>CP126896.1:23327500-28582500 GCA_030440675.1 Furcifer pardalis
AGGCATTGAGGCATAGGTTACCCCATTCTTATGAACATTTCTGTAAAAACAAGGAATTCCAGGTTTATATCAAGCTACTGGGGAAATGGTCATTCTGCCTTGTGACAGCTCATTGGCAATACTTTTTAAACATTTCATTCTAGGAATGTTGGAATCACTAGAAATTTAGAATTATAAATAATTGCTTTGTTATCCAAGTTGCAAGCCATCAGAAATGTTGCATATAGCAAAACAGACAAGCATGAATCTTCTCAAAGGTTACATTAATTGTCTCCATAGCAAAAAGAACAAATTCATTTCTTTTTGTGTTTTCTGAGATTTTGTTGTCATGGATAACAAAGGGACCCTCGAGACACACAAACACACAATCTCCCTCTGACCTGGGTGAGTGTGTATATAGGTAAATACAGAGAATGAGAGTGACAGAGAGTTTATGCTGATATATGTATGGAAAGATCAATGCTAATATAAAATGGAGGGAAATCACCGCACCCTTATGTCAGAAATTGTATTCATGGTGACATAAAATTCTATAATACTGTATTATGAAATCTGAAAAATAAAGTTTTTTATTTAAAAAACCCACATGTTATTGCTTTTAAAGAATATTAATTATGTTTAAAAACTTCCAAAACCCCAGCACATATAGCTACTACAGTTACCTACATTGCGGATCTGTGAAATTATGGAATAAATGTAGCAAAATAATATGCTTTGTTAATATGGTTGGTGTTCAGAAATTTGGCAAGTTATCTTAATTGGAGATTGTAGAGATTTTGGACCATTTGTTGTCTAATTTTATTGCTGGGAATTCTTATATTTCATGTTTCAATTTTTTATATTTTGTATTCTGGATTTTAATTTGTATACAGTATTTGAGTGTTGTGTTTTATGTTCACTGCCCTGGGTGGCCATGTGGAGGGAGGGAGGGAGAGAGGGAAATAAATAAATAGCTGGAAACAGCTAAATTAATGTAATTCTAAAAATAAAATTAGAAATCATAAAATTGTGTTTCTGTTTGAAGAGTTGACATCTTTGTGTCCCTAAAATAAAATTATACTGAAAAACAAATATAATGTCAAATGTCTTTTGCATGTTTTCTTCAAGAGGTACTTAGGATATGAATTCAAATCTGAATTTTTAAAAAGATTACTACAGTATAATGCAATGGTTATATGCATTACAGTCTAAAGTAGAATAATGAAGCTTTTCTTGTTTAAAAATAGAAGCATTAAAGCAAAAATGTCTGCTTCATGTTAGTCTACACCTGAAATGGTTATATTTTGATTTAAATTGTAAATGCATTCAGAATTAGAAAAGTAGTTTCTAAAGTAGGGTATGATGTTGAAAATTTACTTCCAAACAATGTATTGCCCCAGTCTTAAATATTGGGAAAGCCCTGTTAAGATCCATCTACCATGTATTTAGATTCTACAAACCTTGCAAACTTGGTTTCAAACTTTTAAACTTCAGCAAAAGAAAGGGAGAGGGGGAAACTATTACTGGCTTTCTGACAATGGAAGGGAGTGTGTTAAACCAGTGTAAAATTCAATTAAACTGTCTAGCCAGCTTTTTGAAGCTGAAATGCAGACCCTTTCAGTTAAGCTTCTTATTTTCCTGTGACCGACACCAGTGGATACTGTGTTATGCCAAAACCAACAGGCTGTAAAGCACCTTGTTTCATGCTCCCAGCTGATCAATATTTTTATTTTCCAGGCTTGCCCAGAAATATGGAGGCAGTATCACCTAACAGTAAGTAGAAACACCTTTTTATTTTCTTTTACACCCAGACTATTCACTCTTCTGTGAACTGTTGACCATAAAATATAGACAAGGATCTTGTGAAGGAAGATAATAAATGTCTGAAGAGGATTTGAAATGAAGAATCCAAGGATATACCAAGCTTTTCCCCAACATATATTGGAAAACTGTTTAATGAGATGGGAATCACTTATGATGGCATTATGTCACTCCACTGCCTGTAACTTCATCAGTTGCACGTACTGTAATAATATAATAAAAAAATATATGGAAGCACCAAAAGTTTTTTACTTTCACATTTTCTGATTCAAATTACATAAGTCTGCTAATGTGGGACACCAAAAGTAGAATTAGAAACTTTGCATTTTGATTTATAATCCCTATATAATAACTATAAATACCAGTTGTGATCCAAGTTAAAGTGGATTTCCATGGATTGTGAAGTTTTTAACACTTTGTTTTTTCTCAGGTTTTTTTAGTATAAGAAAGTATAATTGGCTAATGTGCTTTTAAAGTGGGACCTTATTGGTATTTTAGAAAGTTGTGGCATTCTCAATTTCTCCACAGAAATAATTTATTCAATTTTCTGAGTTAGATTACTGAAATACTCCATTTTATTTTCACTTTTCTTCAGCAGTCATCAGTAACTTGGGATAGCATTACTATATGTCAGAGGATCATGTTTCAGGAAATTAATATTAAGTATTTCAAAGTCCTGGATGTAACTACAGATAAGTTTCTAGAAAAGCAGTTTATCAATAAATGACAATTCTTTGTAAAGCTCTTAAAAGCTGTTTCATTGCAGCTACTTTATAAAAGCTATAACTGTTCAAAAGTTCTAGATTAATTATTTAACTTTTTATTTCTCCTTCTCCTGACTTGTGTGGTCTAAAATACATAGATAAAATACATATGCACATATGTATGTGCACACACAATATAGAATAATACTTCACTTAGTTCTTCTGTTTTGAATCTGATAATAAAAATTAATACAGTATTATAAAATTTATTTTGTGTGCTATAGTTCATTTTAAAGCCTCTTACATTAATGTCTAAAGTAAGTACTATTTCAAAGTAGCTATAAATATTAAAGAACATAACCAATAAAATAACTCAGTAAAAAGGAGTGGAAAAAGTAACAACAGTAAAAGAAACTGAATAATAGCCATCCAGAAATATAAGAAAATAGATGCTCTTTAAGCATGTGTTTACTAGCACAATAATAGTTTATTCCACATTTGTCTTCTTAAGTTTGGTTTAACCCAGTTGTAATGTCTCTTAATGAAACAGGAAGTATATATCAAATCTGCATAAACAGAACAATTTTTGTATATTGTACAAATATATACCATGTAGATAATCTTTTAATCCCACTTATTATGCATGTTTGTCAAAGAGTTATATAAAATGTGTGGTTAATTTCTCATACATAAGCAAAATGTCCCTAATTAGTCGTTGTGAACGCTTGTTCATATCAACAGAACATAATATTTGTCACTTCTGAGGTTTTTGGTTATTTTTAATCATTTTGTCCATTTACTAAGAGACAGAGTGCCATCTATCGTCTCATTGTAGACAACACATCTCAAATTTGTCTTCAGTATTGATTACAATTTGTAAAGAATGTAACTGATGGTTATGGACTTCTTCTATTTTTGCTAATGTTTTTGTTGAAATCTTAGTTCTCAGAAACCTGGTGCCCTCATATCAGGCATGCCTCTTTTTAAGATCCAAATTCACCAACTGAATTTTTTTAAAGGCAAGAAAGGTTAAGAGGAAAATGTTTCCATTTATTTCTTGTAAATTCTATTTCCTGCTATATCTTTGCTTAGAGGCTTTTTTATTCATGAATCTAAGCTTCCTGGAAAAAGAAAAGGTTAAAGAAACTTTATGTTGCAGTTGAATAAATTCATGTCCTTTTTTAAAAAGTCTGTTGAATGTATCAGAGCCTGGTTAAGTAGGGTGTTAAAGAAGCTAATTTAGTGTGGAAAACCAAAACATTTTTAAAGACTTGCAAGTCTGGACTCAGGTTTCTGACATATTATCTTAGTCTTCTTACAGCAGTAGAGAATGGAATTTCTTCACATTCCAAAGAAGAATTACAATTATGAAACCAATTTTGCTAGCAAGTGTTTTACTGCAGAGGCATATAACATACTGGTATCTGAACCTAGAGAGTCATATAGGCATCAAACTTATGCAGGAGAATGGTGATACCTTGCATCACTTTTCATGTAATACATAACAAATTTGAATTTTGGGTTTGGCCACTACATATTTTCTACAGTTAGTTAAAAATATACACTGTTAAAACTTTATATAAATTCAGCTTTGTTTGTAAGTCAGAAATGTATCAATGCTGCATTTTTCATTGGGCATAAAAGGTCTAAGTATTTTTGCTTATCTAGGATGTTCTCTGCTTTTGTGCTTTTGACTGCAAGTAGATTGACTCTCGCGAAAATGTGTAAGAGTTCTGTTTATAAATTGACGTAATGTTTTGATTTGAGGATTAGCTTCTTAGGGTTGATAGGGAAGAGGTTATTTCTTCTACCTATAATTTATTTTTGTATATTACAGAATATATTTTGTATATTACAGAATTGTTCGCATTGGGCGCATTTTACAAAGTTATATTCCCACTATGATTCAGAATGGTTTGTATATGAGAACATGAGGTGGCTGATTTTCAGTCTGTCAGTAGCCCCACCTCTGGTGAGATACCACTGCTAGGTTCTTCCCAGAAAAATAGGTGTCTGCTATGAGAAAGTTGGACTTGAGAAGCCTATAAGCACATGCCGTGCTTTTTGTCTGGGCCATAGTATTTAATGCATTCCACATAATATAGTAAGATTATTTAAGCGGTGGAGAGAACATTTGGAAGAGATTTCTTTCCTTTGTAACCTCATAGTTCCATTTCATAATATTGAAATATTTGCATGATACAATTTGGTGGTAAGTCTTTCCAGACCATTTACGGACACACACTAGAATAATTTAAGCAATAAACAAGAAGCTTTCTTTCTGAGGTGGCACAAGGGAGCAGCATTATAATATAAAAAATAGATGTATGTAGAGGTCAGACTAGACAATCTCTAATATTGTTTCCGCATTCCAAAAAGTATTAATATGTATCCATACATATCAAGTTGTGTTTTTTTGGGGGGTGGGGTGGGGGCGGCAAGTGAGAAATACCCCTGTAAGCGGGAAAAGACGGCAGTCCCAAATATGTATGGTGTCTTTGTTGGAGTGAGCTATGATCAAATCATATTCTGTTGAGATCCCCATGTATTGAGGGTACATTATGTCAGGTGTCAAATATAACTGGGTAGCCACAGTAATTAAATGAAAAATCATCTTTATGTTTCCTACTCAACTTTAGAAAGAAGGAAAATTGTTATCAGCTTTAGAATGGTTCACTTTATAAAATGTATATTGAATATTGCTTACCCAGAAATCATTATCCAGTCCTAACATTTATGTTAATTATTCGGGAATACAGAATCTGGGGGAGTAAAGGCACAGTTTTGCAGATGAACAAATCTATTTATTTGTAGTTGAATATTGTTTTCTTAATATTTTTAAACACTTCCTTTGCCAAGGAGTTGTTCCTCCCCTTTAGGGGATTATGGTCTCTCCCTTTGCCTTCATTTTGTACATGCAGTGAATCCTGCCCCCCCCCACACACACACACACATCTGCTGCCTTCACTTCTCTCATTTATATCAAAATTCCTTGCTCCAAGATGGCCACCAACAGAGCTTTACAACCATCGGAACCTAACTACCAGACACTATCATTTAACTTGTTTTGACAGTTTGTTAATCCTCCTTTTAATCCACTTATATTGGGGGGAAAGAGTGGTCCCAGAATTGCTGTTTGATATACGTACCTAAAATACATGAAGACATAACACATCTTATGCACTTAAATTTTTCACTTTCCTTTTTGGGTGTGTATGATTATTAAAATTCTGCCACTTTTTTTCTGAAATAAAAATTTATCTAGGCAAGCTTGCCTTTAAATCTGTTCTAACTTCATGATCAAAAGAGTGTTTGAAAATAAATAAAAGTACAACTACTGAATGTATAAAATAGCTAGCCCTAGATTTAAAGAAATTATAATAGATTGCCTGTAAGGTTTCTCTACAAAGGGGATGATTTAACACTTTAGCTAGATTACTGAAAAGGTTGATTCTTCATAATTGCAGTAATACATGTAATACCTATAGGTGTTGTCATGTTATATTACAGTGATACTGTACTTAGAAAAAGATGATGGGTCACTTTTGTTTGCTTTTGACACTATAATAGTTGTATTGTTTTATCTGAATCGTTTTCCATATTTTTTCCTTCAGTATAATACTTTTATGTTTGCTTAGAAGGAAGTCCTCCTAAGTTGAATTGGATATACAGTACAGTACTTCCAAATGTGCATAAGATTTCATTCTTCACGTGTTATTTGATTAAATATATTGGTAGTATTAAATATAGTCAGGATAATCTAATTTATTATGTTGTACATACTGTAGTTGGAAAATTTGAAGGGAAAAATTAATAATGTATTAAAACATTTTATCAAAATTCAGAAGAAAACTAGACTGGAATTAAAATTCTCAGAGTAAAGTTTTATGGTGGAAAAATAGGGCAAGTAATGCAGTTAAACTTAGTTTTTAATCACTTTTTGTGTATAATTTTTACACCAAGTTTTATTTTATAAAATACTTGTTCGATGGCACTGCCCTATAGTTTTGCAATGTGTTTTGTGGAGGCAGTACCTTGTGCACATTTGCATCTAACTACCTGGATGTGTGATAACCATTTGCAAAGTAGACTTGATCCATGAAAGCTTACATATTAAAATATAACAGTTAGTCTTTAAAGTGCTATAGTGTTTTTGTTTTGTTTATTCTCTGATATGCCCGAAACACAGACTAACATGGCTACTATTTCAAAAAAATCCAACCATTTGCAGTTTTTTCTTTTTATATGCTGAGGTGATTCTTTCTTGATTTATTTTAAATTGCTTCTTTTGCCAGAGTGACTAAAGAATAGTCCAAGTGGAAGTCTTGAATTTGTCCATATTAATAACATTACATCATGTAAAATGAAATCCCCATTCCTTTTACGCAACCCAACTCTTAACACATAAATACCAAAACATGACTATATTAACTTATTTTATCATGGCATATTCAACACCAGTACTGACTTATAGTTTGCCTTTGACAAGTGTCAAAGCATAGTCTTGTGCGGCATACGTATGCATTAGTCTCACTGAATTCAGCATAACTTACCAGTTAACTTGCTGAGACTCGGGCCATGTGGCCTATTCATGTTTAGCACCCTGCACAAATGTTTATAGGATGCTATTCTTGCTTACTCACTCTCAGAGTCTCCAGGTTCTTAAACCTAAATTTTATTTATTTGTCCTATTTTGCCTCCTTGGTTATTTAAATATCATCTAAATATATCTTGTATAATGTTTCCAAAATATGCAGTTCAAATATGGGTAAGATATATACAAATATACAGTTTTTCCCATTTACTTACGCATACACAGTATAATATGTATAAGTATAATACTGCCCTGTTAAGATTTTTTAAATGCTTGCAAAATCAGGCTGTTATGAAATAATGTAGTCAAATCAAGTGGGAACTGGTGCCTTTTGCTTCTGGCATTATGTATATAGATGTGTGTGCATTCGTATGTATGTATTTAAAACATTAAAATCTATTTATCACAGGATCTCATGGCAGATTACAGAGCTATATAAAACAATATTCAGTATCATTTTATAATGATATAAAAGTAAAATATTAAAGATGTACTGGTAAAAGCTTCAGGGATTCTCACTGTAGGTGATTTCCTGTCATAATTTTGCATGGTGCTTCTTTGTTTTGTTTCTGAATATTATCACATTGAACCAAAGCTGCTGGGTCATACATCTCACTCTACCAAAAAAAAAAAACCCTCTTAAAAAGGTCATAGTTGTTGCAGCAGGCAGACATGCTTTTCTAAAGACTTGCTTGCCTTTTTAACTTGTACTTTTTCAGATATATACCTAGTTATGAATATTTGCACTGACCCAGCAGTAATTGTGTTAAGTGTTTCAGAATATGGATGGAGAGCCTTTTAGATTTTACCTAAATGCTGTACAGTACTGATGCTTAAAACAAACATTCTGATTTGCTTTTGGATAAATATGAGATGTACACTTATAATTCCTGACCCAGCAAAGCAGATGTATATAGGAGTTCAATTTACCTGCACGGATCTCCTGGATTGAATAGGGGTTATGATATCTTACTATGAACTACTCTCAGGTTATCCTTTAATAACAATCCCCCCTCTCCCCAATTAATAATAGCTGGAAGTAGATTTTGGATGCACATATCTTAAACCACTGTATTTCCTGCCTGTTATGTTTATCGTCTTTAATGAACTTATCATGTAATAACATATTGTAACAACTTTTTACTTTAATCATGCCTAGTTTAAATATTATGATAAAGAATTGCAATTTCCTTACTAGCTTCTTCTCACACTTTCTCACTGAAATGCTGGATCCTGTCTAATGAAAACTACTTTACCCACTATATTAACTAAATGAATATCTTTAGAAGTTCGAACAACTATGTGAAACTGCTACATAAATAGTTGTTATCAATGCACAGGTTAATTAAGTTTAATATTTTCTATAAAAGGAAACTGGAATAGATCCTTTATCTGTAAAAACAATGATCTTGGATGTATGTAAACTTCAAAAATAGCTTTATAGCTTTTTCTAAAAATTATCTTAAGTAAACATTAAAAACAAGTAAAATAATTGTATTATTGTATTTAACTTTTACAATTATTTATAGTTTGAGGACCATTATGTCACTGAGATAAGATGTGTGGGCTGGGGGTGGGGGAATAGAGGGAAGCTTTAAGAATCGGTCTGGTTAGCCAGTCTTTAGAAAATAATGATTAGACTTTTTCTAACCTAACTCAATTATCAGATGAGTTACCCCTGCCTGGCAAGTCATATGCAGGTGTGTAGAGATCCCAGAAGCAGCTTGTGTGCCCTGCTTGATTAAACAGAATATTCTTCAAATACTTCCAATGTTGCAGTTTTCATCATAGTAGAACATTCAGTTGTCATTCAGAGAATAGCCAGAGTCTTTAAAATATGTGGCCAACCTTATTTTCTATTCAGAGGTCTTCCACAGGCTTTTATTTGTCTAACTTTTATGTAAAAATATAGGGTTTAATCAAGCTTATAACAATGGTGATGAATGTATATATTTTTTTTAAAAAAAATTTAAACAGTTCTATTTCCTTTAATATTTAACGGTGTGAAGTTGCCTTTGCTTATGCATGCCTATAAATATTTGCCTTTGGATTAATTTATGTACAATGCATTACTGAGCAAGGATTTAGTAAACCTTGATCAGACTTGATATTTTAAATGTTGAATACAGTGCAGCTATTTATATAATAAGGAAGATTTCGAAATAGTTTGGAGTTTCTAATATGATCACCTTTGTGACACCAAGTCATTCTAATACTTTTTCCAATACCAAGTCCCAAAGACTAGTAACTTAATCTGTATCATAAAAAAGCAAAATTGTACATCACTATTTGTGTTACTATGTTCATCGGAACAGCAAACATTGTTTTCAAAAGCATATTCACATATACAGCAAGCTTAAGAATAAGAACAAGTGTAATAATAAAGATTGTGTTCTGAAATCAATTACAAATTATAGTGATCTTTTCCAGGCTTTGTAGGTAGAGAATACACAGAATTGGTTTACCATTCCCTTCTTCTGGGGGCAACTTGCCCATGACTACACAGGTTGATTCTTCTCTTAGGAAGATCAATGGGGGAATTCACCTTCCATTTTCTAATTCTGCAGCTATGTACTTGGCTCATTGAACTATTAGCTAAACTCAAAGTATTGGTATATAACAGCAAAATGTATTAAAAGACTTAAAATTACTGACTTTAACAGTTATCACTCATATTGTGTTAATTGAGTAGTAGAAATAATATGTAAGAAACATGTCAGAAACAGTCTTAACCTAGTGCTTAACCTTGTCGCTCCTGGAAGCTGACGTAAAACGTGCCTGTATGGGCGAGATTTTACTTCCACTTCCAAGAGCGACGAGGGCTTCACTGGCGGGATGAATTGGCATTAGGGGCCAGATCCGGCACCTGAGCCATAGTGACTGACTCCCTGAACCACATGACCAGCCTGCGGCCCGAAAAGTTTGGGCACCCCTGTCTTAGTCCCATCACTTTCACAGCTGTTTTTGTTGAGGGCCTTCTCTGTTTCTGCTCCCAAGCTGTGGAACTCTTCCCACACCTCACATTCTTTGCTGTCTTTCAGCAAACAAGCAAAGATTTTTCTCTTTAAGCTTGCGGTAACTGATTACCTAAAAGGGGTTGTTAAAGCAGAACTACAGATCTTGGTTTTATTATTTGTTTTAAATATTTTTAATGTTTGTTTTAACGTTGTAAGCTGCCTAGAGTCCTCTTGAGAGGGATGGATGGTTGGGTGAGTGAGTGAATGAATGAATGAATGAATCCCATTTGGGCCATCTGAGCACCAAGCCAAACCTCTTGTGCCAACCATATTAGATGCTGAGGAGTATCTCTGTTTATTATATCTGAAATGCTAGAGGGTATGGTTTGAAAATCACATACACTCATATTTATTTATTCGTTTCATTTCATTTCTATACCACTCATTTGGGTGGTATCCCACTCTGGGCGGTGTTCATACTGTTCAACCTCAACCACTCACTGTGACAAATGAAGAGCATTGAAAGGTAACAGTCCAATACTGAATTACCTTGAATCTACTACATATTTGGGGGTCTTTCAAATACCACATGACCATTTTAGGGGGGAGGCACACCTCCAATAGCAGTGATGTCTAACTCCTAGCAAAGTTGATTTTCCCAGACCTCTTCTAACTCAGAGAAAAGACAAGATACAGTGGTGCCTCGCTTAAAGAGCATAATGCGTTCCACGGGATTGCTCTTTAAGCGAGTTTGCTCTTTAAGCGAAACACCATTGTAAATGACCAATTGTGGGGGGGAGGGGATTGCAAACCCTGATTATTTGTTAAGCGAGTTTTGGGTTGGTTTTATTTGTTAAGCGAAACGAACATTCAGAGAAAATGCTGCTCTTTAAGCAAGTTACTCTTTAAGCGAAACACTCTTTATGCGAGGTTTGACTAATTTCTCCTACTGGTTCAAAGACTGAAGATTCTGTGCAGTTTATTGTATGGCTCCTTTGGTGTTGTTAGGATATTAAGATGCATGGTTATTTGTGTGTGATGGGTGGTAGTGTAAGGTTATGACAAAAGATACATATAGTTCTTGTTTTTTTTTTAAAATTCATTTTATGGAGCCTTTGCTTCTGTTTTCTGACTTGATAAGTGTCTGTTGTCTGTCTTTCTGTTATCACATATTTCTCTTATCTCTACTCTGCATTTTAACGTAAATGGAGAAGTGTCCATATGCCCCTGCTCCTGAGCTTCATTTTTTACATAAAGAAGATAATTGACTACTGGCTGCTAGAGTTGTAATACCAATAACAAATAACTGAAACAAGATGTAGCATATTAATCATACGGTAAGCTCCTGGATAGCAGTTTGTTAGCAGCATGAAGTTTGAGATCATTTGAAATTCCACAGTGTGATGTTTAAAAATTTCACATGTTTTCAGTGGCACAGTGGGAGAGGAAATGTTACATTACACATATCGGTGATCTCTCTCTGTGGGTATGTGAGCAAGACCATAAAAATGTTTAGTAGCTATTTCTCTTCCCAGTGATTTGCAGTATCATTGACTAAAATCCATTAATAAGTTGCAAATAGAGTAGGTTCATTGACTCCATGGAACTTACACCAGATTCCTACTGATTCAATAGGCAGTCTCTAGTTGCAACTTCCTACTATATTTCAATCATTGTGAATATCATTAGATGTTTATGTAAATCAGGGGTGCCTAAACTATGGCCCACAGGCTGGCTCTGGCCTGAGGGGCTAATTCATCCGGCCCACAGGGGTGGATTGCTGACGTCGCTAGAAGTGTCCCACCGCTGCTGGAAGTGCGGAAATCATGTCAAACGCAGCAAAAAATTAAAAAATGCAGCAAAAATGTGCCGCCCTTTTTCCCGCCGCCATGGGAAGCGGCAGAGGCAGTAAAAATGCCCAAAAACGCATGGTGAATTCACGCAGTGCCGGCGCCAGGAGGAACCATATGACTGGCCCGCTTAGCTGTCTAGTCCATGGTGGGAAAAGTTTGGACACCCTGATGTAGATTATACAATTGTTTATTTTATTCTCTTTTGAATTGTTAGGCTGTTTACCTAATTATGAATCGATCAGACACAAATGTTCAAGCAGAATATTTCTTCCTGCAACTTTTGCTCCATCTGAAGGAGTCCTCAGTCTTTTAAGTTGGTTAGTGAACATAAGAGTTTTTCACCTTTAATTAGCTATTTGTTGTTTCGTGCCCTCAACTTGCTTTTGATTTATGGTGACTTTGAATGAAAGCTAGCATTGTATGTGTGGAAGTCTCTCATTAACTGGGGTTTCTCCCTGTTTTCCTCCCACCATGCAGTGCCCCCTCCTCACCTCAAAGAGTCTCCAACTGTATAGTAGATTTTAGAATAACCCTTCCAACATTTGCAAAAGAAGTAGCCTTTCACCTAGTTCTGTCAACTGAAGATTTTTCTTCAGTAAAATAATCAGATAGGAATTCTTCCTTTTGTCTTTAAGAAAATTTACAACAACCTTACATTGAATACCTTGGAGTTGTTATTCAGTGAGGAGTCCATACATTGGTAGAAATCTCCGTGGCAACATTCTGCACATGTGAATAGACCCGAGAAATCAAGTCCATTTGCATGCGGGGGGTAGCCATTTTGGTATCACGTCACATACTGACTAGGCGGACCATGATGTGTCATTGACAAGAGATGGGCAACAGTGCCTAGTTGGAACACTCAAGCCCCCATGCCCGACAAGGCTCTAACCCCGGGGGGAAACAGCCTGTTTTTCAAGAAGGAGTCATATGGTACCTCAGACCACATTTTTCCAGCTTGTCAGAGACTCATGCTATTAATCTCAATAGCAATGTCTACTTTTGCATTCTTATGTCTAATCTTTTAAATAATCTAAGATCTAAAAAAAGATTCTTTAAAAACAGACCTACAGACTATGTCTACGATTTGAAGCATTCTTTTTTTTTAAAAGAGAACTATCTAGCCTCTACTTGACAGATTTTGATTCTTCCATTATATGTTACTTTTGTATTCTTCCATTATATGTTACTTTCTTTCAGAGTCTGGGGCATAGGAGGCTGGTGATAACATAAGAACCAAGACGAAGGCAACAGGCCAAACAGTAACCATATCACAGTCCAGAGTCCGAATGCAAAACCAAGCCTTAGATAGACAGGGATTCGGGATTAGTCCAGATGACAGGGCATAATGCAAGCAAGGTGGGTTTAGCAGCTGCAGCAGAATGAGGGTCCAACCCTGCAAGCATTAGAGCTAACCTCCAGTCTGGGGGTTCAATCCTGCAAGCATCACGCTACCTCACGGAACTCATCCTGCAAATAGTGGAGTTACCTCAGATTCTGACACTTTATTGGGATTTTAGTCCTTCACAGTTAGAGGAAGTCTCCGTTGAACGTTTTTTGTTTTCAGAATTGCAAATTGAGAGAATCAAGATCCAGCCTCCTTGTTCTAGTTGGTAAACAATTAAGTAACTAAGGGAGGTCCTAAAGAACGGCTGACCTGAATTCTTCTGCCTTTGCACCTTTCCAGAACAGGGAGGACCTTCTTGTCTCAGTCAACCAAGAAACAGTGTTTTGTCAAAATCTGATAGTGGTTAGTAACAAAATAAAAATGGAAATTGTTAGAGACCATTTGCTAAAATCTGTATATATTTTTAATGAAATTCTCTCATTCTTTTTTACCAGAATCTATCATTTACTGCTCATTTCTACAGGTTATATATTTTTAAAAGCAAGAGTAGTATCACTTTAAAGTTAAAACATTCCTTCTGTTATGAGATTTCATAGATTACAATCTACTTAGTATGTGTCCAATCTTATTTTTATTATAGCTGCCAAAACAGGATAACACAGTTAGAAGACTTCCACAGAGTAATATCTGGAAAGCTTTAGTTTAGTTTAGTTTAGTTGGTTGGTTGGTACTTTTTAAAGATTATGTTCTATTTGATATTGATTTCTCTAATTTTCAAGATTTTTTTTTAAAAAAGTACATTATTTCTGTCTTCATTTTATAACAATAATAATTTTATAATACTGTAATAACTTTTTTTAGAAATCATCTTTTTTCAGAGAGGAAGCAGTTTGGGGGTTTTAACTGCTGAAATGAAAACCTTTTTCTAGCCTTGATAATTTTCAGTGCCCTTTCTCATAACTTTCCTGAGTCGTGTTATATTTTCTGAGGTTGAACCGTTTTAAATATATACACACAATTAACTCATACAGGGTTACTTCAATATTTCCTTTCTTGTTTTCCTCTTTCAGTAGAGCAAAAACAAAACAAGCACAATTCCCTTTTCTCAGCGTAGGCTATTGTTGAAGACCCACACACCCTATATGGTGAGAGGGGTTCAATTTCAGAGAGGTCTTGCCTACACATCCCTGGGCTTGTTATTGAAGTAGCATGGTGTGGAAGGAGGACTCACAGTAGTTTCTGGTAAAGCTGCTGCATACCTCCTTCTCTGCTTAGAGCAAATCCAATTCTGCCCTATAAACTGCCCTATAAACTATCTCAAATATTTCTTGTTTGGAGAGCTGAATTCAAGATCTGTTGCAAGCAACTCAAGAGCTAAACAGCACTCTTCATCAACTAGTGACCAGGTGAAGATTGCTTCTCTCTCTCTTTTTGTTCTCATCCAGATTGGATGACCAATTTGTAGACATTTACACCTCCTGTCATAGATGTTTACATTCTAAATTCAAGCCCTTTTCATGGGACTGAGAAGAAAACCCCATCCATTGGCACAAGTGCAATTTGGGAGGAAGGCTTAGCCCTTCTTGGATGAGTAGAGGTAAAGTAGCTGTGGAGGGGAGACATAAACCTCCCCAAACTTCATGTCATGGCATTAATCTAGCTCTAAGAAAATGAGGTTTAGCTACATGGCACATTTTAATAGGGTACTACTCTATGTCATTATAAAAATAGTGGTCTCTGTGGTTTCTAATTAACATTGTAAGTGGTAGAGAGGCTAGAGAGGCGCATCTCTCTAGCACCAGAAGGAGGGCCTTCTCCGTGGCCGCCCCGTCCCTTTGGAACCTCCTGCCAACTGAGTTACGTCTACAGACAGAGCTCCTGCCCTTTCGGAAGGGCCTAAAAACCTGGCTGGCAGGGCAGGTGTGGGGCTCCAGGAATATGGGGTCCCATGTTGGGTGGCTGATCTGATGGGACAGCCACCCCTCCCTCACTCTTTTAAACTTTTTAAATCTTTTTAAACTTTTTAACCTTTTTAAATTTTTTAGATCTTTGTAAATTCATGGTTTAATTCTTTTTTAATTGATTTTTAAAAGTAATTTTGAACCTCAAGGTTTTAATTTATGAATTTTCTGTAAGCCGCCTAGAGTCAGGTTCGCCTGATTGGGGCGGGATAATAAATCTAAATAAATAAAAATAAAAGTGCATTGTACTTTAAGTTCAAAATTTTAAAAAAGCAATGGATCAGCAGTCTGAGTATTTGTGTATAATGTTAAACTGTAGATTAGTGTTACATGCAAAGACTGGTTTGCTTTCTACACCTTCCCTTTTCCTTCTTACATTTAGCTGCAAAGATGTCACCAAAAAAAATCAACTATTGCTTAAATGCTGGAAACAAAGATTATCATAGATTAATTAAAAGGGAAAATAAAACAGTACAAGATATAGTGGTAAGAGTTATACTCAGATACATTTCATCTGTTCTATGTAGTTATCTGGCCAGATTATCCTTCTATGGTAATAGAGTAGACCGTACTGCCAGGGACTCAACGCTGAGTGTCAGGCAGCGGTTAACTAACCTGACAACCCTGAGGACTTAATGGCCTTGGGTGGCGAAGTCCACAGAGAAGGGTGATGGTCTCCAAGTGGATTAAATCCCACTTGAATCCATCTTGATGGAAGGAAGCAGCTTCATCAATATTGGCCTGGGGTCGATGAGGACTTTGTGTGCTAAAAGGGCTCAAGACCAGAAAGTGACTCACAGAACTGGATTGGTGGTACGAGTGTCATGTTGCGTTGTGGAAGGCAGATGAAAGGGCACTACATTATATTCTCAGGACAGTCTTCATGGATGATCACCATGGTGATCACCTATATTCGGCTCTGGCAAAAGAAGAAGAATTCAATGTGATGTATGCTGGCTTTTGTCATGCTACACAATTTAGGGTATCTGTCCTTAAATTCATGTGGAAAGAAGGTAATTTATGGAGAATTATCCTTCTTACAATATGCATAAAAGATTCCCAAATCCTAAAAGTGTTGTAAGAGCTGTCATTATTAATATATACCTTATTTCTGTAGTTCAGTTTTCCAGGAAGCTTATTGACCAAGCAGGTTCTCCTGAAGATCTTGTTTCTCTACACTAGGTATAATCCACCCTTGCTTTTGAATTCCCCTCCTTTTGCAATTTATAAATCCAACAGATTAACCCTGGGATAATGATAATCATGGTTTAATCATGGTTTAATTGAACAGCCAACAAGTTCAGATACATTGGGGGGAAATGGAATATTCCCCTTTCCTGCTTCCAAGCACAAGTGGAGGGACATGAATGCAATGTTCACTTATGTGGAACCTTTCATTATAATTTGTGAAAGATCTAACAAAGGCAGATGGCAAGAATCCTGTTGAAATTGTACTCAGGAGAGTGAAATAATATAAGTACTGTTGGCAAATTGCAGCTAATGGTCAAGGTGTAGGTTGCAGGCTAGTCACATATTCAGTGTGACTAGGCACATAAATTGCATCTATTTAGCTGCTGTGTGCTGCTATGATTCACACACTTTTGCTTACTCCACAATAAAATCACAATAGGATTCTGGTCATTGATCAAGAGAAATCTTGTACACTTTGTTTTCCCTGGGCAAGGTTGTAAATGTAATATTGTTTTACCACACATACATCTGCATATTTTTAATAGGGCTGTGTGGTTTTTACTGTTTTGAGACATTTCCATTACTACTTTATTTAGCCAGTCTGTTATAAATAACCTAATGCAAACCTGTGTTGTGGTTTAACTGAATTTCACATGAGCCCAATAGAGACATGCCATTTAATCGCAACTAATAACATGATTACAATACTCTTAAAACTGCAGAGCTGGAAGGGACCCTATGGACCATCGAGCCCAGCCCCTTTCAAGAAGACATAGTAGGGAGTCCAACTCCCAAACCTAATCTAAATAACTATTTTCTTAAGCATTGATTAAGTACATATTCTGTTTTTCAGACAAAGCTTACCTCAAGAAGAATCTCTCAATAACCAAAACTTCAATACGAGCATTATACGCAGGTGAAAAAGAGAAGCCCTGGCTCTTTGGCTATGCAACAGATGAAACAGCTATGAAACAAATTCGAAACTCGGGCATCCAGCTCCCTTAGGGTCAGCACCTGCAGGCGCTGATTCCAAGGGTGCCGGAGGCTCGAGACTCTGGCGTCCGGCTCCCTTGGGGCCAGCGCCTGCAGGTGCTGACTCCAAAGGTGCCGGACACTTGAAAATAGGTCCCTCCCCCAAGTGCCAATCTTGTTGTGGGATCAATCAGTGTTTGGGAGGTGTGGAGGAATGGGTGAGTGCAGGGATTTTTTCCACCCATTCCGGGCTCTCTGACACCCTTGCCAGCTCCGGGGAGGTCAGGGGACCCAATCTGCACTGTTTCTGAAGTTCCCTGGCCGCTCTGGTAAGCCAAAACATCAGGATTCGAATCCCGACGTTTTGGCTTACTGCAGCGGCCGGGGAGGTCGGGAAATGACGGAAACAGTGCAGATTGGGTCCCCTGACCTCCCCAGAGTCGGCATGAGTGTCAGAGAGCCCGAAATGGGCGAACAAAATGAAAGGTTTTTTGCCCATTTTGGGCTCTCTGGCACCCCCGCCAGTTTGTGGAGGTCAGAGGACCTGATCCACAGCTGCAGGGTGGCTGGGGAAGCAGACCGGGACTCTCCATCAGCTTCCCTAACCACCCGCCCCTGCCTCCACAGCTGCGGGGTGGCTGAGAAGCCGAACGGGGAAACCCTGTTCAGCTTTCCAGCCACCCTGCTGCTACGAATGTCTGCATCCAATAACATTAACAGATCTTTATCCAATGCAAAAAATTTTTTAGAAAGTTTGCGTCGTTATCCGATTCTAACGTTATCCAATGCAGTCATTATCCGAGGTATTACTGTAACATTTATCTGTGCATTTCCCCACATGATCTAAAAGACAGGTTGTCTATGTTTCAGACATGGACTTTTAAAATACTTTTTCCAACAGAAGGTTTGGCAACTTCAGCATATCAAGGGGCCATTTGGCTGCCCCAGGAATTCTTCAGAGGCTGCATGCCGTCATCCACCCACAAAAAATTTAAGGGAGGACCAAAACATACTGCTGGTTTTGAAAGGTTGTGTAGGTTTAAAAAGGTAGATGCTGATTCTGAAGTTTGCAGGAACAGCGGTTTATTTCCTTTCATTTTGTGGGTGACGAAAACTTTTTCTTGTAGGGGTGGTTGCATGATAGAATCTGACATGGCCAAAGAGTGTTGCAACAGTTTTGGGGGTTGTGAGCTGAAAACAGTACCTGATGTTAGGTGACCAGTGGGAGAGTATACTTACTATGTATTACACTCTATTATTATGTATTATGAGAGCTTATATGGCAAATGTGAAGCTGTAGCTAGGAGTTGCAGCTAGCTGGCTTACCAACCATAGCTGGTAGAAAATCAGAGACATCCCTTGGAGAGCTAAGTACCAGATCTTGAGATGATGAGCTTAATCCTTCAAAGGGACTGTAGATCCATCCAGAACAGTACATGTTCTTGTTCTTTCCTACCAGTAATAATCCCATACAGTTTCAATTAAGCCTTAGTTCATTTGCTCTCATTTAGTCCATTGCTGCTCCCGGACATCACTGGTGTGTTTGCAGAAGTTTTTGGTAGAGATTTATATCTTGTTTTTCAGCTGGGAATCTACTTTCACTCCCCACATAAGGAGAGACTCGTCCAATGCTTCATAGGAAACTGGGTCAGATGGACTCTGTACAGTGGGAGATGATGTTCCTCTACAGTGGGTTAGTGATTAAGATGTTGAGCTTGGAGACTGGAAGGTCGGGATTCAATACCCAAGTGCAGCACGACGGATCTTGGGGACATGAAAAGAGCCTCATTCAGGCGTACCCTGAGCGGAGTTTCTCCAACAAAAATCCTTTCAACCCAGAGTAATTTCTGACACAAAATTTATTTATTTTATAGCCCTCAGACCACAATTTTGACAGAAAAACTGACCAATTCTCAGGATCATTCTGTCAATTCCTAAGGCCTGAACAGTATGTTAAGTAATGCTGTTCATTAAGATTATATTGTAACAGACTGCGATTTTCAAATTTGAGAAATCCTTTATGTTGTAAAGCTGTACCAGAAGATACTCCAGTGCAACAGAAAAGTATGAAGGATTGTTCTGTTCTCTCACCTTCAGCCTGCCCTGATACAATCCAGCAAAATCTCCATCACGTAGTCTGCAGCAGCACCATGTAATATCCTATCATAACACAGTATGTGGATTCAATGAAAGAATTACATCATTACAACAAAAATTTTAGAACTGCCTTGGAACCTCATTCAAAAAAGTGAAATTATTTCCACTCTTTATTTCTCAATTATGACTCTTACATTGATATAAGACCACATGGATATTTAGGTAAATTATCTCTTCATAATATTTTGAAATTATTTTCAATCATTATCATCACAGACAAATTTAGTCCAATACTAGTTTTCTCTCTGATGAATGCCTAAAATCTTAAATTATGATTTAAAATAAGTCAAATATTTAGTTTTTACTTTTGGAGAGTTACTTTTAGAACCACAGTAAAAACAGACAAATAGAGGTATGAAGACCAGTTGGCTTTTATTCTGCACACCTGTTTTTTCTTCTGTGGTCCCTTTGTGGCTTTTTCCTGTAATTATGACCAAAAAAAAAAGTCAGCCCATAGTTTCTTTCTGAAGAAAAATGCAAATGCTCTTTATTTTTCAGGTTATTTTAGGCATTTCCTGCTAACTTCAAGTATGGCTAACTATAGAGTAGCATAAAGACAATTAAAGGAAGCTGTTCATTATTCAGAAGTGTAATTTTAAAAAATTACTAGTTGAATTTATTTCACATATTACTAGCAAATATGACTATTATATCCCACCAATTTAAAAACAATGTAGAAATATTTGTACAGGTTAAGATATAAATATGTGTTTATGACTGTTGAGATGTTTGGATTTTTTTGTATTATATGTCCCTTACAGTTTTGCTGGTGTTCACAAAGAAAAGCATTCAAGCTTCTCTCAGAAGCATTTCTGATAAAATGTACATGGGATTGCCTCTGCTCTTCCACCTCAATCAGTGTCAAATATCGCAGTTCCTTTCCCTCCTTTATTTACAGGTTTTCTTTGTTAGCCGGGCCATTTGTCCACCATTGTTTGAGGTCCAAACATTGGCAAAATACCCTGTCACCGATCCAGAGTGTCGTGAATTGCAGTTCCTTGCTGACAATTGCTGGCGGTGCCTGGAAATATTCCTGAGAGGATTATTTAACCTTTCAATTTAGGGGGCACAAAGCCTGCCTGATTAATGAACTTTCTGATGGCTGCCGATAAGCGGCTCTGTTTCTTTATTTCCCTTAAAAATGATTCCACCATCTTCCCCCATATTACTATAATCTTAGACATAAAATGTAGCAAATAGATTTTAAAAAAACAGCACTAAAGAGTTTATCTGGTTGGCAAACTGAAGGAGAGCTAAATTAAAATTGGTAATGAAAGCAGTGGCTGAGCCCCTCTGTGTGGTTTTTTTTAATGTGTTCTGTATTTTGAAGAGACTTATTCTCCAGCTCGCCTGGTAATGACTCTGCTTTTGGTGCACAGTCCGAGGCTGGCTTCTGTTATCTCCCCCCCCAACCCCCCAAAAAATGAGTTGTGTTATCTGGATGACTGCAGACACATATGCATCCCCCTTTCTCACTGCATGGGCAGACAAGGTCGATAGCATTACAAAGTATTTGTGGCAGTGCTTGTTTCAGTTTTCAGAACTGCCAGTTTCCAGCCAGATTTGAATTACAAAAGAAGAAGCTGGCATGAAAATTGAAAGGGTTTATCGGCTAGTCTGAAGCCTCATAGCACATTGCTTATTTATGCAGTCCATTTGCACTAGGATATAAATATATATTTATTTATAGTTTAAAGAACATACATTTTTTTAAAAAATAAGGTCATAAAGACCCCAGGTATGTTTAAGATGGCTAATGAGAGATAGATACCTCTAATATATTTCCAGGAAAAGGTTTCACTTAATGTTGCGCATTACTTTAGAGGAACGTTTATGTTGCTGTCATAAATGTGTGTGTGTTTATGTCACTGTACAGGTAGTCCCCAGGGGATTAAGCAGGAAGCCTCTGCTAACTTACTTTAAAATTAAAATAGAGGAAAGATAGGTCTGCAGCTTGAGAGCCGCATAAGAAATGGTTGGAGTTTTAATGTACCACTCTATTTAAATAATGCTTTACATTTTGTGTAAAATTAGCTATGGGCCAGTGAATATGTGGCACAGCCTTAGGGGGGAAATCAGGAGGATGCCTTTTAAGCCATGAAGATTTTGGAGCATTTAGTAGGTGTCTCTGCTTTTCACAGACTAGGAGTTTGTGTAGTACAGTACGTGTATTCGCATATAGGAGGATTTTTTAACTTGTATTTTCTTGTGTTATTAATGTTTTAGAATTCTGCATGTGTATAAGAGCTTCATAGTATCATGTTTGTGGGTTTATGTCTTTCTAAAGTTAATATTTTCCCATAGCCAGTATTTGTACAATTTGCATGTATTTAAAATTCATTATATAATGTCTAGTCTGTAGAAGACTAGAGGGTCATACCACTTGTACTGTGGAATTGAACAACTTACATGGCATTTTCTCATTATTCTTAGGTTTTAACCCTTCAGATTTCCAATTAAAAAGCTAGACAAATTACTCTGGGGTCCACCAGGCTCCATTAGGCTCTGCCATTGCAAGCTTTTAAGAATGCACTGATGTCTTTGCTCTTCTCTTTAGCCTTTTTCTGAATTAGTGTGTTGTTCCCTTTTTGCTTTTTTAGCTGCAGTTGTGTTTCAGATTTTGGCATGTCTGTTTTTATGGCTGTTTTTTAAAAAAATTAGTCTGCTTTTTCATAATTCTATGGATTTTGCTTCACAGAATGTTACCGCATTCTTAAGAAGGTATCTGTATTCAAAGGTGGTCCGGAAGTGTTTTAAATAAATACATAACTTTGCCTGCCTCTTAAAGAAAACATAATAACAAACTTCATTTTTGATATTGCCTACACTCATTTAAGTATTTCTTCCAAATAGCCCATTCTTCTAATAGCAATTACACTGATATACTGCTCTATTATTATTATTATTATTATTATTATTATTATTATTATTATTATTATTATTATTATTATTATTATTATTATTATATGCTGCCCAATCAACAACCATGACTCCAGGCAGCTCACAACAGTACACAATATACAATAAAATCACAATAAAAATACTCGCAATAAAATACCAATCGTCCAAAAGTACAAAAGTTCAAAAATGGCCACAGACAGTCCAGGGGCTAGGCCAACAGACAGTCCAGGGGCTAGGCTGGCCAGGCTGATCAAGTGGGCGATGTCCAGCCCCACCCCAATGCCCAAGTCCCGCACCAGAACAGTGCAACTCTGGCCATGGTTGTGGCCCGGGCTCACGGTGGCGCTCCTGCCACCCAGAACCGCAGCTCTTCAACCCCAGTCATGGGCATGGCCTGGGGTCACAGCAGCATTCCTGCCACCCGGGGTCGCAGTTTTTCAACCCCAGCCATGGGAGTGGCCTGAGGTCACGGTGGCACTCCTGCTGCCTGGAGCTGTGGCTTTTCAACCAGAGCCATGGGCTTAGTGCTTAGTGCACTCCCTGGGCAGTTTGCAGGTAATTAGCATTTTACCTTCAACCTGCTGGCTACTCATTTCACCGACCTCAGAAGGATGGAAGGCTTTTATCTTCAGATCAAAAGCCTCTTTAAAGATTGTGGTATTTTTGAACCATAATTGGGTGTACTCTGGTAACGGCAACCTTGTGTTGCCAGCTAATCTTTTTCACATTAAGTCAGGCAAAAGGAACTGCAGAATGAACTTACCAAAAGGTTCCTTCATTATGGCAGTTTCACATTTGGCCTCGACTTGGAAGAAGTTCATAACTTGAATATAATTTAGAAAGAGAATAAATTTTTCAATATTTTTTTTAGTTTTAATGTATATGATGTACATACAGGTACTTACATTAGGAATGTAATTTAAATTAAATATATCAAGCTCTGAGCCCATAAGATTTTAAATAATCTAAACTCAAAATATTAATGTTTACATCTTCTGTATTTTATTAAGGTATGGGTATCACGAATTTTCATAAAGATTTTCATTACGTAATATGTATAGCTTAATGATGTAATCACTTGATAGGACTTTTTAGATACTCTCTAAAGGAGCTGTTCCGGTCTGTTGTGTACCTAATACATGTTTCAAAAATCTACCTAATTAAGGAATTACTCATTGGACTGGGAATCCTTTGAGTTTATGACATGATTTAAATTCAACCCATAACCAAACTGCATAATTATGACAGTAAATGATATAACTTATTTGCCAGTGTATAAGATGTATCAGAGTATAAGACGTATATTATTACCAAAGTTATTACCAAAATAGCCACCATAGGCCACTATATACAGTACAAGACGTACTCAATTTTCCCAGTGTATTTTAAGAGGGTGGGGAGTGGGTCTTATATGCCAACAAATAGGGTATATTGCTTGTTCTTAAACTTGATGACCGAACAATACATAATATTCCCAAGAAATAAATAATTAATTGTCTGTATGCAAAGTAGTAGTTCAACTGCAATATTTGACTTTCTCCATCTTCCCTTGCTATGATGTAGCTTCCAATGTTTTGGGAGCTGCTACTTGAATCTCGCATTTTCTAAAATTATTTATTGTGGTTTATACATTTATAGTTCGTTTACATGTGTGTTGTATTCCTATCAAAACTTATTTGCTGAGTTCTATTTGAGTTGCTATAGAGGTCTAAAAGCAAGTTTCTCTTCTTCTTTGACTCCTAAAAAATCTTGGTGATTCTTAAGCTTGAACTCTATTCTCTTATTTCAAAAAGAAGTAGTCATGTTAGTTTGTCTTAGCATGTTGTCTATTTTAAATGAGGAAAAGGTAGGGTACAGTAGAATATTGTAGCACTTTACACAGTAACGGATTTATTTCATTGTGAACCTTTGTGGATAAAGAGTGATTGCACTGAAATAAATCTTTTAGTCTTTAAACTGTCACAATATTTTGCCTTTCCCCCTTCTCCCTCTAGTCCAGGGTTCATTAGAAGCCCAAGTCAGCAGACCTGCTGATCAAGGCTACTGGGAATTAAAGTCTAAGGATATCTGGGGGCCCAAAGTTGGGAAACAGTGCTCTAGTATTTCCTTCAGTTTTACAAAAACGCTCTATAATCTTAATAGCGAAGAGTATTATTTGAAATGTACTTTTTTGTCTGGCTGAGAATAATTTTGTTATTAGTGTTATGCCTAAACGTGTTACTGTCCAATGATGAAGGCCCATCAGAAATTAGGTTCCGTGTAATAATGTGTGTGAGTATGATGGGGAAGAGAGTTTTCAACACCCATCTTACCTGCTGCCAAAATCCTAGATCTCTATTTTTTGGGGCAGAAGATTGAAAAGGAATTTCATGATCATTTATGCTATCTGACCAGTGTGTGAACCTGAGATGGCACTGTTCTCTCAGCTCTGCACATGTGTGTGTTTGTGTGTGGTTTTTTTAAGCAAATGGAGTCTAATTTCTGGTGGAAACTTGCAATATTTTAATACCTTGTGTCATATTGTTAGTGAGATGAAGAAGTGGCTTATCTTTCAGGACAGGTGGTTCCACCACAGCCATCCCACTTCTGTTTGCCTCTTTGTAAAATGCTATATGCAAATATTTCACTGCTAGCCTGTATGTGTGTTTGGTATACTGTGGCCATATGTATGAATAATTACTCTTGCCCTTGGCTCTGCCCACCATTGGTTGATGTACCTTCTTCTCCACCAACAATAGTGGATAACAATTACCACTGGCCAACTTTCCCTTTTGTAACACTACCTTATTGTAACTAAAAGTTGGACTTCCCAGTATAGTGCTCATTGACAGTAACTTCAGGAATAATAAAAGTTGTTCCCCAGAAGCTCACATAGATAGGGTATTCCCTTACCTATGTACTTGCTAAGGACATTGGTCAACAAGAAGATCTGAAAATTGGGGGGGGGGGAGAGAGAAAGGCAGTATGGCCAGTATGTAAAACAGGCAGTTTACTCCTGGGAACACAACCCAGTCAATTTCTTGGTTTGTTAGGTAGGGCTTGTGTATGTTAAGGAGTGCTGTGAGTGAGAATTGGAACAGACACTCGCAGTAAATAAGTTCTCCTTTCTTATTTTGGAGTGAAGTTCTTCCAAGTAGAACCAGTGTATTCATTACATTCTTTATGTAGGGATTGCAAGATAAAAATCTCTACCAGCAACTCTCTTAAAGAGCAATCCTGTGGAACACATTATGCTCTTTAAGCGAGGTACAACTGTACTAGGTTGGCAGGAGCTGGGACAAAGATGGGAGCTCATTCTGTCCTGCAGTATTCGGGTATCAAACTGCTGACCTGCCGCCTTCCAGTCAGCTTCTTAGCCACTTGAGCCACTGCAGCAGCCACCAAACTATTTTGCACTCAGAATAGATGGGTATGTTCCATTCCAATAGTAAATTCTTGAACCCTCTAATATTGTGATCTAGCTAAAAGTACCATTCCACTCAAGATGCAGCTCTCAATTTGATATTCTTTCCTTCTCAGTATAGTAATCATCTATAGTAGGATCTAATCTTTGGCCCCAGCATTTCTCTAGACCCAAGTGAATCTCTGTCCCTGCTAGTGGTCAGTTGCTGGTTGATCTAGTAGAAAAAGCCTTGGAAACTATTGGACAGTACAATACTCACTCCAGGAACCTACAAATAGAAAGGATGAGTTGGACTTATATGAAGACTCTAAACCTCTGATCAGAACTTCCACCACTTTGTCTTTGGGCTCTTGACAATTCTGAAAAAGCAAAAAAGGATAATTGGCAGTTCATTTGTCATATATTAATCAAAAGATTGGCTAACAATGAGGCCAATCTTAAGACGTCTCAGGGTTGAATTCTTTTTCTGCCACCATTATAATTGGGGGAGCTCACTCAGACAGCTTAAGATTAATAGATAGATCAGTTGCTTTCGCAGCTGGTTCTAAGATGAAAGGAAGCATAAAATTAGCAGGCATAAAGACTATAAAACACCTTCATATGAGTGAGAGCTCCATCATTATTAGAAGTAGCTGCAGCAGTGTCTCCCACATTTTCAGAAAGAGAAGATTAGCATTTGTCTGGGAAATATGTTCAACAAAATATTTGCAACAAAATATTAGCAAAGAAGGACCATTCAAATGTGTGAAAACCATCAACATTTATTAAAATACTGGAAGAAGCACTTCAACTAGAAAATACACATCTGGTTCTTGAGATCTTAAACGGGGTTCTTCCTAGCCTTGAATGTTATATATTTCCAGTGGAAAGATATTAAACTATGAAACAAAAGTTATTATTTTTTGCAAACTTTTTTAATACGTGTACTTTTTACCTTGTTCAAAGGAAGGAGGTGAGTTTTGCCTTTACCTTGTCTTAAATCTTTACATGATAGCCTATAATATATACACAAACAAAACAAAAGTGGGCAGCTTCCATGGTTCAGAGATGGTTCACTTGCATTTAATATGTTGCCAGATTTACTACAATGTGGCTGGTTTACAACTGCCCACGCCCATGTTTCCCATTAAGAACAGGGCATGTAGGGAACATGTGCCTTGTTTTCAACCATAACTGTCTATATTAGAATTTTCTCAGGGTGCAGTTGTACTTGAAAACACAGTGCGCACTCCAAGCGTATTTGTTCATAGAGAGAAATGCATCTTTTTGCTACAATGCCACCAATATTCAGTACTGCAACAGCTGTTTTAGCAGCTGTGAGGAGACATGGGTGGGCTACATAATATCTGTCACCAAAACAGGGTCTTCTAAATGTTGTCTACCATAATAGCATCTGGTGAGAAACTTACACATTTCCTATCCATGGGACTTACAGGACTCTGTAGAAATTGCTCACAAGCGTCCATGTCTTTCCCCCTCAAGTCATAGCTTCTTATGAGTGTCAAGCTATTTACTATTTACTATTTTTACTCCATCATTGCACACACACATGCATGCACACACACCAGTTTTATCTCATTCTTCTTCCATCTGTGTCAACCTGTCAAAAATGAGTAACACCCACTCTTCCACAGCTTACGTAGGCAGAAGGGTTCTCTAAGGGGGTAAAATTACACTCCATTTCAGCCATTTTGTTTGATTTGGGCAGAACAGCTATTCACTCCTATCCAGGTAAACCAGATACTTTCCCTGTTCACTTGAATACATGGGAGAGGGAAAATCCTGCCCTCCCAAAAAGCACCTAAAGGGGATTTCACTCCAAGACAACAAAATCCTTGACAGTACTTAATTATCACTTCTCCAACCATGCATCTCCCTGTTCATCTTGTAGCCAACAAGATCCAATGGCAGCAAGAATAAGCATCCTGTTCAATTCAATGCAACAACTTCTACATTCATTTAAAATAGCACGGAAAGAGAAATAATGCCCCATGCCTTGTAAAAAAAAATGGTTGGCACACCAGGTAGATAATGTTTCCCTCCTTTCTCCATTTGTTGTTATTTCTAGGTAGTGCCAGTTCTCCTCTGTGCAAAAGCATAACAATATCACTGTGGGTTGTGTATGTTTACTCTCCCTAATTCCCAATTCCCTTCTTCCTCTACTTTGTGTGCATTCCTTGCCTTTTGTTGTTGTTGTTCAGTCGCACAGTCGATTCCGACCCTCTGCGACCCCATGGACCACCGTCCGCCAGGCACTCCTGTCCTCCACCATCCCCCTCAACTCGCTCAGCTCTGTGCCATCTCATCTTGGGCCATCCCCTTCTTCTTTTGCCCTCGACCCTTCCAAGCATCAAGGCTTTCTCAAGTGAATCCTCTCTTCTCATTTGATGTCCAAAGTACTTTAGCTTCATCTTTATTATTTGACCTTCTAAGGAGCAGTCAGGATTGATTTCTTCTAAGATTGACCTATTTGTTCTTGCTGTCCAGGGGACTCTCAAAACTCTCCTCCAACGCCACATCTCAAAGGCGTCTATTCTTCTGCGCTCAGCTTTCCTAATGGTCCAGCTCTCACAACCATACATTGCCACAGGGAATACCATTGCTTTGACTATGCAAATTTTTGTTTGCAATGTGATGTCTCTACTTTTCACTATGCTCCCCAGGTTTCTCATTGCTTGCCTCCCAAGAATCAGTCGCCTTTTTATTTCATGGCTGCAGTCACCATCTGCAGTGAGCTTTGATCCTAGGAAAGTAAAATCTGTCACTGCTTCTACTTCTTCCCCATCTATTTTCCAGGGACTGATAGGACCTGTTGCCATTATCTTGGTTTTCTTGATATTGAGTCTCAAGCCAGCTTTTGCACTTTCTTCTTCCAACCTAATCAGGAGCTTCTTTAGGTCCTCCTCACTTTCTGCCATGAGGGTGGTATCATCTGCATATCTCAAATTTTTGATGTTTCTTCCAGCAATTTTGATCCCAAATTGTGATTCCTCCATCCCTGCATTGCACATTATGTGTTCTGTGTATAAGTTGAATAAGCAGGGTGACAAAATGCAACCTTGTCTTACTCCTTTTCCTATTCCAAACCACTCCGTCATTCCATTTTCTGTCCTAACTGTTGCCTCTTGATTCATGTTCAGATTTCTCATGAGGCCTATAAGGTGTTCTGGTATTCCCATCTCTTTAATTACTTGCCACATTTTGTTGTGGTCGACACAGTCAAAAGCCTTAGTGTAATCAATGAAACAGAAGTAGACTTATTTCTGATATTCCTTTGTTTTTTCCATGATCCATCTTATGTTGGCGATGTGGTCTCTAGTCCCCCTGCCTCTTCTGAAACCCGCCCGCACTTCTGGTAATTCTCTCTCCACATACTGTTGCAGTCTATCCTGTATTATCTTGAGCATCACCTTGCTAGCGTGTGGGATGAGCGCAATTGTTCGATAATTAGAACATTCTTTGGCATTACCCTTTTTGGGGAGTGGAACGTATACAGATCTTTTCCAATCCTGTGGCCATTGTTGTGTTTTCCAAATCTGCTGGCATATAGAATGCAATAATTTGATTCCATCATCTTGCAGGGCTTTGAAAAGTTCAACTTGGATACCATCAACTCCACTGGCTTTGTTGTTTGCAGTGTTTTTTATGGCCTTTCTGACTTCACTCTCTAGAATGTCTGGCTCATGTTCAGTGTTCTCATCATTGTGATTATTATGGGTGTTAAGGTCCTTTTTGTAGAGTTCCTCTGTGTATTCTTTCCATCTTTTCTTAATCTCTTCTGCATCTGCTGTGTCTCATCTCACCTCAATCTCCCCCATTTTCTTTCTATCACCGTTTCTCTCTTTTCATTGTGCTCTCTCTTTTGGTCCCTGTTCAGGTGTCTTATATTATGCTGTATTTATATTTGAGATTGTGATACTGTATATGTTGCTTATGTTATGTGAGCCGCTCTGAGTCGCCTCAGTGAGGCAAGTAGAGCGGCATATAAGTCTAATTTAATAATAATAATTAATAATCATCATCATCATAATTGGGCTAACCTGAACATAAGAAGATAGGGAGCAGGCTAGCTTGCTCCCATCCTTGCCTTCCATATTCTGAGATGGAGAGGTGCTACTATTCTTGGAGAAGTCTTTGTGATCCTGACGGCTGAAAAAGCAGGGTTTCCTGTCATATGAAGAAGCTGCACTATAGTTTATCTCTGTTTGGCCTGTTTTGTTATCCCCCAGTTTCACCTCACTTATCTTCTCCTGCCTGTCTTAACCTTCCAGTTTTTTCCAACTTCTTCTGTTTTTGTGGTTAGACATCTCCACCTCTAGAATCAATTTCTGATATCTTGTGCTGCTAGTAATTTTATGCTGGTGGCGGCCATACAAGCTTCATCCAAGTACACTAATCCAACATTCAACAACAATGAGTCTTCATTGTCCATCCCCACCCACCCACCCACCCAATTGGAAATCCTGGTGAATTTCTTGCAGTTTTCCCAAATATAATTTGCTTGGTAAAAGGAGGATAATGATACATATACCTTGCCTTTGAAAAGAGTTTCACTGGGCAAGAAGTAGAAGGCTAAGTAGAAATGGAAGGGACTGCAGTGGCTCAGTGGTTAAGAAGCTCATCTTGTTAGCTGGAAGGTTGGCAAGTTGGCAGTTCAAGACCCAGTACTGCATGATGGAATGAGTGCCCCTCTCTGTCCCAGCTCCTGACAACCTAGCAATTTGAAAGCAAGAAATTGCAAGTAGATAAATAGGGACCACTTCGGTGGGAAAAGATCTTAGAGACATGAAAGGAGCCTCATTCGAGTATCCCCTAAGCGGAGTTCCACCAGCAAAAATCCTTTCAACCCAGAAAGCACCTTTGTGTGCTTCTGACATTTTTTTAAAGTAGAAATGGAAGTGTTGGTATAATCTTTGTACATTATGACCCACTTGTCAGGTTTCGGTCTACATCTAAGAGGATAATTGAATCAAATGTATTTCACTCAAAACAGGTACTGTATACAGTATTTCCTTATGTGATACACATTTCAGAATGTTTCCAGGAGAGACAGAACAATTCAGATGCACATATAAAACAAGCATTAGCACAATGAAAATTCCAATGAAGAAAATGTCCAAGTTTGTGTAAAGAATTTCAACTGTTCTGTTATAGTTTAGTCTAGACACGAAAGAGCCTTAACAACCAAGCAAAGTGATAGCTGACATAAATTGCTTAATGTCACAAGACAATACCCTGAGATTTAGCAGATCTTGGAGTATTAGTAGCCAATTGCAGGTTTTCATGTTTTACTCTACTGTCACTCAGCTAGTTGAAATTTGTTTTCTGTGTAAAATCGCTTCATCTGACAGTTGGTTTTTGATGGTACAGTGGTACCTCATACAACGATTTTAATCCGTTCAACAGGGCTCGTTGTTGTACAAAACAATTGCTATACTATGCATGCATCGTGTAGCAATTTTCCCTATGGGATGCATCGTACAATGATTTTTTCACTAAGTGGTTTTTCCCATTGAAAAATTGTTATACGGGTTTTTCCATAGGGAAAATTGTTATGCGGGATGCCAATTTTCCCCCCATACCTAATTGTTATGCAATTTTGTTGCTATATGGAGCGATTGTTATATGAAGTTCTACTGTACTTTCTCAAAAAGTCAAGTCAAACAGGATTTTCCTATACTGTACTGTATATTTGTATGAATTACCAATTTAAATAGTAAAAATAGAAATGCTTTCTAGAAATGTTCTGGATCATTTACTGAAGAAAATTTTATCTGTACACTGAAGTCTCTACTTAGATTTTTATTAGAGTTGAACTCTAATCAGTCATTACTTATCTACATGCTTACTTATTACTTATCTACATGCATTACTTATCTACATGCTAGTTCCCTCTTCCTTATCTATCTTGTCTCTTCTTCCATATGGAGGGTAATTTATCTGCAGATGAGAAGTTCTTATTCACATAAAGACTCTTAATGCAGACAACCACACCCTGGTTTTCTGGGGTTCTTGCTAGTGTGGAGACTCTACATGTGAGCAGACATATCACTCTCCATGTAGAGAATGAGGCCATAGAGAGGAAGAATTTTGGAGATAAGTAGGGTTGTAACACCTAAATAGAGCTGTGTAGGCTCTATCTATGCAACTGGCTACTTTCATACCTCAGGAGGGTTATCTGCCTTTCCCCAACTTTCATTGAATTTCAAACAGCTTTTGCATTCTGATGTAAGAGGTGATGTGTTTAACATTGATAAGTTCGGAATCTCCATTTTGTCTCAGAGGCTTTGGCTGTGACTAAGGGAGCTATTTAGGTTATATCCCAACGTTTAAATGTAGCTTTATGAAGTCAACTATAGGTTGGATGTCTGGCATTTTTATTTGTTTGTTCTTTTATTCAAACAGCAGCTGAAGTCAAGAGGTGTAAGATGAATTTGCTGAAAAACCTAGGCAGGAGACTCGTTGAGAATAATATAAGAGCAGGAAGTTAAATACAATTAATAAATTAAGCATTCTTGAGTAGATTATCCAAAATAAAATAGAGAGGAGAGGATAGTGTATGTTTTCTGTCGTACGTGTGGTTTTTCCATGCACATGTGTGTAGTTAAAAGATAGAACAAGAAAAATATGAATAGGCAGTTCCTTTTAATTAGTGAAATTTCAGTCAGATACATATCTTGAGAAGTAATGAGCTTCATCAAAGCAAGGCCTCACTGGATCAAAGTCAGTTTAAGATAAGGGCATCTCAAGGTCACAGAGGGAGCTGCCCAGCAGTCCCATTTGCATAAAAAATTACTGTCAGAAATAGGCCATGGCATTTTGATCTCTTGGCCTTTGTCATGGAGATTCCTTGCTGAGAAGGGAGGAAGGCCAATGTCCCAGATAATGATTAACTGTTTTAATGGCATTCATTCATTCATTCACTCATTCCACACTAACTACTCATGCAGAAAAAGGGTTATGTAAAATGACATTAGAAGAAAATCATTTGTAATCGTTGCATCGGGGCTGCACTTTGAGGAGACATTAGGAGTAAATCCGTGGCGTGGTAGGCTTATGCTTTATCTTCTGATATTTACTGAGTTTACTGGTGCATGAAAAGCTTTCAACAAGAATAGAAGATAGGATGGACCTTTCATAGGTAATGCTATCTACTGGGCTATTACTTCTATATATTGATAGTGAAGTAATCTTCAAGATATCACCCTACAAAATATAGATTATTTAAATGTTTGTCACAAAAAATCCTATAGCACAGTGCAGCTCCTATCATGAATGCCTTTGTACCCATTGGATCAGAGACCTTAAATGCCTTTTAAGATGTGAAATAATGAGAATTTAGTGAGCTTGACATCATATTGGTCCCTACCCCCGCCTTCTTCCTTTTGGGCAGCTGTAGGAAGATATGCATACTTAATCTGAATAACAGGTATTCAATTTAATTTGTATCCTTAAATCTGACCTTTTCAATTACATAAACAAAAGGAGGTGCCTTGCAGACATCTTTTGATGTCATGGGAATACTTTCTTTGCATCCTTAAGGATTTTATGAGATGTGTCGAATAGAAAAGCAGATTCTCATTGTTTCTACTTAAAGGTGCTTGTGTACAATTACGTCCTTATGGGTCCCTTTCTTTCCATATTTTCTACAGCTGATCATTACACAGATCTGCAACCAAAAAACTGCATAGGATTTTTTTTACTGTTTCTTATAGATTTTTACGACGCCCTTTTAAAGTAATTTTAAGAGTTAGTTTTAATTTTTTTAAATTTACCTTGTTTAGTTTAAATCTTTTAGAATTTTGGATTCATATCAGTGACAATGTTTTATATGAGATGTTAACCGCCCTGAGTTGCCCTGGCAAGGAGGGTGGTGTACAAATTTAAGTAAATAAATAAATAAAATAAAAATACTAAAAAAAAAAAATCCATCTCGTCAAGTCTTCTTGCAAAACTCATGTTTTCAGTTTAATTTAGCGTGAAGTTTGCCTTTAACCCAAAATCTGATATCCTATTCTTGATTCTAAAAACCCTATCCAAAAATTATTTCTTACTTTCATTTAATATTTATTAGAGCTAGAATCAAGAATAATGCAAAGAGAAAATAAGAGGAATTGGGGGGAGTGGGAGCGTAGTATAGGTTTAGTGGTGTGAGGAAGCTCAGATGATCATGTCCCAACGGGTTTATTTTGTTTGTAGCGAAAGGTGAACATTTCCAGGAATCTCTTACTGGCTGAGTTGAGCATGTTTCGACATGTTCTCTGGGGTATTATAAATGAGTATAAACATGCCTACTGTCATATTTGATCATGTTTCAACATGCTAAATAAGTTCAGGATCTTGGTTGCTGTATGAGCCACACTCAATTTACATCCTGCATTAAAACGTGACTATGCTCGTTTTTAGTTCTGTATTATGGCTCCAAGAGGTTGTGTTATTTCTCCATAAAACTTTTGTTTTATTTGTGGTGAATACACTATTAAAAGTCAACAAAGAAACATAAGTGATTTTGTGAAGAAAGTGTATTTTGCTTACTTCAAGTTGAAACTTGGGGGTCAAGACAAAGCATAGGTTCCTCATAAGGTGTGTAGAAGGTGCAAAGAAGATCTTTGTTTGTGGTTTAAACGTAAGAAAACCTCATTCCATTTTTGGATTCCAATGATGTGGCGTGAACAGCAGAACAGCATTATCGACTGCTATTTCTGTTTGGTAGATGTGAAAGGCTTTAATACAAAAAATAAAAAGAAGATATCTTACCCAAACCTTAATTCAGCTATTCGTCCAGTCCTTCATAGCTCTGAAATACTGGTTCCACACCCACCTTCCAGTTTGGATAATATCCTGAGCCATTCAGAGGACGGAGACACATTGCCTTCCCAGGACGAATCTAGCTCAGATTTTTCTGTTGATGAGGTACCACAACTTTTTTTCTCAGAGCAAGCTCAATGACCTAGTTAGAGATTTAGGTCATTCCAAAGATTCAGCCGAATTGCTGGGGTCAAGACTAACAAATAAAAACCTGCGGTCACCTGGAACATCATTTTCGTGGTAAACAGGCACCGAGAGAAAGAAAGCTCAGTTTTTCTCCATAGGTGGAAATCTTGTTTATTGTAGTGATGTTCAAGGGCTAATTAAGTGCTTTGAAATAGAGCAGTGGTTCCCAATTAGTAGTACACGTACCCCCAGGGGTACGTGAGATTGCATCAAGGGGTACGCGCAGCAATCTCTTAACTAAAATATTAAATCCTTAAAAAACAATAATGCAATAACAATTGCCAAAAAATTATTCAATTTAATTAAACGATCAGTAGGTAAGTCAATCGTATGCATCAAGCGCTTTCTCCCGCTGCGGCGGTTTTCCCTGCGCCTCCCACTTCTCGCGTCACCCGATCACGGCTTCCCCCATTCCCGCCTATTTGCTCATCATTGTCAACGTGCACATTTGTCACATTAATGAAACATGTGTTCTCTGTCATTAGAATGTCTTTTGATGATAATAAATATAAAATACACCTGACTTCATTTTTTATTTAACATTCCTGCAATAAGGGGTACACTATATTTAACGTTCCTGCAATAAGGGGTACGCAAGTTTGAGGTCTTTATTGAAGTGGTATATAGAAAAAACTAATTGGGAACCACTGAAATAGAGTATGATTTATCTGAGTGACGCCTATTCATTGATTCATCTAAAACAAGCCTTAAAGCAGTCTTGCTGCATAATGGAAATACACTTGCATTACTTCCTATAGGACACTGTTCATTTGGATGAAAACTATAATGATTTAACTGTGATTCTTGACAAAATCAAATATTAAGAACATCACTGGATGGTTTGTGGAGACTTTTAAATACGAACCATGTTGTGTTAGGCCAGTAGGCAGGTTATACAAAATATCCCTGCTTCCTATGTTTGTGAGACAGTTGAGTCAGAGACCTCCATTGGACAATAACTGAGTGGCCATTTCAAGATGTCTTAACCCCCAGCGGAAAAAACATCATTAATACGACCTTGATTCCAACAGAAAAGGTAGCCAAGTTGAAAGAGGAACATACGAAAACTGTTATCTGATCCACTCTTTTTAGAAACAATGGGAGAAAAAGAAAAGGAAGCGTGGGACTCTTTCAGAGATGTAGTTCACAAGTTTTTAGGGAATACTAAAGACCCTCACTACAAAATTATTGTACAACGCATGTTGAATGTGTATAAGGGTAAAGAATGCAAGATGAGCTTAAAAGTTCATTTCTTACACTCCCATATCGACTATTTTCCTGAAAACTTGGGAGCCTACAGTGAAGAGCAGGGTGAAAGATTTCACCAGGATGTCCATGATATTGAGATACGCTACCAAGGAAGATGGAACGTCAATATGCTAGCTGACTACTGTTGGAGGCTCAAACGGAAAACAGAAAATGGAAAGTAAAAGAGTTTTTGGAGGAGCATAAAAGAGAAGAAGAAAAGGTTTCACAGACAAAAAAGAGTGAACATGGAATATTAAGTATATATTATGAAGAAATTGTTTGCTTAATTATAAGAAATAATTTGTTTAGTTCATTGTAATAAAATAGTGATTTTCTCATCACTTATGCTTTTTTAACTCTCTTAAAGAGCAATCCTGTGGAACACATTATGCTCTTTAAGCTAGGTACAACTGTATTTTTAAAATGGGTCTCAATGCAATTAAAAGCAAAATGGACTGAGTATATAAGGCCCTTTTAAGAATAGTTGGGTGGCATGGAGAGAGGATGTGGACATCTCCTGGGGTAAGATTTTTTTAAAAGAAGTGCAAATATTGTAAAGTGAGATTTGGATTTGTGCACATAGTAATTAGCAAGAATATGAGATGAGCAGCATCTTTAGAACTGATACTCCTCAACCTTCCTTGCACAAAAGAATACAGTGGTGCCTCAGTTAACGTAATTAATGCGTTCTCTGGGATTTTTCTTACAGCAAAAATTACTTTAACTGAATTTCCCATAGGAATGCACTGAATTTCCCATAGGAATGCATTGAAAACCAAAATACATTAACCAAAATACAATTTCCCATAGAAATACATTGAAAACCAATCAATCTATTCCAGGGGGGAAAATTGTAAACCAAGCCACTATTTTCTATGGCTTTCCTTTTGTTATGCGATTTTTATGTTAACCAAACCATTCGTTAACTGAGGTTCCGCTATATCTCTTTTTAAAGCAGTGTCTGTTGCATCATACATTTGCAACACAATAATGCATTCACCAAGCAAATTTTATTTTATACAAAATATATAAACTATAGTTTCAAATATATTATTTGAAACTATAGTTTATTGGCAGTAAAAACTCTAAGAACACATTGAGGTAGTCTTAATGCGAAATACGCACAATAGGATTTATACTCAGATTTATTTAAATTGTGTGAATTGTAATCGTATTATTATTAATTGGGAGGAACAGCTAAATTATTTTGATTGCAGTTGTGCTTGTTTTTAATATTACGAGTCTAATGACTACCAATTTTTCTTTTATAGACCAAACCTGGACCACTCAAGAAGGCCAGTTCTTACTCTGAGCATTCTTCTTTAGTGTACTGTTACAACTGTGGACAGAAAGGCCATTACGGATATGTAAGTCTCAGTGTATTTTGATGTTGGTACCATAATATTAGGTCAACAAGAAAACATCAAATCAGGGGCCGGGTTGCGCTCTCTCAAACATGTCTGTTGCTGTTGTAAACACCCAGTGGTTGGGGACCCCTGTTTTATATCACTTTATTGCCTTGAGTAGCACACTGAGTGCTTTCTAATGAACTTATTATCCCAGACTTATAAAAGGATACATTCTCCTAGTGAATACATATGCGAAGGATTAGTCACTGAGTGTAAAACCATATTATGAAAGAAATGTTAGATCTATTATCTGAACTCATCTTCAGTGTACATATTTCACTTTGCCCATCATGCACTCCCCTTCTACCCACACTGTCTCTTGGAAAATATTTTATCCTGTCCTGTTCCCAGGAAACATAACTCTGGAAAAGGTGTTCATTATTTTTCCCTTGTTAGAGACACTTTGGGAATTGCTCCTGGAAAAGTGTTACTCCTCCCCCTTCTTCCCCATAGTTACTCATACATGTTCATAGTGATAATGGTAGTCAGAAGGTATCGTCAAAAAGTATTTTCTGGTATAGACCAGACATTTTTAATTTCACAGAGATATTGAGCTAGTGCCCGATAGGAACAACAATCTTACTATCAAAGGCAAAAAAAAAAATAAGTGGTACAACTCGTCAGGTTTGTTTCATTAGGTAGAATTTGAATGACTGAAGCCAGGAGTCTCATGAAGTGTGTGAAAATAACTTTGAAATATGACTTTCAGGAATGCACAAGACAGCGGATGTTTGGAGGGACATTTCCTACTTTCCCCTTTATCTATTACTACGATAATGAACACGATATCAGGAGAAGGGATCAGAGAGCAAAGGACAAAGCATACGGTATGAAATACATATGTGTACTTTTTAATGCCTGCTTCTTAGTGTTGTCTATTATATTAATCTCCAACCTGATTGCTATTTGATTTATGATTTTTTAAAACTTAAAGTAAGTAATTAAAAGGAGGGCTGCTGGGAATACATTAGGCCTGTTACAAAAGAATTTGCATTTATCTTCTGTATTTATATGGCCCCAACTGCTCGAAATTTGAACAAGTACATGAATTATTGGGGGAAATATTTCAGAGTGATGGGATCATGTGTTCATCACACAGGGCTGCATTTGATCTTTACTGAGAAAATTAATTTTTTTTTCATCCTCCTTCCCAGTGTCTGAGCTGCATTTGGATAAAACGTTCTTCAGTCTCAATTAGGCTTGTGGGTTTTTTTTATTTTTGAAGTAACTGTGTTTCTAAAAGTGCAATCAGTTTTGGAAACCCCTTCCCAAAAATATATTGTGCATATAGTGTTGACATTTTTGCAAACAGTAAATTATGATGATCATTTTGAAACCTGACTATACATACTGTATATTTTGGACCATAAGACACACTTTTCCCCCAAAAAAAGTGGGAGGGTGCGGAGTGGTGTGGGGGTGGCGTTGCTGGAAAGCCAACAGGGGACTCCCCATTCGCCTTTCCAGCCACGCCACCACTGCAGGCACAGGGGCAGCGTGGCTGGGAAGGCAAACAGAGAGTCCCCGGTCGGCTTCCTAGCCATGCCACCCCTGCACTGCTATCAGCACTTGGGATGTGGGATGCACCCATTCCTCCCCACAACCCAAGCGCCGATTGATTCCAGCACACGATCGGCACTTGGGTTGGGGGAATGGGTGCACGGACCCATCCCTCCCCAACCCAAGCACCAATCACATGCCTGGATCAATCGGCGCTTGGGATGTGGGGAGGAATGGGCGCGTGCACCCTTTCCTCCTCCCCCCCCAATCCAAGCACCAATCAAAGAGCACGATCGGCGCTTGGGTTGTGGGGAGGAACAAGCATGCGCACTGCTTCCCCCAACCCTAGTGCCGATTGCGCACCCAGTTCTTATAGTGTTTTTAGAGTGCCCATCGCCCACTGTAAAAACTAAAAATACTGAAAAACACTTTAAAAACTGGGTGCGTCTTATGGTCCAATGCGCCTTATGGTCTGAAAAATATGGTATATCCTCCTATACTTTTCTTTGTGATTTACTGAGTGATTTAACTGTTGGTGCTTTCAGATCCCCATGAAAGTGAATTATCAGGCAGATGTTATAAGGACAGGAGACATTTAGTGTGAGGTCACTGAGGCGCCTATGGCTCCTTATTACCTTGGATACCTTGGAGTCGTTATTCAGCAAGAAGTCCACACATTGTAGATATCTCTGTGACAGAATTCCACACATGCAAATGGATTTGAGAAATCAAGTCCACTTGCATGCAATTTTTTGCCATTTGGATATCACGTCACCTGCTGGCTAGGCGGACCATGACATGTGCCATACTCTTTCAACTTGCCCAAGGGATCCAACAAAGAACGCTTTGGTCAGTTTTAGTCCCAGCTTAACATGATTGACAAGAGATGGGAAGCACTGCCTAGTTAGACCACTCAACTAGGCTCTTGCCTAGTGAGGGTGAGATTTCTTATTAGTGGAGTATAAAAAATGGTTGAAGTGTACAAAGGTCATTTTCCACCAAATTGCCTGTCTGTATTGCATGATTATGCTAAAAGGATCTTTATTTATAGGTTGTGATAGATTATTCTTATTCCAGTTTGGTTTGGCTTCTTTACTGTTTTCATGTTTCTTGGGTTTACAGAACTTCAGGAAGCTGGCCTTCTGCCAGAAGTACAAGAGTTGCCAGAAATGGACAATGACCAGAAACAGTACAGCCATATGAAAAAGAGAAGACTATTGAAAGAACATGACAAAAAAAGAGATAAATGTCATAAAAAGCACAAGAAAAAGTCTCAGCAAAGCACACTCAGAAAGAAACAGAAGAAGGAGGCCCAAAGAGACTATAACCCAGAAGAGGACTTTCCAAGAGGCGGCCATAGGAATGCTCTTAAAAAGAGCAAAAAATCCAAGACATACGACAACCTTGGCCTCCAGACCAATGGGGGCAAAAGAGATATCCTTCGCGCTTCTCAGGCAGCACGAAAAAAACAGAAGAAAAAGAAGAAACAGGAAAACCGTACAAGCAATAGTTCACTCAAGGACGACAATTTGTTTCTTATAAAACAAAGGAGGAAGAAGTCAAAACAGAATCCCAGTTGCTGATCTGTTCAAAGGTAGCTTGAGAATTGGGGTGGGGTGGGGGTTCCCAAGATAGAGGTTCGATCCCTCCCACCCGCCCCCCAGATTATGCGAAACTGCAGCACAGTAGAGGCTGGGACTATCAAAAGAAGAGAGCTTGCCTCTTCTATTCCATAGAGAGGGCATCTTTGCTTTAACAAAAACTCACTGGCATATGCAAGAGAATACAGTATAAGTACTGATAGTTTCCTACTACTTCCGTGTTAAGACAGAATATTGGGAGAGAGGACAGGCTGCAAATTTGTGCGATGGGAGCCAAAGGAACACTGATGTTCTGTGTTTCATGCAGTCTTTTCATAAATCCTTCTGTTAAAGCACTTCTGGTTAGCACATACTTACACGTGCAGGCTTTAAAGAAGGGAAATTTATAAAAGGCATAAATAATAAAACAAATAGGCTTAAAGGTATATTTGACAATGGTCACAGAGGAAGCTTACACACTGTGTTTTAAGATCTTATGGAAGGGCAAAATGTGTATTGGCAATGGTGAGATTCACTTCATGCAGCTCAGTACTTCCTGAGACTTGTTTGAAATGGTCCTGAGAAGCAGAGAAGGACTCTGCAAGGGAGTTCTCCTTAATATTCCAATTTATTTCCCTGCCGGAGTCTGTCAGAAGAGTATCCATTTGGTACGGATGTTGCTCTTGCACCGTTTCTAGTTTGTCACAGATGCCAAGTCACAGGCTTGACTGACAGGACACCAGAGAGCAAGCCTTCCTGGGGTTTTATTTCTGTTTTAACCGGAGAGGTTTGAGTACCGAAATCACTTCAACAGGTCACCAGTTTTTAAAGAATATTGTTGCGTATGGAATTTACTTGTTCTCAGAAATATTCTTTTGTAATACTATTTCTTTACATCAGAGTACTTTAATACTTTGAACTGAAATTAACTGGGATTTTTGTGATAGAAATAAATGTGATATTCAAGGGGGACGACAAAGGTTTCATGCTTTCCTTATTTGTCTGCAAAAATAAAGTAAATGCGAACTTGTTAATATTGCTAATCCTTGTTAACAGCTACCCAGATAATTTGTGATGTTTGATACAATGATTTTTGTTACTCTGGCATTAGTGTTCATGTTAGAAAATATGTCTTCTGCACTCCACAATAGTATAGTAATACCTTGGATAATGTTTACCTCAGATAACGCTAAAATCGCATAACGTTAAGTAATCTGGGGAGGAGAATTGGATCGAATAACGTTAAGGTCCTATGGGATGGATCGGATAACAACCGCTAAAGCCTGTGCAGTTACAATGTATCTCTATGGAGCTTTAATGTTATCTCATCCATCCCATAGGATTTTAACATGGATCGGATAACACTAAAAATCGGATAACACCAAGACTTGTGGAACCAAGTCTTAGTGTTATCCGAGGTATTACTGTATTGGAAACTTACTTTATGCCTTTTCTGCCATGAAGTAATAGTAGATCATAAATAGTAGTAGCTCCTAATTAATATATATCCCCCATGATATTGGTTTACTGAGCATAACCTTCAGTCCTAGTGTCTAGAACAGTGGTTCCCAACGTGGACCCCACATGGGGACTTCAATTCCCAGAAGCCTCAGTCAGTACATTGGCTGATCAGTGCTTTGGGGAATTGACTTAGGCTTCTGGGAATTGAAGTCCAAAAACCAAAGGTTGGGAAACACTAGTCTAGAACCTCTCATGGGCGTCCACCCAGACTAAGAAGTTGTAGGTATACAGGTGTAATTGTGATTATCCAGTACATCATGGGAGTGCTTTGCAAGTTTAGGGAAGGTGAGTGGGAACCTAAAGTGAAATTCTTTTTCCCAAGGGAAGCAAAATGCAAATTTTTTAGCTTAAAATAATTCAGATGTAGAATATGTACAATAAAAGATTTTGAGCCAAGAAATGATGGTGTGATAACATTATGTTGAGTGACATGGAAAAAATGGGTGAGTAGCATTCAGGCCTGAAGAACCGCAATCTACAGAAAAGGCAAAAGAGGAAGACCAGATCTTGACTGCATTACAGGCGGCGGCGGCTCATATCCGATCATTACAGTAATTCGAGCAAGGTATGGCAATGAAGAATGTATCATGCTGGCAAATGTACAATTGATTTACTCTCACATTTACAGTTCAAATAAAAGAAACTACACTAATCCTCTTCATCTATAGTTTAGGCCAGTATAAAGTTCCTATTTTATCTCTTCAAAGCAGTGTGTCATCCCTTCCACGTAGTGGTTGTTTTGTTTTGTGTTTTTGTCTGGGAATGAACAGCATCCTTATCCCTTGAGTATTTGATGTGCACTGGCAAGGTAGCATGAGGGAGTCTACATTAAGAGAATAAATAAAGGGCTTTTCTCAATAGGAAGAGGAGTTGAGAAGGAAGTGGGGATCATTACTTTAGGCCAATAATGGTGAATGCCAAGGTTCGCCATCACTGCTTTAGGCTATGAGTTTGGCAGAGAATGGACCCGAATATGAACAAGTGGCAAAAATTTAATCAGTCACTTTGTTATGAATTCTGTCCTCTAGTTGTATTGTGGCAAAAAAAAAAAGGAAGCATGTGCACATTTCTAAAGTCTGCTTCTGCTTATGATAAATTAGTGTCTTTTGAAGAACTAGAAACACAACATGGCAAATAACAGCAAGGGATCAAACTACTCTGAACACATTTTCTCCTCTGAACACTGCTGTATGCATATTACTCATATGATAAAAATTGTAGTTATACAGTATCTGGGTATTGTGTTTCAGTGTAATCTGAGCTATGTGAACTTCTTATTTGATTTTTTAAAATGAACTTTGCCTGCCATAATTATTCTAATTCTGTAACAACACTTTTTTGCAACCTGAACAATTTGTGAAAATCAAGCAGGTTTGCATGCCTTTTCATTTTCTATTATTCATTCTTCCAAGCCTAACACAGAAATGCCTAACTTCAGCCAACTAGGTAAAGATAAAATGATGTATTCTAAAACAGCAAGGTATGATAAATGCTCTCGTACACAAAATAGCCCCTGCGTTTTATGACCTGTAAAGTTTATGCATGTTGAGTTTCCTATACTTGCTTGCTTTGTATAACTTATTTTGCAGTACAGTAAAACCCCAAGTTACATAAAAAGTCCGTTCCATAGCAATTTACGTAACTCGATTTTTTACGTAACTCGAGACATCCCCATAGGGATGCATTGAAAATTTAAAAAAAAAACAATTTAAACGTAGCAATCTTCCTACCTTTTGCATGCTGCTTCCTCCTGCTCATCAGGGGAATGGGAACCACTGCCGCTGCCCCCACTGCTCCTACAGCTCCGGTACAGTGCGGGGGGCATATCTGCATGGCTGCACTGGCTGTCCAAGACTTCCAGCATTGAAGTGGCTTGAAATAGGTTTTTGTGTATTGCCATTCTTGATGTCTGATTTATATCCATTAACTCTTTTGCACAGAGATTGTCCTGTTTGTCCTATGTAGAGCACAGAGGGGCATTTTTGGCAGTAGGTGCAATAAACCACATTAGCAGAGGAATATGTAAAATTGCCCTTAATGTTGTGTGTGATGTTGTTGGGTCTGTAATTATGTTGCCAGAGTAAATGTCGGGGCATAGATGGCATCTGTGTTTGTAGCAGGGTTTAGTTCCCTTCTCTGTTCCACTGTTACGTATTTTGCAATAGGTAGTGATGTGGAATGTCAGGAAACTAGCATATAATTGTTAAGGCCAGAAGGATACTGGTCTGTTTCAGACATAACAATCTTGGTTTAATAAACCATGGTTTACGAAGCTGAAAAAGAACTTAATTTCAACTTCACCCTATTCTTGCCCCTCCTCATACGCTGTCTTTGGTGCTTTTCTTGTGTTTAAATCAGTTTCCTTTGATATCTAATCTGGAAGGTGGTTTAATCTCAGTTTATTAAATAGGATGTTAAGCTGCAAAATGGCTCTCTCTCTCTCCTTTTCTTCAGAAAGAAACTTGTAAAAGTTCATTTCATGATCATCATTGAAGAACCTAAATAGTTGGGTGCCTTCAGCCATCAAATCCACACTGTTTTAAAATTATATTATTTAAAATCCAGCTGTAAGTCATTAATCATGGAAACTATGTGGGCTGCTATAAGCTGTTTTGTCTTGCAAACTCAAAAAAGTTTTTTTAAAACTTTCAGTAACTTAAAGCAGTGTTAATTAGGACTTCCAACTCTTCAAGGATCTTTGTCCAATAATTTGACTTCATAATCATTCCAAGGATGTGGTGACACTTGCCTAAAAATAAACTTTTTATCCTATTCTTTAGAGCTTATACAGAGTCTTAGCTTCAGGAACCATAGTGTATGGCGAATTCACTAGTTGAGCAGCCTGTGTCTTAAGAAATTCTATTGAAGAGCAGCTGGATTTTCTATGCACTGTGGATTTTCATTTTGTCTTTTAATTTTTACTTTAATGACTTACTTTTAACAAAAGAACAAAGTAACAACCAGGCTTTTTAAAATAATACCAAGTTGTGTGGACCTTAAGAGAGAGAAATTAAATTGACTTCCAGAAAACTCTTTAATTAAAAACTTCAGAAAATTCAATTCAAAATTGCTTTGAGTGTCAACTGTTGTAAACCTGATCAATTAACATCCAGCAGAGTTTGAACTTTGTCAGAACACAACTTGCAACCTCTTTATTAATTACCTTTCTATTATTCTGCCCAGGTTTCTGATTTAAACATTTCCATATTATAAGCCTTAGGAGCCAAATTCACTACAAAGATGTTTTTATACACTGCAATATTAATTAGGAAAATAATGTTAATTTGCTTTGTATTTATTCACATTTCTTGATAATCTTAGAATATTTATAATTCAAATTTGCAAGCTACCAACTTTATATGTTAATTTTGTAGTCTTTACCCAATTCCATATTAAGCATCTATTTGTCTCATTTATCATGTACTGTATGTTCATATTTATCAACTACTGATATAACAGAAGCAGAGTACAGTAGAACCCCGTATAATGAAAAAGCTCCGTTCCATGGAGCTCTTCGTTATACGATTTTCTTCATTATGCGAATCACTATTGGTGATACCCCGGATAACCGGGGGGGGGGGGGGTTCATTGCCAATAGCTCAAAAATGCTTTGTTATATGAATTTTTCATTATACAAAGCGTTCGTTATATGGGGTACCACTGTACCTAGTCCTTTCCAAAATATGCTAGCAACAATTTAACAGTGAATGTCACAAACAAGATAAATTGCCACATTTTTCAAAGGCAGTGATAGTAACAAAAGTCTTTCCCTCAATGGAAGTCTTGCCATTCTCAAGGGAAACCTCATTTCAAATACTGAAAGTTGTTAGGTGTCCAAAAGACAAACCTAGCCATGTATTTTTGCATAAGATGGCGGGAGGGAGGGCTTGTTACTGTCTTATAATAGTTGCAGTGACTGGACTTTACATAAAATCTAATTAATTTAATGAACTAATGTATAGTTGATTGTGGAGCAAAGGCTGGGAGTTCAATTCCCCACTGCCCCCTGGACTCAATGATCTATAGGGTCCCTTCTAGCTCCATAGTTCTATGATGATCAGTAGCAGCATCTGACAACTAAACATCTATTTACCTAGTACAGATATTGGCAAAGTGCAATTTGTTGGTGTGCAATTCCCATCAGTCCTAGCCAGCATGGCCACTAGGGTGGAATGCCAGTAGTTGCAGTCCAACAACATACAGAAGGCCATAGATTTGCCATCCCTGGTTTAACATATAAATAGTGTAAATAATTACTTGCAAAAATATGTAATTTTTTAAATTAATATGATATAATGCTGTAAATATAACGATCAACTTGCTTTTGATCATAGCGCCTTCTAGACCTCTCTTTATAATCTGCTAACAGAGGCAGAAATCATATTGCTTAATATAGTAAGTTGCAATTAGAATAACTCCGTTGAACCAGTAAAACTTATGATTCAATAGTCCTATTCATTTACAACTTACTACTCTAAGGAACAGGATTTCAGCCAGTATGCCACAAGTTATTTATTTATTTATTTATTTATTTATTTAAATTTGTTTATTGCCCTCCTCCCCGAAGGGACCCAGGGCGATTCCCAACACAACAGCATAGACAACAAATTAAAACCAGATCAGAAATTAGAAGTTTTAAAAGAAGCTTAAAAACTTAGCATTAAAAACCAGTCATTATAGCTAGGCATTATAGCTAGGAGGCACTGGGTGTCAAACCATCCAGCCAGCTGGGGAAATTGATTGATCCATTCCCCAGACCTGACCTGCCAGCCAGGTTTTCAATCCTTTCCTGAAGAACAGCAGCTCCGTTTGCAGGCGTAGTTCTATTGGGAGGAGGTTCCACTGGGCCAGAGCAAACACAGAGAAGGCCCTCCTTCTAGCACCAAAAGGACATTAACTTCAAATATGTGTGTCCATTCCTCATCAGTCATTATTTAATACTATAAATAGTTTGTGAAAAATTAAATATAATTCAAATAGCTGTTAAGTAGACAAACAGGTGTGTCCTAGAGCAGTGATGATGAACCTTTTAGAAACCAAACAGGGGTGAGGTGAGATCTGTGCTGGGGGAAGGGAAGAATCACTCTGGTTGGGCTGTCGGGCAGAGGGGCTGGGTGAACTCTGTGCCTGCCATAGGTTCGCCACCACTGTTCTAGAACAAGTCAAGCCAGCACTGTCTGTGGAAGCAAAAATGATGAAACTGAAACTGTCCTATTTTGGGCACATCATGTGAAAGCAAGACTTTCTGGAAAAGACAATCATGCTGGGAAAATGGAAAGAGGCAAGAAGTGAGGAAGGCCAAAAGCAAGATGGATTGATTCCCTAAGGTAGGTGTGGCCAACCTTGGTGCTCCATGTGTTCTTGGACTTCAATTCCCAGAAGCCTGGATCAGCAGGAGTTCTGACTTGCGCTTCTGGTAATTGAAGCCCAAGAACATGTGGAGCACCAAGGTTGGCCACCCCTGTCTAAGGGAACTACAAACTATAACTTGTAAGAGCTAAGCAGGTCTGTTGAGAACAGAACATTTTTCCAGACCTCTCATTCCTAGGATCACCATAAGTTGGAGACAACTTAATGGCACATAACAACAAGAAGTAGCCATTTGGAAAGATGAAAAATGTTCATTCCAGATTTCTAAGGAATGTTCTAGTATAATTCTGTGTGGTAAGTCAATATTTGGTGATTTTATATATGACCAAACTTTGTCAGATATTTACATACAAAGTATGTAGTTCACGATTTTTCATTATTCAGGTGCTCCACATATACTGTATATAGGAAACTTATTCAAAAAATCTGAACTATTTACTGGGGGGGGAAACCTGGTTGATTTCAACATAGTGTTCTTAGAAAGATTAAGCACATCACTGAGAAGGGAAAGGATCAAAAAATGTCTGTCCTCACACTGCTCTTGTATTTGAGAGAATATTTTAATGCAGAAAACTGTACTTTTAGGCCCCTGAGTAGCAATGGAAATCTCCCAAATATCTTGTTCTAACAGATTGGAATGAACATTTTCTAAACTGTTCCCCCACTGGTTGAAAGCAAAAAGTGTTTGTGTATTTTTTTTATACTTGGGAATTTTTTTTTGCAAAAAATTAAAAATTTACTACAGCACTAGCAAACTTCTAGGCTTAACTCATACTGCTAGGGGGAATAGGGATTATGATAGCACACCTATCAAACATTAGTTATAGCATCAAACTCACCAATTGTAACTGTGTAGTCCTTGCTTTCTCTTTTATATCCCTCTGTAACCACATTTACCTAACAGTTCGAAAGCAAGAAATTGCAAGTCGGCGGGAAAGGTAGCAGCAATCCATGCACTTCAGTGTCTACGCATGCCTGCCATGTGACCACACTGTCTCTTTGGCTGTAACGGAGATGAGCACTGCCTCCCCAGAGTCAGACATGACTGGCTTTTGAGCAAGGAAGACCTTTACTAAGGATGTTTATTCAAACATGGAGAAGACTTGCTGCCTCCCACTTTGGGTAGCTATGAGTAAACAAAACAAAACTTGCAAACAAGTTAAATTTAAAACTCTTGTGTAGTAAATGTACTTTAAAAGAGTTACAGCAGAAATTAATGCTGTATTATATTGACAGTCTATATTTTTGCATTGCAAAAATGACGATTAACACCTCCAGAGCAAGTTTATTTATTTTTATATGTAGAGGGAGCTGGCTGCATTTTAAAAGGAGGTTTTATTTGTATAGCCTGGAAAAATTAATTCATGATAAATATGAAGGGAATTCATAGCCTTTAAGCAAAAATGTATTTTATATGTGTGCCTAATTTCACTTTATTTAAAAAATAAACCCTGCTGTACATACTGACATAGACAGCCACTAAAATTATATTTATGCAAACCATGGCTTTTTAAATAAATAAAAAAACCAAGTATTCTGTTTGTTTCAGGCTTTTTAGAAAGTGCCATCATTTGCATAAATTTTAATAGAGAGGGTTTTTTAAACGATCCTCTATATCTTTAGGGTGGGGTACACAGAAAGCTCCCTCAAAGATTGTGGTCTTTTTGAACCACAATTGGGCGTACCCCAAGCAACAGTGACCTTGTGCCAGCTAATCTTTTCTCACACTAGGTCAGGCAAAAGGAACTGCAGAATGAACTCACCAAAAGGTGGTTTTATTTTGGCAGTTTCACATCTGGCCTAGACATAGACGAAAAAAATCTTTAGGGCAGCCAGTATAGTGTGATGGATAGAGTGACAGACTAAGATTCAGACATGGAGATACATAGGGGAATGCTGCTAGTAAAACTATTTCTTAAACCTTTTATTTCTGTTGAAAGTCTTGCCAGGGTCACTAGAAGTTGTTCCACCTTGACAGCATATTTAACACACATATGTTTGTTCAGAAGTAAGTGCCATTGTATTCAACATGCCTTGTGTCTAAATTAAATGCGCACAGGATTGCACCCTAATTTTTATTAGAATCCCATATAATTTCACAAGTAATGAAAGTGTGAAGAACTGATATACCGAAGGTCACCCTGGTGAGAGAAGATGCAAAATTAGGTTTTAAAAATCCTGTCAGAAGCACAACAAAGGTGCTTTCTGGGTTGAAAGGATTGTTGCTGGAGGAATTCCACTTAGAGGATGCCCGAATGAGGCTCCTTTCATGCCCCCAATATCTTTTTGCCCACCGAAGTCCCCATTTATCTACTTGCAATTTCTTGCTTTCGAAGTGCTAGGTTGTCAGGAGCTGGGACAGAGATGGGCATTCATTCCGTCTTGCAGTACTCAGGTCTTGAACTGCCAACCTGCCAACCTTCTTAACCATTGAGCCACCACAGTCCTAAAATTATTAATAATTTCAATGTCCTATCCCCAAAAAGGGTAATGCCAAAGAATGTTCAAATTATCAAACAATTGCGCTCATCCCACACGCTAGCAAGGTGATGCTCAAGATAATACAGGATAGACTGCAACAGCATGTGGAGAGAGAATTATCAGAAGTGCAGGCGGGGTTCAGAAGAGGCAGGGGGACTAGAGACCACATTGCCAACATACGTTGGATCATGGGGGGGGGGGAGGAATGTCAGAAACAAGTCTACTTCTGTTTCATTGACTACACCAAGGCCTTTGACTGTGTGGACCACAACAAAATGTGGCAAGTAATTAAAGAGATGGGAATACCAGAACACCTTATATGCCTCATGAGAAATCTGTACAAGAGTCAAGAGGCAACAGTTAGGACAGAATACGGAAGGACAGAGTGGTTTGGAACAGGAAAAGGAGTAAGACAAGGCTACATTTTGTCACCCTGCTTATTCAACTTATACACAGAGCACATAATGCGCAATGCAGGGATAGAGGAACCACAATTTGGGATCAAAATTGCTGGGAGAAACATCAACAACTTGAGATATGCAGATGATACCACCCTAATGGGAGAAAGTGAAGAGGACTTAAAGAAGCTCCTGATTAGGTTGAAAGATGAAAGTGCAAAAGCTGGCTTGAGACAATATCAAGAAAACCAAGATACCTAATGGCAACAGGCCCTATCAGTCCCTGGAAAATAGATGGGGAAGAAGTAGAAGCAGTGACAGATTTTACTTTCTTAGGATCAAAGCTCACTGCAGATGGAGATTGCAGCCATGAAATAAAAAGGCGACTGATTCTTGGGAGGCAAGCAATGAGAAACCTGGGGAACATAGTGAAAAGTAGAGACATCACATTGCAAACAAAAATTCGTATAGTCAAAGCAATCATATTCCCGGTGGCAATGTATGGTTGTGAGAGCTGGACCATTAGGAAAGCTGAGCGCAGAAGAATAGATGCCTTTGAGATGTGGTGTTGGAGGAGAGTTTTGAGAGTCCCCTGGACAGCGAGGAGAACAAATAGGTAAATCTTAGAAGAAATCAACCCTGACTGCTCCCTTGAAGGTCAAATAGTAAAGATGAAGCCAAAGTACTTTGGACATCAAATGAGAAGAGAGGATTCACTTGAGAAAGCCTTAATTCTGGGAAAGGTGCAGGGCAAAAGAAAAAGGGGGTGGCCAAAAATGAGATGGCTAGATGGTATTGTAGAGACAATAGGTACAAAACTGAGTGAGTTGAGGAGGATGGTGGAGGACAGAGGTGCCTGGCGGACAGGGTCGCAAAGGGTCGGAATCGACTCTGCGACTGAACAACAAAAATAATAGTTCTATGTTTCCAGAAAAACCTAGAAATTTAACCTCATTTCACATTTTACATGGCAGGTGGACTCATGAGTTGATCCTGGACTACAATCATTCTCCTACCTTCCAAGGTCAGCTGGGGGCTAAAAGGAAAGGGTTGCTTTTAGAGCCTTCAGGAGCTCCTTGAGAAAAAAGGAAGGAAGGTACAAGTGTGGAGAAAACAAAACAGAGGCCAGCAACTTAAATCTCCTCCAAGGATTCAGACATCTGAGCTGAGCACAGGCAATATCCCACAAGATCCAGTCTGAATCCTGATTTTGTGGTTTTGCTTGGACTAATTGAAAGGCAACCTAACTCAATTTAGGTTGAAATCTCATAATAATACGTAGAGGCTCCCTTGTGCAAAAATCAGTCTTTATCATTTGGAAGCTTCCAGAAAATAACACATAGAATAGCATAGGCAGCAGGAGTTGAATAGCAATCATCGTCCAAGTATGTAATGCTACAAGAGATGCTGCTTCAGGGATCCTAAGAGTGGTAATTGGGGAGGAAAAACGTATCCAAGCAGTGGATGGATCCATCATCCACCAGATTGTCTAATTCCATCTGAAAACCAGAGACTGCAATTTTTGCCATTCCTTGAAATTGGCAATGTTCAAGGTATTCATAGAATCACTGAGTTAGAAGGGGACTTTTAGGTCATTGATCCCAACCCCCTGCTCAGTACAGAAATTTGAATCAAAGCAGGTCTGACAGGTGGTATTATTTATGCACCGTATGGGAAAGAGCTTTCTTTTATATCTTCCAATGCTTGCTGTCGAACAATGTTATTATAAAGGTAAGGGTCACCCTTGCTCAAAAGCTAGTCATATCTGACTCTAGCATTCAGTGTTCATCTCCGTTTATAGCCAAAGAGCCAGCGCTGTCTGCACCTGTAGACATTTATGTGGACAAGTGGCAGGCATGACCTGAGTGCACAGAACGCTGTTTATTTTCCCATCAAAGTGGTACCTATTTATCTACTTGCAATGTTTTGCTTTCAAACTGCTAGGTTGGCAGGAGTTGAGACAGAGACAGAAGCTCATGCTGTCATGCAGTACTTGGGTATCGAACCCTGACTTTCCAGTCTTAAAGCTCAGCGTCTTACCAAATTCTCATATGTGATGGCCAGAGGTTCTTCCATAGCATTCTGGTTAATATTTGGGCTGGGGGGGGGGGTTCTTAAGTTGTACCAGGTCAAGTTCCTTAGTCAAGGTGAGGAAGCTGCTTCAGGTGGCAGAGGGTTAAGGGGCAGCAACACTGCAACTGCCTCCTGTTTTCTCCCACCTAAGCTCTCTACTGCTGCCATCCCTTCTTCACTGCAATGTGGCCGCTGTTTAGCCAGGTATCTGAAGAACGCACTGTTCTGAGGTTGTCCAGAGTTTGCAGAATAACACCTGGCCTGGAGGAAGAGTGTGCTGTGGAGATGATGAAGCAACTAGGAAAAAGCCCATGGCTTCCTAGTTTCCTATAATAGTTGTATGTAAAGGCAGTGAATTCTAATTTATGGTGACCCTTCCAAGGTGTAAAGAACTCAAGGTGTAAAGTACTCAAACGTGGTTTACAAGTCCCTTGTTCTGATTCCATTCTGGGACTTTGCAGCTTACTCAAGGCTTGATCTCCTGGGAGACACAACAGGGAAGCCGATTCCTCATGCCTGGCTGTGCATCTATGTGCTCCAGCCCATGGAGATCTCTAGACAAGTATTGGTAACACTAGCCAGTTTATTTTCAGCCTCAGTCTATTCTATTAAACCCTAAATAGGAAAATTCTTTCTTCAAAGCAAATTTGCAATACACAGTGTGTTGAAGTTTCCATTCAGTTAATCAAAACTCACCCAGGTATATGTGAGTAAAATTTCTTCTCCCCCTGATCCCTCCATGTGCATCGTTTTACACTTCCATAAAAATTCAAATTTGCCATTCAATTGCTTTTTCATCTAGTCTCGATATGTTCTCCTTGGGGTTTTCACAGTCTGCTTGCATTTTGATCGTCCTGAATAAATTGGTTATCTGTGAAGTTGGTGCTTTGGAATCCTTCAAAAAGGCACTACGGTTACCCGACAGAACATGGGGCCAGTTCACCATTTCTTTGTGCTCTGACCAGTTACTAATCTATGAAAGGCATGGCCTTGCTACCAATCCTGGTGGATACACACTATTATCAAGATTGGAGAATGCAGAGCTTTCTAGATGTTACTAGACTAAGCTCTCATCAGCTCTGGGCAACACAGTGAATGTAGCAGGATATGGGAGTTGTAGCCCAATAATATCTTTTCAGTGTCCCCCTTGTGTTTCTCTTGACTGATGCATGATATTCTTGAAAAAAAGATCAAAGTCTCCCATCTGCAGTTGAAAGGTGATGACTCTGGTTTACTGTAAAGGCGGTTCTCAGAATTCTTCACATAACATACATGAACTGCTTGAAATGCCTCATGCAAATGCCAAATATCTCTAGGCTGCAAAGAACCAGACTGCCATTCTGGCTGCACCAGGAGATCTCGGTCACTCCAGGGATAAGGCAGGGATGGTAAATGTCTTGCATAGTCAAGTTACACTGCAACTGCTTACCTGCCTCATCATTGGCTGATGCTGGCAGGATCTTATGGAAAGTACAACTCAAAAGTGTCAGGAGAGCACATTTGCCCCAACTATGAGATAAGGCCTAGGCTGGGGCAAACACAGAAGGTTGCAGCACAGGGTTTCAACATTCAGCTGTACACCCCCCCCCCCCCATGCCATCAATTCCATCCTGATTCTCAACAGGGCTGACAGCCTAAAAAATAACAGCGATGTTCTACTTTCTGCAAGTTGCACTCCCAACTAGGAAGATTAATCCTGCTTCACTGCTTCTGAAATGGGACCAATACTGGAATGGGTTGTGTGTGCTGCTGAATCTGTCTCTGCTAGCAGTATTGACATGTGCTGTTATTTCAGGTTCAAAGTCAAAATCTCTCTCACACACATACAGAGAGAGAGAGAGAGAGCTTTGAATGCCTAATACCCCTGAGTCCCAGGGAAAATAAATAAATATCAGGCTTTATCTCTGCAGTTACATGTACTTAGACAGCCAGCTAGGAAGCCTTTAAAATGCTCTGTGAAGCTTACGGCTTTCTAGCCAGCTCGACAACCCCGTAAGTCAATTTGCATTGGATAATTATTTTCTATTAAGTGATAACAATCCTGTTCCATATGGAAATAATCTTGTCCAGAGGCCAAATAGTTTATCCAGAGGAGGAAACAAGTCTTCACATTTGTGAAACAGTAGAACATGGTGTTGCTATTAGCCGTGCTAGGAACATTGGAAGGGATGGGGGGAGTAGTCAGGAGAGGACCACATTAGGAAAAGGCACCATGGTAATCCGGATTCTTAAAGAGTGCTGGTTTAGTGCAGTCTCTCTGAAAGTGGTACCCTTCAGAAGTGGAAGATGGGTATGGTTCCTTCGCCATGAAATTTCAGAATCACAAGATAGAACAGTCTTAACAAATCTGGAGAACACCAGGCTAAGGGATGGTGGCTAGAGTAGCTGAAACAATCAGATTCCATCCATTTAATTAAGGCATTTATGGGGTCAGTGATTTTCAACCACTGGTGAAAGGCAGAATTAGTCTAGGTAAGATGCAAACTAAGAATTGCTAAGAGTTCCCTCTGCCTCAGTGTGACAAGTGGTCTCCAGTGCCACCTGTCATGGTTTACTATCTGCCACCTTCTGGCATGCTAGTATACTTTTGGATGGTGTACACAGAGCCTTCTCAAAGATTGCGAAATTTCTGAACGACAACCTTGTGTTTCCATCTAGTTTTCTCCCAGTAGGTCAGCCGAAAGGAACTGCAGAATGAACTCATCAAAAGGTGCCTTCATTTTGGCGGTTTCACGGCTGGCCTAGGCATGGAAAAAGAAGTACCTTTGGATACTTAGTGTTTCTCCTAATCCCCAGTTCCCTTGCCCACCAATTTACTACAAATGATAAATATAAGAAAATGCTGTCAACATATAGATGTCCTTCTTATATCAAAGGCTAACAAATGTATTATGAATGCTACTCTTTGCGAACTACAGTTCACTTCTTTTGATACAAGCTGTGTAGGCAGAGTTGCCCTTTGTGTAAAATGGCAGTGTTTTATTCAGAAGAGTAGCGTGCCTTGGCGGGGCCCCGTATAAAAATCTTTTGGGGGCCCTTAGGAAGGGTAAAGATTTGTTTTGTTTACGCACGTTGGGGGGCCCCGTGACCCGGGGGCCCCGTATAATTGATACGGCAGATACGACGGTAGCTACGCCTCTGGTTTTATTTGTGACATGACTGGTCTCTCTTCTGATTTCTGGATTCAAAGCATCAAAGCAATTAGTTACAAGAGACTTTGTTAATATTAACAAGTTACTGTTAGGTAATGAAATGTAATGCAAGTTTTTTAAATTACTTTTTTGAATGATGAGTAATATTTTAAGAGAACTTTCAAAGTTAGATCTTGAATCCTTTCAAAGCATTTTAGGGCCCATTCAACGTTTACATTCTTCTCCTTGTACAATGATGGTGAAATTTTTAGAGACCGAGTACCCAAACTCACCTTTACCACAGACTCAACAGGCTGCTGTCTGCACCGCACCTTCATGCCACATGTGAGCCACCCACCTTATCCCAGACAGGGGAGGAAGGAAGCACTTTCATTGGCCTACTGGGCAGAAGGGCGTGGTGAACTCTGTGCTGGGAGGATGGAGGAAATGCTCCCATTGGACTGCTGGGCAGAGGGGCGAACTCTGTGCTGGGGGGAGGAAGGAAGTGCTCCCATTGGGCTGCTGGGAAGAGAGGCGGGGTGAACTCTGTGCTGGGGTGACAGTGCAAGTGCCAACAGAGAGGGCTCCGAGGGCTCCCTCTGGCACACATGCCATAGGTTCGCCACCACTGTCCTAGTCCTAAATGGCATAAGAAAAGATTTGTTGTCTAGTTTGGATACCTGCCTTTCATATTTCAGGGTGCAGTACCAAAGAGTACTTTCCTCTATTTTTCTGAGTACTGGTAAAGGTAACAGAATTTCTCAACAATAGGCAGTATTCCCAGTGCTTTCTTGGCCAGAGCAACAAAAAAGATCCCCTGCTTCTGTGAATTAATGAGGCAAAACACTCTCTTTTAAAAATAACAATGCAAGTTTTGTAGATTAAAAAACATTACACATTTTTATTAAAAAGAATTGGTGGCCACTAAGCCATATACATTTGCATATGTACATTTTACAGAGCCTAGCACCCAGCATTTTATAGAACCCAACCTCCAGTGTGTTTGAAGGTATGTTCATGACTGTCCTAGCAGGGGGCAGAATGCATTCCACAGGGGGAAAAGGAGTGGCACTTTGGAAAGGATGTAGATGGACAAAAGACAAGACATTTCATCCAGCTGAAATGCAGCCATTCCTAGTTTACACAGGAGGAGTTGCACCAGAAATAGGGTGCCCACTGGCATGTTTGTCTCAATGAGCATCTTCCTGTAGCCCTTGATCCAGCAAGGCTGACTTGGGACATTCCCTGGAAGTTATTTTGAAACAGGTGGCTACGAAGTTCCTGGCTAACCAGGTGCCCTCCTAGGCAGCTGAATGGACCTTTCCTGCCGCTCTGAGGAACTGGTGCTACACCAAGATTAGCATCTTATGTGCCTACTGGCTTCCCACCTACTCTCTTGAGTATTCTTAGTACCTGCAACAACAACATTGAAATGGATACCGACAAAGCACACTCAGTCTCCAACAATCTCTCCTGCTGAGAAAACTGGTCCTGCCTAATAACAAATGGACTGTGGCTGCTTAGTGGTTAAGACACTGAATTTGATGACTGAAAGGTCAGCAGGTCAAGACCCGAGTGCTGCATGACGGAGTGAGCACCCGTCTCTGTCCCAGCTCCTGCCGACTTAGCCGTTCGAAAGCAAGAAATTGCAAGGAGAGAAATAGATACTGCTTTGACAGGAAAGGTAAACAGTGTTTCATGCACTTCGGTGTTTAGTCATGCCTGTCACATGACAACAGAAACGTCTGCAGATGGAGACAGCACTGGCTCTTTAGCTATAAACGGAGATGAGCACCAAAGCCTAGAACCAGATACGACTGGCTTTCAAGCAAGGGGGACCTTTACCTTTATTAATAACAAAAAACGTCCTATGTCACCTTTTAAGACTAACAAGCTATATTTGGAAAAAGCTTTTGAGGACAGCAGGCCATCTCTCCACATGGCCCTGACATGGCCTGCAGTGGTCAAAAGCTTTTGCCAAGTAATACTGTTGGGTCTTTTAAATGATACAGGACTCTGCTTCCTTTTTGGTGCAGCAGACCAACAAGGCTTCCTCTGACTTAGGGGAAAAGAAAGTAAGCCTCACACTGTTAAATTGGAGCGCTGGTGGTGCAGGGGTTAAACTGCTGTACTGCAACCCAAAAGGTGGTGGGTTCGATCCTGACCAGGACGCCAGGTTGACTCAGCCTTCCATCCTTCCGAGGTCGTACAAATAAAGACCCCGCCGGGGGGGGGGGGAATGCTGAAACGCTTGTGAACCGCCCAGAGAGTGCAATAATATGGGCTTATAAGGGACAGTATAGAAGTGTGATTGCTTTGCTTTCCTTTAAATTAATATGGGGGGGGGAGCAATTGCCTTTACATGAAACCACAAGGTTCTAGTTTATTTTTACAGAACTGGTAGCCTATGTATTTTACTCCTTGTCAGAAATCCCAGGTTTCTCCCCTTTTCATGGTTTTCATGGGGAAGCTTTGTCTGCCCCCCTAGTATTTTTGAAAACTTCCCCATATTTTTTCCAGAAGTCCCTGTAGCAGCTACGCGTGTAGAGGAATTTTGCCAGGTATAGATTTCTGCTCCCTAGCTGCGTATGTCTCAGAAGGATTCTTGTTCTCTCCCAAATAATTATTATGCATTAAAATGCATGATACATATTTACATATGCATTTGGTAGTTCAAGTAAACACTTGGGTGAATATGCATGTTACAGAAATACATATTTAACTAATAGTGTAATTAATTGGGTAAAACTACTTATTACTTAGGGGAACAAAGCCTCCTCAAAAGTGTTTAATTATAAAATCCAAAGGGGGGCATGATGGAAATGATTAGGATTCTTAAAACAATACCACTGTGTGTGTGCAAACATATATGTTACATTTACATACACTTGTATCAGTATTGCTAGAGCTGTTCTGGACTTTTGCTTAAGAATAGGCTTGCCTAAGGGACTGTGGTGGCTTAGTGGTTAAGATGCTGAATTTGATGAGTGAAAGGTCTGCAGGTCAGCAGTTCTGTCCCAGCTCCTGCCAAACTAGCAGTTCAGAAGTAAGAAATTGCAAATACTGTAGATAAATAGGTACCACTTCGGTGAGAAGGTAAACAGCATTCCATGCACTCTGGTGTCTAGTCATGCCTGCCACATGTCCATGGAAACGTCTGCAGATGCAGATAGCTCTGGCTCTTTGGCTATAAACGGAGATGAGCACTGAACCCTAGAGTTGGATACAACTGGCTTCCAAGCAAGGGTGACCTATGCTTTGCTAGGGCTGTGATTTTGGACAGAGGATCGGCTTTTGTGAGTAACCTGATTCAAAATGCATGTAAACTCGGTGGAATTCAACATAACTTTACTCATGGCTTAACATCAACAGTCAAATGACTTGTGGGATATACAGTACGCAGAAAAAATTGCAGAGAATGCTGAAAGCCTATGTGTTACAAAATGAGAAAACTTGGTCTGAAGCAATCCCATGCATACAGAAGCACCTATCATGAATCTTTGGGTGGTTTAATTAAGGTTATTGGCGATATAAGGGGTGTGTTGGGTTTGTTAAAAGCTGTTTGGGAAGCCTTAATTCAAACCTCCCTACAACCTGTGGCTGAATATGTTTTGGATTTCCTCAAAGTAATATTGCCACAGCTCAGGGGAAAAAAACAGAAATGTTATCATGACTCTAAAGCCAGGCTTAAAGATGTTAAGGTGGGAGATCTGGTGTCAGTTCTGAATCCACTGGAAGTTAGAAAACACCAAGTGGCTTGGGATGTGTGTGGATGTGATGGAAAGACATCATTTCCTAACATGTCCGAAATGGAGTAAGCCTGGTTTTCTAGGCCTCCAAAAATTCTTTCTCTTCTGTGTGTTAGAAGACCTTGTTATTGTCAAGTTTCTGTACATTTCCAATCGCAGTGTTATTGTTCTAGTAGGCCAGTGTTTTGGCTAGAAATGACCCTGAGGAGGCAGCTGGTTCAGAACCCAGGAAAAACATCGAATTGTTTTGAGAAAGTTCCTAGCAGAGCAGGAAAGACTCTGATTGGGTGTATTCAAATTAGCTAATCAGGAGAGACCCCAATTTGTTAGAGGAAGAGGAGTTCGTTTTGGGTTACCCAAGGAGCAGCATGCTTGGAGGGAAACTGATTCACCATGGGTCAGACACCAAAGCCCATGACCCCCTAAGCCTACTTAGTATAGATGCTTTTGAATGCGGACTTATTTTTATGTAACCGGATTATGAATCAACGCTTTTATGAACTATGCTTATGAAACAATAAACCAACGTTTTCTACAACAACGTCTTTTTATTGGGGCGAGGGTAAGAGAAGCACCGCATGTGCGCACACCCCGAAATGCTACTATTTCTCCCTGTAATTTGTCTCCTGGTTTCCTGAAATGGATGGTCCAGGAAGAAGCAGCAAAAGGTTGATCTATCTGGAAGGCCACACAGCTCGCCCCTGGGTGCCTTGGTGAGTTCTGGGGAGATTTGGTGCTATTTCTCCCAACGTAAGGAACGCTAGGGAGAGCCAAGGCAGAGGGAGTTGGCTGGTTGGGTGACAGTGGAAAAATAATACAGAAAATTGGTTCAGTCAAATGCCTGACAGCGGTCAGAAACCTGAGGTGTATCATGCCAACAGCCTCAAACATTATGTACAAAGGCAGAGTTCAATCTGTAAGAGACGTGTCAGAAGAGAGACCTACAATTGATATTTTGCAAGAATTCAGATAGGCAGGAACATGGAAATATGTTTATTTCTCTTCCAATTTGCTTGAGAAGTCCCAGGAGATACTCTTAAATACTGTATATTCTCATCCTTTCCTGCATCACCTCCATTTGATGAGAGTTATTAAAATGCATAATGACCACACAGAGATTATCCAGCAGAGCTTCTGCTAAATGACAGCCCTGCCAGCATAGTATGGGGGCATGGATGGCTTATGTCTTTTAAAAGAAATATGGAGCCAGAACTGTGATTTTAAGACAGGGATTCTCAACCTGTGGCCTGTGGGCCAGATGCGGCCCATGGTACCATTTCTTGTGGCACCACCTCCACCACATCATGAAGTTCCATGTGGTGGAGGTGGGAGGAAATGGCCATCCAGCCCCAGAGGCGGCCTGAGGGAGCGTGACCCAAAGGCCCCTGGCTTTAAAAGGTTGAGCATTCCTGTTTTAAGATGTAGACTGGGAGGTTTCATCTTCTCCCACCAGTAGCCTTGTATGCAGCCTTTGATGCTGTAACAAACGGTGATAATCAATAGGTAAACCACAAACCCAGTTCAGCAAAGGTCTCTTCTCCCCAGTCCCACCAAAGTGAATGGATGCACAACTTCCACATTTCTTGCCTCCGTTCCATGACCATGCAACTCAGCTGCACAGGGGAAATTGCTAACGAAGGGCTCTGGATAATGAGGGACTTCCTTGCCAAAAGCCTTTTTGAGTGCTGAGTCTTGGGAGGTGGTGTGATGAGGAATTTCAGGGCCAGCTGAGTGTTTAATGCTTACACAGCAATCAACACCTTTTTTTATTCCATGCCAATAACGTATGGGTTAAATTGTTACTTCTTCATGCAACACAGGGTGGAAGCACTCATTGTGTTATTTGTGATCTGGAGGCATCTCTAACCACAGTGATCCTTCACCTGGGTTGTCATCATTTTAACGCTTCCTGCTTTACAGTGGCAGCCACCTCCCAGTCTACATCTACACTGAAAGACATAGCATTGGGGGGGGGGGGACATCTTTTCTTCCAGTGAACACTCTGAGCCACACTGGTCAGTCTCAGTTGACTTCATTTTTAAAAACCATACAAGGAAGGGAAAAAACAAAGTATTCAAACCAACAGCATCAGCCTATCAGTTCCTTGGATGTCTGCTACTGATGGCTCAATTACTTCTGGAGTTGTCTTTTGTAGGAGAAAAAGAGAGACTCTATTACTATTGGGTACCAACTGTACTGCAGCACAAATACTGTACCAACAAGAATGGCGGGGGTGGGGTGGGGAGGTTGTTTGCCTAAGATCACAAAGAAGGGTGAACAAAGACCCCAGTTCTTCACATGGCACACAATTAAACTGTAGAATTAAACAGTATGGAGTGATGGCTGCCAGTTTGGACAGCTTCTTAAACAGATGTAGGTGAAGGCTCCAGTCGTCACTGCTCATCATCATAGATTATGTACGAAAGCAAGATGAGACAGTCTGGAGCTGGTAGTCAAGATGGCAAAGGCAGTGATGGCTGCTGCCAACCTGGATGTTTTCAAGAAGGGGTGAGGATAAGCTTGTTGCAGAGCGAAGTGGAACTGACAGTGGCATCCGTCCATGTAGAATTGTCAGCAAAACCCACATCTGACATTATTTAGAACACAAGAATGCACTACAAGGCCATCTCACTCTGGGTTGCTGTAAAAACCCAACAATAATAAGTCAGATAACTGACCACTTGATGCCCTTGCATTGCCCTCAGATTCTGCTGCCACCACCACCACCCAACCCCAGTACAGGCAGTCACCTCACTCCACTTTAATGCAGGGCTGGCCCTAATGGGAAATGTACATAATAGAGGTTGACCTAACTGTAATTTCCAGCTGGTTTTTCAAGAAAACAGCTCTCCACACACAATTCAAAAGCACCGAACTAATGAGGCAGCTGTGGTACATACACACTCCAAGACAAACATCCAGCAGGCATAACAACAATGTACACAAATGCCCTCCTCAAGACAACTGGCAATGATAAATTGCATCTCAAATAATTCTGAGTACAGTCCAGATGACTAATCCCCTGTACAACTGTCTATAAAAATGTAAAAGGTCTGTTTTTAAGATTGTAAAAAAGGAAAGAGTTTAATCATTGTAGGAGACGATACCTTAAGGGTATCATTTCAGCAATATAGGCAGAGATTAGGGGGGATTTGTGAGATGGTGTTTATTCCCAATTTAGGTGCTTTCCATAAATTAATTATAGAAGCAACACAAAATAAGGGAGACGTACACTGGGAAATTTTCAGTATGTTAGTCATTTTCATACGCTAATATTCATGCCACCTGCCTTGGGGGTTCTCTCTTTCTTGTCTGTTTCTAAACATACTGTTGTTGATTCCTTCCAGGTTAATCTCTTCTGCAGAGTTTGAACTTTCTCCCTCTGTAGTTACAGAGTGGACCAAAATCACACCTCATGGACAGTTACACAGCAAGCAGAGAATTCCTAGTAGAGAGCTTTTCTCATTCTGTTTTTAAAGTGATGGGAAGTCTAGGACAGCTTTTCCTCACTACCAGGTCTCTTTGAAGGAGGGAGTCAAGGTATAAAGCTAAACCAGGAAGGAGGAAATGAAAGGGACAGGCAGGTTTCCTTTCCCACCCACCCATTGGCTAGATAAGGGGTAGGGAACCTATGGCACATGGGTTGCATCCGTCCCATGGTGCCAAAAAATCTGCCCCCCGACCTCACCCCAGCTGCTGCAGCTGCACCCGCTGCCACTGGAATTGGGCATGGACTTGTTTATGGGGAAGCCGTAAATGGCAGGGGGACCACCAGTCCGGCCCCTTCAACTGTCTGGGGAACGTGACCCGGCCCCCAACTCAAGAAGGTTGGCAGCCCCTGGGCTAGATGATGGCTGGAGTATGGCCATCACTTTAGCTAAACGTTATTTCCAATGGTAGGCTTCAAAAAAAATTACTACCACGCTGTGGGTGTGGTATGGTGGGCGTGGCCAGGGGAAAGCCCTGTGTTGCACCTCAATTAGGACTACTTTATTTCAAAACTTGGATGGGTGTTGCCAGCCAGAATTTTGTGCTACTGGTTCTGTCAAACTGGTGTGAACCTGCTGATGGCCACCACTGGTTATTTCCTAGTTCAGTGATGGCAAACCTTTTAGCAACCTTTTAGCATGCCCAAACTGCAACCTAAAATCCACTAATTTCTTGCAAAGTGCCAACACAGCAACAGGGGTGGAAGGAAATGCTCCCATTGGGCTACTGGGCAGAGGGACAGGGCAAACTTTGTGCTGGGGGAGAGAGGAAGCGTTCCCATTGGGCTGCTGGGCAGAGGAGTGGGGCAAACTCTGCGCTGGGGTCTGCACAAGTGCCCACAGAGCGGATGCCCACCTCTGGCACGCATGGTATAGGTTCGCCACCACTGTCCAAGTTCATATGTAACAAGAAACCAGGAAGTGAGAGCTTCTAGTTACAGTATAGAAAGATTTTGGATATATATAGCAGCACAGGACAAAAATTTAATATTGAGAGGGGGGGAAATTCTGGAATTTTAAAATGAAAGGGAGCACTTAAATTTTTTGTTGTTGCTTCTGGGAACTTGTTCAGGGAGAGAGCACAAAAAAGAAAACCTAAGTTTATAAAAACATCTAGCCCCGTCATTCATGGGTTCAGATGTCCTTGCAGCCATTATTTCGTCATGCATCTGTGTTTTTATGAGCTTGGAAAAGCTGGTTCTGATTGGTGCAACTACCAGAATTCCCCAGTCAGCGTGGTTAATTTTAGATAGCGGCTCTGCTGGGTGGGGGATTATGGGATACAAAGAAATAATGTTTCCAAGCAATTCATCTTTCTAGGACAAAGATAGAGCAAAATTATCTTGGAGATAATGGAAGGAGGTCGAACCTTAGAATAACAAGCATTCTATCAGCAAGGAAAGAAAGAGATTTCAAGTTCTACCTGGTTGGCTTTCTATCTACCAACAACAGGTAAAGATAAAGGTCACCTTTGCTCAAAAGTCAGTCGTATCCGACTATGGTTCAGTGCTCATCTCTGTTTATAGCCAAAGAGCCAGTGCTGTCTTCATCTGCAGATGTGTCATGGGAAGACACCACTTTCTCAACGTTCACTAAAGATGGAGGTTGTATTTCTCCTAGGCCCTAAAAATCATTTCTTCTCTATGTCACACTGACCCTATGCTGCTTGTTTTCCGGCATAGTATAACAACTCTAATCTGTAGCTAGTATCACAGGCCTTGTTATGGCTACCACCGAGACACTGTCTCTACACTGTCTCTACATGACGTATGTAAACACGTTTCCATGTTTTGGGAACCTTCTGTTTCATTGAGAACTTTCTCTCATTGGCCCAGAACACACCACATGGTGAAGGAATCTCCATTTTGGAGAGGAGAAGGGGCTGTTCGTTTTGGGATGGCTTGGCATTAACATCTATGCCTGGGAATTCTCCTTTGCTTTCATTATGATTACCTAAGCTTCATGTTTTGCTCTTTGGCCTGCCTTATGTTATTGACCTCTATTTACATTATTTCTCTACGCTTCATGGACTATGCCTTAAGAACCTGATCAATAAATCTACTTTTTTTTTTTTGCTTGAAGATCAACGTCTCATTTGTGAGCAAAAGGTAACTACATGTCTGCACACACAAGGGCCACGCATATCTCCCAATAAGCTTTGTGGGCTATTCAAGGCTTGAATGAGCCCAGAACGGAATTGCAGCTAGGTCTTTAGCTGGTAACGCGGCCCGGCTCTCTCTCTCTCTGAAAAAGGGGGAGCTCTTTAACTGAGTCCCTGGAACGAGGGGAGAGGCCCTCAAGGGGGATGGCCAAAAGCATGACAAGATGTTTCCGTGGACATGTGGCAGGCATGACTAGACACTGGAGTGCATAGAACACTGTTTACCTTCCCACTGAAGTGGTAACTGTTTATGTACTTGCAATTTCTTGCTTTCGAACTGCTAGGTTGGCAGGAGTTGGGACAGATGGGTGCTCACTCCATCATGCAGCACTCGAGTCTTGAACTACTGACCTGCCAAACTTCCAGTCGTCAAGCTCAGTGTGTTAACCACTAGGCCACTGCAGTCCCAACAACAACAATACCCCAGTTCAGATTACTTGTCACAAATATTGGTACTCAACTTTCAACAATTATTTCTTCCATGCAGAAGTGATGGAATAGAGGAAGAGAGCATGTGATTCTGAAGCTAGGTATTTCTTTCTCGTACAATTTTAAATCATAGGTTTTTAATTGTTTATTTAATTTAATGTTATTTTATTTATTGTTATTTTATTAATTGTTTCTAAACAGGGCCATGGTTCATTCACAAAAGTTAGTTAGTTAGTTGCTTAGTTACCCGTATATGCTGCCATATAAGATGACTGGGCGTATAAGACAACCCCCCAACATTTCCACTCAAAATATAGAGTTTGTTATATACTCGCCGTATAAGACTACCCCCTCTTCCACACACCTTCCACACACCAAATAAAACACAAAAGAACATCAGATTTGATTTCAACATCTCCCTGTGGCAGGCACTAGTGTGCAAGTGCACGTGTGCGAGCTCTGCATAGACAAGGGGCTGTGCGGAGCACCGCTGCTTCCCGCCAAGCAGAATGGGCCAGTCACGCCGAAAAGGCTGGCACCTGTCTCACTGCTGATGCTCGCCGCAGCCACGCTGGATACCGCGCGATACTGGATGGTATGTAGAATAAGGTGGGTGGTCATCGGGAGGCCACTATGGGCACCAGGCGAGCATCGGGAGGCCACCATGGGCAGCTATGTCTATCCCAAACTGAAGTGCACCTGGCGTATAAAACGATGCCCCCCCCCCACTTGGAGGCATGTTTTTCAGGGGGGGGAAGTAGTCTTATACGCCAGCATATACAGTAGTTTGTTTGTTAACTATAGGTGGTGAATGTATGTGTAGGAAGTAGCAGTCAAGACTGAAACGTGGTAAAGATAAAAATCAGCATTGCCAAAGAGCCTATCAGCTTCAGCAACACGCTTGTACCAAACCTGGATGCAGGAACACAACACCCTTGATGGCTAGCTCACTGCAACAAATATGGAGGATGTCTGGCCAAGGTGTGATGACCATTTCATTAACAGGACTACCTGAGCAATAACTGCCAATCCATCTCTGCCTGATGTAACAGGGAAGACCTGTCGCTTGCCTACAGTCATCCTCTTGGGAGCAGCCTTTTGTATACAATTTCTAGCTCTGCACTGCCACCTGGGAGGGAATTCTGTTCAGTTTTTAATGTTGTTTTTGTTAAGTAATGAATCTGTATTTCTCTGCAAGGTAAAGATAAAGGTCACTCATGCTCAAAAGCCAGTCGTATCTGACTCTAGGGATAAGTGCTCATCTCTGTTTATAGCCAAAGAGCCAGTGCTGTCTGCATCTGCAGATGTTTCCAGGGACATGTGGCAGGCATGCTTCAACATGGAATGCTGTTTACCTTCCCACTGAAGTGGTACCTATTTATCTACTTGCAATTTCTTGCTTTCAAACTGCTAGGTTGGCACGAGCTGGGACAAAGACGGGAGCTCACTCCATCGTGCAGCACTCGGGTCTCGACCTTCCAACCTTCTGGTCATGAGGTTAACCACTAAGCCACTGCAGTCCCTTCTGCAGGGCCTCCTTTCTCTGCAAAGAAGGTCCTAATTGCTCTGACAGGGTAATGGAAAGTAAGGTGCCATGCCTCCTCACAAAGATTCTGTGCCAAATTTGACACTCTGCACTGGGTCAAAAAGGCACTTGTCACCACAGCTGTCCCACCTTTTGAGCAAGTAGTTAGTCCTCTGAGTGCCAAACCATGCCTTCTTCTACAAAAAAGGTACACATAAAAATACAAAATAAATACACATAAAAATAAATACACATTAAATAAACATTAAATAGACATAAAATACAAATTAAATACACATAAAATGCACATTAAAAATAAATGCACATTAAATACACATTAAAATACACCTACCCACCCCACACCCAAAGGTGTGTCCCTTACCTGGGGAGCAGGCTATAGGGAGCTTCAGGCTAGCAGCTTCTCTTCCTCCTCCCCGCTTGGGAAGACAGCAAGGAGGCTGCACATGCACGCCAAGCAGTGTAGGCACGCATGCACACGAAGTGCTTGGCGTGAATACCCAGTGGAGGAACTGGTGAAAAGGTAAGCCCCCAAGGTGGTTCCCCCCAAAATCCGCTACCGGTTCTCCGGGACACTGGAACTTAGTACCGGTTCTGGTGAACTGGTGTGAACCTGTTGCTGCCCATCACTGGCTATGTGGCACCCTTGACTTCTGTTCCAGAGTCCCATTCTGGTGGCACTGCAATCCAGAGTCCCTCCTTGCTTGATTCTGCCTTCTAGATCCTAAGTAGGCAAGAGAGAATATGGGATTATGACATCACAAAACTAGCAGCTCCTGGTCAAACCTGGCGGTTCTCACAAGAATATCCCACGTCCAGTCTCAGAGCTAGTATTCAACAGAAGTAGGGAGATTTCAGTCCACTGAGAGCACGAACCCATCTCCTTATTTTTCAGAACAAGGTTCTTGTCTCTATAGATCAGGAGTTCTCAACCTTTTTAAGCTAGGGGCTGGGTCACGCTCCCTAGGACAGCTTCAGGGTCCAGATGGCCATTTTGCCCTCCTTCTACCACATGGCACTTCCTGGTCTGGTGGAGGCAGGGGGGGGGAGAAAGCAGGGAATGAGTGGAAATGGGGACTTTGTGTGTCCCCCCCCCCCTTTTGAACATTATGTCTGCAGCTGGGGCTATGGCCTTTTAATTTCCAGGAATGGAAATCATATATATTTTCATACCACCCTAAATATAAGGGCTCAACTGCCTAGCTAATATTCCCTCTGTGGCCACATGTGTGATTCACCTCCCACTCTTCCTTTGAATCTCTCCTCTGATCCAACCTTTCTATAAAGCTTTTCACTTAATCCCTTAATCCTCATTCCTAGCTCTAATCAAATTTAAGCACATGTCACTGCATTTGTTTACACAAATCCCTTAGCCACGCCCCTCCACATCCCTCTGTGTAATATTTCTGAGGGAGTTTCACCCATCAGTTTTGGGCAGCACGTTCCCTGAGTGCAGAGACCTCTGGTTGTGAAATTTGCACAAATCTTGTAAAAACCACAGAAAACAATGTGTAATAGTATCCTGTTCTGATGAAAGATGCCACAGGTCTTCTATTTGTCAGTAGCTAAACTAACATTGTTGTTTACTGCCATTGTTTATTGTTTTTTAATTGATTTTTAAAGTGATTTTGAACCTTAAGGTTTTAATTTTTGAATTTGTAGGGGGATTGTTTAATTGTTTTGCATTTCTTGTGTATAGTCTTTCCCTTTTCTATAAGCTGCCTAGAGTCAGGTTCGCCTGATTGGGGCAGGATAATAAATCTAAATAAATAAATAAGAACAATATGTGTCCCTCTACATGTTTTTGTACTCTTAAGGAGCTGCTAAGCATATGGAGAGATTTGATGGGAGTTGTTGTTGTCGTTGTTATTGTCATTGTCGTTGTTTAAAGCTTCTAGAATCTTCTAGCTGTAATGGTCATTTGGACTCTAACTGCCTTGAATCCTTTGTAAAGGTAAGGTAAAGGTGGGATATATGCACATGCCTCGCCTCTGCTTCGGGAGCTGCACTGGTTGTCAGTTTTCCTTCTGGTGCAATTCAAGGTCCTGGTTATCACCTTTAAAGCCCTATATGGTAGAGGGCCAGGATACTTAAGAGACCATATCACCCCAAGAACATCTGTCCGTCCCACCAGAGCGGACCGGAGAGGGTCTCTAGTTGTTCCATTGGCCAGAGAGGCACATCTCTCTGGCACTAGAAGGAGGGCCTTCTCTGTGTCCGCTCCAGCCCTATGGAACCTCCTACCAACTGAGGTACATCTTCAGATGGACTTGCTGTCTTTTAGGAAGAACTTAAAAACATGGCTGGCAGGACAGGTATGGGGTCCTGGCGGTACCATGACCCCAGCTCGCTGGCTTGTTTGAGCCCCCTCTCCCCCCGGGTCTTTTAATCTTCTTAATCTTTTGTTTTTAAGTTTTTAACTTTTTAAATTATTATTGGGACCTGTGGATTTTTATAAATTTTAAAAACTTTTAAAATTTTATAATTGTAATTTTGAAATTTTTAACAATGGGTTTGGGTTGGGTTTTATTATGCTTTTATGATGTTGTAAACCGCCCTAGGTCGCCCCGGCAAGAAGGGCGGTATAAAAATGTAAATAAATAAATAAATAAATAAATATAAAGAATGATATTTTCCTTTGGGAAGCCCAAATCCTCAGCAGTTGCCTTCCTCTTCCTAATGGTATGGCTGGTCCTCCTACCAGCCAACTGATTTGTTATCTCTTTCATAGGCTCTTGAAGTTGTTGCCACAGGGAACATTTGAATATGAGAGAGCTAAACATCATGTGATGTGTGAGTTGTTTGAACACAAGAAATAAGAACTTTTACACCTCCTTCATCCCCCCCCCTCCCCCCTGAAGTATACATGCTTGATTTTGGACTACAAGTCCCAGAATTCTTCATATGGCATTTGTGGCTTTGTACCTGGTGCTGATGGAAGTGACAGTCCAAAATACACATCTGGCACACTCTGTCTTGTATTAGGTGTCATGGCCTGGCTTGACTCAGGCTGTTGTGTTTGGATGGACTGCACCCTAGTAGGGTGTTACGGGGTGAGGAGGAAAAGGATAAGAATCTGAAATGGTCAGGTGCTACTGAGCTTTGACTCCTGGGCTAAAAGGCCTGTGCCACTAACCAGTTAAATAAGGAAGGGCTGGGCAAAAGGGGATCTTATACTTTTGTCAGTCAAAGAAGATAAACACAAAGATGTCATCGTAGAGCATAGGCACTCCTGACATAAATCCCTTCCTTGATCACTGAGGAAGATAAATGTCACACGCCATGTTGCCACGTCGCAGCTCTATTTTCAAAAAATAATCAACTTTTTAAAAGCAATTATCAAAAATAAAAGGCTTAAGTCTGAGTAATCTGACAATGTGCAGGATGATGGAATAAGTGATGGAGAAGCAATAAAATGAAAATCCTATCAGGAGGCTTCAGTCTCATTAGATAAGCCAGTCTCCCACACATAATATGGAGTATGAGTCATACCAGAGAGAGAAGAGAGAGAGAGTGGGGAGAGAACGCTACCCTAAGCCCTCAGCCTCCCTTGAGTTTATTAAACCTTCAGTGCTTGAAGCTCTACGCAGACCTGTTGTTAGAATCTTTTCTCCAGATAACAGAAATGCTTCACCACTGGAGCAGCTTTACACAGAAGGGTGTCTGGGGGTTGTTCCGTAGTCTGTTCCTTTTTCCAAAATGGAAAAAAAACATATGTATGGTTCCTGCCCTTAGGGCAGGGGTCCCCAACCACCGGGCCATGCAGCGGTACTGGGCCATGGGCTGTCCCAAACCAGGTCACGTGGTTGGTTGGCGCTGGGAACCCTGATGGCAGTCTTCTGCCCTCAACGTGCTCCACTGGGCCTGTCCAGCAAATGGAGTGAGAGCACAGGCTTCAGGCACAGAAGATAGGCAGGTGGCCAGACCCCTCCTCCACATTGCTTAACTATGGCAGGGCTCCCCACAACCACACCTGTGTGCAGTGTGATATTTCACTGCCAGAGTTGAACAGTGTGGCTGGCAGATGGTTGGACCCCTCCTCCTCGATTTTGAGCTAAAGCCATGCTCCTCCCCACACTTACCGGTCCATGGGGAAATTGTTTAGCATCTTTCTATCAGCTACCAGCCTAAACAGCATTCGTAGATGGAATGGGGGAAATGGGCATAGTTCCTCTCAACCAGCAACACATCTGGACCTGATCTTGCTATTATCTTTCTTTTGTTGAATGTGGACCCTTTACTTCAGTACACTTGCTTTGTCATTTTTTCTCTCCTCCTAAACTGGAATGAATGCTTTGTCACTATACATGTTTCCCTCTAAGACTTGGGGGATGGGGGCCCCTAAAACAAATAGCTGATTGCCAAACAGTATCCTGTTCGATCTGAAGCTGTTTACACCATTAAAAAGTTAAACCCTTTTATTTGATGCATCCAACAGTCTAGACCTGTTGAAGCAGGGAGAGCTTTCTGATCTGTTTGTCTGTGAATGTAGCAGCAATAGTGATATAACAAAACTGGATGCTACAGTTCGTACGCTTGGGTTCCTTTTATCAGCACCAAAGCAGGAGCAGCTTCCATCCTGATCTGCTTTGACTTGCACTGAGCAGGGGGCTGAACTAGACAGCTTCTTAGGCCCCTTCCAGTTCTATGATTCTATAATTCAAAATATCCAGAGGCAGTTTTTAGATTTCTCAGGATGGGCTCTGCCAAGCACAGTAGCCTGAGGTAAGAAAGGAACCCAAAGTCACGGAAAAAAGCCTCCAGACAGACTCACAGAAGGAGAAATCGGAAAGCAGGAGCAAGCCGGAATTCAGGACCGAAGGGCAAATCTGCAACCAAGAGCTAGGCCTGAGAACTAACGGAAGCACCAAGAGTCAAGAAAGCAGAGTCAGTGAGAAGGTAACATGAAAGACTAAGCATGAGGCAGGAGCCTTGAATAAGCCGGAAGGAAGGAAGCAGGAGACAAAATGGAGCTACATGGCTAATGGTGAATGGTCCCTATAAAGCCAGGGTTCTCAACCTTTTCAAGCCAAGGGCCGGGTCACGCTTGCTCAGACAGCTTCGGGGGCTGGACAGCCATTCTGCACTGCCTGCCATGCATGGCACTTCCAGGTGTGGTGGAGGCAGTAGGGGGCCACATGAAATGTTGTTGCAGGCCGCATTGGGCCCCTGAGCTGTAGGTTAAGAACTCCTACTATAAGGCCAGTTATTCTCTGCAGCAGTTGAATTTTCATAATGGAGGAGGGGAAACAAAATAGCTCAGTGTATTTATTGGGGGGGGGGGAGGTAATTTTTTGTATTTTATTTTTGCATAACAATACTAATAGTTTCCTAGAATCTGATATCATCCCCGCTTCTATTTTTTCCCCAGCTCACTTTTGAAAGCAAGGATGGGTTGGATCTGGTTTTGATGGGTGGGTTTGATGCCTTGATTTTGAAAAGAACAAAGCCACTGACAAACTCCTCACAGGTTATCGCTACGGCGGAGCAAGCTCCCCAAATCACTGTCAATCCGTCAAAATTATGAATGGGTAACAACCTTCTGCCCTCTGCGGTGCCCCCTTTGAAGAATACAAAAAGGAGGGCTGGCGGAGCAAGATTTTGTTCCTATACACACAATCCTGACAAACATCTTGCCTGGATTAGTACAGTTCCCATTGTTGGGCGGAGTTTGAGCTTCAGAGGTCCTGCGACATTGTGGTGATGTGGGAGACCTGACACATATAGGTTGGAGTTCATTTACATTTTGCTTTAATGACAAGCTGTCAGACCAGCTGCAGAGAGAAAGCACCATTGTTTCCTTAATCTAGAGAAAGAATAGGTGGGTTCTCCCAAGAATAGAGAGTGCTTTATGGCCGTCCAATCTCCACAATTCTCTCTCCCCCTTGTGATTTCTCATGGGTTCTCTTTGAATCCAGCCATTTTGCACCTAAGCAGTTGAGCGAATACATCACAGTTCCATAGTTAGTTAGGCATGCGTGTTGGTGCTTTGAGCCCACAAAGTGAAACAACAGAGCAGATCTCAAGACACAGTTGTAGGATCCTGCAGATGACTGCAGTGGTTGTGAGGTTTTCTGCCAGTGGAACACAGTTATATTCCATGGCTGGCAACAGGATACTGGCCATTGTTCTAATATGAAGCTACACTATACAGTATGTGCACGTTTGAACTTACTGCTACTTGGTTTACCTGGTCTGGGTGTTGTGATATAGCAACCAGGAAAAGACTTGGTCTCGGAGTACAGGAGTCAGGAAAGGGAAGCTTGCCCAGCCCCCACCACCACCACCACCACATTTCCACACACCTTGCAGCATCAGGGTTTTAGGCTAACTTTGATAGAAAGTTGGGGGGGGGGGATAAATGTACATTTTTTTAAAAAAGGCCCTTTCCTAGTCAAACTCAGAGGATTGGCTCCCTGGGATCATTACACTTGACAGCATGTAATTATAATTATTAAGACACTGAGGTCTTTTTTGTATGTACTGCTGCCATGTCATGTCTCTCCCTTCCACTCTAAACCAAACACTTGTCCTTGATCCTTTTTTTTATACCTAGATGCAAAGGTCCTTATTTATTCTGGTTAAATTTCATCTGACTACCTTAGGGCCATTGTTCCAGCCTATCTGCATCCTTATAAGTTTTGAAGTTCTCTTCAATGCTGTCCCTTTGATCTTTGCAATTTTTTAGACATCTGACAACCAACCATCTTTATCTTCCAAGGACAGACCTTAGAGCAGCACCCTCCTACACTCATTTCAAAACCTCCTTCCAGATAAATGCTGAGTTAGGAATTAGCCTTCATGAGTTGAGTTCAGTTTCTCAGCCAGCTATAGATCTGCCTAATGCCATTAGTGCCCCAATCTAGATTTTACCTCCTTGTCAATATCACTGAAAATCCTAAATCCTTAATCCCAACTAGAGTAGATACCTTGGCTCTGCAGGGTTATGATAAATCAGCACTTATGTAACTTCCATTCCTACTCTAGCTGGGAAGAACAATTGCATCTAGACCAGTGGTTCCCAATGTGGGGCACAAGCCCCTCAGGTGGAGTTCAATTCCCAAAAGCCTAAATCAGACATTGGCTGATTGGTGCCTTGGGGAATTGGCTTAGGCTTCTGGGAATTGAGGTCCAAATACCAAATGTTGGGAAACACTGGTCTAGACCAAGATACACACAATCTACTCTTGGTTTAGTGTATCTTGGTTTAAACCCAACTGTTTGTCCCATCTAGAGATTAATTGAATAAATGGAACTTTTATAAGTACAGTGGACCCTCGCTTAATAAGCGGCTCACTTAACATAAAATCAGCATAATAAAAGGAAATCAATAGAAAATAGTGTCTTGGTTAACAACAAATTTTCCAAACAGATTAAATGGTTTTCAATGCAGTCCTGTGGTAAACCATGTTTCGGTTATCAAATTTTGGTTTTCAATGCATTCCTATGGGAAATTGTGTTCAATGCATTCCTATGGGAAATTCACTTTACAATTTTTTTGTAGTACAAGAGGTCTTGGAGAACTCATTAAATTTGTTAAGCAAGGGTCCACTGTATATACACAACATACCAACATCTACTCCATGAAAGAAAAGAAAATAGGATCACTACTTTGGCATTTCTTCCTAGCAGAATGTAACCTTCTTGTTTGAAACTAACTTGGCACTAGCTAAAGGTGAGCTGTTCATTAAAACGAACAGACAGACCCATGTTAACACTTACTAATCAATATGTTTCTTTTCTGATTAGTCACAAGCCAACCCTATAATGATTTGTTCTGCATGTTGTCCAGACTTCAGGTTGACCTGTCTGTTGCTTCTGGTACCCGCTATCTTAAAACAGTCGTTTCCCCTTATCCTCGAGTAGGGTTGGGAAGAGAGAAAATGGTAATGATTGACTTGTACAAGTCCAGCATCTCATACGGATAATGAATGTGGAAAATCACTGAGCAGCGGTCAAGAAGGCTGGAACTGCTCCTTCCTAGTTGTTTCCTTGCGTCTTGGCATATGATGAATCCTATCAACCGTAACTTGTGTTAAACATAGCTTTTTCTAATTAATTACATATTGCTCTGTGTCTTTCCAAAGCTTTTAGCCATGCTGTCGGGTCTGTCGACACAGCCTGTGACATGAGCAGTGGTGTTACTGCTGCTGTTCTGTTCATTGTAGAACATGAATGTCACCGAGAGATAAGCAATCTTTTTAGAATGTGACCTTCTTTTTTTAAGCTAACTTGGCATTTGCTAAGGAGGAGCTGGTTCATTAAAATTATCTGTATTTCTTACTGAGCATTAGGCAATCTACAGGGACAATCTCCAGTATATTTGCATTTAGAGAATGGGCACATTCCCAGAAATAAAATAAAAAAAATTAAAAGAAAATATTCTACATCTTATCAACCTTGGCGCTTTTTACTTTCCATTTTCTTTGTGTCTGAAAGACAATTCATCTAATATTTTTCTTGTAAAGGGAACTTTCAAAGAGCCTAGCTTCAGTCAAATACAAAAAGACCTTATGGGTGTCGACTGCCTTAAATTGGGTTTGCAAAACTTCAAAGCTGAGTGCCATCATTTAAATAATACAAAACTATTATAGTCCTTTCTCAAGATGTTCTCGAATCTAAGTTAGCCTTCTCCCAGCCCGATACACTGTGTAATGTGTTGGAATACAAACCAGGTTGGCCGAGATGGATGCAGACACAGACAGTGCTTGCTCTTTGACTATAAACAGAGATGAGCACTGAACCCTAGAGTCAGATATGATAGGCTTCTGAACAAGGGTGACCTTTACCTTTACCTATTTTCATAGGAATGTCTCCCAGAAGTGACAGAAGCTGGAGAGCTCTAGAACATTTAGCTCTACAGGAATAACTTTGTAGTGTGAAGGAAGGATGCTATCTGGGTCCCCACCCTGCAGGCAATATTTACAAGAACTGTCTTCCTAATGGGAAACTTGCGGCTGGATGTTGCTTGATCCTTGAATCCCAGAAGCCTTGGCCAACACAATCAAGAGCTACATGCTCCCACCCTCAGTAATGCCTATTCAGATAATACTAGCAATATACTTTACAGCATTGTGGTTAAAGAGAGCAAAACAGATTGATTTGGGTGATCCATGCTCTGATCACTGACAGGCTAGATTATTAAAGTGCATTTTATGTGTGTCTCCCCTTGAAGATCATTTGGAAGCTTCGGCTTTATGTAGAGTTTTACTATTACAACTCTAGGTATTTGGAGTGACTGGTATGGGGGAAGGGATGTGAATGCCTCCCCCAGTTCTAAATTCATTTATTATATTCACACTCACAAGTACTGCACTATCGTCACCATGGAAATAAGGAACACATTCAATTCAGCGAACTGGGATCATATCCTAGATGCGCTTAGATTGATGGAGGTTCCGGAGTACACCAGACGCATAATTTCACAGATCAAACTTTGATGTATAACACCGATGCCGGACTTCGAACCTATAACATCACTGGAGGTGTTCCACAAGGTTTGGTGCTCAGTCCCTTATTGTGGAATATTATGTATGACGGGGTGCTTCGGTTGCCTATGCCAATAGGGACAAGGATAGTTGGGTTTGCAGACGATGTGGTGGTGGTGGTGGTTGTCAAACATCTGGAGTAAGTTGTCCAAACTGGAAATGAGAGTGTTGCCAAAATTCATGTGGCTTTAATTAGCTGGTTTGCATCTAGCAAATCATAAGACTGAGGCAGTTCTCGTGACCAGTAGGAAAGCTAGGGAAACCATCACTCTTACTGTTGGAGGCTGCAGTGTACTCTCGCAGCTGTCACTATGATATCTGAGTGTCCACATAGATGCCAGGCTACGCTTCGATGAGCATTTGCAAATTGTGAGTGCAAGGGCCGGAGCAGTATGTAATGCATTGACAAGGATCATGCCAAATATTGCCAAAGACTCCTCTCAAGCATTGTTAGTTCCGTGTTGTTCCATGCAGCCCCGATTTGGTTGGAAACCATGGCAGGGGCATCGTACGTGCGACAAATAACCTCAATATACCATAGGAGTGCCCTGCGGGTGGCTCGGGCATTTCGAATGGTCTCATATGATGCTGTGTGTGTCATTGCTGATATGATGCCGATCCATCTGATGGCAGAAGAATGGGCAGAGATTTACCGGCAAAGGTGAGGAAATCAGGTGATGGAACGACACACAATTGCTATGGAAGTCAGGATAGAGAGAACAGTGCAATGGCAGCAGATGTGAGATACATCGACCAAGGGACGGTGGACTCATTGTCTCATCCCGGACAATAACGCGTGATCAACAAAACAGCATGGAGAGACGGATTATTATCTCACGCAGCTGTTGACAGGGCATGGCTGCTTCAGAGCCTACCAACACCACTTTAGGCTGGATGATGATGCTTCATGCCACATCTGCCAGCCCCTGCAGGAAGATGCAGAGGACGTGTTATTTCACTGTCCATGCTTTGATGCAGAACAGGAAATTCTACAGAAGCATCTTCAATAACAGTTGTCTCCGGAAGACATCATCGGTGAGATGTTGAACAGGGAGTCTACCTGGATTGGGGTGTTCAATTATGCGGCTGAGGTCATCTTGGAACTTAGACATGTAGAGAAACTTAGAAGAGGGCAGCCAAGGGCAAAGAGAAGGAGGGCAAGAAGCCAAATTGGAGGAGGGTTTTTAATAGCCAGTCTGCCCCCCCCAAAGTAATGCCTGACGGCAGTTCCGTTTGAATGGGTAAAAACCCCACACACTGTGAAGCAAGGGTTCCACAGCGTCTTTTGAAGATTTCCATCTGCCCTAATTGAAACACACACACACACCCTGCAATCCTATTGGTATGCATGAAAGGTTTGCATTAAGTGTGGCAGCTAATTTTGACTAACTGAGAGTGCCAGAGCATGTGGTTCAGCATGTAGGCACGTGGCCAAGCCCGTTGTCAAGACATGCATTGTGAAGAAGACCTTGTCAGTTAGTCACAATTAGCTACAGCAAATAGCACAAGCCTTACATAACACTCTCAGACTTCTGACTGTGGCATTGTAGTGATACAAACTATGTGCAGAGATTGGAATTGATGCTGTGCTATGTAAGTTGAGAAACAATTAAATTAGCTGTCTTTTGACTTCTCAGTCTAGCTCAAATACTTTCTGAGCCTTAATGGGCTGGGGTCTAAATACTCAAGGACTGTCTTTTCCTTTACTAACCATCATGACAGGGTTTTCTCCCTGCAAGGACTCCTTTGCTGCAAAATACTTTCCTAAATACTTTTATTTCCCCCAGGATTTTAATTTGTTTAAAGTTTAATGTCATTTACTTGGGTTTTTTTTAAAGTGCTGCTTAAACCCTCTCCATTTATGGTTTAATTCCTGTGTTTTTATTTTATTGTTGATATTTCTATCACATTTTGTGCACTGCTTTGAAGCTCAGCTACGTGAGTGAAGTGTGGCCTGGGAATTTTAAAATGGGTGCAAAAGATAAATCTACACAAAGTGCTTGGAACATTCTAAGCACCGTACAAATTATTGTTGCTGTTTCATTTACTAGTAATGTAGGGCATATTATTCTTTTCTCAAATCAATCAAAACATAACTTGCCTGCCAACATCTCTGGCTACTTTCATGCTGAGAGAATAGGACTGTTAACCATTTACATAAATTTTAGTTGATTAATCACCTTCTTTTTAAAACTAGCAAGTGATAGTCCCACGAGTTATCATCCCTTTGTTAACAGTAATGCATTCTAGTTGATCCAGCCAGAAGGAGGGAAAGAACATCTCTGTTTTTTTAATTTGCAGACTGTTTCAAAATCCTCCCTTGACTAATCAAATGAAGGTTTAAATTGCAAAGCTGCTGGTTATACAAATCTAAGCCTGCAGGTAAGAGACAAATGTACCCAGCCTAGTTGTCCTAATACAAATACATTGGTACGGGGTGCAAATTCTTGTCAGGAAACGGTACACTAAAGACCTGTTCAGAAGAAATACAAGGATGAATGACTCCTTTGAAGAGGATGATGAAGATCCTATAGTTATAGAAAGTGAAGTCAAGGCTGCTCCAAAAGCATTGGGAAGAAATAAATCACTGGAGGTAGATGGGATACCAAGAGTACTATTCCAAGCCATAGAGACTGAATCTGTCAAAATCCTAACAAGAATATGCTAACAAATATGGAAAACAAAACAAGGCCCCACAGCCTGGAAATGTTTAATATATATTCCAGTCCCCAAGGAAGAAAATGCCAAGGAGTGTAGTAAATAGAGGATCATTGCTGTAATTTTCCATGCAAATAAAGTGATGTTCAAGGTCCTGCAACAATATATGGTGCAAGAAATGACTGGAATTCAAGCTGAATTCTGAAAAGTAAGAGATACTTGAGATCATATCGTAAACATTTGATTAATACCAAAACATACCAAAATAATTCAGAAATAAATCTGTTTATATTTATATATTACAGCAAAGCCTATGCCTGCATAGATCATGAGAAACTATGGGTTGTTCTAAAAGAAATTGATACCTCAGCATTTGATTGTCCTGATGCATAGCTTGCACAGTACTGGGGAGAAGATACTGTTGGAACAGAATCTGGAAAGACAGAATGGTTTCCTATAGGCAAAGGAAATCATTCTTTTCAGATAAGGGTACATTTTATCCCCTTTTATCTGTTCAATCTGTACGTAGAATACAGCATACAAACAGCCAGCCTAGATTCAAATGAAGGAGGAGTGGAAATTGGTGGAGGACTATCATAATTTAAGATATGCAGATGACATCATCATACAGGCAGAAAATAATGGCCCGAAATAACTTTTAGCCAAAGTAAAAGAAGAAAGTGCCAAGGTAGGACTGCAGGTGAATATTAAGAAAATGAAAATAATAACTAAGAAACCAGAAGAAGACTGAGACTCAGACTCAGAAGGGCAGCAATGAAGGATTTAGAAAAGATCAAAGTGTAAGGCTGTACCAGTGGAAACCATGACTAAGATCATCCACATTCTTATATTCCTCCTCATAGTATGGGTGTGAAAGCAGGACAGTAGAGAGAGCTGACAGGAAAATAATTGATTTGCTTGAACTATGATGTTGGAGGAGAGCTTTGTAGAAAACATTTCTTTCGGCTCAAGAAGGCTTAATTTCTAATACACAACTTAGCTCTAGGGAACAAAATATCTTGTTTTAATCACAGTTTAGTTATAATTGCAGCCCCTGCGTAGTTAATGAAATGTGTCAGCATTGGGAATAACATGCTAGTCCAGAAGTTAGTGTGTATGACTTGTGTGTAGACTCAAATTGGAGTTGGTTTTCATGGAGACACCTAGTGGCTGAAGATGCAAATCTCTTTTAATCCTTTGCTTAGAAATGAAATACGTACTGTAATATGAATTGCTGCTGAAAGACCTAGTGCAGTGGTGGCTAACCTTGGCACTCGAGCTGTTATTGGACTTCAATTCCCAGAAGCCCAAGTCAGCACACCCAATGATCTGGGCTTCTGGGAACTTAAGTCTGAAAACAACTAGGGTGCCAAGGCTAGCCACCACTGACCTAGTGCCTTCCACTCTAATTAATTTCATTTCTCTCTGTGTTTTATATATATATTATAATTATTATATATCACTATGTTATCTGACTTAGGAAGTTGTGGGGTCTGGAACCTTGGGTGCTGCTTACACTTAAAATCCAACATTTGCCATTGCTACTTAGCTGCCATGAATGTAGCATTCCCCATGTTTATATCCCAGAAGTATTCACTTTCTGCAAACATTCATGCAGTTCATTCTTAGCAGAGCAAATACGCATGACATTGGGATTTGCAAGTTGCCTGCCTCAGATTTCTAAGGAAACGGACATGCTGCTATAAATTTGTTTCCAGCGCAAATTACTTAGCAATGCAGCCAAACATTGAACAATAGCTACAGTGTCCCACAGGGAAACTGTGGTCAGTGTTGGCTAGCCAACCTGTGCTGGACGAGCCTTGAAGAACCCTTTGCCATCCACAAAGTGAACCACAAGTTACAAAAAAGCAGTTGCTGAGGATTTGTGGAGACCAAAATTTTCCAAGACAAAATCTGAAGACCTCGTCGCTCTGTGCATAGGAAATATGGGCAACCACACCCCAATTCTCAAGAAGGCAATTCTCTAGATTTCAGTAGTATTTCCTGGCAGCTGCTATTAGTTCTGCATGCTGAATATAAATTTAGGTTCCAATGTAACCTTAAGGAGGCTTCTCAGCTTCTTCTTTCTAGGCAAAGGTCACCCTTGCTCAAAAACTAATCGTATCTGACTCTAGGGTTCAGTACTCATCTCTGTTTACAGCCAAAGAGCAGGCACTGTCTGTGACTGCAGATGTTTCCGTGGACATGTGACTAAACCCTGGAGTGCACAGAACCCTATTTACCTTCCCACCAAAGTGGTACCTATTTATCTACTTGCAATTTATCTATGTACTTACAAGAGAGTATTTATCTACTTGCAAGAGAGGATTCACTTGAGAAGGCATTGATGTGGGAAAGGTTGAGGAGAAAAGAAGAAGTTGTTGTTCAGTCACACAGTTGATTCCGACCCTTTGCGACCCTTTGGACCATTGCTCGCCAGGCACCTCTGTCTTCCACCATCCTCCTCAGCCTGCTTTGTGCCCATTGCATCTACAATACCATCTAACCATCTCATTTTTGGCTGCACCCTTCTTCTTTTGCCCTCAACCTTTCCCAGCATCAAGGCTTCCTCAAGTGAATCTTCCCTTCTCATTTGATGTCCAAAGTACCTTAGCTTCATCTTTACTATTTGACCTTCTAAGGAGCAGTCAGGGTTGATTTCTTCTAAGATTGACCTATTTGTTCTCCTTGCTGTTCAGGGGACTCTCAAAACTCTCCTCCAACACCACATTTCAAAGGCATCTATTCTTCTGCGCTCAGCTTTCCTTATGGTCCAGCTCTCACAACCATACATTACCACCAGCTAGATGGTGTTGTGGATGCAGTGGGCACAGAGCTGGGCAAGTTGAGAGGGATGGTGGAGGATAGAGGTGCCTGGCGTGCAGTGGTCCATGGGGTCACAAAGGGTTGGAACCGACTGTGCGACTGAACAACAACAACATTTCTTGCTTTTGAACTGCTAGGTTGGCAGGAACTGGGACAGAGACAGGAGCTCACTCATTGTGCAACACTTGGGTCTTAACCTGCTGACCTTCCAGCCATCAAGTTCGGCATCTTAACCACTAAACCACCACAGTTCCTTCTTCTTTCTACATTGTCTTTAATGATGGCTTAAAATTTAGTTGAGAATGCTAAGAACATATAAGTAAGTTGGTAATAAAAAGTGATAATGTCGAAGGGGGAACTTCACTAGAATTACTTCTGTGTATCAGGATGCTGCACCTGGTCAGTAATTAAAATTGAATCACTATAATAATACTAATAACAGTAGTACTAATAATGATAACTTTAATCACAATCAAATATTTACAGTTCAATTAAATCCTGTAGGAATGCAGAAGCCCAGTGTAATAGAGAAGCAAAATGAGAAAGAAGGAAAACTGAAGACTGCAGGACTTCATGATAGGAAATTAGATGAAGAAAAGCATTAGGAACACCAGACAAAAGAACGCTACACTAGTCTAGCTTGTATAAGGGACGTTTAGAAGGATCTTCATATTATCCACTCATCATCGGCGGCTGCTACTCATCTCCGAGTATACATTTTTTTCCTGAAAATGTTTTCAGGGAAAATGCTATTGGTGTGAATTTGTTTAAGGTGGATCCCAGCTTGCCTTTAAGTGATCACACTATGATCTCAGAGACATTTCCTACAGCACTTATGAAATGAGACATGCAGGGTTTTGAGCACCGGGACTGCAATGGACTGCCACAGCTTTGAGGATATTAACAAGGTGCACATTCACAGTCCATCTGTCATGGCCTCCTCCACCTCCATGACCATGCTCATTTTGCCGTTGGGCCCAATACAATGGCTTCCAGTGGCATTTCCCCCACTGAGCGGGACCATCACCCCACCTAAAGGGGCTCATCGGCCCATAACCATTGGCCCCAGTTAGGGTATTTACCACCCCCCAACACTTGGCTTTCAGTCGCTGGCTGTATGGTCTACTCCAACTCCAATACTGTAGCTCAGGGGTGCCCAAACTTTTCAGGCAGAACAAAATCAAAATGGTTGGGCACACAGCCCATTTCCCTATCTTTTTAAACACTCTTCAACCTTCAGTCTTCCTTTCCCTCCTCGCCCAGTGAGTTGTTGGGGGGAATCTGAACAGATTGCTTGCAGACAGTTTCCTAATGCATCCAAAGGCTGTCTGAAATTAAACTTTGTTAAGGAATCAGGAGGGCTTTGGAACAAAAGTCTCCTTCAATATAGTCTCCTCATGCCGCAATTTCCTATTTCCTCCATTGTTAAGAAGGGTGAGTGGCACCCATTGCCCAATGTGGTGCTGGCAGTGCCTGAGGGCATAGAAGCCAGTTGATGCCTAGAGTTGGGAGGTGGTGGCTTCTGACCCCCACGCTCAAGGACAGATGGACACACACTTTCTCACATACTGCTTGAGACTGGGAGTTGTGCAAGAGAGGCGGGCCCTTGGCTCTCCACCTCTGTAAGAAGGCAGAAAGGAAGAGGCTGGTTAGTGGCTGCCTGAGGCTGATGTGGGTGCTGCATCCCATTTGCTTTCATGGACCAAGCACCACCAGGGAGGAGGGTGGCAAAGGTTTCCACCCCTACAATGAGGCAGCCTCTGGGGATGAGCTCCTTTTCTGCAAGCCAACCACCTCCTCTGCTCTTTGGGGGTGGTGGTCAAAGAACAGCAACGTCAGGTAGAAAACCAAAACATTTCCCAGTGCCATCACCCTCCCATCTTCATTCTACTGAACTACATAATATTCCAAGACCAGCCAACCTGAGGCAGAAAATCTCACAAGAAGCCCTCTTTTTTTGCTGGTGCTGTTCACAATAATACTTGTGGAACCTCACCAGTTCTCTGACATACGACGATCCTCCTCTAGGTCTTCCAGGTACAGACTACTCAGAAGTAGTTTACCATTCCCTTCTTGTAGCAGTGACCTGGGGCCACCATGTAGCTTGCCCAAGGCCGCAAGGCTAGCTTTTCTGCTTGGAAGTGCAGTGGGAAATCAAACTCCCAATCTGTGGCTCATGTGCTCTAATACAGTACAACAATCATAATTGTTAGAGAGCTAAAAATATATAATCCTTTCATGACACCTCAAACCAGCTGCCCCCCTGTAACTACTGGCAGGAACATCCATGGTGGAAACAAGGTACGTTTCGTATCAAGGGGGGGAACTTACATTTTTCTAATTGCTATATTCAGTCTAGGTCCGAGAACATCTTAACTTGGCTCCCAATCTGTCTTCTTGATACTCATTGTCTATGCTATGCTTTCATAATATTTTATAATGTTCTTCTTTGACCCTTTTTTGTTTTGTTTCCATTTTAAAGCAAAGAGGCCAAATCTTTCCATTTCCTTTCCTTTCATAGCAGGGATTCTTTTGTCCTTTCTGTATGCCCTCTGTGCTAGCAGTACAATTATCTAATTCTTTCTTCTTAAACTTGTTTAAACCATTTGCTCCAATGATTATTTGACAGAATGGCAATTGGAGGTTGATAAAAATGCTGTGTCTTAAAAAAGAAAAAAGAAAGTAATCCCCTTTATCATCTAGAAATATAGTTGAATGACCTTGTAGGCCAGAATTCAAGGGGGTTCTTTCAAAGAATATTCCGCTCTGCAAAAACCTTTCCCCAACTCCACATTTCACAATTTGGGTTTCACTAGCCCTGTGATGTGCATGTGTGTATGCATGTGAACACCTACAGAACAGACGCACACCTCACCCACTCTTTAAAGTGCAAAGGGTTGCTGTTGGCCAAACAAATCAAGCCCTTTAACCCAATTTCTCTATCTACTGTTCTATTTGCTTTGTCTGTTGTCACAATGAAGCTAAAACAAGAGGTTGGCCTTTCACTTCTGTACACATATTCACCTATGAGAATGTGCCCAATGTATTTTTTTTTAACTGAAGCAACATCTCTCAAACCCTATGCTTAGTTGAGCCGAGGTTTGTATTTGTGTATATTTACAAGCACATCTTAATTTGCTTGTACTATTTTCCATTTTAGCAGTCTGACCAGCTTGTCCTGCTATAATAATAAAGTAGACCATACTGCCAAGGACTCAACGCTGAGTGTCATGGGGTGGTTAACTAACCTGACAATCCTGAGGACTAATGGCCTTTGGTGCTGAAGTCCACAGGGAAAGGTGATGGTCCCCAAATGGATTAAATCCCAGTTGAATCCATCTTGATGGAGGGCAGCAGCTTCATCAAGATTGGCCTGGGGCTAAGGAGGACTTGGTGTGCCAAAAGGGTTCAGGACCAGAAAGTGACTCGCAGAATTGGATCTGGGGTACAGGAGGCAAGCTGCGAAGCAAAAGGGAGATGATGTACGAAACAATTGCTATATGATGTGTGCATCCAGTGGTGGGCTGCCAAAAATTTTACTACCACACTGTGGGCGGAGCCGACGTCATGGGCAGAGCCAATGCCATGATGTCATGTTGTGGGCGGAGCCAAAGTAAAAAAAGTTTAAAAATACAGTACACATAAAAATAGAAATAAAAAACACATTAAAATACAAATTAAAATAGATATTAAATAGAAATAAAAACATAAAAATACAAATTAAAAGAAATTAAATAGAAATAAAAACATAAAAATACAAATTAAAATAGACATTAAATACACATAAAAACACACTACATAAAACACACACACCTCAATCCACCCACCCACCCCAAACACAAACCCATCACTTACCCTGGGGTTGGGGAGCGGCAGGCAGGCAGGCAGGAACAGTGGCAGCACGGTGCACACAGTGGCAAAGCAGCGTACGCGGCAGCAAACCGGCCTGGTGGCATGGCCTAGCCCGGCCTGGCCTGGCCCAGGAGCACAGCGCAGCCTAGCCCAGCAGTGCAGCCTGGCCCGGCCCAGCGGTGTGCTGTTCTAGCCGCTGCGCCCTTTCTGGGCAGCCCAAAATAGTAACTCAGAAGTGCACATGCATCAAAACTCCATTTGACGCATGCACACTTCTATTTTTCAGTGTGCATGCGTCAAATGGAATTATGACGCATGCGCACTTCTGAGCAGCCATTTTGGGCTGCCCGGAAAATTCATCTGTAGGGCGGCCAAAGAGGCGACCGAATCGGTCGCCCAGGGGTCCGTCCCCCCCGGTGATCCCCTCCAGATTGTTGCTACCGGTTCGGCCGAACCTGTCCAAACCAGGAGCAGCCCACCACTGTGTGCATCGTATAGTGATTTTCCCTAACGATTTTTTTTCGCTAAGTGGTTTTTCCCTCTGAAAACTTGTACGGTTTTTCCCAACAGGGAAAATTGTTATGCGGGACGCCATTTCCCCCTAAAACCTAATTGTTATATAATTTCATTGCTATACGGGGTGATTGTTGTATGAGGTTCCACTTTATGTTTTGTCCAGATTTCTGTGGATGTACATTAAGCATAGGTTGACTCTCCACACTCCTCCAACGGTTTTGTCATGCCATCTTTCCCACAAATCAGCTGCTCCATAGTTGCTGCAAAGCATGTTTATGGAAAATATGGTACCTGCTGTCTCCAGCATGTGTTTGCGGTACATTTTCACCTGATCACTCTGCATGAAAGAAGCACAGGACTGCTCCTATACATAGGCCTGCTCCTATACATAGGGCTGCAATCTTCTGGATATTTTCTTGGAATTAAAATGTATTAACAGTTATGGTACTTACTTCTGAGTAAACATCCATTTCCCAGGCTCCCATTTGTTAAGGGGATACTTCTCAGGCCCAAGTCATCCTTTGTTTGGTGAGTTGTCAGATCCAGGTGGGGTGTAAAGTATCATAAGAAGGGCAAGCATGTCCCTTAAAGTCACCAGCATCTGGAGCGTAGATTCAGCAGGCACACAAGCCAGTGAGTTGGTTTTCTCTTCTGAGGGTGATATAGTGTATACCACATTTCCATTTGAATTCTTCTTCTGTCTAGGCCAATGTGAAACTGCCAAAACAAAGCCACTAGTGTGAGAAAGATTAGCTGGCAACACAAGGTTGTCCTTGCTCTGGGTATGCCTGATTGTGATTCAAAAATACCACACTCTTCAAGGAGGCTCTTTCTTTGTATCCCTCCATTTCAGTGATAGTTACTCTTTTCTACATCTGTCTCTATATGTATACATTAGCACACATATATTCATATGGGAATCTGTGCCACCTAGAGAACTTAATGTTATTTATTTATCTGAGTCCAAAGCTCCAAAATTTAAAACCAATGTAGTTTCTTTTAAAAAGCACTAATCATCAAAAATGTGTACACACATAAACTACATCTTTGCATAATCAGACTCTACTTTTCCAATATTCAGCAGTTTGAACAGCCTTGTCACTTGCTTCAAACCAATCCTCCAATGTCACATGGTTCAGGCAAGTTGCCACAGATTAGTCGATGTTCAAAGTTAGAGCACTAACTTAATGTAACAAGCAAAACACATTTTTGAATTAGTTGATGCCTTGCTCAGTCTGTGTAAGCATATCAGAGAGTAAACAAAACAAAAAGACAAAAAAGTTGTGGCACTTCACAGAACAAAGGAAGGATTTGGTGCTCTACCTGGGTATAGACATTGTCAAATAGCAAATGTGTAATGCCACATTTATTTATTTATTAGTTCAAATTTATATTGCCGCCCACACGCCGTAGCGACTCAGGGCGGCTTACAAACAATACATTACATTACAATATATTGATGGGGGTCAAGGGGATGGGTGGCAAAGTCCTCAACCTGCCCTGGCTTCTTCTTCCCCTGGCCTTGGTGAGGGCGCCAGGGGAGGGGCGGCGAATGTTCATTTTACATTCATCTACTAACCATTTGCAATTCAACAGTGTGAAGATAAAGGTAAAGGTCACCCTCGCTCGAAAGCCAGTCGTATCTGATTCTAGGGTTCAGTGCTCATCTGTTTCATAACCAAAGAGCCAGTGCTGTCTGCTCCTGCAGATGTTTCTGTAGTCATGTGACAGGCATGAATAGACACTGGAGTGCATGGAATGCTGTTTACTTTCCCACCAAAGTGGTCCCTATTTATCTACTTGCAATTTCTTGCTTTTGAACCTCTAGGTTGGCAGGAGCTGGGACGAAGATGGGAACCCATTCCTTCCTACAGCACTTGGGTATCAAACTGCTGACCTGCCACCTTCCAGTCAGCGTCTTAGCCACTTGAGCCACAGTCCCCCAACAGGGTGAAACTTCACAACGAATGTGAATAACAACCAGAGAGCTGCTATTACCAATTGTAAAAAGCCACATTGATTTGCAAACATATCTGCTATGCTAGCCAACCTTTGTGTTCCGTTGTAGCTGATATATATTCACTAATGCCATGAAGTCTCACTCTTATGTCTGATTAAGTGGACCCAATCCACAAAAGATCACATTAAAATGCAGCAGTTAGGCTTTAAGGTGCCACAACGTTTTTGGTCTTTTTGGTTTTCTTGGAAATCAAGCAATGCCGTCTTGAGGAGTACTTAGCAAGCTTTTTAGGAAAACCCAACAACAACAATTTTGTGGCAGAAATTATTCTGGGTGGAAAGGATTTTTCCAGGGGACGCCCGAATGAAGCTCCTTTCATATCCCCAAAAGCTGGGACAGAGACGGGCGCTCAATCCGTCATGCAGTACCCAGGTCTCGAACCCGATGCCAGGAGGAAAAAGGAGGATGGGTCTGCCTTAGAAGTGGTTCAGCGCAGGAATGGCCAGCAGGGTTAAATTGTTATGCTAGCTTTGCAACACTAAACCGCGTTTCGGAAGGACACACACACACACACAGCCTCCTCTCCATCACCACCACCACCACCCTCCGTGGCCTGTGGCGGTGGGAAGGCACCAGGGGGCGCCGCGGAGGCCCGCGCCGAAAGTGGGCGGGGCCGGGAGAGGAGGCCAGACCGGCGGATCCGCTGGCCAATCCTGGCCACCCGAGTGGACAGAGTGGATCCGCTTGACCGGCCTGGAGATTGACCGGTGGGAGGTTGCCTTAAAGGGGCAGCCCAAGACACATGAGAGCCGCGGCGCAGCGACTCATGAAGGTCTTCGTAACGCGGAATATCCCCCCGGAGGGGTTGGCCGTCCTGAAACAGTCCGGCATGTAAGTGGGCTGCCGGGTGGTGAGAGACTAATAATTTAGTGTCAGAGATTACTTTGGGTTGAAGAAGGGACGCCTGAATGAGGCTCCTTTCATGCCCCCAAGTTCAGCTCTTGGGTATGGAAACCCGACCTTCCAGTCACCAGCTCAGCGCCTTAACCACTAAGCCAGGGGTGCTCACACAGGGCTGGTCACTACCTGCCGCCGGTCCGTATGGGCGCGTTTTACTTTCGCTTCCAGGAGCAACGAAGGCTTTGTGGTCCGGATGAATTTGCATTGGGGGCCGGATGTGGCCCCCGGCTGTAGTTTGGACACCTCTGGACTGAACCGTCGCTTGTCCTTTTCGGGCTTCAAAGAGGAGGGGGCGTTTCTCTTGCTGGCCTTGCTCATATCTTTGTGTGTGTGTCTGTGTCTGTGTGTCTGTGTGTGTACACCGTCCTCCGTGCGGGGTGTGTGTGTTTGTGTGTGTGTACCTTTCTCTTTGTGGTGGGGTGGACTTTTACAGGAGGGCGAGACAGGGTTCTGTCCCCCTGTGACCCCAAATGACCGATTGTGCGGGGGGGGGGGGCAACAGTTGCTTTGCAATTTTCTCTGGAGCCCCCAAGGTCTGGTGCAAAAGAATTAAGTAATGTTTGCGATCGATGCCAAAAGTGAGTGGACAAGGCCTGTGGTTCAAAAAGCCCACGCATATACACACTCCTTGTCTTTCACCCGCCTAACTTAAGATGGTGGGGAACAAAGAGGCACTGTGGTTTAAGTACAGCCGTTCTGCCTTAGGCACTTCAGCTCAGTTTATCAGCCAGAGATGTCTCAGCGGATTCCTTGACTCCCTTCTCCTGTCCTGTGAGGCTGCTTTTGAGGTTCAGGATCACCATATCAATTCTATTCCCGAAAAATAAACCTAACGTGTCATATTCAAGGTAATAATATGTGAAATGTTTAGATTATTGTTCTCTTGTATACTTTTAAAAGTAAAGATGCCCTTCCTCGAAAAACAGTTGTATCCAACTTTAGGGTTCAGTGATCAGTCAAAGAACCAGCGCTGTCTGCGTCTGCAGACATTTCCGTGGACATGTGACAGACATGACTAAACACCAGAGTGCACAGAACGCTGTTTACCTTGCCACTGAAGTGGTCCCTATTTATCTACTTGCAATTTCTTGCTTTCGAACTGCTAGGTTGGCAGGAGCTGGGACAAAGACAGGAGCTCACTCCTTCGTGCCGTACTCGGGTATTGAACTCTGACCTTCCAGTTTTCCAACTCACCATCTTAACCACTTGAGCCACCACATTCCCTTTTACGCAAGTCCTTTTCCAGGGAGCTCACATGGAGAACCACAGACTTTGCTCCTCTGCACTTCCCTTTAGCACTGGCGAGTGTGGCCACTGGTGACGAATGCTGAGAACTGCCGCTCAGCAATTTCTGGGAGACAGTTCTTTGACCAACCTTGGTTTAGGTAGGTTGAGAACACATTGCAGACTTGGGATGTGTGTACTTTGTGTGAATACGAGCTTATGGGGGAAGGCAAAGAAGAATCAGCCTGGGTTAAGACAGAGTCAGAGTAGATATTGCAAAATGTGGTATACCTGATTGGTCAAGGGTGCTCAAACTATGGCCCATGGGCCAGATCCAGGCCCCCATGCCAATTCATCTGGCCCATGTCACCCTTGCCGCTCCTGGAAGTGGAAGTAAAATGCACAGGACCAAAAAGTTTGGGCATCTCTGTTATAGGTGGTCATTAATCCCACCTCTCCGCATGCATGCATTAGTATTTTAAAATCCTGATGAGAATAATTAAAGGGTAGCTAATGGAAGCTGTATGATCATGTGCTTGACTTCTGTTGTGTGGCCAGGCATTACAGATGTTCTCACTTTTCATGGTGAGAGAAAAAAGGCATCACTCTAACCCAGTGATGGCGAACCTTGGCAGTCCAGGTGTTCTTGAACTTCAATTCCCAGAAGCCCTGATCAGCAGGAGTCAGGGATGTGCAGGGCACCGTGGGAAGGCACTGGACAGGGAGTGGTGGGGCGCCTTGGGGGGGGGGGGGTTGGGGGGGAATCTCATACATTGCTATTGGTGCTCCAGGGTACCAAGCAAGGGTGGGGGGGAGGGGGACAAAGCTTGATTGCCTGATATACCAGTACATGCCTGGCAGGAGTGCTGACTTGGGCTTCTGGTAATTGAAGTCCAAGGACACCTGGAGTGCCAAGGTTCATTACCCATGTTGGGGGTGAAGAGAAGTTCTTGAGGAGCATAATGATTAGGATTTGGTACTCCCATAGTTAGGGACTTCATCTTGATGCCATAGGTAGAAGCACATGGTTTCTATGCAGAGGGTCTCTTCACAGGTCTAAGGAAGGCTGTTATCTAAAATCTGAGAGAGCCACTGTCAGTCACTGTAGTTTATTTATGGGCCAAGGGGTGGGTTGAGGTGAGTAGCTGGGTTACAGGCCCCTCTGAATGTTGCAACCCAGACATGATTAGGAATGGGAAATGTTTTGTTTAAAATACGTGAGGGGATGCCTATCAGGAAAGAACTAAAAACCTGACTGGCAAAGGAGGTGTGGGGCACCTGTGATGTGGTGACCTCCGCCAGCTGGCTGATAAAATAATAGCAATATCGCTCCCTCGTTCTTTTTCATCCTTTCATCCTTTCATCTTTTAATCTTTGTAGCATTTTAAAATTGGGTTTTTATGGGCGTTTTTAAGTTTTGGATTGCTGTGCTGTTTTTAATGTTGTGAGCCGCCCAGAGTTGTTTTAAGTTGGGCAGCTATACAAATTGGAAAAAATAAATAAATAACTTTGTATCCAAGAGGTCACTTTGAAGTGATTGTATCAATGCAGGACAAACGACTTGAACATGGCCTTTCCCAGGTATATTTTGACTAGAATTCCCATAACTTTTAGCCAACATAGGCAGCGGTCCAGGGCTACAGGAAAAATAGCTGAAAATATTTGGAGGACACAAAAGTTACAAAGTCCTATTCCTTATTTGTAATACAGTGGTACCTCGAATTACAAATTTAATGCATATTGTGAAAATTCTGTAACTCAAACCACTTTTAACTCATACTCATTAGTAACTGTAGTTGGAAAATCCTTTTTGGGCTGGGTCACTACAGAGCTGCCAAATAAACCAACCCCCCCTCCTGACTATAAGAGGAGCTAAGCAGTGGTAGAAATATCAGGGTGAGTCTCCCCCAGCAACTGCTGGTGACCCAGTTAAGTTGGCTCCCCCCCCCCCCCGGTGGCTCCCTGCAAAACCAGATTTTAAAAATGTTACACCTAAATGTTACACTTTAGTAATGATATTAGGGGACTTTGTGAGACGCTCTGAGTCGGTTGCTACCGAGGTGAGCGGGATACAAATCTAAAGAAATAAATAATAAATAAAGAGAAAGTTTTCTACCTCCACTGTTTGACTTTTCTATTCTCAAGTATTATTTTTCATTTTAGAAATTCCATGTGAATTACCTGGTGAATTTTTAAATAAATTACCCAGCTTACCTGGTGAAATCATGCCCTTGCTCTCCTCCCCACCCCCAGCAAACCCCCTGAACATAGAAAGCTAAATAAGGAGAAATACATTGATAGTTCATCTATATCCACATAAATGCATTCAGATGGGTTTGCAACAATAAAAATAACAAACCTTGCATTTGCCATGTCTATTTAGAAATGAGCCCTCTTGAAGTCGCTAGGACTTATTCCTGAAAAAATGCTATAGGATTGCAGCCCAAAGATCCCATCTTACCTTTCCCTTTGAGGTACTAGATTTCTTTATGCAGGGTATGTGTACAGGTAAAAGTCTTGAAACACAAGTGCTCCCCTTGCAGTCTGAATGGTCCACAGAGGAGTGTGGTCCTTCTCCCAGTTCTCCTCCTCCCTTCACCTCTGTGCATATTTTGATGATACACACATTACCGTTTTGCATACACACTGCCACTTCAATCAGAAAGAGAGATTGTACCAAATAGCTCCCACACAATGTCCGCCCCCGTGAGAAAATTGTCTGCCTTTGCTACCTGCTTCAATGAGAAACAGAGATTGGCCACAGAGTTTTCCTGCAGATGTCACCTGGCCTTTGTGATTTTGTACTGACATAGCTTGGCTGATGAGTTTCTATCCATATGATCTCATGTCGATGCTGCTAGGCTCCAAGGAGAGAGAGGCTCTCATGCTGATGTGGTCTACATAACATCTTGCTGATTGGGTTTAGGGAGCCAGGCTGACCATTGTGACCTCCTGTTGATGTAAGCTGGAAGAAGGAGCATCAGTCTTTGCGCCATCATGATGATGATGCCTGGATAAAGGACAGAGACAGGCCATTATGTCTTCATGCTGATGCTATCTGGATGAATGAAATTGCTGTGATCCAGCCTTGATCAGACTCTGAAGTTGACCTGGATCAAGAGGCACTCCCCAGCCTGCGTCTGAACCTGAGAATGTCTTGAACCAGGAACCTCAGTCTGTTTCTGGCCCAACTCTGACTCCTCAGGCAAATGACCTGTCAGATCAGAGCTCTGACTCTGACAGCAATCAGCCCTCAGCCAAGGAATGGTGCCTTTGCAGCTGAGACATTAAAAAGCCAGAACTTGTTATCAGAGGAGGCTTCCAGCTGATATCAATTAGCTGGGAGACTTCTTAAGCAAGCTTGTCTCACCAGACAAGTGTTGGTACAATTTCCTTCTGTGCAAAGACCAACACTCTGCTTGACTTCAGATACCTCTTGCGATTGCCTGCCATGATCCTGACTTCTCTGCCAACCATAACAATGCCCCTGGACATCTTTGGGCTGGATACTCACTTGAACTATTGGTAACCAGACCTTGGCTTGTCCTTTGGATTTTGCTATTTGGATTCTCCTTGAATAGACTGCTGCCAGGATTCTTTGTGTAGTGCTGCTGTGTGGCGACCCTTCCTGCTCGGGTAGGTCAGCACAGAAGTGTGCTCCACTTAAGAGTTAGTGACAAGTCTCCACACATCTAATCACCTTGCTGACTGGAGCTGAATTCCAGGTCTTCTGAGCAGCAGCACCCACCAGACTCCTCCCACAGGCCATAAACTGCAGAGAATTCAGGGAAAGTTGCACCTGAGCTTTGGAACTAGCAGAATAGTTTGGTGAGTCAGTTTGTGGAGGCCTGCTTTGAAATTTAGACTGGTCTGTTAAATATTGATTAGTCCACATAGTTACAAGAGTCAAAACAAAGTTGAAATGAGCTGTTATAGTAGAGTTCCAAAATATCAGCTGCTGCATTAGGGCACCATATATTAGCTCTCTAAAACAAAGCAATCACACGTATATACTGGCCCACAGTGTTTCATGCATTTTCTGGGAGGTTCACGTTAATTAACATTTTGCCCCTAATATGCTGGTACTCATTTTACCAACCTCAGAAGGATGGAAGACTGAGTCGACCTTGAACCCTGGTCAGGATTGAACTCATCACCTTTTGGTTGCAGGACAGCAGTATAACCACTGCACCACTAGAATAGACAATGTTGAAGTTTTTTTTTTTTTTGCGGGGGGGTTACTGTTTTAATTTTGTTCTTTGTACAAAGACTCACAATTTCATTAGCTTGATGCTTAAACTATCACTGTCCCTCAATAGCAGTTGCTTTTGCTTATTCTTTCAGTGGTTCTCATTCCTGTGTTGGTCTGTCTCTTCCATCATCCCACATCACTGTCTATGCCAGCTAGGGCTGACAAGAGTTGTACTCGAACAGCAGCAGGAGCTCAGTGATAGTCAGTGGGGCTTGCCTCCTTGCCCAAGGAGAGGGAGAGTTTGTGTTTGAGAGTATAGGAGAGAGTAGGAAAAGGAAGAGCCCACATTTGGGTTTCCCAGTGCAAAAGATACTTTCTCCTGAAAGTAACCGGCAACTATTTGGAGACCACAGTGGGTATCCTTCTTAGATAGGCAGCACCTAGGGAAGGTCACAGTGACTGGTCTCACTCCTTCAAGCATAGGCGGGAATTCTCAATGACCAGACCTAAGCAGACATGCGTGGCCATATACAGTAAAACACCGGATAACGCTAAAACTTGGTTCCACAAGTCTTGGTGTTATCCAATTTTTAGTGCTATCCGATCCATGTTAAAATCCTATGGGATGGATCGGATAACGTTAAAGCTCCATAGAGATACATTGTAATCGCACAGGCTTTAGCGGTTATTATCCGATCCATCCCATAGGACCTTAACGTTATTCGATCCAATTCTCCTCCCCAGATTACTTAACATTATGCGATTTTAGCGTTATCCGATCCAATCATTATCTGGTGTTTTACTGTACACCACTTTTGAAGTAGGTAGAGGTAATGTAGGGAGAACACCTATACTGTATGTGTCTATGATAATAGTTAGGGACAAAAGAAACAACAGGAACTGAAAGGAGGAGACATGACAATCAGACCAATGCCCAACTATTATAGGGCTTCTTTAGTGAGTTGCCCAGGATGGATTGAGACTAAAAGAGTTAGACGTAATTGAGGTGGTATACGTCCAACAAAAAAGGCAACCACATCCAGGACCTGACATTGCTGGTTATTTTGAAGTGGAAACAATAGGGAAGAAGTCTTTTACCAACTCAATGATAAAAATGCAAGTACATTTTCAATACCCTAACTTTTTAAAGATATTAAATGGCTGTGAAATAGCTTTAGATTATTGTTGTCAGTCAGGGCAGTGGGTACACAGAGAGAGCCTCCTCAAATATTGTGATATTTTTGAATCACAGAAGAAGAAGTAGGAGTAGCTGCCATTTAATTTCTCCTTTCTGTTTAATTTAATAATGTCCTAACAGCAGTACTGGATGAAGCTTAGACGTTTTGTGCCCTTAGCAGTCAGTGCTAGCTCAGTGGAATTGTTGGGTAAAATTGGCTCCAGCTGATAAACTGACATGAAGATTTAAAACAGGGGTTCCCAACCTGCGGCCTATTGGCCGGATGCAGCCTGGGGCACCATTTCATGTGTTCCCACCACCACCTCTGCTGTACCTGGAAATGCCATGTGTGGTTCCTTTTTGGTGTACAGGCCACCCCCATCGTGCAGGCAGGGCAAAATGACCATCTGGCCCCCAAAGCTGTCTGAGGGAACATGACCAGGCCCTTGGCTCAAAAAGCTTGGGAACCCCCCGATTTAAAACAAAAGCTTGCTGACTTTCATAGGGTGCATTGGTACATTGGCAGTAATTCCGCTGTTGTTTTTCCCTCCTCTGCAGTTGTAGCGTTGAGCAGTGGGATTCTGATGAGCCAATCTCTCGGTCCCAGTTGATAGCAGGAATAGCTGGCAAGGATGGTCTTTTGTGTCTCCTGTCTGACCAGATAGACAAGAAAGTCCTTGATGCGGCAGGTATGTACATACAGAATGGCCAGTGGCTTGCTTGGTGGTGGAGATGAGGAACATGTAAGAAGCAGCTAGTGAAAGTCCCTTTCTTGAATTACAGCTGGATATGTTGGCAAGCTAAAAGTTGTTATCCAAGAAAGAAAGTCTACAATCTGTGGTAGAAACACTCTGTAGACCAGGGATTCTCAACCTGTGGCCTGTGGGCCGGATGTGGCACACAGCACCATTTCATGTGGGTCCACCACCGCCTCCACCAGACCAGGAAGTGCCATGTGGTGGAGGAAGGGCAAAATGGCCATCCGGTCCCGAAGCTGTCTGAGGGAGCGTGACCCGGCCCCTGGCTTTAAAAGGTTGAGAACTCCTGCTGTAGACACCTAACGTGCTGGGGCTGGCCAACCCATGTTACAGAACTTGTAATGTTTCTAGTTACTCTCCAATGCATATCTGAATAAGCCACACTACCGCCAGCACATGAGGCTGGAGTCAGTTCCTTTTGATGTTAGCGGGTGACCCCCTGTACATTCCTGGAATTTAAACCAACTTTGTTTTCATTCTTCTTCGTATCTCTCTTCTTCTGTGAAGACTTGAAGCCAGTTCCTCCGGCTTATCTAGCCAAACAAAATGACCAGGAGGAAACCCAAAATGATCCTGACCTGAAACATGCTCTTAAATCCCTTGATTGTTACGTCGGATTATGTGTCTCTGTGTTTCTTCTTTACCACCTTGCAAAGAAAGAAACTATTCCAGTCTTAATAGTTCAATATTACCTTATACCATAATTTCAGTGTCTGTCTAAGGATTTGAAATCCCGCCTCCTTTTCATTGTTAATTTACTGTTTGCTCATGTAAAAAGACAATTGATCTCATTACTCCCTTTCCCTAATGAAAGTACAGTACAGCCATTCACCTTTGCCATGCTTCAGACAACCTCCACGTTTGAAATTGATGCAATCAAACAATAACTGTCTTGTTCTTTGTATACCAGTCTTCTTACCCAAATTATCTGTATCTAGTGGGAGTGTTCAGACATTACAGTATGCCTGCCTGAATTGCTAGAACATTAGCTATCAAAGATGAACACTTATGCCTCTAGTTCAAGGGTTCACAACCTACAGCTTGCAGCCCAGATCCAGATGTCATTCCATCTGGCCCGTGCCATGGTAAAGGTGAGAAGCCCTGCTCTAGTCCAATGTTTCTCAACCTTTGGTTCTTGGACTTCAATTCCCAGAAGCCTAAGTCAATTCTCCAAAACACTGATCAGGCAGTGTACTGACTCAGGCTTCTGGGAATTGAAGTCCCCCTTGTGGGGCATGTGCCCCACATTGGGAACTACTGCTCTAGTCCAAATGAGTAGTCTCTTGAGCTTCTTGTGCAACTGCAGGAACGTTAAGAAGAGCGATGAAAGATTACACCAAAGACTTATCTGGGTGCCACTGACAATGGCTAGCCAGAAGTCCACATTAAGAAACAGCCTCAATTGCAGCCCCCCACTTGTGTTTTCTAGCTAGTGCATCCTCTTATTTTGAAGTAGGTCTGCACATCTAAAATTCAACTTACATAGAACTGATCTCTGCCTCTTGGAACTGTCCAGTTTGAAGAAATAGTGGTCGTGTTGACTGAGTCAGTGCCACCTCTGCACCTGTAGAGCTCTAATCAAATGTAGTATTTGACTTCAGGAGGCCAAGGTAGAGAAGTGTGATTCACCCTGCAAGTGGTGCTCACCAAGGGGGAAGCCAGCCCTGGGCAGCTCCTTCAGTTGTATATCCAACCAAGCTGTGTAAAGCTGTGTAAAGTGAAGAAGAGCACAGGGGAGCCAGGGGCCTGCCTTGAACTCACTGGAGGAGAGGCAAGACATAATAAATGTAACAGATTAAATTAGTTACTATCCAGCTTGAAAATGGTTTCAGGCAGATTTTGACTGTGTGAAAGTTACAATTTAGTTCAATAAATGGATTGCTTAGAATAAGTTAGATGGTTGGCTTTAAAGTACCAAATCAGATATTTTATTCATTTTAAATGTACTTCCATCTTGCAGAGTTTTCATTTAGTAAAGAGTGACCATTTCAAATCCCACGACAAAAATAGAATTGCCTGGAAGAAGGTTATTCCAGAATGCCACTTCCTGCCAATGTTTGCTTGCGGTCATCCATGGATTGAGTTGGATGTGTAACCTTTGATATGTAACATAACATTTTAGTGTTTATTTAATCATATGAACTTGCGTTCGTGAGTGGTGAAGTCTCATTTCCATTCATGATAACCAGCTTCTTTCCAAACACCATGTTGTGAAACCTCATTGAAGGATCATGCCCCTTATTTGTACTAGCACTATGTTAAGTGACTATACAGAAATACCTCTTGCAGCAATCTTTCATGGCTGAAACTTGGAAATTCCAAAGTGTTCCAGTTCATACTTTCAGCTGCAGTTCAGGAAGGTGTTTGTTTTCCTCTTCGTGGCTGTGGATTTGAGTTTTTGATCTTTCTCTTTTTCCAGGGCCAGACCTTAAAGTAATAAGTACATTGTCTGTGGGATATGACCATCTTCCTATTCCTGAAATTAAGAAACGGTAAAACTCACATCTCAGGAGGGGGTTCATTTCATTTCATTTCTTCGATTTATATGCCGCCCTACTCAGTGAAAACCGACTCAGGGCAGCTCACAACATACAATCGAATACAGTAATACCCCAGATAACGATTGCACCGGATAACGCTAAAACCGCATAACGACAACAAATTTGGGGGGAAGATTTGCACCAGCCAACATTCTTTTTAGCGTTATCCGATCCATCGTCATAAAGAAGTAAAGGAGGCCAAAGCTCCTTCCCTGCCACTTCCCTCCTTCCCCACCCCCCACTGATGGGAGAGAAGGGGCAGGGAGCAGTTGCAGTGGAACTGTTAGTCACTCCAGACCCATCTAAACCCCCATAATTTTTTCCACTGCAATGTCTTCCCATAGATTATTTCCCCCAGGAAATAGTAATTGAATTGTAAATACAGTACTGTACTTAGCATGTAGATCAACCCACATTCTGCAATAGAATATCTGCTCCATGATAAATATAGATGAGGAGCAGCCAACTTGCAGCCTTACCGATCATGTCATTGGCCCACAGAGCCCATATCACACATATGTAACACCAGTACCAGAAACCAAACATTTGGTCAAAAGAAGATTGGTATTCTTGAAGCCTTATTATCATTTGTTGGTAATGTTAGGAAAGGTCGAAAGCAACAGGAAAAGAGGAAGACTGAACATAAGATGGATTCAGTCAATAAAAGAAGCCATGGCCTTTTGTTTGCAGCACCTGAACAAGGCTGTAAATGATAGGAAGTTATGGAGATCAAGACTCCATAGGCTCGCCATTATCTCAGAATCAATCTAATAGAACATAACAACCAGACTTCTAATTGCCTCTCATTGGCTAATTTTTCTCACACTATGTCAGGTGAAAGGAACTGTGGAATGAATTCGCCAAAAGTGGCTTCATTTTGACAGTTTCACAACTGGTTGAGACACGGAAGTTCATTTGTGACCAATAACTAGACATTTTATAATGTAAACATTTTTGGGCACTAAGCTAGGCTTCCCAGTCTGGCCAGGTTATCCTTCTATGGTAATAGAGTAGACCCTACTGCCATGTTGGGTGGAGGTTAACTAACATGACGACCCTGAGGACTAATGGCCTTGGGTGCCAAAATCCACAGGGAAGGGTGATGGTCCCCAAGTGGATTAAATCCCACTTGAATCCATCTTGATGGAAAACAGCAGCTTCAATACTGGCCTAGGGCTGAGGAGGACTTTGCGTGCCAAAAGGCCTCAGGACTAGAAAATGACTCGTGGAACTGGATCAGTGGTACAGAGGTCATGCTGCGATATGGAAGGCAGATGAAAGGCCACTGCATTATATTCTCAGGACAGTTTTCATGACTGATTGCCATGGTGATAGCCAATATTCGAAGAAGCCATGCTTGCAATGCAGGAAAGCATGAAAGAAATCTTTTAACTGGGAAGGCAATTAATTTCTTTGTTAAGAATCTTAGAAGGCCAAAAAGACCAGCCAAATGCAAGAAGAGTCTAATGATCATGAGTAACAGGGGAAGTATAGCCAGATGTATGATATGCTAGATTTTTTTGTGAGTCTTCTTCCCAGATGCTTCCATATGATTTGACTGTTGTAAAGTCAACTCGGAGAAGACACCATACATGCAGTATTCTGTTTGAAGTGTGAATATAGCATTCATGCTTTAGGAAAAGATGTGCAAAATGAAGTGATTAAAGAAGTTATCTCGTGGATCAAACCATGGAAGAACCTCACTTGCCTTTTTCCAATCCCAGTGGGATCCGTGTGGGGTACACACCAGACATCCTGACCGATGCCACCGCTGAGCTGACTGTAGCTTTGCTTCTAGCAACATCTCGACGGCTGCCTGAATCGTTGGACGAAGTGAAGAAGTGAGTGGCCAAAATCTGGCTCATGGCTTGCTTATATTGGACAAGTTTGAATGTGTTGGGGAAAGAGGTATAGTCCCAGCTTGTATTTCAAACTTATTCAGCAGAACAATTGGGTGACTGGTGCTGTTTGTCCAACACAACTCCTTGCCCTGGTGCTTTGAGTGACTGGGTTTTTGATGAAAGCATGGTTCATGCCACCAGCAAATGCAGTCAATTCTACAGTACAGTAGCTGGTTTGCCCAGGGAAGGAGTACATTTGATTGAAGTCTTTTCTGTACAAAACAAATTACATGCACATGAAAAAAATCAGATGTTAGATAGGTGGCTAATCCCAGACTACTGTCCTTTATCATCTTGCTTAATGGGTACAGATGTTTCTTTTTTTTCCCCAGCCTTCAGACCTGTATTACGAAGCTATTGTTTTGTGCAGTAAGGGAGTGCATAGGATGAGGTCTGAAAAATCTAAAGTGTTGTATAAAAATGCTCCGTGGATAAATCAGTGCAATCCTTGGTCTTGTGCTCGAGTTGAATACTGGTGGCTGTAAACTGATCAGTTCCTCAATGTCAGTGCTAAGAGACTGCTATTTCAGCCTCTGTTGTGCCTGTGACACAAAGGTGGCTAGCTGCATGGCACAACATATTCTAGTGAGCACGTCCTGATATATAGGGATGAGGAAGCGAGAACGAAAGAGCTAGGAATTGAATGGAATTCTCTCTGCATGGCAGAATGAGCAAAAATGTCTAAGCCACTGAAGATCCATGGGTAGTCATTTCAAGGTTTTGAACGAAGAGTCTATTTTAGGATATACAGATTTTGCTTGTTACCAGCTTGGAGTTGTTCGGCTGCATAGACTGAGTTCTTAAACACAATCTTGGATTACTTAATTTATATTCTTCTTGGTTGGTTGCTTGCAGTGGAGGCTGGACATCCTGGAAACCCCTCTGGATGTGTGGCTATGGACTTTCTGGCAGCACTGTTGGGATTATAGGGCTGGGAAGAATAGGTGAGCCTCTGTTTATATTTTCATTTTGACGCAATGGATTTTACAGCTAGTTTTATCTGAACAATGCATGTGTTGTTGTACAGGCTGAAAGAAACTAGTACAGCAAGTTCCCAATTTGTTTCCAAACTCAAATGCAAAATCACTGACCATCAAGTACTGTACCTACTTCAGCAGTTAGAGGTGTTTTCCAGAGCATGCACAAGAAAATTGGAGACATTCCGTGTCATGTTTCTGGAACTGGGCACCTAGCAGTGGACTCAGATTACCAGCTTTATAATGTACCCATTGATCTTATTTCGCCTCTGTAGCACATTGATGTGAGAGACTGCAGTGGCTTAGAGGTTAAGACGCTGAACTTGATGGCTGGAAAGTTGACAGGTCAGCAGTTCAAGACCCAAGTACTGCATGATGGAGTGAGCTCCTGTCTCTGTCCCAGCTCCTAGCAACCTAGAAGTTTGAAAGCAAGAAATTGCAAGTAGATAAATAGGTACCACTTCGGTGGGAAGGTAAACAGCGGTCCATGTCTAGTCATGCCTGCCACATGTCCACAGAAACACCTGCAGATGCAGGCAGCATTGGCTCTTTCGCTGTAAATGGAGATGAGCACTGAACCCTAGTCAGATATGACTGGCATTCGACCAAGGGTGACCTTTAACTTTACCTAGCACATTGATCCTATGGCTGATTAACTCCTTAAATTGAGGTATAAAGTTATTTGGCCCTCCAGATGTTTTATGGCAAGCACTCCCACAATCTAATCTACAATACGGGTAGAACTGATGGAAACTATAGATTAGAATATGGAGGGTGAAAGGTCCACCCTACCTCCTGAATATGCCTATGTCTGTGACCCTAGAAGATACTCAGATGCCTTCACCCTTTTTAATTTTGTCAGGTGCCCACCCAATCCCACACTTCAGGCTCTCAGATTGTGTCAGATCGGTGATACCTTAAATTTGGTTGGTACAGCTGCCATTGACTTTTCATTGCAGAGTGGGTGATAATTCAGCATACAGAACAAACACACAATTGGCCAAATAAACATGAGAATGCATTGTCTATTGAAGAGCCCAAACTCTTCTGATGAACATAGAATACATCTACAATGTGTGGACCTGGCATGGTCTGACTATCAGAATGTGTTGGGCAAAGCTAGTGAGCATGGGACTGGTGAAGTGTTAGGACCAGTTATTCCCCTCATCCTTTCCCATTGGCTAGGCTGATGGGCACCAAACCCTAGGCACATCTAGGGAATCCCCTTCCTCCACCCAAGTTTTGGGAGTAACAGGGCTCTATAAAAATATTTCCTTCAATGGGAGTTAAGCTAATCTTTTATGTGTCCTCAGAGCCAAGTCCCACTTTATTCTGCAATGTTTATTCTCAGGTAGAATTTCAGTTTTTAGTGGCCAGAGGTTATGAACGTATAAAATGATCGTTGTGGATATAGCCACATACAAAACCAGAACCATATTACTATGTGAAACGTGACTTTAAACACTCCCTAGTTTCTTAACTGACAAGGGTTGTCTGCCTCGTTTTGATACTATTCTAAACAAATACCCATTCCATCTCATCTGACTTTCTCTAGCTCTCCCTAGCACCATCTAGCTAACTAAATTAATGGGTACTGTCCTGCAAATTTTGGAGTTCAAATCCCACAGATTCTTACCTTTGGCCATATGGCTGATGGAAGTTGTAACCCAACATCTGGAGGGCTAGTCTCTGCCCCTAGTTCTAAGCTATCAGCATGGAAACTTTGATATGTACAAATGTACGTTTTGTGCACACAACCATCTTCTGTCAGATGGTGTTGCAGTTTTCCAGACTGCCAGGTTCTGTCTCTTAATAAAGAAGCATCTTTAACGAGTGATGATAGCCTAACGTGCGTTTCCCTCCTGCTCCCAGGTCAAGCTGTAGCACGCTGTCTGAAACCATTTGGAGTCCAAAAATTTTTGTATGCAGGACGTCACCACAAACCTGAAGCAGCTGCAGAGTTTGGAGCAGAATTTGGTGAGAATCCAATTTCTTATTCTTACTAGAGCTGCTTCATATTATATGTTGCATTTTTAATCATTCTTCCAAGGGGTATGCATAGTACAGAGCTGATATTTGGATGTTTTATAATTTAAAAGAAACTGAATTGGGAAGTATATAAAATCCATTGGACTAAGAACTGTGGCCACAATTAGCTGAAATCTGGGTGTTTTCATTGAGCCCTATACAGGTGAACTGTGAACATCATCAGTGTAACAAAATCTTAACTCCTGTTGTCACAAAGCAGTGAAAGCAAAGAGAGGACAACAGATTGTTCTTTAATAATAGGTGTGCATTCCTTCCCAATAAGGGAAGAAGGCAACCAATCGTCTCCATTAATGTTTCTCTACCTAGAGGTTTATTTGTTTAGTTATTGCATTCTTTATAACACTCATTTGGGATATTCCTTACTCTGAGTGGTGCACAAACAAGTACCGTATATGCCGGCATACAGGGCGACTTTTTCACCCCCAAAAAAATGCCTCCAAGTGGGGGGTCGTCTTGTCTATCGGGTGCATGTCATTTGGGTTCCCAAATACTTACCGGGGCTTGGGCAGCAGCTCCGGGGAGACCGTTGAATCCTTCCCCGCCACCTTCTTGGAAGATCCCGCCCTACAGTGGCGTCGCGCAGCGTTGAGCCGCCTGGGGCGAAGAAGAAAATCGCCGCCCGCCCCCCCCGCTCGCTGCCCCCCCCCCCACCGCTCGCGCCCCCCCCAGGCAGAAGGCGCTCCCTCCCCTGCTGAATAGTGGGCACCCCCCCCTGCCAGCCCGCCGCCAGAAGTTCGAAAAAGGTAAAGATCGCGGCTCGACTGCGGGGGTTAGCTGGGATCCCGAGGGTTCCCCCCATCCTCGCCTAATCCCCGCAGAGCCGTCCGCGTGCACGCCCGAGGATTCAAAAGGGTAGGAATACCCTTTCGAATCCTCGGGCGTGCGCGTGGGCAGCTCTGCGGGGGTTAGGCGACGATGGGGAAAACCCTCGGGATCCCAGCTAACCCCCGCAGTCGAGCCGCGATCTTTACCTTTTTCGAACTTCTGGCGGCGGGCTGGCAGGGGGGGGTGCCGACCCACCCACCCAGCCAGCTTGCCGTCAGACTGGGCGCTCGTCGGGGGGGGGGGGGGTGGCGCCATAGCGGGGAGCCCCTGGCTGCTGGCTGGGTGGCTGGGGGGGAGGAGGTGGGCAGCGCGCGCGTGCAGGACTTCCCAGGTGGAGGGCGAGCCTTTTGCTGGTGATCGCTGCTCGCCTCCGTGGCCGTCCCATTGGCTTGGGTACTCCTTTAACCGGCCTCGGTCGCCAGCAACCGAGGCCGGTTAAAGGAGTACCCTAGCCAATGGGACAGAGGCGAGCAGCGCTCGCCAGCAAAAGGCTCGCCCTCCACACACCTGGGAAGTCCTGCACGCGCGCGCTGCCCACCTCCTCCCCCCCAGCCACCCAGCCAGCAGCCAGGGGCTCCCCGCTATGGCGCCACCCCCCCCCCCCCGACGAGCGCCCAGTCTGACGGCAAGCTGGCTGGGTGGCTAGGGGTGGGGGGGAGGAGGTGGGCAGCGCGCGCGCGCGCGTGCAGGACTTCCCAGGTGTGTGGAGGGCGAGCCTTTTGCTGGCGAGCGCTGCTCGCCTCCGTCCCATTGGCTAGGGTACTCCTTTAACCGGCCTCGGTTGCTGGCGACCGAGGCCGGTTAAATGAGTACCCAAGCCAATGGGACGGAGGCGAGCAGCGCTCACCAGCAAAAGGGCCGCCCTCCGCCTGGGAAGTCCTGCTTCCTTCCTAAGCCCAGGCAGAGGGAGGAGGCCAAAGTGGTGAGGACATTTTGCCGCCCCCTGAAAGCCGCTGCCCGGGGCATCCGCCCCCCCCGCCCCCCCCCACGCTACGCCACTGCCGCCCTAAGCTCCCCTTCGCCCAATCAGGGGAAAGGACAGGTCTTCCTGCGCGGTTCCTGTCCTTTCCCCTATCGCGGTTCTTGTGCAGCGGCGGAGCAACCGCCCACACGGCTGGGGCTGCTTCTCGTGCCCGCGGCAACCATCCGCACGACCACATTGAAACTCGCCCGCATTCAAACTCGCCCACGTTCAAACTCACTCACATTCAAACTCACTCGCATTCAAACTCGCCCGCATTAAACTCGCGCCCGCGGCAACCTGATTGGCTCCTCCGTCTCTTCAGGAAGATCCCGCCCCAAGCTCCCCTTCACCCAATCAGGGGAAAGGACAGGTCTTCCTGCGCGAAAATATATCGTAATATTTTCTGAGCAAAGCATATCAGAGACTAAACAAAACAACATCAAAAAACTTGTGGCACCTTAAAGACTACGGTAACTCTTGTATTTGCTCTTTTGCATGTGTGGAAGGTGTGCGGAAGAGGGGGTGGTCTTATCTAGCGAGTATATAACAAACTCTATATTTTGAGTGGAAATGTTGGGGGGTCGTCTTATCTACCCAGTCGCCTTGTGCACCGGCATATACGGTACATTATAAAATAAAATAACTGCCATCTGTGGGTTCTCTCTTAGGGAGCATCATTAAATAGGCTGTTTAGAAAGAGAAATTTATTTATTTATTACATTTATATCCTGCCCTCATCCAAGGACTCAGGGTGCCTTAGAGAATTAAAAACACCACTAAAAACACAATACAGTTGTACCTTGCTTAAAGAACATAATGCGTTCCACGGGATTGCTCTTTAAGCGAGTTTGCTCTTTAACCGAAACACCATTGTAAGTGACCAATTGTGGAGGGGATTGCGAACCTCGATTTATTTGTTAAGCGAGTTTTTGATTGGTTTTATTTGTTAAGCGAAGCGACCATTCAGAGAAAATTCTGCTCTTTAAGCGAGTTACTCTTTAAGCGAAACGCTCTTTATGCAAGTTTTGACTGTACCTCTTATTAAAATTTTAAAAAGTTAAAAGATTAAAAGCTAAAACAACAGGAAGAGAAGTGGGGGTATTCAGAGCCAGCCGGCTGAACTGACCGACTGGCCCGCACCCCACACATGCCCCGCCAGCCAGGTCTTTACCCCTTTCCTAAAGGGCAGCAACTCTGTCTGGAGACGCAACTCACTTGGCAGGAGGTTCAGTAGGGCCAGACACTCACATTACTGCCCCAGGCTGGATCATATGCCAGAATCAGGGCAGAACAAATGTAAGTGGTAGTTGCAAGCAGACAGAACGACAGATATTTTGGAAAGTCGACCTACAAAACAAATGAACACAAGTGAAACTTTTCAAATCAAGGTAGCTACTAATTCTCTTTAAGTAATTATTCACATTGCTTCTGTTAGCAGTGAATTTAAAGATATCCTCACATCACTGTGTACAATCCTTCAAAGAGCAAAAATAATATATGTGTAATAGTGCAGGTGTGATAGATCCTTTTAAATTTATCCCTGCCTGCATGAACGCTGCTGAAGTATCCAGAAGATGCCCTCATTGGGACTTTAACATGCTTGAGATCACCTCTACATGGCCAAGTCACCGGAGTGCTGTCTGGTTAAACAGGAAGAATTAGTAAGAGTGAATAAGATTAGCTAAGCCTCTTAAAACAGTCTGCACTAAGTCCATTCTCTCTCTCTCTAGTACCACTTACCAAGCTTGCAGAGGAGTCTGACTTTGTCATTGTGACGTGTGCTCTGACACCAGAAACCCGGGGGATGTGCAATCAAAAGTTCTTCAGCAAGATGAAAAAAACTGCCGTCTTCATCAACACAAGCAGGTGAAGACAGACATGGATCAAGATATCAAGGAAGCCAAAATCCAAAATGGCAGTTGGGTAGTCCTCTTGTTGTTATCACTAAAATATTGGTAAAAGGCCAGCGCTTGAGGTCTCTGGAGTCCACATCATGGTTGGCAATGTAAGACTTGAAGGGAAGAGGAGGAAGAAACAGAAATGTCTAAAAATCATTGCAGATAAGATATGCAAAGTTTAGATTGAGTTCAGGATAAGCAGTTTGACAGTCCCAGAAGTAACAAAATGGATGGGGATAATAGAGACATTTAAAATGAAACATTTAGCTTTTTGTTTTGGTTCTTAAAGGCCATTTTTAAGTGTATTTGAGTTTTTCTCCACCCCAATAATAAAGTAATATAATGAACTGACAACAAATGTACAAAAGGCCATACAACTCTGTTGGTATAGAATGGCATAACAAAATACTTGTTAAAAGTGATTTTTCAAGTGGGGTACAGGGCTCTTTACCCATACTTTGATATTTTGTTCACAGTATCGATCATCTTGAAAGAATAAGCCTGGTTTCCAGAAAACAGTTAAATTTGTATCATACCCAACTGTCATGAGCACAAAATGCACTAATTTTTATTTCCAGTTGTTATCAACAATTTGAGATATGCAGATGATACCACCCTAATGGCAGAAAGTGATGAGGACCTAAAGAAGCTCCTGATTAGGTTGAAAGAAGAGAGTGCAAAAGCTGGCTTGAGACTCAATACAAAGAAAACCAAGATCATGGCAACAGGCCCTATCTGTCCCTGGAAAATAGATGGGGAAGAAGTAGAAGCAGTGACAGGTTTTAGTTTCTTAGGATCAAAGCTCACTGCAGATGATGATTGCAGCCATGAAATAAAAAGGCAACTGATTCTTGGGAGGCAAGCGATGAGAAACCTGGGGAACATAGTGAAAAGTAGAGACATCACATTGCAAACAAAAATTCGTATAGTCAAAGCAATGGTATTCCCGGTGGCAATGTATGGTTGTGAGAGCTGGACCATTAGGAAAGCTGAGCACAGGAAAATAGATGCCTTTGAGATGTGGTGTTGGAGGAGAGTTTTGAGAGTCCCCTGGACAGCAAGGAGAACAATTAGGTCAATCTTAGAAGAAATCAACCCTGACTGCTCCTTAGAAGGGCAAATAGTAAAGATGAAGCTAAAGTACTTTGGACATCAAATGAGAAGGGAAGATTCACTTGAGAAAGCCTTGATGCTTGGAAAGGTTGAGGGCAAAAGAAAAAGGGGGCGGCCCAAAATGAGATGGCTAGATGGTATTGTAGACAAAATGGGCAGAGCTGAGGGGGCTGAGGAAGATGGTGGAGGACAGAGGTGCCTGGCGGACAGTGGTCCATGGTGTCGCAAAGGGTCAGAATCAACTGTGCGACTGAACAACAACAAAAAAGGAAAGGTAAAGGCTGCCCTTGCTTGAAAGCCAGTCATATCCGACTCTAGGATTTGGTGATCATCTCCGTTTATAGCCAAAGAGTCAGTGCTATCTGTCTGCAGACATTTCTGTGTTCATGTGGCAGGCATGACTAGATGCCAGAGTGCATGGAATGCTATTACCTTCCCACCAAAGTGGTACCTATTTATCTCCTTGCAATTTCTTGCTTTCGAACTGCTAGGTTGGTAGGAGCTGGGACACAAACTGCTGATTACACTTAGATAAATAGGTTAATGCTTCAGTGGGAAAGGTGAGTGTTCTGTGTGTTCCAGTGTCTAGTCATGCCTGCCACATGATCACAGAAACGTCTGCAGACACGGACAGTGCTGCTCTGTCTATAAACAGAGATGGGCACCGAATCCTAGAGTTGGGAATGACTAGCTTTTGAGCAAGGGTGACCTTTCAGTGGTGGACATCAGCAGGTTTGCACCAGTTCGCCAGAACCGGTAGCAGAAATTCTGGCTGGCCCCTCTGCCCATCCATGTTTTGAAATAAAGTAGTCCTAATTCGGGTGCAATGCATCGCTTTCGACCTGGCCACACCCCTGGACAGCGAGAACAAATAGGTCAATCTTAGAAGAAATCAACCCTGACTGCTCCTTAGAAGGGCAAATAGTAAAGATGAAGCTAAAGTACTTTGGACATCAAATGAGAAGGGAAGATTCACTTGAGAAAGCCTTGTGGTAGTAAAAAAAATTTTGAGCCCACCACTGTGACCTTTACCTATGAACCATTCAGATAAGATCTAAATTGGATGAGTGAGAAATTGTCAAGCAAATCCACAAGGTGATAGAAATTTTCAGTTTGGTTTTTTCTTAACTCCAATGTTCTTACACAAACACACACACAGCATACTAATTTTCCTGTTTCTGATATGTCCTATAAGAGGCACTGTGGTCAATCAAGATGACCTTTATGAAGCTTTAACCAACGGGCGTATTGCTGCTGCTGGGCTAGATGTTACAAACCCAGAACCTCTACCTACTGACAACCCATTACTTTCGCTCAAGAACTGTGGTAAGCTGACTTAATTTGTATACATTTCCTTTCACCTCTCTGGAAGACTCTCTACAACAGAGCGCTTTGGTACCTTATCTTGCATACATTTTCATGGACTCTTTTTGAAGCAGCAAGCTGAAGTCCTCAAAAGGATGTGCTATTAGTCTTTAAGGTGCCACAAACATAGGCTAATTTGCAATTGCTATGCATTCCATTAGTCTTCAAAAAAAGGCAGGGACTTTATATTTGGACATCAGTATAGCAAAGAAGGCAATTATTAACAGACTATGGAAAGAATGGGTTTACCTGAGTGTTTTCATTGGTTAACAAATTGCACGAGATGACAACAGAACAATGCAATACTACTAATGGAACTAATCATTTAGAACAGAGGTGCCCAAACTTTTTTGGCCCCAGCCTGGTCACGTGGTTGATACCACCAGAAGCAGAAGTAAAACGCTCCTTTGCAATCTGTGTTGTAACAGATATTCTCTGCTTAAACTAGGAGTGCCTGAACGACCTGTGGGCCAGATCCGGCTCCCTTGCCAAATCATCTGGCCCACACCATCCTCATCACTCCCGGAAGTGGAATAAAACACACATGGGTATGTTTTGCTTCCGGGAGTGACGAGGGCGGCATGAATGTTGGGGGCTGGATCCGGCCCATGGGTCTTAGTTTGGGCACCCCTGATTTAGAAAGCGTACTGGCTGGTTTCTTAAGATAATGTTCCTCTCTCTCTCTCTCTCCCTCTCTCTCTGGTGTCTTAAACAGTAATCTTGCCTCACATTGGAAGTGCCACCTACGCGACCAGGAATAAGATGTCAGTGTTGGCTGCCAACAATCTTCTGGCTGGCTTAAAAGGAGATGTAATGCCAAGTGAACTCAAACTGTGAGAAGAAACACCAGTTAAGAGTAAAAAGCCTTAAACATTTGCAGAACATAACTTACCTAATGGCTATTAAATGGTGCAAATAGTGTTTTAAATAAAATATAATTTGCATACCAAACCATTCTAGCTCATGTTTTTAAAAGCAACATTCCAAACCGGGTATAGCTCCACAAAGTTGGAGCCTTGGGCAGTTGAGCCATAAACTGGGGGATGGATTTTCCACTGCACCTCCCAGAATGGCCAGACCAAGACATCACCCAAAATGCATTTGGCTGGTGGGATTACATTCTCAGCCACACATGTAGACTTGGGAAAGCTGCATGGGCCAAGAACATCACCCTGTCACAGGGAGGGTGGACTGGTAAATTACTTCTGAGTGCTTTATACTTGTAAAATTTTAGGAGGGTTGCTGAAATGTGGATTGACTTGATGGCACATTGTTTCTTGCAAAATCTGCAAAGAACCTATCTACAGTGGCTTACATAAAATTTAAATTCAATATCATGCTTAAAATTTATGTATTATATGCCTCGTCTTGGATGTAGAAAATTATTTTGATAAACAAAAGAGCTCTTATTGTGTCAAAATCCTCCCTTCCCCATTATTAACAGGTTTGCTCAATACAGCAGCGAAGTCCATTTAATATCACATTTACTTTTCGGTTCACTGATGTTTGAATAATCCTGGGGAAACTCACCAATGGCCATAATTTCTCCTTTTCCCATCCCTTCAATCAACACTACGCAGTTTATTCTATTATTTAAATCTCTTTATCAAGAGATAGAACTGCAAACATACTGTTGCCAACAGCATCTGTTGTACAGGGATGTCCAAGAAAACCATGTCACACCACTATTACCAATAGGTATCTTAACTGTAAATCCTATTAAAAGCTATTGGGCCCAGGAATTTATCTTCAATTTGGAGACAATGTTTCAACCAATATTTCATTCACCTCTTCCCCTTTGCTTTTTCATGCAGTCTGAATAAAAATGATCAAATATAACTGAAAGGACCACTTTTAGACAAACATGTTTCTGCTACAAACTTCCACCTCGGATGAGTAAAACCATATTTTGATAGCAATTAATTTTCACATAGAAAAAAATCCCTGCCAATCGAATCAAAGAAACCTGTGGTTACAAAGATAAATTGAAGATTATGTAAAGAATGATGACTTCTTGAGACTTATTTCCCCTCTAGAAAGAAGACAATATAGAAATATACCTTACCTGAAAACACAAAGACAGTAGGTACATTTAACTTGTGTTTCTTACAATTCATCAAGTCTCTTTCAATCTGTGACTGCAGTGTATTTCTCCATAGCTCAAAATACTTAGCCACTTAGCCATGCCTATTATCCATTCCGGTTTTTCATATCTAGAATTACAAAATTCTAGAAAACTTGAAAACCTGCCTGTTTTCCACACTGAACTCTTAATAAAGGTGTTATTTTATGAAGACCTTGTTTTACTTCTTTAGATCAAAATGTCTCATTATTTTCTGTTTAATATGTTGCAGAAGTTTAATGGGGGTGGTATCCATGCCTGGGGATCAGTTTTTATACCATGGTAAGAGTTAAAAGGTGCCAGATTTTAATAGCATGGCCCATGGAGACAGGTTTAACCTGTCATTTAAGGGGATTGATTTGTATACAAATCATACATACAACAAATCTGCTGCATCAGATTTTTGTGTGCAGGTGTTCCTTCTCTGTGTGCCTATCTTTGTGCCCATCCCCATTTCATTTGCATCTTGTCTGAGCATGAACCAGGTATACTAAAATGACTACCAATTTAGAATGCTAACAGCTCAGTGATTTTTCTTAAATAAGTACTGCTACAGATAATAATTTTGTTAGAAATTATTCTGGGTTGAAAGGATTTTTGCTGGAGAAACTCTACTCAGGGGATGCCCAAATGAGGCTCCTTTTATTTCCCCAAGATCTTTTCCCCATTGAAGTGGTCCCTATTTATCTACTTGCAATTTCTTGCTTTCAAACTGCTAGGTTGGCAGAAGCTGGGACAGAGACAGGAGCTCACTCTGTCATGCAGTACTTGGCTATTGAACCCCAACCTTCTAGTTTTAAAGCTCTGCATCTTAACCACTAAGCCACCAGAGTCCCATCCATTGCTACAGATGAAGGGAGTGAAGTGAAACACATTCAACTGCATACTAAACTTCACATACTATAGTATGTGTACATACTATACTGTACATTCTTTTTAGGTTTGATTGTGCTTAGCAGACCCAAAACAAGACCACATTCATTAACAACTGTAAGCACCTGAAATATTCTCAAGACAATCTATTCTGCTTCAAAACATGTGGCCTTTGTTTTTTTAATTAAAAAACAGCATTAAATGTAGAGATACTAAAAAAGGGGAAATCTTAAAAACTACTGCTTTAGCTGAAATAGTAAGGCTACCCACAAACAGATATTCAAAAGGTATTTCCCACTTGAGGAGCACACACATACCTGCATAAAATGACATAAAACAATGCCTAGAAGTATCTTAAGAACCAAAGGCTATACCAAGAAATATGAAAATGCACAATTAAACAACAAAAGAATAATCTTAAAACAATATCGCTGACAGATTCAGAAGATATTGGGAGGCAATGAGTAGTAATAAGGCCGCTTTCAGCTGTAAAAGAAAACCCTGAAGAATAACAGTAGACAAATTTAAGACTTAAAGTTAAGTTTTAACATATGAAGTACAAATTGATTAAAATCACTACCAAGCATAAACATGGACACATTTCACTTTTCAGTACAAGATTTTACAAAAAGAAAACTATGAAACATCTAGAAGTTGCTGTTTTCAAAAGTATATATATACACCTATATGTATCACACAATCTAAAAGTTACTTGCATTGGACTCAAGGTAAGCACCTTTGTTACACAGTGATGTTACTGCAAAACAACCAAAAATACATTCAGAATCCCTAAAACTATGTTAATCTATAACACACTTCAAAAGCACTTTGAGGTGCAAAAAGTGGTTTTATCTTCAAGATATTCAGTCTTTCACGATAAAGAGCTCTTAGTTACGTTGTTCACATACTCCATATGGTAACCTATATTACAATAAAAGCTTTCACATCTTTTTAAAAAAATTATTAAAAAGTTTATAGTTCTCATTCTTGAAATGTGCTAGTTAATTACGGATGAGCTGCATAATTAGATTTTCTTCTCTCAGCCCTCCTCCTCCTCCTCCTCCTCACAAAGAAAGATGCCGGGGATTGTATCCATATATAACACACACACGTGATTACTAGGAAATAAATCCCACAGAATTCAAAAGGGCTCATTCCTAAATATCCCTTGGACTTGGGATCTTAGTGCCACTTTCATAACAGCTGGAGAAATTCCAACCCACTGTAAAAAGTTATTTAAGCCTCACACAACATCCCTGTGAGGTAGGTAATGTATAGGTATTAAAAAGAACTATGCCCTTTGGTGCGTGGCACAATCACACTCTTAGTGTTCACCTCGTGTGTTACATGCATTATGAAAACCTTTCGTGGGCTGAAGGAAAGCGTTACAGCAAAGTGCTGGGTAGATTGCTGCTCTGCCAGCGTAGACACGTCGTCTTGGAATGCTTATACAGGTGACTTGATTGGCTAAACCTCTTGCCACATTTTAAGCAGGCATATGGCTTCTCCCCCGTATGCACACGGATGTGCTTCTTGCAGTCTGTTAAGGTCAAAAATGTCTTGCAGCAAATTTTGCAGGCATACTTGCGAGCACCTTCTACGACAAGGACATTATGTTCAGATAAGGCCTTCTTACATTTTGAAAGGACATCAGCAGATGCTCTAGTTAGTTGGGGTGGGCCAGTTTGGGAAGAATGCCCATTTTCAAAAGAGGTGGCCCCGTTGATTAGCAGCTGAGAATTGGGAGCACTGTCTGCTATCTGAGAGCTCCGAACCGAGGTCACGACAGGCATTTTCGGAGCTATGCGTCGATAACCTGGAAAGCTGTTGGCACCACCTCTTGAGTTCATGACAGCCCTTGACAAAGAATGCAACCCTAAGCCAGATCTTGGGAAGTCCATCCCAAACTGCTCTGAAGCCCTGTAGCCAGAAGACTGCACACAAGGAAGACCCATGACATCTTGCATAGGCCTGGCAAAATGAGAGTCCGCGCTCTCGCTGAACGGATTTTCCACATGTGAGATAGTAGCTGAGGAATGACCATTAGCTGGCCCAGACTCTGGGCTAATTAAGTAAGACGCATCATTATCCATTCTACAGTCACTGGTTGTATTTGGAATGTTGTCCTCGCTGTTCTGGCCAGCCCCATAACTGCCGGCTCTGCTCTTGTTCAGAAAACTAGAAATGGTAAATGTGGACTTATGCTCCAGGTTATTTGGCACCTCCAGGATATGAATGTCCCCCACTCTGTCAGTACTTGACTGCGGGTCAGAAAAGCTACGATCGCTACTCTCAGGGCTCAGTTCAATCTTTTCAGCAGTAACTCTTCCCCCTTCCACCGATTCACTTCCCTCAGCTTGGGAAGTAACATCGCTCACTTCGTCCTGGGGCTCTGGGGAACTCAAGGGCTCTGATTTTACCACGACCCTCATGTGTTCTTTCTCACTTAATCCAACATCAGAATTCTCACATGGAAAGCTGCTTTTTTGGGAAACAGTCTCTGGATCAAAGCTTGTTTCAACTTGAGTGGCTTGCGATGCCACAGACATTTGGGAAATATTTGCTCCACTATTATCAGACTGGCTGGGCACTTGGGCATCTTCTTGAGCACTAAAGGACTGGTCAAACATCATCGTACTGTCATCTTGGTTGTCAGCTACCCCATTCGGTTTAGAATTGTCCACAATTTTAAGTGAATCTGGTGAAAAAAAATCATCTCTTGAATGAACTACAGTTTGTGCACCATCTGCAGCAACATCAGACATGAGAGAATCATCTATGTTAGGCCTGATGCGCTGCCTAGCCCTTTCTTCAGAAGATTGCTTTCGTTTATGGAGACGGCGTATTGGGAAAGCGCTCCTTTGCTCTATGTTACTTCTGACTGAAGTGCTCATGGAGTTAGACTGCTCTTCTGTGCTTTGGGTGGAATTCAACGCAGAGCTCACGATACTTAATCCAAGTTGTTGTAGCATGAAGGACCGCTGCATGCGTGCATTCTGCTCTTGAACTCGATCACTGGGAGGGGACATTGGCAGTGTCCTTGTTGTAAGGTAGTGTTTGCAGGCTTTAACCACAGAGTTCAAGTGGAGGTGAGAAGCTGCTAGTAAGACATCCATAACGTTGCTCTCTCCGAGCATGAGTGTGGAAGTGTACATCATGTCAATAAGAGCTGCAAAGGCTTCAGCTGTAACCACTTCACTGTCCAGCTGGATCATGTTCATGGTCTGGTCCCCTTCTGCTACTGTGAAAAGGGCTCGGAAGTGCGTACTACACGCCGCCAAGACTGAACGATGTGCTTTGAAGTGCCTGTTTCCCACCACAATGACGCAGTCGCAGAGTTGGCCATGAAGTCGCTGATAGTTCAGCTGCTGGAAAAGTTGCTCAAAGTGCCCTGGAAAATCCATGATCCTACAAAGAGAGAAAATACAATGTAAAAACAACCAGTGACTTTAAAACTCCTTTTTTATTATCACGTCAACAAAATAGAGTGGAATAAGGGGAAACCAAGACATGGTTTCCTAATGAAAATATAAACACAATGATTACTTAGGCTCCAGACCTAAGTAAGCACAACTGTCTTCCACCTATATCTATAAAGCCAAGATTTAGATGTGATGTAGGGGGAAAAGATTAGTCCTAGAAATATAAATGATTGAGGAGGGTGGAGTTTTGTTTTCCTCTGCAGCTTGTTTAATGTTTTAGAAAATGTGTTTCTACATTAATAACATAGTTCACAAATGCATTCTGCAGAGCATATAGTTTCTGAAAAATAACAAGACATCTATTGTATCTCAGAATCTGTGATTTTTTACTTATCTCTTTTCTGGTACAGTATTATGTTTGCATGAAAGTAATAAAATGAACATAAAATAAAGGAGAACAAGATATCAACAACTCAGAAAACAATCAATTAAAGAGTTTCCTTAGAGGAAAAATATTTAATGAATTTTGAATCTAATTATTCTTTTTTTCTTGAATAGTTTCTCATTGCATTCAGCATACTCATTAATTTGGTTTTATTGCAATGCTGATGTTTTCTGTTTCTAACTCTTTAATGTTTATTTATTCCACATAAACTGCCAACAATTAAAGCAAACTATATTTTCATAGGTTTCAGCAGCCTATAGCTCCATTCTTAACAAAATATATAGTCAAACAGTAATATAATAATAATTTCATGTCAGAAATTGTTCTGGGTTGAAACAATTTTTGCTGGAGAAACTCAGCTCAGGGGACACCCGAATGAGGCTCCTTTCCTCTCCCAGAGAGCAGGGACAGAGATGGACGCTCAATCCATCATGCAGTACCCGGGTCTTGAACTGCCAACTTGCCGGCCTTCCATCTAACAAGGTGAGCTTCTTAACCATTAAGCCACCACAGTCCCTAAGTCAACTTGTAAACACAGTGTAATATCTGAACAGAACACTTTCAATAAACACAAAAATCACAATGCTATGGTCAAGGTTATATAAGGTCATACACTGGCCATACACTGGTTATATAAGGTCATACACAGCGTTCCATGCACTCCGGTGTCTAGTCATGCCTGCCACATGACCATGGAAATGTCTGCAGAAGCAGACAGCGCTGGCTCTTCAGCTTAGAAACAGATGAGCACTGACCCCTAGAGTCAGATACGACTGGCTTTCAAGCAAGGGAAACCTTTACCTTTACTACACTGGCTTAAAAACCAATGTTAGCACCAAGGATGGCAGACCCACTTAAATTAATGTAACTATATGTTACTTGTAGCTTTCAAAGTGATAGCTGTGTTAGTCTATGATGCCAACATATTAGACAAGAATCAAAACAAAGAAAACATAAAACTATAAAGAGAAACATTGTGGCAACTTAAAGACTAAAGGCTATACAGTATTTTAATGTGAGCTTTCATCAATCAAGTCTACTTCCTAAGAGGTAAAATTACAATGCAATCATTTATACATGGTCTTAAGACAGAGATATTGATTGTTTAGACACAAGTTGTAAATTGTGTCTAAGCAACTTGTGTCTAACCCAACACTATCTCTTGAGGCCATGTATAAATGATGGCTATGGAGTTTCACTCTTATGTCTGAGTTACATCTCAAACACTATCTTAGCTTGTCTGGGTGTTAAGATCTTTTTGGGGGGTTGGGGAAGAAGAAGAGGGGACTTTCTCTTCATCCCACCACTCTCATCTTCCCAGGTGAATATGGCGAAGACATGGGAGAAGGCCTTCCCTATCACTGCTCTGACTCCGAAAGTCCCTCCCAGAGGAGGCCAGCCTGGCCCCAACATTGCTGTCCTTCCACACGCAACAAAAGGACTGCTTGTCCCTTGTTGCTTTTCAATTTTTTCTAGTATTGTTTTATGCAGTGGCTCAAGCGGTTAAGATGCTGACTGGAAGACAGGAGGTCAGCGGTTCAATTCCGGAATGAGCTCCCATCTTTGTCCCAGCTCCTGCCAACCTAGCAGTTTGAAAGCAAGAAATTGCAAGTAGATAAATAGGGACCACTTCGGTGGGAAGGTAAACAGAGTTCCGTCCACTCCAATGTCTAGTCATGCCTGCCACATGACCATGGAAACATCTGCAGAAGCAGACAACGCTGGCTCTTCAGCTTTTAAACAGAGATGAGCACTGAACCCTAGAGTCAGATACGGCTGGCTTTTGAGCAAGGGAAACCTTTACCTTTACCTATGTACTTTCAATGTACAGTATTTTTAAGATTCTCTTTTAATATTTTGATAATTGTTTTTAGCTTTCATATGATCTTTTTAATGACGTAAGCTGCCCTGGGTCCTTTATAGGAGAAAAAGGTAGGGTGAAAATGTTTTAAATAAATAAGTATGTCTAAGGCAGTGGACTTAATCCATGAAATTACACATTAAAATATAGCAGTTAGTCATTAAGATGGCAGCATGTTTTTGTCTTATCTTTTGTTTTTACTTTTGTTTCTTGTCTGATACATTATTTATGCTTACCAAGTACCACTCAAAGCACAGGGAACTACTAGGTAGCGTGGGATTTAGTCCAGGGACAGGCAATTTCCCACAGAGTAGGGGACATGTTTTTGCTCTTGTACAGATTGTGCAGGGCTAGTTTTTTTAAAAAAATATCCCTGGTTTTTGTTTCTCTCTCAAAATGTAAATTATAAACTCAAGTTGTCTCCAAGGCCTGTTACAGACCTTAGGGTTTTTTTTAAATTAAAGAAATCTACTTTGTATATATGTAAATACCTCTTAAAGCTTGACAAAGGCAAGCAAGCATATGGTTGTGTGTGTGTTTTACAGGGCAAATCTGACTCGTTTTTGGAGTCATAATTTACTTTTGGGGGCAAAAAAATTGTTTCAGGGGATGATTTGAGGATTAGCCCATTTTCCCACCCAATTTAAGGCAAACCATTTTCTGTTCCTAAAGTAACAAAATGACTTTAGATCCATGGATTGCTTTAAAAACGACTAATAGTTGTAACATTATTAATCTTAAATAGTAATTTTACTACTACTTACCTCTAAGCAGAAAAGCTCCTTTTAAAAATATATATTTAAGTACCCTCATTTTAACTTCTATTCATTTTGCTGTACTATGCTGGTCTTGGACCATAATAAAGATTGATTGATTACTTATCTTTTTTAAACAAAAATTAAAAACTCAAAACTTCCAAAATGTCAGAACTGTACGATATAAGAAAACAGCTAGATCTATAATTTCTTCACTTCTGCTCAGAAATAAGCCAGGTTGTAGAGAAAGACCCACATAAGTAGTGTGTGAGACTGCAGCCTTAGTTTTGGAAAGGAAAAAAACTAGACTGAAAAATATAGATAATTATACAAATGAACATTCAGAGCTATAGAGATAGTCTCAAAAGAGAGAGAGAAGAAAATTCTAGCGGACAACAAGAAGCGGGAAGAAGTTTAAACAAAGAAATAAAAACTACTGTTTCAGACAAAGAATCTCAAAAGAAAACTGTAAAATGTCAGCAATCTTTTAAAGTGCCCCCCATGGCAGTACTTACAGTACAACTACATGATCTCTAGTGTCCTAAAATATACAAGCAATACCGGCCTCCTCAGTCAGCACCCAAAGACTCTGGATAACTGGTTCTTGCAAAGTTTTATAAATAAACACTCTTTTGGCATAGACTTCTGTCACAGCTTATCAAAATAATCCTTTCTAAATTTATCTTGAAGAAGGTGGAGATAATCTGAGAAGAAAAGAAGCACCATTATTCAGTTTAGCTCTGCAGAATGCAGTGGCAAGTAGGACTATCTGCCTGGGAAGTACAACACACAGTTTTTCTCAATAGTGCCCTGGAAGGTCCCTTTCTACTCCAAGGAAAATGGATGAAACAAAAAAATCCAGGTCCTAGGGCCATGATGGCCGCGTTTTACTTCCGCTTTCGAGAGCAAACTGGGCAGCACAGGCCGGAGTAATCGCAGTAAATCCATCCGTGTGGATTCACAGGGTGCTTGGACTTCTGGGAATTGAAATCCAAAAACATCTGGAGTGCCAAGGTTCGCCATCACAGCCCTAGGGTCAGATATACCTCTTGCACACAAGGGCACAAACAGTCTCACAATCACAGCTATCTTATAATCAGAATCCTAGGAAACCATAATTTAACAGGCAGAGAGGAAAATTAAATTCAGGCTATGCAAGCCCACCCCATTTGATTCAAATTGACACCGATTTTGCCCAGTTCAGATCCAAATCTGAATTGACATTCAAAAACAACACAACAGTTCGAATTTACACCAGGATACCAAAATGACATAAATGCATGAATGAATGAACTTGCAAATATTGCAACTGCATTAGGATGTAGAGATATTGTATCCCTGCTCAACCCTGCCATTCTTCAGACAAACTGCAATTTTTTAGTTTTTCCCACAAATCTAAATTAATATTGGGGAACATGGTGATCTCTTTGAAAGGGACTAAGCTAACAAATTGCAGACAGAGAAGTCAAAGAGTTTTTCTGCTACCCACCATTAACATATAATAGGTTTGTGTAGTTGTTTGTACTGTATACCAAAACCTACTCTGGACATAATGCACACAATTCAGACAAATATGTTTTCTGCATGTGTGTGCGTTTGTGTGTGAGAGAGGGAACATACACACACTTCAAAACAAACTAAAATCAAACCAAAGCTGAACCTAAAAAGTTCCCGTCAAATGGAAAATGGATAGGTAGGATTTAAAGGGATAAGGAAAATAACCCCAATAAAATAACTGAAACACCAACACATACTCACTTTAAATATAAAGATAAATGTCACCCTTGCTTAAAAGCCAGTTGTATCCGGCTCTAGGGTTTGGTGCTCATCTCTGTTTATAGCCAAAGACCCAAAACTGTCTGTGTCTGCAGACATTTCCGTGGACATGTGGCAGGCATGACTAGACATCGGAGTGCATGAAATTCCGTTTACCTCCCTGCTGAAGTGGTAACTATTTACCTACTTGCAATGCCTTCCTTTCGAACTGCTAGGTTGGCAGGAGCTGGGACAGAGGCAGGAGCTCACTCCATCGTGCAGCACTCAGGTCTTGACCTGCTGACCTTTCAGTCATCAAGTTCAGCATCTTAACCACTAAGCCACGGCAGTCCCACCACTTTAAACATAGAGCAAGACAAATGAAACTAGATTGGGAAAGGAGGGCTGAAGGTTCATGAGATAAAAGAAGAAAAATGCATGTGCAATAAACAAAACATTTTCATCAAGCTCCTTCAGAAGCTTTCTCAAGCACTCCGATCAGAGAATGCTGCTAAGATTTTGGCTCCACATTGGGAGTGGGTGCTGTCTTTTATAGCAACAGCATATAATACTATACCCCACAGCGCTTAAAGCACTCTCTGGGTGGTTCACAAGGTTTTCAGCATTTTTTGCCCCCAACATGCCGGGTACTCACTAACCCATTTTCTCGTTGAGAATGGGATTTCCATTCTGATCCAGGTCCCAGCAATCCAATGCAGATTAAAGCCATGGTTATCTTCCCATTGCCAAAACTGACCAGATGAAAGATATGTTGATGGAAGAAATGTTTGTAGTACACCAAACAGATATTGTCCATCTCTTGAAGAAGCATCTTTCTTAAACAAGAGATGGCTAGTTTAATAACGTTTTTGAGAAATAATGTCTGCTTTCTTTCATTGCTGGATCACAAAGTGAATCCAACTTGTTTTGGATCTGATGTACTAATTCAAACCAACTGAATATCCCCTGGATTGGCTCAAACTGACCATATTCAGTTCAGGATTCAGCAGTCAGAAGCAAAGCCATTACAGAAAGCATGTCTGAAGCATGCATGTGAGCCCTGATTCATGGAAACTCACAGTAGAAGGGTGTAACCAAGAACTTTTATCATTGGGGACATAGGGCTTATTTGAACTGTAGAGGACATGAAATGATGTGTAAGATTCTAGATTGTCTCAATTATCTGTCATCAAAGCAGGTGGCAGAGCTCAGAAAGACATCAAGCTAAAGTCCTAGAGAACCCATTAATTAATGGAGGCATAGATCCAAGATATAATTCAGATTAAGACAGGTTCATATTAAAAATTTATATTGCACAATCATGTAGTGTTAAACACAATCACCATCTCATTCAATGTTTAGAAAGACAGACATTAAACAAACTTTTTTCTTCAGAAAAGCTGTTTCACATGATCCACACATTCAAATGTTTTGCAGTAGTCTATAAAGAACAAACTGATTTTAAAAAAATTCTTTAACGCACTCAAGTAGCCTGAGAATATTTTGATACAATTCTTTTAATTTTTTTCAGCTTTACTTTAATGTTGGATATTAACAGTTTATAATCTGCTCCTTGTCTTGTTTTGGCAGACAAAATACATCTTCTCCATCTCCTGCTTCTAATTAAATAGTTTATTTGATTTCTACATTGACTGTCTGGTGATGCCCATGCGTATAGCTATCTATTTGGTTGCCTGAAGCACGTATTTGCAATTAGCAAATTGTTGGCTTCATAGAACTCTATGTGTTGTTCTCCTACTTTGTTTCTTTTCCCTAGCCTAGGCTAAGTTCCCCAACATTTGGTACTGCTTTGTTCTCTACTTTTGCATTTCAGTCACCTAAGATTGTATGCACATCTTGTTTGTATACGATCAATTTCTACTTGGATGCTTTCAATTTCATCATCTTCATCATCAGTATTTGGAGCAGACTTGAATGATGGTTATATTGATAGGATTTTCAAATAGTTTGACAGATATTATTTGGTCAGACCTTATATTAAATCCCCAACTGACTATGCTACATCAGGCGCCACCGTTATAGCCATTCCATTTCTACTGAGTTTGTCATTTCCACAATAGAAGACTTTTTAACTGTCTAACTGAAAATATCTTGTTCCAGTTCATTTTAGTTCAATGAAACCAAGCACTGCAAAATTTATACTGGGGTTCCCAACCTATGGCTCGTGGGGGGCCATGCTACTGCCTCATCCGGAAGTGGAAGCAGATGCGTTTATGTCTGCCATAAAACACACCCATAAACACACCTGCAGCTGTCGTAAATGCTGAAGCGAGCACATTTACGACAGCCGTAAATGCTTCTGGGTGGCCTGGTCTGGCCTGCTCAGCTGTCCAGGGGGCATGGTCAGGCCCTCTATGTAAAAAGGTTGGGAACCCCTGGTTTATGCATTCCATTATTTAGTCTATGGTTTCCACTTTCCCTTGTGTCTTGTTTGCCATGTTCCAATCGTGTGTGCTGTGCCACTCTGGGGTTTCCTTTTACTTCTGTTCATGTCAGCAGCTAGTCATCCATTCGCCTTTACTCTAGTTGCATCACTAGCAACAGAGCTATTTATACTATCCCCAGTAGTTTATCAAGTGCTTTCCAACCTAGGAGTTTCATTTTCTAGTGATATCTCATTTCATTTTAGATTTTCTCATCATAGGATTCTCTTGGTAAAGGAAGTTCAGCAGGGGTTTAACCACTATCATCTTCTGTGCAGTACTAACAAGTTTGCTTTGATGCCACCTTCAACTACTGCTGCTGCCCAGTACAGTAAAACCTCACATAAAGAGTGCCTCGCTTAGAGACTAACTCGCTTAAAGTGCAAAAATTTCTCTGAATGGTTGCCTCGCTTAACAACTAAAACCAATCAAAAACTCACTTAACAACTAAATCGGGGTTCACAATCCCCGCACCAGAAGTCACAATTGGTCACTTACAATGGTGTTTCACTTAAAGAACAAACTCGCTTAAAGAGCAATCCCGTGGAATGCATTATGCTCTTTAAGAGAGGTACAACTGTACAGTACTTGCCTTTAATACGGTGGATGCATCTTAGTTTGGTGTCTCAGTTGTGATCATTTCATCTTGAATGGCCCTGCCAGAAATCCAGACGCACATTGGAGTCTGGCCTCCTAATGTCATTGCTCTCATCCATACTGGGACACTTAAACCCCTTCGCGTTAAGGTGAACATCCAAAAAGAAGTTACTTGTATATACACATGTGTTGGCTGGGCCAAAAGAAACAGCTCTACAGATAACTGTAACAAATATACAGCTGTATGATAATTATTTCCAAATCAGTATCTGATATAACTATTCTACTATGTATTATAAACCTTTTAATTAAAATGTTAAAAGAATTTCAAAACTGCAAAAAGCAATTACAGTACTTAGTTTTTAGGGACAGATCTGAAATAATATTATAAAAATTCAAGTTTTCTTATCAAACTGAGATACCGTATGTTCCTCCGCTATCAAGTAGAAACTGATAGCCCAGTAGAAGGTGGTGAGCAGCTCATAGACAATCTTTATGAGGGATCTCCTGCTTTAAAAAATACATTTCATTCCATCACTAATTGGAATAAACAATATATCAACAAGAATCGTTTCTGTAAAGCACAACTGCTGAGCCAGTCCACATTTCTTGCATCATCAGCAGGCATATCAGAATTTTGCATAAAACTGATATCTTATACAGTATTGACAGTTTTGTCAAGATTACATCTTCAGAACTAGGAAGGAGATGCCTTTAATAGACAAAAGAGTGATTCATTCACAGCTACTACTGCACACAAAAACAAGGCATCTACCATATTTATATAGTATCATATAGCACTATTTAGCATGTAATTTGCCAAAGCTGTGGTATCAATTCTTTTACTTTCACAATTATTTCTAATTGATGTTGATTAGTTAATTTGTTAGAAATTACTTTTTTGACTGAGAAGTGTAAATATGGCTTTATGTCATCGATTCATAAGAATCTGACTTTTCTATCTTACAGTAATACCTCGGATAACGTTTACCTCGGATAATGCTAAAATCGCAAAACGTTAAGTAATCTGGGGAGGAGAATTGGATCAAATAACGTTAAGGTCCTATGGGATGTATCGGATAACAACCGCTAAAGCCTGTGCAGTTACAATGTATCTCTATGGAGCTTTAACATTATCCAATACATCCCATAGGATTTTAACATGCATCGGATAACACTAAAAATCGGATAACACCAAGACTTGTGGAACCAAGTCTTAGCGTTATCCGAGGTATTACTGTATTTGACTTTAAGATATTCTGCTTTAGGGGAACCCAGTAGCAAAATGAGCACTCTATCCCCTTTAAATCATCTCCAGTGTTCAAGATGGAATGCTCTGTGACATCATTTCCAAGGGACGTCCAATTTAATTACCTTGTTTAGTCATGCAAATATTTCTAATAACCACAGAATTGACAAAGAGCTTCTAAACTAACGAGTCATAAATCAACTCTGCTATTGACAACTATGATAGTATATCTATGTTCTATCGTATTTCAAACTATGCCCTTGTGGTGTAGTGGTTAAACTGCTATACTGTAACCAGAATTGCTGCTGTTGTGAGTTTGATCCTGATGGGGATCAAGGTTGACTCAGCCTTCCACCCTTCCAGTGTTGGTAAAATGAGTACCCAACATGTTTGGGGCAAAATGTGAACCACCTAGACTTGAGTACAAGATTTTCGGAAAAATCTTGTATCGAATAATGCGATTTTTAATGTTATCCGGAACAAGCGTATGCGGGGGGGGGGGGGGGTTGTTGGATTGGGTAGAACATCTACCCAATCCAAACCCCCCCCCCCAGCGCCCGCCCCCACGATGTTTGGAAAGGGTACGGGGATCCTTACCCTTTCGAAACTTCGGGCGAACGGCGCGTGTCGGTGGGGGTTAGCGCAGGATACGGGGGAGACCTCCGTATCCTGTGCTAACCCCCACCAACGCGCGCGTGCCTGCAAGCCACCCAATGTTCCGAAAGGGTAAGGATCTTTACCCTTTCGAAACTTCGGGTAGGCGACGCGTGTCGGTGGGGGTTAGCGCAGGATACGGGGGAGACCTTCATATCCTGCCCTAACCCCCACCAACGCGCGCACGCCTGCAAGCCACCCGATGTTCCGAAAGCGTAAGGATCTTTATCCTTTTGGAACATCGGGTGGGCGGCGCGCGTCGGTGGGGGTTAGCGCAGGATACGGGGGAGACATTCGTATCCTGCGCTAACCCCCACCAACGCACGCGCGCCTGCAAGCCACCCGATGTTCCGAAAGGGTAAGGATCTTTACGCTTTCGGAACATCGGGTGGGTGGCGCGCGCCGGTGGGGGTTAGCGCAGGATACAGGGGAGACCTTCGTATCCTGCGCTAACCCCCACCAACACGTGCGCGCCTGCAAGCCACCCGATGTTGCGAAAGGGTAAGGGGGAATTCGGAAAAGCTGACCCTTGCCCAGGTGCACGAAACGGGGATCGCACATTAAAGTAAGAGATCAAAGTGGGGGGTGGCACCCCCCGCTTTGATCCCTTGCCTTGACGTGCGATCCCCGTTGCTATACCCGTTTGGTAGAAGAGGCTCCCGCTGGCGCGCCTTTTCGCACGCGTGCGAGCGCCTCTTCTCAGGTTTTTTTAAGCATTGTTCGATGTATACCCCGGACAACGCTAAAAACCGGACAACGTCATGACTTGTGGAACCATGTCATAACGTTGTCCGGGGTACTAGTGTATAGAACTCAGAATCTGGCAGCCCGGTGTGCTCCAATGAAGCACTGCTTTCTATAATTTCTGGTTCTTTTAAAACAATTCCTAGAATGTTTGGCACAGTTTTCTTGCAGAGTATAATTCAATAATTGAAGTCCTTTCTTTAGAGAATCTCTTTCTATGGGAAACCGGGCTGTCTAAGAAGTGCTGAAGACCACCAGCAGCAGAACACATGGTTTACATGCAGAATGCTCAAGTTTCAAAAGCTTGCATGTTAGCCAGGGGTTCTTAACCTTTTCAAGCCAAAGGCCGGTTCACACTCTCTCAGACAGCTTTGGGGACCAGATGGCCATTTTGCCCTGCCTGCCACACATGGCACTTCCAGGTGTGATGAAGGCATTGGGGGGCCACATGAAATGGTGTTGCGGGCTGCATCCAACCCCCGGGGCATAGGCTGAGAAGCCCTAATGTAAGCAAAACAGGGAAATACTCCTGTATGGAATCCTTAGATGAAATCCTGTATGAAATCCTTCATCAATGTGAAGAACACTGAGTAAAGTAGACTAAAAGTCTTCTTATCTTTCTAATCTGTCCATAAATGTTTCCCATCCTATTTACAGATAAGAATATTATATAAACACAGACAACACAGCAGGAATTATTCTGGCAATTTCATTCTGCCCTAGGGAGACAAGATCTTGACAGCAACAGATCAGCATACCAGGCAAAAATAAACCTAATACACCAGAACTATTTAAACAAACTTTGTCCACTTTAACACCGATTTTAAAAGTACTTGGGGACAGAGGTATAACTTTGCAAATGATCCTGCAGCCTTATTAGACAACTTGTCTTATTAGAGATACATGCAGAGTTCCAGAAGATGATAAAGTTTCATCATCTTGAAGTACTCTTTTCAAGGCAGCATAACCCAAGCTTTCTCACTCTATGTAAAAAAGAAACAGTATTAGATACTAGCAAAGATGTTCATTTATCCCATCAAAGGTATAGTACACTGATGTTTGCTACTTTGTCTTATTCTGATATTAATGTAAGAGTAGAATACTATTCAGTGAAAACATAGGTACACATATGTACCATTCACTCAAGCAGAAAATGAATGTCATAACTGGATCCCAAAGTTAAATATTTTTAAATGTCCATACTTCCATTCTCTATCCTACCCTTAACAAATTAAAACCAAAGTAAGTGTTCTCTACCTATAAAACATTGGGAAAGGTAGCTTTAAGTCAGAATTTTAATCAAGGTTTTTAGTGCTGTTTACTTTTTCCATGTATGATAAAAATTAAAAAGAAAAAAAATGGAACAATAATTCAATTAAGACTAGACAAATTTACTGCTGTAGTTTTCATATTGCCTTTCTAAGACAGATTAGCACCTTTGGCAAAGTTCTGCTCTTCCAATGCTGCTGGTCCACAATTCCCACCAACAGGGAAAAATCACAGCAGTCGCAGTCCAGAAATATCTGGAAGATTGACAACCCATCAACTCAGTCTAGAGCCCAACTAGGTAAAGTGCTAACCACATGCAACCCCTCACATATGTTCTCATTCTCTCTCTCTCTCTCTCTCTCACACACACACACACTTTCTTAAGGTTGATTTTTCATTTCCAGGCCTACTGTGAACCCCCAATGGGTGCCAGAGCTTGGATCTAGATCAAACCCTAGACCAGTGTTTCCCAAATGCTGATGTTTGGACTTTAATTCCCCAAAGCACTGATCAGTCAATATACTGGCTTAGGCTTCTGGGAACTGAAGTCCAAACACCAGCATTTGGGAAACATTGCCCTAGTTTAGACTACCAAAATGAAGCCACTTCCTTGGCTTGTCATTGACCAAACTTAAGTCCTCATTGGTGCATGTTTCTGGCAGTAACCGGAGCCGAATCCTGTATCTCTCCACATCCAAACAGTGTGTGTTGTTGCCTTGCCAGCAGTCCCCAATTGAGCCTACTGGTCTTATGTTTAGGGACTCCAGCCCTCAGCCTATTTGGGTGCCTCCAAATGGCATAGAGTACAGTATATAGTTACTCAGCCATATCCCCTTTTAATGGGTGTTCCTCTGTCGAGTGAGCTCCTTCAAGGGCCCATTGTGTGGCCCATTCTGAGACCTGAGTTTTCTCATCAGGGCAGTAATAAAAATTCTCTCCTGTAAGCCGGAACAAACGGGCAAGGACCTTCTCCTTTCCCCAAAGGAGTGGGGAGAGGCTTTCGGGGCTCCCTGCCTTCCAGGCTTTGAGCCACACAATGAAGGCTTCTCAGCTGCCAACCCTCCCCCTCCCTCCCTCCCTTTCATCGACACCCTCCCAAACACCCCCCCCTCCCACTCCCCGGCCAGTAGACGCCGTTGTGCTCACCAGTCCATGCCCCGCCCACGCCGCGAGCCCGAAAAGGGGGCGTGGCGGCGGCGGCGACACCCTCGCGCTCCCCCTTCCTCAGCTGACACAGCCTCTTCAACGTCCCTCACACGGAAGCATATAACGCCCCCTCGGACCACCACGGAGCATGCGTACCAGCAATCAAAGAATCTCCTCCTCCTCCCCCTCTGTACCCTAAGGGGGGAGCCATCCTCCCCCCGTCCCTGGCCGTCCTAAAGCGCCCGAACCGCCGCCTACGGCGTCCCAGCCACCGCGTACATGCGCATGCGCGCCACCTCCCGGCGCGCGCGCGCGCGCTTCGACTCCAACCGCCACCGCTCCAAGCTATCCAACCGCAACGCACTTCGCCTTAGCTTGCCGCCCCCCTCCCCCTCTAAACGCGCGCGTGCGCGCTTCAGCCAATCACGACGCAGCGCGCCCAGCCGACCCCGCCCCCTTTTCCCTCGCACCCTCCCCTCCCCCAGGTTCCCCTCGCAGGTCGCGTCTCGCGCTCTTCCCCCTCAGTCAGGCCCTCACCTACGCTGGAAGAAGCGGGAAAGAGGGCCCCCTCCCGTCCCGGGCTCTCGTCGTTCCGGGAAGGGAGGGGACACTCGTTGTTTTCTGCGTCCGTTCGTCTTTCCTGCCGCTCTTTCAGGAAAGGGGGGGGGCGGCGGCCTCGACTGTGGGCCAGACCTTTCCCCCCGCCCCGCCCCACCTTCTTCTTCGCCAAACCTTTCGGGCCCGCTTCCCCTTTCAGTCAGCCCCAGCCGGAAGTGACGTCGGCGAACGAGGAGCCCACCGGACCCGCTTGAGACTCCACCACATCTCGGCTGCTGAGGAGACCTCCCTGTTCGGCCTTTAGCCAATGAGGTTGCTCGTGAGGCCTCATTGGTAGCGTGTCGAGGGAAGTGGAGGGGATATAATCGAGAGAAGGCGACGGAGGGGCGCTTGTTTCTTGCCTCGCCCCGCGCTGGTGTATTTTATTCGGGGATGTAATAGAAGGTCATCCTTGCTCGAAAGTCAGTCGTGCTCCACTCTAGGGTGAGGTGCTCATATCCGTTTCCAGCCAAAGAGCCAACACTCACTGACTATAGACATTTCCATGGTCATGTGGCAGGCATGACTAGACACCTGAGTGCAAGAAACGCTGGTACTGTACCTTTCCTGCTGAAAGAGTACCTATTTATTGACTTGCAATTTCTTGCTTTTGAACTACTAGGTTGGCAGGAGCTGGGGTAGACGGGAGCTCACTCTGTCATGCAGCACTTGAACTGCTGACCTTCCAGTCATCAAGTTCAGTATCTTAACCACTAAGCCACCACAGCCCCCTAATGTAAGAGGACCCAAAGCCTATCAGACGATTATGTGCATGCAGTAGTCAGTCATGTCATGGGAACCCCACAGGTGGGACATTAACACAGTGTTTGCAGCCCCCAGCAACTGGTCCCCTGAGGCACACTGCCACTGGGAAGAGTACAGACACCTCATTCATCAAGACAGTCAGCTATTATCCCTATCCATCAGTTTGTCTAATCCCTGTTCAAAGGAGCCCACATTTTGTGTGAGTCACTTCCCTATGTAATTGTGTTTGTATTGTAATTGTATTGTGTGAAGAAATCTACTTACAGTATCTGCCCTTATCCTGAACTAAAGCTGTCATCCAAAAACTGCAATTACACAGTGTACAAAATGCAAATTGGATGAGCTAGTTAGTGGGACCTATATAAGGATACAAATGTTTGTTTATTTGGTGCATTTTGAGCCCTGCCTCTTTAGCCAGAAAAAGAATCCCTGAGCTCAGGTTTGCAATCTAAAGTTTATGACAGATCACACAAGGAATAAAGAATGTGGAGGGAGGAATGGAAAAAAGTGGTGAGAACTGTCATCAGCAGTCCAATCCTGTTTGACTACTGGAGGACATGGGAAGAAAGTGTATCTGGGTGGAATAGTGACAGTTTGTTGTGCTTCTTTGTTTGTTTGTTTGTTTGGGGGGGAGGGAGAAACACATTGACCACATGGGAAATGTTCTGGGATTGGGGCAGTCAGGTTTACATTATTTTCTGTTGACTACATAATGTAAAAAATGTGACTGCCCAGAGTTTCCCCTAATTTGTACTTATTTCCTCCACCACTGAAAATTCTACTTTTCCCCAATCAAATGCATTGGTATTGGCTCAGCTGATCGAAAGAAAGAAAGAAGGAAAAAATAAAAGCAATTGCTACAAGACCACCTGGTGGAAGTCTATTTGCTTTAGCAGAAGTCAGAGAGAAGAAATTGGCAATGAGCCCTTGTTTGTACCTAATTAAGGTAACTATACTGTTAGTCGTGTCTCCTGCAAATCTGGATGGCTACCATAGAAGTGCCTTAAGCTATAAATGGGCTATTGATTTCCTCCTCACTCTTTGCCAACTCATGCACAGTTGGCTAAAGCAAATTCACCAAAGAAAATCCAAGATTTCTCCCTCCGTGTACTTCATCTGAATGAAGTTTTGCAAGTGTTCAGCCTCACAACATATTCTAGGACCATTTGAAATAGAGTTGGGCAGTGCAAACAGCATTTTTCAGCACTGTTAAAACCACAGCCATCCCTTCACATCTGTTACTATCCAGGCAGAACTTTTAGATGCTGAATTCCAGACAGAAAAGTGCTTTGGAAGCAAGTTTTGTGTTGGAAATTAAACACTATGCCCTGTTCACATCAATGCAGATGTCTCACAAAGACGCAAGAAAACTCCAGTACTGTATTATGTTCTCTAAAGAAAAGGGATCTTCAAAGTTTCTCCATTTAAATAAGGTTGCCAATCCACTGTGTCCTTACAAAGACATTCTCAATGAATCAAACATAGCCCAGTCCACAAACTGGATTAATAAGTAAAGTCTAAGTTCAATGAGACTTCTGATCAAAGAAAAAGTCCTACTATACAAAGTAGGTGGTAAATGGGTAGGCATGCATAGGACTATGTTGTTTACTTTTGAAATTGACTAGGTGCAATTTAACTCCTACTTAAGATGTATGTTTGCTCTGACCTCCAACCTTAGACTGCTATTTGTAGGCTTGCTGATACCACTTTATTCCTCCTCACATCTGTCATTTGTCTTCAAGGATGTGACATCTTACTGTTGCTCTCTAGAGAAAAAAGGCAGCCATGACTCCTGACATCTCCAAATTAGCAAGCTAGAACTAGAACTTCTCTATCCTAAGTGCTTCTCTGCTAAAAACTTAACTTTCTTTTTTCACTTCTGGATAGGATTCCTTTCCAATGAGAGGAAGTGTGTCCAGGTAATTGTCCCAATTTCCAAAAGGTTGGCCCTAGAAGTTAAAATTGCTCTTGTACCAATATATGCTTCCTCTCCTACAGTAACATCACAATAAAATACATTTAGAATTCTACTAGGTATAGAACTATAATATAGTGCAGATTATAATCACTTAATACATAGACATAAGCATTGTGTGTATTTATAGTACAAAAATGTAAAAACTATGTTTTTGTTAGTGGTCCAGTCGATAAAGCTAAAACCTGCATCAGAGATATTTTCAGAAATGATATATAAATGATAATTTTTTAGAAATTGTATTTTTGGTACATATTTACATATTGCAAGTCTTATTTTTCCTGGAACATACTCTTGTAAAACAGGGCATAGTTTCATACCTACATAAAGGGAACTTCCATGATTTATGAAAGACATCATAGTTTCAAGTATATGGTCAAATAATGTAAGATTTCCTGAATGTATAATTCAAATTAGTTTTTATCAATCACATGACATAAAGGCTAGTTCAAGTCCGTCTGGCCCTTTTTGCTCTCAACACATGTTTTCTCTCTGCTGCTGAGCACTACTACTTTTTCCAAGCCACAATGATTCAAAAGGACTGGTGGATGCACTAAGTCACTGCATTAATGTACTACTTTAGTGTTCACTTCCAAACAGAAAAAAATGCTACAAAGTAGAAGCAACCCCAATGAACAGAATACTACATGTTTCTGCAGTACAGTATATGTCTCTGTCTTTGCTATGAAGAACTTTGGGAAACTACCAAATTCCCCCTAAAGTTGTGTAACTCTTTAAACAGAAATGTGACAAAGCCAAGTAGCTTGACAGTGAACCATAAAAGTATCAGGGAGAAAGGGTGTTGTGTGTTGAAAATCAAACTGCACTCCATCAGTGTGCAGATAGAGACTAGATCAATCTGCGGGCCCTGAGAGATCACTAAAAGCAAACTGAAGTGGAAGATAGGCTGTGATTCAAAAAATTGCTGCAATTCATCCCAACTCAAGACTCCCTATTCTATATACAGGTATTTTACCTCCAGTGGAATTACAATCCAATAATATGTTCTGTGTTCTAGTTCAGATTCCTCATGGTTCTTTTAAGAACTATTTTATAGCTTGCCTTTATTAATATAAGTATACTGTATATGCAAAGAAGTCAGTACAGTATAATAAACAGCATGACAGCCTAAAAGTAAAACATTCCGGTTCTTGTCAGTCCCTACTAACTATATTCTGAATCTACTATAGTTTTTACATTCAAGGACAGGCACATGCAAAACAGATCAGAGTACTTTATCCTGAAGTTAGCAGGAGCGTAAGTGACTTACCGAGAGCTGTTCTACTTTCTTTAGAAGAAACCCCCTTCCCGAAACTACGGTACAAGTTACTACTTGATCTGGTTCTAAGAGAAGTCTCAAGTTGTAAATCTATTGCTTCAGGTCATGTGAAACCACATCCTGGACAGTATTGAGGACTGTATGCAATAAATTTGCAAGAAACAGTACTTTCACTTGTCTGGATTATATTGCAGCTTAATTACCCTTATCTAAACCAGAACTGCAGTGGCTCAAGTGGCTAAGATGCTGACTGAAAGGTGGGAGGTCAGCAGTTCGATTCCCGAGTACCGTACTGCATGACGGAATGAGCTCCCATCTTTGTCCCAGTTCCTGCCAACCTAGCAGTTCGAAAGCAAGAAATTGCAAGTAGATCAATAAGGACCGCTTTGGTGGGAAGGTAAACAGTGTTCCATGCATTCTGGTATCTAGTCATGCCTGGCACACGACCACAATAACGTCTGCAGAAGCAGACAGCACTGGCTCTACAGCTTTGAAACAGATGAGTACTGAACCCTAGAGTTGTATATGACTGGCTTTCAAGCAAGGGAGACCTTTACCTTTAGACCAGAACTGCCATTATACACTGATTCAGAACTTTGATTCCGCCTCCCAAATACAAAGTTAGAGGAGACAGATGTGAGTTTTAATCTGTATATTTGTGTCATTTAATGCAAATCTGTGGGGAAAGCACTTGCTACATTTCCAGCAGAAGTTAAAAAGCAATAGCATAAATGCACTTTCCCCTAACACATTTTAAAGATTGTAAGCCCCTTGAAAAATAACCATGTCCAGTTGTATCCAACTTTGTGTTAAATTTGCTACAGAAAGTAATATAAAGTAATTACAGTGGAACCCAACATTATGAAGTTAATGCGTTCCATGGGACGTTTCGTACTGCATTTTAAAAATTAGTTACCGTAAGTAAAACACAATGCAGAACAAGGTGCATTAGCAGAAGTGGCCACTAGAGGCCACTGTATACCATGTAATTTATAGGAAAACTTGCTTCATATTGTGAACAATTTTTGTCTTGCGAAGCATTTTTCATGGATTTTCATTTGTACAGTGAAAATTACGCTAACTAAAGCTTTCGTAAAGTGAGGTTCCACTGTATATGGAGGAGAGGGGGACATCAAGAAATGCTGAATTCTGCAACCAGTAGACATTCTGCAACTTTACATATTTTTATCTTCCACACTTTGTTGTTAAGCTTGTTGTGAGAAGCTGGAACGGACTATGTAAGGCACTACTAACTCTTTCAGAGAATTCAAAGAAATATAACTTGTGAGGAATATTGTTTCATTAAGAATCGTGCAAAATTCTTCAGCAGTTTGGACATGGTAATGTAGGAATGGGTGGTGGACAGAAAAGTCTAAAAATTAATTTACCAAAAATCAGTTTGGGCAGGATAATTTTTGGATCCTTCTGTTTCTCCACTACACAGCTCTAGAAAACCTAATCTGGTGAGCGCTCCCACAGGAATTGAAAGTTTGCTTCTTCTGTGGACTTCATTGAAAAATACTACCCTTGTTACTATTTTTTTGGAAAAAACCCTTTGGATTTTGCCCAAGGGCACAAAGCATTCCCCTCCTTTCATGTGTAACTTTATTCATTCTATTTAACTTCTGAAATTCCCCTAAGCACCACACACACACAAACAATTTCAGCCCTGCATCCAGGACTATTGATCTATGGTAAAGAAAAGAAAAAAGACAGCAGTATGCTTCTGAAGAAGTAAGTGATTTCTCATGCCACCATATGCCACACTTCCATTATATTCTGGAAAAACTGCTGATTTACCAGCCTGACAAAATGTTGATTTTGCAAGGATTATAACTTTACCATCTAAACTTCTACTTAAACATGCCCTACATACTTGCAAGCCAATTTTACACCCATAAAACTACTTTTAAAAAACAGATTCTTGAGAAAACACACACCTTTGAATAACTTCTTGGGGTGGGGTGGGAGAAGCAAAGAAAATTTCTGGGAATTTAGCAACACTATGCTATTGAAAAAGAGGGAGATCCTCCTCCACCCCACCTGCTAGTACAAATAAACATAAAAGAGCAAGCAGCCGCACAGCTCTCTGCGTTTGAAAGCAAAGTTCTTCATTTTAGTCTTTTTTCATCTCCAGGTCAAACTTTGGACTGCCAAAATGAAGCCACTTTCTTGGCTTCATCATTAGCCAAAATTAAATCTTCATCAGTACATGTTTCTGGTAGTAATTGGCAGACCAGTAAAGAAGCTGAATTCTCTATCTCTCCACATCCATTCAGAGGAATTCGAGGGTCTATCAAGGGTCATTCTCTTGCTTAGTTCTCTCACTGTCCTCCTGATCTTAGGTGGAGCGATACCAACAAGAGTATATTTTCTCAACCAGTGTAGGTTTGAGGCATCCTGTCAACTATATGCATGGCAATGTCAACTTGTTTTGCAAATATGGATTTATTTATTGGTCAAATTTATATAGTCGCCCATTTGACAAGCGACTCTGGGTGGCATACAACACTAACAACATAAAATACATAAATCCCATGTTAAAAACTTTAAAAACCTACAACGCCCGGGCCCCAATAAGAGCAGCATACTCTGCTGTGGAGATGCTCAGGGCCAAAGCTAGTATAATCAGTGTGGATGGCTGAGTTCCCCATTTATAGCTTGTGAGTTTCCTGCTGATGTTGTTCTTCCTGCTAACTTTGGCCCTGGTATTCAGGCAGCGCTGCGGAAAAGAGAGGGAAGGACGTGGCGCGTCTCATCCAGTGATGAGATGTAACAGGTTCTCACCAGTTCGCCAGAACCGGTAGCAACTTTTCCCAGTGTCCCAGAGAACCAGTAGCAGCTTTTGGGGGAAACCTCCTTCGGTGCTTACCTTTTCACTGGTTCCGCCACTGCGCATGTGCACCAAGCACTTGGTGTGCATGCACGCCTACAGTGCTTGGTGCGTATGCACAGCTTCCTTGCTATCCTCCCAAGCGGGGAGTGGGAAGAGAAGCTGCTAGCCTGAAGCTCCCTATAGCCTGCTCCCCAGGGTAAGTGACTCATCTTTGGATGTGGTGTGTCTGTGTGTATTTAATACCTTTAGCTATATTGATGTACTACCACAGTTCCTAAAAAGGCCTGGCGGCTGGCAGGCCTGGCTTGAGGTTTTTAAGTAAAGTCTTGGAGTTACCTCATCAATAAGTTACACCTGTGCTGTTCCAATTGCTGTTCCAATTGGAGAACCTTTAAGAAGGTATAGCTGTTTTACATTTACATAAAGGCATATTATCCTAGTGAACGGGTACGATGACCATATCCATCTTGCAACATGGCACTTATACTAACAGGTTAAGTGACGGGTTTGTGTTTGGGGTGGGTGGGTTGATTTATGTTTGGGGTGGGTGTATTTTAATGTAATTTTTATTTATTTATTTATTTTATGGGTTTGAGTTGTGGGTGGGTGGGTTGAGGGGTGTGTCTGTGTGCTTTTTTGTTGTTCACTCGCACAGTCGATTCCGACCCTCTGCGACCCCACGGACCACTGTCCGCCAGGCACTCCTGTCCTCCACCATCCCCCTCAACTCACTCAGCTCTGTGCCCATTGTCTCCACGATACCATCTAGCCATCTCATCTTGGGTCGTCCCCTTCTTCTTTTGCCCTCCACCCTTCCAAGCATCAAAGCTTTCTCAAGTGAATCCTCTCTTCTCATTTGATGTCCAAAGTACTTTAGCCTCATCTTTATTATTTGACCTTCTAAGGAACAGTCAGGGATGATTTCTTCTAAGATTGACCTATTTGTTCTCCTCGCTGTCCACGGGACTCTCAAAACTCTCCTCCAACACCACATCTCAAAGGCGTCTATTCTTCTAAGTTCAGCTTTCCTAATGGTCCAACTCTCGCAACCATACATTGCCACTGGGAATACCATTGCCTTGACTATGCGAATTTTTGTTTTCAATGTGATGTCTCTACTTTTCACTATGCTCCGCAGGTTTCTCATCGCTTGCCTCCCAAGAATCAGTCGCCTTTTTATTTCATGGCTGCAATCCCCATCTGCAGTGAGTTTTGATCCCAAGAAAGTAAAACCTGTCACTGCTTCTACTTCTTCCCCATCTATTTTCCAGGGACTGATAGGGCCTGTTGCCATGATCTTTGTTTTCTTGATATTGAGTCTCAAGCCAGCTTTTTCACTTTCTTCTTTCAACCTAATCAGGAGCTTCTTTAGGTCCTCCTCACTTTCTGCCATGAGGGTGGTATCATCTGCATATCTCAAATTTTTGATGTTTCTCCTAGCAATTTTGATCCTGAATTGTGATTCCTCCATCCCTGCATTGTGCATTATGTGCTCTGTGTATAAGTTGAATAAGCAGGGTGACAAAATGCAGCCTTGTCTTACTTCTTTTCCTATTCCAAACCACTCCGTCATTCTGTATTCTGTCCTAACTGTTGCTTCTTGTTTCATGTACAAATTTCTTATGAGGCATATAAGGTGTTCTGGGATTCCCATCTCTTTAATTACTTGCCACATTTTGTTGTGGTCTACACAATCAAAGGTCTTAGTAGTGTAATCAATGAAACAGAAGTATACTTGTTTCTGATATTCCTTTGTTTTTTCCATGATCCATCTTATGTTGGCGATGTGGTCTCTGGTGGTCCCCCTGCCTCTTCTGAACCCCGCCTGCACTTCTGGTAATTCTCTCTCCACATAAATCCCGTGTTAAAAACTTTAAAAACCTACAACGCCCCGGCCCCAATAAGAGCAGCATACTCCGCTGTGGAGATGCTCAGGGCCAAAGCTAGTGTAATCAGTGTGTAGATGGTTGAGTTCCCCATTTATAGCTTGTGAGTTTCCTGCTGATGTTGTTCTTCCTGCTAACTTTGGCTCTGGTATTCAGGCAGCGCTGCGGAAAAGAGAGGGAATTGCGTCTCATCCCCTCCTCTTTTGCATCGGCAGAGGGCGGGAGAGACTCGGGCCAGGAGCAGAGGCAGGGAAGCCTAGCTCCGGATCAAAAGCTCCTCCTCTTCCTGAGGCCCTCCGAAGGATCGCTGGCCCAAGGGATCGGTTGATTTAACCATGGCGGAAGGAGCAGAGTGGTGCTACCGGGGAGATCCCCAAAAGAGACAGAGAGCTCCGCTGGGTAAGATCGGGGGGCCCACCGTGGGAAGTGCGCTCAGCATCACTTTCGATTGCCTTGCTGCTTCCAAGTTTTGTTTACACTCCACGTGGGATGCTGCCCAGGCTTTTCTGCCTTCCACCCTTGGGTCTTCCCTGCAAGAGATCTAGTGGTCAGCAAACTTGGCTCTCCAGCTGTTCTTGGACTTCAGTTCCCAGAAGCCTTGATCAGCAGGAGTGCTGACTTGGGCTTCTGGGAATTGAAGTCCAAGAACACCTGGAGAGCCAAGCTTGCAGACCCCTGCCTAACATGAATGTGACCGAAGTGGAAGGGAGGTTTCCGGATCTCGGGAGGCGGTGATGGGTCAGAAGAGATCCTGTGGGTTAGGATAGCAGCAGAGATCCCTACGGGCAGAATATCAGAGGGTAAAGGTTTCCCTTGCTCGAAAGCCAGTCGTATCCGACTCTAGGGGTCAGTGCTCGTCTCTGTTTATAAGACGAAGAGCCAGCACTGCCTGCTTCTGCAGACGTCGCCATGGTCATCTGGCAGGCATGACTAGACAACGGAGCGCACGGAACGCTGTTACCTTCCCACCAAAGTGGTCCCTATTTATCTACTTGCAATTTCTTGCTTTCGAACGGCTAGGTTGGCAGGAGCTGGGACAAAGATGGGAGTTCATTCAGGAATTGAACTGCTGACCTCCCGTCTTCCAGTCAGCATCTTAACCGCTTGAGCCACTGCATAAAACAATACTAGAACAAATTGAAAAGCAACAAGGGACAAGCAGTCCTTTTATTGCGTGTGGAAGGACAGCAATGTTGGGGCCAGGCTGGTCTCCTCTGGGAGGGACTTTCGGAGTCAGAGCAGTGATAGGGAAGTCCTTCTCCCATGTCTTCGCCATATTCACCTGGGAAGGTGAGAGTGGTGGGATGAAGAGAAAGTCCCCTCTTCTTCTTCTTCTTCTTCCCCAACTCCCCAAAAAGATCTTAACACCCAGACAAACTAAGATAGTGTTTGAGATGTAACTCAGACATAAGAGTGAAACTCCATAGCCATCATTTATACATGGCCTCAAGAGATAGTGTTGGGTTAGACACAAGTTGCTTAGACACAATTTGAGGTACAGAGGTACAGAAGGGTTGGCTAATGTAACAGATAAGTTTACAAATCAGTGTGGCTTTTTACAACCAGTTCTTCTTCCATATCTAAGCCAGATGTGGAACTGCCAAAATTAAGGCGTCTTTTGGTGAGTTCATTCTGCTGTTCATTTCGCCTGACCTAGTTTGAGAAAGATTATCTGGCAACACAAGGTTGTCGTTACCAGGGTACGCCCAATTGTGGTTCAAGAATACAGTACCACAATCTTTGAGGAGGCCCTTTAATAACAGGAGGTCCCTGATTAGGGTTCAAATTAGACAGAGGCGTAGCTACCGCCGTATCTGCCGTATCAATTATACGGGGCCCCCGGGCCACGGGGGCCCCCAACGTGCGTAAGCAAAACAAATCTTTACCCTTCCTAGGGCCCCCCAAACAAATTTTTATACGGGGCCCTGCCAAGGCACGCTACTCTTCTGAAATTAGATTACTGTGAAGTTTGGTTCTGCTGAGTTGCAAATGGTTTGCTCCACAAAAACAAAGTAAACATTGTGGCATTATATATTTGCTAATGATTTTATCTTTCAGACCTTATGTCCGATGAAGTGGACTTGATACATGAAAGCTAACATTAAAATGGGGTGCACAGAAAGAGCCTCCTCTAAGATTGTGGTACTTTTTAATCACAATTGGGCATACCCTGGGCAGCAGCAACCTCATTGTGCCAGCTAATCTTTCTCACACTAGGTCAGGTGAAAGGAATTGTAGAATGATGTAGAATTGTAGAAAAGGTGGCTTCATTTTGAGAGTTCAAAGTCTGACCTAGACATGAAAGAAGAACATTAACATGCAGTCGTTAGTCTTTAAGGTTCCACAATGTTTTTCATTGAATTGTTTACTCTCTGATATGCTTGCACAGACTAACACAGCTACCACTTCAAAATTTTCAACTACTACGAGGAGAATAAATCATATATGTTTCAAACAAAAACTTCCCTTGGGGCTATCCTAGGGGCTATCAACCCTTTGGCATACACAATGCATCAAAGACTGGGTGTTCCTTGGTGTGGGTGGAAACCTTTCTTGATCAGGTACAATGTAGCAGGGACAGGCCATTTTTTAAAGTACAGTAGGTCGAAGTGTTGCATTTAACGCAACCAGCTAAAACTCTTCCACCTCTTCTCAGGATGTTTACTGGTTTTTCTTTCTCTTCTTTCGCAGTCCAGTTTACAAACGGCAAACTGAAGAGTTCAGAAAATATGAATTTCACCTTATACAGAAGCAAAGACATGAGCAAGGCAAGAAAGAAGCAAAAAGTAATTTTGGTAAGTATTTTTTCCTGTGGGACAAGCTTCTTTCATGATTGTGTGGAAGACTGGGTACTCTGATTGGCTTCATGTGCTCTACTCTTCCTTTATAAAGTTCAGAGAAGCCTACATGGGGCTCTTGATTATTTTATCAGCAGATTTTGAAGCTTATTTTATAGTACAAATCTTTATTCTCTACCCAGAAGTCATCCACCAGTCTGCACAGGATATCCTGCTATGGTAATAAGAGTAGACCATACTGCCAGCGACTCAACGCCAAATGTCCCTGAGGACGAATGACTTGGATGCCAAGTCCACAGGGAAGGGTGACTGTCTCCAAGTGGATTAAATCCCCCTTGAATCCATCTTGATGGAGGGCAGCAGCTTCATCAGTACTGGCCTGGGGCTGAGGAGGACTTTGTGTGCCAAAAAGGTTCAGGACCAGAAAGTGATTTGTGGAACTGGATCAGTGGTGTGGGTGTCATGCTGTGATGCAGAAGGCAGATGAAATGCCACTGCATTATATTCTCAGGACAGTCTTCGTGGCTGATCGCCATGTTGCTCACCAATATTCAGATTCAGATACGGCAGAAGAAGAAGTCATCAGTGGTGGTCTATAGGATTTGTTCTCATTCAGTGTTTATGAGGTTCATCTATCAGTTGTGATTCCTTCCCATGCTTGCTGCTATTAGGAAGAATATGAAAGGACATCTTTTAAGCTGCTTTGACATTTATTGAAGTTAATAACTGTTGTTTTGATGATGAATTGGATTGCTTTTAAATTGCTTTATTTTTTGTGCAAGTTAGCCATCTGGAGCAGGGGAGCAGCAAACCTAGATCTCCAGGTTTTTCCCAGAAGCCCAAGTCAGTACACCTGCTGCTAAGGGCTTCTTAGAATAGAAATCCAAGAACATCTGGGGAGCCAGGTTTGCTGACCCCAGATCTAGAGTACTGTCTGTCAGGAAATGGGTTTACTCATGAGTAGGTGTTCTTGTCCACCAGTGGTTGCTTCCTGCTTTCAAGTTCCCGCCTCCTGGCTGAGCAACCCAGGCAGTTAGATTAGTGTAGATAAGGTAGCACTGAGCCAAGTAAACACTCCAGACATCTTCAACACTCTAGGCATCATTTCCAAGTAAACACTCCAGGATTGAGATTTGGAATTTTTGATTGTTGTTTGATATTGATGCCTATTGAATTTCAATGCTGTAATGATGTTGTGATATTTTGATGTTTTGAGGTATTGATACTGATTATCTTTTATATTTACATGTTATGTTTATGAACTTGCTGCTTTATATGTGTTTGTGAACCACCCTGAATCGGTCCAACCGAATAGGGCGGTATAAAAATTGATAGATAGATAAAGGAATAAATATATTGTAATCAGAGTAAGTTAAAGAAGTAAGTTACAGAATAAAGTTTATCAAAAGTTCAGAAAGCACATTCAAAATAAAGAAAGCTGTTCAAATGGGAAAGCCCAGAGGCCCCCCTTCTGGCTTAAACACCAACATGATTGCAGTTCACCCTTGGCTCAAAGTATCAGGTCAAGAGAGACTCTTGGCCCTCACATTCTGGGTTTTATCTTTTTACACACGATCCATTCCCTTCCCATTCCCCTAAAAGAATCCAGCCAATGATCATACAGCATAACATGTCCATCACACATTAGGTTTCAATTCTTCCAACCCATGAGGCCAGCATAATGACACATTCCAATCCCTCTGGTATGTTCTAAAGTGTCTCCCATGCATTGAAATATCTACTGTGGATGAGGCTAAAACCAGAGCATAAATCCTCCCCTGACACTATCTTTAGTGGAAATGTGGAATAGAAATGTGATAAATAAATAAATAGATTTTAGGTTTTTAACAGCTCTGCTATTAAATTGCTTGGAGAAACATCAACAATTTGAGATATGCAGATGATACCACCCTAATGGCAGAAAATGTGGAGGACCTAAAGAAGCTCCTGATTAGGTTGAAAGAAGAGAGTGAAAAAGCTGGCTTGAGACTCAATATAAAGAAAACCAAGATCATGGCAACAGGCTCTATCAGTCCCTGGAAAATAGATGGGGAAGAAGTAGAAGCAGTGACAGACTTTACTTTCCTAGGATCAAAGCTCACTGCAGATGGTGATTGCAGCCATGAAACAAAAAGGCGACTGATTTTTGGGAGGCAAGCGATGAGAAACCCGGGGAACATAGTGAAAAGTAGAGACATCACATTGCAAAGAAAAATTTGTATAGGCAAAGCAATGGTATTCCCAGTGGCAATGTATGGTTGTGAGAGCTGGACCATTAGGAAAGCTGAGTGCAGAAGAATAGACGCCTTTGAGATGTGGTGTTGGAGGAGAGTATTGAGAGTCCCCTGGACAGTGAGGAGAACAAATAGGTAAACCTTAGAAGAAATCAACCCTGACTGCTCCCTTGAAGGTCAAATAGTAAAGATGAAGCTAAAGTACTTTGGACATCAAATGAGAAGAGAGGATACACTTGAAAAAGCCTTAATGCTGGGAAAGGTGGAGAGCAAAAGAAAAAGGGGTGGCCAAAAATGAGATGGCTAGATGGTATTGTAGCGACAATAGGTACAGAACTGAGCAAGTTGAGGAGGACGGTGGATGACAGAGGTGCCTGGCGGACAGTGGTCCATGGTGTCGCAAAGGGTCGGAATCGACTGCGACTGAACAACAACAACAACAAAAAAAATAGCTCTGCTGCAAATAGACAAGTTTACTGATATGGCCTTACCTGTTATATAGTACAGTGCTGGGAAGAGCCTTCCAGTGGTTTTCTTGCCTCTTCTTATGGCACAGAATTGCTGTCTAGCTTAGAATCTGGGATCCTCAACCAGTTATTTACATGTACTGTACCTGTACTTTAAAAAAGAGTTGTGCTTGTGATGTGGCAAACAGGATTAGAGCCTAATAATTCATTTATTTTGTGTCTCATTTACCTGCAAAGGTGTTGCTGGTATGTGTGTTTGTTAGTTTTTGTTTGTTTTGGGGATTACAGTTTCAAAATCAAGCAGTCATGCCAGTTGAGGGATTTTGGAAGCTCTTTTTCTGAGAACCTGATCTTGGAACCTTGTGTACAGAAAGGAAACCCTTGGCGGTTTTGAAGATGGCCACCATTTTAAAGCATATTGGCAAGTCCTGTAGTATGACTTTCTGGCCAGTTTTATGCCAGCTGGGCCTGTTAAATCTTCAAGGGATATAGGGGTGGGGAACAGGAGAGGAAAATTGTTTTTTAACCTGCTTATTGGGCAGTCACAGTTGCCTGCAGGATTCTTTTAACAGGCTTGAAGATGGGGCATGGGTTTCCTAAGGTGGGAGAAACCTCCTGAGATCTGGGGTGTACTTACTCTAATATAGAAAACTACCCAGCAAAGCATTGTTCACCAATTAGTCTTTCATTTCTTGCTCTCTCTCCCTCTCTAGAATGCAGAAACAGACAGGCTCTCTTACGTGGGAAGTAATTTCGGTCCTGGAGTCCTGAAGTGCAATACTCTCTGCAGGTATAGTGTGTGAAGTATATGGGTGTGTCTAGAATGCACAGAGACCTGTTAACAACAAGCTTGCTTTCATTAACTTGCCAACATGAAGCTAATTGTAGATTTTACTGAAATTACAAGTGTGAGGTAGTTCTAGTGCAGGGATCCTGAACCTACGGTCTGCAGGTGGGATCTGACCTATGGCACAAAATCATCTGGCCTGTGCCCTTGCTCCAGCCACCGCCACCGCCACCTCAATCCTTGTCCCCTCTACTTGATTTGGCGTGTCCCTAACGGCGCTCTGTAGCAGAACAAATGTTGTAAGGCTGCTATGGAGCACCATTAGGGTCACACCAAGCCAAGTGGAGGGGATAAGGATTGACAAGATGGCGACAGATGCCCATAGATGCCTGTGTCTTTCCCAGGGGCCACCCTGGCTGAGCGCAAGTGAGAAGGACAGCCTGGACCCCTCCTTCACCCATGCCATGCAGCTTCTCCAGGCTAGTAAGCAGGGAAGTGGTGTGGGGTGGTGGTGGCTTAGGGTGGTTGCCAGTGGTGGTGGCAGGGAGTGGGCGGTGGCTCGGGATGGTCCTGCCAAAGGTGGCAGTGGGACCTCAGGTTGAGGACCCCTGTTCTAGTGAGTTATCTTAACAGTTTCCTGTGTTTGAGAGCTAGATGGAGACGAATGTCATTGTCTACAGTGAATCATGGATCAGTTTTGTCTGTTTTCCTGCTGTGTGTGTGTGTGTGTGTGTGTGTGTGTGTGTGTGTGTGTGTGTGTGTGTGTGTGTGTGTGTGTAGTAAAGAGCAAACTCACTTAAAGAGCAATCCTGTGGAATGCATTATGCTCTTTAAGCGAGGTACAACTGTGTACACACACACACACACACAGAGTTGTACCTCGCTTAAAGAGCATAATGTGTTCCACAGGATTGCTCTTTAAGCGAGTTTGCTCTTTAAGCGAAACACCATTGTAAATGACCAATTGTGGGGGGGGGATTGCGAACCCCAATTTATTTGTTAAGCGAGTTTTTTGGTTGGTTTTATTTGTTAAGCGAAGCGAACATTCAGAGAAAATTCTGCTCTTTAAGCGAAACGCTCTTTATGCGAGGTTTGACTGTGTATGTGTTATATGTTATATATATAAAATGATAATTTAAGAGACCCAAAATGCAAAAGTATAGCCAGAATCCTGGCTTTAAATCCTAGAAAACCAAGAGATATTGGTTATTCCAAAAAAAGCTTATCATTTAAAGACATATGTTTTAATTAATGAATCCAAAATGCTTCTGTCTTATCCAAGGTACAGTAATACCTTGGATAATGCTAAAACTTGGTTCCACAAGTCTTGGTGTTATTCAATTTTTAGTGTTATCCGATGCATGTTATAATCCTATGGGATGGATCGGATAATGTTAAAGCTCCATAGAGATACATTGTAACCGCACAGGCTTTAGCGGTTGTTATCCAATCCATCCCATAGGACCTTAACGTTATTCGATCCAATTCTCCTCCCCAGATTACTTAACGTTATGCGATTTCAGCGTTATCTGAGGTAAACGTTATCCGAGGTATTACTGTATTTGTCGCAGCGAAGCACGTAGAACACTATTTCCCAACCTTTGGTTTTTGGACTTCAATTCTCAGAAGTCTGAGTCAGTTCTCTAAAGCACTGATCAGCCAATGTACTGATTTAGGCTTCTGGGAATTGAAGTCCCTCTGAGGGGTGTGGGTCCCACGTTAGAAACCACTGATGTATAATCAAGAGCAGGGATTCTCAACCTGCAGCCCGTGGACCAGATATGGCCCACAGCACCATTTCATGAGGGGGCCCCACCGCCTTCACCACACCTGGAAGTACCATGTGATGGAGGAATGGCAAAATGGCCATCTGGCCCCCAAAGGTGTCTGATGGAGCATGACCCAGCCCTGGTTTAAAAAGGTTGAGAACTCCTGGTCAAGAGAGTGGTAATATTGTAAGAAATGTTCCAATAAAGGAGCTTCCATGGTTTTACGTTCTATGATTCTTCGGCTAGGAGATGATACTTTGGGAGATGATGTAGTTTGTGATCTAAATTGCTGTTATGTTAGGGCAGTGATGGCGAACCTATGGCTCACGTGCCAGAGGTGGCACTTGGATCCCTCTCTGTGGGCACCTATGCAGTCACCCCAGCACAGAGTTTGCCCTGCCCAGCAGCCCAATGGGAGTACTTCCTCCTCCCCCAGCACAGTTTGCCCCTACCCTCTGCCCTTCCTCCCCTGTTGCTGTGTTGGCACTTTGTGATCAATAAGTGGGTTTTAGGTTGCAGTTTGAGCACTCGGTCTCTAAAAGGTTTGCCATCACTGTGTTAGGGAGTGTTTGTTATTGTTACAGTATTAGAAAATGCTTTATTCTAAATATTAGGAAAAGTGAGCATAATGATTGCGAAGCAAACAGAGAAAAGAGCCAAAATGTAGTGTTGGCTTACCATTTATTCCAAATCTTATGGCAACTCTACGTTGAGCATATACCGTAGTTTGAATCAAAATGTTTTTCGAATTATTCAAATTATTTTTAATTATATTTTAAAAATATAGTTATGTCTGCCCGTTATTAAGCTAGGGAGAGAAACCCATACACACCGTACAACCAATATTTCCAATTGCTAGTAAAGGTAACTTTTATTTCCGCCCTGAACTGTCTCTTCCATTAGATATTTTGTTGGTGTCTTAGACAAGAACTCTGGAAAAATGGAAGTCTACAATGCAGAGTTGTTCAATATGCAGCCATTGGTTTCAGGTAGGGAAAGATGCTACTTTATATTTACCAGGACAGGATTTCTGGAATTCAACTTATTTGCCTGGTCCCAGCTTGACGAAGTTCCTTTTCCCTCCCTTCCCTGACTAAAATGTTTTTGTGTTTAGATAGGCTTATTTTTGTAATTAAAAAAAGGAGTTTCTCCAAGTTTGGGTCTGATAGCTATAATATGCTTAGAGCCAAGCAATGAAGGAATTTGCCCTTGAATGTCCTACAGCTGTGATGGTGAACCTTAGCACTCCAGATGTTCTTGGACTTCAATTCCCAGAAGCCCAAGCACCCTGTGAATCCCCACGAATGGGTCTACTGCAATTCATCCGGCCAGTGCTGCCCTCGTCACTCCCGGAAATGGAAGTAAAATGTGCCAGTATGAGCACGTTTTACTTCTGCTTCCGGGAGCAATGAGGGCAGTGTGGGCCGGATTAATCGCAGTAGACCCATTCGTGTGGATTCACAGGGTGCTTGGCCTTCTGGGAATTGAAGTCCAAGAACATCTGGAGTGCCGAGGTTCGCCATCACAGTCCTGTAGTGTTTAAGATATTTTAGCATCACATTTTGAGTTATATCTGATGGACTTTTCTATCTTAGCAGCACAATTTTATAGTAAATGTCTTTGTGGAGTTTGTACTCTCAGATTTGCAGGTAGTTGAACTGCAAGCTTGACATTCCACATTTCTGAAACCTGCCAGCAGATACAAGTCTAGCATGTCAGGAAGAAAGTAATTTAGCACCATTCTTCCTCATGCATTAGCTTTCCAGTGCAAGATACTTTTAATATGAAGGGATATAGCAGTTATGTTTTCTTCCTGATTGTCTGAAGGGATACTGTTTCACAAGAACCTTGTTACATGTAGATAATACAGTTCAGCCCGAAGGGGATGAAGATCCAGTTTCTGAGAAGATCTAATGTCCATCCTGGCCCCTTGCAGACCAGAAGATACAATTTGGTTTGGTCCTTTTGGGTTAGAAATAATAAACTGTTCTTTCTAACTCTCACTACTTGTGCCTCACCCAGACAGCCCTGAGTGGCAAATAATTGGCACTTATGGTAACTGCCTTTTTGCCTGATCACTCCTTAGGGATGAATGGACTCTGGTTGGCATGTTACTACAGTTCTCTGAACTGGACAAAGCTCAGCTCTGCTGGAATACATTTTTTCCAAAGGCAGATATGAAATTGGAGGATTGGTTTCTCTTCCTCCTCAAACACTTCCTGCCTGTGGGAAGGAAGCAAGGACAGCTAAGAGAAGGGCAGACATAAGGAAGCACAATTGTTATTTTATTTTAAAATGATATGGCAAAATGTTAAAGTAGGTAGTTACCAAACTGTCTTGACAAATAGGACAGTCCTGGCATACATAGTAAAGTTTTTCTGAACACATAAGCATAGCTCTTTACAATAACATTAAAATGGGGTACACAGAGCCTCCTCGAAGATTGTGGTATTTTTGAACCACAATTGGGTGTACAATTGGGCAACAGCACACCTCGTTGTGCGGGTTAAATCTTGAAACTCTTCTTGGTTGGGATTATGAGGTGTTTTGGAGAGTTACCTATTGTAATTTTTCTAATTCTATCCTCTCCTCCTGTTTTTTGAAAAATAGATAATGTAGCACATGATGACCTGTCAGAATATTTGGCTAAATCCTACAGAGAGAAGGTATGACTTGAAGAGCAATGACTGAGAGATGCTAATAATAATATTATGTTAGTATTCTAGTTCAGTGTGAAGGAATTTTTGCATGAAATGATCTCAGATTTTCTTTGCAGACACTTTGTCATTGTTTTAACAGTCAGGATTATTTTGTTTTACCTTGTGTACCTGTTCAGACACCTTTTTCAAAATGTTAAACCCGAGGTGTTTTCTTCTTTGGCTAAAAGTCTCAATGGCGAGCAGGGGGTCAATATGTAATTTCAGTGTCTCACTAAAACCCAAAGGTGGGGGACAGGGGAACAGAACTAGCTCCCTCAAAATAGTGTTTGTTCCTCAGCTACCTGTGATGACTCTGTTTGTTCCATTTATAAAAATCCACACTGACGCACGCCCGGTCTGATTTATACCTCCAGATAAAGGGTTTCCTTGAGGGGAATGTGGTAAAGTTCCAAAGATTGAAAAAGTTACTTTTTAAACCTCTCCCAGAATTACCCAAACAGCATATGGCGAATGTTAGTTGCTTTAACAGTGTTGGTAGCTTTTATGCTACTGAGTTTAAACAGATATCAGCTTGAACTGGAATGAAAAGTAATTTTTTGCTTTCTCTTGAATAGCATTCAGCAAGTGATATAGAATTTTCACCCTGGTGAATTATTATTATTATTTGTGTCTTGTGTTCTTCTTAGCTGCCTGAAATAGTGAGACTTCCCTACAAGAGATCTCAATGCAATTGGTCTCTTGGGGCTTGTATAGCAATCTCTTGCTGCTCCTACAGGTTGATCTCTGCATTGAAGCCTTTGGAACCAACAAGCAGAGAAGAGCCCTGAACTCTCGGAGGATGAATGAAGTTGGCAAGGAGGTGTTGGATAAGGCCGTGATCAAAGCAGCAGAAGACGTCATAGAAACCAAGGGTGTTGCTGGTAAGGAATGAACAGAGTTTACAAATTTAACTTGTATGGACTACAACTTCCAGAATCCACAGTCAGCATGGCCAATAGCAATGTAGCAATGAGATTCTGGGAATCACAATCTAAATGAGTTAACTGTTCCAGGAATTAGGACAGTGTAGATGAAAGACAACTGGAAGGTCGGCAGGTCAGCAGTTAGAGACCCAAGTACTGCATGATGGAGTGTGCTTCCGTTTCTGTCCCAGCTCCTGCCAATCTAGCAGTTTGAAAGCAAGAAATTGGAAGTAGATAAATAGGTATCACTTTGATGGGAAAGGTAAACAGCATTCTGTGCTCTCCAGTGTCTCGTTATGCCTGGCATATATCCACGGAAACATCTGCAAATGCAGACAGTGCTGGCTCTTTGGCTATAAACGGAGATGAGGTGTCAACCCTAGAGTCTGGCTTTTGGGCGAGGATGACCTTTACCTACATGAAAGAGCTGAAGATAATAAATATATTTTATCATATAATATCTCCTGTAAGGCTTTCTTAATCTCTCAATAAATAATGATACCTCAGTAAACCTGTAGGAATATTAAACCTGTCAGATAGGGTGGGGTATTAAAGCTGTCAATTAAACAAACCCAAACTCTATTCTGTTTGTCAAATATTCTTTCTGCTGTTTCTGATAACATTCCATTGGCTCTCAAAGCTTTGGTCAGTGATGCTGCAGAAGATGAGAAGGGAGATTCTTCTTTGGTCCTTCCCCCCTGCCATGAAGATGCCAATAAGCCAGAGGACGTCTACAGATTTGAAGACAGTATCTTTCACGAAACAAAAGAAATGAATCAGTGTTACTTTTATTTTCATGATGGCCAGATGTTAGTGTCAATGAAAAGGAATGAGCTTCAGGGTTGGTGCCAAGAGGAGAATCTGTTGAATTTATATGTTAGTTCTCTTTGTGGTGGTGACAAGAGTTACTGTTGCAGGAGGGATCCTAGAGGCTAGACATATAGGTGGTCCTGAAGACTGGTTCTTAATAAGTGGAATTGCTGGAGACAAGGAGGTAATTGTCCCCTCTATCCCTTCCAAAATGCTGTCCTTGGAGCATTTAGTGCAGTGATGGCCAACCTTGGCACTCCAGATGTTCTTGGACTTCAATGCCCAGAAGCCCTGAGCAACAGGAGTGCTGACTTGGGCTTCTGGTAAGTGAAGCCTAAGAACACCTGGAGTGCCAAGTTTGGCCATCACTGATCTAGTGTGTTAGTCTAGAAAGCTAGATTCTCTCTACATCCACACAACTGATTTGATAAAAGTACTCTCTGTTACTTCAGAAAATTTGGTCACCATGGCTATCCACCATGGCCTGTTATCCAGATCTAATCCCTTGGGATTATGTGTTGTTTTTTGACAGACTGTAACTAATATCTTACTATATTGTCCAGGCAGTGGTTCATCATACAGTTTAATGTTCTTCCAACCTCTTTTGAGTTACCTTAGCACAGGGATTCCCAGTCTTTTCAAGACGGGGGCCGGGTCATATTCTCTCAGTCAGCTTCAAGAGCCAGGTGGCCATTTTGCCCTGCCTGCACAATTGGGGGTGGCCATTTTGTCCCAACAGCTTCAAAGGGGGTGGGCATTTTGTTTCTCAAATACCCTTGGAGGGGTGGGGGAGGCACATGAAATGGCACTGTGGGCCTGATCCAAGCCTTAGGTTGGGAACCCCGCCTTAGCACAACATTTTTTGATGAAGAGGGGCAGATTCTGGCCAATAAGTAGATGGATAGATAGACAGATTGACACATGTTTCGTTTGTTCCTTTATTTCAGTTGTTGTGAGTTTAGGTAAATAAAGCTGGCAAAAGATGTCTTGCTGGCTTGACAATATTCTGCTAATTCACAGGATAAACAGCCTACCAGAAAGGTCTCTCTGGGCCTCAATGAAATGAAAGGGGCTGTGCTGTTCCAGAAAGTTGTAAGGCCCAGCTTTCTTGCCTTACAACTTAACAGCACTTGATCTTGCTATCCTGAGGTAAATCTTCACTTTTTCTAGTCTCTGAAGGTGGAGAATAATTTTTTTGTCAACTGAGGTTCCAAAGGACCTTTTCAGAAGCAAACAGTATTATCCTGAGCACACCTTCAGTTATTTCACCTGCTGAATATGAGGCACTTCAGGCTCCGGCTGCAACTTTCATGAATGCCACCTCAGAGGAGATTCTTAAAATGACAGAAGAAAAAAGGTGAGTATGTGCTCTCAGTAAATGGCAGGAAGATGTGAGGGTTGGAGAATGTGCTTCCTTTGTTATTGTTTTATTCTTCCGTGTCTAGGCCAGAGGTGAAACTGCCAAAATGAAGGCACCTTTTGGGGAGTTCATTCTGCAGTTCCTTTCACCTGACCTAGTGTGAGAAAGATTAGCCGGCAACACAAGGTTGCTGTTACCAGGGTATGTCCAATTGTGGTTCAAAAGTACCACAGTCTTCAAGAGGGCTTTTTATGTGTACCCCTTCGTTATTATTGAAAATAAAAACGTGGATTAACCGGGTCATTTGTTGGTTTGGAAAAGACATATTATCATGGTGCACGTGTATAGGTGGTCCTTGATGAGTTACAGCAGGAGTTCTCAATCTCTTTAAGCTGGGGGCCAGGTCATGCTTCCTCAGACAGCTTTGAGGGCCGGACGGCCATTTTTTCCTTCCTCCACCATATGACACTTCCTGGTGTGGAGGCGGTGGGGGCCTACATGAAATGGCATTGTCAGCTGCATCTGGCCCACAGGTCGTAGGTTGAGAATCCCTGAGCTACAGTAATAATTTAGATAGGATCTGAATATATTTTGTTGATATGGTAGGTACTACAGTATAGACAATGTAATGCTTACTAATTGGGCTGGTTTTCATTGGTGTGAAAGTAGGCTTGCACAGAATTCTGTTCATTTACAGCAACTGAAGAAGGACGACTGTTTCCTGTTGCTTTTTTGACCTAATGATAATCTTGCCTGCTTTGCTTAGGTACTGCTCCTTCATTCTGGATGAACTTAAGTCCATGCCTGTGGAGAAGAAGAGACGTGACCACCAAGCCCGATGTCTCTGGTTTTTAGATTGCCTTGTCAAGCTGAGTTCACAAAGAGTGGTTAAAAAGAAATGTAAGACATGTTTTTTCTTCTTACTTTAAATCAAAGTCAATGTGTGTAATCCCACCAACTGAAAGTTGGATCTATTGGTTCAAATAAGACAGAAGCGACGTTCGCTCTTTGTTTCTGCTTGATCTTCATAATATCTGGTCAAGAAATAGATGAAAATATTCAGAATACCTTGTGACTGTATTTATGGTTCATGTGTCACAGCAAAGAAGAATCTGTGGCCTTTCAGATGTTGGTGCAACTCTTTAATCCCAGCCAGCACTGCCAATGGTATGGAATAAGAACATCTGCAGTCCATCAACATCTGGAGAGTCGCATGTTCCTTGCTTCTGGTTTATAGAATAATAAAGGCCTGGTTTGTTATCAAATGGTAATTCACAGCGGTGGTTCTCAGTCTTTGACTCTCCAGATGTTCTGGACATCACCTCCCAGGAACAGCTCCTGGACAGCATAGCGAATGGTCCTGGGAGATGAAGTCCAAAATACATGGAGGACCAGAGTTTAAGGAACCACTGACCTCCTATAGGGCTTCATGTGGTACAAACATAAAATGGATGACTGTTAGCAAGGTTTGGCGCTGGTAGATGGTCCATTTTATGTCCTCCATCACCTTTTGGTTCAAGATAAGTATAAGAGAGGACTAAAGGCATTTGAATCAAGTGTAATCCACATGGTTCCTTCTGGAAATGTAGAAAGATAGCAATTACAATACCCTGCATGGGTTTTATGGAAGTTAAACATGTGTGTGTGTGTGTGTGTGTGTGTGTGTGTGTGTGTGTGTGTGTGTGTGTGTGTGTGTGTGTGTGTGAGTGTGTGATTGTTTTGCACCATCATTTATTTCTTCAGTGTACAATTGTTAGCATATTTCTTTGTCCTTTGTAGAACCTGCAAAATAGTTCTGAATTCTGTAAGTGTAGAGGGCTAAGTGTGGATAAAGTTGGGAGGATAAGCAGATCTACAGAGAGTTAACAAACCTACTACATAACATCAGTGGACTCTTAATGTCAGTTCTAGAAATGTCATTATTCATCTGTTGCAGTTGTAACGTAAAGTTAAATGTATCCTTTCTTTTGCGGTCTGTTTTGGGAAGCTAACTTGAAATGTCTTCCCATTCCAGTTGCCCTGGGACCTGACTGTCCAGATGTCATCAGCAACAAACTTGTGAAAAACTTCACGGCACTATCCTATGGGGGTGGCAAGTAAGAGAAAAAAAAATACTTTGCTCTCATAGTTTGATGATGGTGATGATGTCTGATTTGGGACTTGTATCGGCTCAGTTGTAGTCAATGAGGAGAGTTACTGAGCCAGGGTGTCCTAAAAACGTACCCAACATACCTTGCCAATGTAGGTGGAGAAATCTTACATTGACCCCTAAAGCTTTGGGAAGAAGACCTCCACATTCCTGCTAACTCAGTTAAACTATGTGTATGTTTTCCCTCTTAAGGAAAAAAAATCAAAACATGTTGGGCATAGTTAGATAGTTTTATAGTATTTGGTTTTAATTGGTATTTGGTATGGGTTTTAGCTGATGTTGTGAGCCTCCTTAGGTCGCTTAGGCGAAAAAGGTGATTGTATAAATCCAACAAATAAATAAAGGATGATTCAGACAACCACTTGTAAGGATAGCAAAGCCCATCATCCCACCACATAGGTCCCATTCCACCTGCACCCATTCAGGAAGCCAGCTTAGGACCTATCATAGGATCTATGATAGGTTTCGTTCACTTGCTAATTTACTTACCAAAAGACCAGCCAGATCAAGTCGGAAATAGCAATGTAGATTAGGTTGCAATGTGTAGCATTGCCAATAAAGGAACTGGAATTCTCCCACCAGTTTATGCTCTATATAAAAAGTACAAACATTTTCTGTAAAATGACAGCTTTATTATATGAAGGAAAAGTAAATCACAAATCAGGACCACACAAAAAAAATTATAAAAATAAAAAGGAACATTTTTACCTTTCCCCCTTTTTCTGGTAAATGAGAAAGGAAGGTCTGTCTGTCTGTCTGTCTTTCCTTCCTTCCTTCCTTCCTTCCTTCTTTCTTTCTTTCTTGGCATAATTAGAATTACATTTTATCTACTGTTCTACTCGCAAGCAAGTATAAACTCTTTCCTCCTGCTTTGAACATGCTTAACAATAATTTTTTTCTTTTCTAACATTCTTAAGATAACCAAACCAATTTTTCCATCCTTTGTCCCTTCTTTTCCTGTCTCCTAAGCAACAAGACTGCACATTCAATGTTCATCTTCTGCACTTCTGTTCCCACAGTCCCAGCTTATTTTGAATTCCAATAGGACAGGAATTGCACCCCCCACCCTGCTTGAAGGCCACATTCCAAGACTTTCTTCACCCCCTTTCTGGAAGCAAAGAGGAACAGTAACCATTTAAAACTCACTAAAAGCAAAGCCTCTGGTTTAATTCATTACACCACTTTGAGTTTGTAATTTTATCTCTGAGTAGAGACAGGTCTTTTATGTCACTACAGGTACTGTTGGATTATAACTCCCATTGTCTCTGGCCGGGGCTAAAAAGAGTTACAAACCAGGTCATTAGAGGGCTAAAATCACTCTCTTCCCCCATGCACTAGGGATTCCCAAACTTGGGTCCCTATGTATTCTTGGACTACAGTTCCCCGAAGTCTTCATTATTGGGTGTGCAGGCTAAGGCTTTTGGGAGCTGCAGTCCTCTATGAGACATCAGTGGTCCACAGAACAGTTTGGGAAACACTGTCTGGTTAGGTGATGCAGATATCTGCTCCTGTGTTGTTAATAACAGCACATAAGACTTTGGAAAGAGGTTTCTTCCAGCATTACAGATTAGTATTTGGAGAGATTTGACAGATGCTTCCTATGTCTGTGGAGCTGATTAAAAAGCCAGGAGCCACTGCAATGCAACAGACTGGTTTTGATGGCTGGGAGGACTCCATGTACTCTGAATCAGCATTCAGAACTGAGGTAGGAAAACCTAATTCCATGGTTTAGGTTTTCTCCCCATCTGTGTATTGACATCTCTCCTGGATGGGTGTTTTTGTATGAATGTTTATTACAAAGAGAAATAGTGAAGAAAAAATGGATATCTCAGGCCTTGGCTCTCGGAAAATGTCAGTATACCACATGAGGTCCTATAGGAGTACACTGGTTGCCCCTCTGCTTTGGATACTCTCAAAATTAGGATCTTATCCTTTGCTTTTTGGTAATACAGGTGAAACACTTGGAAAACTAGAGTACTGTGCAAAAGTCTTAGGCCGCCACCAGTTAGTTTGGGCTGCTGTAACTCAGGTGCCCTAGCTCCAAACCTCCTCAAACGTGGAGAGGTTTGAGAGGAGAGTCAGCAGCAGACTCTCTCCACGTTTGGTGTGTCTGGGTGGCTCAGGGGCTGAGGTGTGGCTTAACTGGAGGTAACCTAAGACTTTTGAACCGTACTGTATATTCTGCGTCTAATATACACAGTCTGTCTAATCATGAATTACAAGCAGCCCTCTCTCAGAACACATGTCATTTCTCATAAATTACTACCCTGTAACTAAGTCCTGCCTTCAGGGCTTGATCCCCACAGATAATTTACACCACTTAGTAAAATTGAAACAAAGAGAGCAGATTTACTCAATGAACATGATTTGTACAGACAACAGAATCCATATTTTAGTGGCTCAGAATTTTGGCTCTATTGGTTTGGAATTTTTATGGCTCAGTGGTATCTTGGGGGAATGTTGGAAGTGCAGAAAGTGCACTTCAGTTCAGGGTGGTGGGACACTTTGGGGCTTTTTTCTTTCATTTCTGACCTTTTACCCCCATGGTTTCTTTTAGGATACAAAATCAAGTTTCTGCTTCCATGAAAACTAAGATAACGGCATATGCCATTGCCTTGGCTTTGCACATAAACCATTTCCAAGTTGATTTAACAGTCCTGCAGCGAGATCTAAAGTTGCGGGATACCAGGTAAGAGGAACACTGTGGCAAAATTCAGTGCATGTACTCTGTTTCTTAGAGAGCGCCTCACAGACCTTCTGAGCCTTAAAGGCCTTTGGCTCCACCTTCCTGGCTCTGCAGTAGCAACAGCTTGGACATTCTGAAGTCCCTCTGTTCTTCTGCCAAACTTGATGATTGGAAGGTCGGCAGGTTGGCAGTTCGAGACCTGAGTACTGCATGACAGAGTGAGCTCCTGTCTCTGTCCCCGCTCCTGCCAACCTAGCAGTTTGAAAGGAAGAAATTGCAAGTAGAGATATAGAGACTACTTTGGTGGGAAGGTAAACAGCACTCTGTGCACTCCGATGTCTAGTCACGCCTACCCTATGCCCACAGAAATGTCTGCAAACACAGACAGCGCTGGCTCTTTGCTTATAAACAGATGAGCACTGAACCCTAGAGTCAGATATGACTGGCTTTAAAACAAGGGTGACCTTTACCTTTACTTGTCAGGCAAAAATTCTGCATGTTAAACTTTTCCTCTTCATTTCTATCTGTCCCTGCTAGGAAAATGGTCACTTACTAAATCTCTCGTGTGTTGGGCTGGCATGAATGGCTAATAAAAAAATAAAACTCGTAGCTCTCTTCTTTCTGTAGTAGGAAAAAGGGGTAATTCTTGGGATTAGGTCAGGGGTGCCCAAACATTTTGGGCCATGGGCCAATCACGTGGTTCAGAAAGCCGGTCACTAATGCTCCTTGTCCGGGTATGGCCCCCGATGCCAATTCATCCGGCCCGCAAAGCCCTGGTCACTCCTGAAAGTGGAAGTAAAATGCACCCATACAGGCACATTTTACTTCCGCTTCCAGGAGCGATGAGGGCTTCGTGGGCTGGATGAATTGGTGTCGGGGGCCGCACCTGGCCCCCGGGCCTTAGTTTGGGCACCACTGGATTAGGTTTACTTGAGATCTGTATGCAGCAAGTTATAACAGCAGGCCCACTGTAGGTAGTTACGCAACAGTGACAAATGTAATCCTCATTGCTTAATCCTAATTCCTGTAGTTGACTAGGCTAAAGTAATCAGCCTAGGAATTTCTCACTTGCACTTTCAAGAGTCTGGCCTTTTGTTAACCCTGTGGCCAAGGTTTATTGACTCCCAAAGAGCAAATTTGCTTCCACTAGGCTTGGTCTCCTCCTCCCACATACTGATAGACAGAAACTCAAAAGGACTGTGCCGTAGCTGTGACCTCAGTACCCATGTTAAAAAAATATTACCAGATTGTATGAAAATCTCCATCTTGAGAACCTCTTCTTGAAGATTTTAGCTCTCAGTAAATGCAAATTTCCCACAATCTTTTAAAACCTTTTTTTTTTGGCAGCTAAATTTCTGTGGATAAAATGTGGGGATTTTTAGTGCGACCAACATTTGCAGTCCACATTGGCTGGACATTTGAAAGGAGTTAGATGGACACTTTAGAAATTGACAGACTTTAGGTTGTACAGAGCATAACTAAAAAGATCTCACCATTTGTGTTTCTTTAAAAAGGGATGGTAATTCACCTTAAGTCAAAGTTGACTTGACTGTCAATAGTAATAATGATGATGATAAATTCTAGGGAATTACTAAGTACAGCTGATAGGCTGTTTTGACTACAAGAACAAAATAGTGTCTCTTATTTTATATAGCGCTAACAAGTATATGTAGCGTTTTACATTGACAGCCTCAAGGGGCTTGGAATCTGCTTTCCCAAGTTTTGGATTTCCAACTCCCAGTGGGCCCATTCAGCATAGCCAGTGGTAAGGGATTCATTGGGAATTGAAATTCCAAACATTCACAGGGCCTCTGCTTCTGGTCTCGAAATGTTACTGTATTTGCCAACATGTAAGACATATCGAAGTATAAAGATGCACTATGTTTTATACATTTTTTAAAAGAAATTTTTTTTTCTACATTTTTTTCATGAATTTTCAAAATGATTTATTGTATGAAAAAAGGGGGATCGGCAGTGGTTGGAGATAGGGAAAGGGTGGCTTCAAAAAGATACCCTCACTCACTCACACACACACACACCCCGGGCTGGTGGGGATCGGCGGTCTCTGGAGACCAGATCAGGTCTTAAAATTTTCAACATGATAGTTTTGATTACTGGTACATAAGACCACTCCATTTTCCCAGTGCATTTTAAGAGGGGAGTGCATCTTATATGCCGGCAAATACGGTACAGTAGAACCCCATGTAACGAAAAAAGTCAATTCTGCGAGGTGCTTCATTATATAGATGTTTTCCTTATACAAAGCACTAACTGTGGTACCCCACATAACAAAAACCCTTTATAACAAAAATCCCTATGGCAGTTGTGGTGAACCTATGGCACGCATGCCAGAGGTGGCACTTGGAACCGTCCCTGCAAGCACCCATGCAGTCACCCCAGCACAGAGTTTGTCCTGCCCCTCTGCCCAGCAGCCCAATGGGAGTGCTTCCTCCCTCCCCCAGCACAGCGTTTACCCTGTCCCAATGGGCGCATTTCCTTCCTCCCCTGTTGCTGTCTTGACACTTTGAGATAAATAAGTGGGTTTTGGATTGCAGTTTGGGCAATCAGTCTCTAAAAGGTTCGCCATCACTGCTCTATGGGATGCATCATACAACAAAAATCTCTAAATTTTTCATTGTACGATGCATCCCATAGAGATTTTCATTATACAGGGTTTTCGTTATACGAGGTATACCACATATAACGAGAAAATTTGTAACGCGGGGTATCACAGTTAGCTCAAAAACGCTTCATTATACAGTACAGTAATACCTCAGATAACGCTTACCTCAGATAACGCTAAAATCGCATAATGTTAAGTAATCTGGGGAGGAGAATTGGCTCGAATAATGTTAAGGTCCTATGGGATGGATCGGATAACAACCACGAAAGCCTGTATGGTTACAATGTATCTCTATGGAGCTTTAACGTTATCGGATCCATCCCATAGGATTTTAACATGCATCGGATAACACTAAAAATCAGATAACACCAAGACTTGTGGAACCAAGTCTTAGCGTTATCCAAGGTATTACTGTATGCATTTTTCATTATGTGAGGCATTTGTTATATGGGGTTCCACGGTAATTGTACTGTGATAGTCGGTGGGGAGAAGCAGCAGCCAAGTGAAAAAAAAATAATCGAGACACATTTGATGAGGGATGGGAGTGAACACGGTGGTCTATTGAACGTATGTTTTACTGTCTCTGTGTCAGGATCCTTGATATTGCCAAAGCGATGCGGCTGAAGATCACTAAAAGCCAAGGCCTCTCTGGACTGGATGAGCACAAGCTAGGAACCCTCTCTTTGCCTTTACCTGTGTACAAGGTGGCAGCAGGCAATCGGAAACGGAAGAGATATTAAAATGCCTTCTTCTCCAGCATTCCTCCAGTGTCACCCCATCTCTTGGAACAATGTGACAAGTCTTGTGATGACTTTGACTATCTCAGTAGCCTATTTCAACTACTTTCCCTCCCCCCTTGTATTCATGGGATTGTTAACATGAACAGATTCTTGGATGGGATGGACAAAGAGAACAAAATAAATGGACATGTTTGTGAACAGTGCGATTGTTTTTCTTCCCGCTGGAAGCTCTTACGATACCGCTAGATTGGTGTGTCAGCAGCGGCTGGAGAGGATGGAGCTAAAACAGCTACTAGCAATGAGTAAAATGGTGTTATCATTTGGCATCTTGATTCACAGGAGCCCATACAGTAGCCCATCCCTTCTTCCACAATTTGCATTTAACGACTGAACATTTTTATTTAGTGGATGAATGCTTTGTTATTTTAAAATTAGGCTCTAGAGCAGTGTTTCCCAAATGCTGGTTTTTGGACTTTAATTCCCAGAAGCCTAAGTCATTTCCCCAAAGCACTGATCAGCCAATGTACTGACTTAGGCTTCTGGGAATTGAAGTCCACTAGTGGGTTGTGTACCCCTTGTTGGGAACCACTGCTCTAGGGAATGATGGTGATAGATCAAATAAAAATAATAAACAGACTCATGTGCAGTTCTTATAAAATTTGTTATAATAGCAGAAATGCTAAGAGTTGCAAATATCTTTAAGTAATGAAAATGAAGGGACTGCGGTGGTTTAGTGGTTAAAACGCTGAACTTGATGTCTGGAAGGTCGGCAGATCAGTAGTTTGAGACCCAAGTGCTCCACAATAGAGTGAGCTCCCGTCTCTTTCCCAGCTCCTCCCAACTTAGCTGTTCGAAAGCAAGAATTTGCAAGTAGATAAATAGGTACCACTTTGGAAAAGGTAAACAGCGTTTCGTGTCTAGTCATGCCTGCTACATATCCATGGACATGTCTGCAGAGGCAAACAGCACTGGCTCTTTGGCTTTAAGCAGAGATGAGCATCAGACCCTAGAGTCGGATACAACTGGCTTTTGAGCCATGGTGGCAGTGGTGGGACTCCAGAGCCCATCAATCTGTCATGATCCTAAGGTCGCCATATTTACTTGCTTTACTTGAGCTAGTCAGACTGACTTAGTTGTCTGCTTTCTGTCATTTGTTTATACATAACTCAGATTCCCCAGAGATTTGGTCAACACCAGGTGTCTGCCAAGTCAGACATGACATCATAGATCCAAAGGAGTAGGGTAAAAGCTGCTCTTCTCATGAGGTAATTACATTACATTCTCATGGGAGCCCAGCTGTCTTCCAATGAGGTCATTAAACACCTGTGTGGTAGGAATTTCCCATTATGTAATGCATTCCACAGACACCTGCAGACTGGGAAGCTTCCAGAAGGATTAGATCATTGAATTCCTGTGGTGGGAGAAAGTCCCTCTTTTCCCTATAAAAAGGGGTGCCTTTTCAGACCACAAATTGGTTCTCTAACCTGAGGTTATCATGCCTTTGTTGGCTGAACTGAAATTCCCTTTGGGGAACACCTACCCATGGCGAGATGCTGCCCAACGAAGCTGATGGACAATCAAGAGGCCAGATTTCCCTGAAAAGATTGCCATCCTATGGTACTAGACTTTGCTGGTATGTAGCCATTTGGCCCTTTCAAGGACTGATGGACTTGGGTTTATTTGGCTCCATAGACTTAAGGACTTACTAATTGACTCATAGGCTCTCTGAAATATTTCATGGACATTTCTGAGCCCAGGAGAGAGAGCCCTATGGACTTTGGGGATTTTATTCTCTATAGCTTCGCTTCACTATCTTATGGAATTCAAAAATAAAGTTCTGGTTTACCTTGTTGATTTCTACTTGGGCATGACACTGGCACAGAGCTCTCTGCTTCCACCACACAGTGCTACTGCAACATCCACGCTACTATGGAAAAACCACTCCCTGTGACTTGGCAAGATCGGGGTGGCTTGGGTCCTTTTGGGAGGCTGGCAGATGCTGCAGAAGGGAGTTGGGGTGGACTGCATTACACTCAGCATTCTGTCATCACCAAAGCCTCTAGGGACCCCCGGAAACCCCCTGACAGGCGACTTTTACCTTTACCCCTTAACCCATTTTCTGGACCTAATTCAGCTAATTTTTCTCATGGTCATCACAACTGAGTTGGTTAAATCTTTTTTTGATTATAGTCTTAGTAATGCTACCTTAGTGCTTGAATGTTTCAATCCTTAGTCATCCTGACTTCATATTCTTTGGACACCCAAGCTCTTCTTTTCTATACCATTTCTCCTGGTCAGAGTAAATGCATAGAAACTCCATTTATTCTTTGATTATTTTTATGTATCCTTTGCTTAAAACAATCCACAGGGTGAGATTCCTTTTTACTGGCAGGTTGTCCTGGGAACAACGTAATGCAGTGGCCTTTCATCCAGGGCTGTGGAGTTGGTAGATAAATATTCCGACTCTTGTTTTGTGTACTTCTGACTCCAACTCCAACTCCAGGTGCCTGAAATTTACTCCGACTCCGACTCCTACTACACAGCACTGGCAGGGCTGTGGGGTCGGTAGATAAATGTTCCGACTCCGACTCCTCAGTTTTGTGTACTTCTGACTCCGGCTCCAACTCCAGGTACCCGAAATTTCCTTCGACTCCGACTCCACAGCACTGCTTTCATCTGCCTTCTGCATTTCAGCTTGATGCACATACCACTGATCCAGTTCCATGAGTCACTTTCTGGTCCTGAGGCCTTTTGGCACGCAAAGTCCTCATCAGCCCCAGGCTGGTATTGATGAACCTACTGCCCTCCATCAAGATGGATTCAAGTGGGATTTAATCCACTTGGGGACCATCACCCTTCCCTGTAGGCACCCAATGCCCTTAGTCCTCAGACTAGTTGTCAGGTTAGTTAACCACCGCCTGACACCTGGCACTGAGTCTCTGGCAGTATGGTCTACTCTTATTACCATAGCGGGATAACTTGGCCAGACTGGATTGCATATCTGCTGCAATTTGGCATTTTAAAAAAATCAAAGCCACTTTGAGGGCCAGAAATGGCCTTTCAGGCTATCAATTATTTACCCCGTACTAGGCAATTTTTAAAACTAAAGTTTTTAAAATCTGCACCAAAAGATGTCTGTTCGTGCATGTTTTGAAGTAAGTGAGTAGCCTAGCCTGTACTGAAAGCTGTACCAATGAAATTTCCTTTTAAAGATGATCAGTGCTATTTTTTAAAAAAAGGGCTTTAGGTCACAAGGATTTTCAAGGACATAGCATGTGGCAAAAGTAACACCCTGGTGGCAGGCTAACCATTTCTCATCTGGCATAAACTTGTTGACTGACTTTCTCTTGGATTTGCATCTAATGAAGGTGGGTTTGCAGCTTTTTCCAAATAAACAGTCTCAAGAAGAATAAAAGTATACTAAATGCAAGAAATGCCCTAACGTGTCTAGTGAAAGGTCTTTGTTTTTCTTTAAATAGCACCCACCAGATCATCGGACATCTCTTATTCTGCTAACATTTCCATACTAGCTTCATCTCACCACTGCTCCCTGGTCAGGATTGAACTCACAACTTTTGGTTGCAATACGACTGTTTAACCACTCCACCACCAGGACTTGTTACAAGTAATGCTTCTCTTTGGTAGAACTGCATCTGGAGCAAGGGTGTGTAACAACTATTGTAAATATCGACACACTTGTATGCACTAGGACTTGTTGCTGCTAGCTGAGATGGGCCAAACATCGTCCCTGCCATCTCGGGAACACTGAGTATTGCTAGTGCCAAGCCATCAAGGATTCCATGGTGACCACTGGGGCAGTGGTCAGCAACGGCAGCTATGCTATGATGTGCATGCCCAGGTGCCCTCTCCTCCCTCACTGTTGAAACTGACATGGCAAACAATCTCCTGGCATTCCCTCCTCTGCTTCTACTGAAGCCACAGGAGTCCATCCTCCACTCCTTTGTATCTCCTTACCCCACTTTGACAATGCATGCGGTACAAATTAACGAGTTGGCAACATTCCAGTGTCTAAAATATAGCACTTTATTTTTCAATCGACAGGTCTTCCCTAACAAAACTTTACATGGAATGCTCGCAGTGTTCTTTACAAAGATCAGGCGGAACACGATCACCCAACCCAAGATTAAAAGCATTTTAAAAAAAAGTTCTTGAGTAGCTTTCTGCACCAAAAGTTCAGTTGCTTTCAAAGAGGGAGTCTAGGGCTGCAATCTGCCTAAAGGTAATTGTGACTAAATACAAATAGGTTGGATCCAGAATGAGATGTGTGCAACTGGGCTGGCAGAAGTGGCTTTTTCTACCTACCTCCATTGACTCCACTAAGTATGGTAAGCTGCAGAGAAGACCCCTAACTACTGGGTGGGGGCCTCTTTCATAAGCAAAGTCCTTTTATGGAAAGGAAATCCTAGATTCACTCCACTAAAAAGGAATCAAGGGTTATCAATTTATAAATTTCTAATGTTTAAAAATAGGTTCAAGGAGAATTACAGATCATTGAAGATGAACAAGAGGAACTTGCACTTCAATCCTTAACACACTGAAAGAAGCAAACTACAGTACTTCAAGGAGACATGTAAGGCAGTGGTAGCGAACCTATGGCACACGTGCCAGAGGTGGCAGCACTCGGAGCCCTCTCTGTGGGCACCTATGCAGTCACCCCGAAAGTGGCAACTGTCCCATTATCTAAGCCAGGGGAGGGAGTGTCATATCTCACCAAAGAATAATAATAATTCTAATTCTTCTTCTCCTTCCTCCTCTCCCATGTCTAGGCCAGACGTGAAACTGCCAAAATGAAGGCACCTTCTGGTGAGTTCATTCTGCAGTTCCAAACAAATGTCTTAACAGGATCAAGGTTTTCAAGTACAGTCAAACCTCGCATAATGAGCGTTTCGCTTAGCGAAAAACTCGCATAATGAGCAAGTTTTTTGCTAAGCGGTCCGACTCGCATAACGAATTTTTTGCTATGCGAGTCGGACTTTTCCCTATGGAAAAACTCGCATAACGAGTGTTTCTATGGGGAAAACTCACATAGCAAAAAAAAAATTCGCTAAGCGAGTTTCCCCCCTTGAAATGCTCGTTATGCAAGTTTTTCCATTGGGAAAAGTCTGACTCACATAGCGAAAAATTCGTTATGCGAGTCTGACTCGCATAGCAAAAAACCCGCATAGCAAGCAGCCTTGCAGAATGAATGAAATTTGTTATGCGAGGTATGGCTGTATTTTCAAAAGGTACAGAGTATGCGAGTGGATCAAACATTCTGTTTGGTCCTCTGCCATTAAGCTCTGTCATGTTGTGAGCAGCCCCTAACTTGAAATCATCCCAAACCACTCAGGTGTTCCATTTGCTTTCATCTTCCAGACAATCGTTTTGACATTCCTAGTCAAAACAATTACTAACTGTTCCTTCTGTGAGAAATGGTTTTTCATTGTACTCTCTGTTCTTTTGCTAAAAACTGCATCTAATGGAAGTCTGAAGCATCCTAGGTGGGACACTTTGCCTTCCTGAAAGACCAACATATTCTGATATGTACATTCTATTATTCTTCTGTCTTGTCCCAGACAGTATAATATGTATTATAAAGCTGGGCTTATCTTCTCAGCATGCAGGAAAATAACTCCCACTTCTGGAAAGAAAGATTTATTCCAAACTATGCCTCTCCTTCACTGGCTGACTAAGAACATTTGACATTGGCCTGGATCTAAATCAAATGACATTTTCTGGCAAATTGTTGAGCGAGAATAAGCCTAAAGAGGAAAAACACATTTCATAAATAGTTAGTAGCTTCTCATGGGACAAAATTCCCTCTGATAATGTTCCTCACTTTGCCTAGTCCTTCTCTGCTTCTCTGAGCCATATAGATTTTGCAGGCAGGAGACATGCCAAACTGAACATTGATTGGGAAGAGAAGGTAACAGATTAGGTAAAGGTCTCCCTTACTCGAAAGCCAATTGTATCCGACTCTAGGGTGAGGTGCTCATGTCCATTTACAGCCAAAAATCCAGTGCTGTCTCTGCATCTGCAGACGTGTCCGTGGTCATGTGGCAGGCATGACTAGACAGTACATGGAACACTGTTACCTTTCCCACCGAAGTGGTACCTATTTTTCCACTTGCAATTTCTTGCTTTCAAACTGCTAGGTTGGCAGGAGTTTGGATAGAGGTGGGAGCTCACTCCATCACGCAGCACTCAGGTCTCGAGCTGCTAACCTGCCAACCTTCTGGCCGTCAAGCTCAGTGTCTTTATTACTAAGCCACCATGGTCCTTCAGATTGTGTAGCTTTCAGCTAGAAGACAATCCCCAGGCATCCCCACCTCAACAGCTGCTTCATCTCCTCTAATAATTCTAGGAGTGGAGTGGGGTGGGTGGGGTAAATGTAGGTTTTGAGTAAAAATGGAGCCCCTTTGTGACCCCAGGAGACATGAGACCCATCTTTCCCCTCCTCTTAGAATCAAATCCACCAGAGTCCCTGCCCCTTTGCTGGTTATATATTTTTAATAACTAAATCAGGAAACAAAATTGTTACACAGTGAAGGACCAGCCTCTCACAATACCTTTCTTTGGGACTGTATGGTGTGCATGTCTGAGAGAGGGAGAGCTTTTGTTTGTGTTGCCTGCAGTGTGTACAGAATGTGTTTCTCTGTGTAGCACCAGCTTTTCTTCTGCATAATAGTAAATGTTTTGTGGAGGTGGAACATACAATTTTGGCATTTGAAGTGCAAAACTTTCCTCTACCTGGTACTCCCTGCTCCTGGGCACATTAGCTGCCTCTGAAGCTGGCCAGTTTGCCTTCTGCAAGGGCCCCTTGGAGCAAGAAAACTGAGGACCTGAAAGAGCAATTTTACACTGTGGAGTTTAGACTACCTCCTTCTTAGACTTCGATCCTTGGGCAAGTTAATGCTTCCTTCTGTAAAACGATATTCTGGGACTGCCCTGGCACACCATGGCAGCCACTTTACGAAAAGGAAAGGCCCTCCCACCCTATTTATGCCACTAATACACTGTCTCAGAATAAGAAATATGCCCAACTAGCCACTCAAAAGAGTGGAGGCCTTTGTACTGCAGGAGTCAAGCCATCGTGCAATGAGCTCATACAGGGAAATATCCCAACTCCTTTCCAAGCAAGAGAAAAGACAGAAGATGCTAGGCGAGAATCACAAGATGGTGCAGAAGATGCTACCATTGTTGTGGCAACCTCCGTCCACTCTAGCCGCTATCCTGGCTGTCATGTTTGAGCCTCTCTGGCTGCTTCCTGACGTCGAGACACCTCGGGAGGAGGCTTCAAGGTGAGGTCTTGCTGGAGGGTTTTCTAAGGTCCAGGCATGGTCAGATCTGAAAAACAGGAAGATATTTATGCATTTGTTCAATCCCAAAATGTGTCAGAAATATTCGTAGACCACATTTTTTTGCCATTAAGAGAACACGGAACACAGCCTTGATCGAGCAGATGCTCGTTTGTTTCTTCTCCGGCCCTATGGAACCTCCTGCCTACGGAGCTACGTCTCCAGTCAGAATTGCTGCCCTTTAGGAAGAATCTAAAAACATGGCTGGCAGGACAGATATGGGGTATGGAAGGTATAATGACCCCAGCACATTGGATGATCTGAGCCCCTCTCTTTTTCTACTTTTAAATTAATAGTTGTAGCATCTGGTGTGTTTTTAATCTGTTTTTAATCTTTCTCAGTTTTTAATTTTAAATTTTTAAAAAGTTTTAAGGTTTTTAGATGATGGAAGCTCCCACTTCCTAATCCTGGGCCTTATCTGCCCAGGGAAGGAAAAGACTAACGTCCTCTGGCCGGAAGGAGGAATGGATTTTAGTTGTTTGTGTTGTGTGTGAGTTATTGTTGTTTTGTTTTTGTTTGTTTTTTCCTCCTGATTGTAAACTGCCCTGAGTCGCCACGGCGAGTGGGCGGTGATATAAATCTAAATAAATAAATAAATAAATAAATAATTTTTAAGGACTTTTAAAAATATATTTTAAAAATAACACAAATATAATCTATACAACTATCCAACTCTACAATGTGATGCTCATCCCTGTTTACAGCCAAGAACCAGTACTGTCTACATCTGTAGATGTTTCCATAGTCATGTGGCAGGCATGACTAGACACATGGAAGGCTGTTACTTCTCCCACTGAAGTGGTATCTATTTATCCTCTTGGTCAGGCAAAAGGAACTACAGAATGACCTCCCCAAAGGTGACTTCATTTTGGCAGTTTCACGTCTAGCCTAGACACGGAAGAAGAAGAAGCTGGAACAGACGGTGGGTGCAACTTACAGTGCCACTAATAGGGTTTTCAAAGTAAGATTTGAAATAGGTCTCCTGGTTCCTTGTCCATAACTCTACCCACTAGCCACAATCATGGATGGTCTTTTAGAGAATAATCAGAGCTTGGAGAAATATTCTGGACTACAACTACCTCAGCCAGCAGGGCCGCCAGCCATAGTAGTCCAAGAATGCCACAGCTCAGCTCTGAAAATTTAATTTAAATTTAATTTGATTTAATTTTTGTACGTGTATGCTGCCCACTCAAGAAACCCAACTCAGGGCGGCTCACACAACAATCAAGCAACATACAGAAGTACAGAAATAATGACATATAAAAACTTCAACATAGGATACTCTTAAAAACCCCATTAAAACTAAAACTAACAAGAATCAAACATTTAAAAGGTTACAAATTAAAAGATCAAAGATTAAAAAGGAGAGGGAATATGTACTTAATTAACCAGGAGGCTGGGGCCACTATGATGCCACTGTTGCCCCACACCTGCCCTACCAGCCATGTCTTTAGTTCTTTTCTGAAGGGCAGCACCTCTGTCTGGACAGGCACGACAAATGTATAGTAGTCATTTGGTACCTATTTCTGTTGTATAATTTTCCAACTATATGCACAAATAAACACTTAGACCTGTTAGTACACTTATGAAACATGCAGTGGAGGGTTGTCAAAATCTTCGCTACCCCACCATGATGTCATCAACATTATGGGCGTAGCTGAGGTCATGACATCATGATGTCACGATGTCATGGGCGTAGCAAAAATATATTAAAATGTCTGTGCATGTGTCAAACCTCAATTTGACGCATGCACAGTTTTTTTTAGTGCAGATGCATCAAACCTCTATTTGATGCATGCACATTAAAAAATAAAACTGTGCATGTGTCAAACGGAGGTTTGACACATGCGCAGTCCCGGCCAGCCATTTTGGCTGCCCGGAAAAACATTTTTGGAGGGGGCCGGAGAGGCGACCGAACCAGTCGCCCGGGACTTTACCACCCCCACCCTGGCGACCCCTCCTGATGGGGTGCTACTGGTTCAGGAGAACCAGTCCAAACCAGTAACATCCCATCACTGGAAATACGGTATGTATGTCTAACAGAAATCTCAGCTCCTTTCACACAGCTACAATTCACCGAGTTTCCTTGAGGCCATTTTAACTATTCAATTGAAGTATACTTCAAACACAGCCAGTATGGAAACTGCTTCAACATAGTTTTCCTTTCACTGAAACCCAGAGGAGCTACATAGCTTACCGTTTCTTAAAGGCAAGGATCTTGTTATTGTGAACAACACAACTCTCAGTATTGGAACCTTGCTGTAAAATGCTCTTTTTGGTCTTCCCTTGGAAAATCAGATTGTCTTGCACAAAGGCCTTGGTCACATCAAGGACCTCAATCCCATAGCCTCGAAAGGAGTAGATTCTGTTTTTGGTGACCTGAAAGGGGAGGAAAGAGATTGACGATAAACAACTAATTCCTTCTAATGCCAGGCTCCAAGAATTATATGGCTATCAATCTAGCATAGAAACAGTAGCCACTCAAAGAGCTGAATATTTTCTTAAGGAGGGGGCAAATAGCTATGCACAAGTGTGTAAATTAAAAGAAAAATGGTTACAAAAATACAAACTACACTTTCAAATATTTTACAAGAGACCAGAAGACTTCTATTTTACAGCACAATGGTGAAGGACAGGTTTCACTTACCAGTAACTGTCGTTCTCCGAGTATGTTGTTTGGGGATTCACACTGATGGGTTCTGCGCCTGCGCTGAATCCGGAGCGGAGCTGGAAAGCTGATTGGATAAAGAGTTTTGAATGTGGGACCGCCCACCATGCCCAACCCCTTTAGGCGCCATTTCGCGCTCTCCCCTCAGTTTGATATTAAAGCTGCCCGCTAAGCCTAAGGCCATCTCAGGCCGGCAGCCCTGAGGGGAGGCAGGGTTGGGTTGTGTGAATCCCCAAACAACATACTCGGAGAACGACAGTTACTGGTAAGTGAAACCTGTCCTTCTCCTTCGTGTTGTTTGGGGATGCACACTGATGGGTGACTAACAAGCTCACTTACTTGGATGGTGGGCAGCCGTCGTCCTGAGATGTAGGAGAGCGCGATGTCATCATGGATGGGCGGTCATCAACGAAGAAGATCGGAGACCAGCCGTCAGGATGGACCTGCCCCGTCTGACATCAGGGGCGGACCTTGTATCAACCCGGTAGTGGGTGATGAAGGTGGAGGACCTGGACCAAGTGGCAGCCTTGCAGATATCCTCCATCGGGATGCCCTCTAGGAATGCAGTGGAGGAAGCCAGTGTCCTGGTGGAGTGAGCCCGGACATGAGGCGGAGGTGGCAGGGATGACATCTGATAGGCCAGGTAAATGGTACCTGAGATCCATTTAGATAGTCTCTGGGCAGACAGAGGCTGTCCCTTAGTCTTGCCACCATAAGCCACAAACAGTTGTTTTGCTCTCCTGAAGGACGCAGTCCTCTGGGTGTAAAACAGCAAAGCCCTCCTGACATCCAACGAGTGCCACACTCTCTCTTGTGGAGACGAGGGATTCAGGAAGAATGCTGGAAGCGTGATGGCTTGGGCCAGGTGAAATTCAGTCAGGACCTTGGGCAGGAATGTCAGATCTGGGTGCAACACTGCCCTGTCGGGGTAGAACTTGAGAAAAGGAGGGTCAGACCGAAGGGCTGCCAGCTCCCCTGCCCGTCGGGCAGAAGTGATAGCTACAAGGAAAGCAGTCTTGTAGGAGACAAACTTAATGTCCACCGAAGCCATGGGTTCAAAGGGTGCCTTCGTGAGTGCGGTGAGCACTGTAGTGAGGGACCACTGAGGGGGTGGTATCTTCACTGGAGGATAGGCGTTGCGTAGCCCTTGAAGGAACCTTTTAACAGTTTTGTCTCTGAAGGCGGAGGACAATACTGAAGAAGGTGGGGCCTTGGCGACCACAGCAGCTAGGTGGACCTTCAATGATGAATGTGCGGATCCCAACTCGGCTAGGTGCAGGAGGTAGGACATGACATCCTGCAGGGATGCGGAGTCCACGGTGCGGTCGCTGGATGCTAGGAAGTCAGTGAAGCGACGGTACTTGGCATCGTAGGACTTCCGTGTGGAAGGTTTCCTGGACAGATCAAGGATCCGTGTTATGTTGGGCGGATAAGCCAGGCCGTCAGGTGTAGGCTCGGCAGATCCGAGTGAAGGATCCGACCGTCTTCCATGCGGAGGAGATTCGGATCGGTGGGTAGGCGGAGACGATCGCAAGCCAGGGTTTGGAGTAGTGGGAACCACGGCTGGCGCGGCCAGGACGGGGCAACCAGGATCGTCCAGGCGTTCTCCGCACGGATCCGTATCAGGACCCGTTGGATGAGAGGGATCGGTGGAAACATGTACAGCAGTTCCTGGTGCCACGGCACCATGAAGGCATCGCCCTCCGATCCGTGGCCGATCCCTGCTCGGGAGCAGTAACGGCGGCACTTGGAGTTGGTCTGTGACGCGAAAACGTCTAGGGTCGGTGTGCCCCACCGTCGGCACAGGCGGTCGAACACCGATTCGTCCAGTTCCCACTCGTGCATTGCCGTCCCTTTGCGGCTCAGGGAGTCTGCATCGGAGTTCAGGGTGCCCTGGATGTGGACACCTATGGGGAACACGTGTACCTTCAGGCACCACTCCCACATCTGGACGGTCAGGTAGAGGAGGGAGAGAGACTTGGTCCCTCCTTGCCGGTTGAGATAGGCTAGTGTCGTGGTGTTGTCCGAGGCGATCTGCACCACACTGCCCGCGATCGACGGTCTGAAGGACCTCATCGCCTTCCACACCGCTAGCAGCTCGAGGAAGTTGATATGGTGGTCGGCTTCCTCGGGCGTCCATATGCCGTGAATCCGTAGTCCGCGGCAGCACGCACCCCATCCGTGGGTGCTCGCGTCGGTGGTGACTTGGATGGACGGTGCGGGAAGGGTGAAGAGTCTCCCCGCGGTCACATTCTGGTCCATTGTCCACCAGTTTAACTGGTCTCGGAGTTCGGGAGTTGGTGTGAGCCACTTCCCGAGGTTGTCGTGGGTGCCGTTGAAGGAGGAGAGGAACCACGACTGGAGGGAGCGCATCTTGAGTTTGGCGTGCGAGACCACCGCCGTGGTCGACGCCATGAGTCCTAGCAAACGGAGGGCGTCCCTCGCACGGACCCGACGTCTGCCCTGGATCCGTGCCACCACTGTGCGGATGTCGAGCAGACGTTTGGTTGGAGCGTAGGCTCTTAGAGCCAGAGAGTCTAGAACGGCTCCGATGTATTCTATTCGTTGAGTGGGGGTCAACTGGGATTTCTTGAAGTTGACCCGCAGACCGAGGCTCTGCATAAGGGCGAGGCAATGTGCAACGTCGTCCTTGGCTTTTTGTTGGGTCGGGGAGCAGATCAACCAATCGTCTATGTACGGGAACACTTGGACGCCTTGCAGTCGCAGATGAGCAGCCACCGGTGCCATGCACTTCGTGAATACCCTCGGAGCGGTGGAGAGGCCGAAGGGTAGGCATGTGTACTGGTAGATGTTGCCGCCCACCTGGAATCGGAGGAAACGACGATGTTCCCTCCTGATGGACACGTGAAAGTAGGCGTCCTTCAGGTCGATGACGGTGAACCAGTCCCCGTGGTTGATCAGCGGGAGGATGGAGTGAAGGGTTACCATCCGGAACTTCCTCGCGTCGATATGCTTGTTGAGAAGACGGAGGTCCAGGATGGGACGTGCCCCCCCGTCTTTTTTGTCCACAAGGAAGTATCGGGAGAAGAACCCTTCGTGAGACTCCGACGCTGCGACCGGCTCTATGGCGCCCTTCTCTAGGAGAGCTGTTAGTTCCTCCTGGAGCGGTGGGGATGGATCGGTGATGCGGATCCGTCCGACAGTAGGGCATCTCTCGAACTCGATCGCGTAGCCAGAGTCTAAGATGGTTAAAACCCATCGGTCTGTGGTGATGGCAGACCACGCCGATAGGTAGTCGGAAAGGGGGCGGTAGGGTAGAGTCTCGGTCACGGAAGAGTCAAACACGTTGTTTGCCCTTCCGTTCCGTACGCTTGCCAGTCTGAGGCCGTTGCTGGTAGCGTGGACGGTTGGGTTGTTGGCGCTGCCGGTAGGGCTGGTACCGGGAGTAGTCCCCTTGTCTCTGTGGCGGGCGAGGTTGATAGGATGGGCCCGCCTGAGACGTCGACGGCTGGTCCTGATGGTAACGGCCGGACCCACGGTGTGGAGGGCGGAGCTGTTTTATCGTGGCGTAGTCCCCTTTCAGCTCTCCCAAGGAGGTGTCGGTCTCCTTGGCGAAGAGGCCCTCGCCATCGAAGGGAAGCTCCTCCACGAGCCGCTTGACATCGTCCTGCAGGTTAGCCGAACGGAGCCAGGCGTGGCGACGGAGCTGGATGGCGGAGGCCAAGTTTTTTGCCTCCGACTCGGTGACGTGGCGGCCGGTGCGGATTTGCTGGAGGGCGAGGTGGTTGCCCTCCATGCAGAGTTTTTCAAAGTCCGCTTGTCGATCAGGTGGCAGCAGGGACTTGAACGACTCCGCTTGCTCCCAGAGTCGACACTGGTAGCCTCCCATGGCCGTCGCGTAGTTGGACGCACGGAAGGACAAGGAGGCATTGGCGTAGAACCTCCTGCCCAGTGCGTCCAGCTTCTTCCCTTCCTGGGTCGACGGGATGGGAGTGCTGCTGATCGGCGTCCGGTGTTGGGAGCCCTTGACCACTCGGGAGTTCGGTGCCGGGTGAATGTGCAGAAAGTTGGAATCGTCCAGCAGTCTGTACATAGAGTCCACTCTGTTGGATACGGAGTGCGAAGAAACCGGCTTCTTCCACACCTCCTTGGCCGCTTTAGCAATCTTAGGGAGCAGTCCGAGGCGGACGGGGACCAACTCCTTGCGGTCGGCCAAGCCGCAGACGACATCCTCACAGTCGTCCAGGGGAGCCTCCGCCCGAATCCCAAGGGTGGATCCGAGGCGAGTGATCAGTCCGGTGTAGGTCTTCAAATCCTCCGGCTGGGACCCGTGGACGGCGCCGATGTTGTCGTCCGGGGACTTGTCGACCGCAACCGGCGGTGGCTGATGCTGCTCCTCCTCCTGATCCGACGAGTCGGAGTCTCCTGACCGCTCCGAGACGCTGGGCGGTGGCAGGTAGACCTCGGGGTCCGAGTCCGACCAGTACGGCCTGGCGGATCTCGGATCGCTCCCCGGCAAAGGCAGCTGGTACGGAGGGAGAGAGGCCTCCGACCGCGCCTGTTCCACCCTCTGCCGCTTCGGTGCGGGGCCCTCCTCACGGAGCGGTGGTGCCTCCGTGGCTGGTGGTGAGGGCAGAGGGCGCTCCCACGGTGTCGTCTGCGGGCCCTGGAGCTCGGCGTGCAGTTTCCGCACCATCGCCTCGATGTAAGGGGCGATGAGGCTCAACTGGGGCGGCGGTTCGGTAGCCGGACCAGGAACCACGGAAGGGCTGCGGAGGGAGGAAGACCTGTGCGGTGGTACAGGTGGAGGAGTCTCCGGCGGCGGTGGAGGGCTGTGGGCCCTCTCCGGCGTGGCGTCCCGGGCCTCGGTCGACATCCTACCCGGCGTAGGTGGAGCTGCGACCGGGGCGGATGCTAGGGAGCGTGGCGGCGAAAGGTGAGCCGGTGCCGGGGTCGGAGGAAGAGAAGACGAAGAACTACGGCACTTCTTTTTCTCTTTTTTGTCCTTCTTCTTCTTCTCCTGCTCCTTCTTCCGCCTGAACAGTTCAGAGGCCGAGGGCCTGGAAGAAGAAGCGGAGGTTGAAGGAGCAGACGTGGAAGCGGCCTGCTCTGGAGCTGGGGGAGCCGGTGGTGCCAGTGCGGCCTCCATGAGGTAGGCTTGAAGGCGGTACTGGCGGTTCTTGATGGCGGCCTTCGAGAAGCCGCGACAGACTTCGCAGGTCTGGACCTGGTGACTCTCCCCGAGGCAGCGAAGACAACGCACGTGCCCGTCCGAGCTAGGGAACTTTCTCTTGCAGGACGGACACTGCTTGAACGCTGCCGCTGAGGCCATCCACCGAAGTAGATGGCCGAAGAGAAAAAATTATCCCGGCCGGGAGGCCCCGACACGAGATGTTGGTCTTTTTTTTTTTTTTTTTTTAAACGGCGGCTGAGGGCGAGCCCCAGCCACACGAGGACCAAGGGAACAAGTCCCCTAGTCCGAGAAAAATTGTAAGGTAGGAAAAATTGGAAGATTCTGAGACAATCTCAGCAAAGTACTCACAGCTTTTTTTCCAGGCTCCTGCTTGCGCAGCGGAAAAAAGCAAACTGAGGGGAGAGCGCGAAATGGCGCCTAAAGGGGTTGGGCATGGTGGGCGGTCCCACATTCAAAACTCTTTATCCAATCAGCTTTCCAGCTCCGCTCCGGATTCAGCGCAGGCGCAGAACCCATCAGTGTGCATCCCCAAACAACACGAAGGAGAAGGTTGGGGTACTCAGAAAGAGCCTCCTCAAAGACCGTGGCGTTTCTGAACCACAATTGGGAATCCCCTGGTAACACCACCCTTGTTTTGCTGGCTAATTTTTCTCACACTAGGTCAGGAGAAAAGAACTACAAAATGAACTCCACAAAGGTGGCTTCATTTTGGCAATGTCACATCTGGCCGAGACACGGAAGAAGAATGGTGAAGGTTAAACCAATACTCAAAATCCCCAAAACAGCCTTTCTCAACATCATGGCCTCCAGAAAGGTTTGACTACAACTCATCTTGCTCAGCTGGCCCACCTATGAATTGCTATCAGGTTGAGGATTCCCAATCTAAAGGAATCAGAAATCAAGCAGGCTGAGCTCTATGGAGGAGGAAAGAGCCAGAACCCAAAATACTATCTTGGGAAAGTGAATCCCATGAGAGGAAATAAAATAGTTTGCTTTAATCCTTGGTTCACAGGGCTACTGAGATAAGAAGGAATTGGTGGAGATGAGAGCTTAGAGTTATCCAAGGCAGAGTTTGCACACGTGCACATATATGTGAGCACACCTGCATGCACACGCACGCACACTTTTTATTTTATTCCTCCCTAGTACAAGGAACACTGTTTGTTGTACGAGGGATTTTATGATGTTAGCCACCTCGAGTAGGGAAGTATTGTTCCCTAGAGGGGTGGGATATAAGTGTAAAAATTCATTCATTCATTCATTCATTCATCATTCATAAATAAATAAATAAATAAATAAATAAATAAATAAATAATAGGGACCCACTGTCAGGGTAAAGCACATTCTGGCTCCTCCAGCTATAATATGACCACATTAAAATTTCCAAGCATTTAGAAACAAATTCAGGCTTAATTGTTGAATATCTTGTTGAAATAATTTAGCATCTCAGTCTACATATGTTGGGTATGTATTTTTTGGAAACAGTAGCAGCAATACTCAATACCAAAATTCACTCTCCCCATCAGCAGAAATAGAAATATATCAAGATAAAGGGGGAAAGTATAAAACAGTGGCAGAGTTCAAATACTGTACCTAGGAACAACATTTAGTGAAAATAGCAAAATGGACGAAGAGGGAAAACCAAACAGTAGGGAAAACCAAATATTGGGACAGTTGGCTCCACTCTTACAACACAAGGCAATGCCAACCAGAACAAAGAAGCACTTCATACAAAGTGTATTCATTCCCACCTTATGTTACCAGTGCCAGACTTGGACACTTACAACAAAACTTAAGCAAAGGTTGGTCACCATGGAAATGAGATGTCTGAGAAAGGTTGCTGGAGTGACTAGAAGGGATAAAATCAGGAATGAGGTTATAAGGGAAAGAATTGGAACAGAACTAATCTTGCACTACATAGAGAGACAACAAAAAGGGGGTTTGGCCATCTGGAGAGAATGTCTTGGAATTCCATACCTTACAAGGTATATGTGGAAAGAGGAGAAGGACAAAGACTATGAGGCAGACCCAGAGCAAGGTGGAGAGATAACATCAAATAAATATTACAAAAACTCCAAATGCCACAAGTGGAGTCACTAGAAGTACCAGAGCAAGAATCCTGCATCTCCCTCAACACTCAATGCTGTAAAAGAGGAAGCAAAGCAGAAGAGTAGCGTCCCTTGGCGGGGCCCCGTATAAAAATTTGTTTGGGGGCCCTTAGGAAGGGTAAAGATTTGTTTTGCTTACGCATGTTGGGGGCCCCTGTGGCCCGGGGCCCCCGTATAATTGATACGGCAGATACGGCGGTAGCTACACCTCTGAAGCAAAGAAGAGGAAGAAGACAGCAGCAGAGGCCCTGAGGATTGTTCAGAACTGCTGACATACTCTGTTACCTCTCTTGGGTGGTGGAGTTAGCAATGGATCCCTAAAGACCGAATGCAATAAGCAGCAACAAGAAGCAGTCTTTTCATTAGCACGATACAGGTGCATGGTTTATGCCAGTACTGTACTTGGGAATGGCACTGTTTGGAGACCACAACTCTCAGTTACTGGTTATTCTGACCAGGGGATTCTGAGACTTGTAGTCCAAAATAATGTTTTCCAAGCTCTGCTTTTACCGACTGATTTTGAAATCTGCAAAGTTGCAGAATGCCAGGAAGCACTAGAAAGCATAGGTCTGCCCTCCAGAGATCTGGATTCAAATTTCTTTTCTGCCAAAGAACTGCACTAGGTGACATCAGTCCAGTTATCATTCTCAGTCAGGCCAATATCACAGGGTTATCAGGAAGATAAAATGAGTCCCCTGTGTGCATACAACCCTCCCCAGAGTAAGGCCAAGACACAAATAATCATAATAATCAAGTTGTTCAATCTAAGTCACATACCTTCATGTCTGCCGATTCCAAAAGTTTGAGGCCGCTCCCCTTGTTTCCTAGGATGTCATTCTCTGTGATGACACCTTCACCCTTGGAGACAACCCCGTGGCTGATGTTGTCGTAAACGCCGTTGCCTCGTAGCTCCACCTTACACTCCGGCTCCACCAGGACTCCACCGAGGCTATTGCAAGAGATGCTGTTGTTCACAATCCGTGACAGCTGAGAGCTTTGAAACACGGCCACTCCACAGTCATGGTTGGCATGAATGGCATTCCCAATGATGTTCAAGGCCTCACTGCTCTTCACGTACAAGCCAGCAGCTATGAAAGGAGAGAAAGCCACACCAGACACCATTCACCTTTACTGACCAACATTTAGGGCAAGCCAAACCAAAAGCCATAAGTGCATCGACATGGAGAGCAAAACTCTTCTGAGATTTTCTAAAGACATTCTTTAGTTCACACATCAAAAACAGAACTCGGTTATAAAGGCAGGCAGAGCTTGGCAATGATTCCTCGTTCATGCTGTCTTTATGCACTCAAATCAGAGGTGGTGCAGTCTGCACAAAACTGTCCTTTGGAACATCCCAGTTGGAGAGCCTCCTGCCCTGCTCGGACAGCATCTCCCAACAATGGCCATGCTGAGGAACTGTAGTCCAAAGAAGTAACTTTGCCAAGCTGTGGAGCTTAATACTATTATCAAGTGTGACTCCCACCCAACCACCCAGGATCCCAACTCACAAAGGCCACTGGGAGTAGTGGGTGCAGGGGCCAAGCTGCAGGGTGCTCTACTTGACTGTGGGGAGAGGAACAGAAGGTGGCACGCAGCTACTGAAGGATGCTGCTGTGTCCTGGCAAGAAAAGAGCATGGCATTATGCCAAGAAAACTGGCATGCACACACCAGTTACACCAGCTGGTCTCAACAGAGTGCTCTTAGGGGCTTTCCAGGAATCTCACTTTGGCATCTTCACCAGAGAGTTCTGCTGATTTCCCTGCCTCTGTTGTCAACCAACAACAACCTCTAGTACAGGAGATCTTAACTTTTTAAAGCCAGGGGCTGGGTCATGCTCCCTCAGACAGCTTCAGGGGCTGGATGGGCATTTTGCCCTTCCTCCACCACATGGCACTTTCTGGTGTGGTGGAGGTGGTAGTGGGCCACATGAAATGGTGCCATGGGCCATATCTGGCCCATGGGCCCCAGGTTGAGAATCCCTGATCTAGTAACTACAACGGGCACCCTACACCCACCATCACCATCACAAGGTACTGCTCACTTGTTGTCTCCTGGCAATACTCTCCTCTCCTTAGCATGCCCTGCCTTTGCTTGGCTGCTTTCCACATCAAAACTAACTGCAGATTGTTCCCCCAGTTGCTGCCATCATTTGCAGGACATGAGGTATTTCTTTCTCCATTTCTAAACATTCCCAGCACAGAGCTGCTAAAACTGTCAGCCATCCATTTGAAAATAGATCAAAAAGGAGTGAATCTCAGAGCCAAAACTAGGGCAAGGCAAGCAAAGCTTTGGAATCCACAGTGCTGAATTGTTTAGGAGGCTCTAGCTTGTGTTGCTGAAGGGGCACAACTCCACCTATTGATATCTGCTGCTAGAAGGGCACACATCTACCTAACGCAAATGCACACGCAACCCTCAGCCACTCCTCCACCCGCAAAGGGAAACAGAAACAGACGGGTTCTCTGCAGAACACAGATTGGCTATTTCATGCCAAGCATTTTCCCTACATATTCTCCCTCCATATGGCAATGTTACATGAGTAAAGCTCAACCAACAGAGCACTCAGCTTCCAGCAGTAAAGCCCTGTAACAGCTCTCATGAACACAGATCCTTAACTCCCAGTAGAAATTTGTGTTTGTGTGTGCATACGTATGCCCAGCCAGATAAATGTCTTATGAACAAAGTGGCCAGTGCATCTCCTCCAGAGTTCAAGGTACTCCTTTACATTGAAGTGTTCCTGAAGGACCTCTTGCAAAGAATTTTTCAACTTCTTTGAAACCCCTCTGGGCCTTCCTACAGGCAAACCTGGCCATGGCACCATCCAACCAGGACTCACCTCCGTTGTGGTTGATGTTGTTGGACTCCACCAGAGCCACATTGATTGGCCTCCGTGAAGTCAAGCGTTCATCCTCGCTCTCCAAGTCATTCTCCCAGTTGGCAGCTTCTCCCTCATCATTGAAATTTTCATTGCCTCCTTGGTTGGCGAGGTAGTCGTTGGCATCATCCTTGCGACAAAACACAGCAATCCCATAAATGCTGTTGTGCCCAATTTGGTTATTGGTGATATGAGGGAGGCTGGACGACATGACCCAGACGCCACAGCCCTTGTTACCTATAGAAAAGGAAGCAAGACATGGGCTGCCAAGGGTATTGGATGTTATCGGAGGTTGGACCGTGATCTTGCCAAAGGAAGAACTTTGTATATCCCTCAACACCCTAAGGGAGGGTGGTGGAAAAGGAAGGAGAGGAGGAAAAGGGAGGGGGAGGAAGAAGAGGAGGACCCTGATCACATTTTGAGGCCAAGTCACTCCCTCCTTTGTGCCTTTCCACCTGCAGACTATGTTTTTACTGAAAAGGACCTTGGACAAGGGTGCTGTGGTTTTCAAGCTGTTCAAAATAGTTTTAGGTTTCTGATGACCTCATGTTTCTAAACCACTTAAATACCATTCTTGGAGGGGAAAACAGACCAGCATCTTAATGGTATTATCAGCCAGAGAGTAGAACTGCTGAGTGGAAAATCAGCCCTGAGGTAAATCTCATGCCAGCTAACAGATGGCCTTAAAGGAGAATTATATACCGTAGATTCATAGAGATTACAGCCATGAATTGCTACTAAGAAGGATTGGTAATATTATCACCTCCAGTAACCGAGGCAGTATTCTCTGCAAGTCAGTTGCTGGGGTACATGCAGAAGCGTGTGCGACTGTACCCACACCCGGCCCACAAGCAGCCTGTGCGTCATTGTGTCTTAAAACAAACAGGCCTTGGGTTTGACCCAGCATGTCTCTTTTTACCTTGTTCCTTAGCAAATGCAACAGGGATTATCAATGACAAGGACAGGCTGAAGCCATCAGTCCCTGGAAAATAGATGGGGAAGAAGTAGAAGCAGTGACAGATTTTACTTTCCTAGGATCAAAGCTCACTGCAAATGGTGATTGCAGCCATGAAATAAAAAGGCGACTGATTCTTGGGAGGCAAGCGATGAGAAACCTGGGGAGCATAGTGAAAAGTAGAGACATCACATTGCAAACAAAAATTCGCATAGTCAAAGCAATGGTATTCCCGGTGGCAATGTATGGTTGAGAGAGCTGGACCATTAGGAAAGCTGAGCGCAGAAGAATAGATGCCTTTGAGATGTGGTGTTGGAGGAGAGTTTTGAGAGTCCCCTAGACAGCGAGGAGAACAAATAGGTCAATCTTAGAAGAAATCAACCCTGACTGCTCCCTTGAAGGTCAAATAGTAAAGATGAAGCTAAAGTACTTTGGACAACAAATGAGAAGAGAGGATTCATTTGAGAAAGCCTTAATGCTGGGAAAGGTGGAGGGCAAAAGAAAAAGGGGGCGGCCAAAAATGAGATGGCTAGATGGTATTGTAGAGACAATGGGTACAGAACTAAGCGAGTTGAGGAGGATGGTGGAGGACAGAGGTGCCTGGAGGACAGTGGTCCATAGGGTCGCAAAGGGTCGGAATCAACTGTGTGACTGAACAACAAAAAAACGCCATTTAAATAGTGAAATGAAGGGGCTCAAAGAACCTTCTCCAAACTCCTTTTAGAGATGGCAGGAAAGTTCATCAGTTGTACTGTGAGTCTCTGCCCCATATGGAAGGAGAAACGCCATAATGTTTTCAGGATCAGAACCTCATGTGCAAAGTGTATGGCACAGTTACTAGGGGGGCAAGACATAGAGAGAGAGAGAGACTGGCAAGTGAGAAGTTATGCACACACAGTGGTTGATCAGAAACACAGCAGGGATGGAACAGCAGAAACCTCCATGGAAACAAAGGCCCAGATCCCATGCCTTGCCACTAACAACGGAAGAAGGGGAAAAGAGAAAAGACAATATGCTCTATACCAGGAGTTATCAACCTTTTAAAGCCAGGTCAAGCTCCTTCAGACAGCTTTGGGGGTCAGATGGCCATTTTGCCCTTCCTCCACCACATGGCGCTTCCTGGTGTGGAGGCAGGGGGGGGCACATGAAATGGTGCCATGGGCCACATCTGGCCCAGGGGCCATAGGTTGAGAATCCCTGCTCTTTACTCTGCAATGTTATCTGGCAACTTGTGAAGGTCAAGGTAGTAAGGGAGTTGGTTTGTTTTAAGTCCTTGAAATCTGAACATTGTCTTGAAATGTTAAAGAGGAGGCAAGAGGCAGAGAAAAATAGGAATGCAACAGCATTAGATTTCACTGAGGACTGTGTACAGATCTAGTGACAGCTGGAAAGATTAAAACTTTGCTTCTTCCTCTTAAATACAAGCCCACACAGTTAAAGTCAAAGCTGTGTCCTTTCAGCCTCCACAAAGTGTTGTTTGATGTTGGCTGACAAAGACATACCCATTCTCTTATGTATTTAGACAACTTAATATACTCCACAAAGCATCCCCCCCCCTTTTTTTGTCATGCTGTCCTGGGAAAAGAACCAAAATGTTCCTAAGTTTGACTCTATAACCCCTAACATAGTGACACATCCACATTGATCTAGAAAATATAGTGTAAAAAACAACAACCCCAAACAGTTCTGTTCACTTTGAAACTGGAGTCCAGACTAGTCCATGAAAAACTGCACTGCTATGCCTTACGGAATGCTACTTTTGGGGGCTACAATACCCAGGACTCCACTGTCAGTACAAGGAATGGGTGTGTTCATAGTGCAATTTGGTATGAGAGTGTGTGTGTGTGTGGGGGGGTCCCAACACTGGAAAAACTAGGGTTTTCCTCTCTTCACAGAAGACAGAAGGAAAGAGAAGGAAGGGATCAGCAATCAATCTAGGCTTACCATAAATTGTATTTCCTTCTATGAGTCCTTTCCCACGCTCTCCAACCACCACACCATCTGAATAGCCACAGCAGATGAGGTTACTTCTAAGAACTGGATCACCCCCACGACGGATGTCAGCACCTCCCCACTGGTTTTCTCGAATGACGTTTTCTACAGCAGGGTTAAGAAAGGAAAGTTAACTGTTGACATCCATTGAATGGCAGTATTGAAGACACTTTCAGCTGTTCATTCCACAGAAGGGACTTCTTTTCTTCAGCAAACCGAGTCCTGGTCACTAGGTTTTTGTATAGTACAGTTCTGGAGACTCAAAGGTTGGCATTCCCTCTCTGTCAAGCTACTCCTAAGCGTGAGGGCCAGTATGCCCATCATGCAGGCAGGTGTGCTGGAATCTTCCTTTCAGAGATCCATGTCTGCCTCAACTCTCCAGTCTCCTCTTGTTCCTCCTGATGGTTGTGTTGCCTCTTTCTCCACAAGCACAAACTCTGGGTCAAAGTAAGCTTTCCCGAACTCTCTGCTGCCTTTCTCTTATGTCTCCCCATGCTTTTCCCCAGAACACCTCTCCATGGAGCTTCCTTATAAATGTAGTCCCACTTCCCTGGGGTGTCTAGTTCATCCTCTGGGAAGTCTTCTACCCAGAAGGTCCTAGACCACTCCTCCTGAGCATCCCCAAAGCTCCTTCTATAGCTCTGGTGACCAATAAATCTAAAATAAATAAATAAAATAAACCTTGGCACTCCAGCTGTTTTTGGACTTCAATTCCCGGAAGCCCAAGTCAACACATCTGCTGACCAGGGCTTCTGGGAATTGAAATCCAAGAACAGCTAGAGTGTCAAGGTTCACCATCACTGTTCTATAACCCCTTCCTCTCCTTCCATGGTGGCCCTTCATTCCCAGGGTCCTTCCTCTGGGCCTTGAGTGATGATTTCCCCAGGAACCTCAAAGGTTTTCCCTCTGATAGCCTATTTATGGCAGCCCACTTCCTCCCCATCTATGGGGAGCTGTATCTCCACTGGTGGCAAGATGACTTTTATATCGGCCACCCACCAGGGGTAAATAAATTTCTTCTTCCCCATGCCCGACACCACCCTCAAAGGCCTTCGTTTGGGACTCACTCTCGTGGGAGTGATAGGTTTGGCATTCCCACCATTCTACTTTGACTGATGGGACCCTATTGAAGACTCAGCAATAGGCAGGGCAGGATACTGACATCTGGGGATAAAACATGGCAGTTTGTCAACCTGGGCGTCAAAGGACCTGCCTTCTTCACGTTATGTATTTCTTGATTTTTGTATAGTCAACAGTAATATCTTATGTCAAAACAGCAGGAGCATCTCTTTTAAGTGGACACATTTTATCTTTCCTCCAAATAACTTTTTTTATTATGCTTGCCAAATTTAATCCTATGTCAAATGGGCACTACAATTTGAAAGCTGTTATATCAATTCAGCACTAACTCACATGCAATGCTGTTTTAAGATAGAAATTGGATGGCCTGTGATCCCATTAAATGTTCCAACGGAACTACAACAGTGATTTAATTGTCATAGTATGGTAAATTTCGACTCAGTCCAAATCAACCTGGAATAGCTTCCCTGTCTAGTTGTATATTTATTTACTTGCTTTTGTTTGTTTCTTTGTTTAGTTAGTTACCACCTGTCTAGTGCATACCACTCCTCCAAGAGATTTACAACATAATACAACCATCAAAAATAAAATCTTAAAAGCACTACTACGAACAATACAATGTATAAAACAATGACATCTAATCCCCTTTCCTTTTGGTGACAGTGTAACCAATACCAATAGATTCAAATTAAATGAAGAATAAACCCAAACTATAAACTACGTGAAACTGGAGGAAATGTTGAATACGGACTTTACAAAAATCAGTAGATAAAAACATTACAGATTTCCATTTCAGCAGTGTTGGGAGGAAAAACACCAAAGCAACATAAAGAAAAAGAACTACAATTCATAGTCTTGAGGTCATTTATTATTTAGCCAATCATACATAAAATATCCATTCTCTGCCTCTACCTGTTATTTGGCCTCTTCCATTCTCATTGACAGCTATACCAGCAGCAAGGCCCTGGAATATATGGTTTCCACTGGAACAGAAAGACAAAATTGTCCATAGTTCACAACAAGTTATCCAGTTGTCTAGCCCTATAGAAGAATCTAGCTACTGATGTACTGCAAACATAGGACAAGTTGTATTTATTTTTTATTTATTAGTCGGTCTTATCAACCGCCCTTCTCACCGAGGTGACCCAGGGCGGCTCACAATTCATTAAAAAACAAACAAACAATAAAACACTCTTAAAATCATTCCTAAAAACCCTCAGTTTAAAACTTTAAAATCAAAATCTAAAAACTAATTGAGGGCAAGCAGGGCTTAAATCAACCAGCGGGCTGGGGTCATAGTCCCTCCCGCACCCCAAACCTGCCCTGCCAGCCATGTTTTTAAATTTTTCCTAAAGGGCAGCAACTCCATCTGGAGATGTAACTCTGTTGGCAGGAGGTTCCATAGGGCTGTGGCGGACACCAAGAAGGCCCTCCGTCTTGTGCCAGAGAGATACACCTATCTGGCCGATGGAACAACTAGAGAGCCTCTCCGATCCGCTCTAGTGGGATGGGCAGATGTTCTTGGGCTGTATCTTGTCCTTGTCTCTCCCATTTCTTTTCAGGAGGTCTCTGGTCACAACGATTGCCTTTTTACTGCTCGGGTGCCTTGCTAGTACAAAAGGAACAGGACTTCTTTCCAGTGCCAGAGCTAACTTCAACCCAGGAGATATGAATTCAAAACCTTGCTTAGCTGTGACACCTGCGGGCAACCATAGACCCACATTCCCTCTCTAGGGATCTTCAGTAACCCACCATGACTTTAGACTGCTCGATGACAACTCCCATCCTCCTTTGCTAGCCTAGTCACTCTGGTTTGTGGAGGTTGTAATAGTCAACACTAATCCTGTCATATCTCACTCATGAGAAGGTGACATGAGGTTATTTAAACTGCAAAATGAAGCCTTTGTAATTTGCATAACTACATTCATAATAAGAAGTTTAAAATGTTGTTTAGCAATACAGATAAAAGGGAAAGTGGAAACGTGGGGGCTGGAAGAACCCCCTGGTGGTGGTGGGAAACTGTCACACAAATGGAGCAGTTACTCTGCTTAGGTGAGCAAAGGGCTGAATTAGCCAAAATAGCAAAGGGGGAACCATGCATCGCATCATCCTTTTCAGTGTGCTGCTATCAGCCATGCTAAAAGATTAACAGAGGCAGCTCAAAGGGCTGAACCAGGGAAATAAACAATAGGGATAATGTATGTGCCATGTAGATGCTGCAATTGTTTCTCTTTGTTCCTTGAAGATACTTCAGTGAGAACAGAAACAGTTAAACAAACAAAAACTTTCTATAGCTTGTTTTTCTATCTTGTACCTTACAATGCCAATGTATTTCATTCTGGTCAAAATGTGTTAAGAAGCTTCTCAAAAAGCTCTGTTCTTTGGCCTGGGAGTTTAAAAACAATCAAATGTGTAGGAATGTTATAGATGTGCAAAGTTGTGTTCAAACTGGGAATACCTTTAATAGGCCAAGCAATGCTTCCACTAATTTACAGGGCAAGTTTATTATCAATTGAGTGCTAGGATTCCATTCAAGCTCAAAGAGGTAGAATCACCAACCTTCCTGACAAAACTCTCCAACAACTAGAGACAAATGTTAAGTACAGAACAGTTCCTTCCAGCATAACGACTCAGCTGACAAGTGAGAGACAGATTTTTCTAATCTACATACAGTCAAACCTCGTGTAATGAGTGACTCACTTAGCGAAAAAATCGCGCAACGAGCACGTTTTTCGCTATGTGAGTCAAACTTTCCCTATGGAAAACTTGCATAACGAGCGTTTCTATGGGGGAAAACTCACATAACAAAAAAAATTTGCTATGCGAGTTTCCCCCCTAAAAAAGCTCGTTATGTGAGTTTTTCCATAGGAATTTTTGCTATGCAAGTTTGCTTCTCATAGCGAAAAACTCACATAGCGAGCAGTCTCGCAGAACGAATTAAATTCGTTATGCGAGTTATGACTGTACTACATAGATGGGGCTCTTTCCAGAAGCGGGTGGGGAAACAGACCTGTGAGCTTGGCAGTAAGTTCTGAATACGTAGCCTTCTCGAGCAGCGATTACAAAGAATCTAGTAGTGTCTGGAGGAAATGTGCGTAAAAGAATGAGTCGCTCAGCGCAGAGACTTAATTTTCAATTCCTCAGTGGAGTGCCAATAGCAGCCCCATCAAAACACTCACGCAAACCTATTATTATCAAGCTCAGCCTGTCATCCTTGAAAGAAAACAAGAGGCCGATGCAGCATTCAGCTAACCTAGTACAGTATTTCAAGCATGTTCCGTTGAAGGAGATATTATTGCTCTGCCAATTACTCCCAAGCACCCTGCATCTATTGGAAAATAGAATCCTCTCTGGAGACACTCAACCAATCTGGCTGTTCGTTGCCCTGGCATCCTGAAAAGCATTCTCTGAAAGATAAGAGGTTTCTTTCAGGAATAGGTGATAGAATCAGATCTAGGGCTGTTTTTAGGAAAAGGTAAAGGTCACCCTTGTTCGAAAGCAAGTCATATCCGACTCTAGGGTTCAGTGCTCATCTCTGTCTATAGCCAAAGAGCCAGTGCTGTCTGTATCTGGAGACGTTTCTGTGGACATGTGGCAGGCATGCCTAGACACCGGAGTGCACGGAAGGACAGGTTTCACTTACCAGTAACTGTCGTTCTCCGAGTATGTTGTTTGGGGATTCACACTGATGGGTTCTGCGCCTGCGCTGAATCCGGAGCGGAGCTGGAAAGCTGATTGGATAAAGAGTTTTGAATGTGGGACCGCCCACCATGCCCAACCCCTTTAGGCGCCATTTCGCGCTCTCCCCTCAGTTTGATATTAAAGCTGCCCGCTAGGCCTAGGGCCATCTCAGGCCGGCAGCCCTGAGGGGAGGCAGGGTTGGGTTGTGTGAATCCCCAAACAACATACTCGGAGAACGACAGTTACTGGTAAGTGAAACCTGTCCTTCTCCTTCGTGTTGTTTGGGGATGCACACTGATGGGTGACTAACAAGCTCACTTACTTGGATGGTGGGCAGCCGGCGTCCTGAGATGCAGGAGAGCGCGATGTCATCATGGATGGGCGGTCATCAACGAAGAAGATCGGAGACCAGCCGTCAGGATGGACCTGCCCCGTCTGACATCAGGGGCGGACCTTGTGTCAACCCGGTAGTGGGTGATGAAGGTGGAGGATCTGGACCAAGTGGCAGCCTTGCAGATATCCTCCATCGGGATGCCCTCTAGGAATGCAGTGGAGGAAGCCAGTGTCCTGGTGGAGTGAGCCCGGACATGAGGCGGAGGTGGCAGGGATGACATCTGATAGGCCAGGTAAATGGTACCTGAGATCCATTTAGATAGTCTCTGGGCAGACAGAGGCTGTCCCTTAGTCTTGCCACCATAAGCCACAAACAGTTGTTTTGCTCTCCTGAAGGACGCAGTCCTCTGGGTGTAAAACAGCAAGGCCCTCCTGACATCCAACGAGTGCCACACTCTCTCTTGTGGAGACGAGGGATTCAGGAAGAATGCTGGAAGCGTGATGGCTTGGGCCAGGTGAAATTCAGTCAGGACCTTGGGCAGGAATGTCAGATCTGGGTGCAACACTGCCCTGTCGGGGTAGAACTTGAGAAAAGGAGGGTCAGACCGAAGGGCTGCCAGCTCCCCTGCCCGTCGGGCAGAAGTGATAGCTACAAGGAAAGCAGTCTTGTAAGAGACAAACTTAATGTCCACCGAAGCCATGGGTTCAAAAGGTGCCTTCGTGAGTGCGGTGAGCACTGTAGTGAGGGACCACTGAGGGGGTGGTATCTTCACTGGAGGATAGGCGTTGCGTAGCCCTTGAAGGAACCTTTTAACAGTTTTGTCTCTGAAGGCGGAGGACAATACTGAAGAAGGTGGGGCCTTGGCGACCACAGCAGCTAGGTGGACCTTCAATGATGAATGTGCGGATCCCAACTCGGCTAGGTGCAGGAGGTAAGACATGACATCCTGCAGGGATGCGGAGTCCACGGTGCGGTCGCTGGATGCTAGGAAGTCAGTGAAGCGACGGTACTTGGCATCGTAGGACTTCCGTGTGGAAGGTTTCCTGGACAGATCAAGGATCCGTGTTATGTTGGGCGGATAAGCCAGGCCGTCAGGTGTAGGCTCGGCAGATCCGAGTGAAGGATCCGACCGTCTTCCATGCGGAGGAGATTCGGATCGGTGGGTAGCCGGAGACGATCGCAAGCCAGGGTTTGGAGTAGTGGGAACCACGGCTGGCGCGGCCAGGACGGGGCAACCAGGATCGTCCAGGCGTTCTCCGCACGGATCCGTATCAGGACCCGTTGGATGAGAGGGATCGGTGGAAACATGTACAGCAGTTCCTGGTGCCACGGCACCATGAAGGCATCGCCCTCCGATCCGTGGCCGATCCCTGCTCGGGAGCAGTAACGGCGGCACTTGGAGTTGGCCTGTGACGCGAAGACGTCTAGGGTCGGTGTGCCCCACCGTCGGCACAGGCGGTCGAACACCGATTCGTCCAGTTCCCACTCGTGCATTGCCGTCCCTTTGCGGCTCAGGGAGTCTGCATCGGAGTTCAGGGTGCCCTGGATGTGGACACCTATGGGGAACACGTGTACCTTCAGGCACCACTCCCACATCTGGACGGTCAGGTAGAGGAGGGAGAGAGACTTGGTCCCTCCTTGCCGGTTGAGATAGGCTAGTGTCGTGGTGTTGTCCGAGGCGATCTGCACCACACTGCCCGCGATCGACGGTCTGAAGGACCTCATCGCCTTCCACACCGCTAGCAGCTCGAGGAAGTTGATATGGTGGTCGGCTTCCTCGGGCGTCCATATGCCGTGAATCCGTAGTCCGCGGCAGCACGCACCCCATCCGTGGGTGCTCGCGTCGGTGGTGACTTGGATGGACGGTGCGGGAAGGGTGAAGAGTCTCCCCGCGGTCACATTCTGGTCCATTGTCCACCAGTTTAACTGGTCTCGGAGTTCGGGAGTCGGTGTGAGCCACTTCCCGAGGTTGTCGTGGGTGCCGTCGAAGGAGGAGAGGAACCACGACTGGAGCGAGCGCATCTTGAGTTTGGCGTGCGAGACCACCGCCGTGGTCGACGCCATGAGTCCTAGCAAACGGAGGGCGTCCCTCGCACGGACCCGACGTCTGCCCTGGATCCGTGCCACCACTGTGCGGATGTCGAGCAGACGTTTGGTTGGAGCGTAGGCTCTTAGAGCCAGAGAGTCTAGAACGGCTCCGATGTATTCTATTCGTTGAGTGGGGGTCAACTGGGATTTCTTGAAGTTGACCCGCAGACCGAGGCTCTGCATAAGGGCGAGGCAATGGGCAACATCATCCTTGGCTTTTTGTTGGGTTGGGGAGCAGATCAACCAGTCGTCTATGTACGGGAACACTTGGACGCCTTGCAGTCGCAGATGAGCAGCCACCGGTGCCATGCACTTCGTAAATACCCTCGGAGCGGTGGAGAGGCCGAAGGGTAGGCATGTGTACTGGTAGATGTTGCCGCCCACCTGGAATCGGAGGAAACGACGATGTTCCCTCCTGATGGACACGTGAAAGTAGGCGTCCTTCAGGTCGATGACGGTGAACCAGTCCCCGTGGTTGATCAGCGGGAGGATGGAGTGAAGGGTTACCATCCGGAACTTCCTCGCGTCGATATGCTTGTTGAGAAGACGGAGGTCCAGGATGGGACGTGCCCCCCCGTCTTTTTTGTCCACAAGGAAGTATCGGGAGAAGAACCCTTCGTGAGACTCCGACGCTGCGACCGGCTCTATGGCGCCCTTCTCTAGGAGAGCTGTTAGTTCCTCCTGGAGCGGTGGGGATGGATCGGTGATGCGGATCCGTCCGACAGTAGGGCATCTCTCGAACTCGATCGCGTAGCCAGAGTCTAAGATGGTTAAAACCCATCGGTCTGTGGTGATGGCAGACCACGCCGATAGGTAGTCGGATAGGGGGCGGTAGGGTAGAGTCTCGGTCACGGAAGAGTCAAACACGTTGTTTGCCCTTCCGTTCCGTACGCTTGCCAGTCTGAGGCCGCTGCTGGTAGCGTGGACGGTTGGGTTGTTGGCGCTGCCGGTAGGGCTGGTACCGGGAGTAGTCCCCTTGCCTCTGTGGCGGGCGAGGTTGATAGGATGGGCCCGCCTGAGACGTCGACGGCTGGTCCTGATGGTAACGGCCGGACCCACGGTGTGGAGGGCGGAGCTGTTTTATCGTGGCGTAGTCCCCTTTCAGCTCTCCCAAGGAGGTGTCGGTCTCCTTGGCGAAGAGGCCCTCGCCATCGAAGGGAAGCTCCTCCACGAGCCGCTTGACATCGTCCTGCAGGTTAGCCGAACGGAGCCAGGCGTGGCGACGGAGCTGGATGGCGGAGGCCAAGTTTTTTGCCTCCGACTCGGTGACGTGGCGGCCGGTGCGGATTTGCTGGAGGGCGAGGTGGTTGCCCTCCATGCAGAGTTTTTCAAAGTCCGCTTGTCGATCAGGTGGCAGCAGGGACTTGAACGACTCCGCTTGCTCCCAGAGTCGACACTGGTAGCCTCCCATGGCCGTCGCGTAGTTGGACGCACGGAAGGACAAGGAGGCATTGGCGTAGAACCTCCTGCCCAGTGCGTCCAGCTTCTTCCCTTCCTGGGTCGACGGGATGGGAGTGCTGCTGATCGGCGTCCGGTGTTGGGAGCCCTTGACCACTCGGGAGTTCGGTGCCGGGTGAATGTGCAGAAAGTTGGAATCGTCCAGCAGTCTGTACATAGAGTCCACTCTGTTGGATACGGAGTGAGAAGAAACCGGCTTCTTCCACACCTCCTTGGCCGCTTTAGCAATCTTAGGGAGCAGTCCGAGGCGGACGGGGACCAACTCCTTGCGGTCGGCCAAGCCGCAGACGACATCCTCACAGTCGTCCAGGGGAGCCTCCGCCCGAATCCCAAGTGTGGATCCGAGACGGGTGATCAGTCCGGTGTAGGTCTTCAGATCCTCCGGCTGGGACCCGTGGACGGCGCCGATGTTGTCGTCCGGGGACTTGTCGACCGCAACCGGCGGTGGCTGATGCTGCTCCTCCTCCTGATCCGACGAATCGGAGTCTCCTGACCGCTCCGAGACGCTGGGCGGTGGCAGGTAGACCTCGGGGTCCGAGTCCGACCAGTACGGCCTGGCGGATCTCGGATCGCTCCCCGGCAAAGGCAGCTGGTACGGAGGGAGAGAGGCCTCCGACCGCGCCTGTTCCACCCTCTGCCGCTTCGGTGCGGGGCCCTCCTCACGGAGCGGTGGTGCCTCCGTGGCTGGTGGTGAGGGCAGAGGGCGCTCCCACGGTGTCGTCTGCGGGCCCTGGAGCTCGGCGTGCAGTTTCCGCACCATCGCCTCGATGTACGGGGCGATGAGGCTCAACTGGGGCGGCGGTTCGGTAGCCGGACCAGGAACCACGGAAGGGCTGCGGAGGGAGGAAGACCTGTGCGGTGGTACAGGTGGAGGAGTCTCCGGTGGCGGTGGAGGGCTGTGGGCCCTCTCCGGCGTGGCGTCCCGGGCCTCGGTCGACATCCTACCCGGCGTAGGTGGAGCTGCGACCGGGGCGGATGCTAGGGAGCGTGGCGGCGAAAGGTGAGCCGGTGCCGGGGTCGGAGGAAGAGAAGACGAAGAGCTACGGCGCTTCTTTTTCTCTTTTTTGTCCTTCTTCTTCTTCTCCTGCTCCTTCTTCCGCCTGAACAGTTCAGAGGCCGAAGGCCTGGAAGAAGAAGCGGAGGTTGAAGGAGCAGACGTGGAAGCGGCCTGCTCTGGAGCTGGGGGAGCCGGTGGTGCCAGTGCGGCCTCCATGAGGTAGGCTTGAAGGCGGTACTGGCGGTTCTTGATGGCGGCCTTCGAGAAGCCGCGACAGACTTCGCAGGTCTGGACCTGGTGACTCTCCCCGAGGCAGCGAAGACAACGCACGTGCCCGTCCGAGCTAGGGAACTTTCTCTTGCAGGACGGACACTGCTTGAACGCTGCCGCTGAGGCCATCCACCGAAGTAGATGGCCGAAGAGAAAAAATTATCCCGGCCGGGAGGCCCCGACACGAGATGTTGGGTCTCTTTTTTTTTTTTTTTTTTTTTACCGGCGGCTGAGGGCGAGCCCCAGCCACACGAGGACCAAGGGAACAAGTCCCCTAGTCCGAGAAAAATTGTAAGGTAGGAAAAATTGGAAGATTCTGAGACAATCTCAGTAAAGTACTCACAGCTTTTTTTCCAGGCTCCTGCTTGCGCAGCGGAAAAAAGCAAACTGAGGGGAGAGCGCGAAATGGCGCCTAAAGGGGTTGGGCATGGTGGGCGGTCCCACATTCAAAACTCTTTATCCAATCAGCTTTCCAGCTCCGCTCCGGATTCAGCGCAGGCGCAGAACCCATCAGTGTGCATCCCCAAACAACACGAAGGAGAATGCTGTTTACTTTCCCACCAAAGCGGTCCCTATTTATCTACTTGCAATTTCTTACTTCTGAACTGCTAGGTCAGCAGGGTGTTTAAAAGTTACTATTTTGAGCTATATTTATCAGACGTCTCTATCAATCATACTCCCAGGGGCAACTCCGATGACAGAGACAAATAAAGCCCCCTCTCCATTTACTCTGGCCCTCTGAAATAGATGAATTCCAGCTCTTTAACTGGTGTGTGCACATCTCTGTGGACATGGAATACTGCTTCTCCATCACCTACCTGACTAAAGGATTACCACTGTACAGAATGTAAATGCCAGCCTCCTTATTTCCATAGATTTGATTGCTACGGATGATGCCTTTTCCGTTGCCAAGGACAACAATGCCAGACCGAAGGCCACTGTGGATCCTGTTACACTGCCATTTTATTTGTGCATCCACAAAAAAGAAATAAAAATTGAAAACAAGAGGGAGGGAGAGATTAGTCATACAGCGTCAAAGACTTGCTAAAGTAGCAGAAAGTTTATCAAGGGGCTGGGATGGATCAGAGGAGAGGCAATTTGCTGAGGAATGGAACACCTAATTTTGAGACTTTGTGGAGGTAGATTGGCATTTCCAGTGTGATTTAAACCCAACACCCACACTTTTAAAGCAGCCGCTGCATGAATGACTCAAAGGATTTGCCTCATGGCCTGTCAGTTGCTCCTCAGCCACTTTATTTAAACAGATAAAATTCTCCAGCCATTCACAAACTGGACTAAAAAGCTCTCAGCAGACTTGCTTCCCAGCTTCCCAGCCATGCGACCACCACCACCACCCGCCTTTTAATGATAGCTCTGGGTACAGACACCACCAAGTAATAAAGTCTTGTCTCTATGCTTTGAAGAGCATCATCTTTCCATTTCTCCACATTAAGGTGTTATTAAAAGTAAATGCGAGGATCAAGCCTAATTCTGCAGACAAAACAAACAACATTTGGGGAAGTTATTTTTATGGACTACTGTGCTACCTGGAGGATTCTAGGAGTTACAGTACAAAATGTAGCACAGGTGGGTTCAGGGCAGTTCAACAAATATCACCTGTCCATGTCCATCATCATCATCATCATCACATGCCACACCCAAAGGGAGAAACAAGCTCACTGAGGGTCTTGAATTGGCGACCCGAGCTTCAGCATATGAACACTGTGTGTCAATGCTCCACCTGGCAGCCAAGGGTCAAGGAGAAATACATATGAAGCAGCACAAGCCCCCGCCCCCAGCATAAACTTGGTACAGTTGACATTTTTATGAACCGCTCGTTCTCCAATCCCAACCCCCACTTAAAGAAAGACTGCCTTCCAGTGATGAGGCTTGAACCTTTGAGTCTTGTGGAGCAGGAAGGATTGGTTAGGAATGAGTCATGCTTACAGAATACTGGGCAAACCTCAGTAGGGGATCAAACACGTAGCCCCAAGTGGCAGTGGTGACCATTTTGAGTAGGATTAGTAATGTGTTTTGTGACACTTTCAAAATGTGTTGACAGCTGTTTCAACACTGCATCCCATTGTTTTATCACAGCATGGGGATAACCCAGAATCATGTTGAATGAAGAGAGGAAACGGTAAGCTTTAGAATAAAATAGACAGCTAGTCTAAAGCCCAAACAATTGAAGCAGCAAAATTCCTGATTCCCAACTTCATATACACAGGGGTGGGGAGGTGTTAACCCTTTCTCTACCTGTTGACCCCTCCCCCCTTCTTGCAACTGACTTTCCCCTTATATTTACAGACCACTTTCCTCCCCAGCCAAAATTTATTTCTCCAGCATGGATTTCGGGTAAGGAAGAAACACCATGGGAAAGAACGCTTGAAGGGAAAGGGTTCAGCATTCCTTCCCACTGCTGCTGGTTCATTAAAAACTCCCACGCCCAACCACAATCACATTACACAAATTCTATATTTTCTGTCTTAGCATCTAATTAGTGCCTTCAGACAATTCTAGAGTAGCTAATTAATACCAAGACCAGAGGGTTAGCTCCTTTCCGGATATCCACCCCGGCTTCACAATTGGAATGGATGTTGTTCTCCGCAATCAAGCCTCCTGCTCCAAGGCGCAGAAATATCCCTGAGGTCTTGCAGTGGTGGATGTCATTCTTAAGCATGATGATCTAAAATGGAGGAAGAGGAGACAAAAACATTAGGTGCATGTATTCAAAGGTGTTGACAGGAAAAGAGGTAGGAAGTCCTAACAGGCATAGATTCACTGAGTGAGAAGGGACCTTAGGAAGCCCATCTGGAAGAAATCCCTACTTCATCCAGGATGGATGATAGTACAACTTCTGCACACAACCTGGTAACAAAGTACGTCTGGTTGATTTAGGAGCCTCTGTCAGTAATTTCACTGGCAGCCTTAGGTAAGCTACCACTGTCTCAGCATCTTCCCTATGAACATCCTTGAAAGGCAGAAGGGCCAAGAGAGAAGCTTCCCCAAAAAAAGCACAGAGTTCAAGCAGGCATGTATGGGATTAGGTTCATATGGGGGCTCTTCAAGCTATTTTTTTCACACACCAGGGGTAGGCAACCTTATGGCTTCCCAGACAGTGCTGTGCTATAAGTTCCATCAACCCTTGTCACAATACTCTCCTGGTGACAATGGACAGGAAGCTGCAATACTTGGAAGGACACCACTGGATGATCCTTTCTGGATGGTTTGAGCCCACTGTGGACTTTAATACACTGTTTTCCTGTGGCAAACAAGTGTTTTTATGGCACACAGAGCTCACAATTCAAAATCCTGTTGAGCATTGTGAGTAAATCCATTCCTCGTGGGCAAATAAAGGATTATTGCTGGGATGAGGAAGAGACGTCCACACTGGTTCGGTGCATGAATCCGTACCTCCAAGAACTGTAGAGGAGGCTTTTATTTACTGGGGGGGAACAGGCCAAAACATGCAAATTTCCTTACATTGCACAACAGGATTTGGGCCCTTCTTTGGCAGTCATTGATCTGCAGAGCAAGAGGAGAGTGAAAACAAACATACTCCTTCCTCTGAGGGTAAATCTATACAGGCCAGTAACGTTGAATACTTTTAATCCTGACCTTGTTTCATTTGAGCAAATAAGTGGCTTGGATACTCATGCAAACAATTCCTTCCCAGTCAAACAAACCTTTAAGCCAATGCCCGACAAGCGTAAAGAAACAAATCTACAAATTGCAATATTCCTCGCCTTAGTGAGCACTGTGTATCGGAGACAATAATTGAATTACAGCGCTGGTATTTGCTCATTTGACGAGGTGGCTCACTGCTCCTGCCCCCCCCCCCATCAGTTAATTAACATGCATAAAGAGAGGGGGAGAGGGCTGCATTCCTCTTCCCATTAGTCACTCATCATTGGCCTGGCATAGAGGTCAAGCTCTGATCAGAATACTAAGCCTGACTACACCAGTGTATTAACAGAAAATACTATTCTTATCCCAAAAATGCTAATAGGCTGACATGGGTTTATAGCTTTCTTACTGCTGGCTGTGACAGATCAACCTCAGCAACATACAGAGGCTGGCTCTTCTGCTATTTCAGCTGTAGCCTTAAAGCCCCAGCCAGAGAAAACATGGCCATTGAGGTCAAGAGTGAGGAAGTCTGTTCAGCTCCCATCAACTCCCCTCCAGTGTGGCCAGTTGTATGGGTTTATGGGTGCCTTAGCTCAAAACATGGGGTACAGAGAAAGTAACATTACCATTGCTCAGGCTAAACTACCAACACCAGAGGGCTGTTGTGTAAATAAAAGGACAGAGGAGGAGGAAAAAGAACGATACGCTCTCTTCTGTGCTCCTCAGATTTTAAAAAATGTAATAAATAGAATAAAATAAATGAGAACTTCCCCCCATCTTAGGATCCTACTAATTATTTACACTGGTGTAAGTGTAACCCACTAAACCAAAACATTCAATCACCACTAGTTAACTAGACACTGCTGAGTATTTCTCTCATGAGCTAGTCAAATACAGTACAGTTGTACCTCCCTTAAAGAGCATAATGTGTTCCACAGGACTGCTCTTTAAGCAACTTTGCTCTTTAAGCGAAACACCATTATAAGTTACCAGTTGTGACTTCTGGTGGGGTGGGACTGCGAACCCTGATTTATTTGTAAAGCAAGTTTTTGTTTGGTTTTATTTGTTAAGCAAAGCGAACATTCAGAAAAATTTTTCCTCTTTAAGAGAGTTACTCTCTAAGTGAGGCGTTCTTTATGTGAGGTTTGACTGTACAGGTACTAGCAATTTGCCACTGTGACGTATGCAGCTCCAGTTACACTGGTGTAAATAACCAAAGAAACTCTGTTTATCTCATTTTTAAACTATAACCCCCAGAATCCCACTGACCATGATGGCTGTAGAGCCTTTGGAAATATAGTCTCAAAAAAGGCAATTTCTTCCTATCTCTACATGCAGTGGTGGGCAGCAACAGGTTTGCATCTCCCCAGGAGGGGTAGCAAAATTGGGTGGCCTCTGGGCAGGGGAGTGATGAAATTGAGTGGCCTTCGGGTGTGGGGGTTTTTTTAAGCGAAATTGGGTGGCCACGCCCACCACCCTGCCCTGCCCCATCAGGTTTTGTCCCTGCAAGTGGTTCAAGGTCTCCTTTGCTCAAAAGCCAGTCATATCTGACTCTAGGGTGCAGTGCTCATCTCCATTTACAGCCAAAGAGCCAGTGCTGCCTGTGTCTGCAGATTTATACATGGCCATATGGCAGGCATGATGAGATGGCCCACAACATAGGCTCCGCCCATGATGTAGGCTCCGCCCACGGTGTGGTAGTGAAAATTTTTGCTGCCCACCACTTTCTACATGTATTGGCATGGTTTGGTCCCAGAGGTAATTTAAATGCCAAATTATTGATGAAAATAGGGCAACTGAAGCAAAGGAGGAGAAGTGTTCTGATCTTCTAAAAGGTGTGCCAGTAAAGGCATTAAATGTTCATTCTGGGATTGTGTTGTTGTGTTAGAAGCACACAATGTGAAAAAGTGTATCTTGAGGGAAAGTTGACAGGAGGTGGGAAACATCTGGTTCAGTTTGAATCCTGATTAAGGCAGTGTTGGGATGTCAAAGATTTTACTACCCCACCGTGATGTCATCACAGTGTGGGAGGAGCTAATGTCATGACATCATGGGCGGGGCCAAAGAATAAAATAAAATAAAAATAAGCACGCACACACACACATAGCCTCAACCCACGCACCCACAACACAAACCCATAAATAAATTAAATAAATAAAATAAAAATTACATTAAAATACACCCATCCACCCAAACACCCACCCACCCCAAACATCAACCCACCCACCCCAAACACAAACCCGTCACTTATCTGTTAGTATCAGTGCCTGTGCAGCACCATGTTGCAAGATGGATATGGTCATGGTACCGGTTCTCTAGGATAATATGCCTTCATGTAAATGTAAAACAGCTGTACCTCCTTAAGGGTTCTCCAATTGGAACAGCAATTGGAACAGCACAGGTGTAGCTTATTGGTGAGGTAACTCCAAGACTTTGCTTAAAACCCCCAAGCTAGGCCGCCAGGCCTTTTTAGGAACTGTGGTAGTACGTCAATATAGGTAAAGGCATTAAATACACATTAAAATACACACAGACACACCACATCCAAAGGTGAGTCACTTACCCTGGGGAGAAGGCTATAGGGAGCTTCCGGCTGGCAGCTTCTCTTCCTCCTCCCTGCTTGGGAGGATAGCAAAGAGGCCGTGCATACGCACCAAGCACTGTAGGTGTGCATGCACACCAAGTTCTTGGCGTGTATACGCACTGGGGGAACCAGTGAAAAGGTAAGCCCCGAAGGTGGTTCCCCCCAAAAGCTGCTACCGGTTCTCCAAAAAAGTTACTACCGGTTCTGGCGAACTGGTGCAGACCTGTTACATCCCATCACTGGATTAAGGGATGGGAACACAACTGTTTCTACCTGTTCACAGAGGCTAAAAGGGAAGTAAAACATAACGGGTAGACAAAGAGGCCTATGCACCACAGGCATCTAGAGAGGAGAACAATGTTTCGGCGTTCCTCTGTTAATGTCAGTAGCCTCTTCGAATATTGTGGTATTTTTGAACCACAGTCAGGCGTACCCTGGCAACAGCAACCTTGTGTTGCCACCTGATCTTTCTCACATTGGGTGAGGTGAAAGGAACTACAGAATGAACTCACCAAAAGGTGCCTTCATTTTGGCAATTTCACATCTGGCCTCCACATGGAAGAAGTAGACTCTGAGCCCTAACAAGAGAGCTACAATGCTTGGCCTCAAGGGTGAACATTAGCATGGTAGGCCTAACAGAAGCTTGGTGGAATGAAAATAACGAGTGGGATATGGCCTTCTTAAATAAATAAATTGACAAGATGAATAGAGAAGGATGCAAATTATGTCATGGAACATGGGTCTAAACCTGCGAGCGCCTGCCATTTTTAACCAGGAGAACATAAATGGAATTGCCGAACAAACATACCAGTACCAGTTGCAGCAGACAAAGTCAGGCACCTCGTGTGGTAAAATCAACAAGCATATATAGACTATGTCCATTCAAAAAGAAAGCAAGCATAGACCACTCAGTCCTGAAGCCAGTTCTTAGTCTCCTTCAAGAGGTAAACAGAAAGAACTTCCTCAAAGATTGTGGTATTTTGGAATGACAATTGGGCGTATCCTGGTAATGGCCACCTTGTGTTGCTGGCTAATCTGTCTCACAATCGATCAGACAAAAGAAACTGCAGGATCAACTCTCCAAAAAGTGGATTCATTTTGGCAGCTTCACTTCTGGCCTACACACAGAAGGAGAAGCTTTCTCCAACCCTAACATTAGTTGCCCAGGAGTCCTTTCCAACATACCATTTGGTTGCCTGTCTCCCATTCAGCCCCACCTCTCCACCTAAGATTATGGTTCATCTGTCACAGATGGTTTTGTGAACAGTGCAAAAGAAATGGTTATTTTTCATCCACCACCACTCCCAGGTCATGTGAATCCAGTGACCAAAGGTGGAATCAAACGGGATCTCCATTTTTCAAAAGGACAGTCTGCCCCTGTAAACAAAGCCCCCATTTCAGATCAAAGCATATGCTTAAAAGCCAAGAAACAAGCTCTCACTTCCCAGAGTTCCCCCTTCCTCTTCTTGTTTGTATGTGAGCAGAAAAATATCGACTTGGAAACACAAGGCAGAAAGTGCCTTGGGAAAAGGCACATTCACAAAGCATTTCACCAGGGGAACAAGAGTGATGTCACAAATGGCACACAAATGGCCACTTAACCTTTCACTCCAAGGCTAAACAGTCTTCCAAGAATGCACAGACTTTTACAGAAGAATGCCATAGCCAGTTCAGTTTCTGCCCTTTTCTACACCACAACTGCAAGGAAACAAATACATTTCCAAAATGAAAGAGGAACTTGGTCCCCCCAGACAATTTGCCCTATCAATCCCTGGAAAATAGATGGGGAAGAAGTAGAAGCAGTGACAGATTTTACTTTCCTAGGATCAAAGCTCACTGCAGATGGTGATTGCAGCCATGAAATGAAAAGACGACTGATTCTTAGGAGCCAAGTGATGAGAAACCTGGGGAACATAGTGAAAAGTAGAGACATCACGTTGCAAACAAAAATTCGTATAGTAAAAGCAACGGTATTCCCGGTGGCAATGTATGGTTGTGAGAGCTGGACCATTAGGAAAGCTGAGCGCAGAAGAATAGATGCCTTTGAGATGTGGTGTCGGAGGAGAGTTTTGAGAGTCCCCTGGACAGTGAGGAGAACAAATACTATAGGTCAATCTTAGAAGAAATCAACCCTGACTGCTCCCTTGAAGGTCAAATAGTAAAGATGAAGCTAAAGTACTTTGGACATCAAATGAGAAGAGAGGATTCGCTTGAGAAAGCCTTGATGCTGGGAAAGGTGGAGGGCAAAAGAAAAAGGGGGCGGCCAAAAATGAGATGGCTAGATGGTATTGTAGAGACAATGGGCACAGAGCTGAGCGAGTTGAAAAGGATGGTGGAGGACAGAGGAGCCTGGCTGACAGTGGTCCATAGGGTCGCAAAGGGTCGGAATTGACTGTGCGACTGAACAAAAAAAAAAAACTCCTGTTTTCCACACTTATACACAGTGGGACATTCAGGCGACTGCACAGGAGAAACAACCAGTGTGGCCCATTCATGTTTTCTACATACAGTATACAGAAACCAGAGCTTGAAAAGTTTACATTTATGGATCGCAGCTCCCATAATCCTGAAGCAATGATGGGTACTGAGTATCCTGGCAAGGGAACTGTAGCAACTGTAGCCGCAAAATGTAATATTCACAAGGTTTTCCAGGACATCACACCCCCAAACCAACAGGTTGGCCATTTTGCTTCAGGAACATGCTATATTTTGAATGTTTAGGCTCTTAAACTTTTGATTAGATCCCTGGGCAAACAGCCAGAAGCAACGATTTAATGTTTAAAAAGCCAGAGGAAGTTGCTAAGCAAGAAACAGCAGCAAGCTAGCCATAACAGATCACTACAAGATACAAACAGACTAGGCTCTAAAAGTTGCCCAAAAATGGTGAGATCCCATAAATCTCACAGTACTGTTTGCATATCTTTCTCACCCCTTCAAAACTTATCTTGAGCAGTTTTGAATTCTCTCTCTCTCTCTCTCTCTCTCTCTCTCTCTCTCTCTCTCACACACACACCAAATTGCAACCAACGAAGACTTCACAGCCTGTCTTTGTCCACAGACGGTGTATGATAGCAACAATTCGGACAACCCCTGGCCTCAGAGTGGATACAATCACTTTTGTGTGGTGATCTTTGTGAAAAAGCTACAACATAGGGTTTGAACAGCATATCACCAACAGGTTTGTTATCAAAAACAGTCAAGAAGACATTAGAACATTAACATAAACCAGTGATGGCAAACTTTGGCACTCCAGTTGTTCTTGGACCATTCATGATCCAGACTTTGGCTTCTGGGAATTGAAGTCCAAGAACAGCTGGAATGCCAAGGTTTGCCATCACGGACATAAACATTCATAACTGCTTATAATCACAAAATTAAAGGCTGTTAAGAGGTCAACCTTAAAAAATAAAAATGAGCAAAAGAAGATGGCAGCTCAACCATAGCATGCTAGATCCCCTCCCATCTTTTACAGCACCTTACTGTTTTGAACACATCGCATGGCATAGGTCAAGTCCTGGAAAATGCTCCCTTCCACTCTGGCTTGTCCCTGAGAACAAACAAAGATGCCGCCCTTTCCATCCCTGAAAAGGCACTTCTGAACGAGGCATCCTTGCATGGCGTTGGCAAGCAACCGGGCCTCCTTGTCCTTCTGCAGCTCCTGAGGCAGAGTTTTCAGCTCATAGTCATTCTGGAGGACAGTCAACCCATTGGTCTGTGACTTGCCATCAATCACTTTGGCAAGCATATGGCTCAGGCTATGGGCCTGATAAGGCAGTTTGTAGACAGACTCGTCATCGTCCTCATTTTCACTGCTCATGCTCAACTCACTCTCACTAGAATCCAAGTCCATTGTCGTAGCCTCCTCTTTCTCTGTCATGGGAAGGTTCCCAGACACATCATTCTCTCTCTCACAGCTTTTCTTTGGCATGCCTTGAATGCATAAGGCAGGAAACGCATTACTTACGTCACCAGTGACCACCATATCACAGGTTCTTGTGTTCTTCACTGGCAAGTGTCCCTGGCTATCAAATTTCGACACATTACACAGCGGGGGCAGCTCTGGGTTTTGCAGCAGAACAGACCGTGACTTTGCTAACATAGCCAAATGCTTGCAGGCCCAGTTCTTGTCCAAAGACGGAGAACCTTCAATGGTCACAGAGGCATTTTCGCTCCCAACAAACTCGCAGTTTTCTAGGAGGCAGATGGCAACACTATGGAAATTGATGCTGGACTGGCTGAAGGTGCAAAATTTCACCTGGCAGGTTCCTGGGGCATGAATCTGAAGCTGACAGTTCTCAAAGTTGCAGTTGTCAAACTGGACGTGACCTGAGGTTGTCTAAGAAAGAAATCAACAAGATTGCTCCATATTAACACAGCACCCCTTGCAAAAAGCCAAAAAGAAAACCTCTTTTCTCAGAGGAACTCACTAGTGTCCACAACTGAAAGAAGAAATGCATAGTACCAATTCATCCCTGGCTTCTGCATATGCTCAGAACAGGCAGGGAAACATACGACTCTAACCCTGCAGTTCTCAAACTTGACTCTCTAGGTATTCTTGGACTTTAATTCCCAAAAGCCCTGATCAGCAGGTGTGCTGACTTGGGCTTCTGGTAACTGAAATCCAAGAATACCTGGAGAGTCAAGTCTGAGGACCTCTTCTCTATGTGTTTCAGTACAATTAGGAACTACTACTGCTTGCTCTTGACACTTGCAATTCCTAAAATGGAAATCACTGTGGTTTTGGAACAGCTCTCATTTGGTTCAGTTTGACAGCCTTTTCTAACCTGGTTACCTCCAGTTGAGGTGGGTGACAGCTTTCATCACCTGCAGCCAGCCAACCACTTGGGTCAATGAGAAATGCAGCCATAGGAGCAGGGATGGCTGCCCTTGGGCTTGCCCAAGAGCTTGTCTGACTGGACTACCCCATGAGCTTGCGATCTGCCCACCTCTCAGTTTACTATTCTCAAGATATGTTATTTCAAGATATGTTATTTGCCCAGGAATCCCAGATACATTCACACTCACCTTATAGACCATCGGTGTGAACCAGGCTGGCATGAAAACCAAATTGCATAACCTCATGGTTGGACAGTGTTGATCAAAGCTCACCAGGAGAGCCACCTCACCGAGTTTGCCCTTGCCCATGATTTCCACGGGGGCTTTAAGGAAGATCTCACTCTGTTCTTCATAAACTCCTGGTAAGAGTACGATTCTGTCATAAATGCTCGCTGAGAGTACAGCACTTCGCAGACTGTCAAACTCGCAGCCGGGCCCAACGCAAAGGACGCGTCGGTCCTTCTTCCTCCTGAATAAGTAGAAGCAGTGGGAGGACTCTAGGTCTTGACTGTTTTTGGTCCAGGTTTTGGAGGCAAGACAATGTTGCTTGAAGGCTTCCCTCCACGACCAAGGCTCCACATCAGGCTGGTTGGGCCAGTTTGGATGGCGGCACTCAATGCAGCCAAGGCACAGCTGCCTCCATCGGGTATTGTCCAGGCTAAGAATCAGCTCGTGCCAAGCCCGGCACACCAAGCTGCAGCGGCCGAGGTCAGGAAGGCGCAAATAGGACAAGATGAGGCGCCACAACTCCAGTGGGAGACCACTGATCTCCATTGTCACCTGTTGCACATTGGGAGTGGCACAAAGACAAGGAAGTACAAAGAATATCAATTACCCTCTATTTTTCTAAAAAAGAAACATTAGCCTGTTTAGATCAGCTACATCAAAAGCTCTGCTATTAGAGTACAGTTGTACCTCACTTAAAAAGCATAATGCATCCCACAGGATTGCTCTTTAAGCGAGTTTGCTCTTTAAGCGAAACACCATTGTAAATGACCAAGTGTGGGGGGGAATGTGAACCCCAATTTATTTGTTAAGCGAGGTTTTGGTTGGTTTTATTTGTTAAGCAAAGCGAATATTCAGAGAAAATTCTGCTCTTTAAGCGAGTTACTCTTTAAGTGAGGCACTCTTTATGTGAGGTTTGACTGTACATACCGGTAGTTGAGACTTTAGGAAAGCTGCCCTTTTGGGACTGCAGCCTCCAGATGTCTCCTGCTGTCATAGCTACTATGATGGGAGAGGGCTCGGGGAGACAATGCCCATTAAAAACAACTTTTCCAAGCTCTGATATAGGTTTAACATAAGTGGCATGTTTAAAATGTTTTTAAAATATTTAACACAGAGATTCTCAACTTGCTTTCATGAGGCACCACCATCACCTCCACCTCACCCGGAAGTGCCATGTGGTCGAGGGAGGGCAAAATGGCCGTCCTGCCCTCGAAGCTGTCTGAGGGAGCATGACCCAACCCTCAGCTTAAAAAGGTTGAGAACTCCTGATTTAACATATTCTAATTTTACCAACATCATAAGCATGCAGCCTTTTCTTTTCCTTCTCTTTTTTTAACAAACAAACAAAAAAAGTATTAAAAAGAGAAAAAAACTGAAAACAATTACTAACTACATCTTTACAATACTGAAAATAAAAAAAATACAAGCCAATATAACATAATGCAGTAACATATTAATTCAATTATTTTCAGTGCAATCAATGTCTTAACCATACTGTTTATATATATATGTAGTGTATACTTTCACATTTTATATCAATTATCCTCTAGGGCAATGAGGAAGAGGAGCGACTAAGCACTATGGGGTGGTAAAGAAGTGTGATTCAAATTCAGATTTTTATTTAATTACACATGGTATGATGGCAGTGGTGGGCAGCAAAAATTTTCACTACCACACCATGGGTGGAGTCTACATCATGGGTGAAGCCTATTTCATGGGCGGAGCCTATGTCGTGGGTTATCTAGTCATGCCTGCCATATGGCCATGTATACATCTGCAAACACAGGCAGCGCTGGGTCTTTGGCTGTAAATGGAGATGAGGACTGCACCCTAGAGTCGGATGTAACTGGTTTTTGAGCAAGGGAAACCTTGAACCACTTGCAGGGACAAAACCTGATGGGGCAGGGAAGGGAGGTGGGCGTGGCTACCCAATTTCGCTCCCCCCCCTGCTCGAAAGCCACCCAATTTTGCCACTCCCCTGCCCAGATGCCACACAATTTTGCAACCCCTCCTGGGGGGATGCAAACCTGTTGCTGCCCACCACTGTGTGATGGCCACACCATTCTTTTGGACAAAAGGGCAGCCTTTTTCTACATCCCTGTACTACAGGGTCCCTGTACAGGGACCCTGTACAGGCTGACTCTTCAGAGTTAAAAACAGTCATGCAAACAAACCATTCTTCCACTGTGTAAACCAAGGGTTCCCAACCTTTTCAAGCCGAGGCCAGTTCATGCTCTCTCAGTCAGCTTTAAGGGCCGGATAGCCATTTTGCCCTGCCTGAATGATGGGGGTGTCCATTTTGTCTCAACAGCTTCAAAGGGGTGACCGTTTTATTTCTCAAATGCCCTTGGAGGGATGGGGGCCACATGGAATGGCGCTGTTGGCTGTCCCACCCTGTTAGCAGTTTGCCCACCTTGGCAAATAGCAGTTCCCCATAAAAATGCATTGGAAAGAGGCTTTGTTGCCCATCCTGAAAAAATATTCGCCCACCCCATCTAGAATCTTGGCTATGGCCCATTTGGGTCACTCTAAGTCAGTTCTGAGTTGACAGGACATAAGAACAATACTTATTATTACTATTAAGATGCACAGAGAAGGCAGGTGCTTCTAATCTGTGGATTTCTACTGCTATAGACCAAAAAGATCAACCTGGCAGCTAATCCTCCTTTCCTCCTTATTTTCTTAAAAGAAGAATAAGGAAAAAAGAGTGGGCAAACATATGAGGGTTATCAATGAGAGATGGCAGTCTGGACTTCCTGAAAATTCTCAGTTTGCAACAAGGTGAAAAGCAGAAAATGTTAGTTTGAAAAGTCCCCAGTGGGGTTGGGAGGGGAGAGTATGCAGTTCTTTTGCAAAGTTTTTGCTGTTTTTCTACATTCCCTTAATACACCAGCCCCAAAATGCCTACCACTGGAGCTGGAACTATCCTCATCTAGTAAAGGTTTCCCTTGCTCGAAAGCCAGTCGTATCCGACTCTAGGGTTCAGTGCTCATCTCTGTTTCAAAGCAGAAGAGCCAGCGCTGTCTGCTTCTGCAGATGTTTCTGTGGTCATGTGGCAGGCATGACTAGACACAGGTTTGAAATCAAGTGCTTTTAGAGAAGCAAGCTGAGACTTGAATAGGCATCATTGACAGAGTCTCTTTAGGTAAAGGTTGCCCTTGCTCGAAAGCCAGTCATATCCCACTCTAGGGTTCAGTGCTCATCTCTGTTTATATCGAAAGAGCCAGTGCCGTCTGCATCTGCAGACGTTTCCGTGGACATCTGGCAGGAGTGTATGGAATGCTGCAGAAGCGTAGCGTGCTTTGGCGGGGCCCCGTATAAAAATTTGTTTGGGGGCCCATGGAAGGGTAAAGATTTCTCACAAAAGAAAAAAAAATTGCATAAAATTAAAAGAAATATTTATTCATCGTATGTACATCGATTATTGTGGGATTCTCCCGTTGAAGTAAATGACTTAAACGGGGAAATCCCGCAGCCCGCGATGACCGATGTAGGGTGTTGCCAACTTTTAAACGCACGCTTTACACGGGAAAAAAAGAAATTGCTTTTTTTGACTTTTGTCATTTGTGAAATTAAAAAAAAATGGGAAGTTTTTATTAATTTTTGCTTATGCACTTTGGGCCCCCCCGTATAATTGATACGGCAGATACGGCGGTAGCTATGCCCCTGGAATGCTCTTTACTTTCCCACCGAAGTGGTCCCTATTTATCTACTTCCAATTTCTTGCTTTTGGACTTGCTAGGTTGGCAGGAGCTGGGAGACAGATGGAAGCTCACTCTGTCATGCAGCACTCGGGTCTCAAACTGCTAACCTGCCGACCTTCCAGTCATCAAGTTCAGCATCTTAACCACTAAGCCACTATTTAAGATACAGTACCTTTAAATTCTTTCTGAAGTGGACTTGTTCCACAAAAGCTCACATTTAAATACAGGAGTTAGTCTTTAAGGTGCCACAACTTTTTTTGTCTTTTTCATTGTTTTGTTTACTCTCTGATATGCTTTGCACAGACAGGCTACCACTTCAAAGTTTTCTTTATTAGACTTCCCTGCAGAGGAAACCCATGAAGTCTGCATTTTGCCTAAGTGGCTGCATTCTTCCCATCACCACAAGAAGTCAATCCCTTCCAAAAAATGGCAAGCGACTAAGACTTTTTAACCCATACGTTTCAAAGACTAACAAAATAATAACCGGAATTTTTTTTTTTTAAATCACACCCGTGTTGTCCCATCAGAATAATCGAGATAATACAGGGGTGCCCAAACTTTTTGGACTGAGGGCCAATCATGTGGTTCAGGGAACTGGTTGCTAAGGCCCGGGGGCCGGGTGCGGCCCCCGACGCCAATTCATCCGGCCCGCGAAGCCCTCGTCGCTCCTGGAAGCGGAAGTAAAACGCGCCCGTACGGGCGCGTTTTACTTCCGCTTCCAGGAGCGACGAGGGCTTCGCGGGCCGGATGAATTGGCGTCAGGGGCCGCACCCGGCCCCTAGTTTGGGCACCACTGCTTTAACCCATACGTTTCAAAGACTAACAAAATAATAACTGGAATTTTTTTTTTAAATCACGCCCGTGTTGTCCCATCAGAATAATCGAGATTAAAAAGCATACAAGGACACAACCGTGTAAGGCCAAACTATTATCCCTTTAATAAAATGGCATTTTCACTATCTCAGCCTAAATTCCCCGTTGTCTTTCCTGTACGTAGGACTGAAGCTCTGGACAAAGAGCCAAACCAGCACCGCAGGAAAAACAACTAAACCCTCCTTGTACCAAAAGCACCCAAAGATGTTAGCCAGGGGGGGCAGCCGTGTTATAAACCCGATCCGTGGCGCGTTCGGTTCCAAGATCCCACCCAGTCCAATGTGTGACCTACTCCCAAGTAGACACTAGCAACATTGACCATACAAATCAAGACATCCCACTCTTGGCAGGGTCTCAACTGCAGTGATGGTTTGCAGAAAGCAATTTGGGGGGGAAGAAGGGGAAGAAGGGGGGGGGGTATGGCTTGCCCTATAAAACTTCCCTTCGCCCCAAAACCTCCCCCTGGGCACCGATCCGCTGGATCTCACCTGCTCACCGCATCCCAGCTGCTCCGCCGCCCCTTCCTTCCACCCCGCTGGAGCCTAAAGATTTTGGGGGGGGGGGATAGAGAAAGAAACACCCCGGGAATGGAGCCACTCCCCCCCCAGGGCTGAGATCATAGAAATCTTCCAAGGGAACAGGAGGTGGAGGAGGGAGAATAGATCCTCGGGATCTCTATCATAGGCGATCACATGGTTCCTGGGGTCCTGGTAAGGGGGGAGGAGGCGGAGAGGAAATGGGAAGCCAGGCTTGCTTTTGGGGGTGGTGAAGGGGAGGGATCGGGGAGGTTTTAGCAACCCAGAGCCCAAACCATGCTCAAGTCAGTGCGGTGTATTTTGCAGCAAGCGTGGGAATCCGATCGCCTCTTCCTTAGAAAGCCCCATAGAATACAGTACACAACTATCCCTCTTCCTTAGAAAACCCCATAGAATACAGTACACTACTATCCCTCTTCCTTAGAAAGCCCCATAGAATACAGTACACTACTATCCCTCTTCCTTAGAAAGCCCCATAGAATACAGTACACTGCTATCCCTCTTCCTTAGAAAGCCCCATAGAATACAGTACACTACTATCCCTCTTCCTTAGAAAGCCCCATAGAATACAGTACACTGCTATCCCTCTTCCTTAGAAAGCCCCATAGAATACAGTACACTACTATCCCTCTTCCTTAGAAAGCCCCATAGAATACAGTACACTGCTATCCCTCTTCCTTAGAAAGCCCCATAGAATACAGTACACTACTATCCCTCTTCCTTAGAAAGCCCCATAGAATACAGTACACTGCTATCCCTCTTCCTTAGAAAGCCCCATAGAATACAGTACACTGCTATCCCTCTTCCTTAGAAAGCCCCATAGAATACAGTACACTACTATCCCTCTTCCTTAGAAAACCCCATAGAATACAGTACACTACTATCCCTCTTCCTTAGAAAGCCCCATAGAATACAGTACACTGCTATCCCTCTTCCTTAGAAAGCCCCATAGAATACAGTACACTGCTATCCCTCTTCCTTAGAAAGCCCCATAGAATACAGTACACTGCTATCCCTCTTCCTTAGAAAGCCCCATAGAATACAGTACACTGCTATCCCTCTTCCTTAGAAAGCCCCATAGAATACAGTACACTGCTATCCCTCTTCCTTAGAAAGCCCCATAGAATACAGTACACTGCTATCCCTCTTCCTTAGAAAGCCCCATAGAATACAGTACACTACTATCCCTCTTCCTTAGAAAGCCCCATAGAATACAGTACACTGCTATCCCTCTTCCTTAGAAAGCCCCATAGAATACAGTACACTGCTATCCCTCTTCCTTAGAAAGCCCCATAGAATACAGTACACTACTATCCCTCTTCCTTAGAAAACCCCATAGAATACAGTACACTACTATCCCTCTTCCTTAGAAAGCCCCATAGAATACAGTACACTACTATCCCTCTTCCTTAGAAAGCCCCATAGAATACAGTACACTGCTATCCCTCTTCCTTAGAAAGCCCCATAGAATACAGTACACTTCTATCCCTCTTCCTTAGAAAGCCCCATAGAATACAGTACACTGCTATCCCTCTTCCTTAGAAAGCCCCATAGAATACAGTACACTGCTATCCCTCTTCCTTAGAAAGCCCCATAGAATACAGTACACTACTATCCCTCTTCCTTAGAAAACCCCATAGAATACAGTACACTACTATCCCTCTTCCTTAGAAAGCCCCATAGAATACAGTACACTACTATCCCTCTTCCTTAGAAAGCCCCATAGAATACAGTACACTACTATCCCTCTTCCTTAGAAAACCCCATAGAATACAGTACACTACTATCCCTCTTCCTTAGAAAGCCCCATAGAATACAGTACACTAATATCCCTCTTCCTTAGAAAGCCCCATAGAATACAGTACACTACTATCCCTCTTCCTTAGAAAGCCCCATAGAATACAGTACACTACTATCCCTCTTCCTTAGAAAGCCCCATAGAATACAGTACACTGCTATCCCTCTTCCTTAGAAAGCCCCATAGAATACAGTACACTACTATCCCTCTTCCTTAGAAAGCCCCATAGAATACAGTACACTACTGTCCCTCTTCCTTAGAAAGCCCCATAGAATACAGTACACTACTATCCCTCTTCCTTAGAAAGCCCCATAGAATACAGTACACTAATATCCCTCTTCCTTAGAAAGCCCCATATAATACAGTACACTAATGTCCCTCTTCATTAGAAAGCCCCATAGAATACAGTACACTACTATCCCTCTTCCTTAGAAAACCCCATAGAATACAGTACACTACTATCCCTCTTCCTTAGAAAGCCCCATAGAATACAGTACACTACTATCCCTCTTCCTTAGAAAGCCCCATAGAATACAGTACAGTAATACCTCATATAACATTAGTATCGAATAACACTAAAATCGCATAACATTAAGGAATCTGGGGGGAAGAATTGCATCAGATAACATTAAGATCCTATGGGATGCTTCAGATAACAACCGCGAAAGCCTGTGTGGTTACATAGAGGATCAGATAACACTAAAAATCATATAACACCAAGACTTGTGGAACCAGGTTCTAGTGTTATATGAGGTTTTACTTGTACACTACTATCCCTCTTCCTTAGAAAGCCCCATAGAATACAGTACAGTACAATTCGATCACTCTGTCTGCTATACTACACTGGGTATCACAGCGTCTGATGACTTGAAAGAGAGTAGACAAAACAAAAAGACCAAAAACGTTGGGGCACTTTCAGGGCCAAAATCAGGATTCTAGATGCGGGTGGGCAAATATTTTTTCAGGATGGGTAAAGCCTCTTTTCAATGCATTCCTATGGGAAACCGCACTTTGCCAGGTGGGCAAACTGCTAACTCAGCATGGGCCAAGCCCATCCTGGCCCCCCTCTGGCTACAGCCCTGGGCACTTTAACTGCTGTATTTGAATGTTAGCTTTTGTGGATCAAGACTACTTCCTCAGACATAAGAGTGAGATGTCATGGCATCAACATGGTGACATCATAGGTCTGTGATGATGAACCTTGGCACTCCAGGTGTTCCTGGACGTCAATTCCCAGGAGCTAAGCCGCTGTGAATCCACACGAATGGGTTCACTGTGATTCATCCGGCCCGCACCACCCTCATTGCTCCCAGAAGCGGAAGTAAAATGCGCCCTTTGCTTTTAAAAAGTGTTCCTTAAATGCATTTTAAAATAGTATTTAATCAATTTTTCATTTTTAATCTGTTTTCTTCTGCATTGCTCTTGGTTTGAAAATTGATTAACAAATAGATCAGATAATAAAAAGAAATAGTAAACGGTAACAAAACAATGGAGCACATCACTATGCTCACTATGTGAGCACAATGATGTGTAATGTTACAGTGGCTACACCCATCAGAAATTTACGGTTAATGAAAGGTTTTCATGTTACTTCCCCCACAGAAATTAAGTGTAGACTGTTGGTTTTGGCAACTTTTCATTACTGGTGTTTCCCACTGATGTTGTAGTATGTCTTCTTGACCTACCATTCTCTGAAAGCCTGAGTGGTGCTTGCACCAAAACGGTGAGGTATAAATGAGAAAATAAATAAATGGTGTGTCTAATTTTTACCCTTTACTCCAAAGGCAATGTAAAGTGAAGATAATGAATTGATACTTTTAGTTATTACACACTCACAGAATGCATTTTCACAGAATGCATTTGCTGCGAGAAACCTTACAGCAGCACACCAACACCTTATGAGGAGCAGAGTAATGAGTAACACTATGTGGATTTTTCTTAGATATCAAACTTAGAGTTTTGCACTGTGAATCTAAGTTATTATGTTGCTGTTGACCTTTTTGCGTTATTTATACTCCTGCAGTTGGGAGGGGGGATTCTCTTAAATTGTTTAGCAAAGACTTGTTCCAGTTGTTGATTGGGGGGTGGGTTCAACTGAAAACCAAAAATTATTCAGAGCTCGGATCACTCATCCACGTACATACTGTATCTTCATTCAAAACAGAAGTACAGTACAGTCAAACCTCGCATAAAGAGTGTTTCACTTAAAGAGTAACTCGCTTAAAGAGCAGAATTTTCTCTGAATGTTTGCTTCACTTTACAAATAAAACCAACCAAAAACTCGCTTAACAAATCAGGGTTCGCAATCCCCACACACACACACACACACAACTGGTCGTTTACAATGGTATTTCACTTAAAGAGCAAACTCGCTTAAAGAGCAATCCTGTGGAACGCATTATGCTCTTTAAGAGAGGTACAACTGTACTCTGTTGAGTCTTTGTTGTACCTCAATTTCCACCCCTGCCAAACATTACAGTATAACACCATTGACCATTCCACTCCTATTATAGCATCTCACTAATAATGTGGGAGAGCCAAGATGAAGCCCAGAATATGACAATATCAAACTACTGTATCTACAAACAGCACACTCCTATCAGCAGTTACATAACCTTCATTACACCCAACACATCCCTGTTTAAGGGAAGGTCTCATTGGCTGAAATCCTGTTGTCCCCTGTTATGTGTCCAATTAAAGCAATGTTGGGGTGCACATGACTTGAGCAGAATCTGACATTGTTTGCAGTTGAGAAGGCCCAACTAGCTTACTGACTGGAAAGCAACACAATAGGGTTCACAGCCTTTGATCAAGTATATAATGTGCTTTTAGCTGGGACCCAAAGATGCCGAGAATTTAGCACAAGGTCTTCTGCTTGCAAGACATTTGATCTACTTATTTATCATAGCTAAACTTTCACTAGGGTCAATTCCTTCCTGTCGAAAGGGGGGGGCAGTGTCCTTCCCACTCTGGTCACATGCCCTCTACAAGTCTGACTATATAGACATTTTCTCATGAAATAAAAGTAGCACTTTTATTGTTGTTACTTACCATAAAGTCACTTCTAGTATGGTGACCTAAGTAGGGTTGTAGAAATACAGTATGTGCTATATTCAAGGAGGATTTATCACTGGCACTTCATTTCCATGGCCACACAAGAATTTGAACCCATATCTCCTAAGACCTCATCTAACACTCTAATGCTACACTGGCATTTTAGGGAGTGCAGCTTATTGTAATGAGTCTTTTATAGTTCATGCCACATTAAATCAGTTAGTGCTATAGGGTGGTATATAAGTGCAATTGATATGGCTATACAGTAGAACCTCAATTAACAAATGACTTGGTTAACATAAAAATTGCATAGTGACTCGGTTTACGGATTTTTTCCCAGAACAGATTACAGTAATACCTCATATAACATTAGTATCGAATAACACGAAAATCGCATAACATCAAGGAATCTGGGGGGAAGAATTGCATCAGATAACATTAAGATCCTATGGGATGCTTCAGATAACAACCGCGAAAGCCTATGTGGTTACAATGTATCTCTATGGATCCCATAGAGGATCAGATAACACGAAAAATCATATAACACGAAGACTTGTGGAACCAGGTTTTAGTGTTATATGAGGTTTTACTGTATTTGGGTTTTTTTATGCATTCCTATGGGAAATTGCATTTTAGTTAATGTACTGTATTTTGGTTTTCAATGCATTCCTATAGGAAATTGCATTCAATGCATTCCTATAGGAAATTTGGTTAAAGTAATTTTCACTTTAAGAAACATCCCAGAGAATGCATTAATTATGTTAACCCAGGTTCTACTGTATTTGTTTCCCCTCCACATTGAATTAATGGGACTACTGATGTACATTTTGAGAGTTTGGGGGTATAACCACCAGATGGCAACAGAATTTCATCAATTGATTTATTAGCACATATTAGGTGAAATATAGGCTCTCATTGTAATGCTCATTTTTCATGGGAGAAAGACTTAAACATAGTGGGACTGGCTTCTGAGAAAATACTGTATGCAGAAATTGCACAGTTCACAACAGGAAAGAAACAGGCTTGAATCATAAATCTTGGACTAAACAACATTCCCATTAAATGAAACATTGCTATATGGAAAATTGGAAATGTTATTATCTTTTGTGCTTGGCATAGGTAAGTAAAGGTTTCTCTTGCTCGAAAGCCAGTTGTATCCGACTCTAGGGTTCAGTGCTCATCTCTGTTTCAAAGCTGAAGAGCCAGCCCTGTCTGCTTCTGCAAACTTTTCCGTGGTCATGTGTCAGGCATGACTAGACACTGGAGTGCACAGAACGTTGTTACCTTCCGACCGAAGTGCTCCCTATTTATCTACTTGCAATTTCTTGCTTTCGAACTGCTAGGTTAGCAGGAGCTGGGACAGAGACGGGAGCTCATTCCATCCTGCAATACTCGGGAATCGAACTGCTGACCTTCTGCCTCCCAGTCAGCGTCTTAGCCACTTGACCCACTGCAGTCCATAGCATTGAGTTAAAGTAAAGGATAGTAAAAATTTGTCAAAGTCCAATTCTGAGTTTCACAATACCATGTGGGATCAAAGATCTACCAGGTTCCCTCAAGTCATGCTATTTTAGCTACCTAAAATCATTTCAAAGTCTGTTAGTGCAATACTTTTATTGAACCAATCAAAATATTGCAAAATAGTGTGCACGTTTTCAAGTTCTCCAGAACATTTCATTTATGTTAGATGGGTAAACAAAGACAAGGAGCTGCTGTGGGTGAGTGGGCCAACATTTAAGATAGGGTAGTGGCTATTGTGTGCCATCGTTGGATCTGAATTGAGGCGGCCCTAACAGGGTTTTCAAGGTTCATGAAAATTTTAGCAAGCCATTTCTCACTACCACCCTCCAGAGAGTTTTCATCATCAAGCAGTGACTTGAGCCCAGGTTTTCTTAGTCTTAATTCACTCCTTTATTCATTACAACACACCAGTTGTCCATAAGTGTGGCTAGCTGAAACTGAAACTGTTGGAGCAGTGGTTAAACTGCTATACTGCAGCCAAAACATTGTGAGTTTGATCCTGACAGGAATGAAGGTTGACTCAGCCTTCCATCCTTCCAAAGTCAGTAAAATGAGTACCCAGCATGTTGGGGACAAAATGCTAATTAACTTGTGAACTGCCTAGAGAGTGCACTCAGTGCTATGGGGCAGTATATACAGTGGAACCTCAGTTAACAAATGGCTCGGTTAACATAAAAATTGCATAACAAAAGGAAATCCATAGAAAATAGTGGCTCGGTTTACAGAAATTTTTTAAAGGGATTAATTGGTTTTCAATGCATTCCTATGGGAAACCACATTTCGGCTAATGTATTTTGGTTTTTGCATCCCTATGAGAAATTGCATTCAATGCATTCCTATGGGGAATTCAGTTAAAGTAATGTTCACTGTAAGAAACACCCCATTAATTATGTTAACAGAGGCACCACTGTAAGTGTTAGTGCTATTGTTAATACATGGAGCATGCAGTTAACCAGTCTTAAGGTGGAAGACAGAATTCATTTTAGACATTTATATTTCATCTTATATCTTAAGATCTATGGGCAGAGTACAACAATGAGCACTATATAAAACAATTCAGTATTTTAAAAGGTGGTAGCCATCCGAATTAACCTATATTCAGATTGCAACTAGGGCTGTCCTGAGGACTACTGAGATAACACAATATAATTTTTTAAAATACTAGACCCAACTGTTACCTGGATCTGTCTTTATCCTCAGGTGAAACAATGGTTAAACACAATCTTCTGAGCTGCAGTTTGTATTGGCAGTTTGCTAAAATTTCCAGTCTAACAGGTTCTTTGAAAAATAAACCTGCTACTGTCACTATCAATGGTTAGAATCAGAAGGAAAGACTTAAACCAACTATGTATTTCTCCTGAGTCTTAGATGTTATAAATTCTATGGGGTATTGTAGTTACTTTGTACAAAAATGTTTTAGTTAAGCTTCATAAGCTTACAACAAAGTGGGATAAAAATAATACAAATGAAATTGTATTGTATATTTGTATATTTCAATTTATATGCTGCCGCATTCGCACAGCGGCTCCGGGCAGCTCACAGAGGAAACAGTTACAATTCCATAGCAAATTCCATAGCATAAAAAACAATTACATATATCACATAGCAAATTACAAATATCACATAGCAAGAATAGCATCACAAAACATATCCAAATACATCCCAAAAATCTCCAGTAACAATTACAAATTACAAAACATCAGGACATCCTAAAAAAATACATCAGAGATACTATAATATAACACCTTCTTATTGCCAAATTGCAGTCTATTCCCAATGGAATTTATGCCGCGCATAAATGGAAGCGAAGTTCTTATGTCTGCACCCTGTAGTGTACAGTGGTACCTCGCTTAAAGAGCATAATGCGTTCCACAGGATTGCTCTTTAAGCGAGTTTGCTCTTTAAACAAAACACCATTGTAAGTGATCAATTGTGGGGGGGGGGGATTGTGAACCCCGATTTATTTGTCAAGCGAGTTTTTGGTTGGTTTTATTTGTTAAGCGAAGCAAACATTCAGAGAAAATTCTGCTCTTTAAACGAGGCACTCTTTATGCGGGGTTTGACAGTATATTTGAAAAGCTACCCAGGATTGATCCCTCCACACCTGATGAGGTAAAAGAGGAAGCAAAGAAGAAGGCAATGACAACCCAAGATTGATTTATTTCCCACTTCCCACTTTGGTGGGAAGGTAAACAGGATTCTGTGCACTCTGGTGTCTAGTCATGCCTCCCATATTGTTCCGATGTTTTTATGATGTGTTAAACCACCCTGGGTCGCCTTCGGCAAGGCGGGTGGTATAGAAATTTAAATAAATAAATAAATAAATAAAGCACCTGTAACCTCCTCAACATCTGCCAACTGCAGCAATTGCCTCACATGAGTTAAATCAGGGATTCTCAACCTGCAGACAGTGGGCCAGATGTGGCCCACAGCCAGTGATGGGATGTAACAGGTTCTCACCAGTTCTCCAGAACCGGTAGTAACTTTTCCCAGTGTCCTGGAGAACCGGTTGCAGCTTTTGGGGGGAACCACCTTCAGGGCTTACCTTTTCACTGGTTCCTCCACTGCACATGTGTGCCAAGCACTTGGTATGCATGCACGCCTACAGTGCTTGGCGCATATGCACGGCCTCCTTGCTGTCCTCCCAAGTGGGGAGGAGGAAGAGAAGCTGCTAACCTGAAGCTCCCTATAGCCTGCTCCCCTAGATATCCTAGAGAACTGGTTAGGCAAAGACTTAGTACCTAACTTCTTTAACTGTTGAAAAGTCCCAAAATGAAGCCATCTTGTGGTGAGTTCATTCTGTAGTTCCTTCCATCTGACCTAGTGTGAGAAAGATTAGCCAGAATAAGCTTTAAACTCTGGTTTAAAAGCTCTGGTTGATTTGAGTTTTGGGCGTTTGGGTGTTTGGGTGCATTTTAATGTATTTTTATTTATTTATTTAATTTATTTACAGGTTTGTGTTGTAGGTGGATGGGTAGTTGGGTTGAGGTGTATGTGTGTGTTTGTGCTTATTTTTATTTTATTTTTTATTATTTTTAAAATTTGTTTTCTTTGGCCCTGCCCACAACATCATGATGTCATGACATTGGCTCCACCCATGATGTTAGCTCCATGTGATGATGTCATGGTGAGGTAGTAAACATTTTGACATCCCACCACTGCCCACAGCACAATTTCCTGTGTCCCCTCCCTCCACACCAGGAAGTGCCATGATGTACATGATCAGTGCTTCGAGGAAATTGCCTTAGGCTTCTGGGAATCAAAGTCCCCAAAAAAAACCCCAAAGGTTGGGGACCACCGCTGTCAGAAGAACACAGAGATGGAAATGGAGAAGGGGCAGCTATACTAGTAAAGGGTTAATTAATGAACTGGTATACACCGTCCTAGAGCAAACGCTCATTAGCGGGGCAGGGGACATACAGTACTGTAAGTTGATTTGCTCTCCTCCTCCCATTCACCCCCCCCCCCAACGCCCGTTCTCAAAGAGGCGCGCATCACGTGGCTCGCCTGACGTCAGAGGGCGCCTGTCTGCGGTGGGCAGTGGCGGGGGCCAACCAAGAAGAGGCCGCGCCTCCCGTCCGGGCGCGAGGGAGGCTGCTGTCACTCACGGCGGACCCACCCACTCACTCTGGCCGGGGGTTCCTTCTCGGGCTTGGCACGCGGGCGGGCGCGCGAGCCGCCGCCGGGGAGGCCGCAGGTATTCCGACGCCATGAAGTGCAGGCGGGGTGAGCTGATTGGCTGAGCGCCGCCTGGCGTGGGTGGGTGGGTGGGAGGGAGGGAGAGGAGGGAGGATTGAGAAAGGTAAGAGACCCCAGGGTAGGTAGGGGGGCGAAGAAGGGAGTTTGCAAAATGGGCGGCGGCAAGAAGCCAAGGAGACCCTTTATTGCCGGCGGGGGGGGGGCTGCTTCCTGACCTCCTCGGGCACTCCTGGAGTGTCAAGGTTAGCCATTCAGTCAGACACTCCTGGAGAGAAGGCCCTCCGGAGGACACCCCCCAGCGAGGTTCCCCAGTGATGGGATTTAACAGGTTATCACCAGCTCGCCAGAACCGGTAGTAACTTTTCCCAGTGTCCTGGAGAACCGGTAGCAGCTTTGGGGGGGGGGGGGGAAAAAAACCACCTTCGGGGCTGACCTTTTCACTGGTTCCCCCACTGTGCAGTGCTTGGCGCATATGCACAGCCTCTTTGCTGTCCTCCCAAGCAGGGAGGAGGAAGAGAAGCTGCTAGCCAGAAGCTCCCTATATAGCCTGCTCCCCAGGGTAAGTGACTCACCTTTGGATGTGGTGTGTCTGTGTGTATTTAATACCTTTACGTCAAATAATAAATATGAGGCTAAAGTACTTTGGACATCAAATGAGAAGAGAGGATTCACTTGAGGAAGCTTTGATGCTTGGAAGGGTCGAGGGCAAAAGAGGAAGGGGAAGGCCCAGGATGAGATGGCTAGATGGTGTTGTGGAGACGGTGGGTGCAGAGCTGAGTGAGTTGAGGGGGATGGTGGAGGACAGGAGTGCCTGGCGGACCGTGGTCCATGGGGTCGCAGAGGGTCGGAATCGACTGTGCGACTGAACAACAAAACCACAGTACCATAAATACAGATTTATCTTTGGGGGGGGGTGTATTTTAATGTAATTTTTATTTTATTTATTTATGGGTTTGTGTTGTGCGTGGGTGGATTGAGGGGTGTGTGTGTGTGTGTGTGCTTATTTTTATTTTATTATTATTATTAAAAAAAATTCCTCATGACATCATGACATTAGCTCCGCCCATACTGTGATGACATCACGGTGGGGTAGTAAATTTTTTGACATCCCACCACTGAGGTTCCCGCTTTCCTTTCGCCTTCTTATTTCGCTGGCCTTAACCTTTGGTGTGTGTGGGGGGTGTGTGAGCAGCTTTCTTAATTTATTTAGTCATTCATTTCCTTCTTCACTGCGAAACGAAAGAGAAATTATCTTTAACACTTTCCCTGAAAGACACCGGCGCAGGGCCGGGCGGGAAGGCAACGGTGCTCCTCCAAAATAGCAAGTGGACGTATGTAACCCCCCCTCCCAATAACAACAACAACAACAATAATAGCGCATAGTGCATCCTCTGGGCGATTTATAAGTTAATTGCCATTTTGTTCCCAACATGCTGAGGACTCATTTTACCAGCCTCGGAAGGATGGAAAGCTTGTGAGTCAACCTTGTGCCCCTGGTCTGGATTGAACTCGTAACGTCAGCAGGTTTGGCTGCAACCCAACAGTTTTCAACCCCTGTGCCAACAGGACTCTGTAATGACAGCTTGCTTAGCTGTAACTGCTGTTCTTCTTAGTGGCCCCCTGTGGATCCACACGAATGGGTTTACTGCGGATTCATAGAGACCACCAAGAAGAACTAGGGTGGAAATACACAGTATAGGTAGCCCATAACAATTAGAACATTGTTGTATTTAACAAGGATTGTTATATTTAAGAGTTGTTATGTTTAACAAGGATATAGCAATAGCAATGACACTTCTGTCCCGCGGTATAGTGCTTAGTGCATTCTAGTGGGCGGTTCACACGGTAATTAGCATTTTGCCTTCATTAATATGCTGGGTACTCATTTTAACGACCATGGAATGCTGAGTCAATCTGGAGCAGTGGTCAGGATTGAACTCACAACCATCTGGGTGCAATACAGCAGTTTAGCCACTGCACCACTAGGGTTCTTATACATGAAAGGTTTTCCTTGCTATCTCCAAGACATAGTTTTCCTCTTGTCTACCTGCTGTAGAATTGAACAGCTATGTCACCTCAGTGGATTCAGGCTCAAAGAGACAATAAGGCCTTGCAGGCTGGCCAAAACTACCAATTGCACAGGTTACAAAATGCCAAAGAAAAATAGGTTTTTAAAGCTGATGTGCTAGAGGGCTTGTTGTAGTGGTTCCCTTTTCTATGGGCTTTTAAAAGGACCCATTTCTACAGCGTCTATCCTTTGGTTAGGGATTAATTAGGCAGTGGTACTTTTGGTATTGGAAAAGACCTAAAAATCTCACCAGAAGCTCTAATAGGAAATGTCAGATTGAAGAATTTTTAGTGGCTCTCTTAAAAACTGTGTGTGAGTTATACAGCATCACCTGTGAGTTTGTTTACGTGAACACACCAGCTGAACTCCTGTTGCCTATTGAGTCATTTGGGAACTTGGTGAGTCAGCTCCTCCATAAGTTCCATTGATTCAATTGGGACTACTCAGTTTGTGGTTTATTTTAGCATGGCAGAGTAGAGGCTTTTGAATTACTGAAACTTAGGAGTTGACTCATCAAATCCCTACTGATACAGTAGGCCTACTCTGTTGGACGTCCGGATTTCAGCTGCTGAAAGCCAGACTAGAGTAAGATTGTATTGGAAAATACCATCCTAATCCCCAGAATACATTTGCTGGTCTCAGCAGCTAGCTTAACCAGGTCTTTTGGTTATCCTCACCAGCAGTGCTCTTATGGGAAGAACCCACATCTGCTGAAGACTCAGAGCATATGGGTAGCAGGTATTGGATGATCCGCCCCTCCTCTTATGACTCTTGTCCTAACATATCAAAGGATGAGATGAAGACAAAAACTGATGTCCCATAACAGTTAAGTGTTGTGAGCAAGTTGTGTAGGCATGAGTTCACCATGCCAGCAACTGGTTTTTTAGCCTCATTTTTTAAAGATGAATGTTAACACGATAATAATGCTTATCAACATTTCAGGTTTGTTGCATTGATTACTGAGATAATGGTGATGAAATTTTTCAAGTACTCATGAAGCCTTCCATATACTTAAAGGCTTTCTTCTTTTGTGATATATGGCTTGTGTAGCTTGAGTGGGTTCTAAAAGAAGATGGAAATCATTACCACCAGAAGCAGCAGTTTGTTTTTAATACAAGGTGCTGATTTAATCAGGAGAAGAAAGGTTTATTCCTGAAGCATGTTGTAGAACCTAGAAACAAAAAATACTACAGTTGTACAGTCAAACCTTGCATAAAGAGCGCCTCGCTTAAAGAGTAACTCGTTTAAAGAGCAGAATTTTCTCTGAATGTTCGCTTCACTTAACAAATAAAACCAACCAAAAACTCGCTTAACAAATAAATTGGGGTTCACAATCCCCCCCACAATTGGTCATTTACAATGGTGTTTCGCTTAAAGAGCAAACTCGTTTAAAGAGCATAATGCGTTCCACAGGATTACTCTTTAAGCGAATTTGCTCTTTAAACAAAATACCATTGTAAGAGACCAATTGTGACTTCTGGCAGGGGGGGATTGCGAACCCCAATTTATTTGTTAAGTGAGTTTTTGGTTGGTTTTAGTTGTTAAGCAAACCAACCATTCAGAGGAAATTCTACTCTTTAAGCAAGTTACTCTCTAAGTAAGGCACTCTTTATGTGAGGTTTTGCTTTATTATCAGACCACACACACACACATCAGAAACTTTAATTAGCTTTTTGACCCTGTATTGGTTTTCATCAGACTGAGTGCCACAGGAAAAAAAAGTTCCAAAAATAATGATCAGGTATCCTTGCCATGTTCCTTTGTTCAGATTAAATTTCAAAGTCTATGAATACAGACTCAAACCAGGTGTGATGGTCTGGCTTAGAATGTTTGTGTGAGTCTTGTTAGAGCAGGAGTTCTCAACTTTTTGAAGCCAGGGGCCAGGTCATTCTTTCTCAGACATCTTCAGGGGCTGGAGGGCCATTTTGCCTCTCCTCCACCACATGGCACTTCCTGGTGTGGCGGAGGCGATGGAGGACCACATGATATAGTGCTGCAGGGTGCATGTGGCCTGTGGGCCACAGGTTGAGAAACCCTGTGTTAGGCTATAAGTTGCTGACCATTCAGCCTTCCACTACAACACCCTATATCAGTGATAGTGAACCTTGGCACTCCAGATGTTCTTGAACTTCAATTCCCAGAAGACCTGATCAGCAGGAGTGCTGACTTGGGCTTCTGGTAATTGAAGTTCAAGAACCCTGGAGTCAGTGGTGGGCTCAAATTTTTTTTACTACCACAATATGGGCGTGGTATGGTGGGTGTGGCCAGGGGGAAAGCCCTGTGTTGCACCAGAATTAGGACTACTTTATTTCAAAACTTGGATAGGCAAGGCCAGCCAGAATTTCTGCTACCGGTTCTGGCAAACTGGTGCGAACCTGCTGATGCCCACCACTGCCTGGAGTGCCAAGGTTCACCATCATAGCTCTACATTGAAACAAGTTCTTTTTTTTGGTTGGAAATAGAGGGACACAGCAATGCAGCAAAACCACACATCAGAGAAATTGGGATAAAATTTGGTTGTGATTTTGAATTTTCTTTTTTCTTTTGGACCGTCCACAACTCTATAATGCCCAACCTGATGAAGACCTGGATAAGATTGAAAGCTAGTTTGTGTTGGTAGCATTTCAGCTTTGCCATTGGAATGTGTACAAGGATCATATAATAATTGGGTTTTTTTCTATTTCTAGAAAATACGAGGTATCCCTCAGTATTTCTTTTTGTGACTCTCTTTCTTTCTTACATACTGCCATAACAGTGGCAAGATCTTTGCTGTTATACTTATGGGGGCAGGGAGTTGCTACTGTGTAGTTCCTACCCATAATTTGTGTTCATCATGGTGTTTTGTGTTTAGAAAAATCCAGGCCAGACCTCTCAGGTAAAAGCATCCTGGCTGGTACATTCCCAGTCTTTAAATTTTTTTAGGAAAAAGGGTCTAGCGATCATATGGTAAAAATGTTGGTAGAGTAGAATGGATGACAGAAATTTCAAGAAAGATGAAGAATTCAGTGGCTGAAAGCATTAATGGAAATATGAAAATATTATTATTATTAATTTTGATTTTTATACCGCCCTGAGAGAAGTAAAGGGGGAGTTTCAAAATACAGTATTGACTGCTTGTTTTTGCTCTGGCAGTTAGAGGAATGCTGTGTGTGTGTGTGTGTGAGAGAGAGAGAGAGAGGGATGGAGCACATTTAAAGATACAGAACCAGTCTTTTTTTGAAAGACTGGGTACAAGAGAAAATATTAACAGAAAAACATAAAATAGTTAAATACTGCATTCTCCAGGCTGGAAACCACACCCAGTGCTGCTCACTAGATATAAATATTTGGTTGTCAGGAAGTCTATTTGTGAAGTGCAGCATATGATAAAAGTCCTCTCTGAGTAAATATGAAAGAAAATAATGTGGTTTTTGACTGCCAGTAGAACACATTAATGTGGATATGAGTAGAGTTTGGTTGAACATTAGAATCATGATAACTATGACAGTGATAATATCTGTTCTTAATGGTGATAGCTGTGAAAGTGACTGTTTCCAGAAGTAATTGGATGGCTGTCTGGTATTTTGTTCCTGCAAAATTTGTATATTAAACAGTGTGTTGGACTAGATGACATGCAGAATCTCTTTCAGTTCTAAAATTCAATGATTCTCTGGCACGTACTACCAGGCATATAGCATCACAAAAATTCTTAAAGAGAAATCACTTCATTCTCACACAAGATGATTATAGAGAATGTCCTTCCTTATCAAATATAGAGGAATGGACATGTGTTTCTGAGGCTGACAGGTGAGAAGACACACTTTGTGAGTGAACAGATGAGTATCTGTACAACGATTAAACAATACCCACTAACAATGGGGCCAGTAGTCAAGGGAAAGTCAGACAGAATTTTCTTACAATTTTATGACTTTTCTTCACCTGTATTCCTTTTTGGTGGGTAGAAGTGGGAGTTTCAGTTACAGCTAAGTCTAGCGTAGAGCTTTGCTTGCGTTATATGAATCAACAGCTGCACACTGGGTGGACCTTGGAATGGAACTTGATCAGTACTGTAGCACCTTAAGGGAATACGTATCCATATTCATGGATCATACATGCGTGGCTATGCTCTCACAGTTATTTCATTTTACGAAGAGGCTTAAAATGAGGCTAGAAGAGGAACATTGACTCAGTAACTTCAAACGAGCACAGTTTGTTTATGCAGAATATTATTTAGGCTTAGCTCCTGTCCAGTATGTATTCTGTAAGAACAGGAACCAACATATTTTTAGAATATCCTCTGCTATACCTTGTTTCTTAAAGATGATCTGTCTGCTATCTTGATTATTGCTGTATCCTTAGTTGCCTGTGGTTGGCAAAAAAGGCCATCTAGCTGTGGCAAGAAACTTCTTCCCACCCCTAAATGGAGGAGTTGCATTGTAACAGGAGCTGAGCATTAGAATAAGAGTGGAAGATTTTTAGGAAAATAGTAGTCAGAGCATAGTCATTCACAGGCAGATTGCTAAAGAATGTTTTTTTAGTTAAGATGGGCGAACATTAATGAACTGTTTACACTGAAGCATGTTTTAAAATCCACTTATTATTTTGAAGCCTCAAAAATGCATTTGTTGCTCTTTTAAAATTTTCATTCGCCAACTTTATGTTGGATGATTTCCTTCTCAAATTCGAACATTCATTTTAAAAACATATGACTCTAAAAGGTGCCTTATCAAAGTATACAGTGCTATCTCTCTGTATTAATATGCTTTTAACCTCAGTTTCTCCGAATTTATTCCAGATAAAATTTTCACACTATAACTTTGGCTGGTGGATCCATCCGTCTTCTTGTCTTCTGAGTAATGGCTTGTAATAATTTGTCTGTAGAATAGGGTATTTTTCCCTATCCCAGCCAAAGTAGCTTTTTCACAATTGTCCTTTTTTTGTTACACATGAGCATCAGATGAGTTCTAAATTCCAAAAATATCATTTAAAAATAATATTTACTTTTTTGTCGCATGTCTGTTTGACCCTTTAGTACAAAAGCTATCAATATGGTTTGTAATAGGAACTGAAAAAGAGATACAATAGAAACTATAAATCAGTGAGAAAGATTAGCTAGCAACACAAGGTTGCCGTTACCAAAGTATGCCCGATTGCGGTTCAGAAATATCACAATCTTCAAGAAGGCTCTTTCTGTGTACTCCAGGAAAAGTATGAATGAGACATACAGTATTGTTGTTCTAAATTCAGTGTACAATAGTACAAATGTACTATTGGCATCTAGAGATCAGACTTCACTCTTCAAAATCAAGTACAGTACAGTACTTTCCCAGTCCAGCAGCTGTGTATAATAAAAATATTCCTCTTTCTCTCAGCAATATTTCTTTTTGTATGTTCTCTGACCATGTTATCTTTTGATGCAGTTCTGTTTCTTCTGAGTAATTGTTGGTCATTAATCAAGCTGTTTTGGAGAACAACATAAGGGAGTTGTTGGAAAGCTGAGGACAAAAAAGGAAACAGTCCATTGAGAGGGCATTTGCTAGGTGGAGCGCAAAAAAGAATTCAGTGGCTGAAGGCATTTACGGAAGTGGAAACAAAATGGAATGAGGGAAGTAAAGGAGAGGTTTCAAAATATTGTCTACTTGTTCTTGCTCTGACAGTCAGAGGAATGTTGTGTGTGAGAGAGACGGGGTACATTTAAAGATACAGAACCAGTCTTTTTTTAATGACTGGGAGAAGGAGAAAATGTTAACCAAAAAACCAACCATAGAATAGTTGTATATTGCCTTCTCCTGGTTGGAAACCCCACCCAGTGCTGTTCATCAGATATAAATATTTGGTTGTCAGGAAGTTTATATGTGAAGTGCAGCATATGATAAAAGTTTCTCTGAGTAAATATGGAGGAAAATAATGTGGTTTCTGACTGCCAGTAGAACACATTAACAAGAGTGTAAGTAGAGCCTTCCTGAAGTACTGCAATACAAAAAACAAGTGCTTAGTGCCTCCGTTGGTGGGAACATCCAAAAAATGACCTCTTAAAGCCATGTTAGGGACTGTGGTGGCTTAGTGGTTAAGACACTGAACTTGATGACTGGAAGGTCAGCAGTTCAAGACACGATGGAGTGAGCTTCTGTCTCTGTCCCAGCTCCTGCCAACCTAGCAGTTCAAAAGCAAGAAATTGCAAGTAGATAAATAAGTACCACTTTGGTGGGAAGGTAAATACATTCCATGCACTCTGGTGTCTAAGCATGTCTGCATGCCCACGGAAACATCTTTAAACGTATGCACCAAACACTGATATTCTAAATTGGCTTCAGAAGTAATCCAAGAGTGAACAAAGGTATTTCACCTGACAACAAATCTTTCTGTGACAGATCCCAGACAGTACCTTGGCAACTGCACATTGTTTTTAAAATAATTTTACACTGCCTTGTAAGTCTATTGGGTTTCATAATAAGTAGAACAGATTTTGTACTGCTGTTCTAATTGGTGCCTTTGTTGCTTAAATAAGTGGTCCAGTTGAACAAGGGAATGTCGAAAGCAATCTTCTGCTTCATTATGTTCTAGGACAGGGATTTCCCAACCTTTTCAAGCCGGAGGCTGGGTCGCGCTCTCTCAGTCAACTTCAAGGGTCAGATGGCCATTTTGCGCTGCCTGCACGATGGGGGTGGTCATTTTGTCCCAACAGCTTCAAAGGGATGGCCATTTTGTTTCTCAAATGTGTTTGGAAGGGTGGGGGCCACTTGAAATGGAACTGTGGGCCGGATCCAGCCTGCAGGTCTTAGGTTGGAAATCCCTGTTCTAGGATAAGGCTTCATATGTGAGTATAAGACTACTCTGAAAAACATAAACTTTGAAGTATAGTGACTGCACATTCTATGCATTACAGTATTTTGAATATTTTGTACTGACTTGATCTTTCCACTAGTCTAGAAGGTCCTGGTAATAAGAGGGATTTAAGTTATTTTCAGGCTACCATTCAAGACACACAAAGTTAACCATTATGTAAATTACAGTAGTGCCTCGCTTAAAGAGCATAATGCATTTTGTGGGATTGCTTTTTAAGCAAGTTTGCTCTTTAAGTGAAAGACCATTGTAAGTGACCAATTGTGACTTCTGGAGGGGGGTATTGCGAACCCCAATTTAATTGTTAAGCAAGTTTTTGGTGGTTTTAGTTGTTAAGCGAGGCGACCATTCAGAGAACATTCTGCTCTTTAAGTGAGTTAGTCTCTAAGTGAGGTGCTTTTTAGGGGCCTTTCAAATACCATGTGACCAAAAAGAGGCCATATTTGGCCCCTCCCCCCTAAATCATGACTTTCTGTGATCTTTGAACGACACCCCCTCCCCCCTAAATCATGTGGTTTCTCCGTTTTCCCTGATTTGAAGAGAAACGGCAGAAGCATGGCTGACCCAGAGCCTGAGGACGCATGCCACCCTCTCCTGGACTTCCACCTGGCCGGGGGTTAAAATTTTGGAGTCACGTGACTTCATGCTGTACCCCCCTCCCCCCATGACTTTCCATGACTTGGTTGACCCCCTCCCCCCAAAAAATGGTCACGTGGTATTTGAAAGACCCCTTATGCGAGGTTTTACTGTATGTGGGGGGAAAGGGTAAGTTAATTTCTTGTGGCTCAGACAGATTTATGCTGCTTCCAACATGAAGTGGAAAGGCAGTGTGTTTTGTATTGATTGATGCTATCCAGCCTCATGCACACTCCTTAAGTAGTTACGTTGAATGCTACTGTGTCCCTGGGGTTTTAATATGTTTTAATATAGCTTCTGTTACTGAAGCAGCTGCCAACTTTTTCCATAAAAAGACCTGATTGGTTTGAGATTCATGGGCTTCCTTTATTAATGTGAAAAAAGAGTTAACTAAAGTGACCATAATCTGGGATGAAATGTGTTAACTCTTTAAGAGACAATTTTCAATAGTTGCAAAATTGCATTTCAAAATATAAAGCCTAGAATAGGGCTTGACTTCCGTGTGAAAAGAAAGCCTTGAAACTTTCCTTACCTGGTCCACTAAAAAAAAACAGGATCCATCAATCTCCTTAGATCAGGGTGGCCAACCTGTGGCCCGTGGTACCATTTCATGTGGCCCACATCACTGCCCCACCCTCTGAAAGTGGAAGTGGATGCATTTACGACAGCTGTAAAACATGCCTGCACAAATGGACCCACCGCAGTTTACGGCAGCGTTAAAGGGAGGGGGGGAGACCACATGACTGGCCTGCCCAAACAGAGTTGCTCCAAGGATAAAATGGGAGGCAGAGAACCAAGTATGCCACTTTAAACTCATTGGATGAAACAAGCTTATTTTTCGATTATGGGGTTATAGTTCATTAGTCTCTTAATGTACTTTCTTCCAAAAAGCAATTCTTTGGAGAAATTCAAAAAAAGACAGTCTGTTTCATCTGTTATCAAAAGCAGAAAGAGCCCTCTGGCACCATAAAAGCTATGGAAGTCATCTTATTGTAGGCCAGTGTTTCCCAAACTTTTGTTTTTGGACTGCAGTTCCCAGAAGCCTAAGTCAGTTCCCCAAAGCACTGATCAGCCAGTGTACTGACTCAGGCTCCTGGGAAGTGAAGTCCACCAGTGTTCCGCGGAACATAGTTTTGGGGAACCACTGCTGTGGGCTATAGACCAGTTTACAAAAGGTCATGTTATAATGAATCTGTTCATCTTTAAATTGCTGTAGAATCCTTTGTTGTCTTTGGAGAAAGTGGGAGGTTATTTTAGGACTTTGCAAAAAGAGTGAGAAAATGAAAACTGCTGGGGAGCAAAGGTGAAACTTAAAGCAATTTATCTGTTTGTTTAGCTGAATGAGGTGCAGTAAAATGGCAGATAATTTTAAAAGTAAATTATGCTTTCTGGTAGTTTCTCTCTTTTAAGATAAACAGACTGTTTGTTTGTGTGTTTATTTGTCTGTTTGTCTTGCCTTGTAAGAGCATAACTTTTAACACTGTTAAGTCCAAGGAGTGTTTTTGCCAGATCTTCCACAGGTCTGTCTATTGATCCGATCTTTGGGGAATTGAAGTTTGTATTGGATGAATTTGTTGTTGTTGTTGTTGAAACCCTCAGTAACTTTTAGCACTGAGATGATAATGCTGAAGATAGTCCACACCGGAAGAGTTTGACATCCTTGTTAAACATCTCTTTAAGTTTTGCCACCTTATAGTTTTCTGGAAGAATATATTAGGATTAGGATGGTGACTTCTGTTGTTTTAAATTGTACTTATTCTTTTTTTTTTGGGGGGGGGGGGTATTCTTGATTTAAACAAATTTGGCCTTTCATATAGGGAAAACAATGGCATTTTTGTGGCAGAGCAAAATAAGTCAGAGGCAGTGCAGATGATGTCTGTGACTTGGCACCAATGTCCCTATCTGTTTGACTTTTCCATTTTTATTCATTTCAGGTGTCTGGTGGCCTCCTTTCTGCCCTTCTTTCTTTATTATATGTACTTTATTTGTGTGAGGAATGTCATTTGTTCTTTGGGATTTTTTATTTTTAAAAGTTGGATACGTACAGATAGTAGCCCTCTGCTGATTGGACTGGGTGGATGGGTGGTTTTCTATGGTTTTATGGTGTCCTGTTTTCTTTTAACATTGTGAGCTGCCCAGAGTGGGAGTTTATCCCAGATGGGTGGGGTATAAGTCAAATGAATAAATGAATGAATGAATACAGCTTTGAGAACATGAAGATTGAGATATGCATCTTTGAATCTGAAATAGTTAGTCTTGTGTAATACTGTAAACGTATGCAAATAAACCGGGCAGAGGTGGAAGTATATAGCATGGTTATAAAGACAAAGTTCACTAATTATAGAGGTGGAGCAGAACATTTGCTGTGATGAAAAATATTTTGAAATACTGGTCCAGAGAAATTTTGGGGATAGTGTATGAAGACTGAAACATTATTAATAAGGCTTTGAATTCCACACTAAAATTCCAGAGGTGGCGTATCAGTTGAGACAGATTGTATAAGTTGACTATAGACCTGCATGCTATTTATTTTTTCTATGGTGCCTACAGAACTCAGATACGTTCGTAGAGTTAATAAGTATACAAACTGCTGGAGACATGTCCATATTATTTGCAAATCGGAATATTCATTCTACTCTGTATTTAATGTAAGCTTAGTGTAACAAGGGATATGTAAATAACCGCAGTGTGGTTGTGTATAAAAGTTTGGGTCCTTTTCAGGGGTCCCAAACCTTTTTTGCACTACGAAGCAGTTTCATGCTCAACAATTTTTCTGCGGGCTGATAAGTTGAGGTGGTGGGATTGGACAGTGCACACAGACGGGGGACAGAACCTTGCTGCAGTTAAGCAACATGGAGGAGGGGCCTGACCACCTGCCTATCTGCTGTGTCTGAAGTCTGTGCTCTTGTTCTGTTTGTGGAGCACATTGAGGGCAGAAGGCTTCCAGCACCACCCCTATCCCCCACGGTTTGGTTCAGGACAGCCTGTGGCCTGGTACCAGTCCATGCCCCGGTGGTTGGGGACCCCACTCTACATGCCACCTGGATTTCTTTTCTTTTTACATAGAGCTAAAGTGTGTGGTTCTGTTTATCCACTTCTCTTTCTTCCCTCCTAGAAGAGAATACTCATGTGAAAAAAGAACAAGAAGCATGATGGATTCGGAGGATGTAGTTCTCAACAAGCCAAAGGCAGACCAACTTGGTAATCGGATGGTAAATGTTAGCTCACACAAACATTACTTCTGTGGCTGTTGTGCCGCCATCACGAATGTCGCCATCACCTTCCCAGTCCAGAAACTCCTTTTTCGGCAGCAGCTGTACGGCCTCCGAACCAGGGATGCCATAATTCAGCTGCAGAAAGATGGGCTCAGGAATCTCTATCGCGGTATCCTTCCTCCACTGATGCAGAAGAGCACCACCCTGGCGCTCATGTTTGGTTTGTACGAGGACTTGTCTTCCATACTCCTACGGCACATGAGCACACCAGAACTTTTGACCCGGAGCGTGGCTGCTGTGCTTGCTGGCACCACAGAAGCAATGCTGACTCCTTTCGAACGTGTTCAGGCACTTCTGCAGGACCACAAATATCATGCCAAATTTACAAATACTTTCCAAGCCTTCAGGTTTCTTAGAGAGCATGGGGCCAGGGAATACTATCGGGGTTTGGTGCCAGTTCTGTTTCGGAATGGCCCTAGCAATGCTCTTTTCTTTGGTCTGAGGGGACCTATCAAACAGTGTTTGCCAGAAGCAACAACCTACAGTACTCACTTGATCAATGATTTTATCTGTGGAGGGGTATTGGGTGCTATGCTGGGATTCCTGTTCTTCCCATTGAACGTTGTCAAAGCCCGCATGCAGTCACAGATTGGTGGGGATTTCCAGTCTTTTTCCAGGGTCTTCATGAAGATTTGGGTAGAACGTGACAGGAAAGTGACACATCTCTTCCGAGGGGCCCACCTGAATTATCACCGGTCCCTGGTTTCTTGGGGCATAATCAATGCAACCTATGAATTCTTGCTCAAGCTCCTGTGAAAAGACTTCCTGCCTGTGAGTTCCTTTTCCCAGTTAGGCATCAGGTATCAAAACAGCGAATTTGCAGAGGGTAATCAAACTCCCTAGAAACGCAGTGCTCCACGATGTTTTTAAGGAAACTTAAATTGTAATTCAGTAACTTAAGGGTGTCAGTTACTTTAATCAGTGCCTACTCAGGTCAAACAGTAATTGCATTCATTCTTATTAATGGCCTTTCAGTCTGTCGGTGTCAACAAGATGCACAAAGAGACTGATTTAAGTGTTTCCTTGGTCATGTTAAGGATGCCAGAAACATAAAAATGAATTTTATAATTGCTTATGAACAGTTTGCTCCTGACAACTGACAACTTTTCTCAACACTCCTGGTGATCCAAAGAATGCACTTTTTGGAAATTAAGAGGGAAGAGGGCTGATACTCTTATTTGTTGCTTGGCCATTTTAAACAAAAATTTTAACAAGTGGGCCTTAAGTTTTCATGTTGCTTTAAGTCACACACACACGAAACCAAACACATAAACCTATATTTATATTTTTAAAAAGGCTGCCAAGTTCAGGAGAGAAACCTCTAGTTCTAAAATATAAAATTTCCCTGGAAATCTTGTTAAACAGCTTTTGCGAAATTATTCATACAAATGGCTTTGTCTCGAGATCTAATATATTTCAGAAACTGAGTTCATTGTATGCCCAATAGTAGGTGTTTCTGTTTAAAACCTAAACAGGTTTTAATGATGGCTGAGGGGAATGAGAAAAACATTTATCTGAAAAGCTTTAAAGTGTCCTTTATGTTACACTGTCACCTAAAATGTCCATTTAGATTTTTTTTAATTCTCCCCATGTATCACTAATTTTGACACACATCCATATACCAACCAGAATTTGGCTTTTTAAAAATTGCTTAGCAGCTTTGGAAATTGTTCAGATCATCCCTGGTGCCATCCAACCATAATTGAGAATGCTACAATCCTGTTCTAATGGCATTTAAAATTGTTTTAACTTCTTTGTACTATACATTAATGTAGAGATTTCAGTGTGGACAGTAAAAAATGACATAACTAGGAGTAACTAGTGCCATTTTCAGTGTACTCTACTGTGAAAGGAAAGGCATTTTGCTGTTTAAGCATATTGAAAATGGGATTGTGCCTCAGGCTTTTTCCCACTTTCTGCATCTCCTTTAGTTTGAGTATTTGTTCAAGTAGGCATGGTTTGAAAGATCTGTAGACTCACTTTCATAGGAGACAGATGATCTGGGTGGGACCCAATCTTAGGTATTGCCTCCACTGACTCTGTGAATATAGTTCCTTGTATATTGTGAAGGACTATGCATGCACACGAAAAAGGAAGGTAGAATCCGTAAATATTTCATGAATCCAGCTTCTGTGTTTGTGAGTGTGTTCAATCATTGCTAACAAAATTTCTGTGAATGTAGAAATGATATCTGTAAATGCAACAGAATTGGTTTCATGAAGAGGAAAATAAGTCTGATTACTACAATAATGCTCATTATAGGACTGACCTTTTTTGTGTAATTTGCAAAATACAAATAGGAGTTAATTTCTTATTTATGTTGTACAGAAGATCTTTCCCAAATTAGTATACAATACTCCAGAGTGAGTTCCTTTTTAATGTAGCTGATTTCTTGGCATCCAGATCATATTTTTATTTTATCTTGCGTATGGTCCACTTCAAAAATTGCCCCAAAGCAGCAACTTAATCCTTACCCAACTTTTCCCATTTGATATTTGTACTGTACTTGCATATGCTTTTTAGGTTCATTTGTCAGATTGCCAAGCACAAAATGCGAGAATGTTTTGATATTTTGAATGTTGTCATTATATACATTTAAATAAAATATCTGTTGAATGTTTATCTGGTAAAATCTGATTTTACCAGAGGTTTTTTTTTTTGGTAACTCCCTATGATGGAATAAACAAAAGTGAATCCTGATATGAATTAGATTAATATTTTTTTGCATAGTTTTTTTGTCAATTGGGATTTAGAATGATCTTGAATGCAAAACAAATGGAAATAAAATAATCAATGTTATTAATAATTTTCCAAGTTTTCTCTTATGCACAGAGGCAGAGAGTACAAAACCATTTACAGTTTGGTATACAGTATGGGTACTTTGAGTATCGTCTTCAGAACAAACATCTCAAAAACCTGTACAGTATTCTGGAAAAAAACACAACAAAATCACAGTTTGTCTCTTGTTGCTTAACCACGCATCAGATTTCTTTCTTCCTAAGACTTACCAGAAGTATTGGGGGAGGGGGGGAACAGAACACATTATAATAATTTCTTGGCTGAAGGTCTATGCCAGTGATGGTGAACTTTGGCACTCCAGGTGATTTGGATTTTCCAATTCCCAGAAGCCCTGATCAGCAGGAGTGCTGACTTTGGTTTCTGGTAATTGCAGTCCAAGAACACCTGGAGTACCAAGGTTCGCCATCACTCTATGCAAAAGGCATAACATTCAGTTGTTCTTGGTCCCTGGTTCACAAAGGCACTGGCTCTGTGTACTGGAGAATTCCAGCAGGGATTCATTAACTAGCAGTTAAGAACAATTAAATGTTACAGCTTTTGCCTTCTGCATGCCCCAGAAAGCATGCATAAGAAAGCAGTTGGCTATCAGGCACTGTATCATTGCTCTCTAGGCACTAAATAAGTTATACCTAGTTAGTCATTTCCATGTTACCCCTACCTTATAAATAAAAAGAAACCATTCTTCCTTTTCTTGCCGACAGCCTTTTCATTACAGTTGTTACTCCTTGAAGTTGCAATTCTGCCTCTCAATCACAATGTTTTCTGAACGCTTGAAGTAGCTATTTTTGCCAGTTGAACCTAGTTGGCAAAATACAGTAGTAAAGTGGTTTACTAAACCTGACCCTGTCCCAGGACTTGTTCCAGCCCTGCAACATGTGGACGTTGGATGTAGTACCAGTATCACAGATGCAAGGAAAGCTAAATAAATACCCAGTTTGGATGTTCTCTTAGTACTGGATCTTCTCACTCTCCAGAACCTACTTCAGTCTCATCCCTTTGTGACACTGAAGAATTTGCCCTGCAAATTTAACTTAATAAAATGCAATTCAAGTCTTTTTATATAACTATAAACACAATTCCTTGCTTCTAATAATCTTACTAAGTAGTTCTGTCCATAAACTCCCACAGCACCGAAAGGGCTTATTCCTAATGTAGGATGTTTGCAGTTGTAAATTTAACCATGCTTTGGTACTGGAAAGTAACTAGGTTCCCTAACCTTATCTCAAAATTTGTCAAGATTTTCAGTATTGGATATCAAAATGTTCTGAGAATATCTGTATTTGACATATAAGGATGTAGTAGTATTTAATACAAGGCACGGGGAGATATTGAGTGGCTGTCGGTAATAATAGTTTATTCACAGCTGCAGTGGCCGGTCAGAGTCCTTTTCAAACTCTTTATTTTCCATGTTGATTTCTCTCCCAAGGACTACCTGTATACTTGCCATGGGAATCTTGTTTAATATACATAGAAATCGAAAGAGAATGCTCTGAAATGCCCAACACCCCCACTTCATGACTACCTCCCGAGTTCTGCATTGCAAAAAACATCACTGCACTGGCCATCCTGTATTCCATAAAGTTGTCCCCTATGATTTTGCACGTGCCAAAGAAGCCGTGATTAGAAGACATTAAAAGTTTTCTCACTTACACCCAGATTTGGGGGTGGGGAGCTAATATTTGAAACTTATCGAAGTAGCGATATTTGGTACATGTCTAATATTTTGTCACTTTATTTTTGTCTCTGGTCATGTTCAAACCTCTTTGAAACTCAGTAGAAACAGTCCCATTAATTTTAGAGGGACTTGAGTGATTCTCAGTTGGCTCGGTGACATTGTATTTTACAAACACAACTTCCATTACCATCTACCCAAGTTCCTCACCATAATCCAGTGGTCCCCAAACTAAGGCCCGGGGGCCAGGTGCGGCCCCTGACGCCAATTCATCCGGCCCGCGAAGCCCTCGTTGCTCCTGGAAGCGGAAGTAAAACGCACCCGGGCCTTAGTAACCAGCTTCCTGAACCACATGATCAGCCCACGGCCCAAAAAGTTTGAGCACCCCTGCCATAATCAAACACTTTGGGTAGTTAAGCCTGACCTCTAGTGGGGTGTTGAAAAATGCCAGTCATTCAACATTAGGCAAAGGGTATTGGCTAGATACCAGATTCAGACAATAATGGATCAATAAATGCTTAGGAATCCTTTGTTATTTTGAAGAACATAGTCAGCTGCTTCTGCTGTTCTTCTTAAAGCTTGTGCTGTACTGCTCTTTACAAATATAAAAAGATCACACATAGAGCATCTGAGGGCACCCTTCACAAAACCCAAACACACAAAGGGAACTAAAAAAATTGCTGTTCAGACTTCGGTTGTATAGTCTCATGTGAGACATGGATGGATGGAGAACATTCAGCTTTCCATTTACTGATAAACTATTGGCCCTTTATCATGTCTTACAACAGAGAAAAACTGGAACCTTACAGGACATGAAGGGCCACGTGTTTCTGAACACTGCTATCAAATCAATTCAGTAAGGCTGGGTGTGGGGACAGCTGCTACGAACCAGTAGTTTAATTTATAACCAGGTAAACCTAGACGGCATCATTTCTAGGAACCTTTAACAGTCATGCATAACATCAGGATTCTATATAACCGGGGAACAAATTAGGTATTGCAGTACACGTTTTTCCTGACTTTAGAATGGAAGGCTTCCAATTTCTGTTAAGCTGCAATAAAAATAATAATTTAAAATACGTTTTATTTCTCATTTTTAAAAAAATATGCGAGATTGGATGGTATCTCATGTTCTAATGCAAGAACACAAGGCATATTGATTAGTTCCATGTTACTGTGCATGCCAGCCCCTGCAAGGTGGGAGGAGCTGGCTGGCAGGACTGCATGAAGGGGGGGGGGGGAGAGACAAGGTCTCACAGCAGTCTTTCAAGGATTTAGCCAAAAGTGTCTAGAGAAATTAGCAGAGTTTGCTTGCCAGTCAGTTGTAGTCTAAATCCAAAGGGAGATCCAGAAGCATAGTCAGAAGTCCAAGCAAGGGGTTCAAAGTCTTAACAGAGTAATCAGACTGTCAAGGTTCAAAGGCAGGTAACAAAGTTGTTGTGACAAGTTGGAACCTTCGGGGAGCATTCCTTAAGCGCACCTGCTGCTAAGGCAGGGATAGGGAACCTTTTAGAGATGAGTGCCCAAACTGCAACCCAAAACCCACTTATTTATCGCAAAGTGCCAGCACAGCAATGGGGGAGGAAGAAAACAATCCCATTGGGCTGGTGGGCAGGGTGGACTCTGTGCTGGGGGAGGGAGGAAGCATTCCAACTGGGCTGCTGGGCAGAGGGGCGGGGAGAACTCTGTGCTGGGGTGACTGCATGGGTGCCCACATAGTCTGAGTGCCACTTCTGACAAACGTGCCATAGGTTCACCATCACTGTGCTAAGGGCTGTCAGCTGTTGCTCATTTCTGACAACGTTCTCTTGCCAAGCTGTGACGTAGATGCAGGTCTTTGCGAAGCTGGAGCCTGCAATGATTCATCATCCTCATTATCTGAAGCTGAGTCAGCATTGCTGGCTGTCAAATCTGACAGGTCCTGATCGGGTAAAGGTGCTTCAGCATCTGAAGCGGGCTGCAGAGGTTGTTCTGTATTGGATTCATCTGAGTATGAATCTGCAGCCATAACAGATCCAGCCCAATGCTAATTCATCTGGCCCAGCCCACCCTTGTCAGTCCTAGAAGCGTAAGCAAAACATGCCTGTATGGGCGCATTTTACTTCTGCTTCTGGGAGTGACAAGGGTGGCACAGGCCAGATGAGCTGGTGTCGGGGGCCGGATCTGGCTCATGGGCCATAGTTTGGGCACTCCTGGTTTAAGCAGAGAAAATGGTGGCTTAAGATCTAGCTCATCCTCTTGCAAAACAGATTGCAAGGCATGTTTTACTTCCAGTGGGAGGAACCATTTGACCGGCCCGCAGTCCGAAAAGTTTGGACACCCCTGACCTAGAATAATCTGCATGCAATTTTATCTAAGAATTATGGTTCTATTCAAGCCAGAATTATGCAATTAAGATTCATTAAAAAATTGATCAGTTGAACCATTGAGGCATGTTGTTGAAAACCCATCACACTGGAGAAAGTTTTACACTATATTGTATACTGTTTTACTGTATATTGTAGGAGGATAAGAATCTACGATAGTAACTGGGAGTACAGTATTTAGAAAAAGTATCTACCAACCAGATGGATAGTTTTCTTCCCCATCTTTAAAAGCTTTTCTCATATCAAAATTCCACAAAGCTTAAGAGGTCAGTATCTAGAAACATTAGCTGTGGGCAAGAAATGTATATATAACATAACCTAGCAGGCTGGAATCTACTGTATTATATATCTATATCTATATATTAGGCTGACAGATTAAATTCCATCACCACTCATAAATCTGGGGAACAAAAGTGCATTCTTTTTTGACATAAAGCAGCCTGCTAGTATTTTGGAAGGAAACCTAGAGATAAGGCAACTATCTTACTGGGATATCAAGTTCAGAGAAACTAACCCATGCCTTTGAAAACAAAGGACAGATCAGATTTTTTTTTTTTTTAAAAAAAGAATCTCTTTCTCTAATGTACAGATGTGATTTCATTTTGGATAAGCAGAGAAAACATAGTGTGTGTGGACTATGCTCCTCTCAAGTCTTCCAGAAGGAAAGGTGCATTCTTTGCAGAGATGTTTAAGAACTGTGATTTTTTTTTAAAAAAAAATACCACCTGTAATTTCTTTTCATGCCTACAATATATTTCTTTCTTATTGGCTATTATGGGACAATTCATGTACAGTCAAGCCTCGCATAACGAGCATTTCGCTTAGCGATAAACTTGCATAACGAGCAAGTTTTTCGCTAAGCAGTCTGACTCGCATAACAAATTTTTTGCTATGCGAGTCGGACTTTCCCCTATGGAAAAACTCGCATAACGAGCTTTTCTATGGGGAAAACTCGCATAGCGAGTTTTTCCATAGGGAAAAGTCCGACTCGCATAGCGAAAAATTCGTAGCCAATTTTTCGCATAGCGAGCAACCTTGCAGAACGAATTAAATTCGCTATGTGAGGAATGACTGTACTTTTGTTATATGGATCTGCAAGTCTGTTCCTTAAACCAATTAAAAATTGGCCTACTTTCCACCACCCTGTTTTATCATTACAATGATACATCATCTCCATTTAGCTGATGGTAAATAGATTATGAGAACTGCTGCTTACAAAATCAGGGGGCACATTTCCCCTCCCCGCTCTAGGATGATGGTACAAGGGCACAACTAATTTGCCTTTGCAATACAAAAACAGGTTTCTGAGACTTCATCTTCTGCTTCTATAAAAACGTAACAAAATTCTAGGAGTGCTTGTTGTCATGGCAACTGACACACAAGGCGATTGCTGATCAGGCTCCAGCCATAGGTTCCAACAGTTATCATCACCAGACACATCTTATTGTCCCAACGGCACACAAGTTAACACTCCATGGTATACTTAAGTGTATATTTAAGCGTTTTCCTACTGATTTTATAAGCTTATACTTCACTGTTCTTGCTAAGACTGCCCCTCGTGGCTAATCACAATTGAAACCAGTGTTTCAATTTCAAAATGCCTTCCTTGTAAGACTCCCTTTTCGGCTTTTCCAACCATATCACTTTGGCTTTCAGGGCTTCCTCAATAGATAAACACTCGCCATACAGGTGAACTTTTACTTTTCCAAACAAACAGGACATTTTTACAACCAAAGTAATGAGATTTCTGGTCTCATTGTGATTATGATTTTAAATGTTGATCCATTAATGTGGAGATGATCATCACCGTCATGGAGCCTTTGCCTTTGTTTTTCTATGTCACCTTTTCAAAAAATATGCTACAATTTCCTCCTGTAATTCTAGCCTCCTCCCCATCCAACCTCAATTAATAAGCATTGCATCCTCCATATCATTCAAAGTAGAAAGCATCACCTTTCCAGATGATTTCAGGATACTCAATGTTTGGTCATTGACCCAATTTGACATTCCATGCTGATTCTACAGCTTGGGTCATTGTGATAAGCCCATCATTCATACACAACAGTGATTTTGTTGAAGATTTTGTCTGGATCTTCTGGAGCTTCTTCAAGAAGTTCAGAATGAAGTTCAACGCATCTTTGTACACATATGGATATTGAAAGAAAATAACAACAAAGTGGTGTTCTCTAGCTAATATTCACTCAGGGCACTTCATGTTCAATGGAGACCCAGTTGATCTTCCTTGAGACTCGATTGCATATTGCCTATCCCCCCCCCTCATTTTTGGGATTCCGAGGACAACCACTTCCTAGACAGTGATGGACAACTGTGGCACTCCAGGTGTTCTTGGACTTCAATTCCCAGAAGCCCAAGTCAGCATTCCTGCTGATCAGGGCTTCTGCGAATTGAAGTTCAAGAACAGCTGGAGTGCCAAGGTTGGCCATCACTGTCCTAGATAAGTGATAGTGAACCTTGGCCCTCCAGGTGTTCTTAAACTTCAAATCCTAGAAGTCCTGATCAGCAGGAGTGCTGATTTGGGCTTCTGGGAATTGAAGTCCAATAACACCTGGAGTGCCACAGTTCTAGATCACTGTTCTAGATCTTCCTTAAAACTTTCACTGTTGTGTTTAAATTCTGCTGTTCAACTCTGACTATATGGAATGGTGAAACAAGTCACTAAAACACATTCAACAATAGGCACGGTAAATGGCTGTGATATTTACAACTTGTGTCAAGAACAATGCCAAACAAATCAATGACTGCTTGGTTTATTCCACATAACTATCTGCAACAGAAAAACACAGCTTAAAGTTACTTCAGTGAACATTTGTGGAAACATTTCTAAAGGATGTGCCCATATGCTAATAAAAATTGTTGTAACTGCCACAGGAGAACACTCATCATTTCAGCAAGACTTTTAACTGATCCTCCGACATAGCTGGTGAGCTGAGTCTGGGCACACCTGTGCTGGGCCTTTACTCAGAAGGGGGAGCATCTGTTTGTGACTTGCAAGGCACATCAATAAAAAGGCCAACCAACCTTAGTCATGTTGCAAATGGAAATAGTACTGAGGAACATTACAGTTGAGATGTTTTTGAAGAGTAAATTCAACCTCCAATACCCCCACAGCAACAAGATTCACCAAATGGGCTTAGTACACAAGTCCGACAGATGTTTTCTGCACAGACCTCGCTGAAATGAATGGGCAGCTCTTCCAGAGTTTCAGCACCTGCACAGCGCCCATTCATGTCATGGATGCGTGTACAGGATGATGTCCTGCTGGACTGTAAACATAAGCGTTTGGGCACGTACTTAGTGATCAAACTATGCTCTCTTCTATGCACAAAGGTATTCTAGAAGGTGCTCCTTTACAAAACTTGTGAGAACAACATGTCAGGCTATCCAGCTTTTCTCTAGCAAACAGAGGAAGGAAATCTGAGCCTCCAGTGTTTCCTTTAGGAGGGGAGGGGGGTGGGGTGGGGGAGAAGCTGGCAACCGTGTACAGTATTTAGAGTTATCAGCCAATAGGCTGAACTACAGCACAATATCAAAATCTAGTAAGAACATTTTGCTGTCCACAATGAAATATTAGGATTACTGTCTGCAGATAATCTAGTGTGCCACCGAAGTGCTCCATTATCTAGGAAAAGAAGAAAAATAATACAGCCAACTCCAGACTCAAAAAGAAGCCTAGGGCTGAAGTCCAGTTCTCTTGAGGCAATGAAGCACACAGGTGGTGTCTGGGTGTTTCGCCTCTTCTTAAGACCATTCAACATCTTGCATTCAGAGTCAAGTGGAAGGACAAGGCTTGGGAGGGCTTCCGTCCTCTTCCCAAACAACACAGGAAGGAGGAGCAGGAGCCGAGAGGGAAAACGCAGCATAAATTCTGAAGTGCGAATTCTGAATCACAGCGCTCGCTCGCTCACATACGCACACTCTCACACATTCATTCATATAAAGGGGAGGACTAATTGACCTTGTGTTGCTTTCCAGTCCAGGGAATCAGAGTAACTCTGTACTTGTCCAATTTACAAGATTCGTTTGTGTTTTTTCCCCCCTAAAAGAACACTCCAACTAAACTGAAGTAATTTTAAATGACAAACACCAGAGGTTCCTTTCAAGGCAAGAGGTGCCTAAAACTTTGGCTGATATAAAGACACACGCCCACTAAGGCACCCAGAGGCAATCTGACAGTGCGTTGGAGAGAACTTGGTGGTCAGGACCACATCGCTGTGTGAGTAGAGCGAGCGGATCTCTCGTAAGGGAGCAGCTTCCTTCGGCAAGCAGTCCACGAGTTCACTGCATTGCTTGTCGAACCCCAGCAAGCGGATTCCATAGCCATGCGGGGAGGCAATCATGCGGCCATCCGGGCTGAAACAGAGTTCTTTGATGTATCCCCGACCAACGTTGGCTTCCTCAATGCAGTGAGTCAATCGGAGAGAACAGCGAGGCGAAACTGGCCTCACCGGAGCGCCTTCTTGGAATTCATAGACACAAGTCCACTGAGGGGAGAAAGGCAAAACAATCACAGTCATTCCATACTGACAGTCACCAGTTCAGCCCACCCACAGACATTATAAGCAAGCATTAAATGTTTTATTTGTTTATTTAATTACATTTATACTCTGCCCTCATCCAAGGACGCAGGGAAGCTTACAATTTGAAACAGTTAAAACACATTACTTACAACAAGAATTAAGGCTATATACAGAGAAGCTAAGAAACAGGTCAAGGAGGGCCTGCTATCCACCACTCAACTAGTATTGAGAATATATCCACAACTTAACTAGTATTGAGAATACTGTGTGCAAATACAAAGTTTAATTAGATACAGTAATACCCTGATTAGTGTTTGTACTGCAAAACGCTAAAACTGGATAACGTTGGGGAATTTGAGGCAAACTTTCGCACCGCACGACGTTAAGATAACGTTGTGCAATGCAAAAGTTTGCCTCAAATTCCCCAAAGTTGATCTCTGCCCCAAAGCCCGCAGGGCTGGAGACCAGCCCTGCGGGCTTTGGGGCAGAGATCTCCACTCAGAGCAGAGGTTTGGTTGGAGGGGAAGGCGCATGCCAACCCAACCCAACCCAACCGGCTGTCTGAGCGTCTGATTGCTGTCTGAGTTGGGGAGAGAACGTGTACGCGTGTCTCCCTAACCCAACCGGAGATCCCAGCATGTGATTGCTGGCTGGGTTGAGGAGACAACGTGCTCTCTCCAACCAAGCTGGCGATCACATGCTAGGATCTCCAGTTGGGTTGGGGAGATGCGCACGCATATTCTCTCCCCAACCCAGTCGGTGATCTTATGTTGGGATCGCCGGTTGGGTTGGGGAGGCACGTGCGCACGTTCTCTCCCCAAACCAGCCGGTACTTGGTTCGATCCGCCTGCCTCTTTAGAAAGGGCAGCGGGGATTCCACACATGGACTCCCCGCTGCCCTTTCCAAAGAGCCAGGTGGAGCGATCCTGTTCCCTTTCCTCTTCGGAAAGGGAACAGGGCTTTTTTTTAAGCGTTGTGCAATCAATGTATCGTACAACGTTAAAACCTGGATAACGCTAAGACTTGTGGAACCAAAAGTAGGATTGAAAAGGAGACAGCAGAAATCAAATACATCCATCTGTTAGACACCCATCGCAGTGGACTAAATATTAGCAAAGGGTTTCTGGGACATTATCAAATTTGATACACAGATTGCTATATGATTTTATATTACAACTTTCCTGCCAATTCTCTTTAGCAAAACAGAAAGTAACCAGGTACAGTGTGTTTGTTTGTTTTCTGACATGCAGGTTAAAAGTTGATCAGAGACCAGAATGGGCTTTCTCAGCAACCTTGAGATTGAAAGGGAGTCATTTAGAGCTAATCTGAATAATCTATTGTTGTTAATGGCTGTGTGAAGCTGTATTGTTGTGCTTGCTTGTCTGTCATCTTGCTTGACCACACCCTTCTCCCTTTGACACCCTGAATTTGGTGTATAAAAACCATGCCTCTAAATTTCACTCTTTGTCTGAAGAAGTGGACTTGATCCACGAAAGCTAACAATAAAAATATAGCAGTTAGTATTTAAAGTGCTACAGTGTTTTTTATTTTATTTTGTTTTGTTTTCTGATATGCCTACCTCACAGGAGTTACTGTCAGGATATAAATAGGATATAAATAGGGAGACAATTTTATTTATTTATTTATTATTCATATTTATCCACTACCCTCCTCACTGAAGTGACTCAGGGCGGTTTACAAGTCATAAGAAACACCACAATAAAGACATAAAAACATTCCTAAAAACCTCAAATTTAAAACTATTAAAGATTAAAATTTAAATTCTTTAAAAAATTAAAAGAACACCAAGTTGCTAGGTCTTTTGGGAGAGAGGGGGCTTAAACCATCCAGCGAGCTGGGGTCACTGTGCCTCCTGAGCCCCATACCTGCCCCGCCAGCTATGTTTTTAGATTCTTCCTAAAGGGCAGCAGCTCCATCTGGAGACATAGCTCCGTTGGCAGGAGGTTCCATAGGGTCGGAGCATACACAGAGAAGGCCCTTCTGGTGCCAGAGAGATGTGCCTCTCTGGCCAATGGAACAACTAGAGAGCCATGTAGGACTTTAAAGGTAATAACCAGCACCTTGAATTGCACCCAGAGACATACTGGCAACCAGTGCAGCTCCCGGATCAGCGGTGAGGCACGGGCATACCGCTTACGCCCCATCACCACCCGGGCAGCCACATTCTGGACCAGCTGTAGCCTCCGAATGGTCATCAAGGGCAGCCCCATGTAGAACGCAAGCCACCTTGCGTTTCTAGGAGAAAAGATGGGGAGCTGACATGTAATAAGAATAAAAACATTCTAAACTGGAGTGCCCAAACTACGGTCTGAATCCAGCCCACGGTGCCTAATCAGCCCACATCACCCCCAGAAGCGGAAGTTAAACATGCCTGTGCATGTGCAAAACGCTCCCATAAAGCACCCGTGGTTATTGTAAACATGTTTACAACAGCCGCAGGTGCATTTATGGCAGCATTTTGAGCATGCACGGATACATTTTACTTCTGCTTCTGTTGGGAGGTACCATTTGACCAGCCCATGGCCCAAAAGGTTCTAAACCTGTTCTAAACCAAACATATAGATTTGTCTTGGCATGTGGCAAATGTTGCAGCTCAATATATATTATTAACAAGTTACAATGACTATGACAAATCATACGAATCTCCTATGTCTAGTAACTTATTGAAAGAACAACAGTTCACCCGGTCCCAGTAAGAGCACAAGAGCAAACCAGGGAATCACATATAAACAGACTAATTAAGATAGATTTGTACCGCTACAAAAACAATCACACTTATACACCACCCTACAGCATTTTGTTTTACCTCCTGGTCATCTGAGTTACTTGAGCACCGAAGAAGTGTAGCCCACCCTTTGGGATGGAGCTGCAGTGATGTAATGCAGTTTCCTCGATCCCTTTCACCAGGAACCTCTGGTGTTAAAACCTCCAGACTGTTACGTGGTGATCCACCTAAGGGGAAAAGGAAATGTAATTAACCAAAACTATTCTCTTCCATTAGCCAAACTGCTCATCAGTACAATGAAGTGGGTGACCCAAAGTACTATGGTATAAGATGTAATTACACATTCACACTCTAACTTAAACTTATGATTATAAACTCACCAAATGATTAATCTGAAACACGCTTGTCTAATTCTAAATATACAAGGCTAACATGACCTTAATCTGAATGCATTTTAACCAAACGGCTTCAACTTCAGTGGTTCAACGTACCTTCTCGCTGGGTAGCTCGTACTGTATGTTTCTCAGCCAGGGGGCTCGAGTCGCCCTGGTGACCTGGTGATCCAGAATTCCTTGGACCAGATGAGGTGGCAGAGGCCAGATCTGGGCCAAAGAAAACATCGCTATGTGAAAACAGGTATACAAAAATCATATTGTTCAATGATTCTTACCTGTAAAACCATAAATGTAAAGCAATGATATTAATGTGCTCCAGGAGTGTTCCCTGGATTGCTATGGACTGGCTGATCTCTAATGAGTAGAAACATAATAGAAAACCTTCCCTGAAGGGCACATTGCCATACAATTTCTAACATTCCCATAGAACAGGGAGACCAAGGAAAGTACTGACTGCATATAGTAGGTATTCTCAACCTGTGGCTTGTGGGCCATATGAGGCCCATGGCGCCAATTCATGTCCCCCCTTCCTCCACCACACCTGGAAGTGCCATGTGGTGGGGGAAGGGCAAAATGGCTGTCCAGCCCCCAAAGCTGTCTGAGGGAGTATGACCCAGGGCCCAGCTTAAAAAGATTGAGAACTCCTGGCATACAGCATATTCAGCTCCACTAAATCAACGAGCAGCCACAGTAGAACCTATTTAGGAATCATGAACACATGTCAGCCGACTGCATGCCCCAATTGGCCAAATCTCAGGCACGAAGCACAGCAATTCTACCTCATAGAAATTAATATTACAACTCTTAGTTTCTGGATCTATGTTACATGTCACCATCTGATTTTATTATTTCTTTGCTTAGTTCTGTTATATTTTGGTTTATGGATTGGGACTAGGCATTTACATTTTATGTTCACTGCCCAGCATAATAGTCATTTGCTATTAATTGAGGCACCACCCACCGACTCACCTGCCTAACTACATACTCACCTGAATTGGATGTGGTTCTCCTGGCTCTTAAAGTAGGATAGCTAACAACCTCTAAAGATTTGGTTAAGTCAAGGTCATGTAAAATGAGGAGATACCCAGAAGAGGTTGAGATTAACATTTTGGAACAATCTGGGGTCAACCTCATGCGCATGAGAAAGCGGGTATGAAAGAACTTCTTGTGAGGGCAGCCATCTTCTGTGCACCTGGGGGCAGAAAAACATCAAATAAACCTTTGATCTAGTTTAAGAAGCCAAGGCTTAAGGTCATATTTAAAATGGACAGACTGCTCAGCCTTCATCCTGCTTCTTCATATCCCACTGCTCCATGGCTTCAAAGAAGTCTCAAACTTTTGTCACTTTTCAAGAGCTAGTCAGTGACAAGCATGCATAGGAAGAGAGACAATTGGATTCTGGGCAACATATTTTTTTCAGAGCAACAGGCATATCCTCATTTTGAAGTCAGCCAGTTCAAAGAGGCCAGATGCTAAATTTCCTTACCTATTGGTATCCCAAATAATAACATTTCCATCGAATCCAGATGTTACTAACAATCTTGTGTTAGTGTCATATTCAATGTTCTTGACCCAGCTGGTGTGACCGTGTAAAGTGCACACTTTGGAATCTAGCTTCCTGAGATCCCACAATGCTATTGTAGTGTCATCAGAACATGTTGCAAACAGTCTGTTATCAAGAAACCTACAAACAAAATGGAAAGACAGAAAATGGTTTAGTTTATCTGCAGTGTTTCCCAAATTCTGGTTCTTGGACATCAATTCCCAGAAGACTAAATCAGTCCACTGACTGATCAGTGCTTTGGGGAATTGACTTAGGCTCCTGGGAATTGAAGTCCAAGAACCAGAATTTGGGAAACACTGGTTTATCAGATCCAAATGCAGTAATACCTCGGATAACGTTTGCATCAGATAATGCTAAAACTGCATAATGTTAAGCAATCTGGAGAAAAAAACTGCATCGCATAACGTTAAAATCCTATGGGATGCATTGGATAACATTTGCTAAAGCCTGTGCCGGTTACAATGTATCTCTATGGAGTTTTAACGTTATCCGATGCATGCATCGGATAACATTAAAAATCGGATAACACTAAGACTTGTAGGACCAAGTTTTAACGTTATCCGAGGTTTTACTGTGCACACAAAACCTCTCTAAAAATGCCATTAAACAGCAACTCTTGGTTAACAACAAGAAACGTCTACATGGAATAGCATCAGGCAAATATTTCTAAAGCATAATGAGGTGGGCACAAAGGCTAATGTTGTTGAATCAGAAGGAAATATTTGAGAGGTTGAAGAAAATCAGACAGCAGACTTTCAAACTCATTAACACATATGGGATTCATTTCAAAATGTCTTCACTCATCAGTTATCAAGCTCCCCATGTCATGATCCTGATGTCTGGATGCCAATACAGTACTATCTATTCATATGTATTCCCATGTATTCAAGTGTATCTGTATTAGATTATGTGCCTAGGAAAGGCCAAGTTCTCTGTGGAGAGTTAAAAAAAACATTTTCTGTGTGTACATGTTTTAGAATTGCCAACTAGGACCAGGATAGTTGCTATGGAGAAAGATAGATAATGACCACCTGTTTTGATAAGGTGGACTGGGCTTCTTTTCTCGTGAGAGAGAAAAGCCTGCCACAGTCTTAGCCATCAATTATAAACAGGATTGGATGGTTTGAGAACACCCTGAGAAGATGGAAATTGTTTTTGGTTAAACGAGGGCAATTTAAAGGGATTTAATTGGGAAGAAACTCAAAAGAGTAGTAGTAATGGACAGCAAGTGAATTGCTGGCTCTGGACATGCTATAAAACACCTCACAGCACATAGACCAGAGAGACAGAGAGAGTTTCATTTTAACGGCCAAGATGAAGAATGGCTAGAGATCAGATAGAATAGATGTTTATTATTTTCATACAGAAAAAATAATAAACTAACCTGCAATATATTTTCCTATATTCTGTAACAAAAGTAACTTTGAATATCTATGATTTTAAAGAACCAGTTAAGAAAATAAAAAGTCTGAATCTTTAGATTCAAGAAGGACTCTGTGTGAAGTTCTTATTCTAACAGAAGGGTTACATTTTAACAGGCATAACTTTATTACTAAGATTACAGCCCAAAGATACTTCATCATTTAATGAAGAACTCAGCAAAGCTACAAGGAGAATAAATTGCGACTGAGCCAGTGATAATTTTCAACACAAGTATTGTCTGAGTAACGTATTAAAATAGGGGCTTTTGCTTTTAATGAGTAAAGCAGTTTCCTTGAAGTCTTAATTCCTAGGTCGTGCTAGAGCAGCCTGGGAATTCAACCTTCCAAGGCAGATGCTGGGCAGTTGACTTTGAATGTAGTCATAACAGGCAGAAAACTAGGAGAACGGAACAATAATGAATGACATTGTATGCTGTACTTTAATTTGTTAAAACCCTGGAAGAGGAGGGATGAGTGGGAAAGATGGGTTTTATGATATGGGAATGTGGGGGAGAAATGTGATTTACGTCATGCTTGAGTTTTGCTTTGCCGCAATGTATGCTGGTGATTAAACCATAGCAAAATTATTTATTTATTTATTCAAATGTAGTTAAGTCTGTTAGTAGCCTAGGCTAGGCCAGAGAAAATAGCTAGATATGCTTTTCTTGTTTTGTGCTGGAAAGGGGGTGAGCAAAATACTATTTTTTTCCTATCTTGTGCCAAATTCTGAACCTTCCTAAATAAAACTAATTGTAACTATAACAAGTCATTTTTTTCTTATAGAGCTTAAGCTGGTGAGAAAATCCAGTTTCTTCATTTCATGATTGGTAACCATTAAGATAATTCACACTGCATGTCCTACCTGATCTGGTTGGTTTGTAAGCCTAAACAGTCAGTGATTGAAACCTATCATAGATTTCTCTAGCCTGGAGCAGGTCCATAGGTATTTTGAAGCAGCACAATGGTTGGTGTGGGCTTCTGGAAAGGGTACAGGTCTCTGAAAGGTGGTATGAGTCCTATGATAGTGAGATAAGTGTTGAGACTTATTCTTTTACAGTCAAGTCTGGCCTTGATAACTCTGATCTGACCTTGACAACTGCTCTATCAAAAATGCACTAATCACTGTGTGCTAATTGACAAGTTCCTTTTTGAAAAGAAAGCTACTACTAAGACTGAGGGGCAGGAGGAAATAGAGAGGGAAAGTGCAGTGGGAAAGAGAAAGAAAAGTGATAGCTGAGTACAAACGAAAGTAAAAACATAAGAAAATACTGACTGTTTAGGCTTACAAACCAACCAGATCAGGTAGGACATGCTTACAAACCAACCAGATCAGGTAGGACATGTCCATAGTAATTGATAGAAATTACTACTCCATCTGTCCCAGGAATCTGGATTTCAGCTTCCATAAATTGAAGCCAGCAAAATCAAGGATAAGGAAATGTGGGAGTTGATGATCAAACATTTGACTTTCAAATTTGTAGAAATAGACAAGATGGTGTTTCCAGTAATGGTTACAACAATTAAAATCTTATACTTTGATAACTCAGATGAATTTTGATATGATAGGAAATGAGTGTCTGGCGGAATTAACCTTAAATGGAATAAATGGCAGCTGTGATTAACCCAGGCTTCTGAATTGTTTTTTCTAGAGGCCAAACAATTTTTGTAAGACGCTTAAGAGAAATGTTCAGATGTCAGACTCGCTTATCTGACAGCTGGATCAAATAATTAAGAAAGTGCAAGCTTTAAGCCCTGGATCCAAATCTCGCCCTAACCCCTCATGTTGATCTCATCTGATTCTCCCACTACATTTGCTATATATGGGTAATAATCTTTATTGCTTCTAGGCTTATTGTAAGGATTGTAATATAGAGCACAAAATGTTCTAAAACAGGTAATTAACTCCCCGCATGCGTTTAATGATGAAATGCTTTACCTGAAAATCACTCACATGTAGTTTGTGCTAAATAGACAAACAAAACTATCTCTGAAATTTATCTGAACTATAGAATTTAAGTTTCTTGCACACAGCCTTGGCATTCTAAGTTCTAACCTCTTACAGACTCCTTCAGCCTACAGTAAAATCTAGCCATTAATTCCCTTAAAGTGATTCCAGTTTTCCACTGTAATCTCTGGTTTCTGCGCCAAACCCAACAATCCTTAAGTAGCTTAAACAGTCAGATAGAGGAGTCATTATCTCTAAGAAGCCCTGTGGAAAGGTGACACCAGACACCATGGAGCTTGTTAGCAATTAACATATCCCCTGCTTCAGAATCACAAGAACAAATCCCATGGGCAGTAGTATTCATATGCTGCAGTAACTAAATAAAACAAAATGTTTCGTGCCACCTTAAAGACTAACAGACTGCACAATATACATGTGCTAACCTTTTAAATACTAAAAGATTCCTGGTCAATTGGGAAACAGGTATTCAACAAAAGGTCTAGCTGAAGAATGAGAGAGAGAGAGAGAGTGTGAAGATTTTCAGCTCATATGGGGTAGGATGCCTATCCCTTCTTTCAGTAATATTTTCCATGATGAGAATTCTTATCATAGTAGCTTTTGATTCGAGCCCAAGCCAATTCTGCTGATAGGAAGATCCAATCAGAAACTGTACCTAGTAGAATCTTTAGCATTTCTTTAAAGAATGAGTGGCTGTGGTGGCTCAAGTGGTTAAGACACTGAACTTGAAGACTGAAAGGTTGGCAAGGGAGCAGTTTGAGACCCGAGTACTGCATGACGGCATGAGCTCCCATCTCTGTCTTAGCTCCTGCCAACCTAGCAGTTGAAAAGCAAACAATTGCAAGTAGATAAATAGGTATCACTTTAGTGGGAAGGTAAACAACGTTCGTGCACTCTGGTGTCTAGGCATGACTGCCACATGTCCACAGAAACATCTACAAACACAAACAGCGCTAGCTCTTTGGCTGTAAACAGAGATAAGCACTGGACCCTACCATCAGATATGACTGACTTTAGAGCAAGGGCAGCCTTTACCTTTACCTACGAATGAGTTCTTGGTACAAGGAAGAACATACACATGAGAAACTATTTGGTAAAGTGGTTAATTAGTCTACAAATATTTTTCACTTCCCAGCAAACTTACCTGATATTATTTACACAGTCCTCATGAGCAGTGGCAAGGGTTTTGATGTGCTTTGAAGAGATGGGATCAAAAAGCAGCACCTCCGTCTGTTCACATGCAACTGTTAGCACTGATCTGGATAGGAAAGAGGAGCAGGACATTATGTAGAGTGAAACTCACTGACTTGCTCTAAATCAGGGGTTCCCAACCTGTGGGCCGGACCTGGCCTGCAACGCCATTCCATCTGGTCTGTCGCCGTCTCCCCCGTACACAGAAGTGGAAATGGATGTATTTACAAAAGCTGTAAAAGTCGCCCACAGATGCTCAAATGTGCCCACGGATGACGTAAATGCAGAAGAGGGTGCATTTACAATAGCCATAAATGTACCTGCTTCTGCTCCCGGGGGGCGTGGTCCGGCCCACAGCACTAAAAGGTTGGCTACCCCTGCTCCAAATACATTAACAGCACATGCAGACAAAACAGGAAAACATGGATGGATTCAGGCCCTGTTTTCTAGATAGAAGGGCTCCTAACCGTGGAGACCTCAATTTTCAGGAACCCACCCCACTTTACCTCAATTTAACCCTTTCAGCACTCCTCCCCCCCCAAAAAAAAAAAAAAAAAAAAAAAAACACCAGTACAGTATATCTAGGACCAACAGATGTTTCATGGATGATGGGTTGTGCAAATTCAGTTCCAGAAGCCTAAATCTAGCTATTTTCAAGGACAGAGATATTTCACCGGTTTGGAGAATTTCTATTTTTGGAGTTTTTTTTAAAAACAACAACAACAGTCTTATTCTCTGCTATCTCCTATCCCTTCCCATCAAGGAGTTTTCAACCCCGACATAGAAGCCCTTCACTTGACAGTGTGGAGAATTCTCCATCGCTAATGTGAATCATCACAGACTCCACTAAACCTTCCACTCGCAGGGCCTATAGATACAAGTGGACCAAATTCCAACAGTTCTCTTCATCTTTGGGCAACACTGCAATCTCTCCACGCTTGTCTGCTGTTCATCAATTTGGCAGATAGTGGCAGCTACAACTATGCCTTGTGGAGCCAAACATGGGCAGTTACTCATGTTTTGTAAACTTTCCTCTGGGACAACTGTGAAAAGTGCAGTTGGTTCAAAACTTGCAAAATTGGTAACCAGGACGGACCATTTCAGCTGCATTATTCTAGTGGTTAGCAGTTACACCAGGAGTGGGTCTGTTCTAAGGAATGAGCAAAGCAAAGCAATCACACTTACCGGTATATACCGTCCCATAGCGCTTAGTACACTCTCTGATTGGTTCACAAGTTAAATAGCATTTCGCCCCCAACATGCTGGTTACTCATTTTACCGACCTTGGAAGGATGGAAGGCTCAGTCAACCTTGCTCACTGGTCAGGATTAACCTCACAACCTTTTGGTTACAGGACAGTAGTGGCACCAGGGTTCCTGGTACAAGGCATTAATATCTAAATGGCTTTGAACCTAGATTCTACACTTGGGGGGCGAGAGTCTAAGATTGCTGGTGGCTGGCTTCCCACTCACACTTCCCACCAAGACCAGGGTGGGAAAATACCACCGTTATCGCTAACATCCGATTGGGAATAACAATGAAATCCCCCTGCCTACAACTTGCCTCCCAAATTAGGAATGAGAATTGTGTGCAGTGGAATGACTTCCCGACATGTAGGAGCTGTGGAGTTTTGGGGAAAGCATCTTTTGGACAACTTGTGGGCCAGAGGCTTCCCTCCCTTGATCTGGAGTGCCATGAGGTGTCCAGCCCTGTATTTGAACACTATGTTACTTATTTTAGCCAGACCCCTAACTGTGTTGACAGTAATGATTTTGATGTACAGTATTACCTAAAACCCAGTAAATCCACCCACCATAGTGCAAAAGTTACTTATCAAATTCCTAAATGTCTACCATTCTACATGAAAAGTTGGCTGGCAAACTAGAAATATGTTTCAGTTATAAAGCAAATACCGGTATTTTACACATGACACTTTCAAGTCAAAATAAGGGTAATAAGCCAAACCTCGCATAAAGAGTGCCTCGCTTAAAGAGTAACTCGCTTAAAGAGCAGAATTTTCTCTGAATGTTCGCTTCACTTAACAAATAAAACCAATCAAAAACTCGCTTAACAAATAAATTGGGGTTCACAATCCCCCCCACAATTGGTCATTTACAATGGTGTTTCGCTTAAAGAGCAAACTTGCTTAAAGAGCAATCCTGTGGAACGCATTATGCTCTTTAAGCGAGGTACAGCTGTATTAGATTTACTTCAGGCCAAATTACTGACGAACACAGTATATCTCCTACATCATGGTCAGGTGTTCAATTTTACCAGGTATAATTTCCAATAGGAAAAAGTACACCAAGAAATACATATGTTATTTTAATACTGTTTACACGATTGTAATTGGAGGTAGAACACTTTAAACAAACTCAGATATGTATACAAAGACTTTTTAAAAAGAGAGGGGAAAGCTCTCTTATTTCAGCAGCATGACAGAAGTGGAAAAATTGACAAAGCCTAGAAATCTCAGCTCCATGCTCTAGAATAGAAAGACTATGTCCTTTTCAAACACTTCAATTTTCATGCAGATTTAAATAAGTGTACATTTTGAATAACACAGTAGTTGTTATGCAAAGTCTGTAAAATTACAGAGTAGAGGTAGTAAGAGTTCTCCTATTGCAAGTCCACAGAAGATATTTCAGGATATGAGTGAAAGTAATTGGAAATTTTTAAAGCCTATTGAAAAGTTTAGCTTTAGAGTAAAGGGGGCAATGATAGAGAAAGGAGTCATCAATCTTTTTCTCCACTGCTCAAGATCAGGTTTCATTCTGTCCAGTTAGTTTAAAACTAAATTTCTGCTAGAAACACATATCGAACAATAATACTGCAACACATGTAACACTAGCTTAACAGTTGCACAACTAATCAAGTCTTCAGGCTCAGATCTAGGAAGAACTTTATGGGAAGAGCAAACACTCTTGAGGGTACACAAGAGCAAAACCAAATTAGAAGATGGAGGAAGGAGCTCATTGGGCAAAGAATAACATTAAAGGAGGGTATGGGCGAGGAACTCTACCTCATCTATGCCACTTGGAGGACCTTGAATAGGCTGAGGGTCAAAATGCCTAAATGCAAGACCAACATGCTCAAGTGGAGGTTGTTGGTAGACAACACCATGCAGTGTATATGTGGAGAGATACAGAACCCAGCTCATTTACTAGTCTGCCGATTCCTGCCAGAAACATGTACTGATGAAGATTTAATTTTGACCAATGACAAAACCAAGAAAAGCGGCTTCATTTTGGCAGTCCAAAGTTTGATCTTTACATGAAGAGCTGGACAACCCCATGACCCTACTTTCAGACTTGCACACATTTCATAAGTTTTGGGGAACTGATAAAGCCCATTATTTCCTAGCAGCTTATTATCAATACCTCAAAATGGAAAAAATACAGTCAAATCTCTCATAACGAGTGTTTCACTTAGTGAAAAAATCGCATAACGAGCAAGTTTTTTGCTAGGCGGTCCAACTCACATAACGAATTTTTCGCTATGTAAGTTGGACTTTTCCTTATGGAAAAACTCACATAACAAGTGTTTCTATGGGGAAAACTTGCATAGTGAAAATTTTTCGCTATGTGAGTTTTCCCCCTTGAAACGCACATTATGCGAGTTTTTCCATAGGGAAAGTCCAACTCGCATAGCGAAAAATTCGTTATGCGAGTCTGATTCGCATAGCGAAAAACTCACATAGCGAGCAGCCTCGCAAAATGAATTAAATTTGTTATGCGAGGTATGACTGTACTCTTGTATCCTGTTAAATTTTTTGAAGTTGTAGCCATGTTAGTCTGTGCAAGCATATCAGAGTGTAAACAGAACATAACAACAAAAAGGACAAAAAAAGTGGTGGCACATTGATGACTAAGTCCTGTATATAAATGTGAGCTTTTGTGGATCAAATCCACTTCATCAGACATAAGAGTGAGTGCCTCATGGCATCACTTTATATACAACAGGTACAGAAGTACACAGTAGTAGGCCAGCATAACAGAAAAGTAACAATGTAGCTTTTTACAACTGGCAATAATGAAAAATCTCGATTTGTTATTCAAACTTGCTATGAAACCTGCCCCTATTGAGTTGCAAATGGTTGCAAAAAACAAAGCAAAACAAACTTTGCTTGCAAGCGGATGCATCACATCCAAAGGATGGATGCAAAACACACATTGTGGCACTACACATTTGCCAATGCATTAGCATCTACTGACAATGGTTTGCGTGACACAGACAAAATTGCAGCATGCAACAACTTGTTAGTTGTGTTATTTCCAGAGAACACTGAGGCACAAGAAGATTTAGAGCAGAGGTTTCTTGTGCTTCACAACTCGGCTCTCCCTCTACCTGCTTCCTCTTCTTTCATGTCTGAGCAAACCCTGGACTGCCCAAAGGAAGCCACTTTCTTGGCTTTGTCATTACCTAAACTTACATCTTCATCGCTGCAGCCAGTGGCAGACTAGACAATGACCCAATGGATTCTGTATCTCTCCACATTCATAGTGCATGTTGTTGTCCCCCACTTGAGCCTGGTGGTCTTGCATTTAGGGCAGGGGTGCCCAAACTTTTTGGGCTGCGGGCCAGTCATGTGACTCAGGGGGCTGGTCACTATGGCCTGGGGCCTGGATCTGGCCCCCAATGCCAATATATAAATATATAAACCCCTTGTTGCTCCCGGAAGTGGAAGTAAAATGTGCCCATACAGGAGTGTAAAGAGCTTCATGGGCCAGATGAATTAGTGTCAAGGGCCAGATCTGGCTCCCAGGCTGTAGTTTGGGCACCCCTGATTTAAGGACTCCAACCCTCAGCCTACCCACCTGCTGTGATGGAGACCAAGGGGAAATAAAGACACATGGGCACATATTGCCACGGGATTTATCAGGCAGAGATTGCTCGTTCCCTTGGGACTTGCATGGAAAACCTAACTCTGCGGGTTGTTGTGGTGTGTGTTTGTGTGTGTGTTGTAGGTCTGGGATCCTCCAAGTATAGATTGCTCGCTCTCTTGGGACTTGCATGAAAAACCTAAATCTGCGGGTTGTTGTGGTGTGTGTTTGTGTGTGTGTTGTAGGTCTGGGATCCTCCAAGCATAGATTGCTCGCTCTCTTGGGACTTGCATGAAAAACCTAACTCTGCGGGTTGTTGTGGTGTGTGTTTTGTGTGTGTGTTGTAGGTTTGGGATCTTCCAAGCTGAGATTGCTCGCTCCCTTGGAACTTGTAAGCAAAACCTAACTCTGCGAGTTGTGTTTGTGTGTGTGTTGTAGGTCTGGGATCCTCCAAGTATAGATTGCTCGCTCTCTTGGGACTTGCATGAAAAACCTAACCCTGCGGGTTGTTGTGGTGTGTGTTTTGTGTGTGTGTCGTAGGTCTGAGATCCTCCAAGCAGAGATTGCTCGCTCCCTTGGGACTTGCATGAAAAACCTAACTCTGCGGGTTGTTGTGGTGTGTGTTTGTGTGTGTGTTATAGGTCTGGGATCCTCCAAGTATAGATTGCTCGCTCTCTTGGGACTTGAATGAAAAACCTAACTCTGCGTGTTGTTGTGGTGTGTGTTTTGTGTGTGTGTTGTAGGTCTGAGATCCTCCAAGCAGAGATTGCTCGCTCCCTTGGGACTTGCATGAAAAACCTAACTCTGCGGGTTGTTGTGGTGTGTGTTTTGTGTGTGTTGTTGTAGGTCTGAGATCCTCCAAGCAGAGATTGCTCGCTCCCTTGGGACTTGCATGCAAAACCTAACTCTGCGGGTTGTTGTGGTGTGTGTTTGTGTGTGTGTTATAGGTCTGGGATCCTCCAAGCAGAGATTGCTCCCTCCCTTGGGACTTGCATGCAAAACCTCACTCTGCCGTTTGTGATGTGTGTGTGTGTGTGTGTGTGTGTGTGTGTGTGTGTCCCCGTCCGTCCTTACCCGCCGGGGGAATACTCCAGGTTGAAGACGGCGCCGTGGGTGCGAGTGATGGGCGAGACGGAGTCGGCCGGCTGGATGGCCCCGTAGAGGCCCGTCATGGCCCGAAAGGTGTCCCTGGCCGGGTCCACGCAGCGGGGGCCATGGCCCAGGCGCCGCTCGCGCACCCAGGCGAAGAGGCCCCCGCCGGGCACCGGCACCGAGCAGGAGGCGGCAGAGGCCGGCGGCGGCAGCTTCGGCGACTCTTTCCCCGGTGGGAGGGACGGCGGCGAAGGCGGCGGAGACGGCGGGTCCCCCTCGCCCGGGGACGGCCGCTCTGGGGTAGAGCTCTTGCTCATCCCGAGCTCGGTCCCGCCGCTCCGGGCAGCTGCATTCCCTTACACACACACTCCACGGACGGTCCCACCGCCGCTCCCGTCACTTCCGGTGCGATGTGCGCCGGCAAAACAGCGCCGGCCAGAAACGCGAGCCCCGCTCCAAAGAGGCCTCCGACTTTTCTTCCTTTTTTCATGTCGTGCACATTCCCAGAAGGGGCTGTGGTCAGCGGTGGGCACCAGCAGGTCCTGCCTGGGCCCCCCTACCCAAGTTTTGAAATAGTAATACCTCATATAACATTAGTATCGAATAACACTAAAATCGCATAACATTAAGGAATCTGGGGGGAAGAATTGCATCAGATAACATTAAGATCCTATGGGATGCTTCAGATAACAACCACTAAAGCCTGTGTGGTTACAATGTATCTCTATGGATCCCATAGGATTTTAATATGCATCAGATAACACTAAAAATCATATAACACCAAGACTTGTGGAACCAGGTTTTAGTGTTATATGAGGTTTTACTGTAAAGTACACTAGTCCTAATTCGACTCCCTCTCTGGCCATGCCCACCATACCACGCCTACAGTGTGGTAGTAATTATTTTTTTTTGGAGCCCACCACAGTCTGTTAAGAAGCTTGCCTTGTTATTTGAAAGGTCAGCAAGTCAGCAGGTTCGAGACCCGAGTACTGCATGACAGAATGAGCCTGTGTCTCTGTCCCACCTCCTGCCAACCTAGCAGATCGAAAGCAAGAAATTGCAAGGAGATAAATAGGGAACACTTTGGTGGGAAAAGATCTTGGGGACATGAAAGGAGCCTCGTCCCGGCGTCCCCTGAGCGGAGTTCCTCCAGCAAAAATCCTTTCAACCCAGAAAGCAACTTTGTACCTCTGACACGATTTAAAAAAAATTTATTCCAGATATTGGATGTCAACCATGGGGTTAGTGTTCCTGTTCTTAAGTCCTTGGAACTGTTCTTCTGAGGACATGCAACACCAGTTTCTCTGGTTCTTCCCAGGGATCTTTCCTTGCAGAGGGAGTCGGAGTGTTCTATACTTTGTGTTGTTTCTTACGATATGGCCAAGGTATTGGGAGTTTTCTTTGCTTAGTGGTCTTAAACAGTTGTTCCTTATCCATCAGGCGCAACACTTCTACATTATTCACACAGTCAACCCATGATATCCTTAGCAGCTGCCTGTAGATCCACATTTCAAAAGCTTCAATTCTCTGTTCAGATGCTTTAGTTTAGCCAATCAATGTTCAAGCTTTGACTCCATATAGCAATGCTGGGAATACATAACATCTCACTATTCAGATCTTCATAGCAAGAGCTGCTCCCATCCTTTATAGCAGATCAAAACCCTTTAGGTGCTTCAATACAACAAGTACATGGCAAGAAGCCGCTGATTGGATTATGGGCACTCTGTGGAATTTGGCACCAGAAATCTAATTGCCAGAGTAAAATAATACTAGAGGCAAAAGAGCAATAAACCAAGTGCCAGATATGAGCCCACCAGCTCAGATTCAGGAAAGGCTTTATCCTTTATGGCAAGAACAAACATCCTTGAGGGTACCCAAAAGCAAAAGCAAAAGCAAATAGACAGAGGAAGGAGCTCACTGGACAAGGAACAACATTAAAGGAAGATATGGCTGAGGAACTCAACCTCCCTGTATCACTTGAAGGACCCTGAATAGGCTGAGGGTTGGAGATTAACCAAGTCTTTTGTTTCCTTCTTTCTGGTAATAAAGTATTCTCAAAGGTCACAGTAAATTTACTGGGCAGACTGGTTTTGCTTTAGATTCCCTTCATGCTGCCATTATAACAAAAGCAATTACTGTCCTAGACATGGAAGAGGAGACTTATATATCACCCCATAACACTTAGTGCACTTTGGGTGGTTCACAAGATAAATAGCATTTTGCCCAACATGCTGGGGATTAATTTTACTGACTTTGGAAGGCTGAGTCAACTTTGATCCCTCTCAGGATTGAACTCACAATGTTTTGGCTGCAGCACAGCAGTTTAACCACTCCACCACCAGCCATTATAGTATGGAATGTAACAGAGTATTTTATAGAAGCAACTGTGATAGAAGATTTGATTTACTTTCACATTGGGATTGAGCACTAATCCACTAATAGGTGAAAATTTGTGAAGCTTAGGTTGCTAAGGATTTTAATTAACTAGCCTAACATTTATGTCAAGGATTAAAGATCCTTTTTGATAATGTTTAACAAAAATGCAACAAAGATTTGGCATTGTAAATGAAGGAATAAAACCTATTTTGATCATGGTATCTGCCTGCAAGTAACTGAGGTTTGCCCTGCCTGTCTAAAGTGGACAGCATGTATAGTCTCAGCTGCTAACCCCCTTGTTCAACTGAACATTTAAACATACAAAGCCAATCTTTTGGAATTGGGGCAACACTGTGTGCAAGTTTGCCAACTAGTATTAGACTTTTTATAACATCTCAATCAATATATAAGACAAGATCATGTTCCTTTATTTAAGACTCTTTACCATCCTTTTCACATGCTAAGAAAATACTTAGGTTGAAATATTTTTTAAATTGAGCTCTGGGATGCCAGCCTTAGAAAACTTCCACATCTTCATGTTTGCACTACCTTTATGGTTTGGAGAGTGTTTTGAGAAGATTTAGAAAGAAAACATATAGCTAAGGTTGAACATTTATTTCTATACCACCCTTCAATGATATTCCCCAAGGTAATTTGAGAAAAAAAATATATAAAGCAAATAAAGTAAAACATAAATATATCAAATAAATGCCACATCATTAGAAAAGTACAGTAGTTTGAAGCAGTGTGTCATATAAAAACTGAACCTAAAAAGCACGAGGGAAAAGAGTACTGTATTTATCTCATGCTATAACCAGGTAGGCACTAGAAAAATCTCTTCACACTTGTAGAGGAAATTGGAAACAAAATCATCCTAAATATCTTTTTATGTCCCATGAAAAATCCTTTCAAAATTTGGTCATTAAAAGATATGATGTAACATGTATATCCAGGGCCTACTACGTTTAGGAAAATAAAATACAGTATGAAAGTATTAACCCTGACGTTATGATATAAATCACAGTATGATACTGATTACAATCAACAGAAGCTAAGCAGTAAGTGCAAGATCTCACTGTATCCTCAGAAGATCACATTTTAGTGGAGACTCCAAGAGGTTATTTCCAAAAAATTCAATAGAAAATGAGGTACAACTCCTCACTAAAACCAATACTTGCCAATTCGGACCTTACCCCTTGCACTCTACTTAGTCAAGTTTGGCCTCATTGTTGAGAGTCCATATTTTTGCAAAAAAATCTGTCAATCTTTCTGCAAAAATCTGGTAAGCAAGCAAGCGTTGTTAGGAGGATTTGGCCTTCTCTTTGTCTTTTGGTATTCTTCCCAATGTATAGAATTCTGGGTTTGGATACAGATCTGTGAAGTGAGCGATGCGATTTGACATGGCAAAAAAGGCGGCTATGGTGCCTATATCCCAGGCATCTTCTCGGTCAAATCCCTGGGCTTCCAGCTTCTGAAAGTGCTCTTCAGTGATATTCTCTGATCGACAGACAGCAAGTGCAAACTCAAGCATGGCCAGATCCCGTTCGGTTAGGTCAGCAATTTTCCAGTTCACAATAACCTTCACAAAAGCAAAGATAGAGAATAGGAAACATTTGGTGCCTGGTACAAATTGAGGGATTCAGTAAGGGCCCAACATGGAGGTTGTTACCTCCAGCCCACAAAAATCCAAGCCAGATCTTACAAGGAGGATTAAGAAGTGTCTTTAATATGAACCACAATAAGCAGTTTACAGATTCTGAAGTGACTGTGTGGAAAACACCATATGGCTTCCATGGACTTGAGACTTGTAACAAAGAATGAATTTTGGCAAGTGCAGCTGTGCAACTAGATGACTAGTAAGCTAAAATTCTCAAAGAAACCCCTTCACAACTCATTTATGGGATGTTTTCATAAGCTCTTTCCACCTAGTGGTCAAAGCCTTTAACAACACTCATCTAATAATACATTACAGTAATACCTCGAATAACGCTAAGACTTGGTTCCACAAGTCTTGGTGTTATCCTATTTTTAGTGTTATCCGATGCATGTTAAAATCCTATGGGATGTATCGGATAATGTTAAAGCTCCATAGAGATACATTGTAACCGCACAGGCTTTAGCGGTTGTTATCCGATCCATCCCATAGGACCTTAACATTATTCGATCCAATTCTCCTCCCCAGATTACTTAACGTTATGCGATTTTAGCGTTATCTGAGGTAAACGTTATCCGAGGTATTACTGTATAAGCAAATAACACTGGGGAACAAAAAAAAAAAATTCTTGGTGCCTAAAACTTTTCAACTGATTTCGGGCATTTTGGGGCAGCTGATTCCGAAAATGCCATCCATTTTGTTCTAGCAGCTCTAGTTCATGAGATATTGATGATGTCATTATACATTGCTCTTATAACTTCACTTGTATTTGCCTCACCATTAGAAGGCTCCCAGAAGCGGGAAGGGTGGTGGAAAATCCTTTGGGGGTGGGAAAATATTTGAGTGGGCAAAAAAAAAAAAGTTGGGTGGGAGGGAAAAAAAAGGTGGTTTGTTTGTTTGTTTGTTTTTGGGGGGGGGGCGACGGCGGCAGCAAAATTTCACTATGCCCTGGGTGGCTTACACCCTTGCTACGCCTCTGGTTATATATGCAACCAGTATGGTTAGATTGGCCTAATGTGAATAAGCCATATCTAAAAAACTAGAGCTGATGGGGCATAACTGAAAGCATTTTTGGAATCAGTGACCCAAATATAGCCAGAAATAGGTGAAAATTGTGAGGCACCAAAATCACTGTTCCCCAGTGTAATAGCTTATTGTTTTATACTGTACAGTATTTGTCTATTTATCACATTTTTTTCAGCTTCCCAATGAATGTTCTTGTGACAGTGTACAGATAAATGAAAAACATAAAATAGTGTTGGTAAACTATTGATTTAATACACGGAAACATGATTCTGTATTATTTTTGTTATGCTTTCTTCAGCAACCCTTCCCTGTTTTTTAGATTGTTATTTATTGCAGGTACTGTATAAAGAATGTGACTATCTGTCTGTCTGTCTATGCCACGTTTCTCCTTATAGGGGTTTCAAGCGGGCTCACAGTTAATTAAAACTCCAAATTAAAGACACTATAAGATATAACATTTTTAAAACTATTTAAAACACTGTTTAAAAGATATGAAACATTTCTTTTTTTCTTTTTTATTGAATTTCAAATAAAACTACATTTTTAAAGAAAACCATACAATACATATAAAATAGTTAAAGAAAAAAGAAAAAAGAAAAGAATAAGACATTTCTAAATTCAAAATTCCTAAAATCCTAATTTACCGCTTAAATGTCTGCCTAAGGATGGAAAGTCTTTGCCTGACAATGGAAGGACAAGAGGGAGGGTTGCCAAATAGCTAAAGTATTCCTATTTATAACAGATTATACTTCATACAATTTCCTTACTTTGTTTTGTGAGCTGTTTAACTCATTGGTATTTCCCAATTTTCTAAATGAACGGAATGATAGTTAAATATCTACTCAATCCAATCTTAAATCTTTATTACATATATAAAATAATTTATAAGCCCAAGATGCAGACACTTACACACATAAAGAAAAGAGATACACAGGACAGATATGGGGACTCACCTGATCTGCCAGGGTCGGGTTTTTGGAGTATATCCGATGTGAAGCACTGTGTGCAACTACACAGTAGGGGCACTTGTTGACAATACTTGTAGCCACAATAATGAGTTCTTTGTCAGCCTTGCTTAGATTTCCTGTGGGATGGTAAGGTATGAAAAGGCTGGGTCATATTCCTAGAACAGTTTCTGGACTGGCAAGCATACGGCCATAATTCTTCAGGGGATGTGGTTTATTTATTTATTTAAATTTGTTTATTGCCCTCCTCCCCGAAGGCACCCAGGGTGATTCACAACATGTCAGTATCAACAACAATTTAAAACCAGTTCAAAAATTAAAAGTTTTAAAAGTTTTAAATAAGCTTTAGGCACTGGGGGTAAATTTGTTCAAACCATCCAGCTGGCTGGGGAAATTGATTCATCCATTCCCCAGACCTGACTTGCCAGCTAGGTTTTCACTCCTTTCCTGAAGGACAGCAGCTCCATCTGCAGATGTAGTTCTTTTGGGAGGAGGTTCCACAGGGCCGGAGCGGACACCGAGAAGGCCTTCCTTCTAGTGTCAAAGAGGTGCGCCTCTCTGGCCGATGGCACAACCAGACAGCTTCTCCGGTCCGCTCTGGTGGGACTGACAGATGTCCTTGGAAACAATGCGGTCTCTTAAGTATCCTGGTCCACTACCATGTAGGGCTTTAAAGGTAATAACCAGCACCTTGAATTGCACCCGGAGGCAAACTGGAAGCCAGTGCAGGTCCCTCAGCAGCGGTGAGGCACGGGCATAACGCCCGCATCCCAACACTACTCGTGCAGCCGCATGTAGAGCGCATTACAATAATCAAGTCTGGAGGTGACTAAGGCATGTGTGACCATGAGCAAGGTTTAAAATAGCAGCATGCTTTTGACACTCAGGCATCACTCCCTGAGACAGTAATGGTTTTGATGAGGGGGGCAATAAAATTAGACTGACTCCTAAGACAGAAGTCCTTTCGGTAGATAGCCCTTGGTTGTACTGTTCCTTTCTGATTGGACTGCACGCCCCCTGAAATGCCAGGTATAAACTTGGGAGTACTGGATACACTAGAACCCCGGACAACGTTATGACATAGTTCCACAAGTCATGACGTTGTCCGGTTTTTCGCGTTGTTCGGTATAGTGATTGAGCAACGTTAAAAAAAACCTGAGAAGAGGAGCTCGCACGCGCGCAAAAAGGCGTGCCAGTGGGAGCCTCTTCTACCAAACGGGTATAGCAACGGGGATTGCACGTCAAGGCAAGGGATCAAAGCGGGGGGTGCCACCCCCACTTTGATCCCTTACCTTAACGTGCGATCCCTGTTTAGGTGCTTTGCGATGGGAGTTTGGCTGCCCAAACTCCCATCGCAAAGCACCTAAACAAGGGGCGGCATTTCCGAATTTCCCCCTCCCACCAAAGTAGTACTTATTTATCTATTTCCCCGGGGGAGGGGGGAATTCGGAAAAGCCGACCCTTGTCCAGGCGCGCGAAACGGGGATCTCACGTCAAGGCAATAGATCAAAGCGGTGGGTGGCTCCCCCCACTTTGATGCTTTGCCTTGAAGTGCGATCCCCGTTTAGGCGCTTTGCGATGGGAGTTTGGGTGCCCAAATCCCATCGCAAAGTGCCTAAACAAGGGTCGGCATTTCCGAATTTCCCCCTCCCACCAAAGTAGTACTTATTTATCTATTTGCAATTTCTTGCTTTCAAACTGCTAGATTGGCAGGAGCTGGGACAGAGACAACAGAAGCTTACTCTGCAAAACAGTGCTGTCTTCAAACTGTTTCTGCTGATAAACCATGCTAGGTTTGTTGGTACTTAAAATCACCTGTTTCCCCCTTGGCCAATGGAATTTCACAACTTGCAGTTACTTATTTTATCCTTATTGGGAAAGAGGTTTTGATCAGATTACATCCCAAGAACTGTGGCTATTCTTACCTGACTCCTTGTTCATGATGGCATTGTAATAAGCAAAGAATGCTCTAAATTCTGCTGGCCGGTGAGACAACACTTTAAATACATTGGGCAAAAAACCAGCCTGAGAATTAAGAGGGAGAGAAAAAAAGAACTACTTAGATGCAGTAAAATCATCATTAAAGTTACTTCCTATGCAATGCTGACACTATTTCCCAACTCAGTATGACAAGAGTTGTGGAGAAGCCGGAGATGTTAGAGAGAGATGTTGAGTCTCTCCTTCTGAATAATCCTCACAGTGGAAGGGACCCGAACAAACAGTGTGTACATACAGAGTGCCCCCAGTTCACAATCCCTGCCTTATCTAGTTTAAGGGATCAGGGGACAATTAATGGGTAAACATCCTCTGGTTCAGGTGCTGGAGAACCGTTGACAGTCTGGGTAGACAATCCCAGGCCAGATGGACAAACAGGTTGACCTGATAGAAAACAGCCTGTTAATACACTTATCAGGTGTTGTTTTAAAATAACCCACTAAACTATTGGGGGGGAGGGAAGCTGTGGTTTTTCAAATGTGGTTGGAACTCCCATCAACCCTCCATGACGAATGGTGAGGAATTAGTGGTTCATCAAAATACAGAAGGCCACAACTTTCCTTAATTCCTGTATTAAGCTAAATGTTAAGCTAACCACCAGGTTTTAAGGTGCTCATTCACCACCCGTAATTTTCAGTCTCTGGCAAAGCCAGCCTCAGACAGGAAGCCGCCTCTGCTTTTACTCTTACCTAAATGGCTTTGCAAACTAAAAATACAGATTTAGCTTCCCCCAAACAAAACAATAAGCAGACATACCCTTAAGGAGCATGAAGTAAAAATGATTATATAACCATTTGATTTTATTGCTTTCCTTGGACAGCCAGTAAATGTGTCTTGAAGAGTAGCAAAACACATACCTGCCCTTTAGTTCTGCCTTTCTATAACCACTGCACATACTGGTATTCTTTACCTAACAGCTGTCGTGTTTTTTCCTACTCAAAGTAAACACCCCAGAACATCTGATCTAACATTTGTATCATATAACCCTTAGTAAGGTAATACTTTGCATTTTGCCAGCCACACAGTTACAAAATACTACAGGCATGTCTGAATTCACCAAAACAGTTTATCAGCCAAGATATTATTAAAAGAAACAGAGCCAAGGAGGACGGCTGATGTTCAAACCATGGATTCTGCATTTGGTCACATTCTTAAGATGACAAGTAGAAATGTAAAGATGGCCCTTGCTTGAAAACCAGTCATATCCAACTCTAGGGTTCAGTGCTCATCTTTGTTTATAGCCAAAGAGCCAGCGCTATCTGCGTATGGAGACATCTCCATGGACATGTGACACTGGAGTGCACAGAATGCGCTTTACCTTCCTACCAAAGTGGTACTTATTTATCTACTTGCAATTTCTTGCTTTCAAACTGCTAGGCTGGCAGGAGCTGGGACAGAGACAGGAGCATCATGCAACACTCAGGTCTTGAACTGCTGACCTGCCAACCTCCAGTCGTCACGTTCAGGATCTAGTGAAAAGAGGCTTCACCAAATACATAGATGGTATGAGAGTGTGTCTCTATTTCTTTCAAACTTGTTTTGAAAAAACGAACATGGGTTGTTCCAACTCTAGCTTTTGAAAATATAAAACTGTTCTGTTGTTTAGACAGAGCTCCATTCTTGCTGTATCACACAGTATACCAAATTAGTAATGGTTGTGATGCTTTCTTCTTTTTGTTGTTATGTTGTATCACATTGCTTCCAAAAAAAAACTAATAAGGTTCTCGAGATATAGGAGATATTTAAAGAGTGGTTTTGCCATTACCATATGGATTTCAATGGACAAACATACATCCTGAGACCTAGTCTGCCGTTCTGTCCACTACATGATGGCAAACCTTGGCACTCTGGGTATTTCTGGACTTCAATTACCACAAGCCCAAGCTAGCACTCTTGCTGATCAGGGCTTCTGGGAATTGAAGTTCCAGAACATCAGGAGTGTCAAGTTTCGCCATCACTGTATGGCCTCTCACCTTCCTCCTTTTATTTAGCTAAAAACAAAAAAACAGAGCAAACACTAGGTTCCTTTCCCTACCTTGCTGCTTGTAAGACATGCTTACCTTTATTTCTATTTCTTCCATGAGCTCCACTATATCATATGGCAAATCTTTCTTGTTGGGTATTGGATAACGTCCAAGAGACTTTCTGGTGTTTCCTCCTTCTGTGCTGTAGGCATGATTCAAAGTTACAATCGGAGATTTTCTCTCAAAATTTCCTGACAGATTGAGAGGTAGACACTGTATGACAGGAAGAAGAAAAAATTCCACTTGTGAAAGGTCAGTGTCCAATTACATCTGTAGAAACTTACAATGGTGGAGTTTATGGCCTCATTCCAATTCTAAAGCATCTAAATCTGGAGATGCCAAAGTTGTGTTCTTATTCCTCATTTGAGCAAACTTTAAAACAGAATTCAACTGCTGTAGTCAAAAAGGGGCCCGAGGTTTAAATCACTCTTTGCACTTTAGCTGTACAGCCAGCATTGAAACAGGTATTTCAAACAAGTAGGGGTCATAACCTCTACATCTTTTGAACAGGAGAACCTTTCACCGGCTTTGAAAATGAGTGGAATGTATAAAGCAAACAAAACTTGCCAGGCAGGCACTACAGAGGGTTGTTATTTGGGAAATGCAATCTCTAAAATAGAAGAGACAAAGAGAATTCTTTTCATGGTACTCTGGATCTTCGTCTCCTCCTTCTTGACTTTCAAGTGCACAATATAAACATTATGTTTAAAAGTTGCTGCCTTTTGAAATTGCAGGGAGTGGCCATCTAGATACAACTAGACTATGGTACCCATGAACCCAGGCCAGCATAGTCAATGGTTGCCATATAGCCCAATGAACATCAGGGGCTCCCAGACTACTTATCCTGCTTGACCTGAACTTCAGATTATTTTGCTGTCTACAGTTGTAATCCTGAGCTAACTGAACAAGTACTGTACATATTTTAACAAGCATATTTTGGGGAAAATATTAAATACGGTACCGCCTCAAAGCTGAGGCAGTTTATGTACTAAGTACACTATTTTAAACACCAATTTAAAAAAACCCTTATTTTAGAAGTATGCTTTTTAAAACTTTCACAGGAGTGTATGGGTGTTGTTCTACTATAATTTTTACCTTTTAACACCACTGTTCTGATGCTGGAAATAGTACACACCATTTACACCTATGCAAAGCAAGTTATATTATTTCAAGCATAGAGATAGGAGTTAGGGAGGGAGTGGAAATCAGCTGTTCAACATCTAAGCCTCTACATACTTCCAGACTCTATAAAAACTAATAAAAAAGAAAAGCTGTGCACCTTGTACACTATCTGAAGGGGTGTAAAGCTAGTCCGCCTCTTTATGGTACACCCTGAGTAATGCTAAATGAACTAGTACTCACTGGTATCCAGATAATCACTACAATCTCCTGGCTAAGTACATACAAATCTCAAGTTTTCCCATCCGCTAAATAAATAGACTATCTGAAGAATGATAAAGATAGCAATTATCCTTGCTTTTGGATTACAATACGTAAATTTAAGATAAGAGTGCAGATGGGGGCGGGGCTATTTTCAGGGGATACATTCCAAGAACTACTACAGATACTTGAAACAGTGGATAATAGAAAGCACTATGTTTTACATTGCACAGTGTCCTCTAAATGCTTGTTCTGGTAATGCGCCATTAAAAAAAACATATACAGAGGTGCCAAAAATACATACGTATTTTAAGAGGTGTTATCTATGTCTTAGTTTTCAAAGTTAAATTGAATTACGGTAGCACCATATAGCATGGCATTTGCTCCAAAGAACCGTCAATAGGATTTTTGTAATTTTGTATTTTTAATATGTGTTTCTAATATGTTTTTAATATGTGAGTTCATCTTGTTAGCTGACCAGAGTGGGAAAAAGTCCTAGATGGGTGGGGTATAAATGGAATAAATAATAATAATAGTAGCAATACCATATGGCAGACAGGACAGTCAAAGAAACTGGTGACAGCACTGTTGTTGTTCGAGGAGCACAAGACCATTTTGAAGTGGTATTTGAAATTCGAGAAGGTTGTGGAAGTACAACAATGGAGGTGTGGGTATGCAACAGAGCCTCCGACACACCTAACAATTGCATGCATTTGTACTAAGTTTGAGATGCATGGTACTGTGTGTGACATGAACAAGGGAAGATCCAGGAGACGTTGCACAATATGTAGTCCTTCTTCTGCTGCTATGGTTTTGGAACAGTTTACATACTTGCCATAGAAGTCTACCAAACAATGTGCATATGAGATGGGGAGTTAGCAGAACAACCATATGACACATTCTTATAATAGCAAAATGCTGCATGTGCAGGGATATAAGTGGACACTGTGGCCAAGCTTGCTCAAGAAGTACTTTGCCATAAGCAGAAGTGTCTGGACACTGGCGGTAACTACTTTAAACCCCTCTTGTAATTGCAGAAGTCAAACATGACTTGTATTAACCATTTGTTACCGGTATATCTTGAGTATTACAATTTTAATACAGTTTTCCCTTCTTAAAATGTGTACACATTTTGGCACCCTCTCTATAATATGCATTTCAGGAATTTTTTAATTGGATATTTTTAGAACAGCAGATAACTGGAACTGTGGATATTGAACCCGAGGATATGGGAGACAGGAACCAATTCAGATAATAATTTATTACAATTTATTCTGCAATACAGATATACTGTATCTCTCTTACTAACTTCTCACCAAAAGGGAGACATCTGAGAGAAGGCATGATACTGGATTAGGCTTTTCCCTGAAATAGTTGAACTCAGACCCACTTCTAAATGTGCTGCATGTTTCCACCACTCCCTCTCTGCCAACAGCTATCTTTTCAACAAACAAACACACAAATTCTTAACACACTTTTTCTTGGACACAGCCCATCACTATCTCTATGCTATTTATTTATTCTTTACAAATGCAGGGGAAAGGCAATATTTATTGGAGCACTTAAAAAATATAACACGAACTTTCATGATTTAAGGTAACTTCTTCTGCATGTGTATTCTGTAAAGCAGGGGGTCGACAACCTATGGCCCATGGGGCGAATCCAGCCCCAACCCTCATTCCAACCTCTGCTGCCAGATGCAGCAATGTTTATAGTGGCTGCAGACATGTTTACTGTGCCATAGCTGCGTTTACAGCGAGGGGGACTACCAGTCTGGCCCCCTAAACTGTCTGAAGGAGTGTGATCTGGCCCTCAACTTAAAAAGGTTGCTGATCCCTGATGTAAAGGATCACACAACTATCTTTGTTCATTTATTTTTTGCTACACTAATATTCCACCTTTCCTCTGACACAGGGTTCTCCTCCCTATATATGTTTGCAACCTCATAAAATAGTCTATTTAATAAACCAGGGATTCTCAACCTGCGGCCTGCAGGCTGAATGCGGCCCACAGCACCATTTTATGTGGCCCCCACTCAGTGGTGTGATGTCAAAAAATTTACTACCCCACCATCATGGCATCACAATCTGGGTGGAGCTAACATCATGATGTAATGATGTCGTGGGCAGAGCCAAAGAAAAAAATACAAAATAATAATAAAAAATAAGCACACACACACACCCCTCAACCCACCCACAACACAAACCCGTAAATAAATAAAATAAAAAATACATTAAAATACAGCCAGCCACCCACTCACCCACCCACCCCAAACACAAATCAACCAGAGCTTTTAAACCAGAGCTTAAAGCTTAATCTTTCTCACACTAGGTCAGATGGAAGGAACTACAGAATGAACTCACCACAAGATGGCTTCATTTTGGCACTTTTCAACGTTTCAACAGTTAAAGAAGTTAGGTACTAAGTCTTTGCCTAACCAGTTCTCTAGGATAATCTGCCTTAATGTAAATGTAAAACAGCTGTACCTCCTTAAGGGTTCTCCAATTGGAACAGGTGTAGCTTATTGATGAGGAAACTCCAAGACTTTGCTTAAAAACCCCAAGCCAGGCCACCAGGACTTTTTAGGAACTGTGGTAGTACGTCAATATAGGTAAAGGTATTAAATACACATTAAAATACACACAGACACACCACATCCAAAGGTGAGTCACTTACCCTGGAAAGCAGGCTATAGGGAGCTTCAGGCTAGCAGCTTCTCTTCCTCCTCCCCGCTTGGGAAGAAGCAAGGAGGCCATGCATACATGCCAAGCACTGTAGGCATGCATACACACCAAGTGCTTGGTGTCCATGCACAGTGGGGGAACCAGTGAAAAGGTAAACCCCGAAGGTGGTTCCCCCCAAAAGCTGCTAACGGTTCTCCGGGACACTGGAAAAAGTTACTACCGGTTCTGGGGAACTGGTGAGAACCTGTTACATCCCATCACTGCCCCCACTGCCTTCACCACACCAGGAAGTGCCATGTGATGTAGGAAGGGCGAAATGGCCGCCCGGCTCCCAAGAAGCATTACCCAACTCTCAGCTTTAAAAGGTTGAGAACTCCTGTAATAGTCCATAGGGAGAGAGAGAGAGTAACCACACTAAGGTCAATAAGTGAGTTTTACCACTTGTTGTGTTACCTAAATCTGAATCTATTCTTCTGCTCTTCAACCAGTATAACACACCACTGTGTGTGCAGAACTAAGAGCACAAATCAAACACTGATATTATTTGGAGACTACAGCAAACCATTTCATATAAAAAACAAGACAGAATAAAACAGCAGCTCCCTGACCAATATACCAAACAATCTGACTGGCACCTGCTATGTTACCCTCCAGTCTTGCACAGATGCCATGCAAGATATTTCCAGCCATTCATCTTTAAATATAATTCAACATCCCATCCAGTTTATCTCTGTTGAGGGAGATGGGTGGATGAGCCCGCAGTGGTTAAACAGCTGTACTACAGTCAAAACGTTGTGAGTTCAATCATGACCAGGTCTCAAGGATGACTCAGACTTCCATCCTTCTGAGGTTGGTAAAATGAGTCCCCAGCATATTTGGGGCAAAATGCTAATTACCTTGTGAACCATCCTGAGAGTACACAAAGTGCTAATAGGGTGGTGGTGGTATAAGCAATATTGCTATTGCTCTGACCCACCCTGTACAATGGCAGAGTCACAGTGTTAGGGCATTGAGAGAGAATAAATGAGGAAGACAGTTCCTACTAAAGAGAAATCCTTGGATTTCAGACCCTGCAAAAAACCCTGGATCCAGGACATCGCTCTCTCTCTCTCTCTCTCTCTCTCTCTCTCTCTCTATATATATATATATATATATATATATATATATATATATATATATATATATATATATATATATATATATATATATATATATATATATATATATATATATAAGTAATATTTACTCTGTGTGTGTGTGTGTATATATATATTCCCCCTGCACAGTGTGGCACCCTTAAACAACAAGGCGACCTGTCAATTTATATTAATCTAAAGGTCGCCCTTACTCGAAAGCCAGTCATATCCGACTCTAGGTTTCAGTGCTCATCTCCGTTTATAGCCAAAGTGCCATCGCTGGCTGCGTCTGCAGATGTTTCCATGGACATGTGGCAGGCATGACTAGACACTGGAGTGCGCAGAACGCTGTTTACCTTCCCACCGAAGTGGTGCCTATTTATCTACTTGCAATCTCTTTGCTCTCGAACTGATGGGTTGGCAGGAGCGGGGACAGACGACGGGAGCTCACTCCGTCGTGCCGCACTCGGGTCTCGATCCGCTGACCGTCCCGTTGCCTAGCCCACCGTCTTAAGCACTAAACCAGCTTACATGAAGGTGACCAATGCATGCGGGATTCCTCCAAACGGGGCGAGCCCTCCCTCCCTTGCAGAATGGGCAGTGGGCTGCCCTAGATGTCCCCGGGGGGGGGGTATCACGAACTGCTTCTGCTCTGCTCCAGAACGGCGTTCCCTGTGGGTGGGTGGGTGGGCGAGAGGAAGGAGAGTAGCAATTCTACTCACGGGAAAAGAGCCCCGGCAGCGGCGGAGCTGGAAGATGTTGCTGAGCAGGAGGCGCCTCATGTTGCGGATTGTCTGCTGGACTGGAGAAGGGGGAAGAGGCGGGGCGCCTTCATCCCCGGGGTGGAAGGAAATGCGCTTGCGCGGCATGTAGGCCCTCAGCACACACTTATGTACCATCAAGCACCTTCCGCACCCTTTCGGCACCGTGGCTGCATTTGCCAAAGGAAAGGTGGCCTACGGGGCTGATATAGGACGCTAACCACCACACACACACAGCCCAGACTGTCATATGCCTAATAAAGTTGATTTGATCCAAGAAAGCTCACGTTTAAATACTGGAGTTATAGCCTCTTAAGGCGTCACAACGAGTTTTGCCTTTCTGATTTGTTTACAAGGGGGACTGCAGTGGGCTTAAGGGTTAAGACGCTGGGCTTGACGACTGGAAGGTAGGCAGGTCAGCAGTTCGAGACTCAAGTGCCACACAGTGGAGTGAGCTCCTGTGGTCTGTCCCAGCTTCTCCCAACACCTAGAAATTCAAGTGTAAGAAACTGCAATAAGTACTGCCTTGGCTGGAAAGGTAACACGCATTCTGTGCTCTCCGGTGTCTAGTTATTCCTGCTACATGACTATGTTGTTTAGGTTATAAACAGGGATGAGTGCAACACCCTAGAGCAGTGGTGCCCAAACTAAGGCCCGGGGGCCAGGTGCGGCCCCCGATGCCAATTCATCCGGCCCACGAAGCCCTCGTCGCTCCTGGAAGCGGAAGTAAGATGAGCCCGTACGGGCACGTTTTACTTCTGTTTCCAGGAGCGATGAGGGCTTTGCGGGCTGGATGAATTGGTGTCAGGGGCCGCACCCGGCCCCCGGGCCTTTGTGATTGGCTCCCTGAACCACATGATCGGCCCACAGCCCAAAAAGTTTGGGCACCCCTGCCCTAGAGTAAGATATGACTGGCTTTCCAAGCAAGGGCGACCTTGACCTTTTCCTTTGTTTACTTTGATATACTTGCACAGACTTACAGAGCTACCACTTCAAAAAAATTAACCCAAGGCCACTGACACAGGGAGGTCTGGGTAGCTCCAGGGGATAGTTCTCTATGCCCACAGGTTTTCCACATGATTGGTAAAACCTGGGAGACTTTCCTGTTGCTTAAGGCTGAAATACTCAGGCTAATGTGATGCCTCCCCTCCCCGCTGACTCATCAAAACGCATAATAGCCAGACATATCTAAAGTCTTTTGGTATGTGGAAACTCCACAAACACTCCTTATCTACCCCAGCAGTACAAGTATACAGTAATAAAACATATAATAATAACAATTCCCAGTCTGGCCAGGTTATCCTGCCAAGGTAATAGAGTAGGCCAGGGGTGCCCAAACTACGGGCCGGGGGCTGGATGCGACCCAACCCATGCCAATTTATCCAGCCTGTGAAGCCCTCATTGCTCCTGGAAGCAGAACTAAAACGCACCCGTATGGGCACCCCTGGAGTAGACTCTAATGGCAGTGACTCAACACCAATTGTCAGGCAGACAACACTGAGGACTAATGGCCTTGGGTGGCAAAGTCCACAGGGCAGGGTGATGGTTCCCCAAGTGGATTAAATACCCCTTGAATCCATCTTGATGGAGGGCAGCAGCTTCATCAATACTGGCCTTGGGCTGAGGAGGACTTTGTGTGCCAAAAGGGCTGAGGACTAGAAAGTGACTCCCAGAACTAGATCAGTGGTATGGGTGTCACAATGTGATGCAGAAGGCAAATGGAAGGCCACTGCATTATATTGTTCCCAGGGCAATCTTCACTGCTGATCGGCATGAGGATGGCCAATATTTGGAATCAGATACAGCACAACAAGAAGAATAAAATTGGATGTTATTTACCAGCTGAATCACCTGCTTCCTTCAGCCTAATAGTAAGGGCAGCTCTGTCTACTTGCAGATATGTGCTGTACAGTATTACTGAGATGAAGAAAGAGACACAAACCCACACTTTGGTTCCTTCAAAAGAATGGAAAGGTATTTTACTCATGGCCTGTCAAGTTCTACAGTTGTTGCCGAATTCTAAGTGAAGGACTGATTCTCAGCATACTGTATTTATTTACCAGACAGATCAAAGGATAATGAATGTCTGCTCAGTTCAGTGATTTTTGTGGAGCTTAAGCTGCAAATGGAGATACTGACTGAAATTGTTAATTAAGGCCATCACCATAGGTCAGCATCTTTCAGTCCTGCTGCCTGTGCCACACCAGCTGAGTTTATGCATAATGTGTCTCCTGAGGTTTCCAGAGGGGAAGTTGTGTTACTGTGCTGCAGTAAAAGTGGCAAGAACTCTTGAGGTACTTTAAAGACTGTTGTGTGCCATTAAGTCACATCCAGGTTAGTCTTTAAAGTGCTACTGTGTTTTTTTATTTTATTTTATTTGTTTTGTTTTCTGAGAATCCATGCTCTGGTGACCCTCTTAGGTGTTCAAAGTATAAAAAGGATATTTAAAGAGTGAGTTAGAGGAGGCATCGTGGGAAATTAAACTTCCAACCTATGGCTCCACAACCAGATACCTAACATTGGTCTATCTCAGAGATCAGCAAACTTGGCTCTCCAGGTGTTCTTGGACTTTAATTACCAGAAGTCCAAGTCAGTACACTTGCTGATCGGAGCTTTGGGGAATTGAAGTCCAACCAAGAACATCTGGAGAGCCAAGTTTGCTGACCCCTGGTCTATCTAGTCAACTCAGAGTAAAATACATGACCATAAATGGGAAAGCATGCTGGACAAAGCCAACAGGATGGCTTCATTTTGGCAGTTTAAAGTTTGATTTGGACATGAAAGAAGAAGGAAAAGAACTAGTAACTTCAGACAGAGTTCTTACAAAGCCTGTTGTGTTCCATCAGTGTCCCATGTGAGCACTGGAACATATCCTCCCTGAACCGCAGAGGATTATTAATAGTGGACAAGCTATCTTCTTGTCCAGTCTGTTGTGTTTTAATTGCAGAATTTCCCCTGCTGTTTTGATGCTCCTGGAAACATGCCCCTGAAATTACAACTTTCCTTCAAATACAATCAACCCAACTTGATGACAAAACCAGCAATAAATATTTGAATCTTAAAACTTAGTAGTTTCATTTAATTAACAAAAAATGTATGTAATAAAATACTGAACATTGTACAATAAAAGCCAATAAAACTGCACAAAGATTAGGCACCATTAAAATAGCTGTTTAAATCAGACAGTTGTTTTCTTTCTGAGAGCCTCATGGGAGAAAATCCATTTTGTGCTCAATCGCTTCCTTTCTCAAGCAGTGGAATGGCGATACATAATGTTCTCTGGCATTCAAATGCACTCTTCAGAAACGACTGGTTTAGAGAACTAATGGTTTGAAGGAAGATGTTAGCGTTGCCACCCCAGTGAAGCCTCCCTTTCCCCTCAGGGGCTGATTGGAACAATTCTTGTGCCATGCCTAGATCATCTGATCAAGTACATTCTCTGGAGCAAAGGGGTCTCAACATGTGGCACTACAGATCTTGTTAAACAGCCTTTCCTTTCACCCTTAGCCGGGACCGGTAGCTGGGAGCAACGTTAGAGGTTGTGATCCCATATTATCTTGTGGGGGTTGAACTCAGTAGTTGATCACCCCTAGTTTAGATTCCCCTGGGTTGGAATAGGTTTTATGGAGAGGAGAGCTATACCAGTATGTACAGCAAATCCATTTGCCTTGTGTTACTTTACAAACAAGCATTTCGTACCTGGCAGAAGCTAAGGTGAAGAAAAAGTACCTGTAAGTCAAGAGTTCCCGAATTTATGGGAAGACGGGGATGGGGAACTTCTATTCCCAAAACCCATAGCCAGCATAACCCCCAAAGTACTCTCTCTAAACACCATGTTCACAGACATCTAGGGCAGATGTGAAACTGCCAAAATGAAGGCACCTTTTGGTTAGTTCATTCTACAGTTCCTTTTGCCTGACCTAGTGTGAGAAAGATTAGCCAGCAACACAAGGTTACTGTTACCAGGATACACCCGATTGTGGTTCAAAAGTACTGTGCCACAATCTTCAAGGAGACGTTCTGTGTATTGAAAACTGACTGTATCTAGGGAGATTATGGATCTGAGGATTGCTGCAGACATATGGACTCCTAAATTTTATTAAAAAAAGAAATGCCAATTATGCAATCAGTTTTAAGGAGGTGGAAAGAGTCAGGTTAAATATTGTTCAGCATGACTCCTACTGCTGCATGCCAAAGCAAACATCAATCAGAATTTGAAGTGGTAGCTGTGCAAAGTCTGTGCGAGCATATCAGAGAGAAAACAAGACAAAACAAAAAAGACAAAAAAAGTTGTGGCACCTTATTACACGAAAGCCCACATTTAAATACAGGAGTTAGTATTTAAGGTGCCACAACTTTTTTTGTTGTTTTGTGAACTCTTTGATATATCAATCGAAAGAGTGCGCTCACGCTACCACCCCCATCCATGGCATGTTCGTAATTAAAATCCGAATGTATCGCCATGCTATATACTCCGCTGAAGCATCACCCACAATGCAAACTACATTTCCCAGAATGCAGCTTTCACCTCTCGTCTCAATGACGCTATAAGGAAGTCGCACGTGGTGATCCCTTGATTTCTATGGAATAATAAGGTGAGTGTTTTCTAGGCTTGTGCGGGTTGAATTATTTTGCGTGTTGTTGTTTTTAAATGGAATATCTTCGAAGCACCTATTGCTGGTAAGATAGAAAAGAGCTGGCTATGGGTCGCTTATTATTAAGGAGCATCAAATCATGTCCACCTTTTATGGTGACCCTATGAATGAGCGACCTCCAAAATGTCCTGTCCTGAACAGCCCTATTCAACTCCTGCAAATAATAGTTTATTCCCTTAGATTTTAGGGAATCAATCCATCTTGCTTTTGGGCTCCCTCGTTATCTTTATGGCAGTCTAGAGAATTCAGTAAAGCTCTCCTCTTCTAGTACCATATTTCAAATTAAATTATCCCCCCTTCCCCCCAGCTTTCTTTTCTGTCCAGCTTTCACTCACCCATTAATGGCAATTTGGAATACAAGAGTGTGGATGGTTTTGGTCTCTAGTGACACATCCAGTGGTGGGATGTCAAATTTTTTACTACCCCACCGTGATGTCATCAGTGTGGGCGGAGCCAATGTCATGATGTCATGATGATGTGGGCGGAGCCAAAGAAAAAATAAATAATAATAATAATAAAATAAAATAAGCACACACACACCTCAACCCACCCACCCACAACACAAGGATCGCAAGGAGGGCAGCAAAGAGGCCGTGCATATGCGCTAAGCACTGTAGACATGCATGCACACAAAGTGCTTGGTGCACATGTGCAGTGGGGGAATCAGTGAAAGGGTAAGCCCCGAAGGTGGTCCCCCCCTAAAAAAAGCTGCTACCGGTTCTCTGGGACACTGGGAAAAGTTACTACCGGTTCTGGCGCACTGGTGAGAACCTGTTACATCCCATCACTGGACACATCCTTACAACTGATAACCTCTTTTAATTCCTTTATTGTTGCTGTTCCAAGACGTAATCTTCTTTTGATTTCTTGACTGCAGTTTCCATTTGTACTGGTATACTACTGGTATTATAAAGGTTGCCTTTCCTCAAAAGCCAGTTGTATCTGACTCTAGGGTTTAGTGCTAATCACTGTTTATAGCCAAAGAGTCAACACTTTCTGTATCTGCAGTTGTTTCCACGGTCATATAGAATGCGTGACTAGACATGGAGTGCGCAGAACGCCGTTTACCTTCCCACCAAAGTGGTACCTGTTTATCTAATTGCAATATCTTGCTTTCGAACTGCTAGGTTGGCAGGAGTTGGGACAGAGATGGGAGTTCACTTTGTCATGCAGCACTTGGGTCTTGAACTTCCATCCTTCCAGTTGTTAAGTTCAGCGCCTTAACCACTAAGCCACCGTAGTCCTGGTATTATATAAAGCACATTCTAATATCTAGCTTTCTGAATAGTCCTGCCATTCAGGCTTAGCCTTTAAAATAATACCTTCATCTCTCCTCGCTTTCATTTCCCTCTTCATTTTTCTTGTAGGGGCACGTTGAAATGATGACCTATCCAGAGGATGAAATGGAGGGAAATAGCTGTGGAAGCCAATATGTCCAACAGCAGACTGACAAGGTTGCTTCTCAGGAAAAGCTAGATGGGGAAAATCTTTGGAACACCTCTGGACTTCTGCAGATTGATATGGGCTGCGAAAGCTCCAGAGATCCGTTTACAAGGACTGATTGTTGCTGTTCGGTATGTACAGCGTGAGACGGTGTTCTGGTTTTAAGAGTTGAGTGAATGTAGCCATAATCATCCATGTGATTAGCAGCCAGTGGTAATCTAACCATAACCACACTAGTTTGACTCTGAGCTCTTGGAGTCATATCTTGGTTGAACAAGGGCTCTAAAGCTATCAGTGCTGGCATATTTGTATGTTGCCAGAGAATACAGTCAGATAGAACTGGCTTTTGAGCAAGGGAGAACTATACCTTCTCCCCCAAAAGACATAAAACATGGGGATGAGTGGGACTGCTGAATTCCAAGGATCTGATGTAAGAGCTCAGTCGTAGCAGAAAACAAATCATGCTTCCCAATTTCCTGTTGACAAAGAAACCAACCAATGCACATTTTATTAGAATTATTATAGATATGGTTATGACTATAATTTGTTAGCCACCTGTGTAGCTTTGGTCATTTCCCAGAGTGCTGCCAGGAGGAGGGACTGATGAACTACATACGTCCGAGTACTTTGTCCCTAGAAAACATTCTGAGAATCATCACAAAGAGAGAATCGACTTAACGGTACATAACAATTGTAAAAATGTGTGTCGATGTTCCTTCCTCAATTTAGTTAGAACAGGGATTTTCAACCTGCAGCCTGTGGGCCGGATATGGCCTACAGCACCATTTCATGTCGCCCCCCACCGCCTCCACCACAGCAGGAAGTGCCATGTGGTGGAGGAAGGGCAAAATGGCCGTCCGGCCCCTGAAGCTATCTGAGAGAGCATGACCCAGCCTCTGACTTAAAAAGGTTGAGAACTCCTGAGTTAGAAAGATAATTACCACCAAAGGTTGTGTCTGCAGTTTTGGAGTGAGGAAAATTAGAGCTGAAAACAGCTATCTACCCTTGGAATGTCTGCAGGAGATAGGCCAGTGCAAAATTAGATAAAAGTACAAGTTGCCCTTGCTCAGAAGCCAGTCGTATTCGACTCTAGGGTACGGTGCTCATCTCCTTTTATAGCCAAAGAGCCAGTGTTGTCTGCATCTTCAGATGTTTCTGTGTTCATGTGGCAGGCATGACTAGACACCAGAGTGCATAGAACACTGTTTACCTTCCCACTGAAGTGGTACCTGTTGATCAACTTGCAATGCTTGTTTTCAAGCTGCTAGGTTGGCAGGAACTGGGACAGAGATGGAAGCTCACTGCATCCTGCAGCACTTAGGTCTCGAACTGATGACCTGCTGACCTTCCAGTCATCAACTTCAGCGTCTTAACTACTAAACCACCACAGTCCTTTATGTGTCAAATAGCCCAGTGCAAAATTAGGAGATTTTTAAAACATTAATTTGGACAACTCCCAGTTCTAAAAAGTGGCTATTGATTTTTGCTCACTCCCTGAAACCACAAACATATGTTTTGATTTTTCTGGGTTTCTTCTTCTTTTTTAATATTAAGAAAAATGTTATGAGGAAACAGAGGCATTGGGAGAAGATCGTTTCAGCAAAGAAGAGCAAAAGAAAACAAGAACGGGAAAGGCGTAAAGCTAGGCGTGCTGAAGAAAAAGGTAGAAAATTAAAGTTGCATATATTTCCTTCTCTTAAAGCCAGTGGTTTTCCAAACTGTGTTTCTATAGAGCCTTGGAATTCAGGCATGTGTTAATGAAGACGTCAGTCATGTTGGAGATGCATTACTGAACAACAGGTTTATGGCTTTGTTGTTGTTGTTCAGTCACACAGTCGATTCCGACCCTTTGCTACCCCATGGACCACTGTCTGCCAGGCATTTCTGTCCTCCACCATCCTCCTCAACTCGCTCAGTTCTGTGCCCATTGTCTCTACAATACCATCTAGCCATCTCATTTTTGGCCGTGCCCTTTTCTTTTGCCCTCTACCTTTCCCAGCATCAAGGCTTTCTCAAGTGAATCCTCTCTTCTCATTTGATGTCCAAAGTACTTTAGCTACATCTTTACTATTTGACCTTCTAAGGAGCAGTCAGGGTTGATTTCTTCTAAGATTGACCTATTTGTTCTCCTCGCTGTCCAGCGGACTACCAGCCTTTTCCTTCAGGGACAGAGAGAAAAGATGTATTTTGGGCTCTGGCTTTGTATGAGCTGAGAATAAACAACTGCTGACAAGCTGGAAGTTCCTTAACAGATGTGTCAGTGAGAAAAATTTACACAGCCACTTCTTCTGCCATATCCGAATCTAGGCGATCATCATGGTGATCAGCCGTGAAAATTGTCCTGGAAACAATATAATGTAGTGGCTTTCATTTGCCTTCTGCATTGCAGTGTGACGCCTGTGCCACTGTTCCAGGTCTGCGAGTCACTTTCTGGTCCTGAGCCCTTTTTGCACACAAAGTCCTCCTCAGCCCCAGGCCAGTATTGATGAAGCTGCCACCCTCCATCAAGATGGATTCAGGTGGGATTTAATCCACTTGGCGACCATCACCGTTCGGCACCCAAGGCTGTTAGTTCTCAGAGTTGTCGGGTTAGTTAACTGCCACCTGACACTTGGCATTGGTCGCTGGCGGTATGGTCTCCTCTATTACCATAGCAAGATAACCTGACCAGACTTGCTACTAAAAATATAATATCCACTGATTTAAGATGTTATATGGATGTATGGATTTTGCCTCTTTAATCTTTGGAAAACCACACTGCTTGGGAGTTTTCTCAGAAACCTGTTTATTTTAAGACTGAACGTGGATATTTTCAGACATGGCTTACACTGAAGTTCAGGGCAGTCAAATAGGCTATGGCTGTCTCAGTTCTGTGAAGTGGTCTTGTGGATATCCAAACCACTCAGAACACAAAAAGCTGAAATAATGGAGTATATTTACATGCCACATATGTACACACTTTTGTAAATTACTCAGACCATATTCTTTGTATACTATTATTTTCTCTCAAACTCTTACTCTTAGGAAGATCTTGGTATCTGTCATTCCAGTATGTAGGGATGCAGTCCCGTTGACCTCATTTGGTAGCTTTCATTGTGATTCAGGAGACTGATGTATTTTTCACCTGGGAACAATGAGAGCTGTAGTCTTCACATATTAGGCCTTATGTCTTGGAATGATAGAGGGACTGCGGTGGCCTAGTGGTTAAGATGATGAACTTGATGGCTGGAAGGTTGGCAGGTCAGCAGTTTGAGACCCGAGTGCTGCATGACAGAGTGAGCTCCCGTCTCTGTCCCAGCTCCTGCCAACCTAGCAGTTTGAAAGCAAAAAACTGCAAGTACTGTAGATCTATAGGTACCATTTTGTGGGAAGGTAAATAGTATTCCGTGCACTCCAGTGTTTAGTCATGCCTGCAACATGTCCGTGGAAAAGTCTGCAAACACAGACAGCTCTTTGGCTATAAACAGATGAACACTGAAGCCTAGAGTTGGATACAACCGACTTTCGAGCAAGGGCAACCTTTACCTTTACCTTGGAAAGATGCTTTTGACTTCTTGGTCATAGACAAATTTTGAGCTAGGAGTAGCTTCAAACAAGCATTTGAGCCATGTCTTAAGTCTCATCAGAAATGATACCAAGTGTTAGAGTCACCTCGGGTACATTTAATCTGGCTCTGTTGTCAAAAGTGGGTTTGTTCTTCTACAATTCCCATGTGGGTCTCTGTTTCAGGTGCTTCTCTCCAGTTGAGCAAGTGGGAGCTAAAAGCAGTAGCAAAAGAACGCCTTCTGGAAGCCAAGGAAACAGGGCCTCGTCTGTGCGTTGATTTGAGCATGGCTGGTCACATGACTCGGAAGGTAGGGACGCAGATCACTCCTGCTACTCAGTTTTATAATGAATCGTTGACTTTTTTGGGTTGAGTATTATGTTCCTCTGCTCAGCAGTAAAGCGGCACTTATTGACCATACAGTGGGCCAGTTCTAGGGGAACAAATTCAGCAACATCATTTGTTGCAACTGCTGTTGGATTGAAATATTTGTGACTGCAAGCAGATGAAGGACTAGAAGTTCGATTCTTCTTCACAGCAAGAAATGATAACATAAAAAGTATGTTCTAAACTGTATGGTTTCTTCCTATACATCAGTGATGGCGAACCTATAACATGCGCGCCAGAGGGGGCACCCAGAGCCCATTCTGTGGACATGTGCTGTCGCCCCAGCACAGAATTCACCCCACCCCTCTGCCCAGCAGCCCAGTGGGAGTGCTTCCTCTCTCCCCTTTCTGGGTTCAGGTGGGCAGCTAATAGGCAGCGTGAGGGTGTAGCACAGATAGTAGTCTGTTGTGTCTGTGGTGAAGGTGAGTTTGGGCACTGAGTTTCTAAAAGGTTCACCACCAGTGCTATACATGCAGGAAATGTTATTTCAATGAACACATATTCTTAGTGCTCTGGTATCTAAAGTAATGCAGTCTAATGAGAGATCCCCTAAGGCTGTTGCTTGCATACTTTGGTGCCGTAGACCAGGAATGGATAACCTCAAGGAATTTAAGGTGGAGTAGGGCACATGGCTTTATATGCTGGTTCAGTGAGAGGCTCCTTTTATAACGCTTCAGGGGTAGCGAGACTACTCCACTGATGAAGTCTTGTAACTCCCGGGTAGCTTTTTGACTCTTGGGGTTCACCATAACAGATTCCTTGTTTTTTTCAAGGTAGAAACCCATGGGCAGCAACGGAGGCAGAGGGAACTTCTCTGTAGGCATCCATTTTGGGACATGCATCCCCAACATTCCACTTGGACTCAGGGCTTACTCTTGAAGTGGGAGTCAAAAAATAATAATACTAAAACATTTCCCTAACGGCTGCCCTTGGAACTTGGAGGGCTGTACTGGCAGCTCATAGGCCAGAAATATTTTTATTTCCCCCCCCCCCTTCTTTTTTCCTTTTCTGTTTTCCTGAAGAAAGAAAAATCTTGTGGCTTCTATTGGGATCCCCCTCCCCCCCAAAAAAATCTTATTTTTTTAAAGGGAAGGGGTGCTTGCCTCGCTTCATATGGTGGGATGGTCTCCCATAACCCCATTGGCAGGAGAGGAGTAGCTTCACAACATTTAAAATGTGAAAATTGGGGGACTGTGGGTGTGTATTTGAGCCTATGGGACTCCCTTTTACCCACCCTCCTTACTGGACACTGAAGGCTAGGCCAGCCTCAGTTTAACCAATGTTGGGGGACTTTCTGTCCTTTACTTGGCATGCCCTCTTTCTGCTTCTGCTTTCTTAGCTCACTTGAGCAGGTCTTATCAGTATTATATGTCTCCGGCCAACTTCATGCAGTTTGGCTGGCTGTTTTGCCCAGCTGGGGAAGGATTTGTGCACTGAATGGCTAGAAAGGTGCCTGGGAGTGGCTTGTCTGTTTGGCAGTGCTTGAGAGGGTTGCATTTCTTAAATTTGGGAAGCAGAGGGATAAATGTCACAGAGAACACAAGCTTATACTGATACATCTGTTTTATCGGATGGAGCTGGTTGTAGGCTAGGCGCTGTTTTGCTGAGATCAGATATCTTCTTGAACCCCACAGCAACTGCTTGCTAATGTATGTAGGGAGGTGGCATCAGTCAGGAATAAAAAGAGGATGTTGGAGGTTATTTGGAAGTTAACCAGATGAGGAAAGAACTAGGGCTACGAGTTCATAAGCTCTAAGCAGCTTTCTTTTCTTCTCTTGGAAGGAAATTAGTCGTCTGGCTGCACAGATACGGCGGCTCTATGGGTCGAACAAGAAAGCCGAGAAACCATTTTGGCTCTATCTCACTGGGTTTGTGAAAAGCAGCCCCATTTATGAGGCATGTGTAAGGATGAATGATGGATTTGCCAACTATCTTGTAAGTATCTTCCCCAAAATAACGAGACTTTGAAATGAGAGTACAGCCATTCCTTGCGTACCTTTGAACAAGCTAGAAGTATGAAATGTGTACAGTGTCAACTTCTTTGGCCATAATATTATGATCCCTCTTATTATTAAAATATAATGTAATGGCAGTCTGGAGTGGTCGATCCTTTGGTCTTCAATGTCTTCAGCTGCAGACCTGCCTGGCTGGCAGGTCAGGTCTGGGGAATGGATCGATCAATTTCCCCAGCTGGCTGGATGGTTTGACACCCAGTGCCTCCAAGCTATAATGCCTAGTTTTTGATGCTAAGTTTTTAAGCTTCTTTTAAAACTTTTAATTTCTGAGCTGGTTTTAAATTGTTGTCAATATGCTGTTGTGTTGGGAATCGCCCTGGGTCCCTTCGGGGAGGAGGGCGATAAACAAATTTAAATAAATAAATAAAATAATAAATAAGTCGCTTCCAGTGAAATCAGTCAGAATTGTTTCTAAGTAAACCTGCACTGCATTCTATTGTCAAGAAGACAATGCCATGCAAGAAGCATGGTAGCAAACCCAGCTCCAGTACAAGGCTATCAAATGAACCTCGCCATGCTACTCTCACGTCTTCCCACGCCACACACCAACAACTCTTTATCGCTTGAGTCTCACGTGAAACAAATTACTCTGTTTTGAATACTTGGTTTTTTATGTTGGCACACCTCACTCCTAAGCTTCTATTAAGCTGTGAGCATCTCCCAGCCTGGCTCCCTTCCCAACACCTCCGTGATATTGCATAACCTATAGAAACCACAACTCTCCCCCCCCCCCCGCAAACCCTTCTTCCGGAGGTAGGATAGACCTGCCCATTGAGGGCTGTGGAGGGTGGCAGATGGTTCTCAGGGAGCTCTCTCAAATGTTTTATCCCAATGTCAGTCCATAACCACTTGCACATCCCCAGGGATTTGCATGGCCACAGGCCAGTCTTTTTTAGCAGAGCTGTAGAAATCTCCCTAGAAATCTTATTTATATCTGTAGATAATTTTTAATCATAACCAGTGGTGGGCATCAGCAGGTTCGCACCAGTTCGCCAGAACCAGTAGCAGAACTTCTGGCTGGCCACGCCCATTCAAGTTTTGAAATAAAGTAGTCCTAATTCTGGTGCAACGCAGCTTTCCTCCACCATACCATGCCCACAGTGTGGTAGTAATTTTTTTTGAGCCCACCACTGATCATAACTCCTAAATGCCTTGGTTTATACCCTGAGGGTCTGCAGAACCCCAGGTTGGGAATCACTGCTTCAGTCCTTTCCAAGATACTGCCCACATGTCTCTTTAAACGATCTGCCGAAAGTCCCATTCATGCGTGTCACATTATTTTGCAGATGGATGCTACTCCAGAAAGTTATCTAGACCTGTTTCCTTTAGAGACAATTGTTTACCTCACTCCGGATGCTGAGAATGGTAAGTTATAGCTTTGGTATGAAGGAGTTCCACTCAGGCCTTTGCTTAATTTAAATAAATAATAATTGGCCTTGGGATATAGTGCTTCAGGTGTACACACTTATCATCAAACTATCAACATCATGCCCTGTTTCCTTGTGCTAGATCAGTGATGGCGAACCTTGGCACTCCAGCTGGTATTGAACTTCAATTCCCAGAAGCCCTGATCAGCAGGAATGCTGACTTGAACTTCTGGTAATTGAAGTTCAAGAAAACCTGAAGTGCCAAAGTTCGCCATCACTGTGCTAGATAGTTTGTATAGTTGTGCAGACTGGAGTAGGAGCAATTCGATAAGTTCTGTGATTCTGGGGAAAGGGCATTTGTACAATTTTTCTATGATTTCCCTCTCTTTCCACTATTCAGTCTGTAGTGAGTCTGTAGTGATAAAAGCAACACCACATACACAAGAGGGAAGGATCAGCTTGTGGGAATCTCAAAGTTGAGAATGCTGTAAACTGAGACACTATTTTCTATAGGTTTCCTTTTGCTATGTGATTTTTATGTTAACTGAGCTGTTTGTTAACTGAGGTTTGTTATTACTGGATTCGAATTCAGATATGGCAGAAGAAGATTGGTATTAGCAATTGGAAAGAAAATTATTTTGTTTCCTTTTTGCTGTTGTCCTTTTGATATTATTGTTTGATTATGTCACTGGTGTTTCATATCTCCACAACCATTGCATTTTAGCTCTTGAAGAAGTGGATCCTCAAAAGGTGTATATCCTTGGAGGGTTGGTGGACGAAAGCATTCAAAAGGCAAGTGTCATTATACACATTAATAGTCTTTTGACTGCTGTTCAGAAGGAACGTTACCTCTGTATTGATTTATGTTTCTGCAACATGGAAGTATATTGGTTGCAATGCTGTGCTGTTCAGTAGTTGTGTGAAAGAGAGAAGTTAGCAGTTATGGTTCTCCAAGCCTTTGAACGAGCTGCAGTTCCGAATGCTATACAGCCAATAAAAGTACAAGAATATTTCACTACCTGGCTCCCCACCCCCATCCATACAGTGGTGATCATAGTTAAAAATGGAGCCTCTTTTTTGGAAGCTTTGGGAACCATAGGTAGTCTATAGGCTCAAGGAGGTAGAGAAGTGGCTCAAGTTTTTTGGTGCTAGAAATAGTATTCAGAAGGTTGCAAAGGATCTTGCCTTCTTGGCATCTTTTTGCCACTAGGTAGAATATCATTTAGAGGGCTGCAGTGACTTAGTGGTTAAGACGCTGAGCTTGACAACTGGAAGGTTGGCAGGCCAGCAGTTTGAGACATGAGTGCTGAATGACAGAGTGAGTGCCTGCTGTCTGTCCCAGCTTCTGTCAACCTAGCAGTTTGAAGCAAGAAATTGCAAGTAGATAAATAGGTACCACTTAGGCAGTAAAGGTAACAGGCTCTGTGAGCTCGAGTCGAGTCTCGCCTGCCGCATGACCATGGAAATGTCTGCACATGCAGACAGCGCAGGCTCTTTGGCTATAAACAGAGATGAGCACACACCTTCCCCCCAGAGTTAGATACGACTGGCTTTCAAGTAAGGGACACCTTTACGTTTAGAATATCCTTTAGAAATAAAGCAATTCTTAGTAACCATTATCAGGTTCTTGTTTTGTTGGTTGCTACAAGACACCTTGTGCTTTTGGTTTAGGGGAAAATTAATCCATAGGGGGCAGTATTCAGAGGGACATGGAAGCAAGTTTTCTGTGGGATGGCTATTACAGCTCTTGAGTCTAGCACAGGAGTTCTCAACCTTTTAAAACTGGGGCCGGGTCATGCTCCCTCAGACAGCTTTGGGGGCCGGATGGTCATTTTGCCCTTCCTACACCACATGCACTTCCTGGTGTGGTGGAGGGCCATATGAAATGGTGCTATGGGTTGCATCCGGCCCACAAGTTGCAGGTTGAGCATCCCTGGCCTAACAGTTGCTACAGTCATCCAAAGGCTTTGGTTCAAGCACAGGCTCTTTCAGAGGCTCCTGTGGGAAATGGCTTGAGTGACATTTGTGTGCTTTGCTTTTTTAATGTCTACAATGTGCATGAGCAGAGACTCACCTTTCAGCGGGCTCAGGAGGAACACCTGCAGACAGCACGACTTCCAGTCCAAGAGTACATGGTAAAGAACACCAACGCAAAAAACTATCATTCAACAACACTGGCAATCAATCAAGGTGAGGCCCCTGAACAGCCTGAGAAGAGCTAACTGGAGTACTGTATATCTTATCAGCGGTGTGCTTCCAGTCATTTCAGGCTCCTGTTAGTATCACATAGGAGATATAATGAAGCATTGCAATTCAGATAAGAGGGATGGGCTGAGAGTTGTCCTTTCTTTGAGTTTTGCTTTTGTCATGAAAAGATCAAATCCAGATCCTGGAAGCACTCTTAACGAAGAAGGTAGAATGGGGCAAGAGAAATCACAGGGAACTCTTTGCTTTTGGAGAATAGGAAAGTCTTGTAGGGTTTTCATGGTAAGGAAATTCAGCAAGAGTTTACCATTGCCACCTTATGCACAGTAATAACAAAGGTTAGCTTGAATGTTGCCACCCGTGTCTCCACTGTCATTGTCATCTTCAGCTATTGCTGGTACCCAGTAGGAGGTGTGTGCAGCTTAGTTTGGCGACTCAGCTGCCATGGGTGACCCTGCTAGGAATCCAGGCTTGCAATGGAGTCTGGCCTCCTGATGGAACAGGACCATTTTGAGATCTCTCATTCATAGAGTCACCTTAAGTTGGAGGCAACTTGGTGGCACAAAACAGCAGCAGTAGGAAAGGTTAAAAACAATGAGGAGAGAAAAGTCCTCTGGATGTTGTCGGGTTGCAACTTCTACCAACTCTTACCATTGGCTATGCTGGCCAAAATTGCTGAATGCTGAAGCCCAACAACACCCAGAGAAAGACCACATAATCTCCCCCCTAGATCAGAACAGAAAAGAGTTTTAGAAAAGATTGTCCACTAAAAAATAACAACTTGTTGGCTTCTTCCATTTTGATATTCTGAATCTGTCTTAGAAAATGGAATGCATTCCATAAAGACATTGTAGCAATGTTTTTCTAAATAATCTAACTGCATTTTGCCACGCTCTTTAAATTCCTAGGACTCTCTGCAATAATGAAATATGTTTCTCATAGTGTTTGATGCCTTACTGACTTTCTATGAGACCAAGAGCTGGGTAGAAGCCCTTAAAGCTGCAGTTTCTCCTGGAAAAGGCTACATCTTTCGAGATACAACCTTGTGACAAAAGGAGACCAAACCTGGAAGAAGGCAGCAGCAGTGCAGATCTCTTCAGTAACTTACCACTCTGATCCAGATTGTCATGATGTCTTAAAAAAACTGGGACCAACCACTTCTGTGCTCTCTATGAACATATATTAAGGGAAGGAATTCAAACTTTTTTATGTCTTTCATGTTAACAATATGCTTATAAGTCACCAGTAGCAAGATGTTAGTGGAAGAAAATCTAATAGACAGCTTTAGTGTCCCAGCATAGGCAAGGAAACGATTTAGTTTTATGATGAGGTCCATAGTGCAAGAAAGGTTGTTGGTGTAATAAAGTAATGGGATTGTGTTTTCTTTTAACTTGCTTCCCTTGTTTAGAATAAATAGAACTCTTGCCTTGATAGCTTAGAGAAAGTTACACTCTAAAACATGTTCATGGAACAGTTGGGCATTAAAACATGTGCTAAATAAAACATCTGTCTTTTCTCAGTTATAATTTTTAGGGATACATAAAGCTGACGCACAGCTCAACCTGCCGTGCTGTGGTCCAAGAGATCACAAAGGGTTGGACTCAATTTTGTGGCTGAACAACAGCCACAAAATTGTTTGTGCAGTCTAGAAGATAATGTCTGATGAATTATTCTGTGACCAAGCCCAAATGTCAGTTTGGGCCAGGCTCAAAACTTGGCTCTCCAGATGATCTTGGACTTCATTTCCCAGAAGCCCTGATCAGCAGGTGTGCTGACTTGGGCTTCTGGTAATTGAAGTCCAAGAACACCTGGAGAGCCAAGTTTGAGGAACCCTGGTTTAGGTACAAGAATCTCTTCGGGTTACCATCTTTCTTCCCTCGCCTTCTGCTTCTTGTCCTTCTCCAACCTGGGATTTGGAAGGCTGGCTGCCATTGTAAAGAAGGTTTTGCATTGCATGCCTGAAGAGGTGGATCCCTGGGGGTAGCTAGGAGGATCTTCATTGGCTCTTGGCAGCACCTCTTCTAGGCACCCAAAGCTTGCTCTTGGACTGATCTTGTGCTCTCGTGCCAGGGGGAAAGGTCTCGGACTCTCCCACTTCTTTCTGCTGCTTGCCTGGAGTGGGCCCTCCAAAAACAGAAGGACTTTCAGATTAGGTCTTCAACACACCTGCCTCTCCTTTTCCGTAGCTGACCTGAGTGGTTGCTGCTCTCCATCTCCAGCCAGATGTCTGAGCACCAGGAACTGGACTTGGCACCCTAGAAACCTAGTGAAGGTCATAGCTCCAAAGTTAGCTTAGCATAAAAAAATCTTTTTATTATTGAAAACAAAACAGCATAGGAAAATGAGGTGCACACCCACCCAAAAGAAAAGTAACTTCACTTACATAAGGACTCGGGTGGAAAGTAAAATGACTAAGGTAAAGGTCACCCTTGATTGAAAGTCAGTCATGTCTGACTCTAGGGTTTGGTACTCATCTCTGTTTACAGCCAAAGAGCTAGCGCTGTCTGTGTCTGCAGACATTTCCATGGATGTGATTCTGGAGTGCATGGAATGCTTTTTACCTTCCCACCAAAATACCTAGCCATCTATTTGCAAATTCTTGCTTTCAAACTGCTAGGACGGCAGGAGCTGGGACAGAGCTGGGAGCTCCTTCTGTCGTGCAGCACTCAGGTCTTGAACTGCTGACCTTCCAGTTGTCAAGTTCAGCGTCTTAACCACTTGAGCCACCACAGTCCCCATGACCAAATTGTAAGCCAAAAGGAAGCTGGAAACAAATCTTTCAGTCCACGTAAAATCTGCCCAGCTCTGAAGGGGAGCAAAAGGGTGGCGCCTTGAACTGCCTTGAGCAGCTGATTAGCCAGGTGATTGCCTCAGTCTCCCCCCCCCCCCCATTCCTTTGTGGGAAGCTCTTCTGCACCTTGTGCCAGATGGCCATTCTGACCCTTTAGCAATCTGTGCAGGAAAATCCAACTAACCAGTCTCCGTGCTGTGCTTGGCCCATGGCTAGACTTGTCACCTAACCTTAGTCCAGCCAATGGGACGTTGGGGTGCTTGGGACAGGAGGCAAGCTTCCCCCCAGATCCAGCCTGTCCAAAGGTTAGCTCATTCCAGCACAGATGCCCCACATCAATCAATCCCCAGTTATAATCTAGTCCCAAGGCTGGCTTTGGGACAGAAGAGGAAGTACAGAAGGGCTTCTTGCAGTTGGCTCAAGGCCATTTTGGTCACCATTCTTTTCTTAATACAGTATTGCTATTATCTCTTGTGGGGCAAGTTCTTCACACAGGCATTAACTCATGAACAAGAAACCTCTTCTGGCACACATCTGCTCGCGCAGATTTAGCAGAGGCCAAGGCTGCAATCATGCACACCCATCTGGAGGCAAGCTCCATTACTGTAATTAATGGGGCTTGCTTCTGAATAGACACAGAACTACATTTGTTACATTCTGGTGTGTAGCAACTGGAAGGTTGTATTAGTTGGGGGTGGGGGTTTCCTCCTGTATTCCTAGGTTTGACCACAATCCATAACATGCATCAAATTTCAGCCACTTGTAATTTTTGTGGTGGCATCTTTTTAGAGTTAACTTTTTGCTGTGGATATACATTTTAGGATCAAGACACGCAATGTTATATGGCAAAACTAACTCGTTTTATTCTCGCACAAACTTTGATATGCAACAGCTTGAGCTATACTGGATGCATCATACAGACAGAGAAGGTGGTAAGAATACTTTCACACGAGTCTCATTATTTGATAACCCAACAGGATGGTTCGTGAGTTGGGTTTTGAAACACTAGTTGTAGCTTATAGGAGGAGCGGCAAGCCACTAAGCACTCTGGAATATCTATGGCTTTCAGAACACCTCTTACTACTGGGATACTTTTCTAAAGGAAGTGGTTAAATCCATGAGAAAATTCTAAGCAATTTATCATGTCATCTGTTATTTCCACAGGTCATGAATTCTGCATATCCAGCACTCCCCTTGTGTTAGCCTTGGGCATTGATAGAAGTCTAACATGAGCAGAAAGCAACCTAGAGCCATTAAGCAAACACAGAGACACAGACACGCACGCACACGCACACACTTCTCCATCAGAGCCACTCCCCATCAAAACACATATGTATACAGTATATTTGGCAATCCATCCTCCATGTTTGCATACATTAAGCATCAGAAACTAGATTCTGACCCAGGGAGGTGGTCAATTATTTCTACAAGTTAGCACATATCAAAGTTGTAGTACATTTTCAACATATCGTTCAAGCTCAGCTAGCATTCATGGTTAGCAACAAACTGACACTCGGCACATGTAGTAGCAATTGCTCATACCAGGATGGACCCTGAGGTGGTTCTGGTGTGTTCTTTACCTATGGCACAGGAGTAAAGCAAGTTGGACATGCACCCTAATAAGTTTTCATAGAGGGAATGATTTATCCTGTTGGCTTTTACTCATTTAAGCTTTACTATCATTAAAGAATGAGGCAAAAATATTCAATGGCTTACTGTGACCCAGCTGTCACACATCCCTGCATATTCCATGGGAGCATGAGGTTGTCAGCACAGCATGACTGGGTATGTCCCTATCAAAGGATGGGATAGTTGCAGGATGGGAAGGCACTTAGACGTGCCCCTCTGTCTCATACGCAGGACGGTGCCCTGAATTGTTGCACAAGGCAGAAGAGGGCTGCAGTCAGAGCTGTGTACTGGCATACAAGGAGTTTCACGTTTAGTTTGGGATAATTCCTTTCACATGCCTGTTTGGCTGCCTGGACAAACTGATGATAGCTATCTATGGCGTCCTTCAGGTTGACGACGAGATCTTTGTGCCTCCTGCTGCAAAGGCCACAGTTTGTGAACTGGAAACATGCTTCTGTCAGCTGCAGAAGGTTCTGGAAGCTCTCCTGAACAGCACTGTCTATCTCTGAGGAAGGCCCTTGTGTTCTGATCACTTTCTGGCAATTAGATATCAGTCTTTGAGATTCCATGTACAGAGTATTCTTGTTTTCTGAAAAACGGGCTGAGCATTCATCTCGAGGATGTTTTATTTTGCTTCCCCAAAATGTCTTCAAAATTTCCTGAAGTTCAACCACATTATCTAACAAATGGCAGAAGTCAAATGTTGAGGCACGCGTCCTGTCTCTTATATGGTTTAGTGCGTTTATATGAAACTCAGGAAGGCATGTGTTATTCTTACAATCCTTGGAGTTACCATTAGCAACAGTCTTGCATTCTTGAGTGATTCCAGTTGGACGGACGTCAAGAGATAAAGGGCCTTTGGTTGAGGGTGGGGTTGTTAGTGGCTCCTCAGAAGCACTGCATGCCATGGGATTGCTGTACTCTGATTCTGCTTCATTGTCTAGCCCACGGAAACAACTTGTGTATGTCAGCTGGCAACTGCATCGGCCCACTTTATGTTCTGGCAAGGTTGTCTCCTTAACAGTGTTAGGTGTGGTAGTATTTTCTTTTGCATTATTAGAAGACAGAGATGACTGAATGGAAATACTGCTTTCCTTACTTGGCTCTGCAGGGTTATACAAATCATCAGGGGGGAAGGAATCCACTTGACCTGGCCTGAGAGCTTCTTTCTGTTCTCTAGTCTCCTCTTTGGGACACATTAATGAACTGGACAGTTTGTAATTCACATCAAAAAATCCTCCTGTGATGACCTCTCCATCTAGTTTCTGCTCACCCTCAACGTCAGTAGGAGGACATGTGTTCCAAGTAGTAGTCACAGGCACAGCTGGTAAATGATGTGGCCCTTGATGTAGCTCACCGTCTTTTGAAGAGTCTTGATTTACAACTGGGGCACTTTGGCTAACAAATCCTTCAGGTTTGTCACCTGATTGCTGGCATGTTTCCAGCTGAATCATTGAACTGAAAGCAAGCCAGGAGAGGCGTGTCACAGCCCCCGAGGCACCATCCTTGTTGCAAAGCCGTTCAGTTGCATTTGAGAAATCCTGCTGCTGGTTGTGTCCAGAAGTTTGTAAGGAGCCTTCACTTGGCCTTCTGTTGGTCTTGTCACGGAGCAGTGAGCCGTCATACACCTGGCTTGACTCACACAAGACAGGCTCAGAATGGCATGGATTTAACACAAGCTGTTTGTGTTGCTCAACCTTCTTGGAAGAAAGAGGATTGTGGTCTGAGGTTGGCCCATCAGACACGTTTTTGCTGTTAAGAGAAGGTGATGGTTTGGTGGTTGTGTGTATAATTTCTTCAATCAACACATAGCTGACTTCTGTTTCAGGCAAGGCGTTTGCTATGTGTGATGTTTCATATACTTGATGCCCTGCACTTGCTATACAGTGCTTCTGAATTCCACCAAGTGTTCCTTCAGTATCCTCTGCTTTTTCTTTGCAAGTGATGCTAAACTCTTCCCTCTGAACAGGGACTTCCAACATGCTCAAACAATTGTCAGAGATAGAGGAGGAGATAAAACAGCAATCATGTTTACCTACTGTAGAAGAGCTACAGATGAAAGCCGAGCTTTCTCTGCTTTCATGGGCACCCTGTAGAAGGTTGGCAGAGACAGGACACACTGCAGAATCAGTTGTTGACTTCATTTCTAATACATCTGGCTTCAACTCTCTTATGTCAGATGAAGTGGTTTTAATTTTGGTCACATGGTCTAGCTGTTGAGCTTCAAAAAGATCAGAATCACCATTTGGGTCCTTCAAGCAGACCACAGCTGGTGAGCATGAAGTATCTGCAGGGATAGCTTCTCCACCATAAGCAGTGGTTTCCTGAGCATTAGATGGAGCTAGAGGAAAAGAGACTTGGGAGGTAAAATTAGTCTGTAGGAAAGATCTCCTTTTCCTTAGGCTGTTGGCACGCCGAGACTCCTTTTCGGGTCTGTGCTTTGTTCTTCTACTTTGCCTCTGCAGCCCATTTTCACTCAAACTGTCACAAGAAGGAATTTTCGGGAGCAGGTCTTCAGAACCTAAAAATAAAGAAGAGGCTAACAATATGGAGAAAACATCTAACATGGTGTGCATAAATGCTCCTTAAAACCAAAACTCCAAAAGTAAATAGATGCAATTCCTGCAAATGACATAACAAGGCATATTTGTAGCCCTAGAGATGCCACTGGATTCCAGTTTACACTATATGTAGGGGCTGCAGTCTTAAAATACTGCAACTGAAGGTATTGTTTATAAAACCACTGGCATTGACAGTTTGTGTGAATATTGCAGTTCATATGAATATTTCACCTGAAATGTACTTCTCTGAAATGACCTAGCTAGGAAAGTGAATTATAAGCTAGGAAGCTCCAATTTCAGTTCTGCTATAGTTTTGGACAAATGAAATCACAGTACAATACTCGCCAGCAAAGACAATAATTCTAGGGAATGTAGAAGACAATAGAAAAAGAGGGAGACCTAACATGAGATGGAGGGATTCAGTAAAGGAACCCATGACCTTTAGTGCAAAAACTGGGCAGAATGGTTAATGATAAGACCTTTTAGAAGCCAATAATTCAAAAGGTCAGTATCAAAAATCAGAAATTACTTGATTGCCTAAAAAACTAGGTGTACAGAATGCTCTAAGATGAGCCATCATAAGGATTTATAAAGTGCTGTAAGTCATTATAAGGATTATGAAAACGACTTCTGCAAAGTATTATATGACAGCTTAGCAATAATAATCATAATACTGTACTATATTTCTTTGTGGAAATATACCGGTACTTGACCAAGTCCAATGCCTTGCACAGAGAAGATTTGTTGTATATGAAATCTTTCAGATTGATAGAAGTCCTTATTGAACTGAATTTCAGAATGTATAAATACACTGGTAGTAAGTTCTGCAGTGATCCAAACTCACATCCCCTTCACATAACTTTTCCAGTAAAATTCTCATTCACAACATAGGCTGTCTCACAGAACAAAGGATGAACTCACACACTTGTCAATAGATGCTGACGGTTAGACTCATTAGCAAATGTTCAATGTCAGGTGTTTGTTTTGTATCCTACTACTACTTGCTATTGAAAAAAAGGGGAAATTTATAACTAATCTGTATAACAGCCAGAGATCATCTGCCATTACCAATTGTATAAAGCCATATTGATTTGTATATCTATCTGTTATGCTAACCAATCACTCTGTACCTTATGTGTATAAATTGACTCTTATGTCTGACAAAGTGAACTTGATCCACGAAAGCTAACATTAAAATATAACAGTTAAAAGTGCTACAGCATTTTTGTTTGTTTATTCTCTGATATGCTAGTCAAAATGGTGTCTCTGTGCAAACAGTTATTTAAAGTTGTCACTTAAACCTTAACTGGGGGGATTCTGTACCTTTTGCCTGACCTGCTGGTTTCTCTGTTGGTGTCATCCTTTCTGCTGCATCGTAGAATTCATCATCTGAACTGCTCTCTCCAAAGCCATGGGGAGGAGCCAGTACGAAGCGATGCTTCTTCCCTTCCCAAGTTCCCTCACCAGCACCATCTGTGCCATTCAACAAGTTTCCCTCTGGGCTGATGATCTGGGTGTTCCTCTCTCCATTGCTGCCTGGGGAGATGTTGGCACAGAGGTTGTAGTACTCCATGGCATCATTCTCTGCCAACTTTGACTCCAGAGTCGAAGCCTTTGTGTCACCTTCTCTTTTGAATTCTCCCTCTGGGCATGTGAGCGCTGGGCTGGATGAGTCAGGTGGCAGAAGGAAAGAAAAGAAATACTCCGGAGTCACTGCCTCTTCTCCATCAGGGCCTGGGAAAGTCTTGACGTGGCCTGTTAACTCCTGTAGAGTTGGGGTGTAAAAATGAGACAACTCTGGCCGGCTTGAGGAACACGCGTCTAAATCATCCTCCTCCAGGGCATCCATAGAGTCACTAGAACCGCTGGTCTTAAAATCTCGGCTCTCTGTGTTGGCAGAGTCAGAGGTTTCTGACAAGCTGTCGTTGACATTGTCATGCCCATTGCAAAAGCTCAGCTTTTTGCCCCCTGTGGTTGTCCTCTCTTGCTCCAGTTCATTTTGCTTCCTTTCCTCCCTGGGCAAGGGATTCATACTGCTGAGCTTAGGTGAGTGAGTATCTGAAAATCGGTCCAAGGAGGAATCAGGTTCAGAAGAGTCTTCGGAGTCACTGCAGGTCCTGGATTCATAGCCTGCAATGCCAAAACAAAGAGGGCTTGTTTGGAGAAGTGGAGTTAGAAGGGGAGCATCCCAAACAGTGAACCTGGGTAACAGTTGCCCTCCCCCCTGTACAAATCAATGGCTAGCAATCATTCTATCTAAAAGAAAACAGAAGGCATGGTACATGTGACGATAGCACTGTGGCATGAAATGCTCTCCCTTGCTTACATTTTTGGCAGTGGGTATGATTTCAGACAACAGTTCACCTAGCTTGCAAGACTCTTCTCAGCTGCTTGTTTGTGCAGGGCACCATGATTCCTACCTTCCTCAGCAGAAAAGCGGTGCCTCTGGGTCTTTTTCTCCCCCGAGACCAATATGGAATAGCCTGAGTTAACAAACAGCCTATAGTAGCCACTGACGAGACAAGCTAGATCTTTGGCACTGTTCAATTCCAGCATCAGAGTCAGCACCTTTGAAGGAAATGCGTGGAAACAAAAAGTGTTTCAGTTCTCAACATGAACATGGCATTGATCTGAAGAAACAGATTCTTGACTACTTTAATCCTTTTGTGCACTACAGGCATAATATGTGTATAAATTTTATGCCTATACAGTAATACCTCATATAACATTAGTATCGAATAACACTAAAATCGCATAACATTAAGGAATCTGGGGGGAAGAATTGCATCAGATAACATTAAGATCCTATGGGATGCTTCAGATAACAACCGCTAAAGCCTGTGTGGTTACAATGTATCTCTATGGATCCCATAGGATTTTAACATGCATCAGATAACACTAAAAATCATATAACACCAAGACTTGTGGAACCAGGTTTTAGTGTTATATGAGGTTTTACTGTATATAGAGGGGTTTATTCATACAGCTCTAGGTAAAAATTGCCCTTGCTTGAAAGCCAGTTGTATCTGAACCTAGGGCTTGATGCTCATCTCCATTTATAGCCAAAGAACCAACACTGTCTGTGTCTGCAGATGTTTCTGTGGATATGTTGCAGGCATAACCAGACACTGGAGTGTACAGAATGCTGTTACCTTCCCACTGAAGTGGTACCTATTTATCTACTTGCAATTACTTGCTTTCAAACTGCTAGGTTGGCAGGAGCTCAGACAAACAATGGAAGCTCATTCCGTCATGCAGCATTCAGGTCTCAAACTGCTGACCTGCCAACTTTCCAGTCGTCAAGTTGAGGATTTTAACCACTAAGACACCGCAGTCCCTTCATACATTTCTACACAGACACAAATGCAAAAACAAATAATCACAACACTTCTAAAACTAAGAAAAGTATTTCAGTAGCTAAAATCTTGTTTGTGCAAGTTACACTGCATAATGATGAATGATGTAACCAGCCAGGACAATAACTTAAACATTTCCTATTTCGGTCCCAGGACATCCATGGATCCAGCATAAACCGTTGTCTGGGACCCTTGGAAGATGCATGGCAGTAGCAATTTTTAGTAATTAAAGGCTTCCTCCTCCATCCTGGGACCCCTATAGGCTCTTGACAAAGAGATTACATGGGTGGTTGGGTGGAGGAGCAGAAAATATTTAATTTCTAAAAGAATGGTCTGGCTAATGACATCATCAGCTTTACATGGCAGAACATATGTGAGCAGGATGTCACTCAAGTGCCAAATGTTATGAAGGAAAGCTCACACTTAAAACCAATTTCTTAGACTTAGGTAAAGGTAAGGGTTCCCTTGCTCGAAAGCCAGTCGTATCTGACTCTAGGGTTCAGTGCTCATCTCTGTTTCAAAGCACAGCCACCTCACTGAAAACCGCACACATATATACTTTACTAATTCTATGTTGCTTAAAAGTATGTGTGTGTGGCAAGGGGTGTAGTGTTAAAATTGCCAATTAAAAGATACTGTTTGAGTTGATTGAGCCTTTATTCTGATCTTGTGGCTAGTCATTCATGGCCAGACTAGATGTGTTAAATGTGAAGCAATCCGATGGCACATAACAACAATAAAGTTTCTGTTATCCTCTGCACTATGACTACATAGAAATGTATATTTTGGAAAATGAGGAATCTCTCTCCATCCATCCTAGCTTAAACACATTGTTAACATGACATTTACCTTTATATCTTGGAGGTAGATTTTTACCATGCCTACTTTCTCTGACTCTTCAGTAAGTTCCACTTTGCTGATGTTAGCAAATTCTGCCAGCATGGTTATGATGTTGAGCTTGTTATTGACAACTTGACTGATTCCATATTTGGCTCCCACCAGGAGAGTGATACACGATTCTCTGTCCTGTAGCTACAACAACAAGAAGAGTCCTGCACTCTTGCTCAGAAGGCTTTATTAGTGTTGAGTTCACACATGCATTTTCATCGTCACTCACTGGCTATTACATTAAAGATGACTTTTATATGTGAATGAGTCATTATCACTCAGCAAAAGTGACAAATAGAATTTGTCTATCATGACAATCAATGAAGGGCATTAATACATTGAGCTGTGAGTTTATGGGAAATATTTGACTCAGCCTCTAGTCTATTAAGTTTAGAAAGAGCTCTGCTGGCTAGGTTTGCTCCAAACTACTTTGGCCTTGTGTAGGCTTTTCTGAAAGGGTCTGAAATTATTTTTAGGCAACGCTTTCTCAGTTTCCCTCAGGTTGATTGTCTCCAGGTATATTAGACTTGAACTCCAATAATTCCCACCTGTCAAATATTTTATAATTCCCTAACATGTCAAATATATTATTATTCTGGAATCAATACCCAAGAGCAGGGGTGCCCAAACTTTTTGTGCCATGGGCCAGTCATGTGGTTCAGCGGGCTGGTCACGTGGTTCCTCCCACCAGAGGCAAAAGTAAAACACACCTTGCAATTGGTTTTGCAACAGGATTAGATAGATTTTAAGCTGCCATTTTCTTTGCCCTGCACTGCCCTCATTGTACTGGAAGCAGAAGTAAAGCACACCTGTACGAGTACATTTTACTTCTGCTTCCGGAAGCAATGAGAGCAGCGGGGCCAGATGAATTGGCATTGGGGGCTGGATCTGGCCTACAGGCCATAGTTTGGGGGACCCCTACCCAAGAGCATTTAGCACAGACATTTTCTCACATTTAGTCTCTGTTGAAGCAAAAAATAATCACACAACTGAAAACATTTCCAAAATGAGGCTATGTTGTCACATAAGAATAATATTACATCTAAAAACCAAACCTGGTCAATGCCTTTATTACAGTCAACAATAAGTACAAAAGAGATGAAATCCAGCAGTCAAACATATGCCACGTAAGGTTGATTATGTCATCAGCTGCAGTGGCTTTTCATAAATTAAAAAGCTCCAGCAAACTCCTCTCCCCCCCCCCCCGAAGATTCAAAGGCTCTCTTGGAATCCTTTCCACCCAGGGTAGGTCATTAGGAGCCACTGAAATGGGGGGGGGGGCTTTTTATTTCTGAAAATTGCTGCCAGTAAGATGGTTTTACCAGTGGTGGTGATTTTTGGAAAGTAAAGTTTCCCATCCCTAATCCCTGGGTGATTTGCTCTGTTCTCAATTGCCAGGGCTGGCCCAAGATATTTTTCTGCCTAAGTGGAAAAATTAAGATCCCTTTCCCTTCAACTATATCTACAAAAGCCAAATAATGCAATTAAAAGTCCATATGTTAGGCTTTGCTATCTCTCTTTGTTGGACTCTAGTGCCCTGTTGCCAGGCAGAATACATGGAGGATACAGGGAGGTATCTGATTGGCTCATGTGAAGGAGGTAAGGCAGGAGGGGGTTGGTTAGGTATAAAAATGGAGAGAGACAGAGTTTTTCAAGAGGAATCTGAAGAGAAATAAGAGAGAGTCAGGGAGAGAACTGGCTTAGAGAAAGTTTTATGAGGAATTTTCGGAAAGAAATTTTGAAGGTGATTCAGTTTAGAATTTTGAAGGAGAATTTCTGAGGAGATTCAGAAAGAGACCTTCAGAAAGATTCTAAAGAACTTAAAAGAAAATACTTTTTTAAGAGAAGAAAGAGTCTGAGGTAAATTCTCAGAGTAAAGCTGAGGAAAACATTCTGAGGTGAATCTAAAGTGATTCTGAGATGAATCTAAAGTGATTCTGAGGTGAATCTAAAGTGATTCTGAGGTGAATCTAAAGAGATTGAGAAGAGAATCAGAATAATAATAAAAGAAGCAAACCTGCTCTCTCAGAAGAATTAAAATAAGTTAGTGGGTTAGATTATTTTATGTTGTGGGGGAAACCAAAGTATTGATTTTTCCTGAATCTTTTTGAGTAGTGATGTATATAATACAGGTATTTAGTTACCTATTTTGTTAACACTGCATCTTTAATATCTTTTATGAGAAATAAACCTCAATTCTTTTAATAAAGTGTTGTTTATTTAAGGGAGTGGGACAGAGGCGACACTGGTACCATTCTCTCCTTTTAAATATTTTCTGGGGATCACTTTTACAGTGGATCTTCCAGGTTGGAGCAAAAGATAATATTTTGCTGGACCAGCACTCCATGGAAAACTGCTCGGAGCCTCAGTGGTCCCAAATTGGAGCTGCCTGTGTGTGGGAGACCCTGGAGGGGGCAAGGAGAGGACTGAGGCAGAGGGAGTTTAGTGCCAGGTAATGTTAAGGTAACATAGGGCACATGTTCAGAAGAAGGAGTCGTTAACATAGGGCTGGCAGGAGAGGCAACCAGGGGGCTTCCTCTGATGCTCCCTCATGTACTGTTTAAACTGTTGAGTATCCTAGTGCAGCCCCAGCAAACAGTAACCAGAGAGACAGGAAAGACTAGTCTGACCTAAAGGAAGTTGTTTTGCATTATTTGCCTATAATTACAATTAGAAAGGTTCTTTCCTGCCTCAGCGATCACCTGACCCTATTTGCATGTCTTAAGGCCTTTGACTGCTCTGGTGTTCTCTCTCTTGATGTCTGCTTTGTAAGAGGAAGGATGTTCTTTTGAGCTCCTCCATCTTCCAGGCCACATGGCTGGAAGAAAGACTTTACCTTACTTCTTTCTAAACCAACTTCACCAAGACTTCTAAGCACACATCTATCTTCTGACTTCATTTTGTGAGTTACTGAAATTTTTCTTTCTCTCCAGTATCTAGTCCAAGTGAGTTTATTATCTGGGCTAAAAAGGGGGTGAACCGGGAGATTTGCACTCAGACATAAAATTGCCTAAAAACCTGCCCCACTTTGTTGTGCTGTTGCCACAAATAACGCAACACAAGCCAACTGCCTCCTTTCCTTAGTGACAGGGTTGCTGCTGTTGGTAATGCAGAAAGAGATCTTTCAGTCATTGCTAGATCCTAACTCGCTCCTCCCATGCATGTGCAATAACAGAAAACTACAAGTTTCCACACTGAAAACAATGCATAAATAGAACCTTAGCTTACACTTACCATGAGTGTGGCATTATAGATTTTTCCGCAATAGAGTTTCAGGTCTCCAAGAATCTGGAGGTAACACAGTCGGACATGTGCTGCTGAGAGGGGCTGCTGCAATGGTTTGAGAGGGATTAACCACTGAGAACTCTACTGATCTATGCTTACAGCTAATATGTGCATCATAAAGTTGTCCAAGGAAACACTAGCAAAATTCCTAGAACAAAACTTTTATCCAATTTTATGTGAGAACCTCAGAAGCTGAACCTCTACATGAGCTCATCCTTCTATTTTTTTTTAAATAATAAGGCATTATACATATCAAGGACTTGGTGCGCCCAAAGGGGTTACTAGATACAACTGGAAGTACTGATTTCTGCCTCTCTTTCATTGGAACAACATGATCAATGTTCCTGCCCATTTCATTGTCATGTTAGCTTTACAGTTTCTTGCCCAAAGGACCAAACTGATCAACATCTTGAGTATTGTTCTTTCTGATAGTGCTCCCTTTTGCTGGCAACACGGAGGAGGTAAAAGCAACTGTTACTGGAAAGAGCGAGGAAGAAAAACAGCTGACGTTGCACTTTCCTTGCTCACTCTAGCAATAAAATTTTTGGGTTGCCAATGAATGGATATTGTCATCTTTCATCCTGTTAGTAAGATAAAGGATGCTTGAAAGCCAATTGTATCCAACTCTAGAGTTCAGTGCTCATCTCTATTTATAGCCAAAGAGCCAGCGCTGTCTGCGTTTGCAGATGTTTCCATGGACATGTGGCAGGCATGACTAGACACCAGAGTACACAGAATGCTGTTACCTTCCCACCAAGGTGGCACTTATTTATCTACTTGCAATTTCTTGCTTTCGAACTGCTAGGTTGGCAGGAGCTGGGTCAGAGATGGGAGCTCACTCCGTCATGCAACACTTGGGTCTCAAACTGCTGACCTGCCCACTTTCCAGTCCTCAAGTCCAGTGTCTTAACCACTAAGCCACCGCAGTCCTCACACTGTTAGTTGTGAAGGACAAAAAGGTGCTGGAGAGAGCATTCTAGCTATAAGATTCGTGTTGGAGCCTACAACAAATTATGTGAATCTAACAGTTCTAGTTAAAAAAAAACAACCAAGTGTATAAAAGTGCTAAGACCACCTATTGCATTTCAGTAGTAGACAGTTTTTCACAAATTTGCTAAAGCCACATTTACCTTTTGTCTTGGATCCAGCAAAAGTTGATTCCTTTTCATGTGGAAGCTAATGGCCTTTTTGATGTCTTTTCCTCTCATGTTTCGGATCAGAGTTGGGGAAATAAAGTTTTCTATTCCCCAGTCCTTTCTGAAACAAAGACAAAATGGAGACAAGGAGGAAGAATCATAAGAGAATGCACTTTGAGTCATCACTATGCAATTATTAAAGTTTTGATTAGGAACATAAACTTGATTTCGGTAGAGTATCTTTGCTGATCTGTCTAGAGTTCTACTGCTGGCATAATAACAAAAAAGAAGATAAAATATCTTTTATAACTCAATTAATAATTGGAAAGTTTGGGGGAAATAAGAAAATCTTTCCAGTGCACAATGTCCAATTTAATAGTCAGGGTGGGAGTAAGTAGAAGTGCTAATTAAATTGTGAACTGTCCAGAGAGTGCACTAAGTGCTATGGGGCCCATACATAAGTGTGATTCCTTTATTGTGAAAATGATGTATTAAAAAAAGGAAGGAACATAAAGTTGAATGGATTGTACTAATAATAATTTCATGTCAGAAATTATTCTGGGTTGAAAGGATTTTTGCTGGAGAAACTCTGCTCAAAGGATGCCTGAATGAGGTTCCTTTCATGTCTCCAAGATCTTTTCCCATCAAAGTAGTCCCTATTTATCTACTTGCAATTTCTGGCTTTTGATCTGCTAGGTTGGTAGGAGCTAGGACAGAGACAGGCACTCAATAGGCCATGCAGTATCTGGGTCTCAAACTGCTGACTTGCCAGCCTTCCAGGTAACAAGGTGAGCTTCTTAACCGCTGAGACATCACAGACTCATAATGGAGTGTACTGAAACTGGACAAAGCACAACCCTTGACATTTTTTGGTCCTCCTATGGGCGGACTATGTTTTTCAATTAAAAATAAATAAACTTTTTGAGTAAAATATGTGTTTTTGTGCTCTAGATACTTACAGGAGGAATGGCCTTCACGCAGAATAGGGTGAAGAACCTTGCCAATTCCCAGTGACCCTCAAAACAAAAGTTGATTACATGGATGCATCAAATTGTGATTTTTTTTAAAAAAAATTGTAAACTTTTATAAAAACCTTTTTAAAACTCTTTTTTTTTGGTCCTTGGTATAAGAGAGAATATGTGAGTTCCAGGGCCACAAAAATTGCTTACCTTTGGGTTTAAATCAATGGAACTCAACTGATGAATGGCTATAATGGTTTCTCATTATTTAGTTAATTCAGTCATATCTATTTTAGGAAGAGTAATCTTTATGCAATGGTAGAGCATTTGACTAACATAAAGAAAAGCCCAGATGCAATTTATGGTATCTGAAGTCAAAAGGGTCTCAAGGACATCATGTTTCTTATTCATTTCTGAAGTGTTTTCTCTGATCTCTAAAGTTTTTCCTAAACCAGAGCAGGGTAACCTTTGCTCTTTCACTTTTGGTGTATAACTTCCATCAGCCGTAAAATGTTTCCTGAACTGATCAACCATGATGGCAAGACTGGGACTGAAGAGGTTATATGAAAAGCTATCTTTTAATGGCCTTTTTAAAAGTTGGAAGGCAGAAAGGGGCCATGAAAGTAATGTGTTGGCTGAAAGTGAAGCACCTTGACACCAATTCAACTCCTTCACCTGCCTCTCATTCTCTTAGTGGGTCTGATCCAAGAATCAATCAACTGGTTTGCAGGCATTCATTTGCACATATATTCCAATGATATATTTGTGAATAAAGCCAGCACCATGAATATCCTGTGCATGGTTACCCAAAGAGTCACTCAGACAGGCATTTGTATCTCCCATAACCCACTGGAATGATTTTTACTACTAATGGTGATTTTTGGAAAGTAAAGGTTCCCATCCTTTGTTCTTGGCTCATAATAATTTTCCAAGGACAAAAGACATCCTAAAAGTATGTGAATTTGAGACTTTGTGATTTATGAAAAATCATCATGTGGCATAAACTCTGTTACTGGATTTCAGCCAAGATATGCAAGTTTTTGAGTTCTCTGAACTTTTTTACTTGGGCTAGATGTAAAATTGGACATGGCCAGTGGTTTAGTACTGAGCCAATTCTCCACTGCAGTGTGCTTAGAGCAGTCTTTCCCAACCTTTGGTTTCTGGACTTCAATTCCCAGAAGCCTTAGTCAATTCCCCAAAGCACTGATCAGCCAATGTACCGATTTAGGCTTCTGGGAATTGAAATCACCCTGTGCAGTCTGGGTCCCACATTGGGGACCACTGGCTTAGAGAGACACATTTGCAGGCCTACTGAAGTTTTCCACCTGCCTCTCTCATTACTCTGCCCTCCTGTTGGCTAGTGCCCCTCAACATAGCTCAATGATGGCCAACTTTGAACTCCAGGTGTTCTTGGACTTCAGTTCCCAGAGGCCCAAATAAACACACCTGCTCATCAGGGCTTCTGGGAATTGAAGTTCAAGAACATCTGGAGTGCCAAGGTTGGCCATCACGGACATAGCCAGTAATGGGATGACCCCGGTTCCATCTGGTTCCCTGGAACCGGTAGGAACAATCCCGGAGGGTTCTCCGAGAGGGTAGTCAACTTTTGAGGCTCACCGAAAGAATTTTTTTAAAAAAAATCGGAGCCAAAATGGCTCCAATTGACTGTGCATGCGCAGAAACTCAATCTGACACATTGCGCATGCGTCAGATTGAGTTTCTGGGCATGTGCAGTCAATTGGAGCCATTTTGGCTCCAATTTTATTTATTTATTCTTTTAGAGCTGGAGCCGCACCTTTCAGGGTGGCGGCGGCGGCACCAGCCCTCAGAGGAGGGCACCTCCCCTGGGGCACGTTGAGGCCTGCCTGGGCTGTCTGCTACCGCCGAGCCTCCCTGGGCTGTCCGCTGCTGACAAGCCCCCATGCCCTGGGGACGCCCGGCGGGGCGCGCCGCCACCGCCTGCAGCCTCCTCCTCCGCCGGGTGCCTGTGGCCTCCTCCTTGGGCCAGTGCCTTTTTGGCCCGGCTCCAGCTACGGCCAGGGGTGGCCAGGGGCTACGGGCAGCAGTGACTCTGGCGGTGGCTCCAGCCGCGGCCATGGAGTCTCCCTGGGCCGTCCACTGCCGACAAGCCCCCATGCCCTGGGGACGCCCGGCGGGGTGTACCGCTGCCGCCTGCACCCTCCTCCTCCGCCGGGCGCCTGTGGCCTCCTCCTCCTCCTTTTTGGCTGTGGCCGCAGCCGGAGCTGGGCCAAAAAGGCACCGGCCCAAGGAGGAGGAGGAGGAGGCCACAGGGCTGCAGGCAGTGGCAGCTCTGGCGGCGGCTGTGGACGGCGGTTGCAGGCGGTGACTCCTGTGGCCACGGCCTTCGGAGGAGGAGGAGGCCGCAGTCGGGGGCGGCGCGCCTTGCCGGGTGGCCCCGGGCCGTGGGGATTCGTCGGCCCCAAGGAAGTTAAGTAAGTGAGGGTTTTTTTATTTGGGGTGGGTGGGTGATTTATTTGTGTTTTGGGTGGGTGGTTGTATTTTTATTTAATTTTTATTTATTTATTTATTTTATTTAAGTTATTTACTGGTTTGTGTTGTAGCTGTCTGGCTGGGTGTGTGTGTTTATTTTTATTTTATTTATTTTTATTTTTGGCCCCGCCCACAACGTCATGATGTCATGGCATCGACTCCGCCCATGACATCATGACATCATGACATCATGACATTGGCCACGCCCATGACGTCCGTGACGTCATGGTGTGGTAGTAGAATTTTTGTCATCCCATCACTGGACATAGCTCAACAAAAGAGAGTGCACTGCTACTGCTGTACCACTTCTTCCTCCAACTTCCTCCCATCTCTCCAATTCTATGTCTGTCTGCCTCCTATTCCCTCTTTCTTTAAGATTGGTGATGTGTCATAGCAAAATAAACCAACAGGTTTGGGAAAGGCAAGAAGTTACTAGAAATCATACCAAAAGAACCTGCTCATACCTATAAAATGAGGGAAACTACATCTGGGTGGTGAGGGATTATCCCATTAAGATTTTTTTCTGACTGGAACTCAGGCAGGACAAATAATCTGCCCAGAAAAGCCCTCAAGGAACCTGTTCAAAGTACCATTAGTTCCAAAGCACTGAATGGTCTCTCTGTGAGCAGGGCCTATCAGGATCTGGCCAGTGTAATCCTCAGTTAAGAAACGGTGAGGCTTTTCATTATATTGCTTAAAATGGATTGAAATTAATAGCAAGTCACAACTAAAGTAGACCTAGAGAATCAATGAAACTTAAATAAGTGTTGACTCATCTAATCCTCACTGATATAAGAATCCTACTCTAGTTGTGACTTACTCATAGATTTCAGCCATTAAAATGTTCAAGGCAGCCAGATAAACAATTAAAAATGCAAAACCTCTGTAAATAGATTGTAAATTCTCCTTTATTAAGGGCAACCCCACCCTCCTCCCCAAATCTTAAAAGCTTGCCAACCTTTCACAGGGGCAAATTAACTGAACTAATGTGGGAAAATTAAGCTTGGAGAAAATTAAGCTTACATCTTGGATGAAGAAGCTCCACAATTGTGAAGATGCTCTTCCTTGGGCTTGCCAGCCAGCCTATTAGTGGTTTTCATATTATGAAAACACTTGCTACACAGGAAATGAGTGAATTCTGTATGTGAGGTGTCTCTAACTCCAAACCCTGACCATTCAAAGAGAAATAATAAGTATTCAGAGAATTATACAAAGCTAACTAATCTGAGCTATAGCTTTATAACAAATAAAAATGTAATCCAGGCTTTTCTTGAGTTATACTTTCACTGGGGACCAGCAAAATGCCACACAGATGTGCAAATTTTTGGTTCTCCAAAAGTCTTCATTTGGGCGTGCAATACTAAGGTTAGGGGATAATGGAAGAAACAGAGAAGTTCCAAAATCTGCCCTGATTTTGTGGTCCTAAATATATTTGAGTATCTGGTGGAACACTTAAAAGCTTGCAGTTTTTCATGCAATCTTGCTTGCTCTTAATAATGTCTGGAGTTTGTTTTTATTCATGGCTAATTTTGTTTCTGTCAGGATGGATCACTTTAAAGCTAGCTGGACTACTTCTCTATCTACCCCTCCCCCCTCCAAACATATGGGTATACAGTACTTTTGTTTCTTCTTTTTTTAAGGACACACATTTTACAACAAAACCTGCTTTTACTTACTCTATATACTTCAGAGAGACTTTCTGTGGTGGAGCACACGTGATGATCCGCTCTCGTATGTGCAAGGCAGCCAGCCTCAAAGCGACACTGCACTTCATCTCAACAGCAAACCTCTCCTGAAGCACATCACTGCAGCTCTGAAATGAACAGAACCAGGTTAGCAGACAAGGCAAGACACATTGTCATTGATAATAAAGCATACACACCAGTAGCTATTGTCTCTGTTCTTAGTATCATCAGACAAACAGTCATGATTCCCTTCCCTGCTCTGTGAGACTTCAGGCTGGGTCACACATGCATGGAATCGTACTGACTGAATACAGTACCAAGTCTCTTGGAATGAGCAAAACACAAAGAAGCCTCTGTCATGGGAAGAACCCTATTTTCTTAACGTGCCCAAAATGGAGGAACTCTGGTTCCCTAAAAGTTTCCAAAAATCATTTCTTCTCTGTGTGTCTAATAGACTGGTTGTTTTCCAGTACAGTGAACATTCCTTTCTCTATCTCTTAGCTAGTGGAAGCCTTGTTTTGGCTAAGCTGTGCTGTAGTCTCTGCAGGTGCATAAACAATTCTATGTCATGGGAAAGTTCTCCTGGAAGAGCAAGGAGAGACTCTGGTTGGATAAGAGAGTACCACGTTGGTCAGCGAACTCCATTTTGGAGAGAGAAGTTCTTAGTTCTGTTTTGGATGTCTATGGAAAAACATGCCTGGGGATATTGGTTTTTCTTCAAAATGATTACCTAGGCCTATGTTTTGCTTTTGGACTGATTCTTATGCTATTGAACTTTATCTGCGCTTTTTATGGACTATATGCTAATGAAACAAATAAACTATGTTTTGCTTCAAGAACGTCTCTTTTGTGGGTAAGAGGTAACTCAGCACATACACATGCAGATCATTACAAAACCAATGCCTTCAACAGAGTCATCACACAGCCAGACACAGATGGAGACTACGGTGATGGTGACCGTGATGTAAACAATGAAGGTAGTTACATGGGCACAAGAAAGCAATCCAAACTTTTAACTTTTTCTTTGAATGATTAACACGGGAACTTAAAGTTTGTGGGAATCCCACAGGCAACTAGTTGGCTGCTGTATAACTGGAACCATGCAATAACCTTTGATCTGACCTAGCAAGGCTCTTCTCAGGTTCTTAAGCTGAAATTTGTGGAGAATAAACAAGAACAAAAATTTGCATGTGCAAAATTTGGATTTGATTTATATCCCTCCTTTTTCCCTGGCAGGACCCAAGATGGTTTACAATATGTGTTTAAAAACACAATAACAGTTAAAATAACTCCATTATGAATTGCAATATTGCAAGAGAATTAAACACCGTTCAAAATGAATTACAGTATAATTGAAAGCAATATATAAGACTAAATGCAGGGAACATGTCTGATTGCTGACAATGTTTCTTCTGCGTATAAGAGAAAGTTAGGGACAATATTCTTGGTTACCTCCTTCCCTGATATGCTAGCATTCCATCATGCAGGGACTACACTACAGTATATAGACAAATATTCATCCAACAACCCCTACCACCACCAGCACTCCACCTCTCTCACACACCTGCAGTCTGTATGGTACAATCCTTTATTAGATACCTCATATTAAGCCTCTATATGTCTTTTTCAGTTGAGATTCTTGGGCTTGTCCCATGTCTACTGGACTCCCCTTCTCCAAAGTTTTAGTAATATCCAAAGAAGGACATATTGTCAAAGTGCTGGCAGTCAATGGCTTCTTAGATAAAGTGGTTGAAATTACATTGAGTGTTACAAAAATCATAGAAAAAAATCTTGGAAATTTAGGAATAACTAACTAAATAAGGTTGTAAGCCACTGAGAGTCACTCCTGCTGAAATGAATGGGACTGTGTAAAAACATGTCCTGTTAATTTCAAAAAGGACAATGTTAATATAGGAGTTTGCACTTCACTGTGGAACAGATTTTAAAATGCATCCAGTATTTTACATTTTAGTGGGTATTTTGTCATACAGTATATGTTTTAGTCTTACTTATATTTAAAATACAGTTATTAATCCTCATGATGTGGTGGGAATGAGATTTGGAGACATGCTCAAATGGTAATATGATGAATTCAAATGCTGCACAGTAAGCGTTCAAACACTAATAAAAATACACCTATTCACAACTAAGATTTTCTCCCAGTTGTTTTTATTCAGCTGTTCAATAGGTTTTCTCTTTTTAGTCAGTTAGGAATTATGATGCATCCTTGAAAATAGGTATGTAACGCAGGGCAAATTAGGAGCAATTGTCCTGTTGAAATGAACCATACTTGATGGTATTTGTGATAAATGTTGCTATTAACAAAACTCTGTAACATATACGCTTTCTCTAGACCTATGCCCCATTTTTAAAAATTACATTTTGAAATTGTGGAAGCAAGTCTGCAATAATAGCATTGTGCTGCCTTTTCCACAAACCTGTCAAACTTATAATGCCACAGTTTTTTCTTAGAAACACATGCACACCACTGAAATACCAAACAAAAACCCGAAGCCGAAAAACCTTTTAAATTATAACCAAGTAGAAATACATATGGACACATGTAATGAATTTGCAATTAGAAAATGCCACATACAGCCTAGTTTACTTGCCTTTATATTCCTACATCTGTATAGATTTAGGGCATGCAAAATTTGAACCTGGACTCCTTCGTTTACTTGTCCATATAGATTTAATTTGAACAATTCAGCATATTTGATTTGAGAACATTTCACATTTGTTACATTACTAAAATTTACTTAAAACAAAGTCAGATTTTTCTGAATATGATTTACATCGGAACGGAGAATTTGAAGTTCTAAAAAACCTAAAATCAATCCAAACTAATAATTGTTTAAAATGTGAGAATAATTTAAGAATTTAAAAAGCAGCATTTGCACCAGACCTATAAACCAATCATGGGTGAGAACATCACTGATGAAGCGTCTATGGGGCCACTTGGATGGGATGTAATGGTGCTAGAGCTGTCATGATGGTACAAAACTTGAGAAATACCTCTCCTGCTTCTGTCAGGTGTCACTAAAGACACAACCAAGGCAGACGGGACTATAGTCTGACACATCATTCCTTATCACATCACCTGCAAATACAGGTACTCAAAGGCAACTGGGTCTTGCTGCAAGAGAATCAAGGGGTCCTTGGGAATAAAGCAGACTCTGAAGAGGCACCGATAATCATGGGCATCTTTCCTCTGAACTACCTGTAATAAAGATAAGAGGGGAGAGATTATCACCATCCTGCAGCCTAACCAACTCCTTCTTTCCTCCCCTGGTAAATGGATCCAATCCTTCCTGCTTGCTTTCAGAAGCAAAATGCACTGCCCTGTGGCATACATGTTTCTGCAGCTCAGTTACACCAATTTCTGTAACAGAGAAGGAAATGGACAATGTTCCACTCCACTACATACTTCGGTGAAGGCAATGGATTACAACATTTCTCTTTCCTCACTACAGAGGCTGTAGTTTTGGCCACCCCTGTTTTAAGCAAAGGACAATCAAAATCATAATTATACTGACACCAATGGATTACCAATAGCAACAGTACCATATAAACATATAGCCTAAATGGCTTGAATAGCTTTTTACTGAAGGAGAACATGGGTGGATATAATGCAATTCTAAAACAACTGTCATGAGAAAAGAAGAATTCATAAAAAAGGGAAACTGATCCTTGTAGTAATTGACATCACAAAATATTTAAAATAAAATAACATAAATCAGAGTTCCAATCCATCATAATTCACACTTTTCCAAAATACATTCACATTTTATTGGTTGCTAGTCCACATGAGCAAATTAAGGGGTGGGAAACCTATGCTTATCCAGATGTTGACACCTGTCATCCCTGACCACCAGCATGCTGCCTGAGGCTGAAAGAAACTGGGATATACACAACACATCTGAATGGCCAGAGGTTTTCCAACACGTGACCAGAGTGGGATAAAGTTAGAGTAGCTTACCCAATTCTGCTATGAACTAGCACAATGGTCCCCAAGCTTCTGGGATATGGGGGCTACATTAAGAGTGCCCAATGGAAGGCCACATAGAAAGCTTGGGACGCAGATTGGAGACACCTGAATGAACCAAATTGGTAAAAGAGACAAAGGTGCTAACTAAATCTATTTATAAGAAGTACTTCCCTGAAAAGACACTTCCTGTTTACCCACAAACACCCAGTAATGGAGGCACCTTAAAACACTGAAACTCACCTGTGCAATGAGCTCATCTTCATGTAGAAGATACATCTTCAGTATATTATACTGCTCTTCCAAGACCAGGGCAAAATGCTCTATGCTTCGAATGGAAAGCTTTTCTTTCAAAGTAAGAATAATGTCCTGCCAATAATTAATGGCAACTTTACCAATTAAACACTGATCAAACATAAATGCATCCAAGAAATTGTTGATCATATTCCTAAAGTGCTTAATGTTCCACAAAAACAGCCCTAAACAGCCCTACCTATAAGGCACAGTGGCCACTTTGGGACACTGTGAAGTGCAGGAGAATGAGAAAGAGGCAGATGAGATCTGACTCATGAGAAAGCCATCCCATATCTACTACTTCCTAATGCACATAAGCTAAGAGAACAGTAAGCCCCTTGACACAAAAGCTTGCATGTTGCAGTTGGTTCAGCTAATTTAAGTGCTACTGAGAGCTTGAAATCTTATGATTTCTGAAAGATCTCATAATGCTTTGGGGCAAAATACATCACTAAGAGTCGGACTAGAAATAAGCATGAAATATAACCCATCTTAGAGTCCTGCATGCTTAAAAGCTATCGATTGCCATGCTAAGCGTGCATACCTGCCTACTCTATTTTGGGTTGAATTTTTAACAAAATGCATTACTTCAGGCCACAAAAAAATCTACCACACCATCAAAAGAGAACAGATAAAATTAAAGCTAGATAAGCTTTTCAATTAGAAATTGGCAGTGCATGGATTTCAGAGACTGCATCATTTGCTGATCTATGAGCAGATGATTAGTGCAAACTTCATATTCTATGTTCAAGACCACTTTCAATACCATCATGTTGAGATATGATGGTCTACCAACCAGGCAGGCTGTGCCTTGACTTAGGCAGACAGTACAAAGAGTAAAAACAACAACAACACTGAATATTCAGTTCAAAATACCTTGACAGTCGTATTTGCTTCAAACTTGAAAGCTTTGGTTTGCCCATTTTCCAAGTATACTTTGAGAACATTGGGCATGCAGAGGAGAGAACTGCCCTAGAAAACCAGACAATATATAGTCACTAGATAGCATATAGCGTAGTTGGCTCTTACATTCTTCTGGGATGATCTCTTTGGAACGTACCTCTTAGAAGATCACAAATAACCTCAAATTAGAGCTGAATCAGGGCATCCTAAATCAAAAGGTTCTAAGGCACATCCTCAAGCTCATATACAAAGCTGAAGTTGAAACCTTACTGGCATCCTCTGTTCTGCTTGCCTTTAAGGCCAGCATCTTAAATGATATGACTTGGTGATGTTCTACTGACTTACAGGAGAAATGAGGTAACTTCTCTCTACCTGGACCATAAACTACATCCTGTTGTGTTAGATACACTACCAGCTGGCATGCATTTCTAACTTAACACAATTAGTCATGTGGTGGGGCCCTCCACTAACTAAATTCCTTATTTGTTTGTTCCTCAAGTTGACCAATTAGCAAAAGCTCCCTTTCCCCCTACGGCTTATCTCACCCTAATAACAGTGGTGGGCATCAGCAGGTTCGCACCAGAAACGGAAGCAGAAATTCTGACTGGCCCTGCCCATCCAAGTTTTGAACTAAAGTAGTTCTAATTCGGGTGCAATGCAGGGCTTTCCCCCTGGTCACACCCACCATACCATCAGGGCTGGATTTTCCTATAGGCTAACTAGGCTTCAGCCTAGGGCCTCAAGATCAAGAGGGGCCTATATATTATATATCACAGTAATGATGTATTTTATTATCTCTCATGTAATTTACAAACTTAAAAATGGGAGGTGAAAGGGCCACATAAGTGGAATAGCCTAGGGCCTCTTTTCATGTAAATCTGGCTCTGCATACCATGCTCACAGTGTGTTAGTAAAAAAAAATTTGAGCCCACCACTGCCTAATAAGCATATTTTATGGCCCTTTGTTCTGGTCAGTTCTTGTTGCTTGTTCTCAGGCTGGACTCTAGCATCTCCGTGTGGATGAGAGAGAAAACCATGTTTATCTTTTATTAGCTTACAACACTCCCCCACCTCCCGCTAACCTCTGATGCCCTCCTCTGACTCTACAGAGTGCAGTGAGTAAACATCATTCCCTTTTACTTTGAAGTGATGTTTGCATGATTATTAAGCTGTTTACTCCAAGGGGTAGGTGGATTAAGAGACAACTTAATTGTAACTCTTTATTACTGATCTTCCATTGTTCACCTCAGGGGAATTAAACATATTCCTACTACTACAAAACCCATAATGTTACTTCCCAGCAACCAATGTTGAGAAGCAAACTGTATCAAGGATTGGAGGTAGTAAAATAACCATCATTGTTAGTAACCATTGATAGTTTTATCATTCTTTAATACAGGAGTTCTCAATCTTTTTAAGCTGGGGGGTCAAGTCACGCTCCCTCAGTTTCGGTGGCTGGACAGCCATTTTGCCCTTCCTCTCCCACATGGCACTTCCTGGTGTGGTGGAGGCGGTAGGGAACCCACACAAAATGGTGCCATGGGCCACATCTGGCCCACAGGTTGAGAATACCTGCTTTAATATGTCTAAACCCCCTTTTAAACCATGTAAAAGTGTATCTATATTGTTAAAACTCCTACATCTGGATTGTTTTCCAAAGTAAAGTTTCCAAGATTGTTATTCATATGACACACAGCCAAAATCGCAGTACTCTGGCCTCCCAACAGTTTATTTTAAACCACTGTCTGGGGGTAATTTATTTCACACCAGTTCTTGTATTGATATAAAATGCATTGGCTTGTTCTGTGTGACCAAGTGGATTGTTCTGGGGTTTCCCAGATAAACATGTGGCTGCAGCAGAAATGGGTGCCAGGTGATCAATGGCATCTCCTCAACCACTTGCAGATCACTGCTGCCAATCAGCTGAGACCCTTGTCTGTTGATCAGGTGGAATCTGTCTCTGCTGCAGGTGTGGATCATTTTGTAAAATATTTATTTAAAATAACATAGCACTATGCCACTTTCAATAAATATTAAAATAAATTATCCACCAAGCTAGAAGAGATGGGCTCCAGCTGATTGGCGATGACAGAACTCCTCCAAACAGCTGATTGACAGTAGTTATCTAGGAGCCCATCTCTGCTGATTGGTAGTAGTGATCTATAGTGTCAGCAGACCAGCCCCCAGCTGATTAGTAGTGTTTCTGCTGCTGCCACAGATCCCTGCCACTGATCCCAGCTACTGATCATCTGGGGCTCGTTTCAGTTGATCAGCTGGGGCCCATCTCCACTGCTGCTGCAGATCACAGCTGCTGATCAGTGGAAACAAACTCCAGTTGATTGGTAGAAACCAGGACGGTAGTACATATTGACTAAAACACTATGTGACCTGAAATCAGCACAGTGTTTTGGGGCTAGTGTAGATGTGCCTAAGCTGGTGGTCACTGCTCCATTGTGAAGAAGTAAAACATTCTAACAATGTGGTGTGTGAAGAAATACTACTTTTTATCTTTCTCCAATCTCTACTTCTCAATTGAAAATGAATGATGCCATGTTCTATCAGAGGTGGCGAACCTTGGCATTCTAGTTGTTCCTGGGCTTCAACTACCAGAAGCCCAAGTCAGTACACCTGCTGATCAGGGCTTCTGGGAATTGAAGTTCAAGAACAGCTGGACTGCCAAGTTTTGCCACCACAGTAAATAATTACAAAAGAAGAAGAAAAAACCTTTAGCTATTTTCCTCATAACATTCATAATTCTACCTATCTCTACCATGTATCCTCTTACTCACAATTTTACTAAGCTAAACAGCTCCAAATTTTCTAACCTTTCCTCAAAGGTAAGTTGCTCCAACTGGCTGATCAATTTGACTGCCCCTTTCTGTACCCTTTTTAGCTCTTTTAGACTACATCTCTTCAGATCCTCCAAACAGTTAAAAAAAAGTGATTTCCCCCAACTCTTTTCTGTTGTATTTTATAGCAAGTCTCCATATGAATCATTTTCTGAGATTGGTTTGAGTTGTGCTATGACCTTCTTCTTTAAGTTGTTTTGAGTAGTTTTACAGAAAATACAAGCAATGGGAAAATCCATACCTAAATAGTAAGCATAGCCATATCATAGCTCAAAGAGTGCAACCCCTCGGGAGACTTTCAACGGTTGTGATAAAGTAAGATGAGCTGGAGCCCTTTGTCTTACTTTGCAAACATCCTTAGATAACCCAACATTCACATATTGCTTTGCCACACGGCAGTAAACAAGACTTATTCTGGAAAATTAAGGTTGAAAGGCACTTGGTCTCATCAACTATTTATGCTCTCAGGCTAACGGTTGGCATTTCAGCATTGTGAAAGCACTTCTGGGCTTTTTCCAAACAAAACTTGGTTTAGCAGCATTGTTCCATTTAAAAATGACTATTGGGGTGGGTGTTTCGATGCAGATTGTGAGAGGGATCCCTACGGGGTACAATAGTGCATTGTTCCTCCCCCCTTTGGCATGTACACAATTGCTCATCATCCTTGGCAGAGCCAAAAGAAAAAGGTAGGTAGCACACATAGCTCTCCCGTTCCATTTGGTGGATCCACCAAAAATGGAAAAGATCCTGTTTCTGCCATCCGAAAGCCCTAATCAACATAGAGCTCTCTAGATGTTCCGAGTGGCAATTTGCTTCCTGCCCAAGTGGTATAAGAGGTGTACCCTAAAGCAGGGGTCCCCAAGCAATGAGCTGTCAACTGGGCTGTCCCAAACTGGGGCGTGGGGGTGGCTGGTACTGGGAGCCCCAACAGCACCCTTCTGCCCTCAACGTGCTCTGTCGGGTCTGCCCAGCAAACAGAGCAAGAGCACGGGCTTCAGTTACAGCAGATAGGCAAGTGCCGGGGCCCTCCACCACATTGGTTAACTAGGTCGGGACTTTGCCCCCCACAGTGTGATACCTCACTGGTCAAGTGGAATGGTGTGGCTGACAGCCGGCTTGGCCTCTCCTCCTTGTTTTTGAGCTACAGAGGGGCTCCCCCCCCCACATAGTGAGGTACAGTATCACACTGCCCATATTCAAGCTGTGGCTGGCAGACAGAAGAGATCATCCCCACTTACCGGTCCATGGAAAAATTGTTTAGTACAAGACCAGTCCGTGGTGTACAAAAGGTTGGGGACCCCTTTCCTAAACTCTATGAGTTGGAATAAAATGCCAGAAGGTATATAAACCTCCTGCTTCTTCCAGAGCTTGGGAAACTCACTTTTATAGACCAGATGCCTCAGAATGCCCCAGTCAGAACGACCCTTCTCAAGCTCTGGTTTCTACCTTTAATTTTAAAAAGGATAACATGCTCTTGCGCACCTTAACCCGTGCCAGCTTGCAACCAATATAGACATTATAACACACTTCAAAATGGAAAATTTTAATTACTGTAATTATATTCCACTTTGTGCAAGACAGAGGTTTTTAAAAGAACACTAACGGGTTAATGGCCTGACTTCGACATTCTTTTGGTACCGCAAAAAATGCAAATAAATCTGAAATACAGCTGTAATTTCCAACAATCTGCAGTAGATTCTGTTTAGTACAATTCAAACAATCTCACACTTTTTCAGAAGGTACATATGATGCTGTTTTGGCCATGTGCAAAAATATTCAAATCATGGCTGAAATCCTGTTGCATAGCTTCATGTGTGTAATGGTGATGACATCAGCAGTAGAGGCAAATCACCACTGATTTCTTTAATAATTTCAGGGTACATGTGATTGTCACATTGTATATGAGGCACAAGTACCCCATCGTTACCTTTAAACTGTGATAATTTTATTTGAATGAGCAGCCATTTGCTACTGTTGATGTCATCATCACTGTTGCTACGCCACAAGATTTCAGCCAGATAGCTGATTAACCAGTTAAATTCTTTAACTGGTTGTCAACCAGCAAGATTCAATCTATTACCCTAGGTGTTTAATTTTTATCCAGCTCTAAGTCCAAGAAGGTAATGTATTTTGGCAAATGTTTAAAAAGAAGTTTGAAATTAGATTGCATCTCCACATCTAGTTTGCAAGGCTTTGGCCAACTGCATTGCCACAGACCTGAGCATGTCCATTCACAACTACTTCTTCTGCAAAGCGGACTTTAACTGGATTTGTCTTCAATCTGGCTCTTTTCTCTGCTGTAAGAAAGGATGATTTTGGGCCGCCCTGGAAAATAATAGCAATTGGGTTTGCAAAACAGTCACACCACATGACAACAAATGTCGATTACTCTATATCACTGTGATCTACATGGGGAATCTTTGGCCTTCTACTGGTTTTGAACTTCAGTTGACAGGACAGGCAATGGGAAATTATTGTTGTAGTGGAAAAACAGTTGGAGAGCCAAAGGCTCTCCACATGTCCTCCGTGTACTATAGTTGTCTTCTGCTGCTGCTGAAGGCAGATTAGCACAGAATATGCTAAATGGAAGGACACTAGGGAACAAACACTCTTCTGCTGGTTCTCATCAAATATTTGTTTTGCTTAGCATTCTTCCCTATCGCAGCCAGCCCTGCAGAAAGCACAGCCAGGAAAGCACAAAGGTGAGGCCCTTTGCTGTCCTTTGACCATGGCTTTTCCTACTCTGGTACCTTTCAGAAGTATAAGACTACAACATGACCCTCCGAGATCGGACTGATGAGAGTCAGAGCTTTTGAAACATTTTGGGCTATGGATGCCACAACTCCTCCACTCCTTTGGCTTGAACTGGTGTGAGAAAGATTAACTGGCAAAACAAGGTTGCCCTTGCCCAGGTTTTACCTGATTGTGGTTCAAAAAGAGCAATGTTTTTCAACCTGGAGCCCAAGGTGTGCTTGGACTTTAATTCCTAGAAGCCCAAGTCAGTACTAGGGACCCAAGGTTGAGAAACTTTGGAGTAGAGAATAGGTTATGGAAGAATAATCTACAACATTTGTTTGTCCAGAACTGAGCTGCTTCGACACTTGCTGTGGTTAATAGGTATTGTTGGAAGCATTCTTGACATACTTTCATAATCCTTCTCTTGGATCATCATCACAACTGGCAATCTCAACACCATTTCCTGGTAGATTAGTCGATTCCATAGCTTAACTGTATGCTGGGTGAGTGGAGAGCCATATCCCATTGCTTAGCGCTATATGAAAAAAGTATATCTTTTTATTGATCCTCAATCTCTCACTAGTTAACACCACTAAAAGATGTCAATTCTTGTATTATGAGATCAGGAAAAGTGTAACTTTTTGTACTCTCTTCATGAAGGATATAGTTTTATATATCTTATCACTGTATATGTTTTCCCCAGGCCCATCTCTAAAAGAGGGAACCTTGTAAAAGAATGCTGAAATGTTAATTGCAGTAGTCTCTTATTACTACATGAATTGCAACAAATCTGCAATACATTTTGTCCTTCTAACAATTGTACAAAATCTCACATGTTGGCACTACGCAAACATATTTACATTAACCAAATGGCTTTTCTTTTAAAAAAAACACTTTAGAGGTTTTTCTCATAAAAATCAAAAAGCTACATGGAATCATCAGAGAAGACACAAACAACTACCTTCATTTGGGTTTTTAGAATCACATCCATATTTGGATAAGTTTTACCATTTTATTTTCAGTTTTTTTTGGGGAACCTTGGCTTTCCAGATGTTTAGCCTTCAACACCCAGAAACTCTTTACTCACAGCCAAGGATTGTGAGAATGAAAGGATATGGGAATGGTAGTTGATATTACCGGTACCAAGTGAGTAAACTATTGAAAAGAAGTTTGAGGGGGAAGATGTATGACCAATCAAAAGTTCTCTTTAACGGAGTGAGGAGGCTGCAAGGGTAGAGAAAGGTCATGGTTCACACCCCACTCAGGCTGAAAGAAGCTCTACTTTGATTGGTCATTGAGGCTTGCTTGACTCTTATCCTCATTATAGTCCTACCTAACTGGTTATCAACCAGTTCCTGAATGGGGTATCTAGATGGTATAGCTCAGAAGTGAAGAGACCAGGAATGAAACAGGCAGAATAAAAATAATTTAGCATTGATATGAAAAGACAACTACTGGGTGACAGCAATAGCTAAAGATGACAATGACAGAGATGACAATGGTAGTGACACTCAAGCTAACTTTTGTTAATACTGTGTAGAAGGTGGCAATGGTAAAAACCTGCTGAACTTTTCTTGCCATGAAAACCCTATGATTAAAAAAGAAGAAAGAGATAGTGCTAGATGACAAGATTCACAGGTCAGAAATGGGGAAGAGTAACAGATAAATATGAACAGCTCTAATGCAACTAGAGTAAAGCTGAAAGGATGCCTAGTGACTGACATACACAGAGTGAAAGGAGAGTCCAAAGCTGCACAAAACATATAATTGGAACTTGGAACATGAGAAGCATGAATCAAGGCAAACTGGAACCATAAAGCAAGAAATTGAATGTGCAGACATGTGTCACTGGACTAAAGTGGACTGGAACAGGATACTGTATTTTCAAACAGACAACTACAAAGTGTTTTTCTCTAGCAGTGAGAAATCCAGAAGTAATGGAATAACTCTAATACTGAGGCAATATGTAGAACAGGAAGTTAGGGGTTATAATGCAAAATTTGATTGAATAATCAAGCTCTATGGAAAAACAATCAACATAAGTCTATGCCCCAACTACTGATGTTGAAGAAGATGGAATTGAAAGCTTCTATGCAAGCATCCAAGAAGAAATTGATCACACATCAAAATAAGACATGCTTATAGGTGACTAGAACACAAAAGTAGGAAACAAAGCAGAACCAAATATCTTAAGAAAATTTACCCTAGGGAACAGAAATGAAGCAAGAAAATGTCTCATAAAGTTCTGTAAAACCAGCAACCTGTTTATCACAAACACATGCTTTAAGCAACCAAACAGATGGCTATACTCATGGACATCACCAAATGGTTAATCAAATACATTACATAACAGGAAGCAGGAGATGGAGAATCTGTATTCTCTCTGCCAAAACAAGACCAGGAGCATATTGTGGTACTCATAATGAACAGTTAATATCCATCATTACTGTAAAGCTGAAAAAGAACACTAAAATAATTGAAGTGCCAAAATATAATTTAAACAATGCGCCTAATAAATTTAAAGTCCACATAATTAACACATTTGCATTGCTAAACTCAATTGACCATGAACCAGAAGAACTGTAGATTGAAACCACTGAGATTATTATGGAATAATCAAATTTTTTATGCTGAAGGATTTAAGGTCAAAATTTCCTACAGTGAAGGACATTTGGTGGTACAGCTGAGAAAAACCTCAGCTTAAAGAACTAAGAACAGCTGAGGTAGGACGTACAGGGTAAGAGAGAGCAATGTTTTTTCTGACTCAATATGAGGCAGGTTCCTGATTAGAACATTGGTCACCAAGAATCTCTAGATTTCAGACTGGGTCCCATTGGCCAACTCCATTTAGTCAAGGAAAAACTGTTTCTGAAGGGAATCAGCAATGGGCAAAATGAAGGGGACAAACCCAATAATAAATTGCTCCTCATCTGACTGTTCCCTATCTGGGTTCTACAGCTTTGCTCCCAGGTGAGTTTTAAGTATTTCCAAAGGATGATTCAGATGGAGAAATCAACAAGAAGCTAAAAAAAAATCCCCTTATGTTTTTTTCAGGCTTGAAAGCTCCCAGAACCAGCATTTCTGCATTGAAACAATTTTCTAAGATACTGTTATACTCCTGTGCATTATAATATGTTATTTCGGACCTAATCAACCACTTTGTATGCTACACTGACATAGCGTTACAGAGGAGTGGGTGAAATTACAATGAGATCAAAATGTCCTCCCTGAACACTGGGTGCCCCCCCCCTTTCCCAAGCAGAGATGACATACAGCCCTCCATTCCATTCCCTATGTGTTTCCTGATCCATCTCTTTACCCAGGGACTAAGGTTACCTCCTGGAACTTCTCATTTCTGATCTCATGTGCCCACCCATCCGGAGGCCAAACCCTTACCCTCCAAGGAGCAAGTCAAACAGCAGTGGTACATGAAGGCAATTTACCGAGGTGCATCGGAGAACTGTAAGCTGGAGAGTATCTTGTGATTCCCTGTAAGACACAATTAATTAGTTAATTATTAAAATCACAGCTCCTTCCACTACGGTAGAAAGACAGGGTTTTATTTTAAAGACAGAAGAGAAATACACTTCATCCACAGATCAACAATGAATAACCATCTTTTTCAATGCTTGTGGCTTTTTTGACCATCCATCTCCCACTATACCAGGGTCCACGTAGCCTATAGGCTACCTGACACCTTCCTGCCTATTCTCCTGGTCCCAAATGCACCGCGTCCTTGCTAAAAACAAATGTGGTGCTTCTTCTTCAGATAAAGCATGCTAATGAGGAGAAATGCATGTGTTGCCAACACATGGCACTTCCTGGTGTGGTGGAGGCAGTGAGGGGAACCACATGAAATGGCACTGTGGGCTGCAGGTTGAGAATCCCTGCTTTTGTCCTAGTGGAAATGGCTCCAGACCCACCCACCCCCAAGTAACCCTGCTGTAGGACCCAAAAGATTGGCTTGGGCGCAGATCTGGGGCAGGTTGGATCACCATTACATGTAAGTCATGTGATTGCCAGGAAATAGCTCACACCAGACTGTGCTACAAGTAGTCCAAAGTGCAGGCTATTTGCCGATTTGATATCATCCTTAGTTTCCTACTAGCATGCTATAATGCTTAAAGATAAGCCAGGATCCTAGCAAGTAGTTCTGTCAACCCATCAGGATTTTGCTTCTGCTCTTTCCCCCTTGAATCCCTTTCCCTTCCCTCCACTTACCACAAAGCATTAAAATCTGCTTTTGACACAGAGTAGGGGATCAAAAGCAGTTTGGGATTGCTATACAGCTCGTTTCTGAATGAAAGAAAAGTCAAAGATTCCATAGGGCTAAGCACAAATCCCCAGTGTGAACATAGACAGGTTTTTTGGAGCCCGGCCGTTATGTTTAGCATAGTAAATATGCTGTACTTGCCTGCAGCACCTTAAAAACGCAGCTGCTTGTTCACCAGGAATGTCTTCTTCTGCTTCATTATATAGTGCAAGAATGTGATCCCCTGGCAGAAGTTTCCCATCAGCAGTACTGCCTGCAAAAGTTCTTAGGAACATAGTATCTTTGTGGTTGACAAGATAACTTCACATGACAAAAAGCCTTTCAGATTCTATTTTTCAATCCCTAAAATACTGAAAATGCAAGTCGGAGTTAGCCCTGGTTCCATAAATGCCATAACTAGCAACTCCATGGTATCTTCATTAATGCTACCTCTCTCATAAAGACCTTCTGGGATGTCAAGGGAGCTACCTTCTCCTCAGTGTAATCAGTTAATTCCAGAGGCCACTTTACTGTCTCGTTTTAACATCTTCAGACTGGCATTCGTTAAGACAGGTGATCCCAATTTGGTTTAGGAGCCTCAACCTCCAGGCCTCGGGGTTCAACCTTGCTAATGATAGAAGTAAAAAAGCACCAATGTATATATGTAAACATTAAACCAAAACAGCGCAGAAGTGAAGGGTGCCATTCCTGTGTAACCACCTTGAGAAAAGTACATTACTTTTACAGTAATACCTCGGATAACGCTAAGACTTGGTTCCACAAGTCTTGGTGTTATCCGATTTTTAGTGTTATCCGATGCATCTTAAAATCCTACGGGATGGATCGGATAACATTAAAGCTCCATAGAGATACATTGTAATCGCACAGGCTTTAGCGGTTGTTATCCAATCCATCCCATAGGACCTTAACGTTATTCGATCCAATTCTCCTCCCCAGATTACTTAACGTTATGCAATTTTAGCGTTATCCAAGGTAAATGTTATCCGAGGTATTACTGTACTTCTGTCTTCCTCTTAAAAGCCAGTTAGTTGAAGTTTCCCTTTGGCTGATGGGGACAGCCACATGTGGAGTTCCACCCTCATAATGCTATCAGCATGTGTCAATGCATGGAAGCCATCTCTAGGTGTTTCTGTAACTAAGCAAACCAATAAAGGAAATATATGTGGCACCTTTTTGTTATGTCTAAACTCTGGTTCCCTAGGCAGAAACCTCATTCTGCCAAATGGTAAGGCCAGTGTTGTTTTGAGCCAGAAGAAATTAACCAAGTAAACACTCTGTCAATGTATGACATTTTGTATGTATAGAGTGCTAAAATAATTAAGGAGAATGTAGAAAAAATAGCTCTGGAAAGTAAAGTGCTTTAAACAGAGGCTTGAACAATAGTTTACTGTATTTATTGCAAAACAGTTAAACAGATCACCTAAGCAAGGTTATTACACCATAATAGTTCTGATAATTGAATGTGTTTACCGTATGTTGCAATGTGTGAATAGGTCTTAGTGGCCCAGGACCTTGGTGTTACAATGCCTTAGTGCAGAGTTTCCCAAATGCTGGTGTTTGGACTTCAGTTCCCAGAAGCCTAAGCCAGTATATTGACTGATCAGTGCTTTGGGGAATTGACTTAAGCTTCTGGGAATTGAAGTCCAAACACCAGCATTTGGGAAACACTGCCTTAGTGCATAAAAGGCTTTTTACTACAGAACCTTAATCTTCTAGACTTTGCACAAACTTAGCCAAAACAATTTTCTCATCATAATGGCAACCTGCCAGATTCTAAATTCCAGACCCTTGGAATTATGAAGACTGCTGGGACAACAAAATTTCCTATTGAAAAAGTTGCCTTTGTCTACCAAGCCTTTGGACCTCCACACTCTTGCAGAAAAGTTTGTTGCTGAAGGAAAGACAAGGATATAAAAATGACAAGAAAAGATAGCCAGGGACACGAAGTTACACTACACTTACTAGAGACATGTAGCAACAGCAACAGAAGAGAATATTGCATTTCCTCCATAGGTTCAAACTGGATTGGTTGGGTGAGCACTTAGAATGTTTTTCTATAGGTGTTATTTTAATATGTCTCAGGCATATTTATGTTCAACATTCCTCTTAGGAATGCCCCTGACCTTCATCTCATTCTGTGATTATAGTCTTCAATGTGGAAGAGAAAGAAAAAAGGATATTACCTGCAGCAACAGATGTGACCAGAAGGGGAAGATTTTGGGAAACTTCAAAGCCATAATGTCCAAGCAGCAGATCTTTCTGGACATCAACCGTGAGCCTTACACCACTTGGAGGTTGTCCAGTACCATCAGATAGTCTATTACTTGCTGATGCTCTCCCTCTGGATATGGAGAAAAAGAAGATATCAAAAGGTTAACCTAGCGGCTCAGTTTATTAAATGTAAATGTCTGCTCCTGATAAATCATTATGTCAACAGAAGCCAACCTTGGTTATGGAAACCAGAAAGAGTGGTGGCATCTTAAAGGCTAAAAACTGACTGTGGTCAAGATTCCATCATCAAATTAACAATGTGGAAAACCATGATCTGGTTTGTATTTTAAATATGATTGGATGTGTCAGCATAGCACAACCTCAGATGTGAGTTCATCCAGTGTTCTGGTTGAGTAACACCACAACATTGTCCATAAATATGCCCTTCAAATGTTTACATGGAGAATGAAAAAAGGCAGTGCCTACTGTTCATTACATATAGTGGAACATCTATAAGGAAATCCTATCCTCCACTTGAATGAGAACCCAACATCTCCAGGTGTTCTGGCTGGCTGTGTTGTGATGGAACCAAGGTTTCAGAGGGTTGGAGCAACAGGACTTCTTGATCAGCAGGATTAATGACATCATCTCTACCCACTCTGTGGTAGCTCCGTGACTGTTCCATGGCCATCAGCTAAACCGAATGCATAGTGCAGGAGTCCTCAACCTTTTAAAGTCAAGGGCCAGGTCACACTCCCTCAGACAGTTGAGGGAGCTGGACTGATGGTCAGCCCACAGTAAATGCATCTGCGGCAGGTGGAGCGAGGGTGCAGGGTAGATGATTTGATGCCATGGGCCAGATCTGGCCCACAGGCTGTAGGTTGAGGATGCCTGGCACAGTGTATTGTGCTACTTAAGGCTGCTCTGGGGGTAGGAAAAGTTTGCACACAGAGCATGGGAATATTATTTTTCTGGTTAAGAACTTTCAGAATCCATAGCCTGCATTGGTTTAGGGATTATGGAAGCTATAGTTCAAATATATTTTTGTCTAGTTTTATGCATAACACAAACTCACACATAGATCAATACAGTGGCCTACCACTTTGAACTCTCATGGTGGTGGGGGGGCGCAACATGGCTTACATGGGCTGTCCTAGAAAGCATCTGGACTTTAAAAGGTACCACTTCCCCAAAGCCAATGGAGTGGAAAGTCAATGAGTTTACAGCTGCATGAGCTCTTGTTGCTCATACTGTATGTGTAGTGCTGGCAGATGCAACCCTGGCTTCCTATGCAAATTAAAGGCTATTTCCCAAAGGGATAGAAATTTATTTTGTTGTATTGTATTGTTGTTGCTTAGCAGATTTTTATACATTGCCCAGAGTGGGAAATATCCCAGATGGGTGGTATAAAAATGTAATAAAGAAATCAAATCAAATGTGCATTGGTATGAGATCTAGATAATTATGGCTTGTGGTGTCTTAGCCAACTACTACTTCTCCAATAAAAAAATATTAGTCATGGGTCATCGGAAATAAAAGTAAATTCCAAATTTTAACATGGCATGAGTATTTTCCTCACTATAAACATAGCCTGTGAAGGCCCAAGAACTCAGTGTCCAATTGGTCAAGCCATTTCAACTCAGCAGTCTTGTGTTCTAGCCACTCGTCACACCACTTCAGAAAGAGTGCTGCCCTTCACCACACTCTAATGGTGCTGACGACTGTAATTAAAAATCACTTTCAAAAGGATGTAGTTTGATACTCTTTCAAGTTGTGTGGTTTTAGAGGACAACACAACAGATAATTGTTGCCTTATCTTTCTTGAATTCCATTCGGCCAAAAAATCCTAATGATCTGAAATGGCTGAAATATGCAAAAGGTTAGGCTAGAAAAGTGAATATTTTGTTTTCAACAAGCCTACTTCTTCATGACAGTGGCTTTCCCAGTGTAACCGTCAGAAACTGAGCCTCTGCATTGGTATAAAATTATTTAGGATCTTTGGCTGAGAAAACTGTTAAGAGTAATTGCTTTCTGCAGCTCAAAAAACATCTCACAGAGCATAACTGTCCATGTCACTTTAGGAGCTACGGAGACTGATCTTTTCTGCACTCACACACCTGTCTCTCAAGAAAGTGTGAGGAGCTCAGGTTCAATGGCTGCCAGTTACTTGATCTTACAGTGGCTGAAATTATGTTGCTTATTGCAATAAGTGTAACTACAGTGGGCCTGGCTGAATCAGTTATGATTTGAAGATTCAACTTCTGTCTAAATTGCATTGATTCAAATGGGCCAACCATAGTTGCAACTGACTCTAATAAGCAATAGGATTTCGGCCAATAAATACCAGGGACTGGGATAATTACATTAAAAAAACTGGAGATTGCACAGGGAGACATGGCAATCTTGATGCCTTTCTTGATCCGGCTGCCACAGAATTAGGCATAGCCTATGTGACAAATGAGCAAAAGAAAAGCTGTTACACCCCACCCCACCACAAGAATACAATTTTCAGGAAAGAGAGTGGCCTATCAGATGGAAGAGATCAGGAGCAGCTGAGGTAAGCAGAGACATGCACTGTCTAGCACTCCCAATGTGTTAAGTGGAATTGGGCCATTGGGCAGCTGAACCAGGAATTATAGCATATGAGAAGTGGAGCAGATAGCATCTCAAGAGAAGGCAGTAGAGAGTAAGGTAAAACAGGGAGGTGTAGAGGTTCTTACTCTGAATGTGCCATCCACTCCAAGTCACAAGGTACTCTGGAGCAGGAGTCAGCAAACTTGGCTCTCCAGGTGTTCTTGGACTACAGTTACAAAAAGCTCAAGTCAGTACACCTGCTGAGCAGAACTTCTGGGAATTGAAGTCCAAGAACATCTGGAGAGCAAAGTTTGCTGGAGAACTCCATCTATAGGAGAGGGCCTGACGTTCAGAAACACTGCCAGAGGAGAGAAATAATTGCCCCAATGCAGGAATCAGCAGTGACTGCAATCTCTGGACTGTCTGCAGTAATAACATCTGAATTCACACTGTAAGAGCCTAGAGGTAAATTGCCAAGGTGTGCATGGGTATGGTCACCACAAGCTCTGTGTCTGAAGGAAAGGACCAGCTACAGTACTTACAACAGTAAGCTTCCTAGCTAAACCTCAGGTAGCAAGATCACTGGGTTTGAAAGAACTTCCAAACCATTTACCTGTGATCCAAGGGTGTCCTCAATCTAATGACAGCCTACCTCTCCTTCATATTTCATTAAAATACTGACCTGGCTGAATTATCTCGTGACCGACGCAGCCATTTTGCTACCATCTGTTCTATCCGGCGTGCTTTGCGTATCTCCAAATCTTCCATTTTCCTGTGGGAAAGAAATCTATTGCTCCAATTGAATCTTTATACTCAAGTGTTACTGAAAAAGCTTAATCACCCCCCCCCCCGTCCCTTTCCTTCTAAAATCATCAGAAAATGAGATCACAAAATGCATTCTACCACAGGAGATTCTTTAAAAATAACAAATTTATCCCAGATTTTGGAAGTCAAATTTAGTTCTCTACTTAATTTATATCTCACTTTTCCCCCAAGACAGGCATTCAAGGGAACTTACAAGACGTAAAAGAACAGATGCATATTAAAAACACAGTAAATTATAATATCTAAATACAATTTAACATCCTACCATCTTCAGTCAAGCATTGAATTATAATACAGTAATTCAAAAGGGCATGAGGGGGAAAATGCACCAAAAGTAGAAAATGAAGCTTCCACCATGAAAAATCCACTTCCTTAGCCGCCAGTCCATTGTCAGCTACTTGGGTGAACAGAAAGCTCTTTGCCTACTGTTGAAAGGATAACACAGCGGTGGGCTGAATGATGTCACTGTGTGAGATTTAAAAAATGTTTCAGATGTTTTTCTGGAGTCATTAAAGCAGACATTCATACCCTTTAGAACAAGTATCTGCAGTAGAACTAGAATGAATTATATTTCAAAGCTTTAGTAAAGAAACTCAGTACAGCAAAACCTCGGATAACGTTAAAACCTGGTTCCACAAGTCTTGGTGTTATCCGATTTTTAGTGTTATCCGATGCATGTTAAAATCCTATGGGATCCATAGAGATACATTGTAACCACACAGGCTTTAACGGTTGTTATCCGATGCATCCCATAGGATCTTAATGTTATCCGATGCAATTCTCCCCCCCCAGATTGCTTAATGTTATGCGATTTTAGTGTTATTCGATACTAATGTTATATGAGGTATTACTGTATTCACAAAGGGCATGTGTGTGAGAGAGAAGGGAGAGCAATTTGTTTCTAAGAAATACCTTGAATGACAGACTCAAAGTGGTAAATTTCCTGGGTGTGTGAACTAGGGATAGTGGATTTAATTGCTGGGTAATCTTACGCCAGTTACTGTTTCACTGGCCAGCCTATCCCATAATACTTTTCTGAAGTTAAAACAAGGTAAACTCTGAACTCAAAGGAGAAAGATCTTTCATTTATTTATCTATACTATACTTAACAATACATGTAATTTTCGTCCACACCAAGAATCCAAATGATGGCAGTTGTGATCAACCTTTGAGGACAACCTCCTTCCTGATTTCATATCCACATCTCTGTCTTGAGTTACTAAAGATCAAGGTTTCTAAAACTCTCAAGGCAGCTTGGAAAGTTATATAAAGATTTGGTCCAAGGCAATACCCATATAGGATAGGAAAGGATCATCAAGCAAGATGTAAACAATTAGTGCATTGCCAGCCACGGAATTCCCATCAAAAAATAAAAACAGAACAAAAGATACTTTCTGTTTTACTTGCTATTGTTAAAATCCAATCTTTCACCCTCATCTGTCTACTGAAAATCATCTAATGAGTCTATCAGTGGAGTCTGACATATTTTCTGTCTACCACTGCATCACTGGATGAATTTTTTTAAAAATACTGTCATCATTTATAAATCTTCAAAGCCTTTCAGAAAACCCCAAGTACAACTAGTATTGCTGAGAATCTTGGAAACATGCGTTGTTCAAGTATTCACTCCCTGTGAACAGCAACTTGGGTCTATCCTCTTTTCAAAGCCAACGCTCTCACATTTTCACATGAATCTGTTTTACTGCCCTTAATAGGTAACTATTACATTACAGGATGAGGGAGTGGCCATAAGGGCTCATGATGCAATGTTAAAACTACATCTGTCTTTCTTCCCAAAAGAAGAGAAATTAACTGGGACATTAATGAGACACTACCAAGCAGAAGAAGAAAATGCTCAAGCATCTTTGCTGTGCAGAACTGGAACCACTGAAATTTAAGTTGATTGCAGCAAATCAATTCCTGAACTAACTGACTGTCTGCAATAGTAGAACCCTTGCTTATACCACAGCAAGCTGGTTTCAGACCTGGCAAAGATTGTACAGCACAAATTCTTAACCTAACACAGTACATAGAAGATGGTATTGAACTGAAGAAAATCACAGGCATAGTGTTTATAGATGTCACTGCAGCTTATGACACAGTCAACCATTCAGCCTTGCTGAAGAAAGTCTCCCACATCAGAAAGGATTTTAAATTCACAAAAATCATAGGCTGTTTATTGGAAATCCGTGGTTGTTGTTGTTGTTTTTTTGTCGATTTCCAAGGACAATGCAGCCGTTGGAGAAATCAAAGAAATGGCCTCCTGCAGGGCAGGGTGCTAGCCCACCCCACCCCACCCCCACTGTTTAACATATATATTAATGATCAACTACTGCCGGATGCCACTAGGAGTTTTCTTTATGCTGATGACCTGACAATTGCTACACAGTATGCAACCTTTGATGCTGTTGAGAAAAAACTGGCTATATATTATAGGAATAAGCAACTGAAGCCAAACTGCCTAAAAACTCAACTCTGTGCTTTTCATTTGAAAAAACTGTGAGGCATCAAGAAGGCTGCAGGTGGCTTGGAATGGCACCAGGCTCAAACACTGCAATACCCCCAAATACCCGGGAGTTATCCTGGATTGAACTCTCACTTTCAAAACCCACTGCCTTAATACCAAACAGAAGGTTTTTGCTAGGAACAATATTCTGAGGAAAATAACAAGCACAAAATGGGATACCCAACCACACACATTAAAAATGTCTACAGTAGCTCTATGTTACTGTGTAGAATAATACGAGTCCAATGTGGTATAGATCAAAACATGCAAAATAGGTGGATGTAGCCTTCAATGAAACAACAAGACTGGTCAGAGAATGTTTAAAACCAACTCCAATACAATAATTTAGTGCATTATTTAGCTAGCATCTGCCAAAATTCCGTCAAGAAAGTGCTGCTCAGAAAGAGTGGATCAAAGCAGGTTCCTCGGAAACACACCTGCTATTTGATCACCAACCACCAAAGCAGAGACTGAAATCAAAGCATAGCTTCCTCACAACTTCTGTTCCTCTGAATAACTAGCCCCTATAGATTGCCTTAGAACTATGCAAGGTTCAAGTAAGGAGCTACCAGATAACTGGGTAGAACCATATGACTTTCTAACACCTGACTAAGAACAACCATGGCCTGTGTGGAAAACTTTAACTATGCAGGGGTAGGAAGATCAAGGGCTAATATGAGAAAGTGGGTTTTCCCTCCAGATAACAGCCTATGTGACTGTGGAAAAGTACAAACTATCTCCCACACGATATGATGCACACGATGCCCCTCAACATACTCTGAGGAGGACCTTATGTTGTCAAGAGGAAATGGTGTTGATGTGGCCCAATATTGGGCGAAAGTCATCTAGCCCTTTTAAATTCTATTTTGTTTTTAACTTTGTATGTTATTATATGCTGGTGGTGCATCCTACAGGAATAAAGAATAATTATTTAATTTTGCAAATTTTCAGTGACATGGACTATTGTAAATATATAAAGGCAACTAAAAGCCAAAATTACCATATATGTTTTGGGTGACTTCCTCTCTCATTAACTATCATCCAGGCAAGTTAAATGGGTGGGCAAAGTAGTATTAAAATGGCTCAAATGACATTCATTCATTCATTCAATCAATCAATCAATCAATCAATCAATCAATCAATCAATCAAGACTTCTCAGTCCAGTACCCTCCAGATGTGTTATATTGCCACCTACACATTGCCTTCCAGAATGGCCATTGACTCTGCCAGATAAGAATGGCCACAAACTTCTGGAGAATGCTAGTTTGAATAAGACTGACTTACTTAATAGCTCAAAGCCAACCTTCCTAAACCTGGCATTCTAAAGATTACTTTGGCTTCAGTTTCCATCATCCCCAGACAAAATGGCCAATGGCTAGTCTAAGCCATATGGCTGAAGACTTATGGTTCTCGGGCTCAGCCTGAAAGATGGCCCCAGTGATGGAGATGATCACATTTGTCTCTACTTATTATGCTTTTATGATTGAGGTCAAGGGTGGTGCCCAGAAAGAATAGGCTCTTGTTTCTTATGCTCCATACCATGTGGCTTAAATGTGTTCTTTTGGCTGGCAGGGAGGAAAAAACTCTTCTAATCTGCAAAACTTTTAGTGACAGTGAATCCTGGTTTAATGTTTGAGTTGAATGTTGGGGTGGTTTTATGACTGGGATTGACTGGAGCTATAGAGCTTCAGCTGACTATTAGTGCCTTGAGTGTTTTTTAAAAAAATAATATGTTATTATTAATGTTATGCTATATTTAATCAGCCACATTTTATGTTCACAAGAAATACTCACCGCAAAACAAAGTTCCATTTAGGGCACCATGAAAAAATACATTGAATGATGAAACAAATCAAATAAATATGATCATTAATATTGCCGTGGTTAGAAAAACCATGAAGCTCATTTAGACATCTCCATCACAGTTTATACAGAATACTCTGCAGGGGATAGGACAACTAAATTGACACCTTCATTTCCAGATTTCCACTGTGACTGTAACAAAACAGGCATCTCAGAAAACAAAACAAAATAAACCAAATAAAATAAAATAAAAAACACAGTAGCACTTTAAAGACTAAACTTGTTTAGATTGGAGACAGAAAACTAATGTGGAAGAACTTAGATTTTGAACTGTTGTGACTTATACTCTTTAGCTTTGCCCAATCGTTCTCAACCAAATCTTAGTAGGAATTAGTTAGAAATAACATCTCACGCCTAATCTTTCACTTCATAGTAACTAAGGCATAATGATATGATGTTGCAAATGTAACTTAACAACAGATCATATGACTGCTCTTGTGGTGTATCAGTGGTTTTTAGTTTCTTTGCCGTTAGGGAGTTGTTGCTTCAATGTGTGGCAGAGAAGGGATATCATAGAGCAGGAATGGCCAATCTTGGCTCTCCAGATGTTCTTGGACTTCAATTCCCACAAGCCCTGATCAGCAGGTGTGCTGACTTGGACTTCTGGTAATTGAAGTCAAAGAATACCTGGAGCACCAAGATTGGCCATCCCTGTCATAGTGTCTAATTCTGCTTCATATAGAAGCTACTCAAATGGCTACTGGAAGGAAGGAAATAAATGGCCGCTCCTCACTTTGTCATAGCACTGGTGGCACCCCTCCATCAGGAAGGGCGAGAAGAATGGGCACCCATTTCACTCCACCCCGCTTCCAGGAAGGGGGTGGATTCAGTACAGTAGTCTTCTTCCCCCTTTAACTCTTGCTGAAACCTGAAGCCTCAGCTGCAACTATAAAATCCCAACTCTTTCCATCTCTCTGGAGATTTGTACACCACAGTGGCAGCTATCTTAGACAGCGAGAGCCGCACAACTTGCAAATTTGCTTTCCTCATTACTCTGCTATCTGAGGCCATTACTTCATTGAATCTCATGGCAGGGCTGACACTAAAAATGACAAAGGGAAAAATCACAGGAGAGTATGTTTTGTATAACTGGTTACAAACTTGTGACGTTCAGTTGTGATATTATATAAGTATATACACAAACCATTTTGTAACATTTTTGTTTGCAATACTGATATAATAGAAAGACAGACAGAGCCATAGAATCAGAGATTGTTACGTCTGCCTCTTCAGAGAAGGTGGATATAAAAACTGAACTGCTTACCACAGTAGAAAAGCAGCAGGGTGGGAAAAAGATGAAGATTAAGAAGCTCCTGCAAACTATAAAGAAAACAATCAGGACCCTCCAGAATTTGGAAACGTTGATCTTCCAAATTACAGCTCCCAGAACTCTCCAGGGCAGGAGTGGCCAACCTCCCCCCCCCCGCGAACCTGGCCACACCCCCAGACAGCTGAGTGGGCCAGACCACACACCCCAGAAGAAGTGGGCGCAATTATGGCTGATGTAAATACACTCACTTCCATGTTTATGACAGTTGTGGGTGCATTTTACGGATGATGTAAACCTGCCTGCTTCCACTTCCAGGTGCAGTGGAGGCAGTGACAGGATGGATGGGGTGGTGTCAGGGGCCGAGTCTGGCCCACAGGCCATAGGTTGGGAACCCCTGCTCTAGGGCCTGGGCAACACAGCTAGTGCAGCTATTTATTTTAGACTACATGGAGAATATTTTAGTACAACTCCCAGAATGTCTCTGACATTGGCCATGCTCTGACATTTGTAGTAGCTTTTCCCATTTCTATACCAAATATTTTATCAAATAAAATGCAAACATTTATGTACAAGGCTAACTTTCTTTGTGGAAAAGCAAATATATTGTGTGTGAATAAGAAAGAGAGACTGAGAAGGCATCAAATACACAGAAATGAATGGACTCACAACCCAAAAGGCCAAGGCTTACCTGCATGTACTCAATTTCCCTCTAATCTTGCAGACCTGCTTGCACGGTATGCATGTTGTATGTTCTCAGTTCAGATCACAGCTCTTGGTGTTCCTGATGGCTTAACCCAGGAGACAACAGTTCCTCTGTCTCTTGCCTGCAGAGGAAGGTGAGCATTGTGTGAGGAGTCAGGTAAAATTTTGAGCATGGGTTGGAAAGGTAACTCTCTTTTTTTGAACTGTAACTCCCAGCCAGCATGGCCAGTAGAAGTGTATGCCTAGTTCAAGTTTATCTTCCCCTGTCAACTTTCCTTCACAGCTACTGGTGTTTCCAGGAAGCTGAACAAGAAAAGAGAGAAGAATGTAAGAATGGTCTTACCAGAGAACAACCAGCTGCTCTAACCTCCAGGTAGCCATAAGAGGCACCTGGAAATTCCCAAGCAGAGCATGCAGGTGACCGTCGTCCCTGTTTGGGTAAAAATGCAATTTCAGAGAAATACACTCACTTGCTCTTAAGGCTGTTTTATTGTCAGTAACATGATCTGCTTTGTTACATGTGCCTCCACAATAAAGGAAGCCATTGTTTATAACCAACACTGGCAGTGCAAACACTAGCATGAGCAATTGTACAAGCCCAAGTTGAAAGGACTATATCAAGCACCAGGTCTCCTCCTCTCCTCCTGCTTTTCTGGACTGGGACTCTTGTGGATCCCAGTGAAGACAACTGGGTCTCCTCTTGAAAGGACAATGCCTGGGTTGTGATCAGAGGAGTTAGTGCCCAAAACTCAACTCCCTGGGGATCCCATAGAGCAGTGATGGTGAACCTTGGCACTCCAGGTGTTCTTGGACTTCAATTGCCAGAAGCCCAAGTCAGCACTCCTGCTGATTAGGGCTTCTGGGAATTGAAGTTCAAGAACATCTGGAGTGCCAAGGTTTGCCACCACTGCCACAGAGGGAGAAAGAGTTACTAAGTCAGGCTCTGTTAAATTAATCAAAACTGCTCCTGATCACCCTTCTAATTTGAATCCCATGGAATTATTGATAGGGGGCCTCTCAGGTATCTGAAGGTAGGGCTGGTGGCACTCACCTCCTCCCAACACTGAAGCCAGATTCTTCAGATGGTCTTAGTTGATCGATCCACCCACCCACCCAATCATTTTATTAAGATCCATAGAGTTTAAGTTTCTCTTAAGGTGTAAAAGCCAAAATACAGAAAGCAAGGAGATAAAACACATATGTCGGGGGGGGGGGGTTCTTAGCATGCAGCTAGAAAAGGACAGATGTCCCAGTTACAGCCCCTGCAAAACAGACAAACGAATAACTAAAAATGAAGAAGAACATCTCAAACCCCATCCTTATGACTGTGGGTTCTTAAAATTAAGATTTTCTCCTGCTAAATGTGGTAATAAAACATAGCGTTTTCTCCTCAAAAAAGAAAAGAGGCACAATTTCCCCAAATCTCTGCTGCTTGATCTCTGTTCAAGAACAAAGCTTGCGAAATAAGACATTTTTATATAAAAAAGTAAAAACCCTAAACTAAAGCTATAGCTGACAAACTTAAAAGCTTTTGTGATGTTCCAGAGATGCAGTGCCTGGAATAATTACCATCTGAAGACACATGATGCTCTTCCGTCATCTCAAGCACATGAGCTGTGAGAACCATGAAATCCCATTTGAGCCATTCCTTTGTATTAGCCACGCTGATAGTTAGAAAATGCCAGTTACCATTTGGAAGCAAACATCAAGGGACCTGGTTTGGCAGCATGGGAACTGCCTCAAGCTAGTTGCTCATTTCCAAACTCTGCTCATATGTGGACCTTGGGAAAGTTCCTTTTTTGGATTGCAGTCCCAAGAATCTCCCAGCCGACATTTTCATTGTTGGCATGCTGGGAATAGATATTTTTAAAAAGGTCATTTCCCCAAACTCTGCTCTTGTGCTGGAGATGCCAAAAAAAAAAGTTTGTCACTTTTTTATATGGTGGTAAAAAAAAGTGATGAACTTTTTATATGGTGGTCCCAAATCCTGGGTTAGTCAACTCTGTGAAGTAATTTCTCATTATGGGTTTTCAGTTCAGTATTTGCTCTCAGTGGCCACTCAGACCAAGGAAATTTTTAAACAGAGAGTCTTAGATATCAGTAGGCAATCTGACTTGGAACTATTGGCCAAAATGGTTCTTTAAAGTGGCTGGCTGCTAACAAAATTACGTTTCAACCTGAAAAATATTTATTGATGTGCCTCCCTCATCCTTTAAGAAGAGCTTACTGTAGAGTCAGATTCCAGTTACTAAATTCCATGAATAAATATGGGCGCTTTCACCACTTGCCATATCATGAAAGAATGTGCATATGTGGCTCTTCAGATACTGAAAATATCTTTCATATTTTATTCGACTGCCAGTTATACACTGATATTAGATTTAAATACCTTGCATCCCTATTGGAAAAAGCAACTTTTTGGGACTCTAATCACAAACTGTCTTATCTCCTCCTGGGTTCTAACATGCACATTGTATGTAGAACTGCTAAGCTTATAATTAAGGCAATGACTAAAAGAATCCAATATATCAATCAAATTGGGGTATGCTGCAAGGGAGATTCACTTATATGACTATGGATATGCATGAATTAATTGTATTAAGGCACTTTCTCCAGTTTACATTCCTTTTAAAAGTAGCTCAGGTATGTACGTATTGTATTTTTACTGTATTTCATTGCACTCCATTGTATAGTACAGATTTTAATTTTTCTGCTATGTTAGTGATAAGGCCGTAAGACTAATCAATTAATAAACATTCATTCATTCATTATATGGTGGTAAGTTAAACATACTTCTGCTGATATTGGAGCGTGGTTCGCACCACCCATTTCCCTTCATTTTACATATGGTCTTGGCAGAACCACTGAAGAATGTCAAGCTCTCTCTTTTAGGAGAGCAGTGAAGCTGAATCCTGGTTTGGTGAACTACAAGCCTCCATCTTGTCTTTGCAATGCCTCAGTATTGCCTGCCACCCATTTATTAAATAAAATAAATAAATAAAAATTATGACTGATCTAACTTAAGCATGATATGCTACATAAGGGAGGATCTAAGTCTAAGTAAGTACAGTCAAACCTTGCATAAAGAGCGCCTCGCTTAAAGAGTAACTCGCTTAAAGAGCAGAATCTTCTCTGAATGTTCGCTTCGCTTAACAAATAAAACCAACCAAAAACTCGCTTAACAAATAAATCGGGGTTCGCAATCCCCTCTACAATTGGTAACTTACAATGGTGTTTCACTTAAAGAGCAAACTCGCTTAAAGAGCAATCCTGTGGAACGCATTATGCTCTTTAAGCGAGGTACAACTGTATCTTAAATTTACCACAGATTATTGAAGTTGTTGTAAACTAGCTATTGATACTTGAACAAAGAGGTTGCTCAAATGAGTTTAGGGGCCAAACCTAGCCCCATGCCCATTTTGAGGGCCCCACAGTGTATTTTAATGACCCCCCCAACTCCTTACAAAATTTGAATGTATCTCTCATGGCATACTCTTGAAGCCATGATACACATCAATTTCCACTTGAAGTGAGATCATGGAAACCAATGGGGCTGGGGTTTTATCCTCTACGTACTGTGGACTTCAACCCAAAATAAGCCCCAGCTCACATAACCACTGGTAAGTACAAAAGGCTAGTAGTTTACTGGACCTACTTGCTCTCAAAATGCTTTTTTTGTGAACTTTTGAACTTTTCCCGGTTACTTTTGGTAGGATTCTGCTAATAATCATTGCAGGACTCGGTAAATGTGACGTTGTTTTTTGCTGCTGTTTTTATTTTACTTTTTTGTAAAACTTTTTGTATTGTGATATTGATTTTTTTTTACTGTTACTGTGTTATTGATGTATTTATTTTTTTCTGATACTGTGACGATTGTTATTGTGGTGTTGTGGAATTTATGATTGTTATGTTGCTATTTTTTAATATAATTTGGAAGCCGCCTAGAGTCAGGTTCGCCTGAGCAGGGCGGGGTATAAATTTGAAAATTAAATTAAATTAAAATTAAATTTGTTTACACATGTGACCAGAAATAGTATATCTTGTAATGTAGGCATTCTCAACCTTTTAAAGCTGGGGGCTGGGTCATGCTCCCTCAAACAGCTTCGGGGGCCAAATGGACATTTTGCTTTTCCTCTACCACATGGCACTGTCTGGTGCAGTGGAGGCGGTGGGGGACCACATGAAATGGCACCACAGGCTGCATCTGGCCCATGGGCCACAGGTTGAGAATTCCTGTTGTAATGAATTTCCCATCTGCTTCTATTCTCCCAACTGCATCCATGATGCCACCAAGATAATTAAACTGCTCCACAAATTTTAGGACTTGGCCTCTTATACTTACTGGGGTATTGTCTTGAGCACTACAAACTTGCATTATTTTGGCCTTCTCTTCACTGAGTCATAAACCCATTTTACATGCCTCTATTGCCAATCCCATGTCTACAGCCAAATCAACTGAAGTTATACAGTACTGTATATTGTTCTTGGTGGGGCTGGTTTAACGTCTCTTTGAAGTGTTTGGCCCAGTGTGCATCCTGTTCTTCTTGTCCAATAAGTATTTTCCCATGTGTACAGTATCTCATTTATCTGAATTGCTCACCCGGATACATATCTTATTCAAGATGCCATGCATGTGGCTTCCAGATAATTTCCCATCCCAACACTGGCTAGACTGAGACTGGCTTAGTATCAGCAAGTGACAGCATCATGTGCCCCAATCTATGCCTGAAAACCATCATATGATTGTACAGGAAAACCACTTTTGTGTAACAAACTGCACCTAGTGAAAAATCTGTCTTCTAATGGATCCACAAAGAAGCTTCAAAACTCTGCAGTCAGCCTGAGTCTTTGTACAGAAAGCATCTATCTTGTTCCTTCCACTGAACAAAAGACTGTAGCACACTCTGTCCATAATGTCAGGAACAAAGACTGACTGACACAGTTTTGTCTGTTCAGTACAAAACAAAGTGGCTGCTTCTGCCTGTAAATACCTGATGAACATTACTTCCTTCAGAAAGATTTAATGCAGAAGGGGCTACATCCAGTCACCCTACCTAGAACTCAGTCTAAACATCAAACAGGAACAACAAACCAACATTAGTTTGGATCCTGATTAAGCAAAATCAGAGAAGGTACTCTAAACCTAAAAAATTCCAAATATGCCAGTCATTAGTACTGTAATTAAATTCTGATTTCCATGGGTCTACTCTAAGTATGGCTAACCTAGGACCCAAGATGTCATGCTTTTAAGCAAAAATGCACATCTGGAAACAAGATTTCTGTTCCATAGCCTTTTGTAGTGATTTATATTTATATAAACCAGCCCCACCAAGAACAATATACAGTACTGTATAACTTCAGTTGATTTGGCTGTAGACATGGGATTGGCAATAGAGGCATGTAAAATGGGTTTAAGACTCAGTGAAGAGAAGGCCAAAATAATGCAAATTTGTAGTGCTCAAGACAATACCCCAGTAAGTATAGGAGGCCAAGTCCTAAAATTTGTGGAGCAGTTTAATTATCTTGGTGGCATCATGGATGCAGTTGGGAGAATAATATTATATAGGCCCTTGGTGGGCAACTACTTTTTTGGACAAATGGCATCTTTTAAATGAAGCAAAGATACAACGCCCTGAAAAAAAATAACTTTATCTTCTGACTCACTCCTATATGAGTGAAAATAAAGGTTCTACAATGCTTTTCTCCCTGGCTAAAACAACAAGGAATCCCTTTGGAACAGCTGTTTTTCCTACATAGTTCAGCTACCTATATCTGGACTACTGGGACAGGGTTTCATAATTTCCACCCTGCCACCACATCCACATCCACATCCACAGATGCTTTCTCTGAATTCTTCCCTTAGGTAAATGGCCTTTTCAGGTTTGTTGGCCATAAAGGCGACCTCCAGAATGGGCTTTGGTTGCTGTGATATCTATGTGGGTGAGATGCCTTTGCCTTTGGAGGAAAGAATCATGCTAGACATTAAAACCCATTGCTTTCCCTATAGTTATCCAGCCAACCCATTGTCTCTTCCACTGGGACTTCCTGAAATACCTTCACTATTTGAAGAGAGGTACCAAGTGGGGCACCACAAATGCTCATCCAATGACTTGGATGACGGGGTGCAGGGAATAATCGGAACTTCAAAAAGATCCTAATAGGCTTGAGCACTGAACTGAGAGACAACATAATGAAATTGAACCGAGTAAGTGCACATTAATATCAAAGTATATGAATTAAGGGACTGCTGTGGCTTAGTGGTTAAGACACTGAACTTGATGACTGGAAAGTTGATAGGTCAGCAGTTCGAGAACTGAGTACTGTATGATGGAGTGAGCTCCTGCCTCTGTCCCAGCTCCTGCCAACCTAGCAGCTTGAAAGCAAGAAATTGCAAGTTGATAAATATGTACCATTTTGGTAACAGCATTCCATGCACTCCAGTCATGCTTGCCACATGTTCATAGGAACATCTGCAAACTTAGACAGTGTCTGAATATGGGCCTATAGTGTGATGTAGGTGCAAAAAAAGGACAAATGCTATTTTAGGTTGCATTAACAGAAGTTTAGTCTCCAAAACCTGCCAAGTACTATACAGTACTAGTTCCCTTCTATTCAGCACTGTCTAGGTCTCATTTTGTGTACTGTGCTCATTTCTGGACAGGTTCAGAAGAGGGCAACAAGGATGATCAGGGGACTGGTAACCAAGCCCTATGAGGAAAGGTTGAAAGAAGTGGGCAATTTTAGCTTTAGAGGGAGGGAAAGTCTGAAGAGAGATATGATAGCACTCTAAAAAATATCTGAATGACTGTCATATGGAGGAGGAGCAGAGTCTGTTTGATCATCCCAGAGTGCACGACACATTATAATAGGCTCAAGTGACAGGAAGCCAGAGTTTGGAAAGAGTCAGGAAAAACCTCTTCTGTTAGAGCAGTATGACAATTTCCCCTTTTACCAAGAAAGACAGTGAGTGCCCCAGCACTGGAGGTACTCAAAAGCAAAGTAGACAACCATCTGTCAGATAGACTTTGATTTGGATTTCTGCACTGAGGAGGGGGTTGAACTTGATGGGTTTGCACACCCAAACCCACTATTCTATGATCAGACTTTTACATCAAGCCTATATTTACTTTCCAGTGACCAATCACAAACCAAAGCATGTTAAATCCAAAATATGTTATGGTGGCTTAGTGGCTAAGATGCTGATCTTGACCACCAGAAGGTTGTCCAGTCAGTAGTTTGAGACTCAAGTGCTGCACCAACAGAGTGAGCTCCCATCATCTGTCCCAGTTCCTGCCAACCTAGCAGTTCAAAAGCAAGAATTTGCAAGTATGTGAATAGGTACCACTTAGGCAGGCACCAAAATGGTACATGTTCTGTGAGCTCCAGTATCTAGTGATGCTTGCCACATGAACACAGAAACAGCTGCAGAGGCAGGCAGCAATGGCTCCTTGGCTGTAAACAAAGATGAACATGACTGACTTTCGAGCAAGGGAGACCATCACCTGTACTAGAATCAAGTGATACAACTTGGGAGAGTGCTCTTATAAAATGTTATAAGGCAGTGATAACCAGACTGGCTGGAATTCTGTTACTGCAGCTCCACTTACAAAAGATTGATGATGTCATCATCCACAGCTTTTTATGCTAAACAAAAGCTTCTAATCATTCCCTGGTTGCAACACTCCTTAGGGATCTGTTTCATTCTGGGAAAACTTTGGGGGGAGCAGAAGATGGGGGGAGTATTGGAATCTTTAACATCCAAATACTGCATCTGCCAATCCCAATGATAGGACTGATGGCAATGATTTTTGGACATTAAAGTCTCCTCCCTCCATCCAAAGTACAGTACTCCAAAGTTTTTCCCCAATATGAAGAAGATTCTCAGGAAACGTCCCCAAAATACAATCCCAAACTCTGTATATTTACCTTATATTAGGTCCCATTGGTTTCAGTGTTGCTGAATACTAAGTACTGTAATACAATATTTGGGCATGAAAGTCAATTGACTTCAGTCTATATTTAGAAACAAGAAAGGATAGATAAAACTGGCAATAAGCTGTACTACTTAGGCAGACGTAACCAGCTGATACCATACTGGCCATGTTTCTACTTGCATTCAGTCATATTGGTTAATTTTAGCTTGCCTGGAACCATTAATTTATGTGCACACTGAATTTTGCAAAAATAAATTAATAATTTAAAATACCACCTGATTATAGCAAATCTATCTACCGTGTGTGTATGGCAAATCTATCTCCCTATCTATCACACACGGTAGATAGATTTGCCATAATCAGGTGGTATTTTAAATTATTAGATCAAGCTGATTAAACACCTCCATAAAACCCATAAACTTTGCTGATCTACAAGGAAATTATCTTTCCCAGAAAACTACTGGATAGTTCAGTGGTTTAGATATCCGATTGCAGGGCCAGATGTTGGGAGTTTGCTTCCCCATTGTACCTCCTTGATAGAGGCTGGACTTGATGATCCATAGGGTCCCTTTCAGCTCTACTTTTCTAAGATTATTATTATTATAAGATCTAAGATAAATTTCAGCTCTTAGCGTCACATCATGTGTTAAGGGTAATGCATCTTTCTTGCTGTTACAACATATTCCCTCCAGTCACACAGTACCTTCAATGTTCCGTTGCTTCAGTGAGCAACCATACATGCAAATAAAGCCTGAGTTTACCTTCCCATGACCAACTACAAAATGAAAGCAAGTTATTCCCCAACATGTAGAATTAAGCAAGCTTGGATGCCCAACCAAGTCTCACATCTCTCTGTAACCATCAATTATGGAAATAATGTCTCATGACACTGCTTGTGGATTTCTGCAATGTAATGCTTAGCATTGAACTTGGACTTAGGCCATCAGATCCCTTCTGACCTGTGAAGCTTTCCAGGTGACCTCAGGCTGGTCACTCATGGTCTCAGCTTGACCTACAGTACCTTACAGGGTGTTCCCTAGAAAAAGGATGATGAAGCCATGTATATCTCCTGGAGCTCAGTAAAGGAGAGTTGGGATATCAACATATGAAACAAATAGGTAAGTAAATAAACATAACGTGATCCCTTTGTGGATGAAGAATCCACTATCCCTACCATTATGAATCCCATGTCTGAGACTACATTCCACTTTCTATCTCTCTACCCTTTGTCTTTGCATTTTACCTTTCTTCCCAGCTTTCTCAGGGCAAACACTGCTAACCTTCTCTCCTTTAATGCATGTAGGCTCCCCTCTTGCATTTGGATTCAGCTGCCAGAGTGCTGGTTTGCATCTCATCACTCAAGAAAAACAATTTGTCTGGAACACATGGTTTAGTAGCAAATCTCCTTAATAAGATTAGACTCCAACATGCTGCGTCAATTACTTATCTGATCGTTTCTCCTCAATGGCCTAATTTTTATTACTTTGGTACCAGGGGGCAATTCACTGAGGAATGGGAGAAAAACAACCCAGTCGTGTGGTCAGGGAGCCTTCTGAAAAAGACTTCTCTAAACAACATTCTAGGCAACCCAGGCTCATTCTGACAAGTCTTAGTAGGCCCAACAAAGCACACCAAAGAAATTTCATAATGGAGAACTAGGAGCTTCCGAGCTATTAGCCTCATTATGAAGGATATTAATGGTGCTTCATCAGTTTACTGTCATCTGGGCCAGCAGCTTCAGAGTCCAGAAACAAAATGGTGTAATAAAACCACCTGTCACTCACAAAACCACTTCTATGTTTCCAGTTCCTCTTGAAGCTTCTACTGATATCATAGTCACTATGGAATGAGCTGTGGTCTCTGTCCCAGCTCCTGTCCTGCCAACCTAGGAGTTCAAAAGCAAGGAATTGCACTTTGGTGGGAAGGTAAACAGCCTTTCGTGTACTCCGGTGTCTAGTCATGCTTGCCACATGTCTATGGAAACGTCTGCAGATGAAGATAGCATTCGCTCTTGGGTCTAATTTCTGACACAAAATTTATTTAATGTAGATAAACACAGAACCCTAGAGTCAGATACAACTGGCTTTCAAGCAAGGGCGATTTATTATGTAGTGCAAATAGCATTTTCCTGTGTGACACTGAAAACCTGTTACACGAGGGAGAAAGCTTCAAATGACTATAGCAGCTTTTTTTTTTTTTTTGACAGCTGCTACAGGAACCTAAAGGAAGTCTCGGTTCCACCAGAAAAATACAGTAAAACCTCTACATATAAAATTTATCCATTCCACAAGGTTATTTGTATGTAGAAAAAAAAATTGTACTGTATGTCAAAAACACATTGGAGTACCAGAAGAGGCCACTAGATGTCACCATATATATATTTTTGTATGTCAAAATTTTCCTATTAAAATTTTGTATGTTGAATTTTTTTAGCCAGGATTTCTATTTGTATGTCGAATTTTTGGTAAGTTGAACTGTTTGTATGTCGGGGTTCCGCTGTATAGCAATTTTCCTATCTCTGTCAACTGATGCTGTTAGAGGATTCCTGAGCAAGTAAATAGAAGGGTCCTGGTGGCAGGACAAGTCTAGAATGGCATTTCCCAAAGATATCTGCAGCAGTTATCAAAGGATGGTGGTTACTTTCACCCCAACATTAATCCAGCTTTCTGGGGTGCTGATACTACTGTAGAGAGAAACCTTGGCAAAGCCAAAAGGCCCAAAAGGCCCAGGGAACTGAAACACTCTTGTAACCATTACCATACTGTGAGGAAAGGAGCACTTCTAACAGAGGATGAGAAGCATCCAGCTACAGCCAAACAAACTTTGAAACAGAGCTTGTGACTTTTGAAGTCTCATACATTATATGATGCCAGATTTGTTTAGCCATTCAATCACAGTTCGCGTCAGTTTGGTCGCTCTCCTTACAGTCAAACCTCACATAAAGAGTGCCTTGCTTAAAGAGTAACTCGCTTAAAGAGCAGAATTTTCTCTGAATTTTTGCTTCGGTTAAAAAATAAAACCAATCAAAACCTCACGTAACAAATAAATCGGGGTTCGCAATCCCACCCACAATCGGTCATTTACAATGGTGTTTCGCTTAAAGAGCAAACTTGCTTGAAGAGCAATGCAGTATCTGCAGTTCCTTTCACCTGACCTAGTGTGAGAAAGATTAGCTGGCAACACAAGGTTGCCATTACCAGGGTATGCCCGACTGTGGTTTAAAAATACTACAATCTTCTAGGAGTCTCTTTCTGTGTATCCCAACAAACCAGTTATGAAAACTCTTGATATCAGATACTTTTGGACAAGGGAATATATACATAAATAAATAAATGGGAAGCATATTAGGCCAAAAATGATTGAGCTTATCCAGATTCCATGAAGTGGCAAATAGTCTTCTTAAACAAACCACTGGGCACCACCTGAACGTCAGACATCCTGCCAAAGAACCAGGGAGATGGATGGGACTACTAAGTGTTTTATGCAAAAATATATAAGTGGATTATATTGGTAGATGAACTGACAAACTGCTGGAAGAACAAATGTGGGTGGAAACAGAGAGCAGAAGCCTGGCCCTATGCCAAACTTGTCAGCTAGAAGGTCTGCCCTGAGGTAAACCATGGTATATATCTTTATTTTACTTAAGATATTTATATTTTGCAGCCCTGGAAAGCTACCAAACTGGAAGGTAATTTAAAAAAAACCACACACACACACACACAAGTGAAATAACACAAACATAATCTCTCTCTCTGTGTGTGTATGGAGTGGGTGGGTTAAAAATACAAATGAAGCCTGTCCAGCTGCTGTTCTTAACGTAACAAAAAATGGCGTCTCAGCATTCTGTTCCACCTGGTAGCGTCCTCACATCCAGTCAAGTTGTTTTGACACGTGAAGCCACAATCTTACAAACACAATAAATTAAACAACTATCTTCTGTCCCTTCACCTGTCACAGGACTTCAAAAAATTTTGTGGCATAGTTGCCTCTTTGTGCCTGAGTAGGGCCAACATAGCTTACTGGTATTTAAAATTATCAATTTCTAATTTTTTAAAAAAATTAAGAACATGTTCCCCGGGGCTTGGAAACCATTCCATTGCTTTTACACTCTTTGACAGTGGTCCATGGGGTCGCAAAGGGTCAGAATCGACTGTGCGACTGAACAACAAAAAACCAGATCATGGGAAGAAAGGAGCACATTTACTTCTTACTGAGCAATGAATTATCCTTCTCTCTTATCCCCTTAGTAACAGAACCAGAAACTTCCTATTTTATTAATTAAAAACAGAAGTTGAAACTTGAAGGAAGAAGACTAGGGATATCTGGGAGGTAGTCAGCTGCATTCCTACAATCCTGGTCTTGTACTCTTTCTCTACATCAGTGGTTCCAAATGTGGGGCCCATGCCCCACAAGGGGACTTCACTTCCCAGGAGCCTAAGTCAGTACATTGGCTGATCAGTGATTTGGAGAATTGACTTAGGCATCTGGGAACTGAAGTCCAAAAACCAAAGGTTGGGAAACACTGATCTACATGTAGTATTGCAAGCAAGGCATCAGGCTGTTATCATTTACCATATTCTGGAAAGCTAAAATACAGCTGGGCTTGGCACAATTTGGTTGTGGTGGTAGGCCCCATAGGGATCTGGTTTGTTTCAGAACACAAGCACAGAAGATAATAGGAATATCGACACCAAGGTCATGTTATAGGAGAATAGTGAAGCATGGTTATCAAACAGAAAGGCTAGTACGTCATGGCTGGGACAAAAGGAATCAATAGGTTGCCTTTTAAAGGGATTTTTGGTTCTAAAAATATATTTAGATGAAGTGTGAAAAAGACATCAGCTTCTTAGGCAATAGCAGGACATGATATGAAAAAGCAATGTGCTATAGATAAAGCCACACATAATCTTTCTCCTTAGTCACTTGTCAATAGCTTCCTTCATTACATCACTACGGTCTCACCTTGACTTGGAACCCAACCCACTGTAAAGGCATGACCCGGATTCTATGTGAACTACAGCTTTGTGGGACCACAGAAAGTGGCAGAATATGGCACTGGGTGTCAAGTTCAACTTCCTGGGATACCTGGCTTTAAAATCAAACTTTGAGCCCTCATTGACATTGCATGACCAGACTTTGTCTCACTCAGTGAGATGGCACCTCTTCTTCGCCCCATGCAGACTCTATTCTTCTCAAGATGAGCCCCAGTGCTCTGGAGAATAATCTGAAAACTAAGAGAGAGTAGCTGGGGAAAGTTTCCCTTTTACATATTACTGATAGAACTACAGTAAAACCTCATATAACACTAAAACCCGGTTCCACAAGTCTTGGTGTTATATGATTTTTAGTGTTATCTGATCCTCTATGGGATCCATAGAGATACATTGTAACCACACAGGCTTTAGTGGTTGTTATCTGAAGCATCCCATAGGATCTTAATGTTATCTGATGCAATTCTTCCCCCCAGATTCCTTAATGTTATGCGATTTTTGTGTTATTCGATACTAATGTTATATGAGGTATTACTGTACTTCTGTCAGAAGGAGCTGCTAGAATCAGTGTTTTCCAACCTTTAGTTTTTGGACTTCAATTCCCAGAAATCTAACTCAATTACCCAAAGCACTGATCAGCCAACTGAGGCTTCTGAGAATTGAAGTCCACTGGAGGGGCATGGGCCCCACACTGAGAACCACTGTGCTAGATGGATAAACCTTGAATGATTCTTTACTGTCTATTGCCTCAGGTGAGGCTTCGGTGGTTCCCCAAAGCCTTGGAGAACTTCACTTTTCTTAGGCCTCAGCCAATGGCCAATACCGTAACAGTAGCCTAGCTACATGTGAATGAACATAAGTTTCGGACATCACCCTTAACATCAAAAGAAACCCTGTATCTTTTAGAATGGAGCAGAAATGATGGTTTTGCCAAGTGAAGAATTGAACAGTATACATAATGTGTAATAAAATAATATTTGGTAAAAGATTATCCAACTGTAGGAATCTGCTACTACCACAGAAGTAGATCAGCACAAATGCAAGCCAATAACAATTGGCACAAGTACAACTGGGAAACAAGCTGTAGTAGACAGCTCTATACTGTACAGGTACTTCTAAACTCTGCCTGCATTTCTCCCTGTAAACTTCCACTGGGTGGGGGTGGGTGGAATCCATGCTGGTTTCCAATAGTATATTTAGGCAAAAATGGACAGCCAAAATGTACAGCCACCAGAAAGAATAAGCCTACAATTAAACCTGCTTGTCACTATTCTCTGGTTGTTTTCCTGTCCACAGCAGCTTGGTACATTGTGTGTGTTTTAATGATATTTTTTCTTCTACACATATACTAAACAAATAAAATTAAATAAGAAAACAAATTGAAGGAGTGAAGCTTTTTCTGATATAATCAAAAGTGTCAAAATATTTTCTTCAGTTTTTATACCTTGTGCTAAACAGCTGATATAGAGCACTGTATTGATTCTTTCTAGACAAGCAAACAAATTTTAGTTTTACTATTTTATAAAGAAGTTAGATGCTTCCTTATTTTGTTTTACATAACAAACTGTAGTGGAACTGAGCCTGTAGGAAATAGGTTTTTAAATAAATAAGAATTTAATAGGCTAAGTCGAATTATTTGACAGGCATTTCCCCAGTAGATTCCTCACATGTCCTGACGGCAATACTGTATTAATCTCTTAGCTTCCTTGACCCATTGGTATGCAAACCTCTTGCTAAATGTTGTCCACTACAAATCCTTGTATTTTGCAAGTCTTGACAATGCACAATCTTCAACAAATGAAAATAGGAGGATGGAGGAATGCTGGAATGAGCAGACAATGAACAAGAACACAAAGAGACAGTTGTCCTAAAGAATCCACCCCAAGCTTGCAAGAATGCTCTCTTAGTCACATTGCTCAAATTGTTCCTTAGAGGTCAGGTAGCCTGGTGAAATTACAGGAGGCCTTATCCTCAAGGACACCAAGGGCTGGACTCACCTCCAGTCAGTAAGGTGGGTGTTTTCTACATCAGTTTCTGCTGCCCCTTACAATGCGGAAAGGAAGAGGTATTACTCTGAAGGCCAAGCAAAGATAGAAAGTTACACTCCTAATGCCTATGTAACAGCTTCCTGCAGTTGGAAACTGAGCACCAACACATGTAACAAGCCACATGAACCAGTACTTGTGTGTGAGTTTCAAAGAAAGGGGGAAAGCCAGCTAGACCCACCTGTTTTCTCCTCCCTCCACCCAACATCTCTTTTCTAAGTTGTTGTTGCTCAGTTGTACAGCCGAGTCCAACTCTTTGCAACCCAATGGTCCACCACACATCATGCTCCTCTGTCATCCTCCAGAGTCTGCCCAGATCTACACCCACTGCATCAATGATGTCTAGCCATCTCATCCTCTGCCCCCTTCTCCTTTTGCCTTTGATCTAGTATCAGGGTCTATATCCAGTGAGTCCTCTCTCCTCATCTGGTGGCCAAAATACTTGAGCTTCAGCTTCAATATCTGTCCTTCCAAGGGTTGATTTCCTTCAGGATGAACTGATTTGATCTCCTTGCAGTCCAGGGGACTCTCAAAAGTCTTCTCCAGCACCACAGTTTGAAGTACACAGTACTTTTCTAAGTAATGACATGTTATTCTCAGAATAATTTCCTTCCTTATTCTTCGCAATTATAGTTGTTGTGCTTGCTTCCCAGTTTTAAAGAGGGCTAGTCTCCTGTGGGGCCTTCTATAAGGGCTCTCAGTCGACCAGCACACCTGGAAGTCTGTTCTAGAAGCTTATATAAACTAATGATCTATCCTCCTGCACTATTCCAAAGTGCATTTCTTAACACAGTAACATCTACTATTTGATCAAATTATCTGCTGGTTTCTAGAGTATCCACTCCCATTTAATGGTCACCAGCTCAGCACTGAATTTCAGCATCCTGCCAGCACAAATGCCAAATAATCCTAATTCCTCCTGCCTGCCAATAGCAGGGACCAAATTTACCTCCTCTGCCCAAGGTGAGGAGGTCTGAAGCACAGCCATAAGAAACAAGGGACGAATCAGGAGCCATTTGGAGGCAGGGGCAGCATGTCACAAGAAGCTGAAAACCATTACTGTTCCAGAATGTAATTCAGGTGAGCTTTTGTGACTAAGTAATCAGCCTTGCAAATGAAGCTGATAAATGCAGCACCAAACCAAACCAATGAATAAGATACAGAAAGTTTAAAAAGCTCTTGCTATAGCAATAGCTATTAAATGTATGTACCATAGTGCTTAGTGTACTCTCTGGGCGGCTCACAAGGCAATTAGCATTTTGCCCCCAAAATGGTGGATCCTCATTTTACCAACCTTGGAAGGCTGGAAGACTGAGTCAACTTTGAGCTCTGCACAGGATCAAACTCACAACATTTTGGCTGCAGTACAGCAGTTTAATCACTACACCACCAGGGCTCTTCTCGGAGTCTTCTGTGAGTGCAGAGAAAAACAGGCAACTTCACATCTTTGTCAGTGTACTCTATGCCCCTCGACATGCACTATGGAAGATTCAGCATCAGGTGCTGCTGCTGAGGGAGTGGAACCCCTGGACCTGATTTTTAGAGTTACTTTTTCTGGATGACAGCTCCCAGCAACTTATAGTAGTCAAGGTGGGCATAGGATTCTGAAAATCATGATCCAAAATCCTAGCTTTCTAAGTGGAAGGTTTCTACAGCTTGGAGTATCTATATACGTCTTCCTTTGATGAAGTACTGTAGTTGCCTGCCAGATATTACTCCTTGTATGCTTTATCCTTCTCTCTCTCTCAGCTCTTTGCACAGAAACATAGGAAATAGCTACCGGCAATCTGAAATACAAGCAGGGAGAAACCAGAGCAAGTGGGAGGAAATTACATCAAAAATAATTGCAGTGCATTAAGGCTATCAGATTTGATAGAAAGCAAGGCTAGGTACCCGTGGAAGAAGAAATTCAGCAACTATAGAAATTCGGCAAAATAGGACACCTTGTTTTTGTCGGTGTTGTTTGGAAAGGATAAAAACTGTCTATATATCTTGGATAAACTATATACTAGAGTTTGAGTGCAGGATGCGAACTTGACCTTGCTAACAACAACAACAAGAAGAACAACATTATTAACGCAAAGCCATTTCAGCTTTGACAACTGGCTTTTCATCAAACTGAAACTTAGTGCAGTTGAGTATAAAGAAAGCCACAAATTTTCATGTGTCTTAGTGTGAACTTGTGTGAACCTGCAAAACAACAACAGCATCATTGCCTTAATGTAGAACAGTCGTGGCAAACCTATGGCACTCAGAGTCCTCTCTGTTGGCATGCACACTGGTGCCCGAGTACAAAGTTTGCCCGCCCCTTTGCCCAGTAACCCAATGGGAGCATTTCCTCCTCCCCCCAGCACAGAGTTCGCCCTGCCCCTCTGTTTAGGCACTTAGTCTCTAAAAGGTTCACCATCACTGATGTAGAAGAAAAGTCACTGCTAATATTTAGTTTTGCTTTTCTTACCTCAGAAACATGTGTGGGTTTAAAACTGCAGTATAAATGCATATACTCTAACTCAGAGGTTGTCAATCTTTTCAAGTTGGGGGCCGGGTCATGCTCCTTCAAACAGTTTGTGGGCCAAACTGGTGGTCCAGCTGCCACTGCCACCGGAATCAGCCGTGGACTCATTTACTGCTGTTGTAAACATGTTTACTACAGCTGTAAATTAGTCCATGGCCGATTCTGGTGGAGGCGACAGGAGTGAGGGCAGGGACCATAATATTTGGTCTCATAGGCCGGATTCAGCTTGTGGGCAATAGGTTGAGAACCCCTGCTCTAACTCATAGCCTCGTTTATTGAAATTGGTGTCATTAGTTAATCAAATAAAGTTTGAATTTTTTTCTTCAGTATATCAAGACCTTCACTGTTTATAATGCGACAGTAGCAGTAAAGAGAACAAGCACATAGGTTTGATTCTAATTTACTGAACATATTGTACCATACACAGGAACTTAAATTTGCTCTGAAAATCAAAGTCAATACAGAGGTAAGCCACAAAGAACAATTCAACCACTCTAATGTCAGTGCCTGTGATCTTGGCTCTTATTTGTTTATATCACCTCACTGCCTCACTTTTTTGGGTTGGAGGGTAGGGTGGGGGACTGCTTAGATTCATTTCAGTTGGGCTTTAGGCCTCACCATGGCAGCAAAACCACTCTGGTCACGCTCTTCTCCAGGAAGCTGACAGGGGGGCTTTGTCTCCCCTGGTGCTCCTGGATCTCCCGATGGTTATTGATACCATTGACCATTGTATCTTACTGGGATGACTACCGGGGAAAGGGGTTCGAGGCACTGTTTTACAGATGGTTTCTCTCCATCCTTGGTGGTCACACCCAGAGAGTCCAGCTTGAGGAGTTTATGTTGGCTCCGTGAACCTTTCAATAGGGTGTTCCTAAGGGGTTGATTATCTCCCCACTGTTATTCAATATCTATGTTAAGCCATTGGGAGGGGGTCATCCAGAGATTTGGAGTGTGGTGTCACCAATACGCGGTTGACACCCAACTCCATCTCTCTTTTTCATCTTCTGCAGTGGATTTTCATCTTCTGCAGTGAGTACCTGGCCACAGTAATGGAATGGACCAAAGCTAACAAGCTGAGACTGAACCCTGACAAGATGGAGGTTGTGGAGGATCCATCAGCCCAACTAGGTGATCTGGCCCATAGGATTGAAGGGATTACTCTCTCCCCTAGGGACAAGGAACACAATTTAGGGGTCATATTAGATCCTCATTTGACCCTTGAAACACAAATTGTGGTGGTGAGCAAAGCTGCTTTTTCTCAACTGTACTAAATAGTTTTGTCCCTACCTGAAATGGCAGTCCCCCATAGCAGTTATCTCACTAGCAAACTCACGAATTGATTACTGGAATGTTCTCTAGGTGGGGCTTCCCTTGTTCCTGATATGGAGGCTTCAATGGATGCAAAATGCAGCAGCCAGGCTGATTCCTGGAGTGAAGAAATTTGAACATATCTCCCCAACAGGGATGCATTGGTTATCTGTTCTTTTCCATATCAAGCAGAAGGTGTCAGTTCTAACTTTTAAGGCCCTAAATGGTGTGGGATTTTCCTACACAGTGGAACATCTTCCCCTCATAACATCAGCCCACATCACTCGTTCCTTCCAGATGGAGGAGCTCCAAGATTAGCAAGAAAGGCTGTGACTCAGAGAAGAGCCTTCTCAGTGGTGGCACCAATTTTGTGGAACTCTCTTCCACTTGAGGTATGCCAGGTTCCATCTCTGCCTACTGTATATTTAAAAATCAACTAAAATTGTTCCTTTTCTCTTTACCTTTAAAGAAGCCTTTAAGGATATATGTACTGCCAACAGCTAAGCATTAGGTTGGGATTAATTTCTCCATGGCTAATAGTTCTTTTGTTGTTGCTGGCATTTTTTTAAATGTGTGGGTGTTATTTTTGCTTTCTTGATATTTATAATTTTACTCAATCTGTTTACATTTTTAATTGTAACAGCAACAGCAGCAGCAGCAGTGGTATTAGTAATTATGTGCACTGCCCAGGGTGGGAAAATATCCCAGATGGGAGGGATATAAATAAATAAATAAACTACACTGAGAATAACAATGAGCCAAAGTTAGATCAATACCTCAGATGGAAAAGTTTGCTACCTCCTTTTTTCTTCAGCCAACCCACTCTAGGTGGCTGAAGTATGCAAGGTATGAGGGTACTGTGTTGAATGATTGATGGGACACAAAAGGTCTATAGAATTCAGTGGTAAGCAGGAATCGCATAATCAGAAAGATAAATTCTTTACATCACTTCCAATGAACTAGGAATACACTTACTCAATTGTAGGTAGCTTCTAGTTACACTGAATGCATGAATGACACACACACAGAGGCAATTGGACTTGGGAGTTCTAGCTAATCTAGTCCCATGGGTCAAAAGACTCACTGGGTGACATTAGATTACTCAATCACTCTCAGCCTGACCTACCTCAGGTGAGGTTAACATGGAGAGAAGGAGAGTTACATATGACTCTGAGCTTCCTGGGTTGAAAACAAATGAATGAGTAACCACTGTTAAGAAGATGAAAGTCTTTGGCTGCACATTTCAAGCATTCTGTTTTCAGGAAACAGATCCCAAACAGACTGGTCTTCTACAGAACTGCTATGTACAGTACGTCCTATGGGACCTTACACCTTCCATAAGATTCTAGGAAGTACTGTATTCTAAGATGTATACCCAGATCAGAATGGATGCTGACCAGGCCCTTTAGCACATCCTAAATCAGGGGTTCTCAACTTACGGCCCATGGGTTGGACCCAGCCTGCGACACCATTCCATCTGGCCCACTGCTGCCTCTGCTGCACCCAGAAGTGTGCGTGTTTATGCCAGCCATAAAACATGCCCACACATGCGCAAAACACGCCTGTAGCTGTCATAAATGCGGAATTGGGTGCATTTATGATAGCTGTAAATGCGCCCGCTTTTGCTTCCGGGGGGCATGGTCTGGCCCGCTCAGCTATCTGAAGGCATGGTCAGGCCGATGGGATAAAAAGGTTAGCCACCCTTGCCGTAAATTGATAGTCAACATCGGCACCCAGAACGTTACCTTCTTCTTCTTCTTTTAAAGGAAGGTTCCTTAAAATGAAGCCGATCGCTATCTTGTCCAGCCCATTATTGTCAGCCCGAACTGTTAGCAGCTTGCTAGAGGTCCACATTTCCCTGGAGATAGCAGGGATCGACCCTGAGAATGTTTGTATGCAAAACAAGTCCTCTACCCTGGAGCTATGGCCCGAAACTGTGGATCATAACTATGTTTATTCATGTAGAAATGTTTATTTTAATGGGACTTTCAGTAAATTTGGAACAATGCTGTTTTAAGAGTGTGCAACAGACAGCCTGAGGATCAGATGTTAGATACAATGCCCAAAGCATGTTTCTGTCATCTAGATGAAAGTAGGGCAGAAGGAGCAGGTCTCCGTCCCTGAAAGATACAGGCAGTTGCCTTATCCTGACTCAAACCATTGGTCTGTTTAGCTCACTATTGTTAATTCTGGCTGACAGCAACTTTGGATAGTATCAGGCAGAATTTTTTCCATAGCATTCTCTGGAGACCCTCACAGTACACGCTGGTAGTCTCCCACTCAAGCAGTAACCAGGCCTGACTCCACCTAGCTTCCAGAAGCAGACAAAATTGAGTGTACTGTATCCAGCTTGGTAAAGGAGGACTCACACATCAACTTCCTCTTTTAGGAAGCATTCATCTCTCAACGGCATCCAAGTCAATTTCTTTGCTATTGTTTATTTATTTAGATAGGTATATTGCACTCTTCTGGTGCAAAAAGCATTATTCGGAATGGCTTACATTACAACAACTACAGATTTCAATTTCGTAACAGCAGTATAAAGCAGTCAGCTAAGAGAACAGTCTCAGGCATTGCAAACCAAATGTACCATTCCTTGCCGCATCCAAAAGCCACAAAAAACCCTGTGGGAATAAAATCTTTTCCAACCCCCAGCACAGAACCGGTGAGGTTGCAAGCCAAGTGTGCTCCATGGAGCAAAACGTTCCATTGTTTAGACACAGATTCTCAGAAGGATAACTAGAACAATACAAAGTCATGTGCCTCCTTTAAAGTCAACATGTTCATTTTCAGTGTGAACTTCTGCAGCTTACAATTCATTTTCTCACATCAATGGAATATAATATTTAGGCCACTGGTTTATGCAAGCTTCCAAGAAACTTCTTGTTGTGCCCCATTCAGAAGTGCAGTCCCTTGCTGCTAGATGCAGACAACACGTTGGTCCACCAGGAATAGGATTCTGTTTAAAGCTTGTGTCTAAGCCAGTGTTTCCCAACATGGGGCCCAGGGCCCACAGAGGGACTTCAATTCCCAGAAGCCTAAGTCAGTACACTAACTGTTCAGAGCTATGGGGAATTGACTTAGGCTCCTGGGAATTGAAGTCCAAAAACCAAAGGTTGGGAAACATTGGTCTAAGCCATCAGACTCACAAATGAAGCTGGTCCTTCTGAAAACCAATGAGGAAGAAAGGAAAGCTGATGTTGCAAACGCAGAGATATGGAAAACTTGTGCTAGAACAAACAGGCATCTTTGGCTGAGGAAGAGAGCTCTGCTTCTACATGCAGCGATGTCCACCTTAAGTTGCTTGATCCTAGCTGGGATGCAGAACAGGGGCTTTTCTTCTGGTCTTAAGGAACAACAAGATGGTAAACAAGCTGATAGGGATCCTCTCTAAAATATCTTGTGGTTCAGCTATTTATGGCTTTAAAGGCAATCACCAACACTTTGAATTATAACTGAAATAAGACCTGTGACCAGTTCAGCACTTGTAGGATGAGTGTAATACAGCTTAATCAGTGATGGCAAACCTTGGCACCCCAGCTGTTCTTGAACTTCAATTCCCAGAAGCCTTAATCAGGAGGAGTACTGACTTGGTCTTCTGGGAATTCCAGTCCAAGAACACCTAGAGTGCCAAGGTTCACCATCATGGGCCTAGGTACAGATATGTTGAACTACATATGGCCAGGTTGGCTAGGAGAGCTGGAATAGTAGCCCAGTACATCAAGGGCCTTCGTTAAGAGAGGCTGTTACATATGATCCCCTAGGCAAACATCTAATACCCTTGGTGGAAGACATGAAATCTGTACCTATAGAGTAGGGGTGGCCAACCTTTTGGTGCTGTGGGCCTGACCATGCCCCCAGAATGGCTGAGCAGGCCAGACCATGGCTGTCATAAATGTCCCCACTTCCGCATTTACATCAGCTGTGGGTGCATTTGTTTATGCACGGGTGCATTTTATGGCTGATGTAAATGTGCCTGCTTCTACTTCCAGGTACAGGGAAGATGGTGACGGGCCAGGATGAATGGTGCCTGGAGTCGGGGCCGGCCTGTGGACCATAGGTTGAGAACCCCTGCTATAGACCCTCAGCACTGGTCACGAGTCATGCCAGTTTAATTTTGCAATCTGGCGTGCAGAAATCAGTCGGACTTCTCATTTCCCAGAGCAAAATACCTGGAGAATAATATGCCCCTTGAAATTTGGCCTAAAACCAGTTAGTAACAGGCCCATGGAATCAACAGCTGATTGGTGAATCAATACTTATTGAAAACCCATGGATTCAATGGATCTACTCTAGTTGAAACCACCTTCCAGATGTAGGAATTAAGTAGTCTAGCTCAGACTACCAATTGGATTTAGGGTTTATATTGTGTCTCCTCTGTCTTACCTTTGCTACTGTAACAAATAAGATTTAAAACTCTACACGATTAGGGTTGGTTCCATTCCTTAAGTCTTTGACTTACAGTACCTTGAAAGCCTCATCGGAGTCACAATAAGTTGGTTTCACTCTTGATAATAATAATAATAATAATAATAATAATAATAATAATAATAATAATAATAATAATAATAATAATAATAATAATTATTATTATTATTATTATTATTATTATTATTATTATTATTATTATTATTATTATTATTAAACTACATCATGGCCAATGCTCCATGCTTTGCAATTTGATCACTCAATGCTGTCTCAGGACACTGATATTGGACACAGTAGCATATAGAATGGTATCTTGAGCTGTGTGCAGGTGAACAATAATAGGAAGATGTGCTGGGTCTACAGTGTCATGCTATCTCGGCTTATTTAGGGATGGTTGTGGCATGTCATTACACTCCTTCACAAAGGTTAATTTTCCCAACACACTAGTTAGTACCTGCTGTTGTTACTAAACCAAGAATGTTCACAAGGTTGGGTGAGAAGCAGCTCTGAGGATATTGGGGAGGAGGGAGCCATAAGTTAATAATTTCTCCCAAGTAGCTCTGTTTTAACTTATAATAGTTACAATCCTGTGCACATTTACTCATACATAAGCCTCCACTGAAACTGGTGGGGCGCTTTGCTGACCAAAGACCAGTGTTTGGAAAACTGGGACTACAATTCTCACCATCCCCAAACTAGCTGGTCTGTGGGGATTTTGGGAATTGAAGTCCAAACAACAAACCAAGCAAAAATGTTTCAAAACTTAGTGTGCTAAGCATGCCTAGGATCATGCTGGCTGACTGCAGACATTCCCCCCTGTGCAAAAGAAAATGCCAGCCCCTTTCACCATCACTCCTTGGTATAGAAAGATTCTGATTCTTCCAGAGAGGAACCCTGCAATGAGTTCCACTGTGAACCTCATTAGGTCATAAAGCTCAACCATTTGATTCTTATGAGCGTCTGATGGGTTTGTTTCTGCAGGAAAAATGCACCACCACCACCATTGGTTCCCCATAACCTCTCTTCTGAAAGTTACTGCATTTATATTTATTACCCTGATCCCAAACACAAGCATAGAATGAACACTTCAGACTTTTGTTTATTTCTTGTTCAATGCAAACTATTGGGAAATACTGTTCTGGCTATCTTAAGATGGGGACCTTTTAAAGTTGAATTTCAATGCACTTTGAGGGCGGGATATAAATGTAATAAATAAATTTTTAAAAATACAACATTTCCAGACCCAACACAAAATGTTCATCTGAAAATCTCTCCCCTTCCCATTTTCTATTAAGCTCACCAATGTTTGTTTGTGACACCCAAGACAGTATATACCATAAACATCTCTCTCACTCCCCAGAAGTGAAAATATAGAACTAACAGACTAAAGATTTTCCCTTCCCTTTTACTGTATAGGTAAAGGTTGCCCTTGCTCAAAAGCCAGTCGTATCTGACTCTAGGGTTCAGTGCACATCTTTGTTTATAGCCAAAGAGCCAGCGCTGTCTGCATTTGCAGACATTTCCATGGACATGTAGCAGGCATGCCTCAACAATTACTGTACCCAAAAACTATTGCTCTAAGTGACCGCCTCACTAAGCCTAATGGTAGAGCTGGTTGTAATCCCCCTACCAAAAATACATGTCCATCACCCAAAGCTGCCTGAGTGACTCCTCCTACCCCACGGCAAATACGGACTAGGCAGGATGTGTAATCCTGCTTTTACTAAACATCTGAACGTAAAACAAAACAAAAACAAGCAGGATTGTATTGGTGCTTCTTAGCGAAACAAAAATCATTAGCTTCTAAATATTTTATACATTGGCTCCCAGCTCACAGGCAGGCATACAACCAAGTACATTTAGGAAACACACGGATGTTATTTCTGCAAGCTGCCAGTCCAGAGGTTATGATACCAGGACAATCTAGGTAAAGCCATACAAGCTCTGCTTGTCTGGAGAACTATCAAGAGAGAGTTGCAACTCATAGACAGAGCATGTGCTTTGCAGGTCTCAGATTGGTTCTCCAGGCATGAATCTCATCAAAAATCCTAGAAAGCCATTGATGCTGGCCAAATATTGAAAATGCTGGCTTAAGTGGGCTGCCTCAAAAGACAACCTCCCATGTTCCTTCCAATTTATCCTCAAAGAACTTTAGCACATGTGTGGTTCTCAAATGTTTTCAAGAGTACAACCCACTCATCAGGTCCTCCAACATTTGGGGCTGATAGGACTTGTAGTTCCGAGAAACTGAGCCTGATACACAAGCACTGGGGTAGCAAACAGTGAGATTTCTTGTTTTGGTTTTTGAGGTACAGTACCAGCTTTCTAAAACTATACCAGTCTTCTTAGAAGACTGCAAGTTTGTTACAACGAGGTCTTTTAGAAGCCAATTCTGTTAAATGCAGTCAAGTTTAGGTCAAGGTAAACATAAAGGTCGCCCTTGCTCAAAAGCCAGTCATATCCAACTCTAGGGTTCAGTGCTCATTTCTGTTTAGAGCCAGCGCTGTCTGCATATGCAGACGTTTCCATGGACATGTGGCAGGCATGACTAGACACCGGAATGCTTCCCACCAAAGTACTCCCTATTTATCTACAGTACTTGCAATTTCTTGCTTTTGAACTGCTAGGTTGGCAGGAGCTGGGACAGAAATGGGAGCTCATTCTCTTGGGTATTGAACTGCTGACCTGCTGCCTTCCAGTCAGCGTCTTAACCACTTGAGCCATTGCAGTCTTGCACTGGCAGTGAAGTTTACTCTCGAGTTAAAATAAGCATACTGCATATGCATTACCTTTGTTCTTAGCCCAGAGTCCATGACCAACGACCCAAAACTGTCGGCATCCATTTAAGTTACTAAAGCTGCCATCCTGAAGTCAGCCAGAGTGTCCTCCCTGAACTCAATTTTGCGCGGATCGCGACCACATTACAAGGAGGCCGTTTTGGAACCGAAGCTCATCCCGGGAACGCCTTGCGGATCGGATGGGCTTCTGACTAAGCACGGCTCAGGATCGCGTGGACACTTTCCAGGCGCCGCAGCTCGAGCCAGGCAAGGTGGCTTCAAACAGGGAGTGGTCGGGGCAGAGACCTTTCGTCCCACCAACACTGCGCTCGTTTGGATCCGGGAGGGGGGAGGGGGCCGGGGGGGCAACTTAGAGGGGCATCTTCTTGCCCTCTTTCTTCCAAATAACCCCCCCTCCCCCACCAGTCCCTCCGGAGGTGGAAGGAGGTGGCACTCGCCAGGATCTGGCTCCGGGAGTTCAGTCAGCCCCTGGGGCGAGAAGATCCGGGATGGGCGCCTGGCGCGCCTCCGAGAGTCGCCTCTCCCCCTCCCCACTCCTAGGGAGTTTCTGCCGTTGCAATCCGCCTGGCCATGGCCAGCAGCCGGGAATCCGACTTCCGAGGAATTCAGCTCAGGGTGCCATAGGGACAGTGATGGCTAACCCTGGCACTCTAGGTGTTCTTGGACTTCAATTCCCAGAAGCCCAAGTTGCCCTCTTGCTGATCAGGGCTTCTGGGAATTGAACTTCAGGAACACCTGGAGTGCCAAGGTTAGCCATCACTGCCCTAAGACTAGCCTTCCCACGCGTTTCTCACCAAAAAAACAACAACCCCTTACTCCGGAGTAAGTAAAGAGCGGGTGAGAACGATCCGCTTTAAGGCGAACATCTGCCTCTAAGTCTACGGGATGCTCGCCGCGCCTGTACAAGCTACACACAGCCCCGGCTACACACAGCGCGCTCTTCTTCTGCCTCGCAAACGGTACTGGAGGGAGACCAAAGTTCCCCTAGAATCCCCTCGGCCCGTTCCTCACAAAGTACCATTTGCGAGCGCGGGTCGCGCCAGGAACTCCCCCCCCCGTGCTCACTTGCTCGAGAAATTACGGTACCTGAGCTGCTGCCCTCCCGGCTCTGCCACAGCGACTGCCCGCAATCTGGTGTCAGAAGCCTCTGTCGGATTCTCAGCGAAGGGCAGGTGCTGGTTGGGCTCAGGCGGGCGGGAGGGAGGCCGACCCCCAAGGCCCCACCTCTCTCCGGGAAACCCCGCCCCTTGTTGGGGCTGCCGGAGCATCTCCTCTTCCTCCTCCTCCTCCTCCTGCACCACCAGCCCTTCATCTTCTTAGGAAGTTGAGATCTGCCTGGAAGTCAATGCCCCACGTACTTAAATTCAATTTTCTTAAAATTGTTATTGGTATCACAATCATATACAGTAATGGTAATGAATACTATTTGTTGGTTCTTCTTCTTCTTCTTCTTCTTCTTCTTCTTCTTCTTCTTCTTCTTCTTCTTATTATTATTATTATTATTATTATTATTATTATTATTATTATTATTATTATTATTATTATTATTATTATTATTATTATTATTATTATTATTATTATTTATTGCATTCAAGAGGAATAGTACCTTGTCCTGGGTTGTTGTTTTTTTTTTTTTGGGGGGGGGGAGCTTGTATGTTCTAATGATGCTAGGGACTATGTTGAGCAGGTGCAACCACATCAGACAGGACTTTGATGATGATGATGATTCCTGTGTACCAGGCACCATTACATCCAGCTCACAGCTGCCACTACCACCGCTGCACCCAGAAGTGGAAGCAGACACATTTAAAATGCACTCTCACATGTGTAAATGCACCCACATTTGTCACAAACGTGGAAGTGGTTGCATTTATGACAGCCATAAATGTGCCTGCTTCCGCTTCTCGGGGCATGGTCAGGCTTGCTCAGCTGTCTGGGTGGTCAGGCCTGCGGCCAAAAAAGGTTGGCCACCCCGCTGAATACTGTCTTAAGCAGTTACAACAGGACTGCCATGAAGCCAACTAGAAAATTATGAATAAACTATTTGGAAAATTGAATAAAGCATACAGTACACCGAGTGCTTGAAGTAACAGTATAACTGCAAAGCTATCAAAGGAATGCAGAGATGGTACAAGATCTCCCAAGATGCCTTTTCCTCCAGGACAGCTACATTAAGAGACAACATTTTGGAACTCTGCTAGGTGTATTGTGTCAACACACACACACACACCCTGCTTGCAGCTCATCCACAATAGTAGCATTTTCCCCCTGTCACCTCTGTGTTAATTTGGGTTAGAAAAGTTACATTTGCAAATGTAAGTGGAATTTTCCAGTGGGGTGCTACAAAAAGGCCTGGTGATAAGGATCAATCCCAACCCCTTTCCTTGGGGAAATTTTCACACTTAGAGTGCAGGCTTAACACTAGGGAGGAGAACAGACATTTGGCAAAGATCTAGAGCAGGGGTTGGCAACCTATGGCCCACAGGCCAAATTCGGGCCACAGCACCAAATCATCTGGCCTCCACCCTCGCTTCAACTGCTGCTGCCGTGGCCGCGCTTACAGTGGCTGCAAATCTGTTTACAGCAGCCATAAAAGCATTTACAGCAGCCATGGCCGTGTTTATGGCAGTGTTTAGGGGGGGCTCCCACCAGTCTGGCCCCATCAACTGTTTGAGGGAGCGTAACCCAGCCCCTGACTTTAAAAGGTTGCTGGCCCCTGATCTAGAGGGATGTGACAAGGCTGGAGGAGTTGTAATAACTACAGAATCACATTGTTATCTTCCGATACCCGTTGAATATGCAGCAACATAGAAGCAAGGAACTATGACCTCCAAGTAGCACTACACTGGCACAAAATGACAACATAGGTTTGGAGGGTTGTGAAGTTGGTGGGTTGTACTGCCTGCTTGAGAGCCAGTGTAGTGTCAAGGATTCAGGAGACCTGGGTTCAAATCCTTGTTCTGGCTGTGGAAATTCACAGTGGGTATGTGACAATCCTAAACTAGTCCTTGAACACCATACCTCTATCGAAAACCCTGCTGGGGTTGTCAAATGTTGGAAGGGACTTGACAGCATAGAACCATGATGGTGAACCTTGGCACTCCAGATGTTCTTGGACTTCAATTTCCAGAAGCCCAAGCCCTCATGAATCCACACAAATGGGCTTGGGCTTCTGAGAATCTGTTCCTGGAAGCGGAAGTACAATGTGCCCGTATGGTTTGCCATCATGGGCATAGAACACCTGCCACTGCCCCTTCATTCCTACATTTAGTAGATAGTGTTTTTCTCATGATATCAAAGCTACCTCTGTGGCCTGAGACGGCAGCTGCTTTATTCAGCCTAAAGGTAGAGATAGCTCTTTAAATCTGTCCTTCTGGGTTAAGACTGTGTATGAGCAGCATTCAACCCACTCTCTCCTTTGACACACTTATAGGACACTCCAAAAAGTCCCCTCAGAATTAACTCCCATTATAATAATAATTTCATGTCAGAAATTATTCTGGGTTGAAAGGATTTTTGTGGAAGAAACTCCAGAATGCCCAAATGAGACTCCTTTCATGTCCTCAAGATACAGCGCTCAATCCATCATGGAGTACCTGGGTCTTGAACTGCTGACTTGCCAGCCTTCCAGCTAACAAGGCGAGCTTCTTAACCACTGAGTCACTACAACCCCCCAACTCCCATTGAGTTCAGTCTTCTTCTGTGTGTAGGCCAGACATGAAACTGCCAAAACGAAGCCACCTTTGGGTGAGTTCATTCTGCAGTTCCCTTCTTCTGAACTAGTGTGAGAAAGATTAGCCGGTAACACAAGGTGGCCATTACCAGGATACGCCCAATTGCATTTCAAAAATACCACAATCTTTGAGAAGGCTCTTGAAGCCCAGTTACAAGTACGGGTGCAGGATTGTAGCCAGAGTAAAAAATATGGGCAAAATAGGACATTGCATACCAAGAAGGGAAGGAAAAGGAAATACTGTAAATCTAAACAACCAAGTAGAGGCTTTGATATGAAAATGGGTATTAAAATATTTGAAGGAATGAAATAAATATATGATGGCAGCAGCAGCAACAACAACAATGTATCACTAAAAGGTGCATGACGGCTTGACCACCCATCTCTGTCCCAGCTCTTGCCAACCTTGCAGATCGAAAGCAAGAAATTGCAAGTAGATAAATAGGGACCACTTCCATGGGAAAAGATATTGGGGACATGAAAGGAGCCTCATTTGGGCATCCCCTGAGCAGAGTTTCTCCAGCAAAAAATCCTTTCAACCAAGAATAATTTCTGACATGAAATTATTATTACTAAAGGGTTCCCCCACCCACCCTGCAGAAGCAGTTTGACCTCTGCTTGTGTCCTTGCTACAAGCGAAGGACATGGCAAGATGAGGCACCACTTTGATTCTTAAAATACCTCAACAGCTTTGCCACGTCAACCTTGAATATGAGGTTAAACTGTAAAATTACAGTGTATTTTAAGGCTGTTGTGGTTACTTTAAAAAGAAAACCTTCAAAGCAGGCCTTTGGAATGTGCTGAGTAAGAATCTTCTCCTTGCCACGGAATCTGAAATGGTGTTCCTGCAGTGCATCACCACAAAAGCCACACAAACCCATTAAGACTAATGTATTTATTAGCTCTAGTGTTCAGAAATCCTACCCCTTCCCATGTATTTAGAAAACAAAATAGGACGTGTTTGTGTCACACTCCTGTCTCATACGTTGTTAGTGATATGTGGCATCAAGTTGACTCTGTCTTATAGAAACCCAAAACATTCTGTCCTCAATAGCTTTGCTATGGAGAGATCAATGCTTGAAATCTCACTTCACAATAAAGTAAAAAGTGAGGATATCAGACAAAGGTCACTGCTAAAGGACATAGTAACAAAGGGAGTTTTAACACCAGTATATGAGATGATTGAACATTAAGAAGACAAAAAACATGATTACAGAAGAACTCCACAACTTTAATGTTGACAATTAAGAAACTGAAACAGTGAAAGAATTACAAAATTAAGGTGGGCTGGCCACGTTGCATGCACAAGTGACAATAGGTGGAACGCCAGAATAATGAATTGGTATCCAAGAGTTTGCAACAGACAGTGGCGTCGCGCGGTGTTCAGCCGCCTGGGGCGAAGAAGAAAATCGCCGCCCCCCCCAGCTCCCCGCTGCTGCCGGTCCCCCCCCGGACCCAGGCAGAAGGCGCCGCCCCCCTGCTGAACAGCGGCGCGCGCGCGCTTGCGCGCACACGCGCCGCACACCTCTGCCTGCTCGCCCTCCAGGGGCACTCCGTCACCCACCCCCAACGAGCGCACCTCCACCTCCGGCAACTCGCTCGCCCGGCTGGCCATCGCTTCTTGCCTCGTCCTGGCAAGGAGGGGTGTGTGTGTCTGCAGCGACCTTCGGGGCCGCCGTGTCCCCCCACCACCACCACCGCAAACGCCTGGCCGGCAGGAGGCGGCCCCTTCGGCTTCCAGAGCCAAGCCGGGGGGCGCGCTACCCGGGGCGCAAGAGCACAGCTGCCGAAGGGAGGGAGGGAAGGACGGAGGTGGCGGGCGCTACCCACCCCCGGAGGAGGGCCGCGCGGGAGCGAGGGCCGGGGCCTGAGCCGGCTGGCTGCCGGGGCGCCGCCGCCGCCAGGGCGCCACTCGGGGGCTCTCCTGGCGGGCGGCCCGCATGCGCGCGCACGCTACCCACTTCCTGCCCAGCCAGCCACCAGGGGCTCCCCGCCACGGCGCCACCCACCCCCGACGAGCGCCCCCGTCTGACGGCAAGCTGGGTGGGTGGCTGGGCGGGCGGAGGCGAGCAGCGTGCGCGCGCACGTGGGCCGCCCTCCAGGAGAGCCCCCGACGGCTAGCCGGGCGGGCGGGGCCCCTCCTTGAATGGTGTCCGCCTTAAAAAAAAACCCTTTTTCTCCTCCTCGCCCCCGACGGCCAGCCAGGTGGACGGAGGCGAGCAGCGCTCGCCAACAAAACGGCCGCCCTCCGCCTGGGAAGTCCTGCTTCCTAAGCCCGGCCCCAGGCAGAGGGAGGCCAAACTGGTGGGGACATTTTGCCGCCCCCTGAAATCCGCTGCCCGGGGCATCCGCCCCCCCCTGCCCCCCCCCACGCGACGCCACTGGCAACAGACCTACGGGAAGACTACCTTGCAGATGGGAAGACTTTCCCAAGAAAAACATTGGACCAGCATGGAGAAGAACTGCTAGGGATAAATCATTATGGATGGATGTTGTGCAGAATGTCATCGTGGAGATGTCTACTCATACAAGGACTCCTCACTGAATAACAACTCCAAGGTATCCAAGGCAAGTTCCTTTATGGAGTCAACCCATCTCATATTTGCTCTTCCTTCTCTTCCTGCTGCCTTCTACCTTTCCCAGCTTTATTGTCTTTCCCATTGAATCCTGCTTTCTCATGATGTGCTCAAAATAAGGCAGTCTCAGCTTTTGACTCTAGAGACTATAATTCCTTCATTTCCACTCCAGCACCCTATTTTCAACAATTCTGTTTCCCCCCCTGCCAACTTTCTTTACTGTCCAGCTTTCACACCAATGTGGGGTGATTGGGAATACAAGAGTGTGGATGATCTTGGTCTCCAGTGACTAAGCCGTATACAGTACTTAGTATTGTTTCTAATTCCTTCATTTCTGCCCTACCAAGTCTCAGTTATCTTCTGATTTCTTGACTGCAGTCTCTGTTTGAACTGATGATTGAACCAAAGAATAAAAATTATTTCACTGTTTCAGTTTCTTCACTGTCAACATTAAAGTTGTGGAGATCTTCTGTAATCATGGTTTTTGTCTTCTTAATGTTCAATCATCTCATATACTAGTGTTAAAACTCCCTTTGTCTTGATTATTTGGGCAATAAACCACCTGGAGTTGCCTTGTTGAGGGGCTGGTTAAACAAACAAACAAACAAACAAACAAACAAACAAACAAACAAACAAACAAACAAACAAACAAACAAACAAACAAACAAACAAACAAACAAACAAACAAACAAACATGTTTTCTTTACTAATCTTCACTTATTTCCTTCTTTTATTGCCCACCCGCCCACCTTTAGCTGTCCTTACCTGGGTGTATTTGCCCCTTTCCTGCTTATCTAGTTTCTCTCCTGGCCAATCAGACCCATTCTTACTATGACCATCACTCATCATGTCCCACCACATACTCACCAAACCAGTGCTTTTCAAATAGTACATTTACCATCACAATACTTTTAACTGTAACCAGGGATCACAATTGGTCTACCACCGAAATTCTAAAAGCCACCAACAACTTGAGATATGCAAATGATACTACTGTAATGGCAGAAAGTAAGGAAGACCTAAAGAAGCTGCTGCTTAGGTTGAAAGAAGAGAGTGCAAAAGCTGGCTTGAGACTCAGTATCAAGAAAACCAAGATAATGGCAACAGGCCCTATCAGTCCCTGGAAAATGGATGGGGAAGAAGTAGAAGCAGTGACAGATTTTATTTTCTTAGGATTCAAGATCATTGCAGATGGAGATTGCAGCCATGAAATAAAAAGGTGACTGATGCTTGGGAGACAAGCTAAGAGAAACCTGGGGAACATAGTGAAAATAGAGACATCACCTGGGGGGGGGGGGGTTTCGCATAGTCAAAGCAACACCTGGTGGTAATGTATGGTTGTGAGAACTGGACCATTAGGAAAGCTGAGCACAGAAGAATAGATGCCTTTGAAATGTGGTGTTGGAGGAGAGTTTTGAGAGTACACTGGACATCGAGGACAACAAATAATTCAATCCTAAAAGAAATCAACCGTGACTGTTCCTTAGAAAGTAAAGTAGTAAAGATGAAGCTGAAGTACTTTGGACACCAAATGAGAAGAGAAGATTCACTTGAAAAAGCCTTGATGCTGGGAAAGGTGGAGAGCAAAAGAAGAAGGAGAGTGCCCAAAAATGAGATGGCTAGATTATTGTAGATGCAATGGGCACAGAGCTGGGCGGGTTGAGGAGCATGATGGAGGACAGAGGTGCCTAGCATGCAATGTTCCATAGGGTCGCAAAGGGTCGGAATCGACTGTGCGACTGAACAACAACAAACCATCAGGCAATGGCATTTAGATCCCAGAGTAAATCATTTTAATAGATTCACCACTCCTGAGAAGATTCTGAATCCCAGCATATTTGAAGCCAATTGGGTAGTGAGCTGTCTGTAACAACGCTTCTCCCTGCCCCCATAACTTACCTGTCTTCTCCAAAGGTCACTTCCAACCTGATCCACAAAATGCAGACTGAGGGTCAAATACGTACTCAGTGAGACAAGCCTATTGTTGCAATGGAAGACATGAAAGCCTAATGATTGTTTTATTATGTTATTGTGTTACTTGTATGTGCACCGCCCTGAGTGAAAAATATCCCAGATGGTTGGTATAAAAATTCAATCAATCAATCAATCAATGTGTGGAGTGTTAAAATCCCACCACAGAATTAGTATGGGGGAAATCAACACTAGGCAGTGAAACAGTTAAGTTAAATGATAGGCAGCAAAGCAACAGAGTTAATTAATTAATTTAGTTAACTAAGTTAATTAATTAATATTCTATTAATTAGGTGTATGCAGTCCATTCCGCCACACAGTATTCCTTATATCCAGTGGTGGGATTTAGCAGGTTTGCACCAGTTCGTCAGAACCGGTAGCAGAAATTCTGGCTGGCCCCGCCCATCCATGTTTTGAAATAAAGTAGTCCTAATTCGGGTGCAACGCAGGGCTTTCCCCCTGGCCATGCTCACCATACCATACCCACAGAGTAGGTAGTAAAATTTGTTGAATCCCACCACTGCTCATATCCAATCATTTCAACTTTTCCTCACAGGAATATTTCTACTAGGCACTAGGGATGTGCACTGCCTTTGGGCCAACGTGTAAACACAGACCAAATCAAAGCTATTTCCCCCCAGAGGCAATCATGGGGTGAAACAAAAAGTTCAACAATATTCATAAGGGGGAGTAGTATCCCACATGGATCCTTCCGTGTTTAGTTTGGCACTGATGTGGTTAAAAAAAGTTAAAATAATAATTTTAAAAAAGGGATGTTGCATGATTAAAAATGCAAACAGGATTTTTTTTAAAAAAATAAATGATATTTATAAGAAAGATACTGATGGCTGCCAAAGAAGACTGATAGCTTCACTGGCCCATGAAGCCCAAGATTTCCTGCACCGTTCAAAGACTGAGGAGCTGGGAAAGATCTGTTAAGTGAGGCCACAAGACTGTAATCATTGCTCTCCACTGTCTCTTTTTAAGCTATAAGGCGAAGGGAAGGATATCTGTCAGTGTAGCACACTGCCTGGGTGTTTCCTTTTCCTTTTATTTCTAGAAACTGTGTTATTTACACTACCAAGACTGTGTGTGCATGTGTGTTTACAGATGAATGATTGCTTTGTTGTAGATAAGTCAGAACTTCACTTCAGGACATTAGGACCTGTCTTTCTGCCTGGGTCTTGTTTCTTTTCTTGTTGGTATTGAAGTGTCACTGACAAAGTTCATAGCAGACGTCATGTTTTCTGGGATGGGCAAATAATTTTGACAGAAATGGTTTTGATCACAGTGTGTAACCCCACCTCAAGTCAACAGCCATTTGTTTTCCCCCACTTGCAAGAATTAGTTTTTTCCACAGAGATTTGGAAATGCTTAAACCAGGGGTGCCCAAACTGCAGCCCGAGGGCCAGATGCAGCCTCCTATGCCAATTCATCTGGTCCGTGAAGCCCTCATCGCTCCTGGAAGCGGAAGTAAAACGCGCCAGTACAAGTGCATTTTACTTCTGCTTCCAGGAGCGACGAGGGCTTCACGGGCCAGATGAATTGGCATCGGGGCCACATCTGGCCTCCAGGCCTTAATGACCAGCTCCCTGAACCATGTGATTGGCCCACAGCCCAAAAAGTTTGGTCACCCCTGACTTAAATGTTAGCCTCAGTGAGGTGAGTAGAGGGGCATATAAATCTAATTTAATAATAAAATAATAAAATAATAGACACGGAAAAGGATCAGTTGTAGAATCTTCAGGAAGGCCCCATGAAGATCTAAATGACCTTATCTGGGTACGGACTGGGTCAGGAGTCCATAGAAATGTTTAATTTCTATACTACACAGATACAGAATTTTGACTTCACATTGACCTTGAGTCTACCATGACTTTGTCCAACAGAATTCTGGAATGAACCATGACAGTTAAAGTTGGTTCAAAATTTTATAATTGTATGGTGTAGTTAAATTTCAAGCTCATCATCGTCTCTATTTCCAATTCTTCTGTGTCTAGGCCAGATGCGAAACTGCCAAAATGAAGGCATTTTTTGTGAGTTCATTCTGTAGTTCTTTTCGCCTGACCTAGTGTGAGAAAGATTAGGTGGCAACACAAGGCTGCTGTTACCAGGGTACGCCCAATTGTGGTTCAAAAATACCATAATCTTTGAGAAGGCTCTTTCTCTGTACCCCTTTATTTCCAATAGCAATTACACTTATATACCATACCATAGAACTAAGTGCACTTTCTGGGTTGTTCACAAGGTAATTAGTGTTTTGTCTTCAACATGCTAGATGCTCTCTTTATTGACCTCAGAGGAATGGATGGCTGAATCAACCTTGTGTTCCATCAGGATAAAAACTCAGATTGTGAGCAGAGTTTTGGCTGCAGTACAATAGTTTAACCACTAGGCTATGAGGGCCCTTTATGATCATTTTGGCATCCGTGCAGGTAGCCAGTCTGTTTCTGGGCCCAGTTCAAACAGTTGAATTTAATCTTTAAAGTTCTAAATCAGGGATGCCCAAACTATGGCCCAGGGGCCAGATCCAGCCCCCAGTGCCAATTCATCCGGCCCATGAAGCCCTCATTGCTCCTGGAAGCGGAAGTAAAACACACCCATATGGTATTCCCCCCCCCCCCCCCCGTATCCAACCCCTGGGCTGTAGTGACTGGCTCCCTGAACCATGTGACCGGCCCGTGGCCCAAAAAGTTTGGGCACCCCTGCCCTAATTGGCAGATTATGGGACAGGGACTCTCTTCTACTCAGACCTTAAAGACATCATATGAAGTTCTCTTCCATGTATCCAGTGGGGTATAAATGTAAATAAAATAAAATAAATCAAGAAATTTGGAATTTGTTCCTCTTATACGACAGGTGAATTCAGAGATATTTTTGCTACCTACATGACACGAAGACTGAATTGAATTTATCTGTAGTTTTTTCATCCAAAGTCACCTTTTTTGTGCCTCCCACTATGGAGGGAGGGATGGGGTGTGCTTGTAGATGGAGTTTTGGTGACATTAGCTTTTGGACGTGATGTTTAGTACTATAGTAACATATCCACATAGTGTTTAGTCTGTCCTTATCCCCCTCCTTTTAAACAAATTAAATAGATGAGAATAATGCTATAACAACATATCACTTTACTACTAGGTTTTAGCTCTAAATGTGATGTTCCAGAGCTCTAAAGGAGCCCTTGTGTCGCAGTGGTTAAACTGCTGTACTGTAGCCTGAAGATTGGGAGTTCAGTCCTGACTAGGATCAAGGTTGACTCCACCTTCCATGTTTCTGAGGTCAATAAAATGATTACCCAGCATGTTGGGGGCAAAATGGTAATTACTTTGTGAACCACCCAGAGAGTACACTAAGCACCATGGGACAGTATATAAGTGCAATATCTATTGCTATATTGCCATGGTTCTCAACATGGGGGCCTACAGGGGGGCAATTTGATTTTTAAGGGGGGCAATTCGAGAATAGTTTAGAACAGACCTAGTGAATGGCCTTTTAGGCTTCCTCCACATGAATAGGAATTCACTATTTGAATCATAATACAGTACAGTAGTTATATGTCACCAGGGTGTGTGTGTGGGTGTGTGTGTGGGTGTGTGTGTGGGGGGGGGGGGAATCAGGATTTTAGAGATGCTTAGATGAGCCATGGCCAAAAATGGATGGGAACCAATGCCATATGGTGTCATAGCATTAGTCTCATTTATTTAATTAAAAAAAATTAAAATAAAACAGCAGCAATTGCAGAAAGGAAAGACCCTAAGATTGACTTGCCCCGGTCTCTCATCTCAGCTTTGCTTCGTCTAGCTGACTTGGAGTGGATTACTAGACATCAACTCTCTTTCTCACCGCCTCTTCCTCCTCCTCCTGCTCCATAGATAAGTGTGCATGCATGCATGTGTCTCCTCCTTTTGTTGGCACATCCACACACACACTCTCTCTGCTCTCACCTCTTCCCTGACCCCTTCTCTCTCTTGTGCTGGTTCTTTCTGGCATTTGGGTCCCTGAAACACCAGCACTGCATCGAATCTTGCTTTACAGATTAAAGTTGCCCCTGCTGGCGGTAGTGGTCTCTGCTTGTTGGAGTCTCTACCCCACAATACCATGAATCAAGACCTACTGTGTTTCCCCGAAAATAAGACACGTCTTATATTTTTAAAAACTCCAAAATATGCACAAGGTCTTATTTTCAGAGGATGTCTTATTTTTCCATGACGAAGAAGAATACAGTACACCTTTATTGCTGATACAGTGGATCACCAGGGCAAGATTTAGGTTAGTGCCTTATTTTCGGGGGGGGGGGGGCACTTATATTTCCGAGGTGGGGAAAAATAGGGGGTGCCTTACTATAGGAGGAGGTCCTATTTTCGGGGAAACAGGATAGTGACAAGGTGGTGTTTTTAAATCCTCTGTTTAGAAAACCACCACCACCACCACCAAGGGATTGGCAGAGCCAGGAAGGAAAGACAAGCAAAGGCAGAAAGAGCCACAGAAAGGAAGGCAAGAAGTGGAGTCACGGGTTGGATCGCAGTGTCAATTGCATTGCCAGTATGGATTCTCAACCTTCTATACAACCTGCCAGTCCAATGTGGGCACTCAGGACGATTGCAGTTGTAGTTAAGGCTGTGAATCAAACCTGACCAGTACTGAATCACTTTTCAGGGTAGTCATAGTCCCAGTGAAACAACTAGGGCTAAAGGAGAGGTCTTTCCAGACATTTCAGAGAGCAAACAAAACAAAAATACAAAAACATTGTAGCACTTTAAAGACTAACTCCTGTCTGATAAAGCTAGCATTTAAATACAGGAGTTAGTCTTTAAGGTGCCACAATGTTTTTGCCTCTTTTTTTGCTGTTTTGTTTACTCTCTGATATGCTGTATTTTAGTTAGCCTTTAAAGTGCCACAATGTTTTTGTCTTTTTGTTTTGTTTACGATCCGATATGATCAAAGCCAGTGGTGGGCACCAGCAGGCTCGCACCAGTTCGGCAGAACCGGTAGCAAAAATTCTGGCTGGCCCCTCTCCCCATCCAAGTTTTGCAATAAAGTAGTCCTAATTTGGGTGCAATGCAAGGCTTTTTCCCTGGCCACACTCACCATACCATGCCCACAGTGTGGTAGTAACAGTTTTTTGCAGCCCACCACTGCTCAAAGCACAGACTAACATGGCTACCATGTCACAGATTTCCAGACATTGTAACCCATGTACTGTATATCATGGGAATGTGGAAGCTGTGTTATGATTTTTAAAATTGTCATCTGAACATACCTTTAATTGTTTTCAGATGTTTCTCTCTCCCCCCCCCCCAAGTTGGTTTTACTTCTGTTTTGACCCTTTGCTATTTTGTGTGTGTGTGTGTGTGTGTGTGTGTGTGTGTGTTGTATTTTATATTTTTAATTTATCTGCATATTGCCCAGGGAGCTATGGTGAGGGAGGGAGGGAGGGAGGACGGACGGACGGACGGAAGAAAGAAAGAAATTCAGCTTAAAGGTCATTTGATATTTACAGGGGATCTTTCAGTCACTTGGCCAATTTCCCTTCCTTGAATTAACAATACCCCTTGTGTCTTTGCTGCATATTTGAAAGAATTACTACCTGCCTGTAAGTGAAGCTGAGATCTTCTCATACTTTCTTCTCTCTGACAATAGCACATTGTATATGGGTAGCGTGCTGTAAATTAGTATGACTATCCACATACCCTATTTGGTACTCTCTCTCTCTCTCTGTTTGTGTGTGTGTGTGTGTGTGTGTGCGTGTGCGCGCACTTGATTTTTTCATGTTACAAGAACAGTTTTAAAAGTATTAAATTGTTTTTCAGGCTCCAGTTTATTTATTCTTTAACTGGCACAACATTTAGGGATTTTGAATGAATCATCCTCCAAACCCTGTAAGTACCCAGAAAAGTGACAGAAAATTACTCTGGGGTGGTTGCATTATATAATAGCAGCATAAGCTGTGACGTTGGCTACACAATCCTTCTTGCTGCTACCTATCAGTAGCTGACTTGACATTGGAATTATGAAGCACAAAGCTCTGCATAGAAAACTTGTCTAGGTTACTACTGCTATTTTCACCAAAGCAAAGGCAATCACACTTATATACTGCCCCAAAGTGCTTAGTGCATTCTCTGGGCGGTTCACGATTAGCATCCCCCACCCATATGCTGGGTACTCATTTTACCGACCACAGAAGGCTGGAAGGCTGAGTCAACCTTGACTGTTGTCAGGATTGAACTCACAATCACTGCACTACCAAGGCTCTCCCATTCAAAACCACTGCCATTCAAAATGGATTCTTTGAGTTGTAGTCCAAAAAACCTTCACAGTCCTGAGATCTGACTACTCTTACCAATCAGCAAAGCAAAGAGGTTAAACAGAAATGTGGTTGACGGTCACAAAATGTTAGAGTTCCACAGATGGCAAACAGAAAGATATTAAAATTAAGCATACTGTATTAGGATTGTGCTTCCAAAGGCATATATGTATTTTATGTTGATTTCTCTTCTTTATGTTTGTATTTTATGTTTGTTTTTCTTTTATTTTTAATTAAAAAACAGTTTATCATTTAAAAGGAATATGAATCCCTGTAAGGGGAGAATTGTTTTTATTTGGGGAGGATAATGGATGTCAGAGGCTCCCACTGTTATTCTTAACACAACTCTCAATATCACTCTCTCTTGTTGAGATAGGAAGGGTTACTTACTTACTTACTTTTTGGGGCTACCAACTCTCAGAATTTGTCAGCCAGGATACGCCTGCCAAAGGAATGCAGGTATAGTTCAGAAAAACAACCCCAGATGCACTCTTTTCCTGATTCAGGCTGGGATCCTGTTAAAGTGACCCACTTGTGCATCAAACACAGGGTAAGCAGTTTAGTTTATTAAGGCCTTGTGCACACGTGTAGCCAGGATCTTCCTGAGCAAATGTAAACTGGGCTTCTGTGATGGGGATCTACCATTTTGCATGGGAGATTCTGCAACAGGAAAATTACTATTCCAATGGAATTTTATGTTCCACAAAGGCGAATCCTCCCTGCTGCTCCATCTTCTGGTCCCAAGAGATCAGGATCCTGCTTCTGCAGTGCTTCTGACCTCTGCCAATCGAAGAAGAATGAATTATAGATTACCACTAATTGCCCATGTGTGAATATTATTCTCCAGACTCTACAGCCTTCCTAAGATTTCTTGTTGGTGTGCCCAGTTCTAGCATGCAGCTGTGACAAAGCAATTCTGTGACTTCACTCCAGCCCCTGAGTGACCTGGAACACCTGGAAGATGTTCCTGTGGGTCTCCACACCAGCAGTCCATATAAAAAGGGCTGGTGTACATTTTTGTCATCTTGGACTTACTTCCTAGCCCATTAGGCTAGTCAAGGGCCTTATTAGTTCTGGTATAGCTCAGTGGGTTGGGGTACTGGGCTGCAAAGTCAGCAGCTGGAAGTTTAAATCCCCAATGAGCCTCCTGGGCAAGGAGCCCTTCACAATCACCCAGAGTGTGTGTGGCTGATAAGAATCATAACTCTTGTCACCTCCAAGGCCATGGGTAAGCTGCATGGACCCAGAGTGCCACTAGAAGGAAGGACAGGTAAATAACTCGAGTCTACCTACAGAACCCTGTGATGGTTGCAATAAGTTAGAAACAACTTTATGGCACTTCATCCATTCTTATTAGGATTAGTCTAAATGAGGTTATCCTGCTATGGTAATAGAGTAGTCCAGTAGTCCTCAAACTTTTTAAGCTGGAGGTCAGTTCACACCCTCTCAGACTGTTGTCTCGATAGCAGAGTAGCACTTTAAGCTGTTACGCAGCAAAAACCTTAGCTGCAATGACACACGCACATATGGCTTCAGTGAAGGGTGCACTTTACTTGACAGTGAGGGGAAGACAACATACACAGATCTATATACAAAGGTACCAGTCTCCCTCCAAGCCCCACAGTTGCAATGAAGTTTGGAATCCTCTGATGGCTCTAGTCCCAAGAGCATGCACAGAGTCCTGGTAATCTTCTCAGTTGAAGAACTCTCCTCAGCAGCACAACCTCCTTCAGCAGTCTCACTCTCCCTCAGTATATTAACCCTCCTCGGTGGACCCTTCCCAGAGGGTCACAGTTATACTCTGGTGTTGCTGGGCAGTTTCTCTAATCAGCCACAGCTGTGCTGTTGCTGGGGCACATACACCAGGCAGACACAGCCGTGCAATCAGTCTGTGCCTCAATTCTAAACACCTGTGTTTAGGGTACTTGCAGGGCCTTAAAGCTGTACAAACCCACTGGGCAGAAATCTTTGTACAATACTCCACAAAATGCCCTAACAAGGGGCCAGACTGGTGGTGCCACCACTGCCCAGACACCCCCTCCCCGAGCACTTAAACTCCCCCTCACTTTGTGCCTCCTCCCTCCTGAGCCTCCCCACTCTCCCTCCCTGTTTACCAGCCTGGAGGAGCTGCATGGCATGGGTGAACGAGAGATCCAGGCTGTCCTTCTCGCTCGCAGCCATTGGGAAAGCCACACTCAGCCAGAGAAGCCCCTAGGAAAGGCACCTGCATCTGCCGCTTCTGCCACAATCCTTGTCCCTTCCACTTGGCTTGTTGTATCCCTAACAGTGCTCAATAGCAGGGTGGATGTTATCAGCCTTACAATATCTGCCCTGCTATAGAGCACTGGCAGGGACATGCTAAAGCAAGCAGAAGAGACAAGGATTGAGGCAGGTGCAACAGCTGTGGCAGCAGCTGGAACAAGGGCACAGGCCGAATGATTTGGTGCCTCAGACTTGATTGGGCCCAAGGGTCATAGTTTTGGAAGCCCTGGAGTAGACCATATTGCCAGTGACTCAATGCCAAGTGTCAGGCGGCGATTAACTAACCTGACCACCCTGAGGACTAACGCCTTTGAATGCCAAAGTCCACAGGGAAGGGTGATGGTCCCCAAGTGAATTAAATCACACTTGAATCCATCTTAATGGAGGGCAGTAGCTTCATCAATACTGGCCTGGGGCCGATGAGGACTTAGGATGCCAAAAGGGCCCAGGACCAGAAATGACTTATGGAACTGGATCAGTGACACGGGAGTCATTCTGTGATGTGAAAGGCAGATGAAAAGCCACTGCATTATATTCTCAGGAAAATCTTCATGGTTGATTGCCTTGATGATCACCAGTATTCAGATTTGGATACGGCAAAAGAAGAAGAATTAGTCTAAAATTCTCAGTTTGAGAGCAGTCAGAGGAGAGTCCTCTGTCTGAAAGTCTCCTCTATTTTGATGAGCTGTCCAAACTTAAATCACACGAAGGAGATATCAAAGCCTTGAAATTGCAGGTCAACAATCAGTGCATGGACAAGATACTGAGCAGGCTCACAGAATTAGTCTTAGCTTTCCAACATATGAAAGGAGTTATTGTACTTCCAAATTTATGTAGAAATTTATTGTTACATGGTATCATCAAGCTGGAACCAAGGTACTGTACTGTATAGTGACCCAAACAGGGCTTTCAAGATAAGTGAGATGTTTAAGGAGTAGCTTTACCAGCTCCAGACACCCACAGAGCTTCCATGGCTGAGTGGAGAGTGAAACTCAAGCCTCCTGAATCTTAAGCTGTCACTCTAGCTACAACATCACATTGGGTCCCCTGCATAGAGATTAACACTTTCCTATTTTAGGAAAAGTAGACCCCTACTTTTTTTGGTGAAGTGGTCACCCAAGAGAGGATCTGACACCCACCCACCTGTCAGGATTTACAGCTGCTGCCCTAAGTCCTGCAGGACTGGACCTTCACTCTGCTGCAGCTGCTAAGCCCCACCTAAGAGCCCTGGGGCACGTTCTGAATCATAATAAGCTCCACCTGGAGACCCTGGAAGGCTTAGCTATATAAGAACCAGCCTTTCCTCCCTGAAGACGCCTTAGCAATGCTGGTCAATAGACTTCTTGTTGCTTGGCTCCTGGATTTTTTGCCTTGTTCCAAAGACCTCTTACTTTGGTCCTGCTCTAGAAGATCTCCTGTCTTGCTCTTGCTTCCTGCTTCTGAAAACTTTTGCCTGGTTCCTGTGGGCTGTTGTGTCATCAAGCAATGAAGGTCAGCAGACTTGCAGTTGTTTGGCTCCTGAGTTGCTTGCCTTATTCCTGCTGTTGAAGGTCTCTGCCTGGTTCCTGCTCCTGAAGACCCTGTTCCTGGTTCCTGTTGTGCCTTGCCTGTACTCTGGCTCCTAGAATTACATCCTTCTCTTGCCCCACCCTTGTCTGTTCATTTAGTCACCCAAACTCTGTGGGTGTCTGGCTTGCTTGGACTATGTTCTTGTCCTCAGGACTAAGCCTGCATTCCTACCTTGATTTGGATATGGACTCTGGACTGAGATATAGTTCCTGTTTAGCCTGTTGCCCTGGGTTTTAGCAGTCCTGTTACATGCCAGCTGTCTACACTCTGGACTCTGATACCACCCGACCCAGCAGTACCTTTTTTACCTTCCCTCGTAGCAGTAGGACATCAAAACAAGAGTAGCCTCCAATCCTCTGTTCTTTTCAGTACCCAGAATCTTTGGATAGCTGCTGAGACCAGCTTCCCTGGCAGGGTCCACAGCTTTCCCCCAACACACCCATATATTCTTCAAGCCATGAGCTTATCTGGCCAAAGTAGCTGAATTTGGGAAGCTGCCTGGCCTTTCCAATGTTATACAACATCCACTGATGTAGAATTGTTCCAGCACATGGGGATAATTATATCGCTGTGTGGAATCTTGTATCCACATGCTCTTACCTGATAAGCTCATAAATTGAGAGCCACTAGTGGTGGCTTAGTGGTTAAGATGCTGAACTTGATTATTGGAAGGTTAGCAGTTTGAGACCTGAGTGATGCATGGCAGAGTGAACTCTTGTCTCTGTCCCAGCTCCTGCAAACCTAGCATTTTGAAAGCAAGAAATTGAAAGTAGATAAATAAGTATCACTTTGGTTGGAAAGTAACAGCGCCCCATGCATCCCGGTGTCTAGTCATGCCTGCCACATGACCATGGAAGCATCTGCAAGCACAAACAGCACTGGCTCTTTGGCTGTCAACAGAGATGAGCACCAAACCCTAGACTGGGTTTTGAGCAAGGGAGACCTTTACCTTTACCTTTTTGTGAAAGACGCTAGGAGGAAAAGATCAATGTGGGTCTTTGTAAACTGACTAAAAAGGTCTGGTGTACAAAGTGCCCTTAAATCTATTTTCACCCCATCCACCCACCCCTGTGTGGAGCATAAGATAAAGGTCTCCCTTGTTCAAAAGCCAGTTATATCCGACTCTAAGGCTTGGTGCTCATCTCAATTTACAGCCAAAGAGCCAGTGCTGTCTGCATCTGCAGATGTTTCCATGACCATGTGGCAGGCATGACTAGACACTGGACTGCACAGAATGCTGTTACCTTTCCTGCCGAAGTGGTACTTATTTTTCTACTTTCAATTTCTTGCTTTTGAACTTCTAGGTGGGCAGGAGCTGGGACAGAGGCAGGAGCTCACTCTGCCATGCAGCACTCAGGTCTCGAATTGCTGATTTTCCAATAATCAAGTTCAGCATCTTAACCACTAAGCCACTGCAGTTCACCAAAAATAAATCTACAATACAAAGACTGAACATAGTTAAAGTAGGAATATCACCTTGCAAACAAAAATCTACACAGTCAAAGCAATGGTATTGCCAGTGATAATGTATGGTTGTGAGAGCTGGACCATTAGGAAAGCTGAGCACAAAAGAATAGATGCCTTTCAAATGTGGTGTTGGAGGAGAGTTTTGAGAGTCCCCTAGACAGCGAGGAGAATAAATAGGTAAATCTTAGAAGAAATCAACCCTGACTGCTCCTTAGAAGGTCAAATAGTAAAGATGAAGCTAAAGTACTTTGGACATCAAATGAGAAGAGAGGATTTACTTGAGAAAGCCTTGATGCTGGGAAAGGTGGAGGGCAAAAGAAGAAGGGGGCAGCCAGAGATGAGATGGCTACATGGTATGGCAGATGCAATGGGCACAGAGCTGGGCGGGCTGAGGAGGATGGTGGAGGACAGAAGTGCCTGCCAGGCAATGGTCCATAGGGTCACAAAGGGTCGGAATTGACTGTGCGACTGAACAACAACAACAACAAAGACTGATAGTAGTTTTAAATTTAACAGCTTTATTTTCATGTGTGCTTGCATGGATTACAACCCACTTCTTCAGACTTCTCTTAAATTTTCATTACAAGCCTGCTGGCTCAGATCCAGGAGGAGCTTTATGGCAAGAACAAACACTCTTGAGGGTATGCGAGGGCACAAAAACCAAATTAGAAGATGAAGGACTGAGCTCAGTGGACAAGAAACAACATTAAAGGATGATATGTTTGAGGAGCTGAACCTTCCATGCATCACTTGGAGGATCGTGAGTGCCGGAGACGCTAAATGTCAGATCAACATACTCAATCGGGGCCTGATGGCAGAGAACATGCTGTGTAAATGTGGATTGATACAGAATCTGACTCATCACAGTAAACAAAACAAAGAAGACAAAACCGTTGTGGCACTTTAAAGATTAACTGTTGTATTTTAATGTTAGCTTTCGTAGATCAGGTCCACTTTATCAGACATGATCGATTTCCACTCCATTCGGCTAAATATAGTGTCCTTCCTGGTTGAAATTTCTGAGACAGTTAGCAGTGTTAGTCTGCGTTTCAAGACTATCTGGTCTGTTGATCAATACCAGAAACATACACTGATGGGGAATTAGGTTCAGCCAAGGACAAAGCCAAGAAAGTGGTTTCATTTGGGCAGTCCAGGTTTTGAGCGGGACATGAAAGAAGAAGATTACAAGGCTTGGGAGGGGGAGGGGGCAAAGAGGCTGCAAAGGATTTGAGTGGTAAACAAACATTATAAAATCAATGCAGGAGGAATACGATGCCTTTACATACTATCGCCTTCCTCCTACATTTATTTTATTTTCTGTACGGATCACACGGCTATCTTTGCTTTTTGTTGTTGTTCAGTCGCACAGTCGATTCCGACCCTCTGCGACCCCATGGACCACTGTCCGCCAGGCACTCCTGTCCTCCACCATCCTCCTCAACTCGCTCAGCTCTGTGCCCATTATCTCCACAATACCATCTAGCCATCTCATCTTGGGCCGCGTTCCTTCTTCTTTTGCCCTCGACCTTCCAAGCATCAAGGCTTTCTCAAGTGAATCCTCTCTTCTCATTTGATGTCCAAAGTACCTTAGCTTCATCTTTATTATTTGACCTTCTAAGGAGCAGTCAGGGTTGATTTCTTCTAAGATTGATCTATTTGTTCTCCTCGCTGTCCAGGGGACTCTCAAAACTCTCCTCCAACCAGTGATGGAATGTAACAGGTTCTCACCAGTTCTCCAGAACTGGTAGTAACTTCTCCCAGCGTCCCAGAGAACCGGTTGCAGCTTTTGGGGGGAACCACCTTCGGGGCTTACCTTTTCACTGGTTCCCCCACTGCACATGCGCGCCAAGCACTTGGTGTGCATGTACGCCTATAGTGCTTGGTGCGTATGCATGGCCTCCTTGCTGTCCTCCCAAGCAGGGAGGAGGAAGAGAAGCTGCTAGCCTGAAGCTCCCTATACCCTGCTCCATTAGATATCCTAGAGTACTTGTTAGGCAAAGACTTAGTACCTAACTTCTTTAACTGTTGAAAAGTGCCAAAATGAAGCCATCTTGTGGTGAGTTCATTCTGTAGTTCCTTCCATCTGTCCTAGTGTGAGAAAGTTTAGCCAGAATAAGCTTTAAGCTCTGGTTTAAAAGCTCTGGTTGATTTGTGTTGTGGGTGTTTGGGTGTATTTTAATGTATTTTTATTTATTTATTTACAGGTTTAGTGTTGTGGGTGGGTGGGTTGAGGGGTGTGTGCGTGCACGCATGCTTATTTTTATTTTATTTTTGGCCCCGCCCACAACGTCATGACATCATGATGTTGGCTCTGCCCACACTGTGATGACGTCATGGTGGGGTAGTAAAATTTTTGACATCCCACCCACTGCCTCCAACACCACATCTCAAAGGCGTCTATTCTTCTGCGCTCAACTTTCCTTATGGTCCAGCTCTCTCAACCATACATTGCCACCGGGAATACCATTGCTTTGACTATGCGAATTTTTGGTTGCAATGTGAATGTGATGAATCTACTTTTCACTATATGCTCCCCAGGTTTCTCACTGCTTGCCTCCCAAGGCTCAGCTTATTATTGTGTCCCCACACTTCCGGCATTATAAAGCACTGCCCTCCTTCAAAGCCTCTCTCTCTCCCCCCATCGAACCTCAAAGAGGTTGAGCTAGTTCGCTTCGATCCCGGAAGTGTGGGCACAGTGAGGCTGCTTCGCCCTAGGGCTCAGGAGGGAGAAGTTTGTCCCCCAGTCCCATCCGTACAGGAGGCGGGGCCAGAGAAGGACTTGCCCTTTCCCGGGAAGCGCCTCTTCCGGGACCGAGTCCTAGCACGATCGCGAGGAGGGAGACGTCGTACACACGCAAGACCATGTTCCGCCTGGAAGGTTTGGGCCCCAAGTTGGACCCGGAGGAACTGAAGCGGAAGATGCGCCAAGACGTCCTCTCCTCGGTCCGCACGTTCCTGGTCTACGTGGTGGCGCTGCGCATCAGTGAGTGGGTGGGATCCTCGAGGGGATCCCACGTGGAATCCACTTGGGAAAGAGAGGGGGGGGGGAAATCACTCTCACTTGCTTATCTTCCTGGGTGGTGGGGAGAGGAATACAGTACAGGAGGGCCGAGTTGGGGTCCCCAACGTGGGCCCCAGGCCCCACCGGGGGGGGGGGACTTTCATTCCCATTAGCCTAAGTCAGAACATTTTGGCTGATCAGTGCTTTGAGGAATTGACTTAAGACTTTTCTGATTTTTGGGACATATTTGGAAACCTTTTTTTTTTTTTTGCAACACACATTGAGGGATAATAAAGGGGAAAAAAAACCTGCACCGAATACAATGTATTTTTTGGCAGAATGATTGAGTTGTAAAAGGGAGTGGCTGGTAGACTCAAGGACTTTAGTACACTCTGGGTGATATATGTATTATGTATAAAATAATAAAGTTGTAATATGGTGGTGAAAGAGGAAATTAAAAAAAAAAAGAAGACTTTTCTGGGGAATTGAAGTCCCCAAACCCAAAGGTTGGGAAAAACAGTTTTAAGGGGCGGTGAAGGAGGGAGCATTGTTACTTTAAAAAAAAATGTATTTTATTAAGCCTCTGTTGGCTTTAAAACTCCTGCCAACCTAGCAGTTCGAAAGCAAGAAATTGCAAGTAGATAAATAGGGACCACTTCGCTGGGAAGGTAACAGCATTCCATGCACTCCGGTGTCTAGTCATGCCTGCCACATGACCATGGAAACATCTGCAGAAGCAGACAGCGCTGGCTCTTCGGCTTAGAAACAGAGATGAGCACTGACCCCTAGAGTCGGATACGACTGGCTTTCGAGCAAGGGAAACCTTTACCTTTACCTGGCTTTAAAAAAAGGAGACTGAGAGAAGACTTAAAATCTACACAGTCATTAGGGTCTGAGGTGGCTTTGTGGTTAAGTAGCCCAGCCTGGCGACTGTAAGGTCTTAGTCTAATCTGCCAGGAAACGTTGCTATGAGGAGAAGTAGTTAGCTCAGGGGTGCCCAAACTTGTCAGGCTGCGGGCCGGTCACATGGTTTCAGCGGGCCAGTCACGTGGTTCCTCCCACCGAAAGCGGAAATAAAACGTGCCTTGCAATCTGTTTTGTAACAGGATGAGATAGACTTTAAAGCTGCCACTTTCTCTGCTCTAAATAGGGATGCCCAAACAATGGCCCGTTTTACTTCCGCTAGCAACGAGGGCAGTGTGGGCCGGATGAATTAGAATCAGGGCCGGAACTGGCCCGTGGGCCGTAATTTGGGCACCCTTGAGTTAGCTGATTGTCTTTCAGGCATACAGGAGACAAAAAAATCATATGCAATGGGTGCATTCTTCACCCATTTCATGTACACCTCCTAGTTTGCAAAAGTGCAGCAAGGTCCCACATTTGCTTCTGACTTTCCAAGGTCTGAGAGTCATGCTTGCACACTAGATCTTGGAGAGTTGTTTGTGGGGGAGACTTTCTTCATTTGAAATCCCCTTCTGCCCCCTGGTGGCCAATTCAAAATCTAAAAATGTATTTGTATTTGTATTTTGTATTTGTATTTTCGACTTATATGCCGCCCCACTCCTAGAGCGACTCTGGCCCAGAACTGCTGTGTGTCTCCCAAACATGGTAAAATGACTCCCATACTCCAGAGGGCACAAGGGCCCTTTTAAGGGATTTAACCAGAGGTGGGCTCCAAAAATATTTTACTACCACACTGTGGGTGTGGTATGGTGGGCGTAGCCAGGGGGAAAGCCCTGCGTTGCACCCGAATTAGGACTACTTTATTTCAAAGCTTGGATGGGCGGGGCCGGTTCTGGCAAACTGGTGCGAACCTGCTGATGCCCACCACTGGATTTACCTTTACAGACGTGGCTGTATTTGGGCTTGGTGTGTATCTGGTTTGAGAAGATGCAACCTCGGTCTGCAGCATCTGAGATAGGAAAGAGTCAGACCATCGTAGCAGAAGAGAGTGGGTGGTAAATAAGTTTTGTCTTGATTGTGCCTCAGCTGGCACAGACATCTAGATAATGACTTTTAACAGTGCAAGTAAGCATTGGTGTGAGAAAATGCGCAGCTTGACAAGAAGATCCTACTTGTTTCAGTTAGGAACCTTCCTCTTGCTAATTAGAGCTGGTGGGGAGGGCTAGGAGGTATTGTCCCACCTATTTGTATTGTGCTTTAGTGTTCTACCAATTGCTTCCCTGAAGGTGGTGTGGATGAGACCCCTCTTATGCCACCATTGTGATGAGGGTATGGGACTATCCTTGCCTTGTTTCATGTAGAATCTTCTTCTGCTGTATCCGAATATAGGCAATCCTCATGGCGATCAGCCATGAAGACTGCCTTGAGAATATAATTCAGTGGCCTTTCATCTGCCTTCCACATTGCAGCATAACCCCTGTACCACTGATTCAGTTCCTTGAGACACTTTCTGGTCCTGAACCCTTTTGGCACGCAAAGTCCTCTTCAGCCCCAGGCCAGGATTGATGAAGCTGCTCCCCTCCATCAAGATGGATTGGCATGGGATTTAATCCTCTTGGAGACCACCACCTTTCCCTGTGGGCATCAGCACCCAGGGTTAGTCTTCAGGGTTGTCAGGCTAGTTAACCGCCACCTGACACTCGGTGTTGAGTTGTTGGCAGTATGTTCTACTCTATTACCATAGCAGGATAACCTGGCTAGACTGAGAATGTAGAGTCAGACATTAAATATTGTTGCAGTACATGAACGAACGAGGCAGGGATGCTCCGTTCATTCTGCAAAGGGATCAGCTCCATCCTGTGCTCGGATGTCTCCTAACTGAAATAGAAGTTACTCCATTGCTGGTTTACTTTGTTTCCCTTGGGAAACTATTCTCCATAACTCAACTCTATCTTTCTCACTCCTATATTGGGCAAAAGGAACTGCAGAATGAACTCACCAAAAGCCGGCTTCATTTTGGCAGTTTCAGGTCTTGCCTAGACACGGAAGCAGCAGCTGCTCCTCTATCACTTTGATAGCAGCCATTCTGAAGAAGGCTCTCCAGAGAAACCACCTCTATTCAGTTTTTCCTTTTCTGTTTTAGCTTCCTACATCAGCCAGTTATTGTAAGACCAATCAGTTAGTACAGTTGTACCTCGCTTAAAGAGCATAATGTGTTCCACAGTATTGCTCTTTAAGCGAGTTTGCTCTTTAAGTGAGACACCATTTTAAGTGACCAATTGTGGGGGGGATTGCTCTTTATGCGAGGTTTGACCGTATTAGTAGCCAGTGGGGGTTACTGCATAGGCTGGCAGAGTGGCTTCATTGTTTCATTGCAAAGTTAATATATGGAAGTCATTGTCCCTCTCTTGACAATAGTTTTGTAATTTCCCCCCATAGCACCATTCATTTTAAAGAAGCTGGAGAGCATATGAGAAGACCTGGAAAGATGGCCTGTGTCTAAGACCAAGGTGGACTCTGTTTGCTTTTCTCTTGAACAAGCTGCAAAGAAGAGGCTTCATACCCTGACAAAACAGATCCAGGCATTCCTTACAGAGACACTTGGGAAGTTATAAAAGACAGAAGAGAGGAAAACCAATAAAATCAATAATATCCCACTTCCTGGTCTTTCCATATGTCAGTGTTGTTGCTTTCTGTTGGGATGGATGTGGTCTTAATTTGTGTAAAATACTAACTTCAAACAAAGTGTTTTGGAATTTGTTGTGTTAAAGTGATGCTCTTGTCAGGACTGTCTCATTGTAGCAGTTACCATATGAAGCCTCAGTGGTTGAAATAAAATGGAATTTGCTTCCAAATCATAGCCTTCTGTAGTATTTTGCAATACAGTATTTGCAGTCAGGTCAGTTACACTGATTCTTCTATCAGAACTTCCACAATGCTGATTTTCAGGTTTAATCAGATCTAGTCCTGCTGATGGAATGGCTTCCATCAGTTGGATGAATGGTGACAGAATTCCTCTTCACTAACCAAATCCCTTTTGCTCCCTGAGAATTTGCTTCAGGGCACAAACATACCTCCATACATACAGTAGTGGACTTTTCTCTCTGTTTATCTACTACAGGATCAGATAAGTGTGTCAAAGCTTTGCTTAATAGGGCAAGAATGAAGGACAATGTTTCCCAGATTTCAGTCCCTAGTTTGTCGTCTTCCAGAAATCATGGAGATGAAGTCCAGGAATTCAGATAGGCCTAAATTTGGGTCACTTCTGCAGAGGCTTTTCAAAATGCAAATATATGGATGAGTGGCTGTTTCCATGAGCCTCTTGCCATTGGCAAGGCTTGATAGGGCTACTGAGTATTGCAGTCTGGCAAATATAGAGCGCCCCAGACTCCTAACCTAGCTATAGAGACTTTGAAAAACAGAAGGAGTTCAACATCATCTTGTGCAAACTTCTGCTGGAGTTGAAGCTGACTAGTCTTTCTGTTTTGTCTCTTCTTAAATAACCATTTTTCTTAACTCCTCTTAACTAACCATTCATGTGGATTCACTGGGGCTTGGGCTTCTGGGAATTGAAGTCCAAGAACATCTGGAGTGCAAAGGTTTGCCATCACAGGCTTAGGCAAAGTTAAGTACCTTGTATGAAAGCAGGGGGTCCTAACTTGGATCAGGCTTATGTATTGTTACTTTATAAAAGAAACCTGTCACATGTGTAAAAGTAGGTAAAGGTAAAAGTCTCCCTTGCTCAAAAGCCAGTTGTATCTGACTCTAGGGTTCAGTGCTCATCTCCATTTACAGCCAAAGAACCAGCACTGTCTGCATCTCCAGATGTTTCTGTGGACGTTGCATGCATGACTAGACATGAGTGCACGGAACACGTTTCCTTTCCCACCGAAGCAGTACCTATTTATCTACTTCCAATTTCTTGCTTTCGAATTGCTAGGTTGGCAGGAGTTGGGACAGAAATGGAAGCTCACTCCATTGCGCAGCGTTTGGATCTTGAACTGCTGACCTACCAACCTTACAGTCATCAAGTTCAGCGTCTTAACCACTAAGTCACCAGTGTGTACTTCAGGTCTAAAACAACTGCACCCTGTTTGATGTGACCACCAGATGGCTCCAGCAGACAGCATTTTTCTCTGAAAAACTAGCAGGAATCTATGGTTACTTCATATCTGTAATTTAGTCATTTAGAGCTAATCTGAATAATCTATTGTTGCTAATGGCTGTGTGAAGCTTTATTGTTGTGCTTGCTTGTCTGTCATCTTGCTTCACCACACCCATCTCCCTTTGACCCCCTGAATTTGGTGTATTAAAACCATGCCTATAAGTTTCACTCTTTGTCTGAAGAAGTGGACTTGATCCATGAAAGCTAACAATAAAAATATAGCAGTCTTTAAAGTGCTAGTAATACAAAATTATTCTTAGCATATTCTTCAGTCAGGATGGAATCCTTACTTAGAAGCTCTGAGGGGGGGGGGGGAGTAGAAAAGCGTGTTACATTGCAGATTTAAAGTGGCAAAAACAGACATGTTATTCTTTTTCCCAATGGAAGATAATGCGGACAGAAACAAAAGGTTAGGTTTCAAGAGACATCTTCTAGGCCTGTGATGGCAAACCTTGGCACTCCAGGTGTTCTTGGACTTCAGTTACCAGAGGCCAAAGTCAGCACTCCTGCTGATCAGGGCTTCAAGAACAGCCGGCGTGCCAAGGTTCACCATCACTGTTCTAGGCCCATGAACAACTCTGTAATGGCTGACCCCTACCATAAGGCTTGTGTGTGTGTGTGTGTGTGTGTGTGTAGAGGTATGCTGCAATCTTATGATCAACCATCCAGATGTACAATCCATAGAGCTCAGAATTATCCACTGTATACTTCTAGGACAGTAATCTATAGCAAACCAGTTGAACAGCTCAGTGAAGTACGACTATACTCAGAGGTTGGGAGCTTAATTTTCTATTATGCTTTTTGGGAAAAGAGCCACCCTGTGTAGCCTTTGGGCAAGCCACACAGTCCTAGAGTACCTGTGGCAGAAGGGGAATGGCAAACCTATTTTGAATACGTACATTATACCCAGAAAACCCTGGAAGGGGGAGTTACAAGCCACACTTGATAATACACAATTATTATGATTCGTTTACGAGTTGTCAGCTTTATTTTTCCACCTCTCCATCTAGGCCTTTTACAGTGGCCTTACCTGCTTGATATGAATGGGACTGCAGTGGCTTAATGGTTAAGATGTTGAACTTGCTGACTGGAAGTTCAGCAGTTCAAGACCTGAGTGCTGTATGATGGAGTGAGCTCCCGTCTCTGTCCCAGTTCCTACCAACCTAGCAGTTTGAAAGCAAGAAACTGCAAGTAGATAAATAGGTACCACATTTGGAGGGAAAAGTAACAGCGCTCGCTCTTTGGCTGTAAATGGAGATGAGTGCTGCACCCTAGAGTCAGACATGAGTGGCTTTCTAGCAAGGGCAACCTTTACTTTTACTAATGGAAAATTGCATGAATGAGCATAGCCTGGGCACAGCCTTAGCACTGAGATATGGAAAGCAAGGGAAGACTATGACATACTGGCTGGATTCCTATTGGCAGAGCTGTGTAGTCATAAATGCTGATGATGTCACGAAGGACCATTGTTAACAGCACTGGCTCTTTGGCTGTAAAAGGAGATGAACACCGCACCCTAGGGTTGGATACAACTGGCTTTCAAGCAAGGGCAACTTTTACCTTTACCTTACCTGATGTGAATAGTCCTTTTATTTTTTTCAAGAAACAGGTTGCTGTTAAGGATACAAAATCACAGGCAAGGTAAAAGCAGCTACCTTTTAAATATTTAAATACAGGGGACACACAATGTACAACTAGAAGTATTCAAAGAGAACAGAGAAATGTTCTGAAATGTTCTTTTTGGTTTAGCTTAAAAGACACAAGAATGTCAGGTGAGATTTACAACAAGCGAATGGCAGGGATGTTTTTTGACCCTTTGCGACCCCATGGACCACTGTCCACCAGGCACTCCTGTCCTCCACCATCCCCCTCAATTCGTCCAGCTCTGTACCCATTGTGTCTACAATACCATCTAACCATCTCATTTTTGGCTGCCCCCTTCTTTTGCCCTCAAAATATATGGGGGTATGGATATTGTGGGGGACTGCATTGCAAGCCTAGATCACCCATCATTTCTACACAGCACTTTGACTGTATTTGAGAGTACTGTACTGAAAGGAAACATTAAAATATTTTTTAAAAACATGCTTTTATTGAGCAATTGTTACATTAACTACATGATCCATAACCACTAGACATTCTAGAAAAGGTTGTAAAAACAGCACCATTAAAAGGAAGAAAAAAGACATTGTCTTCCGGTCCTGGGCAAATAAGCAAGCAAAATCACTAATTCACTGGTTTCTAATTTGTGCTTAGCTTTGATTCTTCAGAGGTAGTCAAATTACTTCTTCCTAGTGGGAAAGAGGAAAGGAGACTGTATTAATTGGCGACATCAGCTGCAAATGTATTTTGTCTGTTTAACTGTACCTAGACTTAATCCCATTTTCTTGGTGGTATTCATTTGCAGATCTAGAAAGCTGCCTTACTATGTAAACTGCAAAGAAGCTATTTTAATTCTTTTCAATTCATTTTTCATCACTTTGCTTTCTTAACTGTGCTCACACCCCTTAAAGGCCTTTATTCCTGCTTAATTTAAGAAAAGATCAGGGACTGTGTGGAATTTCTCGGGTTGGGTGGGGATGGATGACAAACAGAAAAAATTGCAACCAGTCTGCTGTATCTGTCTTGGCCAGTTAAAGCATGCTCCTGTCTAGTAAAGTAGGTAAGAGAAACCTGAATAGCTATCAGTGGAACTAGGGTGGAAGCAAAATGGCTATTATCCATTTACTTTGCCCATGAGTTTTAGAAACCCATTCATGCTGTTCAGATCTTCCGATCCTAATATCCCACTGACCCATCTCATCTTTCCCACAGCTTTTCATTAACCCCTTCCCTTCCTTTTGACCAACTGAACCAGTGTTTTTGTCTTTTTGTACAGTTCTATTAAAAAGAAAATTCTACAATCTACACTCCTTAGGAGAACCATTTTCTCCAAGGCAATTCAGTATTTTATTAAACATTTTTAAATAAGTGACTAGATGCCACTAGAATAACAAAGCATCACCAGAAAAATGGATAAACCTTTTCTGAATACTTGCCTAGGAAACCTTGACAAAGGCTGCGGAAAGTTGAAATTGACTTGATGACACATAGTTATTAATATTTAAACTGTGTTGGTTATGCATATTTTTTCTGTTAATCCAATATTTCAGTCTAAATCCTTACGGGCTGTTGGGCAACTAAGAAGTTATGTCTAAGTCAAACAAGCACAAGGAATCAGATCACATTCTAGAATCATAGAACTGGAAGGGACCCTGGAGGTAATTAAACCCAATGGCCTTGCTCAAGATGGAAGTCCATCACTAAAGCATGCCTGGCAGGTGGCCATCTATCCTCTGTTCAAAAGCCATTAATGAAAAAGAGCCTATGACCCACTCAGGCAGTCATTCCACTGTGAAACGCCTGTTGCTGTCAAATAATTTATTCCTAATGTGTAGGTATGGGACGGCAGTGGCTTAGTGGTTAAGACACTGAATTTGAATACTAGAAGGTTGGCAGGTCAGCAATTCAAGACCTGAGTACTGCACAATGGAGTGAGCTCCCATCTCTTGTCCCAGCTCCTGCCAACCTAGCAGTTTGAAAGCAAGAAATTGCAAGTAGATAAATAGGGACCACTTCGGTGGGAAGGTGAACAGTGTTCCGTGCACTCTGGTGTTTAGTCATGCCTGCCACATGTCCACGGAAATGTCTGCAGACACTGACAGTCCTGGATCTTTGGCTATAAAAAGAGATGATCACTGAACCCTAGAGTCAGATACGACTGGCTTTTGAGTAAGGGCGACCTTTATCTAATGTGTAGGTAGCTCCACCATGACAATGGAATAATACTCAAGAAAACTGGATTCAATTCCCGAGGTCTACCACTGAAACTCACTAGGGGGTGGAACTAGTAAAGATTCTTTAAATATTTAACTTATCTTGAAAACACTACAAATGAAGTGTTACCTTTATTAGACTATTTTAAAAAATCAAACAATTGGCAAGTTTTCATGGTCAAAGTCCATTTCCTCAGGCTAATGCACCAATGTCTTATGGAGAGTGCAGAAATAAACGACAGTCCCCAAAATTTATGGCAGACAGTTGTGCAAGCTTGATTTTTAGAGGTGAGTTAGGAAAGAACTAGCACATTGGAGATATGGCATTCAACCTACACCTCAGGTAGCTGTGTTACTTTGTTTGAGCAGCTGGGGTGTGATAGCAAGTGAACAGCTACCTGGTAGAAGATGGGGTTCATTTTATCTTCTTAGGTAGAATAGTTAGAGAAAAGATTCCAAATGCATTTTCAAGGTCATTTTTGTCAAAGGATAATGATGTTTCTGGGACATTTGTCGTTGACTGCAACTCCTATCCGAGAATGCATTTTTCTTGAAGCTGGAAAAATGTCATGGGTGTGAATTTATTTAAGGTGGGTCCCAGCTTACCCTGAAGTGACCCACACACTATGATCTTGGAGCCATTCCCTGCGGCACACACGAAATGAGATGTGCAGGATTCAACACCAGGACTGCAATGGACTGCCACAGCCTTGAGGATATTGACAATATATGGGCAATTACATGGCAGGAAAAGCATGAAATAAACAAACGCTCCCCCAAAAAAGCCCCTGGATTTGGCAGTGTCTGTGTTCTGAGAATCATGCAAAAGGTGGCATGCACAGTAAAAAAAACTGTGTTCCCATAATTCAAGAAGACAAACATTATTATTACCTTGCTACTGCTTCCTGTCTTCTGATCCTGGGAAATTTGACTTCTTATTTCTGCTGTGCTCCAGGACCTTGATATTCCCCTCTGCCTGGGTTTCTCCTACCATATTTGTAGCATGACACTGGTAAATACCCTCATCTTCCTTTGTCAGTGGATTAATCTAGGAGGGAATGTACACATACAATACAAAAAGATTTTAGTCAATTCTGGTTTAATTCATAAGCCTTAAGACATGGGGATAACTCGTCCATTATATAAACATGGGAAAAATGAGCATGCTTTACTTGAAGACCTCATGGAAATGATAACTGATAAATAATGTTCTTTTATCACAACAAAACAAAGTTCATATGGGAATTTCCAGTGTGGTATAATGGAGATAGTGATGAACTAGTTTTTGCTTTAACTATGGCCAGTGTTTCCTAATCTCTGGTTTTTGGACTTCAGTTCCCAGAAGCCTAAGTCAATTCCCCAAAGCACTGATCAGCCCATGTACTGACTTAGGCTTCTGGGAATTGAAGTCCACCAGTGTTACACAGAACATAGTTTGGGAAACGCTGGACTACACTATGCAGCCTTTTGTGATTTCAATATTCCTTTGCAAGCTCTCAAGCCATGCCTCTGGCAAGAGTCATCCCCCCCCCCCCAGTCCACTAGGCAGGGAATGGGATGTAGAAGTAGGTAGTAGGCTTAAAGGGGAAAGGCATTGGGTCCCTACTCACTTTGGGCTCTGTTCTCACCTACTGCTAAACTGTGACCCCATCCACCACCAACAGCAAGCAATCTCTGCAATATGCTAAGACAGGAGATCTCAACCTTTTTAAGCCGGGGTCCAGGTCACGCTCCCTCAGACAGCTTCGGGGGCCAGACGGCCATTTTGCCCTTCCTCCACCACATGGCACTTCCTGGTGTGGTGGTAGGCCACATGAACTGGCTTCAGATACTAACGTTGGATAAGTGGAATAAGCAATATAAAATGAAATTACAGCCAATAAGGCAGTTGACAGACTTCGAGGAGATGGTATATAAAATAAGAAGAGGTTCAATGGGGATAAAAGGAATAGTAAGTAAATTATATAAAATGATAAACAACATGGATGAATCCCAGGATACCCTTAAAAGAATGTGGGAATCGGACTTGAGTATTACTATTACAGATAAGAACTGGAAGAAAAAATGGAAAAGTAGGATGATGCGAAATCTGTCTACAAAAGTTAAAGAACACAACTACAAGATGTTGTGGCGATGGTATATGACGCCAGTTCGATTAAATCAAATAAATAGTAGCAATTCGAAAAAATGTTGGAGGTGTCATCAGGAAATTGGGACATACAAACATATGTGGTGGGATTGCAAAATTATTTCCAATTTCTGGCATAAAATGGAACAAGAAGTAGAAAAAATTTTAAATATCCGTTTAAAGTTGAATGAAAAAATAGTATTATTAACGGATTTAGAGGATTTGAATTTAGAGGAAAATATAAAAGAGTTATTGTCTATTTTTTTGACATTGGCGAGACAACAAGTAGCCAGAAATTGGAAAGGTGATATGAATTTAGAAATTGGTAAATGGTATGTTGATGTTTGGGATATGGCATTAAATGAAAAACTTACATGGGAACTAAATATAAAAAGGGGGTTAATAAAACAAAATAGATTTTGGGACATTTGGAAGCCTTTTTTGCAACACACATTGATGGATAATAAAGGAGAAAAACCTGCTCCGAATACAATGTATTTTTGGCAGAATGAATGAGTTGTAAAAGGAGTGGCTGGTAGACTCAAGGACTGTAGTGCACTGGGTGGTAGGAACCATGTACAAAATATTAAAGTTGTAATATGGTGGTTAAAGAGGAGAATGGATATAAGGATGAAAATATATAGTATAGCAAATGTATAAAAAATAACGTTTGATTACATTATATTATATTGACATGTATTTTTTTTTCTTCTCTCTTCCTCTTCTCATTTTTTTTTAACGTTGTAGGATGTACGTGGGAACTACTTTTTTTTTTGTGTGTGTGTAATTGTTTCTTTTATGTTTTGTAGACTGTTTTGTTGGTTTATTTTTAATATTGCAAAAAAAATAAAAAATTTAAAAAAAAAAAAAGAAATGGTGCTGCGGGCCACAGGTTGAGAATACCTGTGCTAAGGGAATGCAACACCAAAAGATCACCCCGCCATATTGCTCTCTTCCATTCTGCTCATGAACTTACCAAAACCCAGCCTGTGCTCTCATGCTTCGAAGGGCCACCTCGAACCTGGATTGCTATGTTGACTCTGTCTCCTGGCAATTCTTCTAGGAGCTTAACTCCCTTTGGAGATTCTGTGACCTGGAAAATTTAACAAGTGAATCCGCTTTACACACAGATGCTGGTTTGAGGGGAGTCGGGAGTAGATGTGGCCAAATTCAAGCTCCCAGCCCCCACCCCTTCTCCAAAGAGTATACCAACCTTTGGAAATGGCCCAAATGAGTCATTAAAAAAATTAACCAGGAAATTCAGTTTAGTTTTGGGGTTTAATTTGCATGTGGTCCAGTTTTTGGGGGAGCATTGTAAAGCCAAGGAGCAAAAAATTCCCTACTCTATTTGGCCCAAAAAATGGGTTTTATAATGTTTTCACCCCTTTTGACACTCAGTCCGGAGGACATCTGTCCATAGCTACCAACTCCTATAAAATGTTTGCCTTCATAGGGACAGTCCTTTAATATACCTTCCTCCAGGTGACGATGGGTGTCGGGACGGCTTTGACTTCACAGGACAGGTAGACTTGGGCTCCGGTGACATTGTGAATTCGTTTTGGTGGCACAACAATAGCAGGAGCTGAAAGAGAGGGGAACAAGGAAGTAACAATGGTATGTTTCAGAGGTATAGAATTCTACATGTAACTGAATTTAATGACTGGACTCTTTGGCATAGTGCCTGTTCTGTAGAGTAGGAAATAGTGATCAAATAAGATATTTATTCTTCACTGGGTTGGCCTGTTCTGAAGTATGTAGACACAATCAATGAAAACAACATTTATTCAGTTGCCTCAAAGTTGTATGTAAATTTGTTCTCCTAGAAAGATAAAGTTCAGCCATCCATAATGCACAATATTGAACCTGACAGTGTTTGGATTCTTGAGAGCCATGAATTTTCTTTATTGTTTGTTAAGAATCACAATTAGGGATATACAGTAAAACCTTGCATAAAGAGTGCCTCGCTTAGAGTAAGTTGCTTAAAGAGCAGAATTATCTCTGAATGGTTGCTTCACTTAACAACAAAAACCAACCAAAACTCGCTTAACAAATAAATCGGGGTTCACAATACCCCCTGCTAGAAGTCACAATTGGTCACTTACAATGGTGTTTTGCTTAAAGACCAATCCTGTGGAACGCATTATGCTCTTTAAGGGAGGTACAAATGTACTTTGGAAAACGGAATGGCAACAGAAAGAATAAGCAACTGCCTTCCAGTGTGTGGAGCTGTTCTCTTCTTATGGAAGCCAGTTCTGTTTCTTTACCAACAATAATTGTGGCAGCTGCATTCTGCATACGTTTGCAGTAAAAGCTAAAAGTTTCCCTTGCTTGAAAGCCAGTCGTATCTGACTCTAGGGTTCAGTGCTCATCTCTGTTTCAAAGCCGAAGAGCCAGCGTTGTCTGCTTCTGCAGACGTTTCCATGGTCATATGGCAGGCATGACTAGACACACAGAACACTGTTTACCTTCCTACCAAAGTGGTCCCTATTTATCTCCTTGCAATTTCTTGTTTTCGAATTGCTTGGGTTGGCAGGAGCTGGGACAAAGATGGGAGCTCATTTTGTCCTGCAGTACTCAGGAATCGAACTGCTGACCTCCTGCCTTCCAGTCAGCATCTTAGCCACTTGATCCAGAGGTTTTTTGCAATCATGTTATGTATAAACCCAATTTGATGCTGGTCAGGAATAACCATTGAAAGGAGCATAATCTATAGAAACAGGGTTTCATGTTTTTTGGACAACAGCACTCAGAGGGATGCTGGAATTGCTCCAGCCAAGGTTCTGGGGACTTTTCCCCTCTCTCCCAAACCCTCTCTGGTGTTTGACATAACTTACTACAGCTGCTGAATAAATGAGAAAAGGTTGTTCTATTTCTGAACTAGCAGGCTGTATAACACTGGAAGAACTGGCTAGGCAGGGCTGAACTAGGGGGTGTTGCAAAGCATTATGTGTATTGTAGTTTCCTGACAGACACTCTGTACTGAGTATAATTGTATATTCACATTTATACATGGGCAAAGAGTTGTGGGAACAAGGCTGCTTGAATTTCAGAGATGATTGTTCCCATCCCCTTCCTCTAAGGATAGCCTAAGGATATTAGAAGCAACTTCTTCCTAATTTAATTTGGTTAAGTTTCACTTTAAGACTAAACTATGGTGATATTAAACTGAGATTTATTGAAACAAACCTGTTTCTGATGTGGTTATCCTTGTTTCAGCAAGCTACAATTTAAATCTGCTGCTGCATTTCCCATTCCTAACAACTAAACATAGTTGTTTAAGAGAGGGAACAGATGTTTCTAACCTCTTCCCTGCAACCGTAAAGAAGCATGTCAGTAATGCTCGTACCCCAAACCTGAGCATGCTGTGTTTTATCAGGAGACAGGATTGTTTTCTTGCACAGCGGCACAAGTGGCATAACCTTTGGAGGCAAATTGCCTCTAGTGATCACGTCTACACTGACTGGTTATTATGGAGCAATTTGCCTCTGAAGGTTTTGCTGTTGGTTCTAACCCTGGTTAACTAGGTAAAAGGATTTGGATTGTTATGTTTTTTCTACTACAATTCTCAGACGACTCAAACTTGATGATCCTATCTATAGTATTCTGGGAATACTATAGTATTCTGTGAATACTGACTGGAAGGCGACAGGTCAGCAGTGCGATACCTGTGAGTGAGCTCCTATTTCTGTCCCAACTCCTGTCAATCTAGCAGTTTGAAAGCAAGAAATTGCAAGTTGATAAATAGGGACCACTTTGGTGGGAGGGTAAACAGTGTTCCATGCACTCCGGTGTCTAGACATGCTGCCACATGTCCACGAAAATGTCTGCAGATGCAGACAGCATTGGCTCTAAACAGAGATGAGCACTGATACGGCTGGCTTTTCAGCTAGGGTGACCTTAACCTAGAAACTCCCACCCCCAGCAAATACTGCCATCTCCAGCATGCTAAACTAGAGTTCAGATTTATTTGCATCTAAATTGGGTCAATATATCTCAAGTATTGTGCAACAGCAAAGCTTTGGATGAATGTTATTGTCCAGTCAGTCACTCAGCACTAAGGTGTCACCCCTGGAAGCAAAACCCCTGGTTGGAAGTGGACAAGAATTTTTCAGAGGGTTGAAAGTAGTTTCATGCCATGTGGCGTTAGAGAGAGGAATCCTTGCCTGTGAAGTGTTCCAAGATCTCATTTGTCTCGCCCATGTTTCAGATCAAAGTCTTTTTACAGAGTTTGGCAACAATACAAAATAACAACAAAAAACCCGCCCCTCCTGTAAATCATGATTAAAAAAGAAGCCAAACCAGGATGCTCGGGCGCACACCATGAGCAACCATTTCTGTTTCAAAGCTGCTTTATCTCTCTGGAAGAAACGTGTGGATTTTGAGCCTTTGGCACACAAAGGGAATACAGTGGTTCCAGGTGCCTTATTTTCTTCATATTTCCTCTTTTTTCTTTCATGCAGAGTATTTTGCTAGCTGTCTCTATGGCAACGTTTCAAAAGGACAGCAAGCTTGCGTGAAGGCACGTCCTTTTGCAAAAATGATGCCAATTTTATTCCAGCTTGTACAGACTCTGAGACACAGACTCCCTGGGTTCCCTCACCATTAAAAGCACTTCCCTTTCAGATGGCAGTTATCACGGTAGGGTATCTTGGAATCAGCCTCCACAAACAGAATATAACACCCCTAGGAAAAATACCCATTCACATTGAGCTGAGCTTTGGAAACTTATATGGTCAGCATGTATGCCCCCGGTAGGGTACCGCTACACCTGGCATACTACAGAGAGGCTGGGAGAATACTGAACACAACTCAAGCAGTTCAGAGGGTATAGACAACATCTGTCTTTGCTTATGATGCTGTTTTTTTAAAGGGGTGAGGGAGACACCTGTCTGTAAACTTATCATTGACAAATGAATACAGTACTATACTGTATTTGTATTAAACTTACTTAATTGAGTCTGTAAGGAGATAAAGCATCCCATATAGAGTCTAGAATAATTCCCTTTGGATACCAGGATTAATACCTGCCGAGTTCCTTCTCTTTCATGGGTTAAGGTGGACTAATGGCCTAATTTTCCACATCTGCTTAAGATAGGGTCGTGTCTTAAACATTTAAGCTCCCTCTCTATCTGTGCACATGGATGTACGAGAGAATCTTGCACATTGCATCTTACAACAGAACAGATTGCCATAATCCTCTATGTATATGTTTGGATTGACACATTTGTAGCTCACACCCAGGAAAGACCTACAATTTGTTGCAGAGTTTTGAATTGCTGTTAAAATTCCTTTTAGCAGCACAATAGTACTAAGATGTTGACTGGAAGGTGGGAGGTCAGCAGTTCGATTCCTGAGTATTGCAGGATGGAATGAGCTCCCGTCTTTGTCCCAGCTCCTGCCAACCTAACAGTTTGAAAACAAGAAATTGCAAGTAGGTAAATAGGGACCACTTCAGTGGGAAAGTAAACAGCATTCCGTGTGCTCCAGTGTCTAGTCATGCCTGCCACATGACCACATAAACATCTGCAGAAGCAGACAGTGCTGGCCCTTTGGCTTTGAAACAGAGATGAGCACTGAACCCTAGAGTCAGATACAACTGGCTTTCTAGCAAGGGAAATCTTTATCTTTAGTACGGAGAACAATGGAGGAGAATAGATACATGTCTCCCGGAGTTTACCCCTTTCTCAGTAACTGGCACTCATAGTCACAGTAACTCACTCTGAGTCCTTTGTAGGAGAAAGCATAAAAACATTTCTTTACTTATAGTCGCTTGGAATTACAGAAGTGTGGCTGCTGCTTTCTTTACTGCACACTTGCTAACAACCAAGTGAACAGACCAACAGGAACAAAACAGCTAACACCAATTGTCTAAAGCAGGGGTTCCCAACCTATGGCCTACAGGCCTAATATGGCCTGCGGTGACCACCTAGGCAGTGCCAGAAGCTCCCACCACCACCGAAGTCCCAAAATGTCACTTTCAGTGGCAGGGGCAGCAATTGTGCCATTTTTTCAGTTGTTTGCACAGCATCTGCCATTTCCTATGGTGGCGGAAGGGTTTTTGGAGCATTTTTACTCCATTTTGGGAACTTTTCACCATGTTTCCGCTGCATTTTGTAGCTAAACCATGGCGGTTGGAGACTTCCGGTGCCGTGCGAAGCTTCTGGTAGTGAATGGGTTCTCACTGTGCAACCAGGAAGTCCCAAACTACCATGGTTTAGCTGTCAAAATGCAGTGGAAATGTGGGGAAAAAAATCCAAAATGGAACAAAAATGCTCCGAAAACCATCTTGCCACCGTGGGAAGTGGCAGACGCTGTTCAAACAGCTGGAAAAAAGGGTGCAATTGCTGCCACCACCGACAAAAACAAGAACTGGGAGCAACCATGCCTCTGGCCCACACAACTGAGAGTTAGGGGTGGGAAAACGTTGTGAACCCCTTGTCTAAACTGACAGGAAGAATACAGAGCAAAGAGAAGCAGAGATCTCTTAGAATTTAGAGGTGGGAAGAAATGATTGTTAGTGAGTCATCCCAGCCCAGAGAAGTCCCTCCCAGTCACTTCATCTACAGCAGTGATTCCCAGTGTGGGGCACATGCTGCACGGGGGGGGGGGGGGATTCAATTCCCAGAAACCCAAGTCAGTACATTGGCTGATCAGTGCTTTGCGGAATTGGCTTAGGTTTCTGGGCACTGAAGGTCAAAAACTAAAGGGTGGGACATACTGCTTTAAACCCACTGGCATAAGGCAATCAGTTTAGCAGCAAGATACCCCAAGTTAGGAAGTTAGTGTGGGCATTTGTTGTTGCCCACTGAGTTGTGTGATTTGGTACACAACAGCAAATGCCCAGGCTAACTTCCTAAACTGCAGCAATTCACCACTAACATTTATAATGAATTTATTTTGGTGTAAATCCTGTTAAAGAGTTGCACCTGGTGGCATAAGGCAATCAGTGTGGAGTTGGCAGTCAAATGCCACAAGTTTGGAAGTTATAGTAGATATTTGCTGGTGAAAGAAAGTCTGGCCGATAGCAAAAAAACAAAACACACCCACCCACCCGTTTGGAAGATGTCCTCCTTTGGAAGGGCTGGCCAGTCCATGTCTAACTTAAAAGAATAAGAACCACCCATTTTAAATGTTTTTAATTACGGTGTGGTTTTTAAAATTATTATCATAAATTGCTTTTTAATTTGCAACGTGTATTACTTCTTTTGACATTCTGTAAGCCACTTTGGGTACCCTTATCAGGAGTCTATAAATGATACAGAATAAAATAAAATGAGAAATGATAAGAGTAGCCCATCACTAGTTTGTACCTAGAATGCTGACTGAACAGGCACACAAATCAGGGGAGTTACAGTCTCCTTCCACAAATGACTTCCACTGTCATCTTGTTTAAATTATAAAAACCATTGCTAATTTTGCCACTGTCTATGCATATTAGCATATGCAATTTTATACAAACAAGTACCCTTTTATGCAAATAAGTATCCTCCTTTGTGTTCCTCCATATATTTCTTTCTATGTTTTGGAATAGTAGGCATGTTAGTCTGTGGTTCAGGCATATCAGAAAACAAAACAAAATAAACAACAAAATAAAAAACACTGTAGCACTTTAAAGACTAACTGCTATATTTCTTTCTAGTGACACATAGGTCATTATCCTATTCTGTATAATTAAAGAAATCCCTGTGTTTTGCAGATGGGGCTCAGGGCCCAGAGGTATAGCATGCCTGCGAAATTGACCTTCACTGTACCACAGTGAGGCTGCATAAAAAGTTGACACATCAAAGGCTTCACAGTTGTGGAACAAACTGCATTATTTACAAGTCCATGTATTTACATGTCATGCACATAATGAGTGAGACTTAAAATGGAGGGGTGGACTGTATCTCTGTTTCTCAAATTTCATGTTCTTCTTTATGAGTCAAACTGTAGATAGAACCACCCAGGACTTGGAAGAATGATTTGCATGCCTCAGACAGACCATCTGTTTATTACCTTTGAAGTATAAGACAAAAACTGCCAAAAAGGAAGTAACGGAATTTGGCCGCTCTTGTTCCTGTGAGAACCTCTTAATGAGTTTCATATGGTGGTACTGTACATTATATTTTGCTCACTGCTTTGAATGAATACACAGAGAGGGGTGGAGAGAGACTAAGACAAAGGTCAAATCCTGTCAAGAGTTAAGCTCACTGGCATAAGGTAATCAGCATGGAGCTTGGCAGTAAACTGCCACAAGTTTGGAAGTTAGTGTAGACATTTGCTGTTGTACACCAAGTTGTGTGATTCGGTGCAGAACAACAAATGACCATGTTATTTTACTAACATGCAGCAATTTGCCACTGTGATTTGTGCCAATGAGTTTACACTGATGTAAAAACTCAACAGAAATTTTGGGCAATATGAAAAAATAAGTTTTCAATTCAGAGCAGAAGTAGATCTCAACAGTCTGGAAATATGACTGGCAGGATCATGGTGGTGGATTTTTAGCATCATATCCACCTATCTCAGAACACAATTTATTCTTTCTTTTACTCTATTTACTCTGCCTTATGTCACTGGGTGCAACTCTAACAGGATTTAGTAAAGGTAAACGTCATCCATGCTTGAAAGCTAGTCGTATCTGACACTAGGGTTCAGTGCTCATCTCTGTTTAATAGCCGAAGAGCCAGCGCTGTCTGCTTCGCCAGACGTTTCTGAGGTCATGAGGCAGGCATAACTAGACACTGGAGTGCACAGAACACTGTTTACCTTCCCACTAAAGTGGTCCCTATTTATCTATTTGCAATTTCTTGCTTTTGAACTGCTAGGTTGGTAGGAGCTGGGACAAAGACGGGAGCTCATTCCATCCTGTAGTATTCGGGTATCAAACTGCTGACCTGCCACCTTCCAGTCAGCGTTTTAGCCAATTGAGCCACTTCATTATCATAAATGTTAGTGAATTGCTGCAGTTTAGGAAGTTAGCCTGGGCATTTGCTGTTGTGCACCAAATCACACAACTCGTGGGCAACAGCAAATGCCTACACTAACTTTCTAACTTGGGGTATCTTGCTGCCAAACTGATTGCCTTATGCCAGTGGGTTTAAAGCAGTATTTCCCAACCTTTAGTCTTTGACCTTCAGTGCGCAGAAACCTAAGCCAATTCCGCAAAGCACTGATCAGCCAATGTACTGCCTTTGGTTTCTGGGAATTGAACCCCCCCGTGCAGCATGTGCCCCACACTGGGAATCACTGCTGTAGATGAAGTGACTGGGAGGGACTTCTCTGGGCTGGGATGACTCACTACCCAACACTAACCAATCATTTCCTTCCCACCTTTAAATTCTAAGAGATCTTTGCCTCTCTTTGCTCTGTGCTCTTCCTATCACTTTAGACAAGGGATTTCCAATGTTTTCCAGCCAGGGGCCATTCCTGCCCCCGACACTCAGGTGTGATCTAACGCAAAGGGGCATTCATGGGTGGTGGAGGTGTCAGCTTCCTTCAAAGGAGCCTCACTTGTCTCCAAGCAGATTTTTTTTTAAAAAGCTGTCAGTTCAGTGCTAGAATAGCCAGCAGAAGAGCATTTAGGAGGTCAGTCAATAAAAGAGAAAAAGGTGTGCAAATGGCCAATTAGCACTTGTCAGCACCTTGCTAAGTCAGCTTTTGCAGTTGGACCTCATGTGCATATTGCACGCTCTTTCTATCTGCCCCTGCTGATTCCTGCAAATGTGGACAGCTCCAATTGATTTCACTTGGGGAAATCTGATTTCCATGAGGGTACCAATAGCAATTACACTTATATACCACACTATATTGCTTAGTGCACTATCTGAGCGGTTCATAAGGCAATTAGCATTTTGCCCAGCATGTTGGGGATTGATTTTACCGACTTCAGAAGGATGGAAGGCTGGGTCAAACCTTTGGCTCCCCTCAAGATCGAACTCACAACATTTTGACTGCAGTACAGCAGTTTAACTACTGCGCCACCAGGCGCCACCAATCACAGTAGATCAACCCATAATTTTGTTGTTGTACTCTTTCTTCTATATTTCTTTTTCAAAAATATATCAGCAACAACATGCTTTTGATGTGATGCTGTACCTATATTGTTCATAAACTATTAATAATCAAGAAGACAGACCTGTAAAGATCAAAATCCCAATTCCTATTCAGCCATAAAACTGGCTAGATGACTGTAAACTGTTCACCATTTTAATGCTTACCCATAACCTGTCTTAGTGAGTTACTATTCTTTTGAAGAGAAAAACAAGCCAATCTTTACTTATGCCACTCTAAGCTCTTCCAAGAAAAGACAGGACTAAAAGGTAATACATAATAAAATCAATTTCATTCTCCTATATTTAATAAAATGTTTGTGCCTGGCTTTGTCTCCATTTTCAAAACTGACTTTTGACAAACACTTTTATCCATCCCCATATCTGACAACTACAAAGCGTCTTCCCTTTCTTAGGTTGTACTCCCCCTTTGCTCAACAAATCATCTCCCTCATCTTTGAGCCACGTGGTACATTTCTATAGGTTCCAAGATTAAATGTTGACTTTTCTGCATGCCAGTTTCTTATCAGCACATTTTGTGCCACAGATGTCAGGACAATTCTCTCCAGGCAGAATTCATCCCAGCAGGGGTCCCCCCCCCCCCAATATGAAGATGGAAGAAACCAGCTTTGTATAAGAAGTTAAGGCAAACTAGAATTAGACAGAAAAATTGTTCACTCAAGCTGTTATACTTCTGTTGCAGTTTAAGATTCCAAGAAGTGAAGAAGGAGGTGTAAATTAACATATAGTGTATCCTTTTAAATAATTTTCCAGCTACCATTATTAGTCGAAAATAATTCACATGCAGAAAGACAGAGACACCCACATTTTTTCTTTCTCTGGGTTATGTAGTCCAAAATAACTGCTATTCTCCAGGCTCTCTATTTCCAACCGCAAACAAATCAAACACACTCATAAGCAAGTCTAAATAGAAAGACAGAACTCTTATCCTAATTTAATTACTTTAATATGCTTATCAAGCAACCAATGGAACTTCCAAATAAGAATCCAGAATGAACTCATCGAGCAGGTCGACCACTATGTCTATTTTGGATGTTTGACTGGGATGAACAACGATCAGAGAGCAGAACTAGCCAGAAGAAAGCAAGCAGGATGGGTAGCATTCAACTCCATCAAAGAAATCATGCTGAACAAGAAACGTGACAAGAAAAAATGCACCAATCTTTTTAATTTAATAGTACAGTAATACCTGGGATAACACTAAGACTTGGTTCCACAAGTCTTGGTGTTATCCGATTTTTAGTGTTATCTGATGCATGTTAAAATCCTATGGGATGTATCAGATAATGTTAAAGCTCCATAGAGATACATTGTAACCGCACAGGCTTTAGCGGTTGTTATCCGATCCATCCCATAGGACCTTAACGTTATTCGATCCAATTCTCCTCCCCAGATTACTTAACGTTATGCGATTTTAGCATTATCCGAGATAAACGTTATCCGAGGTATTACTGTACTACCTGCAGTTCTCCATGGGAGTGAAACATGATACAGTGGAACCTCATACAACAATTGCCCCATTTAGCAATGAAATCGCATAACAATTAGGGGTGTTTTTTTTTGGGGGGGGGATGGTGTCCCGCATAACAATTTTCCCTATGGAAAAAAAACGTAAAATTTTTCAATGGGAAAAACCACTTAGCAAAAAAAAATTGCTATAAGATGCATGTATCGTACAGCAATTGTTTCATACAACAACGAGCCACATGGAACAGATTAAATTCGTTGTATGAGGTACCACTGTAATTAACAAAGGCCAAGGAAGAACTACAGTAAAACCCCTATTTACGAAAAAAGTCCGTTCCATAGGCTTTTGCTTACATCGGTTTTTTATGTAACTCGAAGCAAACCCATAGGGAAATGAATTTTTATGTAACCCAAAGTAAACCCATAGGAAATTGTGTAAATTGGGACATGGTTTTATCACAAAATCATTGTGTAAGTCGAATTTTATGTAACTTGAGGTATATGTTTGTCAGGATTTTACTGTATCAAGAGCCATAAGAGCCATGGAAAGATCAGTGCTAAAAGTATCCCTTTACGACCACACCCCCAATGCCCAGATAAGAAAACAAAGTGGAATCAACGGAGCTGTTGTTGAATATCATAAATGGAAATTGCTTTGGGCTGGACACATTCCTTGAATGACAGACAGACGTTGGACAGCAGCAGTCACCAAGTGGTATCCTAGAGGAATAAAAAGACCACTTGGCAGCCCCCACAAAAGATGGGAAGACCCAATCATGAAAGGTCTTGGTTGAACTGGAGAAGAAGAGCATGGCAGTGAAAAGAATAGAAAGCAAATTATGACCAGCAGGAGTTCATCCCTTGAGAGTCTACTCTAGTCAATTGAGTAATCAAGGAATTTTTCACTAGTGTGTCTAGTGTACCTGAAATGTTTGGAAGGGAAAAGGATTTTATTGAGTTCCACTATAAACTGACCTGTTTTACACTTCCTGAAACAGCAATAAGGCAAAACTCATTTATATCTTGGAAAGCCAGGCATTCCAAAAGTGCATGGTATGTTGCCAAAGAAAAATTGCACATAACATTATTAGTCAAGGAGAAAACATGTTGAAATATATATGGAAAAACTGTGATGCTTCCTATTTATTTATTTACACACACTTATATCCCGTCCCTCGGGAGGGGGGGGGGATAATCCCTACTTAGGGCAGCTAACATCATAAAACCAGTCATACAATGATCAAGAATTATTTTAAAAAATTACCGGTACACACAATAAAACTCCAAATAAAATCATCATCAAACATTAAAATACCCAGAAAGTTACACAATCCAGTACCCTGAAAATGCAACCTATTTAGGATAAAAAGGAGCCAGTCAGCATTTCTAGCAACCAGAAATACCTATGTCCACAACAGGAGGTTCCCAGTCTGAAATTTGCCTGATATTATCACTTTCTTGCTTTACATAGGGCGGAAAAGATCCAGATTTGTAGCTTAAGCAAAAAGAGAGGAAGAAGAAAAGAAAGGTGCCCAAAAGCAGGAAGAAGATTGGTACAGGTGGCAGAGGAAGAGGAATAAACTGGAAGTTGCAGTAAGCAACATCTCTGCTTAAAACATATTTTTGCCATGACCTATGGGCTACCGTTGTCAACATTGCTGCTTCTGATTATTGATTATGTTGCCTCTGGATTTCTGCAGGTGCCTGCACTGCCAACTGCCTTCCAAGGACTAGATTGTGGAGATGTAAAACCAGGCATTGGCTCTTCAACAGTAAAGTTGAAAAAAGGGAAGAAACCGAGAAAGACAGGAGTTATATCTTAATGTGGAAAAGAGAAGAAGTATCAGAATCAAAGAATGCAATACAGGGTGAAAAATAAGAAACCAGGTCAAGCTCATTGCATGGCGTTTCTGGAAGATCCCACAGCTGAGAGAAGTTGTTGCCCAGGCAAAATGCTTTCTCCCATATTTATGCACAATGTGGCAGAAACTATCTCCTAGCGACCACAGCTGCTACTCTGCTGGAACACAAATCAGTGGGATGTTCAAAGGACTAAGAAAGCAGATGTGAATCACAGTGAGTCAAGGGCTTCATCAAACCCAGTGGAGCTGATTGTACTGGGGAGCAGGGAAAGAAATTGTCCTCTCCCAAAAGTACAGTATGTACAAATGCTTAGGGGTGGAGGCTTAAATTGGAGAACACTTGACTGTTAGAGGTGCCAGACTGAACCCCTTAGTTACCAGTTGTCTACCTGCAATTTAATTATCCTGTGTAAAAAAAGCATTACATTTTTCTTAAATGCGTTTTCAAAATTTAACATTATTCCCAGAATTCATATTCAGCTGGAGTGTCTGTGATAGGAGTGAATAGTATTTTAACAATAAAATTTCTTTCATCACTGCCACTAAGCCCAGACAGGCATCAATCAAGTCTCAAGGTTGAGCCAATCACATTGATTGCAACAAACGTGGGTATATTATGTGATCTCTTCTTTCAAATGACTGGCATCCCCCCCTGAAAAGGAGAGAAGATAGAAGCAGGAACTGGACAGGAAATACTCAAAATCTGCTAATGAACAAGAGTGTGCTAGGAGTGCTAAATGAGTCCCAAGTGGTAAATCTCAGCTGTTTCAAAAGCTCCTTTGTGTACAGCACCAGCAGGCTTCACTCGGCCCTTAATCTTTAGTACATCTAAGGTCACAAAAAATCTTATTATGTTGGACAGAGAGTAGGTTGGTAACACCTGTTGCCTCAGTAGATCAAGGCAAGCTGGCAGTAGAAACAGTAAAAAAAAAAAAAAAAACAGCCTGACTATGTATGTGAAATATTTAAGGAGCGCTTTTACCAATGAACTTCAATGGCCAAATGGGGATTTCAACTCAGATCACCTGAAACCAACTCCATCACTCTATCCACTGTCCTGCACTGGCTCCAGGCAATAATTATTGCTTACTGTCTTGTGAGGCTATAATTATGGACTGTTCCAACTCTCCAGATACCCAGTGTGCTATAGTGGATAGAGTGATGGACTAGCACTCAGGAGGCCTAGGTTTCAACCCCCGCTCAGCTGTGGAAGGCTCACTGGGAATATGGAACTGGTAAAAGCACTCTTTAAACATCTCACTTACCTTAACAGCCCTATCAGGGTCAATATAAATTGGGTTTGGCTTAATGGTATGTAAAAGCAAGAAAAGTAACTATGTCAGGAAGTAGACTATTTGGTCCTTCTGTAATTCAAGTGATGCCCACAAGTTTCAGAGAACAATTCAATTTTGGGTTGAGTTGAGAAAGCATCATTTTACATCTGCTTGCATTGAATCTTACTTGCTAATTTAAAGCCCATTCCCTTCATTTAAAGAGATAGTTTTAGAGCTCTTTGTGGTCCATTTCCCCTTAACCATATTAAATAAAGCATCACCCTGCATTTTGGCTTCTTCGCTGCAGATAATTTTAAACAAGGATGGGATCCGCAGAGCATGGGGCACTGTAAAAATGCATCTGACCAGGAGTTCCAAATTTTTTGTCACTTGAAGCTTCTTCAGTGAAAGGACTTCTGACTGTGCTGGTGGTAAGACATTAGTCAGTGAGACTGCTGCTCTTTATAGACTTTGGGAAAGACAATACAGTTGTACCTCGCTTAAAGAGCATAAAGCATTCCACAGGATTGCTCTTTAAGCGAGTTTGCTCTTTAAGCGAAACACCATTGAAAGTGACCAATTGTGGGGGGGATTGCGAACCCCGATTTATTTGTTAAGCGAGTTTTTGGTTGGTTTTATTTGTTAAGTGAAGCGAACATTCAGAGAAAATTCTGCTCTTTAAGCGAGTTACTCTTTAAGCGAGGCACTTTTTATGCGAGGTTTGACTGTATTTCAAACCTCCAGGACAGATGGCTGCATGCAAGCAGAGAGGTGATTGGTTGGTCACGCAAATGAATTGGACATATTCCATCTGTCTAAAAACAGACGGGTAACGTGCAGGCTATGTATTCCCCAATAAAACAATGTCCTAAAGCAACATTGCCCTACCCCCCCCCCCCGAACTAGAGTAACAGTTCTATGTACATATACTGCTTTACGAAACTTGAAACGTTAGCGTTTAGCATCAGCTTTGAATACGTTTCCATTATTATAAACAGGTTTATTTTTATTCGCACCCCCCTATCAAATATATTGGGGGGGGGTGAGAATAAAAATAAACCTGTTTATAATAAAGGAAACTTATTTAAAGCTGATGCTAATCGCTAATGTTTCAAGTTTCGTAAAGCAGTATTCCCCAACCTTTGGTGTTTGGACTTCAATTCCCAGAAGCCTAAGTCAATTCCCCAAAGCACTGACCAGGCTTCTGGGAATTGAAGTTTAAACACCAAAGGTTGGGGAATACTGCCATAAAGGACTTTAAAAAACCTTAGCTTCAAATAGATTTCATTCCTTCACCCCACCTATACACACAAACCAATAACATCTTGGTAACAAAGCACATTCCTGGGGCAACACTGCAGTCTAATATTATTCAGGCTGCAAACTGAAGCACTGGATCAGTTCTTTGCCTTTCTGAAACCACATGAAGTGACCACACCACATGTGTTGCTCTGTTTGTCATCATGAACCATTTCTGAGTTTATCATAATACCATTCTCCATGGGATATTCTGCTCCCCCTTAGCCTTCTGTTCCATCAGTTCCAAACAGTCCCCAAATTTGGTCCTCAGTGTCCTTGTATGCAAATTCAACAATACTCAGATGGTATTCCATCAGCTAATTAGCTGCCATATACATCACAGTTGTCTCCTGAGGATTCAACAATATAAGGTAACTACACAAAGAGACAATTACAATGAATACCAAGGAGATTAGGGGGGAAAGAACTCTTAAGTCAGTGCAGAAAATTTGTAACTGGGTTGGGGGAAAAATAAAAGAATTATGCTGAGATGAGAAGTTGTAGCCCTCGTTATCGAAGAAAATTGCTTGGCACCCCAAAGCAATATTATGAATTATTAAGCCATACTTCACCACCATTTTCTGTGATCTCATCTTTTGCTCAAAGTGACATCTAGAAGAAATGCATATTTTCTCTCTTTCAAAAGCAGTTTCCAGCTATTGTGTTCTCTAATCACCATGAAGGCACCAAAGAATCCGTTCTTGACAGTAATGGGACAATCCAGCCAATTTTTGAGTCTTACCAGGCATAGCTGTGGAATAAGCTTGCGGGGGCACACCCCACTTCTGCCAGAAAGGTAGATCAAGGTATCCCTTGCTCGAAAGCCAGTCATATCTGACTTTAGGGTTTGGTGCTCATCTCTGTTTATAGCATCTGTAGACATTTCCATGGACATGTGGCAGGCATGACTAGACATCGAAGTTCATGGAACACTATTTACCTTCCCACCGAAGTGGCACCTATTTATCTACTTGCAATTTCTTGCTTTCCAACTGCTAAATTGGCAGGAACTGGGACAGAGATGGGAGCTCATTCCATCATGTAGCACTCAGGTCTCGAACTGCTTATCTGCAGACCTTCCAGTCACAAAGTTCAGCAACTTAATTTTAGATTCAAGGACAAAAAGCATCCTGATAGTACAGAAACTGGAAAATCCTGTTCCATAGCACAGAAGGAGCTTTCAATTAATTTTTTTTTTTTGGGGGGGAAGCACATTTGGTTAAAAATCAATAAAGACTAGAGAAGAAGCACTCTTCAGTGGCAGCATGCCTACCATGGAAAGCTGTTTGTTGCAATTTGTCTGTCTATAATTTCTTGGTACAGCTGGTTTACAATCTGCTTGTAACTGGGCATTCCTCAGAAGCAAGGATTTGCCAGCAATGGCTCTCACTCCAAGCCTGCCTGCCTTTCACATGGTTCATTCATTTCATTCTCCTTGCTCCTTTATTCAAATCCAATGCCATAGCCATGTTATGACTTTGGTGCTGTCCAAGAAAGCCCTTTTCAAACAATTAAGCTCTGCAATATCACTGGGAGGGCAAGCTTATTTTCAACCAACACATATGAATTCTGATTGTAGGTTGACAACTGCAAAAAGGTAATCTCAATTTGTTTCACTTGCATTCAAGGTTCTAGAGTGGACCCACCACTGTTTTGGGTCAAACTTCCTTTCTTCGTCTATGGAGGTCCAATGCCTATCTCTAGACCAGTGATGAGAAATCTTTTAGAGACCATGTGCCTAAGCTGCAACCCCAAACCTATGTATTCATTGCAAAGTGTCAACACAGCAATAGGGGAAGAAGGAAACACTCCCATTGGGCTACTGGGCAGAGTGAACTCTGTGCTGGGGCAAGGGAGGAAGCACTCCCATAGGGCTGCTGGGCAGGGCAAACTCTGTGCTGGGGTGACTGCATGGGTGTCCACAGAAAGGGCTCCGAGTGCAACCTCTGGCACCTGTGCTTGCATAACCATGAAATCTTGAGTAGAAAACCAAGAGGCCAAAAATACAGTTATATGAATGATGAAAAATGAAAGAAAGCAATGAAGACGGGGGCAAAATAATGTTGGTAGGAACATTACAGGCAAATAGGAGAAGCTGAGAGTGGAAAACAAGGTACAATATGGAAAAGGTCTTGAAATCCTGACCACCCAGGACATTATACCCGCAGGAAACAAATATTAGAAGAGAGCTGCTCTGGTCCAAGAGTACTCCTGGTAGCAGGAGATACCTTTCCAGAAATGGTACTGACCTTCTCAGGTTAAAGGTCACCATTACCTTTAATCTAGCTGTATCCAACTCTAGGGCTTAGTATTCCTCTCTATTTACAGCCAAAGAGCAAGCGCTGTCTGCGTTTGCAGATGTTTCCATGGGCATGTGGCAGGCATGACTAGACACCGGACTGCGTGGACTGCTGTTTACCTTCCCACTGAAGTGGTACCTATTTATTTACTTGCAATTTCATCCTTTCAAACTGCTAGTCTGGCAGGAGGTGGGACAGAGATGGGAGCTCAGTCTGCCGTGCATTACTCAGCTCTCGAACTGGTGACCTGCCGACCTTCCAGCCCTCAAGTTCAGCATCTTAACCACTAAACCACCACAGTCCACTCTTCTCAGGTTACATGAACTAAAGATTTGTCCATTGGAAACTGAGAAGAAAAAGCCGACATCAATGTTCAGGAAACCACGAATAGCATCCTCTAAGACCCCCACCCCCATTCCCCATTAAACCTTTCCTTTCTTCTTCAGCCCAGGGGCTTTGACCTCACCATCATAGTTACCTTGCTAATTACCCTTCAGTGAATAAAGTGAAAGGTGATCATTAGCCAGCTTGGAATCAAAACTGTCACTCAAAATGAGAGAAAGGAGGAATGATTTCTCGGGTTTAGCATTCCAGCCTAATCCTCCCCCATATTCTAACTGACATCTAGCAGCTCACCACGTCTACCTTTCAGGCATTCTTTCTCTCCCTCTCTTCTTCTTTTTGACAGATTCACACCTTCAAGGATAAACAGCATTATTCATGGTATTATTAAATGATTCAAATGCCTGTGTCTGCTCTGCAAAATCTAAGACAAAGGTAGCATCCTGGCTATGTAGTTATAATGTAAAAATATATGTCTGTTTTTAAGATGGCTGTTTTATTTATAAATGTGTATCATCTAAATAACAAAGATTTTTAGAGGTTTTATAATATGTGCGTGTGTTTGTGTGAGAGAGAGGCAGAGAGAAGAAGAGGCAAAGTGTGTTGGAGACAAAATAACAAAAAAAACCCCTCTTGAAATGTACAGAAGTTTAAGGGATTTGGAGTTTTGGAGAAGTTATCATATTGTGTGACACCAGCAAGTTTTAAATGCTATCAACAGGAATGTGTAAAACATATCCTACAAACAAAATGCTAGAATGCTTAACCTTGCCTGCCAGCTCTTTTGTAAATTTTCCCAAAGTGACCTAGTGCTTATCTGGTACAGAGCCACTCTTGGAAAGCACCATAATCATAATCAACAGAATAAACTATTTCGAGGAGGAGAGACAACAGGCATTTAGTTTAGGAGAACTGACACTCCCACAACTGCACTGGATTAGGTCATCACACATGCCAAAAGGCTTAGAAAAGTGATGTTTTTGAAATTAGAGCAAAATAAACTACAGTTGGATGGTTGAACAAAAAGAGACAATGAAAACAAAAGGCTTCCTAGTGCTTAGCATCGCATTGTAGTCACAGGTTTTTTACTTCAATTTTATCCACGCCAAAGTGGAATCCTCTTTTACTTCCAGTAATATTCCTGATTTCAGTATCTTGCTTTACTAGCTATTACTCCTTTTCAGACATGTGGATGGTCCAACTTCATAGAAATGTGGCTTCTCTTTACGTTATTACACTGTTAAGTTATAAACCAAAACCACATGTACATTAATCTATTCATATTGATTACATCTCTGATTAATCTATTAAATTGTGTAAACTGATCATCTGGGAATACTGTCCCACAGATTATATATCCTCTATTCTAAAACACTTTTTTTGGTTTTGACAGAATTTTTAATTTCCAACTCTAGCTACAGGAATACATACTCTTTTTCCCAAATACACCTTCGGATGCTCTTTTATGCATAAGTAGTGATTGTTCTTTACTCTCAAGCACTTCTCATTCTCTAGAGTACTTACTTGGAGAGAATAGGAATACAAAGCATAAGAGAGATCCTGTCAGTATTCAAACTAACTCTGAGGGCAGCTGTCCCATATCCCAGAAGGCACTACTTCTTCTCTTTGATGAGGAAGGGAAGTGACACTTATGGTGAAGAGGGAATTCAGAAACCTACCTGCAACTCTAGGCACCTTTCCTAGAAAATGATGGTCATACATTGACTTGGGGCCCACTGGGTCTCTTTTTCAAACACACAGCATCAGCTCAAAGTAACAATGGGCCATCTCTTTTTCAGCTAATCACCCTTCAACAGGTCACAGTGGCCAGTCTCTGTCCTTTAACAAGTCACAGTATGAGCAAGAGGTCACAATGACCAGTCTCTCTACTTCAGACAGGAAGCACCAGGAGAAGGACACCATGCCCAGTCTCTCTATTTTAGCCTGGCAGGATCAGAAGGTGACAATCGACAGTCTGTCATAGAAACCAACAGCAGGGCATAAGTAATTGTCTTGCACAGAATGGTAGAAACATATGCATGGGCCCAGACTCTTTTCACGGAGGTGTCCAGCCAGTCTGTGCAGTCATGGCGGCTACTGGTATTTCTCTCTGAAATGAGTAGCTGCAACTACAATGAGGAATGCAACGACAGAGAAGGACAATTGTTATCACAGACCTTCTGCTTACAGCAAAGCCCTTCAGAATGGACTAACATCAGCAAGGTTTAGAGACAATGTAGGATGGCTCCAGAATTTTGACAGCATTCCAGATCTAACAGTCTACCAGCATTAGACATGGTTTGCAAGATAAAGGGACAGCCTGCCGGCATGCAGAAATAATGCAGACACAGGCATAATGCCCCAAACGAAAGGTCCACAAAGGAGGGGGATAAAAACATTTTTTATAAGACCAACATTAGGGGAAGAGAAGAAGGTTCCAATGATAATCAGTGGGCAAAGGGGCAACAGAAGGAAAGTTGAGAGGGAAAAAGGGGAGAGATAGGGCAGCTAGTATCTAGGTTGGAATATTTAGAGGCAAAGTGAGGGTTTGTGTAGACTAGAAGGTCAAAGCTTAACATGCTCTAGACCAGTGGTTCCCAACCTTTTTTTGTCAATGCCCCACCTAAGCATCTCTATAATCCTGAAACCCCCCCCCCCAATATGATTATTCAAAAAGTGAACTATTCATGCGGAGGAAGGCTAAAAGGCAATTCACTGTTCTTGAATTGCCCTGCCCCCCCCCCCCAGGTGTGTGTTGGGAACCACATCTCTAGACAGTCTTCCACCCATCCCAAGTCACGGAGGAGCTCAGGGAACTTCCAGCAATGGAACGCTAGCCTTCAGAAACTGCAGCCACTCTACGACAGGTGGAGATGAGCATGAGTTCAAAATCAGAATCCTCAGCTGCAACAAAAAGAGGGACTCAACGTCACAGAAGGAAGAAGAGCAGTAAAGAGAAAAAGTGTTAAAAGAAGCTAATTAAAGTAGAGGCCATATAGCTTTGTGGGCAAATGGTGTAACTGAGTTCTGGGGAGCTTTGTTGGTTTCTGAGCCTCCTGAGACAGAGGTCTTACCATTCCCGGGCAGAGGCTACTGAGAGATTCCAAGAAAACAGTGAGACAGAAAGCTGTTCCTCCTCCAGTCTTCCATTTGCCTTGGCAGGCTTTCAGTTGCAACTGGGGAATAGCCCTCTTCCTGTGAAGGGTTTACTGAGCACCTGCCTTGGGTAGTGTCCAAAGAGGATATAGGTAAGAGCAGTGGTGGGCTCCAAAATATTTTACTACCATGGTATGGTGTGTGTGGCCAGGGGGAAAGCCCTGGCGTTGCTCCTGAATTAGGACTACTTTATTTCAAAACTTGGATGGGTGGGGCCAGGCAGAATTTCTGCTATGGGTTCTGGCAAACTGGTGCAAACCTGCTGATGTCCACCACTGGGTAAGAGGATAGAATGATTTCTAAACCCAAGAAACCTTTAGGCAGTCTTTCAGAAATGTTATTCTACATTAAAGGTCAACCCAAGGAACATCAATCTGTTAAAATTTGTCATGTTAACAGATAGAAACTATTTAGTAAAATTCCATCGCATTGCCTTTTTAAAAGGTAAAAGGTGCTCTTGCTTGGAATCCAGTCGTATCTAACTCTAGGGTGTGGTGTTCATCTCCATTTACAGCCAAAGAGCCAGCACTGTCTGCGTCTGGTGGTAAAACAAATTGTTCATGCCAACTAGATTTTAAGCATTAAAAATAAATGGATTTTAAACACTTCATTGTAGGGTTGTGGTGGCTCAGTGGTTAAGAAGCTCGCCTTGTTAGCTGGAAGGCCAGCAAGTCGGCAGTTCGAAACCTGGGTATTGCATGACAGATTGAGCACCAGTTTCTGTCCCAGCTCTTGGGGACATGAAAGGAACCTCATTTGGGCGTTCCCTGAATGGAGTTTCTCCCGCAAAAATCCTTTCAACCCAGAATAATTTCTGACACGAAATTATTATTATTAACACTCCATTAAAATGGTATTGTCTCCTTGGGACTACCTTGCAAGTAAGCTCCTATATTTAGGTAGCTGACCAAACTAAAGGGAGGGTGAAATGAAGGTTGGGCAAAAAGCAAAGGACGAAATGTCTGCCATTTGTTTCAGTGTGAGCTTTTGTGGACCAAAATCTACATCAGATACAAGATAGCACAAGGTATATTCAGATAACTTTTCTATTTTTTCCCCAAAGAGTAAAGATCCACACAAAGAGTGTATACAATGCCTGAAGCAGTTTTTTTTAACCTAATGTCAATAAACTGAATGCTGGCAAATTATGCTAATTGATCGCAAGATCGGATTTCAAACAAGAAATCGCTGAACACAACTTACTCAATGGATCTGTCTGAAATTGAAATGAATAGTCTTATGCATGGGGCCTCTTCTCCTTTGTTCTTTTAACAGAATGGTTACCCAAGTCTCTTTATAGTTGCTTGGTAACATGCCACAAATGAGAATCACTTGTTTAAGGGCTTCTAATTTTTAATTTACATTAAACTTTTCTATGGCGGGAAACATGGGATGAATATGAAAAATTTCCATTCTTTACAGACAGTTACCATTAGAGCCTCTAATTTCACTGGTTTAGAATATTTGTAATCATTCAATTATTTCATGTAGCTCAATAAAGCCTTCATGGGTTTCAAGCAGAAGTGTCTTGAGTGTAAATTTCATCTTTTGCAACATGCTGTACAGTACTTATCTTTTTCTCTGCTTTGTCTTCTGGGAAGACTTTTAAAATAAAGAATGGTTACAGTGGTAGGTAACTTGAGCAGGTTAGATACATTTTGCTTTATTAAGCAATTTAATGTTTAAAACTTCTTTGGACATTCTTTATTGATTTATTTTTCTTAATGAACATCTATAATAAAGAATTAAAGTCATGCTAAGAGTTTACATTGAATTAGTCTGAACATTTCTTTATTTGACACATCATTTGAGTGGCAAAAGATCAACAAATCATTTGGTTTAAAAGTGTCCATACGGAGCATTATTTATGCTACAGTATTTGCCTTTTATGTTTCCATTTCCATTTTGCTAAACAGAATATCCTCCTCAGGACTGTAGTCAGGATTCTAAATGTGGGTGGGCGAATATTTTTTCAGGATGGGCAACAAAGCCTCTTTTCAATGCATTCCTAGGAGAAACCGCACTTTGCCAGGGTGGGCAAAGTACTAACTCAGGGTTGGCCAAGCCCACCCTGGGCACCCCCTGGCTACGGTCCCAAAACACTGGCAGTATGATTAATCCACACTATAGATGAAGTATGACCAAATGGCTCTCTATCTCTCAATAAAACCTTACCATATGATACTGGTAAAAAGCAAATTCCAGTCTTCCCCCAGAAAAAAGAACCTGAAAGACAATCCTGCCTAAGCAAAGCCTTGAAAACAAGAATGGGGATAAAAGCAGATCACTTCTAGAAAGAGAAAGAAATTAAATGTCTCCAAGGGCTACACTGACATACAGTACTACAGTTCTAGTCACAAAGTTAGCTTACTAACCTCTCATATATAAGTTGTTTGTGTCAAGCTGACAGCCTAAAACAGTCGTTCCCAATGTGGGGCCCAGGCCCCACAGGGGGACTTCAATTCTCAGAGGCCTAAGTCAGTACACTGGCTGATCAGTGCTTTGCTGAATTGACTTAGGCTTCTGGGAACCAACAGTTGGGAAACGCTGGCATTAAATGAAAGCTAAATCAGAATTCAGAAAAGGTGGACGACATCACAGAGCCCTAGGTGCCTTTAGGAGAGTTTTCTCCCAACCTCTGAGACAAAGGCAGTCTCCAGAAAAAGCTCCATTCTTACCAAGGCATCATATGTATGGTTCAGCATATACAGTACAGTAATACCCCGGATAACGTTATGACTTGGTTCCACAAGTCATGACGTTATCCGGTTTTTAGCGTTGTCCGATACATGCATCGAACAACGCTAAAAATAAAGCCCTGATTTCAGGGACAAACTGCTTTAAAGGCAGGCAGGGAAAGAAAGAGACCTCCCTACCTTTAAAGCCACCCCCATGCGACTGCAGTATGGTCGGAGAAAGTGCCATTCCGACGCTACTGCAGGGTTCCCTCTGTTTACCTTCCTTTCCTTCTCTGACTCCCAGGTGATTGCTAAAGGCTTGGTTTTTTTAAACTGCAGGGAAGGGGGGAGGAAGAGAAAGGAGTTTCTTTCCATGCTGTTCTTGCTTTACTTCCTGAATTGAAAAAAAATACAGAGATGTAATTGGTTCTCTAGATCAGTTGATCTAGAGAACCAATCACATCTCTGTATTTTTTTCAATTCAGGAAGTAAAGCAAGAACAGCGGGGAAAGAAACTCCTTTCTCCCCCCCCCCTTCCCTGCAGTTTAAAAAAACCAAGCCTTTAGCAATCACCTGGGAGTCAGAGAAGGAAAGGAAGGTAAGCAGTGGGAACCCTGCAGTACCGTCGGGGGAAAAGGCAGGCGGGCGCTGGGGAGGGGGTTGGATTGGGTAGATGTTCTACCCAATCCATCTCCCCTTCCGCACACGCTTGTACCGGATAACGCTAAAAATCGCGATATCCGATGCAAGATTTTTTCGAAAATCTTGCAACGTTATGCAGTTTTAGCGCTATCCGGTACAAACGTTATCCGGGGTATTACTGTATCTCCATATGTCTTTCTCCACTCTTCCTAGGTAAGAGATGGGGAAATAAAAGATGTAAAAAAGTCATCACACTCTGATTTTCCTCTGCTACTTTCCTCCAACATTACTTTGGGAAAAGGGAACTCTCAGCACAATGGTATCCTTGTATATTTCTAGTTTGCTGCTGTTGCTTTTGCTATTTTGTCAGCAGAACCATGCTCTGCCTGCGTCTACTTTTAGTTCCTGATGAATATTTTCTGTCATATTATAAAACTAATTTAGACCATGTTTCCTTTCTGAGTAACATGACACCAGTGCAAAGAACATATCAGGTTGAACTAAAGTACATCATCTTGGATCTCAATCAAGACAAACAGCCATTTTAATGGGTAATATTGGAGTGGTTATTCTATCGTTCAAATTTAGCTGTGCAAAGACATTGACATTTCCGTATATAATATTCCACTTTATTTTAGTACTTTAGGCATGGTGTATCATATTACTGCCAATGGACACCACCATGATGCAAACAGATTAGGGCACCTATTATAAACTCTGTTCAAGGAACAATATTGCTATTCTTTACCATAGAGAAGTACAGTATGTACCACAATCTCATGTCATTGTAGTATTAGAGAAAGTATCTATTTTATCACAGTGCTGAGAACCTAACTTATTTCTTTCCAAAATGGGGTGCAGATACTCTAAAACCAGGCCAGCCTCATTTAACTGCTCACTCATTTATCTTCTCATCAGGACCTGCTTAATCTTATAAAACTGAGGTCACACATTCACTTTGGATCATGTCAACAACTACCAAGAATCAAGCACCAGTTATGCTGTGAGGTTTACATACAGATAAACTCTTCAAATGACAGCTATTTTTTCCTGTAAAATTGTAGGAGATGAACAAGGTTGGAAAAGGGCAAAAATTGGGTTTGTTGGTAGAATTTTAGGAAATTAATATGGCACCCAAAAGATGACTAAATGATAAAAAAAATCTGCAACAGCATCTAAATTCTTAATTAGGTAACTTAACTTCTAATTTCCTGTCATTAGCTCCTCTGATAGCTCAGGGATTCTCAATGTTTTCCAGCTGCTGGCCGAACCATGCCTCCTCAGACAGCTGAACAGGCTGGACTGGTGCCATAAAGTGCATCTGAGGTTGCCATAAACACAGTTATGACGGCTGCAGACTCATTTATGGCTGTAGTAAATGCATTTACAATAGCCGCAGACTTATTTACAGCATAAATGCAGCTGTAAATGAGTCCGCAGCTGATTCTGGTGGCAGTGGCAGCAGCTGGAGCAAGGTTGGGGGCTGGATTATTTGGCACTGTGGGCTGGATCTGGCCTGCAGGCTGTAGCTTCTGCACATTAGCTATCTCCCCCACCACCACCACTAGGACCTGAACATAACTGGGATCCACTCAGTTCAAAACTTTGAGTGTAATTCAGCATAAATTCTACAGTAATCTTTCACTGACAGTGAACAGTTTTACTAAATAAGTGAACAAACAGAATTGTTGCCTAATCATACATATTCTAAGCAGAGACCCAAATGGTATGAAGTGCAGAGAATTGGTGTTTGACTGACACAGCATTTGTGGTGAACCCTAGAACTAATCAGTGTCCTTTCATCAGAAACTACAAAGGACCTATGGAAAATAAAGACCAGTAGAAGAAAGAGAATTGTAGCATGAAGAATTATTACACATGAATATACATGAAATGTAGCTCAGGAAACAGAATCTTTATCCTGATTTCATCATAAGCTTATAAGTGATACTTGCCAGTCAGTAAAGTATGGTGATTGGAGTGCAAGATTTAGGGAGACCCAGGTTCTAGTCCTCATTGAGCTATGAAACTCATGGGGTGATGTTGGACCATTATCTCTTTTTATGTCCGACTACCTCTTTGGTTTATTGTAGTACTTAAATAGAAAGAAAGCCACTTGAATGCCTTGGAGGGAAAAAAGAATGATAGATAGATAGATAGATAGATAGATAGATAGATAGATAGATAGATAGATAGATAGATTTACATTCTAGAAAAAGTAAAACTATCAGCTGGTGGTGCTGTGGTTAAACCACTGTCCTGCAGCCAAAATGTGGTGAGTTTAATCCTGACTGGAATTGAGGTAGACTCGGCCTTCCATGGCCAGTAAAATGAGTACCCAGCATGTTGGGGGCAAAATGCTAACTAACTTGTGAACCTCCTGGAGAGTGCGCTATGGGCGGCATATAAGTGTAATTGCTATTGATTTGGATGATGGTACCAAAGGTAGTTATTTCATTTCAACTCAAACCAGGTTTTCATTGCCCTAGTTTTTCACATCACACTGTGATGAAGACAGAAGTCCCTAGTTCAGTTTCTATTTCACAATATGTCTTGTGCCTGCTACATTCATTAATATCTTGCTGATTTTCACAGTGGCCCTCACTATAGAGCTCTAAGATGAAGTAAGTAAGTAAGTAAGTGGGAGCATTTCAAACTGAGTACGTTGAAGTTGAGAAGCAGCTGAGAAACTGTAAATCCCAGAAGCATTATGTTAAATGCTTTATGAACAGTAATGCTGTTTGACAACCATAACATTCCAAGATACAGTAGTAGCAAATTCTAATCTTCAGGAAAATGAGGTGAGACTTCAAGGACATCATTTGCAAGCACACTGATGTTATGTAGATCCTAAGGGCTTTTGTTGCTCAGACTCAGAATAGCTAAGATGTACAAGTTTTAGCCAACAACAGTTTGGTACTTCTGTATCATACAATTTAAATGGGAGAGTGGAAGTCAAAGTCATACTATCTGGGAGATGCAAGAACAGTCTCTCATGAAAAAATAGCTGTCAAATGAAAAACAGTCACAAGAGATAGCTGGATTCAATATGGGGAAGTGGCTAAGAGGGTTTTCAAGTTAAGTGAGATATTTAAGCAACGGCATTAGCAAAGTTTTGCATCCCCAGTCAACTTCCATGGCTATGTGAGGATTCAAAACCAGGACTTCTGTCCTCTACTCTACACTAGCTATCTCAAGAGTTGGAACAGCTTCATAAGACAATAAGGAATAGTTATTACCTGGAGCCAGTGTAGTAGAGAGAGGAAGTGGGTTTCAAGTGATCTGGGTTGAAACCCCTACTTGGCCATGGACACACACTGGGAAAACCACTCCATAAATATCTCACGTACCTTGAAATTCCTATTAGGTTGCTATAAATTGGATGCGACTTGACAGCACACAACTCATGCATTCCTTAGAAGGACAATGTTGTCAGAGGAAGATACATACTTGTGCCTCTAAATATGGTCCCAAGAGACTGAACTATCATACAGAAAGTGTTAGAAAGTGAGCAGCAATGCTTGTAACTGCAATATGACCCAATCCCTTATACTACTTTATACCACTCTTCTTATAACACAATAGTCATTATTGTGAACACAAAGCAATTCAAACACTCCTAAGGGTGCAATTCTGTCTACCAGATACACTAGATGAGGAGCTTTAAGATATGGATGAAACATCAGCATATCTTAAGATATGAAACCACAGAAGATATCCACGGATACAACTCAAATACACTGGTGGAAGTCTACACTGATGTATTGACCCTATTGGTATAACCAGCAAAAACTCAAACCTCCATTCCTAGTACAAACAGCTCCCAGAAATGTCTGTCATGACAACTTTATTTAATAATGCATGCCCTATTTTTCTGTATAAAATTAACTCAGATCAACCTTAGGGGTGATGTAGGATGCAAACCACACACTGAATTAAATAGGAAAGAAAACAAAAACCACACTCTGTTGACTTTGTATTGCACAATTCAAGGGATGCTTACAAACTGTTTCTACCTGATGGCAGTATAAGATCTGAACTTCTCTGTGTGTGGATTCCTAGGAGCGGTTTCTTGCTGATCTCTTCCTGTCTAAGGAGACAACTAAATGGCCAAATTATTCTTTCCTAGATCATTATGCCAATCAGGGCCACTTTGAAGTGCCGTATGTCATTTGGGGAAGGTAAATGAAGATTTCCATTTCTTTTTAAGTGCTGGTAACAGAAACAGTGTACAGTATTAGAGATGCAGGGTTTAACCTTTCAAAGCATTATTATTACCTTAGCAACATGAATAACCACGGGGCAGGAGATAAGGGACTGTGCAGTTGTAAAATTAGACTTAGCAGATATAACTAGCCACCTGATCACAATCTTCTCCACTCAAGGGAGATCCACTGTCCTTTTGTTTTAATTATGAACATTGCTTCTGATTTTATACCAATGCATATTAATTAGCTGTTTTACATCAAATATCACTCCCTTCTCTTTCTTTTTGGACATGTGTAAATAGACATTGTGTCTCACCTTGTGAGCACAAAGGCACAGGCGGTGAGGAATATTTCAAGGAAAAATGGGTAAAAGGAAGAGACCAAGACATAGGGAAGCACAATTTTTAAATTCTGACAGTTGCATTCCCACCATGTTAACATGGAAGGTACTCCATACCAGTGGTGGGCAAGGCCAAAGCAAATATATTGGTGAGATCATTCCCCCCTCCTATTCATGTTTATACAAGTATCACACACTCTTTCTCATATATGGAGATTCTCACCACCCATCTTCATGGCAATGAGAATTTCCCAGTCTAGTCTAACTGGAGGAATGGAGAATGATCACTGTCAAGACTTCAGGACAAGACTAGGGTAGAACAATCCCCTCCATCTCCACCTGCAAATCAGGGAATATTGCCCACACAAAGAATTACATTTTTAAAAAGGAGGATCTCTCTAGTCTCTTCTCCTGTCTCTGTGGATATACAGATACTGTATAAGAATACAAAAATCATGACTGTATCTTGGTTTAGTTATCAATCCAAATGGAGACTGCAGCCAAGAGGACAGAAGAAGACAGAGAATTGTAAGGGCAGCAATGAAAGAATTAGAAAAGATTATCAAGTGTAAGAATGTATCACTAGAGACAAAGACCAAAATTTGTACAGCTAGCGAGAAGGATGGGAAATGTGTACCCTTTTGTCATATATTTGTCAACACAGTCAGCAGTTCGATTCCCGAGTACTACAGGATGGAATGAGCTCCCATCTTTGTCCCAGCTCCTGCCAACCTAGCAGTTGGAAAGCAAGAAATTGCAAGTAGATAAATAGGGACCACGTCAGTGGGGGGCCATGGAAACATCTGCAGAAGCAGACTGCACTGGCTCTTCGGCTTTGAAACATAGATGAGCACTGAAACCTAGAATCGGATACAACTGGCTTTCGAACAAGGGAAATCTTTATCTTAACTTTCCTCTTATGTTTACAGCCTAAGTGGGCAAACAAAGATCATCTACACTATTGTACTCCTGATTATCATGTACCAGTGTGAAAACTGGACAGTAAAGAAAGCTAACGGGAAAAAGGTTGATTTATTGGAAAGATGGTGCTTTGTCAATACTCTTGACTGTCAGAAAGACAAATCAATCCTCTAGGAACAAAAAATAATGAAAACGAGAATATCTTACTTTGGCCATATAATGAGAAGGCAAGATTATCTGAAATAGACGGAAGGAACTCAAATATGACATGGATAGACTATCTACAGGAAATACAAGCTTGAGCTTGCAAGAGCTGAGCAGGGCCTTTGAGGACAGGATATTTGATTTCCCGCTCTGTGCATAGATGTATATAGACTGATCTAGCAATGAACTGGCACATATCATTCCTTGGTAGTGGTAGGGAAAGCAAAGGCCAGACTAATTTGGAAGACTCAGGGGGTTGGAGCTGCTCCAAGTGCCAGCAGCTCCTCAACCTTCAGCCAAGAATTTTCTCTACTCTGCTGTCAGCTTCCTCCTCCTCCAGAGGCATAGCGAGGAAGAAGGGGCTACTGAGGCATCTGTGCAGCTGTAGTGTGCAACATGTCACTGGCCCCTCAAACTGACACAGATCAGTTATTCATCAACACACCTACTACCCTTTTATACCGTATTTGCAATCTGAGTGACTGAAGGGTACACGTCTCCCCACTTTCCCACTTGCTGTACAGATGCCAACAGAGACAGCTGGGAGAAGACTTGGCCTGTCTCCAGAAAGAGAGGCCTTGCCCCAAGCGGTTTCCTCCATTATTCAGAGAGTTTCCCACACTCCACCTAATACCGATTACAAACGAAAAAGACGCGCAGTAACACAATGGAAGATAGGTAGTGCTTTTAAAAGAGTCTCCCCTATTGTATTTGTGTGGGCAAGCTAATAAAATGAAGGCTAGACAATGCTTTCGTTTGATGAATCTGTAGCTGGTTGACATAGACCATTTATTTATTTATTCATATTTACTATCCCGCCCAATCTGGGCGGCTTACATCATAGATTAAAATCACAGGTTAAAACCTTAAAAATTCATAAGAAAAATTACAACAACGCAACAGATAAAAACAAGGGCAGAAAGACCATGCCAATAAGTGAGCACCAGAGGTTCCCTTTAATCCTGAGGAGAGGTGGTGCTGGCAGCTGCACACTTCTCTTCTGGGTCTAGTGCTGTTCAACACTTTTGTCAATGACTTAGAACAGGGGTGTCCAAACTTTTTGGGCCACAAGCCGATCATGTGGTTCAGGGAGCCGGTCACTAAGGGCCAGGGGCCGGGTGCGGCTCCTGACGCCAATTCATCCAGCATTTTACTTCCACTTCCAGGAGTGATGAGGGTTTCACAGGCCGGATGAATTGGTGTCAGGGGCTGCACCCGGCCCCTGGCCCTTAGTTTTGGCACCACTGACTTAGAATGAAGCAGAGGAGGTGTTCATCAAAATGGCAGTTGTAGCTAATACCTTGGAAAATAAAGTGAAGATTCAAGATGACCTTAACAGACTGGAAAATTAGTCCAAAGCAAACAAAACTAATTTCAACAGGTAAAAAATGAAAACCTTTTTCTTTTAAGAAAAGAAAAATCTGATGCACCAATCAGAATGGGTGACACGGACCTTGAGAACAGTAAATATGAAAAGGATCTAGGATGTAATTAGGTGTGAGTCGGGGTACACAAAAAGAGCCTCCTTGAAGACTGTGGTATTCTTGAACCACAATCAGGCATGCCCTGGCAGTGGCAACCTTTGTGTTGTTGGCTAATCTTTTCTACACTAGGTCATGTAAAAGGAACTGCAGAATAAACTCACCCAAAGGTGCATTCATTTTGCCAGTTTCATGTCTGGCCTAGACACAGAAGAAGGTGTGAGTCAACAAGGTAAAGTGAGGGCAAAGTACAGCTAATATGATTAGCTAATGCATTTTAGAATACTGTACAGATACAGAGATGAGCACTGACCCCTAGAGTCAGATATGACTGGCTTTCGAGCAAGGGAAACCTTTACCTATATCAAGAGTAGCATCCGGATCAGAGGATGAAATGGTACCACTCTTTTCTGGTATAGGTAGACCTCGCCTGGAGTACTGTGCTCCAGCATCACAGTGAAAAATTCGAACATGCCAGAGGAGGTGATCAAAATGGCAAAGGAACTGGAAACCAGGCCCAAAAAGGGACATGAGCTGGTTGGGAAGTAAAGAAGCTCGCCACCTTCCAGCATATCTGGATGGCGGAGCTTTCTTTCACTCCACAGAATAAAACCTGAACCAAAATATTCGGATTACAAGAAAAAAGAACCTTGCTAAATATTACCATATTTGCCGGTGTATAAGATGCACCTCGTTATTACAAAAATAGTCCACTATAGGCCACTATACACAGTACAAAACACACTCCATTTTCCCAGTGTATTTTAAGGGGGGGGGGGAGAGTGGGTCTTAGATGCCAGCAAATAGGGCAGTGGCGTCGCGCAGTCTTCAGCCGCCTGGGGCGAAAAACAAACTCGCCCCCCCGGCTCGCTGCTGCCGCCGCCCCCCCAGAACCCAGGCAGAAGGCGCCCCCTGCTGACTAGTGGCGCGTGCATGCTCGCACGCGCGTTCGCCGCACACCTCCGCCCGCTCACCCGCCACCCACCCCCGACGAGCGTACCGTGCGTGCCGCACACCTCCGGCAACTCGCTCGCCCGGCTAGCCGTCGGGGGCTCTCCGCTGCCTGCCCCTGGCAGGCGTCCCGTGTGCACGCGCATGCTGCCCACCTCCTCCCGCCCAGCCAGCCGCCAGGGGCTCCGGCGCCACCCACCCCCTACGAGCGCAAGCTGGGTGGGTGGCTGGGCGGGCGGAGGCGAGCAGCGTGCGCGTGCATGCGGGGCGCCCGCCAGGGGCAGGCAGCGGGGAGTCCCTGACGGCCAGCCGGGCGGGCGGAGGCGTCCTATTTAGAGAGGCATCGCCGCCCGCAGGCACAAGTTTGTTCTCCTGCATTAAGTTTTCAACCCTCCCAGAGAGTAAACATGACAACAAAAGACAAACAAACGTTGTGGCACCTTAAAGAGGAACGGCTTTATTTAAATGCGAGGTTTTGTGGATCAAGTCCACTTCGTCAGAGAGAAGAGGGAGACTTCCTATCGCACGCGGGGCGCTCGCCAGGAAAAGGGCCGCCCTCTGCCTGGGAAGTCCTGCTTCCTAAGCCAAAGAGGGAGGCCAAAGCGGTGGGGAGGGGACATTTTGCCGCCCCCTGAAAGCCGCTGCCCGGGGCATCCGCCCCCCCGCGCTACGCCACTGAAATAGGGTATCTCAGACGGTGGTGGACTTTTTGTTTTTGAAGGGTTTAACCAGATGTTTTAAAGAAATGGTAAAGTTATGAATTGTGTGTGTGTGTATTTTAGAAGCTACTTGGGATCCATTCCAACTCTATGATTTAATGATTATATCCCTTTCTAAATTTTGCAGTGACCACAATATTGTATGCTTTGTGACAAAAATTAGGCTCAAAGTGTGAAAACTGGGTGTTTCCCAAAAAGGAGAGAGACTCGAACAGACTCTGCTCTGGTGTCCAAAGTGTCTGGGTAACATAACCAAAATGCAAATGAGGCTGTCCCCAAAACCTCATGAAAAGTGCATCTAACACGTGCCTGGACAGGTCCTGACTAGCTGTGACTATCCAGGATTTCAGACCAGTGTCTTTCCCAGCTTGACCAGTGACTGAACCTGGGTTCTACCATCCTCCTATATTCTAGGTGAGGAATTCTCAACATTCTAAAGTTGGGGGACGGGTCATGCTCCCTCAGACAGCTTTGGGGGGGGCGGATGGCCATTTTGCCCTACTAACAACCACATGGCACTTTTGGGTATGTTGGAGGTGGTGGTGGGCCACATGAAATGGAATGGCAGGCCACATTCAGCCCACAGGCCGCAGGTTGAGAATCCCTGCTCTAGGTCTTGGGAAAGTCACCTCAGTGAGGTGAGTAGAGGGACATATAAGTCTAATTTAATAATAATAATAAAAAAATAAAAGGGTGTTTTCAGTTTTCAAACCTTTATTTTTGTCACAGTGCTATACAGATATTTTCCAATTTCTTTGGCTTTTTTTCAGTTCCGTCTTCCTTTCTGTGTCAAATGCAGAAGAATACCAGATACAGTAAAACACCGGATAATGCTAAGACTTGGTTCCACAAGTCTTGGTGTTATCCGATTTTTAGTGTTATCCGATCCATGTTAAAATCCTATGGGATGGATCGGATAACGTTAAAGCTCCATAGAGATACATTGTAACCGCACAGGCTTTAGTGGTTGTTATCCGATCCATCCCATAGGACCTTAACGTTATTCGATCCAATTCTCCTCCCCGGATTACTTAACGATATGCGATTTTAGCATTATCCGATCCAATCATTATCCGGTGTTTTACTGTATGCCATAACTGATGTCTGTCTATTGGTCTCCCTATATTGCCCTCTTCACCCTCTGCCTCATTGCAGACATTTTCCTTTCCCGAGAAACAGACAAATGTAATACACTAGGTTTGCGAGAGGTCTTATCCACCAAACTACAGTAATACCTCATATAACATTACTTTTGAATAACACTAAAATCGCATAACATTAAGGAATCTGGGGGGAAGAATTGCATCAGATAACATTAAGATCCTATGGGATGCTTCAGATAACAACCGCTAAAGCCTGTGTGGTTACAATGTATCTCTATGGATCCCATAGGATTTTAACATGCATCAGATAACACTAAAAATCATATAACACCAAGACTTGTGGAACCAGGTTTTAGTGTTATATGAGGTTTTACTTGTACTGCATTTTTGTACATAAAATTCTCCATCTTCCTTTCCTAGCATGGTGACTGCCAAAGGTTTTCAAGTGAAACTCACATCATCCCTAGCCAAAAGCACAGCCTGGTTGGGGGAGGATGTTGGATCATGGGTACAATCACACATGTAAGAAAGGATGGACAAAGACTACTGCAGGGATGAAAACTGAAACATATTGTGAGTTAGAAGCTGTGTGTGTTTGTCTGTGAGAGAAAATGTAAATCTAACTCAGGGAAATGGAACTGTAACAATGCTGGCAGTGAAATGAGCTGAACTCCAGACTAATCTCCTATTGGTCAAGTCAGCAAGAGGATTAAAGAGTGTGAAAAGCATGAAAGGAGACCTGTCATTTATGCTTTGATATATTCAGGGCATTGTAAAGCAAGCCCTAGCTCAAAGGAATCACAGGTTCTTTTGAGAAAGTCTCATCTTTTGTTTGAGACACCCATTTTTACCAAGGCCTGCCTTAAAAAAAGGTTGACCAAGGGTGGCAGGATGGTGAGATGAGGAGTACGGTGGGGTGTGCAAAGAAAGTCTGGCTTTGTTTCACGAAAGTGCTCAAAGGGCATTAATGAAAAGATCCGATTTAAAGGAAAGTAGGGGCAGCCGTGAAATTGCAGGGCTTCAAGCTTTGAGTGGACAGCATTCCATTAAATAGATTGGAAACACGCCTAAGAAAGGGCTGGGCATTTCTCGCTGAACAATAAATTGTTTTGAAATGTGCCCATTTTTCCTCCCTGGATTAATGTTGTGCTATAGGTGACAAGAATCAAAAGCTACAAAGCTTCATGACTATAGGACCTCCTCCATTCCCCCAATGCTCATTAAAACATGCCTGTAACAAACAGAAAGAAGCCAGCCTGATAACAAAAAGAAAGAGAAGCATCTGTTACACACCATCCAGCTCCCAAAGGGAACTGTTAAATATTATGCCCCTCTAATTCTACTGAATAAATTAGTGCCCTTGGGTTAAGATATAATGAGGTGCTTACTAACACACAAATGCCCCCTCTCTTTGGTTGAGCTTTCATTATCATCAGAATGGACAGTGGAAAACGCCAAGTAGTAGCCTCACACTAGACAACAACTGCTTTATTTAGACAGTTTGGCTTATTTATTACATATTTATCCCATCTCCTGCCTTACATATTAATGGACCTCAAGGCAGTATTCTTGGTTCTCTCCCTTTAAGTTACCCTCCATCCCAAAGAACTCTTCATTGTACTGTGAAAGAATAATTATCTTCTTTTGTGTCTAGGTCAGACTCTAAAGTCTAAACCACCAAAATGAAGCCACCTTGTGATGAGTTCATTCCATAGTTCAACGATTAGCTAAGAGCCACCTAGTTTTCTTCAACCTGACATTCTTCAGATATATCAGGCTGCATCTCCTGCTATCCCCAGCTGGAATTGTGGTCCAGTATATCTGGAGGATGGTGGCTTGGTGATGGATGTTTCTAACCAATACAACTACTGTACCTTGTTTAGTTTGACTGGCTCTCTCTTCTCTCTCTAATCTTGAGCAAACAAGCCCATCATTCAGATCTGTGCTGAATCAAGGATTTACTAGAGTTAGTATTAGTCAAGGAACCATGGTGGTTTCAACTACTGTAATTTATCAGTTTCTAAGACAATAAAATATTTAAAATGTTTACTGAATATATAATATGTATTTATATGTGATTATACTAAAGGTAAAGGTCACCCTTGCTTGAAAGCCAGTTGTATTCAACTCTAGGGTTCACCTCTGTTTCATAGCCGAAGAACCAGCGCTGTCTGATTCTGCAGACATTTCCACAGGCATTACTAGAACACTGTTTACCTTCCCACTGAAGTGGTCCCTATTTATCTACTTGCAATTTCTTGCTTTTGAACTGCTAGGTTGGCAGGAGCTGGGACTAAGATGGGAGCTCATTCCGTCTTGCAGTATTTGGGGCTCAAACTGCTGACCTGCCGCCTTCCAGTCAGTGTCTTAGCCACTTAACTTAATATTAATAAAACTATAATATTTATTATGAATTCTATAACTATACAGTAATACCTCGGATAACGCTAAGACTTGGTTCCACAAGTCTTGGTGTTATCCGATTTTTAGTGTTATCCGATGCATGTTAAAATCCTATGGAATTGATCGGATAACGTTAAAGCTCCATAGAGATACATTGTAACCGCACAGGCTTTAGCGGTTGTTATCCGATCCATCCCATAGGACCTTAACGTTATTCGATCCAATTCTCCTCCCCAGATTACTTAACGTTATGCGATTTTAGCATTATCCAAGGTAAACATTATCCGAGGTATTACTGTATATAGTTTATATTTACATTATCATCTATAATATAATAATGTAATGTATTGTCTGTAAGCCGCCTGAGTCCCCACAGCGAGTGGGCGGCAATATAAATTTGAACTAATAAATAAATAATATACAGTATATAAAACATATCTATATTATATTGTTTTTATATATTATTTATTTCAATAGTTAAAGTATATTTTCTTTTCCCTTTTTCTGCACTGGAGGTACCAAGGACTAGTAACTCTAAAACAGGGGTTCTCAACCTATGGCTCACAGGCAGGATCTGGCCTGCGGCACCAACTCACCCGGTCTGCGACCTAGCTCCACCTGCCTCCGCCTCAGTCCTTGTCTCCTTTGCTTGGCTTGATGTGTCCCTAATGGCGCTCCATAGCAAGGTGGATGTTGGAAGACTTACAACATCCATCCTGCTATGGAGCGCCATTAGAGAAACACCAAGCTAAGCGGAGGAGACTAGGATTGAGGAAGCGGCAGGGCGGAAGCTGGAGTGAGGCTGTGGGCTGGATGAGTTGGTGTCATGCATCTCCTCTAAGCAGAGAAGTGGGATGGGGGAGTGGTGGGTGGCTTGGGGGTGGTCCCACTGCTCCCGCTGTTGGTGGTGGGCTCGTGGTGGTCCCGCTGCTGCTGTCACCACTGAAGGTGGCTGTAGCACCTATCTGGCCCGCCAACAATCTGAGGGGGCATAATCTGCCCCCTGGCTTAAAAATGTAAAGGACCCTTGCTCTAAAAGGAGGTTCTTCCACAAAGCAAAGTGTTAAATTCTAGGCAGTCTCAAAAAGCACAGGAAGGTATGACCGAACAATATGAATGGCTAACAGAGCTGTCTTGACGGTGAAGATTTTAAAGAAACCACAGCATGAAATTAATATGGAACAATTAGTGGGCATATTTGTAATTTTGTGGATCATAAAAAAAATCCCCAAAATTAGCTGTGCTTTATGTTGAATTCTGACATTATTTCACAGCTTAATTCAGGCTTTCAAATGGACAACCGGCAACCTATGATTGATTAGCTGTTTGTTTGGATTTACATCCTACCACAAATAGTGCTAGGCACTACTCTGGGCAGAACGCATTAAGAACAAAAGACATCAAACTAATGTTTTTGAGATGCTAGACTATTTCACATTTACTGTGTCCCCATGTCTGTGCCATCACTTCTGACATCATACCAAGCACTTAGCACAAACTGCAGTTTGCACATTCACTTGAAATTATAATTTCTGATCATTGCTTACTGGATAATCATGAGTCTTGGTTTGTCATTTCAGACATCACAGTCCAATGGCATAACCAGCGTTGGCCAACCTTTAGTGCTCCAGGTGTTATTGAACTTTAATTATCAGATACCCAATCAGTACACCAGCTGATCGGGGCTTCTGGGAATTAACCAAACCATGCTTACATTTCATACCTACTGGAGTACAAGGGCACATACAAGTAACCCATAAGCTCATCAAGACGGTCCTCAGAACTATGTTCCCAACACAGTCCAAAAACGTAGAGTGTGGTAGCATTTTAAAGACTAAGAAAATGTACTTAGCACTTTAAAGACTAAAAAAACAGTTAGTCTTTAAAGTGCTGCAGTGTTTTTGTTTTGTTTATTTCCTGATATGGCTAAGAAAATGTATTTAGCACAAGGTTTCAGGGTCTACTTATACCCATCTCATCAGACATTGATAGCTTTTGTTGTTGTTGAGTCACACGGTCGATTCCGACCCTTTGCAACCCCATGGACCACTGTCCGCCAGGCACTTCTGTCCTCTACCATCCTCCAACTCGCTCAGTTCTGTGCCCATTGTGTTTACAATATCATCTAGCCATCTCATTTTTGGCTGCCCCCTTCTTCTTTTGCCCTCAACCCTTCCCAGCATCAAGGCTTTCTCAACTGAATCCTCTCTTCTCATTTGATGTCCAAAGTACTTTAGCTTCATCTTTACTATTTGACCTTCAAGGGAGCAGTCAGGGTTGATTTCTTCTAAGACTGACCTACCGGTATTTGTTCTCCTCGCTGTCTAGGGGACTCTCAAAACTCTCCTCCAACACCACATTTCAAAGGCATCTATTCTTCTGCGCTCAGCTTTCCTTATGGTCCAGCTCTCACAACCATACATTGCCACCGGGAATACCATTGCTTTGACTATACGAATATTTGTTTGCAATGTGATGTCTCTACTTTTCACTATGTTCCCCAGGTTTCTCATCGCTTACCTCCCAAGAATCAGTCGCCTTTTTATTTCATGACTGCAATTCCCATCTGCAGTGAGCTTTGATCCTAGCTATTTGGATCTATATCCATTGGTATCTATTATGCCTGCCTTTATATAACGAATGGGACTTAATTGCAGATTTAAGACCAAACCAGCCCCAAATACTTTGCATTTCAACATACAGTATATATTTTTATATGCCAAAAAGCTGCTTCCAGTTTACAGCAACCCTATGAATTAGAGACTTCCAAATGCTCCTATCATTAGTTCAGGTCCTGAAAACTCAAAGTCATAGCTTCCATTTCTCACCAAATTCTATACCATATGGAAAATGCCAGTCTGAAACTTCAGTATTCATAAAAGCAGAGTTTAGAAACCTTACCTTTTTGGGATTACAATTCCCAGTTGTCTCCTCCCTACCATGGTGATTGAGTTCTGGAAACTGTAGTCCCTGAAAGTAACTTTTCCAAACTCTGCAAATGAAAAAAGTGCCAGGCTCTAACTGAGGCCATAACCTTTGAAAGCAAATTTTTATTCCATATTATTACTTGAAAATAATGAATTAATTAACCTATGGTCCTCCAAGATCATTTTGACCTAGTTTCCAGAAGCTTTAGCCAGGAGTCCAAAACACCTGGATGGTGTCTGGATGGCTCCAGTCTCTCTTTCAAATCCAACATACCGTATATGCCGGGATTGGGTGTATAAGACGCCCCTCCCCAACATTTCCACTCAAAATATAGAGTTTGTTATATAGTCACTGTATAAGACTACCCCCTCTTCCGCACACCTTCCACACACCAAATAAAACGTAAAAGAACATCAGATTTGATTTCAACATGTTAATTTATATTCAAATGCTTATGACATGCAGAAAAACTGTCACAAGGCTGTATTTTATCAAACATGTACAATAAACATAAAACAGTGCAAGTTTATTAAACGTAATTCACCAAAGACAATTCACTAAAGCTGAATGGAACAATAAACCTATGGGAGCTGCCATGCTGTTTGTTTTCTAATCTGTTAACCAAACTGGAACTGTCAATGATAGAAGGAAGATAACAAATAGAGGGAGAGAGCAAGTGCCAGGCAAATCCCTAGCAAGTTTGCTGGCGTGACAGTTTCCCTTTAAAAGCCTTCAAACTACTGTTCATCATCTGATATTAAAAGTTGTTATCCGATCCATCCCATAGGACCTTAACGTTATTCGATGCAATTCTCCTCCCCAGATTGTTTAACGTTATGCAAGGTAAGCGTTATGCGAGGTAAACGTTATCTGAAGTATTACTGTATTTTATTCAACTGAAGTGCACCCGGTGTACAAGACACCCCCCCCCCCCCTTGGAGGCATGTTTTTCAGGGGTAAAAAGTCATCTTAAAATCCTCCCTCGGCATTTTATGATTTGCAACTAATGTAAAAATGACAATTTAGGACTGCAATCCTAATTTTACTCAGAGCTTGTGCTTTTGCATGCAGTGTGACTTACACTAAATCACACTGCTTTTAGGTGTCCTGGACATGGGCAAGAGAAGCCTTGTTTTGAATCCTGCCATGTCAACATCCATCATTTCTTTACTTTCTCTTCTTTTCCATATCATTGCTGTCCTGGACAGCAGCCAGTGGAGATGAAAAAGGAAACAAACAAGGCACCAGTTCGTTTTGATTTGATCCCCTGAAATTGATTCAGTAGTTCATCCCAGCCAACCAATCAGCTACTAAGTTGCCTCTGTGTTCGTCTTCTACGAGTAGAGATGTACTCTCTCCTTGATATTTATAAAAGTATGACAAACAATCAGGGAATTTTAACACTCAGGAAGATCACCTGTTTTATTTATATGTATTGACCAGTTCTTCTTTCTCTCACACCCACACCCACCAATTTTAATGTATTTTGAGACAGACATGATTTATCACCAAAATTGTTTTTAAATGGAAACATGACTTTGAAGTGCAAATTATACTCCTGTTCTAGCAGCAAACATCTGCAGGATCCGCTCATACCAACACGTCTCGGGCGGGCAACTCGGGCGCAAACCACTTGGCATGAAATGAGCTTCTACCCTAAAGTGTTACCAACTGGCAGACCCAGCGGGTGGGAGAAGAAGTGGCAGCTGCCATCTGAAAGGGATGTAGTCTTACGACTTAACACTCCAAACTCTAAAACAGGGGTGCCCTAACTTTTCGGGCTGGCCATACGGTTCATGGGGCCAATCACTATGGTCCATGGTCTGGATCCGGCCCCTGATACCAATTCATCCAGCCTGAGAAGCTCTTGTCATCTCCAGAAGTGGAAGAAAAATGCATGTGTAGCGACGAGAGCTTTGCAGGCTGGATGAATTGGCGTTGGGGGCCAAATCAGGCCCATGGGCCGTAGTTTGGGCACCCCCTGCTCTAAAATCACATTTCTGGAAGATGCCTTCCATTCCAAGGGAACTTGCCCCATAAAGGCTTCGGTAATGGACACAACAGTTTCTAAAGTCGGGAGAAAACATTACCAAAACACCACACCTGGCTCAATTCACCTTTTTCTGAGGAACTCCAAAGGAAACGATGAACTTCAGCCCAAGAAAGGCGAAATCGGGCTTTTGTTTGGGTCACCTCTGTGGCGTTGAGGACTTCCCGTTCCCGCCACCTGACTTGTATCAGCCGAAAATGCAACAACCATTACCCACTGCAGCAGTGGGATTTGTAAGCCAGCACTTCAGAGGAGGGGACTGCAGTGGCTTAGTGGTTAAGACACTGAGCTTGACAACCGGAAGGTTAGCAGGTCAGCAGTTCGAGTCCCGAGTGCTGCACAATGGAGTGAGCTCCCATCATCTGCCCCAGCTCCTGCCAACCTAGCAATTCAGAAGCAAGAAATTCCAACTAGATAAATGAGCACCGCACCCTAGAGTTGGATACAGCTGGCTTTCAAGCAAGGGTGACCTTACTTCTGAGAAGTCTGAGGTGGTAGCTATGTTAGTTTGTCTTTCCAGCATATCAGAAAGTAAACAAAACAGCAAAAATGTTGTGGCACATTAAAGACTAATTCCTGTATTTAAATGTGAGCTTGGACTTGGTCCACAAAAGCTCTAATTTAAATACAGGAATTAGTCTTTAAAGGTGCCACAACATTTCTTTCTTTCTTTCTTTTTGCTGTTTTGGTCTGCAGTGGCTCAACTGGTTAACCTGCTGAACTCAGCGACTGGAAGGTTAGAGTTTGATTCCCGAGAACTGCATGATGGATTGAGCTCCCGTCTCTGTTCCAGCTCTTGCAGTTCGAAAGCAAGAAACTCCAGGTAGATAAATAGGGACCACTTCAGTGGGAAAGTACACAGTGCTACGTCTACGGAAACGTCTGCAGAGGCAGACAGCGATGGCTCTTCGGCTTATGAACAGAGATGAGCACTGAACCCTAGAGTCAGATATGACTGGCTTTTGAGCAAGGATGACCTTTACCTAAAGACTAACTTAAGGCATATCAGAAAACAAAAAATAAAATAAAATAAAATAAAATAAAAAACACTGTAGTTTAAAGACTAACTGCTATATTTTTATTGTTAGCTTTCGAAAGCTAACAATAAGAATATAGCAGATAGTCTTTAAAGTGCTAGTATTATTTTGTTTTGTTTTCTGATATGCCTGAACCACAGACTAACGCACCTACTATTCCAAAAAATTCCTGAATTTAAATGTAAATTCACATTTAAATACTGTACATGAGTTAGTCTTTAAGGTGCCACAACACACACACATACATACATACACACATTATCTATCTTTTTCTTTCTTTCTGTTTTGTTTACTCTCTGATATGCTCAATTCCGAGAGGGCCGGAGGGGAGTGGGAAAGGCGCCTGTTCGCCCCATGAAGCACTCTCGGAACCGGAGGAAAGGAAAGCCTCAAGGCAGCAGGCTGAGAAAATGGGGAAGCGAGAGGCTTTTGCCCTGCGGCCCCCAACCCAACCAACCCCCCCCCCCCAGCCCAGCCTCCCAATCCACCCCTCCTGGGGCTCCTCCTCACCCAGCTTGCACTCGCCGTCGTGCGCCTTCCGGACGCGCTCCCGGCCGGCGTGGAGAGCGCGCCAGCTGTGCAAGTGGAGGGCGCAGACGCTGCTGTAGGAATGCCCGTCGGAGCCACAGACGGCGCCGTCCTCCTTGCAGACGCAGCGCCCGGTGCCCTCTTCCTCCTCCTCGCCTCCACCTTGGTGGGCGACTGTCTCGGGCGAGCGCTGGCTCACGCAAACCAGCCCCGGGCCGCAGCGGGCGCCCCGCGCCCCGCCGCAGCGCTCGTCCTCGGCGCCGAGGCACCGCTCGCAGCAGCCGCACTCGTCCCGAGCCGTCAGCTCGGGCGCCGCGCACCGCGCCGGCGGGCACAGCTCGGGCTGGCAACCACTAGGCGCGCAAGGCGAGCCCTCCGCGCACAGCAGCAGCCACCCCCACAGCGCCAGCAGCGCCAAAGCCCGGGAAGACATCCTTCGGGAAAGCGGAGCGCGGGGAACAAGGTGCCGTCTGAGGCGACCGACCGCCGCTTATAGGCAGCCGGTGGCGGGGAAGCCTGGGATAAAAAGGGCCCAGGCGCCGCCTTTTCGGACGGTCACGCCTCCGCGCCGGGCCACCAGCCAGCCAGCCAGCCCGGGCGAGGGAGCGACACCTCCTCCTTCAGGGCGCCGCTCGCTTGCCCTTCCCCACTCCCACTACCGAACACCTAAAGCAGGAAAGAAAATAAGCATAACAAAATGACCACCACCAACAACAACAAAACCCACGTTGTGGCACTTTAAAGACTAACTTCTGTATTTTACTGTTAGCCTTTCGTGGATCAAGTCCACTCTGTCAAGACATAAGAGTGAGATTTGATGACATTCAATATACAGTACTGTACTGTATACACATCAGGTATAGAGGCACACAAGGGTTAGCATAACGGACAATTTTACAAATCATGGAGATTTTTTGCTTTTCAACTAGTATCAGTGATGGGATGTAACAGGTTCTCACCAGTTCTCCAGAACCAGTAGTAACTTTCCCCAGTGTCCTGGAGATCCGGTTGCAGCTTTTGAGGGGAACCACCTTCAGGGCTTACCTTTTAACTGGTTCCTCAACTGCACATGCGCGCCAAGCACTTGGTGTGCATGCACGCCTGTAGTGCTTGGCGCGTATGCATGGCCTCCTTGCTGTCCTCCCAAGCGGGGAGGAGGAAGAGAAGCTGCTAACCTGAAGCTCCCTATAGCCTGCTCCCCTAGATATCCTAGAGAACTGGTTAGGCAAAGACTTAGTACCTAACTTCTTTAACTGTTGAAAAGTGCCAAAATGAAGCCATCTTGTGGTGAGTTCATTCTGTAGTTCGTTCCATCTGACCTAGTCTGAGAAAATAAGCTTTAAGCTCTGGTTTAAAAGCTCTGGTTGATTTGTGGGTGGGTGGATGTTTGGGTGGGTGGGTGTATTTTAATGTATTATTTATTTATTTTATTTATTTATTTACAGGTTTGTGTTGTGTCGGTGGGTAGGTGGGTTGAGGGGTGTGTGTGTGTGCTTATTTTTATTTTATTTTTTATTATTTTTTAATTTGTTTTCTTTGGCCCCACCCACAACATGATGATGTCATAACATTGGCTCCGCCCATGATGTTAGCTCTGGCCACACTGTGATGATGTCATGGTGGGGTAGTAAAAATTTTGACATCCCACCACTGCTAGTAATACCTGTTCTTCAGATTAGTTGTGAAGCTTTGCTCTTTTGAATTGCAAATGGTTAGTAGATGGATGCAAGACAAACATTGGGACATTACACATTTGCTAATGGGTTTACCCCTCAGAGGGACTGCGGTGGCTCAAATGGTTAAGACACTGAACTTGACAACTGGAAGGTTGGATTTCAATTCCCAAGTACTGTACTGCATGATGGAATGAGCTCCCATCTCTAGATGGCATCATTGATGCAGTGAGTGTAGATCTGGGCAGAATACGGAGGATGGCAGATGATAGAGGAGCCTGGCATGCTCCATGGAGTCACAAAGGGTCAGACTCGACTGTGCGACTGAACAACAACACCACAATCAGACTGGGGACCTGCTACTGGACATCCTGGTAGCAGAGGGTGAGGAAGAAGGAGTCTGGGGAGATGCTTTGGAGGATGCAGATGTGGGCTTCCAGGTAGAAGACACCCTCCTCTGAGGAACTCGAGGCACCATGGGAGTGGAACTGCATTTATTTTAAAAAAGTCCTTTGGGCATGGGTGTTAGTACAGCTAAACTTGTCCAGAGGGGGAGCAGAAAAGCACCACAACTCCTGATCTCTTCCTTGGTCTCATTATTGGGGAGAGCAAATATACAAAAGAGGGAGGAACTGTTACTAGGAGCCAATTATTACCCAGTTTCATTGCTGGCAAAGAGAACACAAGTGGGAACATCAATGCCAGTCTTCCATGTTGCTAGACAGTGATCTTTCCCATGAAGAGAAGTGGTGAATGAGATAGCAGCACATGGTGAGACATGGAAAAATACATTTGATGCTTGATAGTGAAAAGCATAACACTTGTTTTCTACAAGATTACTCACAAACTTTGGGTGGAGCTAGAGAGAACCTGAAAAAATATGAGAAGAATCTGGTCAATTATTGAGTGCAATGGCTTTTTTAGATACCAGTGTTGGTAACTTGGCAATTGTCAAATACCTCAAAGTGAAGGCTTTGCCAGGTAGTCACATTTCCTCAGACACAGAATTTTCTGGGAATCTAGAAATCTTTTCCGTTTGCAACCCTTCCATGTTTTCTCATCTTCTTCTCCATCGTTCCCCCCTCCAAATGCAATGGAATCTCAGAAGAAAGCACTGTGTCCCTATTGAGTAGTGTTTTGAGGAGTCCTCCATTCAGAAGCATTCTTCTCTCTTTGGATAAGTAAAATGCTGCCAGATAGACACATTTTGGAGATGACTGGGATTGTCATCTTTGTTCCAGTCTGGCTTCTGTGAAGCTGCTGTTAAAGAAAAAGGAGAAGAGCCTGTGTAACAATAAGATTAGTTCACAATTACAGCATTTTCCCTAATGGGAAGAGAAACAGGAGAACAAAGGAAAGTTCTTGAGACTGAAAACTCAAAGAGCACTGTTCATGTTTTATTAGGCATGCAAACACTTACCCTGGAGTGATTAGAATGAACACAAGACTGAACTGGAGGCAAGAGGTATTACTAATGCATTCCATGCTATATAGGTAAGTGTGTTGTAATTGAGACAAGCCACAGTAGATTTACTTGAGCTCTTTTATCCCAGCTTTCTCCAGTATAGTCCCATCCAGACAAATGGTTCTGATCCAGTCATATTCATATCTCCCATGAATTTATCGTTGTGTTTTACTGCTATTCTTCTAGCACCAACATTTTAAATTCAACAATGCTATTTCAACTTCCAATTACAGTATTAATGGAATTCTTATATTGGGTATGTTGTGTTTGCTCCATCCTGTTTTATTTCATTTATGCCCTTGAAATGTACCACAAATGTTAAATAGAATAATATATATCTATAGGTATGATGATCTCAGAAGAAATACTTTGTTTCTGTTTTTTGGTGGATATTAACATACTGTACAAGATTTTGGGAACCACTATCTCAAATGATTTGGCTTATGGCTCCCATTAGCTCCAAACAACTCTTATTATCCCAGCTTCTTTTCCTTTTCACAGCAGTCCTAGTCAGTTGGACTCCAGTCAATTGTTTCCCCATATGAGGATTAGCAAAGCATTTGTGACATAAGAAGTGATTTCACTTATACCCACCCACCACACTAATCACTTTGCTCTTTTATTAAGCTGGTTGCTAGACATGCATAAAAGTTAAGTAGGGATTGATATAATAGCATCCGCTGCCTAGAAGGAAATAAATGCCTTTGTGATGTCATTTTAACCTTTGTGACATCTTTCAGGCCAGTCCTGTCTACTGAGTGAGACACTTATTCGAAGTGCCAGATGCTAATTAATGTGGTGGGACCAAGTGTAGTCACAACCCATCCTTTGGCCATGGACCTACTGGAGGACAGCTGTATGGTTCTGGATCACAGGTCTTGTGCCTTCTAGACTAGTCTTCACTTATAATGGATGAAGATGCTTTCCCAGTAAGTAAGAAATTGGTGCCCTGGCTGGTTTCTTTTGAAGGAATTAAAGACAGAGTTTCGAAAGCAAGAAATTGCAAGTAGATAAATAGGGAACACTTCGGTGGGAAGGTAATAGTGTTCCGTGCGCTCCGGTATCTAGTCATGTCTGCCACATGACCATGGAAACGTCTGCAGAAGCAGACAGCGCTGGCTCTTCAGCTTAGAAACAGAGATGAGCACTGACCCCTAGAGATGGATACGACTGGCTTTCGAGCAAGCAAAACCTTTACCTTTACTATCTTAATTATTACCTCAGACAGCAAAATATTCAAAGTCAGAGTTGGTTTCAATATCAGCCCCTCCAATATAGATCTCGTCGTATGCCCTGTGGGGTTCCTTTGAATTGCTATAAAGATAAGCTGAAACAAACCATGAAGGTGTCAGGTATAAACTCACAAACTTGGGAGACAAAGGCCAAAGACCGCCTACTTTGGCACCAAACCATCTCTGCTGCTACAGATCACTTCAAAGAGGAATGCTGCAGACATGAAGAGGTTATGTGATAAGCATGGAAGCTTCATCAAACTCAACCATGCCCTCCACCATCTATTCAATGTACTGTGTGTGATCACATGTTCCATGCCAGTATCAATTTGTGGAGTCTCCAGAGACACATCCACCAGCTGAGAAAATGACTTCCAGGAAAAATGTGTGCTTGGATATGAGCATCAGCTGACAATGATGTTGCCAGCTGTGACAACTAGGGAAATGGGGCCCAGGGGGTTGAGATCAGATTTTACTTGTTTATTTGACTTCTAACCTACCTTTCTTCCAAGAAGATGACTCAGTAAGATTAAAAAGAGTTGTGGATGAAAACGGATACAATGACTTGAGATTCAAAAATGGAAAATAATGTAATTAAGCTGCTTCAGTCAGAAGGGTTATATTATAGTTTTGGACTATAACTATCTTAGCCATCCTACCTGGGGATTCTGGGAAATATGAAGTCAGAGAGTCTGATGCCTGATCATCGCCTCAAGAGCCCAATAAAACTTTATAGACCTCTAGGGGAAAAGTCAAAATCTGTGTTTATTACAGCTGGCATTTATTTATTTAGTTATTTTTACACAAAAGAACAATATATAACTTATAAAAATTCACATTATTTATTATACTGTACATCAATCATAAACCTATTAATTAATCTTATTCAAATTAACATAAAACATATACAGTAGTGCCTCGCTTAAAGAGCATAATGCGTTCCACAGGATTGCTCTTTAAACAAGTTTGCTCTTTAAGTGAAACACCATTGTAAATGACCAATTGTGGGGGCTACTGCAAACCCCAATTTATTTGTTAAGTGAGTTTTTGGTTGGTTTTATTTGTTAAGCGAAGCGAACATTCAGAGAAAATTCTGCTCTTTAAGTGAGTTACTCTTTAAGCAAAACGCTCTTTATGCGAGGTTTCACTGTATAACAATTAACAAGTGCACTCTTCACCCTTGGGACCTTCCTTTCCTTTCCACATACAGTATCTTAATTCTCTAATTTATTTATTATACATCCCCCTATTTCCAAAAGCTAATAATTTCTTGACAGCTGGCATTTATTTATTCTGTATCTCACCAGAATTAGTGTCACTATAGCCTAGAGTAGTGACACTAATCTAGGTAGTGCACAATAAATAAAAATGCATCAGAAAATTCAAGCTTACATAAAATAACAAAGAGTAATCAAATAAAAAAATACCAAAATAAAATAATTTTCCCCATTAAGGGGTTAAATCCAGAATACCAATCATGTCATGTCAAAATTCATCTAGGTTACCTAAGTATAAATCTTTTCATTGTTGAAATAATTCCAGGCAACATCAGCATGTCTGTTTCCACAAGCTTTATTTATCTACATTACTTCTGTATTCCGTAAGCACAAAATACTTCAAAGTTGTGAAAATCCCAAAAACTTGCAGCTATGAGGACTGTAGGCACAAATGCTTAAAAACACATGAAAACTAAATGTAAGTTGCAGGCAAATACTTAAATCAGAATACAGGAGCATTAAAGGGTACAATAAAAGTACCAAAAATGTTTCAATTGCTTCCTAAAAATGCAAATGCACATTTATAGACTTAAAAGCCACATTGAAAAACCAGAAAATACACCGCTTGAATATCCACGTTCTTAAAAGTGAGAATTTGTAAAATAATATGGTTTTCTTAACCTAAAGCATATTAGAATAGCAGGCACAGAACATCATTCCAAATGGTCATCTCTCCAAGCCAAGTTGATTCTATGGAGGAAAATTCATATTCTCTTCTGCTGTGTGACTCTGGTGCACGTATTGTAGTATTTTGTCTTCTGACTCCTTTGCTCCGTCACCTCAGCTTTCTTTGCTAGCCATTATTTATACCCTTATCTCTTTTCCCAGCAAATTATGTATTGCTTCAATTTATATCTTGCTGTTTCAGTTAAGGCAACTACTGTCATGCGTTCGGAGCTCTGGTAATGTTCTTAGTGGTTGAGATGCTGAACATGATGACTGGAAGGTGGGCAGGTTAGCAGCAGGCATGGGAAGGGCCACCCGGGACAGGGGGATTCATCACAGTGTGCCCTTGACTCTGGTGCCCTGAGGCACAAATAATAATTTTATTATTATTTTATTTGCCAGCTCGCTGCACTTTAGATTAAGCCATTGCTCCAAGCTTCCTCCTTCAGCTTGGAGCAATGGTTTATTCTAAAGTGCTGTGCACTGGGTGGAGCAAGTGAGGGGTGGCAACCAAGTGGTTCCTGGGGCAGCCTTCTTCCCTATCCCTTGGTCATCGCTGCTCGCCCCTGTCCAGTGCCCTCCCATGGTGCCCAGCACACCCCTGGTTAGCAGTTTGATGGAATGGGCTCCCATCTCTGTCCCAGCTCCTGCCAATTTAGCAGTTCAAAAGCAAGACATTCCAAGTAGATAAATGAGCACTGCACCCTAGAGTTGGATACAACTGGCTTTTGAGCAAGGGAGACCTTACTTCAGAGGTGTTTGAAACGTTAGCCATGTTAATCTGTGTTTCAAGCTCACTCACCCTCATTGCCCCAAAAATGCAACCAAGGATGCAGCCTTGAATAACAACACTTCATATGGCGTAGAACATATATTCCTCCAGGCTGCTGACAGTTGAACCAACATTCCTGGAGACAGCGAAGAACGAGAATCTGGGCCCCTGACCTGCATTGTTCCCAGCCCTCCAACACCCTGCCTATCCGGAAATCCTTGGAGAAGTCAGGAAGGCCCCTGGACTTGGCTGAAAATGCCAGCGCCACCAACTTACCCCTTATAGAACTGAACCCCAACTCCCTGATATCGAGGTGAACACAATACTGCAACAATACTTCCGCTGGAACTGGGCATGATGTGAAAACACAGGTATATATGTTAGTCATGAATGCTCTCCAAACACCTCATTCTACTCTGATTGGCCCTGTCTGGTGGTCTGATTGCATCTTCTGAGTTAGGATAGGCAAAGGGCATTCTGCTTGGTGCAATTTCCATGGCAAATGCCTGCCTTCTGAGAGGGCTGTGGGGGAGTATTGGTCAGGCAGGCGCAGTTCAAAAGCAAGAAATTGCAAGGAGATAAATAGGTACCTCTTCAGTGGGAAGGTCGTCCATGGAAATGTCTGCAGACACAGACAGCACTGACTCTTTGGCTATAAAAGGAGACAAGCATCAAACCCTGTTGGATACGACTGGCTTTCGAGTAAGGGTGACCATTACTTTTACCTAATGATGTTCTTACTACATTGATTGCCTTGGATGAAGATATGGGGGGGGGGGGGGGGAAGAGAGACAGGGGTTTTTTTTGGCCATGTCTCACCTACACATCTCTACAATCCTGATCCTCCCCAAGCCCATGACATATAATTCTTATTATTGAAAAAGTGAACTTCTATCCATGTGGAGGAAGCCTAAAAGGCCATTCACTGTTAATAACTCATTCTTGAATTGCTCCCCTTAAAAATGATTTTGTCATGTGCCCCAGGTTGGGAACAGTGGCGGGAATCAGTAGGTTCGCACCAGTTCACCAGAACTGGTAGCAGAAATTCTAGCTAGCCCCTCTGCCCATCCAAATTTTGAAATAAAGTACTATAAAAAGGTAAAGGTTACCCTTGCTCAAAAGCCAGTCGTATTCAACTCTAGGGGTCAGTGCTCATCTCTGTTTCTAAGCCGAAGAGCCAGCGCTGACGTTTCCATGGTCATGTGGCAGGCATGACTAGACACCGGAGCACACGGAACGCTGTTACCTTCCCACCTCAGTGGTCCCTATTTATCTACTTGCAATTTCTTGCTTTCGAACTGCTAGGTTGGCAGGAGCTGGGACAGAGACGGGAGCTCATTCCGTCCTGCAGTACTCAGGAATCGAACTGCTGACCTTCCGCCTCCCAGTCAGCATCTTAGTGACTGTAGTCCTAATTTGGGTGCAATGCAGGGCTTTCCCCCTGATCACGCCCACCATACCACGCCCACAGTGGGGTAGTAAAACTTCTTGGCGCTCACCACTGGTTGGGAAACAGGATAGAGTGAAGGACTGAGATTGATAGCCATTTGCCTAGGGATTGACTGCCATCTAGTGGGAAATGTTTATACAGCTTTCCAAGTACCTCATGTCAGTGACTGCATGGATTTTTAGGAAGGAGAGGTGTGAAGCCAGATAAAATGCTGCAACAGAAGCAAAAAAAGGAAAGTCAAAGTACTCTAAGGACTTTGGTAGACATGCCCTGTAGCCCACTTCAACCTCTGAAAAAAGAATACAGTATCTGAAAGCTTTTCCCAAAGAAAACTTGTTAGCCCAAACTGTCGTGAGCTTCTGTTGTTTTATGGACTAATCCTTTAAAAATCCCATCAATCGACTTTTCAGCAGAGGTGGATGAAGTCATCCTGCTGGAATGGTTGGGAGTGCTCTGAAAAATGTCAACTACACCACATTTTTGTTCCATTGTTACCAACCATCCATGATACATATCAATTTATCCCAGGGTAGCGTATGGTAGGAAGCTATTGTTTGGTTGAGATAATTAAGGATTATTCCAGGCAATTACTTTTTCTTGATGTGCAGCCACCTATATTACATCAGTGTCAATTTGCCAATATCAGGAGGTGCCTTAATAAGTGAGCTACTTCTGGATATTGGCAAATTAATCACTTTCGCTACTTGACAGAGGGCCAAGGAAGGGGGGGGGGGACACACATTTTTTCTGTCTAAAAATATTGCTGATGTGACATGTCAGATATAAAACATTAAAAATAATTTCTTTACCTCTTTGGGAGAGAAACTAAACATAATCAAGGCCACCACTGTACATTCAACTGTAAGGGGTTTTGTGACCAGCAAGGCAAAGAAAAGATTTATATATTGCATATTTAAACAGTATCTACCCTCCATCATCTTCTGCCCTTTGCTGAACAGGGGAAGTGATTAATTTACCAATATCTGGAAGTATCTTGCTTATTAAGGTGCATAATATAAGTGCACCTTAAGGCCATTCCAACAGACTTACTGAAATATTGTTTAATTTCCTTCCTTTTGCCTCTTCATCCCTTTTCCCACCTGTGTCATGCCAGTTTAGACTATAATACTGTAGCTGGCTATCTTTTATTGACGAAGGACTTTCTTTATTGACTGAGCCTCAGTTCCTCCTGAAAACTTAAAACAAATGAATGAATAGTGTTATGGAAGATAAGGGTTTTTTTTGTTCCTGTCATACATTTTATTTGTTTATACTTTTGTTGTTAAATTCCCTGTAAAGAGATTTCTCAGGCAAAGGGAAGATGTGGATGTAAACCTAAAACATAAGCTTACAAAATAGAAATAAAACAAACACCTTTACACAATACATACACAAAAGCACCTCAAGCACAGCACTTCTTAGAAGGTAAAATTCAGCATACAGTGTTCCAATTGTTCTATTCCTCCACTGCATCCAGACACTTAGTGATTCATATACAAATACAGTGGTACCTTTTTTGTTGTTTAGTTGCACAGTCGATTCCGACCCTTTACGACCCCATGGACCATTATCCTCCAGGCACCCCTGTCCTCCACCATACTCCTCAGCCTACCCAGCTCTGTGCCCATTGCATCCCTGTGCTCTTGGTCCCTGGTCAAGACCCAGAGGCTGAGGCCTCGCGGCAGAAGCCCAGCAAAGAGCCCACCGTCAGCATCCCAGGCACACAGCCACTCCATCTCTGAGCCCGGCGGTGGCAGCTCCAGCTTCAGTGGCAAAGGCGCGCAGGAGGGCAGGAAGCGAGGCCAGTGATCATTGTGGCCCAGCACCCAAAGCTGGAGCAGCACTGGCCAGGCCTTCTGGGGTGTGTGTATCCTCGGCCTTCGGGGGGGTGTTCTTGGCCTTCGGGGGGGGGGGTGTCCATGGGCAGCCCCGGGCCCTGTGCAGCACCGCTCAGCACCATGAACTCAAAAAGACTCTTGTCAATTCACCAGTAAAGTTAAAATGATCTTTTAAAAGATAGCCACTAGAGGACAGCATATGTCAAGTTATTAACACACCCTCCTCCGCAGTACAGTATTATTGTTTTAAAATCTGGCCTAATTTAGCAGAATACTAATCCAATCTGTCCTTTCTCTGCAGATTAGATGAACTTCAGGGGGTTTTTTTGGGTAGGAAATGACTTTGCATAAACACATATCCAATGGAGCCCTCAAATTAGAGAACGCTACTGAAAATCTAAGAGTGAAGAAGGAATGGCAGATTCTTGATAAATGAAATGGGGTTGGGGACAGTGTGACACCCCCTCTACATTAATATCCTATTCCTGTGTTGGGACTGGTCGAAAGTATCTAGGGGTGGGGAATGCTTCAAGGAAGGGTAGATGGAGTGGACAGTTTATTTCATAAAATTGGACCATCTCCCTAACTTTTTTAAAAAGAGATGTGATGCAGATCTGCTACTTAGATATGAGTCTCCCTCAAACATAGCTTAGCCCTATAGAAGTTTCTGTAATATCGCTTGTGGTGATCCTAGCATGCTCAACAAGAAGAAAGGGTTTTGTTGTTTCACACTTAGTTGTGATAGAAGGACTGGCTCAGTGTCAGAAAGCCAGTATCACGAGCTGTAGAGTTATTGGGTTCAGATCGTGAGAATAAGCTTGAGCCTAACAAATAAAGTCATCTTGAGCCAAGCAGGGATTTTCAGAGGCCATAACTCATACCCAGAGTCCTCCAGAGAAGCAGATCTCTTGACACCATACTCCTTAATGTCTGGCAGCCAACAGAAGGTAACAAAGCAAGCATTAACAGACAATTGATAGAGGAGAAAAGTCTGGAGACCAGAGAATACCCCCTTTATGGCTCTCAAGACTTCAGAACAAGAGCCAGGTGCTCCAGTGGCTCAGTGGTTAAGAAGCATGTCTTGTTAGCTGGAAGGCTGGCAAACTGGCAGTTCGAGACCTGGTTACTGCATGACGGATCGAGCACCCGTCTCTGTCCCAGCTCTTGGGGACATGAAAGGAGTCTCATTTGGGCGTTCCGTGAGCAGAGTTTCTCCAGTAAAAATCCTTTCAATCCAGAATAATTTCTGACATGAAATTATTATTATTAGAACAAGAGCCAAGCCTCAGGGGAAGATCAGACCCAGGAAATGTCTAATGGAGCTAAACTTGGCCAAAGAAACAATTGGAACGGAACTATCTTCTATCTGTTCTTATTTATCTAACTGTATTGTTCCTGGTGTCATGTTGTGTATGTGTTCCTTCCTGGTTTGTTATCTGCTCTTACAATTAATTCAAAAATACCGTTTGTTGGTTTTGTTTCTACCAGACATTTCCGTTCACTCTAGGCCTCACCAAGACTAGACAGATCTGTGGTGCAGTTCTGGGTACTGTATGTATATTTATAAACAGAGGTGCAGCCCTTCAGAGAGACAGGCAGATGGACTCAAAGATTGATACAATGGTAAATCTGGATTTCATTTTCACGATACAATGGGAAATCTTGTTGGTGTGAGGGAAGATTTCAAAGTGAGTCTGGGCATAGTAAGACTCAGAAGACCATTGCGAAAGCGAAACATTTTGATTACTCATTACATCTCTGTTGTGGACCAAATTAGGTAAGATTCTTAAATGCCTAACAAGAACAAGAACAAGAACAACAACAATTTTGTGTCAGAAATTATTCTGAGTTGAAAGGATTTTTGCAGGAGAAACTCTTCTGAGGGAATGCCCAAACGAGGCTTCTTTCATGCCCCTAAGAGCTGGGACAGAGATGGGCACTCAATCCATCATGTAGTACCCGGGTCTCGAACTGCCGACTTGCCAGCCTTCCAGCTAACAAGGTGAGCTTCTTAACCACTGAGCCACCACAGCTCCTTTCCTTACACTTAATGACCATGTTTTTTTTAAAAATACAAACAGGCTTAGGCTGATAATTATTAAGATGACAGATGGCATAGAGGGAGACTTTCTTGTTCTGCTGTGGTCCTTCAATTGACACCAAGGTGACATTTTCCCCAATATATTTCATGCCATATCTGGTGGATGCAGTGAGACTCCGCTATAGCACTATCATGGGAGAGGAGCAAGGAGCTAGATCTGAATACAACTCAATGTCTGATTCACTGCAATTTGTACTCTTCAGAAAGAGATACATGTGTAGGGCCCTGACTGCTGCACATAACACACATGAACATGGAGTTGGATCAGGTGCTATCCTTCAGATTATTGGTATCATATACAGTAATTTTATTTCCTAAAAGGATGGGTTATTTCTTAAGAGGAAGAAATGTGGATTAAGCCAGTCATTTCTGGTAAAAGCTCTTGTGGTACAGTGGTTAAATTGCTGTATGCAGCCCAAATTGTGGATGTTATGAGTTCGATCTTGACCGGGGATGGAGGATGGGGACCAAAGGTTGACTCAGCCTTTTATTCCTCTGAGATTGGTAAAATGAGTACCTGGCATGTTGGGGAAAATGTTAATTACCTTGTGAATCATCCAGAGAGTGCACTAAGTGCTATCGGGTGGCATATAAATGTAATTGCCATTGCTAGTGGTATTAGAAGCTGAGATGTGGCAGCAAAGAGACAGAAAGGGAGGGGAGAAGACAACAAATCTACTTCCTATGATCCATCTTAGCATGCTTTGTACATGAGAGTAAACACCATCTTGTTCCTTACCTCAGGCAGCAAACTATAGTGGGCCTTCTTTTGCTTCTTAGTGTAATGCTACTGGATGCCCAGAAATCTTTCAGACAATACGGAAGCATTCAGACATGGAAGTAGGTTCTGAGTTAGCCTGCCTAGGAAATTGATATTGTCACATGGTGGTTCTGATAATATACTTCAGCTCCAAGAAACTAGTGCCATACTGTGAAACCTGCATATTTTGAGGTTTGGAGAGGTGCATTTTAGTTTTATTGGCTAAACATTATGGATAACGTGGACAGTGATTTTGCCCATGGTCAAAATCCTCTCTTTCATTCCGTCTCTTTCACTTATGTACACATATGCAATGAAAAACACCAGCGAGGACCAGGCAGGGGCAAGTAAAATGTTGTTTTCTTTGTCCAATGTAGGTTGATATCATTGTTTGCTATTTATTCATTTCTGGCTTGGTTATCTGTGTCTCTGAAAAGGTAACTGGTCAGCCCTTGAACAATTGTGGAGGTTGTGGGGATCTCTCTAATATCATTTGAACATATTTGCTTTGTATCAGCACTGTACCAGCACTGTAATAATTATGGCTCTATTATGAGCTTCTCCATGCAGAAAACCATTTGAGATACAGTGCCACATATTTTGTATCGATCTCTGCTTCCATGCAAGCAGGTGTCTTATTCTCCTCATTTCAAGAAGCATTATCTGCTAGATTTGCTACTTCATAAACTCAATCTCATTTTGCAGTTTCAGAGGCCCAATTTAAGAGCATCGCAAGTTTGTGATAATAGGAAAGGGCGGCTGTACTTCCACATCTCTTACCCACATCATCATAAAAGCTGAATGTACATGTCACCTAATGAAATATTTTCCCATTTTGCTTGGCTTTACTGCTTCATCACAGGCACGAACTGCAATCAGTCAGCCACCTAAAACCTCATCAGTGGTGTTCAGCTATTGATTTCCTCCTCCAAAGAGCAGGAAGAGAATTTTGTGCAGGTTTTAAAAGGAAGCACCACACCGGAGTCCAAAGAGATGAACAGTACAATCCTCTGCATAGCTAGCTAAAAGTATATGCTGTTGTTTCCAGTTGTTCCTGCACCAATGTAAGGATGCATAGAACTACAGCTGAAATTTAGTGCTAGCATCTGCACACCAAGAGTGAACTGGAATTACACAAAGCAGAAGTTCACTCTTTCATATATAAATCAGCCCTTAATATTTTCTTTGTTTATTTACACAATACTTTTCTTGGCCACTTTTCAGGACTGGGGTCTTCCCAGGGCAGCTTATGATGCACAACAGTAAACTTCATATCAGTAAAAGGCTAGAAATAAGGCTGTTTGGTTCATCCTAGTGGTCCATTATCAAAGTGGGGAGCAGAAAGTTACACCACACAATGAGGGAGTGAGACACCCCTGAGTTTGGTTTACAGTTGCTTGTGGTAGCCATCTTATACTGTAAGTAGGCCTCCAAAGGTTGTCTTAAAACATGGGCAAATCATTATAATCATAGACAATCCTTCAAATAGGCTGGACCCAAACTACCTGTAGCCTCAAATATCTGCGCCAAATCTTTGAACTGAGCCAAAAAATACATGAGCAGTCCTTGAACCAGTATAGAATTGACCTAATATGATCTGATCTTCTAATCCCCACAAGCATATGAGTGTGTGAGAATTATTATGCCACATTATGCACTAAACTGATGTTTCTGAGGCACCGTCAAAGGCAGGCCCACATGGCCCACATTATAGTAGTCAAATTTTCATGTGACGGGGCAGGGTCGGCACCAACCTGTGTTTCCTTATTTAGCCATGGAATAGCTCAAGGGGCCAATGCACCCATTGCAAAGATCCACATCACAAAAGATGAGCCAGGGAAAATGGCTGCTCCATGTAGATTTCTTCCTTCCCATCAGTAAATCCAGAGATTCCATTGATTGCACATACTGATGTCATTATGATAGTCATTCCTTCTTCCTTTGGTAGGTATAAATGATATACATGCTGAAGCACACCAAACAGATGTAGGCATTTATCCAGTATTTATTTATGACCAAGATACAAAAATGATAGGAAACAGGAGAAAGGGATGAACAATTTATTTTCTAGGTATAGTATATCATAAACCAGAGATAGGAGATCTGGTGTCTTAGTGATGTTTTGGTCTACATTGGCCTAAAATTCCCAAAGTTTCTGCCAAGCTTAGGAGAAAAGCAGTCCAAAACATCTGGAGGAGACCCAGCTGAATGTGGAATTCTCACACAAATGGAAATATATATTGATAATTCTCAGAAACGTAGTCCAAGGAGCTTGGTTTACAGAGTGTTATGTTGGATCCAGTGCACAGAAGGCATCTTAAGAAGCACAATGTGCCCAAACTCTGCAAAGGAGTTTGCATGCATTATGAAATGTTTGGCTCAGTGCTTGCAATCTCTGTGACTTTAAAACCTCCTGTTTCAAAGCTATACATTTCAAAAAATCCTTCTGCCAATCTACTTTTTAATTGAGTCAGAGGTAACCATTTATACCTGCTTATTTCAATATATCCTGTGGCAAGATTATTCTTATGCCTCTGTGTTTTGCATGGTTCAGCAAAATAATAAGCACTTTGGAATTATTTTAGTAACATGGTTCCCACAGTGCTACTTTTAGCACTTTAAAGAAGTTGACATTTGCTCTTTAAATACAAATTAAACTTTTATAATTCTTAAGTAAATGTAAAGGTCTCCCTTGCCCAAAAGCCAGTTGTATCCAACTCTAAGATTCGGTGCTCATCTCTGTTTACAGCCAAAGAGCCAGTGCTATCTGCCTCTGCAGATGTTTCCATGGACATGTGGCAGGCATGACTAGATGCTGGAGCACATGGAATGCTGTTATCTTCTCACTGACGTGGTCCCTATTTATCTACTTGCAATTTCTTGCTTTCGAGCTGCTAGGTTGGCAGGAGCTGGGACAGAGACAGGAGCTCACTCTGTTATGCAGCACTCAGGTCTCGAACTGCTGACCTGTTGACCTTCTGGTCATCAAGTTCAGTGTCTTCACCACTAAGCTATACTGTATAATTCTTAAGTGAATATAAATACATTTTAACATTATATGGCACTTCCTCTAAGGTTCCTGTCTTCCTTCATCACCTGAAGCAAGCAGCAGCTTGTTGATGAGGAAGTCCAGATGAGGATAATGACGGAACAGCAATCAAGGGCAAAATGTGTTCCTCCTCAATTGCCCCCAACAAATGGATGGGGTCCCAATGTAGCTACATTTCAGTTAACAACTGTTTTCCTGCTAACATGTAGCTTGGCTCTTAGCGATTCATAACACACCTCCGTGAGCAGGGTCAAGTAGTACTGCCTCCCCTTTTAAAAGAGCGTGCCCTCTTTGAGTAGCACAAAGAATACGTGTGTTTGGTTGTGTGTTGGGGAAGCATTCCATGAAGACAAGAAGAAACACAGCTGTTAAAGCTACCCAAAATCCAGTGTGCCCATATTTTGTGCTCTATTCCTCTTCAAGGATGTTTTAAACTGATTAAACATGGCTTGAAATGTAAAAACCAAATCAGATGGGATATACAGGTAGTCATGTAACTGTTCTCAGACATTGTTTTTAAAAGCACCTAGAACAAGTGTGAATCTGAGTACAGGAAAAATGGGTGGGAGCCATCGTAAAAGGAATAAGACACAGATTTTGCATAATTAGTGTTTTTGTGTCCATGCAAATTGCAAAAACCTTAAAAGAGGCAAAGAGCAGTACTTATCTCTATGCCTGACGACATCATCCAAAAGCACAGAATTTGTTCCACTTATAAAACAGGTGGATTCAATTTAGTTTTTCTGACTGCATGATACAAAAGCTGATTTGAATCTTTCTGGTGCTTTTTGCTTAAACTCATTCATTTTTTCCTCTGCTGCCAGAGAGCTTCCAATTTTTAATGCTGGAAAGACATAATGTTGGTCAGGCTTTTCCCCATTCAGGCAGTTGTGATTGCTTTTTGTAAAGATGGAGGTGGTGTGTGCATCTGTACTTGGTGTTTCTGTGTTATAGGCAGTTGTGGGGAGTAGATGACACTTGTTATTTCTTCTTCTCTCAGTGTCATCCATTTAAAAAACAGTAAATTTGAGATTATCACTAAAGCAGTCATTTACCCCATCTCTGGGTCAGTAGCTCAGCAGGTCAGGGAGCAGAAGAAAAGAAAAATGTTTTTTCAGGAACTTCTCTCTTTATCGAGAGAAAACTACCACCATGAAAAGCAAAATCCAAGGTATACAGGCTGTGAATAGGCAGAAAGGGTGGGGGATGGGATCCTGTTTTGTGTGTATGTCTTTGTGTGTGCATGTTTGTGCACACATACATGAATTTTAAAGGTTTCGCACACACGCACATGCACACGCATGCACACACACACACACATGCACATCAAAGCCCTAACTTTTAATGGGAGATTCTACTATTCTCAGGTTGGTATTAATAAAATCACTACAGAGGTTCCATTTGCAGTTTTGATTGTTTTCTCTAACTCTACAAACAAAACTGGCAAGAGAGAGAACCATAAAGGGATTGGCAGAGGCAAGAAGCCAGAAAAGAAGAGGGTTTGTGGGCTGGAATGCCAAACATCACATTGGGTATGAACACTGAACCCCAATTCAATCCGCAAATTCAGTTTGAGCACTGATTACTATTTTGAATTAAGAAAGGTTGCTGTTCAAATCACAATGAAGCTGTGCCTCTCCTCTTGTGCTGGAGGTGAGAAATCTTATGGGACATAAATATTTTTCATCTAAGAATTTTGTCACATTAAGACAACCTTACCTGATTGGAACAAGGAATTTAGAAAATATTCTTCCCATCCTTACAGGGATAATTGGTTGAGAAAAATGTGCACAAAAAATCCTGCATACTTTTGGCAAATGTGTGCAACTAAAAATGCACACATTTGGAAAATGTACACATAACATGAGCTACTCGTTGTGATGTAGTGGACAAAATGAGAGATTAGGATTCAGGAGGTCTGGGTTCAAATCCTTGCTCAGCCATTGAACCTCATTTTAATTTAATTTTTAATTTAATTTTTAGACTTAAAGCAGAGCACAGAAGAATAGACGCCTTTGAGATGTGGTGTTGGAGGAGAGTTTTGAGAATCCCCTGGACAGCGAGGAGAACAAATAGGTCAATCTTAGAAGAAATCAAACCTGACTGCTCCTTAGAAGGTCAAATAATAAAGATGAAGCTAAGGTACTTTGGACATCAAATGAGAAGAGAGGATTCACTTGAGAAGGCCTTGATGCTTGGAAGGGTCGAGGGCAAAAGAAGAAGGGGGCGGCCCAAGATGAGATGGCTGGATGGTATTGTAGAGACAATGGGTGCAAAGCTGAGCGAGTTGAGGGGGATGGTGGAGGACAGGAGTGCCTGGCGGACAGTGGTCCATGGGGTCACAGAGGGTCGGAATCGACTGTGCGACTGAACAACAACAAATATCACCCCACTCGCAGAGGACTCTGGGCGGCTAACAGAGATACACAATATACAGTTACAGGTTCCATACAGTAATAATAAACATACAATATGTCATAATAATCATTGGGTGTATGGAGGTGGTAAAATCACTCCTTGAATATCTCACTTAGCTTGAAAGCCCTATTAGGTCACTATAGGTTGGTTCTGATTTGACAGCACATAGCAAGAGCAACACAAAAGACATCTCAGTCAATAGAAAATTGATTAATTTTGTACATTTTGAAACAATATACAAGAATTTCCAAATAGGAAAGGGGAGGGGGAGGTCCCATAACCCAATGAAATTTTCTAGTGTGGGATGAGATCACTAGTGAATTTCCATGAACTCTATGAAATTCATAGAGAATTTCACCCAGTTTACCACTCTGCATGATAAAGTAGTTGGAGGGGCTATGCATATTCCAATATTTTAACTTGTAGTCCTTTTTGGCTGCTTTTGCTACACCCACACACCACCAAGACGGAAAGTAAGAGATGTGGCTGTGAGCAACATTTAGTCAATCTTAAGACAAAGAAAATCAAAGTAATATTAACACTAGTCATAATAAACAATGATTTTACCGTATATCAGTTTTCATCTCTTAAAATGTAAAGTATGTTTGAAAAATAATGTTTGAAGGTGATGTCCTTCATCAGACAAGCTGGGTCTGGCGTTTTAAAAATAGATGGAGTAGATGTGGAAGTGTACAATGATATTGCGCCACAAGAGAGGAAATGGAAGTACACCATGAAGCCTGTCACGAAGATATTGATTGCAAAAGGGGTCAAGTATGTATGGCGATTTCCACAACAGTTGAGATTTTTTTATGACAAAAAATGGCATGTGTTGGATGTGAATACGGATGCACTGCTTTACTTAACAAAAATTGGTCTGATTAAAGAAGCTGACTCAGATTGGGTAGTAATGAGAACAGAATTGGCCAGGGTGGGTGTGATGGGACCACTAGTGGGTCGGGAGGAGGAGGGAGCGGTGGGAGGAGTGGAGGTTCCAGGTACAAGTGGGGAACAGGTGGGGTGAAAATACTTAAATACTTAACTAACTTCAGAGGGAGGAGGTTGATAGAAGATAGATATGCCTTTTTTCTCCGGTCTCCCCCTCCCCTCTTTGAAGATCAAAGGCGGCATTATGGAAAAGAATGTGGGGAGGGTAGAAGAAGCGAATAGGATAGGTAAGTTTTTTGTTTGTGGTTGTTGTTATTTCTATGTTCTCAATAATTTGAAAGGTATTTTTGTTTTAATGTTCTTTATTTTGTTTAAATTTCTTGGATGTGGGGAAGTTAGAGGTTGGTCAAGAAACACGTCCGGGGAAGGAAAAGAACGATGGGAAATTGATATATACACAAATGGTTAAGTCATTAAGAGTTGTAACATGGAATGTGAAGGGGACAGGGAACGCCCTGAAAAGAAGGAGGTTGCAAGTATCGCTCAACAAAGATAGAGCTGACGTAATTTTCTTGCAAGAGACCCATCAAAAATCTGCAGTAGTCAATAATTTGGCGGTGAGAGGAATCAGCATATATGAAAAGGCATTTGGGACATCTAAAGCCAGGGGAGTCGCAACTCTGATCTCGGAAAAATTGGGGTTTACGGTGAATAAGACAATAGCTGACCCAGAAGGGAGATATTTAATAATTAAGGGGAAAATTGAAGAGGAGGAGATAACGCTGGCTAATATTTACGCACCAAATGATAAACAGAAAATTTTTTTAGATAAAGTGGGGAAGATATTAAGAGAGGAGGGTTCTAAGAGCATGGTGGTAGGTGGAGATTTTAATATGATGTGTTCAGATATTGATTGCACAAGTGTAAAAAAGAGAGGTAATAAGTACATATTAGAAGAATGGAGGAAATCAATGGGGCTAAAAGATGTGTGGAGAGAGTTGAAAGCTCGGGAAAGAGAATATACATATTACTCACATGTGCATGATATGTACTCAAGAATAGATTATTTTTTTGTAACGGAAGAGTTGCTAAAAAAACTTGAGGATACGGAGATTGGAACATTTAGAGAATCTGACCATGCAAAAATGATAGTAAATATAAATTTGAATGAGGATGAAAAAAGCGGATATATTTGGAGATATGATGGGCAGCTGTATGGGATGGAGGTAATAAGGAAACAAATAATGGAGAAATGGGAGGAAAGTTGGAAATTTAATGAAAATAATGAGATTAATAGGGGAGGAGTTTGGGACACAATGAAGGCAATTTTTAGAGGGGAATCGATAAAGCTAAAAAGTAATAGGAATAGGCAAGTTAGAATTAGGAATCAGGAATTGGAAAAACAGTTAAAACATCTCCATATCGAATATGCTAAAAAGAAGGATCACAGGATATTTCAAGAGATTGAAAAAATTAAAAAAGAATTGGATGGGAAAGATATTGAAAAAGTAAAGAAAGATTTGATTTTTCTTAAAAGGGAATATTATGAGCACGGTAATAAAAGTTCTAAGCTATTAGCAAAAGCAGCTAGGGACAAAAAGAATAAAGGGCAAGTAGGTGTATTAGTAGATGAAAATGGGAAAAGATGTAATAAGAAAAGAGAGAAGGCAGAAGTGATTGAAACTTTCTATAAAAAGTTGTACTCAAAAAAGGAGGTAAATTTAAGTAAATTGCGAGAATATTTCAATCAACAACAAATTAAGAAATTAACAGAGGAGCATAGGAATAAGATGGAGGAAGCAATTTCGGTTGGGGAAATAGAAGAGGTAATAAAAAAACTAAAAAAAGAAAAAACACCTGGGGAAGATGGATTATCAGCGGAGTTTTATAAAGACTTTATGCCGTGGGTTGTCCCGAGACTGTATGAATTATACAATGGAATTTTAGAGGGAGATGCGACTCCAGATTCCTGGAACAGATCGATAATTGCTCTGATTCCCAAGCCGGGTAAAAATTTAGAAAAAATTGAATCTTACAGACCAATATCTCTGATCAACCAGGATGCTAAAATTTTTACTACGATCATAGCAAATAGATTGAATGGTTTCATGGCCGAATATATCAACGAGGATCAAGCGGGATTTGTTAAAAATAGACACATGGCAGATCTTATAAGAAGGGCTGTGGACATTTTAGATATAATGGAAAAAAGAAAGGAAAAAGTGGGGTTTTTGGCTTTGGATATATTTAAGGCATTTGACTCATTACAATGGTCAACGATCCACGAGATGACGAAACTATACGGATTTGGGGAAAAATTTCAAAGTGTTATTGGGAAGCTATATAAAAAAGGTACTGCAAGAGTCAAATTTAATGATAATTATACAAATGATATTAGACTAGAGGCAGGCACGAGACAGGGTTGTCCTTTGTCGCCATCGTTGTTTATATTGGCCATGGAACTGTTAGCAAACGCAATTAGACAAGATGAGGGAATAGTAGGGATAGGAGGAACCAAAGTAAGCCTTTACGCAGATGATACATTGTTGACGGTGAAGCATCCAGTGGAGGGTTTGGTTAAGATTAACAGACATCTAATAGATTTTGAGGAGGTTACTGGTTTGAAAGTTAACTGGGATAAAACAGAAATGATTTTAATAAATGGCAAGAAAGAAGATGAAAATCTAATAAAGAGGAATTACAATATACAAATTAAACAAAAGATGAGATATTTGGGGGTAATGTTATCAAGCAAAATTGGGGAAATTAAAAGTATGAACTATGACAGACAAAAGAAGGAAATAAAGGAGAAAATAGTAAAATATAATAAATTAAACCTGTCATGGTTCGGAAGAATAGCCATATGTAAGATGATGTTAATGCCTAAACTGAACTTCCTATTTGATGTTTTACCAATAAACCACACTGATAAAGAGTTGAATGAATATCAAAACATGATCAATCAGTTCTGCAATCAGTTCTGCAATGGGAATAAGGGGGCCAGAATAACTAAATCATTATGGTATGCACCGCAAAAAGAGGGAGGATTGGGGATCCCAAACGTTATAAAATATTATAGGGCATTTCAAATAAGAAATGTTATAAAAATGCTAGATAGGGAAGAAGCAGTTTGGGAAAAATTTGAAAGGAAAGATTTAGCGCAGGTGGGTAAGGCTCAATTTTTATATGAGGGAAAAGAAAAAAGAAAAAAGATGGCCCAGGGCATGATGTTGAAATCAACAATTGAAGCATGGAATAGAACGAGGAAAGAGCTTACTTTGGGAACCTCACCAATTTTAGAGCTAGAGGATTTTCAAGACTTCCCGATAAAAATAGACACAAAGATCAGAGATATATTGGTGGAAAATAGAGTATTATTACTAAAAGACTGGGTCGATGCTTGCAAGGACCAAGAGAAAAGACATGAGCTATACTTGCAGCTTCAATTGGATTGGTTCAAGATCCTCCAGATAAATAATTGGAATAGGAAATTTTTATGCGAGAATGGTTTAAATAGAAAATGTACAGAATTTGAAATACTTGTGACTAAAATTAGAAATGGAGAATTGGGAATTAAAGGGATAGTTAGTAAAATTTACAAAATACTGAATAAAACCCAATATATACAAGAGGTGTTGAGAGAAAGCTGGGAACAACAATTAGAGACAAGGATAACAGTAACAAAGTGGCAGAAGATGTGGAAAAGAAAGATGAGAACTATGTCTGTGAGACTTAAAGAGCACAATTATAAGCTGGTATGGAGATGGTACAGGACCCCAGTCAATCTGCATAAAATGTATAGTAATATGAGTGAAACATGTTGGAGATGTAGAAAAACAAAAGGAACATATGAACATATGTGGTGTAGTTGTGAGGTATTAAAAACTTTTTGGGAAGGAATAAAAAAGGAAATAGAGAACATATTTGATACACAGATTGGGCTGGGGCCAGAAACAATTTTGTTAACAGACATAGAAGACCAGGATATAAGTAAAGATAATAAAGAGTTATTAGCCACAATGTTGACTGTTGCAAGATTGATTATTGCCAAGAGGTGGAAAAGTAATGAACAAGTAAGTTTGCAGGAGTGGTATATACAGATGTGGGAGTTAGCTTTGAATGAAAAACTTACTTGGGAAATTAAATGTAGGAAAGGAAAAGTCAACAATAATAAATTCTGGAGGATCTGGGAACCTTTTATTAATTATACTTTAAAAGAAAAAAAGGGTATACCCCCTGCAACAGATAATAATGACTTCTGGAAAGTGTGAAAGATATAAAACCCCCCCGGACTATGTATATAGCACGTGGGTGTTCTGCTTTTTTTTTTCTTCTTCTTCTTCTTTTTTCTTTTTTCTGTTTTTTTTTTTAATGTTGAAATAGAAAAGAATGAGAAAAAGATCATGTATGAAGAAAAGAAGAATATGTAACGGTGATGTGTGTAAAATATTTTACATGACCTTTATAAGTCTATATATTTTTATAATGTTTATATTTGTATTGTTGTCTTTTTCTTACTCTTGTACTTCTGTTTTTTATATACCTAATAAAAAATTTAAAAAAAAAATTAAAAAAAAAAAAAGAAAAATAATGTTTGCTGACAACAGTGACATTTAAAACATACGTTGCTCATATTCTTTAAGAAATTAATTACCCAATGAAAGTGTTTCAGTGCTGGAACTGAGACCTAGGCTTTGCTTGTTACAGTATTTCCAGAATGTCTCTTCTGGGGCAGTTTGGGATTACTGTTTTTTAAAGTTATTCAAAGAAGAGGAGGAACTATATTGCCTTGAGCCCACTCCTTCTGTCCAAACACAACAAGCAACCTTTGCTCATATTGTAAAGAGCTTCATGAGCCACTTCAAGATTCTGAAAAATTAAACACTTCCCCTGCTCATCTGTGCAGTGACAGAGAAAGTGTAGTCCTGCCTCATTTCTGATTGTTATAGTGCTGCATTAGTTAGGAGAGGGAAAACAATCCCCTTTCATTTTTCTTTGTAGCCCTGGTCAAGAAGCTGCTCACAGTCACAGTACATGAAACTGGTTACTGTTGTTATTTATTTATTTATTTATTTATTTATTTATTTATTAGTTCAAATTTATATTGCTGCCCACTCGCCATAGCGACTCAGGGAGGCTTACAAACAATACATTACATTACAATATGTTGATGGGGGTCGGGGGAGGGGCGGTGAAGTCCTCAACCTGCCCTGGCTGCCTCTTCCCTGGCCGTTGGTGTGGGCACAGGAGGAGGGGCGGTGAAGTCCTCAACCTGCCCTGGCTGCTTCTTCCCTGGCCATTGGTGTGGGTGCAGGGGGAGGCGTGGTGAAGTTAGCAGATGTTATGAAATGTCTCAATTGATCAGCCTATTAGGAACACAAAGAGTCTTGTATTCTGCCACTACTTCATCCACAAGTCATTATCTTCAGATTGCTGTTGCTCTTCTTCAGCTTCCCCACCCTACCCTCAGGATTCTTCAGTTCTGTCTTGTTAGCTACATTTCATAGTTATTTGATTTGTGTGCTCTATTTTGACTCAGGCATTATGGTTCAATAAAAAGGTCCTGTTATCATATCATCTTCTTGAAATTAGGCTCATGGGATGGTGAGGCGGGCCATAGTTTGGCAACGTGTTCCCGACGGCTTCATAGATTGGAGTAATCAAATTTAAAGTCGAGTATTTCATTAATATGACCAAAACGTATTTCTGTTTCTAGTGGAAAACTACAAAATGACAGTGCTTCAAATATTCTCTGTCAACGTCTACCAGTCTCATAATCAATTACAATTTAAATGTCTATGCCTTTGGCAACAAATTAAAAACACTCTAAAGTCTTCACAACCCATTAGTTAATTATAAATTTGATTTGGCAAAATGAGCCAGTTGAGGATCATTAAGGATAGGATAATATGACATTATGGCATTCCAGATTGGTGTACCATGGAGAGACCATCCTAATAACTCCATGTGATCCTATAAAATGTATACATGGCAATCAGTAGATGGGGGAAATGGTTTCTATCGAATTCCTTGCTGAGCTGTTGATGCTTCTTTGGAAAAGCTCTCCTGGTACACTAGATTAGTTCCCTAGACTTAAATATAAATTCTTTTTTGAGAATGCAGTGACAAATTAAGCATCTACAAATAAGGTACCTCTCCCAGAAGCCAGAAAATGTTAGGTGTCAAGAGTGCTGACTGTGAAGAAGTGAACTGATGCTTCTGGAAATCAGCATCTCTATTTCTTTGGACTACAGCAATGGCTGGAGGAATTGGTCATCATCGTTGGTGGTTACTACATGTATCTGAGTATATCCTCCCCCCCACCCCCCCCAAAAAATCATTTTCACAGTTGGACAAACAGGAAATATGCCATTGGCATGAATTTGTTTAAGGTGGATCCCAGCTTGCCATGAAGTGGCCCACATATTGTTATCACGGAGCCATCTCCTGTGGCACATATGAAATGAGACATGCAGGATTTAACACCAGGACTGCAATAGACTGCTACAGCCATGAGCATATTAACAAGGTGTGCCTTCACAGCCAGTCCATCTGGCATGGCCTCTTCCGCCTCCATGACCACTGGGAATCGAAATAGTGAAGTGGTTCCTCCTCTGCTCGTTTTGCTGTTGGGCCCAATATTTATTTATTTATTTATTTATTTATTTATTTATTTATTTATTTAATCAAACTTTTATGCCGCCCTCCTCACAAAACACAGGACGGCTAACAAACTTTAAAAACACTTAAAACACAGTAAAAACATGGTATAAAAACAGTATTAAACAGCATTAAAAAGTTACAAAAATTAAAAGAGATTAAACAAGTCACACACACAGCGGGAGGGGTTAGATGAGCCAACAAACTGAGGCAATTGTCTGGCCCATACCCCACACATGCCTTGCCAGCCAGGTCTTAACCCCCTTCCTAAAGGGCAGCAGCTCCATCTCGAGACGCAACTCACTTGGCAGGAGGTTCCATAGGTCCAGAGCAGACACAGAGAAGGCCCTCCTCCTTGTGCTAGAGAGTGTCTCCGGTCCACTCTGGTGGGATGGACAGATGTCCTTAGAGCGATGCGGTCTCTTAAGTATCCTGGCCCACTACCATACAGGGCTTTAAAGGTAATGACCTCCACCTTGAATTGCACCCGGGGGCACACTGGCAACCAGTGCAGCTCCCGCAGCAATGGTGAGGCAGGAGCATAATGCCCGCACCCCATCATGACCCGGGCAGCTGCATTCTGGACCAGCTGCAGCCTCCAAATGGTTACCAAGGGCAGCCCCATGTAGAGCGCATTGCAGTAATCAAGTTTGGAGGTGACCAAAGCATGTGTGATCATGAGCAAGGAGTCCTGGTCTAGGAGCGGGTGTAACTGGCGTATTACACGAAGTTGTGCAAAAGCCCTCCTGGCCATGACTGCCACCTGCTCTTTGAGCAGTAGTCGTGAGTCCAAGAGGACCCCCAGATTATGCACTGGGTCTGTTGGGGGCAAAAATGCGCCATCCAGAACCAAAAGTTTGGGTGTCCTTGATTTAAGGCTTCACTAATAATATAAGCATGCTAGTGAGTGCAACTGCAGTTCTGACAGCCAGTGGGACCTACTTACAAGGAGACATATATAGACGACTGTACTGCAGATGAGCCATGATATATCTCTCAGTGCAATCAGGATCCTTGTATCCAGCCAGAACTATGCATTCAGCTGGCAGTCATCTCACAATGAGTCAGTACTGCTAAGAAACTGTGAGACATGCTAAAATACATGATGTGCACTTTGAACTCATATTTTTTGCTGTGGTTCCTTACATCATTACATATGTTTGAAGCATGTATCTGTTTTCATTAGCCCATATCCATTTAACTGCAGACCACTCGCTCCCAAGGGGTTTATAAAGAAAATATTGCAGACTCCACAGTTTACATAATGAGATGTATTATATCTTGACTGGCCATGCTGAAGTGCATGTGTGTGTGTGATTCAGATATCTGTAGTTCTAAGAAGTTACTCAGAGATTCTGGAAGCGTGAGTAGAACTTGGAATCATCAAATTTTGCACTGATGGCAGCAGTCCCAAATTAAATAAGTGTAGATTTTATCATGGCTAGGGATTTCTGGGAAACAGAACATAAAGAAGCTTCATTTCTATCCCAGTGAATACTAAAATGGGGGAGTAGGGAAGGAACTGAGATAAAATCTGGGAGTGCAGGGTAGGACTAATAAGTTTCTAATCGTTTTATGAGTTGAATAATAATAATAATAATAATAATAATAATAATAATAATAATAATAATAATAATAATAATAATAATAATAATAATAATAATAATATAGAAATTATTCTGAATTGAAAGGATTTTTACGTCTCCTCAGGGAATGCTCAAATGAAGCTCCTTTCATGTCCCCAAGAGCTGGGACAGAGATGGGTGCTCAAACTGTCATGCAGTACCCGGGTCTCGAACTGCTGACTTGCTGGCCTTCCAGCTAACAAGGCAAGCTTCTTAACTACTGAGCCACCACAGCTAAGTGAGAGAATAGTAGGAAGAAAAAAAAATGTAAGCAGAGGAGAAAAGAGGGCAGCGAGTGGGACATGGATTTTTAACCTGAGTGAAGCCAAGTAGTTTGGCTAATATACAATAATAAGGACTATCCTTCCCTGTAAACCTCAGATCACCCTATTTAGAAGCAAATTATTTTCAAAGAACAAAGAGGGATGTCAACCATTTCCTACTGACTTCAGTGAAACACAATCCCACCTCTTTTGACGGAGCTGGAAGGCACTTCAGGCATGGAGATCAGAGTGCTTATTTGGCAAACTCTGAAGAGAGGGCTTTTGCATATATAAACGACACTGTCTTTATAATGTGCCTGAAGGCTGCCTTAATTCCCCAGTTGGTTAGAGAAAACCTGGCAATTTGGAACAAGCCTAATCTGAAATAATTGGAAGGCTGGAATGTTCTAAATGTGAGGGGATTAGCTCTGCACATTTATATGTGTATGTGGGGAAATCTTATCTTCTGCTGCTGGCAGGGGTGAGTTATTCTGTAGCTTGGACAGGGATAAGCATTCCTTATGAGAGTGGTACCCCCCCCCCAATTGTGGGCTGTTTTACAGAGCCTGTAAAAGTTATCTTTACAGAGTATAACATCCAGAATCTTCTAGATAGCTGGTAGGTGGTTCTGTGGGTTGTAGGCTGAAGGGTAGCTTTTAAAAGTTGACATTTGTAATAACACAAAAACAAAGGGGAGGGATTAAAGAACACCTTTCATCTCTTTAGGATCCATGTGTAGCTTTAATGAAACTCATTTAATTCTGACTCAGAGGAAGAGTGAAAGGGGTTCAAAAAAAGCATCTAATTTCCTAAGATTTTAAGGCTGAAACATGGAGGAGGGGGAGAAGACCCTTCTGACAATATATTGGTGGGCTGATGTGATGTCACAGAGTTTGGGCAAGCAAACATTAGAGAGGGGATGGAACCACTTCTTAATCAGCTACTTCCAGAAATGGGTGTGAGAGGGATCCAGATAAAAGAGCATAGAACTTGAGTCAAACCAGCTAACATGTGGAAACCAGAGACATGAAAAGCAACAATAGTATTTTCCAGCACTAATCAAGGTAGAAAAAATGTGGGCCAATTGCTGCAGTGGTCGTAACTTCCTCTCTAGAGCTTTTTGTTCTGCTTTACCTACAGTACGCAACTGCGTCATCAGTATTTCCAAGCTTCTGGGAAAGCTCACCATTAGCCTATGGGGAATTTTTTCCTCTTCTGTAACAAGAAGGTCCATCTTTCCAGGGCTTGTGCTTCACTCTGCCTTTTTCCAAGTGTCATGAGAGGCCCAAATGCATATACCACTCTTCACTGGGTACTGCATGATTGAATGGGCACCCATCGCTTTCCCATCTCCTGCCAACCTAGCAGTTTGAAAGCAAGGAATTGCAAGTAGATAAATAGGGACCACTTTGGTGGGAAAAGATCTTGGGGACATGAAAGGAGCCTCATTCTGGTGTCTCCTGAGTGGAGTTTCTCCAGCAAAAATCCTTTCAACCCAGAATAATTTCTGACATGAAATTACTATTACTTATTGACCATGATTATTCACCACCAGACTAAGTGGGGGTGACTAGAGGAAAGGATATACAATTCAAAATCCTTAATCAAAAGGATTAAGGTTCAGAACTTCTCTTGGTGATTCTGTCTCAAAATGTTGAATTAGTTTTGGATATTTATTTAAGTTGAGATGATGCTATTAAATGTGTGCAAGGCTGAGATAATGATGGTTATAGCTTAAACCTGTGAGAGCTAACAGTGACAGTAGATAATGGGTCAGCTGTGAAAATATAGTTTTGTGGCTCCTGTAAATCTTCTTGTGGGATGTAATGAGAGACGGCTGAGTGAGAAGGAGAAATAGCAACCAAATAAAAAGGCAACCTGAGGGGGAAATCAGTTCTACTGCTTAAAAACTAAAATGTCTTGTTGTACAATGTGGCCTCTAAGAATACAAGAACTACAGTTCACAGATAAATGAGGGAAGGATCAGCCAAGCAGTAAGAAAGAATGTATTAGAATGTATGAGATCCACATTTTAAAGGCTTTTATTATTTTTATCAACTCTAACACTCATCAACATAAGACCTTCCATAAGTGTTACTGAGTGGGAACTTCTCTGCTGGCTCCAAGGTTTGCTCTTTCCTTCCTTCCTTCCTTCCTTTCTTTCCCTTGCTTCCTTTGTCATTACCTCTGATGGCAGCAGCTCCTTTTCTCCAAATCCATGGGATTTTTGAAGCTAGGAAAAGTTATGGGGCATCTGTAGTGTCTATATCACTGTTTCACACCCTTTGGTTTTTTGGACTTCAATTCCCAGAAGCCTAAGTCTATTCCCCAAAGCACTGATCAGCCAGTGTACTGACTTTGGCTTCTGGGAACTGAAGCAGTGGTGGGCATCAGCAGGTTTGTGCCAGTTCACCAGAACCAGTAGCAGAAATTCTGGCTGGCCCTGCCCATCCAAGTTTTGAAATAAAGTAGCCCTAATTCGGGTGCAACACAGGGATTTCCTCCTGGCCATGCCCACCATACTACACTCATAGTGTGGTAATAATTTTTTTAGCCCACCACTGAATTGAAGGCCCCCTGTGGGATGTGGGCCTCATGTTGGGAACCACTAGTTTATATAGTTGATCTGGAATTGCATCATCTCAGCTAGAATGTATGTAAACTCAGCCCTGTATCTACATCTCTTACACATGTAAGAAGCTTCATCAGCAGAATTTTTTTTTTCAAAAGGTGGAAAAGCCAATTTTGAATTGAATTTAGCAAGCACAGATCAAATAAATTTGTGCCTGCCTAGCACATGTAGGCAGCGGTGTGTCTATAAATTAAAGCCACCTCTCTCAAATATGCATGTGCGTACATAGTTTTGATTTTATTGCTTTTGGGGGAAGGGCTTGCCTATGTGTCAGGAGGTGGCTTTGCTTCCACATCAGTACAGTGGGATGGGAATGTAAGATTGAAAGGAGAGGAGAGGATGAATAACTCCAAACGCTGGAATTATTGTGAGTGATGGTTGTTTGCACACAACTAAAGTTTTTTTTTTGATATGAATATTTATAAAGTACTTTGAAATCCTCAGTTGACAGCAACTACATCTGAATCTTATTATTTTGACCTTAACTAGGCAAAATTCTTGGCTAAGCAATTTAACTGTTGCTTGGCTGAAACTCTACACTTGCACGTAGGAAAAATAGAGGACTTTTAATAATAGAGAAGTAATTGTTCTTTCATGTCCTGATCAAACTTTGAACTGCCAAATGAAGCCATTTTCTTGGCTTTGTCATTGGCCAAAATTAAATCCTCATCAGTACATGTTTCTAGTAGTAATCGGCAGACCAGTAAATGTCTCTCCACATTCACACAGTGTGCTGTTGTCTGCCAGCAGCCCCCACTTGAGCATGTTGGTCTTGCATTTAGGGACTTCAACCCTCAGCCTATTCAGGGTCCTCCAAGTGATGTAGGGGAGGTTGAGTTCCTCAGCTATATCCTCCTTTAATGTTGTTCCTTGTTTAGTAAGCTCCTCCCTCCATCTTCTAATTTGGTTTTGCTCTTGCATACCCTGAAGAATGTTTATTCTTGACATAAAGCTCTTCCTGGATCTCAGCCAACAGGCTTGAATAGAGAACTTGTAATGGGAACTTATGATGAGATCCTCTTCAAAATTGCACCCACTGCTCAGCTCAAACCAGAAATGGTACTAAATGCTAACTAGGGGGATTTCTGGCATTTGTAATATGAAAGTTAATACTTCCAAGGTTTGCTGAGGTCTCATCCATCTGGTGTAATTTGTATAGAGTGGTTTATCCTGAGTACCAGGACTTCTGCTGGTGCCGAACCACATTCAAGAGGCAAAGCAGAGGAAGAAAAAGGCAGCATAAGTTTGGTAGATGATTCCCAGGCAGCTCCATCGATTCCCTTTGATCTTGCCTGATTATAAGTATGTCCTTTGTCCTTCTGTGACCACCAGTTCACTTGGTTTTCTGTTCAAGTACCTGCTCCTTTATCTCCATCAACCTGTTAGCTCTCCCATAGTGTTCCCAGACAGACAGATGTGTCTGCTGTCAGTCAACAGGTATTCTACATCAACAGTCTTGGTGGAAAGTATAAGAAAGATGAAGCAGTGGATAAAGGCAGGACAATAACTTCTTGATTCCTCATAAAATCATCTGAACCGAGGCAGACTGACAGCATGGTAAATGCTTGGTCGGAAGACTCCCATGATCCTCTCCTCAGAAGACTTGCCTGGCATTTCATCTCATCACAGGTCTTCCTCATTCCACTTCTGGTTCTTCACAGTCAAACAATTGTCTGGTTCCAGACCCTGGTTTCCTCTCCCATTTTAGTCCTACAACAGATAAATTCCCAGCATTACACTAATAATCAATTCCAACTTTTCTCCAGAATCCCACTCCTCCATTCTGATGATCTCAGCTGCTTATGGTCCACAGTTCTTAAATACTGAATAGCTAAACCTCAGATAGGACAACTTGAATTGGTATAGGTACAGCTTTGAGACCAGATTTGCACAGATTCTGTGATGCTATTGGATATTACAAGTCACAAGTCATGCAGACAGTTCACTGTTTATTCTTTTGAGAAAATCTGTCAATCAGATGATTTTGGCCTCATATTACTTTGCATGGCACAGCAAGATGCAATCACAAGGAAGTAAATAGGGACAGAAAGAATTACAGTAGAACCCCATATAACAAAAAAAAAAAAAAAAAAACTCCGTTCCATGGAGCTCTTTGCTATACAGTACTGTATGTTTTCCCCCCATTATACGGATCCCTATGGGTGATGCACTGTATAACAAAAAAAAATGTTTGTTATATGGATTGCAATCGGTGATAGCCCATACTACGAATAATTTTTTGTTGTTGTGCAGCACATCACCCATAGGGATCCATATAATGAACTCCCCCCCCCCGTTATACAGTGCAGTACCAAAAGCACAAAAACACTTCATTATACGAATTTTTCATTCATTATGCGCAGTGTTCGTTATATGGGGTACAAATAGCCTTTGATTAGAAGAGCGGGTTCCTCACCTGCTGGAATCATTCTGACTGCACTCAGTGCTTTTCTCATCTCCTCTAATTCACAAATTAGCTTGTTCTAAGATTGATCTTCAGGATAAGCACAGACTTCCTTTCAAGTTTGATTTTTCAAACAAGAAGAATATGATGAATCATTTTCTGTCCGACACCAATGTGCTTTCATCACTAACTGAGCTATCTACAATGTCTATTTCTGCTTGAGAAAATGCATACTTTTTGAAAGCTATGCACACTTTATGTACTGGCTGAGGGTCAAGCTACTTCCAGATTAGGTAAGGTGCTGCCCAGTGGCCTCCAGTTAGGCACTCTATCAGTGACTCCTTGTCTCCATTCAGACAAAGGATCAAGGTAACCAATAAGTGCTTGCTACCTCCATTTGCTGAGGACATTGTGTCTGAGTGTATAGTAGAAGACTGACAGTTGCTGAGGCTACTACCTTAGACTATCTGTCATCTCAGTAGAGGGGAGCACATCGCCACAACATTTAGAGATGAGGCATTACATCCTCGGATCATGATAGTCCCTAGAGTCTACTTGACATAAGAAAAGGGTTGTGATTTTTTTTTGGGGGGTAGAGAATAAACTAACATCAAAGGACTGAGGATTTTGCAGCTGGTTTGCCCCACCCTGTCATCTAGGAGCCTGTTAAAGTTGCTGGCTGGAGTGGGTGCTGGATGGAAGGGTGAAAGTACTGGCTTTAAAGGATTAAGCACTCACCATATGATTTTCCTGCCCTAGCCACTGTCTTTGCCAGAGACTGACTGATATGATTGGTGAACAAATGTAGGACTCAGAGGAGGAGTGGCAACTTTTGCCTTCCCAGGGGATAAAAAGGGAAGGACAGAAAATGGAGACCTAGGGAATTGCTGGGAGGAAGGTTGACACCCATGAGAGATGTAGCCACCTACCAAAGTGTGTAGACTATGGGTGGAGAATGTCAAGTTCTCTTAGTGTGGCGATATGGCCACAATGATAATACTGTACATAATAGTTGAAATCCAGTAGCAGAAATTATGCTACATGTCATCAGCCATAGTGATTTTCTTCAGATCTGAAAAATTTCTGACCCTATATCCAAAAGGTCTCAAGATTCCTTTGAGTCTATTTTCAGTGTGAGAAAATCTTTGGGGTGGCTGGCGGATGGTGAGGAGTCTTCAATTTCTGAAAAATCACTGTTGCCATTCAATTCAGCCTAACAGCAGTGATTTTTTTAGAAATTCAAGTCTACCCTCCCGTTCCAGCGGCACCCAGTGGTTTTCTTATGATTAAAAGTATCTCAAGGAAGCCTTGGGGCCTTTGTGGTCTCCCTCCACCCCCCAAAAAACCTGCAACAGCCAACAATGTCATTAGTTATATATGGTATACATATTCTTGTGGGATTTCAGCCATTTTCTTTATATCTGTGTTAGATGTTAATCTCTCTTCTGTTTTGTTTAAATTGCCGGACGGGATCAATTCATTTGTGTTTTATTCAATTTTCTCTTGTTATTTTATTATCTATATATTTATAGCTTGCAGTTAATTCTAGTGATATTGAGTTGTTACATATATTATTGTTTCACATGTTGTGAACTGCTTTGGGCACATTTTTAGTAGAAAACTGAGAGAATGAGGATGATGACTATGACAACAACTTGATGATGAACAGAGATGCGCTATCTGTCAAGTTCACATTCTTCCCTCTTCTCTTAACTTCAGTCTTGACAGCATCAGGTGGGGAAAATGAATTTTCCCAGCAACAATATATTATTGTCAGCTATCATTTCTATGCTGTGAACTGCCTTGGATGGCTTGATCTTGAACAGACAATTCAGAGCAATTACCGCTGCAAAAGTCACGCTCCTGATGGAGATGAAACCGGCTAGAACTGATTTGATGATACAGCTCACTATAACTACAGTACTTTTATTTTTGGATCCTTCTTCAGTAGTTAGCTCTGTGAGCTGTCATGAAGTCACATACTAAGGGTAGCAAGATGCAATTGCTATACTTACTGAAAGGCAGTGGAGGCATCACCTCCTCTGTGGAAGAGACATAGAAGTTTGTGCTGTTGTTGATGTTGCTAGTGTGCTACATGATGCAACACTAAGCATAGAACGGGTCTTGTGGAAACCTTTGGGTGGTGGGCAGGGACCATGTAGTGGGCATGAGCTTATCTGCCTGGCTTGCGTCCTGCCCACTAGCTGTGTTTTGTCAACTCATGAGGGTTTCTGGCAATTTAAACAGCAATAGACTGCAGTGGCTTAGTGGTTAGGATGCTGAACTTGATGACTGGAAGGTTGGCAGGTCAGCAGTTTGAGATCCAAGTACTGCATGACGGAATGAGCTCCTGACTGTGTCTCAGCTCCTGCCAACTTAGCAGTTGGAAAGCAAGAAATTACAAGTTGATAAATAGGTACGACTTCGGGAGGGAAGGTAAACGGTGTTCTGTGCCCTCTGGTGTTTAGTCATGCTTGCCATATGTCCACGGAGACATCTGCAGAGACAGACAGCACTGATTCTTTGGCTGTAAACAGAGATAATCACTGAATCTTAGAGTCAGATATGGCAGGCTTTCAAACAAGGGCAACCTTTACCTTTACCTAGGCTTCCATAGGGTTTCCAGATACTGTATAAGAATAATTCATCCTTGGCAGTGATACATTCCTAGTAATAATACTACCTGTATCATGTCACCTGGCAGCATAACATGGATGTAGTTACATTCCTGTTGCAAACAATGTGGTAATTGCATTGCTCCTGTTCATGTAATAGGTATTCACTGTGCATCTTATGGATGTGTTCGAAACACCTAGTTTCCTCTTGCTGAGGTCACATTACAGTGTAAGAGTTCAGGAATGAATTAGGAAACCAACAGAAGAGTGCCATAATATTTGAAAATCTGGGGCAGGAAATCATATTGTACAATGTGCTCTCTCTCTCTGTACTCTCTGTTAAAATAAGGTGAACATTTATTACATTGGCAGAGGATGAATTAGATGACCTTTGATAATGGTTTGGGAACAAGCTATTTTAGGGAGATCCTCAGAAATTATACCCAAAGCACACAGATGCGTAATCTCCAAATAGTCATACCTAAAGATATGAGGAAAGCAGAGACCAGATCGAGAGCTTTCTCCACCATAGCCGCCACCCTCTGCAATGATCTGCCAGTGTGTTTGTGTGAAGGGGCAGAACAGACAGAGGAGGAAATATTCATACCTGAAGGAAAAATATGACAATTCACAAACCATTGCAGGCATACTCTGAATTCTTCTGGAAGGTTTCACAACTCATCCCAGTGTTAGACTGTTGGCGTAGCATGCTTTCCCTTGCAGATAGTCAATGGCCGAAGAGAATAATTGCGGAAAGGGGAAGAAGAAGCCAGGGCAGGATGAGGACCTTGCCACCCCTCCCCCTGTGCCTATACCAACTGCCAGGGGAAGAAGAAGCCAGGCCAGGATGAGGACCTTGCCGCCCTTCCCCTGTGCCTATACCAACTGCCAGGGGAAGAAGAAGCCAGGGCAGGATGAGGACCTTGCCGCCCCTCCCCCTGTGCCCTCCTCCTGGTGCTAGAGAGATGCGCCTCTCTAACCAATGGAATGGTAAGAGAGCCTCTCCGATCCGCCGTGGTGGGACGGACAGATGTTCTTGGGGTGACGCGGTCTCTTAAGTATCCTGGCCCACTACCATATATGGAATCCTTCCCCACTTGGACAACAGGTGGTATGCGAATAAAAATAAAATAAAATAAATATTAGGCTTTATTGGCAGTGTAATTGAGATAAAATGCCTTCCAAAAGTTGGATTCTGGGACCTGTGTTAAAATTGTATGAAGTTGTTTGTCTATCAACAACACCACAAAATTCTTATATTTATATCTTAAGGGTTTCTATCTGAATTTATCTCCAAAAGATATCAAAGTGGCTGACAGCTATTAAAGCAAACCATCAGTTTAAGAAAGCTGACACTGAGATGATGTAATAGTGGAAGAAACTTGAGAATCGAGACCACAGGTTTTCCTCTACTATCACTCTAATTCCCTATTTATTTCATTATTCCAACTCCATGGTAAATTGTGGAGTTATACGAGCTCCATTAGGTAAGAGTGGACACTTGGGAGAGATTATGTCTACTACATGAATATATTTTAGAGTTCTTTCAAAGCACTGACTAGAGTGATCTTCACACAAGCTCCTTTATGCGTTCAACATGTACAGATAGAATTTCTTTCTGAAAAATACTGAGCATGAGCCAGGTAGAGGACGCAGCTAATATGGCAACTTGGGGATGCAGCTACTAGACACATATGGCATGCAAAGATGTTGGCCTATGGGCTTTTAAACACACACCACATTGTTATTATCTTGGACCAGTATCCATGGTCCACAACAGTTGGGACAATTAGGGAGGTGCAAAGAGAAGGAAAAACAGGAAAAGGCCCACTGAAAAGGTTTTCCTTCCCAAAGGAGAGTATGCAAAGGGCAATGGTAAAGGAAGTGAGGAGGAAGGAAGATAGCAGACCCCAGGACTGGGCTGATGCCCCAAGATGAGGGCAGCCCCCCTATGAATGTGGGGTTGGAACAGGCTTTTGAAGATCTGGATCTTCATATCTCAGGATCAGGCACTCCCTAAAGAAGTTGGGCTTAGGCAGTTTGGTTCATGTCAGAGAAGTTTGATTTGAATATGGGATGATAGACAGTCTTGCTCACTGGTCCTGGTGAGAACCCACCTAGTGCTGGCACCCCTGCTCTGACACAGGTGCATGAATAGAGACACCAAAGACAGTTTCTAAAACTATGCCAGTGGTGGCTTAGTGATTAAGGCACTGAACTTGATGACTGGAAGGTCGGCAAGTCAGTAGGTCAGCAGTTCAAGACCTGAGTGCTGCATGACAGAGTGAACTCCCATCTCTGTCTGAGCTCCTGCCAACCTAACCGTTTGAAAGCAAGAAATTGCAAGTAGATAAATAGGGACCACTTTGGTGGGAAGTAAACAGCATCCTGTGCACTCTGGTGTTTAGTCATGCTTGCCTCATGACCATGGAAAGGTCTGCAAACACAGACAGCACTGGCTCTTTGGCTATAAGTGGAGATGAGCACTGAACCCTAGAGTTAGATATGACTAGCTTTTGAGCAATGGCAACCTTTGCCTTTAGATGGCAAAGGACTGGAAGAAGGAAAATGGACTCTGCCTTTGAGTAGATGGACCAACTCTTGTTAAACTTTGAGAGGGATGGTTGTCCAAATATTTGTCACTATAAGACTCATAAGACAAGTTACTTCCCTAGCATTATTTGACTATGATTTGGAACCTACTGAGGCAAATTGACGGAGATAAGGTGGAGAGGCCTGTCCTTTTGTAAACAGCTCCTTAACAAAAGTTATATGGAGCTGGAAGCCTCTCTGAAATTTCATTAGAAGAATGAGGAACTTTAGTGGGCCCTTCAATGCTCCGCCAATGGATGGGCTGGGGACACTCATAGTAAAGGTTTCCCTTGCTCAAAAGCCAGTCGTATCCAACTCTAGGGGTCAGTGCTCATCTCTGTTTCTAAGCCGAAGAGCCAGCGCTGTCTGCTTCTGCAGATGTTTCCATGGTCATGTGGCACATCAACATTATAAAGTGAGTTACAGTATTTGAATTTTCAAGTAGACTTCTAAAAGAATTGTAAACTGGCATAGAGAAAACAGGGCCATGGTGGTTAAGACACTGAGCTTGACAACCCGAAGGTTGGGAGGTCAACAATTCAAGACCTGAGTGTTGCACGATGGAGTGAGCAACTGTCTCTGTCCCAACTACTGCCAACCTAGCAGTTCAAAAGCAAGAAATTGCAAGTAGATAAATAGGTATTGCCACAGCAGGAAAGGTAATAGTGTCCTGTACACTCTGCTGTCTAGTAATGGCTGCCACATGTCCACAGAAACTTCTGCAGACGCAGATAGTACTGGCTCGTTGGCTGTAAACGGAGATGAGCACCACATCTTAGAATTGGATATGGCTGGCTTTCGACTAAGGGATAGAGAATATGGAATGAAGTTGTTATTGGAAAAATGTGAATGTTAGAGAAAGCAAAACAGACAGATGATTTATACTCTTACGCTTGGTTTTCATTTCTTTGCAGAGCCATATGCTGAACTTCATCATTTTCCATATGCTGAATATTCCATATTACAATTATCCTGACAGTACTTTGTCCATCTGCTCTGAGAAAGTATGACACTTGTGAAGTTGCAAGGCTGCAGAAGACTGGGAGCTCTCATTTCAGAATGGACAAAGTCCTGAAAGTATTAACTGTAAGGTCTAACGAATATGTAATTTTTTTCCAGGACAGTTAGTGAAAATCCAATTGCTATCCTTTCAGAGGAACAGCCGAGAGCAGATTTAAAAATAGATTCCAGACCATATTTTTCATACAATGGGGACGAATTAATTAACACAGGTATCTGTGCAATTAGTGCAAATCGCTAAGCTAATTCTCATCCAATGTAAATTTAATGACTGGCCCTGAAGAACTCATTCCAGGCACATACTGCTGTTGTTTATCTAGGCCACTGTATATAATATATGTATAAGAACATTTACGTGGTTATCATAAGATTAAACTCATTCACTCCATCTTTGTCATTGCATCGTGGGATTTGCCATTTTAAAAAGTCCAAGAGAATGGGGTGAGGGGGATTCTTAGATGCAGGAGGAAGCTTGCATCCCAGTATAGCCCATGGAATATTGTATTGATTGAAAATGATACATCTTGTTTTCTGTCTACCTCCTAATTAAAGGCTGCATTAGTTAAATTAGAGAAAGTGTCAGAGCCAGCGTGGAGAAGATAAATCCCCTTTCACATCTCATTTGTAGAAGAATCAACTATGCTGGAGATTCTTGAACCATGGTTTTTGGCATGGTTGGGTAAGGGGGGCGGAAAGAAGGCTCTTGGAGATGAGTACTGATCTCTTTGATTCATTCTGAGACAAGGCATTCATCAGAATTCACAAGAACATCATGTGAATGCATGAAGGAGTTACCAGCCTTTCCTTTTTATGTGAACCTGCCTATGTAATGATGAAAATCCTCACCAGGAACTTTAGAGGTTTGCCCAGTGGTGGGATGTCAAAATTTTTACTACCCCACCGTGACGACATCACAGTGTGGGCGGAGCTAACACCATGATGTCATGATGTCTTGGGCAGGGCCAAATAAAAAATACAAAATAATAATAATAAAAAAATAAAAATAAGCACACACACACACCCAACCCACAACACAAACCTGTAAATAAATAAATAAATAAATAAAAATACATTAAAATACGGGCACCCACACACCCCAAACACAAATCAAACAGAGCTTTTAAACCAGAGTTTAAAGCTTATTCTGGCTAATCCTTCTCACACTAGGTCAGATGGAAGGAACTACAGAATGAACTCACCACAAGATAGCTTCATTTTGGCACTTTTCAACTTTTCAACAGTTAAAGAAGTTAGGTACTAAGTCTTTGCCTAACCAGTTCTCTAGGATAATATGCCTTAATGTAAATGTAAAACAGCTGTACCTCCTAAAGGGTTCTCCAATTGGAATAGCAATTGGAACAGCACAGGTGTAGCTTATTGATGAGGTAACTCCAAGACTTTGCTTAAAACCCCAAGCCAGGCCGCCAGGCCTTTTTGGGAACTGTGGTAGTACGTCAATATAGGTAAAGTTATTAAATACACATTAAAATACACACAGACACACCACATCCAAAGGTGAGTCACTTACCCTGGGGAGCAGCCTATAGGGAGCTTCAGGCTAGCAGCTTCTCTTCCTCCTCCCCACTTGGGAGGACAGCAAGGAGGCCGTGCATACACGCCATGCACTGTAGTGCATACACGCCATTCCCAAGTCTCCAGGAGACTGGGAAAAGTTACTACCGGTTCTGGCGAACTGGTGCGAACCTGTTACATCCCATCACTGGGTTTGCCCAAGTGTAAAAGGATTAAAGTTGTTTTAGGGTCCCAATTGTTTTAGGGTCAAATTTGGCAGATGTTATAGAAAAATATGTACACAACTTTTAGTTGGGACATTACACCAGCCCTTTAAGTCCTTTAAATGGTGAGTTCATGTGGCCTTATCATGTGGCCTTCACTATAGTAGTGCCAACATTGAGAGTTTTCCTTATATTGGATACCAAAGTATATTTTCTTATTTTGGTCGTGTAAAGATTAAGATCTTCCTTGTATCCACTTTTGCTGCTGAAATCCAGCCCCCCCCCCACTCCAACCACCACAATCACAGCTGCTGCCAGACATAGCCACAAACAGGTTTACGGCAGCCGTAAATGCGTTTACGACAGCTGTGGATGCATTTACAGCAGCGTTTACGGTGGGGGGGGGGCACCAGTCCACCCCCTCAACTGTCTGAGGGAGCATGACCTGGCTCCTGACTTTAAAAGGTTGATCTAAGGTATTGCCAAATCTATGAGGTTGAAATGATGAGTCAGACTTTTGGCCTACGAAAAAGGAGGAGAATTGTCAATTGAGATTTTGTTACTCTTGTTTCATGTGGGGATTGGCTTAATCTTGATTTTTCTACTATCTTTTTCTGATGAATAGTTCTGAAGAATTTGAAATCTCATTTTCACTATGCATTTTTAGTGATCCAGTAAAGACATTTTTAACCTCAGACTTTCACAATCTTTCTTCTCCAGCTCCTCATAATGAGAGGACACAATGGCCAGCTAAACAGCATCAGCAGGAGGATCACAATGGCCAGTCTCTCTCTAGAAGCCAGATCATATCAGGAGTAACTCACAATTGCCATTCTCACTTTGCAGTGCTACATTAGTAGCCAAGCCACTGTACCCTAGAGTTGGATCTGACTGGCTTTCAAGCAAGGGTGACCTTTACCTTTACAATACCACAGGAAAGTTACCATAGCAATTCTTTCTTCTTAAATCAAGTACAATCAGTAGAAAGTCATGGAGGCTGTATACTCCCAGTTCTCCCAGTACCCAAAGGTGGCTTGGATCTCAAACAAACCAAAATAATGGGCACAAGCATGGGAATTTGGGCAGTGCCCCAAAGAAAATGCACATACAGTAATACCCCGGATAACGTTATGGTTCCACAAGTCATGATGTTATCTGATTTTTAGCGTTGTCCAATGCATGCATTGAACAATGCTTAAAAAAAGCCCGGAGAAGAGGCACTTGCACGCGCACGAAAAGGCGCGCCAGCGGGAGCCTCTTCTACCGAACGGGTATAGCAACGGGGATCGCATGTCATGGCAAGGGATCAAAGTGGGGGGTGGCACCCCCGCTTTGATCCCTTGCCTTGGCGTGCAACCCCGTTTGGATAGCATGCCCGGGAAAGAGGTAGCTTGGCCGAAATTCCCTCACCCGCGCAGTGGGTGAGGATTTCGGCCAAGGCACCCCTTGCCCAGGCATGCTATCGAAATGGGGGTCGCGTGCCAAGGCAAGGGATCAAAGTGGGAGGTGGCACCCCCCACTCTGATCCCTTGCCTTGACATGCGATCCCGTTGCTATACCCGTTCGGTAGGAGAGGCTCCCGCTGGCGTGCCTTTTTGTGCGCGTGCAAGCGCCTCTTCTCCGGACTTTTTTAAAGCGTTGTTCGATGCATGTACGTATCCGGTACAATCGTTATCCGGGGTATTACTGTACAGTATTTCACCTCTATTGTGAAAAATGTCAGTTCATTCCTTTCTACAACCTCCTAGGCTTTCACTGGTTCTTTGTCCATGGTTAGACCTGTTGGCTGTAATTGAGTTGTGGCCCATGGGATTTCTCCTTTTCCAAATTTCAGGGCCAGGTGCTTTTCTCCTAAGTTGCCAATGCTGTCCACTTTCCCTGTAATTGCCATGTTTACCTTTCCCTTTTTTCAAATCTTCCCATCAAACCATCCTATCTGTTTATCGACCTTCTCAAAGAATTCCAGAAGGGCAGGGCAGAGCATTTCCCTTAGTTGGAATAGCGTGTGGATTTTTCTCCAGCAAAACTGTTTCTTGTCTTTTCTTAATATGTATTTAATTCTCTTTAGCTTTAGGTGTGCTTTCTGCCAACTATTTTTTGAGATGGATGTTAAGCCAATAAGCCTCTCATTTGCTGTATCTTCTCTGGATTCCCTTTTAAAATGCGGTGATAACACCGGCAAATCTCCAGTCTTCTGGAAAGGAGACCAATTATGACATCAAGTCACTTTGTCTTACAAGATACTTCACATGTGAATTTCTACCTGGCTTGGGAATTTATGAATTATTAAACTGCAATTAGCACTAACCTTTTGGATTGTCATCACAATTTGACTTAATTCTTCAGGTACCATCCTCAGAATGGATGTTATTGACGTGTGTATGTATTTCATTTTTTTCTGCAGTGGTCATCTATGGTTCCTCACATCTATTTATTATTACTAACTTTAAGATTGGACAAATGCCTTATTCTCCATTGCATTCACCCACTCCACCTCTTCTCCATTGTCACAAGAATGTCTTCTCGTATGCCCTGCCATGCCCTTAATTTATAGTAATAACGTGCCATCAAGTTAGTTCTGACTTATGATGACACTTTTCAGGGTTTTCTAGGGAGAGACTACTCAAAAGTGGTTTACCATTCCCTTCTTCTAGTGGCATTCTAAGACTGTGCAGTTTTCCCAGGCCACACAAGTTGGTTGTTCTGGGATCAAACTCCCAATACTGTATCTGGTTTTGCCAGCAGATTCCTAAACTATGAACTTTCCAGCCAACTGACACTCTTTGAATCTCTTTAATTTGACCCTGCATATCCATCACGCCATCATGACTATATTGCCATGCTGCATTTTCTAATTGTGCATATTCAGCTCCAATGAATCTGTTCTTTTGATAGCCCAACATAGTGTTGTTTCTACCACATATGCTATCAAAGCAGAGCTGATGGAAGCAATACCGCCTCCCTGTGAGAAAGGGTTGTGTGCAATGTCACAAAGTTGCTTTGATGCGGAGCACAATGCAAATCCTTGCTCTTCTTCCTTGTCTATACTTCAAAGGCCTGGCTTTGAATGAGACCGTGGAATAGAGTTGTCAGTGTTCCTCCACCTACACTCTCAGTTCAGAATGCATAATAGATGAACATGGCTTCTCTCTTATGCCTGATATTCCCTTTGCTCGTTAGAAATGTTGCAGGTGTTTGCAAAGTTTGTAAGAAAGGCATTTTGATTTAACTCATAACATACTGTTTTGATCCCATGACAATCTTCCCAAGATCCTAATGTTAATAACTTGTGTATGTTTATGTATGTCCTATACCACCACCACCCAGGCTCAGGTTTGAGTTGGAAGTGGCCACTTGATTGTGTTGGTTGCCCCATGCAATTCGGGGTTGGTTACATTGCTGAATTGGGGAAGAGCTCAACTATTTGCAAGTGAGACACCCCAATAAAACCAAACTAGAAACCTACTGTGATTTTCCATCTGCACAAGAGCATCCATGCAAGGATTTCTTCTGTGTTTCTGTGCTGGCTGTTAGACAATTGATAGTGCAATCAAGGAATAACCAGGCATGTGGCCTGAAAATAGCTCATATCACATGGAGGATTGCCATCATTCAAGCCAACAGAATGCTGCCTAGTATAACGCAGTGGTTATCAGAGCTTGGAAATTGCACTTTTTCAGAAGCTGTCAGGATCCCTTAGCCTGCATGGTTACAATCCTAAGTATCATTCCTTTTTATTTTGGCTGATTCAAAACAGCTCTCTGTTGTCTGACTTGAGTTTCAATCCATTCCATTACTGACTCCAGAAACTGATTTAGAACAAAAACAGCCTCAGTGGAATTAAATGGAAAAGAGAGTTGGGTGTCATCAGGAGTCTCCCTGAAGAAGGTATAATAATAATTTCATGTCAGAAATTATTCTGGGTTGAAAGGATTTTTGCAGAAGAAACTCTGTTGAGAGAACGCCCCAAAGGAGGCTCACCTGAAGAAGGTGAGGACCACGGACATCTTGGGGGAGGGGGCTTGGCCAATGACAGTGCTCTATTGGCTTATTCTTATACTCTGGAACCACCAGTGGGCTGTTTCCAATACGACTGAGTGAATGAAGAAGTATGTATGTTAGTGGCAATTAACACCAACATTCTAATAATACCACCTATGTAGTTTCATGTACATATTAAATAGCTTGGGGGAAGAACTGAGCCCTGAGGGAGTCCATGGGGTAAAGACAAAGGAACTAACAAGAGTCTCACAGAGCATCATCTTCTGAGATCCCCCTTCCAGGAAGGACTGGAGCTACTGCAAAGCACTTTGCCTCTATTCCATTCTGGAGAAATGATCCCAAAAGATACCACAATTGATGGTATTCAGATCTGTTGTGGGTTCCACTGCAAATAACAGGGACACAGTACAGTGGGATACAAGCAAGACTTGCTGTGTATCCACTTTGCCACTATTGCTTTTAAGCAAGCTTTAACCTTACATTGCTACAAAGTGGTTTTGGCCACTTCTTTTATCCAATTCACCAATTGTCACTGGCTGCTTTTAGGTGCCTGGGAAAGCAAAGTAGCAACACATATATGGTAGCTATCATCTGTGCAAGAATCCTGTCCATATCCTCAGGGTGCATAGATTGAAGCTTGTTTGGTGTCACAGGACAAACAGAAGCCAAATTTTCTGTTGGGGCAATAACTATCTTGCATGTATGCATGTAATAACATTGAGCGTCAGTGGAAGGAGGATTCACAGTCTATTGTCTCTTGCCACTCTGATTTGTAAAGTTCCACCCCTCCGGGGTGTGTGTGTGTGTGTGCAACTCTAGTTGTGATTTACTTTAGACTAGGGATTAAGTATAGCCTTTACACATACAGTAATACCTCATATAACATTAGTATCGAATAACACGAAAATCGCATAACATCAAGGAATCTGGGGGGAAGAATTGCATCAGATAACATTAAGATCCTATGGGATGCTTCAGATAACAACCGCGAAAGCCTGTGTGGTTACAATGTATCTCTATGGATCCCATAGAGGATCAGATAACACTAAAAATCATATAACACGAAGACTTGTGGAACCAGGTTTTAGTGTTATATGAGGTTTTACTGTATGGGGAAGGAGCTGCAGTTTGAAGTTTTGTGGATACAACTGCTTTAATCAACGTAAACCACCCTGAATAGGAAAGTTTTTCCTAGCAGGGTGGGATATAATAATAATAATAATAATAATAATAATAATAATAATAATAATAATAATAATAATAATAATAATAATAATAATAATAATAATAATAATAATAATAATAATAGGTAAATCCCTACCACTTCTTTCTGTTTGTTTGTTTGCTTGCTTGCTTCCATTGTCTTTGTTATTGATATTTTTCTTCTTTCTCTTACCTGCAACAAAGCAACAAGCACGGGAGGCTCTTCCATTTGTTGGAGACTCCAGTTTCCTTTTTCTATTCAATTAACTGTAACTACAGATGGTGACTGTAAGTAAATATATTCTTTTTCTAGTTTAAAAGTTTCTAGAGTGATTTTATCATATATAGTACAGGTACTGGTGTGTATGCAGAATATTTAAGGGGAGCGCCTGATGAGACTGAGCAGATCTCTTCATGTTTTTCCTGTGTTTTTGTTCTTTTTTAATTTCTCATACTCTGCTAAGTAGAAGAAATATCCAAAATTCCCCAGTAGTTACATTCTCAGAAACTATGTCAGTGCAGCAGTGCAATGGAGTAGGCCAGTGATGGGCAACCTTGGCATTCCAGGTGTTCTTGGACTTCAATTCCCAGAAGCCCTGATCAGTAGGAGTGCTGACTTGGGCTTCTGGTAACTGAAGTCCAAGAACACCTGTAGTGCCAAGGTTAGGCACCATTGGAGTAGGCTTTCCAAACAACCTTAGCCGAGGGTGGTTCAATGGTCTCTTGAGCCTATCTAGGGGGTGCTTGTGTGATTAAATTAAGGATCATTGTAACCCGCCAGTCAAGGGTGCCACATGATCACAGAGTAAGTGACTTTCCCAGGGAACCCCCCCCCCCCGTGATATGGAGAAGCAACTGGAGTGATAAAATTACATGACAGTGACTGATTACCTTGTGTTTGTGTGACAGGAGGCAGTTAGTTAAGACTGATAGACTCTTCAGCTAAAGAAGAGGGCGCAGAGGAGATGACTGAAATGCAGGAAAATGTATGCTAATTACCAAGACAAAGTCTGCTTTCTAGGCAAGTTGCATATCTGTATCACCTAAGCTGGTTTGTTTTAAAAGACAAAGCCTTTTACCCAGAATGAAATTGTTTCTGCCACCTCCCAATACCTGCTACCTGTGATGAGGTCTGTAAGATTACTGATGGTAGTGCCAAGCCCTGTTCTTGACAAATAAGCCAGGATCTCTGCAGTTTACTTCACAGGCCACACTTGAAACAAAGGATACTTCTGAAGTGACCATTCCAACATGCATTAATTTTATCTGTCTCTCATCTCTCCTCCTCCTTCTTTTAGTGCCATATTTGATTCTAAATATTGGCAATCCTCATGGTGATCAGTCATGAAGACTGTCCTGCAAATATAATGCTGTGGTCTTTCATCTGCCTTCCACATCACAGCGTGACACCCATAACCACTGATCTAGCTCTGCGAGTCACTTTCTTGTCCTGAGCCCTTTTGACACACAAAGTCCTCCTTAGCCCAAGGCCAGCATTGATGAAGCTGCTGCCCTCCATCAAGATGGATTCATGGGGATTTAATCCACTTGAGAGCCATCATCCTTCCCTGTGGTCTTCACCACCCAAGGTCACTATCCTCAGGGCTGTCAGGTTAGTTAACGGCTGCCTGTTTGAGTCGCTGGCAGTATGGTCTACTCTATTGCCATAGCAGGATAGCCTGGCCAGACAATATTGCCCCTGCTCATTTATAAAGGCTATAATGAAACCAGCCCTTTAGGAGAAAAGGAACGTGAAAGGAAGGTGTCCAACCCTTGCTGTAGAGTTTGGAAAAGTTACTTTTTTGAACTAAGACTTCCCCTCAGCCAGCTTAGCCCCTGTGAAATCCTGACTAAAAAGTGGCTTTCCTAAGCTACCCACCCTGTTCCACCCTGGCCTATACTTCTCTGTACCACTTTGATTTGACTTTAACATCATCCTTCCAGATCCCACTCATTCTGGTGATTTGCAAAGATAATTGCTGGAAATATCTGGATGTGCCAATGGCAACTAGTCCATTTGGACAAATTGGGGGGGGGACCACCTTGGGATCAGGTTACTCAAGGTTGTGAATGGGAGAGGGTTGAGTTGTATTTCTTTTGCTGTTTGTTGGAGATGCACCATGAACTGGATGAGATTTGGATGGAGAATTGCATGGAATTGTGCTGGGTTGAGTGAGAGCCATCTTCCTGCCTCTGTATATTACGTGAATGCTTGCCTACCTGCCTGTCTGGATGAGTCCATCTACCTTTTCCTGATTCTCCCTCTACTAAGAGATGTTGTGTTTCCACCGCACCAGCCACAATGGGCACCAGCCGGGCTACATGAAACAAAAGATGTTCAACTTTTGCTCTCCAGTCTTGCACATTTGCTTGGAAAAAAGAGTGAATGGCCTTTCCACCTTGTTCCATAATTGAGTGAGATGAATGTGTGAGACTGAACCTGTCTCTTCAGGAAGTAAACATAGGGATAGCATTCTATTGCCGAAAACAGGAATTGAAGAGAAATCATGTAAGCATTGCTCCTCTGCTTCTGCTCCGGCAACTGTTACAAGACCTGTTGTGTGACTGATTTTTGTTACTAGTGTAAGCCCAGGCATGCAACAGGGACCCTGCTGGAGTTGATGTCAGGGGTAGGGGAGAGGTCACACGTGTGTGATTTCCTTTCTGCTCCTAATTGAAGCAAGAGGGCATGAGCCTTTACACCAAGCTTTCCAGAAAACCACCACATCTTCTCATACTTCAGAAGCATTCTCAGCAGGAGAAGCCAACCTGGCTCATCTTCAGCTGTGTGAGCACATCAGATTTAATTGAGCGGAAATCGCACCAGCTCTTCCAGCTCTACTCCCTGTGGTTCTTTCTCCCTCTCTTTTGATAGTGTCCACAGGCTACATTTCATCTCTGAAGTAATTACTCCCACCAGGCTGATGAGATCAAGTGCCCTATTCTCAGAAAGATATATGCTGAATGTCAGGAAGTGTGTACAGCTGCTGACATGTTGCCAGATGGAGCTGGAAGCTGCTAAAGTGGAAGAATTCTTCTAGCCGGTGGACAGAACTTGGGCCAAAGAGTAGGCAGTAGGCTGAATCTCACCACCACCTCTGATCAGTTTCTTCCACACCAGAGCTGTTTAGTGTCACTGAATCACTGAAGGTTGAAGTAAAATGGAAATTCACAGCACACATATTAGTGACTTACATTATTCAGCACTGCCCTTGCCTACTGTCTATATACTTCTATCGTATTTATTCAACAGGAGACAGCATTAGGTTGAGGTCCACCAAACATTATGAAAAACAGAGTTGCCTACACATGAAACCAGTGGTGGGCATGAGCCAGTTTGGACTGGTTTGGCAGAACTGGTGGTAACAATTCTGGGTGGTCTCCTGAGGGGGGGGGGGTTAGTAACTTTCCCAGGAGACCACCCGGGATGGTTACCTTTTTTTTTAGGTGACCGGTTTGGTCGCCTCTCTGGCTGCCTGACATTGCAGCCAAAATGGCTGTCCTGTCAGTGTGCATGCGCCAAACACCAATTGATTCATGTGTGCCTCCAGTTCTCAGTGTGCATGCATCAATTAGCATTCAGTGCATGCGCACTGACAAAGCAGCCATTTTGGCTGCAATGTCGGGCAGTGGTGAGGCCCCCAGTGGCCTCCTTGGAGGTGTGGCGGTGGTGGTGGTGGCGGTGGCGGCAGACCTCGCTCAAGTCACCGCACACTGCCGCCTTGCACTGCCACACCCTTGCCACTGACCGCCACCCCCACCACTGCGTGCTGCCTTGCCAGACTGTGCCATGCCGTGCCGCCATGCCATGCTATGTCATGCCATGCCATGCCGTGCTGCTGAGCCGGGCCAGGCTGGGCCATGCCAGGCTGTGCTGGCACGCTGCCAGACCATGCCATGCCATGCCATGCCACTGCTGTTGCTACCTGCTCCCCAGGGTAAGTGACTTTGTTTGGGTTTGGGTTTGGGGTGGGTGGGTGGAATGTGTGTTTTTATGTGTATTTGATCTGTATTTTAATGTGTTTTATGTGTATTTTAATGTGTATTTTTATGTTTATTTTATATGTTTTTATGTGTACTTAATTTGTGTTTTATGTGTATTTAATTTGTATTTTTATGTGTTTCATGTGTATTTTTGTATACAGTATTTTAATTTTAATGTAATTTTATTTTTTACTTTGGCTCCGCCCATGTCATTGGCTCCACCCATGATGTCATTACATTGGCTCCGCCCATGACATCAGCGCTGCCCATGATGTCAGCTCTGCCCACAGTGTGGTAGTAGAAATTTTGGCTGCCCAGCACTGCATGAAACCATGTCTTTTTAGACAGAATTAGGGGTGTGCTAACTAAAAAAGATGAAGTAAAACAAAAAGAACAAATATTTTTAAGATCCCCAAAGTGGTGGTGGGTCACATAGTTTGCATTATAACTTGTTAAACAGAATTTGAACATCTTTATGATTTTGAATTCCAATTTCCAGAGTACCCTGGCAGCTAGAACTATGTTACCTGGTGAACTCTGGGAGTTGTCGATCCAAAAACACAAATCGACACACCTTTGTTGAAACATTGTCATGTTCTGTTCCTATGAGGCTTAGGAAGGTTTAACTAACTGATCCAGCTTCAATACATTGTTCTTTTCATTTTAATATAGTGAAATGTAAAATATACTCTTTTGCTATAATGTTAACTAAAAGAGGGAGGTAAATATGAGAGCAACAAAGGAAACCAACTCCTACTCATAGGGAAACAGGCAATCAAGAGTTAATAAACTCTAATCTCTCATAGCCACACTGTACAGGAACCAATAAACATGCTGAAAATCCATAGCTAAAAGCTCGGTTAATAATTTCACGGTCAAAACAGAAGTTCAGAGAAATGCCTCTTACTTACTTCTACATGATTGTCCTCAGGTATGTGATCTTCCTTGTTATATGTGACTCTGGAACCATACATGAAAAGAAAGCAGGTGTTTACATTCCAGAGATAATCTGGATGAAAGATAAGCTCCTGGTTTTATTTATTTTTTCACAATTACATCATTTTCACCACTTGAGGGAGTACTTATTTCTAGAAACAGATTTCTCTGAATGCAGGTGGTATACCAGTGGATGGATACGTGTAAATGCATTCAATTGGGCAGGGGTTGTATTAGCTATTTTAGCACACACAAAGGGAACCTCCTGGCTAAGGCCAAACACTGTCCTTTGTCAGCCAGCTTACTGGACTCCACATAGGTCTTTCTCCCCACAACCCAGCTCCCACAAGCCTCACTCCTTTTCTGGTACCTTTCTCCAGTCTTCTCAATGTAGTGGTCTCAGCAGACCTAACTATCCCATGTGCAGGTATTAAAAACCCCCTCTATGAACTGAGAACCAAGCTGGCTGGTTGGCTCAGCTATATAGGGATCTGGCTGCGGAGCCAGAGGCTGGGAGTTTGATTTCCCACTGTGACTCCAAGGAGAAGAGCCAGCCTATGAGGCCATGGCCAAGCTGCAGACTCCTAGAGTGCCTCTAGAAGAAGGGAATGATAAACCCTCTTCTGAGTATTCTCTATTAGAAAACCCTGAAAAGGACTGCCATAAACCAGAACTGAATTAACAGCACAGAATTTATTATTATTTGAGAATCACTCCTTGCATGCTCTGGGGTACACAGGAAGAGCCTCCTTGAAGATTGTGGTATTTTTGAATCACAATCGGGCATACCCTGCTAACAGCAACCTTGTCGCTGGCTAATCTTTCTCACACTAGGTCAGACAGAAAAAGCTGCAGAATGAACTCGCCAAAAGGTGCCTTCAAATTGGCAGTTCCATGTCTAGCCTAGACATGGAAGAAGTACTCTGAAGTACTTCCTCATTTCCAGGCATTTTTGGAAAGTGGTTGCCATTGACTCAGCCTGATGTCCTTGTAGCTCCATTTGTAGCTATTGCCATGCCAGGGAGGAGTGAAGTTAGTGGGAGGAAGGGAGGAAAGTATATATATTTTGTTGCTCTGTGGGAGGAGATGTGGGGTCCCAGAAGAATGTTTCTTCTCTCCAGTTCCCCCACCTTTTCACCATGACTGATTTCCTGAAATTCTGTTCCCCATTCCTTCCCAAGGGCAGTTACCTTTCTCCCTCAGTCACAAATAGTGACTTTGCACCCAGAGGAGAAGGATTTGGAATTCATCTAAAGTTCAGGGTCCTTTAGAATGATGTACAAGTGGATGGATTTGTGTGAAAGGGATATGGACAGATTGATACATGTGAAAGTGATATATATGTGGATATTGTTAGAATAAATGCAGCAGCAACCATGTATTTAAAGTGAGCCGTGAAGGTTGAGAGAGAGTATGACTTAGTGGTTTGGTGTCCCTCTGAAGTAATCACTTGTAAATTGGTGTCCCAACATTTTCTTACTAGATCATGGAAGCAACTTCTTTTTTGTTCTCCCTTTGACTGTGAGGGTTGTTTGGCTGCAAAGATGCCTCCACATTGTTCTTCAAGAAATTTGCACACACCACAATGGGTTATGGTGGCTGTATTCTGTATCCATTGACAAGAATGTAGAGTGATACCAGAAAAGGAGTCAGGCTTGGGAAAACTGGGATCAGAGGAGAAAGACCAACGTAGAGTCTAGTAAACCAACCGGCCAGGAGGTTCCCTTTGTGTGTGCCTTGAAGCAGTTTAATGACTCTAAACGGACAGCCATCAACTCACCTTCCTAGACTGCAGAAGAGCTGCCGATTTGGTTCTACCTACTTTATGCTTTGTCTCCTGACCACCACCCTGCAGGCAGGGGACCTCAGAAAAGGTACCCTACAGAGAAGGTGGTCTTTGGGCTGAAAAATATCCCCTTATCTGCATCATAGCAAAAATATCTTATTAAAGCTATTCATTTGGCTGAAGGAGCAAAGTGTCAATTGCTCCCTTGAATCAAATCACCTCAGCTGAATTAAGAGAAGGAATGCATCTGCTTAATGATGATTAATATTAACAGCAAGAGACATTGCCTTGAGCCTAGAACCTAAGCAGTAGAATGGCATTGCTCGATATCATCTCTTGATCCTGTTCATGAGATCTTAAGAAGTTATTGTCCTGTATCTTACCTAAGATCAGATTCTGTACCTTTGATCTTGAATAGTTTGTGTGGTATGCACAATTCTGGCAATACTTTTAGGTTTTTTTTAACAGTATGTGAGACATTTAAGGAGTGGCTTACGATTGCCATGTCCTAGTGAATTTCCATGGCCAAGAAGGGATTTGAGCAGAGGTCTTCTGATTCTTCATTTGACTATTTGTCCACTACAACCACATTGACCCTCCAAATAGCAATAGTATGTATAGCAAGCAGACCTATTATCAAAGGTGCCCCACAAGTTCCCTCACTTTGTTTCTATGATGCTATGATTCCTTCCTTCTAATTTCCTGCTAATTTTATAGAGGTTGCCCTTTCTCCACAACCACTCTACCCATATCGGAAGAAACTGTAGAGAGAAGCCTCAGAAATCCTTCCCAAATGATGAAAATGATCATGGGTGTGTGTGCATTCATGCAAGGATAACATATCTGTATGCTTTCATGTGGTTGGCCCTGATCCTCACACTGGTAGCACACACAGCCTGAAAAGATTGTGCAGCGTGATACTAGCCAATAGGGTCTTACCATGCTTAAAGAATGGAAGCCTATGATTTATGCAGCTAAAAGATGGGGCTATGCAAATAGAACAGGTTCTGTTAACAGATGTTATTAGTCTATCAGCTATCAGCATGAAACGTATTTTACTGATGTAATAAAGCCATTTGAGCCATCAAGTGCTTTCTTCAAGGATGATGGCAGACGAATGTGCAGTATAGCTTTTTGATCAAAACTGGTGCATAAATGGATGAGCCAAGAAAATGTGAAATGTAGATTGTTTAAGAAGCAAAAATACTGCACTTCTACATGAAGCATGAGAAAAGTGTGGTATCTTTCTTTCAGCCAGAGCTGGGCTGAGACAGCTCCAATTTGGGGAACAAACTGCGTTTTCTTGGGGCCATTTCTACCTTTTTTGGGTCTTGGTGGATTTCCTCCAGCATTGCAAGTAATGCTTCAAGTAGCCTCAGACAGACGGATCTGGCAGCTAAGGTATAAATTTCCCATAACACCTCTAGCATTACAGCATTAGGAGATTCACATTAAAATGGTGGCTGAGCCCAACTAGCTAAGAGAAAAACGCAGATCTCTGGAGAAAAACCTATAGCCAAAGCAAGAACTCCTGATGCATCCTGAGGGAGTGGGGGGGGGGGTCAATACACCCTGCCCAGGCCCCTAGGTGCTAATGCTGGCTTTGGTTCGTGTTTGTGGTGTTTGGATGCCTATAAAGTGGAAGAAAGAGCCTCCTCAAAGATTGTGATATTATTAAACCACAATCGGGCGGACCCTGGTAATGGCAATCTTGTGTTGCCGGCTAACCTTTCTCACACTAAGAACTGCAGAATGAACCCACCAAAAGGTGCCTTCATTTTGACAGTTTCATGTCTGGCCTAGACGTGGAAGAAGAAGTACAGTAGTGCCATGAGGATTTACACAAATGTAGGATAGTGCAAGCATGCATTCTCAGTTTGGCAGTTTCACGTCTGGCCTAGACATGGAAGAAGAAGAAGAAGTGGAAGAAGAGGAAAAGAAGAAACAAAGGGAACTACAGCAGGTATTTAGGTAGAGTTGCGAAGACAGGCAGATTACAAAGCAAAGGGAGAAATAGCCAACAAAACTCGGAAGGGCAACGATTTGAAAGAAACCTTGAGAGTTTTATTAGATGCTTGGATGCACAGGTCCAGGACCTGAGAGAAGGATTCTATAAATGTTTTATCTGCCTCTTTGAGGCCTGTAATGGCTTGTCAGTATGGGCAGGATAAAACAAATGGGGACCTCTGCTTGGTTTTACTCCCCAACGCTTCTAAAAAGCTCATCCCTCCATTGAGTGGGAAGTGCAATATAGATATAGCTCTACAGAGCCTTTGGTGGGATGACAGTTTATTGCTTCATTTCCTGGAGAAAATAGATTTGATAGGGAGCAATTCTGAAGGGGAAAAAATAGCCAAGGAGAGGAGAGAGAGTTTAATCTCTTCCCTATCTGCTATTTCTCCAGTCGGAATCACTGCTGAGGGCTTCTCCCATTCAGGGTTTCCAAATGCCTGCCTGCAAAAATCTGTGTACTTGGAATGTTGCCCAATGAAGAGAGGCTACATGGAAGGATTAAAAATAAATAAATAAATAAATGGAGGGCAGGAGGAATGGTACAACCTGCACTTTGCTGTTTCAACTCAAGATAGCTCATCTTCACTTGTTTCTATAGTTGTTGCCCCCCCCCCCCGCATTGCTCATTCTTGGAGTCAGACTGAATCTAAAAATTAGGACTCAAATCTTAAAAATAGGCAAGTAATTTATATAATTGTAAAAATCACTGATTGCTGAATTTCAGAAAGCATGTTAGCAGCTGGTGATGATTTTCCCTGGGAAAAGCAGCTACTGGGCTTCTATATGAGAACAATTTTGTATTTTCTCCACTCTCTTCCACTTCCTTCTTCTGTTGTATCCAAATCCAAAAATAGGAAATCCTCATGGTGATCAGCCATTAAGACTGTCCTGAGAATATAATGTAGTGGCCTTTTATCTGCCTTCTGCATCGCAGCATGATACCAGTACCACTGATCCAGCTCTGAGAGTCACTTTCTGGCCCTGAGCCCTTTGGCACGCAGAGTCCTACTCAGCCCCAGGCCAGTAATGATGCTGCTGCTGCCCTCCATCAAGATGGATTCAAGTTGGATTTAATCCAGTTGGGAACCATCACCCTTCCCTGTGGACTTTGGCACCCAAGGCCATTAGGGTCGTCAGGTTAGTTAACTGCTGCATGAGATTTGGTGTTGAGTCACTGGCAGTATGGTCTGCTCTATTACCATAGCAGGATAACCTGGCAAAACTCGGTTCCTTCCACCTGGGGATATAAAATATCCAGGGTGTAGAACCAGAGTTCTTGAACTCTTGATCAGCCAACTGCCTAACTTGCAAAGGGAGAAAACTCTCTTTTAAATAAAATTATTATAGAATAATAAGTACTAGCATAGCTGTGATTCATAGAGGTGGCATTGAGACATATCCTAAGACTATCTAGATCAGTAGTTCTCAACCTTTTTTTGGCTATGCCTCACTTAAGCATTTCTAAAATCCTGATGCACCCCTCCTGTGACATATAATTCTTATTATTCAGAAAGTGAACTCCTATTCACGTAGAAATGTTGCATCAGATGGATTAAGAAAAAGAACTCTTTAAGACCATTAATCAAAGAAAGCTTCAATACCTTGGCCATATTATGAGGAACAACATAAGTATAGAATCCTCTAACTCGCTCTGCAAGGGAAGATCCCTGGGAAGAGAGGCCCCTGATGTAGACTGACTTCATGGCTGAAGCTCCTGAGAGACTGGTGTGGCATGTCCTAGGAAGAACTGTTCTGAGGAGTTAAGAACAGGAAGACTCTCGCCATGTTGATAGCCAATATTCAGAATGGATACGGCACCTGAAGAAGAAGAATTCATTTGGAGGAAGCCTAAAAGGCCATTAACTTGGTTTAAAAATTCTCAAATTGCCTCCCTTGAAAATCAAATTGCCCCATGGTGGGGTGTGTGTCTCATGTTGGGAACCATGATCTAGATCATTGGTTCAGCCCAATGGGGGCTGGGAATGTCTGGGATTTGTAATGTAATGTAATGTATTGTCTGTAAGCCGCCCTGAGTTGCCACGGCGAGTGGGCGGCAATATAAATTTGAACTAATAAATAAATAAATAATAAATAAATAATAAATTTGTGGGGCCAAAGGCACACAGGAGCCAGTGATGAGGGCAGTGAATTTAGTGGGTAAAAGGAAATAAAGGCATCCACACATGCAGGCAAGCAAACATGGACTTGATCACAGACAGAGGGTGGGAGTTCATTTGATATGTTCTGGACACTTTGTCTGTAATAGGAGGCAGGCAGAGGTTGGCTGCTTAGGGGGAGTGTGAACCTGAAGTGGGACATTGAGCATCCCATGTGCTGTAACTGATTAGCTTCAATGCTGGCATTGCTTTTGCTGTATATTTCACATACTCACTCCCTGTCTTTCAATAGTCCAGCATTCTTCCTTCTGTTTGTGCTGAATTTCAAAAATTTCTCTGCCTAAAAGGCAAATTGCTCTTGATCCATTGCCTTGGAAATGAGAGGAGGATTGGAAATTAAAAGTCTGAATAATCGCCCAACAACAGCCGGCGTATCCGCCCAGTTCTAATTTATGGCCTTCACTTTGAGTTTCCATCTGATGTGTGGTGCTTGTCATTTCTTCAAGGAGCAGCATCTCTTCTAAATTGGACTGAGAAGCTCATTGTTTAGGAGAAAGGCCGATCTGGTATAGGCAGAAAATTAATGCTCCTGCACACATCAGATTTTCCGCTCAGTTGCTTGTGAATCCACCCCTTGCTTAGATGCATTCATGGTGAAGAAAGGGCCAAGGTCAAATGTAATCAGATGGTTTTGTCTAAATGCACCTCTTCAGCTTGGCATGTTTTACATTTCTGCATGAAGCTAAGAGCAAAGGGTTGCATGTTTTGCTTTGCAAAAGACTGATCTTAGCAAAGGTAATGCTTGGAGAATATTGAATAAATGGGAAACATGAAGCATGGAACTGACTCTAATAAAATATGGTTGAATACCCCATAATCATAACCATGACCCTGTAAGGTAGGTGACTGCATTATGACCACCATAGAGCAGATGGAGGGATGTCATTGTCATCCAGATACAGTACTTGTTTTCCTGAACCCTGCTTTGTTTACCACTGAGAATTTTCATACACAGATTGTAAAGCTTTAATTTCTGCAACCGGATATCACAAAGTAGAATGGACTTTCAAATTCATCAGAACTAGTCTTTAGAGCAGTAGTTCCCAAGGTGGGGCCCATGCCCCACTGGTGGACTTCAATTCCCAGAAACCTCAGTCAATAAACTGGCTGTCCAGTGCTTTGAGGAATTGACTTAGGATTCTGGGAATTGAAGTCCAAAACCCCCCAAAGGTTGGGAAACACTGGTCTAGGGGGGTAAACGGAAACCAACCAATCCTAAAAATGTGGGAGGAAAGCATTGTTGAGCACCATGAAGCACATAGCTTGGACCCTCTTAAAGGTTTTTACAGTGAATGGCTGATGTATCTTTAAGATTGAGTTCCTATAGGCTTATTTGGGAATCAGTCTGATTGAACTAAAGTGGACTTAAAGAGGATTCCTAGGGTGGGATGGGAGCAGAGTAATAGGTTATCTTTCACTTCCTAAGCTCCCTTAGTGCAAGCTGGTAGTCCTTTTCCAAAGCAATCAATATATCAACCCCCTCTGGAAGTAAGGAGAAAGATAATTGGGTCAACCTCAGGTTGGTATAATTAAGATAATCCAAGGTGTTTTGGATCCAGTGGACCAGTTCCCGCTATGTTCCTTTTTGGTGCCTACAACTCTTGGGAAACTAATTTGTATTTGACTTATGTCATTGGTACTTTCTGAAAATGAAACTGGAGCTTCTTGCATTGACCTGATCTCCTAATTGCTTTTAAAAGGAATCCTTTTGAAATACATATATAAATAAATAAATTCTCCCACTACCATTGCTAGGAAAGCGTGAAATGAGAATGATTGAAGGTTTTCTGGGACAGAAAATAACACTAGATGAAATAAAAGCCAGCCGTAGAACTCATTTTACCTTGAGGGCAGAACACTCCCATGAAAAATGGATCACATGAGATTAATCCTAGTTACAACAAGGAAGGATTGGTGCACAAACACAAAGGAGGGAGAGAAAGATGAAAGCAAATTGTTTTGTGTGAGAGCACAGATCTAAACTGGCAGTGGTGCTCTCCTTTTTCAATATCCAACTGCTCTACATAATGGAGTAACTGTTGAAAGAGACACATCTTTCTGCATCTTCTGTTGAGTCACTGATCTTTACCTTGTCTTCCCCCGCTGCTGGTGACTGCTCTTGTTCTGCCTGTCATCTTTTACCTGGGATGTTGGGAAAGATAAAGCTTTGACAGAGAAATAGTAGCCTAAGGCAGGAATGGGGAAGTGGGGAGAACTGGCAGTGAGTGCTAGTGTAATGCTCACACAGGATAAAGTCTCTCCTGCTTTACTGAGCATGGGACATATGTGTGGAGATGAAGCTGACTGGCTGCTTCAAACAGGAAAAGGCATTGCTTAGCAGTGGAGAGGATGAAATGGCTAGATGGTATTGTTGACACAATGGGCGTAGAGCTGAGCAGGCTAGAGAGGATGGTGGAGGATAGGGGGCCTGGCGTGTGCTGGTCCATGGGGTCACAAAGGGTTGGACTCTACCAGTGGTGGGTGCAAAAAAATAAATTACTACCACACTGTGGGCATGGTATGGTGGAAGTGGCCAGGGGGAAAGTCCTGCATTACACAAGAATTAGGACTACTTTATTTCAAAACTTTGATGGGTGGGACCAGCCAGAATTGCTGCTACCGGTTCTGGCGAACTTGTGTGAACCTGCTGATGCCCACCACTGGACTCGACTATACAACTGAATGACAACAAGCAGTGGAGAACAAGAGCCCTGTTGGTGGTGGGAGAAGGATGTGTCTGGAAGAGTCCTGCTGTCTTCCAAACACTAACATCAGTCCCAGGTATTATGGCCTCTGCTCAGATTACACCAGTCTGGCCAGGTTATCCTGCTATGGTAATAGAGTAGACCATACTGCCAGTGGCAGGCAGTGGTTAACTAACCTGACAACCCTGAGGACTAAGAGCCATGGGTGTTGAAGTACACAGGGAAGGGTGATGGTCCTCAAGTGGAATAATTCCAACTTGAATCCATTTTAATGGAGGACAGCACCTTCATCACCCCTGGCCTGGGGCTGAGGAGGACTTTGTGTGCCAAAAAGGCTCAGGACTAATAAGTGACTCGCAGAACTGGATTGGTAGTATGGGGATGATGGTGCGATGTGAAAGGCATATGAAAGGCCACTGAATTATATTCTCAGGACAGTAGTACAATTTTTTTCTGTTCCACGAGGTTATTTGTACAGTGGTACCTTGCTTAAAGAGTGTAATGCGTTCCATGGGATTGCTCTTTAAGTGAGGTTGCTCTTTAAGCGAAACACCATTGTAAGTGTCCAATTGTGACTTCTGGTGTGTGTGGGGGGTGTGTGTGTGTGAAACCTGACTTATTTGTTAAGTGAGTTTTTGGTTGGTTTTATTTGTTAAGCGAGGCAACCATTCAGAGAAAATGCTGCTCTTTAAGCGAGTTAATTTTTAAGAGAGGTGCTCTTTATGCGAGGTTTTACTGTATGTCGAAAAATTTGTATGTCAAAAACACATTACATTATCAGAAGAGGCCACTAGATGTCACAGTTTTTTGTATGTCAAATTTTTCCTATGAAAAATTTGTACGGTGTGTCGATTTTTTAAGCCAGTGTTTCTATTTGTATGTCGGGGTTCCACTGTATTTAGATTTGGATATGGCAGAAGAAGAAGCTCAGATCACCTGGCACCTACCTACCTAAAACAAACATTATTGGGAGGTGTTCACTAGATTTTTAGCTTAACACAGAGTTGGACACCAAACAAAGAGAATGTCAAGTTGAAAACTGAAACCTGTTTTCTTTAGTAAAGAAGCACTAAATTTCCTAGTGTAGGTCAAATCCATGCACATACTTAAAGACTTCTAACATATTGATGGTGCTGTGATGTGTATGCAATAAACCAGAGCCTCAGAATGATGTATTAGGATTAATGTATTAACAGAACTAGACTGTCAGAATCTTATCCTTGAAAAATAATGTTTCAAAACCAGTATCAACAAGTTCTCAGTTGACTAGAAAATAATGCCCAACCTATTGGTAAAGCTGTGCAGACCTATTTGAACTGGCCATCCCAGGATAACTGCAAATTTATCTCTTTGAATGGAGGAGAAAATGAAATAATTCATTAACATGGGAAAAGGTAAAACAAAGCCTGTCACAGGCTCCATTGCCTTCGAGGACTGTGATTATGTACTGACATATGCCCTCCGCAGAAAGCATAAAAATTGATATTCAATCCAGAGAATGTTAATTTAACAGGGAAGGGACTATGGAGGCTTAGTGTTTAAAACACTGAATTTGACAACTAGAAGAGTAATTGCAAACCTTTTAGAGACTGAGTACCCGAGGAGGAGGAGGCAGCGTGTGGGCAAGCACCATGCATGCCCACACACCCATGTGATGTCACCTGTGAGCCTCCAGCAGAGCCATGTGGGTGTGCCCCCTCCCACAGGTGCTCCCCATCCCCTCACAGGTGCACCCAATCCCCATGGGTGCGCCTGACTCCTAGGAGGGGTGGGTGGGTGTGTCTTGTCACCTCACCTCACCCAGCTGCAGCCTCCTGGGGGGATTTCAGCTTCACCTCTTGCCTCTCCTTTTGCGGAGGGAGAGGGCTGGGTGGGGAAGCGGCACCTGCCAGGTGAGGTAAGGATTCCCCTTTATGGTGCGTGTGCCAGCACACATGCTATAGGTTTGCCACCATGGAACTAGAAGGTCGGCAGGTCAGCATTTCGAGACCTGAGTGCTACATGATGGAGTGAGCTCCCATTTCTTTCCCAGCTCCTTGGTTGTGAGAGCTGGACCATTAGGAAAGCTGAGCGCAGAAGAATAGATGCCTTTGAGATGTGGTGTTGGAGAAGGGTTTTGAGAGTCCCCTGGACAGCGAGGAGAACAAATAGGTCAATCTTAGAGGAAATCAACCCTGACTGCTCATTAGAAGGTCAAATAATAAAGATGAAGCTAAAGTACTTTGGACATCAGATGAGAAGAGAGGATTAACTTGAGAAAGCCTTGATGCTTGGAAAGGTTGAGGGCAAAAGAGGAAGGGGGCGACCCAAAATGAGATGGCTAGATGGTATTGTGGAGACAATGGGCACAGAGCTGAGCGAGTTGAGGGGGATGGTGGAGGACAGGAGTGCCTGGCGGACAGTGGTCCATGGGATCGCAGAGGGTCGGAGTCGACTGTGCGACTGAACAACAAAAAAAGCATTTAATTATTTTTCAAAGTTCAGTTTCAGTGTTGGTCTCAAAACTCTGCTGTGACAAAGGCCTGATGTTTGCACTGCCTGCTTGCCAAAAAGCCATGATTCTATAACATGATGGTCCAGTGAAGTCAAAGAATTGTGGCAGGTTGAGCTAAACCCAGCCACATACATGTGAGAGGACTCCAGTGCTTTGGTCAAGACTGCCCCTTCATGTTACCCAAGCTCTGCATGTATTTTCAGAAAGAGCCCACAGTCTATTGCACACTGGTAGGAGGAAGAGACCTATATTGTACCATTAGGGATCCTTCTTAGTCCTATGCCCATTTAATTAATAATAATTGTGTGCTGCCAAGTCAATTCTGACTTATGGCATCAATTTCCAGGGTTTTATAGGTAGAGAATATACAGAAGTGGTTTGCCATTGTGCAGCTTGCCCATAAAACAAACTGGTTTCCCCCTTGAGATGCACAGTATTGAGTAGAACTCCCAACCAGATATCTAAACCACTCGGCTATCCACATTTAAATAGAAATCAAGCCCACTTGGTTCAGTGGGCCTTACTCCCAAGTAAATATGTTTTGGATTTCAACCTTGCAATGCAATCTTATATGTCTTTGCTAAGAAGTAAGTCCCACACAGTTCAGTATGCTTTACTTTGCGTATAGGATTGCAGTAAAACAAAAGCCTCCACAAAGATTGTAGTATTTTTGAGCCACAGTCAGGCGTACCCTGAGAACAACCACCTTGTGTTGCCGGCTAATCTTTCTCACACCAGACCAGGCCAATGGAAGAGAATGAACTCATCAAAAGGTGCCTTTATTTTGGCACTTTCACGTCCGGCGAAGACATGGAGGAAGAAGTAGTGCCATGAGGATTTACACAAATGTAGGATAGTGCAAGCATGCATTCTCAGTTACAGTCGAAGGAAAAACATAGATTAGATAAAAAATATGCTAAACATATGTGTTACACCCTAGCCTTTCATTCTAAATGGTTTCCCTAGTACAGTATAGCAATTTCCTGCCTCCTTAGGGACTCAGTTGTCTACACATAATGTTCCTCTATCTGCAACAGCTTTCCTATCCTCCTAAGCAACAAAAGCACTCTTCCCTCAATTGAACTAAATGGGGAACAGAGGCGTAGTGTGTGTGTGTGGCGAGAGCAAGGGGGGCGGCCTGCCCCAGGTGGCACTTTGTGGGGGGTGGCAATGCCCCCCAGACTTCCTGGTGGCCTGGACGGGAGGTCCAGCATGGGAATGGGCTCCAGGACCCACGGCCACTGCCGGCACCCTGGCACCTCCATCCCCAGGCTGGAGAGCGTGGCATGGTGGGGACCAGGAGGTACCCCCTCCTCTGCTCCCATCCCCTTCCTCCCTCATGGCCAGCCAGTGGCGCCTAGTGGTGCTGCCCCGGGACCAGCCCCGGGTTGAGACTCAGGGGTTGGGGCAGTGCAACATGGCATGGCCCCAACAGGGAGCCCACTGTCGGGGTCCCAGGTGCATGGCCGCCCCACCTCTGAGCCCGGCGGCAGCAGATCATTCACCTTTTGTGGCAGTGGTGCCCAGGAAGGGGGGAAACGAGGTTGGCAGTCATCGCGGCCCAGCACCCACAGCCGGAGGAGCGCCATCCAGGCCTTGTGTGTGTGTGTGGTTGTCCTCGGCCTGGCCGGCGCTGCTCCGGCTGCAGGTGCTGGGTTGTGGCAACCGCTGGCCTTGCTTCCCGCCTTCTGGGGAGCTGCTGGCACCGAAGGTGAACAAGCTGCTGCCGCTGGGCTCGGAGGTGGGGCAGCCCGTGTGCCTGGGATGCCAACTGTGGGCTCCCCACTGGGCCTGTGCCACCCCAGCCCCTGTGCCTCACCACAAGCTGGCCGTAAGGAAGAGGATGAAGGCAGTGGAGGAGGAAAAAGTGCCCCCTGGTCCCCACCGAGGTAGGATTTTCGTGCCTAGGTGGCCTCCCCATGGTAAACCTGGGAGGGGACCAAGTTTGGCCTGTGGCCCCGCGTGCCTGAAACCGGCCCTACGCCACTGACGGGAAGTCATTTGAAAGGGGAGCCTCTAGTTCAGGATGTCTTGCTTTGCAAGATAAGGCAGAATAATTAACCAATGTAACCTGAATTATTAAGTGGAGAAGGTTTGGTTTTTATTGTATTGTGTCTCTTTAGCTTTGTGGAAAGCAAATCGGAAATGATATCTTGGGTGAATGAGTGGCCGAAGAGAAATACGCAGAGGGTCAGAAATAATGGGTATTAGTCAGTGACATTTAAATGCTAGCTGACAGTATTGGTTGGTGAAGTCTAGGGGAATTGGCAGCTTCATGCATTGTTCTTGATTAGGACTGTTGCCTCCTCCAGCCCTGAGGTCAGCATAATGTCATGTCAGTAGAGTTTCAAATCAGGATAACCCTGTACAATAATGTATGTCCTGTAGATTAATTTCTACTAAAAATTCCACAGAATGGCAGCTGTGCCTCAAGTTCTCTTTTCTTTTATAACATGGGATGCTTTTCTCATGCAGCATTCTTATCCAGCTGTGTCCCCAGCCTCCACTCCATGTCACTGGCTGCTGCCAGGAAGAAACATAAACTGCAGTGACAGCAAGCTGGAAGGTGATTTGCATACAAGTTTATGGAGGGACAGAACTCCCTGCAAGGCTGCCGTTTTTCAGTGGCAGCCCCTTGTTTCTTCTCAGATTATGTAGGTTTCTGCTCAGAAAGTCACTGGGAGCCAGGAAGGCACACTGGTTGTGCAGAAGACTTCAGAAGCTGCAATTTTATAGGTGTGTGTATAGATGTCAGATTGGAATGTGGTGGCTTACTGGTTAAGATGCTGAGTCGGCAGGTCAACAGTTTGAGACTTGAGTGTTGCGTGATGAAATGAGTTTTCCGTCATCCATCCTAGCTCCTGACAATCTAGTAGTTTGAAAGCAGGAAATTTGCAATTAGATAAAAAGGTACCGCTTCAGGGGGAAAGGTAACAGCATTTTTTGCACTCCGGTATCTAGTCATGCTTGCCACATAACCATTGAAATGTCTACAGATGCTCTTTGATTGTCTCTTTAAGTGTAAATGGAGATGAGCACTGAACCCCCCCCCCAAGTCAATACAACTGGCTTTCAAGCAAGAGACACCTTTACTGTATATGTCAGAATCTTAGACCCAGAAGTCGGAGTGGTTTGGGGGCAAGAAACCACAGAATGAGAGAGAGCCTTGGCAAAACATTACAAAGCTTTTCTGGAGAATGGGAGCCAGCTCTGCCTGGATCTGCTATGCCTTAAGAAGTAGCCCTGCACTTTTCACTAGCTGAGTGGGGTGTGTGTCTTCTTGTGGAAGGGCAAGTGCCAGGGTCACTCTCTAATCAGCTGCCTAGTCTCACCACAACTTGTGCTTAAAAAACAAACAAGACCTTTCTTTAGAACAGAAGGGCCAAGAACCAAGATAAGAAGATGTGACTCTTTAAGCATCATTAGACACCAGGCCCCACTATCCCTCAACACTGGTTGTCCTGACTTGGATGAATGGGAATTGTATTCAAATGACTTCTGGGCCCACTCATCACCCATCCCTTACCTTGAGGCAACCTCTTTGCTGTGGAACTGTGTATATATGGCTTCAGGCAACTTCTCTTGTCTTGACTGCCTTCAATCTAGCCCAATGTTTCTCAACCATTCTTCAAAGCACTGATCAGCTAATGTACTGACAGGCTTCTGGCAACTGAAGTCCCCCTCTGAGGCCTCCCCCCCTCCTTTGGGAATCACTGATCTAGCCTCAGCCACACTTGTATCCTCCATGGGAGCTGACCAGGGTCCTGAATCCGGCTAATTAGCCTTCCTTGTTTCAACGTCTGACTGGTATTCCTGCTGGGGCCAAGACTAAACTAAAGCAAAAATGCTACCGCAATATGTAGCAACCTAGCACAGGAAGGTCTTAGCTGCACGCAGCACACAGAGACGAAGTCTTGGGTAAATAGGTACAACGTTTCAGATTCTGATGATAATTATAAAAATCAGAGTTCTGGTATCTGGAAATAGTTACCAAGACAGAGGTGGAATCTTCCCTTCTCCAGTCTGGTAAACTCTTTTGATAGCAGAAATCTGGGTTTGGATCCTATTTCTTTTCCATCAATGTGAGCATTCCCTGTGCTGAGAAAGTGGAAATGCTTCTGTGGAAGGGAAGGAGTATGGATTCAAATTGTTACATGTACACTGTACATTGTACAGTATAACAAATCAATTATCTGAGTTATCTATTATTTTAAGGAAATAACTTTGCATAGATACCCAGCCCCATGCATGTATGGTTCAGTCTGTTTTGTATTTATTTTACAAAGCACAATGCCGTCTCATTTTATTAGATTTAAAATACCGTATTTGTATCAAATTTGCATGAGGCTTATATTGATTTTTTTTACATTTTTCTGTTCTGCTGTTGAATGAATAGTGTGTTTGGAAGTTTTTAGGAGCAACATTATTTTTCATTATGAGGCAGTCAAACCAGGAGTAGAAGTAGCATAATATATGTCAAGTCAGGAGAGAGATAACATTTCCAGCTGAGTATTTATATATTGATCTGAGTGCCTTACAAAATCTAAAGGAACCCATTTCTTGCCTTTTCCCCTGTTACTTCACCACTGATTAAACCTGTAACAGTGTCAGCAGGGAATAATAAATGCAGTGTTAGTAAAGAATACAAAATATTCCCTCTTTCTACCTTCACCCAGAGCAGGACATGTTTTTACTGATGATAAAAAACATTTATATAAAAAGAGAAGTAAATGAATATCTACTTTTTTGTGTTGATAGAATGCATGTAACTTTGAGGTAGTCCAGATGGAGAATCACTCCTCTTGTTGTGCTAGTTGGTGCAAGCGAAGCATAGGTCTTATACATGATTCTAACCATACTTATTCCTAAAAGTGGCAAAATCCTGTTGTTTAGTACAGTAAATTGCATGAAAGTAGACCTATTGAATCAATTAGGACTTGGTGAGCTGACTCTTCTGTAAATTTCATTGATTCAGACAGGCTTACTCTAACTGTGACTTACTTTAGTACAGCAAGGGTCAGCCAAAATAAACCCAACTGAATCGACAGAACTTAGGGAGGAGTTGAATCCCCAAATCCCCAATGATTCAATGGGCTTCATTCAAGCAATTTGCTAAGCAACAGGAATTTGAACAATATTTTTTAAAGGAAGGTTTGGAAATATTTAAGAAAACTTTTACAATCCTTGAAATTTGTTTTCTATACTAGATTTTTTCTTTTATTTTGTTTTTATAAAGTAGTTTAGTGCTATCACTGAAAACTTCCAATTCGAACCCTATTCAGTGCTCTACTTTTGAAGACAGAGGTCTTTTAAAACAAGTCTTTCAAGTGAGAAAGCCCTTCAAAAATTATCTTCTGGCCTGGATGTTCCATTTTCTTCCTTTCTTAATTAGTGGATTAACATTAAGATTGAAAATGTCTTACCCAAAATGCACAGAAAGAGCCTTCTTGAAGATTGTGGATACATCTTACATTTCTGAACCACAATCGGGCATACCCTGGGCAACAGAAACTTGGTTTTGCCAGCGAATCTTTCTCACACTAGGCCAAACCAAAGGAACCCAAAAATCTTTGACTATCTGGTCTTTGCCCACTGCAAAGCACAGCAATAACAAAAGCACTGGGAGGGGTAGTTTTAGAAAACTCAGAAAACCAGGGTTTGTGTCACTTTTTGTGACTGTTGGCATCAATTAAACCAGTGGTGGGCTCCAAAAAATGTTACTACCACACTGTGGGTGATGTATGGTGGGTATGACCAGGGGGGAAGCCCTGCATTGTACCTGAATTAGGACTACTTTATTTCCAAACTTGGATGGGTGGGCCCAGCCGGAATTTCTGCTACCGGTTCTGGCAAACTGGTGTAAACCTGCTGATGCCCACCACTGATTTAAGCTATGTGTTACCTCAACAGCAGGAAAAATATTGATATTGTTAGCTCACAATCAGGTGCATTTAGGGGACAATTGATCCTTCCAGATAACTTTCTTTTTTTCAGTACACCTCTCTTTTCCTTCTTCACTGTTTGACAGAGATGTGTATGCTGGACTTTCTCCAGGGTGGCTTCTGACACGCTAGTACTCTACAGATATACAGGATATAAATGCTATCATCAGTCGATTCAGTTATTCTATTAGGGTATGGAAGGAGCTGTAGTCTGAAACATCAGGCGGGCACTACTTTTGCAGAGGCTGTTCTAGGTTAGCCAGTAATAACAAAGGCTGTTGTCCAGGTCCAGCACATATGGAGGGTACCAGCTTGTGAAAAGTAGGTGTAGGAGACCTGCATGAATGCTTTAGAAACACATGCTTCATAATAAGCTCTTCCTTCCAGGGTTCATTTGCTCAATTCCTTTTTTAGCTAATGTGAGTTCCAAAGGTTCTGTGTGGTTCACGCAGGACAGCTACTGAATGTAATGCTGAATTGCTTTTGTTAAATTACACTTTGTGATATATGTCATTGATTGGTTTACTACTGTATTACTTATGACAGGACCCAATGCATCAGCTTTATAAATCATTTGGTAGTCTTTGATATTGATGTGGTTGAATAGGTTTTGGAAGAAGGGCCATATATCATTCTTTTTTTAAAAAAGCAACTGTAATGTGTTCTGATAGGGATAGTGGTTAGAATAAGAAACATCTTTTCAACTTTCCTGTGTAGAGCAAGAAGAACATAGGTTTGGTTAGGATGGACAAAGTGAGACAGCTCCTGTTAAGGTTAACAGAGAAGAAGGCAGAAATAACTCACTTGTGAACATGCTCTAATCCAGTGGTTTCCAATACATTGGCTGATCAGTATTTTGGGGAACTGACTTAGGTTTTTGGGAACTGAAGTCCAAAAACCAAAGGTTGGGACACACTGCTCTAATCAAATATTATCTTTTTAAAGTCTCATGAAGATTAAAGAGCCACTGTACATAGCTATACAGAAGTGTGCACAGTCTTTTGAACTATCTGCCAATTGACCTTGGATTGTGCATTGTTGGGACCAAAAACCTCCTTCTTGATTTAGAAGTCTACTGGAGCTACACGACAGCAGCCCATAGAAACCTGGATCTTTTGTCATCAGAGCAATGTCTTCTGTCTGTGGGGTTTCTCCTTCCCCCTTTTGCCCTACTTTTTGTCAAGCAAACCTCAGCAACAACAACAGAGGAAATGGGTGATAAAGTCCAAGCCATGATTTGGGTTTGGCTGAAAAATGCAGCACTTCGGCTACGTGGAAGCTGATACTGAAAAGATTCAATAAAAGATGACCATCAGTGGAGAGAATATTTTATTAATGTGAGCCACATATTTGAGAGATAGTGAAAAGATGTCAGCACTGCAACAGAGAAAGAGAGAGGAAGAGGCTGGTGGAAGGAAGTGATGTTAAGCCTGGGAGTATCAGCCGATAGGTAAAGAAGAAACAGAGCAAATAAGTCAAAGAGGGAACAACTATGAAACCTTGAGAATTTGACTCTCCCTCTATTTCTCCTAGAGCAGTGGTTCCTAACATGGGGCCCATGCCCTACAGAGGGACTTCAATTCCCAGAAGCCTGAGTCAGTACATTGGCCAATTAGTACTTTGTGGAATTGACTTAGGCTTCTGGGAATTGAAGTCCAAAAACCAAAGGCTGGGAAGCATTGTCCCAGAGGCACAGATGTAGTTGTTCAAAGATGTGGCACCAAAATCCTGACTCAATAGGTTCTTTACAGGGGTTTACAATGGTTCATTCATAATCCTGAGAGTTAGATCACAATCATTTAATTATCCACAAAGGACAATTGTTCTTTTCTGAGAGTACCTCTTCTCCAACCATATGAAGCTCAAGATGCAACACAGATGGCTCTAGTTTATCCTGGGCAGATAAGATAGCTGCCATTTGCTAGAAAACAAGTTAGACAAGAGTCTGTATATGGTACCTGTCAGAGACATACCAACATACATATATTCAGAGACCACAAGATGGAGAATGAATGTCAGTTGTTTAAGATTTTCACTACTCATGGTGTCATGGATAGAGAGCAGTGTGGGCAATTGTGCACAAAATGAACCATTCTGAATGCTTGAGCATTCCTTCCAGGATTTAACCCAGACCCTCCCTGACTGGAAGTAGTTAGGGCTCTGGAGATGGGGGGACAACAGCCTAAAAGAGATGCAAAATCACAATTCATCCTATATTTATTAATTCACAGTTAATTATTTTGCATTTATAAGTGTCCCTTTGTTGAAGAGTTTAGAAAAAGCCACAGCAGGAATTGCTAAAAAAAATTCTGGGAAATCCCTTCTTTTCACAGAGGGACACTAAGTAGAGACTATGTATTCTTTTCTTCCCACCCATCATCTCCATATTTTAAGCTTAACAATTAGTTTAATAAATAAGGTTTTCTTTAAAAGATCTAAATGAATTATTCCTATAATGTTATGCAAAACATCAGCACAGTTTTAAGAATTGCTGCAATGAAGATTTATCTCCCACCTTTTGCTTATATTTGCCCTAAGAAGCCTGGTTGTTTTATGTCTTATCAAAATCATGAACCCTGTGAATAGTCAGATATGATTTATTGAGCATTTAAAAACACTCCTCCTTCAGAGCTTTTCACAGGGAGTCTGTATGTCCTTTGTTCAAGTTCTTTTTCAACTTGAAGCTGTTAATTTCAAACTCTGGAGGCAGTCGGGGTTTAAGCACCTGCCAGGCTACAAACAAATGGCTGTCAGACTCTGTTTGACTTGGTTAGTCAGGAGTTGTGTAGGCCTGTGATAAGGAAATAGCAGCTTTTTGTTGAGTTGTGGGGAATTTTAAGCAGCCCTATCACAGGAGAAGGCTCTTCTCCTACCATGCTGAATATAAATCTGAATAAATAAATAAATAAATGCAGAGGGCTTCTTAGTAAAATGGAAGCTTCTCAATGGAGAGCTGTTTTGTTTAAAAGGTCAAACTGCAAAGTAATGTAAGCCCTGTTTAGTGCTATAATACATAAGAGAATTAAGGTAATGTTACCAAGGCAGTTTGGAGAAGGAAACCCAAAAGGATTCAGCTATAGCAGGTCTTCTGGAAGGATTCCTTCCCCACTACTTTCAGGCCTAAACAGAAGACCCGAGTAAGAGCACCACCTCCTTAGAATATCAGAAAACAAAACAAACAAAATAAAATAAAAAAACAATGTAGCACTTTAAAGACTAACTACCATATTTTTATTGTTAGCTTTCATGGATCAAGTCCACGTCATCAGACAAAGAGTGAAACTTAGAAGACAGGGCAATTCTTCACCTATTTGCTTAAGTGTTATGTTTCTATAAAGTCAGATGTTATTTTGCATCCCAAGAGGTTATAATAAACATTATTTGAAGATGGCGTAAGTGTCATGAACTTGGAAAAGTTACTTTGTTTTGAGTTACTTTTCATTGATTCTCAAGGTTGAGAAATGGAGCTTTAAAAGGACAGGAATATATATACAGCTGTACCTCGCTTAAAGAGCATAATGCGTTCCACAGGATTGCTCTTTAAGTGAGTTTGCTCTTTAAGTGAAACACCATTGAAAGTGACCAATTGTGTGTGTGTGTGTGTGTGTGTGTGTGTGTGTGTGTGTGATTGTGAACCCCGATTTATTTGTTAAGCGAGTTTTTGATTGGTTTTATTTGTTAAGTGAAGCGACCATTCAGAGAAAATTCTGCTCTTTAAGAGAGTTACTCTTTAAGTGAAACACCATTGAAAGTGACCAATTGTGTGTGTGTGTGTGTGTGTGTGTGTGTGTGTGTGTGATTGTGAACCTAAGAGACCGCATCACCCTGCTCTTTAAGCGAGTTACTCTTTAAGCGAAATGCTCTTTATGCGAGGTTTGACTGTATGTAGTAGTAAACAAGATACAAAGCTTCAAAAGAGGCATAAAACACAATATAAAATCTTGTCTAAAATTAATATTAAAAGAGATTAAAACTAAGCAAAGTTAAAAGATTAAAAGTTCATATTGAGAGAGGGAGGGGTCAGATGAGTCAACAAGCCAACGCAACTGTCTGACCCAGACCCCATACCTGTCCTGCCAGCCAGTTCTTAACCCCCTACGACTGGAGACGTAGCTCAATTGGCAGGAGGTTCCATAGGGCTGGGGCGGACACAGAGAAGGCCCCCTTCCTAGTGGTAGAGAGATGCACCTCTCTAGCCAATGGTACAACCAGAGAGCCTCTCCGGTCCACTCTGGTGGGACAGACAGATGTCTTTAGGGTGATGCGGTCTCTTAGGTATCCTGGCCCACTATCATATAGGGCTTTAAAGGTAATAACCAGCACCTTGAATTGCACCCGGAGGCAAACTGGCAACCAGTGCAGCTCCCTGAGCGATGGTGAGGCACGAGCAAAACGCCCCACCCCACCACAACCTGAGCAGCTGCATTCTGTACCAGTTGCAGCCTCCGAATGGTCAGCAAGGGCAGCCCCATGGAGAGCGCATTACAATAATCAAGTCTGGAGGTGACCAAAGCATGTGTGATCATGAACAAGAAGTCCAGGTTTAGGAGCGGACGTAACTGGTGTATAACACGAAGTTGTGCATAAGTCTTCCTGGCCATGACTGCCACCTGCTCTTTGAGCAGTAGTTGTGAGTCCAAGAGGACCCCAGATTATGCACCAGGTCTGTTTGGGGCAAGACTGTCCCATCCAGAACCAAAGATGGTAGCTCCCGAGTTAACGCAGGGCCCCTGACCCACAACCACTCAGTCTTGTCAGGATTCAGTTGTAGCCCGTTGTCCCCCATCCAGACCCTAACAGCCTCCAGGCACCTGGAAAGGACTTCCACTGCATTGTATAAAACCCCCTGCTTTTGGTAGCTTATAGAGTGCATCTACAAACAAGGTGAAGCTCTCACCGGGAGGAGATAAAATTGGGAAACATCAGAAGATGGGACTTTGAAAATCTGAGGCATTGGGCCAAGACAGGCCGCTATTTAGGAGATAGAAGAAATCTCGCCAGGCTAACACTTAGCCAAAATCACAGCAAGTCTGGACTTAGTCTCTGGAGAGATGAGCTCAGGAGAATACTTAGAAATTGCGTGTTTTCTTATTTTTCAGTATAATTTGTGTGTTAGGTTAGATTTAGATTAGAGACCCAGGAATGGGGAATTTTATTTCTAGGTTGTGTTTTGAGGTTATTAGCTTATGTTTAGCTATGATTTCTGTTTGGATTTTACAATGGATTCTCTTTTACTACTTATCACAGCTACAATCACTTCTCAGCAGGAGGGAGTTGACTTTTTAAAAAGGGTATATTGTTATAGGGATTATATTCCTTGACTGTATTGTATTTTCATCTTTTTTTATCTTAGATTTATTAACTGTACGGTTAGATTTGTTGACTTTATTGTGTTACATTATGTGCCATATTTGTATTATGCTGTTGTATCTATATTTGAGATTGTAAGACTGTATTGTATATTATCTATGTTGTTAGCCATTCTGATTCGCTTCGGCGAATAGAGCAGCATACAAATCCAAATCCAAATCCAATACAATAAAAAGGAGTATGGAACCAGGATTGGTTTCATTTCCATGAAAAGACAGAAAGGACATCTTTGTTTTGTGAAAGGGGTTATTGGTTCAAACGTCGAGATAAACTATGCTACTGGAATGTTAGATCTTGCAAGACTCCAATTGCAAAACTTTGAGAACTCACCCAGGAGAAGGGGAGATGAAAGGACTGACTCATATTGTAAATATTTTCACAGGCCTATCATGGGAGTAATATTCTGCAGCCTGGCAATCTGAAAGAGGGCCTTGATGGACTGCCCAGTCGTCCCAACACACAAGAATACGGGTGGATCTTGATTCCTCATCCTCTTTACCTGTGTGCCCTGCTGCAGGCCCAGATTTGGGGCACAAGAGCAGGGTGGAATCGCAAGAATAACTGCAGTGCCATATTCTGTTTGCAGGTGGGAAGATATTGAATTTGACAGCAGACTTCCTCAACTAGGTACATTTCAGATGTATCAGACTACAAATCCTATCATCACAAGTGTTACAGATATTGGGAGTTGTAGTCTAAAATATCTGGATGGTACTAACCTAGGAAATGCTGTTGTAAAGTATTCCTGGCAATGGACAGAATTCTACTGAGATATTACTCCTGAGTATATGAGATAACATGAATTGCAGGGACAAACAGCAGCTAATTAGCAGTGTGCTGGTTTTGTGCTTGGTCACATGACAGGCATATGACCAGTCATGCAGCTGGCCCCACATTAATTAGCCACATTTTTGCATTGCAATTTATACAATTTCACTTAATCTGGAGTCAAATCCTGATAGGATTCTAGCCAGCCTGAAAGAGGCCAAAAGACTGTTTGCTCTGTCCCTGTCCCTTTGCTAATATGAAGGTTGCTGGCTGACCCATACAAATCAATTTTAGTTTACTCTTTCATTGTGACAGCTAAGGAATGAAGCATTGCTTCAATAAAGAAAATGAAACAACCTCCCCCCTTGACACACATAACTGTGAGAATTGATGCTTGACACTCTGAAATCTGCTCAGGGATTTGGTCTTTTGATGGCCTCCTGTCATTCATTTTAACAGATGCTGGTAGCTGAAATCCCCATGGTAGTTCTGAGTCTCCTAGTTCTTGAAGATTATTTTTATGCTGCGATACCAGGAGGCCTTATTGATCACCTAAGAAGTAATTAATTGGACCTAAGTGGCAACTCAACCAGTTTACACATTGTATTGCCAAATAGGTTGAGTAGGGCCTCTAATCACATGACCTGTTAGTCCGCCTTTGGATTTAAGATCAGTCATCCCTGCTTAGCTGGAATGAGAACAAAATGAAATTTGAAGCTTTAATTATCGTAAGAACTACAATCAAATTCTTTTATCCCTAAGGCTGGCTCTAAAACATACACTAATCTCTGAGGAGCTTGATAAGAATTTTTTCCTCTTCTGGAAAGAGGTGAAAGTTGCCAGTGTTAGAGATTGGGTTACAGCCCACTCTGACCCAGTTCAGCATTGCATAAATTGCAATGCAAAATTGTGGCTAATTAATGAGGGGCCAACTGCGTGACTGGTCACATGCAGTTATGTGACCAAGTACAAAATCAGTGCACTGCTAATTAGCTGCAACCTGCCCTTTCAATTCTCTGTGCAACATCTAACTTTTAGGGCTTATCCAGACATCCACAGAAATTGCTCTCACAACCCATATTTGGATGGCTTGGCCTTGCCGTTTGACCAGAGTGCTGGCATGGTCTATGAATCCTTATAAAGGAACCAGCAATAATGCCAACTGAGCAGCAGTTTTGACAGCTTACATATTACACACTGGTACCAGGATTAAATTTTGCTTTATTTCTCTCTTCTTCCCCAGATAGCCTCTTGACTGCAAATACATAGGGTAGTGAATGTACTCCCAGGTTTTAATCTGTCACTCACAAGAATGTGGGACTGCAGTGGCTTAGTGGGTAAGATGCTGAACTTGACAACTGGAAGGTTGCCAGGTCAGCAGTTCGAGACCAGAGTGCTGCATGACAGACTGAGTTCCTATCTCTGCTCCAGCTTCTGCCAACCTAATTTGAAAGCAAGAAATTGCAAGTAGATAACTCAAGTGTCTAGGCATACCTGCCACATGTCCATGGAAATGTCTGTAAATGCAGACAGCACTGCTCTTTGGCTATAAATGGAGATGAGCACTGAATCCTAGAGTCAAATACGACTGGCTTTTGAGCAAGGGTGACCCATCTACCTACCTCCAAAGTGCTACTTCTTTCATGTCTAGGTCAGAATTTAAAACTCCCAAAATGAAGCCACCTTCTTGGCTTTCTCACTGGCCAAACTTAAGTCCTCATTGGTACATGATTCCAGTAGTAACTGGGAGACTAGCAGATGAGCCAGATTCGGTATCTCTCCACATTCACACAGCATGTTGTTATTATTTTATTATTTTAAATTTATATGCTGCCCTACTCAGGTAAACCTGACTCTAGGTGGCTTACATATTATAAAAGTAACAGCATTATAGTCACAAATGCCACATTATCATAATCACAATCATCACAGTATCAGATAAGCAAAATCCTACAGAAGGTAGCCAGGAAAAGTCCAGGAGAAGTCAAAAAAAGAAAGAATCCAGTTCTGGTGAGAGCCGTCCACCGCCGCGGCATCCTTTTGAGCCAGTGTGAGGCTGGGTGGGATGCCGGCAATGGAGTGGGCCTGGCGTTCCACAGCTGCGGTAGCCTCTCCACCCGGTGGAGAGTCCAGAGGTGAGGGCGGGGTGGTACTGGTGTCTGCTGCTGCAGCATCTTTTAAGCCGGCCCAGGGCAGGGAGGGGCGCCGGCGATGGAGTGGCCCTGGTGCCCCACAGCTGTGGTAGTCTCTCCACCCGGTGGAGAGTCCAGACTTGAGCATGTTGGTATTGCATTTAGGCACTCCAACCTTCAGCCTATTCATATTCGTCCAAGTGAAGTAGGGGAGGTTGAGTTCCTCAGCCACATCTTCCTTTAATGTTATTCCTTGTCAAGTGAGCTTCTTCCACCATCTTCTAATTTGCTTTTCCTTTTGTGTACTCTCAAAAATGTTTTCTTTTACTATAAAGCTCATATCTGTTTAGAGGATGTTGAGGGTCATTCTCTCTCTTAGTTCTCTTGGCATCTATTGCTGCTTCTCTCCAAAGCGTTGAACATATTGGACAGATTTTGGTTCAGCACCTTGGACAACGCTTTCCATTTTCCTGAAGCTCATCCAGACTGAATGCTGAGGGAGAGGCAGAAACCATTTGCTTCCCCATCAAGTGTCAAAGTGAAAACAATATTAGTTAAAAAGACTCCTCCCTTCCCCTTACGGTTTCTGGGCACAGCAGTTTCTTGACTGCCTGCTGAGAGCTTCCTTCTATATTACTCATAGTGACAACTCCTGGAAGCCATGATGAACAACACCTTCATTACGGTGCTCCAAGTGATAGCCATGTCATTAGACTGGTGTTAGTGATGATGATGATGTACAGGGCCTGTTGAGCTCCTTTTGCCCTTCCTGAATAATGCTTTTAAAAACAGGCTGTCTCTGGCCATCTTGCCTGCATTTCAGGCCAACTAATAATGCATCATGCTGCCTGCCATCTAGGAAAATATTTCCTCTCCCTTCACTGGGGCTATTTCCCTTAGAGTCAGCCACTGAGGCTCTAAATTTGGGATTCACATCTTCAACAGTGAATATATGGTTTTTTTCTTCATGAGTAGAATGAAGGGGTTATTCATGACATCCCTAAGTGAGACCTGTCCACTTCAATCAACATCCAGGAAAGTGAAAATATTTTCCCCACTTGACAGCCAGTACTTCTCTGTCGATATCTGAGTACAAATTCATTAGCAAGAAAGGCAAGTATTCTTCTCAATATATAATATTAAAGTAATTTTCTCTTTGGATGTTTTATTTCTTGCATACATTTTTTCATAGAATTCCTGAACTACCTTCATTTTGTCCTTCATTAGGTTTCATCTATTCTCTTTTCTATCCTTAATCATACCAATTTCACTCATGGCTTTTCTCATTTGTGTGGCCCAGTAATTTTCAGTTTTTATTACCATATTCAAAATACTCTCTTCTTAAATAAATCAAATTTCTCTGCACCTTTTCAATTTCAATATCATGTAGCTCTTTCTTTAAAGCTTGTAACTCCTTCATGTTCCCTTATCCCTCCTTTCAATATATTCTCTCTTGAATTCTTTTATTCTTCCTTCTAGCTTTTTTACTTTTTCTTTTTTTTAATATAGAGGATTCTTTAATACTCAACCCTCTTATCAATGTCTCACTGAATCCCATTAAATCACTTCTCTTATTGCTTCTCTTTCATTTATCTGCTAAATTTCTCTCCATTCTTTCTCCATTTTCTCAACAACTTTTTTTAAAATATGCAAATCCATCTTGGAGGACATCTAACTTGGTGATGTCGTCAAGTATAGACATCTCACTTGCCAGTGCTAACTTTAGACCATTGTTTCCCAAACTATGTTCCATGGAACACTGGTTGACTTCAATTCCCAGAAGCCTAAGTCAATTCCCCAAAATATAGCAGTTAGTCTTTAAAGTGCTACAGTGTTTTTTATTTTATTTTGTTTATTTTATTTTGTTTTGTTTTCTGATATGCCTGAACCATAGACTAACACGGCTACTATTCCCAGGCTTTTGGGAACTGAAGACTAAAAAACAAAGATTGGGAAACACTGCCTAGACTATTTAGCCACAACTTTTAAAAATACTAATCCTCATACATAATTTTGAGTAACTTCATATCTCTTAATTTTAAAAAACAGCCGTTTGATTCTAGGGTCAAAGTAGACAAAGCACTTAACATGGCATTACAAGCAAAGCTTCCTTAAGATGTAAAGGACACCTGTTTGTTCTAGCACAAGGTAACCTCTGTATGTTGCAGATTAACTTCTGTTTTGTTTTTGATTGATCATTGGGTGGTAAATGTGGGTTTGTTGCATGTTTGATTGCTCAAGCATGGGGCTTTGAAGGAATGATGGTATTAGACGTTTGTTTGTTTTTTTACTTTTTTTTTGGTATTTCATCTAGTTTGGCCAGGGACTGTGGTGGCTCAATGTTTAAGAAGCTGGCCTTGTTAGCTGGAAGGCTTGTAAGTTGGCAGTTTGAGACCTGGGTAGTGCATGACAGTTTTAGCACCCCTCAATGTCACAGATCCTGCCAACCTAGCAGTTCAAAATCAAGAAATAGCAAGTAGATAAAAAGGGACCACTTTGGAGGGAAAAGATCTTGGGGGAATGAAAGGAGCCTCATTCAGGCGTCCCCTGATCAGAGTTTCTCCAGCAAAAAATCCTTTCAAACCAGAATAATTTCTGACACAAAATTATAGTTGTCTAGTTTGGCTCATAGTCACTTCTTCCTGTTCTTTAAACAATTGCCAAGCCATGCCAACTCTCTCCTCTTACATCACAGCAGCTGCATTTATGCAGGGGATAAAGGCCATTGACAAAAGCTTTCTGGCAGTCCAAATGCAGAATGTTCAACTATATCCTTGCTAATCTTCACAAAGAACTCCCAAAGGATGACGAGATCAAAAAATGTTGAGATTTTTCTTCAGAAAAAATTGTTGCTTGACAATTTTAATTTTCAATTATGTTTTTATTAATTTATTTTCATCAATTTCAGCTAGCCTGAAATTTATTGGATTCCTACTCCCATTTCTTAGGGAAATTACATCTTGTTGTTGAAAGAACTGCAGTTTTGAATTTTCTCCAGTTCTTTAAGAATGTTGGGTTTGAGACCAACTTTTCTTAATTTTTTATTTGTTGATGACATTTCCTGTCCCCACTATCTTCCTTAGTACCTTTCTTGACAAAGTTAAGAAAGTGTCTGCCCTAAATCCTCTGCATTAAAAACAAATAGAATTCAGTTAGAAGATGGTACCTTTACATCTGGTACTTTCCTTGTTTCAACAAGGGGCCAGGCAATAAAGGAAGTATCATGCATCTATCCTTAGGGAACTTTTTTTTTACATAGGATTGGATGGCTGGATATAGATAGGTGTTATTCACTAAACTAGGAAACAATCCTATCTGTTAAAATGCTGCCTGGTAAAATACTGCTAATCCTGAATGTAATGACACACTAAATGAAAGTCTTACAGGATTTGATTCTTCCTGACAATTTCCTTGTCACTTGGATACCTTTCATTTGCAGAAGAAGAAAAAATAGTGTTTAGGCTGCCCAATCAGTTCAATATAAGCTGTCATATACACATGCCAGGGATACCCAGTATAGTGTAGGAGATAGAGTGACAAACTAAGACTCTGGAGGGCTGGGTTCAAGTCCCCACTCAGCCATAGAAACTGGCTGGAGGTATGGAACTAGTAAAGCAATTTTCACAATTATCTTATTTACCTTGAAAGCCCTGCTAGCTTTCCCTGCTAAGTCAGTTCTGATTTGATGACACATAATAAAAGCAACACACATGACAGGTTGGACCCAGCTGTAGCCATGTCTGAGAGCCTGTGTCATGTAATGGTTAGAGAAGAAGAGAGATTTGTCTGGCTTGCAGCTCTTTCCAACTCCAAACTCTTTCCAGCTCCAAACTGGAAAACTGTATCTGTAAAGAATTTTTTGGGGTGGGTGGGGAGAAGTGGATGAAATTGGTCAATCTACTACACAGATAGTTGAAGTAGAACGTGTAGAGTTTGAGACTTTCTTTCTTTCTGAACATCATCCATCCTTTAGTGTTGTTGGAAATTTGCTGATCTTTGTTGTGCTATCTGAATATTTTATGCCCATGCCAACAGAGGGAGAGGAAAAGGGAGAGGGAGGGAGAGAGAAAATACTTGGTGCTAACTGCAATATCTTACCTGCTTAAAAAGCTTTCAAGCCTCCCTTCTTCTACTCTTTCCATCAAGAAGGAGCTTTGGGGTCTTTCCTACTGCCCATTGGATTCTTGATGCATTGTCCAGTGGAGTTTGTGGAAGATGTTTCCCATGATCCTTTTTACTCAGCATTCTGCAGCCTGCTAGTTGAGGACTTGGACACAGTATCTCATATTACACACTCGTATAAACTGGTTTACACACCAGCCATGGGTTATGCAGCAACTACCTTGGGTATGAGATAAAGAGGACATAACATAACATAAAGAGGACACTGGTCATTCACTGTTAATCTAGGTTTTCTATTGGTTTTGAGACCCACGGGAACTACAAAACCCTGCTACTGCTACCACACAGCCATGAATAACAGAGATCAGCTTCTGATACAGTTAAAGACATTGTTGTTGCAAAGGTTAAAAACTGGAACAAGGGAAGCTATTCTCTGTTTGGAAGTTGGAACCACCAAAATACAACCGTCATGTTTTCTTCACTGCATCTCTTGGGCTGTCATTTCCATTTATCAACAGGTTGGATTGGGTTCGAAATGTAATCAAGTTGGCCAAAGGAAAATAATTTTAAAAAAAGTATTCTAAATCCTGGAGGCTATAAGGCAGCCCGTTGAGTCTGTGGTGAAAGTGATTTTATTATTTATTTATTTATTTAGATTTATATCACTGCCCACTCGCCATGGCGACTCAGGGCGATTTCCAGTCAGGAGAAAAACAAACAAACAAAAAAAAACACACACACACACAGCACAAACAGCTAAAATCCATTCCATCTTATCCTTCCCTGGGCAGGTAGGGCCCAGGATTAGGAAGTGGAAGCTTCCATCTAAAAACCTTAAAACTGTTAAAATTTAAAATTAAAATCTAAAAAAGATTAAAAACAGATTAAAAACACAGCAGATGCTATAACTACTAATTTAAAAGTAGAGAAAGAGAGGGGCTCAGATCATCCAATGTGCTGGGATCATTATACCTTCCGTACTCCATATCTCTCCCGCCAGCCATGTTTTTAGATTCATCCTAAAGGGCAGCAGCTCTGTCTGGAGACGTAGCTCCATTGGCAGGAGGTTCCATAGGTTCCACAGGGCCGGAGCAGACACAGAGATTCTACTGATGGGGTTTGAGAGGAGCTAGGTTGGAGGGGAGCATGTATTTTTCTTTTAGGAAGGGGGTTACCAACCTTTTAAAGACAAAAGATATTAATATATGAGTTGTTTTTTCTAAACTAAAACCTCAGTATCCAGGATAAATTGCCGTGTTGCCACTTTGCGATAAATAACTGGGTTTTGAGTTGCAGTTTGGGCACTCGGTCTCTAGAAGGTTCACCATCACTATTGATTCTCAAGCCTTTTATAACTGGCATATGGACCTTGACACGTTTTAATCTTTTTGGTACACCTCTGATATTTTATATATTAACTTAAAATACTGTGCAGCCAATAAATATCACTTTTAAAAATGCATTTTCTCACTTTTAAAAAATTTAGATTTTTAAATTAAGATACTTGTGACTCATAGTATGTCTTTAAGTGGTTGACAAGTACATTAAACTTGTTTATAATGTTTGAAAGCCTTTAAAGAAAGAAACACACCCACAAACCTTTCTCTGACAGATTAATAAGAGTTCTGACTCACCTGAGAATGATGCACGGATCATGTAGTTCAGCACAACTCCAGAGACTAACATTATCGTTATTTGTATAATTGTTAATATACTTCAAAGCAATTCATGCATCAAAATGGTAATAAACCAGAAAATTGTTGTCTCTGGTTCTGGAGCCTTGATGATCTAAAAACATCTAAGTACTCTCTGTGCATGCAAATCTGAAGAAGCAGCCAAGGGAAAAATTGATGGCAGAAATGCTGAAGATGGTGTTGTAATAATAGCTTGCATTTGAGAAGATGCCTTTAATCATGGATGGTTCCCATCTTACTTCACTCCCTCCTTTTACTTAGATTTATACCAGATTCATATTCTGTATGTCTGACATCTAATGGACTCCATCTACGTAATTACCCAGATGCACATTTGCTGTTCAAAATTAAGCAATGTTAGCAAATTTCAACAGCCTTAGCAAGAAAATTTAAATGAAGTTGGATTCAATTATTCTTTAATTAATTCTTCAAATTGTGTAGAAGATGCTTTGAGAGATTTAATGCACACATAAAGCTAAAAGGGGCTGGCAGTGGCTTAGTGGTTAAGATGCTGAACTTGATGACTGGAAGGTCAGCAGGTCAGCAGTTTGAGACCCAAGTACTGCACAACGGAGTGAGTTCCCGTCTCTGTCCTAGTTCCTGCCAACCTAGCAGTTTGAAAGCAAGACATTGCAAGTAGATAAAAAGGTACTGCTTTGGTGGGAAGGTAAACAGCATTCCATGCACTCTGGTGTCTAGTCATGCCTGCCACATGTCCATGGAAATGTCTGTAGACACTGACAGCACTGGCTCTTTGGCTATAAATGGAGATGAGCACTGAATCCTAGATTTGGATATGACTGGCTTTCTAGCAAGGGTGACCTTTACCTAAAGGTAAAAGACTTCGTCACTCTTGCACCTTTCAGATATTTTGCATTACAACTCCCATCATGCTAACCACTGGGCACACTAGCTGGAGATGATGGGAGTTGTACTGCAAATGTTTAAAAAGTTTCCTGTGATCCAATATATCTGGTGGGCAACAGGTTTGAGGAGAGTGAGCTACAATTTTTTCTCCCAAAGGATGCCACATCTCCTCTACATCAGTCCTATTAGGACACATTAATTTATACTTTATAACACATCAGTTTTATACTGATAGGGTAGCATTTTGGTAATCTGAAAGGATTGATAACCTACTTTATTATTTTATTTATTTGTTTCATTTCTGTCCTGCCTTTCTTTTAGTGACTCATAAATGATCAAAGCAAGTTTGGAGTAAAGGGATAATTACAACGTAAAGAACAATTAAACCTATAATTATCTAAACATTTTAAAACTATGGAAACACACATTAAGGAATTTATGGACAGCATTCAGAAAACACTCAGTCTGCCAAATTCAGAATGCTCTGTTACCTTTGACTGTAGGCTTTTGAAAAACCGACTTCTTTATGTAAGCATTTCATAATACAGTATTCTGCCCTTTGACTAGTTTGTGTTCGGCTGACATGATTTTGTTTGGTCACCATCTATGGTTCTGCTTTTATGAAATATTGTTTCTGAACTATTTTTATATGTATTTATTTATATGTATTTTTGATTTTGTATTTTTATGTATGTGTTTTGTTTATAATTGCTAGTATTGTGAACTGCCCAGAGTGGCCATTTGATTAGACGTGGTGGTATAGAGCTCAAGTTCATCCTTCCTTAAGGCCTTTGAACTGTGGTGCTGGAGGAGACCCTTGAGAGTACCCTGGACTGTGAGATCAAATCAGTTGATCCTGAAAGAAATCAACCATGGCTGCTTATTGGAGGGATAAATACTGAAGCTGAAGCTCAAGTACTTTGGCCACCAAATGAGAAGAGAGGACTCACTTGAGAAGGCCTTGATGCTAGGAAAGATTGAAGGCAAATGGAGAAGGGGGTGGCAGAGGATGAGGTGGAGGGAGGGAATCATTGAAGCAGTGGGCATAGATCTGGGCGGGCTGCGGAAAATGGCAGATGATAGAGGAGACTGAAGTGTGGTGGTCCATGGGGTCACAAAGAGTCAGACTTGACTGTGCGATTGAACAACAAATAGAGTTTGTGAATATAGTTCATTCAAATGGCGGCATACAAGTGTGAACAATGAATGAATGAATGAATGAATGAATGAATGAATGAATGAAATGTTTGGACAGCAGGGGTTAAGAGGTATTTTCCAATCCTCTATATTTATACCAGAAAATCCAATTAAATAAAAAGGTTAGACCAAAAGGAAGGTGCAACTTGGCCATCCCCTCCTCAATTCCTCCCCCCTTTAATATTTCTTATAAAGTGCATTAGCACAGGTAAATCAATGGAATTATATTAAGATAAACTGGAGGCTCAAAGCAGAATCTATCAACCAGCCCTCATATTTGATCTATTTCAGAGGTGTTCCTTTATTGGATTTGTTTTAGCGAGGGCTGGTGTGTTTATGGAGAGTGTACAAAAATGTTCATCTCTGTCATTTCTTGTGGATTGATCACGGTGGAGGCCAACTGTTGAGAAAATGCAAAAGGCTTGGCAAAATCAATACTGTCTCCAACATTTTGTGAAATATGCCTCCCTTGGGACGATCCCTAAATGCAGAAAGCCATACTAATTGCAGTACATATTATTTTTTTAAAGCACTGTCACATTAAAAGCACCAGATAGACTAAAGCCAACTATTGTGTCCTTAAGAATGTTTATCCAAAGAAAATGTTGGGCTAAATTCCACATAATTTCACTTGTTGTTGTTCAGTCGCACAGTGAGTCTGGCCCTTTGTGACCCCGCGGACCACCAGACACCAGGCTCCTCTGCCATCATCTGTAGCCCACCCAGATCTACTCCCACCAAGTCAATGATGCCATCTAGTAATCTCATCTCCTGCCATCCCCTTCTCCTGTTGCTTTTGATCTTCCCTAGCATCAGGGCCTTCTCCAGTGAGTCCTCTCTTCTTATTTGGTGGCCAAAGTATTTGAGCTTTATCTTCAGTATTTGTCCTTCCAAGGAACAGCCAGGGTTGATTTCCTTGCAATACAGGGGACTCTCAAGAGTCTTCTCCAGCACCACAGTTCAAAGGTGTCTGTTCTTCTGCATTCATCCTTCCTTATGGTTCAGCTCTCACAGCCATACATTATTATTGGAAAGACCACTGTTTTAACTATGCGGACTTTTGTTGACAGGGTGATGTCTACTTTTTATTATGCTGCCTACATTTGTCATAGCTTGCCTCCATAGAAGTAAACATCTTATTATTTCATGGCTGCAGTCACCATCTGCACTAGTGATTTGCTAATCTTTCTGCTTCATTTTTTTCTAACACTGTAGTAGGAATGTAGATTATGGTCTGGTCCTAGTGATAATTCTGCTTTTGTACTTGCTGGTTAACATGAGAGAAATTGCTACTGGAGTGAAGAAAGGATCTATCAGACAGGAGAACTAACTGGGACAACTGGTTGTTCATCAGAATGTCACATAGTCATAGTTACAAATAGGTACTGTAGAATCCTGATCCTTTGAAGGAAACCCTTTAGCACAGTTCTCAGCTGTGTTAAAAAAAGGTTTGTCTATTAAAATAGGATGACATTTATTTGTTAGACTTCTTGCATTTCCCGGTTTTGTTTTGGCAGTCTCCCTAATGCAGTGGTGCCCAAACTAAGGCCCGGGGGCTGGGTGTGGTCCCCGACGCCAATTCATCCGGCCCGTGAAGCCCTCGTCGCTCCTGGAAGCATTAGTAAAACGCACAGCAAAACCAGGCACGACGAGGGCTTTGTGGGCTGGATGAAATGGCGTCGGGGCCCGCCCCCAGCCCCCAGGCCTTAGTGATCGGCTCCTTGAACCACATGATCGGCCCATGGCCCAAAATGTTTGGGCACCCCTGCTTTAATGATGAAAAGTAGCCTACTCATCAGCACAACCTCAGGACATATGGAGAAGAAAAAGTTTACAAAACTTGTGAGTCAATTAGTTTTGTCAGAGCAAGCATGGAAGGAAAAGGAAATAGCAGCACACTTGACACAAGGATAAATTTGTTCCCGTCCTCTTTAGGAAATCCAGGTATCAATTTTACACAAGAGTAGCTTTTAGATAGGGAGTGTGGTGGCTTTGTGGTTATGACCCTGAAATTGATGGCTGGAAGGCTGGCAGGTCAGCAGTTCAAGACCCAAGTCCTGCACAATGAAGTGAGGTCCTCTTGTCTGCCCCAGCTCCTGCCAACATAGCAGTTCAAAAGCAAGAAATTGCAAGTAGGTAAATAGATATTGCTTCGGTGGCAAATGTAACAGCATTCTGTGTGCTCCGGTGTCTAGTTATGACTGCCACATGACTATGAAAATATCTGCAGACACAGACAGCACTGGCTATTTGGCTGTAAATGAATATGAGCACTGGGCCCAAGAGTCAGACATGGCCGGCATTCAAGCAAGGGAAACCTTCACCTAACTTTTGGACACCTAGATTGCTACCTCCCTCACCCCCAAATATTCTGGCTACAGATCCAGGTTCTTTCTACTCTTTTCAAATCTTAACAGTATTTTTAATGCCAATAACTTGTCATTATGGTGGGTTTTTTTATTAAACAAGGAGGAAGCATATGCAGCTACAGATGGGCAAAACAGTTGCTCATATAAACACTGGCAAGGCTTGTGCAGCAGCCCATGAATAATGCAGCGCTGAGGGACAAGGGCTTATGTTGCCAACTTGTGCGGCCTTCATTTTGGTATCATTTTCCTCCTTGTGTAAACTTCACTTGTCAAATTTCAGTGTAGGTTGTGGCAAGAAAAGACTCTGAACTGAAGCCCTGCATCCCACCCCTCACCAACCCCTGCTAACCTAATAAGTCTCCTACAGTGGAAGTACCTTCCACCACCTCCCCACTTGCTATCCTTTAATACCAAGGTATTATTTTGTTCTGGGGGGGGGGGGAGAAAGTGGAATGAATGTGCTTGTGAGGGTAGAAGGAAAGGGCAAGATGTCTGTGCAGAAGCCAATTTTCTGATCTGAATAAGTGAATACGTCTCATATTTATTTGCTAATTTTAGCCACATTTATATCCCATCTTTCCTTCAATAAGCTTTAAGCCAGGCATGCCCAAACTATGGCCAGTGGGCTAGATAGGAGCCCCAAAGCCATTCCATCAGGACCGCGATGCCCTCGCCAAACCAGGACATGAATATGGACACTTCGACGCATGTGCGGACATGTCCGTATTTACTTCTTGGTTCAGCATGGACGTCCTCACACATGCACAGAAGCATCTGTAATTACTTCCTGGTTTGGCACAGACATGCTTGCGCATATACAGAAGAGTCTGTATTTACTTCCTGGTTTGGCATGGACATGCTGGTGCATGCGCAGAAGCATCTGTATTTACTTCCTAGTTTGGTGTGGACATGCTCACACATGAGCAGAAATGTCCATGCCGAACCAGGAAGTAAATATGGCCGTTTTTGTGCATGCATAGAAGTGTCCACGGTGAACCAGGAAGTGAATATGGATGTGCATGCACAAACATGCCCTGTTCTGGGGACATGGTCTGGCCTGCTCTTCCAGGGGTGTGGTTAGATCCCCGGCCCAAAAAGTTTGAGCACCCCTGCTTTAGGTGGTCTAATTTTTTTATGGGATAGGTCAGGCTAAGCAAGAGTAATGGGCCAATGCTCAACCTATAAGGGTTAAATTAGACATTAAAGGGAATACTCCATTTCTCAGAGTCTTCTGTTCTTCTTTAAAATCCAGGCTCCTGGCAATGCCCTATGGTCCCCCTTTCTCTTCTCCTTCTGTTCTGCCTTCTTCTATTGTTTCTTCTCCTGCTATTCTTCCTTCTTTTCCCTCTTCTGATGGATAATGCTCCAGAATCTTGGGTTTTGACAAGGCAGAATGTCCTTATGAATCCAAATGTCTGCAAGGGAATTTTAGCACATGTTGGCTGCACAAAGCCCAACCCCATCATATTCACAATGTGCTTGTTTGTGTGCATATGTTCAAATCTGAAATACAAATTTCGGGGCAGGGGGGATGCTCCTTCCCTTTCCCTGCAGACACCCATGCCTGAACTCCCATCCCCAGATATAAAGACAACAAAATTAAGTAGCAAATCAAATGAAAATAAGGCACCTTGGGGCTTCTGTTGTTCATATCTGACTGTCATCCTCCAATGCAATTGTATTTCTGCAGACATGCTTTTCAACAGCATGTGGCCCAGCAGGCCAGCTCTGTCCCGCTGCTTCCTAGCCTCAAAGCCTGTGTGAATCATCTTGTTAGAAAGAGACTCAGCTGTACCAGAACTGGAGAGACCTGCCATTGTTCCCCAAATTCCTCCAAGAAGTGGGATAGTCATGGTTGATGCCGCTTGTCAGAAAGCAAAACTAATCTGAGGGTTTTCTCTAAGGGGGGAGCAGCTAATGGCCAGCTCGCTGTCAAGAGGAAGCATGAATCACAAATGTAATGTTTGAAGAGTAGGCTCAAACAGTGCTTTGCTGGTTGAAGAGGGTCTGAAGACAGGGAGAAATTATGGAATTTGAACCCCCAAACATGAATTGTACCAAATCTTTAAGTGCATCCTCATTGCTTGAATTTTCTAGGGATTATCCATATGCAGAGAAAGGTTTGCTGGCACAGGGTGGGGGCAGATGAAGAGGGTGGTGTCGTCAGAGCAGGGCAGACAAACTGTCTGGTGGGAAAGTCTGTTTTGGCAGTGATAAACAAGCCTGCTTGAAGAGGAACACAATGTCTGATAGTGAGAAATGACAGCATGTTGGCAAAGATTTTAAGATGGAGAGAATTTGTTTTAAACATTCATGTTAGGACATTTCTGTACAGTATTAGGACATCCCTACCAGGATGTAATAGATCAGGAATGTCACACAGAGGCAGTCACTCACCTTGAAATGCCATCGGGTCAGTGTGTTTTTGGTGGGACTGGACAGAAATAGCATACCACATGATGTAAGTTATTCTCAGTCCAGTAGCAGCTCTCTCAGAGAAACTGCCTCTCACCTTGACAGCAATGAAAAATCCACTCTCATTGTGCAAGAAATCTATTTATATACTTACTGACATTCTTTTATTATATTTATCATTTCTGGTAAGTTTAAGAGTAGAAAAATACAGCTGTATTGATGAGAACAAACACAAGCAAACAAAAATATTGATCTATTAGTAACCAGATACAGTAATATCTCAGATAATGATTACATCGGATAACGCTAAAATTGGATAATGATACAAATTTTTGTAAATTCTTTTGCATAGGATAATGATATTGTAGCGTTATCCGATGTAATCATTCATAGCGGTGGTGTGGCAGGGAAGCCAAACGGGGGCTCCCCGTTCGGCATCCCAGCCACGTTGCTGCTGCGAACGCCGGGGTGGGGTGGCTGGGAAGCAAACCGGGGGCTCCCCATTTAGCTTCCCAGCCACCCTGCAGCTGCAGACGCAAGGGCAGGGTGGCTGGGAAGCTGATGGGGGAGTCCCCCGGTCGCCCACACCTGGAGTGCCGAGGTTCGCCATCACGACTCTAGATGTTTGTGCTAAAAATGATAAGCTTAACATATCTCTGCACGAGCTGCAGAGAAATTTTATAATCATCTTTCTGATAACTGGGTATCTATATCATTCTATCACATGCAAAGGTCTGTCTGGTCTGCACATCTTTTTTTAAAAAAAACTTACACCAAGAAAACTTGAGTTATGCAAATTAAGCAATGTGAGATAATTCCTCTTATTTTGCATGATTCATTCTGCTTCTTCTTCCTGGAGGGAGGGAGAATGAGCCATGGCTCTGAGCGCTGGGTATGTAAATCAGCCACTCCTCCAGCCTCAAGACATCAGCAAGCATTAACTGCATACTCCAGTAGTTGGAATGAAAGGATGTCTCCCTTCAAAACACCCCATGTGACTGAAAATCCTCACGTATATTCAGGACTGTAAAGGGCTGGAGGTTGCTGGAGAAAAGGGAAAGGAAAGCCAAATTCTATGGTTAATACATTTGGTGTTTGTCTGCTGTCCTTTGCTTTCACATTTTTCAGAGTCAAGCCAAAGATGCCCAAGATCATGTAGAAAATAGGATGAGCTACTTAACTAGTAAATTGCCATCTTTGTTTTCCTTTCACCCTTGAAGCTGCTTTGCTTGCCAACAAAATCTCCACTTGCTAATATGCAAATAGTGTTTATTGCATAAAGAAATGCCACATTTTCTCAGCTGATTCTGCTCTTGCAAGGTATATAAAGTGTATATCCTGAAGCAACACTTTAAAAATGTTCCCCATGTAGTGTTTTCCAACTGCTTCTCAGAGGAGGCTTTAACTTTGTTTTTAAACACAGCATAATGGCCAATGCAGAAATTTCCTTGACCTGATTTCCCCCCTCCCCGCCAACAATACATTCCCCCCGAAGGGTCCATAATTAAAATGAGAAAATGCTCAAACTCAGAATTTGTCTGTGCAGTTTGGCTTATAAACAAGAAAATATGGCTCTGAGCACTGAAAGGTGATGAGGAGATCCATCAGCAAACTTCTTGTCAGTTTAGAGGAGAGCAGAAGAGGAATAGGGGATGAAGAGAGAGAGGGAGAGTGCTGTGCCAATGGCCATGTCTTGGGTAACAGATGCATTGGTGGGGGTGCCTTCAACATCGTCTGCACAGGACGTGGAAGTTGAGGAATCTGCCCAGTCATCTGGTGTTTCTACGCTGACCGAACCTGAGAGCACTGTGGCACTGGTATCATCTACTCCTAGACTACCTGGGCCTAGATTAGGTGAGTATGTGGGATCTGGGAGTGCGACTGGGTGTGGGACCCCAGCGCCTCATTCTTCGCCTACACAGCCCCCTTTATGGCCTTGGCCTTTGTCCAGCCCCGTGCAGGCTACAAACTCCCCAGGTAGGCAATGAGCCACTATGGTCCCATGGATAGCCTCTTATCTACCTCCTGGGGTTTATTCCCCTGCCACCCTGCAAAGTTCAGAGGTGAACATGCAGGTTGGGTTTTCGGCTTTGCAACTGTGTCTGCGTCTGTGTTGCCCTTTGGCGACCATCTTCTCCCAGTCATGAGGGACAAAATTGTGCAAGACTAATATGTAGATATATTTTCCTTGTTTAACAGGGATTTGGACAAGCCAGAGAAAGATATGGATGAAAAGGACAAGGAGTCTGCCAGGAGAAAGAAGCCTCCTCAGACCTGGACTAATTGGCTGCCTGCTTATCTGATTTATGCGGGTGTGGCAGTACATGGCAGGCAAGAGCTCATATTACCATTAATTCAATACTTAGATATTATTTACCAAGCTAATGTAGACTTCCCAGGACAGGCATGGTTCTTTATGAGGAGAATTTCCACATGCATGTGGCCATTCAGCCAACCATGCGTTGGGATGAGCCGCATACCCTGTTGTGGCTCTAATTTATGATCCCTTCTTTCCCAGCGTCTGGTGACCGTTATGACATTGGACACCTGGTGCAGTGCCCCACATCTGCGCCTCCCACCTGCCAGTTGGCAGGCCAGGTGGTTCAACCCCGGATGGTTTGCTGGGAGTTCGTGGGCCAGGGCCATTGTTCCAAGAAAGTGTGCAAATACCGTCATGAGTGCACTATGTGTGGTGGCAACCATCCAGCCGCCTCCGGCACAAAAAGCGGCCCCCAGAGGCATAAGGGTTGTGATTCTTGGGTTTCAAAGAGAGAACCCTGAGCTGCCTCAGCCTGCAAAAAGCATTCAGCCCAATCAAGCTTGAGACATTCGTTTCCTGACTTGCAGGTTACCCTGCAGAGGTGGCATGCTATTTGCAGGAAGGTTTCACTTTAGGTTATCAGATCCCTGTTTTGGGGGCCCATTTTCTGCAAATGGTTCTAAACGTCCTTTTGGTAATCGGATTAGAGCATATGGTCAGGCAGAGTACTGGAATGGAGCTGGCTGCAGGACAGGTGGCTGGCCCATTTGACCAACCACCCTTCCATAATTTGAAAGTGTCCCTCCCGGGTTTGGTCCTCAACAAGGGTTCCGGGGAATTCCATTTGATCCACCATTTATCTTACCTGATGGGTGAGTCAGTAAATGATTCACTACCACATGAGTTATGTAACATCAAGTATTCATCCTTTGATTGGGCAGTCACAATGGTTAGATCATGCAGAAAGGATGCCCTTATGGCGAAGTGTGATATTAAATTCGCTTTCCGCCTATTGCCTGTGCACCCACAGGACTTCAAACTGCTTGGTGTTGCCTTCAATGGCAAATTTTTTGTAGACAAGGCCATGCCTTTTGGCTGTTCTGTCTCTTGTGCAGCCTTTGAGCACTTTAGCACTTTTTTGGACTGGGCATTTCAACAACGCACTGGATCCAGCCACATGATCCATTATTTGGATGATTTCCTCTTTTGTGGCCCTGCTCAATCGTTTAGATGTGTCGACCTCCTGCAGGAGTTTCAGGCACTGGCCCTTAAATTAGGAGTCCCCTTGGCAGATGATAAAATGGAGGGGTGGACCACTTCCCTTGTTTTCTTAGTAGTCCTGCTAGACAACTTGAGACAGCAGTCTCATCTCCCCCATGATAAGCTGTCACAGTTACAAGACAAACTGAGTTGTTGAGATGTGAAGTGATGCTGAAAGAGCTGCAGGTTTTCCATGGTCACTTAAACTTTGCTTGCAAGGTGGTTACACCAAGCAGGGCCTTTGCCCACTGCTAGTGTGAGAAAGATTAGCCAGAAAAACAAGATTGCCGTTACTGGGGTACACACAATTGTGATTCAAAAATACCACAGTCTTTGAGGAGGCTCTTTCTGTGATATTCCCTGCCAACAGAACTTGTAAAAACAGACAAAAATAATTCTCATTTTAGATTGCTTTTGCCTCCCTGAGCCTACAAAATAATGCCAAAAATAAAATAAAATAAACTTAGATAAATATTTAGGGTATCTTTTCTCTATGCTTTGTTTGTCTCTCCCCCCCCCCCCAACTTACTGTGCTTCCAGAGCTACAAAGCAGGCATCAATAACCACTTGGCATTTAGCTCTGAGTTTTACTTATAGGAGGGCACAATTATTCTCTGACCTTCTTTCCTTGCCATCAAACTGGTGTGGAGATGGTGTGTTCTGAGAAATTCCCAGTTGTTGTTCTTACTCTGACCTTCATCCTAAACTGAAAACCATCAGAAGTGATTAAAGTGATTGGCCCAATGACCTCTGAAACATTGATTTCTGGGGCAGTCAGTTTATTAAATATTTTCCAGTTGATCTTAATAAGAGTTTAGCTGCCCAAGTAGTTAATGATAATAATTACATGCCATCAAGTCTATTCTGACTTTCCAGAGTTTTCCTCGTACAAACTACTCTGAAGTGATTTTTCATTCCCTTCTTCTGGGCTGTTATGGGATTCTGCAGCTTGCCCAAGGATGTGAAGGCTGGCTCTTCCCCTAATAGGCAAAGTAGAAGTTTGAACCCCCCAAACGCTGGTTTTGTCTCCAAATACATACTCCTGCTGAAATGTGTATGTTAACAACACTTCAAATTAGTGATGTACTTCAGGTATGGAAATTATTCAGACCCCAAAGAAAAGCAGGGGTATATGTAAGTTTCTGAAGTCATCCGAAGTGCTGTAAGCCACCCAGAATAAGAAAATCTCCTAGATGGGCTGGGTATAAATGATTGAATGAATAAATAAATAAATAAATACGCTTGTTGAAAAGACAATGTAACAAATACGATTTAATAAATAAGTTATTGAGAAATAAAAATCCACTTTAACGCACTCTTTCTTCTTCTATACTGCAGTAACATACTGGGTTAAAAGGAAAGAAGATGTAGCATATACACACATTTCTTTTGCTAATTATAAATCAGCCTCTTCAGTTAACCAACAAACACTTATACACTTGATTAATCTAAAGAGTAAACCAATTCAAGTTTATATCCTGGCTAACCCATTATTAGAAATGGATGGAAAGTCTTTTTTTTTATTTTCTGCTGAAATCTCATCAATCTCAATCTTTCTTTTATATTACAAAACATCTAAATTGAAGCTATAAAGTTTTTGTGGTAGCATTGTTCCAGTTAATGATATGGCTTTTAAAAACAGCTCACAAATTCAAAAGAGCAGGAGGAAGAGCAGAACATCTTTTTCACAGTTTTAAAATCTCCATCTAATAGGAGATGTTGGCATTCTTCCGCGCTGCAAACTAGGCTCATATAAGAATACAAAAAATACAATCATATTCATATTGATTCCATTGTGTACTGAGACCAGAATCAGACCAGAATCTTTTCCTTAACTGGATAACCGCTGAAGAAAATAGGAGTGACAAAAGAAATTAAGTTATTGATTGAAACACTATTAAATTAGTCCATTCCCATAATGTGCATGAATCCACAATATCAACATCCATTATCAAAGGCTTTTATCAACATCTAGAACTTTTTTGTGTGCCTTATCTTCCCTCTGTCTATGCATTGAAGCCCAGAACATGTTTCCTACCAGTAGTACAAAAATTGCTTCCTTATACTGTACTGAGATTCTATGCTGTCCTGGTGAGTAGTTAATATGAGTAGACACACAGGCTGGACCAGCCTTCTGGCTTCTTAACTGCTTGATCAATATGGACTAGAAGGAAAGCTAGTGATTGGCTTATCTAGTTTGCAGGTGACAGGCTCTCCTTAATTCTACATTGGGGAGCAATATGGCTGCTTCTTTGTAGCTGTCCATGGTGCTGATAATGTTGTTTCTCTCTGACCTTGCCCACCATTGATTCTGCAAACAGTAAACACTACCAATTATGGGCTACTGTATCCCACATGCTATTCCCAGGTATCTTTCTGTTTGAGACTAATCTATCCAGGGTCCTAAGCCAGTAACACAGATACCTTCCACTGAAAGAATAAAACATTCCTGTACCTTTTTCAGTTGTTTGAAATTATTGTTTCGGTGTTTTACATTCTAGCTTTATTCTGTCTAAATTGAAATCCTACAAATATTTATTTAGGGGCAAGAAAGGTCATTGTGTGATGTAATATACAGGACCACACAGAATTATTGTTTACAATTAAACTTCATTGGGACCAGCCAGATTCTTACTGCTTTCTTCAGTACGAGCAGCATCATGAATGAATCTGTCTCTGCCACATATATCAAATGTATAAGCTATAACTGCCTACCACATAGACATTAAATATGAGATGCTCTGTCAGTAACAAAGCAGTAGCAACATTAATTTAGCACTAAAAACCATGGATGAACAACACATAGGGATTCAATCTCTTTGCCTCTCTCTCTCTCTCTCTCTCTCTGTGTTTTACTTTCTTCCATGCTTAATTTTTAAAAAATCATTTTGCTTCTGTTTCACCAATGAAGAATATGATCAGTTTTGGTAAATTCGTATCAGGCCAGAAACCCAAATAAAAATTTCACCCACCCCTACGAGTGAGGCAGGACTGTTCTCAGGGTAGCTTTCTTTCCTCCTGTATAAATAAATAAATCCAAATAAAACAATTCAAATTTATTTTTTTTAAAAGTTGTACAAAACACATGTTATCAGCAGTACCAAAGAATGATATAATTCCTTGCAAGCAGTGAAAAGAAAGGTGGGCTCTAAAACATATCAAAGACTTTCATTTATTTAGTCAAGGTCAAGGTCACCTTGCTCAAAAACAGGTCGTACCCAACTCTAGAGTTCAGTGTTCATCTCTGTTTATAGCCAAAGAGCCAGTGCTGTCTGTGTCTGCAGACGTTTATGTGGACATGTGGCACACATGCCTCAACACCGGAGTGCACGGAATGCTGTTTACCTTCCCACTGAAGTGGTCCCTATTTATCTACTTGCAATTTCTTGCTTTCAAACTGCTAGGTTGGCAGGAGCTGGGATAGAGATGGGAGCTTACTCTATTGTGCGGTGTTCAGGAATTGAACTTTGACCTTCCAGTCATCAAGTTCAGCATCTTAACCACTTGATCCATTTAGTTAGGAATTTATTTATTTATTTATCATATGATGAACTTCAGTTGTATACATTAATGTTGATATATACAGTAATCACAAACTGTCCATCTCAAGTACCTAGCTAGAGTTCCATGTCTAGGTTTGAAAGCCATTGAAGGGCTTCATCTGTGGCACTATGCAAGTCCTCCAATGTACCTCCAAACATGCGTAAAGGAGACCTAAATATAATATGGTCCATGGTTTGGTCTTCTTCTTCATAGTAACATTAGGGAGAGGACTTCCATCCCTATGTGAAGAGGGGTGGCTTCACATCTACCACAGCTGGTTCTCACTTTGTTCAGCATCCTCCACTGCCATCTTGGAAGGGAAAATCCAGCTGGCCATTTGCAGGGATTCTTGATTATGTGATGATGGGGAAACAGAGATGGATGTTGCCAAAGTTCCATTTATTACTTTAAATCATTATTGCTACTCTTCAAGTGTCTGACTAGGATGTTGTGATGGGCATTTTAAGGAACACTTCCCATTCTCCACTTGGACACCTGGATGTTTTGCCAAAATAGCAGTGTGTCTATATCAGGAGTGCCCAAATTACAGCCTGGGGGCCAGATCTGGCCCCTCATGCCAATTCATTCAGCTCACAAAGCCCTCATCGTTCCTGGAAGAGGAAGTAAACGCACCCATGTGGGTGCATTTCTAGGAGCGATGAGGGCTTTGTGGGCTGGATGAATTGGCATCGGGGGCCGCATCTGGACCAGGGCCATAGTGACCAGCTCCCTGAATCACATGAATGGCCCATGGCCTGAAAAGTTTGGACACCCCCATTCTATATGATATAGGTGCACTTTAAGGTAAAGGAATACAAAGAGGTTATGCCCACTGACTCACATCTTCTATGAGGCTGCAGTTACAGAGAGAAAAAACGATTAATATTTATTCACCTACAGAGTGAACAGACGGGGAGTAATATGATTGCAGTCCCATCATTTCTCACTAATAAGATTGGCAATTGGTGTCAATGACCAATTGTCTCTTTAGCAATCAAGTTATGAAACTATTGTTCATTTGTGGAAAAGAGTAAGAACGACCCAATAATTTCCTTTTCTTCCAGATAATAGACTAACTCTATCTTGATTAATAACTGCTCCTCAGCTCATCAGAGAAATGTACTCCCTCACCAGGCATGAAGTATTTTCTCCTTCGGAATGGTTTGGCTTCTTTATGCTTCTGCCTCATTTTAATTAGACTGTAGCTCCCTTTGTTATGTAGCATGTACTACTGGAAAGGGAAATAAATCACAGATTTATAAATTAGCACAGTTCCTTCAGATTCCCCACCCCCTGCAAGATACCATAGATACAACTTCCCTCTGGCTAAATCCCCCTTCCTGTTCCCATTACCAATTACATGGTAGTTATTTTCCTTCTCAATAGATCACAGTAATCTCTCAGCATGTAATTATGTACTGCTATCTCTGGGGTCTTTGGAGAAATGAGATCTAAATATTCCAATGTTTTTTCAACCCTCATAATTTCCTACAAATAAATTATTATCCATTCTGTGAAATACTTATAAAGCAAGCGTCTTTAAATCTGCAGCTGGATTCTCACTTAGCTTCCTGCAAGATGCAAATGTTTTCACAAGGAGTAAGTACCAACTACCTAGGCCCGCTTAAATACTTTATGCTGTTATGTGGGAGCCATTTTGCTATGGTACCACTAGGTCCCCAGAGGCTCCTTCCCATACCTCTTGGAACAACAGCAGTGTAGAAAGGAGTGACACCTAGGCACCCTTATCCTTGCATGTGGCCTGGGGGTTCTAGTACAACAGGGAATGACACTCATCAAAACAAAGGCCACATAACTGAGATAACTTGGCAGAAGGCGCTGCTATATATTGCTGGACTAGCAAGAAGAGGAAAAGAGGAAAAGGCAAAGTTAAGAGTTGTCAATAAAAGATAAATCATTCAGAAGCAATTGATGGCTTTGTTCCTGCCCAATCTCCAATGAATTCTGTCAGGAAAGCCAAGGTGATCTACTTTTACCCTGGTAACCATAGTAACCATAGTGTCACCCACTGGATATCAAATGTGTCATAATAGCAAGTGGGTAGGTGGTGTCTTTCACTCAAATTTCAGGGTGAGGACCCTGATCATGAACCACCTATAGTCACACTTTCCATTGCAAGGCACAAGTTTATTGGGCATTGATTGGCAGACGCAAAAGATTTTTAGTTTCTGTGCTGCAATGACCTACACAATGTAGAGGTAGTAGAAGCTCCCTGTAAACACTGGCTTCCGCTTCTGAGGCAGGGCTAGGATGGAGGAGTGGATTCTAGAAAATTGGGCATGTTGCTGGATGAACCTCCACACCACTATAGATCTGTGTGTACCAGTTGCCATGTCCAAAGTTTTTGGAAATGTCTGGACCCCCCCCCCCCGATAATTACAGAAATCTGCATTCATTCACATTTAATATTCTTCACCTTCCTACTGGAGGGCAACTGTCACTAATTTCTTTATAGTCAAGGGTAGAAGGTCAGGAATTATAAGTACCAAGTCTTCACATTGCCATTTGAATCCTTCTATTCCTGGCTGCCGTAACTCCCTTGCTCTTGCAGCCATTTCCGAAATAAGAAACATCTGCGACATATTAACAAGATGCTAATTTGATGCCAGCACAGATATAATCCATCTATCGAAGTCATCATAGTGGATCTTCTCAGTAACATGTTTCAGCTTGTAGCCATTTAATTTTCATTCATCCCATGCTGACTTCCAAGTATCGGAGAGCTAAACTAGATAACAATGTTAGTACAGTACTTCATTTGAGTTCCCTGAAGCAATTTTTAAAAAGACTGACTCTTCCATCACAAGCCTGCCTTACACTGCAATTTATAAATCCGTGTGTGTGTGTGTGTGTGTGTGTGTGTGTGTGTGTGTGTGAGAGAGAGAGAGAGAGAGAGAGAGAGAGAGAGAGAATGGATTTTAAGAGGTAAACATTGGCTTCATTTGAAAGTCTGATTGCTTAGGCATGGAGCTTTGAAGGAATGGTGTTGCACTGCCAGGAAGAAAATATGCCATCAGCTTCTATGTTGGGGCACACAGAAAGAGCCTCCTTGAAGATTGTGGTATTTTTGAATCACAATCGGTCATACTCCAGTCTACGGAAACCTTGTGCTGGCTAATCACTAGGTCACACCAGTGGTGGGCTGGTCTATTGGGCAACTGCGACTCAGGCCAGGGTGCCCCCCAGGCTTCCCCAGTACCATGGCGCCTTCCTTGGGTACCAGTCCAAAGAGCTGAGCTGAACTGGAATGCCCAAAATGATTGATCAAACAAACGGGGCTCTGTGTTCCTCTGCCTACCTTCCTCCTCCTGTGCTGCCAAAGATAAGATTACAAAAGAAGTTCCATTGACAGTGGAGCTGCTGTGGCTTAGAGGTTGCAATTTTGCCTTTTAAGCAGGAGGCTGTTGGTTTGAATTTCCAGAGGGGAGTTTAAATTAGGAGGTGAGTGGGAACTTATATATTTTGTTAGGGTTTGACCATTCCCTGTCCAGCACCCTTTTAGAATAGCCAGTACACCCTTGGATCAGGCACCTATGGAATGAATTTCCCAAAAAGTGGTTTCATTACACAGTTTCACATCTGGCTTAGACACAGAAGCAGCTGCAGCAGCTGCTGCTTTTATGTTGACTTGGTGTTTCATCTAGTTTGACCTACAATCACTGCTTCCTGTCCTTTAAACAGATAACAAGCCACAAGTTTTCTCTCTTATAACATGACATCTATGACTACTCAGGTGATGTGAGGTGCTGACAAAAACTTCTCTGATTTCAAGGAACTGAGCACTAGGGGGCAAAATGCCGCAGCAGCAGGAAATAGGCATTTCCCTGTAACGTGTAACTTGATCTTGCCTATAGGCAAGAAGACATATGAAGACACCAGGAGGTGGGGGAGGATTCTGCTTCAAGAATGCCACAACAATCCACCTTGGAACTAGGTTTCTAGGAAATGATCCAGATCAAGCAGCCAAGTGTCATACATTCAGAAAACCAAAAGTTAGCTTCTCTTCTCCCCACCCTCCCCAGAAGTCTAAAAAAGTGTAGCATGAAATGCTGCCATTGCCACCCAAATCACAGACCTGATGTTCATTTAAATTTTTTAAAAGCATTTTCTTCCATTGCATTCTTATCCAGGTGCTGGAATTCGGGCATTGATAGTGTGCTCAAAGATAAAGATCTTTTTGCAGCAGTAATTTATTGGGTTTCAAAATAAGGTAAATAATTAGAGCTTTCACATTGGACCAAGATGAAATAGATTTATATTTGTTTTGCCATTGATCTTGAAAGCACCTCTTTGAGTTGAAAGGAGATCAGCAATGTATACTGATTAGCTGTGCTTTAAAGCAAAGATAATTTGTGTTCTACCTTGTCATAATGATTTAATTCTCCCCCCTTGTTTAATTAGCATACTCAGCTAGGAAGGTTATCTTGGAGACAGTGGATTAAAGTTTTTAGCATGCATCTACTGGAGGCTGTTGACTCTTGTTTCAGAGGTGCCATTAATTCAGTCTGGGGTTTAGTCTGTCTGCTGCAGGAGCTATCCAAAGTACTGAACCGTACTCCCCACCTCAACGGCTCAGCACTTCTTTTGTTTAGATAATGTTCCCTCTATACCAGAGGTGCCCAAACTTTTTGGGCCGTGGGCTGATCATGTGGTTCAGGGAGCTGGTCATTAAGGCCCGGGGGCTGCACCTGGCCCCCGGGCCTTTGTTTGGGCACCACTGCTCTATACCAATGGTTCCGAACGTGGGGCCCATGCCCCACAGCGGGACTTCAATTCCTAGAAGCCTAAGTCAGTACATTGGCTGAGCAGTGCTTTGGAGAATTTACTTAGGCTTGTGGGAATTGCAGTCCAAAAACCAAAGGTTGGGAAACATTGCTCTATACATTTGGCTACAGTGCAGCCAGGATGGAGGGACTTTGGTTGAAGAGGCAGGAAATAGCCTGGGACGCTTTAGCATTCCTGCTTGGAGGTCCAGGTGTGGGAAAAGAGGCTTGTTTTAAGGCCTGCCCTGCCCTGATCATGCCATTTTGCCTGTTTGCAATGGCCCGCTCACCCTCCCTGTGCCTAGAGTATTAGGGTTGCCTTTGAGGCCTCAATAGGGATTTTTTAAGCCCACCTTCTGGATTTGGCATATGAAAGAGGAGTATTTTTTCACCTATCCCACTCTAGCCCACACGACAATTATGGCTTAGGGACGTGGTTGCTTAAATAAGTTACATTTAGGTGAGTAGTGCTGGGTTAGGATAGTAGCAATGAATCTGTAAGGGTGCCATTGCATGAGGTGAAACCTGGATGCCTGGCATGATTCGGGTAAATTGTTTGGGCACGTAGGGGACACCATGAGCCATCTCCATGGTACATCCAGCATTCTTTCATGCAAATAGAGTTGGAAATGCTTGCTGGCCTGGGAAGTAGCTTTCAAAGGCATAGCACTACCCAGAGGCATGGTCAAGAGTTATATCTCTGTCACCTAGTCTGAAGAAGGAACAAAGTATGTCTTGGATCAGGTATCAGGAATCATGCTACCAGCTCCTACGGAGGTCAGGGGATTCGATTTATTTAATAAATGTGATTCATGCCTTATACCACAAGAAATAAATGTGGCCCAAACCTTATACTAAAGGCCCTGTCTCAATTTCAACACCCCATTTGCAAGTTTTAGAAATGGAAAAGTATAGTCCATGAAAATAGATTTTGGAAAATCTGGCGGCAATTTGTAGAACATTCAATCGTTAGAAATAAAGATATTATTCCTGTATCTGATCAAAAGAGTTTTTGGAAGGTATGAAAATTTATGTGACTTTTTATAATCTCCTGGACATTGTATATAGCACAGCAGTGATTTGTAATAGAATGAGGATATTAAAAACTTGTAGAAATACAAAGAGAATATAGAATGCTGTGTGTTGAATTTTAATGTGAAAAATACTTCCAACAAGTGTTATTTTATTTTTATTCTTTTTTTCCTTCCCCCCCTTTGAAATGTTGTACAGTAATACCTCATATAACATTAGTATCGAATAACACGAAAATCGCATAACATTAAGGAATCTGGGGGGAAGAATTGCATCGGATAACATTAAGATCCTATGGGATGCTTCAGATAACAACCGCTAAAGCCTGTGTGGTTACAATGTATCTCTATGGCTCCCATAGGATTTTAACATGCATCGGATAACACTAAAAATCATATAACATCAAGACTTGTGGAACCAGGTTTTAGTGTTATATGAGGTTTGACTGTATTTGTTGTAATGTACGTTGTTCTTTGGATTGTATTTTGTTTGAAAATTTAATAAAAATGATTTAAAAAAAAAGAAATGGAAAAGTCCTTTAAAAAGCCCTTTTTAAAAAACAAAGTTGAAGTGGCCCCATATCCATTGTTTTTGTTAACAACTGGCAGAGTGGTTTGTGTGTACATCTTTTCCTAGAACAAGTTGGTTGAGATGTAGAACTCTGGATTAGGCTCCCAAAAATCTTCCCTGTCTCTCCTCAGTGCTTCCAAGGTGTGGTATCATTATGGAGGCACTGTGGATGAATGGTGTCCCTTTATAAAATGATGGTGTTTCCCATTGGTCTGTAAATGGTTGATCCAGGATTACCCAGCAAGAGGACTATGGTAGATGGATATTCAAGGTCTTACCACAGACTTCCCCAACCAAACCACAGCTTTTGAATGTGGATCTAAGCTTTGCTTCACCAGTCTCATCATAAAGGCACTAGAAGCTTTGGGCAAAGGGGACTTTATTTCAAAATTGTGTGGAGTTGGCATGCTCTGGAATGGGGAGCAAACTCTGGAATGGGGAGCAGAACCCCTGCTTACATTGTAAGGTTGCATACACAGCAAAATTATCTTCACCAAATTATAAGGCAATTTAGTATCTGAACTGTAGTAAAAGGATTAGGCCACTTTCCTTGGTTATGATAAGCATATTCAACCTTTAGGGATCAATACTGCTAAAAGACGCTTCATGGTTAATTATGTTATTGGCCAGATGCAGATGAGGAAACAGGCAAATGAAAGGTGAGCAGTAATTAGCACACACAGCCATTTTAATAATTTAGCTTTGCCAGCCTAGCCTTTCTGTGTAATTTCTTTCAAGAGAGACAATCACCAACTCACTGATCCATAAAGAAAAAAGAATTCGCAGGGGCTCAGCTATCACCACATTATGCTGAGAAGTGAAACAAAGGGATTTGGGCGCTGGGGCAGAATAGGTTTTTATTTTATTTCTGTTTTGTTTTTGTCATTGCTAAAACAGATGGTCCTACCAGTTGGAAGACATTTTATATTGGACAAGTGTTTAGAATTTGTATGCAAACTGGCTTTTTAAAACTGTACAGACTTTTAACCTAAGATTTGTAAATCTGTGATTCATTCATCTATGGTTTCCAACTGAGAAACACTGAGCTGCAATAAATTCCTATAAACCTGTGACCTCTCTTGTCTGTCTTTACATAAATCTATATGCCACTGCAACTGAAGCAATTTCTACTTTAAAAATTGTATGTCAAACATACATTAGACATATCTAGGTTGGCTCTAGTTGTAAGATAAGGGACTGCAGTGGCTCAAATGGCTAAGATGCTGACTGGAAGGCGGCAGGTCAACAGTTCAATACCCGAGTACTGCAGGATGGAATGAGCTCCTGTCTCTGTCCCAGCTCCTGCCAACTTAGCAGTTGAAAGCAAGAAATTGCAAGTAGATAAACAGGTGCCACTTAGGTGGGAAGGTAAACAGAATTCTGTACGCTCTGGTGTCTAGTCATGCCTGCCACATGACCACGGAAACAGAGATGAGCACTGAACCCTAGCGTTGGATATGACTGGCTTTCAAGCAAGGGTGACCTTTACCTAGTTGTCAGTTGTGTGTATGTGTATGCATGTATGTATAGCTAGCTATATGCTGAGGCCAATATAGAACATGATGTTTAATGCAATCTCTGACATCCAGGTTGTTAAAAATGGAAATTGGGATGGAATAAAAGGTGGCAATATAAGAGAATTGGAGCAGGTAAGGAAAAGGAAATTAATTGTCAATTCCTCTACCATGATCCCAAGGAAAATCCTTCCTGTAAAGTTTGAATTTATACTGGGATGAAATTTGCCCAGCTCTGCCAATGCAAAAATATGCTGCAATTCTGTTGTTTTCTCCCTAATAGGTTTTTTTCCATTAGGAAAAAAAGCGGAGGAAAAACATTCGCTGCTTGCAAATGAAAGAGGATAACATCCCTCCTGCCCCAATTCTATACTACAAATAGAGCAATTTCAACAGTAAAAATATTTTGTCTTGAGGTACCACCTAGAGCAAAAATGAGCTTCTGAATTTGCAAGCAATTGGAGTAGGATATATAATTTGAACAGCTAACTAATGACTAATCCACAGGTAAGCTATCACTAGAATGAAAATTGCTTTAGTTTTCTACTCAATATTAATAGGATGGAACAGATTAACGTAATCTCAAAACTGATTTACTTTAAAAATAGCATTGAACTTGCTGTTTTGAGATTAATGATAAGGGGACTCAACTGCTATTTATCCTTTCCTCTTGCACAACAGAATGAGCTCCCGTCTCTGTCACAGCTCATGCTAACTGAGCAGTCTGAAAGCAAGAAATTGCAAGTAGATAAATAGGTAACACTTCGGTGGGAAGGTCAACGGTGTTCCATGCACTTGGGTGTCGAGGCATGTCTATGGAAATGTCTGGAGATGCAGACAGCACTGGCTCTTTGGCTATAAACAGAGATGAGCACTGAATCTTACAGCTGGATATGACTAACTTTCGAGCAAGGTTGACCTTTACCTTTCCTCTTGCACAAATGTTCAATTTGCATACAACATCACCTAATAAGTCTTACCTTGGTCCCCCAAAACATTGCTCTTTTTGCCTACATTCATCTTGTAGAATTATATAATCAAAGAATTAGATAACTGGAAGGGACGGTGAGAGTCCAGCTTCCTGATTAGGATGGAAGTCCACAACTAAGGTACTTTTGACAGATGACTACTGAACCACTGTTATAAAAGTCTTCAATGAAGGTATGTTCACCATGTTCTGAAGTACATTCTCTTGTTCATCAATTTCTTCACTGTATATAGTTTAAATCTCTTTTCTCATAATTTGAATCCCATCCTTAGGTTCTGCCCTTTGGACACACATAGCTAATGCATGACTGTTTTCAGAAGTCTTCAATCTAAAAGCCAACCAGCCAGGAGCACCTTTTCTGTAATTTAATTTGTACATAGGAGCTGACTTTGTGAGAAATTTGATGTGCTCTATCCAGCCTCATGGTTCTATCAATCACCCACACCTAGACAGGCCTGTGCTGGGGTGCCAAATTACCAGGATGGGCGGCCATTCACCTCTTCTGAGAACCCATAAATTAAAGGGCCACACCACCTCAGCAGTTTCTGCTTCAGCTCCTCTCGCAGGGCTCCCCTTGACCCTGTGGGAGAAAGTCCAAAGTGCTTCAGCAGCTTTGGAGATTTCTCCACACTGCAGCCAAAGCGCTTCAGACCTTCTCCCACACGGCAGAGGAAAAAAATGCTAGAATGTCATTTGGTTCAGAATATATATATACTAATAGATATACAGTATATGAAATAACAAACATGCCCTTAACCTCTGGCCCGCAGGCCAAACTGTCCCATGCATATAATTAAATGTTGCCCACAGTGTGAACCCAGGCACTTGTAGGACCCCCACCTCCACCCACCACCACATCAGCCTTGGTGCACAGCACTGGGGGAGTCTGGGAGATGTAGCCATTGCCGCACGGCAAGAAACCTCTCCTTTTGGCGTGGATTTCAAAACAACGGAGCAGTGAAAAAATTTCAAAACACTGCGTTCCAGCTCTGTGAAGCTATTTGCTGCCTGGGGACCAGCAAAGGCTGTCAAAAAACAGCACGGAGAACCGCCGCTGCTCGCTGCCGATGATGACGTACATGCAAGTCCAGGGACCAGACCTGGTGGGAAGCATTGGGGGCAGGTCTGGCCCCTGGTGGGAAAACATTGAGAATGCTTGCCTAAATCTAATCTGAACCATCATTTCTAAATCTTGATTCTGATTTGGGATCTGTATTGGGTTCAATAAGGTCTGAATCAATCTGAACCAAAGCGACATCTGATCAGAAAACCACTTTAAAAAATTCTTGTACTTGACAGAGGCTCAGTGTTGTCCTCAATTACCTTTCAGAATATTTAAGATGGCATGCCTTGACATGTTTCAGGGTCTATATTGACCTACACAAAGATGATCACAGTAGGGAAAAGGGTATAAGGGAAAGATTCTGATTGCCATAAGAACATGGGCCCCTCTTCGCCCTGCCAGAGACTAGCTCAAGAGGCCAATTTTTAATTCTACACCATGCTTCTACACATCCTAGGGCATTCTGCAGTATACAGCTGGGTTAGGCACTAACTGGTTTTGACTGCATTATTATTATTTTTAAAGACTAGCTAGTGTGAAAAAGCTGGCTTCCTTGTGTGTCTCATTAATTTCAGCTCAAGCCTTGGCAATTGTTGGCATTAGATGCTGCAAGGTCTTGGACACCTGTCGGGCATCTAATCCGCTCAACGTTTTAGGATTTGGAAAAGAGCCATTTTTGTGCGGCAGCTGGAGGCTCGGCCTATAGTAAGGTTTCCAAGACCCTAAGTGCCAGGATCCATCACCAATAAATGATTCTGAGTCAGGGACAGATGTCCTGGTGGTGAAGGCTTGGTGACACTAGAAACCCAGAAATGACACTGGCATGTGTGCACGTGTGCGTATGTGCACATACTCACACACGCACACACTTTAATCAGTGAAAAGAGTTCTGCAGAAAGTGTGATGGCCATTAAAATAAAAAGAGAAACAGCAGACATGGTGAAGTTAGAAATAGGGTAGCACTCCCGATGTTACTCTTCTGGAAGGGGAAAATACCAGAAGAAATTGTGTGGTTTTTTTTGTCTACTCTAACCTAAGAACATTCTTTTGTTCCCTCCTCCCTTCCACCATTTCCTATCCGTTATCTTTCTTTCTTTCTTTCTTTCTTTCTTTCTTTCTTTCTTTCTTTCTTTCTTTCTTTCTTTCTTTCTTTCTTTCAAACAAACAAACAAACAAACAAACAAACAAACAAACAAACAAACAAACAAACAAACAAACAAACAAACAAACAAACAAACAAACAAACAAACAAACAAACAAACAAACAAACAAACAAACAAACAAACAAACAGCTGCTATCTCTGCCACCCTTCCCTTGGTCCAGATAGCTTCTCTCTCCCTCACTCTCTCAAACATATTTTATTTTCAACTATTTGTTAAAAGATGACAGCAGCAAGGAAAGTTCACATTCTCATCTTGACAATCCTTTGGCAGCCACTTTGGGTCCCTCTTATGCTTGGTTGCCCATCTTCTTCTTCGCTTCCTCTTTTACCCCTTTTGGGTGTTGAGGGACATACAAGGTTCTTGCTCTAGCAATTCTAGCTGCCTCCTCAAGGGAAACCTTTACCTTTACCACCAGTGGCATTTGGTGCAGAATTCTGTCTTGGCTCTCCATGCTAATGAACTTGTGAACTGCTCAGAGAGTGCACTAAGCACTATGGGGCAGTATATGTGTGATTGCTTTGTTTTTTGATAAATAAAATATGTTACACAGTAGCATACTCAGGTTTCCTCTGCAAATCTGGGCATCATGTAACTCCCAAATTCAGGAAGACTCTAGGCTAGGGTTCCCAACCTAAGGCCTGTGTGCCAGATCTGGCCCATGGTGTCATTTCATGTGCCCCCACCCCTCCAAGGGCATTCAAGAAACAAAATGGCCACCCCCTTTGAAGCTGTTGGGACAAAATGGCCACCTCCATTATGCAGGCAGGGAAAAATGTCTGTCCAGCCCTTGAAGCTGACTGAGAGAGCCTGACCTGGCCCCCAGTTTGAAAAGGTTGGGAGCCCCTGCTCTAGGCAGCTATCTCTATTGCCTAACCCCCAAGCCCCTGCTGTTTGTTTCTCCAGCCAGTGGCACTGGGAGTAGGGAATGATCACCCACCAACATGAGCCTTGGGTGGTGCCCAATAGCTAATAGCTCTTGGCAGCTCTAGGGGCATATTCTCACAACAAGCAGAGTTTCAGATTTCTGGACAGCTCTCAGATTTCTAGTCATAATGATATCCCAGCACATCCCCAAGAGAGTAACGGAAGTGTCTATTCAGGCTATTAAGTGGTCACACATTTCAATAATGGATGCTATAAAATGCTTTTTTGGCAGATTGATTTCTTTATAATGCCCAGATCTGCACAAGCAGCAATATGGAATGTGAATGATTCCACAAACCCACACCCTCTCACACACACACTTTTAAATATGTTAGGATAAAACATAAATCAGGAGATTTAATTTGTGGGATTGCTTAAAGTCACAATTCAGTAGATACTTTCTAGGGAGCAAGTAGCACTGAAATTCACTTGGGCTTACTTCTGAGTAGACAAGCAAAAGGATACATTCTAACAATTACCTGGGAGCAAATCAAACTGAACAGAGTGGGACTCAATCCTGAGAGGGCATGAAAGACACATAAGCTGAAATCCTGTTGCTTAGTTTAGCAAGTCACAATTAGAGTGTTTCATTGATGTAAGTTTCATTGATGCAATTGGACAATTCTAGTTCTGGCTTATTAGACTAAGCAACAGGATTCAGCTGCTGGGATATAAATCTTGACCAGGCTTGTCTCTGCACATTAAATAAGAAAAATCACTGCAAATGTTATCCTTGGTGTTTAACAATATGATAGGGATCACTGTCAGAGAGATTCTGAACATTGGCAAAATGGATTCTTACACATTTTCATAAAATGTTTGCTATTGGAAATTACAATAAACATTACTTTCTTGTACAAACTGGCTAATGCAGTACCACTGGGTAGGTTTTTTTTTGTGTGTCTTATTTTTTGTGCCTGCTGTGAGAGTGAGGATGAAAGACGAAAATGACTAATTTGGTGGTGTCACAATTAGTAAAAAAATGAGGTGAATCAATATATTTATTTCAGCAAACCTTTAATGTTCACTGTTGTGTGTTTATTGGTGGTCAGGAGCATGGACCCAGTTATTTTGCCTGGATCTGCAATGTTCAAACAATTTCATCAATAGATAAATCAACTAAAATGTTTGTTGATTAATTAAGGAACACCATGTTCTAATTGATGCACTTGTGAGAGAAGGATACTGTGATCTTTTTGTTTGTTTGGGCAATAATTTTTACTGGAAAAGGGAAACAAATTGAGCAATTGATTTTGATTATTGGTAAAATTATCCAATAATTATCAAAGTAAATACCTAGATCAAGTTTGATAACAACAAAACTAAATTAAACATCTGATAAAAAGTAAGATTACTAACTGACATGCTTTAAGCAGCCCAGTTAATTAAATTTAGGATGTGATCAAATGGCTTCAAAGGTGTATGCCTAATTACACCGGAAAGGGTATCCCTTCAAGCATGAATGATATCCCTTAACATTCCAAAGTAGAAGTAAGACCAAAAAGCTTGAACTTGGGCGTGTATTGGTGTTGGGCATTTCCTCATACAATGGGAAATAGATTGTGCAGTGTAGACTGTCCAAGCGGTCCAAACTGCAATCTATTTCTCCATGTACATTGCATTATGGTTGTTTAAAATGTAACTTTTTGAATGAGATTTGGTGAATAAGCTTAAAATGGAAACTCTGACTTTTAAAAAAAAATCACAGTAACTTCTTTTGAAGCTCTCCTAGTATTTGTATTACAAATGTAAGTTCAGAGCCCAAACTCACATTGGTATTTCATTAACTCCAGGCCCACCTTAACTACATCTACACAGGTGGCAGAATCACACCACCAGAGGTGATATTTGAGACAAGATAAGAGAACAATTACTGTGTTACACAGGAGCCTTTTCTAACCCACTCCTTTCCAGATGTGTTGGGATTAAACTGTAATTATCTGGTTGGTGATTATGGGAATCTTAGCTCAACCTGGTTGGAAAAAGCTGGTGTACCATAAAAATACATTTATGTAAAACATGCTGAGCTATATGAGAACCTAGAAGGACAAATGGGTGGGCTCATAAGGCTGACCTCACTCTGGAAGCAATTTTTTAAAAACTAAACTGATAGTACTTTGGACACATCACAAGAACACAAGACTAACTGGTAGAGACAATAATGCTGGGGAAGTTAGAAGGTCACCAGAAAAGAGAAAGACCCAATAAAAGATGGAACAGCTCCTGCAAGGATCCATGGTCTTGAGTTAGCAAAAGCCAAGCAGGGCTGCCAATGACAGAACCTTTTGGAGGTTGTGTTGGAAGCAGTTTGATGGCAGATAACAAGAACAATCATAAGTGAAGCTAAATTTGATCTTCCCCTTTCAAACTTTTGTCTTCATTTGAGAGCCCAATCCATACTGATTATAACCTATCTATCTCTATTCTCACCATTAGTAGCTGTCAGAGGACTATTACAACTCCCAACAGTCAATGGTATCATTATTAGTGTCACTTTTATGGTTAGTGATAGTCTAGCATCTCAGAGCAATAAGAAGTTAAAATTAAACAGCATAGTGGTGGTAAATTTGCAGTGGTTCTTTGCTGTATTGAATAGTAACTTTTTTCTATGTGTAGATCACATCTTCAAAAGACAGGTCGTTTGCTCAGCACATTTCCACCTTGACATTTAAGACAATTTGATTTTGTTCAACATTTTCCTAACCTCTGACATTTTTGTGGCTGCATAATTGATAAAGAAGGCAGGTGCTTTCTAGTTTAATTCTGAAAAGTATGCTGAATTAGCTAAGCCTCTTCAGGATGTAGTGAAATGTACACTGCCTTACGGTTGGACAGTCTTTTTGCCCTTTACAATTTGTATGCAAGCCTTTAAAAACCCACTGGTTTTCAGGCCTCCATCACTGATGACCCATGATCTGAGCTGGGAGAACCATCAATCAACTGCTGCAGGATGAGCAAACACCCACTCCACAAACCAAAACCGCCTGTACTTAAAACATCTCAGATCTATACCGCAAAACATAAGATGATGAAAAAGCTCTCAAAATATATTATTAATTTTTTTAGTGTGCATGCAACAAATATTAAAAGTTGGCCCTGTGACTGGTGGAAGATCCTCATAGAGTGTAGTCTCAATAACCAACTTGGGTTTACTACTGTAGGGAAGATCTCAAATGAAGAACACAAGGAAGGGAGGAAAAGAGCTCCTCCAAGGAGAACCGTACTGGCTCTCATCGGCTGGGCTTCTCTGTCAGCCCATCAATGATCAGGGTGGGCAGGTAGAATGGTAACAACAAAAGATGCCAAAAAGACTGCAGCAGGTCCATACCATATATGCTGATTCTCATTCTGTGCATGGCTAACGCTGGTCTCAGCTTGTATCTCTCCCCCTGCCCCTATTGCCAGTTTGATTCAATTTTATTATTATTTTGCCCAGGCTTTGGCTGACCTGCTCTCTGATGACCTTGTCCACCTTTGCCCTCTTAGTGGCCTGCTTTCCCCCTTAGCTCTCTGTCTCATAGCTATTTGCAGCCTTGATGACAGTGATCTGGTCAGTTGCATCACAGGACTCCTTAAACAAGCAGCCCTTAATCTGTCCAGCTGCCCGTGTGAGGATCCTTTGGCATCTTCCATATGACATCAAGATCCTGCTTACTGACTGGGTGTGTAAACTTCTTTGTCCTTCAAAATGTCTCTGATTGAAAGCACATACCCAAATATGTCATTGCAATGGTCTTTCTCCTCCTTCTGTACCGAGTATCCTTTTCATCTCAGTCATAAATATGGAGGTGAAACAAGGCTGCAGACCCCATATTAAAAGGAAAATAATGACCTATCTAGATGCAGAGGAAAGGAAAACCAAGACACTGGTGAAATATTTCAATTTCTATGCAAGCGTCTTGCCTGGCCTTGTGTAGATTCAGCAGATTACGCTGGTATCGTGCAGGAAATAGCCCCCTGGGGACAAATGAATGTAATATATAAGGAGCAAATCTAAATGTATGGTTCTTTCTGGGAAGGGGAGGGCTTTGGAGTTGAGGTCAGAGAGGGGTTTCTTCTGCAGAGAGGAAGCTAGAGTGGTAGAGAGATTTTTCCTAGTTGGTTAGCAACAGGTCATGCAGCAAAGAACAACGCCTAGAGTGAGTCCACCCCAAAATCCATTAATTTCTAAAGGGGTCCTGATGGTTCTGACCATATGATCACCCAAGGATAACCGCCCTGGCCTTCCAAGGTCTTAACCAAGCTGCTGTTTCTTACCACACTGTCATAAATAAAAATTAACATATTAATGGAGGGGAGATGAGATGCATGTTTCCTGTGGGATGTGAATCTCAACTCTGAGGGACAGAATGTGATTTAAGCATTGCTTCCTGGAAAGAGTTTTCAATTTATTGTGTGGCCAACCAGTAACTAAGGGACGCGGGTGAGGGTAACCTCACAGATAGGAAGCTGTTAATTTTGTTCTAGGAGAAGGTCACACAAAACAGGCTGCTTCAGGATGAAGGCGTGTTTGCTTTGGTTTAAAAGCAAAAGGGGAGGCCAAGCACTAACAAGAAAGGTGGACCATGAAGGTAAGCAAATGAACTTTATTACCTGTCTGGCAAATGAGCAGCTGTTGCTCTCCCCACAAATGTTTCAAACAAAAGCCTAAGAAGCTATGAAGCAATGGCTTGGCATACACACAAAAGCACACAGGGAGGCATAAACATCAAACCGACTCACTCATAAATCAGAGTCAGATCTGAGAGATTTCATTCCTTTCTCAAACGCAGAATTATGGGCCACGTAGGCTTGTTTTTTCTTATTTTCAGAGTCGTTTCTTCCCTCTAAAAAAGCACTTTAGGCAGCTTGCGGATAAAACATACCCTGAAGATTTGGGGGGAAGAGGAGGAGGAGAAGGAGAAGGAGGGAGAGAACCTTCTAGGAATCTTACAAATAAAGGTGGGGGAAAAAACCTACGAACCATTTTTCTTCTTCAGGTGCCGTATCCAATTCCGAATATTGGCTATCTTCATTGTGATCACCCATGACGATTGTCCTGAGAGCAATATAATGCGGTGGCCTTTCATTTGCATTTGCCATCGCAGCAGGACACCCATACCATGGATCCAGTTTCACAAGTACCAGGTTCCAAGCCCTTTGGCACACAAAGTCTTCAGCCCCAGGGCAAGATTGATGAAGCCATAGTTTCGCTACCACTGGTATGTAGTATTTCTTGGGTATCCTTCATAAAGATGGATTCAAATGGGGTTTAATCCACTTGGGGACCCTTACTCTTCCCTGTGGACTTTGGCACCCAAGGCCGTTAGTCCTCAGGGTTGTCAGGTAAGTTAACCATGCCTGATGATCAGAGTTGAGTCATTGACAATATGGTCTACTCTATTATTATCCTGGCAAGATAACCTTGCCAGACTTTAAAACTACTTATAGTATATATTAAAGCAGCAGCTTCAATTCTTAGTAAAATTGCAAGGATAACTGAATGGCCTAAGGTCAGTATTTTAAAACCAGCTATTCACATCTCATCATTTCTGAAAGCAGAGAATTTAGATTCTTGTCTGAATTACTTCCCACCCAAACAGTTTGCAGTCACCAAACAGCCTTCTGGCAGCAAAAATGTACATTATAGATAAGCCATTGATAGAAGACAGAATTCTTTAACCAGAGAACCCATGTTTGCCATAGTAGGACTTCTTTTTATCTTCCATAACTAGTAGATTATCATGTTTTGTTGTGCTAATTAATCTTCTGGAGCCAAGCAAATTTTTCTTTCAAAGTCTGAGTCCTCAAACATCTTGTTGAACCATGCCTGGAACACTACAAATGATTTCACCTTGAATGATGGGTTATCTGTAATATAAAATTTGGAGCTCATTTGCACATATCTACTGTTTTATTGACTGTGATAGCTTAGTGGTTAAGACACTGAACTTGATGACTGGGAGGTTGGGAAGTCATCAGTTTGAGACCCGAGTACTGCATGATGGAGTGAGCTCCTGTCTTTGTCCCAGCTCTTGCCAACCTAGCCACTCAAAAGCAAGAAATTTCAAGTAGATAAATAGGTATCATTTCGGTGGGAAGGTAAACAGCGTTATGTGCATTCCAGTGTTTTGCCTGCCACATGTGCATAAAAACATCTGCAAACACATGCAGCACTGGCTCTTTGGCTATAAATAGAGATGAGCACTGAGCCCTAGAATCAGATATGAAGTGGCTTTTGGGCAAGGGCAACCTTTACCTTACTGTTGTGATCTTCATTAATCCTGGATCTCCACCTGAATCACTCTTGTTCCCCAAAATCTTGGTAATGATTTTTGTGTTGATTGGAAGAAGTTAGTAGGGCAAGACAGACATCTTCTAGAGGTCCAAGGAAAGCCAAATCCTCTGTATACCTTCAACTTTCCCTGCCTCACCTGCACCCTGAAGGTCACATCTACTGGGGTATGTCACAAAATGTCTTCACCCACACTTTGAAGATCATTTCCAATGGGGAATGTTGCAAAATAGCCTTGACCATTGTTTCTCAGGCTTGGATGTTCTTCGACTACAACTCCCAGAAATCTTGGCCAACACAGTCAATGGTGATTATGTCTGGGAACTATACTTCAAAAACATCTGGTGCCTGAAATTGGGAACATCTGGCCTAGAAGATGCAAAGATTGGGGCAGGTTTGCTGCTATTGTCATTACTTTTTAAAACAGGTAACCCTGTGTCCCTTTGGTGGCATAAATTTTAAACTAGGAGAATGGCCTTAAAAATAAGCATATTAAAAGAAATCAAAACTCATCATGAGTAGATAAAGATCATAGTAAGGATTTGCTTGGATATATGCATAAAAGGAATTCAGTTGCAAATATTTATCTTTTAATCAATGAAGAAAATCTGAGTGGTCTTTTTGTATCACCAGCGTCTAGACCTGAGCAACCTTTCCCAGTAAAATCACCATCATTACATTTGGGATTAGCGATAGTGTTCAATTGATGGGATATTTTATCTCTAATTAATATTTCCTGTATTTTGTCATGCCATTTTCGGATAGTGGGAAGAGTTTTAATTTTTCTGTTTTCCTGCAGTTTGTAATTTTGCTTCTACTCAAAGAATAGCAATCGGCTGCCTTCTAATTTGTGCATACTGTATTTTAATCTGCATTTCTAATGAAGTAGCTACATTCACTGAAGGATGTTGACAAGTAGATCCCAGCCAGTATCATACACGAAGAAACCATTAAATTATGACGTAGCATATTGTGGACTTTTTCAAAACTCAATAAGAGAGGTTACATTTATCTCACTAATGGCAATGCTTTAGTTGCTTGGCATGGTGCCACAGCCCTTTGGCCTGTTCTTTTATAGGAGTCTTCTTTACTAAAGTGTCAGGAACTAAGTAATTTAGGGCAGAAAGTAATGCATAGATATCACCCAAATCCAGAGGTAACTGCAGTCAATGGAAGAAGACAAAGCCAATACTCTCCTACAACCAGGCAATGGTCAACAGAAGAGCACAACTGCATCTCTTCCTTCAACCAGACTACATCAGCAGCAACCCACAAAGATTGGTTTCTCTCCTTCAGCCAAAAGTTATCAAGAAATCACAGTATCTTGCCTTGCAACAGGCAGTGAAAAAAGTGTCACATTGTCCAGCCTTTCTCTTCCAACTAGGCAGCACAAGCAGGATGTCATGATGGCCAATCTGTCTTCTGTTACAGCAAGCAGCTACCACACTGCATGGGCACAATCTCCTCTCACTCATCATTTTGAGAAACAAGCTCTTTTTTTAAAAAAAAATTGAGGAGCTTGTATTATTATCCAGAAGTTAAGTTACAAGATACAGTATATGGAAAGCTTTGGCCAACTTGTGCTTTCTGCACTAGATGAGTACATTTCTTTTAATAGAATTTTTTGGAATAGTACCCATGTTAGTCTGTGGTTCAGGCATATCAGAAAACAAAATAAAAAACACTGTAGCACTTTAAACTAACTGCTATATTTTTATTGTTAGCTTTCATGGATCAAGTCCACTTCTTCAGACAAGGAGTGAAACTTTCAAGCATGGTTTATATATACCAAACGTAAGGGTCTACATATTAAAGGGGATGTGCTCAAGCAGAATGACAGAATAGCAGGCATAACAATACAGCTTCCTACAGCTATAAGTAACCATAGATTATTCATATTAGTTTTAAATGTCTCACTTTCAATCACAAAGGTGTGGAGAAAGCCCATTCTGGTTTCTGATTAACCTCTTACTTGGATGTCAGAAAACAAAAAAAAAAACCATTGTACTTTGTTACTTCCTGTTTTGCTAAAGAGAATTGGCAGGAACGTTGTAATACACCAAAATATAATATATAAAATATCTAGCACCATATAGCAATCTGTGTATTAAATTTGATAATGTCCCAGAAACCCTTCACTAATATTTAATCCCCCGCGATGGGTGTCTAGCAAATGGATGCATTTGATTTCTGCTGTCTCTCTTTCAATCCTAGTTTTGTAATTTCAGAGAAAAGGGAGACATTTAAAACTAATATGAATAATCTATTGTTACTGATAGCTGTAAGGAAGCTGTATTGTTATGCCTGCTTCTCTGTCATTCTGCTTGAGCACATCCTCTTTAACATGTAGACCCTTATATTTGGTATATACAGTATAAACCATGGCAAGAAGTTGCACTCCTTGTCTGAAGTGGACTTGATCCACGAAAGCTAACAATAAAAATATAGCAGTTAGTCTTTAAAGTGCTACAGTGTTTTTTATTTTGTTTTCTGATATTTCTTTTAATGATGTCTTGTCATGTTGTCCAAGTCATAGTGACCAGAGCTTAGATTGTTATTTGTTGTATTACTCAATACCTTTAGGCAGCCCATCATTACTTCTATTGCACCAGTAATATTTAAAGTTGCTCCTTCCCAATATACACTCTGGTCCTCTCTTGAGGCCCATCCTGACATTGGAGTTTGCAAATGTTTATGTACAAAAGGTACAGGTGCCAAAGGTGTCCAGTTTGATGTAGTAGACAGAATGATGACCTAGGATTGGGGAACCATGGTTTGAATCCCTACTCAGCCATGGAAACTCACTGGGTGAGTGGAACTGGTCAAACTACTCTTTAAATATCTCATTTACCTTGAAAGCCCTATAGCAGGGGTGGCCAACCTTGGTGATCCAGCTGTTCTTGGACTTCATTTACCAGAAGTCCAAGTCAGTAACACCTGCTGATCAGGGCTTCTGGGAACTGAAGTCCAAGAACAGTGGGAGCACCAAGGTTGGCTACTCCTGCCCTATAGGGTCACTATACATCACTTCCAACTTGACAGCACATAGCTAACTAACAAAAGCCATAGCTAAAGTATTGTTCCTTTGCAATTTAGGATTGATAAGTGAATGGCATAAAACCAAACCTAAAAATTCCTGGCAAACCCTTTAAAAGTAACTTTTGAAAGTAATTATAAGTTATTCATCACAGCTAAAACGTACCATTGCAGCTACATATTACATATTCTTATGATATTCATTGCCCCAAAAGTATCTAGTGACAGCGAATTATGTCATTTGCAACTAATTATTTTTAAGCTTTTATAGGAGGGGTTGCCAAACTTTTTAAGTACGGGGGCAGGTCACACTCCCTCAGACAGTTGGGGTGTGTGTGTGAACTGGTGGTCCCCCCACTGCTTCTGGTTGTTGTAAATGAGTCTGGGGCAATTCCAGCAGCAGCAGTGGCTGGAACAAGGGCGGCTGCTGGATTATTTGGCACCATGGGCTGGATCTGACCTGTGGGCTGTAGGGTTGCCGACCCCTGGTTTATAGTAACCCAAACTCTCTATTTCACATCCTGAAGGATCCTCACCATATACTAGTATTCAGATTGACAAGTAAGTGAAGAAGAAGAAGAGGTAGAAGGGGGTTCTCCAATTTCCTCCCTCTAAGGGGAAATAAAAAGGTGACTGATTCTTGGGAGGCAAGTGATGAGAAACCTGGGGAGCATAGTGAAAAGTAGAGACATTAAATTGGAAACAAAGATTTGCATAGTCAGGGCAATGGTATTCCCTGTGGCAATGTATGGTTGTGAGAGCTGGACCATTAGGAAAGCTGAGCGTAGAAAAATAGACGCCTTTGAGATGTGGTGTTGGAGAAGGGTTTTGAGAGTACCCTGGACAGCGAGGAGAACAAATAGGTCAATCTTAGAAGAAATCAACTCTGACTGCTCCTTAGAAGGTCAAATAATAAAGATGAAGCTAAAGTACTTTGGACATCAAATGAGAAGAGAGGATTCACTTGAGAAAGCCTTGATGCTTGGAAGGGTAGAGGGCAAAAGAAAAAGGGGATGGCCCAAGATGAGATGGCTAGATGGTATTGTAGAGATAATGGGTACAGAGCTGAGCAAGTTGAGGGGGATGGTGGAGGACAGGAGTACCTGGAGGACAGTGGTCCATGGGGTCGCAGAGGGTCAGAATTGACTGTGCGACTGAACAACAACAAAACCCTGCTCTATTCAACTGCAATCCGTTCCTTAAGAAGATTGGTGCTTCTCTGTGCCACAGTCTGGAGTTGGTGGGGAGAGCACAGGATTTTATTCCACAGGGATTGTGTCAAGTTTTCAGTGGTGTGCCAAAATAATCACAAAAGGGCAAACACACTACTACTCTCTTGTATGAGATATTAGACAATAACTTTGCTTAACACAACTGAAAAGTAGACTTAATGAACCAATTGTTGAATAATGGGTCAACATTTAGGAACGCTCCATTGAATACTGGCTTTAACATTTGGAATAAACTCTGATGAAATGGAGCTCACTTCATCAGATGTAACCATAAGACTAGAACTCTGTAGTCTATATATGTTTATGCTACAAGAAAGGTGTTAGCCTTCAAGGTGCCACAGAACCTATTTTTAAGCAGAGCTTGGGAGTCATCATTTATTTGTACTTATTGTTTTTCCAACAGCAAAAATGTAAGAATACTTCATTCTTGGGAGATGTGGCTTCAACAAATGGTGGGAAAAGAATATCCCACAGTTCAAATGCTGAAGCAACCATAAGGTAGGTGAGAAATATCTGGTTCATACCACAGACTCATCACATCCAGATGCCTGGGCTTATAATAATAGCTAATTGCTTTGTGCTACCTTGCAGCTATAACTGAAACTGATAATTATTTAAGCATTACTCCCTGAGCTCTGGAATAAGAGATGGAGTTTGTCAGTATTGAAAGGCGAGAGAAGGAAAATGAGTGGAAATAGAAACAGAAGGAATATCCTTAGAACCCCATCTATAGTCTCTGTGATGGAGTGCCCTGTGTCCAGCTTGCTAATGTGGCTCCATCATGCTGATTCAGGCTGCTCAGTTTGTTCAGCTGCAACCTCCTCCTTTTGGTCTGCAAGATGGGGCTAAAATCCTGCCCCCTTCTTCTTCAGAGGCGCAGTGGTTAAACTGCTGTGCTGCAACCAAAAGGTTGTAGGTTCAAGCCTGACCAGGGATCAAGGTTGACTCAGCCTTCCATCTTTCTGAGATGGGTAAAATGAATACCCAGCATGTTAGGGGCAAGATGCTAACTAACTTGTGAACTGCCCTTCAGCAGTATGGAACAGTATATAAGTGTGATTGTTTTGATGCACATCCTAAGGTGCTTATCATGCTTGAATTGTGCTGCATCTATTTCGGCACTATTTTCTGAAATAATCAAAAGAGTGAATACTCCGGTTGCCAGCAATGTTCAAAGTTAACACTCAGACACATCCAGTTGGAGAATATAATATGGACTTGTACTTTGCCAGAGGGCTTCTAGCAAGGAATAGGCTTTTGACAGGGAGGTGAGGGATGGGTAACAGGGACAGCTCTTTACTCCACAGGGATGTTTCCAGGCTGCAAAGACTCTGTGATTAGGAGAAGATCTTATATCGCTGGCCATCTGTTAACAAATCCAGTGTTTCCTGAGCTCTGTCCAGGATTACTGGGGGTGGGGGGATAAAAGATAATAAAAGCAGTAATCAAAGAGAAAGATGATTATATTGGAGATGGGCTCTGCGGATCTGTAATTCTATTGACCTTTATCTTTGTGCCTGTGGGAATACAACCATTCTCTAGCCAGTGCGCTGAACACAATTTGCTCTGCCCCGCATCAGTACAGCGCGTGACAGCTGACAAGGGAAACCATTTGATTACACAGCTCATCCTCCTCCTCCCTGTCAAACTTCTGTGGGATTGTGCGAGGGCAGACTTTACACTGACAGCTTGTGATAGGGCTCTGGTGTTATCGCAGAGAATTAAGTGGGCAATGAAACTTTCAGTTCTGCCACAGTCTTTGTCTTGTGAGTTGGCTTATCAGCACCCACCATCTCCAACTGCAGAGAGAGATAGTGCAACTAAAGCTGTAGATTAAAAAAAATAACAAAGGGCGGGGGGACACCAGGGCCAGATATTTGGTTTCTCAGCTTGTTCAGGCAAATGTGTAGAGCTGATTAATGAAGCAGATATTACTCAGGTAAATGGAAAGCTGACTCTGAGTCCCAGATCATGAGCAAAAGCAAATGCTTTGGAAACATAACAAAGGAAGTTAGAGGAAGGCACATACACAAGGACACAGTGTATACCAGGGATTCTCAACCTGTGGCCAGTGGGCCAGATGAGGCCCATGGCACCATTTCATGTGGCCCTCCACTGCCTCCACCATACCTGGAAGTGACATGTGGTGGAGGAAGGGTAAACAAGGCCATCTGGCCCCCAAAGCTATCTGAGGGAGCATGACCTGGCCTCCGGCTTAAAAAGGTTGAGGACTCCTGGTGTATACTTTAATTAGAAGTGTGCTACTTGTCATTGTCTTTCCATCCACCCCTTTTTATTTGATCAGTGAAGTTTGAAGGGCACTTCTTGGGAGAAACATAGAAGTTCTGAGGGAAACTGTGAAGGGCTTTGGAAAGGAGATCACCATTTAGAAAGAGCCCATGCTTAATGGAAGATCATGTGCCTAGCACCAGAGGCGTAGCTACCGCCGTATCTGCCGTATCAATTATACGGGGGCCACGGGGGCCCCCAACGTGCGTAAGCAAAACAAATCTTTACCCTTCCTAAGGGCCCCCAAACAAATTTTTATACGGGGCCCCGCCAAGGCACGCTACGCTTCTGCCTAGCACACACATCTTAGACAGGCCATGGCAGCAGGCCAGTTTAAACTCATGAAGTGGGGAAGTACCTCTCAGCATTTTAACTCTTACTGTATACCTCCCTCAACCCCCCCATTGTTTCTCTGTCTCACACACAAAACCCTCACACATGTTTTTCTCCTGTGTGCTCAAACATCATGCTCAATTTCCTCTGCCACCACTTTCATTCACACTGCTGTTACACATGCATATACCAACACAATTCACTAAAACACAGCTTGCACACAGAACTATTTTTCCAAATTCACTTCCTTTTATCATACATATTATACACACAGCCCTTCAAACATTACTAAACTTGCTTATATATACACACCCATGTAAACACATACACATCAACCATTGTTACATCCGTATCATTCACAGGCCTCTCACTCCCTGCTCAGTCATCTTTTTCTTGCATAATGTCACACAGCCATCTATCTACACCAGATGGTACTTTCCAATACACATCATAGACACATGTTTTCACCACCACCACCACCACCACCACCACCACCACCACCACCACCACCACCACCACCACCACCACCATGATGGCTTCTCTAGACTTTGCCTGCTTAAAGGAATAAAGGATCATCTCAAGGCCAACATAGATCAACTTAAAAGGGATGTTCTGTCGCCAGTAGTGGGTGGGCACCATGCCAGCATTGTGATGTCACAATGTGGTGTCACAGCTACAAGGATTGATTAATCCACTCTTTTGCAACCACACTGTTAAATCTGATGTAGCAGATCTGTAATCTAATTCCTGCTTCCAAAAGCATATTCATGGAAAGGGAAGGACAGGGGATTCAATATTTTGGTGTTGTTATTTTTTGGCTGAGTACTGAGCAGCCAGCAGGGCACCATAGGGAGCACCTGCCTCCTATCATCATGTGAAACGTCAATGTGACAGAAATAATGAGTTTCCATATCATCTGAAAAGGGACACAAGACTTGTCCATGGGAAGAACAGTGGGAGGGACAGTGAAGAGGTCATGGATAAATGTGGAGAATACACTAACCCTTTAGTCACAAGTATGACCAGTAGCAATAGCTTCAGATCTCTTGTTACAGTGGAGAAAATCCACTACCCAGCAGGCCTTCCAATACCTGGAAAGACGGGAGTTTGACAAAGTTCAAAAGCCAGTGGGCCTTGGAAATAGAAAAGAGTTGAAATGAGGACGTTAGAGGATAAGAAAGGACAGGTTTGCAATGGAAGAATACAGTCCCAGAAATTTCCCCTCTGATCACATCCCAAAAATCTCTCTTCTGATCACATCTCTGAAACTCATGCGGTGGGGGAAATTAATTGGGACATCCTATAGTAATTTTGATTTACATTGATATGAGAAGCCACTACTTGCTCTCAGATTGTTGTACATAATGTATTACGATAGTGGTCTTAGATTGAAATTGCTCAATCTCAAGCAGTGTGTCTGTGTCTCAAATTGCAATTCTGACCATGACACAACCATCTGGATTCTTCCATTGGCACCTCTGCTTTGGCAGGCAATGGAAACAATGCCAGATTCTTCCTATATCTATTTTTATCCAGAGCAACCCACCTTCTTTCAGTGATGGGATGTAACAGGTTCTCACCAGTTCGCCAGAACCGGTAGTAACTTTTCCCAGTGTCCCGGAGAACCAGTAGCAGCTTTTGGGGGGAACCACCTTCGGGGCTTACCTTTTCACCGGTTCCCCCACTGCTCATGCATGCCAAGCACTTGGTGTGCATGCACACCTGCAGAGGTGTGTGTGTGTGTGTGTGTGTGTGTGTGTGTGTGTGTGTGTGTGTGTGTGTGTGTGTGTGTGTGTGTGTGTGTGTGTGTGTGTGTGTGTGGTGAGGGGTATGTGTGTGCTTATTTTTATTTTATTATTATTTTTATTTGGCCCCGCCCATGATGTCATGTTAGCTCCGCCCACACTGTGATGACATCACGGTGGGGTAGTAAAATTTTTGACATCCCACCACTGGTTACAATTCTAACCTCCTTCACCCACTGAACAAACTATTATCAGCCTCTAGCTGCATGGTGGTTGTGGTGGCATTGTGAGTGGGGATGATAGACCAAGAAACTTCCCTTTATAATAAATGAGGGTGTTTTTAATAAAAGAAAAGTGGCAGATGGGCAACTGTGAGCACTGTGGGACAATTTAAGGAGCTGCAAATAGATTCTCATATATGATGAGAATATGTCTCCACATTTGATATCAGTGTCAAGTGCCAGGAGAATTCATAATCTAAAAAAGTCTTTGACACATTGAATGGGCTGCCTTCAAACAATGCAGCTATGGAGACTACGTGTCCTGCTTTTACAGAGGAGAGGCAGACCTGTGTTTGAAGGGCTATCTATTTCCAATGTGCAGGCATCTACTGTTTGAAAGGCTGGTCAGCTTAAAATGAAGGAACCATTAAATATCAGAGCTCATTAGTCATTACGATCTGGTTGATCAGTTGAGTAGCACACGTCTTCGCTAAGGCAAGATGTGTTTGTTTCTGAGTTTAAATGAGAATAAATATTTCTAAATTTGCTTCTATCTGTGTAAATTGACAACATGCAAATTCTATGCAAATGACTGTTCTCTTTTGCATTTTTTTGGTAATTTTATTTCCTCTTTCTTGACAATGAATACCGTAATTGGTCATTCAGTACGTTATTAACAATTTTGAAAATTTCCTGCATTACTGTGTTAAGTAAATACAAGTAAATGATGTTACTATGCTGCAGGAAAAAATATTTTGTTTGGAGGGACATTCAGGAAATGTGAATAGGTGATTATTCAGGAGCAATCAATGCATTCCACTTTGTCTTATCCCTACAATCTGTACTATAGTGCCTTAAAACAGGGTGGTTAGATGGTAACCTGTGGTCTACTTGGTTCTGCCTGGTCCCAAGCCATTTTCTTACCTCTGTTTCACATGTAACGTGTAAAAGACCTTAACCAGTGATGGTGAACCTTGGCACTCCAGATGTTCTTAACCTTCAGTTCCCAGAAGCCCTGATCAGCAGACCATGTCTGTGCTGAAGGATTGAAAGGCAATGTTGGTGAGGACTCTGGCACTGCTTGACTAGAATACAAACTGAGAGAAGGCATTAGGGATCCAGGAGCAGCAGCAGAGCAAATGAAGCTGCCAAAAAAGTGCTCCGGAAGAAGACTGAAAAAGTAATTGTTCCTAAGGGTAGGGAAGGGCCAAGTTGAAGGTAAACAACAAGAAGATACAAACACATAGGGAGAGAGAAAGAGCTCAGATAAATCAAGGCTGCCCTTGTAAAGTTCATAATTCAGTTTCACTTAGATATAATTGTCTGGCTGGACATCCTGCTACAGTAATGAAGTAGACCGTACAGCCAGTGGCTCAATGCTGAGTGTTGGGTGGCAGTAAATAACCTGTCTCCCTAAAGGGGCCAATGGCTACAGGTGGATGAGCCCCTTTAGGTGGGGTGAAGGTCCCCTCAGTGGAGGAAATGCCACTGGAAACCATCATATTGGGCCCAACGGCAAAATGAGCAGAGGAAGAACTCAGATGGTTATGGAGGCAGAAGAGACCATGCCAGATGGACTGGCTGTGAAGGTGCAGTCTCAAAGCTATGGCAGTCCATTGCAGTCCCGGTATTAAATCCTGCATGTCTCATTTCATACGTGCTGCAGGAGATGGCTCGGTGACCATAGTGTGTGGGTCACTTCATGGCAAGTTGGGATCCAACTTAAATAAATTCACGCCAATGGCATTTTTCCTGCCTCAGGAAAAAATGCATTCTAGATACAAGTTGCAGCAGATGACAACTTATATGAATTTAGGATTAGGTTTTGCATTTTTATTCCACAGTAGGATCTCCTGGGTAAATCAGACTAAGAGTTCTTCATCCAAGGTCTCCACATATGCGTCATGGCGGGACAGGAATTTGAACTCAGTTCCCTGTGGCCCAAGTTCAGACGCTATACATCGGTACCCAACCTATGACAGGTCTCTGTATTTCCACCCTTTTGCTTCTCTGTTTGCAGACCCACATCTCAAAGGATAGTAAACATTTGCTGTATTGTACTGTGAGGGAAAACCTACAAGCCAAACAAGCCAGTGAAGTGTTTTGACCTTAATCACAACACTCTGAAACAGAACAATAAAGCTTGCTGGAGTTGCTGCAGAGATAAATCCATCAGCCTTTGTTCAGTCACTTGCCTGGTGCAGTGATGAGCCCCAATGGAAAGGGGAAGGGCAAATTAATCATTCTGTATTCAAAGGATGCAAGGTCTGGATAAGAAGCAGTAAATCATGCTCTGGAGGACACTCTGAATCATGTGGATGGCTTGTTCCTCCTTACCTTCCTTCTTAAATCACAAGCAGATCCACAAGTCTGGGCTACTCCAGTTTCCTATAAAAATGCTTCTCTGGGCAGGATCCATAAGGCAACGAAAGTAGTTCTTGTCTCTGGCATTTTTCTTTCCTCAAATCTGAGTCCCTTTTGGGATCCATCTGTATCCTATTTTATGTGACAATGAATATGGCCATTCAATTAAAATTTAATTTATTAATCCTATGTATTATTAGGATAGACTGTGGTGGCTTAGCGGTTAAGTCAAGACACAGAATTTGACGACTGGAAGGTCGGCAGGTCAGCAGCTCAAGACCCGAGTACTGCATGACAGAGTGAGCTCCTGTCTTTGTCCCTGTTCCTGCCAACTTAGCAGTTTGAAAGCAAGAAATTGCAAGTAGATAAACAGGTGCCTCTTAGGTGGGAAGGTAAACAGCGTTCTGCACACTCTGGCATCTAGTCATGCCTGCCACATGTCCATGGAAATGTCTGCAGATGCAGACAGTGCTGGCTCTTTGGCTGTAAATGGAGATGAGCACTGAACCCTAGAGACAGACACGACTGGCTTTTGGGCAAGGGTGACCTTTACTAGCCACTGGATAAGAAAGTGAATGGGCAACATCCATTTTAAAATGTCCTAAAACTGTAATGTAAGAAAAACTTTGGAAAACCCATCAAATAATTTTGGCAACAAGAATTACAATTTGCCTATTCAAAGCTGTAATAAAAAGATGGGTAACCCATAGCCCTCAAGATATTTATGGGACTACAATTCCCATCAGGCCTAGATAGCAGAGTTAATAGTGAGGGGTTATGATACCTGTAGTCCAACAACCTGTGTGGTCAGAGATTTTTCATCTCTGGTTGAATGTGACATCAGTGAGTTGTGGAATGTGGGCTTTACTGAGGAAGAAACTCATCTACATATTAAAACATTAATGTATCAACTTTTCCTTTTTCTATACGCTCACTTTTAGGAACTTGTAACATGATGTTCAACACCATGCTTCTCCACTCCTGTTTTTGTTGCCACAGGCCAACAGGGGTAGAGAGACAAAAGTGTACAAAAATGTTGGAAACTTCATGCCTCAAGGAACAATTAAAAAAACCCTGAAGGTAGATGTAAAGGTCACCCTTGCTTGAAAGCCAGTCGTATCCAACTCTAAGGTTCAGTGTTCATCTCTGTTTCAAAGCCAAAGAGCCAGTGCTCTCTGTGTTTGCAGACATTTCTGTGGTCATGTGGCAGGCATGACTAGAAACCGGAGCACATGGAATGCTGTTTACCTTCCCACCAAAGTGGTCCCTATTTATCTACTTGCAATTTCTTGCTTTCAAACTGCTAGGTTGGCAGGAGTTGGGACAGAGATGGGAACTCACTCTGTCCTGCAGTATTCAGCTATCGAACTGCCTTCCAGTCAGCATCTTAGCCACTTGAGCCACTGCAGTCCCAAAGGTAGATTTAGAGAGCTGCAAAAGAGTAATGCAGTTCTTTGGAGTATCACGAAAAATACCGTGTCCTTTCGCCCTCAGATGGGATTTTTGTGTGTGGGAAAAGATGGATTACCATGCAATCCACCGGAAAGTTCCCCAGGGGTGTTTCCAGAGACACCTCCCCATGCTACCAAACATGAAGCAATGTGAAGCTATTCCACATTTCCTTGTTCACTAAGGGAGGAGGTTTGCCTCTCGGTAATGCTCACACACCACTGTCATTGATATCACCTTAAGCCAGAGATGAGGAATCTGTGACCTTCCAAGTGTTTTTGGACTTCAGCTCCATAATTCCTCACTATTGACTGTTCCATCTAGAGATGATGGAAGTTGAGGTTCAACTGCAAAGAGAGAGAAAAAAATCCAAGGGAAAAGCAGGAAACATACATGGAAGACTGTGGATAGATTCAGATTAAAGTGGTTTAGTATTTCCTGTCTTTTCTGCTTCATGATTTGATGCAATTACTTCCTTTCCTCCATGCTTGGTGTCTCAAAGACAAAAGAATTGGTTGCCTCCTGTTAAAATTCAGCAACCATACTGTTCTCTGCCTAATGGTCCATTCCTCAGACTGCTTCTGGTAGCTACTGGCTTCCTCATTAACTTCAGAAATAGTAGCCCTGCAAATTAGCTTTCTAGAGATACAATATATCACGGCTTCTGAGAATTGTGAAGTATGGTCTCCAAGACTCACCATCCTTTGAAAATTGTTTGTAACTTTACATCTTCTAATTAATATTTGATCAAAATATCTTCCACGCAAGCATCTTTTCACGTTAGCTGGAGGTTTATCATGCAGCATCCATGAATGAAATTTAGCTTCAGTTGAATAATGAACACTAAGCAGGACAGGATTCTTCTTAGGGTTATTTAGTATTGTTCCTGGCAGAGTGCAGTGGTCTTGTGCTGAACTTGAAGAGAATTAACCATACTAGTAACTGATCCTAGGCAAAAAAACAACAACAACATTTCCTATTTATTGACTTGGAAAATGCATAAGTGGATAGTAGAGGAGGCAAAAGTCCCTAAATATATGTGCAAAGGCACCTAAAGCTGACTTCTATATATGCAAGTCCTGAGGCCTTGTGGAGAGCCCATGCGCTACTGCCTCTCTTTAAATGAGAAGGACAAGAAATGAAAAGGGACCTCAGAATAAGGAGAAAGATGGAAGTTCAAGTACCCTATCTATCTGTCCTGCAAATGCTCCAGTCAGATAGTTATTTGGGTCCATGTGACTCTTTCTCTACTGACCTCTCCCACCAAATGGTCCTGGATACTTGCTACATGTGTACAGTTGGGTAGGGGAGGCAAGAGTATGGAGCCCATTCCCAAAGGGATACCTTAAACTTTTTTTTAAACCTGGTACTTCTAGCCATTTGCAGTGCAATCTTTTGTAACAACCCCCCAACAAAGTTGCCATCTTAGCATTGGAACCAGTGTCCCATCCCCCTTCCATCCTTGATCCTTCCTGGAACCATTCTTGGTTTGTACTTGATGCCTTTAGGTCTGGTCGGTCCTTTGTCAAAGTTGAAGACTGTGTGGAGAAACTGAGTTTCTTTAAATTGAGCTGGAACAAAGGCCTTGAAACAAAGCAACTGAGTATTAAGACTGTGTGGGGATGCAGATTAAGATGGGGATTAACTGCATTGTCTGGAACCAGGTATGAAATAAACACACTGCAGACTCATTCCAACATACTTTGGTGATATTAGACAGATGCAGTTGCACTGCCAATAGCCTTAGAAATGTTATTTACAGTACATTATTATTATTTTTCTCTTTTATAGTTGAAGAACCTCTTTGATTGTTTTACCAAGGAAAAAGTCATCTAAAGGAGGGAAAAGAACACAATTAGGAATAATTTCTGTTTTATCTCAGTACGACTAGTTTGCCATAATGTTTGCAATTTGCTGAGTAACAACTTTCTCTCTTGTATGCTCTGGGGCTGTTTGCAGCTGATCAAAATGTTTTAGAAAAGATTTTACAAACTGGGCTGGTAAAAAAAGGGAGAGAAAAGAACAGCAATGTTTATAGAGTGTTATAGTAGCATGAAATTCCTAACATTATATAAAAACCCTATCAGAATTCTCTTTCAATGAATATAGCAGCTTAAACATGGTATTGTTCTATACAGAAATATGAACATTAAATCATAAAAACCTTCTCAGTTATGTACCACTAAAACATATTGGCTGTGATCCAAAGGGCCCCACACAGTATAGCATTCAGCACACAGATGTTTCATCAGCACTTGCCACAGACAAAATTGTCTGCCTGGTCTTCCAGAACAGCTGGAGACATCAGGATAGCAAGAATCGCAACTATTACTGCTGTTCAAAAGAAGTAAAAGAAGTTTTAAAAAACCTGAAAACACCTAAGTGCATTGTGAGCTGCGGTCCAATCAGAGGTGAGGCAGTTTCCCTCTGAAATGGTGGGCTATTTGGGTAGATCACACAGACCAGTGGCAATGGTGGCTGGTGTCTCCAGTTTTGGAACTGAATCCAGTCCAGATTTTAGAGTCTACACTTTGCAGGAGCTCTCCAAAATGCTCATCCCTATTCCCCATATAGATCCAACATCTTGGTGAATCCATACAAAGGGCTGGCTAAAACCCAGAACTGATTAATCACTCCTTTAGAAATGGAGCCATTGGAAGCTGAAACCCAAAATAAACTATTGCAAAAATGAAAATTTACATGGAGTCCAGCAAAAGCGGAGTGTATACTAGCAGTTTCTACCACGATCCCATCTGCAGAGAGTCAGCTGATGGATTGCTTTGTTATCCTGAGAGACTGTTGCTTCTTGGCTCACAGAAGGCAAGGCATCTCCCAGCAGCACTGCTGTCACCAGGCAATGTGAAAACGTGAGGCATTTTGTAGATAAAACAACTTGCATCCAAAACCTGGTTGCCAAACTGATGGTGAAATCGTTACAATTTTGGCAGCTATTTTTTGTTCTCTCCAATGGATTTTTTTCTCCTCACTTTGTGAAGCCTGTTTACATTGGCCATTTTTTTTGGAAGTCCAAGGTCAGATTGTGCTCAACACACCTTCTGGTCTGCTTAAGGCAAATGGGTCGAAAAAAGAAAGAGTTTGATGCCAATCTGCTTTAAAGGAGCTGGCATGAAGCCTATCCTGGAAGGGCATTCTTTATGGGCCAGAGCAGACATTTTACATTTTGCACATTTTAAAACTAATGTCAGCAACCTTGGGCAAGTCAGCTTGGAACAGAAGTGCAAAGTCATAAATATTTTACTTACTCACTCAATTATTGAACACAGTGGGAAAGGCCAACTTGGCTGTAACAGATCTTGGGCCAATCAACACTGATGTTGGGGTCAGGATCAAAGGAATCGGGGGCTCTCTGTGCATTTCTATCTACTCAATAAGCATAGAGGCCTACAAGGGGTTCACATTTTTCAAAGAACGTGGGTTGAGGAGTATGTCATGTTTACAATAAATATTTCTTCTCCAATTAAATATTGATTTGAGACACACTGTAGCCAAGACTTGAGGACTCCAAAGGATATAGTATTTTCTCCTCAGCCTCCCTTCACCAGGATCTTAACTGCCACTGACTGCTTTTCTGGACCACGTCCTTTCAGAAACCTGCTGATTCTGCTGACCTTAAATCAATTTTATTTTTTCTACCCTCAAGCAAATCTGTAGTCACAACAGGAACAATTATTTAGCAGCAGGAGACTCAGAATGTTTTTCTTAGCTTGTTGCCTAAAATTCTATTTAGTAACTAAAAACATAGTGATCTGATTGAAGAGGACAGCTTCCTCACCTGCTTTTATCTTTCGATAGCAGTGTAAGAAGACTTCAAAGAGGATTAGGGATATCAGTTGACGTATCAAGAAAAAAAGAGTTTTGCCAACTGCAGCCTGACATTCAGGGTTAGTCAGATGGGCTTTCCACTTTCTTCATCATGAAAGCAAGAAGGTTTAAACTTGTGCTATGTTCTTAGAGAGAAGGAGCTACTGTAATGATGAAAATAACTCCTCTGAATTTGAGTTACAAATCAATAAGGCAGCCTTCCTGAAGCCAGTTTGATGCATTCCAGATGCGTTGTGTTACAACTCCCATCATCCCCAACTCTTTCTGGAGGGCATCAGACTTGGGAAGGCTGCCTTGCAGTAATAACTGGAGACAAGGAAGTCTATATACCAGGTTAGTAAACAGGAAAACAATAGCCATCCAGGAATTGATCCTGGACTAACATGTTGATCTGGCTTGCATTACAGAGATTTGGTCGGATGGGACTGGGAGTGTTAAACTCACCCAGCTTTGCCCATCAGGGTTTTCTGTGCAGCAGGTAAGATTATGGAATCTCCTCAGTTTGTTGCTCTGGTAGACATCAACATCCATGCTGGGCCAGCTTTGTCAAGAGTGACTCTGGACTTCATGTCCTACATGATGGCCACAAATCTATCCCAAATGTTATTTGTCCCCATCCATGCTACAGGGCATACCTTATACCTGGTTTTCTGTGCTGGAGTAGATGTTGGTGATCTGGGTGTTGACAAACTCTCTGGAGTTCTGTTGTCATGAACAAATCATTATCTGGTAGACTCACAAGAACTCAGAGCCTCTGTAGAGGTAGAGAACTGTGCCAGGATGCTGACTGGATAAAAATGGTTACTGAATAGCTCTTGGAGAGTTTCCTATTGTCTTGGTGGGTGATTCTGTTGATCTCTGAAATGGGGAAACAGTCAAGGCCATTGACACAACTGCTTCCAAGCACCCCCTCCCATGAAATAGAATCAAATAGGTCTCCTGGTTTACTAGGGAGCTGGTGAGGATGAAACAAGTAGAACAGAGTCTAGAACAGTGATGGTGAACCTTGGCACTCTAACTGTTCTTGAACTTCAATTCCCAGAAGCCCTGATCAGCAGGAGTGTTGACTTGAGCTTCTGGTAATTGAAGTCCAAGAATACCTGGAGTGCCAAGGTTTGCCATCACTGGTCAAGAACCATAGTGCCCAGCACGGGGCACACACACCACAGGGTGACAACCTGATTTTTAAGGGGGGCAATTCAACGAGTTATTAACAGTGAATAGCCTTTTAATCTTCCTCCACGTGAATAGGAGTTCACTTTTTGAATAATAAGAATTATATGTCACTGGGATGGGTGGTGGGTGGTGTGGCATCAGAATTTAAGAGATGCTTAGGTGGGGCATGGCCAAAAAAAAGGTTGGGAACGAATGGTCTAGAGGAAAACTCTGAATGAAGAGCATGGGCTAGAGTCCATGTATGAGTAAAAGGCAGAGGAAATTGAGATTTCCATCTCCATCTTCCATTAGAACAAGGTTCCCAACCTTGGCACTCCAGGTGCTCTTAGACTTCAATTACCAGAATCTCTGATCAGCAGGTGTGCTAACTTGAGCTTCTGGGAATTGATGTCCAAGAACAGCTGGAAACTCTGCATTAGAAAGTTTCTCCCATCGCAATGCGGGTAGAAAAGAAGTCATTCTTCTCTGCAACCACTGTATCTGCACAGAATTGTCTAGCGAAGCACTTTCAAGTGGTTGAGGGCCTATTACATCCTGGCTCACAGGAGGAGAATGCAGCTCATCATGAAGAATTCACATAACACTTTGCAGTCAAAATCACTTGGAATCACTTTGACTTGGATGCAGTAATAGATACAAGTCCTGTGGATGTAACTATGGTCCTTGCTTGTCTTGTGTTAATGGACAAGTTTCAGTTTTTACATCCTGGTGACATGGATAGGACCACTGGATTAGTGAAGGCTATTACATGTCTGTTGCACCTTGCCCTTCCTAGCTTATAAAAGCTGCCAAAGACTGTGATGGGACCTTACCAGGTTTTACTGTTTTGTAATGTTCAAAACCAAGCAGGCTTCCTCTGTTGGGCACAACACCAAACCAAGAGAGGAAGCATCCACAAAACAGTACACGAGGAAAAGAAAAAAATCAACAGGGCCACAACTTGCAAAAATTACATTTTGGGGCTACCGCTCCTAGAATCAACCAACTAGCATTAAAAAAAACAGCATTGCCAAGAACAGAATAGTACTGTATGCCAGTTTGGATCAATATTGTTTCCTTTCTTACACGAATTACAGATTTCTGTACTTGTGTTGTGTATTTGCGTATATTGCAGCCCATCTTAAACTGCATCCCAATGCTAGTCTTAATTCTCAGTTCTAATGCCCACTTAAGGTGGGGATATTTTAAAACTGCTTTTTTGTAGTGGAAAGTGACACATAACTATAATAACTCCTCCTCATCCTGTTAAGACCCAAGCAGACCAAGTCAAGCACTTGATCCTGACATTTTAAACTCTAGGGGACAGCCTGTATTCCTGTATCTGCCCTGCTCATCAGTTGATGTTTGTGGTCCCAGTGTGGTCTTTCAAACTTCATTTTGCAACGAGCACTTTACTAGACTTGGCAGCCTGCTTTATATTGGCCTGTAATTTAATTCCCATCTAAATTACTGCACTATAAGCTGCAAATGGGAGGCGATGTCACTATGTAACCATGTTGCTTTGGAAATTTTTCCGGTAAAGTAAATTGACTCTAAGCTAATTTCGTGGTCGGCACAGACTAGAGTTTTCTGACTTGGGTGGGTTCCTGGGAAGAAAATAGGAATGATGGGGGGGGGGTGTCTTTCACAAAATAAGGCTCTTCAAAAGATCAACCTGTGATATGTTGCCTCTCATCAACTTGCACAGGAAAGTACTAAAACATCAGTGCCAACATTAGCTTAATGCACAACTTTCCAAAATGTGGACAATTTTCTGGAAGTGTATATCACAACACCATGGGGACTCAAACAGTGTGCAAAATGAGGGACTAGATAGCACACCAGGAGGCTCAAAGAAGTGGGATAATATGAACACAGCTCCTGACCATTAACTTGAGGGCAGAGGTAAAGACCAGCTGGAGGATAGAGGATGGATCCAACCAGAAGAGTCCACTTCAATCGGGTTGGCAACCAAATTAGTATTTTCCTGAGTTGAACAGAGGGAAAAATGAAGTTTGGTCCAGCAAGTCATTTTAAAACCCAGCCAACTTCCAGGTGTGGTCAGCTGCAAACATAATCCACAATTCTACTTCACTGGCAGATGAAAGAAGAGATTTGAACATTATAGTGCCATAGATAGCAATAGAGTTGCAATGGGGCTTAGAATAAACCTTTATATTATTGTTGGTTTTTTCTTTTGAAAACAGGAGAGACCAGTCTAAAGCAGGTTTATAGGGACTAATAGGGGCACAAGAGACTTCAGCAAAGAACAGCCCAGAAAGCAGCTCCATTGCCAAGAAGAGGGAGAAACTGGCCTAAACTGCCAAATCATACTTGAGGATGATTGAGGGGGCTTCTTTACACTCAAGTTACTATAATCCAGGACTTGTGCAATTTCTGAAACCAACTGCTGTGTAAGAGTAGAAGAAGATACACTCTAGCCCAGAGGTAGACCGTGGGGTCCTCTAGACATTTTGGGGCTATATGAACTGTGCTTCACTTTTATTTTGGGCAACCTCTTTACTGTAGCTATTCACTGCTGTTGGGACTCTCCCTCTCAATTCAGCCACATTCTGACAGATGGAAATCTCTATTTCTTCTGCCCTTTACTCATGCAAACAATTTTGAGTGGTGACCATGGAGTGAAGACTGTGTTTTTCTTCTCTCTCTCTTAGACTGGACTAGATTTTGATGGAATATGTTGAGAAAACCCTTTGGAAAATCAAAGACTCATCTCTTGTGTTTATGTGGAGTAGAAGTTAATGTACAAGAGAGGTGCATCTGTGTTTTCATCTTTTGAGCAAGAAAATTGGTCTAGTCTAAATTTCAATACTTTTGGAGGTACAGCATCAAACATACCTTCTTCATTTAAACAAGTTTTGACTCTGTGAGGAATTAATATATTGTGTAGTTTGCCCCATTGATCCCAGGGATGGTGGGAGGTAGCGCTGCTGGTTTTAAAGTCTGAGTGAGCAAACTTACACATACCTATCAGAGTACATGATCAGTTATGCTGCTTAACTGTTTTGTCCCCCAAGTGCAAATTTGCAAGAGAAACTCACTTTTGGGAGACAATTCATTCTGCAAGTGGAAGCAGAATGAAAACTAAATACAACTTCAGTGCGAACTGATTTTCCAAAACACTCATATCTGCTTTGATCCATTAATAAATATTGACATGAGCTGGAGAATTCTAGAAGCTATAGTTTTAAAAAAATACACAACCTTTTCTATGCTTTTCTAAGAGTCCAGTATTTTGGGGAAAACACTGCCTTGCAATTAGAGTTTTCTGTCATGTGGGCAAAGGTTAAGGAAGGTGTCCATCCTAAAAGTAAGAATGTATACAGGTTACATGACAGCTGGGAAAGAAGACAGTTGGGGAAGAGGACTGATGTTTTTCTGATCTTCAGCAGAGATTTGTCATTTTTGTCCCCCTCCCAGAAAATCTATGTATTTGATCATGCCTTCTCTAACTTTGCATCTGAAACTTCAGAAAACTGGCAGAAAGCCACCAACATTTCCCCCTGCTCAAGCTTGCAAATTATTTTGGACTGTCTCTACATCTTGACCTTTTTTTGTCTTTTACCACCAAAGAATTGTGTGAATAGAGTAATCAGAAAAAAAATGACACTGTGTAAGCAAGTATATGCAGATGTTCATAATTTATGCCATCTGTATTTGCATTTCTTTAGCATCTAGCCAGCTCTCCCTCTCAGTTTCCTTTTCTTTCTCCCCCTTCCTGAATGCAAAACTGTTCTTGTTACTTCAATTCACCTGCAAAGGTCAACTCAACTGGCACACTTTTTGCCTGGTTCTACTCTAGCTGTGAAGCTTCTGGGAATATCCTCACTTAGTTGTGGGGAGCAGTAGGGAGAATGTGCCTTTCTTGGACTTTCTAGGTCCTTCCAATGGTGTTGATAGTGGGGTGGGTGACATGATTCCCACATGTAATATGATACTGTGCTATAACTCTATAATCCACTAGCTGAAATGACAATTGGAAGTTGTAGTACAAAAAATCTGGAAGCTGTCTGAGAGTCACAGCTTCCCTCTCATAATATTACTTATACCCTGGGAAATGTCCTATAAAATCCTGCACTACCCTAACAATCCAAATCACACTAAAGCCATTGGTCCGAGGTAGTGGACATGTGCAGGCCAGAATTTCTTTGGCCTTCAACATCCCCACTCTCCTCCCAAACAGTTTTGAGGAGCTCCTAGCAACCTGGGGCCCAGTCATTCTGCAAAATTTGTTGAAGATGTTTTGATTTTAAAAGGGTATAAGGTTTCATTTTAACAGGGATATTTCATTCTTGATGTGGCAGTCTGTCCTAGTACCCAGAGGCAGCCTGTTGAGAAATCACTGACCACACTAACCTTCAGTGTGAGAGAAAGATTGAGGAAGGGAGGCATTTTGGTGAGGTTTTTGCCATTTTTGCCAGATACATATCTTTAAGGAAATCTCATATCGTTCCCCTTTATGAAGTGAAACCCACCCACAGCAAACACTGAAAGAATGGTCAATTGACAAAATAGATAAACAATACTATCCAGAGCTTCTAGTTTTTTGAAAGCCCAAGGAACAATGCAGCGGCTATCCTTGTTTCGTGCAATTTGTCCAAAAATGGTTCTCACAAATACTGACAAAAATACTTCATTAGCACTGGCAGAAACTGCCAGCCTGTCTCACATGTGAAAATGTGTCCATTTTTTTTCTTATTGCTTTAATATTTGCTAGATTTTGTCCATGAGCGCTTGCCTAATAGAAATCTTCTCAATCACCCGCATTAGCTAGATAGACAGGTGGTTCCTGTGAGATTAAGACAAACGTGAGATGGTGGCTCTTTAACCTCTGAGTTTAGATTCTTCAGTCAGACCTTAGGGAAGAACTGAACCTAGTCCTATTTTATAGAGAAGTAATGTTTATTATCACCACCATCACCACCACCTTGCTTTTTCATGTGCCTAAGTTCCAAAAGAACTCAATCCACATTTACTGAACTGAATTGACTAAACAGTTGTTAAACTTCAAGGCAAGATGTAACCATTTGATGTAGGATGGTTTTATGTCATGCCACGGTGTACCCAAAACTAGGTTATCCCCTCATCTGGATATCTGACTAACACCAATAAATAAATAAATAAATGAATAAATCTTACATGGTTGGGTGTATAGTCTCAATTGGTTACACACACACACACACCAATTTTAACTTCACAAAATAAAGGCTTGTTTGTAATACAAGAGGTAAAAGTACTGGTCCATGATTTCTCATTTTGATGCTGTGCCCTATCATTTCCCCTCCAAAAAGCTGAGGATGTGATTCATCATAATGGGTTTCCTATCTTGCTGGCAAATTGCCTGAGTGAATGAGTTCAAGATACTCTCATTGTTTGTGAAAGTTACTGGCTGGCAGTCCACCTGACCTTATACAATCTTTAGTAATGTTATGTTTATTGCTTCCTTCAATTCTTCATTCATTTATTCTCCCAGCATACACACATCTGTTCACTGTGCTCAGAGGAGAGAATTTCACTATTAGTGCACAAAGCAGATGGCATCCATTAAAGCAGAAGTTTAAGGCAGCTATTATCCCATTTCCTCGCATTGGACAGGAAACTAGTTTGGATGTATGGTTTCTCTTATTCATCTTATCTCCCTGTAATGGAATGTCACTGTCTAATATGATAAATTCAGTTCAATTGCTTTGCCAGTGAACAGATGAGACACAAGCCCAGACCTCAGCATTTTAAAAGAACCTTAAAATCTTTCATGGAAATAAATAGACTTCATGCAAATTCCAGCTGAGGCAAACTCTCTTAATACACAAACATTTACAATTATAAGAGTACAAGAATAAATAAAAAATAATGTGTGTTCTTAAAAGCCTAAGTGTTTTAGATTGTCATTTAAACAAGACAGTTTAATTAAGGCAGGTCATCCAAACTTAATCCAGTCTGAGCTCAGTTTTCAATTTTTATAAATGTACACACAGATTCATACAATGTTGAATAATTTCTGTGTCTGTAACCATATTGGATTGATAGATATAATACAAATCTGAATTTGGAATGACTGCCTCAGTAACATTTAAATGCTTTAGTTATAAGAGGTTAGATTTTTGTTCCTTTGCACTGACAGATTTAGAACCTGGGAAGTTACTTTTCAGAAGAATTGATAGACGTAATACCGTGCTGAAGTTATTCATAAATGATCAGAGGTTTCACAATACCCTGTGTACCAGCAGACATTTATATTCAATTTTCTTAAATAGAAACATCTGACCTCTGTGTGATGCTCCATGAACATTGTCCATTTTTCAACACTAAACTAACAGGCACAAACATGGAGAGAAGTAATTCCCAACTTTCCATAAATCAAAGATCAGACTCCAGCCTTTTTAAGCAACAGGCATCAAGGAAAGTTAATATAAATGTAGGATTTGGAGAAGACGCGTGTTATTAACTAAACAAGCAGGAATGCTAGCAAAGATGCTGCCATACAAGGATTTCATTTAACTGTACAGCCATCTTCATTCAGCATTTTTTTAGGGCTTTAGTAAATTTCATCTCTCTGTAGTGTCTATGAGCTCTCTGGTATTTTCCCAGTGCTTCTTCCACCTCATCTTTACACATAGAAACATATGCACCAATCTTTTAAGGAGGAATAAACTTAATAGCTGCACAGATCCTTTTGATTGGCAATGCTAGAAGATGTCCACCTGGAAGCATCTTCAGTGTGACTTGTCCTAAAATCAAAGGATTCATTAAAAGGTAGAAAAAGATCTATCATTAGGAAAGTGTACAAAACATTAGCAGATCAAAGTTTAGAAAAAAACTAAAAGGCAAAACCTCCTCAAGGACCATTGTCTTGCCATGGTGAGGGGCTTGTGTGGTTTGATAAGGCTATGGGCCATGTATGGCCACCCAAAATGGACAGGCCATAGGGAGAACTCAGTCTAGACACAATCCACTTGTGAAAGAACTGGCAACCCACTCCAGTATCCTTGCCAAGAAAACTATGGATAGCATCAAAAGGCTAAATGACATGATGCCATAAGATGATCACCTTAGGAAAGTTGGATGCTGTAAAGAACAATACATTAATACCTTGGATATTGATTGCATCAGATAATGCTGAAATTGGATAACGATGCAATTTTTGTAAAAAAAATTGCATCAGATAACGATCTGTTAGCATTATCCGATGCAACTGTTTGTAGCACTTCCTGTTCAGCTTCCCAGCCACCCCGCAGCTGCGGAGGCAGGGGTGGGGTGACTGGGGAATGCAATGGGGGACTCCTATTTTTTTCACCCATTTGGGGCTCTCCAGCACCTCTGCCGGCTCCAGGGAGGTCGGGAGACCTGATCTGCACTGTTCCTGACCTCTACAGGTGCTGCGATCACAGTGTGGGATCAGCGCTTGGGTTGGGGGGGTTGCACACTCGGTTCAACCCCCAACCCAAGCAGCCGATCCCATGCTGCAATGTGCCTGTCTCTTTGGAAAGGGCAGTGGGGATTCCATTCATGTAATCCCCACTGCCCTTTCCAAAGAGGCAGGCGGATCACCCCCTGTTCCCTTTCCTCTTTGGAAAGGGAACAAGGCTTTTTAAAATGTTGTGCGATCAGTGCATCACACAACGTTAAAAACTGGATAATGACAAGACTTGTGGAACCAAGTCTCATCGTTATCCGAGGTACTAGTGTACTGCACAGGAACTTGGCATGTAAGATCTATGACTAAAGGTAAGATGGATGTGGTCAAACATGAGATGGAAAGACTGAGCATCCACATCTTGAGAATCAGCGAACTAAAGTCAACCGGGATAGGTGAATTTAAGTCAGGGGATCATTATATCTACTACTGTGAGCAAGAATCCCTTAGGAGAAATGTAGTAGCCCTTATAGTCAATAAAAGAGTGAGGAAAGCAGTAATGGGATTCAATCTCTAAAATGACAGAATGTTCTCAGTCTGAATTGAAGGCAAACCATTCAACACCACAATAATCTAGGTCTATGCCCCAACCACTGATGTAGAAGAAGCCTAAGTCAACCAGTTCTATGAAGACCTACAACACCTTCTAAAACTGACACCTTCTAAAACTGACACAAAAAGATGTCCTTCTCATCATAGGAGATTGGAATGCCAATGTAGAAAGTCAAAAGGTAACTGGAATAAATTTGCCCTCTGGGTACAAAGGCTAATATATTTTTGTCAAGAGAACACACTGGTCATGTAAAATGCCCTCTTCCAACAATCTAAGATCATTTGGACATCACCAAATGACCAACACCAAAAATCAGACTGTACTTTGCAGCCAAAGATGGAGAAGCTCCTTACAGCCAGTAAAAATGAGACCTGGAACAGACTGTGGCTCAGATCATGAGCTACTGATTGTAAAATTCAGTGTATTCCAGTTGAGCTATTTAAAGCCATAAAAGATTATGCAGCTAAAGTGTTGCACTCAGTATGCCATCAAAACTGGAAAATGGAACAGTAGCCATAGGATTGGAAAAGGTCAGTTTGTGTTCCAATTCCAAGGAAGGGCAATGTCAAAGAATGTTCAAGCTATCATACATAGGTTTCCCTTGCTTGAAAGCCAGTCGTATCTTACTCTAGGGTGCAGTGCTCATCTCTGTTTCAAAGCCAAAGGGCCATATTTAACCTACGGTATATGTGTAAACAGTAAAATAGCAATAACAGAATGATGGATTCCTTCCCTTCCCCCAGCTTCCAAAAAGAATCTTAAAAAATAAAATTGTATTCGGCATAAGTACTCATGGATTGTTACTCATTTCTTAAGGTGCAAATGAGCCACTGCCCACAAAAGCTTGTGCCAAACAAACTTTATTATTATTTAAAGCAGGAGTTCCCAACCTTTTCAAGCCGGGGGTTGGGTCATGTTCTCTCAGTCAGCTTCGAGGGCCGGCCATTTTGCCCTGCTTGCATGATAGGGGTGGCCATTTTGTCCCAACAGCTTCAAAAGAGGTGGCCATTTTGTTTCTTGAATGCCCTTGGGGGTGGGGTGGGCACATAAAATTGTGCCTGGGGCCAGATCCGGCCTACACATTGTAGGTTGGAAACCCCTTATTTAATGTGTCACAAGCCTCCTTACATTTGCTGCTTTCCATTTTGCAGTGATGAGAGGCCCATTCCCAAAGGTAACTGACATATAATGCAGAAATCCAAAGAAATGCAAGATATGGAGCTGGAAGACTTTTTAAAAAAGCTGATGGTAAATGATCCCCTTAAATGTATTTCAAGATGTCTTGGTGTGAATGAAAGGGAGATTGTAATATAATTTACATTTGATTCCATTGCTCCTAAGTGGTAATAGCTTTTTGCTCCTCCATCTTTAAAGAGCACTTTGATCCACAGGTACAGTAGATAATAATGTTTCTTTCTATGCTAGCAAAAGAATTGCATGCTGATTTTCAATGATCAAGCTGATCTTAAAGGCATCAGTCAGCAACCTATACAATGCGTATTTTGCACCCACTAAACATTTACAACTTAACAGAACCAAACTTCATGATAATCAAACTACCGTAACCACAATCAGGGCTCTTCTGTTATTACTGTTGTAAATAACGACACTGATCGTATGTTCTTACTGGTTGAATAGCACACTGATTTCAAACCTATCTGTTAAGCCAACCAACCATTGTGTGCCTCTGTACCTGATATGTATAAATTGATACCATATTGAAAATTCACTCTTATGTCTGATGAAGTGGACTTGATCCATGAAAGCTAACATTAAAATACAGGAGTTAGTCTTCAAGGTGCCACAATGCCATTTCCCTCTTTTGTGTTATTTACTCTCTGATATGCTTGCACAGACTAACATGGCTACCACTTTAAAAAAATCAGTTGTAACCTCTTACACAATACAGTATTGTCAAAATCTGTTGTGCATTAGTTTTATGCTTCAAGTAAAGGCTGCATTAAATGCCTTTACAAAGCTTCACCTGTCTCTAAAAAATTACTAAGGAATATGGTAAGACAGGACTGATTTTATAAGTGATCTTTCCTGATACAGCTGTACCTCACTTAAAGAGCATAATGTGTTCCACAGGATTGCTCTTTAAATGAGTTTGCTCTTTAAGCAAAACACCATTGTAAGTGAGCAATTGTGGCTTCTGGGGGGGGGGATTGCAAACCTCGATTTATTTGTTAAGTGAGTTTTTGGTTGGTTTTATTGGTTAAGCGAAGTGAACGTTCTGAGAAAATTCTGCTCTTTAAGTGAGTTATTCTTTAAGCGAGGCACTCTTTATGTGAGGTTTGACTGTATTAGGAAGACAATAAATAAGATTACAGTAAAACCTCACATAAAGAGTGCCTTGCTGAAAGAGTAACTCGCTTAAAGAGCAGAATTTTCTCTGAATGGTTGCTTCACTTAACAACTAAAACCAACCAAAAACTTGCTTAACAAATAAACCGGGGTTCGCAATCCCCCCACCAGAAGTCACAACTGGTTACTTACAATGGTGTTTCACTTAAAGAGCAATCCTGTGGAATGCATCATGCTCTTTAAGCGATGCACAACTGTATATCAAATACAGTTTGCAGTGATGCTAGAGCACACACAAAGATTTCAGCATACTTTCAGACCAAGCTTCTATAACATGCCATTGGCCTGCCCCATTCACTAAATTTTATGTGGCATCGAGACACTACCATCTTTTGTTCATAACCTTCCCTCATTTTCCTATAGCATCTTCCATATTTTATTTTTTGATAGAAATTTGCTCAGGAGCAAAACGAGGGGAACGGCATAGTGCTTTCTAATTGCTAACTTGAGAACTCCTTTATCTTAGATTATTGAATTCACACTTTCCTCTATGAATTGTGACTAAACTTCTGACACCATTTCCAGTATATGAACCAATATTTCATGTTCAAAGAATGAATAAATAAAATAAACAAATGCAATATTTCTAAGAAAATATTTCTAAACCTGGTGACTAGCTTTAGGATTCACCATGGCCAGGAGAAGAAGAAATGCCATCTTAGGGTAGGGGTGGCTATTCTTCTACTTTAATAACAACCCAAGACACAGATGCTTAGTGGACAGTGTTTTTTTAGTGGACCAGGGAGAAAGGATTGATTTTGGTAGCTAAAAGCTCCTTGGAACAGCTTTGGTTTTGTTTTTTTACTCCAGTTCTCAGAATCTCCCAGTCATCCTGGCTGCTTGGAACTGTAATCTAATTTTAGGAACCGCAGTTCAAGAAAGAAACTTTCCCAAACTCTGGTAGCCACACCAAGCATTTCTGGTAGGCTAGCCCAGAAATGAAACAGTTCCTTAAGGGACCAGTCACTCTTATGACATAAATGAGATAAAAGGCTCTCTGGAAATCAATGGCAACGGACATATTATGTGGGTGAGGCAAAATACATATACATTTTCAGGACTGATCACTCTTTGACTCTTCCATGTGGATGAGTGGGTACCTCAGTGCATTTAATTTATTTTATCATTTTTTAAAAAATGGAGTGACAATATGCCAGAAAGATTTCCCACATAGTCCCAAACGTGTCTGTGTCACAGTGTCAAGTAGATGCTTGCCCAATGCACAAATGTATGAGGCCTAGCAGTTGCAAACACCCCCTTCCCTTGGTGATGACCATTGGCAAATCCCTCCCGCCTGCAGTGTGTAAAGATGCTTCTCCATCTGTCTCTTCAAAATGTCCCCAAGGGCAAACCTCCCCTCCCCCACAAGCAGGACTGAGGTCTATATTCTGGGTTGTCCAACAGCAGGCCACTGTGCAACAAGAGAGGGGACCCCCTCACTTCATCCAAAGTAATTAACACCTTTCACAAAGTGTGAACGAAAGCTATTAATATGCTAAGACACACCTGCTCTGGGAAAAGCCAAACCAATTATCAATCATAATGTGCGAAAAAGTGATTGGAAGCAGGAGCTGTGCAGGCTAGCTAAATTATTCCACCCTGCCTGGAAAGAGGAGGGAAAAAAGCCATGCTTCACTTGAAATCAGCAGTGGTGGATTAAATGCAATCAGCCTTTTCTTTTTACCTCAAGGCAGAAGGATTTTGGGAGGTGGAGAAAGAATTAGGACTTGCCTTAAATCAGAGGACTTAGCATAGTACTCTTTCCTCTGATTAGCTAAATTTACAACCATCCAAATCCTCCCTTCCCAGTTCTTCGCTATCATTCACAAGCCTGTCATACCACCCTGAACATCCCTTCTCGGACTTTGGAAGCTAAGCAGGATCAGGACTGGTTAATATGTAGATGGAAGACAACCAAAGAATATCAGCAACTGCCAGGTGGGGCTTCAACTCAAGTGCTGAAAGGGTATTGCTGATAAGAAGGATGGGATTTTGGATTACAAACCCCATAACTCTCCATTCTGGGAGTGCTACCTGACAGACAAACACCTAAATGTGAGTGATGGGAAAGGCCTCAAATGGAAGGCTTTGAAGCTTAGATAGGCCAAACTCTGTCCAAGCTGCTTGCTCCTGCCCTGTGTTGGGAGCTTTCTTTCTGAGCAAGATTAGACAGGTCAGTGCTTGGTCCCTAAAACTTATGCCAACCTTGATCTTTAGTAATGAATCTGGAAGAATTTGACTTGGCCTTCAGAAAAGAAGTCTGTGAGGGACTATGATAATACTCTACAATTACTTGAAAGACAGTTCTTTTCTGTCTTTCAAGGAAAAGGAGGATCAGGATTTATTTTTCATCATCCTGGAGTGCAGGACACAGAATAATGGATTTAAACTGCAGGAAGTCAGATACAGACTGAAAATCAGGAAAAACCTCTTCTGTTAGAGCAGTATGACAATGGAACCAATTACTGTACCTCGGGAGGTGATGAGTGCTCCAATGCTGGAGGCAGTCAAGAGAAAATTAGACAACCCTCTGCTGGATCTGCTATGATCTGGATTCCTGCATTGAGCAGGAGGTTGGACTTGTTGACCTCATTGGCACATTGCAACTTAGTTATTCTGTGATTCTTTGGTTCTATATTACACCCCTACCAGCTCCATCACCTTGGTTTCTTCTTCGTTTGGCAAAAGTATGAGAGGAGAAGGTATAAATACAAAGTTTCCTCCTTAACAATAAGATTTGAGGAACCAAGGTTTGCATGTTGAAAACATGTTCAATCCTCACAGTAGCTGGGAAAGAAATGGGTATTTCAAGGAACCATCTATTACAAGTTATCTCTGCCATAATACAAATTGAGGGAGGTCAGGGTTGCTTTTGAATGGGCAATTTGTTGTTGTTCAGTCACACAGTCAAGCCCATGTGACCCCATGGACCACTGCATGCCAGGCTACTCTGTCCTCTGTCATTCCTCACAGCCCACATAGATCTATGTCCATTGCGTCAATGATGCCATCTAGCCACCTCATCCTCTGCTTTCCCCTTCTCATTTTGCCTTTGATCTTTCCCAGCATCAAGGCCTTCTCAGGTGAATCCTCTCTTCTCATTTAATGGCCAAAGTACTTGAACTTCATCTTCAGCACTTGTCCTTCTAATGAGCAGTCAGGATTGATTTTCTTCAAGATTGACTGATTTGATCTCCTTGCAGTCCAGAGTACTCTCAAGAGTCTCCTCCAGAACCACAGTTCAAAGGCATCTATTCTTCTGTGCTCAGCCTTCCTTATGGCCCTGCTCTCACAACCATACATTACTACTGGGAATACCATTGCTTTGACTATGCGGGCTTTTGTTGGCAGGGTAATGTCTCTACTTTTTATTATGCTGCCTACATTTGTCATAGCTTGCCTCCCAAGAAATAAGTGTATTTTTATTTCATGGCTACAGTCATCATCTGCAGTGATCTTAGATCCCAAGAAGGTAAAGTCTGTCACTATTTCCATTTCTTTCCCTTCTATTTGCCATGGAGTGCTGGGGCCAGATGCCATGATCTTGGTTTATTTGATGTTAAGTTTCAAGCCAACTTTTGCACTCTCCTCTTTCACCCTCAGCAAGAGGCTCTTTAGGTCTTCACTTTCCACCATTAGGATAGTGTCACCTGCATATCTCAGGTTCTTGAAGTTTCTCCCAGCAATCTTAATTCCAGTTTGTGCTTCATCCAGCTCTGAATTACACATGATGTACTCTGTATATACCATATATACTCGAGTATAAGCTGACCTGAATATAAGCCAAGGTACCTAATTTTGATCTGAAAGCCGAGGGTGGGAAATGCAGCAGCTGCTAGTAAGTTTCAATAATCAAAATGCATGAAAATATGGTAAAATTAATTACATTGTTGGTGCACCTCAGTCCGGCATGGTCTTGGGACCCTCGTGTCGTTGACCTGAGTATAATCCGGGTCCACTTTTTGGGGCTCATTTTTTGCCCAAAGTAAGACAGCCTTAATCTTATTTTATTTTTTCCCAGATACATTTTAGGCTTGACTTGCTCCAGGGCCCACTTTTTTGTCTTTTTGGCAGTAGAGGGCATCCACAAACTCCTCCAGCACCACATTTTAAACAAATCAACTGTTTCCCCTTCTACTTTCTTTACTGTCCAACTTCTTTTTTCTTCTTATTTCGTGTCCAGATCAAACTTTAAATTGCCAAAATGAAACCACCTTCTTGGCTTTGTCATTGGCCAATATTAAACCCTCATCAATACATGTTTCCTGTAGGATACTGTCCAGCTTTCACACCTGTACATGGTAACTGTGTATACAACAGTATGGATGATCTTGGTTTGTAGTGAAAACATCCTTACTTTATGATCTTTTCTACTTCTTTCATTGCTGCCCTTCTGAGTCCTAGTCTTCAGATTTTTTTTGGCTGCAGTCCGTATTTGAATTGATGACTGAACCAAGGTATACAAAATCTTACACTCTCTTGATTTCTTCCTTGTCAACCTGGATGTTGTGCAGTTCTTCTATAGTCATGATTTTGTTAATATTCAGTTGCAGTCCTGCTTTGAACTTTCTTCTTTCAAAAGTCATGTTAAGATGTTGCTGTTAATTAGAATCCTTCCTTCCCATCCTCAGACTCTAGACAAGTTCTGGAAAAGCTCACCTAGTTTTTAACTGTTGAGGGACTGGATAAAAGTAGAATTTTGTTCAAAGCAGAGGAAACTCTGATTGCCTTCCATATTGAACCTAACCCGCTTTCTCACCCACCAGTCATATTGTCTGCCCCACCACACTCCACGTCATCCTCCTACCTAACATGTGTTTGCTAACCACTTCTGAGTCCACAAAAACTTCTTTTCTGCTCAGCCTTGTACCTATTACTTGGCGCTACCAAATGCAATCTAAATTCATTAGCAAGACACAATAAAATTCATGGCACTCTAACACAGCCCATTCATGGGCTGATTTGTGTGGCTAGCATGCCTGCCTTTGTTTGAATGGAAAGGAGAGAGTACGTTCTGTACACATGCATTAATTAGGGCTCTTTGACTTTGGTTAACAGATGGGAGAAAGTTGTCTTTCCAGGCTATGAAAAGCAGAAGGCTGGGTGGGTTAGAAAAGATAAAGCTCCATTTTTAACAGGCTTTATGACTTTTAGCAATTAGTTGGGAAATAGTCCTTGTTATTAATGAAGGTGTGCCTCTTCTCTAACCATCTGCCTCCTAATTTTTCTAATTTCCTGCATCACTTAGTTGGCATCAGTTGCTATGCTTACCTCACTCACACCAAAAACAAAACAAAACCCTTTACTATTTTCTATGTTGCATAAGATGTTTGCATGCCCTTCTTTGAATGTAAGCCTTTGCCTAATATCACCACTGTTGCCTCTTCCATACATTCATTCATTCATTCATTCATTCATTCATTCTCTCTTCTCTTTTCTCTTTCTTCCCCTCCTTTTCCTCTCAACGTCTGCACTCAGGAACAAATTTTAGACTGGATTCTTTTCTCTCTTTTTATAGCCCCCTTTCCCCATGCAAAAGGATTACTTCACCACCAACAAAATATATTCGGCAGCATATCTGAGATTCCAAATACTAAATGTGTGATTTGTACCCATTTGGTGACTGAAGCATAAAAATCAGTTTAAGGTTTGAATAGAATTTTGGGATACATATCTCTGTTTATCTCTCTCTCTATTCTGTTGTATACATCTGACCACAGACTGCTCATGACTGGGCCTGGGGTTGGGTATTCTCTCTCTCACACACACACACGCACATGCACATGCACGTGCACACGCACACACAATTTTGCAGCGAGTTCCTGTACCGTTTTATATCAAACACCCTTCTTCCTGCTGAAATGGCTTAACATGTTTGGTTAAGTAAAGGTCACACTTGTTCGAAAGCCAGTTGTATCTGATTCTAGGGTTTGGTGCTCATCTCCATTTACAGCCAAGGAGCCAATGATCTCTGCATCTGCAGACGTTTCTGTGGACATGTGGCAGGCATGACTAGACACTGGAGTGAACAGAACGCTGTTACTGTTCCCACCAAAGCAGTATCTATTTAGCTACTTGCAATTTCTTGCTTTCGAACTGCTAGGTTGGCAGGTGCTAGGACAGAGATGGAAGCTCACTCCTAGTGCAGCACTCAGGTCTTGAACTGTTGACCTGCCGACCTTCCAGTTGTCAACTTCAGTGCCTTAACCACTAAACCACCACAGTCCAGATATGTTTGATTACACGACAGTGTTCTGCCCTGCCATTTTGGAGCAGATAACAATAAAACAGTAAAACAGAGGAGTGAAATAAAAACTGCCTACCTAGATAGCTGAGTGGTTTAGGTATGTTGGGGGTTTGATTCCCCACTTTGCCTCCAGGGAGATGAGCCAGTCTGTGTGGCCTTGAGCAAGCTGCACAGTCCTAGAAGCACCCACAAAAGAAGTTGGCAAACCACTTATGAATACTCCTTATCTTACTTAGAAACCCATGAAAAGGATTGCCATAAGTTAGAATTGGCTTGCTGGCTCATGAAACCCCCCTGAAAAGAGATGTTTCACCATACATCATTCCTTGAATACAAGCATTGTAAGATAAGAAGAATTTAGCCTTGGGGGGGACGGGGACGAATGACACAACTTAAAAGTGAGACAACCTTCCGCATAGCTGGAGGACTGAGAAAGAGCTCCTGATTGCTTCTCAAGGTAAGCGACTTAGCCATCCATTTGCAGCATTGCTCCTTTTTATTTTGTAAAAAGGATTGTGGCTTTAAGATAGAAATATTGGGGTAAATCCTATAAAACATCTTGTGGACTCTTGGGTCAAAAAGGCTGGCTATAAATATTTTAATAATAGGAATCAGGCATGGTAAAATGTGGATTAGAGTTGTGGGTCAACCACAAAACTTGGTTCAGCCTCTGCTTTTGATGACTCAGGAAATGTGCTGATTCAGCTCGGACCAATCTGAGGGCTGCCCAATTTAAGCTGAATCCAAATCCTGTTTTGGAAAGCCAAATCTTTCTATCTCCTTCTTGGATATGATCAGAAATCAATAAGTGGATAGATATACCTCCTGTTTGTCAGGATTCAATGAAAATTGCTCTACTGTTAGCTTCTTTTGATGTGATTCTGTCCACAAAATTGAGACAAACATGCATGTGCGGTATGTAGGGATATTTGTCTGATATGTCTTTAGGGTTTGTTCCCCACCCCGCCAAGGAACTGCTGGTTAACATTTTTATGGCTTGGCCGAATTAGACGAAATTTGTAGGAAACATTGCCTCTTCTGATGGGATTATGCTTATTAGAATTCAGATGGATAAATCAGGGGGTTTCATGCAAACTCCCCCCACCTCTTTTTTTAAAGGAAGTGCATAAATCTAGGGGGTTTTTTTAACAGAAAAAAAAGACAAACAAATAAGATGCTTTGAAACGGACAGACAGGACAGAGGTTTCCTTTTAAACTCCCCAGTTTGAAGAAAGATACTATGTAATACAGAGCATTAAAAAAACCCAAAAAGACAAAAAAAGTTGTGGCACTTTAAAGCCTAACTGCTGTATTTTAATGTCAGCTTTGTGGATCAAGTCCACTTCAACTTGATCCACAAAAAGTAACATTAAAATACAGCACTGAGTCTTTAAAGTACCACAACTTTTTTGTCTTTTTGTTTTGTTTACTCTCTGAAACACAGATTAGAATGGCAAAAATTTCAACTATGTTACAGAGGAGTCCTATGACAACCAACCAACCAACCAACCAACCAACCAACCAACCAACCAACCAACCAACCAACCAATCAATCAATCAAATCTTGAAATATTTCAAATGGGCAAATGCAGGGGCTAGGGGTCTGTGATGAATGAGAAACTCTCTGAAGGTATCATCAATTTAGTTGTTAAGCAAGTTTTTGGTTGGTTTTACTTGTTAAGCGAGGCGACCATTCAGAGAAAATTCTGCTCCTTAAGTGAGTTACTCTCTAAGCTAGGCACTCTTTATGTGAAGTTTTACTGTACCACCTTACCTTCAGCATTAGCCAGTAGCCCCACCAGCTGAGTTTCACATCTCCTATGGTGATTGTTCCTTCTTCACAGTATGCTCCAACTCCTTATTGTTTTTTAATATTCTCTCTTGCTAGGAATAGAAGCAGCAGAAAAGAATGTCCTAGATCCAACCCAGCAAGGCAGTCTGGAAGGATACAATGGCAGATGGCATCAAAAGCAACTGAGAAGTCCAGCAAAATCAATCATTTTCATACTGAAGCATTTGCACAGCTTCTTTTGCAAGAGATGGGAACTAAACCCTGCTGTAAACCCAGATGTCAGCTATGCCCCCACATTCATTCTGGCAACAGTATTACTGGACTCAACAACACTACATACAACATTAAGGGCAGTTTTACTTGTCCTTTTGCCAATGTGATTTATGTCATCTTTTGCCAAAAATGCCCTTCTGTGCTCTCTGTGGGACAAACAGTACAATCTTTGTGCAAAATAGTTAATGGACATAAATCAGACATCAGGCATGGCAACACAGAGAAACCCATTTATAAATATTGAAGACTTGAAAGTTGTCATTCTGGAACAGAGAAATTGCAAGACTAGGATCCAGAGAGAGACAGCAGAAATAAAATACATTCATTTGCTGGACACCTATCACAAAGGTTTGAATATTAGTCAGGGGTTTCTGAGACATTATCAAATTTGATACACAGGTTGCTATATGCTGCTGTGTATGTTGTATGTTGTTATATCACCTTCACATAAAATTTTCAGTAAAATTCTCATTTACAACATAGCGTGCCTGACAGAACAAAGGACGAACTCACACAATTGTCATAGATGCTGAAGGTTCACAAATGTTCAATGTCAGGTGTTTGTTTTGTATCCTACTATTGGCAATTGAAAAAAGTAGATTTACAACTAATCTGAATAACACTCAGAGATCATCTGCCATTACTAGTTGTATAAAGCCATATTGATTTGAATACTTATCTGTTATGCTAACCAATCACTCTGTACCTCTGTACCTGAGGTGTATAAACTGATGCCATGAAGCCTCACTCCCATGTCTGATGAAGTGGACTTGATCCATAGAAGCTAACATTAAAATATAACCGTTAGTCTTCAAAGTGCTACAGTGCTTTTGTTTTTGCTTATTCTCTGATACGCTTGCAACACAGACTAACACAGGTACTATTCCAATTTTGTTGTTGTTTTTGCAAGGAAGCATCCGAAAAATGCAGTGCAAGCATGAGAGAAGATGGAAAATGGAAATATCCCTGGAGATACACATCCTGGAATTCCATACCATACAAGGCATATGTGGAAAGAGAAGGACAAAGACCATGAGGCAGACCCAGAGGAAGGTGGAAAGAGAACATCAAAGAAACATTACAAGAACACCAAATAATGCCAGTGAAAGCTGCTAGAAGTGCCAGAGCAAGAACCTTGTATCTCCCTTAACACCCAAAGGGGTAAAAGAGGAAGCAAAGAAGATCCAGGTTTTATATTCCCACAAAGCACAGATTCTGCCTGGAACTATGGCAATTAAAAAAGAAGTAAAGTAGACTGTCAGCATGAAGGGACATCCATTCAGGCATGTTCTCTGCCTCTTTGTTCTTTGTGCTGCTTTTCTCCTGCTTGGGAATGTGTTGTAAGCCTGTCAACCTGACACACAATGGATACAAAAGGCAACTTGTGTTAATGGGTGCCTGCCAAAGGGGCAATGAAAGCTCCAGCACTTGCTGTGCCTTTGCTTTGCACCTGGAGATGAATAGCCCATTTGGAGCAACAAACAAGTCAAGGCTGCTTCTGTTCAGTATTTTAGCACTCAAGTAGGCAAATGTTGACATACTGCAGAAGTGCCTGTGTACTGTATAGTGTACAACATGTGAAACATTGTAGGCAGTCCCAGCTCTGAAATGAACACTCTGTAGAGGAAGCAGTCAATATGCTGCATGAATTATTCTAGCCTGCTGACTGGAGCAACCATATGCAGAAGAAAAGAGTCCCATCTACCTCTTATAATAACTATGGGATTGTTATTGTATAGCTACTACATTAATAACCTTATTGGTGCATTATGGATCATGCCAAGACAACTGGACAAAAGACTTCTGGCTTTTGTATGAGTATCTGGAACATGAGCCAGTGTGTCCCTATCTTTTACAGTTCCACCTACCTTGAATCATCTCCAGTGCTCTCAAATGACCCCAAACTTTCTCTCTGAATACCTGTATGTCTTTCTTGCCTCCTTCAAATCTCTTCTAAAAACACAGTTTCCATAAAACTTTGCCACGATCCCCTAATTTTCTTACCCTACACCTGCAACAATGAATCATGAACAACAAGAAGACGACGACGACAATTTCAGCTATGATGGACCCACCAAATCAACAATCTTTACCTAAATTGCTGATTCCTTCCAAAATTTGATTCAGTTGTCTTCGCTACTTAAAACTAATAATTGGACTTAGGTCAAGTAGATGAAAGAAGCAAAATGTAACCACAAATCCTTCCAAATTTCTCTTTAACAATAACATTTAAAAAAATCTAATAGGTTTTGTAATGTTAAAAAATCATAACACTTCCATGTTAAAGTTAAAATGAGAAGAAAATCTTTGTTATGCCACTGTTATTATTTAAAAACCAATAGGTTGTATTCAACGTTGTTTTTTTGTAATCCATTTCTTCAAAGCTTTGCCTTATGAAGGAAACACAGCAAGGTTGTATACAATAGCTGAGCATTTGTCCGGGCATGGAAGCAAACTCTTAATAGCCTCTTTTTGGCAAAACTATTCTTATAGCTGTAAAAGGCACAGATACCTGTATTTTTGTAGATACTGTACTGTATAACAAATCTAACTTCCCTGTTAAGTGGTTGCTCAGCAAAGTTAGGTCTTCCTCTGAGAAAAGTAGGTGAAGGAGCAAGCCTAGAGCTTGCACTAGAACAGGGATTCTCAAACTACAGCCTGTGGGCTGAATCTGGCCCATGGCACCATTCCATCTGGCCCATGCCCTTGCTCCTTCTGCCACCACCACCATTTCCCCCTCCACCTGGCTTGGCATGTCCCTAACGCCACTCCATAGCAGGATGGATGCTGTAAGAAGGCTTATAACATCCACCCTGCTATGGAGCGGTGTTAGGATCACTCCAAGCCAGGCCATGGGGGGGGGGGCACAAGGATGGCAGTGCTGGCAGCAGAAGCAGAAGTGGCATATGTATGCAGCTGCCTGTGTCTTTTTGGGTTACCACTCTGGCTGAGCACGGGCAAGGACAGGTAGGACCCCTCCTTTCACCCACGGCAGGCTGGTAAGCAGAGAAGTGGCAGCGGTGGCAGTGGTGTGTGTATGTGGAATTTTTGCAGGCTAGACTGGTGGCATGGGGGGAGTGTTTGCAGGCTGGACTGGTGCCCCCCCCCCAACTGCATGGCAGTGGTGAGGGGTTGGACACCAGTCCGGCTCTTCACCACACATAGAGATGGAGACTTAGCACCTAATTAGGCAACAAGACCTTCTTTAACACAGTTAGATCTACCTGAACCACCATTCTATTGACTGAATGGTTGCCAGATTAGCAGCATCCCATCCTCTGAGATTTTAAGGCCAAAAAATGAAGCCAGAAGATAGGCATTTCAGACATCACAGAAGTGGAAAAACAGACATCAATTATAGTGTGTGTGTGTGTGTGTTCTAGACTCTTTCTTGCTGCTCCTACCAAGGCCTGTACATCAAGATCAAATTCTGTGTCTACTAATTTTTATATGCAAACCCCAGGAATAGAAAGTGAATAGAAAGAACTTTTCTGTGACTTCTCTTCTTTGGTATTGATGATGATGATAATAACAATAAGAAGAAAAGTTACTTTCATGTCCTGCTTTTTCATCAATGAGTTTAAACATGTACAGTGTAACCCTTCTCATGTTATTGTTATGAGGTAGATGCGGGACTGGGGGAAGAGAATGGCCTTCGTGGCTCCATAGCAGGGCTTCTCAGCCTACAGCTTGTGGGCCAGACCTAGCCCATGGTGCCATTTCATGTGGCCCACTGCCCTTGCTCCCACCACCGCAAGAAGTGGCAGAAGCGGCAAAAACAACCAAAATCGCTGCCTTAAATGCACCTGTGGCTGTCGTAAACACATTTATGACAGTCGCGTGTGCATTTATGGCAGTGTTTATGGCAGGAGAAACTATGTGTCCAGCCCACTCAGCTGTCTGGGGTTCTTGGTCTGGCCCATGGCATGAAAAGGTTGAGAACCTCTGCTCCATAGGGATTAGAATTCAGCTCTTCCCCCCAGTTCAAAACTCTAATTACTGTGTCACACTAGAACTCAACATTATATTGACCATGTATGGTATTTACCCTTAAAAATTGGGAACTAAGTTTGTTATTATAATGTATTGTGATTTTTTAAATAGTTATGTCATTTTTATGCTGTGACCCACCTTGAGTCCTACACTGAGAGAAAGGTATGATCTTCAATCAGTCAGTCAGTCAAGTGATGTTTAATACATGTTCTGTCTAAGAAACTGTGTGCATTAGAAAAAGATTTCTCTGTCCATCAAAATGGAGGGTATGAAATGTCACCCAAAACCTGGACAATGTATATAAAATAGTGTATAAATTACAATGTGCATCACAGAGAGGTTATAAAATGGTCAAAAATGGAATGTAATCTCAGAATCTATGGTGCGTTCATGCATCACATTCATGAGGAAAGATCTCTTAGGGCTGTAAAGGCCAATCCCTGCCGTAACTGTCAGGCTGAAGCTCTGAAGAGACGATGGGACAAACAAAGTTACAACACCAGTAATCGCTCCTAGTGAGCAATGGCTGGAACATAAGGAGGCCACTTATAAGGCTGGCTGAGGAGTAACTTTTCAAAATGGCTGGTGGTCAGAAGCCAGTTTCACTGTTTGGACAGCCAAAATAATGTCTGACTAGTAATCTTGGATGTGATTAATTAATGTTTTGATTAGCCCAATTCAGGGAAGTCTTATCTCAGGAAATGAGGCACCCTTGAGCCTTCATCTTCAACAGCCTTCTAGGCTACATCCTTTCCCCCAAGCAGGAAGGTTTGAAGAGACAGCTTCCTATGGTGCCATCTGACAGGTTACCCTTCTTTCCTGGAGCTTCTGCTAGGCATATTACTATTGTTGGTCTTCTAGGAGATCCTGGAAGTGGGCTTCTGGAACTGGGACTAGGCTCTAGAGCTATGATTCCCAATGTGGGGCACATGCCCCACAGGGGAGCAATTGGAGAATGAGTTATTAACAGTGAATGATCTTTTAGGCTTCCTCCATGTGAATTGGAGTTCACTTTTTGAATAATAAGAATTATATGTCATGGGAGGGGGATCAGGATTTTACAAATGCTTAGGAGGGGCATGGCCAAAAAAAAGTTGGGAACCACTGCTCTAGAGGCGTCATGGTTCTTGCAGATGTGAAGGCCTCTGGTTCAGGGCTGTTGGATTGAGCTAGCTATATGATCTCAGGCCTTGCTAGATCAGCGTTCCTCCCCATTATCTCCTCCTCCCCCTTCTCCTGCCACCACTGCTACTGCCACTTCCACCTTCTCTGCCAAACTACTGTTGCCTACTCACCTGCTGGGCAGCCCAAGCATACACAGGACTTATGGGATGGTGTTGATTTGCTTTCTGCCTCAGGCAGCAGGAGATCTTTCCCTGCTTTCATCTTCAACTGCTCCTGAAGAACATCATTATTGACGCCATGGCAAATTTATTAAAACATCAGCCTCTGCTCCTCATTGCCTTCTTTTGCAGTGTTTAAGCCAATCTGAAATGCCCTCAAGTTCAAGCCTTAAACTGGCAGACTTTTATCACTAGATAATTCTTGCTAGAATCCCGCCTAATCCTGTTTATAACACATGTTGGTGTTATTTAGACTGCCCAAGCCTAATATCTTCCACTTTAATGATTCCCTAGCACCAGCATGTTCACCGGTTCAGGAAAAATAATATTACCGTTCGTTTCTGAAGAGGCATGCTAAATGGCCTGTCTTTCAAAAGATAAAGTATCTGATCTCAGTAACATTTTAGAATGGGGAAAAAGAGCTGTCACTTTTTTTCTATTGCTGTTAGCCAACACAGAAATAGGATTTATTGAGCCATTTGTAATTGATTGTGTTGCAGATGTGTGGATGTTTCTGTGGGCCAGACTCTGTGTTTAATATCTTTTTTTCTCTGCAGATTTTGTAACAGCTAATGGCTCAACAATAAAAATGAAATGAGATGAAATTCATTTCAGGGATATATATATATAAAGAAAGGTGTTGTAGCTGAATGAAGAATGAGGGAAAGAGCGCCAGTTAAAAATGTCTTCCTGCTATGGCAGATATGTTTTCCTGTTGCTACAATGTTTACTTCACTAATGGGTCAATCAGCTCTTTAAAACAGTCATTTCCAAAATGGTTTCTGATGTGCTACTCAAAGTGTAGGAGTACTGGAATAACTGGGAAACAGTCTTAAACTCATGGATGCTGTCAACTCTCTTGGCCTTTGCCCTCCTTCCATGTTGCCACACCGACAGGACTAGGACGTTGGAGGTCAGTTTATTCTGAAGAAAACACAGGAGATTTCAGTGTTGCCTCAAGATGAACTTTCCTTCAGTGCTGGTTAAATATGAAAAGTTGCTTTAGCTGTCTGGACTCCAGGCTGCACTCGCTCAAGGGTGGCGTGGAAAGACAGCCGCTTGAAACATCAAGCCCTTCTCAGGGGGAAATGGCCTCAAAAGAATTTTCAAGGCATGTTATGAGAGGAACCATGCGTGAGGGAACCATGCCCTTGAAGTTGAGCAGCGCATGAACCAGCCACAACACCCAAGAGGCACAATTTGTTTACATGACCATTCATCCCAGAATTGTTCCTGGATTACTTAATTCAGAAGTGTTGGCAGGAAGACGCAAACCCGCCTACAGCTTGTTTACACATGCTGATAGTTTTTGCCTCATTTCCTGAGATAAGACTTCCCTGAATTGGGCTAATCGAAACATTAATTAATCACATCCAAGATTACTAGTCAGACATTATTTTGGCTGTCCAAACAATGAAACTGGCTTCTGACCACCAGCCATTTGGAAAAGCTACTTTCTCAAACTTCAGTTTATCACAGTGGTAAGCAATAACCAGCTCCAATACTCCCTGAGGTTGCTATTTAAAAAGAGATTACTGGTACTCTGTTTGTTCGACACCTCAAAGATGGCTCCCAAGGTACACAATTGATATGGGGGATGGGGAGGTTACTTGTTAGTCACCATAGAAGAATGGAGTCCATGTCCATGGGCTGAATACATTTAAAGAAACAGACACAAGAATGGCAATTTAATGACCCAAAAGCTAGTCCAATAAGCATTGCTGTGTGAGGCAGAAGATAGCCTCCACCACTCCATTTGCAGAAGCCACCTGGAATAGCAACTGAATCTTGCCTTGATACCAGCTAGTGGGATTGTATCCTTGTCTAGAATACTAGAGGACAGTTGACTTAATGGCTCATACAGCTCTGTCTTTCAAGAAGAAAGGCTAGGAAAGAAGAAAACATGCCTAGGGTGGGGTGAGGTGGGGACTGCTGTACATTGTGCATTCAAATTTAGCCAGTTTCCTTGTGGCAAATCTCTATGGTTGGATGTGTGATTCATGTGTCACAACTGCATCTCTGTCTTGTTGAGCATCTATGAATCTCAACTGGATGAGATAATGCCAAACCAAAGAGATACCCTTGGAGAGGGTTTAAAATATTGGAGTCATGGAAAGGTGAGTTCACAGGTTGGTTAACTAAATTATGCTCGCGTCACGTCCTTTGGCTACAGGGAAGGCATCGTCCAAACACAATCAGCGACCAGAGTCAGTTGCTACATTTTTATCAGAACTTCCTTGTTTTATGACCAAGATGTATTGTAATGGCAGATTTGAGACGTTGTGAGAGGGCAGCAAATGGTTACACCAAGTTGTCTAATCATTTTCCGGGGAAGAACAGCAAGCTGTGCCCATTCTCTTTCATTTGGAGATATATCTTGCCTCACTTTGGGGTTTTGGTGTCTGCATGAGCCAAGGCTGGCATTTGACACCAAAGGTTTCCTCTGATGTCTTCTGGAACACTAACTTGATTGCAGCCTGGTGGGTCATCTAAGCCACATAATTCAGCCCTTGTTCAGCTGGGAAATAAGAGTACAGGAAAGATTTAAAGCTAGCAAAGGACAAGCTGCTGCTGCTCCTTCTCCTCCTCCTCCTCAGTCCTTCCCCACATTATCTTGGCAAGCAAAAAGAGGAAATGAAACCACACATTATAAAGATAATTTTGAGTTGTTTTCAAAGATTTGCCACTTTGAGGTCCATCTTTTTCTTTACAAAGCCTACACTTACTGTCAGTTCCAGGTTTTTCTATTTTTGCTTCAATTATGTTGGTTCTTAGCACTTCTTCTTGGGCAGCAAATACAAGTCCTTCTGTCTCCTTTTTTAGGATACTAGATTTTAGCTATACCCAATTATTAGCTCTATCCACTTGTGATGTTCTTGAACCACAATTGGGCATACCCTGGTAATGGCAACCTTGTGTTGCCAGCTAATCTTTCTCACACTAGGTCAGATGAAATGAACTGCAGAATGAACTCACCAAAAGGTGCCTTCATTTTGGCAGTTTCACATCTGGCCTAGACATGGAAGAAGCTCTATCCACTTTACCTCCTATATTTTTAAAATATTGAGCATACAATGATTTATTTTCCCAAGCCTTTATTCAATTCCTTAATGCCCCTTCCCCGGTACACATCTTTTGACTCAGCAGTCTTGATGATACCTTCCCTAGAAATTTCATTCAACATCCTCTAGTTACCACTACAGAAACTATATTCATTAAGAGATCTTTTTTCCTTTTCCACTGTTTGTTGCAGCAATCCTCGTCCTCCATCCTCCCACGGCAAATATAATTTATCCACAGCACTCTGCAGATGAAGAGCATGATTTGCGGTCATCAGCTTACTTGTACTCTGGTCCAAAGCATCTGTCTCAATCACCATCCAATCTATTATATCAGCATTATATTTTATCACTGGTAGTGCTTTTATGATATTTCTGCCATTGAGTCTCAATTTCAGGATTTTTCTTGCTCTCCTTAAATACTCTGTGCTAGTCCTCCTTTACTTTATTCCACATTTTATGTCATTTGCTGATAAAATCTCCAACTATTTATATTTTTCATCATATCTAAGATTCTGTGTGGTTCTTCCCTCTGCCAGCTTTATTCCTTCTGATGTGACAAATGTCCCTTTTCTTACTGATAAGAATCTACACTCTTCTTTTTCTTAATTTTCATTTCTCTTAGTATTTTATTTATTTATTTATTTATTTATTTACTTTCTCCATTTTTTAAAAAAACTGACAATCATGAATTTTTTTGTTCTTGTTGATATTTATAATTTATTCAATTTGTTTAATTTTTATTGTAAATTTTTTTTGAACATGATGTAAGCTGTCCAGAATGGGAAAGTATCCCAGATGGATGGGATATAAAAGTAATAAAATAAATAAAATTACATAAGATAAAAATCATATTTTTAAAAAAAAGACAACCTAAACCATTGCAAATTTAAAAAGGGGGAAATACTAAGGACAAAGGATCATATAGAGCAGTGATAGTGAAACTTTTAGAGACCAAGTGCCCAAACAGAGGTATGCAGTGAACTCTGTGCTGAGGGGAGGGAGAAAGTGCCTCCGTTGGGCTGCTGGGCAGAGGCAACCTCTGTGCTGGGGAAGGGAGGAAGCACTCCCATTGGGTTGCTGGGCAGAGCAGTGGGGTGAACACTTTGCTGTGTGTCAACAGAGAGGGCTGGGAGTGCCCTCTCCGGCATTTGTGCCATAGGTTCGCCAGCACTGATATAGAGGTATAAGCACCTAAGAGGCAATTGAGTCTTCTTAAATTCTACATCTGTTGGGGAGGAAAACGTACAGATTGAGGATATGGGTTTCTGAGTTAATGCATATTTCTTGTTGCATCATGTGATGAATGGGAAAAATGCAAATCAGCACATGCAAACATACAGTATTTTCCCAAACTCGTTCCCTCCGCATTGTAGTTGGGCTGTAGGATCACACATGGAAATAGATCATAATTTAGTAATGCATACCAATAGTCTCTTTCCCCATTGTTGTTGTTGTTGTTGTTGTTGTTGTTGTTGTTGTTGCTGCTGCTGCTGCTGCTGCTGCTGCTGTCGTTGCTGTTGTTGTTGTTGTTGTTGTTATTCACCACCACCACCACCACCACCACCACCACCAGGCCCTTTGATAGAACTACAGTAGAACTGCCATTAGTAAAGGTCACCCTTGCTCAAAAGCCAGTTGTATCTGACTCTAGGGTTCAGTGTTCATCTCTGTTTCAAAGCCAAAGAGCCAGCGCTGTGACTTCACAGTGAGAGAGTGTGAGTTAACTCATTAAACATCACAGTGTACTAGGATTGAGTATGTGTGTTACTGTGCATGAGCTTTGAGTGGCCAGGTCAGAATGAATGTTTCAAGTGCTCTGTCTTCCTTTTGGCCTTTTTTTTAAACTGATGATGGCCACCATTCTTTTCATCTTTCCAATCATGAACACAGATAAGATTTGGCCAGGGGTGGCACCCAAAAGATACTGCATGGATCAGAGCCAAAAATACTGGGTTACATTGGTCGGACTCAGTATAAGGCAGTTTCCCACATTCCTATTTCAGATGAATATGAGCTAATCCTCTGTTCTTTGCTTAAATAACCCATTTTCAAGCCAAAACACCCAGCTTCTTTTTTAAAAAAACAAAACCTCGCTTCTGTGTCTTCAGTCACACAATCATGTTTTATCTCTACACAGAAACAAGTTTTACCCGTGGATTTCTGAAGGCTGAATGGGTGATTTTAAGCAAAGAATTAGGCCAGCTAAGTTCCCCTCCATTTCCTCTTGCTAGCAACCTTATTCAAAGAACCAATTAATTACCTGGAGAGCATGCATTAGAGATTAATTGCACACACTGATTTCAACTGAACCCTCAAATATGAATGTTTCCAGGTGCTGTCTTACTGGTGAAGGAGCTGGCCAAAGAACCTCAAAATAAGGCTGACATTGTGAGACTATGTGCATTTTATATTTAGAATGGTAGGTGTGTTCTATTATTCTCCTTGTAAAAGAGCAATTAATTCATTAATTTCCTCTTTCCTCTAGACTAGAGCAGTAAGGGACTGTGGTGGCTCAAGCCTCAAGTGGCCTTGCAAACCATATTAGCTCATTGCCAACCGGTTCAGACTTGCTGACACATAAAGTGACAATCCCATGAGTGTGGATTTGAAGCTGGATCTCTCCATGCCTCCTCTGACATTTTAATACCACACTATCAATTCTGTGTGTGTTGCCATTTGTGGTAGACCTTGTGAGTACTCAGTCTTCAGAATTTTACAAAACAAATAATGCCACGAGACAGAGGGCAAAACTCTTTAACCACATGAGTGAGGTAATATCTGGTGCTTGGGGCCATGTCTAGCATTATTTGTCTATATCACCACTTCACCAGGACAGTACTCTGGAAGCCAGGCTAATGCTGCTTCAGAGAGGGCTCTCAGGGTTATCTCTTCCTATATGGTCTGAGGCTCTGCTTCTCTGGCAACTTTGGAAGAAGGTTAATGTTAAAAATCTCCAACTGCAAGCTGTAGGTACGGACGGTCCTATTTTTGAATATTCCAGTTAGGAAGCATGCTTTATAGTCAAATAAATTGCATAACAGAGAAGATTACACTAAAGTTCATATTCCTCTCCCTCACAGCTTTAATTTAATCAAAGGTAGGGGTTAGGAGAGGAGAGGGAAGAACCAGTCTGACTTTCTGATCAGGCCTACTAACTGTAACTCACCTCATTCCAACCACACTAAGCCTTTCTGTTTGAGAATATAAATGCACAGAATGAGGGGGGGGGGGAGAGAGAAAGAGTTCACTTACAAAAATTGTTACCTGCTTCCAGCCTTTCACTTCATTTTGACAGATGTGAAGAATAGCATATTAAGAAAGAACTTCATTGCCAGATCATGTTGTGTTTTTGTCTTCTCAAACTTTGATCAATGCCCACTGGCTGGACGGTAGTGTTGCTATTTGCTAAAAGTTGCTAGTTATTCAATGTCAAGGGCTTACCCAAACTTTTTGACATGCCTGGGGCAAATTGAAACCTTGTCATCTAACCTCGCTTGGTGTCCTGTCAATGACAGGAGTCATAGGCTGTCATGTGCTAAGCTGAAATCTTTTATACATATACAGGAATGAGTACGTAACCTTCTTGAGAGACAGTTGCGCTTTCCTTATATGCTTCCTGTGTGGAGGTACAAGCAATCCTATACTTTCTTTCTCCTGTTGTTTCATTCTGCCTATTATTTACAGAGTTGGGGCAGGCATTCTTAGCATACTGGCCTCCAGAAGGTTTGGCTCACTTGCATCTGTGCCTGGGCTTGAAAAACAAACAAGCTGAATGGCTGAAATCCATAAGGTTTCTGTGCCATGCAGTTTACGAAACATATGTCGAGATTTCTGAGTGGTGAGCAGTGATTGTCATATTTGATGGACAGGACTGAGCTTTGGTCTGTCAGTCAATGTCCATGTGCCACTTTGCATTCACGTACCAAGTGATGGATTTTCTCCCCGGCCCTTTTTCTCCCACAGACCTCACATGTCGGTGGGAAATGAAAGGTTACCATCTGATCACGGCGCTCTCTCTTCACCTGTCTGGAGCAGTCGTCCAAAGCCGCTCTTGAAAAATGTCACTCTGTCACTTTGAACATTCAGGCTGATTCTTCAATGCACTAAACAGCCAAGTGCACGTGCACACACGCGCGCGTACACACACACCCACACCTCACTCAGCACAACTCATTACTTCATGCCATGTGTTTCATTATCAAATACTTTGTTCTCCGGATTATGTGACCAAAGGCTACGTTAGATTTATAAACCCTCTTGACAAGCAGCCTGCAAAGATGGAGTTGAATGAGGGAAAATAATATCCATTGACACATGCAGAAATAATTTGAAAGGCCAGGATCCCTGCTGGGTTTTCTGCTGGATTAAAAAATATATTATCAGTAGTGCATTATGGAGCTAAAGGCAGGGAAACATTTTGTATCTCTGTGGTGAGCCTTCAGATTTCGTTTAAAGGTAAATGTCACCCTTGCTTGAAAGCCAGTTGTATCCACTCTAGGGTTCAGTGCTCATCTCTGTTTCAAAGCTGAAGAGCCAGCACTGTCTGCTTCTGCAGACGTTCCCATGGTCATGTGGCAGGCGTGAGTAGGCACCGGAGCGCACGGAACACTGTTTACCTTGCCACCAAAGTGGTCTCTATTTATCTACTTGCAATTTCTTGCTTTCGAACTGCTAGGTTGGCAGGAGCTGTGACAAAGATGGGTGCTCATTCCATCCTACAGTACTCGGGAATCAAACTCCTGACTTCCCGACTTCCAGTCAGTGTCTTAGCCACTTGAGCCACTGCAGTCCTTTATAAACCTTTACAAACCTTTATAAAGCAATACTGATTGTTGGGAATTGATTTTTCTGAGGTTCATTGTTTATCTTTTGGGCTCAACACCAAATTGTGACTACTGAATGCAGTCCCTCATTCCTCATTGCTTTGGATTCTCATTATATTCTCATTTTATACCCATGAGTATAGGGCCTGTGGAGGCTCAAGTGGTTAAAATGATGAACTTACTGACTGGAAGGTAAGAATTCAATTCCTGGGTACTCCTCCAGTCTCTGTCCCATCTCCAGCCAACCTAGCAGTTTGAAAGGAAGAAATTGCAAGTAGATAAATAGGTATCACTTCAGTGGGAAGGTAAACAGTGTTCCATGTGCTCCGGTGTTGAGGCATGCCTGCCACATGTCCACAGAGACGTCTGCAGAAAAAGACAGTGTTGGCTCTTTGGCTATAAACAGAGATGAGCACTGAACCCTACAGTAGGATATGACTGGCTTTTGAGCAAGGGCACCATTTACCTATAATGACCTACCAGCCTTGGATACTACATAATGAATTAGGCTCTAATCTCCTGGTTCCCAACATTGGGCACATGCCCCACAGGGGAGCAATAAGATTTTTTTTGGGGGGGGGGAATTCAGTGTTCTTTGGTAACTTGTTTAGATCAATTTAATGGCCTTTTAGACTTCCTCCATATGAACAATTCACTTTCTGAATAATAAGAATTATATGTCACAGGGGAGGAATGTAATCAGGATTTTAGAGATGCTTAGGTGGGGCATGGCCAAAAAAAAGTTTGGGAACCACTGTTCTAATCCATACAGGTATATCCCATAATGTGTTTATATGTTTTTATGTTGCTGGAGACTTTTCATCATTTTTACTGTAATAGATTCTTATGTCTAATGATCTGGAACATCTACAGATGTAGACATAAATGTATGTAATATAGATTGGTTGGAATCCAATAGTGTTACAGCTATGCTGTGTATGACTGACATTAAGTTTTTCATAACTTAAAAACTTCCAATTGTCATCTGAACTTTTGGAAGCTTACTTGTTATTGTTGGATAATCTTTGCAGAGCAGTGCAGCGAGTATGTCCCAAAGGATAAAGTCTGAATGATTTGAAATGCAAGTCTTCCTGGCTTAGTTCCTCTTTTCTTTCGTCTTTATTCCTAAAATACAAATGCTCAGCCACCATTTTAGCAGAAGGGGAAAATGGTTACCTACAAAGCTTGTGTTCAAATAAAATTGTCAGGTAGGTGCAGCAGCTCACTTCATCATGGTTGCAGTAAAAGGCAGGAAGAAAAATCTACTCTTTCCTAACCTTGGATGTCTCTGTGCCAGTTCACCTTATCAGCCACCTGTGAAAAAGACAGCTTAGAAAAACAAGGCATTTTCTCTGAATGTCTTCTCCATTCTAGATGTTAACCCTTTCCTGGGAAAGTGAACATTCCTACAGCCATCTTTAAATCAAGACCTACTTTCTAGTGCATTACACTTCTTCTGGTGCTCATCAACTCACCACTACTACTCAAAACACAGCCATTCACCACTCATACCAATAGTGACCTATAAGCAGATTGATATGAATAGTGAATGGCTGCATTTGGTTTAGTAGTGGTGAGTTGGAGGTATACCAAGAGAAGTTAAAATAATGAATGGCTGAGTTTTTATTAGTAGTGGATACATATTGAATGGAATAATGAAATGAATGAAATAAAAAAATATGAGAAATGATTGAAATAAAAAGACACTTACTCCTTGGGAGGCAAGTTATGGCAAACCTAGGGAGCATAATAAAAAGCAGAGATATTGCCCTGCCAACAAAAGTCTGCATAATTAAAGTGATGGTCTTCCCAGTAGTAATGTATGGCTGTGAGAGATGGACGATAAGGAAGACTGAGTTCAGAAGAATAGACACCTTCACTGTGGTGCTGGAGAAGACTTCTGAGAGTCCTCTGGACTGCAAGAAGATCAATCAGTTTTAAAGGAAATCAACCCTGACTGCTCTTTGGAAGGACAGAGACTGAAGCGGAAGCTTAAATACTTTGGCCATCAAATGAGAAGACTTACTGGGGTAGGCCCTGATGGTAGGAAAGACTGAGGGCAAAAGGAAAAGTGGTGACAAAGGATGAGACGGTTAAAACAGTATCATTAACACAGTGGGTTGGATTTGGGCACACTCTGGAGGATGGTGGATAACAGAGAAGCCTTGTGTGCTGTGGTCCACGGAGTCATAAAGGGTCGGACTTGACTGTGTGACTGAACAACAACGAAATATATAGAATGTGTAATTGCCACACTTTCAGCCTGGGTGCCTATCTCCAACATGCTCCATGTGTATATTTCTAAATAAGCAGATTCCTTCACCAGGAATCTTCTCAATGGTGGCGCTATGGGAAGTCTTCTCCAGAGAAGCTTTCTTGGTACCTACACTGAATTCATTTTTGCTAGTAGGGAACATTGAAGACTGGAGAGAAATTTAAACAACCTTGCCCTCTTAGCAATTCTCCTTTGTAATTAACACCACCACCACCCTTTACATTAGCTTCCTGGATGAAGACAGAGCATTGGAAAATCAGTGGTTCTGTTGCAACTATGAAATGCTGTGCTTTACTGTGATAGTCTGGTCCAGTTTGATGGATGCTACATTTGGAGTTGCTTTGCTAATGTGTGTTGAATATTCCACACCATCTAAATGTCACTCCAATCTCCTTTTAAGCCTGCTGCAGCAGTCCCCCTGTTCTATATGTTTTTGTTCCAAGGGCTTTATTGCAAAATCAAAGATGAAATAAAACATTCAGAACAGGGGAACTGCTACAGCAGGTTTGAAAGGAGCCTGGAGTGAAATTTAGATGGTGCGAGGAAGTTCTGTGCCTCCTGATGTGTATGAGAATATACCCATGAAGGATAACTGGCCACTGCTGAGAAAAATGGTAGCCTCATGTCAATAATTTATTGACAGCTATGGTCTACTCAATTTGCCACATCTCTCTCTTTTCAACAATATCTTGGTCTCTGAAGTACAGAACGGAAAGAAGGGGAACAAGTCATCCAGCCTATGAAATTGCCGCTTCTGAGGCTGTCACTGAGAGAAAATAGAGCAAGATGGACCCAGATCTCAGCAGGCATACCATATATACTCAAGTATAAGTCAGGTTTTTTAGCCCCCAAAATGAGGTCCAAAAATGGGACTCAACTTATACTCAAGTCAACATAAACACTAAAAAACATACCCGCACAAATGTCTAAATTAATTAATTTTACTGTAATTTTCATTTATTTTAATTATTGAAACTCACCAGCAGCTGTTGCATTTTCCACCCCCGACTTATACTCAGGTCAATCTATTTTCCTAGTTTTAGAGGTCCAAATTAAGTACCTCAACTTATATTCGGGACAACTTATAGTTGAATAGTGTGCTGACCCACCCAGGCAGGCACAATCGGCACACAGAGAATCTTCTTCAAGGATAGTCCAGATATTAAAGTCCAAAAGGCAAACTAAGGTTTGTTTACTGGTAGTCTGAGTCAGTAGTCTAATCCAAAGGGTTTTCAAGAGGTGTTGTCAGGGTTGGCAGACAAGTCAGGGTCACAGCAGGCAGGTCAGGGTCTAGGGTGGCAGTCTGGAGTCAAGCAGGATGTTGGTCTTCGCACAAGAGTTATACCAATACTGGCAGGCTGCAAGAAGCTTGCTTATAAGCCTCTCATCTAATCGGTATCAGCTGGGAGCCTTCTTTGGTGCTTCCCTCTAGCCTGCCTGCATCTCAGGTGTAGCTGTTTCCTGGAGCTCTCCCTGACTGAGGGCTGATCATTGTCAGAGCCAGACTCCTGATCTGACAGGTCAGTTGCTGCGGAAAACAGATTTGGGCCAGGCGGACACTGAGATCCAGCCAGCCAGCCAGCCAGCCAGCCCGCCTGCCCGCCCTTCTATTTTCAGTTGCTATCCTTATCATGATTTAGTTTGGGCACAGGGGTGCCCAAACTATGGCCCATGGACTGGATCTGGCCCCTGATGCCAATTCATCATGCCTACACTGCCCTCATTGCTCCTAGAAGCAGATGTAAAACGTGCCCGTAAAGGCATGTTTTACTTCTGCTTCCAGGAGCGATGAGGGCATGTGAGCTGTATGAATTGGTATCAGGGGCCGGATCCAGCCAATTCACCATAGTTTGGGCAACCCTGGTTTAAGCAGAGAAAATGGCAACCTAACATCTATCTCATCCTGTTGCAAAACATATCTGTTGCAACTCAGATTGCAAGGTGCATTTTATTTCTGCTCCCAGTGAGAGGAACTACATGACCAGCCCACTGAACCACATGACCGGCCTTCTGAACCATGTGACTGACCCATGGTGTGAAAAGTTGGGACATTCCTGACTTAACATATCTGCTGCTTTGCAAGCACTTGAAGATAATTGAAGTCCTGGCAAAAGGTGTCTGAGGGTTGCTTGCCAGTGGCGTAGGGTAGGGGGCCCCAGGGGGGCGGCTCACCCCGGGTGGCATTTTTGGGCTATGGGTGTTCTTTGGCTACAATTTCCAGAAGCCCTAGCAGGAGCGGGCACCAGCGTCCACCAGGGGGCAGCAAATTTGGCTTAAGCCCCAGGTGGCTTATTTATTTGCTTGCTTATTTACATTTCTATCTTGCTCTTCTTTCAAGAAGCCCTGAGAAGCTAAGGTGCTTCTCACACTTGCAGCCTCCTCCCCCCCCCCCGCCCCAAGGCTGAGCCAAGACAAGCTTAACAATGCCATCTAACACTGTGCCCTTTATGAACATTCACAGGGCCATCATAATGTGGTAGCCACAGCAAAATTCTCTTCTCATCCTTTCCAGATTAAAGAACCTTTTGATCAGGGAGAATAGCTTTAGGTGTTCCTTCAAAATTCATTAAAAAAAATCTACCCTGCAGAAATACAGGACAAAGCATTCTGACTTTCAAAAGGAGCATAAGCAAGATGGAGTATTTATATACCTTGAAGCTTCCAATTACACACTGATCTTAAATGAAATTCCTCTGCTACCTAGATGACATAACTTTTATGTTGCTAACAGAAGGCTTTGTTCTTCATTTTTTACAATAAAGTCCACAGTTTTTGAAAGATCCTGCATCCAAACCTCTTGGTTTATTTTTGTGCAACATTGTGCTGGGAATAGAGTGTGGTGCTATAGTGTTTTGCATGCACTACTAATTTATGCCAGAAATGGCCAACCTTTTTGTGCTGTAGGCCTGGCCACGCCCCCTGGTCAGCTTAGTGGGCCAGACCATCTCCCTGGAAGCAAAAGTGGGTGCATTTATGGCTGTCATAAATGCACCCACTTCTGCATTTATGACAGTTGTGGGTGTGTTTGTGCATGCACATGCATAGGCATGTGCCCACACATGCATAAGTTCAACAGCTTCCAGTTTCAGGTGCGGGGGAGAAAGCAATGGACCTGATGGAATGGTGTTGCGGGCCAGGGGCCACCTGTGAGTTATAGGTTGTGAGCCCCTGATGCTATCAATGGGAGGTCCCCTTTCCAAGACAGGAAAGCCCCCCACCCCAAATTCCCTGCATTGCCAGCATCTAACTGGAATTCATTTCCAAGAAAGTCCAGTCATCTATGGGATCTTACTCATCCCACCTACAGAAAAATGATTGAAATAATTTAAATTTCTCCTCCCAAGTTGTGCTGGTGGGCTGTCAACACACTCAAGAACTATCTGCCTGCAGGTGAATTTGGTAGGATTCTGGATCAGAATGGAGAAGTGCCTAAATATAAAATATTTTTTGAGTCAGTCAATTGCAATTGTTTTCCTGGAGGCACAGTTGAGAATCAAACTCCCAACCTCTGAATCCACAGCTAGACTTTGTAATGAAAGTCCTGTTCCATCCCAGCTTCATGTGTTGCTGCTAGGAACAGAAGAGTGTCTATTAATTTTGAAATGTGTCCTAGAATAGCATTATTATTTAACATTGGAAATATACAGTTAGAATGACAAAGGAGAGATATGGTTACAATATTAGTTAAAGCGGCAAGATGATTTATAGTCAAAGAACGGAAAGTAGATTTTAATTTTGAACTTGATAACTGGTTTAAACAGTTATGGAATATAACTATTAATGACAAATTAATTATTAACATGTGAAATTAAAGTTAAAAGGGGATGAGTGGAAGTAAATGATTTTAGAGACACATGGGGAGAATGTTTGGATTATGTATTAGTGAAAGGGAAAAGGACAAAGCCAGAACCAGATGTATTATCTTTCTGGAGGTGAAGAGGCAAACTATAAGAATATAGAAAATAGTCATTTAGATCATGTTTATAAGTCCCACAAGTGGAAGGTGAACATAGATATTAATGGAAGATATTTCTGTTTTTTTCTTTTTCTTTTTAATTTTGTTGTTCTAAAATGAAATGTTGAAAAAAGAGTAGAAGAACAAGAAATTCCTTGTGTACAATGTTCAAATTGCCATTGGAGAAACAAGTACAGTCATGCCAGATGGAGCCAGCTATAGCAATGGATTTGTGAGTGTCCCTATTTCAGCCTGTCTGTCTGTCCAGAATTAGGATATCGTAGGATAGTCCCACCAGATATGTAAAAAAATGCCCAGTCCTCTGCAATACCTCCAACATAGGGCAGTAGAGCCCTTGAAAATATGTAGTGAGTGAATTCCATCTTTTTTCCTATTAAGGCTTCAAGCACTTCTGTTATCAGAGGGATAGAGAGGAACACAGGAAGAGCCTCTTCAGAAATCTCTTCTGAAAACTCATATTTTTCATAAAACATTTCCACAAACCTCTAGTTTTCCTACGCTACAACAATGAATCATAAAGAAGAAGAAGAAGAAGAAGAGGAGGGGGAGGGGAAGAGGGAGAGGAGGGATGGAGATTTTATTTTAGCATTAGATACAATTCTTTGTTTAACACTTGTGAAGGTACTCACACATTTTATATTGTTCATGCGATGGAAGCTAGCAGCAGAAATATGTCACATCCAGATATATTTTCCACACTAACTGTTTTCTCCAGGCTAGGTGCCTTTCGATCACTTGCTTTTTAGAGAAAACCCAAACGACGTCACTGCCCAATCACAGCGGTCAATGTTACGATTTCCCTCTTTGCAGCTAAAATCATTTCCCATTATTTTTGACTTTACTTTATATTTGGGCATAATTTTGAAACTGCATTGCTAAAAATACAACAAAGTAAACCGGCAGTACATCTAGCTCTAGTAGAGTCCAAATATTAAAACTCCACCTAGAGAGCAGAATTCAAGAGCATGCTAACCGTAACATTCAACAGTAATTATAAATTAGAAGTGTACAATTTGCTTTGAAAGAAAGGAGAAGCTACTAACTATAAGGCAACATCTTTGATTCCCCAGGATTTACTTCCTGCTGTGAATACGCATGGGATATCACAGGCCTTTTCTGTGAGCAAAGAGAGAAGATGGAAGTGGAGGTCTATGACGGTTGCTTCAACTGCCTTTAGGCCTGACATCATCATCTTCATCTTCTTCTTCTGCTGTAGCATCTGAATCCAAATATTGGCGATCTTCATGGCAATCTGTCCTGAGAATATAATGCAGTGGCCTTTCATCTGCCTTCCGCATCACAGCATGACACCTATACCACTGATCCATTTCCTCAAGTCACTTTCTGGTCCTGAGTCCTTCAGGCACACAAAGTCCTAACGGCCCCAGGCCAGAATCAATGAAGTTACTACCATCGATCAAGATGGATTTAAGTGGGATTTAATCACACTTGGGGAACATCACCCTTTCCTGTGGACTTTGGCACCCAAGCCGTTAGTCCTCAGGGTTGTCAGGTTAGTTAATCTCTGACACTCGGCGAAGAATCGCTGGCAGTATGGTTTACTCTGTTACCATAGCAGGATAACCTGGCCAGACACATCATCTACTACTGCTATTCCATGGTCTTTGCACCAGAGGATGCCTAATCTTGAAGTGGTATATTCATAAGATGAATGACTATTTGACATTTGGGGTTTGCAGATTAAAATATTTGGACTACTACACCCTACACAGCTTTACTTTGAGCCTTGGCCAACTGCCACCCTAAGTGACTGATTAAAATGGTAAGTTCTTAAAGCATTGCCTTCCTGCACACACCTTGATTTCTACTGACCTTATCGAACTGCAGCCTTCAAACAGACCCAATGCGGCTGGCCATTGTTGGCAGTTTGTGAATGAAGTTTTGCAAATGCATGCAGCAAATATTATGAATGGCTCTAACAAGAAGGCTGACATCCCAAACACGGGTAGATCTTGTTCCTTTGGAAGGAATATCCTCAAATACAACCCACAATTTCCCTTCCAAGTGGTTTGCTCAGCTCCACAGGATCCATCTTATAACCTCCAGAATGAAGTGTTAATTAAGTGATGCCTTTTCTTTTTCTTAAAGGCCAACAGCCATGATTTTAAAATTTCAGGAGCAAAAAAAACACATAGCAGTATTAAATTTGCCTTGTATTATCTTATATATTTATAATTGCACCTTTGTTTAATTAGGCCTTTCTTGGCCCATGCATTATTAATTAGACCCCGTTCATGCATTTTTGCTAGTCAGAGTCACAAGGGGATCACATCTCACGGTTCTTAAACCTTAGTAATTGCCACAATCAATTAATATTTCATTAATGTTCCATTCATTTGCAATACCACATAGAGAGTTCTGGGTCCTTTGTTAAGATATATTTGCTAAGGGAAAAAAATCCTTGTTTGAGTGAGGGATTGAACTGTAGCTTTGATAGCTTGCCAATGGTTTGTCTTTTAAAAGAGCGCACTCTTAATGCAGGCTGACCTGTGACAAAGATATCTGCCCTGCGATATTGCAGACCCCTCCAGTGGGAGCGAAGACCAGGTGCTACAGCACAGATATAAGTGCTGCCAATTTATTCAGCATTCTGGTCAATGTGGTGATGCCTGCCCTTTGTTTGGGAAACAGCTGTTGCAATTGACCTTCTCTGTTGCACCCTTGGCTTTTATCTTAGCCAAGCCATAACAACAAAACAATTTATTAAAACACGGCATACCTGAAAACCACACTTGGGTTTCTCTCTGACCTTTTGCAGAACAAAATGCAAAGCAAAATATCATGCTGCAACTCTGAATGCCAGCTACTGGACTGAGCTTCTGGAGGACAGCAGCAGAGGTTTGCCAAGCAAGTGAGGATGAGAAGCCCAAAATACAAGAGCAACAAAGATCTAGAGTAATTCATTGGGGGAGGGGCAATTCAAGAGAACTGCAGAGATGAGGAACAGTTGTTTGTTTTTTTACTGCAACTTGGCTGAATCCCACAACCAGTCAAAAAAAAAAAAAAGCAAACTCCAATCTCCTTGCAATTCTTCTTCTTCAGGTGCTGTATCTGTTCCAGATATTGGCTATCATTGTGGCGATAGTCTTCCTGTTCTTAACTTCTCGAAACAGTTCTTCCGAGGACATGCCACACCAGTTGCTCAGGTTTTTCAGCCATGAAGTCGGTCTACGTCCAGGGCTTCTCTTCCCAGGGATCTTTCCTTGCAGAGCAAGTTGGAGTAGTCTATATTTTATGTTGTTCCTCATGAGATGCCCAAGGTACTGGAGCTTTCTTTGCTTAATGGTCTGAAACAGTTCTTGTTCTTTATCCATAAGGTGCATACTTACTTTAAGGACTAAAGTAACCTCAAGGTCCAGGAATGAGAGCCAGGTGCAAAATCATTCATGTGCTGAAGATGGGCATCTCTGAAGTTCTCACACATGCTTACTAAGATTTTGTTCTTACCACTACATCTGAGACCACAGCCTTTTTATACATTGATGAATACCTGTCCTTTCCCCCTGGCTTTCTCCATTTTGGCAGCCTGATTCAGGGAGAGAGGGTGAGCATTTTTGGCATTCTTTAACAGAAGATGGGCACTTTTCTCAATCTACAGTAAATTATCCAGATTTTTTTGTCTGCTCCTGTTTGAAGGCGCATGAGACATTTTCTCCCTGGTGTAGCAAAAGAGAATCTTTTGTGGATTCATTCATGCAGAAAAACACCTTTCCCCTTTCAATGTCTCTTCAGGATCTAGTCAGGGCTGCTATCCACACCCCACCTCCAATTAACATCCTTGCAGTGTGGTTTATTAATACCAAAATGCAAGCTGTGTGGGGATCTTAGCAGTGCTTCTGGAAGCCTTCGAAAAGCACAAACAATATAATTTTTCGGTCTCTAGTGCACTTATACTTGTGTCCTTGGGCCCTTTAGCACTATAGTTCTAGATCATTCCACACTGCAGAAAGAAGGATTGCACTCAGTTTGACAAAAAGGGACAATTAATTATGAATAAGGTCATGCCCTCATTCTTGTTGAAGGGGAAAGGCTGGCCAGGTCATCCCCTCATCCCACTGTTTGGGAGTTGTTGCTATAGTTTGCAGACTTTACCACTAAACATAACTAATTATAAGTCTCCTCCTCCTCCTCCTTCCATATCTGATTCACAATATTGGCTATCATAGCAGTCCACCATAAAGATTCTCCTGAAGATATAATGCAGTGGCCTTCCATTTGCCTTCTGCATCTCAGCGTGACACCCGTACCCGATTCAGTTCTGCGAGTCACTTTCTGATCCTGAACCCTTTTGGCATGCAAAGTCCTCCTCAGCCCCAGACCAGGATTGATGAAGCTGCTGCCCTCCATCAAGATGGATTCAAGTGGGATTTAATCCACTTGGGGACCATCACGCTTCCCTGCAGACATCAACCCTTAAGGCCATATGTTCTCAGGGTTGTCAGGTTAGTTAACCACCACCTGACACTCAGTGTTGAGTTGCTGGCAGTATGATCTACTCTATTACAATAGTTGGATAACCCTGTCAGATTATTAATTATGAGTACCTACCACTTTACAATGAGATCAACAATTAGATTCAGAGCACTAATTCTGGGGGATGTTCTGACAGAGACACCATTACATGTAGTTTGTACAGAGGATATTCTTGGATTATGGCTTCTATGGATTGTGGCTTCTGACTTTGCTGGAGAACAATTGCTGCCCAATGTGCTCCACCAGGACATAATAATGATGGTTTCTATTACTCTTTGCCTTGCTGGTAGGCTACCAGGAGTTTGAGGCCAACATCATCTGCAGGCCCATAGATTATTCCCCATTTAGGTACCTGTATTAGTATCTTGCTTCTGCTAAACTGAGGCGTTTTCGAAACCTGATAAACCTTTTCAATAAAAGGGACAAAATAAATGCATGCATAAGCCAAAGGGAACAATGCACCACCTTTTGACTACAATGCAATTGTGTGCTGTTTCGAACCCAATCCAAGGAAGGTATAAATGTGTAAACCAGAGACAGACAGGAGATATCTCAGCAGCCTCACATAACTCAGCCTCCCACAAAATAAGATCACAGCCATCAATACACATTTTACAAGAGCTGTTTGACAGTAGCCAAAACCCAGCGAGAGCAGAGAGGTCTCCCTTCCTTCTGGAGGCAAAGCTGTTGGGAAGTGATCGGCACCGCAGTGTCATCTGTGTCCCAGCTGTCATCATTAGCTTTAAATGTATTTTTTGAAAAATAAGTGATGGGTTGTATAACGTGCACGTATCAACAGGCCACGCAACAGATGGGGTTGTGTGCTGGTTATTCTGCTTAGTGCTATTTGACCAGTTCCCAGGGGGGAGCTCCGTAGGGTTCTCTGTGTAGCAGAAAATGAGAAACCTCCAGGACCATATCTTTTGGTAGTGTGGGGCATCCTATACAATGAATCCTAGACTGTATTCCAGTATTAGCTTCCCGAAGATTTTAAACCATCTCCTCCTCACCCATAGCCCATGACAACTCAGCGACAGCAGAACGATAGAGAAGAAAGATACATTTGTGTCACTTGGAGATTCTTGGTTTGGTGGAGGGTTGTTGCTGTTCTCAAGCAAGGAAGAGTCCACTTGGCTGTCCCACTCAGCAATGCATCAAAACCCTGCACCACTGAAAGCACAGTTTGTTGTTGTTCAGTCGCACAGTCGATTCCGACCCTCTGCGACCCCATGGACCACTGTCCGCCAGGCACTTCTGTCCTCCACCATCCTCCTCAACTTGCTCAGTTCTGTGCCCATTGTCTCTACAATACCATATACAATACCATATGCAGTATGGAAGTGCAAATGTGAGAAAATGTGTAAAAAGAGCCTTCATGGTACAGTGGCTAAAAACTCCTGTACTGCAACCAAAACTGTGCTCACAATCTGAGTTCAATACTGAAAGGGATCAGCCTTCCATCCTTCTGATGGCAGTAAAATGAGTACCCAGAATGTTGTAGGTAAAAAAATGCTAATTATCTTGTGAGCTGCACAGAAAGTGCATCGGGCAGTATATAAGTGTAACTCCCAGTGCTATTGCAGTGAGCCAGATTTGTTTTCATAGTGTTTAAAAAACAAAAATCCCATTAGCTTTCTCCTCTTGTACAAATTCCACATTGGACTGCTATGCTTCTTTTTTAGTTCCCTCACAAAGCACTGTCTCAATTTTTATGGAGGTCATTTTGTTAGTCTGTTTCAGCACAAAGAGCAAAAGCAAGAACAGAAACAAAGGATTGTGGTATCTTAAAAGTGTCACAACACTTCATGTTTGGTTCTGTTACACAAAATATTTACTTTTAGTAAGCCTTTACTGGATGTATTTTGTTGTTCAGTCACACAGTCAATTCTGACCCTTTGCAACTCTATGGACCATTGTCCGTCAGGCACTTCTGTCCTCCATCATCCTTCTCAACCTGCCCAGCTCTGTGCCCATTGTGTCTACAACACCATCTAGCCATCTCATCTTTGGCCCTCTACCGTTCCCAGGATCAAGGCTTTCTCAAGTGAATCCTCTCTTCTCATTTGATGTCCAAAGTATTTCAGCTTCATCTTTACTATTTGCCCTTCTAAGGAGCAGTCAGGGTTGATTTCTTCTAAGATTGACCTGTTTGTTCTCCTCGCTGTCCAGGGGACTCTCAAAACTCTCCTCCAACACCACATTTAAAAGGCACCTATTCTTCTGCACTCAGCTTTCCTAATAGTCCAGCTCTCACAACCATACATTACCACCAGGAATACAATTGCTTTGACTATATGAATTTTTATTTGCAAGGTGATGTCTCTACTTTTAACTATGTACCCCAGGTTTCTCATAGCTTGTCTCCCAAGCATTATCGCCTTTTTGTTTCATGGCTGCAACCCCCATCTGCAGTGACCTTGCATGGTTTTTTCCACATGTCTCCTAACGTCTGCCTTTGTATCTAAGTGCAATTTACATGTATCCATGTGAGTATTTATCTGTATGTAGTTTGGAAAGAAAAAAGAGAGTGAGAAGGAATCTAAGTCACTTCATAGTAATGGGAAAAAGAATGATGTACACCTGCTTTTGCTGAATAGCGTTGTAGACCATGAGTTGAATACATTCATTAAAAAAGTTAATGAGAATACATTAATGAGAATTTTCCCCACCCCCAGACCCACCAGTGAGCCAGCAGTATGTTACAACAGAACACAGAATCACCGTGGGAAAATATCTGTAAAAGCAGAACAGTGAAAGAACAGTTGTTGAGTGATTCCATTGTAGAAATGCAAAATTAATTTGTCCCCAGTCCCAACAATTTTCTGCTAAAACCCCTCCCTCAGATTCTTGCTGTTGAATTCATGCAGGATATTGTCCAACCATTTTAAAACGTGCTGCACATGTTATTTCTGTATTCAATATGCAGTGGTATTTGATTTTAGTATTTGATAAGTAATTATATTTGATAGATAGCTTGTCATGGTGACATTCAGTAGCCACAGTGGTTTGTTGCATCACTTAAATTTGGAAAGCATTAAAAAACAATTCAAGGACAGCCAACAATTGCAAGGTGCCCAGATATCAAGACTGGAACGAAAAGTGATCACTCCAAATGTGCATGAATTTGATCTTTGTGCTCAAAATGTGAACAACAAAATCTATCCAACTGTTCAAGATTGAATCATATTAGTTTCTTTTCTATTTTCAACCATTTCCACAAGGCACTGGAATCACATCTTGGCTTTTTTTTAATAACAGCTTTTAAAGATTTACTTGACCTGACTCTGGATACTGAGGTTCACCACTGGATTTTTCTGGACAGGATGGAAGCAAAAAAGCTTCCTGCTCCAAACAAACTTTGCTTCTGCCAAGCATGTGTTCCTGGGATGATGATGATGATGATGATGATGATGATGATGATGATGATGTCCTGTCTTCAACCTTACCTCTTGGTTGGCTTTTTGATTGTGGCTTTCTCTGCAGACTTAACTTAACCTAGGATTCAACTTCTGATTCCCAATTGGTGGTTTGCCTGAGATTGTTGCGCATGGTCCAAATTCCATAATGAGGATCCTTGTGGGCAGGGGAAAGAAAAAGAGCAGGTAATATGTGTAAACAAAGAGAACAGCCTAATTCCTTCTAGGACAAGGATGTCAAGTGTGGCCATTCATGTACTTTTGGACAACAACCATCAACTCTAGCCACCATAGTCCAACAACATCTTGCAGTCCAACAACATCTACGGGTCACATCACCAGCCTTGCTCTAAGGCAGTGACGTTCAATCTTGGCATTTCAGGTGTTCTTGGACTTCAATTACCAGAAGCCCAAGTCAGCCCTCCTACTGATGAGGGCTTCTGGGAATTGAAGAACACCTGGAGTGCCAAGGTTCGCTATCACTGCTCTAAGGTATTACAAGGACACAGACTCACATTGTGCAGAGTGTAGGCTGTTTGACATCGATCTTGCCATCCCACAGTGTTGGCCCTACCTTTTCTCCTTGTTCACCTCTATAATTCATTTTGTGCCATTATATTATTTGGTCTTTTAGCCGGGCCTCAAAGATCTTTCTATTTCAGTCAGCTTTCCATTAGGAAATGGCTTATGTCTCTGTGGCTGCTTGTGGGTTTTAAATGGCCAAATGCATGATTGTTTTGGAATTTAAGATGGCTGGCCTGAAATCATATATATATCTTTCTTGTATGTATAATTTTAAACCCTGCTATTGATGTTTACTTCCAAATGTTTTTAGTAGTGGTATATTTTATTAGTTGTATAGTTGCATGCCACATTGGGGTAAAATAAATATCTTGAAAGGTGGTCTGGAAAGCTTTGGAATAAAGATAGTTAGTGACTAAACCCTTCTTTTCACACTGTCTAGGTCAGCCTGGTCTTACTTGCAGATAAAGAGCCCTAGCTGTAATTGTTGTGCTCTTTGGGCTGTCACATTGGCAAATGCAGTTGTGTAAATATACAACTTCATGTCAGTCCCTGGCCTGATCTGTATGCATGGCCTCATGCCCCAAGTCATGCATTTCTCCCAGAGCCAGGCAAAAGGTGAAGGCTTGAGCGTGGCCAGCCTATTTTTATATGGCTGTACGTTTTTATGAGGCTTTCCCGGCAAGAATATTGAAAGTGATGTTTTAATGGAACAATCAATCTGAAATAAATTAGTACTACAAACTAATAAAAGCTTTTATTGGCCAGCTTCCCTGAGATGTACTGAAAGCTTACTGCCATTTGGGTGCTGAAATAGGGAAGACGGCTTGAGCATTCCTACCAAAATGACTCGTATATCCCAGCTCATGTACAGAATTACTTGGGTTGAGTCAAAAATGGTGGCAGTGGTGGTGAAGAGGGAGTTAGTTGGTCATTCACTTAAGTTCATCAATCCATGGCAAAACCCAATCCCATTTTATTTAGGGCAAATGGGGACACCACCTCACTCAGGCTATCCCCTGACAGCCCACTTTTTGAACCAGAGAAAGGAAGCTAGGTCAAGTTGACACCCTTAGTGGTCGTCTCTTGTTGAGCTCACAGCCACCTCCTCTAGCCCAAGTGAGTCATTTTGAAAGCTTGTGGAGAACACACACAACAGTTGCAGTATACAAGCCTCCCTCCTCCACAAGCCCACACTTTAAACAGCACTTGTGTTCTCCATACACGTTTGGGACAACTGGCATTATGGGATGGCAGAGGTGGGGGAAGCAGCAGCCACAAGCAGGTAAATGGCCTGTAGAATGAATGAATGAATGAATGAATGAGGCTGACATGAGAGAAATCCTATCTGTCTCCCTACCATATGTGAGTGCATGCTGGTTTGCTCACCTGTCAGCATGAATAAATGCTGTTTGTCCCTCTGGCTCTGCCTGCCAACCCTGGCTCTACCTGCCAAGAGGTTGTTATATGTTCCACCCAGCCAACCACCACCGGCACCAGCTACCCTTGTTTTCAACAAGATCTTGGTCCCCAGGAAACAAAACCAGGTCTATCCCTATGCAGAAGGAAAGGGCTGCTGAAAAGGTACCAAGTTATTAGCAGTTTAATCCACAGCTATTGTATTTTTCCTGCCAGGGATGAAGAAAAGTGCTTGTGAAATACTGTGCCTCATGTGGCAAAATAGCTTGGCCAGTCGTTGAGTGCTACGCACCATAACTGAGGTGAATGTGGTTGTCCTTTGTTCCACTGCTTCAGGAAGCAAAATGTTTTCAGCCATCCTTGCTCGGGAGGAAAGCCAAAACTGGGAAATACTTGGCTGATTTAAGCCTGGAAGCCAGCAGTTTCAGCCTTCTTGCTTTTAACAATGCTGCTGCCCTCAAATTCTGGTAAATACTGCAAAACCATATTCTTCCTTTAATCTGCTGGGGAAGATGATACTGTTATGCTGACAGGTTAGATTTTGCATTACAAAAACCCAGTTGAAGACTGCCTGGTAACAATAGGCTAGTATAGAACATAGCTACTAGCAATAGAGACTTGCTTAGACTAAGATCCTTATCTATCTATCTATCTATCTATCTATCTATCTATCTATCTATCTATCTATCTATCTATCTATTTCATTTTTATACTGCCCATTTGGGAATTTTCCTACTCTGGGCAGTGTACATACAAATATCAAATAACACAACAACAAATCAAAAACAGAGCAATCAAACAAATACACCTCAAAATAAAATGAAATAACTGGCTTCTGAGGGCACAGACTGGCTAATTTATAGCTAAAGGGACAACACCCTGAAAGGCCTCCTTGATTAAGAAAGTTTTTAATTGCTTTTTGAAGATAGCCAATGATGGGGCCTGGCGCAGTTCCTCTGGTAGTGTGTTCCACAGCGTTGGTGCCACCACTGAGAAGGCTGCACAGACTGTGATGACCAGGCGACGCAGGGAGTTGCATATCAGGCAGCAAGGGATCTCCAATGCTTTTGATCTTAGGCAAGGACTTTGGCATCCTCCCATGTCATGTTCAGAGTCTTTAAATATCCCATGAATGTTCTTTGCCATGCATTCCAAAGTTTGGCATTAGGAGAGTTCAACCTTATTGCCACCTTAGAGGTCCTGTTTTTCTCCATATACAAAAAAAAATGACCTGGCATTTGGAGTCTTCATGCAATGATGTTATGTAATTTTCACATGCCACTCCTTCAAAATTTGGCAGAGGCACCCCTGTTGGAAGATGTAAAGTCACTTGTTAAATTTTGCTGATACCTTTCCAAGGCTCACAGGCATAGGTAGCTGTCGGCATCACTATGCAGGTAAACAAACAGAGTTTAATTTTCAGTTATTTGGATGGCAGGGACCACATCTTATTCATTCTCTACAAGACAGCTGTTGCTTTTCCAATATGACATTTGACATCCACCTCTGCATCTCCTTTTTGGGCAATCACACTCACTGCCCAAGTAAAGTAAACCTCCCCACTTCCTCTAGTCACTGTGACCCAAGTATAGTTCCCTGTATCCAGGTCATGGAGTTCATATGCATGACTTTCAATGTCTTGGTGCTTATCCTAGGGCCAATTTTATTTGCTTATCCTGAAGCTAATTTTCTTCACCTGTTGTAGTTTTAACTCCTCCAGCGAAGAGATATCATCAGCAAAATCTGAGCTGCCAAGACAATTTTGGTCAGGCCAAGGTATGTCTGTCCCAGTACATGTTGCTCATCACATAACATAGTCAAGGGCTGCAAGGAAGAGGAACCAAGACAATACAGACAATACTGCCTTGCCTAATCTCAAAGTTTGCATGACCATTCTCAATCTTAATGTAGCAGCTGATTGTAGGTATCCATCCTTAAAAATAGTAATGAAGATTGCTAGTATACCATATAGACACAGGATCTTCCAGAGAGATTATTGGTGGATGCTAGCAAATGCTTTCTTGAAATCAACAGAATTAATGGCCAGCAGATGCTAATCCTCAATACATTGTTCTATGATGTTTCATAAGGTGAAGATTTGTTCACTGGAGGACCTTCCACTGTGGGATCCGGATTGCTCCTCTCTCAGGCATTGATCTAGAGCACTCTGAAGCCATCTAAGGAAGACTAATGCAGTAGCCTATTGAGCAGAAAATTATATACTGTATATACCAGACATCACAATGACTTTCCAATAAAAGGTCTGAATAAATCTGCTAATTGCTAGCAATACAATATACCTGGTGCATCTCCTAAACACATTATCTAGTTCTGTCTCTAGTTCTGTCTCGAGAGTAATGTGGTGTGAATGGATTTCATTTAGAAGCAATCTTTACACTTTTTAGCTGTATATATTTAGTAAAACTATCTGCCTGTCTTATCTCCAGAACAAGGTCACCAGGTTGGGAGAAGCTGTTGCCATCATTGCCCCCATCACAGAGGAAAGCATCCCTTCATTTGGTGCATCAGAATTAATCAGTGATCAATGGAAATGGATCATGCATGTCGTTTGAGTGGCTCAGTTATTGAGACTGCAATACCGGAAGGACAAAGGCCCATCCTCCATTTATCAGTAAACTGTCGACCTTGTCTTTCAGTGTTTCAACATGTGGTATAAATTATGACAACTGCACATGTATACTTACCATTTTTGGCAATCCGTTCTTGAATGCAGATGCTTAGACTGTGTATGTGGTGTGTGTTGTTTTCTTTTTTACACTGGGACTTCTCCTCCTCCTCTTCCTTCTTTATCTCAATTCAAATATAGGTGATCCTCATGGCGATCAGCCATGAAGACTGTCCTGAGAAAATAATGCAGCGGCTTTTCATCTGCCTTCCACATTGCAGCATGACACCCATACCACTGATCCAGTTCCATGAATCACTTTCTGGTCCTGAGACCTTTTGCTACACAAAGTCCTCCTCAGTCCCAGGCCAGTATTGATGAAGCTGCTGCCCTCCATTAAGATGGATTCAAGTGGGATTTAATCCACTTGGGGACCATCACACTTCCCTGTGGATTTCGGCACTCAAGGCCATTAATCCTCAGGGTTGTGAGGCTGACATTTGGTGTTGAGTTGCTGGCGGTATGGTCTACTCTATTACTATAGACTCCTTTGTCTGGCCAGGTTATCTACTGTAGGCTTTAGTTTTCACAATCCCACATCTTTGATCTCTAATGATAAAGCACAATTTAAAAATGTACATGTTTTTTAAAAAAGAGCCTACCAGCTTCAGCTGGGATAGAGAACAATGTTCCTTCGCAAATGCTGTACAGTAAGATTTAACTGCCAGTTTGATTACCTTTGTACATGGCATGCCTTCTTGACCTTTTGCTTTAAGCAGCAACATATTGTATCTTGCATTGTGTATGATTTGCTGGAGTCGAACATGACCCAGTCTGCTGCAAGCACAACTACAATTTTTGCTACCTCACTGCCACCTTTTCAATTTTAGCTGCCTATATAACAAAGCATTTCCATGGTGCCTGTTTCTGTTCACAGGCTGGGTTCTTAGCATGGACACAATTTAATCCTGCCTGTTGGGCTGATTAATTTTGTGGCTTTTCAAGAGCCAATCTCTTACATGCTTTAAAAAATACCCTTCTTTTCGCTGGATCTTTCCTCGACAAGACTTTTGCAAATAAAAGATGAGTGGTGAAATGCTGCAGATCACACATATGAGAGTCTGATGTTGCTACACAACCAACCTTCTTGGTTCAGAAACCCAGCTGCTGTGCACAAAATCTACTCTTCTTCCATATGCTGCTTTCTCCCTGTAAACCTAGGGCCACCTCTCCCTCTAACTCTGGTTCTGCAAATGGCAGGCTACTCTTCAGATATATTGGCCTTCAGAGCTCATCAGTTCCAGCCAGCTTGGCCAGTCACCAAAACTTTTTGTAGCTATAGTTAAGAACAGTGATGGAGAACCTTGGCACTCCAGGTGTTCTTGGACTTCAATTACCAGAAGCTCAAGTCAGCGTTCCTGCTGATCAGGGCTTCTGGGAATTGAAGTCCATGAACACCTGGAGAGCCAAGGTTCACCATCACTGGTCCAGAACATCTGAAGGATACCAAGTTAGGAAAAGCGGTTGCTGAAGCCTCCACATCACAGAAGGCCATTTTTCTTCATTTGGTACATCAAAAAAATAGCAGAAAGTCACAGCTTGAACAGAGATAGAAGATAACTTTCCAATTAAAATAATGCCTCTTCCCTTCTTTCATATGAACCTGTTGCGAGAGGAATATCCCTGCTGGAAAATACAATTGTGTGAAGCTGCCTGCATTTTAGATGTTTGGGGAGACCACATGCTTTGTGTGGCTCAGTTGCCCATGGCTACACAAGCTGGCAATTAGCATTCCAATTAATCAACCAACTAGAAAAGGTGGCTGAAATTTCTGGAGAATGAGGGTATCTGGATAACAGCAGATAGCAGGTGAAAGGAAAGGGAACAGGTTTGTCTCATCCCTTTCTTTGCATGAGGCCACCACGTCTTGATTTTTTTCTACACATAGTATCAATGCCAGCTGCACAGCAACCCCACTAAATAGTCACTCAGGTAGAAGGGGCATTTTAGGATAAAAATAGCACCTCTCTGTAAGGAAGGAAGTGAGCTGTAGCTCCTTGGAGATAAAAGATGAATTGTTCATATATAGCAGCTGTCTTCTTTTAATTCACCTTCATGCCTTGCATAACAACATTCAAGGAGAACTTAGTAGTATCTCATTACAACTAATGATTTTGTTGTTCTTACATGCTGTCAAGTTGCTTCCAATTTAATCAAGATATTCTGGATTAATGACCTCCACAAGGTCCTATCATTAAGAGCCCTGCTCAGCTCTTACAAACTAAGGGCCATGGCTTCTGTTTGTTGAGCCAATCCATTTCTCCAACAATGTTTGGTTCTGCTTTATTTTCTGTTTACATGTTCTGGTCGCCTATGATTATCAGCACATCTTCTTTTGCTGTGTGATCAATTTTCTCCTCCACGTTTGCTTAAAAGCTTTAATTTTCCTCCTCAACCTGTGTTGCTGAAGTGGGGAAATGAACGGTAGAGACTTTGATAAGTATTCCATGAGTTTTGACTGTATTATTTGGTCAGATATTGTATTGTAGCCTTTAACTGCTTGTTCCACAGTTCTCCCCTCATCATTTTGTCTGAGCGTGTCATTCCCAGAATAAAACATTTTGGAATCACTAACTGAAAATGTGTTCTTTCCATCCTCTCCAGTTTGTCCACCCCAAGTATTATGGTGGTTGACTGCTCCATTTCTTCTCGGATGATTTCAAGGTCATCTTGACATATGCTTCCCTATTCCCTATTCCAGTTACATGTGGGATGATCAGTGTTGGGCTCCAAAAAAAATTACTACCACACTGTGGGCATGGTATGATGGCCGTGGCTAGGGGGAAAGCCCTGTGTTGCATCCAATTTAGGACTACACTCAAACCTCGCTTAAAGAGCATCTCGCTTAAAGAGCAGAATTTTCTCTGAATGTTCACTTCACTTAACAAATAAAACCAACCAAAAACTCGCTTAACAAATAAATCGGGGTTCGCAATCCCCCCCCCCCCCCCGCAATTGGTCACTTTCAATGGTGTTTCACTTAAAGACCAAACTCGCTTAAGGAGCAATCCTGTGGGATGCATTATGCTCTTTAAGCAAGGTACAACTGTACTTTATTTCAAAACTTGGATGGGCAGGACCAGACAGAATTTCTGCTACCAGTTCTAGCGAACTGGTGTGAACCTGCTGATGCCCACCACTGGGGATGAGGCATCAGAAGATTGTTGAAATATGTAGCTACCCAGCATGTTATGCATCAACCAATTACTAACCTAATTTGTCACATGACCCTCTTAGAAGAGGGAAAAGAACCTGTCTAGGAAAACCAATTTGTTTCTTTGTTCTAAATCAGTCAAACAACAGTCCACTTGTTTTCCTGTCCCTTTTAAAAGGTGTTTAATCCTCTTTACCCCACAGAGGTAAATTTTTGTCTTCTCCCAGACTTTGGTTCTTGGACCTCAATTCCCAGAACCCTAAGTCAAGTTCCAAAAGCACTGATCAACCAATGTACAGTACTGACTTGGGCTTCTGGGAATTGAAGTCCAAGAACCAAAGGTTAGGAAACACTGAGTCCAAGGGGAATTTTCAGGGAACCTTCTAATCCTGAAATCTGCTCCCCTTTTTGCCTTGAAACCACAAAACTCAATAGTAATGAATTCTTTTTGGAAATAACTATGGCAAAAGTAAGTTATATTTTAATTTTAAAGGAGGGATAACTTCGCTTCTTTTGTGGTATAACTCAAACTTTTAAAATTATGCTATTATAGCAAGTGCTTGGCCTCACTACATAGGTGCATTTGGTACCACATGGTGCAGCATGTTACATTCAGGTGCTTTAAGAACTTTTTTTAAAGAGTAAATTTTAAAAAGGAAAAATCTGATTCATGGTCATTAATAACCTTTTTGGACCCAGAACTATAACTACAACTTACTATTTTAAAAAATAACATGCAAAGTCCTGCACTCAAGAATAGTCATGATGATTCCAAAATGATTGGTCCATCAATCCAATCAACTAGCTGAGAGGTGCATGTAGAAAATAGGGACTGATTTCTGTCTCCAAGCCTTCCTGATCAAAATTCATTGTATACACTGGCAAAGTAACCTGAGGGATATCTGCCTGGATTTATCCCTGCTAGAGGAAACCTGGCCCACCACCCAGTGAAAGTACCCTGTTGCCAAAGGAAGGAACTCATGGTAAATTGCCCACAGGAGGTAAAACAAAATCAATCACACTGCCCCTGTAGCACTTAGTACACTCTCTGGGTGGTTCACAAGTTAATTAGCATTTTGTTCCCACATGCTGGGTACTCATTTTACTGACCCCAGAAGGATGGACGGCTGAGACAACCTTGTGCCCTGGTCAGGATTGAACTCACAACAATACAATACTGCTGTTGCAATACAGCAGTTGAACCACTGCCCCACCAGAGCTCTGTAGGTGGTTGTCAGGTGACAGACTTTGCTTCCTGGAAAAGCTTCCCAAAGTGCTTTCTAACCCAAGAAGCCATGAGATCTGCTGTTGCTGAATATTCTCAACAGATGGTCTCTGATTCATTTCTATAGGGCCGTGATGGCGAACCTTGGCACTCCAGATGTTCTTGGACTTCAATTCCCAGAAGCCCAAGCACCCTGTGAATCCACATAAATGGGTTTAGTGCGATTCATCCAGCCTGCGCTGCCCTCGTCGCTCCCGGAGGCGGAAATAAAACGCGCCCATATGGGAATTGAAGTCCAAGAACATTTGGAGTGCCAAGGTTCACCATCATGGCTATAGGATCTAGATATGACAGCTTTTGTAATGTTGTTCCAGCTGAAAATACTACAAAATAAGATCAAACTCTTGGGAAACCCACACACTTTCTCTAAATGCTGTCTAATAGTAGATTGATTCCAAATGAAGCCAATAGGAACTGTCCTATCACTACCATTTCATTCAAGGGAAACAAAACAGTTTGAACAAACAAGCTCAGATAGTGGTTAGGTAGTTATATCTGCATACTTAATATTGACCACTAAGTCCCAGATTCCTCTGTGACCACAACAATAGGTAAGTTGTGTGTGTTCTTGTTTGTATTGGTGTTTTGTTATACTTGGTGATTTGTTATACTGTATTTTGTTATACAGTCAAACTTTGCATAACAAAAATATTTCATTCTGTGAGGCTGCTTGCCATGAGAGTTTTCCACTAATCAAGTATTTTTCACATAGCAAAAATTCCTATGGAAAAACTCACATAACTAAAAATTCTATGGAAAAACTCACATAGCGAAAAAATTTCTATGCGAGTTTTTCCCATAGAAATCCTCATTATGAGAGTTTTTCCATAGGAAATGTCCAACTCACATAGCAAAAATTTTCATTATGTGAGTCGGAACACTTTTTGAAATGCCCGCTCATTAGTTTTTCACTAAGTGAGGCATTCGTTAAACAAGGTTTGACTGTATCCTGTTAGCCGCCCTGAGTCGCTCTGCAAGTAGAGCGGCATACAAATGTGAATAATTAAATTAAGGAGAAACAAACAGCTGTGACTGTCATTTACTCTAATGAATGGGATTTGTCTTCCATTTTAGAAAACCCAGTAAAGAAGATGAAATCTCAGCCTGTCTAGCTTTCCAACTACACGCTGATTGCATTTCCAACATGATGTCATTAGGAGAAAACATACGGATACAATACTCCAATTTTCTAATCTTAGCTCCAATGTTCAACGGCCCTTCTAAACCTTCAATCTTCTTGAGACACCATTATTCCCAGCAGCCTCCTTCTCCTACAGCAGCAATAGATCCTCAACAATATAACAAAAGATATACGAGCACTTAGAGGAAGAGTTTACATAAGAAGATGGATTCCTACTGCTTCCAGAATATCCAGTACCATCCATTACTGTAGGTGACCTTCTGCATCTTCCACATGTGTGGCTCCTCTAAGTCTCCGCAATGAATCATACTTCCCTTTGAAGAAGAATGAAACTGTACTGCAGGGAGAATTTGTTTGGGGGTCTTGCGCAGTAGAAGTACTTTCCCTTAAGAGCTTTGCTTGCCACTTCAGGAAAATGTCAAGAGCTGTACTATACTGGGGACACCAAAATTACAGGAGAAACTTTCAAAAGAAGCTGAAAAGAGCTGAGCTAATTTCAAAAATGGGGAACTATTCTTTCTTGAACATTTGCTTTCATTCATTTGTTATATTTATACCTCACTTGTGTCTCATGCTCAGGAGAAATATGTGACATTCCCTCCTCCCAACATTATCCATACAATGATATGATGTAGGTCAGACTGAGAGATAAACAATTGGCACAGGGTCATTTGGTGAGTTTCATGACCCTAGCAGGACTAGAACCACACTCTCCCAGATTCCCCCCAAAACATCACTGATGTTCTAATCCAAGGATCCTCAACCTATGGCCCATGGACCGTATCTGGCCCACAACACCAACTTATCCAGCCCGCACCCTCACTCCAGCCGCTACTTCCACTACCGCCACCACCTCAATCCTTATCCCCTCCACTTGGCTTGGCATTTCCCTAATAGCGCTCCATAGCAGGGCAGATGTTGTAAGGCTTACAACATCCACCTTGCTATGGAGCGTCGTAAGGGACACACCAAGCAAAACAGAGAGGATAAGGATTGAGGTGGCAGAAGTGGAAGCGTCGTTCACATGCATCTTTTCCAGGGGTCACTCTGGCTGAGCATGTTTTTCCCAGTGGATGCTCGTGGCCGCCTGCATCTTTCCTGGGGACCACTCTGGCCAAGTGCGAGCGAGAAGGACAACCTGGACCCCTCCTTCACCTGGTAACCAGGGAAACGGTGTGCAGGGGAGTGGTGGGTGGCTCAGGGTGGTTGCCAGTGGCAGCAGCATTGTGGGTGGGGGAGTGGGGGGCTCAGGGTGGTCCTGACACCGCTGGCAGCATTGGGGAGGAGTGATGGGGGCTCAGTGTGGTCCCGTCGGTCGTGGCAGCATTGTGGGGGGAGTGGTGGGGCTCAGGGTGGTCCCGCCACCACCGGTGCCAAAGGTGGCAGCAGTGGTGGGAGCACCCTGAGCCCCACAACAATCTGAGGGGGCATGAACCAACCTCCAGCTTAAAAAGGTTGAGGACCCCTGTCCTAATCATTACTTCACAGATTGGGTTTCCATATCCACACTGTTTATATCTAACAAGGCCTTGGCATGACATCAGAACAGGGGACAGTGGTCATGGAGTCGGAAGAGGCCATGCCAAATGGACTGGCTGTGAAGGCATACCTTGTTAATATCCTCAAGGCTGCAGGAGTCCATTGCTGTCCCGGTGTTAAATTTTGCATGTCTCATTTCATACAGGCCACAGAAGATGGCTCCGTGATCACAATGTGTGGGTCACTTCATGGCAAGCTTCGATCCACAACAAATTCACATCAGTGGCATTTTTCCTGATTTTCAAGAAAAAGGTGTATTTGGTTACGAGTAGCTGCCGACAACAAGGTATACCATCACTGTATATCTGTTACACACCCATACACATCCCCCCTTCCTCTTTAATATTACTATTCACCAACATTATTTCACAAATTTTACAGTTAACAATTATTCTTACATGTATTAGTGTAATATGTTACCCAGTACAATACTCTGTTTTCTTGCTTTTTTTCCTCCCAAATCATAATTATCATCAAAAAGACTATAACTGTATATTTAATTATATATTGGAAACAGCCAGTGCTGCAAATGTAACATGAAATGTGGAGGAAAAAGCCCTCAAACTGAATTATATAAAAGGGAATGAGATAACTGAGATGACATTTGAGGGAAGCATAAGCTCCAGTTAAGGGGTTAAACCTTTCCATCTGGTAACGGAATTATTACACAGATAAAAGAAAGTTCAGACTACTGAAATCATGCTACAATTCCAATCAAAAAGAGACGTTTGGTGCTTTCTGGGAATGGTAAATTACCCAGGGAAATTACTGCCTACCTTATCAACTAAAGCAGCTTCTCTGAGGAAACTTTTTCTGAACATAAAAAATGAATGATGCCAGGATGTGCAACAGGAGTAATCATGGCTTTACTGAATTACTGTCAAACAACTGTCAAAAGTTCAAGGAATGCATCTCAGTTTAGAGTAGGAGAGGTATTTGGAAAGAAACAGAAAATCAGATGACAACCAGGAGTTTTTCCATCTAACTTGGTTAGTATTAAAGAAACAAAATACACAAGATGCCTCTTCTAATGCTCCCAGCTCAACCTCCCCACTGGACGGGGTTTGATTGCCTTCCAGTCCTGTGCCTGCAGTCCTCAGCCTTCTCCACAGGAACACAGAGGTGGACCCAGACCCCCCACCACTGCTCCTCTTTATGTTCATCTCTTCAATTCCTTGGTAAGCTGAAACTTACCAAGGGGCAGCTGGTGCTTCTTCTCAACACAAATCTGGGTCCTCTACTGGGCCTTCTTTCCATACTTCCTCTACAACCACTATACCCAGGGACTTTTTCTCTCCCAGCTCTTTTGGCTGATGCTCCCATGCCTCTGGACACCCTGGTGCTGCCTCTTTCATGATTCTCAAACCTTCCTGGACAATGGGGAAAACTCCCACCCTCTAACTGTCTTCTGTCCAGCCATGGACTCCCTTGTTGACTGGTGAACTGGACGTTACAAACTCCAGGCAACTCACAGAGGGAGTCCGGGCGTGAACCCCTTCCAGAGTTTTTTAGGCAACAGTTCTCAGGAGTGCTTCACCATTCCTTTGTCCGGGATCACCCTAGGACTGTGCAGCTTGCCCATGCTTACATAGCTTTGGCTCTGCAGACAGATACCTAAATCCATGAGCCATCCTTCTTTAAGTGCTGTATCCGATTCCAAATTTTGGCTGTTCTCATGGTGATCAACCATGAGGATTGTCCTGGGAACAATATAATGCAATGGCCTTCCATTTGCCTTCCATATCACAACGTGACACCCGAACCACTCATCCAGTTCTGCAACTCACTTACTGGTCCTGAGCCCTTTTGGCACACAAAATTCTCATCAGCCCCAAACCAGTATTGATGAAGCTGCTGCCCTCCATCAAGATGGATGCAAGTGGTATTTAATCCACTTAGGGGCCATCAGCCTTCTCTGTGGACTTTACCACCCAAGGCCATTAATCTTTAGGGTTGTCAGGTTAGTTAACTGCTGCCTGACATCGGCACTGAGTTGCTGGCAGTATGGTCTCCTCTATTCCCATAGCAGCATAACCTGGCAAGACTGAGCTATTCAGTCAGCTATATACATTATATATAAATTAATATATGTAGTACCTATGCAAATATATATCTTTGGTGGTCTTTGGTGTGTGTGTGTGTGTGTGTGTGTGTGTGTGTGTGTGTGTGTGTGTGTGTGTGTGTGTGTGTGTGTGAGAGAGAGAGAGAGAGAGAGAGAGAGATGCAGCTATTAGATAGTACTGCTAACTTGTAAGTACTAACCTTAACAATTCAAAGTTAAACAAATCAAAGGTAGAATTATGTGATTTTGTTGGTATACCATATAGATGGGTTTCCCAGGTGATGCCCCATCCAAGAAGTGACTTGATGCAAGTCTGCTGAGCTTCAGTAGAGTGACTGTTATCATTCAACAAGGTTACAGCAAACTGTATTTTACATTCCATTTGGAAGCATGTCAAGAGGTGCTAGCAAATAATGAATGAAATAAGGTAAAACAGCACCAACCACCACCACCATTTCATGGACACCAACCCCCAAGATGACAGGGAAAATTGAGGGAAGGTTTTCTGCACACTTCTTAGCCTCTAACTATTAAATCAGAAAGAACCTAGACTAAACCTATGGAGAACTAAAACAACACATCGTGCTAAATGGATGAACTGGCTAAAGAGTGTCTCCCTCCTGGACAAGATTCTGGCTGAGCCATCTGGTAGTGACTTAATAGAGTTTGAAGCAAGATATCATCAAATAATAATCAAGTATAATGGGAGTACGTGGATACAGGACAAACATTCTGTGAATGTGGAGAAATCCAGTCAATGCAGCATTTATGTGCCTGCAGTTTATGCCCTACTATTTGTACAAAAGAAGATCTAGTGAGTGGTCAAGATAAAGCCATTTAAGTAGCCTTCTGTTGGTCAAAAATAGTCTAACTATGGAACACTCCGGTAGGAACAAAGAAAGAAACAAAATGTGATTGTAAGCTACACATCCAATAAATTTATGTTTACTGCCTGTGCCATTTGTAGCACTATAAACCTTACTATTATCAGAGCAAAAAAAAAGGGCCTCTGAGCTTTTGATTCATGGACTGACTTGTCAAATCAAAGCAAATAAAATAATGGATTTTTTAAAAGGTGGAAACAGGAAACTATGGTTTATTGAGATTTCTGAAGGAAATTGTCATTCAGGTATAGCCGAAAGATAGCAATATGATGTTACAGATTACATTGGCCTGGTTAGGGAAGATTTGTATATACAGAGACAGTACATGTACACTTTTCTTATGGGGTATATACTGCTGTATTTTCACTGGGGGAAACATAATAGGAAGCAGAAAGTGTTAATCCTCCATCAATATAGCATAGGCATGTTCAGAATCAAACACTGACACCATCTTTACTCAAATTTAAACAAACAGGAATTCTAGCCATAGATCAATCTTGTTGAGTATGATATGCTTGATAATTGTTGCAGTGATATATATATATATTTTAAAAAAGCTGCCCAGACCTTGGAAAAATTACTTTTGGAAACCCATCTCCTAAAACCCTTCAACCATTGTTAGGATGCCAAGCAGATTCCAAAAAGAAGCACTGTACATAATTTACAAGGGCAACTAGATGGCAACTGGATTTAGACCTAAGAGGGAAAGGTCTGATTATAGGTCAATCTGAATATTACTGATAAAGTGTGGAAAGGTCCCACCAGCTTGAATTTCCAACCCAGATGGAAAGTGGAGCCACTCACTAAACAATTAGGCATTGCCACGATTCCCCAGTCACTTGGAACTTCATTATTTGACAACTCCATGGTACAGCAGCTGTTGCAGTTGAGCTTAAAGTCAATAAGCTTGAGACAAGATCTTACAAACTGCAAATGAATTAGTTAACAATTATGGGGCTCAATTTTGCAAGCAGTTAATGGAGACAATTTGCTATGGTCTGCAACTGCATATCACTGCTTGAGTCATCGGTATTAGCCACAATCAAATGGCTGTGAATACACTTGTACACACCTACGTGATCACAATATATGCATACATGCATACAGACATGCACAAAACCTCTGGTGAAGAAAGCATCTGAATATAGGGGACATTACTAACCTGTTGAAACACATAGCTCAACTGTATCTAATAAGTGCTATACTGTCAATGGTGCACAGATGAACAATAGCCGCAATGAATTCAAACAGGAGCATAGAAAAGGAGAAGCTGCCCTTTGACTTACAGTTTCAGAAGCTTCCTATGTGAAAATCTCAAATGAGCTGACTATAGTTTTCAGGGCAGGGGTGTGCTGGATATACTTGGCTTCAGAGAAGTACAATCATTGCCTTGTATTCTGCAGGCAGTTAAAGGGACACTTTTTGCTGCCATCTTTCAAAACTGAGCTTATAAAGATAACAATGATAGCCATCAGCAAGAGAGGAAGAAAAGGACTGACCTGAGCTATTTCTTCTTCCCACAGGGAGAAAAGCTATCTCTGCCACCAGAGGAGTGTTCAGACTCTATAGATGAGAGCAAGATGTGTTCTGTTGAGATTCTTATAGGAGTCAATGTAATCCACATCCCATGACCTAGTCAACAGACAAAACATCATTCACCTTCAGGTCTCTGAAAACTGTGATGCAATCCTCCACTAAAAATAGGCACAACCTTGCATATATTGGGGCAAGCAAGCCAAAATATTGAGGAAAGTTCATGCAGATTTGAAAATGGTAGCCAAAATCTCATATGGAAATAGGATGGAGGAAATTTGTATTATTATTATTATTTTAAAGTTAGAATCATAGAGAGCAGAATGGATAGAACCACTAATCCAAAAGATTCCTCTGTAAGGGCTGTCCAGATGTGCACTCTGGGATCAATGGTTGCTGAGGTTGCTTGAAGACAGGGGAGGAGTTAAATGACATTTAGCCAGCTCCTTCACCCTCCAAATAGCAACAGCAACCTGACTGCTGGTATTGCAGAATGGTTGATTCCAGCAAATTAAATACTTCTCCTGCTCCTCTGTAGAGGGGGAGAGAAAGTGTAATTATTTTTTTCTATTTGTCTGATCTTGCACTGCCTTGATTAGTCCAGTTTTTTAAAAAAAATCCCTTCCTTCTTCTTTGTAGCTTTGACCAAGAACCTGCCTGTAACCACAGTTTTGATCGGTGCTACAGATAAGACGCAAGGGGAAATTCTTTTATGCAAGAATTTTTTATTACTTTCCTAAATGAAGCACAACAGCAAGTAAATAGGGGAAAAATAATTACAACTTCCCTGCCCCTTATACTAGTAGCAGTCTTTGATGGCTGTAAGGTTCCCACATATGTTGTTCCCAGTGTCCACAGACATTGAGAATGGTGTAGATGGGAGCACACCTTAAAAAACTGATTCCCCAACAGCTGAAGTCCCTGGAAAGCAGAAACAGTGTCTGTCTGTACAAGTTCTTGCTTTTAAAAAAAATCTCCCCAAGACTCTGCGTTGTCAACAGCAAAAACAAGAGGGGGATTTGGGGAGTAAGTAGTTAAAAATTAATTCCAGTGTGAAGCAGGAGTAATGGTCTCTTCTGTCTAAGTCAAGAGGTATAATAAATTGTTAGAATGTTGGCATAGGTTACAGCTGAGAAATACTGCCTTATTCAGTTTTGTGTTAAGGATTAACCTTCCTAGGAAACTGAATTTAACAGCGCTGGCCATAAGCAGTGAAGATTTTATTAAATGTTATCCCTTTCTTATTCATAAGCCTTGTAGTTAATGAATTCAGCAACCACGACAACTCCTATTTGGAACATTCCGGACTTAATTTTCACCTCAAACAGGAACTCGTTTGGACAATCCTCTTCTTTCAGGGCAGGGAAGAAACTATGTGGTATCATAGTTCCTGGATATTCCCAGTTCAGATTACATGGTCTGAATGAGAAAGAAAGGAAGGAAAGAAGGAAGGAAGGAAGGTTGTTTGTTTGTTTGTTTGTTTGATTGATTGATTGATTGGGATAGAGCAATTGTTTTCTGATACTGGAGAGCTTTGTGGACCAGAGGAAAGACAAATAAGAATTTTTAGATCAGAAAAAAAGGAAGGAAGGAAGGAAGGAAGGAAGGAAGGAAGGATTGATTGATTGATTGATTGATTGATTGATTGATTGATTGATTGATTGATTGATTGATTGATTGATTGATTGATTGGGATAGAGCAATTGTTTTCTGATACTGGAGAGCTTTATGGACCAGAGGAAAGACAAACATGAATTTTTAGATCAGATCAAAGCTAAAACTCTCAGCAGAATAACAAAATGAATAAATCTATGTTGTACAGTACTTTAGATATATCATGAGAAAACAAAACACACTGGAAAATACAGTGGTGCCTGGAAAAGTCGATGACAACATGGGATGGATAGCCTTTGTAAAGAAAGCCATGGCCTTTGATTTGTAGGAATTGAAAAGAGCGGTTAATGACACTACCTTTTGGAGGTCATTAATTCATGAGGTTGCAATAAATTGGAAGCAACTTGAGAGCACATTAACAACTTAAAAGTGCCCAAATGATTCCCCTCCTTGTAGTATGAAGTTAAATAGACTGGGATTGTTCTGCTCCATTTTTGGTAATGGAACTTGACAATTTTATCACATAGAGGGGACAATCATTAGGGTATGTTTTGAATTTGAAATACCAAACCAAGTTGAGCAGATTTAGACAATGATGATTTGAAGCAAGAATCTAAACAAATTGGTCCAAGATAAATATCAGGCTTCCCAATGACTTCTGAAAAATAGCCAATAGGGGATAATGAAAAAGGTGTGTGTGTGTGTGTGATTGGATTTGACATAAGTTGTTGGGTTTTGTTTGTTTGTTTGTTTTTTGAAATTTCAGATACAAATGTTTTGGGTTTTTTTTAAAAAAAAGTCAGATCAATGGCAAAACTAAATCTTATGGTTCATCCCCACCCATAACAATAACATGAACGTGTCTTTCAGAATTGAGGTAAAAAAAATATTGACACAATGTGTGTCAGAAGTCTGTGAGCATTACTAATGATAATAAGAGTTGGTGAACTTAAATCTAGATTTCCGAATGCTCTCTTAAGGCAACTTTAAAACAGCAAATAAACTCCCACTCACTTCTGTCCATGGATTTCCTTCTCATCCCCCATTCTATTAGCAACATTACATTTTCTTCATTCTAGTGTTTATACAGCTTTGTGTGGCAGTTTCAGCATCAAAATCTTTACAGAAACTCAAATATCTGGGCTTAGCTAGATAATCCCTTTGAACTCATGGAGGAACTCATGGAGGAACTGTTAGCTTTGAGAAAAGGAGTCAGAGGGGGATATGATAGGGCTTTTCAAAACCTGAAAGATAGTCATAAAGAGGAGAGGCAGGATCTGTTCTCGATCATCCCAGAGTGCAGGCCACATAAAAATGGGCTGAAACTACATGAAACCAGATATAGGCTAAATATGAGAAAAATATTATTAACTGTTAGAGCAGTACAACAATGGAACCAATTACCTCCGGAGGTGGTGAGCACTCCAACACTGGAAGCATTCAAGAGAAAGTAGTAAAGGTTTCCCTTGCTTGAAAGCCAGTCGTATCCGACTCTAGGGGTCAGTGCTCATCTCTGTTTCTAAACCGAAGAGCCAGCGCTGTAACTGGATATCTATTTTATCTGTTTTGATTTGGATTCCTGCATTGAGCAGGGGGTTGGACTCAATAGTCTCATATGTCCCTTCCAACTCAGTCATTTCATGATTCTATTATTCTCTTTGCAGATTGCCTCAGCATTTGATAAGGTCTTCCCAAGCCATGGGCAACACTTACAAAAAACTTAAGAGGACCTGTTACTCACTCCTTCATTTTTCCAAATTAGCTTGCATGCATTTCCCCACAGATTTAGGAATCCATCCCAGAAATGGATTAATTTTAGATAAGATTTTGAAGGTTACCTTCTCAGCCAAAAAGGGGAAAGAATTTAATCCCTTTCTTTTCTATAAAAGCTGAGGTTGTTAAAGAACACAGTTATAAAGCGGCAAAATCAAAAAGAACAATTACTCAACTAATCCGCAGCCATGTAATCTTATTATACACGGTCGTGTATGATGGTGGCAGACAGTCCCACCCGACTAAAGGAGTTTAAACGCAAATCCTAGCCTCATCTTGTTTGGCTTTGTGAATCTGGAGTTTGAAAAGCAGGAAGGGTTATTTCCTATGGACTTTGTCAAGACTTTCATCAGGAACTCAGGCCTTAAATGAAATACAGTAGATGTAATTTTTAGAGCAAGCCCCAAAATCCCTTCTTCTCTGTCCAGGGGGAAAGCTTTCTAAAGCGATTCGTATTAGCTAGGCCTCATGATAGCCTATTCTTCTCTTCTAATTTTTGAGCTATTTCTTTTCTTTTTAATTTTCATGATTTTAAGATAAAAGGAGAGTTATAGGATGGATGGACCAAACTTCCTTATCCTGATGGTCTCTGCCAGGGGTTCCCAACCTTTTTGTGCCATGGGCTGGACCATGCTACCCGGACAGCTACCGTGTTTCCCCGAAAATAAGACACTATCTTATATTTTTAAAAACTCCAAAATATGCACGAGGTCTTATTTTCAGGAGATGTCTTATTTTTCCATGACAAAGAATACAGTACACATTTATTGCTGATACAGCAGATTGCCAGGGCAAGATTTAGGTGAGTGCCTTATTTTCAGGGGGGGCGGGGGCGTTTATTTATTTATTTACTTAGATTTGTATTATTATTATTATTATTATTATTATTATTATTATTATTATTATTATTATTATTATTATTATTATTATTATTATTATTATTATTATTATTATTATTATTATTATTATTATTATTTCAAATTTATATCCCGCCCTTCTCAGGAAAACCTGACTCTAGGCGGCTTACAAATCATAAAAATAAAACACAATGGATACAATATAAACAGCAAATCAATGATATACAATAACCAAAATACACCATGAACAAAAAGTAACAGCATAACATCATACAATATACAAAATACAATTGGAAACAGCATATAACAACATGAATAAATATAAAATTAATGGTCAATGTAGTTAATAAATCTTACATAAAAATACAATAGAATAAAAAAAAATTGTAGTCAAACTGGCAGGAAAATTATACAATATAGTCAATTACAATACCAAATTCAAACAGTCTCTCCACCCCTGCCACAAATCAGACCAGGGGCAGCTGTGACAAAAATTCCACTGCCCAGCCCCAGCAGGGGCAAATCCTGTGCGCCAGTGGAGATGGACCCAGCACCGGTTGCCGTGGCGTCCTCCCAGCGCCATCCCCAGGTGTTTCTTTGGCAGCAGGCGGGAGCAAGGTCCTACCGCCATGGTAGCTTTTAAAGCCCCAGCAGGGGCGAGTCCCGTGTATCCCGCTCTCCTTGGTAGAAACCAACTCAGAGTGGCTCACAAAGTCCCTTAATATCATTATTAAAGTGCAAACAAAAATACAATAGCATACAATATAACAGAACAGTAAAGTCCGAGGTGGGGAAAAATAGGGGGGTGCCTTACTATACGAGGAGGTCCTATTTTGGGGGAAACAGGGTATGTGGACTGGTCACGTGGTTCCTCCAGCCATAAACGCTGCCTTAAAACACGTCCATGAAAATAAATGAATGCCCATCATTCCCTTTGATTATGTTTGCTGAGGATGCTGGGAGCTATAGTCCAGTTTATAGGGAGGATATGAGATTGGACAAGTCTGGTATGGACTGTGTTTCAGTTAAAGTATTTTAGTTCTCAATGCATTCCTATGGGAAATTGCATTCAATACATTCCTATGGGAAATTCAGTTAAAGTAATTTTCGCTGTAAGAAACATCCCAGAGAACACATTAATTATGTTAACTGAGGTTCCACTGTATATTTATTGTGATTTGGTTATTTGGGTTGCATATGTTATGTTTGCAAGGTCTGAGATATTTGTTATTGTTGTGGGTAATGCTCAATTGTCCAAAGCAAGACATTTACTGTGGGAGCAAGTGGAATGTTTGCACCCCTCCTTTCCTATATTTGACGTGCTATGACCATTCTTATTTTTAGACACATGTTTGAAGATTTTGTATACTAGCTGTCTGGGCTTAAACAAAGGGAACAGACATTGTCCTGAGTAGAGATGTGTGGGGTTGAATTTGAGGTCTTCTGCATGCAAAATCCATGCTCTATCACTGAGCAGTTAGCCATTCCCTAAAAGCCAAACAGCATTGCTTTAGAGGTGTGGCAATTTATATTTTTTTGTCTACAATTCCCACAATTCCCCCAGTAACATAGCCAGTGGACATGCCCCCAGGAAAATTCTGGGAGTTGTCATTCAAAAACAAATCTGCACACCACTCAATGCTACTACCCCTTATCACACTTCTTTCTGCTCCTGAAGAAAACACTGTTGTTTACACAAGTTTGGCCCACAAGCCAACCCAGGGTGAAATAATAGATGGTGCCCCCTCCACCATTGTATATTTAGAAGCTAGCTGGATTTCCAGTGGACAATCAGTTCAGTGCTGCTGAAGAAATTCAGTCTCCCACCACAATAGGGGGCAACAGACTAGTTTAGGGAAGGAAATGTGACATTGTAGCACATATGGACTGGAATGGCCAGGATCAGCAGAAAGAACACCCAAGGAGAACTGTGGCCACCAACACGAACACCACCCCAGTATCTTGTGCTTGAGACAACTGTCTTACTCTGCCCAATGGTAGAGCCCTCTTTGGCAGTCTGGGCATTTGACTAGGTTAATCATGGATTCAGCTTGCAAGAGTGCTGGTTCTTTCCCTACTGTCCCCCAAAATGGGCTTCTGATGTCTATGATTCATACAAATATATAGAGCTAGCTACGGTAAGCAGCTGACACTTTAAGCTTTGGGAAAGAACTAAGTCTGCATCATTAGGCCAAGCAGAACCATTATGTAGGAATATGAATTATTAGTTGCCCTTTCGGAATAATTACTGGCTTGTGTTTCAATCTGGAAGATTAGTCGCTGGGAGGCAGCTCTTTGCCATTCCCCACTTCCTTCTTGACTGATGGCTGCTTTTGTTTGCCTGCCCTGAGTTTTCATCTCAATATATTTCTCCTTCAGTGGTCCCCCTTCACTCCAACCTCTGTCGAAATTGTACGGCGGCAGACACTTCATTGGCATGGAGGTGCAGCGGGTGGCTTTTGATTGATGAGAGGTGGGCAAGGTGTTTCATTACAGAGAGTAGCTGCTGGATAATTTCATTAACCTGATGTGCACTTTTCATATTTCATTTTTAATACAGCGCTTAGTCTTAATGGATATTTGCCATTGCTAGGATTCTGTCTCATGAGTGGGACCATTACTGGCTTTTGCAAAACCTTAGCAAGGTTGCATTTTAAGACCACAGGATGGGGACCCTGCCTTCCATGCATTTGTATGTGCAACAACCATCACTTTCTCCCTCTATTCCTTCCTCCATTATTTCATAAGTATGTATTATTCATAAAAAAATGACTAATACAGTCAAACCTCGCATAAAGAGCGCTTCGCTTAAAGAACAACTCGCTTAAAGAGCAGAATTTTATCTGAATGTTCACTTCACTTAACAAATAAAACCAACCAAAAACTCGCTTAACAAATAAAGACACCAGAAGGTGTCTTTATTTTGTTAGTTTCATGTCTGGCCTAGACATGAAAGAAGAAGAAGAAGGTGATTGGGAGTTATTTATCCATTTTTTTTTATGAACACAGATGTCGTAGCAGACTTCCTCTTAGAAGAGGAATTTCACCAGTGAGAGAAAAAGCAGAACATCTTTTTAAAGAAAGAGTTTGTCATATGTGGCTGTTAGAATTGCATGGCAAGTCTAATGGTGGGCACCTTTTATGGTCAATTAACCCAGCAGATTATTTACTGAACATGTCATTGTAATTCTTTCAGACATCTATGTCCAAACTTGCTGTGTCATATAGTACAATTGAAATAATAAAATAGGGATCCAGTGTAGCATAGTGGTTAGTTTTTGGTTATGACTCAGAAGAACTTCATTCAAATCCACTCCCAATCTTGACATTCACAGAGTGACCCTGAGCCAGTCATATTGTTTCACCTTGACCTATAGTTCCCCCAGTGGCTTAGTGGTTAAGATGCTGAGCTTGGAGACTGGAAGGTCAGGTTTTGATACTTGAGGGCTGCACTTGGAGACATGGAAGGAGCCTCTTTTGGGGGTTCCTTGAGTGGAATTTCTCCAGCAAAAATCCTTTCAACCCAGAGTAATCTCTGACACAAAATTATTACTAGCTTGACCTATCTCACAGGGTGGGCGCAGTGGTGGGCTCTAATTTTTTTTACTGTGACACTGTTGATGTGGTATGGTGGGCATGGCCAGGGGGAAAGCCCTGCATTACACCCAAATTAGGACTACTTTATTTCAAAACTTGGATGGGCAGAGGGGCCAGCCAGACTTTCTGTTACTGGTTCCGGTGAACTGGTACGAACCTGCTGATGCCCACCACTGGGTGGGGGGAAAGTAGGAGGGACAGAGCCTGGTACTCTGCACTAAGCTCACTGGGGGAAAGGTTGGATATCAATGCAACTAATAATTATAATATGAGAGCCAGTATTATGGTGGAAAAAGAATCAGAGATCTGAGTTTAAATCTCTTTCCAGCGATGGAAACTGACTAAGGGTGGCAGTGATAAACCATTCATTCTGTATCTCCTATATGCCAAAAGTCCTGTCAATATGACTTTTGTCAGAAGCCACAATCTGGCACATAAAAACACAACAATAATTGTATCTGTATTTATGTATTTCATTAATGTATCATTAATATTTGTATTCTGTCTGACTTAGTGCGAGCACTGCTCTGGGTGGTCCTACAATATACAAACATCAGATAAAGAACAATTACAATTACAAACAAACTGTCCTTGTAACCCCACAAACCAAGTGACAGCACATAGAATATAACTTGTAAAAATTCAAACCATTATATAATGAATTCCTGCTGGTCACACCTTGCTTTCCATTCCCTTCGCTGCTGCACTCTTCTTCTCCAGGTTTGACCAAAACTTTTCACAATTGATTCTTCCCATCTTTTTTGGTGGTGGTGGTGGTGGGGCTGCCTTTTTACTCCTCTGGGATACCACTCGGTGACTGCTGCTGTCCAACACCCACCTGTCATTCAAGAAACATGTCCAGCCCAGCACAGTTTCCATTTATGACATTCCAAAACAGTTTTGTTGACTCTGCTTTGTTGCCAAATAACATATAATAAATCATACCTCTGTAATAAATCTGTAATCTATTCCTCCCCGTCCTTCTGCCAACATATTTCTTCACAGAAGGGGAAGGAAAATAGAACAGATCAATATCTTTTCTGGCTGGACAGGGACCAGGCAGCAGGGCATTCATCTGCCATGGTAAGATAGGAAACACCTACCTCCCATCATCATGTAAAATAACCACATGACCGAAATGGTGAGTTCCCACAGCAGCAGAAGGGGGACCAGTGGCCAAGGTGAGGGTGGAGAGGTGGCAGGGAGGGAGATGAGATCATGTACAGGTGTCAGGAAATGAACCTATTTCCTAAGGCTTGAAATTGCCAATTTTCAAATAGGCCTCAGAAAAATCCATTTTTCTCTCTCTGAGCCTCAAGGCTGTGTAACAGCATGTTTTCAACCATGTTTTGCAGTATTTCTTATCTTTTGTAAGCTAAGAGCAATGTTATGACTAGCCCCAGTTCATTCTGTGTGCACGTGTGTAAACAATGTACTGTTGTTTTGAGAAAGTTTTCTCTTTTGCTTGCTGATATCTGATTGGCTGAAGCAGTCCCATCTGACTGCAAATTCTCCATTTTGGAGAGAAGAAGGAGTTCGTCTCTGATTCTTCATGGATTAAGACCTGTTTTTGATTAGAGAGCTTTTGTTTCTGCATCTCAATGGGCTAGAAATCTTTAGCCTAGGAGCTAAGCACTTTTGCTCCTTAAAAATGGTTACCTAGATTTGCCTGTGGACTTTATTGGACTGACCTATGCTACTGACTTTTATGCTTTATGAACCTGATCAATAAATCTTCATCATTTTTCTGAACAACGTGTCTTCATTGGACTAAAAAGGGTAAGAGCTGCCTTTCACACACACAAATCTTTGAACACGCTACCCAATTAAAACCCCTTAAGAGCTGATAACCAGCTGAGAATTCTATCTCTGTTCTAATTAGCCGTCCAGCTCGCCCTGTGTAGGTTTGTTTTGGTTTCCAGGGGTTTTACCAGAAGTGAGGGGGCCGGCTGGATTGTGACATGTTGGCCTAGCGGTGCGATAAACGAACCCTGAAGAAGTTTTTTTGTGTGTGTGTGCATGCTCATCTCTGCCCAGCAAGAAGCAGCCTGCGTGTGTGCACCTGCAGTAGCGACGGCTGAAACTGAAACTGTTGTGTTTTCCTGAGATAAGGTGCTGAAAGGAAAGCAACTGATTGCTGTTTTGAGTTTTGAGTCGGATTCTCAAACTCCCAGATCTGAGGGCCGTGGGCCGAGGGCCGATCCATTGCTGGCTGTTCCAGAGGGACTGAGACGTCTTCCAAGCCTACAAGATGGAAGGTAAGCCAGTGGCTGATGAATGTACCCCCTCACCACAGTTAGCACCCCAAGACAGACTCCATTCCAGATGGGATCTTGGAGAAGGTGCCCAGATGATGTTTAGCCAAAAGGAAGGGCCCAGGGTGGGTGAAGCTTGTCCAGATGACTTCTGAGACTTCCCCAGACGCCCAGCAAGCCCCAAGCCCTAAATAAGACTCTTTTGTGTTGAACTGGTGTCAGAGTGCCTATTTTCACTCAGAAGCAGTTCCTTGAAGTTAATTTCCCCCAAAGCCAAGAAGAAGGAGTGGAACCCTTCAGATAAGATTTATTTTCCTGCATTGAAGTTCCTAGTTGCTGATTACATGTGCTGTTTGGTCTTTGAAGACCTGGAGAGTTTGCAAATTGCCTCATTGTGTTTGAGATACCAGCGTAAAGGTGGTAGAGCTCCAACGGACTCCTCCACGTGTCCAAGGAAGAAGTTTGCTAGAGTGGGTGGGCCAGATCCACCACTCTGAAATGTGTTATCTACAGGCTGTTACACTACGCTGTTTTGGTCAGCTAGTGGGAAGTGGGAAATAATTGCCGGATGCAGTGTTTCCCTGAGTTTTACTACCCTCCGAAAGCCAAGAGCTAAAGTGTGGGAGTAATAAGTAAAGATGGCTGTGGGAAGCCCAACTAGCGGTTTCAGCAATAGCAGAGGCCAGATCCAGATCCAGATTCCCGACGTACTGAGGAGAGTGAATGGAACCCTGCGCGCTCTTGAGTTGAGAAGCTAGTCAAGCCATCAATTCTGTTGCCTGTTTAGTTCCCAAACCTCACAGGGATGAGGATGCGGGGTTGTTTGATTGATTCCTTTGGACTGTGTTCTGATAAATACCTTAAAGGTTGTTTCTTGAGTTTGTTTTCTAGGAGATGCACATGTTCCTGACGTCTGAAAGAAGAGCTGATAACGGAACTCTGAGTGGACTTTGTTCAACTGGTTGTTTAATTGTTTGCAGGTGCAACATCGAAGAAGACGAAGAAGGGGGGAAATGTTATTGTTTCTTGCTAATCATCTGTTTATTTTTCCAGAGGCTCGTACAAGCGGCTTCTGTGACATGTGTGGTGTTACTGACCTGTTTCCTGATTTAAAGGTTGTTCTGTTTGGGCAAAATGTGTTTTGGAAAGGGAAAACCTTTGGTACCTGAAAATGCCCAAGTCTTTTGTTCCAGCAAGGTTTTATACCTGAGTTTGCTTGCAATGCAGAATGTAACTTATGTAACGTGTACCTCCAGTAACTAAAACTGGAAGAAGCTTTAACGCTTGATATCCTACATATATAAGGGATAGCTTGTTTGCTCAATTGCTTTGCTCACATTAGTAAATGATGCCTTTTGGTAAAGTCAAACCCCCGGTTTGCCTTTCCAGAAAGGAGGGCGTGTCAGGAAATGAACCTATTTCCTAAGGCTTGAAATTGCCAATTTTCAAATAGGCCTCAGAAAAATCCATTTTTCTCTCTCTGAGCCTCAAGGCTGTGTAACAGCATGTTTTCAACCATGTTTTGCAGTATTTCTTATCTTTTGTAAGCTAAGAGCAATGTTATGACTAGCCCCAGTTCATTCTGTGTGCACGTGTGTAAACAATGTACTGTTGTTTTGAGAAAGTTTTCTCTTTTGCTTGCTGATATCTGATTGGCTGAAGCAGTCCCATCTGACTGCAAATTCTCCATTTTGGAGAGAAGAAGGAGTTCGTCTCTGATTCTTCATGGATTAAGACCTGTTTTTGATTAGAGAGCTTTTGTTTCTGCATCTCAATGGGCTAGAAATCTTTAGCCTAGGAGCTAAGCACTTTTGCTCCTTAAAAATGGTTACCTAGATTTGCCTGTGGACTTTATTGGACTGACCTATGCTACTGACTTTTATGCTTTATGAACCTGATCAATAAATCTTCATCATTTTTCTGAACAACGTGTCTTCATTGGACTAAAAAGGGTAAGAGCTGCCTTTCACACACACAAATCTTTGAACACGCTACCCAATTAAAACCCCTTAAGAGCTGATAACCAGCTGAGAATTCTATCTCTGTTCTAATTAGCCGTCCAGCTCGCCCTGTGTAGGTTTGTTTTGGTTTCCAGGGGTTTTACCAGAAGTGAGGGGGCCGGCTGGATTGTGACAACAGGTAAGGCATAAATATATCCTTTCATCACATTTCTGGCCAGAAGCAATCACTAGCAACAGCCTCAGTTCTCTTGCTGCAGTGGAAAAGATCCACTACAATGGGAAAACAGGAGCAAAAGGGAAGATGGGAGATCAAAATCCAGACGGACCTGGAAGTAGCAATGAATAGGGAACCAGGGCAGTGGTGGATATGGAGGTTGGGCTTGCAATGGAGGGAGATGCCCATGTAGGCAATTGGCAAACTGCACATTGTAAGGTATGCATCATGCCATGGAAGGGTGGTCAACATGCAGCCCCTGGACTGCAAATCCCATCCACTCTAGGCATCATGGTCAAGAGTAAGGAATGCTGTGCTTTGCTCCTCCTTGAACTATAACATGATACTGAATGGAAGGCAGGAGGTCAGCAGTTTGATTCCCGAGTACTTCAGGATGGAATGAGCTCCCGTCTTTGTCCCAGCTCCTACCAAACTAGCAATCTGAAATAAGAAATTGCAAGTACAGTAATACCCCAGATAACGATTGCATCGGATAACGCTAGAATCGGATAATGATGCAAGTTTTTTGGAAAAAACTTGCATCGGATAACGATTCTGGATAATGATTCTTAGTGTTATCCGATGCAATGATCTGCGGGTGTGGGTGGTTTGGGTAGAACAACCCAATCCACACACACCCCGCGCAGCGGTCTCTGCGACTGCAGTAGGGTCGAGGAAAAGCATTGGTGCTCTAGGGAACCAATCACGTCTCTTTCTTCCCCCCTTCCCTGTAGTTTAAATACAGGGAGGGAAAGAGAAAAGGAGTCTCTGCAACTGCAGTAGGGTCGGGGGAAAGGCGCTTTCCCCGACCCTATTGCAGTCACAGAGACCGCTGCGCGTGGGGGGTGGCTTTAAAGGCAGGGAGGTCTCTTTCTTTCCCTGCCTGCCTTTAAAGCTTTTTTTTTAGCGTTGTTCGATGCATACATCGGACAATGCTAAAAATCGGATAACGTCATGACTTGTGGAACCAAGTCATAACGTTATCCGGGGTATTACTGTAGATAAATAGGGACCACTTCAGTGGGAAGGTAAACAGAGTTCCGTGCCCTCCAGTGTCTAGTCATGCCTGCCACATGACCATAGAAACATCTGCAGAAGCAGACAGCACTGGGTCTTCGGGTTTGAAACAGAGATGAGCACTGAACCCTAGAATCGGATATGACTGACTTTTGAGCAAGGGAAACCTTTACCATTACTTTAATCCTTGACTTCATTGACTGAGTATCTTTCTGAGATGGGCAACTTTGGTCCTCAAAGTGCTGTTAAATGACATCTCACAATGACCCTATCCAACTTAGCCAAGGGCGAGGGATCGCAGCTATTGCAGTTCAAAAACATCTTGAGAGATACTGTTGCCCATCCTTCCACTAAACCCCAGCAGAGCAAGGAAATGTAAGAGGTTTATCTCATCCTAACAAACAAGAGAGGGACGGTTATTTATAGCATCTAAGAGCAATGACTCTATGCATCATAGAGAGTTCCAGGAAGGACCGTGACAAACAGTTTACAAGTTCCAGTAAGAGTTAAGCTGTGTACCCAAAATCCAATCAGTCAATTAGAACTATGTATTGTATGGCAAGAGGCAATTTCTAGCTTCACATTCCAAACTGGCAATACAAGAGGGTTGCTGTTTAGACTTTAGAACCAGCAACATTGCAATCTCTATGTGGACCCCACAAGGACTCCTGTAATCAAGCAAGGTCTGCAACCTGATAGAACTGGAACCCATCCCCACCAGAACATGGCAGCTGTTAATAACTGAGGGCTTCTCTTCCACCTGCCACCATTGGTAGCAACAAAGGCATATGTCCCCTGGCCTGAAAAAGTCTGGTAATCTCCTACTCTCCGTCGACACATCTCAACATGTCCATGTAGCGTGACACGGCTGTTCTGAAAGCAGAACAGTTATCAGACAAGATGCCCTGCTTAAAAATTTATTTTTTGACAAAACTGACAAAGACGTCTAAAATCTGGGCCAGACTTCCCCTGAGGATGTTTCGGGAGAGCCAGGAGCTTTCTGTATCAGCTGCACTCTTGCCTGGGACTACGGATGTCTTCTCTCCTTTCATCTGAGGAAAGATTAAAGCCTGGCAAATGGAGGCGTCCACTGAGATTAGCCCTGTCAGGTGAAGTTATACTCTTATCTCTTCAGTGCTGCTAGCAATTACTTCCAGAACATTTCAGCTCATTTTACCTCCACTGATGAAGGCTTGAGGTATGAGCTGAAACTTCCTGGAAGTAATTCTTAACATTACTGTAGACGGTAATGTAATTCTATTTGACATATTTATCCAACCATCCTGCTGTTAAAGACTATAGACAATTCACTATATATACTTCATATTTATTGGGGAAATGGTGCCTTTCATTTCCCCATTGCTTAATGTAAGCATGAGAGATTTTCTGCTCAGCAATTGTTGGTCGCCTGTGTTGTGGCATAGAAAGAGTGCCCTGCAGCAATTTTACACTGTGCTTTGCCAAGGGCCAAAATCAGCTATAGGCTGGGCAGCATGCCCTTTTATCCTTTTCCAACATCCACATGAAATTGCTAAATGAAGGCATTCAGAGATTAGAGCTAAACAGTCATCACCGTGTAGGCAAAATCCATCTCAACCATTCTTCTTTCCCAATTAATTCTATCACACAAGTTCTGGTTATTTAGGGGCCAATAAGGATGAATTACTGGCACTCTGTGGCTGGATGGTGGTTCTTTGAGTGGGTTAAACTTCTTCTCTAATGTATAATGTTTATTAGATCAAGTTTTTAGAAATTCTTATGAATTCAAATACAGTGAAACCTTGCATAAAGAGCGCCTCGCTTAAAAAGTAACTCGCTTAAAGAGCAGAATTTTCTCTGAATGTTTGCTTCGCTTAACAAATAAAACCAAAAACCAATCCCCCCCCCCCACAATTGGTAATTTACAATGGTGTTTCGCTTAAAGAGCAAACTTGCTTAAAGAGCAATCCTGTGGAACACATTATGCTCTTTAAGCGAGAAACAACTGTATTTAAATGAAGAAGCTTAATTGGTAAGTATATTCTGATACCCACCCCACTCGTGACATCTAATTCTTATTACTCAAAAAGTGAACTCCTATTAATGTGGAGGAAACCTAAAAGAAGTGGCGTTGCATGGGGGGGCAGGGGCACCCTGCCCCGGGCAGCACTTTTTTGGGCTATGGGTTTTCTTGGACTACAATTCCCAGAAGCCCCTAATGGGAGTGGGCACCAGTGTCCACCAGGGGGCAGCAAATTTGGCTTAATTTAATTTAATTTAATTGTTCAATTTTTATGCCACCCCACTTGCCTAAGCAACTCTGGGCAGCTGAAATCCACACAACATTACTGCCTAAAAGGCTGCTCACTGTTAATAACTCATTCTTGAATTGCTGGGGGGGCCCAGCTACAAGTCAAATTGCCACCCTGTAGGGGGTGTGCCCCACTTTGGGGACCATGGCTGTAGATGTTATCTGGTACATACCATGTTATGCAAATCAGCACAGAACAGATAATGCCTACAGCGGAGTCTTAAATCAAGGGAGATTGGCTCTCAAAGTTACATTCTTTTACATTACTCTTATAGATGTAAGTAGAAGGATTTTGGTGATAGATAGATAGATAGATAGATAGATAGATAGATAGATAGATAGATAGATAGATAGATAGATAGATAGATAGATAGATAGATAGATAGATAGATAGAAATCCATAGGGAAAAATTCTCTTCCCTCAGCTGCTTGCCCATCCCCTTTGGCCCAGCATTCCTTCCCATTGCTGTGCCCCAATCCAAACCCAAAACACACTCACACTATACATACCATTGTCTGCCGCTGCAACTCAGGACCAGTTCGACAGGCACCATTAAGCAGATGCATACCTGCTGTCAGGTTAAGGCAGGAGTTCTCAACCTTTTAATGCTGGGGGGCGGGTCATACTCCCTCAGACAGCTTCAGGGGCCAGATGGCTATTTTGCCTTTCCTTCATCACATGGAACTTCCATGTGTGGTGGAGGCAGGGGGTACATGAAATTGTGCCACTGGCTGCATCTGGTCCATGAATTGCAGGCTGAGAATTCTGGGTTATGGAGATGGGAAGTGGAAGCAGATCAGGTTGCTTTTCCCCGCACATGCACTCCTTCCATGAAACCTCTGACACCCTCTTTCCAGCTCTGAGCAGTGTCTGCCTTAGCCTAAATCCTCCTTTCCATCTCTAAAGTAAAAGCAGAAGGAGCAGGAAATTTCCCTTTGATGCTACCCACCCTGTCCTTGACAGGCATTCTGGGAGATTGAGAGATTGGATGAGCCTCCTTGAAGATTGTGGTATTTTTGATCCACAATCGGCCATACCCTGGTAACAGCAACCTTGTGTTGCCGGCTAATCTTTCTCATACTAGATCAGGTGAAAGAAACTACAGAATGAACTCACCATAATGTGCCTTCAGTTTGGCAGATTCACATCTGACCTAGGCATAGAAGAAGAAGAAGAAGAAGAAGAAGAAGAAGAAGAAGAAGAAGAAGAAGAAGAAGAAGAAGAAGAAGAAGAAGAAGAAGAAGAAGAAGAAGAAGAAGAAGAAGAAGAAGAAGAAGAAGAAGAAGAAGAAGAAGAAGAAGAAGAAGAAGAAGAAGAAGAAGAAGAAGAAGAAGAAGAAGAAGAAGAAGAAGAAGAAGAAGAAGAAGAAGAAGAAGAAGAAGAAGAAGAAGAAGAAGAAGAAGAAGAAGAAGAAGGAGCCTCAAGACCAATGAAAACTTCTGGCTCACTCTTTCTACTGTGCAGAACGCAAACTGATACCAAGTTTAATTAAATGAATGTAAAATCGAATCAGTTTCTTTAGTGACTAGCAGTCCCTGTTGATGAATAGGCATAGCAAAATCAATAGTGTAAATAAACACCTTAAGAGAGACAATTACTTTCTGTTGGGATCCAGCCATTGCCTAGGATTTGCTGAGTCCAAATTCCACAGTGACTAATTTGCTAATGAATTCCACCTAAATGGCTTCATGTTGCAGGTCTGTCTTTGAAGCATTTTTCTTTGTGACTTTTAAGTTCTACAGTTTAATATCATCAAATGCTTCTTCACTCGTTTCTGGGTGGTGCTATTTTTAAATTAATGTCTTATTTCTACTCAGCAAAAATCAATACTAAAAATGCTGCTTAACTTGGAAGAACACCGCTGTCAAAAAATCGAGTGCGCCTAGGATGCTCCTCTGAGGCTGTGAAGTAGCAGACAAAGATTGTTCAGTGGGAAAGGGAAAAGACTTTGTGTCCAGACAAATGTTTTGGGCCATTTGTGAGCTCAGCATAGGGTGAACTTGCAACAAAGTCACTTCTCTTGTGTAAAAAGAAGCAATGGGTTGGAAAAAGGGTTTGGGTATCTGTGAGCTACAGATGTGGTTGGACTCTCATTCCCATCATCTCCAGTCAGGGACTGTGGTGGCTCAGTGGTTAAGAAGCTTGCCTTGTTAGCTGGAAGGTCAGCAGATGGCAGTTCGAGACCTGGGTACTGAATGACAGATTGAGTGCCAGTCTCTGTCCCAGCTTTTGCCAACCTAGCAGTTTGAAAGCAAGAAATTGCAAGTAGATAAATAGGAACCACTTCAGTGGGAAAATATATTGGGGACATGAAAGGTGTCTCATTTGGGCATTTCCTGAGTGGACTTTCTCCAGCAAAAACCCTTTCAACCCAGAATAATTTCTGACATGAAATTTATTATTATTATTATTATTATTATTATTATTATTATTATTATTATTATTATTATTATTATTATTATTATTATTATTATTATCATCATCATCATCATCATCATCATCATCACCAGTCAGCATGATGAGGATGATGTGTGTTGTAATGCAAGCCAAACAAAGGGCAGGAGTTCAAGAGAAACTTCAATCCATTTCCCACAGATTGCAATGGAAAGTTTTTGAGTTCAAAACATCTGCTTGGGATGAGTTTGGGAAGGTTACTTTTCTACTACTGAATCATCCTAAATGCAACAATCTCATCAGATTCTAGAAGCCAAGCAGGAGCTGGTCTCATTAGCACTTGGATGAAAGTCAATTAGGGAATACAGTACCTGGGTAGGGGTAAAGGGAAAACTCTGGAGAGAAAGACTGGAGCCAGATTTATGTCTCCTTTTAGGCTGCAATGTACATCCGTTTTATGATTCAGATTTGCATAAGAAAAAGGAGCCCCGGACAGTTTAATCTTTAGGATTTTTGGCTATTGCTTTTAGGTTTTCAAATGCAAATAGACACTGCAGGGGTGGAATTCCCAGATAATTTTGCTCACTGTATGACATTGGTGTCCCCAGCTCAGCCTGAGTAATGCAGGCTAAAATTAAGATTATACAATAAAATAAATAAACTACTCTCCCACTCTACCTAAACAAATCTTTCACACTTTAAAACCTTCCTTTCCAAACCATTGCAGCCCCATTCATTCTGACAGTTAGGGAGCCTCCAGAAATCGCTTTCAGATAATAATAATTTCATGTCAGAAATTATTCTGGGTTGAAAGGATTTTTGCTGGAGAAACTCGGCTCAGGGAATGCCCAAATGATTTTGGGTTGTAGTTTGGGCACTTGGTCTCTAAATGGTTCGCTATCACTGGTCTAGCTCTAGTACTAAATGAGGTGGATTCAATACTTGCTTGTAAACAGATGATGTGTTTTGAGTGAAATATTCCTCCTCACGAGCTGAGACTTTGAAAAAAGCAACATCAAAATATAGGTCATCTTTGCTCTTAATGGTGAAAAAAGCTCCCTTTTTAAATATACTCGCAAGTGTCAGCCCATGGTCAAGGAGTATTCACTTTGAAATAGATCTGTTACTTACACAAAACTATAAAATGCTTTTCATTCTCGTCTTGCTGACCCTTGTTGAAAACAGAATGCTGGGTGGATGGAAACAAATGGAAGAATGAATATTCCCAGTGGCCCTTGGCAAGCCAGCTCTTTCATCCTGTCCTGGCTGGCCTCAGGTCCAAATTGTTGCAGGAGAAATATGAAAAAGTTGGAAGAATGACTCACTAGCTCTTGCAAAATTGGCAGTTGTGTCAAAACAGAGACCTTATCTGAGCTGTAAACCCTGCACTGTTTTACAAATTCCGTTTCATAACTTCTCAAAGACAAGCCGCTTGTTATTTCTCAAATACCACCCAGCTTCCACCGCCACTCCCCTACACACCAGCACTCTTGGTACTATACACCCAGAGGGCAAATATCTTTTCTCTTTGAAGCGGATATTGTTGATACTGTACATCAGTTTGAGACTTATTCTGTCGAGACCTCATCTCTAATTCAGAACAAGATAGCACAGCACCAAACTACAGATTTGGACAATAAATGGCCCATCCCATCCCATCCCATCCCAAAACACACCGCACCGCACCACCGCACCCCCCCCCCCACACACACACATCAAAGCACAGAAAACTTTGCATGCAGGGAGATACTTTGTTCCATTCTCCTGCATAGCAGAATAGTTTGGAATGATATACAGTAATCTCAACAGAATTTATTTTCACTACTACTATTAAGGCAAATGTTGCCCTTGCTTGAAAGCCAGTCATATCCAACTCTAGTGTTCAGTGCTCATCTCTGTTTATAGCCAAAGAGCAAGCACTGTCTGTGTTTGCAGACATTTCTGTGGACATGTGACAGGCATGATTAGACATCAAAGTGCATGAAACACTGTTTACGGTGGTGGGTTGTCAAATTTTCTGCTACCCCACCGTGACGTCATTACGTCGTGGGTGTAGCTGACGTCATGACGTCATGACGTCATAATGGCATGACATCATGGGCGGAGCAAAAAATAATAAAATAAAATAAAATAAAATAAAAATGTCTCCGCATGCGTCAAACCTCAGTTTGATGCATGCACAGTTCTTTTTTAGTGCTCATGCGTCAAACCTCTATTTGATGCATGCACATTAAAAATATGTATTTTTAATGTGCATGCATCATTTAATGTGCTGCCCGGAAATGTATTTCCGGGCAGCCATTTCGGCTGCCCGGAAATACATTTCTGGAGGGGGCCGGAGAAGACGACCGAACCGGTTGCCTGGAGGTTTACCACCCCCACCCCCGGCGACCCCTCTCGATGGGGTGCTACCGGTTCAGGCAAACCAGTCTGAACTGGTAACATCCCATTACTGGCTGTTTATCTTTCCAGCAAAGTGGTACCTATTTATCTACCGGTACTTGCAATTTCTTGCTTTCAAACTGCTAGGTTGGCAGGAGATGGGACAGAGACAGGAGCTCGCTCTGTTGTGCAGCACTCGGGTCTTGAACTGCTGGCCTGCTGATCTTCCAGTTGTCACGTTCAGCATCTTAACCACTAACCCACCACAGTGCCTATGACTGTTACCAAGTTTATAAATATTATGAAAGCCACCAAAGCAAGGGGGTGGGGGAACCACAGCCAGCGCTGAATGAACTATTCTATATTGAATACAGAGAGAACACACCGATTCTGCACCAAGGCAATCCAAATGCTGCATCAAAGCAAAAGCAAGTGGACTAGTGGACATGGGTTTCTTTTTGTTGTCCTCTTGGGGCGATCCAGCCTGGTCCATGAAAACACCATACTGGGAATCATGATGACTAGAAGAGAGTTGTGGTTTTTTCCCAGGAAACTGAGGGTTGACGCCAAATGAAACGAGGCATGCTCTGTGAGCAGATTCAGCCAAGGTGCTGTTTTCTTTGCTGAGTGGGTTGTTGTTGTTCAGTCGCACAGTCGATTCCGACCCTCCGCGATCCCATAGACCACTGTCCGCCAGGCACTCCTGTCCTCCACCATCCCACTCAACTCGCTCAGCTCTGTGCCCATTGTGTCCACAATGCCATCTAGCCGTCTCTTTAGTTGCAGTCTTATAGCCTGACCCAATGCAGACCTGTGTTTGTGGGGACTTTCTCCAAATAAGTGTTCATTGCGTTGCAACTTTAGGGGGCATACAGTCAAACAAAAGCACCTACATATCAATTACCACCTACATCTTAATGATATTCCCCAATCTCAGGGTGGGATATATTTTCCTCTCTCATTGGCTGATGGACTGATGTGAACTCAATTACCATCCAATCAATTGCTAGTATAGTAAAGGTCACCCTTGCTCAAAAGCCAGTCATATCCAACTTTAGGGTTTGGTGCTCATCTCTGTTTATAGCCAATGAGCCAGCGCTGTCTGCGTTTGCAGACATTTCTGTGGACATGTGATAGGCATGCCTAGACACCAGAGTGCACAGAACGCTGTTTACCTTCCCACCAAAGTGGTACCTATTTATCTACAGTACTTGCAATTTCTTGCTTTTGAACTGATAAGTTGGCAGGAGCTGGGACAGAGACAGAAGCTCATTCTGTTGTGCAGTACTTGGGTATAGAACCCTGACCTTTCAGTCTCCAAGCTCAGCATTTTAACCACTAAGCCACTGCAGTCCCTTATCAAATATGGTACAAATCATCAAAAATGTGTGTAGGTAAATATTTGGGCAAGGCCAGACATTTAATTTGCAAGTAGTATATGCCCTCTGCCCAAGATCATGTTTTTCCCAATAAATACGGGAACTTCAGGAGAGAGGGCCAGAGACTCTGGGACATACAACAGAAGATATGCCTATATGCACACATTGTTTTGAATGTTGTCGTGGACTTAATTAAACTAAATGTTTATTATAGAAGACATGGCAATTTTAAAGAGGTACTAATTGCTAATAACACTCACCCAACCTGTAACATTGTAAATTCCCACTGAAATCCCACTGAATTCCCACTGAAATCAAAAGACTGATAGGATTTAACTTCAGAACTGTTAATCTGAAAGCTGGTGGCCGTACTGTCCTGGTTGGCAGAGCCAACACCATGATTTCTCTACTCTACTTACCATAACATCTGAATTAATGTGTACAAAAAGGCAACAAAATCATATGGGGGGGTGGGGATTAAACTCAACTCTTTGTAAAATCACAGAAAAATGCTTAGCATCTACCAGGAAGATAGATACATTTTCATTTTCAGTGAACTAGCCACTACTGTGCTATTTCCCATAAACAGATCTTGTGGTTTCATACTTCACTTTATGCACTAGAATCAGAAATGTCCATGTTTGTTCCAAATAGAGCAGGGGTGGCCAACCTACGGCCTATGGGCCAGACTTGGCCCATGGTACCATTTCATGTGGCCCGCCGCTGCTCTTGCCGCTACCAGAAGTGGAAGCAAACTTGTTTATGGCACCTGTAAAATACACCAGTGCATAAATAAACATGTCCGCACCTGCCGTAAACACTGCTGTAAATGCACCCGCTGCTGTTGTAAATGCATTTACGAAAGCTGCAGACACGTTTTATGGCAGCATTTACGGTGGGAGGTAACACATGACCGGCCCACTCAGCTGTCTGGGGGCATGGTCTGGCCTGCAGCTCGAAAAGGTTGGTAACCCCTGAAATATACCAACTAGCTGTTCTTCATAGTTTGTAATGTTCCTTTTCATAATTTCCGTACAAGATCCCAAAAGCCTTTCAAATGCCTGTACATCCATAACTAAGCACTTGACTGTGCCGAATGCAAACGCTGAGCATACACCTATCCAAATCATAAGAAGAAGTTAATATTGTTCTTCCTGATCCTACTCTACTTGTTTGGCTAAACTACCATGCATGGAAAATAATAATCTGTAGAAAGGCTTACCTAAATAAATGCCTGAATTTATCATCTATAGCCCTAGGTATGTTTGTTTGTTTTTAAAAAGAAGAGTCTGAGTATATCTATATCAATTCTGGGAAATGTGGCCTGTCCAAATGTTGTTGAGCTACAGCTTCAAAAGCTCCAGTCAGCAGGAGTGATTATTTTTACAGCACAAAACATACATCGAAAACCCCTAATAACAATAACTTAGATACACTGAAGATATAAACTAGAAAAGGCAAGCTTGCTTTTTCATGTCAGAGATTACTCTGGGTTGAAAGGACTTTTTTTTTAAAGCACCAAACAAATACTAATAAGAAATACATATTACTGGCAATACAAATCAACCTGCAAAGGTCATAGCCATTCCTCCGCAGATGGTAATAAGGAGTGCAGCTCTCTAAGGACGCCTGGATGTCTGAATCTCTCACAATCTGACACAATATGCATTATAGTTTGTTCTATACATGGAGTAAGTGCATCTGCTTTGATCAGTTTGATGAGCTTGATGACTGGAAGGTCAGCAAGTCAGCAGTTCAAGACCCGAGCACTGCACGATGGAGTGAGCTCCCGTCTCTGTCCCATCTCCTGCCAACCTAGCAGTTTAAAAGCAAGAAATTGTAAGTAGATAAATAGGCACCACTTCGGTGGAAAGGTAACAGCAATCCATGTCTAATCATGCCTGTCACATGTCCACAGAAATGTCTGCAGACACAGACAGTGCTGGCTCTTTGGCTATAAAAAGAGATGAGCACTGAACCCTAGAGTCAGATATGAGTGGCTTTCGAGCAAGGGCAACCTTTACCTTCTAGGAGGTTTAGATTGCCTTGTTGATATAAAGGTTTTACTATATAATGTAAGGCTAAAACTCACTCGGTGGTTGTTGGGATCACAACCTTTTAGTAACTAAGTTGTTTCTATCCACATTAAGGGGAAGAGGGTTGTTAGCTAGGTTTCTGGAGCATTCTTTTAAAGTCCCTCCTCCCTTCTTAGATGGTGTGGGGATCATATGAACAAGTACCAGAAGCCACCTTCTTGATTTAGGATGAAGAATTCCAGCAATGATGCATGTGGATGATGGTGAAGAATGACAAGGGATGCAGCCCACCAACATCTGGAGGGCCACCTGATTGTCACCTCTGGTATAAGTAATTAAATTTCTTGTGCATATGGAGGACAAGTGTAGCCATATGTCTTCAGAAATAACATTCTTGTTCAAGGCCTCTCTTATTTGAAGAACAGCCTGTTTCAAGCCCAGTTTAATTAAAGAATCTTTTTAAAAGTCCCTTGAAGTGAATGATCAACAGGCAGCATTTGGACTGCAGAGACACAGGTCATCTGATTGCAGCCTTACCTTACTGTACTTCTAATTAGATCAGGAGTTCTCAACCTTTTAAAGCTGGGGGCCGAGTCGCGCTCCCTCAGACAGCTTTGGGGGCCAGACATCCATTTTGCCCTTCCTCCATCACATGACACTTCTGAGTGTGGTGGAGGCAGGGGACACACATGAAAAGACACAGTGGGCCGGATACATAGGCCGCAAGTTGAGAATCCCTGAATTAGATTATAACACTTCAGTAATGCATCTTTCTTTATAAATTAGTGTGTGCAAATCAGTATAATCTTTCCTTAATCGTTTGATGATGAATTACCTCAATTTTGGTAACATGTAACTGACTACCCTTTGCTGCAAGGCAAGGGGAGCAGGTCTGATTCTCACCTGTATACATCATAACCTGCAGAATGACTCTAAGGAATTGATGAAAAGAGTCCTGGTGGCACAGTTGTTAAACTGCTGCCCTGCAGTCAGGAGGTTGTGAGTTCAATCCTGACCAGGACTTAAGGTTGACTCAGCCTTCCATCCTTCTGAGGTTGGTAAAACGAGTACCCAGCATGTTTGAGGCAAAATGCTAATTAACTCATGAACCGCCCAGAGGGTGCACTAAGCACTATGGGAGTGGTATATAAGTGTGATTGCTGTTGCTATCAATGCAAATTTTGGCACATCACCCTCCACCAGCTGCCAATCCAAAGATCAAAACAATAACCTTATTCAGCAGTTCTGTAGGTATGTGGCACCTCTGGGTCTCCAGGGAATGTGCTAATCCTGCCCCGTTCATCATCACTTTTGACACACACACAAATGCAACAGTAGAGAAGCCTCTGTGCATGAGCTAATCCAAAACTGCCCTTCCCTACTTCAAATAGTTGCTCTGACATGTTGAAATAGGCAGGGCTAGTGTGCTCATCTCAATCTTTGTGATGTCACACACTTAGACAACTACTGACAAAGGACTGTTTGAACATTTTAGGCTATCAGCTTGTTGAGCTGGGCTTACCCACAGAACATCGCCGTTAGACTTTCAGAATGCAGATAGAGAATCTCAATTTTAATCCCCCAAAATTAAATAAATAAAGGAAGAGCCAACATGAGATAACATCTTCTATGTGTTCAATCCCTAGTCTGGCCAGGTTATCCTGCTATGCTAATAGAGTAGACCATACTGATAGTGACTCAACACTGAGAGTCAGGCAGCAGTTAACTAACCTGACAACCCCCTAGGACTAACTGCCTTGGGTGCCGAAGTCCACAGGAAAGAGTGATGGTTCCCAAGTGGACTAAATCCCACTTGAATCCATCTTGATGACCTTGAATTTCTCACCAATTAGATATTAGTTTAATCTTACTGCAGCTGGATTAATTTTCAGTGTACAGGGAACTTTCCTCACATGGAGGAGCACTTAAAACAATCTGTCATGTGCAGTGTGAAATGACACCATTCCTGCTGCTGCTAGAAGACTCCACCTCCTTATTCTGTCATGCTTGTAGAAGTATTCCTCAAAAATTAATATGTGAAAAAAGTTTGATGATGATAATAATGATGATGATGACACATGCATAATTGCTGTCTGCAATTCTCTGTCGAGGCCAGTGAGTTGAATGTCCTCACCTGGATTTCAAAGTAGGACTGTGTCATTTTGAAGGCAAGTCAATGGCAGATTTTGTACACAATAGGAGTGTTAAAAACACCGATCTTCCCCCTGGGTGAAAGGAATTTCTCCCATTGGGCAGCATGCACAAGAGGCTAGGAGGTTTTTTTTCATAATGCAGGAGCGTCCAGGACTGAGCAATGTATCTGACTGCTCAGAGGTGCTCAAAGCATGTCCAACTCATGGAGACCTATCAGTATATACTGGGGTAAGTGCACAGTAAAACCAGTTCTCTGTCCAACAAGGAATTGCCATGTGCATGCATTTAAAACATTTTTACCAGAAGGAAATTCCCCAGTCATTTAAGTCTTCAGAACATGTGACCCACCCATTTCAACTGAGTTCATACCAGCCATGTCTGAGGACCTGTCAGATGTTTGACAGCTCTCTGGTTTTTTCAGTTGATGCAATCCACACCCCGGGAGGATTGTTGCTTCCCTGGAAGGATATGATTGACATGAATTTTGTGAGCTGCTTTACTGGGTACACAACTTTTGTCAGCTCATCATAGCTCAGAAGGTTCAATTTTCAAATGAACCCATTGGGTTTTTCATTACTTCTACCAAACAGCTTGCTGGTAATGAATTGTGTTACATGTTCATAAGGTGTTGCATTGTTATTTTCGAACATCTAGAGAAATACTACACTCTAGTAGTCAATTCTGATATTGTGCCCTGGAAATATTTATAAAATTAGAAAAGACAAAATCAAATAATATTTCTCGGGCCCTTTAGGTTTGATAAAAGAATTGCATATAGCCTGAAATATTTTTCAAAGTGCCTCCCCCAGTTCCTTAAATTGCACACAACTTTGGAAGTTCTATTAATTGTTGATTTTTTAATGTATTGAAAAGATTTCTGTTTATCTCCCTCTTGGATACACATTGTAACATGGTGAGAGAATTTGAATATATCAAGGAAGCTGGCATACTGGGGATATTACACTTCATTCAAACCACATTGCATCAATAAATGTCTAGATCCAAATATTTGGAGAGGCTGTAAAGAAACTGGTACATATTTGCATTCTTGGTAGCACTGCACTGGAATATTTAATTTTTGGGTAAAGGTGTTTGATGAAATTGGAAAGATAACATCACAAAGGAGTTCCATGATTCTAGCATTGGGTTTAATTGCTTTTTTTTTTAATTCCAATGCATTACTACGTCACAAAGAGTTAATAACTTTTCTGTGTATAGCAACTAGACAAACAATTACTCAGTTTTGGAAAGTAGCTGTAGAAATTTCAATAAATGCTTGGGAGCCTAAGCATGGAAATTAGCCTTGATGGAAAAACTCTTTGCACATTCACAATTAATGTACGTACCTCAATGCCAGCACAGACACATTTTATAAAACTTCCTTTTATTTGCTATTTTAACAACTGCACCAATTCTTTTAGCCACCCCCTAGTCTCCCATGTTGATTTATGGAAAGATGCATCAATTTAACTTAGTCATACCATCTGATGCTCTTGTCGTAAATTTTATTTTGGAGGGAGTAAGCTTCCATCACTGTCCCAGCTCCTGCCAACCTAGCAGTTTGAAAGCAAGAAATTGCAAGTAGATAAATAGGGACCACTTTGGTGGGAAGGTAAACAGTGTTCCATGCACTCCGGTGTCTAGTCATGCCTGCCACATGTCCACGGAAACATCTGCAGAAGCAGACAAGCATTGGTTCTTCAGCTTTGAAACAGAGATGAGCACTGAACCCTAGAGTCAGATACAACTGGCTTTCGAGCAAGGGCAACCTTTATCTTTGCCTAATTTTAATTGTTATTTTTGTATAGCGTATTTTTATTTAAATGAACTTTAAAATTAAAAAATCAAGGAAGCTGCAAGAAATGCTATCACGAGGGTAGATTCTGTTATGAGTCTGAACTCTTAGCAGCTATGTAAAAAAAAATTCTCAAGTGTAGGAATGAATCCCTGGAGGCTAAGGTCAAGCTCTTCAATGAAGTAGCATTCTCAGTTACTATATATGGATGTGAAACTTGAACAGTAAAGAAGAAAGCTGACGGGGAAGGGGGGATTAATTCATTTGAAATATGGTACTTTACAGGCATCAAGACAAATTAATGAGCACTAACCCAAATCAAGCTTAAAGTTTTTCTAAAATAACTAAACAACAATGATAGGGCAAGACAAGACTCACTGGACAAGACAATATACTGGGAAAAGTTGAAGGCAGTAAGAAAAGAGAAATATTGAGATGGATCAATTCAATAAAGGAACCACAGCCCTGAGTCTGCAAGAGCTGAGCAGGACAATTAAGAACAGGATCTTTTGGAGGTCTCTAATCAGTGATGGGCATCAGCAGGTTTGCACCAGTTTGCAAGAACCAGTAGCAGAAATTCTGTCTGCCCCCGCCCATCCAAGTTTTGAAATAAAGTAGTCCCAATTTGGGTGCAACACAGGGCTTTCGCCCTGGCCATGCCCATCATACCACATCCGCAGTATGGTAGTAAACTTTTTTGGGGCCCACTACTGTCTCTAATTCACAGGGTCAGGACTGTGGTGGCCTAGCAACTAGGATGCTGAGCTTGATGACTGGAAGGTCAGCAGTTCGTGACCCAAGTACTGCATGACAGAATGAGCTCCCGTCTCTCTCTCCCAGCTCCTGCCAGTCTAGCAGTTTGAATCCAAGAAATTTCAAGTAGATAAATAGGTGCCGCTTCTGTTGGAAGGTAACAGCATTCCCTGTGCTCTGGTGTCTAGTCATGCCTGCCACATGACCACAGAAATATCTGCAGATGTAGACAGCACTGGCTCTTTGGTTGTAAATAGAGATGAGCACTGTACCCTAGTATCAAACACGACTGACCTTTCCCTAGTTCATAGGGCTGCTTGTCTGAGAGCAGATTTCAACATGAATTTATGGGGCAGCATGTTTTTGTGTGTTTCTAAAATGTAAACAGAAATGCTCATTTTTAACTTGAACACTGCAAAAGTAGCAGTTATCTGCCTCCCATCAAGGAATGCCTCTTCTAGGATGGAGTCTGGTGAAACATGCATGTACATCTTGCAATGGATATGCATCAGGCCATTTATTTTCCTTGTTAAAAATGAATGGGTTTTGCTCATATGCAAAACTAAACATATTTAATCAATGTCAATATGCTAACTGATGAATTGATTACAGGTCATTCAATTAATCAAGAGACACTTTTTAAATAAGACAGTTGCCTTGTAAATTATAGGAATGAACCTGACATTCCTGTCTATAAAAATAGATAGTGGGTAGGTGTTTTTTTAGATTTTCCCAGCAAGAATGCCACTTATCCATCTAACTTAAATTAAGTCATCTCTTCATCTATACTGATTAAATATTTACTTATTTCATCCATAGGAAATGTCTGCTCCAATCTGTCTGTATCGTTCTCTGACATCAGTCTTGGAAAAGCCCTGGCTGAACTGTATTTTATTTTATCCCAGGGCAATTTAGATCAAAAGAGATCAATAGATCTAGGTTGAAAAAAAGAAGCAGCAAATCCAGGAAAGACTGACTCCAAGCAAGAGGACTAGAAACAGGGCAAGAAAAACGTGTACAAAACAGAGTGTGCAACTTGACCAGTTGCTGACTATGGAACAACAGGTGTTGATGATAGTCAGGTACACATTTTTTCACCTGGCACATTGCCCAGCCCTGTTCCTTTCCAGAATTGACTATTGCAATGCTCTATACATGGGGCTATCCTTGAGGCTGGCACAGGGCTGTAGCCAGAGGGTCCGGGGGGGGGGCGCTTTGCCCACCCTGAGTTGTCGTCGTCGCCGCCGCCGCCGCCGCCGCCGCCGCCGCCGCCGCCGCCGCCGCCGCCGCCGCCGCCGCCGCCGCCATTATTATTATTATTATTATTATTATTATTATTATTATTATTATTATTCGACTTGTATGCCGCCCCACTCGCAATGCGACTCTGGGCAGCTAACAAAGAAATAGGGCATTAAAAGTTACAATCTCACAATATAACATAAGCATAATACATAATACATATTTCAAAAATAATACATATTTCAAAACATTTCAATGCAATACAGACAGACAATGCGGGCTGTGGCATCAACACACATTCTACTATCTTGGCCACTGGAGGGCTCTTGGACAGCTTCTTCCCACATGTTATGGTGGGGGAAACCTCCATCTGGCCTAAACTCCACTCTTTCTATCAGGATATCTCATGGTGCTCTTGCTTCTCCCCAGAGGCTTTCACACACACACCCCAAATGTTACTTGTGTCACCTGTTCATCTCAAGCCTCACAACTACAGGTGACTACACTGAGAGAGGCTCATAGAATATCAACTAGGATTCGAGCCTTCTCAGTTGCGATCCTCTCCCTATGGAATTCACTTCGCCAGGATCCCTCACTCCAAACCTTCAAAACTTTATTGAGAAGCCTTTAATAGCATGCTGCCCCTACAGTAAAACTTTTGTCGACCCATAAAATTTTTATCTTTGATTTAATTCCTACTATTTGGTTCTCTTTTGTTCTTTGATATTTTATGGTCTCATTCTTTGTCACCTTGGGGTGGGGGTATTATTATTGGTTTGACCTCTCAAGGTAGTAGCTTTCCCACTAAAAGAGACAGCTCCTCTGTCATCTGCCATCCTCTGTAGTCCACCCAGATCTGTGTCAATGAATGATGCTGCCTAACCATCTCATCCTTTGCCTCCCCTTCTCCTTTTGTCTTCGGTCTTTCCCAGCATCAGGGCCTTCTCCAGTGGCTAAAGTACTTGAGCTTCAGCATTTGTCCTTCCAAGGAACAGTCAGGGTTTATTTCCTTTAAGACTGACTGGTTTGACTTCCTTGCAATCCAGGGAACTCTGAAAAGTCTTCTTCGGCATCACACTTCAAAGGCATTTATTCTTCCACGCTCAACCTTCCTTATGGTCCAACTCTCACAGTCATACATTACAAATGGCAAGACCATTGCTTTAAGAAATAAGATACAACACTTACTCCCCTCACCAATTTGGTGTTAATTTGGAATATCAGAAAGGAGTATAGAGCTAAGGCAATCTGTGAAGCTGCCAATGCAGTTCAACATTTGAGCTTATATTTGGCTAAGGAAAATTAGCATAATTTGTTTTAGATTTAGAGAATAGAAATATAGAAGGGAACATAACAAAAAATGAAACTACTTTCTTGGCATTTAGGAGCACATTGTGGCAAAGACTTCGCAGATCTTTTTCTTCAACTGTTTGATTTCCTATAATCCCAAAAGTTTATGGCCGATCAGAGTTCCTAGTCATAACATTCCATAATATAAATGAGTATGTTTTAATTGTCGCACAGCTTCTCATTCCTCAACTACCAATGTGGTATTCAATTTCAGAGGATTTAAGTGTGGCTTAATTCTCAGCTGGATGCTTGCCTAACAGAGTTTCAAAATGCAGTTCACGTACTAGCAAAAAAGAAAGGAAAGGAAATAGAGCACTCAAATAAGGCAGAGAGTCATAATCTAACCAAGCAGCTACAACTGACAAATAAATCTCGGCGTGAGCTACCTATTTGAGATATGCCAGAAAATTTTGCTCAGCGCGAGAAAAGATCTGCGATGTAAAGGCCAATTAAAAATGAATTCCATTTAAATGCAACTGCTGGAACGGCCTACAGGCCTCCCATCTGCCCTCCCTGCTCTCTGGGTCCAGATTGAGTTTAGTAGTCACCTCAGGGCCAAAGAAAAAGTTTTGGGCTGCATTTCCTGATTGTGCAAAAATGGCCCAGGAAAAATTTGCCTCTTTTGTCCTGTCTGGTGATCCATGGGGCCTTATGGGCTAATGCGGCAGCAGTAACTGGCTTTCAATAGGTCAATGACTAAGGCGGGTAGTATGGAAGATGCTACGGCTCTGATGAGCTCCAGAGGGTGCCACTAGATGATTGGGGGTCCATATTCAAGTACCCCAAATTATATGACCCTCTCTGATGCCAGATCTAGGCTGGCAGGAAACTGATGTAAACATGATCACTTCAGAAGATGTGCTTCAAGCCTATAGATCTGTCTCAAGATCTGATACCTCTCAGGGGCATTTCTGAGAGGTAGGGTTTAGCTGGAAGCTTAGAAAAGCTGCCTGGGGTCATCAGAAAGAATGGAGGTAGCAATAAATGGTCAGACTGGGAAGAGGTGAGCTTGAAAGGACAGCAGTACAGTAGGGTGAGTGGAGCAGAAAAATGATGCCAAAAATGGAGTGGGAAGTAGCAGCTGGGAGAAGGCTGATAGCCTTGAGAAGGAAAACAGATGGTAAGCTAGAGGCCTGTGAAGGAACTGGAAGATGGCTCTGAAATGGCTGTGAGGGAGCCTGAAGAAAGACAGATTGTCACAACAAGGCCTTGGCTGCGGGAAAGAGTCCAGGATGGCAGTAATATAAATCATGCCTCATTGAAGTAACATTTTCTGGAGAGGTGGTCCAAAGTCTCCATCTGAAGCAACCTGCAGACATTTGTTAATGATGTTAGGCTGAGACTAAAACTCATCAAAGTGTCCTCTGTTGGGCAAGGTGAAAGTGGAAGGCACACATCATGGTCCACCTAGTGAGTGACATATCCAAATGGCTAAAAAAACTGCATGCAAATGGACTTGATTTCTCAAGTCCATTTGCATCTTCAGAATGTCGTCGCGGAGACATCTACCAATGTGCGGACTCCTCGCTGAATAAAGACTCCAAGGTATCCAAGGTAAATTTCCCCAACCTTTTTATGGCCTTTCTACTGGGTTTTCAGTAGGAAGTAAGGTACAATAAGTCACAGGCGGGATGGAATGGAAGAATTTGGGAAGGCTTCTCTTCCTTGACATGCTTGGACCAGGTTCAGATTGAAGGATGTTTTACAAGGGCAGCTCTGTTTACACTTGTAGAATGCAACCTGGTTTCGCTTTACTTCATAAAGACACAACAGTGTGCATTCTTTTATTGAAGAGCTCTTGCACTGTAAATTTAATTAATTCTGGCATTCTCCATTGCTGTTTTCATTCAACAAAGAGTTGCCAACAATAGCCCATTGTATAGGAAGGAGCTGAAATGCTTCTGCCATCGAATCTCTGCTTTATTAGATAAACATTATAACAAGACCAACCAAATTGGAATTTTCTTTTGGCACAACTAAAGAATGACATGAATCTTTCAATGACACTTTGTTGCTACATAGGTGCACATATTTATTTGGCAGTCTTCTATCACTGTACCCTTTTCCATTCATAGAGTTCAAGGTGGTGTACATAGTAAACCCCAATGGTCTCCTATTCAGGCAACTGTTCAGATTTAGAGGTGTTTACCTTAAGCAGAACTTTAACAACATTGAAGGAAGATATCGCTGAGGAACTCAACCTCCCTTATGTCACTTGGAGGACTCTGAATAGGCTGAAGGTTGGAGTCCCGAAATGCAAGACCAACATGCTCTAGTAGGGGCTACTGGCAGACAACAACACATTGTGTGAACTTGGAGAGATACAGAATCTGGCTCATGTACTGGTCTGCCAGTTACTACCAGAAACATGCATCGATGAGGATTTAAGTTTGGCCAATGACAAAGCCAAGAAAGTGGCTTCATTTTTGGCAGTCCAGGGTTTGGCAGTCCAGGGTTTGATTCCTGTTGTTATAGGCCTACAAGCCACTTCTAATTTATGATGATTCTACTAGAGTTTTCAATTAATCTGAAGTGTGAAAAGAGTGCTTTAAAATTGCCACCCCGCCCGCAGTGATTTTTCCAGGTGAGGACTTAAACCCAGGTTTCCTGAGAGCTGATACAGAATTTTGTCTACCACTGGATATCTTAGTTCGACACAAGGCAAAGGTCTTCCTCACTTGAAAGCCAGTCATATCTGATTCTAGGGAGCAGTGCTCAACCCGGTTACATGCAAAGAAACAGTGCTGTCTGTGTCTGCAGACATTTCCATGCGCATGGAATGTCTGGGAAAGCCAATAAAACCTATATAAAATAATATGCAGCACCCAAATTTAAAACTTAAACTTATTTACAACAAGATAATTAGCTAGTGAAAGGCTGCCTTAAAAGTATGGCCTTCACCTGTCACAGCAAGAACAATAGGGAGGGGGCCAGCCTGACATCCTGAGGGAGAGATGGCTTGGGAAATGCTTAGCTGGTAGTTGAATCATGTAACTGCAAGTCAACTGAAAGTAGTTCATTGGCTAAGACCAGTGGTCAGTCTCTCTTCTTGACCTAGACAACATTAATACATCACAGTGGTGGCCAATATCTGTCAGTCAGCTGGGACGCATCAGCATGAGGTCACAATGCCTATCTTTCTCTTTTAGCTAAGCAGCAGCAGCAGCAGCTGAGAGCCATATTAGCTAGTGTGTCTCTCTCAGGCAAGTAGCAACAACAGGTGGTCATCCTTGACACTTTCTCCTGTCGCAGTACCAAGTGGGCACAATCCTTCTCTGTCATTTTCAGAATCAAGTAAGAAGCCTCTTTCTCATTGAGACAGGGATCTCTTTAGGTGTGTGAGCGCAGTGTCCACCACTGTTTCTTAGGCAGTAAAGGGCACCAGTGTATGAAGTTTCTCTGTTGAGAACTTTATTCACCTTAGTGGCGGAAGTTTGCTTTGGCCTCTTGTTGCCAACAAGCTGGTAGCACATTAGCCAGAAAATCGGAGCTTGTGTTGATTTTGCAACTTCCAATTTATCTCATATCAGATGATCACAATGGGCAGTTGTGTTTGAACTTAATGAATAGAGAACAGTGCCATCTCTGCCTATGAAACAAACCAATCCAACTCACAATTATTGAGTGTCACAACTTGGATTGAGATAACAAAGGCATTTGCAACCAGAATTTGTCTTTAAACAGACTGTGAAGCTATTGAGCTATTATTTCAGGTATTAGCACAGCCACCCCTGCATCTCAAGTGTATTGGAAGAGTTATGGATACCGCTTGATTCTGTGTAATGAACGATTTAGCTGCTTGGTCAAATTACCATTTAATGACTATTCCAGAATGACGGGTAAAAAACAGCAACACTATTTTGCCAAAGTCGAACTTTCTACCCTGGAAGTTCATTCAAACTAGGGGATATCCTTTTGGATATTTTTTAAAACGAACGAATTATTAAATATCTTTATGGTTTGGCAGGCAAGTCTCCAGTGAGGCAGTCATGGGTGATTCATGACCAGCCAGGGAGGTCAGCCCCCAAAATAGTAGGGTATAATTCACCTTGGATGCAGTTAACTCAATGGGAACACATGAACTTAACATTCAAATGCTTAGCATGACTTGGGAAACTTTGATTGGTAAACTAAAGTGTCATTTCACCACTCTTGAGGCATATTCTTTCACATATTAAATAAATCAACAAAAAAGAAAAAAATATTGTGGTACTTTAAAAATGAACTACTATATTTTAATGTTAGTTTTCATGGATCAAGTCCAACATGAATCAAGTCTGATGGAGTGGACTTGATCCGCAAAAGTTAACATTTAAATATAGTAGTTAGCCTTTAGGGCAGGGAACCTCAACCTATGGCCCACGGGCCAGATCCAGCCTACGGCACCAAATCACCCTCGCCCTTGGTCCATCTGCCTGTTCTGTTGCCACCACTGTCGCCTCAATCCTTGTCCCCTCCACTTGGCTTGGCTGCCAGTGGTGCTGGGGATTAGTGGGTGGGTTGGGGTGGTCCCACTGGTGGCAGTGGTGGGGGAGTGGTGGGTGGTCCCACTGCCTGTCGCGGCTATGGCGGGAGCCCCCTGACCTCCTCCACTCCCCCAACTGGCAGCAAGACTACCAGTCCAGCCCCTCAACAGTCTGAGGGTGTGTGAACCAGCCCAGCCCCCTGGTTTAAAAAGGTTGAGGGGCCCTGCTTTAGCGTGTCTCAATCATTTTTTACTTGTTTTCTTTACTATCTAATATCTTTTCACATCTGTTAAATCAATCAATGATTGATTTAAAGGAGATTGAATTGAAACCACACATGCATAGATAGAACAAAGGTCAAATTTATTTCTACACCTTTGGGTTGCAGAGTTAGTGTGCAACCAGTTGGAAAGGATTTCCATGGCTTCTTTTTCACCAGAACCATGAGCTCAGGCACACTATAACTGCAATTCAGGGCTGCAGGCAAAGAGAGGATTCAGCTGGAATACACTTAACAGCAACAAGGTTCAATTGAGAGCATTGATCTGGAGGGAGAGGAACCGCAGGGCTGCCAGAGGCAAACAACATCCTTTTGTTAATTTGACTTTCAGGAACTGGGATAAGCAGAGGCTGTAAACACCTCCTGGGCTCTCATTGTTAAAGTGTCTCGTATGTAATGAAAAGTTTAATGGGCCTTCCCATCCCGCAGCCCAGTGTCACTGGGGAGAAATGACTCCCTCCCTCCTTCCCCATTTGTGAGACTAAATAAATTTCATGTCAGAAATTACCCTCAGTTGAAAGGATTTTTGCTGGAGAAACTCTGCTCAGGAGACACCCGAATGAGGCTCCTTTCATGTCCCCAAATCCATCATGGAGCACTCAGGTATCAAACCCCAATCTTCCAGTCTCCATGCTCAGTGTCTTAATCACTAAGCCACCCCAGTACTGCATTTGTGAGACTTATTTAATACAGTTATATTCTGCCTTCCTGGGAGTGAGGGAAGCCCACCTGCAAGGTGCCTCACAAAAATCCAAAGCAAGAACACAGGGACATTTAATTACAGTTTGAGCTCTAGCATCTAACACAACTGGCATGTTCAATTCAGCAGTGAAACTCTTAACAAGACAGGAAATGTGTAAAGGCAGGAAAAGATTAAGCCATTTGTACTGGTTCAGGAAGATAACATGAGAAATAGGGGGTCATCCCCAACCAAGACCCACTGCTGATACTAAGTAATCTACTGGAATTTACAAATGAACCACAGGGCAGAGTCCAAGGCCATTTCTGAGAAAGGGATTCAGAAAATCCTCCAACCTCCACAGGGCTTTGAACGCAGCCATTTGAGTGCAGAATAGTAGTGGCGAACCAGCCAGCATAACCTGCATCACGCTGGTCTGCTATGATTCTAATATTTGGCTTCCCAAAGAATTCTACTTTCTGTCTGAGTGCCCAGCAATATTCTAGAGATAGCTCATCATTAGAAGATGGAAGTCCTTCAGTGCCAAAGAATATCCAATTTTTACAAGTTTTTGTTTCACCTCCCACAAGTGAGGGGATTGTTTTGAGATTAGTCTTCAGAAGTATACACAGGCTTCATCAGCAAATGTGTTTATTTACTCACAAATGCTTCATTGATTCATGTTTTTGCAACACCAACAGATTTCCAGATTCTAACAATGAGTTCTCATCTACAGCACATTGCTGCAATGTGCTGTCAAGTCACCCTTGACTTATGATGTGTGTCATCTCCAAAATAATGGCTCAGTGGTTCAATGGTTAAGAAGCTCACCTTGTTAGCTGGAAGGTTGGCGAGTTGGCAATTCAAGACTTGAGTACTGCAGGATGGAATGAGTGCCCGTCTCTGTTCCAGCTCCTGCCAACCTAGCAGTTGAAAAGCAAGAAATTGCAAATAGATAAATATGGACCACTTTGGTGGGAAAAGATCTTGGGGACATGAAAGGAGCCTCATTCGGGTGTCCCCTGAGCAGAGTTCCTCCAGCAAAAATCCTTTCAACCCAGAAAGCACCTCTGTGTGCTTCTGGCATGAACGGGGGGGGGGGGGGGGAATCCAAAATGTCCTGTCCTCAGCAGCCATGCTCAGCTGTCATAAACTCAAGGAAGTGGTTTCCTTGATGGAGTTAAGCTATCTCATATCCGGTCTTCCTCTTTTCCTGCTGCCTTCAGTTTTATCTTTTTCAACAAATCTTGCTTTTTCATGATGTGCCCAAAGTATCATTTTTGCTTCCAAATAAAGTTCATCCTTGATTTGATTAAAGATCCATTTGTTCATATTTCTGGAAGTCCAGAGTACATAGTTTGGCTTCTGGCTGAAGTTTCCAAGACTGTGTTTAAAAGGCAGCCCTTCCCCCACTCCTTGAGCACATTACCGTAATCTAATCTGGATTTATGTAACATACTGTATATACAATAGAGGTCAATTCTGCTTTCTCAAGACAAGTTTGCAGCCAAAGAACCAACTGAGACTGGGGAAACATATGTCTAGTCACAAACACCATTTGAATCTTGACAGACAATATCCAGTCCACAAGACAAAAAAGAAATAAGGAATTTGCAGGCTTACTAGCAGAACTATTTTAATGCAAACTTTGCAAACTATACAGGGCTATAACAAATGAGCATTTTCTAAAATGTTCAGTACTGTACTTATCTTCAGAAGAATCCGTGTCTGGCTCAACTATTTTCCAGGTACAGTACTGTAATTTTCTCCACTTGAGGCCTCAGTAAAGAGACATTTTATTTCCAGGATTCAAAACTTTCAAATCCTGCACAATTTGGCACCAAAGACCAATGACATATTCAAATGGAAAATGTTTCTCAGGTTTGAATTTGAGATGGGTAAACTCAAATTTGGAGGGATACAGATAACATTTCTTTGTGAACAGTAGGTATATTTCTGCATTTAAATGGCATCTGAGCCATAAATACATGAAAATTGGCACTAATTTTACTGTTTCATTCCAAATATAAAATAATCTGCCAACTCGTTCAAATTGTTTCTGAGTTTAACAAAGATAGTTTTAAAATAAAACCAATGATAGCTGCTCCTACCAAAATAAACAAATAAATGACAAGAGCTTTGACATCAGCCAGTCTAATACCTGCCTCTTATTGTGCAATGGCATTAAAATATATACAATATCATCCTGGTGGAAAATGTTTTGGCTTATGCAGATATTAATATATACAGATAGAGGGAAAGATACAGATATAATTGTGTGTAAGTCTTTCCTACTCTCTCTTTTTCCATTACTGACAAGCCTTGAAAACACTCCAGCACATGACAGGTCTCAGGCATATGAAATGTGATTTACATACGAGACTGATCGTAATTTGTGTAAGGTTACTTGTCGGTTCATTTGGCGTCGTGAGTTCACCACATTGCTTGTTATTTTCATCTGAAGGGCTCCATTGCTTGGATAGAATTCCTGCCAGATTGTGGGTCTATAATTTCTTAATGAACATATTTGGAATGTAAAAGAGATGACTGCCTTGATCCACTTGTCCTGTCTTAAGAAGCTGCATCAGAGAATCCTTAAAAGTAGTGTGCAAATATTCTGAATATACATAAGCATGTCAAGCAAATTTTTATTTATTTCTTTATTAAATGGCCTGATCAGTGACTGCACAATATTCTGCACAGTATCCAAGACAAGCAAATCCCTTACATTCCCATTAGAACATTGTCAAATCAAATGGCACTATAGCCAACTCAGATTTGAAAAACCTAAAATTAAAAATTAAAATAAACAAACTCCACTCTATCTATCCAGATGCTCTTTGTAGTAAGAGACATGCCATCCCTTGATCCCTAATTTGTAGAATCATAGAATACTTGAGTTGGAAGAAGCTTATGGGACCAGTGATTCCAAACCCCTGATCAATGCAGGAATCCAAACCAAAACAGATCTGACAGAGGGTTGTCCAATTTTCTCTTGAATGCCTCCAGCATTTGAGCACTCATTGCCTTCAGAGGATCCCATCGTCATACAGCTCGATCAGTTAAGAAGCTTTCCCTTGTATTCAGTCTATATCTAGCTTCCTATAACTTGAGCCTGCTGTGATGTGTTCCACACTCTGGGATGGTTAAGAACCCATCTTGCCCCTCCTTTTTATGACCATACTATTTACACTGTATAAAACTGCAACTTTAATAGGCAAATAGTAAAAAGTTATATGCTTTTTAGATACTGTACAACATAAGGGAAACAATGGTTTTTTTTTAATGAATTATCAAATCCTAATGCTAAAATCAATTTCTACCGCAGCCACCCATTTTATAGACAATATATTGCTACATTTTTATAAAAGAGTCAGACATTCATTGTGTAAAAACAGCACGTAGTTCTTCCTATGTATTTGTATGCGGGAGTAAAATTCATTGCAACAAGATGGGAGAATAAAGGAAAGGGCTATTTTATCACATTGATAGCTTTTAGATTAGAAAAGCAGGAACTGAGTACATTTTTCTGCCACAGGTCTCTCCTTTTTCAAAAGCCAGGATATTTTAACATCATCCCATTTTAAAAAAAATCAATCTTTACCATTACTGGGGGAAGGAATAGGGCGAAGAGGCAACTTCATTCCTTGCTAGAAAAAGACCAAATTGCTACTTTTACACTTTGAGCCTCTCAGCCGATTGTTGTTCTTACATGCCATCAAGCTGCCTCCGACCTTTTGAACAAGATTATTATTATTATTATTATTATTTATTAAATTTAATACCCCGCCCCAATCGGGAGGACCCGACTCTGGGCGGCTTACATCCTGATAAAAACAGAAATAAAACCTAAACAGATGTCCTGTCTGTTGGGATAATAGCAGTCTTCCATGCATTGGCACTGGGTATCAGTGAGAGGGGGCTTTACAAGCCGATGTGATTGTTATTTGCCATTTACTTGATTGGTAAAATTCTTTTCCTAGGATTTGAAGCAAACCCACACTCCCTCTTCCTAACGGTTTTTGTTTCAAATTCTCTCTCCATGCGGAAGACCCAATTTTCCTCATTTTTTCCTTATAACTATAGATGGTAACTGTAAGTAAAGATATGTTTCTACTTTAAATGCTTCTAGAGTGCATTTATCTTGCAAATTGCTAGTTTTTATGGAAAAGAAACCAAAGAGGCAGATAGGGGCTAAGACTGAGATGATATCTCCTCCCTTCTTTGTGTTGTTGTTTTCTACCTCACATTTTGTTATGCACAAATAAATTATAAAAAACCAGTATTGTCTTCAACAGCCCTACACAGTTCTTGTAATCTCAAACCTGTGGTTTGTTTAGTGAGTCAGCCCATCATGTATTTGGTCTTCCTCTTTTCCTGCTGCCATCAAACTTTCCCAGCATTATTGTCTCTTCCAGAGAATCTTACCTTCTCGGCTTCATCACTTTTGCCTCCAGAGACAGTACAGGCTTGATTTGTTCTAGGGCCCACTTGTTCATATTTTTGGTAGTCCAAGATATCTGCAAAGCTCTCAATCAACACCATATTTCAAATGAATCATTTTTTTCCAGACTGCAGACAGTTTAAAAAAAACCACACACAAACACACAAATTCACCTCAACCAGATGTGGAGAAGAGGCCTATTTGCCCTAATTTACCAGGGCCATTGTTTAAGTGGAGGGGGCTGTTTCTACTAATATATGTTGGCTTCAATAAGCTTTTAGCAGATTAGCCTGCTTTGTCCACTGGGAGATACCACAGTTATCTTTGCCAATTCCTAATGTTTCCGGCAGGGACTGCAGTGGCTCAAGTCACTAAGATGCTGACTGGGAGGTGGAAGATCAGCAGTTCGATTTCCGAGTACTGCAGGACGGAATGAGCTCCCATCTCTGTCCCAGCTCCTGCCAACCTAGCACTTCGAAAGCAAGAAATTGCAAGTAAATAAATAGGGACCACTTTGGTGGGAAGGTAATAGCGTTCTGTGCGCTCCGGTGTCTAGTCATGCCTGCCACATGACCATGGTAATGTCTGCAGAAGCAGACAGCGCTGGCTCTTCGGCTTAGAAACAGAGATGAGCACTGACCCCTAGAGTCGGCTACGACTGGCTTTCAAGCAAGGGAAACCTTTAATGTTTCAGGCACCTAGCACTGAAACCTAATGGGATCTTGTGAGATAATATTGTAACAGGAGGAACAATAGGTGATCTGACCTCCACCTCTCTGCTCTCTGCTTCAATTCTATTTCTTTCATTGTCCTTCTTTCTGGAGTCTGGCCACATTATCCTGCTATGGTAATAAAATAGACCGTATTGACAGTGACTCAACGGCAAGTGTCAGTTGGCGGTTACCATATACAGTAATACCCCGGATAACGATTGCATCGGATAACGCTAGAATCGGATAATGATGTAAGTTTTTTGGAAAAAACTTGCATCGGATAATGATTCTTTTAGCGTTGTCCGATGCAATGGTCTGCAGGTGTGGGGTGGTTTGGGTAGAACTACCCAATCCACCCCCCATCCACAGTGGTCTCTGCCACTGCAGTAGGGTCGGGGAAAAGCACCCGCCTTTCCCCGACATACTGCAGTCGCAAAGCCTCCTTTTCTCTTTCTTTCCCTCCCTGTATTTAAACTACAGGGAAGGGGGAAAGAGAGAGAGGTGATTGGTTCTCTAGAGAACCAATCACATCTCTCTTTCCCCCTCCCTGTAGTTTACATACAGGGAGGGAAAGAAAGACGGAAGCACTTCTCTCTCTCCCTTTTTTCCTCCCTGTATTTAAACTACAGGGAGAGAGAGAAGTGCTTCCGTCTTTCTTTCCCTCCCTGTAGTTTACATACAGGGAGGGAAAGAAAGATGGAAGCACTTCTCTCTCTCCCTGTAGTTTAAATACAGGGAGGAAAAAAGACGCGATCGCGAAAAAGACGCGACACTTTTTTCCCCTCCCTGTATTTAAACTAGAGAACCAATCACCTCTCTCTCTTTCCCCCTTCCCTGTAGTTTAAATACAGGGAAGGAAATAAAGAGAAAAGGAGGCTTTGCAACTGCAGTATGTCAGGGAAAGGCGGGTGCTTTTCCCCAACCCTACTGCAGTGGCAGAGACCGCTGCTCGTGGGGGTGGGGGTGGCTTTAAAGGCAGGGAGGTCTCTTTCTTTCCCTGCCTGCCTTTAAAGCGGTTTGTCCCTGAAGTCAGGGCTTTTTTTTTTTTAGCGTTGTTCGATGCATGCATCGGACAACGCTAAAAATCGGATAACGTCATGACTTGTGGAACCAAGTCATAACGTTATCCGGTGTATTACTGTATACTCAAATATAAATTGAATTTTTTAACACAAAAAATGAGTTTTAAAAGGGTGACTCAGTTTATACTCGAGGCACCCACTGTGGGGGTCCCAAGACATCCCAGATTGAGCTATCCTGACGAAAAAGAAGATCAGGGAAGCAAGCGAGACTCAAACTGGCGCGGAGAACTTTCTTGCTGCTTCTGGATTGATGGCTCACTCCCCTCCTCTTGTGGGTGTATCTCTATAGCAATGGGATTGCAACAACAACGGAGGCAGGCACATTCAAATTGCCATGGCGAAAAAATACCGTACCCTTGCTGCTCTTGTTTATCCATTCTGTTTTTGGAGCACCTCTCTATCTGGGATAGTTTGCTGGAAGCACGGAAGAGTCTCTCAAAACAAAATCAGCAAGGGTCCCCCACTGCCGCTGCCACTGCCGCCGCAGCTGCCGCAACCCCACCCCACCCCCAGCAATTTGAATATGCCTGCCTCTTCTGTGCTTAGCGTCTCTAGCTAGGAGAGTTTGCTGACCGTCAAAAACCATGGTGGAGGTGCTTTCAAACCTCTGTAGAGAAAAAAACCAGAAAGGGGAAGCCACATTTGCTTGCTTGAGAGCAAGAGGCTAGAGCAGGGGTGTCCAAACTATGGCCCGGGGGCCAGATGCAGCCCCTGATGCCAATTCATCTGGCCAAAAAAGCCCTTGTTGCTCCCAGAAGTGGAAGTAAAAAAAAAACCACCCACATGGCTTTTCCAGGAGCAACACGGGCTTCAGGGGATGGATGAATTGGCATCAGGGGCTACATCTGACCCCTGGGCCATAGTGACTGGCTCCCTGAAGCATGTGACCGGCACAGCCTGAAAAGTTTGGGCACCCCGGGCTAGAGTGACATTTTCTGCCTCAGCTCTATTGGCCCATGTACCTCTTTACCCTGCAGTGCCCCTACTGGTTGGGTGGTGCTAATTTAAATACAGTAAAAAAAAAACCTGTACCTGCACATTGCCGTACACATTCTAAAAGCTGATGTCTCAATTAACTTAATTTTGTTTTCATGTAGAAGTGATTATGGAAACTCACTAGCAGCTCCTGCATTTTCCACCCTTGGCTTATACTTGAGTCAATCTATTTTCCTAGTTTCTCAGGTTTCTGAAAGTGGGAAAGTGCCTCTCATTCGTTAGACTCATTTTGAGAGAGTGTTCATAGCACTTTCTCAAAATTCCAGATGTTTCTGCCAGCCCCTAAAGACTGGGGACCCTTGTAGAATGAGACAGCTATGTTTGGTTTTGGAAAAGGGAAAACAAGACAAAGAAATAAAGCATTTTGACCACCTTTTCACAATAAAATAAGCCAACCCTCTTCTCAAAACCTGGCAGAAATTTATCCTACCCTATTCCACAAACAAGCAAACAAACAAACAAAATTCCACAAGCAACTTGGCCATTTTAGAGAAAAAAATATTATAATGACAAGAAGGAGATAATTTTTCAGGGAACAATTAAATAGTCAGGCATGGCAGAAATGTAATTTTTACATAACCTTAAAATAACCCAAAATGAACAGAACTTATATATGAGTAACTTTAGGAAAATTTCATGTGATGGCGAAGGACACTGCTAGGTAAAAACAATAGTGCTCCTTATGTGTGGTGCCTCCTCTGTAATGCCATTTTATCTGTTGATGAAAAGGTATAATGCCTCAACAGCATGAAAGGGCTGTATGATGGGGAGACACTCTGCTTGCCCTCCACTGCCTGTCAGTGGAATTAAACCAGAAAGCAAGCAGAGGTATAGGAGATGTGCAAGGGAGTCCCCTCTTCAGCTGAGCTCCCTGCTCTTTGATTCCCCCCCGCAGTTTCCACTAACAAAAGCCTCCTAGGAAAACAAGTCAGGAAGATCAATCAGTTTGGGGCATGTTTGAACAGATACTTATTCAAGCAGACAAACCGTGGCTGACAGTTAACATCCTCGGAAGAAGGAAGTTGAGCGGGTGTCAAGGAAGGAGGCAAAAGAAGATGGATGTGAAAATGGACACTGCCAACGTGGCTGCCCACACCCATCGCCAGACTGATGCGCACCTAATATTCAATACTTTGGTCCTAATCAGATGGTTGGATAAAAGCCATATTGTGGACAGTTCCTTCTCTCCCCAGCAGGTAGACTCTTAAAAATAAGTCTAATCTTTGTTAAGTTATTTGTAGCAGCTGCACAGCAAAGCAGGGCAGATTTTTAGGCAATGTTATGTTCGAGTGCAAGTCTCCCAGTTCACCCTTTTTTAACCCAGCTAATAAACACACTTGGACTAGATACTCGAGAGAAAGAAAAATATCATTTACTCACAAAATGAGGTCTGAAGATATATACGTGCTCATGAGTTCCTGGCAAAGTTGGTTTAGAAAGAAGTAAAATCTTTCAGCCATGTGGCCTTGAAGATGGATAAGATCAAAAAAGACGTATTTCCGCTTCCAAAGCAGAAAGTTAGAGAGAGAAAGCCAGAGCAAAACAAAGGCCTTAATGCATGCAAATAGGGTCAGGCGGTCCCTGAGGCAGGAAAGAACCTTTCTAGTTGTAATTACAGGGAAACAATGTAAAACAACTTGCTTTATGTCAGGCTAGTCTTTTCTCTCTCTGGTTCCTGCATTCTGGGCTTGGACTAGAATACTTAACAATCTTTATATCACTGGCACAGATGTTTAAGATCTCATTTCTAAGATGTTTTATGATCCTGCTGTTAGTTTTCGTTTAAGATTATTGCTGAGCTTGCAAGCCAGTTTCAGCAGAACAGCGGGCAGCAAATTTGAGATACAGTACAGTACTATAAAATACCATTTTATGACAAAAACAGTGAAGAAGCAGAAAAAGTCCCAATTTTTTGCAGCCAGATGTGTAAAGAAAACCACACAGCTGTATTGGAGCTCATACTGCCACCCATGCCATGAATGGTACTTCAATTTTCTTTGTATCATACTAGGTCCAGGTTGAAGTCTCTTCTTGGTAGTTGTGGGGAACACTTGCCTGAACAAGGAGGTGTGCAGGAATTTTTCATGCTACAAAGGTAGCTTGTGATTCTTTGCAGCCACATATCATAATATTCTCTGGCAGGGATGGGCAGAAGGAGAACTCTGAACTTTGTGCACAGCAAAAGATTGTGCCAAGGCCAGTTGACTCTCTTTGTCTCTTGATCAAGCAGTTTTCCAAATGATGCTGGAAATGATCCATTCCAGGAACAGTTCCATAAGAGCACACCAACTGATCCATCAGTCACCGGGTGTGTGGGTGTGGGTGTCCCAATCCTCTCAGATTAGATCAGATCAGATGGCCAGTGGTGCCAAATGTATTTATTTTCTGTTAGGACTTGCTTCCTCTGTCTACATCATATTGTTTGGCTCAGTTCCTTGTGACAGCCCATCTGCCTGTGTATCATTATTATCTGGACTGCACAGCCAGTGAGTACCTTGATCTTTTAAAGAAATAGACACCATGGCTCTCTTCCAGTTCTGTCATTCCTTATGGGCAACAAGATGTGAGTCACACACTCAATGACTCACTCAATAACCGGGGCTGCGGTGGCTCACTGGTTAAGAAGCTCACCTTGTTAGCTGGAAGGCTGGCAAGTTGGCAGTTTGAGACCTGGGTACTGGAAAATGGATTAAGTACCCATCTCTGTCCCAGTTCTTGGGGACATAAAAGGAATCACATTTGGGCGTTCCCTGAGTAGAGTTTCTTCTGCAAAAAAACCTTTCAACCCAGAATAATTTCTGACACAAAATTATTATTACTCAATGAATCTCAACCGTGGGGGGTAAGGGAGGAGAGGTATTCAGCAGACAAAGAGGGAGCTGAAGTGAGACCAACCCTAACTTCAAGGAAGGTGCTTAGCACCAATATGGAGACCATGAAAGGTTACTGGAGGGTGCAGTTATAACCCAGAATCCCCCAACTAACAAGGTTACTGATTAATCTGGCTAGGGGAACTTTTGGGAATGTAGTCTGAAAGGTAACTGTTCTAAGCTTTCACAATAGGGTTCATATCCCTGTTAGGCTAATATTTTCTAAAGTCTGTCAATACTGCTGGGTCAAGCCTAACAACAGTGGGAGGTAGGCTTCCAAGCCAAATATTAGCTGGAGATACGTGTATTTATCAGGACCATGGTGCAAAAGTAAAGGATTAACTATCATTGTTTCCTACAGTCCTGATCTAGGCACATTCCAACAACCTGTATTTCAAATAGGAATTAATGCATTAATCACTATTTTTCTGCAGTCAACCCATAACTGACATTCTCCAGATAGATTATAACTATAACAGCAAGTATAGCATTAAAAAAAAACCCTGAATAGAACAAAACAGACATGACCAAAATGGAGAGGCCCAAACTGGGAAAGCTGTTATTTTAAAGCCACGTTTGAATAAAATGTTTTTATCTGCTCCAGAAAAGTATGTGAATATTTTGTCAAGGAACATCTCTGTAAAGCAGGAGTTCTCAAACTTTTTAAGCTGGCAGCCAGGTCACGCTCCCTCAGACAGCTTCAGGGGCCAAATGACCATTTTGCCCTTCCTCCACCACATGGTGCTTTTAGGCATGGTGGAGGTGGTGAGGGGTCACATGAAATGGCACCATGGGCCACATCTGGCCCTTGGGCCACAGCTTGAGAATCCCTGCTATAAAGGCTGTTCCTCAGTGTTGGTGCTAGCACTGAAAGGTTCTCCTCCTGTAGGGGTCACCAGACATTGCTGATGGTATATAAAGAAGGTATCTCAGAGTTCTGATTTATCTACTTGCAATTTTTTTTGTTTTCGAACTGCTAGGTTAGCAGGAGCTGGGACAGACAACAGGCACTCACTCCATTGTGCAGTACTCGGGTCCTGAATTTGTGACTGCTGATCTGCCAGTCATCAAGTGCAGCATCTTAATCACTAAGCTACCATGGCCCCCAGTGTGAATAATGTCTGATCCAAAAGAGGCTAAGGGACATGCATTATTCCCTTGAGGGACCATATGAAACGGTGCCATGGGCCACATCTGGCCTGTGGGCCATGGGTTGAGAATCCCTGCTGTAATGGCTGTTCCTCAGTGGTGGTGCTAGCGTTGAATGGCTCTCCTCCTGTGGGGGGTTGGGGTGATGGCAGGGTGGTAGTTAGTGCCACCATCTTCCTTTTCCTAGTTTAGGTTGCAAAGGTATCTGCATCAGTACAGGTATCTGTATCTGCATGAGTACAGGCGATGAGTCCTCCAGGGAACGCAGCTCCTCCGAACGCTGATCAGGGCTCCACAGCTCAAGTCCAGGCACACAGCACTTCTGGGCTTGACAGGCGAAGACTCACGGGCGCAGTTAGGGCGTCGGGCGTAGCTGTTAGGCGCACCCTGGGCCCATAACCCGTTATCAGGGATTCCCCTAGCGATATGTGTGGCTGGATAGCAGAGTAGCACTTTTAAGCTCTTACACAGCGAAAGCCTTAGTGCAATAACACACACACATATGCCTTCAGTGGAAAGGTGCGCTTTACTTACAGTGAGGGGAAGACAGACATACACAGGACTATATACAAGAGTCTCTCTCTCTCTCCAAGCCCCACAGTAGGTAGACAGCTTGGATTCCTCTGTTGGCTCCAACTCCAGGAGCACTCAAAAGAGTCCTGGTGATCCTTTAGCAGTTCTTTCTTCTCAGTTGAAGAAAAACTCTCAACAGCATCACCTCCTTCAGTGTCTCAGTCCTTCTCAGTATATACACTCCTTCAGAATAGCAACCTCCTCACAGATAATCTCCTTCTGAATAATAGCCTCCTCCATAGACCCTTCCCAGAGGGCCACAGTTATACCCCAGTGTTGCTGGGCAGATTCTCTAATCAGCCACAGCTGGGCTGTTACATGAGCATGTGGACCAAGCATGCACAGCCTGGCAATCAGTTTGAGGCTCTATTATGTACACCTGTGTTCAAAACACATGGAGGGCCTTAAAGTTGTACTATTCCACTGGGCAGCAATCTTTGTACAATACCCCCAAATGAAAAATGTCCTAACAAATATTAAAGTCAAACCGGCAGGAAAATTATACAATACAGTAAAACACCGGATAACAATTGGATCAGATAACGCTAAAATCGCATAACGTTAAGTAATCTGGGGAGAAGAATTGGATCGAATAACGTTAAGGTCCTATGGGATGGATTGGATAACAACCGCTAAAGCCTGTGTAGTTACAATGTATCTCTATGAAGCTTTAACGTTATCCGATCCATCCCATAGGATTTTAACATGGATCGGATAACACTAAAAATCGGATAACACCAAGACTTGTGGAACCAAGTTTTAGCGTTATCCGGTGTTTTACTGTATAGTCAATTACAATACCAAATTCAAACAGCCTCTCCAACCCAGCCACAAATCAGACCAGGGGCAGCTGTGACAAAAATTCCACTGCCCATCGCCACAGTGACCTATAAAGCCCCAGCAGGGGCAAGTCCTGTGCGCCAGTGGAGATGGACCCTGCGCCGGTTGCCATGGCGTCACCCCAGCTCCATCCCCAGGTGTTTCTTTGACATATAAGAATTATATGTCACGGAGGAGGGATGACATCAGGATTTTAGAGATGCTTAGGTGGGGCATGGCCAAAAAAAAAAAAAAAGGTTGGGAACCACTGCAGATGTCTGGTATCTTAGAGGAAGAGATCTGCATTTGCCACAGCCTAGCCTTGAGGGGAAGGCAAGCCTGGCCCTCTGCTCCTACATTTCACACAACTGCTGGAGTTTAGGCATTTCATCTTTTTTTAAGCCCAGAGGAAGAAGCTGCAGTAGTGGGCAAGATTCAAGCAAGGAAACCTATTGCTATAGGCACTTTAAGGGGAGGAAAAGACAAGTCTGCAGAGGTGAGGGAGCAAATTAAAACTTTTTAAGGACCAGAGAGCAGCGCTTAGTTACAGAAGATGAGTTGGCTTCTGTGTGATTCACATTGGAAGGTCCTGTCCATCTTTTCAGGGAAGAAGAATGATTGCAGTGACACGCTCTCTTATCCTGCTAAAAGAATTACCAGCAGGCTGAGGCCTCAGAGTGCAGCATCGTTAATATACTTCCTCCAGAAAAGACATCATTCACATCAGGCACTGATCTGTAATCCTGACGGTTCCCCCTCTCATGATCTGGTTTTGCCATGGGAGGTGCTAGAGTTTTCACCTCTATCTACACCCCACAGACTGATTAGAAATCTTTGCGACAGAGGCTACCTTACATTAATAACACAACCAAGGGAGCATAAAACAGGACGCTGGAGAGGCACAGCTAAAGTGTTATTGGCTTATGAATATAACAGGCGAGGGGAACTTTCTCTCCCTACTAATAGAACAGAAGGAATGGGGGCACGTTCAAAATAGACGATAGCAACAGTCCATTTACACAACAGATGATTAATTCATAGGCCCATGCTGATGGCTACCAGCTTCCACAGTTTTAAAAATGGAATGAGGTGGTTGCTATGCTGACCTCCCCCCCCCCCCAAAAAAAAAAAATCCCAAAATTTGTGTTAGGCAGAAGAAGATGGGCAAAATGTCAATGCACTTGAGAATACTTTATCAGGCAAGATGTTCAATTGTGAAAATGAACATTGGGGGGAGGAGAGACTGAATTTAAAATCCTTGCTTTTTTGTATGTAATCTCAGCATGCACTGGAGGAGAGAAACTATTGTCCAAGAAATAACCGTCATGAGCTGATGCAATGGTATTAAGATTTTACAAGAGATAATTGAAAGCTGGACAGTCTTAGCACCTAGTGACACCGTCCAATGGTAAGGGATTGGCTCCACTTATACAACAGATGAATTTGAAGGGTGTCGGGTTGTTGTTTTTTTACTGATCACATGATGCAAAGGCAGGATCCAATCCATCCGATTAGTTTGACTCCCATCTCGTCTTTTATTCTGTGTCTTTAGAAGGCTTTACTTTTTTCATTCTGGGACCTTTCAAAGAGACTTGTGTTTTGGTATGGTAGGCAATTGAGGCATGATGTTCAGGAATGGGAGAACACGCCCCTGTTCTCTGCCAACGGTCTCGGGGTTGTTGTTTTTAATTTTTTCCATAAGAGCTGAGGCAGTTTGTCAATCTGCCATCTTAGTGCTAGATCATCTCTGAGGGTTGGTGTCCCTAAGTGCAAGACCAGCATGCTCAAGTGAGGGCTGTTGGCGGACAACAACACACTGTATGAATGTGAAGAGATACAGAATCCAGCTCATTTGCTGGTCTGCCGATTACAAACTGAAACATGCACAGTGAGGATTTAAATTTGGCCAACAATAAAGTCAAGAAGGTGGCATCATTTGGCAGTTTAAAATTTGACCTGGGCATGAAAGAAGAAGAATCTTTGCATGTACAAAAGAAGAAAAATAAAAACTGGAACAAAAAAGAAGCAACCAAGATGAAATAAAAGATGACTCCATTGTGCATATTTCAAACCCAAAGAGCTTTACAGCAAACCATAAAAGGGAAGGCAAAGGTGGGACAAGAGGGAGGAAGGAAGGAGGGAGAAAGGAAGGAGGGAGGGAAGGGAGGAAGAAAGGAAGTAAGTAAGTTGTATCCAGGCATGCAGGTTCCTTGGTCCTTAGAAAAGTGCCTCTAGTCAGTCTTGACATTGTCAGTGCTGGCTTAGATAAAAGAAGTGTAGTCATACTGGACAAGTTATTCTTGATGATGTCCTGATCTCAGGTGGAATAAACTCTTCCAGTCTTGGTTCAACCAGTAAACAGCTGTTAAATTAAGTCTCCACAAAGTTGCAAACAAAAGCAGGGGTAGATGTGTTGGCATGAACCAAATCCCAAAATTTCATACTCGGCTGATACCTTTGTTATTCCACCCGCAAAAGCATCAAAAATGTGTGAAAACTTTCAAAAAAAGCTATCTGTTCATTAGACAAGATGTTCCCTACAAAAGTAGGGAAGAAAAGTGGAGGAAGAGTTTTGAGAAAGAATTAAACAAATTCAAAGAGAACAGAAACTATTAACTTTCAGTGGCATTTTTGCTTGGAAAACTATAAATGTAGTGGATTTTAAGAACCGTCACATGGTTACACAGGAATCTTAAGATCCTGGACATGAAATTTCTGGAAGCAGCTGTTCGTCTGCTGTTAAAAACAAAATGTTGAAATAAAACAGAACTTCAGTCTGCTCTAGCAGGTTTCTCTGTATAATTGAATTGTGTTCCATAATAATATACTCCACATAAGACTTCTCTGTCTTTTCCTGCCTTCTATCCTGGACCCCCTTTCCAACGAAGATCAGAGGGATACTTCTGGAAAGCTACTTTTATTTCTGGAAAGCTGTGTGGAAAAGGAAGGTAACAAACCTGGTTTGGCAAAACCAGCCATCTTTTATCTGCGATTGATGTGCCCGAAGGACTCCGTCCCACAAATAATTTTTTTCATTCTTTCCTAATACAGTAAAACCTCATATAACACTAAAACCTGGTTCCACAAGTCTTCGTGTTATATGATTTTTCGTGTTATCTGATCCTCTATGGGATCCATAGAGATACATTGTAACCACACAGGCTTTCGCGGTTGTTATCTGAAGCATCCCATAGGATCTTAATGTTATCTGATGCAATTCTTCCCCCCAGATTCCTTGATGTTATGCGATTTTCGTGTTATTCGATACTAATGTTATATGAGGTATTACTGTACTACAAAACCCTGTCCTGATCTCACCCGTTTGTATTCCTAATAAACAGTTCGCTCCACACTATTGTGAACTAACACAAGAGTACCATAGCACATTAAAGAGAGACAGACAGCTTGTGCTCTGATCTGCATTTATTAGTCTGTATGGTGCTGCCTGATTCCTTGTTATGTTTAATGCAACAACAGAGCAAAACATCTGACATTTGACACTGAACACAAGGATAACAAAGGAAGAGATAAAGATTCTCATGTCCAGTAGGGAAAATTTGTGTTGCAATAAACATTCTTTCTGAGTGGGAGGGGGTTTGTGAACATATACCTTTGGATTTGAGACCTTGGGAAACTTATGGTGAGAGCTGCAGAGAAGGTGAAGAATAGAGGAGGAAAAAGACAAATCAGAAATAGGCTGGAATTGATTTCTGAAGCAGAAACGCTAGCTTTGGTGAATTACAATATTACTAGGACAATCTTTGTGAGTTTATATTGATCTTAAATTCAGCAGCCTCAAGAAGTCTTTCTAGCTGAAAGGATTAAAGTTTTGGCATCTTTCTTTTGTTTTGATAGACTTCTTTTCTTCAGTTTATTAACTGCTGCACTCATTAGAGTCATTTGGGTACATGTGCTGTGTTTTGTTTCACTTTATAGAACAAGGGTTCTCACTATTTTTGCACTGTGGTTCAGACCACGCCTCCTCAGACAGCTGAGTGGGCCGGACATGTGGTTCCTCCTGCTGAAAACGCTGCCATCAATGCACCTGTCGCTGTTGTAAATGCATTTTTGGCTGTTTTCACTGTTTCTGATGGCGGAAGCAAGGGTGGCACATTTATGGCTGTTTCTGCCCCTTCTACTAGTTCCAACAGTGGTAGTGATGGGAGCGAGGATGGTGGGCCACATGAAATGGTGCCATGGGCCAGGTCTAGCCCGTGGGCTATAGGTTGTGAACCCCTGTTATAGAGAAGTATTTAGTTCTATTTGTTGGAATTGGGAATGGTATGATTATTTTAAAACATTGTACAGTGGAACCTCATACAACAATCACCCTGTATAATAACGAAATCACATAAAAATTAGGTTTTTTGGGGGGAAATTGTGTCCTGCATAACAATTTTCCCTATGGAAAAATCATACAACAATTTTTCAATGGGAAAAACCACTTAGCAAAAAAAAATTATCATTGTACGATGCATCCCATAGGGAAAATCGCTATACGATGCATGGATCATATGACAATTGTTTCGTACAACAACGAGCCCCGTGGAATGGGTTAAAATCATTGTATGAGGTTCCACTGTATTTTGATGATGAATTTATTCAGGTTGAAAATCGAGCCCAGTCAGCCAACAATAGCAATTTAGTAAGGCTACAAACAGAAAGTTAATAATTCTCATCTATATAGTAGTGTAGTCTCTGGCCATCCTGGGGTTGTTCTGACTTTTTTGTTGGCAGATTTGAATGGATCATCTTGGTATTTGCATGCACTCATGGGAGGAGTATTTGTTGTCGAAAGCACTGCAATGCATGGGGTTGCCCCAATATTGTCTGTCCACACACATCTGAAAATACTCCCTGACATCTCACTTCCAAGACAAGTTGCATTCCCCTTTTGCCTATGTTCTCCACTGTCTTATTTCATTCTCTTCTTGTTTTACCTGGGGCACAGAATGTAGGAGATCAACCAGCAGAAAAATACCCATAAGGACACGTCTTCAAACAATACCCCCGACCCTGCCCCGAAATGCATAGATCAGCACAGAACAATATGGTGCTAGGGTCCACATGAGCAGACCCTGCCCTGCAGCCAATCAGAGCAAAAGGGAGCAAATATACGTCAATACCCAGCAACAGTGGCTTTTTAAAAAATCAAAAACAATGTTTTGTCCCTCCCTGACACTACTGACACTGCTTTTAGCTCTGAGGTTTGTGGGCTCCAGAGCACAGTGACTGTAGCATTGGTGCAAGGAAAGGTGAGCAAATTCTCAGTGTGGGTGAGCACAAAGTATTGAGAATGGATGGAGATGGGCATATTCTGCTTTGTGATAACAGGGACTATTGACACAGCAGAGTTAAATAGAAGAGTCATTTTCCCTGGAGAGCACAAGGACTGTTTCTTGATTATTTGTATTGACTGAAACAGTCAACTGCACATTAAGCTGTGGCTTTTCTTTCTCTAGGACTAATCCCCATTCTCACCACTGAATAGACATTTAGCTGTCCTATCTAGGATAGGCCCTTAGTAAGAAGACATCAGGAAGAAAAGGGAAGGAATTGAGCTGGGAAGGAGCTAGTGGGCAGAAAGAAGATAACCAGTGGATCAGGTCTGGCACTACATGAGGCTTTCTGAAGAGGCTCCAAGTGCCCTCATAAGCTTGGCCAGGCCCACTGCTCCATAGGGACAGATGAGAATTGCAGAAACCCTACCTACCACTCCACAGGAGCAACGCTTTGGTGAGAACACTGTGGGGAATTAACCATGGTAGGTGGTTGCACCAACCAACTGGAAAAGTGCCACTGTTGGTATGGTCAGGTCACCTTGCTCAGGGTGGATAGAAAACATGCCTCACTGACATAGGTGGGACCCACCAGGACACTATACAGAGGGTATACTTACGTCTGGGACTGGTAGGGCAAGAAAAATCAAAGAAGCAGAGAAAGTAGGAGAGTGTGCTAAGGTTGCTACCCATTCAGCGCAAGCCCCTCATTATGACTACACTTCCATCTATATCCCTATAACCTGATGGGCATTTCACTCATCTCTATTGATTCTGAAGCAGTATCCCACCGTCTCCACCCCCACCCCATCGGTAAATGACAGGTGAGACAATGAATACAGTCAGCTAGACCAGGCAAATGATGGCTTAGCTCCTGACTTTAAGGTAGAGGTGTCAATAACTTTGCTTCTGCTATGGGGTGTGATGGCAAGTCTTGCTTCGTCTTTACTGTCACATTTCCCAATGGAGGAAGAGCACTGGACCTGCACACAAGATTATTACAACAGATTTAACAAGGCATCACTGAGGGATGAGTTCTTTCTGCAGAATGGATCACATGTAGGCAGTGCGAATTTTATGTTACAGCCAATTTGGTTGACATTGGCAGCCTGGGAATGATATGCAGCAATTGTCAGCATGAGTAGCTCTACCACAGTGACATCAGTTCTTGGGGAGAGATGGTTAATTTTCCTATTCTCTCACAAGAAAAAAAGGATACTTGTTTCCCCCATCTCTACAGACTGAGAGACATGACCTGAAGAACCTATACATTTGATACAGCATTCTCACAGTTAAAACCAAAACCAAAATATAACCATGAAGACTTGGTGTGTGTTGGCCCTCTTTTCAAAGTTCATCTTCTCCCTTATCAACAATTCTGCAACCTCTGGTTGTAATGCAGCCATGGCATTATTGGCTTACTTACAATATGTTTGGAGAATCTTTGGCCCTCCCAGTGTTATAGACTACAATTCTCATGATTTATGGCTGGGTGAGAACTGATGGGAGTTGTAAGCTGAGACATCCAGAGCAGCAGAAGTTCCCTACTCCTTTCTTATTGATTTTTGAGATGTGCTAATTGTTGAAGGAGAAGCTAAATACTTATTTCTTTCCCTCCAGTCCAGCATGGAAGCAAGCAGTCTGATATGGTAAAGAATAAACAAGACTGGCTAACATCCTGGTGACTAGCAATGCCTAGAACAGTGGTGGCGAACCTATGGCACATGTGCCAGAAGTGGCACTCGGAGCCCTAGCTGTGCGCACCCAGGCAATCACCCCAGCACAGAGTTCATCCCACCCCCTGCCCAGCAGCCCAATGGGAGCACTTCCTCCCTCCCCCAGCACAGAGTTTACCCCACCCCTCTGCCCAGCAGCCCAATTGGAGCACATCCTCCCTCCCCCCAGCACAGAGTTTGCCCCGTCCTCTGTCCAGAAACCCAATGGGAGCATTTCATTCTTCTCCTGCTGCTGCATTGGCACTTTGAGATAAATAAATGGGGTTTGGGTTGCTGTTTGGGCACTCGGTCTCTAAAAGGTTCACCATCACTGGCCTAGAATGCCTCATGTCTCAAGATAGTATTCCCCTGACCACACTGGCTGTGGGATTTTGGGAACTGTAGTCCAAAAAAGGAAGGTTTCCAGGATCTGTACTAGCCAGTCTAGGAAAAACACAACCGCAAGAAGGTTCCCAGATCTTGAAAAGCCATCTACTTTTGGGGAGTGGTGGTGGAGAGCAATGCCAATGCAGCATCTACAGATGAGGAAGGGGGGGGAGACCAGATGTTTCTGAGCAAGTCAAAGGGCTGAAGCCAGCAGTTCCAGAGAAGTCCAGAAGGGAGCTTTTTAACAAAGGAATCTGGAATAGAAATAAATGACTTTGTCCTTTGCTTTTGGGACAATTTACCCCAAAGCAAATGAAGGGGGAGGGAAAGAACAGTTGTTGTTTTTTGGCTGGCATACCCTAAAATCTGTAAACATGACATAAAAATTGGATTCATCACCCCATGGAAATTGTTTATTTTACAAGACATAGGCAAGGCATATTTACAAGACATAAACAGGAGAAGACATTTAGGTGACTTTACAAATAAAGTCCCCACTGATTTCAGAGGTGGGGTGGAGGAAATGGGCTGTTGGTGCTTTGAGGTGCCTACCTAGCATCCTGTTGGGCAGCTTAGATAAGGATGGAATATGTCTCTTAAATTTGGGTAGAAATGTGGAGAGGCTGCATCAAGCAAGGAGAGGAAGACGTTGGGAAAGAGAGAGAAAGCAGGAGAGGATTGCTCATTAGATCCCGGGCAAATATTGCTGGCTTTCTTTCCTCTGCCCATGTCTAACTACATAAAATAGTCCTTTGTGCCCAGAGGTTATAGGCAAGGCCAGAAGATATTTGCTGTAGCAAGTTAATCATACACTAGAATCTGCTTCATTTCCTTAAATTCTTGATAAAGTCTGAGTCACGGGGCTGAGCTGTATGTCGGTTTATTTACCCTGCACTGTGTGGGCAAAAGAGGCAGCCTCAGCATTTGCAGATTTCACAAGAATATTAAAGTGAACGCTACAATGGTGGAAGGTGTTTGGGAGGCAGCCACAACCGCAGCTCTTCACAGTATCAAAAGGCACTCCCATATGAAGCCAGCCTTCCCCAATCTGGTGGCCTTTAGACAGTGATGCAAGTGAGCCAGTGCTCAGGGTCTAGGCCAGTGCCTCCCAACATGGGACCCCAGGCCCTAGAGGGGGACTTTACTTCCCATAAGCCTAAGTCAGTACATTGGCTGATCAGTGCTTTGGGGAAGTGACTTAGGCTTCTGGGAACTGATGTCCAAAAACCAAAGGTTGGGAAACACTGTTCTAGGCCATAGGACTTTCTGAGTAGCAGGGACTCTCACATCATTGATCCTTACCCTACCCCAACCCCATTCCCACTTTCCTGCTCCCTCTGAGCTCAAAGGCAGTCCTTGCAGTGTCAGAAGGAGAAATGGGCCTTCTCAGGAACAGGGACATGTTGCAAGCTATTCTCTGTTGTGCCTTGGTGGCTTAGTGGTTAAGATGCTGAGCTCCATGATCTGCAGGTCGGTAGGTGAGCAGTTGGAGACCTGAATGCTGCATGACGGAGTGAGCTCCCATCTCTGTCCCAGCTCCTCCCAACCTAGCAGTTTGAAAGCAAGATATTGCAAATAGATAAATAGGTAATGCTTTGTGGGAAAGGTGACAGCATTCAGTCATCTAGTCATGCCTGCAATTGAGAGCAATTAGCTTTACAAAGGACATCTCCTTTATTATTACATATGGACAGACTGAGCTGCCTGCATCTGGTTTTCTTTGTGAAGGGTGGGCTTGTTGTGGCTTGTGTCGAGATGAATACCTACATTTCCAAATTTACACAACCCTACTGCCTTCAGTGTGTTGTACTATACACATTTTAAAGGAGAAAAAAAGAATTTTCTACATATTTTCATCCCCCGCTGATCCCCACGAGCTGGGGAGAAGGATATTTTAAAGCTACCCTCCTCCAGCTCTTGGGGATCAGTGTGGGGAGAGGGGTCTTTTGAAGCCACCCTTCCCCTGGCTCCAGCTGTTGCCGACTGCCACAAGCCGGTGGAGGGCTGCTTTAAAAATACTCCTCTCTCTGACTCATGGGGATCGGCAGGGGAAGAGAGATCTTTTTGAAGCGGCCCTTCCCCAGCCACTGCCAATCACCATGAGCCAGGGAAAGGTGGCTTTAAAAATATCCCTCTCCCCAGCTCTGGTGATCAACGGCAGCTGGAGCTGGGGGACAGAGTCTTTTTAAACCTGAGAGAGGTAGGATGACTAATTTTCAACATGAGACTTTTGATTACTGGCACATAAGACGTACTCCATTTTTCCGGTGTATTTTAAGGGGGGAAGTGTATCTTATACGCCAGCAAATACGGTAATCATTACAGCTGGCTACTGAAGTAAGCATTTTTCACTATGCCATCTAGAAATTACTTGCTCTCTGCAAGTTCAGGTAGTCAATGATCTTGCTAAACATATTTAAATATATCAAAAATAAATGTCTTGTGGGCCTTTTCTCAGGCATGTGTCTGACTCAAAAGCATGGCAGGGCAAACAGACTCAAAATGATTATTGCACTCTGCCATTGTAGAAGCTGTAGGCTACAACTTTCACACTTTGTTTGTAAGTGGCTGCCAAGAATGCTTATAAAGACAGAAAAAGATCCACCATGTAAGTAAATAACCCGTGGAAACATCATGTAAGAATGAAATGTAGAAGAGACAGGGCATAAAAGAATATACCATGCCTGTGTTGCTGGGTATATTGTTCTTCAGACTTTGCTTTGGCAGATTGATGGTTATGGGGCCCCAAATGTAGGCTCAACAAACTCCCTTTTACAGATGGTTTCACCCAGGGGTCAACTGCAGAAGGACAGGTCACTGTATTCCAAACCTTACCAGGTTCACATCACCAAAAGAGTAACTATGAAAGAGAAAAAACACTGCTTTGCCACCCCAGGCCCCCCCCTCACACAAAGACACAAGACAACTCTGTGGAATAAAATTGGCCACTTTATTAAGTGACATAAACTTTACAACCCTAACCGCATGGGCCATCAAAGCACGGGGGGGCCAAACTCCGGGGGGAGTTTTGGGTTGGGCCAAATTAACATAACCCCGCCCTAACCCAAACTCCTCCCCCTCCCCTAGGGCTCAAACACCCCCAAAATAACACCCCCACCCCCCGTGCTTTCCGCCCTACCCGACAATTCTGTCGCCCTATACCCTTACTCATCGAGATGAGGCAGGCGAAAAAGGTCCCAGCAAAGCCAATCAGCCGTGACCCAAAAATTCCTGCCCGGCCCAAAATATTGCGACCAACTAAGCCACCTCGATTTTTAGGGTGGGTGGGCGGGCGACCAAATCCCAACCCACAAAGAATTAACTCGAACACAGAACACAGATCCCCAACAAATGCCACGCCCCCAAATATCAAAACCACCAATCCCCAGCTTCCACACCGTTGTCTTCCGACCTGACCACCAGGGTGGGGCGGGGCGGCAAAGACCCTTCTCGAACAACAGTCGCTGTCTCAAAGGTGCCCTTGCCACCCCAGGCCCCCCCCTCACACAAAGACACAAGACAACTCTGTGGAATAAAATTGGCCACTTTATTAAGTGACATAAACTTTACAACCCTAACCGCATGGGCCATCAAAGCACGGGGGGGCCAAACTCCGGGGGGAGTTTTGGGTTGGGCCAAATTAACATAACCCCGCCCTAACCCAAACTCCTCCCCCTCCCCTAGGGCTCAAACACCCCCAAAATAACACCCCCACCCCCCGTGCTTTCCGCCACACTCCGGGGTTCCGCTGGAACTCCGGACCCCCCCCCCTAGGAAAAACAGGCAGCCACCCCCCCGGCGAATGTCCTTGACGAAAAACGAAAAACCCTCATCAGAGAGGGCGCTCCAATTGTCCACAAAACACGCTGTATTCGCCTTCAAGATGGCCGGATGGGAAATCACCCGGCCCCCCATCTTCAAGAAAACCCTGGACAACCGGTAATTCAGGTACATCCTGACTTGGTCCTTGGTCTCAAACCCGGGTTCCAATCTGTCCTCCTCGTCCCAGTCCTCGCACATCGGCAGGATCTCTGAAAAGATAAATTTAGCACCGGGCCAAGCCTCTCCCAGCCGGGAAACAGCCTGGACCGCCCCCTCCACGATGTCTTCCACCCTTCTCCTGCCCAACTCATCCCCCCCCACGTGCAGAACCACAACGCGTGGCCAAAAACCCCACGGCCTGGGAAACCATCTCCAATCCAACCCCCCAAAACCTATCCCATGCAACCCTGTCCAATGTACTGCACAATCGGAGAGTCCGATGCACCTCCCCCAGAAGGATCGGGTGGCCCACTCCGCAGCCCCAGCTACATGCTGATCCCCCATGATCCACACGTCGCCCCGCCACGGCGGTCTCCAACCTGTAAAACATAAACTCATAACAACATCAATAACTTAACACTCCCCCGGCAGGTCCCGAACATAAGACCGGAACCTGTCTGAGGTCCATCTCCCTGCTTTCTTTATATCCTCCACCCTATAACCCAGTGCCGCCAACGTAGCAGCCGCCCCAATCCTAAAAGAGTGCGAAGCAAAGTTCCAGCCCACTATCCCTGCTGCCACCAATGCCCTATTAGTGACTGCCTTAAACTGGAACATAGTTAAAGGGGCTCCTCCCTCATGTACAAAGAAACAACCACCACCAGCCCCCCTCAGAGCCAAGTACTCACTAGCCCTTCGCACCGGACACAACTCCCCAATGTGACAAGTCCCCAACACCAAGCACTTACCCAAACCTCTTTGGTCCGTCTTAGAGCTCCTTACAAAGATATACACCTTACCGTTCGCTACCACCACGTCCTCCATTCCCAAGGCTCTACCTGAAAAATCCTCTCTCGCACGCGCCACTAGCTCGCTAATCCGCAACGCTCCGAAAAAGGCAAACAACGCCGCCGCCTTAAATAACGCCGTTTCAAAACCGTCCACACACACCGTCCCCCACACCCCGTCAAGCCTAAGTAATATACCCGGGGAAAAGGGGGTGCGCCTATCCCCCCCCCTCCCCGCCATCCTATCCCACCCCTCTAATACCTTCTTGACTCTAAAATCTCCGGACTCATCCCTAAACCCACGCGACTTGGCATAAAACGCTACCGCCGCCAGCTTTCCCCTAATCGTATTGGAAGCCAATCCCTTGTTGTGCAGCCACACGCAAAACTGAAGCGTATGCTCCACCGGGACCGGCCACACCTCCCCCAACCCCCCCTCCCGCCGAAACTCACAGAACTCCTTACACGCCGCCGCGTAGGACCTTCGCGTACTCTCGGCAATGGACCCTCTGAGAGCCTCCGCTACTTGCATTCTCTAAGAGCCCACACCTCGTCCGGCAACCTCCTGGGCCGAGGAACCGTCGAAGGCACCAACTCCCGAAACCTGTCCAATTGCTGTCGGGATAAAGCATCCGCAATGCAATTGTCAACCCCCGGGATGTGCCTCGCGACAAACAGCAAATTTAACTCTAAACATCTCTTCGTCAATGCCCTGACCAAAAACATCACCCTTTTTGACTTGGAAGTAAGGCTATTAATCACTGTCACCACCGCCATATTATCACACCCGAATATCACCGTCCTGTTCCTCCACCTGTGACCCCAAATCCATACTGCCCCTACTATCGGGAAAAGCTCCAAAAACGTCAGATCCCTTGTCACCCCCGTCTCCGCCCACCTAAGGGGCCACGTCCCACAACACCATTCACCCCGAAAGAATATCCCGAAACCCAATGCTCCTGACGCATCCGTCTGCACTTGAAAATCATCCCGAAGCAACAACCTCTCCCTCCAAAAAGACACTCCGTTAAAACCTACCAAAAATTCCTCCCACACCCCTAAATCAGCCCTAATCCCTTGCGTTAGCCTAAGCCTGTGATGAGGTCTCCTTAACCCCTCCATGGCATCACACAACCTCCTCAAAAATGCCCTACCCGGGGCTACCACCCTGCACGCGAAGTTAAGGTGACCCACTAAGACCTGCAACTCCCGCAACGACACCTTTCTCCTACTCTTCATCACCTTGATTCTGTCCTTCAAATCCACCAGCTTCTCCTCCGGCAACCGGGAGCATTGCTGCTCCGCGTCCAACTCTACTCCCAAAAAGGAAAGCTTACGCGCCGGCCCCTCCGTCTTCTCATGCGCCAGCGGTACCCCTAACTCTTCGCATACCTCCTGAAACAACTTCAGTTGCCCCAAACAATGCTCCTCCCCTTTTCCCGAACATATCAAAAAATCATCAAAATAATGAGTGACAAACCCCCCCCCTCCCGCCTTGGTAGCGTATACCCACTGTATGAACGTACTAAACTTCTCCAACAACGAACAAGAAATCGAACAGCCCATCGGCAATGCCTTATCCACATAAAATCCCCCTTCAAAAACGAAACCGAGTAATCTGAAATCCTCCGGATGAATAGGCAGCAGTCTAAACGCCGCTTTCACATCACATTTCGCAAGAAAAGCCCCTTTTCCCGCCTTCCTGATCATCGCCACCGCCTCGTCTAACGAAGCATATTTTACAGAACTCAGCTCCACGGGAATAGCGTCATTCACCGACCCCCCTTCCGGGTAGGATAAGTGATGAATAAGCCGGTATTCCCCCGGCACCTTCTTCGGCACAAACCCTAGCGGCGAAATGTGAAGCCCCTCCAGAGGACATGACCGAAAGGGCCCCACTATCCTACCCAAAACCATTTCCTTTCTGATCTTTTCCCTCACATGTTCCTCATTACCCTTAACCGACTTCAGATTCTTATCAGCCGATGGACCCTTCACCCCCCCAACCACCGGAATACGAAAACCAAAACGAAAACCGTTTGCCAACAGCTCTGCGTCCTGCCTCCTAGGGTAAGACGCCAGCCAATGATCTAAGCTCTTCAAGTTAATTGGGCTGGGGTAAATTGAACCCAGGAGGCCCTTGCCCTCCAGGCCTACCCTGGTTTTGTCCTCCTCTCGTCGGCCCTCCTCTCCCCCGGCCACAAGCTGTGACCGGATGCATGCCGCCACACTGCGAACACCCGTGTCTGAACCTACACTGCTTGCGGGCACAAAATCCATGCGAGTTAAACTCCCAGCAGACCAACCTGGGTTGAACCAGCTGCCCCCCAGAAACCCTGGGGGGCGTCAGAGGAGGTCCACGTAACACCATATGCCCACTATCGTGCCTCTCTCCCAACAGCGACCTGGCCGGAGCCAGATATTGCAACCAAAGCATGGAATGGGGCTCATCCCACCTAATATCCAGCTCCTGCTGAGCCAAAGATCGAAAGAATTCATCATATTTCATCCATGACCCCCCCGCAAAATCCGTGTACGCCCTGTACACTATGTCCAAATATTTCAACAACGAAAGCGCCCTATCCGGCCTTTCATAAATAATGACCCCCATGTAAATCAAATAAGCCGGCAGCCAGCTCCCCCAATTTCTAATAGGTTTCTTTCTCTTCACCAACTCCTTCTCCCTCTCATCCAGCTTCTCCGCTTCCTTCACATCCACCTCCCGGTTAAGCAAGGAAAACAAATCCACATATTCCCCTTTTAAAATCTTGTCTTTTGTAGCTTGGGACAAATGATCCCCAAACGGGCAGCGCCTCTTGCGCGCAGGCGCGCCTGACCCCGCATCTCCTCCCGCCAAAACCTTCCCGCCTAACGGCACCAACCCCCCCTCTCTTCTCAGCCACCGCAACCGCCGGGGCCTCCACCCCCTTACTGTCAGCCCCACTCTCCTGTCCCCCAATCGCCACGGGTCCAGGACACCGGGCCCCCTCCCCCTTGTCCTGTCCCCCACTAGTAGCTGGCCCACCTGCCTCCGTTCCTGATTGTCTCGCACCCGCCCCCCCTGGGGGCACCGCGCCCATCCCCCGTTCCCCCGATATCCTACCCACCCCCTCCCTATTCCCATAACTCTGAGGGCCGCAGGAGCAACCCCACGGCCACACCCAATCACTCTGAGTTGCTCTGGAAGTCCCCGAGCCCCCAGACTCACCTACTCCCCGCACGGACACCTCCTGGCTCGGCGCCAGCGCGCCCACTTCTGTCGCCTCGGCCGAACTTTTCACTCCTCCTCCCAGATCGCTCGACGTATCCGCCGAGGAATCCCGCATGCCCGACTCGCCACGGCTAGGCCCCACCGGGCCCACCGCCCCGCCGGCCTCCGCCTCCATTTCTACACTCGCAGGCCCCAATAACTCCTGCGACTGAGGCCCTTTCTTCCCTTCAATAAGCATAAGCCTCTCTTCAAGCTGCCTGAAGGCCTCCCTCCACGATCCTTTTCCTTTCTTGCCTCCTCGTCGGGTGCCTGAGCTTTGCGCACGGGGAACCTCCAATCCACCCCCCGCCTCCTCCTCCAGGGACCTCATCCTGTCGTCAAAGGTCCCCAATTCATACTCCTCCTCAGACGACTCCTCCACCGCCTCCCTGGCTCCCTTTGGCTGGGAAGCCAGCTCTTCCGAGCTGACCGCCGCTTGCCCTCGCTTTCTGGACATGGCCTACCACTATTCCCCGAAACAAAACACGTCCGCACCCGACCAAATCCCAACCCACAAAGAATTAACTCGAACACAGAACACAGATCCCCAACAAATGCCACGCCCCCAAATATCAAAACCACCAATCCCCAGCTTCCACACCGTTGTCTTCCGACCTGACCACCAGGGTGGGGCGGGGCGGCAAAGACCCTTCTCGAACAACAGTCGCTGTCTCAAAGGTGCCCATTTTTGCCTTCCTTCTCTGGGGAAAGAATCCTATCCCAGTGGTTCCAATGGGAAGAAACTAATCCACAATAGTTTCAGGGTCGGTGTGATTCTCTTGTTTTTTGGGGGATGTGTTTGAGGAGAGGGAAGGCTGTGAATCCAGACCCCTCTCTCACCTCACCTCCAGCCTATCACTGCTGCTTCTTCTCCAACATGGGTTGTCCTATATCAGAGATGATCTGAACTAGCCGTGCAAGGTTCCATAGTAGTTAGGTGCCTAGGGTTGGATATTCTCCTCAAAGGACAGGCCTCCCTCTTTATGAACTTGGAGGGGAAAGCCAACACATCCTATGACATCTGGGGTGCCTTACCAAAGCTCCCTGAATTGCATTTGCACCCATTAGTAAATAAGTACAGTAGAACCCCATATAACGAATGTATCATACGAAAAAATCATACAATGAAGAGGATTTGGAAAAACCATTTTGCCCCGTATAATGAAAGTTTTCATTATACTGTACGATGCAATGGATCTCTATGGGAAAAATCATACAACAATTTTTTTTCATTGTACGATTTTTCCCATAGAGATTTTCGTTGTACAGTTTTTCCCATAGGGATTTTGTTGTAGGATTTTGTTGTTATCTACTTGCAATTTCTTGCTTTTGAACTGCTAGGTAGGCAGGAGCTGGGACAGAAACGGGAGCTCACTCCATCATGAAGTACCCAGGAATTGAATGCTGATCTTCCAGTCAGCGAGTTCAGCGTCTTAACCACTTGAGCCACTGCACTCCCTTGTACAGTATATACATAACAAATGTACTTTTCAAGTGAAGAGTTAGTCCGAAACTGAATAAAATGTGCTGATCTTTTGGCTCATGAATAATTCACTTTTTAAACACATCAGAGAGTAAACAAAACAATAACATCATGGCACTTTAAAGACTAATTGCTATTATATTATAGCAGTTAGAATTTAAAGTGCCATGACATTTTTCTGTTTACTCTCTGATATGCTTGAAACACAGACTAACATGGCTACTATTTTTTAAAAAATTAACTTTTTAAAAAGATAGAGGTAGGCATCACCCCGTTAGCTTTCCAAAATAAAGACTGAATTTCAGAAGTATCCATCTCTGCTCAAATGAGATACAATAATATCCTGTGGAACTTAAGCGTGTTATCAGAAAAACTCAAATGATCGGACCTGAATGTTCTCTACAAACCTTTCACAAAATCAGACACCCAGAATTATTGGAAAGGTTTTCGCAAGCGTGATGTGCAGAGTGGAATAAATCTGAGATGATCAGATTCCATTTGGGAGCAATTTATCAAACAACAAGACAGATGGAGTGTGGAGAAGAAATCACTCTTCTGCTCTGGCAAAGATGGTTGCCCATAAAGATCTTTAGAGGGAAGCACTAAGCCTGTGATGGTGAACCTTGGTACTCCAGATGTTCTTGGACTTCAATTCCCAGAAGCCCAGAAGCCGTATGGGCACATTTTACTTCAGCTTCCAGGAGTGACAAGGGCGACGCAGGGCAGATGAATCACAGTAAACCTATTCGTGTGGATTTATGGGGGGTTCGGCTTCTGGGAATTGAAGTCCAAGAACATCTGGAGTGCCAAGGTTCACCATCACAGCACTAAGCTGGGACCATAGAAGAATCCACTGATAGCCATGAAAACTGGAATGCATCTCCCATTCTTATGTTCCTTTCTCCGCAAAACTTATTCTAAGACCTGAGAATCCTCAGAATCATTTTCAAGCTAGCTGTGATGTCTCCATTTTATTCATTTATTCTTTGATTTATGGTTTCTGTCCTGCCTTGTATTCTAACATTTCACAGACAGCAGAGGTACTGCTGTTTTCTGAATCTAAATCAAAAAGAAGGCCTATTTCCCTCTGAGCTCTAGACTGGTGTGTTTAACTTTAAACTCTAAACATCCCTTGCTTTCCAATTGGGGGACTTCAATTCCCAGAACCCTAAGTCAGTACATTGGCTGATCAGTGCTGTGGGAAACTAACTTAGGCTTCTGGGAACTGAAGGCCAAAAACCAAAGGTTGGAAAACACTGATGTAGTGTGCTTGGGTGTAAGTTTTAATTCTTTCTCCTGAGTAGAATACAGGTCTCTCTCTTACACACACACCAATATCTGTGGGTTCATTCTCCACCATTTCAGATATTTGGTTTGATTTATTGCTTATGTTTAATTTTATATTGTTACTGTAAAAATCTTTTACTTTGTTGTACACCGCCGAGAGTGGGAGAATATCCCAGATGAGTGAGATATACAGTAAATGTAATTAATGAATTAATTAATTCCCTCTTTGGAGAGGATGAAACAATGGCCACCAAACCTCACTGTCCAGGAGGCCTTGGTGCCCAAATTATTCTCAGAATGATCTTTTCTGAACCCCTTTCCCCCCTTGGGTCTCTTTCTATTCCAGTGAATGTCACCTTTCATTTTGTCAGGAACGTATTCCTTGGGTTGCTGTCCCCTTTTGCTCCTCTGACAGCCAAGTCCCTCATCCTTCCTTTGCTGACTAACTGTCCTGTGACATAATCCCTGCTCAGCCCCCGTGACATCACTTCCTAACCAACTTGTGTCAGAACATGTTCTTTATGACAAAATAAACATGTTGCCCAAATGGTGGGGAAACTCCAGGATGGGAGAACGCCTGGATCTACAATGTACCCAACTAACTATGTCATCAATGACATAGCCGGGAGGCGAGAGGAGCAGAAGTAATGAAAAAAATTCTGCAAGAAGGAATGGTAAACCAATCTTTGCTGCCAAGCCCTGGTCCAGTGACCTCTTCTTTCACATCCCCTTTGTTTGTTTAAGCCTACTGGCGATGACTGCTCCAGCCTAAATCAAATGCAACTTTTTCCAAGAGCTCATGAAAACTTTTCTCGCCAAGGTCACTGACTCTTTGTCTCAGCGAAGCCTTTAAACCACAGGGACTGGCACTGGGCTGAGAGCTGCTTTCAGCAGGGGACAAATGGCATATTGACCTCCCAGCTTCAAAGGTGAGTCGGGTTCATGTCTCGGCTTTGGCTGACAGAGACCCATGTAACCTTTACATAATGCAATCTATGGCTCAGCATTTAATTGAATGTCTGGAGTACTCCAAGATGTGAGTGTGCGTCCATTTGGGCAAAGAGAAACAGTCCAGTGGATGCCATTTGTTGAGAGCAATTTGAGATAAGGGCCAGAATAGAGGCTTGTGTGATCCATGGAAAGGCACACAGCCATACACTTAAATCCTGACACCTTCGAGAAAAACAGATTAACGAAGAGGCAAACAGCAATCTGTTTGTACTGCCTGGCAAAGAGAGCTTATCAGTAATGCAATCTGTCCTTTGCAGGCTGTTACGGCTGGCTTTTGGATGGTGGGGCTGTCTTCCAAATTAGGCAGATTTGAAATATAACTGACTTCTTTTGGGAAGGTTCTACATAGGTCTAATCATGTCACCTTGGACACAAGCTTTACCAAGGCCATTGCCTTTCCCTGTTCTTACAGGTGTAGCCACACATCTGGCCAGTTCCATGAAAAACCCTTAACAATTAAACTTCACAGATCTCTACACAAAGCTCTCCTGAAGTACCAGGACAAAAACAAAAACCAGACACTGAAGAACATGGCAGATGAAAGCCAAAACCAGAACTATTTGGGTTTGATGCTATAAAATTCACTAAATCCTGTTGCAGGTCATTCAGCAGTAAGGTATGGTCCAAACCAACTTGCCATTCCATATCAGACCCTATTAAATGATGGCTGCTCCACCTTTCCGACAGCTTGCATTTCTTGGTTATAACTCCCTGCCCGGTGATGAACATTTTATATGTATTCTAAAACTATCAAATTTTAATTGCCTACATATTGGATAAATGTTCTATGTTGACAGCTGCTATGCCATCCCAGCTCCCAGTTATTGTCAAACATGGGCTACTTTTGCATCCTCTTTTGGTTCCTAATGTTGATAATGACAGAAGAGGGGAAACATTCAATTTTTTTGACTACAAATCCTAAAAATCCCCCCTCCCAGCATGGCCAGAGGCTATAGTCCAATAAAGAAAAGAAATTTTTCCCTGCTTTGTGAATCTGCTCCCTCTTGTTGTTGTGCTGCTGTACCCAATTCCAAATATTGGTTCTCATGATGGTGATCAGCCATGAAAATTGTCCAGGGAACAATATAATGCAGTAGTCTTCCATTTGCCTTCCACATCGCAGTGTAACACCCATACCACTGATCCAGTTCCACCATTCACTTTCTGGTCCTCAGCCCTTTTGGCACACAAAGTCTTCATCAGACCTAGTCCAGTATTGATGATGATGATGATGCCCTCCATCAAGATGGGTTCAAGTGAGAGTTAATCCACTTGGGGACCATCACCCTTCCCTGTGGACTTCAGCACCCAAGTCCTCAGGATTGTCAGATTAGTTACCCATCACCTGAGGACTGGGGTTGAGTTGCTGGCAGTATGGTCCAATCTATTATCATAGCAGGATAACCTGGCCAGACTGGTGAATCTGCAAGTTTCAGATTTGTGGGAAAGATGGGATAGTTTGGGTGGACTGGTAGAGGCAAATTCATTTCAGGTCTCCTCCTTTCATAATTCCATGCCAGATCAACTCACAATTCTATACCTCCTTGAAAAGCCTGAATGCTCAGGCCTGCTATGGTCCATCACAAGGTCTTAGTTCTGGTCCAGGAGTTCCATCAGTGGGAGCTTCTTTATGTACAAGGTCTGAGCGGCAATTGGTAGCCATGTGGTTGGGGAGGAGGGATAAGCTTGGTTTGAAAGATCATCATGGGGTAAGCAAGGAAGCATTCAGCAGGGAGGGAAGGAGGGAGACAGGCAGTGTGTTTGCTTCTGTTACTGCCTACCCCCATCCTTCCCTTGTAGCTATTAATGCAAGGTAGATGAGAAGGCATCATCAAAGGGTGGGATGGAGGGGGGAAGGTTGTTTTTGCTTTCTTCTCCTTAATCAAAGCATTGGCAGATCTTATAGAAAGAAGAAATGAAGCCTCTGGGCAATTTGATCAGATAAATGAGCAACTAACAACAAGCCAAAGTCATTTAATTAGATCTGCTGCTGGTTCTTCGTTAAGAAATTAAACCTGGATGAGCTGTTTCCCAAATGATTTCGAAAAGCTCCCAGCCTTTCCAGTGCAACATCCTCTGGTTCTATGGAGTTATCTGTATTTACATCTTTTAAAAGATGTATACTGTATTGCAAATACAAACTTTACAAAAATGTTTTAATACATACTTGTACAACAAAACAACAGCAGTAGTGATACAACACAGCCCCAGATTGGATGATGCAATGTGTACATCTCGAGTTCTTTTCACCAGCATGCAAGCAGGAATTGTTTGAAGAAATATGGAAGAATTGACATTTCTCTTTGAAGCCAAATAAGAACAAAGTCCCAGATATATTTATTGACCAAGGTAGGACCATCCACAACATAAAGGAATCAGGTCTGGATAGACAGCCTTTAATAACCCTAAAATAAAATACAACTTCAAAAGCAAATACATAAGATCACTATGTGGATTCATTCTTTCCAAGCAACTTCTGCACAGAAATATTGAATTTCTACTACCTAAAACCTAGGTGGGAATAGCTTATCATTCTCCATAGAAATAGTAATTCTTGAATGGCAGCCCTTCCCTAGGATTTCCTCACCCATTGGGATGAATCAGATAGTCCATGGGGGGAAATACCAGCATGCTGAAGGGTAATACTCACTACAGAAAGGTGTTTTGTTGTTGTTCAGTTGCACAGTCGATTCCGACCCTTTGCGACCCCATGGACCACTGTCCGCCAGGCACTTGTATCTTCCACCATCCTCCTCAACTCGCTCAGCTCTGTGCCCATTGTGTCTACAATACCATCTAGCCATCTCACCATTGGCCGCCCCCTTTTTCTTTTGCCCTCGACCTTTCCCAGCATCAAGGCCTTCTGAAGTGAATTCTCTCTTCTCATTTGATGTCCAAAGTACCTTAGCTTCATCTTTACAATTTGACCTGCTAAGGAGCATTCAGGGTTGATTTCTTCTAATATTGACTTATTTGTTCTCCTCGCTGTCCAGGGGACTCTCAAAACTCTCCTCCAGCACCACATCTCAAAGGCATCTATTCTTCTGCGCTCAGCTTTCCTAATGGTCCAGCTCTCACAACCATACAGTGCCACAGGGAATACCATTGCTTTGACTAGATGAATTTTTGTTTGCAATGTGATGTCTCTACTTTTCACTATGCTCCCCAGGTTTCTCATCGCTTGTAAGGTGTTATGTGGAAAAATAATGCCCCTTTCCCCACCCCAGAACAACCTACATCATGATGGGAGTCCACTGTGCCTCCAGGGAGAAGAGTCAGCATTTGGAATCATGGATAAGATGTACAGTCCCAGAATATTCATTCATACGTTCACATTTATACACCGATCCTTTGGTTTAAACACCACTCAGGGTGGCATCAGAATTGATTTTAGGCACATAATTGTTTATTACTAATTAAAAATCACCTCTTTCTCTCTCTTGCTCTTCATTTGTGTACTTTTCTGACCCCACTGTTCAACCTATGTATTTGCAAATGATCATGAAAGCTATAGACCCTTGATGGCAAACATTGGCACTCTAGATGTTCTTGGACTTCAATTCCCAGAAGCCCAAGCACCCTGTGAATCCACACAAATGGGTTTACTGCAATTTATCCGGCCCACACCACCCTCGTTGCTCCTGGAAACGGAAGTAAAATGCACCCGTACAGGCGCGTTTTACTTCCACTTCCAGGTGCGACAACGGGGACGTGGGCTGAATGAATCACAGTAAACCAATTCGTGTGGATTCACCGGGGGGGGGGGGTGTCTGGGAATTGAAGTCCAAGAACATCTGGAGTTCCAAGGTTCTCTATCACGGCTATAGACACTTAAATAATCTCACACGCAACCTGAAAACCTGCCCTTGAAATATCTGCTTCTGGGTTAGAGAGCTCACACCATAAAATTATAGTTGGAACCACTGCAAATTTTCAGGCTTTTTGGCTGGCTCCACCCATCCAAGTTTTGAAATAAAGTAGTCCTAATTTGGGTGCAACGCAGGGCTTTCCCCCTGGCCATGCCCACCATACCACACCCACAGTGTGGTAGTAAAAAAAATTGAGCCCACCACTGTGCCTAACCCAACAGACAGAAGCCATAAAGAGCCAAACAATGCAGCAGTTAATAGTCTTGAGGAAAATACACTGTTGCATCTCGAAACCCTCTGAACTATCATCATATCTTCTTACACCACAGTGCAACAAATGATATTGAACACAGCAGCTACTGAGGGGTGAGAAATGTATGCAGTGGTGGGCAGTCAAAATTTTTACTACCACACTATGGGCGGAGCTGATGCCATGGGAGGAGCCAAAACCATGATGTCATTAGCAGAGCCAACATCATGACATCATGATGTCATGGGTGGAGCCAACAACATGGGCGGGGCCAAAGAAAAAATAAAAATACACTTCACATAAAAATACACATTAAATACACGTAAAAAACACATAAAAATACAAATTAAATACACATTAAATACACGTAAAACACATCAAATACAAATTAAAATACACATTAGTAGACATAAAAACACATAAAAAAGCACATTAAAATACACATTACATATTCCACCCACCCACCCCAAACACAAACCCGAGTGATTCACTTACCCTGGGGAGCAGGCAGTAACAGCAGTGTCGCAGCCTGGCCTGGCAGCGCTGCTTAGCCTGGCCTGGCCCAGCAGCACAGCCTGGGTTGACAGCAGCGTGGCCTGGCTCAGCAAGTGTCCGCGGTGGCGGTGAGTGGCGGTGGGCAGCAGCGGTGAGTGGCGGCGGGCGGCGGCAGCGGGCAGTGGCAGTGAGTGGCAGTGGGCAGGGGAGGTTAGTACCCCTCCGGGAGACCATCTGGGATCCGTACTACCAGTTCTATAGAACCGCGGCTAACTGACCTATGCCCACCACTGAATGTATGTAACCTTTTGACTCTGGGTTGCAAAGACTTTCCCCTTCTTTAGTATTTGAATCTCATTTTGTACCTCAGCCTTTTCGTCACAGAGGGACATTAGAGCAGATGGTCCAGCTCCTAACTCACATGAGCAGGAAATGTAAATAGATTTCCAGCAATGCCATTCTGCAATTTTATATGAAGATTGGCAGTATTTTAGAAATGCAACCGTCTGCTCAAAAAATACCCACCAGTAACATAACAAAATAATTTTAATCCAAACATATTTATTTTATTTTATTATTTATATTTGTTTATCGCCCTCCTCCCCGAAGGGACCCAGGGCGATTTCCAACAATTTTAAAAACACTTAAAAAATTAAAAACTTTAAAAAGCTTGAAAGCTTAATTAAAAGCTAGGTATTATAACTTGGACGTACTGGGGGTCAAAGCATCCAACTGGCTGGGGAAATTGAACCATCCACTCCCCAGACCAGACCTGTCAGCCAGGTTTTCATTCTTTCCTAAAGGACAGCAACTCTGTCTGCAGGCGTAGCTCTATCGGGAGGAGGTTCCACAGGGCCAGAGTGGACACCAAGAAGCCCCTCCTTCTAGTGCCAGGGAGATGTGCCTCTCTGGCTGATGGCACAACCAGAGAGCCTCTCCGGTCCGCTCTGGTGGGCCGGGTAGATGTCCTTGGGATGATGCGGTCTCTGGATCACTACCATAAAGGGCTTTAAAGGTAATAATCAGCACCTTGAATTGCACCCGGAGGCAAACTGGGAGCCAGTGCACCTCCCTCAGCAGCATGGGCATAATGCCCGCATCCCAACACTACTTGTGCAGCTGCATTCTGGACCAGCTGAAGCCTCCGAATGGTCACCAAGGGCAGGTCCATGTAGAGCGCATTACAATAATCAAGTCTGGAGGTGACCAAGGCATGTGTGACCATGAGCAAGGAGTCCCGGTCTAGGAACGGCCGTAACTGGTGAATCACACAAAGTTGTGCATAAGTCTTCCTGGCCATGACTGCCACCTGCTCTTTGAGCAGTAGTCGCGAGTCCAGGAGGACCCCCAAGTTACGTACTGGGACTGTTTGGGGCAGGACTGCCCCGTCCAGAACCAAAGGTGGTAGTTCCCGAGATAACACAGGACCCCCAACCCACAGCCACTCAGTCTTGCCAGGATTCAGTTGTAGCTCGTTGTCCCCCATCCAGACCTTGATAGCCTCCAGGCACCTGGAAAGGACTTCCACTGCATCACTAGGGTCCCCACGGGCTGAGATATACAGTTGGGTATCATCTGCATACTGATGATACCTCACCCCATGAGAATGGATGATCTCACCCAGCGGTTTCATGTAGATATTAAATAGGAGAGGTGAGAGCCCTGAGTCCTGAGGCACCCCTTATTGGAGCCGCCTAGGACTAGAATCTCACCCTCCAACCACACTGATTGGGTCCGGCCCCTCAGAAATGAGGAAAACCAAGCCAACACTGTGCCTTGGATCCCCAATCCAGAAGGATACTGTGGTCAACGGTATCGAACGCCGCTGAGAGGTCAAGAAGAGCCAGGACGGATGTCCGCCATCCCGCTCCCTCCAGAGATCATCCACCAGCGCGACCAATGCAGTTTCCATCACATATCCAGGCCTGAATCCTGACTGAAAAGGATCCAGATAATCCGCTTCATCCAGGAACTCCTGTAACCGCCATGCCACTGCCTTTTCCAATAATTTACCCAAAAAGGGTAGGTGGATACCGGTCAAAAGTTGGCCATTATGGTTGGTTCGAGGGAAGGCTTTTTCAAGAGGGGGCACACCAATGCATGTTTGAAAGATTCCGGAAAAGCCCCCTCCCAGAGCGAGGAATTAATAATTGCCAGTCACCATCCGGGCAGACTTAACAAGCCAGGCAGGACAAGAGTCTAATGTACAGGCAGTAGCACGGACAGCTCCCAGGAGCCTGTCCACTTCCTCAGGGACAACTGGATCGAACCGATACCAGATAACATGACAAGACTGTATCTCAGACATCCCCAGCTCTATGTTTTCCACGCCAGGATTCAACTTCAGGCGAATCTGAGCGATTTTCTCTGTCAGATAATCTGCAAAAACCTCTGCCAGCCCCTGCCACCCGGGGCCCGCCCCCCCCTACCCAGGAGGGACCTTGTCACCCGGAACAGTGTAGCTAGGCGGTTATCTGCGGAGGCAATGAGTGAGGTGAAATACTGGCGTTTCACCACCACCATCGCCACTAAGTAGGCTTTAACAGTAGCTCTATCTAGTGTTCGGTCAGACTCACTTCGTGTCTTCACCCAGCCGCACTCTTGGCGTCTCTTAGCCCTTTTGAGCACCCTAAGCTCCTCCGTGAACCATGGTGACGAATGGTGCCCATGAGCATGGAGAGGCCATAGTGGAGCGATTACATCCAAGGCCGCCACTGCCCTCTCGTTCCAATCAGCTCCTCAGGTGAATCGTTACGCTGGTCCAGAGGAATATCCCCCAGTTCCCTTTGGAATCCATCAGGATCCAGCAGTCGCCGCGGGCGGGCCAATTTAACAGGCCCCACCTCCCCATGGAGAAGCCTCGCCCCCAGGAAGTCCAAATTCACCATATATAAAAAGATAAAATATAATATAGCATCATGCAAATAACATTGAACCTATCCTATACATTTTTGGAATGATAGTTCCCAGAATTCTCCTGCCACTGTTTTCACTGGCCTTTCCCAAAGGTGCCCCAACACTGTTCTTTTTGTTCTATTTTGTGATTTTGTAGTACGAGTTGTGCACATGCATACGCACGCGCACACATATGCATGCATGCGCGTGCGCACACACACACACCATAGCTGCAGGTTCAGTTGTCAGCAGTTGTGGCTGCAGTGGAACAGTTTAACCACTGCACCACTAGTATGTCTTTGTTTATCTTTTGTTTTTTAACCATTATTGCCAGGGTGTGTACATGTCCTTGATGACAGTCCTTTATTTGAAAGTCTAAAAAAGGGCAGTTTCCCTTTTGAAGGTGCCCTTTAGGTGAAGGCCTGGCCATCAAAAGCCTGGTTAAAGATAAAGAACCATAAAGAGAAAGATCACAGGCTTTGAAATTTCCCGTCTGCAATGGGAATCTGGAGAGCCAACTCAGCAGACAGCTCACCTGGTCAATGCAGTGCAAATGGCAGAGGTATGAAGACTGGGAACTCGACATATCCACTAGGCGAGTCTATGGCAGTAATGGTGAATTTTGGCATGCCAGGTGTTCTTGGACTTCAATTACCAGAAGCCCAAATTAGCACTCCTGCTGATCAGGGCTTCTGGGAATTGAAGTTCAAGAACATCTGGCTAGGTTCACCATCACTGGTCTATGGAATGAGTTATATCTATATTCCGGGGGGGGGGGGGGCTTCAATATATCTTTTGTTTTAGTGTGTTCTGAGGACTCCTCTTTTTTGGTTTTGGGTTTATTCCACTATGACCCCTTTCAATAAACTGAAAGTACCCTAATCCAGGGGTTCTCAACCTACAGGCCAGAGGCCGGATGCAGCCCACAACACTATTTCATGTGCCCCCCCCCCGCTGGCTCTGCCACTCCCAGAAGTTCCATGTGTGGCAGACAGGGCAAAATTGCTGTCTGGCCCCCAAAGCTGTCTGGGTGAGCATGACTCGGATTGAAAAGGTCGAGAATCCCTGCTCTAATCATTAGGGCTTTATCATTTTCAGATCTCCCATCCTGGTTTTGTTGTGTTAGACACAACTAAACCCTACAAAATCCTCAAAACAAGTCCAAAAAAAATATCAGGACAAGACAATGGACCATCATCTACTGCAAAAGTGGGTGAGAAAAACAGTTCATAAGAAATCAAAATTAATCATCCATAGTCCTATGCAGGCACTAACAGAACATTAAAGTTCATATTTATTATAACATCATCATCCCTATCATGCTCATAAATTAATCCACTGGAAATGATACAGATCATCAACAGGATCATAAGCAAAATAAAGCATGCAGATATTCACTAAAGGCAATATTATCAAGCACTCCCATCCCAAAATATGTACAATAGAGGAAGCAAGTCTTCCTTCTACCATTGTAGTAGTTTCAGTTCTGTAGCAGAGGGAGTAAGTAGCCCCTCATTTGAAGGGCAAGCAGCCAGGCATCCCAGCCAATAACAAAGGAAGTGAGGAGAAATCCTTCCAAACATCCATAAAATAGACAGCCAGAAAGCAGGCTATTACAAAATATGGAGAGAGAAAATCCATTGTTTTATTTAACCTCACTTTCAGAATCCCAAATCTTTGTCTTTAAAAAAACACACAAATTTGTATACCATCACAAAGCCACAACAGACTCTGAAAATGAGAGAAAGACCTTATTTCATGGGGCTTTTTTCCATTCAATTAACCTGGAAGTCCCATCGTTATTTATTTATTCATAAGTAACAGGGAGAGGGAAGGATTTGTTGTAGATATGAGATAGCAGTAAGGTTGGCGTCTCTCCCTCTCTTTCCCTTTCTCACGCACACAGTCAACTGCGGGCAAACTGGATGGAAGTGAAGACTTATATCAGGGGGCCTGCAAAAAGCTATGAGGCTGTGGATAGCTTAGAATTGTCTTGCATGCTCATGTTGAATTTATTGCTGCTCGCAGTAACTGTTGAGACAGTTCTGTGGTTTATTTATTTTATTTCTAGCCTCACTCTGGGTTTAATATTTTGTTGTCAATCCATTGCAACAGCTCTCAGCCTGTCTTCTGTGACGACCTGGGGGATCCTTTGCAGTGAGATGTTGAGAGATGACGAACTAACTTCCCCAGAAGTGTTTTTGTCCAACAATAAGTTTAGCCTCCAACGTGTATCTACAAGAGGATGCTGGGTCGACTTCAGGGCACAGTCTTTGTTCTTGCAAACAAACAGTGACCAACAAACCCTGCCAACTCTCCAAGTGGAGTGTGCATTTATTTTACAATTTGTCTAGAGAACCTTCTGTATTCTATGGAATGGTCCTACCAAATGGACCTATGGAAGGTTTTGTAAGTATTAAGAGACACATGCACAAATATTTCCTCGCAGATAAACTGGTATCTAAAGAGCTTCCGATGTGTGACAGATATTTGGTTGACAGAGAGGCAAGCCTCCCTTGGAAGAATTATGCATGGCACAGTGCTCAGAAACTGAGTAGATCAAGTTACAGAACAGATACCAGAGCCAGGACCCACCTGCATCCCAAGGAAGCAGCATCACATTTCTTTTCCCCTGCAATGCATTTTCACACCACTGCTGGAGAGCTAGCGCATGACAGAATGCTCTTTCTTTCAGAAAACCAAGAGGATCGTGTCTTTCACACTTGAGAGTTTTGCTGATATAGCAGATACTACCAAAAGCAATCCTCTTTCACTTTCATCAAAATAATTAAACAGTTTCAAGCTTTGCCTGGTTCCTTTTATTATTTCTTAAGACTCTGGTGCTTATTGATTTCTTTCTGGACTCTCATATCCTTTAAGTCTGGCAACGACAGGCACGATCTTTAGCAAATCTGCTTTCACAGGTGGTGTATACTTATCAGATTATTCAAGTGGTATTTATTCATTCACTTTTTTGTCTATAATACAGTATCGCTTTAGGAAGCATGTGTGTTCTAATGCCCCACCCTCTCCATGTGAGTGTGTGAGTAATGCCCTTTCGGCTCAAAATGTCTTCCATTAAATCTTGCCTCAATGTTGTCAGTGACTCAACTGAAATTTAAAAGCAGATGTCTGGCTTCAAAAAGCTCATTCCCTGAAAAGATCATAAGACTGATATTAACTCGGGGATATAATCTGTTGTGTTCTACAGGGTTGGATTAGGCCCATTTTAAACTGTTCCAGCATGAAAATATGAAGTCTAACACTGAGAGCCCAGACAGTAGTTTAAACACTCCATGAGTAGCAAGATTGCCAGTCAGCCAATATTTTATTGCTCTGAGGAGTATAACTAGCTATAACAGGCAGGCAATAAGTGCTACATCCTAACACTTTCTTCTACTCATATTCTGCCAGGATTTATTCTGTCAAGTGGTTAAGATGCTGAACTTGCTGACTGGAAGGTCAGAGTTCGATTCCTGGGTACTGCATGATGGAGTGAGCTCCCATCTCTGTCCCAGTTCCTGCCAACCTAGCAGTTCAAAAGTAAGAAATTGCAAGCAGATACATAGGGACCACTTCGATGTGAAGGTAAACAGTGTTCTGTGCACTCCAGTGTTGAGGCGTGCCTGCCACATGTCCACGGAAACGTCTGCAGACGCAGACAGTGCTGGCTCTTTGGCTATAAACAGAGATGAGCAATGAACCTTTTATCGTTACCTATCCTGCCCTGTGTACCAATCAAATGTTTTCACATTAAATGTTTACAAAACTTCTAATTTCATTCCCTTTTAATAAGTTCTGCTACTTGCTTAAAGCTTCTTCTTGTGTGTATCTGATTCCAAATATTGGCACTCATCAGGGCAATTGGCTATGAAGATCGTCCTGGAAACAATATAATGCAGTGGCTTTCATGTGCTTTCTGCATAACAGTGTGACACCTATACCACTGATCTAGTTCCGCAAGTCACCTTCTGGTCCTGAGCCCTTTAGGTAAACAAAGTCCTCCTTGGCCTCAGGCCAGGATTGATGAAGCTGCTGCCCTCCATCAAGAAGGATTCATTTGGGATTTAAGCCACTTGAGGATGCTCACCCTTCCCTGTGGACTTCACCACCCAAGGTCATTAGTCCTCAGGGTGGTCAGGTTAGATAACTACCACCTGATGATCAGTGTTGAGTCGCTGGCAGTATGGTCTACTCTATTACCATAACAGGATAACCTGGCCATACTGATTAAATCAGGGGAAAGAAATGATGAGGAATGTTGTGGATTGATTTGCACTCTGATTTGTTCTTTCTGACTCAATGCTAATCATTACCTTGGGATAAATACTGAGAGCCATTTGCTCTGTTACCACTTCTTCCAGTGTGCCTTGTGGGCAGCCACCATGTTGAGCTGCTCTTCCCTGCATTACATTCCATGAGAGAAAGCGAAGAGAATGCTGTGCTGATGTTCAACATCTGTTATGAGAGGGAGTGTTCCAACAGTGTCCCTTGTTAAGTTTCCATGTATTAATGTGCAAATTTGTGGGAACTACATTAGCAGACTGTAAAGGGAGTTTACGGCTATGAATTAGGAATAATCATTAAGGAGGTTCATCATAACGCAAAAGGAAAAACATATGTTTAGCTATTCAAAACAAAAATGGGATGAAACCTAGACAACTATGGAAACTCTTAGCCCTGACTTCAGTGTGCATAAAAATAGCCAAAGCCCAAAATGTAAGGATTCTTATGCAGGCAAATGGGAAATAAAGAACAAACTGTTTTCATGAAGGAGAAAATAATCTAAGAACAACAGTCTATAGGACAGGTGATCACTAAAGGTGAAAACTAAGGGAGTCTAAGATGCCCAGTTGCCCCAGCCTATCTATCTGTATCATTCAACCCTCACCACCTATTTTAAATAAATGGTTGCTATAATTATTCTAACAAGAAAACTTGTCATCTCACAGTACATGGCCTCCGGCACCACCAGGAAAAATCAAATCCATTTATAATAGCACAGAATAGCACAATGAAAGAGACAAGCACACTGACTTAAACGTCCTCTTAGATTTAAACATCTGCCAGTCCCTGATTAGCAACCAGCCATGGGATTTTCTTGCACTGGGCTAAATGTGCCATGGCTTGTGAAGAACCTGGGTAGGCTCCTCAAGCCTTTGTCCCTTGACTGACAGCTTGTCCGTATAGGGCAGTGGTGGTGAACCTTGGCACTCCAGCTGTTCTTGGACTTCAATTACTAGAAGCCCAAGTCAGTACTCCTGCTGATCAGGGCAGTCTGGGAATTGAAGTCCAAGAACAGCTGGAGTGCCATAGTTCACCACCGCAGACATAGGGCATATAGTTTGCTTGTTGGAGATCTCATAGGTTTCTACTTGTTGTCCACATGTTAGGGATGCTGGTGCACCCCAAACTCCTGCCAAGTGCCTCAATCAAAGGCTGCTTCTGCTATACACATTTGGTATGCTGAAGGGGCTAAAGAGTGCCATTAACATGTCAGATTTTGAAATTAAACACTTCCTCTGCTTGTCTGTGGAGGAGCATGGAAAGTATTTTTCCCTACTGATGTAGCACTGCATTGGCCAGAAGAGTTAACATTTGTTTTTATTTTTTCTGTAGCACCAATCAAAATTGCAGCTGTGAGAAGTTTCTCATTCAGAGTTGCAAGAAAAAAGGGTTTCCCCCTTTTTTTTACTCTTATAACTAATACAACACTACAACATTCAGATAGGAGAAAAATTACAGTTTCCCTGCCCCTTCACAGAAGAACAGAAGAAATGTTTTATTTGACCATATTGTGAAGTAGCTCATCAGTCACTTCATGATACTGTATGGGGAAAGTCTAGTTGTGCAGTTTAGCTGTGTAGAGCAGGCTAAACATGATTTATTGTTTCTTTTGTTATGTTTTGCTGTATTGTATTGTATTGTATCGTATCATATATTTGATTGTTTTGTTGTTGTGAGCCACCCTGTGTTGGGTTTTACCAATAAGGACAGGATATAAATTGGATGAATGAATAAATAAATAAATAAATAAATAAATAACTCTACCCTCATCCTCAAGCATCTTGAAAGAAAGGGATTCCAGATCACACCACAAGGAGCAGTCTGGAAATAGTTTATTTTCATTGAGTTTCGTTTACTTCATTTTGTACCTTGACTCTGAACATGGATTCTCCTCAACATATCTGTAATATTCCTTTTCATCAGGTATGTCTTATCTGAAGACCTATTTTGGACTCTTTTACATCCACCATGATACTTGGCTTCCATGTAATTTCTTCACCTTCTAAAGAGCATCCTGAGAACACTGTCAACAAATTCCTGTGCTCCAGTACCCCACACACTGAACTATGGTATTAATGATGATGCTTTAAGGGCTTCTGCAGCTTATATTGCAGATCTTTCCAGTTTGGAAATCTGCCTGTCTTTTGTGGCTGTGAGACAAGAAAGTAATCTCATTCTAAACTGTACAACCAAACACACCCCATCCCCTTCTTTCTCTTTAGAGAACTTATCTGTAGGGCGGGGGGGGGGGGACGACTCTCCAAACCATTATGTAAGAAAAAGATAGTCCCATCCAAAACTTTTTGTGAGTACTCTTTTTATATGATATGATATGATATGATATGATATGATATGATATGATATGATATGTCCATGGCACAATAGCCTCTATTTAATTATTTTAGCTTTTATAGTTCAGGCTTAATGTAGAACCCATTCATTTGTCTTTTTGGGGGTCATCCATGGTTTCAATAAAGATTTCCTCCAGCTTCACATTTCAAATTAATGCATTTTTTCTTGTCAGTTCTTGTCACTTTCCATACATAGTAATTTATATTGGGATAATAGCAATCATGCATGCACTAACACTAGATATCAGTGGGAGGGGGCCTTATTGTCCTTCATCTGAGCCTAATCTTTTTTTTTTATTATATGTCCTGCATATAGATTTAATAAACAGACTGATAAAATATGACTTTGTCTGATACCATTGCCAGCTGGAATTCTACTTTTATGAATTCTATCCAGGTAGTAAGTAGTTTCATTTTACACAAGGCATTGGACAGAGAAACTCCACTTACATAGTCACTTTAAAAAAACCCACCATAGAATTACATGCCAGTATACTACAGAATTTATCAGGCAAACCCTTCTCTAGAGCTGCCAGGTTTTTTTTTTTTTTTTAAAAAAAAGCTTTCTGGTTTAAAACTTAGGCCTGAGGTGGAACAGAATCTTCCTTAGTCTTAACTATTAACCTCAAACAAGTATTACAGAGATAATGTTTTACAGAAGGATATATTGTTAATTATTTTAGGGATTTCCCCCCCAAAAAGGAAAGCCTTTTTCTTCAAAATTCTGCAAGAGAAACTGTTGTCATAAAAAACTAGCTTTATTTACCCAGCCCACCTACCTAAATTCATTCCAGCCAAATTTAAACATATTTTCAACACTCAATAAAATTCAGAAATTACATTTATCCATTTTCCCCTGAGATTTTCATCCGTCCTTGACTCACATACGTATATCGACCTTAGCTCATTCTATCTCCTTTCTAAATGTCAGCTTCCAGAACACTTAGATACCTGATGTCCTTCCCAGGGCAGAACCTTCAACAATAAATGTTTAACCTGTTAGATGAATTCTCCTGATCCAGGTCCCAGGTATAAATATGCAAACTATTTCCAGCCCTATTCACATATTGTATAGACAGGTGAGAGGTGAAATACCACAGAGGTAAAGGCAATTGTGTCAGTGGCATTTCACATTGTGCTGGCCATTTGTCACATATCCCAGCCCATGACCAAGTACTGTATGTAGATTGGGCATGTCAGAGCATGCAATGAAGAACCAGTAAGGATATGCACATGTCTTGCATGATTTCCAATTTATCCTGCCAATTTATCTACTTGCAATGTCTTGCTTTCGAACTGCTATGTTGGCAGGAGCTGGGACAGGGACAGAAGCTCACTCCATCATGCAGTACTCAGGTCTCAAACTGTTGACCTGCCAAACTTCCAGTCACCAAGTTCAGCATTTTAACCACTGAGCCACTGCAGTCCCCTAAATTTGTCCTTAAGCAGCCATACATGCACAGAGGAGTTGTATCTGACAACAGTTCTGGTCTAAGGACTGTTTTTTTCCTACAGCCACCTCACGGAGACTAAATAAGGCTGGATCTATTGGAAAGGAGACAGCCTGGGAATTTCACATGCCCTGGCTTGAGTTCCCGGGAGGAAGTAAAATGGGATGCAAATTTACAGTCAGTATAAGGTTTCTCCACACCGACAGGAGGTACCTAATTTTGACCTGAAAACTCAGGAAAATAGATTGACCCAAATACAAGCTGAGGGTGGGAAATGCAGCAACTGCTAGTGAGTTTCACTAATCAAAATACATGAAAATATGGCAAAATTAATTAAATTTTTGCCACATCTCAATCCACCGTGGTCTTGGGACCCTCATGGTCATTGACCCAAGTATAAGCCATGTCTCCTTTTTTGGGCTTATTTTTGGGGCTAAAAATCTCAGTTTATACTTGAGTATATATGGTACTGTGTAAACTAGCACACTATGCAAACCCCTTAAATATGGTGGTATTTTCCTACTTAAAAGTTCATCATAAAAAGACACAAAGCAATAAATGGATTATAAGGAGCCCATTTCTGATGTCACAATGGAAGGAGGGTATTTGACCTAAGCTTCCAAACTCAATCTTCTGTGGACCTAATAAATGAAGAAGCGACAGGGGATACTGTTCAGGCAGTGAAACAGTCTGGTATTGAGCAATGGCAACATTAAAAGCAATAAAGGAACAAGAGGAGAAGGGAGGCGATTGTAGTTGCAGAAGGAAAGCTTCTCTTTCCCTATGGACTGAGGTGCTGCCCACACACAGCAAAGGAATTGTCCCTTTCCTCTGTCTGCTCTTTTAGGATCCAAAACATTTTGCACACGACAGACACCCTATCACAAGTGGCCAACTGTGATGCATCAGCTGTTCTTGGACTTCAATTCTCAGAAACCCTGATTAACGGGTGTGTTTACACCACCCCTGCATAAGGCCAATCTTCCTTCACTTTTCCCTGGAAGATTCATCCTGTGGCCTGGTTGACAGAAACATTGTACAGCAGCCTGGCCCAAGCAGGTGCTCTCCACCTTGTTAGTCCACAGCAGGGGTGCCCAAACTATGGCCCATGGGTCGGATCCAGTCCACAGCACCATTCCATCCAGCCTGCGCTGTCCTTGCCACTCCCAGAAGTGGGCGTAAAATGCACCCCACATGCACAAAACGCTGCCGTAAATGAGCCGTGAATGTCATAAATGTGTTTATGACAGCCACGGGTGCATTTACAGCAGTGTTATGTGCATGCATGGCACATTTTACTTCTGCTCCTGGTGGGAGGAAACCATGTGACCAGCTCGCTCTACCACATGACCAGCCAACGGCCTGAAACGTTTGGGCACCCCCGGTCTTCCCGATTGGGGCGGGGTATTAAATTTAATAAATAATAATAATAATAATAATAATAATATATCAGCCAGAAGATGGGGGGGCCAACACATCACCAGTGCCTCACACCTGTTTTGCCAGCCAGGTTTTTAGTTCTTTCCTGAAGGACAGCAACTCTGTCTGGAGTCATAACTCAGTTTACTTTTAAATTGGAGGAGGCACATTTCAGATAATCACATTTGTTTGGCCCTGCTTTTAAAAGAGAACGATATGTATGCAAGAATCAAAGATACATTGTTTGTCTCCAGAGGTTTTTTTCCTACTGTCTTCTTGGACTGGCAAATCAATACCATAAACCCCTGACCTATGCTAAAAAAACCCACAGCTGTTTGTAGAAATATTTTTACTGATACTGTATTAGGTAGCAGTACTGTACTAGGGACTGTGGTGGCTTAGCGGTTAAGATGCTGAACTTGATGACTGGAAGGTTGGCAGGTCAGCAGTTCAATACCCAAATGCTAGAATGACAGAGTGAGCTTCTGTCTCTGTCCTAGTTCCTGCCAACCTAGCAGCTCAAAAGCAAGAAATTGCAAGTAGATAAATAGGTACTACTTCAGTGGGAAGGTAAACGGCGTTTTGTGCACTCCAGTGTCTTATGATGCCTGCCACATATCCACGGAAATGTCTGCAGATGCAGATAGCGCTAGCTCTTTGGCTGTAAACAGAGGTGAGTAACAATCTCTATAAGTGGATATGACTGGCTTTCAAGCAAGGGAAATCTTTACCTTTACTAGTAGCAGTAGGCACAAGAAATAGCTCTTTTAAAGAAACTACCATCCATTTCAGCATATTGCCTGTTCCTCCCCCTCCACACCATTTTTGCTTTGTTTACTTTTTCTAATCCATATGAAGAGCACATGCAAGGTCTACAGTCTGAAGGCAGACAAGATCAAGAAAGCAGATTTAAAAAAAAAACACCAACCCAAGACCAGTAGCTTAAGCTGTGGTAAGCAACAAGCTGCTAAGATCGACTAGCCTACAGTAACCAACAGCACTTACTTTAAAGGGTGGAGCAGAAACCTATTAAGCTATGTGTGTCACCTGATCTTTGTTGAATTGATAGCAGTTTAAAAAGTTACTTTTCCACACTAACACTTCCAGAGTATCCCAGCCAGCATGGCCTCTGTAGTCCAAAAAGTAACTTTTTTTCATCCCTGGTTGATATTTCCAATACCCCTCCATACCTTTCAGCAGTACTATTCTCTGTGTTCCTAATGCTGAAAAACATTAGCTGATTATCATTAGTAAGCAATAAAGCTCACAAAACTGCTTATTTTTTCACTTTACGCTACAAGATGCTGTCTCCACAGCAATATTTTGGTAGTCAACAATTGGTCTTGAGGTTTTTTTAATGCTTTGATGTTTTTTTTAATTGTATAGCATTGCCCAGTATCATGTTGCACAGCTCTGCCTGCGGAATGAGAATGACATCATCATCAGTGGCAGAGGGCTGTTAATTAAACATTTATTTTGTCTATTCCCACGCAAGCACAAATGCATTTCATAGTGCAGGAGTCATGAGCATTCAAGAATTGAAAAGGAAGTCTTTAATTAACCAGCAATCTGCTATTTGTGATTACCAGTATGTCACCCCCGTTGCATAAGAAGAGCAACATGATACTGGCCAATGAAACACAATTTTAAAACAGCACTGAAGTATAATAAAACACATCAATAATTAGAGCTTATATTTATTAACTCCCTTGGGTGTCTTAAATCTGGCTAGAAAAGAAACTATATTAGTTATTTAAATAAGTGGAATTAGAACTTTCTGGTGAGAACTTCAGGTACTTTTCCTGTAGTGGGAAAAAGTTAATTAACATGTGTGTTTGTGTTTATGTTTGATTTCTTTGGGATGGACTAATCTCCAGAATCTCTTCTTCCTGTGCTGGTTGGGGTGTGTGTTCAAGAACACAAACATTTTCAAACTCTCACCTGTGTGACAAACTGACATAAGTTCCATATTTCCATAGGTTTCCCAAGAGTATTCAGAGAACTGTTGCTTTATAAGGATATAGGCAGTTTTATGTTTTTAAACGATATCTTCTTTAGGAATTGTAGGAGTTGTAGTCCAAAAACACTGATCTTCCCAACTCTAGATGAAAGAACTCTCAGTTCTGGACCTCTGAGCTACTGGACTGAGGAAAGACAATGACTTCAAAATCCATATGTCTGCAAAATCTATATAAGGAGGTAGAATGGGCTGAGGTAGATATAACATGTGAGGCAAGGATAGATGAAAATCCATATATGTCACTTCTTCATTCATCAGGTCCACAAAAAATTGAGTTTGGGAGTTTAGTTGAAATAAAATCCATACAACAGTTGTATATTCCCCAAGACTTTCCATACATTTTGAAGATCCACGCATGTTCTTCATACAACGGTCGAAACAAGGTTTCTCTTAAGCATCTAGTTCAGGGGTGGTCAACCATAGTGCCCTAGGTGTCCTTGGGCTTAAATTACCAGAAGCCCAAGTAAGCACGCCTGCTGATCAGGGCTTCTGAGAATTGAAATCCAAGAACACCTGGGACACCAAGATTCACCACCCCTGCTCTAGTCTCAAGTATGAATGGGAACAGCCAGATCCGGGGCCTTCATTCTCCATTCACTTACTTTTGGGTCACGTAGAATTTGAGAGATCAATCAGGAGGTGTCAGAAATAATGGGGAAGAGCACTGGGGTGCCAAAGGGAATGGTGATGTGTGCCGCATTTTTTTAACACACCCAAATTTAGGAATGGGACTGTAAATTATTCTCCTCTTTGCAAACAGGTGGTATGAAATTGTGTTGTTTATCTGTTGTGGTATACATCATGGGATGCATGGTCTTGTGGTTATTAGCAATGTCCAGTATCACCACCATTGCCATCACCATTATAATTCCTGGTGTTCTGGCCAGAGATTAAATGACAAGGCTACAAGCTCCCATTCCAGTCAGTATGATATAAAAAGCGGGGGAAGGAGAGAAAGGAAGAGGAAAGACAAGCCAATTCAGAGATCAGATCTTAAAGCCACATAAAGTTTTTCATGTAATAAAACAACCCCAGCTTTTCTCCCTTCTAAACTTTTTTTTTGGCTTTGCTTTACTGTGAAGTGAAGTAGAAATTTAATTAAATCTGGATTGGAATAGATAACCGAAATAACAGCATGTAGATACTCACAAAAATGTCAGGAAGAAAAAAATCTTTCGTGCTCCTGGCAGTGCAAGTTTATCATTTGGGCATTGGACTGGATGCATAAGCAAATGCTACGTGTGGAGATGAGATTTTAGGAGGTGATACACTATGGCTTATTTCCATGGGTGTCTCCATTACCTGCCTCTGAGAAATGGATGTCTGATAAAAAGACAGTTATGGCCTCAAGTTTCCTTAAAAACAGAAGTGCTGCATTTTAAGTGCATCTGAAGTGGTGAAATACCTGACTGGGTTATTGTTTCTATAGAAGGATTGGGTGGGGGTGGGGTGGGGAGTTCTCTCTCTTATGCCTTAGCTGTGAGGATCATTTGAAAGCGGCATTGAACATCAATCCTTGCCTAATGAGATTTCAAGTCTCAAATCCCTTTTATTTCCATGATGAAAAGGTAAAGTGTTTTTCATGTCCATCTCATTGAGCAGAGAAACGTGTCTGCTGGATAATTATCCGTTCCAGAGATGGGTACCTTGACACAGGGAAGATGGAAAGGGGGAAGCACTTTCTATTCAGCTAAAAAGAAAGGCCTTGCCTCTTAGCTATGTGCTTTCAGAAGTCACATCTCCAAGGACAAAGCTCTTAAACTACAAGGAGCATCTCTTCTGCAAAGTCAACGTTATTGGGATAATTGTGTCTCCTAAGTGATGATATAAAGTGTGTGCTGTGGGCATGGTGGAATCTAATGGGAGCACAGGAAGTAAAGGATCTATGACACACAAATCTCTATATCATAGAAATGCACATACTGTACTGTATTACAAATATATTTTCTTAACAGGGAAGTGAGCAATGGGGGGGGAGGATTTTAGAACAATTGCTAACCAGCTTACTTGACATCAAACCAGGAAGGGTTCCAGAACAGATTGTTACAAGACTTGGCCTGTGAGCACTTAGTAAGAAAGTGGTGACTGATTGCTACAAACTAGCATGGATTTCTGAAGCACAAATCATGTCAGATTAAGCTTGTTTAATCTTTGATAAAGTTATGAACTTTGTAGGTCACTGAAATATTGAGAAAGTGGTATATCTTGATTTCAGCAAAGCTTCCACCAAAGAATCTTACAATATTCATATGGCCAAGCTAGCAAAAGGTCAACTAGGTGATGCCATTCTTAAGTGTTTTTTGACTGGCAAAAGTCAAAGCATGCTCATTAGTTGTTACCCTAGAGAGAAGTAGCAGGTGGGATACTATAGGATTCTGCCATGGGTTCAGAGTGTTGCTCGAAAACTTTATAAATGATTTGGATGAAGCAGCAGAGGCTAGGCCAGTGGTGGTGAACCTATGGCACATGTGCCAGAGGGGGCACTCAGAGCCCTCTCTGTGGGCACACATGCTGTTGCCGCAGCACAGAGTTTGCCCCGCCCCTCTGCCCAGCAGCCCAATGGGAGCACTTCCTCCCCCAGCACAGAGTTCACTCCACCTCTCTGCCCAGCAGCCCAATGGAAGCGCTTCCTCCCTCCCCCCAGTACAGAGCACGCCCCAGCCCTCTGTGATGTGGATGGCAACCTGATGAGTTTGGGCACTAGGTCTCTAAAAGGTTCGCCATCACTGGGCTAGGCTAAGCAGCTTTGCTGACGACACCTACCTGGGGGACAGACAGAGTAGCCAATACTTTGGAAACAGAATCAAGACTGGAGAACTGGGTCAAAATAAACAGAACGAGTTGCAACAAGTAAAAAGGTAAAGCTCTCCTACTGACAAACTGGCTACCAAAATGCTCCAAGGCTTATGTAGATTTTATCCTTTGTTAGAACAGGGTTTCTGGGGTAAATGAAGGAGCTTTGGAAATTGTGGATTCAAGCTCCCCCATACACAGCTTCCTGATCTACAATCCCAGAATGCCTCTTCTCACTGGTGAAATACCAGCAGGTGTACATCCATGGGGGCCTCCAGGGCAACAGTGTTGCCCTGGAAGTGTTATTGCAGTTCTACAACATCTTGCTTGGCCTGCAGAAGGTAGATGGGGTACACTGTTGGATTCCAGCCCAAAGTATCTCAAAATAAGGAATAATCTTGCATCACCACTAACAAAATGAAGAGGCTTCTTCATTGTGATGGGGTTCTTCTTCTCAGTAATAAGCATATATTTAGAACAGAAGCTTGAAAAGGTAGGTATATACTTGCTCAGAAATGTAGTCAAGTCAACAAGCTCGGCTTACTTGCCATTTCTCATTAGGTCCTTTGTCCTCAGCCTAACACAGCACTGGATGTTCAACCTATGGATTTTGCAAATGAGGGAGAAACTCGGAGGAGCTGGAGAGCAGGGGGCAGCCAAACCTTGAGAAGAGCCAGGCTCTATACCAGGGGTTCTCAACCTTTTCAAGCCAGGGCCCAGGTCACGCTCTCTCAGTCAACTTTGATGACTGGACAGCCATTTTGCCATGCTTGTACGATGGGGGCAGCCATTTTGTTCCAACAGCTTTGAAGCTGTGGCCATTTTGTTTCTTGAATGCCCTTTGAGGGGTGGGAGGCACATGAAATGGCACTGTGGGCCAGATCCAGTCCACAGGCCTTAGGTTGGGAATCCCTGCTCTATACTGCCAACAATGGATAAAGAAGCTGTACAAACAAACCTTTAAAGGAGGGGTTAATTTGTACAACTCTTTTATCTTGGAATTAGACATGAGGCAAATGCAGTAAGAGGGTGGGGAGGGTGGAGATGATCATTTTACTTATGTAGTTGCCTTGTGTAAAGTATGGTTTCTCCAAACCACATTCTTCCTATAAGCTCCCTGTGGAAATGATTTTCATTCCTTCATCCTCATGCTTGACTGAGGTCCTTAATTACCACTGGGGAGTTCAATCTGTTATCCTTTCCTCTCTGCACGTTTTTAATAATACTTAGTATTTCAACCATACAGGACCCTCAAAGCAAGGGGAGACCTACAGATTTGGCATTTCTGCAGATCTGAAATGGTTTGTGGTGGTTTTTAAAAGGAGGGAGGCTACAGAGTGGTTGTGGCTTCCTTGCATTGCTAGTCTTATCAGCAGTGAACTGGAATGGCACCAGGCTGGAACACTGCGATGGCCCTAAATACCTGGGAGTTACCCTGGATCAAACTCCTACTTTCAGGACCTACTGCCTAAATACCAAACAGAAGGTTTTGCCAGGAACAATATTTTAAGGGAAATAACACACACAAGTTGGGGTGCCCAACCATACACATCAAGAACTTCTGCACTAGCTTTATGTTACTCAGAAGGAGAGCATGTTAGTCCAGTGTGGTACAGATTAACACAGATCAATTACTTAGCTGGCATCCCTCTACCAACATTTCACCAAGAAAGTGCTGCTCAGAAAAGAGTGGGTAAAAGCAAGCTTCTTGGAAACACACCTGCTATTTGATAACCAACCACTAAAGCAGAGACTGAAATCAAGGCACAGTTTCCTCATAACTTCTGCGCCGCCACCGCTGCGCCGCCACCGCCCCCCCCCCCCCCGAACAATCAGCCCCCACAGACCACCCTAGCACTTTGGAAGGCAAGCAAGGAGCTACCAGATAACTGGGCAGAACTACGTGATTCTCTACTGCCTGGCCACAAACAACCATGGCCTGTGTGGAAAGCTTTAAACAGAGTGTGTGCCAGGGTGGGAAGATCAAGGGCTAATCTGAGAAAGTGGGGTTTCCGTGTAGATGGTAGTCTGTGTGAATGCAGAGAAGAGCACACAATGTCCTTCAATGTGCACTGAGGAGGACTTTATGTTGGCAAGAGGAAATGCTGTTGAGGTGGCCCGATATTGGGCGGATGTCATCTAGTCCTTTTAATTCATTTTTGTTAATTTTAGATTTGTTATTATATGCTGATGGTGCCTCTGGCATGAATAAAGAAAGAATCAGCAGTGATTCCAAGTTGTCTAGTCTTCATGGAACCACACAAAAAAGCAAAGGAATTTTCAGTGGCTCACGAAAAATGCCAAAATGGGCAATACGTTGATTAGGACACACCGAATTACCTCAGAGTAGCACACCAAATTTATGTTCCTTACAATTGAGAACAAACTCAATGAAAATCAGGGGAGGTGATGAGGAGAATGAATACAACAAGGAGTGTAAATTAGTGATGGAGGTGGGGAAGCCATAAAACAACAACAAAGCAACGGTCTTCCCGGTGGCAATGTATGGTTGTGGGAGCTGGACCATAAGGAAAGCTGAGCACAGAAGACTAGATGCCTTTGAGATGTGGTGTTGGGGGAGAATTTTGAGAGTACCCTGGACAGCAAGGAGAACAAATAGGTCAATCTTAGAAGAAATCAACCCTGACTGCTCCTTAGAAGGTCAAATAGTAAAGATGAAGCTAAAGTACTTTGGACATCAAATGAGAAGAGAGGATTCACTTGAGAAAGCCTTGGTGCTGGGAAAGGTAGAGAGCAAAAGAAGAAGGGGGTGGCCAAAAATGAGATGGCTATATGGTATTGCTGATGCCATGGGTACACAGCTTGGCAGTTTGAGGAGGATGGTGGAGGACAGAAGTGCCTGTCAGGCAATGATCCATGGGGTCACAAAAGTTCAGATTCGACTGTGCGACTGAACAACAACAACAAGGTCACATACTTCAATATACTGTCACACAGCTGAAGGGGGGTATACTATAGTCTTTGTTACCAGACAGGACCCATTTTGACTCCTAGTGTGGGGAGTGTGGTGGGTAGTTCATAGGCAGGAGGGCCAACAGTTCAAATCAGGTAATACTGCTAAGGTTAGGTAACTTAAAAAATGTTTTCCCTCCCTCCTCCTCATTTTTCCTTTTGTTTCAAGTCGACAAGATTGTGAGCTGACTAGCATAGACTATCATAGAATCACCATCACTGAGTGGGAAGAGGCCTTTTAAGCCATCAATCAACCCCAACCCCATCTGCTCAGTGTAGGGATCCAAATCAAAGTAGAGATGACAGATGTTTGTCCAACTCTCTCTTGAATGTTTCCTGTGTCGGATTGCTCACCACCTTTTGAGGTAGTTAGTTCCACAGTTGTACTGCTCTAACTATTAAGAGGTTTTTCCCCCAGATATTCCCCCTATATTTGGCTTCCTGTAGTTTCAGCCCATTATTGTACAACCTGCTCTCTGGGATGATGGAGAACAGATCCTGCCATTCCTCTTTATGATTATTTTTCAGGTATTTGAAAAGAGCTATCATATCCCCTTTCATTCTCTTTTTCATGAGGCTAAGCATGTTAAATTCTCTCAATCTTTCCTCGTGTAGCTTGGTTTTCAGTCCCCTGGTCATCCTTATTGCCCTTCTCTGTACCTAAAGTCTTATAAGGGAGGAAAGACAATTTGGAACTGCTAGCTACTGACATTCATGCTAACTGTGATTTATTTGTTTGGCTTTTACCTTATTGATTATGTACAAATCATGCCTGATCTGATATTGCTGCCATTTCTATTAGAAATATGCAACCTTTTCTATGTCTGAACGGAACCATGGTCCATGGTCCATGTTCTGTTGATTAGTTTTTGTTATAATATTAAGGTGCAAATACAATAGAGTGGAAGCGTGAGTTGATTTCTCTCTTGACTGCTCTGTCTTTTGTGTGTGATATGACCCTGTTCTCTTATTATTTTTACATTCCTAACTAATAATAACAAAACTCTGAAATAGCTGATAAGCCAGAGGAGATGAGAGCTGTTATGTGCATATAAATTACAGACGACTAGCTTTGCAGGCTGAAAGCATTTGCATCTCCCAAAGGCTCTTTTTAAATTGGCATTAGTGAGGTTAAGCAGACTAGCTATTAATAACAATAAACAATCTAAGCATTATCATAATATGCGGGCATTGAACAGGGAAGATAAAGCAGTTGCTGGCAATCTGACAGCAAGAAGAGATCTGACTGCACACAATGTGTATCAGATAAACAGAATATTAAATGTTGCTTCCATGTGATCCTGAAATTAGGAAGACTGTGGAAAAAAATGCAGTTGGTCAGCAACACTAAGAGGCTGACTAAATTTAAAACAACAACAAAGAAATGTACAGATATTCCACATTTTTGGCTAGTTTTGGCATGGTTTGGCATGATCCATATGTCAGCATCTCCACGTGAGAGATGCTGTATTGGCTCATTTTAGCCAAGCTTGCCGTTTCTTGACCTCCCCCATTAGGTGATTCTATTTTACAGCACATTATCTTAATCCGATCCCAAGCAAGTGTGTTCATTAGGAATGGGTTAGAGATTTCTCAATGAAAGCTGCCTTTCTGCTGCTCCCGCTATAAATATCTGAATGACACCAGGTCAGAAATTGATAATTCCCCCTGATCATCTGTGGGTGGTAAAGGAAAATAAAATAAAATCTTTTTCTATATAATCATTGTTGTGCTATATTACGTCAGTGGAAAAATTAAAAAAAATCCTGGTTTTGTGTCATCAGCAGCACACAGAAATGAGAGTTTTATTCTTTTACCCCAGTGAGACATTGTAACAACACCTGCACAGAAAATATTTTACAGTACTGTATTTCCCTTTACCATTCACAAATGATCTTGGAAAGTTATCCATTTCCACTATCCTACACTGGTTGTCAGCTGCTGCAGAAAACCAGCAATTGGGTCAGTGGAGGAGAAAATTTCTGTTGGGAAGCAGGAATTCTGCCAAATGGTATTTTGCACCTGCCTCTTAACCTTGAGCAGCCTGTAAAAAGCCATGCTACTCTGGCCCAGGAGGTACTGTATTGGCAGGCTCTTAGGGGAAAGGAAAGGAAAAAAGAAAAATGCTTTGGTAGTCTTGAGAATTGATTACTGAAATGCTTTCGATGTAGGCTTCTCTTGAAGATGGTTCGGAAGCTGCCGCAGGTGTGGCAGCCAGATTGGTGGTGGGTGGTCGAACGTCCAGCCACATCTCCCCAATCCTGGTCCATCTGCACAGGTTGCTTGTTGGCTTCTGGGCCTGATTCACAATTTTGGTATTTAACCTATATAGCCCTACATATAGTGGTGGGATTCAATTTTTTAAAAACTACCTACTATATGGGCGTAGTATGGTGAGCGTGGCCAGGGGGAAAGCCCAGAGTTGCACCTGAATTAGGACTACTTTATTTCAAAACTTGGATGGGCAGGCCAGCCGGAATTTCTGCTACCAGTTCTGGTGAACTGGTGCAAACCTGCTGATGCCCACCACTGCTTACACAATGTGGGGCCTCTGTATCAGGTGGAATGTCTCTTCTAAATGACTTTAGCCCAGTCTATTTAGTCCTCCCAGGCTTTAGGGCTTACGAGCGTCCACTCCGGGGGAGGCCTGAAAAGTTGCAATGAAAATTTGGGCTTTCTCGATTGTGACCTCAACATTCTGGATTGCCCTTCCAGTGCATGTCCACCCGGACATCTCAGAAGGCTGAACTTTTTAGAGTGGCATTTCATGACATTTTGCCTCCCCTCACCCAACACTCACAATGTTTGGTTGTTGGTGGCCTGGCTTATTTTCTATTACAATCAAACCTCGCATAAAGAGTGCCTCGCTTAAAGAGTAACTCGCTTAAAGAGCAGCATTTTCTCTGAATGTTCGCTTCGCTTAACAAATAAAACCAACCAAAAACTCACTTAACAAATAAATCAGGGTTCACAATCCCGCCCACAATCGGTCACTTTCAATGGTGTTTCGCTTAAAGAGCAAACTCGCTTAAAGAGCGATCCTGTGGAACGCATTATACTCTTTAAGCGAGGTACAACTGTATAGCATATATTTTTCTGTGTGGTATTGTTGCCATTTTAACTGTTGTATTTTAAATGTTTTATATTTGTTAATACATAAATAAACAGCATTCTGTCTCTCTGTTCATCTTAGAACTTTCCAAGGCAACTCAAAGGTGTGGCATTTATTAAGGATCTTTTTACAGCTGTATTTATTTTAAGTTTATTTTGCATGTTGTTTCTATATCAGATTTATTTTTATTTTTATTTATTACATTTATATCCCTTCCTCATCCAAGGACTCAGGGCAGCTTACAGAATTAAAACACAGTTAAAAACACATTACTTACATTGAAGATTAAAAAAATTTTAAAAGTTAAAATGATTAAAAAAACAACAGAGAGAGGTGGGGTTATTGAAGGGAGCCAGCCGGTCGAACTGACTGTCTGGCCGGCCCACATGGCCCACCAGCCAGGTCTTTGCAAGCATATACAGTACACACATTTTTTAATTACTGTGATGATGGTGGTGTTAATCCTATGCTATTGAGAAGCAACCGTCTTCTTGGGTCATGTCATGGTTGCAATGCCACAAGTTGAGATACAAAGCCAAAACACCAACCTTTGTGCCAAAAATGTATTTAAATGTTCCCCACACAGCAGTTCACAGAATTAGACCATTCACTGAGTGAGTGGTGGGCAGCCCTGCTCCACTTTAATCCTGTCACCTCATGCAGTGAGTCATATATGAAAGGTGCCAAGCCTTCCCATCCACCAGTTTTCTCTCCTTGAGCTGAAATCAGGACTCCTCCTTGCCATTATACGAATGTAGAATCAGCTGCTCCTTAATCTGCATACAGAGACAGCTTCAGGGTTATGCAAATTTATAAAGCAGATGGTTGTGGCTGAGCTGTTGCAAATAACAAAGCGGAGGATGAAGTGAAACATTTGGAAACTGGTGCTGTCAGGGGAATGCCTTTGTTTGAATTTCATATTTTGAAACATGATAGACAACAGTGTCTTGCACATTCGACAGGTAGGATTAGGCGGCTCCCAGTGACTATGGAGAGAGATGGGAGGCTGGGAAATTACTTTCCTCTTGGAGATTATTTTGATTACTTGCTATATAGAGTGTCAAGATGGGCCTCAGCATATGTAAACTGCTGACAGAGTGGATGGAGGAGACAAACCAGGGTTCATTTTGACTGGGCTACAAAAGGGGCATTTTGCAACAATGCTGGGTCTGCATCATAAAATGTCCTCAGAGAGTAAACAAACAACAACAGCAACAATGGTGTGGCACTTAAATGCTAACTCCTGTACAGTAATATCTCGGATAACGTTTACCTCGGATAACGCTAAAATCGCATAACGTTAAGTAATCTGGGGAGGAGAATTGGCTCGAATAACATTAAGGTCCTATGGGATGGATCGGATAACAACCGCTAAAGCCTGTGCGGTTACAATGTATCTCTATGGAGCTTTAACGTTATCTGATCCATCCCATAGGATTTTAACATGGATCAGATAACACTGAAAATCGGATAACACCGAGACTTGTGGAACCAAGTCTTAGCGTTATCCGAGGTATTACTGTATTTAAACGTGGGCTTTCATGGATCAAGTCCACAGAGTGCAGAAAATGTGCTTAACAGTCTTGCTGTCTAATCCAAAATGTGGCATCCAAAAAGATTTCAACCTACCTAAATGACTCTGAAGAGATGAATCGATTTACCTTTCACATTCTCACTTCTGGTGGATGTTGGGGCTAGGGTTCCTGCTGAGAAGAAAGGCAACAAGAAGTCTAAAGCAAGTATAGGAGGTCTAAAGCCAGCCTAGGAACCAGGCTGGAGTACAAGAGCTGTGCAGGAAGAGGGCAAAAAACTAACACCCAAGTGACTAGACTAGAGCTCATGTCATAGTTAGCTGGAAGAACCTGCCTGTTCAGGAGCAACAGTAGGGCCCTGTATAGTACTTCCTTCCTCCTCCTATGTAAGCCTCAGAAAGAGAAGCCTCACCCTGTCAATTGTTCATGAAACCTTCTGGACTGGCCTTCTGTTTCAGCTTTTGTTTCTGCACTTTTGACACCCAGGGTGTAATAAGTGAAGATTGAAACTGGATGGGTGACACTGTAAACCGACCGGTTACCGTTTTCCATTCCGATAGTTTTCATTGGACACCTGCCTTCCTTGGTCCCACTGTGTGTCAAGGGAGTGATTTCCCCCTCGAAAGAGGTGTTCTCATCTTGTTCTTGGCACCAGTAGATTAATGTGGCTTTTTAATGGCGGCAGCAGCGGCAGCGGTAGTGGCAGCCTTGTTGTTGTTACTATGTGCCATAAAGTTGCAGCCAATCCACACTAACTCTCTGAATAAGCGACCTCCAAAAAGTCCTGTCCCAACAGCTCCACTCAGTTCTTGTAAACTCAAAGCTTGTCAAACCATTTTAATATCTGGGGTTTTTTTCTTTTCCTGCTGCCTTCAACCTTTCCCAGCATTATTGTCATTTCCAGAGAATCAGGTCTTCTCACAGTTTGCTGGAAATATTTCAGCCTCCGTTTTATCCCTCCCCCCCCCCCTCCAGAGATAGTTCAGCTCTAGGACTGACTCATTTGTCATTCTGGCAGTCCAGAGTATTTGCAAGTCTCTCTTCCAGTATCATAGTTCAAACATATCAATTTTTTTTCCTGTCACCTTCCTTTACTGTCCAGGTTTACACCAGTACAGAGTGGTCTGAAATATAAAAGTGTGGACAATATTGGTCGTGACTCTAGTGACACATCCTGACACTTGATGATCTTTTCTAATTCTTTCATTAGTGTACTTTCTAGTCTCAAACTTCTGATTTCTTGGATAAATTTTCCATCTGGAATGATGATTGGACCAATGTATACAAATCTCCCATTATGTCAATTTCTTCATTATCAACATTAAAATTACTTAGTTCTCTGCTCAAGTTTTTTCTTCTTAATGTTCAATTGTAATCCTGCTTTAGCACTTTCTTCTTTTAATTTCACTCATTTCAAATTATTGCTGCTTTCTGCTAGTAGGATGGTTTTACCTACATACTGTATCTTTAATTATTACTGTTTCTTCCATCAATTTTCACTCTTTCATCTCAATCTAGTCCAGTTTTCTGCATGATATATTCTGCATACAGACTGAACAGATAAGGTGATAACATTCACCCTTGTCTGACACCTTTGCCTATAGGAAATCTCTCCATAGTCTGTCCTAAAAGTAGCTTCTTGTTCTCATCATAGGTTAAGCATCTGAATAATCAGGTGCTGAGGCACACCCATTTCTTTCAGAACAATCTACAACAGGAGTTCTCAACCTTTTAAAGCCAGGGGCTGGGTCATCCTCTGTCAGACAGCCTTGGGGGCCGGATGGCCATTTTGTCCTTCCTCCACCACATGGCACTTCCTGTTGTGGTGGAGGTGGTGGGGGTCACATGAAATGGTACCCAGGTTGCATTTGGCCCACAGGCTCCAGGTTGAGAATCCCTGATCTATAGTTTCTTATGATCCATACAGTTGAAGGCTTTGCTGTAGTCTATATGGCATATAGTCTGATCTTCTTCTTAAATTCTTTGGTGAGCTCCAGTAGCCAGTAGATATTTGCAATATGATCTTGAGTGCCTCTTCCTTTTCAAATCCCAGCTTGAATATCTGGTATGTCTTACTCTATATAAGGTAAAAGCAACACTTTGACAATCACTTTTGTTTACACAGGAAACTAAATGAATGTTTCTATAGTTACTGTACTCTTTGGATCTCCTTTATTGGAGATGGGAATGTATTTTGAATGTTTCCAGTCTTTGGGCCGTTTATTTGTTTTCCTTATTTGTTGGCATATTCTTGTCAGGATTTCAACAGATTCCATCCCTGTTGCTTGAAATAGTTCCATCGGGATCCCATTTATCCTGGTGATTTATTTTTTTCCTAATGTTTTCAGAGCAGTTTTCAGGTCACTTTCTAGTATTGCAGGTTCTTAATATTAAGATTTCTTTTCAAAAGCATCTGTTAGCCTTTAATTTCTTCAGTATACTGAAGGCTTTTAAAAATATATATAATGCAATTCCTACTCTTCCACCATATCGTTGTTGTTGTTGTCATCATTGTCTGCAACTCATACACAAGAATGCATTTTTCCTGAAGGAGGAAAATGACATTGGTGTGCATTTGTTTAAGGTGGATTCCAGTTTGCCATAAAGAGACACACACACTATGATCACGGAGCCCTCTCCTGCGGCACATATGAAATGAGACATGCAGGATTTATCACCAGGACTGCAATGGACTGCCGCAGCCTTGACAATATGGACAAGGTGCACCTTCAGAGCCAGTCCATCTGGCATTGCCTCGTCCACCTCCATGACCATTGGGAATCAGAGTTCCTCCTCCGCTCATTTTCCCACTGGGCCCAATATGATGGTTTTCAGTGGCATTTCCTCCACTGAGGGACCATCACCCCACCTAAAGGGGCGTCGAGGGCACTGCCTCAGTGCGCAATATAAGGGGTTCAGGTGAGGACATTTAACCGGTCGTTCCTTTGATCGCTCGTTGACGCCCGTCTTTCCCGCAGTTGTGCTGCTTACGGCGAGTTTCGTTTCTCGGTCACATCCACCTGGCCTTCGCCTTTTGCATTCCTTCTCCATTCAGGATTCATCTCAATAATATGCTGGAAGATCCTGAACAAGAGTTCTACGTGCAAAACCCACGTGTCTGGTTGACAGAGACCACGAAGAATCTATATTCTAGTAACAGTCTCCAAAAGTGGACAGATGCAGGATGGTCAGTTTGTCAGTTCCATCAGTGGCTTATAACATACAGAAACAAAGAACTGCAGAGACAGATTGCCTAACGTTATGTGGTTTTAGCATTATCTGATGCAAACGTTATCCGAGGTATTACTGTATAATGGGGGAAGACAATCCTATGTCCAGTTCCTGCTGAATGTATCCATCAAACATAACCATTTTAGAGTACTTCAATTGCCTGAAAGTGACATCTGTTGTGCACAGATGCATGAAAGAACAATTGCAAACTCCCAAATGCTAAAACTGTGTGCAAAGGGACTGGGCAACCCAACTATAAAAGACCTTGCTGCTGCTGCCTCTAGGACCACCCCAGGAACATCACAGAACTCTCCCTGCCGGTCAGACAGGGAGAATGAGGGGCAGCTGTGTGAACTGGCCGGCTGGCCGAAGACTGCTGTCTCTCTTGACTGTACTGTATTTTTCACACTGTATTTTATTGTATTTTCTTCTTTTTATGTAAAATTCATTGATTGCATTATCTGTGCTGCATCTGTTGTTATATTTTTATATTATGCTGTATTTATATGAGATTGTGATACTGTATATGTTGCTTATGTTATGTGAGCCGCTCTGAGTTGCCTCAGCAAGGCGAGTAGAGCGGCATATAAATCTAATTTAATAATAATAATAATCTGCCCATAGCTGTTGGCCCCTTTAAGGAGTCAGATTATTTACTGCCAACCAACTCTTAGTCACTAGCTCCATTACTGTAACAGGATGTCTGGTCAGACATGTTCTCTACTATTACATCATAGAAAAATTCAAAAAGTTACATTGCTCTGTTGGCAGGCTTCCCCCATATAAATCAGATCCAACATAAATGTAAATCTTGATGTGCATAGCACCCATCTACTGATCTCAAAACTTCTGATTTTGTATTATTATTATCATACTCAAACTGGCCACTTCCCCATACATTTATAACATTTGCATGACCCAATAGATGCTCCACTAGCCTGCTAACCATGCACAGGCAGGGAGTAGCAAACTGGCTGTCATATTCAGATTTGCCATCAGCCATGTACCGCAAGCAATGCTCATCTCACTTACGATGTGATGTATTCTCTCAGTGTGCCATATAATGTGTCTTAGTCAGATGTGTCATTAGCCATGTGCCACCACGAAAGCTAGATTTAAACTGAAGCTATGACCTCCTTCAACAGTGTTAACAACAGTGTCATGCTCAAATGTGTCATCAGCCATACACCACAAAGCTCAATTTAATGTGAACCTGGTTTGTCGATGTAACATAGTATCATACTCAAATGTGTCAATAGCCATGTGCAGTAATCAAAGCTAGATTTAACTTGAATACATGACCTTTCTAGCAATGCAACAAAAATGTCACATGTCTCCAGACTCCATGGATCCTATCTGATCGCTGCTTCATCTGTGCCTTTTTTATTTGTGTGGCAAAAGATTTTCACAGCAGAATGGAACAAAAGTACTTGTTTTCCATTCCTGGAAATTGCAATTGGTATTGAAAACATTGAGAGAAAACATTGTTTAAAAAAACATAGCCTACTGTTGAGACTTTTTTTGTGTTCTTGCACAATCTCTTCCTTCAAAGCTGGAGTACCTGTGTCCATCAGCTGCCAAGAGGCAGAGGGCATTTTGAAAGGGGATTTGGAGGCAATAAGCACATTAACAAGGTGAAGATTGAAGATCTCTTTAATAAATGTCAAAACACAATCACAGTGTTTATATCCCTGTTGGGAGTCCCTCAAAGAAGGACAAGGGACAGGCTCTTGTAGCTCAGTGTCATGTAGAACCTTCTGTAGCACAGATTGACATTAAAGTTGATTTATCAGAGATGGTCCTGGGATTTACCTACCCTAATGCTTCAGTGAGTCATATCTGACCTTAATGAGCTTGGTGGCTTTCTCACAGTCACATAATCGACATTAGTGGGTTTCATTGACAAGATTTAGAGAATTCTCACAGCAGATGCTTCAGTATTTGGCAAGCAAATGATATAGATCAGGGATTCTCAACCTGCAGCCTGTAGGCCAAATTCAGCCTGTGGCACCATTTCATGTGGCTCACCACCACACCAGGAAGTGCCATGTAGCAGAAGAAGGGCAAAATGACCACCCCCACCCCCCGAAGCTGTCTGAGGGAGCTTGACCCAACCCGGCTTTAAAAGGTTGAGAACTCCTGATCTAGATTCTAGATTACCCCATGACCATCTTGAACATTGAAGGTGGCCAAACTTAGAACTATCCCCAAGGCTGTCTGAAAGAAAGCACCCATCCTGAACAAGAAGTTAACTCTTAGAAAATAAACATTAAATGGATTGGAAATAGAAAACATGAAGGTATGTGCTCAGGACTTCCATTACAACAAAACAGAGTCTTGCTCCATATTTGGAAATAATTTGGAATGTAAAGTGAAGCAAGGGCATTTGTGAGTTTCCACACCTGAAGGGCAGTCTGGAAGCCTGAAGTAGCCATGGAATTAAACCAGGGGTCTCCAAAGCATCAAATACTGCTTCCATGCCTCAATTTAAAAAGCTGAAAAATTAAAAAATAAATAAATTGTCATTTGAAAATTAACATAATGCTTTAACAGAACCAGGAAGCATGACACAAAAGGTGATTGACAGCTAAAGCAGCAATGATAAACCCAAAGCTCCTCTGGAAACCTCACTCATGGACCTCTTGAGAGGGCTCAAATTGACCACATGATTGGAGGACATTTTATATCCTGGCAGGGCGAGAGAAAAGTGTTAGTCTGTTTGAGATTGCTATTCGCATTGTTTTCATTTCCAATAGGGTGGGCATGCATTGGATATTTTTTTATTCTCTTTTTTTCTTTAGATAACTGCAGGTCATATTTTGCATCACACTTTAAAATCCAATTGACTGAGTGTGTGTGTGTTAATTTGTCATGGTCCCTCATGCGGGATTTGAGTGAGATGAATCCTATTAGCATTAGGAATAGAACTGAAGCCAACTTTCCTCTGCTGCATTTTGTTCTCTATTCTTTTTTAAATACCTGCTGCTCGTTTTATTTTCCCTGCAGTTTGACTTTTTCTGTTTGTATAGTGCCTGTCTGTGTTCCAGGCACAGTGGGTCACAAAGATGAAACGCATGGCAGCATTCAGAGACTTTTACCCACTGGGGGAATGAAGCTAGTAACCTGGGATACAACCACCCCGTTCAACAAACATTATCATGAGCAAAATTTGAGTAAATAGCACAGTTTCAGGTTGGGAAAAGAAAGTAAGGAAGGTCAGAGTCCATTATTTTTACTACATATGGATCTTTTCCCTATTCAGACTCACAAAAATACATGCAAATGCTTTCAAATGTTTAGATATAAACTTAAACCAGGCAGCCTCCTAAATTGATCCCAAGCAAATCAGTTGCTATTTGGCTAGAATTTGATTGCTATTTGGACAAATAATTTGGATCAAATTGGAGCAGATGATATTCAGACACTCTTATTAAAAAGAGTAAACCCCTTTTTCTTCTGATCCTGTTGTTGAGTGTGAAGTTTCTCCAAACACAACCCTCTCTTTTTCATGCTTTCTTGACCAAACTATAGTTCAGTGGAGTGTTGTGAACTACCTTCTATATACATGTACTGTACATCGCTCATGGCAGTGCTTATTAAGTAATTTGAACATTTAATAAAAGCCTTTAAATTAGGCACTGAGACTACTTACCAAAGATCAGGATTTTGAGTATTGGTGACCTAGTCAGTGTCCAGCATGCTAGTATCCTCTGCAGATTTTTATCCACTATAGGTGAGCTGTGCCAATGTATATAATTTTCGACAGAGATTTTTCAGGTAATAAAACCAAATGCATAGCAAAGATACCTCTGAGATTGCAAATGACTGTAGAAAGCAAAGGAATTAATTTTGATACAGGTTAACAGTAGGTTGTGTGTGCGTGTGCGCACGTGCGCTCATGCATGCATCAGTACATGTTTGTACATGTGTCACTAAGAACAGAAGTGGCTGTTACAATAAAATGATGCGGCGTAGCTCCGCTTTCCACAAATGGTCTTGTTCAGTTTCAGCCTGTGAACTCCAATTTCCTTTGGGATACTTTGAAGTGTAAGAAATATTAACATTCAATTTCCATTCCACTCCTGATCTTCTCTTCTAAATGACAAGCAACATTTTGCGACTACTAAGAATATTCCTTATTGTGTGTTCCAACCCCTTGCAGCCCTGGACTATTGTTTCTTTGTTTAAAAAAACCCTACTTCATTTCTGTACCACTCCGCCCTGTAATATCATAGCATTTCCCTCTTGTTTCTCAAGTGGTGCGTTTTCATGCAATTTCTGATGCTACTCGACATCTGAGTTAGATGCTGGGGAAGTGATGAATAGCTACACTTGATTTGGTGAGAATGAAATCATTTAGTGGGAATGAAAGGTTTGTCTTGTTATATATGCACATGCCTGGGACACAAAACAATTCCTAAGAGAAGTCACTCTTTAAAAAAAAAGTAATGTAGTGGTAGTAGTGGTAGTAGTGGTGGTGGTGGTGGTGGTGGTGGTGGTGGTGGTGGTGGCAGTAGTAGTAGTGGTGGTGGTGGTGGTGGTGGTGGTGGTGGTGGTGGTGGTGGTAGTAGTAGTAGTAGTAGTGGTGGTGGTGGTGGTGGTGGTGGTGGTAGTAGTAGTAGTAGTGGTGGTGGTGGTGGTGGTGGTGGTGGTGGTAGTGGTAGTAGTTCCTTCTCATGCTATGCGGTGCCTGTCTCTATCACTACAGCATATTGAGCGACAAAGCTCCTTGTTGTTTCTTCAGCAATAAGGTTCTATAGGGCCAGGGTGCTAACCCAATGCCGAACCCTCTTCCTTTTGTCATCTCAGTTTGGAACCAGCAATTGCAGAGTTGCAATAACAAAAACATACAAAATAAGTATAGGCATATATTTGTCAACAAAATCATGCAATATCTTTTTGTAAGTTCTCTGGCCATCTCTCTCCCTATCCATCTATATTACGTGTTTCAGGGATAAGTGAAGAAAGAAGACACAACTGACAGCCAGGCTAACCTACTGAAAGATTACTTTCCAAGCCCATATATAGCATTTGTTAATTGATAGCAACTCTCACTGCCTCAGAAATCCATGTGCTACCTCAACCATCGCAACTGTGGCTGGACATACTGTTCCATAGAGAGCAAAGCAGATCATAAGATTTTGAGACCATACTATGTGTGAGTGCCTGGTGCCATGCAATGTTGACAGACTGCTGATCAACTGTGCCCCATAGGCATGTCAATGACATTTGCCCCAGGCACAGACAAACATGCCAGTGCTCATTAACTCTTGGGGGCTGAGCTGATATCCCTGTCCAATCAGTGTAAAAGCAATAACACTCCCAAGAAAACCAACAGAGAAGGCAATCTACATGTACCACATGTTAGACATGGTTTTTAACCTGAGTCTTACATTTTCAAAATTTTCCCCACATAATGTGGATAGATGCACATAAATAACAGCAGCAGTGTATGAAACAAAACACTAGTCTGGGACAGTCTCCATAAAGTGTTCAACATTCATGACTCTACAAAGAAGATAAAAGGAAGGTTCATGAAGGAACGGTTTATAATCTGGGAGTCCTGACACTGGAAAGATGGAACATGGCAAATTTGTGCCGGCTAAGCTTTCTCACACTAGGAACTATGGGATGAATTCCCCAAAAGGTGGCTTCATTTCTGGCAGTTTTACATCTGACGAAGAAGAAGAAGAAGAAGAAGAAGAAGAAGAAGAAGAAGAAGAAGAAGAAGAAGAAGAAGAAGAAGAAGAAGAAGAAGAAGAAGAAGAAGAAGAAGAAGAAGAAGAAGAAGAAGAAGAAGAAGAAGAAGAAGAAGAAGAAGAAGAAGAAGAAGAAGAAGAAGAAGAAGAAGAAGAAGAAGAAGAAGAAGAAGAAGAAGAAGAAGAAGAAGAAGAAGAAGAATTTGGAGGTTAAAGCTTGATAATTTTACAAGTGACCACATGGAACAGCTGCAGACACAATTGTCTAATTTCTAGAGGAGCTCCATGGAAGATGAGATGTTTCCAACAAGGCCAATGGAGATGCTGGGTATAGTCCTTCCCTTCCAGACATTCACCATGTGGGATGGCTTTCAATGTTTTACAATCTTTATAGAAGCCTGTAGTCTAATTGTGCTATAACAATCTATGCATTCATTTCCACAAAAATGTGGCTGAGTGAGCTATTATTACATCAGCACATGAGTCTTATGTTTCAGCAACAGTGCCTTACCTCCACATTGCCTGGGTGAAATCATATTTTGAAAATTGGACTTTAAATCTTCACCAGCAAAGCCAATATAATGCAAGGGCAGTTCTTTCACACTTTAGATGTACAGTATCTTAATAATAATGCAACTGCCCTGCCATCCTGGCCATCATTACTTCATTTGCCATGATGACCACATCACTCTTCTTGTCTGTTCCCTACACAGCTCCTTTTCCATTCTGTTTGCATTCATATTGTGTTTCAAACATGTCACTTTTCTTGCTCACAAGTCTATTTGTTCTTCAAATTATCTACATACCAATCAGCCAAAATCTCTCCGACCCTTTCCTTTGCCATATTTAAATGTCTGCTAAAACCAATACCTTTTTTGTTCCATTGCTTCATCCCTATCTTTGCCTGCCATACTTCTATGACATCACTGGGACTATTCCTATGACAGTGATGTCAATCCTTGGCACACCAGGTGTTCTTGGACTTCAATTACCAGAAGCCCAAGTCAGCACTCCTGCTGATCAAATCTCTAGGGTCAAGGACACTGCTGACCTGGGAACCCTACAAATGGCCTCTAGGACACGGGGTTCCACGCTAGAAGGTTCCAGTTACCTCACTTAATGAGCTTCTGGAATATAGTCCACAATCCTCACCAACATGCAGAACTCTGAAAGAGAGATAGGCCAGAGTTCATTCAGCAGACATGTCAGTGAAGAATAATCCTCTGAGGACCAAGAACTTGAAAACTAGTAAATAAACATAACCAATTTGTGTGACTGCTGCATGATTTTGAAGATATTGGTGCAGTGGTGGGCAGCAAAAAAAGTGCTACCATGTTGTGGGCGGAGCCCACATCATGGGCGGAGCCTACATCATGGATGATCTAGTCATGCCTGCCATATGGCCATATATACATCTGCAAACACAGGCATCACTGGCTCTTTGGCTATAAATGGAGATGAGCACTGCAACCTAGAGTCGGATATGACTGGCTTTTGAGCAAGGGAGACCTTGAACCACTTGCAGGGACAAAACCTGACATCAAATTTGAATACCAATCAGGGATCTTCTATTATTAGGTAAAGGTTGCCCTTGCTTGAAAGCCAGTTGTTACCAACTCTAGGGTTCAGTGCTCATCTCTGTTTATAGCCAAAGAGCCAGTGGACTTGATCCACAAAAGCTCACATTAAAATACAGCAGTTAGTCTTTAAGGTGCCACAACATTTTTGTCTTTTTGTTTTGTTTACTCTCTGATATGCTTGCACAGAATAAAATTTTTTAAATGGTAGCTGTGTTAGTCTGGGCAGGGCAGATAGGTGGGCATGGCCACCCAATTTCACTACACACACACCCCACCTGAAGGGCACCCAATTTTGCCACCCCCCTGCTCAACGGCCACCCAATTTTGCTCCCCTCCCCCGCCGTGTGTGTGTGAACCTGTTACTGCCCACCACTATATTGGTGGTTAGTCACGGAAAGACATATGTAAATGCAACAGTTGATGCCTGAAAGCAAACACTTAGAGATCAACTTCTATATTTTGCTCACCTTCAATGCCTCTGGGAATCTCCCCCCCCCCTTTGGTTTAGGGGGGAGTTGCAGATTTTTATCTTATAGACTGTAAATCCCAGAATTCCCTAGAACTATGATGGCGACCCTTGGCACTCCAGGTGGGGTTGGACTTCAATTCCCAGAAGCCCAAGTCTCTGTGAATCCACACAAATGGGTTTACTGCACGTACGTGTGGATTCACAGAGACTTAGGCTTCTGGGAATTGAAGTCCAACAACAACTGGAGTGCCAAGGTTCGCCACCACTGCCCTTGGGTATTTTGGGAGTCCTAGTTTAAAAAAAAATTACAAATCTGCACACTTTTAGTTTATGCTAATGTATTTCTATCAGGGCTGTTGTTTTTGTATGCCTGCCAATTATTCATTATAATATAAAGGGCTCTAAAAGGCTGTTGGTTAACCAAAGCAGCTGTACAACTTGTAGGAGAGTAGAAGGAGTGTTTCACTTCCTCACATCTGCTCCACTGGGCCTGTATTTATGTCAGGCCAAAATCTGCTTTAAATAAATATTGTATATTGGTGCTTTATGAAGCTCAGCATCTGGCCAGTCTGGCCAGCTTTGAATGGACTTTTGCCAACCATACTCAGACAGAGTAATAAAAAACTCATACCCTCAGAGTGTCAACATGCATACACTTCAAACGCAATTATAATAGTAACCATCAAGCCGCGAGGCCATCAAAATAATCTCCTGTCCTTTCCAATTTGGCCGGCCTTTATACAGCATAAATAAAAAGACTTTTTTTTCTTTTTTTAATGAAATGAGTGAGAAGAGAGGTGGGGGAAACAGAGATAAGCTGTTTGCAGCCTGACTTAGAAGAAACATTAAGAAAATATCTCTATTTCTTTGGCATTCAGATCATCTCAGGGTCAAATCACTCATTAAGGCTAATAGATATTTTCCCCCTGTTTTAACATTATGCCTTCAGACCTGCAAATCTTTCACAGTGACATGCCTGAGACATCAAACATACAAGCAAACTTATGCTATCTCGCCTTTGAAGAAAAATAAGACAAAAGCAAACAAATTAGCCAAAGACAGATTAAGGTAACCAAGTGGTAAAATAAACTGGGGGGAGGGGATTATTTATTACATGCATACCCCACCCATCTAACATGATTCACTACAAGTAGCATGCAGGCATTATATAAACAAAAATACAAAGAAAATGGAGGGCAGGGGAGAAAACCAACCAATCAATCCATAAAATAAGAACTAAATCCTGCCATGACAAACCAACTAAACTACAAAGAGTAATGCATAGTGTTAATAATAATAATAATTTCATGTTAGAAATTATTCTGGTTTGAAAGGATTTTTGCTGGAGGAACTCCACTCAGGGGGTGCCCAAAGGAGGCTCCTTTTATGTCCTCAAGATCTTTTCCCACAGAAGTGGACCCTATTTAACTACTTGCAATTTCTTGCTTTTGAACTGCTAGGTTGGCAGGAATAGGAGAAAGATGGATGCTCAAACTGTCATGCAGTACCCAGGTCTCGAACTGCCAACTTGCCAGTCTTCCAACTAACAAGGCGAGCTTCTTAACCACTGAGCCATTTAAATTTAAAAATCAGCCATTCTTAGCCATTAGTAAATTATTCATTCATTCATCCATTCCATCTAGCTACCGTATATACAGTTGTACCTCGCTTAAAGAGCATAATGCGTTCCACGGGATTGCTCTTTAAGCAAGTTTGCTCTTTAAGCGAAACACCATGGTAAATGACCAATTGTGGGAGGGATTGTGAACCCCGATTTATTTGTTAAGTGAGTTTTTGGTTGATTTTATTTGTTATGCGAAGCAAACATTCAGAGAAAATTCTGCTTTTTAAGCGAGTTACTCTTTAAGCAAGGCGCTCTTTGCCCACACACGCCCGCACAAAAGAGACCGACCACAGTGCAGTTGGTAGAAAAATTGGGCCACTTTATTTGAAATCAACTTGGTTAACTTTAACCATCTTAACAGTAACTTAATGCAGCAAGGCCGCAGTAGCACTGGTGAGGTCCACGATATCCAATTGCCAACTTAACTTGGATATCGGACAGTCATAACCCAACATCATTTAACTGTCCCGGTCAGAAGTAACCCGTTGTTATCTCCTTCTGACCCTACACCGGGCGAACTCTATATTGGGGCTGCCTGCTGCCGAGCTGGGCAGTTACCCAAGTTCCCGGTCCGCATTTTGATCAGACTCACAGAGTGGCCGATCAAAACACGTTCCTACCCGGTTGTCCTGGGACCAAATTTATTCCACACCAGTGCTACCCGCCCCCAAAAGTGACCAAATAACAAACCCAATCCAGCTCCGTGCGGCTAAGCAGTGTGGGATGGGCGAAAACGCCAAGAGACCTACCGGCCAATCAAGGTCTCAAGCAAAAATTCCCATCCGGCCCCGAAGCGACCCAAAAACAGTCACACTGCGGCCAGGGAGGGAGGGTGGGGCTCTCTTTGCCCGCCGACGATGGACTGGCGACGAGCGCAGGGAGCGCGCCGCCCTTATAAGGGCGGCGCTTAGCCACGCCCCCTGCGCTCGTCCCCAGGTCCGTCTCTCCGGCGGGCGCCGGGGCAAAGCGAGCGGCCGCGGCAATTGCCGCGGCCGCTCGACCATTGCCCACACACGCCCGCACAAAAGAGACCGACCACAGTGCAGTTGGTAGAAAAATTGGGCCACTTTATTTGAAATCAACTTGGTTAACTTTAACCATCTTAACAGTAACTTAATGCAGCAAGGCCGCAGTAGCACTGGTGAGGTCCACGATATCCAATTGCCAACTTAACTTGGATATCGGACAGTCATAACCCAATATCATTTAACTGTCCCGGTCAGAAGTAACCCGTTGTTATCTCCTTCTGACCCTACACCGGGCGAACTCTATATTGGGGCTGCCTGCTGCCGAGCTGGGCAGTTACCCAAGTTCCCAGTCCGCATTTTGATCAGACTCACAGAGTGGCCGATCAAAACACGTTCCTACCCGGTTGTCCTGGGACCAAATTTATTCCACACCAGTGCTACCCGCCACACGGGGGGAGTGAAACTACTCACCGCCCCACCCCCCCCGAGACCGACAACTCGGTCACCAGGCCCTGCTGCAGAGCTCCCAGGAATATGACCTGGCCGTTCGTTGACGGGTGTACTCCGTCGCTCCTGTACAGGTGGCCCAACTCCGACATGTGAAACAACGGATGCTCCACCACTGTACCAAGACCCCAGGTCTGCAGGAAACGTGCAACGGTGCGGTTCACTCCACGCCGTGCACGATCCACAGCCCGATAATCCACCGCGCCCCTGTACCGGGCCCGCGGTATCATACTCGACCAGACAATTCTGGTCGCCGGCCAATGCTGGTGCAGGAGATGGAAATCCCTGCAAATGGCCCTGGCCAAATCTAGGCCCATCCGCTGACCCAGGTCATTACCACCCAGGTGCACCAGAATGATATCAGGGGGAGGGACATGCCAGCTGGCCGTCAGAAGAGGCATCAGTTGATCCCATAACATCCCCCGCACCCCCCGCCACATGAGGTAGGCCCACTGTCGCAGGCCAAGGTGGATTCCGCAGGGCGCTGCACCAGCAAAACGAGCGGCCCAGTAGATGTAGCTGTGGCCGACGATCCACACCCGGGCCACAGCACTCCGAGGGAAGAGCTCTGAAAGAAAACAAACAGAAAACAAACGGCAGAAAGGCAGGTCATGGCAGTAACGGTCGCACATAAGTCCTAAAACATGCCGACCCCCACCGCCCCATCCTCATGATGTCCGCATCTGAATACCCAAAAGAGGCCGCGGTGGAAGCAGCCCCGATGCGGAACGAGTGGGTGCCGTAACGGGCACCAGGGATCCCAACCTCAGACAGTGCCGCCCCAGTCACCTTCCAAAATTGAAAACGCGTGAGTGGGGACCCATCCCGGTGTACAAAAAGGGGCAGGGGACCAGAGGGGCGTATGGCCAGGTAGCGCTCCAGCGCTCCCACCGGGCAGATATCTGCTATACTGCACCGCAGTAGCAGCAAGGAGACCCCCCGGCCCAGCTGGTCGGTCTTGGAGATCCGAACCGTAAGCCGGACCGACGACGCGGTGAACGCTACGTCCGCCAGCTGCAACGCGCGGCTGGACATGTCCCCTCGGGACGCCACCACCAGTTCACCCACTCGGAGGGCCGCAAAGAATGCTACGGAAGAAGCGGCGTGAAACAACGCCGCCTCATACCCGTCCGAGCAATGTCGTGGCCAGGCCGCGGCCAAACGCCGCAGCACCGCCGGTGACACCGGCTGTCGGGCATCTGGGCGGCGGCCACGCTCCCTCGACCAGCCCTCCAACACCCGGCGAATACGAAAATCGCCAAGGGTGTCGGGAACCCCATTCGCCCGGGCGGCAAAAGCCAAGGCCGACAGCCGCCCTTGGATGGTGCGTGGGGCAAGGCCAGAGCTCCGCAGGTGAACCATGAACTGAAGCACATGGTCCACCGGGAGCGGCCAAACCTCCGGCAACCCCTGCTGGCTCCTAAAGGTGGTAAAAGCCTCACACGCCAGGCGATAGGCACGGCGTGTGCGACCCGATAGGGAAAGGCCGATGGCCCGATTCACCTCGGCCCTCCAATGTTCCAGACCGCGTCCGGCAGCTCCGAAGGAAGTGCCCTGGCACCGGGAGCCAACGCCCTGAACCGCGCCATCTGAAAGCGGGACAGGGCATCAGCAATGGAATTATCCACCCCCGGCACGTGGCGTGCGCGAAAGACGATGTTAAGCCTCAGCGCAGCCAGGACGAACGGTCTGACTAAGGACATAACCCGGGGGGAGCGGGACGTCTGCGAGTTGACCACCTGGACAACCGCCGCGTTGTCACACCAAAAGGTGACAACGGAGTTTTCCCAATGACGTCCCCACATGTTAACCGCCCCCCAGATGGGAAAGAATTCCAGAAAAGTCAGGTCCCTCACGACATCGGAGTCCCGCCAGTGTGGCGGCCACGTGCCAGCGCACCATCGGCCATCAAAATAGATGCCAAAACCGCAAGACCCCGAGGCGTCGGAATGGACCTGAAAACTGGAAGAGAGGAAAAGGTCAGAGCGCCAAAAGGAAACCCCGTTGAAGTCCCTAAGGAACGCCAACCAGACCTCCAAATCCTCCCTCATCCCGCGGGTCAGCCTAGTTCGGTGGAACTTCTTGGTCAAGCCGGCCATTGCGTCGCACAAGCGGCGAGCGAAGGCGCGGCCAGGGGCCACCACCCTGCAGGCAAAGTTCAAATGCCCGTGAAGCTCCTGCAATTCGTGCAGGGCGACCTTCCTCTTGGGCAGTAGCGCCCCAATCCTGTCAATCAGGCGTTGTACCTTGTCTAAGGGAAGACGAGAGGTCATGGCCACCGTGTCCAATTCGATGCCCAGAAAAGTGAGGGTAGTGGCCGGACCCTCAGTTTTCTCAGGCGCCAACGGAATAGCCAACTCCTCCGCCAGGCACTGAAACGAGTGGAGCAGGTGAACGCAATCCCCGGTACCCGCGGGACCCCCAAAAAGAAAATCGTCGAGGTAATGGGCGACCCTGTCAGAACCTGCCTTCCTAACTAAAGCCCAGTGCAAGAAAGAACTAAAGCGCTCGAACGCGGCGCAGGAAATAGAACAGCCGAACGGCATGGCCCGGTCCACGAAATACTGGCCCTCAAAACGAAAGCCCAGTAGCTCGAAATCTTCGGGGTGTACCGGCAGCAGCCGAAACGCGGACTTAATGTCGCATTTGGCCAAGAGTGCCCCCGGACCGCAGGAGCGGACCATGCGAACAGCCTCGTCAAACGACGTATACCGGACCGAGCACAAAACGTCCGGGATAGCGTCATTGACGGAAGACCCAGCGGGGTAAGACAGGTGATGAATCAACCTGAACTCACCCGGGGCCTTTTTTGGAACTAATCCCAACGGGGAAACCTTAAGGTTGGGGTACGGCGGGCTGTCAAAAGGTCCCGCCACCCTGCCTGCCGCTACCTCCTTAAAGATTTGTGCTCTGGCCACTGACTCCATACCCACCAGAGATCGTAGGTTGGGCGCGTCCTGAGGCCCCCGAGCCCCAACTACAGGGATACGGAAGCCGCAGGTGAAACCTTCAAAAAGGTACAGGGCGTCAGTGGGCGAAGGGTATTCACGCAGCAGGCGGTACAGAGCGTCGACCCTAACTGGGCTGGGGCCCTTTGCCAGGGGCGGTGTCAGCCCCGGCCCGCTTGGCCCCTTGTTGATCCTTACCTCGTCCCCGGCCAGCCCCCCCTCGAAAACAGGAGGTGGCGGGGTGAGCGCCCGCGCAAATCGAGCACTCGTGCTTGAATTTGCACTGCTTTTTGTTGCAGCGACCTGAAGCAGAGTACTCCCAGCACAGCAGGCGGGCCGGAACCGCCTGCCCCGCCGGCTGGCGGGGGGCCTGAGAGGGAGTAGGACGCTGAATCAGGTGGCCGCAATCATACCGCTCACCAAGTGCCGGGCGGGTCGGTGTCATGAGCTGCATCCACAGCGCGGAGTGCGTCTCATCCCAGCGCATGCCCGGGCGTATGGCCGCGCGCATACGAAATTCTTCGTCATACGCCAGCCACGCCTGCCCCGGGAAGTCCACATAAGCCCTATAAATAATATCCAGGTACTGGAACAGGGACACACCGAACTGGGGGAAAGCCCGGGATAAGACCCCGGCATAAATAAGGAAACCCGGAAGCCAATTGGCCCAAGTGCGGGGTGGCTTCTTCCTCTTGGCCCTTTCCTTGTCTGTGTCGTCAGCCTTCTCCCTCTCCTCCTTCGTGGAGTCACGATTAAGGAGTGCGAAGAAATCAACGTACTCGCCCCGGAGGATCTTATCCCGGGTAGCGGGTAGCAAATGATCACCGAGCGGCAACGAGTGGTCGCCGTACGGCAAAGCATTCCTGGGCGCCGAATTATACCCTGTATCCCCAAACGCAAAGCAAGGCCAACCCGGAGGCATGACCGTGGGTGCGCCAAAAGGCGAGGCCCCCGGGGGCGGCGGGTAGGGCGCCCGCCAGGTCGCCTGCAATGGCTGCACCGGCGGGGACGGAGCAGCCCCGAACGGAGCAGCCGCCGCCCAGGCGGACACGGACGCCTGCGCCGGAGGCGCCGGGGGCAACCACGGCAACCCCGGCGCAGGCGCCGACCACTGCGCCGCCCCGGCCGGGACCGACTGGCACGGCCAAGGCCACTGCACCGCGAACTGCGGTGCGATAGCCGGCGGGTGGGCGGCAACCGAAGGCGGCTGCGAAAGAACCGGCGGCAGCTGCTGCGGTCCTGGAATGACATTGGTACTAGGGTCGCCGCCATACTCACCACCGGCTCGAGCCGCCGGGATGGCCGGAGCAACAAGTACCGGACGGACGTCACTGAGCCCCGCCGATGGTTCCACGTCGGCCGGAAGAGGAGGATCCTCGTCCCGGCCCGCCTCATCTTCACGTGCCGGAGCGTCGTCGGGCTGGGAAGTTGGCAGAGTCGCCTCCAGCTGCGAAATCCGCCGCTGGAGAACCGTGGCCAGCTCCCTCCAACCGGCGTCGGCCGGATCGGCCACCGCCTGCGCGGCCCTCAGGGCGGACCGCCGAGGTTCCGGCACAGGGTTCAGGCCAGTGGCCCGTTCCAAGGCCGCCACCCGGGCAAGGAGGGCCGCAGGTGTGGCAGGGGCCGGATCCGGCCCCGGGGCGCGGCGGCTGGGTTCCCCAACGGCAGTAGCCCTACGGGGAAGTCGGCGAGGGCGAGGCACGGCCTGCTTCTTGGGACCCATCCCAGACTACAGGGAACTGGAGCAACAAAGAATGGCCACAACCAAGGAAAGGAGCAGAAAGCACAACCTTGGGCCCGCCGGACCAAGACTATCCTTATGCAGGAGGGGACAAAGGGTCACACTTAAACCAGAACCCGAGCCACGTGGGCACGCCCGAGGCGCCAATAGCGGAATAGGTGGGCCGAACTTGACCGGAGGACGCCAAGGAGGCAGCTAATACCCCCCCCCTATAGCAAGCCCAAAGGGCCAAATGGTAGGGGCCCTGACCCAGGAGAAAAGGATGGAGGGCTGAGTCCCCGTCAGGACCAAACTCCCAACTTTTTGGCTGTAGGATAACAGTTGTGACCACTGCACCACCAGGGCTATATAGGGATTACAAATGGTATAAGTGACTTGAAACCAGGCCTCACTGATCGAAGATAACAGGCCGAAATGACAGCAAGGAGGCAACGAAAATGGCGACCGCAACTTGCGGAGCCAACAAAATGGCGACCGCAACCTGCGGCGCCAAAATGGCGGCCGCAAACAGCGGGCCAAGCCGGGGCCTAGGAAGGACCCGAGCGGGGAAAGCACCTATGACTGCCGCGAGGCCGGACGGACCGAGAACGGCCGACCCGGAGCCCCGAACCAACACTGGAGGGCAAAGAAGGACGAGGGGGAAAAAAGCCGACCGACAAGCCCAGCCGCTCTCTAAGCCCAGCCGCTCTCTTTGCCCGCCGACGATGGACTGGCGACGAGCGCAGGGAGCGCGCCGCCCTTATAAGGGCGGCGCTTAGCCACGCCCCCTGCGCTCGTCCCCAGGTCCGTCTCTCCGGCGGGCGCCGGGGCAAAGCGAGCGGCCGCGGCAATTGCCGCGGCCGCTCGACCATTATGCTAGGTTTGACTGTACTCAAGAATATGTTGTGTTTTTTATCCCCCAAAATGAGTTCCCAAAATGGGACTTGACTTATACTCAGGTCAATCAATTTTCCTAGTTTTAGAGGTCCAAATTAGGTTCTTCGACTTATATTTGAGCTGACTTATAGTCGAATATATAAGGTATCTATCATAGTACATTGTCACTATGTTACCTGTAACATACGGATATCTGTAATATTAAGTTGGAATGCTATTTATTTATGATGATGGGACCCCAGTAGGGTTCCTTGTTTTCAGTTGTGTTGTCACCTGTACCATGCCTTTCCTCAAGCAAGCATGTGCCCCTTTTCTTCAATGTAACAAAACACATAGGTGTGTTGTTGTTGTTCTTTGCTTTTGTTTCATTGAAGAATTTGCAACCTAAATATTGAGAGCTGGGAGAGTGATACAGAAGAAGTAGGTTGAAGTGTTTCCCAGTATATCCCCCAACATCCTGTTTCCTTATTTCTAGTCACCCCCATATTTGGCTTCTGGGGTTGAATCAGGCAAATGATTCTTCTCAAGGTGGAAGGTTTGGCCCGAAGCTGCCAATTGCTAGTTTTTATTCTACCATTACAGCTAAGCTCTGGCTTTGCTTTCCTATTTGTATATTTAGTAATTACTGCTTTAATCATTATTTATATTCTTTCTTTGTTGAATATATACATATATAGGGTATGAAAGGATAGTGAGTGTTGCCTTTTTTGACATTGTATCTTTAGGAAACAACTGTTGGAATAGGGACGGTTTTAGCTAGTAACCTTGGTACTGTACTTGCAAATCTAATGCTCAGAAACACAACAGTTAAGTTATGCAAGCTCTGGAGAATGGTACAATGAGATGTTGAGCCTAATAGCCCATGCATAAAGTTATATTCACAGTTTAGTTAACGATTAAGTAATCACGGGCTGGGAACACATTTCAGTGTTAGTGATCAAGCAAATCTCTACCCAGCTTATCTAGGCCAAACAAAGAACAGCTGGCACATTTTCCCAACCTGATTAGAGTTGAAATAATTTTAATTTTAACCAAGATGAGTATTAAATCTTAGCAGGCGGTGAGGCATTATAACACAAGGCTTTCAACTGTCAGTGAATATGGAGAGGGAGGAGGGACCATGTGGTTTACACTGAGAAATATAACTTTTGGGAGGCTGTATTCAAAGCTTATGTAGTTGTGAAGTTAATGGCTGACTTTGGACCAATTAGATTTCCCACCTGTTTTTATGTTGTTCAGTCGCACAGTCGATTCCGACCCTTTGCGACCCCATGGACAACTGTCCGCCAGGCACCCCTGTCCTCCACCATCCCCCTCAACTCGCTCAGCTCTTTGCCCATTGTGTCCACAATACCATCTAGCCATCTCATTTTTGGCTGCCCCCTTCTTCTTTTGCCCTTGACCTTTCCAAGCATCAAGGCTTTCTCAAGTGAGTCTTCTCTTCTCATTTTATGTCCAAAGTACCTTAGCTTCATCTTTACTATTTGACCTTCTAAGGAGCAGTCAGGTTTGATTTCTTCTAAGATTGACCTGTTTGTTCTCCTTGCTGTCCAGGGGACTCTCAAAACTCTCCTCCAACACCACATCTCAAAGACATTTATTCTTCTGCGCCCTGCTTTCCTAATGGTCCAGCTCTCACAACCATCCACTGCCACTGGGAATACCATTGCTTTGACTATACAAATTTTTGTTTGCAATTTGATGTCTCTGCTTTTCACTATGCTCCCCAGGTTTCTCATAGCTTGTCTCCCACGAATCAGTTGCCTTTTTATTTCATGGCTGCAATCCCCATCTGCAGTGAGCTTTGATCCTAAGAAAGTAAAATCTGTCACTGCTTCTACTTCTTCCCCATCTATTTTCCAGGGACTGATAGGGCCTGTTGCCATGATCTTGGTTTTCTTTATATTGAGTCTCAAGCCAGCTTTTTCACTTTCTTCTTTCAACTTAATCAGGGGCTTCTTTAAGTCCTCTTCACTTTCTGCCATCAGGGTCGTATCATCTGCATATCTCAAATTATTGATGTTTCTCCCAGCAATTTTGATCCCAAATTGTGATTCCTCCATCCCTGCATTGCACATTATGTGCTCTGTGTATAAGTTGAATAAGCAGGGTGACAAAATGCAGCCTTGTCTTACTCCTTTTCCTATTCCAAACTAGTCCGTCATTCCATATTCTGTCCTAACTGTTGCTTCTTGATTCATGTACAGATTTCTCATGAGGCATATATGGTGTTCTGGTATTCCCATCTCCTTAATTATTTGCCACATTTTGTTGTGGTCTACACAGTCAAAGGCCTTTGTGTAGTCAATGAAACAGAAGTAGACTTGTTTCCCACCTGTATCTTCCAGCATAACTAGCAGGACAAGGTTCTTATGCGTCTACAAAAGGCAAGCCAGTTTCTTTAGGTGTCAAATTTGAAATGAAGCTTTTGATGTCTGCTGGCAACAATGACATAAAGCCCCCATCAATTACTTCAAATTATGTTTAGAAAAGCATGAGGAGAGGACCCTGTCACCCCTTCCATCATTACTTTGCAGCAGCATCCTCTGTGTAGAGCAGAGTTTTTCAACCTTGGGTCCCCAGGTGTTCTTGGACTTTAATTCCCAGAAGCCCAAGTCAGTATACTTGTTGATCAGGGTTTCTGGGAATTAAAGTCCATGAACATCTGGGGACCCAAGGTTGAGAAACCCTTGGGTAGAGGATAAGAGCTTCTGCCATCTGGAGTGATATCATGTAAGTTAGAAGCTTGGTTGACTATGGTTCCGTCTCATGTGGATTGCTGCCATAGACTCTGGGGGAGCTCTGTTCCAGACTGTAATAACAGAAATGGAAATGACAACTGTCCCCCTCATCACCTGCTGATGCATCACTCATTCAAACAACTGGGTCTCTGGTTTCTCCACAAAAGGACAGTGCATGTAACCACTATGTTGTATCTGATGAGGACAGTTATTGCATGGCAATAATCCTAAACCTGATTGGCAGTTTTGATTTAAAACATCCAATGGTTATGTTTATTAAATGCTGGCCCTTTCTATCTTCGTGCTAGTGTACAAAACACATAAACCATGATGAGATTGCCTAATAAAAGCTCAACATATATCAACTTGGACACACTGTGAGATGTGATTAGTGGAATAGGTGGATTCAGCTGCCAGTTATTGAGGACGAATTCCCAATGCACAATCACCACACGATGACTGCAGCCTCTAGTGATGATGAATAAGCTGCATACATGAATTTCACAGACAGGACTTTTTTTTAATCACTTTACATTACACAAAGCTTTGCAACACACGCAGACATCACACATTCAACTGTAAATTGTGTCACTGAACTGTAAGCAGGAAGAAGAGTGGTAGATACTTAAAGAAATTGCTGGTCTTCATCTGCATATTGAGAGTAGCATCCCTTTCTATAATCATCAAATATCTTCCTGTCAGGTAGTCTGAGGAACTATCCAACTTTCAAACATCCAATGGTCTGCTCCAGCTCAGCGTTTGTCATCTGAGTAGCCTCTCTAAATAGCCAATCCCCAAAAGTTTCCCTCACAGAATGACCTCCAGGTGAGTTATGAGCAACCATTCCAGCCGGGAATATTTTATGTACATCCATCAGGGAGAGCTACAGTATTACCCCGGGTAATGTTTCACAGTCTGCCCAGGTTAACCTGCTATGGGAATAGAGTAGACCATACTGTCAGTAACTCGACACTGAATGTCAGGCAGTGGTTAACTAACCCAACAACCCTGAGGACTAATGGCCTTGGGTGCCGAAGTCCACAGGGAAGGGTGATGGTCCCCACGTTGTACTGCTCTAACAGTTAAGAACCAGAAAGTGACTCTCAGATCTGGATCAGTGGTATGGGTGTCATCCTGTGATGTGGAAGGCATATGAAAGGCTACTGCATTATATTCTCAGGAGACTCTTCATGGCTGATTGTCATGATGATCACCTATACAGTATTCGGATTTGGCTAAGACAGAAGAAGAAGAACAATGTTTCAAAGTGGTACTACAAAATGGATCTTCAGACAATCTTTTAGGGGTTAACCCCCAATAACTGATATAGTTAACTACCATTGATATGTAAACTGCGAGTTCTGTACAAATGGTGAGAAGATTCTTAGTGCCACAGAAAACTTGAAAAATATTTTCATTATATTTTATTTTATTTCAGCTGGCGACAGGCATAAATTCAAAATCCACATGCTTATTTTCTAAGGCTATTTTGGATCCGGTATATTAGTGTATGAAATAGAAACTATGGTGAAATTTAATGTTTTCAAACTATCAATGGCAGGATTGGCCTATTCAGCCATGTTGTCAGATTTTTCCTTCAGTATTTAAAAAGATAATTGCACTGAAGTGTGCAGCAATGCACACAGTATTTCACTATAAAAGATGTCTTTATCAGTTGTTGAAAAGATAGATGACTGATAAATTAAAATATCTTCATTAGATATTACATGACATGTGTTGAAATGGATATTAACCCAAAAGCATCATTCTGAAATGCAAGGCAAAAACATGTATTTATACTATTTGATTTACAAGAAAGTCCTCTCAGGTTTGAAGCTGTTAGTTACCAAGTAACACACTTTAATTACAAGTGTTATAGTCCCTGCATGGCTGACTTGAATTTAATTCAAAAACTCATACATTGCCATTGCAAGTTCAGAATAAATTATTGTTGTTTACATATTTCCAGCAAAACTACGTTTTATTGCTCAGCCACTGGCAGTTTATTTCCAAGGCAAAAATGTGGCGTTTGATTTTGCTGTAATCTGTCTTGCAGCACATGTGATAAACTTTGCTCTAATGCTCTGTCAAGCGGTAGCCTTAGCTAGCCTTTGAAAGACAGAACACGAGCTGTTGACAGAGCTCAGCAAGGCAAGATTATGGCAGTGGCAAAGAGTGAGGCGAGCTGGGAGTTAAAGTGGGGCTTAGTTGAGGATTAAAGTATAATTTTTAATAGGTTGGGAATTCTCTGTGCCCCCTACTGCAAGGATTTGCCATAAACATACAATATATAGCTATAGGACAGGACAGAAATCTTTATATACAGTACATATGAAAATGTCTGTCCTGACCTATAGCTATATATGTTATATATTTATATACTTTATATATAAATAAAGATTTCTGTCCTATAGTTAATGATCCAAGGGCATGGGACAATCAATAAAACAAATTATGCTTTAAACCAAACAAATTAAGTTATTTAAAACAATGCACCTTTAACTGGGCAGAATTGCTCTGTATAGATGGAAGGATAACAAAGCCCATTATCCCACTACCATAGGACTTGTTACACCTAACATAGACCTGCAGCCACTCAGGAAGTCAGCATAAGACCTTTTGCTGCTTGAGAGTACATTCTATGAGGTTCTGCTCCAGGCTAGAGAAATCTATGATTGATTTCAATCACTGGCTGATTATGCTTACAATGCTCCCAGATCAGGTAGAAATTAGCAATGTGTAGATTAGATTGCAATATGTAGCATTGCCAATAAAGGAACTAGAATTCTACCACCATCTTATTGTCTATATAGAAAGTACAAACGTCTTCTGTAAAAAGTCAGCTTTATTATATTGGGTGGGTGGGTGAGGGAGTACAAAAATAAAAAGGAACATTTTTACTTTCCCCCTTTTCCTGAATAAAACAAGAAAAGCAGTAGTGTAGCATGGGATTCACCCGCCCGGGGCATAAGCCAAATTAGCCGCCCTCTGGGCGGGGGCTAGGACACTGGTGCCTGCTCCTGCTAGGGCTTCTGGAAACTGTAGTCCAATAACACCCATATGCCCAAAAAGTGCCGCCCGGGGTGGCGCTGCCACCGCCTGCCACCCACCGCCTGCCGCCCGCCGCCTGCCACCCGCCGCTACGTTACTGAAGAAAGTTATATCTATCTATTTATATTTCCTGGCATAGGCAACTAACAAAATAGGGTTACATTTTTCTACTTTTCTACTCACAAGCAAGCATAGGTAGGCTTATCTCACCTCCTGCTTTGAACATGCTTAACATTCTACCATTTTAAGTTAACCAAAACCATCTTCCATCCTTTGTTCCTCCTTTTCCTCTCTTAAATATAGCAGTTAGTCTTTAAAGTGCTACAGTATTTTTTATTTTGTTTTGTTTATTTTGTTTTGTTTTCTGATATGCCTGAACCACAGACTAACACGGCTACTATTCCAAAAAACATTTCCTCTCTGTCACCCAATAAGACTTCACATTCAATGTTCATCGTTCCTACATCCATTCTCACAGTCCCAGCTTATTTTGAATTCCAATAGGAAAGGAATTTGCACCTGACTTGAAGACAACATTCCAAGACTTTCTTCACCCCCTCAGGAAGCAAAGAAACAACAGCAACCATTTTAAATTCCACAAAATAAAGGCGCCATTTTCAATTCATTACATACAGATGTTATAAATCAGCTGCTGTAAAATGGGACCTTCAATTGAGTTATCTTCTCCATTACAAGAATGATACAAATGTTACTGTGCTGAGTTATGACATTCTGCATTCTAATAAGTATTGTAACACTTAAGTGTTGCTACACCTTGTACTAAGCAGGGAAGTATACAGCATGTCCATTATAGCTTGGAGTTCATGATGTCAAAAGGTTAAAACTAAAAGGGGATAGAGTGACACAACTGATGTGAGATACAGTGATCCAAGGCTGGTTAAAATACAGCTCTGCAGACGGAGCCTGTCAGCACAGTTACACTGAAGAAAGTGAAAAGAATCGAAAAGAATTGCACTAATCAGAGATTAGATTATGCAAGCAGAAAACAAAAAGTTGTTTTGTCCACCAAGGAACAGGATAAAGCAAGAGTTTCTGGACCAGGTTCCTGGGTTTTACCGATTGGGCTGCAGGCTTTACCTGTTACATTCTGTATGTGTGTGAGTGAGAGCCTCTTTTCAAGGACAATCTGACTCCAACATTTCTGACTTTTATTCAAGTCAACAGCTGTATCCCTGGCCATGCTACAAAACAGGCACATAAATTGCTTTGTGGCAGGACTTCATGCAAATGAAAAGGATTGAGAATGTCTTTGCAAGACCCCTAATGGGGTAAAGGAAGAGAAAGTGTTCCTGTTTAAAATGCACAGCAGACACATTTCTCTAGTCTAACCTTTCAGAAAGTTAGGTTCTTTGGGCTGACAAGCCCCAAAGGAAAAACCTGGAAAAGTATAAATTTTTGGATTCCCAGTAGCTTTGCAAATGAGAATTAATAGATAAGCACCACCTTTACAACAATAGGAGACAAAAACATTTCAAAAAGGATTCCTCCTTAACATGAGAATATGGCATAACTACATAACAAAGCACAGGGTTTGATATAAAAGACAAACAAAATTGTTTAAATGCACTTATGAACCTGCAGTATAGCTAGAGAGTAGAACGATAGAATAGCAATGTGAAATGTCATATTTTAAGCATTATAATCTCTTCAATGTTGACATTGCATTGAGGCAAAAAACTTCCATTTTCATAGTTGACCAGGAAAGGGTTAATAAGGCTTCAGAGAGAAACAGATAAGATTGCACACAAGCTTTGCAGAACTCAAATGGAAGGCAGTTAAACTGAAAGCAAACATTCCCGTTTCTCTTGCTATACTTTTTAAAAAATGTATTCTTTGTCACATTTGAATAAGAATACAATACTGTACTTTAATATTGCAAAGTAAAAAATAGAAAAATGAGCTACAAAGATGTAAAGTTATACTTTGGTTCAGCTGTTCCAGTTCTCAGTGGAATATTTTTATCTATTTAAAAAATTATTTACAAGGAGAATAAAAACAATACAGCACAAACATGACACATTGTCATACTTGCCACCCCAGTAGCATTGTTTATTTTCAAGTGCAGCCCCTCAGCCAACTTATTGTCTGTATGAAAGAAGCTGTATCTATACCTTGAAAGGGTGACATGATTCATGTCCCCCGTCCCCTGCGCATTTTGCTGGTTAAACAGGGTGACTACCCAGTTGGGCACTGCCAACCAGTGGGGTCTTCCCTCTACCCGTTTCTCTTTAACTGTACTGTATAGTTAGACCTCATTTTAAACTCCATATCACAGTTTCAGTTATAAAAATTACAAAAGTAAGCTTCACATATCACATTTTGCAGTTTAAATAATTTATTCATATGAGTGAGCTATGACAGGCTGTTGGAATTTTAAAACAACCTTGCATGCTTCCTGTAGTTAAAGTGACTGGGAGGGACATTTCTGGCCTGAGGTGACTGTCTATCTCAGGGATTCTCAACCATTTAAAGCCACGGGCCGGGACACACTCACTCAGACAGTTGAGTGGGCCGGACTGGTGGTTCCCCCTGCCGTAAATGCTGCCATTAAATGTGTCCATATGGGCGCATTTTACTTCCACTTCCAGGAGCAACGAGGGCTTCGTGGGCTGGATGAATTGGCATCGGGGGCCACACCCAGCCCCCAGGCCTAATGACCGGCTTCCTGAACCACATGATCGGCCCACGGCCCAAAAGGTTTGGGCACCCCTGCTCTAGAGTATGTTGTTGTTGTTGTTGCTGCTGCTGCAGGGATGGGACAAATCCAGACTGACAGGAAATAAAGAATACAGTAGTTTCCGTTTCTTAGAATATGCCTACAGAATAACCATTGCAATCTTAAACAATAACTCTGGCTTGTCAAGGGAACTGGAACTTGTCTATCAGGGCCTTGGTGGTAAATATTAATGATGAAAGATGAAAGCAAAAATCTTGTGTGCCTAAGATATGCTTTAAAAGACTGCACAGACTTCCCATGAAAAATGGAAATGGTACAGCCAATGATTTACATATGAAACAATGTTCTTTCCTTCCATCTGCCTAAGTGATGGATGCAATAATTGGCTGTGGCAACCCAAAGGACACTTGCCAAGTCACTTGTGTAGATTTTTATGATGTGTTAACTACCTTTGTCACTTACAAAGACGATCTCAGTGAACAGTCATGAAAGGTCAACCTGAAAGATTTGTCAAGCAAGGTTGCACCCTTCAAACCAAGTTCTGGCACCAAATATCAATACCTCCACTGAACATCAGACTCAGCTATTGATTAGATAGAAAAGAGTGGCAAAGCCTTCAGAGGAAATTCACAGACATTTACCCTTTAGCACAGATGGATAACAGAGCAGGCAAGCTGAGCAAATTAATAATTTCTACTTTTACAAAACTAAGCAAAAAAAAAAAAAAAGGCCAAGCAGAATAAATACCGGTAAATAAAGTGACAGAGTCCTGGAATGGTGGTATGAACTGTACCACTACAGACTCAAGGTAAAATAGTCACAATTTTTTTTAAAAAAAAATCTATGCACATTAAACAGGGGTAAGCAAAATTTGTGAGTTATCTGGGGTTTTTTTCCTACGCAAAACGACGCATGATATAACAATGCACTTTTCCCTTTGTGTGTGTGTATGGGAATAAGATGTTTCCTCATTTGATTGTTTGTTGTTTCTGTATTTGTTTTTGTTTTTTAGTATGAGTGCCCATGGCAAGCAAACCACAAAAACAGCCTTGAGGTGCTACATGTGGTTCCAAGCTACAATTGGCCTACCTTAAACATAAAACAAGACTCCCTATATTGGCAGAGCATTGAACAAAAAAAATGTCTACGTTTCTATTGCAAATTTTAATGAGAGTGAATATTCAAATGTAATATCTTCTACTTGTCATGGAAAGCAGACTTGGCTCTTTCATTATCTCGGTGCTCTTCTACCTCATTCTACTATGCAGTGAGCACTGGGTCCCAGAGGAAGGGGGGCAGAAATAAATTTTTCCTAAATTTCTAGAATTTGGATAATTGTTGAGTTCAGATAAAACATTCAAACTATTCTCCCACACAAGCTTCCTCATTGTAGAACCCGTTCCACGTGGCAGTAATATGTGGAGCAAACTCTTTCAGGTGTGAATTAGAGTAACAGTGGCTCCTATTCTGCAATTGAGTCTCTCATGGTAGACACTGGGGTCACTTCACTGGGTACATTCTACTTTATAACATTTGCAAAAGTTTTCAAGCAGCTAGGGCAGTGATGCTGAACATTTTAGAGACTGAGTGCCCAAACAGCAACCCAAAACTCACTTATTTATCACAAAGTGCCAACACAACAGCAAAGGAGGAAGAAAACACTCCCATTGGGCTGCTGGACAGAGGGGCGGGGAAAACTCTGTGCTGGGGGAGGGAAGAAGTGATCCCATTGGGCTGCTGGGCAGAGGGGCGAGGTAAACTGTGCTGGGATGGAGGAGGAAGTTCTCCCATTAAACTGCTGGGCAGAGGGGTGGGGCAAACTCTGTGCTGGGGTGACTGCACGGGTGCCCACAGAGAGGGCTCCAAGTGCCACCTCTGGCACACATGCCATAGGTTCGCCACTACTGAGCTAGGGCAAGCCCTGCCAATTGGCACAGTGGAGCAATGGCCACCATCAACAAAGGATGAGGGAACAGAAGGCAGACATAGTTATGTATGCCTCTTCAAGTTCAGCGTCTTAACCACTAGCCATTGCAGTCCCTGTAGAACATGTACATGCACAGTATTTGGGAAACCAGCAGTGTGTAATTTCTAGACTTATTTCAACTCGTGACCCTAAAGCATATCAAATGTGGTCCACTAAAAGGTAATCCACATTCACTGCATGTGGTCTTTCTGACATGAGAACTTCGGCCTCTCCCCCCCCCCCCTCAAATAGCCACCCACACCTTGCCTAAGTCAATCAGCAGATGTGGAGAATAAAGGAAAGGATACTGAACTCTGTGAGCAACTGTGGTTTGGGGCTCTTGAGTAATTTCTGTTCAATAATAACTTTAACAGTGCCACTTTGTGTTGTTTCCAGACAGAATGGAACCAGATGCAATGCACAAAGCTTACATACATGCTGAAGTTTAACTAATTGCATTCTATTGCAAATCTTTACTAATAATATAATAATATTATATGGATATAATGGACCACGAAGTCCAGCCCCTGTCAAAGATGCACAATGGGGAATCAGACTCCTAAACCAGGGGTTCACAACCTAAGGCCCATGGGCCAGTTCCAGCCCACAGCACCATTTCATGTGCCTCACCCCTCCAACGGTGTCTGAGAAAAAAATGGCCATCTCTTTGAAGCTGTTTGGACAAAATGGCCACCCCCATCGTGCAGGCAGGACAAAATGGTCATCTGGCCATCAAAACTGACTAAGAGACCATAACAAAATAAAACAAAACAAAATAAAAAACACTGTAGCACTTTAAAGACTAACTGCTATATTTGTATTGTTAGCTTTTGTGGATCAAGTCCACTTCTTCAGACAAGGAACGAAACTTACAGGCATGGTTTTTATGCACCAAATTCAGGGGTCAAAGGGAGAAGGGTGTGCTCAAGCAAAATGACATACAAGCAAGAGTGTGACCCGCCCCCTGGCTTGAAAAAGTTGGGAACCCCTGTCCTAAATTCTACCTAACCTACTCTGCTATCCAGCAGTTCTTTTAAAAAAATTCTTCACAGACCTGACTTCAGGTGGATGCAAACTTTATCTTGACAAACGCATGGTCCCAGCCTCACAGTTTATATTTGGTAGGATGATGGAAAGGGGGGGGGGGATACTTATGGGAAGGTTCAATGAATGGGAGTAGATGCTTCAGTGGTCCCATGCCCTCTGGTTCTTCCCTGTGAATGCCTCCAGACTTCTACTCAGATGGGAGGGGGACTTGAAGTTGTGGGGAGGAAGCTAACTGAGAAATTCACAAGGGCTGAGTGAGAATTAAGCAGCAGCTGTTGTTGCCACAAGACTTTGTCCTGTTTTCTTTTGCCTGTTCCCTTCCCAAACGCTCAACAAGAGGCCAATCAGTCAAACCTTTCTTAAAGCTAGTTGAGTTGCACCATTGGCATGGGTGCCTGGTAGAAAATAAGCCTATAACTCTTCCTAGCCACCGACTAGGTAGCATCAGTGAGTTGATCAGTGACACATGTTGAAGACAGAGGGAACATTTATAGAGCAGTGAGGCTGGTTTGGAAGCAGCTATGCTTCAGTCAGTTCAAAGGCACATTTTCCTGTTCCAGGGCAGGCACTGAAAAAACTGGTTCCACACCTTTTTTTTCAGAATGGTTCATTTGGCTAGAGCATGTTTCCCAACCTTTGGTTTTTAGACTTCAGTTCCCAGAAGCCTAAGTTAATCCCCAAAGCACTGATCAGGCAATGTACTGATTCAGGCCTCTGGGAATGGTAGTCCCCCTGTGGGAGGTCTGGGTCCCACACTGAGAAACACTGAGCTAGAGGAAGGCTTTTTTTTCTGGACAGGCTTCCTGGGTAGTACCTGTGACATTATCTCTTCTTTGTAGCCACTCTGCTGTTGGGAAGATTTGCATTTTCTTAAATGAGTGATGGATAAATACCTAAAATTGCAATCCTCACTTACCTAGCAGTAAACCCTGTTGAAGTAATTTGGATATATTGATATGCATATAGACCAGGGTGCCCAAACAATGGCCTGTGGGCTGGATCTGGCCCCTGATGCCAATTTATCTGGCCCACACCACCCTCATTGCTCCCATAAGCGGAAGTAAAACGTGCCTATATGAACACAAGGTGCATTTTACTTCCGCTTCCAGTGGGAGGAACCACGTGACCATCCCACTAAACACACGACTGGCCCACTGAACCATGTGACCAGCTCACAGCCCAAAAAGTTTGGGTATCCCTGATATAGACTCACATTCTAAATGACAAAATCACACTCTAAATGACAAAAACTTTGAAGAGGAAAGAAAATAAATAAATTTAAGCATGTGGATGACTTGACAGCTGAACCAGCATTCACTTTGCTACTCCTTATGTCTTCCATGCAAACAGCAAAGCTGGATGGAAGATCTTGCTATAATATCAGCATAATCTCTACATCTGTCTTTACCCAGGGATGTTGTTGAGGAACAAATACACATGGGTTAAAATTCAGCTTCAACTTGCTCCCCTTCCTAAAAGTTTCCCTAGGGAGAAGAAGGGAACATTTTGCCCACCAGATGTAGTTGAACTACAACTTCCACTATCCCTTATAATGACCTTCTTGGCTGGGGCCTATAATAATAATAATTTCTTGTCAGAAATTATTCTGGGTTGAAAGGCTTTTTGCGGGAGAAACTCAGCTCAGGGAATACCCAAATGAGGCTCCTTTCATGACCCCAAGAGCTGGGACAGAGACGGGTACTCAATCCATCATGCAGTACCTGGGTCTCAAACTGCTGACTTGCCAGCCTTCCAGCTAACAAGGCGAGCTTCTTAACCACTGAGCCACCACAGCCCCTTCTATCCTTCTATGTTAGTGCATAAGAAGGGGTTTCAAAAGCATGGATGGCACTTGCTGTATCTACCCTTTTGCTACAACTATTAAAGGTTCAGGAGCCTTTTGCTCCTTTGCACCTGGGCACTCATTGGTAACATCCATACAGTAACCATGACGTATGGATTAGCTCTTCATAACGGTCCACAATCTGATCTGAGCACTTGACTCAACGCTCAGATTTTCAAAACCAATCTTAATTCTCTCCATCACTTTCCGTGAGATCAGTTTGACCCAAGTCAAGAACCCTGACACTTATGAAAAGTAAGTGCCATCGTAACCATGTCTACTCAAAGGAAAATCCCAAACTCTGGAAAGGGTTATCATACACCGAGATCTACTTGCTGGCATGCAGTCATTATTGAGTGAGTATAGCCACCAGAAGAAGGAAATGATAAACCACTTTTGTATATTCTCTACCTAGAAAATCTTGAAAAGGGTTGCCATAAATCAGAATTGATTTGATGGCATGCAATTGTTCATAGGTCTGTAGCCTATAAATCAACAGGTATCACAAACATCTCAGTGTGTGATATTGTTGTATTAAAAAGTCACAAATAACTGCATTATATTACTAATTAATTTGAAATATGCATTTTAATTGTGATGTGATGGCAAAATTATGTGATTTTTGTCCAAAAAAGTCCAAAATACAAATCCTTAAATCTGAAGTATTTCAAAGTTTAGTTTAGAATGCAAATTCCATGTTTGGTTGACTGGGTTATCCTTTGAGCACTGGCGGTGCTGTTTAACTGCTCTACTGGTTTAACTGCTCTAGTGCAGCCAAAACTGCTGAGTTTGATCCTGATGGGTACCAAGGTTGACTCAGCCTTCAGTCCTTCCAATGTCAGTAAAACGAGTACCTGGTATGTCCAGGGCAAAATGCTAATTACTGTGTGAATTGTCCAGAGAGTGCACTAAATGCTATTGGGCAGCATACAATCATAATTGCAATTGTTATTGAAGCTTTCCAGCAGTAAAGAGGGAAGAATGTTGTCTATCTTCTGTTTCTAGTTCAGTTGATGGTTTAATGGAGCCTTTTCAGGGAATGTTTCCCCTTCCTTTTCCAGACAATAGGACAAAGCCCCTGATTTGCCACCAGTTAATTGCAAATGTATTTCAAGTTCTCCAGTAAACCCGGGAGGTTCTAGAATGCCACTCCTATGGCTTTTGTAACACGCCACAATGAATTACTTATTAAAACAGGGGTGTATCCTTATTAACTAAGCTCCTTGTCCCATGACTGAAAAACCATACACACACAATGCTGAAATCAAGTGGGAACAAGGAATGTTTTCGTCCACTTCCTTTCCTACTGTCAGAAGCCCAGAAAGTTTAAAGTTGATGCTTTCAAAATTATAGCTCTTGGCCTCACGGTCACTGCATGTTTGGTCTTGGGTTGTTTGGATGTTGCAATGATGCTGGCAGCAAAAATATAAAGGGGGGCCAGAACAAGAATGTTGTTGTTAAAATGTGGTAAGATGAAAAGAGCTGGAGAAAAGTTTGGGCCTGCTTTAGGAGAGCAGGTTCGAAGAAAGAGGAGAGAGAAAAGGAAGTTCCTTCCATGAGTTTTCACTTGCAAAATAATAGGGAAGACATTCAGGAATCTAGAATCAGGATTAGCATATTGATCCTATTTGAGGTTTGGCTTCACTTATCGACTAATGACACAGAAAGGCTTGTTCCTCCCAAAGAAGGGATAAAAGTACTGATCGCCCATTTTGACTTCTGCTTCTACAAGGACCAGACCAGTGTTCCTCAACCTTTGGTTCTTAGACTTCAATTCCCAGAAGCCTAAGTCAATTCCCCAAAGCAATGTACTGATTTAGGTTTCTTGGAATTGAATACCCTCTTTGGGGTCTGGGCCACATGTTGGGAACCATTGGACTAGACAGTTTATTTTGTAATGAAATATTAGAATCCAGGGTCTAAAGATAGTTCAAATAGGCAACTATCAAATGGGTGATATGATAACACTAATCATGCAACATGAAATCATATTTTTGGCCTCACTGATCTTCAAAGGCTTTAATGTTAATCCCATTAGGCTCCCATCTTGAAAGAAATTTATGTATGATTCATGGACCTTGTTCTCTTTGAAACCACAGACCTCTTTTCTTTTTAAAAGAGGGCTACTGAAGTCAAGCCAATGCCTCAACCTTGTGTGTGAGGTCAGCTGCTACAACAACAGCCACAGTGTTTGCCTGGAACTTTCAAAGTTGAAGACAGTCAGGATGAGACTTTGTGCTGTTGAAGAGACAAGGAAGATTTCCGGGACCAGCTGGTTGGAAGGAAAACCAGACAGACTCTGAGAGGTCTTTCCCCATCCTAGAACAGAGGCCTCCAGATGTTGTTAAACAACCTTCCCCATCAACCTTTACTACTATCTTTGTTTGTAAACTGCTGAGAATCCCAAAATGAGATTGCATCCCACAAAACGTAGGTAATTCCAGTCTAGCTAAAGGAATGCAGCATCAGAGTGCGAACTAAAGGACAGAAAGGCAAAAGGTAGTAATCTCTATTTTCTTAGATCCTAAGAAATGTGACATGGCTGAACAACTACCCATGTGCCAAAAAGGCCACCATGAGTTACGCCAGAACATCTTTTTTTAAAAGTAGCATAAGGACCTAATACTAAGCAGAGAAGGTGGCAAACGGGACCACCTTCCCTGCCCTCATGATTCAGTATCACACTTAATACATCATCCTTGCCTGGTGGCCCCCTACCACGCTTTTCAAATGACAGTCCTCAAATTGAAAGCAAAATGCTTTCAGAGATGGACGCCCTCCTTGGCTCAGGAAGCCAAATGAGACTGACCATGGCATTGTAATCTCCTTCCTTCTTTTTCAACTCAGCTCCTTCTTCTGTTGTAGCAGATGAACTTTATCAGTAACCTTGGGAGCTCTTTAGTGTAAGGTTAAGGTTGCCCTTGCTCGAAAGCCAGTCGTATCCAACTCTAGGGTTTAGTGCTCATCTGTTTATAGCCAAAGATCCAGTGCTGTCTGCATCTGCAAACATTTCCGTAGACATGTGGCAGGCATGACTAGACACTGGAGTACATGGAACACTGTTCACCTTCCCACCAAAGTGGTACCTCTTTCTCTACTTGCAATTTCTTGCTTTTGAACTGCTAAGTTTGCAGGAGCTGGGACAGAGAAGGAAGCTCCATCTGTCGTGCAGCACTTGGGTCTCAAACTGCTGACCTGCCGACCTTCCAGTTTGTCATCTTAACCACTAAGCCACTGCAGTCTTTGGGGTTAGAAAGTGCCAAAATGGTTTCCTGCATGGGAAGGGCAAAATACCTCTTTCAGATATGAAGGGTAGATTTTCTTTTGGGAGCAGGGGCTCCCACCCCATTTTGGCAATGTAGTTCTGCTGGTGGTAGCAGCATACAGAAGCAGCAGTGCCATATAAAGAGCCAGGCTGGCAAATACATGTGGTCTAGAGAAATTATAGATTCCTCACCCTTGCTCTTTCCGAATAGCTGATTAAATCAAATCTGGCTTGAAGATAAAGAACCATGAAAGGAGAGAGCAATTATCAACACTCAGCACTCAGCCAGTGTACAGTTGAAGAGGCAGCCAGCATACCCAGTTGCAATTTTCCCTGTTACTTTGAAAGCTATTGTTCTTCTGTTTGACTTTAAGTGATATAATTTCTCAAATTGCACCTGAGCATATAAAATAGCATATGCACATGCTTTTCATCCTGTTTTGTTGCTGATTCTCTTTTCTGACAAGTTACTATCCTGCTCTGGATCTTTCTTTTATAATAAACAGGGTATTAGTATTAGCACCGCCAGTTGGCTGGATGGTGGAGTAGAAGTGTGACTACACCAAGAACACCAAATTTGAATTATTTGGGTTTGCTTCGATTTATTAGAAGCTTGAAAGTGATGTTTGAAATTTAAGAAATCATAAAAAGTGTTCGCAAGATTTCAGGATTTCATGGCCTGCACATTGCCTGCTGTGATTTATATTCCAGCCCATAACCAGCCATTCTTGCCTTCCGCTCATCCTGACTCTATCTTTCCTGTTCAGTAAAGGTCAAGGTAAAGGTCTCCCTTGGTTGAAAACCAGTTGTATCCATCCCTAGGGTTCAGTGCTCATCTCCATTTACAGCCCAAAACCCAGCACTGTCTGTATCTGAAGATGTTTCCATGGACATGTGGCAGGCATGACTAGATATTGGAGCACACAGACCACTGCTACCTTTCTTGCCGAAGTGGTGCCTGTTTATCTACTTGCAATTTCTTGCTTTTAAACTGCTAGGTTGGCAGGTAGGACAGAGACAGGAGCTCACTCTATTGTGCAGCACTTAGGTCTTGAACTGCTGGCCTGGGGCTGAGGAGGACTTTGTGTGCCAAAAAGTCTCAGGATAAGAAAGTGACTCATGGATCTCGATCAGTGGTACAGTGTCACACTGCGATGTGGAAGGCAAAAGGAAGGCCTCTGCATTCTATTCTTCTTAGGACAATCTTCATAGCTGATTGCCATGATGATCGCCAATATTCGGAATAGGATATGGTATTTGAAGAAGACTCACCATCCATCTCAGAGCAAAACATTTTGCTGTTTGAAATGACAGACAAACTGGCAGCCAGCACCAAAAGCTGCCACAACACTCTCTCTTCCTCTGATGTTTCTGCCACCTTCCACAATCTGCTACAGAGGCCAATTATAGTCCCTCAACTCACTGCCCTGCCAGCTCGGTTCACCACTGCTGCCAAACCCTAGGCCAGTGATGGCAAAACTTTTAGAGACTGAGTGCCCAAACTAAAACCCAAAACCCACTTACTTATTGCAAAGTGCCAACACAGTGGGGAGAACTCTATGCTGGTGGGGGGGGGGGGGGAGGAAGTGCTCCCATTGGGCTGCTGGACAGAAGGGCTAGACGAACTCTCTGCTGGAGTGACAGTGTGTGTGCCCATAGAAAGAGCTCTGAGTGCCCCTTCTGGCACACGTGCCATTGGTTCGCCACCACTGCCCTAGGCTGAGTAAACTCACTCAGCTTTCTGCCTTACCTATGGCTCTGATGTGGAGAACCAAGAAGTCTTGAGAACTTCAAACTACCTAGAATTGGGTAGCTTCAGTGGGTGTCGCTCTCCTCCGTCAAGGAACAGGCACATGTGCTTACCTTCAGCTCCAGTGGTGGCATTAATATGGTGTGTGTGTAAACCAGTGGTATGCAGAAAAGGTGAACTAGTGCTAGAGAAATAAATAAATGGAGGACAATCAGTGGGGAGGATAGACTGCAAGGGCATTCATGCCCCCCCCCCAACTGCTTGTTAAGTTATATGTCGCAGCTACAAAGTAAAGCAGAGCAGGATCTGAGGGGCAAATCGTAGTCTGAATGCAAGTTCTCCCAATCTTTCAACCTGTTTAGCCCAGCTAATGAATACACTTGCACTAAATGGTTAAAGCAGTGATTCCCAACCTATGGCCCATGGGCCTAATCCGGCCCATGGATATCATTAATCTGGCCCACAGAGCGATCCCTGGCACCTCTAGACGCATCCCCACCCCCAGAAGTCAAAATATGTCACTTATTGCAGTGGCAGCTGCAGCTGTGGGTATTACGCCATTTTCCTGGGTTTTTGCACAGTCTCTGCCACTTCCCAGGGTGACGGGAGGCTTTTTGGAGCAATATAGAAGGGGCTTTTGGAAATAAACTTCAGAATGCTTGCATGAAGATCTGGGTGTCCTGTCCTTCTTCCCACATTTTGCTCCAGTTTGGGAATATTCTACCCCTTCCCCGTTGTGCTTCAGCAGCTGGAGCGCAACTGTGGGTGACTTCCAGTGCTGGGTGGAGCTTATGTCAGCGCCTGGGATCCCAGCACAGAACCAGGAAGTCGGCCATAGAAAAACCATGTAATTCCCACCACCGCTGCTGCCGATGACAATGATGACGATGAAAACATACATAATGGGCACATGCACGCCTCTGCCCCCTGGCGGTAAGTGTCGGGGGTGGGTTCGGTCCATGGCGGGAAAATGTTGGGAACCTCTGGCTTAGAGAAAGAACAAAAGATTGTTTACTCACAATTAGGTCAGTGAAATATACATGTGCACAAGAATCTTGGTGATATTGTTTTTGGGGAAAAATAAAGGTAAAGTCTTTAGGTCTTTTAGGCCTTCCATCTGGCCCACAAAATGAAGGAGGTCAAATAGACATCTTTCTTCTTCGAAAAGCAAAAAACAGGAGAGAGAAGGCCAGAACATGCCTATTGGTCAAATGATCCCTAGAGGTGGGAAGACATGAAACTTTCCATTTGTTTACTTAGGGACAAACAATATAAAACAACTTCCTTTAGTTCAGACCAGTATTTCTGTCTTTACGGTTATTGTGTTAATACCCATTGCACACTGTGGTTATTAGCACTGCTTACCTCACCAAAACATTTACAGAGACACCCCTGGGTTTCTTTTAAACACATTGTCATGGGGGGGGGGGGTTGTTGTTGTTGTTGAGGAACCTTTTAAATCCTTCTTAAGTTTTAAAAAAGTATAAGCTCTAAGAAAAAAGCAACTTTGACAGGAAAAAAGCGCCATGGATCGATTCAATTCTGCCTTTGTGTCATGCAGGCAGAAAAATAATAATTAAAAATTGCCCATTTAATAAGTGCAACAAATCCAAACTTTATTTGACAGTGTAGCCAGCTGTTGAGCTGGGTATCTGGCTACCCATGAAGGTAGTCCTACCCCCAAGATCCAAGAAGCTCCTATTGCACGCTTCCTGGCTCCAGTACACTCCTTGGGCAGCCAGCACCATTCCTTGGGCTGAGAAAAAAAGCAAGCATCAGATTGAGTTTCTGTGCATGCGCAGTTTATTGGAGCCATTTTTGGCTCCAATTTTTTAAAAAAAGTTTTGGAGTCGGAGTCGGAGCCGCAGCTTTTAAGCGCGGCTCCGATGGCGGCCATCAGAGGGCCCCGGGGTGAGTGAGCCAGGCTGCCGTCTCTCCTTCCCTCTTTCTGGCTCCGCCGCTGCGTCCTTTGGGATCGGGCAAAAGGAGGTGCAGCGCGGAGCCGTAGCTGGCGAAGGAGGGGCGGCTGTGGAAGGCGAGCGGGCGCAGCGAGGCAGCCCCGAGGCCCTCCCCGGCTGCGCCATCCCGCAGGCAGGTCAACTCCAGGCGCGCTCCAGGTGGCTGCGCCTGGAGCTGACCTGCCTGCGGGACGGGGCGCGCGAGCTGGTCCTGGACTCCCACCCCAGCGTCGAGGTGGAGAGCGCCGGGCTGGCGCAGCCGGGGAGCCCCTGCGGTGACTGGGGGGAGGGCCTCGGGGCTGCCTCGCTGTGCCCGCTCACCTTCCACAGCCGCCCCTCCTTCGCCGTGCGCGGCAAGGGAGCGATCGCGATGGCGGCAGTGGTGGCGCCGGTGACAGCAGGGGCGGAGGAGACAGCAGAGGCGGAGGAAGAAGAGGCCCCAGGATTAAGGTAAGTGAGGTTTTTGTGTTTCGGGTGGGTGGGTGGGTTATTTGTGTGTTGGTTGGTGGGTGTATTTTTGTTTAATTTTTATTTTATTACTTTTTTATTTTATTTATTTCAGTTATTTACGGGTTTGTGTTGTGGGTGGGTGGGTGGGTTGAGGTGTGTGTGTGTGGGTTTTTTTTTTTTTTGATATTTTAATTCTATTTTTATTTATTTTATTTTTATTTATTTTATTTTTATTTATTTTATTTTTATTTTGGCCCCGCCCACGACATCATGACTTTGGCCCCGCCCACCGGTCCGGTCCCGCTTTCAACTTCAATAAAGTTGGCTGCCTTACGATTGAGCATCCATCTCTGTCCCAGCTCTTGGGGACATGAAAGGAGCCTCATTTGGGCATTCCCTGAGCAGAGTTTCTCCCACAAAAATCCTTTCAACCCAGAATAATTTCTGACATGAAATTATTATTATTATTATTATTATTATTATTATTATTATTATTATTATTATTATTATTATTATTATTATTATTATTATTATTATTATTATTAAAAGGACTCCAAAAGTAGGCCCAAGGTTGAGAAACCTTGATGTAGACACTAGTTCTAGCACAGCTTCTCTTATGATATTCAAGGTCACTAACCACTCTCCTCTAGTCTAGACCCTCTTTAGCTAGGGGATTTTATTCACACTTCCATTCCCACCTTAGCCACATCCAGTAATGTCACCTGGATTTCAGCCACCTGGGGCTGAAGCCACATTTGCCGCCTGCTGGTGGACGCTGGCACCCACTCCCGCTAGGGCTTCTGGGAATTGTAGCCCAAGAATACACATAGCCCAAAAAACGCCGCCCTGGGCCAGCCACCCCCCTAGCCCCCCGTACGCAATGCCACTGGCCACATCACTGTGAACGACAAGTCAGAGAAGCATTTAGGAGATGGAGGGTACCTCATGCCCAGCTTCAGCCCCATTTCATTCCATTATACCCACCTATGTCCAGCACATACGTGACTACCACTGGGCTGCTGCCACTGCCATTTCTAAAAGGGGTCTAATAGTAAAACTCATATGGGGTCTCCATGTGGGTTTAATCTCTTTTCCCCCCTTTTAAAACAGTTCTTGGTGCCTAGGTATTCTCAATATAAATCTGAAACCATTTTTCAATACTTTTGAACTCTGGTTGAAATACAGCCTTTAATAATTCAACCTACTTTCCTGCATGCCAGGATATGGTCTGCCAGGTGCTAAATTTAGTTAATAAGTTAATTAATCAAGTTACAGTTACATCTTAGGTTTAGAGCAATTTATACACCATTCCTGTCCCTCAGGCCCTGGGCTGAATTTGCACAGTATTTCCACACAAGTGAGGAAGAGATAAAATATGCTAGAATCTAAGTGCACAGACCAGCCAAAAGGAAGTGCTGGATGTCAAGAGGAGAGATTTAAGTGCACTCTGCTTTGGCACAGAAATCAATGGAGTGCTTTTTTTTTTCTTTAAAAAAAAGTGGGTATGAATCACCTTGAGAACACTACATAGCCCTGAAAGGTGATGTGTAAATGCAAGGATAAATTAAATAAATGCAACTTCGTTAACTTTGGCTAAGTTGTGTCCAATACCTACTGATTCAAAGGAAGCCCGTTCTTACCATCAAATTATTGAAGGCCAGGAGCAAAAGACAACCCTTTCTCCCCCATGAGATGCTCAATCCACAGTTGGAAAGTAGCTTATTATGCTTTGCCCACCATCCCCTGAGTGAATATTCGGACACATGAACATGGGTTTAAACATCTGGGCCACTTTATTCAAAGCAACAATTAGTGACCAACCATAATGAGGTGTGATGTGGCTGCGTAGCACAGAACAAAAGGCCTCACCACATCCTCTCCCCGTGATGATACCCTAGGCTGGGAGTTGTCTGTTAACAGCGCTAATCTCCCTGGCACTTCTTTGACCATTAAAAGAGTGCTACCTGACAGCTGCCAAGCTGTTGGATCCAGCGAACGCCAAGGACTGTGGTTAGCCTGAACATTTTGGATCCTTACTACTGCCAGGCACCCCCCACGGCCCTTGCCCGAACTTAATTGGGTCTTCATTTTTTACCTTTTCCTGTGCTATCCACCAGTCACCAAAACACAACCACCACCACATGAGAGCCCGTGAAGACAACCCCCTTGCATCAGTGTGGGATGGGCGGGGAAAACTCTATCCCAGAGCCCAGTAAGGGATAACGGCAAAAAATTCCCATCCTGCCCGAATGCAACTAGCTAATCTCACACTGACCACCAGGGTTGGGTGGGTGGGGCATTGTTCTTCCTGCTGCAAGTTAGAAAGGGCCAGGGGGTGAGAGGCCGGCCCTAGTAACGGTTGACTCCCAATTCCTCACACACACCCAGCTTCCAATGCAAGCCAAGTTCTCCTCCTCCCAGGAGAAGTGGGGCAAAAGGACACCAGTGGGCATTCACCCCCAAGTGTTATCCATTTGCAATAGTTAGTGTATGGTAGTAAGAATGGATGAGGAGTTTATCATTCAACCCCCGACTACAATTCAATGTCTGGATAATATATAATAATTGCATGCCATCTGGTTAATTCTGACTTATGACGACCCATTCTATGGTTTTCTAGGTAGACAATACACAGAAGTGTTTCACCATTCCTTTCTTCTGGGGTTGTTTTGGGACCAGGCAGCTTGCCCAAAGATTATACCAATCTGGCTGTCAGAAAATGCTCAGAATTTGAAGTACTGTATTTCTAGATATTATCACATTTGGCTGCAAAAGTCAAAGGGAAGAACAGTGGCGTGTTTGAGTTTTGTTCACCCATTAAGAAAGGTGTGATGTATGTAGTAACCCACAGATTGTTTTAATATTCTTCTTTAAGCTCATCATGATAGGATGTGCTCCTCCCTGAAGCTAGTAAGGTAAAGGTAAAGGTTTCCCTTGCTCGAAAGCCAGTCGTATCCGACTCTAGGGGTCAGTGCTCATCTCTGTTTCTAAGCCGAAGAGCCAGTAGACACGTAAAAGAACTCTTGAAAAATACTTAAGATTATATCCTGATGAGGAAAAATTCTTTTGAAAAACTGGCAATACCGGAACAGTTTTGATGATACTGTACTTATGTTATTTCTTTACTCCTTCACATTCTTGCAGTAAAAGATACTGTACTTGAAAGATACTTCTGCCTCAGACGGTTTCTTTCTCTTATTTGCAAAAGGAAGAACAATAGTATGTTTGAGTTCTGTTCACCCATTAAGAAAGGTATGATGTATGTAGTAACCCACAGATCATTATAATATTCTTCATTGAATTTTAGCTATTTTTGTCCAGAAATGTTTGGGTTTTATCATTTCTCTGGGAAAGCGCACAAATACCCAATGCTTTACTTGCAGCCTGAGGTGTTACAGTCCAAGAAATTTTCAGGTCTGGTGAACATATCATCTCGGCTTCAGCCTGGGTCAACCTATTTTAGAAGGGGAATTATTTCCCCCTCTTTTCCTTTTTTTAACATAAATCAATATACAATACACAAAATACAAGGTAAAGGTTGCCCTTGCTTGAAAGCCAGTCATATCCAACTCTAGGGTTCAGTGCTCATCTCTGTTTATAGCCAAAGAGCCAGTGATGTCTGCCTCCGCAAACGTTTCAGTCAACATGTGGCAGGCATGCCTCAACACGGAGTTCACGGAGCACTGTTTACCTTTCCACCGAAGTGGTCCCTATTTATCTACAGTAAAACCTCATATAACACTAAAACCTGGTTCCACAAGTCTTGGTGTTATATGATTTTTAGTGTTATCTGATGCATGTTAAAATCCTATGGGATCCATAGAGATACATTGTAACCACACAGGCTTTAGCGGTTGTTATCTGAAGCATCCCATAGGATCTTAATGTTATCTGATGCAATTCTTCCCCCCAGATTCCTTAATGTTATGCGATTTTAGTGTTATTCGATACTAATGTTATATGAGGTATTACTGTATTTGCAATTTCTTGCTTTCGAACTGCTAGGTTGGCAGGAGCTGGGACAGAGACAGGAGCTCACTCCGCCATGCAGTACCCGGGAATCAAACTCCGACCTTCCAGTCAGCAAGTTCAGCATCTTAACCACTTGAGCTACCGCAGTCCCTTTGCACAAAATACAAACATGATAACAAATTAGAGTGCAAAAATTTTGTGCACTCCACCACCTTTAAGAGTAACTTTTTAATTGCTGCTGAACTTGTAAATAATCATCTTTCAAGCTGGAAAGTAACATAACAGCCATGTTCCTCTTCTGGAATGGAAGAGATGTTTTAACGACAACTTAGAATTGTATGTAAACACTTTTATTGATGAGCTCTGGGTGCCACATTGTTGCTTTTGTGAGAGAAAGAGAGAGCTTAATTTGAAAATCGCTCCTTCAGTGCCTAGCCTTTCCACATGACTAACTTCATGCTTTATCTTTCCTCCTGTATATGAGCTTTTATGTTTCTGAGGGCTAAATTGGAGTGCAAGCTGCAAAGAAAATCAAATTGTTGTCTCAAGGAAAGGTGCATGTATAATAGCTTAGAGTCTTTATTGATGGCCTGCGTATTCTGTGTCTAGTTTCAGAGTCTCAAGTCCTCTCAGATAATTTATTGGGCTTCTTCTGTTTGCAGATGTGAAATATATTAACGCCTCCCAGAAACAATCATTTTAAGCAACCTCGCAGAGAAAGAAAATGAAGGCACTGAATCTTTACTGCCTCCGGAGAAAAAGGACCACTGTGAGCAATAACCAAATGGACAAAAGCAGGCCTCAGAGCCTCATCTTTTCCCTTTCCATGACAGTCCTTCTGTGTAAGTCCAGTAAGGCTCTACGAAACACAGGAAATTTTGGTAACATACCCCCTTCTAAAATTCAAAATATGGGTTTAACTTCCCTCGTTATTATAGCATTTCAAAGGGGGCTGACTCATTTTGAGTCAACTTCATTGTGTGTAGAAACACAATATCAGAGGTTGGTTTGAATAATAAACCAGGAGTAAAAAGTTACGTTACTTTTCTGCTGGGCTGGTCAACCATTGTGTGCCTCTGTACCTGATGTGTATAAACTTATGCCATGCAGTCTCACTCTTATGTCTGATGATGTAGACTTGATCCATGAAAGATCACATTTATATATAGGAGTTAGTATTTAAGGTGCTGCAACGTTTATTGTCTTTTTGTTGTCGTTTTATTTATTCTCTGATATTCTTGCACAGACTAACACGGCTACCACTTCAGAAATTTCTACTATTTTTAATGTGAGCTTTCCTGAATCAAGCTCACATCCCTGCATATAAGAGAGGGACTGCAGTATAAATCATTTACATATTCCCCCATGACTATGGCATACAGGCATACCTTCTGGCATATAGAAGGACAAGGATTGGTCAGTATATGCCTCATTCTCCACAAACTGAAGCTGAAGAGTCTCCACAGCATGAGAATGAACTGTATATTGACCCACAACTACATTCTTCCTAGCACCACAGAAATAACTCTCTTGAGGGTCGGAACAATGAACTGGACTTTGTGACTGAGCACAAATGTGATTGAGCACATTTTGCCATCACGTCCAAACTGAGATCATCAGCAATGGACACAATTTACTATACAGTACAATCTCAGTTGGACAAAGCATGATGCCATACACGGTCTCAAAAACAACCCCAACAATGTAATTGAACAGGCAGATAAGGCAGAAATGTGGTTGCATTGGTCAACTTGAGCTATACACGGAAAACTGAAAGGCAAATGTCCACCGCTAAATTTTACTAGTACTGTATAGATCTACAGTACTGTATTAAAATTAAATACAGCAAACATAAACCAAAAAGTAAGGCATAAAAACAACCATCTGCCCCCAGTGGCAACAACTATCTTAAATAAAGGAAAACTTTGGGACTATAACCAAATATATCAACTAACCAGGGGAAAGACATCCATGAGTCACTTACCCTGGGGAGAAGGCTATAGGGAGCTTCAGGCTAGCAGCTTCTCTTCCTCCTCCCCGCTTGGGAGGACAGCAAGGAGGCCATGCATACACGCCAAGCACTGTAGGTGTGCATGCACACCAAGTGCTTGGTGCACATGCGCAGTGGGGGAACCAGTGAAAAGGTAAGCCCCGAAGGTGGTTCCCCCAAAAAGCTGCTACCGGTTCTCTTGGACACTGATAAAAGTTACTACCGGTTCTGGCGAGCTGGTGCGAACCTGTTACATCCCATCACTGGTTAGCTAGCAAAACAAGGTTGCTGTTTCCCAGGGCATGCCCAATTGTGATTCAAAAATGTAAAAAGTATCCACAATCCTCTTTCTGTGTACCTTAGGTAGAAAACATAACATCCAAACTGGAGTTCAGTAAAACTTGTTAGGGGAACCAGTGCAAACTCATTCTTCAATTAGATCATGTAAACCAGGAACAGACAGAAGAAAGGTTAGTCGATATGTGAGTGACTGAAGTACTGTAGTTCAGCAAGAGCTTGACTCACAGTTCTTTACCAAGGCAACAACTCTCATTGTGTGTGAGTAAGTGAGACACAACACATATCAAATTATCATTTTCTGTTTAACAAAGCTAAGGTTAGAAACAGGTGAGACAGCCAGAAATGGAAATCCTGAGGGCCCCAAGCTGAATTCTGGTACTGTATTGAAAAATGAATCTATAGGGTTAGAATACTTTAGTTCTCATCACTGATTATGTTTTTCATTAGGCTTCTGTTGGTGGATCTTGGGGTACTTGTAAAAATTAACAGCTCAGATCCTGCTGTAAGCCTGAACTTTGTCCTTTCCTATTCCCAGCCAGATGTTTCTGGTACTCTGATAATCTCCACAGTACGTTTACCACTTTCATGCCTTAGTAGGCAAAAAATGTATGACTATTCAGTCCCTAATCTTCACAAAGGAAACTACTCCCTGTTCTCTTCTTATTGTATTTTTCTGGTTTGTATCATGCATACAGTATAGGATGTGCTTTAAGGGATTTAGACATTGCCTGCTAAGAGATATGTGGCTTATTTTATGCCAAGGTAAGCCCTTGCAGTCCCTCCAAATGTAGTTAGATTACAGCTCTAGGCAATATAGCCAACAGCAAGGAATTCTGAGAGTTGGAGTCCAACAACACTCAGAATGTAATAACTGAACACCCCAGTTTATCTCATGGGGTAAAGAATTTATAGCCCTCCAGATGTTGAGGATCTATAATGACTCCTCTTTTCATTCAGCTGGGTTCAACTACACTGCATCAAATCTTCTTCTTTTGACTTTCTAGTGGCTTCTTGTGGAACCACTACTTCATCTTCTTCAAGAGTATATCATTTATTATTAGAATACTGTATATGCTCTGCATGTATGAGGCCCTAAATTTGACCCATAAAATTTTACTTTTCAAGAGGATATGCTATAGGTTTTCCTCACAGAAGACCCTTCCCCTGGCATCTCCAGATTAAAAGGATAAGGTAGCTGATAAGAAGAAAGACATCAGCCTCAGACTTTAGAGAGACTCCCACCAATCAATATGGAACAGTGGCCGGACTCACTGTAAGGCAGCTCCTTAAATTCATTCCAGATCCCTTTTAACTTATGCAGCCAGTTTCTAGCAGAGGTGAAACATCTCCATCTGTCACTATTAAAGCTTGCAGCAGATTTATGTCCGCTGATGCCACTGTGACAGAGAATTTTCTCCTGAGCATCCCAAATTCTTTATCTATGCCTTGGCTACTTTTTTCAAAAGTTAATCTCTTCCATTTAGCAGCATATCTGAAACACATGGTTTATTATACAGTCTCAGAAAGCACTTATTCCATAACTCCAGGATATTTATTTCTATCCAGATCAGTACCACAAAATTTATTATCCTATTCTCGGAGGCACAGGGTCATATATGTGAATGGTGGTCAGTAAACCACAGGCAAGACAGAGACAAGATGCATGGTGTCTGACTCTGTAACACAAAAGTGGCCACATGGACCTTTATAATTTGGGATCTCCTACTTGCTGGTGATAGGGAGTCATTCTATTGAGATCCTTAAACACACGAGAAGAGCCCTGATAGATAAGCCCAAAGGTCTCTCTTGACCAACATTTTGTTACTCACAATGCCCAACCAGAGATGACCATTAAAACCCCACAAGTGAAACAAGAGAGCAATAGCATCCTCCAGGCCTTATTCTCCAACAAATCTTGGATGTAAGACCCTTGTATAGAGTCATGTTGATGAGTGACCACTGATAACCTTATCCTATATGAATTTCACTAATCCTCTCCTAAAGCCATCCAAGCCATCTATTGGTAGCAATTCCATACTTTAACCATGTTCTTATGAATAAGGAGTTTCTAGCAGTGTCTTTCTCAAGGCAGAATTGTGGATTCCCCCAAATAAATTGATCCCTCAAGGACATTGGCCGCTTTTGGATAAACCAAGGGGCATGGCACATTGCACACTGATGGGATGGGGAAACCATGAACTTGGGTTGCCACTACCATCACCACCCACATGTTGCTGACTGATCCTGTAAGAAATTCCAAAATGCTTCTCCTTCTGGTCTGATAAATGGGGAGTATATCATTCTACTGGAGAATCTGAGTAAGTTCATAATATTTTGATCGAACCCTTATATTTCATCTACACAAGTACAGTACACTGGTACCTCGGATAACCCTAAGACTTGGTTCCACAAGTCTTAGCATTATCCGATTTTTAACATTGTGCGATGCATTGGTGAAAACATCTTTTAAAAAAAGTCCTGTTCCCTTTCCGAAAAGGAAAGGGAAGAGCACCGGTTTGTTTGGTGAGAGATCGGGCAGCCTGATCTCTCCCCAAACAAAGTGAAGCTCACACGCTGGGTGCGCAGGTTTGTTTGGGGAGAGATCAGGCAGGCTGAGCTTTCCCCAAACAAACTCTCCAGCAAGTTTGTTTGGGGAGAGATTGCACCTGCGCACGGTTTCTCCCCCAACACCCCAGCGTGCGATTGCTGGGACTGCTGAGGTGTTGGGGGAGAAACCGTGCATGCACGCCCAATCTCTCCCCCAACACCCTGGCTGTCAGAAACAGCATATGTGTGCACGGTTTCTCCTCCAACACCCCTGCAGTGGCAGTGTGCAATTGGATCGCAAATTTGGTTGGGGGGGAGGGCCGTCTCCACCACCAAACCACTGATCTGAGCGGAGATCTCTGCCCCCAAAGCCTGCAGGGCTGGAGACCAGCCATATGGGCTTTGGGGCAGAGATCAACATCGTGGAATTTGAGGCAAAAGTTTGCATCGCATAACGTTATGTTAACATTGTGCAATGCAAATGTTTGCCTCAAATTCCCCGACGTTATCCGATTTTAGCATTATCCGGGTCAAACATTATCTGAGGTATTGCTGTACCTAACACATCTAAGCTTCCATGCAAATGACAAAGGTCAAGCTTTTTTAGCCTTGCCCAGAACCACATGAACAGAATATTGTCTGCCAACTTCAGGTAGCTCTTTTTAATAATGCTGTTCTCCCTGGTGCCTGAAGAGAACTACTTATGCAGAAAGAGATGCTATTAGATAACACATTATAGAAGAAGAAAACCTTGAAGAGCTGTTTATGTGAGAATGTCACAGCAGAAGCATCTCCTGGAGTTTGCAAATTAGCTTATTTTGTTTTGTAACTGATCATCAGGAGATTATTATTTGTATCAATTCACGTGTTTCACATAATTTCTGTACTCTCTTCCTCCTGGTGCAGGAACCCATGGCAGTTCACCAATCATTTTAAAAAGTATAAGTAAAACCATAAAAAGTTGTAGCTTTAAAAACACACATGTAAACATGCATTAATTCCAAAAGATCAGAAATTTAAGCCAAGTGTTTGAAGGTATGTACATATGGGGACACGAACACACATGAGTAAAAAGTAAACTATGTAAAGATAAAGGTCCCCCTTGCTCAAAAGCCAGTTGTATCTGACTACAGGGTCTGGTGCTCATCTCTCTTTACAGCCAAAAAGCCAGCACTGCTTGCATCTGCAGAGATTTCCATGGACATTTGGCAGGCATGTCTAGACACAGAACACTGTTTACCTTTCCACCAAAGTGGTACCTATTTATGCACTTGCAAATTCTTGTTTTTGAACTGCTAGGTTGGCAGGATGGTAGCTCATTCCGTCATGCAGCACTCAGGTCTTAAACTGCTGACCTGTCAACCTTCCAGTCGTCAAATTCAGTGTCTTAACCACCAAAGGGAAAGTTCCTTGCATGCTGGCCAAAAACCATCAGGGAAGGGGCAAACCTGGCCTTCCAAGAGAAAGCATCCAGTGGCTCTTCTTTGGCTTTTCACTAGATATGATGTGACAAACCTGTGGGGAACGCCTCCCCTGAAGGTCTTAAAATTAGGACAGATTCATAAGAGGTCATATCCTCTTACAAATAACCTGAACCTCAGTCATTATAACTCAGTGATGGTGTACCTTTTAGAGACCGAGTGCCCAAACTGCAACCCCCAAACCACTGTATTTAGTGCCAACACAGCAATTTGACCTGAAAACTGAGGTTTTAGTTTAGAAAAAACAACTCACCTTTGCCACAGAGTCAACCAACTCACACCACATGTGAGCCGCTCGCCTTATCCTAGACAGAGGAGGGAGGAAGCGCTCCCATTGGGCTGCTGGACAGTGAGGCGGGATGAACTCTGTTCTGAGGGGAGGAGGAAGCACTTCCATTGGGCCTCTGGGCAGAGGGGTGGGGCAAACTCTGTGTTGGGGGAGGGAAGAAACATTCCCTTTGGGCTGCTGGGCAGAAGGATGGGCCAAACTCTGTCCTGGGGTGACACTGCGCATGCCCAAAGAGAGGGCTCTGAGTGCCCCTCTGGCACACATGCTATAAGTTCGCCACCATGGCTATAGATCATAAACAGCACTTTGAACAGAAGCTGCAAAAAGCTAAGACTAAAATGACTGTGGGAGATTTTCATCAGAATGATAGTAAGAGAGGGAAAAAGGCTTGCTCCTAACTCCATGGATGGGTGGCTAGGCTTCCTCAGGCTGAGGTCAATCAGATGTCTTGGAATACAGCTGTCATCATCCTCAGGCAACTGGAAAGGCATGCTCCAAACATGTCAAACAACATCTCTCATCCTCTCACCTACTGAGGAGTGGTGAAAGGGGCAACTCAACACATTTTGAGGAACCAGGTTGCAGAAGGCTGTGTTACTCACTTGAAATGTAATGCATAAGACTGCTAGTACTTAACTTTTGGACTATTGAAAAGTAAGCACGAGGCAGTACAGGAGCAATAGTAACTTGTGGGTTCAGCCTTTTGAAACTTCGAATGATTACTTCAGCACATGCTGTCTTTTGCAAAGGAAACATGTCCCAATTTTCTTTCTAAGGTAATAAGAAGCCTTATGATAGAAGTAGGGCTTCTGTCACTTTTCATATCTAAGCTGAAGATGTGAGGATCCATGGCTTCCCCTTTCATCTCTAGAGAACAAAGGTAAGATGTCTTCTCCTTGGAGGGACAAGAGAAAGGTGTCAGAAGAAAGGATGTGACATCAGCAACCCTAAAAATAGCATCTAAGGTTGAAGGAAGTTCAGCACAAGTCAGAGGGAGGCAAAGAACAGACTACGAAACCTGAGGAGGTCCTCGCTCTACTCTTTCTCATGCAAAGGCATACATTTTCCAGTCAGTAGCAACATGGATGACCATGATATACTCTATTTGCTGTAAATGCACCTGTGGCTGTCATAAACGTGTTTACAACAGCTGCAGGTACATTTACGGCAGCATTTTGTGCATGTGCAGGCATGCTTTACTTCTGCTTCTGGTGAAAGAAAACACGTGACTGGCCCACAGCCCCAGAATTTTGGGCATCCTGACCTAAAATCTAGAAAAAAGAAAAGAAAATCACACACTCATAGATTTGCAGGAAACGCAATTCATTTTCAAATACACAGACTCCCAATACACAGACTCCCAATATCTTATTTTAATAATAGGAAATGGTTGCAGGGGAAACACAAGTGGACTTCTAATCACTTCTGGTTTCATCAGGATAGGATGTGTGGCCTTTGGATCGGCCAGAGTTACCCTGCCCTCTTCCAGATTAAACACAGAGGCATATTCCTCACATTCTCAAGATATGTCAATGTGCCTTGGTTCAATGCTTGAGAATAGCCCCATTGTTGTGAGTATAGTTTCTGAAGGCCAAATTGTCTTTGAAGGTCTTCAGCTGATGACATCACTCTGATCAAACTGAATGCAGAGTGTGAGTGCATCTTTTGGTCAGCCCAGCTAGCTTTGCAGTACTCAGAAAGAAATTCAGAGAAGCAAAAGCTTCCCTTTACATTCACCTCTCACACACATCACATGTCAGCCATAAACACACCCACACAAGCAGCCACTGTTGAGTAAGAAAGGGGCTGTACTTCCATTTCTGTATCACCACCCAGGAGAGAGGCATGGCAGGATGAGGAGGGAAAGGAAACCCCCACACCCTCCTTAGAAATGTTTAGAAACATCTTCTGCTGAAAGAAGTGAGGAATGGTCATCATTTTCTGACCTCGTGGGTGAACAAGCCTTTTCCAGGGCTAGCTCAGTAGTCTTTTCCTCTGACTGTAAATTAGATTTGACAGGTTAATGTACAGGCGATGACAGATTGCAACACAAGCTCTGCTTCTTTGGAGTATGAGCAGGTTTCTTCAGATATTAATTTATACTTCTTCTCTTCATTGCTTTTAAACGAATGCCACTTATCTATGATGCCAGTATTTAGCTCTGTTCCCTACCTAACCCCAGCTCAGGAATATAGCAGATGTGATAGGTTGTGCCATGCTTTATGGAGCTTCATTGCAGAAGATTTCCAGGGGAGCAGCTGTATTAGTCTGTCATGGCAAAATATTAAAGCAATCACACTTCTGTACTGCCCTATAGTGCTTAGTGCACTCTCTGGGTGGTTTACAAGTTAATTAGCATTTGCCCCCAACATGCTAGGTACCCATTTTACCTACCTCAGAAGGATGGAAGGCTGAGTCAACCTTGATCCCTGGTCAGGATCAAGCTCACAACCTTCCGGTTGCAGGACAGCAGTTTAACAACTGTACCACTAGGGCTCTTCTTTTTGTTCTGTCGTATCCGAATCCAAATATTGGTGATCCTAATGGCGATCAGCCATGAAGACTGTCCTAACATTATCCCAGGTACTAGTGTACTGTACCACTCTATCTATATGAGACAAGAGGAGGTGATTATATATTTTGAACTTAAAGTGAAGCAAAGCAATCACACTTATATACTGCCCCATAATGCTTATTAGTGCCCTCTCTGGGCAGTTCACAAGGTAATTAGCATTTTGCTCCCAACATGCTTGGTAGTCATTTTACTGACTTTGAAAGGATGGAAGGCTAAGTCACCATTAGTTCTGGTGAACTAATGAAGCAAACTTTTTAAACATACTTTTTCAGTTTTCAGTATAATCAGCTAAATATTATACCGTATGCCACATCTGAAGGGAATCATCTTAGCATGTTCAAGAGGCATTTTCCACCTTTCTCAGCCTCACTCCCCAAATTTTAACTGATAAAGTCCTATCACATCTTTCAGTGGTTCAAATAAATAATTAAAATTGGGGTGTAGAGTGCGCTCAAACCTGCTATGGTTGTCATATGGCTCTAAAGGACAAAGGGGACATTTTGATCAAATATTTTTTTAAAAGCTTTTGGGGGGCTAGTAATAGGACTAGATGTACTTGGTAGCCACATTCCTACAATTGTAAACTTCATTTCTGAATGCACTGTTTTGAGCATAACTCCCATCAAACTCCATGGGAATTATCCATGGGGAAACATATGGTCACAGATGCTGCAATTGGAATAAGAGGGAGAAGAAGTTCTTACGTGTTGTGTATAAATTGATGCCATGAAGCCTCACTCTTAGGTCTGATGAAGTGGACTTGGTCCACAAAAACTCACATTTAAATAGAGGAGTTGGTCTTTAAGGTGCCACAACATATTTGTCTTTTTTTTTTTTTTGCTGTTCTGTTTTGTTTACTCTCAAATATACATGTTGTGGTTATCTTCTATCTTACTGATCTTCGGCTTCTCATTAAATGAAATGAAATAGTGAGGAGGATACCAAAACCCCTGGGAATTCTCTAGTCTTGGAGGCAAGAGGTGTACAAGCTTTTCAGTAAAATATTCTCTCCCACCCCCTGGTCACCATACTTCTATTCCTAGCAGTCAGAGTACCAGTCTTGTGTCTATGCTGAGGAAATAATAGTGGGTGGATGTAGATCCCTTCTGACTATAACTTCCCGTACACAGATAGACTCAGTTGCGCATACCCCTTTTGATCATGTTTATGGAACAATTGCTATCATTGTACCCTATCAGCAAGGAATCAAATCTGTTAAGTCGGCCTGTTGTCTTGAACTATTTATTGCTTCTTATCTTTATGTAAAGATCTTCCATCTTGAAGCTACAGCTTCAACTTAAGCTTATCTATGGCATTTGCTTTCTATGGTCAGATACCACTAATTGTACCCATGGATTTACTCCAAGGAAGCTGAGAACTGTTGTTCTAGAGAAGATAGAAAATTGCTTTCTGTGGAGCCCAAAGCAGTTAACTGAGGCTACACAAATGAAAGGCGGTGGAGCAGAGAGAGCCATGAGGACCACATCCATGACTGTGTCACAAAGGTCCCCAGGCATGTGGGCACTTCTAAAGAACTTTATGTGTAGAACTTTAAGCACTTCTGCAAGACTCCTAGGAAGAAGACAATGTCCCACCCTCCTTTCTTTAACTAATGACTTGCTCTAAGAGTCTATGGAGCCCTGATAATTGGAAAGGTTACAGGCAATTTTCATTTCTCCTAGTGCTTTAGTTCTAAGGCTCTAACCATGAAACAATAGCCATAGCAGCAGGTCTTCAGAGCCACCAGAACCCTCCTGGTGTGGGCAGATGGTGGTGAATAAGCTACTACCAATCAAAGGTGGCCATCTCAACCAGCCTCATGCCATGGTCAGCCCTCTGCATGTTTCTAAGGTAGATGTGAAGAGACATTAACATAGTGTAATGCACTTTGTTTTTCACTTAAGCTCCAAAAACCCAACAGTTACCACATGTAAAACACTATCTGAGAGGGCAACCAGATACAAAAATCATGTTTAGTAGATGGAGTTACAACCAGTGGTGGCCTCAGACGTCCTACCCTGAGATGTTTCTTATAAACAATTCCATATCTGGGTCATGGATTCTTACCGACTAATTGGAGACAGAGGAACCTTTCTGTTGTTACCATTAAACAGTTGGCATTTGCCCATGAATCTACCTGTAGACCCTGATCCATCTACCCTTATACTAAGATCTGATGGAGGTGTGTAACTATGTTTGCCTGAAAGCATTTACACATCTCTTGAGCAGAGTTTCTGGAGAAAAGTGTAAGTATGTTCAGTGGAACATCATTTCAACTCCCTTGCTAGCTCTGTGCATGAAAATCTACAACGTAGCAAGATATATGGGGTTGTATTTATGCTCAAATTTACCACCAGATGTCTTTTCTTCCCATGTGTAGCCTCAGAGTCTATGTAGGGCTACTGTGATGTACGGTAGATATGCTCAGTGTATTTCCATTTTTAAAATAATGTTTTTGACCTCTTGTCCTTGAGGTAATTGATTTCACCCACATATCTCACCTCATTCATAATAGTTTTTGCTATTTCCTGATTCTATTTTAAACCTCATCTTGTCATGTAATGGAGTTTTTGAAAACAGCTTTCCTCTCTTTTTGCCATTTCAATTTTTTAATTCACATCTATTCTCTCCATACAGATGCAATTAAACAAGCTATCTAGAGAGAATGCCAGATTCCCCCCCCCCAACCACCAATTGCTTCTTTTTTAAAAATGTGACATCATTCAACTTAAATACTGAATGTTTAAATAGCATCCTAATTTTGTTATTCTAATGCAAATCAAATTGTCAGGGTCTGGGCTGAGCCTTTTGTCCGCAGGCAGTTCAGAAATCCAATATACTGTACAAATAGCCCAATTGTACTGAAAAATGGACTGGGTTCAGAAGTTCACAGTGAAATTCAGGCCACATGATGATAAGGTAGGGATCGCCAAGTTTGGTCAAAAGCTAGTAGAGCAAAACACAGTGAAAAACAAAAGAAAATGTGAAGTAATATTTTTAGAATTGTGGGGTTAGTTTGGAAGCATCCCTGCTGCCTTCAACACAAATATAACTTTCCCCTTTTACCATGAAGATCAGTGGGGCTGCGGTGTCTCAGTGGTTAAGAAACTTGCCTTGTTAGCTGGAAGGCTGGCAAGTCAGCAGTTTGAGACTGGGGTACTGCTTGATGGATTGAGCGCCTGTCTCTGTCCCAGCTCTTGGGGACATGAAAGGAGCCTCATTCGGGCATCCCCTGAGTGGAGTTTCTCTAGCAAAAATCCTTTCAACCCAGAATAATTTCTGACATGAAATTATTATTATGAAGATGAGTTGGTGATGGAAATGAAAATGTTCTATGAACTTTGCTTGTTATATTTATTGGCCAAAATCCTCAAAATTGTGTTTGACGTAATTTTAATTTAATTTTAGATTTGTATCCCGCTCTCCTCGGTAGCAACCAACTCAGAGCGGCTCACAGAGCGGCTAATATCACTTTTAAAGTGCAGACAAAAATACAATAGCATACAATATAACAAAACAGTAAAGTACAGTAAATATCATATATATAGTAGGTCAGTACACATTAAACATCAATACACATTACAGTACAATCAAAATACCATGGCATGTAGTGCAACAGAGCACTAAGGTTCAATAAATATCATACAGTAGAACAATACACATCATAGTAGAAAACAGTATAATGCAAAAACATCCACCTACAGCTGTAGTCCAATTCCTCTTCCCGGCCAAAGGACGTTGGTCGGGAGTCCGGTAAAGCGGCGGCACAAATTTTGTCCACTGCTACCTCCTGCAGCTGGTGTACCTTCCTCCTCCTGGCCGGAGGACACCCAGGTGTGTCTCCTTTCCCCAGGCCACTGGGCAAGAGAAGGAGTCCATTGGGGGTGGAGACAGCAGGTCTCATAGCCGCCAGCCCCCAGCACAGCTGTGTCTCCTCTCCCAGCTGCATCTCTTCTCCCCGGGCCACTGGGTGAGAGAAGGTATCCGTTAGAGTGGCAAAGCCAGGAGGGCATGAGGTGTGGTGACGTCAGGATCTTCGAGCCTCCCATGCCCATAGGAGGCTCCTTTATCCTCCCGGCCGGTGGCAGGGCTGGGAGGGCACAGGGAGCGGCAGCGGGCGTCTTCGAGCCTCCCCTGGCCACAGGAGGCTCCTTTATCCTCTTGGCCAGTAGCAGGGCCGGGAGGGCGCAGTTCCCTGTTGCTAGACATAATATGTGGCATATTTACACTGGCATAACTTTATGTTACAATAGCTTGAACAAGACACTGATATACTGATATCAAAAGTTATCTAGCCAAGAGTGGGGACTACAACCCAGTGAATACAAAATATTGAAAAACACACAAAATAAACAAACCAAAGTCTTTTGGTCCATGTACAAAAGTCAATAACTAAAAAAGGCATTACAGTACTTTTATTATCAAAGATATATTTTGCAGATTCCCTTTTTTAATTGCCCTCTTCTATTTCTTTACAATGAAAAAAAAATCAAAATACTGTAGTGAAATAATTTTTATACAGTAAAACCTCGCCTAAAGACCACCTCGCTTAGAGAGTAATTTGCTTAAAGAGCAGAATTTTTTCTCAATGCTTGCCTCGCTTAACAACTAAAACCAACCAAAAACTCACTTAACAACTAAATCAGGGTTCAGAATCCCCCCCACCAGAAGTCACAATTGGTCACTTACTATGGTGTTTCGCTTAAAGGGCAAACTTGCTTAAAGAGCAATCCTGAGGGACACATTATGCTTTTTAAGTGAGGTACCACTGTACTTTGGTTTAATCATCAATACAAATGGGGACCTCAGCCAAGAATTCTGAAGACGGCTGAGACCTGGAAGGGCAATGAAGACATTGGAAAATATGATCTAGTGTAAGGACAGTCAGTGGAGATGAAGATCAAATCATTCACAATATTGTAACCTAAATGATAAAGAAAGCTGACAGGAGAAAAATTGATTTATTTGAAATGTGTTGCTGGAGGAGAGCTTTGTGGATGCTCTGGACTGCCAGATCAAATCAAGCCTCTGGAGACAAAAATGATGAACTTAGACTTGATAATCTTTTCTAATTCCTTCATTTCTGCCCTTCTAGATCTCAATTTAACCAGTATTTCCCAACCAAATTGTAAAGCTCAAGCGATTAAGGTACGGAACTTGAAGACTAGAAGGTCGGAGTTTGATATCCGAGTACTACATGATGGAGTGACCTCCCATCTCTGTCCTAGCTCCTGCCAACATAGCAGTTTGAAAGCAAGAAATTGCAAGTAGATAAATAGGGACCACTTCAGTGGAAGGGGAAACAGCATTCCATGTACTCCAGTGTCTAGGCATGCCTGCCACATGTCCACAGAAACATCTGCATAAGCAGACAGCACTGGTTCTTTGACTATAAACAGAGATGAACACTGAACCCTAGAGTTGGATACAACTGGCTTTCAAGCAAGGGTGACCTTTACTTTTACCTTTACCTCCTAACCTTTGGTTTTTGGACTTCAATTCCCAGAAGCCTAAGTCAATTCCCCCAAAGCACTGAGTCAATATACTGACTTAGGCTTCTGGGAACTGAAGTCCCCCTGTGGAGCCTTAATCACTGATCTAAACAGGTTATAAAATTGGGGGCAGGGGGCGGGGGGGTCTTTCCCTCTAAGACAATGAATACAAAATATTTTTAATGTGTCATGCTTTGGACATATTATGAGAAGGCAAGACAGCAAGAAAACCAAATATGAGATGGACTGACTCTTTAATGGAAGCCACAAACTTGAGTTGTCTAGAGCTGAGCAGGGCTATTCAGGACAGGACATTTGGAGAGCACTCATTTTATAGGGTCACCATGAGTTGGAGCTGACTCGATGTCATGAAACGACCCAAAAGAACAACTACTACCACCCTACTAGCATATGAACAGGTAAAGGTAAAGGTCGCTATTGCTCGAAAGCTCGTTGTATCCAACTCTAGTGTCCAGTGCTCATCTCTGTTTATAGCCAAAGAGCCAGTGCTGTCTCCATTTGCAGATGTTTCCATGGACATGTGGTAGCCATGACTAAACACCAGAGTGCACAGAATGCTGTTTGCCTTCCCACCAAAGTGGTCCTTATTTATCTACTTGCAGTTTCTTGCTTTTGAACTGCTAGGTTGGCAGGAGCTGGGGCACAGACAGGAGCTCACTCCACCATGCAGTACTTGGATCTCGAACTGCTGACCTGAAGACCTTCCAGTCTTCAAGTTCAGTGTCTTAGCCACTAAGCCACCGCAGTCCCAGGGTATGAATAGTACTGCCCTAATTGCACACCCTGTACTATCCTCTTATTTGGCTTATCACAATGTGTTATCTGTTGAAAACAGTCTAGAAATTTCAGCTAGTCGCAGACAGGGCAGCTAGGCTGCCAAGGGGACACTGGTTGATACAGCCAGGTCTTGACTCTGCTGTCTTTTCCATTTACAATAGCTACCAGGTTGTTTCCAGGCACTGATTCAAAACTCTGACTCAAAGTCTTCAGTGGTTTTGGCTTGTGTTGTATGTGTCTCCTCTGATTATTAATCCCCTGGACTTTAAAGTCATCATCTGAGGTTCTCTTCTAGATGAGCCAAGTGGCTACTATAAGGAGAAGAGTTTTTTAATCCTGGCATTTGCTTTAGGAATGCCCTTTCCAAGGAGATTTGATTAGCATTTAGATGGATGCTTTCTGATACTAAATGGAGGGATTTTTAGAAAATCTTTCCTGGCAATTTAAGTACTGTTTTAGCATCCATCATTCTTTGCACCATTGTATCCCATCGTCATCTTGACCAGTACTATAGTCACAATTCAGAAGTGCACCTCCCTCATTGAGACTCTCTCTCTCTCTCTCTCTCTCTCTCTCACTCACACTCACACACACACACACACACACACACACACACACACACACACACACACACACACACACACACACACACACACACACACACACACACTTTTTGTGGAGTAAAGGGTTTGCAAAAAATTTACAAAACTGAACTCTATGTATGCAAAAATTATCACAATGGTGTGATTAAATTACATACATTTTTTTCCTGAGGGTGGAAAAAGCCCACTCACACACACACACAAACACAGAAGTTGAGTCAGTGTGGTAATGAATACAAACTGCAGCGAAAGAAAACAATCCATTTCCATTAGTAATAGTTGTCACCGAGAATGAATTTTATGCCATGAAAATGATGATAAATTGCGTTATTATTCTGGTACTCACTGCAAAATGCTACTTTTTTCCAATGCTGGACTCTAAACGCAGTCTTCCCGGGGTGTCACAATTAGCACTACACTGCTGTCTGTGGACTGCATTGCTTAGAAGGGGTACTCATGTAAGCTGCATACACTGGCAGTGCTGTTAAGTATTCATTTCTAAGATCAACACATACATCCAGGCTCACGACACACAGAGAAGGGGGACTAGCATTGGGGAACAGCTTTAAACAATAGATGTCTAAAAGTACTGCCATTTAGATTTTGCATTCATGATGTTCAGATAGACTGCTGTTTCCTGGAAGCTACTTTGCAGGCAGAAAACCCCGGCCCTCCTAATGCCCCATGTGTATCTCTTCCTTACAAGCCCACTGTGTATTGGACAACTGCTTCCATACTGCCAAGGTAAGAGGAAAGATGTGCTTTTAAAAATAGACAAAGAAAAGTGCAGATTTGCATAAAGTTTTCATATGTCGGTGTCTACATATAGGTGATGCACATTGGGAAATAATTATTGTCACTTAAATGGAAATGAAATACATTTCACCATAGTAACTGGAAAGTAGGACGCAGGGTTGCAATGTTTAAGATGTTTGTAGTCATCTTTGTGCAGTTCAAAGAACCTTACAGTGACTAATAAAACAGATAACATATTATACAGTTTAAAAAAAACCAGAACCCCAGGAGGAGAAGGGAACACAAAACTTGCCAGATGAATAAACCTGGCAGTGAAATAGATAACACTTTACAACCCTTTCTGGTAAACAGTAGGGAAAGTGTACCACAGGGAAAAGAACTCCACCGGCATGGAGCAACTGAGGTGGGGACTGCTTTTAGCTGTGACGGTGGATGCAGACAGAGCAGAGAATAATGGAATAGATGCCATGTTCAAAGGAGGACAACAAAATCATTAGGGCAGATCTTGGGGGATAAAGCTCAGGGTCCGATTCAGCAGAAAGCACCTGGTTTATCACATTTTGAAGTAAGTGCATCTCATAAGACCCTAGCTCCGAACAAGGAAGAAATATGATTTGTCCTCTCATGTGAGTGCTTCTGTTGAACATTTCCGTTGCAAGCTGAAATGGAATATGACAGGCTTACTTCACTCTGTGCCTATCTCAGAGCACTGTGGTGTCCTTGGATGCTGTACCCAGACATAGAAGTCAACCATTGTGGGGTCCTGGATAGTGACACCAAGGCTAAATTATGGAACTCATATCCAAAAGAAGGAGTAAGAAATCTCCCAGGTATGGCACAGCTGTCTTACCAGGCTTTCAAGTGAGTTAAGTAATATTGTAATGTGTTTTCGACCCAGAGTAATCTCTGACACGAAAACACATTACAATACTAATCGAAGGAGGAAGGAATCAAAAACCTTTACACTCCAGTGTCTCCAGTTCCCAAATAACACCACCACAAGGAAGGCACAAGTCTGGAAAATGTGGGACCTAAAGTAAAGTTTAGGGACTGTGGTGGCTTAGTGGTTAAGATGCTGAAATTGATGACTGGAAGGTCAGTAGGTCAGCAGCTCAAGACCCAAGTGCTACATGATGGAGTGAGCGTCTGTCTCTGTCCCAACTCCTACCAATTTAGTGTTTGAAAGCAAGAAATTGCAAGTAGATAAATAGGTATCACTTTAATGGGAAGGTAAACAGCGTCCCATGCACTCCAGTGCCTAGGCATGCCTGCCACATGTCTATGTAAATGTCTACAGATGCAGACAGTGTTGGCTCTTTAGCTATAAACAGAGATGAGCACTGAACTCTAGAGTCAGATATGACTGGCTATTGAGCAAAGGTTAGAGAACATTTGCCTTTCAAAATATTTTCCTCTTCAAGTACCAGAAACCAGTGGTGGGCTCCAAAGAAATTTACTACCTACTCTGTGGGTATAGTATGGTGAGCGTGGCCAGGGGGAAAGCCCTGCGTTGCACCCAAATTAGGACTACTTTATTTCAAAACTTGGATGGGTGTTGCCAGCCAGAATTTCTGCTACCGGTTCTGGAGAACTAGTGCAAACCTGCTGATGCCCACCACTGCCAGAAACCCCACCCAATGAGGCCAACAGTAAATAATTATGGAAGTTGTGATCTAAAACCTGTGCTGGCTTCCTAACCACAGACCTAAAGGCCATGAAGAGCTTTAAAAGATAGCCTGATGCCTGGAATTGGGTGCTCATGAGTTGAATGTTCATGTATTCCAGAAGCTGAGGTTGGTTTGCCACTGCTGTGTTGCTTTCATGTCTTCTAATTTCCACAAAAATAAGTGCTGTGGCTTTTTGTAGGTCCTGAATCCTCTGATTTATTATAAGACCTCCCAATTTAAACACCTTGCTTTCATCAAGCTGAAGACAACTTTGCTTCAAGCCATTATTATCTTCCATGTTCTTCTTCTTATGCTTCTGCTGCTGCTGCTCACTAGCAAGGTGACTTGAAATATCCTGTCATTTTCTTAAGCTGGCAAGGACATCAAGTGTCTTCTTATCAATTCTTTATTTACTTATGCTGTTTTCTTATGCAAGCTTTGTTTACTTGACACGCAACTGCTTTCATTTTTCTTCATTAAGAATGTATGCTTAATTATCTTACTTTGTTATGAATCCCGTTGAGTTTATTGTTCATAGAAAGACCAGGCAGTGTACAAATAAAGTAATGGATTGATTATGAAAGCTTACTATTAATCTTTGGCTTCTCATATCCCAGTCTTGAAACCATATTTAATTATTCCAAGCTGAAAATGAAGCATTACATGATTTAACATCAGTTTAATCAATGGCAATCCACTACCTAGTCTTTGATGCTCATTTTATTGCTCTTGTCCACGCTATGCTTCCTGCCCTCATGTTCTACTGCTGTTATACGTAGTCACTGTACTAAAAAGAAATGCATCTTTATGACATGAAATCTCCTGATGTGTTTACAAGTGGCATCTCTTTCTTTCAGCTTGCAAACACACATTTTATACATGGTGGTGGATCACTATACTAGGAAAATCCACAAACTTCACTATGCTATGTTAAGTGAATTGTTGGAATCCCCTTAAAATAGCTTTCCCCAATCTTATGCTTCCTTTTAATGATTGACTGCAAGTCCCATCAACCTCAGAGAGTTTGGCTACTGCTGTCTGGAGGCAATGGGAGTTTCAGTCTGACCCATTTGGATGGTGTCAGGCTGGGGAAGGTTACCTTAAATAATTGGCCAAATTTTTGTTGTGGTGAATTGCCATAAGATAAGAATTTTTTGTGGCTATTATCTGTTGTATTTTGTGTGCCCTGGCAAACAACAAATAATGCCTATGGAGTTTTCTCAAATTGAATTTTTGCCGAAAACTTACACTTTTCTCCTAACTGTGCACCAGGTTTTTGGCCTATATTTACTTGAATCATTTAAAATGATTCTGAGACATCCGTTCAAAAGACTGTGACTTTTCTCTTGACTTTGAAGAAGCTTCGTGAGCTTATATTTTCCAGCGCGTGAAAATGCTAAAGGCGAGAGAATGTTAATACTGTAACAGTTTCCTTCCCAGCTGTAGGAATTAATTAGGCAAAACCACTGCAGAAAGTCTTTGTATTGGATCTTAAACCTGAATCCTCTACTGAGGCAAATTTCAGTGATGTTAGACATGAGCCCAACCATTTATGATGAATATTCAAGGATTCTTCCCCAGATCCCTATTTCCTCCTCCACGTGTTCTTAAAATATTATATTGGTGAATGTAATGGGCAAAGGAGGTGGATTGAGAAAAGGAGGGTTATGAAAGAGTGCAGAGGAGCACCAAGTAAGCAACTTGGGTTGTAAAATATATTAAGAAGGATGAATCTTTACATTAAAGGTGACCCTGTCTCCAAATTTACAGATTTGCCTTTGGCTCTTCGGAAGTTTTAGATTTCAGCTCCCAGTCAGCATGTTGAATAATCAGGAATCCTGGGAGTGGACATCCAAAAACATCAAGAGGCCCCAAAATTGACAGCTAATGCACTATTTGAAGGATTCTCTGCTTTAAATAGTCTTTGAGTAAGAGCAGGAGCAGCAGCAGACATTTTACTTTGATATATGTAAAGGTGAAGGTAAAGGTCATTCTTGCTCAAAAGCCAGTTGTGTCCAAGTCTAGGAAAAAGTACTTTTCTCCATCTATAGCCAAAGAGCCAGCGCTATCTACATCTGCAGATATTTCCATGGTCATATGGCAGTCATGACTAGATGCTGGAGCACACAGAACAGTGTTACCTTTCCCGCTGGAGTAGTATCTATTTATTTACTTGCAATTTCTTGCTTTCGAACTACAAGGTTGGCAGAAGCTGGGACAGACGACAGGTGCTCACTCCATCATGCAGCACTCCGGTCTTGAACTGATGATATATGTAGCTACAAGCAAATGTTGGGTAGACTCTTGAGTCGATCTTCCCTTCTCATCGCATAATCAGTGATGAAGTATAGGCTTTGTAGCCTGAGACCTCTAGAAAGCACCATGTTAGGGAAGACTGCCCAAGGCTGAGGATTACATTTATGCACTACTATGGTATGATGTAATAGGCATATCCTCAAGATAGTGTGATCAAAGGCTACCTTTGCATTTAATGTGCATATTTTCATATTAAAGGCAAATAGCAGCTGTAGGTGCATGGATGTGAGAGATGGAATGACCTGTATTGCAGCAAGTAGGAAGAGGGGGTTTAATCATTCATTCTCCAAGTGTAGTCTTCAGGATTAAAATTCCCCCTTTGAAGCTGCTGTTTACATTAAGATGGGATCTCACACTCATGTCCTTGGTTTCATTGGTTTGAAACAGCTGCAGAAAACTGCAGTGCCAGTTCCAACAGAAGTCACAAAGGAAACTTTTTTAAAAAATCTGTATCATAGGAAAGCTATGGTAACGCCAAGAATTCTCCCAGCCAATGGCCATTCGTAGCATAGGGCCAAGGTTTAACGTTCCACCTGTTTATCTTGTGTGGAAATCATAGAATTGTGGTGGGGACACTTTATTTACCAAGGAGTGAAAGAAGAAAAGTTATGATTTGGTTCATGTTATAAACAGGACTTCAGCCAATAAAAGATAACCTTTCAAAGCCTTTGGGACTGTCTTGCTCTACAGTCCAGCTCTAAGATTAGGTGAAGGCCTTTCCTTCAGGTGGCAGAAACTGAAAGGTGCCACCAATGTTTTGAAAGAGAGAACTATATGCCTCATAGACTGCAGTGTGCCACCTGGTTACCAGTCCACTGAGTGATGCTCTCCCACTGAAGAAAAATTCAAATGCTCATTCATTTGGCTTTTGTGCACAGAATGAGAGGAAACCCCATTTTGTTCTTCACCTCAGGCAGCAAAATATCTTGTGCCAGTCCTCTAGCTCTGTCATATTGCCTTCAGCTAAGTTTGCAACAAGCTTCCAATCAAGCATAGCTTGGGCTTCTTAACAAGTTAACTTCACAGAAACAGCGGGTAAGAGACAGTAACTGTTCCTGAATTGCACCCTTCTGGACTACCCTTCCCCTGTGGTTGCACAGTTCGAATGCCATATCTGCCTTAGGCTTGGCATGCATGGTTTGTATTTTTCCTCTGCTCTCCTTCACATGGCTTCCCCTACCTTAACTTGGTACCCTACAATTACTGGCTAGCTCAATGGTTTATGTATCTGGCTGTAAAGCCAAAGGTTGGAAGTTCAGTTCTCCACTGTCCTTCTTTGACAGGAGCTGAACTTGATGATGGCTAATCTTGGCACTCCAGATGTTCTTGAACTTCAATTTCCAGAAGACCTGATTAGCAGGGGGTGCTGACTTGGGCTCCTGGTAATTGAAGTCCAAGAACACCAGAAGTGCCAAAGTTCACCATCACTGAATTCTATACTGTCCCTTCCAGCTCTGCAGTTCTAAGATGATTTAAAAAAAAATACAACTCTCATCATCCTACCAGACCAATAAATCTAGAGGATGCCAGGCTGAAGAGGGCTGTGATGTTGTCCATCGTTCTGAAAGAGTTAGTTTAGTAGTGAATTAAATAGAACCCATGGATACAATTTATTTCAGCTTTTGATAAAGTTCCTAGCACACAGACATTAAGGAAATGAAGTCACTCTGGAGTGGGAGTTTTAAAGTCCTCAGTGGGATTAAGAGGCCAGTTAAGAGACTGGAAGGAATGAAGGGTTGGGAATAAATGACCCAGCCTCCTCCTCAAATAGGAAAGAGAATCGTAATGAGCAAAACTGTCTATGGGCTCAGATTGAGGAATGCTGATGCTCAGTAACAGTAATAACCTGTTCGACAGAATGAGTAGTGAGCTGGCAAATATTTGCTGAAGTTGTTAAATTATCTAGGTTACTTTAAATGGAGGAGATTTTTGAGGAAATCCCAGAAGGAACTAACTAATACAACTAGGCAAATTTGACAACATAAGTTAAAAAGAGCTCTTGGTGAAAGGAAATATATGCTGGTTCTGAATCTCAGCAGGATTTGCAATTATTTTCCTGGGAGGTAACAAAAGATATTGTCAACTCCCTCTGCAGCGCAAGGCTGAGACCACACTATTCTTTTGGTTTGGACATTGTGTCATTGAAAAACTCTTTTATCACTATTATTTAACCTCTGACTAAATGAAATGTTTCCAGAGGATGGATAGAGGGATGCTGGGAAAGTAATTTAGTCCATGCCAATCTGATCCATTTGTTGCACCCTGCAGTCTCTCAAAATACAAGCCTTTTAGACAGAAGGAGAGTGATGGGGCACAGAGATAGTAGGGTTACCAGTAGTGAAAAGAGAGAGAATTTTTACTGCCATAATTTAAATTGTTTTAGCATGACATTGAAAAGCAAAAAATAATAATAATAACATACTGGGGGAAAATATCTTATGTATATCCATATAGAGATTGGCCAAAGAAGTACATGTAAACAATAATAGTTTGAACAGAAATTGGAGAAATGATAGGTTTTTAGAATAACCATTACCAGTCTTACCAGGTGACATATTTCAGCATTATCAATTCCTTACTGTGATTCATGCATTTTATTTTATTTTATGCTGTATTATAAGGAAAGCAGCTGACAGAGGAACACGGCGTGTGGTGTTCCATGGGGTCGCAAAGAGTCAGACTCAACTGTGCAACTGAACAACAACCAAAGTTAGAATAAGATTTATTTAAATGAAGAGCCAACACCTCCCCCAAAGTATTTTGAAATTTGTCTCCAGTGTTTTGAGGATGAAATTCATCTGATAGGGCAGCATTTGTTTGTTTTTATTTCAATTCCCAGAAGTCTAAGTCACTTCTCCAAAGCACTTATTTGACTTCAACTCACGCTGTATCCAACAGGTCCAAGCACAGGGAAGTGCCCAAGTACAATAAGGTAAAAGCCTATGGCCATACCACCCTGAACATGCCTGATCTCAGTAAGGTAAAAGCTGTGCTTGCTTGAAACCCAGTCATATCCAACTCTAGGGTTCAGTACTCATCTCTCATCCAAAGAGCCAGCGCTGTCTGCATCTGCACACATTTCTGTGGACATGTGACAGGCATGACTAGACAGAATACTATTTACCTTCCCACCAAAGTGGTACATATTTATCTACTTGCAAATTCTTGCTTTTGAACTGCTAGGTTGGCAGGAGATGGGACAGAGATAGGAGCTCACTCCATCATGCAGTATTCGGGTCTCAAACTGCTGACCTGCCAACCTTCCAGACATCAAGTTCAGTGTCTTAACCACTAAGCCACCACATTCCCAAGTACAGTAAATGACATTTTATAAAATGGGTGAGATCTCCCCACCATCATCACCACCATGTGATACTGGATAAGAGGCCAAGGGCATGTGGTGGTGGGATAGAATTTAAAACTACAGAATGTAGTAGAACATAATGTTGCAACGTAGAGAAGAAGCCAAAGAACATAACAAGGGATTGAGAATTAAGAGCTCAAATGCATTTTCTCTTAGGCTGGTTGGGACTCAGGGAACATTGTTGTCCATATGGAATCTTGAAGGAGATGGAAGGGGCTCCAGCTTCCTCTTATTGGCGTTATAATAGTTTTCCTTTCAGCCCATGAACCAGAGCTATGATGTCAACCAAAATAAGATTTCTGAATCCAAAGCCAGGAGTGGGAGAGGATGCATGGAGGAAACACTCTTGTTCTGCCTCCCCAGCTGGTGCTCTGAAAACCACATTTTCCTAGCCTGGATTTGTATTGGGAAAGCAGCCCCCAGCTTTTATGTTGTAAATCTGAACGAGAAAACATGTAGTAATCAAAAATGTGCACTAAAAATACAACACAGGGCTTAGATTGTTCCAGAACAGAATCCCCTGGCCTACTAGCAGACCACGGGTTGTACTGGGCTTCCAAAGAAAATTGTTCTGGCTCTGGCCCCAAACAAACATGGTAAATCTTTGGCCCACAGTTTTGCTTGTAAGTGAATGAAAAACTGTCACAATTTATTGTGTGTGGCAGAGATTCAATATATTCCTGTCACTCACTCCTTTCCAGGGACATACACCAAGAGCTCTTGGGGATGGGCCAGACACCAGTGACCTGCTTTCATTATAATTTATGGAGGAAGAAAATGCAGTTGAAGCCATCATCCAATTAATCATAAAATGCAATTCAATTGAATTCAATTGAATGCAATAAACAATCAGCTAGGGATACTGACTTATAGCCCTTGAAACTGGATGATTCCTGATCCCTAATCAGATGCTATTATGTCCTATAAAGTTCCAGAATCTGGTGTCACTCTACTTCAATGTGCCCAGATTAAGTATTTACTATGCCAACTCACTCTTTCATTCACAGAGTGTGTGTATGGAGAGGTCCAGACAATATTTTCCATGTATTGCTGTCAAGAGACTCAACACCGATCATCAGGTGATGGTCAACTAACCTGACAACCCTGAGGACTAACGCCCTTGGGTGCCGAAGTCCACAGGGAAGGGTGATGGTCCCCAAGTGGATTAAATCCCACTTGAATCCATCTTGATGAAGAGCAGCAGCTTCATCAATATTGGCCTGGGGCCAATGAGGACTTTGTGTGCCAAAAGGGCCCAGGACCAGAAAGTGACTTGTGGAACTGGATCAGTGGTATGGGGGTCATGCTGCAACGTGGAAGGCAAATGGAAGACTACTGCATTATATTCTTAGGACAATCTTCATGGCTGATCACCATGAGGATCACCAATATTTGGAATTGGGTACAGCATAAGAAGAAGAAAAAGCTGTCAAGATTTGATACTGGGGGTCAAAAGGAGGGCTTGTATTTGTATTTTGTATTTGTATTTGTATTTGTATTTGTATTTTCGGCTTATATGCCGCCCCACTCGCAGAGCGACTCTGGGCGGCTTACAGAAGAAACAATTACAATTACATACCATATTCCATAGCTTCCAGCTACACGACCTCTGCTTCCTGTTTAACTCCTGGGGCTGCCCACACACCTCAGCTGGAGAACTATCTCTCCACACCACTTGCATCATCACTTGCAAGAACTTATGTGCACCATCCCTTCCAGTCAGTAGCTGACCTGAACAGTACTTGTTCTCCTCTTGCTCCTGCTGAGCATGAGAGACAAGGTCTAGATAGAGCACCACAGAGTGCTCAATGAACGTGGCTATCAAAAATGACTTTTGAAAATATCTTTATTTGGAAAAATTTAAAAATAAAATAAAAGGGCAGAACAAATAAAGGGAAAAACAGGTTCCAAAACAAAATACTGACTTCCACACACACACATGCACAAGGACATTGGGTGGGAAAGTGCAAAAAACTCCAGTAAAGCCAAGATTTTAAAATATGGAACAACTATCCAGGGGCCACAAAACTTCACACATAATGTCAAGGAGGAGAAGGAGGGGGAGAACCAGCCACAAGGCAGGGAAAGGGCTCTGAGGATGGGGAAGGGCAGATCAACAGAAGATGAGTGTAGGGAGGAGAGAAGGTAAGGTGGAGAAAGGGCAGAGGGAAGGGAGGGGACAGAGCTGGTGGAAACTACAGCAGCACCACCACCACCACCAATTCCTGTCCTCATTGCCATGCTGCCCCTTCCAGTTATCAGTTCAGGATCTTGACCTTACAGCAAGAGTTCTCAACCTTTTTAAGCCTGGGGCCGGGTCACGCTCCCTCAGACAGCTTCATGGGTCGGATGGCCATTTTGCCCTTCTTCCACCACATGGCACTTCCTGGTTTGGTGGAGGCAGTGGGGGCCACATGAAATGGTGCCGCAAGCTGCATCCGGCCCACGGGCCACATGTTGAGAATCCCTGCCTTACAGCAATTCCACAAAAACCCAGTTTATTTGACAGTCAAGACACAACCTAAGGAGAAGAAAGCAAAAATAGCTGCAAACTGGATTTGGTTTGGTAGCATGAAGAACTGTCTTCCTGGAAGCACTTTTAGTCTGAGTAACATATAGCTAGGGAGAGCAATTGAGTGGACATCCTGTTCTTCTTCCAGGCATTTTTGGTCTCTCCAGTCTAGCTTGGACTTGGCTAGCATTCAGACCAAAATGAAAGACATTTTGCAAATTCCTATTCAGAGGGCAGAGAATCTGTCAATTCAAGCAGGATGCACATGAAAGAATCTCTTGTGGGGCCGGGGGTAATAATTAATGTAATGTCAGGGAAGAGAAAGAAACAAATTTTGGTTTGATTCTTGTTGAGCGATCTCCCTCCCCTTCAACTCCCTGTAGTATTTTTCTGGACTGTCTTCAGAAGACTGCACTCTTTGGCTGTACTCCTCCTGACCCAAATTTGGAAATTTTACAAAAGCTTAAAAAGAAAAACTGCCTATAAGCCTGGAGTAAGCTCACTTAGATAAAGGCAGAAACCTAGGATCTACATTCACTTATTAGTGAGGAGTAGGTTAGACACACTGAAGAAACTTGACCTATTAAATCAAATTTATGAACATCCCATTGACCCAGTGGGCTGTATTAACCTCCTCTCATTTCTTAAACAAAGCTACAGATGCTCCTTCAAGTTTAGTTTTGAAATCTTTGGAAACAGAAAAAAAACAAAGTCTGTCCACTTGTATGCTTCCCTATCCACAGGATTTCATCTACTGTGCACGCTAACAGGAGTACGACTGCCAGAGTTCAGCATGGTGCACCAGCTTTGCTTTATTACTGGGAACAGTTGGTTGCAATAATTAGCAGGTTCTGCTATAATTGGTGTGGTGTGTCCTTGAGCAGTCACTGCAACACAGAATGTTGTAATTATACATTAATATCAAATGCCATTTGCTTATCATCTTGCAGGCAGATAGCATCTCTTTGTGTTATGCGCTGTTAATGCTGGAACAATTCACAAGTCCGGGCCACCCTCACATTCATTGTCTCTGCTGTGTTGTTGAAGTGGAAGAAGACACGCTGTTTTCCATTTTCATGTTTTCGCAAGGGTGACACATTATAACTCGAAGTATATGCACAGATGCAGACATCAATAAAGACTGTGTCTGCAAGAGTCCTCCTTCTCCCACCTCCATGTCTGGTACTTGCTCCTTCTTTCCTTCCTTCATTTATTGCAACCAACATGCAACAAATCTTCTTCAGTTTTTCTTTTTTAAATGAGTGCATGGGCTCAGGTTGTATACCTGCCTTCTACACACTCCCCCATTGACAAAATTGTGTTTAAATAGTATTTTGCACACATTTGAAATATGCACATTTTCTATGTACACATTTCAAGTGTGTCTATCCCCCTCCCCAGATGCATTTCTGGACAACTGTTGGTATAAGGCAGGAATTCTCAACCTGTGGCCCATGGGCCAGATGCAGGCCATAGCATTATTTCATGTACCTCCCCACTTGCCTCCACCACACGAGGAAGTGCCATGTGGTGGAGGAAAGGCAAAATGGCCATCCAGCCCCTGAAGCTGTCTGAGGGAGCATGACTTGGCTCTCGGCTTTAAAAGGTTTAGAACTCCTCATATAAGGATTCTAGAACAAAAATTACACCCAGTCTGATGATTATTCAGGGAGTGTAGATTACTACAAGCCTGTCAAACCTTGGGTTTTGAAATTGGATTCCTTACAAATCCTTAAGAAATTTAGATTCTCTGTGTGAGGGAGCCCCACTTTTAACATCCATTCTTCTCAGATTCTAGTACCTGTTATCTTTCCTTGCTTTCATTGCCCGCCAGGCACTTCTGTCCTCCACCATCCTCCTCAACCTGACCAGCTTTGTGCCCATCGTGTCTACAATACCATCTAGCCATCTCATTTTTGGCCGCCCCGTTCTTCTTTTGCCCTCCACCTTTCCCAGCATCAAAGTTTCTCAAATGAATCCTCTCTTCTCATTTGATGTCCAAAGTACTTCAGCCTCATCTTTACTATTTGAACTTCTAAGAAGCTGTCAGAGTTGATTTCTTCTAGGATCGACCTATTTGTTCTCCTCGCTGTCCAGGGCACTCTTAAAACTCTCCTCCAACACCACATTTCAAAGGCATCTATTCTTCTGTGCTCAGCTTTCCTTATAGTCCCCCTCTCACAACCATACATTACCACCAGGAATACCATTGCTTTGGCTATGTCTTATTTTTCATTGTCTTATTTTCATACTAATCCAGATACTGCAAAGAACATCAATACATTATTCAGGTTATCACTTGGCAAGCCCAAGACTCTATTGATACTATTAATGTGGTGTGCCCTATGTCTTCAGCATTCTACTCTTAAAACATCCTCTCCCCAAAAAGAAACGGCAACTACAGAATAGACCAACTGGTAGAGTTTCACATTCTTTAGTTGATTTGCTGAATTAATTTTTTTTAAAAAAGACTGTGAGGAGTACAGGTCATTTATTCCAGCAGTCTGCTTAGGTGTTTGGACTAGAGATACATTCATACATATTTGACCCTAAATATAAGCCCATAAAGCAAGCAGCATTCTGGGCTAGTGTGAATCTTCCCAAGTCTTAGGCAGCGGAGCCAATAAAGGTTCAGATGACTGCTGTGGGCCTCTTTGCATTTAGTTTGAACAGTAGCAACATTCTTGGTGGCCCCTTGTGCCTGTTTTCCTTCCTGTAATAAATGGGGCATAGCTTTCCCTTTCAACTGTGATACTCACTGCTTATTGCAGAGAGGTGCTGTTAAGAGTGTGAGACGGGAAGTCTCGAAATCACACCCCTCTCTCAGGAATTCATTAGGGTACCCTTAAAGCAAGACATCATTCTCTTGCCTCCAACCTCCCCAGAATGCCATTCCCAAACCATTTTACTCCCTATGCAAATGGCTAGTCCAGACATATAGTAGCCATGCTCGGCCAAATTTTTATGGCACTAAAGACAGGAAATGCCCAGAGCACTTATTTTTCCTTTCTTGGCAGAAAGATACAATAGTAATGAACTAAATGACTAAAGTGGCTCAAGTGGTTAAGATGCTGAACTTGACAACTGAACAGTTGGAGTTCAATTCCTGAGTACTGCACAACAGAGTGAGCTCCCGTTGTCCATCCCAGCTCCTGTCAACCTAGCAGTTCGAAAGCAAGAAATCGCAAGTAGAGTCAGAGATGACCCTAGACTAGAATCAGATCCGACTGGCTTTCAAGCAAGGGTAACCTTTATTTTAGGGACTGCAGTGGCTCAAGTGGCTAAGATGCTGACTGGAAGGTGGCAGGTCAGCAGTTCGATTCCCAAGTACTGAGGGACGGAATGAGCTCCCATCTTTGTCCCAGCTCCTGCCAACCTAGTAATCTGAAAGCAAGAAACTGCAAGTAGATCAATAGGGACCACTTCGGTGGGAAGGTAAACAGCATTCCATGCACTCTGCTGTCTAGTCATGCCTTCCACATGACCATGGAAACATCTGCAGAAGGCTGTTACTAGGGTATGCCTGATTGTGATTCAAAAACACCACAATGTACAAGAGAAGAGTTGTGGAGTGGATGAGAGTCACCTGGGGTGGGGGCATGCACAACAAATCTCTCTCCCCCCCTAATTTGAAGTGCTCTCACAAGCTGGAAAGAGCTTTTGTGAGTGTATCACACACACCCAACCACTGCCACCTCATTTTTTTTCTTGTTTGCTACAGTGCAGAAGGAACCCAAATATGTGGTGGGGGAGAGTCATGTTATTTGTCCCCAGATCAGCAGCTTCCTCCTCTCACTTTTTCTCTCCTTTCTCCTGAGTATTAAGTCGTCGGCTGCAACTTGTATCCAAGAATGCGCCTGCAGCACATATGAAATGAGATATGCAGAATTTAACACCGGGACAGGAATGTACTGCCGAAGCCTTGAGAATATTATCAAGATGCACCTTCACAGCCAGTCCATCTGGAATGGCGTCTTCCACCTCCACAACCATTGGGTTCCTTCTCCGTGCATTTTGCCATTTGGCCCAATATGATGGTTTCCAGTGGCATTTCCTTCACTGAGGGGACCATCACCCAGTGATGGGATGTAACAGGTTCTCACCAGTTCACCAGAACCGGTAGTAACTTTCCCCAGTGTCCCAGAGAACCGGTAGCAGCTTTGGGGGAGAACCACCTTTGGGGCTTACCTTTTCACTGGTTCCCCCACTGCGCATGTGCACCAAGCACGTGGTGTGCATGCACACCTACAGTGCTTGGCACGTATGCACGGCCTCCTTGCTGTCCTCCCAAGCAGGGAGGAGGAAGAGAAGCTGCTAGCCTGAAGCTCCTTATAGCCTGCTCCCCAGGGTAAGTGACTCACCTTTGGATGTGGTGTGTCTGTGTGTATTTTAATGTGTATTCAATACCTTTACCTATATTGATGTACTACCACAGTTCCTAAAAAGGCCTGGTGGCCGGCAGGCCTGGCAGCCTGGCTTGGGGTTTTTAAGCAAAGTGGGGTTCCAAAGTAAAAATTTTGACATCCCACCACTGCCATCACCCCACCTAAAGGGGCTCATCTGCTTATAGCCGTTGGCCCCTTTAGGGAGTCAGGTTATTTACTGCCACCCGACACAGCATTGAGTCACTGGCTATACGGTCTACTTCATTACCATAGTGGGATATCCAGCCAGACATTCAAGTTTTAAGTACAGTACCCTAATTAAAGTGGCTTTTGTACGGAGGACAGATTAGAATTATATTCGGGCTTCTTTCTGTTCTCAGTGCATTTCTGAAATCTCACATTTTAAAACACCATACACATATGTCTACATGCCCCCATACAAGTTTGTACTATTTTAATATAAAGTGGCATAGTACATTAGCATTTAAACAATGCAGCACTTCACTTGGAATTTTCTTTTAAATTACATGTTCGGACTGGAGGGTATCATTCAGTCTGAACCCTTTATTCTAGCCAGCAACAACTAGACAAACCCCAGATACACACTTTTGAAAGACAGGGAACCCTCCAACACACATGACTGCAAATGCCAAAAATTATTCAAAATGATCTGTAACTGGAATAAATTCAAAATAAACAACCCCTGAAGGGGTGTTTAAAATTAATCCCTTTCTGGCAAAAAGAGATGTGCACTTTAACCATACATCATGTAGTTCCTGATCTTTAAATCAATGTCAACTTTGGCAATCCCGAGACAAAAACAGGAGTATTTCACTGTCTAGACAAGTCCTCAGTCTAGTGGTAGAGTCAGTCCTAACTTCCCATCATCAGGTGAGTGGTATGACGTACTGATTATGGTTCTTTCAAGAATCACTGAGGGTGTATCTTTGAAAAACATATTTTCTATCCTAGGGTTGCCATACGCTGGAGGCAACTTGATGGCACTTAACAACAACACTTCTGCACATTCAATTAAAACAATAGCAGATTGAGTCAGAGTGTCTCTCTTAAGGAGGCATGGATTTCTTCCATCCATAGAAGGAAGGGACTGAGATTAGCGAAAGTGGAGGAAGAGGGGTGCCTTGCTTCCTGGTAGGCTTAATAAACAGAGTCCTGCTGAAGAGTCGGGTACGTCAGATGCTGGAGATCCAGAAAAAGGCTCAGGACCAGAAAGTGACTCACTGAACTGAATCAGTGGTATGGGTGTCACGATGCAGAAGGCAAAGGGAAGACTACTGCATTATATTGTTCCCAGGACAATCGTCATGGCTGACCGCCATGAGGATTGCTGATATTCAGAATCGGAATATGGCACAAGAAAAAGAAATAATCCTCAAGTTTTTCCTCTTCCTTCTCCCATCTCTGGGGCTAGCAGTGAATGAGGAATACTAAATGGGCACATTGGCTGGTTGGAGAGCTCAGTGATTTAGCTATGAGCAAGGGTTGACATAAGCAAGAGTAGCCTGCTCCTGTGGTTAGAAAGGTTGCATTTGGGGAAGTCTGAGAAACATAGCCCTGAAAAGTAATTTATCTAAGATCTGGACTACCAGTAAAAGAAAGGACAAAGAATAACTTGAAAATAAGCAGACACTGATTAATACTTAGTAGTGATACAAGAGTAAAAGGAGTGGTGGGTATCAGCAGGTTAGCACCGGTTCACCAGAACAGGTAGCAGAAATTCCAGATGGCTCTGCCCATCCAAGTTTTGAAATAAAGTACTGTAGTCCTAATTCAGGTGCAATGCAGGGCTTTCCCCAGGCCACGCCCACCATACCACGCCCGCAGAGTAGGTAGTAAATTTGTTTGAATCCCACCACTGAGTAAGAGCCATTAGTTTTATGCTTTGTATGGGGTGGGGTGGGGGGAAGCTATGCCAAAGAGTATGATAGCCAACATACACTTCATTATTTCTTAAGAAGGAGGTACCAGGACACAGGCCAAATCTTAAAGAGTTATTGTTTAAAAATAATTCATTAGCCAAACTTAAAAAGTTGCTTTCAAAAAGGAATTGTTTGCATGATGTGTTACAGTGCTGGAAAAACGGAACATGTCAGTGTTACTCTTTAGAACTGTCTTTTTCAGATGCGGCTTAAATTGCTTATTGTTCTTCTGATTCATTCTTGTTCCTTTTTGTGCTTCTTCTCTAGGGGAAAGTTTACAATTTTTAAGTGAACAGCATAAAACATGAATAAAATAACTCAGAATAACCCTCAACATAATTACAAATACTTTTTACTAATAACTAGGACAGGTAACAACATTACTCTTTATGCAAAAAGAAAACTCATGATATTTCCACTGTTTGGTTGGGATCCTATTGATGCATGAGGACTGCATCACTTGCTGTGGATAATTGGCAAAGTGCCAGGATGCTCTTCCCACTTTTGCGAATTAGCTGCAATTAGCCACTACCAGTTATGCAAGTCTTACAGGAGGAATATGAGAAGGATTCAGACCAATCTGTTACACGTTATACTATCATCATCATCATCATCATCATCATCATCATCATCATCATCATCATCATCATCATCATCATCATCATCATCATCATCATCATCATCATCATCATCATCATCATCATCAAAAAGGAGGAACTGGTTAAAAGTAACTAATGTTGTATCTGAATTAATAAACCGCTACCTGTGAAAGCTCACACGGGGGGGGGGGGTGTCTTAGTTTTAATGTGCTTTTAATTTTGTTTTGGTTTTGATTTTGTTATTGTTGAAACAGGCTAAAAGTGTAATTGCATTGCAATTTACGCTGCAGTTTACATTGAAATTGGCACAGTTAAAGCTGAAGTGTTTACCAACATCAACATGTTGTAGAGCTAAGCAGGGAAAACCTGCTGGTTGTTTTTTAATGGGGAATGGTTTCTTTTTGCTCAGGAAGACGAGGATACTGTAGTTTATTTTCCATTGACTCAGCCAGCATCACTTTTGGCTGTGTTCTGGCATGTGCAGTCGCCTACCTCCTCCTAAAGGAGAAGTCACCAATGTGTCCTATAGTGACAGTGGCATCTTCATTTGGCATGAGATCATATTCTCAAGTGAGTGCCTATTGTCTCACCTCAAAACAATTGTTCTGGTGTTTGTTTTTAAAATATGCCTATTGCATTTAGCACTGTGTCACATAACCGCTGCACTGATAAGGTTACCTTTCTCGGCCTGTTCTGAAAAAAAAAACACCTGTTGATATCTAGAGGAAATTGACAAAATTAGTCAATGTTTACTTTTAGCAGGTCTTGTCAGCTCCATCCATTTCCCCCTAAAATACATTCTTCCCTGATATGAAAATCTTGGCTGGAGCCCAGATGTAATTGACAAAGTTGGATGATAAACTATTAAATCAAGACAATAGTATGATCCTTCAGAATATTATTTTTTTTAAAGAGTGTATAAGTAGTACTCTACTGGGATATGAATGTTAGGCCTCTGCATGATGTAGAAATACAAAAATTACTGACATATGCGTTTAAAGCCCTGAGAAGACAGATAATAGAGAGTGACAAAGGAAAGGGGTGGTGAAGAGGGTGGTATTAATAGGGGTGGTAGTAGAATGGGGTGGTAATGGGTGGTAGTAGAATGGTTGTAATGTACTGAATGGGAAACGCTCTATATACAGTACATGTGGACTGGTGCAGGATTTTAGTAGCAGTAACTACCCCAGCACCCCCGATAGGTTTTTTTTAAAAAAAACTTCAGCACAAACAGCATGGCAATGTAGACATAGCCTGATAAGGCTCCCTCTCTGGAAAAAAGTAATTATATCACATTTAATGGATTGGATGAAATCCTGTTGCTTGGTGTAGTAAGTCACACAAGAATAGGTCCATTCAATCAGTGGAGATTCAGTGAGTCAACTAGATTGTAATTTCCGTTGATTTAAACATGCCTACTCTGCTTGTGAGTACTGTGATGTCTTAGGGGTTAAGAGGCTGAACCAGCAGTTTGGCAGTTCAAGACCTGAGTGCTGCATGATGGAGTGAGCTCCCATCTCTGTCCCAGCTGCTGCCAACCTAGCAGTTTGAAAGCAAAAAATTACAAGTAAATAAATAGGTACCACTTTGGAGGAAAGGTAAATTGAGTTCTGTGCACTCTGGTGTCTAGTCATGCCTGCCACATATCAACAAAAATCTCTGCAGACACAGACGGCACTGGCTCTTTGGCTCACTCAGTAGGCCTATTCCAGTACTGTTTGTTTCACTAAGCAACAGGATTTCAGCCAATAAAACGTGACAACTCTGCTCTTTTCCAGAGAAAGGCAGGAGATCCAAGATGGGAAGAAAGATTTTGGAAAAGGAAGACAGGGCAGAACACTAAGACAGAGGATTAAAATACAAGCGCCTTGGAAGAGCTATGAGCGTTCTGACAGTGCCTGTTTGACCAGACCAACCCTGGATTGTTGTTAGTGCATTGCACAACTTGGCTCCTGCAAATCCAATGCTGGCATGAAATTCATGCTACCATATAATTAGGTGGCTGTCATGTTCAGTCTAAATTTCAGTTGAAACAGACATGATTTGCACTGCAAAAGGGAGGATTATTGCTGCAAAGAAGAATCCAATGTAAGTCATCCATGTCTTCAACCATTTTAAAAAGCAGTCTTCAGAAATAAATAAATAAATCACAGGAGCTGCTAAAATACTTTTGATGGCCAAGGAAGTTCTAGTTACAAAAATAACTACTGCAAACATATAATCCTAGAATTGTGGTGACAGAAGGGACACCAGAGGTCATCAGATCCAATCCTCTGCAGTAAATCTGTAGCTAAAGCCATCTTGGCATGCGCCCATGTAATTTCCATTCAAAAACTTTCAAAGAAGGAGAATCCATCACCTTCTGAGATAGTCCATTGCGTTATCATATAGCTCTTATTTTCAGGAAGTTCTCGTAATCATTCTCTCTCCCTCTTTCTTTGCTGTTTCAATCCATTTTTTCTGGTCCTACTCTCCAGAGCTGTGATTCCCATTCTTGGCTCCCCAGGTGTTTTTGGACTCAAATTCCTAGAAGGCTTCACTTTTGGCTATGCTGGCTAAGATAGTCCCAATGTTGGGAACCACTGTTCTAGAACCACATAAAACCAGTTTGTTCCTCGTGTGACAGTGATTCAAATATCTAAAGCGGGGGTGGCCAAATATTTTGGGCCATGAGCTGGTCACGTGGTTGAGTAGGCTGGTCATGTGGTTCCTCCCACTGGAAGTGGGAGTAAAACACACCCATGCATGCACAAAACGCTGCTGTAAATGCACCCATGGCTGTCATAAATGCATTTACTACAGCCACAGGTGTTTTACAGCAGTGTTTTACACATACACGAGCACGTTTTAGTTCCACTTCCAGGAGCAGCATGGGCCAGATTATTAGGTGCCATGGGCCATAGTTTGGGTGCCCCAGATCTAAAGGCAGCTTTCATATAACTTCTCTGCCTTTGCTTCTCCAAGCTAAATATGCACAACTGCTATCTGATTCGGCAAGCAGATACAAACACAACTCTTTCAACTAGGGTGTGATTTCCAGAACTTTCACCATCTTGGTCACCCTCCTCTGACCACATCCCATCTTGTCAATATCCTTCTTAAACTGTGGGGCAACCACCTCCCAACACCCAGTATTTCTGCTGATATCTTGCCAAAGCAGAGTTGACTGGCATTGTTGACTTCCTTTGATCTGAACAATATTGTTGAAGCAAGTTATAAAGAATAATAATTATAGGCTGTCAAGTCAATTCTGACTTACAGTGACCCTTTCCTGTGTTTCCTAGGTACAGAATGCCATTCCCTTCATTTTGTGTGTGTGTGTGTGAGAGAGAGAGAGAGAGAGAGAGAGAGAAAGAATCCCTAGGACTGTGTAACCTACCCAAGATCATACAGGTTGGCTCTACTCACAGGAGTCACTGTGGGAAATCAAATTTCTAACCTCTGGTTCATTAAATGAGAGAGAGAGCAGGTGGGATGGCAAACAGGAGAGAGCAGCTTGGGATTTGCTACCCCTTGGGTGAAAAGCTGTCTGAGGCACAAACTGTTGTGTGCCACTGTATTGAAGAGCTTTTCCTGGAAACCATGCTACCAGCTCTCCCTTTTAAAATGGGCACTTATAACACAAGAGCGCTGAGGTGGCTTAGCATTTAAAATGCAGAACTTGACAACTGGAAGGTCATTAGGCCAGCAGTCTGAGATCCGAGTACTGTACAACAGAGTGAGCTCCCATCTCTGTCCAATTCCTGCCAACCTAGCAGTTCGAAAGCAAGAAATTGCCACATGTCCACTGAAAGGTCTACAAACACAGACAGCACTGGCTCTTTGGCTGTAAACAGAGATGAACCCTGAACCTAGAGCCAGATATGACTGGCTTTCGAGCAAGGGCGACCTATAACACAAGGAAAGACATCTAAAATCCTAGGTACAGAATACCATTCCCTTCTTCTCAGGGGGTGTGTGAGTGTATTCATCCCTAGGACTGTGCATCTAAAATCTCCTGCCGAGTGAGATAAAATGATTATGGGAAAATGACTTTCACATTATTCTTCATTTTTCAACAACATAATTACTACGTTTGTTCTCCAACAACTCACAGCACTATATATCTCATTGGCTGTTATGGGCCACCATTGCCTGCATTGATGCCATGACAAGTCATAGCCTTCTGGGCAAGAGAAGAAGAAAGGCAGGGTGAAATTGCAACCAGCAAGGACTGAAAGTGAGCCAGGTTGCAAAGGGCAGGCAATGTTCTTCAGAAGTCAGATGAGACGCAGCTTGTAGCAGTTGCACAACTTAAAACAAAAAACCCTTTTATACTGTACAGGCTCCTCCAGGGAAGGTGTGGTTAGAGGTGATACTTAAGTCATCCATTTTAAAAAAAGAGTCTAATACAAAATAATGCCTCTCATCTGTAATTAGCCTTTAAAATGCATTAAAGACTGTTCTAAAACACACAGAGAGAGCATTTAATGTGTCTTTCGTGACGTTCTGGGAGAGTTTCGGGATATTACATGACTGCAAACCTTGTGGACCATCATGTCAAATAGAAACTTCTCACTGTTATGGCTTGCTAGGGACAGCTTACCTACACAACACCTGCGAACATTGCGAATAAACACTGGCAGACCTCTGACAAATCATAATATGTGACTGCTGATGGTTTACAGTTGGCTGGAGGGGGCAAGACAATGTGGACACTTGGTAAATTATTCATGTTGTACACATTAGAAAGTAGGAGTTATGCTGCAACTGAAGCGAGAAGCCCCTGGCTCAAATGTCATCTCAGCCGTAAACTTAGTGGCCATCTTAACTGGTAATGGCAAAGGTCGCCCTTGCTCAAAAGCCAGTTGTATCCAACTGTAGGGTTCAGTGCTCATCTCTGTTTATAGCCAAACAGCCAGCGCTGTCTGTGTCTGCAGACGTTTCTGTGGTCATGTGACAGGCATGACTAAACACCGGAGTGCACATAAGGCTGCTACCATTCCCACCAAACTGGTACCTATTTATCTACTTGTAATTTCTTGCTTTTCAACTACTAGACTGGCTGGAGCTGGGACAGAGATAGGAGCTCACTCTGTCGTACAGCACCCAGGTCTTGAACTGCTGACCTGTCAACCGTCCAGTCATCAAGTTCAGTGTCTTAACCACTAAGTCACTGCAATTCCTCACCTTAAATGAGCCAGTACTGATTAGCACATGGAGAGGTGCAGTGGTGCCTCTGAAATTTACACACCATTCATTGAGAGCTGAAGGGACTCAGTAAAGTCTGTAACTGAGGTCTACTCTGAGGGATTCTTTTCTCTCTCTCTCTCTATCTCTCTCTCTCTCTCTCACACACACACACAAATGCCTCTCATCTATAATTAGCCTTTAAAATGCATTAAAGACTGTTCTAAAACACACAGAGAGAGCATTTAATGTGTCTTTCACACACACACATTCCTACATGTTCAGGTAAGAACTGGGTAGCTAGGTCTAGGAGCCTTCTCTGTTTTAATTATTTCATAATGCCTTGCAATGATTCCACACCAGGGATAATATAGGGTATTTAAATGGCCATGGCTTTTAAATCTAGCTAGCTAGCCATGGGCCTTTGACACACAAATGTTCTGTCACCAATTAAGTCCCAAAATGAATGAATATTTGGCCTGGGACCCGTGGGACCTATGGACCCCTTCAAATCTGGAGCCAGCCCTGAGTATGGTGATATTTCACTGGGTTGAGTCGGCTAAAGGAAATGCTTTCAACAGCTGAAACGTGACATGCAAGCGCTGTGGATTCTATTACAGTATGATGGAAGGACACTGAGAAAAGCCCCAAAGGAAGTTGAGTCACTAATAATATATACTGTAACTATTTTTCTCCCTTCTATGTGGGAAAGGGACAAACAAATAGAACCGCTCTCTTCACTCTTTAAAGTGCCAAAAAGTTTAACTCTCAGTTTCTTAGAGCATGATTAAACCAGACTTAAACACTAAGGGGGGAACAAAGTATATTCTTAAATCTCTCCCATTGTAAACAGTAAGGTTTTAAACTGTTTGCCTGAATTGAACTCTTTGTGACTTGCCAGCTTTATTTCAGTGAGTATTACAGTAACCCCTAGAAGTTCCCAGGGGATGCAGGCGCCGTTGTTCTGAACTGGCGCAGAGCAATCCATTGGCTGCTCTTGTACTCTTAATTGAAATGCATTCTGAGCTGAACGGGGATTATAGGTGGATACAAAAAAGAATGGTCTTCCCTTTGGTGCTGTGGCAATTGTTTGATGTTCACACTTTGACACATCAGCAAATGTTTGGATTAAGTGTTGTATTCCTGTTTAACACCCTAGCTGGGGATGGGGGTGGGAGTCATTCTTTAGATGCCAGCTATTCTTAGTTCTCACCTTGTTAACTTTCAAAAGGGGAGCCCTCTCATGTAGCAAAGAGAGGTATTTAAAGACTACCACATTGTTGTGGGATAAACTTTCATAAACTAAGCCACACTTAATCAAAAGCAGGTAAACTTTCTGTATCTTCCATTTACCTAAATGCTATGTCTGTATATAAAAATAAATACAGATCTCCTTCTTTGATAACCTAGCTATCTGCTTAATCACAAGGTGATTAAGGTCCTGTACATTTCTGCACAGAAGTAAATCCTTTTTTTAAAAAAATGTCAGAAGCACACAAAGGTGCTTTTTGGGTTGAAAAGATTTTTGCTGGAGGAACTCCGCTCAGGGGATGCCCAAAAGAGGCTTCTTTCATGTCCCCAAAATCTTTTCCCACAGAAGTGGTTTCTATTTAGTAAAAGGTAAAGGTTTCCCTTGCTCAAAAGCCAGTCGTATCTGACTCTAGGGTTCAGTGCTCATCTCTGTTTCAAAGCCGAAGAGCCAGTGCTGTCTGCTTCTGCAGATGTTTCCATGGTCATATGGCAGGCATGACTAGACACCGGAGCGCACGGAACACTGTTTACTTTACCACCAAAGTGGTCCCTATTTATGTACTTGTAATTTCTTGCTTTCAAACTGTTAGGCTGGCAGAAGCTGGGGCAAAGACGGGAGCTCAAACCATCATGCAGTACTTGGGTCTTGAACTGCCAACTTGCTGACCTTCCAGCTAACAAGATGAGCTTCTTAACTACTGAGCCACTGCAGTCCCTCAGTAAACCCATTGCATTCAATGGATCCGAAGTACAGCTTAGAAGAGTTGCTTCTTGGACTGCAAAATCCAGCATTTTTCAGCCAGTGTGAAGAAACATTCCTTAACCTCAAGTTTTCCTCTGAACTGAAGTTGAGTGAAAAAGATTCCAGGAAAATGTATATTCTATTCCGGTCAAAGTTCCTGATCTATTAATAAGCAAAACAAATAAACAAACAAGGTCAGAAAATTCTAAAGTCAGTGTTATGAAAATACTTTCATTAAACAGATTGTTAATTTTTACTTAATGCCCCTAATCTTATTGATGATAGATCACTTGCATAAGTGAAGTCACCTAAATATTCATGGCAAGTTAACACTTATTTGCAGAGCAATGCTAGTGTTCCTGGGCTGCAACCAGTTGGATAATTAGGTGCCTAAGAGGAGCTACAAGTACTTTTCTAATGAGCAACAATTTGCTGCCAAGATTTATACAATTTCCTTCACACAAGGGAAAAATCATTAATAGGATTCTGGCCATTAATAATAATTATGTGCATTCATGTCAGTTCTGGCCTATGGGGGAGCAGAGTCCCATTTTTGTTTTTAATTTACAGCAGTCATTTTTAATTTACATGTCTCTAAAGGTGCCAATATAATATGATTCTGTTCAGTACAACATCAAAACAAAAAGGGCATGAAGTGAAAGCAGTTCAAAAGGAAGCATGACAATGAGAATCTGACTCAACAGCCAGTGAGTCATGGATCTGAAGAAGAAATGTTTTTCACAGACTAATTATCAGACCTATGGAACACAACTGGTGGGTCTCAGCCTGCTAGAAACCCATTAACAACAAGACCACTATCCCCTTAAAAATTCATGAATAACCCTTGGTGGAACCTGAAAGAGGGTTTCACTTCTTGATGTCTCACTGTGGGTGAAAAGGAGATAACAGTTATCATTTATGTCATTAGTTCATCATAATTGATATGCACTTCCCACCAAATCTGACTCTAGGGCATAGTGTTCAGCTCCATTTACAGCCATTTACAGTCTGCATCTGCAGACATCTCCATGGCCATGTGGCAGGCATGATTAGATGCTGGAGTGCACAGAATGCTGTTACCTTTCCCACCAAAGATGTACCTATTTATCTACTTGCAATTTATTGCTTTCAAACTGCTAGAGTGGCAGGAACGGGACAGACAGTGGCACCAACTCCATCATGCAACACTCAGATCTTGAAGTGCTGACCTGCCAACCTTCCAGTTGCCACATTCAGTGTCTTAACCACTAAGCCACTGTAGTCCCTTGCTGAAAAGTACCTACTTGCAATTTCTTGCTTTCAAAGTGCTAGGTTGGCAGGAGCTGGGGCAGATGACATGCACTCACTCCATCATGCAGTACCCAGGTCTCAAACCACTGACTTGCTGAACTGGTCATCAAGCACAGCATCCGGTGGTGGGCAGTAACCGGTCCTCACCCCACCCCACCCCCAGACCAGTGTGGTGGTGGGATTGTGTGGCCGTCGTGTGTGTGTGTGTGTCTGTGTCTATGTCTGTGTGTCTGTGTGAGACAGAATTGTGTGGCCTTTCGGGCAGAGGGGTGGTAGAACTGGGCAGCCAAACTTAAGTCCTCATTGTTGTATGTTTCTGGCAGTAATTGGCAGACCAGTAAATGTACCAATAGATTCTGTATTGACACCGTGTGTTGTTGTCTGCCAATAGCCCCCACTTGAGCATGTTGGTCTTGCATTTAGGACTCCAACCTTCAGTCTATTCAGATTCCTCCAAGTGATGTAGGGGAGGTTGAGTTCCTCAGTTATATCCTCCTTTAATGCCGTTCCTTGACTTCAGCTGAGAAACACGTGGCATTCTCTAAAGACATCTTCTCCTGCTTTGTCACTACATCCGAATAATCACAGCACACTTAATGCAAACATACCACAGAGCTCCCTAGCATCAAAGGACAATCATTGGAAGTGAATAAGGACAGTCCAATAAATCATGCAGAGACACAGTGGACAGACTTACTTGTGAGCAATGACTTCATATTCACAAGAGCCTTTGGTTACTTAACTGATCTATTTTTGTAGCATCTAAAATTCTTCTGTTAGGGTACATTAAAATGCCTTAACACACAATATAGTAATCAAATGACAAAGTAAATTTATAAGGAGTTATAGCGGACTAAATATAGCCCTTCATCAAGGGCTACTGTTAAAAGTGGTAATAGCTTACAATATGTAATTAAATTCCATATAATGTATTCCGTTTTTCCCAGAGGCAGATGCATAAGTTTATGTTGTAAAGAGAACAAAAATGTATTTTAAGTGCAAGCATACTGAGAATATTGCACTGTTTGCATCTACTCTTATAGAAAATGAGTACTGTATTAAAAAGTCTTTTTTCAGAGCTGTAGATAAAGTTAAGGCTTTGGAGTTGATAACAAGCCATTTTATTTAAACATTTCTCCCTAGATCTGTAATAGAGTATGGCTTGCTTTTATCTACATTTTTATTTTATTTTATTGGGACAGGGAGGGATACGTCAGGACTCCCCAATGCACTGAGAATTAAGCAGGTGGAAGAAGATTAATTCGACTATTAGAGTATGAAGTTTGGATTGATACAGCAATGGGTTTGTGAGACTAATCCTAAAAGACATTGCATAAAACAGGAAAGTAAACTGGAAATTTCAGCTACTGGAGATATAATGTAGCTTGTTTCCTCAGAAGACAGAGAGCTTTTTCTCCTCCATCCCACAAACCCCAATCTATTTCTTCTTCTAACTCATGCAGTCTCTGAGTGCACATTTTATGACAGAAACCGATGTGCAAGGATTTCTAGCTTCCACTGGTCTGATAATAGCAGCAAACAAAATGTTGCTATTTAAAAATCCAGATGAGGACATTAGAATTTCTAATCTATAATACAGTACTTGTGAAAATTCCTACTTGCATATGTAGACTATTCATAAATATAACTTATGGGCTGTGATGGATACTTGACTTCACCTTTTGAGCCACTGTTTTTCATCTGAGTCCACCCTCTATTTTGTGCTTGGATGTAACTGGTAGATCTCAAAGTTCTCAGGTGGTGGTGAGGGAGAGGGACGGACTAGACCTCATCAAACTCCAGTGCTTTTTCTCACCTGTTTTATGAAATGCCTTTCCAGAACTTTCCACATTGTCCTCCTCCATTAAAATTTTTTTGATGGTCATTCAGTCCAAGAAGTAACATTGGCTAGGATCTGGACCAGATCCTCTCCTCAAATTCCTTCTAAAATGGACATGAGCAAGATAATAGTATATACCTCACAGGCACAAGTAACAAGAACACCAAATAACACTGGTGGAGGCCCCTTGAAGTGCCAGAGCAAGAATCTTGTATCTCCCTCAACACCTGAAGGGGTAAAATAGGAAGTAAAGAAAGAAATACAGCTAATCTTTCCCATAATCAGGTATTTCCCATAATTGGTATACCCAATGATGGGAAGAGTTATGTTTTACATTACAATTCCAAGAATCACATCAGATTCTGGGAGTTGTGGTTCAAAAATTAACTTTTCTCATCTATGTGCAAACCACCATGCCTTCTCATGCAACATGGGAAATAGCTTGTTTTATTCAGAATTGCATTTTTAGCCATGCTGGATCCCAACAGCTTACTGGGAATACAAGAGTGTCTAGTTTGAAACTAACATAATCCACACCCATAAGTCTCCTCGTGCCCTCCCAAACAATCACCCCATCACCTTCCAACACTGATTAGCTATGCAAAAAAAAAAAAAGACCTTTCCCAGAGCCACTATTACCTGGCTCAGGTATAGATGTGCTCCATGAAAAGGAAGATAGTCTTCTGTTTCCTTCTTTCTTTCAATCTATCACAACTGAATCAGCAGCAAAGCAAATATATAGGACAAAAAGCCCTATGTGATAAGAACCTAACCAGAACAAAGCCTCTAAGCAATGAACTTTGGTAACATTTTTATTTATAGGTCATATAAAAAATAACATCATGAAGAGTCAAAATGTGAGCTTGCAAGTCATGTAAATCAAGAACAGATGGGTAAGAACAGATGGGTCTTGATGATCTTAGGGGCTGCAAAGAATTTTTTTTTTCTCTGTCCCCCATCAGGTAGATTTGGCCAAAGACCAGAAATACAAGAAGGCCAAATCAGATTCTCTGGTTAGTTAGAACAATTAAGAGGCTTCCTCTTGTCTCCAGGATCACATCACCCTATGTTCAACTGTGCAAAGTCCAGATTTATCACAGGTTGGTGCAGTTGAAATCCTTGCAGCCAGCTATCACTCATCATAATGATTAGGAACATTTACCCTGCCACATGTAATGCAATCATATGGTGAATCTCATTGTCTCTGCTCTGTGGTTTTGGCTGCTGCTGGCTGGGACAAGGAAACACCCAAAGCATTGAACGCAGACAGTTGGTAAGTATTGCTGAATGTGATGATGAATTTTTTTTTAGGAGAGAGAATATTTACTCTACCATTCTTATGGTACACGGATTATGTAGTTTAGTGCTCTCAATGGACAATCACACATAAAGCATCTGGAAACTATTACTGATCATAGTCTTGGTTTAGTATTCTAAGTCTCACACTCTCACAAAACTATTTCTGTGCTTTGTATTAAAATCATCCCCCCCCCCCCCCGACTTGGTTATACTTTGTTTAAAAGAAAGAAATTGCTACTGTGGCACTTTAAGGACTGGCCAACTTTATTGTGATATAATCATGCATTTGATGAAGAGGGTTCCTTTGACACCTGAAGAGGTAAAAGAGGAAGAAGGAAGAAGAAGAAGAAGAAGAAGAAGAAGAAGAAGAAGAAGAAGAAGAAGAAGAAGAAGAAGAAGAAGAAGAAGAAGAAGAAGAAGAAGAAGAAGAAGAAGAAGAAGAGGGCTTTACCCTGCAGAAGCTTAGGCCAGAACAAAAGTTATCTCTCTTTTAAGGTGCCTCAAGATTCTTATACCTGCCATCCTATTATCCCACCATCACTTATTTTATTTATTATTATTTATTTATTATTAGATTTATATGTTGCTCTCATTGCCGAATCGACTCAGAGAGGCTAACAATGTTATAATTGCAAATATAAATATGGCATAGTATAAATAATACGATCAGGAAAATACAATACAAAAATTCAAACAGCAAATTCTTATACAACGCTGTATATTTGTGCTGCATTGAGTGGGACCTAAGCCCAGGGCAGATGGTCACTAACTATAAAAATCTAAAGCCAAAAGCTACTTGCACAAAGGTATGAAGAGTAAGGCAATGACATCAACCACAGGAGCATGATGCAGAATCCAAGTATGGAATGCTTTCATTAGCAACTACTAATTAGTACACACTGTACATGTTCTTAATAATCCATTTGCATTGTGGCCTATGTGTATGCAGTCCCTGAGTGAGATACAGTATGTGTGTTTATTTTTGCAGGAATTGAATGTAAGACATCTAGACCCAAAAGCATCCAAACTCTTTCACAAACAATAAGGGTGGCCTGTAAGTCCCTACCTATCCATGTTTATTATAATGTTCCCCCTTTTCCCAGAGAAATATGGCCAATTTAAGTCCATTTACACTTGAAGAGCATATTGTGATAAGTACGTGAGTACATGAGCGCAAGAATACTGGTGACACCCTGGTTACAATAAGTGGCAAATTTAGAGAAAGATTCAATAGGGACTTACAGGCCACCCTGTAGGTTGGAATACAACTGCTGCAACTGCATTTCTAAGATACCTGTACAGTTCTTTGCTGCTCATGACTAACATTCTGTTGGAAATACCAACACATGGGGAGGCAATCATGCACCAAGTTCCTCTCTTTGATGGAGTATTCATTATGCCATCAGATATACAACTGTTTGCACAATCAACTAAAGGGAGTAAGTGTTCGCATGATTACCCTTCCATATGCAGTTTCTCCCAACATGATTATAGCCAAAGAGTTTGAAACTGGATAGGTTCTTTATAGAATCTCAAATAAAAGAGTCTGGCACAGCTCACATCCTTTCCCCCAGACTTGCTCTATATCTACATGAGCTTCTCGCTTGTTTTATAGCTATCCTGCTTTCATGTTAACTTTAAATATGTATGCCTTTGAGGTCTTCATTTGTGTTTCATGAAGTCTACAACTGCCTTAGCACACATTTGAAAAGTATTTCTCAGCAGCATTAGCTTTATTTCATCAAGAAGAAATATTGGTAATTTCATTTTTAGGGATAGAGCAGCCATCAGGGGTGATGGAAAAGAAAAGAGGCATCACAGATTTCCTTTCTTTCTTTAGTCTTTCATTTCTTTCTTTATTCGTTTAGAGCAGGGGTGTCCAAACTACAGCCCAAAGGAAGAATCTGACTCTGACACCAATTCATCTGGCCCATGAAACCCTCATCATTCCTAGAAGCAGAGCTAAAACACACCCGGGTGCGTTTTACTTCTGCTTCCGAGAGTGACAAGGGCTTCACAGGTTGGAAAAATTGGCGTTGGGGGCGGATCTGGCCCACAGGCCATAGTGACCAGCTCCCTGAACCACATGACTGGTCCACAGCCCAAAAAGTTTGGACACCCCTGATTTCGAGCAATGCACAGTTTAAAATTAGGGTGTATATGAGATATAGATAAAATTCAAAACAAATTAAAATTATAGATTGTTTTAAACCAGAAGCAGGCTTCTTCAACAGCATTATCTCAACTGTTTACTGAATCTTCCTTTGTACACGTGGTGGGGCATAAATGCTGCATTGATTGAATTTCTACAAGTACAGTAGTCACATTTTACTTGATAATTCTTTGGTCTTCCTACTTCCTATTTCACTTCAAAGTCTATTAAGTGACTTCCAGATGGTCTAGTCCACAGGTCAGCACACTCGGCTCTCTGGGTGTTCTAGGACTTCAATTACCAGAAGCCAGAGTCAGAACTCCTGCTGATCAGGGCTTCTAGGTGCTGAAGTCCAAGAACATTTGGAGAGCCATATTTGCTGACCCCTAGTCTAGCCAGAATTTTGTCCTAGTGGAAGACGCTCTTTGGCATTCATCCATTTGGCAAGGTATGTTGGTTTTGTCCCGCACAGGTTTAGCCTAGTCACTTCTGGTATGATATTTAGTGTTTGAGAGGTGTGTTGAAAACTTTTTCTCAGTTTTAGCTGTCTTCTAGGAGGTTAGTACTGTATACTTAATACATATTTTTTTGGAACCTGCTCATTTCTTTCTTAATCAGCAAAGTTTAAAGTAAATAAAAGAAACAAAACAGTGGAGAAAGTGTAAAAAAAATTCACAAGTTCTCAGAATCCACTGCTCTTCGTTAGCTAGCACTTAAAATAGTGAAAGAACAACCAGTCTTAAAGCATTTCAGGTAAAAAGAAAAAACATCTCTACTTGCCGTTCTGAAGAGTAATTACAAAGATAGGAGTGAAACTATAGTAAAAGAAAGGAGATACTCAGCCATGTAGTTGATGGAGATCTAATACAACAGCGGTTCGCAATGGTTTTTTTCTTAACAAGCCAGTCCTGCCCCCAACACGCAGCTGCGGGGGCCGGAGGTGGGTTGCTCCCCATACCTATGTCGCCATCATCATTGTTGTCATCAGCAGAGGCAGTGATCGCTTCGTTTTTGCTACCTTTTCCACAGTCTCTGCTGCTTCTCCCAGGAGTGGGAGATTGTGGAAGTGTATTCGTTCCATTTCGGTCTTTATTTATTTTATTTATTTATTAATTTACATTTTTATACCGCCCTTCTCGCTGGGGTGACCCAGGGCAGTTTACAACATCATAAAAGCATAATAAAACCCAACCCAAACCCATTGTTAAAAACATCAAAATTACAATTATAAAATTTAAAAAGTTTTTAAAATTTATAAAAATCCACAGGTCCCAATGATAATTTAAAAAGTTAAAAACTTAAAAACAAAAGATTAAAAAGATTAAAAGACCAGAGGGGAGAGGGAGCTCAAACAAGCCAGCAAGCTGGGGTCATGGTACCGCCAGGACCCCAAACCTGTCCCGCCAGCCATGTTTTTAAGTTCTTCCTAAAAGACAGCAAGTCCATCTGAAGGTCCCTTGGTGGTGCTTCAGCAGAGAAAGTGCACCATTCTGGGACTTCCTGGTTCCATGCCAGGCACCCGGGTGATCATGTCATTGCCTGGGCGCTCGGCATGGAACCAAGAAGTCCCAGAGTGGCACACTTTCCCTGCTGAAGCACCATGGAGGAATGTCCGAAAGATCCCAAAACAGAGCGATTATGCTCCCCAAAGCCTGCCACTGCCAGGAGAAGTGGCGGAGACTGTGGAAACAGCAGCAAAAATCCTGTGATCACCGCCACCACAGTAAGTGATGTACAGTAATACCTCATATAACATTAGTATCGAGTAACACTAAAATCGCATAACATTAAGGAATCTGGGGGGAAGAATTGGATCAGATAACATTAAGATCCTATGGGATGCTTCAGATAACAACCACTAAAGCCTGTGTGGTTACAATGTATCTCTATGGATCCCATAGGATTTTAACATGCATCAGATAACACTAAAAATCATATAACACCAAGACTTATGGAACCAGGTTTTAGTGTTATATGAGGTTTTACTGTATTACAATTTCCAGTGGTGGGGAGCGGGTGGGGGCACATGGGGGTGGTCCTAGAGGTGCCCGGCTGACCACCATGGGCCAGATTAATGATATGCAAAGGCCCAATTAGGTCCATGGGCTGTAGGTTGCAAATGCCTGCAATACAACAACATATATCATGGCCAAGAACCTAGCAGCAACTAGCAAACAACAAAACAAGCAAAAACACACAGGAAGAAGTGGAGCATAGGCATAGGATTTGCCTCCAATGCCAGAGGTAGGGAGAACTCTGTTAATTGGTTAGTGGCAGGAGACAGACACATTCACTTGTGAAAGCCCTCCGCACACTCATATGACTTGTTAGAAAGCATGTGAGATGATTAAATTTCCAAATACCCTTCCTCAAGCTCACATGCAACACTCTGCAAGTCTTCTCTTGCTTCACAGCTTCTCAAAATTATATCTTGGTAGAGGCTTAATCAGGATATCTGCTGTCATCTCTGTAGTTGGACAGTATCAGCTCAATAGACCCTTTCTACAGCAGGCCACATGCCAATGTGTTTGTTGCATTTTCACTCTGTAATAATTTTATGCAGCTCTGATTGTCTTCCATCACTTGGATAGGAATCTTTCCCTCTATTTCAAAGTCCTTTTACAGCTTCTCCAGTCATAGCATCTCTCTGCATGCTTCTGCTGGGGCAATGAACTCTGACTCTTGCTTATGACTAGTCCATGAAATAGGTCCCTCACCAAACATAAACAGAAACTCACTGGTGGACTTATCATCTGTGCTATTGTCTTCCTAATCTGCATCTATGTACCCTATAAGCTTTGGGTTTCTGCTGGCTAGCAATCTTAGCTTAAAGTCCATAGTTCCTTTCAAATATTTAGTTACCGCTTTGACAGCTGTCTAGTCATCCTGTGTTGGTAAACTAACTTTTTAGCTATATCTCATCTAGTAGTAATTGAAAGGTCGTAGCCAAGATTCTAGATGTGGGTGAGTGAACTGCTAACTCAAGGTGGGTGATGCCCACCCTGTGTACCCCCTGGCTATGACCCTGAGTAATTGTTAAGTAGAAAAGACTCCCTATAATTGTCTTGTACTTCATATTGCTTGACAGAAGTTCATTTTCCTCTCTGACTTTCAGAAAGTCTATTTGCATGGGTGTTTCAACAAGGTGGGCATCATGAAAGTCTAGTGTCTCCACAAGTTCAGTTATCTTTTATATGGATGGGAATACCAGAGCACCTTATATACCTCATGAGAAATCTGTACATGAATCAAGAAGCAACAGTTAGGACAGAATACGGAAGGACAGAGTGGTTTGGAATAGGAAAAGGAGTAAGACAAGGCTGCATTATATCACCCTGCTTATTCAACTTATACACAGAGCACATAATGCGCAATGCAGGGATGGAGGAATCACAATTTGGGATCAAAATGGCTGGGAAAAACATCAACAACTTGAGATATGCAGATGATACCACCCTAATGGCAGAAAGTGAGGAGGACTTAAAGAAGCTCCTGATTAGGTTGAAAGAAGAAAGTGCAAAAGCTGGCTTGAGACTCAATATAAAGAAAACCAAGATAATGGCAACAGGCCCTATCAGTCCCTGGAAAATAGATGGGGAAGAAGTAGAAGCAGTGACAGATTTTACTTTCTTAGGATCAAAGCTCGCTGCAGATGGTGATTGCAGCCATGAAATAAAAAGGCGACTGATTCTTGGGAGGCAAGCGATGAGAAACCTAGGGAACATAGTGAAAAGTAGAGACACCACATTGCAAACAAAAATTCGTATAGTCAAAACAATGGTATTTCCAGTGGCAATGTATGGTTGTGAGAGCTGGACCATAAGGAAAGTTGAGCGCAGAAGAATAGATGCCTTTGAGATGTGGTGTTGGAGGAGAGTTTTGAGAGTCCCCTGGACAGTGAGAACAAATAGGTCAATCTTAGAAGAAATCAACCCTGACTGCTCCTTAGAAGGTCAAATAGTAAAGATGAAGCTTTGGACATCAAATGAGAAGAGAGGATTCGCTTGAGAAAGCCTTGATGCCTGGAAGGGTGGAGGGCAAAAGAAGAAGGGGGCGACCCAAAATGAGATGGCTAGATGGTATTGTAGACACAATGGGCACAGAGCTGAGTGAGTTGAGGGGGATGGTGGAGGAGAGAAGTGCCTGGCGGACAGTGGTCCATGGGGTCGCAAAGGGTTGGAATCGACTGTGCGACTGAACAACAAAATCTACCTCCCTTTCTGTATCACCTCAAAATCTTTTGGTCAACTCTGCATCTAGAAGCAGCATACATCTTGTCGTTTCTAAATGATATTCCAGCTTTCATTTGGCTGTCCCATTCGGCTCAGGAGTACACGGGCACTCCTCCTGTGCAAAATGCCTTGTTCTTCCAGGAAAGCTAATGTAATGTACAAAAAGTACTCACCACCTTTGTCTACCTGGACTGTCCTGGGCTTTTTTTTTTCAAATGTATTGCTGGTCATGGCCATGTATTTATTGAGCATCTTGTGTGTATCACTCTTCTCCTTCAGCAGGTAGGTGACACAGTACATCAAAAAATCATCCTAAATATTAGAATACTGTATAACTGTTGTGTCCTAGTAATGGTGCACACAGGTCACTGTAGATTAAGTCCAGCACCTTGGTACTCTTTTTCTTAGTTTAAATTGGAATGAGGGTCTAATACTCTTTTCTGTGATACACATTGTGTGGATTAACTTTTATACCTGTAGTAAGCTTATGGTTCTGCTGCTCCATTTATTTTATGTGTTTCAAAATCATCTTCTATATATGCTGGTTTAGATTTAAGATCTGAGCTGAACAACTCTTGCCAGGCCTAAAGACAGCTTGTTCTAGAATTAAAGGCAAAGGTTGCCCTTGCTTGAAAGCCAGTCGTATCTGACTCAGGTTCAGTGCTCACCTCTGTTAATAGCCAAAGAGCCAGCGTTGTCTGTGTCTGCAGACGTTTCCATGAGCATTTGGCAGGCACAACTGGAAGGTCAGCAGGTCGAGACCAAGCTAGCAGTTCAAAAGCAAGGAATTGCAAGTAGATAAATAGGCACCTCTTCGGTGGGAATGTAAACAGTGTTTTGTGCATTCCGGTTCTGGAATTAGAAGAGATTTAATTTTAGGGGCCAGAAGATTCATTTGAACACTTTGTATAAGCCGGGGGGCGGGGGCAATCTTTTTCCATCATGGGCCTGACCATGCCCCTGGATAGCATCATGGGACAGACTGTGCCCCAGAAGCGGGCACATTTATGGCTGACATAAATGCAACCACTTCCATGTTTACACCAGCTGCATGTGTGTTTTACAGAAAATGTAAACATGCCCACTTCCACTTCTGGGTGTGGTGGAGGTAGCAATGGACTGGATGGAATGGCATCAGGGGCCAGGGCTGGCCCACGGGCCAGAGATAGTAGGGAGAGTCGCCTGTAGCTTTTGCAATCTGACGGTCCTTTGCCTGGTTTCGGTTTGTTTGTTTGTTTGATACCCTGCCCAATTACTTATACTAAAATAGTGATTACTTTTGTCTCCCACCATATTTTTGGAATTTGTTTGTCCAACAGTTATCAACGAATTGAAAGAGATATTATTTTGTGCTTTGCCCAAAATATTTAATTTCCTCAATCCAGATATCTTCTCTGCTTCTTTGCTACTCCTACATCCTCAATAAAAAGGCCATTGGGTTCACTCTGAATCTTTCATTGATGTTTTATTTTTATTATGCATTGATTGGTTTTCCCTGCAAAAAACAGGTGATGTGCTGTTTGGTTTGAGTTGATATTTACGTACAGTATCCTTTTTGTTTGGATCATTATCCAATCTTTCCAGTGGTCTCCAAACCTTCTGGCTGCTTAACATGTCAAGCACTATTGTGGTGTCTATCAAGCCAATTCTTTTTGTTTCTACAGCAGACAAGATCAATTTTCTTCCAGCTTTCATTATACAGTATGTAATTTTCTTTGAATTGTGAAATGTAATACAACTATTGGGCATGTGTTTCATGAGTAAGACCTGGGAGGTCGATCGTCTGGCACTCTCTTGGAATGGAAGCACAAGATCATTCCAAAATGGAAGTTACAGTACTTTATAATCTGATAGTCAACTGCATCCAGCATTGTAGTAAACTTTTTCCAGTTGGCTTTTGTTTTAAAAATTATACCTCTTTTGGAACAGTATAGATTGGAACCAGATGACTTACATAGAATGGATCTCTGTTCAGTGTTTCAGATGGGATCACCTACACCAGTGATGACGAACCTTTTATAGACCGAGTGCCCAAACAGAGGGACGGGGTGAACTCTGTGCTGGAGGGAGGGAGGAAGCGCTCCCATTGGGCTGCTGGACAGGGAGGCGGGGGGAACTGTGCACATGCCCACAGAGAGGGCTCTGAGTGCCCCTTCTGGCACACATGCCATAGGTTTATCACCACTGTTAATACATGGTTGAGCTATAAGCTGATTAACAAAAATTAGATTTGTATCATAGCCTCTCTGCCATCTGCCATTGTTACATGAACTGGTAGTTTAGGATCATGTATAAAACACACAGAAGGGGATTCTGCCCTTTTTCATTGTCTATTTTTGTCATCATGTTCATAGCCCCCAATGTTGCTATGGTTGTTGAAATTTCCAGACAGAAAGTGAGTACAGTATTCTGGTTTTCTATAGTAGATGGTTTCTGAAAACATAGCAGTGTATTAAATGGTTTATAAATTGATCTTACTATACACACAGTCAGTGAAACAAGATTTCTCTGTTTTCTTTTTCAGTATAGTTCCAGGGGTGGCCAACCTTTTCATGTCGTGGGCCAGACCACGTCCCCTCAGACAGATGTGCAGACCAGATGCATGGTTCCTTCTGCCACTTCCACTACTTCTGGTGGCAGTGGTAGCGGGTGCATCCATGGCGTGTTTTCTATTTTTTTTTTTTGCTGCTCCCACCAAGGTTGACAATTGGGGGGGGGGAGTGTCTGCACAGAGTTGATTTGGGGCATTTTTCATGCATTTGCCATGTTGGGGGGGGGGGCATTTTTTGTGCTTCCGATGCATTTTCGGCACATCCGGCACATTTATGGCACTTCTGGTGGCAGTGGTGGGGGCTTCACCACAGACCAGCTTAATTGGCACCGTAGGCCGGGTCCAGTCTACAGGCAATGGGTTGGGAACCCTGGTATAGTCTGTTGAGAGGATTATAATACCTGGTTTTACAAAAATGGAACTTTTGTATTATTTGTGAGGCTTCCGCAACTAGAACAGACTCGTCCCAGGAACCCTTGGGTGATACTTATCAGTTTCTCTGTTTGTTTCTTTGACATACAGAAATGAATGTAAACAGCATTGTGAAAGATGCCACAGTGCATTGGGTTCGGGAGAGAAAGAAAAATAATCTGAAAAGCTGCGTGCTATTCTGAATTACAGAGGCATGAGCATCCATGGAAAGCAAACACACATGGAATTACCATGGAGGACAACTCAGCGTGCTTTTCAAGATACTGGACAGAATTATGCAGCAAAAGAAAAGGGGGAAAAGATCAATCCGCAAATGAACTGGGAGGGTTTTTTTTATCATGGTCCAATAAAATCAAGTTATGCCAAAAAGCATTCTTGCAATTTGGAGATGGGGGAAAGTGTGAAATAGCACTGGGAAACTCACTCGTCTCGTCTTTCTTTTCTGCACATTTTTGGAGCTGTTTTTGAAGACTGTTTCATTGATTTAACTCTCATCCTCCTTCCCTTCCATCCCAACCTGTTTCTACCAACAGCATGTGAGTGCAGTTTCCCTGAAGTCTGGCCATCCTAAATCTGCTCCCTCCTATCCAAACCTGGAGCTGAAAGTCTCTGTAGGCCCCTCTGCTGTTCAGTTTCCTCCCTCTGTTCAATGGCCAGTGCAGATGCAACTGCCATTTTCCAGCCCACATTGATTTGCTGTCATTACTTCAAGAGTACTACTCTTGAGGACTGATCAATGCTATTTGCGAGATGTGTGTCAGTGAGTCCTGCTGAACATGAAATTCTCAAAAGTGAGTGCAAGAGAGAACTTCATTTGAGCAGGTGAGCTATGTGCTTCCAGAGCTCTTTATAACTTCACTCTATATGAATGCTGAAAAACACCAATGTATGCACACCAGCTATGCTTCTAAATGGCATGTGTTTTTGTTTGCTTTTGCTATCTCGGGTAAATTAGTATGGGAAGAGTCACAGCACAGCGGCAGGACATGTGCTTTGCATGCAGAAGTTCCTGTATTCAATCTTTGGCATCTCTGATTGCAGTTGAGAAAAACTTCTTTTTGAGAACCCTGGAGCTGAATAGATAAATCCAATGAACAGCTGGACCATTGGCTTGTCTGGATACAAAGGCAATCCCTAGGGTTCTAAAATGTTCCAGTGGCAACCATGTTCTTCCTAATCAGGTAAGCTAGCATAAGAACATATTAAAGACCAAGAAATGATTGGAATGCTGATTATTCGTTGCTTATTCTAAAGAACCTTGCTGTTATCTTTCTCCATACAGCTATGCCAGTGGCTTGTAGATCAGAGGAGACTGAGTCCTGAACATGCCACTTCTTCTTCTTCTAGTACTGTATCCAATTCCAAATATTGGCTCTCATCATAACAATCAGCTATTAAAATTGTCCTGGGAACAACATAATGGAGTGGCTTCAGTGATGGGATGTAACAGGTTCTCACCAGTTCTCTAGAACCGGTAGTAACTTTTTCTAGTGTCCCAGAGAACTGGTTGCAGCTTTTGGGGGGAACCACCTTCGGGGCTTACCTTTTCACTGGTTCCCCCACTGCGCATGCGTGCCAAGCACTTGGTGTGCATGCATGCCTACAGTGCTTGGCGCGTATGCACAGCCTCCTTGCTGTCCTCCCAATCGGGGAGGAGGAAGAGAAGCTGCTAGCCTGAAGCTCCCTATAGCTCCCTCCTCTAGATATCCTAGAGAGCTGGTTAGGCAAAGACTTAGTACCTAACTTCTTTAACTGTTGAAAAGTTGAAAAGTGCCAAAATGAAGCCATCTTGTGGTGAGTTCATTCTGTAGTTCCTTCCATCTGACCTAGTATGAGAAAGATTAGCCAGAATAAGCTTTAAGCTCTGGTTTAAAATCTCTGGCTGATTTGTGTTTTGGGTGGGTGGGTGTTGGGGTGTATTTTAATGTATTATTTATTTATTTAATTAATTTATTTACGGGTTTGTGTTGTGGGTGGGTGGGTTGAGGTGTGTGTGTGGTTATTTTTATTTTATATTATTTTTAAATTTGTTTTCTTTGGCCCCGCCCACAACATCATGATGTCATGACATTGGCTCCGTCCATGAGGCTCCACCCATGAGGTCATGACGTTAGCTCCGCCCACACTGTGATGATGTCATGGTGGGGTAGTAAAACTTTTGACATCCCACCACTGAGTGGCTTCCTATTTGCCTTCTGCATCAAGGCATGACACCTGTACCACTGATCCAGTGCTGCTGCGAGTCACTTTCTGGTCTTGTGCCCTTTTGGCACACAAAGCCCTCCTCAACCCCAGGCCAGTATTGATGAAGCTGCTACCCTCGATCAAGATGGATTCAGGTAGGATTTAATCCAATTCGGGACCATCACTCTTCCCTGTGGACTTTGCTACCCAACTCGGTGGCTGCACAACCCTCTTCCTGCATGGCTGTCCGTCGTGTTAATGGCACACTGGTCAAACTGCTGTACTACAGCCAAATTGTTGTGAGTTTGATCCTGACTGGAGGCTCATGGTTGATTCATCCTTCCAAGGTGGGTAAAATGACAACCCAGTATGTTGGGCAGGTCAAAATGCTATTTAACTTCTTTTTCTTCCGTGTCTAGGCGAGAGGTGAAACTGCCAAAATGAAGGAACCTTTTGGTGAGTTCATTCAGTAGTTCTTTTTGCATGACCTAGTGTGAGAAAGATTAGCTGGTAATATAAAGTTGGTATTCCCAACTGTGGTTCAAAAATACCACAGTCTTCTAGGGGGCGCTTTCTGTGTACCTTGCGAACCACCCAGAGTGTACTCAGCACTATGGGGCAGTATATAAATGTTACTGCTATTGCTACACACCTGATTTACATGCACACAGAGTCACAGTCAACCTTTCACATAACTTGCATCGGATTACGATTATGGATAATGATTCTTAGCGTTATCCGAGGCAATGGTCTGCGGGTGTGGGGTGGTTTGGGTAGAACTACCCAATCCACCCCCACCCACCCCCCGCAGCAGTCTCTGCGACTGCAGTAGGGTCGGGGAAAAGCACACGCCTTTCCCCGACCCTACTGCAGTCGCTGAGACTGCTTGTGTCTCTTTCCCTCCCTGTATTTAAACTACAGGGAGGGGGAAAGAGAGACGTGATTGGTTCTCAAGAGCAGTGTTTCCCAAATGCTGGTGTTTGGACTTCAATTCCCAGAAGCTTAAGTCAATTCCCCAAAGCACTGATCAGTCAATATACTGGCTTAGGCTTCTGGGAACTGAAGTCCAAACACCAGCATTTGGGAAACACTGCTCTAGAGACCCAATCACGTCTCTCTTTCCCCCTCCCTGTAGTTTAAATACAGGGAGGGAAAGAGACAAGCAGTCTCTGCGACTGCAGCAGGGTAGGGGGAAAGGCACGCCTTTCCCTGACCCTACTGCAGTCGCAGAGACTGCTGCGGGTGGGGGTGGCTTTAAAGGCAGGGAGGAAAAGGTCTCTTTCTTTCCCTGCCTCCCTTTAAAGCGGTTTGTCCCTGAAGTCAGGGCTTTTTTAAAGCGTTGTTCGATGCATGCATTGGACGACGCTAAAAATCGGATAATGTCATGACTTGTGGAACCAAGTCATAACGTTATCTGGGGTATTACTGTACTGCATCACAAAAAATTTTTGTCTGCTACTTCATCTAATCCATGTGTCCTATACTAAATCAAATCTGAAGTCCAATTCTACCTAGGATGCCAGGATCTTAATTAAGCAAATCTCACCCTCTTGGTTAGGTTCTTGCGTATACAAATGTAGCACAAATTCTCTGATTTATTAACACAGCTGGGCCTACTCATTTTCAGCTAAAAAACACTCATTATGGCCTAGCTGTACTATCCAATAAGATGGTTTCGCACTAGAGACAAGCCCTAGGTCCATCTCACTTTATATATCCAGTTCTGACATCATCCCAGGCATGCCCGGCTGCTGCTGGAACATGCATGCCACCAGGGGATGTGATTCAGCTGAGGCGGCAACAGTCATAGTGGTAGCTGCAACTGTGTGTGCGTGTGTGCACGTGTTTTAGAGGTGCTTAGATAGGATGTGGCAAAAAAAGCTGGGAACCACTGGCCTAAATGTAAGACCAACATGTTCAAGCGAGGGCTGCCGTCGGACAACAACCCGCTGTAGGAATGTGGAGAGGAATAGAATCAGGGCGGGAGCTTTAAAACTCGGAGAGTTTGTTGCCCTCGCCGCCGCCGCCAACAAAGCCTCCTGGAGCCGGCCCAAACAGATAGATATTGTTAAATTGATTACTATGCAATTTTTGCATTGGTTAGTGATTGTATTGTGATTATATATTTGTACCTGTTATCACTTGTCTCTATCTGTTTTTTAATGTTTTAAATTTTTTATGAACTCATGAATTTTTAATGTTTTACAATATTGTGCGTCACAGACTACCCATTGCGGTAATGTACTTTGTAAGCCGCCCAGAGTTGGGTCTTCCCGAGTGGGGCGGGGTATTAAATGCGAACAAATAAATAAATGCGAACAAATAAAATTATTGTCTATTCTGTACTGGGTGTTGTTTATGGATGGTATTCTGATTATATTGTGTTCATATTTATTTTATTGTACTATATTTTATACTGTGACATTGTATTATTGAACTGTTACATTGTACAGCATTTTTTTGTATGTTGTGAGCCGCCCTGAGTTGGTTTTCACCAAGTAGGGCGGCATGTAAATCGAAATGAATGAATGAATGAATGAATCCATTGGCTCGGTTGGAGGTCTGCCGATGACTGCCAGAATCTTGCACCGATGAGGGGCATAACTTTGGCCAAGAAAGCGCCTTCCATTCTGGACACGCGGAAGGGGGAAAATGGCAACGGGGCGCAACGACTGCCGGCAGGAGGAAGACTCCGGGGGTCCTTCATTGGTCCGGCCCCTTCCCATCCCCGCCGCCGTGAGGAGGGGGAGGAAGGGAAGGGAGAGACTGACTCTGGGAGCAGCCGAGGAGGCGCCTCCCCGCCGGTACGTGTTCGCCTCAGGCGGGCGAGGCGGCGGCAACAGCGGCCGCTTCCACACCGGCCCAGCGCCTCCTGGGGGAGGCAGAAAGGCAGGGCCGAGCCAGGCGCTGGAGAGGAGGAGCCGGAGCGCCGAGAAGGGAGGCGGAGGGGGCGGACCTGCCTTGCTGTCCTCGCCTCCCCCTCAGCCTCCACCCGCCCGTCGGGTCCTGCTGGCAACTCGGCAAAGTTCAGGGCAAGGCAGCGGCGCCTGGGAGGCGAGCGGAGTCCAGCCGAGCCGTCGAGTGGGGGGGACGGGACGACGGGGGTGGGACAGCGGCTCTCCCGGGGAAAAGTTGGCGGAGGGGCAAAGGAGGAGGAAGGCGGGAAAGGAGGAGGCGGCTGCTGCGCTGGGTCGCCCGGTGCCATGGAGGGACGGGAGCTGCTTGGGCAGCGGTTCGATCCCGAGGAGAGGCCAGAGCGCGCGCGGTGCTGAGCGGAGGCGGGGAAGGGTCTCGATGGGCGCCGGTGGGGCGTCTTAGGGGGGGGGCGCCTCCCTCCCTCCGCCTTCCGTCATGGCCAAATGGCTGAACAAGTACTTCAGCCTGGGCAATAACAAGACCAAGAGCCCCCCTCAGCCGCCCCGGCCGGACTACCGGGAGAAGCGCAACGGGGCGGCGGGGGCGATGGGCAGCGTCGCGGCGGGCGGAGGGGGACACCACAGCCACAACCACCACCATCACCACCACCACCACCACACCTCGCCCTGCTTCCCGCGCCACGACACCAGCGACCTGCTCCGCGCCTACCGGGCGCAGAAGGAGCGCGACTTCGAGGACCCTTACAGCGGGCCGGGCTCGTCGCTGCGCAAGCTCCGGGCGCTCTGCCGGGCCGAGTACTGCGCGCCCGAGGAGCTGCTGGGCGAGCCGCCGGGCGCCTCCAAGCCCTTCTCGGGCCCGTCCTGCTGCGGCAACCACGGCGCCGCCACCCCGGCCGCCTCCTCGTCCTCCTCCGCGTCGTCCTCCACCGCCGCCGCCTCCTCCTCGGTGGCCTCGGCTTCCCCGCAGCTCTTCCGCAGCCAGAGCGAACGGCGAGCCGCCACCCCGCCGGACCCCGCGGCCGTCAAGTATATCTCGCCCAAGCACCGGCTCATCAAGATCGAGAGCAACGAGGGCGGCAAAGGCGGAGGCACCACCTGGAGCCCTCCGGGAAGCGCCGGGCCCGGGCAGAAGAAGAAGCAGCTCAACAAGTGCGCCGAGCAAGCGGAGGGCGGCGGCGGCTCTGGCACGGGCACAAAGAAGGAGAAAGTAAGTTAATCTTCCGGTGACATTTGTGTGTGTTAAGAAGCCCCTGGGTCTAGTTACACACACACCCTGCACGTGTGGGCGCTACCTCTGCCTTGGTTCACACGTGCAGGGTTTCCTCCCCAAGGGGGTTGCTTCCCGTACACTCCCTGGTTGGCTGATCAGTGTCGTTCGTTGTGTTAGAAAGCCCTGGGAACCTGTGTCTCTGGGGGTCGTTCACACGTTTCTTTCGTGTCTGGGCCAGACGTGAAACTGCTAAAATGAAGGCACGTTTTGGGTGACTTTATCCTGCAGTTCCTTTCGCCTGACCTAGTGTGAGAAAGATTAGCTGGCATCACAAGGGTACGCCCGACTGTGGTTCAAAAATACCACAGTCTTCGAGGAGGGGCTTTCTGTGTGCCCCACGTGCGCCCTTAAGTGTTGGCTTGGCTGTGTGCGTGTCACTCATCGCTGCCCTTTTTCTTCTTCCGTGTCTAGGCCAGACGTGAAACTGCTTTTTAAGCATAGTGTGGAAGTTCTGTCCCTGATATTACATCCGCACAGATCAGTTTTTATCTGTAACTCTTCCTTTTCTAATATTTGTTAAGTAGTGGATGTGCTTGTGTGAACGAACCCTTTGTGGTTTATAGGACATCAAAAGTGCCACACACCATTTAGTGGCCTCCGGAGAGAAGACAGGCATAGAGAATATCTGAGGGATGCAATGGTGGCGTGTTGAGAAAGTGCATAGTTGTGATTGGTGTCTTACAGCAGAAACAGTCCTCCTGTATGCTTCATTTAGTTCCCAGTGTCCCAAATGTCAGGATTTGAACCCAAGATTTCCCAGTCTAGTATGTCACACTTTCTGCAAAGCTTCTCTCTAAAGATGAGTATGCTCATGTGCCTTCTGTGAAATGGTATGTATAGGCAGTGGGCTGTTTTTATGATTATGCAGTCTGACATAATGGAATGTTTTCTTAATGTGGGTGCTAGTTTTTAAGTCTGTTCCACAACCAGATACAGTAAAACCTGTATGTTGAACTCCAATATGTACAATATGCAAACAGTATGGATGTAATGTGTAAGAACCCTGAGAGGAGTTATTTAGCAATATCTCTTCTGGATAGGTTTCTCTCCTATCTCCTGCCAATCTAGTAGTTTGAAAGGAAGAAATTGCAAGTAGATACATAGGTACCACTTCGGTGTGAAGGTAAACAGCGTTCTGTGCACTTCGGTGTCTAGGCATGCCTGTCACATGTCCACAGAAACGTCTGCAAACACAGACAGCTCTGACTTCGGTTGTAAACAGATGAGCACTGAACCCTAGAGTCGGATACGACTGGCTTTTGAGCAAGGGTGACCTTTACCTTTTGGCTAAGCGACTATTCATTCATATTTTACATTAGAGAGTGTATCAGACAGTAGCTATTTGTTTCTTTGCTGGGGGACCAGATCATAAGCATGTGGCATTTTTCTTCAGGCACGAACCGTAGTGGGCAACTGTATCCAAGCACTGCCCGCTTGGCAAGTCTTTCCTTTTTAGTCATCACCTCTGGTTTTGTTGTTTTTTTGTGGCAGACAAATTACAGGTGTTGCTGGTTTTGTGTGGCAATTGTGACTGAGTTATACTGTATCTGAATTCAGAATTCTTTAGCTTTACCATTCAAAGATACTTGGTTTTCTCTTTTTAGGCAGCCTGTGTGGGGCAAGAAAAGAGGGGAGAGGTCAGTACCTGATGTTTTCGGTCTTTTTCTGTGTGTAGCTGAACAAATCCCTGGTGACTCAGCTGCTTTATAATTGGCCTGCTGAAAGCCAGCATGACTTGCTGCAGTTGTGGCAAGAGTTGGTAACAGATAGTGATTGTGTTTTCAGCTCTATAAGAGAGAAAAGATATTTTAATCCCTCAGATAAAGTACTCTGGGAAATGAAGGTTGTTTGTAGTGCAATAGCCTGAGTCATATGCATAGCACTCCTAACTGCTTTAATCAGTACAGTATTGACCTTATGTTAAGGGTTTTTTTAAAATATGTGAACATCCAGACATTTTAAGGATAGATTTATCTGTCACATTATTGTGTATAATTTTTATGTCAGCAGTCTGTTGGGAATGTTGGAGTCATATTTTAATCTGTGCATGTGTTACATTAAAGCAGCCTGTGCTTTTGTAATGGCAAATAAAATCTTTGCTTTGGAAACATCTTTGGAGTTACAAGACTCATTGTTCCAACATGTGGTTTTTTTAGGTTCTACAAATCTGATATTTTTCCAAAATATTCTCATATTGGAAGAGAAGAATCTTCATTATTTAAAATGTTCAAAGTGGTAACTGTATTAGTCTGTGCAAGCATATCAGAGTCAACAAAACAGCAGAAAGAAGAAGACAAAAATGTTGTGGCATCTTAAAGACTAACTCCTGTAATAAAATGTGAGCTTTTGTGGGTCAAATCAGTCTTTTTTGTTGGGTGAAGGTGATTATAAAATAGATAGCTGTCACAATCTGGAGTTCTGTTTAACCAGGATTCAAAAAGCTACTTTACGCAGAGACTTATACCTATCTTGTCTTCATCGTCCCTACCCACCCTTAAAAAACACCCCCACACCCCCCAGACCCTTAGCTTTTGAGAATATCTTTTCCACAAAGACACAGCTGCTGATAAGCTGCTACCTGTTTGTCATGGAAGGGCAGCGTGTTACACTACTTTTCTTATTTTGGTGTGTGAGGGGCAGTTCCTACTTAGTCATGCAGTATGATGGCTAAGCCGGTGGCACAAGAATCTTGTTCTCGTGCAGTTCTTATGACTCTTCAGCAGGAAAGAAAACACATAACATGTTTAGGTAATATCGTTAACACTATTACAGAAACCCATCTTTAAAAACAACAACAACAGATCGGCTTCATATTGTGTTTTGACATTTATTTTCATGATATACCTGATGTTTTTACATTATTGAAGGTTTTAAATAAGGTGTTGATTTATTTAATTTCACTTTGAGCGTAGCCATGAAGAAGAGTCATAAACCTCAAACATAAAACACCCTTACTGGGGGGAGAGGGGGCATTTCCAGTGTAACTCAGAAGTCCGTCTCACATCTGCACTAGTGTTCTCTTTCCTTTCTCTAATTAGGCCAGTGGAATTGCACCACTGGCCCAAGTGTACTGAAAATGTGCCCTCTTGTAGTTTACTTAACGTTCCCTTGGGGCTATGTGCAGGAGTGTGTTACAGGGATTATTTGACAGTAGGAAAACAAGGCGTCCTTGACCTAAGCAGCTCCTCTGTTCTGATCTCATTGAGAAACGTCTGATACATTTCTAAGAAACATCATGGGTCCCTAGAATGCCACAGGCGGTGGGGTGGGGGGTCTGAGTGTCATAATGACCTTTGAAAGCTCCCTTTTGCTTTTAAGGCTCTTTTTGTGGCACAGAGGGACACTTGGTCAAGATACAGGAGATCCAGAGCTTTCTTGGTATAAGTAAATTATGTTGCATGTCAAAAAACCCTCTGTCCAGACACGGCATTGCTGTGAGACATTGGTGATATTTCGTTATTGCACTTTCACTTATTGGTAGTCATATGAGCTACTTGTGTAGGTGCCATTTGAGCATATGGTGCCTGCCCACAGGTGTTGAAGCCCCATGCCCATCTGTCATCACTCTCGGTGTATGACAGCATCATTGTGAAAGGGGGGGGGGGGAAAAAGCTGCTTTATGAGTTTAGGCTCCCCACATGAGCCAGGAATGGAAAAATAATTGAAAGCGTAGCTCATGCAGGAAGCCTTCCTAGATAGAGAAGCCTCTTTGTGCACAGAATTTCACTTTCATGTGTTAAAACTAACAATGAGAGGGAAAGGCTAAAACACTCTCCTCAACATGTAGGAGCTTCACATGCTTAGTTAACCCCAAAATAAAGATACAGACAGTCTGTGTATTTATCATGCTAAAATTAGACATAAAACTACATTAGGCTGACTTGGCTGTATTGTATTATATTATACCAAGATGACTAGGCTAGCTTACTATCCCAGTTTTGACTGTTGTGGCTAGTAGTCTATTTCAGGTAGCAAGTGGATGATTTCTTTCAGATCTGCTACTTGAGATTCTTCCAGAGGAGGTTAAGTCATGATCCCTGTGGGGTTGGCAACCTGATGCTTTTGAGATGTGGTGAGTTTGAAATTCCCCAGAGCTCTAGATGGCATGGGATAATGAGAGCTGTAGAAGCATCTATAGGACTGTAGGGCAGTGGTGGCGAACCTATGGCACGCATACCAGAGGGGGGCACTCGGAGCCCTCTTTGGGCGCATGTGCCATTGCCCCAGCACAGCTTTTGCCAGAGTTCATTACTAGAAAGACAGAGGGACGCGGGGCTGGGTTGCAGTTTGGGCACTTGGTCTCTAAGAAGTTCACCGTCACAGCTCTAGGTTGTTTGCCCTTGCTCATCTCTGAGCTGTGGTACATCTAGTCTAACTTCCCTTCTCAGTCATTTCCCAGTGCTCTGTTGGTACCTTTGCACAGATAGTTCAGGTGAATTGTGGACTGCATGTGTGCTTGCTTAATGGTAACCAGTACCTATGGAAACTTGGGAGTCAAAGCAGATAAAACAGAGGGAAACAGATGGCAGTGGATTCCATAGAAATGTATGTAAATAGGAGAGGAAGAAATTTGGTTTCAAAGGTAAAACAGAGATCAGAGTTGAAAGAACTGTTGTCGGTTGCAACATATTTGTTTTGCGATGGGAAGGTACAATTTCAAAGCAAGCAAATGCTAGAGCCATAAGTAAAGTGATGTCCTTTCTGTGGCCTGGAGAGATAATGTCCTTGTTTGAGCTGAATGTCAGTGTGTTCAGAATGGGAGAGCCAGTTTTATTGAGGATTTTTGGCCTGGGGAGAAAAAGTAGCAGCCTAGAGTCAGTGAGATTTGAATCTTAGAAAAATCTAGGCTTACACAGATACAGTACCTGCCAGTGAGAACTTCAGTACAGTACTTATTAATTAGATATTGCAGCTTATTCTACTTAACTGGCTTAAGTGGTGCAGGGCATGTTCTTTATTTTTCTGGATCTTTGTGCTTCTCTGCCCTGTGGCCTTAGATATCCTCCAATACTTTCTTATAGCAAGTGGAAATAGAAGGTGCAGAAATTATTATTTCATCCCTTCCAAAATCTCTGGCTAGCCTGGTATAAAAGTCGCGCAGGTGCTGGTTATTATTAGTTGCCTGGCTGGGAAATTATATTGGAGAAGCACTATATTGGAATTGGATGTGAGGTAGGCTATCCATGCCAGAAGAGCATGGAAATTGGAAATTTTACCTACTAGATTAATGTAACATTCCACTGCAGAGCTCTTTAAGTAAATTGCAATATAGAGAATTTTAATACTAAAATATAAATCTTGACTCTAAAGCCAGGAAGCACAACCAGAAACTGCAGCACATTATAGAAACATTATTAGCAAAGAGCACACTAATCCATAAATGCACAGCAGAATGAGAAAAATGTTTTTGTAAAACTTCAATGAAACAAACCGGCAGACCTCTACGAAAGGAAAGTTTCACAAGAAAGGTGCCATCACATAAAAGTTCCTGCTTTTAATAAATGGTGGTCTGTAGGGCTGTGCTTTTTTAAAAATTATTTTTCTTAACCTCCAATTCCCAGAATTTGCTAAGAATTCTCCAAGCTGAATTCTGGGAATTCCAGCCCACAAATACCTTATTTGCTGACGTATAAGAAAGACCCACTTTTCCACCTTAAAATACACTGGAAAAAATGGACTGTGTCTTGTACTGTATATAGTGGCCTATAGTGGGCTATTTTGGTATTAATGGGGTACGTCTAATAATACTCTGGTGTGTCTTATATGCTGGCAGATATGGTACTCACCTGCAGTCATGTCCATTTTATTCATCTAGACTAGAATCTGTCTCTAAGGCTGCCTTGGTTTCTCAGGCCTTTGCTTCCTATTGTTACTTTAAAATAAGGCAGAGAGAAAACTGCCACAGCACTTCCTGGGAATAAAAGGGTTTCTTTTTTTGGGGGGATGGGGGTTGTTGTCACCCTCTGTTGAGCCTAATGCAGGGGTGGCCAACCTTGGTGCCCAGGTGTTCTTGGACTTCAATTCCCAGAACCCCTGATCAATATGTGTGCTTACTTGGACTTCTGGGAATTGAAGTTCAAGAACACCTGGGACACCAAGGTTGACCACCCTGACTCTAATGCATAGAGTGCAACGCCCAGTGTCCTTGATGTCCAAGAGGTCAGTGACTCTGGGCATAGAGAATCCTGGGATTTGAAGTCTTACTGCCCACTAGGCTCTATAGAGGACACTTCCAGAGGAACTATGACTCCCAAGAAGCACTGTGGCAGTTCCTCTCCTCCCCCTCCCCCAATTAAAAACAATAAGCAAAGGCTGGAAAGGGCAATATAGCACCCAGAGATAGGCTGTGCTCTGGATGAGTGAAATGTAGGTGTGTGTATGTCTGGGAGCCAAATCTCCCAGAATTCTGCTTGGGGGAATTCTTGGAGAACTTAGAGTTAAAAACTTTTTAAAAGCAAATATTTCAAAGCAAAGGCCAATCTACTATGGCAGACATGTGCCACCTCTACCTAAGATTATCCCCCCCCCCACTTGTTGCTTTTGCTCTATGTCGGGGTTGGCAACCTTTTAAATTTGGGACCCCAGTCATGCTCCCTCAGACAGTTGAGGGGGACGGACTGGTGGTCCCCTCACTGTAAATGCATCCATGACGGTCATAAATGCATTTATGGTGGGTCTTTTTTAAAAATTAAGATTGGTTGTTAAGAACTACTCCTACAAGGACTCCTTGCTGAATAACAACTCCAAGGACAAGGTGTTATGACAGCCGTAAAAACGTCCGCAGCTGTCATAAATGTGTCTACGGCCGTTTCCGACAGTGGCAGTTGAAGTGAGGGCAGGTGCCTGATGATTTGGCGCTGTGAGCCAAATTTGGCCCATGGGCCATAGGTTGCTGACCCCTACTCTATATAATTCCTTTATATTCTTTGCTAGATGCTATTTTTCATCATCATCAATAATTACAATGAACTATGGAGTGAGGTTTCTAACAGAGCTTGGACTACCCATCCACAGTTCCTCAACCAGAACAGCCACAGACATTTTTGAATTGGAAGTCTGAGAGTTATAATCTAAAGCAGTAACTTTTTCAGACTTTGGTTGCTTTTAAATCAAGTGTATGTATCCCTTGTGGAGGTTTAGATGTCAGGTGAACTAAACTCATTAAGATATTATCGGAATAAGAGGTGGTATGGGCCATGCCATATTCCCCATTTAATGTGGGCTTAATTAGGTCAGGATGTTATCATTTCACCATTGCTGCAAACCGCTTTCCAGAAGATTATCAAGAAGCATAAATACAATACATTCAGTAAGCCTCTCTCTGTCTCCTAGTGTTGTCTTCTTACAGCTCTACTTTTCCTCAGCCAGCTAAGAGATCTGTGAGATCTCTTCCTGCCAGACATCTATGAGATGTAAAATGGTTTGTGAGCTTTTCTGAAAGCCCATAGAGAAGATAGTCCAGAAGAAGAGTTTGGCCAGGTTATCCTGCTATGGCAATAGAGTAGACCATACAGCCAGTGACTCAACACTGAATGTCAGGCAGCGGTTAACTAACCTGACAACTCTGAGGACTAACGACCTTGGTTGGCAAAGTCCACAGGGAAGGGTGATGGCCCTCAAGTGGATTAAATACCACTTGGACCCATCATGATGAACCCATCACCGCTGAACTTGATGACTGAAAGGTCAGCAGGCCAGCAGTTCGAGACCTGAGTGCTGCATGACGGAGTGAGTTCCTGTCTCTGTACCAGCTCCTGCCAACCTAGCAGTTGGAAAGCAAGGAATTGCAAGTAGATTAATAGGTACCACTTTGGTGGGAAGGTAAATAGTGTTCTGTGCACTGCGGTCTCAAGGCATGCCTGCCACATGTCCACAGAACCGTCTTCAGACACAGAGGGGTGCTGGCTCTTTGGCTGTTAACAGAGATAAGCATCAAACCCTAGAGTCATATACGACTGGCTTTTGGGCAAGGGCAATCTTTATCTTTACCTTACCCTTTATTTATTGATCGGTGGGGATGGAGCAGGAGCAGTGATAGAAGAGAAAGCCTTGTCCTCCCTGCTATCTTTCCCCCCTCCTTCTCTGTTACACTGTTGGTCATCAGATCTTACACAACATGTGCGCATTCTGTAAGTTTTGGGGTGCCTTTGTTAATGGCTTGTGTACATGGCCTCTAAAGTTTGAATCAGTACTTAAAACTGCAGTGCTAGAGTTACTTTTTCAGGTAGGAAAATACAAACTGCATAGTATGTTATGTTTGTACTACTGAAACGTCGTCCATATATAAGTGTCTGATAATCTTGTATATCTCAGTTCTTGATTTTACTGCTCTTTCAATTTTAAGCCATTGTAATTAGTAAACCAGTATGTAATCACATTTCAAGCCAGAAGACTATCTGGTGGAATTTGGTGGGACTTTTTAAAAAATTAAGATTGGTTGTTAAGAACTACTTATACAAGGACTCCTCGCTGAATAACGACTCCAAGGCAAGTTAAGAACTACTACAATTTATCCTTGAGTCAGGCCCAGATGAACTTCAGGGATATCACTGACTATAACCCCATGTACAGGAATGTTACCTAGTTCAAATTTGCCTAAGGATTGCTTGATTTCATATCTTGTGCTAATAAACAAATGATATTATGACTGAATGTGAATGTGCAGTGGGAAATATGAATATTACATGGTAAGGCATCTGTGACAGCTGATCAGTGCATATATATGCATTATTCGATCACTCATCCCTCAGTTCTGATTAGTTGGTTTATTGGTTTATCTCTGTGTAGTTGCTTTATTGTAAACAAAAGAAGACCTTTTCCAAATTGTTCTGGTAGCCAATAGGATGCTGAGAAGCAGAATCTCAGATGCATTCGTTTGTTCGTTCGTTTATTCGACTTATACCCCGCCCATCTGGGATAGACTCCCACTCTGGGCGGCTCACAATGTTAAAAAGAACAGAACAGACACCACAAAACCATAGAAAAAACCCCACCCACTCAGTCCAAGCAGTACCGAGGACCACTAGCCCGAGTGGCCAATGGTGGGAGGGTCTCCTGTTTAACCTTCAACAAGTTGCCAAAGGACTCCTTGAAAACAAAAGTTTGCAGTTGCTTCTTAAAAGACCCTAAATAGTTCATTATTATTGTATTTGTGTGTGTTCTTTTTTCTTTGAGGCTTGTAATTGTTGATTTTCTGTGTTGTTTCTCATGAGCTAATTGTTGTTTCTCCTATAAAGTTTTAGGGGATGGGAATGGATAATATATAATGTTATTTGTATTACCTTCCTGAGGTCCTCTAAAAGTATGAATGACATGAAGGTAGAATATTATGTGCTCTCTTTTTTTTTTTAAACAAAAACTAAATTGTGACAAAGACTTCCCTAATTGCCATGGTAGGGCCATACAATAGCATTCTGGTTTTATTTGCCTAAGTCAAGCTGAATACATTTTTAATGGAAAGATATAAGTTATTGTCTATCCTTGTGAGTCTTTAGACAAATCTGACAATAGAACTTTCCTTTTTCCCCTGTTTAGGGACTTCTGATGATATTTCTCTTAACTTTTTCTGGAGTTGACTTCCTGGTTCTTCGCTTTCACAAAGAACTACAAAGTGTTCCTTTAAAGTTTTTATCTGCTTCCTTCCCATTAGGAGCAGAGAAATCTGTGGCTTTTCTGAAGAGACAGTGAGGTTCTGAGAAGCCCTGCCAAAGAGCAAGTGGTGATAAAATATGTTCTAGGAATGCTGCTACAGGGACTGGGCACAGGCGTGGCATTTCCTTAATCACAGTTAAGATCAGGAGTGCTGCGTAAGCCAGAGAGAGAACAAGGTATTCTACTGTACGTAGAATACATTGTGGTTAGAATACTGTGCTACTTCTTTGTCAATAAACACAGTTCACTTTGTCGTTAAACTTTGTACCTTAGAGCAGGGATGGTGGTGTGTTATAAGTCTTCTAAAGCTTAATGGGTAAATAAAAGCATTCATCAACTCGCTGTTATTTATCACATTTTTTAGTGCCATCATTCTTCCAAGGAATTTTTCATGACTATCCTTGTAATAATACTGCAAGGTAGATGAGCGTAGGAGCTAGTAGCTGGCCAGAGATCAAATGAGCAACAGTATGAACGTATCTGTCTCTGTTTCCAAGTCTCTCCATTCCCTATACCAGGGGTGGCGAACCTTTTAGACACCGAGTGCCCAAACTAAACCCAAAACCCACGTATTAATCGCAATGTGCCAACACAGCAATTTAACCTGAATACTGAGGTTTTAATTTAGGGTGGGGGGAACCCTTACCTTCGCCACAGACTCAAGGGGCTGCTCTCTGCGCTGCACCCTCATGCTGTATGTTAGCCACCCACCTTACCCCAGACAGGGGAGGGAGGAAGTGCTCCCATTGGGCTGCTGGGCAGAGTGGCGGGCAGTGGTGGGATGTCAAAATTTTTACTACCCCACCGTGATGTCATCACAGTGTGGGTGGAGCTAATGTCATGATGTCATGGGCAGAGCCAATGTCATGACATTGTGGGCAGGGCCAAATGAAAATAATAAAATAAATAATAAAATAAAATACAAATAAGCACACACACACACTTCAAACCAACCAACCAACCACCCACAACACAAACCCGTAAATAAATAAATTAAATTAATAAATAAAATAAAAAAAATACATTAAAATACACCCACCAACCCACTTTGCTTAAAAACCCCAAGCCAGGCGGCCAGGCCTTTTTAGGAACTGTGGTAGGACCTCAATATAGGTAAAGGTATTAAATACACATTAAAATACACACAGACACACAACATCCAAAGGTGAGTCACTTACCCTGGGGAGCAGGCTATAGGGAGCTTCAGGCTAGCAGCTTCTCTTCCTCCTCCCTGCTTGGGAGGACAGCAAGGAGGCTGTGCATATGCGCCAAGCACTGTAGGCGTGCATGCACACCAAGTGCTTGGCGCGCATGTGCAGTGGGGGAACCAGTGAAAAGATGAGCCCTGAAGGTGGTTCCCCCCAAAAAGCTGCTACCGGTTCTCCGGGACACTGGGGAAAGTTACTACCGGTTCTGGCGAACTGGTGGGAACCTGTTACACCCCATCACTGGGAGCAGGACAAACTCTGCTTGGGGAGGGAAGAAGCGCTCACATTAGGCTGCTGAGCAGCAGGGTGGGGCAAACTCTGTGCTGGGGGAGAGAGGAAGCACTTCCATTGGGCTGCTGGGCAGAGGGGCAGGGCAAACTATGTGCTGGGACTACAGCATACATACCCACAGAGCGGTCTCTGAGTGCCCCCTCCGGCACATGTGCCATAGGTTCGCCACCACTGCCCTATACTGTATCTTTTATTGGGTCCATCAAGAATCTTTCTTCAGGCTATATACAAAATATATTCCTGTATCAAATATTTGAAAGCTCATCATTGTCTCTGTGAATCACGCCTGTGAGCTAGTGTAAGTTCACAGATGACCACTTGAAAAACTACAGTTACAAGTAAGTAACCAATCCTTATTTTTATAGGCAGTGGTGGGCATCAGCAGGTTTGTACCAGTTCGCAGGAACCGGTAGCAGAAATTCTGGCTGGCCCAGCCCATCCAAGTTTTGAAATAAAGTAGTCCTAATTTGGGTGCAACGCATGGCTTTCCCCCTGGTCATACCTACAGTTTGGTAGTAATTTTTTTTTAGCCCACCGCTGCTTATAGGGTACTGATTTCTGTCCTATTACAGTACTTGAAAGGCAAATCCCTCAAATGATGAGATAGGCAAAATATTGCTTTAGGGATAATTCCAGCTTGATTTAACAGTGGGAAAATTCATGCTGATCCTTCACTGTCAAGCAAATTGTGGCTGCACAGGATTGTGCAACGGCCTTGAATAACCCCATACCTTTTAGATGTTTAAAGAATCTAACTTGTTTGGAAATGAAGCTATGCAGGAAAAGCAGGTACTAAATAAATAATTATGTCAGAACATCTCAGACATTCAAGAGAGACATTCCAAATGTGCACACTGGCATGATCTCCCTGTAAATCCCCAAAGTGCAATTTAAATGTGAAGTTTTAGTCATAGAATTGTTGTATGTTTATTAATCATGTTTTGGATGAAAATCTTTGGAATTCATGGTGACTACCTTATTGCTACCATGACTGAATATTGTGTTGTACCTTGGTGAATGATTTTACAGACATAAGTCTTCCAAAGGGTCAAAGACTGAGTTTTCAGGTACAGTAATACCTCGGATAACGCTAACATCAGATAACGATGCAAAATTTCTAAAGAAATTTTGCATCGGGCAACAATCTGTCAGCGTTATCCGATGCAGTCGTTCTTAGCAGCAGGATGGCTGGAAATCTGAACGGGGTTCTCTGTTCAGCTTCCCAGCCACCCTGCAGCTGCAGAGGCAGGGGTGGGGTGGCGGGAAAGCTGGCGGAGGGGGGGGGCATGGGCATGGGATTCGAATTTTGACATTTTGGCTTGCTACAGCCTCCAGGGAGGTGGGGGAACTTCAGAAATAGTCCAGATCCGGTCTCCCGACCTCCCTGGAGCCAGCAGGGGGGTCAGAGAGCCTGAAATGGGTTAAAAAAAAAAGTCCATTTTTTAAACCCATTTCGAGCTCTCTGACACCACCATCCCCTTGCTGGCTCCAGGGAGGTCGGGGGACCCGATCCAAGCTGTTTCTGGACTTCCCCCACCTCCCTGGAGGCTGCAACAAGCCAAAACGTCAGGATTTGAATCCTGACCTTTTGGCTTGTTGCAGCCTCCAGGAGGGTGGGGGAACTTTGGAAACAGCATGGATCGGGTCCTCTGATCTCCCTGGAGCAAGTCCGTTTTTTTTTACCCATTTCAGGCTCTCTGATCCCCCTGCCTGCTCCAGGGAGATCAGAGGACCCAATCCATGCTGTTTCCAAGGTTTCCCCACCTCCCTTTCCAGTGCAGCAAGCCAAAACGTCAGGGTTCAAACCCTGATGTTTTGGCTTGCTCCACTGGCTGGGGAGATGGGGGAACTTTGGAATCAGCTTTGATTGGGTCCCCTGACCTGCCCAGAGCCAGCAGGGGGGTTAGAGAGCTCGAAATGGGTAAAAAAACTGGACCTTTTTTTACCCATTTCGGGCTCTCTGACCCCCCTGTCAGCTCCAGGGAGGTTGGGGGACCCGATCCAAACTGTTTCCAAAGTTCCCCCACCTCCCTGGAGGCTGCAGCAAGCCAAAACGATCAGGATTTAAATCCCGACATTCTGGCTTGCTGCATCCTCCAGAGAAACAGTGCTTTTTTAAAACGTTGTGCGATCAATGCATCGCACAACATTAAAAACCAGATAACGATGAGGCTTGTGGAACCAAGTCTCATCGTTATCGGAGGTACTTGTGTAATGAGAAATCTGATAACTCTTTAGACTCCAACCAGCACATTAGTAGAAGAGGGAATTCCTTATGTTTTGAAAATACTGTACTGTACCTGGTTATCCACAGTAGGCACTTTTCACACCTCCCTTAGTTTAAGAACTAGCTTATTTTTCTTTGTGATTGATCTTGGGATGTAAAGGCCTGTTGATACTGGCTTCGACTGAAGTGTTATCTGTAATATATAGATAGCCTATTGCAGTGATGGCAAACCTTGGCACTCCAGGTGTTCTTGGACTTCAATTGCCAGAAGCTCAAGTCAGGACTCCTGCTGATAAGGGCTTTTGGGAATTGAAGTTCCAGAACACCTGGAGTGCCAATGTTTGCCATCACTGGCCCATAGTTTCTTCCTACATCAGAGTAAGCAAGGTGTGATCCTGAAGTCACATGTGCTCCTAAGGCTGTTTTTGCAGCCCTGATCCCTCCAGATTCCTTCTTTCCCACCACCCCCAAGAAACAATTTCCCAATAACAATCAAACCAAGGGCTATGTTGCCGCTTCAGGAAGTCTCCAGGAGTTGCTGTTTACCTTTTCCTTAGGAAACTGGATCATTTAACATTTTAAACAATTCCCCCCCTCAAAACCTGAAGTGGACTTCCAGACACTTACAGTTGGATTCTTTTGATCTCTCTTCTCCCCACTTTTTTGGCAGTCTCTGTAGCCTCTATTCTATAGGATCTTGAAGGCAGACAACTGGTCCCTACACCTACAAGATTGCCCACCAAATCTTGCTTCAATCCTCATGGATACATTCATCTTCTCCCCTCCTCCAAGCAAAAGCAAAGGAAGTCTAAGCTTCCCATTATAATTTTCTTCGGTATAACCAAATAAAGAAAATTATGATTTATTGAAATCAGGATCAAATTGTAGTTCCCTACCCAAGTTTCTTTTAATTAACTGTTTGGACACCATAGGAAACTGCGGTTAGTTTGACTTTGCAGCTGAGAGCTTTAACTTTCTTTGTTCCTGTGCATGCGGGATGAAGAAGAGGAAGGGAGATCTTATAGTTGCTTACAGTTCCTATAATGAAAAACAGAGGGTTGTTAATTCCTGACTAGAATTAGACTAGTGGTTCCCAACACGAGGCACACGCCCCACAGGGGACTTCAATTCCCAGAAGCCCAAGTCAGTAAATTAGCTGATCAGTGCTTTGGGGAATTGACTTAGGCTTCTAGGAATTGAAGTCCAAAAAGCAAAGGTTGGAAAACACTGAGTTAGACACATTGCATCAGTGATACTTACATAAATATTGACTTACCTGTGTCCCGTTGTTATTCTGCTTTAGTTATAACTTGCAGTTTTGACTTAGCCTCATCATTTTTCCTATTAAAACGTAGCTTGGTTTAGATTTTTCAGCCAACCTTCTCTTTGTTACACAGTCTGGTCTTGTATCAGATGCCACATGACTTGTAGCTGGGATTCTGATACAAGAATTTGTCCATGGTCAACATACGCTTGGATTCTGGTCTTCCTTTCATGGACAAGAAAAATAAGAGGTGCATCAGCCTCTATAATTAATGAGCTGTATGAAACCTCTGACTTGAACAGTTACATCTTGACTGGTCAACAGTGTGAAAACTCGTAGCTGTGCTGGTGTTCCTCCTAAACTTTGCAGCTCCGGTTTTGAAATAAAGTGGTATGGATCCTGGTCTATCTCCTTACCATGAGTTAGGAACCTAGAACATGAGAATTGTTTTGGCCTTACTTTAAACTTTATTAACCATAGTGACATTCTGTGACTTGAAACAAACATGTCTGTGTTTCTTTCTCTTCCAAGTTGCATACTGGGAAATAGGTTTTCCACCTATCCTAGGCTGATCAACCCATCGGCCTTTGTGTGAGCAGATTGGCATTGAACAGTTTCTGATTAGTTCATTAACAAATATTTGCTTTCCTTCCAAAATGATACTTAGATTGGAAAAGTTAGAATGGGAAAAAGTACTCAAAAGCATCTTACTGTGTGGTTTTCAAAAAATATATTCTTGTGATCTGGTGATATTTGATTGTGAAAGATTTACAGATTAGTTTGCTGGCATGTGGATTATAAGCAGAGAATTCACTGTTGTGTAGAAAACTAGTCCATGTTTTAAAATTTAGAAGTCATTGGGCAAAATCCAAGGAACTGCAAAATAGTGTAGAGCTAAATTTTCTCGTTAAGTTGAGAGTTTATCACATTGATTCTCTTCATGTCACATAGCTTGCATGCTTTAAAGCAGAGGGTACTCCTGCCAACTTAGCAGTTCAAAAGCAAGAAATTGCAAGCAGATAAATAGGTACCATTTTGGTGGGAAGGTAAAAAGCATTCTGTGCTCTTCGGTGTCTAGGCATGCTTGCCACATGTCCACAGAAACATCTGTTGACGCAGACAATGCTGGCTCTTTGACTATAAACAAATGAGCACTGAACCCTAGAGTTGGATAGAACCCTAGAGACTGGCTTTTGAGCAAGGGTGACCTTTACCTTAATTCCCATAGTAGGTTGTGTAAGCATTGTGGTTACTGGTGTGCTGAAGGTTAGAATAAGTTATGGATTTAATGAGATGTCCAGACTTGCTTTGAAGCAACTCTTCAGAGCTTGTTTCTCATCTGCTTTGAAATCTTGGTTGCAGATTGAGATTGAAATTTGATATCAACTCCTGGGGAATAAGGTCTACCAAGCTCAGTGAGACATACTCTGATTAAATTTATATGAGGTTGCTATGGGTGTATGATTGAGATTCTCTCAATCTGAATCTCCAAATGTGGGTTACATGCCTATCATCTCTGACGATTACCCTTACTTGTTTGGTCTGATCTTAGTTAGAGCCCCAATCTATGGCTGTTTTATGCTATAAAAATAAAAACAGGAAGTCAAAAATGAGTTCCAGGATAATTGGAAGCAGCATAAAATGTAATTCCTGACAAAGCCCAAATAATAGTTTTCCTTTCCCATTTCTTAATCAAGAGTTTTTCTCCTCCCCAACTCATATTATTAGTCTTATCTAAGATTAATAAATTGCTTTTGATTTTAAAAAAATGTAACTATCTGAAGGAAGCTGCCCCCTGTCTCTCTACCTCCCCCACCCCCAGTCTACCTGCTGTCTGTGCTACTGGGCCATTAACAGGAGGGTCGTCTTCTCTTCTGTTAAGTAATTCCACTAATGTGTATGGGGTTGGCAAGTAATGTGGGAGATGCTCTTAAAATGGCACATGGCAGCTGTTGTTTGACACAGCCTCCGCAGTCAGCTGTAATGGCTAGATAAATGTAGACTTTTTTGCTCCCATTCTGTCCCTTATTTCAAGGGTTGAGGCATGTGCTTATTTTTCTTGACCCATTTTCTCCTTGGACTCCATGTTGTTCAGCAGCTAGACTGGTTTTAGGGCTAGTTTCGTCTTGAAAGGAAATGGTAATTTGGGGCTGATGTCTCACCTTCCTTGGATGGCATTTGCTTTCTCTGATGTTTGCCATTGCTGGAGCATCATATGTAGCTTTAACTGGTTCTTTGTAGATAAATAAATTATTAAGAAGGAGATATGTTGTCTGAAAGATGTATTTCAGATTATTTCCACAAGATACGGTTTATGAAACAACACAGAAGCTATCCTTCTTATGCTCTACAGTGTTTTGGCTGAGTTTTTGCTCTTCTTCAGAAAATATTAAGTGTTTAAAATTAAACTTGTGATGAAATAACTGCAAACTCATCTTCTGTTTATTTATGAGCAATCATTTATCCCCTGCTTATTCTCCTAAAGAATCTAGAGCCGCAGTGGCGAACCTTGGCACTTCAGCTGTTCTGTTCTCAGACCTGAATTCCCAGTAGCCCTGATCAGCAGTTGTACTGACTTGGGCTTCTAGTAATTGAAGTCCAAGAACAGCTGGAGTGGCAAGGTTCATTACCACTGATCTAGAGCAGAGGTTTCCAAACTTTTTGTGCCAAGGGGCAGACCATGGCCCCCGGACAGCTGAGCGGGCCTGTCATGTGGTTCCTCCCACAGTAGATGCTGCCATAGAATGCGTCCACGTCACGTGGTTCCTCCCACCATAAACACTGCCGTAAAACGCATCCGCAGCTGTTGTAAACATGTTAAGACAGGGAAAAGTGGACGTGTTTTACGGCTGTTGTAAACACATCTGTTTCCGATAGCGGCGAGGCTGGTGGAGACCACATGAAATGGTGCTGCGGGCTGTAGTTTGGCCATCCCTGATCTAGGCAACTCAAGTTGTAATCACACGAGGCAATAGATCACAATAGATTGCAATCTGATTTCTGATTATCACGCCACATATGGAGAAATGCACTTCAGCCTGGACAGGATCTGTGCCCAGACAGAACCATTTTGGGTCCAGGCTCAGGCAGTTCTCTGACAGATGAAATGATGGCTTTAAGAGATACAGTATTGGTCCCGTTAAGTGACTCTTACTGGTTCAGTCAAACACACCACTTTGCAGCCATCTGATCTCATTCTTAAAAATGCTTTCCAACTCTTAACATTTCCAGATAGGTTATAAGGTTAAGAACTGTATTAAACTTTATGAGAGAAACATTGGATTCTGAAAGCTATGTTTTCCATTTAAGGATGTGCTTCCCATATATTTGTTGGGGGAGTAGTTATTTCTAGCCAAAATTGGGTGAGTGCTAAATACATTTCCTTTTTGCTTCCCACTCGCCCTACTAATACTAGCCATATTCTTGTTTTTCCTTTGTCTGTGTTTGTGCCATGGAGAGGGGGCAGAGAGAGGAGATTTGTGGTGATTTATTTGCTTGCATGACAGGAGCAAAACACTTGTATCTTCTGTTCCTCTCCTAAAAGTGTATTTTGCATGTGGGGGAACATACAGTTACATCCTCGTTTTTCTTTTTGACTTTTTGGTTTCTTATTTTTTGAAGTCCTTGGCCAGAATCCTGTTTGCTTCATGTGATCTCAGAAGGACAACTTCACAAGCATTTCTCCCTCTGAGGCAGGCTTTCTTTCATGTGGCTGATAGTGCACTGTTTGTGAAATCCAGTGCATGACCATTCATGTGATCAGTTGCATAAAGGACAGCCTACCAGAGAGGAAGAACTGCGACGTGATTGCTTTTGTGCTCTCCCTTTTTCTGAACATGAAACAAAGCCCTCAACTGGTATCAACATTTGTTCTGCAGGTAGTTTCTCTGCAGAAAACATCTGTCCCAGAGGTTTCAGGTCATTTCATTAGTTAGCTGAGATCTGATATCTTCTGTCTGCTGTTCCTGTTTTCTTGGTCCTGTTTCATTCATGCGTGTTAATCACTTAAAGCTTGTAGAATGACTTGGTGACTTAAGTAAGTGAAGGAGGCTGTGAAGATTTTGATGCAGTTGGCTTTTGCTCTCTGCCTTGACACCCAGCTTCTTTATCATGATTGATATGTATTTGCAAATCTATTTCCTTTATTATTACTTTTGGATCAAGTGTGCTTAGGTGCTTGGATTTCAAAAACTTCTTTTGTTAAGAAAGCACGGATAATCTCCTACTGTGTTAATATCAGGGCATTTTAAAGCAGCTTTTCTTTAGAAATAGAAAAGGCTAAGGAGGAAGTCTTGCTGAAGAAGAGTAGGCCTTATCTGGATTGAAGAGGCATTAAAAACTACATTTTGTATGTTTCCTGGCATCAGCAGAAGAACAGTGGAAGTACTGTATCTAGATCAAGTGTCGGCAACCTTTTTATGTCAGGGCCCTGGTCATGCTTCCTCAGGCAGTTGAGGGGGCCGGACTGGTGGTCCCCCCACTGTAAATGCAACTGTAAACGTGTTGGCGGTGGCTGTATGCAGCTGCCGTAAATGTGGCCACTTCCGGAGGCGGTGGCGGCGGTTCAAGGAAAGGTAGGGGCGGATTATTTGGCGCCGTAGGTCGGATTCGGCCCACAGGCCATAGGTTGCCAACCCCCCCTGATCTAGATCTCTCTTCAGCTGCTACAAATCTGTAGGCAGGGGTGGTGGTACAGAGTTATGCCTGCTGTGGATAGGCCCAAACATCACTGGAATTGTGAACTTAGTTTATAATTATCTGAGATACATTGACTTGGGAGGAAGGAAGAGGACACCTAGGTCCACAATTACATATCCCTCTCCCTCTATTATAAACGTTGGCAGAAAAAGTTATGAGCCGGCTTCTCTTCATCTTCAGGTACAAAATATATCTTTTAGATGGTTGTGCTTCTGCTTTGTGGAGTTGTGCTGCACAGTTGTCAATACTTTTTGAGATATGCTGGAAGAAGAGATTGTGTACTAAACAAAAAAGGCCCAAAGGCTAAATTGAAGCAGGCTCTATGGATATTTTGCTGCCAGTTTGCTAGCAGGTCAGGTTTTGGTCTATGAATTGCAAAGGGCTGGATTGTCCACCTACTAAAGAGATTAGTCAAGTTCTGCTTCTCATTCCCTACAAACAATTAAGCATCATTCCCATCATGCCAGTAAGAGGCTTTGCCAGTTTTTGTGGAATCTTGAGGAATGGTTGACAACATACAAGAGAATTTAGGGCTTACTGTTGCCCACCGTGTGCTCAGTCATGGAAGGAAAAAGGTAGGGGGGATGATAATGCCTGTCTATATTGTAATAAAAGGGACAACGGAAGGTCAGCAGTTTGAGACCCAAGTGCTGCAAGACAGAGTGAGCTCCCATCACTGTTCCACCTCCTGCCAACCTAGCAGTTCAAAAACTAGAAATTGCAAGTAGATAAATAGGTACCACTTTGGTAGGAAGTAAACTGCATTCCTTGTACTCCAGTGTCTAGACAGAAATGTCTGCAGATGCATACAGCGCTGGCTCTTTGGCTGAAATGGAAATGAGCACCGAACCCTAGAGTCAGATACGACTGGCTTTCAAGCAAGGGAGACCTATATTGTAAGAAGCGATTTTTCTTTCACTATGGGAGGTTATGACCTCCTACAGCAGGGGTTCGCAACTGATGGCCCATGGATGCTTTTTTGGCAGCCACAGAGACTTTCCAGGTGGATGTGGAGGCGTTCCCATTGGCTTCGGGGGGTGGGGAGAGGTGTCCCTTCACCCACACCATGCAGTTCCTCCAGGCTGGTAAGCAGGGAAGCAGTGGGGGGGGGGAGTGTGGAGCCTTTTTTGGTTTGTGGTGGGCTCCGGGTGGTCCCGCCGCCTCCAAAGACGACAGGGGGGCTCCAGTCCGGCCCACAAACATTCTGTGTCTGTGTGATCCGGGACCCTGCTTATAAAGGTTGAGAACCTCTGTCCTACAGGCAAGAGGTTACTTCTTTTCCGAGACAGCTAAGTATGAATTGTAGTGTGTTTGAGAGAGAATGCAAAGTTTTTCCCTTCACTTTCTTCAGAAAGCCTAGCTTGTGCCAGCTGTTCAGACTAATAGTGTTTCATCACTTCTGCAGAACTAGAGGAATCTTGTGAAGGTGGTAGGAAAAAGTTTGAAACTGGCTTATATTTAAACTTCTGAATTATTTACATGCCTCTGAATGTTTTTTTCTTTTTGCATTACTGTTTATGGTTTTATAATACAGTACTAGTTATATGTTAGCTTTTGTGTGTCTTTAGTTTCTACCCTGTCATCTGTTAGATAGAAGGCTATTTCAAATATACTTGTAATGCATAAAATAAAAACATGAATAGGGACTTCTGTTTTAAATCACCTGACAACTGGAGACACAATTTAGTAACCTGAATGTTGATACAATGGTGATGAATCATCTTGGATCATCACATTTTATCTCTCTGCCCAACAATAGAATCAAGTTAAGTTTACCATGTGCTATGTATGAGATTGCAAACCAAGATTGTTTCTTCAGGACTAAAGCATTAATTTATCCTATGCTGTGATGATTGAGAATTCTCCTAATTGCAATAGGTGTTTAGCATACAGAGACATTTCTCATTTCTTTTTTAATCATATGCCTTGGTACACTTATGAGCTTGATTGTGTGGAAGATGCTCCCATCAAACAGATCATAAAGCTACCTTTGTTTGCATGTGGTAAGCACATGGTTTTTTGCCTCACAGTGTATTCTGGTTGAATCCCAAAGTCTGAAAGATAGCATTGTCTGGCTTCCCATGGGTTTAAGAGACATAAAGTAAGTCTCATAATCATAGTGGACAATAATCAGGATTGCTGGATGTACAGAGGGGAATAGTCTGTAATTTTCACAAGTTCCCTCTGACAAATTTCCCAGGCTGAGAGAGCAGTGCAGATCCTGGAACGTTATGCAGATTTTTGCATAAGGTCGGTGCTTTTGGATCCTGTGATTCCCTTTTGCCTTCTGATTATGGTTCAACATGAGACAGCTGCTTGAGGGAAATTGATTTAGAAACCCAATTGTCACGCAATTTTTAAACCAGTTCCATAAAAATATAATACAGATTTTGGAGCTTGTTTCAAGGCAGCAGTGGCCAGGTGTGGTTCTCCAGATGTCTTGGACTGTAGCCTTCTGTATTAACTCGCCTTTAGCTATGATGGCTTGCACTCTTGGGGGTGATAGTTGTTTAACAACCTTTGATTTTTGGACTTCACTTCCCAGAAGCCTAAGTCAATTCCCCAAACCACTGGTCAGCCAATGTACTGACTTAGGCTTCTGAGAATTGAAGTCCCCCTGATGGGTGTTTCCCCCACATTGGGAACCACTGATGTAACCTATCTTGAGGGTCACAAACAGGTACACACATCTGTTTTAAAGACAATGCATTATGAAACATACTAGCAAAAAATCAATTTTGATGATTGAGCTGTTCTTAATTTTGCTGATGTCATCCATTTTCTAAATGGTGTAATATTTTCAGTCATGAGAACCAGTCATGACTTGATTACTAAAAAAAAAAAAATGTGTTTGGTTTTAGTTTCTTAAAGGCCGTAGAGTTGAAACTTCATGTGTTGGTAATTCAGTGCACAGATTTTCAGCATCATAATTTATGATCTGTAGCAATTTTCAAATGTATCTTTTTAGTCAAACTGGTGCTGGCACTTCTTCCCATTTTTTCCTCTTCAGTATCTTGTGGAGCCTACTAAAAACTTCTTGGAAAAACTTTTGGATAACACAAAGCCACAGCAGATAATTTTAGCCTCCAATGTAAGATGCTCATTTTAAAAAATAGATATACAGTAATACCTCGGATAACGCTAAGACTTGGTTCCACAAGTCTTGGTGTTAATCCGATTTTTAGTGTTACCCGATGCATGTTAAAATCCTATGGGATGTGTCGGATAACGTTAAAGCTCCATAGAGATAAATTGTAACTGCACAGGCTTTAGCGGTTGTTATCCGATACATCCCATAGGACCTTAACGTTATTCGATCCAATTCTCCTCCCCAGATTACTTAACGTTATGCGATTTTAGCGTTATCCGAGGTAAGCGTTATCCAAGGTATTACTGTACTGTACTGTACATGCAGATAGATTTGGACACTGTTACGCCTAAATTAAACTGAGATAGATATTCTTTGGCAAGATACAAGACATTGCTTATAGATTATTTTCTTTTTTAAGACAGAGATGGTTTAAAGATATTTTCAAGTTTCCTTTCCAGTATAACCACATCCTCCTGCCAACCTAGCATTCGAAAGCAAGAAATTGCAAGTACCGTAGATAAATAGGGACCACTTCAGTGGGAAGGTAATAGCGCTCATGCCTGGCACATGACCATGGAAACGTCTGCAGAAGCTGACAGTGCTGGCTCTTCGGCTTTGAAACAGAGATTAGCACTGAAGCCTAGAGTCTGATATGGCTGGCTTTTGAGCAAGGGAAATCCTTACCTTTACCTATAACCACATCTACAAATCTGTTAACTATAAGAATTAAAAACTTACCTGCTTGCAATTGAACAAACCCCATACCATCCAGGAACATAATACATTTTTCTAGTTCTACAAATCCTGTTTCTCCATGTCATGAGTTCTCAACCTTTTTACGCAGGGGGCCAGGCCACGTTCCCTCAGACACCTTCGGGAGCCGGATGACAATTTTTCCCTTCCTCCACCACATGGCACTTCCTGGTGTAGTGTAGGTGGTGGTGGGCCACATGAAATGGTGCCATGGGCCACATCCGGGCCGCAGGTTGAGAATCCCTGCTCTGTGTATTAACTTGGAGAAGCAATTGTCAATTGCTTTAACATTCATTAGCTAAATACTGTAGTAAGTAGGATCAGGTATTAGAAAGCGAAAGTAAAATCCACCAGTAAGTTGAAAGTGAGTAAGCTCATTAAAATAGTAAACTGAATCAGAATCAGGCAAAATTGGCCAAAATCTTTGAGAAGAAGAAGCAAGTTAATATTTGACATAACAGTTGCCAAGCAAAGCAGTGTTTTTCAGTGGTACTGTCAGTGCTTTTGATTTGATGTGGATTTTGTGTGTGGAATAAAACAATACTTAACCTGTATTGCATAGTGCATTCTACTCATAGTATTAGAATTCAGAAGTCCCCCCCCCCCATATTTTTTTTTTAGTTTGTTCTCCCTATGTAGGAAAGAAGTCCCAAACTCAGTCTTTTGGTTAAAATACTATGGATTATGTAGATTTTTAATATGTTTGTTTTTGCACTTAGGTTCACTTATAATTTAAGATTATTTTAAAAGAATAATTTAAGATGCAACCATGTAACCTCTTTTAAATTCATGTGCTTTTAATTTTTAAAATGAAAAGCTGATTAATTAAAAGTATACACATTTTAAAATGTTTCTTTAAAAAAGAAAATCCATTTTATTATCTACTCTCTGTACTATAAATATTCCGTTCATTCTAAATGTGCTGTGACATTTCTGGTGCTGCTTTCCTACTTTATGGCCAAGTCCTCGGGAGATATGGATGAGAAAAGAAAGTTGTAGTATTTGCAAGGTCTCAGATTCTTAAAGACCATCAGAAAATCTTGCAAAGACTATTCATGTAAAGCATAAATCATCCTATTTAGCTGTTTATTCATATAGAAAATAAAATAATTCCATCATGGACAATACAGAAAAGCTCTTTGAGGATTGACAGCCACTGTGACACCATCTTCTCCCATGGAAAAATGGATCTCTAGAGTGCCTGGCGGACAGTGGTCCATGGGGTCGCAGAGGGTCGGAATCGACTGTGCGACTGAACAACAACAAGAGTTTTCTTGAGATTTGGGAACTCCTGTAGCTTGGGATGGCCAAAGGCAGCCTCTCTGAAAAGTTCACACCAATGCCAGCCTTTATGAGATTTCCTGTTAGACTGGTAAATGATCTAGCATCTTGCAGAGAGACTGAGATGGGGAGATGAAAGAACTGTAGTTTAGAAGCAAACCTTTTTCTTTTGAAATAACATCTGGTTTGCCCTGTTGAGGAAGTTTTATGACCAAATGTCATGAAAATTCCTTTCTAGTGAATGTGCCCCCTAAGTGTCCTGTATCTCTCCAACTGTTTGGGGAATGGTGTGAAATTCCATATGGAATGTTAATCTACCGTATCAGTGAACTGGGAAGGGAATTTGTGTGTGTGTGTGTGTAGGTGTAGGTTCACATGAAGACATGTCCCTCATGCAGCTCTTTCAATGGCAGTAGTAGTTTTGCCTTGTTGTTGTTTTCTGTCAATAAATCGAGTGCTGGACCTAGCTCTATCCCAAATCAGGCTATGTTGGTCCTTAGGAATAAAAGAAAAGAGAAGAACCATATATGGTCAATACCTATATTAGGAACAAGCATACTTACAGAAAATGTCCAAGCCATTGAGTTCTTCAGTGCTGATTGTCTGGCTAGATCAGTAGTGCCCAAACTTTTTGGGCTGTGGGGTGGACATGTGGTTCAGGGGGTCAGTCACTATGGGCCAGATGTGGCCTCCAACACCAATTCATCGGCCTGCAAAGTCCTCGTTGCTTCCAGAAGCAGAAGTAAAACGTACTCGTATGGGCACGTTTTACTTCCACTTCCAGGAATAACGAGGCCTTCACGGGCCAGATGAATTGGTGTCAGGGGCTGTATCTGGCCCTCGGGCCGTAGTTTGGGCACTTCTGGGCTAGATGGTAAACTCTTTGGAAGGGGGAATAAGCATGGAGGCGATTCCCCACCAATGACTAGAGGCTTTAAACCATTGTTACCACACTTGCTGCAAAATCATGGAATGGCTCTTTCTTCCCTTTATGAGCATCATGGTAGGACCAACCCAGTGAAGTAGCCATAAAGTTGTTACTGACTGTGCTTACACTTCAGCAAGAACACTCAGAATGATATGAATCGGACTATAACAAGTGCACTGCTGGATTGCTGCAGAGGTATAACAAACTTGTCCATAGTAGTCAGCCAGAACCCTCTGTGGGGAGCTCCTAAGTAGGACATGAAAGTGATGACCTCAGGTGCAGTAAGAGACACGCTACCCATGCAAGTGCTGAAGTCGGTTTCATTATCAGCTCAACAGCTCCAATATGTGTGATGAGGGAGAGATGCAATCTCATCTTTCATCACAGGCAGCAGAATACCTTGGGCTGTAGAGATTTACCATATATGCCGGCGTATAAGACAACTAGGTGTATAAGACGACCCCCCAAACATTTCGATTCAAAATATAGAGTTTGTTATATATTTGCCGTATAAGACTACCCCCTCTTCCGCACACCTTCCACACACCAAATAAAACATAAAAGAACATCAGATTTGATTATAACATCTCCCTGTGGCCGGCACTAGTGCGCAAGTGCGCATGTGCGAGCTCTGCGTAGACAAGGGGTGGGGCGGAGCACCGCTGCTTTCCGCCGAGCAGAACAGGCCGGTCACGCCGAAAAGGCTGGCAACCCTGTCTCGCTGCTGATGCTCGCCGCAGCCACGCTGGATACCGCGCGATACTGGATGGTACGTAGAAATGAGGTGGGTGGGCATCGGGAGGCCACTATGGGCACCAGGCGGGCTTCGGGAGGGGCCACTATGGGCACCGGGCGAGCATCGGGAGGCCACTATGGGCAGCTATGTCTATCCCAACTGAAGTGCACCCGGCATATAAAATTATCCCCCACACACACACACTTGGAGGCATGTTTTTCGGGGGGGGGGGGATTAGTCTTATACGCCAGCATATACAGTACATGATGAGCTAATTTACCTGCTGTTTTGTTTTCAGCACCTTTTCTCTCTCTCTTCTTGACTCCTGCCTGTCCACTTAATCCCTCTTCCAATGGTTGTTCTGCTTGCTCTGTTGTGTTTTTCCAGACCAGGACTAGCAAATTATGGCTAAAACCAGAGCTGAACTATGTTTGTCTTGCAACCCTACATCAGTTTGGTTACAAATATCTGTGAAAGTGTAGTAGAGAATCAAAACTGAAGGAAACTATTTGGTCAGTAAAAGTTTACTTCAGCTTTCCATGACTTAGCTTTCTCTTCTCCACCACCGCCCCAGTTCTTTAGCCTGTCTACTAAAATAATGCACAGGCTGTAACTTTGGCAGGCTGTCTGAAACTCGAGCCAGATACTTCTCATTTCAGATCTTTCTAAAACACAGACTCTTTCCTTCCCACTCCAGGGAGTTTCAGCCCTGAAGCTCATCTGGAGGGATTTGCTGCACCTGGCAGCTACATAGCTCTGGCCAAAGACGTGTAAAGCTTTAGCAATCTCTAGAAGTTAACACCAACAAACCCAGCTTAGACAGTTCCTCTGCCAGACGTCATATGGTATCCACTGGTGCTGCCTGCGTGATTTTGCTTAGGAAAAAAGGAAACATGGGCACGGGGTGGGGTGTGGGGTGGGGGTGCGGAGTAGAAGATGGCTGTTTTCCAAATACATCAGTGTATTAACTGCTTCCTAAGGTCTTGAAGTTGAAAGAGGTTTGGAAAGTACCATAAAAGGGATTTTAGAAGGCATGCCTGCTGTTTTCAAAACCTTCTTTTACCTGTTCTGCCATATTCAAATCTGAATATTGGCAATCCTCATGGTGATCAGCCATAAAGGCTGTCCTGAGAATATAATGCAGTGGCCTTTCATCTGCCATCTGTATCGCAGCATGACAGCCGTACCATTGATCCAGTTCTGTTAGCCACTTTCTGGTCCTGAGCCCTTTTGGCACGCAAAGTCCTTATCAGCCCCAGGTTAGTACTGATGAAGCTGCTGCCCTCCATCAAAATGGATTCAAGTGGGATTTAATCCACTTAGGGATCATCACCCTTCCCTGTGGACTTTGCCATCCAAGGCCATTAGTCCTCAGGGTTGTCAAGGTTCATTAACCACCGCCTGACACTCGACATTGACTCACTGGCAGTATGGTCTACTCTATTACCATAGCAGGATAACTTGGCCAGATGCATTTCAAAACCTATTGATGTAGAATACAAGGCTTTGACGCATCTAGCTTAAAGTAATTGTATGTTATCAAGTCAGTTCTGATTTACGGTGACTCTTTCAGGTTTTCTTTGTGGGGTACTCAGAAGTGGTGTGCCATTCCCTAAGACTGTACAGCTTGCCCAAGACCACATAGACTAGCTCAGAGGTGCCCAAACTATGGCCTGTAGGCCAGATCTGGCCCCAATGCCAATTCATCCAGCCCGCAGCACCCTCATTGCTCCCTTACAGGTGCATTTTACCTCTGCTTTCCGGAGTGATGAGGATGGCGTGGGTTGGATGAATTGGTGTCAGGGGCCAGATCCATCCTGCAGGATGTAGTTTGGTCACCCCTGGACTAGCTTTTCCAAGATGCCCATCAGGGAGCTGAACTTCCAAGCTCTTGTTCCACAGCCAGATACCTAGGCTATCCAGCCATAATAATCATGTGCCATCAAGTCAATTCTGACTTATGATGACCCTTTGTAGGATTTTCTAGACAAGGAATACACAGAAGTGGTTTACTGTTCTTTTCTCCTTGGGGGGGGGGGGGGATCCTGGGAGCATTCAACTTGCCCATAGCTACATATGCTGTCTCTTCACTGGCTGGAACCAATTTCTGGCTCCACTAAGTGCTGTATAATGTTAGTTTCTCCTCTTGGGCAATGCACTTCAAACACAAAAGAAGTTTGTTTATAGCAGTGTTAACAGTTTTTTAAGCACAATGTTTTTGTAAGGTTGACTAAAATATTGCAACATTACAAACTGACAAAATTAAGCAGTGTTAATTTACACAGTACCATTTGTGTGTCACAGCATTTTACAGAGTTTCATAGTCATGCTTTCTCAGCTACTGTTGCTTAGTATTGCTCTGTGTACTAGCCTTTAGGCATCTCCAGTGAGTAAGTTTCGTGTAGTACAGACCTTTTCATTCATGGACATGAAATAAAGGTGGATAATTTGATTCTACTCTTCCTTAGCAGCAGGCACAGGCCCGTAGTAAATGTTGGCGAGGATTGGGCTTTCATCCTAATACTGTGATCTCTTTAATCATAATGTATTTTTTTCTCAGGGATAAAAAACAGGTCAGTGCAGAATCAGAATGCCTTTGGCTTGACGCTGCTTGTAAGAAAGAAAAATCTATAATAAAGCTGTGAAGATGACTTTTGCTTCACTATCTTGTAACCTCTCATTCCAACCATATTTATTTTGTTTTTATCTCACCCTTCTTTCTAGAATGACATTTTATCCACACAACAAATCAGTAAAGTTGTAGGATGAGAGCTAGTCGGTTATTCAAGGACATTCAAGTAGAGAAGGGATTAAAATTTGGATCTATCAAATACAGGCTCGACACTCTAGTCGCAGCATGATGTGTTTATAAAATATTTGTCATAATTCAAAATTATAGATGGAAGTTGATGTTGCCCAAGCCACCTCCATCCCCCTGCTCCAGTCCTTTCTTGCACCACTACTAATTGATGAGGCAAATGAATGATGAATGGGCACCTAAATAAGTATTCATGTAGTATTTTTGCACTCTTTCACATGGGTGTGGTTGGGGAATGGGCCAGGGTGATGGTGGAGTGGGTGTTCAGTTTGCTGGCATGTATGTCTTTTGCTTCTTTGTGAAGATGGAAGTAGAATGAGCGTACAGTAAACCATCGGATAACGCTAAAATCGCATAATGTTAAGTAATCTGAGGAGGAGAATTGGATCAAATAACACTAAGGTCCTATAGGATGGATCGGATAACAACCGCTAAAGCCTGTGCGGTTACAATGTATCTCTATGGAACTTTAACGTTATCCGATCCATCCCATAGGATTTCAACATGGATTGGATAACACTAAAAATCGGATAACACCAAGACTTGTTTGAACCAAGTTTTAGCGTTATCCGGTGTTTTACTGTATCTAGCACTTTAATCTTTCTTGTTAATATTAGGTCTGCATTCTTCTAAAACTCTTGGGATGTGCGTCAGCACTTAGAATGAGAGTCTGTCATTAGAATGGCTTAGTTCTGATGCCTTTGATCCAATCGGTGTTACAGTATTTTTAGTTCACTCTTATTTTCTTTAGTCAGTAAAACATATGCTGAGGAACAGTTTTGGTAAATTTTAAGAAGACCATTTCTTTTTCCCTTCAAATTCTGACATTTTTGTTGTTCAGTCGCACAGTCGATTCCGACCCTCTGCGACCCCATGGACCGCTGTCCGCCAGGTAAGATTTAATTGGGGTAGTACCTAGATCAGTGGTTCCCAATGTGAGGCCCAGTCCCACAGGGAGACTTCATTTCCCAGAAGCCTAAGTCAGTACATTGGCTGATCAGTGCTTCAGGGAATTGACTTAGGCTTCTGGGAATTGAAGTTCAAAAACCAAAATTTGTGAAACACTGACCTAGATGATTTACTCAAGACTTGCAGGTTCTCTTTTGTAGCATCTGTGCAATAGACAAACTAACCCCAAATCCAAAGGCAACACTGATTCCACATTTGAAATGAGATGAAATGAAGTTAGGCATGCCAGTTCCTAGCAAATGTGTATTCTAGCTTCAGATGTGTGTTCCCCTCCAGTACCTGTTTGCCTAAAAGCAGGACTAGCCCTGAACTGTGCTAGCATAATGTGGAAAGTGTCACTAAGAGTTAAATATGATTTATTTTATGAGTGTGCAGGTTGTCGGATTTTATTGTTGTTTCTTATGCAAAAAAAGTGTCAGCTGAGGCAGCAGTCTTATGAATTATATCATGCCAGGTTGTAAACAGTGGCGTATTTTTGCATTTTATCCCTCTGTTAAGCAGATCATGAACAATAAACATTTAGCTATAATTTTTCATGCTTCTGACTCTTGGCACAGCCATCTAAAGAATGCCATAGTGAGCGCTCTGAAATGTGTTAAAGCATTGCTAAAAGTTTTTCCCTGTGCAAAAGGAAATCAGAATATTTCCTTAGTTGTGTGAGTAAGACTCACACAGATGTGATATGAATCCCAGCTGTGAATAATTTTAGGCCATTGCAAATTGCATAAACCAAATTTTTGACAGCCATGTTTTCAGTTTCACACTATGTCTCCTTTAAAATAAATTGTTGGTTAAAGCTGGTTTCTCCATTAGGATTTGGGACACAGACAGTATTAATTGTTGTCTTTCAGTCAAAATGGAAAAGGTATCTGTCTGAGAAACTCTTGGCTACTCAAAAGCTGAATCTACTATTAAACAAAAAATATGGGACATAAACCGATAACCTCATCTAAATCATGCTACAGAATATCATTATTCTGGTAACAAGACATTTGTGCCTTCTAGCTATTTGACTAATTTATTAATTCCCAAGTTTACAAAAGCAGTTACTTTAGCCCAATTTAGTGCTTTATCCTTTGAGTTTCTGCAGGAGGAGTCTTATAGAGTACCCCATTGTAACATATATCGTATTTGCCGGCGTACAAGACGACCCCCCAACATTTCCACTCAAAATATAGAGTTTGTTATATACTCACTGTATAAGACTACCCCCTCTTCCACACACCTTCCACACACCAAATAAAATGTAAAAGAACATCAGGTTTGATTTCAACATGTTAATTTATATTCAAATGCTTATGACATGCAGAAAAACTGTCACAAGGCTGTATGTTACCAAACATGTACAGCAAACAAAAAACAGTGCAAGTTTATTAAACGTAATTCACCAAAGACAACTCACTAAAGCTGAATGGAACAATAAACCTATGGGAGCTGCCATGCTGTTTGTTTTCTAATCTGTTAACCAAACTGGAACTGTCAATGATAGAAGGAAGATAACAAATAGAGGGAGAGAGCAAGTGCCAGGCAAGTCCCTAGCAAGTTTGCTGGCGTGACAGTTTTCCTTTAAAAGCCTTCAAACTCCTGTTCGTCATCTGATATTAAAAGTTGTTATCCAATCCATCCCATAGGACCTTAACGTTATTCGATGCAATTCTCCTCCCCAGATTGCTTAACGTTATGCGAGGTAAACGTTATCCGAGGTATTACTGTATTTTATTCAACTGAAGTGCACCCGGCATACAAGACGCCCCCCCCCCAACTTGGAGGCATGTTTTTCAGGGGTAAAAAGTCATCTTATACCCTAGCATATACAGTAATACCTCGGATAACGCTAAAATCGCATAACATTAAGTAATCTGGGGAGGAGAATTGGATCGAATAACGTTAAGGTCCTATGGGATATATCGGATAACAACTGCTAAAGCCTGTGCGGTTACAATGTATCTCTATGGAGCTTTAACGTTATCCGATACATCCCATAGAATTTTAACATGCATCGGATAACACTAAAAATCAGATAACACCAAGACTTGTGGAACCAAATCTTAGCGTTATCCGAGGTATTACTGTACGGTACATTATTACAAAAACTTGGTTGCAGGTACTGTGAGGTATGTCTTACTATACTTTCCCATCTATCAAGACTTTTTCTGATTTTCCTTTACCAGTTCTAAAAAAAACCAAATCCCAGGTAGAACAGAATAATTTTATATTTCTCTTCTACTTTTTGATCAAAACTCTCAGATTACTGACAAGAATGGACAGATTTTGTGCAACCTTTTGCAATTCTCTGCTAAGAGAGACTGCTTGATTTCATTTGCAGTGATTAATTTTGGCAAATAAAAACTTCTCACTCCCATCTTGTAGCTTCCGTGGGTTCTTAACGATGAAAGGGATCACTCGAGATGCAGGGGTGCAAGCAGGGAATAGGAAGAGGAAAAATTTTATTTCCCAAAAATTGCCCCAGCTGTTGACAACATCAGTCTTACACTATAAAACATATGGACAAGATTTCAGCCATTGTACAGTATTGGTATGTTGTTACATATTGTGATGCAATATATTACTGCCTTGTATTATTTACTTCTGTGCTGGTCTTCAACTGTAATAAATTTTACTTTGCTTGACTTCGTCCCTGTATGTAATTTCTACACTGAGAGACTACATTGATCTCTCTATATATTAGGATTTCAAAATGGCTTATGGTAAAATAAATACAATAAAGACATAGTTTTTTTTAAAAAAAAAAAATCAATTGTAAGTACAGTAAATGGAATAAATTGATTCAGCAGAGGAAACCTTTTAGCTTTAACAATTTTAACAATTTTAATCCCTTTAACAATTTTAGTTTACCTGGCATAGCATGTAAAAGTAGATACCCTCCAGTGTCACACAATACCTACAGACTGTACTAAAGCTTAAAGTTGTATCAGCACAATTGTTAACAAGCCCTCTGGGTCAATATAGAGCAGGGATTCTCAACCTTCGGCCCGTGAGCCAGATACAACCCACAGTGCCATTTTATGTGCCATCCTACTGCCTCCACCGCTCCAGGAAGTGCCATGTGGTGGAGGATGGGCAAAATGGCCACCTAGCCCTTGAAGCTTAAAAAGGTTGATACGGTTGACTTTGACACTGACCAGGGCCATTTTGTTTTGGTTGGCCACTTGTAGGTCATTGTCAAAGTCATATAATTAGACTTATCCAATGATGTTTGTAGTACCTCACGTTGATGCTTCTTGAGTGGAAAGATCAGCTGCCCAGGGGTCACCAGAATGTATTCGCATTCTTCAGACAGGCTCTTTCCAGCTCTGCTAGACACATGTTGTGATATACCATACTTTGTACTGAAGAAACTTGGAGACAACCATCAACAATGTTTCAAAATATTTATCATGATACTTATAGCCAAGATACCTTATAGACCAGTGGTGCCCAAATTAAGGCCCGGGGGCCAGGTGCGGCCCCCAATGCCAATTCACCCGGCCTGCAAAGCCCTCGTCGCTCCTTGAAGCGGAAGTAAAACGTGCCCATACGGGCACGTTTTACTTCCGCTTCCAGGAGTGACAAGGGCTTCACGGGCCAGATGAATTGGAGTTGGGGGCCGCACTCGACACAGACTTCTGCCCTCAATGTGCTCCACCAAGTCTGCTCGGTAAATGGAGCAAGATCATGGGCTTCAGTTGCAGTTGATAGGCAGGTGGCCAAGGTCTTCCACGTTGTTTAACTATGGAGGGGCTCTGCCCCCCCCCCATCTGTGTGCAGTGTGATACCTCACTGCCTGAGTCAAACGATCTGGCTGGCAGGTGGCTGGACCCCTCCTTATTTTTGAGCCACAGTGGGGCTCTCCCCCCCCCCCCCATCCGCCTGTGCACAGTGAGGTATCACACTGCCCATATTCAAGCTGTGGTTGGCAGACAGGAGCTATTAAAAATCCCACCACCACCACTTACCGGTCTGTGGAAAAGTTGTTTAGCATTAAACCAGTCTGTGGTGCCAAAAGTTTGGGGACCCCTGTGATAGACCATTGTTGTTCATTTGCACAGTCAAGTCAGACCCTTTGCAACCCCATGGACCACGGCATGCCAGGCTCCTCTGTCATCTGCCATCCTCTGTAGTCTGCCCAGATCTACACCCACCACGCCAATGATGCCATCTAGCCATCTCATCCTCTGCTGTCCCTTTCTCCTTTTGCCTTGGATCTTTTCCAGCATCAGGGCCTTCTCTAGTGAGTCCTCTCTTCTCATTTGGTGGCCAAAGTACTTGAGCTTCAGCTTCAGTATTTGTCCTTCTAAGGAGCAGTCAGTATTTATTTCCTTTCGAATGGACTGATTTGATCTCTTTTCAGTCCAGGGGACTCTCAAGAGTCTCCTCCAGCACTACAGTTCAGAGGTGTCTATTCTTCTGCGCTCAGCCTTCCTTATGGTCTAGGTCCCACAGCCATACATTACTACTTGGAATACCATTGCTTTAACTATGCGGACTTTTGTTGGCAGGGTGATGTCTCTTCTTTTTATTATGCTGCCTAGGTTTCTAATAGCTTGCCTCCCAAGAAGTCAGCATCTTTTTATTTCATGGCTCCAGTCGTCATCTGCAGTGATTTTAGATTCCAAGAAGGTGAAATCTGTCACTGCTTCCATTTCCTCCCCTTCTATTTGCCAGGTAGTAATGGGGCTGGATGCCATGATCTTGTGTTTTTTCATGTTAAGTTTCAGGCCAGCTTTTGCACTCTCCTCTTTCACCCTCATCAAAAGGTTCTTTAGGTCTTCTTCACTTTCTGCCATTAGGGAAGTGTCATCTGCATATCTCAGGTTGTTGAAGTTTCTCCCAGCAATCTTAATCCCATCCCTTGCTTCTTCCAGCCCTGCATTATGCATGATGTACTCTGCATATAAGTTAAATAAGCAGGGTGACAATATGCAGCCTTGTTGTGCTCCTTTTCCTATTTTAAAACCATCAGTTGTTCCATATCCTATCCTAACTGTCGCTTCTTGACCCACATAAGGGATTTCTTAGAAGACAGATGGGGTGGTCATAGACAGTATGGAAGTGCAATACTGGTCAAGCCTGACCTCCAAACATTGTCCAGACACTGTCTTCTGCTGTCACAGAACAGGATAATAATAACAGTGACTGTAAATAATTGCCAGTTATAAACCATCTAATGCAACCTTTTCCCTTTTGAAGCCGGGACAGTTTTCGTTAGGAAAAGGTAAGTTTTATAATTGGAGAGTTCAGCTGCCACAGCAGTGTCTGGGAGTACACACTCAATGATATCAAAGAGAAACTGTGCTAAAATAGCCCTTATTCATGATAGTAATTTTTTTAATTAGTCAAAAGATGGGAGCATGGCTATAACCCAAGTTTGATATTTGATAGTACCAATTGTGTATGAATTCTGTCTTAGCTACCTAATGGAAGTAGTACAACCACTCCTCATCCTACAAAAGGTTGACTTTCGACCTGGAAAGAATATAGAGCACAAAATGTACTGTACTTTTAATGAAACATATTGAAAGCTGTTTTGAAACTTGAGGATCATGAGGTAATTTAGAAGTTTTTCAGAGGCGGAGCTCATAGTTAACATTAATAGTAGCATAGTTTCTATCTTTTTTACCTGTGTGTTATGTTCTGCCAAGTTACTTCCAACTTTTAGTGATCCTAATAAGGCTTTTAGAATACAGGTATGTGTGATATATAAGGAATGTTTTACAAATGCTGTCTCCCCTCTCCCAAGAGTTTCCATCGCTGGATGATCTGAGTCCCTCTTTCCCCCTACTTTTTAATTAGTAAGATTAGTAAAATGTAGCATTTGGCGAACTTTTAATCTTTTTAGATTTAAATTTTAATTTTAACAGTTTTGTATTTGAGTTTTTTAGATAGTGTGTGTGTTTTATTGTGATTTTTTTATTGCTTGTGAACTGCCCTGTGTCACTTCGGTGAGAAGGGTGGTGGGGAAATATGAACAAACAAATAAATAAATAATAAAATGGAGAGATGAAAATTATTCCAAATTACTAAATATGAATTGGGTCTGTTGTTTCCTAAGAAACCACTATGTCGAGGTGTAGCCTTACTTGGCCAGGTATCCAAAATAGAGTTGTGAGGAAGTTAATATCACAAAATAAATTGTCTAAATATCAGTTTGTTCCTCCTAAATAAGACAGTACATTCCAAAAACTGATTGAAATGCTTTACTACTCAGTCTTTACACTATATTTGAATTAGTTGTACCTCCCTCAGGCTGCATCCATATCAATTAAGTGCCTTTAATTATCTCCCCAGTTAGATACAAAATTGCAAGCTGGGAGGAAATCTTCAGTGAAACACCATGCCTATTATTTAAGATCATAGTACTGTACGGACCTGAATATGTACTGCTTCAGCAAGCAAACTTGTTTTGTGCCATTGAGTTGCTTACAGCTGTGTTCTGATTTATTTATTTTTTTGGCTTTATATGTTGTCAAGTCATATGACCTCTGGATATCTTATCATTAATAGCTCTGCTTAGGTCTTGCAGGATAAAGTCTGCTTTATTTAGTCCATCTCTGTCAGGCTTTTCTTTTTTCCTACTGTCTGCCCTATTTTCTAGCACTGTTGTCTTTCCAAAACGGATGGTCCTCCCTGTGGCATGTCCAAGACACAGTAGCTTCATTGTAGCTTCTGGTGAGAGCTAAGACTTTATTTGATCCAGTATCACTTATTTGACTTACTGGTAATACACAAATAGAAATTGCTGTCTTCAGTTTCTTTGCAAACACTATTATAATGCTGTTTAAAATGTCCTAATGATCTTCTTTATTTCAGTCACTCCAAGTTATGACAATAGGTTCCATTTCTTGTTTTACAATTTCAGCCTCATCTTGATTTATCCTTCTTGTGCACCTTAATCCATGACTGAAAGCAAAGCAATCACACTTATATACTGCCCCATAGCGCTTAGTGCACTCTCTGGGCGGTTCACAAGTTACCATAATTAGTATTTTGCCCCCAACATGCTGGGTCCTCATTTTTACCAACCACGGAAGGATGAGTCAACCTTGGGTCCTGGTCAGGATTGGACTCACAACCTTTTGGATGTAGTACAGGAGTTTAACCACTGTGCCACCAGGGCTCTTCAGTGTATACAGAGAGGATTTTTGTTTTGTCTCTGTACACACCAGCAAGTAGACATTATTTTATCATATTGCTTCCTTAGCCAGAGCACTATTTATTCTTATGTTCTTCTTCAGTAGCTGATTTGAGTGCCTTTTAACCTGGGAGCTTCATCTCTTAAGATCTGTCTCTTGTTTTGTTTTATATTGTTTCATCACAGTATTTGTAAAATATTCAGAAATTGTTTAATATTGCTTTCTTGTGGCCATAAAATATGCACGTTCCTTTGGACCCTCTCATTTCCCCTTCTTTTTATTCTTGGGATCTTAACTTCTGCAACCTCCTTCCACATTCAGATTCTAGACTTTTTTTTAGTTGAAGCTAGTTCCTGTAGCAGTGTTAGTTATTGGAAAAGCTGTTGCTTTGACACATCAAAGATGCAACACACCAATCCCTCCCCTTGTTTCTTTTTGTTGTTTTAGGTATGCCGAGTGCTAAATATGCAGAGATGTTTCTGTTGAAGGTGGGGATTGGTTTGATGAGTGTTGATGTCACAAAGATATTACTTTTCCTCCCTAAGAAGACAGAGTCAGAGTCATTCTCCTAATCTTTTCATAAGGAGAAGAACCATTTGAAAAAGGCCCCTCCTGGGTGAAAGTTTGTAGACCCTCAGTATCTGTCTTCTTCCATTTTCTCACTTCTCGGGTAGAAGTGATTCCTATATCTCTTTTTCTTTTGTACTGTGTGCTTTCCTCTTGAGAAAACAAAAGCTTGCCATCTACCAAGAACTGGCTGGATAGCTCAGTGAGTAAAGTCCGGAGATTATTTCCACGTTGTACATCCCAGAAGAGCCAATCTGTGTGGATTTGGACAAGCTGAACATCCTAGAGCAGTGATGGTTATCCTTGGCACTTCAGGTGTTCTTCAACTTAAATTTCCAGAAGCCCTGATCAACTGGAATACTGACTTGGGCTTCTGCTAATTGAAGTCCCAAGAACATCTGGAATGCCAAGGTTAGCCATCACTTCCGAGTGGATGCCCCCAGAAAAAGGGAATGCTAAACCACTTTTAGTACTGTCTATACTCAAAACCATGAAAAGGTCACTACAAGTCAGAATTGACTTGATTACACTTGATTATATTATTACTTCACCAAACCTTGTGTCACTAAGATACTGTAATAATTTTCTGTGGACATTTCAGCTGTACCCCTACGTGTAGCATGTAGGATTTTCACCTGTAGACTTGACAAGCAGGATGTAGGGTTTAAACCTCAAATGCCTCCTTCAGTAATGTTTTTATTATCTACTACTATATGAGGAGGGACTATGGTGGCTTAGTGGTTAAGATGCTGAACTTGATGACTGGAAGGTCAGCATGTCAGCAGTTCGAAACCCGAATACTGCATGACGGAGTGAACGCCTGTCTCTGTCCCAGCTCCTGCCAACCGATCAGTTCAAAAGCAAGACATTGCAAGCAGATAAATAGGTACCACTTTTGTGGGAAGGTAAACAGTGTTCCATGCCTGCGACATGTCCTTTCCATACGTCTGCAAACGCATACAGTGCTGGCTCTTTGACTATAAACAGAGATGAGCACTGAATCCTAGAGTCAGATACAACTGGCTTTCGAGCAAGGGCAGCTTTTACGTTACTCCATGAGGGGTAATAGTATGATGGAGGAATAATCCAGATTGGCCCAGTTAATTGGGGGATTCTGAGAATTACCATCTGCAGTGGAGTTCTTTAATCACTTTTCTCTCACAGCTAGAAGAGGGCTACCATATGTAAGGAGCCATAAGCCAAGTGGCTAGAGCTGCCAGCCTTTTCCCTATGCCTGCTCTTCACATGTCTAGCTTTCACACACAAAGAATGCCTCCTAAGGAAAACTAACTGATGCTGCCACTGTTACTACCAGCAGCAACATTTGTACACAATTTAAAATAAGCAAAATATTTAACTCTGTTTTGTCAATAATTATACAAAAAAAAAAAAATTTCAAATGTCCTGGGGAGGGGGAATCTCTCCCACCCTGGATGTTGAAACACTACTGATTGATGCTGTTTAAAAACCAAATTGGGCTGAGGATATTCTGAACCTGGCACACACAAAAGAGGCAGCAAACTAGTGAGAACTTAATTCTCTCTCCTTCATACTACCGGTAAATTCATGGTTTAATTGATTTTTAAGTAATTTTGAACCTCAAGGTTTTAATTTATGAATTTTCTGTAAGCCGCCTAGAGTCAGGTTCGCCTGATTGGGGCGGGATAATAAATCTAAATAAATAAATAAATGAAGTGCAAAATTCCCTTCACAACCTGGAACTTTTTAACAAAAGCCTGCGGATACATTTGCAGGGAGGAAGTTGCTCAGAAGACATGGCTAATGGCACCAAGGCAGTTTAGCTATCTTTTCATTAGCATAATTAGAAGTATTTCAAAGGGTAGATAATTTGTCGTCCGTCCCCCAACAGTCCCATTGCAGCTGGCAGGATTATTTTAATCAAAATTAGTGACTCTTAAAAACACTTGAGTGAACTAATCTGGATTAAATGAAACGTGTTTAACAAGGGAAGTGAAAACATCTGTCACAAAGTTACCATAAAAACCATTTAGAACATTAAGAAAAATTCTCCCTCTTCCATTATGGTTAGTTAAGTTTGTTAATTGGTAACATTTTTGCCTGGAAATGTTACCCACAAATGTTGAACAGAGCTAGGAAGAGTTATTTTTTAGATTAAAAATCCCATAATATCTGTATTGATTTAAATGTAGAGAGGGGAAGTTTTACTTTTATAAAAAGCAGGAGTGTTAAGGATAGGGTCATTAGGAGGTCTGACCATGAATTGGAAGTAACTTAGTGGTGTATAATAACAACAATTGGTTTGGTATTTGCGACATCCTGAATTGTATATTAGAGGGAACGTGGTGCTCCTAGCAGTACATAGACAGACTGCTTATATAGGAAGTGCTTCTGAATTGCCAAAAGTTGAAGAAAATAAAGCCATTGATAGAGGATGTTTAGCTTAAAAAGCAGCCATCATATGTTTGTCCAAGTTTCCAAAACAAATGTTGGGATGGAATGTGTCAATCTTTGCACCGTCAAAGAGCTCTTGTTGCATAAACATATATTGTATGCTGCAGAACCTCTATAAATTTCGGAGAATTATGGGAAGTCTTATTGGTAACACACTGAGGTAATACGAAATGCTGGCCAAACTAGTGAGTCTTTGTTGTTATTTTGTGAAAACTGGGATGCATCTGAAATAAAATTATTGCATTTTATGCTGATAAGTATTTGCTGTTGGACAGCAAAACTGCCCATTTCCTAAAAGGGGTGGTATCAGTGGCGTAGCGTGGGGGGGGCGGGGGGGGCGGATGCCCCGGGCAGCGGCTTTCAGGGGGCGGCAAAATGTCCTCACCACTTTGGCCTCCTCCCTCTGCCTGGGCTTAGGAAGGAAGCAGGACTTCCCAGGCGGAGGGCGGCCCTTTTGCTGGCGAGCGCTGCTCGCCTCCGTCCGCCTGGCTGGCCGTCGGGGGCTTTCCGCCGCCTGCCCCTGGCTCCGCCTCCGTTGCGAGTTCGATCCTGGTGGGATACCAGATTGCCTAATAGCCATTCATCCTTCCGAGGGCGGTTAAATGAGTACCCAAGCCAATGGGACGGAGGCGAGCAGCGCTCGCCAGCAAAAGGGTCGCCCTCCGCCTGGGAAGTCCTGCACGCGCGCGCGCGCGCGCTGCCCACCTCCTCCCCCCCAGCCACCCAGCCAGCTTGCTGTCAGACGGGACGCTCGTCGGGGGTGGGTGGCGCCGTAGCGGGGAGCCCCTGGCTGCTGGCTGGGTGGCTGGGCGGGAGGGAGGAGGTGGGCAGAGCGCGTGCAGGACTTCCCAGGTGGAGGGCGACCCTTTTTCTGGCGACCGAGGCCGGTTAAATGAGTACCCAAGCCAATGGGACGGAGGTGAGCAGCGCTCGCCAGCAAAAAGGTCGCCCTCCACCTGGGAAGTCCTGCACGCGCGCTGCCCACCTCCTCCCTCCCGCCCAGCCACCCAGCCAGCAGCCAGGGGCTCCCCGCTACGGCGCCACCCACCCCCGACGAGCGCCCCGTCTGACGGCAAGCTGGCTGGGTGGCTGGGGGGGAGGAGGTGGGCAGCGCGCGCGCGCGCGTGCAGGACTTCCGAGGCGGAGGGCGACCCTTTTGCTGGCGAGCGCTGCTCGCCTCCGTCCCATTGGCTTGGGTACTCATTTAACCGCCCTCGGAAGGATGAATGGCTATTAGGCAATCTGGTATCCCACCAGGATCGAACTCGCAACGGAGGCAGAGCCAGGGGCAGGCGGCACGTCAGCAGGGGGGCCGCCTTCTGCCTGGGTCCGGGGGGGGGGAAGCAGCGGCGAGCGGGGGGGGGGGAGCGAGTTTGTTCTTCGCCCCCGGCGGCTGAACTCTGCGCGACGCCACTGGGTGGTATGCGTCCATGTGAAGCACTTCACTGCAAGATTATACCCTTTTCCATTGTACAGTTGCATACATACATATTCAAATTTGGAGATAAGGTTTGGGTGTTTCCCCCCCCCCTCCCGGTTAGTTGTTAATTCAGCTACTGTGCCCACATGTTCAATGTTTATATTTGTTGGCATATATATGCTGCATATTAATGTTACAAATTTTTATTTATGTACATTGCCAAGGCATCTGTGAGTCTGACAGGAACTTACAAAACAGAATTAGCTTGTGGCTCATGTTCAGCTTCTATAGCCAACAGTTTATTGTCATTATTTTAAAAAATTGTCAAGAATTGTTCAGCTAAAGAAGGTTTAAAGAAACAGAGAAATATGCTGCTTTGGTTCCAATATTTGGGGAATCAAATGAATATTTACAGGAAAACTTGGTGGGCTTGGAGAATGATCAGGACAACCAGTTTGTTCACACCATAGGCAATTTTAGAAAGGGATAATCCCACATACTCTCTAGTTTCAAAAACTGAAGCAAATTTGTTTTGTCCCCAGCGATATCTGGAATGTTAGAATGCTAGTACAGAATTGTATGCTGGCAACCTTAATGGAGATGTACAGTCCAGATAAACGTAAGACTTTCTAATTGACCATTGAGTCAATTCTTCTGGTTTGTATTGTTTGTATTTTGCCACAATATATCAATTTGGCAATGTGTATTCTCTTTACTTACTTTGATATTGTTGATTCCTCCCCACATTTTGTTCATGTGTTATTGTCGTTGTCAGTAATTGTGCCATCAAGTCCATTTTGATTTATGGTAATCCTTTCCAGGTTTTCTAAGTAGTGAGTACATAGAAGGATGGTGGAGGATAGGGGTGCCTGGCATGCAATGGTCCATGGCGGTCGCAGGGGGTTGGAACCAACTGTGCGACTGAACAACAACAACAACACAGAAATGGTTTACCATTCTTTTTTTCTTCTTCTTTTTTTTGGGAATGTCCTCAGACTGTGTAGCTTGCTCAGGCCCTCACAGGCTGCCTCTTCTCTCAGGAGGAAATCAAACCCTCAGCCTCTGACTCCACAGCCAGATGCCTAAACCACTGAGCTATCTAATATAATACCATCTCTGTCAATTGTGGTTTAAGGAATCATAAATTTCTTTTAAAAATATAGCTGAAGGTTCATATGTTTTAATAAATGGGGAGGATAGGCTCCCACGCCCCACTTATCATACCTTCCAGTGCAAATCTGTAATAGGCAGGTATGTGTCACAAATATGCCTGCAAGCACTCCCAGCAGGTAAAGAGAGAGGCCAGGCTGTGTTACAAAGAAGTGCAATTTACAGCAAAAGACAGCTTCTGCCCTGAGGACATGTCTGCAGCTTCATGCATAGGGGCAGTAGAGAGAAGGAAAGATGGGAATAGACATGGGGTGCCCAAACTAAGGCCGTACGAACATGTTTTACTTCCACATTCATGGGCCGGATGAATTGGCGTCAAGGGCTGCATCTGGCGCTCAGGCCTTATTGACCGGCTCCCTGAACCACATGATTGGCCCACGGCCTGAAAAGTTTGAGCACCCCTGGAATAGACAGTTATTAGAAAGGCCTGTGTAGAAATACAGTTTCCATAGGTGTTGGCAAAGACTTAGAAGATAGACTGAATCAGAGTTTGGAAAAACCTACCTTTTTGGATTGCCACTTCCAGAATCTTTTGGTGGCCCACACTGGATGGTGGGTTCTGAGAATTGCAGTCTGAAAAGTTGTCTTATCAAGCTATGATCTGCAGACTCATTATGGTGCAGCAAGTCTGTTGAACCAAAGCAGACTTACGTTCAAACAACCTGGAACACCCCACATAAAATACCTTGATTTATGTGGAAGACAGATGAATTGCAAATGTATTAAGTAAGGGACCATTACTTGATACCCAGTGTGGTGTAGTGGAAAAAGTGCCTACTACATGTCAGGAGACCTGGGTTTGAATCCTCACTCAGTCTTAGAAACACATTGGGAAAGTAGCACTGGTAAAACCATACTTTAAATATCTCCCACACATTGCCCTGGAATGTACGACTGGGAATAGCAATACTCTGTTGCCCTGTCTTATATTAGTGTTAAAAGATTTTATTAAAAAAAAAAATACATACAAAGCATTCTGCATCCTTGGGCATTATTGTCAAAAATAACAGTGACTATTAACTGTAGACTATTTTGTTTGCCTGCCCAGTCATGGCAGCTGAAGCTGATGCTTACTTAAGCAGTTATTCCACTGACATTCAGAAACCTCTTTGTTGCAGTTTCTGTCTTTTTGGCAGAAGATGAAGAATTCCACATTGTATTTTGGGAAATCTCTGTTTGTGAGCTTAGGTGCTCTCATGGCTTAATATTGCACATGATTCAGCATGCTCAGGTGGCACAGAAAACAGATACTGTATTTAGAGTTCAAGGCTGTGTCATTCACTGAGCCTTTCAGACTTGAGACACATTTCCATATAAACCACATTTCTCTGCAACTGGATAGTTTTCATTTGTCAAAATATGGATTCATGTCAGAATAGAAACTATGCAAGAAGGAAAAGACAAAAGTCTGATACTGAGTAGAGCATATATAATGTTGGAGACTAACAAGTCATTCTTAAGAAACAATATAAAACAGTACAAAGGCAGAAACTGATAAAATAAATAGCAGAACAACTTTATCTTGAATAAATTATGATAGCAAGCCACCTGTAAAACAAGGAAAATATAAGAATGGGATGGAAAGTGTGGCAGATTTCTCTCTCAAAAGTGTTGTTTTTAACTCACTGAAAGACCAAAGAGTCTTGGTGAAGTGGGTGCTGATTAATGATTTAAATACAGGTAATGAGGACCTGGAAATTATACAATCTGAGTGTTAGGTGCCTTGTGCTTGGTTTTATGGGTGTTTCATTTTTAGAATGTGTTAAGCTGCCCTCTTTATATTCTTGTGAATGGCACATCCAGTTTTCTGTTAAGAACCCGCTGAAATCTCAGAACTAGACTACCATTATTTTCCCCCTACCAAGAGTTCTTTATTTCTTTTGGCAAAAGCTGACAACAATCTAACCCATAGTTGCCAGGCATTCTGGAAGCTAATTAAGTTTCCAAAGGGATATTAAAACTTTTGCAACAAAACCAATGAAGAATCCTCTGGCAACTTAAAAGACTAACAGAGTATTTACAGCACAAATCTGTGCCATGATAAATTTGTTAGTCTCTAATGTGCCATAGGACTCTCTCTTTTTTGGTGGTTAATAAGGAATCCTAATCTGGTTGCCCAAGAGTTGTCCTTGATTGATTGAGTTTCCTGCAACTCTGTGTCTTCTAGTTGCTGTGCTTATTACACAGATGGAGGCACACAATAACAATTTACATGACTGAGAAACAAGTTAAAGCCTCACTGTTGTCTAGGGTTAGTATGACTGCCAGGAGTCAGCCTTCATGAGATAACAGAATAGTCTTTTCTACATTTTAGCCCCAGATTCTAAAAACTAAGTTCAGAGACCTTATAGTACCGTATATAACTTTGGCAAACCTTGGCACTCCAGGTGTTCTTGGACTTCAATTCCCAGAAGCCCAAGTGCAGTAAGCCCATTCATGTGGATTCACAGAGACTTAGGCTTTGGTGAATTTAAGTCAAAGAACACCTGGAGTGCCAAGGTTCGCCATCACAGTTATATAAGATAAAAAATTTAGCCCTCAGCTACAACTCTCAATGCTATGAAAAAATTTGTGTTGTACCTGAAAGTTTCATGGCTGTTTCCGTATCACTCAGCTAAAGATTAGATTTGGTGTTTTTCCACCTGTTGGTAGGTGTTGAATCTTGTCCACACAAATCAGAAAATAGTTCCTCAGCCATTGCAGTCTCCCAAATCCAGGCATGCATGAGGTAAACTAGAGGCTGAATATCCCTGTGACACTTCACTTCACTGGGAAGTTACAGTTCAGGCTTTCCGTCTTCAGAAGTGTATATATAATCCTTCACTTTAATGGTTAAAGAACAATCAGCCAGAAATGCTGAGACAGGAAATTCTTATGGGATCACCAACATGTATTTGCAAACTCTGCATTGAATCACAACTTGATGGGGAAGTTATTGGTGGTTTCAGCCTTTGTTTTTTAACCACTAGAATCTGTAATCATTTTGCCCTCAGGAGTTTTTCTGCATCAGCCAGAACAAATTTTTGTTTGTTTGATACAGTCCTGGAAAAGGGTTGAATGCAAATGACTGCATACATATAGAACAGATTTACATAGGAAAAATATCTAGCGGCACAAATGCTTTGCTTCGTGATTGAAAGCATAGATGTGTTTTCTGGTGTACTCAGCCAGAAATGTGGATTATATGTGAAGCCTTCTGTGTAATGAACTGCCCTAATCCACCTGCTATCCAGTAATTAATCATGATAAGATTATACCCAAACTAATCCCAAAGATTGGGTTAGCAACTGCATTAGAAGGAAAACTTAATCCAGTTGCTAGATTTGAGAATGCCAAGTGCTTAGTTTTGCAGTGAACGCAAACCCGTATGATTTATAGGGCCTCTATCTGCTACAAACCATGAAGCCAGAACCTATGTGATATGAATTGTCCTAGTTATGGCCAGCAACTAAGTGCATCCAGAAATGCTCCTATTCAGGAACTTAGGCAGGAAGAGTATGATTGCTGAATATTGGGAAGATCTTATTTGAAGTTGTGGAAAAAGTACAGCTTTCAGACACGATTGGATAGCAACTCTCAGCATTTTTCATCAATTGGCTGGCAGTTCTGGGATCTGCAGTCTATTAGCATCTGGAGGCTTCATTTTTGCCTACCCCTGTTTTAGGTTGATAACTGGTAAGTGGCTGCATGTATCCATTCACAGTTCTAATTTTATGTAATTATAAACCCAGATCCTTGATAACATCAGATGAAGAAATAAGAATTATTTCTTCATCTGGAATAATCAAAAATACTGGAGCCCTGATATTTTAAAATGACAGTTACCTTGAACTATGGACTTCTTAGTTCTGACTCATACTCTAAAGCAGGGGTCCCCAAACTACAGTAGGTGGATTCGGCCCATGTCACCAATTTATCCAGCCCGTGCCACCCTCGTTGTTTCCAGAAGCAGAAGTAAAATGTGCCTATACGGGCACATTTTACTTCCGCTTCCAGGAGTGACTAGGGTGGATTGGGTTGGATGAATTGGCATTGGGGGCCAGATCTGGCCAACTGGCTATAGTTTGGGCACACCTGGTTTAAGCAGAGAAAATAGCAGCGTAAAATCTATCTCATCCTGTTGCAAAACAGATTGCAAGGCATGTTTTACTTCCACTTTCAGTGGGAGGAACCATGTGACCAGCCCGCTGAACTACATGACCGGTCCATGGCCCAAGAAGTTTAGGCTCCCCTGCTCTAAAGTACACCAAATTAGCCCATTTCTCCCCTGGTATCTCAGCTCTGGCTATTGCTGCAAATGAGAACTTCAGCCTCAGCTGATACAATGTGATAGCAATAGCAATTACACTTCTATACTGCCTCATATCACTTAGTGCACTCTCTGGGTGGTCCACAAGTTAATTAGCATTTTGCTCCTAACATGCTGGGTACTCATTTTAATGACCTTGGGAGGATGGAAGGCTGAGTCAACCTTGAGCCCTGTCAGGACCAAACTTGCAACATCAGCAGTTGTGGTTGCAGTACAGTGGTTTAACCACTGTGCCACCAGGGCTCATTTCTGAGCAACAGAAGATAAAAAAGGACAATGAGAAAAGGTGTGTTGGAGAGGGGAGTGACTTGTTATTTTCATTTGCATTCTGACTTTAGCTGGCTAGACAACTGAGTGATTGCGTACCTGGCTGTGGAGCCAGGTGTCAAAAGCATCATTTGCAACTGTGCCTTCCAGGAGATGAGCACACCTGTGCTATGTTGAGCCATTGGACAGTTTACCTTTTGTGAAAGCTATGTCAGGTAGATCAGGTTGAGAGAGAATAAATGAAGTGGGATAACATTGTGAATTTATTGCTGAGAGAGGATAGTCAATATAGAACCAGGACCCATTCTGTCTTCTGTAGAGTGCAAAATGCACTGTTTAGATTTTGCGCTGAGGCTACAATAAAAAGAAAAATCTCAGCAGACTAAACATTCGCAGGTTGCTGCCAAGTTTTGCTGCCTTGTAGTTTGTGGTTATAGAAATGTGCAGGAAAGGTGATAGCTGTTCTAAAATAAAAACACTAAAAACTGGCTTCAGTTGATTTTGTCAAAAGGCATCTGTATTTCATTACATGTTTTCAGGCCAATTAAATTACTTTAAATGCTCTGAGTTTTATCTACAAAAAGAGCTGGCTCAGATCTGTCAGTCCAGGAATTACTTAATTTGTTGCTGCAGCAACAACAAGGACATGTTAATGAAAATGTCCAACACCTGACTGTATGCTAGAGCTTTTTCAAGGTGAAGTTCTGTTAAACCACTGTGCCAAAGGCAGGTGTGCAACTCTATGATTCTTAGCATAGGGGCATCTTTTGAATAGATACTGGTCTGTGCATTTGTGTCTATGTGAGATCAACCCTTTATCTGTGTGTCACTAACATGAATATAGTTTGCTAAAAGTGCTCAGCAAACTGATTGGATGGTAAAAGGATTACAGTACTGTACAGTAATACTTCATATAACATTAGTATCGAATAACACGAAAATCGCATAACATTAAGGAATCTGGGGGGAAGAATTGCATCAGATAACATTAAGATCCTATGGGATGCTTCAGATAACAACCGCGAAAGCCTGTGTGGTTACAATGTATCTCTATGGATCCCATAGAGGATCAGATAACACGAAAAATCATATAACACGAAGACTTGTGGAACCAGGTTTTAGTGTTATATGAGGTTTTACTGTACTTCCTTTCTTCCAATCTCATGTGTAAATGAGCCCACTTTGCATCGAACAGACCTGACCCCTCAAATACAGTATAGTGCTTTTCACAGATAGGCTCCCAGATTGTATAATGAAGATCAATTAGAACTGTGACAAGTTTCCACTCTCACTGCTTCCAGGACAATGTGAAAACATTCCTTTCAAAACTAGCATAGATTTGCTGAAGTCCATTAACAAGAAGAATAGAATTAGACCTAAGAATACAGTTGACCATCTTTGCTCTAATTTTATAAACTACAGTACTTTAAAATGTGTTTGATCCTTTTTAAAGGCAACAGAACTGTATGCCCTGTAGAAGTGCCTCTAACTACATTCCTAGAACAAAGCCAAGGAAACAATGTGGACAGAGTTAGAAATGTGGATTAAAAAGCAGAATTGAATTTGCTAAATCTTTCTGCCTATGGAATCAGGAGGCCTTTTTGAATGACTTTTTATTTGAAAATGAAAGCAACTAATTGACAGTGTTAAACTCCTCTCTTCAAGTTTGAATTAAATGTGACACAGGAAATCCATGAACGCACTTGCAGTACTGTACATGTGTATGATGATCATTTCCGCTTACAGCCCAAGTGACTTATACTGGCACAAAGTTCCCAGCTTCATTCTTTGCTGGACAAGAATAACCTAGAACCATGGTGGTGAACCTTGGCACTCCAGATTGAGTGAGTGAGTGAGTGAGTGATTATTTACACTTATCAACCGCCCTCCTTGCCGAGGTGACCCAGGGCGGCTCACAATTCATAAAAATACCACAATAAAACACTCTTAAAAACAGAAGCCCAAGCACCCTGTGAATCCACACGAATGGGTTTACTGTGATTCATCCATACGGGTGCATTTTACTTTAGCTTCCGGGAGCGACGAAGGGAGCATGGGCCAGATGAATCGCAATAAACTCATTTGTGTGGATTCACAGGGTGCTTGGGCTTCTGGGAATTGAAGTCCAAGAACATCTGGAGTGCCAAAGTTCACCATCATGGACCTAGAATCAGCAGCTTATGTGCTAGGTAGAATCCAAGCTAGATTACTGCATTGTGCTGTGTATGTGTTGTCAGCTTTCTGAGATATTTTTTGTTAGAGATCATCTAACACCCTTTCCCAACTACACTTTTAATGGATTGCGCACACTGTCAGGAATCATGTTGGCTAGACAGAAGTGCCAAGATTCAGCAGTTACTCACTATGTACTGTTGTGTGCGTTATGTGTTGTCCAGCTGGAACTGACGTATAATGACCCTAATACAGGTTTCAAGTATCAAGTAAGATACTGTAATAAGAATTGGTTTTGCCAGTGTTATCCCCTCCCCAATGAGTTTCTATGGTTGAGAAGGGATTTAAACCCAGTTTTCCTGAGTTGTAGTTCATTGCTCTGTCTTCTTCACCCCGCTGGGTACACCATCCTGTACTGTTACTCTGTGAGAAATTGCTGCCAGTACCAAGGGCTGTTTCAGCAATTGCTAGATGCAGTCTGAAACTCTCAATTTATGGTAGTTTAAGTTGATTCCAGGCTTTGGTTTTCGAGGTCCTTGCCAAACAAAATCCCACAAAAAGTACTCTTAGCCAGATCTGTGATGTCACTTTGTACTCCTCTGTTCCTCCTAAAGCCTCCTATTCTTGCCATTTCTGAGTTTTTATGTAAGTATGGTGGGTTTTATGTTTATAAAAGCTTATAATTGGGTGCAGATGGGTTTAGTTTCATGTGCCAGTGAGGGAATTATGTAGAATGACAATAAATTTCAAGCTAAAGCATTTAAGCCGTTTTGTCAACTGCCTGGCCCCATTTTTTTTAATTTGCACAGGGCTACAATCCTTGGACAGGGAGATAAACTGTGTAATGACCCTTTTCTAGGAAACAAAATGCCTCATTATTGGCTCAAAACCATTAGGCATCGATTTCCTTTCTTCTCCCCTACCCCACTTTTCTCACATGCTAAATGCTCCCATTTACAACAAAGGAACATGAAGACTGTCCCTCCCATTTAGAAAAATGAGGCCAGAATTCTTTCCCATACATTTTGCAATGGCATCTTTAAACCAGTAGGATTAGTGAAATGAGGATAGAGTAAGAACACTTTTTGGAACAAGCCAAATTGATATCTCATTCAGTCTTCTATCACCTACTGTAGAAAGCCCAGTGGCTGAAGCTGGGATGGAGTATGGGTGGCCCTTCCCATATTGTTCAAATGCAGGTCCCATCAGCTATAGACAGAATAGCCAATGGTAAGAAATGACAGGACCTGCTACCAAATATCACCTTAAAGGATGCACATTTGCTGTCCTCTGGAAAGCCTATAGGTAGAGCCCTTAATGGTCCTCTATTTCCGATATGCAACTGGTTTGCCACTGTGTGAACAGAATGGTGGACTATATAGGTCTCCAGTTTGAATGACTACAGTATTTCTTATGTAATCACTGCAAGGTATCTTGGCACGGAAAGTTGGACATTGTATGTAATCTCCAAGGCTAAAGGTTGATAAGATATTTCTTCCATTAATCTGTCTAAGCATTTTACAACCATCTGAGCTAGTGGCCATCACCACATCTTGTGGTGCTGAGCTCCTATGGCAGGGGTTGCCAACTTTTTTTATCCGGAGGCTGGTGGTTCCCCCACCATTTACGACTGTTGTAAATGTGTTTATGACAGCCACAGACTCATCAACAACTGTTGTAAACATGTCTGCGGCTGGAGCAAGGGTGGGGGTCAGATTATTTGGTGCCATGGGACGGATTTGGCCCACAGGCCATAGGTTGCCTACCCCTTTCCTACAGTCTTTGTAAAGAACTGCTCTCTTTTCTTTATACTGGAGCTTTCATTGTTCAGCTTCACTGGAGGTCACTAGTTTCTAGAAGCCATATATGTACTCTGTCTGTGATTGTATATTTTTTAAAATAAAACTTTTGTCATAGCCTCTCTCACTGTCTAGGTGTTCAAAGTGGAGTAGGGCAAGAAAGTGTTTGCCCTCCCTGTAATCCTGAATTTATTTTATTTTCAATTTGCACAGTTACACTGCTATAGTAGTGTGAAAATTATTTTGAAAATAACAATCTCCTGAAAAATTCTTTCTAATATACTGTGGCCTCTGTCTCTTGCTTGAATGTTCAAGTAACTCTCAAGAATGTCTCTTTCCTTGTACATTTTGATTGATCAAAATCCTTCACTTTTTATTTCATTTCCTTGAATCCGGGATTTATGTTACAGATTTATATCCCAGTTGTCCATTCTAACAGACTGCTCATGAAGTCTTACTGTATAATAAAAAGGATAGAGAAAATCCAAATAGAATATACTTAAAGTTAACCATAGCGAAGTAAGAGCAATATCCCTGGGAGACAACAGAAGACAACTGAAAATGCTTGCCCAAACAAAATGAGTAGCAGCCCCAGAAGAGACAGGTCAAAATGCCTTTGTGTTGCTATAGAAAGGGCCCTTTCTTTTGTCTCTATTAACAATGTCAGAGGTGGTAGTGGACGCAGAAAGGGCCTTCCCTTCATTCATAGTTTCAGAAGGCTAACAAAACCAAAATAAAATATGTACAGGAATGTTTATTGCATTTAGCAAAACAAGATCTCAGATAGAAATAAAGGACAGTACAGCAAATCTTGGATAGAAATAACATAGGTAAAGGTAAAGGTTTCCCTTGCTCGAAAGCCAGTCGTATCCGACTCTAGGGATCAGGAGCTGGAGCAATTGTCTCACATTCTTGGCAGTAATCTGCCCACCAATATTCTGGCCCAGTCATTTTCTGGATGCTGTTATTTTTATAAGTAGCTGTAGTTGGGGATAAACTTCAGAGAATGAGTCAACCCAATCTACACATTACAACGTGCAAGGAGTGGGACCGCACTAACCCCCCCTTCTGTCCCCATTTCCTTCTCCCTCCTGTCCATGGAGGGGAAAGTGTTTGACATGGATATCCTAAGATAATTAACGGACACTCTTCCAAATGAGTTGAAGCCTTAGGTTTCTAGTATTTCACATGGAAAACCTTCACAGATAAACACATGCCACACTCTGTGTACAGGTGAGCAGTGGAACTGGGAATTTAAGAGAGTACGTTTTCCCTCTTGTGTTGTTTTCATACACAAAGTAGTGACTGAACTGGGCTTTACTCAGTCCACTTGCAAGTTTCGGGGAGGGATCTAGAGATGAATGCTGGAGTACATGGATCATTTTTCTCTTTAGATCTAATATGTTGTATGGGGAGAACTTCTACAATAATGTAATATTAAACATTTGTTTACATGCCAAAAGAACCTTCTTCTCCAGTATTCTAAACTCGACCCTTTTGGGGAGAATTGTCAGCAAGTATAAAAGAAAATATTTGTTAACAGAGACCAGTTGCTTTATCTAAGCTAAAAATTTCTAAACTGTATTTTAAACTGAAATAGCATTGTGGGCAGCTGGACACTCTTTTGGCAGCACTTGAATTGTATATCTAATTTTAATTAGAATGCAGAGATATATCTGCCTTTGAAACAGTCCAGATTGCCATATTTGTCCAGATACTGAATTAGTTGATTTTCTGCAGCGTCCTGTGTTTATGAGAGCTAAAGCTCTTGATTTATTTCAGACGTCAATACTGGAATTTATGATGGATGTTTTCAGAACCACCTACTATTCCAACTGTTTAATCCTTACTTTGGTTAAAGAAGGACAATGGTACTTGAAACATAGATCTTGGCTAGCTGGTGAGCTAGACTTGGAAACCATGTTGATCTATGAGGCAGAGAAAAAGATCCAGTTGCATGAATTTATGCTGTCCACAAACCCTATCTATTGATTTTGTTCAGAAGCTGGGACTTCACCAGTCAACCACTACAATATTTTCAACTGACTGGTCAATTGGCAGCCCATTGGTTGACCACTATCAAATAGTATAATAAAACATACCTCAGAGATAAGAAAACTCTTTTGTAGGTAGTTGCCCACCATTTTAATTTGCTTGATCTAATCCTTTGACAGCAAAGGAAGGAATTGAGGCTTGGAGTTGTCTCTAATGCTAAGGCAGGGGCTTGCAATGTTTTCCTGCCAGGGGCCAATTCCCGCCACCACGCTCAGCTGTGTGGGACAAAGGCGTGTTGACACCGACTAGTTACACACACACACACACTAACCACCCACTTTCTCTCACTTTCTCTCACACACAGTAACCTTTTTCTGGGATTCTAGGACAAAAGCCAAGCAGAACTGTTCTTTTTCTCCAAGATCATTATGTTTGTTGAAACACTAGCTACAAGCAGTAATTGATTTATAACAGTTCATAGTTGTAATCACGTTGTTCTGTAACAGGAGTTAACCAGTGGTGAGCATCAGCAGGTTCATACCAGTTCGCCAGAACCAGTAGCAGAAATTCTGGCTGGCCCCTCTGCCCATCCAAGTTTTGAAATAAAGTAGTCCTGATTCAGGTGCAACACAGGGCGTTCCCTCTGGCCATGCCCACCATACCACACTCACAGTGTGGTAGTAAAAATTTTTGGAGTCCACCACTGGAATTAATTGCATCTTTGTAGGATGCTACAGAATTTGAGCCACTGTGGGACTGTACTTACTGTGTTGTGTTCAAATGTACAATTTCCTTTTTGCAAAATGAATTTGGGAATATCCATTCTGATATTTGTAGGAGATAGCATCTTTACATAATACTGATTGGGGTATTAGTGAAGTGACACATCTTTCCCCGATAGAGTAGCTTTATTATTCTTTTAGGAACTATTTTCATTTCTTTCTTTTTTGCTTTTAAATGTAAACTCAAATTGATTTTGGAAAAAGAGACACCTGTTCTTGAGAATTTGAAAAAAGATGCTGTATGAACATTGGAGTTATTGAACAGTTATCATCAGTTTCATAGTGGGATGTGTAAAGGTGCTGGGCTTAGTCTACTCTGGATAGCATGAAGGGAAAGCGGAAAAACTCTAGTATAAACTTTTGTTCCTTCTCTAGTGGTCTCAGGACATGGATATGAAATAAGGGCACCATTTCTGCAAGTCTCTAAATGTGCGGCATGGCATGTCTCTGTAGCTTGGTGTATATAGCAAGGTTGAAAAACTTAGCTTCAGTTGTCTGTCAGAGGTGTCACACTGACAGTTAATAACAATGCACCCATCTGTATCTGAACTTGGTATCATTTGTACACCAAATTAAGGTACACACCCTGTGACATTGGTCTGAGCCCTGCTGTCATCTGGTGACCAGAGGCACTTGAGGTTTGACCATAGCTTTGTGACAGCCAGCACAGGAGAACTGCTGTGTGCACCTACCTTTTTGTGTAGGTTTAGGGTTGTGTCCCTTTTCTTGATTGTGCATGGCACAAGTCAGTCTTGCAAAGGAGTCCTCTAGTATATTACTCACCCAGCGTCCATCACATTGAGTGTACAGACAACACAAAAGGGACAAATGAATAACTCGTTAACTTTGAAATGCTTTATTTTTTCATTTCTTTGAAGACATTATTGACTCACTAGAGACAACTGGCCATTTTCAGGTCTATTGTGAATCCCGATCCAGATGTGGGAAGATTGTGTAATAGTTTCTGCCTGCAATAAAAAAAAAAAAGAAAATTGTTTCTTTTTCTAATATGAAACCAAATCCATGTCGATGGCTAGCATGGCGTTAGGTATGAAGTACAGTACTGTAGATTACATGTGTGCTTAAACAAAATCATTATTTGACATTACTTGGTTTGGCAGATGTTTACATGCTGTATTTACTTTATCTTTTTTTCACAAATGGGAAGGGAGAGATATTGGATAAAATACATTATGTACCGTTGGCTTTCTCTCATGTTCTCTTTCAAACCCAACCCCCATCTCATGCCATTTTAGTGCTGTTATTTTTAGAGAAAGGCAAGTTTTATAGTGTCAGGCCCTTTAAAGGGGGGAGGAACAGCAGGTCACCCAAGATACTTATCTATCAGCAGCTGACAGGGCATCATAAGAGAAGTAAATGGATGGTGGTTCAGCTGGGGTTTTTTTTCCAGATAAAACCTGTCCTTGTGACGAGGAGAAATTATTCCTGCCTGATGCACGCTGTTGTCTTTGAGCTAAGCACTCCCACTCTCTGACACTGCTCTGACAGGGCTGCTGATTACAGCTTGGGTCTACATTAAACAGAAGATATGGAGCAATTCACTCTCTTTCTCTGCCTCTCTGAGTGAACCATTAGTGCTGCAATAACAAGCCATTCATTACACATATTTAAGAGGGTGGGTTGGAAGGGGGGGAGATGCCTCTCTCTCCCCGCCTCCAACTTCATTTTGCACTTGTCATCTTTAGATATTTGCATTTAATGAAGCTCTTGAATACACGTTAAATTACACTCAAATAATGGTCAGAGTTGGCTTACACTTGAGTGGTCCAAAATAATACTAATTTTAAAATTCTGAAGATGAAACAGTAAATGCTCTGGGATAGTCATCTCGTAGGGAGGAGTTGGCAGGAGATCCTAACAATGGTAAGAAGTGCCTTGCAAGATGAGACAAAGGCCATCTGAGCACAGCTGTATCCATGGCTAGTTTTTTGTTTTGATACCTCCTAGTGCATTGTGGGGACTCAGAGGCTGACTATATAGGAGTTTATCCTGCTCTGTAGTCTCCTGATGGGTCAATTGAGCATATTCTTTTTAAAACATCAATTTTGCAACTTCCCAGATTGGTCTAGGGTTGGATACTACTGTTTATTTGGAACGATTGAGGATCAGTTCAAATAAACAAATTTTCCTGATGTGTGATTTCCTAGATGACATCAGTGTCAATTTGCAAATATTGGGAAGTGGCTTAATAAGTGAGCCACTTCTGGGTATTGGCAAATTAATCTGTTCACAGGTAACAGATGATACTGTAGTTATAAAAATAAAAAATATTTTTCTTTCAGACAAAGGGGAATTTTTTTCCATAACTGACATATTGCATCAGCTATATTCTTAAATAGAAAAAAGATTTTTAAAAAACTTTCCTTTTCTTCTGCCAAGGAGTAGAAGTGATTAGTTGCCAATATCTAGAAGTGGCTCACTTATTAGGTCACTTCCCAGTAATGATTTTGGAATAGTGGGACTTGATTAGATCATTCTAATGAGGTCCCACCATTCCAAAATTACCCAGGGTAGATCATTACTGGTCACTAATGTAGTTGTGCTTTCACTTTCCAGACTGCTTCCTAACCCAGTCTTCTCCAGGTCTATCGCTCAGCATGGCTTTTGTATACCAGCAAAGAATCCATTATACAGTGTGGCATGTAAGTCCCTTGGTAAAGGTAAAGGTTTCCCTTGCTTGAAACCCAGTTGTACCCAGTTCAGTGCTCATCTCTGTTTCAAAGCCGAAGAGCTAGTGCTGTCTGCTTCTGCAGACATTTCCATGGTCATGTGGCAGGCATGACAAGACACCAAAGCGCATGGAATGCTTTTACCTTCCCACTGAAGTGGTCCTTATTTATCTACTTGCAATTTCTTGCTTTCGAACTGCTAGGTTGGCAGGAACTGGGACAAAGATGGGAGCTCATTCCATCCTGCAGTACTCGGGAATCGAACTGCTGACATTCCGCCTCCCAGTCAGCATTAGCCACTTGAGCCTACCCGTCCATATATATTATATCCCCTCCCCCGAGAAATATGGCTGATTTAAGCCCATTTACACTTGAAGAGCATATTGTGACAAGTATGTGGGTACATGAGCTCAAGAATACTGGTGACACCCTAGATACAATAAGTGACAAATTTAGAGGAAGATTGAATAGGGACTTACATGCCACCCTCTATATCTGCTGTGGCCTTGGACTACATTGCAGAAGGTTTAGTTAATTTTGTTTAAGTCTGAAGCTTCTCGCCATCCATTATATATACAGTAATACCTCGGATAACGTTTACCTCGGATAACGCTAAAATCGCATAACGTTAAGTAATCTGGGGAGGAGAATTGGATCGGATAACGTTAAGGTCCTATGGGATGTATCGGATAACAACCGCTAAAGCCTGTGCTGTTACAAGATATCTCTATGGAGCTTTAACGTTATCTGATCCATCCCATAGGATTTTAACATGCATCGGATAACACTAAAAATCGGATAACACCAAGACTTGTGGAACCAAGTCTTAGCGTTATCTGAGGTATTACTGGATAGATAGATAGATAGATAGATAGATAGATAGATAGATAGATAGATAGATAGATAATTGTGTGATTTTAAGATGTCATTTTATGATTGTGTGAATTTTAAGATGTTTTTAATATATTGTTGGTAGCCGCCCAGAGTGCGGATGAATCCCCAGATGGGTGGGGTATAAGAGGAATTATTATCATCATCATCATCCCACCTTGGGCTTGATGGCCATTCTAGAACATCAAAATCCAAGCCTGAACCTAAATGTTGAGAGCTCCTGCACTAGAAGATCAAAGACTAGAAATAATATCACAACTTCTCTTGACAAAATCCACTTCCCAATGCTAGAATGGATGTTATAACTATTAGAAAAAATAAATAAAGAAAAACCAAATACTATATCTGCAAAAGGGAGTCAAAGATAATCAAATACGTCAAAAGATTTTTAAAAAGAAGTAAAAATTCTCCAGTCATATGCAGATGGAATATGCAGAGCAAGCACAGATACAAAATGACAATTTTATCCTTTTTAAAAAAAACATCAATTTACAGGAGATCTCAATCTTTTTAAGCCATGGGGCTGGGTCACGCTCCCTCAGACAGCTTCAGGGGCCAGACAGCTATTTTGCCCTTCCTCCACCACATGGCACTTCCTGGTGTGGTAGGGGGGGGCACATGAAATGGTGCCGTGGGCTGCAAGTTGAGAATCCCTGCTCTAGCACAAACCCTCTTGATACCTTGGAAGAGAGACATTCCTTCCTTTTACTTCCATGGGACAGATTCCCTGGACTCACTTGCTGGAGGCATGAATAAAGACGCTTCTTCCCATTTGCTCCTCCTCCTTCAGTAGATCTTGATTTACTTACTGCTTGCCATTGTTCTAAAAGCCATTGCCCTTGGTTAACCTCTAAAAAGATGCAAATAACCCACTCATAAGAATAGACAGCTGTTTCCAATGGGTCATACATCTGAAACATTTTCAGATCTAAACCTACTGCCAAGACTAGACATGACCAAGCATGAATTAGCGTTATCCAGTTTAAGACTGAATTTGACTAAATGTCTTTTGTGTAGCATATTCAAATGTATGTCAATCAAAACTCTTAACTCATTTGTTGATAAAAATGTTTTCCCCTCACTTTTACTAGTGTATATTCTGCCATCACATTGTTGCCACGTGATACTTTATTCTTTTCAGGAGATAGTTTTGTTTACTAAAGACTCCCAACAGTGGCCTCTCATCCAAAGTGAAAGTAGTTTATCAGGCTCTTGCTTCTGTTATAAAGTGTCTTAGCTATGCTGTAATCTTCTGTACATTGATGTATGAGCTGGTCAAAAAGGTCGTGCATGAGGACTTGATTCCTTGGAGAATCATAATGGAGAAAAACTAATGGAAATGAAGGCCCCTGGATAAGGATGGCAATAAAAGATCTTTTTTCACCCAAATTGAAGACTCCTTTTAAGAGGGCATTAGAAGAAAATGGTTAGCCACATCCTGGATCTATACTGGCAGGTTTAGAACATGTAATGTTATGCATGTTATAAATGACTAGCTACACCGTCTTCCTTTTCTTCTTCTTCAGGTAGTGATAGCCGATGACTACTCTGACCCGTTTGATGCCAAGAGTGAGGGCAGCAAAACAGGCAAAGGAGAAAACACTGGCTATATGGAACCATATGAAGCTCAGAGGATAATGACAGGTAAGAATGCCTTTACTTTGTCAGATGTAAAAAAGAAAAAGAAAATTCCTGTGCTATAAATGTGATGTTGGTGCTACCACTGTTCTTTTACAATCTGACTTCATTTATTTCATTAGAGTTTAGTTGAGAGCAACATTCATGGCAATTCCATTACATGTGTCTGTTGAGATCTATCTACTTGCATTGTTTTTTCACATTGATTCGCATACCAAAAAGAACAAAACTCATTATGAGGGATTCATCTTGAAAGGTCTGAATTCTTAAGGTCACAAGTACTTTCAATTGAATGTTTGAAGAATTTGGGGGATTTTAAAATTCTGATAAAAAATTAATCTAGTGAAAGCTGCAGCTTTCCAGACCAATTTGAACAGCAGTTTCCAGTACAAAGGGGATAATATTGTCTTTTCCTGTGTTATAGCTGTTGAAAGATGAAAAGTAAGTTACAGTCAGAGGAGTGGCAGCTACAATTCAGCAACAAAGAAATGTATCTTGATGTGCACACAAGTGCTTTCCATTGAATGTTTGAAGAATTTGGGGAATTTTAAAATTCTGATCAAAAATGGATTTAGTGAAAGTCTCAGCTTTCACAACCAGGCTTCTAAGAACAAATAATCACTCAAGGCCCAGTGCCTGCATGAACACATATATGAGTTTTGTTTCTCTTTGTATTTGAATGCTTAAAAGTTAAAGTTGGTACTGCCAAAATTATGGAGAATTTTACAAATGTTGAAGTTGTCAGCCAAATTGCGGTCCTCTGAATTCTCAAAGAATTCCTCAGGCAAAATTCTGAGTTGTTGCCCACAGACACAAGCCTACAGACTTCTAGATTTCATCTTGCTACAGAAGGGCTTTTGGGCTGTTTATCTCCACTGTTGCTCTTGCTTTCTGTTGCTTAAGTAAAACGAAAAAGATAGCTGTAGCCTTGTTGCCCAAGAGTCATAATTCTTCAGGAGAGCTCTCTATAGAGTCTAATGGAAAGTGATACCATGACTCCTTCATGCCCAGGAGTGACTATCACAGCTTATTTTTATGTATGTAGTTATAAACAACCAGATAGTCATGTATGCATCCTTCATACATAGAAACAGTGGAATCCCGTATAACTATTGCATTGTACAGTGATGGAATCGTACAACAAATGTCTTTTAAAAAAATTGTATCATACAACAATTTTCATTGTTGTACAATACAATTTTTTTTAAAAAGGCAAGAGACGGGTGGTTTTGGGGTGGCGTAGGGGAGCTTTCCCCCCTCCCAAGCCTCTTTGTGAACTGGCAGGGCTGGGTTGCTTTCCTCCTGGGAAGTACTTTCCCAGGGTGAAAACAGCTCGGCCCTCTTAGTGACAGAAATCCACGGACCCCTTGCCATTTCAAAATGGCAAGGGGTCCATGGATCCCTTTCACTAAGAGGGCTGGGCTGCTTTTCCTCATGGGAAGCGTGTTCCCAGGGCAAATGCAGCCCTGTGGGGGTCGGGGAAGGCATCTATGGTGGTCCCCTTGCTTTGAAACAGGAAGGGGACCTCTGTAGATGCCTTTCCCAACCCAAACCCCCCCCCCCCCCCGCAGGGCTGCCTTTGCCCTGGGAACACGCTTCCCATGGGAAAAGTAGGGGGAAATCATTGTATGAATCATCCCATGGGAAAATCTCTGCATGATACAGCAATTTTTTCATACAGCGATGGATCCCTTGGAACCAATTAAAAGCATTATATGGGGCTCCACTGTATCTATATATTTACCTGGTTTCTCTTAAAAGTGAATAAATCTTAATGGAAAATAATAATATATGGTGTACAATGAAGCTCACTGTAGATTTGTTAAGATTGTTTGGCTTGACTGAAGTTGTATTAGAGATTTTCTGTGCCATTTTGATCCCATAGCAGAAAATTTGAGATAAGATATTGGTCTCTCTAGGCCAGAGGCCAGTGAACTTGGCTCTCCATATATTCTTGGACTTCAGTTCCTAGAAGGAGTGCCATCTTGGGCTTCTGGAATTGAAATCCAAGAACATCTGGAGAGCCAAGTTTGCTGACCCCTGGTCTAGGCAAACAGAGCTTGTTGATTTTTGGTTAACTCTGGATTCTTGAGTTTCATTTCAGGTAATTATATCATTCCATCAGTTGACAAAAAGTGAGATGGTCTAAAGTAAGGTTGTATGTATTAAATCACACACAGAGGCCTATTTTATTACAAGGCTATTCTAGGCCATTCATAGTGGTATATTCTATAGATATTAGTAGAAATAATTTCCAAGGGAAAATGTTCTGGATTTATATGAGTTTCATCTAAAGAAAGAAGTAATGTCAAATGGGAAAAATTGTATTTTCCTTTCCTTCATCTGTTATCATGGAGAATTTCACTGTATTTTTCTCATTAGTGCCTTAGTTTTCTTCCAGTCAGTTCTTTATATGTTATATATTGCATAGTACATGTTCAGAATACATACCCTCCACATGTGTAAATTTTGAGAGTTGGGGTGAATATATCTTCTCTAACTCTTATACAGTACTACAGAATGAATTCACCAAAAGGTGGCTTTATTTTGGCAATTTAAAGTCAGAACAAGACACAAAAGAAGAATTAAGTACAGTTGTACCTCGCTTAAAGAGCATAATGTGTTGCACAGGATTGCTCTTTAAGTGAGTTTGCTCTTTAAGCGAAACACCATTGTAAGTGACCAATTGTGGGAGGGATTGCAAACCCCGATTTATTTGTTAAGCGAGTTTTTGGTTGGTTTTATTTGTTAAGCGAAGCGACCATTCAGAGAAAATTCTGCTCTTTAAGCGAGTTGCTCTTTAAGTGAGGCGCTCTTTATGCAAGGTTTGACTGTATAAGTAATAGCTTTTCATGGTGTAACTTTCTCTTCCTGAATGCTTACTCTTGCTCTACATAAAACACAACACAGGAAATGCCAGCCAAACTGCATTGGTAATCACAATGCACATAAACAGCCACGTCAGACGAGACAAAAGATGTAAATATAGTCCCATTTTATGACACTGGAGCAAAATGGCTGTGCAACAAATGTCTTTTGCAGGGTGCAGTGATAACACTGCTCAGGAAACCTGAATGGTACAGTATTTGGAAATATGAGCAGCTGCAATTTCAACTCTGATTGTAAAGATGAAAAGTTCAGAGGTTCTCCTAAGGGTAGACGTACATAATAGAGAGCATGTTAATGTAGTGGTGCTTAAAGACAACACAGCTGCTTCTGTCTTCTTTTATAGAGAAGGACTGCAGTGCATAGGCTGCATTCAGTGTGGGACCAGTGCCCCAAATCAGCATAATATGTTGAGTTGTCCCTGCCCCAGCACCATTTGTCTAGACAGGGATGGGCATAAATTTGCCCTCCTGATGCTGTTGAATTGAAGCTTCCATTAGCACTCGCTAGCATAGGCATGCTAAAGAATGCTAGGAACTGCAAAGTCAGCAACATCTGGGGACACCCACTTCATTGGCATAGAGAGGTTCATGACATGCGGAAAAGGATATGTTCTGTGCTGCTGATGTCTAGGAAGCTGGTATGGGCGTACTGTGCCCCATAGGTAAAGGTCACCCTTGCTAGAAAGCCAGTCATATCTGACTCTTGGGTTTGATGCTCATGTCCATTTATAGCCCAAGAGCCAGTGCTGTCTGTGTCTGCAGACGTTTCCATGGTCATGTGGCAGGCATGACTAGACACCAGAGCACATGGAACACTGTTAACTTTCCCGCCAAAACAGTACCTATTTATCTACTTGCAATTTCTTGCTTTCCAACTGCTAGGCTGGCAGGAGTTGGGACACAGATGGGAGCTCACTCCATTGTGCAGGACTTGGGTCTCGAACTGCTGACCTTCCAGTCATCAAGTTCAGTGTCTTAGCCACTAAGCCACCACAGATCCCCACTGTAAAAATTGGATGGCTCTAATTCATATGGATTATAAAAACAACGGGTGTTGAGCCTTAGCCGGTGTACCATATTGGCTGTTGGGTATTTGGATTGTTGGATCATGAACGGAAGCCATTAGTATGCTGCTTAAAAACAATTATCTTATTTAAACAAGTTTCAACATCTGACATTTGCATTGGTGCCATTGTATTTTTGTCTATACGCAAAGAGTGCAGCACCAAGGTTTTGAAGTTGTGGACGGGTTCTCAGTAAGATGAGTAATAGATTGTTTACCATTGTTACAAAACGAAAATTGACAACTGAATCTTTTTACATTCTGTTGGAATTGTTTAAACCTAAGCCTTGGTGGCTTAGTGGTTACAACACTGAGCTTGATGACTGGAAGGTCAGGAGTTCAAGACCCAAGTGAGCAACCGTCGTCTGTCCCAACTCCTGCCAGCCTAGCAGTTTGAAAGCAAGAAATTGCAAGTACTACAGATAAATAGGTACCGGTTTGGCAGGAAAGGTAACAGCATTCTGTACATTTTGGCATCTAGTCATGCCTGCCACATGACCACAGAAGTGTCTGCAGACAGCCCTGACTTTGGTTGTAAACAGAAATAAGCACTGCCCCCTAGAGTCAGATACCTAACAAAACCTGTCCTGCCCGGGGAGGGGGGGAAATAGCCTGTTTTCCTTGAATGTGAGTGTCTGTCTAAGTAAGGAAAAACAATTTGCCTTTGCCAGGAAGTGGAAGCATAACTTGGGAAGGTCTTTTTCCCAGTTCCATCAATCCCTATAGCAAGCTGTGCTGAACAGAACACCACAAATGAGCAGAAAGGCTGCTTTGTAAGGCTGAAACTGACACACAGACACTCAGTATATGCAATTATGACAATCAAGTACAGTAAAACCTCGGATAACACTAAAACTTGGTTCCACAAGTCTTAGTGTTATCCAATTTTTAATGTTATCCGATGCATGCATCAGATAACGTTAAAATCCTATGGGATGCATCGGATAACATTAAAACTCCATAGAGATACATTGTAACTGGCACAAGTTTTAGCGAACTTTATCCGATGCATCCCATAGGATTTAATATTATGCGGTGCAATTCTCCCCCCCCCCCCCCCCGATTGCTTAACGTTATGCAGTTTTAGCGTTATCCAATGCAAACGTTATCCAATGTATTACTGTACTTTTGTCCTTATCATTATTTGTGGAAAAACTGGAAACATTTTCAATCAGTTCAATAATTTTCATTAATCAAGAACAAGGTAAAATTCAAGATAATGTGTTTAGCTCAAGTTTCATGGCTGTGCTAAACAGAAACACATCTTGCGTCTGGGATTTCCTCTCCTTTGCGCACTTCTTTCTTTCCTTGGCTCAGTGAACAGTTTTAATAGCAATCCAGAAAGGGGAATTCCCACACTTACCTGTTTCTTTTTGATGTGCCAGTTTGTTCTTTCAAGTGTACAATCAGTCTTAATTTGATGGGCTGGAACCCAGGTGTTGTAAATGCAATTGATACACTTTAACTCAAGCAAACACACAATGTGATGTTGCTATGTGCCATCAAATCGGAACCAACTTGTAGCGACCCTAATGGTACTTTCAAGATAAGGGAGATATTTAAAGAGTGGCCTTACCAGTTTCACACTTCCAGCGAGTTTCCATGATGGAGTTGGAGATTTGAACCCCAGCCTCCTGAAGCCTAATCTATTTGTTAAAGTCCAGAGTGTGGGCAGCTGGCAAGTAACACAACCACCAGGATCTAGGGCAATCAGACAACTGGCCAAACAGTAACTGTATCATGGTCCAGAGTCCAAGTCTAACATCAAACCCAGCATAGACAGGTATACAGGGTGGATCTAGTCCAAGCAAGCCAGAAGTCAGATGATCAACTGCCAGGGGAAGAAGAAGCCAGGGCAGGATGAGGACCTTGCCGCCCCTCCCCCTGTGCCTATACCAACTGCCAGGGGAGGAAGAAGCCAGGGCAGGATGAGGACTTTGCTGCCCCTCCCCCTGTGCCGATACCAACTGCCAGGGGAAGAAGAAGCCAGGGCAGGATGAGGACCTTGCCGCCCCTCCCCCTGTGCCCACCCCAACATATTGTATTGTATTGTAATGTAATGTAATGTATTGTCTGTAAGCTGCCCTGAGTCGCCACGGCGAGTGGGCGGCAATATAAATTTGAACTAATAAATAAATAATAAATAAATAAATCAAGAGAGCAGGTGAGACAAAGTACCATCAGGACTGGAGCAGGGCATGGATGAGGTTCAAGAAACAAGGATCTTACCAAGACACAACAACAGTCCACAGGAAACAGGAATGTGGGAGGAAACCTACAAGAACAAAGCAGGAGATCTTTGGAAACTGGAATCAGCAACAACCCAGGACCCGAAAGACCAGTACCCTTCATTGCTAAGGCAGCTTCTAGGGCAGTGTTTCCCAACCTTTGGTTTTTGGACTTCAATTCTCAGAAGCCTAAGTCAGTTCCCTAAAGCACTGATCAGCCAATGTACTGCTTTAGTCACTCATCAATAGTAACCAGTGCAGTTTGGTCACTACTCAGCATTTGGGAAACACTCCCATCACCTTGGATAAGTTGATACCATGGTACATCCTGATGGATTTGCTTTCATTATCTTTCCTCTCAAGATCTGAGATAATGATTAACTCAGCAGATTGTTGTTAAATTCTATTGGCAGGTCATCTGGTGTTTTGGACTGATTCTTACGTGAGATATTACGCAGAAGATTCACCAAGATGCTAAAGGGCTTATCAGTAGCAATGTAGGCTCCAATCTACTGTTGCATTCTTTTCAGTTTGCCAGTGATTCTACAAAAGGCATTAAAACTTTTAAAGATATTTTAGCTGAGCCGTTGAACATGCCATGCCTCCTTTCTTCTGTTGTGTTTGGCTGATTTGTACTCCTAGTGGTTAGCAGTCCTTTACTTCACAGTGGTAGCAAGGGTAGTTTGGAGCGTTTTAAATTTTTTAAGACAACATCCACAGGACTGTGAAGCAAAAAGGCTTCATTTGTGTCATCATCTCCCTGTCTGTCTCAGATATGCTTGAAATCCAGTGGAAGCTTTTACCAAATCTTCTACATCTGTATCTGTTTTGAAGCCATCACAGTGTATTTTGGGATAAACTTCCGTGTCTGGACAAAGTTTGGAAAATCCAGTAGGCCTACTGGATTTTAGGAGTTATAGTCTCCAAGAATAGCATTTGAGTTTGTCTGAAGCTGTCATATAAGGAACACCTTCCTATGATATATATATATTGTTATTCAGTTCTTTTTCTTTGTCCTTTCCTACTCAATGTAAATAATGGAATTAATTGAAATTGAAATTTCAAGAAAAAATGCTAATATTAAAATGGATAAAAATTCTCAAATGAAAATCTGAACAAATAATGCTTCTTCATTTGCTCAAAGTATATGACTGAATACAGGCAAATACAAAAAGAGTGTATAAAATAGAGAAAATAATTTTAACGTCTCCATTGATTTCGGTAGAACTAGATAGCCTGCTGTTTAATTATGTCACAGCAGCACTTAGGCTATAGCCTTGGTAAGATTATTTAATGGGTTGAACAGCAGGGCAGAACAATAAAACTGATTTTTTCATTTGTCTTATTATGGCCAGCTAATCTTTGGTTAAGACTGCTCAAAATTCTCCTTGGGCCATAAACCTCTAAATGTGTTCAATGATCCTGTTCTTGCTAAATTTATGCCCTTTATTTTATTCCAGATTTGCTTTTAGATTTTCCCCTGGGGATGCAAAGTTAAAGGACATGGCACTTTGAAGGCTCTTCTAATGCATTTTTCAGGCCCAGCCAACAATGGGATGTTAGCTTAGGCCAAGTCATGGGCTCCCAGGAGACAAAGCATCCATCATATGGGAAGAATGACAGTGCCATGTTACTAAGAGCCCAAATGTAAAATTACCATCTTCTATTATTAATGGAACAGTTAAAAATATGGTTGTCCTAGGGTAGCTATGACATGTTCTTGTTGGTTGAGAGATTTTAGCAGGATACCTTGGTAATACAATAGAACCCCGAATAACGTTATGACTTGGTTCCACAAGTCCCGTCGTTATTCGGTTTTTAACGTTGTGCGATACATTGATCACACAATGTTAAAAAAAAAAGCCCTGTTTCCCTGGAGGCTGCAGCAAGCCAGAACGTCGGGATTTGAATCCTGACATTTTAGCTTGCTGCTGCCTCCAGGGAGGTGGGGGAACTTTGGAAACAGCTTGGAGCGGGTCTCCCCACCTCCCTGGACCTGGCAGGGGGTCAGAGCCCCCAAAATTGGTAAAAAAAAAAGTCCGTTTTTTTTACCAATTTTGGGGTCTCTGACCCCTCCCCCCCCCGCTGGGTCCAGGGAGGTGGGCAGACACGATCCAAGCTGTTTCTGGGCTTCCCCGACGTCCTGAGCCAGTGCAGCAAGCCAGAATGTCAGAGTTCGAATCCCGACATTCTGGCTTGCTGCACTGGCTCAGGACGTCGGGGAAGCCCAGAAACAGCTTGGATTGGGTCCCCACACCTCCCTGGACCCAGTGGGGGGGGGGGTCAGAAACCCCAAAATTGGTAAAAAAAAAACAGACTTTTTTTACCAATTTTGGGGGCTCTGACCCCCCCCCCCCGGCCGGGTCCAGGGAGGTGGGCAGACCCGGTCCAAGCTGTTTCCAAAGTTCTCCCACCTCCCTGGAGGCTGCAGCAAGGCAAAATGTCAGGATTCGAATCCCGACATTCTGGCTTGCTGCAGCCTAAAAGAGGGTGGGGGAAAGTTCAAAATTAGCGCGCATCGGGTCTCCCGACCTCCCTAGAGCTGATGCGCGCTAATTTTGAACTTCCCCCACCCTCTTTTAGGCTGCAGCAAGCCAGAATGTCGGGATTCGAACTCTGACATTCTGGTTTGCTGCACTGGCTCAGGACGTCGGGGAAGCCCAGAAACAGCTTGGATCGGGTCTGCCCACCTCCCTGGACCCGGCGGGGGGGGGGGTCAGAAACCCCAAAATTGGTAAAAAAAAAAAAAAGTCCATTTTTTTTTTACCAATTTTGGGGTTTCTGACCCCCCGCTGGGTCCAGGGAGGTGGGCAGACCCGATCCAAGCTGTTTCTGGGCTTCCCCGATGTCCTCAACCAGTGCAGCAAGCCAGAATGTCGGGATTCGAACCCTGACATTCTGGCTTGCTGCACTGGCTCAGGACGTCGGGGAAGCCCAGAAACAGCTTGGATCGTGTCCCCTGTCTGCTCCAGAGAGATCAGAGGACCCGATCTACAGCTGCAGGGTGGCTGGGGAAGCTGACGGGGACTCCCTGTCGGTTTCCCTAGCCACCCGCCCTTGCCTCCACAGCTATGGGGTGGCTGGGGAAGCCGACGGGGGAGCCCCCTGTCAGTTTTCCAGCCTCCCCACCCCTGCTTCCGTAGCTGCAGGGTGGCTGGGAAGCTGAACAGAGAACCCCGTTCAGCTTTCCACCCACTCTGCTGCTAAGAACGACTGTATCGGATAACGTTAAAATCGTGTTATTTGAAACAAGATTTTTCCAAAAATCTTGTCACGTTATACGGTTTTGGCGCTATATGATACTCACGTTATACGGGGTATTACTGTATCAGTAATTTTTATGGAGAAAAGCCCTTTGTTTTAATCATCCCTCCTCCTAATTTTCTTCTTCATGAAGGTGCTCAGCATACAAGCAGATGCACCTTCACCTGCATGTCTGCTACTAAAAAATCTTCATCCTGTCTCCTGAAGTCCTTACTAGCCTGCGGGGAGGCTACAATCTCTCACTAGAGACATATCTGCAGATGGAGGGGAGCAAGGATTGCTCCATCTCAAAAAGTGAACTGGAATGTGCTGATAACTTTTCCATACAAATTAACAAGTACCCAGTGCTCCTTTGAGGTTAAGTTCAGTGTCTCATGAACATGAGAAAAGATGATGAACTCACAATTTGGGCTTTCTTGTGAAGATTAAAGAGATGGGTCAGCATCAAGACAATTTTAAAATAAATTGTATAGTGGATAATTGCTTTTTGTGTGTGAGGCTTTTGTATCTGACACCCAAGCAAACTTAAATATGGTGTTGCTTCATAGAGTAGCAGAACTATATGCATGCCATCAAGACCATGCTAAATTGTTGGAATGAGTTGTGTTGCATCATGGAGGGAAATTTCTAGTTAGTCATTCTACTGATTTATCAAGCCCATTCATAAACAGTAATACAGTAATACCTCGGATAACGCTAAAACTTGGTTCCACAAGTCTTGGTGTTATCTGATTTTTAGTGTTATTCGATGCATGTTAAAATCTTATGGTATGGATCGGATAACATTAAAGCTCCATAGAGATACATTGTAACCGCACAGGCTTTAGCGGTTGTTATCCGATCCATCCCATAGGACCTTAAAGTTATTCGATCCAATTCTCCTCCCCAGATTACTTAACGTTATGCGATTTTAGCATTATCCGAGGTAAACGTTATCCGAGGTATTACTGTACCCTCAATTAACTGAATAGAGGGCAGAAGGGCACCTTTTCTACACTAAAAGAACCACTGAAATTAGGAAATAAACCAGACTGTTATTTATTTATTTATTTATTTATTTATTCAGATTTATATTGCCGCCCACTCACTGAGGCGACTCAGGGTGGCTTACAGTCAAAACAGCAACAGTACAATAAAAATTATAAAATATAACCTCTGCCCAAAGACTGTCCAGATGGATTTGTGGGACCATTCATTTGGCCTATTACTGTCTTCAAAGCCCCCTCCTCCACATGTCAGAGTTCACTCCACAAGGTCCATGACAACTTCTATTGCGTTTCTTGAAGGGGTTCCCATGGAGGACATTTGTATGGCTGCCACATGCTCCAGACCTTCAACCTCTGTCAGCTATTACCAACTAGATACCAGGGCCATCCCCAACTCCAGAATAGGCCGCTCTGTGTTGATGTCAAATCTCCGAGCTTTTTCACCATTTATGACCTCCCACCCATCTCCTCGTGCCACCTCTTCTCCACATTTTGTCATCGCATCTGCTGCCCATCATCCAAGTAAGTGAGCTTCCTAGTCTCCTATAAGTGTGGATTCACAAACAACACAAAGGAGAAAGACAGGTTGTACTTACCAGTAACTGTCGTTCTTCGAGTATGTTGTTTGTGAATTTACACTACCAACCCATCCTTCCCTCATACAGCTGCACTGATGAAATGCTACTCTGTTCTTGTCCAGTGTACAGCTGTAGTATAAACTGAGGAAAGAGGCATGAAATGGCGCTGAGGGCGGGTGGAGATGGTGGGCAGTCCTAACTTTAAACCTTTTATCCAATTAGCTTTACAGCTCCGATAATGGCTCCCTTGCAAGCGCAGAACCCATAAGTGTAAATTCACAAACAACATACTCAAAGAACGACAGTTATTGGTAAATACAACCTGTCTTTGAATCACATTATGGGTTTTGAAATCTAAAACGTGGCATACCAGAGGTTGAGAACAACCACTGTAGAGTAAAGATATGAGAATTTCTGACTCTTTGGTAACACTATCTTATTTATTCTATTATCACAGACATGGAAATTTTGGCTGTCCAATATGAGGATAGAAGCAATTCTGTTCTACATCTGAAGTCAATAATTGTCATTTATACAGCACATACCATGTATATTAGTAATTCCAGATCAGTTTTGTAAGGTAGGCCAGTGTTATTCCATCTGTGATTGTAGCAGAGGGAAAGAATAATAGCTTGTCTAAGACTTATGTGTTGACCTGGTGACTGAATAAGATTGAAAACAGCGGTATCATTCATAATTACCGAGTTGCGGTGCTACAACAGCTTTCAAGTTAGTGCTACATTTTTAACTGCAGAAAAGAGAGTCTGAAAATGGAAATATGATTTTAAAAAACTTTAAATAATTGGTATAAATCTGTTTGGGACATAGCCCTTGCCAAAAGGCTAACACAAAAAATTTGAAGACCAAATGATCACATACTAAAGATTATTATATCATATGGTTCCTTTTATAATTATGATGCAGAACAAAGAAAATGGACAACTTCCAGCTTCACATGGAACTTTAAAAAAACATTATTATTCATAATAGAAATAATGGCTCATTTTGAGAAGACAATTTTTTTCTGTCAGAGGTTTGATATATTTGTTTACTTGTCAACACAAGATTCATAGCTTTATTGTATTCCTTCACCACATAATAAAACTTGATTTTTATTTTAAATTTACTGCTGTACTCAAGCTGTATTAACTTCTGGTCAGAGAGCAAATTTACAACACTTGTCTAGCCTGAAAATTGTGGGTGAAGTTCACGTGATGAGGTAGTTGAGAGGCAAGAAGTCAATTCTGGCTGCCTGCATCTTCATTCTTGAATCATTAACCTTAAAGCCTGCCTGGAGTCAAAGCATTCTTGGCCTTGATCTTGTTATATTTTGAATACCTGCTGTTTCCTTCACAGCTGTGATACAAAATGGGTTCAATTTTGAACCTGCTCCAGGCCATTTCCATTTGTGGTTACTGTGGGTCCTGCCTAGACAGCAACAACTTCCTGTTCTTCAGGTTTGGTGGAGTACCATTCAGCCAGAAAAGTGTGGACTCCAGGAAAAGAAGAGCTCTTTTTTTGTTGTTGTTGCAACTAATCCTGTCTGGACATTTGTTTAAAATGCTTAGGTTGGGAACCTTGTGGTTTTGGGACTGCATCGGTTACCTTTTGAGGTCCATTGCCTTTGTTTTTCAGGCATTGAATAGCAGGGTGCTTTTGCAGTTGCCAAGCAGCACGAAGCCTTGTAGGATGATGAGATCCAGCATAAGCCTGACTTTTGTCCTTGCATAGTTGTACCTTTTATACCTACTGAATGTCAGGCAACAGCTCAAGCCTTTACTCAGGTTTGGACTCCACCAAATGGCCTGGATCAAAGAGCATACTCTTGGCTAGGTCTGTATTTGCACGTAGCCACAAAGCTGTTCCAGCCTTGGTAATATAGGTCTACCAGAATTCTGATACCCTATATATAATGGAGTGATGGGATTAGAATTGGCTCCCAACCTTTTTTGGGCCAAGCCTCACCTAAGCACTCTAAAATCCTGATGATCCTTGTGACATACAGTTTTTGCTATCCAAAAAGTGAACTCCTATTCACATGAAGGAAGCCAAAAAGGCCATTGACTGTTAATAACTCATTCTCAAATTGCCCCGCTATGGGGCATGTTCCCCACATTGGGAACCATGGGTCTACTGAAAATCTTTGTGTTCACTGAGCACCGGTTAATCTCCACCTTAAAAGATCTTTCCTTAATACGTGGAGGAAACCTAAAAGGCCATTAATTTAGTCTAACTCCATGATGGCGAAGCTTGGCACTCCAGGTGTTCTTGGACTTCAATTAACAGAAGCCCAAGTCAGCATTCCTGTTCTTGAAGTTCAAGAACAACTGGAGTGCCAAGGTTTGCCATCACTGGTCTAACTCATACTTGAATTGTCCCCCTTAAAAATCAAATTGCTCCCCTGTGGTGTGTGTGCCCCATGTCGGGAACCACAGGATAAGATGAAGAGTTTTGCGTGGCCTCAGAAATTAATCATTTAAATGCAGTTTGGTCTGGTGTGCAGGTTAATACCTGTTTGATACTAACAGCAAGATTGGTCCTAGTCACAGACAGCTTCTCCGTTGGCCACGCACAATGATATAAACAGCAGAGCTCCTCAGGAGCAAATATGCTGGGAGTGAAGGAGGACTGGCCTTCCCATGATCCTGCAACGACTTGAGGCAAGCACCTGAATGCCAGCTTCTTTTGTAATTAGTTCTTGTTTGAGCATGTCGGGTCATGCACAATAGTAACTAAGGATGTTTCAACCCATGGTGACTCACTTCTTGCAAAACCCTTAATCCTCTTTCCGCACAGGTGGCTTGCTGGTCTGTGGGTTTTTGCATCATGTCTGGTAAAGTGTAGAAGGAAAGAAAGGAACACTGAATGAGAATCAATCTTTTCTTGAGTCTCTTTCGGTCACTTGCCAAGAACATGCCATTCTCTGTATTCTGAGAAATTGACAAACTTTAAAATCGGGCACTCAAAACCAGGAAATCTGGGATCCCCAGGTACAGTACTTTTATAGCCAGAGCCTCTTTGGTTCTACTGTGCTGAGCTTTTTGTCCAGATTCCAGGCACACAAATTGCCAATTTGGAGAAGATGTACAGTGACCACACCCTGTGGCCATGTATTTCCTTGTGGAGGACTAACAGGAGATCCTTACCTGTCATATACTGTCCTTTCCCTGTGTTGGTCTACCAGAAAGAATAACTGCTAACCAGAGCTGTGTTGGGATACCTTCTATCTAAATGCTGCCATTTACATTTCCAAATTACCTGTTGCTGTAAATAAACAGTATATATCAGTGTTTCCCAATCTTTAGTTTTTGAACTTCTATTCCCAAAAGCACTGATCAGTCAGTGTACTGACTTAGGCTTCTGGGAATTGAAGTTTAAAAACAAAGGTTGGAAAACACTGATACCTGTATCAAAATCCTGAGCTCCTGAAGTTATCACCACCACTACAAAAAAAAATTAAGAAAAGAGTTGCTAAAGGAAATTGCTATTACAGAATGTATATTATCGCTCACACTGTAGCATAAGGAACTTCAGAGTCCTTTTCACATGATTGTGGGGTTAAGTAGAAAACAGCATGGCCGTAGGAGAGTTCTGCTAGAGACTCTGTTACTGTTTATGCAGCTGGGGGGGGAAGGGGAAGATTTGAGAACACCTTTACCTTTGCTTTCCCTCTTGCAAGAATGAATGAATCATCGGGCAAAGTGATTTTTCTGGTCCTCTTCCATTTTGCTTCATTCAAATGATAGCAAACCTTAAAAACTGGAACAGTAGGCGGATTTATTCCAAAAATTCTGGGATTTGCTCTAAAAAATTAAGAACAGTATCTGATGAAATAAATCTGAATTTCAGGAGATAAACAAGGAGATCCAGTATATCCTTATTAATTGTAGAGGGGCATGGGATACATGATGCTGTTATTCAGCCCAAATGCTGAACAAATACAAAACATTCATGTTGGTGGATGCCTAGTCTAATATTTTTCTAGTTATTGTTTCGTGCTTTTGCACTACCTTACAGTGTTAGTCATCAATGGCAGAGCTATAACTAGCCATTTTGGCACCCCAAGGCAAGTGGCACCAATCCTCTCCAGTCTGAGTCCTGGATTTGACCTCCCAAACACCTAGAAGGAGAAGGTGGTACCCTCAAAAAAAGAAAGGAAAGTTTCATACTTTTAAATAAGGAAGACTAAATGGAGCTGGGAGGTAAAGGTAAAGGCCATCCTTGTTCAAAAGCCAGTCTTTTCCAACTCTAGGGTTCAGTGCTCACCTCTGTTTACAGCCAAAGAGCCTGCGCTGTCTGAGTCTGCAGACATTTCTGTGGACATGTGGCAGGCATGACCAGACACCGGAGTGCACTGAACACTGTTACTTTCCCACCAAAGTGGTACCTATTTATCTACTTGCAATGTCTTGCTTTCGAACTGCTAGGTTGTTAGGAGCTGGGACAGAGACGGGAGCTCACTCTGTCATGCAGCACTCAGGTCACGAACTGCTGACCTTCCAGTCATCAAGTTCAGCGTCTTAGCCACTAAGCCACCACAGTCCCTGGGAGGTATAGCTCCATATTTTCCTAACATGTAGCAGTATACCATTTCTAGATGTTGGTGCCCTCTAAATTTTGGCAGGCTGATTGTCCTGCCATACAGTTATGTACAGAAAACAAAAACTGTGCATAACTGGGTACAATTATATTTCCCTCTTTCTAAGTTTAACTTTCCTCTGTTACATTAGAAATATGGAATTAAAAAACAGACAAAGGAGAAACTATGTTTCATCTTGATCACTCCACAACTGCTATGAGAAGGACAGATTATTAAGCAATCTTACTCCTTCCTTCCCTTTATATTACCTTCAACTTTTGTTGAGCTAGTATTATGATTATCATAATAATCATAAAGGGCTATTTCCAAGCAAACACTCTGTGCTGTTTTTAGTTAGAGCCACAAAAGGCCAGGGTGTTGTAATGAAGGGGCAGAAGTGGTAGGGTATTGCATTTGTACTATGGCCATCTAATGGAAATGTGGCTGCCCTTGTCAGTTCAGAAGAGTTAATGTTATAAGAGTTGACATGTGCTGATAGATGCTGTGATTTATCATTGTCAGCAAGGGCAGAGAGGGAGGGAAAGGTACTGCCCTTCTGGGTATGCCTATCTTCAAGAAGACTGAATTGTTTAGGAATTCAGGTGAAACTCAGTGGTACCAACTATGCCACCAGATGTGATTTTTAAAAGACAATTTCAGTGCATCCGCTTGCAAGGTTCAACCATGTAATCCATGTCGTCTCCAAAATTTGACATTGAGAGATGAGAACATTAAGTTAAAACAGTTGCATAGAGGAAAATGTATAATACTGGAGGTGCCTGAGAAATCCCTCAGTTTTTTCCTGAGGAAATTTTTTTTTATCCCACCAGGATATGGGAATATGCAGTCAGCTGGAAAGAATCCTCTCATGCAAAGTGCAGACAATATCTTTAGGTTTGATATCTATATTGTGTTTTTTCCTATTGGTGGTGATCCCTCTGACCTGTTGTGATTGAATTTTCCATCAGCAAATGGAACATTTCTAATGGAGTGTTCCATTAGAGGGTTCAACTGGCATTTTAAAATTCATATTTAAATGTCACAGAAGAGGTTCCCAGCGCACACAGAAATGAGGACTAAAATACTTGCATTCTGAAGTAGCATCAAGATAGAACAGAATTTACACTGAGACAAATAACTAGCTTGGCAGAACGGTTATCCCTTTAGACTCATGGCTCACCGATCCATTAGGAGCAGTGCAGCCATTTTAAATTTGCCATATTTTGTCACTCAGCCCCTTCTGTTCACTGTGCTTTTCACTTTCATCCTGTTCTGCCTTCCCTACTGTTTCACAACCCACTTGAGTTTACCTCCCTGGCTTTTTCTGGGACCCTACTAGAGACTGGAAAAGTTACTTTTTGGACTACAACTCATTGTGAGAATGGATCATTGACATCTAACCAATAAAGACGACTTGGTGGGGAAAGTGTCAGCAGGAGAAAATCTCCATGTTCTACTTGAGTTCTTAATTTCAAAGGAAATGAAACAGCATGTAGCCACACAGATATGCTGTATTTTAAGAAAGTCAATTTTTGTAAACTCAGAGCAAAGATAGGTAAAGTCCCATGGCAGGAAATTCTGTCAGGAAAAGGAATCCAGGAAGGGTGAGGGAGTTCCTTAGAAAAAGAAAATTCTAAAGGCACAACCACAAACAATTTCAACAAGAAAGAAAAGTGGAAGGCAATAAAAAAGACCAGAGTGGTTCCCCAAAAATCTCAGAGTGGACACATATAGGAAGTGGAAAGAAGGCCTCCTTCACCTCAATCTTTTCCCAATAATAATAATTTTGTGTCAGAAATTATTCTGGGTTGAAAAGATTTTTACAGAAGAAACTCTGCTCAGGGAATGCCAAAATGAGGCTCCTTTTATGTACCCAAGAGCTGGGACAGAGATGGGTGCTCAATCCATCATGCAGTACCTGGGTCTCGAACTGCTGACTTGCCAGCCTTCCAGTTAACAAGGCAAGTTTCTTAACCACTGAGCCACCGCAGCCAATAATAGTATACAACCCTCCAGTGCAGTACAAATGGAGGGGGGCAGGATTGCATCTAGAGATTGATAAACAAATAGTCAAAGAGTACCTTATTACTTTGAATGAGTTCAGATCCCCAGAGCCAGATGAATTTCATCTGAGGATATTTAAGGAACTCGCTGAAGAGATCTCAGAACCTCTGTCTATCATTTTCTTGAAATCATGGAGAATGGAGGAATTGTCAGATGACTGGAAGAGGGCTAACATTATCCCTATCTTCTAAAAGGAGCAACCAAGAAACTACAAACCAGTGAGCCTGGCATCAATCCTAGGGAAAATTCTGGAGCAGATTATAAAGTCGTCACTCTGTTTTTTAAAAAGATAAATAATATTTTTATTTATCTTGTATAACATACAAAACACACTAAAACAATCACATGAACACAAAATAAAAAAATTAACAAAAATACACCATATACACTTTCCCCAATAACTATGATGTTTTATAATCTGACCCTTTCAAATTATCTTTTTATTTATAATATAATTTAAAAACAATTATGAAAGTACATAAACACCTTGCAACCTCCACCTGGGACCTGAACCATCCATTATTTCCAAAATTTTATGACCACCTTGTTTGGTTTAACTCCCTTTGCTTTCTGAAAGACATAATCAACTCTCCCCATATACATTCAAACTCATTATTCTTTATCTCTCCTTTCTTATACAGTAAAACCTCATATAACACTAAAACCTGGTTCCACAAGTCTTGGTGTTATATGATTTTTAGTGTTATCTGATGCATGTTAAAATCCTATGGGATCCATAGAGATACATTGTAACCACACAGGCTTTAGCGGTTGTTATCTGAAGCATCCCATAGGATCTTAATGTTATCTGATGCAATTCTTCCCCCCAGATTCCTTAATGTTATGCGATTTTAGTGTTATTCGATACTAATGTTATATGAGGTATTACTTGTACTTTAATTCTCATGTTAATTTATCATTTAGTGCAATGTTCCATACTTCCTTGTACCATTCCTGTAAGCCCCCAAATCTTCCAATTTTTAGCAATTATTTTCCTCTTAGGTGTAGCAAAGTGGTCACTCTGTAACTACAGTTGTACCTCGCTTAAAGAGCATAATGTGTTCCACAGGATTGTTCTTTAAGCGAGTTTGCTCTTTAAGCGAAACACCATTGTAAGTGACCAATTGTGGGAGAGACTGTGAACCCCGATTTATTTGTTAAGCGAGTTTTTGGTTGGTTTTATTTGTTAAGCGAAGTGAACATTCAGAGAAAATTCTGCTTTTTAAGTGAGTTACTCTTTAAGCGAGGTGCTCTTTATGCAAGGTTTGACTGTACCTTGAAAATAATACAGTACAATAAAACCCTGCATAACAAAAAAAACTCCGTTCTACAGAGTGCTTCGTTATGTGGATTTTTCCATTATGCAAAGCACCATTGGCAGTACCTCGCATAATAGGGAAAAAAAGTTTGTTAACCGGGATTCCCATTGAGGGGGTATACCCAAGCTACCAAAGACCCCGCATAACGAACATTGGTCCCCCCCCCCCCGTTATGGAGGGTATCGCCCCTGCATAACAAATGCTTTGTTATGCGAATTTTTTTACTATGCGAAGCATTCATTATGCGGGGTTCCACTGTAATAGACTAATCTTATCTCATTTTTCGATCAGGTAATTCCTTAATAGATGGTGGGAATGCTTTAGATGTAATATATCTTTGCTTCTGCAAAGCCTTTGACAAAGAGTCCTATGATATTCTGATTTAGCAACCTAATTGGGTGTGACCTGAATAGCACAAGTGTCAGGTGGATAAGGTTGGTTACAGAATGGTAGTCAGAGAGCGCTTATCAGTAGCTTCTTCTCAAAATGGAAGGGGGTACCAAGTGGGGAACTACAAAGCTCAGTCCTGTACCTGGTGCTGTTCAACATTTTCATTAATGACTTGGATGAGGGAGTTCAGGGAATACGTATCAAATTTGCAGATGGCAGAAAATTAGGTGGGATAGCTAATACTTTGGAAGACAAGAACAAAATTCAAAAAGATCTTGACAGACTTCAGCGCTTGCTGAAAACAACAGAATGAAATTTAACAAGAACAAGTGCAAAGCTCTGCAGCGGGGGAGATAAATGAACAGTTACACGATGGGAGAGAATTGACTCACTAATACTACAAGCTAGAAGGCTCTTGGACTTGTAGTGGATCTTAAGCTGAATATGAGTTACAAAATATGTAGTTACAAAAAACACATGCTATTTTAGGCTGCATTAACAGAAATATAGTTTCCGAAATACATGAAGCGCTTGCCCCCTCTATTCAGCACTAGTCAGACCATATGTAGAGAACTGTGTCCTATTCTGGACATCTTGCTTTTAGAAAGATGCCAACAAACTGGAACACATTCAGAGGAGGGAAAATAGGAATGGCCAGGAAACTGGAAATCAAACTCAGTGAGGAAAACTGAAAGAACTGGGCCTGTTTAGCTAAAAGGAGACTAGGGGGGGGGGGAATATGATAGCACTTTTCAAATATTTGAGAGATAGACATACAGAGGAGGGGCAAGATCTGTTTTCAAACATCCCTGAGTGCAGGACACACACAGTAGTGGGCTGAAACAACAGGAAGCCAAAAATAGACTGCATGTCAAGAAAAATGTCTTAACTGTTAGAGCAGTACAACAATGGAACCAATTACCTATCAAGTTGGTGAATACTCCAATGTTGGAAGCATTCAAGAACAAATTGGACAGCCATCCGTCAGATCTACTTTGATTTGGATTCCTGCATTGAGCAAGACTCGATAGCCTTATAGGGCTATTCCAACTCTGTTATTCTTGATTCTCAGGGTCTTATAAAATAAACTGTAGTTGTTGAAAATCAGAATCTGGATACAATGCATATGTTTCAAATAGAACAATAAGTGATGGTGTCCTGATTTTAAACCAGTGCATTCACTTATGTTTAAAAGAGTTCCACTAATTTTTAAAATTAGATCATAGAACTGACAGTAAACTAAAGTTTGTAACGGACAAAACAAATGCAATTTCATTTGAACTAAGACTGCACTCCCTATCATATATTACATAGATTAATACCAATTCAACTTAATGGGACTTCTAGCTGAGTAAATATGGAGATGTATGTATTGTAACATTGCTTTGAGGAAGAATCTCAACTTTTTAAAGGAAAATTCTTTTACCACCTTAATCATCCTATTTTGAAGGTATTTGCATTAATTTTGCTTCTTGTCTTGCCAGACACCAGATATAAAAGGATTTAAGCAGAAAATGAGATGTGAATTTTTATTTTAAGTGAATAGATTTTATTTGTACATTCATGAGTGTTAAAATTGTATTGGTTTATGGAATTTGGCTGAGGTTTGTCTCTTTTTTCCTGAATATTCTGCTTCCTTAGAGATACTGACTTAAACTGTCAGTTGACATAAGCTTATTTAGTTTCTGTGTTCCTGGGGAAGGGGGGGGGGGAGAGACTAAAGATAGTTTTAGGTTGTGCTGTCAGAGATGCAACATATCTACATTATAGTTACATAGATAATCCCTACCAAACACCATATGTCTGTTTTCTATGCTGTGATAACAGAAAAGTAGGTGTCACTTTATCTTTCTCGTAAATGCAATCTTTTAGCCTTTCATCTAAGTTTGATTGATTATTTTCTTGGTTTTTATCAGGCTACAGGAAACTAGTTTCGCCGTTAGACCATGGGTACAGTTAAATTACTCTTATCCCAATGGGAAGTGGAAACCCAATAGAATTTTTTTCCCCATTCTTCATTTATTTTTCTTGGATCATTGCACAATTTAAAATTGTGGATATATACAAGTATAAAGTTCAAAACATATTAAAAGTCAAAATAATTAGACTGTTTTTGACCAGAAATGAGCTATTTCAGGAGCGTTATTTCAGCCATTTTAAATGATTTATTTGTACATAGTGCAGCATAAATTGCCTGTACATGAATGCTGCATTGATTGAATTTCTCCACATTCTCAGAAAATTTGTCCTGTATCTAAGTACAGTATGCCTATTTTATTTTATTTTCATTTGATCTTCCTACTTCACATTGAAGACTATTCATTGACTTCCAGATGGGCCAGCCAGATTATTGTCCTAGTGGGGGATGCTCTTTGGCATTCATCCATTTGGCAAGGTGGTGGTGGAGGTTGTCCATAGGTTTAGCCCAGTCTCCTCTAGTTTACTATTTAGAGCTTGAGAGGTGTGAAGAAAACATTTTCCTCCATTTTAGCTGTCATCTAGTGGGTTGGTGTCCATCAACTGGATGAGTTTGGTACTCTTTTATCATTCATTACTTGATAACACCTCTCAGTGTACTTGTGATGGGACAATGCCTGCCAAATAATTGACTCAGTGAGGTAAATTTCAGGCAGCCAGTAATAATCCTGTAAGATTCAATAACAGCTATATCCCCTTGTTTGGCATGTGCTGCTTTATACCATACAGTAAAACCCCGAGTTATGAAGAAAAAAATCGGTTCCCTGGCCTTTTTCTTAACTCAATTTTTTTCATAACTCGAGGCGTCCCCATAGGGAGGCATAGGAAAAAAACAAAAAATAAGTGCCATGTGGTGGAGGAAGGGCAAAATGGCCATCCAGCCCCCAAAGATGTCTGAGGGAGCATGACCAGGCCCCCAGCTTTAAAAGGTTGAGAACACCTGCTCAAGACTGTCAAGGCAAGATCATTCATTGGCATAAATAAAACTTCAGGAGTATGGAATGTTGGTTGATCATTTCTGTAAATATTAAAATGTTACTTTTTCAATTAATTAAATGAGCTATTACTCAATTACACTTTGAAAATAATTACTGGTTTTTAGATGTGGCATGCATATTTTATAATAGATAATGTTTGTTTTAGAGAAGGAATTCCCATTGGTTTTATTTGTGAATGTTTAAAAGTCAGTGATACATTGTTATGTCCTCCAGTAATAAATTCCTAATTTATGAAAATCCCTATGTATAAATGTCGTGCAGTTCTCTGTGCACATGCCCATCTCTACTTTTGAACGTGGGGCAGGGGGAGAGATGGAGACTTCCTTGCCATGCATGATATCTCTTTGTACAATTTACATGTGACAGATGAACTAGGTATGTGCAATTACTTTTTGGTAATCCTTGTCCCTTGTATATATGCAACCAAAGGGATGCCATCCATCCATTTGACTGTGAATGAATGTTTATTAATTGATTAGTCTTACAACCTTATCCTGCCAACCTAGCAGTTCGGAAACAAGAAAGTGCAAGTAGATAAATAGGGACCACTTCAGTGGGAAGGTAACAGCGTTCTATGTGCTCCGGTGTCTAGTCATGCCTGCCACATGACCATGGAAACGTCTGCAGAAGCAGACAGCACTGGCTCTTCAGCTTAGAAACAGAGATGAGCACTGACCCCTAGAGTCGGATACGACTGGCTTTCGAGCAAGGGAAACCTTTACCTTTACTACGACCTTATCAGTAACATAGCAGAAGAATTAAAATCTGTGCAATGAAATACAATAAAAATACAAGATTTATATACCTGAGCTACTTTTTAAAGAAATGTAAACTGGAGAAGGTGCCTTAATACAATTAATTTATGCATATCCATAGTCAAATAAGTGAATCTCCCTTGCAGGACCAATTTGATTGATACAGTAAAACCTCATATAACACTAAAACCTGGTTCCACAAGTCTTGGTGTTATATGATTTTTAGTGTTATCTGATCCTCTATGGGATCCATAGAGATACATTGTAACCACACAGGCTTTAGCGGTTGTTATCTGAAGCATCCCATAGGATCTTAATGTTATCTGATGCAATTCTTCCCCCCAGATTCCTTAATGTTATGCGATTTTAGTGTTATTCGATACTAATGTTATATGAGGTATTACTGTATATTGGATTCTTTTAGCTGATGCCTTAATTATAAACTTGGTTACCATTTGACTGGAGAGGAACAGTTTCAGCTTGTGAACCAGAGAACCCATTTTCCTTCTACTGCCAAATACACTAGTACCCCGAATAACGTTATGACTTGGTTCCACAAGTCCCGTCGTTATTCGGGTTTTAACGTTGGGCGATACATTGAACACACAATGTTAAAAAAAGCCCTGTTTCCCTGGAGGCTGCAGGAAGCGAGAACATCGGGATTCGAAATCTGACATTCTGGCTTCCTGCACTGGCTCAGGACGTCGGGGAAGCGCAGAAACACCTTGGATCGGGTCCCCACACCTCCCTGGACCCAGCGGGGGGGTCAGAAACCCCAAAATTGGTAAAAAAAACGGACTTTTTTTTACCAATTTTGGGGGCTCTGACCCCCCCGCCGGGTCCAGGGAGGTGTGGGGACCCGATCCAAGGTGTTTCTGCGCTTCCCCGACGTCCTGAGCCGGTGCAGGAAGCCAGAACATCGGGATTCGAACTCTGACATTCTGGCTTGCTGCACTGGCTCAGGACGTCGGGGAAGCCCAGAAACACCTCCAGAGAGATCAGAGGACCCGATCTACAGCTGCAGGGTGGCTGGGGAAGCTGACGGGGACTCCCTGTCGGCTTCCCTAGCCACCCGCCCATGCCTCCGCAGCTGTGGGGTGGCTGGGTAAGCCGATGGGGGAGCCCCCCGTCAGCTTTCCAGCCACCCCACCCCTGCCTCCGTAGCTGCAGGGTGGCTGGGAAGCTGAACGGAGAACCCCGTTCAGCTTTCCACCCACCCTGCTGCTAAGAACGACTGTATCGTGTAACGTTAAAATCGCGTTACTCGATACAAGATGTTTCCGAAAATCTTGTAACGTTATGCGGTTTTAACGATATACGGTACTCGCGTTATACGGGGTATTACTGTACTAGGTTTTACATTCCTTGATGTGTGCTTTTTGGTAATGACCAAAAAGTGCCTATGCATCACTAGTGTGTATATATACAGTAGATACACACCTGTGTTAATTTTTATATACAGTTATGTATATGTATACAACAATCTATATTTAAAGAGATAAAATGCAAACATACACTTAATACTGTACATGATTTACTGCTCTGGGATCTTAGGAAGGTGGCTCTTGGTATAAACTGAGATGAGATGGATATACATGAATGAAAATGGCCTTTTTAAAAAAGCACTTCAACAGGCAACCTGAATGATGTAGCCAGTGCTGCAACACCTGGTACTCTTTAACAGTTGAGTGAGAGAGCAAGACAGAAGGCAGAGGACATTCCGGTCTCACAGTGGCTTTCACAATACATGGCAAAGCTTTGCTTGCAGAAATAAGGGTTGGATGCTCAAACTAGCAATTATGGAATCAAGTCCAAGGAAAGAGACTCTTCATGAGGAATGTATGCGCTTTCAGTATGAAGGATATTATTTGTCATGTTCAGTGGTGAACCATGTACTTATGGCAAACTATATAAAGCAAGCAACTACAGCATAAGCATGAAGTCCACATTTTTTATGATAATGCTGCATACTTTCTCATCCACATAAATTGGTTGTGCTGTTAGCCAAGCTTAGTGGGGTTCATGGGAGATGTAGTTGATCATATCCTCATGGTATTGGGGAAATCTCACATAAAATGGGGAAGGGGAGCTATCCAGGTCTCCTATTTTTTGCCTCCTGTTCTTAAGAGTAAAAAATTGCTATGAATTTCACTTGTAGGTTATTTTCTGATATTTATTCTCTCACTGATATTTCATTTTTCCACTGCAGGCTTATTCTTAACGGTGCCCCAAATGCTCTCAAAACTTCAGATTGCCCTTCAAAAGGGGGGAAAGCACAGAGAGGTGACCCAGCTTAGTTCTTCTCTCTGTGATTTTGACTAGAATTTATCTGAGATTAAACAAATCAGAACAGCAAAAAAAAAAAGACAAAAATGTGGCACTTAAAGACTAACTCCTGTATTTAAATGTGAGTTAGTCTTTAAGGTGCCACAATACTTTTTTTTTCTGTTCTGTTTTGCTTAATCTCAGATATGCATGCACAGACTAGCACGGCTACCACTTCAAACATTTCTACTAGAACTTAGTTCATATAAAAGGAGGATATTTGGCTAGATATGAAAGGATCAACTAAAAAATGACCATTGGAATAATTCAAAGAAAGTATCTTTGTGTATTTATGCCAGTCTTTTTCTTCAGTACATATGCATACAGTAAATGAGAGAAAAGTTTCATACAGGTATATGCAAGTTATTGTGTATGCATAGGAATCTATACATGTTACGTATATGCATCTTGTACCAACTAGCAGTCTGATTCTTCCAGTATGTACAGAGGTATTTTCTACCTCAAATAGTTCTTGTGTCCATTCAGGGCACCTTTCCTCTTGCTGGATTACTCTAAAAAGCACCATCAATTATGCTACAGCTTCCCATCAATTAGATCCTTGACAGAATGTTAGATCTTTGCAACCTACCCATCTTTGTCTTAAACATCATATAATAAAGCACTTTGTCTTTTCTGACAGGTAGCAACAGATGCTCCAGCTGCATAGGAGTGATTTTATTGGTTGCATGAGATAATCCATATCTTTTGTTACCCCACATGTTGACTACTGTAATATGCCTTCTATGGGGCTGCTACTGCTGGAGACATCCCAGATGTTTCTGGTGTTGAACAGCAGCCCAATTCTTCTGTTTATAGGTTTTTATAGGTAGAAGTTATCTCGTTGGTTACAGTTGGTTCCCACTGTAATTTTGGATCCACCTTCAGTTTCTGCTTCCTGCCTTCACACCCTGATTCCCACACATGGTAGTCCAAGGGTAAAGAATGGTAGGTCTTCTAGATGTTTTCACTTGCAGTTCCCTATCTGTTTCCATAAACAGTAAAATGTTATGGAAACTGGAGCCCCATGTTGAGTGGTGGACAACATGTTCCCTGGAGGGACCATCCCATTCATAGAGAGTACCTCTTGCTTTCTCAGCGCTTTGACTTCTGAAGTAATTGAAAACTGTGCTTAAATATCATAATTGTGTAAGATTAAATTGACAAAAGTAAGAGCAAATTTTTGTTAGTAGTTTCCCTAGTTTTGTAGAATCATCTGTTCCAAGAAGTTCAGTGGAATTTTCTCCAATCATCACCTTTAGTTAGTTATGTGTCATGAAGTCATAAACTACTTATAGTGATCCTAGCTGGACTTTCAAGGTAAGTGAGATATTTAATGAGTGGTTCTACCAGTGTCACTCACCAAATGATTTTTTTTTCTTCTCTGTCATTCTGCTTGAGCACATCCCCTTTAACATGTAGACCCTTACATTTGGTATATATAAACCATGCCTGGAAGTTTCACTCCTTGTCTGAAGAAGTAGACTTGATCCACGAAAGCTAACAATAAAAATATAGCAGTTAGTCTTTAAAGTGCTACAGTGCTTTTTATTTTGATTTCTGATATGCCACTCACCAAATGAGTTTCCATGGCCAAGTAGGGATTGGAACCCTGATCTTAAAAGTCTTCATCCATCACTCTTTCCACTACATCGCACTGTGTACCTTCATCATCTTTAAATGCCTTGAGAAATCCCATTTCTTTTAGAAATACTTTGAAAGAGTTGTAGGGAGGGATGAGATCTTGCAGTTGCTGGGTTTTATGATTAACACATTTAATACCTAATTTGCTTTACTGCATAGGATCGTGTATAATTTTTTTCTGTTGCTCCCACTGCAATCTGTTGAATACTGCTCTGAAAAGGTGAGATAGAAATTAGTCAAGTCTACTGTTGCAGCCAAGCCAAGTCATGCCCCCTCTGGGAAAGTCCCACAACCCCACCCAAGTTTTATAAATTGAGTCTTGCCAAGTCATAGATCATAGGAGTGAAAATTGACTAGCAGAGAAAGGAGGTATTAACATCTTGAAAAGCCTGGAAGCACAGAAGAATGAGAGAGCATCTGCCCTACAAAACTCAAGGATGCAGTTGTCGTTGGTTGCTACTTGTGTCTAAGTACACATCCCCCCCCCCGAAAATCCTTTTCACACTTGATGGATATGACCAACAGGAAAAATGCCATTGGCAGGAATTTGTTTAAGGTGAATTCCATCTTGCCATAAAGTGACCCACACACTATGATCACGGAATCGTCTCCTGTGGCAGGTATGAAATGAGACATGCAGGATTTAATACCGGGACTGCAATGGACAGCCACAGTTTTGAATATATTAACAAGGCACACCTACATAACCAGTCCATCTGGCATGGCCTCTTCCGCCTTCATGACCATTGGGAATCAGAGTTCCTTCTCCGCTCATTTTGCCGTTGGGCTCAATATGATGTTTTCCAGTGGTGTTTCTGTAGCCGTTGGCCCCTTTAGGGCATCAGGTTATTTATTGCTGCCCAACACTTGGCATTGAGCTGCTGGCCATAAAGGTCTACTTCATTACCTGGATATGATCCACAGGATGCTCCCTAGTTGTGGTGCCCCACTCATTTTTCTCTGCTGGCCAGCTAAGTAGCAAAGAAAATACTTTCATTCCTATTATTAGCTGTATCAGGATAATATTGTAAGATTACTGCAATGAAGGTGAAAAGTTCCCATCAATTCCAATGCTGTCCAGATCATTGTTTTCTGTTGCTAACTGCACATGAAAATAACAGGCTTGATGTAAATGAATGTTGGGATGCAAGAGATAAAATCTTTGCAATCTCTGCCATTCCTATTTTTCCACTGCTAGGAGCAGTTGAGAAAAAATATCTTGAATAGCAAAGATGCAGTATGGGACAAATATCATGTGCTTTGTGATAGCTCAGTAAGAAATAAAAGGACACTTATAAACCTGAGTTAAAAAGGAGAAAGAGACATGTCACAAAATGTATCTGCACTCATGATGCGGTTTTTAAAAGATGTAAGCCAGTTCTTTTAGAATTAATATGTTGTGGGGACTGGTTTTTTGTTGTGCTTTGTTTAAAATGTGTGGTTGCTGGTTGAAGGATGAAAAACATCCAAGTGATATAGTTGATGCTATCGCATGAAATAGGAAACGAGACAACTACCTTTCTTTAAGACTGATAGAGCAAAACAAAAACATTATTTTATTAAATCTTGCTTTTGCATAAATATCTCTGTACATTTGTAATCTGTTTCTGTGTTGTTGTAAATTACTGTAGCAGATAACAGGAGGGTAGTTAAAATAAAATATGTGTAACAGATTGGGGAGTTCATCTGGGGAGAAGCAAAAGGCAACTAAGGGTAAAATATCACAGGCCTGATAGGTAAGCATCAGCAAGGGTCTGACTAACTGATGACTGAAGGCCACTTTCTTATTCAGGCACTAAAATCGTGTGCCACTACACAGTCTCAGGTGGGGTGGGGAATTCATACTAGAGGATCAAACACTATGTAAAAAAAGTCTGGCTAATATGTACCATATTTGCCCGCATATAAAACGCACGTGCACACACCCTTAAAATACACGAGAAAATGAAAAGTGTCTTATGTTCTGATGTGTTTATCGTATTTACTGGTGTATAAACACACTTTCCCCCCTTTAAAATAGAGTTTGGCTACTTGCTTCTCAGGAGAAAGATGAACCAGAATGTGACAGTTTTGTCTGTGTTGTGTGTGTGAGAGAGAACAGACCATCATGCAATCCAAAATTGTAATTTGGTGTGGATTAAAATAAGGGAAAATCCTCACCTCACCATAACAATTTTTTTAAATATGTGGTGTTCAGAGTACAAACTGCTTGCCACTCCAAGATGTAGAGCTGAATCCTCTGCTTCCTTAAATAATCACTCAGAAATATATATTATCAGATTACAACCTTTGTTAGTCCTGGTAATTTTCCTTTGGCAGGTTTTCAATTTTTCTGTGAGTTTGTCTACACCAGGGGTGCCCAAACGATGACCTGTGGGCTGGATCCGGCCCCTGACACTCTCTTTGAAAATTGGCACAGAAGGGTAAAATAGCAATTTTACCCTTTCGAGCTTTTTGTCCCAAAGTTTCTGTGAAGTCAATATAATACAGAAGTCTCTTCTCAGTCTCAGAATATCTTGACAGCAGGACTAGAGTTGTGGTGATACTACCACTGCTTTATGGTGTAGACCAGGGGTGTCAACACTTTTTGGACTGTGGGCCAGTCATGTGGTACACTATGGCCTGTGGGCCGGATCCGGTCCCCCAACACCAATTCATCCAGCCCGCGAAGCCCTCATTGCTCCCGTTGCACCCCATACAGGCATGTTTTACTTCCTCTTCTGGGAGCAATGAGGGCTTCGCGGGCTGGATGAATTGGTGTTGGGGGACCGGATCCGGCCCACAGGCCATAGTGTACCACATGACTGGCCCACAGTCCAAAAAGTGTTGACACCCCTGGTCTACACCATAAAGCAGTGGTAGTATCACCACAACTCTAGTCCTGCTGTCAAGATATTCTGAGACTGAGAAGAGACTTCTGTATTATATTGACTTCACAGAAACTTTGGGACAAAAAGCTCGAAAGGGTAAAATTGCTATTTTACCCTTCTGTGCCAATTTTCAAAGAGAGTGAATCATTGCACCTTCAGCATTTTACACCATGAACGGTATGTCCTCAAACACTGGGGTTTTTTTTCTTGTTCACATTTTCTCTGTTGTATTCAAACAGCTCTTGGGGTATGCAATACATATTAAAATTTGATCTCTGCTGCAATGTTCATTCATTGTACACTTGGTCTGGTACCAAATTCTTATGTTTCTTTTGAGACAGAAAAATATCTCCTTCGAGAGCTTCCTCCCCGAAGGCTGTAGGAAACATTGTCACAGAATTTCCACTGCATGCTAGGTTTCCTTTTATGTTCCGTAGCAGAAAGTGAGCCAAGTTCTTACATTGAGGAAATGAACAAAATATCCTTGCCATTTGTACAGGGAAGTGACTCTTATCTAAATAATCCAGCAGGAATATTTTTCTACCTCCTTAAAAAGTGATGTGATAAGGCACTCGTTAGAACATTGTCACAGTTCAGGCTGTATTAAACTTTTTCTTAAATGGTTGCCAGCAAACTCTCCTCAGGTGTTAATTCAGGTTGAAATTAGCCATGATTCCTCTTCAGTTGAGAAACCAGGGTACCGTTCTTGGAGACTGAGGCTAAGATTGTTTCCATCACCACCATTAAGAGAGAGCCAGAGTCAATCCTGTGCTTGCCTTGAGCTCACAAGAGTTCATTTCAAAAGGACTAGAGTGAGAAATCCACCTAGCTCTTTCATGAACAAATCTCCCTGACAAAGCAGTATTTGCCTGCTATAGCATAATAATCTGCCACAGCTTGTAAATTCATTGTGTAATTTTCAAATTGGGAGGTTCTAGGCTTCCCATCTACCATGAAGGCCAAACTGTTGAAATGTGGCTACAGAACAGTAAAGTAAATACACTCTGTTTATAATCAAAGGTACTTTCTGGACAAGAAGGCTTTCAGGTGTTGTGATACTTTTGATGAGTTCCCTGAGTTGTGATTTTTCCTGCACCATCCAGGCTCATTTTGGGGGGAAAATATGAATCCATCTTTGACTGAGCAGCCACTTGTTGGCCAAAGCTTTAATACAGCAAAGAGAAGTGAGAATGAGGAGAAGAAATGATGAATCGGTTACCACCAGGCTATAGTCAAATTGCTGTCAATCTTACCATGGCAACTGTTGGTGACTTTTGTAGCACTATGACTGATTCCTCAGTAGTAGTTCTAAGAATTATAGCTTTCCCTTCAAGGAAAGCCTTTTTTCAGTACTTTGAGATGCAACAGTGAATTCTTGCATGGCCTTTCACCCCTCCATTTCAAATAACTCTGCCGTTAAATCATCCAAATGCAGCAGTGAGCATTTCCCTCATCAGTAGGTGTTTACACTGAGCATTTCCTATTGCCTGTGGGTCTCCATATCCTTCTGATAATTGTTGCACTCTCTCTCATCATAAGCCACGCTAAAAATATTTGTTACATCTTAAAATCAGTCAGCGTGGAAACTAATCACAGCTCTAAAGGGAATCTGTTCCAAAGCATAGAAGCCACACAGGTAAAAAACTCAGTCTCGCATGCGGGATAGACAAACCTCTAAAACTGTTGGTATTCTTAAGAGGACCTTTCCTGAAGATCTTAACATCCAGAAAGGCCCATAACAAAACAGGCAGACCCATAAATATCCAGTCCTCAAGCTGTTTAGGCCTTTAGAGGTTAAAACCAACACCTTGAAATGGACCTGGCAAGCAATTGGCAGATCTTAATATCACTAAATAGTTGCTGCATATTGCACCACCTGAAGAACCTAGACCAGTAATGCCCAATATGGATTCCACGCTCCACAGGGGGACTTCAATTCCCAGAGTGAGTTCATTGGCTGATCAGTGTTAAAGGTTGGGAAACACATGACCATCTAGGGCAGTGATGGGGAACCTTGGCACTCCAGGTGTTCTTGGACTTCAACTACCAGAAGCACAAGCCAGCACTCCTGCTGATCAGGGCTTCTGGGAATTGAAGTCCAAGAACACCTGGAGTGCCAAGGTTCCCCTTCACTGCCCTAGACCCTTTTCAAAGGTAGCCTCATGAAGAACACATTGCAATAGTCAAGTGTGATGCAACTGAGTCATGGCTGATTGTTGCAAAGTCAACTCATGTTAGAAAATACCATGGTTGGTGCATTAGCTTGAGTTGTACAAAGGCAACTATTGTCCAGGGACAGTGCAAGAATCAAGAAGCACCCAAGAACTTTGTCATATAAGGAATGTATGTGTATTCTTTCTGCACACAGCCAGTGACACCAGCACCTATCTCAGAGACCTCCTTTAGTTATAGATAATGTGAGGAGGAGGAGGAGGGAGCATGTAAATAGCTTGTTCTCATGGCTAGACAGGAAGTATACGTCTCCTGGAGTACTAGCAATACTTATTCACTACAATCCTCTTCTTTGTTTTTCTTTATAAACAGACTCTTGTTATAATTTTGAAAAGGCAGTAATTTTGCATTCTAAAATTTAATTCAGAGCTTTAGCTGTTGAGATATATTTCTTTTCATCTTCCATGATAGTCATTCTATTTTAGCCATTCAGAAACTGATGCACAAAAAGCTTGGCAGAACTAGCAGTCGATGGTGCTTTAGCTAGAAATTGATTTCATTGGTTGCCTGCTCTGAAACTTCTGGTGCACGGAAGCTTAATTTCCAACATGTTATCAACACTGTCAGGTCGTGTTAGATGAAAGCTCAGTTAACGAACAAACAGAAAAGCATCTGACTTTTGAAGAGCAGGTAGCGATGTGGCTGCAACTTTGAAACTTTGGAGAAAAACATGCAGATCCATTTGTCTCGTTTACCACTGATCTGTCAGGGTCAATACTCTTAGGAATCTGTCACAGGGTTGAATCAGGTCAGATTTTTCATGGCCCAGTTGATTAGTCCTATGGTTAATGTATGTCTTCATTTAATTACCCTTTATCGGTGAGGCATGCAAAGCTTGCCATGTGCTTACTTGGTAAGCTTCAGCTGAAAGCTTGCATGCCTACTCTGTCATCACAGAAATTGCAAACTGTTTAATGTATATGTTACCTAATGGTAGAGCTGAAGAGTTCGTCTTTAGAGGGAGAAAATTGATAGTTTGGTGGAATGCAAGGCATTATAGTGGTACAGGTTGTGCATAGACGGGAACAATTCAATGTGCAAAGATGCTGCAGTATGCTTCTGCCTGATATTATAACAAAAGGCAGTCAGTATACCTCTTTGTGATCAGTGCCATTGTGAGCTATGACAGTAACCCAGCAACAGCCATTAGCTGATAAAAACTAAAGGGATCCAAGCAGGTCCTGAGTACATAACTGGAAAGGGATGGAAGTCATCCCTTGATCCTACTGACCCATCCTCCTCCTCCTCCTCCTTCTTCTGCCATATTCAAATCCGAATATTGGCGATCATCATGGCAATCAGCCTTGAAGAGTGTCCTGAGAATATAATGCAGTGGCCTTTCATCTGCCTTCCATGTCGCATAATGACATCTGTACCACTGATCCAGTTTCGCAAGTCACTTTCTAGTCCTGAGCCCTTTAGCCTCAAGCCAGTATTGATGAAGCTGCTGCCCTCCATCAAGATGGATTTGAGGTGGATTTAATCCACTTGGGGACCATCACCCTTCCCTGTGGACTTTGGCACCCGCCATTAGTCCTCAGGGTTGTCAGGTTAGTTAACCACCTCCTGATGATCGGTGTTGAGTCACTGGCAGTATGGTCTACTCTATTACCATAGCAGGATAACCTGGCTAGACTCCAGATCCATCCTAGTTGTAAATATTGCATTCCTGTATCTTATTTATTTATTTATTTAGATTTATTATCCCGTCCCAGTCAGGCGAACCTGACTCTAGGCGGCTTACAGAAAAGGAGAAAGACTGTACACAATAAATGCAAAACAATTAAACAATCCCTCTACAAATTCAGAAATTAAAAGCTTAAGGTTCAAAACTTTAACTGGTGGCCCATGCTTGTACAGAACCGTTTTTAGAGAAACATTTCCCCAGTACTTGGTGGTGCTGGTGGTAAGCAGACAAGAAAGGTTCCTGCTGCCAGAAAGCCCTTCCACAGAGTTAGTTGTATAATCAAAAAGCATAGCACAGTCACTTCAGATAGAAGACAATTAGGAGTAGCCTCAGCAGAGCCAGTATAATATAGTGGATAGAGTGACATACTAGGATTCAGGAGCCCTGGGTTCAAATTCTTGCTTGGCTATGAAAGCTCACTTTGTGCGATAATAGTAAAACTATTCCTTAAATATCTCACATACCTTGAAAACTCTTTTAGGGTCACCATAAGTCCATGATTCCCAACATGAGGCACATTCGCCACAGGGGGGCAATTTGATTTTTAAGGGGGACAATTCAAGAATAAGTTATTAACCATGATTTTTTTTTTTTTTTTGCAATGGCCTTTTAGGCTTCTTCCACATGAATAGGAGTTCACTTTTTGAATAATAAGAATTATATGTTGGGGGGGGGGGTTCAGGTTTTTAGAATTTTCCCCATACTGTATTTTATTCTAATCAATTTATGTATATATTGCACCATTAATCTTTCAGTAGTTTTAATCTTGATTCATGTTCAACTTCATCTGAGATTGTTTGATCTTTCATCTTAGAATTGTATTTTTCTTTATCAGAAAAGAGTTTTGGGGTATGTTAATATGAGAAGGCCTTGATGCTTGGAAAGGTAGAGGACAAAAGAAAAAGGGGATGTCCCAAAATGAGATGGCTAGATGGTATTGTAGACACAATGGGCACAGAACTGAGCGAGTTGAGTAGAATGGTGGAGGACAGAAGTGCCTGGCGGACAGTGGTCCATGGGGTTGCAAAGGGTCAGACTCGACTGTGCGACTGAACAACAAAAAATATGACCAATCACATAAATAAGTGTGACTGAGCTAGCAGTGCAGTTACAGATACTATTCCATGACTAACCTTGAGACTAGGCTAACTTTGTGATAATTCCAGTAGGAGTGTATTCTTGGAATTTTTCTTGGATGGTCGGTTACAAGACAATTCCCATTGCTGATTTTGTATATTCTGATACCGAATTAATTATTTCACATCCTCTGTATTTAAGAAGAGAAATTAATCATAAGATAAGGTAACTTCTTTTGCTCCTCTTAAAATCTAATAAAAGTCCCAACCTACCTTCTGATTCATTTTTCTGTTGTAAGTATTACATGTTTAGTATATCTTTAGTAGAAAAAGTAATTTTCAGCTTTGGCGAGTCTCCCTTGTTTTCTAGGATGCATTGACCATCTTTGAATTGCTAGTCTAAGTAGAGGGCTCTATCTTACCCATAAGGGCTTTTTCCAAATTCATATTATGCAAAAGATAAACCAGAGAGCTTCATTTGTGAGTTCATTGCTAGTTTCTACCAGTACCAGTTAAAATAAAGCTGCTATTCTGCGCTACTGGTGCATACCAGGGGGCAACCTCTTCATTTTGGGAAATTAGTTTAAAATAGCCACGTTTAAATGTGTATAGCTATATCTAGAACAGCTACAAAAATATGACAGGGAGACTAAAGCTGTTTTAGTCCACCTTTGTGGTCGTCACTCACAATTTATAGGTAACTTTGAGCTATGATTTGTCTTTACCACTAAACCTTAGACTCAGATTGGTTTGAGCTCTTGTTAGTTAATATTTTGAGGTCATTAACTACATTTTGATCTTTGCTTGTTTGAGCTTAATAGAGATGAACCAGAACTCCTTGGGCTTTTTTAACATAATGATGAACTCTAGGTTATGTTAAAGTCAAAAGCAAAACTGAGGAAGAACAGGAGGACCTGGTTTCAAGGCTACACTTTTTATTGCCCTTCTTGGTTTTCTTGCATTAAGGCCCCATTTGCATTGTTAAAGGTGCCCAAGTCTCCTTGTGATTCAGGTGAATGTACGTCTGTATTTAATTAGTTTATATCTGTTAGTTGTACAAAGCCACCTGTGTATGTACTTGTGAATCAAACACTTTAGTCCTTCCGTTGTCATCACAAAGGAATGCCAGCTGAACCTGGTACACTATGCTACCAGTAACTACTAAATGCCTGCCATTTATTAGCAGTGCCACATGTGGGTATACAGTACTTAGACTTGCAAGGCCATTTCCTAGGTCATAGACCAAACAGACTTGCAGGAACCCCTGGTTCGACTACACACTCAGCAATAAAACTCTAGATGACCTTCAACAAGTCATATCTTGCTGCCTTAGCATCCTCAGAACCTTGTTCTAAGATAAAATTGAGTATCCTTGAGAATGTTGCTATGAACTCCCTAAAGAAACAGTAGCAAGAAGCAAATATTACCAGCTCAATCTTATTAATGCAAACTCACAGACAAGTGACCCCTGAGCTCATTGAGTTTCATTCTGATCAGTGAGTGCTCCCAGGGAAGTGGATACAGGATTGCTCCCTAAATGTGACAAAAATGCCAGTCTGGCTCTTATGAGTGGCATTATGTTAAAAGCAGGTGCTTTGCATGACCTGTTAATCACATTTTACTTGACATTTGAAAAGCTGACCCACCTCTACTATTGCTGAACTTGGATTACCTTAATAAGAATGATTCTGCACAACAACAGGCATTTTCTTTATGAGAATTAAAAGATCAAAGGGTAATATTAATAATCACAAATCCATGGCATTATAATGTAATCTTCAAAGAGAGTTTCAGATGGTCTCAGTGAAACCTTTTGTTCAGAGCCCTCTCTATATTTCTCGTGCTTTCCCCCACATCTCCCCTCTCCACTGCACCCTTCTGATTTAATATCCCCATGGCCCTATAATCCCTAAAGCAGGACTTGCAAGTGAGTAGAGTTAGTACATGTTACAATTCTTTAGTCATTCCAAGGTGCTTTTTAAAAGCTTAAATCAGTAGCAGCAATTACAGCTTTCGTGATGAAAAGTGCCCCAGTTTTGCTGCTTATGTACAGTTGATGCTTAGGTATTCTGGTCCAGGCAGAGCTGTCACAATCCATCATGTTACCAGTATGCGTATAGACAAGCTTATAAAAGAGGAAGTGTGTTTTGATTTCACTTTCAAGGATACCTCTTTCCTTTTACTATTGTTGAATAAACCTGAAACTCAAAACTATTAAAGCTGTTTTAATAGTTATGCATCTAGTCCAGCGGTTCCCATCCTTTTTTGGCCATGCTCTACCTAAGCATCCGTTCCCACGGGGTGAGGTATCATCAGTATGCTGATTATATTCAGCTGTACATCTCGACCCATGGTGATCCAAGTGATGCTGTCGATGTCCTATCCAAGTGTCTGGAGGCTGTTGGAGTCTGGATGGGGGACAACGGGCTACAACTGAATCCCAGCAAAACTGAGTGGCTATGGGTCAGGGCCCTGCATTGTCTCGGGAACTGCCAAACAGACCTGGTACGTAATCTGGGGGTCCTCCTGGACTCACGGCTCCTGCTCAAGGAGCAGGTAATAGTCGTGGCCAGGAGGGCTTTTGCACAACTTCATTTCATGTCATATGCCAGTTACACCCGCTCCTAGATTGCGACTCCTTACTCATGGTCATGCAAGCTCTGGTCACCTCCAGACTGGACTATTGTAATGTGCTCTACATGGGGCTGCCCTTGATGCCCATTCAGAGGCTCCAACTGGTCCAGAATGCGGCTGCCCCGGTGGTGATGGGGTCCAGGCATTATGCCCATGCCTCTCCATTGCTTCGGGAGCTGCACTGGTTACCGGTGTGCCTCCGGGTGCAATTCAAAGTGCTGGTAATGACCTTTATAGCCCTATATCAGTGGTGGCAAACCTATGGCACGTGTGCCAGAGGTGATACTCAGAGCCCTCTCTGTGGGCACCCATGCAGTCACCCCAGCACAGAGTTTGCCCCACGCCTCTGCCCAGGAGCCCAATGGGAGCACTTCCTCCCCCCCAGCACAGAGTTCACCCCACCCAGCAGCCCAATGGGAGAGCTTCCTCCTTCCCCCAGCGCAGAGTTCATCCTGCCCCTCTGCCCAGTAGCCCAATGGGAGTGTTTCCTGTTGCTGTGCTGGCACTTTGCGATAAATAAGTGGGTTTTGGGTTGCAGTTTGGGGACTCAGTTTCTAAAAGGTTTGCCATCACTGCCCTACATGGTAGTGGGCCAGGATATTTAAAAGACCGCATCACTCCGAGAACATCTGTCCGTCCCACCAGAGCAGACCGGAGAGGCTCTCTTATTGTGCCATCTGCTAGAGAGGCTCATCTCTCTAGCACCTGAACCTCTTGCCAACCGAGTTGCAGCTACAGATGGAGTTGCTGCCCTTCAGGAAAGAGCTAAAAACCTGGCTTGCAAAACAGGTGTGGGGCACTGGTGATGTGGTGACTCCCGCCTGCTGGCTGACAAAGCAACGTCACTCCTTCGCTATTTTAGCTGTTGGGTAATTTTTGTAGTACTTTTAATTGGGTTCTTATGGGTTTTAAGTTTTAGACTGTGTTGTTGATTTTAACTTTGTGAGCCCCAAGTCTTTTCGAGTTGGGCAGCTATATAAATTGGACTAAATAAATAAATAAAAGCCTGATGCCCCCTGTGACATATAATTCTTATTATTCAAAAAGTGAACAACTATACACATGGAGCAGGGATTCCCATCTGAAGGCCTGTGGGCTGGATCTGGCCATGGTGCCATTTAATGTGGCCCCCACCCCTCCAAGGGCATTCAAGAAACAAAATGACCATCCCTCTGAAGCTGTTGGGACAAAATGGCCATCCCAATCATGCAGGCAGGGCAAAATGGCTGTCTGGCCCTCAAAGCTGACAGAGAGATTGTGACCCAGCCCCTGGCTTCAAAAGGTTGGGTACCTTGACATGGAGGAAACCTAAAAGGCCATTCACTGTTAATAATTCATTGTGAATTGCCCCCCCCCAACTTAAAAATCAAATTGCCCCCCTGTGGTGCACGTTCTCCACATTGGGAACCAATGGGAACTAGAGCAGTGATGGCGAACCTTGGCACTCCAGGTGTTCTTGGACTTCAATTCCCAGAAGCCCAAATCAAAACACCTGCTTATCAGGGCTTCTGGGAATTGAAGTCCAAGAACACCTGGAGTGCCAAGATTCACCATCACTGATCTAGAGAGTGGCCTTATGCAGACATGGTGCTTTAAACATAATCCTGATTTCTTTTAGTTGTGTTTAAGCATTTATTCTAAACGAACAAATCGTGCTTAAAGCAAGGAGTGGCCAAAGAGTGCAAAAACAGATTTTGTTGAATCTTTTCTCCCATTGGAATTACTGTTTGAGAATTATTGGTGTACAACAAGACTGAAAGCATAACTGCACCTGCAAAAGAGTCATAATGTCATGAGCAAGAGGAGATTTTCAAGATTTGTTCTTTATTTCTTGCGGCTTCTCAAACTTGAAAATAATCTGTTATATCCATGGGAACCCTAGGAAGGAAGGAAGAAGTTTTTCACTAACCCATATCACCACTGCTAGGTAGTGCTACACCAGGGGAGACTTTAAGCATATAAAGACTTCCTTCTTCCCTTCTGTTGCTGCCACAGCTTCCATGAAATGAAACAGATTATTTAAAAGTCAGGCAAAGTAGGAGAGAAAAAGGGACTAATCATTAACAACTTAAAATCTCCCTTGCTGGTAACAGCATCACTCTCGCAAAGTTAAAGTTACACCACTGGTTTCAGCTAAGAAAAACTGTAGTTAAGGAAGTTTTCTAACATCTCCAGTGTTTCTACAGTTTTCAGAATGATACAAACAGGCCCACCAAGTACCTCCAGCTCTCATTCCCTGGAGAACGTCTGTACTAAGCATGGTAAGCAACATTTCTCTAAATGGCCAGGAATAGCAGCCTGTCACATGAAGCCTTAACTCTCCCTTCCTACCCATGAATTCATCAATAACCTATTTAAAAGTGTGACTTGAAACCAATTGTTGACATGTCTGGTTTACTATGGATTTGAAGGCAATAGGCCTAAAGTCATTGAAGCAACTGACAGTTTGATGCAGGACCATGGAATCTGAAGTAATTTTCCGGTGTTGATTTATACGCTTTTCCTCAATTAATAAACACTATCTTCACCAGTGCACAGAATTTGTTCATTATTTATTCTGCATCATTTGTTTTCAGCAACATTCTAAGATTCATTCTTTTAATTCTTCTAACATTAACAGTTTGAGTAACAATAAATCTTTTATGTTACTTGCATTTATTCCTAGTGGGTGGCCATTTTGAGTAATTTTAATAGATGCTTTTAAAATTCAAATTTATGATATCACTAAAGTTCATTAATGAGTCACACTAACAATATGCTTTTCAAATTAATAGCATTATTAATACATTGATCTAAACCAGGGGTTCTCAAGGTTTTCGCATCATGGGCCAGACAACTCACCTTCAGACAGCTGAGCAGGCTGGACCCAATGGCAGCAGGTGCATTTGCGCATGCACGGGCACATCCACCTCAGGGATTGTTGCTGCCAGCCAGATGGAATGGCGCCAGAGGCCGGGTCAGGGGCTGCGAACCCCTGATAAGTTCTGATCTTAACTGGTATAGACCACTCAATGTTTATTTTGAAATTTTGGAAATTTAAAGCATTATAATAGTTTAGTGACTAGTTTGGGTTGGAGGTATATGGTGAGATTTTTTTCTTAATTTTAAGTTGCATTCCTCTTTTCCTCAGTTAAATATTTGCCAGGTTGTATAATGAAGTTGAAAGTTCTATTAACCTCTAAGATTGTTAGATCTGAGTTTGCTTTCTGGCTAGATACATAGCTGACGATGTTTCTTGAGGGTAGAATATGCATACAATAGCATTGCTCACCAATGCTAGAATATGTATACAATAGCATTGCTCACCAATGCTAGAATATGTATACAATAGCATTGCTCACCAATGGCTGTGTAGCTAGTAGGGAGTTTGCAGAGCAACATGTGCAGGGGAGGACTTTGCACACTCTGTTTTAAACAAATAGTTTCAATGCAGAACGGAAGAATTTGCAGTGCACCATACAGTCAATCAAACTGTGTATGATCCATCCTCCAAAGTTCCCTAGACCTCCTATTCTTAAAGCCAAAATAGAAGAGTTTCTGCTTATCTGTAGTCAATAATATATGGCAGGTCCACTGAGTTAGGATTGTTGTTAAACTATCACTTCAATTATGGTAGTATTTCTTATATGTTCTTACCTTCACTGATATATTAAATAGCCTATGTTTCCACCCAGCCGATAATGGGAAAATAAAATATTAATGTTGATGGTATCCTAGAAAGCTGTTATTTCAAACCAGGGGTTCTCAAGTTTTGTGCGCCACAGGGCAGACAACTCCCCCTCAAACAGCTGCGTCGGACATGTAATTCCCCCATACTGGAGGGTGCGTTTGCGCATGCGTGGGTGCATTTGTGCGGGTGCGTCCGCTTCCAGGGTCATCACCGTGGGCTGGATGGAACGGGGTTGAGGGCCAGGTGTAACAGAAGGGATCTGCCTCTCAGGTAGGCCTTTTGTTCTTCAGGATTGCCTCTCCTTGGCTAGGCAACCCAGGGTCCGGATATGTGTAGAAAAGGTAGCATTAAGCCAAATAACCACTCCAAGTTTCTTCAAGAAATACTGTAAGTGACCCAATTGTGGAGGGGATTACAAACCCCGATTTTTTTGTTAAGCGAGTTTTTGGTTGGTTTTATTTGTTAAGCAAAGCGAACATTCAGATAAAATTCTGCTCTTTAAGCGAGTTACTCTTTAAGCGAGGCGCTCTTTATGCGAGGTTTGACTGTACAGTATATTGAAAGCATAGTAACATACAGGATACAGTTCATCATAAGATCAGCAAGCATTTCAAAGCAGAAATTAACCATTAAGGTTCCAGGGAAAGCCCTCGGCCCCCCCTCCTTCCACAAGTCTCACGTTTTGCAGAATGGCTACACAGCATTCCATAGAGAGCAAAAGATGTATCTGCGTCACTGGGTTACACCTCTGGCCCTCCCCCTTTGAGATTCTACCCCATGATCTTACACCAAGGCATGTCAATCACATATTCACTAAAACCATGAGGCAAGGATTTTTACATATTTTCGTCCTCCTACATATCTGGAATCACCATTTTAAATGTTCTAAAATTCAATTAAGTGGGTTGCAAGGCTAATAGAAAAGCACCTTTTAAAAGGGGGCTATTCTGTTACACCAGGTCCAGTTCTGGGGCTGTAGGTTGCAAACCCCTGTTTTAAGGAGGTTTGGGGGGAAGGGGAGGTTGCTTGCACACACTTTATTTTTTGGTGTGTGTCCTCTCCCTAATAAGGGAGTTAAAACTGGACATATTTTAGCTGTTTCCTGTTCCCAAAGTATTGTTCGTGCTGTTTTAATGTTCATATTCTCCCCCTTTTCAGTACATTGTGTTTGTCTCCCTCCCTCCCCACCTCTTATTTTGCCTGCTGCTATAAGCAGATAAATTTACTGAATTATCTTCCTTTTCCAACAGAATTCCAGAGGCAAGATAGTGTGAAGCCCCCACAGAAAGACATCCAGCTGTATGACACACCTTATGAACCCGAAGGCAATGGTGTGGAGTCTGATTCAGAAAGCGTCGTGAGTCAGCGCCTGCGAGAAAGCAAGTTGCCACAGGATGATGATAGGCCAGCGGATGAATATGACCAACCGTGGGAGTGGAACAAGGTCACCATTCCAGCCTTAGCAGGTGAGGCCCTCTGGAAGAAGTCTTTGCAATCCTGTGTGTTTGTGTCTTGAGTGAGTGAGAAAGGGATGGAGGAAGGGAGAAAGGTTAAAGTCTTTATAGAATATGGCAAAGGAATGCTTTTGGTTTCCAGCATAAGTAGCTGTGACTAGACTTTTTATGGTTCTTAGCTAAGATAAGGGTGCAGCTTATCCCAGAAACATGGGAGTGGGGAGACGAGAGGCACCTCTTTTGAGCCAGGAAGGCACTTTCCCCCAGCTGCTGAGGAAAGAGGCTCTGCCATCACCACCCACACTCTGGGAAACAAGCCGGGAAAGAGAGACGGGAGGGAAAGGGAGAGAAAGAAAGAGTTGATAGGCGGCCGGGGGGGGGGGGGGGGGGGGGGACAAGCACAAATGCCTGGAGTTCATGTTTGTGGAAGTGGCTGCAGACGTCCATAAACACTCCCGGGAGTGCTGTGGATGCGTCTGTGCATTGGCGCGCACTTTCCCCCATCCAATTCCATGTGCGGGGAGGGCACCAGGGGCTGTATGAATTGGCACCATGGGATGGATGTGGCCCATGGGCCGTAGTTTGGACACCACTGTGCTACATGATGGAAGTGCAGAGGGTCAGGCCAGAGCAATAGACAGTGATATCAGATTCATATGAAGACATCTATGTGTGGTTCAACAAGGGTTCCTAAAATCAGTTAGTGGGATTGTGGCTGACTCCATACTTGAACCCCAGTCCCAGGTGAAGATTTCCATGGCAACTATGGGTTTATATAGGAAACTACTTTGCATGTTACTTTTTTGATAACACCTTGGAGATCATAACATACTGTATTGCATTCTTGGCAACTGTGGGAAATTTGATACAGGGTAATTTTACATGACAGACACCTTGCCAGAATAATCTCTGCCACCAGGAAATCCTGCTGCCTAGGTGAACAGGTGTGCAGGCTTTAGAAGTGTCAGCATCGGTACCAGTTGGCATTACCAAGGTGTTTGAACCTTAATTATCTACCCAAACCTGCCAGATGCCAGTGCTGATCTTGGCTAGGAGCATGTGCCTGGAAGTTACAGCTGAAAAGATCTGTAGAGATGAACTGTACGGTATTGGCCAGTTCTCTTACATATATGTCCAGCTTCATACCACAATGTTCACAGTTTCTGCCCTTGTTCACTTTTGTTGCCAATGAAGACTCTGAGGCTTGAGCAAACACAGGCACATGGTCACTTCGATAAAACCTTGTTCTGGAGTCCTTGATAGAGAGAATCAAGAAGGGATGTCCATTCACTTTGGCACCAAGCACAGCTCTCAGTATAGCTATATCTGAATGGCGAATGCTGGACTGAGGTTCTAGTTCTTGTGTTTTTGTTCCTTCTAACACTGTTTTCAAATACAATGGGAAGCCATTGAGAACTCACCAGCCCCTGTCTCTGTTAATTTTGCTGCAGTTTTGCTTTTCTTGATATTCATGTAGACTGTAAAAGAAAAGCTCTGAGGAATTGGATCTTAACATGGGAGTGCAAATAGCAGAATGGGAACCAGATATCTAACAGGGAATGATATATAACTGGTGGACTGTATTTGGCTTGATTGTATAGGCCTCCTTCCATCAACCCTGTAATATGGCATCACAAAGCATTATCTTCCTCTCCATTTTAGACGATTAATCAGTAATGATGGCAGCACTAGGGAGTCCATTGCAACTCAAAGCCCACATACAGTAAAACCTTGGATAACGCTAAAACTTGGTTCCACAAGTCTTAGTGTTATCTGATTTTTAATGTTATCTGATGCATGCATTGGATAACGTTAAAATCCTATGGGATGCATCGGATAACATTAAAACTCCATAGAGATACATTGTAACTGGCACAAGTTTTAGCGAACTTTATCCGATGCATCCCATAGGATTTAACATTATGCGATGCAATCCCCCCCCCCCATTGCTTAATGTTATGCGGTTTTAGCATTATCTGATGTAGACATTATCCAAGGTATTACTGTATAGTATTGTAGATATCATTGCAAATAAACATTTGAAGTCCCTAGAACCGCAATGGCGAACCTTGGCACTCCAGGTGTTCTTGGACTTCACTTACCAGAAGCCCAAGTCAGCACTCCTGCTGATCAAGGGCTTCTGGGAATTGAAGTTCAAGAATATCTGGAGTGCCAAGGTTAGCCATCACTGCCCTAGAAGATGGAAAGTTAGGAGAACAAAAGGTGTAAAATCTACCTATTGCCAGTAGGTTCACTGATATGTGTGTAAAACAATAATAGGGGCAGTTAGTTTGGAGACAGAATAATCCAGAGCGCAATATTCTTACAGAATATGTCAGCATTTACTAAAAGCTGGGATTTCCTGTTCATTGGATGTTATGTTACCTCAAACATATGCCTGTGTTTTAATCAGACTTTCAACTCAGAGATTTTTAGCATTCTATGGTCATCTGAAGCCTGCCAGGGCCCTTTTATATTTCCTTGACCTTGTATTGGTACTGACGTTGCTGCTTTCTAATGTCAGAGAGGCTTTGGAAGTAATTTTGTTTCCTAGGATTCTGCAAGCCTCCTGTTTAAGCTTTTATACTCAAATCTGTTGACTTCTCCAGGAAGTAAATGGTTAGTTAACTGCTGCCAGTATATGCTGTAGCTGAGGTACAAAACCAGAGTTGATCAGTATAATGTTTTCAAAATGTGAGCTCTCTGGTCATTTTTGTTGTCACCAGATGTTGGAAAGATTTCTTTTATTGTTGTTGTTGTGACAGTTCCTCTGTAGAAGCTGCCTGGGAAGATCCAGGGTTCATAGTCCAAAAAAGAAACTTGTATGCCCTCTCAAAGTTGCTAGTTTAAACTCCCAATGAAAGTTGAGGTTCTTGTAGTAAGTGATGGCAGTGAAGGATAGGTCTTGATTTTTGGTCGGTTAAATGTATATGCTGCCCATTTAATAATAAACATTACCCTTGGCAGTTTATAACAGACAATATAAAAAGAAAAACCCCTCCCTCCAACCCAAGCATGCAAAGAGTTTAGAATATACAGTTATAAAATGCCTAAATAAATAAATAAAACAGTAAAGCCAATGGTAGTCATTGAATTCATTAAAAACATAAACTAAGCTAAAATAGAATAGAAAGCTATTGGAAGGCAAAAGTGATGGATAAAGCATATTTGTAGAGCTGTCTTCAGCAATTTACAGAAGGTTTGAAATGAGGAGGCCTGACACACTTCTACAGGTAATGAATTCCAAAGTGACAGGCCAATGCTGAGATGGTCCAGACAACCCGGACAAAAAGCCTTTGGGATTGATGATCTGATAATTAGTGAGCAATCAATTTGCTAAGAATGCCCCCTGTCATGATTCTGGAATATGCAGCCAAAAGCCTCTGGGAATTTACAGGACAACTTTCTATATTTCTGAAACCATGAGTTTGCTTTCAAAAAGAAGGAAACTGCCAGGAAGATGCAAGGGTTCGTTTTCTTCTTCTTTTTCTTCTTCTGCCATATCCGAATATAGGCGATCATCATGGCCATCAGCCATGAATGCTGACCTGAGACTATAATGCTGTGTCCTTTTATCTGCCTTCCACATCTCAGCATGACCCCCATACCACTGATCCAGTTCTGCAAGTCACTTTCTGGTCCTGAGCCCTTTTAGCCACAAAGTCCTCCTCAGCCCCCGGCCAGTATCGATGAAGCTTCTGCCCTCCATCAAGATGAATTTGAGTGGGATTTAATCCACTTGGGGACAGTGATGGTCTGCTCCCGGTAGCAGCCATCCAGAGGGGATCGCCGGGGGGAGGGGGTAGTGAAATCCCAGGCGACCGGTTCAGTCGCCTCTCCAGCCGCCCTCCGGATGACAGTTCCGGGCAGCCCAAAATGGCTGCCCTGAACTGTGCATTGGTCAAAACACCATTTGACGCATGCACACTGAAAAATAGAAGTGTGCATGCGTCAAATGGAGTTTTGATGCATGCGCACTTTTGGGCAGCCATTTTGGGCTGCCCAGAAATGGAGCAGCGTCTGGAGGAGTGGCGGCAGCGGCCTCTCCTCGGCGCTCCACTGGGCCGGGCCAGGCCATGCTGCTGGGCTAGGCTGCGCTGTGCCCAGCCAGGCCGCCGCGCCACCACTCTGCCTGACTGCTGCTCCCCGACCCCAGGGTAAGGTAAGTGACAGGTTTGTGTTTGGGGTGGGGTGGGTGGGTTGAGGTGGGTGTGTTTTATGTAGTTTGTTTTAATGTGTATTTAATGTATTTATGTATTATGTGTATATGTATTTATTTTAATTTATATGTATTTATTTTAATGTGTATTTTTATTTACTTTTTTAAAAAATATATTTTATTTTTTATTTTTTTTTACTTTGGCTCCACCCACTATATCATGACGTTGGGGTAGTAAAAATTTTGACAGCCCACCACTGCTTGGGGACCATCACCCTTCCCTGTGGTACCCAAGGCCATTCGTCCTCAGGATTGTCAGGTTAGTTAACTGCCCCCTGACACTTGGCATTGAGTTGCTGGCAGTATGGTCTACTCTGTTACCATAGCATGATAACCTGGCCAGACTGGCTAGCCTGGCTTCATAAGAGGGGTATTTTCATTGTCCATTAAGCTCCATAGAGAGCTTCTCCCAATGCACTACCTCTCCCATGAAACCTTACAAATTCCAAGGAGCAGTTTCCTTCTATTTGAAAGGAGGTTTGGGCCAAACGAGGCCCCTTTGTGGGTATGAAAAACTGCTCTGTTGATTTCTATTATGTGTGTGTGGTGTGCTTTTTTACTGAATCTTCCATAATTCTGCCTGGGGAAATTCTTGGCAAGTTCTGGAAGTACAGTCCAAAAATTCCAGAAGTACCACACAAAATGGATATCTATCAGTGGAAATGAGGGGGATAGCTTGCTATTTAATATCAGTTTTATAAACTTCACAATAGTGGCTCACATTGGCAGGAGATCTTCATGCGAAGCCATTTCAACAACTCTTCTAATAAGCTGTAACAACCCAGTTGCCTTTCTTGCAGGAATAGCCAGGGTCAATTCAGACTTCCTATTATCTGATGTATTTTGAAGTATCCTTAAGAGGCCTTGTGACTGAAGAGTCTGCAGCAGGAAATTTAGATAAAAGGGAAGGGTGTTATTTTAGCTAGAAGGGAAAAAAGCACCCTACATGAAATCTCAAGAGTAATTCTTAGGTTTATCTAGGAAGCAAACAATGTGTTTCTATCAAATAGACGCCACATTGCATAAGCTGCATTGATTCGCCTTTTTTTTTTTTTTTTGACAACCAGCTTTCATATTTTTGAATGGAAATGACAGGTTTTCTGCTTCTATTATCAGAGCTTGGAAATAATACTTTTCGAATGAAGTTCCCAGAATACTCTAACAAGTATGGCCATTGGAAATTATAGGCCAAACAGTTACCCTTCCTAGGGTTGGCCTTTGTCCATCTCTCTCTCTCTCTCTCTCCCCCTCCCTCCCTCTCCCTCTCTCTCTGCAATGCAAGGCCATGCTGCTCATGTAACAGGATTTGAGCCATGGCTACCACTGCAGTAGCTCAAGTGGTTTTGACACTGACTGGGAGGCAGGTCAGTAGTTCAAAACCCGAGTACTGCATGATGGAATAAGTGCCCATCTCTGGCCCAGCCAACCTAGCAGTTCGAAAGCAAGAAATTGCAAGTAGATAAATAAGATACCACTTCAATAGGAAGGTAAACAGCGTTCCGTGGTCTTCGGTGTCTAAGCATGCCTGCCACATGTCCATGGAAATACCTGCAAAGGCAGACAGCGCTGGCTCTTCGGCTATAAACAGAGATGAGCGCTGAACTCTACAATTGGATATGACTAGCTTTCTAGCAAGGGTGACCTTTATCTTTACCTTTACCAAGTCCAGGTAGACTCTGTTTCATGACACAGGCATTTAGCAACCTAACTGCTCCATCCCTAACAAGCTGTACATTCACAGGGCCAGAGATGAGCCCTGGTGGTACAGTAGTTAAACTGCTGTATGGCAGCCAAAAGGTTATGAGTTCAGTCCTGGCAGGAATCAGGGTTGACTCAGCCTTCCATCCTTCCCAGGTTGGTAAAATGAGGATGCAGCATGTTGGGGGCAAAATGCTAATTACCTTGTGAACTGCCCACTAAGTGCTATGGGGTGGTATATACAGTCAAACCTCGCTTAACGAGTGACTCGCTTAGCGAAAAGCTCACATAACGAGCAGGTTTTTCGCTAACCGTCCGACACACATAACAAAAAAATTTGCTATGCGAGTCCGACTTCCCTATGGAAAAACTCGCATAGTGAACGTCTCTATGGGGGAAACTCGCATAACTAAAAAAATTTCGCTATTCGGGTTTTCCCCATAAAAAAGCTCGTTATGCGAGTTTTTCCATAGGACTTTTCGCTATGTGAGTTTGTTTTGCATAGCAAAAAACTCGCATAGCAAACAGCCTCACAGAACAAATTAAATTCATTGCAAGAGGTATGACTGTACGTGTAATTGCTATTGCTACTATACGACAGGATCCTGGGCACCTCAAGGCTCCTTGGAGAAGCAGGAGGTTTGCACACAGCACTTCCCATCTCTGAATGCTGTAAGGAAGCAGCAAAGAAAAGAAGCCAAAGAGGAAAATGTGGTGACAGTAGGCTGTGCCAGAGCTTGGAAATGTTCCTTTTTTGGACTGCAACTCCCACATCCATAGGTAGTGGGGGTAACTAGGGATTCTGGGGTTTGTTGTTTTCTAAGTAACTTTTCTAAGCCCTGCAGTTTGCAGCCTACTCCGTTCTGCATCGTCTGTCATGGGATTTGAGTCACTTTAAACCACTCAGAACTTTTGAATTTAATTGCCCTCTCTTTACCTGTGAAAAGAATAAACGCCTCTCCACCGAAGCCCCAATAATCAATGCAGCAGGCTATCTTCTGAAACCAGCTGCTCTCCTTTGGTTTGGTGCAGTGTTAAAAGGAAGGCTCTGGGCGCTGTTTTGCCTAGTCTGTGAGTAAGTCTTCAGGGAGAATGTTGCCCCATTTCCTTTCACTGAAAATGAATGCTGTGATTATTCATAACTGTGTAACCGGATGCTGGAATGATCCCTTATCGCTAATTGAATTCCTGGCACAAGTGCATCGAGGCTATGGCTGTTGCACAAGGAGAGGGAGGGAGGGTTCCCTAACCAGCCTTCAACCAGAGGGTTGTATTTTGAATACAGTAATATGTAATTTAGGGTGTAATCAGTGAGGAGAACATTGTATGTTACAGATTGCTCTCATACTATAACGTAACTTCCGTCCTATAATGAGCAATATGTATCACCTTTATGTCTTTCTCTGTGCGTGCCTTAATCCTTTCTATTGGTTTTCTTACTTAATTGAAGATCCTAATTAGCAGTTCTGTTACATCCTATTTGTACTCAATATTAAACATGTATTGAACACTCTGTCTATGCCACAGGCATGGGATGGAATATTCTAGAGGCTGGAATTTGTCACTCGGTTTTTAAAAAGGAAACAGAGAAAATTGTGACATGCTAACATTCTTATTTAACAATCTGCTATAAGTCAATTTATTTTCTCTTACTTGTTTTTAAATGGGAAAAATACAAATACCAAAAAATTACCTCAAATTTCACCAAACAGTGCACAAAGGCAATGTTATAAGAAAAACTAGCTACAGTAATACTTCGGATAATGTTTACCTCAGATAACGCTTAAATCGCATAACGTTAAGTAATCTGGGGAGGAGAATTGGATTGAATAACGTTAAGGTCCTATGGGATGGATCGGATAACAACTGCTAAAGCCTGTGAGGTTACAGTGTATCTCTATGGAGCTTTAACGTTATCCGATCCATCCCATAGGATTTTAACATGCATCGGATAACACTAAAAATTGAATAATACCAAGACTTGTGGAACCAAGTTTTAGCGTTATCCGAGGTTTTACTGTATTGTTATTTGATACCCTGTTTCCCCAAATAAAGGACCTCGTCCGTATAGTAAGGCACACCCCCCCCCCCTATTTTCCCCCACTTCGGAAATATAAGGGCCTCCCCGAAAATAAGGCACTCACCTAAATCTTGCCCTGGAGATCCACTGTATAAGCAATAAATGTATACTGTATTCTTCTTCGTCATGGAAAAATAAGACATCTCCTGAAAATAAGACTTTGTGCATATTTTGGAGTTTTAAAAAATATAAGACAGTGTCTTATATTCAGGGAAACACGGTATATCCCTAAATGTCAAAATAGCATGAGTTGTTATATTCCTTTTTTAAAAAATGATCATGTTGGAAACATTTTTAACAAAAAAAAAAAGTTAAAAGTTAAGAGATAACGTTGCTACTACTGTACTTGTAACATCATTCCAGTTTCTTATGTATGTTTTTAAGTTTTGTTGGTTATGACTGGTGAGGGAGGGATTAGGGACTGCCTACCCTGGTTGTCCAAAGGACTGTAGTGGCTTAGTGGTTAAGATGCTAACCTTGACAACTGGAAGGTCAGCAGTTCAAGACCCAGTTGCTCCACAGTGGAGTGAGCTCCTGTCTCTGTCCCAGCTCCTGCAATCCTGGTAGTTCACTAGCAAGAAATTGCAAGTACTGTACAGTGGTACCTCATAATCCATTCCACTGGGCTAGTTGTTGTACGAAACAATTCCTATATGATACATGCATCGTATAGTAATTTTCCCTATGGGATGCATTGTACAATGATTTTTATTTTATTTTTTGCTAAGTGGTTTTTCCCGTTGAAAAATTGTTGTACGATTTTTTCCATAGGGAAAATTGTTATGCAGGACACCCTTCCCCCCCCCCCAAACCTAATTGTTATGCGATTTCGTTGCTATACAGGGCAATTGTTGTATGAGGTTCCATTGTAGATAAATAGGTACCACTTCTGTGGGAAGGTAAACAGGGTTCTGTTCACTCTGGTGTCTAGTCATGCCTGCCACATGTTCACAGAAACATCTGCAGATGCAGACAGCACTGGCTCTTTGACTGTAAACAGATGAGCACCCAACCCTAGAGTTGGATACTACTGCCTTTGGGGAAGGGTGACCTTGTCTATAAGTCATCTTCCTTTCATGGTTTCAGTCAGTGGGTGCAGAGATAGAGGCTTTCTGTTTCGTTTTGTTTTAAATCCGTTCCAATGCATACAAATGTATCTGTTTGAAGTGCAACCCAAATGGCGTGTACCTTCCCATTACCTGTTCTTATTGACAAGAAGCTGTTGTTCTGTCAAAATAGGGGTGGGGGTGATTGGCTGAAACTTTATAGCATTTAAATTGGGCATTAAGGTAAGCCATATTCCAAACGGAGACCTCCCAAATGTCCTGTCCTCAAAAGTACTCCTCGGGTCTTCTCATGCCTGCCATGTTCAGGTCCAGTTGCCTATCCAAATAAAAATGCCTTAACAGCCCTCTAAAGGCAGACAAAAAGGGGGTTTGATGGATCAGCCCAGATTGGGAACACCCCATGTATGGCACTATGACCCACAAGGGTCTGCATTTGCATTCATGAGCTACCAGTAAAGATGCGCTTGTGTGTAGGGCTTTTGGAACTGATGGAATGACGGGGAGTAGAGTGAGAACTAGACAAACCTATCCTGGCCAATAGTCATTTTAAATTCTTCCTAATCTGTTTACACTTCAGCCATCCACTCTGATGTGCTCATCCTGTCCTCAAATATTTACCTCGGTGTTCTGTTAATTCTATTGCTGTGCAGTAATTGGACTGCATAGTGTCTAATACACCGTACTGGCGAATAGGAGACTAGTGGTAAAAGGGATTTTTCTTCACTGAACATCTAGGAAAGCACTTCCATAAACAGACAGAGCATGAGGCTTTGTTTGCTCACTGCCACAGATATCTTCAGAAGCATTTCACAATTATGAAAAGCCTTTTTTCCCATAGGAATTGCCTGTTCATCAAAGTGGACATTTCTTGTCCTAAAGCATTATTACAGTTAGGTGTTGCACAATACACATGTTTAAACTTCTTCGAAGTGATTCATTTTCATTGTTTTCCAAACTGCTGCTCTTGCTTCCCATACACGTATCTTGACACTGCATCACAAAAAAATAAATATTATCTGCTACTTGGTCTAATCCATGTGTCCTTTGGTAAATCAAGTGTGCTGAATCCAAATCTGGTCCGATTCTTCCTAAGACGTCAAGATTTTAAGTTAATTACGTGTATAGTTGAGATTGTCCGGTTTATAAACACAGCTGCACCTACTCATCTTTAGCTCAAAACAGACTCACTGTGGCCTAACTGTACTATCCAATAAGATGGTTTTGCATGAGAGACAAGCCCTCGGTCCACCTCGCTTTATATACCTATTTCTGATGTCAGGTCACTGACTTGCCCAGACGTGCCCAGCCGCTGCTGGAACATGCATGCCACCAGGGGACATGATTCAATTGAGGCGGCAACAGGCTCAGTGATAGCTACAATTGTTATAATGTTCCCATTTAAAAATATATTACACAATTACCGACCATTTGAACAGCTGTAGCATGCCTGTAACTTAAAATCTGTATGTGATAGGCAAATTCTGAGTTCAAATTTTGAATCTGCAGACTTGATATTATGTAAATCACATATGTTATTCCCAGTAGCAAAATCGTTGTTTTGCAGTGTTATATACAGTCTTGACATATATTTTTCTTTTTGTTTAGAAGCAGCATTGGGGGGGCCTGAAACAGGGGCCCACTTGTTTGTCTGACAGCAAAAGAGCACTCTGAATAGTTAATGTCTGATTTAAACAATAGCAAAATGCATTCCGCCACAGGGCAAATTCAGGTGTTGAAAAATATGCTTGAAAATTGTGAATAACAAAATAGATAAAATCCCACAGGATATGTAGAAAACCTTAAAAAGAGTTTTTATGGCTCATTGTTTACCGTTTTAATAAATAAATCATAGATGATCAACATGTAAGGGCATCAGGAGTGGCATAGGCAATGAAGCTCTCCAGAGAGCAGCACTGGAGCTTGGGAACCTGGCTGTGGGAACACAATCTGGCCTATACTTAATATTGCACCTACTACCTCCACTGTAAAATCTGGGCAGGTTATCATGCTATGGTAATAGAGCAGACCATACCGCCAGCGACTCAGTGCTCAGTGTCAGGTAGTGAAGTCCACAGGGAAGAGTAATGGTCCCCAAGTGGATTAAATCCCACTTGGCTCCATCTTGATGGAGGGCAGCAGCTTCATCAATACTGGCCTGGGGCTGATGAGGACTTTCTATGCCAAACTGCACGATGGAACGAGCTTCCGTCTCTATTTATTTATTTATTTATTTACTCCAATTTTTATACCGCCCTACTCGGTTGGACCGACTCAGGGCGGTTCACAAGCACAGAGTAAACAGCAAATTTATAAACACAACATGTAAATATAAAAAAGAGAAGAAAAAAAAAATCAGTATCGACACCGTAAAACAACTCAACATCATTACATCATAAAAAATTCAATAGGTATCAATTTCAAACTACAATCAAAAATTACAAAATTCATCAAAATTACCTAAAGATTTGAAACATTATCAAAAAGTCCAGCCGCCACTGCGGCCTTTAAGCATAGCCTCCGGAACAGGTGGAGGGAGTCCCGGCTAGGCGCGGTGGTAGCCTCCTTTCCCCGGCCGCAGGTGTGATCTGTGGCGGCGGGGCCCTCCACTCTGGCCGGTGGTGGGGGCGGGAGGAGGGCGGCAGCGTCGGCGTCCCGGGCTCCAGCCAGCGGCTTTCGAAGCCCTCCACTCTGGCCGGTGGTGGGGGCGGGAGGAGGGCGGCAGCGTCGGCGTCCCGGGCTCCAGCCAGCGGCTTTCGAAGCCCTCCAATCTGGCCGGTGGTGGGGGCGGGAGGAGGGCGGCAGCGTCGGCGTCCCGGGCTCCAGCCAGCGGCTTTCGAAGCCCTCCACTCTGGCCGGTGGTGGGGGCGGGAGGAGGGCGGCAGCGTCGGCGTCCCGGGCTCCAGCCAGCGGCTTTTGAAGCCCTCCAATCTGGCCGGTGGTGGGGGCGGGAGGAGGGCGGCAGCGTCGGCGTCCCGGGCTCCAGCCAGCGGCTTTTGAAGCCCTCCACTCCGGCTGGTGGTGGGGGCGGGAGGAGGGCGGCAGCGTCGGCGTCCCGGGCTCCAGCCAGCGGCTTTCGAAGCCCTCCACTCCGGCCGGTGGTGGGGGCGGGAGGAGGGCGGCAGCGTCGGCGTCCCGGGCTCCAGCCAGCGGCTTTTGAAGCCCTCCACTCTGGCCGGTGGTGGGGGCGGGAGGAGGGCGGCAGCGTCGGCGTCCCGGGCTCCAGCCAGCGGCTTTTGAAGCCCTCCACTCTGGCCGGTGGTGGGGGCGGGAGGAGGGCGGCAGCGTCGGCGTCCCGGGCTCCAGCCAGCGGCTTTCGAAGCCCTCCACTCTGGCCGGTGGTGGGGGCGGGAGGAGGGCGGCAGCGTCGGCGTCCCGGGCTCCAGCCAGCGGCTTTCGAAGCCCTCCACTCTGGCCGGTGGTGGGGGCGGGAGGAGGGCGGCAGCGTCGGCGTCCCGGGCTCCAGCCAGCGGCTTTTGAAGCCCTCCACTCTGGCCGGTGGTGGGGGCGGGAGGAGGGCGGCAGCGTCGGCGTCCCGGGCTCCAGCCAGCGGCTTTTGAAGCCCTCCACTCCGGCCGGTGGTGGGGGCGGGAGGAGGGCGGCAGCGTCGGCGTCCCGGGCTCCAGCCAGCGGCTTTCGAAGCCCTCCACTCTGGCCGGTGGTGGGGGCGGGAGGAGGGCGGCAGCGTCGGCGTCCCGGGCTCCAGCCAGCGGCTTTCGAAGCCCTCCACTCTGGCCGGTGGTGGGGGCGGGAGGAGGGCGGCAGCGTCGGCGTCCCGGGCTCCAGCCAGCGGCTTTCGAAGCCCTCCAATCTGGCCGGTGGTGGGGGCGGGAGGAGGGCGGCAGCGTCGGCGTCCCGGGCTCCAGCCAGCGGCTTTCGAAGCCCTCCACTCCGGCCGGTGGTGGGGGCGGGAGGAGGGCGGCAGCGTCGGCGTCCCGGGCTCCAGCCAGCGGCTTTCGAAGCCCTCCACTCCGGCCGGTGGTGGGGGCGGGAGGAGGGCGGCAGCGTCGGCGTCCCGGGCTCCAGCCAGCGGCTTTTGAAGCCCTCCACTCTGGCCGGTGGTGGGGGCGGGAGGAGGGCGGCAGCGTCGGCGTCCCGGGCTCCAGCCAGCGGCTTTTGAAGCCCTCCACTCTGGCCGGTGGTGGGGGCGGGAGGAGGGCGGCAGCGTCGGCGTCCCGGGCTCCAGCCAGCGGCTTTCGAAGCCCTCCACTCTGGCCGGTGGTGGGGGCGGGAGGAGGGCGGCAGCGTCGGCGTCCCGGGCTCCAGCCAGCGGCTTTTGAAGCCCTCCACTCTGGCCGGTGGTGGGGGCGGGAGGAGGGCGGCAGCGTCGGCGTCCCGGGCTCCAGCCAGCGGCTTTTGAAGCCCTCCACTCCGGCCGGTGGTGGGGGCGGGAGGAGGGCGGCAGCGTCGGCGTCCCGGGCTCCAGCCAGCGGCTTTCGAAGCCCTCCACTCCGGCCGGTGGTGGGGGCGGGAGGAGGGCGGCAGCGTCGGCGTCCCGGGCTCCAGCCAGCGGCTTTTGAAGCCCTCCACTCTGGCCGGTGGTGGGGGCGGGAGGAGGGCGGCAGCGTCGGCGTCCCGGGCTCCAGCCAGCGGCTTTTGAAGCCCTCCACTCTGGCCGGTGGTGGGGGCGGGAGGAGGGCGGCAGCGTCGGCGTCCCGGGCTCCAGCCAGCGGCTTTCGAAGCCCTCCACTCTGGCCGGTGGTGGGGGCGGGAGGAGGGCGGCAGCGTCGGCGTCCCGGGCTCCAGCCAGCGGCTTTCGAAGCCCTCCAATCTGGCCGGTGGTGGGGGCGGGAGGAGGGCGGCAGCGTCGGCGTCCCGGGCTCCAGCCAGCGGCTTTTGAAGCCCTCCACTCCGGCCGGTGGTGGGGGCGGGAGGAGGGCGGCAGCGTCGGCGTCCCGGGCTCCAGCCAGCGGCTTTTGAAGCCCTCCACTCCGGCCGGTGGTGGGGGCGGGAGGAGGGCGGCAGCGTCGGCGTCCCGGGCTCCAGCCAGCGGCTTTTGAAGCCCTCCACTCTGGCCGGTGGTGGGGGCGGGAGGAGGGCGGCAGCGTCGGCGTCCCGGGCTCCAGCCAGCGGCTTTTGAAGCCCTCCACTCCGGCCGGTGGTGGGGGCGGGAGGAGGGCGGCAGCGTCGGCGTCCCGGGCTCTATCCCAGCTCCTGTCAACCTAGCAGTTTGAAAGCAAGAAATTGCAAGTAGATAAAAAGGTATCACTTCAGTGGGAAGGTAAACAGCGTTCCATTCACCCCGGTGTCTAGTCATGCCTGCCACATGTCCACAGAAACCTCTGCAGTCACAGATAGTGCTGGCTTTTTGGTTATAAAAAGTAGATAAATAGGTACCACTTCAGTGAGAAGGCAAACAGGGTTCTGTGCACTCTAGTGTCTAGTCATGCCTGCCACATGTTCACAGAAACATCTGCAGATGCAGACAGCACTGGCTCTTTGTCTATAAACAGAGATGAGTACCGAACCCTAGAGTCAAATACAACTGACTTTTGAGCAAGGGTGGCCTTTACCTTAATTGGGGGGGGGGGGGCTGCAGTCCTGTAGTAAATTCACAGTTTGTATATGTATCCACATAGGAAATCAGTGTAGACAATACTGAGCTAGATAAATTAGTGGTCTGATGTAAGTCAGTTTTGTGTGCTCATGTGAAGAAAACATTATTGGGGCATCAAAAGGATGCAGTGTTTCTAAAAGGGCTGGAACCTCAGTAAAGCATTTTTAGCTGTGATCAGTTGTGTGGTTCAGTGGGGGAAAGTGTATGTGTGCGTACTTATCCACCAATTTATTTTCTAAGAAGTAGAACAGAAAGTACGTTACAGACCTCATCTTTTTGCTTCAAGATCCCCCATCCTCCTTAGAATAAAAACAGAAAATCAATACACATTATTTTAGCTCTTAACTGGATATGTCAGAATGCTGCTTTGCTGCATGAAAATTGGAAATTCGCTTTTGTATTTTGTTGCTTGGGAGCCAGAGTTCAGATTCTCAAATGGATAAATAAATTGCTTCTATTTTATTTTTAAATGTTTATTTATTATACTTACCGTACATCCCATTCTTCCTTCCGTGATGCTGCAAATAGCTTGTATGTGACAGTCATATAGTTGGGGAGGGTTTTACATTGTTTAGGAAAATACTGACAAGATCGCTTTTATTTTTAATCACTGGATGAGGTTAGAAAATATTTTATTTCAGTTTGGGCTGTTGAAATTCTCAGTTGATTATACCAAACTAAAGTCCAATACAGGGCTTTCCAAGATTTCATTCTGTTCTGCCCTCGGTATTGGTTATGATTGGAGTATCACCATTCCTGATGTTGGTCACAATAAAATAAGCTGCCCTAAGAAGGTCTCCTGTTCCATCTCTGCATGAGTAGCTGATTTGGACTTCCCTTTTTTGATTTACACGGAGTGTTCAGAACAATGAAGCACAAAAATACAGCAGACTAAGCTCCTAAGTCAGCCATGGCGAACCTATGGCATGCGTGCCAGAGGTGGCACGCAGAGGTCTCTCTCTGGGCACGTGTGACTGTGCAGCCGAGCACTGTCCAGCCAGTACCAATGGGTGCATGTGCATACGTGGTGCACACACAGTGGTGCTGATTGGGCAGTGTGGTGAGCCCAGCATGGGCGGCACCAAGCCCTGCTGAGTGGGGGAGGTGGCATTTACCCTTGGCAAAGTGTGACACAGGCGGCGCCAGGTTCTGCCAAGGGGGGGAGGCGTTTGCCCTCGGGAAGGCATAGCAAGCCCAGCGCGGGAGGCGCCAAGTCCTGCAAGGTGGGGGTGGCATTTGCCCTCAGCAGGGCATTGCAAGCCCAGCGTGGGCAACTCCAAGTCCTGCCTAGTGGGAGGGGGGCATGTTTGTCCTCGGCAAGGTGTGGCAAGCCTGTCCATTTTAACCTAGTAAGTACACGGATGCAAAAGTCCTATTAAACTCAGTGAGACCTATGTCATAGTAGACAAAGGACTGCAGTATTTCACTTGTAATTTCCTCGCCTTCCTCGCACATAAATGAGCTGAGTTTCCTGTTTGTCTTCTTGTACATTAAATAATTGCTTGCAGCTTTTAATTACTTGCAGGTTGTTGTAAATGAATTAGATTCTGTTGGTAGTGTTTGGCTGTCTGATTTGTCTAAACACAAATATTCTTTTGAGGGATTATGTACACATCTTCCACAAAGATAGACAACAGTAAAAGTATTACTATTTAACAGAATAAATACATGAAGCATAATTAAATTTTATGAACCATTTGAACAGGCTAATTCTTTGCAGCACCTTCAATTCTCTGCTATGATGCTGTGAGCTTTTGAATATTTTAATTTACATGAATTGTTTTTCTAATTACACCATTTCATACAGAGCAATTTAAGATCCAACTCTGACAAGGCTTCCTATTGGGATATGCCAATCCCCCCTACAGCATTATAAAGTTTTACAGCCAGCACTGGGCATTTAGGATTTTAATAAAGAGTAATATAACGATCCCTATCCTGTTGAGGTACTGTATATGCACCGAGGGATTGCGGTGGCTGAACTTGATGACTGGAAGGTCAGCAGTTCAAGACCTGAGTGCTGCATGACGGAGTGTGCTCCTATCTCTGTCCCAACTCCTGCCGACCTAGCAGTTCAAAAGCAAGAAATTGCAAGTAGATAAATAGTTACCACTTTGATGGGCAAGTAATCAACGTTCCATGCACTCCAGTGTTTAGTCATGCCTGCCACATATCCACAAAAATGTCTGCAAATGCAGACAGCGCTGGCTCTTTGGCTATGAACAGAGATGAGCACAAAACCCTACTTGGATACAACTTGCTTTCGAGCAAAAGCGACCTGTACCTATATGCACCAAGCCAAAATCTCTCTTATCCTGCCCCTCCCAGGGTTTAACCATTTTGCTAATGGCACACCTGATGCTAAACATGGTCTTGGAGGTCTCTTATTGCACCTGTTAGGATTGTGTTGTTGTTTTCGTAGAGATCTCTCCCCAAAGCCCCTTCATCACGGTCATTCCCTGAGTTCAGTGCTCCAGAAAGACTGGAAGGCTGTGCTGAAGCTTGTGTTGTCTTTAGACAGGGGTGCCCAAACTATGGCCCGTGGGCTGGATCCAGCCCGTACTACCCTCACTACTTCCGGAAGCAGAAATAAAATGCACATGCGCAGGTTCCGAATGCGCATGTGCAGAACACTGCTGTAAAATACTCGTGGCTGTAAACATGTTTATTTATTTCATTCCATTTATATACAGCCAGTGGTGGGATGTTAAAAAATTTACTACCCCACCGTGATGTCATCACAGTGTGGGCGGAGCTAACATCATGACATTGTGGGTGGAGCCAATGTCATGACATTGTAGGTGAGGCCAAAGTGAAAAAAATAAAACCAGTTCTCTTGGATAATATGCCTTAATGTAAATGTAAAACAGCTGTACCTCCTTAAGGGTTCTCCAATTGGAACAGCACAGGTGTAGCTTATTGATGAGGTAACTCCAAGACTTTGCTTAAAAGCCCCAATCCAGGCCTTTTTAGGAACTGTGGTAGTACGTCAATATAGGTAAAGGTATTAAATACACATTAAAATACACACAGACACACCACATCCAAAGGTGAGTCATTTATCCTGGGGAGCAGGCTATAGGGAGCTTCAGGCTAGCAGCTTCTCTTCCTCCTCCCCGCTTGGGAGGACAGCAAGGAGGCCGTGCATAAGCGCCAAGCACTGTAGGGATGCATGCACACCAAGTGCTTGCCGCGCATGCGCAGTGGGGGAACCAGTGAAAAGGTAAGCCCCAAAGGTGGTTCCCCCCAAAAGAACTGCTACCAGTTCTCCGGGACAGTGGGGAAAGTTCCTACCGGTTCTGGCGAAGTGGTGCAAACCTATTACATCCCATCACTGTATACAGCCCATTTGGATGATCTACCCACTCCATTTTCTCTAACAGCATGTAACATTTAAACAGGCCACTTGCTTTACATTGAACCATAAAAGGAAAACTTGGAGTAAGTAGAGAGAGAGGCCAAAGGAAGGGGTCTGTGGTGCAAATTGAACCGCATTGGATTGAGAGGCCAGTGTGGATGCTGCTGAAACTTCCAAAATGAAGGCACCTTTTGGCGAATTTATTCTGAAGTTCCTTTTGCCTGACCTAATGTGAGAAAGATTCACCGACAACACAAGGTGGCTGTTGCCCAGGGTACAAGGCTTGAAGCCTCTGATTCATCTTCATTTATTTGGGGGGGGGGCAACAACACTGCATGATGTGGCTGCCACTGAGAGCCTCTAAAGACAGGGGTACCTGAAAAACATGTTTACGACAGCTGCAGTTCATTTACAGCAGTGTTCTGCACATGCATGAGCGCATTTGGTGCCCACATGTCCATGTTTTAATTCTACTTCCAGGTGGGAGGAACCATGTGACTGGCACACTCAACCACATGACCGGCACATGGCCCAAAAGGTTTGAGCACCCTTGTCTTTAGAGGTTCTCAGAGGCAGCCACATCACGCAGAGTTGTGTTTCCCCCTGATAAACGAAGATGAATCAGAGGCTTCAAGTCTTGTACCCTGGGCAACAACCACCCTGTGTTGTTGGTTCACATTAATTGATTAAGCAGAAAATCATGTAATATTTGCCAATGTAGTTGCAGCCTAACAAGTTATGATTATGCTCTTCTCTAGACGACAGAATGGTGAAAGGTTGTAGGGTAGGTGATAGGGATTTATGCTATGTTATTATGGGACTATGGGAGGAGATGGGTCAGGTGTGGGTGAATATATTTATCTATTGTATGTCCCTTTTATTTATGTACTTATCTGTTTCTGGTGTTGTTCTGTTTTGTGATATTGATTTTTTTTTCTTTTTTGTCACTGATCTTTTTCAATGCAGATAATTATGTTGTATTTTTGGAACCTTTTGATTGTGGTTTTTTATTTTAAAGTTTAATAAAAATTATTTTTTTGAAAAAAATGATTATGCTCTTCTCTGGGAAACAGCATAAATTCTTAGAGCTACTGGGGGCCAGGTCACACTCCCTCAGACAGCTTTGGGGGCCAGATGACCATTTTGCCCTTCCTCCACCACATGGCACTTCCTGGTGTGGTAGTGGTGGTGGGGCCCACATGAAATAGCACTGTTGGCCGCTTGCTGGCCACAGGTTGAGAATCCCTGGCCTAGAGAGTGCTTTAAGTGCTGTGTGATGGTATAGAAGTGCACAGTAATTGCTATTTCTATAATAGGACAAAGTTCAGTAACCAAAATTATAACCAGTCTTCTATCTGCTCTTGAGGCGTCTATGCTGAAAGTAAATCCCAATAATTCCATGTAAACACAGTACTGTGGTTGTTATTTTTCTTCTCTCTCCCTTCGTTGTGATATTAAGACATTATTTTTCCTTGTTTTTAGCTGTCATCCAGTATTCATGTATGCTGGTATCGGTTGCCTTCTCCATACAAACAGCATACAGAGAGCTACCTTTTCTTTTGTGAAATATTTCTGAAAACATTTTGTTCATCTAAATGTTTGAGTACTTCCACATTTAATCCAGATATACCTCCAACATGGCTTAAACTCATTAAAATCACCTATGAGAGGAAAGCAGCAGGACATTACCTATGTATCAAAACTTTCTGGGGGAACTACAGTTCTACTAAAACTATAGATATGACAAGAAGCTGCACAGAACTGTCTCTGTGGTTTCCTTTATTGCCTATCAAATGACAGCATTATAAGGTTCGATGAAATCTATAGGGAAATCTTCATTAAAGGATTTGCAGTAGTTTCATTTGGTATGTATTTAACATTTTGCATTCATCACCATGTGTACGTGTTGGGTTGGGACCTGCCTTTGCCCTGTTGAGGAATTTCAATTGGCCACATTTTAATGTTGTTTTAGAGCAAGGGTGGCCAAACTACAGCCCATGGGCTGGACCCAGCCCGTGGCACCTTTTCTTGTGGCCCATTGCCACTCCCAGAAGCGGACGTGTTTATGGCAGCCATAAAATGCTCCCATGTATGTGTAAACATATCTGCACCTGCTGTAAACGCTGCTCGTGACTGTCATAAATGTGTTTACGACAGTTGACCCGTTTTAAGGCAGGTTTAGAGTAGGAGAAACCACGTGACTGGTCCAATCAGCTATCCAGGGGTGTGGTCTGGCATGTGGCGCAAAAAGTTTGGGAACCCATGTTTTAGAGATAAGGGATCTAAAATGTTGTTTAAAATACTTCTGTGTTTTAATTGATTTTGAGATAACTGCTTTATCTGAACGTTTCTTTCAGCCCAGTTCAATGGAGAAATGAGGCAGTCTTCCCCTTCTCCGTCTTCAAGTGATCGCCGTCGACAGCTCCGGGCGCCAGGAGGAGGCTTCAAACCCATTAAACATGGTAGCCCTGAATTCTGCGGGATCCTGGGAGAGAGAGTGGATCCAGCTATCCCACTGGAAAAACAAATGTAAGTTAAACTGAAATTTACAGTGCAAGTGAGTGTGAAGAGCAAATCAAGCCATGTTTGGAAGATATTGCAGAACACCTACTAAAAGAGGTTTGAGTTACTATGTCTGCATTGCACATTCTTCTGTACTTTTCATTATTCACAGCAAATCAGCATTTCGTTATACAGTATTTATTATCTAGTTCAGTGTTTCCCAAATGCTGATTTTTGGACTCCAATTCCCAGAAGCCTAAGTCATTTCCCCAAACCACTGATCAGCCAATGTACTGACTTAGGCTTCTGGGAATTGAAGTCCACTAGTGGGCTGTGTACCCTTGTTGGGAACCACTGCGGTCTAGTTAGAAGGACTACTTCATTTATTACTTAATGTACACACAAGCCTGTATGACATGTGCTTATAAATATGTTTGTCACATCCACATCTTATACTTTACAGGGTACACGCAGCGATCTTTAAGCGTGTACACCTAGAAAACATAGCATGTGAAATGACCCATGAAATATCCTGTGAGTTAAATATAAAGGGTTAATTTTGAGCTGCTGGGCCATAGTTAATTTAGTAAATTTGCAGTTGTGGACAGTAGACAGGGTATTATCAACTTTAACAGTATCGTTAAAACTGCAAACCTTTCATTTTGAAGAGTGCACGAAAGGAACATGACAGCAGAAATTCAAGGGCCAGTAGCAGTTCTGGGCAGCACTGTCATGATGTCATATATGTTTATAAAACAGATAAATGATGAGAAGACAGAACCCTTAATGTATATGTTTGCTAGTGGGACTATGATCATCATGGGGAATTTAAGATTGGTGAAATGTTTTACTGAAACCCCAGTACTGTTGCAATAGTGAAATTGGCAAAGTTGTAACTAAAGAAACTTAAAATGTGGCACTAGTAATGCTTTTGTTTATATCTACAGATCAGCCACTATATGTAACTGTTCTAGTTACTTTAGCACCAAAATGATGTTGCACCGCTACCCTGTTTGATCTTTTTCTCTGCAGGAAAAGGACAGCTGAGGTGGGACATGTTAGAAGTGAAGAAGATGGAATGGGGGGGGGGGGTTGAATTTTTCTTCCTTCTCATTCTAGAATACAGAATCATTCAGTTAATTTGTTTGATGATAAAGTCAGCACTTGTAATAGGAAAAATGTCTTAAGACCAAGTACAATTAACAGATGAAACTTAACCTAAGACAGGATAGCGGCAACTAGCTTAGATGGCTTTCAACAGAGAGTACCGTAATTGCCAGACATAATTATCTACCAAGAGTTATTAGCAATCATTGATAAACAGAACCTCTATGTAAAAAACTTAGTATAACTATAAATAACATAATGCTTAAACAAGTAACTAAAACGCTTTTTCTGTGTGTTGTCTTCTGCTTAACAATGAACCCATCTGAAATAATGATCAGCCTAATTGTTCTACCTGAGATTATGAAACTTCTCCTTCATATAGAATTCTTCAGTAAAGTATAAAGTGTAAAATTTACAGTTGCGGTAGTTCCTTAATGTTGATGTTGCAGATGAATAACTTTCTTCCATTGAAAACTATGACATTTCAAATTATTTGATTTCTGTTTCATTGGCTTAAAAAATTCTTGCACAACTGTGTGCCATGCAAATGGGATTATTTCATCATCTGACTACTTGGGTATTTCATTTAAATAATTGAAAGCTTCCTCCCCCCCCCCCCAATTTCAACTTCCTAGGGCTCCCTTTTGCCTTGGGGAAATCTTTGGGAGCCTTGGGATGGGGAGGAAAAATTTTGATAGCCAGAAATCACTGCCAGATTACCATCACCAAGAATGAAACTGGTGGTGGCAGTTGCGTGGCAATTTTTAGCTATTGAATTTTCCTCCCCCACCCAAGGCTCCCAAAGGCTTTCCTAGGACAGAAGAAATTCCCAGTGAGCCTTGGAACAGGAAGGATGTAAAAGGAAGAGAGGAAGCTTTCAAATCTGAGAGTAAATAAAACAGAACAGCAAAAAAAAAGTGTTGTGGCACCTTAAAGACTAACTCCTGTATTTAACTGTCAGCTTTCATGGAGCAAGTCCACTACATCAGGAAGCTTTCAAATATTTTAAATTAAACACTCCATTACCAGAGGAGGACATCCAGTTTGTACAGGGCAAGCTACTTCAACTGGATTCCAACTATTTTGTCGTCTGTTTATTTGGATTTTTTGAACTGTCTTTAAAGCATTTCAGCTGTCATGTTGTGAGTTGTTTGTAAATTTAAGGCAAATCTATCTTTACACCAAGCTGATCTGTGACTTTTCACCACCACCACCCTCTTTTTTTCTTTCTGTAGATGGTATCATGGAGCAATCAGTCGGACAGATGCAGAAAACCTCTTGCGGTTGTGTAAAGAATGTAGCTATCTAGTGAGGAATAGTCAAACCAGCAAGCATGACTATTCACTTTCGTTAAAGTAAGTGCATTGCTTTTAAAAAACCAACAAATTTCTATGTGCAACTTATTAAGGAGACATTTCTGGTGTAGTAACAGCAAACAAAAAACAGTCCTTCGTGTTGATGCTAGAAAGAGCTACTCCTTCCCCTTAGGAATTTTAGAATTCCAAACGTCAGGCTACAGTTCTGAAGTTGAATGACAGTTCTTAGATTTGGTTGTTATGCTTCGGGGATGTGCACTGGGTTTTTTAAATTGTTTGTCTAGTCTCTTTTAACAAAATTCTCTTTATCTCTGCTAGCTGCTGATTAAATTGATTCTACTTTTCTGCCTTCCCCCAAGCATTTAATAAACCCATTGTTCTGCTAGCTTTCTCCCTCCCGCCATCATCAGTAGAACAATTGTTCTGCAATGATACAAGACAAAGAGATTTCACCATATATGATGAAGTGGACTGAAATCTTAAACAATGTTTCCATTGAAAGGCAAACTGTCTTATAAAATTTCATCTATTAAAGAAGGGGATAAGTGTTATAATTATAATTACATAAGTGCACATAATAAATGGAGCATACTAGAGCTGGACCATTAGGAAAGCTGAGCGCAGAAGAATAGATGCCTTTGAGATGTGGTGTTGGAGGAGAGTTTTGAGAGTCCCCTAGACAGCGAGGAAAACAAATAGGTTGATCTTAGAAGAAATCAACCTGACTGCTCCCTAGAAGGTCAAATAGTAAAGATGAAGATGAAGTACTTTGGACATCAAGTGAGAAGAGAGGATTCACTTGAGAAAGCCTTGATGCTTGGAAAGGTTGAGGGCAAAAGAAGGGGGCGGCCAAAAATGAGATGCCTAGATGGTATTGTGGATGCAGTGGGCACAGAGCTGGGCAGCCTGAGGAAGATGGTGCCTGGAGGACAATGGTCCAAAGGGTCGCAAAGGGTCGGAATCGACAACAACTAATAAATAAAAAACTTACCTCAAGTAAATATACAAAGAATGAGATTGCACGAAAATATGTAAATATAGATCTTTTGTTTCATCAAATATATGTAACATATTCACATATTTTGTGAATTTTAGAAAATAAAACAGTCTGTTCTATTTGCTTGTCATAGATCTAATTTGTTGTGGATTCTGGAAAATCCTAATTTAGGTTAGCCCGTTAATAGGTTTCCCAGTTTTTAGTCACAGGATGGCTTACTCTTGATGAAAGTAGGTACAAAATCTGTTGCGTTGTCTTTAAGCTAAGCAGCAAATGTTGATACAAATAGAATGTGCACAGCTAACAACATGTCATGCACTAATATAAATCATATACAGGTACATAGATGTTTTCTGTGACACTTCCAGGAGTGACAAGGGCTCCACGGGTTGGATGAATTGGCGTCGGGGGCCTCATCTGGGCCCAGGGCCTTCATTTGGGCACCCCTGACATAAACTTTGGTTAGTGTTGAGGCACTAGAGTTGTCTTTGCTAGTTTGTTTCTGGAGTTTGGGAGTAAACAGACACTTGATAAAATTCAAGGCAAGTGCTAGTTGTATACCTTCCCACTAAAAATAGGTGACCATGCAAGAAACGTCACTGGAAGGACTATGTCAGTAGAAGATTCAGGTGAAACTTCATTTTGAGGTGAAAGGATGATGGGGAGCAAAGCAAGAACAGTCCTCAGCCTGAGCCGCATGAGAACTGCTACCATTATGGTAGGAAATTTTTATCTAAAAGTCAAAGAAACCCAATTGATTATAACATTTTTTTCAAACCCAGTTTTAAGGTAAAGTTTTAGTTCCACTATGGAGCCAAGTCATCGTTTCCAAAATCTGAGGAGATAAAGAGTTACTTGTCTTGTCTACTTAACTCATCTGTCATTATATTGTGGGGATGGGTAGAGAAAGTTTATATGTCTATATAATTATTATATGCAATGGTAATAATTAAATATTACAAAATATAAATTGCCATAAGGTATAAGAGGGATTTATTATGTTCTTTCCCTGCTGATTTAGGTCATACGCCATGATTTAGAGCAGGGATTCTCAACCTGTAGCCAATGGGCCAGATGCAGGCCGCTGCACCATTTCATGTGGCCCACCGCACCAGGAAGTGCCACGTGGTAGAGGAAGGGCAAAATGGCTTTCCAGCACTCAAAGCTATCTGAATGAGTGTGGCCCAGCCTTTGGCTTTAAAAGGTTGAGAATTCCTGATTTAGAGCCAAATATTGCTGTAAGAAGCATCGTTGATGCAATTTTTGTGGAACTGTATCATTTGAGGCTGTAGCTGAATGTAGGATGCTTAGAAATGCTCTCATTTTTGAAAGATTCTCTGCCTGTAGTATCTGACAAAAGGTTTACACATTGGGATGCATTATTTGTTTTAAACTTGAGAAGCATTCAACATTCCCTCCCACACCTACAATCTCAACTGGTTCAGTCCAAGAAAAGGTATCCCGTATGACCCTGCCAGTTACATAATTGAATTTTAAGTCATTGACAAACAAAAAATAGCTACTGTAAGCTATTGAGGCAGATAGCCATTGTGCAATATGTGTCAAGGGTATAATTTAGGTAATCTTTTTCTTCAGGATTCAATATTGAGAAACTGGGAAACCACATCTGTTTCCTTGTCCTCTGTTTTCATCATTTGCTTTCCATACTTGGCACGGCTGCCCCTCCCCATACCCACATCCACCCACACTCTTTTTCTCAAACAGTTGGAGAAGGAGAGTAATAGGGTATCTGAGAAAGAGACGCAGCATATAAAGTGGATGTGTGCCTGAGAGATCTTGTGCCCCTGCAGAGGCCAGTAGGTCAGCCGGCTCATTGTGACTTGTGGAGGCTGTTTGGTCTCAGTGACGCCTCTGCTTTGCAGGGAAGTCTCAGGATTTCTCTTCCTATGACCGTCTGCCTGAGATGACTTTGTAATTTCATGGTTGTGCATTCCAGATTTGTCACTATTTGTTTTCTCGAGCTGTCTACTTCCATCATTCTTTAACTGCCAAATACTTGTTTGAGTTTACTTTTTCTCTTCCTCTGTGATGGAATTTCCTCCTTCCTTGGCAGCAGTCCAGAGTCTGACTTTGCGGTCCCGGATGTTGTTCATTCAAGTCTGTATAATCTTAAACAAATTCTGTTAATCATACTTTCTTCTTTCCTCGTTGCTCCCTCCTTCAGGAAGAAGGTTGCAATATTGTTTTCCATTTTCAGTAGATATTTAGGCTTACACTTTCCAGCGGTAGTAGCATTTTGATAGCAAAGAATTTCAACTGCATTGTTATTGATAGAATTTAGGTGCTTAGACAGTAAAGTCCCCTGTCTAAGTATTAACCTGTTTGTGTGCGAGACCTACTGGGCAGAAATATAAGAAGCAAAAATATTCAAATAAATCATTATTATTCAAAAAGGATTGACTTAAGCGTTATACAGATCTTGTATGACCTCAGCCAAAAACAGTTCACCAGCTGTTTATGGATTGCCAAATATTGGACAACCCTTTTTCCCAGTGCTAGAATGGCTCTGACCCCAAAAAGCCTGTTGATTCCCCTAGGCTACTGTACACATGTCGTTGGTTGCCTTTAGCTGGTTGGGTAAGAAGTGGCACAGACTTGGTTTAATACTCAGCAATTAGCACATAGCTAAATAATTGTAGGTTCGAGGTGCTGGCAAACCTTTTAAATAGTTTCTGTTTTGGAAGGAAACAAAAATCAAGTTATTTTTATTATGCTGTTCAATTTGAAAAGAAGTTCTGATTTTCTGATAGTTCCTGTAGTTTGACAGACTCTTCTATGGTGGTCTGTGTCTCTTAGATCAAGCACAAGAGGAGATGTTTCATCATAAGTTGAGCCTTCACAATCCCCCGCAGTCGCACCACAATGCACTCTGGTTTTTTAAAAAAATTCTTGGCTTTTGTGAAAAAGGGCTGTGTGTTTTTAAAATTTGTTATTTCCCCACCTCTCATGTGCATATATGGGGATGCTTTCTCTTTTAGATTGATTTACAGAGAGAGAGGGTTGTACCTCGCTTAAAGAGCATAATGCGTTACACAGGATTGTTCTTTAAGCGAGTTTGCTCTTTAAGCAAAACACCATTGTAAGTGACCAATTGTAACTTCGGGGGGGGGGGGGATTGCGAACCCTGATTTAATAAGTGAGTTTTTGGTTGGGTTTAGTTGTTAAGCAAAGTGATGATTCAGAGAAAATTCTGTTCTTTAAGTGAGTTAGTCTCTAAGTGAGGCGCTCTTTATGTGAGGTTTTACTGTGTGTGTGCGTGCGTGCATGCGTGTGCGTGGATGGGTGGGTGTGTATAAAAATAAAAATTTGGTTCACTTACATTATATGTTTCCTGTTAAAAATGATTATCTTGGTGGTGGGTTTTTTAGAGCTGTTTTATTTGTAGAGCATAGGGGTTAGCTAGGGGACATACACTGACTGTATGCCACTGGGCTGAGAGCATAGTGGTTGGTGTAGACTGCTTCTCTGTCGCCTTCCTGCTGTTTCAAAGATGTCATAAAAGGAATTACCTATGTTTTAGACCAGTAGAGTGCAACACTGACTTCCCTAAGAGACATACAGACAAGGTTTTTTTCCTTCCACCTATTTAACATCTTGGTGGGTTGTAGCTTTTGCAGTGCCAGGAGATGTATTTCCCATGAAGTCCTGTGAAGCAGTTTCCTGTTGGGTTTATGAGGCAGAATATGTTGGCCACACCCAGCTCCTCCCTGAGGCACTTGACACAATACAGGCAGGAAAGTGGTTTTAACACCAGGAAAATAGGGTTTCTAAGTTGACCTCATTTTCCTTTGGATGTGACTGGGGCTACCAGTGTCTTCTATAAGGAAGAAAGGAGGAATGGCAAATCATTTTTATGCCTATAGATGCCATTTTAGAGGTGGTGCATTCTGCCACCCAATTCCTGACACTTGGCAATCTAGAGCAACCCCAACAAAGTGAACAAAGAATCATTGTGCCACATTTCAGAAGACTGTTGTAATAAGTGTGTTTCTCTCCACCCGCCCATCACCAAGATCATAATGGTCTTAAACATGGGGCCTAAATCCAACACATAGGAAGTCATACTTTAGCCCACTGAAATTAGCTTACAACAAAATAACAAATAGGCTGTGTGATTAAGACATATCACATTTGTTTATTAAATTATTCTTCCATGTCTAGGCCAGATGTGAAATTGCCAAAATGAAGCCACCTTTTGGTGAGTCCATTCTGCAGTTACTTCGGCATGACCTAGCATGAGAAAGATTAATGGGCAACACAAGGTTACTGTTACCAGGGTACACCTGATTGTGGTTCAGAAATAATACAGTCTTCAGAGAGGCTCTTTGTGTGTACCCATATCATGAAGAGTGTCCTGAGAATATAATGCAGTGGCCCTTCATCTGCTTTCTGCATCGCAGCATGACACCTGTACCACTGATCCAGTTCTGCAAGTGTACCCTTTTGGTACACAAAGTCCTCCTCAGCCCCAGGCCAGTATTGATGGAGCTTCTGCCCTCCATCAAGATGGATTCAAGTGAGATTTAATCCACTTGGGGACCATCACCCATCCTTGTAGACTTTGGCATCCAAGGCTGTTAGTCCTTGGGGTTGTCAGGTTAGTTAACCGCCGCCTGACACTCAACGTTGAGTCATTGACAGCATGGTCGACTCTATTACAATAGCAGGGTAACCTGGCCAGATTGAAATTTATTAAATGTTAAATATTAGGAAACATTAAGAATAAGAAATAATAAAGACGTGGCATTCAAACAACAACTGGAATTGCAACTTAAGTCATTTTCTAAATAAGGACTAAAATGAAGACTCATAGAAGCATCTCGGAATATTTAGTACTGTAACTGAATAACAAGATTACTGATAGTAAATGAATGTCCCTGATCTTTTGTGATCTTATCACTTCATCAATGAATTAGACATTTAATCCTCTGTCCCTAAGGGTGATGAGAAACATCTGTTAACCAACAATTTCTGCAGCAGTCTTATTGATAGTCTTTTTTAAAATCCTGATTTGGCTTTTTTAGAAACATCATAGGTTTTAAGAGAAACACCATACTGGCTATTTTCTGTTTTAGAGGAAGTCATATCTGGGCAGCTTTGATATGCCTTTTTTCATTTCCAGCTGATGGGTTTGTTGTTTAGCTTTAGGCATGTAGCCAGGTATGGCAATTTCAAGGTTGCTGTTCAACTGCACAGTCTATGCTTTCCCTTTTGATTTATGTAGTGAGAAGAAAGATTCTCCTCTTACCCCCATCCCAAATAGGAGACACATTTTGTTCCGTTTATATACACATGGCTGTAAATCATGATTTGTAGTTCCTGATGTCTACAGAACAAGAAAACAAGATTTTCTTCATTAAAACAATTCCTAGCTGAGGAAAGCCTTTGGAGAAATAAATAATCAGGGTGCCTGGAAGGAACTGGAGCTTTCCCCTTTGTTTGCAATGCATGAAGTAGATAATAGAACTGTAAGATAAACTTAACATTGGTCAGGTCAGAGAGCACGGCTGAGCTATCTGACTTTGACCTCCTTGTATAGAACAGGTCAATTGCATTTCCGTCAGTCATCTGGCTGGCAAAACCAGATTCTGCTAAAGCAATCTTCTAGCAGAGAATGCCATATTTATTTCCGAAGGAAGATTTTGTGATCTTGGGGAAAGACACCCCTTTCCCCCACCCCCACCCTTCAACTGGCTATTTTAGTTCTGAATGTTTCTTGTGCATTGTAACAAACTATTTTAATTCCAGGCTTGCTTTCCCTTGATGAAAATTCTGAGTGACAGGGAGAGGGAGGGAAATAAGTTATTTGCTTGTGCATGACGCACCCTAACAGTCTAGCTCAGGGGTTCTCAACTTTTTCAAACCATGGGCTGGACCACACCCCCTCAGCTGAGCGGCGTGGACTGGTGGTTCCCCCCTCGTAAACGCTGCTGTAAAACACATCAGCGGCTGCCATAAATGCTTTTATGACAGCTATGGGTGCATTTATAGCTGTCGTAAACGTGTCCGCTTCTGGTGTCAGCATCAACACGGCCCATAGGTTGAGAACACTTGATCTAGCTTCTCAATGTCAGTTGTTGTGGAGAGTGGGGGATCCTAATGATAAAGTAAAGGTAAAGGTTTCCCTTGTTCAAAAGCCAGTCACATCCAACTCTAGGGTTCAGTGCTCATCTCTGTTTCAAAGCTGAAGAGCCAGCGCTGTATGCTTCTGCAGACGTTTCCATGGTCATGTGGCAGGCATGACTAGACACCGGAGTGCACGGAACGCTGTTACCTTCCCACTGAAGTGGTCCCTATTTATCTACCTGCAATTTCCTGATTTGGCATTCTGGTTCTTCTTCTGGGTCTAGGACAGGCATGAAACTGCCAAAATGAAGCCACCTTTTGGTGAGTTTGTTCTGCAGTTCCTTTCACCTGACCTAGAGGCTCTTTCTGTGTACCCGGATTTCTGATAACACCAGTACACTGCTTGTGTGAACGTGGTCTGCTTTTGTAAGCCAGCTGCTGGCACAGAACCACAAGACAGTAACTCTTGGACTAGTAATGCTAACTCCAGAGCAGAGCCTATGAAGAAGGCATAGTCGCCAGCTTCTGTTTACAACCATGCTCCGGAAACTACTGTGATTTAATGCTGCTGCTTTCCACCTGTGAAAATGACCTTCTGCCTGCTTCTTGGAATCAGTAGCTGAGTTCTGGTAATTAGTAAATCAGTCTTGATGAGTAGGAGTGAGCTTCCTGACCACATTCCAGAGTTGGGGAAAGGATGTGCAAGTAAATATTTTCCAAAGTGATCACTGAGATAGAAGAGCACATTTGTTCTCCCCTCACATCTGTTGCTTATGTGGTTTTTTCTGGCTGTCTAGGAAATGCATGGAATATAAAGCTTCTGTATCGCTGTTTGGAGATTGCTCATTCATAGGGTCACCGTAGGTCAAAAGCGACTTGACAGCATGGAACAACAGCAATAACAGCAACAGCTATTTTGGAAAAGTAGGCAAATCTTTGTCATTTGCAGGAGACCAGGCTTTCATAGAGTGCACCCAATTTTGAATTATTTAAAGAGATCAGTCATCCATGTCCCCTTACTCATCTAAGCTTATTTACAATAAAGAATGTTGTACTGTTTGATCAGACAAGAATTTGTTTATAGCAGGATTGTGCTATAATTTGAAAGGGGGGCCGGGGACTCTTCTCTCTGTTACTAACCAAGCAATTTTTGATTCAGCAGAACAGTGAAGAGCAAGAACTAGTACAGGGACTTTAAAATCCTGGTGGGATCATAGAGTTTATTTTAACTGTACCTTAAACATGTGATTGGGTTGGGTTAGGTTTTTATTTTGTTGAAAGGCATGATAGTAATGTTTTGAATAAAGAAATAATGAACATTGGAAATGGTAGTTAGGAATGCTACCTTGAGGCTTATAATGCCCAGAATCCTGAGCTAAGACATTTTGGGTGTTATAGTTCAAAATGTAACTTTTCAAAGCTCTAAGAAATACTGCACCGTTTGTACATCTACAGCTGCCCAGCATGATCATTGTTCCATAAGCCATGTATGATGGTATGATTGGTTGAGATTGCAAAAGCACAGATGGGTACTTGAGTTACTGCCTTGCAACTACCAGAAAGTTGATGGGCATTGTGTTTTTACTGGAGATGTGAAAAATAGTGGAGATCTGATGCACAGCATAGATAAGGCATCCCCCTTAGCTCTGAAGGATAATACACATTAACAGCTTATCAGTGTCCCTGCTATAGCAGTGCATTGGCCTGTCAGCACGTTCAGTCCATTAGAAAAGGCACCCAAAGGGACATTTTATTGGATTCCTTTTCGGTGTTGTCTAGTGAAGTGTCACAATTTGTGGTTATTTTTTCCAGGGCTTACAGATTTCTTTTTTTGTAGGATAACTTTGCCTAGACAGGAGAACCAGCAATAAATCCAGCATCTTGGAATGCCCACAGCTGCTCTTCATTTGTAATTAATATGTTTCTGGTGATGGTAGTGATGATGGGTGAGAAATTTTCTTTTCATGCAAGGAAACAGAGGATTTGGTTTTTCACATCTATCAAATTCAAATATGTTCATATTACCAAATTTGATAGTCATATTAGATCAGGGGTTCCCAACCTTTTTAAGCCGGGGGCCAAGTCACACTCTCTCAGTCAGCTTTGAGGACCAGATGGCTATTTTGCCCTGCCTGTACAATGTGGGTGACCATTTTGTCCCAACAGCTTCAAAGTGGTAGCCATTTTGTTTCTCGAATGCCCTTGGAGGAGTGGGGGCCACATGGAATCGTGTTGTATTAGATATTGCAACGACTGCATTGTAGAAAATGCACATTGCCTTAATGTGCCATGGCCTACTTCTGAATTAGAGTTATGAACACTTTTCTTACACTCAAGAATAATTGCATTTATAATTCACAACAGAAAGAACTCCCTACCCGTAAAGAAGGGCACTGGCTCTGTGTTTGCATGAGTCATTGATTATTTTTTATACCATTTCTATCTGTAGCACATTAACTTTACTGTATAAAGCAGATGTAGCTTATCTCCCCTTAGAGATAAGGCTTCAAGCTGAAAAAGACTTGGGTTCAAATCCCAGCCAAGACCTTTCAAGCTTTGGGTAATGTTTTAGCATTACAGCATGGGAGGTAGTTTCCCTTCCTTCGTAGTACTGAAATATAGGCAGTCAGCTTAGGGCAGTGGTGGCGAACCTTTTCGAGACCTAGTGCCCAAACTGCAACCCAAAACCCACTTATTTATTGCAAAGTGCCAACACAGCAACAGGGGAGGAAGGAAACACTCTCACTGGACTGCTGGGCAGAGGGGCTGAGCGAACTCTGTGCTGGGAGGGGAGAGAAAGTGCTCCCATTGGGCTGCTGGGCAGAGAGGCGGGGCAAACTCTGTGCTGTGGTGGCTGCACAGGTGCCCACAGAGAGGGCTCCGAGTGCCATCTCTGGCACACATGCTGTAGGTTCACCACCACTGGCTTAGGGAAACATCACATGTACTGTGATATTACCACTTGCAGTGGTAATCTCTATTCATTGTTTTCTCATTTTCTGATCGCAAGCAATTTTCCTTAAGCCTACATTTTCTCCAGAAAAAGAAAACAAAATCTCAACATAATAGGATTTAGTGATGGAGATCTATCTGTTGCATCTATCCATTAAAAGAGGAGAAGAAAATTAATGTAGATATGTTCCTTGGATATTATTCTTTACAAATGAATCCATGTAAGAAGATATACTTCTCTGTGTTAAGGACAAAGAAAGTAACTCCTATTCATAAATTGTTGATCATTTGTGTTGTATTTGAATAACAAATGAAAAGCAAATCAGTTCAGAGAGTAAGTTAAATTTCGGAACTGTATTTCTAAGTCAGACTACATAAACCTATAATTAATATCAGGAATTGTGTTCTAAGTAATAAAATGCAGCGCTTTGTTATATATTGGTACATAAATCAATTGCATTAGAGAGCACAAAGATAGAAATTTAATTTAGAGGGGGTGGAATTCACCCTGTGGAAATGGGTTGTCGAGAAATTGATAGAATACCAGCCCTGAGAGATTTTGCTATCTGAAGACCAAATTACAAAGAGATGAAGCTGACCTTTGTAAATTGCATTTTCCATGTTGCCTTAAGTGTTTCTGAAGCCAAGGATATTTTTTTTTTTTTTGCATATGTATTCCTTTTTAAGCTTGCTACCTGTTTTGCTTTTCTCATTGAAGTATGGGTAGCCTTGCCTTTGATTATCTAGTTTACAAGTACAGCTTTTCTTTAAATTGCTGGATCACCTGGAACTCACCTGGAGTCAAGGTCTGATAACTACCTAGAATAAGCTACTGTGCTGGTCATAAACCATAATAAAGTGGTTGGTTGATACCTAGAATAAACCAAACCAGAATGGAGGCTGCCCACAGGAAGCAAAGCACTAAACCACTACTAGAGAATCTGAGTCCATCTAAAACATAAATTAGTTCAAATTGGGAAATGCCCTTGCTATGTATCCTTGACAGCTGAAGCTTAGAATGAAACTTAAAATCCAAAAAAGGAGTTTAGCATTACCTGCAAGTGGATGACAGATAGTCATAACTCGTTTAAAAAAATATTCATTATGAACCAAATTCCATACGAACATTTTCAGCACTTCAAGTGTTGTCACATAAATTGGAACAGATGAGTCTCTGGTATCTTAGTCTTGGATCAACATCAACGTTTCTGTAAAAATTCACAGAACATATATTCTCTGCCCAGTTGAAAAGTGTTAGAGCTCTATGGGTCATGTATATCAAGAGTTCCTCAAGGAACGCTCTCCATAGAATCACACTTTTCCTGTTCAGTAGCTGAAGGGGTTTCCAGATTCATGAGAAACCTCTGTATGCAGCTTCCCTAAGGAACACAAGCTGCCAGTTGACACGTTTGGCTGGATTTCAATTCATTTTGAAACACAGAAGAAACCCTACCCATCGACAGGTAGCATGTTTCATAGCAGCTCCCACTAAAACTAACCTGCCATCATAAACCATGGAATTGAAGTGTAGGTAACCTTTCAGTCTATAAATCATCTCAACTGAGTAGCTATACAGAAAAGACCTTGTCCCACCCCTCTGCCCAGCAGCCCAATGGGAGACTTCCTCCCTCCCCTGCCTGGGATAAGGCAGGTGACTCACATCTAAAAGATTTGCCATCACTGACCTATACCATATATAGCAATAACAATTATACTTATATACCATCCTGTAGCACTTAGATCACTCTCTCAGTGGTTCGCAAGGTACATAATTAGCATTTTGTCCCAACATGCAGGATAGTCATTTTACTGACCTTGGAAAGCTGAGTCAACCTTGATTTCTGTCCGGATCTTGAGCCCTGTCAGGATTGAGCTCACGATTTTTGCTGTAGTACAGCAGATTAACCACTGACATGAGGGCTCATTTACTCCCCCTTGCAAAGCTCCATCTTTCTTCCAAAATTGAATTGACTCTTGCATTAGGCTTTGTCCCTTTACTTTTATTAATACAAAATAAATAAATTCACCCCACATATCTGAAAATGCATCTCTGCCAGTTATCCCCCTTCTTAACTTTCATATTGCATGTAACTTTATTGTTGGTTGCCATATCCCAAACTACTCTATTCCCATAATTTAACTGGAAATCGTGAGCGTTTTCCAATTCCTAGCAATAATCAATCTAATTGCTGTTAACAGATTGGAAACTCATTACTTTGATGTCCAATTTCCTACTGCATTCTCAAATATTGATAAAAGCATTATTTTAGGCATGAAGCTAAATTTAACTTGTTTGTTTCATTTCTTTCCTAAAAACCAGCTGCCAAAATTTCAGTATATTTTCACATTCTCATCATATATGAAAGTGACTACAAGTCATACACACCTTATCCCCAGGTTCCACTTCTGCAGTTTCAATTATCTGTGGGTTTTAAAATACAGCATTCAATTTAAAATTCTTGAAATGCACAATATACAGTACTGTCCAGTATATTATTTCTATGGCACATTACCAAAGTTGGCCGCTAGAGGCCACTGTCTATAATATGTTTAGAAGGAAGTGATTGTTTGTTACAGTAGCTATTTAGCTGACCCCTGAATAGAATGACAGAAGCATTTGCACACATATACCGTACTGCTTCTATAACTGAGAGGTGTGTGTTTAAATATGTAGTTATCACAGTGGTGGGCATCAGCAAGTTCACACCAGTTCATCAGAACCAGTAGTAGAAATTCTGGCTGGCCCTTCCAGTGGTGGGATGTCAAAAAATTTACTACCCCACCGTGATGTCATCACAGTGTGGGTGGAGCTAACATCATGATGTCATGTCATGGGCGGGGCCAAAGAAAAAATACAAAGTAATAAAAATAGGGAGCTTCAGGCTATAGGGAGCTTCAGGCTAGCAGCTTCTCTTCCTCCTCCCAGTTTGGGAGGACAGCAAGGAGGCTGTGCATATGTGCCAAACACTAGGTGTGCATGCACACCAAGTGCTTGGCATGCATGTGCAGTGGGGGAACCAGTGAAAAGGTAAGCCCCGAAGGTGGTTCCTCCCAAAAGCTGCTACAGGTTCTCTGGGACACTGGGAAACGTTACTACCGGTTCTGGAGAACTGGTGAGAACCTGTTACATCCCATCACTGGGCCCTTCCCATCCAAGTTTTGAAATAAAGTAGTCCTAATTCGGGGACAATGCAGGGCTTCCCCCCTGGCCACACCCACCATACCAAACCCACAGTGTGGTAGTAAAATTTTTGGAGCCCATCACTGAGTTTTCGGATTTTTCAGTTTCAGTATCTGTGGAAGGTCTCAGAACATATCCTCCACAGATACAGGGGGTGATCTATATTGTACCTACTTTCTGCCACCCTTGCCTAATACCTTGACCTAGAAATATCTGTTAAGTCATCCCATCATTTGTTAGTACTGCTACAGTTATTATCTGAGTATAATTGATCCATTATTCCTTTAAAACATTTATCAAAACCTAATAACTGAATTATCATTTTCAATGTTTACTATTCAATAGAATCTACCTTTTGTTCAGCTATACCATTTATTATATTCAACACCTTCCTGGTCAAGATTGTCATTTGCTTCCCCAATATAAAATCTCTTTGATCTTCTTTAATGAATTTGATAATACAAATGTCCATTTTATTTTCTAATGTTGTTGTAAATATTTTAGCTTCTTGGTTTATTAGAAAAATAGTTCTGTAAGTTTCATATTCAGATTTGTTCTTTTAAATTAATAGAATTATCAGTTACTTCCAGGATAATGGACTCTTTTCTTCCTCCGTTATTTTATTGAAAAGGGACTTCAATTTAGGTACTAACATTTTTCTAAAACTTTTCTGATACTCTGGTCCCAAGCATCCATTCCTAATGTCTTGCCTACATTTAATTTATTGTTTATCTCATTTCTTATTGACTGTTCCATTATATCTCTATCCATCTGTTAAAGCCTCCACATTTATCTTTATGTATCTTTTAATTATTTCTAGTGATGACCTCTCCTCTGTATATTTGGGGGTGGAGCCCTTTGGATAGCCTTTAATGTATCTCTCATCAAATTACACATAACATCTGTAGCTTTTAAAAACTTGTATAGCTGTGGCCAACATTCCGAATTTTTGTTATTAAACTTGAAGTACTCAATCATTTCAATATTCTCTACTTCTGTCTTTTTTTCTGATATTTCTACTCTACTCTCTTTTTATCCTTCTCTATCATATATAGTGGAACCTCATACAGCAATCGCCCTGTATAGCAATGAAATCACATAACAATAAGTTTTAAGGGAGAAATTGTATCCTGCATAACAATTTTTCCTATGGAAAAAAATCATACAACAATTTTTCAATGGGAAAAACCACTTAGCAAAACAAAATTGTTGTACAATAGGGAAATTTGCTATACGATGCATGCATCGTATAGCAATTATTTCGTACAACAACGAGCCCCGTGGAACAGATTAAAAACATTGTATGAGGTACCACTGTATTTTCTTTCCAATAAACATATTTCCTCCTCTACCTTTTAATATGTTTTTCTTGTTTACTTTTAAGGTTATATGATTCCCTAATACTCATTCCTTTCATCACTGCTTTCACAGTATCCCATGTATTACATTGGCTGTAACTTTCCCTGTCATTTATTTTCCCTATTTCCATATTTTTTAATGTTATGTATTATTTTGCTGGAAAATAATAGCATCTAATCTCCATCTTCTACCTAGTCTATACAAATGTAGGAGCTGGGTCTAACCTTTATTAGGCCACTAAAAATCAAATACTTTACAGGTTTTTTTAAACAAAATCCAGCCATGTGACCCAAGAAATTCAAACAATTGCAGGAAGGAGATAACGCTTATTTCAGGTCATTTTAACATTTCAAAACTTAGGAAGCTTTTGTAGTTCACGACTACTTCCTCAGGCTAGCGTGGCATGGGACATGTAGTCCAGCCAGCCTGGAATGCCACAAAGAGCTGCCTCATGCAACAGGGACTTAGAAGATCAGCACAGCAGAGGAAACAAGTACTAATTTACTTTATTTTTTGACTAATCTGGACTAATTTGACATGCCTAGTGGGTAAATTTATTGCACAATTCTGGAGAACTGGTTTTGAGTTCTACCCTCTCCCTTGGCCGCATGGAAAGCTGTGAGCTTCAGAAAGAGCCATCTTGGGGTAGGGGAATATGAAGAGCCTGGTTTTCTGCTTTTAAATTACAAAAAGACTGTTTGTTTCTGCTTGTTCCCCCTTTTCACATCTAAGGACAAGCCTGGCTGGACTACGTGTCCCATGCCATGTTAGCCTGAAAAAGTAGCCATGAACTACGAAAGCTTGCTAAGTTTTGAAATTTAAAATTGACCTGAAACAGGCGTTATCTCCTTCCTGCAATTGCTTGTCTGGGAGTGCAACAGTTTCTTGTGGATAATGCAGGAAAACTGTGAATAAGAGTCTGAAAAGTTCATGGCAGATTTCCATGCCAAGCCCTGTTTCTTAGAAGTGAGTTATTAAAAACACAGGCTGCATTGGAGGTATGGATTTTAAACCACGCCTCAGTAGCTGTTGGTTGGATATCATCTCCCCAGCATTGGGATCAGTGATGGGATATAACAGGTTCTCACCAGTTCTCCAGAACCGGTAGTAACTTTTCCCAGTGTCCCAGAGAACCTGTAGCAGCTTTTTGGGGGAACCACCTTTTGGGCTTACCTTTTCACTGGTTCCCCCACTTGGTGTGCATGCACGCCTAGTGCTTGGCGCATATGCATGGCCTCCTTGCTGTCCTCCCAAACGGGGAGGAGGAAGAGAAGCTGCTAGCCTGAAGCTCCCTATAGCCTGAAGCTCCCTATTTTTATTATTTTTTATTTTTTATTTGGCCCCGCCCACGACATGACATCATGATGTTAGCTCCGCCCACACTGTGATGACATCACGGTGGGGTAGTAAAATTTTTGACATCCCACCACTGATTGGGATATCACCAGGTATCCTTTGATTAAGAGGTGCAGAGGGAGGGGGATAAGCTAACCAACAGCCACCTGAGGTGTAATTTGAAAACCACACTCTCATGTCAACTGCTGGGGGTGTCCATGAGTGGAACTCCTCTCAGGAAAAGTGCTTGCTAACAAGAACAAATTCAGGACCCTAGGTTATATTAGAAGCAAATTCCCAGAAAGCTTTAAGCTTTTGGCAGCCTGTGTCGGGTTGGATGCCATACACTGTGCCATTTGTTTGAGCGCTAAAGAACTGAAATGTAATCATCGTTCCTCTGAGCGGTACAGCCTTTGCCCCCATGAGAGTGCCTGACATCTCTGTAAATAAACATTTCATTAGAAGGCCTTTTGTTTAGAACATTTTCCAGAGTCCACCTTGCATGTAAGCAGAAGTGACAGGAGGGAGGCCCTGCTGTTTGCAGGCTGGCTTTCTGCCGACTGCCCTGTCATTTGATGTTGTCCACCAGGTTTCTCCCCCATCTTTTGTCCGTCTTTTCAAAAGCAACTGATTAAAACCACAATCCTTACAAAAAAGCAGCTGACACAGTGCTTTCGCTTTCCGACTTGTTGGGGGCGGGGGGTGGGGGTGGCAGAGCAGCATGATGTCAACTAGAACGAGGGGAGAAGCACTCTTAATTGCTCTGCAAAGATAATAGCTGTCAGATATAAAATGAAATACAGCTCAGAATTTGGCTCTTGGAAAGAACCCATCATGCACTTTACAACCCTTCCTCTCCCCCACCCCCACCAAAAAAACAAACCACAGCTTGCAGAGAGTTCCAGATGGAAGACCCTGCTTACCAAACACTTACTTTGTATTCAACATAATATAAGTACTGTATAACTTTTTTTAAAAAAAAAAAATTTTGTTGCCCACTTCCTTAAAAAAGGAAAGCTGCATCTGTTTGGATTGCTATCTCCTCTGACAGTTGCATGTGCTAAACTTAAACTGATGCTAATGATTTCTCTACTCTTGAATGAAACAAGCCCACAATTTACTCCCACAGTTCTAGTGATGCCCTCCTTTTAGGCAAAGACATAGAGTGACCTTGAGCAACGTTTGTTGGGTGTGGGATCGAATGTTAGAGGAGAAGACTGCTGCTTCAGTACCTTCTTTTCTGCAGAAACTAGCTTCTGTAACCCACGGAGGTGGAAGACATGATCTCATTTGCAGTGTTGAAGAAATGGTCACTTATGTGACCTTTTGTGTTTAAAGCAGTAAAAATACCTTGGGCCAGTTGTGCAAAGAAGTCCACATACATTGTCTGTTCGCTTGCTTGTGTGAACTTCTTAGAAATAATGACAGAATGTCAACATGCAGCCAGGCATTCATTCTGAAATGTGATGTTACATGAAATAATAGACTGATGATCTTGCTTTTCTCACTGCAGAGTACTTGGAATGCTTATGGCATTGGAGAGCAACTTAGTAGCAATTCTAAGTTATCTGTAGAAACTAATAAGGGAAATGTGTGGGTTATATTATAGTGTGTGTGTATGTGTGTGTGTGCACACGCACGCACGCCACTACACAACTTTTTCCAGTAGGTTCTACCAAATGAAACTTTAGACCAGGGGTGCCCAAACTTTTTGGGCTATGGGCCGATCATGTGGAGCGATGAGGGCTTCATGGGCCGGATGAATTGGCGTCGTGGGCCGCACCCGGGCCTTAGTTCGGGCACCACTGCTTTAGACCTTGAACTCAATTGTCCTCTCAGTCACTCAAAAAACTAATCCCACAAACTAGTTGTATTTTGCAACTACAGTAAATCAGCCAGGTGATCTCTTCTTTGTGGTCTCTGTGAATCACACAGGTGGGTTGTTTCTGCCACTGCGCAGAATTCCTCAGAACATTCCAAAGTCTAGAGAAAACTGTTAAATAAGCCCTTTGCAACACACATTTTCCTGTGTGTAATGATTACCCCTCAGTTCGACTTTATAGAATCATAGAAAAGAGCTGGATGGGACCTATAAGGTCATCGAGTTTAGCCCTCTGCTCATTGCCACTACTGAGGAAACATCATCTAGATAGAGGCTTTGTTCATCAAACTTGCTAGAAATTCCTTTCCTTCAAAAAAAAATAAGTTCACATTTACTTCTTTTTTCAGGTAAGAGAGATCCTTGCTACTTAGTTAATTGGAAACTGTTTTGCTGGGGAACACAACAGCGTTCTTATGCTAAGCACAGAATTTTAGTGAGCAGGCATAGCGCTGTAAATTCCAGGAAATAAATGGATTGTCAAATAAAAATGTCCACCTGTTTCAAAGTGATAGAAAGAGAAGATTAGAATGAGTTAGGATGGGCTCCTGATTTCTGTCATTCTTTTCTCAAGATAGAAATCCATCATTCAGCAGTAGTTCATATGTCACAAAAGTAGATGTGACTGAGAAATAAAAGCAACAGAATCAAACAGCCGCACATAGCAATAAGAGCTGTACAGTACTTACATACTGCCTAGTAGCATTTAGAGCACTTGCTGAGTGATTCACAAGGCAGCTAAAATTTTGTCTCCAACACACTGGAGTCCTTGTACTGACTTCAGAAAGATGGGAGGCTGGGTCATCCTTGAGCCCATTGAAAGAGAACTCGGGTCATGAGCAGAGTTTTGGCTACAGTATTACAACTTGACCATCTCAGCATTATGGCTTACAGGAGCATGGGGTGTGTGTGTGTTTGATCTCTGTATCTTCATTATACTTCTTAATCATATGAGGCATTGATAGCTTTTGTTAGCATGGATACTAAAACAGACCTTGCCACCACCAGCGTTTTTTTGTTGTTGTTCAGTCGCACAGTCGATTCCGACCCTTTGTGACCCTATGGACCATTACCCACCAGGCACCTCTGTCTTCCACCATCCTCCTCAGCCCGCCCAGCTCTATGCCCACTGCATCCACAATACCATCTAGCCATCTCATGTTTGGCCACCCCCTTCTTCTTTTGCCCTCCACCTTTCCCAGCATCAAGGCCTTTTCTATACCAGCGTTTAACACTGCATAAGTCCAGCCATGCTGGACATCTTTAAATGCCAGAAAGAAAGCAGACTCCCTTGTTAGTGAGAGCCAAACGTTGGAAACCTTTCTCGTTGAACAGCAACTTCCTTGCTTCTCACAGCCAGGATGAATATACCCTCTGTATAGCACATTCAGACTTTTGGAGCACATTATCCAATAATTTTTAAAACAGCCTTACAAGGTGGGATGATGTTATTGTTCCTTTAATACAATTGGGGGAGATCAATCTGTGACAATTGTGGCTTACTGAAGGTCACCTTTACAAGGTTTTGGCAGAGGCTAAGAAATAGCACATGTATATCTAACAAGGAGTGTTTTTTGTGATATGATGGAGAGAGAGTTCTTATCCTGAAGGGGTTCAGACGTTGCATCTAAATAATATAACAGGAACAGGTGGTGATCTTGCTGCAGGATTGTTGTTGGCTGCAGGCCAGCCCAGTCCTACCATTAGGTGCTATGAGACAAGTGCTTCATGTAGCAGTTTTTGTATATCATGAAACGTGAACAAATTTTTAAGTTAGTTTGTTTGTGATTGTTATTGTTATTAACTGTTGTGTGTGGTGGGGGAAAGGACTTATGTGTGTCTCTTCCTACCAAGATGACATGGATAAGATACTATATTTGGAATTTGAACTATATAGAAAGACATATGAAAATCTTCTCCATACAGTTGTACCTTGCTTAAAGAGCATAATGCGTTCCACAGGACTGCTCTTTAAGCGAGTTTGCTCTTTAAGCAAAACACCATTGTAAGTGACCAATTGTGACTTCTGGGGGGGATTGTGAACCCCGATTTATTTGTTAAAGGAGTTTTTGGTTGGTTTTATTTGTTAAGTGAACATTCAGAGAAAATTCTGCTCTTTAAGCGAGTTACTTTTTAAGTGAGGCGCTCTTTGTGCGAGGTTTGATTGTATTACTAGTTAGCTTGATTTTGACTTTTTGTTGGCCCTTTTAAAGTAAAATATTAGTTTATTTATATTTTTACATGCCACCATTGGAGGGGATTATTGTAATATTATTATTAATGTATTTTGGGATATTTTGCATTTTTATGCTATAAACCAGGAGTTCTCAACTTTTTAAAGCCAGGAGCCCGGTCACGCTCCCTCAGACAGCTTCAGGGGCCAGACGGCTATTTTGCCCTTTCTCCTCCACATGGCACTTCCTGGTGTGGTGGAGGTGGTGGGGGTGCACATGAAATGGTGCTGTGGGCTGCATCTGGCCCAAGGGTCACCGGTTGAGAATTCCCTGCTATAAGCTGTCTAAAGTGGGAATTTCCTCCCAGATAGATGATATAGAAATATAATTAATAAATAAATAAATTTTGCAGTTGCTTTTCACCTTAAGTAGGATTACTTGGCATCTTAACAATCAGTGCTTAGGATCCCAGTCCTATAGTTACTGATGCTCAAAGAGTGTAATTTTTAAGAAGCGCCAGATTGGAGTTGTCCAAAGCAATCTTTGACCACGATAGAGATGAGCATTGGCCACTTCAGAGCTATGGCTTGCTAGAGAAAAATCAGTTTTATTCTGATTGAAAGTGACAGTTCTTTCTTCTTTTAAGATGAAGTGAACCTGACAATACCCAGGATTCAAAATAATAAGGTTGCAATCACTGGGCACTTGCTCTGCCTCTAGTTGCATAAATGTTACATGGGAGTGTTTTAAAGTCATTTTATCATGAAAAAGAAGGCAATTTAACATAACTATTACCCTGTGCTCTTCATGAAAAATGCATTAAGCAATTACAACTGGAAAGTAAGAGGTCTTAAGAAGCAACACAGTGCTGTAGGCAATATGCCCCAGCAGCTACAAAGAAGTGCAATGTATTATTGAATGCCTTAATTATTAGGAAGGAGATGGTTCACATTAAGGTCCAGGGAGGGAGGGATGCTGTCTGTCTAAGAAAGAAGGTTTTGATGATCCTTATAGATGAGGGTTTTTCTTTTTCTTTTCAATGGGACAGGGTAGTGTTCTTTGCAGTCATTGTTTGGCTTGACAGCATTAATTGGGCAGACTGCTGGCTCAGAAGCCCCCTCTAATTATGGGTTGGTACTTCCATGTTGGATATCAGCAGAGCTGTGATTGACACATGCGCTTCTCAAAAATTGCGACTGGAGATTTGTTCACCGCTAGTCCAGTTTATGGAATTTTTCTTAAACCCCACGTTGACAATGCTGTCTACTGGAAACTTATATCTGAGAGATTCAAAAGAAACAGGAAAATAGGCAGTCCAGCTCTGACTCAGAGCTCTCAGGACGTTTGAATGTGGCATGTGGGGGAAACCCCATTGTGAAGTTTTCTGTTTCATTTTCCTCTGGTAGCAACTTCTAGGTAGACCTAATTCACAGTGCCTTGACCCACTACCACAGTGGTGTGACATAGTCCTGTTGGGTGAAATGACTATTGGAGTTCAGCACTCACAGATTGTCTTGTCAAAATTCTTTTGGTGCTATTTAGCAGTTTTCTGAGTGAGAATACTCTCACTGGGTAACTGATAATGCCACCAGTCATGTGAACCAACATCCAGTCACAGAGGTCCTTAAGTTATATCGACTGGTGTCTGCCACAGTGCACGCTGAAGAAGAAGCAAGAGTCCATCACTGCATTCTGTTTATAACCCATCACTGAGGTGTATGTTTGCAAACATATTTTCTGTAATTCACATGTTACATGTTTTAAAAGTCGAAGGCTTAAACATTATACAAAAGGAGGAAGTAGAATACAGTAATACCTCGGATAACGATTACCTCGGATAACGCTAAAATCGCATAACGTTAAGCAATCTGGGGAGGAGAATTGGATCGAATAACGTTAAGGTCCTATGGGATGGATCGGATAACAACCGCTAAAGCCTGTGCGGTTACAGTGTATCTCTATGGAGCTTTAACGTTATCCGATACATCCCATAGGATTTTAACATGCATCGGATAACACTAAAAATCAGATAAAACCAAGACTTGTGAAACCAAGTCTTAGCGTTATCCGAGGTATTACTGTAATTCTGTCTTGATTCTTTAAGTTCAGCTTTATAATTTTGAGTGCTGCTTCACGTGTAAAAAAACTTTGCACATAATAAAATAGTAATCAGAGACAGGGCTACTTTATGATGGATACCTCTTGCAGACTGATGTGCCTGACATGACTTTAGGACAGAGTATAGAGCAGGAGTGGCCAACCATTTTCCGTCGTGGGCCTGACCAGGCCCCAGACAGTGTCACAGGCCAAACTATGCCCCACAGAAGCGGGCACATTTACGGCTGACATAAATGTGGCCATTTCCACATTTACACCAGCCACATGTGTGTTTGATATGCACAGGTGCATTTTACAGCTGATGTAAACGTGCCTGCTTCCACTTCTGGGTGCGACAGAGACAGAGACAGGCTGAATGGGTCAGTGGTCGGGGGCCGTAGGTTGGGAACTCCTGATATAGAGAGATGGAATGGTTTCCTACAGCATAACAAATCAGATAAGTGTGCATTTTATCCCTTTAGTTGTTCAATCTATGTAGAAAATATACAGAAAGCCAGACTAAATTCAGATGAAAGAGAAGTGAAAATTAAAGGAAAAAACATCAGTTATTTAAGATAAGCAGATGCCACCATCTCACTGGCAAAAAGCAGTCATGACTTGAAATGACTGGGCCTCCTCAAAGATTGTGGTATTTTTGAACCACAATCAGGCATACCCTGGTAATAGCAGCTTTGTGTTGCCAGCTAATCTTTTTCACACTAGGTCAGGTGAAAGGAACTGAAGAATAAACTCACCAAAAGGTGCCTTCATTTTGGCAATTTCACGTCTGGCCTAAACAATTTTAACATTGACAGTGAAGAAATTGGAAGAGTGAAAAGTTTTGTATATCTTGGTCCAGTGATCAATCCAAATGGAGTCTGTAGTCAAGAAATCAGAAGAATGAGCTTGGGAAGAGCATTAGTTAAGGAATTAGAAAATATCACGTACAAGGAAGTATCACTGGAAACCAAGACCAAAGTCATCTATAATCTCATATTCCCAGTCACCATGTATGAATGTGAAAGCTGGGCAGTTAAAACAGCAGACAGGAAAAAATCATTAAATTGAAATATGCTGAAGGAGAGCTTTGCAGATACCCTGGACTGTCAGAAAGATGAATTAATGGCTCCTAGAGCAAATCAAGCTGGAACTGTCTCTGGACATATACCGATATATACATTCATATATATATCCTGGTCATGTTCTAGAGTATAAGCTACCATTTTAATGGTCAGTTAAGAGCAGATCTCATGGTCAGTTGAGAATTATTCCTTCTCCTTGTTTGTCATATTAGCACCAAACATTACCAAGGAGCTCCATGACCCTTTCAGGAATATCTGAAACTGAGAAATCAACATATAATTGAGATAGGCAGTGGAAAATATTATTTGGCTGGATTTCTGGATTGAATAAACCATACTGAACTAAAATCCTCCCTCTTTGTTGTAAAGGCAAAGTCACTCTTGCTCGAAGGCCAGTCGTATCCGACTCTAAGGTTCAGTGCTTATCTCCATTTATAGCCTAAGAGTTAGTGTTGTGTCTGCAGATTTTCCATAGACATGTGGCAGGCATGACCAGACACAGAATACTGTTACCTTTCCCACCAAAGTGGTTCCTATTTATCTACTTGCAATTTCTTGCTTTCAAACTGCTAGGTTGGCAGGAGCTGGGACAGAGACAGGAGCTCACTTTGCCGTGCAGCACTTGGGTCTCAAACTGCTGACCTGCCAACCTTCTAGTAGTCAAGTTCAAATGAGCTCCCATGTCTGTCCCAGCTCCTGCCAACCTAGCAGTTCGAAAGCAAGAATTTGCAAGTAGATAAATAGGGACCACTTCGGTGGGAAGGTAACAGCGTTCCGTGTGCTCCAGTGTCTACTCATGCCTGCCACCTGACCATGGAAACATCTGCAGAAGCAGACAGTGCTGGCTCTTCGGCTTAGAAACAGAGATGAGCACTGACCCCTAGAGTCGGATACGACTGGCTTTCGAGCAAGGGAAACCTTTACCTTTAGAGGTTAATTTCTTAACCTCAAACTGTGATCTGCTTCTAACTGTCCCCTCATCTCTGTCTTTCTCCTGTACATCTTCACTGTCCTTGTTCTGTCCCTTTTGTTTGAACACAAATATCTGTAGGTCCAAGTCATTAAACCTTTCTCCTCCAGGATTACTTGGCTGGGCCAAATACTTCTGGATCTTAGCTAGAGGCCAGATATTTCATATCATGTGAAGGTAGTGTTTGTCAAGAGAACAAAGCATATCAGCCTCGAGGAGTTGGCAAGCTTGAACGCCATTGTCTCCTATTATTTTCTGACTGTGATATAGCATCTCACATAGTAAAACTCTTCCTGAACTGTATTCTTTTAACATGTAAGTGAGGAATTATGTGCTTGAATATTTCTGCACACATATACACAATTCCTATACACTGTAAATCTGCATGTTAGGGGAAATTGAGAGCTAAATCTTCTGACACATTAGTTTTGCTTGTTTAAGGAGTTTTATATAGGTGCCATTCAAGCATGTAATCCTCACGCAAGTATGGTGAACTCTCTGTGTATACTCTATGGGTGATAAGGATCAATGAAAGGCCTGCCAAATTTCCATTCTATCTTAGTTCTGAATGGATTTCCAGAGGTGAATGTATGATGATGGAATTAAGCATGTTGTCATGAATCCTTTTCCAGTTATTCATCAGCTTCTGTTTTCATTTCCAAAAACACAAAAGGAGATGTTATGAATTCCTTTAGTCATTCTTTTTGAGCCTTGAAGACTTTTCGTAACTCTGCTCTTATCTCATCACGTAGGCTGCTTCCTTTCTGCCAGGAATGCCAACTTGGACTTCTTTTCTGGCTTCTTCTCCTGCTGACACCTCTGTTTAACCCAATGTTTGGGGTTTTGGACTTCAGTTCCGAGAAGCCTAAGTCGATTCCTCCAAAGCATTGCTCAGCCAACGTACTAACTTAGGTTTCTGGGAATTGAAGCCCCCCTGTGAAGCGTGGACCCCACATTGGGAACCACTGTTCTTGGTCCAATTTTAGTGGAAATTGTTTTGCTTTAATCGAATATTACATGACCAGGAAATGCCTTAAAATGGTTTCAGCTGGTTTTCAGAGCAATCCCACCTGTGTTAGCCTGTAGTGGAACATTGTTGACTTAATGGAGAAACCAGCCATCTTCCAGTTTCTCAAAATGTCTTTTCCGTGTTTGGATCTAAACCCAGTGGCTATTTTACAAGCCTGTTTAATTAGCAGTTTCTCGCTAAATGTTACCAGGTCATTCATTGCACTATTTGTCTTTCGGCATTTCTCTTTAAAGCAAATGTTCACTCACAACTATGCACACTGTATCTGTAAAAATATTCAGCTGCAATAAAGTTCAGCTGGTTCAACAAGATGTAAGCTTAACAATTAACTCCCGGTCTTTTTTTAAAGCAGAAAATATTGGGGGCATTAGAAGCATGGACCCTCATTTTTCAGCTACACCATATGTAATGTTTCCATAATTGGCTTTGGAAAGCAACTAAACTGAGCTTTGGGCTTGGGATCATGAAGGCAAGGGAAGACCAGATAGAGTGGCAGGAAGGAGGGGCAGTGTATCTCACTGTCTCTTGAAACAGAAGCTTTATTGTTCAAGATGTTTCTCCTGTCATCGGCATGAGCTTCACAGGTGGCAGGTACATGTGGCAAAGCAGTGAAGGTTAGCAACTGGAATTGCTGACTTGCAGGCTGGAGATTTTGTGCACTACATTTCAACAACTAGGTAGCAATTTGCCAGGGACAAACACTTGAGTAGAATATTGATCGCAATGAGCAAATATAGTAAAGGAAAGCAAAAAAAAAAACACTAGTTTTTATTTCTTGGGTTGAGTGCTTGGGTCAAGAGTGTTGCAGCACAGGTGGCTGCTTGCCAGAAGATCTTGATTAGAATGTCTTTCTTGTCTCTGAAAGTTGATAGTAAGAAGAAAAAGGGCCATTGGGATTGGGAGAAGATGGTTTTTCTACCCATTCTCCATGTACAAATGAAAATGAAATCTGAGACCCTGGAGGGCTCAATGAGTTATAGTGAGATACCCACAGTGGTATAGTGGATAGAGTAATGGACTAGGAATCAAGAGGCTTGGGTTTGAATCCTTGCTCAACCATGGAAGCTCCCACTGGGCCTGTGGCACTGGTAAATGCACTTTTTTGTTGTTCAGTCGCACAGTCGACTCCGATCCTTTGCGACCCTATGGACCATTGCCCGCCAAGCACCTCTGTCCTCCACCATCCTCCTCAACCCACCCAGCTCTGTGTCACAGATACCATCTAGCCATCTCATTTTTGGCTGCCCCCTTCTTCTTTTGCCCTCCACCTTTCCCAGCATCAAGGCTTTCTCAAGTGAATCCTCTCTTCTCATTTGATGTCCAAAATACTTTAGCTTCATCTTTACTATTTGACCACCTAAGGAGCAGTCAGGGTTGATTTCTTCGAAGATTGGCCTATTTGTTCTCCTCACCGTCCAGGGGACTCTCAGAACTCTCCTCCAACACCACATTTCAAAGGCACTTTTAGGGTTGGTATAAGTTGATTCTGACTTAGCATGTTTCTGAGAGGTGAGATAAAAATTGGCCCAGCAGTACCATTACTGTGGCAGTCCAATGTCTTCCACAACACACAGATCTGCCCTTTAAAATCCTATTGTTTGCAATAGATCTGGAATTCCCTATCTCTTTAGAGACTTCCAAGCCTTCATTTTCCATTTTATCTGGATGAAAACTTTCCTGAAGCAGTGTTGATGTTCCTACAAACATTCCATTCATCCTTACCTAGAACATTAACCCCTGTTTTATAGGAGCGAATGCCTAGTTTGCCAATAAATCAACAGAAGTTGCTAACTCTGAAGTGTTTATTCTTTCACCACAGTTTGCAGTATGTCTTTCACAGTCGTTCTCTCACATAACTGTCACTGTGAAATCTTAACCGGATTGCCCTCTGCTCTAGTTCTGAATTAATATGCACCTGTTTTTCAATCCCATTAATTTAGTGGCAGAATCTTGAACCATTTACTAGCACAGCGGGGAAATCCCTGTAATGAATTGGGAGAACAAAATAATGTATCTGTTCATAATAAAGTATTTAGAGATGTCACCCTTTGGCTTAAAGGAAATCATTTAGAGAGCAATTATGTTTCAAAAGAGAATTATTCTTGTAAAGAATTTAAATTTAAATCAAGATTTTTTTAAAGCTTGCCAGAGCTGTAATTACAGTGCCTGCAGTGATTTCTACTCTACAGAGAGGGGTCATTTCATCATAAAATTGCCTCAACAAATCTGAATAATATGAGCCTAAAATTTGCTTCAGCTTCTTCATGGGAAACATTCACTTCAAAAAAAAAATTTCAGGCAATTTCAGAGGGGATAACAGAGTCATTCTCCACTCAAAATGATCTCTAAGTGTGCTCTTGAAAGGCAGAATGGAATCTCTCTGCCTTCCTTATCCCACCCCCACTACAATAAAATGGTAAGGTTGCCCTGCTTTACACATCCATTATTTGACTGAATATGTTGCATTTTGACAACACATTAATGCTTTGAAGAGTACAGTGGCATTTAAACCATGGAGTACTGTATTTCCCCTTAACTGGGGGTTGGAATTTAAACTACAGGATCTCTTTCTGTCCTTGCAAATGAAGAAGCCATTGTCTGTGTGGCTGGTAGTACCGGTACTTGATTGTAACATCCAAAACAAATGGTTGATTAATGTAGTTTACTGTAATTTAACTGTGGGTAGGAACATTTACAAAGTCATTTAAATTTCTTGTTGTATGGCTGTGTGTGTGTGTTTATAGCGCTCATAGATGCACACAAACATAGCCTAATGGGTTTGCCAGGAGTGCAGTAGTGTGTACACAGTTTTTCACTGCTGTTGTTTCTATCACCAACACGTAGCCATTCTGCACTGGAATTCACTGTTAAATCCACTTTGGCTTTTCCTTGGAGTTTTTATTTTGGCAAATCACTTTGGTTATAGTGGCCAATGAACAGAACCACCATTTTGTTCTGTATGTCGGTGGCCTTTTCATCCCTTATGGTTTGGCATTTCAGTTCTCTCCTTACAACCATCCGATGAGTTCCTTGAAGGCTGTCTTAGCTTAATAAGTGCCTTTGCTTTGCCTTTGCAACAGAAGACTGTATTTTATGTGCCTCTTTTTATCTCTCCACAGAAGCAACCAAGGGTTTATGCACATGAAGCTGACAAGAACCAAAGAGAAATACATCTTGGGCCAGAATAGCCCTCCCTTTGAGAGTGTTCCAGAAGTGATCCACTATTACACTGCGAAAAAACTCCCAATAAAAGGAGCTGAACATTTGTCCCTCCTTTACCCTGTTGCTGTCCGGACCTTATAACTGCTCTGACCCGATGGCTCCTTCCTGTGGATTGGAGGTGAGCGGTGAAGAAGCAGCAAAGGGCGCCTGTGGTCTCTGTAGCCAACTTGATTGGAACAGTGGTGCCCAGTTCTTCCTTTCTGATCATACAGACTGATGTTTAGTCATAAGAACAGAATCATTGCACTACTTTGCATGTCCCTGTGGGGAAATGTTGGTTTCTATTTATATGAACAGACTTGGGATTGAGAAAGAGAGGAAATGCAGCATCTTCTTGGACTCTTCTGCCACCTATACACACACCCACACACCCTGTGAATGGAAATGTTGCCAAATCCAAAGAATGGCCTTTGGACATCTCTGCCTATTACCAAGAGCCTGTCCTCCTCTTACCTTTAGAGGGATCGGGGAGGGTAAAAAGAAACTGGGGAGGGTAAAAAGAAACTGGCCTTGCTCAGCACTGAAGACCTGGAAACTTGGTCTTATGCATCCATTCCAAAGCCATGCATAGTTCAGTTGAACCTGAGGATCCTGCCTGCCTTTGTTTCGTTACAATCATGGTATAATTTGAATTTCATTGAGTAATTTTGCAATGGCAAAAAAAAGTATTCCGTTATTTATGATAGGGTATGTACTTAAATTGTGGTTTAATATATATATATTTTATTCCCTTTTCTCCTTTTATTTTTATTTTTTGGTACAATAGTAAAACTCTTAAGGGTTTCTGTGCTGATTGCTAGATTTAAAAGGCAACAAGCCAGTTCTGTTTTCTGTTGTCTGTGTACAGTGTCAGTGAAGTTGGTTCAAGTGATTTGTGGGGAGGGTGGGGTTTGATGTGGGGAGGGTTGATGTTTACATGACCAGATTTCAAACTTAACAAGGCTTCTTCATAGAAGGGTTCCTCAAGTTGAAGACAACACCTGTGCAAATAGTTCTTCTCGGCCTTGATTATCTTATAGGCGAGATTCTTTTTTACTTCAGGGACATGGGGTAAAGCAGAGAAAGAACGGGTTGTCTTCTGCTTCTCCAGCTGAGATGAACATTATGTCATGCAGGATAATATAGGCCAGGCCTACTTTTTTGCTTCCCTCTCATGCACAAAGATATTTAGTAATTGTTTCACTCCTGCCTTCCTAACAAGCTGGAATAACCGCAATCAATGGCTCTCACGCCCTTGACAGCACAAGTGCATTTGGCATCTACCTCACCTGTGAAGTGTGGGCCCCTTCTTCATCTTTGGCCTTCTCTTCGGTATGGGGATTTTGTGCCTCCTGGGCCAAAAATTTGGCCAACTGTGACTTGCGGGGCACCCAGGGTGGTATAGCAGACAGAATAGCAGCTTAGGTCTCCAGATGCCTGGGTTTGAATCCTCAATCAGCCATGGAAACTCACTGGGGGTGTGGAAGTGGTAAAACTACTTTATAAATATCTTGCCTTGGAAGCCTTATTAGAGTCAAGACTCTTAAGTCAGTTCGAATTTGATGGTACATAACAACACGGTCAGCAGCATCCACTGATGTAAATCATCCTATGGAAAGTGGGCACCATAATCTTGTGAGAGCACAGTTAGGTATACTAACCCACAACACTGGGCTGTTGCTTTCAGCTGTGGATATACATTTACTCCTCAGTTCCCCCCCCCCCCGAACCCCATGATAAGGTCATCCTACTGAAGCCTGGCCCTGCTTCCCTACGTTACTCTCTCCACAACACTGCATTTCTCAGTTGAAGATATGGGTCAAGATTCAAACTATGAATCTTTCACTCTTTTTTCTTCTTCATTTGCAATAAGGCTGTGAAATTAACCCACTATTTCTGCTGTACTGTTTTTTTTTTTTTCAAACGTACAACTTCATTTATGTGCTGGTTTTAATGTGTAATGGGATAATCGTTACTCCGATGCCTATGTAAATTACTGCTTCGTTGTACTGTACAATGTGAAAAGAAGTCCTCAGATGATCTGGGCTCATAAATAGTAAGTCACTTTGTTGCCTGATTCATTTTAGCCTCATACAGACCAGTATTCAATCTGGTATGAATTCCAGGATTATGATTTGCCTGTTTGAGGACAAAAAAATAAAACTGTAAAAACAAATATTGGATGGGGTGCCACTAATCACACAGAACGGTCAAACTAATTCTGCATGCCTAGTCTTTCTTTATTGTTGTTTGGGTTTTTTTAAAAATATGTAGGGTTTCTCCCTAAAGTAAAAGAACAATCCTTTTTAAAAAACAAAAAAGTAAAAGTAAACAGTTGAGTATCTTCTTTCTGCCATAGACTTCTTCTGTGACTTACTTCAGGATCTCTTATCATCCATGCTTCCACCATGGGTTGCAAACTTGTAGCCTGCTCACTACAGGTCGTATGGAGAGCAGGTGTTTACAGTACTTAGCACAGGAATATCTGTTTGGCATGACTTCAGGCTGATATTAATATCTGCCAAGCATAATACCTGCTGCCTGGTCTCCAGTCGACTGGAGACAGTCCTTTCTACAATCACTACCCAAACATGGAGCAAATATGACCACCACTTATCAATATCCACTTCCTAGCTGACCTCATGTACCAAAACAATTTAACACTTGCAGCATGGATAGTTATTTTGGCCAGCTACCAGTAAGATGTGTTTGCATAACCAACTTCTTGGCAATAAGAGTCTTTTCTGGACCACAGGAGAGTATTTTCATAATCTAAATTGCTTAAACCACTGGCTATAGAGCAAGGCAATTTTTACTCAAACACCACCGACATTCAAGAAGAGTCAGTTGCCACTAGTGCTGACTAATGAAGCTTCATTTTTTTAAAAATCAAGTGTTTACAAGATGACAACAGCACTGGTGTCCCCTACGTAGGTCATTAGGTGCAAACATTTTCTGTGTGCTCCTGTTGTGTTTTGTGAATGAGGCAGCTCATTCTCTGTTGTTACAGTAATTCATGTGAAAATGCATCATTTGCTAAATCTTGAAAAATATTTAGGCATAGTTGTAGGAAATGAAATCTCATCTTAACACAGGGTGGAGATCACTTTTAAGGAAGAATTACACAAGGAATTCTCTAATTTTTTGAAGTCAGGAGCTGGGTCACACTCCCTCAGACAATTGGTGGGCCGGACTGGTGATCCAGCCGCCTCCACAATCAGCCATGGACTCATTTATGGCTGTAAATGAATCCGCAACAACCATAAATGAGTCCACGGCCAATTCCGGCAGTGGCAGCAGCTGGAGCAAGGGTGTGGGCCGGATTTGGCCTGTGGGCCGTAGTTTGAGAACCCCTGAATTACATAATCAAGGTCTGTCTATTATGATCTGGTACACAAATCTCCAAAGATTGTGGTATTTTTGAACCACAGTTGGGCATACACTGGTAACAGCAGCCTTGTGTTGCCAGCTAATCTTTCTCACACTAGGTCAAGCAAAAGGAACTACAGAATGAATTCTCCAAAAGGTGCCTTCTTTTTGGCAGTTTCATATCTGTCCAAGACATGGAAGAAGAATTTGGTAATTCTGTTTCCATCATGCTGTGACCTCTGTGGTTTGATAGTTGTCTAAATGTAAGAAGACTTTAGGTTTAAAAAATTTGGACCTATAATTCTCCCAACTAAACTGCATTAGGTACAATTGCTGAAAGCTACTTCCTGGACTGTTGTTACACCATTCTTGTTTTTAACTGTATATTTGATGTTTTGATTTGATTTGAATCCCATTCCAATTGGTGCAAGCACCACTTATTTAACAACATTAAATCAAAAACATAAACAATACAAAATACGTCAGATCAAGCCAATTTGCAAAGTAACACATTTCAATGGTGTAAAAATAAAATACTTATGAACTTCATAAATCAACTAAATGTATTTATCACCATTTATCAATAGTGCACCATCACAGCTTGCTAAAACTTTTAAATGGAGAATTTCTACAGTTCTGTAATTTGCCCACTTCCAAAAGAAAGGTTTGCTGGAGTAGAAACATCTTTAGTTTCCCAAAAGCCATTAACATGGGAGCAGATCTAATTTCCACTGTCAACTTGTTCCACATTACAGGAGCCACAGCAGAAGATGATCTTGCTCTAGTCACAGTGTTTTTTTAGTGACTATACACAATTACAGCATCTGGGTGCTATGGGCATAATTTCTTGGGAAGAGGCACTCCCACAAATACCCTGGTGCACATCAATTGAGGGCTTTGTATATTAACATCAACACTTTGAACTTGGCACAGAATACAACAGGCAGCCAATGCAAGCTGGCTAGCACCAGAGGGCTATGTTCTTAATGGTCAATACTGGCAACCTGTCTAGCAGTTACATTTTGGTCCCATTGAAGCCTCCATTCTCCTTCGTGTTGTTTGGGGATGCACACTGATGGGTTCTGCGCCTGCGCTGAATCCGGAGCGGAGCTGGAAAGCTGATTGGATAAAGAGTTTTGAATGTGGGACCGCCCACCATGCCCAACCCCTTTAGGCGCCATTTCGCGCTCTCCCCTCAGTTTGCTTTTTTCCGCTGCGCAAGCAGGAGCCTGGAAAAAAAGCTGTGAGTACTTTGCTGAGATTGTCTCAGAATCTTCCAATTTTTCCTACCTTACAATTTTTTCTCGGACTAGGGGACTTGTTCCCTTGGTCCTCGTGTGGCTGGGGCTCGCCCTCAGCCGCCGGTAAAAAAAAAAAAAAAAAAGAAAGACCAACATCTCGTGTCGGGGCCTCCCGGCCGGGATAATTTTTTCTCTTCGGCCATCTACTTCGGTGGATGGCCTCAGCGGCAGCGTTCAAGCAGTGTCCGTCCTGCAAGAGAAAGTTCCCTAGCTCGGACGGGCACGTGCGTTGTCTTCGCTGCCTCGGGGAGAGTCACCAGGTCCAGACCTGCGAAGTCTGTCGCGGCTTCTCGAAGGCCGCCATCAAGAACCGCCAGTACCGCCTTCAAGCCTACCTCATGGAGGCCGCACTGGCACCACCGGCTCCCCCAGCTCCAGAGCAGGCCGCTTCCACGTCTGCTCCTTCAACCTCCGCTTCTTCTTCCAGGCCCTCGGCCTCTGAACTGTTCAGGCGGAAGAAGGAGCAGGAGAAGAAGAAGAAGGACAAAAAAGAGAAAAAGAAGCGCCGTAGCTCTTCGTCTTCTCTTCCTCCGACCCCGGCACCGGCTCACCTTTCGCCGCCACGCTCCCTAGCATCCGCCCCAGTCGCAGCTCCACCTACGCCGGGTAGGATGTCGACCGAGGCCCGGGACGCCACGCCGGAGAGGGCCCACAGCCCTCCACCGCCACCGGAGACTCCTCCACCTGTACCACCGCACAGGTCTTCCTCCCTCCGCAGCCCTTCCGTGGTTCCTGGTCCGGCTACCGAACCGCCGCCCCAGTTGAGCCTCATCGCCCCGTACATCGAGGCGATGGTGCGGAAACTGCACGCCGAGCTCCAGGGCCCGCAGACGACACCGTGGGAGCGCCCTCTGCCCTCACCACCAGCCACGGAGGCACCACCGCTCCGTGAGGAGGGCCCCGCACCGAAGCGGCAGAGGGTGGAACAGGCGCGGTCGGAGGCCTCTCTCCCTCCGTACCAGCTGCCTTTGCCGGGGAGCGATCCGAGATCCGCCAGGCCGTACTGGTCGGACTCGGACCCCGAGGTCTACCTGCCACCGCCCAGCGTCTCGGAGCGGTCAGGAGACTCCGACTCGTCGGATCAGGAGGAGGAGCAGCATCAGCCACCGCCGGTTGCGGTCGACAAGTCCCCGGACGACAACATCGGCGCCGTCCACGGGTCCCAGCCGGAGGATTTGAAGACCTACACCGGACTGATCACTCGCCTCGGATCCACCCTTGGGATTCGGGCGGAGGCTCCCCTGGACGACTGTGAGGATGTCGTCTGCGGCTTGGCCGACCGCAAGGAGTTGGTCCCCGTCCGCCTCGGACTGCTCCCTAAGATTGCTAAAGCGGCCAAGGAGGTGTGGAAGAAGCCGGTTTCTTCGCACTCCGTATCCAACAGAGTGGACTCTATGTACAGACTGCTGGACGATTCCAACTTTCTGCACATTCACCCGGCACCGAACTCCCGAGTGGTCAAGGGCTCCCAACACCGGACGCCGATCAGCAGCACTCCCATCCCGTCGACCCAGGAAGGGAAGAAGCTGGACGCACTGGGCAGGAGGTTCTACGCCAATGCCTCCTTGTCCTTCCGTGCGTCCAACTACGCGACGGCCATGGGAGGCTACCAGTGTCGACTCTGGGAGCAAGCGGAGTCGTTCAAGTCCCTGCTGCCACCTGATCGACAAGCGGACTTTGAAAAACTCTGCATGGAGGGCAACCACCTCGCCCTCCAGCAAATCCGCACCGGCCGCCACGTCACCGAGTCGGAGGCGAAAAACTTGGCCTCCGCCATCCAGCTCCGTCGCCACGCCTGGCTCCGTTCGGCTAACCTGCAGGACGATGTCAAGCGGCTCGTGGAGGAGCTTCCCTTCGATGGCGAGGGCCTCTTCGCCAAGGAGACTGACACCTCCTTGGGAGAGCTGAAAGGGGACTACGCCACGATAAAACAGCTCCGCCCTCCACACCGTGGGTCCGGCCGTTACCATCAGGACCAGCCGTCGACGTCTCAGGCGGGCCCATCCTATCAACCTCGCCCGCCACAGAGACAAGGGGACTACTCCCGGTACCAGCCCTACCGGCAGCGCCAACAACCCAACCGTCCACGCTACCAGCAGCGGCCTCAGACTGGCAAGCGTACGGAACGGAAGGGCAAACAACGTGTTTGACTCTTCCGTGACCGAGACTCTACCCTACCGCCCCCTTTCCGACTACCTATCGGCGTGGTCTGCCATCACCACAGACCGATGGGTTTTAACCATCTTAGACTCTGGCTACGCGATCGAGTTCGAGAGATGCCCTACTGTCGGACGGATCCGCATCACCGATCCATCCCCACCGCTCCAGGAGGAACTAACAGCTCTCCTAGAGAAGGGCGCCATAGAGCCGGTCGCAGCGTCGGAGTCTCACGAAGGGTTCTTCTCCCGATACTTCCTTGTGGACAAAAAAGACGGGGGGGCACGTCCCATCCTGGACCTCCGTCTTCTCAACAAGCATATCGACGCGAGGAAGTTCCGGATGGTAACCCTTCACTCCATCCTCCCGCTGATCAACCACGGGGACTGGTTCACCGTCATCGACCTGAAGGACGCCTACTTTCACGTGTCCATCAGGAGGGAACATCGTCGTTTCCTCCGATTCCAGGTGGGCGGCAACATCTACCAGTACACATGCCTACCCTTCGGCCTCTCCACCGCTCCGAGGGTATTCACGAAGTGCATGGCACCGGTGGCTGCTCATCTGCGACTGCAAGGCGTCCAAGTGTTCCCGTACATAGACGACTGGTTGATCTGCTCCCCAACCCAACAAAAAGCCAAGGACGACGTTGCACATTGCCTCGCCCTTATGCAGAGCCTCGGTCTGCGGGTCAACTTCAAGAAATCCCAGTTGACCCCCACTCAACGAATAGAATACATCGGAGCCGTTCTAGACTCTCTGGCTCTAAGAGCCTACGCTCCAACCAAACGTCTGCTCGACATCCGCACAGTGGTGGCACGGATCCAGGGCAGACGTCGGGTCCGTGCGAGGGACGCCCTCCGTTTGCTAGGACTCATGGCGTCGACCACGGCGGTGGTCTCGCACGCCAAACTCAAGATGCGCTCCCTCCAGTCGTGGTTCCTCTCCTCCTTCAACGGCACCCACGACAACCTCGGGAAGTGGCTCACACCGACTCCCGAACTCCGAGACCAGTTAAACTGGTGGACAATGGACCAGAATGTGACCGCGGGGAGACTCTTCACCCTTCCCGCACCGTCCATCCAAGTCACCACCGACGCGAGCACCCACGGATGGGGTGCGTGCTGCCGCGGACTACGGATTCACGGCATATGGACGCCCGAGGAAGCCGACCACCATATCAACTTCCTCGAGCTGCTAGCGGTGTGGAAGGCGATGAGGTCCTTCAGACCGTCGATCGCGGGCAGTGTGGTGCAGATCGCCTCGGACAACACCACGACACTAGCCTATCTCAACCGGCAAGGAGGGACCAAGTCTCTCTCCCTCCTCTACCTGACCGTCCAGATGTGGGAGTGGTGCCTGAAGGTACACGTGTTCCCCATAGGTGTCCACATCCAGGGCACCCTGAACTCCGATGCAGACTCCCTGAGCCGCAAAGGGACGGCAATGCACGAGTGGGAACTGGACGAATCGGTGTTCGACCGCCTGTGCCGACGGTGGGGCACACCGACCCTAGACGTCTTCGCGTCACAGGCCAACTCCAAGTGCCGCCGTTACTGCTCCCGAGCAGGGATCGGCCACGGATCGGAGGGCGATGCCTTCATGGTGCCGTGGCACCAGGAACTGCTGTACATGTTTCCACCGATCCCTCTCATCCAACGGGTCCTGATACGGATCCGTGCGGAGAACGCCTGGACGATCCTGGTTGCCCCGTCCTGGCCGCGCCAGCCGTGGTTCCCACTACTCCAAACCCTGGCTTGCGATCGTCTCCGCCTACCCACCGATCCGAATCTCCTCCGCATGGAAGACGGTCGGATCCTTCACTCGGATCTGCCGAGCCTACACCTGACGGCCTGGCTTATCCGCCCAACATAACACGGATCCTTGATCTGTCCAGGAAACCTTCCACACGGAAGTCCTACGATGCCAAGTACCGTCGCTTCACTGACTTCCTAGCATCCAGCGACCGCACCGTGGACTCCGCATCCCTGCAGGATGTCATGTCCTACCTCCTGCACCTAGCCGAGTTGGGATCCGCACATTCATCATTGAAAGTCCACCTAGCTGCTGTGGTCGCCAAGGCCCCACCTTCTTCAGTATTGTCCTCCGCCTTCAGAGACAAAACTGTTAAAAGGTTCCTTCAAGGGCTACGCAACGCCTATCCTCCAGTGAAGATACCACCCCCTCAGTGGTCCCTCACTACAGTGCTCACCGCACTCACGAAGGCACCCTTTGAACCCATGGCTTCGGTGGACATTAAGTTTGTCTCTTACAAGACTGCTTTCCTTGTAGCTATCACTTCTGCCCGACGGGCAGGGGAGCTGGCAGCCCTTCGGTCTGACCCTCCTTTTCTCAAGTTCTACCCCGACAGGGCAGTGTTGCACCCAGATCTGACATTCCTGCCCAAGGTCCTGACTGAATTTCACCTGGCCCAAGCCATCACGCTTCCAGCATTCTTCCTGAATCCCTCGTCTCCACAAGAGAGAGTGTGGCACTCGTTGGATGTCAGGAGGGCTTTGCTGTTTTACACCCAGAGGACTGCGTCCTTCAGGAGAGCAAAACAACTGTTTGTGGCTTATGGTGGCAAGACTAAGGGACAGCCTCTGTCTGCCCAGAGACTATCTAAATGGATCTCAGGTACCATTTACCTGGCCTATCAGATGTCATCCCTGCCACCTCCGCCTCATGTCCGGGCTCACTCCACCAGGACACTGGCTTCCTCCACTGCATTCCTAGAGGGCATCCCGATGGAGGATATCTGCAAGGCTGCCACTTGGTCCAGGTCCTCCACCTTCATCACCCACTACCGGGTTGATACAAGGTCCGCCCCTGATGTCAGACGGGGCAGGTCCATCCTGACGGCTGGTCTCCGATCTTCTTCGTTGATGACCGCCCATCCATGATGACATCGCGCTCTCCTGCATCTCAGGACGCCGGCTGCCCACCATCCAAGTAAGTGAGCTTGTTAGTCACCCATCAGTGTGCATCCCCAAACAACACGAAGGAGAAGGACAGGTTTCACTTACCAGTAACTGTCGTTCTCCGAGTATGTTGTTTGGGGATTCACACAACCCAACCCTGCCTCCCCTCAGGGCTGCCGGCCTGAGATGGCCTTAGGCTTAGCGGGCAGCTTTAATATCAAACTGAGGGGAGAGCGCGAAATGGCGCCTAAAGGGGTTGGGCATGGTGGGCGGTCCCACATTCAAAACTCTTTATCCAATCAGCTTTCCAGCTCCGCTCCGGATTCAGCGCAGGCGCAGAACCCATCAGTGTGAATCCCCAAACAACATACTCGGAGAACGACAGTTACTGGTAAGTGAAACCTGTCCTTCCAATCTCAAGGGTAGCCCCATATAGAGAGCATTACAGTAATCAGTCTTAGACATCACCAGTACATAGGGCAGCATTACAAGGGATTTGCTGTCCAGGAGTGAGAAAAGCTGGACAATGTACTGCAAGTGGTAGTAAGTGGACTTCACCACAAATGAAATCTGATGTTCCATAGACTGAGCCAGGTCAAGTTGCACATCCAGATTATGTACACTGTAAAAGAAGATTGATGCCTCTCAACCTCGGAAATTCTCCCAACCTAAGACAGGTTACCCTCAACCAGCATGACCTCTATCTTGCCAAGATTCAGTCTCAGCTTCTTATCCTCCATCCATTCCACAACTGCACCTCTCCAGAGTCCAAACAGGATCCAGTGCTGAGGTGAAAAAGGAGAGAGAGAGCTCTGTATCATCAGCATATTGATGGCTGATCCTTGAGGTGCCCCATATTGTATGCCTCCGAGTGCAATTCAAGGTTCTGGTAATGACCTTTAAAGCCCTACGTGGTAGTGGACCAGAATACTTAAGAGACCGCATCACCCTGAGGACATCTGTCCATCCCACCAGAGCAGACCGGAGAGGCTCTCGGTTTGTACTATCAGCTAGAGAGGCTCACCTCTCTAGCACTAAAAGGAGAGCCTTTTCTGTGGCCGCTCCGGCTCTATGGAACCTCCTGCCAAGTCAGCTGCGTCTCCAGACGGAGCTACTGCCCTTCAGAAAGGGGGTAAAGACCTGGCTGGCGGGGTATGTGTGGGGTGCAGGCCAGACGATCACCTCAGCCAGCTGGCTCTTTTGACCCCACCTCTCTCCTTGCTTAATCTTTTTAAATTTTTACCCTTTTAGTGTAACTACTGTGTTTTAATTGTGTTTTTAGTGTCTTGTAAGCCGCCCTGAGTCTCTTGATGAGGGCAGGATATATATTGCTGATCTCCTACTGGCTTTTCCTACTGCGTACCTCCTGGTTGGGGGGGACTTTAATGCTAGAATGGGCCCAGATGACACAACGCTATATGCATGTCACCACACTTGCCCTCCTTCCTTTGAACTATCCATGCCTAGCTATCATCAGCTGTTCAAACACCAGAAGTCGAACCATGCAGGTTTCTGCCTGGCTCAGATGACACATGCATTAAATCTCCAGGTCCTTAATGGGGTAACCCCAGGGGACTCCCCAGCAGAGTTTACATACTGGGCCAGAGCCGGACAGAGTACCATTGACTATATGATAGTGTCTAATAATCTGCTCAAGTGGATAGATCAGCTTGAGGTTACTCTGTGCGTGGACAGCGATCATTTTCCACTCCGTCTACTTCTAAGGTCATTTGGCTACCTTCTGCACTTAAGAGAGAAGCATAACTTGGAACTAACTCAGAGGGCACAGGGCTGTGGTGTGAAATGGTCTCAAGCCCTGGATGGCAGGATGAAGACACTCCTGGACTCTGAACAGTACCAGCAAAGGGCCACTGCTATTATTTCAGAGGCGGACCCAAAAGGGCTTTTAGCTCATTACGATGAACTTGTTGCAGACCTGAATAAACATCTCACCTTCAAATCTGATAGAAGGTCACAGCGAAATAACCCTCGGTCTAAGCCCTGGTTTGACAATGAATGCATTTTAGCCAAACAAAGACTGATCACCCAATTTAAAGCTTACAAGGAAAGTCCCAATCCTCTCTTGCCACAAGCTCTTTTGGAAGCAAAAAAGAGTTATAAGAAGTTGATATAAATGTGATTAATTAATTAATTAACCTACTACAAAGAGGTATTGACTATCTCTCTAGTCAAACCAACACCCCCTCACTGGCAGCTTTAATAAACCAGGATGGTTAAGGATCTAGTAAAAAAAAAAGTGGTGGCTATACAGCCAGTGAGTGTCCTGGAAATTTCCTTGAATTTTTTGGAATAGTAGCTGTGTTGTTCAGGCATATCAGAAAACAAAATAAAAAACATTGTAGCACTTTAAAGACTAACATATATTTTTATTGTTAGCTTTTGTGGATCAAGTTCACGTCTTGTCTGAAGAAGTGGACTTGATCCACGAAAGCTAGCAATAAAAATATAGCAGTTAGTCTTTAAAGTGCTACAGTGGTTTTTATTATGTTTATTTTATTTTGTTTTCTGATATGCCTGGAAATTTCCAGATGCTATCTGCTGAAACCGATTTTTTTAAAAAGGCCAGATGGGACACTGGATGTCTCACATCAACTTACTGCACTAACTTTGGAGTCCAGGATTCTTCAGATGACATCAACCTTGGTTCTAAAATGGGCTGGCAAACAGTTGCAGTAGGATAGCTCCATTTAGAGGCCAACGTGTTGCTCCAAACTATTTAATTTTTTGGCGCTCTCTGTTGGCTGTTGGAACTCATAATTCGACATGTATTCTGTTGTTTCCTCATCAACCTCACTGCATCAATGTATCTTTTGGAGCAATTTTTTGCTGCCACATTGTTGTCAACATTTGCTCTCTAGCATCCTCAAATGCTTCAGGGTTCTTATATTCAGGGTTAGTAAACAATGAAGGAGATTCAAACCTTGAGCTGGATTTAGCATTTAAGAGTAATGGTGCCCAATGCTGTAGCAATCGTCCATGTACCAACTTTCAAACAGAGCAGTGACAGTATCACCTGCCAACCTGGTCATAGAGCCCCACAAGACGTTCTGGAAACCAATTAGATCTATTAGTCTGCCCAGATGGACCATCATAATGGGCCCAGGCTCCTTGCAGGGGTGGGATGCCAACTCGAGACCAAATTGTAGCAGGAAATGGCCCAGCCATGACAAAGGGATGAAAGCAATTTCCCTCACCCTCAGATCATCTTTCTATGCCATTGAGAAATCCAGATCCAAAGTATGGCCAGCCACGTGGGTGAGTGCAGTGATATGTTGGGATCGCCCCATGGATGACTTCCAGGAAGTCTGCGGTTGCCCATGTCTGGTTCCCAACATGAGGCCCACACCCCACCAGTGTACTTCAATTCCCGGAAGCCTCAGTCAGTACATTGGCTGATCAGTGTGTTGGGGAATTGACTTAGGCTTCTGAGAATTGAAGTCCAAAACTAAAGGTTGGGAAACACTGCTCCATGTGGATATTGAAATCCCCCAAAACTAACATCCTGGAGGACCCAACACCGTCACAGCAACAAAGTCCATCTTCTAGTCAGATAGTTCTTTATAGTTCTGGACTTTTCCATTAGCAGCTTTACAGGAACACTTGGTCAGAACAGCTACCACTAGCCACTGAATATCTATTTACAGTAATGGATGGCTTACTGTAGAAGATACAAGAAAAGCAATGCCAAAACTGTAAAATAAATAATTCCTCAAAATCTTAACCGTACTGCTAATAATTCCAGTCATCTTCTGAATTGTCAGATTTTTATTTTTCCACAAAACTTATGAGATTCATTTTCTTAAGGTATCCTGCACAGTCCCAAGAGAAGAGAATGGTAAACCACTTATATGCTATTGTCTATCTAAAAAAGACTGGAAGGAGTCGCCATAGGTCAAGCATTGATTTGATGGCAGACAATTGCTATTATTTATATAACACTCTCTGTAATAACCTGCACAAAAACAGGAATTGACATAAGCACTGTAGCACTCATCACTAATGAAGGGCCAGTACATTTCAGCTATTTCTCAAATGTGCCACCAGCATTGCTTCAAGGGAAGAGACCATTTGAAGTCAGAATAAGACCAGCTGAACTCACTCCAGCTGTTTTGAGGACATTACATGGAGATTATCCCCACCTCAGCTTTCAAATCAGAGTGAATCATCTTCCACCTCAAAAATGGTCTGCTCAGACTGGTGTCTAGCCATTTTTCTGAGATGATCAGTTTTGAGATGTGCAGATCGCATCCGTTTGTGCATCTCAAAATTCACAAAACATATTTTCAGAATTCATAAGGACTACATTCTATGAGCAACAATATCAAAATGTCCCATTACCAAGGATTCTTTCGTGTATTATATTGTCCTCGTTTTTCTTCTTTATGAGTAAACAGATCAATACATTCTGCTGCCAGGAGCTGGAGGTCATTTTTCTGTAATGGGTGTACCTCAGGGTCAGCTCAGTCTGATCACATTGCCCTGTCCCTTCAGAATTTGATAAAACAGGGAAAGTGGAGGATTAATACCAATCCCCTTGCTATGAATCTTTCTCCAGTCTAATGAAGTGAGAATGGGCTCCAGGGGTTCTTCTGTACAACTTAGGTATGGATTGTCCATATGTACACGTGGCATAGAGTATAAAACCCCAGTGTAGGAATTAGAATAACTTGAGTAAGAGAACATTGGTGGCCCTGCCTTAAGTCCTGGCTCATTTGGCATAAAGTACTGTTTCTCAAAATAGAGGCCTATGCCTCCAGACAAGGGCGTAATCATCAGGCCTTGTGGAGTTTCAGTCATTGAGTTTCACACAAAGTTGGTTCCTTATTGACTGGAAAATCACTATCTTGGCTTTTGTCACTGTGCTTCTCTGTTAGTGAAATTAGGACCCAAATGTTGACATACTTGGCTTATTGCAGTGATGGTGAATCTTAGCACTCCCAGTGTTCTTGGACTTCAACTACCAGAAACCCAAGTCAGCACTCCTGCTGATCAAAGCAGTCTGGCAATTGAAGTTCCAGAACACCTGCAATGCCGAGGTTCACCATCATTGGCCTGTTGTATCTCTGCCCTGGCTGCACTTTCCTGACCCCAGCAATGAACATGGGTCTATTCTAACTCAGAGCTGGTTCCTCTTTCAGATGTGTTGCAACTACCGGTACATTTCACAGGATGTGAATGGGAACACCTTCTCTATACACTGCGGCTTAGATTGCCCTCCCATCCCTTAAAACAGTCTTATCTATCTCAGCACCCTTGAGGTGTGTTAGCCAACAGCACCTATCATTCCAAGTTGTAGCTTTCTGTATACAGGTTTTATAAGAGTATTTCCATCTATGTGTATAAGCTGAAGGGTGTGGGTAGGTTGAGTGGGAATGTTTATGCTCAGCTGAGAAAACCCTGAAAAGGAGAAACCAGTGGGTGCTGGAAAGTGTTGAATTTTATTTATTTTTGCAAGAGGGGATTTGTTAGGGTTGCAGAATAACCACAGCACAAATCAAACCTGTCTGTTCTTTTGCACTATGATATTGTCTCTTTTTAATTTAAGGGCTGTGTGATTATATTTCTCCATTTTCAAGGTTTTCCTCTTTAGAAAAAAATTACATATACATACAGTGTTACAGCAGTTTGTACTATTGCTTATGGCTGAGAGAATGAGCAGTAATTGTGCCTGTGTAGTCCATTAAAAGTTTATTTTAAATAAAATCATAAACCTCTCCCTTTTCTTCCTCCCATTGTGGTGGTTTCCTCTCTGTCAGAGTGTGTATTCATATTTTCTGGAGCAGCTAACAATTGAATCTATTCTTCCGCTACACAACAATCCATATCAAGGTGCCTTGGGTTTTCTAAGGCTGGCATATAAGCCATAGGCAGTGGAAGTGAGAAATGAGGCTGTGGATTTTGTTTAATAACTTCTGCGCCAGATATGTCAGCCTGCCTATTCAACAGCCTGCCGGAGAGAGGTTGCTTAATTCCACTCTAGCAATTCGTCCCTATACAAAAGCTTTTGACAAGCCATGCACGTTGACTAATTTCTATCCGAAGGCTTGGCAAGTCAATTAGTCCCTTTTGAAGACACAACGGGAAGGCACCAAGCTAGGAAAATGCTCCAGTAATAAAAGCTGCCAACAATAGATCTGTCTTCCTCAGCCAGAGAGACACTAGACAATCTCTTGATATTGCAGTGTTCCTTAAGTTGAAGAAACTGCTAAAAGACCCTGGCTGAAGTTCCTAAGTAGTCAAATGACTTTTCCCCAAGAAAGGGAGAACTCGGGTTTTCCACACTTATATATAGGTAGGGTAGGTACCCTGATGGCTGACCTTGGCACTCCAGGTGTTCTTGGGCTTCAATTCCCAGAGGCCAAGTCAGCACGCCTGCTGATCAGGACTTCTGGGAATGGAAGTTCAAGAACAGATGGAGGTCAGCGATCATTAGAGGAGATCCATTAAAACTAATACTTTCTTCAGAGCAGTAGCTGTGTTAGTCTGTGTAGACATATCAGACAAGAAACAAAGCAAACAGGCAAGGAAGTGGACCTGATTCACAAATGCTCACATTAAAATATAGCAGCTAGTCTTTGTACCATATTTTGTTGTTTTTACCTTTGTTTCTTGCCTGATAATACTTTCTTGTATTGTTTTTAGCAGTGACTCCTTTCCAGTGAGTTCTTTCTTCTTTTCATTTGTTTGTTTTTTTGCATTCTTTGAAAAAAAATGTGCTTGTTTATTTAAATTGCCCTTACTTATTTTTTCTCTCTGTCTGAAACTATCCTCTCAACCCAGAATAATCTGACACAAAATAATTATTATTATTATTATTATTATTATTATTATTATTATTATTATTATTATTATTATTATTATTATTATTATTATTATTATTATTATTATTAATGTAACACTAATGTTATTCAGGTAGTTATCTCTCAACCTGTGGCCTGTGGGCTGGATGCAGCCTGCAACACTATTTCATGTGGCCCACCACCACCACACCAGGAAGTGCCATGTGGTTGAGGAAGGGCAAAATGGCCATCCGGCTCCTGAAGCTGTTTGAGGGAGTGTGACCCGGCCCCTGGCTTTAAAAGGTTGAGAACCCCTGCTCTAAATCTTGGCCCAGTTTCTTTGAGGTAGTGCTTCCCCAGGTAAGAGTCCTGGTTTGCCATCTCTGCCATTCAAGAGCAAAACCAAATTAGAAGATGGAGCAAGGAGCCAGGGCCATAGCCAGGGGGTGGTCGCCCACCCTGAGTTAGCCGTTTGCCCACCCTCAAACTCCTGGCTGCTAGTATATGTGTCATATAAGACATTGTTGCCCATCCTGAAAAAATATTTGCCCACCCAAATCTAGAATCCTGGCAATGGCCCTGCAAGGAGCTCACCGGACAACAAATAGCATCAAAGGAGAATATATCTGAGGAACTCAACCTCCCCAACTGACTTGAAGGACCCTGAGTGTAGGAATGCCTAAATGCAAGACCAACATGCTCATGCAGAGGCTGCTAGTGGATAACAACATGCTCTGTGAATGCGGAGAGATACAGAATCCATTGTCTCATTTAATGGTCCGCCAATTACTGCCAGGAACATGTGCTGGTGGGGAATTACTTTTGGCCAACAACAAATCCAAGAAGGGAGCTTCATTTTGGCAATCCAAAGTTTGATCTGAACACAGAAGAAGAAATATTTATGCCATTTGCATGTTTCTATTTTATATGTATGGCATGATTTCCCAAATTTATAGCTGGTGGTCGTAGACTAGGAAAGCTACAGATATGGCTGTAAGCTATTAATTAAAATTCAGGATAGGAAATCATATTTTCCTACTTAATTGCCACTTGTTTCATTGCATTTGAAGGGGGGAGGCTGAGAAATTACTTGTGCTTCAATTATCTTTTCATGTTATGTGAACAGGGGGAGAAGAAAAGGGTGAATCCCTTAACAGCTTATCTATTTGAAGAAACACTCAGGGAAACCCAGAAATGAAAAATGAAGCGTTGTTGTTTTTACAGTCAGTCTCCTCTTTTTATCTAGTTACAAGGATGTATGTTACAAAGGGCACATATTTTGCTCCAGGGGATCATCCCTGTTGAGACAAATATATGTTGTAATGTTGCTACTTCCCTGGATTGAAGGTGGTGGGTTAACTGATAGCAGGCTACATGAAATTTTGTCTTTACCTACAGAGTTGACACAGGACTGCAATGGCTTATTGGTTAAGATACTGAACTTGACGACTAGAAGGTCAGCAGGTCAGCAGTTCAAGTCCCAAGTATTGCACGACAGAGTGAGCTCCCATCCCTGTCCCAGCTCCTGTCAACCTAGCAGTTAGAAAGCAAGGAATTGCAAGTAGATAAATAGGTACTGCTTCGGTGGGAATGGTAATATTCCATGCACACCGGTGTCTAGTCATGCCTGCCATATGTCCATGAAAATGTCTCCAAATGAAGACAGTGCTGGCTCTTTGGCTATAAACAGAAATGAGCACTGAACCCTAGAGTTGGATACAACTGGCTTTCAAAGAAGGGTGACCTTTACCTTACAGAGCTGACATATGAGGAACAGAAAGACAGGAGGCTTTAAAAAAGGACCATCCAAGGAGATTTCAGTTTGGCTGGCAGGTGGTTTTGCAATTCTGTACATGTTAGAGTTCTACCTGCTAGTCTGTAGAGCTGAGTGGCTACTCTAGGTAGGTATGAATTGAATCAAAAAAGAGAGAAGAAGTCTGGGACTGCAGATTTTAAAAGGCTCCCCTTTTACCTGCTGGAGTTTCCATGACAAATCCATAGATTATGTAATAGGTTAAATAAACTGGTCCAAAAGAAGATCAGTGTGGGCAAGGAGATATTTATGAGGCAAAGGACTTTCTTTAGAAGATCCTATATTGCACAGAAGGAAATACAAACTTCAAATAAAGTGAGTGCAAAAGAAATGCAAGGAGTATATTATTAGAGATTCAACGACAACAAAAGAAACATATCTTTAAAGATGTATGCCCTGTTCTAACTAAAGAGATTTGCAGGCCTAGGCAGGCTTATTGATGTGAGTAACTTACTGGGAACTACAAGCAGAAAGTGGATTTGAATCTAGATAGGTATTCAAATGCACATTCCTTCTCCCACCCCCAATACATGGAATGGAATACGTGTCCCGATATGCAGGCAAATGGGCTTCAACACCTACATTCTTACACAACTCATCTTGCACTTTGATATCTTGTTTAGGCACAAAGAGACCTGGATCAGATGCACCAGAATGTGGAGTTCAGCCAGAGAAGTGGCATTGTTTGACCCTAAGGAGGAAGCCAAAGAGAGTGTAGGCAAACTAAATTAAATATTTCCAGTTGCCTTCAGCATTTCCGGATCTTGTTATAGGGACCTGAACTTGAAGAACTGTGTTAAATGTCAATAAAAAGGTGAGCTTTTAAAGGGAGGCCAAAGTGTTATTCAACCTTCAACAGTCATGGACTACAACTCCCATCATGCTTGATGGGGTGGATTGGAACTATAATTGCCTACCATCAAGTTGACTCCAACTTATGGCAACTCTTTGCAAGGCTTCTTAAATATAGAGTGTTCAAGACAGATTTACCATTCCCTTCTGAGACTGTGCCACTTGGCCAAGGCTATATAAGCAGGCTGTTCTCTCAGGAGACACCATGGGGAATTGAACTCCTGACCTGCTGTTCCACAGTCAAGGTAGTCAATTCAATGAGAAACCCAGCCAGCCTATTGGAACTGTGCACCAACACAACTAGAAAAGAATGGATCAGATATAGCTGTTTATTAGCTAGTACTGTATGTGTATTTAAAATTAGCAGTTCTCTAGCAAGTTTTGTTGTTCAGTCGCACAGTAGATTCCAACCCTTTGCGACCCCATGGTCCACTGTCCGCCAGGCATTCCTGTCCTCCACCATCCCCCTCAACTCATGAGCAACCTCTACAGGGGTAGCAGAAAGAGGAGAGATAAGGGTGGCAGAGAGGGAGGGTGGGGAAGGGAAATGGTAGTAGAAAAAGATGGCTGGAAAGAAAGATAAGTTGCAGCAAAAGAAGAAAGGGAGGAAGAAACTGTAAAATCTGTTCTGGCAGTACCTGTTCTCAAAAGAAAAAGTTACCTAGCTCACACAGAAGATCTAACTAAAATATGTATCACTGCAAAAATCAACCTACTTATGAGAAAACTAGAAGACAGAGTTCGTTTTACCGAGTAGGGCGGTATATAAATAAAAAAATAAAAAAAAATTCAAGTGAGGATTTCTCTGTCATGTCATTTTTTCCCCCGGAACCTTTAATTTATATGTAAATTAAAACATGTTTTAAAGTAATCTGATGAGAAATAGATGCTTTTTATTTTGCCTAAAAAGTCATATTTTGACTTTTTAAAGGTGTTCTATCATATTTCTACTTAATTTTGTAACAAACATCATGGTTTGGTCATTGGCAATCCTCCTGATAAGCCAGCAAGTTGGGGGGGGGGGGCAAATTTTTTCAGTAGTGATGGTGATATTTTGTTTTGTAAATTGTGTGAAGATAAGGTATTGCCCCCAAAATATTTTAACACTCAACAACTTTGTGACACCGCAAAACACAAGCATTTTTTAAAAAGCAAGATTGACCTTAATCATGAACAGGTAATGTCTTCCTTTTCAAGAGACTTACTTCTTCAATTGTCTGGCCAAACATCCCACTGCGGTAATGGAGTAGACCATACAGCCAGTGACTCAATGCCAATTGTTGGGCGGCAGTAAAAAACCTGACTCCCTAAAGGGGCCAATGGCTACAGGCAGATGAGCCCCTTTAGGTGGGGTGATGGTCCCCCTCAGTGAAGGAAATGCCACTGGAAACCATCATATTGGACCCAACGGCAAAATGAGCGGAGGAGGAACACTGATCCCCAATGGTCATGGAGACAGAAGAGGTCATGCCAGATGAACTGGCTCTGAAGGTGCACCTTGTCCATATCCTCAAGGCTGTGGCAGTCCATTGCATTCTTGGTATTAAGTCCTGCACGTCTCATTTCATATGTGCCGCAGGAGATGGCTCCGTGATCATAGTGTGTGGGTCACTTCATGGCAAACTGGGATCCACCTTAAACAAATACACACCAATGACATTTTTCCTGTTTCGGGGAGGAAATACATTCTCGGATATGAGTTGCAGCTGTCACCAACTTCTTCAACTGCAGATTCATCAAATACCCAGTCAGAATTTTGTAAGGATCTCTGTACAATGATGGCTACTTCAAATATTCCCTGTAAGGACGTAAGATAGTGGGTAGCCTCAAGCATTTTTTTTTTTTGAGAAGTGCACCAGCCACAGGATTCCAAATGAACCATCTCTAAGGAAAAATTACATCTCTACCTTGTATGAAGATGTGTTAGGAAAGATAAGAGCTGCTGTCGACAACAATAAGATAAAGTCTTCAGTGTATGAAACAAGTGATGTAAACTGAAGATACGTAGCCAGTGTTACTATTGCTACTCTGAAATGTGACCAGTCTGGTGAAGTATTTCTTCTAACATGTGAAATTCTATTTAAAACAGCAACAGTAAACAATTCCAGTACTGCTATACTCGTCGGTGATGCTATCAAACTACCCTAGCTGGATGGAGTAAAAAGAGGAAATATCCTTCTCTTTGAAACATGACTAAAGCAGCCAAGGGACGTAAACTTCTTTATCCAGAAATGATTTGTATCACATGCCTTGCACATAGTTTACACAGAGAGGCTGAAGAGATTAAAAGCAACTATCCTAATGTAAATAAGATCATTTTGAATGGGGAAAAACATTCATTAAACTCCACTTTGAGTTTATAAGTTCAAAGAAATCCCTCCTACTTTGGCTTCCACGCCCCATCCTGCCATGATACTTTGGGAGACTTGGCTAGACGCAGCTTTGTATTATTTCACAGATTATGCTTCCTTGCAGCAGATAGTTAAAGAATATGAATCAAGATTGTGCAAGGTTTCCCCCCTGAAACCTTGGCTATTTCAGGAATATTTATGGTTTAATGGGTCATATTTAAACAATTTCAAGGTAATAAATGCTTGCATACGTCTAACATTTTAGATCATAGAAATTTTCACCATAGTGATTTGTAGTGTCATTTTAAAAATAATAACCCCCCAGTATTCACAGGGCCTTCACCCTACTCACATCCCAAGATAAAGTGGTCAAAAGCTTTGCTCCAGCAAAATAAATGGTTGGAAAGAAGGGATTTGGTACAGCTTCTTTGATGGTGTTGGCAAAGCCCAGGAAGCTTTTTATTTCCCAGACCAAACCCATTTCTGGTTCAGTAATACTGGTTAGCCGCATGCTCCAGAAAAATACCACACCGCTCAGATACTTATTAGAATGGAGGCAGAGAGACCCAGGGAGTTTGCCAAAAGCCATAAAAGGAAATCTGCCTAAGGGCTCAACCAGCAGCACAATGGTTCGTAAAAGAGAGCTTTTACCATCAGGTACTTTCAGCCCTGCCAGTTTTGAGCAGCACAGGGGCATTTTAAATGCATGGGTCTGACCGTAATCAAAACTGGAGTAGCTATTACGAAAAGATGGGAGCCCGTTGCTTCTGGGTAATGCTAAACAGTCCCTCCATTTGAATAAAAGCTTGCTGTTCAGCTGATGGGGGTTGATTGTATCGTTAGTCATTAACATCGAATACATTGTAGACACATTATAACGAATTAGAGAGTGAATTGACCCTCACACGAACCTGCATCTGTCTTTTGGGTACTGTAATTTGCATCTTACGGCGGCTGACATTTACGGGTAGTGCATTCACCCAAAAATGCCTCTTCCTTTGCTTACTCCCAGGCTGAACTTCTGGAAGAGCTAATGCTGTGACTGCTTTTCCTTCTTCTTCTTTTTTTTAAATATCAGAATTTCCTGTGGATTTCCCGTAACTGCTACATCTTCTTCTTCTTCTTCTTCTGGCTACTTTCCCTGATTTTAAAGAACCCTTCCAAACAGCCAGAGAGCAACTGCCATGCAAATGTTACCGGAGAGATTTATGCACGGTCTCTGCCACACAGTTCCATTTAACCCCAATGACCCCTTTCTATTACTCTCAACACCTTAGAGCCAGACAGTGACTTAACCCTGTGGCTACTAGGAAAGGGAATCACTCCCCCACCACAAAGGCTACTGCTGACACGCGGATGCCCACTTGTGGCCATCTAGCATTAGTACAGCTTTGTAAAGAATTTGCTGTTGTTCAGTCGCACAATCGATTCTGACCCTCTGCGACCCCATGGACCACCGTCCTCCAGGCACTCCTGTTCTCCACCATCCCCCTCAACTCGCTTAGCTCTGCGCCCACTGCCTCCACAATACCATCTAGCCATCTCATCTTTGGCCGTCCCCTTCTTCTCTTGCCCTCGACCCTTCCAAGCATCAAGGCTTTCTCAAGTGAATCATCTCTTCTCATTTGATGTCCAAAGTACTTTAGCTACATCTTCACTATTTGACCTTCTAAGGAGCAGTCAGGGTTGATTTCTTCTCAGATTGACCTATTTGTTCTCCTCGCTGTCCAGGGGATTCTCAAAACTCTCCTCCAACACCACATCTCAAAGGCGTCTATTCTTCTGCGCTCAGCTTTCCTAATGGTCCAGCTCTCACAACCATACATTGCCACAGGGAATACCATTGCTTTGACTATGCGAATTTTTGTTTGCAATGTGATGTCTCTACTTTTCACTATGCTCCCCAGGTTTCTCATTCCATCATCTTGCAGGGCTAGGTAAAGGTAAAGGTCGCCCTTGCTCAAAACCCAGTCATATCTGAATCTAATCCATTTATCGCCAAAGAGCCAGTGTTGTCTGCATCTGCAGACATTTCCTTAGACATATGCAGGCATGACCAGACACCAGAGTGCACAGAATGCTGTTACCTTTCCCACCAAAGTGGTACCTCTTTATCTGCTTGCAATTTCTTGCTTTTGAACTGCTAGGTTGGCAGGAGCTAGGATAGAGACAGGAGCTCACTTCATTGTGTAGCACTCAAGTCTCAAACTGCCGACCTTTCAGTCAAGTTCACCATTTTAATTACTAAGCTATTGCAGGCCCCTGAATCCAGGAGTACACCCATGAAATTAATTAAAGCTTATCGGGCTGAATCTGTGCTTAATCATGTTCAAGGTTTGTTATCTACTGTTGATTTGCTTCCAACTTATGGCAGCTCTAATAGGCAATGATCTTCAGAAGAGTTTGCCATGGTGGTTCAGGTAGATTAATCAAAACCTTTTGTTTCATCTAGAAGACTGACCCAATAAAATATAAGTTAAAGGCTGCCATTAAAAGGCAGCTTAATGACTTGACAACCCTGACTGTGCAATGGCTTAAAAAGCAGGAAAATAAAATGTGTCCTCCCCCCCTTTAGCATGTCAGACCAGATGCCGGATGACACAACAGCCAATAAAAGGAAAACTGTCGATTTGTGCTATTAAAGTCTAGCTTGAAAAAAATACTACTCAGTGTCCGAATAGCCTTTTTAGCTTCCCAACCTGCTGCCAAATGTCAATGTGCAATCACAGAAATTGTTTGCAAATACATGATTTTGTCCACAAATTTCTATTTCGTGTCATTTCTCTGCCGAGGGAGGGGATAATATTTATACAGGTAGATTCCTAAAAAATAAAAGTATATGAGAGAAACAAGTGCATCATAATGGATCATTACTGCCCCCAAGTGGTTTAATGGTGTTTATGCTAGGAAAGTTGCTTAATGAATTCACCTCCACCACCCTGTTATAGACAAGTTGTTTCTAACAAACCTCCAGCCTAGAAATTCTTCTCCTGAATCTCAAGTTTCCATGATGCTTTCAGGAAAACCATTTTGTCAGTGGCTTAGGTTCGGAGCTGTCCTGAGTGTACAATAGTCAAAACATCACATTTGTACACTTTTAGCAGTTTAGCACAAAAACTAGGGCCTCTTGGATGATAAGGGCCTGTAGCCTACTGTATCTTCCGCTAAGTCTCACCAACGTAGCAAGGTGATACCAGAAGTCATAGATTCCTGGAATCACTGAGTTGGAAGGGACCATTTTGGCCAGGGGTGACCAATCTTTTATGTTGTGGGCGACACCACACCCTCCCCAGACAGTGTTGCAGTCCAGACCACATCTGGAAGCAGAAGCATTTATGGCTGACATAAATGCATCCACTTTCACATTTATCCCAACCGTGGGCGCATTTTATAGATTATGTAAACACACCCACTTCCACTTCCGGGTGCGGTGGAGGCAGTGCCAGGCCAGATGGGATGGTGTCAGGGGCCGGGGCTGGCCCACAGACCGTAGGTTGAGAACAGTAGTGGGCATCAGCAGGTACACACCAGTTCACCAGAACCGGTAGCAGAAATTCTGGCTGGCCCTGCACATCCAAGTTTTGAAATAAAGTAGTCCTAATTCAGGTGCAACGCAGGGCTTTCCCCCTGGCCATGCCCACCATACCACGCCCATGGTATGGTAGTAAAAAATTTTTGAGCCCACCACTGGTTGGGAACCCCTGATTTAGACTATCGAGTCCAACCACCTGCTCAATACAGGAATCCAAATCAAAGCAGATCTGACAGTTGGTGGCCTATTTCTCTCTTGAAAACTTCCAGTGTTGTAGCGCTCACCACCTCTCAAGGCAGTTGGTTCCACTGTCATACTGCTCTAACTGTTAAGGAGTTTTTCCTAATATTCACCCTATATCTGGCTTTCTGTAGTTTCAGCCCCTTATTATGCATCCTACACTCTGGGATGATGGAGACTACTAGATCCTTCCCTTCCTCTTTATGGCACTGTATTTGAAGAGTGTTGTCATATCTCTCCCCCCCCCCTCCCTCCCTCCAGTCTCCTTTTTTCAAGGCTAAACATGTCTATTTCTTCCAGTCTTTCCTCATATGGCTTGGTTTCCACGATGCGTGCCGCAAAATTGATTGTATGTATGCATAGGGGAGAGTGTGGGCAGTGGTGGGATGTCAAAAATTTTACTACCCCATCGTGATGTCATCACAGTGTGGGCGGAGCTAATCTCATGATGTCATGATGTCATGGGTGGGGGTCAAAGAAAAAATAATAAAATAAAAATAAGCACACACACACACACACTCCTCAGCCCATCCACCCACCCACCCACAACACAAACTCGTAAATAAATAAAATAAAATAAATAAAATAAAAATTACATTAAAATACTCCCTCTCTCCCACCCACCCCAAACACAAATTAACCCACACAGCCCAAACACAAACCCATCACTTCCCTGTTAGTATAAGTGCCTGGGCAGCACCATGTTGCAAGATGGAAATGGTCATCATACCAGTTCTCTAGGATAATATGCCTTAATGTAAATGTAAAACAGCTCTACCTCCTTAAGGGTTCTCCAACTGGAACAACACTTGGAACAGCACAGGTGTAGCTTATTGATGAGGTAACTCCAAGACTTTGCTTAAAAACCCCAAGCCAGGCCTTTTTAGGAACGGTGGTAGTACGTCAATATAGGTAAAGGTATTAAATACACATTAAAATACACACAGACACACCACATCCAAAGGTGAGTCACTTACCCTGAGGAGCAGACTATAGGGAGCTTCAGGCTAGCAGCTTCTCTTCCTCCTCCCCGCTTGGGAGGACAGCAAGGAGGCTGTGCATATGTGCCAAGCACTGTAGGTGTGCATGAACACCAAGTGGTTTGCGTGCATGCACAGTGGGAGAACCAGTGTAAAGGTAAGCCCCGAAGGTGGTTCTCCCCCAAAAAAGCTGCTACCGGTTCTCCAGGACACTGGGAAAAGTTACTACCGGTTCTGGTGAACTGGTGAGAACCTGTTATGTCCCATCACTGAGTGTGGATGAGTAAATAAATCACTACTTGTGCAAGCTGTTCAATCACATTTAACTACACTGGTGGCACTTTTGCTTAAGCCTTCATCTCTAGCACCAAAACCAAGTGAGTTCTGTGATACCTTTGAGGCTAAGTTGTTTTACCAGGCTTCAGCTTTCAGGGGTTGCTCTCTAGTCACTCTGACACATGGAGCATTGTTTCAAAGGAGCATTATGATGGTGAACCTTGGTACTTCAGGTGTTCTAGAAGGTTGGAGGGCAAAAGAAGGGGGCAGCCAAAAATGAGATGGCTAGATGGTATTGTAGATGCAATGGGCACAGAGCTGGGCGGGTTGAGGAGGATGGTGGAGGACAGAAGTGCCTGGAGGGCAATGGTCCATGGGGTTGCAAAGGGTCGGAATCGATTGTGCGACTGAACAACAGGAATTTTAATTCCCAGAAGCCCTGATCAGCAGGAGTGCTGACTTTGGCTTCTGGTAATTGAATTCCAAGGACACCTGGAGTGCCATCACTGGATTAGAGGGTGTGTCTATAGCCACCACATTTGATGCAACTGAGGTACGATCTATGAAAGTTCATGTCTAATAAAAACATGGCAGCACTGCTGTGCCAGGCCAGGCTGGGCCACACCACTGTACTGCTGCCACCTACCTGCTGCTCCCCGAATCCTCGACGGCCCAACAGCAGCAAAGGTAAGGAACTAGGGTTTGTTTTCTTTGTGTTTCAGAGGGGGGTATTTTATGTAGTGTGCATTTATGTTATTTTTATGTGTACTGAGTCTTTATTTTATTTTATTTTTATTTTTTCTTTGGCTCCGCCCACAACGTCATGACATCATGATGTTGGTGCTGCCCATGATGTCATGACGTTGGCTCCACCCATGACATCGGCCCCGCCCACAGTGTGGTAGTAAAAGTTTTGACATCCCACCACTGCTACTGCACCAGTGCAAGGTCCTCACACATCATCAGCCAGTGCTATGCTTTTAATACTCACATTGTATGGTTTTTGCAGAGCAGAAGCCACTTCAGAGCAGCCTGATCCTAATCTGCTCCATTAGGACTGGAATCAGATGAGGCAAAGAGATACACCCCCACATACACCAGCAGCAGCAAAGCCCATTCTGAAAGCTGGCCTACAAGCTAAAGGACACTCTCTCCAAACCTCCTCCCCTTCAGATGTGTTAAAATATAATAGTCAGCACTACTGGCCATGCTGTGGGTGTGCCTGTAATTGTAGAGGGACATATTTGAATGGCATCATGCTGGGAAAGGCTGATATAGCCTCAGGCTTTCCTTTGACTGGTGGGACACGTAAGCCTTCAGTTCTAAGAGGAAGAGTAGCAATTACACTTGCATACCATCCCTTAGCACTTAGTACACTCTCTGGGCAATTCATAAGTTAATTAGCATTTTGTCCCCAACATGCTGGGTACTCAATTTACTGACCTTGGAAGGATGGAAGGCTGAGTCAACACTGAGCTCTGTCAGGATCAAACTCACAATGTGAGCAGTTTTGGCTACACTATTGGAGCTTAGCCACTGCACTGCAAGTGTCCTTTTCCTCTTTGAGAGGAAAAACGCTATTGGTGAGAATTAAGACCTCCTTCCAGTCATCTGTGTCCACCACACCTAAATAAAAGGTCTGTGTGATAGGATCTCATGTTGACCCCATGGTCACCGTGTTGCATTCTGCCAGTAGCTCCTCGGAAAGGATCATGAGACTGAAGAGGAGAAGGCTGCACATAATGATTTTACGATTTGTAGCAGTTTCTCCCATATACACTCGGTGGCAGCCTTGACTTGCTGGTAATTACTTCCAGCTTCTACAAGCCCCTTGCAGCAAAACCAACCAAGAGTTTTGTGCTACCCTTAGGAATGACGTCTTGTTCTTGCCTTGAGCTTTCGTGGACACAGCCTACTTCTCCAGGTGCAGAGAACCCAACACAAGTCATAGGATTTCAATGCAGATTCGTTCTGAATCTAAGGGGTGGAATAAAATAAAATATAGGAGGGCCCCTGAATCTATGAGTTTGGTATCCATAGTTTCCACAACCCAAAAATATTCATTGAAAATTCCCAGAAATATGTAATGTATTCCCAAGGTGTGTTACCAGAAACAGCCACTAAAGACTGCTATATAGACCAGCAGTGGTAAACCAATGCCACACATGCCAGAAGGAGCACACAGATAGAAAGTTTCTTCAAAAAGGCTGAAATTAATGAGGATTGCCAAAGAGAAGTGTTGATGGGCTTAATATCAAAGTACTGACTCCTTACTACTGATACCCATTTAAAATATCTTTCAGCAACTCAATCTTATCTCTATCAAACTTGACTCAGTAAGATAAGCATTTGATGCTTGACCAAAAGATCGTGGAGACCTTCTGTCCTCATTAACTGTCCAGAGGAGTGGTATCATATCTAACCCCAAATTGCCTGTTCAAAAGGTACAAACCTTACAAGGTTTAATTTAGGAGGACTTCATCTTTGGAGAGATGTGCAGGCAGAAATGTTCCAACATCCACAGAGCAATCAAATAATACTGTATATTGCCAACAACCAGATGGATGGACCCTTGTTGCAAAGTGATTAGGATGCAGTACTGTGGTGAAAGACTGCTCATGATGTGAGTTTGATTCTGATGGATCAAGGTTGACTCAGCCTTCCATCCTTCCAAGGTTGGTAAAATGAGTACCGAGCAGGTGGGGAGGGGGATAAAATGCTAATTATTTTGTGAACCACTCAGAGAGTCCACTAAGTACTATGGGGCAGTATAGAAGTGCAATTGCTATTGCTATAAACAATAATGGACAAATTAAAAAACCATTCAATATTCACTGAAGCAATCACCACAGATGTTTAGCACATTGATCACTGGAAAACTGAGAAATTATCAAGAGTACAATCAAGAATGAGAGTGCTTCTGACTTTTAATCAAACTACAATACCTCTGATGTTATAAAAATGAAAATATTCATTTCTTTGGTATGTTTGCATCTGGAGTATCCACTGATGTTACTATCCAGCCCCTACTTGCAAATATTGTTAGCAGCTGACTTTGCCTTCTGGCCTTGAGACTGCAGGTTATGCAGTTCCTTCTGCTAAAACACCACTCTTATCTCAAGATGTTGATAGAGGAACAACACAGCTGCCAACAGTGGCTAATTTGTTAGAAGACAGAGGCTTGCTACAACTTAACCCATTAGAAACCAACCTTCTAGGGGTGATCAACTAAAGTCCAATACTGTATTAAATTGAAGAGGCTTAAGAATGGCAGCCAACGCACAAACTTTGTGACTAAGACGCCTACCCCTTTCCTCTTAAGGAAGGGAATGGCTAAGTGTATTACTACCAACAAGCAACCCCAGCTGCCACATAATTTACTGCCTATAGTAATAATTTTGCTGATATAAAGAAGAACTACCCAAAACAACAGGAAAATCCCCAAAGCTGCCTCACAATTCTGCTCAGTGAAATGCTATGAGGTAAATTTCTACACTGAATTCTGCTCCAAAGAGCCCAGGATTACCAAAAGCAGAAGGTATTCCAGGAGAACCCATCAATATTAGAAGTATCCACCTGAAGGCTGTATTTTGAACAATACTAAATCAATAGGTTTACTCTGCAAGGGTACAGATACATCCTTGCCCTGACCAAGATGGGACATCACTGCATGATTATCTTATCTGCATGATTACTGGCAGTCTGCAAGACCTTGGCAGACCTTCTTCTTCTGACATCTGCATACTATTATCAAATATGGCCCGATGTCATCTCTTGGGCCTCCAGGAGTTTTTGGACTTCAATTAAGAGAAGCCCAAGTCAGCACACCTGTTGATTATCTGAGGGCCCAAGGTTGAGAAATCCTGTCTTAGAAGATAATTCAACACCTTACTTGGAATAGCCCTTAGAAACATGTCCTGAAAATAATCATCATATGCTATTAACAGTGATCTCCCTTCTTCAGTAGCCAAAATGGGTAGATATGTCTCTTCTCTCAATTAAAATGTTGGGACCTGGAGAGAACATTACCTAAACTGTATTTCTTGGAATGCATCTAGCTGGCTTAACAAAATCCAAGACCCAATATTCCTGCAATTAATGTGCCACTGGTTTCCTCTCATCGCAGCTTTTCTTGTTCATTTTTCTTCTTCCATGTCTAAGCTAAAATGAAGGCACCTTTGTGTGAGTTCATTCTGCACTTCCTTTCTCCTCACCTTGTGTGAGCAAGATTAGCCAGCAACACAAGGTGGCCGTTACCAGGGTATGCCAAATTGTGGTTTAAAAAATACCAGAATATTCTAGGCGGCTCTTTCTGTGTACCCCTTCTAGTTCAGGGAAGCAAAGAGAGGCAGAAAACATGAATCCTCAGACCTTGTTTCTTGCAAGGGGTAAAAAGCACCTCTACAGGCAATCTGGGTGTGTGTATATAGCAGCAAGCAGTGGGGTGAACTCCTCTCCCCGCATTCTTCCCCGTCAGCAGCATCTAGTGCCTGCTTTTTGTTTTAAAAAGTGTGGGGCAGGAGGCATGACAAGAAGATTCAATACAGGATTTGACCAATTAGGCCTCCAGAGAGTATTCCGGGGTCTAGCGAGACAGCCATCTGGCAAGACTAATGGAATATCCTGGTAAGAGTAATCTTGCCAGCTGTCTTGTTAGATCTTGGAAATCTCTCTGGAAGCGAAAGATCAGCATCAGCAGCTTCCCTAGCATGTAGGACCTCTTAAACAAAATGTTCACAGAGCAAGAAATTGAGCTCTGGAGATCTTTTTATCAGTAGAACAAGATGATCCCCCTGGCCACCTCTGTACTGCCTAAAACTTCTAAAACTTTGGTGTTTCCCTTTTGTGTGTTGAAGGACAGCAGGTGAGACGGATCACAGAATGCCTTTCTGCTTTTCCATCTCTCTACAAGAGTTGGTTTTTCTCTGCAGACAGGCATTCTGAATGTGAAATCTAGTGGTGTTTCTGCAAACTTGTTTTGAATCCTGATAATTTCACTCCCAGTCATAAGAGAATCTGGCTTGCTGACACTTGGTATTTTTACAGAGACAGTAATGGTGACATCATCCGTGTGTGTTGTGACATCAGCCTGCATAGTGACATCATGTTACTTCTGGTTAACCCTTTTCCCCTGGAAGATATGCCAGAGATATGCTTTGTCTGTGATGGCAGTTCTCAGACTATTCTGACCTAAAATTACTTGGTGGTGAAGTTCACTGGACCCCTACTCATGAGACAGGAGAATGTATGAAGCAACATAGTAAAAGAAAGATGACAGCGAGGAGGTCAGTAGAGCTACATATCTACTTTCGCTTCCGGAAGCAATGAGGGTAGGGTGGGCCGGATGAATTGGCATTGGGAGCCAGATCCAGCCCACAGGACATAGTTTGGGCACCCCTGCCTTAAGAGCACTGTGGAAAGCAAAAAGAAAATGTGAAAATAAAAATTAGTTTTCCTGTTGCTTTGGGGCCAAGTTAGTTCCGATATCAAGAACAGCAGTTTTTTGCCATGTTTGGGATCATATTAAAAAGTTTAACACTGTTTAACACTGGCAACAAAGAAAGGAAAATTGAGGGTCTAGTTTGTGTAGCTGAAATAGAGAAAGACGGGAGCAACAAGTTTTGAACATGGTGTGTGTGCGTGTGTGGTGGGGAGGGGGAGAGACCCCATGGAAAGACTGAGCTGCACTCAGTTACAACATTCAACACAAATTCATTGGATTAGGAGTGTTTTAACTGCAGGTGTGTCTTTCTTTTGTACTAGTCTCCAGCTGATGAATCTAGGGAGTTCCAGCATTCCCCCCTCCCCTTTAAAAATAAGTAGTGGGCATGAACATATAGAACATTGTTGATAGAAGTGAAATACATAATTACAAATTGGAAGCACAAGTCCCAGGAGGGGGAGCACAGGTTGAATTATTTTGTCAATGTAAAATTGTATTATTTGTTAATGTATGTGATAATGATGTTTTTGTGTGTTTAAATGTTGTTAAATTTCAATAAAAATTTTAAAAAAATAAGTAGCAGCTTCTAGTCTGAAGTCTGCCCAACCCTCTTTCGTGACCCACATTTCAGGGGAGAGGAGAGGCAGAGCACAAGAACAGGATTTTTAACTAGGCATGTTGCACTGCTTTGGACAAATGTGTCAAAGTGGACCAATGGCTGTTCCTACCATTGCAGGGCAACTACAGGGTGCGGCAGAGAACCGCTCTTCATACTTAGGATGGAACAACACCACAGTGAATTCTTTCTACTCTATTCTTTATAAGTTTCAGAAGATGGTCAGGGACTTAAACTGGGGAAAGGAGAGACCGAGGAATTGTACAACAGCAACAGTCCCTGCTGATGCCTGAAGGAGAGGCTGAGAGATAGCAAAAGTCTCCCCTAGCAGTCCCTAATTGTATCCATTTGTATTTTCCTCCATTCAGGGGAATTTATTCTTTTTTTAGACAGCAGTCCAGAAAGGTACAGAAAATGTGATAAACCAGAGGACCAACAGGCTGGAATGCCTTCTGAAGGGTCATGAGGCTCAGCTCCAATCTGTGTTCCTTTGATTTAGATGCAGAACAGGTGGGGGTGGGCTTCCACACACCCTTAATCTTGACTTTGTATGGAGAAGGTGCCGGGATAAGTCCCCAGTCTGTCCAGTGGGAAACGCAATCAGGTAGCAGAACTGAGACAGATCTGCTGCCATCCAGAGCAGACTGGTCCTAATGAACCAATGGTTGGATTCAGTGCAAGGTAGCTGCAGGTGAAGGATACTAATGCAGGTTCAAGGAGCTTCATTTGTGGTCCCAGCACATCTACAGGCAAAATAATTCAATGGTGCATCCCTCAAGTAAAGCTATGGTTTGGGTTTCCTGAGCTTTGAGAGGCTAGGGTTATTTAGAAGGGTATAGAACAGCAGCCATCTTGTCCTGGCTTTTCTGGATATCCTATAATCTGAAAGAAAACAAGGAACCAGGATTTGATTTTCAGTGTGTTCTACATCAACACAATTCAAACATCCTTTCATGGCACAAGCAACAAATGAAGCAAGAGTCTGTCTCTATTTCTGAGTTGAGCTAAGCATAACCATCATTCCTGCCCCCATGTTTCCCAGAAACATATGTCATGACACAATACATTTTTCTGACACATAAATTTAAGAGATAGAACATGGCTTGGTAAATATCTTCCACCAACGCAGGCCAAAACAAGGGGGCAATGTTTTGTCACTCTCCAAAACTGCTGGCCTGATTTTGAGATTGACCATTTGATGACAGAAATTTCTAAAGTTTCCTACTAGGACCCTAAGATATTTAAGCATAAATGATAAATGTCTACCATTGCTGTGGTCCTAACCTTTACCCTAATTAGTGATGGCGAACCTTGGCACTCCGAGTGATCTTGAACTTCAATTTCCAGAAGTCCTGATCAGCAGGAGTGCTGACTTAGGCTTCTGTTAATTGAAGCCCAAGAACACCTGGAGTGCCAAGGTTCACCATCACTAATATACACACCTGTCAACCACAGTAGGGCTTACCTGTTACTTTGCTGAAGTGATGGTAGTTGGAGGCTCTCTGCTGTTGTCCTGTTCTGGTTGCAACCACAAGAACATGGCAAAAGCACACAAGGGTCGGGTTTGTGTGATAGTGGTCCACAAAGAGCATCCCAATCCATGTTCTAAACCCTATAGTGAAAAATATAGGACCTCATGTCATGGAAAGTATGGCTAGCAATGACTAACTCTATGTTCAGGAAACTCGGCAGCATTTCCACAGAAAACTAGCATGTTTTACTCTTCAAAACCTAGTGACAAGATCTGCCTCTCATTCTGGGGTTAGCATAGCCATCACTCTTGGGTTACAGTTCAGAATGCAAATCTTTGCTTATTTCATATTAGTAATAAGGTTATTGTTATTGTTCATATTAATGGGTGAGAATGAAACATTTTAAAACTTTGCTCCACTTTGGGCAAAGTAAGAAGAATTGGGTGCTTCTTTCTTTCTTTCTTTCCTTCCTTCCTTCCTTCCTTCCTTCCTTCCTTCCTTCCTTCCTTCCTTCCTTCTACTGCTTTTGGTGATGAAAAATCCACAGGAAAGTTTATCTAAAGTGTGTGTATATTATGTTAAAAAGCCTTGCAATTCTGCACAAAACATGTTTGCTTGCTTGCTTGAATCTGTGCGTGCGTGCTTGAGTATATATGTACACTTATATGTATGTATTATGTAGCTGGTTCTCTTCTTCCTCTGTTGGTATGTTTGCTCAGTTGGTTGTTAAGTCTAGGCCAAGGGACTCTATGAAACGGCCCAAGGTCATACCTCCATCTACAGCTTCATAGCCTTTGGGCATTATAGTCCTGTCTATCCGGGCGACCAACCAAGATCCCACGAAGACACTGCTTAGCAACCGGAACAGGCAAACATTCAGGCCCAGCAGCACATTGTAGAAGAGCAGGAAATAGTTGAAATTGTGGAATGCCTTCCTGAAGAAGAAAAAAAGCCCCCCCAAAATATCCCATCAGAGGAAAAATGTTTGTGATGGTTGATGGAGAAAAAGATGAGAGCAATTGGTATTGTTGTTCTCAATACTGACTGAATGAAACTGCAGTGTCAGATTAAAACCAGATTGTGGAAAACTCTGCTGGAGAAGGGATCTTCTACTCTAAGATATCCCTCAGCCTAGATTTTATTATCACCTCGTCTCCCTTCCCATCTTTAGCCCCTTCAGCTAACTCAGTTTACAAAAGCTCTTACTATCTGCCTGTGTGCGTCCACTCAATCACCATGAAGTCCCACAGCAGCTTCTTCCAAGCAAAAGATAGCCCACCACCTTTTTGAAGGAGCAGGAAGGAAGTAAAGCCTGAGAGTTATAATCTGCACATCAACAAGCATTTTCTGAAAAGAGGCTAGAAGGAACTTGAGTCTATCAGGCAGGCTGTCATCCCTCTCCTCCCCACGGATTCAGGTTGCTATTCACAAGTGTTGGCATTTAGCTTCCAATTGGAAGTTGGCCCTAAAATCAGTTACTCTGGTGTGGAGTTCTCCTGTAATTTTTAGGCTAGGCACAGAGACCAGATCCTCTTCTGCATAGGCCATTGGATCTCTGGAGGCTAAAGATGCCTCTGAGATCAACATCATCTGGCAGTTTGACAAAAGCCTCCAACTTTCCTCTGCCAGGGGGAATGCAAAATGACCACAGCCAGTGTTGGCTGAGGTCACAGCGTAGTACTTGGCAGGTGACTATTCCCTTAAGGCAGGGGTGCCCTAACTTTTCAGGCCATGGGTCAGCCACATGGTTCAGCAGGCCAGTCATGTGGTTTCTCCCACCAGAAGTGGGAGTAAAACTATGGCTCTTGGGCCAGATCTGGCCCCTGATGCCAATTCATCCATTCCCCCCACTGCCCTTGTTGCTCCCGGAAGCAGAAGTAAAATGTACCCATCTGGGCGCATTTTACTTCTGCTTCCAAAGTAACAAGGGGGGGGCGGATGAATTGGCTTTGGGGTCAGATCCGGCCCACGGGCCATAGTTTGGGCACCCCCTGCCTTAAGAGTACTGTGGAAAGCAAAAAGAAAATGTGAAAATAAAAATTAGTTTTCTTGTTGCTTTGGGGCCTAGTTGGTTCTGGTATGGAGAACAGCAGTTTTTTGCCATGTTTGGGATCGTCTAAAAAGGCTGGAGCTTGCAGAAAGTTTGCTTTGGAAGGATTTATCTAACTCAAGCCTGAACAATCTCTAAAGATCTAGAGGTCACACACGCCCATCCTTGGACCTTGGAAGGAGGCAGAATCTCCCACACCACAACCTACAGAAATATTTCCCATGCCTTTTATTTAACTAGATATATTGGAAGACTCATGCCAAAAACGCCCTTCATGCCCCTGGGAAGCCTAAGGAAACTTGCTTTCTTTCAAAAATTTGGGAGGGAGAGGAATAGGCCTACAGACACACATATATCCCACGAGCTGAATGTTGCACACCCCTCATTTAACTGCAGGCACAGGTAGTACATATTACAGGTTCCCCATCACCTTTCACATACAGTACAACACTTCTGTATCTATCACAGTATGACCAGGTTACAGGTTTCCAGGGAAATGTGCAACATGAAGACATAACAGCACTGGCAAATAAGCACCATATTGTGGGACCAGGAGGAAAATCTATGAAGGCTGCAGTGGTGGCAGTGGTGAGCATCAGCAGGTTCACACCAGTTTGCCAAAACCAGTAGCAGAAATTCTGGCTGGCCCCTCTGGCCATCCAAGTTTTGAAATAAAGTAGTCCTAATTCGGGTGCAATGCAGGGCTTTCCCCCTGGCCACGGCCACCATACCATGTCCACAGTGTGGTAGTAAAACTTTTTGGAGCCCACCACTGAGTGATGGGCAGCAAAAAAATTCATGACCACACCATGGGCAGAGCCTACATCATGGGTGGAGCTTATCATGGGTGGAGTCTACATTGTGGGAGGAGCCTATGTAATGGGCAGAGCCAATGTCATGGGCGATCTAGTCATGCCTGCCATATGGTCATGTATACATCTGCAAACACAGGCAGCACTGGCTCTTCGGCTGTAAATTGAGATGAGCACTGCACCCTAGAATTGGATATGACTGGCTTTTGAGCAAGGGAGACCTTGAACCACTTGCAGGGACAAAACCTGACAAATTTGAATACCAATCAGGGATCTTCTGTTATTAGGTAAAGGTTGCCCTTGCTCGAAATCCAGTTGTTACCAACTCTAGGGTTCAGTGCTCATCTCTGTTTATAGCCAAAGAGCCAGTGGACTTGATCCACAAAAGCTCACATTAAAATACAGCAGTTAGTCTTTAAGGCGCCACGTTTTTGTCTTTTTGTTTTGTTTATTCTCTGATATGCTTGCACAGAATAAAACTTTAAATGGTAGCTGTGTTAGTCTGAGCAGGGCAGGGAGGTGGGTGTGGCAACCCAAGTTCGCTTCCCCCACCCACCCACCCAAAGGCCACCCAATTTTGCTACCACCACCCCTGCCGTGGGGATGCAAACCTGTTACTGCCCCCCACTGGAAGGCTGCCATTTTGAGTGACAACACTTACGCCAAGTAAAGAAATGAAAGTATACACCACGCACAGCTTCCACTGCAACAGAATTTTTGTCTTCCTAGAAACACAAGGATTTTTTCTAGCACAGCTTAGAAAGTAAAGAATCCTGGTGACACAGTGGTTAAGCTGTTGTTCTGCAGCCAGAACACTGTGAGTTCAATTTTGACCAGGACTCATGGTTCACTCAGCCTTCCATCCTTCCAAGGTTGGTAAAACAAGTACCCAGCATGTTGGGAGCAAAATGCTAATTAACTTGTGAACTGCCCATAGCATGCACTAAGCGCTATGGGGTGGTATATAAGTGTAATTGCTATTGCTGCCTTTCTCCTGCATACAAAGGCCCAGTGCTGAAACCAGCTTCTCCCAGGTAAGAGGAGCCCTTGCAGAGAACCCAAGTTGCACCTTCCCATCATTGACCTGTTATCAAGGGCCAAGGGCTTTTCCTTGTCCTTCCGAGAAGTTTTCGGCTGAAGGAAGAACCTGGCAGCAATCACGAACTGCATCACCATAAGTCCCATGACAGGGGCAACTGTGAGGCTGGAGGAGACAAGAGGAAACCAAAGGTATGGTTTTAAAACAGTATTAATAAAACCACGGAATGTATGTATTGTTCTGCACATCAAGCCCCTTTTGAATTATGGCAATCTCAACAGGTTCTTCAGGGAATGTGAGAAGCCCAAGGAGTAGTTTTACCTTTGCCAACCCTCCTAGGAGTTTCTGTGGCTGAACAGGGATTTGAACCCAGGCTTTCTGAGTCCTAGTGTGACATACTATACACGACACCACCCTGATCCTGTTTACTTCCCAACTTCATAGGCAGAATACTGGTGCTTATGTGCCACAACAGCACCACCAATACCCCAAAATAGAACTTGGAAGTAACTAATTAGGTCACACAGTTACCCATAATGAGTTACTTTTTTAATAAAATGATTAATATATTGGGTAGTTACTACATTACAGAAGAAGTAGTAGCGTTACTTTTTAGATCAGGGGTTCTCAACCTTCAAGTTGGGGCCCGGGTCACTCTCCCTCAAGCAGTTGAGGGGCCAGACTACTTGTCGTCCCCCCCCCCCATTTGCAGCTGTCATAAATGTGTTTATGAAGGTCGTGGACTCATTTACAGCTGTCGTAAACACATTTACAAAGGCCGTGGACTCATTTACTGCTGTCATAAATGCATTTATGATGGCCATAAATGAGTCTGCAGCTGATTCCAGTGGTGGTGATGGCTGGAGCGAGGGTGGGGGCTGGATTATTTGATTCCACAGGCCAGATCTGGCCCACAGACCATAGGTTGAGGACCCCTGTTTTAGATAATGCAGTCAAACTCATCCAAAGGTGTTGGTACTCCCTTGCTTTGGTGCTCCCAGCAAAAATGTGTCAGCCTCTGTCAGTGTACTCTCTGTCCGCAACATACACTATGGAAGATTTGGTGTTAGTTGTCCCAAATGCACTTGATGTTGCCCAATACCTGATATAATTATTAATTGTACTGTGATGTTTCTGGCAAGAACTAAGGAGGAAAGAAAACTATTACTTTCTGTTGCAATAAGAATTGTTTCTAATTACTTCCTAGAGTCACTTTTCATAGGTTCCGTGCAGTGGTGGGATGTCAAATTTTGTACTACCCCCACCATGATGTCATCACAGTGTGGGCGGAGCTAACGTCATGACATCATGACATCATGGGTGGGGCCAAATAAAAATAAAAATAAAAATAAAATAAAAATAAGCACACACACATACACACCCCTCAACCCACCCACCCACCCACAACATAAACCCGTTAATTAATTAATTAATTAATTAATTAATTAATTAATTAAAATTAAAATTACATTAAAATACACCCACCTACCCAAACACCCACCCCAAACATAAGCCCCGAAAGTGGTTCCCCTGAAAAGCTGCTACCGGTTCTCTGTGACGCTGGGAAAAGTTACTACCGGTTCTGGCGGACTGGTGCGAACCTGTTACATCCCATCACTGGTTCCGTGCCATTTCTTTCATTAATCCTAAATAGTAAAGGAATTATGCTTTGGTTTTACCTCTTGTGTTTTTTGCAAATATTTCAAGGTGCAGTACCAAAAGAGGCCACTAGGACAGAGTGCTTCCCTGTACAGTATTTTATTGTCTTACAGCAGGCATTCTCAACCTAAGGCCCATGGCATTTCATCTGGCCCCTGACGCCCTCACCGCTCTCAGAAGTAGAAGAAAAATGCACCATGCATGCACAGAATGCAGAAATGTGTTCTGCACATGCACGGGATCCATTTTACTTCCATTTCCGGGTGGGAGGAACCATGTGACCAGCCTGCTCGGCTGTCTGGGTAGTGTGATCCGGCCCACAGCATGAAAACATTGAGAAAGTCTGGCCTACAGATTGCTTGCGCAATTTAAGCAGTTATGACAATGGCCAATATCATCTTGAGGAACTCCACTAGCTTAGCGCAAGTATCATCACTGACAATGTTGAAACACAGAGTAACATGGCTATCATTTTAAAAATTTCAACTAGTGGCAAGCTGTAGCTTCCAATGACTTCCTTCCTGTTGCACCAGTGCAATGACCACAAGTGAAAACTGGTCAGCAACATACATCTTGGCTATGAAGGAGCACATAACTCAACATAAAACACACAAACAAACAAAAATTGGAGTTCAACATAAGAGACACTAGTATCTCCAACCAGAGATTTGAGCGGTACCCTCAAATTGGGATTGTAAAAGAGCGCATGCTTTGCCCCATGCACCCCCCATGGCCTGTGAACACCTAGCAGCTTTCTGGTTCATAGTCAATCTTGATCAGTTTAAGAAGACTGGCTCTACTAAAATGAAGGACACTTACATAAAATTTCTCAAAGAATCAAGCATATGTTTCCACTGACCATGCTTGATGGGCAAAATAAAGCCATACATAAACATGACCCCCAAGACGCAGTGTACTGTGTGCATGATCAGGTATCCTAGAAAATAAAGCACAAGTGAACACATTAGAAAAAAAATAAACAAGCAAACAGAATAAATAATGCTTTGCCCATAACATAGAAGTCACCTACCCCACAGGATATATGCAATTTGCCAGCCAGAATATCTTGCTATTGCTCCCTGTTAATATTTTTTAAAAAATTAAAGTTATAATAATTCATTATCATTATTATATGCCAAGAAAGAGAAGAAGGTAGCCATATGTTGGCTCAGCAATACTACATGCAAGAAGGATCTTAGGATTATTGTAGATCACAAGTTGGATATGAACCAGCAGTGTGATGTGGCTGCAAAAACATTGGTGCTATTTTAGGCTGTATTAACAGAAGTAAAGTCTCCAAATCCCATGAATTCCTAATTCCCCTCTATTTGGCACTGGTTAGGCCTCATTTTGAGTACTGTGTCTAGTTTTGTACCCTAGACTTTAAAAGGATGCTGATAGACTGGAACAATTTCAGAGAAGGGCAACAACGATGATCAAGGGACTGGAAACCAAGCCCTATGATGAAAGACTGAAAGAACTGGGCATGTTTAGCCATAGCATTCTTCAAATATCTGAGAGATTATCATTCAGGGGAGGGGCAGGATCTATTTTCAATCATTCCAGGAAGCCAGATTTTGCCTGAGTTTTGTTCGAGTTTTATAATAACCTTACATGCTGTCTGTAATTGGAGTGGCTGGGCGGTTATCTTTGCAATGGGGGTGGCTGCTTATCTACCCAGCACTAACCAGTCATTCTTTCCACCCTTTGAATTCAAAGAGAGTCCCACCTCTTTCTGCGCGGCGTTCTTTCCCTCTTTTTTGTTCGTCGCTATCAGCTTTGTTTCTGTTGGTCTGTTTGGTTAGTTCAGGGATTCTAAACCTGCGGCCCATGGTGTGGTGCCATTTCATGGGGGGGGGGGAGGACACTAGGAAGTGCAATGTGGTAGAGGAAGGGCAACATGGCCATCCGGCTCCCAAAGCTGTCTGAGGGAGCGTGACCCAGCCCCTGCTTTAAAAGGTTGAGAACTCCTGGGTTAGTTGCTAGCATGCGTACAGTCAAGCAAATAGCATGCACATGTCTGTTATTCCAAATAACTGTACAAGTACATTTTTTTAAAAAAAAATTCTCCTACAAATATCTCAGAGTGAGTTATTGAGATTTTAAGTGCCAGATAATGAGAGAGGGTTAGACTCAGGGAGACTTCTAGTTATTCTCTTTGGTGAATCTCTTTACTTCTACTACACATCTACAACTTCTGCAACAAATATCAGGGAAAACTTCCTAACTATTAGAGTAGTATGACAGTGGAACCAATTATCTCAGAAGATAGTGAGCTTTCCAGTACTGGAGGCATTCAAGAGAAAGTCAGACAACCATTTGTCAAACAGGGTTTGATTTGGGTTCCAGCACTGAACAGGGAATTGGACCCGATAGCTGTATAGATCCCTTCCAGCTCCATTATTATATGATTGTATGATCCTATTCTATATCAATAACTTGACCTACATTTCAAATAAAAAAATTGACTGGGGATCGTATCCTATCTTATTGTAGTCCTTAATAGCAATCCTGAGCAGTGACAAATGGACAAACATTTGGAAGCCATACATAGAATCCAGCAATCAAGATTCTTTTTCACATTCAGTTGTGACCAAAAGTTTCATCATGAGACAGGAGAAAAGCTTATTCTTTCTAGTGCCAAAGGCAGGATTTATCGATCTATAGCCTGTAGGCCAGATCCAGCCTGTGGCACAATTTCATCTGGCCCTCGCTCCTTAACCCATGGCAAGCCAGTAAGTAGAGAAGCATCGGTGTCTGTGGTGTGGAGGGAGGGAGTGTTGGAGGGCTGGACTGGTGGTGGGGAAAGTGTTGGCAGTGGTGGGGAGGAAATGTTGGCTGGCCATACTGGTGGTGTGGGGGGGGGAGTGTTGGCAGCGGCAGCAGTGTAGGGGGGGATGTTGGTCGGCTGGCAAAAGCAGCAGTGGCACAGGGAAATGGGGGGCTCAGGGTCTTGGCGTCGGCAGTGGGAGGGACACCAGTCCAGCCTGCCAACAGTCTGACGGGGGCATGATCTGGCCTCTGGCTTAAAAAGGTTGAGAACCCTGGCCTAAAGTCACAGATCCAACTCAGCCATTGGCCAGCTGTGCATCTGAAATAATTTCTTTGCTTTCTCTCCTATGTGTGAATAGTTATTATTCATTCTTGAGGTGCAAGAAAAACTCTGCATTTTGGGATGTGATTGTAAAGAAAGCAAAACACTCTTCTCTGCTCCTCATAATGTTGCAACTCCCCCATTATTGATAACGGAGCCCACTGCATCTTGCTGTCACCCTGACATGCATAAGCTGTTAAAGATCTACAGCAGGGATGGCCAATCTTGGTGCCCCAGGTGTTCTTGGGCTTCAATTCCCAGAAGCCCTGATCAGCACAATTCTAAGTGGGTTGACCACCCACATCTTGGGCAGTTAATTTGTCAACTGATTACACTTAATTAAAACTGTGCATGCTAACTACCTGCCTGGTTATAGCAGTGTAAAAATCTAAAAGCAAAAAATAACCTGCTTCTGTCTAAAAGAAGACTCTTGCAGTTCAGTACAGTCAAACCTCGCATAAAGAGTGCCTCGCTTAAAGAGTAACTCGCTTAAAGAGTAGCATTTTCTCTGAATGTTCGCTTCGCTTAACAAATAAAACCAACCAAAACCTTGCTTAACAAATAAATCGGGTTTCGCAATCCCCCCCCACACACACACACAATTGGTCACTTACAATGGTGTTTCGCTTAAAGAGCAAACTCGCTTAAAGAGCATTCCTGTGGAACACATTATGCTCTTCAAGCGAGGTACAACTGTACAGTATTTGTCTTTTTCTTTTCCTGCTACAGCAATATAATAATCGTATGTCATCAAGTCGATTCTGACTCATGGTGACTCTTACCAGGTTTTTCTAGGTAGAGAATACCCAGAGGTGGTTGACTATTCCCTTTTTCCGGGGGCATCTTGAGACTGTGCAGATTGCCCAAAGACACACAGGCTGGTTCTTCTGAGATGCATGGTGGGGAATCAAACTCACCACTTTCTAAATCACTGAGCTATCCAACCAGCCTGTAGCAACATAGGTAAAGGTAAAGGTTTCCCTTGCTCGAAAGCTAGTCGTATCTGACTCTAGGGGTCACTGCTCTACTCTGTTTCTAAGCCAAAGACCCAGCGCTGTCTGCTTCTGCAGACGTTTCCATGATCATGTGGCAGGCATGACTAGACACTGGAGCACATGGAATGCTGTTACCTTCCCACTGAAGTGGTCCCTATTTATCTACTTGCAATTTCTTGCTTTCGAACTGCTAGGTTGGCAGGAGTGTAGCAAGATACTATATAAATAATTCATAGCTCTATGAGCAATCTGTTATCCTTACATATTTAAGATTTCATTCACACTTATCCTCACATAGAGTTAGTTATGGCGTTAAATTAGAAGCATGTGGGAATTACTGATAGTAACCCAGGAAAAAAGTCAGACACCATCCAAATAGGTTAAGGTAAGTCTGGTCCAGTTCTAGGACAGGGTTTACTTAACATAAATATTTGATATTTAAAAGAGAATTGACTAGAGAAATGGAAACTCACCACACTCTCCGAAGATGAAGGTTTTCCACATGACAGTGGAAGGAATAACTTCTGCCCTGCCCACATCCTCTTCATGTGTTTTCTAGAAAAAGACAGTATCAAGTTTTAAAAGTCGAGTCTTGAAGCTTGCTTTCTTTAAAAAAAAAAATACTGTACAAGCTTGTAGACCGCATAGTGCAGACATTAACACAATTCAGCTTAGACTTGAGATTGGCCTAGGACAGGGGTACCCAAACTATGGCCTGTAGGCCAGATCGGGCCCCCGACACCAATTCATCTGGCCTGCACCTCCCAGCCGCTCCTGGAAGTGGAAACAAAACACACCTGTGCATATCAGAAAACAAAATAAACAAAACAAAATAAAAACCACTGTAGCACTTTAAAGACTAACTGCTATATTTTTATTGTTAGCTTTCGTGGATCAAGTCTACTTCTTCAGTGGACCTGACCTGCGCATGTGTGTTTTACTTCTGCTTCCCATGAGAGGAACCATGTGACCAGCCTGATCAGCTGTCCAGGGACTTGGTCAGACCCGCAACCCAAAAAGTTTAGGCACCCCTGGCCTAGGAGGTGTGACGTGTAAACAGAAGGCTGCTCAGGCAGGCCAGAGAACTGGAGTCCTTCCCACTATGACCAAGCTCCAGCCAAAAGAGGCAAAGTTGACACTCCTACCTGTAGCAGGCTAAGATGTGGAAAATGTAACTGACACACATCAGACTGGCACTGAAGGTAGTGAAAATCCAAACATCTGTGGAAGAAACAAATTGTTAATTTTTCTGCACCCCAATACCCAGAATAAAAACCTTTCACAATGAGCCTGTCTTCACAGAGTATGGATAGCATAAAGCTGTAAGCTTCAGGAGGGGAAATGTTGTCTGTTCTTTTCAAAACAAGCCCAGTATATTGCAGAACAATGGTGGAACAGAAAGCTCCACTATCATAATCATCATCCAATATTAAAACATTTTGGAATAGTAGCTGTGTTCGCCTGTGCTTCAGGCATATCAGAGAATAAACAAAAAAATGACTTTAAAGACTAACTGTTGTATTTTAATGTGAGCTTTTGTCAGACAAAGTATATGTATACAGTATATGTCTCCACAAAGGTCAGAACTCCTACTAGTTATGCTGGTCAATACAACTCTTATTGGCATGAACTTCAGCTTTGAATTGCCACTAATTAAGAAGGAAGGATAATAGGCAAGATACTAGGCAGCTCATCGGGTTAGGTACATTGCTATGCAACCAGAGGTTGGAAGTTCAATTCCCTACTGTGCCTTCTTGGCAGGGGCTGGGCTTGATGATCCATAGGAACCCTTCCAGAAGTTCTAACATTGATGCTCTTGTTGCATTTGTTGTTGTTGTTACAAAAATCTGTAGCTGCATGCTGAGTTATACAACATTATTTTGTGTGACTAACATGCACACTCCCAATAAATCACAGGTTTTGTGCATGTGAGAGAGAAATCACAGCACCTTCTGCGATGCTAATGAACTCGGCAAAATCCTGGATGCCTGCTGCAACATCTTCTAGTGAACTATTGGATACATTGCTGGAAGCTGTAAAGCTCTCAAGGGTCATCAGCACATTTTCCAGTCCCCCTGAAATAAGCTTGTAAACATGATGCTCGATCACCACAAACTGGAAGACAAAAGGTTTAGACAGAAAAGTGTCACACAAGAAAGTCGTGTTATTGGGTGCCCTTTCCAGGGTTTTCAAGGTAGAGGATTCACAGAGGTCACCCTTGCTCAGAAGCATGTTGTATTCAACTCTAGGGTTTGGTGCTCATTGCTATTTATCGCCAAAGAGTCAGCGCTGTCTGCATCTGGAGATGTTTCCATGGACACGTGGCAAACATGACTAGACACTGGAGTGCACAGAACACTGTTACCTTCCCACCAACATGGTACCTATTTATCTACTTGCAATTTCTTGCTTTCGAACTGTTAGGTTGGCAGGAGCTGGGACAGAGACAGGAGCTCGATCTGTTGTGCAGTACTCAGGTCTCGAACTGCTGACCTGCTGACCTTCCAGTCATCAAGTTCAGCAGCTTTACCACTTGAACCACCACAGTCCTTAGAGTAATACCAACAAGAGGGTATAATTCCTCAACTGGTATAGGTGAGGCAGTACTTGGGTCTCAAACTGCTGACCTGCCAACCTTCCTGTTATCAAGTTCAGCGTCTTAACCACTAAGCCACTGCACAGAAATGGTTTCCTATTCCCTTATTTTAGAGGCAACCTGGGACTGTTCAGCCTGGCCAAGGCTATGCAGGTTGGCTCTTCCCCTTGGAAGCACAGAAAGGAAACACCCAACCTTTGGCTCTATAGCCAGATAGCTAAACCACTGAGCTATCCAGCCAACATTCTGTTTACTACCTCTCTATCTATAAAGAGGGGGAGGAAGCACACAGATCTTTGTCTTACCATGTAGTGGCATATTATGGCAAGCACAGCTGTGCTGATCAGTCTGCTGGGGAACTGAAAATAAGGGTCCCATTCATATACTTTCCGCTGGATCCAAGATTTCTGAGGCTGTCTGTTGATAAAGGGGGGGCATATGAGCAACAGCTAGAAAATGTGACTCATTCTACCAGCTACTGGAAAAGAGCAAAAAAAAAGGTATGAATAGCACTGTCATTAATGATGCAATTGGATTAAAGCCGACTGGTTGAATTGCACAGAAGTCAAAGGAAAGTCCTATACAGGTATTGTAAAATACATAACACTGGGATATGAAATGTGAGACATATGAATCAAGGCAAACTTGAAACGGTAAAGGAAGAAATTGAGTGTATAATCATTGCACTGCTTCATGTCAGTGAATTAAAGTGGACTGGGATATTTTCAGTTAGCTAACTGCAAAGTGCTCTACCATGAAAATGACCGACTCAAAAAAAAATGGAGTTACTCTAATACTGAGGCAAGATGAAGTTAAGGAGTTTAATGTAAGGTCTGACAAATGATATCCATCATATTCCATGGAAAACCTATCAATATACCCACCATTTGATTCTAGATTCCAACTACAGATGTTGAAGGAGATGAAATCGAAAGCTTTTTGCACAAGCATCCAGGAAGAAACTGATCACGAACCAAAACAAGATGTGCTTACAATCATAGGTGACTGGAATGAAAAGATAAAAACAAAGCAGAACAAAATGTTCTTTGAAAGTTTGGTCTAGAGGACAGAAATGAAGCAGAAGAATGATTCAGAGTCTGTTTATTGGTAATACATGCCTCAAACAACGGCACAGATGGCTGTACATGAGGCCGGACCTAATGGTCAACACAAAATTCAAATAGTCTACATAATTGAAAGAAGGAGATGGAGAAGCTAGAAAATTGATGACGATAGAAAGAAGAAAGATTGGAAGTATTCCTTAGTAAACTTGCTCTTATTTAGTTCTATCAGGTGTTCCAATACAAATTCTTATAAGAATCATGTGCCGTCAAGTCAGTTCAGGGTTTTCTGGATAGAGAGAACACTCGGAAGTAGTTTACCATTCCTTCTTCTAGGGGTATTCTGGGACTGTGCAATTTGCCCACAGGCTTGCTCTTCTGGGATGTACAGTGGCTAATCACTGTGATTAAACTAAATCACAAAGATTTAATTATGGCCAATGACAAAGCCAAGAAGGTGGTTTCAGTTTGGCAGTCAGTCCAAACTTTAACTGGACACAAAAGAAGTGGGAAATCAAACTCTCAGCTACTAGGCTATCCAGCCAGCAAATAATCTGTGTACTGCCAAATGAATTCTTATTTATGACAACATTTTCCAGAATTTTCTAGGTAGAGAATATTCAGAAGTCAATTCCAGTCCCTTCTTCATGGAGCACTAGTCAGAGCCCTCTCTGTCGGCATGCATACTGTCACCCCAGCACAGAGTTCACCCCACCCCTCTGCCCAGCAACCCAATGGGAATGCTTCCTCCCTCCCCCCAGTACAGAGTGGGTTTTGGGGTGCGGTTTGGGCACTCGGTCGCTAAAAGGTTCACCATCACTGTCCTAGAACTATGTCACTTGCTCATGACTACAAAGGCTTGCTCTTCTCCCAGGAGGCATAGTAGGGATCGAACACCCAATCTCTGGCTCCACAACCACTGACCTATCCAACCAGGAGCAATACAACTATTGAGACCCAGATAAAAACTTGTCTTCAAAGGTCACGCCTCTAATGCATGGAATGCAAGAGGAGAGAGCAAATAGCAAGAAATTGCTGTCAATAGGGTCGAAGTAATGTTTCTGCTCTTTTGCAGTACAGTAATACCTCGGATAACGTTTACCTCAGATAACGCTAAAATTGCATAACGTTAAGTAATCTGGGGAAGAGAATTGGATCGAATAACGTTAAGGTCCTATGGGATGTATTGGATAACAACTGCTAAAGCCTTTGTGGTTACAATGTATCTCTATGGAGCTTTAACGTTATCCGATCCATCCCATAGGATTTTAACATGCATTGGATAACACTAAAAATCGGATAACACCAAGACTTGTGGAACCAAGTCTTAGCGCTACCCGAGGTATTACTGTACATTTCAAGTCCAGAAGCAGTGAGAGGAACTGAGTGCGGATGAAAGACTACTGAGGGAACTACAGTATTTAGCAAAAATAAAGCAGTCACTACACCCTAACTTTCTACACAAAAACGCTCATTTCTCTCTCTCTCTCTTTCACACACACACACACACACACACTGCAGCTGCAAAAAATTCCAAAAGGAAGAAGGCAGAAACATAATAAACAAAACTTTATGTTAAGCTTCACATTCATATTCTTCTTAGAAAAAGAGCTCAAATCTTGGCTCAAGCACGTGGAAAATTTTATTGCAGTCAATTCTACCAGAGAAGCCGAGGGGGTTGGAAGGCGGATGCCTCAAAAAACATTTTCTATTAAAAGGTAGGAAGCGGGTGGGAAAGGACTGTGACTAATTGAAAGGGGGACAAATTGGAATGATCCAAAGACCAGTGTGGATAATTCTCAGGGAAGGAAAAATCTTGGATCAATGTGGACAGAAGGTTTGGTCAAGTGAGAAATAAACTAGATCAGACTAAAGATAGGAGGATTTTCAGCACAAATGACTACTCCAAAATCTCCCATGTGGAAAGTCCTCAGATATATAATAACTACATAGCTGTACTGTATGACATGATGTGAAGATTATTTTGTAGTTGTGGTGCCCCCCCCCCTTGATATGGAAAATGCCCCTCCCAACACAAAGTAATATAGTTCTCCTCACTCAAGCAGAGGCTTCCTCATCAGTCGTTGGACATACTGGGCCTGATGTACCTCCAGGAAAGAAGTTTCCTGCTGCAAGAAAAAAGGGAAGACCTTTTATTATTTCAAAAATCATTTCCTATCTGGCAGCTTCAAAAAAAAAAGAGCGGGAGAGTGTTGATCTTCTGAACAGAGGGTAGTTGGGCAATGAATGCACAAAGTAAAGTATACAATGATGTGTCATGGGGCTCAGCAAACATCAAAGAAATGCCACACATGTGGAATTTAGACTCACTACAAAGTTCTCTGGAGGGAGGAAATAAAAATTGTTTCCAAAATTATCAGGCTTTATTATACCGGCCTTCCACAAGATCTATAAAGGTACTCAGGGCAAAGATGGGCAACCCACATATCCTGGAATTCTGAAAGTATTGGGGTACTCAGTAGTGATGAATGCTTACTAGTTAGTGCTGGTGTCATGTTTGATTCACCTATTTGTCCTGTTGTTGTTGTTGTTGTTGCTGCTGCTGCTGCTGCTGCTGCTGTTGTTGTTGTTGTTGTGGTGGTTGTTGTTCAGTCACACAGTCAGTTCTGACCCTTTGCGACCCTATGAATCATTGCCTGCCAGGCACTTCTGTCCTCCACCATCTTCCTCAATCCACCCAGCTTTGTGCCCATTGCATCTACAATACCATCTAGCCATCTCATTTTTGGCCGCCCCCTTCTTATTTTGCCCTCCACCTTTCCCAGCATCAAGGCTTTCCTCAAGTGAATCCTCTCTTCTCGTTTGGTGTCCAAAGTAATTTAGCTTCATTTTCACTATTTGACCTTCTAAGGAGCAGTCAGGGTTGATTTCTTTTAGGATCAACTTATTTGTTTTCCTCGCTGTCTAGGGGACTCTCAAAATTCTCCTCCAACACCACATCTCATAGGCGTCTATTCTTCTGCGCTCAGCTTTCCTAATGGTCCAGCTCTCACAACCGTACATTACCACCGGGAATACCATTGCTTTGACTATGCGAATTTTTGTTTGCAAGGTGATGTCTCTAATTTTAACTATGTTCCCCAGGTTTCTCATAGCTTGTCTTCCAAGAATCAGTCACTTTTTTATTTCATGGCTGCAGTCACCATCTGCAGTGATCTTGGATCCTAAGAAAGTAAAATCTGTCACTGCTTCTACTTCTTCCCCATCTGTTCTCCAGGGACTGATAGGGCCTGTTGCCATTATCTTGGTTTTCTTGATGTTGAGTCTCAAGCCAGCTTTTGCACTCTCTTCTTTCAACCCAAGCAGCAGCTTCTTTAGGTCTTCCTTACTTTCTGTCATTAGGGTGGTATCTGCATATCTTAAGTTGTTGATGTTTCTCCCAGCAATTTTGAGCCCAACTTGTGATTTGTCCAACCCTGCATTGCACATTATGTGCTCTGTATATAAGTTGAATCAGCAGGGTGACAAAATGCAGCCTTGTCTTACTCCTTTTCCTATTCCAAACCACTCTGTCCTTCTGTATTCTGTCATAGCTGTTGCTTCTTGACTCTTCTACAGATTTCTCATGAGGCATATAAGGTGTTCTGGTATTCCCACCGCTTTAATTACTTGCCACATTTTGCTGTGGTCCACACAAACAAAGGACTTGGTGTAGTCATTGAAACAGAAGTAGACTTGTTTCTGATATTCCTTTGTTTTCTCCATGATCCAACGTATGTTGACAATGTGGTCTCTAGTCCTGTCCTTAAACAGTGCTTATGGGGGAAGGGGTTTTCCTCATGGAAGAAAAGGAATAAAGGCACTCTAAATCATAAAAGGACAACTAAGGGTTGAACTAGACATTCTGTAGTGGGGGAAGAAAGCAGGTCAATTGTAAGGTAAAGGTATTTCTTGCTCAAAAGCCAGTCGCATCTGACTCTAGGGTTCAGTGCTCATCTCTGTTTCATAGCCAAAGAACCAGCGCTATCTGTGTCTGCAGATGTTTCTGTGGACATGTGGCAGGCATGCCTAGACACTGGAGTGCATAGAATGCTATTTACCTTCTCACCGAAGTAGTACCTATTTATCTACTTGCAATTTCTTGCTTTCGAACTGCTAGGTTGCCAGGAGCTGGAACAGAGACAGGAGCTCATTCTGTTATGTAGTACCCGGGCATCGAACTGCTGTAGAGGATATGTATTTTCCTTTAGCAGCTAGTTGAACCCTGAGACCTGATCCAACATTTATGTGCAAGGCAAGTCATAAAATCTCAAAAGTATAAATACAGATATCTGCTATGACTGCTGTCAGGAATGCTTCAGATTCGAGTTTGCAACAAAAAAGGAGCTAATGCAAGAAAATTCAGATTTTTTTCATGAGGAAGAACAGACAATGAATGGACTATTAGCTATGAATACTTACTTTTAGATGACCCATCTGGAGTCGGCTCCATGACGCTGTCAGAAACATGTGAGCAAATCTGCCTACCAAGAAAATCTGGCAGAGCAAGGAGGGCCAGTAAAAAATGACCTTTTCATAGGGTCCTGCAACCTGTGCAAATGGAATCAGATTAAATGGGTTGCCTGTTGATATCATGATTAGTTTTTCCCTCTGCCCCAAACAAGTTATGAGTTATTTCCCCACCCCTGGTGCCACACTGCTAGTCAATCAGCAGGAACAGCCTAGTTCTCTCCTCTGCCCACCAGCAGTATTCAGATAAGGACTGAAAACACATTACTTTGTTAGGATGCTCCAGGTGCTCTTGGACTAAAATTACCACATCTGCTAATCAGGGCTTCTGGGAGATGAAGTTCAAGAACATCTGGAGCACTGAGGCTGGCCACCTCAGTCTGACCAAATGAGCAGTTGCAAAGGCATCATTATAGTGGGAAGTATACCCCTCATTAAACCTCCCCAGAAATATATAATGGTAAAACTGCAAAGCTGGAAGGGACCTTATGGATCATCAAGTCTAGCTCCTGTCAAGGAGTCACAGTAGCAAATTGAGCTCCCAACTTCTGGCGCCACAGCCCAAATTCCTAAACCACTGAGCTATGCAGCAATTCATCAATTAATATCCTTATATTCTTTGTTACATGAGAGCTTTTCATCGACCACCTTGCAAATCCTATTTATTTATTTAGTCTGATTTCTATCCCACTTCTCTCCCACAACAAGTTAACTGAAAACAAAAGGACAGGTAAATCCATAGAGAAGGATGTAAAAATTGCTTTTGAACGGCTAGGTTGGCAGGAGTTGGGAAAGACGACAGGACCTCACTCTGTCATGCAGGATTCGGGTCTCGAACTGCTGACCTGTTGACCTTCCAGTCATCATACTCTGCATCAGAACCACAGTTCCTTTGTTAAACATCAAATATTTTGCCATGACTGAACAGGCACACACTCACTTGTCCATGTGGGCATAGCACAATGTGTATGTTCATGATAACAAACCTGCAACAACAACAAATAGAAGTTAACAATTCAGTATTGTAGTGCAAACCACAACAGCAGTGATGGGATGTTACCGGTTCAGACTGGTTCGCCGGAACTGGTAGCAGCCCGTCAGGAGGGGGTCGCTGGGGGGGTAAACCCCCGGGCAACCGGTTCGGTCGCCTCTCCAGCCCCCCTCCAGAAATGTATTTCTGGGCAGCCAGAATGGCTGCCCAGAACTGCGCATGCATCAAACCACCATTTGACATATGCACAGTTCTATTCTTTAGTGTGCATGCATCAAATAGAGGTTTGACACATGTGCACTAAAAAAAACTGCGCATGCGTCAAACAGAGGTTTGACACATGCACAGACATTTTTATTTTATTTATTTATTTGTTCCGCCCATAACGTCGTGATGTCGGATACGCCCACGATGTAATGACATCATGGTAGGGTAGTGGAAAATTTGACAACCCACCACTGCACAGCAGCCTACAGTTCTGCAATTAGAGCCAAATTAGAATCCTTCCAAGTTCCACAGGGTTCCACCCATGTTCTACAGAAGCTTCCTGAAACCTATAGTAAGGCTCAGACATATTTCAATATCTGCCCTCGCTCACTCTCACACCTCCAGAAAGAAGCACAATGTAGCCAGAAAGTGACCTCATTCTATCTTAAGTTCTTGCCGTCTACCCACCCTCACCTTCATTTTCTCAAATGCCCATTATTCATTTGAATGTCACCCCAAGCCAATATTTCAGGCTGCTTACCATGTTCCTGTATAAAGGAATCCCAGAACAGGCCCTGCAATCTGGGAACGTGTTGAAAGACAAGCAAAGAAAGGATAGGAGGAGAGTCCCACTTCTGTGGCACCAAAGAAGAGCACAATGGCTGTGAAAAGAAAGGAGACGTATCTTGTTGCAGGTTCAGTTTTGGCATTTATCCGCTCAAGAATGTGAAGCAAATGTTGGGGAAAGAACCCCAGCTGACAGCCTGGGGACAGCAAGACAGATGACATCAAGCAAGATGTAGCAAGAGTAATAATTGCATTTCGGATAAAGCACTTTCCCACGTAAGCCCCCTGTGTTCCATGAAAGCTTTTGCTTTCAGTGCAAGAATTGCTTCTTCTTTTGTGTCCTGATCAAACCCTGGACTGCCAAATGAAGCCACTTTCTTTGCTTTGTCATTGCCCAAACCCAAGTCCTTGTCCGGTGCACGTTTCTGGCAGCAACTGGCATACCAGTAAATGAGCTGGATTCTGTATCTCTCCACATTCATACCATGTGTTGTTGTCCGCCAGCAGCCCCCACTTAAACATGCATTTAGGGACTCCAAACCTCAATCTATTCAGAGTTCTCATGCATGGGTACATGATATGCCCACACATGCACATAATGCTGCCATAAATGACCTGTGGCTGTTGTAAATGGATTTACAACAGCTGTGGGTCATTTATGGCAGCGTTATGCATGGGCACATCATGCACCCATGCATGCTCATTTTACTTCCGGTTCCTGGGAATGGCATGGGCCAGATGATTTGGGGCCATGGGTCATATATGGCCCATGGGCCTTAGTTTGGGCACCCCTGTACTAAAGGAATAGTTGCACATTGGGGTTCTGGGAACAATTATTCCCAGACACACAAAATAATTATGTATTGGCAAAGTTAAGTGCAACTTCTACAAACCAACACTTATGGCTTGAAGGTTTTTTCAAAGCCCTCACTGCATGGATCAGAGGTTCTCAACCTACAGCCAGTGGCACCATTTCATGTGGCCCACACTGCTACTGGAAGCGGAAGTGGACACGTTTACAACAGTCACGGATGTGTATTACAGCAGTGTTAATGGCAGGGAAAACCACCAGTCTGGCCCACTCAGCTGTTTGAGGGAGCGGCTTTAAAAGGGTGAGAACCCCTGGCATAGATCATAACAAGGAATCAGAATTGCCAAGGACATCTTCATGTTATGAAGCCACCAGGGTTGAGGGGAGATATTCATATCTTCTTTCACTATTGAAGCCAATGTCATGGGCAGAGCCAAGGTCATGACATCATGGGTGGAGCCAATGTTTAAAAAATACATAAAAATACAGTACACATAAAAATACAAATTAAATACACATTACATAGACATAAAAAACACATAAAAATACACACTATGATACACATTAAATAGACGTAAAACACATAAATACACATTAAAATACACATTAAATAGACATAAAAACACATAAAAGTACACATTAAATACACATTCCACCCACCCACCCCAATCCCAAACCTAAGTTACTTACCCTGGGGAGCAGGCAGCAACAACAGTGGTGCGCCAGCACGGCACAGCACAGCACAGCCTGGCAGCACGACCTGGCACGGTGGCATGGCCTGGCATGACCTGGCAAGGCACAGCAGTGCGCCATGGTCTAGCCTGGCACAACGGCATGGTGGTGTCAGCATGTGGCAGCTGTGAGTGATGGCAGTGTGTGGCAGCGGCAACATGCGGCAGTTGTGAGCAGTGGCAGCGGTGGCGTGTGGCAGTGTGGCAGTGTGTGGCATGTGGCAGTGAGTGGCGGCAAGCAGCGGTGTCCGGCAATGAACTGCAGTGGCACGGCAGTGCAGGGCAGCAGTGCGGCACAGGGCAACTTGAGCGAGGGCCACCGCCACCCTCCGAAGAGGCCGCTGAGGGCCTCAACAGCCGCCCACCCAACACTGCAGCCCAAAATGGCTGCTGTGTCAGTGCGCATGCATTGAAATATCAATTGACCCATGCACACTGAGTACTGGAGGTGCACATGCATCAATTGGTATTTTAATGCATGCACAATGACACAGCAGCCATTTTGGGCTGCAGTGTTGGGCAGCCGGAGAGGCGAGAGAACCAGTCGCCTCAAAAAAAAAAAAAAAGGGGGGGTAACCATCCCGGGTAGTCTCCCGGGAAAGTTACTCCCCCCCCCCCGGAGACCACCCAGAAATGTTACTACCAGTTCTACTGAACCGGTCCATGCCCACCACTGACTTTATATCCATTATTCTGTTTCACCTAGGGCAGTGATGGTGAACCTTGGCACTCCAGCTGTTCTTGGATTTCAATATCCAGAAGCGTACATGCAGTAAACCTATTCATTTGGATTCACAGGGACTTGGGCTTCTGGGAATTGAAGTCCAAGAACAGCTGGAGTTCCAAGGTTCACCATTATGGACCTAGGGCTTGGTCAGCATTAGAACCAATTCATGTGCTAGGATGAAGTTTTTGAACAAGGAGCATTTTACCTCCTGCCCACCTGGGCATCATTTGCAGTGGAGTGTAGCCTTCTGAAAACAGAATCATTACTTTGTTGGCTGTAGCTCCAAAGGCAAAACCCAACGACCACCGATTTTTGAATGCCCCTACAAAATCTAATGGTCTGTGGACAAACAAACAAAAATTAAAGTTTACACATTAAAATGAAAAGAAAGTGGATTTCAATTAAATTTTAAGACCATCCTTATGGAAGCAGTAGAACCAGACCATACCAGGATGTAAGGGACTCATGCTAGAAGTTTTTAAGCAGAGAGAAAATGTAACCGGTCATCAAGGGTGCTCCAATCGTGGATCTCCTATGGCCGTGATGGCCAACCTTGGCATTCCAGGTGCTTTTGGACTTCAATTACCGGAAGCCCAAGGACACCACTCCTGGTCACCAGTTAGTCACTCAATATATGGGCAAAGGTTGCCTGCATTGTTTGGACAGGGGGAGTGAGTTAAATATGATTTAGCCCCTCCTCCATCCTCAAGCCACCTGAAAATCAGTGATTCCAGACCATGCCATGCAAGGCAGTCTGGACATGCTATATATGTTCTTCAAGTCCAGAAACATTATTCATGCACCAGATGCTGATATTGCTGCCACTGGTTCACATATTACACAGTTTTGCTTTCTTTAAGGACCAAGATTGTATCTGCACATGAAAAATCTCTCCTAATAGATAACATGAGACCTAGCATGTTAGGGCAAAATGTTAATTGCAGTAACTTATGAACCACCCAGAGAGTGCACTAAGCGGTATGGGGCAGTATACAATTGTAATTGCTATTGCTATAACATAAGAATGCGCTCTTCCCCGGGATCTGCCTCATTCAAACAATTCCTCTGTCAAGACTCCTGCATTTTGATCTCCCCAGCCTAAATCCCACTGCTATAAATTCATGACCAAAAGTCCAGGTGAGGGAGCAAAATGGTCCCCAAGATACTCACACCACAATCCCACATCGCCTGTTGAGAAGAGGCAGTTTTTCATCCACTGGATTGTTCCTGGCTCTTTTTTCAAGACAGGTCAGCACTATGATTATGACAACCTACAAAAATAGGAGAGAAGTCGTGAATGGAGACATGTCAAGCAGTGCTTCCAGCCACCATGCAAAACTACCAGTTAAATGGATGTACTTACTGATGGAATAAGTGAATAATGCAGAAAACGTTCCAGATCTGTGACTCTGCAGGTCTCATTTTGCACCTGCCCACTTAAGAAAACAGAAGCAGACAAAAACTTATGAGAAAGCTGCATAAATATCCCAGTTTCTCTGAATTCATTGTATTTTGTTGCTCAATGTTTATTAGAAAACAAAAGTTTGAATTAATTCTAGTGACTCAGCAAGACAAATAAAGAAGGAAAAACACAAATGCATGTATTAGAACAGGGGTTTGCAACCTACAGCCCATGGGCCAGATCTGCTCCACAGTACCAAATAATTCGGCATTGAAGATCTTCTGCACTGAAGTTATTAGGAAGAGCTAATTGAAAGCTTCCAGCCAGAGGCTTGGACTACAGAAATGAACTTTAAATGTAAAGTAAGGTAAAGGTTGCCCTTGCTCGAAAGCCAGTCGTATCCGACTCTAGGGTTCAGTGCTCATCTCTGTTTATAGCCAAAGAGCCAGTGGTGTCTGTGTCTGCAAACGTTTCTGTGGACATGTGGCAGGCATGTCTAGACACTGGAGTGCACAAAACATTGTTACCTTCCCACCAAAGTGGTTCATGTTTATATACTTGCAATGTCTTGCTTTCAGACTGCTAGGTTGGCAGGAGCTCACTTCGTCATGCAATACTCAGGGCTCAAACTGCTGACCTGCCAACCTTCCAGTCATCAAGTTCAATATCTTAACCACTAAGCCACCACAGTCCCTTAAATGTGAAGTACCACAGTGTTAAACTCCATCATTTGGGGCAAAATGTGATTTATATAAATAATGTCTTGCAAGAGTGACAAAAAATCCATATTAACTGAGTCAAGAGGAACATTCTATGGATGGCAAAAAAGAAAATACTGATAACATCAGTACAGAATCAGTGGATACATAAGAACGAATGCTATATCTGGAACAGTCTCCAGTCTCCCTAAGCTCATCATGTTAGTGGAACAACTGCTGTTCAGTAGTAAAGTGTCTACTTCAGATGCAGGGTTTCCCTCAGTTTGATCCCTAGCAGCTCCTCTTTGATTCAGCTAGAAAGGATTGGAACTTGAAACTCTGGCTTGCCACCAACTAGCCACTGTGGACTATAATAGGAATATAAGTCAACTTCAGTGCTTAGAAAGATTATTTTAAAGGTCATTAAGTTAAAATCAGTATGTTAATGCTCCAAAAGAGAAGCTAATTATGGTTTTTTAAGTAACTGTTTTGTTAAATGGGGGTGTAGAAGCCCAAGTTGTAGCCATTTTGCTTTCACACTGCAGAATAGATGTCAGTATTCCCAATTAAACTTTAGTTATTTATACTATTTTAATGTGTTTTTACTTTAATTTGCTTCAGGGAAAGTTTTTACTCGCAGCCATCTGCTATTTTAAGAGTTGCCAAGCTCTGGGCAGTCTCTTTGGCCAAGTTGAGGAGTCTGTCTTGAAAACAAATTGTAACCATTTTCACTGAAGGACTATACCAGAGGCTTCATGGGGTCTCTGTAAGAGACCCACATTAGATATGACCTTCACAGTTCATTCAAGCTGGATTGGAAAAGAACATTGGTTCTGTTCTCCACTTGGTCATGAAATCATTTGGATGAATTTAGCTCTGTAAACACTTTTGCTCAGTCTAACCTACCTCAGAAAGTGTCTCTTTCTACACTTTCTACTCTTGTTCAACTATGACTACTCTGAAGTAAATGTTCATAGAATTGAAGCCAGACACTTCCAGCTACTAGACTGAAAACTGGAAAACCTTGGGTATGACAGACAGAGAATAGGATATTCCATAATGGTCCCTGCATTCTTATAAATTGGCAATGCTTTTATACTGCTCTTACTCTAGGAATCTGAGCACCAAGTAGAGGGTAATCCAATCTCACCTATCAATATCCCTAAAAGGGGGCTTAGGCTAAAATGTAGTGTCATACCAGAAGTCATACTGTCAGTTTAATGCATTACAGGAGTTTGAATCCTACTCTTGTGCGATGTTCTGCTTCATCCATCGTCCTAGTTACTCTATTTCTAATTCTTTTTTCAAAGGACCCTCTGGTTAGTTATTTTACTATATTTTCCTCATCTCTAATTTATTCATGATTTTATAACACTCCACTTGTGTCTATGACAAAACAACTTCAAAAATAACTGAATAAAACTAAATAAGATAAGAAGTTTGAATTTTAAATTGGCACTGCCCTAAGCAGTAAAATAAATCTGTTCATCTTAGTACACCCCCACCTTTCTTCTCCCTTCTGTATCTCAGGTCCAATGGGTCTTTGTTTTGTGCAAGGTCAATTGAAGGTAAAAACAAGCTTTATTTCTAAGTCTGATTCTAAAGTACTCAGTGATGACTAAATCTCATTAGGTGGAGGGGGGGAATGCTAAATGCATTTCCTATTGTGTTTGACTTGAACTTCAGAGACAACAAATGTTCTACTAATACTATGCGACTCTTATCACTAGTGCTCATAGGTACTTGGTATCGTATGCTTATTCAAGATTTGATTCAACATTCTGTGTAATGGTTCCATTTCATGTTATCATTGGATTGTGTAGAAAAGGATGAAGGGATAAGTCTGCTGGCTAGCTGAAGGAGTCAAAAAGCTGCTATGTTTGGGAAATGGCCCAAGCCAGCAGAAGGCACAGCAGTTCCAGGATTGCAAAATAGGGGACAAGGTATTTCACGTGTGTCTTCCAGTAAGCTGGATTGTGGATTTAGGAGGAAAGATAGGCGGTGTTGTGGAAGAGGATCCTGGCGCCCATCCCCACAGCGGCCTCTTCGCCCCAGCTGCTAGTCGAGGGGGTGGTCATGTGATGCACAGGGAAAGGGCTGGGTGAGGGCCTGTGCTACCCTTCCCAGCGAGCACCCTGCATGCCAAAGGCAAGGGCTGATACAGCGGCTCTCAAGGAGCCCAGGGGCCACTTGCACGGGCAGAGGGTGTGGGCCGCCTTGGGAAGCCACACAAAAGTGCCATCACACGACAGGGAGGCAAACTCTGCCCCATGGTCTAATTTTGGCCCAGGCAGCAGAAGCGCATCGCTAACGAGCCACCGGGAGGGAGAGGGAATTTGATGCAGGGAGGGGAGAGGAGAGGGCAGCGGAGGGGAATAAAATATATGTGATGTGTTTTGGCGGGAGACTGCCCGAGCACCGCCTTTCCCCTTCCATGTGAAGTGGAGTAATGACAATAACTTGCTCCATGGCTATAAGCAAGGTCCCCGGCTCCAACTCTTGTTGATGCCATTTCATCCTATTTTTAACCAGCCTCACTTCCACGGAGCCTCTTGGCGCCACCTTCCTTCCCCCTTTCCTGATATGACATACACACACACCTTGACAGTGGGACTTCCTCCTCCTCCCTCTGCCTCCCCCCCCCCCCATGGGCCTTACTGGAGTGAAGGGAGAAAATGAGAGAAGCCTCCATCACAAAGGAGATCTTTGTTCCCCAACACTTGAGGAAACTCTTAGTTGCGCAGCTCAGGAAGGACTTTGTGCACTGCCTCCCCCCCCCCCAAGACCTTTCCCCCAAGCTTTTCCCACCCCCATGTCCCATAACTATCTTGGGAGAAAGGGGGGTGAGTAGCCTTGCTTTATCTCCCTCCTACCGGAACGGCTTGCCTATCTTGCCCTTCTCTCTCTCTCACCCTGTGTTCTTCCTGAGGGCTTGTAATTTCAAACTGGGGCTTCTGGTCTCAGCTTGATCTATCAGTTGATCTATCACAAGGGTTGACTAGGTTGCAGAGGTCCGCGGTGGTTCGCCCTTCCTAGTGGCCTCGCTCCCCCCCCCCAATAATAATAATAATTAAAAAAAAACAACTCCTTAGCCACCTCCTGAAAAAAGAACAGGAGGGGAGGCAGAGCAGGCAGGTAGGCAGGTGCACTCCAGGGACTCCTGAGAGGGGCACCTGACCCCCCCCCCCTCACGTCCCTGGCCCAAAAGGCAGCCGCGTGAGGGAAAAGAGGTATGAGGCTGAGGGCAGAGCGTGAGAGGGAAAGTGCATGTGTGCACATGCGAAGGGAGTGCCCACAGCTCTGTGGCTCTGTAGCTGTTCACTTTGTTTTGAGGCCCGGCTGCCAGCTCAGGTAACTCTGGAGGAAAGGTGGAAAGGGAGTGGCCAGAATGGACGCATGCTTTCCTGCCACCCCCTGGAAAGTGCCACCCAGGGCGAGCTGCCCCCCCCCCCAGCCTACGCTAGTGCCTCATAGAGAGGGGCTGTACTAATTCCTGACTGTACTAATGAGCAGATGGCATCATAAACTTGCATCACCATAGCTATGTTTCCCAAGGCAGCAGTCAAAAACACATTTCAAGTTGTAATGGAGCGAGAAAGAAGAGGTATTGAGAAAGAAGAGTGGACAATAAGAGGCACATGGCTGAGTTAAATCAACCTATTATCCTTTTTAAATGCCCTTGTTTCCTTCAATGAGGCTTATTCCTGGAAATCAAAACTCTTAAATACTTTCCACCAGTTAATTATCACCCCTAAACACCTGTGCCTCTCCTGCAGAGCACTGGGAGTGCCAAACATACTGGGAAGTAGAAACCCCATGTCTGCTGTAAGGCACATCATCCTACTCTTCCTCTGCCAGGGGCAGCATAATACTTGCACAGATAGGATTGTGAATTCAGTTCCCCTCCCCAAACAAGAAACTTCATTGGTGTAGCAGTTTCGCAAGCCACTTACCGTGCCGGAAGGAAGACCATCGTGGACCAAATGGATGGGAGCAGGTCTAAGTGCCCCTAATAGTACACTTCCTGGAGTTTTGGGGTCTTACATTTGTCCTCCTTGTTTTCAGTCTGAAGTTCTATTGTGGGCTTTGGGCTTTTACCTTTGGCCATTCGGGATTGTAAAGATAAAATAGTTGGCATTTCTCAACTACCAGACAGCAAACAGGAAGCAAACACTTGGTTAAAAATTCACCCGGGTCACATGAACATTAAGAGATGGCAGAGGATTCTGCCACCAGTGACTCAACAATATCCAGGTTATTTACAGACACTATTCTCACAAAGAACGATCCTCAAAAAGCCCCTTCTAACCAGTAATGATGCAAAGTGACACGGGAACAAAGTTAAAGCCAGTTCTGAAAGAGTAGGCGAGCTGCATAATTCAATGAGTTCGGATTTGGTCAATTTAACACCCAATGACAGCTGGTGCGTGTGAGGGGGCAGTTTATGGAACTTCAGCCTCACCTTGCAATTATCTTACCTGATAAAACACAAAATTAACAAGCCATCCTTCAGCTTGTTTGTCCAGAACGCACAAAGGTGCTTTCTTCTACTTCATTCTCTTCAATCCATACTTCAGGTGGTGGTTCTCTAATCTGGACTTTTTGCTCAACTAATTCTTCCTTGCTCCATAATGCCTTTTTTAAATAGCCAAGATCGCAGGTGGTCCCTTCCTTCACTCAGGGCCAAGCCTTTGGTTCTGGGCTCCATCTTGTTGCTGCCCTCCAGACCTTGGGTTTCTATTTCCTCTCCAGGGGCCCAGATCCTTATAGCTCAGGTTTTCCCAGCATGGAATCAGTCAACAGGATCTCATCAAAGTCCACAGGGGAACTCAGTCTAAAGTAAATAAGACATCCTTGTGTTTGGTCTCCACCTCACACACACTATTAGAAGTGAAGCTCCCTTAAAAGAGAAAAGGCATCTGTTTATCATAGGAGGAAAGACCAAGAAGAAAAGGCAGTTTATTATAGCTTTTTTCCTTCCAAATCAAGTCACATTTGTTTTGTAGTTGGTAAACAGGAATTTATTTTTGAAGTGGCAGCTGTGTTCCTCTGCAAGCATATCAGAGAGTAAACAAAAAAAATGTGGCATTTTAAAGACTAACTGCTGTATTTTAATGTTAGCTTTTGTGGACCAAGTCCATTTTGTCAGACAGAAGAGAGAGATTTCATGGTATTGATTTATATATATATCAGGTACAGAGATACAACATGGTTGATTGGCATAACAAATAAGTTTGCAAATCAGTATGCTATGACAACCAGTAATAACATAAGATCAGGAATTTATTTGCATGTCTGATTGCTCAGGCATGGAGTTTTGAAGGAACTGCTTGCCTAGTTTGACATAAGAGTATGAGAGTATAATATAAATTTTTTGCTTATGATAGGATTTGACCCTAACAGCTGAAGTCTTGTAGACATAAGGCCACCTCAAGGCATGGCTAGAGGCAAAGAACAAGATACCCTGGCTCCCGCTCTTTTACAGAAGCTGACTGGACTGAGAGTTGGGTAGAGTTCTCCACCATACATGATGGAAGCAAGCTATTTTGGAATTTAGAACAAGTAATGTCTCATATTGTTCCCCTCTTCTCAGTTCTGAGCCTCCCAAGGCTTCCCCTATTGAAGAAGGCATTCCTAGGAGCCTCAGAACCTGAAAGGGAAAGAGGAATAGGAAACTTTAAAGGAAATGTAAATAAACAGTAAGGTGGTTTGCCATCATCATTGTGTAATGTCAAGTTGCAAAACAGGATATCAGCCACCAAATGATTTGAGATGCAGGGTAACTCAGAGAGTTCAGCATCTGGCTGTAGAGTCAGAGGTAATGAGTTCAATTCCCCACTGTGCATTCATAAAAGCAAACCTGTGTAGCCATTAGCATCTAGACTGAGTATAGAGTCCAATTCTGAGCAATTTAAGAGAGATCCAGACAAACTTGGGCAGGTACAGAGAAGAGCAACAAGGATGATCAGAGGACCAGAAACCAAGCCATATGAGGAAGGACTGAAGGAACTAGACATGTTTAGTCTTGAGAAAAGAAGACTGATGGGATATGATAGCACTCTTCCCATACCTGAAAGATGGTCATAAAGTGGAAGGGAAAGATATGTTCTCAACCATAACAACGCATAATAATGGGCTGAAACTAAAGGAAGCCAGATACAGACTGAATATCAGGAAAAACCTCTTAACAGTTAGAGCAGTATGAAAGTGGAACCATCTGCCTCGAGAGGTGATGAGCGCTCCAACACTGGAAGTACTCAAAAGAGATTTAGACAACTCTCTATCAGATCTGCTTTGATTCAGATTCCTGAGTTAAGCAGGGGATTGGACTCAATAGCCTAAAACAGGGTTGCCCAAACTTTTTGAGCTGTGGGCTGGTCACATGGTTCAGTCACTATGGCCTATGGGCCAGATATGGCCCCCAACACCAATTCATCCAGCCCACGAAGCCCTTGTTGCTCCCAGAAGCGGAAGTAAAACACATCCATAAGGGCACATTTTAATTCCACTTCTGGGAGCGATGAGGGCTTCATGAACCGGATGAATTGCCATCAGGGGCCGGATCCAGTCTGTGGGCCGTAGTTTGGGCACCCATGGCCTAAAAGGTCCCTTCCAATTCATCGATTCACTGATTCTAAGACAAACATTCCCAGGATGCTCCCAGAAGAAGGGAACGATAAACTCCTCTCTACTGGGGGGGAAAAACCCTCTGAAAAGGATCACCTTAAGTTGGAATTGACTTGATGGCACACACTTATTATATTAACAAATTCTTGGAGGCATCTGAGATATCATGTAACTTTTTATTAACTTCATAAACACAAAATATAATGTGGTTATTAACACATAGCATTTTTATGCAGTAGATATCAGTGCAGCATTGATACATTAGTAGATGAAATCCTCTTGCAGAACTTTACACCATGCAGCGAGGATGATGTTAGAATGTGTGTTTTGGGACCAAATAAATTGCAACCTGTCCTTGTGGCAGGACTGAGAACGGCAGCCATAATTTGTCAGCTTTAAATAATTTCCTCTCTCCTACCACAAGGTTGCCTCAAGATGACGGAGAATCTTTAGGGATTCCCAAAACCAGAGGAAATGGCTCTTGGAAGATTATGGCTGCAGATGATATCATCCTCGGTGAATGATATAAAGTTACGCAAGAGGATTCTAGACAATATTTTATTATTTTACATATAAGTCACTTAGAGGACGATGTGGAGGGGCAGAATATAAACATTAGAAATACATAAGTATATAATACCTATTTTTTAATCAGAAAACAAAATAATTTAATCAGTTTGTTCATACATCTGCTAATCCACACTTGTGCTACTTATTCACGGCTTTAACAGAGCAGGGCCCAAGTGTTTCCACAGCTTCATAGGTAATTTGAAGATGTTTACTTACCACCACAAACAAGCTGCTCCACAGCACCAGACCAAAGCCACCCATATTTGAATTTGTTGTGGCAAATTTTGTCCATTCTTTTGAGTAGCAATAATCTGGGGTTTATGGAAAACCCACATGGAACAGCCTGCCTAGTTTGTCATGATAGTGTCATTAGAATAGTGTTCATTTAATGGAGGGGTGCCCAAACTTTTTGGGCCGTGGGCCAATCATGTGGTTCAGGGAGCTGGTCACTAAGGCCTGGGGGCCAGGTGTGCCCACCGATGCCAATTCATCCACCCTCGTCACTCCTGGAAGCGGAAGTAAAACGCGACCATACGGGCGCGTTTTACTTACACTTCCAGGAGCGACGAGGGCTTTGTGGGCCGGATGAATTGGCATCGGGGGCCACACCTGACCCCTGGGCCTTAGTTTGGGCACCACTGATTTAATGGCAAGCTGCTGTAAAAGTAGCCAGCCTTTTGGGAGTTTACCCTATGACATTTACAGGCTGATCCTCCTGACCATCCAATGTGCCGCCCAGTCAACATTTCCTCCCCGTTTAATTTCTTTTTACTTGAAGAACATACCCTATTGGCATTTTTAAACCATGTGTCACAAATGTTCAAATGGTATCATAATATGACATGTCACTATGCAACAAGGCAAGGCCAGCTCTCTTCTGGATAAAATGCCTGGGGACTCCAGGTTAGGAATCTGGTAGCATGGCACACTGGCACCTACTTCCAGTCTGTGCCCTTGAAAATCTTGCTGACTGAAGAGAATGGCTTTTCTTAGCTATATCAGAAAACAAAAACAATAAAATAGAATAAAAACAAAAACATTTTCATGGATCAAGTCCACTTCTTCAGACCTTGTGGAAAGCTAACAGTAAAAATATAGCAGTTAATCTTTAAAGTGCTGCATTGTTTTTGTTTTCTGATATGTCTGAACCACAGACTAACATGGCTACTATTTTTAAATTTTTTAGCTATGTTGCTCTAAGGCACCACAATGGCAGGAAAAGAGACTTCAGCTGATCAACCCAAAGCAATCAGCTGACCTCTCACTGAGGAACCAATAGGAGCACTGCTGTCCCCATATAAAAATTGTCTTAGTCTTCTCAGCCCAGTCTCCATCTTGTTGCTAAAATGGGTGTAAAAACTAGTTTTGCTTTGCTTGTACTGCTTTGCAAAATCTAACTTTGCCTTGGACCACGTTATCCACCTGTCTCTAGAACTCACCCAAGGGCCTCTCCAGGATTGTACTGCTAATGCTAGCCTGTTAGAATTTCTGTTCTTCATTATGGGGAAGGGGGAGGAATCTTTTACTTGGATTAGTTTCCAGAAATCCTAGCCAAAATGTCCAGGGGGGGTGGATTGGGGGCTTTTCCTATTGGTTCCCCAGTGAGAGGTCAGCTGATTGCTTTGGGTTGATCAGCTGAAGTCTCTTTTCCTGCCATTGTGGTGCCTTTCTGATTTATCAATCCTTTGATATTCTTAATGTCAGTCCTTTACTCCCAGGCATAATAAAGAGGCAAGATGCGCCCCACCCCACCCTCACTCACTGAATTTTCCCCAAACCAGCTAGTGGTGGTGGCTTAAGACTTTTGCACAGTTCTGATTACAGTGTTTATATTTACAGTAGTTGTATGAGTCAGTACAAGATAGGCTGAACCACAGCCTGAAGTCTTCGACATATGCTTAAAAAGAAAAAGTGTAGAAGCATTGTTGGGAAGATTAGTCTGTACTGTTTTGCCACCAAGATAAATGGCATACTCTGAATGACACATGGGGCATGACCTGGAGGGCCTCCCCAGATTGACATTTAAGGAAGAAGATGGCCAGTCAAGTCCCATATTGCTCAGAAAAGAAAAAGCAGCAGAACAAGATTTAGAAACCACAGAAAACAGGCACCAACCATTCCCAAAATAAAGATTCAAACTTTGTCAATTACAAAGTAAGTGGGGAAAAGACCATACATTCAAACAGCTGTTAAAAGAAATCATCAGTCTTCATGTGAGAGCACATATATGTAAAGTTTCCACTTGTGAGATTTTGCCACGTCATTTTTAATGGGAAAAAACAAAATCCTCAAACACTACATTCTCTCTACATATGGCAGAAGACAAATACTGAGGCCTGGAAACTTGAACTGATTCCTGGCAAAATAGCCCCCCTTTTCTTCCAGAAAATAACATCTGCTATTTAGCTGGAGATTGGAAAGGACTCCTCACCTTGCTCCAGTGTTGTTATTATTCAATTTCCACTTGGTCTTGCCAAGCCAGAGTGTGTGAGATGACCAGACTGGAACCCATAAGTTGAAAAGTTAGCAAACCTAAATTCCACTGTCCTCTCTTGTCAAGCTGATGAAGGCCTTCATTGATAGACATGCAGCATTTTCAATATCCTCAAATCTTCCTTTTCCCTTCCCTTTTCCTCAATTTTTAGCCTATTCTCATTTCTGCATTTCACACCTCTCCTGGTTCACTATCTCTCTTTTGGAATACAAACTAACAAACAAAAAGTTCACTCTATTGTGGCATTGTCACCTAGAACAAGAGGTACACAGAGAGAATTTCCTCAAAGATTGTGGTATTTTGTGTTGCCAACTAATCTTTCTCACACAAGGTTGGGCAAGAAGAACTGCAGAATGAACCCACCGAAAGGTGGCTTCATTTTGGCAGTTTTCCATCTAGCCTAGACATGGAAGAAGAAGATCTAGGACAATTATGACACCCAGCATCACTGACCACTAGACATGCTGGCTGAAGGCAACTGGAATCCAATACAATACATGGGACACTATTTCATATACTAAGTGCTTGCCTCATTTGACAACACACAGAGATAATAAAGCTTGACTGACATCACATTATCGTAGTCTTCCTTGTCCTTTTAACAGAACACACAAAAATAAAGTCTCCAGGGAAAATTGGAAGTTGTTTTCTCACACACTGCAGTAGGAAACATGGCAAAGTGATGCCAACTCACATACAGTTCCAGTGAAATTTATAACATCAGAGTAGACACAATACTTCTTGTACCATCATCAAGTACACCAAAGCAGCAAAATCATTTTCAGAAACACCTGCAGAAAGTTTTTGTAAAAACAACAACAAACTTTAAAACCATGCACATATGGAGCCCAAGCTACTGCTTTTGGATATCAGCATGCCAGTTTGGTATGTATTTCTTGCATAGTTTCCCATTCTTATCATAATATTATAGACTGGTTTGGCTTCTCATATCAGATGTACCTGCAAGCCAAATGACTCAAATATAGGAGAAAAAAGAAGTATGGTCACAGGTAGACTTAAGAGACCACCTAAATCTACCCAAAGGCAATGGCTTATACATAATTGCTTAGCAGTTCTGGTGCCCAGATAAGCCAAAATGTCCTGGGGACAAGTATGGAGAATTCCATAGCACACAAAATATTGAAAAGACCACAATCACTTATTTAGAAAGCTCTATAAACAAGTTGTCCGCAAGTAGCACCTCAAAAGTTTTTCTTTTTCAATTTTGCAAACACTTTGGAGCATCATGGCCAGCATCTCTATAGCAAATATTTCAATGAACCCAGAATAAAAGTTATGTGCGCTGAATGGCATTTGTTTTTTGTTCTTCTTCAGTGCCAGGTAGAATAGTGTTGTGGACAATCCAAAGAATGAGGCCCTAATCTCTGCTTTCTTAATTTCTGGAGAGAGGGGTTGTTGAAAAGCGTGTAGAACAGCAGCCATCTTGTCTTTGCTCTGCCTGCCCTCCCCAAACCTGAAATAAAACACCAGCTATTACTTTCTGTCAACTTCAGCATCTATAGCCAAATCTATTCCAGACCAATAAGTAAGGCAAGTGTCATGAAAGACTTATTAAAGGGGGGGAGGCTTTAAAAAACTCACACTTTTTGTCAGTGTCTGAGAGCAACTGACTAAGCAAAGTGGAGGGCAGTCTCTGCCAGTAATGAAACAGGAGTAACACTTGTAATTTATCTTCTGAGCAAGCCTTTAAAGCCAAATTAGCTTGATTCCTAATATTTTACTGATTGGAAAATGACTTTGTCTGTGTGAAGAGAGGTGGTAGCATGTGGTCTTGTCACTGAAAACATTTGAAAGAATTTGATTGGCAGACCATCTTGAAGGGTTCATATTGTGAAATGTTAAAGTATAAAAAGGGATTTAGAAGTTATTTTCATTGGCTTATTCTATCTCTTAGGAGAACTATGCCCAGTTGCTGTCCTGTTGTAGCAAAAGCAAAACAAAAGCAATCACACTTATAGTACACTAAAGCCCATAGTGTTTAGTATACTCTCTCGCCAGTTCACAACTTAATTTGCATTTTGCCCCCAACATGCTGGGTGCTCATTTTACTGACCTTGGAAGGATGGAAAGCTGAGTCAATCTTGAGCCCTACTCAGGATCGAACTTGCAACCTTTTTGGCTGCAGTACAGTAGCTTAACCACTGTATCGCCAGGGCTCCTATGCCTTACCAGTAGAGATATACTCTGGGTGTGATCTAAGACCATGAACACGATGCACTTATATGTGGGTATTAGGTAATTTAGCTGGTTTTCTTATTTTCTGGTGTGTTTCTCTGCATTGCTTTAGCCTTAGAGTCTAATTGATTGTTTGCGCCAAATATTTTGGATGCCTTTTTAAAACCCTTTTGAACTTTTGTCCTTTTTTAAAACTATGTCTTGAAAAATATATAAATTCTCCATTTATCAACTGGGTCCTTGGCTCAGTGGGTTTGTGGTGCTTAAAACCAGACCTTACGTTTACCAGCTATTGGGAACCTTTCTATTTTGTAAATATGGTGGCAGTTCTACATTGCAGGGTTGGTTTAAATTTTTTTGCTGATTAATGTTTATGTACTAAGTTTGTTTGTTTGTTTCTAATTCAAATTTAAATGGTCGCCCCCATTTAAGCGACTCCGGGTGGCTCACAAAGATTACAAACACTAATACTTTAACCTTTAAAAATACACAGATTAAACTTAAAACCATTTAAAACCTAATGATTACTATAAGATAAAAATTAAAATGGCCACCAATGTATAAGTCAGCGGGGGGGGGGGTGTCTATTGTATCACCAGTGCCCTACACCTGCTTCGCCAGCCATATTTTGAGGTCTTTCCTGAAGGGCAGCAGCTCAGTCTGGGGACGTAATTCTGTTGGCAGGAGGTTCCATAGGGACAGGGCAGACACTGAGAAAGCCCTCCTTCTTGTGCCAGAGAGATGAGCCTCTCTGGCTGATGGCACTTTAAAGCAGGGGTTCCCAAACTTTTTGGGCCATGGGCCAATCATGTGGTTCAGGGAGCCGGTCACTAAGGCCCGGGGGCCGGGTGCGGCTCTCGACGCCAATTCATCCGGCCCACGAAGCCCTCGTCACTCCTGGAAGCAGAAGTAAAACGCATCCGTATGGGCGCATTTTACTTCCACTTCCAGGAGCGATGAGGGCTTCACGGGCCAGATGAATTGGCATCAGGGGCCGCACCCGGCCCCCAGGCCTTAGTTTGGGCACCACTGCTTTAAAGCTTCAGGAAAAGCTGAATTCAGGAAAAGCTGATTCTTAAAAACCGGCAACTAAGAAATATGTAATGCCCAGAGGGGCTTTGTTGTTGATGATGATGCTCCCCCCCCCCCCAATTGTATTTCAGTTTGTCTCTTAATATGCTCAAAGTAAACTCAGTGCACCAGGAGGAACTCTTGTAAAGAACAAGCCTAGTGGAACATTTGAGGGAATATTCAATTATGAGACTTTTCTTACTCCCTTGTGCACATAAATCAGTCTTGAACAAGAGGTAGAATGATCTGCAGTGAGGACAGTTTCATTGTAAGTAGTGAATAGCCATTTCTATTCCATTCCACATTCAATTCTGTCCCTGACAGCTAGCTTCTGTGGCATTAGTTTACCTGTCCTCATGGGCTCAAGGATGGTAATGTCCATTTTGCTTTTCTGCTGATGTTTTTCACTGTTTTGGCTAGCCAGGATGTAGCAGAAGGAAACAAGGATGGGATTTGTGTGGTAATGGTCCAGGAACAACATCTGAATCCAGGTTTTGAATCCTGCAGTGAAATAGGAAAAAGCTCCTTTTGTGTAAGTTACCAATCGTATTCAGCCAACCCACCCACCCCCAATGCAAAGTTAGTTTGAGGGCAGTGGAAAGAAATAAGAAACAAGTATAGCCCCCCCCCCCCTTGTAAAGCCCCCTGTGCAAAATTTTCAGTGAACTCCTGGAACCTACCGTTATCCCATTCTTCGAACCCTTTGGGCATAACAGGCCTGTCAATCCGTCCTACCAGCCAGGCTCCTAGAACAACGCCACGGAACAGCCTGAAGAGGCAAGATGTCAGTCCCACCACCACAGAGTGGAAGAATAAAAAGTAGCTGAAGTTCACAAATATTTTCCTGGAAAGCAAAAGAAGCAGCCACTGAGTAACTGCATAGTGGGTACCACTCTCCCCCCAGTCCCCTCAAATGCAGAGACAACATTGGGTTGATGTGCTTTTGGACTGAACCAACATTAGTGGGTATAAAGTACAAAGAGTTAATTTGAATTTGGAGCAGATGCAAAGTAAGGCTTGGGGAAATATGCAGGACTCCTTTGTGATTTTCCACCGCATGCAAACTGGAGAACTTGTTTAGAGCAGGAGCCTTAGAACAGGAATCAGTCACTGACAGGATCTATATTGCTTTCCCTAGAAACCCCAGATTCAACAGACAAAACCAAAGTGCAAAACAGTAGCTTTGGAAGGCAGGTATACATGCATAGATCAACATGTCTCCGAGAATATATGTGGCCTGGGAATTCATTTTCCGTACTAGAACTGGATCTACCACACAGTCTTCTTTCATATACAATTCTACTCCTGTTCGCTTGAAATCTTGATGCTTAGTTTCAGCAGCCTGATTTAAGCAGGGGAGCTGTGGGGGGGGGAGGCATTTTTCATTCCTGTTGTTGAATCAGTGGACATGAATAGATTGCTCTGCTGTCACGTAGAAGAGCATAAAAATATGTCTAAATATTTTGACGTTAGGTTGCACCAAAAGTGTGAATCCTATTTTCTTTGCTAAAAGATTTCAAGGAGGATAGGCAAGGCAGGCCAGCAATGAAGGAAGTCTGATGAGGAATGATGGCAAGTGAGAGAGAGAGAGAGAAAGGAAGGAAGGAAGGAAGGAAGGAAGAAAAGGAGGAAACAGGTTGTTGCCATGCATAGTTAAAAATAAAAAGTTGGTCTCATGTTCCAAAATAGACCTAGTGCTACAGTGTTTTTTTATTTTATTTTTATTTTGTTTGTTTTGTTTTGTTTTCTGGTATGCCTGAACCACAGACTAACATGGCTACTATTCCAAAAAATTCATTTTGACAGTTTCACATCTGGCTTAGACATGGAAGAAGAAAATCAATTGATTTGTTTAGCAACTTGCAGAGAAAATAGCCATTAGGAGATTATAATTCAGAAGAATTACAGGGCAGAGACATTGCTTAAGATTTCAGTGAAGAGCAGGCAATGAAAAATCAGAAGGAGCAGCACGATTTTCATTGAGATTAAAGGCATATAGAGATGTAGACCAGGGGTGCCCAAACTTTTTAGGCCATGGGCTGGTCACATGGTTAAGGGAGTTGGTCACTACTGCCTGGGGCTGAATGTGGCCCCTGATTCATTCATTCATTCATTCATTCATTCAGATTTATATTGCCGCCCACTCGCCGAGGTGACTCACGGTAGCTTACAGTCAAAAAAGCAACAGTACAATAAAAATTATAAAATATAACCTCACAAAATACAACCAAACCAGAACACAGACTAACTCCCCTCAGGCCGTTGTTGTTGGCCCAGAGGAGTGGGCAAGGTCCTCAGCCGCCTGCCAGGCCATGGAGTTTTCTCCTCAGGCCGTTGTTGTGGGCCCAGAGGAGGGGGCGTTTTACTTCTACTTCCAGGAGTGACGAGAGCTTTATGAGCCGGATGAATTGGCATCAGGGGCCGCATCCAGCCCCTGGGCCATAGTTTGGGCACTCCTTATGTAAACAATAAAATCACTAACAAACATTAGCTAGACTAGTCTTGCCCTTTTGTAGAAAGGAAATGAGCAAGATTCTAATGGGACTGATTGTGCAACCATTTCAACCTGCCCCTGCGGAAACTACTGAGTGATCACCCATGTGCCAAGTTTTTCTTAATGTGATTTTGGCAAGTGTATTTTAAGAACTTTTACTGTTGGTTCCTTCTTACCATGCAGCAAACTACAGCAGCAGCCCAAATTCTCTTGCATAGTTATATCAGTGGAAAGGAAGTGGCATACCGCTACTGTAATTCACAAGTTCCAACTGGTGGCATGCGACTAGGAATCAAAGTGAGGACTTGTTAATTAACAGCAATTTGCCACTGCAATTTGCATCCTTTCCCTTTTGCTACTGAAGAGGATTTTGGCCGATATTATCAAAGATGATGTCCCTCTTTATTTCTCTCCTTTCTGTCTAAATGTGGGGAAACTGGGTTTTAAATAAGTACCCGGCTTGAGTTTGGGGACTGAATGAGAGGAGAAACAGACTGAAACTTAAACCAGTCAAGAAGGCAGTGTTCTTAGTGAGTAGAAAAGCAGTTGAAAGAACAGGGATTCAGGCTGTGCTGGGTGGGGTGGGGTTGGGTTAGATGCCTTCTGAAGGCCGATTCTCAGATAAAGCTCTGAGCCTGATTCCTAAGCTTTGAGCGCATCTTCTACATGGTTAAATCTATTGCATTAGTGCTGCCCATTCCTGGAGTTGTTTGATCTAGCCACACCAATCTATCTGGATTACTGTAATGCACACTACACTGGGCTGCCTTTGAAGACTGTTCAGAATATTTGGCTGGTCCAAATGCTGCCACTACTAACCAGGAACAATTGCAGGGAGTATAAAACACCTTTTTTACAATAGCTTCATTGTTTACCAGTTTAGTTTGGGGCACATTCAAGGTTCCAGTTCCATCCTTTAAAGCTTGATAAGACTGACTGACTGACTGACTGACTGACTGACTGACTGACTGACTCACTCACTCACTCACTCACTCACTCACTCACTCACTCATCCATTTAGATTGATATTGCTGCCCACTCGCCATGGCAACTGAGGGTGGCTTACAGACAATACAATCAATATAATAATAATAAAATAATAATAATACAATCAATCAATCAATCAATGTTGGTGGGGGTTCGGGGTGGCAGCGAAGCCTCAGCCTCCCGCATCTTCTTCATCCCCTGGCCATTGGTGTAGGCTCAGCCCCCACCCTCCGAAGCCTCAGGCTGTATTCAGACTGTCAGAAAAAGGACATTTCCCCATACAAGCCTGCTTTGCCTTTTAAAACATGAAGCAAAGGGGCCACTATATTTCAGAACCTCTTTTGGTGGGGACATGCGAGCCTTCTCTATGGCCACTCCCAAGCTTTGGAAATCTTTGTCAAGGGAGTGTAGGTTGACCATCGCATTGGTGTCCTACCAAGAGATAAAAACATTTTTTCTAGGGATGTCTCTGGCAACTAAAATGTACCAAGAGCCAAAGTTCCAGGAAAGGGAACACAATCCAGAATAAGTCTTGTTTCACATGCCACACAATGATACACCAACATAACAGTTTGCTTTAAACCGCTATGTTTGATAGCGCCGTTCCAGTTCAAACTTACCTTAAAGCAAATTACACTGAATGCAACATGATTTACTTCTAAGTGAACATGTATAGGATACCATTGTAAATAAATGAACATGTATAGGATTCCATTGTAAATAAATGGTCTCATTTAGCAGGTCACTCCTCGGAAGGGGTTATACAGGGGGGGGGGGGGGACTATTCAAAGAAATGAAAAACAGGAAGAGGCTTGCTTCCTGACACTAACCGGTTATCAAGTGCCAAAGGTTTTTCCTTGTCTTCAGGTGATATCTTTGGCTGGAGAAAAAACCTACCGGCTATAAAAATCTGCAGCTTCCTGATAATCATAACGATGAAGAATGTAAGGCTGCAGGACAGAAGACAAAGAACATGCCATGTTTTAATATCCAAACAGACATTTAGCTTCTTCTCCTGGGACTCAGAGGTTTTGGCTGATGGAGACAAAGGCCATGATTACGCCCTGTGTGGTTGTGAAGCACCTTGTTGGTGTTTTTAGAATACTATATGCACGTTGTAAAGAAGTCTGTGGATAACCAGAACATTCAGTACTGCTCTCATTTCCTCACAGCCAAAGAGACATGGTGCTTAAAAAGAGAAAAAGAAGAACAGGGTGAGGGGGATGTCTATCACTAGGGAAGTTCTGCAGAGAAAAAAACATAGCAAGGAAGACTGCATTTACGCATACAGGTAATGTACGTAGTTGCAAATCCACATCTGGAAATACACATTCCTTCTTTGTATCCTAGCTTGCAAAGTTATCTTAAACAACAAGGAGTCTTGTGGTATGTTAAAAAGAATGAAAAATAATAAGGCAGAAGGTTTTGTGGATGCAGTTTACTTCATCAGATGAAATGGGACTAGGTCTATGAAGGCTTCTTCTGTTATAATAAATATCCTGGTACTTAAAGTGCCACATTTTTGCTGAAAACAACTCATCAGAGCTATACCCCACCCACCCCAGAAGCTCATCATGGAAACTTTGTATTAATTTACTATAGCATAGAAGGTATTTGCAATGGCAGTTCATTTTTATTTATTTAAATTTGTTTATTGCCCTCCTCCCAAAAGGGTCCCAGGGCGATTTACAACAATTATAAAATCATTTTAAAAAATTAAAAACTCTAAAAACTTTTTAAAACTTAGTATTAAAAGCCAAAGATTGCAACACAGGCATACTGGGGTCAAACCAACCAATTGGCTGGGGAAATTGAACCATCATGCACCTTCAGGTGGATTTAAAGGTTTAGCAGCTGTTTTCTGATGCTCCCCCATTCACGGTGACTGGGAATTTATTTTCTTGCAGTTGGTACTGCCCACTATTAGAAATAGAAGTCCTTCACCATTTGAGGGAGCACTGTTTTTAAACAATGGAATGGCCCTTGGAATTGGCACTTTCTTGAGGACACACTGAAATGATCTGTCTGGTGGTGTCTTAGAAAGAAAGATCCTTTTATTTGCTGCACTTACATTACAGTTCCCCACTTGTTGAGAAGACTCATCCACTCACCACGCACCATGGGCAAAATCAGAACATACATAAGAGTCATTCCAAACGCACATTGCACCATTTGCATGATCGTCAACCCTAGCAAAGAAAAATACAAGTACAGTAAAACACCGGATAACGACTGGATCGGATAACGCTAAAATCGCATAACGTTAAGTACCGGTAATCTGGGGAGGAGAATTGGATCGAATAACGTTAAGGTCCTATGGGATGGATCGGATAACAACCGCTAAAGCCTGTGCGATTACAATGTATCTCTATGGAGCTTTAACGTTATCCGATCCATCCCATAGGATTTTAACATGGATTGGATAACACTAAAAATTGGATAACACCAAGACTTGTGGAACCAAGTTTTAGGGTTATCCAAGGTTTTACTGTAGTTCACAAACAAGGAGGGGAATTGTAAATCTCCCCACCCCAGATAACTCATTCCAAATGCCCACAGCACAGGTGTTTACAAAGGTAAAGGTCCCCCTTGCTCGAAAGCCAGTCGTATCTGACTCTAGGGTTCAGTGCTCATCTCTGTTTACAGTCAAAGAGCCAGCACTCTCTGTGTCTGCAGATGTTTCCATGAACATGTGGCAGGCATGCCTAGACAACAGAGTGCGCAGAACACTGCTTACTTTTTCATCGAAGTGGCACCTATTTATCTACTTTCAAATTCTTGCTTTTGAATTGCTAGGTTGGCAGAAGCTGGGACAGAGACGGGAGCTCATTCAGTTGTGCAGTATTCGTGTCTCAAACTGCTGACCTTCCAGTTGTCAAGTTCAGCATCTTAACCACCTGAGCCACCGCAGTCCATGATGTCTACTTACCCCATAGTATATATGCAATTTGCCAGGCTGTGAATTTCCCTAGTGCTACCTGTGGATTAGCAAAGAAACAGAGAGCCAGTTCTTCTCTGCAGGAATCCCACAAAGGTGATGAAAGAAACACAGCATATCTATAGAAAATGTAAACTTGATAGGGCAACAGCATAAACACATTCAGAATTATTCTGTTGCAATTTCTCAGAACATAAAAGGGCAGATATTTTCAAGACAGTTTGAGCAGTAGAAAACAGGGTGATGAACTGTTCCTTGCACCCTGGAACTGTAAACTACTCACATACCAGCTAGCACCGTGATGGAGAACATTGGCACTCCAGATGTTCTTGGACTTCAGCTCCCAGAAGCCCAAGCACCCTGTGAATCCACACAAATGGATTTACTGTGAAGTGTGTACGGGTGCATTTTACTTCCACTTCCGGGAGTGATAAAGGCAGCGCGGGCTAGATGAACTGCAGTAAACCCTTTCATGTGGATTCACAGGGTGCTTAGGCTTCTGGGAATTGAAGTCCAAGAACATCTGGAGTGCCAAGGCTCACCATCATGAAGCTAGCATGTGTGGTCAGCAGTGTAGACAGCAACTTGTTAATCAGTGGCAATTTATTTTTGCAGTTTAAGCAATTAAACTTACAGCAACACAAATCTCCTACTGGGCTCTAATTATTATTAAGAAAAATTGCCTCACAATCCATCCCCTGCCTTCATTACGCAGAATATCATATCTAGATTATATGCTTTATTAGCAGACCTCCTGATGTTGGGGTTTGATTTGTGTCAGTCTTATAGCTAGCACAACCAATGGTGAAACACACCAGAGGGTGCAGCTCCTCAACTCGTGATAGCCCATGTGTCCCTCATCTCCACACTACAGCTTCTGTAGACGTTTTTATTATTATGAGTGCCTTAAAGAAAAGTTATCTGCAGTGTCGGGGGGGGGAGCTTGAATCCAATACCATCAATGCCAATTTACTTTTGATTTCAGCTGAATCAACATCTGTCAGAATAACAGTGAGAAATGTTTCCGAGACAAAGAGTAGAAACTCACCACACTTAGCGATGGAGATATTGTCATAGATTCTGGCACAAGGAGATACTTCTTGCCTTCTCGAAGTAGTTTTATGTGTTTCCTAGGGCAGGAAGAATTAAAGCAGGGTTTTAAGAAAATACAGTATACTTGTCTATAATGACATGAAAGCCAATATACCTTTTACAATGCCTTACATCTATGAGGCACTGGAAAAGGAAGGAGGAGTCTCAAAAGTGGCATCACTGATCACTTGTAATTTTGTGGGGCTGGGAATCAGACCAAAATAGGTTTTCATTAAATATTGCCATCAAAAAAGACCATGTGTCAATATGGCTGAAATGTGTTGGGCAGTTTCTAAGCATCATGAGACTTTGTGACACCTTCAGGTTTGGTTCCAGGTTTTGTTGTTGTTGTTTTGGCACTAGCAATCAGTTGGGTATTTGGCTGTATAGCCAGGGGACAGGAGTTTGATTCATCACTATGCCTTCCAGGAGAACAGCCCAGCTTGTGTGACCTTTGGAGAGGTGCACAAGGTGCCCCCCAGAAGCAGCAAATGGGAAACCAATCCTGAGTATGCTATATCTAGGAAAACATGTCACAACTGACTTGACAATGTACAATTATTATTATTTGCAGTTTCATACTACAAGGTTTTTGGGGAAAGGCATCACTTAGTTCAGGGGTGCCCAAATTATGGCCCGTGGGCCCAATTAGGCCCCTACATATCATTAATGTTGCTTGCGGTGAGTATTCCGGCTCACCACGGACTGCTCCCACACCCGCCCCACCACCTGACATCGGTGGCGGTGGCAATCATGCTTTGTTCCCGCTGCTCCGAGCAGCCTCTGGGGTGGTCCCATCCCCTCTGCATCCTTTGCCAAAGCAGATCGCTGCATCAGGGAAATTTTTGGAGCCTCGTGTGTTTCAAAATTCGCTGTGCTAGGAGATCCCCCTGGCGCCCCCGGAATGACATCACCACAGTGCACCAGGTTTACCCTTCGAGCACTGCGGATTTTGAAACAGAGGAGGCTCCAAAAATGTCCCCAACACAGTGATCTGCTTTGGCAAAGGCTGGAGAGGGGATGGGACCAAGCAAGAGGCTGCTCGGAGCAGCTGGGACAAAGTATGGCAGCCGCCGCAGCTACCACTGCTACTGACGTCAAAACTGTCAGCAGCGGAAGCAGCCCGCCTCTGGCCCCCGCAGCTGTGTGTCGGGGGCGGGACCGGCCCACTAGAAAAAAAGGTTTGGGCACCACTGACTTAGTTGAATGGTCACGAAGTTACAAGTTATTCTTGGACTCCTTCTAGGCAAGGTTTTAGTATGTAATTATCACAAGTGACCACTTAAATCCCCTGGAGGATCTAGACCAGTGTTTCCTAACCTTTGGTTCTTGGACTTCAACTCCCAGAAGCCTAAGTCAGTTCATTGGCTGATCAGTGTGTTTGGGAATTGACTTAAGCTTCTGGGAATTGAAGTCACAAAACCAAAGGTTGGAAAACATTGATCTACTAGACAGTGGCCATTACAAAAGATATATTGAATGTGTAATGAGAGCTGTAAGTTCAACTGCATGATGCCTTTAATCACACCAGAACAGCATGGCTTGAAGAAAAGGGCTGAATAGTAACAATATTAATTCTGTTGTAGGCAAAGAATATAGAAAAGGAGAAATATTCTCCAGCAGTGTGGAAAGTCATTTGCAACTCCACTTATAGCTTACAGTTCAGAGGTTAGGTGCTCCATAATTAGACTCCTCCCAACTCCCTTCTATTATTTTTTTAATACTAGCGTCTCATCTTTCAGTTCTGGAATTAACTAAAGTTAACATGATACCTGCCCCAGAATATGTGATATTCATAGTTGGTCCATGCCATAGTTTTGCAAACCCATTATCAACCATGATCAGGAAGGGTGGCTTGTCACTATTTAAGGAAGAACCAGCACCAGTATCATGACTACCATATTGTCTTCAAAATTAAAACAGAAGAAGGAATGCTGTGGGAAGGAGAAGCACTCCCAATTAAATCACCCAATCACAATTGGGTAGTGATCAAATACCAGGTTCAGTTCTGCACTAGAATTCTGTAATCCAAAATATATCCATACCTGTAGCAGGCGAAGAAGTTAAACACATAACTGACACACGTGATGGCAGAAAGAATCATGGTGACAATCCAAACACCTATGAAACAACCGATCAATATCATTGTTATTCAAATGTCACGTTTGCTTTGAATAATCTATTTTTTCTCTCTGTCATTAATATAAGTAATAAGTGCTTTAAGTAATACTGTTGTTCATTTATAAAAGCTTGTTATAACTCTTTTTCTGGTTAACTGTGCAACTATAAATTTTGCATCAATGCACTGAAGACATTATAACACTTTAAAATAAGACAGACTTACTTGGTATCTGATCACTATGTATCTTATTAATGCCACAAATATAAATATGCCACAAATATAAACATGTTAAGCCATTTTGTTTAACACATATGAACCTAGTAGTTACACCATATGTTCATGTTATGATTTACAAATGTTAAGTGCCATATTTACATTTTTTTATTCTGTCATTCCTCTTTCTGCAACTAATGTAAGCAATGTGTATTTTCTAATAACAATAAAGGTCATCCTTGTTCAAAAGCCAGTCATATCTGACTCTAGGGTTCAGTGCTCATCTCTCTTTACCGCCAAAGAGCCAGTGCCGTCTGTGTCTGCAGGTGCCCTCTGCTTGGGCACTTGATCTCTAAAAGGTTTGCCATCACTGATCTAGGAGGAGGGAGACATCTAGAATGAATAATGCTTGGAGAAGGAGACCTGGGTGTAAATGGTCTTGGGTTATTTATCCTTGGGAGTTCTGTTGCCGTAAGGCTTCTAAGACAAGATATTCTCCAAAAAGAGGGAAGACTTGACTGTTAGGCACATTGCTAGTTCAAGAGGGGGAAAGAATCATCACAGTTGTGCTGTGCAGGCTCACAACTCCTGGATTTGTCCAACATATTGTACAGTAATAGAGCATGAACTAGACTTGGTACTGAGAGCAACGAGGGTGTTTGGTTCTGCTTTGCTACTTACGTTTCTAACAAAAAGGAAAGTAGCACTTCTGCTCTTCTCTACACCAGTGGTTCCCAAACTTGGGTCCCTATGTATTCTTGGACTACAATTCCTCAATGTCTTCAGTATTGGGTGTGCACGCTAAGGCTTCTGGGAGCTGCATTCCTCTACGGAACACTAGTTTTTCCACAGAATACAGTTTGGGAAACGCTGCTCTACACATTCCTAGAATGGCCACAGAAATGAATCACTGAAAAACCTATACAGACATGGAATGAAGCCATCAAGCCACTCAAGAATAACAATATGGATATCATTTGAACAACAATGATATTCAACCTCCCTGAATTCGTTCAGTTAGAGAAAATAGGAAGGAATTAGTTGAATAGCACCTTATAAGAGACAATGGTCAAACATGGTCTCTTATCAATCCATCAAGGAGAAATAACTGGGTGAATGGATTTCTTTTACCCTTCTGGTGGACAAAAAAAGGTACCAACAGAAATCTGGAGGGGGACAGATGGCCATCTCCTTCCATATATTTAGGACTGTTGGTCTCAAAATCCAAAGGTGGCAGAGCTTGTTCTGAGCCTGGGAGTGCCAAAGCAGCCAATGCAATTGGCAATGCTGAGAGGAAGTGGGACAAGGCAGGAGAGAAACTCAACTCCTGAACAAGACTGATGGATGAGACATGAGCTCCCCCTTCTCTTCTAGTGAAGAAATAGTTGCTTCCAGGCAGTGATGGGCAGCAACAGGTTCGCACCAGTTCGCCAGAAAATGTAGTAACTTTTCCCAGTGTCCTGGAGAACCGGTAGCAGCTTTTGGGGGCTTACCTTTTCACCGGTTCCCCCACTGCACATGCGTCCCAAGCGCTTGCTGTGCATGTGCACCTACAGCACTTGGCATGCATGCGTGGCCTCCTTGCTGTCCTCCCAAGCGGAGAGGAGGAAGAAAAGCTGCTAGCCTGAAGTTCCCTATAGCCTGCTCCCCAGGGTAAGTGACTCACCTTTGGGTATGGGGTGGGTGGGTATATTTTAATGTGTATTTAATGTGTATTTATTTTTAATGTGTATTTTTATGTGTTTTATGTCTATTTAATTTGTATTTTATGTGTTTTTATGTACATTTAATGTGTATTTTATGTGTTTTATGTGTATTTTTATGTATTTTTATGTCTATTTAATTTGTATTTTTATGTGTACTTATTTTTACATTGGCTCCGCCCACATCATTGGCTCCACCCATGATGTTGGCTCCACCCAAGATGTCATGACATTGGCTCCACCCAAGATGTCATGACATTGGCTCCACCCAAGATGTCATGACATTGGCTCCGCCTGCAGTGTGGTAGTAAAAATGTTGGCTGTCCACCACTGCTTCCAGGGTTAGGTCAACATAGAGGCGAACCAATGGCATGGGTGTCAGAGGGGGCACTCAGAGCCCTCTCTGTGGGCACATGTGCCATGGCCCCAGCACAGAGTTTGCCCTGCCCCTCTGCCCAATGGGAGCACTTCCTTCCTTCTACCATCACAGAGTTCACCTCACCCCTCTGCCCAGCAGCCCAATGGGAGCATTTTCTCCCTCCCCTGCCTAAGGCAAGGCAGGCAGCTCACATGAGGCACGAAGGTGCAGTGTGGATGGCAGTTTGAGCAATCAGTCTCTAAAAGGTTTGCCATCACTGGTATAGGAGAACACTGAAGCCATCTTCTATGATGAAGGCAGCAGGTTGAATCTGGAAAAACAGAAGCAGCTTTTTTTTCTGGCCCTGAAGGAGGGACTTTTGCTTTGTTTTCTCTTTTCCAGGGACCACGTTGCCGACATGCATCTCACCACTTTCATGCCAAGGCAGTTTCAACAGACCATAGAAAATGATGTTAAATTGAAAAATAGCATCTGCTATACCTTCAAAGATATACATGAATTCTTTAATATCATTGAAAATTGGTTGAGCTTCTTCTGGAACTGATTGTTCCAAGCTGTCAACAGATTCTCTGATAATGTCATATCCAACCTTGGCCCAAACAAATTCAGTTGCAACAACCTGGATGAGGAGAAGGGGTGAATGAAAGACAATGATCAGTAACAGGTGTGAATATCTCAAGAAGAAAATGACAGGATAAAATAAAACATTAAGATATCAAGGATTAAAGATACTTAGGCATTTGTATGTCTGAAATAAAGAATTCTAAAAGTAGTCCAATACATGATCCAAAGTAATTATGTGCCTCAATTGAATGATATATAAAAATAATATGTACAGCCTTCTCCATCTTGTAACCCTCCAGAGGTTCTACAGTACAACTCCACCTAGCATAGCCAAAGATCACAGAAAATAGAAGTTGGAGTGGAGGGTGCCAAACTGGGAGACAAGCTGTGTCACACAATGGCCACTCAGACTAAAATGATACCAGTACAGAAGGGATCACACTGAGGCAGCCTTTCTCACTGAGACTGTCTTTAAGAGGTCTTTCAAATACCACGTGACCATTTTAGGGGGGGTTTCAACCAAAAGTCACAGAAAGTCATGGGGTAGGGGGGGTTTCCACGTGAAATCACGTGACTCCAAAATTTTAACCCCCTGGCCAGGTGGAAGTCTGGGGTTGGGGCGGCAGGCGTCCTCAGGCTCTGGGCGGGACCGTTCTCTGCCGCTCGAGCCAGCATGGCTTTTAAACACACACACACACACACGGGCAGGTGGGAGTCCGTGGTGTGTGGCAGCAGGCATCCTCAGGCTCCAGGTCTGACATGCTTCTGCCATTTCTCTTCAAATCAGGGAAAACAGAGAAACCATGTGATTTGGTAGGGGGAGGCGGTCAGTCAAAGGTCACAGGGGGGTAGGGGGTTAAAAAGTGGCCTTTTTTAGGTCATGTGGTACAGTAAAACATCGGATAACGCTAAAACGTGGTTTCACAAGTCTTGGTGTTATCCGATTTTTAGTGTTATCCGATCCATGTTAAAATCCTATGGGATGGATCGGATAACATTAAAGCTCCATAGAGATACATTGTAACCACACAGGCTTTAGCGGTTGTTGTCCGATCCATCCCATAGGACCTTAACGTTATTTGATCCAATTCTCCTCCCTAGATTACTTTACGTTATGCGATTTTAGCGTTATCCGATCCAATTGTTATCCAGTGTTTTACTGTATTTGAAAGACCCCTAATGGGCCCAAGTAATACTATAAATGCAGCAACTTTAACTCTTTCAGTGAGAATCTGCTGGCTTCAGGAAAGTAATCAGCAAATCAGCTGGTTTGACCAGCTGGCTTTCAATCTAAGCAAAGCAAGTGATTTAGTTTAGGGGCAGAGACCTCAGACATGTGTTTCCTTTGCTTACCATATAAAGGCAAATGATGATAAGCACAGCTGTGCTGATGATCCTGCTTGGGTACTGGAAGTAAGGGTCCCATTTATACAACTTCTTGTGAATCCAAGATTTCTGAGGCTCCCTAATGAGAGAGAGAGAGATAGATGAGTAGGAAAAGAACACCGTTAAAAGAATGCTTTGAAGCATCTCCTGACTTGCTGTTAGTCCAAACTCTTGGAGAGAAAAAAATACTCTTCTACATTCCTTTCTCAGAATTTACATTCCCCTATAGCTGAGGCCCTTATTCCTATGAGGGTTTTCTTAAAATTAGAGGCTGTTGAGTCCAGTTTCAGAGGAGCTATGAATCCACTCCTTGCCTTAGTCCTTACTTCACGGAAACTGTCCGTGGTGCTTAAGCCCTGAACAGGCAAAATGTAGATTAAAACCCAGATGGGATTGCCAGCCACCTCCGAAATAAGAGTCAACAGCTTCTACAGATGTGAACAGAACTTGTGGCGAGTATTCTTCTTGCTTTATGAAGGACCAGAGCAATAAGGAAAGGGTTACCTCTCTCTTTCTTGAAAGACAGAGCCCACTGCAATATGAGAATGGGTGTCCTTCCAGGAAGAGAAGAACTCTGCCAACCTTCAGATGCCATCATCTCTATGGATGGAGGGATAGCTGGCTTTTTTGAAAGGTTGGCAGTTTGGTTGAGAGGATGTCAGATGGGGGAAAACCAAGAAGCCACCTAGGCTCTTCTTGACTGTCCAGTAAGTTGAAATCTACCTTCTTTTCGGGCCATTATATTCAAAAAGAAGGATGGTGAATTCAGCCAGTTCAAAGGCACCTGAATCTGACCATCTTGCCTCAGCCCAAAGTGAAAATCTGGTGCCTTCTAGCACAAAGCAAGTGCTCATTTAATGGCCTGGAAAGAAGACTGCCCCAGTCACTATGGTTCTGCCAGGCAAAGGGGAGAAAGTCTCAAATGCTACACGGAGACCATGTTTTCCTCATTTTCCTACAGTCCCCTTCCAACAAGGCAGAACAATTTTAGCAAAGTGAGAGACATCCTGATGAAGTCCTTGGGCTCCAGCATTGCGCCGTTCAGGGCCAGGAACTGAGGGACATTGTGCCTGTGCAGTCATGGGCTGAGAGAGATGATTGATTTATTGGTTGGTTGGTTGGTTGGTTGGTTGGTTGGTTGGTTGGTTGGTTGGTTGGTTGGTTGGTTGGTTGGTTGGTTGATTGATTGATTGATTGATTTAGACAGACAGACAGAAAGACAGACAGACTTAACCGCCCCCTTGCCAAGGCAACTCCAGGTAGTTTACAATGCAGAAAACAACACTAACATAAAACACTCTGACACATGAAACGCATAAATAAAACATCATAAAACTCTAAAACATAAAAATCTTAAAATCTCAAATCTATATAGAATATGAATGGCCCCGCATCTCCCTCTTTATAGAAAGCAACTTCTGTCCCATCACTAACATCTGTGTGTGTGTACACACACACACAGAGAGAAAATAAGCTCTAAGAAGAGAATGAATCTTACTGCACGGGGGGTTTCCTCAAGAGTTGCTGGACATATTGAGCCTGAAATACATGCAGGAAAGATGTATCCTCCTGTGGAAGGAAGACCAAGGCAAACATATTGGATTCCATATATGATGCTTTACAGTTGCAACTCAGCTCTTTGGCTGGCCAAAGGGTTCTCGTTCAGGAAAAGAAACATGACACTTTTAAGGATGGCCATTTCTTTTACAGTAATACCTCATATAACATTAGTATCAAATAACACTAAAATCGCATAACATTAAGGAATCTGGGGGGGAGAATTGCATCGGATAACATTAAGATCCTATGGGATGCATCGGATAACAACCGCTAAAGCCTGTGTGGTTACAATGTATCTCTATGGATCCCATAGGATTTTAACATGCATCGGATAACACTAAAAATCGGATAACACCAAGATTTGTGGAACCAGGTTTTAACGTTATCCGAGGTTTTACTGTATTTTGATCACCAGAACAAACTACAGTAGAGTAAAACCCTGAGTTATAACAGAGGTCCATTCAAACAGCCTCTGTTGTAACCTGGAAAAAATGTAAACCAAAACATCCATAGGGATGCATTGAAAAGTTAAAAAATGGTCCTGAATTGATCAATGTAAACTGAAAAAAATGCATTTAAAAATTGTAAACCGGGACAGCATTTCCATAGGATTTGTCATCATAAACTGCAGCAAACTTAAACTGAGGTGGTTGTAACCCAGGGTTTTACTGTACTTCAATATCTTTGACATTCTTCATGCATGCATGGAAGGTACATGAGACCAATTCTGTATTTGCTGGATCACATAATTGTGACTAAACATGTTGCAATTGAAGCAAGCAGCCGCATGTGCTGCAGCACTAGAGCCTGGAAACTTATTCATATACATTGCTATATATTGCTAGAAGAGGAAAACAATGTTCTACAAAGCAATTCTTAAAAAATGGGGGGAATGGCAAATTTAAAAAAAAACCCGTAACTTTGAAACTGGACTTCAGATCAGCATCAAACTTTGCACAGATGTAGCAGACAATCGGCTCCTCTTCTGTCCCAAATTTGGGGGAGTTTAAATATAAATTTCAGTTGTCTGGTTGGCATAACAAAGTATGGGATACTGCTATTAATGATAGGCTATCATGTGATATTAAAATAGGGAAGGGGTTGTTGAAAGAGAATATTTGTAATGATATTTGGGGAGATTATAATTTATAGAGTATGCATTGATTAAAGAGGAAGGCCATTTGCCTATCTGAGAAACATGGCAATTTTAGAAGGGATAAGGGGTTCCAAAATATGGAGAAGGACTGGTGCCATCTGTAATAATCCCAGTGGAGGGGAGCATTATTATTTTTATTTGTTTATTTGACTATGGATGGATTATTAAGATGTAAAGTTTAGTTATAATAATTGTTTTTCTGATATATTTACTTTTTTCCATCTTTTTAGAAGATATTTTTAATATTAAAAATAGCTCAATTAAGCTGAAAAGACCAATCTTGCTTACCTTGAAGGAGAATGGTTGGTCCTAGCAGTTTTTTTAAAAAAGAAGAAGAAATCTTAACTGCAGTCATTGAAATATTTATCATTTAAAAAGTGTCTCAAAGAGTGAAGCAGTGACTATTATAAACTGTGGAGGTGGCTTACCAGCAGTGAACATCAAATGTATTAATACAATAACCCAAATCTACTGTGCTCTGGAATAATCTGAACTTTTGACCCTGCCAGTCACAACCTGATTAGCTGACAGTAAAGAACTTTTAAATGCCTTCCTAACTAAATAAGCATTTTAAAGGGATTCTGTTTCTAGTTGCAAAACATGTTTTAAAAAGATTAAAGAGTCAGTTTCTGGGATTTCCCCCACTTGGTGTCTCCTCAGGTTTCCTCAACCTTGGCCCTCCCAACTGTTCTTGATCCTCAATTTCCTAAAACCCAAGTCAGCGTTCTTGCTGATCAGGGCTGCGGGGAATTGAAGGGCCAAGGTTGAGGAAAGCCTGCTCTATATAAATGATACTGATCATAATGTAAATGTACCCCATCTTGGCTGCTGCCATTAGTGTTATCCACATTCAGACTGCCTTTTGCTATGTAAAGGTTGGCATCCCTTTTCTTGCTAGTAGTGGGATCATGACATTGTAGAGCAATATTGGGCCTTTTGCTGGCATTTCAAATTGTGGATACAGAAGCAATCTGTAAACTAGAAGATTTGAAGAATTGGATTAACCTATTCCTGTTCCAAACATTTTAATTATATTTTAATTATAACCCTGCTGTTATTCAATACACAAGACAATTTCTTTGCTTTTATGATTTTGCACCTTATTTTTCTTTATTTTCCATTGCTTTCTTTAAAAAAGTAGATAGCATTTGTCAAAACATCTGTAAATGCTTAATATACATTTTAAAAGCAACTAGAAAAATTACATTGTGTCCTGGAAGTTGAATACGCAACAAGGAAAATGTCCTGAATGTCAATAAGATACAAATTAAATGCACAAATTAATTCACAAATCACAGGAGTAAGAAAAATCTCTTGTCATTACAAAAACATGCAGTAAGGAATTCCCTCCTATAACCACAGGCCATTTGTAATGTGTACTGACCCTTCGTTATGTCTTTGCTACCACACACACAAAAGACTAACTAATTCCAAGTAACTACATTACTTGGAACTCATTATTTATAAGATATCTCTAGTGACTAATCAGAGGATGAGAAAATGCCATGGGATATGCCTGACAATAAGGAAAATCAAGACAACTAAGCAACAGTTAGGATGACACAATTTGAAAAGAAGGAAAACTAAGGTCAAATCTTTTTTCATAAATAGCAACCACAAAAAAGGTATTCTATGAAGTAATTATTGAGATTTGTACTGTCAGGAAATCTTCAGAAAAAAATTACAGGGGAACTTCTAACAGTCTGTGCAAGTCTATTAAAGACTGGAGGGGTGAAAGGATGTGATTTTGAAAGCTGAATGGCAATTAAAAAAATATTTTCATGCCATTTGTAAATGCTATAATCTTGTATCTTAAATTGCTGATGTCTAAAACAAGGAAGTAAAATAAGCAAACCATAAAACTGGGAAAGAGAGACTGCAGTGGCTCAAGTGGCTAAGACACTGAGTGGGAGGCGGAAGGTCAGCAGTTCGATTCCTGAGGACTGCAGGACGGAATGAGCTCCCGTCTTTGTCCCAGCTCCTGCCAACCTAGTGGTTCAAAAGCAAGAAATTGCAAATAGATAAATAGGGACCACTTCGGTGGGAAGGTAACAGCGTTCCGTGCACTCCGGTATCTAGTCATGCCTGCCACATGACCATGGAAATGTCTGCAGAAGTAGACAGCGCTGGCTCTTCAGCTTTGAAACAGAGATGAGCACTGAACCCTAGAGTCGGATATGACTGGCTTTCGAGCAAGGGAAACCTTTATCTTTACTTTAAAATTGGGAAAGGAAATGGAAATGTATTTGCTTTTTAGAGTAATGAAGATGTTTACATTTTTTTTAGATTACCTCACTGTTCTGATTAGATCAGTTACTAATCAGTTACTGATTAGTCCCATTTTATCCAGCTAGGCTTTGCTATCAATTGGAAAGCCTGTCAAAATGCCATAGTAACTGGACTACATGGATCTTCAGAAGACAGAACAGAGTTCAATGGCTAGAGAAATGTTTTAACCCCCAAGAGAAGAATATTAGGAGTAGACTATTAGCAGATAATACTCACGTTTAGAGAATATAGGCCACACTGTGCTCTTATACCTTTTACGAAAAGCTTTGCAAATTGTCCTAGGAGGACAAGGTAGCAAAGTAAAGCAGGCCAGTTGATAATTATGTTGTTGTATTCACCAATTAGCTATAGAAAAGAGAACACAATTACCAATATGCACCACCTGTCCTAGCTGCTGATCTTCTACAAAGTTGGTGTGATCTACGAAACAGGCAGTACCAAGCTGATTGTTCAGGACAACCCAATAATGCACATCTGGGATTGCATAGAACAGGGAAACCCATTTTAAAGCAGAATGTGGGAATGAAGCATATTTCAGTAGCAGGAAGGCAAAGAGAAATGGTTCATTCATACACACTTTCAACGAAAGTACAAGATAATTAGTCAAATAACCTTGTGTATTTTCGTAGTTGATAATAGATGAAACATTAGAAAATAAGGGGGGGCGTGGTTTGGATGGAGTAGGGGAAGCAGCGGTTTGTCTTCCCTCCGCCATTAATGAGATTTTCAATGTGATTTAATTAAAAAAAAAAAGGTGGATTCTGGAGGAAAGAGACTGCTAGCGCTGTTTAAAAGTGTTTCCCAACCTGGCTCAAAAAAAAAAACAGCAAAAATAAAGGCGGAGCGGCGGATCGGCGGATCGACGCGAGCGGGTGAGCGGGGCCCGGAGAGTTGAGCTCCGGTCGGTGGGGGAGCTGAGAAGCTCGAAAGAGTGTCCCGGCTCCCATCGCCGTCCGTCGAGCCACCCCGGTGCCAGAGGAGAACCAGAGGAGCGCCGCGGACGATCGCAAATCATAGAGGAGATTTGCAGCGGAGGCGGGAGAGCGGTTGAAGACGATTGCTGGTGTTTGGAGGATAGCGCGTCCCCCGGAGTCTACCCCAAGATTCTGTGTTTGTGAGTGAATCTGTGGCAGAGAGAGCGTCAGTGAGAGGGGAGACGGGGGGGGCGCGAAGGAAGAGGATTGAAGAGAGAGAGCCGGTTTGGGAATTGGAAAGGAGGGGGCTTGGAGGAGAGAAGAAGAAGAAGACAAGGGGAAGAACGGATAGCGAAATTGCTTTGAATGTGGCTGAAAGCTAAGGATTGTTTCTTGGAACCGAGTTTGGCGTGGATTTATTATCAGTAGCTTTTGGAATTAAAAAAAAAAAATCCTGTTTTTGTTGCTCTGTGGCGTTAAGGGAGAGGAGGAGACCTGGGTCTGGTGGCAAGATCCAGGGCTAAAGAACGTATGCAGAAGGGAGCAACAATAATGGCGGAGCTGACTGCAGCTTAACTTGGAGTGCGGAAACGAAACTTAAGTTAGCAGGGAGGGGGAGAAGAGAGGGAGATTGTTTTTTTTTTCCTCTTTCTTCACTCGAATGGACTTTGGTGGACGGTTCAAGATTTCTGAGTAGTGCTATCCGTGAAATGATAATTAACCAGCCCATTTCAAGTGGGAAACAGCAGTGGTCCTGATAATAATATAATTAAAAGATCCATCCTTCTTCGTCCCCCCTCCCCCCTCCCTTGTTTCTTGGCTGCACAGACTTGTTGATAAGAGACAATAAGTGACCTTCCTGCTTTCCTGCTGCCTGTTTTTTTTATATAATACAACAAGACACTGGGTTATTGAATTATTGGAAAAAGCTTTTGCCTTATATAAAGTTTCTTTTGGTAATAGGTGCTAGAAATTTGATAATAAGTGATTGCAAAATTAATTGAAACAGAATTGAATTAGGTGGAGAGATTTCTAAGTAAAATTATAAGGTTGTTTAGTAAAATCAAGTATATAGGCTATGCAGGAGGGGGGGGAGATAGTTAAGCCAAAGGTGAGGAAAGAGAAACCAGAAAAAGATAAAAAGGACAAGGAGAGGCATACACCATCACCAACGATGGAGACTACAACATTACCATCAGAGTCTCAAGTAACTACAGGAAGACGACTGGAAGACCTTCCGGAAAGAATGGACAATATGTTTGCTATTTTACAACAATTGGTTAAAAATGGTAATGATAATAAGGTTGAAATGCAAAAATTGAATAAAATGGTGGAAAATAATTGTGAAGAAATGAAAAAGGACAGAGAGCTGGCCAGGCTACAACATGAGAGCCTGACCAGGACTCTGACTGATATGCAGAAGGAGGTTACAGAGAATACAAAAAAAATTAATGTGATTACTAATACAATGCAAAAGGATTTAGAACAGGTCAAGATCTCCATGAATGAAATGTATATTTCAGAGCATTTAGTGGTTGCAAGAGTATCGGCACAAGAGAAAAAGATGATGATGGTGGAGGAGGGGCAGAGAAAGCAGAACATTGTCATACGTAAACTGGTTGAGCGAACGCCAGACAAGCTGAGAGATAGAGTTTTGGAATGGTTGAACTCCTTGAAAATGGGGAAAGATTTTGTGGCTGAAGATATTGGAGCAGTGTATAGAGTGGGGGGAAGGCGAGATAAGAGAGCATCAAGGAATGTTTTGGTCAAATTTGCAAATTGGGCGGATAAGTTAAAAGTGATGGCTTACATCAAACAAGCGGGGTCTGGCGTTCTAAAGATTGAGGGAACTGATGTGGAAATCTATAATGATATAGCACCAGAGGAGAGGAAATGGAAGTTTATGATGAAACCAGTTACAAAATTTTTGACCTCAAAAGACATTAAGTACAATTGGAGATTTCCACAACAGTTGAGATTTTTTTATGAGAAAAGATGGCATGTACTGGATGACAAAACAGACGTATTGGAGTACTTGACTCAACTTGGATTTATGAAGGTGGCTAGTCCAGAGTGGATCAAAATGAGAACGGATCTGTATGCAGTTGGGGTGATGAGTCCGGTCTTGAACAAGGAGGGGGAGGTGGAGGGCGCAGAGGGAGGAGAGGATGTGTCAGGTGCATCGAGTGCTGATCTTTTCAAATAAGTAATTAAGGGAAATAAACTGATAGTGGCGGAGGGAGGGGGCATATAGAAGAACAGAACGCTTTTTCCCCCCAGTCCCCCCCTCCCCTCTTTGAGAGGCAAAGGCGACATCATGAAACAAGGTGTGGGGAGGTTAATAGAAAACGAAAGAGTAGGTAAGTTTTTTCTGTTTTTTCTGTTTTTTTTAGTAGTTGTAGCACTAGGTAATATTCATCGAGTATTTTATTTTATTGAGAGATATTATACTGAGAATGCACAATTTTTGTCTTTTTTATTATATTGTTCTTGCTTATTTGTATTTTTTATTAGTTCTTCAGTAGGGGATGGGGATAGCACGTCCGGGGAGGAATGTGATGGAGGAGAGAGATTAGCAAATATAAATGGTTAAGATATTAAGATTGTTAACGTGGAATGTGAAAGGGACCGGGAATGCCGTGAAGAGGAGGAGGTTGCAGATAGCGCTCAATAAATCTAGATCTGATGTTATCTTTCTACAAGAGACCCACCAAAAATCGGCAGATACTAATAAATTAGTTGTGAGAGGAATCGATATTTATGAAATGGCTTATGGGACATCAAAAGCGAGAGGTGTTGCAACCCTTATTTCTGAAAAACTGGGTTTTACTGTGATAAAATCTATAGCTGACCCAGAGGGGAGATATTTAATAATTAAGGGGAAGATAGAAGATGAAGAGATAACTCTTGCAAACATATATGCTCCGAATACCAATCAGGCAGAATTTTTAGAAAAATTAAGAACAATTTTAAGTAAAGAGGGAACGAGGAATATGATTATTGGAGGTGACTTTAATTTGTTAAGCTCTGAGATTGACACTACAAGTATTAAGAAGAGAAGTAATAAATATGTCTTAAGCGATTGGGTAAAATTAATGAATATAAAAGATGTATGGAGGGAACTTAAAGGACAGGAAAGGGATTACACCTATTACTCTCAAGTTTACGATATGTATTCAAGGATTGATTATATATTTGTAACGCAAGGGTTATTGAAAAATATAGAGGATATTAAAATAGGGACATTTAGAGAATCAGATCATGCCAAGATAAGTATAGATATAAAATTGGATGAAGGTGATAAGAAAAGATATGTTTGGAGTTATGACCCAAAACTATACAAGGAGGATAGTATGAAAAAACAAATTATGGAGAAATGGGATGAATATTGGATATGGAATGATAATAATGAGGTTAGCTCAGGAGGGGTATGGGACACTATGAAAGCGGTATTCAGAGGAGAATCAATAAATCTAAGTAGTTGGAAAAAGAAACGGAACATTAATAGAACTCAGGAATTGGAAACACAATTAAAACAACTTCACCGGGAATATATAAAGGGTAAAGATCAGAGGGTATTACATCAGATACAGAAAGTAAAGAAAGAATTGGAAGCCCAGGACATGGAAAGAGTAAAAAAAGATTTGATATTTCTAAAAAGAGAATACTTTGAGTATAGTAACAGAAATTCTAAGTTATTAGCAAAAGCAGCGAGGGAAAAAAAGAATAAAGGTCAGGTAGAAGTATTGGTAGATGGGAAGGGGAGGAGATGTAATAAAAGGAAAGAGAAAGCAGAAATAATAGAGGCCTTTTATAAAGAACTATACTCAAAGAAGCAGGTAGATTTGAACAAATTGGAGGATTATTTTAAAAAGCATAACATATCAATAATAACAGAAGAGCATAGAAATAGGATGGAGGAACAAATATCTGTAAAAGAAATTGAGGATGTAATTAACAAATTAAAATTGAATAAAGCACCAGGAGAGGATGGGCTTCCTGCTGAATTTTATAAGGATTTTAAGCCCTGGATTGTTCCGAGATTATATAAATTGTTTAATGAGATTTTAGAGGGAGAGGCAACACCGGAATCTTGGAATAGATCTATTATTGCATTGATCCCTAAGCCGGGTAAAGATTTGCAGAAGATAGAATCGTACAGGCCGATATCCCTGATTAATCAAGATGCTAAAATTTTTTCTACAATAATGGTGACTAGGCTAAATAGTTTCATAGCCAAATACATAAGAGATGATCAAGCAGGCTTTGTAAAGGGCAGGTATATGTCAGATCTTACAAGGAGAGTAGTGGATTTATTGGATATAGCTGAAAAGCAAAAGGATAAAGTAGGTTTTTTAGCTTTGGATATTTTTAAAGCATTTGATTCTTTGCAATGGGTAACAATACATGAGGCAATTAAATTGTATGGATTTGGAGACAAATTTCAAAAAGTCATTAAGAATTTATATAAACAGGGGATAGCGACAGTGAAATTTAATGATAGCTATACAGGAGAAATAAAATTGGAGGCTGGAACTCGGCAGGGGTGCCCTTTGTCGCCCACATTGTTTGTATTGGCTATGGAACTATTGGCGAACCTAATACGGCAAGATAAAGAATTACTTGGAATAGAAGGGAATAAAATAAGCTTATACGCTGACGATACACTAATTACAATTAAACATCCAGTACAAGCAATACCAAAGATTAATACACACTTGAAAAATTTCGAGGAAATGACAGGTTTAAGGGTGAACTGGGATAAATCCGAGATGATTTTAGTTAATGGGAGTAAGAAGGACGAAGAAGAAATAAAGCAAAAACTTAATATTCAAATTCCGAATAAATTAAGATATTTAGGGGTAATACTTGCTAGAAAAATTGGGGAACTTAAGGAATTGAATTATGGAAAACAATTGAAAGAGATAGACAAAAAAATACTACAGTATAACAAGTTGAATTTATCGTGGTTTGGCAGAGTTGCAATGTGTAAAATGATGTTGTTACCTAAATTAAATTTTTTATTTGATGCTCTGCCAATAAAACACACTGATAAAGAATTGGAAAAATATCAAAATACTATAAATAGATTTTGCAATGGGAAACGAAGAGCTAGAATATCTAAGTTTTTGTGGTACGTATCACAAAAAGAAGGGGGACTGGGTATTCCGAATGTTAGCAAGTATTATAGAGCCTTTCAATTACGAAACGTTTTTAAATTACTAATTAGAGAAGAAACAATATGGGGAAAATTAGAATCAAAAGAGTTTTCGAGGAAAGGGAAGGCATTTTTTTTATGTGGGGATAAGGATAAAAAAATGAGAATTCAGGGTAAGATGATAGGAGCAACAATAGAGGAATGGAACAAAGCAAGAAAGGATCTTATTCCAGGGATCTCAATGGTTACGGAATTAGAGGATTTTAATAATTTTCCGATGAAAATAGATGGTAGGATCAGGGATATCTTAGTAGAAAATGGGGTCTCTATGTTGAAAGATTGGATCAAAAATTGTAGGGATCTAGAGAAGAGAAAGAAGCTATATCGGCAATTGGAGTTGGATTGGTTCAAAATCCTCCAGATGAACAACTGGAACAAGAGATTTTTTTTGGAATTGGGATCGGACAGGGAGCTTACAGAATTTGAAAAATTGCTGGTCAAATTAAGAAAAGGAGATATAGGAATAAAAGGGATAGTTAGTAAAATATATAAAATATTAAATAAAGGGGGGAAGGCTCAACAAATATTGAAAGATAGCTGGGAACAGGAATTGAACACAAAAATCACTGAGAAAACATGGGGGAAAATGTGGAGAAGACGTATCATGAGATCTATGTCGGTAAGAGTGAAGGAACACAATTATAAACTAATCTGGAGATGGTATAGAACCCCAGTAAAACTGCATTTAATGTATGAAACTGTGAGTGAGAAATGTTGGAGATGTAAAAAAGTTAGAGGTACATATGAGCATATGTGGTGGTCTTGCGATGTTTTGAAGAAATTCTGGGGAGAAATTGAAGATGAAATTAAGAATATATTGGAATTGCAGGTTAAACTGGGGTCAAACACAGTTTTGTTAACTGAGGTGGATAAATATGAGATGAGTGAGGATAACAACGAACTGATGGCGATAATGTTATCGGCGGCCAGACAATGTATAGCGAGAAACTGGAAAAATAATGAAAATTTACAAAGAGGGGATTGGTACAAGGAAATGTGGGATTTGGCACTCAATGAAAAGCTCACCTGGGAGATAAATTTTAACAAGGGTAAAGTAACTGGCAATAAGTTTTGGAGGATTTGGAAACCTTTCGTTGAATATGTAATAGATAAGAATAAAGGCATATTCCCTGCATCTGAGCAAAATGATTTTTGGAAGAATTAAGGAAACATTAATCTCCGGACAATGTATATATCACGAGGGTGTTTCTAAAGTAAAGATTTTCCGATTTTTCTCTATGTATACTTTGGATTTATGTAATGTTTTTTTTTCTTGTTGTTGTATGTACTTTGTTGTTGTATGCATTTTGTTGTCATATGCATTTTTTGTTGATTTGTAATATTTTTTATACCTAATAAAATTTAAAAATTCAAAAAAAAAAAAAAAAAAAAAAAAAAAAAAACATTAGAAAATAAGGTGATAATCTGGAAAGGTATGCCAGGTCAAGAAACACACATAATTTCTCATGATATTATAACCTGTCACAGAACAATCAACCATTGTTCTGAACTATAAATATAGTAAAACCCCAGTTTACGATCGAGGTCCATTCTGATAGTCTTCGTCATATAAAAAAACATAAACAGAAGGATCCATAGGGATGCATTGAAAAATAAAAAGGCCCGAATTGATTGTTGTAAACCGGGGGGGGGGGGGATTGTAAACCGTGGCAAACGTTAATCGAGGTGTTCGTAAAGCGGGGTTTTACTGTACTTACAAATACGACAGTGCTTCAAAAAGTTCCCTTTTTCAAACCACAGCCATTTAAAGTGCCCAGTGAGCACAACAACAGAGTCTTCAAGAAAGGGGTAGTTTGCAGCATAAAAATGGAAATCTAACCCTTTCTTTTACAGTCCTTTTATGTGTTATGACAAAATTTCAGCTTGAATAAGAGAGGTTAAGAGAGAGAAAAGGAAGCAGACTAAAACCCTCTCCACACATTACTCCTTCTGCACACTCCAAACCCACTCCTTTCAATAAAGGAACAGCTATTGAATTAACAGTACTTGTGCCTCTGTTGCCCCCAGAAAGTCTATAAAGTGGGATCTAAATGAAGTAAATAGGTAATCAAGTAAGTGCTTTCCTGATAACCACCAAATGGCCACTTCTGGTCTAGCTCCTAAATCCTATCAGGTTCATCATTAAAGAAATGCCATGTCAATATATAAATCACTTACATCTCCCTGAGGGCACTGCAGAAGGTCTGCAATCATGACTCCTAACCTGAAAAGAAGACAAGAGTTATTGGGTTCCTAAAATGGCGATGTCCATCTTGGTTAAGCTAGATTCAACCACAGCCTTCTAATTCCCCCCCCCCCCCCCAGGCTTTCTGTGTGAAAGCCAGTTTTCCCCAGTAACAAGGTTTCCACATTTAAAGGCTGAGAATTGGCTTCCTTACCAGTGAGTTTGCCACAATGCTACCTTCAAGCTGCTTGATCCCTCCCCGCCCTAATCTCACTGTGCAAAAACCTCAAATCATCCACAGTGTCCACAACAAAATAGGGAGCAATCTTGAGAGAGTTTGAGATTAGTGTGAGTGTGAGTCCTAGACAGAGCTGGGACTTTGGCTGTAAATGGAGATGAGCACCACACCCTACAGTTGGATACGACTAGCTTTCAAGCAAGAGAGACCATGACCATAAATAATTTCCAACATCCCTAGGTTGGGGCGGTTAGAAAGTCAGCAAAGCATCTGCTGGCCTACTGTCTTTTCAACCTGCTGTCAGCTACCTTAGATGGCTGCTTAGGACTGCACTCTCCTGTCTTGTTTCAAACTTCATTTCCTTTCTATAAGCAGTTGCAATGCCTTTTAGGCTTTCCCATCATAACATGTCTCCCATAACTGCAGCCATTCCTATGAGTGGTGCCCAGACCAGAGACGCTAATCAAGGATTCTCAACTTGTGGCCCACATCACCATTTCACGTGGCCCACCACCACTTTCACCACACCAGAAAGTGCCATGTGGTGGAGGAAGGGCAAAATGGTCGTCTGGCCTCCAAAGCTGTCTGAGGGAGCGTTACCTGGCCCCCGGCTTTAAAAGGGTGAGAACTCCTGTGCTAGCTAATACTTTGCTCACCAAGTCGCTGTGTAAAGGAATCCCAACGCCGCTCCTGTCGTTGTGTAACTTGTTGAAAGGCAGACAAAGAAAGGATATGAGGAGAAGCCCACTTGGATAGCCATGAGGATAACCCAGAAAACTGTAAAAAAAGGGGGGCGGGGGGGACACAGAGTGAACAGATTTTTATTCTATTCTCCCACCACTGTAAACAAACAAAAGTTACTCCATATTGAGACCTTGCATTTTTAATAGAACACCTGCTGCTACTTGTCTGGACAACTTGTGCCTTAGGACAGGGGTGCCCAAACTTTTTGAGCCATTGGCTAATCATGTGGTTCAAGAAGCCAGTCACTAAGGCCCGGGGGCCGGATGCGACCCCCGATGCCAATTCATTCAGCCTGCGAAGCCCTCGTTGCTCCTGGAAGCGTTAGTAAAACGCACTCGTATGGGCACATTTTACTTCCACTTCCAGGAGCGATGAGGGCTTCGCAGGCCGGATGAATTGGTGTTGGGGGCCACACCCGGCCCCCGGGCCTTAGTTTGGGCACCACTGCCTTAGACACTGATACATGTTGTTTTGTGTTTCACTTTATTTTCACAGCAGCTGCAGGGAAGAATAATATCATCATTTTTCAGGTTTCTGCCTATGGAGCAAGAAGTTGTGAGTTGAATTCCCCCCACCATGCCATCCAGTTCTGGGCAGGTTGCACAGTCCTAGGACACCCCCAGAAAGAGGGAATGGCCAACTACTTCTGTATATCCCCAATCTAGAAAATCCCAAAAAGAGTCACCATAGGTCAGAACTGACTTAACACATGATTATTATTTATGACCTGGCATGTTCCTGTGATGTGCCAGTTACTCTTACAATTACTCTGGCACAAAGTTCCCAGTCAGTCCAAATACGTTATTCCAATTCAACTGGATTAATCTTCCTCATCCTGGTATGTCATGCTTTCCCTTCACATCACTAACCAGAGGGGATGAAAAGTGGAGAGAATGCTCCACATAACTACAAAGCGCCCAAAGTATAAAAACGCTGCATGTCAGCCCAGCTTGATTTCTGTACCCTGACAGTTATACATGCAACTTTTTGTCACTGCATTCATCCCAAAAATAATCCAGATGATGCAGGTGCTTCTTCTTTGATGGTGCTTTCACCATTCCTCCTTTTTTCACTATGTGAGGGAGCACTCCTTTTAGAAACAATTTCTCTGTATTTGAGGTTTACACTAGGGGTGCCCAAACTTTTCAGGCCATGTGCTGGTTACGTGATTCAAGGAGCTGGTCACTAAGGACCAAGGGCCTTGAAACGGCCCCCGATGCCAACTCATCCGGCCCATGAAGCCCTTGTCTCTCCTGGAAGTGGAAGTAAATCACACCCAAACAGGCGTGTTTTACTTCCGCTTCCAGGAGCGATGAGGGCTTCACTGGCTGGATGAGTAGTAGCAGTCATTGTCGTCGTTACTGCCGCCACTGGCCATTGTTATTGGATTTGTGGTGTCAGGGGCCATATATGGCCCCCAGGCCATATTTTAGGCACCCCAGGTTTACACTTTGAGCCCTGGCACAAAGGCAACAGCATAGGAGCACAAGTACGATTTGCAACATTACCTCCATTTTGCTGCTATAAGAAACCAAGGCTTATCTATATAATGGAAATACTGAATGGACAACCTCCCACCTGGCATCATAGTTTAATGTAGAGTTCAGATTTTGTGATTTGTACTGAATAAGAAAGTTTACTCTCAGAAGCAGCCTTTAGCATATCTTATAAGCCAGAGTAGACAAAATACTACAGCTGGACAGAAAAATCAGAGAAGATAGAGGATATTTGCTTTCCCACTCCTTAACTCTACTTCTGGTGTTTCTGGATTGAAAGGATTAGCCAGTGAAAAATCTCCATTTCTGGTGATAAATCTTACGTTGCCCAGGAGATGCCTGATCGCTGAAGTAGCAATCTTTAGGGAGGCTCCTTTCACTAAGTAGCAAACTTTCATGAAGTACGGTAGCAATCTTCAGGGAGGCTCCTTTCAACAAACTATCTCTCATATGATACAATTAACACAATGCCCCTCAAAGTGCACTGAGGAGGACTTTATGTTGACAAAAGGAAATGCTGTTGATGTGACCCCATATTGGCCAGATGTTATCTAGTCCTTTTAACAGGGGTGTAGCTACCGCCATATCTGGCGTATCAATTATACGGGGGGCCCGGACCACGGGGGGCCCCAACGTGCGTAAGCAAAAATTAATAAAAACTTCCCAATTTTTTTCCCACAAATGACAAGAGTAAAAAAAAAGCCATTTCTTTTTTTTCCCGCGTAAAGTGTGCGTTCAAAAGTTGGCAACACCCTACATCAGTTATCGCAGGCTGCGGGATTTCCCTGTTTAAGTCATTTACTTCAATGGGGGAATCCCACAATAATCGATGTACATATGATGAATAAATATTTCTTTTAATTTTAAGCAATTTTTTTTCTTTTGTGAGAAATCTTTACCCTTCCTAAGGGCCCCCAAACAAATTTTTATACGGGGCCCCGGCAAGGCACGCTGCGCTTCTGCCTTTTAATTCCATTTTGTTTTAGATGTGCTAATTTTAGCTTTGCATGTTATTATATGCTGGTGGTGCATCTAACACGAATAAAGAAAGAGTCCTTCTTTTCAATGTAGTTTACCATTAACCCAGCCAGGATATCCCTCCAGAAGGTATTCTTTATTAAACAAGAACATCAGTTTATCAGCGATAACTCCAAAAGCAAATCCAAGGGACCATCGATTGCTGAAAACACTGGTGGATTCCATGGGCCTGCAAAGTAATGAAACAGGTTTTTTTTTAGTATTCTGGGAAGCAATAGTGAGTTGATGCGATGGGATATGAGGTATCCTTGAAACCTTCCAGATGTTTTCACACTGCAAGACCCATCTTCTATAACCATGATAGTGAACCTTGGGACTCCAGATGTTCTTGGACTTCAATTCCCAGAAGCCCCAGCCCCTGTGAATCCACACAAAAGGGTTTACTGTGATTCATCCAGCCAGGACCACCCTAGTTGCTCCCGGAAACAGAAGTAAAACACACACATATGGGTGCATTTTACTTCCACTTCTGGGAGCGATGAGGACATTACTAAATCTAGGCCTGCCACTTTTTGGACCAGTCAGCATACCTTCACAATGGTAGGAGCCTGCTTGATGTTCAGGCTATTCACTTGTGGAAGCAACATCAGTCTCGGATGTTGGAGCAAAAGGAAAGTCCAAACCGACTCCTAGTAACCCAAACAAAATACTATCTATTATTCTGCTCTTTATACTTGGAACGATGCTCTAAGTTTCTGGGTGCCATTGGAGTCCACTTGCAACAAAAGTTCAAAAAAGTTATCTATCATCTCATGCCAATGTTCACTTGCTTCACAGCATTTCTCTTTACACCAAGGCACCATTGAGAATTATGGCCAAATTGAGTAAGATTTGGAAATTAATGCCAACATGACATAATGACTTGCCAAACATACTGATGTCCATTTACCCTACCGCTCTTTTTATTTTTTTACATTTTCCCTTCTCGTCTTTAATTTCAAAACTGAACATCTGAGAGTGTATATTTCTAGGATATATCTTGGGGGGGGGGGTGTTTTGGAAAGCAGTAATGCCATAGGTGAAGTGCAATCCGCGCTTCCTTTTCTGAGTACAGATACACTGTAAGAACTCACATTTACAGACATGGCAGTAATTAGGCTTTGGAAAGAGTTGGATAATCAAACAGTGTAAAAATGTGATTACATTTTTGTTTCTTTTGCATCAATGCAAGTGCTTGTTTCCTGATATTGTCACTTTAAAGTAAAGAGATGAACAAAGGAAAGGAAATCAAATTATCAAAGCCATCTTCGTCTCCTGACTTTCCTCATTTCCTGCATTATGGTGTGACTAGACTTCTGAATCATCTTAGTCTGGATCAGGCTAGAGCAGGATCAAAAGGGTTGCTTTGAGGCTCAGAATATCAGTTATGATTATCCCTGTATCCATATGCAAGGATCAATCAAACACACATCAAGTGACCCTATTTCTCTTTAAAGGGAAAGGGAAAAGTTAATTCCCCAACCATGCTTTACTTAAGCTGATTCACAGCCTTGCCATAGAGGAGGAGAAAAATGAGGCTTTCACTCTTTTTTCTAAGTGCCTTACAAGGGGCTTTGTTTATTTTAAAAAAACCACACAAAACATTTTGCTTCCTATCTCTCCCACTCCATAGAGAAGCAGGAGAAAACTTACACTTCCCCAAGATTATTAAGTGTCTTAAAGAAAGAGACAGTTTAAGCCACCCAATTTGGCTAAATCTCAACGATCACACATGCTAGAATCAATCCCATCCTCTCACACACAAAAACCCAAGTCCTTGACAAGGAATCAAGAAGGATCAGGGATGGGCTGGTTCATGATGGCCTATTATGGGGTTGCAAAGCAGCCTATTCTCAGAACACTCTAAACCAGGGGTGCCCAAACTATGGATCCAGGCCCAGTGGTGGGCTCCAAAAAAAATTACTACCACACTGTGCACTTGGTATGGTGTGTGTGGCCGGGGGGAAAGCCCTGCATCGCACCTGAATTAGGACTACAGTACTTTATTTCAAAACTTGGATGGGCAGGGCCAGCCAGAATTTCTGCTACAGGTTCTGGTGAACTGGTGCGAACCTGCTGATGCTCACCACTGGATTCTTGGGGGCTGTGGTGGCTCAGGGGTTAAGAAGCTCACCTTGTTAGCTGGAAGGCCAGCAGGTCAGCAGTTCAAGAACTGGGTACTGCATGACGTTTTGAACACCCGTCTGTCCCAGCTCCTGCCAACCTAGCAGTTCGAAAGCAAGAAATTGCAAGTAGATAAATAGGGACAACTTCAGTGGGAAAAGATCTTGGGGACATGAAAGGCGCCTCATTTGGGCATCCCCTGAGCAGAGTTTCTCCAGCAAAAATCCTTTCAACCCAGAATAATTTCTGACATAAAAAAGAAGAAAAGATTCTTCAGTCCCCAGAGTTAGGCAGGGTGACAGTGGCAGCACAGAGGTCTCCAACCCTGATTCATTAGAACAGTGAGTCCCCAGATGGGGGCCCAAGGATGGGAACTACTGCAGAAAGAAGGAGCTTGCTCTCCATGGGTATAAAATGCAGTGACTTAAGTCTGGAGAAAATAAAAGACTTCTGTCCACCCTACAAGCATAAAAACAGAATTGGAAAAGTGATCCACTTTGCCATAGGAATGATTCTTGGTGGATTGATGCAGTTCTCTTTGATATATTACTTAAAACAGCATTAGAGAAGGAATTTTTCAACTTACACCAACACCCCAATACAGCCATTGAACCAAGGTAATTTTTCATCAAGACAGCATCTTCTTGTTCTTGTTTCAAGAAAGGACAACACTATTATGATCAGGAACTGCAAAAACAGAAACAGCCATAAGGGTGTCAAAGCACTGGCAAATCATCAGAATTTAATGCACAAGAAGAAGACCTGCATTGGTAGGGGACAATAGACAGTGTAGTCCAACATATCTATACTTGATCAAAGCCAAAAGGCTGTATTCTTTTTCTTATGGGAAGAATACACTCCAAATTCTTACATGCTGCTCTCTAAACACACAAATTGCAAATTGTGAGTGCAAGGGCCAGAGCAGTATGTAATGCATTGACAAGGATCATGCCAAATATTGGAGGCCTGCAGCAGACTCGCCAAAGACTCCTCTCGAGCGTTGTTAGTTCTGTGTTGCTGTAGGCAGCCCCAATCTGGTCAGAAGACACGGCAGGGACATCATATATGTGACAAATAACTTCAATATACCATAGAAGTGCCCTGCAGGTGGCTCAAGCATTTCAAACTGTCTCGTACGATGCTATGTGTGTCACTGCCGACATGATGCCGATCCATCTGATAGCAGAGGAACAGGAGGAGAAAGGCAAAGGCGAGCAAATCATGTGATGAAATGACGCACAATTGCCACGGAAGCCAGGACAGAGAGGACAGCATGATGGCAGCATGCGTTGACCAAGGGATGGTGGACTCATTGTCTCATCCCGGACATAAACACATGGTCAACAAGACAGCATGGAGAGGTGGATTATTACCTCACACAGCTATTGAGGGGCATGGCTGCTTCAGGGGCTATCAACACCGATTTAGGCTGGATGATGATGCTTCGTGCCCCGTCTGCCAGCCCATGCAGGAAGACACAAAGCACGTGTTTTTTCACTGTCTACGCTTTGATGCAGAATGGGAAATTTTACAGAGGCATTTTCGATTACAGTTGTCTCTGGAAGACACCAGCAACGAGATGTTGAGCAGGGAGACTACCTGTCTAATTATACAGCCGGGATCATATTGGAACTTAGATGTGTGGAAAAACTGAGAAGAGAGCAGCCAAAGGCATAGAGGAGGAGGGTGAGTAGCCAAATTGGAGGAGGATTTTTAACAGCCAGTCTGCCCTCCACGAAGTAATGCCTGATGGTGGTTCTGCGGAGTGGCGGGGAGTAATGGGAGGTGGTTTTAGTGAGTAACAATCCCACACACTGTGAAGCAAGGGCTCCACGGTGTCTTTTGAAGATTTCCACCTGCCCTAAAAAAAAAAACCACACACACACACACCGTGTATCCACACATACACACTGTGTATCCACCACCACCCTACATCTGGAGACAGGTATGATAAAGGTTGAGACGAGATTGTGGCTAGCCACACTAAACCTTTGGCTCAAGATTCTGTTTAATCCCAGCAGCCTGGCTCCTCTAAATCACCAGGACAGCTTCTAATCAGCATGAAAAAGAACAATTCAATCCAGATTGCAGTACCTTGGCTTCTCCCATGAGTCACAACCAGGTAAAAGAGGCCATGAAACAGAGAACGCTAGGCATGTAAAGGGAAACTGACCTAGCCAGTGCCCCAACCCTCCTGGCTCCAGAGTCTTGGAGACACCTTGTTGCCTTGGCCTGCTTCTTGTTGTATTATGTTGACCTTGGACCATAATAAAGGTTGATTTGATTAGTCCAATTTATCTAAAGAGCATCAGGTTGGTAGCTAATGACCAACGTTGGCCAGAATCTTCCTGAAGGAACACAGTCCTCACATTCTCTCCGAGAAAGATTCAACAGAATACATTTTAATTTTGTACATTTTTCAGGCCATATAGATTTTTATTTTAGAAGTAAATACATTTTCCCCCTGCTGTGGTGTTTGGGCAGGTTCTGCCCCTCTCGCCACCCATATATGCATGTCCTTAGCTTTTGTATTTAATTCCTAATCCTACAGAGGTTTTGCTCCTTCCTAGTTAGACAGGTCAGTCGACCTTAGCCTATACAGTACTGAGTTCATATTGTTAATGCAAGGGTAAGAACATTAATCAGAAAATGTCAACCAGTTAATACCTGTTAGGCAGTTGGTTCACTTACCGCTGGACCAAGCGAATATGGTAGAAAAGTCTCCAATTCTACTGCACTTTTACATGTTATGTTTTCAAACAAGTCAAGCTCCCTGTTAAAGAATCACAAAGTTAGATAACAGATTCTTTTCAAATTAAAAAAAAACACACACACAGACCTTCCAAAATCCTAGGGCACTGTATCACACTTTAAAATTACAATGATACAATAAAACAACACAGTTAGGAGACAAGAAGCATAAAAGCATTGAACCCATCAGCAAATAAACACATCAGTCTTTCAGACAGGTCAGTCTATCTCAGTATTCAAGGCTTACTGCAGTAGTTCTCAACCTTTTAAAGCTGGGGCCCAGGTCACGCTACCTCAGACAGCTTTGGGGGCAGGATGGTCATTTCCCCCTTCCTCCACTACATGGCACTTCCCAGTGTGGTGGAGGCAATGGGGAGTGGTACATTAAATGGTGCTGTGAGCTGCATCCAGCCTGTGGGCCGTAGGTTGAGAATCCCTGGCTTACTGCTTGCAAAATCCTGCTCTTTGCTGGAAATCTCTGTAGAGAAACCTATCTGAGACCTGTTAGCTTTCTTTATTCATAACAGAGGCACCACCGGTATATAATAACATACAAAGCTAAAATTAACATATCTAAAACAAAAAGGAATTAAAAGGACTAAGTAGAAACCTGTTAGCTGAAGCACACCTCTATATTGCCTCCTTCCGCTGGAGACCAGAAGCAAACGCTCCCTTAATGGCAAAAACATGAAAGGCTTTATGGACTGCATCCAGCTTGCAACTTGTGAAAACTTATGCCAAATAAGACTTTCTAGTCTTAAAGGAATTGGTAACTTTTGGTAGGGCTGGGGGCCAATGTTCTGCCCCTAGAACCTGAGTTTGGAGGATAGTGCGTATATGCTCACATGCCCACACACAAAACTGGAAGCAGAAGCACCTAGAAATCCAGTTCCAGGTTTGAAAAACTGATATTCTAAAGTCAACTTTCCAAAAGGACACACAAAGTAACACATGTCCCACATTATCTTAGGTCAATTTTTAAAAATAGACTGGAAACCTGATTCTTTTGATAGTCAAGATACACTTTAACCAAAGTATCTGCTTGTAAACGAAATAAAAACCAAAGTAAAAGATAAGGATTTTAGGAGAGGGATTTGGCTGCTAATGAACTTGCCTGCATGTTACAAAAGATGGGAAAGGAATTTCCTGGAGCATAGGCTCTTCACTTTTCTTAATGAAGTCATTCAAACTATGTTTTTCTTCCTCTGTTTCACCTGTAGGAGTCCTCTGCCACCCTCAGCTCTTGGTAAGTACCATCAATGTCACTTTTTGGGTGCAAGGCACGATGCATAGTCATTACCTTCCTTGGTTTTTTGTCTAGGTCAGGGGTCTGCAAACTTGGCTCTCCAGGTGTTCTTGGACTTCAATTCCCAGAAGTCCAATCAGCAGGTGTGTTGACTTGGGCTTCTGGGAATTGAAGTCCAAGAACACCTGGAGAGCCAAGTTTGCAGACCCCTGGTCTAGGTTATCTAATTCCATTTGGGTCCAATCAGTTATTCCAGCGGAATAGCGTATAACAGGCACTGCCCAGGTATTAATTGCCTTTATAATATTGCCTCCACCTAGATTTGACTTCAAGATGTTCCAAACCCATTTTATATATTTTGTAGAGGTAAGTGATGATGGTGATTATGATGATGATGATCATCATCATCCTCACTGGTGTACATGGCCCACAAGATGTTCAGACCCAAGTTTTGTAACTCCAGTGCATGGGTCCCTGGACCTAAGAGTCAATGAAGTATCATGTGATAATGTAGCAAGTGCCTAGTGGTGCTTCTCTTAACAACTGCTTTATCATGATTTTGTCAATACCAATCCCACTCAGATATTTTTAAAACTCTTTTGATAATCTTCCCAGTGCTCATATCACTACTAGTATCACTGTTGCTCTTTTATTCCAGAGATGCTGTATTTCAGTTCTCAAATACTGATATCTCATGATTTTTTCCCAATCTCTTTTCTTCTTCTCAACTGTTACCTTGAACTGACAGTATGCATAACCTTTGCAAAGAAATAGATGGGGGGGGGAGGAGGACCATGTTATCAGTGGATGCAATTAGATGGCACAGAGTACAAAGGACCCCATAACCAAGTTGCAGCAATGTTACACTGGAATTTGTGCAAGAACGGTGGAATAGCATCTTCAAAATACTGGTGGCAGCAAAAATCTGAAAAGGTGGCTGATAATGAGGATAGTAAGTTAAGATCTTGTAGGACTTTCAAGATCCAAACCAATAAGAAGCCTATTATTATCATCACCACCACCACCACCACCACCACCACCACCGGTGATGAGCTCCCCTGGTGGCTTAGTGGGTAAAATGTTGAGCCTAGAGACTGGAAGGTCGGGTTTTGATATCCGAGGGCTGCACTTGGGTACATGAAAAGAACCTCATTTGGGCATCCCAAATATTATATTGTATATTATATTATATTATATTGTCAGATTATATTTTTACATTGTATTGTTAGACTGTACTGTTATATTATTGCTGATTGTATTGCCACATTATTGCTGTTTTGCTGTGTGGTGTTCTACCACAGAATTGTTGTCTTATTATATTGTATTGTTGATTGTATTCAACCTGTTTGTACACCATCCTGAGTTGGTTGCACCAAGTAGGGCGGTATAGAAATCCAAATAATTAAATAAATAAATCCCCTGAGCTGAGTGTTTCTCCAGCAAAACTCTTTTCAACCCAGAATAATCTCTGACATGAAATTATTATTAACTGGAAGAAAAGAACAGAGAGAACTGATCGCATAACCCTACTGTGTATGTAAGGAAACATGTATAAGAAAGCAGAGGCATGGAAATGAAGATGTCTTTAACGTAACATGCTGTAGCTAGGTCCTTCACTTAAGCACTTTATACTTAACAAACGAATGTAGAATTGAGTATTCAAAGCAGAGTACCCTTCAAGAGATTTCTTTCCTCCTTTCAAGACAAAAAATTAATCTCCAAAGCAGTCTGCAGTTCATGTTCTAACCTGCAGCTCCCCTGATGGTTTGGTGGTTAAGACGCTGAGCTTGGAGACTGGAAGGTCAGGTTTTGATACACAAGGGCTGCATGCGGACATGAAAGGAGCCTCATTCAGGCATCCCCTGAGTGGAGTTTCTCCAGCAAAAATCCTGTCAACCCAGACTAATCTCTGAAACAAAATTATTATTGTTATGTTCTAACCTGAAGTCATCTCTGACCTATGATGACATATGAACACATTGGTCATGATGATGTTTGGGATAGATGTGAACCAACAAAAGCTCACACCTTTATGTGCCTACTTGAAGCAACAACTGAAATTCACAAAGGACGCCTTCACACATAACCCCATTTGAGGCCTGGTTGTTAATCCTTGTTAAAACAAAACTTGGTTCCTTTTCTGTCTGTTTTCTCCACCCTCTTCACTCTGTCCTCCCTGCCAGCTTTGTTTTAGCCATCTGCAAGGTGAGGACAGATGGAGATGGGCCAGAAAACATCCATAAGGAGACAACAAATAAAGCACACCTATAGAATGTGCAAATTACCATGGAACACTGCAGTACTAAGACCCACAACAGCGGATCTTGCACTGGAGGAAAATAGAGTGAAGTAGAACATGAATTGTTTCATTTCAGACTGTCTCATCGTTGTGTTCAAGGTAAGCATAGTTCAGCAAGAGTTTTAACATTGTCTCCTACTTTCAAATAAGAAAAGTTCAACAGTGGTTTACCATTGCCAGTTTCTGTGCAGTACTGTACTAACAAATATTAGCTTGAATGCCACTACCATTGTTTCATCTACCTCTATTATCAACTACCACTACTGCCCAGTAGTTAATGCCCCTTTCACCACTGGAACTATCCAGTCTCATCTGCAATACAGTAATACCTTGGATAACGCTAAGTCTTGGTTCCACAAGTCTTGGTGTTATCCGATTTTTAGTGTTATCTGATGCATGTTAAAATCCTATGGGATGGATCGGATAACGTTAAACCTCCATAGAGATACATTGTAACCGCACAGGCTTTAGCGGTTGTTATCCAATCCATCCCATAGGACCTTAACATTATTCAATCCAATTCTCCTGCCCAGATTACTTAACGTTATGCAATTTTAGCGTTATCTGAGGTAAACGTTATCCGAGGTATAACTGTATAGCTGAGTGTTTTCTTGGTCCACTCTGTCCACACTCTTTGAAAGAGGATAGACAAAGAGGGCCACACAAAACATTCAGACATACTACCCATACTGCCCAGGTGTAAGTAAGTTCCTGGGGGCCCAAATGTGCTAATGGCTGAGTACATCATCCTGTCTGGCAACCCGCCTTGCACTCCAGTCCACTAAATGTACACAAAATGTATAGGTTCCTAGTGACCAGCTGAGGCTAGGTTGAATGTTAGCACCTCTTCTTCCACGAATGACTAAAGAGTGGTAATTTTTTTATATTTCATAGAATCATAGAGTAACTGAGTTGGGAGGGGCCTTTGAGGCCATCAGGTCCAACCGCCTGCTCAATGCAGGAATTCGAAGCAAAGCAGATCTGACATATGGCTGTCCAATTCTCACTTAAATGTTTCCAGTGTTGGAACACTCACCACCTCTCGAGACAGTTAGTTCTACTTTGCTGTAGTCAAGATATATTACATCTACAGCATTCCCACTGTCCACTAAGGAAGTTACCCAATTGAAAAATGGAATCCTATTCGTCTGGCATAATTTTCTAGTTGTTTCCAGAGTGACCGCTTTATAATCTTCTCCAGAATTTTCCCTGGGATTGACATCAGGCTGATTGGTCTATAGTTCCCCAGTTCTTCCCATTTGATTTTAAATGGTGGGAAATTGAAATTTTAAACAAATTCAGAAATTGCAGAAACATCAAGAGTTTATGGAGCAAAATAATATTCAAAAAGACTTTTCAGGCACACAGTTCCAGAACTCCTGCCACAAAAAAAATAAAAGGGCTAATTATCCTAAGCCAATACAGTTGTACCTCATTTAAAGAGCATAAAGCATTCCACAGGATTGCTCTTTAAGCGAAACACCATTGTGAGTGACCAATTGTGATTTCTGGCGGGGGGGGGGACTGTGTACCCCGATTTATTTGTTAAGCGAGTTTTTGGTTGGTTTTATTTGTTAAGCAAAGTGACCATTCAGAGAAAATTCTGCTCTTTAAGCGACTTACTCTCTAAGCAAGGCGCTCTTTATGTGTACTGTACTCATAATTCATCTCTACTGTATACAATTTATGAATTTAATGCATTCTCCAAGATGTTTTGTATTGCAAAAAATTCATAAACTGAAATGTGGTTTCCCATAGGAATGTACTGAAAACCTATATTTTCTGGCCTCTGGAACAGATTGATTGGTTTTCTATGCATTCCTATGGGAAACTGCATTTTGGTTTATACATTAAATTCATAAACCGAGACATTATTTTTAATGGATGTTCATTCGCAAACTGAAAATTATGTTAACCAAGGGATTTGTAAACCGAGGTACCACTGTATTTCCAGAGCATATGCAAAGTACAGTACAAGATAATCAGCAAAGCAGAAGGTAAGCATAGACTTCTCCTGAGAGATGCTAGCCTAGCCTAAATAAATTCCTTCTTAATTTTTATACCCATCATTGTCCTTTCTAAAGGGGATTCACCAATCAGACATCAAATTGTCTCAACCTTTTTGCAGAAGACAGTAACTTTCCAATGGCAACTTCTTTAGCCCCCTTTCTCTCTCTTCAGCTGAAATCATTTTCTAATTAGCTTGGAAGCAAAGGAGTGAATTACAACCTTGAATATCTCTCTCTTTCTCTCTCACACACACAGATGGCGAGGTCTGCCCATTCTCCATTCTTACCATCCCAGACACCAGGTAACAAGCTTGAATTTCAAAGGAAACTAAAAAATCATCAACCCCTATTTTTCCAGTTTCTTTTAGCAGAACAATTTTTTTCATGGAAAACTTTTTCCATTTTACCCTGCTTTGCCTTTACGTACTTTAAAGATTTCACTGTGAAAGTCTAAATATGACCTTGGAGATTTTTTCCCTAACCCTGGAGGAAAAGTAGCTATGTTTCATTTGATAACCAATTGCACATTGGATACAGAGACACATTAGAATGAGGAAGGTTGTTCCCACATCACTGAATAACCTTTTCCACCCAGTTTGGTTGTCAGATCTACTTTATACACACTGTTGGGGCTTTCTGCCAGTACGTATTCACAAAGTGCAAAAGCAACAGCCTTTTGTCTGAATCACTTCCTGCCAATGTGGAACCAAATGGGACCTCTTCCCAATGCAGAACTGTGGATTACGTTGCAAATCTATCCGAAGCAAACAGCATTGTTGGTGCTTTTTTGCTAGAACTTCACCGTGTCCCTATGGAGACCATCATGGATATGCTCAACAAGAGCCTGCCAGAGCTTCAAGCAAACACTGGATAGACTTTAATTAAGGAAAGATTAAAAATCAGACCCTGTAGCTGCACTTACTGGCATAAAGAAATATGGAACATAGCAATAAATGATGGATTAATATCAAAATTAAAAATAAAAAGGGGAATACTTCAAAAACTTTTATTTCTACATTTGTATTTAGACTTACATGCCGCTCTACTTGCCGAAGCAACTCAGAGTGGCTAACATAGCATGAGCAACATATATTACAATATCAATAAGAAATTGTGTGTAGCACCAGCTGGTGGATTTGTTGTGGAAGCTCTTTGATGCAGGATAAAGGTTTAAATATGGCCATATAGCAAGTTTCTACAGTATTCCAAAATCACCACATCTCTATGGGGTATGAAAAATAAGCTTCTGTTGACCTCAGTGGATACTTCTCTTTCCCCAGTTTCCATGTACAATACTATGGCAAAAGTTTTAGGCCACTACCAGCAGGTTTGGGGGAAATTTAATGAGTAATTTGGGAAAATAACTAGGACACCCTAACTCCAAACCTTGCCAAAAGTGGAGAGAGTTGAGAAGAGAATTAGCAGAAGACACTCTCCAATTTCTTCTTGTTGTTGTTGTTCAGTCACACAGTCAATTCCAACCCTTTGTGACCCTATGGACAATTGCCCGCCAGGCACCTCTGTCTTCCACCATCCTGCTCAGCCCATCCAGCTCTGTCCCCATTCCGTCTACAATACCATCTAGCCATCTCATTTTTGGCCACCCCCCTTCTTCTTTTGCCCTCCACCTTTCCCAGCATCAATGCTTTCTCAAGCGAATCCTCTCTTCTCATTTGATGTCCAAAGTACTTTAGCTTCATCTTTACTATTTCTTTAATTAAGTGTTTTAAATTTCACTGCTTTTTATAACAAGCTTCTGAACTACTATGAAATATCAATGGTGCCATTGTGCAGGGATGGACAATTTAAACCTCTGAGCACCCCGGCCCGCCAGCAAAAATATTTAAAGGGAAAAATAACTTAGAAGTCCCCTTGTTCCCTATAGGTTATGTGGCACAATTCCCCCACATGTTGAGGGGATTTCAGTCTTCAACAGCTCTCTAAGTTTCAGGGATGGCCAATGCTGGTCTCTAGACTTCAAGAAATGGTTCCCTCTGGCCTTTTTTTTGTCTCTGTGCATTGACTTAAGTAATCAAAGCTAAGCAGAATCTAATTATTAGAACAATGACATCAAACAGTCAAAAAAAGGGGTGGCCAACCTTGCTGCTCCAGGTGTTCTTGAACTTTAATTCCCAGAAGACCTGATCAGTAGGAGTGCTGATCAGGGCTTCTGGGAATTGAAGTTCAAGAACACCTAGAGTACCAAAGTTGGCCACCCCAGACTCTAAAATATGTGTGGCCACAGATTCAATTGGTGTTTTACCTTTTGATTTTTAGACTTGTTGACTTGGCTATGTTATCGTAATAGAGATCCATGCAAATGAACAAATGATTTGAAATGCAAAATTTTAAACTTGAATATTAGAAACAAGAAGAGAGAAATGATGAATTATATTATTATGTTTTTATTAACTCTACCCAACTCTTCTAATCAGAATTGTGTAAAACTTAATCCTAAAACAATTACCACAGAGATACAAACAATTTTTACTAATGTAACAAAAATAACAAATGAACAGCAGGAAAAAACCCGAAAGTAACTATTGTGTCAATCGACTGGGTGAAATAGTATCTTATATGCTTTATGTAGCATCAAGTCCATCAAGACAATCCTGATTTATAGAGGCCCTTTCCAGGGATTTCTAGGTAGAGACGACACTGAAGTGTTTTCCCATTCCCTTCTTCTGGGGAAGCCCTGGGACTGTAAAGCTTGCCCATGGCATCACAGTCTGGCTCTTCTTCCAGGAAGCACAGCAGGGAATCGAACACCCAAGCTCTGGCTCCTCAGCTAGATACTCAGACCACTGAACTATTCAGCTGTATGCTGCCCAGAGTGGGAGGATAGGCCAGACAGATGAGGTATAAATGTAATAAACAGCATGACAAATAAGTATATCTAATGAAATGGCATTATTGACTGCAAATGACAATACTGTACTGTAATTTCTATTGGTATTATAGTCCTACACGGAAGAGGATAACAGAGAAATCTTGATAGTTGAACTGGTGTGTATAGAAACATAGATTTATAAACTACAGTCAAACCTCGCATAAAGAGCACCTCACTTAAAGAGTAACTCGCTTAAAGAGCAGAATTTTCTCTGAATGGTCGCCTCACTTAACAAATAAAACCAACCTAAAACTTGCTTAACAAATAAATCGGGGTTCAAAATCCCCCCAAATTGTTCATTTACAATGGTGTTTCACTTAAAGAGCAAACTCGCTTAAAGAGCAATCCTGTGGAACACATTACGTAATATACCATTCTGCTTTAAGAAGCCATCTATGAAAAACCAAACATTCACTTTCTAGTTGATGATTTCAACAACCATAGCAACTTTGTGACTTTTCACACAAAAGTGACAAAAATTATGACATCTTTATACTGGTTAAGAAGCTTGCCTTGTTAGCTGGAAGGCTGGCAAGCCAGCAGTTAGAGACCTGGGTAGTGCATTGAGTACCCCTCTATGTCCCAGCTCTTGTGGACATGAAAAGCGCCTCATTCTTCCACAAAAATACTTTCAACCCAGAATAATTTCTGACACAAAATTATTGTTGTTGTTGTTGTTGTTTCTTTGATATCTTGGGGTCATTATTCAGTCAGGAGTCCATGAATTGGTAGATATCTCTGCATCAACATTCCATTCATGCAAATGGACTTGAGAAATCAAGTCCATCTGCGTGCGGTTTTTAGCCATTTGGATATCATATGACCCGCTGGCTAGGTGGACCATGACGTGTGTCCTCTGGTTTCACCTTGCCCAAGGGATCCGATGGAGGATGTTTTGGTGAATTTTAGTCCCAGCCTAACATAATTTACAAGAGATGGGCAACACACCCTAGTTGGACCGCTCATGCCCCATCAAGGCTCTCACCTAGCAAGGGTGTTGTATGTATTATCTAAAATTATCCAATTCATTTAACAGTGGCAGAAAGGATATAATCCAGATTTAAATACAAGTGTGAACAAATAAATAATTTTTAAAAAGTGATCCTATATTTCAATAGCGCATTAAAAGTATAGGTGATGCAGTCCCAAACCCCTCGGTCATCAGACTTCAATCTATACCATTTCACAAAGGGCACAATTTTAAAAAAACAACAACACAACTGAGAATGGTTTGCCACAGTGATAGATACAGCTCCAGTCCTTCAGACTCTCCCTCAGTCTAAGAACTATGATCAATTTTCAAAGGTTCTCAAGCCTTCAATCCAAGAGGTTACTGGGCCAGACACATCCAGGTCTCACTCCAGAATAATATGTCCACAATTTAAGATTACATTTCATATTTTGAAGAAAATCCTATTAATGAATCTACAATAAAAGCTGAAATACATTTTATCTCTGTCCTAGCAGAAACAAAAAGAACTCGTTGGACAGACACTATAACAGAGCTAAGCATGCCAAGAAGCAACCAGAAAGCTTGGAAACTACTCAAAAAACTGGACAATTCTCCAAGCTAAAGGACAGTCTATGCCAGTGATGGTGAACCTTTTAGAGACTGAGTAACCAAACTGCAAGCCAAAACCCACAGCAGAGTGAGCTTTGTGCTGTGGGGGAGGAAGTGTTCCCATTGGGCTGTTGAGCAGAGGAGCAGGGCAAACTCTGTGCTGGTGGGAAGGAAAATATGCTCCCATTGGGCTGTTGGGCAGAAGGGCGGGGCGAACTCTGTGCTGGGATGATGGCGCGCACGCCCACAGAAAGGGCTCTGAGTACTCCCTCTGGCATGTGTGCCATAGGTTCACCACCCCTGCTCTATGCAAATGAAACCCCAAAGCAAATAGCATACCAGCTGCTCATGGAAGGGGGGGAGACCAAGCAATATATAATAAAGATAAAATATTAAAGGGAGATTCACATTGAATCGAGTGAGCTTTCTTTAGCCTTCTTATTGGTAAAACTAAAGGAAGCCATAAGAAGATAGTGTGGGCTAGGATAGTACACCCTTTTAACATTTACACTAATGATCAACCAACATTTTCATAGTGCAGGATTTTAATTTACATTGATGGTCTTGCTTAGAAAGACTAAGGGAAAACTTTCAATACCATCAAACACAAACTATCCTCTGCATTAGAAGATATTTTCTTATACAGTACTATAAAAACAACCAGCTGAAACCAAATTTTTGAAAACACATATGTCACTCTGGATCCAACCCATTGTCTAAGAACTGAACAGAAAGCCAGAAATAACAAACTTCGGAAACTGGGTAGTTCAAACTGGGAGGAACATCCACAGACAAAGGAACACCTCTGTCACTGCATTAATTACTCCACAGCAGAATATGCTAAATGGGCAAGATAATGCTATTGAAGAAGCCTGTTTCTAGTCAAAAATTGTCTTCATATTTTAGCACTTTGTTTTCAATTTTACCTACGTTTCATAGATGTCAAGAATGTTAAATTTTGTGATGCTCTGATGCAAATAAAGAAAGAAAAGATGAAACAACATGGTATCTCACCCTCCCAATTGTGCTGCAGTTGCAGATGAAAATGAATTTGCACCATGGGTTTTCCTTCCTTCACCCCTTCCAGTCAGTCTCCACAGACACAAGTTCCTGATTATAACCTTAAAACCTAACAATCACAGACAATATCTTCTCCTTTGCATCTCATTTCCAAGCAGTGGTTCAGACATTACCCCCAAACCATGGAGAGAACGGTCTTCCAGTTCTGCTGTTGGAGGCAAACCATGGCTTATATTGGGCAAAGCAGGAAGAGCCTCCTCGAAGATTGTGGTATTTTTGAACCACAATCTGGCGTACCCTGATAATGGCAACCTTGCACTGACAGCTAATCTTCTCACACCAGGGGTCAGGCGGAGGGAACTGCAGAATGAACTCACCAAAAGGTGGCTTCATTTTGGCATTTTCACATCTGGCCTAGACACAGAAGAAATGCCTGTGATCCTTGAAAAATGCCTTCCTTGGAGAAGCTTTGGAAAGGGATTTCCAAAGAAATAGCTCTACTAGTCTGCCTTAGCATGTTTGCAAAATATAAGGAGGGAGGGAAGAAAAATACTGCAGTCCCCTTTAAGGACTAGTAGATCTTTCCCAGCAAAGATCCATCTCGGTGCCAGACATTGTAGATTCTTGCCCATGAACATGGCTGGGGCATGTGACATCATAATCCCTGTTAATCACAAAGTCCCCAAGCATGAACTCTCATGATAGATTCATTATTGACAGCTTTGACTTGATCATATCTATTTCCGAAAAGGAAAGGATTGGCCTTAAAAAGGAGGTTTTAAGATTAGATTTTGATCACCTTTCCTGCATAGGTAGATCTTGCTTTGTAACTTGAGACAGAGTTACAGATGTCATTTGCTGAGGAAGCAGAGAGAGTGTGATCTTCTGCACTTTATGTAGAAATTTCACAATTCAATTTGCCTTGTGTATTAATAGCATTTTTGTGTTTTGTCTCCCTTGTAATTAACTGTTTGCTTAAGAAAGCATTCTAAAATGTTACATTTCTTTGTCGGAAATTGGCTTTTATTTCTAATTAAAAGGGGTGTGGCCAGTAGTGGGCATCAGCAGGTTCACACTAGTTCACTAGAACTGGTAGCAGACATTCTTGCTGGCCCCACCCATCCAAGTTTTGAAATAAATTAGTATTAATTTGGGTGCAATGTAGGGCTTTCCCCTGGCCACACCCACCATACCACACCCACAGTGTGATAGTAAAAAAAAAAAATTTGAGCCCACCACTGCACGTGGCTAACTTACTTGCTTCTCCTGCTGCAAAGCCTTATCTTAGAGTAATGTTGTTTGTCTCTCTCACTGCTGCCAGAGGGATAAAACACATACTCTTTCACTGTGTTCTGCTTATTTTTCACACAGGTTACAAGTCATATACCCAGATATATTGATGAAGTTGTGCATTTTGAATTTTCCTCTCAGTTAGAAACCATAGATAAAGGTAAAGGTTGCCCTTGCTCAAAAGTCAGTCGTATCCGACTCTACGGTTCAGTGCTCATCTGTTTATAGCCAAACATTTCCATGGTCATGTGGCAGGTGGGACTAGACACCTGAGTACATGGAACACTGTTGCCTTTCCTGCTGAAGAGGTACCTAATTATCTACAGTACTTGCAATTTCTTGCTTTTGAACTGCTAAGTTGGCAGGAGCTGGGACAGACAACAGGAGTTCACTCTGTTGTGCAGCACTCGGGTCGCAAACTGGTGACCTACTGACCATCCAGTCATCAAGTTCAGCGTCTTAACCACTAAACCACTGTAGTCCCTAGAAACCATACAAATGACTTAATCTGACACTTGTATGAATTAACACAACAATGGCCACAAGATTGGAAAAGATCAGTATATGTTCCAATCCCCAAAAAGGGAAATGCCAAAGAATGTTCAAATTATCAAACAACTGCGCTCATCCCACACACTAGCAAGGTGATGCACAAAATAATACAGGATAGACTGCAACAGCATGTGGAGAGGGAATTACCAGAAGTGCAGGCGGGGTTCAGAAGAGGCAGGGGGACCAGAGACCACATCGCCAACATAAGATGGACCATGGAAAAAACAAAGGAATATCAGAAACAGGTATACAGTTGTACCTCGCTTAAAGAGCACAATTTGTTCCACAGGATTGCTCTTTAAGCGAGTTTGCTCTTTAAGCGAAACATCATTGTAAGTGACCAATTGTGACTTCTGGTGGGGGGGATTGCGAACCCCGATTTATTTGTTAAGCGAGTTTTTGGTTGGTTTTATTTGTTAAGCGAAGCGACCATTCAGTAAATTCTGCTCTTTAAGCAAGTTACTCTTTAAGCGAGGCGCTCTTTATGCGAGGTTTGACTGTATTTCTGTTTCATTGGTTACACTAAGGCCTTTGACTGTGTAAACCACAACAAAATGTGGCAAGTAATTAAAGAGATGGGAATACCAGAACACCTTATATGCCTCATGAGAAATCTGTACATGAATCAAGAAGCAACAGTTAGGACAGAATATGGAATGACAGAGTGGTTTGGAATAGGAAAAGGAGTAAGACAAGGCTGCATTTTGTCACCCTGCTTATTCAGCTTATACACAGAGCACATAAAGCACAATGCAGGGATGGAGGATTGCAGCCGTGAAATAAAAAGGTGACTGATTCTTGGGAGGCAAGCAATGAGAAAGCTGGGGAGCATAGTGAAAAGTAGAGACATCACATTGCAAACAAAAATTTGTATTGTCAAAGCAATGGTATTCCCTGTGGCAATGTATGGTTGTGAGAGCTGGACCATTAGGAAAGCTGAGCGCAGAAGAATAGATGCCTTTGAGATGTGGTGTTGGAGGAGAGTTTTGAGAGTCCTCTGGACAGCAAGGAGAACAAATAGGTCAATCTTAGAAGAAATCAACCCTGACTGCTCCTTAGAAGGTCAAATTGTAAAGATGAAGCTAAGGTACTTTGGACATCAAATGAGAAGAGAGGATTCTCTTGAGAAAGCCTTGATGCTGGGAAAGGTGGAGGGTAAAAGAAAAAGGGGGCGGCCCAAAATGAGATGGTTAGATGGTATTGTAGAGACAATGGGCACAGAACTGAGCTAGTTGAGGAGGATGGTGGAGGACAGGAGTGCCTGGAGGGCAGTAGTCCATAGGGTCGCAGAGGGTCAGAGTCGACTGTACGACTGAACAACAAACAACTATATCTCAATGATCTTCGTGAAGCTTTTATCCAAATATACAAGTACAGTACAGTAATACAAAACCAACTTTCCCTTTTCTCTGTCAAGTGTAGTAAATCTTTTAGCTGAAATAACCCCATTTGCCATACAGTATTTTTCTTTCACCCTCCTTAAAGCAAAAGAGCAACACATTGCACCAGTGATGTCAAAACTTGGCACTCCAGTTGTTCTTGAACTTCAATTCCCAGAAGCCCTGATCAGCAGGAGTGCGGACTTGGGCTTCTGGCAATTGAAGTCCAAGAACAGCTGGAGTGCCAAGGTTCGCCGTCCCTGCATTACACTATTACTTGATGACAACTCAATAGAAATAGAATCAGATTTCCTCATTTTTTAGGTGGCTTTCTGTGCCTTTGAGTCATCTGGCGACATACAAAGAGTGAAACAAGCCTCACACACACTGTAGCAAAACAGTTTATGGAAGGCGGTTGTTTTGACTGGGGGGGAAACAGCAAAGTAACAGAGTAGTAAGCATGCTCTCTTCAGAGCTTCTAAAAGCTATTTTTAAAAAAACAATGGATCCTTTTATTCCTTACTGTAGGAGACAAAAGTTGTTTATCATGAGAGAGCAGGGAACATAAGTTGTAACTTCTTGATTTTCCATTTCTTTTCTGAATCTCAGTGTTTACATTTAAGGTTGTTGGGAAAATGATTACAAAACATCCTTTGTCAATTATTCGTTTGCAGCGTTGGCGCCTGCCCTCACTCTGGCTCTCCCTCCCAGCAAGGCTCCTTGCACATAGCAAGTGCCCTGCCTGCTCCCTTCTAATCTATGCATCTCCATCCATGTTCAGCTCCTCTTCCCCTTCGCCCCTTTCCCGCCAGGAGGAAACTCTCCCAACTCGTAGAGGCCGTTCAAGGGAGGGAGAAAAGCCATCCGAGGACAGCAGCCTTGGCGGAGAAAGCGCCGCGTCCCGAAAGGGGTTAAGCAGCCGCTCCCCCTCCCCGGCTTAGCGCCGCGCCCTTCCCAAATTTTTCCGCTAAAAATAAATCTCGGGAGACGGACCTGTTCCGGAAGGGGCCCACCTCCCCCATCCTGAACTGGGGCTGTTCTGCGACACACACACCCCTGCCCATCAGGCTTGAGTCTTTACTGTGGCACATGGGAACTGGGGTCCACCGCCCTGGGCGAGCCACAGGTCTTCCCAGCTCCATTCCGCGGTGGGGAGAATGGCCGATCGCGTTTCCCATTCCCACCGGACCAAAGAAGCTTCCCACCCCCACCCCCAAAGAACCCGGTGTGGAAGCGCCCCGATCCGGAGTGGCACCGCGATCTGGTGCCATCCAGGCCAGATGAAAACAGATCGAGGCGTTGGCACGTGGGAGGCGAGCAGGGGAGAGACTCAGCTTCGCTTACCCTTCTTCTTCGGAGTCGTTCATGGCGCCCCTTTGCTAGCCACGGGGAACAGGGGAGTGGATCCTGGATGGGCGCGGGGAGATCCGCCGGTCGCTCTCCCGGATCCGGACCCACAAACGCGCGGAGGATCACCCTACTACTCGCCTCCCCTCCCCTCCCCTCCTCCTCCTCCGTCAGCCCTTGGGTTTGGTCCAACCCTCCACGAGGGTGCTTGCCAGAAAAATATAACATAAAACATGCATAGAAGGAAACAAGGTTCCGTTCGTATCGGGCAAATGCCTGCGATCGCTGAAAAAATCCCTCCCCTCGAGGAGAAGCTTTGGGGAGCGATTTGCAAAGCAACAGCCGTAGGACTCTGCCTCTGCACGTTTGCAACATCCAAGGAGGGAGGGAGGGAAATATTGCGGCCCTTAAAGGACTCCTAGGTTGATTTCAGCCTGCCTTTTAAAGTTTTAAGGATCCAAAGCCACCTCTTCAAACACAGGAGTACAAATATCTGATATCATGCCCAGGCGAGGTACACAGAAAGAGCCTCCTGGAAGATTGTGGTATTTTGGAACCACAATAGGGCAGCAGCCTGGAAACAGCAACCTTGTGTTGCTTGGCTAATCTTTCTCACACTAGGTCAGGAGAAAGGAACTGCAGAATGAACTCACACAAAGGTGCCTTCATTTTGGCAGTCTCAGGTCTAGCCTAGACACAGAAGAATGCCCAGCCCCTTGCATCATGAGCTACATCAGTGATGGCGAACCTTGATGCTCCAGATGTTCTTGGTCTTCAATTCCCAGAAGCCCAAGTCTCTGTGTATCCACATGGATGGGTTTACTGCACATAAACCCATCCATGTGGATTCACAGAGACTTGGGCATCTGGGAATTGAAGTCCAAGAACACATGCAGTAAACCCATCCTTGTGGATTCACAGGGACTTGGGCTTCTGGGAAATGAAGTCCAACAACACCCAGTGCTTCACCATCACTTGGAGATGACTGTCATCCCCGTAGAAAAATTACACAGGACATGGATTTGTGTCTGAAGAAGTGGGTTTTGATCCTTGACAGTTCATGCTGAAAGGAAATCTGCTGGTCATTAGAGTTCCACAACATTCAGCCATTCTCTCCTTTCTTTTAAAAAGAAACATATGGATCTGAGCAATAGGATGTATGTAGGTCTTCCCACTTTGAAGCTGCTGGTTCCTAAACTACACCCCCTGCCACAGAAACAATTTTCAGAAAGGCAGCTGTCCTGATATCTGAAGAAGGCGCCTATTTCATTATGGCTTAAGCCAGCAACTTGCACCCTCCCAAACTGTTGGATGACACGTTCCATCATGCCTAGCCCACACCCCAAAGGTCACGTTGGCTATTAACAATGGGAGTTGTAGCTCAATAGATCTTCTTCTGTGTCCAGGTCAGATGTGAAACCCCCAAAATGAAGGCCCCGCTTGGTGAGTTCACAACACAGTTCCTTTCACCTGACCCAGTGTGAGAAAGATTAGTTGGCAATACATGATTGCCATTGCCGCAGTGTAATCCAAAAATACCACAATCTTGAGGAGGCTCTTTCTGTGCTCCCCAGTTCAATAGGTATGGAGAACACTCAATTGAGGAAAGGCATGATTCATCAGACTCATGTTTCTAAGAAGACTTTAGTCTATGAAAATGTACTTAAATTTAACCTTTAGTTAGAGCGCCACAGGATTTATTTGGTATCTCTCCTCTACGTGGGTTAAAATTGTAACAAGACATTCCTTTACAGTCTACCCTTCCTCCTCTTTATTGTCATCATTATCACCACAATTTAACAGCAACCCTTTCTAAGTTTTTTCTACATAAGCAATATTTTAGAGAAGTTTACAATTCCTTTCTTTGAGTTGTGCCCTTGGAATTGTGCATCATACCCAAGGGTACGTAGACTGGCTCTTCTCCACAGTGAGGAATCAAACTCCCAATTTCTGACTTCACAGGCCCAGGTTCCCAAATCACACAGGCTACAATGGGGTGTAGAGTAGTCATTTTGGATGTTACAGTGGGGCACACAGAAAGAGCCTTCTCAAAGATTGTGGTATTTTGAACCACAATCAGGTGTACCTTGGTAAGGGCAACCATGGGCTAGCTAATCTTTTCACACACTAGGTCAGGATAATGGAAATGCAGAATGAACTCACCAAAAGCTGGCTTCATTTCACGTCTGGCCTAGACATGGATGAAGAAAAAGGTGAAAGGAACTACAAAATTAATTCACCAACAGGTGGCTTCATTTTGGTAGTTTAATGACTGACCTTGAAATGAAAGAAGAAGCTGTTACAGCAAGAAAACACAACAGTTTTATGACACCTTAAAACCAACATCATTTGACATAAGAAATAAAGTGAACCCACAAACATTTATAGCAAGACAACTCCGCTTGTCACTCTTTCCACCAGACTTTTTGTCATTTTATTTTATAAAAAGTTCAGTGATACATTTTACACTGTGAGGTTTTCAACAGTGTTTCCTACACAAAGGAAAGAACAGGGACTGCATCAGTAAAAGAGATCAAACATCACTGAAACAGGTGCAATGATTGATAAAGATATATCTTGGAGAACTTAATTGGGCCCCAATTATCAGGATGGGACTCTGTTCTCACTCTCTTCACATGGAAATGGAAATCCTCTTCTCAGTGTGACTGTGAAGAAGAAGACCAAACCATGGACCACATTATATTTAGGTGTCCCTTATGCACATTTGGAGACACATTGGAGGACTTGCATAGCGCCGCAAATGAAGCCCTCCACTGGCTTTCAAACCTAGGCATGGAACTCTAATTAGGAACTTGAGATGGACAATTTGTGCTCATTTTATATACTGTATCAGCATTAATGTAGACAACTGAAGCTCATCATATGATTTTTAAAAAATCAGGATGGTTACATCTAAAAGAAAGCACAGGGCTAACACTAGCATTTGTGCATGTGACAAGAATAAGCACTGGTGTTTCATGCTGCAACTGTAATATAGTGTATTGTTCTTGTAGTGTATTAAGCTTTGTGACTTTCTGCCGCATTTTTCTGCAGGAAGTCACAATCAAGGCATAAATTCCTTCTACCTCACAGCATAATGCAAGTAAGAACAGCAAGCAAGTTGCATTAGAGGTCAGGGCGGGGCATGTTGTTCTGTCTCTGATACAGCTATTTTGGGCTATGGGCCAGATTTTGACAAACCATTAATGTGTTTGAATGTGACAAGGAGTCCACCCCATGCTGCAAAACAAAATAAAATGTAGAGATAATTCTGAAAAGCGTAAATTATGGTAATTGTGAATTGCAGAGTCTCTGAGCCATACAGTGGAAAATGCTGGTTTAGACAGGAGGAAAAGGGATAGCAAGAAATTGATCTCTAATGGAGTATTGAGCTGTTGCAAAAGCTCTAATTTGTGTATAATAGTGCACTATTTAAAAATGTATTTAACCAAAAGCTTGAGCAAATCGAACTACAGTACTATACAGTACTGTACTTTGAATGTGTCACCTACAATGTAACAAAATGGATGTCAGTTTAATATATTTCAGGAGGCATTTCACAGAAAAATGACATCACAAAACAGGTCTGGACCCTGATTATCTCTCAATAAGGTATTGAAAAGAGAGCAATTACATTGGCTGAGTACCTCAGTAATAAAGTAGTCCAGAGATCCTGGATTTTTGAACAGGAAACAAGTTAAAGTAAATGGAGAAAACTATTATATATTTCTACATCTCTCTTTCAATGATTTGTGTAAGTCTTTTTTTAAAGAAGGAAGGATTCTTAGGTGTGGAAGTTCTATTTGTCTCATAGATATCACCAATAGGAATGGCAGCCTGTTCCAGACAGAGAGAACTTACCAGAAATATAACACTTGTGGGCTCAAAAAACTTACCACCCTGTCACCGTGGTATGGTGGGCGTGGCCAGGGGGAAGACCTGTGTTGCATCCAAATTAGGACTACTTTATTTCAAAACTTGGATGGGCGGGGCCAGCCAGAAATTCTGCTACCGGTTCTGGTGAACTGGTGCAAACCTGCTGATGCCCACCACTGCACTAGATCAACCTAGCCCAGTGATGGAAAACCTTTTAGAGACTGAGTGTCAAAAGAGAGAGGCGGAGTGAACTGTGTGCTGGGGGAGGGAAGAAGCACGGCCACTGGTCTGCTGGGTAGAGGGGCGGAGTGAACTCTGTGCTGGGAGTAGGAAGAAGCGCTTCCATTGGACTGCTGGGCAGAGGGGAAGGGTAAACTCTGTGCTGGGGGAAGGGAGGAAGCACTCCACTCTTGTTGGGCTGCTGGGCAGAGGGACGGGGTGAACTCTGTGCTGGGGCAATGGTGCACATGCCCCAGAAAGGGCTTTTTTAGTGCCCCCTCTGGCACACATGCCATAGGTTTGCCACCATAGACCTAGCCAAATAGATAAGTGGAAAACAAGAACAAACAATAGAAAAACCAGATCAGTAAGAATATCAACTACGGTAAATTACTTAATTCTACTCCACCCCAAAGTTCTGCTTCAAGAGACTCAAAGTCCTTACTGAAGACACTTTGTTTTGCAAGTTGTCAGAATAAAAGCAATTTGATGGACAGATGAGTATGTAAAGAAATTGTTCTGCCTCAAGACTAAGGCTTTGGCTCACATTGAATCCCAGATATCCCCAGGCAAGGCTAAAGAATACTCCTGCCTGAAAACCACTTCCAGGCAGAGTCTACAATGGCAGCCTGGATAGTTCAGTGGTATAGGTATATAGCTGCAGAGGCAAAGGTTGGGAATTCAGTTCTCCACTATGCCTCCAAGGAGAAAAGCCAGCCTGTGTATCTTTGGGTACACAGTGGTAGGGCACCCAGTGGTGAGCTGCTGCCAGTTCGGACCGGTTCAGCTGAACTGGTAGCAAAAATCTGGAGGGGATCGCCGGGGGGGGGGGTAGTAAACCCCCGGGTGACCGGTTCGGTCACCTCTCCAGCCGCCCTCCAGATTTATTTTCCAGGCAGCCCAAAATGGCTGCTCGGAAGTGTGCATAGATATGTCAAAACTCCATTTGATGCATGCAGACTGAAAAATAGAAGTGCACATGTGTCAAATGGTATTTTGATGCATATGCACTTCCGAGCAGCCATTTTTGGCTGCCTGGAAATGGCACAGTGGCTGGCTGTTGAGGCCCTCCTTGGAGCAGTGGCAGCGGCAGCCTTTCCTCGGCGTACCGCCGAGCCGGGCAAGTCCAGGCAGCGCTGCCGGGCCAGGCCAGGCTGGGTCGGGCTAGGCTGCACCGCACCGCCACTCCGCGCTGTTGCTGCCTGCCTGCCGCTCCCCAACCCCAGGGTAAGAGACTAGGGTTTGTGTTTGGGGTGTGTGTGTTTTATATAGTGTGTTTTTATGTGTATTTAATGCCTATTTTAATGTCTAATTTAATTCGTATTTTTATGGTTTTTATTTCTATTTAATGTCTATTTTAATTTGTATTTTTATGTGTTTTTTATTTCTATCTTTATGTGTACTGTATTTTTATTGTATTTTTTAATTTTTAAAAAAATACTTTGGCTCGACCCACAACATCATGATGTCATGACATTGGCTCCCCCCACAACATTAGCTCTGCCCACCGTGTGGTAGTAAAACTTTTGACAGCCCACCACTGAGGGTGCCCCACCCCAGAAGAAAATAATGTTAAGTCATTTCTGAATATACTGTGCCTAGAAAACCCACCATAAATCCAGACTGCTGCCACACAATTATTATTAGATCAAGAGTATAATTCATTATAAGGCTGCTTCCCAAGTTCCCTAAAGGATGGTCAGATAGGAAAGAAGGCAAGTCTCTCATTGCAGATTTAACAGCTGCTTTAAAAAGGGCATTTTGGCAAATACAACTTGAGTGATAAGCAACAACTCTTGGGGTTCTTCTTCCCCTACACCACTATTAAAATGTACAGGAGGAATTCTGCCTTCATCTAGCCACAATCCTTCAGCTTAGGTCAGGGGCGTAGCTACCGCCGTATCTGCCGTATCAATTATACGGGGGCCCCAGGCCACGGGGGGCCCCTACAGCAAAAATTAATAAAAACTTCCCAATTTTTTTTATTTCACAAGGGCCCCCCAAACAAATTTTTATACGGGGCCCCGTTAAGGCATGCTACGCTTCTGGCTTAGGTGAAAAAGAGCAAGCTATCCACTGTCTATCTGATGGGGGAATTATCAACAGAGATTCAGAAGCTGAAAAGAATGTGCACACAAGTTCATGAGATAACCTCAAATCACTTAAAAGTTTGAGCAGCCACTGTAGGTTAAACTAATCAAGCCACCTTTCTGACCCATGTGGTTGAATCACTTGGCACTAGAGGGGGAGGAAGTAGCCTTCCTTACGCAAGATACCTTTCTTGCTTCCTCTCCCATTCCACTCAGTGCACTATGATGGCTTGAATACTGAGCAGTGGAAGTATTTAAAAAAACATTCTTCTGAAATACTAACCCCACCTTCTCAAGACTTAAACACACATTGCATCTCACCCTGACCAGGTCCCATCTCTTCAGGTAGGAAATCAACTGGTGTTGCTTCTCCTCCAGAAGCAGTCTCTCTTACTGCAACCTCAATTTGTAAGAGTGCATTACAAAACTGGCTGGGCACCCCAAGCTAGGCCAGCAAACGAACAGTATCTCTACCAAATCATATGGAATGAACTACATTTTGCTTGTTTATACTGTACCTGGCCCACTCACCACTGACCTCAGGCCTTGATTGAAAATCTTTGTTTTTGGGGGGGACGGGGGGAGGGGGGAGATAATACCCCTTTCTTGTTGCCAGTGCCATAACTAGCAATAATGGATCCTGGCACAAGTGGAAGTGTCTCCTAACCACTCTATGATGAAGCTTGGGTGGGACATCCCCTGGAAAAGTGGAAGAGGATATGATGCTCCCCTCCCAAAAGAAAGAACATTTATGCTTTGGGGGGTAAATAATGTGATGGGGTACTTTTTAAAAGAAACATCGATACTGCTGGCAACTGTTCAATATACCACTACCAGGTGTTATTTGTATGATTTTATTGCTTCGTTTTATTTTATTTTATTTTTGTTATGTGTCTTATTCTGTAAACTGCCCAGAATGATTACAACATCCAGATGGGTGGTATAGGAACAGATTCAATAAATAAATAAAATAAGATTGAGAGTTGCTGCTTTATTGTTTTCCTAAACACTCACTATTATGTTTCATCTCTAAACTTTAGTTCTTTCTAAGCTTAGTGGTTAAGACGCTGAACTTGACAACTGGAAGGTTGGCAGGTCAGCAGTTTGAGACATGAGTACAGCATGACGATTAGTGAGCTCCCGTCTCTGTCCCAGCTCCTGCCAACCTAGCTGTCTGAAAGCAAGAAATTGCAAGTAGATAAAGAAGTACCACCTCAGTGGGAAGGTAACAGTGTTCTGTGGGATCTGGCATCTAGTAATGCCTGCCACATGATCATGGAAAAGTCTGCAGATGCAGATAGTGCTGGTTCTTTGGCTGAAAATGGAGATGAGCAACATACCCTAAAGCAGCAGTCCCCAAACTATGGCCAGTGGGCAGAATCTGGCCCCCGATGCCAATTCATCCAGCTCACGCCGCCCTCATCGCTCTCAGGAATGTTATGTTATGATTGGGGGGAAAATAGATATACAGTAATTCTCTTTTTCTGTTTCAAAACCTCTCTGGCTGATTTATTTATCTAAAAGCTGTTCATCTCTTAGAGAGTGGGAGTGACACCAGCATAGTCGGATTCAGAAGTCTGACGTCCTGTGCCTTGAAGAGTTCTGAAGAAAGAAGGGATTTCATCAGCTGTTAGGATACATGACAAGTCACACCTGCAGAAGCATTCTATTCGATAAAACTCCTTAAAAACATAGGAGGCTTTTATTATTTTACATCTAGAAGACCCTAGCAAGTACATTGTGAGAAGCAGAGAGTATAAAAAGCTACCAAAAAAGGACACCTGCCATGGATATCATGAGTCCAAAAATCTCTTTTGATAGAAACTTGGTGCCCTTTAACAAATACCAGAGTTGGCAACTTTTCCATAGAAAAGGGTTGTTTACTCAATTCTTGATATGTTCATTTGGTTGATGAAGAAACAGGGACACATTGAATGGGAGGGGAGGGGAGCCCTATGATGGCCAAAGCTCTCATATGTGAACTGCTTTTCTTTCTGGAAGCCCAGTTTGAGAACTAGGGACAGACAGGGTTGGCAAGCATCCTGTTGAGTTGAGTCAGTCACCTCAGAAACAATAATGTAATACTGTACAGTATAATTGAATGTATTTGTCAAACATCTAAGCTGTATACACACAAGACTCTTACAATTACAGGAATGTAACACAACAGGGCAGGACTACTATTTGGTTTATGTTACATTTCTTTGACTTCAGGGTGGGAAAGTCTTCGAACTTTCTGCCTTGAGATTCATATTGCCCCACTTTGCTTTCTATTTTCTCTCCTGGTTGCTTTATGTTTTATCTATTCTTGATTGAAATAACTATTCATCTGTTGTCTCTCAACTGTCAAAACTTGGGCTGTAAGCTCACAAAAGCAGAAGTCAGGATCCCATTCTTCCTTATAGGTAGCTTTGTAAAGTGCTATATGCACAGATGTGGGTATTCAAATTAGAACACACTACGAAAGCAATTAGAGACTGGTTAGGCTTCAACACAAAAGCCACTTGGAGAAAATCTGTGGTCGCAGCCCTTGGGAGGTTTTATGCTCGAAATAACAGCAAATAACTGCACATATGTGTATTAATTGACCAAGAACTAAAAGAAATGTGGATTAAACCAGAGCTAGAATTAGGAAAGAAAACAAAAAATAATAATGCTTAGACTGAAAAGGAATCATGAGGAGCTATGGGGTGTTCTGAAAGAAATGGGTGTGCCTCAGCAGTGTATTATCCTGATGTGCAACATGCATTATGGACAAAAAGCTACTGTCAGTTTATAATACAGAGAGACAGCATGGTTTCCTATAGGTGAAAGCATCAGTTGAGGGCCCATGTTATTCACTTACCTGTTCATTCTGTATGCAGAAAATGTATGGAAAGCTGGACTACATTAAGATGGAGGAGTGAAAATTGGTGGAAGAAACATCAATAATTTTAGACAGGTAGATAACACCATTTTACTGGCAAAAGTAGCATTTATTTGAAATGACATTTATTCAAAATGAAGAAGAAAATGCTAAAGCATGATTGCAGTTGAATATTAAGAAGACAAGAGGCATGACTATCGAACTACATAACTTTAATGATGACAATAAAGAAACTGAAATAGTGAAAGACTTTATGTATCTTGGTTCAATCATCAATCCAAATGGAGACTGCAGCCAAAATATCAAAAGAAAGCTGAGACTTGGAAGAACAGTAATGAAGACATAAGGGAAAAAACCATCAACTGTAAGAAAATGTCACTGGAGACCAAGACCATCCAAAGATGTTAAACTTGGATTATAGATAAATTGAGGGTGGGGGGATTCAATTGAAATATGCTGGAGGAGAGAATTGCAGATACAGTACCTTGGACTGGCAGAAAGACAAACAGTTATTAGAGCAAATCAAGTCTGAACTTTCTCTGGAGGCAAAAATCATGAAGCTGAAGCTGCCTTACTTTGGACCCATCATAAAACAGCAAAAATCTCTGGAAAAGATGATAATGCTAGAAAAAGTGGAAAAGAGGAAGCGATGGCAGGAAAAGAGGAAGCGATGGATTGACTTCCTGAAAGTCTGCAGAAGCTGAGCAAGGCTGTTGAGGACAGGGCATTTTGGACATTTCTCATGTATAGGGTCACCATAAATCAAAGCCAACTTGGCTGCATAAAAAGACATATGAAGTTCTTAGCAGTAAATTGGGAAGACAAGGAAAATACAGAATAGAAAAGGAGACCTAGTAAAGGTAAAGGTCACCCTTGCCCAAAAGCTAGTCATATCCGACTCTAGGGTCCAGTGCTCATCTGTTTCAGAGCCAAAGAGCCAGTCCTGTCTGCTTCTGCAGATGTTTCTGTGGTCATATGGCAGGCATGGAACCAGTGGTGGGCAGCAAACAAATTTTCTACCACACCACGGGCGGAGCCTATGTCATGGGTGGAGCCTACATTATGGGTGGAGCCTATATCATGGGCGATCTAGACATGCCTGCCATATGGCCATGTATACATCTGCAAACACAAGCAGCACTGGCTCTTTGGCTGTAAATGGAGCTGAGCACTGCACCCTAGAGTCGGATATGACTGGCTTTTGAGCAAGGGAGATCTTGAACCACTTGCAGGGACAAACCTGTTGGGGCAGGACAGTGGTTGGGCATGGCCACCCAATTTTGCTAAACCCCCCTGTCTGATGGCCACCCAATTTTGCCACCCCCCTGCCCAGAGGGCACCCAATTTTGCTACCCCCTCCTGGGGGGGTTGCAAACCATTTGCTGCCCACCACTGAATGGAACACTGTTTACCTTCCTGCCAAAGTAGTCCCTACAGGGTCATAGCCAGGGGGTTCAGGGGGGCAAAAACCCTCCTGAACTAACAGCCTGCCCACCACACCCCATGGTGCCAATGTTATATATGTGAGTGTGACATTGTTGCCCCTCCTGAAATTTTTTTGGACCCCCCTCTAGAATCCTGGCTACGACCCTGGGTCCCTGTTTATCTACTTGCAATTTGTTGTTTTCAAACTGCTAGGTTGGTAGGAGCTGGGACAAAGACAGGAGCTCATTTGGGTATCGAACTGCTGACCTGCCACCTTCCAGTCAGCATCTTAGTCACTTGAGCCACTGCAGTCCCTAGACCTAGTAAGCACACACATCTCAACTGACAGCATGGTCCTATGCATGCATACTCTAAAGTAAGTCCCTACATTCCATAGGCCTTATTCCTAAGAAACAGGACATTGGATTGCCCTTTCACAGAGCAATGCCCTATTAGGCAGGATTTCTCAACCTTGTGCCCCCAGATGTTCTTAGATTTCAATTCCCAGGTGTGCTGACTTGGGCTGCTGGTAATTGAAGTCCAAGAACACCTGGGGACCCAAGATTGAGAAACCCTGCCTAAGGCACGTGTTCCCCTTGCCCTTTTGAATCCTGTAGGTCATTCCTGATTGTTTTTCAGGGCTGCCCATCGAGACTGACCCGCCCCTTGATGACATCGCCACTGCTATATTATAGCCCGGGGAAAGGGGGAAAAAGCTTATGTATTCAGGGTCGTCTTTAAAAGGCAGACGTCTTTGCAAGGTAAGTTTGAATAGTGCAATTTTAGGTTGTTTCTTAGAATATTGACCTTTGCCATTTTGTTGTATCTGAGGCATGCTTTCATCTACCATGTGGTTTCCCCGTCTAATTTTTAAATGTTTTCTGTTTTATGTCCCAAGGTTCAAATCCCAGGGTTGGTTACTTGTTTTTACACGAAGCATAAAGTATTATTTAAAAAAGGTGAGTTTTTGAGGCTTCCAGGGCTCTTGGGTAGGCTGGGCATTGCAGAGTCTAGGATGGGGATAAATCCAAACATCCTGGTAGAATGGTAAAGCTGTATCGGAAAACAAAACAAAATAGAAAACACTGTAACACTTTAAAGACTAACTGCTATATTTTTGGTAACGCTGTAGGCTTTTAGGCTTAAAGGGCATTTCCAAGATGGAGACTGCATTTTTGGAGAGTTGCTTTGAGGTGGGGCGAGGTCAGTACCAGGTTTCACCTGGGAAGGGAGGTGGTGACCTCTGAAGTGGTTTTGCAACTCTATACACAATGGGCAGCTAATCGCTCAGAGAAAAGGCAATGCCTTTGGAGATACTAATCGGTCTAACAGGCAAAAGAACTGGTTAGACTGAGTCACCAAACTAAAAAAAGCAATATACAGTACTGCATTTCTGTTTATTAGATGGTGACTTTTTAAAACTAGTTGTGGAGAAGATTCCCCCCCCCCCCCCCAGAAAGTTTGTGAGCTTGTCAGAAGCCTTTTCCTGAATTTGTTGGAAATAAAACCTGCTTGAGGAAAGTGAACTCAAGTTCTGGCCTAAAGCAGGTTATGTGTATGGCTTAACTCGGTTGTCTCAGTTCCTGCCAACCTAGCAGTTCGAAAGCAAGAAATTGCAAGTGGATAAATAGGAACCACTTGGGGGGAGGAGGCAAACAGCGTTCCATGCACTTCAGTGGTGAGGCATGCCTGCCACATGACCAAGGAAATATCTGGAAACACAGACAGTGCTGGCTCTTTGGCTATAAACAGATGAGCACTGGACCCTAGAGACAGCTACGACTGGCTTTCAACCAAGATCAACCTTTACCTTACTCTGTTGTGATGTACAGTAATCTAAAAAGCTTCTTTTTTTTTTTTGTTAATTACATCTCTAAATTCCCCAATCATGGGATGTGGTTTTCCCAGCACACTCTAATCACTAGTCAATCTAGCCAGTGGTAGCTGTGTTTGTTGCAGCACAAGAGAAATCAGAAGTCTGGTAGCACCTTTAAGACTTAATTAGTTGTTTTTCATGAGCTTTCTGTAAGTCTCTTCATTTGAAGAAGTCTACTCTAACACCGGAAAGCTTATGAAAAATAAAAACTATTTAATCTTAAAGGTTGTATAAGACTCCTGTTTTCCCCCTCAAGACTACGTTATTTTCCAAGCACCTGGGGTTCCTGAACTGCTTGAAAGAATGACCAAAAATGTTAAATGGAGGCATGGCACCCCTGGGGAAAGGGCGTGGTATTAGGATAGAGCAGAAATCAGCGTCTTTAGGGTTGTTTTGTCGAAATACGGTGTCTTTGTTTTAAAAAATTGTCTGTAAGGCTTTCTGCCAGAAACCTACTTGGCTGGCGCTTAAGTAAATATTTTACTATCTTCCTGTTTTCTTCCTATCTACAGTATCTGTATCTACTTTGGAGGTCACCGTGCCATGATGAGCATAGAGACTCTTAAGTCTCTTGAAAGTGTGTTTATAGTAAAAGAATTAATCTGGCTGTGATTCTTAAAAGTGTGACTTCTGAAAGTCCTCTGTTCTCTTGCCTCATCCTCTGGAGGTTTGCAATGAAACCTCTCTGGGCAACACTGCTCTGGGGGGGGGGGTACAGTATTAGCTTTTCCTACCTGAGATACCATGGCTTTCGCCTTCAGAATACTAGGTGAAGGCCAGAAAAGCTGATATCCTGATGGAGCTGGCTACACTACCAGGGGACATATGGTGTAACTCAGGAGTTCTCAACCTTTCCCTCACCATGGACCCCCTTTAAATTACATTTTTGTGGCCACAGACCACCTAGTCTTAATTCAAGATTTAAAGCACTAGACTGCATCCAAAATTTATTTCAGCTTTCTCATGAAGGGTTTTGGAATTTGGAGAAGAGGGGAAATAATTTAATCTGTTAATGCACACACTCCTATTATAAGATCTTCATTGCATATTGATTTAAAATAATAGCATCAACTTTTTTTTTTTTGCTCTAATGGCCTACTTTATGGTATTTCAACATGCTAATTCTGAATTTGGTGTCTACATTCAAAATCTGATGAAAAGAATTTACAATTCTTCTCATCTCCCTTCTTGTTTGTCCGTGTTCAATCACCATATATCTTTCTTTACGAGTCCAGGGCCACCACTTGGAGGAAGAGATTTAAGGGCAGACATGGCCGGGGGTGTATATGTGTTGCAGTGCTTTCTGTGGGCCCAACCAAATATTTCTCCCGACCCCGGTGTTAAGCCCTTCCTGATCCCCTGTAATGATATTGCAGCACCCCACCCCACATACCACAGGTTGAGAACCACTGGTGTAACCTGCAAGGGGCTGCATAGCACAGTGGGTGGAGCAGGAGCCAAAAGAATGCAATTTCAATCCACCAAGCCCCTTCTTTCCCATCCGGTCTGCAGCTCCGCTGGCAAAGGGGTAATTCTTGCCAGAAGTCTAGAGGGCTTTTGAAATGAGTCTGCCAGCAGGATTCCCATCTTTTAATTTAGAGTTCAAAGGGTGGGATTTGTGGTCTCCCTCCCTCCCTCTTTGTTTTTTCTTGTTTGAGGTTTCTTAAGTGTTTCCAATTATGATTGATCTTACCATGAGTCTTGCGTCCTGTGAGAGAGCTTTAAAAAGCTGCTTTTGAGATGGCAGGCATAGAATCTTCAAGCCAACATGGGCATACTAGCAGGAGCCTTTGAAACAGGACAACACGGGGGGGGGGGGGAGAGGCGTAGCGCGGGGAGGCTCAGTTGAGGATGTCTTTAGAAGAAGATGCCTAAGGAGGAAAGGAATCTGTTTCATGAACTTGCTTTGTCTGTGTCTTGGACTGTGTAAGGCCACATTTTGATTCTTTATGGCCCTAGTTCGGTGGTTCCCAACCTTTTTGGGGCCATGTTCCACCTAAGCAACTCTAAAATCCTGCTGCCTCCCACCCTTGTTACAAATTCTTATTATTTAAAAAGGGAACAAACTATTCATACAGAGGAAGCCTAAAAGGCCATTAAAAATTCCCTGTTAACCCATTCTTGAATGGCACCCTTTAAAAATCAAATTGCCCCATATGGGGCATGTGCCCCACATTGGGAACCACACTCTAATTAATAAGGTGATCTAAGCATAGAGCAGGTAACTTTCTATATGTCTGATGGCGTGGACTTGAGCCACAAAAGCTAACATTAAAATACAGTACAACAGTTAGTCTTTAAAGTGCCACAACATTTTTTTTTGTTTGATTTTACTCTCTGAAGTGCTTTCTATATTTCGTTCACTTACAGCCTGCCTTTCCTCTGAGATGCTCAAGGTGGCAATGCGATCTCTTTCTGTGCCCCTGTTTTTATGTTCACCACAATCCTGTGAAGTAGGTTAGTTTGAAAAAGACCCCAAGCTATTGAATGATCTTTACAGCTAGGTGAGGTTCTGAACTTGATCCCTCCAGGCTTCGATCTCAACACTGATTACCTTTCTTTTTGTTGCTGAAGGTTTAATTGTGTGCAACACAGCTGGTGGTTCTGCTGGTGGTGTGTGACACTGATTTTGGCCACCCTCAGCACTCCTCATCGTGGTCATGTCTTCTGCCGAAGAGGGAACAAAGACTGCAGACCCTGTAATCTCAGAAGATCAGCACTGGGTAGGTGATAAAAGTGCCACACATCTTAATGTTGAACTGGAACAGCTAGCCAGACTGAACATGGGAAGTATCCAGGGTCAAGCTGCAAACACTAAAAGCCAGACCCATTAATAGAGCTCTAGATCAGGGGTGGCCAAACTTTTTGGGTCACGGGCCTGTCACGTGGTTCCTCCCACCGGAAATAAACACTGCCCATGGATGTCATAAACAGATTTGTGACAGTCACAGGTACATTTACAGCAGTGTTTTGCACATGCATAGGCATGTTTCCCTTTTTTCCAGGAGCGGTGAAGGTGTTGTGTGCCAGATCTGGCCCATGGCTGTAGTTTTGCCAGCCCTGATCTAGATCCTGGCATTGTTTAATACTGGAAATATTTCTTCCCCAAATTGGAGGCACCCCTTGCTCTGGTCATGATCTAGCTGTCTGTATCAGGCAGGCAGAAATACTATTAGAAAGGAGTTACTGTTCCCCTATGAGACTGTGGTGGCTTAGTGGTTAAACTGCTGAACTTGACAACTAGGAATTCAGTAGGTCAACAGTTTGAGACCTGAGTGCTTCACGACCGAATGTGCTCCCATCATAGTCCCAGCTACCAACCTAGCAGTTTGAAAGCAAGAAATTGCAAGTAGATAAATAGGTACAACTTTGATGGGAAGATGAACAGTGTTCTGTGTACTCTCATTGTCTAGGCATGCCTGCCACATGTCCATGGAAACGTCTGCAGATGCAGACACAAGATTGCTGTTACCAGGGTATGCCCAATTGTGGTTAAAACATACCACAATCTTCGAGGAGGCGCTTTTTTGTACCCCAAGAAGGCACTATTTGTGCTACTGCATTAATACACTAGCCTTCCCTCAAGGTGCATAAGATTGTATATATAGTCTTCCTCCTCTCCACCCTGATATCTCAATAACCCTGTGACGTCACCTACTCTGCAGTTCCAAAGATTGAATGGCCCAGATTTTCATGAATTGAATTTCATGGCTTGAACATGCACCTCTCAAGTCCTAATCCAGCATTCTAACCACCATACCAAAACCCAACTAGAGTTGTACCTTGCCTCCAGTTCCCTTACATGTACCTCTTTGTCCAAGTAGGAGCTACCTGTTCATTGATAAACTCTGGCCTTCCCAGTGTGGCCAAGTTCTAAAATGATGGTAGTGACTCTATGTATTGTCTCCTTTTAGTGTCTCTTCAAAAAGGTGTCTAATCTGCCCTTGGTCAGCGATGCCTACGAGATGGTTTTTAGATTTTACAATAATGTCAAAGTGTCCCATCCAGTTATCCAGACAGTCTTTGACGTGACAGAAGCGGGCGTGAAGACTGTTGCTACGACAGCAGCCTATGGAGCACAGCCTCTTCTGCATAAGCTTGAACCACAAAGTAAGTGCATGCTATTGGGTGATAGACCCACTCCTGGGTGCCTCATTCCTGCTGAGCCTGCCTTTTCTAGGTTGTCCCCAGCCTAGATGTTGCACTGCAATTTCTATCATCCTTCTGACAGAGTTAATATAAAACCAAACTATTTTTCTCCCCTCTCCAATAGTTTCTGCGGCGGACGCTTTTGCCTGTAAGTCTGTTGACATCCTGTATGAGAAATGGCCTGTCGTGCAGCAGGTAATGATGTCATCTTGACTCTGCTTATATTGTGCTGCCAATCTATGTAAACCAGGGATTCTTAACCTGTGCCCCTATTCACATGGAGGAAGTCTAAAAGGCCATTCACTCTTAATAACTATTCTCAAATTTCCCTGCCCTTAAAAATCAAATTGCCCCGGGTGGGGTGTGTGCTCCATGTTGGAAACCACTGGGTTACAGTATATGAGAACTATAGTTTAGTGATATCTTGAGAGCCAAAGGTTGCCAATTTGTGACCCGGATAATGGGGAAAAAAATCATGCTCCGTCAGATCATTGTTGGCATAGCAGCTAAACTGCTGTGCTACAACCAGAAGGTTGTGAGTTTAATCCTGACCAGGACTCAAGGTTGACGGAGCCTTTCATCCTTCTGAGGTAGTTAAAATAAATACCCAGGTTGTTGGGTACAAAATGCTAATTACCTGTACCTGTAAAACCACCCAGAGTGCACTAAGCACTATGGGGTGGTATAGAACTGTAATTACTATTGCTATCATTGGCTGAATTAAAGATCAACAATCTTATCTGACTGGTACTTTTTATATATGAGAGGTAGAGTGGCTGCTGCCTTCTCCAAAAAATTATACTGATGAGGTGGGGTTGCTCTAGCTTAGTAGGTTAGAGTGCTCAGTTTTGGAGGCAGAAGTTTGACTCCCCAATGTGCCTCCTAACTGAGCAACCTGCTCAGATCACCCAGAGTTTGTATGGCTGCTATTGCAAACCCTGGTATTGATAAAGTCTTGATCAACCTTCATAGTCCCACAGCCCCTCCAGAATAAGGAACTGGCAAACCCACTTCTGAGTAGTTGGTACCTATAATCCCCTGGGAAGACCATCATGAGTCAGAACTAAAGTGATGGCACATAAGGAAGTGATATTAGAAGTCTGACAAGAACTTCATTCTTCCGTGTCTAGGCCAGTCATGAAACTGCCAAAATTAAGGCACCTTTTGGTGAGTTCATTCTGCAGTTCCTTTCATCTGACCTAACATGAGAAAGTTTAGCCAGCAACACAAGGTTGCAATTTATTTATTTATTTATTGAGATTTATATTGCCGCCCACTCGCCGAGGCGACTTAGGGCAGCTTACAGTCAAAACAGCAGCAGTATAATAAAAATATAAAATATAACCTCACAAAATACAAAAAAAACAAACAAACAGAACACAGACTAACTCCCCTCAGGCCGTTGTTGTTGGCCCAGATGAATGGGCAATGTTCTCAGCCACTGCTGGCCATGGAGTCTTCTCCCTCATCAAGCAATGGTCTTGACCTTCCTTTTGTTGTGTTTGGTATTGATCGCAAGGACCTCTAGATGTCAGGAAGAGGCGCCTCAAAGGGGAAACAGAATAAATGGCTTGGAGGCCACCTGGTCCTGGCACTTTGCCAGAGGTGCTCATCTTGATGGCCAAGTGTATGCCCGATTGATGTTCAAAAATACCATAATCTTCAAGGAAGCTCTGTGTACCCCAAGAACTTGATTAAAACTTGATAGCGGTTGTGATTATCCTATGGCATTACTCTCCAATCTTTCACAATTGTGATCCTTCATGATCGAACTGTGCTAAAGTGGGAAGTTCTTTTGACTAAGCATTTACCACTGAAATAGATGATTTATGTTATTTACGGCAGTGGTGGGCAACGGAAGGTTCCCACCGGTTTGCCAGAACCGGTAGCAGAAATTATAGCTGGCCCCACCCATCCAAGTTTTGAGATAAAGTAGTCCTAATTTGGGTGTAGTGCAGGGCTTTCCCCTGGCCACGCCCACAGTGTGGCAGTAAAATTATTTTTAGCCCACCACTGATTTACGGCCATAAAACAATGGGGCAAATCTAATCCAGATAGGTGTTCAGGAACTAGAAATGTTGTGACTCTTAAGGGTGTTTGTATGGTGATCTTCTCCAGTATTATGGGCTTAATATCATACCTTCATCTTCTTCCCCATAGATTTCTTTTCAGACAATAGGAGGAACGGTGAACCTTCTCAAATATTCCATTGAACCTGTTTATCCCAGAGTCATTGAAGCAGTGAATTCCATGACAAAGGTGGTAGACATCGCCACAGAAGTTGCCCAACAACAAATGGCAATGGCAAAGTTGACTGTGAGGAATTATATGGACACCTTGATGGCGAGCCGCGTGGGACAGTTGGCGGTTGAAGGAGTTGACACTATATTAGAAAAATCAGATGAGCTAATAGAAGACTTCCTGCCAATGACAGATGATGAGCTGGGTAGGAATGTCATACCTGCTTCCATGGGCTATCTGGGATGAGGTTATACTAAAGCTAAAAAAGTGAGGGAAAGTATCCACTTGATCAGGGATTGGCAACCTACAGCCCACAGGCTGGATCCGGCCTGTGGTGCCAAATAATCCACACACACCCTCAGAATCGGCCATGGACACGTTTATGGCAGGAGGACCACCAGTCTGACCCCCTCAACTGTCTTAGGGAGCATGACCCGGCCCCCAACTTTAAAAGGTTGGCAATCCCTGCTCTTGATAGTTGCATCTGATCTATCAGAGGCATACAGCAGACCTTGGAAAGTGACCTTTTCAGCTACAGTTCCTAACATCCCAAGCTATCATGCACTCAGTAATTATTCTGATTGGGGATTCTGGGAGTTGTATTGCACAGAAACTTTCCAACCCTTGCTGTAAATGCCTGGCATATTATGATTGAAGTGGGTTTCATGCATTGCATTGGTTCAAAGGCATAATGGAATAAGTTGGTCAGAAGAAGTAAATTCAGAGCATATAACCCATGGCAGATATGTAGCTCTTGGCTGCCTCTCTGGTCAGTGGGGAAAGCATCATCCCCCAGTGATCTCGGTTGATGTTGCTGGAAGAAGCTTAATATTGCAGTTCTGGGGGAAACAGCCATCTGCTACGAGATTGCTGTGATGAGAATGAGAGAGGCTGTGATTCCCTTTGAAAGCCTAGGTGTAGTGGGACTCCTATTTCGCTACTGCAGTGAGTTCAGCTAGGAGTGTGATGGTGAACCTTGGCACTCCAGATGTTATTGGACTTCCAATTCCCAGAAGCCCAAGCACCCTGTAAATCCACACAAATGAGTTTATTGCGATTCATCCGGCCTGCTCTGTCCTCATCGCTCCCAGAAGCGGAAGTAAAACACGCCTGAGGCTATGCTCTCAAAGGGAATCACAGCCTCATTCTCATCACAGCAATCTTGTAGCAGATTGGAAGTCCAAGAACATCTGGAGTGCCAGGGTTCACCATCATGGAGCTAGGACAATACAAGTAAAAGAGGCTTCAGTCTACCAGTTCCAACAAGCAGGCTGGGAAGGTTTAAATCTTGACATCTTTGTATACTGAGAAGGGGGACAGAATGGATATACACTACTACCAACACACTACTCAAAAATTTGCCAGCCTCAGTTTAATTGGTGAGGTAGCATCAGGGTCAGTAATTGCTCACCGGCAGGGATTTCTCCAAGACCATCTTAGATGTTTCTGTTTTTGAAATCTGAGGTTTAACCCCTGGCATTTCCAAGCAGCCTGGCCACTGCACTTGGCTGACGCTTTGGAGAGCTGATGCTACTTGGACAATGCAGAGCTAGCTGAAGCAGGGGCAAGACTTGAGAGAATGCTATTCAGTGTAAATGCTTACCATCACATTTTAAATCTTAATCCCTCTTGATATAGCTGGTACTTTGCAATACAACACAGGGCCCCTAAGGGGCATAACAACCTAAAATTTGACAGGAACACAGTAAGTTTTGTTCAGCTCTCATTACAGTCTAGCCAAAGGCATGTCAATGGTTAATTTTGAGCTGGTGCCATGGGCCAGATCTAGCCCAGGGGGCTTAGGTTGGAAACCCCTGCCTTAGATGCTCATTTCTTAGGTTCTGGTTACTTGGAATGATAGTAGATTGGTCTGTTCAGACTTAAATGTCTGGCTTTCCATGTAGAAGGAAAACTGGCCTCCTGAAGGCTCAAGGCATCTACTCACTGTTAATTGCCTCTGGAATATTAAAGCCCTGCTGATGAAAACCACTGTTGGGACAGACCACCAGGCTGTCCTCACTAGCTGTAAAAGTCACCCTTGCTTGAAAGCCAGTTCTATCCGACACTAGGTGTCAGTGCTCATCTCTGTTTCATTGCCGAAGAGCCAGCACTGTCTGTGTTTGCAGACGTTTCTGTGGTCATGTGGCAGGCATGACTAGACACCTGAGTGCATGGAACATTGTTTACCTTCCCACTGAAGTGGTCCCTCTTTATCCACTTACAATTTCTTGCTTTTGAACTGCTAGGCTGGCAGATGCTGGGACAAAGATGGGAATTCATTCCGTCCTGCAATATTCGGGTATCGAACTGCTGACCTGTCACCTTCCAGCCAGCGTCTTAGCTACTGCACTGGCTTCTCACTGGCTGAGAAGCAGTTAAAATTTCCAGCTGACCAATTTTTCATGTTTCCTTTTGAATCTGTTACATCTCACATAGTGCTTCAGCCAGAGCTGATCTGCTTTAAGACCTACAAGTTTCTCAGGAGAGGCAATGTCCAAGCATCTGCAACTTAAATCGTAGGATTAGCAGGGCTGGCTCTGTCATTGGGTAGAGTAGGTAACTGTTTCAAGTAAGAGATACTGGGTTCTATCATAGTTAACCCCTGCTGGGCAGAAAAATATCATAGTCCAGGCATGTGGATAAACTTTAAAACAAAATACAGTTGTACCTCACTTAAAGAGCATAATGTGTTCCACAGGATTGCTCTTTAAGCGAGTTTGCTCTTTAAGCGAAACACCATTGTAAATGACCAATTGTGGAGGGGATTGGAAACCCCATCAGAACTTTGTTTGCCTAAGTCATAGCGGTTCCCAATTTGGGGACCAGACCCCACTGGGGGACTTCAATTCCCAGATGCCTAAATCAGTATGTTGGCTGATCAGTGCTTTGGGGAATTGACTTGGGCTTCTGGGAATTGAAGTCCAAAAGCCTAAGGTTGGGAAACAATTGGCCTAAGTGGTTGATGGCCATTGTCTTCAATTAAATTACAAAGTGGGGGGGAAGAGGGTCCTCTAATTTGGCTCTCTTCTCTTTAGCTGCCCTTGCAGCCTCTGCAACACTAGAAGATCCTGTCATGGTTTCTGCTGAACAACAGAGAGAATTGCAGAGCAACTACGTACGCCTGGGCTCCCTCTCAGCCAAGCTCCGTACCAGAGCCTACTACCATGCTCTGGAGAAATTGCGGAAGATCCAGCAAACTGTTGAGGATGCTCTGTTTTACCTCCGCCAAGTCATTGCATTGGTAAGAATTGCAAATCCTCTCTTGACTATTGACAAGGGTTATGCTGGGGTTTATGTATGTGCTTTTTTGGGAAGATGCTAACATCCTTCTTTTGGAATGGAATAAGATACATGTGGTCAGAGCAGCACATGCTTGCTACAAGCAGATGACTCAGACCTTTAGAGCAGGAATTCTCAACCTGAAAAGCTAACTCCCATGGAGTGAGTTTAAAAAATTACTGGATGGTGTATCAGAAGAGTAGAGTTGACTCATGGCCAACAACTAGTAATTACACTATTTTTTAATTTTATAATAAAATTACAATCAAAAAAGAAAATAACTATACAAAATGTACCCAACATTAATATTGATGTGTTCCCTCCACCCATCAGACTTACAAATATTGTCATATGATTATTTTCTATGTCCTTTATTCCTATACTTAAGTCTCTTTGGTGACAAAAAGATAATATATCTGTGACTATGTTCAAAAATATATTTACTTCTTTCTTTCTCATATTTTGTCATTGTTATTGCTTTTCATACTTTTAACACGTGCCCAATTATTTCTTGGTTATGTTGGGGTCAAATTAGATAATGCACTTGACTCATTAATTAGCAGTGCTCCCTTGAGTGGTGAAAGTTATCTGTTTGTTACCTTCCCATAATCATGCATTCTTCAATGCTTTGCTTTCTAGCTTTGGAAAGTTAATGTAGGTATAATTAGCAGGTTGGATTGTCCAGATTCCTGTGATAGAGGAAATTGTATTATAGGAAGAAAAGCAGATTAATTTCTCTTGATGCCTATTTTGAGCCTTGGAGATTCTTAGCTCATTTGGAAGAATAGTGTATCTTCACAGATCTTTCTAATTGAGCAACTAATTGGCTGATTTATTCAGATCAGATATTGGAAAAGTTACTTTTTTGAACTACAGCCCCCAAAACCTCAACTTCGCTTGGGCACTTGCTGTGCTGGCTAAGGGAGTTGCGGTTTTTAAACCAAAGCGTAACTTTACTAGTCTTTTCCTTAGACGTTGTTCAATACAACTGGGAAATACCACAAGTTGCAATGCTCTCTTCCAGGCTCCCCCTCCCCCCAGCACACACCATTCCCCCTTCCCCAAGCAGTTATTTGGCCACTAAACTAAATTAGTACATACATAGTACATTTGAAATTCTCCAACTTAAGAGAGAAACTAAATATCTTTTTCCCCAGTACTCCTGCAAACCTTAGGTGTCTCCCAAGAGTTGTAATATCTCTGTGTGTTTGTGCATGGTGGCAAGGGGTTCCAGACCTTAAACATGTTGCCCTTGGTGAACACCAGGGGTTTGCAACCTTTTTGTGCTGCAGGCCTGACCATACCTTCCCAGACAGATGTTTGGGCTAGAGGCATGTTCCTCCTGCCGCTTCTGGTGGCGGCAGTGCATGCATTATGGCACAGTTGTGCTGCATGTGTCGTTACCTGGGGAGGCGGGAACAAGGGCAGCGTGTTTTTGCTGTGCTTCCGGTGCTTCCACTACTTCCAGTGGTACCGCTGGGGTCCTCGCCATGCGCTGTAGGTTGCGAGTCCCTGGTGTATACCAAGAGCAGGCAGTGGAGTCATATTCCAGGTGTTATTGGATGACAGCGCCCACCAGCCCTAACCCTAATTTCCTGTAGTCATCTATGGCAGGAGTTTCAGCAAGATTTGGAGAGAGTTCATGTTCCCCATTTCTGATATACGGTAAAACCTCGGGTAATGCTAAAACTTGGTTCCACAAGTCTTAGTGTTATCCGGTTTTTAATGTTGTCCGATGCATGCATTGGATAACGTTAACATCCTATGGGATGCATTGGATAACATGAAAACTCCATAGAGATACTTTGTAACTGCCACAGGCTTTAGTGAACATTATCTGATGCATCCCATAGGATTTAACATTATACGATGCAATTTTTTCCTCCAGATTTCTTAACGTTATGCGGTTTTAGCGTTATCTGATGCAAACATTATCCGAAGTATTACTGTATATCAGATGCCTTGGCAATTGAGCCCTAGGATGCCATATAATAACGATGCTGCTGATATTGATTCATTCAGAATTTGAAGGCAGTATTCAGTGCAGTTGGCATGAATCATGAAGTTTAGGGAAATGGTGTTGGGACAGACTTTTGCTCCTTTCTTGCCATTGCCTCAATACAGATTAGGTTTGGCCAATGGCAAAGCCAACAAAGTGGCTTCATTTTGGGTTTGAGTGGGACACAAAAGAAGAATACAGATTACTTCTTTGGGCTATTAGTTTAAGTTTGTGAAATCCAGATTTACATGCTTAATTGTGTCTCATTTGGCCTTCAGAAGCAGCATGGGAAGGTCTTGCTAGACGTTCTGGAGAACATCTCCCAAAAGACTTGATGTGTTACTTACAGTGGTGTATGTGGGAGGTAGAGGCATGATCAGTATGGGTGATTTGCTGCAGTTCAGTGGTGAGGAAATAAAAATACTTCTAGCCCCCCCCCCCTTCTCACTCTCTGCTTTGTGCTTCAAAGAAAGGATGGGTGAGACACTCAGCCTCATTCATTAAGGACTCCACGCTGTAGGCAGAATGTCATTTGTTCTCTAAAACTTGATAAAGTCCTTAAAGGACCCTGATGGATCCTTGTTATTGCTTGTGCTGGGTTGCAGAGTGGCAAAGTGTCATGAAGCTGATTAAAGAGGAACTGTAGCCAAGAGTAGAATTGATGAGGCCATAGTTTTGGAGATAGCAGCAATGCCTTTAAATTTGAATCCTCTCTTCCAGATGAAGCACACCAAGAAGTCTGTGGATCAGAAAGTTAAGGGAAAGCTGCAGGAGTTCTGGAGTAAAGGCCAGACTGGAGAAGTCAATCATATGGAGGTACAAGAAGAATATCACAAGAAATAAAATGTTACCAAGGGAATGAAGGAACAGTAATAGCTGAGTAGTAGAATCCAGAAAGGTTGACTTTATTGGAATGCCAACTTCCAGCAAGCATGGGAATGATGGCTGGGGAACATGGGACTTGAGCTCCAAAGAAAACTTAGCTCTTCCAATGGTTTAAGCAGGTGGAAGTTCCTTTGGTTTCCTGATGAGTTAAATAGCTAAAAAATAATAGTATTATTTTTTTAAAAAATAACTCTGCAAATAGGAACAGATTGTTTGCTTTGATCTAATCACACTTCTATTACCCCCCCCCAAAAAAAAAACAAAAAAAACCACTTAGTGCACTGTCTGGGCAGTTCACAAGTTAATTGTATTTTGCCCCCAACATCCTGGGTACTAATTTCACCAACCTCAGCAGGATGAAAGGCTGAGTCAACCATGATCTCTGGAGAGGATTTGAACTCACAGCCTTCTGGTTATAGGACAACAGTTTAACCACTGTGCCACCAGAGTTCAAAGCACACTCTCACGTATACACTGTGTTTTCTCTTTCCTGTAGATGGATAAAAGGCAGGGTGAGAAGTGGTTGGTTTTCCACCAGTCTACAGCTGCTCTGAGAGTCATAACTTTGTGGGTAGCATTATCATAGCACAGCATTGTATAAATTTAAAGCTGGAAGGATGGAGTAATGGATAGCAGAAGTTAGTAACGCGCACCAGATTCATGAAACCTGCCATTCACATGAGCATTTCTGCCTTGCAACCATATTCTGCTTTTGCTCTCAGTTGATGTCTCAGAGTTTTGCATTTGTAACATATCACTCATAACAGGTCTCTTTTCCAAAAACAGATGGAACTCCAGGCTTTGAAGGTGTCCCAAAACATTGCCAGGCAAATACAGGCTAGCTGCTTGATGCTCCTGTCTCACGTACAGGACCTCCCTGAGGCGCTCAAAGAAAAGGTCCGGTGGGCTCATGGGAGCATGGTCGATTTGCAGGCTAAACTCTTCAATGTGGAAAACTTTGAGAATGTTCCCAGCGGCTTCCTCAAGCAGACCCAGGAGAAGATTGAAAAGGCCCAGGAGACTGTGTGTGAGGTCACAAAGTATGTGACTGACAACCCTCCCCCTTCATGGTTGGTTGGGCCCTTTTCTCCTGAGGGAGGTGCTTTGGTAGAACCAGAAGAGAAAGGGAAAACAGCTGCCTAGAAGAAGGTCTTCTCCAGATTTGGGGTTCAGTCTGGAAACTCTAGGTGATCACTTGACACCTCTCATGGTCTCAATATGTAGTTTGCGAGGATTACTGTGTATAAGAAACAAGTGTTCATTGCTGCTGGTAAATGAGACTGGATTACAGACAGTTGTGGCACATATTATAGACACATGAGGTGGCAGTGTGGTTTCCAAAATACACGAGACATTTCCAGACAGTCTTTTTAGGAGTCTCTGTCACCTAATTAAAGAACACCAGGTATAAAGTAGGCTGCTGCTTCTGTTCTTTTATGTTGGGTGCAATCACATTTATTTCACTGCCCATTAATGCACTCTGCCTAATGCGTCTCATCTGATGTTCCCTGACTAGACTTAGGCTTAGGTATACAGGAGGAAAGGGTAGCTGGTGATGTGTTGCATGTCTTTTATATATTGGCTTTTATGCAAATAAAATATGAATGCAATGACAAGCTATGGTGTGGTCATTATAGTTTCCAAATCCCTATACGTAAAAAGTCTGTTTTGTAGGCTTTTATGTAAATCAATTTTTTACTTCACTTGAAGTAAACCCGTAGGAAAAAATGATTTTTTTTTTACTTAACTTGAAGCAAGCCCATAGGAAATTGTGTTCTGTAAATTGGGACATTTATGTAAACCGGGACATGGTTTTAGTGCAAAAATCATTATGTAAGTTGATTGACTCTGACTGCTCCCTTGAAGGTCAAATAGTAAAGATGAAGATAAAGTACTTTGGACATCAAATGAGAAGAGAGGATTCGCTTGAAAAAGCCTTGATGCTGGGAAGGGTGGATGGCAAAAGAAGGAGGGGTGGCCAAGAATGAGATGGCTAGATGGTATTGTAGACACAATGGGCACAAAGCTGAGTGAGTTGAGGATGGTGGAGGACAGAGGTGCCTGGCGGACAGTGGTCCATGGGGTCGCAAAGGGTCGAAATCAACTGTGCGGCTAAACAACAAAGTTGAATTTTATGTAACTCGAGGCATATGTAAGTTGGGGTTTTACTGTATAACATTCTTAACAGCCCTATGGTATATTTAGCATCTATAGGAGCATTTCCCAAACTGTTCTGTGGAACACTGGTGTTCCATAGAGCACTGCAGCTGCCAGAAGTCTTAGCCTTAACCGCCAGTACTGAGAACTTCTGTGAATTGTAGCCTAAGACCATCATATCTACTACTGTGGTTAAGAAAACCTTAGAAGAAATTGAGTGGCCAATAATAGTCAATAAAAGAGTGAGAAAAGCAGTAATGAGATATACAGTAATTTAAAAAATGACAATGATCTCATTTCGGATCCAAAGCAAACCATTCAATATCACTGTAATCCAAGTCTACACACCAACCACAAGCGCAGATGAGGCCACAATTGACTAGTTCTATGAGGAATTACAGCACCTCACAGAACTGACACCAAAAAATGTCTGTATTATACTGGGAAATTGGAATGCCAAGGTAGGAAGTAAAAAAGTAAATGGGATAACAGGCAAGTTTGGTCTTGGAACACAAAATGAAGCAGGACAAAAGCTAATAGAGTTCTGCCAAGAGAATGCACTAGTCATTGCAAACAACCTTTTTCAACAACACAGGCAACTTTACACATGGACATCACCAGATGGCCAACACCAAAACCAGATTGATTACATAATCTGCAGCCAAAGATTGAGAAGTTACATACTGTCAGCAAAAACAAGACCTGGAGCAGACTGGCTCACAGTCCACAATAAAGGACAAAAATGGCAGGGATTTACCTGATACAGAAAAGATTAAGAAAAGATGCCAAGAGTACACAGAGGAGCCTTGAAAAAAGGACCTCCACACCCCTGACAGCCACAGTAATGAGAGCATCGAACTGGAGCCGGACATCTTGGAGAGTGAAGTCAGAAAAGTCCTAAAACGTACAGTACTGATAATAACAAAGCTTGTGGAGATGATATTCCAGTTAAATTATTCAAAGCCCTAAAAGATGATGAAATTAAAGCATTGCATTCTATATGCCAGCAGATTTGGGAAACAACAATGGCCCCAGAATTGGAAAATATCAGTATACATTTCAATCCCAAAAAGGGGCAATGCCAAAGAATGCTCAAATTATCAAACAATTGCACTAATCCCACACGTTAGCAAGGTCATGTTCAAGATAATACAGGACAGGCTTCACCAGCATGTGGAAAGAGAATTACCAGAAGTACAGGCTAGGTTCAGAAGGGCCAGGGGAACTAGAGACCAAATTGCCAACATAGGTTGGACCAGGGAGAAAACAAAGGAATATCAGAAACAAGTTACACTACTTCTGTTTCATAGACTACACCAAGGCATTTGACTGTGTGGACAACAATAAAATGTCGCAAGTATTTAAAGAGGTGGGAATACCAGAACACCTTACATGTCTCATGAGAAATCTATACATGAGTCAAGAAGCAACAGTTAAGACAGGATACAAAATGACAGAGTGGTTTGGAATAAGAAAAGGAGTAAGACAAGGCTGCATTTTGTCACCCTGCCTATTTGACTTATACACAGAGCACATAATGTACAAAGCAGGGCTGGATGAATTAATTGCTGGGAGAAACATCAACAATTTGAGATATGCAGATGACACTACCCTAATGGCATAAAGTGAAGAAGACCTAAAGAAGCTCTTGCTTATGTTGAAGGAGGAGAGTGCAAAAGCTGGCTTGCGACTTAATACTGTATTAAGAAAAACAAGATAATGGCAACAGGCCCTATCACTCCCTGGAAAATAGATATGGAAGAAGTAGAAGCAGTGACAGACTTTATATTCTTAGGATCAAAGATCACTGCAGATGGATATTACAGCCATGAAATAAAAAGGTGACTAATTCTTGGGAGGCAAGCTATGAGAACCTGGGGAACATAGTCAAAAGTAGAGACATCACCTTGCAAACAGAAATTCGCATAGTCAAGGGTAATGTACGGCTGGATCATTAGAAAAGCTGGGTGCAGAAGAATAGATGCCTTTGAGATGTGGTGTTGGAGGAGAATTTTGAGAGAACCCTGGACAGCAAAGAGAACAAATAGGTCAATCTTAAAAGAAATCAACCCCGACTGCTCCTTAGAAGGTCAAACAGTAAAGATGAAGCTAAAGTACTTTAGACATCAAATGAGAAGAGAGGATTCACTTGAGAAAGCCTTGATGCTGGGAAAGGTGGAGGACAAAAGGGAGTGGCCAGAAATGAGATGGCTAGATGGATTTGTAGAGCAGGTTAACGAGGATGGTGGAGGACAGAGGTGCCTGGTGGGCAATGGTCAATGGGATCGCAAAGGGTCTGAACCAACTGTGTGACTGAACAACAACAAGCCTAAGAATACATAGAGACCCAAGTTTTGGAACCACTGGTTTAAGGATTGGTATAGCATCCAAGCCAGGCAGCACTTTTTGGTGGTGGCAAAATGTCACTTGGGCCTATGGGTGTTCTTGGACTTCAATTCCCAGAAGCCCTAGAGGCCGCTGTGGGTCTTGGGCCCCGCCCAGGGGGGGCAAATTTGACTTACACCCTGGGCAGTTGAAATCCACGTCCTGGGACCTGGGTGGCTGAAACCCATGCTACACCACTGGGGACCCACATGAATTGGTGCCATGGGCCGCATCTGGCCCATATGACACAGGTTGATAATCCCTGGCCTAAATGATCTGTTGAGTTGCAGTATGTTTTTAATGCTTGTAGATTATTCAAGAATGAATAGGGGAATCTTTCTCTTTAAGGATATGATCATATGGGCACACAGCTTGCATTTTGGACTGCTTCTGGCATGTTCTGGTGTGAGTTGTACTCAAAAAGCGAATCTGCACACTTTAACTCAGACTATTGTGTTTTTATCAATTTAGGGGAATGTAGCATAAAAGTTTACAAATTTATATATATCTGCACTAGGTTTTCATGTTGGAGCACAATGTCAACTTCAAAAGAAGTTGAGAAACATTTTTCAGGATTGGATTAGCGAAAGGGAGTGGACGTGAAGGCACACCGAGACATTATTAGAATTGCATGATCAGTTATGTAGTGAATTAGTCCATCCTATTTAATGGTTCATTAAAGAACCCATGCTTGCTTTCCCAAGGATAAAGGCATTGAACAGCTTCAATGTCCTGATGAAACCCCAATTTGTGTCCACTTCTAACTGCCCAAGTACTGTAGTTCTTTTTGCTTGGCTGTGGATTGTGATTTTACATACTTCTCTTTGAATAGACTATATTGTAAAACCTCACGTACACCTTATCATTTCATAAATCTCTACCACTTACAGTTTTTCTAATGCCAAATGCATCACCTGCTTCATAAAGGTAGGAAAGGATTATTTTTCTTCAATTCAGTCTTTTCTCCCCAAATAGATAATCTATAACAGAAGTTGGTAAGTGAGGGGTTCTATAAGAATTCAATACTGATAACTGTCTAAATTTTATTATTTCAATAAAATACCATTATTATATATTTTTTTAGGGAAAGCAGCTCTAGGTTTATAACAGAAATTTATTTTACAGTTAACATATCTAGATAAAATACTATCAAAACACAGTTGAAAGATGAATCATTACAAAACCTGGAAATAATGTATATAACACCCACACCCACCCACACCCACACACAAATATAACCCCATGTCAGCAGAAAGTGTCTGAATTTCAAGGTGTGAACAAATGCCTTGGAAAACTTGAGGCAGGCTCAGCCTTTGTTTGCTAGGTCCTCAAACCTCTAAGAGCACCAGTGGGCAACTGGCCAATTGGAGGCAAAGATTGGATCTGCTGCTTCAGAAGGTTGTGTTCCAGTGCCTGTAAAAGCAATTAGGGAACAGTTGAAAATATTGTCTTGGGTGGTAGAATCTAATGAAGTTTATGAGCTAATTTCCCATCTTTCTTTTTCATTTAGGTCCTAGAGCAGAAAATGACAACCTGAATTTCAGCCTTTTTTAAAAAAACAACAACCCAACCCCACTACCCCCAAACCTGGATTTAACTGGCAGTTGGAACCCTTTACAATCTGGTTTCAGGTCCTGCTCTGGTTGACAATTTTGGCTGAAAAACAGGTACTCCATAATCTTTTTAGTGGACAGAATGACCAACTAGGACTCCGCAGACCTGAGTGTAAGTCTCCATCCTGCCATGAAATTCAGGAGTAGGGACATGGGTAAAAGCAGTCTGTAAATATTTCATTTACCTTAAAAACCATAACTCTGGGAGCAGCTCGATGGCTAAGTTGTCCCAGGATTGGGTTATGAAGGTTCCTTGTTTGTAAAAAAGTGGAGAAAAGCTACAATTTTAAAAAAATATATTGTAAGTATCCCATCACTGAATTAGATTGCTGATAAATCAATTCAACCTAGGATTCTAAGTTAGTTTTTAACTTTTTCATCCTCTTCTGTCTCTCCTCTGCAGGGGGAGTAGGATGAAGCTTTAAAATATATTGATAATTTATTTAATTTATTTATTATTTACACTCATATTCCCCCTCCCCTTAGAAAAAAATCATCCCTCCTCAGGGCGGCTAACATAAAAGCAGTTATAAAGTTAAAAATTGCACACAATAAAACTCCCAATAAAATTGTCTAACGACCAGAAATAGGCAGCATGTTCCCAAAGGCCTCCTCAAAGAGCAGTGTTTTTAGTTGTTTTTTTAAAAGACTGCAGGGATGTAGCCTAGCATACAGTGATGGGATGTAGCAGGTTCTCACCAGTTCGCCAGAACCGGTAGCAATTTTCCCCAGTGTCCCGGAGAACCGGTAGCAGCTTTTGGAGGGGACCACCTTTGGGGCTTACCTTTTCACTGGTTCCCCTACTGTGCATGCGCGCCAAGCACTTGGTGTGCATGCACACCTACAGTGCTTGCCGCATATGCGCGGCCACTTTGCTGTCCTCCCAAGCGGGGAGAAGGATGAGAAGCTGCTAGCCTGAAGCTCCTCATAGCCTGCTCCCCAGGGTAAGTGACTCACCTTTGGATGTGGTGTGTCTGTGTGTATTTTAATGTGTATTTAATACCTTTACCTATATTGACGTACTACCACAGTTCCTAAAAAGGCCTGGCGGCCTGGCTTGGGGTTTTTAAGCAAAGTCTTGGAGTTACCTCATCAATAAGCTACACCTGAGCTGTTCCAATTGGAGAACCCTTAAGGAGGTACAGCTGTCTTACATTTACATTAAGGCATATTATACTAGAGAACTGATTAGGCAATGACTTAGTACCTAACTTCTTTAACTGTTGAAAAGTTGAAAAGTGCCAAAATGAAGCCATCTTGTGGTGAGTTCATTCTGTAGTTCCTTCCGACCTAGTGTGAGAAAGATTAGCCAGAATAAGCTTTAAGCTCTGGTTTAAAAGCTCTGGTTGATTTGTATTGGGGTGGGTGGGTGTGTGTATTTTAATGTATTTTTATTTAATTTATTTGTTTAATTTATTTATGGGTTTATGTTGTGGGTGAGTTGGTTGGTTGAGGTGTGTGTGTGTGTGCTTATTTTTATTTTATTTTATTTTTAATTAGTTTTTATTTGGCCCCACCCACAACATCATGACATCATGACATTAGCTCCTCCCACACTGTGATGACATCACGGTGGGCTAGTAAATTTTTTGACATCCCACCACTGCTAGCATAGCTCAGCTGGAATGGCGTTCCACAGCATTGGTTCCGCCACCGAGAAGGCCCTTCTTGTCACGGCCTTTCTAGGCAGTCTTGGCAGTCAGCTGTGCTGACATTGAGGAGCGAGTGATGCAGACTACTCTGCTGAGGGGAAGATGTTCTGCAAGGTAAGAAGGTCCTGCAGCAACTTAAGTGAAGAGACAGGAAAAAGATCCAATTTGGTTTGATACTAGTGATTGCACTTGCCAGAGCCAAACCAACAAGAAGTGGTCTAATACAAAAAAAAAAAAAAACCACCTACCAGCTACTAAAAAAGGTGTGGATGGGATCAGGTTTGGCCTGGTTCATGATTACCCTGCCTCATGTGGCCACCACAAGGAGTGAACCAGCTTTTTCCTGATACAATCACACTTGTATACTAATGAGACCACACTTGTATACTAATGAGACTGTCAGATTTGTAGAAAAAGGAGAGGAATTGGCAGCATTTTATTTCAAAACAAGTCTGGGGGGGGGGGGGAAGTATGTTGAAGTAGGTGAACTTTTTCTCTTTCTCCAAACATTCAGTAACAAGGACTCAAACTTCAAGCAGCCAAACACACTAAAAAAAGTGTGAAAAGGAAACTGTAGTATGAAACTCCTGACTCAGAATCCTTTGTGCCTGTCTTCCACTCTGAAAGATGGGCTGAAGAAAAAGCACAAATGGTTACCTCATTAGTGCAAATAGATCTGCCTTTAAATAGCCATTGCTTTGTAAATCAAATATTGTTAACAGCTGTCACTCAGACACACCCTAGCTAGCCCTTTCAGTTCTTCCACCTAACCCTACTTTTATTTGCTTTGTGTTGGGACACGCCTCTCCTCCTGTATTGCTGTGGCTTCTCCTGGTCTCACTTTGTCTTGATGTTTTGCCTATGGCATTTCCTCTTCTTTGTCACTGTCTGGTCCTGAGCCCTTTTGGTATGCAAAGTCTTCTTCAGCCCCAGGCCAGTATTGATGAAGCTGCTGCCCTCAATCAAGAGGGATTCAAGTGGGATTTAATCTATTTGAGGACCATCACCCTTCTCTGTGCACTTTGCCACCCAAGGTAATCAGTCCTCAGGGTCGTCAGGTTAGTTAACTGCTGCCTGACACTTGCATTGAGTCACTGGCAGTATGGTCTACACTTTATTACCATAGCAGGATAACCTGTCCAGACAGTTCTAAGTCTAAGAAGCTCTTAAGACTCGTATTGTTGTTGTTTTGCATGTGACAAATGCATGCTATGATAAAGATTGAACAGGGATCTCATTTCTGGGTTCAAATCAGAAGTAAACATAGGTGGAGAGTTTTCACAGACATCTGAACACAACGTGTGAATTAGGAATATGAAATGGTCTGGTTTATTCCCTTTTTCTCATTGAAACAGAAAGGTACACATTTGTTAAGCCCATGAGATTTCCCACCCTCAATATGAAAATGATAGAGGGAGCTTTTTTCCTATGCAGTAGCCCACATTTTACTCAGAGATTAGAAGTTTGGTTCCTCCAGTGCTTCTTGCAAGAAAAGCCAGCTTGTGTAGCCTTGGGCTGCCATAAATTAGAATTGGTTTGACGGCATGCAGTTATTATCCAGGGATCGAACTTCGAACTTCCAACAGAGTGAGCTCCTGTCTCTGTCCCAGTTCCTGCCAACCTAGCAGTTTGAAAGCAAGAAATTGCAAGTAGAGTTGTAAGTAGATAGAAAGGGACTATTTCGGTGAGAAGGTAAACAGCACTCCGTGCATTCAGGTGTTGAGGCATGCCTGCTACATGTCCACAGAAATGTCTGTAGACGCAGACAGCGCTGGCTCTTTGGCTATAAACAAAGATGAGCACTGCACCCTAGAGTTGGATACAACTGGCTTTAAAGCAAGGGCGACCTAATTATTCTTATTAACAACAACATTGTGTCATCGTTTTCCCTAACTGGTACAGTTTCATCTACATGAACAACAATATGCACCACCTGAGTACTTGAAATAGTGGAAATTATACTGGAAATTATATCCTTAATCGACGGCTGGAATATTTCAGGAAGTATAACTTGTTCAGGAATACAGTAGTGTTACACTTGTTTACAGCTAGAGGTCTCACTTAAGCTTTCTATCCAGCTCATATTTTTGTTAATTTTAAAACTTTTTCACTTTCGATTCCTAGGATTTCTAGAGCACTGCTGGATCCCTGCCACTGTATTCATGGACTAAGAGACATAATATATCAAGGAGAAGAGTGCTGTCCACGGTAAGATACAGAGATATTAGAACAGTTTCTACTTTTTCCTTACAAGGAAAGTACAGTAAATAGTTTAAACCCATGGTTCCCAATGTAGGGCATACATCCCACCTGGAAGAGGGGGGGCAATTTGAGAATGAGCTATTATCAGTGAAATTGCCTTTCAGGCTCCCTCCGCTTGAATAGGAGTTCATTTTTTGAATAAGAATTATACAGTATGTCACAGGGAAGGGGCATCAGGATTTTAGAGATACTTAGGTGGGGCATCCCCCCCCCCAAAAAAAAAGTTGGGAACCACTGGTTTAAACCAAAGACAACATTAACTTCATTAAAGGTTGCCAAATTAACCTTTTATGAAGTTAATGATGTCTTTACTGACTTTTTCATTGTTTCTTTTTTACAGATAAAAAAATTCTTTGGACTAATGATTGAATTGAAGACCATCTTACAAAAGCTAAAGCACTGTGAAATAGTTTATTGCGCCATAAGAAAATGTTGGGGATTTAAAAAATATTTTATAAACATAATAAAAAGCATAATTTAAATGATTATAAACTACAAATGTAAAAATTTATGTAATTTTTGAAGAAAAAATGCTCCCCACCCAGGACCAACAGAGCTACATACCCATTTTCAATATTTTTATAGAACTTAGTTCAGTATCCAAAATTGCAGTGATTATTCAAAGTTGTCGATCGTTCCCTCTTTAATAAGACATAAAATGTAAATTCTCCCCAGATATCTTTAAAATTGTTCTACTTCATTAATCCCCTCTTAACTTTAATATTACAAATCATTGTACTGTATCATTAATAGCAATGTCCTAAAGCTCTTTATTACATTCATTTAATTAGAAAGCATACTGTATTTTCCATTTCCTACTTATCACTGCCCTTGCTACTGTCAATGCAGTAGAAAATATTGTGAATAAATGCTGTAGACAATTGGCATAAATCATGAATTAGCAACTCATTTTAGGCAAGGATCATCTCTTCACATGGGGAGGACTTTTCCAGTACGTAATTCACTTTCACATGGGCCATACTTGTTAGGAGATAATTTCAGTAGATCCTCCTTTTATGTTCATGCTTTGGGACAAAAACATGAACTCTTTAAGTCTCTACATTATTTATGGTGGAGAAATGAAATGTAAGTAGATTTACTAGTAACAGAAATAAACTGACTGAGGATGTATCTTGATTGTTTAAAAAAAGACGTTTCAAATTGTGTTTGTGGAATTCACATGGTGTTTGAGTCTGTGAGCATGTTCATTTTGAAACCTTGCCTGATTGGTTATTTTTCTGTGTAGTAAAGATGAAGCTAAAGTACTTTGGACATCAAATGAGAAGAGAGGATTCACTTGAGAAAGCCTTAATGCTGGGAAAGGTGGAGAGCAAAAGAAAAAGGGGGCGGCCAAAAATGAGATGGCTACATGGTATTGTAGAGACAATGGGTACAGAACTGAGCAAGTTGAGGAGGATTGTGGAGGACAGAAGTGCCTGGCGGACAGTGGTCCATAGGATCGCAAGGGGTCGGAATCGACTGTGCGACTGAACAACAACAAACAAAACCAGTACATGAGACTATACTGGTTTCTCAATCATTTCTTTTTAAACCAAGACAACAATTGTATTTTGTGTGCTGCATTTTGGTAACGTTGTATGGAAGTCATCACTTCTGGCTTAAAAGTATGAATTTTTGGATCTCTTTTTAAATAACTTATTCTAACAGTTATAGTGCTATTATGCTAGAAAATCAACAAATGGTTTTCACACACCCTTAATTGAAGAAGACAGCAACTCTGGAATGAGTGAAAAATAAATGACCCCCAGAATGTAATTTAAAGTAACCTACATTTCAGAAAAATAATGCACACTTCAGATATGCATCATGTATTTTTGGCAAAAGAGATACTGTACAAATATAGGACATTTTACTAATGTAGATATGCCCTCAGTAGGGCTTTTTATTGTTTGTTTATTTGGTTGAATTTATTTTTAGGTAATAGAAGGAAGACTCAGTTTAAATTTTATTTAAGTATAAATGATGCATTAATTGTTAGAAGCAAGTTGGAATTTAAACTTATTTCTTAAATTGGGAATAAAACTTATCCCCACTTGTGTTAACTAATCGCAACTGAGGAAAGAACTTCAAAGCAACATGTTGTGACAGCAATAAAGTTCAACCTGTTGGAATCTCCGTAGACTCTCCACTCTACTCCATCTCTCTGTTGAAGACAACAGAATTTGAGAAGTAACAGTTGCAGACTTATTTTGTTCCCTCAAAAGCTGTTCACTTTTCCCAGAGGAGAAAAGGATAAAAAGAAGTCACATGCCCACTCTTGGATCAAACTTTAGTGCACATTGAAAATCTTTGCAAGTAGGGAAAAAATGACCCATATCTTGTCACTGACTCAGGCTTTGTAGGTTGAAGGCTTTGTGGATGGACAAAGTCCATGTGAGACAGCCAAAATATATCTGAGTAGCTTGTGTATTTCCTCCATTGAACTTACAGAATACTGATTGGACAGCACAGAACAAGAGCAAAACTTTGCAAAGCTGAAAAGGAGTCATAGTGCAGCCTAAAGCATGGATGCCCATACTTTTCGGACCGTGGGCCAGTCACATGGTTCAGGGAGCTGGTCACTATGGTCTGAGGGGCCAGATCTGGCCCCTGACACCAATTCATCCAGCCCACAAGGCCCTCATTGCTCCTGGAAGTGGAAGTAAAACGCGCCCATATGGGAGCAGCGAGGGCTTCGTGGGCCGGCTGAATTGGTGTCAGGGGCCGGATCCAGCCCCCGGGCCATAGTTTGGCCGCCCCTGGCCTAAAACAACATTTTATGTCACGGACTCTATTCCCATGGTTAAAAGAATGTCAGATAGTGCAATCTTATCCACCTCTTCTCAGAAATAAAACTCCTCTATCTCCACTGGGGCTTCTTCCTCTTAGACATATGAAGGCAGAATTGCCTTTTGTCTTATATTCACAACATCTTATTTATTTATCTATTACATTTTAAGTGGGTGTTATGCTGCAAGACAAAAAGATATTAAAATAAAAGAATGGCCCAGATGGCAGGCCTCTTGCTTTCTACAACAAATACCAAAAAGAGGTTTCTTCATCTTTTCCAGGAATCTGATCTTTGTTTCCCTGAGACTACAGCTGAGATCCAGTAAATTATAAAAGGGGAGGGTAAGGATATCAGATTGTAAGTGAGGGGAAGCCAGGCCGGTTTGGTGGGAAATGTGGTTTTCAAGAAAAGTATGTAGCTGTTTTTCTTGTTTTGAAAGCTCATATCATTGACAGCAGGGAACAGAACAAAACATTGCTATATGTCATCAAGTCATCTCTGAGTCACAGTGACCCTATGAATGAGAGATCTCAAAAATAAACAACAGAATGAAATAATAGAATGAAACATAAAATGTTCCAGAATAAATAAGAATAGGATTTTTTGAATCAATATGATGTAGTGGCAGAGAATCAGACCAAGATCCAGAAGAGTTGGGCTCAAATCCTGGCCTGTCATGAAAAGCTAGCACTAATAAAAACACTCCTTAAATAGCTCATATACCTGTACCTTGAAACCATATTAGGGGACCTGTAAATCAAATGGACACAACTGTAACAACATGGAATTTTCTGCTCTTTTTTTTCTGATAAGATTTTATTGAATTGTTAACTCTTTGCTGTTAAGAGGTAATCAAGTTGAAAATTTTGTTCCTTTTGCTTTCTGCTAGTAGACACAATTTTGTTGTGCAAAAATGAGCATGGATCTTAGTGTGGTTTCTGTCCATACATATTCTTAAAACTTAACATCTCTGCCATAATCCTGTATCTCAGAGATATGAAGTTTTGAGAATTAAGTATGGACAGAAATCATGGCAGAAAAATGATAATGGGGAGATAAGCCGGGGAATATTATGGGATGGGATGAAGATGGTGGTAAGGGGATTGAGTGAAAGAAGCAACCATATTTTTTAAAAAAGAAGGAAAAGCGGAAAAATTAGAAGGATTGATAAAGGATTTGGGGAAGCATATTTTTAAAAGAGAAAAAACTGAATGAGATGCAGTGATACCTAACTTAAAGAGCATAATACGTTCCATGGAATTGCTCTTTAACCGAGTTTGCGCTTTAAGTGAAACACCATTGTAAGTGACTAATTGTGACTTCTGGGGGGCGATTGTGAACCCCAATTTAGTTGTTAAGTGAGTTTTAGATTGGTTTTAGTTGTTAAGCGAGGCAAGCATTCAGAGAAAATTCTACTCTAAGCGAGTTACTCTCTAAGCGAGCGGCTCTTTATGCGAGGATTTACTGTACTAGCTTTAAAGAATGAGTTACAAGTAATAGAACTGGAAAAGGCTCTGATAAATTTACTTTATCTAAAAATAGTACTTTGAATAATAATCTTTTTCAAATGAGGGGGTTTAATGTTATTAAGGACATTTAATCAAGAAGTTTTATAAATCCCACTGGTGGCGGGTACACATGTAGTTATGTTGTATTCAGTGGTGGGCATCAGCAGGTTCACACCAGTACAACAGTACCTGTAGCAGAAATTCTGCCTCACCCCGCCCATCCAAGTTTTGAAATAAAATATAGTACTGTACGGTAGTCCTAATTTGTGTGTAATGCAGGACTTTTCCTCTGGCCACACCCACCATACCATGCTCACAGTGTGGTAGTAAATTTTTTGGAGCCCACCACTGGTTTTATTACAGTATATGTAATTTTGTTAATATGTTCTAAAAACCTTGAGGAATCTTCTCAAAATCCTCTCTCCTGGATTTTTATTTCCTGTTATTATTTTTAGTAAATCAGCTCTAAATTAGAAGTTTCCAATGGGAACTTTTGACAGTTGACATCCACTGCTAATTAATTTTGGCAATCTGCCTTGTGTTGTCTTGGTGGGGAAAATACCAATATATTTACAGTATTAATATATCAGCACACAAGATGGAGTGCATAACAGAACAAGCATGCTTTCTGGATGATTCTTAACTGTCCTATTTTTGAACTGAAATGTTATTTTCTTGTATTTTGGCTTGGGGAACGTGGAAGAAGCAGAATTTGGAAAGTTACTTTGAAAAAGTAATTATAGTTATGATCCAAGATCCCAAACTTGTTACCTACCATTGCAATTACAACTTTAAAAAAACACAACCCTCTTATTTTCTAATTACTGTATTCAAAAGTAGCTAAAATGGTCACTTTTAATCAGAAGTGTAGCGTGCCTTGCCGGGGCCCCATATAAAAATTTGTTTGGGGGCCCTTGTGAAATTAAAAAAAAAATTGGGAAGTTTTTATTAATTTTTGCTTACGCACATTGGGGGCCCCCGGGGCCCGGGGGCCCCGTATAATTGATACGGCAGATATGGCGGTAGCTACGCCTCTGCTTTTAATTGCTTTTTAAAAACAGAATGGTATGAAGAAACCAAACTGTAGTAAAAAAAAAATCCACCTAAGACATGAGATAATTAGTTTGTCTCCTGCAATTTTCAAAGTACTGTACTGTAACTAAAACCAAAAGAGTGGTATTATACTTCATTAAATTGCAATCACAGAACAAATTTTTATCCTAAGAAAAAAAATATTTCTGAATCAATGGGACTTCTGAGTTCAACTAACAAGCACAATTAATAAAATACTCTACTTTGGCAAAACAATCGTGATCAATCCATAATACGGTTTCTCACTAATCTTTGCAAAAAGTTCTGAGGGAGGCTTAAGACTCGTAAAAAGGAACTAATTATGGGTAACTTTATTTGTAACAAGTTCCTTCCAAAGTATGGAAGATTATCAATATGCACAATTTTTGTTCTTGTTAATATTTATATTCATTATTATTGTAAAAAATTTTATATATTGTAAGCTGGGAAAATATGGGAAATACCTCAGATGGATACCTTGGAGCCCACTTGGATACATTGGAGTCATTATTCAGCAAGTCCACACATTGGTAGAAGTCTCCATGACAACATTCTGCACATGCAAATTGACTTGAGAAATCAAGTCCATTTGTGGGTTTGTTTGGCCATTTTGATATCACGTTACCCACTGGTTAGGTGGACCGTAACATGTGCCCACCGCTTTCACCGTGCCCAAGGGATTCGACGGAGGACACTTTGGTGAGTTTTAGGCTCGGCCTAACATCATTGACAAGGGACTGCGGTGGCTTAGTGGTTAAAGTGCAGAACTTGATGACTGGAAGTTCGGTAGGTCAGCAGTTTGAGACCCAAGTACAGTATTGCATGACGGAGTGTGCTCCCATCTCTGTCCCAGCTCCTGCCAACCTAGCAGCTTGAAAGGAAGAAATGGCAAGTAAATAAATGGGTACTACTTCAGTGGGAAGGCAAACAGCGTTCTGTGATATCTAGTCATGCCTGCCACATGTCCACAGAAACGTCTGCAGACATACTGCGCTAGCTCTTTGGCTATAAACAGAGATGAGCACAGATCCCTAGAGTCAGATGATTGGCTTTTGAGCAAGGACCTTTGCCAACATCAGACAGAAATGGGCCACACTACCTAGCTAGACCACTCAAACTCTGTGCCCCGGCAAGGCTCTCGCCTAGTGCGGGATCAGTGATGGGATGTAACAGGTTCTCACCAATTCGCTAGAACTGGTAGTAACTTTCCCCAGTGTCAGGGAGAACCGGCAGCAGCTTTTTTTTTTTTTTTTTTTGGGGGGGGGACCACCTTCGGGGCTTACCTTTTCACTGGTTCCCCCACTGCACATACGCACCTAGCACTTGGTGTGCATGCATGCCTACAGTGTTTGGCACGTATGCATGGCCTCCTTGCTGTCCTCCCAAGTGGGGAGGAGGAAGAGAAGCTGCTAGCCTGAAGCTCCCTATAGCCTGCTCCCTAGCAGGGATCTGCAAACTTGGCTCTCCAGATGTTCTTGGACTTCAATTCCCAGAAGTCCTGATCAGCAGGCATACTGACTTGGGCTTCTGGTAATTGAAGTCCAAGAACACCTGGAGAGCCAAGTTTGCAGATCCCTGACCTAGGGTAAGTGACTCACCTTTGGATGTGGTGTGTATTTTAATGTGTATTTAATACCTTTACCTATATTTACATACTACCACAGTTCCTAAAAAGGCCTGGTGACCAGCAGGCCTGGCTTGGGTTTTTTAAGCAAAGTCTTGGGTGTGGGTGTCTGCATGCGCTTATTTTTATTTTATTTTTAATTATTTATTTGGCCCCACCCACATCATGATGTCATGACATTGGCCCATGTCATGATGTCAGCTCCGCCCACACTGTGATGACATAACGGTGGGGGTAGTAAAAAATTTGACATCCCACCACTGTGGGGGATGTAATCAGTGATAGGTTCTCACCAGCTCGCCAGAACCGGTAGTAACTTTTCCCAATGCCCCGGAGAACCGGTAGCAGCTTTTGGGAGGAACCACCTTCAGGGCTTACCTTTTCACTTGGTGTGCATGCATGCCTACAGTGCTTGGTGCGTATGCACGGCCTCCTTGCTGTCCTCCCAAGTGGGGAGGAGGAAGAGAAGCTGCTAGCCTGAAGCTCCCTATAGCCTGAAGCTCCCCAGGGTAAGTGACTCACCTGTGTGTGTGTGTGTGTGTGTGTGTGTGTGTGTGTGTGTGCGCGCGCGTGTGCGTGTGTGCTTTTTACAATTTAATTTAATTTTTTTATTTGGCCCCGCCAATGTCATGACATAATGACATTAGCTCTGCCCACACTGTGATGACATCACGGTGGGGGTAGTAAATTTTTTTGACATCCCACCACTGTGGGGGATGTAATAAAAAATAAGTGGCTTATCTAACTAAACTGGGGGTCAGATACAAATATCCCTAATTAAATGAGCAAATGGGCTTTCCTTGTCATAGTGTATGCTCTTTTGAGGGAAGGGCAGTTTGAATTTATTCGCTTTCAGACTTGGACTGGATTCCTTGCTTTGTAGCCCGTGACTAAGAACCTAGGCTCAAGGTCGTGGGGTGTCCATAAAAGCCCAGCTCCCCAAGGAGGAGGAGGAAGAGGAGGAGAGGCGCTTTAGTCACTGGCCTGGAGGATTCCAGCTCACCAGCCCAAATCCTCTTAGCGCGCTTTATAAAAAAAAACCTCAACAACACACGGGCACAGCCTTCCGCCCGTAAGCGCCCATCCTATTGGTCGCCTGCACGTGCGGCGAGGCAGAGGGCGGCCATTTTATCCCACGCCGCCAACCAACAACCCCGCCTCTCCTCCCAAGCAGGGCTTTCGCAAACGGGGCGCCTCCGGGGCGCTGCGTGTGGCCAGCCCAGCCGCTGCCCGGGCGAGAGGGCGTGTTCGCCGGGGCGGCCAGGCCAGAAGGGCGGCGGCGCCGCGAGAAGTGAGCGGCGGGGAAAAGACTGGAGCCACCCGACCCCCCACCCCGGTTGGGGACCCCTGAAAGCTCCCCGTTTTTGCAGCGGTTTCAAGGTGCACTTTCTGGGCGAGGGCGTTATTGGGCACAATCCTGCTGGAATGAAGATTTATATATATATATTGTCTATCCAATGCATTATTTGTGTTCTTTCTGGGCGAGGGCGTTATTGGGCGTAATCCTGATCGAACGAGGGTTTATATACAGTATGAACTGGATAGACAGAGTAGAAAGATATACTCTTGTCTATCCAATTCGTTATTTGGATCCTTTCTGGGCGATTGCGTTATTGGGCACAATCCTGCTGGAATGAAGATTTAAATATATATATATATTGTCTATCCAATTCATTATTTGTGTTCTTTCTGGGCGAGGGCGTAATCCTGATCGAACGAGGGTTTATATACAGTATGAACTGGATAGATAGAGTAGAAAGATATACTCTTGTGTGTCTATCCAATTCATTATTTGTATCCTTTCTGGGCGGTTGCGTTATTGGGCATAATCCTGCTCGAATGATGATTCATTGTTTATTTTGTGTGTGTGTGTGTGTGTGTGTGTGACAACACACACGCACACCCCTCTCTAGTAGACTCCTTTATCTGCAACGTTGCCCGCTTGAAATCTGTGGGGCATAAAAGTAATGTAGCTTAAGATCCTGGTATCCCTCTGAAAAAAAAATATACCTTAACACAAGGGAAAATTCTGTTGTCTCTTGTGTTTGCGTCCCTGGGTGTGTTTTCATTCCTTTGGGCCAGGTTGACATGTTTGGGAAAGGAGGTAAAGAGGATGATTAATTCATGACTGCCCCGCGTAGCTCCTAACTCAGTGGTGCCCAAACTAAGGCCTGGGGGCCGGGTGCGGCCCCCTACGCCAATTCATCCGGCCCGCGAAGCCCTCGTCACTTCCAGGAGCGACGAGGGCTTCGCGGGCCGGATGAATTGGCGTCAGGGGCCGCACCCGGCACCCGGGCCTTAGTGACTGGCTCCCTGAACCACATGATCTGCCCACAGCCCCAAAAGTTTGGGCACCCTGTCCTAACTTGTCTCCCTCCATCTCCCATCCCACCCTATTGTAGCTCTTGTTAGTCTCCATGTAGGAGTTATCTTCAGGTTTCACATTTTTCTGGCTTCCCTGTTCAATGTTGATTTTATATTTAAAACATAGGTGTGACGACATTGTTACGATTTACTCTTCTGTAAGGAGACGGAACTGAATGAGATTTCGCTTTCTGTTCAGTCATCTGCCTTATTGCTCAAGGGTCAAAAAGCAACAGTAAATGTAAAGGGAAATCACCGCTGAAAAGCCCAAAAACCTATATTTGCTGTTAAAGCTTACAGAAATGTCTTCAACGTGTTGAATTAGAGTTAGATCTGTTAGTCTGTTTCTATATATCGTACATTTTTTAAACAGCAGCGTTGGTGTGTAAGAAAACGGGGAACCTATCCCTGTCTGGTGAATGATTGTATTGTACTGAGTAGAGTAGAGCTTGCATTGGGTACTTAAAATAGATTTAGTTACCAAGCTGAGTTAGTAATATTAGTAATAATTTAATTTAGTATTAATTTGATGATTAGTGTCTTGTTTTATAATTGTAAACCACTCTGAGTGGAATGATCTCCCAGATGGGTGGTATATAAGTATAATAAATAATCAAAATTCAACTTGTTTCTCTAAATTCTTGACAGCATTGCTATGTACAGTATGTGGCAATTTTAGGGTTTCCAGTATTCATGTCATTGAAAGGCAAAACATCTTATATTTTATCCTATCCGTGATGATTACTGTTTTGTAAGATGCGACAGGATAGTATTCGGCATAATGTTGAGCAGTGATTAAGCATAGTGGTAATGAATTTAAGCCTGATGCGCTCTTCTAGTTTTCGCTGTTCAGTTCTAAAACAGTCTGTGGTTATTTTGCAACTTGAATTAACTTTGTTTAGTCCTAACTGTGGCCTAAAATGAGTGTGGGCAGTTGTGGCCCTCCAAATGGTTTTGGATTACTGCTCCCATAATTCCTTTTCTTTGCCTATCTTGGCTAGATTTGATGGGAGATGTAGACCAAAAAAGAAAAATCTGGAGGGCCACCATTGCTCCAATTAGAGCAGGGATTCTCAACTGCAACCTGTGGGCAGGATGCGGCCCATGGCACCATTTCATGTGGATCCTCACCGCCTCCACCACACCAGGAAGTGTCATGTGGTGGAGGAAGGGCAAAATGGCCGTCCGGCCCCCAAAGCTGTCTGAGGGAGTGTGACCTGGACCCCAGCTTTAAAAAGTTGAGAACTGAATTAGAGGAACAAGCAGAATTCAAACTAGTTAGGAATGATGAGGTGTTTTTTCTCTCTCCCCTTTTCGAATCTAGCATCAACATGCTGGAGCGTTTCCAGTGGTGGGCAGCCAAAAAAATTACTACCACACTGTGGGCAGAGCCAACATTGTGGGAGAAGCCACCATCATGATGTCTTGGGCATAGCCAATGATGTGGGCGGAGCCAACATAAAAAACCCCCCAAAAATAAGTACACATAAAAATACAAATTAAATATACATAAAAACACACATGAAAACACATAAAATACACATTAAAATAAATACATATTAAATAGACATAAAAACACATAAAATACACATTAACTACACATAAAACACAAAAAACACACATTAAAAATAAATACACATTAAAATACACCCACCCACCCCACACCCAAAGGTGAGTCACTTACCCTGGGGAGCAGGCTATAGGGAGTTTCAGCCTAGCAGCTTCTCTTACTCCTCCCCGCTTGGGAGGACAGCAAGGAGGCCTTGCATGCATGCCAAGCGCTGTAGGCACGCATGCACGCCAAGCGCTTGGTGCTCATGCGCAGTGGGGGAACCGGTGAAACAGTAAACCGCTGAGGTGGGTCCCCCCCCCAAGCCGCTGCCGGTTCTGGCGAACTGGTGCAGACTTGTTGCTGCCCATCACTGAGTGTTTCACTTTCAAAATACTGCACAGTGTTGAATGAATTAAGATGTCATCTTTTGTGTTTTCAAAACATTTGATGGGAAAAGCAGCATTATGCAAAACCCAAAGCAAAATCACGGTTGTGGAAGTTGCTTGTTAGGGAAATGTGATACATATTTCTTGTATAATGGTTTAAAAAAGTAAAGTAATATAGAAAGAATTCCAGGATGTGCTTAATGTTACTCAGACAACAATACAAGAGGGCATCAGCATGTTAGATGATTTATGAGTACTGTATATTAAATGTTCTGCCTTGGGACTAGTTTTTTTGAAATCTTCCATCTTTTTAGTGGGTATATTGAACTGATTCATTAAAATCCAGCCAGATATATACCGTAGTTATTTTTGCCATAGTGTGCTGACTAAATTGGTGATGTGGATTTCTTAATTTGGGAACAAGTTGTTTAGTTGTTGTGTAATATTGTCTCAACAGAGAGGCATCCGCTTGGATCTGATACAATATTGGTGTTCAACTATCCTTGCCATACCTTTTATTTATTTATTTTATTTAAGAGGTGATCAGTGAATATGTGTTACATTTCCAAGTGCTTAGTGTTTCTCTTACATTCTATATATTTTCTGTGGCTAAGTGCTTACATCTGTAATCTTAAACAAAGATTGCACATGGTTGGTATTCACACTCTTTTTAAACCATGCTTCCCTAGATAATGCAACATTTCCACATGAAATATCTTAACAGTGTTGCATCAGAATTTTAGAGTGTTTTAAATGGGTATTATACAGGACATACTAGGAGCTCAGCTGGTTGAGTTTAAAATGTGGAGGTTTTTTCACAACAGACTTTTGGAGTTTATCACAAACATGCTCCCATTATAGTACTTGCTTTCCAATCATCAGTATGTGCAGTTGTAATAGTGGCATATTCTTATCCTGCCTGCACCTGCTTTCTTTCTTTTCTGTGCTTCATTTTCTGGCTTAAAAGTTCTTCGGGACAGAGGGCAAACCTCTTAATTCTTTTGCATGCAACTTGTGCATGGGTAGTTGAAAATAAATAAGAAAATCTCTTTATTTATTTTTTATTAAATGGAAGAAATGTGTCAAAATAGTAGATACTTATTCTCATAAAAATTGCATTTAATTATTAAAATCTGTTGAACAGCACCAAGAAATACTGCTATTCAACTGCAGAAAAGTCATGTTAAAGTTTTAGGGATTCTCTTATCCTTATCAGGTACTTAAAACATGGCTGTTGAACTTTGCTTCTGGTGTGGTTCTTCTCCCTCACAGGGTGTCTGGATAGGGCTATCTTTTACCCCTTCTGTGTTTTCCTGTGTCTTTTTTTGACTATTTATCTTTCCAGCAACACTTTTTTTATTAAGGCACTAAATGCAGAAAAGCTGAACACTTGATTGATAGTGCTAAATTTACAAATATGAAACATTTGGAGAAGTTTTAAGTTAGGGGTGCTCAGGCAGGGTGGATTGCTGCTAACACCGGAAGTGCTGTAATTGCACCGAAAACCCACAACAACATGGCAAAAATGTGCCAGAAAAATTGGAAAATGGCATGAAAATGGTCAGACCTTACTCCCTCCTCCATTGGAAGCAGCAGAGGCAGGAAAAATGCCCTGAAATGTGGTATGAATTCATCCACCACTGCCGGGAGGAACCACGTGACTGGCCCGTTCAGCTGTTTGAGGGGACGTGGTCAGATCCCTGGCAGGAAAAGTTTGGGTATCCCTGTTTCAGGTGGTCAAAGGAGTAGTTGTAACCTCACTTGATACAACATGTATCAGATTCAAGGTGTTAGTTCTAACTTTTAAAGCCCTAAACAGTTTGGGACCTTCCTACCTGGGAGAGTGTCTTCCCCTTAGGACATCAGCCCCCACCACTCAATCCTCCCAGACGGTGCAGCTTCAAGTGCTGACCCCAACATTGGCAAGGAAGGCCACGATTTGGAAGAGAACCTTCTCAGTGGCAGCACCAACTTTATGAAACTCCTTCCCAGTTGAAATGCTCCAGGCTCCAGCCCTGTCTACATTCAGAAAGCAGCTCAGATCGTTTCTTTTTAAAGAGGCCTTTGAGAAGGTGTCGACAATGGCTCACACTAGGTTTCTTATTTAGCTTTTTTCCACTGCCAATAGGGATTTTGTATTTTTAATATGTGTTTTAATTTGTTTTTAATATGTGAGTTCGTCTTGTTAGTCATCCAGAGTAGGAATACCTCCAACATGGGCAGGATATACATGGAATTAGTAGTAATAGTAGCAGTAGTACCTAAGTAGAAATAGGTAGCTCTCTAGCTCAGTGGTTCCCAAACATTTTTTTACCATGCTCCACCTAAGTATCTCTAAAATCCTGACACACACACACGTGACATATAATTCTTATTATTAAAAAAAGTGAACTATTCACGTGGTAGAAGCCTAAAAGGCCATTAACTTGGTCTAACTCATTGTTTCTCAACCTTTGGGTTGGGGACTTCAATTCCCAGAAGCCTAAGTCAATTCCCCAAAGTACTGATCAGCCAATGTACTGACTTAGGCTTCTGGGAATTAAAGTCCCCCAGTGGGGCTTAGGAACCACTGCTCTAGCTGATATAGAGCAGGATCTATTGGCATCACAAGATGGGTTTCTAGAGAGCCTCCTGGTACCTTCTAGTATAAAACTATACTGTAATACCTTGGATAACGTTTGCATCTGCTAATGCTAAAAGCGCATAACGTTAAGCAGTCTGGAAAAAAATTGCATCACGTAGCGTTAACATCCAATGGGATGCATCGGATAAGATTCGCAAAGCCTGTGCCGGTTACAATATGTCTCTATGGAGTTTTAACGTTATCCGATGCATCCCATAGGATTTTAACGTTATCCGATGCATGCATCGGATAACATTAGAAATCAGATAATACTAAGACTTGTGGAACCAAGTTTTAGTGTTATCTGAGGTTTTATTGTATTGGCATGTTTCTCTTACTGGCATTGGGAAGGAGAATCAGAGTGTCCCTTCCTGGCAGCCCCAGGTTCCACATACTGTATCTTACATTCTAGCAACTTGGCAATGAAAGGCACCTGCTGTTATGTCAGCTCTGTGGTTGAAGTACTGTACAAGTAATACCTCATATAACATTAGTATCGAATAACACTAAAATCGCATAACATTAAGGAATCTGGGGGGAAGAATTGCATCAGATAACATTAAGATCCTATGGGATGCTTCAGATAACAACCGCTAAAGCCTGTGTGGTTACAATGTATCTCTATGGATCCCATAGGATTTTAACATGCATCAGATAACACTAAAAATCATATAACACCAAGACTTGTGGAACCAGGTTTTAGTGTTATATGAGGTTTTACTGTACTATATTTCTTTCCATTGGCATTGGCTAAAAGAGAGAAAGGGACTTCAACCTTTGTGAAGCTGATACCAACAGGCAGGCCCTATAGGTGTGATGGAACACTTTGCTATGGATTGTCCTCTTCTCCCTATGCTTAGAACAGGGGTGCCCAAACTACGGTCCAGGGGCTGGCCCTGGCCCGGGCCGGACTGTAGTTTGGGCACCCCTAGCTTAGATGGTTGAGATTTTTCTATAACTACATTAGTGCATTCTAAATTTCTGATAGCACAGGTACTCTTCATTGAGTCACCCTTCAAAAGGTGTTTAGGTTTATTTTTTAGGCTAAGTGCTTATATCTGTAATCTTAACCAAAATTGAACATGCTTGTTATTCACACCCTTTGTAAATATATTTTGATCCCAGCTTTTCTGGCTTAGTCAGCAGTGCCCAGTGCTTCATGCCCTTACCCCTTGTTTTAATTGCTGGCAAGGCAGTTGCTTATATAATGGAAAGTACTTGTTCTGTTAGCTACCAAAACAGCTTTTTGTCTTTAGTTAGGCTCTTTGGCATTGTGACATTCGTTGCCCATGTGTCCTTCTAGTTTGTGCTGATTATTTTGTCTCCAATGCCAGACATGTTAGTATGGGAAGCCTTGGGTTGCAGATCCAAAAAGGGGAGCAGAGGATTATCTTTATCTTAAAATCAAATAATAATTACTTTTTGGTTACAGGTGAAAATGCAGGAAGCAGACCTGATCGCAAAAACACTCCGCTCTGTTCTACAGTCTCATAAAGATGGAATACCTTTTTCTCGATTGCAAGATGAATATAAATCTTTAACTGGTGGCTGGATTCCTTTTAAGCAGCTGGGATATTCAACGCTAGAAGGCTATCTAAAAAGCGTCCCTGGAGTTGTTAGAACTGAAATTGGTAATACTGGTGAGGTAAGAACATTTGAGGTTTCATAATTACAATGTCTGAATATTTAATGAGCTGTAAGCATTCCACAAGGGTTTAATGTGTGCAATATAGGATTATGGTCCTGAGATTATGAGGTATACTTGTGCTAGGGCTGTTATGGCTAGAGACTAGCTATTTGCAGAAGATGATTCTGGTATTATTGTCTTGAATTGTTCATAGATTGGGTATAATGATTTATAGACATCAATTTTTTCAGACATTGATTCCTAAACCTGTAACATACCTTTAAAAATAGTGTTTTTGTTTAAATATCTGGTGTCTTTGTTCCTCTTGAACGTTGTAGTCTATACTTTAAAGGCAATGGTGCAAAGTGGTTTAGATAGAGTGTGAAGTTAAAATGCAGTTCCCTAAATTTATGGCTGAAATTATTTTTTTTCTGGCTTGAAAGTAAATATCCAAGGGTCTGATTATGACTGGCTGGTAACACCCATGTTATGGGAGATATGAATCTTCCCATATTCATTTTTACTATACTGTTCACCCTCCCCACTTCTACATGAACCTTGAGGCAAGGTTAGTTGGTGTAGCTGAACTATTTTTGCTTCCTGGATCTGCATGCAACAGATTTCATTTCTCTGACTTCTGCTGCCTTACTTGCAATTATGGAATGTTACTTGCTACCACACAAAATGTAAATTTAACACTTTGGAATTGACAGGTTAAAGCAGGGGTTCTCAACTTTTTCAAGTTTGGGGCCGTGTCACACTCCCTCAGGTAGCTGAGGGGGCCGGACTGGTGGCCATCCTGTTATTTACGGGTGTAAAAGAGTCTGCGGCTGATTCCAGCAGCAGCGGCTGGAGCGATCTCCCTCCCCTCCTATTTAGAACCATAGGCTGTAGGCTTAGAACCCTTGGGTTAAATACTGGAGCGTTTATCTCTTTGCTTTGGGCATTTATGTCAGTCTTAGACATGCTGTCATGGTAGATTCCTCAAGACATCACTAAGAATAGCAATAACACATATAGACGAGAATGACCCTCGATATCTTCTGAATGGATATGAGCTTCAAGTCCCCTAGCTTAGATCCAGGAAGAGCTTTATGGCAAGAACAAACATTCTTGAGGGTACACAAGAGCAAAACCAAATTAGAAGATGGAGGAAGGAGCTCACTGGGAAAGGAACATCATTAAAGGTGGATATAGCTGAAGATCTCAATCTCCCCTATGTCACCTGGTGTACCCTGAACAGGTTGAGTGTTGGAGTCCCTGAATGCAAGACCAATATGCTCACGTGGGGACTGCTGGTGGACAACAACACACTGTGTGAATATGGAGAGAGACAGAGTCCGGCCCATTTATGCTGATTGCCAGAGACATGCACCAATGAGGACTTGCATTTGGGCAACGACAAAGCAAAGAAAGTGGCTTCATTTTGGCAGTCCAGGGTCTGATCAGGACACGAAAAAGGAAGAGATGAGAATCTATGCCTTTGTCGTGCCACATTGTGTCCACAATTGCAGAGAAGATCTGAAGCAATGTTTAGTAGGCAGGCATCTCCCATTGTCATTAACATATTATAGAGTGGTTAGTAAATCGCTCCTTCATATATTTGACTTTTTTCTGTGAACAGGTGATATGCCATGCTGTGGTGTGTCAAGAGACGGCGATGATTGCTCAGCTTGTAGCCTGCCAGAAAAATTCAAAACGGAAATCGGGCAAACAGGTGAACTGCATGATGAGACTGAAAAAAACTGCTCTGCTTTCCTCAGTAGGTAAGCATGTCAGCTGCAAAATACATTGCTGGGTTAATTTCACACTAAGCACTAGGAAAGCATCTCTATTATATTTGATTCTGCTGACTGCAGTGAACTGGGCACTCTCTTGAAATTGTTCATATTACAAGCAGTCTGGCTTTCTGTTCACAGCTGCCTATTAAGGCTGGTAGCATGGGAATGAAAAAACCTCACCGGGGAGCACAGTTTTCAAGAAAGAATTCTAAAATAATGGCATGTATATTGTCCTTTCATTGTTTGTTCTTTCTATATTTCATTAAGCCTAATAATTCTTGAAGTTAGGCTGCCATTAATAGCTACATCTTAATTGGAGGGGTGGTGGTGGTATGTGTAGTCTACAAACTTTGTTTTTTGTTTCGTTGCATAGATCTATATAGAAAAATAGTAAATAGTCTTGGCTAGTGGCAGCTGTGGACTTTGGGGTAAATGAAATGTTTCCATTCTATAGGTAAAGTAAAAGTGAGAGTTACATTTTATGTCTTTTTTTTTTTTAGGCAAGCCAAAGGGTATGCTGAGGAAACCTGGATGTATTAATTTTGCAGAAGAGAGCAAGAAACCTTCCCTTCCATTACTGAGAAGTAAAGGAAGCTGCACTGGGGTTAAACCTAATATGAATCCGGCGACATATCCTCTAAATCCAAGATTTGGTACGGCTGCACCGAAACAGGTCTTAATGCAAGGACACACAACCGTGATGAACAGGTTAGGCTGTGTCCTGTAAGAAAACTTCTTGGATATAATCTGCACAATGTATTGACACTTGAATTTTATACATTCAGAGAAAGGGGTTTGCTTTTCGGTCATACAGACAGTTCTCTGAAATACAAACGTCAGCAACAAGTATTGTTTGAGAGAGACAACCAGACTTTTTTCCCATGGTTTTCTTACTACTACTGGATTTGTTGTTCTTAATTTGGCCTTGGGCTTTATGTTTTTAACAGCCTAACGAGAGATATGAAAACAGAGGATAAGATATAAATAGTGGCAAAAAAGTGAGAGGATATGTCCCAGAGCTTCCAAAAGTTTCTCAAATTGGTATGGAGGGTGGGTGGGTGAACTACCTCTGCAGTATTTTCTCTGGTAGATATGAGTAAAATATTTTCTAGAGAGTAATATCTATTTTAAAATAGTTTTGACTCTGGCAGAATTTCTAGAGTCAAGATGCACAGATCACAGTGCTATGCTGATAAACAGTGTGTTTCTTGGTCATTTAAGCAAGATTAAGCAGGCTATTGTTTGTGGCTACATAGGACTTGTCTGCGGTGGTACAGCTGTAAAGGGGGAAATATGTCAAAGTTCTTCTTAACCCATTCAAACCTTCATTTTTCTGTGTTCAATCCGTGAAGGCGAGGGTTTAGAATCGCATGGAACTTTCCATCCCTGGTCAGAGAATCTGAAAACACGGATGTTTTCAAGCCCTTATTAGTATAGTGAAAAGGATTGCAAACTTTCTCTGCAGTTCCCATTAATACATGCAGCCAGAATCTATTCATGGTGATTCATAATCCAGTGCTACTGAGCAATTAGGCTCACAGCTAAATAAGCAGAGACTGCAGCCTTATTATAACAAATAGCCTTGGAATATCAGATTTATTGCCATTTTTAATTTTGAGTGTCCTGAGGCATTTTTCTTAAATTCTTTTATTTCAGGGTTGCATATTGAGTGAATACTACTTCTAAACACATATAATAAATACTTCATTAACAAAATTAATTATTTCATTTTTCATTGGAAAATATTCTTTATTTATTTTATTTTATTGCCTTTGATTTTCTAATTGAAAAAAATTGAGAATTTAGGTTATATGGGAGCTTCTTTGTCTTACAATTCTGTCTTGAACACTGATATTTAGAGAAAGGATATAAACTTTTGTTTATGAATATAATAAAGATGTCAAATAGAACTTTCATTTGCTGATATTTTTGGTAGGGCATTTAAAAAATAAGTTTTAATTGGATGTGCAACATTTAAAACAGTTTCCTCCTAAATTTAAGTTAAGTGTTTGTGGAGGAAGAGACCTAGTTTGGTTGACTTCAAAGGTTATGAAAACTTTATCCTGATGCAGTAGTACACCAAGTCAGTGCATTTTTCACAGTTTACCTCTGTGTCAGGAAAGCTTTACATACTTTGAACTACTAATTAAAGTGAGGAGTAGAAGTCTATTCGTCAGGGTTGGTATGATACCGTACTAATTCAGTGATGGGGAAAGTGTAACATTAAGAAAATTAATAATGATAATAATTACATTATTGCCATGTTGGTACCTGTTTATGATGGGTTTTCTAGCTATAGAGTATACATAACAGGTTTGCCATTCCCTTCTTTTGGAAGCACCCTGTGACTGCAGCTTGTTCTATGGCTACATAGTCTGTCTCTTTTCTTGAGAAACACATTAGTGATTCAACTCCTAATACCTTGAGCTATTCAGCAAACTGGCGCAGTGGTTAAGCTGTTGTCCGGCAACCAAAAGATTGTGAGTTTGATCCTGACCAAAGATCAAGGTTGACTCAGCTTTCCATCCTTCCGAGGTTTGTAAAATGAGTACCCAGCATGTTGGTGGCCAAAATGCTAATTAACTTGTGAACTTTCCAGAGAGTCCACTCAGTTCTATGGGGTGGTATATAAGTGTCATTGGTTTTCTCTAAACACACCTACATCTAAAACATGAGAGTAGTGATTGTTTACAGTGGCTGAAATGTTGCTTCCATAAGTCAGGGGTTCTCAACCTACGGCCCACAGGCCTAATCTGGCCAACAGAACTCATTAATATGGCCTACGGTGGCCACCTGGCCACCATCAGAAGCTACCACCACCACCGGAAGTCCCAAAACGTTGGTTTCCACGTCGGCGTTTTCGGCTGCTTGTTCAGCCTCCACTGTCTCCCATGGCAGCAGGAAGGTTTTTGGTGCATTTTTGCTCAGGTTTGAGAATTTTTTGCCACATTTCAGCAGCTAAAATGTGACGTCTGGGCACTTCCGGTGACCGGGTGTGTGGGCACTTCTTGCTGTGTCTGGATTACCACTGTGGGAAGGGTGGAGGGCAAAAGAAGAAGGGGGCGGCCAAAAATGGCTAGATGGTATTGTGGACGCAATGGGCACAGAGCTGAGCGAGTTGAGGAGGATGGTGGAGGACAGAAGTGCCTGCCGGACAGTGGTCTATGGGGTCGCAGAGCGTCAGAATCGACTGTGACTGAACAAAAAAAAGGAAGTCTGAGCACACTGCATTTTGGCTGCAGAAATGCAGTGAAAACGTGGTGAAGAATTCCCAAAACAGAGCTTTGAACATCGCCAATATCCTGTTTTTAAAGCTGGCCCAAATTATATTGCCGCATCTCTTTTTCTAACGTGTGAGTGAGTGAGTGAGTGAAAAGATGACTGATTGAAATAATGCCACACCCCTCCTGCCAAAATTATACCTTGGCTAAATTCCAACTTGGCAGCCTCAGATGCTGTGCCATCACTTCTGCATGTATTATTTGTTGCAGCTCTGGATCATCAAATCATCATGCAGACAACATCTTTGTTGCTCTATCATTGTAACTGGACTTGTCAGACTAGTTCAGATGGCCTTGGTAATCCTCCTATTGTGTTTCTGTAGATCAGGGGTGCTCAAAATTTTCAGGCCGTGGGCCCGGTCATATTGTTCAGGCGTGCCCAAATACAGGGGCTGGATCCAGCCCCCAAGCCCAATTCATCTGGCTCGTGCCACATTTTACTTCCGCTTCTGGGAGCGACAAGTGTTACGTGGGCCGGATGAATTGGCATCAGGGGCCGGATCCAGCCCCTGGGCTGTAGTTTGGGAATCCCTGCTGTAGATTGTAAAACCTTATTTCCTGAAGAAGCCAGTAGGAAAAGCAAACATTTACAGATGTGGATTATACTGGAGTAGACCTTTCAGTGATTAGAAACCCCCCCCCCCCTTTTTAGGTGTCATGCTTTCATTGAGAGGAAAGGTCTGTTAAATGGATCTCCTAAATTCCTTACAGATTTGGATGAGAAGAGGGGATGAATTAATTGCCCCCTTTCATGATTTGAAACATGAAAGGGTATTTACTAGCCTCTCATTTCCCAGTTCGTCCTCGATTAAGCTGAACTGTTTTCTCATCTTCATGTTCAAAATGGGAGATAGTAGACTTTCCGCTCCAAGTTGGAATACTTTTGGATTCAATATAACAGGTGGGATAAATAGCTTTTGCTGTTGTGCTTGTCTTCTGTTTGCAGCTATCTTTTCCATGAGGGACCAATCAAAATGGTATCCCAAAATGCCACCAAACCCAAGATGTGATTTACATTACAACTCATCCCTACCATCAGGGTTTCTTAACTTTTGCTCTCTGAGGGTTCTTGGACTTTAGTTAACAGAAATCCAAGTGGCAAGTTATATTTTGAATGAGAGAAAAGCTGTGTCACAAATTCACAATATTCCATATCATGGAATTCTTGCTTTCTTTGTTTTATATCATCCTTCTCTTCCAGAAATTGTGCCCCAGGGCAGTATAATTTGAAAAAAATAAATACAGTTAAAGACAATACATTATAAATGTTGAAGCTTTTTGTCGTTCAGTCGCACAGTCAATTCTGACTGTTTGCGACCCCGTGGACCATTGTCCTCCAGGCACCTCTGTCCTCCACCATCCTCCTCAGCTCACCCAGCTCTGTGACCACTGCATCCACAATACCATCTAGCCATCTCATTTTTGGCCACCCCCTTCTTCTTTTGTCCTCTACCTTTCCCAGCATCAAGGTCTTCTCAAGTGAATCTTCTCTTCTCATTTGATGACCAAAGTACTTCAGCTGAAGCTTAAATAAATTGATTTTCAACAATAGAACAGAAAGCACAAAGCCACTTAAGTCCAAGGTCATCAGCTTGAGTCTGTACTAGCTTTTTAAATTTCCATTTGTGCATGAAGTAACTTGTTCAGGGTACATAAAATGTTTGTACCCAGTTTTGGGGTTTTTAGTTCAAGCAAAGGGACCTGCTTTCCATTTGGGCTGAGGGGATCAGCCTGTCAGTCACAACAGTTTGCATAGGATAAAATGGTTTTCTATAATAGGCTGATAACCTGCTACCTTTATCTGTGTACATAGGTTTTGTAAGTAAGATATTAGCTGGTGTTATTTTGACATTGACATTAAATTAAGGGAGTTTGTTTTGCTATGTGATCATTCTCTCGCTTTCTTTTAGGTCTGAAAGGAGACTAGTTCTTCCACAACGTTTTCACAGAGAAATTCAAATTCATTTCTCAAAAAACGTACCTTTGGACGTGAAGGGTATGTTAACAGTTTTACAACTTGAATGTACTGGCTGCCGAAGGCAAGCCTTTTTAGTAAATCAAATATGAAGCAGTTCATACCATATTTCTGTAGCCAAATCATGTGTGTTGAGCATCATTGATATTAAAACTGTTCTGTTATTTGGGGTTTTGTTGAGATTAATTGACAATTTAAATCACGGGTTCCCAGCCTTTTCAAGCCGAGGGCCGGGTCACGCTCTCTCAGTCAGCGTCAAGGGCCAGATAGCCATTTTGCCCTGCCTGTATAATGGGGTGGCCATTTTGTCCCAACAGCTTCAAAAGGGCAGACATTTTGTTTCTCAAATGTCTTTGGAGGGGTGGGTGGGGCACATGAAGTGGTGCCAGATCTGGCCCACAGGCCATAGGGTGGGAACCCCTGATTTAAATAGTGTTTTACATTTTGCCTTTAATTGTTTTTAGGAGAAGGCTCACATATCGGGCAATCTGAAAGAAGCTACTTGAGACCTTGCAGAGGCAGTATTAGAGTAAACATTTCACAGTTAGACGAAAGAATAGTCCAACTCAAGCATCAAACAGGTGCCTTTACTACTAATCCATGGGGTTTTGCTAGTTTTGTCATACCAAGCTTCTGTGATATTTTTTTTCTCTGTGGAGAAGCGTAACTTTCCAAAAAGCTGTACTTCTACAGCTGCTGTCCAGATTCCTGTTATGTTTTTACACTGGTTAAGATGCTAACCTTTGTGACTGGAATGTCAGCAGTTTGAGACCTGAGTCCTGCACAATGGAGTGAGCTCCCATCTCTGTCCCAGCTCCTGCCAATCTAGCAGTTCAAAAGCAGGAAATTGCAAGTAGAGAAATAGTTACCACTTCAGTGGGAAGGTAAACTGTTCTGTGCACGCCAGTGTCTAGGCGTGCCTGCCACATGTCCACAGAAACGTCTGCAGATGCAGATAGCACAGGCTCTGGCTGTAATAGAGTAGCAATATAAATATGAATAATAAATAAATAAACAAACAGGTGAGCACTCAGCCCTAGAGTCGGATACAACTGGCTTTCGAGCAAGGGTGACCTTTATCTTGATCTTACATCAAATTAGTAACTTCTGTAATATGACTCTGAAATTATAATGATATAGTTGTGCTAGTGGATATGCTTAACAAATTTTTATGGCTCAAAAGACAAAATGTATATGTGTGTGGAGATGCAGATTTTGAATAATAGGATGTCTGTTTTATTTCTCCTGTCAAGTAATTTTGATTTCAAAAGTTATGAAACAGTGGCATTTTTAAAAGGAAGAATTTGTCATCTTAAATGCTAAATTTATTTTTGATAGTTTTTGTAGTTTTTCCAGGCACCCGCCATGTTAATCTGCACAGGGAAACAGCACAAAACCATATACAGGAACATGTTTAAAGCTAATAAATTTTATTTGGCATAAGCTTTGATGGGTGCATATAATCAGATGCATGGAACATTTTCTCAATTAGCAGAATATTATACTGTTTACAGGACTGTGTCAGTGTATGGTTTGTTGTAGTCAGTGAAGTCATAGGAAATTGAACCCCACAGTGTCCATTAATGGTAGTAATTTTTTTCTTGAATTGAGTTACTGCAAGCCTGGTTCCTGATATTCTTGTCAGTCAAGTTTGGGAAAGCTGGAAGGCATGTCTGCATTTAATCGGAACTCATTATGAAGCTTTCATTGTTAGTTTTGACAGGTTAGGTTTCTTGGTAGAAATAATGCCAGTGGCTAGAATTTTGCTGCTAATATCTAATGAGAAAATCTATGACATACATTTTATTTAGTTGGGTTATTGACTCAGTTAAATACAGTACTTCAATGTTTCCCAGCAATTTTATTTGAAAACACTGAGTAAGGCTTCTTGTTCAAAAAGAAGAGGGAAATGGATACAGTAAAACCTCTGTTTATGACCTAGGTCTGTTCCGACAGCCTTTGTCGTAAACGTAAAAAATTGTAAACTGAAGCAGGTTTTCCCATAGGAATGCATTGAAAATAAAAAATAGTCCTGAACCTCTGAAAAATAATACAAACAATAGAAAAAATAATTTTTAAAATTCTTAACAAAAGAATACACAGTAAAACGACGCATAAGATGTAAAATGGAATGGAAAAAGATGCTAAGCTCTTTACCTTTTCTACTATTTAAGAAATCCACCACCACCACCACCACCACCACCACCACCACCATTATTATTATTGTTGTGGTTGTTGTGGTTGTTGTTGTTATTGTTGTTGTTGTTGTTGTTGTTATTATTATTATTATTATTATTATTATTATTATTATTATTATTATTATTATTATTATTATTATTATTATTATTATTATTATTTCAATTTGTATGCCGTCCCAGTCGGTAAAAACCGACTCAGGGTGGCTCACAGAACCCCCAAATATAACTTTCCATGAAACAACAATATTACAATATATAATATAAATATAACAAAGCATATACACACTACCACAGAATAAGATACAATGGGGTAACAACAAATAAATCACAATATATCATAACACATTACAAAAAAAGTCATTTAAAAGTCTCATATCAACGTCCTCAATTGTCCAGCTTTTAAAGCCCCACCCCGCCGCTCAACTGTTCCTGCTCCCCCTCAGCTGGTCTGGCTAGGGGAGCATCTGGGTCTGGGCTCTCTTCAGAGCTGATATTTTTTATTTTCAAGGCATATTTGTCACATTTTCATCAGCGCCATTTATTGGCCAGCCCTGGTAATTGCAGGAGAAATCTCTGACCTACAGCTGACTGGGGCTCGGGGGAATTCAAGCTGTTCCTACCAGAGCCAAAAAGCAACCAAAAAAAATTCAAAAACAGAGTAGAAATGTTCCAAACACCCTCCCACCGCAGCGGTAAGTGATGAAATGCAACTTCCATCGGGAGGGGCGTGCATCAGTTTTGAGTTTAAAATGGTGCTGGTGGTCAAATTCCCAGTCGTAAGGTGAAAAGTCATTGTACACTGGGAAGTTAGGAATTTGCCATCGTAAACCGCGGCAAATGTAATCCAGGGCAGTCATAAGACCTGGTTTTACTGTACAGTCAAACCTCGCATAAAGAGCACTTCGCTTAAAGAGTAACTCGCTTAAAGAGCAGAACTTTCCCTGAATGTTCACTTCACTTAACAAATAAAACCAACCAAAAACTCGCTTAACAAATAAATCAGGGTTCACAATCTCCCCCATAGTCAGTCACTTACAATGGTGTTTCGCTTAAAGAGCGAACTCGCTTAAAGAGCAATCCTCTTTAAGCGAGGTACAACTGTATTTCAATCCATAAGTTTCCAAACTCCAGCTCAGTATGGTGGGATTTACTTTTGAGTAAACATGAATTGGATTAGCTTATACAGTTTTTTGAGCATTACCAATAACAAACAAAACAGGACTGGTGACTCAAGTGGTTAAGATGCTGAACTTGATGACTAGAAGGTCGGCAGGTCAGCAGTTCGAGTCCTGAGTGCTGCACAACAGAGTGAGCTCCCGTTGTCTGTCCCAGCTCCTGCCAACCTAGCAGTTCGAAAGCAATAAATTGCAAGTAGTTAAATAGGTACCACTTTGGCGGGAAAAACATTAGGTTCACTCAGGTGTCTAGTCATGCCTGCCACATGACCATGGAAACATCTGAAGACGCAGACAGCGCTGGCTCTTTGGCTGTAAATGGAGATGAGCACCAGCCCCTAGCATCAGATACAACTGGTTTTTGAGCAAAGATGACTTTTATCTTTACTAGTGACAAACAAAATGATTTTACAAAAGTTTCTGAGCTCAAAAAGGCTTACTCTGTTCTGAAGTTCTAAACTGATGCCCTGTCAGAGAAATGGCAGTGAAAGGTCTCATTGCTTAGTCACTCTGTTTTTATTTAGTCTTTTTTCAGTTTATACTAGCAGTTTGGACATTGGCTAAAGGCATTTGCTCAGTCTGAACTGTAGCTGGAAGGATTTGCAGACTAAAAGGAAAAGAGAAAATGTTCAATCATGCATCCAATCCTTTTCATATACTTGCACCAACTGCTCCACGTTTTCCTGTCTGGAATCCCTGCTTGCTCTGATTAGCAAAGATATGAATCAGTGGAGCATTTCCCTACTAAGGGGAAATTGGAGCAGTCTGGTTAGCACTGAAAAGTTTCTTATCTTTAGTATGATCTCATTGATTTCTTACTTAAGCAACCCATCCATCCACACTGGAGATATTTATTACAGATTACTTCAATTTGCCCCCCTCCTCTTTCAGAGTTTACTTACTGTCTCCTTTTCCACTGGGTCTGTGTGTGTAAAAACAGATTGTTACGATTCCATGTGAATTTTATGTGGGATTTGCCAAATCATTGTCAAAGCTTATATCCCGTCTATGCTCACAGACCACACCACAGAATTCTGGGATCCCTTAGCACATGTCTGCAATTCCATAAAAACAGATGCTAGGCATGGATCCTCGTGATTATGTATGATTTTTATAAATTAAATTCTCCCTTAACTACCATCAGGGGCTGCGGTGACTCAGTCGTTAAGAAACTTGCCTTTTTAGCTGGAAGGCTGGGTTTGCCTTCGGCAAGGAGGGCGGTATAGAAATTTAAATAAATAAATAAAATAAGTTGGCAGTTTGAGACCTGGATACTGCATGACTGATAGAGCGCCCGTCTCCGTCTGAGCTCTTTGGGACATGAAAGGAACCTCATTTGCATGTCCCCTAAGCAGAGTTTCTTCCACAAAAATCCTTTAAACCCAGAATAATTTCTGACACAAAATAAACTACCATCAGATCATAAATCCCATCTCTGCCCACAGACTGGATCATTCAATATATGCTTTGCAGTGGTGCCAAAACATGGATCTGAGGTATGGATCCTGATAGATCCCTATGAGTTTTATATAGAATCATTCCCAAATAACTCAAATCATAGGTCCCATCTATGTCCACAGATTACAACACCAGTATCATGAGGGGATGTGGTGGGTCAGTGGTTAAGATGCTTGCCTTTTTGTTTGTTTGTTCAGATTTATATTGCTGCCCACTCGCCGAGGTGCCTTAGGGTGGCTTACAGTCAAAACAGCAGCAGTACAGTAACAATAAAATGCAACCTCACAAAACAACCATGGCAGAACACAGACTAACTCCCCTCTGGTCGTTGATGGGGGCGAGGCAAGTTGTCGGCTGGCAAGTCGACAGTTTGAGTCCCGGGTACTACATGACAGGTTAAGCGCCCGTCTCTGTCCCAGTTCTTGGGGACATGAAAGCCTCATTTGGGTGTCCCTTGAGCGGAGTTTATTTTGCAAAAATCCTTTCAACCCAGAATAATTTCTGACACGGAATTATTATTATTATTATAAGTCCTTTGGCTCATGTCTTTGCAGTGGAGCAAAAACATTAATCCATGGCATGATTTTTAGGTGGGATCCTCCCAAAGCCACCCTGAACTCACAATCACTATCTGCACCCACAACCTGTAACGCAGGAAATGTGGATCAGCCAGGGCATGACTTTGCAGTGGTGCAAGAACATGCATTTGAAGAGTGCATCTTCACTGATCAATATGATTATTATGTGAGTTCAAGAGCCTACTTAAAAATTATGCAGATTTATGAGGATCCCTGCCTTGGATTGGTATTTTTGCATTAGAGCAAAGTCATGCACTGATGGATCCATTTATTTTTATTTAAAAGGAGAAGATGCATTGCTTCAGCCATGACAAGCAGACATAAAAAAATTAATTCACTTCCTCATACCATTTGCAAGTGATGTTGACACAGGCAGCAGCATCAGTAGCTGCAAGATCCCCATTTATGTCATTTCCATCATCCGCTGGTCCTGGGAACAGAATATAGGGGAGTGTGCTGAAAAATCTGAACCCCTTGACAGGCTTAAAAGGCATGTGTTGGGAGTGACTGCAGCACTTTATCATCTAAAATGTATAAGGTCACCCTTGCTCAAAGCCAGTCATATCCGGCTCTAGGATTCGGTGCTCATTTCTTTTTTCAACCAGAGACATTTTGGTTGTCATGTGGCAGGCATAACTAGACACAGAAGGCCGTTTAACTTCCCACCAAAGTGGTACTTATTAATCCACTTGCAATTTCTTGATTTTGAGATGCTAGGTTGGCAGGAACTGGGACAGAGACGGGAGCTCATTCCGTCATGCAGCACTTGGGTCTCAAACTACTGACCTGCTAACCACCTAGTCGTCAAGTTCAGTATCTTAACCATTAAGCCACCAGGTGAATCATGTCATCCCCAGAACTCCAAAGGGAGCAGTCTGAAGGCCTGTCTGGACAGAGTACGACATGTTCATTTTTCTATGTCTCCCTACTTTTGAGAAGATGAGTTTATATTCAAAGCAGTAGTAAAGGTGAAGCAAGTCTGACTTATCTCATCAGCCACACTCCCAGACTAAAGATGGAAACCTTGCTAGACCAGGTGAGAATGGTTACCATGGTGACCATGCCAGTGGATTTGGGGGCCCTTGTGTATAAACACTGTAGTGACCTTTAGTTTAATGAAGTACCACTGCTTTTTGTCTGAGTACCTTGACAGGTGGCACCATATTTCAGCTTCTTTGGGAAGAGAGGAGGGTTGCTCATTGAGTCTGAAAGGCAAAACATTTTTAATAGAAAGTTTTAATGCTACTCTTGGGATTCTAGAAAGGCCTGCCTTTCCGTAATCTCCTAGGAGAGGGTAATTGCAGAACCTGGACTTTGGCATCCACTTTTATGCTATCCCTTAAAACAGGAACGGTCAGTTTGCTGTCATGACATACCCATGTTGAAAAATGTGAAGTTTAGAAAGGCAGGAATGCTGTCTTCAAGATTGTGTGCTTAATTTTGCAGAAAACGTGAGATTAGGCCAACAATCAATGCACCCGATACCTCCTTATCCTTCCAATAGTGATATAAATGAGATTCAGAAAAAAATTAAAAGAATTATAAATCGCTTCAGCAATGGAATATGCCTGTCAAAGATACCACAGTTGTACAAAACAGAGTATAAAGAAGATTTGAACACAGCATTGCTGCCACAACTGGTTCACTGGTCTCATATTTGCGTGGTAGGTATCATGTGCTTAAAATGATTTGTAAAAATTCAAGCATCTGACTGGAATTGTATCTATTTTTAGAAATTTTAAAGTTTAAAAAAGAGTCTGCATGAAGTTTAAGAATTAATACAACCTAATTGGCTGAAATCCAGTAATAAGATACAGTAATACCTCGGATAATGTTTACCTCAGATAACGCTAAAATCACATAATTTAAGTAATCTGGGGAGGAGAATTGGGTCGAATAACGTTAAGGTCCTGTGGGATGGATCAGTTAACAACCACTAATGCCTGTGCGGTTACAATGTATCTCTATGGAGCTTTAACGTTATCCGATTCATCCCATAGGATTTTAACATGCATCGGATAACACTAAAAATTGGATAACACCAAGACTTGTGGAACCAAGTCTTAGCGTTATCCCCGAGGTATTACTGTATAGCTCTAGTGTAACGGCCATTGAGTCAGTGGGGAAATTAGCACATCAACCTTTTTGTCAATTTCATTCATTCAGTGGGCGTACAATAGCTGACAAACTACAGGATTTTGCCCTTTAAATCCTGTACTGAGATTGGACAGGCTCCAGGCAAGCAGTGTCTCTTCTTTTTGATCCTGTGCAGTTAATGACACAGGTAGACAGAAACATATTAAAAATCTAGGCACAGGGTACCTTTTAATTTATATCCAGCCTAGGACTTTGTGAGGAGTACTAGAAACGAGCTTGCCAGGCCTCTTAGACAAGCATTTATCTTCTAAGTATTTTTTTTTCTTTGAGCAATCAGATTTGAGGGACAGGTGACTTTTTAGTAGGGAGTAGGGGCAGAAATGTTTGCTAATCTACTAATTACTCAGAATGCCAGTTGTGTCTTTTGTGCAATAGTATGCGGCAAGAAAATCAGTTGAGTCAGCACCTAAATCAGTTGAATTTTCAGAAGAGTTGACCCACTAAATCGTTACTGATTAAGTGGGCATACTCTGGTGGCGTGATGGCAAACCTTGGTACTCCAGTTGTTCATGAACCTTGGCACTCCTGCTGATCAGGGGTTCTGGGAATTGAAGTTCAAGAACAGCTGGAGTGCCAAGGTTTGCCATCGTTGCTCTAGTGCACCTTACTCAACTATAGTTGTAAAACAGACTACTCTTAAACAATTCAAGATTACCTCAGTAATCCACCGTCCTCCCATGAAGGGTAAGTGAATGTGTGTAAATCAGGGGTTCCCATCCTTTTCAAGCCAGGTGCTGGGTCACACTCTCTCAGTCAGCTTTGAGGGCCAAATGGCCATTTTGTCCCAAAAGCTTCAAATGGGTAGCCTTTCTGTTTCTTGAATGCCCTTGGAGGGGTGGGAGGCACATGAAATGGCACCACAGGCCGGATCTGGCCCACAGGCCTTAGGTTGGGAACCCCTGGTGTAAATCATGGTTGTGTAAGATTGGATGATGGTAGTTGTAGTTGGAACTAAATGATTGTTTTACGAATGCTTCCGCAAATCATTTCTGAAGGATCCAATGCAGCCATTTGACTAGTTCTTTTTATAATTTCTCTTCTCTGAAAGGCAGAGAAAGTTTGTACTGGTGGCCACATGGATATAATTCTCCACCCTGCTGGAAAAACAGGCCAGTCAGTCAAGGGCATCTCCCGTCAAGAAGAAAAGCCTCAGCCCTCGTTAGCAAGGCAGACTGCAGAGACCAAAGCAGCTGCCGCCCATGGGGACTTCAAGCAAAAGATTGCTGCCATTTTGTTGAAATATTCTAGTGGCCTTTGGGCAAATGCCCTCCCAAAGGTGTACGAAGAAACATACAAAACAGCCTTGCCTCAGGATCTTCTGAAGAATCTTGATTCTCTCTCAGATATATGTACAGTGGATTACATTTCTGACAACCCCAAAAAGGCAATCCTCTATGCAAAGTCAAAGGAGCGTATAGATGAGAACCTGAACTTTACCAGCAAAATCAGTGTACAGGAAGATCCACAGCAACCCACCAAGCAAGAGTCTGCTGTGACAATACAGGAATCTCAGGAGGTGTATTCAGAAGATACAACAGTGCCTCCTTTAATCATCCCAACTGAAGTATCACCCTCTGTGGTGGTGGTGGAACGGAGCTCCGAAAACCAGCTTGTGATCAGGTGAGAATAAAGTTTTGATCTTGTGAGGTTTCTATGGTGTGTGGCGTACACCTAGTTAGAAACAACAGCTTTGGTTTTCTGAGGAAATGTAATTACCGAATTTCTTTTTTTATTGGGATGTAAGCCGCCCAGAGTCCGGTCCCCCCGATTGGGGCGGGGTATTAAATTTAAATAATAATAATAATAATAATAATAATAATAATAATAATAATAATAATAATAATAATAATAATAATAATATTAATATGCTGGGGTATAAGACGACTTTTTACCCCTGAAAAACATGCCTCCAAAGGGGGGGGGGGATTCTTGTACGCCGGGTGCACTTCAGTTGAATAAAATACAATAATACCCCAGATAACATTTACCTTGGATAACGTTTACCTCAGATAACGCTTAAATCGCATAACGTTAAGCAATCTGGGGAGGAGAATTGCCTCGAATAACGTTAAGGTCCTATGGGATGGATCGGATAACAACTTTTAATATCAGATGACGAACAGGAGTTTGAAGGCTTTTAAAGGGAAACTGTCACGCCAGCAAACTTGCTAGGGACTTGCCTGGCACTTGCTCTCTCCCTCTATTTGTTTTCTTCCTTCTATCATTGACAGTTCCAGTTTGGTTAACAGATTAGAAAACAAACAGCATGGCAGCTCCCATAGGTTTATTGTTCCATTCAGCTTTAGTGAATTGTCTTTGGTGAATTACGTTTAATAAACTTGCACTATTTTATGTTTACTGTACATGTTTGATAACATACAGCCTTGTGACAGTTTTTCTGCATGTCATAAGTATTTGAATATAAATTAACATGTTGAAATCAAATCTTATGTTCTTTTACGTTTTATTTGGTATGTGGAAGGTGTGCGGAAGAGGGGGTAGTCTTATACAGTGAGTATATAACAAACTATATTTTGAGTGGAAATGTTGGGGGGTCGTCTTATACTACCAGTCGTCTTGTATGCCGGCAAATATGGTATTTTACTTTCCTGGTTTGATTGTTACAAAGAGAACTGGATTTGTAGACCTTGGTCTGGTCCAGTCCCCAGGGCCAGGGCATGTAAGTGCTTGAATAATCGCGATGGAGTCATTTTGCTTAATGTCCACTTTAGTTGTTAACTTTCTAGTTGTAACGGATATACAAGTGGTACCTCACTTAAAGAGCATAATGCGTTCCATGTCATTGCTCTTTAAGTGAATCACCAATTGTGATTTCTAGTGGGGAGGATTGCGAACCCCAATTTATTTGTTAAGCGAGTTTTTGGTTGGTTTTATTTGTTAAGTAAAGCGAACATTCAAAGAAAATTCTGCTCTTTAAGCGAGGCACACTTTATACGAGGTTTGACTGTAGTTCTTAATACCCACAGGAGGAGTCCCATTGCATGAACTGGAGGGGTTAAGTCAGTGCTTATGTAAGGCCATTGAATCTACTGAACCCAGGTAGATGGTGACAAGTCTTACTCATTCAGTGGGACTAATTTGCTTGGGACAGAATGGTTGGATGTAGCACTCCGTGACAGTTATTTGTTCTAACTGATGTGAGAATTTTTGGGTACCTTATTTTAAGAGCCTCTCACATGCCATACTATCATTCTACATTCTCTTTTCAAGTAAATGTGGGCACGCACACTGTTGCCCCAGCACCCTGTCTCTCTGCACAGCAGCCCAATGGGAGTGCTTCTTTCCTCCCCAGCACAAAGTTCATCCCTGCCGCTCTGCCCAGCAAACCAATGGGAGTGCTTCCTCCCTCCCCCAGCACAGAGTTCACTCTACCCAGCAGCCCAATGGGAGAGCTTCCTCCCTCCCCCAGCACAGAGTTCACTTTGCTCATCACCCCATTGGGTGTACTGACACATCTGGGCAGGCACAGTTGCCACATGGTGGTGCTACACAGAGGGTCTTGTTCGAGGATAGTCCAGGTATCAAAGTCCAAAAGGCAAGCCGAGGTCTGTTTATCAGGAGTCTGAGTCAGTAGTCTAAGCCAAAGGGTGTCCAGGGGTGTTGTCAGGGTTGGCAGAAAAGTCAGGGTCACGGCAGGCAGGTCAGGGTCTAGGCAGGCAGTCAAGTTAAGCAGGTTGTCAGTCTTTGCACAAGAGTTGTACTGATGCTGGCAGGCTGCAAGAAGTTTGCTTATAAGGCTCTCAGCTAAGTATCAGCTGGGAGCGTTCTTTGGTGCTGTGCTCTAGCCTGTCTGCATCTCAGGTGTAGCTGTTTCCTGGACTTCTTTCTGACTGAAGGCACATTTGTATTTCTGTATTTGTATTTCGACTTAAATGCCGCCCCACTCGCACCGTGACTCTGGGCGGCTTACAGAAGAAACAGTTACAATTACATAGCCGACGAACTTTTATTGGCCTCCAAGCCGAGATGACGGGGTCCGGAGGAGGGCGGGAGCGTTGCCTCACCGCCTGCAGCCGGACATCTTCTCCTCCGGGCGAGATGGCGGACTCGGAGGGAGGGCGGGAGCGTCCTCTCACCGCCCGCAGCCAACGAACATTTGTCCGCCTCCGAGCCGAGATGACGGGGCCCGGAGGAGGGTGGGAGCGTTACCTCACCACCTGCAGCTGGACATCTCCTCCGGGAGCCAGACTCCTCCGGGAGCCAGACTCCTGATATGACAGGTCAGCTGCTGGGGAAAACAGACTTGGGCTGGGCGCAGGCTGAGATCCCTGGCTCAGGCAATCCTCGGGCTCAGGTGCAGGCAGAACTGGGCTGGGTATAGGGAGTGCCTCCTGATCCAGGTCCTCTTTGGAGTTTGAGGAGGGCTGGATCATAACAATGGGAGCACTTTCTCTTTCCCCCAGCACAGAGTTGGTTTTGGGTTGCAGTTTGGGCACTTGGTCTCTAAAAGGTTCACCATCACTGTTGTAGAACCAATAGGACGCTGTGTGCTGCATAAGAACCCTAAATCTCACAGATCATACTGCTCATAGTCAAGCGATTTTAAGTAGTCTTGTTCCTGTTTTGAATTAGAAGGACTGAAGACTGGATAAAGGGGATGGTGTATCATGAAGGTGGAAGCTTATTGCCTCCATGTCCTTATACATGCACTGTGATGCTGTTTTGACTTAATGTCCGAACAGGTCTGTCTTGCCTGTAAAAATATGTGCCTCTCAGTTCACCATGTTTATGTGGATAAAGCCAATGAGAGACTCCCTTAACCAGGCCAGTTGCTAAAGAGGTCTTTAATGTTTTTTGCACTAATATTATTGTTTATCTGCATGTCATTCTTCAGAAGAATGCTTATTTACTTAATTTGTTTATTCATTCATTTTATATACTACCCACCTAGTAGGAATGCTGTTCTAGGCAGTTTACAATATGGTGTTTTAAAAATGTAAAAAATATAAAAAATTACATAATACAAAAAAAGCAAGAAAATAATGAGTACAATGGAAAGGAGGAAAACCAGTTTAATAGTACCATATTTTTCGGACCATGAGGCGCACTCAGTTTTTAGAGCAGGAAAACAAGAAAAAAATATTCTGAACCAAATAGTACTGGTATACGAAAATAACTGCAGTGGCTCAAGTGGTTAAGACGCTGACTGGGAGGCAGCCCCACCCGGCGCCTTTGGACCATAAGATGCACCCTCATTTACCCCCTACTTTGGGGGGGGGGGGAATGAGTCTTATAGTCCAAAAAATACGGTAAATTACATTGAAGACAAAATAATTGGCATCATCATCATAAAGCAATTGGCTCTACTTCATCATCGTACATCTTCGTACATCATAATCTCCCCAAACACCACCTGAAAGAGATGTTCTCAGAAAGATCTTAAAAGATTGAAGGGAAGGAGGAAAGTGTATTTCTGGTGGCAAGATTTTTTCATAGGGAGGGAGGTGTTACTAAAAAGGCTTAATTTTAATGAGTAGGAAATAGGCCTCACATTAAAATGGTTGCAAGAATGTTTGTATGAAGGGTTAACATCTGGAAGGAAGTTTCCAGAAAGGGAGAAAGTGATCATTGTGAGGTGGTGATAACTGTTTGGTGAACTCCAGAAAAGGGGGGGGGGACTGACCACTGTGAGGTGTTATTACCTGATTGGTTAATGTTAGTATGAGATGGAGAAAAAGTTAAAAGAATAGTCAGTTTAATGTAGGACATGAAGAGAGTTAGTTATATTTTTTTATATTTTTACAGGGATATGGGAAATAAGGATTATTTTATTCTATTTTGTAACCTTTGTTCTGGAGGACATGTCCAATATGGCATAAAGAGAGTGTCTGGGAAAATCCTCCCTGCTCTACCCACATTAAAACTTGTAAAAAGGCTGCATTTGGACTTTAAAAAACAAAACAAGGGTGAGAAAAATGCTGTACAGTATTTCCTTACTATCTTCTGAGTCTGAGCTTTGGATTTAAACCATTTGAAGCAGCAGAGGAGAAAGAGATGCAGAAGGAGAAAGGGGAAAGGCAGATTGGCAGACCAGCAATGAACTGAGTTATACCAGCTATTCACATTCTATTGTTTGGAAGAGGGGTTGAATGAAAGGAAAGCTTGCTCTGTGTTGCAAAGAGAGGGAGAAACTATTATCAAAACAGCGTTTAGTAAAGGTTTCCCTTGCTCGAAAGCCAGTCGTATCCCACTCTAGGGGTCAGTGCTCATCTCTGTTTCTAAGCCGAAGAGCTAGCGCTGTCTGCTTCTGCAGACATTTTCATGGTCATGTGGCAGGCATGACTAGACACCGGAGCGCATGGAACGCTGTTACCTTCCCACCGAAGTGGTCCCTATTTATCTACTTGCAATTTCTTGGTTTCGAACTGCTAGGTTGGCAGGAGCTGGGACAGAGATGGGAGCTCATTCCGTCCTGCAGTACTCGGGAATCGAACTGCTGACCTTCCGCCTCCCAGTCAGCGTCTTAGTGACTTGAGCAGTTTAGAAGAAAGAAAAACTACAAGCATTGTTGGCATTTTGAAGGATTAAAAAAAATTAAAAGAGAGGTGGGTGAGGAAGGGAGAGACTAATTTACATGGAAAAAGTTTATGTTTGGTACTTTTTGGGGCATCTGTCAGTTCGGCAGCAAGAAATTGCACATAGATAAATAGGGACCACTAGAGGGATTGTCAGACATGCCTGCCACATGTCCACAGAAACATGTACAAATGCAGGCTATAAACAAGAGATGAGCACTGAATCCTAGAGTTGGATATGACCTGCTTTTGACCAAGGGTGAACTTTACCTTACCCCACCCCATCCCCTTTCTGGTCATTAAGTGGTATAATTTTAAAAAGACAAAACTTGGCAAATGGTAGCAAGGTAAGGACTACATGATGATGTGACTTACATTGCCATCTGGTGGAGAAAGGGAAAGTCAAGATGACAGTTACATTTTTATAAAAGCTGGTGAGAAGCTACAATGTGATGGCAAGGATTATAAAATTGGTAATTTGGCTCAAAATGTGTTATTAAAGATAAAATTACTATTTAAGAACTGAAGACACTAACAGAATTACTATGGTGCCTGAACTTTGCAAGAACTTGAAAATTTAAGATTATTGGCTGATTAATGAAGAGAATTCGGAGGAGGGTACCCCCCCCCAAACCTCAGAAACCATCGGATAAATCTGCCTCCCATCTTCAAAGACTCCAAATCTCACCTGAGAGAACAGAATCTACAACTGGAATAACAATGGAGCATATTCTGTCCTCAGAACTTTTGTCGTTCAAAGAAACTCTTCTTTTAAAAAACAAATCAACCAGGAAGCCAATAAAGCCACAGCAGATACGATTGACAGAAAAGGTCAGAATATTTTTAAAAATAGATGAGTCAATGGAAAAATTAGAAACTGAAATTAATAAAATAGCAACACATGTCCAAAAACTGGAATGGATAAATTAAACAACATGACAAAGAAAATAATGGATCATGAGACCAGGATCACAGATAATTTTAAACAAATGGTTTGGATTCAAAATCAGTGGAAGATCCAATTTAAGAATTAAGAATATTACAGGGGGGGGGGGGAACCCTGACAATTTGAGAGAGTGAGCGATGGGCTGGCTTCAGTTGTTGGAGATACAAGTGAAATGGAACGTGTACATCGAGTGGGCTTTGCAAAGAATAAATTGTACCCCAGAGACATAGTAAATAAAAATTTAAGCTTTTTTAAAAAAAGAAAAGCTTTTAAGATATATAAAAGCGTGTAGGGATGAAGCATTAATGTTAGAGGATTGCAAAATACAAATTTATCAAGATTCGCCTTCAGAAACAATGGATTGGCAACAGAGTCTATGGCCCATCATGCAGATGCTCCAAAGGAAGAAACAGATATAACAAGGGGTTCTCAATGTTTATGATAGTTTTTATGGAGAAAGACAGTGATGTGTTGAAATGGCAGAAGGAGCCTTAGAACTATTAGAAAAAGAAAAACCTTAGAAACCAAGAAAAATGGTAAGATCTTATGAATAAGATTTTCAGCAGTGGAGAAAGAAGAAAAAGGGGAGTGAGGCATATGGCCACTTGTATGCAAGAAAAGAAAGGAAAGAAAGAAAAATACAGGGGAGAGGAGGCAGGAGACAAGGGAGGAAGGTGAGTAGTCAACTGAGTTGACTGTTTTGGAGCTGGTGGTTAGAAGGAAGGAAAAAATTAAAAAGTTGAAAATGAGTGGGGGGAGAGAAAGGATTGTTGTAATCTAGGTATAAAATTAGAAGAAAATAATGGGGAGGGTTTGTAATGATCTATAATTGGCATAATGTGAACAGCCCCCCTTCCATGTAAGCTTAACACAGTGTAAGAAGACCTATGGCATGGGTGCCAGAGGTAACACGCAGAGCCTTCTCTGTGAGTCCCAGACTGTTGCATGCAAACCCTACCCAGCCAATGGTAACGCTGCTTCCCTCCCCATTCCTCTCCACCAGTGGGGAGAGGGGAGGCTGAATGGAACAATAAACCTATGGGAGCTGCCATGCTGTTTGTTTTCTAATCTGTTAACCAAACTGGAACTGTCAATGATAGAAGGAAGATAACAAATAGAGGGAGAGAGCAAGTGCCAGGCAAGTCCCTAGCAAGTTTGCTGGTGTGACAGTTTCTCTTTAAAAGCCTTCAAACTCCTGTTTGTCATCTGATATTAAAAGTTGTTATCCGATCCATCCCATAGGACCTTAATGTTATTCGATGTAATTCTCCTCCCCATATTGCTTAACGTTATGCGATTTAAGCGTTATCTGAGGTAAATGTTATCCGAGGTAAACGTTATCTGGGGTATTACTGTATTTTATTCAACTGAAGTGCACCTGGTGTACAAGACGCGCGCCCCCCCCCCCCCACTTGGAGGCATGTTTTTCAGGGGTAAAAAGTCATCATACCCCAGCATATACGGTAGTAATGATATCCTTCCATGCTCAGTGCACTTCGTGAACTTTGGGGGAAAATATAAAGGCAGTGGTAGTAGAAAACAATTGGTCTGCCTGTTAGGTTTGGTGTAAAGATCAGTAAGAATGTATAGGAAGTTCTGTCAACATCTTGAAGATGTTGTGTAAATGCTAAATTTAGAACATTATAATTCAGTAAAACTTTCAGAAACATAGGATCACCAGAAAGAAATATCCTCTGATTTAAGAGAGCAATCAAAGCATTCATAAACTCATTGGTGCACCAAAAAGTATAGGAGTTGTTGGCTTTCCATACCATTTTAACCATGTTTCATGTTCTTACTGTGCTTGGTTGCAAGTGACTCTGTCCTGTGTACTTACACTTATGTGGAACTGATACCAATTTTATTAGTTCAAATTTATATTGCCGCCCACTCGCCGTGGCGACTCAGGGCGGCATACATACAATACATTACATTATAATACAATATCTTGGGGTGGGCACAGGGGGAGGGGCAGCAAGGTCCTCAACCTGCCCTGGCTTCTTCTTCCCCTGGCAGTTGGTATAGGCACAGGGTTAGGGGCAGCAAGGTCCTCATCCTGCCCTGGCTTCTTCTTCCCCTGGCAGTTGGTATAGGCACAGGGGGAGGGGCAGCAAGGTCCTCATCCTGCCCTGGCTTCTTCTTCCCCTGGCACTCGGCATAGGCACAGGGGGAGGGGCAGCAAGGTCCTCATCCTGCCCTGGCTTCTTCTTCCCCTGGCAGTTGGTATAGGCACAGGGTTAGGCACAATTGTTTTTAATGCCTTTCCTAAAAATGCCAACAATGGTTTCCATGATTTGAGTGTGTGAGTGCTTTTCCACTGTTCATCTTTTTCTTGTTTGTTTATACTAACTTTTCTTTTCATCTGAAATTCCACAGGTATGTGGGCAAAGACTATTCAGCTGCCCAGGAGTTAATGGAAAGTGAGATGAAGGATTGGTACCATCAGAACCCTCCAGCTATGCAAATACAGACTCCAAGAGTTGGGCAGGTTGTTGCAGTCCTTGAAAAAGACACTTGGGTGCGGGCACAGGTTATTTCAGCAGAAGGAAATACAATAAAGGCAAGTTTAGTAGCTTTCTGTTGGGAAAAAAATCACAGTAACAGCAGATGTTGGCACTGATTTTTATTCTGATAATTCTTTGAGCATGTATAAATTGCTTTGGGTCCTTCTGAAAGTGAAAAGGTGGAATTAATATTGCTTAAACAAAGCAAATACAGTAAAACACCGGATAACGCTAAAATTTGGTTCCATAAGTCTTGGTGTTATCCGATTTTTAGTGTTATCCGATCCATGTTAAAATCCTATGGAATGGATCAGATAACGTTAAAGCTCCATAGAGATACATTGTAACCGCACAGGCTTTAGTGGTTGTTATCCGATCCATCCTATAGGACCTTAACGTTATTCGATCCAATTCTCCCCAGATTACTTAACGTTATGTGATTTTAGCGTTATCCAATCCAATCGTTATCCGGTGTTTTACTGTACTGGTGATCTCTGTCAATCTGGGGTGAGGAAACAAAGTTCGATCCAGGAAAGCAGAGACGTGGCTTTTGAGTTTTAGCAAATATCCTTCAAGATCTCATTGAAATTAAAATAAGCCCACTGTAGAAAGATAGCTTTATTTTTTTTATATGCAAGAAATATTTATAAACCTTCTGCTATAACTGAACCACTACATTGGATTTCCTTCATTGAATCTGATCTTCTTATCCAATCCTTATGCAGATAGATGGCCATCATTTGTTTTTGTTTAAGGAGCTTTTTGCTCCATGAAAGATGTCTAAAAGAATATGAGAAGGAAGTAGACCTCATCCTGAAAATCCAGGAGCTTATGGTTACAGCAAACTAGAGCTGTAAGAAGCAACCCCTCATTTGGTGTTCTTCATATGTTTTTACTTCTTCTCCCAAACCCACAGCCAGTATTTTTCCTTGGGTGAGGCTAATGTTGCTTGACAATTCAATACAACCAGAAGACACCAGGCGTTACAGAGTGAGAAACATAACCATATTTTATAGTGGCAAGAATGTTGACCAGTGAATATAATCGCACTGTAACATTTCTGTCTTTTGTTTTGTTTTTGTTATGCTATTAGGTATACTATGTTGATTATGGCTTTTGTGAAATCATTGAAAATACCAGAGTGTACAAACTAGCCAAGCATTTCTATTCTCTGCCGTTCCAGGCTTCAAAATGTAGACTGGCAGGTAAGAGATGCGCCATTTGCACTGTCTCAGTAGCATCGAAGCAGGAGAAGGAAAAGTTGTGCCTTACACCAAAGACTGTAATGTTAGATCAGGGGTGCCCAAACTGTGGGCCGGATCCGACTCCTGATGCCCTTGTTGCTCCTGGAAGCGGAAGTAAAATGTGGCATGGGCCAGATGAGTTGGCATCAGGGCCAGATCTGACCCATGGGAACCCTGGCTCAAGCAGAGAAAATGGCAGGCTAAAATCTATCTCATCCTGTTGCAAAAACATATCTGTTGTGAAACAGATTGCAAGGCATGTTTTACTTCTGCCTCTGGTGGGAGGAACCATGTGGCTGGCCCGCTGAACCACGTGACTGGCCCACGGCCCAAAAAGTGTGGGCACCCCTGGGTTAGATTGTCAGAGACCCTGGTGAAGCCACAATAAAGACGGAAAGAGTGTGACTGGAAAATAATAGTGATGACCTGGGGTTTCTTTAGCTTCTACTCTTCCAGCAAAAGAAAGATTGCATTTTTTTAAAAAAAGGTTATTGTGTAGCTAAAAAGGAAAAAAAATCATCCTGGATTTTATTTGATGTTGCACTTAAGAGCATAAGGCATTTTGTACATAGATGTGACAACACTAGTTCATCCCATTTCCATAGCCACAGGAGATGAGTGGCTGGCAGAGTTGGCCTGAGAGAGATAATGACATGTATGGGGGTGAAGGGGGAGATAGAATCTATAAGACATAGGGATGGAGAAATTGTAGATCTAGGCTACTGAAATAAGGTTTGTGCTCAAAGCATGTGTATTCTATACCAGCATAAAGGATAGCACAGGCTGGAGCCAACCTGACATCCCAACTTGAGAACTCCCTGGGTCCCTGATATTAACTGCCCATTGCAGGATCTCTGTTATAAAAACCCCACAAACTGAGAGGAGTACAAATGGCTTATTACTTGCAGATAAGCTACACAGTGCCTTAATTATGTGACCTATCCATTCAGAGTCCATGCAGGACTCAACTTTCCACAGTGAGTCCAAATAGTATAATATTTCAGTAAAGTTTAGTAAACTAAGCTGAGTATGGGAGGAGAACCACAGAGAGAGAATGATATTCCAGAGTGGAAAAAGCTTCAAAAAGTCCTCAGTGATGTGTATTATAATGACATTCTTTCTTGACTTTTTTGATATAGGGTTGGAAGCTTTCTGTGATGACTCTGCCTTGGTGAAAATGGTAGAATCTCAGACCTATGGCAAGATATTTGCTGTGGAAATATTGGAGAAAAGTGATATTCCGCTTGTCATCCTCTATGATACTTCAGGGGAAGATGATATCAATATCAATGCTGTTTGTTTAAAGGCACTTTGTGACAAATCTCTTGAGGTTCATCTTCAGGTATTGCTTTCATCTTATAACACCTTGATACAAACTCAACATAACAGGGTGGGGTATTTTAAATTGCAGAGGATTTCATTGTCTTAAAATACATGCCTTATTTCTTTTATAGGCAGGTGCACTTTATACGAATGTCAGAGTGACCAATGTCTGTTCAGATGGAACTTTATATTGCCAGGTGCCATCAAAGGGGCTGACCAAACTCTCTGAAGTTTTGCAGAAACTGGAAAACTATTTCTGCCACAAGGCAAGTCTGTTTTTAATGCTGGTTGGTCACTGCCACTTCCAAGATTTAGACAGAATTAATCTAACAACTTTACTTGCAAATGATGAAATCCAAGATAATTTGTCCTTAATTGTTGCCGATTAGGACAGGATATGTTTTTGTGTAAAGAGCAGTAGTTTTTTAACCTTCACTGCTTCCAGTTAAACTTCAACAGAAGTTGCTGGTTTTTGGTTTTGCTCCATATAAAATTGTTTCTCAAACACTACCAATGGAAAACTGGAGGCAGTGTTTTTTCCGGGTTGGGAGACAGTCCTGTTGAACTGATTTGGGTGTCACAGGGAACTGATTATTATAACATTAGTTGCTGCCAAGAAAATAAAGAGGATCCCTGTAACTTTTCACCAAAGACTGTGCCTTTAAAGTCAGACCTTCTTACAGTGCTAAATAGTAAAAATGGAAGTACAGTACTTGGTTGGCTTTGGATAGAACAGTGGTTCCTAACTTTAAGGCTCCTGAGGATCTTGAGCTACAATTCACAGATGCTTTGAAAAATGCAGTAGAGTAGACTCTGGGCTGTGCTGAGACTTCTGGGTGTTATGCTCTGAACATATTTATAGAGCTAAGATCCAGCTGTGTAATATAAATTAGTTTTCAAGGAGAGGTATATAAGTGCCTTTCTCTTTGGGGAGGGAAGTCTGGAGTAATGTACACAACAACAACAACAATTTTGTATCAGAAATCATTCTGGATTGAAAGGATTTTTGCTGAAGAAACTCTGCTCAGAGACCCCTTTCATGTCCCCAAGATCTTTTCCCACCAAAGAGTGGTCCCTATTTATCTACTTGCAATTTCTTGCCTTTGAACTGCTATGTTGGCAGGAACTGGGAAAGAGACGGGTGTTCAAACTGTCATGCAGTATCCGGGTCTCAAACTGCCAACTTGCCAGCCTTCCAGTTAACAAGGCGAACTTATTTAACCACTGATCCACCGCAGCCCCTACATACACAATATGCAGAGAGCATGCCAAAAACAAAGTAGTTAACTAACATGACAATCCACAGGGTTGGGTGATAGTCCCCAAGTGAATTAAATGCCACTTGAATCCATCTTGATGGAGGGCAGAGGCTTCATCAATACTGGCCCTGGGGCTGATGAGAACTTTGTGTGCCAAAAGGACTTGGGACCAGAAAGTGACTCACGGAACTTGATCAGTGATACAGGTGTCATGCTGTGATATGGAAGGCAGATGAAAGGCCACTATATTATATTCTCAGGACAGTCTTCATGGCTGATCGCCATGATGATCGCCTATATTCGGATTAGGATACAGCAGAAGAAGAATACCAAAAACAAAGGTTTTTGTCTAGTAAGGTAAAGGTTGCCCTTGCTCAAAAGCCAGTTGTATCCTACTCTAGGGTTCGATGCTCATCTCTGTTTATAGCCAAAGAGCCAGCACTGTCTGCGTTTGAAGATGTTTCTGTGGACATGTGGCAGGTATGCCTCAACACCAGAGTGCACTATTGTTAATTTTACCTTTGATTTTTTTCCTTTTAATTAAAGTTTCAGAACCCTTTTCTCAATGCTTTCTCTGGTCCCTAAAACTAATTAATTTCATTAGTTTTCTTAGTGAATAAGAAGTCTGACTCTTATTTCCAAACATGAGGTAAAATATTACGTTAGACTGTGATGACAGCACATGACACTTTTGCCAACAGTGGTCCTATAAAATGTTCTCATAAGCATTTATGTAGCATTATTCAGTCCATGCCATTTATGATATGGAAGGTGAGTGTTGATACCTGTTCCTAGTTTTATCATCACTTCTAGGTTGCAGTGGAAGCAAGAGAGTGATTCACTTACACATGAATTTGCTTGGTTGTGTTTTTGATATGAAATATGGAAAGTTAATGTTCTACCTCCTAAGAACTTACTTAGTCCTTAATGTTCTCCTTGTTCTATATCTGATGGTGGTGTGTGTGAGAGAGACGTTTAATCTGGCCCTCTTCTCTTTATTTCAGCCAGCAACAGAGTGTTCAGTATCACTACCTCATTGCGGCAAGATCTGTTTACTTAACTATAAAGGAAAATGGTCACGTGTAGAGGTAAGAAACAAAGACTATTGAAGTCAAAGAATCAGAATTGTTTTTCTTATACATATATGATATTCTAGGGCAGGGGTACCCAACCTTTTCAAGTCGGGGCCTGGGTCACGCTCTCTCAGTCAGCTTCAAGGGCCGGACGGCCATTTTACCCTGCCTACACGATGGGGTGGCCATTTTGTCCCAACAGCTTAAAAAGGGGTGGCTATTTTGTTTCTCAAATGCCTTTCGAAGGGTGGTGGGGCACATGAAATGACACCACAGGCCTTAGGTTGGGAACCACTGTTCTAGGTATAAAATCTGTTCTTCTAAGTTAGCATTTTCCAAAATGTTCCACGGAACAGTGGTAGACTTCAATTCCCAGAAACCTAAGTCAATACATTGGCTGATCAGTGATTTGGGGCATTGATTTAGGCTTCTGGGAATTGAAGTCCAAAAAAGCAAAGTTTGGAAAACACTGGAGCTGGCCAGAGGCTCTTACAAAAATGGATTTGGTCAATCTAGAACATTGGTCTGAGTCTTCAAAACTTTATTCATCTGTCGTGACACTGAGATTCCCTGGGAGATGATGGTTTCGCCTCAAGAATAGGATCTAGGTCAGTATGAAACAGAATTTGGGAAAATAACTTTCTATATTGGGAGTTGTAGACTGAAAAGGTAACTTTTTCAAGCTCTTGCCTAAATGTGTTACTTTATCCTGCATTATTTGTAGATGGTAAACTAATTTTCATATTTCATAAATCTTGGCAGTGAACAGATGTTTTCTACTGCGTCATATTTCAAAGGCTACCTCTTGCCATAATGATTCACACTGACTTTAGATTAGAATATGATTTTCCCCCTTTTATATCTATTAAAACCTAGTGCAGCTTTCTCATACTTACATCATTTCTCCTCTGTAGATAACAAGTGTTCATAGTAGCCGGGTCCTTGATGTGCAGTTTATGGATACTGGAACAGTAGCTTCTGTAAAAGTAGTGGAACTGAGAGAAATTCCCCCAACGTATCTGCGTGATATCATTGCCATACCAGCTCAGGTACAAAGACAGATTGTCCCATTAATTATCCTGGTTGTTCTTAGATATTTGACATGTAGATAAAATTCTTAATCCTGCTTTGCATTTCAGTGTAATCTTAATATCATAATAACTTTGTATTTAGGCAATAAAATGCTGCTTGGCTGACCTTCCTCTTAATATTGGCATGTGGACCCCTGATGCTGTGCTTTGGCTGAGAGATACAGTATTAAACTGTCCTGATTGCAGCATAAAGGTAAAAGCAAACAAAACTATACCTGTCGATTGGTTAAAATCCAAGGATGCAAAATAGCACTGAAATGTCTTTTTTTAAATATCTGTTGAGTTTGCTTTATCAATTTTGATTTGTTGAACAAGTGATTGTACCAGTTTCATATATCTAAGAATTCCCACTGATGAGTTACTTGCTTTTCATAGCTCTTCTCTTTTTGTGTCGTGAAGTCTTAAATCTATGTAAGCCTCTGTGATACAGCACATAATGATATACTGTACTCAAAACTGTCCCTGCTCCATGTGCTTTAAAAACAAGATACTGTATCAGCTGTAGATGTGTTTTTCCCAGTTGCCTGGGTATATATTTTGTTTTTTGAAAAGAGTAACAATTAAAGTTGAGTTGGAGGAGCAGTGCAGTACTGTATTTGACATTTCTGTGTTAAATTGGTTGTCATGACCCAGCGGGTCACAGAGTCTCTCCCCCCCCCCCCAACTCCCCTGAGCATGTGAGGGATGATACTGGCTGAAACAAAATCAAATCCCAGCTTTCAGAACACGTCTAACTTTGACTCAGCTGTGCCAACCAGGGAGCAAAAATCCACTTTACAAAGCATAGCAGTCTTGCAAAGTAGTACAGTCAAACCTTGCATAAAGAGCACCTCGCTTAAAGAGCAGAATTTTCTCTGAATGTTCACTTCGCTTAACAAATAAAACCAACCAAAAACTCGCTTAACAAATGAATCAGGGTTCACAATCCACCTCACAATTGGTCGTTTACAATGGTGTTTTGTTTAAAGAGCAAACTCACTTAAAGAGCAGTCCTGTGGGACACATTATGCTCTTTAAGCGAGGTACAACTGTATTGCCTTTCCACTACACACATATAACACCAAATGTCTTTTTTGGAAGGAGGTAGAGGAGTCAAGGATGAATTTAGAACTAGGGTCCCCAAGACAAAAACTGGGCCTTAATGTGGAGTGTTTATGCTTATTAAAGCAAAGAAAACCACAACAAGAAAACAGTAAAGTTAACTTTCTGTCTGATGCTTACATTCTAACAAAGTATATCTTTGGGTAATAGCAAGATACAATAGGAACTTTCCCAACAAAGATGACTCTGATAACTTTTTTTTAAACATTTGGGTCCTTTCTACACTTTTAGCCAATCAGATCTCATCCTCCTTTAAAGGCATCAGCTGAAACCAGATCCTAATTAGCACTGTAACAAGCTGTTCTTCAGATATTTTATTTTGTCATGAGATATGACACAGGTGTTTTTCCTCTAGTTGCTGGGCAAAGAACCAGATTGCTATAGCAAAGAACCAGTTTCACATGACTTAAGTCTGTTGTCAAAATAGATTCTGTATCCCAAGCACCTCTACCTCTCAATTTCTTGACATTGGCTTTATCACTACAGTATTACACTTTCCTTGGAGTTGCCTGCTTTTGGGGCAGTAGTTGAACAAGTACAGTATATCCAATGCTAGACCTCTGGATGATCCGTAGCCCATTGGTAGGAATTTCTGACTCTCAGTTGTTTAACTATACCAACTACAAAAATATTTTGTCCTGACTAAATTGCATGGCCAAAAGAGAGAAACTTGTACTTTGGGTATTTTTTATTTGCCCTCATGTAACTCCTTTTACTAATTGGAAGATGATGTGTATTCACTATGCATACTTATATGGCCATTTAATGATCTTGATGTAAAAGTTCCAGGATTAAAATTCTTGCAGCCAATTTCTTTTTTACAAAGGCATTCTGTATTTGACGCTAACAGTGTTCTCTCCTGTTCCTTCCTGCCTTAAGATTGTGAAACTGGATGACAGGATTGCACATATCTATTTGTTTACACCAAAGAACTTCCCTGATCCAGACCGAAGTATAAACAGGCAGATCACAAATGCAGACTTGTGGAAGCATCAGAAAGATGTTTTCCTGAGTGCGACTCCAAGTAACTTCACTGGAAAAGAGGAGACAGACTTACAAGAGAAGACAAATGCAGAAGCCAGGAAGGATCCCCCCAGCTCCATTGAGCCTAGTCCAGAGCTGAGCCGTGCTGCAGTATCCTTAGCTATGCCTCCCCTCTTGAAACTGGCCCAACCCCAGGAGCAAATGGATGTTTTTGTTTCCCTGGCTTGCCACCCGGGTTACTTCGTCCTTCAGCTGTGGCAAGAAATGCACAATTTAGAACTCCTGGTGGAAGAGATGCTTCTCTATTACAGCGCAGCAGATGACCGAGCTATCACTGTTGAAAAGAACAAAATCTATGTCGCTAAAGTGGAAAACAGGTAAGTAGGTTTTATAAATAATGCTTCTCCTGAAGCAGCAGGTGGACCCAAACAAAGTTAAGGTAAAGGTCACAGGTTGCTCAAAAGCCAGTCATATCTGACTCTAGGGTTCGGTGCTCATCTCTGTTTATTGCCAAAGAGCCAGCACTGTCTGCATCTGCAGATGTTTCCATGGTGATGTGGCAGGCATGCCTAGGCATGAGTTCATGGAATGCTGTTTACCTTCCCACCGAAGTGGTACCTATTTGTCTACCTGCAGCTTCTTGCTTTCAGACTGCTAGGTTGGCAGGAGCTGGGACAGAGACACAAGCTCTGCCATGCAGCACTCGGGACTCAAACTGCTGACCTGTTGACCTTCCAGTTGTCAAGTTCAGTGTCTTAATCACTAAGCCATCACAGTCCCTCAAACAAAGTTAGTTGTGCTTTAATCATATTGGAATAAACTGGAACTGAGGTGTGGCTAACCTAGCCTGGATCCGATTTTACGCTTTCATTAATCTAAGGATGTTTCTGCTAGATCAGACCAAATGTCTTATCAGTTCCAGCAGTGGCTAGCTGGAACTTTTTGGGAAACTCACAGATAGGGTGCAAATCCAACACATTTTACATTTTCTACTTGTTCTTGGCTTCTCTACAAAAGGCCATAGCATAGAACATGGAGAACCACTTAACTTGTTAAGTTTAGTGATCATCCTTTCCTATGTCTTTCCACCAGTATCCTTTTCAAAGTTTAGAGGGTTTGTTCCCATTCTGGATTCTCTTTCTTTATGCTCTCTGCTGTTCTTTCAGTTTGTAACTTGATATGGCATTCTGTTGGGGAATCTCAAATGTTGCTTATGGGCATGCTTTGCAAAGATAGCTGTATGTGAATAGTTATACAGTCAAACCTCGCATAACGAGTGTTTCGCCTAGCAAAAAACTCGCATAACGAGCAAGTTTTTTGCTAAGCAGTCTGACTTGCATAACAAAAATTTTCGTTATGCGAGTCAGACTTTCCCTATGGAAAAACTCACATAACGAGCATTTCTATGGGGAAAACTTGCATAGCGAATTTTTTCGCTATGCGAGTTTTCCCCCTTGAAATGCTCGTTATGCGAGTTTTTCCATAGGAATTTTTTTTTTCCATAGGGAGCAACCTCGCATAGCGAGCAACCTTGGATAATGAATTAAATTTGTTATGCGAGGTATTACGGTATATCTTGCACCAGTAACTTCGTGATAAATGATGTTTGATTGGTGTATCTAGCAGAGAAAGAGGGGAAGATAAAGCCCTGATATTGTACATGTTCCTTTGTCTTCAATGTTGTATTTGTTTCAAATATTAAAAAATATTGATTGTCATCATGGCAATAGTCTTCCTGTTCTTAACTCCTCGGAGCAGTTCTTCTGAGGACATACCACACCAGTCTCTCAGGTTCTTCAGCCATGAGGTCCATCTATGTCTAGGGCCTCTCTAATTGACTTTGAGCCATGAAGATTGTCCTGAGAACAATATAATGCAGCAGTCTTCGATTTCCCTTCTGCTTTGCAGCATGACATCCATACCACTAATCCACTTACGCATCACTTCTGGCCCAGAGCCCTTTTTGGCATATAAAGTCCTCATCAGTCCCAGGCCAGTATTGATTATGGTGCTACCCTCCATAACAAGTGATTCAAGTGGAATTTAATCCACTCGGGGTTCATCACTAGCAATATGGTTTACTACTCTGTTACTATAGTAGGATAACCTTCCCAGACATGTTCCTAGGACTTTCTTCCCGGACAAGAAAAGTGAAAGAGTCATGACTAATTAGTCTTTTGCAACTGTTAGAATCTTAATCAGTTCTTAATCAGTATTTGAGGAAGACAAGCAGCTCTGAGAGGTTGGAAGAGTGGCAACCAAATAAGTGTTAATTAATTTACTGTTAAAGCAATTTAACTTGTAGCAGTAAAATACAGTCATCTACTAGATACTTAATCAGTGCATTGTGGCTGTATATGCAGTAATGCATGTTTTATCTCTATCCTAGATGGCACAGAGTGTTAATAAAAGGAATGTTAGCAAACGGACTGGTGTCTGTATATGAACTGGACTATGGAAAACATGAGCTTATCAGCATCCAGAATGTAAGACCTCTGGTGGACATGTTCAAAAAACTGCCATTTCAGGCCATAACTGCCCAGCTTGCAGGTAGGTGGCACATTCTAAATTACTGAAGGGATGAACGTGGAGGTAATAAAATAGAAATTTAGAGTAGAGCATGCACTAGCTTCATTGAACTAAACCAGTCCACTCTCTGCCTTTATCTTAGTCACGAATTGTAGAAGGACATTGTGTTTTAATCATTAACATTAATGTTTTCATTTGCATTAAAATTCTACTAGGCTTATCGGAACTTGGAGAAGAACCACTAGCGCTACAACTATAGGCTTAGTAAGAGTTGACTATGAATGTAGTGCAGTGTTTCCCAAATGCTGGCCCAGAGCCAGTTCCCAGAAGCCTAAGCCAGTATATTGACTGATCAGTGCTTTGGGGAATTGACTTAAGCTTCTGGGAATTGAAGTCCAAACACCAGCATTTGGGAAACACTGATGTAGTGGACCTGGTCGACGAAAGCTCACATTTAAATACAGGAGTTAGTCTTTGAGGTGCCACAACTTTTTTTGGGGGGGGGGGGGGTTGTTTTTTTTGTTTGCTCTCAGATATGCTTGCACAGACTACCACTTCAAATATTTAAACTATTAATCTTAAATTCTAATTTTATTACTCCTTAACTCTGAGCAGAAATGCTCTGTTTTGAAATTTATTATAAGTACAGTAATACCCCGGATAACGATTGTACTGTATAACGCTAAAACTGCATAACGTTACAAGATTTTTGGAAAAATCTTGTATCGAATAACACGATTTTTAGCGTTATCGGGTGCAATCATATGTCTGTGTGTGTGGGGGGGGATTGGATTGCGTAGAACATCTACCCAATCCAACCCTCCCCCGCGCCCGCCCACACAATGTTTGGAAAGGGTACGGGTCCCTGTACCCTTTCCAAACACTGTGCAGGCGCGCGCGTGTCAAATGGGGTTTGGGGAGGGTACGGAGATCTTGCCAATCCGGCTCGGGTAAAGGGGGGTTCCCGGGGGGCCCGCTGACTGCCTGGGCCCCCGAGGGTCAGGTGAGAGTTTCGGGAAGCGGTTGGCGGGAGGGAAAGGCGAATTAAAACTTCCACTCACCTTCCCGAAGCCACCTAAAGTGGTGACTCGGGTGTAGAGTACTCCTTCCCACCCACCACGGGGGTCTTCCTAAAAGGAGACCTGTCAAAGGAGAGAGAGACACACAAACAACTTGTCAACTCGGCCCTCCTTTTCTCCCCTCGCCAGGGGCCGCCTCGTCCTTCAGGGAAGGGGCTGGAAGTTAAAATCGGTCGGTTTCAACAGCCTCCCCCCCCTTCTGCCTGCCACCGCCACCTTCCATCTCCCCATTGTGTATGTGATGTTAAACATGCCATTGGAGGTTTTGTCTGAAAAAAAAAATCCAATAGAAAAACAACAACAATCCGCGGCTCCTCCTTGCCTCTAAGAATAGACCCAGGTTCCTGTGCTCAGCCGGGGATCAGCCATGGAGAGGGGCGGGGGGGAGGAGAAAAGTTTAAAAGGAATAAGGGAGCCTGGAGAGAGTGACAGCACACAAGAAAGGAGAGGGGGCACCTCTCGGCAATTCTCGCTGCCCCTGCCGCCTGCCTCTCTCAGCACCACAAACCCAACCGATCCAGCCTGCACATGAGACTCAACATGGTGCTGCTGGCTCACACAATGAATTGGGTTAGTGTTGTGGTAGGGTGGGGGCTGGGGAGGCTGGAGTAAGGTACTGACAGAGTGTGCGTATGTGTGTGTATTACAGACGCGGATCCATGAAATCTCCCTTCTCCCCTCGCTTGTGGTCGTTCTGTCTCGCTCGCTCACACACACACACACACACACACACACACACACACACACACCGTATGGCGGCCGCAGCGGGCTTCACTTCTCCTCTCTCGGACAAAAAGATCTGAGTCCGCCATGCGGCTGCCTGGGCAAGAGCGCCACACAGCGAACCCCAGAGGCCGGTCGAATTCGGACAAGCCGCTCCTTGCCCAGCCAGCCACACGGCGGTCTCAGATCTTTTTGTCCGAGAGAGAAGTGAAGCCCGCTGCCGCCACCGCCGCCCTAAAGTGTGTGTGTGTGTGTGTGGCCTTGTTGTACCGTCATGCAACTGTGTTTAACTCAGTTCTGTGCCTCTTTCCCCCTAGGAATAGAAAGTCCACAGTGGTCAGAGGAGGCATCAATTGTCTTCAGAAATCATGTTGAGAAGAAGCCCTTGGTAGCGCAAGTGGAAGCAATCATCGATGGGGCTAATTCATGGGACAGAAAAGTGGTTGTCTATTTAGTTGATACATCATTACCTGATACTGATATATGGATCCATGATATTATGACCCAGTATTGTATGGATATTTCAGAAGCAAATTGATTTTTTGAACATTAAGTAAGTTCAGCAATAAGAATGTGAATGTTAATATAGCTGTGACTAAAACTTCTGGTTTACTTCTGATTTTTGCACTGTTTAATGTTAGATTATTATCTATATAAATAAATAAATAAATATTTCTGTTAACTTATATCGTTGGAACCCTTGTCTTGTACTTCAAATTAAGAATCATTTAAAGGTAACTTAATAGTTTTCCTGCTGGCTAGGCAGTGTTCTCAAGACATCTGCATTTCGATCCTCCTTGTCCCCACCATGTTATGTCATTAAAGAGTCACAGAACAAGACTGAAAGAAACTTCAAAAGAGCCGCTGCCTGTCAGAAAAGACAGCTGTCAATTAAATGAACCCAGTTCTAATTCTATATGAAGTGTGTTCACATGATCAGTGCTGTGCTTCAACATGTGATAGCAAGACTAGAGATAGCTCACCTATTTAGCACCATTCCAGCTCTGAAAACTCTTAACTGGGTGAGGGATGAGTAACTTTTAATTAGGACCAATGCAGCAGAAGTAGGGTGGGGGCAATCTTCTCCCTACAACTGCCTGTGCATCTCCAAGAAAAAAGTTTCATGGAAGCGAAAAGGATTCTGCAGAACCAGGAAACACTCTGGGGCTGATTACAGGCAGCTCTGAAAGAAAACAAAGTTAGTTCCCTTGTTCTCCTTCAAGAGAGCTACAATTGGATTCAGGTCTGTGACTATTAGACAGTCACTCTACTGCTGCTTTTCAGTAAATAAAAAAGAAAAACTGCAATAAATGAGCATAAGTTATTTTCAAATGTGCACACAAATAACATTTTCCCCAAATGCTTTCTAAACAGGCCTACCTAGATTTTACCTGGTTTCTCTCACACACCTGTCTGTGACAGAAAATCCAGTGTAGCAACTAATCTAGAGTCTATTAGTTATGCATGTGTTTCATGTCTTACATTTTACAACAGGCATCAAAATGTGTTTAGGCATCCATTTAAAATGGTGATGTGTGAAGCGGCTCCCTATGTGTATATCTCCAAAGGCTTTTAGTAGTTTGACTATCACTTTATAAGTATGAGATGTTCATACCTTCCAAGCTTCACAGAAGCTTATCATCTTTATTATAATACTGGTGGTCCATGCTTTCCATGCACAGTAAGCTATATTCGCATTTTCAACCTGCTTTCGCATCTCAGTTGTGTCACTGCAAATTACAAGACAAATACACAGTCTAGCTGAAGCAAGGATATCGTTTGTTTTAAAAATCATATGTGGAGCCCAGGAGACTAGGAAGACTGTTGCTAACACACTTTTCAGCTCTCAGTGCATGGTCACTAGCTGGTTCATTTTGTATGTGAATTTGTACTTTTGTCATACAAAAAAGTTCGTTCAATGCAAAATTTAATCACAAGGGTAAGATCTTGTAAAGAAGCCACCCATGGTTTTATTATTGGTTACATATATATCTTGCATTGAATTTATAGCAGGGTAAACTACACTTATGCCTGGTCTATCCTCATAATAACCTTTTGGTGTAGGCCGGATGGTTTTTTTAGCCCATGCTCACCACAGTGCATTTAATACTTTATAACTGCTGCAGTAAAATAAATTAGTATACCTCTAGCTGTTCTTGATCTTCAATTCCCAGAAGCCCTGATCAGCAGGAATGCAGACGTGGGCTTCTGGTAATTGAAGTCCAAGAACACCTGGAGTGCCAAGGTTTGCCATCACGGCTTTAGGGAGTCAATCCATCTCATGTTTTCCTCTTCATGCTGCCTTCAATCTTTCCCAGTATTATTACCTTTTGTAGAGAATTTTGCCTTCCCATGATGTGACCAAAGTAGGACAGCCTCAGCATCATCATTTTGCCCACAGATAACCTGATTTGCTCTACTATCCATTTGTTTTAACGTCCTGGAAGGTAATCAGTGTTCCGTGCTCTCTGGTGTCTAGTCATGCCTGCCACATGACCATGGAAATGTCTGCAGAAGTAGACAGCGCTGGCTCATCAACTTTGAAACGGAGATGAGCACTGAACCCTAGAGTCAGATATGGCTGGCTTTCGAGCAAGGGAAACCTTTATCTTACCTGGTAGTCCAGAGTACCTGCAAAGCTTTCCACCAGCAATTTAAATGAGTAAATATTGTACCTGTCAGGCTTGTTTTACTGGCCAGTTTCACATGGTGATTAAGTGCATTGTTCTTACTGTTCCAAATATTTATCTACAACCCCACCATTTTTTTCTGCCTTATCTCATTTCTCAAAAACAGTAGTGCCTCCACCACACATTACTACAACTATTTTAGCTTCCTGGTGGCACTGGCTCAGATCTTCCCACCTTCTGTGGCCAAGCAGACTTTTATTGTAATATAGACCTTGTCTCTTACACCAACCATATTTAGTACCATTCTACTTTGATAGATCGCCTGTTCCTGTCCATTGTCCAGTGGAGCTAACTAATAGAATTCAACCACCTCCCTCCCAACAGTATTTTCATCAGCCTTTCCATTTACACCTGTTTAAAAAGATTGCCACCTTATGATGCAAGGGAGCCATCAAACAAATCCCTCATCATCAAAAGTTCACCAGTAGTTATACTGAAGTAGGATGGGTGGTGATGTCTTTATCCAGTTCTTAATTATGATGTGCCACAGGATATATAACAAAGCACTTTTATGTGGTGCCTGTTTTCAGTGTTCTTCCCATGTTTCAAGATAATGACTGGTTTGCCACAGTTTATTTGAAAGATTCTTACACAGAAAGAGCCTCCTTGAAGATTGTGGTGTTTTTGAACCACAACCAGGCATATCCTGGTAACAGCAACCTTGTGTCGCCTCCTAATCTTTTTCACACTAGACCAAGCCAAAAGAACTGCAGAATGAATTCACCAAAAGCTGCCTTCATTTTGGCAATTTCCCATCTGGTCTAGATACGGAAGCAGCAGCAGCAGCAGCACTACACTCAATGGCATCAATATCAGACTCTAGCCTTCAGTTTTTCATTGGCATGGAGGTCGTTTACCAAGACCATGACAGAATCACAGTTGACCTGTGGAAACAAAGGCATAACCTTGTTTCCTTATTCTGTGATTGGTTGTTGCCTCTTCAAGCCTCCTTGCCCATCATGACATTGTCCTAGGTCAGTGATGGTGAACCTTTTAGAAACTGAGTGCCCAGACTCTCTGCTGGGGAAAGAACCGCTCCATTGGGCTGCTGGACAGAGGGGTGGGGTAAACTGCTGGGGGGAGGTAGGAAGTGCTCCCATTGGGCTGCTGGGCAGAGGGGCAGGGAAAACTTCTGGGGGGAGGGAGGAAGCACTGTCATTGGACCGAGGGGTGGGGCAAATGCTCGGGTGATGGCTTGAGTACCAATAGAGAGGGATCTGCATGCCTCTTCTGGCATGTGTGGCACCACTGTCCTAGTTCTTCATCTCAACCCTTTGTCTTACCTTATTTCAAGACACCACATTTAAAGGAATCAGAGTAATCTAGATCAGCCCTTAGCAAGTGTCCTAGGAAGGTTGCTCAAAATAATTGCCATGATATGCACCTTTGCTGCCAAACCAAAAATTTATACAACTTCAAGTTGTCACACTATGAAGTTCTGACATCTGTAGCAACTTTGTGGTTTTCCAGGGTCCACATGCACCCACTCCAATCCTGGTATCTTTTTCATTGCAACCCACAGCTCTGTACCAGATGACTTCAGCTGGCAGTCATTCCTTCTGGTGTCCTTTCCTTTTGATGGCAGACAATATCAAACACCTGTTTCTGGCATGCTTTTCACTCAACAGTTGTATTCGGAGGAAATGGATGCCAAGGAAAGCTCATCAGTACATCAGGTTCTCCATTGTACTACTAGTTACTGGGACAGTAAGTTCCGATCCCTACAGACAACTCCACCAATGTTTGGTGCACAAACGGGCAAAGAACAAACATCCCAGTTGTGGAAAGAAGACTGATAGGAAAATGTCCCAGAAAAGGTGGAAGGCTGAGGCAGGAAAGAGGTCAGGGTGAAGGGTAACCTTGGTCTTGGCACCAGAGTAAATATGGTCAGTCCATCTTTAATACCAGCCTTCTCTGAGAAGATTAAATTGTTAGGAACATCCTTGGGTATCTATTGCATATTGGGTGGTGCAATTGGTACCATGGACTTCTGCCACAAGTAGGTCCATCACCTACTTAAGGTCTTTAGGAAATATGTGGAGATAATCTCCACCTGACTAATACCTAGAATTTCAGCAACTGCCCAGATTTGCTTTGTGAAACGTGTTTTTATGTGACACGATGATAGCTTTGGGACACAGCTGACGAAACGTTTGGTGTTGGAACCTGACCTAATTGATTGTTCAGCCATCTTTCTCCAGATGGGAGATCAAATTTAAACACAATTAGTTGTACAATTAAAAAACAAACTGGAATAATTAAAATAAATGGCTTTTAGTAAAGGTAAAGGTTTCCCTTGCTTGAAAACCAGTCTTATCTGACACTAGGGTTCAGTGCTCATCTGTATCAAAGCCGAAGCGCCAGTGCTGTGATTAATTTTGGAGAATTTGTTTTTAAACCACGAGAGCCAGGTGATACAAATGCAGATAGGAAATACCGTTTGTTCAGACCACTTTTTTTAAAACCAGGTCTTTCCTGATTAACAATCACTTCTTTAGGCCCTCTATCAACCATGGGTAGAGCCGAATAATTAATATAAATGACAGTCTAAAAGCCATGGCAGATGTTTATGCCAGGCATGCTTCTTAAAGGTGCAATAGGAGATAGGCTGCATTCCGTTTACTCTAACTATAAGAGTAAACCAGGGGCGTAGCTACCGCCGTATCTGCCGTATCAATTATACGGGGCCCCCGGGCCACGGGGGCCCCCTACAGCAAAAATTAATAAAAACTTCCCAATTTTTTTTATTTCACAAGGGCCCCCCAAACAAATTTTTATACGGGGCCCCGTTAAGGCATGCTACGCTTCTGGAGTAAACAGTCCTTTTTTTAAAAAAGCTAAGTACAGTAGTTTTGTCTGGAGTTGTAGAGGGAAGAGTGGCTTTCCTGAGAACAGACGTTCTTTCCCCCCATTTCCAAATCTAAAACTTGCAATAGCGACCCCACAGAAAGGTTGGCCAAAGGGGCAGGAGAAACCGCTTGCTGGTTTGCGATCACGCCCAATTCCTAGGAGAATTGGGCATGATCACCTGGGACTGCGGTGACTTCGTAGTTAAGACCCTGAACTTGATGACTGGAAGGCCGGCAGGTCAGCAGTTCAAGACCCGAGTGCTGCACGACGGAGTGAGCTCCCGTCATTTCCCCCAGCTCTTGCCAGCCTAGCCATTCGAAAACAAGAAATTGCAAGTGGATTAATAGGTACCACTTTGGCGGGAAAGGTAACCGCTGCTTCGTGCTCCGGCGTCTAGTAGTCATGCCTGCCAGACGACCAGGAAAACGTCTGCAGTCGCAGGCAGCGCTGGCTCTTTGGCTGTACATGGAGACGAGCACCGTACCCTAGAGTCGGACACGACTGAGTTTCGAAGGAGAGCGACCTAGAAAAGCCGCACGAATGGCTGGGAATGAGCCGAGAGCAACACCACAGCCTGCCTTCCTTTACTCCCCGGGAGAAAGGGGCCATTTCTTTCTGGCAAGGGGCGAGGGGTGGGCGGCCACCTTTTGGACCCCGTGCGCGTGTACGTGTTTGGTGTGAGTGTGGGTGAGAGAGAGAGAGAGAGAGAGAGAGCACTTTCCGCTGCCTCGTCTGTCCTCTCGGGCTTCCTGACTGACAGCAGCGGTGGGCAGGCGGCAGCGACGGGAACCCCACCCCACCCCCACTTTTCCTCCGTGCCTCTCCGCGTAACTTTCTCTCTCCTCTTGCCCGGCGCGCGTCTCAGTGGCGGCGCGCGTCCGTCTCCCCACTCCGCAGCAGGTAGGGAGACCTGAAAGGGTGCGGGCAGGTGGAGGGAGACTGGCTGGGTTTGGCGGGAAGGGCAACGAACTCCAGAGGGGACTTTGAACTATCCCCCCTCCCCCCCCTTTACAATTTCCTCGCCACCCCTTTGGACCCGAGAGGTCCATATCTGGCCAAAACCCTCCGCTGCCCCGGAGAGGGCGGGGGCGCCGTTTGAGTGCAACTATAAATAGCCCCCGTTATTTATAGTTTGTGTCCGTGTGAATGTGCGTGTCCGTGCGTGTTTTGAGACGTAACAATAGTTTTGGGGATGGGGGGAGGCATCACAGAGTAGGACACTTGCTGCTCCCCCCCAGCTTGGCTGCGTTTCTGGGCAAAGGGTGGTTAGGAGGGAAAAGCGGGAGACTGTGGGGGTCCGGAAAGCTTTGGCCCCTGAAAGTTTGGGTCCCTGGGATGGGTGACGATTAAGCAAAAGGCAAAGCAAACCCACTTACATACCGCCCCATAGCGCTTAGTTAGTGCACTCCCTGCCGCAGGGATTGTCAACCCGTGAGCCGGATGTGGCCCATGACACTATTTTATGTGGCCCACCACTAAGACACCAGGAGATGCCATGTGGTGGAGGAAAGGCAAAAATCTGGCCCCTGGAAGCTGTCTGAGGGAGCCCGGCTTAAAAAGGTTGAGAACTCCTGTTCTGGGCTGTTCACAAGTTAATTAGCATGTTGTCCTCAGCATGCTGGATACTCATTTTACTGACCTCAGAAGGATAGAAGGCTGAGTCACCCTTGAGCCCTGGTCAGTATCGAACTCAACCTTCTGCTTGCAGTAGAGCAGTTTAACCACTGCGCCACCAGGACTCCCCAGTCCTCCAGCCGCCTGCCGGGCCTCCCCGTAAACAGCCATTCTTGCCCTGGTTTGGAACCTCTGCAGTGAGGGGAAGGATTCTGACTGCCAAACCTGGGGTGGGGAGAGAGAGCCAGTCGTGTGGGTCACTTTGTTTATTTGGGTTTCCCGCCCTCAGGTGCCAGGAGGGGGTTTCAAAAATCCTCCTCACAGCCTGTGTGCCCATAAGTCAAGACCCTCTTTCCCCAGGGCAGGGGAAAGACCTACACTAGTACAGTATATGCAAACCAGTTTTTTAAAAAACCAACTTAATAAGCAGCTATTTGGTGTCCCAGTAAGTATTTGTGCTGCTCCTGAAGCTCAGGCTGTGCATTCCTGGCCACTTGTGAGTCTTTTTCCCACCAGCTGCTCTTGTCTAATTGTTCAGGCCCAAAGTTTGCTTGTGTGCAGCCGGAAATGGTGAGCTGTCTGCGTGGTATGTGGGGGCTCCCAGTGCTTCTGTCTCACAGCTGCTCCATTGGTTCTGCTCAATATTGCAACAGTTGCAAAGAAATTAAATTCATTTATTTCAAATGGTAGCAGTGTTAGTCTGTGTTTCAAGATATCAGAGAGTAAACAAAACAGAAAGACAAAAAACATTGTGGCACTTTAAAGACTAACTGCTGTATTTTAATTTTAGGGTCATTAGCTTTTATCCTCTGTTTTTCTACACCCAGAAAGAGAGAGAATGGGAGACATTTTTCTGCCAAGGGTTGAGGCAGTTTCTCCCTCTTGTCTTTTCTATTTTATATAATCCCTGATGATGTGAGAAAATGAGTCATAAAGTGTGATTTGCTGTAGGTGGGTTGCTAGAGAAGGGAATGTTAAACAGAGATAAAGCCGAGGCTGCCAGCCTGAGCAGCTCGGTTGTTGGTGTATTTGAATCAAGGTAGGGAAACTCGTGGGTGTGCACATGTTGTTGGGCTACAAAGTTTACCATGTGATGGTGCTTGGATGCCAGCAACATCTGGAAGACACTATTAAAAGAGCAAGAGTTGTCAAGTGAAAACAGGCTGATTAGCTCCTGTTCCTTCCAACAGCCCTTTTATGTGCAGAAACTAGCAGGGCAGCTTTAAAAAAAAACAGCTTGGAGATAATAAGTATTATCACTTACTAAGGCTTGAAGATCAAGCTCCTCTGAAAAGCATAGGAGCCAGTTGTTGTTTTTTTAAAGAAAGGGCAGCCTGAGCAGCAAATTTCATTTAGGATTAAGCAAGTAAAGCTTTTTCCTAGTATGTAGGTAAGGGGTACATCAGAAAACCATTAAAAAGGTGAGATCTCAAATGCTTCAGGAGGTATTTGGGGCTTTAAAACAGGATAGCCAGTTTAAATGTTCTTCTCTTGTGGATGGCATTATGCTTTTCCTTGTATGTTACTTTATTTTTCTGGTACAGAAGAGGAAATTTCAGCAGCTGCAGGTGTATCTGTATGAAGGACAGGATTGTTCTCTCTCCTCCCCCCTTGTTCTTGAGCACTCTTCACAGTGTGGTAATAGTAAAAGCGCGCGGGGGGGGGGGACTCCAGGATCATGGCCAAAAGAGACACTCAAGGCTATACCAAAATAAAAGTTATGAATAATATATGTGGAGAAAAATAGTAAAATTATTGAAGTATTATAATGGCTTGTCTAGTGTAGTTCTTGATACAGTATTGTTGTTGTAGTGGATAGAGTAGATTTTCTCAGGCTTGGGGCCCCAGATGTTCTTGAATTCCAATTCTCAGAAGCCGTGATCAGCAGGAGTGCTGACTTGGGCTTCTGGTAATTGAAGACCAAGAACATCTGGAGTGCCAAGATTGAGAAATCTTGGGGTAGAGTAATGGACTAGGAATCAGCAGACTTGAGTTTAAATCCCCACTAGGTGATGGAAACATTACTGGTGTGTGTGACAATGTTAAACCATTGCCTAAATATCTCGAATACTTTTGAACACCCTAGCAGGGTCACCATATGTTGCATCTGCAACACTAGGTAACTATATTTAAATTGACGTCATTTCTTTTAAAATATTACTAACTGGGATGAATTAGTTTATATGTTTTTGGTTTAACATTACTGTTTGGACCCTCTGTAAGTTTGACAAAAATATTTGTATATACTTTCTCTTTAGATTGCCATGTTTTGTTACTTTAGCCTGCAGAACTTTTTCCCCTTCTCAAATTTATGGAGCATACGAACTAGTTAAATATATTGTCTTTGGGGCAGTGGGTGGGATGAGAGAGTAGCAGCTAGTTTCCCTGGGCAGCCAGGTTGAAAATGTAGCCTTAAGCCCCTTTCTGTAGTTTCCTATTCATATCTGAGACAGGATATCCAGTGTAGTGTAGTGGATACAGTGATGGGCTAGATCTCAGGAGTCCTAGGTTCAAGTCACTGTTTGGCCATGGAAAAGCATGGGTGGGGATGCCACAGGAAAAACCACTTCTTAAATACTGGACTTAACTTACCTTGAAAGCTCTATTAAGGTTGCTCTAAGTTGGTTCTTGACTTGACAGTACGTAAAACATAGATTTACAACAGTCTTTGTTGCCAGAGACATCATATTTTTCGCACCCTTTCTTGTGGCTCCTTGGATTGGCAGCGAGACATTCCCATGGTTCCCAGTCTCCCAGTCCTTTGGTTACTACCCCCAGTGTACAGTATAAAGAAGATAGCAATGGGAATGAGAAATGTGGTCTGAGTTGGTGGACTTGGAAGAAAAGTCATTTTCATGTAACCGAAGCTTATTTGTTACTACTGTATGTATTAAGTTTGTCAAATTTTGTTATGGCTAAATATCTGAAGTGCATAATCTTGTTTATGATCTTTGTGTAAAGGTAAGCAATTTGGTTTTGAATCGATAAATATCCTGTAAAATACAAAAGAGCTGGTAATGTGCAATTGTTTTGCAAATTTCTCCCTTTTACATAATTTACATAAATGCTAGGCATCTGACCAAAGCAGGCAGACAGTATGTTTCTTCCATGATGCCATTTAATTGATGACATTCATCCAGTGTTGAGTCAATATTTAAAGTTCTTCAGATAATGTTATTTCAGTGATATTCACAGCATGCTCTTAAGGTACTACTATATCACTACCCTGAGCTGCAGATTAGAGGTCTGAAACTAAAAGGCTCTCATTCAGTGTTTCTCAGCCTTTAGTTTTTGTACTTCAGTTCCCAGAAACCTAAGTCAGTTTCCCAATGCACTGATCAGCCAATGTAGTGACTTAGTCTTCTGACATTTGAAGTCCCCCTGTGGGGTATGGGCCCTACATTGGGAACCACTGCTCCAGTTTGTTTCTGTCTGTCTGCTGCAGAGGTGAGAGACTTTCACCATCCTCCTCAGCCCACCCAGTTTTGTGCTCGCTATATCTACAATACCATCTAGCCATCTCATTTTTGGCTGCCCCCTTCTTCTTTTGCCCGCCACCTTTCTCAGCATCAAGGCTTTCTCAAGTGAATCCTCTCTTCTCATTTGATGTCCAAAGTACTTTAGATTCATCTTTACTATTTGACCTTCTAATAAGCAGTCATGGTTGATTTCTTCTAGGATCGACCAATTTGTTCAAAACTTTCAAAACTCTCTGCCAACACCACATTTCAAAGGCATCTATTCATCTGTGCTCAGCTTTCCTAATGATCCAGCTCTCAGAACCATAAATTACCACCGGAAATACCATTGCTTTGACTATACGAATTTTTGTTTGCAAGGTGATCTCTCTACTTTTAACTATGTTCCCCAGGTTTCTCATAGCTTGTCTCCCAAGCATCAGTCACCTTTTTATTTCATGGCTGTAATCCCCATCTGCAGTGATCTTTGACCCTAAGAAAATAAAATCTGTCACTGCTTCTACTTCTTCCCCATCTATTCTCCAGGGACTGACAGGGCCTGTTGACATTATCTTTGTTTTCTTGATAGTGAGTCTCAAGCCAGCTTTTGCACTCTGCTCTTTCAACCTAAGCAGAGGCTTCTTTAGGTCTTCCTCACTTTCTGCCATTAGGATAGTATCATCTGCGTATCTCAAGTTGTTGATGTTTCTCTGAGCAATTTTGATCCCAACTTGTGAGTCATCCAACCCTGCACTGCACATTATGTGCTCTGGTGTATAAGTTGAATAAGTAGGGTGACAAAATGTAGCCTTGTCTTACTCCTTTTCCTATTCCAAACCACTCTGTCATTCTGTATTCTGTCCTAACTATTGCTTCTTGACTCATCTACAGAGTTCTCATGAGGCATATAAGGTGTTCTGGTATTCCCATCTCTTTAATTACTTGCCACATTTTGTTATGGTCCACATAGTCAAAGGCCTTGGTGCAGTCAGTGAAACAGAAGTAGACTTGTTTCTGATACTTCTTTGTTTTCTCCGTGATCCAATGTATATTGGCAATGTGGTCCTAGTTCCCCTGCCTCTTGGGAACCCAGCCTGCATTTCTGGTAATTCTCCACGTGCTGCAGAAGTCTATCCTGTATTATCTTGAGCGTCACCTTGCTAGCTTGTGGGATGAGTGCAGTTGTTCGATAATTTGAACATTCTTTGGCATTACCCTTTTTGGGGATTGGAACATATACAGTCAAACCTCGCATAAAGAGCGATTCGCTTAAAGAGTAACTCGCTTAAAGAGCAGAATTTTCTCTTAATGTTCGCTTTGCTTAACAAATAAAACCAACCAAAAACTCGCTTAACAAATAAATCGGGGTTCACAATCCCCCCCACAATTGGTCATTTACAATAGTGTTTAGCTTAAAGAGCAAACTCGCTTAAAGAGCAATCCTGTGGAACACATTATGCTCTTTAAGCGAGGTACAACTGTACTGATCTTTTCCAATCCTGTGGCCATTGTTGGGTTTTCCAGATGTTTTAGGCTACAATTCCTATAACATCTGACTATTGTCCATATTTCTGGAAGTTGACATTTGGGCTATCTGGAGGGTCAAGGGTTCCCTATCCCTAATCTTGTATGGAGAATTGTATTAATTTGGCAAAGTGTTTGGAACTGACTGCTCTGCCAGCATCTTTCTGCAGAACTTCTGTTACCTACAGAGGTACATATAGACAACTGTGTAAACTGACTGAAAGGAAAAGGTCTGGTGGGTGAGTAGTGTAGCCTTTTAAATGCTCAAGACAGAAGACTAAACATGGTCCTGATCTCCTATTGAGATTGATTTATAGCAATCATCTGGGAGTTATTCAACCAGTGTAAGAGACCAAACAAAGACTAACCCCACTCTTTGGGAAAGAACTGGGGAATCTATGACCTGATAATTGTTTTTGGACTTCAGGTCCCAGCCAGCACATAGCCAAATGTCTGTGAAGATAGGAGTTGCTTAACAGCTGGAATAGTTTGGATTCTCTGCTCTCATTTTGAGATACCGACTGGTAGACATCCTAGTATTTTGTTGGTGACTAACCAATTTCAGTAACTATTTTGTGCCACTTTAGGAATGGCCCCAATATCATCTAGAACAGGGCTCAGCAAACTTTGCTCTCCAGGTGTTCTTGGTCTTCAATTACCAGAAGCCCAAGTCAGCACACCTGCTGACATTTTGATACTCTGTATTCTGTCCTAACACAATGCATGTTACTGTACATGTATTCTGGTTCACAATACATGTTTCACATCAAGACGATCAATTGCTGAGGCACTCTCATTTCTTTCAGAACAACCCATAGTTTCTCATGATCCACACAGCAAAGGCTTTGGTAGAAAACACAGACTGATCTTCTGAAATTCTTTGGTATGCTCCAGTATCCCATCACCTCTTTATAGCAGTTTTAAGTATCTCTCCAGTCATCCGTGTAGGCTTTTATTTTTACTACATGCATTTTATTTTTGTATTGCTCCCCAATAATATTTCTGGGTTTGAGTCACAGCTCTTCTTGTTCCTAGTCAATTAAGTTTAGTAATGCAAGTCTGTTTCTTAAACAAACTCTAATGCTAGAAATTTTAACAGTTCATGATCAGTGCCACTATCTGCTCCTGGTTTTGTTTTGGCAAAGAAAATTAAGCTTGTCCATATCCTGCTTCCAATTACATAGTCTAGTTGACATTTGTAGACTGTTGAGTGATGTCCATGTCTACAGCCATTTGTTTGGTTACTTGAAGGATGTATTTGCAATAGATACTGTAATTTTCTTTGCAGATCTCTGAGAAGTTCTGTTTCATTTCTGTCCCCTAGTCTAAATTTTCCAGAAACATTTGATTCTGCCTTGCTCCCTACTTTTATGTTCTAGTCCAGGGGTTCTCAAACTTGGCTCTCCAGGTGTTCTTGCACTTCAATTACCAGAAGCCCAAGTCAGCACACCTGCTGTTTAGACCTGAACCTTTTTTCTGCTCTAGGCAACCTGGGTCACTGAATAAAGCTTGCTTCATTTTCCAATGCCCTTCTCTTAGTTCTGCCCATCCTTCTTTTGCGTCCATGAACCCACGCAACACACACTCTTGAAGACAGCATTGTGCAGACATCAGTAATGATAATGTACAGTACAGTCTATACTTGTCTTGCTGTTGCTTCTGACAATCAAGAATGTTTGTAGAGCTTTAAAATTCTTCAAAATCTTTTTGTTTAGAAGTAAAAGTGTGAAAAAAGAGACATATATAATACACTACAAGCATTAGGACTTCTGATAATAACATTTTAAGTTCTCATAAAACTATCATCTCTCTCCTGTCTCCAGCCCACCCTGTGTCTGACAGTTTCGTTCTGGCCAAAAGAAGGAGAAAAGCATTTGAAGCAGCTGTGGCTAAAAATGATTTATGTGATACTTACCTCGTTTAATAATAATTACTGTGACTTATTGCATGTTTTTGTTTTACTTTCGTGCAAATCCAGCAACCTGTATATCATACTGTTACAGTATTGAAGTGTACTTCTGGCAAAGTGAAGAAGCTTTTTTTTTTTTGGTGCGCTATACTAGCTTGAAAATAACCTGGCATTTCAGATTGAAAATGTAGAACACTTTACTTTTCTTCTTTAAGCTTGGTTGTATCTGTCCTTCATCTGCAAAGTACTGTATATACTGTACTGTATATATGCAGTAATTCAAACAACTCTATTAATTTTTTCTCCTTCCATTATAGGTAGAATCGGACCATTGATTGTTTTTTTGGCATTCAGAAGGTAAGTGTTTATTTTTATATTGTGCATTTCTAGTGGAGAAGTGCAAACTTCCCTTTGTCTTAAATTGTGTACTCTCATTTTTCTGGGAGTTATTGTGGGTTTGCTGCTTCAGAAATATAGGTGGATTGTCCATGGGAAGTTGCAATAAAATCAGTTAGCTAAAGCAAAGGAACAGAAATCCAAAAAAATATTATGTGGCATAAAGCAAAATGAAAGCTTTAAGAAACCAGCAAGGAAATCTAGACTGGGCTTATCAATCAGTGTCAAAACAGGGCTCTAGGACAGGAGTTCTCAACCTTTTTAAGCTGGGGGCGAGGTCATGTTCCCTCAGACAGCTTTGGGGTCCAGATGGCCATTTTGCTCTTCCTCCACCACATGGCACTTCCTGGTGTGGTAGTGGTGGTGGGGCTACATGAAATGGTGCCACGGGCTGTATTCGGCCCATGGGCCTCAGGTTGATAATCCTGGCTCTAGGCTTTAAGATGATTTGGTCAATTGATAATATTTACAAATACTGTACTGTAAAAGGAACCTGATGACTCTATCTCAAAGTCCAGCTGGTCCAGCATTTTTTTCTGAAATTAACAGGCAGAATGATCGAGAAGTAGTCTGGCCTTTCATCTATTAGCAGTCAAAAATCTTCCACAGATCCAGACAAGCTACTGATGATTATTTGTTAATCAGTGACGGTGATGATTCTAAGAAGTCCTTGTTTCTCTTCTATGTAGGTATTCAGTATGAACTATTTAGGGCAGGGATAGGTGGCGCAGGCATACACATGTGTAAGTATAGATAAATGTGGCTCCCAGATGTTGTTACAGTGCATCTCCCACAATCTTTTGGTATCATCTATGCTGGCTAGGTATGAGAGGAATTGGAGCCCAAACTAAAACTATCTACAGGATCACAGTTACCAACTGTTGATTTAGGGACATTATGTCTAGATAAACAAAGTGGAAACACGTCAAAATTAGAACCAAGATCTGGAATGTATGGCTATCCTCTTTTGGGGCTTTATGAGGACTTTTCTCTCTTCCGTTGCTCATCTGTTGTGTTATTTGGATTACCAAATCATAAGAATGCTTTACCGAGATAATACAGTACTCCCAAGCACCAGGACCTAACTCCTTGGATAATGAAAGAAATAAAGGTTCTTTATTAAGGAGAAAAAAAGAAGGATGTACTCATAAATAAACTGAACATTGCACATTTGATTTCTTTACATTGTGCTGTCAGCGCTCCTACTGGACATGTACCACCATGTCAGCGCTTCCTGTTGACATGTGCTCTACGTTACCTTAACATTGCCTGGCACTAAACTCGCTCCGCCTCATTCCTCTCCTTCTCCCCTCCTGGGTCTCCCACACACAGTCAGCTCCAATCTGGGACTACTGAGACTCCGAGCCATTTTCCATGGAGTGCTGGTCCAGCAAAATATTACCTTTTGCTGCAACCTGGAAGATCCACTCTCAAAGTGATCTCCAGAAAATATTTAAAAGGAGAGAGAATGGTAGCAGTGTGGCCTCTCCTGGCTTAAGCTGGCCTTACTCTGTCCCCCTCCCTTCAACAAACAACAATTTATTAAAAGAACTGGGGTTTATTTCTCTTAAAGGATATTAAAGATACATTGTTCACAAAATAGGTAACTAAATACTATATACATCACTATTCAAAAAGATGCAGGGGGAAAAAAATCTATACTTAGGTTTCCCCCACAACATAAAATAATCTCACTCTCTAATTTATTCTAAATCTTCTGAGAGAGCAGGTTTTCCTTCTTTTATTATTCTATTGATTCTCTTCTCAATCTCTTTAGATTTACCTCAGAATCATTTTAGATTTACCACAGAATGTTTCCCTCAGCATCACTCTGAGAAGTTGCCTCAGAATCACTTTAGATTCACCTCAGAATGTTTCCCTCAGCATCACTCCGAGAAGTTACTTCAGAATCACATTAGATTCACCTCAGAAAGTTTCTTCAGCTTCACTCTGAGAATTTACCTCAGAAAGTTTCTTTTAAGTTCTTTAGAATGTCCCTGAAGTTCTCTTTCTGAATCTCCTCAGAAATCCTCCTTCAGAATTCTAAACTGAATCACCTTCGAAATTCCTTTCCAAAAGTTTCTCTCAGTAAACTTCCTCTAAGCCAGTTCTCTCTCTGATTTTATCTCATTTTCCTTTCTCTGCCCATTCTCTCTCTCTCTTATTTCTCTTCAGGTTCCTCTCTTTTTTTAAACACACACACACACACACACACACACACACACACACACACACACACACACACACACACACACACACAGCCTTTTTATACCTAACCATATCCCCCCTCCTGCCTTACCTCCTTCACATGAGCCAATCAGATACCTCCCTGTATCTTTCATGTATTCTGCCCAGCAACAGGCTGTTAAGAGTCCAACAAAGAGAGATAACAAAGCCTAACATATGGACTTTTAACTCTATCTGGTGTAACTTGTGAGCTCATGGTAGGCTCTACCATGACATATGCTATGCAAACCTGTTTGGAAACAAATTTCTTTTTTGTTGAGCAAAACTGTAAATAAAATAATCACCAAATGAGGAGGCAGCTATGCTGACAAATCGCAACATAGTGTGAAGTCACAACATAGTGGGACACTCAGCGTTCTGTTGGCATATTGGACTGATAATGTATATTACTTCACTCATTTCAAAATCTGGCAAGCCTGGCACATACATGTTTGGGGTCCTTTCCTGGACATTCTGCCAAGTGAGTCACAGATTTCTGTCTGATAGTTTTGCCATGTCTATCCAGGCGCCTTCAGGTATTACTCTCTGGTCTAGGAATTGAATCCTAAGCACTTGACACAGAGAGAGATGCAAGGAGGTAGGAGATTATGACAGCACAAAGTCCAGGAGCTCTTGGCCAATCCTAGCAGGTTCTTAGCTTTAGGTCTCAAAGCTAGTTGCCAGCAGAAATGGGAATTTCATAACCGGGGTATAAATGCTTTAGCTAATAATTAAGGATGAGAGCGAGATAAGCAACCATCTCTTCTTTGCAAGATGACCATCATTCAGTGATGGATGAATATCAGGTCAAAATAGTGATGCTATATTTTAAAAGAGAGTAGACAATTGTATGGAAGATTGTCCACAACCATTCACCATGGTAATGAACTCTCCATGCTTAGACGCAGTATACCTCCTGAGTGCCAGTTGCTGAAGAGGACTGACAAGGCTGAGCTTCTGAAGTTCTGGTAAGTTTCTTATATGCATCTGGTGAACTACTTCATCTTCCGTGTCTAGGCCAGACATGAAGCTGCCAAAGTGAAGGCACCTTTTGGTGAGTTCATTCTGCAGTTCCTTTCACCTGACCTAGGCAGATGTTGCCCAGGGTACGCCCGATTGTGGTTCAAAAATACCAGCGTCTTTCAACGAGGCTCTTTTTGTGTACCCCTGCTAACTACTGTTGAAAGCAGAGTACTAAATGTCCATTCAGGTTAGTTAACTACTGTTGAAAGCAGGATACTAAATGTCCATTCAGCTTAGTTAACTACTGTTGAAAGCAGAATACTAAATGTCCATTCAGGTTAGTTAAGTACTGTTGAAAGCAGAGTACTAAATGTCCATTCAGCATTGTTAACTACTGTTGAAAGCAGAATACTAAATGTCCATTCAGGTTAGTTAAATATTGTTGAAAGCAGAATACTAAATGTCCATTCAGGTTAGGTAACTACTGTTGAAAGCAGAGTACTAACCTGGATGGACATTTGAGCTAATTGAAGTCAAGCTGTTTGTAAGTCTTCATTACTGTTCAGGAACCATCACTGTATATTTCATATTGTTTTTTGTGCTTCAAAGAGAGGAAAACAAACTAGTTATGATAATAGTGCTGTTGCTATTTTGAATGTTACAGCTTAAAAGGATACTGGATGTTTAGTTTGCATTAGGAGGAACTTCTGCAGATGATGTGACAGTGTTTGGTGGAACTTCAAAAATTTACTTGCTTGAGCCATGCAAATACAAGGTCAACTGAGTATGCAAGTCAAGCAGTTCACCAGTCTAGAAGCAGGCATCTCCTTTTTTGGTAGTGAGGGAGTATCATGTGTTCCAGCACTCTGTTGTCACAGGAGTTGAGTTAAAATGGTTCGGCCAGTTAATAACTCAACTAGTAAAATCATATGAATTGAACTGATCCTAATCCAGTCACTCACCCCAAGAGAGGGCATCCTTTGTCAAAAGCATCCCTGGTGCATCTCTTTAATGTTTTGAAAATGTCAAAGGTAGAAAGTTGCACAGCTTCTAAAAGCAGCCTGTACCCATTGTGGAAATGCCATCACCATTCGGACATTTCCCAAAAATTTACTCTCAGGCATTTCATAGGATGTGACTGTCCATTTTTGAAATCAATATGTTAGACTAATTCAGGGGTGCTCAAACGTTTCGGGCCATGGGCTGGTCACGTGGTTCCTCCCACCAGAAGAGGAAGTAAAAGGTGCCTTGAAATCTGTTTTGCAACAGGATGAGATAGATTTTTAAGCTGCCATTTTCTCTGCTTAAACTAAGGGTGTTCAAACTATGGCCCATGGGCCGGATCCAGCCCCAGACGCCAATTCATTTGGCCCACACCTTCCTTGCCACTCTTGTAGGCGGAAGTAAAATGTGCCTGTACAGTGCACATTACTTCCGCTTCCAGGAGCAGCAAGGGTAGACGTGGGTTGGATCTAGCCCACGGGCCGTAGTTTAGGCACCTTTCACTAATTGAACATCCCAGTGATTTGTTATTCATGATGAGAGGTATAGTTTTATATTGTTATATTGTTTCCTTTGGTTTTATTTTTAGATTCCTTTTCTAAATTCTTGTTGTATGTCTAAAATATATTTTAGGAAAATGACATCTAATCCTCCGCGCGCTACTCATTACTATTACTACTCCTAATAATAATAATAATCAACAACATCCTTTTCTTCCTCCAGTATATGGTTTCCTGTATTTAACAGAGGAAGTCTAATCCTGAGCGTCAACTGAGAGGCAAAGTTCCATAGCTGCTTGTCTCTCTTTTTTAAAGCAAAGCAATCACATTTTATATATATAGATATAGATATAGATATAGATATAGATATAGATATAGATATAGATATAGATATAGATATAGATATAGATATAGATATAGATATAGATATAGATATAGATATAGATATAGATATAGATATATAGAGATAGATAGATAGATAGATACAGTATATAGATATATAGATAGATAAATAGATAGATATAGATATAGATATAGATAGATAGATAGATAGATATAGATACACACACACACACACACACACACACACACACACACACACACACACACACACACACACACACACACACACACACACACACACACACACACACACTGCCCCATAGCGCTTAGTGCACTCTCTGGGTAGTTCAAGTTAATTAACATTTTGCCCAGAACATGCTGGGTACTCATTTTACTGGCCTCAGAAGGCTGGAAGGCTGAGTCAACCTTGAGCCATGGTCACGATGGAACGCACAACCTTTTGGTTGTGGTACAGCAGTTTAATCACTGCGCCACCAATCTGTGTTGTAAATGTCCAATGGTTCATCTGCACATACCTGATGTTGCTGGCCTCACATGATGGCCAAGTATGGAATTATCAGTATCGCACATGTGTAAATACTGGCATCTGACCAATCCATAATTCATAATGACACTTTCATTCTTCTGTGCCTCTGCCTGGAAATACCCAAAAAAGATGGGGAAAAAACAGAAAGGACTCCTAAGGGTAGGGCTGTATATTGACAACACTCTGGGATAATATTGGCACACAGAGAGAACAATATTTGCCATAAATTATACTGCAATACTACATTCCTTTTCTTTTTTTTTTTTTACTACATTATAGCTGCTGATGGTGCATCTTTTGTAAAGTCCAGGGAATTGGGAGCTAATGGCAAGAATGATCTCCTTAAAAGCACAGAATCCTCAGAGATCCCTTCTTCTTCATTCCTGTCCTGATCAAAGCCTGGACTGCCAGAATGAAGCCACTCTCTTGGCTTTGTCATTGGCCCAACTTAAGTCCTCATTGGTGCATGTTTCTGGCAGTTATTGGCAGACCAGTAAATCAGCTGGGTTCTGTATCTCTCCACATTCACACAGCATGTTGTTCTCTGCCAGCATCCCCACTTGAGCCTGTTGGTCCTGCATTTAGGGACTCCAACCCTCAGCCTATTCAGGGTCCTCCAAGTGACGTAGGGGAGGTTGAGTTCCTCAGCTATATCCTCCTTTAATGTTGTCCCTTGTCCAGTGAGCTTCATCCATCTTCTAATTTGGGTTTGCTCTTGTGTACCATCAAGAATGGTTGTTCTTGCCATAAAAACTCTTCCTGGATCTGAGATGGCAGATTTGAGACTCATATCCGTTCAAAGGATGTCGAGGGTCCTTCTCTTGCTTAGCAATCTTGACATCTGCTGCTACTTCTCTCCTTACCAACAAGAGGATTTTTTTCCAACTGGTGTAGGTCTGAAGCTTCCTGTCACATAATAGATCCCTTTAAGAGATTAAGAGATCCCTTAAAGTCTGGAAGAGATGAAGCCACACTTTAGGTGTGGGTGTAGCCTTTTGTAGCCAGCACAAACTTGGAGTGGGTTGTTGGATTCCACTAAGCTCTGTTGGTAGATTTGTAAATAAAACTGATGTTATTAATAACACAGCTATTGCAAAATGGTTTAGTCTTCAGTGTTGTTTTATTAAAAGGAAATGGAGCCCTTTAAATGAGAGTGCCTCATAACTAAGGCAGCAGGTGCTTCCCCTTGAAATTTTTGAAGGAGACACACCCTGTTCCAGTCCATGAGCAGACCCTGCCTGGGTTGTCAGTTTTTACCTCATCTTACCACCCAGAAGTGGGATACGTGTAACAATATTTATATTTTTAATTTTTTTTAAAATTTAAAACATTTAAATGATGCAGTGCTCTCCTTCCTACAACTGCCATTTGTAGCATAGGGATTTGCTCTGCACTGAATTGCCCTTAAGCTAATAAATGGATTTAAAATGTATCAGTGCATTAAATCACATTTGTTATTTATGGATGTCTTTTTCCCTAACAGGTTTTAGCTGTAGCGACTAATCCAACAGCAAAATTCAAAGTTTGTTTTTCCTCTCCTTTTTCTTCTTTAAAAAAATATATCACAAATTCAGGTCATTTCATTTCGAAGAGGCAAAAGAAAATTCTTCAGGATGTCTTACAGACAAGGACTAGAGAAATACCGAGATCTCGATGAGGATCAGATTCTTAGAGCTCTGACAGAAGAGGAGATAAAGATGCTCGAAGAAGAACTGGTGGAATTAGATCCAGATGTAAGTAGTTTTTAAAGGACAACTTATGGAAAGTAGGCTAGGTCTATCTCGTGATGCTTAGTCATGTTGTTAATTGAGCCTTCATGTTCAGGGGCAGTATGCCTTTGAATACCAGCAACTGCTTCCGTGCTGTGCTTGTCATCTCCCACAGGAATCTGGCTGGGCGTCAGGGTTCAACGCCACCACAGAATCTGACACTGGGATCTGAGGGACGGAGGTAGGGGTTCAGCCAGTGCGCCAATACCAAATTCTGGCACAAAGAAGCCAGCTAGCTCCAGCAAGTAAGTCCCTCAGCAGCAATAGGTTAGACCAAGTCATGTGGTACTTTTTTGAACTATATGGACGTGTCCTTGTTGGTCGCACTTACTAATCTGAATCTCATCAGTAGCAGAGCCTGCTGCTGTCTGTCTATCTCCCTCTCTGCCTGCCTACTTTGTGTGTCATATCAAGGCCAATCTAATCACATCACACTCTGGTTGTACTCTGGCCAGGCAAATGTTCCTAGACAGACAGGACATGAAAGCAATCAGCTCTCCTGTTGTTCCCCTGTATCACATATTGAAAGATGGGCTGCCCCTATACCTGGAGATGTTGCTGAATTTCTTCCTCTTGTTTCTGAAGAGAGCAGTGTAGCATGCTACTAGTCCCCAGTATAGCTGGCTGGATAGCTTAGTGGCTTAAGTATCTGGCTGTGGAGCCAGAGGATGAAAATTCAGTGCCCCACTGTGCTTCCCAGAAGAACCAGCCGGTGTAGCTATGGGCAAGCTGCACAGTCCCAGGGCACCCCCAGAAAAATAAATGATGAACAACTTCTGGGTACTGTATTCTCTACCTATAAAACTCTGGAAAGGGCAACCATGAGTCAGAATTGACTTAAATGCATGCAATTATTATTGTCATTTTTTTTGCCAGTATGCCATCTTGGACTAGCAGTAATTAACAGAGGGATTGTCAAGATTCTGTGCAATTTGCAGATGTCAGGGATACTACATCATCGTGATTGATATCGGAGGAATTGTCACCATAGAATCGGCCTGAGAATAGCTTCAGCTGTTACAAGACACTCCAATAACTCCTGTGTTTGAGCTGTGCTTGTTGCAATAAGCATTTAAAAGGGGAAGACGAGACCCCTTTAACCCCAAAGACACTGGAAATGCCTGCTCTAATGCTTGGCTGACCGCAGCTCCTTGTATGTCTAGAGAGCTCTGTCACCTCTTCATATTGTAACAACTGTTCAAGGAGGAGAAAGAGAATCCGAATTAGATGCTTTTTTTTAGAAGACATCAGGTTTTTTTAAAAGTCAGGGAATTTCTGGCCTTCAAGTGTTTTGGATTGTAATAAAACTGTTCTCTCATCCAACCCTATAATGAAGCAAAGAGTAGGGCCCTGTACCCAAGGCGTAGGTGGACATTCCATTAGAGTAGGAGCAGCTCTTGCCAATGGTGAGGCAACATGCTTGTGTTTTTCCCATGAAGCTGGACACCACTACTTTGCTAAAGCATTGGATAGTTACCTGTGAGGCAATCCCGGTTCATCCCCCTCCTTATAGGGTGGTAGGTAAGAGGGCCCTGGCAATTGAGAGGGAGATATGTGAGATGTTGGTAGTGGGAGTAATTAGAGAAAGTACATCTGAGTTTGCGTTGCCAGTGGTATTGGTCGAAAAGAAGGATCCTTCAGGTAATGTCAAAAATAAGATCAGGTTCTGCCTTGATTATCTAAAGGTGAGTTAGGTTATGCAGGCAGATCCTAACCTTATGCCAGTGACAGATCACTAAGATGAGTCCATTGCTAAAGCTAGAAACATTTCCACACTGGATTTAATGAAGGGCTATTAGCAGGTTCCCTTGGATCAGTAGACGGTGGCTAAGATGGCTTTCGTTAACCATTATAGTTTATTTGAGTACATGAAAATGCCTTTTGGGCTAAAGAATGCAGTATCACTTTTCAGAGATTAATGAATAACCTTTTGGCCAATCTTCCTTATTCTTGGGATGATATAGATGATGTGGTGGTATTCAGTGATTTCTTTCAGGCCCACATTTGCCACTTGGAGCTAGTTTTAGAGGGTTTCAAAAAGGCAGGGCTGACTGTAAAAATGCCTTCTGAGCTCAAGGACACATTGACCAATCAATAAAGCTACCGGGGGTCTGGAGATGCTTAAGAGTGGGCATAAAGAGCCTTACCCAGGTGTTGGGAGCAGACTACCTTCCCAAGAAAAATGATGGCGATGAAGACATTGAAAGATTTGGTCATGTTGGTTCAGTCTTCAACCTAAATGGAGACTGCAGCTGAAAAATCAGAAAAAGTCCAAGATTCATGAGGCAGCAATGAATTAGAGAAGATCGAATGTAAGGTCACTGGAGACCTAGACCAGGAATATCCATAATCTTGTATTCCCAATCATCATGTTTGGATATCACAGCTCAGCAATAAAGAAAGATGACAGGAAAAATATTTCTTTGAAATATGGTGCTAGAGGAGAGCTTTGTGGGTATCCTAGGCTGCCAGAAAGACAAACCAGTATGAGATGGATTGACTCCCTAAGGGAAGATACTGGTTTGAGTTTGCAAGAGCTGAGCAGGGCTGTTGAGGTAAGAAAATTTTGGAAATCGCACATCCATAGGGTTGCCATAGGTCTCAGATGACCTGATGGTGTCTATTTATCTACTTGCAATTTTGTGCTTTCGAATTCCTAGGTTGGCAAGAGCTGGGACAGAGACGGGAGGGAGCTCACTCCATCATGCAGTGCCCGGGAATCGAACTCCAACCTTCCAGCCAGCGAGTTCAGCATCTTAACCACCTGAGCCACCGCAGTCCCAACAATCATGAGAAGGGACGGGAGTCACAAAAGGTCGTGTGTATGCAGTTGATTCATAGACAACTGCTTCCATCATATTAATTTGCCTGCCTGCACTTGCATATTTGTATTCTAATTCTGTTTCAGTGAGATAAAATTTAGAGTATTGCCACCAGTTTTAAATTTAACAGAGAGAGAGAAATAACTCAGGAATGCAGCTGTTTCAGAGTCATATGGGGTGGATTTTCTGTAATAGATATTTCTGGAAGAGCCAGGGATTGAAACTGGGACTTACTGCATTGTTGTGTCCCCTCCCAGGAATTCTGAGATATGGTTGCTTGTTGCATTCTCCATTTAGAGGACAGGAAATGATTATGATGTCTCTGTGTTATTTTTTCTTCTTCAACCTCTAGAATGCATTATTGCCTGCAGGAATGAGACAGAAAGATCAAACGAAAAAAACATCCACTGGCCCCTTTAAAAGGGATGACCTTCTGGCGCACTTGGAGAAGCAAGCAAACGATATTAAAGACCGAGATGATCTAGTTCCTTTCACAGGAGAGAAAAGAGGTAAGAAATGCACAACAAGCGTCTGAAGCCTGGCATTTGTGTGTGTGTGAAGGTGGGAATGTGTGGAACTTGGGAGTTCATCCAGACTCAATGTCTGTCAAATTTCCCTCTTTATTTCCCTCCTGAATGGTTTTATCTGCACATATAGAAAGCAGTGAGAAATCACGGGTTATAAATTGAAACCAATGCTATCTGGAGCTCCTGTAAAATTATTTTGGTGAGGCAAGATGACTGCACAATAAAAGCCTCGTGTATAAGCACCCTATGTTTAAGCAAAGCAATCACACTTATATACCACCCCCCATAGAGCTTAGTGCACTCTCTGGGTGGTTCACAAGTTAATTAGCATTTTGCCCCCAACATACTGGGGTACTCATTTTACTGATCTTGGAAGGCTGAGTTAACCTTGAGCCCTGGTCAGGTGTTAATCTAACAATGGGTCTTCCCCAAGAGTACTTAGGTTTAAACACCCACTCATCCGGGTGATATCGCCCCACCTACAGTTTTCCTACACATTTTGGGGTGCAAAACTCATGGCCCTTTAGCCTTGACTGGTGTTATCCTCATCCACCTGTCTTTTCTGAATTCTCCAGTGATTCGACTTCTACAGCCATCACAGCATGAATAGTGGTGGAGAAGCAGCCATCACAGTGGAGATTGTTGCCAAGCCTCAAACTCAATGTGGCCCTTAGGCTGGAAATATTATACACCTCTGCCATAGATGAATGGCTGTGGAAGTAGAATCACTGGGGAATTCAGAAAGGATAGACAGAGATCTAAAGGATAGTTGTGATCTGTGGTGTATAGGCTTACTCCATGGCATGTAACAATTCTTAACAACTACAATTTAGATCTCTGCCACTGATCCTTAATAAGCACTGATTGATCAACACATGCCAGACTTGCTTACATTTCCTTTACGTTTCATCTTTGATCCTCCCTGCTGTTGTATAAATGCTTGCTACTGAGGCATAATCTAAAGATTGGGCTATAGTGCATGAAGGCTGTTGACAAATCAAACTTGTTACTCCTAAAGTGCCACAATACTCTGGTTTGTCTGTTTTTCATATGAATTTAGTTACCTACTCTCAAGTAAATGTATTTGGTTACCAGTAAAGTTGTTTAGGGGATGTGATGGCTTAGTGGTTAAGACATTGAACTTGACGACTGGAAGGTTGACAGGTCAGCAGTTCAAGACCTGATTTCTGCACAATGGAGTGAGCTCCTGTCTCTGTCCCAGCTCCTATCAATTTGAAAGCAAGAAATTGCAAGTAAATAAATGGGTACCACTTTGGTGGCAAGGTAAAGTTTTTAATTTTTAAAGTGTTTTTAAAATTGTTGGAAATCGCCCTTCGGGGAGGAGGGCGATAAACCAATACAAATAAATAAATAAATAAATAAGGTAACAGCGTTTTGTGCGATCTAGTTCTAGTCATGCATACCACATGACCACCGAAACATCTGCAGACAAAGATAGCACTGGCTCTTTGGCTGTAAACGGAGATAAGCACCACATCCTAGAGTCGGACACGACTGGTTTTGGAGCAAGGGAGACGTTACCTATCCTTTACCTAATATTACGTAGGCAGAGGGTGTGGCTATGCTGTTCAAATTAATCAGGTTTTGATCAGGTTGTGATTTTTAAAGTGGATTCATAGCCACATGGTATTTATGTTGGTGCGTGGGTCCCCATGGAGTGGGTGTTTTACTGGGTGGAGGGCTGAGGCTGTTGTCGCTGCTGTTACTCCTCACCTTGTGGCAAGTGTGCACACAAACAGGGACAGAAGGCAGGCTCTCCTTGAGTGGTGGTAGTGGCAGAGGAGGGAAGAGACTGACTGAGAGGGGAAGGGGCGTGAGTCGGTGGAGCGCTGGTGAAGATTTGGGAGCGAAAGTGAGAGCAGCCCAGCTTTGCTTGCAGGCTTGCCAGCATGTGTGCACATCTAAAAATATAACACAACACTCTAAGGCGCTGGACAGAGATGGTGTGGGAGGGGGAAAGTGTTACCCTGCCTAGGCCTTGCAGTCAGAAACACGCAAGGTCCTCTTCATGATACACCAACCTCTCCTCTGAACTGGTATTGTGCTAGATCAGTGTTACAGATGGGGTACACAGAAAGAGCCTCCTCGGAGACTATGGTATTTTTGAACCACAATTGGGCCATACCCCTGGCATTGACAACCTTGCACCGGCTAATCTTTCTCACATGAAGTTGGGCTAAAGGAACTACGGAATGAATTCACCCAAAGGTGGCTTCATTTTGACAGTTTAACATCTGGACTAGGCACGGAAGAAGAAATGTTCCAGATTTTAAAAAAAATGATCAAGGTTTAGATTGCAATGTACCCTGCGCTCTGAAACACATTAACTCTTCACTGAAAACTTGGCAAACCTGAGACAAAATATACTCTAACCTAGGTGACCACATACTTTAAAACCATTTAAAAAAACAGGAAAATATTTGATTAAAAATAAACAACCCCCTGCCTGGGGTTTAAAAAAGTGCTTCCCTTTCTGGACAAGCCATACAAGTGTAAGCCATACAATCGGAATTTTAAAATTGATTTCAGTAGGGGTAATCCTGATAGAAATACAGATGTTATTTCATAGTGTAGAGGCAAGTTATTGGGTAAGATAATGGTTAGATGAGTGGAGTTATGCCAAGCAAGGCAGAACAGTTAAATCACAGAGAAAATATAGGAAAAAAGGGCAGAAAAAGCCCTCTTCTTATTTTCCCATGTCTAGGCCAGACGTGAAACTGCCAAAATGAAGGCATCTCTGGGTGAGTTCATTCTGCAGTTCCTTTCACCTGACCTAGTGTGAGAAAGATTAGCCAAGCAACACAAGGTGGCTATTAACGCCTGATTATAGTTCAGAAATACCACAAACTTCGAGGAGGCTCCTTCTGTGTACCCCAGCCCTTCCACTTTGGCACAGGAAATAAAACACTCACTGTTTTGGATCATAAGAGATACAGGTATTCTATTTGGGAATATTTTGAAGAGATTCTTCCTGACGAAGAGTGAAAGGGCAAAATACAGTACAATCCCGCATAATGAAAAAACTCCATTCCACGGAGCTCTTCACTATGCGGGTTTTTTCATTATGCAGTTCCCTATGGGAGATACCCCACATAACCGGGGTGGGGTGGTGGTGGTGGGGAAATTCATTAACCGGGGTTCGCATTGAGCGGGTATACCCTGGTTACCAAAAACCCCGCATAACAAATGATTTTTTTTCGTTATGAGGGGTATCGCCTTTGCATAACGAACACTTCGTTATGTGAATTTTTCGCTATGTGATATGTTCATTATGCGAGGTACCACCATATGTCAAGTATTACCTAATGTATTATCTGTAACATTATACAGGGTGTACAGATGTTTTGTTCAGTTATAAGTTAGCGTTCTTTATTGGTCAGATTTGCTTATTTTATAATAATCACGTAAGCTTATTATTTAATTTTAAATCATGGGGGTCTCTTGTTTTAAAACAAGATTTAAACTAATTGTTTTAATTATTCCACATTTTACTTTAGTGCATTATTTTAAAGTTATAACTGATGTCTTGATCTTTTTGTGTGTGACATATATGGAGAGTCCCCCCCCCCCAATTTGGTTCTGGTTTTTGATAGCAAGCTCTTGCCTGAAAAAGTCCACGCCATCCTCTGTTCAGTTTTCATTAGGAAGGTCAGCAAACTTGGCTCCCCAGATGTTTTTGGACTTCAATTCCCAGAAGCCCTGATCAGCAGGTGAGCTGATTTGGGCATCTGGGAATTGAAGTTCAAGAACATCTGGAGAGCCAAGTTTGAGGAACCCTGGACCAATGGGTCATATCAGGATCCATCTAATCCTGCCACACTCTAGCTCCACAGTGGCCAGGCATTTCTTTCCAGACAGGCAGGGTCAAAAGCAGGAGATCAACTCATGTCCCATTGCCATTAATGGACCTCCGATTGAAACTATTGACCTCTGGCTGGGTCTCTCACACACAGTATCCTCAATTAACTCAATAGCAGATGTGTAATGTCAGAATTTTTATTTTGCACCCACTAAACATTTACAACTTAACAGAACCACAGTTCATGATAATCAAACTAATCCCAATCAGGGATCTTCTGTTATTACTGTTGTAAATAGCCACACTGATTGTATGTAATTACTGGTTGTAAATAGCACACTGACCTATCTGTTACACCAACCAACCATTCTGGACCTCTGGACGTGATATGTATAAACTGATACCATGAAAACTCACTCTTATGTCTGACTTAAGTGGATTTGTTCCACAAAAGCTAACATTAAAATACTGGAGTTAGTCTTTAAGGTGCTACAATGTTGTTTTGTTTTGTTTTGTTTTGTTTACTCTCTGATACATTTAAGACTAATATTTCTATCAGGGTTTTTTAAATTTAAAATTAAATCAAGTCCAGACAGTCAAGCAGTTATTATATTACTGATCCTTGTGGCTATAATTTAAAATGAGGCTCTTACCCTCCCCTTTCTCCCAAGTATACTTTAAAATATACAGGGAATGGAGGGGGCTGTTCTAGGGAGGGCTGGTTTTAGTTTTCTGTTTCATCTCAAGAGACAGCCTGGGCAGCAGTTGCTTCTTTTTGAGGCCTAAATTTAGCCCTAGTTAACCTTCGAGCTGCTTTCGGGAGAGCGTGGTCTTTGTCCTTTTATTTGTTCACCATTGCATGGGCAGGAAGGACAAAAATAATCCTGGTGTCACATTCCATGCCCAGAGAGAGCCATGAGTGTGTGCTGTGTCTTTGACCAAAAACCTCCTGGGTTGCTTTCTAAAGAGGTGCCTCTTTTCTTTTCCTCTATAGCTCCGCTTACCACTATATTTTCCATTCATTCAGTTCTGGTGCTTCAAAGTCAAACTTTTGTTAATCTTCAAAGTGAATTTTGCTTTTCTCTGGAGATAAAGTAGCTAAAGTTGCTATTAATATATATACAGTCAAACCTCGCATAAAGAGCACCTCACTTAAAGAGTAACTCGCGTAAAGAGCAGAATTTTCTCTGAATGTTTGCTTCACTTAACAAATAAAACTAACCAAAAACTCGCTTAACAAATAAATCGGGGTTTGCAGTCACCCCCACCAGAAGTCACAATTGGTCACTTAAAATGGTGTTCCACTTAAAGAGCAAACTCGCTTAAAGAGCTATCCTGTGGAACACATTATGCTCTTTAAGTGAGGTACCACTGTATACAGTACATTCAAACCTTGCATAAAGAGCGCCTCGCTTAAAGAGTAACTCGCTTAAAGAGCAGAATTTTCTCTGAATGTTCGCTTCACTTAAATAAAACCAACCAAAATTCACTTAACAAATAAATCAGGGTTCACAATCTCTCCCACAATTGGTCATTTGCAATGGTGTTTCGCTTAAAGAGCAAACTCGCTTAAAGAGCAATCCTGTGGAACGCATTATGCTCTTTAAGCAAGGTACAACTGTATATATATTCTGTAGCTCACCCAATGTAACAAATGTGCAAAATACAGTCACTATTTCATGATAGTAGTGCAGCTAAAGAAATTGTAGCCATTCAGGAATTCTGTGCTTCACAGCAGTGAGAGATTTTGAACTGAAATTAAAAATACAGGAGTAATTGTCATGTTTGTATAAGACCTCATGGAAATTAAATCTGAGTATGTCTTTAGACTGCAAAATCCATCCGCGCATAGCTACAGACCTGCATTACAAACTGTAAAGTCATTCATCATCCTATACCAGATTGGAATTATTGTCAAATGTGCTTTATTTTTTAAGAACTTTGATTTAATTGAGTTCTAAATATTCCTTATTTTGGTTAAAACAAATTTGTAGAGGTTTTAAGGTACAGTACTCTATTAGTTTTATTAAATTGTTTTAGTCATATTGAGGTTTGTTAATATTAAAAAAGAGCCCAGTTTTTTTAAGCAATTCTAGTTCCTTTGCACTGAACAATGGGATATAATTTGTGGTAATAAGGTAGCAAAAAGTGTTTGTGTGTCCCCGTGTCCATGTCCTCGTGTCCTTGAAGGGCAGTCATCTGTTTAAGTAGGTAGAAGGATCTTTATCTTAAAAAGGAGAAGCTTTGGGGAAATGGTAGTTATAGGCAGACCTTACTGACCGCTAGGCTGTTAGACTCACACCTATGCTTCTTAAAAGAACTGTCAAAACTCTCTCTTTAAGCACCCACCATAAAAGGATCCTCTGTAGTGGTGTTAATATCTTCTCACCAGCTTAGAGTCACATTCCTCAGATGCCCAGTGCCCAAGAAGCAAAACCAATCCATAGTGGAGCAGCTGCCTCCACATTAATGGAGACTTGGATGAGTCCTAGGAGACGTTCAACATGACTCAGAGCCCTAGTGTAGAAAGGCATGGATCCACCTGGTCTAGAGAGGAAACTGTGCCAGATGCTGAAGAAGTGGAGACTTTGGAGCATTGGGGGCTGGGATTTGTCCTTCGTTTCAAATTAGAAAGCCTTCCACTTGGGAATTTTATTCTTAGATGTATTAGCTTTAGAGAGCAGTTGAACAGGCTGGGACAGATGACTCAGATCACTGAACTTAGGTGCAAAGGATGAAGGGAAGCCCTATCTGTACCCTACAGCAAAGAATTTTTTTTATTTCAAACCTAATGGAAAGAAAAGGTAGAATATTTCTCCCCTGGGGTCCCATCAGTGTCCCTTTAAATTTGGGAACTATAAGGAAATCCTTTCAGAACTTGGAAATTCCAACCTGGTAGAACTGCAGATGACTCTTCCTCTGCATATTAAGAGGCTATCGGTGCCAGGCGTCAAAAACATACAAATCATCTGACGAAGAATCTGGCAAGTTACAGTTGAAGGCTCACATAGTGTTTGAGTCAAGTTCCTTGTGTTTTAAATTGATGTTGCTTTGGTCTCCTTGATGGATAATCAGTGCTGGGATTTGGACAGAGGGAATGTGTGCCTATTGGTTCTGCTGGATCTTTCAGTGGCTTTCAATACCATCAAGCATGATATCCTTCTGGGCTGTTTCTTTGGTATAGGACTTGAAGCCACTGTTTTACATTGGCTCTGGTGCTTCCTGGAGGGGAGAACTTAGAAAGTTATGCTGTGGGACTCCTGTTTGATTACCAGTGAACAGAGGTTCTTAAAATGGGATTGCTTGTGGTCTCTTGGCCTGTGGGGTCCCTTGTGATTCTGTTTTGTCCCCCCTTTGCTATTTAACACATACAAGAAACCACTGAAAAAAGTTGTCTGGGTTTTGGGGTGCAGTATCACCAGTATGCTGATGACTACCAACTCTAGCTCTCTTTTCCATTTACATTTGTGAAAGCTGTTTCAGTTCTAGATTGGCATCTGGTGCCAGTAATGAACTGGAGTAAGGGGAATAAATGGAAACTTAATCCAGACCAGAAAGAAGTATTCCAGGTCAGTTGAAATTGAGGTCATGAAATAGGGATCCATCATCCTTCCTGTGTTTGATTGGATTAAACCTCCATTTTTGCTATCCTTCCACAAGCAGACAAAGGTCTTCCTCTTCAGGAAGGCTTTTCCTCAGCAACTGACTATCTGAGAGGAGGTTCTTAAAATGGGATTGTTTGAGCCTTGTTGCTTTGAAATGTGTTTTTAATATTGTTTTGTGAACTGTTTTTAATATATTTTAATTCTCGTTTAATAGTGTAATAATTGTTTTAAGTTTTTACATTGTCTTTTTTATCATTTAAGCCACCTTGGGTACTTATTAGGAGAAAAGTAAGACAAACATCTGGTCTGTCAGTCAGTCAGTCCTAAGAGACCAAAGAAGAGTTTCCAAAGGCAGCAGAAAAAGTTCTACTCTAGAGCAGTGGTTAACTATAATGCAGTGTTTTCCAACCTTTGGTTTTTTTGGACTTCCAATTCCCAGAAACTTAATTCCCCAAAGCACTGATCAGTCAATGTACTGACTTAGGCTTCTGGGAATTGAAGCCCCCCTGTGTGGGGTCTTAGTCCTATGTTGGGAACCACTGCTATAGTATATATGTGAATTGCAACTCATATCCAAGAATGCATTTTTTTTCCTGAACCAGAAAAAATGTCATGGGTGTGAATTTGTTTAAGTGTATCCCAGCTTGCCATGAAGTGACCCCCACACTATGATCACAGAGCCATCTCCTGCAGCACACATGAAATGAGACATGGAGGATTTAACACCGGGACTGCAATGGACTGCCACAGCCTTGATATGGACAAGGTGCGCCTTCGCAGCCAGTCCTTCTGGCATGGCCTCTTCTACCTCCATGACTGTTGGGAATCAGAGTTCCTCCTCTGCTCATTTTGCCGAACGTCAGGTGGTAGTTAAATTTATAATATCTAGTTTAATATCTAGTTTGACCCTTAGGATCAACTTTTACACAGGTTGTTAAATTTTCAATTTTTGGACTCACAAATGTATCCTATGATTTTCCCTACACTTGAGCTGAATTTGAACATGCAGGTGGTCCTGCAAAACTGATACTAAAAGGCACTTTGTGAACTCATATATTTCATTCACTGAAGTGCGTGTGTGTGTCAGTAGCAGGAACTTTCAGTCTCCATCCTTAACTGGTGTTGATATTATTTGCTATATTTCTAGGAAAAATCTGGGTTCCCAAGCAGAAGGCCATTGATCCTGTCTTGGAAAGTGTGACTCTGGAACCAGAACTGGAAGAGGCACTGGCAAATGCCTCAGACGCCGAGCTCTGTGACATTGCTGGTAAGACCCAAGACTCTTCCCGTTTTGCTCCGTCTTTGTTTTTCTTGGCATGTGTGTTCTTTGGTAGTACTCATTATCTCACAAAACATACCGTTCTAATCACAGCAACCTTCTGTCTGCTTTGAATCCTGAGAAAGAAAGAAACTTTTGTGCTTGGCTACCCAGACACTAGGGACTGTGGTGGCTTAGTGTTTAAGACACTGAACTTGACGATTGGCAGGTCGGCAGGCAGCAGTTTGAGGCCCAAGTCCAGTGCGATGGAGTGAGTACCTGTTGTTTGGCCCAGCTCCTGCCAACCTAGCCATTTGGAAGCAAGAAATTGTAAGTAGATAAAAAGGTTTCACTTTGGTGGGAAGGTAAACAGTGTTCCATGCGCTCCAGTGTATAGTCATGCCACATGACCACAGAAGCAGATGCAGATGCAAACAGTGTTGGCTCTTTGGCTGTAAACGGAGAAGAGCACTTAGTCAGACACAGCTGGCTTTCAAGCAAAGGTGACCTTTACCTAAACTACCATAAGAACTGGATGCTAGCTCAATCTGGGCTAGTGTGAGGGCAGAGCTCCAGAACATAAACACCATTGAATATTTGGGCATTGAATCACTTAACAAGAAATCTGATTTCAATGGCACCTTGTTAGTAAATGCAGATTGTGTGCTCATTTGAAGATGGAGTTCAAAAGATAAGACTAAGATACTTTAGAACAGGAGCTCTCAACCTTTTTAAGCCAGGGGATGGGTCACACTTCCTCAGACAGCTTCAGGGGCCGGACAGACATTTTGCCCATCCTTCACCACATGGCACTTCCTGGTGTGGTGGAGGCGGTGGTGGGGCACATGAAATGGTGCTGTGGGCTGCATCTGGCCCATGGGCCACAGGTTGAGAATCCCTGCTTTAGAGGCACAGACAGTGCTGGCTCTTTGGCTGTAAACAGAAATGAGCACTGGACTCTAGAGTGGGATATGACTGTCTTTCAAGCAAGGGAGGATTTTACCTTGCAAGAATGATCATAGCCCGAGCACTTAGACTTAGCACTGAGATATGAAAGCAAGTGAAACTATGACATACTGGATGGAGTCCTATTGGAGCTGTGCAGTCATAAATGCTGATGATGTCACTAAGGACCATTGTTAACAGCGCTGGCTCTTTGGCTGTAAATGGAGATGAGCCTCAAACCCTAGAGTGGGATACGACTGGCCTTCAAGCAAGGGTGACCTTGACCCAGACACTTGTCCCACTGTTGGGTCCACTCCGAGGACAAGCTGATCTGCTCCTTTGGCTCACAGCCACATAATGTAAGTGCCGGCATAAACCATAGTGTTCCTACCTGTACCTTTCTGGCTCCCTGTCTTCTTCCTGGCAATTCTTGCCCACTACTAAAGAGGTGTCATTTTTCATGGGCTACAGAAGAGAGAGCCAAATCTCTCATGGGTTGTACTTGGATGTAGTTTCAAGAGTGGCCGTGATCAAACAGGGCTTAAAGAACATGGGTACTGTCATGGTATAGTTTTAGTGTGAGGCGGTCCTAATATTTTCACTCCATTTTTATGGGCCATCCCCATGGTGCTGGTAACCCCATCGTTATCACTCTGTATTTTCCTTTTTATCTTTTCTCAAATGCCTGAAAGTCCAAAATATGTTGCTTTGTTTTTGCAAAAACATTCAAGAGACAAGCTGTTTCTAAAGGCAAAGATATATCTAGGGCAGTGGTGGCGAACCTATTGCACATGTGCCAGAGGTGACACTCGGAGCCCTCTCTGTGGACACCCGTGCAGTCACCCCAGCACAGAATTTGCCCCACCCTTCTGCCCAGCAGCCCAATAGAAGCATTTCCTCCCCCCCCCAGCACAGAGCTTGTTCTGCCCAGCAGCCCAATGGGAGTGTTTCCTTCCTCCCCTGTTGTTGTGTTGGCACTTTGAGATAAACAAGTGGGGTTTGGGTTGCAGTTTGGGCACTCAGTCTCTAAAAAGTTCGCCATCACTGATCTAGTGCTTCTCTTCTCTCATTAAAAAAAATAATAATCAGCTTTTATGTAGTCGGCTGCTACCCATGTCCAAGTTTACATTTTTCTTCCTGAAAATTATTTTCACAGTTGATGGGCAGGAAAAATGCCGTTGCATGAATTTGTTTAAGGTGGATCCCAGCTTGCCATGACCCATGCACTATGATCACGGAGCCATATCCTACAGGACATATAAAATGAGACATGCGGGATTTGACACCAGAACTACAGTGGACTGCTGCAGCCTTGAGGATATGGACAAGGCGCGCCTTCACAGCCAGTCCATCTGGCATGGCCTCTTCTGCCTCCATGACTGTTGGGAATTAGAATAGTGAAATGGTTCCTCCTCCACTCATTTTACCGTTGAGCCCAACATGATGATTTCCAGTGGCATTTCCTCCACTGAGATGGACCATCATCTCACCTAGAGGGGCTCATCTGCCTGTAGCCATTGGCTCCTTTGGGGAGTCAGGTTATTTACCACCACCCAACACTCGGCATTGGGTTTCTGGCTGTACGGTCTACTCCATTACCATAGCAGGATGTCCACCCCACCAAGGTTTTATGTAGGCTCTGATAAATAAGAATGGGCCTGTTACATTTAGCACTCCTTCATTGTAACTTTAGCAGAGAGTGATATCGTTTGAGCTCATTTCTTGTGTTTCAAATCAATGATTAAATTATCTTTGTCAGTTTTTTCTAGGATTTTTGTTAGAAATTGAAGAGTAGACAGCTATAAATGTTATGTTAGTTTCAACACCAAATTCACAACCTTGCTTCAAAAATCAGCATGATTATTTTATAGCATTGTAATGTTATAATGTAAAAATTAACAATATAATCTAATGATGTTATAGCATAATAAATCTGTTTGAGGGCACTACATTATTGCATCATTGTATTGACCTACAATTTAGTTTTGCTTTATGCTGCTAACAGCACTGGAATGTAGTAATACAATAATATTACAGTCAAACCTCTCATAAAGAGCACCTCGCTTAAAGAGTAACTAGCTTAAAGAGCAGAATTTTCTCTGAATGTTCGCTTCACTTAAATAAAACCAACCAAATAAATCGGGGTTCGCAATCCCCCCCACAATTGGTCACTTACAATGGTGTTTCACTTAAAGAGCAAACTCACTTAAAGAGCAATCCTGCGGAACGCATTATGCTCTTTAAGCGAGGTACAACTGTCGTTGTAAATTACTTTGAAACTTTTCAGTTACTGCCAATTTGACGGTGGCCAGAAATATTTTTCCCCCCTTAAAAGAACAGTATGGGGTTTGTAGCACACTATCTCTCTTTCATTTAAAGAAACAAATAAAGCAGCAGAATATTTCAACATTCTTTGAAAAATTGATTAAAAAACAAAATTTGGATCATAAAGTGATACATACCACAAAGGTTACAATATTTCATCTGAATTTTAAATACCTCTACCTATGACATTTCTTTCATAACTACTGATGTGAGGAGAACTTAGCAGGATATAGTGTTACAGAAAAGAAGGAAGATGTGTGTCATTAATACTCATTTCACCCATTTAGCTAAAATAACCTTTCCTTCGTACATCTCATACTGACTGACTAATCCAACCTCCCTTCTGCCTTTACTGTGTCTGTTTCTTCCAGCCTGCTGTCTCTGCCTCCCATACTCCCATGACATCCTCCTCCTCATTAGAAGTCACAGAGGGACTGTAAGAGAACTGTGCTGGGGGTGACCTCATGGTCCTGCTTTAAGAATGCAAAACTGTTTTAGGCTTGTTGCTGTGTCTTGCCGACCCAAATCTTTTTTGCTGTGGGCGTTAACATTTTCTATTTGCAAAAACTGTCTGGAAATAGTGAATTGTGGCTTCCATCCTCAGTTAGGCTATTGCCTGTTTATTTCCTTATATACTTTCTCAATTGGATGCAGATTGGTATGTTGGAGTCCTCATCTACTCACAAAGATAGCAAGGCTGCAGTCTATTAGATTGCAAGTAAAGTGTTCAGTGGACATAGGCACATAGGTCTAAGCTTCACATAATCAGCTTCGGATGCCTGCCTGCTCATTGCAGCAGACCATTTGGACAAGAAAGTGGATAGATTCTGTACCCCAAGTATATATCGGTGCAATTATAATACAGATTAAAGTCTGTAGAGTCCCCTAAGTACCCATCCACACAGTAACCTTTTGCTGCATATTTACATGATGTACTATTCTGTTCTTATATTTTTCCAGTAATCCATTAGGGCTGATGAAATTTTGCTTTTTGGGACTGGATGTGATTTGATCCTGCATTTATTCCCAGTGCAGAAGGTTAAGTTCAAAAGGAGAAAGGGAGTAGTAGTTCTTAGAGTAGATATATTGGAATACAGTAAAACCTTGCACAAAGAGTGCCTTGCTTAGAGACTAACTCGCTTAAAGAGCAGAATTTTCTCTGAATGGTCTCGCTTAACAACTAAAACCAACCAAGAACTCACTTAACAACTAAATCAGGGTTTGCAACCCTCCCCCGCCCCCACTGCCAGAAGTCACAATTGGTCACTTAAACAGTCAAACCTCGCATAACGAGCGTTTTGCTTAGCGAAAAACTCGCATAACAAGCAAGTTTTTTGCTAAGCAGTCTGACTCGCATAACGAATTTTTCGCTATGCGCATCAGACTTTTCCCTATGGAAAAACTCGCATAACGAGCGTTTCTATGAGGAAAACTCACATAATGAATTTTTTCGCTATGCAAGTTTCTCCCATAGAAACGCTTGTTATGTGAGTTTTTCCATAGGGAAAAGTCCGACTTGCATAGTGAAAAATTCGTTATGCGAGTCAGACTCACATAGCGAATTTTTCGCTTAGCGAGCAACCTCGCTGAACGAATTAAATTCGTTATGCGAGGTATGACTGTAATAGTGTTTCCCTTAAGGAGCAAACTCGCTTAAAGAGCAATCCCATGGAATGCGTTATGCTCTTTAAGAGAGGTACCACTGTAAATGGTACTTGGTAGTAAAGATGGACTTAAGTTTCATTGATTCTGTGAATCTATCCTGAGTATGAATTACTTTGGATTTAACTTAGCACCACGATGGGTGGTGATGGCCATTTTGTCCCAACAGCTTCAAAGAGGTGGCCATTTTATTTCTCAAATGCCCTTGGAGGGGTGGGGGTTCACATGAAATTGTGCTGTGGGGTGGATCTGGCCCACAGGCCTTAGATTGGGAAACCCTGACTTAGATGATACTTTGATGGTGTTGTCCCAAAAAGTAACTTTTCCCAATTCTTCTACAAAGAAACACAGAAACATATCCCTACTGTCATGTTAGCTGTGTTCAGCTTCGCTCAGCATGCTGGGCCTTCTTATACTCTTTGCTGCCTCAGTTGCCTCTTCTTTGAAATATGAACAAAATAAAACTGTGTATCACTGCTATTTCAAACCCTTTTCTAGGCTGTTGTGTGTCTTGGCAAGATTCTTGTTTTCCCATAAAAGAAGAAAGAGTAAAAATGCTTACATTGTTTTATTTTCTCTCTCATGCAGCTATTCTTGGCATGCATACCCTGATGAGTAATCAGCAATATTATGGAGCCCTTGGAAGCACAACTATAGTCAACAAAGAAGGATTGGACAGTAAGTAAGATTCATTCTCACACATTTTCTGCAAAGCTTGACTAATGGATGCAGTAGTGCTGGTAGTTGTTGAATGGATATATACCCATGAAGTGAGTTCACACCTGCTCTGGGTCAAGCTCTGAATACCTGATGTGTTTTGCATGACATTCCAGGAGGACTCACTTGTTAATGTTCCACATCTAGATGTGATTTTGGTAGAGTAAATTCCTCTCTAGATAGAGTTGCCATAATTCTCTCCCACAATACCGGGACAAAAAGTATACTTGACAAAAATAGGCAGGTTATCTACAAAATAGCCTTTTAAAAAACAAACATAATATAATGACAGCTATAAAACACTTTCACATTAAATATATTAGTGAATAAATGAATTTATTTACAACAGTTAATTCTTATTGTAAGATGATCTGTTATACTTCTGAGAAGTCGAGTTGTGGTCAACTCTAAACATCCTCAGTTCCAGGAAACACACTGGTCATAACCTATCGGGCGGTGGTGTGAGGCGAGGATGTTATGATTTGTCTCCAGGTATAGTCCAACTTCAGTGTGGCAGGAAATCTCTCGTTAGATGGCGAGAGTTTGAATTTATTTTAATGGTGTGTTATAATACACAATCAGTAAGTTTTAAAAACCCAGGACTTTAACATGATTTTTATTGAACTGGCCGGGACAATTTTTCCAAGCTTGAATCCGGTACAGTCCTGGTTTTCCGGGATGTATGGCAACCCTATCTCTAAATGGCCAGAGAGACGTCAGATCTGCTGATAGAGGAGGTTTTCTGTAAGCAAGTTTACCAAATAAACATTTCAATAATGTCTTATCTTTCACAAAGGTTTGATTTTTCTTTTCCTTCATTATTTATTCACTTTACTAAGAAGGCCCACATTTCAGGATGCACAGCCTCACAAGGAAGCTTACAGAATTACAAAAAATAAAATAAAACCATCCAAACATAACTGGACATGGCACCACCTGTACTAAGACATCATTTAGAAATTAATGATGTTTGAAACTGGAAGATAGTTCTCCATATTTGACAGACCTACGATGACTGTTAATGAGGATTGATTATTTTTTTATATCCATAATGTAGGCTCAGTTTGGAAGGTTTTACTTACCATGAGTTGGGGCCAAGACCTAGATCTCAACAATCTAGCAGTATATCAACATACTCAGGCTACACAACCTGAAATATATCCATAGCAACAGGACTAGATGGATCTATGACGGGGTGCCCAAACTTTTTGGACCATGGACCGATCATGTGGTTCAGGGATCCAGTCACTAAGGTCCAGAGGCCGGGTGCGGCCCCTGATGCCAATTTATCCGGCCTGTGAAGCCGGATAAATTGGGAAGTAAAGTAAAACGTGCCCATACAACATGTTTTACTTCAACTTCCAGGAGCTATGAGGGCTTTGTAGGCCGGATGAATTGGCTTCAGGGGCTGCACCCGGGCCTTAGTTTGGGCATCACTGATCTATGACATTGTCCATTCCAGTTCTGTCAAAAACATAGCATCTACCTATGAGGAGGTACAAATTGTTTTTATCTGCAAGGCATCATGTAAGTTGATCACAGCAGGCAATCAAAAGCTCTAACTCCTTATTCAATGTGCTGTCAGGGAAAAGAAACTGTCATAATTAATTAACCCTACATCCTTCTTCACACAGGTATAATTAAACCGACACAATATAAACCAGTTCCTGATGAGCCAAATTTAACTGATTTAGAAGAAACCTTGGAAAGAGTGAAAAACAATGATCCAAACCTTGAGGAAGTCAATCTCAATAATATTAAGGTATGGACTGAATAGCAAAAGGAAGGTCTAACAAGCTAACTCTATTTTCGTACTTTTTCTGAAGATAACTATGATTTATATATTATTATTTTAAAATATCAACTACTTACAGTTTTGCTTTAGTACCCTAAAACCTATCTGGATCAACATACTACTTTGGGAATTTGAATATTTAAGGAGGCAAGACTCGCTTCTATTTATTAACAGATGTTGTCTACATCAGAGATGACTACCAGTAATAAGATTTCTTTGAAACAGTTGGTGAAGGATTGAGCAAGTTTTCTTTAAAGTTAATTCCATCAAAAGCAGGACATTTCAGAGAAAAAGTATGTGGAATGGGAAAAACCTTTTTTAAAATATGCCATGATTTCAGACATGAAACAAAAGTAAAAACAGAAAAATAATAATAAAGAAGACAAAAATGTGGCACCTTGAAGTCTTAACTGCTATATTTTAATGTGAGTTTTGGTCAATCAAGTGCACTTCCCCAGATAAGTTAATCCACGAAAGCTCACATAAAGATATAGCAGTTAGTCTTTAAGGTGCAACAACATTTTGTCTTCTCCCACCACCACCCCTTTTAAAATAAATTCCTTATGTGATCTGCCTGCAAAGACTAACATGGCTACCACTTTGAACACCATTATTTCAGTTTCAAAAATGAGATGTGGGGCAAACATTACTTTCCCTTCTTCGCCCATCTCTTTTGGTGCTGCATAGCTACCATCTTTGGTTCTGGATGGGGCTATCTTGCTCCAATCAGACCCGGTGTGTAATCTGGGGGTCCTCCTGGATTTGCAACTCCTGCTCGATGAGCAGGTGGCAATTGTGGGCAGGAGGGCTTTTGCACAATTTCATGTCATACGCCATTTATGCCCGCTCCTAGATCAGGACTCTTTGCTCATGGTCATCCCCAGATTGGATTATTGTAATGCGCTCTACATGGGGCTGCCGTTGGTGACCCTTTGGAAGCTTCAGCTGGTGCAGAATGTGACTGCCCTATTAGTGTTGGGGTGTGTGCATTATGCCCGTGCCTCATCCTTGCTTCGGGAGCTGCATTGGTTGCCAGTGTGCCTCCAGACACAATTCAAAGTACAGTGGTACCTCGCTTAAAGAGCATAATGCGTTCCACGGGATTGCTCTTTAAGCGACTTTGCTCTTTAAGCGAAACACTGTAAGTGACTAATTGTGACTTCTGGCAGGGTGTGTGTCTGTGAAACCCGATTTATTTGTTAAGCGAGTTTTTGGTTGGTTTTAGTTGTTAAGCGAGGCGACCATTCAGAGAAAATTCTGCTCTTTAAGCGAGTTACTCTCTAAGCGAGGCACTCTTTATGCAAGGTTTTATTGTACTGGTAATTATCTTTAAAGCCCTACATGGTAGTGGGCCAGGATACTTAAGAGACCGCATTGCCCCGAGGTTATCTGTCCATTCCACTAGAGTGGACCAGAGGGGCTCCTTAAAAGTACCATCTGCTAAAGATGCTTGCCTCTCTAACACAAGAAGAGCCTTTTCAGTATCTGCCCCGGCCCTGTGGAACCTCATGCTGGTTGAACTGCATCTCCAGACAGAGCTGCTGCCCTTCAGGAAAGAGCTAAAAACCCGGCAGGCAGGGCAGGTATGGGAAGGTGGGGAAAGAGCAGCCCCCTCCCCACTGGCTCATTTAGAGGATGGCCTCTCATGTTTTTTATCAGTTTTCAATAAGATTTGTAATTGGTGCGGGTGATGGCAGCCTTTTAGTGTTGTAGGAATTTTAAAGGAATTGTGGGGATTTTATGTATTCGTATTGAATTGCTGTAGGCCACCCAGAGTCACCCGTCGATTGTGTGGCTATACAAATTGCACCACATAAATAAATAAATAACTTTCAGTTTCAGAGGTTAACTGTTGGGTGGAGAACATCAGCCACATAGAATGCACACTACTTGGTTAACTTTGAATGCACACTACTTGGTTAACTTTGCACATTCACAAAACAGCAGGTATCTTCTAGTTCTTTTGGGAGTTTGAAAACTCCTTAATTTCCCTTCAGTTTCTTATTTTGCCACCACTGGAGACAGTCGAGTTCTCAGAGCCTCCTTCTTGCCGTAAATATTTCTGCTTTCTCTTTAAATTCATATATACAGTTGTACCTTGCTTAAAGAGCATAATGCATTCCACAGGAATGCTCTTTAAGCGAGTTTGCTCTTTAAGGAAACACCATTGTAAGTGACTAATTGTGACTTCTGGTGGGAGCGGGGATTGCGAACCCCGATTTATTTGTTAAGCGAGTTTTTAGTTGGTTTTATTTGTTAAGCGAAGCGACCATTCAGAGGAAATTCTGCTCTTTAAGCAAATTACTCTTTAAACGAGGCGCTCTTTATGCGAGGTTTGACTGTAGTTCATCTGCGTTTTAAAGTTCACTAATAGTTACTTATAGTTATATTTGTTACTTTTTAATGTTTAAATTGTTAAGGTTCGTTAGTTAGTTAGATAGTTGGCCATTTTATGGCCTTCTCCATGCCATTTAAATGTTGCCAAACATGCAACAATAAGATTCCGTAAAAGGACAGACATTCCCTTTGCTTTTATTGTCTGGGAGAACAGCATCAGACACAAATGTGCCAGATCTGTAAAAACTTTAATAAAGCTATGCTGAAGAACAGAGCTTGTAAGTTAAAACTCCATTTGTGCAGTGCTCACTTTAGGAAGTAGACATGATCCCGCTGGCTAAGAATCAGCCATTATAAATTTGTAATGATCATGGAGGCAGCTTTCAGCCCCTCCACATTGGCAACATAACCAAGGCCAAAAACTTCAAAGTCGACATCAGTTCAGGGGAAGAGGGAATCAGATCAGCCTAAATCAATGTTGAAACACAAAAAAGTTGAAGGACAAACAAAATTCACACAGGCAACCTCTAGACCCTCAGCAGGAGATACTGCTTTAGGGGTACCCCACAGAGAAGTGAGGGACCACTTTCCCCACCAGTTTTGGCAGAACAACTGTCTGAACCACAACTGGATACTGAGCAGGACATACTTTCTTCTCAACCCTGATTAGATCTGGTAATTTCTCCAATAGGGACTCCACACCAGCTACCTTGTGCTCAACACCACATTGGCTTGGAGGCACTTCTTGATGTCAAGAGCAGTCTTTCACATTGACTTCTTCTCAATCACCTCCTAGCAAAAGAGGGGAAAAGACTTGCCATCAGAGGGCTTATGTCTCAGACATTTACTATTACAGCCATCACAGGTCATTACTCCCCAACCCCCTATTATCCAGAGGAAGAGTAGAGTCCAGACTATTGCCTTTATGAGAGACAAGGGCACAGGAGGCAAGTCCAGTACAGTGTAGAACCTTTTGCCTCCCCCGTTTATGACTCACCACCTTCATATCACTCTAGCCGTAGACTCAGGGCATGGGCATGGAGGCATAGAACTGGAGTCGTTCTCCATGTCAGAGTAAACTGAGTCCTCAGAGGAAACACATCACGACTACCTCATTGTCAAAAAGAAACCTCGATGCCGACATACATTTTCTACCTTGGCAAAGTTGGCAACCTATATCTTAACAGCTGGTGGAAGTGATTGTTCTGGCATACAAGATGGCCAAGCACAACTCTCCGGATGGCTTAACAGCACATTTCACAATGGCTTTCTCTACCTCCCCCACATTTGCCCAGGATGTTGACCTCTTCAACATCTGCCAGGCTGTTATTAAACACTATAGGTTGGGTGTGAAACAATCCCAGCAAGCCACATTTGGAAGAAGAGTACTGTCTATGGCCCTACAATGACATTCCACCATTTGGTAAGTGAGCTTGCTAATCACCCATTAATGTGCATTCACAGGGACCACGAAGAAGGGCAGGTTGGTTACTTGTAACTGTAGTTCTTCAAGTGGTTATCTGTGAATTCACATGTCCTGCCCTGCCTCACTGCTTTGATGTAATATGTAGCCGTCCAGACTGTTACTGGCGGCAACAAAAGTGGAAAATCAAGGGGAATTCGGGTGGGACCACAGACACAAGGCACGAAGAGAGGAGTTTTCAAAATTCTAAGAGCTCTAGAAGATTCTAGCTCTTTCATGCATGTGTGACATTAACCCATTGGTGTGAATTCACAGGTGACCACTTGAAGAACTACAGTTACAGGTAAGCAACCTGTCCATAGATGGGGAAGGGGTTAGAGTATTTAAGGGGAAATAACCTATGTGTAAATATGTGCTTGCTTTGGGCTGTGAAGTTGTGTCCCAACAAAGCAGCAAACCTAGCCATTGTCTTTGTTTTTCTTTTGAAGGACATTCCCATCCCAACTTTAAAAGCCTATGCTGATGCCCTGAAGAACAACAGCTATGTAAAGAAGTTCAGCATAGTAGGAACAAGAAGCAATGACCCAGTTGCTTACGTAAGTGTTAACAGAGCTTGCTCAGGGTAATCTTCTCAGCAAAGCTTTTAATGGCTCTACTTCTTTTAAAAACGACCTGCTGCAATGAAGAAGTGACCAACCGCATGTCTTATATGACGGATTCTCTCCTTCATGGCTGGGAAGGTGGTTTAGGCATCTATTCTTAAGCATATTTTCTTGGAAATTGAGACCTATTGGAATAGATTATGACTTAATTCTTTGTAACCTTGTTTAAGATGGGATTTTTAAAATCTAAGCTTTGGCATATTTGTGATTGAAAGAGGGAAAGAAAATGGAAGGGGATGATGATGAAGGACAACTATGTACAGTAGACAAAATGATCTTGGTGGAAATAAGAATATGTTTATGATCCATATTTGATGAAGTGGTATTTCAAATTAATGTGCTACATTTGGTGGTAGGTCTATTGTAATGAAAGCCACCCCCCTTCTTGAACACTAATAGTTTAATAATAATGATTTTGTGCTGTCAAGTCAATTTGGACTTACGGTGTCCCCTTCTAGGGGTTTTCTAGGTAAAGAATACACAGAAGTGTTTCACCATTCCCTTCTTTTTTGGGCACCCTGGAACTGTACAGCTTGCCCGTGGCTGCAAAGAATGGCTCTTCTCCCTGGAGGCAAGTGGGGAATCAAACTTCCAACCTCTGACTCTATAGGCAGATATCTAAACTACTGAGCTATCTAGCCATCTACTAATTGTTTAATCCCCACATATTTGGAACTGGGAAGTTGTTTGTTCTGTGTGTAGATTGTCCAAATGTCTGCCCAAGAAAAGGCCCCATTTAGGCCATTTAAGACCTAATGGGTCAATGTGGCTTCTTCTGCAATCAAGTCTTTATGGCACCCACTGTTAAACGGGGCTTCAGGCCCCTAAAGTAGATGCCTGAATCATTAGGCAGGGCTGGATGTGATGTAACTACTTTTTGAACTGATGTGATGTGATCACTTTTTTGAACTGATTTCTGATCACTCTTTGAAAGGATAATGTAGGACTGCTACTTCTTAGGAATAAATTGAACTGCCATGGGCAGTACAGTATATCCCTATAACCAAGCATTGGAAAAAATAATAACTCTTTAGCATCCCAGCTGTCTGCAGATAAAAAGAGAATGCAGGAATTGTCTGTGATACAGACAGCAACACAATTTTACATAGTTAAGAGAGCAAAATGTTCCAATTATTGATGAAATGTACCGTAATTATTAATGCTTTTGTTAATAAGTTAACAATACATTCTATACTGGCAATACTATTCTTTCCACTCATCTTTCTTTTATAATGGAAGGCATTTGCAGAAATGTTAAAAGTCAACAACGTACTGAAGAGTTTAAATGTGGAGTCGAATTTCATTTCTGGATCAGGAATCCTGGCCTTAGTTGATGCACTACAGTATAACGAAACACTGATTGAGCTCAGAATTGACAACCAGGTAACCCACCCCCACCCCCCAAATATCTGTAATACAAAATTTATAAAATAAAATGTGAGCCCCCACCTTATATTCAGAAGAACTTGAAAAGAAATGTTGTACAAGAAAAATGTTTAAAACAGAGGTTTACAACCTCCAGCCCATGGGCCGGACCCGGACCCCAATGCCATTCCATCTGGCCCACGATGATGACCCCAGAAGTGGACCTGTTTATGAAAACTGTAAATGGGCCTGCAGATGTGCCTGCTACAGTTTACGACAGCATTTATGGCAGGGGGAAACCATATGTCCAGCCTGCTCAGCTATCTGAGGGGGGGGGGGGGAGTTGTCCGTCCTTGGTGCAAAAACCTTGAGAACCCCTGGTTTAAAAGGTAGTGTGTTACTTTATCAGCTGCATGCTCCTCCTCCTTGTGCTTTAGGAGTACAGCAGAATCTTTTAACAGGGGAGTTCAAAGCATACCCCTGAGACAGAGAATAAATCCATCTATGGAGGACATTGACAGAGCCTGACCAAGGAATATGAGGTCTTTGAACACATCTGGGTCTCCCTTAGGCAAACACAGCACCCAGTTGGCTGATCCTTCCACTTTGGAAGAACCACTGGATAGTATCTGACATGAACAATGAAAAAGAGCCCAGATTTCTCCCAGTTTTACAACTGAAATGATGTAAGAGGCATGTCAGCAAACCAAATGCTAGTCCAGTTTTGTTGTTCTGAATTCAGTGCTTCAGAAAGCTATTTATTATTTAAGGAATTATTGTTACGAAACCCAGCATGTAACCATTAATTCATTTATTTCTTTGTCAAAGTTGGAATGGAGACAATGCAGAGGGCAATCCATGTGTTGCACAGCTGATTTCTGCTTCAAACTTTCACTTTTATTTATGTATTTTCCCTTTGGGAAGAATGGATGTGGTCAGGCTGAAAAGGGTGCCCCACTTTCAAACACTGGGGAAAATAAATGAGTGCCTTCACCTTGCTCACCCTTGGCTTTAGGGTTTGAATTGCTTATCTGTTTATTTACCCTCGCAAGAGTCACACATTATGATAGACTATGCTGTCCAATGTTAGGGCTGCTGTTACCTTCTTTAGATGGCCATTTAAAAATGTGGACATGACAAATACCTATCCTGTAGGACAGTCTTTCAATTCCCAGAAGCCCAAGTCAGTACATTGGCTGATCAGTGCTTTGGGGGATTGACTTAGGCTTCTGGGAACTGAAGTCCAAAAACCAAAGGTTAGGAAACGCTGCTGTAGGATGACAAGACCTACCAAAGTTGTATTAAAAATGGACAGGTAGGGCAAACTGGGGCTTCTTGCACAACTCAGCAACAAATCCAGTTACAGTAATACCTCACATAATGAATTTAATTCGTTCTGCAAGGCTGCTCGCATAACGAGCTTTTTTAGGGGAAAAACTCGCATAGCGATTTTTTTTTCGTTATGTGAGCTTTCCCCATAGAAACACTCGTTATGCGACTTTTCTATAGGAAAAGTCCAACTCACATAACAAATATTTTTTTGTTATGCGAGTTTCCCCCCTAGAAACGCTCGCTATGTGAGCGTTTCCATAGGGGAAGTCTGATTCACATAGCGAAAATTTTCATTATGCGAGTCGGATCACTTTTTGAAAAACCCACTTGTTATCCGAGTTTTTTGCAAAGGGAAATGCTCGCTAAGCAAGATTTGACTGTGTTGTTGTTGTTTTTAATGTGTGGAAAAGCTCAGCACACTAAAATCAGGAGCATGTAGATGGAGAAATTAAACCTGAAATGCCTAAAAGGATATTTGTTCTTTTTTCCCCCATTCAAAAAAAAGAGTCAGCTCCTGGGCAACAAAGTGGAAATGGAGATTGCAAATATGTTAGAAAAAAATACATTTCTGTTGAAATTTGGGTATCAGTTCACTCAGCAAGGCCCCCGGCTTCGTGCATCAAATGCCATGATGAACAACAACGATCTTGGTGAGTTATCTCTTCCCAACTCATTCTGCCATTATTCTCTGTTTTATTTTCTTATAGGTTTAAACAGGGATTTCTTTTGATCACCACCTCAAGTAGTGCCTGCATTAGTCAGCCGGTATTAAAATGCTATAAATAAATAAATAAATAATCACTTGACCAGCAAATAGGGAAGCATGTATACTATCTCTGCAGCAGGCAGAAGTTATTTTTTGGTTCCATTTTGGTTTAGTTTCACAAAGCTTTTTTGTTTTTGTTTCCTTGGAAATTTATATTTTTTCAGATTTATTTAAAAAAATCAAAATGTTAAAGAAGTAATACAGTCATGTGAGGAAACACGATGGAGGAGATGGAGTCATGAGAGAACAAGAGAAATATGAAGAAAACATGTTTCCTTCCTAGGAAAGCACCAGAAATACATTTGATTTTATTTTTATGGCAGAAATCAGCTGTTCTGGAAATTGTGGAGTTATTAATTTGCTTAGTTCATTCCTCCACTGCCCTTCTTCTTGTCTGGGGTCCCAAGGCAGCTCTCAGTAATTAAATCAAGTTGGAGTAAAAACAACAAATTATAAAGTTAAAAAGCAATTAAACATGTAACAATAATTTAAATGGTTATCTAAGCACTATTATTTGAAAAGACCGTATGTAAAGAACACATGCCCAGCATGTGCAAGGGAAATCCTGCCTAAAGAGTAGGTCTCTAACTTGCCAAAAGGATAAAAAGGGAGAGAGACAACCTAGACCAGAGGTAGGGATCCTTTTCCTTTTGGAAGTCTGCATATACTTAATAATTTAAAAAACCTTAGTTTTAAAGTTACTAAAATAAAAGTATAAAAGACTAACAAAAATGTATTAATAAAAATAAAAGGTAATGTATGGTTGTGAGAGCTGGACCATTGGGGAAGCTGAGCGCAGAAGAACAGACGTCTTTGAAATGTGGTGTTGGAGGAGAGTTTTGAGAGTCCCCTGGACAGCGAGGAGAACAAATAGATCAGTCTTAGAAGAAATCAACCCCAACTGCTCCTTAGAAGGTCAAATAGTAAAGATGAAGCTAAGGTACTTTGGACATCAAATGAGAAGAGAGGATTCACTTGAGAAAGCCTTGATGTTGGGAAAGGTGGCGGCCAAAAATGAGATGGCTAGAGGGTCTTGTAGATGCAATGGGCACAGAGCTGGTCAGGTTGAGGGGGATGGTGGAGGATAGGGGTGCCTGGCAGGCAATGGTCCATGAAGTCACAAAGGGTCGGAATCGACTGTGTGACTGAACTAACAACAACAACAACAACAACAACAAAGGATTTACTCTGTAAAATGTGGATTCTGGTAAACAGCCCCACTTAAGGAACTAGAAGGCCACAGGTTACTGCCCCCTGACTAGCCTGTTGAGCAAGAGAATTCCATAACATGGAAGCAGCCACAAAGAAGGCTCTCTTTTGTGCCCATGTCAAATTGTGATGGCCATGGGACTGAGAGATGGACCTCCCCTGAAGAACATAAGAACCATGGAGGCCCAAATGAGGAGATAGGGTCTTTCAGGTAGCTTTAACTCTTTATAGGTCATAACTAGCACATTGAATTGGGTCCAAAAATGAACTGTTAACCAGTGAAGCTGTTGTGGTTGGAGCATTATATACTTCCTGTAACTAGCCCTGGTCAACACTGACTTGAGTCACTTTAGGGCTGTTGGGTTTTTGTTGAGAGGGTGACATCTTTGCAGTCCGTGTTTCCCTCAGAGGATTGTAGATGGAGAAACTGGGTCCCCAGACCTGCTGAAGTTTCCTGTCCTTGCTCTAAAACAGGGGTGACCAACCCTTTTCTGCCGTGGGCCGGTCAAACACCCCTCACGCAGGTGAGCGGGCCAGAGGTGTGGTTTCTCCCACAACACCAAGAGCTGCCATTCAGTCTCTGCCATGGTTTTGCAGAGATGGGACATTCCAACTGTACAGGAATGATGTTGCCAGCAAGTATAAAAGCTTACTGTCCTGCTTGGAGGAGAAGGAATAGTTTTGTCTCCTTGGTTGTAATGGCTGTGCAGAAGATATCTGACTTGGTTCTTGTTTGCAGCTCGTTTACGTCGATGCGACGGCCTCTGACATAACGCATCAGCCCTGGAACTGGAAGGTGTATAAGTATAGATTCCCCACCCCCACCCCACTTGACAATTATCCTTTCTTCTTCCTGGCCTTCAACAAAGCAATGCCTTTCTCCTCTTCCATTTGATCTTGACTGTCTCACCTTCTGTCCGTGGCTTGACTACAGATGATTTCTATTCTATAAAAATAGGTTCAGTTCCCTTGTTGGAAAGAAAGATCTCTTATCTTTATTTTAGCTGGACTACATTTTCTTCCGTGTCTGAACTACACATTTATTTTCTTCTTGCTGTTTTTCTCATTTCTGCTTATTTATTTGTCTGACTGAAACCTAATTCTTTTTCAAAATTAACACATAAGCGTATAAGGCAAAAAGTAGCCCATGACTTTAGAGAAAGAACAGCTGTAGTTGTGTAGAGGGGTTCATTTGAGGGAGGTAAGAAAAGCTCATGTTTTGTTGTTGTTGTAAAATTTGAAATAACAAGGGATGTAATAATATCCAGCCTCGGGAACTGTGAGCCTGTTCTATAAAGCTGATCAATGAAGCCACTCTGGGACACTGTGATAGAACACAGCGGGTCACATGATAATCTCTAGCCCACCCACCACCCCAAAGACATTCAATGTCAAGCTTGTGCACCAATTTGAGCAGAGTGGACTCTGCTGTGGTTCGTCTCATACAACTGCACTTCTTTACATCATGTTTTGCTTGTCACTGACATGGCAGGGCCTGGTTGTGCTACACACATGCAAGCACTCATTTTTATCAAAGAATCTAGACTAGGAGTTCTCAACCTTTTAAAACCGGGGGCCAGGTCATGCTCCCTCAGACAGCTTCAGGGGCCATTTTACCTTTCCTCCATCACATGGCTCTTCCTGGTGTGGTGGAGGCAGTGGGGGGCCACAGGAAATGGTGCTGCGGGCTGCTTTTGGCCCGTGGCGCGCAGGTTGAGAATCCCTGATCTAGACCAAACTTAGTACAGTAGTTGCATTTTGTTCAGAGCACCTTCCAAAGTTCTCTGATATGTTTCTCTGATGTTTGCAGTCAAGAAAAGGATTATATCTTTGGCACTTTTACACCTAATGCGCTATACACATGTATGAATATAAAATTCAGGGCTTAGTGAAATATGCTATTTATTTACACTTTTAAGACCAAACAAGATAACAACTTGAGCAACTGTTTGTGCCTTTAGCACTTACTAGGTTTAGTTCAACAGGAACAGCTTTCTCCTATGTGACCATACAGTGATGGCAAACCTTGGTACTCCAGGTGTTCTGGAACTTTAATTCCCAGAAGCCCTCATCAGCAGGAGTGTTGACTTGGGCTTCTGGGAATTGAAGTCCAAGAACACTGGAAAGCCAAGGTTTGCCATCATCGTAAGGGATCCAAGCTGGAACGCACATACCTAACAGGAGGCCCTACTAAATTTAGTAGGGCTTCTGCGAAAACATGAACAAGATTGCACTGTGAAAATGACATTGACATACTTGCTGGATGTCTGGGAATGGAAACTTTGGTCCTGAGGGTAATTTAATAAAATTCTTAGCACTGAATGGTGTAATGCAGGACCACAGGCAATCATTGTCCTATTGAACTTCTAGAAATCATTTGTATATGTGGAGCTTTACATGAAATCTTTTAAAACTTCCAGAAATTAGAAAGTGTTTTTAATTCCAGATTTAATACTTCAGGGGTACTTTTTCTTTGGCAGCGAAGTATTAAGAGCACTTAATAAACAGAGAGCAAAGTCTTGATGTGAACTTGTTTTTCTTTTCAGTGAGGAAGAGGCGGCTTGCAGACTTAAATGGGCCCATCTTTCCCAAGTGTCGGACTGGGGTGTAGCGCTTGGTTGCGTCCGTGAGCTTGCACTGGACTGCGAAGAGGCAGGCAATGGTGCAGTGAATTTGTGGTGCCTGTTTTTCATAAGACATCCTTATGCACTGAAGAATTGAAACTAAATAGCAAAGTAGGCAGAGATCTTTATTATCAGTGTGTGAATAATGTCTTTTTTAGAGCAAGAAAAGGGAATGTCCCCCCCCTTCTCAAATGTTACTTGACTGTAACCCCATCAGTTTGAGGCAGCCTAGTCTGTGGTGAAGAATGACAATAGCTGCAGTCCCTGAACATTTAGAAAAGTATGTATTTTCCATCCCTGTTAGAATGAGCCCATTAACAAGGTGCATATTCAGGATTTTGACAAGCTACATCATAGCACAAAGATGGCTTGAATTTTCTAGTGAAGTCTGCAGCCTAATTTCATTTTGGATTTTGTGTGCGCGCGCATGTTTGCAGTATGATGTGCATGAGTAGTTAACAATGCCAAGAAAACACAATACTACTATGTGAAGTAGCAAAAAATGTTTAAAAATACTTTATTTTTTGTCTTGATCATAAGAATTGGAAACAAAACATTACTAGTTTGACAGCATTTGTTGTCCTAATGTACATTATTAATTTAAGGACTTGTGAACTGTAATCAGCTAGCATCGCCCACAACCTCATGTTGTAAAGTAGTTATAAAAGCATCTGCACACTCATCCAGCAGAGAGAATTTTAAGGCCACTTGTTTCCTAAGCAATAGACAGCAAGAAAGGGGCGAAAGCTCTGCTGAATTGAATGTTAATAGGTTTTTCCCTTTGTTGAGTTTAAGACCCATACAAAGTGGATTTGCACATGTTCTCACAGACCTGATCGTATGCACCAGACAGCTTATAACCCTTTCTGATTTATTTCTATGTTACACTTCAGCCCAGTTCCAAGATTTGCCCCCCCCCCTTGTTTCAGACTTCTGAATGGGTAAGCCACTAGGCATTTCGTCCCTGAAAGAACCATGTGAACATTTCATTCTCTCAGTTTTATCTGCACCAAATGGATGAGGCACCGGATTAATGCTTGGCCAGGAACCACCACTGACATCTACCACTATTATTAGATTATCTAGCCTCCAAACAATTAAGATGCACAAGCCCTCCCCTTTACTCTTCCTCAAAGACCTCTGTGCATTGCAGAATTCGTACAGAACCATGATTTTGGCTGGGAAATTTGGGGGCAACATTTTAAACTCCAACCTTCCTTGGTGCCAGTTTAAAAGGTTGGCCCACCCTATGACAAGACAGTCTTGCTGAGGAGGGCAGAACCTGACTAGGTGCAGAATCCCTTTCCTCTGCATCAGATGTCATAGCCTGCCCTTCCCATCAATAGTGGAGGGGAAAGTGCCAGCAAAAGTAATTAATGGCCCCAAATCCATGCCACTTGTTTAACTGAGCAGAGACAAGTGCTGCACTGATGTCTGATGGATGCAACCATGTCCCCTAATATTCTGTTGTTTGTAAATTATGCCTTAATAAAAATACCACTTTTAACAAACTTGGTTGAATGGCGTGTGTCCCCCCCCCCCCCGAGCCCTGCTTCCATTCCCTTGTAGCCCAGTTGATTTGCCACTGAAGCAGCTGCTTCTCTACCCTTCTTCCCACTGGAGTCTAAAGGTTTGCTTAGTTGCAAAGACATACCAATCACATTTTGTATCTGTATTTATAACATGAGTAGTTGAACACCCCTGGTACAGAGTATACATTTGCATCATCCCCACACCTTTTCCACTACATTTTTAGCAGTTCCCAGGGTTATATTCTGCGTTTAAAGCCACTGGCCATCAAAAAACAGAGCAGTTTTGTTGCCCTGCTGAACAGCCTCTCATCTAGTCTAGGATTGTGCATGCTCTGTTATAGGCACAAATTCAAATTCTGGAGCAAGAACAGCTGCATTCTGTAACATATATAATTCAGGCAATAATAAGCCTTATCTTCTTTTTTGGCGTAATTTATTGTGTAGTTCTTACTATTTTGTATCATTACTCTGAGGTAACGCAAATGGGCAAAAATGAACCAGAATTGTGAAGTCTTAGCAGCAGCTACTGGGAATCCTATTCAGCACTTTCTGTAGGCTCAGGGATGCCACCAGAAATGGCAATATCCAGCCTTTTGTCTAATATGGAACTACAGTTAGCAAGGGACAGTTTTGCAAGAGCTGGCATGCCTTTGAATTGTCATCTAAATACCAACACACACACAGTATAGGGTTGCAGAGGAAAAATACGTTGTTAGCACAGCCTATCAGATTTAATTCCCGTGTTTGCATATTATTTAGACATAGACAACATTGGTGATTCTAGGGGTATTTTGTAGCTAAAAGAAATGCACTGTTACCACACTCGGTTTAAATGTATCCAAGGACCTACATGTTTCAGTTGGTTTATTTAGGGTTTTGTCCTTCCCCAAAAGACAAGCGTCAACCTGGCTTGTGATGTCATGCCAAATGTGACAAAGACAGACTCTCTAAGATGACTCTTACGTTTTTAGCTCTGTGTGTATGTTGTGTGTACACAGAAGTGGGAGATCAAGGTTACTCCTGTTGTAGGGACCTCTCCTGAGCCTCAGAAGGGCAGTAGGTCTCCCCAAAACATACAGTAGAAATGTACCCAAGTCTTTTTATGCCAGGGAGCAGATTTGTTGAATTCTCACCTGGTGAACTCTGGAGAAAGTGTGTTCTGCAATTGTGTTTCTGCAATTTTTTCATTTTAACATATGAACACGCATTGTCTGTCCATTCTGAAGAAACAGGCATGAGAGGCCTTGCATCTCCATTGTTGTCTTCTGTCCCAAATTCAGCTCAAACAGCACTAGCAAGGATTTGAAGCTAACATAAAAAAATCTGTCAAATCATGAGCAATGGGGGCCTCTCACAAACTCCTCCTGCTCTCAGGGTGGAAGAAATTACCATTCATTTCAAGACACCCTTAGAGCTGTGTTCTTCTGCAAGACAAGAAACTAGGCCTTTGCTTGACTATTACAGGCCACAAGATTCTTTTCACTGTTCCAAGAGTATTGCTATTTGTATGCATGCATTTACATTTCGAGTGAGTAACAAGGCCCCTCATATCTATCATTAAAAGCTCCTACCAAAAGCAAAGGTACTCTCAACCACCGCCTCCTTTGTTAAAATGGCGCTCTAAGAAATGTAGCTGTTAAGCAGGCATGTACAGGCGTTCTCAACATTTTTCCGCTGTGGGCCGGACCCCCCCCCCCGATAGCTCAGTGGGCTGGACACGTGGTTCCCCCTGCCATAAACCGTGTCCACATCTGTTGTAAATTCATTTACGACAGTTACAGGTGCATTTACAGCAAGTTTTTGGCTGTTTTCACCCCTTCTGGTGGTGATGGCAGAAGCAAGGGTGGTGAGCCACATGAAATGGTACCGTGGGCTGGGGCCGTCCCATAGGTTGTGAACCCCTAATGTACAGCATATCCCAGATTTGTGCTTTTAAAAACATTTTAAAAGCCTCAAGTCTAGAGACTGTAATATGTACAGTCAAACCTCGCGTAACGAGCATTTCGCTTAGCGAAAAACTCGCATAATGAGCAAGGTTTTTGCTAAGCGGTCTGACTCGCATAACGAATTTTTCGCTATGCGAGTCGGACTTTTCCCTATGGAAAAACTCGCATAACAAGCGTTTCTATGGGGAAAACTTGCATAACGGATTTTTTCGCTATGCAAGTTTTCCCCATAGAAACACTCGTTATGCGAGTTTTTACATAGGGAAAGTCCGACTCGCGTAGCGAAAAATTCGTTATGCGAGTCAGACTCGCATAGCGAATTTTTCGCATAGCGAGCAACCTTACAGAACAAATTAAATTTGTTATGCGAGGTATGACTACATTTATAGTAGTTTGAAGCCCTTTTCCTGGCCATCTTGTTACAATGGGGTCACTAAGCACTTAAAAAGTACTTTTGACCCTACAAAGTATTTGTATAGAACTGGTTTGCCTTTACAGTGGCCCACAAAGTGAAGAAAATGCTGCAGTTATAACATCTCACCAACATTTCACTGAAAGTGTGCAACCAACCTGAGGAGAACAAAGGGCTTGAATGCACATTTCTCAAGACTAAGGTTCTATCATCTCCCTACCCTCAACCACCCTGCAGTTCCCTCTTCTCAGCAAACACTAATGGCTACTTGAAAGCAGCATATCCCCACCCACCCAAATACCCTGTGTTAGTACACAGCAAAGTACATCAGTGTCTGAGAGCGAACTTGCTGACCATCCCTTACTGGTTGCCCTCTTCTATCCTCCCTGCTGGTTTCCTGGTACTTAGAAGATCATACAGTGTTTTCCAAACTATGTTCTGCAGAACAATGGTTGGATTGCAATTCCCAGAAGCCTAAGTCAGTACACTGGCTGATCAGTGCTTTCGGAAATTGATTTAGGCTTGTGGGAATTGAAGTCCAAAACCCAAAGATTGGGAAACCCTGAAAATGAACAAATGCTACGTACATTCTAGAAAATGGGCAAGCCTCCTTCCTGTGTTGGAAAGATGATGATGATAGAAATCTCCATAAATACCTGGAGCCATATCTGTTTCCTTCCTAGGAAGTACTGTACAGTATACACTCAAGTATAAGCCTAGTTTTTTAGTCCCAAAAATGAGCCCCAAAAAGGGGAAACAGCTTATACTCAGGTCAATGACCACGAGGATCCCAAAACTGCATCGGATTGAGATGCACCAACAATTGAATTAATTATACCATATTTTCATGTATTTTGATTACTGAAACTGACTAGCAGCTGCTGCATTTCTCACTCGGCTTATATTCGGGTCAATTTATTTTCTTGTGTTTTCAAGGTACCTCAGCTTATATTCAGGTCGGCTTATATTCAAGTATATATTTTGAATAGGAAAGCCTTGAGAAACCAGTAAGCGGGTTGCAAATACATGATGCAGTACATGGATACATAGTAAACACATGATAGAAACTACTGCTCATCAAATATTCTCAGTCTACATACATGTCTACCTGCACATCTTACACCTATTCCATTCTGGAAACGCCTTGAAGATGACACAATGCCTTAACTGCTCTGCACATTTCCCATGCTTCAACGCGTAGAGTACTGATGTTTGCTGTTTGGACTCTGGGTCACACTGTAAAAGACAGTGGGATAATCTCACTCAAGGAACTGTTCTTTAGCACCATGGAAATTAAATTTTGTTTGTTTTTGTTTTACTTTGCACATAATTTACTTCTAAGAGTAAGCCAGCATTGCAGTGAAGCCCCAACTACATCATGGACTGGAGGTCTGCCATGCTGTCTAACGGAGCTAGTTGCTCCAAATGCCACTGTAGTATAATGAGCAATTGCCCTCTGCCCTATAGCAAATGTCCACAAAGAGAGATGCTTGCTCCCTGGCTCTCCCTCAAACACGTTCCACTGGTACTCGCTGCCGTGCGCTTGTGCACTCACACTCTTCCTTGAAGGCTCGCTTGGAAGGAGTTGTCACCAGGGCAAGGCCTTTCTTCTGGCACAACGGGCAGCAGGCTGTGAATCCTTTCATCTGGCACTCTGAGCATGTCAAGACAAGCTGGCGGCAAGGCTGAGTAGAGCAGCATCGGTACTGGTCCCAGAGCGTCCCACAGTAACGGCAGGCTGGAAAGAGGATAACAAGGTTAAATTCCTTGTATGGGTAAATGTCTTCCTTGCTTGAAAGCCAATTGTATTGGACTCTAGGGTTCAGTGCTCATCTGTTTACAGCCAAAGAGCCAGTGCTGTCTGCTTTTGCAGACGTTTCCTTAGTCATGTGGCAAGCATGACTAGATGCTAGAGTGCACGGAACTCTGTTTACCTTCCCACCGAAGTGGTACCTGTTTATCTACCTGCAATTTCTTGCTTTCAAACTGCTAGGTTGGCAGGAGCTGGGACAGAGATGGGAGCCCTCTCCATCGTGCAGGACTTGGGTCTCAAACTGCTGACCTTCTAGTCATCAGGTTCAGCATCTTAACCATTGAGCGACTGCAGTCCCTCTATAGGCAATCCCTTGTAGGCAACCATTTATTTGCAGTTTGTTATGTTGACATCCCGCCTTTCTTCCACTGGCTCTAAGAGTCCCAGTAGCAAGTGTTCTGAACATCCCATCATGAGGAGAGGATTACCTACCTGAAATCACATCACCATTGAAGGAGATAGTATAACGTTCATCAAAAACAAAGAGCTTCCCTTGGTAGTATCCATCTGGAAATTCTTCCAGGTATTTGTGGAGGCCCCCCTTCAGATGGTAGACTCCTTTGCACACACCCTGTGTCAAAACAAGCACAACACGCCCATATGTTAAGCAACATCTGTCACACGGGCAAAGAGTTGTCTCTACATATATAGAACGTTGGGTGCCTGGGTAGTGAATGGTCCTGAGGGGATGGTGTGGTCATCGGTGGTTGAGTAGCTCAGTGGTGATTGACTGGCATGTCTAAGTGTTAGGAGAGTTTGCTATGATAAGAGTAAGTCAAGATTTGACTGTCTAAAGAGCAAAAAGTGGCAGCTTCGGCTATTTAGAAAGAGACAGCATGGAAGGAAAAGTTAATATTTGACTGTTTTTAGAGAAAGACAGTTGGGGGGGAAAGTTGAAGATTGTTTAGATGAGAAAGACAGCAGAAAAGTCGAGATGGGGCTGTCTAGAGAGGAACAGCAGAAGAGTAAGAAGAGATCTGATTGTCTAGACCAGAGTTCAGTAAACTTGGACTTCTTGAACTTCAATTCCCAGAAGCCCTGATCACCTTTGCTGACTTGGGCTTCTGGTCACTGAAGTCCAAGAACTCCTGGAGAGCCAAGTTTACTGACCTCTGGTCTAGATATGCTGAAATGTACCAGTACACACAGCTATGTGGGTAGCTTTTCCCACCTTGCTGCCATCACAAAATCCAGAATTTCTCTGTATTTCACATCACTGGGTGTTGGGAGACATGAAAAAACCGAAGCTTGTGGGATCAAGACACAGGCGGACTCCACTGTATGGCAGAGTCCACGAGGAAGTAGACATCTTGCATTCACTGACAATGTGGAACATCATTTCTCCCAGTCGAAATATTTTATAGCAACTTGAAAAGAGGCTGATCTTAAGTCTCTTTTGCTTATGGGGGATGTTAATTTGTTTTCACCAATAGTGTGTGTTTAAAGGGCCCTCATGGTGCTTCAAAGTGCTAAACCGTTGCCAATGGTAAAAGGGTTACAACTATTCTGTTTGGGGCATGAGGGAGGAAGGTGTTTCTTTCAAATGTTGCCATATTTTAATTTATTTCTTCCAAACAAGAGAAAGAAGAACCAAGTACCCTTTTAAACTGAAAGTTGACAAGAGAAAGAGTCTAGCCCAGTGTTTCCCAAACTTTGGTTTTTGGACTTCAATTCTCAGAAGCCCAAGTCATTTCCTCAAAGCACTGATCTGCTAATGTACGGTACCAATAATTTCATATCAGAAATTATTCTGGGTTGAAAGGATTTTTGCTGGAAAAACTGCTCAGGGGACCCCAAATGAGGCTCCTTTCATGTCCCCAAGATCTTTTCCCACCAAAGTGGACCCTATTTACTTGCAATATCCTGCTTTCAAACTGCTAAGCTGACAGGAGCTGGGACAGAGACTGGTGCTCAATCCATCATGCAATACCCAACTTTTGAACTGTTGACTTGCTGGTTGTCCAGCTAACAAGGTGAGCTTCTTAACCACCAAGCCATCACAGCCCTGTAGCCAATGTACTGACCTAGACATTCACTTATAACAGACGATCGTGTGGAGTAATACCTCTGGATATGCTAAACCATTTCCTCTAAGCTTAGTGAGCTATCTTGGGAGGCCACAAATAATCCCCAAACCTTAAAGGACCTGAGCTCTGAGGAGGTTTGCCAAATCACAGACACAGGAAATAACCACCACAATGATTTCTGCCACTGGCTTCACCTGGTGTTTTGGTTTATCTTCCTAGTATCCATTTATTTGTGTTCTTACACCTAGTAACAGATTCCAGAGCAGGAAAGTGTCTGCCACAAACACTTCAGAAACTGACAACCATGTCTTCTTTTCATTTTAATCTGATGGACCTCCTCTAAACTTTTTGCCAATATCCTCTTTCCAGAGAAGAGCTGAAAAAGCAGCACATCCCACATAGTGATGGGCAGTCAATTTTTTTCTACCACACTGTGGGTGGAGCCAATGTCTTGGGTGGAGTCAACATCATGATGTCATGGGTGGAGCCAATGTCATGATGTCATGGGTGGAGCCAACAACATGGGCGGAGCCAAAGTAAAAAAATAAGTACACATAAAAATACAAATTAAATAGACATAAAAGCACATAAAAATACACATTAAAAATAAATATACATTAAATGTACATTAAAATATACCCACCCGCCCCACGCCCAAAGGCGAGTCACTTATCCTGGGGAGCAGGCTGTAGGGAGCTTCAGGGTAGCAGCTGCTCTTCCTCCTCCCCACTTGGGAGGACAGCAAGGAGGCTGCCGAGGGGCTCAGAAGCAGCCATCGGTTCCTCCGTAGCTGTGCGTGGCCGCCCAACGCTCTGCGCTGCCACACTCCAAGCAGCGAATGGCTGCTTGGCTCGGTAGGCAGAGCACTGTAGGCATGCATGTGTGCCAAGCACTGTAGGTGCGCACTGTAGGTGCACCAAGTACTGTAGAAAAGGTAAGCCCCCGAGGTGGTTCCCCCCAAAAGCTGCTACCGGCTCTCCGGGACACTGGGAAGAGCTACTACCAGTTCTGGCGAACTGATGCGAACTGGCTGCTCCCCATCACTGATCCCACATTTTAAAAACCTTGCCTTGGGCTAAGGAGGTGGGTACTTTCCCATGATTACTTCCGAATCATGGTGAAAAAATCCTTGGGTTCAATCCCTTCAAATCTCAGAATTTATGAAGAGTGAAGGTGAAGGAGTTTAGTAGAATTTCCAGCATCTCAACAGAACAAAGGCGGGATGAAAATATTTTCTGCACTTCACAATTCCTTATCCCTTTATATCAGTGTTTCCCAATCTATGGTTTTTGGACTTCAATTCCAAGAAGCCTAAGTCAATTCCTCAAAACACTGATCACCCAGTATACTAACTTAGACTTCTGGGAACTGAAATCCACCAGTGTTCCATGGAACATGGTTTGGGAAATGCTGCTTTACATAAATGCCACTTGCTAAATAACTAATAATAATTTCGCGTCAGAGATTGCTCTGGGTTGAAAGGATTTTTCCGGGAGAAGCTCCACTCAGGGGACACCTGAATGAGGCTCCTTTCATGTCCCCAAGTGAAGCCCTCGGGTATCGAAACCTGACCTTCTAGTCTCCAAGCTCAGCGTTTTAACTACTAAGCCACCAGAGGAGCTGCTGTTGAATAACATAACCAAATAACTTAAGTAGCAAAATCAAAATTTCTTTAACCATATTATTGAAGAATCCAGCTTTTCTTGATGCACAGTTTGGGTTCAAAAAGTACTGAAGACAATACATGCTGTTTTGATTATAATGTCAATTAGGCTGGCTTGTCCACTCAAAGGTACTGATAAAACCAACATGACTCCTAGGGCTAGTAACCTCTTGGACAATCACCTAAGATAAATATCTGCATGCTGAGTTGTATGGAAGTTATTCTGGATCATGTTAATACGTACTTTTTGCACAGTAGAAACCTCGTCTGCAATACATGTTTCACAATGGGGCAGAACTTTTAGAGTGCATTAACTGTTGTGCCACATTCCACACATCCAATACTACTTATGCAACTCTATCTTAGCTACAACCCTTCCACTGTTCCAATAAAAAGCAGAATAATTTGCATGTCAGTAAGTAAACTACTGTAAATCTTCAACAGGATACTAGCTACTGCCTCTACCATTCCTTTTCAACCTTTATAATGGTGAAAGGTCATGTAATCTATTTTCCAGCCATTGTTTGCTCTTGGTCTGCTTTAATAGTCTCTTTATAGAAAGAATTATGAAGCACTAAGAGCAAACTAGACAAGCAATCAATGTCTTACAACAGGGGTTCCCAACCTTTTAATGGTGTGGGCCTGACTACGCCCCGGACAGCCGAGAAGGCCAGACCACACCCCCTGGAAGCAGAATGTGGCCGTTTCCGTGTTTACAACAGCCGCAGATGTATTTACAGCTGACGTAACTGCGTTTACACATGTGTGGCATAAACGCATCCGCTTTCACTTCTGGGTGCGGTAACAATGGCCTGGATGGAATGGCACCATGGGCTGGGGCCAGCCCACTGGCCGAAAGCTGGGAACCCATCTTACAAGGATGTTTTTATTCCTGGTCTCTTGGCTAGCACACATTCTCAGGCAGCTCACCTTGGATATGAGGTAGGCTGAGCCTCGCTCACAACGGATTCCACCTGTGCAATACATCAGCACTCGCTTGCCCCTGAAAAGGTGCAAATTCTCATCTACGTAGGTTGGGAAGTAGCTGAATTTCCTGATGTCTGGAGCCAAACAGCCTTGGAAATGTCCCTGGGGCAAAGAAGAGAGACATTGTTTATGCCCATGATTTCCAAAGGGGGCAACTGAGTATCTAGAGAAACTTCCATCAGCTTGTGATCTAAACCTTTAGAAGTCACCAGCTACCACAATCCTTAAATGACTCAGCTGACTAATGATCATGGAAACTGTGGTCCAATACATCTACCAATATCAGGGCTTTTTGGGGGAGGGGCTGTTCTAAAGCACAGAAATTCTCATAGGGATTGTTATGAAGAGCCACACTTTTAAAAAGCGTAACTAGATCCTATTGTAATTGTCTGTGTTAAGGGCTACTATTTTGATGAGCAAATCACAAATTATTATTTCTTCTTCTTCTATATCTGAATCTTGGCAATCCTCATGGTGATTAGCCATGAAGACTATCCCAAGAATATAATGCAGTGGCCTTTTATCTCTCTTCTGCATCACAGCATGACCCCTGTACCACTGATCCATCCCTGAGAGTCACTTTCTGGTCCTGAGCCCTTTTGACACACAAAGTCCTTATCAACCGCAGGCCAGTATTGATTAAGCTGCTGCCCTCCATCAAGATGAATTCAAGTGGGATTTAATCCACTTGGGGACCATCACCCTTCCCTGTGGCCATTAGTTCTCAGGGTTGTCAAGTTAGTTAACCACCGCCTGACAAATCAATAATATAATAATTAAAAAACCAGAGGACAAATGAGAATGTTGTTATTCAATGGATTCTTAAAGTGCCTTTCAAGGTAAAGTGTTAAATCATGCAAGTCAGAAAAATGTGATCGAACACTACAGCAAAGAAGAGCCTGGTTGGCTGAGCAAAATAAAGGATGGGCAAACAAATTTCAAACTGGCTAGATGGCCAAGTGGTTTAGGTATCTCGTTGCCAAGCCCAAGGCTGGGAGTTTGATTCCCCACTGTGCCACCAGATAGAAGAGACAGCCTGGCTAACCTTCAGCAAGTTGCACAGTCCCAGGGCGCCTCCAGAAGAAGGGAATGGGAAACTATGTTTGTGTACTTTTAACCTAGAAAACCTGGAAACGGTCATTGTAAGTTAGAACAGAATTGACCGCACAAAATGCAATGCAAATTTCTGTCCTCTGTGTAAAGAAAATGGACTGCGGCACACTGGGCAACAGAGAAAGTATCCAGTTCTACAAAGGTTTATGTTGCAGTCCCTGACATTGTCAGAATAAAAGTTCTTGTTGTGGCTATTATATCTGGACCTACTGGGTCACTCTCAAGACTTCTAGTCCATGCAAGACATTTGCCCGTGTGTGTGTGTGTGAGAAAGCAAAGCAATCACACGTATATACCACCCCATAGCACTTTGTGTACTCTGGGTGGCTCACAAGTTAATTAGCAGTTTGCCCCAAACATGCTGGGCGCTCATTTTACCGACCTTGGATGGAAGGAAGGCTGAGTCAACCTTGAACCCTGGTCAGGATTGAAATCACAAGCTTTAGGATGCAGTATGGCAGTTTAACTACTGTGCCACCAAGATTCATTATATACAGCAGGAGTTCTCAACCTTTTTAAGCCGGGGGTCGGGTCACGTTCCCTCAGACAGTTTCGGGGGCCGGACGGCCATTTTGCCCTTTCTCCACCACATGGCACTTCCAGGTGTGGTGAGGCACTGAGGGAGACATATGAAATGGTGTCATGGGCCGGATCCGGCCCATGGGCCACAAGTTGAGAATCCCTGATATACAGCATAAAAACGGTTTTCTCCATGCTTCATCTTGAAATATCAAAAGCATGAGGCAAATAATTTTAAAATCCTTGGTCCCATATGCAATAAAAACAACAAACTAACATCAACATGCTGCATACGTGTACAGTGCTACCTCACTTAAAGAGCATAATGCGTTCCACAGGACTGCTCTTTAAGTGAGTTTGCTCTTTAAGCGAAACACCATTGAAAGTGACCAATTGTAACTTCTGGGGGGGAGGGACTGCAAACCCTGATTTAGTTGTTAAGTGACTTTTTGGTTGGTTTTAGTTGTTAAGCAAGGCGACCATTCAGAGAAAATTCTGCTCTTTAAGTGAGTTACTCTCTAAGCGAGGCACTCTTTATGCGAGGTTTGACTGTATACAGGCCACATATCTATGCATGTTAGAAAGAAATAGGTTTGTTCCAGACTTTCCTAGGTCTGGAAATGCCAAACGGAAGGCTACCTACTATTTTACTTTCGTAGAAGTTCCTGCAATCCAACAATAGGGTGTCTGCTTGTGCTTTGTTGCCCTGAGAGAGATAATTCTCTACTTCTCTATGAAACTCCTTGGGAGTCAAATGGATTCCTGCAAAGAAAAATAATTCCTTAATGAATCCGAAAAGCAGAACCTAGAACCATTGCATTGCTGAATACAACTCCCCAAATGTTACAGCCAACACAGCTTTGCTCAAAAAGATACAACACCTGAGTTCTGATATTTATATATATTGTTGTTATATGTTGACTCAATGTTACAAGTGCCATACACTAAATAAATAAATAAATAAAAATCAGATTTCTTATTAAGTGATTCAATGCCAAACTATTAAATGGTGTTTATGTTCTGGAGCTCTGCCATCATACTGGTCCAGTTTGGCTAGCATTCAATATTTATGGTAGTTTAGGTAAAAGTCACCTTTGCTCGAAAGCCAGTTGTGTCCGACTAGGGTTCAGTGCTCATCTCTGTTTACAGTCAAAGAGATGTGGCAGGCATGACTAGATGCCCGATCGCGTGAAATGCTGGTCCGGGAACGGTGAGGGTACCACAGGCTGGATTCAGCCAGTGAGCCATAGTTTGGCCACCCCTGGTCTAACCCTACTACACAACTACCCAAAAGTAAGCAACATTTATTATCAGAATAAGTGCACATAGGCTTATAGCTTGAACTCTGTATTCCAAGAAGGTTGCTGGAGCCAGGACAGAGATCACCCACGATGAAGAGGCCATTTTGGGCAGTAGCATCCAAGTAAATGCAACATGCAAGCAGATTGAATTCTGACTTACTAGTAAATCCCACTTTATTCAAGGGAGTTACTTCCAAATAAGACTGTGAACATTACTTCAGTTTTTGTCTGCCACTTTTAAAACTGCCTTTTCTCTCTCTCTCCCTCCTTTCATTTACGGGCTGCTTTTTTCCTGGTGGGGGAGCCTTCCCATTGAGTTCTTATTCCTTTGCCTAATTTCAAACATAAACTGAGAGGGAAGGGTTCTTCCTACTCTAGTAACCCTCTAGATCAGTGTTTCAATTCCCAGAAGCCAGAGACAATTCCCCGAAGCACCGATCAGCCAATGTACTGACTTAGGCTTCTGGGAATTGAAGCTTCCCTGTGGGGCGTGGGACCCACATTGGGAACCACTGCTCTAGATGCAGGGGGCAAAAGGGACGAGACAAAGGAGTGCCCCAGCCCACTTGAACTCCATCCATCCACTGCCCCCTGTGCTCCCCCTGAAACAAATGACTCATAAGAGAAGTACCGTATATACTCGAGTATGAGGTTTTTAGCCCCAAAATTACCCCTCCCCAAAGGTGACTCGGCTTATATTTGGGTCAATGGCCACAAGGGTCCTAAGACTGCGTTGGATTGAGATGTGCCAACAATTTAATTAATTTTACCATATTTTTATGTATTTTAATTATTGAAACTCACTTGCAGCTGCTGCATTTCCCAACCTCAGCTTATTTGTTTGTTTGTTTGTATTTGTATTGCCGTCCTCTCGCCAAAGCAACTCTAGGCGGCTCACAGATATAAAAATATGTAACTACACAGTCATAAAAACCTTATTTAAAACCATTAAGAAATCATTAAAATGCCTTAAAATACCACCCCCAACAAACCCCATTTATACTTGGGTCAATCTATTTCCCTGGGTTTTCAGGTCAAAACTGGGTACCTCAGCTAATATTCGGGTTAGCTTATACTCAAGTATATACGGTAAGGCCATGAGAAGAGGGAGGTGAGACATTCTATGCACCTAGGCTAAAGCCAGCAGCTATGGTTTTCCATACCACTTTCTTTGTAAGAGACTTCATTTGGGTTAATGCCCATGGGTACTATTTCTTCAAAGATGCCAATTCGAAGGTCTGGGAAACAGTGGGCTCCGCCTTTACTGGTCTGAGGAAAGGGGGAAAAAACCAAGAAAAAGCTACCAAAAGATCCTTAGTTGACACGTTAAGACTAGAGCATAGACAACAGGTTGAAGAGGGCTTTCCCCCATACATGATGAAGGATGGTTATGTACATTAAGCCTAATTTTGCCTTCTTTATCAACAGGTTTGGAAGTAACTCTCCTGAATAAAGTTTAGCAGGTTTTTGTTTTTTTCCAAAACCTGTTTGACCATTAGAAACAGGGAAGCAAACAGTATTTGTTTACTCATGATACTTTATCTGGTCTAATTATGTCTTAAAAACCAAAGGTTCACTGGATTAAAGTAGAAAATATCAAATACTGTATAGTAAAATTCAACAATTAATGACCCCCTCCCCCCAATTCACTAGGTACCAAATCCAGCTAAACACATAAACTTAGATGCAAGGAGGATAGTGGAAAGTTAGGCAAAAAAATTAGTTTGACAACTAATCACATTTGAAGCTCTCCTGGGGAGCATATTTCACATATGGGACAACAATAAAGCTTTCTTTCTTGTCCCTAACTAATCAATTTGAGCAGAAAGGGAAATTCAGAGATCATGGTTACATTATTAAAGTAGGGCACTGATGCCAAACCTCGGCACTGCAGATGTTCTTGGACTTCAATTCCCAGAAGCTCAAGTCTCTGTAAATCCATACAATAAACCCATTTGTGTGGATTCACAAAGACTTGGGCTTCTGGGAATTGAAGTCCAAGCACACCTGGAGTGCCAAGGTTCGCTATCAATGAAGTAGGGCATTGTGCGCCTCGCCCTGTTATCAATGAAGTCCTTGGGAATATCAAACTGGTCAGGGAAGCTTATCCTGGGACACAGTACGGCTCAAAGTGGGTCCCCAGACTATCCACTGATCTCTTCAGCTGTTATATCTGAGAATCATAGACCAGAGGATACTAGAAAGATGTTGCAAGGAATTACGTTGCGCTTTGTGTGCCAGAAACTTGTTGTGTGAATCTGAGCTCCATTTTGCTGCTTAGAAAACAGCTAAAGGGAACTGGGCTGGGCTAGACTGCCTGGAAATCTGTGACATGGAATAGAACAGTGATCTGCAGTTCAGAAAGGTGTGGTACCGGGCTTACATCTGAGCATATACGTACAGATTTGAGCTTTGTTTGTTGTAAAAATGGGCATGTTGGTAGAAATTAGAAATAGTCGTATCCAATTTGCTTCAGCTTTACTCATTGTTAGAATGCAGCTCTTCATAATTTTCCTAAATTGGAATTCAGCTCCTGGGCTGAGAAAGGCTCCCCGTCTCTGCAACGTATGTTATGAAAATCACACAACTATGTGCCATCAGGAAATCCCACTATGGGGAAAGGGAGAAGGAACTCAAGAAAATTCCCACTATTGAATTCAGAATGAGGGCAAATGTATAACACACCTAGCTTGCCATGAGGGCCTCTTACCTTGAAATCGTCCCTCATCAAAGTCCCTTTAAAAAGAGGGTGAGACAGCATGGCATCCACATAAAGTCTGGTTGCTATTTTGCTCCCACCAACAGTTCCATTGATACCTTCAGAAGCTATCCGAACCTGGAAGAAAAGCAGGAATGTTCACTATCAGAGGTGCCGCCCAGACCTAATGGATCTACTTGTATTGCTACCCAGTGATTTCAGACGAAAGCAGCCTGGCTTTCTTAAGCAGAATGTGAAAAAGGGAATTAAAACTAAGAGACAGGGAGTTAAATTTTCCTTCCCCATGCTGTGATGTTTTATTGTTTTATCTTGGTCTTCCATTCTGGTACTTTAACAATTGCTTTATTGCTGTACTTTATACCTTTGAATAGTAAGCTGTACACAACCTAAAAATTTCGGTCAAAGGATGGTTCAGGAATGCTATAAAAAGAAAAGTGCAATAGAGGAAAAGTGGTGTATGGGGCAGTGTCGGATGAGCGCCTGGGTTCAAATCCCAAATTGCTGGTGGAAACTAATAGGGGGTGGAGGTGATGGTAAACCAATCCTTGCACATCTCACATAAGGCAGAAATTAGGGTGAGCATATCCAATTTGCTCCTTGGCAAGCAGTTGGAAGTAATTTGACGGTATGTTACAACACACAACTTAAGAGAATTCTCCTTACTGGCTGGTTTGAAAGCACTGTTAAAAATGAAACAAATATTTTGGATCTACTGATATGAGCTCTGCCACTGCCCTTTACAGTAATACCTCGGATAACACTAAGACTTGGTTCCACAAGTCTTGGTGTAATCCGATTTTTAGTGTTATCTGATGCATGTTAAAATCCTATGGGATGGATCAGATAACGTTAAAGCTCCATAGAGATACATTGTAACCGCACAGGCTTTAGTTGTTGTTATCCGATCCATCCCATAGGACCTTAACGTTATTCGATCCAATTCTCCTCCCCAGATTACTTAACGTTATGCGATTTTAGCTTTATCCGAGGTAAACATTATCCGAGGTATTACTGTACTTATAAGGAAACAGCTTCCTTCTCAGAACCCCTCCCCCTTTCTCTTGAGTGTCCCACACAAAGACTAAAATGGTTAATTATTTGGACTGTAACTCCCAGAATCCCCTAGTTTAGATGGTGTCCTTGTTGGCTGAAGGATTCTAGGAGCTGTAGCCCCAAGTACTCGAACTCCAGTTACGCACACATTTGAACAGATATTGGGCTCTCCATGATTACAACCTGCCACCTCGGCTACTGGTGGGTGGACTTCCTACCAGCCCTATCAGGAATCCCTCTCAGAAACCTAAGTGGCTACAATTGTTCGGTGGGCAGAAAGCTAAGACACTTACCTTGCCGGTGAGATGCAGGTGTTGACATAAGGCCTTCTGCCATGCATAGAGTCCCTCAGGATCTGCCACCTCACAGTAACAATAATAAAGCAGAACCTGTCCAGCCTCACTGTTGTTGACAACACAGAAAAGAAGCTCAAGTAAGAAAAGAAATGGAAATTACTGATTGTATGAGATTTGCATCGCATCCCATGTGGCACAGAGCCTGGGAAATGTAACTTTCTTGGACTACAACTCTCTGAATCCCATAGCCAGCATGACATATGAGTACTGGGAGCTGTAGTTCAAAAAAAGCCTACCTTCCCAAATTTCTTGACACTAACATCTTGGTTCACGCTTACTTTTTGTAACCCTCACCTTGTCATTTCACTACCATCAACATGGCTTGTATCTGGGAGCTCCTGGTTGAGATACAGGGGCTTGCTGGGCTTTGGCATTTCATCGCCAGACACAGGCAGGGTTGTGATGTTGCTGTTATCTGCCATCTGCTTTAAAATCACATAGGCTTGTTGTCCCACATCTCCTGAATGCTGGGCAGCGACATGACGGTGAATGCTAGTCAGGTCTTTGAAGGTCTGTTGGCAGCATTTCCAGGAAACTGCTCCTTGGCAAGCAGATACTGGAGAGCATGTGTCAGTTATTACCTCCTTCCCTTTGACGAAGAGCGCAAATGCCTGAAATGATGACAAGGAAAGCTAGGTGTCAAGAAGTTTAGGCACAAAGAAATGCAAAGCTTCTAGAGCAGCCGTGGCAGGTTCTTTTCCCAGTGTGGGCCCAATTTCACAGTTCACCTGACAGACTACACTCCAGGTAGCATAATGCTGGAGAGGCACTCAGACACAGAGAACTAAGAAAGAGAATGAACCTCGACACCCTCTGAACAGATAAGAGCCTCACTTAGAGCTGGCTCAGATTCAGGAAGAGCTTCATGGCAAGAACAAATATTCTAGAGGGTTGTTGTTGTTCAGTCGCACAGTCGATTCCGACCCTCTGCGACCCCATGGACCACTGTCTGCCAGGCACTTCTGTCCTCCACCATCCTCCTCAACTCGCTCAGCTTTGTGCCCATTGTGTCTACAATACCATCTAGCCATCTCATTTTGGGCTGCCCCCTTCTTCTTTTGCCCTCCACCCTTCCCAGCATCAAGGCTTTCTCAAGCGAATCCTCTCTTCTCATTTGATGTCCAAAGTACTTCAGCTTCATCTTCACTATTTGACCTTCTATGGAGCATTCAGGGTTGATTTCTTCTAAGATTGACCTATTTGTTCTCCTCGCTGTCCAGGGAACTCTCAAAACTCTCCTCCAATACCACATCTCAAAGGCATCTATTCTTCTGCGCTCAGCTTTCCTAATGGTCCAGCTCTCACAACCATACATTGCCACAGGGAATACCATTGCTTTGACAGGAGCAAAATCAAATTAGAAAATGGAGGAAGGAGCTCACTGGACAAGAGAAATATTAAAGGAGGATATAGCTGAGGAACTAAACCTCCCCTATGTCACTTGGGGAGGATACATTCCTTGACACATATCAGAATAGGACACATTCCTTGACACATATCAGAATAGGAACCCTAGACATACTTACAAAATGACCACCTGTAAACCACCGAGTACAGCATGATGGAGTGAGCTTACCATCTCTGTCCCAGCTCCTGCCAACCTAGTAGTTTGAAAGCAAGAAACTGCAAGTAGATAAATAGGGACCACCGGTGGGAAGGTAACAGTGTTCCGCACGCTCCGGTGTCTAATCATGCCTGCAACATGACCACAGAAACGTCTGCAGAAGCAGACAGCGCTGGCTCTTTGGCTTTGAAACAGAGATGAGCACTGAACCCTAGAGTCAGATATGACCGGCTTTCGAGCAAGGGAAACCTTTACCTTTTTAAACTGAACTAAGAGTTGCAAAATAGGTGACAAAGTGTGGAGTTATGAATAAAAGTATAACAAGGATGCATACTCTTGTCACTGTTCTTCTATGTGTATTCCAAGAACACCTTAAAAGGACCACTTCCTGATTAAAATAACAGTGTTACTGCCAATACAGAAGTTACCAACAACATCGGATATGCAAACGTTGTAATAATGTGGATGGTCTCACATGTTATTCAATAAAGTCAAGGAAATAAGGAATACATTTCAGTTTAGAAATAAAAGTTAAGAAAACCAGTATTTACTGTTGGCAGCAACATCAGCGTTCCCCTTTAATATACTCCAAGATCACAGTGGATTTATTTCAGCTACTATTTTGCTTAAACACAGGTATTTAACAACAGGCTGGTTGGACAGGTCGCTAGTTTAGTATCTCGCTACAGAGTCAGAGGCTAGGAGTTGGATTCCCCACTCCTGTGAGAAAAGCCAGTCTGTATAGTATTGGGCAAACTGCACGATCCCAGGTCGTGCCTAGAGAAAATTAATGATAAATCACTTCTGTGTATTTGGTACCTAGAAAATCTTGGAAAGGATACCATGAGTTTTATTTGAACTAATAAATAAATAAATCAGAATTGACTTGATGGCAGACATTATTTACAATCAAATACATTTTAACATTTCACTGCAATGTACAATAAATGTATAATATTAATATATAACACACAAATATACTACATGGTATGCACAATACAGTACATGTATACACAGAGCTTGAAACACTATTCTACCTGCACCACCCTCTTATAAACTTAGTAGACTGTCACTATGTCACCACAATGTTAACAATAAATCAAATACCTTCTTCTTTGCAGATGCATATTTCTTCTTGGCATGAGCATCTAGTTCAGCTTTGATGTGGCTTTTGGCTGGGAATGCAGCATGCTCTTTCAGCTCCAGGTCTGCAAATGTTAGAATGCAAAGTTCTGCCACATCATCTCCATCAGGCATTGATGAAATGGAGGTCATTACTGAGTCACAGCAGCTGGGCATAAGTTTTTCTCTCGGACCTAAGAAAGATGTTTCCAAAACAGGAGCTTAGAGATGTACAAACCTTAGAGATTCGTGTTTTTATTACAGTATAAGTATTCCCACTAATGATATGGGTTGGACCGAAACTCTGCTATTGTTGAATCTATAGTTGCTGCAGCCTATTTATCATCAGTTTTGAGCTACACTGGTCCTAAGGCAGCAGCCACTCACCTCCACCCCCATCCATGAAATATCAAAATATTTAGGGAAAGAGATAAGGGGAGAGTCAATGAAAATCAAAAGCACAATAGAAAAAAATGGGAGTGGGAGGAGGAAGTGGAAACCCCAGTTGAAGCATGGAAGACGTTGCACGACTCTGCTACTATCCAATTCAATTGCCCATGTGTCAATCAGATCAGTGGGTATGAAATAAGGCTCCCCTTGCGTTTTCAGAACAATATGCTCCGAACTCTTTTTTAACATTAATCTCTGAACTCAGCCATAGAAGGTGCCTATGTGAATTCCTGGCAATCTGCAAGATGTTCAGCACTGTCCTTTTTTAGCACTCCCTTGAGGATTAGAATTCCTCATTTTTGTTCAAACATAGAATCAGAACCAGCCATTTCTCTGTAATAAGGGGGTTAATAAACTGGCTAGCTCTAACGGGTTTTTGTGAGGATTTTAAAAACAATGCCGCCGCCGCCACTACTACTACTAATAATAATAATGTTGATCAAGACCATGCACAATTCCTCAGCCATTAGGTTATTGTAAAGACTGAGGTATATATTACTCTTTTCAACATTCTACATACAAAGAGACAGAAAGATTATTAATTAGGGTTATTTTGATAAAAGGGCAAAATAGCCCTCATTAATGACAGGAAAAGTGGAGAAAAGACTCAAGAAAGCCTTCTTGTTTAGGATTTGTTTAGGAGATCTACGCCAGAATGGATGTTAACTTGGAGCAGTCAGTCATTTTTCAGCCTAACCTTACCTCACAGGGTCGTTGTGAAGGTACAAAATTAGGATGAGGGCCAGGCAAGCGGGCTCGGGATCTCCTGGAAAGAGAAGGGAGCTATCAATGTAACAAAGATGTACAAGGAAGAAGTGGATTTGATTCACGAAAGCTCATATTTAAATACAGGTGTTAGTTTTTAAGATGTCACAACGTTCTTTGTCTTGTTTACTCTCTGCTAAGGTTGTAAAGAAAACTCTCTCTCTTGTACAGTAAGCATCGTGAAACCACCATTGCATTTGCATTTATATCCCACCCACCTGGGCTATTCTTCCCCTCTTGGGTGGCTTACAAAACGTCAAAAAAAAACCCCTTTATAATAAGAGATTAAACGTCTTAAACCAGTTCTCAACCTTTTAAAGCCGTGGGCTGGGTCACGCTCCCTCAGACAGCTTTTGGGGCCAGACGGCCATTTCCCCCTTCCTCAGCCACATGGCATTTCCTGGTGTGGTGGGCCACTTGAAATGGTGCTGTGGTCCGCATCCGGCCCATAGGTTGAGAATCCATGGCTTAAACACACACATACACACCACCCCAAATGGTTCTCCTTCCAAAAGCAACACTTGTTTTGTTTTCCCCCAGTCGAGGAGTGAAGAAGAGGCATGTTCTTTCAAAGGCACCGCCTGGGTGAACCCTCTGCCCATTTTGAGACCCAATTTGGAGCGGGAAGGAGAAGAGGGCAAGCGAGGCTTTGACCCTTTCAGCCTACGCTCCTTGGGCTGTTTCTTCTGTGTATCTTCCTTTCGCTCTCTCCTATCCCTCCCTGCTGCAGCCCAAGCTCTCTTTGCTTACCTGGGCCCACTCTCTCTCCGCTTCTTGGCACTGACTCTTTCCCCTCCTCCGCGGCAGAGCAGACCAATGTACTGACTCTCTTCCTCTCTCTCTGCAGAGGGAAAGCATGTCTCCTTCCTCTCCTCGCTCAAGCCCTCCCCCGTAACTCTCCACCCAGGTTCCTCCCTTGAAACCCTTCCTTCCCTGGAGGGACTCCTGGCCAGACACCGCTTTTTTCTTTCTTTCTTTCCTGTCTGTGAAGGCCCACCTTGTCCATATCCTCAAGGCTGCAGCAATCCATTGCAGTCCTGGTGCTAAATCCTGCATGTCTCATTTCGTATATGCAGCAGCGGAGATGGCTCCGAGATCATAACGTGTGGGTCACTGGATGCCAAGCTGGGATCCACCTTAAACAAAGTCACACCAATGGCATTTTTCCTGCTCCAGAAAAAAAAAAATGGATTATTATTATTATTATTTATTACATTCTCGGATACGAGCTGCACCCGACGACGATCATTAGAAAAACGGGCAGGAAGGCGGACATCCCATGTAACTTTACCTACCTACTGCCCCTCCAAATTGTTTGCAGTTGAGGTGGGTCTGTCCCTCTGTATATCATCAGAGACAGACTGAATTGGATCAAAGGGCTGAGGAGCCCAGCATTATGTTCTGACAGGACCCAACCCTTGCTCGAAAGCCAGCCGTATCTGACTCTAGGGTTCAGTGCTCATCTGTTTATAGCCAAAGAGCCAGTGCTGCCTGCGTATGCAGACATTTTATCCTTTATGGCTACCTAACTCAAAGAAAAGATGAACCCCCCATGGACGAAGGGTAGAGAATTGGCCATAAGTTCTTGGACTTCAATTCCCAGAAGCCTAAGTCATTCCCCCAAAGCACTGATCAGCCAATGTACTGACTGAGGCTTCTGGGAATTGAAGTCCACTAGTGGGCTGTGTACCCCTTGTTGGGAACCACTGGTGTATTGAAAAGTGTATTGCCTCCATTTCCTTAAAAAAGAAAAGAACCTACATCACAAATTCATGTGTTGCAAAAGTTTTAAAAACATGATTGCATCAGAAGAAATACAATAATAACTACTGAAAGTAAAGGTCTCCCTTGCTCGAAAGTCAGTCGTATCCTCTTCTAGGGTTCGGTGCTCATCTCCGTTTTACAGCCAAAGCTAGCGCTGTTTCTGCAGACGTTTCCGTGGACATGTGGCAGGCATGCCTAGACGCCAGAGTGTGCATGGAACACCCTTTTAGCAGGCTTACCACTGAAACGGTACCTATTTATCTACAGTACAGTACAGTACAATACAGTACTTGCAATTTCTTGCTTTCGAATTGCTACGTTGGCAGGAGCTGGTTCTAGAGAAGGGCGCTCATTCCGCCGTGCAGCACTAAGGTCTTGAACTGCTGACCTGCCGACCTTCCAGTCAAGTTCAGAGTCTTAATCGCTAAGCCACTGCGGCCCCTAATAACTACTACTACAGTACTAAAGGTAAAGGTTTCCCTTGCTCCAAAGCCAGTCGTATCCGACTCTAGGGGGTCAGTGCTCATCTCTGTTTCAAAGCCGAAGAGCCAGCGCTGTCTGCTTCTGCAGACGTTTCCGTGGTCATGTGGCAGGCATGACTTAGACACCGGAGCTTTACCTTCCCACCGAAGTGGTCCCTATTTATCCTAATTGCAATTTCTTGCTTTCGAACGGCTAGGTTGGCAGGAGCTGGGACAGAGACGGGAGCTCATTCCGTCCTGCAGTACTCGAGAATCGAACTGCTGACCTTCCTTCCGCCTCCCAGTCAGCGTCTTAATGACTTGAGCCACTACAGTAACTAAAGGTAAAGGTTTCCCTTGCTCGAAAGCCAGTCGTATCCGACTCTAGGGGTCAGTGCTCATCTCTGTGTTTCTAAGCCGAAGAGCCAGCGCTGTCTGCTTCTGCAGACATTTCCATGGTCATGTGGCAGGCATGACTAGACACCGGAGCGCATGGAACGCTGTTACCTTCCCACCGAAGTGGTCCCTATTGATCTACTTGCAATTTCTTGCTTTCGAACTGCTAGGTTGGCAGGAGCTGGGACAGAGCCGGGAGCTCATTCCGTCCTGCAGTACTCGGGAACCGAACTGCTGACCTACTGCCTCCCAGTCAGCGTCTTAGTGACTTGAGCCACTGAGGATGAATAATGTTGGTCTGTTTCAGAACACGAGAAACACTGCGCGCCGTCGTGACACCCAAAGAGACCTTTTTGGGCCGTTACGTTTCCCGTCTTGAGGTGTTGAAAGGGCCTTCGAGGTACAGGATTGCAAACCTCCCCCCCCCCCATAAGTATCACTCGTCGCTCCACGTTTTTCAGGCAGGTCGTGAATTTGTACACGCTCCCTGGACCTTTCCCCCGCCCCTTCTCTCTTTGCCCCGGAGGTACTTTTCTTTTCCCTCCCTCTCACCCGCAAAGGTCAAAGGCTCCCTTTATTGTTGGTGGCAGGGTAACCACCGGAAGGAGCGTGGAAGGCGAGGCCGGAAGGAGGGAAAGGCAGAAGAGGACGCCCCGCCCCCGCGCCCGAGCCCGCGCGCGCGCACCACCGCCGCCGCGCGCCTTCCTCTTCTTCTTCGCGCCTGCGCACAGGCATACACGCGCACACTCTCTCTTTTTTCTCTCTCTCAGTGGACGGTTGGAGCGTCGGAGGTGGGCCCCCCCCTCCCCTCCCCTCTTAGAAGTGTCCGTTGCTTCTCCTCCGAAGCGTCGCTTCGCCAAGCGCGGGAGGTTCCGGAGCCCGGGCGAGTGAGTGAGGCGGAGCATCATGTCGCGCAGGCGGCACAGCGACGAGAACGACGGTGAGGCTCCGGAGGCAGGAAAACGGGGGGGGGGGGCGGCGGTTTGGGGTGAGGGGGGGGTGGCTGCCCTTCCTGCACCCTCGAGGGTGGAAGAGCTGCTCCCATCCTTGAATACGTTCAAAAGGGGAAATGCCATCTCTCAAAGGGCCCCCCCCACCGCCTTAGGCGGAAAGGCAGGCTCTCTCTGGGTCCCACCCATGTCTTGCTGCAACATCAGCCTGAGGGAAATTAAATAAAAGTCCTTTTCTATAGCAATGCCAGCCCAAGCCTTCGCCATGGGTGCCCAAATAACGGCCCCCCGGGGCTGCATCTGGCCCACGCATCTGGCCCACGAAGCCCTGGCCGCTCTTGGAAGCTTCCAGGAGTGACAAGGGCTTTGTGGGCTGGATCTGGCCCCTGGGCTATAGTGACTGGCTCCCTGAAGCATTGTGGCCAGCCCAATGCCCAGAAAGTTTGGGCACCCCGATGTAGAGCAATGTGCTCTGCCTCATGTGGATCCTTCCCTGACATGGTCGACTTACTCTTATGCTCATCTTTGAGCCAGAGTTGCTGCGGCTTTCCTGCCCCGATCAAAGCCTTGGGGTGCCAAAAACGAAGCCACTTTCTTCACTTTGTCTTTGCCCAAACCCAAGTCCTCGTCGATGCATGTCTCTGACAGTGTTTGACATTTTACTGACTTTGGAAGGATGGAAGGCTGAGTCAACCTTGAAACCCAACAGGATTGAACTCACTGTCAGGGAAGGATCCACATGAGGCAGAGCACATTGCTCTACATCGGGGTGCCCAAACTTTCTGGGCATTGGGCTGGCCACATGCTTCAGGGAGCCAGTCAATGAGCTGGATTAATATCTCTTCACAGGGCCAGAGCTCAGTAATAACTATACCAAATGACTGAGGCTGCTTAAGCGTTCAGCCTGTCTGAATCAATATTGTGTTTTTTTCCCCCTCTAAGAGTCAGAGATTGGGACCCAGTTTGGCCAGGTTATCCTGCTATGGTAATTGGGTAGACTGTACTGCCAGCAACTCAACGCTGCTGTTGCTAACTAACCTGACAACCCTGAGGACTAATGGTCTTGGGAAGTGAAGTCTGCAGGAAAGGGTGATGGTCCCCAAACAGATTAAATCCCATTTGAATCCATTTTGACAGAAGGCAGCAGCTTCATCAAGTTGCTTTTGCTACAGGCTCTAATCTTCAGTTATAAAACATTCAAAATCATGGAGTTATGCTGTGATAAGTTGCTGTAATGATATATAAATACTGGTAATTCAGATGTAAAACTTTGTTTTCCCCCCTCTCTTCATTTTGGGACACAAAAAAACAGGGTGTAACAGAAACGCCCCATTTTAAAACAGTGCTTTTTCTGTTTTCTTCGTACTCCCTTAAATGTGTTTTAGTACTTTTTAAATGACGATTCTAGATCTGTGGGAGGAAGAAAAACGCAAACAATATGTGCCTCTTGGAATTGGAGAAATGAAACAATATGTGATTGACATTATTATTATTATTATTATTATTATTATTATTATTATTATTATTATTATTATTATTATTATTATTATTATTATTATTATTATTATTTCAAATTTATATTGCCGCCCACTCACCGTGGCGACTCAGGGCGGCTTACAGACAATACATTACGTTACAATACAATAGAATATGTTGGGGTGGGCACAGGGGGAGGGGCGGCAAGGTCCTCATCCTGCCCTGGCTTCTTCTTCCCCTGGCAGTTGGTATAGGCACAGGGGGAGGGGCGGCAAGGTCCTCATCCTGCCCTGGCTTCTTCTTCCCCTGGCAGTTGGTATAGGCACAGGGGGAGGGGCGGCAAGGTCCTCAACCTGCCCTGGCTTCTTCTTCCCCTGGCAGTTGGTATAGGCACAGGGGGAGGGGCAGCAAGGTCCTCAACCTGCCCTGGCTTCTTCTTCCTCTGGCAGTTGGTATAGGGCTGCTGTAAGATCATAGGCTGGAATTCCTAAGGAGGAGGGCCAGAGGTGTAACCCAGTGATGTGCACGCGTGCACACACGCACGCACCAACACACACACAGACACAGACACACACACACAGACACACACACACACACACACACACACACACACACACACACACACACACACACACACACACACACACACACACACACACACACACACAGGCCTGCTGTAAGATCATAGGCTGGATTTCCTAAGGAGAAGGGCCAGAGGTGTAACCCAGTGATGTGCACGCGTACACGCACGCACGCACCAACACACGCACGCACCAACACACACACACGCACACACACAAACACACAGCTATTCCTCCCTGGAAGGCTGTGCCGCCATTCTGCAAAACGTGAGAGTTCTGGAAGGAGGGCCCCCCCCCCCGAAGGCTTTCCCTGGTACCTTTAATGGTTTATTTCTGCTTTGAAATGCTTGCTGATCTTTTAATGGACTGTATCCTGTATTTTACAATGCTTTCAATATATTTCTTGAAGAAACTTGGACTGGTTATTTGGCCTAACGGTACCTTTTCTACACAAATCTGACCCTGGGTTGTCCAGCCAAGGAGTGGCAATCCAGAAGAACGATGGGGCCTACACGAGAGGAAGGTCCCTTCTGTTACACAGGGTGAGCTCAATGAGAAAAACTTTGTCTCTTTAAACAGGAGGTCAAGCATATAAGAGGAAAAGAGCATCAAAAGAACTATCCGTTGAAGAGCGTCTGGAATCTTTAATATGCAATGTGGGAGAAAAGGTACAGGGGATTAGCTGCTTTGCATTGAAATTTCTTGTATAACTGAGTGCACATGTATTGAAACTAAATGAAGGTACATAACAGAGTTTTGTTGTGTGCAATAAAGTTACAGTACAGATATCAATGTGGACTGCTATGGCTAAGTGGCTAAGATGCAGAACTTCATGACCAAAAGTTCGGCAGTTCGAGACCCGAGTGCTGCATGACGGAGTGAGCTTCTGTCTCTGTCCCAGCTCCTGCCAACCTAGCAGTTCAAAAGCAATAAATTGCAAGTAGATAAATAGGTAAAACTTTGGTGGGAAGGTAAATAGCATTCTGTTCACTCTGGGGTCTAGTCATGGCTGCCACATATCCACAGAAATGTCTGTAGACGCAGACAGCGTTGGCTCGTTGGCTGTAAACAGAGGTGAGCACTGAACCCTAGAGCCAGCTACGATTTTATTTTGAACCAGGGCAACCTTTACCTACTGCAGCCAAAACAGTGAGTTCAATCCTGTTGGGTTTCAAGGTTGACTCAGCCTTCCATCCTTCCAAAGTCAGTAAAATGAGTCCCCAGCATGTTGGGGGCAAAATGCTAATTACTCTGAACCACCCAAAGAGTGTACTAAGCACTATGAGGTGGGATGCAAGTATAATTGCTATCGCTATACTGCTGTTTCTGTTATTTTCTTGCTAGAAAGAACTTGTTAAGGAGAAAAAAATGGAATGCCTGTCTTGATCAGTAAAGTAAAGAGGCTTCTGTGCAGTTATTATCTCTAAATCTGTCGCACATTTTCGTGCTTGACTGCTAATGAACTAGCTGCTATATTGAAAGGGCTTTTGAATATGGAACATTTTGGTATTGCCTCATGAGAAGATTATACATTTTTCCTCTGTCCCCCCCCCCCCCCAGAGCATTTCAACTTTGGAGAGTAACTTGGAAGGCTTGGCTGGGGTCTTGGAGGCAGATCTGCCAAACTACAAAAGCAAGATACTAAGAATTCTTTGTACAGTGTATGTATTGCTAAAGATTTCTGGATCCAGATGATATTGTATACTTATACTAAATGCTTTTAAACCTCTGTAAGTATATAAGTCCTTAATGTGGCTACACTGTATGTTGTGTGTTCTGTCTTAAATATTAAACTGGGGGAATGAGAAATGTGGAGAGGAAGTTTAAAACATTAAATTAGTACTTTATTTTTGTGCAGTTTCCCCTCCAAATTAGGCGAGGTGCAATTATTGACAGTTTTTCTGAGTTGATTTGCTCAAAAAATGTCCAGAATGGCGAAAGAGACTCTCAAGAGGTTTATTAAAATTTTGCCATGTGCTTCCTTGCATACTTTGTTAAGATAATCTTTAGCAGTGTGGTTGTAAAGAGTTGTTTTGTTCTTGATCAGTGTCACTGCCTAAGGCAGCTTTTCTAGCACGATTTCTGAGCCACATAAACTATTGTATAAATGCAGATCATATCCTAATTCAGATCATAAGCATGTTTTGACATCTTGTCCTGCTTTGTCTTTGTTTAATTTTTTTTAAAAAAAAATCAGTGTCCGTTTGCTACCATTAAAGGCGTCCATTTACACAACTCTAGTTGGCTTACTGAATGCCAGGAACTACAATTTTGGTGGAGAGTTTGTGGAAGCCATGATACGTCAGCTCAAAGAATGCTTGAAAGTCAACATGTATAATGAAGCTCTGTACTTAGTAAGTTGTTCTCACATCTTATCCCATTATAAAAAATTGTTTTGCTTTCCAGCAGATTTGAAGAGTTCCTACTTCATCTTGCAAAATGTGTTGTGGAAGACTGACTCTTTATGATCTTTTTTCAAATTTACCCAACATTTTTGTTTTGGCTCTGTTTCTGTAATTTTACTCTAGTACCCCTTCAGTGTCAATAGTGTGTTATTTGTGTGATAGTATGCTACAGATGATATCCTAAGTCAGGGATTCTCAACCTTCGGCCCGTGAGCCAGATGCGGCCCACAGCACCATTTCATGTGCCCCCCATGGCTTCCACCATACCAGGAAGTGCCATGTGGTGGAGAAAGGGCAAAATGGCCATCTGGCCCCTGAAGCTGTATGAGGGACCATGACCTGGCACCTGGCTTTAAAAGGTTGAGACCTCTTGTCCTAAGTGTTGTGATGACAACTGCTTTAGATGTAGTAAGAAGTTACTGATTGACATCCCAACAGTGGCAAATTTTGGTGACTAAAGACTTCCTGCTCCTGGTCCTACAGCCTCTTTGGCTTCCCAAAAAGGTATGGGAGTGGATGGAAGTCTCGGGAGGCTCAGGACAAAAGTTGGAAATGCCTAATTTCCCCAAGAAATCACTAGTGCTGATCGCAGCATTATCTGCATATGGCACAAGTTTTTTGGCAGTTGGATTTTAAGTGCCATGAATTAAACCGTTTTGTTTTAATAGTTCACATCTTGGATAGCATGTGTGTCGTTTTACCATATGTGTCATTTTGTTTATGATTTAGCCCAGTGGTTCCCAAACTTGGGTCCGTATGTATTCTTGGACTACAATTCCCAGAAATCTTCAGTATTGGCTGTGCAGGGTAGGGCTTCTGGGAGCTGCAGGCCTCTGGAACACCAGTGTTCCGCGGAACACATTTTGAGAAATGCTGATTGAGACTCTGGGATTCCAGCCATGCTGAGGTTGGCCCTTGTAATTGCATATATGTTTCATCCTGTTTCATCACTATGGGTTAACATTTCTGATTGGGGGGATCCTCTGCTTCCACTTGGTAGATATCTGAACTTGTGAGAGATCCAGCTGCTGTTTAGTCATGCTATAGAGTTGGGGTGCCCAAACTATGGCCGGGGGTCGGATGTGGCCCCCGAAGCCAGTTCATCCAGACCGCAAAGCCCTCATTGCTCTCGGAAGCGGAAGTATGGGCGCATTTTACTTCTGCTTCCAGGTGCAACAAGGGCTTCATGGGCCAGATGAAATGGCATCGGGGCGCATCCAGTCCCTGGGCCATAGTGACTGGCTCCTTGAACCATGTGACCGGCCCACGACCCAAAAAGTTTGGGCACCCTTGCTATAGAGAAGAGCGTGCATGAGCCAAACTCTGGCCAATCTCCCCTCCAGTAGTTTCCAGGTCCACAAACTATATCTGTTTTCTTCCCCAGGTCCGTTTTCTGTCTGATCTTGTGAATTGCCATGTAATAGCTGCACCTTCAATGGTCGCCATGTTTGAAACTTTTGTGGCTGTGACTCAGGAGGAGGATGTGCCTCAGGTAAACAAAGCTTTTTCGCTTCAGAAGGGGGTGGGTGGAATATGGGCATGCCGTTAAGAACTCCGTCCCATTCCTCCTGGAGTATTCCAACTTAGCCACAATTTCTTTCTCAAGGTAGAAGACGTACCTAGACTTCACAATTTGTCTAGGAATGAGCTGTCTAGGGTTTGATCTGGAGCTACTTAAATAAAATAAGAGTCTGAAATGGGAGTGTGACTGTCATGTCAGACACAGACTAATTGTATTTTATCTTCTAGAACAGGGTTCCCCAAAAGTGGCTCTCCAGGTATTCATGGACTTCAGTTACCAGAAGCCCAAGTCATCACACCTGCTTGATCAGGGCTTCTGGGAATTGGAGTCCAAGAGCATCTGAAGAGGCAAGTTTATTTATTTATTTATTCATACAGTCAAACCTCGCTTAAAGAGCGCCTCGCTTAAAGAGTAACTCGCTTAAAGAGCAGAATTTTCTCTGAATGTTCGCTTCGCTTAACAAATAAAACCAACCAAAAACTCACTTAACAAATAAATTGGAGTTCGCAATCCCCCCCCCCCCACACACACACAATTGGTCACTTACAATGGTGTTTCGCTTAAAGAGCAAACTCACTTAAAGAGCAACCCTGTGGAATGCATTATGCTCTTTAAGCGAGGTACAACTGTACTTGTTTATCACCCTCCTCCCTGAAGGGACCCAATCTGAAGAACCAAGTTTGAGGAATCCTGCTCTAGAACAAAGGAAAGCAACATGTTGTCCTCACAAAGTCACTAAACTATCAGTCCCATCATTCATAGCCAGTGTTGCCAGTTGTGATGTTTGATGGTAGTTGCAGTCTTAACAGGATACAGAAGACCATATGTTCCCTACTTTTCAAACTAGAGGTCACATGTGGGCGTTTGTAGTAGACCAAATATTGATATCCTTTTGTCGGAAGTGTGGGCTGATGTCATTACCAGGGAAGTTTCTCAACCATAGCTATCTTTGCCCCTAAGTATTACAGTTAAGAGGCCAGGTAGTTGGATTTGGGACTGCAGGCTTCCAGTTATTGACCTCTAGGTTAGATGGACTTGCCCATGCTTGTTGGCATGTCTATAGCATGGATATGCAATTAATGTTGGTTGTAAAAAATAATTGAAAAATAATGTGGAAACTCAAAAGAATAAGTTCTTATTCTGCTATGGCAAAAGTACAGAGTGTTGCAAAACAGGAATTTGTTTTAATTACTGCATTGTACATGTAGTGCTTCAAAGAAGACTGTACAGTTTGTTAGCTTGTTCTGATGTATGATAGCAGGGCCCATGGCAAAATCCTTCCCACATTCTTTTATCCTTATCTTAGAAAGAAGGCAGTTAATTGCAGAAACCTATCTGCAAATATCAGGACTGAACCAGGACTTTTACACAGTCTACAGTTGGAAAGCATTAGTTTGTTACTAAGTTAGAAGTTGTGAAATATTTAGTTACCTAAGGAACAATTAGCCTCACAGAGAAGTACAGCAGTGGGGATGTGGCTTGATTCATTTTGTCTCAGATAAGGCTAACAATCATCTAGTTAAAACATCTTTATTTTTTAGGGGGGAAATTTTGTGAAATGTACAAGCAGCAGTTCAAAGTGACCCCCAGTGCCTCCTAGCTACAACTCCTAGTTTAAGTTTTTAAGCTTCTTTTAAAACTTTTAATTTTTGAACTGGTTGTAAATTGTTGTCGATGCTGACGTGTTGTGAATCGCCCTGGGTCCCTTTGGGGAGGAGGGCGATAAACAAATTTAAATACATAGATAAATAGTAACAAACACAGGACTTTGTTTTTCACAACATTGACCAGTAGTCCATCTAGCTGGAGTTGTCTGTCTTTGCTGATAGCAGCTCTATTGGCTTTATGCAAGAATCTTTCCTTCTCCTTTGTGAAAATGGAAGAGATTTTAAACCTGTCATCTTTGAATGCAAATAACTACACTATCTTCCCCTTTGCTGGCCAGATGAATCTTTTACCCATATTGGTTTAGATTCAGCATTTGCACAAGTGATTCTTTCCTCATGGTATAGTTACTCTATTGGAAAACAGATTTGTGGGAGATATTCTGAACATGATGAGTGAAGGTGTTGCCTGGCAGTACTAGGTATTAATCAAGTCCCAAATGATATCAAATCTCTGGAAAGTGCGATTTTGCCCGAGATAACAATTGGAAGTAAAATGTGATCAATGGAAGTACAGTAGTACTTAAATAAATGTTTATGTAACTAATATATAAGCAACCAGAGAAAAATGATCTAGGTTGTATGCACTATCTTTCCTTGATCGTTTTGTGGAGAAGTCTAGATATATCTTACTATATTTGTAAGAATAGTACTTTGTAGAAATAAACAAGCTCAGCCATTTTATTAATTACATCCTGTTATAAATGGATTTTGAAGATTTGGATTTGAATTATTGTATCAGGTTTACATTTGAAGTGTTTTCAAAGTACTCGTTTAAGCCGTCAAAAAAAAAGTTACTGCTTAATATTGCAAATAGGTCTTCATGTTGTGTTCAAACCTTTTGACCCCACTTACTCTATATTGCAGACCAATAAATGTGAAACCCTTTGTACTTTCACACATCTGCTTGCTGTCATTTTGTTTGCCATAGGTGCGGTGTGATTGGTACGTGTATGCATTTCTGTCATCCTTACCTTGGGTAGGGAAAGAATTATATGAGAAGAAGGATGCTGAGATGGACCGCATTTTGACCACTGTTGAAAACTATCTGAAGTAAGAATAGGAGAAAATCCTCTCTTATTAAGTGTTCATAGAGCAGAAATACAGTGATTGTTTCCAGTTAGTCCAAAGATGTAGAAACTGTTCCCCCCAATTGTTAAACAGAGAGGTAAAATAAATGCAGATTTTAACTATAAGCTAAGCTACTTTATTTATTTCTAGCAGAAACACTAATTTCCTAACTCAGGAGGCGAACTTGGCAACACATACTTCACCCTCTCCTTTTCTTTGGTTTGAACACTCCTTTCTCTTGTTTGTCTTCACACTAGGTTGATGTTGGCTGAAATCTATTAGTAACTCACAACTAAAACAGGCCTGTAGAATTGGTGGGAATTTACTGAGGAGTTGACTCACAAAATCCTCCCTGTTTCAGTGTACCGTATTTGCTGGCGTATAAGACACACTCCCCCCCCCAAAAAAAAATACTCTGGAAAACTGAGTGCATCTTATACACTGATGTGTCTTAGACACCAGCCAGTAGCATATTTGCTGGCATATAAGACACACTTCCCCCCCTTAAAATACACGAGAAAAATTGAGTGAATTTCCAATGCGTCTTATATGCCAGCCAGGATGGTAATTTGTTACTGGCTCTCAGCCATTGTTTCTGAACAGCTCTAATGCTAAGCTACATAAATCATAGATTGAGACCTGAATATGGATTCGGAGGAGATATAAACTTGATCCTGCTTTGCCATGAGCTTTCGGTTGCATCAGTGCACAGGTAATCATGCAATTTTGCTTCAAGGAAGCATAGACAAGCATTATGCATCCCCAGAATTGATGTTATGGATTATTTTTAATCACGTTGAAGATTTCATGAGTGACAGTTTATAAGATGCAGGAATATTCTGAAAACTATTGATTCCATGTTTTTTTCTAAAACGAATGCTATCACCTGGATAGAAAAGAACACATGCAGAAAACCTCATCAGTGTACCAAAAATGAAATAAAGCTTTTGTGTGAAAATTAGAGGGAATTGGATCATTTGAAATTACACACCTGCCCTAGCAGCAATCACATCCTTTTTGTGGAAGCACACCCCACCTTTTTGAAAATTGCATACTCTTTGAATATTTATTTATTGTTCACATTTGTACCACCACCACCCCCTTGCCGAAGCGACTCCAGGTAGCTCACAGATAAACATATAAAAACATATACAAAAAACATTCCACAACAATAAAAATCATTTAAAACCATCAACTTTAAAACTCAAAATTACAGTTAAACATAACCTCATTCTGCCACCCCCAAGGTCCAGTCTAGGCCTTATTTCAGCCAGTGGGGGGATGTTTTTATACCGGTGGCATCCCACACCTGTTTCGTGAACCAGGTTTTGGGAATTTTTCTGAAGGGGAGGAGCTCCGCCTGGAGACAGAGCTTGGTTGGGAGGAGGTTTCAAAGGGCCAGAGCATAGACCGAAAAGGCCCTCCTCCTGGGGCTAGAAAGGCAAGCCTCTAATGAATAACTTCATGATCCCCTCTCAAGATATTTTGGAACTCAGTTCTTGTCAAATTCAGTAATAGGTAAGATGTTTGTGGGTTTTTTTATGTCAGACGGCGTCCGAAGATACATGTGCCCATGCTGCAGGTTTGGTCTGCTGATAAACCACACCCGCAGGAAGAGGTAAGCATGTTTGAGCTTTTTCAGTCTTTCTCCTCACTTCTGAAGGTCAATTTGATACTAATGTGTAAAATTTCTTAGTACAGCGAAACCTCAGTTAACGAAAGGTTCTGATACGAAAAAAATTGCATAGTGATGGGAAATTGAAAGGAAAATTGTGCCCTTGTATAACAATTTTTTTTGCTTACTGATAACTTTCCCCCAGGGTGCAGTGGCGACAGGTGCAATTGTGCTATTTTTTTGGCTGCCTTGCCAGCCACCACCGCTCCACATTGTGGAGGAGCATTATTGCTACCTTTAAAAAAAATGTTTTGGGGCGTTTCTGGGCCAAAACAGGCCGAAAATGCACCAAATTTGACACTTCTGGTTTCTCTGATTCATTTTGGGATATTATTATTATTATTTTTTGCCCTGTCAAGGCTTCCCTTGGATGGGGGAGCATTTTGTGGTGCTTTTTTAAATTTTTAGGTGTGTTTTTGACATGAAAATTTCCAAAAATGAAAGTTCAGGTGACATCAAAAACATGCCTAATTTTTTTAAAAATTTCCCTAAAATGCTTCCCCAAGGCTTCCCCATTCAAGGGAAGCTTTGGAGGAGGAAAAAAAAACCTGGAAGTAAATCGGAAAAACCAGAAGTGCCAAAATTGGCCTGTTTTGGTGCAGAAAAGCCCCAATTTTTTTTAAAAGGTGGCTAAAACACACACACACACACCACTACCACTGGAGGATGCAAATGCAGCCAAAAATGTGTGCAGTTTCACTGCCAATGTAAGCACTGGGAGCAACCTTGCACAGCGGAAAGACTGTAAAAATGCTCCTCCACCCCACCGCCACTATGGAGGCTGCAAATGTGTTTTGCTGGAAAGGTAGGTAGATGATCTTCACCTTTTGCAATCCTTTTAATGTGTGTTCTAGCAGTTTGGGGATTTTTTCCCCTAATTTTTTTTAGGCCTGGAACGGAATTTCTTGCTTTCAAACTGCTAGTTGGCAGGAGCTGGGACAGTGATGGGAACTCACGCCACTGTGCAGCAGTTGGTCTTGAACTGCTCACCCTACAGTTATCAAGTTCATCGTCTTAACCACTAAGCCACTGCAGTCCCCTTTCCTGTCCTTTAGATCCTGGCTAAGTGTTGAGGCATGAGGGTGTGTGTCTCATAAAATGGACTGTATGGGTAACGTCTGATAGAGTGTATTAATCTCTTTGAGTCAGTGATGGGCTTCTGAATGAACATTTGGAAGTCATTTGTGAGTATATCCATATTTTCAGTATTTAGATTGCATTTGGGCTCAGGTTCAGAAGCTGAAAAAAGATCGTTGGCAAGAAAGGCATATCCCAAGGCCTTACCTTGCTTTGGACAATGTGCTCTGTGAAGCACTACATCACAACCTGCCTCCTTTTACTCCACCACCTCACACAGAAGACTCAGTTTATCCAATGCCAAGAATCATCTTTCGGATGTTTGACTACACTGATGATCCTGAGGTAAGTCATGTGTCAGAGTGAAGTGTGATTTCAATTCAAATCCCAAGGGACCAAAAATATCTTCCAATTCATTGTGATCCCATCCCACTTCCAAATAAGTTATAACTGAAATGTCTAATAGTTATTGTATTCCCTTTTCTTGTCTATTCTTCTGCATGAACATTTGGGTTAGTCTGTGTTAGCTTTTCTGAAACTGCCTGAAATCCAAATAACTGTTTAAGCTCATAAATGGGGTTGTTGTGAAAGTTCAGTGACTTTTCTTTTGAGTGTATTCATACATTGCTTTTTGAAACTTTTGTTTCATTACAATAGTATCTTTTCTTAGGAACAGCGAGGGAAAGGCTTGGACTCATTGAACTCATTTTATGGTTCTTTGGAATTTGATTTGTATTTATGCAGCAAGGCTCACTGTGAAGCAAACCGTTTCTGCTACCTGGAAATGCTTATAAATGTTTAACCACATGAACAACAGATCATATTGTACCACAAGTATTTTCAGATTTAATAATGGCAGTGTGACTGAGTTTTGTTATGTCAATGATCAAAGTGTACTTCCAGGCTAACAACATATATCTCTTCATCCCTTTGTTAGGGTCCTACTATGCCGGGCAGTCATTCTGTCGAGAGGTTTGTGATAGAAGAAAACCTTCACTGGATCATTAAGACTTACTGGAAGGAGCGAAAAACCTGGTAAGAAATTGTTCCTTTCATATGGAGAGTATCTTAGGAGGGCAGGAAAGGCTTCTATCCTTTTCTTTTTTGCCTAAGCTTATTTGTGTACAAGATGTTTGTGCCAAAATCTAAAGAGGGTTGTTTGGACATAAGTTTAGAATAGTTTTAGTAAGGTAAAGGTAAAAGTCGCCCTTTCTTGAAAACCAGTCGTATCTGACTCCAGGGTTCAGTGCTCATCTCTGTTTATACCCAAAGACCCAGTGCTGTCTGTGTCTGCAGATGTTTCCATGGACATGTGGCAAGCATGATTAGATACCAGAATGCTGTTTTACCTTCCCACAAGAAATGATTGGTGGGGGTATGTGTTGCCAGGGTGAAAGAAAGAACAGGTATGGTAGTCACCAAGGTCACAAAGGAGTTAGGAGTTTCTTTGACACTTTGATACTTATTTCCCCTCCCAAATCTAATTTTCATAATGCTTTAAGAGCATTCTGTTGGTCAGCTATTTCAGTCAACATCTTATAAATTCTACTTCATTTCTTTCTCATTATTTTAAACTTCATTTTCTTTCTGTTTTACCATTTCTTCAGATTTTGTAAGATCTTTTACATTTACTGTTCCTTTTCACCCAATCCTTTGTCCATTGTTCCAATTGCATTACATTAAACCAAAATATTCCTATCAATTGTTTTCTAAACAAACCTTTTAATCTAATAACACATTTCTTCCTCAGCAAATCTTCAATTTTTCTAATTCTACAACTGGATATGTACTGCTCAGCTCTTCTCCACAAATAGGTAGAACTGTGGGAGTAGGAAGATTTAAACTTATCAATTCCCTTTGCAGTTCTGATTATGACCGTTCCTATACCATTATTAACCTTCATATATATATCACTAACTTGATCCCATTTTTCCTCTAGTGCTGCCCAGTTATTGAGTTACCCGTGGAATAACAAAATCCCTTTGAACTATCACATTGTTGAGGTAGGCATTTCTCCTTTTAATGTATACAAAATGTCTATACTTCCTATATAATAAGTAAGGATACCCAGGGTTGTGTAGTGCCTAGAGGATTGATGGCCAGCCTTGGCGCTCCAATTGTTCTTGGGCTTCAATTCCCAGAAGCCCAAGTCAACACACCTGCTGATTAGAGCTTCTGGGAATTGAAGTTAAAGAACATCTGGTATGCCAAGGTTGGCCATCACTGCCCTAGAGAGTGAAGGACTGGGGCTCAGAAGAAGTTGTTATGAATCATCAGTCAACTGTGGAAACTCATGGGGGGAGGATTGGTCAATCTTATGTATCTCACCTTGAAAGCCTTAACTGAATTGCTATACAGTAATACCTCAGATAACGCTAAAACTTGGTTCCACAAGTCTTGGTGTTATCCGATTTTTAGTGTTATCCGATGCATGTTAAAATCCTATGGGATGGATCGGATAACGTTAAAGCTCCATAGAGATACATTGTAACCGCACAGGCTTTAGCGGTTGTTATCCGATCCATCCCATAGGACCTTAACGTTATTTGATCCAATTCTCCTCCCCAGATTACTTAACGTTATGCGATTTTAGCGTTATCCAATCCAATCGTTACCCAGTGTTTTACTGTACATTGATTTTGACTTGATTGCATATAACACACACATACAAATGATAAGATGCTCTTTATAACAATGACTTCCCCATTTTGGGCTTAGGAAAGTGATGCAGTCACAGAGCGAGAGAGAGTACAGTAGCAATTACACTTATATACTGCCCCATAATGCTTAGTGCACTCTCTGGGCAGTTCACGTTAATTAGCATCTTGCCCCAAACATTCTGGGTACTCATTTTATTGAGTTGGAAGGATGGAAAAGGCTGAGTCAGCCTTGATTCCCCCTTCCCCTTTTTCAGGTTTGAATTAAACCTTCTGGCTGCAGTATACTAGTTTAACCTTTGCATCACCAGGGCCCTGGTGTTTTGGTAATTGTGGTTTCAGTTATCCATGACCCGAAAATATTCAGTGGGAAAAAACCCCAGAAATCCATAATACTGTACAGTAAAACCTCAGATAACGCTAAAACTTGGTTCCACAAGTCTTGGTGTTATCCGATTTTCAGTGTTATCCGATCCATGTTAAAATCCTATGGGATCAGATAACGTTAAAGCTCCATAGAGATACATTGTAATCGCACAGGCTTTAGCGGTTGTTATCCAATCCATCCCATAGGACCTTAACATTATTCGATCCAATTCTCCTCCCCAGATTACTTAACGTTATGCGATTTTAATGTTATCCGATCCAATCGTTATTCGAGGTATTACTGTATATACATATATTCAGGTCACATCACCCGAACTGACCACTAGCGACCACTCTCTGCAAATTGTAATGTTTGGAGCATTCCTGCTGAGAAAGAACAGTGTTTCCATGGGAGTCAGTTCATGAGCACTCTTTGCCCACTTTGCAGGAAACGGTTCGCTCAGGCTTCTGGCTTTCATGAGACAGTTTCAAAAATGGTGGGCATAACATTTCATGTAAAACCAATCCTTAGCTGGAATGGTTCTGAAGCTTTTTGGAGGATCTAGATATGCTGGTACCGAATGATAGCGCGAGACCTAAAGGCAGGTCTTTCCTGGCGTTGTATAGATTCCCATTAGGTTCTAACCTTCTACAGAAAAAGGTTAGCTATTTCTCCCTTCACCCCAACAGTTTCCCAGTGGTAGGGTCCCAGGGTTGTTTTTTCTTAATGTGTTTTCCCATTCCTGCTGATTAGCAGTGCTTAAATTTGAGTTAAAGATGTAGAGAAGTTAGAGGAAAAACATCTGTCTGCTTAGGTAATCTCCCAGATAGAATTGTTACCTCACAGGCAAAACAAGAGCAAGATTTTCTTTCATATTTATAAGATCAAGGCAGAAATGGGAGTTTCATTTTCTGCTTTTAAAATTCAATATATGTGCCCTGAGGTCAAAATGAGTGTAGGCTAGTCTTCTCTTATTTTGGATTTTGCCACATGACAAATGAAAATGTGGGAAATACTGGTTGTTACTTGGCGCAAGTCTTTCAGGTTAAGGTAAAGATTGCCCTTGCTTGAAAGCCAGTCTTTAGCCAGTTGTAATTTTGTAATTTAAAGTTTCCTATCCCACATACCTCAACATTCCTAGGCTGATTTAGGAGAAAGGTCTGAACATTATGAACATATATAAGCGGGAGGCCACATAAATCCAGATAGACAACCATTTTATTACAAAGGGGTTATACCAGTGTTTCCCAACTATTGGTTCTTGGACTTCAATTTCCAAAAGCCAAAGTCAGTTCCCCAAAGCACTGTCTTAGGCTTCCGGAAATTGAAGTCCAAGAACCAAATGTTGGAAAACACTGGCTTACACAAAGTTACAGTGCAGAAGTCTGATACTGCAAATGTGTTTATCTGATGGAATATCTGTTCCTATTGTATGTAATGTTTCTACAGATACGCACTTTTGTCACTAATGTATTAAATAAGTTGTCACTTGACAAATGGACATGTTGTTTGGGGGGAAGGAGTTTACATAAAACTACATCAGTGACCGTTATAGTCTAAAAGTTGTCCAGGCTTTGGTAACAGTACTATTAGTCTCCAAAGAAGGAAGCATGGTAATCTGGGCAGTAAAAATAATTTTAGGCAACTCTTAAGTTTTATTTGGTATGTACTGTCATGGAAATGGGTACCACATCTCATTATTCCCCTCATATCTTTTTCTACAGGTAATCTTTGCTGAATTGTTTCAACTTCCAGTTCCACCACACACTGAAATAATGTATACTACTCTTCTTATTGAACTTTGTAAGCTGCAGCCTGGCTCTTTACCTCAAGTTGTATCCTTTGTTCTGCTAGACTCTTGCACCAGTCAGTGGATTTCCTTAGGGAAATGGAATACACTAGAACCCCGAATAACGTTATGACTTGGTTCCACAAGTCCCGTCGTTATCCGGTTTTTAACGTTGTGTGGTACATTGAACACACAATGTTAAAAAAAAGCCCTGTTTCCCTGGAGGCTGCAGGAAGCCAGAACGTCGGGATTTGAATCCTGACATTTTGCCTTGCTGCTGCCTCCAGGGAGGTGGGGGAACTTTGGAAACAGCTTGGAGCGGGTTTCCCCACCTCCCTGGACCCGGCGGGGGGGGGGGGTCAGAGACCCCAAAATTGGTTTTAAAAAAGTCCGGTTTTTTAACCAATTTTGGGGTTTCTGACCCCCCCGCCGGGTCCAGGGAGGTGGGCAGACCTGATCCAAGCTGTTTTTGGGTTTCCCCGACGTCCTGAGCCAGTGCAGGAAGCCAGAATATCAGAGTTCGAATCCCGACATTCTGGCTTCCTGCACTGGCTCAGGACGTCGGGGAAGACCAGAAACAGCTTGGATCGGGCCCCCACACCTCCCTGGACCCAGCGGGGGGGGGTCAGAAACCCCAAAATTGGTAAAAAAAAAAAAGGTGGTTTTTTTTATCAATTTTGGGGGCTCTGACCCCCCCCCCCCCCCCGCCGGGTCCAGGGAGGTGTGGGGACCCGATTCAAGCTGTTTCCAAAGTTCTCCCACCTCCCTGGAGGCTGCAGCAAGGCAAAATGTAAGGATTCGAATCCCGACGTTCTGGCTTTCTGCAGCCTGTGTGGAGGAAGTTCAAAATTAGCACGCATCAGCTCTGGGAAGGTCAGGATACCCGATGCGCGCTAATTTTGAACTTCCCCCACCCTGGAGGCTGGCTGGGCGGGAGGAGGCGTGTCTTCGCTGCCTGCCCCAGGTGTTTAAACTGCTGTCCTACAGCCAGAACGTTGTGAGTTCGATCCTGACGGGGCTCTTGGTTGGCTCAAAGCTACCCATCCTTCTGAGGTTGCTCCATGAGTCCCTTGCAGGGGGTTGTGTGCGGTGCTTGGGGGGGGGGCAGAAGGGGAAGGGAAAGAGAACCCTTCTCTCCTCCCCCCACTCTAGAAACTGTCACCCTTCCCGGCTTGGCACAGCCACGCGTCCTCCTCCGACATCCTAGCACTGCAGGCGCCGCTTTCTTCACAGGTTGGGAAACAGGTGGAGAGGCTGGGAAATGGGGGGGAGAGAGAGAGAGACGCCGCGCATCCCAGCCCCGGCAAGCCGAGCCCGGGACACCCCATCCCCCCACCACCGCGCGCGGGGCGCTCGTCGTGGGTGGGTGGGTGGGTGGCGGAGGTGGCGGGTGAGCGTCAGCAGGGGGGCGCCTTCTGCCTGGGTCCTGGGGGCGGCAGCGGCGGCGAGCTGGGGGGGAGCGAGTTTGCGACGCCACGCCACTGGCGAAGGAGCTGGAGAGAAAGAGAGGGGGAGGAAGGAAGGAAGGAAACCCCCCCCCCTCACCAAGCATTACATTGTAACCGGCAGAGTGGAAAATGGAATGTCAAGGAAACATGCTGAAACCTTACAGAACTTTAAGAAATACATTGTCTAAAGGGAAAATACGTTACAATAACTTGACAAACCACCCTGACTTTAGGGGAAAAACCACAGAGCATTTTTAAACTTGCTTGTTTGGACCCAAGCATGGGTCCAAACTCCTCCCCCCCCCCCCCAGGGGAGCAAAGACTCTCGCCGCGAAAGAGTTTTTCCCAAATCCTGGATCTTGGACTTCAACTCCCAGAAGCCTAAGACATTGGCTGATGAGTGCTTTGGGGAATTGACTGAGGCTTCTGGGAATTGAAGTCCAAGATCCAGCATTTGGGAAACAGACCTGGCCCCAGTTAATGCCACGAAATGACACGAAATCTCACTGAAGAAATGGACTTGCTCCACAAAAACTAACATTAAAATCGTACTGTACAGTACTGTACAGCAGTTATTCTTGAAAGTGTCTTTTGTTTTTTTACTCTCTGATACAGTACAGTACCCAAAACATTTTCCCAGGATGCATTGCTCCTGGGTTGGGCATTAAAAGAAAGGCCCGCCTTCCTTGTTGTTGTTGTTGTGGGTTTGCACACATCAGCCAATGTCTTAGGCTTCTGGGAGTTGAAGTCCAAGATCCAGGATTTGGGAAAAACTCTTTTGCGGCGAGTCTTTGCTCCCCTGGGGGGGGGGGGAGGAGTTTGGACCCATGCTTGGTGAGGGGGGCCCGCGTCCCCCCCTCACCAAGCAAGTTTAAAAATGCTCTGTGGTTTTCCCCCTAAAGTCAGGGTGGTTTGTCAAGTTATTGTAACGTATTTTCCCTTTAGACAATGTATTTCTTAAAGTTCTGTAAGGTTTCAGCATGTTTCCTTGACATTCCATTTTCCACTCTGCCGGTTACAATGTAATGCTTGGTGAGGGGGGGGGGGTTTCCTTCCTTCCTTCCTCCCCCTCTCTTTCTCTCCAGCTCCTTCGCCAGTGGCGTGGCGTCGCAAACTCGCTCCCCCCCAGCTCGCCGCCGCTGCCGCCCCCAGGACCCAGGCAGAAGGCGCCCCCCTGCTGACGCTCACCCGCCACCTCCGCCACCCACCCACCCACGACGAGCGCCCCGCGCGCGGTGGTGGTGGGATGGGTGGGGGATGGGGTGTCCCGGGCTCGGCTTGCCGGGGCTGGGATGCGCGGCATCTCTCTCTCTCTCCCCCCCATTTCCCAGCCTCTCCACCTGTTTCCCAACCTGTGAAGAAAGCGGCGCCTGCAGTGCTAGGATGCCGGAGGAGGACGCGTGGCTGTGCCAAGCCGGGAAGGGTGACAGTTTCTAGAGTGGGGGGAGGAGAGAAGGGTTCTCTTTCCCTTCCCCTTCTGCCCCCCCCCCCCAAGCACCGCACACAACCCCCTGCAAGGGACTCATGGAGCAACCTCAGAAGGATGGGTAGCTTTGAGCCAACCAAGAGCCCCGTCAGGATCGAACTCACAACGTTCTGGCTGTAGGACAGCAGTTTAAACACCTGGGGCAGGCAGCGAAGACACGCCTCCTCCCGCCCAGCCAGCCGCCAGGGGCTCCCCGCCACAGCACCACCCACCCCCGACGAGCGCCCCATCTGACGGCAAGCTGGGTGGGTGGGTGGGCACCCCCCCCCCGTGCCAGCCCGCCGCCAGAAGTTCGAAAAAGGTAAGGATCGCGGCTCTGCGGGGGTTAGCTGGGATCCCGAGGGTTTTCCCCATCCTTGCCTAACCCCTGCAGAGCTGCCCACGCGCACACCTGAGGATTCGAAAGGCGCACACCCGAGGATTCGAAAGGCGCACGCCCGAGGATTCGAAAGGGTAGTAATACCCTTTCGAATACTCGGGCGTGCGGGCGCGGTGCGGCGTCAGTGACGGGAGGATGCGAGGGACCCTCCCGCATCCTCCCGTCACCCCCGCCCCCCGCCGCGCAAGCCTCCTTGCCGCCCGAGGATTCGAAAGGGTATTCCTACCCTTTCGAATCCTCGGGCGTGCGCCTTTCGAATCCTCGGGCGTGCGCGCGGGCAGCTCTGCGGGGGTTAGCTGGGATCCCGAGGGTTTTCCCCATCCTCGCCTAACCCCTGCAGAGCTGCCCACACGCACGCCCGAGGATTCGAAAGGGTAGGAATACCCTTTCGAATCCTCGGGTGGCGGTCGGGCACTGGGGGGTGGGGGGGTGGATTGGATTGGGTGGATGTTCTACCCAATCCAACTGCCCCCCCCACCATACGCTTGTTCCGGATAACGTGAAAATCGCGTTCTTCGGTACAAGATTTTCCAGAAAATCTTGTCGCGTTATTCGGTTTTCACGCTATTGGGTACTCACGTTATACGGGGTATTACTGTACTGTATTATATTTACCATATTCAGCTGTATAAAAAGAAATAGATGACAAATACTGCTCTTCTAAGTAATCTCTCAAGGGAACTTGGGGAGGTTACAATACCTTTGCATTTTAACCAGTCTTGTTCATCAGATAAAACTAGAAAACCAGCCAAGAAACTCAATTGTATACAGTAACAAAGCAGGTAAAATATTGCTTTGTCTAAATGAAATGTTAAATGTTTAACATATAATCTATTTTAAACCTTAAATGGCAACTCACAGCTTGCACAAGCAACAGAAATGCTATACATGCGCTTGGATACAATGAACACTACTTGTATAGACAGGTACGTAAATACAATCGTACCTAGTTTTCTGGGGAGTTGTCAAACAAGCTTCTTCACCTTAAATAAACTGAATTTTAGGAAATTCACAAATGTGCTGCTTTTCCAGACTGAATATAAGAAAGTATCTCTTATTTAACTACTAATGAGCAGGAGTGGCATGAGAAGTCAAAAAGTGATTGTTTTGGAAGGGGAACAAAACTAGAATAAGGGGTGTGATGCATGGTTTTTAAAAAAAACAAATTATTTTCAAACTAATTATCTGAAACTTATTGCAATACATAACTTGTTTAGTCATGCCAATTTCAGAGATAGAATTAGGCAACTGATCAAAAGTAAAAACATTATGTCAGTTAGAATGTGGAGTGAGATAAATGATCAGTACTGGATACCTTCTTAAAAGATCCAATTATCTGATATGCCGTTTTCTTATTTTTTTGTTGTTGTTCAGTCGCACAGTCGATTCCGACCCTCTGCGACCCCATGGACCACTGTCCGTCAGGCACTCCTGTCCTCCACCATCCCCCTCAACTCACTCAGCTCTGTGTCCATTGTCTCTACAATACCATCTAGCCATCTCATCTTGGGCCGTCCCCTTCTTCTTTTGCCCTCGACCCTTCCAAGCATCAAGGCTTTCTCAAGTGAATCCTCTCTTCTCATTTGATGTCCAAAGTACTTTAGCTTCATCTTTATTATTTGACCTTCTAAGGAGCAGCCAGGATTGATTTCTTCTAAGATTGATTACAAGTTCTATTTCCCATTTATTTATTTATTTTGTTCGACTTCTATCGTTGCCCCCTTGCCATCCCCACAATGACAATTAAAATCACAAAGGATTAAAAACCTTTAAAATACCCCTCCATATTCACAACAGTTAAAAACTAAATCTAGATGGCCATTCATACGGCTAATATTTCCATTCTACTGCTTCAGCTAATAGACATGGGTGTTATTTGTGATACTTGAGCTACAGTAAAAATAATAGCATTGTGAATTATGGTCTTCAGAGATTTAAAGTTTAACAAATTTTTCTTTGTTTTGTCCCCTCCACCCCCCCATCCCCCGGTGTAGGTTCATTAATTGGTTTTCCCACCATCTAAGTAATTTCCAGTTCCGTTGGAGCTGGGAAGACTGGTAAGTCTATATTTGCAGTGGATTTTGTCCATGTTGCTATATACGTCTGTTTCTAGCTAATTCCTAAAAAAGGTTGTTTTTTAACTAATATAATTAACTTCCTTTTTAACTAATATAATTAACTCTTTTCTGATGTAATTATTCCTTTGTTGTTATATCTTTAGTATGTTTTTAGTCCAATAAAGTTCTCACCTTGCTCCTGCTTTTGTATTGTATAAGGATCTTACAACTCAATTTGTTTGTTTCTTATTAGCAGCTTATGTGTGGGGTCCCCCCCCCCGAATAACAACAGTTGCATTTTCTTTGTTTAATGATAGGTCAGACTGTCTTTCTGAGGACCTTGACAAGCCCAGACCTAAATTTGTAAGAGAAGTGCTGGAAAAATGCATGAGGTAAGTGAAATCTAAACATTGTAAAAGATGGGTAGCATTCAATCTGTTCTGGCATAATACATTTGCTAAAGGGACTGCGGTGGCTTAGTGGTTAAGATGCTGGACTTGATGACTGAAAGGTTCTAAAACTTAAACCCCATAAAAACCCATTTTAAAAAACCCAATTTAAAATATTACAAAAATTACCCCAAACAGCTAAAAGAATGAGGGAGCGATATTGCTATTTCAGCCAGATACGAGCGGCAACACTGAGTTTGCTTTTATAAAAGCTTTTAACTGTTGCTGAGTATCAAGCACAGATTTCTAATGTGCTGTCATACAAACCTGATTTTATAAAATGCTTGATTTCATTGTGCCCATAGTATTGCATCACTTGTTGAGCAAGTGATTGAGTAAATAAGCTATCCTTTGTATATATAGGATACCAAGCGTTAAAGCTTCTTCCAGTTTTAGTTACTGGAGGTACATGTTAAACAAGTTACATTCTGCATTGCAAGCATACTAACTCAGGTGTTTACGCACACACCTTTACACTCTGGCTAAAAGAAATCATGTAACAGGTACATCAGGAAGCAGTGGGGAAATCGGTCCTGATGGGACATCCTGAATACGTTGCAGGACAGTTTCAAGGTGTTTAAGATGATCAGAAAGTGAATCACTGAAATTTCCAACATCATCAATATAAGCACTTGCAAATGACAAACCATTCAAAACCTTGTCAATCATTCTTTGAAAAGTAGCAGGTGAATTTCTTAACCCAAAAGGCATTCGTGTAAAGGCAAACTGTCTTCCATCTGCTAGGGAAAAAGCAGTTTTGTGTTTAGCACTTTCTGTTAAAGGTATCTGCCAGAATCCTTTAGTCAAATCTAGAACAGAAACATATTTAGCATTAGCAATCTTGTGAACCAAATCATCCATTCTAGGCATTGGGTACAGATCAGGAACAGTTACAGAGTTTAGCTTCCTGTAATCAACACAAAATCTTATTTCAGGTAAGATGTTACCAAATGCATCTTTCTTCTTAGCTAGAACAATTGGAGCTGAAAAAGAAGATTTAACAGGTTCAATGACACCCTTTCCAACATTTTCTGTACCTCTGCATCAATTTGTTTTTGGACTTCCCCCACTGTCCTGTAAGGGGGAGCCCAAATTGGCTCATCTATGGTGAGTTCTATGTTATGTGTTTGCAAATTACAGTTACCAGGGTGTGATGTAAAGAGATGTCTGTATTTACCTAGTACAGATCTTACCAACATCTGTTCATGTTCAGGAACCTTGCTATTAATATACAAATCATCAAAACTTCCAGCACGCTGGTACTCATCACTGAGACAAACAAGATCAGCATTTTCTACATCATTAGGTATAGCAGTGTTCTTCATGACGCTGACAGCCCTGGAAGAATACAACTTTAAAGAGTTAACATGATAAACAACAACTTTCCCAGAGTCCCATTGTACAGCATAGTTCACTGCGCCCACACGTTGAATGACTTTGGCTGGGCCTTCCCATTCGAGGTTCAGCGTAGTCACTGGCAAAGGTTTAAGAACCATGACTAAATCTCCCACATTAAACTCTTTATGTCTGGACTTGCGATCGTGGTAAGTCTTATAAGTCTCTTGGGCAATGGTCAGATTGTCTTTGGGAAAGGATCCCACTGATTTCAGTTTCTTTTGGAGTTCATACACATAGGTAGCAGCATGTCTGGAAGGCAGTTCCTCTTGGTCTTCCCAGTTGGCTTTCAACAAATCAAGAGGTCCACACAAGTTCCTTCCAAACAGCACTTCTGAAGGACTAAAATCACCAAGGGATGCATGTGGTGTAGAATGGTATGCAGCTTTCAGGAATGGCAACGCTTCAGCCCAACCTTTGCCTTGGGCATGCACAAAAGTCTTGAGCATCTTTTGGAGGTTGGCTTGAAGTTGTTCCACGTTTCCATGTGATTGCGCGTGGTAAGCAATTGAAAAAGCTTGGGTGACACCTGCCAATTGACACACCTTCTTCATTAAGGCAGAAGTGAAGCACGTTGCACGGTCACTCACTAAAATTTGTGGGAACCCCCATCTTCCTATTATTTCCATGAAGGCATTTGCAACTTGGGTCGAGGAACAAGTTGACAAAGGAAGAAATTCAGCCCATTTGCTAAAAGTATCAACGTAGACCAAAATAAACTTCTTTCCCCCTCGGGAAACTGGCAACGGCCCCATAATGTCCCATTCACAACGTTGAAATGGGATGCCTGTAATCACTGGAGATTACATGTTAGCTTTGGTTTTGGACTGGTTATGACCTCTCCGTTGACACAGATGACAGCTTTTGCAATAATTTCTGACTTCCTGAGTCATCGAGGGCCAATAAAACTTGTCTGCAATACGCTGATAGGTTTTCAGCTGTCCTTGGTGCATTGAGAAGAGGTCGTCATGAGACAGACGTAGAATAGCATCTCTGTATTCTTTAGGAACCACTAGCTGCTTTTTGAAAGGCAAGTCTGATTGCACCTTTACATATCTGTACAACAGTCCCTTGTCAGTTTTCACAAATTGAGCAGACAGATGGGGTACAATGTCCTTTTCCAACACTGCTTTATCTCTGAGTTCCCGCAAAGATAAATCATTTATCTGAGTGTCCAGAAACACATCACTAGTGACTGACAAGTCTGGGCCAATTGTGAAAGTTGTAACACTGTCTCCACTTTGTCCAGTAGATGGAGCAGTAACATCACTTGTGGTCTGGGAACCATCACTTTGTGAAGTATCAAAAGACGAGGTTGAAACAACATTCTTAGCTTGTGCCCTAGTTACTACTTTCATGACTTCTACACATGAATCTTGGGCATTAGCTGGAGAGTTTTGCATGTTTACTTTTTGCACCTCTCTGATCAAATTGAGACCAATCAGGAACTTAGGTTGACGTTGACACTCATGAACTAGGCAATGGATTTCACCAGTAAACTGCTAGAAAGTAACATTCACCTTAGCTAGCTTTACAAAACAAGGAGATCTGGCATCAGACGCATACGGTTCCACTTGAACCCGGGCCCCTGGCACAATTTGAGTTGGGTGTACCAAAGAAGAATGGATAGAAGAAACATCTGATCCAGTATCCTAAAGAGAGTCTGGAATTTCCAAACAAGTGCCATCTGGGCTATGTAGTACCACCAGCCTAGTTTTATAATTTCTCATCCAAACCAAGTCTTCCTTGCTTAGGAATTCTGCTGGGGTAATTATATGGTCTACCCTTTCACTTGGAGTCTGAACACATAGAGACCAGGTACCATCTTGGGTTACATCTTTGACCAAATCAGCAACAGGGTCATGATGACTCATGACTTGAGAACTTTTAACTGGCAGAGACACTTCAGCAGATATGGTTGGCCTTTCCTGCTGGGGCTTTTTGGAATGTTGAACCATTTTAGCCTGAGCAGCAGGTGGAGACTGTTTTCTCTTTAGGCCTAGCACCACTAGGAACAAACTTAGAAGTAAAAGGCTTCTTAGATAACTTACAATCTCTGGAAGTGTGGCCTTTCTTCCCACAATTGAAGCAAACAAAGTCTCTGGTGGGCTGTGAGACAGGGGATGCCTTGGAGGTAGGCCTTTCGTCCCTTCTTTCTGACAAAACAGGCCTTCTGTCATCTCCTGCTTTACTCCCTTCTTGTGTATGCTTCAAAGCAACAAGGGTATCTGTACTTTGGGCCAACTCAGCAAGAGTTTTAGGCTGCCTGGACACAGAAGACCATCTCTCTGGGTCTTCCCTAGATGGGTCACTGTAATCTATAGCATCACCAACATACACAGGCACTTCATAAGAACATTCAATCTGCCTTCTAGCTTCTTCAAGCTGCAAGGCCAAAATGTGAGATAGCTGTGACAACAACTGGGCCAAAGTAGGCTCCTCTGAGACATTGGGTACAGGTAGAGCCCTTTCACGCTCTACATCACCACCATCTGGACAATCTTCACCCCCCACAGGCCATTCTGGACATGCCTTAATCTGGCTATTCATCATCTGGGGGCCAACAGCCTGACACTCCCCTTTCTGCTTCATCCCCCCTCTTCCAAAACACCAGGTAGCATCTGGGTGGACCAACATCTTGGGGTCTAAGCTGGGGAACTGCAGGGGCATCAGCTTACCTGCCATGCAGCAGGGCCAGAACACGAGTTCCTCCTTCCGGGAACGCGAGACAGCTTCAAGGGCCACTTCATGGGCCAGACAGAGGAAAGGTTGAGAAACCGCTGGAGAATCCCTCTCAGTAACAAATGCAGCTGTGTAAACAATCCAGGAGAATCGCTGTCCGCTTCAGCACTTTTCCAAAACACAGGCTGCTGCCAAGAAAATGCTTTCGGTTTCAGCCTAGGCTCACACACACACACTCAGGAGAAAAACTTCAGGGCACCAAGTCACAAAACAACATCAGGAGCGTTACATCCCACCGCTGCCACCATATCATGCACCCGGTTGTCCCAATTCACAAGGGCACCTCCTTACCGTTCCTGAGCCTCTTGCTCTGCACTGGAACTTAACCCTTGCATCACCACTTCTGGGAGAACCGAGGAGATTAAAAGGAACACTCACTATGCTCAGGCAGTAAGGCTTCTGAACATAGAGCAAAACAAAGGAGGCTTCTTCTGGTAGCATGCAGCCAAATTGCCTTGTGTGTGTGTGATAAGGAAAACAACAATCTTCAAAGAGAAACAGCTGTTTTATTCCACCAGGTTCATGTAAGAAAGTTCATGGAAAAGCAGAAATCAAAAGGATATATCCATAAGATCAGTCCAGTAAACAGTCCAAGGTCTTTTAGGTAATCATAGTAAAATCATGCCAGCAGACAGTCCAGGGTCTTAACTCATGGAGAAGCAGAGTAATCCCATACCAGCAAACAGAGTTACAGTCCAGGGTCTTACGCCATTGAAATCCTGACATGTACTAACTCTCACTTCTCTGAAAAATGGAGAATCTGCCATCAGGTGGGATAGCTTTAGCCAATCAAGTAACAGAGAGCAACAGAGAATAACTTTCTCAAAACAATAGTTGTTTACATTTATGTAAAGACATAACACGCTAAGTTCTGCTGGGTAGGCCGGCTAGAAAGATAACAGCACAGGAACACTGTAATGTCAACAAGTCATCGTGGCAGTCTTGTAAGGCATACAGAGAGAAAAATAGATTTCTATGAGGCCTAGCTGAAAAATAGCAATTTCAAGCCTTGGGAGACATTAGGAAATAGGGCTATTTCCTGACAATATCACTTCTCCATCATTTGTAAACTCTTTTTTCCTCCCCAGGCTTTCCTACCACCAGCAAATTGTAGATATTGTTCCTGCTACTTTTTCGGTCTTAACTCCTGCTAATCCTACATGTATTTATAAATACGGAGATGAAAGTAACAGTATGTATATAGATTGTGCTTCTGATGTTATTTATTTCTCTAAAGTATAACTCATTTAGCTGTTTAAAGAATTGTGTTTGTTACCATTTGAAATGTGACAATTGGGGCAAAAAACAAATATTTTCTTTGTAGTTCAACTCTGAATCAATTCTAATGGATGAAAAACTGAGAAGTGACACTTGGTTTGAACATCAACTCTACCAGAAACTCATTAGATGACTTGAAACAAGTTCCATTTGCTCAGCCTGCTGTTTGCAAATACAGTCAAACCTTGCATAAAAAATGTCTCGCTTAGAGAGTAACTCGCTTAAAGAGCAGAATTTTCTCTGAATGTTCGCTTCACTTAACAAATAAAGTCAACCAAAAACTTGCTTAACAAGTACATCGGGATTTGCAATCCCCTCCCAAAAAAATAATGATATCACAATTGGTCACTTACAATGGTGTTTTGCTTAAAGAGCAATCCTATGGAACACATTATGCTCTTTAAGCAAGGTACAACTGTAATTGTCCTATTTTATGGGGCCAGTGTAACGAGATATTTGAATCCTTTTGCCACAATTTTGTTTTATTATATTTATAGTTACTCTGCCTTTTAAAGGTTCTGAACAGTAAACAAGTAATTCTTAGAATGCCCAGCGTTTCATGCGCTCTGGTGTCTCGTCATGCCTGCCACATATCCACGGAAACATCTGCAAATGCAGACAGCACTGGCTCTTTGGCTGTAAATGGAGATGATCACTGAACCCTAGAGTTGGATACGACTGACTTTCTAGCAAGGGAGACCTTTACCTTTACAAAGACACCACACCCAGTGTTACAACTGTTAAAATTAAATTAGTGGGGAAAGGAGGGTGGGTGTTGATTAAGATATTAATCCACTAAGATCTTGTCCACTAAAGGCTGCAAAATCATCTGATTTCCAAGGTGTTTTTTTCTTCATATTTTACTGTCAAACTGTGAAAGACTATGGACTAATTTCTCAAGAGGATAACTTTGTTTATTTTTAATGTATAGAGTCGCTTCCAGGATACAATGTTGCACTTTGCTTAAACATTGCCATTAAGAATAAAGCAAGCAATGATGAAATCTTCGTTATTCTGAAAGATGTGCCCAATCCTAATCAGGATGATGATGATGGTAAGCACAGTGGTCTGTATATGAACATAGCCCCCATGCATTCAGTGGTGAACACCTCTAACAAAACTTACATTTTTTTTTAAATGGCAAGGAATGCAATAAAGGAAGACAAGAAATTGGCAATGATGCTAAGTAGCATACAGTATTATTTATATTATAATGTAATTACAATATATAAATATTTATTTTATATTAATTTATATTTAGTTGTTTCCAACATCCCCCGACCTACCTGGCCACTACTACAAGGTAACAGCTGCAGCCTACGAAGGATTTCCCCCCGGCATTTTGCCTTGTAGAAGCGTCTGGGTAGGTCGGGGGACATCGGAAACAGCGAGGATGCTGCAATCGGCACTTGGGTTGGGGGGAAGAATGGGCGCATGTGACGGCTCAACCCTCAACCCAAGTACTGATCGCATCGGAGATCTCTGCCCCAAAGCCCGCAGAGCTGGTCTCCAGCCCTACAGGCTTTGGGACAGAGAGCAACATTGGGGAATTTGAGGCAAACATTTGCATCGCAAAACGTTAAGATGTGTGATGCAAATGTTTGCTTCAATTTCCCCAATGTTATCCGATTTTAACATTATCCGAATCACTCGTTATCCGAGGTACCACTGTATAGGCATTTTTATTTATTTATTTATTTTTATTTATTTATATTTCATACTTGCTAACCCGCCCCAATCGGGCAAGCCCGACTCTGGGCGGCTTACAACCCAAGTTAAAACACATCAATAAAAAATTTAAAAATTCATAGACTAAAACAGTATCTGGGGGTGTCGTCAGAAGGGTAAAATCCTTAGACTAACCACCCCACATGGGATCCCACATCCCTGGAACCCCACACATGTCCTGCCAGCCAGGTCTTTAAGCTCTTCCGGAAGGACAGGAGCTCTGTCTGCATGCGCAGCTCAGTTGGGAGGAGGTTCCAGAGGGCCGGGGCGAACACGGAGAAGGCCCTCTTCCTGGTGCTAGCGAGGTGAGCCTCCCTAGCCGATGGTACAACAAGAGAGCCCCTCCGATCCGCCCTGGTGGGACGGACAGATGTTCTTAGGGTGACGCGGTCTCTTAGGAGAAGCAGAAATATAATAATCAATTGTAGACTTGAATTAAAATCTGTAGTGGAAGTACTGACTCTTGTGTCAATGTACCTTTTTTTTTTTTTTTAGATGAAGGCATCTCTTTCAATCCATTAAAAATTGAGGTATTTGTCCAAACAGTGCTGCATTTGGCTTCAAAGTCACTCAGTCACTCCTTCAGTGCTCTGGGAAAGTAAGTACAATTATGATGTTACCTGTACTTGCATCATGTTGCTGCTGTATCATACACCTCGTATTAATTGTCTTCTTATTTTTTTAAAGAGATACTTCTTATAGGAAGTGTCAAGATCAAGAATGTTGATTTCATCCCCCCCCCCTTTTTTTAAAGGCATATTAGCTGTTTTTCTGCAAGACATACAATGCAAACTCTTATGCTGCGCAGCTACTGTCTGTGACAAGAAATCAGAAGAGTGTTCTTCATTTCCTCCCTTACCGACAAGGAGAATATCAGAGCTATATTTACATCCATGTTATTGTGTACAGAAGCTGCAAAAAGACAGGCAAACACAAATGAACAACTAAGATGCATGAGGAAATTGCTGAGATTAAATCTTGTTGCAATTCATGTTAGTACAATATACCATATTTGCCATCGTATAAGATGCACTCCTCCTCCCTTAAAATACACCAGAAAATGGAGTGTGTCTTTTGTGCCAGCAAATATGGTATTCACTGTATATAATGACCTCTAGTGAGCCATTTTGATAAAAACAGGGTGCATCTTATTTTCCGATGCATCTTATACGCTGGCAAATACGATACATCTACAAGAAGTTCTGAGCAGAAATAACTGGAGCCAAATTTGTTACATAATTATAAATGTTTATCTCCTCTGGAGGAAGAATAGTTCCTGATCAGGATTATACAATTATACAAATTAACTGATATTTGTACTGATATGGAGAAAGATGAGAGACACATTTCTTTCCCTTCTTACTGTCTACCAGCTGGACTTAGAGGCACCATGATAATAGTTGGGATGGCATTCCTGTACTGCCTCATTTTAGCTGTGGTCAATTGTTGAGTGGTAGATGTAATGCTTGAGAAGAGGAGAAGGATGCCCCCAGATCAATCTTCTGGCTACCAGAAGAAAGTACAGATGGAGTCTCTATAAAAGATTGTCAAAGCATCCACTCTTGTTCCAAGTGGGACTCTCCTCTGTGCTTGGAAATGGAGAGGAGACAATCATTTTGGAAGCCAAACCTCTTTTGCAACTATGCATCCAAGCTGACTTGCAATGCTGATTAAAAGTCAGCAGTTGAATCTCATAGTTGGGCCAACGAAGGAAAGAGCATTGTACTTTACATACGCACATCCTTTAATTTCTGTTTTCTGTTCTAATAAGATTTCGTGAAGTTTTCAAAATGCTGGCAGAAAGTGATGAAGGAAAGCTCCATGTTCTCAGAGTTATGTATGATGTATGGAAGAATCATCCACAGGTGAGAATAAGTATAGGATTCTTCCTTTCTTCACTCATCTACTAGTACAGTGATGATGAACCTTTTAAAGACCATTGGGCTGCTTGGCAGAGGAGTGGGGCAAACTGTGCTGGGGGAGGGAGGAAGCACTCCCATTGGGCTGCTGGGCAAAGGGGTGGGGCGAACTCTGTGCTGGGGGGAGGGCGGAAGCGGTCCCATTGGGATGCTGGGCAGAGGGGTGGGGTGAACTGCTGGGGAGGGAGGAAGCAGTCCCATTAGGATGCTGGGCAGAGGAGTGGGGCAAACTGCTGGGGGAAGGAGGAAGCGCTCCCATTGGGCTGCTGGGCAAAGGGGTGGGGCGAACTCTGTGCTGGGGGAGGGAGGAAGCATCCCATTGGGCTGCTGGGCAGAGGGTGGGGTGAATTGCTGGGGGGGGGGAGAAAGCAACAGTGTGCATACCAACAGAATGGGCTGGAAGAGTCCTCTGGCACGCGTGCCTTAGGTTTGCCACCAAAAAAGCAGGTTGCTAAAGTAAGCAACAGGGTTTCAAACACTGTAAAATAGTTGACTGGAGAGGAAAGATGAAGGGACTATGAGAGAAGGGTTACAGTGCTTTTCATATAAACTCTTCATTGAGTACAAGAGATTACAGCAGATAAGCATATTGCTCCTGTAAACTGATCAAGAACCCTGCAATGTTTTCATTACAAAGATGATTGCGGTCTTGGTGGATAAAATGATTCGTACACAGATTGTGGACTGCGCTGCTGTAGCAAACTGGATTTTCTCTTCAGAGATGGCTCATGAATTTACAAGGTAATTAAACTAAAATCTCTCGTTACAGTCTTCTTTTTAAAGTCTTTGGATTGTGAGTTGAAGGTTCTAACAGATGTTTGAATATATTTGAATTGCTTGGCCAACTTTTTGAAACTTTCATGGAGATTTTTTTATAGTGAAGAATGAGTTTTTTAAATTCACTGATGATGTTTATGGGAAGGAATAGAAAGATAAAAGCCATGAGCATCAAAACCTTTCTTTGTCTGCCATCTTATGTGGCTGGCAAAAAGACACAACCTGAACTTTTCCTGGTGTCTGTATGATACACATGGTTGTACATCTGGGTTTATTGCCAACAAAAAAATATTAAACATGCAACATGTGTTATAACAGGCAGAACTACAGAAAAGTATAAAATTCATTCAAAGTGATTGGATCCTGGTAGAGAAATTCAAACATGCAAAAGAGATTTTTAATGAATTAAAAAGAGGGTAGAATAGAGGGGCTACTCATTAATTAAGTACATTGCACCAGAGTGAGGCATTGAGGAGGTAGAAAGTATAAATCCTTATTATAATTGCTATGATTGTTAAAAGGCACAATGTATTGGAAAAGAACTCCTCTTGTGTATTTATTCAGCAATGCCATTTTTACATACGTTTCTCCATAAAGGCAGCGATCCATAATGTAACTTGGTATTGTTACGCTGGAAGATTTTTGCATTGCCATTATTCTCTACATTAAGTTACTTAATAACTGATATTTACTTATGGTAGAATTCACTGTACTGTATTAACAATCATCTCAATGAGAGATGCTGGAAAGGGTGTCTGTCTCCTAGCATCTCTGGTGGGCTAATAATTGCATCTTGCTGCAAAAATATTTTCAGTGAAAATGGGAAAATGTTTGCTGTTACTTTTTCTGGAAAAGAATGAGTTATGTTACCAATAGCTAAAAATATAGATGTTCATAAAAGCTCAGCTGAAAATCATACAGGTTTGTTGGTTTTTTTAAAAAACTTGTGAAGTGCCTTTAAAAGAACTATAAAAGTAATTAAGTGAAGGCATAAAGTGCTTATTACTGACACAGAACATCCTGTTACGTACAGGTTATAACCAACTTCATAAGCGTGTGTAGGTGCCTTGAATGTTTCGTTCGTCTCCTAGCTGATAACAAGCAAAACTGTTTGGACCGATACAAGGATATTCTTTGCTTCTTTCTTTGTTAGATTTTATATTTGGGAAATCATACACACAACAATTCGTAAGATGAACAGGCATGTGGTGATGATTCTAAAGGAGCTAGAAGAGGCCAAAGCAAGATTAGCCAAACAACACAAACGTGTAGGTAACTTTTCCGTGGAACACATACATCCCTAACTTTTCCTTCAGTGAGCTCCTGCTTCTGTGTTTAGGCCAGGTGTGGAACTGCCAAAGTGAATCCACCTTTTGGGGAGTTCATTCTGCAGTTCCTTTCGACCAACCTAGTATGAGAAAGAATAGTCAACAGTACAAGGTGGCCATTGCTTGGGGTACACCTGATTGTGATTCAAAAAATACCACAATCTTCGAAGAGGCTGTTTCTGTGTACTGTTTCAGAGAGCTTAAAGCAGCTTACTGATGTTTCCTGGGTGGTTGACTTAACTGGCTGTGGAATGTGTTATGTACTATCAGGCATTCTCTTGGAGCAGTGTGGTTTGTGATTTGGCTTTTGTTCTGTTTTGTGTGTGGGGTTTTAACTGGGAATTTGTGCTAAAATCACACCAGTTGGCTTCAGGGTGAGCTAATGACAGCCTTTAGTGTTGGAGCAGATCAGGTCTCTTTCGCACATAAGAACAAACTTCTCATGAATCCTCTCAAGCAAATCATTGCTGAAGCCTAAAGAGAGACATTTTGAAAGAGCCAGGAATGGTTCTGCATAAAACATTGAGAGTGTTTGATATCCCCTGACTTTGTGGGGTGGGGATGGGGTTCCTCTGGGCACTTGAGGTCACCCAAATTATTACTTTTTCCAGCGAGACAGTGATGATGATGATGATGATGACGATGACCGTAGCATTGACAGGGAAGATGGTCCCCTGAAAGAGCAGATAGAACGCCTGCAAGAAAAAGTTGAATCCGCTCAGAGTGAACAGAAAAACCTCTTCCTTGTAATATTCCAGGTAAGAGCAAAAATACTCACTGAACAATTGAGAAAAAGAGAGTAGAGGATTGATGCCTAATAGGAAGGGGGCTTAAATCTCTGCATTGAAAATCACTAGGTTACATTAAATACATATAAAGCATAATTAAAATGTAAACTAGGGTTCTGTGCATGTGGGAACAAGCGATCCGAATGCTTCAGTAATGTCAGTGTCCATTCATCCTGCTGTCCTGCAAAATAACCTATACCAATGATGGTGAACCTTTTAGAGACTGAGTGCCCAAACACCTTTGCCACAGGCTCAACAGGCTGCCGTCTGCACCATGCCCTCACACTGCATGTGAACTGCCTGCCTTACCCTAGGCAGGAGGGAGGAAGTGCTTCCATTGGGCTGCTGAGCAGAGAGGCAGGGCAAACTCTGTGCTGGGGGGAGGGAGGAAGTGTTCCCATTGGGCTGCTGGGCAGAGGGGCGGGGTGAATTTTGTGCTGGGGTGATGGTGCTTGTGCCCACAGAGAGGGCTCTGAGTGCCCTATCTGGCATATAAATGTGAAGAAATAAATAAATAAATGTGTGCCATAGGTTAGCCACCACTGACCTATACTGTCCTTAGTGCTGCTTTTTAGGACGTCCTTATACACTTGTTTCTTTTTAGTACAGACATTATGCTGTCTGTCAAGGTTAACTTACTTGTACTTGAAACGCATTGCTAAACCGGTAATTTCAATACAGTATGTTCTTTTCCCCCAGCGGTTCATTATGATTCTAACAGAGCACCTAGTACGATGTGAAACTGGAGGGATCGACGTAATTACACCTTGGTACAAGAATTGTATAGAGAGGCTGCAGCAGATCTTCTTACAGGTGTGTCATCTACCTATGACAGTTTGTGTGGTCACTATGACAGAAAGTGGGGAATTCCTCCTTTTTACCCTTTGCCCACAGTTAACATGTACAACTATTAGCTTGACTTCAGTATTAAAGAGAATAGCTGCCAGTTCATAAAGCAGGGGTGCCCAAACTTTTTGGGCCGTGGGCCAGTCAAGTGGATCAGAGAGCTGGTCACTATGCCCCAGGGGCCAAATTCGGCCCCCAGCACCAATTCATCTGGCCCGTGAAGCCCTCATTGCTCCTGGAAGTGGAAGCAAAACACACCCATATGGGTGCATTTTACTTCCGCTTCCAGGAGTGACGAGGGCTTTGCTGGCTGGATGAATTGGTGTTAGGGGCCAGATCCGGCCCCCAGGCCGTAGTTTGGGCACCCTTGTCATAAAGTGTGCTGTAAACTCATATTTCAGCAGAGGTAAAGATTGTTTAAGAAACAGATACATCTTTGATATGTGTTTATAAATATTTGCCCAGAATTATACTAGTTAGTTATGCTGGCATGAGTTCAGTAGCACAAAACTGCTGCCCATTACCCCCGATTATCAGGTTGCCACTTGTCACACATCAACTCCTGGAACTGGTGCACAATGAAAGCTTCAAGCAGCAACTTATTATCTAGCAGCAGTTTGCCATTGTAATAGTCACCACTGCACCTCTGCCAGATTAACTGATAGGGTCCTGGCCTTTGTCTATGGACACTCAAAAGGAGGTTCTCTAATAGAATGCCTGATACCTATAAGAAAGTGTTTTCCATTTGAATACTGGAGAGAAGCCCACTAGTGCTTCACCCTGATCACTGTGGTCTCCTTTACCTGCAGACTGTTCAGTGTACTTCAGAGCATTGTCCTGTGTCCCTCTATCTCAGTATCCCTACAATATGATGCCATTTACCATTTAAGGCTGGTATACCAGCTTCACCCATCTCGAGAAAAATTTGAAGCAAACTTTTGCACCGCACAACGTTAAGATAACGTTGTGCGATGCAAAAGTTTGCCTCAAATTCCCCGACGTTGATCTCTGTCCCAAAGCCTGCAAGGCTGGAGACCAGCCCTGTGGGCTTTGGGGCAGAGATCTCCACTAAGAATGGCGGTTTGGTTGGGAGAACGGGCGTGCAAGCCCTCCCTCCAACCAAACTGGTGATTTGAGCGTCGGCAGCAGGGATGGCGGACACGCTGGACTCAGCTGCACAAACGGCGACAAGGACTTTTTAACAGTTTCCTCTTGACCGTTTGTGCCGCTGTGTCCGGCGTATCCACCACCCCCTCCACCTCTGGAAGGGTTGGGAGGAAATTTCCCATCGGTCGCAGCCATTTTGTGAAGCACAGAGACTTCACTGCAATCACAAAAGTTTAGGGAAATCTGAAGGCTTTAGAGTAGTGTTTCCCAAATGCTGGTGTTTGGACTTCAATTCCCAGAAGCCTAAGTCATTTCCCCAAAGCACTGATCAGCCAATGTACTGACTTAGGCTTCTGGGAATTGAAGTCCACCTGTGGGCTGTGTACCCCTTGTTGGGAACTACTGCTTTAGAGAATGGCTGCGACCGATGCGATCTTTCCTACCAACCCTTCCAGAGGTGGAGGGGGTGGCAGACACGCCGGACACAGTGGCACAAACTACTCTTTCCAAAGAATCAGGCGGATCGACCCACTGTTCCCTTTCCTCTTTGGAAAGGGAACCGGGGTTTTTTTTAGCGTGCAATCAATGCATCGCACAACGTTAAATACCGGATAACACTAAGACTTGTGAAACCAAGTCTTAGCATTAGCCAGGGTATTAGTGTATTGCTAGTTCTTGCAACCTTGTTTGGAATCTGCATATGAAATAAAACTTTCAAAGTCTAATTATGCTGGAGGCCACTCTAAATACCATTCTGTGGCAGACGGTTCTTCTGTGTCTAGGCCAGACACAGAAGAACCGTCTGCCACAGAATGGTATTTAGAGTGGCCTCCAGCATAATTAGACTTTGAAAGTTTTATTTCATATGCAGATTCCAAACAAGGTCACAAGAACTAGCAATACATGAAATTGCCAAAATGAGGGCACCATTAGGTGATTTCATTCAATACACTGACAGTGGAACCCAAAGAATTCAGTCTACAGGGCTTTTCGCTATGTGATTTTTTTTGGTTGTACAATTTTTTCTATACAGTAATATCTCAGATAACGTTTGCATCAGATAACGCTAAAACCACATAACCAATGATGGGATGTAACAGGTTCTCACCAGTTCACCAGAACTGGTAGTAACTTTTCACAGTGTCCCAAAGAACCGGTAGCAGCTTTTTAGGGAAACCACCTTCAGGGCTTGCCTTTTCACTGGTTCCCACACTATGCATGCACGCCAAGCACTTGGTGTGCATGCATGCCTACAGTGCTTGTCGCGTATGCACAGCCTCCCAAGCGGGGAGGAGGAAGAGAAGCTGCCAGCCTGAAGCTCCCTATAACCTGCTCCCCCAGGGTAAGTGACTCACCTTTGGATGTGGTGTATCTGTGTGTATTTAAATGTGTATTTAATACCTTTACCTATATTGACGTACTACCACTGTTCTTAAAAAGGCCTGGTGGCCGGCAGGCCTGGTGGCCGGCAGGCCTGGTGGCCTGGCTTGGGATTTTTAAGCAAGGTCTTGGAGTTACCTCATCCATAAGCTACACCTGTGCTGTTCCAAGTGCTGTTCCAATTGGAGAACCCTTAAGGAGGTACAGCTGTTTTACATTTATATTAAGGCATATTATCCTAGAGAACCGGTACGATGACCATATCCATCTTGCACCAATATATATTTGGCTGCGCCCACGACAACATGACATCATTATGTTAGCTCCGCCCACACTATGATGACATCATGGTGGGGTAGTAAAATTTTTGACATCCCACCACTGCGCATAACGTTAAGCAATGGGGGGGGGGGATTTGCATCACATAACATTAAATCCGATACATGCATCGGATAACATTAAAAATTGGATAACACTAAGACTTGTGGAACCAAGTTTTAGCATTATCCGAGGTCTTACTGTACTAACAAAAATTCCTATGGGGAAAAACGTCAAACAACGAAAATCCCTATGGGGAAAATCATACAACAATTTATTTATTTATTGCTAAGCAATTTTCCCCATAGAAATTTTCATTGTACAGTTTTCCCCATAGCAACGCTGTATTTCATAGTGAAATTTTTTGTTGTACGGGGCACCATGTTTTCTGTGTTGTTTTGTTTTTTTGGTGTGTGCGATCTTTTCGCTATAGTGGCCATTCGTTAATATGAGATTCCACTGTAGTTCCTTTCACCTGACCTAGTGTGAGTAAGATTAGCCAGCAACCCAAGGCTGCCGTTACCAGAGTATGCCCAATTGTGGCTCAAAAAGACCACGGCCTACAAGGAGGCTCTTTCTTGTGCTTCACTGGTTGTTTGATAGGAAAGCAAAGCTTGTTTATCTTAAGCCCATTTATCGCTTCAGAGAAGTGGACTTTGGTTCCTTTTGAGATCAATGACAGTAACTGATCCACTTCCTTCTGTCTGCAGCATCATCAGATCATCCATCAATACATGGGGACATTGGAGAACCTTCTGTTCACAGCAGAACTGGACCATCACATACTGGCTGTGTTTCAGCAGTTCTGTGCACTGCAGGCTTGAGCGACTCTTTTGTATAGGACTTAAGCAACTTCATCTTTTTTAAAAAAATAAAAAAATAATGGGGAAATTTGACAAGGGAGAAGAAAAAAGCTTTTAATTTGAAAATCAACTTACTGTACTTTCCTAGCTAAGCTACACAGTACTCAACCTGGGCAATTTTTCTTGGCAGTAGAGGCCTTACTTATAGTTATGAATGCTAGCTGATTGGGATGGAATAATGTGCGGACACCTAATTTTGAAATGCGTTGAATGTTGACGTTGTCATCACATTTGTTTTGTGTCCCCTAGTTCATCCTGTTTGTATAAAAATAGAGAATAATAGATTTGGTTACCTTTCCATGGTGGTTTCATCAGAATGGATTCCCTCATTAATACAATGTGAAGCATCTTTAAGAAGTGTGAATCTGACCATGGAGCAGAATTTCCCATGGGGTAACATATGGGAACAGAGACATAGGACATGTGAAATGTTAAATTAAAGGTCATGCCTAAGGAATAGCCTACCTAGAATATATGTTTGTTACCAAAATAAATTTTCAAGGTTGTACGAAATATGGCTAAAATACAATCAAACTATGTTTTTTAAATCTGCCTACTGTGCTTCTTTGGGTTCAGGATAAGTAGGGGGAAATATTTTCAGTTTTTGAAAAAGCCATTATTAGTACATATGCTCAATAAGGCTTGGAGGGAGGAGCTTTGGCATAAGCTTTCCTACGGCTACTTATGACTTCATAGGTGAGGAAACAGTTGAATGGGGTAGGGGTGGGAACCTACTTATTGTAGCTTGAGGGATCAGGCTTTGAAGTATCCCTTGCTCAGTCATCAGAAGGCAATTTAACTGAAAAGGGAAGATTGGACAGAGCTGGCCTAGGAAGTAGCTTCTTTAGCATACTTTCTCAGGAGGAAGAAAGGTCAGAGAGAGAAGAAATCAAGACTGTTAGGCATCTTTCTAAGTTCTCAAACAAAGCAGGATGAGATATTGATTCGGAGCTGGCTTTAATATTTAATAAATCATCATCATCATCTAGGCAACAGCTGGCTTTTGCATTCCAAAGTCACTGTATTTCTTAATTGTAGACCGGGGTGCCCAAACTTTTCGAGTCACTGGCTGGTCACATGGTTTAGTGGGCCAATCACATGGTTTAACAGGTCAGTCATGTGGTCCCCCCCCCCGAAACTGACATAAAACACCCCTTACAATCTGTTTTGCAACAGGATCGGTATAGTGTTTTTAGGCTGCCATTTTTTCTACTTAAACCAGGGGTGCTCGAACTATGGCCCGTGGGCCAAATCCAGTCCCCAACACTGCCCTCGTCACTCCCGGAAGTGGAAGTAAAACATGTTTTACCTATACAGGCGCATTTTACTTGCACTTCCAGGAGCGATGAGGGCAATGCAGGCTGGATGAATTTGTGTTGGGGGCCGAATCTGGCCCACAGGCCATAGTTTGGCCACCTCTGTTATAGACATTCTTACATGCCAGGTTACTGCCTGCAGACTAATTCATACTTAGATTCTATTGACACTGCCATGAAAAAATCTAAAGAGGAGGTAAAGCTGGCTTGATAGCAAACATTGAAGGTAATTTTTCATTCAAGTTCTTTAGCAATTTCACATAATGTGATAGATCTTAATCAGTGGTGCCCAAACTAAGGCCCGGGGGCCGGGTGTGGCCCCTGACACCAATTCATCCGGCCCATGAAGCCCTCGTCGCTCCTGGAAGCAGAAGTAAAATGCGCTCACTTCCGCTTCCAGGAGCAGCGAGGGCTTCATGGGCTGGATAAATTGGCGTCAGGGGCCACACCCGGGCCTTAGTGACCAGCTCCCTGAACCACATGATCGGCCCATGGTCCAAAATGTTTGGGCACCCCAGATCTAAATTTTCCTCTAGGTACTAAGACTTGTGGTGCTATTAAAGATGGAACAATCTTCCTGTTCTGGTCACAAGTCTGCTGCGTTTGTAAACAGCTACTTGGTAATTTACCTTGTTCACTTGATCAGATCACAGTCCTCTAAACAACTTCAACCATGATATTTTACAAGTTCATTTTAAGGTCAGAATAGATCAAAGAATCCTTTCCCCTTTGCTCCCCTCAAAAAGAGGGGATTCAAGGAATGAAACTGTTAAGGGCATTTCATTTCAGTAACTGAAAAGCACTCTGTATCTTGCCACAGGAGATTGGGCAGAGGGTGAGGTGGGAGTGGAGTTACTACAATCTTGAGAGTTCCTTCTTCATTGCTGCTCTCTTACTATGTAATCTCCCAATGGGGTAATGCCCTTAACTCCTAGTAACTTGAGCAGGACGTTGAGTAGGCCACCTAATACAGATTGGAAAGATACTGTTGCCTTCTTCGGCTAGATTTGCACAGAAGCATTGGAAATTTACCATTAGATCGTCCTGCCCCCATTTTATGTGATGGAAGCATTCAAACTGCACACTCATCAAAGATGGCTGAAACATAAGAACACAGATGGAACCTAGTACCGGAAAAAAATAGGCTTTATATATTCCCAACTTGTTTGAAAAGAAGTAGGATCCTGGCTATAGACTAGCCTTGAGGCTTACTCTATTGCCCCCCCCCCCCCCCCCCCGAACAATGAGTGGATCCCAAGGGTACAAAAATCTGATTTAACTATAGAATGATTTCTCCTTTTCCATGGAAGCCAGGCAGGTGGAGCTAACTTATTGTTTGTGTTAAACACCCCCACCCCCAAAAGTTGAACTTTACTAGAAACCAGCCAGGAAATCTGCAAAAATGAGATCTAGTAGGAGAACACAGCTGATGCGCCATGTGCATTTATGGAAACTCGTGCATACGTTGCTAAATCCTGTTTTGGCATTAGATACAAACTGGTCTAGTTCACATAGTCAAAGCAGTGGTATTTCCGGTGGCAATGTACGGTTGTGAGAGCTGGACCATAAGGAAAGCTGAGCGCAGAATAGACCCCTTTGAGATGTGGTGTTGGAGAATTTTGAGAGTACCTGGACAGTGAGGAAAACAAATAGGTCGATCCTAGAAGAAATCAACCCTGACTGCTCCTTGGAAGGTCAAATAGTAAAGATGAGGCTGAAGTACTATGGGCATCAAATGAGAAGAGGGGATTAACTTGAGAAAGCCTTGATGCTGGGAAAGGCGGAGGGCAAAAGAAGAAGGGGGCAGCAGAAAATGAGATGGCTAGATGGTATTGTTGATGAAGTGGGCACAGAGATGGGTGGGTTGAGGAGGATGGTGGAGGATAGGGGTGTCTGGTGAGAAATTATCTATGGGGTCACAAAGGGTCAGAATTGATTGCAACTGAACAAACAAACCAGGCTGTAGATTTTCTCCTCTGGTCTCACTCCTGTTATCTTCATGATCTGATTGTGTGGTGTGGCTGAATTATTGAACTTTTTCTCCTGCTATCTTGTTTATTTTTCATAACCATTCCCTAACCTTTTCCCAACAATGGTACATCAACATTTGCAGGCCAAGTACTGTTTAGTGTTTCTTTCCTCTACACAATGTGCAAGAAACATTTTTCGCTGCCGATTTCAAAGCATTGCTTTGTGTCTGGATTCTCTATCTTTGTCCAGATAATAATGGACACGTCATGCTCCTTCCAGTATGGTATGATGGAGAAATCCAGCAAGTTATCTCTATACTCCTTCACAAGCTTTTTGGTTTAAGCATGAGCTTGACCAGATGTGCAGTTGCCCTGGCTACTATGTGATGTGAAGAAAGGCAAGTGACTGCTCTTGGTTGCCTGTGAAGAACCATGCCGTCATGGCTATCCAACCTATTTCATTTGACACCCAAAACTAGAGCTTGATAGCATTTCAAAACCACACCACTTATACTTTCAGTACCTTGTGTAATCTGACTGTTTGCCCTACCTCACACACACAGTACAGTAATACCTCAGATAACGCTACGACCAAGTCTTGGTGTTATCCGATTTTTAGTGTTATCTGATGCATGTTAAAATCCTATGGGATGGATCGGATAACGTTAAAGCTCCATAGAGATACGTTGTAACTGCAGTGGTTTTAGCGGTTGTTATCCGATACATCGCATAGACCTTAACGTTATTCAATCCAATTCTCCTCCCCAAATTACCTAACGTTATGCGATTTTAGCGTTATCTGAGGTAAACGTTATCCGAGGTATTACTGTATATAAATAAACAGGGATTTGAATAAAGGGAATGATTTCACATGCATCAATCAGTTTATACTACTGGAAGAAGCGGGGAAGCTGAATTGAATTGTAACAGGGTGAAAGGTTTGCAGAATGAAAAACAGTGGTCTTCATCCTTCCAACCTCGCATGTTTTTGTAAGGCAGATAGCCTGTGAACTATCTTAGATGGTTCTGTGTAACTTCTCTTAAGGCTACAAGCAACTACACATGGATATTCATTATTCAATAGTTTTTACAACTCTATAAAAGAAGAACCACACACTTCTCTCAGAAATTGAAAACAGCATGTCCCAAGTGGATGAGGATTATCATGTGAGTGCAAAGCCATGCAGTGAGTAATGCCGTTTATTTTATTGAGTACAAAAATTAACATTCAAAAAGGTACATTGAGTGTAAAACCATAAACATCACATTTTTTCATATGTTAGCTCATGACCGCATGTGGTACAGATCTTTTTGTAAAGGTCATCATCTATAACTTCTTCAGCTCCATACTCATGTTGATGGACACTTGTATCTTTTTTCCATATGCTGCTCCTCACAGCTCTCCGAAGTTCTAGGACAAGACAGAAAGTCAAAATGTAGAGATTGAATCAGGAATCCCAAGGATGACTCCGGATAGGGCCTTGTGTTTGAGGGACAGGCCAACTAGAGGGGTGGGCAGTGGTTTTCAGATGGTGATGGGCTGCTGATCTAGCCAATATAGCCAGTGGTGAAGAATGCTGGGTACTGTAGTCCAACAACATTCGGAAGGCCACAACTTCACCCACCCGTGGTTTACTGTTCCAGGAATATACATTAGTGCCGAATTCTGAAGCCTTTATTAACGCATTAAGTAGCATGAAAGACAGATAAATTTTGTTAAACCATGTAACAGCATTTGCTGTTCTCTATAGCCAAATGACTGAACTGAGTAACAACAAATTTGGGTTCTGTATAAGAGGAAAGATAGCTTTGCAGACTTTTGGCAATGTCCATACTTTTTAGTCTTACTCCTAGAGCTGTGATGGTGAACCTTGGCACTCCAGATGTTCTTGGACTTCAATTCCCAGAAGCCCAAGCTCCCTGTGAATCCACACGAATGGGTTTACTGCGATTCATCCGGCCTGCGCTGCCCTCATCGCTCCCGGAAGTGGAAGTAAAACGCGCCCATAAACACATTTCTGTGGATTCACAGGAGGCGTGGGCTTCTGGGAATTGAAGTCCAAGAACATCAGGAGTGCCAAGGTTCGCTATCACGGTCCTAGAGGAATCTACTCTGTGTGGTGGAGGAGTAACCAGAAAGTTCAAATCAACATAAGCCAAGAAAGCTGAATCTTTTACAAGTACATCCTGCTTTAAAACTCAGTGGCTGAAATCTTGTTGCACAGCTATATGGGCACAATTGGTGTTCAGATGCAGTTGCTACAATTACACCAAAACGAGTGCTATCCACAAAGGACTTCAGCTGGTGCACTGCCAAATAGAAACCATGCAGCGGACTTGCACAGCCCTCGTTGCCAGAGCAGAATGCCCAGCATATTTACAATGGCATAAATTTACATTACACGTTGATGAACTGAAATATGCCAGGAATGTAAATAATCCTTACATTACTTCAGAATACAGTATCTTGATCGTATCAAAATGAGTCAAGGTACCTATAATCAATCTAAATAGAATTACAGAACTTTGGCTGCATGAAAGCCAACATCTTAGCCAGGTTTCCTGTTCCTAGGATTTATACCAGGGGTTTTCAACCTACGACCCATGGGCCAACCCTGGCCCGGGGCACCATTTCATGTAGCCCATGTTGCTATTGCCACTGCCACTGGAAGCAGATGTGTTTACAACAGCTGTGGACATGTTTTACAGCAGCATTTACAGTGGGGGGAACTGATTTACACCTCTTTACCTAATTAAAAGTTCACCTAGAACCCAAAAGCTCGTCTTATATGTAGCTTTTTTGTGCTCCAAGAAAACCTACTTTTTGGCTTGGGGAATACAGTTGTTTAACTTTTACATAAGACTGTAATTGTTGTAAAAATTTGCTGAAGTTCTCAGATACACACACACTTACAATGGCCAAAAGTGATTAAATGCACCCAGATAGTAATAGTAATAGTAATAGTAATAGTAATAGTAATAGTAATAGTAATAGTAATAGTAATAGTAATAGTAATAGTAATAGTAATAGTAATAGTAATAGTAATAACAAAAAATAACATGGAAACCTAACCGCTTTATCAACTGATACAGCTTGAAGGTAGACATCATAAATCTCAGTACAGTAAAACCTCAGATAACGTTAAAACCTGGTTCCACAAGTCTTGGTGTTATCCGATTTTTAGTGTTATTCGATACATGTTAAAATCCTATGGGATCCATAGAGATTCATTGTAACCACACAGGCTTTAGCGGTTGTTATCCGATGCATCCCATAGGATCTTAATGTTATCCGATGCAATTCTTCCCCCCAGATTGCTTAATGTTATGCGATTTTAGTGTTATCCGATACTAATGTTATCCGAGGTATTACTGTATAATGATCTACATATTGGCAGTTTTAAAGCTTTCATTATAAGCGGTGGCTTCCACCAGCTTGTAGTGGGTTAAAAGTACCAACCAATAAGCCAGCTTGTGATGCCACAAATTACAGCACTGTGTTCAAATATTTCACTGGTAAATTTGGAATGAAAGCTAGAAAGAGAATGCCTTACTACACACCTTTCACTTTTTTATCAAACCTTTTCTGTTTCATCTTCTCTCTGTTGTCCTGGCGGCTTTCTTTAGCTTCTTCTAATGCTTCTTCGCTACCCCAGATTTCAAGAGAACGCTTGATTATCTGCAGAAAGTGACATGCATATTTCAATTATCCACAACACACAAACACAAACAAAAATGGTCTCTCAATCCACTGTGCGAGCTCAATCATGGTGGTGTTTGCAATCCGATTTAGTGTATTCCAATCTAAACTGAGAGGACAGATATATGAAAACCCCATGTTTGAACTGACTCAAGTGGCTAAAACACTGACTGGAAGGCGGCAGGTCAGCAGTTCAATTCCTGAGTACTGCAGGATGGAATGAGCTCCCGTCTTTGCCCCAGCTCCTGCCAGCCTAGCAGTTTGAAAGCAAGAAATTGGAAGTAGATAAATAGGGACTACGTGTTTTTTGTTTTTTGTTTTTTTTGGGGGGACAGCATTCCATACTCTTTGGTGTCTAGTCATGCCTACCAAATGACCATAGAAATGTCTGCAGAAGTAGACAGCGCTGGCTGTTCGGGTATGAAACAGATGAGCACTGAACCCTAGAGTTGAATACGACTGGCTTTCAAGAAAAAAAAACATTTACCTTTTACTAGGGGTACACTGGCTTATTTTAATTTTTCAAAACTGTTTTGATAACTAGGCAACGTAAAAATCTGACATATTTTCACAGACACGTGCAATAGTAAATTACTCTGATTGACTGCATATTAAACCATATTGGAGGTTGTGTCTGGTGTTCCTCTGCTAAAACATATTTGCAGTGTTTCCAGTGGTCCTCTAATTTGGGGAGAACATGGAGGATCCTCTCAGGGCACTGAAAGAGGGAAGGAGGAGGTGTAAAAATCATTCCTTCCTCTTTCCACCCTCAGAAGACCCAGCAGAGACAAATACTTTCTCATCAGCAGTAGAACATTCCCATAATGTGTTCCACAGGAGTGCACTTTAAGCGAGTTTGCTCTTTAAGTGAAACACCACTGTAAGTGACCAAAGGTGGCTTCTGGTGGGGGGGGGGGGATTGCAAACCCAGATTTAGTTGTTAAGTGAGTTTTTGGTTGGTTTTACTTGTTAAGCGAGGCGACCATTCAGAGAAAATTCTGCTCTTTAAGCAAGTTACTCTCTAAGCGAGGTGCTCTTTCTGTGTGGTTTTACTATACAGTACAGTATTTGCAAATTGAAGTCTAAAAATCTACTGCCAATGTTCTGGGAATTTAAAGAAACTTATGGGAACAAGACAACTGTGGTCACCTTGGGAGAGGTCGTCTGGACAAGGGTAGCTTATCCCTGTTGGTTCTCATGGACTTCTCAGCAGTACTGAATACCATCTGGCCTAGGATACTCCTACAACAGGACCTGAAGACACTGTTTCACAGTGGCTCTGGTCTTTCCTGGAGGAACCCTTTCGAGAGCAGTGCTGAGAAACGCCGATGCACTGCTTTGTACTATGGCCTGGGACCCCTCAGGATTCTGTATTCTCTCCCATGCTATTTAGCAGACATATTCAACCATTAAGGACAAGTTGTTAGAATATTTGGGGTTCAATGCTCCCAGTATGGAGACAATATCCTACCCAATTTCTCCTTTCCATCTAAATACAAGGAAGCGGTTCTATTCCTAAACTGCCTGGTATCAATAAGACCAAGTGATGCCTCACTTAACGAGGAAAATGCAATCCATTTTGTTAAGGAAATGTGTTTCACTTTGCATTGGCAGCGTGTTGGGGAACGAAACTCTCGTTCCCCAACACGCTGTCCGGGCAAAGCTCGTTAAGCTCGTTAAGGTCTGCTCGTTAAGTGAGTTACTCACTTAGCAAGATGCTCGTTATGCAAGGTATTACTGTACTGTACTGTACTGTACTGTACTATACTGTACTTACTTAAGTAAGTAAGTGAGTGAGTAAGTAAGTAAGTAAGTATCTGATTTTCTTTCACTACCTCAGGAGTTCTCAACATTTCCCTGCCATGGGCTGGACCACGCTCTCTCCATCAGATGAGCAGGCCAGACACGTGATTCCCACTGGTATAAATGCTGCCGTAAAACACAGCAGGCACATTTGTGTAGGCAGATGCATGTTTGCGCAGCCGCATTTACAGCTGTCGTAAACTTAGTGCCCAATTCGGCTTCTGGGGTCATTGCCGTGGGCCAGATGGTTTGCTGCCACATGCTGAGTCTGGCCCACGGGCCATAGGTTGCAAAACCCTGCACTCCATAGTTCTCTCCACCTGCTTCGTCTTCACAACAACCATATGAGGCAGGTCAGAGGAGGGAATGTAACTGGTTGGAATCACCCTACGAGTTTCAGGACCAAATAGAGATTTAAAACCAAGTCTTCCCATCTGCAGCTTACTATCCTAACCACTATGACACGCTGGTTCTGTGAAGGATATTAAGTTGAGTATGAAGACAGGATATTGAACGATTGATCACAGACACTAGGGAGACCGATCAGGCTTCAGTACCTGTAGCTTTAAATAAAGTTTCATGTCACCCCAGTGTGCATTATGAGGGTTTTTCTTCAAAATGAATCTCAACACTGGTTCTCTCTTGTCTAAATCACAGTCTTTCAGAAGATACTCTTGCTTGGCTTCAGTCCTCGTTATGAGTTTATGCTTATCTTCAGCATCCCTGAAAGAAAATCATAGTTCAAACTAAAACCATATATTTTAATGTGTTTTGAACTATTCTTCGTGTATATGTGTTCCTTCTTTGTGGGCCCTGTGAAGCCACACTAACGGGTTAACTGTGCGCATGCACAGTGAACTGAACTGTGCAAGTGCACAGTTAACCCATTAGTGTGATTTCACAGATGAAGAACAACAGTTACAGGTAAGCAACCTGCCCTTCACCATCTGCTATCCTGTCTCTCATGCAGCTTATAAGACTGCAAACGAAGTGCCTTAATTGAAGACAAGGATTTGTTGTCAGAAAATTATTTCCTGTCACTTTTCAGGTACTGAAAGAGGAACATGACTGGATACAATCCAGTCAGAGGTCAGCAAATGGGGCTATAAGCCTAAACATACTTGCTACTGCATAAACTAATATGGACACAATCAGGCAACTTGCCCACTGAATTCAGGATAAGGTGTTCAAGGTGGTAACAAATGTCATGTAAATGAACCAAATAGTGAAGCCATTAGTCATCAACAGTCAAGAAGTATTGAAACAGCTAAAAAGGCTAAAATGACTCGTGTCTCTATAGCAGGGGTTCTCAACATTTTCCTTCCACAGGCCAGACCATTCCCCCTCTGTCAGCGGAGCGGGCTGGACACATGGTCCCCCCCCCCCCAGGCATAAATGCTGTTGCAAACCATGGAGGGCACGTCTGGCAGGAGTGGGTACATTTACACAGGCATGTTTACAGCTGTCATAAACGCTTCTACTTAAGAGGTCATCACGATGGGCCAGATGGTTTGTTGCTGTGGGCCTGTCTTGGCCCACGGGATGTAGGTTGCAAACCCCTGCTCTATAGGGTTCCTAAAAGCAGCCAGAGGGGGAAAGGGATCGTACCTGCAGTTATTGCAGATTGATAGATCAAAATGAGTCATGAGATAGGAGTCCATGAACGCTTTACCACATTCTTCACAAATAAGGTCATCAAATTCTAAGACAGGCTCTATGAAGAGAGAAACACAATGTAATATATTATGATATTGTATTATTGAACTGTTACATTGTATTCGACTGTATGTTGTGAGCAGCCCTGAGTTGGTTTTCATCAAGTAGGGCGGCATATAAACCGAATTAACAATAATAATAATAAACTCTTAGGCATATTCAAAAAAAAACAACTCAAAGTATCAGTATCAGCGAAACACAGACATCTTTGACTTCGTAGTCTAGGAAAGTTCTAATAATATTATTTTCTTAACCACAGTTGTAGATGATGATGGGAAGCTCTGCTAAATTTCAAGGAGAATTCCAAAAGACTACGCTTGAACAGTCTCTATTTATTCTAGCAAAGCATATCTTTTTTAAAAATTCAGGATCTAAATTCTGCCTTTTTGGATACTAGTGCTCAAATATTCATGAAAACCTAACACACTTTGGGTGGACATTATAATAAAGGAAGTGATAGTAACGTCAAAACTGGGCTTGCTCAACTCCATCCCTCTGGTTACAAATTTTACTCACACAGAGAAAAAAAAATCAGTTGTTGATCTTAGTTAGAGCACAACTCAATCCATTTAATGGGATTCACATAAATGTTGATTGAACAAATCCTATTTATTCAGCGAGGTTCCTCTGGTTGGGATAACAGATTTATCCAGATGGTTTGGGGAAAAAAGATCTGAGAGTAAACTGTAGCATAAGGAAAACCAGTGGCAAGGTTTTTGCTGTAACTGGTTGAGGCTCTGTTGACGCTGGAGCAAGTTAGATAAATAAAATACAGTAAAATCCCTACTTACGTAAAAAGTCTGTTCCGTAAGCTTTTATGTAAATTGGTTTTTTACTTAACTCGAAGCAAACCCATAGGAAAAATGAATTTTTACATAACTCAAAGCAAACCCATAGGAAAATAATATTTATATAAATTGAAGCAACCCCATAGGAAAAATGAAATTTTTACGTAACTCAAAGCAATCCCATTGTGTTATGTAAATTGGGACATTTATGTATATTGGGACATGGTTTTAGTGCAAAAATAATCATGTAAGTTGAATTTTATGTAACTCAAGTCATATGTAAGGCGCGGTTTTACTGTAAATGGTAATTGTTACAAGTGGTTCTTTTTTTGTAAAAAAAAAAAAAAAAGCATGTAAGAGGAACATGCAAATCATGATGATTATTAAAAGGTCCCTTTTGTCAAAAATGGTAAAAACTGCAGATTGGGAGAACAACAAAGGGGGTGAGCCATGAAGATCACTAGCCTTAGCAAAGCAAAGCAATGGCACTTCTCTCCTGTCCCATAGCATACCCCATTAATGCACTCTCTGGGCAGTTCACAAAATAATTAACATTTTGCCCCCAACATGCTGGGGGCATTTTATTGACCTCGGAAGGATGGAAGGCCGAGTCAACCTTGATTCCAGGTCAGGATCAAACTCACAAACCTTTGGTTGCAGTACAGAAGTTTTAATCACTTCCCACCAGACTCCCCCAGGCAAGGCTAGTCACTTTGGAAAGTTTTCATAGGGAAGTCATACATGAGTCTTGCTCCTCTTCTGCAACTTGTTTGATTCCTTCCAGTCTCCTGGCCACGGCCTCCCTTCTCTCAAGTGGCTCTGTGTCTCCCTACAGCTTCTGCCAATCCCACGTGCCTGAACCCACCACTCTTGAGATGGTACCTTTTTTCTCTGGTTGACAGGGAGAGGCATGGATTGCACAACCAACTAACTTTTTAATGCCTACTTCTAACAACATCTTGCACCTAACAAGCTCCTGCACATACAAATGCATGCTGGTGAGGAGGTTCCTCATTGCCATGTCTTCAGATTTAACCTATATACATACGATGTAACTATATATAAGTAGGCATAACATACAGTAGCCAATGTACTTTCTTCTACCTTCAAGTAGAGCTACACCCCAAAGCAATATGAGAAGACTGCCATAAAGCCTATAGCCATGATGGCGAACCTTGGGAATCCAGATGTTCTTGGACTTCAATTCCCAGAAGCCCAAGCCCCCGTGAATCCACATGAATGGGTTTGCTGAGATTCCTCCGGCCTGCACAGCCCTCGTCACTCCTGGAAGCGGAAGTAAAATGTGCTAGTACACACACGTTTTACTTCTGCTTCCAGGAGTGGTGAGGGTGGCGTGGGCTGGATGAATTGCAGCAAACCCATTCATGTGGATTTGCGGGGTCTTGGGAATTGGAAGTCCAAGAACATCTGGAGTGCTAAGGTTCGCCATCACGGGCCTGTAGCATGCAGTCACATAAGCATGGCATCCTTAGATCAACAAAAGGACCCTCTTAAAGCAATAACGCAATAAAACTCAGGCACCCCTCTGAAGACAGATATAATCCATCATGACTTGAGGGGAAATTGATGCCAAGAGATGGCAAAACCTTTGAGTAACATCTTGAATAGAGACACTTGAAAATAATAACCGATTTTAATTGCTTATCTATGATGTTTCGTGCAAATCCTGTAAGATCCCCTTAGTTTTTCTGTTTCTTTGGACTTTGTGAGTGTGTAATAACTTCCCTGCTAGCACAATAAATGGCTTTCCTAAATCTCTGCCAGCTCAAACAGTACCAAACACCTGTCTGGCCATCCCAGGCATATTTCAGTGCTGTCACCCACGCACATTGAACAAAGCAAATATTTGGTCCGGAACTGTTAAATCTTTATTTTTCCAAACACACACAGGCAGCTTTGCCACTTAAGGCTGTCGTCATGTCCACTGAAATGAAATACCACCTGGACTGTGACAGACTCATATACAATCATGTCATTCTCATATACTGTGCAAGGGAACCATGTTCTCCCAGAAATGTTCATGTCTTGCTTACAGGGATATAAAAAAATGATCTTTTAAAAACTCTGTTTCCCTTAACTCACTGAAAGTAACCAGTCATCATGTTTTCTTATGAAATCACCGCCATTTACCAGGGGGGTGCACAATTTTCTTGGCTGTGTGTTTTTCTTCCTCCTCCTCCTCCTCCTCTTCCAGAAAGAATCCTCCCCCTGTATCTATTATCCTGGGGGGTGCTTTGAATTTGGAACTGCCTAGGCAGGGAAGAGACAAAAGTTTATGTACTGGTCTGCATAGCTGCAAAATAGACATAGCTGTTAATACTTGCAATTATTTAACAAAATATTTAACAAAATATCTTGCTCAAATGGTAACATAAGATGAACTGTTGAAGGAGGACGAGTTTCAAAAATAGCATTTCCTGTTCTGAAATACTAACCAGTCATATTTATCCTGCTTTTCCTTAAATAAACTGAAGGGAGTGGACATGGGTCTCATCCCTATATTAGTCTTGCAACAACCCCATGAGGTAGATGGCCTACAAGAGTCTACGAGGCCTAAAATCATCCCATGAGTTTCACATCCCACTACATCCCTTCCCCTTCTAAAAGTAACTGGGAAGTCAGCTGGGGCCTCTGTCTGTCCCTTATGAAAAATAAAGAATAACACTTTGCTAAATGGATGTGTATTTCATACTGTGTTTCTATGCAAATGAAGAAGAAACAATGCTCCGTGACATTCTGGAATGCAGACGACTTCAAGACATGATGCATTAGACCCTTTATGAGCTCACTAACTTCAGTATTGAAGGTAAAGGTCTCCTTTGTTTGAAAGCCAGTTGTGTCTGACTCTAGGTATGGTGCTCATCTCCATTTACAGCAAAGAGCCAGCGCTGTCTCCATCTTTGGGTATTTCTGTGGTCATGTGTTTATCTTCCCACCACTTGCAATTTCTTGCTTTCAAATTACTACGTTAGCAGGAGCTGAGACAGGCAATGGGCACTCATTCCGTCGCGCAACTCAGGTGTTGAACTGCTGATCTGCCGGACTTCCAGTCAAATTTTGTGTCTTAACCACTAAGCCACCATAACTTCAGTGTTACATCATTAGAAAAAGAACCTGCCACTCTTCTGTAACTATGTATCTCTTTCCCAAATTATGTCCAATAGGTGCACAACTGATTCCAACTATGGAGATTTTGCAACCAAACCCAGAGCAGAAAATCTTAAAGAACTGTCTCTCAACCACTACAGCAACTACTTCCTTTGTCTTGCGTGTATGTAGGCCCCACCCAACCCACCCCCCCGGGTCTCATGTGTGTCACACAACAAAGCAAACCTTCCCCGGCAGCAGGATAGGGCCTGGCAGCCAACCTCGCCTGCCTCAACATCAGGGCCCGCTGGCGGTTCCGCTCAATCTTTGCCCTCATTGCTGCAGACAAGGGGGGTTTCTCCCCTTCAGGAGCCGTTTCCATGACCAGCAACAGGATCCAAAATCTGGAAGAACAAAAGCGATGTAGGAAATAAAGTGATGATCAGAGCTACCACCAAAAAGGCATCTAGCTTTCCATCAAACCCACAGAAAGCAGAACATGGAACGAGAGCAGAGTGGCAAGGTTTACAACAGTGGTGCCCAAACTAAGGCCCAGTGGCTGAGTGCGGCCCCTGATGCCAATTCATCCGGCCCGTGAAGCCCTCGTCGCTCCTGGAAGCGGAAGTAAAATGTGCCCGTACGTTTTACTTCCGTTTCCAGGAACGACGAGGGCTTCACGGGCTGGATGAATTGGCGTCAGGGCCCCCCCTGTCCCCCCAGGCCTTAGTGACCGGCTCCCTGAACCACAGGGTCGGCCCACAGCCCAAAAAGTTTGGGCACCCCGGCTTTACAAGGATAGCAATTAGCCCGTTGACAGAGCATGACAGAAAACCTTGATGCTGGGAAAGGTGGAAGGCAAAAGAAGAAGAGGGCGGCCAAAAATGAGATGGCTAGATGCAGTGGTAGGCATCAGCAGGTTTGCACCAGTTCGCCAGAACCGGTAGCAGAAATTCTGGCTGGCCCCTCTGCCCATCCAAGTTTTGAAATAAAGTACAGTCATATCTCACATAACGAATTTAATTCGTTCTGCGAGGCTGCTCACTATGCGAGTTTTTTGCTATGCAAGTCAGACTCGCATAACGAATTTTTCGCTATGCGAGTCGGACTTTTCCCTATGGAAAAACTCGCATAACGAGCGTTTCAATGAGAAAACTCGCATAGCGAACATTTTTCGCTATGCGAGTTTTCCCCATAGAAACGCTCGTTATACAAGTTTTTCCATAGGGAAAAAGTCCGACTCGCATAGCAAAAAATTTGTTATGTGAGTCGGACTGCTTAGCAAAAAACTTGCTCGTTATGTGAGTTTTCCGCTAAGCAAAACGCTCGTTATGCGAGGTTTGTAGTCCTAATTTGGGTGCAACGCAGGGCTTTTCCCCTGGCCACACCCACCATACCACGCCCACAGTGTGGTAGTAAAAATGTCTGGAGCCCACCACTGGCTAGATGGTATTGTAGACTCAATGGGCACAGAGCTGGGTGGGTTGAGGAGGATGGTGGAGGACAGAAGTGCCTGGAGGGCAATGGTCCATTGGGTTGCAAACGGTCGGAATCGACTGTGCAACTGAACAACAACATAGCATGAACAACCAACCATGTGGTTTGCAGGATTCTGGAAACTGGAATAAAAAAAAATTCCCCCAAAGCAGTAGCCTGCCCTTTTGTTTTAAACATGTTTGAACTTGCAAACGAAGAAGTACTGGCTGAAAATAACTGGGTGGCTGCAAACTTGCACTTTTCATCCAACAATAGACCAACTGTTGTCTATCCTTTACTGGTAAAGTTGTCTTGGTTTGTCCTCTGTGTTGTGTATCTCAACTCACAATGAGTCTCATTTCTGCATATTTTTTTGGAATAGTAGCCGTATTAGTCTGTGGTTCAGGCATATCAGAAAACAAAACAAAATAAACAAAACAAAACAAAATAAAATAAAAAACACTGTAGCACTTTAAAGACTAAAGTGGACTTGATCCACAAAAGCTAACAATAAAAATATAGCAGTTAGTCTTTAAAGTGCTACAGTGTTTTTTATTTTATTTTATTTTGTTTTCTGATATTTCTGCAGTGGCTCAAGTCACTAAGACGCTGATTGGGAAGCGGAAGGTCAGCAGTTCGATTCCCGAGTACTGCAGGACGGAATGAGCTCCCGTCTCTGTCCCAGCTCCTGCCAACCTAGCAGTTCGACAGCAAGAAATTGCAAGTAGATAAAGAGGAACCACTTCGGTGGGAAGGTAACAGCGTTCCATGCGCTCCGGTGTCTAGTCATGCCTGCCACATGACCATCGAAACATCTGCAGAAGCAGACAGCGCTACTGGCTCTTCGGCTTAGAAACAGAGATGAGCACTGACCCCTAGAGTCGGATACGACTGGCTTTCGAAACCTTTACCTTTACCTTCACAGTTGCTAGGTAACATCACATACTGTAGTCTAATTTTTTTCTTAGCTCTTTACATACTTCTCATGGGGGGGGGGGATCTAATCTTAGAATGGAAGATTATTATTATTATTATTATTATTATTATTATTATTATTATTATTATTATTATTATTATTATTATTATTATTATTATTATTATTATTATTATTATTATTATTATTATTATTTATTGCATTTGCTACCCCGCCCCAATCGGGTGAACCCGACTCTGAGCGGCTTACATCAAGGTTAAAACATAGGATAATCTATATTAATGCTATTTATAATTAAAACTTAATGTTTAACTCTAAAAATCATAAAAAGTTAAAACAGTGTACAAGCTGCACACAAATTATATAAAATTCAGACCCAAAAGGATGGCAGTCCATTAAATAAGCCACCTAGCATGAGAGCCCACATTCATTCCTGGGTCCCCATACTTGTTCTGCCAGCCAGGTTTTTAAGATATTTATGCACAGTGGTCTCCTCTGCAAAATCTATTGCTGCCAGCTAGTTAATAAGGCATACATTTCATATCGTAACCTTCTCTAGTCCAATGATTCTTAACCTTTTGAATGGCAGCTTTTTTTTTTAACTTCAACTCCCAGAATCCTTGACGATTGTTCATGTTTGCGGAGACTTCTGGGGCTTTAAGTCCAAGGGCTGACAACCACTTCTTTAGTTCACAATAGTTTCTGCCATGATAAACCCAGTGATGGGATGTAACAGGTTCTCACCAGTTCTCCAGAACTGGTAGTAACTTTTTCCCAGTGTCCGGGAGAACCGGTAGCAGCTTTTTTGGGGGGACCACCTTCGGTTTAAAAGCTCCGGTTTATTTGTGTTTGGGGTGGGTGGGTGTATTTTAATGTATTTTTATTTTATTTAATTTATTTACAGGGTTTTTGTTGTGGGTGGGTGGGTGGGTTGAGGTATGTGTGCGTGCTTATTTTTATTTTATTTTATTATTTTTTATTTATTTATAATTTTTTTTCTTTGGGCCCCACCCATGTCATGATGGCTCCACCCACATAATGATGTCATTACATTAACTCTGCCCATACTGTGATGACATCACGGTGGGGTAGTAAAATTATTGACATCCCACCACTGGATAAACCCCATTATTCATCAGAGGTATCACAACTCTTCCTTGTTTTTGGTCTTCTTGCCACAGGTTAACTCGCTCACTGCAAAAGCAAGCCAAGGTAGGCAAATACCTTCGTCAACAGGTACGTCGAGGTTGCATCCAGCCCTGTCAAAGAACAAGTTGGGGCAGAAACTGCCCACAAGCACAGCGAAAACAAAGCCACAGCCTTCCATTTTACTGGGCTCACCTTAGTCGCTCGGCTCCCCCTTTTCCAAATGAGCTCGCCCGCACCTCGCCGCTTCTTCCCTCGGCAGCACTTCCACCCCGCGCGTTCCACTTTTTAAAAAGAGGGGGAGACGCAAGACCCTCGGGATGACAACAAGAGGAGGAAAAACTTACCTGAATCTGACGCTTTGCAGCTTTATGCGCATGCGTCAACACCGCAGTCCCACCCTGTCCAAGTGTTTGGGCATAGTTGTGACTATAGAGTTATAAAGCAATAGAGAGGATCAATTCTCCATATGCCACTGGGAGAAGCCATGTGGCAATGTCCTTCCAGGGGGAGGTGAGTTCAAGTTCATCGTGGCGGAAGCAACGTTCATATTTTTTTTTTCTTAAGAGGTTTATACATTATTTCCAGTGGTGGGATGTCAAAATTTTTACTACCCCACCATGATGTCATCACAGTGTGGGCAGAGCTAATGTTATGACATCATGGGTGGAGCTAACATCATGACGTTGTGGGTGGGGGCCAAATAAAAATATATTTAACAAAAATATAAAAAAAGCCAGGACGGCAGGCCTTTTTAGGAACTGTGGTAGTAAGTCAATATAAGTAAAGGTATTTAAATACACATTAAAATACACACCATATCCAAAGGTGAGTCACTTACCCTGGGGAGCAGGCTATAGGGAGCTTCAGGCTAGCAGCTTCTCTTCCTCCTCCCCCTTGGGAGGACAGCAAGGAGGCCGTGCATAGGCACCAAGCACTGTAGGCGTGCATGCACACAAACTGCTTGGCGCGCATGCACAGTGAAAAGGTAAGCCCTGAAGGTGGTTCCCCCCAAAAAGCTGCTACCGGTTCTCCGGGACACTGGGAAAAGTTACTACCGGTTCTGGCGAACTGGTGAGAACCTGTTACATCCCATCACTGATTATTTCCCTTTAAAAGTAATCTTGGGATGCAAGCTTCCGTTGTTCCCATACTACACCTGGAAGGAACTAACAACCCTGCAGTGTCGTCCACTGCGCATTTCAGCCTGAGGCTGTATGAGTGTTTTAAAGAGGCGTGCAGGGTAGTCCAGTCGCCTCTCCACTGCAGCCTGGCCAACTGGTAGCTTCTAACCACCTGTCCCTATGTGCCATTTGCTCTGTGATCCATTTGTTTTGTGACATTTTGACCCCTGAATCTGGTGCATATAAACCATGACGGGAAGTTTTAATCTGTTGTCTGAAGAAGTGGACTTGATCCACGAAAGCTCACAGTAAAATATAGCAGTTAGTCTTTAAAGTGCTGCAGTGTTTTTATTTTTGTTTTTAGATATGCCTGAACCACAGACTAACACGGCTACTATTTTTTTTAAAAAAAATTCCCTATGTTGCTGTTGATTACATTTATGCCCCACCCTTTTGGTAGAAGCACCACTCAGGGCAGCTTGCACTCATATAAAACATCCAATACAAAAACAATAAATTACAAAGACACAACAATAATCAACTCAAAAAAGTGACATAAGAAAAACCAACCTTACCTGTCAGAACCAATGAGCGTCTGACAGTAACAATCTCATAAAACATCCTGGTGGTGGTGGTGGTGGTGGCAATGGGGTCCACAGAAAGATCCTCCTCAAATATTTGGTATATAAAAACCATGCCTGTAAGTTTCACTCTTTGTCTGAAGAAGTGGACTTGATCCACGAAAGCTAACAATAAAAATATAGCAGTTAGTCTTTAAAGTGCTACAGTGCTTTTTGTTTTGTTTTGTTTGTTTTGTTTTCTGATATGCCTCAAATATTGCATTACAGTATTTTTGAGCCATAATCAGGTGTACCCTACCAAAGGCCACCTTGTGTTGCCAGCTAATCTTTCTCATACTGGGTCAGGCAAAAGGAAATGCAGAATGAACTCACCGAAATGTATCTGACCTAGACACAGAAGAAGAAGAAGAAGAAGAAGAAGAAGAAGAAGAAGAAGGAGAAGAAGAAGAAGAAGAAGAAGAAGAAGAAGAAGCAGCAGCAGCAGCAGCAGCAGCAGCAGCAGTAGCAGTCATACTGATAGCAATAAAAGACAGCAGTAGCAGCATTCAGTGGGAGTCCAGGGCAATCACTTTGCAAACCAATCCATCTTATAAGTCTTTGGGAACTTATGAAAAGTTAACAGTGAAGGAGCCCAACTTATCCCCACTGTCAGATCGTTCCAGAGACCAAGCTGAGACAGTGGCATACAAGCAGCCCAGTGATATGGAACATTGTTACTACAGCGGTACCTCATACAACAATTTTAATCCATTCCACGGGGCTTGTTGTATGAAACAATCGCTATACAATGCATGCATCGTATAGTGATTTCCCCTATGGGATGAATCATACAACAATTTGTTTTGCTAAGTGGTTTTTCCCATTGAAAAAGTGTAGTACAATTTTTTTCCATAGAGAAAATTGTTATGCGAGACACCATTCCCCCCAAAAAACCTAATTGTTGTGCGATTTTGTTGCTATATGGGGCGATTGTTGTATGAGGCTCCACTGCAGATCCCTTATTTAGGTTGGGAGGTTGTGTTTAAAGAGATGTTTACAAGAGCTAGCAATGTGATACACTTTCAACACTGCAGACATGCACCTGAGCTGCTTTGGATTGCAGACTCTTAGTTAGAAATCTCCCATAGAAAACATCCCTTACTTTGCAACCAAGGTCAGATCCAGTGTTCTTTGGTACACATAACTTTCATACTCATTTGATTTGCACATAATTGTTGAAAAACTAAAATTTCATTTTAGCACGCAGTAAAATAGAGAACACCTTGCAGTTGTTGTTTGGTTGGTGAGAGAAAGGTTGCAGTCCAGTAAAATGCAGGAGAAGCTTAATGTTTGGCATACTAATTGTCCACCAGAATTGTTACTTTTAATGACAATGTCACGGTATAAGACCCCAAGAGGGATGGAGAATTCTCACAGGAATGGAGGTAATATTCCTTGTTTGACCCCTTGTCTGGAGACAACACCTATCCTGAGGATCATGGCCAAATAAAACAAAATATTTAAATGCTTTGTCCTCATCAGATGTCATAATGTTTTTATTTATTTTTTATTTACGTATCCCATTTCAATTAAAAAATGTTTTGCCTAAATATAGTTAATCTGCATTTAGTGGAAAAACAAGGAACAAACCAAGATTGGTGATAAGTCTGACAACAAACAGTAGAGTGCGCTAAAAGCATTGTAGACCTATATATACTTAAGTTGCAGAATTAGCCATTCACCACAAATAGATAAGTATTTGTATTTCTGCATGGATGTTTCCTTGCAATATGTCGTCTCACTGACTTTGGAAAGACGTATTCCAAAGCAAGCACTATGTAAGTTAGATATTCTTTGGAATAAAAAGAAAATGGCAAACATTTGGCTTAATTATTTTTGGTTTATTAAAAATCTGTTACTGCAGTGTGAGAAGAACCACACACCAAGCATTTTTCTCAGCTGGTTTGCTACTCTACACTAGATTTCCAGAGAGAAGTATTCTGTACCTTAAGATACACCAGGAATAAGACCTTGTGTAATGAGGGGGTCAAGGGACTGCAGTGGCTTAGTGGTTAAAATGCTGGATTTGATGACTGGAAGGTTGGGAGATCAGCAGTTCAAGACTTGAGTGCTGCATGATGGAGTGAGCTGTCTCTGTCCCTGCTCCTACCTTCATAGCAGTTTGAAAGCAAGAAAGTCCAAGTACTGTACATAAATACGTACCACTTCAGTGGGAAGGTAAACAATGTTCCATGCACTCCTGTGTCTAGTCATGCTTGTCAAATGTCCACGGAAACGTCTGCAGATATAGACAGCACTGGCTCTTTGACTATAAACAGAGATGAGCACCAAACCCTAGACTCGGATATGACTGGCTTTCAAGCAAGGGTGACCTTTACCTTTATCTATTGAGTGGGTCAAATGGGCATGATGTGCCCTTGCCATCCCTCCATAACTACCTCATGACATGCCTTTGAGCTTACCAAGGGGCAGTAGGATGGCAGAACATAAGTCTAACACTCTCAAGAGAAGCAGCGGTAGCAACTTTCACATCAATTGTGTCAGAATGTTATGACAATCCCTCATGGACAATAAGAAGCTTATAACATGACATGGACCAGCAATGTTCAAGCTTTGAACTTTATTAATATGTAGTAAATAACCATATTTTATGCTGCTATTAGTGGTGTTAACACTTAATCCAGAGTTAATGACATTTTAATCTTTACAAGGTTATTTTAAACCACTGATTCCTTAACTTAGGTGTAAATGTAAACTGGAACAGATTCAAGAACTGAAGGAGACTTTATTTTCAAAACATAGTAAGTGCTGAAGCTCAGTGGTTATTGTGTTTGAAGGGAGAGTGCTTCTTTCATAACATATAGGATTCACTATTTCAGCTCCAATAAACTATTCACTGAAAAGCCTGTTCTTCCTAAAACGACTAGCTGCTTTTACTACCATTTTCTGACGCACCCTTAGCATCCCTCTAGGACAGTGTTTGCACAGGGGGACTTCTATTCCCAGAAGCCTAAGTCTGATCAGTGCTTTGGGGAATTGATTTAGGCTTCTGGGAATTGAAGTCCAAGAACCAATGGCTGGAAAACACTACTCTAGGACCTTTCCACATCCTGAAGAAAATACCTCAGTAGACCTTTCTAAGCTTAAACCTATCAGAATATTTCGCTAGTTAAGCTCTATCTGACTTGAGTAATATCCAAGATAATTAAGTCCCATCCAACTCCTTTCCTAACTCAGCCCTATCTGTTCTTTACTAACCAAGTCCTGCCGAAGCTTATCCAGAAATCTTTCAGTCCCTACATTCTAAATTTTCTTCTTGCTTGATTGGTTGTTGGTTTTCTATGCTGTAACTGGCCAAGATGTGTTTAGGTGGCTGCTCAATGGACCTGCCTAATACAAATAAGTTTGGGTCTTGTGTTGGAAGCCAGAGGTATATGAAGAAAATAAAGATGCAGCAACTTCACTTGGCACCTCTCTTCAGAGCCTCTCTCTCTCACACACACACAAACATACATTCATAAATATGTATATAAGTATGGAATTAGCAATTAGTAATTAACAATTACACTTATATGCCACCCTATAACACTTAGTGTACTCTCTGGGCAGTTCACAAGTTAATTAGCATTTTGCCTCCATTTTACCGACCTCAGAAGGATGGAAGGCTGAGTTGACCTTGAATGTACAGAAAAGAAAAGTAGAACAGTTAAGTAATCCATCTGTCTATACTATAGTTAAAGAAGAGATTTCTGGAAATATAAATAAGACTGCATCCCCGTATAGTATAAACTAACAGAGATACTAGTAAATGTGACCAAAACAAAACAGCCTCAGGTGTAGAAATGTACCTGCAAAAAAGAAGTGCATGTCAGAAAAAACTTAAACTACTAGAAGAGAGACAAATAAAAACAGGTGCAAAGAATTACACAAGAACATTTGAAACAAAAATTGGAAAGCCAAAGAAAAATGGCAGTCCATAGGGTATAAAAAAATAGACAGCATGAAATGCTCCCACTACCCTTCTGGAAGATTTGGAAGCAGAAATGTATTCTGCCCACATTTACTGGAGAGATTCTGTGACAAGCATGTGGATATGTATCCTTGCTATATTGAAAATGTTTGATTAGGTTACTTACTAGGAGAAAGACTTTGACCATCTAATAGGGCAAGCTAATGACGCCATTAGTAAATAATGCTTTTGATTCTAGAAATATTCATGTAATTGCCAAACTCTATTAGCAAAAAAAAAAGTCTGTAGTAAAAGTTGAAGATACGATGACAACAGGCATAAAGCAACGAAGTGGAATTGTGGCCAAGATACATGCCCTCATCACTGCTTTTCAAATTGTATACTAATAATATCTTTTGAAAAGCACTGATATCAACAATTATATCATTATCAACAAAGATTACCAATAACACCTGATATGCAGACAATACAATATTGTTAGATAACAATTAGACAATCAGCAAAGATTTCTCAGTAAAGTCAAGCAAAATACTTAAGGAATACCAATCTAAAAAGGAATGTTCAGGAAACCTAATGGATGATATTCAATGAAAAGCAAGAAGCCAAGAAATGGACTTTTTTTTTTTTTTAAACAAGTTTGGAGTGCATTGGCAAATGTAAGTGCAGTGGAACTTTGGTTAACGAATGGCTTGGTTAACATAAAAATTACATAACAAACCAGAATCCATAGAAAATACTGGCTTGGTTTATGGATTTTTTTGGAACAGATTAATTGTTTTTCAGTGCATTCCTATGGGAAATTCAGTTAAAGTGATTTTTGCTGTAAGAAACATTCTGGAGAATGCATTAATTACGTTAACTGAGGTTCCACTGTACTGTATTTTGGAATTTGGCTGAGAGAACAGTGAGATCATAAACCATGGAATAAACGTAAGAGTATAAGTGACCCAGAGTAGCCTCATTAAAGTGGAGAAAACAATATACAACAAAATAATAATAATAATAATAATAATAATAATTGACTTTCAGAATTTTTTTTTAGATTTCTATACACATTGGTATAGCACTACAGTATATATTATTGTTTTAGGAAGTAATCCTGGTAGGCTTTTAAAAATCTCAGTAAAATAAAATCTTTCAAATAAATTATTCTTAATTCTCAAAATGGTCTTGTCATCTGGTTGGGGGATTTGCAGGTCATAGTTTATGCTGTCTTTGTGCTTCACTTATCAACTCCAAGCCATTGTCTGTGAACCTGGCTGAAAGACTGTAAATTAAGAACGCACAGGAGGTGTTGAAAGCTGCTACCACAGAACTGAAAAACGGGAGTGCCTTTGTAGAAGGCAAATGGAAATATAGAAGAATAAAACTTGGCACAGTTCCCTGGCAAGCTGTCTTAATGCAAGTTTGTTATTTTTTCTTCTTATCAGGGAAAACGGCCAATGGATATGACAGGATGTGAATTGGTCTTTTTTTTTAATGTGTGTAGCATGATATTATTACTGTTATTCAGCATGCTTTTACATTCCAGTGTGATCACTTTGCAAGAGCAGGCGGTGCCTAAACCTCTCTAGGCAAGAGAGTGGCTGGAGGTTGATTCAGGTAAAAGCTGGAAAACGGCTCCCTCGGTCTTGCTCATGCACAAGAACATCATTCTTCTTGTTAGATTTGCCACCAAGATATTCACCACACTTTGATGTCAGATGACAATCCAGGAAGTAAAAAGCTATGATTTACTAGTCAAATCCTCTTGCTGCTGCCCAAGATCATCTTTCATTTCCCTCTACTGGAAAATTTGTTTGCTAGGTGGCAAAACACCAGAACTTGGTATGTTGCTTTTCTCTTCAGGCATGAATGAGTCCTAGAAAGGAGATGTTGGTGGCTCTAATTGAGTGAGAGCAGCCAATCTGCTCTGGGGTTTAGTTTGAACTTTATGGAGCACTTTCAAAGTTGTTAAACCTATTTTGGAGGTGGGGTTCAGCACTTGGATAGCTCCAAAGCAATCAGCCTTCATTGGTCCCAGGCTTCCTGGTGAGAAGACAGGTGGCAGGAGGAAGGAAGCTCTGAAAATAGTAGTGACATTAATCTCAAACCAAGTGAGGGCTGTTGGAATGTACAGGCCACTTCGCTTTTTCAATCGTAGCTACAGCCATAATTAACTACTTATTAAAAGGCTCTTGTAGGGTCGTGGTGGTTTAGTGGTTAAGACGCTGAGCTTGGCGCCTGGAAGGACAACAGGTCAGAGGCTTGAGACATAGCTGCCACACAATGGAGTGAGCTCCCATGTCTGTCCACTCTCCTAGTAGTTCGGGGGGGGGGGGATTGCAAGTAGATAAATAGGTACCGCTTTGACAGGAAACAGTAATAGCATTCCTTGTGCTTCAATTTGTAGTCATGCTTGTCACATGACCACCAAAATGTCTGCAGATGTACACAGCACTGGCTCTTTGGCTGTAAATGGACACGAGCACCATGCCCTAGAGCAGTGATGGTAAGCCTTGGCACTCCAGATGTTCTAAAACTTCAGTTTCCAGAAGCCCTGATCAGCAGGAGTGCGTACTTGGGTTTCTGGGAATTGAAGTTCAAGAACATCTGGAGTGCCAAAGTTCACCATCACTGCCCTAGAGTAAGACATGATTGGTTTTTGAGCAAAGAAGATCATTATCTTTACCTAAAAGGCTCTGAATGATTAAACATTGCTAATTACTCTTACAAGTAACATTCAAAGTGGCTGTCAAGAAGCTGAGAAGAGAGATGTGATAAATTTGTCTGGCCCTGTCTGACAAATACTGTCAAGTACAGAATTAGACTGACTCACTGACCTATTGATTATATACCATCTTTCTCCTACCGGTAGGAGTAGGAGCCAAAGCAGCTTATTATATAGGCAAAACACAAAGGAAAGAAATAATAAAATATAATTAACCCTTGTATAATATGAAAATGCAGTTAAAATTAAAACTCTTTAAACTGAGCAGTTAAGACACTGATCTTGACAACTGAAAGATCAGCAGATTAGTAGTTTGACACCTGAGTGCTGTGCAATGGAGTGAACTCCCATTGTCTGTCCGAGCTCCTGTCAACCTAGGAGTTTGAAAACAAGAAATTATAAGTAGATAAATAGCTACTACTTTGGCAGGAAAGGTAACAATGTTCCATGCACGTCAGCATCTAGTCATGCCTGCCACATGTCCACAGAAATATCTGCAGACACAGACAGTGTTGGCTCTTTGGCTATATATGGAGCTGAACACCACCCCTTTAGAGTCAGATACTACTGGCTCTCAAGCAAGGGAGACCTTTACTGAGAAAACAAGGCTCACTGCCATTAGGGAGTTAGCTTAAATGACTACAAACAACACAATTAGCTTGCTGATGAAAGGACGAGGGAACCAGCCTAGCCAGCTTCCGCAAGGAGTTGCCAAAGTTGGGAGCAGCCATGGAGAAGGCACTCACAAAATGAGCCTTGGAAGATGGTAGAACTGTAAGAAGGTTACCTGCTGCTGACCTCAAAGCCTGTGGAAGCCTTGTCTAAGACAGGGGTCAGCAAACCTGGCTCTCAAGATGTTCTTGGACTTCAATTCCTAGAAGCCCTGATCCGCAGGTATCCTGACTTGGGCTTCTGGAAATTGAAGTCCAAGAACACCTGGAGAGCAAAGTTTGAGGAACCCTGATCCAAGAGAATACAGTACAGGCTTTTGCTAGCTGTTTGTGCATGTGTGACCTTTGTTTGCTGCTCTTCAGGGTACAGCTGCGGACTAGCTTCAGAAAATAAATTAGTAACTAACTAATCTTGCCCCATTTATATCCTCCTTGAGCAATAAATGCTCCTCTCCTAATCTGGGTGGTTTTTTTTTTGTCAGCACCATGAATAAGCAGAAAACTGAACTTCACCATCAGTACAGGAATCTATTGTTTTATGAATGACAGGTTGAAAGGAATAGAGGTTGCCAGCTGGGCTGAAAGCATGCCTTCTGTTGATCCTGGGTGGTCCTCTGGGAGGCTGCCTTGATTTCAGCACAATTCATCAGATAAGAGGGAGCAGCAGTGTGTATACAAAGGCAAAATGAAAAATATTACATGGCTTTTAAAGACCAGGTTATCAACGACTTGGTTGGTCTGCATGCTGTATACATTTGATTGAAGTACTTTAAAAAATATATGTATTGGTTAAATCAGTGGGGAAAATAATATCACGTGATCAATGAAATGGGATTAAATTGCTGTCCTACAATGAAAAGGTTGTGAGTTCAATCCTGACCAGGGATCAAGGTTGACTCATCCTTCCATCCTTCCAAGGTCAGCAAAATAAGTACCCAGCATGTTGGGGGCAAGATGGTAATTAACCTGTGAACCATCTGGGGAGAGCACTAAGCGCTATGGGATGGTATATAAGTATGATTGCTTTGCCTTTGCTTTAATGAGGAGACTCATTCGGGCATCCCCTGAGCAGAATTTTTCCAGCAAAAATCCTTTTAATCCAGAGTAATTTCTGACACAAAATTTATTTTTACTCAATAGATTATTTTCTTGCACCTATCCTTATCTTTGCTTATCCTTTGTTAGGTTGCCTTTTCTATATCTTCTTTATTCCTCTGCTATAGAAATGTAGAATGTAAACTCAATAGTCCAAATACTTGGAGGTAGGTTGTGGGTTTTTGTTTTTTTTTTGGGGGGGGGGCTGACTTTAAAGTTCCACTTCATAGATGGTGAACAACTTCGATGTGCCCCTAAACATCATGAAGGGGGAATTCAACATGTCATTGAAGCTGAAAGCAAAACTGTCACAAGGCTAGGCTCCATTACAAATACAGACTTCTGGCAGGATCACACCACTCAGGGCAAAATGAATAAAACTGAGATGCCAGATTAAGAGATCATTGTACACATGAATGTTACCAGGTGGCCAATATACCAATTGGAAGTAGAAAACAGAGAAGCTCAACCCTCTCTGCAGAAAACAAGACCAGAAGAAGTGTGGTGAATACTATGAATTCTTAAGAAGAAAAATTATACTAACTTGAAGATGACTAAAATAATTTTAGTGCCAAAATATAGTTTAAGTACCATTCCTGAAGAATTTAAAATGCAAAGTCAACTGAAAGATGAAGGGTCTTTTCGCTCTCTCTCTCTCTCTCTCTCTCTCTCTCTCTCTCTCTCTCTCTCTCTCTCTCATCTTTTTCATTACAAAGCAGGTGTTTGCCACTGTTGGATATGTGCTGTATTTTTGTCTTCATGCAATTTGTTGGCAAAACTTGTTCCTGAGCTGCCAAGATAAATCCTTCCATTTCCTCATGTTAGCTTTTTGTCAGCCTTTCTTTCTATGTTTTTCAAGTATTGACCATGCATAGGCTCCCCCCCCCCCCCAGTTGCAGCTCAACATTTGCTTTCTGTATAATTTCCTTTCTGTATAGGTTGTTGTTGTTGTTGTTGTTGTTGTTGTTGTTGTTGTTGTTGTTGTTGTTGATGATGATGATGATGATGATGATGATGATGATGATGATGATGATGATGATGATGATGATGATGATTTAGCAGCAGCAGCAGCAGTAGCAGTAGGAGCAGCAGGAGCAGCAGCAGTAGTATACTATAGTCACTGGATGCATAGCCAGGTTTAAATTATTACACACATACAAGAAAAAGTGTGAAAATGGCAACTCACCAAATCCATAGATTGTGATAGATTCATGTGCTGACTAGTTTAAGAGAGATTAGAGACAGGGTTGTTTCAGAGACTTTCTGAAGGAGAACTCAAAAGATTTAATTAGAAAGAACTCTGGGGGGAAATGGCTGCACCTACATTTTTCTGTAGCCTGCTAGTTTCAGCTGTTGAAATGTAGGATACACATTTTTGTGTACTTAGTGAAGTCTGACTGACTCCAAATAAGTGCAGTGGTTCGGAACGCTGCCTCTTGTTACAAGTATTTGATCAAACTGGTTTTATTTTTTAATCCCTGGAATGTGATTTCAGTTTTGAAGAATGCATTGCCAGCTTTGTAATAAACAGAGTCTAAAAGCAACTCCATTAGGCCAGTTCTGAAGATTTTTGGTCTTTTGATTAATAGAAAGATATCTTGTGAAGTCATTCTTGCTTTATACATTTACAACATACTGGTGGGTCATGGATCGGGGATCAGGGAGATTCTAGAAAAATGCCAAGACTATTCAAAAATGAAGTCAGTCCTTGCACGTTCTGCAGATAACTTACTTGGTAAATTTTGGTGGGTAGACATTAATACTTTGGGCTGGTTTTTAGCTATAATGAACCTCACATTAGTCAGTGTTATTGGAAGAAATAGAAGCTAGAAAGTAAATGTAGTTGACCCAAACGTTAAGGAGTGTTAGGGAGGAGACATTCTGCTAGTAAGAGAGTCCCTTTCTCCTCTATGGAAGCAGTGGCTGACTTTACCTCCTTAGGATCCAAGATCACTGCAGATGGTGACTGCAGCCATGAAATAAAAAGAAGACTAATTTTTGGGAGGCAAGCTATGAGAAGCCTAGGGAACATAATAAAAAGTACGCACATCACCCTGCCAACAAAAATATGTACAGTATAGTCAAATCAATGGTATTCCCAGTAGTAATGTATGGTTGTGGGAGCTGGTCCATAAGGAAGGCTGAATGCAGAAGAATAGATGCCTTTGAACTAGAGGAGAATTTTGAGAGTACCCTGGACAGCAAAGAGATCAAATAAGTTGATCCTGAAGGAAATCAACCCTGACTGCTCCTTAGAAGGACAAATATTGAAGAGGAAGCTAAAGTACTTTGGACACCAAATGAGAAGAGAGGACTCACTGGAGAAGGCCTTGATACTGGGAAAGATTGAGGGCAAAAGGAGAAGGGGGCAGCAGAGGATGAAATGGCTAGATGGCATGGTCGACACAATGAGCGTAGAGCTGAGCAAGCTGTGAAAGATGGTGGAGGATAGGGGTGCCTGGTGTGCAGTGGTACATGGGGTCTCAAAGGGTCAGACTCAACTATGCGACTGAACAACAACATTCCTGCAGAAAGCTTCATGGCTGCAGAACAACAGCCAGCAATACTTTTGTGGACTATAAATATCAAAGCCAGATGTGCCAGCAAATCCTAAGGGTGCTCTGATTAAGCTTTTTACCACCAGCAATTTTGAATTTATGTAGGAAAATTATCTTCCCTTTTATTTTAACATCCTGGTGGCATGCTGAAAGCAAAACAGAAGTACTGTACAGGTAGTTGAATATGGGGAAATCAGTCCCCTATCACTATAACTGGTCGAAACAAACAAGGTTTTGAAAGTGGTGAGTTGCCAAGCATCAGATAGCCACCTCCAACCCCACTTCATTTTCTACTAAGTTTTAAAATTGCCTGGAAGAAAAGACCTTATAGGAGCTTTTAGCAAGTATTCTGAAGTGGGGACAGGTATGCGGCATGAGTGTGTTTTATACCAGCCCTTGACTGTGCATCTAATGGAAGATTTGTCTAATGCATGCATGGATACTACCTTAACAATTCTTAGGTCCTTGATTAGGTCTTGAACTGTTAATTTTATACCAGCCTTTGACTGTGAATCCATCACCACCACCATCATCATCATCAATGTGCCATCAAGCCATTTCTAGATTATAGTTCCCTCTCCAAACTTTTTCAGATACATGTATGTTCAGAAATGGTTTACCATTCTCTTTTCTGGACTTGCTGAGAGACTGTGCAGTTTGCCCAAAGCAACACAGGCTAAGCTCTTCTCCCAGGAGACACTTTGGAGAACTGAACCATTGACATCTGGCTCTGCAGCTCAGAACCAACTCACTGAGCCATCTAACCGACCTGTTGAGGCTATGTAGCGTTTTACAGGTTCAGCCACCTAGAAGGCTACTCATAGCTTGACTTGATGTCAAAAAGATGTTATATCTGATAGGCTGCCCCCTCTGAAGTTTTTTCATAGATTCAGAAAAAAAGCTAACAGTGCAGATGACACAGATTTATGGAACAGTCTACTCTAGACAATAACAAAAAATGAAATGAAATGTTCTTCTCTGACATCTAATGCAAACGTAGCCATTAAGTTTATATATTGAGATCCCTCTTTTCCAGTAATAGTGTCCAAAGCAGCTCACAAAATATAAAAGAACAATAAATATCAGTCAACAGATAAAGGATATCTACACCCAAGAAGGAAAAAGATCTTCCATGAGAAGTAGAGCTTTCTCAGCAGTGGCACCCATTCTATGGAATTCTTTACCATTGAAAATCAGGACAGCCCAAAGGTTTTTGAGTTTTTGGAAAAAGTCGAAAACTTTTTTGTTCACTGAGACATTCCCACGTGGAATTTAGGTTTATTAATATTGTTGCTGAAGATTTACTTTGAAAGTTGAATGTGTTGATTTTTTTATATTGTTGTGGTTTGTTGCTGTAGGTCAGGGGTGCCCAAACTTTTTGGGCCGTGGGCCGATCATGTGGTTCAGGGAGCCAGTCATTAAGGCCTGGGGGATGGGTGCGGCCCCTGGCACCAATTCACCTGGCCCGCAAAGCCCTCGTCACTCCTGGAAGCAGGAGTAAAACGTGCCCGTACTTCCACTTCCAGGAGTGACAAGGGCTTCGCGGGCCAGGTGAATTGGCATCAGGGGCCACACCCAGCCCCCGGGCCATAGTTTGGGCACCACTGCTGTAGGTAGTGGCACTAATGAGGGCTCTTAAGTTTATAGGTTTGCTTGCGCGTGTTGTTATTTTATTTTGTATTGTTTTTATTACTTGATCTATGTTTGGATTTCTTGATGTCTTTTTTCTTTTTTGAGCTGCCTAGAGTAGTGCTCTATACTAATTATCAGTGGAATATAAATTGATTAAACAAACAAATAAATGCATGACAATTTGTCAAACAATTGTTGTTACATGCTGCCAAATCATCACCAAATTAAAGCAACTCGAATATGGTCTTCAAGGCGAGTGAGATATCTGAGGAGCGCTTTTACTGTTGAGTATTTTAGAGCGATCCCAGCATGCAGTGGGTTGTTAATGTTAATTTATCCTTGCCTAGCCAATAGAAAAATTGTCTATCTTTCTGCCTCTAGTGTCACCTGACATGTTTTTCATGTATTAAGCCCTTGCCATTCAGGTCTTCCTCTTTCTTGCTATTTTTGCCTTAGAAGCAGAAGCATGTACAGTATGTGCAGTGGTGGGATGTCAATTTTTTTTACTACTCCACTGTGATGTCATCACAGTGTGGGCGGAGCTAACATCATGATGTCATGGGTGGAGCCAATGTCATGACATGGACGGGGCCAAATAAAAAATAAATAATATTAAATAATAATAATAAAAAAATAAAAATAAGCACACACACACACACACACCTCAATGGCAGCATTGACTTATCAAATCCCCATTGATTCAATAGGCCCATTCTCAGTGGTGGGATGTCAAAAATTTTACTAACACACTGTGACATCATCACAGTGTGGGCGGAAATAATGTCATGATGTCATGACATCATGGGTGGGGCCAAAGAAAAAATAATAATTATAAAATAAAATAAAAATAAACACACACACATACGTACCCTTCAACCCACCCACCCACCCCAAACACAAACCCGTCACTTACCTGTTAGTATAAGTGCCTGAGCAGCACCATGTTGCAAGATGGATATGGTCATCGTACCAGTTCTCTAGGACAATATGCCTTAATGTAAATGTAAAACAGCTGTACCTCCTTAAGGGTTCTCCAATTGGAACAGCAATTGGAACAGCACAGGTGTAGCTTATTTATGAAGTAACTCCAAGACTTTGCTTAAAAACCCCAAGCCCAGCCGCCAGGCCTTTTTAGGAACGGTGGTAGTACGTCAAAATAGGTAAAGGTATTAAATACACATTAAAATACACACAGACACACCACATCCAAAGGTGAGTCACTTACCCTGGGGAGCAGGCTATAGGGAGCTTCAGGCTAGCAGCTTCTCTTCCTCCTCCCCACTTGGGAGGACAGCAAGGAGGCCGTGCATACATGAAAAGCATGCATGCATGCGCAGTGGGGAAACCAGTGAAAAAGTAAGCCCTGAAGGTGGTTCCCCCCAAAAGCTGCTACCGGTTCTCCAGGACACTGGGAAAAGTTACTACCGGTTCTGGCAAACTGGTGCAAACCTGTTACATCCCATCACTGAGTATGTGTAAATTCACCGTTTTGTTTAGCCACATGGCAACCCTTATTGAAATGACTTTAACAAACCAGAGCACATGTTTGTCTCTCTAAGTTACATGTAAGCACTCTAAAAACTATTTTTGTTATCTTTCTAAACATCATGTGGATTTTTTAATTGCTGGGCTATAATAGGAAGTAAAAGCCTTGGAGAACTTGTGATTCAAACTGAAGCTGTTTGTAAAAACTGTCCCACTTTACTGCTGCTGCATAAAAAACTTGACAGTTACAAGTTCCACACTCCAGTGAATTTTTATGGCTGAGCTGGGATTCAAATTCAGTCTCCCTGAGTCTTAGTCAATTACTCTATCCTGTGATGGTGAATCTTGGCACTCCAGGTGTTCTTGGATTCCAACTACCAGAAGCCCAAGTCAGCATTCCTCCGGATCTGGGCTTCTGGGAGTTTAAGTTCATGAACAGCTGGAGTGGCAAGGTTTGCCATCACTGCATCCACCAGACCATCCTGAATATCATTATCAAACAGTACAATATTGAATCAAATATAAATAATCTCACTTAATCCAACAAACTGAGCAGGAGAGGAGCAAAGTCCAACCAGAAAACCTAAAGATCTACAAATGTACTAGGTACCAAGGAAATGCAGTGGCCCCTCAAGCTGGTTTGTAAGTACTGTATAGCTTTTCTTAGCTGCTAGAATTGATTTTTGTTGAAGAAATTACTGTACTATATATACTTGAGTATAAGCTGAGTTTTTAGCCCCCAAAAGAGGACATGGCTTATACTCGGGTCAGTGACCATGAGGGTTCCAAGACAGCATCAGATTGAGACGCACTAACAATTTAGTTAATTTTACCATAGTTTCATGTATTTTGATTATTGAAATTCACTGCATTTCCCACCCTTGGCTTGTACTTGGGTCAATCTATTTTCCTGGGTTTTCAGGTCAAAATTAGGTACCTCTGCTTATACTCGAGTATATACAGTACATGTGCATGTTTCATAATTGGATTTCTCTGAAGCTGGAGTAATAGTTCAGGTTACAGACTTTCAACAATGTTTGATTTTATATTTATGCATATCGAATATAGAGGCATTTCTATGAATAAAGCTTGCAAAATTAAGCAAACTAATGTTACCTGGGAATGGTAGAATGAATATGACAGGAGCGTCTGAAGAAAAGACTTGACTTGACCATTAGTGAAACAATAGTTTATTTTCATCCTCTGAGGCAAGAGAGAAATTTAAACAATTAAAACTTTTATGAGATGTTACTCAGCTAAATTTTGATGTGATTGACAAGGTTACCTGATCTCACACTGAATTTAAATTCCTAATAGGGATGAATGTCAGCTATGACAGAGCCCTGTAGATTCAAACTGACAAAGAGTTTTATAAATCTTAAAGTGCTCTCAGGATTTTGTTTGAGTTTCCATACACTTCTGTGCAATTTTGTCATTTTCAAAAACAAGGCAGCCATTGTTTATTCACAATGTAGGGCAGGAGCGCCCAAACCATGGCCCGGGACCCAGATCCGGCCCCTGACACCAATTCATCTAGCCCACAAACCCCTCATTGCTCCTGGAAGTGCAAGTAAAACATGCCCATATGGGTGCTTTTTACTTCCACTTCCAGGAGCGACAAGGGCTTTGTGGGCCGGATGAATTGGCGTCGGGAGCTGGATACAGCCCCTGGGCCATAGTGACCAGCTCCCTGAACCACATGACTGGCCCATGGCCCAAAAGGTTTGAGCCCCCCCGATGTAGGGTAACATAGATAAATCCTTAGTGCCCTGTGCTGTGCTGTTGCACTGGAATAACTTGCTCTGCAGATAGGAGTAATGCAATCTACTGGAATTCAGTGACATATTTTTTTAAAAAAATATATATAATACAGAATTTTTTTTAAATTTCAAATAAAAATACAAACATAACAATACAAAAGATTACAACATAAATACATAAAAACATAAATCTTCACATTATAGAAAAGAACAACAGAGAACATGTAACATTACAATGCAATACAACACAAAATATAAAGAAATACATTCACCCTCACCCAACCCTTCACCTCCCAAAAACCCATAACAACACAACATATAGAAACATTCCCCAGTCACCCACCCAAAACCCTTCACCTTCCTATCGTCTTCACCAGTGATGGGATGTCCCCGGTTCCAGACGGATCCCCGGAACCGGTAGGACCAATTCCAGAGGGTTCTCCGTGAGGGGAGTCCACTTTTGAGGCGTCCGGTTCCGGCCGCCTCACCGAAAGAAATTTTTTTTTTAAAATCGGAGCTAAAATGGCTCCAATTGACTGCGCATGTGCAGAAACTCAATCTGACGCATTGCGCATGTGTCAGATTGAGTTTCTGCGCATGTGCAGTCAATTGGAGCCATTTTAGCTCCAATTTAAAAAAATTGTTTTACTGCTTTCAGGACGGCGGTGGCGGCGGCGGCACTAGCCCTCTGAGGAGGGCACCTCCCCCGCGGCACTTTGAGGGCTGCCTGGGTCGTCCGCTGCCAACAAGCCCCATGCCTTGGGGACGCGCGGCGCACCGCTGCTGCCTCCTCCTCCGCCGGGTGCCTGTGGACTGGGTGCCTGCAGCTGCCGCCCCACGCCGCCGCCGCCGGACCTGCCTGCATCCCTGTAGCCTCCTCCTTGGGCCGGTCCCTTTTTAGCCCGGCTGCGGCGCCTGGCGGAGGAGGAAGCTGGAGGCGGTGCGGCATGGGGACGGCAGCCGCCACCATACCCACTGCTCCCCGCAGGCCCTGGCCGCCCGTGGCCGCTGCCAGAGCCGGGCCGAAAAGGCTCCGCCCCGAGGAAGATGCAGGCGCCCGGCGGAGGAGGATGCGGCGGTGGCGAGCCCCGCCGGGCTTACCCAGGGCATGGGGGTTTGTCGGGCCCCAGTCCCTAGGAGGGCGCGGCGGCGGCGGATGGCCCGCGCAGACACCAACGTGCCCGTGGGAGCTCGGTGGCTGGTCAGAGGCTGCAGGTGGCTGTGGCGGCCGTGGCCGGCGGCTGCAGGGCCGGCCGCGGCCTTCGTAGGAGGAAACAGCCGCAGTCGGGGGCAGCGTGTCTTGCCGGGTGGCCCCGGGCCACATGGAGGTTCGTCGGCGCCAAGGAAGGTAAGTGAGGCTTTTATATTTAGGGTGGGTGGGTGATTTATTTGTGTTTTGGGTGGGTGGTTGTACTTTTATTTAATTTTTATTTTATTTATTTCTTTATTTTATTTCTTTAAGTTATTTACGGGTCTGTGTGCGTGTTTATTTTTTTTTTTATTTTATTTTTGGCCTTGCCCACAACGTCGTGATGTCATGATGTTGGCTCCGCCCATGACGTCGTGACGTCATGACATTGGCCACGCCCATGATGTCCATGACGTCATGGCGTGGTAGTAGAATTTTTGACATCCCATCACTGGTCTTCACTCCCCTATCCTTCCGTTGAAGGACCGCCTCCGAGTGTCAAAGAAGGGGAGGGAGACCAGAACTAGAGCAGGTTCATACTGATGTTTATGGACGTCAAGCAAATCTAATTGTTCCAAACAATACAGCTATTTCTTTTTCTCCTTTCCTTCTACTGGTGGATGTCTTACCATTATTCTTTTCATTACTTTTCCTTTAAATTATTTCTATTCAAACTTTCAATCTTTATCCACCTTTAACCTTCTTTGGCAAGAGTTGTATACATTTTCATAACATTTTTATAGCTATACTATCCTTCAACATTTAGATCAACTGAAGAGCAATGAGTTCTTCTTGGCAGTTTAAACATTGAGTTATCTTAATGCACGCCATCAAATAATTAAATTATCAGATTTTACTATCAACTGTGTTACCCCAAACTTCGTTTTCAGATATTACCAAGCATATCCTCTAAAAGACTCCTTTCTTCACTTCCCCATTCTGTAAGTTGCTAATATGTCCTCCTGTATAAGAATTCCTCCCCATCTTCAATTCATTCAACCATTTAATAATTTTTTCCCTCAATCATTCTGAACTTCCCTCTGATGTCATTTTTATCAACACGCTCTTCAATTAAGTTATCAATTTTCCCTATTCACTGTATTACCCCAAACTTTGTTTCACAAACATTACCAAACCTGCCTTTTAAAAGGGCCCTTTCTTCACTTAGGTAAGTTTGATTGCTCAATGCAATACGACTGTTTCTTTTTCTCCTTTCCATCTACTTGTGGCTGTCTTACCATTTTCTTTTTATTACTTTTCCTTTAAATCATTTCTGTTCAAACTTTCAATCCTTATCCACCTATGTCAGTGACATATTTGAAGTAATGCACAATGTGGCCTGAACTGTGTCAGTTGTGCACAAGTACACAGCTAAAACTGCACAGATCTAATAAACTCCCTAGACCAGCATTTCCCAAACCGTGTTTTGTGGAACACTGGTGGACTTCAATTCCCAAAAGGAAGCCTAAGTCAGTACAATGGCTGATCAGTGCTTGGGGGGCGGGGGGTTGATTTAGGCTTCTGGGAATTGAAGTCCAAGAAACAAAGATTGGGAAACTCTGCTCTAGACAACTTAAGAAACATTATCTCAACCTACTGTATCATCCTGCCCTGTCTATAATGTAGGTATAATATATAGGACCGATGCACTTTACAGAACTGTTATCCAACACAACAGTTTATACTACAAAGTTCTTCTGAGAAGTTTAATGATGTTGAAGAAGTGCACAATAGTGAAAAGTTTGACCCAACTCAACTGCCTCCTAGTCACAACGTGACTGTTGTATCAGAAAGGCTTTTTATTGACACCCATTGTCTAATTCTAAAGATCATGGCTTGCCATTCACTGAACTCTTCCAGCCCCATGTATTTCTGACTGCCATTTAGTGGTGTGACCATGGAAAGGAAAAAGGCAGCCAAAAGATCACTAAGGCTAGATTGGGCTCAGAGAAAAGAACAAAGCAAAGAGGTAAAAGAACAAAATAAGAAGCTGGAAGGAAAACTGGAAAAAGATATGACTAAAGAACAGTTAACATGCTCAGGATTGGCAAGAAAGTTGATTGGAAAGAACTGGCTAGATCAGGGATTCTCAATGTTTTCCAGCCATGGCTGGACCGTGCCCCCTCAGACAGCTGAGCGGACTGGACTGGTGCTGTAAAATGTGTCTGCAGTCATCGTAAACACATTTGCAATAGCTGTTGACTCATTTATGGCCACGTAAATGCATTTACGTGGCCGTAAATGAGTCCGTGACCAATTCTGGTGGCAACGGTGGTGGTGGTGGCTGGAGTGAGGTCAGGGACCAGATTATTTGGTGCCATGGGTCAGATCCAGCTTGTGAGCCATAGGTTGAAATCCTCTGGGCTAGATTGTTGGCTGGCTGCCTCTGACACTTCTGAGTACATGGAATGCTGTTACCTTCTCACTGAAGCGGTACCTATTTATCTTGCTTTCAAAGGTTAAGTTGGCAGGAGCTGGGACAGACCAAGAGAGCTCACTGCATCATGCAGCATCAGGTCTTGACCTGCCAACCTACCATGTGATCAAGTTGAACAACTTAACCACTAAGCCACTGCAGTTCTTTAATTGTGTCAAGGGCTAGAACAAAGCCACCAAATACCATGAGAGTGACAGTCACTTCACAGAACTGCCACTTTTGATACTCAAACCAGGCTTAACTGCTGTGGACTGAACTTTGCTTGCCCTCAACGCTGGGCATAGGATTTCTCCATGAGCCAAAGCAAAGAGGACCTGTGGGCGTCTAGCAGAACCACACCTTGTTCTCATGCCCCTGGCTACAGGCAGGGACGAGAGGCTGTGTAATCTTGAAAGGGATTAGGAAAAGCCTTGAAACTGATCCAGCAAATTCTGAAGGATCGATGGTGCTTCTTTGGCTGTGAGTTCGCCATCAGTATTGTAGCCAGATTATTCACTGAAGTGTTTTGTCATGAGCATGTGGAGAGAAACACCCAAACTACAGAGACGGAGAGTTTGGCTGCAGAAGTCGGAGAGTGCCAGCGGTTCTGCACAGCTCCTTTTGTCTGACAAGAATAGGAGGCAGTACAACTCCCTTTTTTCCGTTCAACTGGGCTATGTTTGTTAAGCATTGTCAGTGCATTTCCTGCATTGCTACCTGTACCTTTTATCTCCTCCACAATAAATGAACTTTTCTGACTCTCGGAGGATACAATGGGGTGGATTTCACCGCTGAGTTTCTGTGCATGACAAGATTTGTTTTCTTCTTTTGGAAAGAGAATCTAAGGATGAATGCAACCTGGGTTTTGCCTTGTCGTGCTTCACACATCAGGCATGTCATGGGCAGGTTCAGAAACAGCAAGCTGGGATCTGACTTGAGGATTCTTCATGCAGGCAGCTTGAGTGAGGCATTACATTGACAAGATGCTTGGGCAGTACTGACAGCTTCCCACCATGTTAGCCTCCAAACATGCTGAGCTTTTCAACTCTGAGGTTAAGTGGGCATTTTTAATCCTTTCCATCAGCTTCTTCCTCTGTGTCTAGGCCAGACATGAAACTGCAGTTCCCTTCACCTGGTCTAGTGTGAGAGAGATTAGTTGGCAGCACAAGGTTGCTGTTACCAGAGTACACCTGATTGTGGTTCAAAAATAACACAATCTTCGAGGAGGCTCTTTCTGTGTACCCCTCCATCAGCTTATAAATGTGGTAATCAGGTTCAGTGTGTGGCATTTTTTTTCTTGGCCTCTCACTCTTTTATATGCAATTATTATTATTATTATTATTATTATTATTATTATTATTATTATTATTATTATTATTATTATTATTATTATTATTATTATTATTATTATTATTATTATTAAGTGATACAAATTAATAGAAAGACAGGGAAATCAATGATGAATAACAAGACATACACCGAAGGAGAAATCTACCAGGTCAGCAACCTACTTGCAATATCTTTTATGTAATTTCTAGGAGTAAGCATAAATAGGACTGTTTTCTTTGCTATTCAAAGAGCCAGAGGTCTCCAGCGCTCTCTCACTTAAGAGTCAAACCAGCAAATAGTGATGGTACATCTTATGAGTCAAAACCACACTAACGTTCTAGTGTTTTCAGGCTTAAAATATCTCTCAGAAACACCACCACAGTCTGTTCAAGAGACAACACAAGTTGTAAGCTATTGTTCCTGAATCTTGCTGTGCACAGAGTAGGTTCCTTCACCACCTCTATGCAAAGCAAAGAGGGCAAATGAGAAAAACTTGGGGGGTGGGGGGAAGCAGTTGCAAGAGAACAGCTAGGCTTGAGTGCTCAGTCCTTCAGTGTGGTTTTGACTGACAAAGCTGAAAGTCAGAGAGCCTCACCACCACTCCAAAGTCATGTCAAAAATGGAATTTTACTTTATCCCCAAGTGTTCTTCCCAGGCACAGGGAAGACGCATAGATGTTGTAAAGATCACACACGAACTCAGCCTAGCAATGTAGAGATGGCTGGAGTAAAGCCATGGCTGGCCAGGAATGCTCCTAGGAGTGCTTCCAAGGCTTACTGAACACACCTGAGTGTGGCAGACCATAGCAGTGTTGTTACAGGAAGGACTTTGAAGGACAGGTGCAGGTGCACAGAAATAACAACAGAGGCAAGTGAGGTAGCTGGAAAATTTAAATGGTCTCTTATTATCCTGCCTCCAGATCTTTTAGAGTGGAAACACTCAGACATTAGGATTGGGTTGGCTCCACTTTGCTTTTTGCTGGGACTTCCAGATCCACTAAGCACAGACACATACAAAAGACCTGCATTTCCAGTTAAGAATCAGGGTTTCTCTGAACACAACTTGGATGCAACTAGTTCTTCTTTCTTATTGTTGTTGTTGTTGTGCCCTATCTAAATCCAAATATTAGCAATCTTCATGGTGATCAGCCATGAAGACTGTCCTGAGACTATAATGCAGTGGCCTTTCATCTGCCTTCTGCATTGCAGCATGACACCTGTACCACTGATCCAGTTCCACAAGTCATTTTTCTGGTCCTGAGCCCTTTTGCCACGCAAAGTCCTCATCAGCCCCAGGCCAGTATTGATGAAGCTGCTGCCCTCCATCAAGATGGATTCAAGTGGGATTTAATCCACTTGGGGACCATCACCCTTCTCAGTAGACTTCAACACCCAAGCTGTTAGTCCTCAGGCTTGTCAGGCTAGTTAACTGACACCTGACACGAGTTGATGCCAGTACGGTCTACTGCAGGAATTCTCAACTTTTTAAAGCTGGGAGCCGGATCACGCTCCCTCAGACAGTTTTGGGGGCCGGATTGCCATTTTGTCCTTCTTCATGGCACTTTCTGGTGTGGTGGAGGCAGTAGGGAGGCTACATGAAATGGTGCCATGGGCCACATCCGGCCCACAGGCCTTGGTCTATTCTTTTACCATAGCACGATAATCTGGCCAGACCTGAAACTAGATTTTATAAACAGTTAACTGTCAATACTGCCTTCTTTTTTCTTCTTTTTTGCAAAGATGTAACTTAACTAAGATACATTTAAAAAAGAACACCATGAACTATTTGGACATTATAGCAATTTATCATTCAAAAAGCATTTTAAAGCATTTTGAGAACATGAGGATTTTTTCTTCCCAAACTCAATGCCATTTTTCTATGTGGCAAACAATGTGGCTTTAAAAAAAAACACTCTCCCCTGCCCCCCTCTGGTTTTCTTTTTGTTGTTGTTGTTATATATTTTCAAGGTGCAGTATCAGAATTGGACGTTAGAGGGAACCAAAGAGTATTTCCCAGTATTTTTCTGACAGGAAACGCCACTATTTTTAAAATTAAATGCCATGTAAATTACATATGTGCAAGGCAGTAAAATAATTTTGCATATGTCAACAATAACAATAGCTTGAAAGCTCCCAAAGCAGTAAGTAATATGACAAGGTCTTTTAAAACACAACATCACCATTGCTCTTGGCTACAACTGATTGATAAAATTGCCCAAATGTAAAGCTAAAAGTCACCCTTGCTTGAAAGCCAGTCATATCCGACTCTAGGGTTCAGTGCTCATCTCTGTTTATACCCAAAGAGCCAGCGCCTGTCTGCACGTGCAGACGTTTCTGTGAACAAGTGGCAGAAATGACTAGACAGCTGAGTGCACAAAATGCTATTTACCTTCCCATTGAAGTGGTACCTATTTATCTACTTGTAATTTCTTGCTTTTGAACGGCTAGGTTGGTAGGAGCTGGGACAGAGACGGAGCTCATTTTGTCGTGCAGTACTTGGGTCTCAAACTGCTGACCTGTCGACCTTCCAGTCATCAAGGTCAGCATCTTAACCACTAAGCTACCACGGTCCCTCTTAAAAAATTGCCCAAAAGCCATTCATTAGCTGTTTTCCAGCTCCAGCTCTGTTGTCATCATAGAATTATTATTGACATCTAGGACATGGGAGAGACCAGAATGTTGTTCCTCACCTTCAAACGTGTCTAAAAGACAAAATGCAAAAGAAACCCAATATGTTTATTTGAATTGCGTGACACCTCTTCTAGATGTTATGCAGAACCAAACCAGACAAGCCATTACTCTGTGGGTGGCTCCTTTTTTCTACATCTCCTTGCATTGTTCATTGATGTCAAAGAGATGGCATGTGACTCACTCACAGCAAACAATTCTCAGATGTTCATCCATTTTTACACATAATAACCAGACATCTTCCAGCAGGCCTGGTGCTATTCTGAACCACTGTGGGCTAATCTTTCAATGTGATTATAATTTTCCAAGTGCTGCCTCTTTGCAAGCACTAAAAACAAATTTGGAAAAGCCTTAACAGCTCAGAATTGCTTTCTTCCTTCCCCTTCTCCCCCAGCTCTGGGTGGTTTGGGAGGAGGAAGTTATGGGGATAAATTTTTAACAAAGTACTGTTCAAGACCAGGCAGAAGTGAAAAAGCAACCCAAGCTTCTTATGATGTGTTCAAGTTGGTACGATGACTCATAAACAAGTTCGATATCGTTCATAGAGCTAGATGCATAGCACTACTAACAGTGCCACAGTGAAACCTAGGCTCACAGGGTCAAAGTGCCAGGACTTCCTGAGCAAAATAGACTATGTGGTTCCCAACAGGGGGTACACAGCCCACAGGGGGACTTCAATTCCCAGAAACCTAAGTCAGTACGTTGGCTGATCAGTGCTTTGGGTAAATGACTTAGGCTTCTGGGAATTGAAGTCCAAAGACCAGCATTTGGGAAACACTGACGTTCTCACCCACCAGGCTCCCTTGCTCCTCACAGACTTTGCAGTAGATGGGACAGAATTGGATTTTCCTGGGGAAATCAGTTCTGTAGAGTGGAACCTCAGTTAACATAATTAATGCATTCTCCACGACATTTCTTACAGTGAAAATTACTTTAATGAAATTTCCCATAGGAATGCATTGAATACAATTTTCCCATAGGAATGCATTGGAAAACAAAATGCATTATCCCAAACACAGTTTCTCATAGGAATGCATTGAAAACCAATTAATCAGTTCTGAAAAAACAATCTGTAAACGGAGCCACTATTTTCTATGGATTTCCTTTTGTTATGCAATTTTATGTTAACTGAGCTGTTTGTTAACTGAGGTTCCGCTGTACTGTATTTGGTTACAATCTATTTCTGTTGTAATGCAAAATATTTGCTGGTATAGTTTTGAATGGGCAATTAAGAGCTGTTTATGCCAGAAAAGATCCTTGTTGCTGATTCAAAACTTCAAGAACATCAGTGCAATTTTTGTATGGCAGCATTGACTTATCAAATCCCCATTGATTCAATAGGCCTATTCTAGTTGCCATTTACTACACTAAGCAATGTGATTTCAGCGTTGTATTGTGTTTTCAGAGTCTTGCACAATATATACACAAATGATCCACCAACATTCCCATACTGCAAGAGTTTCATTTTTGCTGATTATCTGGCCTTGACAATCCAAAAGGGCACCTTTCAGTCCATCATAATTCAGATGCTGTGCTGACCCAGCAACCACAACAGCTGGGGATAAGAGCCGCTGCGGCCCCGCCAACGATTTTGGCTGTGGCGCCATGGTTGTAGTTCATGGTGGGACTGTGGGAACTTTTTTTTTTTTTTTGCTACTATGGGACTTTTACATGAATGATTTTCTTCTTTTCCTTCTTTGTTGTAATATTTTATGATGTTTTATGAGGTTTAATTTATATTGTGATTTATTGCTGTTATGCTTGTTTTTGTAGTAATAATAATAATAATAATAATAATAATAATAATAATAATAATAATAATAATAATAATAATAATAATAATAATAATAATAAGAAGAAGAAGAAGAAGAAGAAGAAGAAGAAGAAGAAGAAGAAGAAGAAGAAGAAGAAGAAGAAGAAGAATTATTACCACCTAAGCATCTCTAAAATCCTGATTCCACCCCACTCCCATGACATATAATTCTTATTATTCAAAAAGTGAACTCCTAATCACATGGAAGAAGCCTAACATGCCATTCACTGTTAATAACTTATTCTTGAATTGCCCCTTCCCCTTAAAAACCAAATTGTTCCCCTATGGGGAAAATGGCACCTATTGGGATTTAGAGCTATTGTAGTTTCCTGAGAAGTACCCTATAGGAAACATAATGGGCATTTTAGTTGGTGTAATTTTAAAATGCTTTCATTTTCTTTTTGTAAAGAGTGATGGTAGAAAGATGAGGAGCTAGCTTCTCCCCCCTCAGCTTATTCAGGTAGAGGAAGATCTAATAAGGCAATAGAAAATGAACCTTTGTCCTAATAACATGGTGTGCCTGGGATAATACAGGCATATTATATATTTTTTTCCTTGTGGCTTCAGTTTTTTGTGGATCTGAGACAAATGTTTCATTTGTTTCACTTTTGCTATGGATCTGAGATGTGTAGGCACATCAGTCATGTAATGCAGGAGTTCTCAACCTTTTAAATCCGGGAGCCAGTGTTACATAATATTTTGAAATTTACCCCTTAGTTTAAGTTATATTCTTTATTTTTAAATAAAGTTCTTTGAACCTTTCAGTTTCCCTTGAAATAACCCCTGAAATAGTCATCATACGTTCCATGTTCCCCAGAGCACAGACCTTGATGGCAGATGATGTCTGTATCAATTAACACCCACATTCAAAAGGAGCCTGTAAATTAGAGGAAGTTGACCAGGTGGGTGATCTGGAGTCACCTTTTATGATGAATGCACATTCTTCCTCACTTGCTCTGGGACCTCTCAGGCATTCAATCCGAGGTGGATTATTCCACAATCCCCTCTAGAACTCACCCAAAGCTCACGGCAAGGAATGTATGTTCACCATTCGTTCTCAGCCATGCCTGGCTGACCAAAACCTGGGACTTCTCTGTATACAGAGCCCAGCGAAGTTACTTTTTATGAGAGGTAAGGTAGCGTTCAAAAAGAGCCCAGTGGACTTACTGTCTGTTACCCCTGAATCCCATTTCCAATGAACACGCATTGATTGAAGAAAATATGTTTTATTGAAGTTGTAGCATGCATGGTTCTTGATGAATCAGGTTACAGATCTCAGCATAAAAAAATAACCTAATCAAAATTTTGTTTTAGAGAAAGGATGCTTTAAGACATGTCCTCCCCTAAATAAAAAGAATCTATCTATCTGTTCTAAGTTACCATAATTAAGACTTCCAGAGATAAGGCCTGGTTGGATGGCCTTTCTCCCTCATATCGATATTTCCTTGTCAACCACCATTTTCGAACTCTTTTCTGGGCTTTTGCTGGACCCTCGCCAGGTATCAGGTGAACCTGGGTAATTAGGATACATGCAATCAGATCCAAGAATTGGTGTAAACAACTCTGGTCCTATTGATGAGGCCTGACGCCTCCAAGTCTGTTTCTTCCCAGGGAGTAAAAACAAACAAGTGGCCTTTTACTAGCACAAGAAGCCACATCTCTACTATAGACTAAAACCTAATAAACTCCATTTTGGATATGTGAAGAACTTGGGGCCTCATTTTATCACACCTTTGACATAATTCTAATGTGTTAATCTCACCTCAGGAAATGCTTATCTTTCCTGCTGGCCAATGCAATTGTTTAACTTGAAGCTTAGTCTTTTGGTCCACTGCAAAGTTGATTCCTTTAAGCTGTATATTAATATTGGATTTTATCTCTTCTCAGTACAAGGAACAGTAAAATGGAATATTACTAAAGGACCACTCTGGTATTAAAGCAATGCAGATATGTGAAAGAAACAAATTTAAAAGAGGGAAAACACCATGTGCTCTCAGGAAATGCTTATCAAACAAGTTTTTCCCAACCAGCCATCAGCCTTCCTACCAGATGTGGAATTCAGTGCCTGTTGTTGTGGAAATGGAGGTGGCAGAGGGGAATTGTCCATTTCCATATCAATGTGTGTGCAAGAAATCAAGAAGCCAATCTTTACAATCTCTGAAGGCTGGGATGCTTAATTAAAAGAGGGTGATTGTTTGTACTTGTAAAAATATTTTGTTGCTTTTGTGTTAATCTGTGTAACATTTACCTGTAATAATCTAATGTAGTTAGTTTGTTTGGCCCTGAAACATTATAAAATTTAACTCTGAAGTCAGTACCTCACCTCAATTCCTGGCTTTCCATCTGCCTAGGGTTAGGTAAAAAAGACAGGTCTTTTGCCTTGTTGGAAAATGGCACCATCCACGGGAGCAAATGTGTGTATTAATTATTGTTCTCTTATTTGATTTCCAAGTAAACTTCTTTAATTATATCAAACAATTGGTCTATGACTTATTTTTAAAAGCTTCCGCCCGTGAAATGGTTCTTTAACAAAATAAGTCTGAAATTCAGGTAACACCAGGTCACATTCCCTCAAACAGCTTCGGGGGCCAGACGGCCATTTTGCCCTTCCTCCACCACATGGCACTTCCTGGTGTGGTGGAGGTAGGCCACATGAAATGGTGTCATGGGCCGCATCTGGCCCATGGGCTGCAGGTTGAGAATCCTTGATGTAATGCACTAGATTGCATTAAGGTTGTTATCCTCGTAACATGGTCCTCGTATGTTAGATGATAGACATTTTGCTTTGTGTGACTTAAGCACAAATATATTTTGGACTACATCCCAGAATGCTCGAGCAAGCTGGACTTTCTTTACCCCCCTCCCCTAAAGATTTCTCTCTTCTCTCAAACTTCAGGTGCATGTCTGGGATTTGATGGAATTTCATGAGATGAATTCCAGTTCATTATTTCCTTGACTCACGCTACTAAATTAGAGCCTTACAAATTGCTAATTGCACAAGGAGTCTTGAAAAGTATATTGTTATGAGAGGATTATGTTTCCACAATAGTATCTCCCTCTTTTAACTACAGGAAACAAGTCTTGCTTCATACCAGAGCATTACTAGAAGAAGGCGTCGCCAAGTGAAGTCGATGCTGCTTGTGAGAGACAAGCCTTTCTTGTCGTCCTGAGTTGCACAAAGGGTTCCAGTTTTATCCCCCATTTTGTTTTTCTTATGGTGTTGTAATTTGGAAAAAGCATATATATTAAGTCTGCTTTTAATAAATATTGAGCAATAATAATCAAGAAGACGTTTAGTATTCAATGAAGCACCTATACCAGGCATTCTCAATTTACGGCCCACAGGCCAAGCCCGGCTCCTGATACCAATTCATCTGGCCCCCCAAGGCCCTTGCCGATCCTGGAAGCAGAATTAAAATGCATTCTGCACTTGCGCAGAACATTCTGCACATGAGTGGTGTGCATTTACTTCCGCTTCCTGGTGGTAGGAACCACATGACTGGCCCAATCAGTAGTCCAGGAGGCATGGTCAGGCCCATGACCCAAAAACCTTGAGAAAGCCTGACCTATACCTCAACTGATTTTCTGAGAGCTGGTGAACCCTCTTCTTAAGGGACGGATTAACACATTTTGCTATCTGAGACAAATATTACACCACTTCCAAAACTCATGCACAGAAATTGACTGGCCTGGGAATTGAAGCCACATTTCAATGGCAATCAGGGCAGTGGCTTTGGGCGGGTTTCAGCCACCCAGGTCCGCAGGCCAAACCCCCGCATGCCCCTGCTCACCACGCCCCCGATATGAAAGTCCTTCCTTTGGGCTTCACTGGGCTAGGAGGCTGGGTGGCCGCACGCCTGAGACCCTGACAACGCGGGGCTTCATCCCATGGAAACACTGTAAGATCGTAGCTTTAAGGCAATTGGCCTAGTTGTATTGTAGGGTCTTCATCTTTGATTATTAGATTGCATGTAAAATGGCTCAAACTTTGATCTGCGGAAAATTCCCTGGCAGCAGGCAGCAGGGTCCTGGGGTATCGGGCAATGGGCAATGACTGTCCCACTCCGCCCCAGTAATCTCTGCTCCTGTGGGCGGAATTTTATTTTATTTTTCTTTAACCAAACGGTGGGAAGGGAGAAGCCAAACCAGCACTGCACAGGGCTTAACTCAAGGGGAAGCAGGGGCAGGGCAACAGCACTGGCAAGATGGGCACCTTCCTCCTGCCTTGTCTCTGGCCATTATACATGTTCCCACCATCCTTCCTGGGGAATCAAACCCCAATGTTCTGCGTACAAGGCAAAATTTCAACCTCTAAGCCACAGCAGCTCCACAACCAATGGAACTGCTTTTGACAACCTTATAACAAAGAACTGTATGTTAACCAGAGAGGATATCATTGCTTTTAAAATCAGGGCTGTAGGAGCCCTAAATGGGAATCAAACTCTGCCTCAGGAAAGACCCTTTGTTTGAAGAAAAGATGCAACATGGAACAGTAATTTTATTATTATTTTATTTAATAGTAGTAGTAGTAGTAGTAGTAGTAGTAGTAGTAGTAGTAGTAGTAGTAGTAGTAGTAGTAGTAGTAGTAGTATATTTTTTTAAAAAATAAGTTCTAAGCAGGAATCAAACTCGATACCTTTTGGGCATAGTCAAAAACACTAACCACTTATCTACTAAGGATTTCTCTTTAAACTTGATTTTTTTTAAAGCAATGATATCCTGTCTGGTTAACATAGAGTTCTCTGTTATAAGGTTGTCAAAAACCACTCTATTGGCAGTTGATCTGTTGTGACTTAGAGGTTAAAATTTTGCCTTTTAAACAGGAAATAGGGGTTCGAATCCCCAGAGGGGAGTTGAAATTAGAAGATGAGTGGGAACAGATATAATTTTTTAGGGTTAGAGACCCTAATCACTCCCTGTCCAGCACCCTTTTAGGGAAGTCAGCATGCCCCTAGCAAACTACACCCTCCATCTTACAGTCGGAGTGTTTCCACAGAGGCTTCTCAACTGCATTGGTTTGGTTAGATTTAGTCCTGTCTTTCCACACACCAACATACCACATCTTTTTCATATAGGTTTTTGTTTCTGCAGATAGAGGACAGATGGAGGATAGAAGATGGGATGCCAAGTGTCAAGTTGGGGCAGGAAGAGAAGGAGGATCTGTGCATAGAAAGCACTAACTGGATGGACTGTTGCAATAAAATTGTGTTTTTAAATACAGCCAAACCTCATATAACACTAAAACCTGGTTCCACAAGTCTTGATGTTATATGATTTTTAGTGTTATCCGATGCATGTTAAAATCCTATGGGAGCCATAGAGATACATTGTAACCACACAGGCTTTAGCGGTTGTTATCTGAAGCATTACATAGGATCTTAATGTTATCCGATGCAATTCTTCCCCCCAGATTCCTTAATGTTATGCGATTTTCGTGTTATTCGATACTAATGTTATATGAGGTATTACTGTACAACCTTGTTACTGTGTTGAAATAGTAGCTGTGTTAGTCTGTGATTCAGGCATATCAGAAAACAAAATAAAAAACACTGTGGCACTTTAAAGACTAACTGCTATATTTTTATTGTTAGCTTTCCTGGATCAAGTCCACTTCTTCAGACAAGGAGTGAAAATTACAGGCATGGTTTATATACACCAAATTCAGGGGTTAAAGGGAGAAGGGTTTGCTCAAGCAGAATGACAGACAAGAAAGCATAACAATACAGCTTCCTACAGCTATCAGTAACAAAAACAATAGATTATTCATATTAGTTTTAAATCTCTCCCTTTCAATCTAAAAGGTGTGGAGAAAGCCCATTCTGATTTCTGATTAATCTCTTACTTGCATGTCAGAAAACAAACAAAAACACTGTACTTGATTTTGTCATGAATTGATAATTCTTACTATGCAGTGTAGGCAAGTAGATAGGCAAAGAATCAGTGGTCAGAATATTGTTAGTGTTTGAATAAGGTTTATGTGACTGGTGGCAAACTGATGGAGTGCCTGCCTAGTCATGTGTCCAAATGCACAGTCAGTTACACCCCAGCATCTAATAAATTAGAAGCCATTGGATTTAGCAAATTGCTCAGAATACTTTACATGAACACCAATAGAATTCAAGCCATCAACATGTGGATGGGACATGACACTGGCTCAGCCATAATCTCCTTCATTTGATTACACTGGTATTCATCTCAGTTTAAATAGTTTTTAAAAGGAGATGTATCAATTACTTTAGCAGAGTATAACAAGCAATGGGAAAAGTTCTTGGTCGTTGATTAGGAGTGATCCCTCTGAATGCTCATGGTTTAAAAAAAGTTACTGTTAAAGTGCTTAACATTCAGAACAAGACAAAGCCAAGGCACAAGCAGAAAAGCTTCTAGAACTGGCTTGCCTGCATGTGAATGTACTGAATAACATTTGAAAGAACCCTCATGGTCCACATTCCCTTACAGAAGATGAGAGAGAGAAAGGAAGAAAGAAGAAAAGGCATTTCCTTTAGCAAAACAGGAGGGTAAACTAAGGGAGAAAAGGTCAAGAAGAAGTAAATGCCCACTGCTCTTGGCTATTTCTTTAATTCACTGCTTCCCAGAGTGAAGACCTGCAAATATAAATGTTCCTGCACTTATATTAGCCATTTCTAACCAACCAACAGGTCATGCTTGCATTAATCTGTTTACTACTTCATGGGCCATTTAATGAGGTTCTAATTTATGGCAAACACACTTTGCTGTAGATGGAGTCTAGGTAGATGAATTAGGTTTGCCTTAGGCTCAGTATGTCTTTGTTTATGTGATGGAACAACTTTGCCTTTGTTAAGTGGTTGGAACAAAAGCTCTGGTATGAACCTTGTTAGTCATAATTTGAAACCTATGTTGCAAAATAGCACTTGAAATTAAATTATGTGTGGGCAACCATGAGGTATAGGTTGCACATGCTTGCAACCTGATCATGACCTGGTCATGAACTGTATGGAACATGAATGACTATATATAAACTTGCTGAGAACTATAATCCTATTCCACCCCTAATCCCTTCCTTCACTCCTTTGCTGAGCTGGGAAAAATGACTGTTGGATGTACAAGTCAGGAAGTCAGTGCCAGCTGTGATGCCAAGAAACCTTTGACCACAAAATATTCAGAGGGATTTCAACAGACTTTGCAAAAGGTAGTCCAATCTTGGTGGCACCCTGGCTTTGGAATGCATTTCTTAGGGAGCGCCATTAGGCCATGGGTTCCCAACCTACAGCCCATGGGCTAGACCTGGCCTGTGGCGCCATTCCATCCAGCCCATTGTTGTCATCACTGCCACTGCTGCACCGAGAAGTGGAAGTGGACACATTTACGTCAGCCATAAATTGTGCCCGTGCATGCATAAACGTGCATGCTGTCGTAAATGCAGAAATTGGAATATTTGCGACAGCCATAAATGCACCCACTTCCGCTTCTGGGGGACATGGTCAGGCCCTCTTAGCTGTCCAGGGGGCATGGTCAGGCCCACAGTGTAAAATGGTTGGCCACCCCTCCACTAGGCCCATGAATTCGGTGGAAATTACAACTCTTAGAAAACACCGAATACAAGTGCTCTGCAGCTCTATTTGTGTAAGGATATCCCAAACCTATGGGAGTCTATCTATATACTTTCTGATGCTTTGTTTTCCTGATATAGTAACAAGAGCTCACAGGTGAGAAGGTGAGAGAAGGGATGGACTGTGCTTATTCCCTTAGAAACCACATACCGTGTTTTCCCGAAAATAAGACACTGTCTTATATTTTTAAAAACTCCAAAATATGCACAAGGTCTTCTTTTCAGGAGATGTCTTATTTTTCCATGACGAAGAAGTTACTTCGTACACATACAGTACACATTTATTGCTGATACAGCGGATCGTCAGGGCAAGATTTAGGTGAGGGCCTTATTTTCGGGGAGGGGGGGCTTATATTTCCAAGGTGGGGGAAAATGGGGGGGTGCCTTACTATAGGAGGAGGTCCTATTTTTGGGGAAACAGGGTAGTAGAACAGCTCCATTGTCCACTATTTCAGGTAAGCCATCACAACCAGTAACCATTATACCACTGCTTCTCTTCTCAGTCCAGTCTCCTTGCCTACTTAACCAAAGGGTAATGTAGGGCAGGGGAAAGGGAATGCTTATACTTCCTATGCTGATCACAAGGTGCCCTCAGGTAAAGACAAGATAGAATACTGTGGGTATGGAAAGTGACTGATCTGGCTGGAGGAGTGTAACCACTTCTGGATAAGATTGGACTCCCACTGAAAAGACCAAATGTGTAAATTTGTGAGTTGTGCTTGACCATTCTGGAAAGCACAAGTGATGAGGAGTGGTCTGGAGTAGCTTTTGCCAAGTTAGATACTGTACTGTATTTATCTTCAATGCCCTGAACAACTTGGAGACAACATTATTTAAAAACAACTATCTCCACCAACAGAAACCTGACCAACCCATTAAATTAAATATCTGAAACTATACTCATTGACACACCTTTAATGACCAGTTAGCTTGGCAGAATCAGGCACAGGGGCTTCTTGGTAGTAGCCCCTACATTATTGGACTCCCTTCCCTCCTCAGAGATGTAGAATCAGACCTTGCAAGTCCACCTATCTCAAACAGCTTTCAGTTGATATATTTGATCAGAAGTCATATGTTGTCAGCCTCAACTACTTTAATAATAATTGTGTGCCTTCAAGTTGATTTTGACTTGTAGCAACACTTTTCAGGGCTTTTTTAGGCTGTGAGTACTCAGACGCGGCTTCCCATGCCTTTCTTCTGGGAGCACTGTGGTACTATGCAGCTTCCCTAAAGCCACACAGACTGCCTGTTTTCCTTGGAAGCACACTGAGGAATTAAAATCCTAAACTGTCCAGCCAATCTCCTTATAGGGTTGTTATGAGGATGATGTAATAGGGAAGAGAGTCGTATATGCTATATTGTGCTCATTGGAGGAAAGACAAGATTTAAGTGTTTGTTGTTCAGTCGCACAGTCAATTCTGACCTTTTGCGACCCTATGGACCATTGCCCACCAGGTACCTCTGTCCCAGTGATGGGATGTAACAGGTTCTCACCAGTTCGCCAGAACCGGTAGTAACTTTTCCCAGTGTCCCAGAGAACTGGTAGCAGCTTTTGGGGGGAATCACCTTCGGGGCTTACCTTTTGACTTGGTGTGCATGCATGCCTACAGTGTTTGGTGCGTATGCACGGCCTCCTTGCTGCCTTCCTTGCTGTCCTTGTGTTGTGGGTGAGTGAGTTGAGGTGTGTGTGTGTGTGCACTTATTTTTATTTTATTTTATTATTTTTTAATTTTTCTTTGGCTCCGCCCATGTCATGACATCATGACATTAGCTCCGCCCACACTGTGATGACATCACAGTGGAGTAGTAAAATTTTTGACATTCCACCACTGCTCTGTCCTCCACCATCCTCCTCAGCCCACCCAGCTCTGTGCCCATTGCATCTACAATACCATCTAGCCATCTCATTTTTGGCTGCCCCCTTCTTCTTTTGCCCTCCACCTTTCCTGGCATTTAAGTGTAAACAAGTAAAATTTGCTTTTTGTATTAGTGTTTTCTTTGGGCTTGGTCAAGAAAGATGATATTTAAATAGACACAGAGACAGACAGAGAGAGGAAGCAAATGAGCCAATAATATTCACAGGTATACAATAATAAGCAAATCTCCAACTATGAACATTTATTCCATTTGGTTGGCATTTTCACATTACTTGTATGAAGTTTGATTTTTAATTTTTCACAGGCACACATCGCTTTGGAAACTGTTAAGTCGTTGAAAATGGGTTTTAAAAGAGCAGCCAGACAACATCTTGCTTTTTTCAGCCAGTGACAGACAGACCATTATCCCTTATTAGAAGCCTATGCTAATACAAGCCTTTGCTGAAGCAATCAGAACTTCGAGGAAGGTGTGGTTGCCAGGGCTTGTGTTTGACATGCAGAAGTACAAAAGAAAAGTTGAATGAAGCTTCCAGTTTCCACCCACTCATCCATGGAACATGTTGATGGAAGGGAACAATGATGGCCTGTGCACTCATTTCTCATATCCCCATTAACAGCTCAAGGGAGATGTTCCCTAGAGTTGAAAACAAGGCTGGGCAACTGGTGACCCTCCAGGTGTGGTTGACCTACAATCTCCTTGATAGTACAGCCAATGATGAGGGATGCTTGGAGGGCCACAAATTGTCCACCTCACCTAAAAGCTGGCATACTAAGATTAAATTACCGTATTTGCTGGTGTATAAGACCCACTCCCCCCCCCTAAAAATACACTGGAAAAAATGGAGTGTGTATTGTACTGTATATAGCCATGATGGCAAACCTTGGCACTCCAGATGTTCTTGGACTTCAATTCCCGGAAGCCCAAGCCCCCGTAAATTCACATGAATGGGTTTGCAGTGATTCATCTGGCCCACATCACCCTCGTCGCTTCTGGAAGTGGACATGTTTTACTTCCGCTTCCAGGAGCAATGAGGGCAACATGAGCCCGATCCGAAGTTTTGCACCCCTGCTGAGAGGAACTATAATACAGTAGATGGGAAACTTTTAGCTATCAAGGTAGCTTTTGAAGTTTGGAGGCACCACTTGGAAGGGTACCATCAGAACTTGGAGCATGTACAAACTGCTCAGCAGGTACTTAATTTGTTGGTCCCTCTTCTTTGCCCAGTTTAACGTTTGCATCCAATACATGCACGAGGCTCAGAATAAACGAGCTCTCTCTAGGAAATCCAAATACAAGTTGGGTGTGGAACATGAACCTCTGTGGGCTCCGGTGTTTCCTCCTGAAGTATTTCCTGATGCGGTGGAACCACAACCTCTGGCTGATTGGGTTCGGGTACAGCAGAGCCAGGATCTTCATGCTTGGGCCAAGATCCTGGAACTAAGAAACAACCCTGGCTGTAGGTCAGACTACTCTCTGCAAGGAGAGGAACTTTGGTTCCATGAATGTTTGTTTGTTCCTTCAGGTCCTCTCAGAAAAGAAATCATTTGCTTTCACCATGACACACCGGCTGCAGGGCATTTCAGCTGCTTTAAGACAACTCATCTTGTCTCCTGAGTCTTTAACTGGCCATATCTGGAGGATGTCTTTCAACACATCCAACATTGCTCAGTCTGCCATCAGGCCAAGTATTCTGTGGGAAAACCTTCCAGCTTGTTACAACCTCTCCCTATGCCTTCACATCACTGGCATACAGTCTCGATGGATTTTGTTACAGTCCTTCCCAAGGAGCAGAAATTCTCCACTATCTGGGTGGTGGTGAATTTTTTCAACAAAGTGGCACACTTTGTACCCTGCATTGGTCTCCCTACAGCCCAAGGAACTGCACATTTCTACCTCCAGCATGTCTTTCATCTGCAAGGTATTCCAGAACACGTCATCTCAGACCATGATGCCCAGTTCACATCCTGCTATTGGAAATCCCTCCATCAGTACCTAGGAACACAACTTCACCTGTCTTCAACCCATCATCCACAGATGGATGGGCAGACCGTAAAGGTCAATGCCATCCTTGAACAATATTTACATTGCTACATCAATAATCAACAAGATGATTTTGTGCAGTTTCTGCCTTTGGCGGAGTTTGCTTATAACAATGGTGAACACTTCTCCACTGGACAGTCTCCCTTTTTTGCCAGCCATGGATTCCACTCTCAGTTTTGGCAAGCAGCTCCCATGGCCGACTCGGTTCCAGCTGCAGGAGAGTTTGTCCAAGATTTGGAAGTGCAACATGACTTGCTCCGTGAGGATCTGGATCTGGCAAAGGAGGCATATAAGGTCCAGGTGGATAGGCATCACCAGCTGGGTCCTTTTTTTCCAGGGAACAATGTCTGGTTATTGACCCACCACTGGGGCCTCCTCTCTGGCTACAGGCTGTAGAATGCAGGCTGTGAGCCCTCTATGTTCATGCCCCACTGGGGTTTGCTGTTTCTGGTTACAAAGCACCTTTAAAAGGTTATTTTTAAAGAAACCACTCCTGTGTCCAGATGCTCTAGAACAGTGGTTCCCAACAGGGGGTACACAGGCACAGCCCACAGGGGGACTTTAATTCCCAGAAACCTAAGTCAGTACATTGGCTGATCAGTGCTTTGGGGAAATGACTTAGGCTTCTGGGAATTGAAGTCCACAAACCAGCATTTGGGAAACACTGCTCTAGAACAGTGATGGTGAACTTTGTAGAGGCTGTGATCAAGGAGGAGGAGGCATGTGGGCAGGCACCATGAGTCCCCACACACCACACAGCAAAGTCACTTGAGGTGCGCTGGCAACACAATGTATGCACATCCCCCCATGGGTTCTCCCCACCCCTATGAGTGCCCCACCCCACCCCACAGGCCACCACATCCCCTGACAAGTGCTACCCACCACCCCTGTACAAGTGCTGCCTACCATCCCCTATACAAGTGTGCCCTACTCCCATGGGGCCTCCCCAACCCCTGCAAGGCTCCCCCCCTGGGCCTTCCCATCCCCCTCCCCACTTTTCCAGGTAAGGTGGCCTTCTCCCACCTTACCTCATCCAGCCACATCCTCCTTGTCGGAGTTTCATTTTCCCTTCTCATCTCCCCTTTGGCAGAAGCAAGTAAGTCAAATGGGGAAGCAGCTCCAACCAAGCTGGGCAGGGTGAGGCTTCCGCTTGATGCCCCACATGCTAGGGCTGTAGAAGGAGGGCTTTGTGCTGGTTCACTAGTAAGCCCATTCAGATCTTCCTGTTCTGCCTTTCTTGCCATGACTAGAGAACATTGATCAGTGGATCGCCCTTGAAGCATGGATTTAATCTCCCACCCACCCACCCACCGTGAGCACCGCACTCTTATTTTGGGTGTATTTTGGGAGCCAGTGAGCTTCACTATTCACTGCTGAAGACCCGGTTCTCACTGTTCAACCTCTCTTCTCGGCTGCTAGAGGCTTTCTCTTTTGTGCTCCATGTTTCCCCCTCAGCTACTGCTGTGTCTTGGCTTCTCTGTTGTTCTGGATGGAGGCTGGGCTAGTGGGAATGCTGAGTCTGTCAGTGAGAGCCATTGTGCCTGTCAGAAGAGACTACATTATTCAAAAAGGCATTCAGAGTGATTCTAGAGGCAGAGTGTCTACTGCCATACAAGCAAGCTGAAATTATGTGACCTTAGTTCCTACCTTCTGTGGTTTTAACATTATGTAGCCAGTCCTAAACCTTTTCCCTCTAATTTCTGTTGAATATATGAATGCAACCCCACAATCCTGTGAGTTAATGTAAATTGTATATATAACCAAACAATAGGAGGAGTTATCCATTTTCCCACCTGACCTGATTAGAATGCTTGCTATTCAGTTTCCTGTCAGATAGTGATCTGTGTCTCTGAGGTAATTTTTCATTGTCATGTTACAGTGGAAACCTGGGTTATGGAATTAATCCATTCTGGAACATTTTCTGTAAAGTGATTTTTCTGCACAGTTTCCCATAGGAATGCATTGAATTAAAAAAAAAACCATTCTGGAGGTTAGAAAAGAGCAAAAAAACAAACAAACATTTTTCTGTTCAAAACTCTTTGTAAAGTGGTGAAAACATAGCGAAACACTCCAAAATGCACTTTAGAAAGAGTTTGGAAAGAAAAAAACCAAGGTTTTTTCTTTTTTGCTTTTTAGTGAGCTTCAGAGCTTATTTTTTTTTATTTTCAAGGCATATGTGTCACATTTCCATCAGTGTCATCTAGTGGCCAGCCCTGGTAATTGCAGGAAAAGTCCCCGCCTAACAGGTGATCAGGGGTGGGATGGGTGGTGGTGGTATTTCCAGCATTTCCTCATTGCAGGGACAGCTTCTGCCGGAACCAAAAAGATTTTCAAAAATGGCTGGGAGTGTCTGGTGGTCTGGTGACCATGATAAATTACAAAAACAGCAGAGATTTAGCTGATGCAGAAAAGATTATGAAAAGATGGCAAGAGTACACAGAGGAACTTTACAAAAAGGACCTCAACACCCCTGATAATCACAGTGATGAGAGCCTTGAACTGGAGCTGGACATCCTGAAGAGTAAAGTCAGAAAAGCCCTAAAAAGTACTGCTAGTGGAGATGATGGTATTCCAGTTGAATTATTCAAAGCCCTAAAAGATGATGGAATTAAAGCATTGCATTCTATATGCCAGCAGATTTGGAAAACACAATAATGGCCACAGGATTGGAAAACTTCAGTATATGTTCCGATCCTAAAAAAGGGCAATGCCAAAGAATAATCAAATTATTGAACAACTGCGCTCATCCCACATGCTAGCAAGGTCATGCTCAAGATAATACAGGACAGGCTTCAGCAGCACATGGAGAGAGAACTACCAGAAGTACAGGCTGGGTTCGGAAAAGGCAAAGGAACTAGAGACCAAATTGCTAACATACTTGGATCATGGAGAAAACAAAGAAATACCAGAAACAAGTCTACTTCTGTTTCATTGACTACAGCAAGGCCTTTGACTGTGTGGACCACAATAAAATGTGGCAAGTAATTAAAGAGATAGGAATACCAGAACACCTTATATATATCATGAGAAATCTGTACATGAGTCAAGAAGCAACAGTTAGGACAGGAAATGGAATGATGGAGTGGTTTGGAATAGGAAAAGGAGTAAGACAAGGCTGCATTTTGTCACCCTGCTTATTCAACTTATACACAGAGCACATAATGCGCAATGCAGGGATGGAGGAATCACAATTTGGGATCAAAATTGCTGGGAGAAACATCAACAATTTGAGATATGCAGATGACCTAATGGCAGAAGGCGAAGAAGACCTAAAGAAGCTCCTGATTAGGTTGAAAGAATAGAGTGCAAAAGCTGGCTTGAGACTCAATATCAAGAAAACCAAGATAATAGCAACAAGCCCTATCACTCCCTGGAAAATAGATGGGGAAGAAGTTGAAGCAGTGACAGACTTTACATTCTTAGGATCCAAGATCACTGCAGATGGAGATTACAGCCATGAAATAAAAATGCGAGTAATCCTTGGGACGCAAGCTATGAAAAATTTGGGCAACACAGTTAAAAATAGAGACATCACCTTGCAAACAAAAGTCCACATAGTCCAGTAGTGATGTATGGTTGTGAGAGCTGGACCATAAGGAAGGCTGAGCGCAAAAGAATAGATGCCTTTGAGATATGGTTTTGGAGGAGAGTTTTCAGAGTACCCTGGACAGCAAGGAGAACAATAGGTCGATCTTAGGAGAAATCAACCCTGACTGCTCCTTAGAAGGATAAATAGTAAAGATGAAGCTATCAAATGAGAAGATAGGATTCACTTGAGAAAGCCTTGATGCTGGAAAAGGTGGAGGGCAAAAGAAGAAGGAAGTGGCCAAACATGAGATGGCTAGATGGTATTGTAGATGCAATGGGCACAGAGCTGGGTGGGTTGAGGAGGATGGTGGAGGATTGGGGTGCCTGACATGCGGTGGTCCATGGGGTAGCAAAAGGACGAAATTGACTATGCGACTGAACAACAAGAAGCCATGAAACTTAGAGCAAGTCTATTCAAGCCATTTTGCTCTGTTGTTAGAACACCCTAAGCTTTCCCTGAGTGCTGCTTTTTGAACCCCTATTATGGGGTTCTAGTGGGGGGAGGCAAAACACATGTATTCACACAAACAAAGAACTTTATTTTTATTACTGCAGCAATGATCTCCAATGTGAAAATAAAAATATAATTTCACTTCTCCTGACCATTCACAGAGGATCAGAGGAAGTGTTCAATTAACGTTTCAAAGTGTTGGTTCTTGTTCAATGAGAAGAACGTGCCGAATGACACATCGGTCCTCCACACAAACAACTAACAACTGGACTCTTTGCAAAATAATGTTAAGAGTGACAGATGAACCACTATAGATAAGATTTATAGGCCTAAATTTTGTACACTTTGTGCAGTGTAAGCTGATGACATCATCAACTGCTAAAATTAATTTTAAATTAATTAAATACTTTTTTCATCCTACAGTATTTCCATTTCCATGGCTCCCTAGGGCTCCCTTTAGCCATGGGAATGCCTTTGGGAGCCTAGGGACAGTGATGGGGGATCCCTTAATAGCCAGAAATTGCTGCCAAATCCTATTTGACAGTTCAATGGACACTAATCTAGCTAGTGTATATTTTCCAAGGTGTGTCCCATTTAACTGACATTTAAGTGGTCGTCATTCAAATTCCGATTGTTTTCAATCCTGTCACTGTAATAAATGTAGGGAAATGAGTTAAGCATGTATACAAACTTTTTCTAAAAATACCAGCTGCTGAGATATGATTTCATTCAATTAAGGATATTTGTTTACCTCTTTCAATGCAAATTTGGCAGATGATCCTTTAACCACTCTTTCATCAATGTCTCTGATTCTCATTCTCACTGTCATTTCCCTCTTCCTTGTTTTTACTTCCACAGCAACCCTGTGAGGTAGAGATCGGGCTGAGAAAGGCTGTTTGGGCCAAGACCACCAAATAAAGGTATGTCCGACTGTGCTGCTGGATCATTCCAGAAAAGTGGTATTAGTTGAACCTTTCCCTCAAAAAATACCCAACTGCCAAGCAGTAGCGTGCTGGCCCACAGGGATACAGGGACTCATTCCGGTGCGCCCCAGTGACTCCCCCCCCCCCCGTGGCAGGCAGAGGCAATGGGAATGTATGGGATTTCTCCCCCCAACCCCCCATTAAGTGCCCCCATCACTTCCTGTCCACTGTCCTCCCAAGGTGCCCAGCACACCCCTGCCGTCAAGTGTTCTGTGGATGTATATGTTCACCTCACACGCAATGCACTGACTAGGCATAAACAGGGGGTAACCCTTCACACTACTGTGCACAAAAGAGGGCATAGGTGGGTGGCAGGGGCTTTTACCAAGGGGTAAGCCCAGTGGGCAAGGTCCTATTCACCTGTCATTAGAATTATTGAAGAGATGAGGGGGGAAATTGCTTCTTGATTGTGTATCACCTGCATAGTAAATAAATTCTCATTTCCTTTGCCACTCAAGTTGGATGGCTGTTGAGCAGATCAAAATGACCCACATCATCACAGTTCATTAGTGGCTCTGGGGTACACAGAAAGAGCTCCCTTGAAGATTGTAGTATTTTTGAACCACAATCGACCATACCCTGGTAACGGCAATCTTTCTCACACTAGGTCAGGCGAAGGGAACTGCAGAATGAATCCACCAAAAGATGGTTTCATTTTGGAAGTTTCATGTCTGGCCTAGACATGGAATAATAATAATAATAATAATTAGTGGCTCCCATTTTTTAAGGTGTATCTACTACTACACTATACAGTTGGAATAATTTGATAGAATTTTAAATTTCCAATGGCTCCATCTTCTGGAATCCCAGGATTTTTAGCTTGGCAAGATATTTCAAATTTTCTGCTAGAGAGTTCTAGTGCACTGTCCTGAATTACAGTAAAGAACTCTTAACTACCTTCACCAAACTTGGGTGAATCCCAGGATTCACTAGGTCAGGGACAAAACCAAAGCAGTTAAAGTGGGATCAAATGTCTTTAACTGGGCACTGTAAATACAGTCTAGCAATAGGGCTGACTGTAGATCAGGAGTTCTCAACCTTTTTAAGCTGGGTCACATTCCCTCAGAAAGCTTTGGGGGCCAGATAGCCATTTTGCCCTTCCTCTACCACATGGCACTTCTGGGTGTGGTTGAGGCAGTAAGGGGACACATGAAAAGGTGCTGTGGGGCACATCCAGCCCACAGGCCACAGTTTGAGAATCCCTACTGTAGATAGTAAGACTGCTGAGGAAGGAGCCTAACTTGGGCCACTGAAGCACATTCAGCCTCCACCAAAACTACATCCTATGCAATGTCCTCTGGAGACAATTTGGGCCTGAATGAGAAGGATGAGCTAGCTGAGTCTCAGTCCAACCAAGGTAGAAGAACAGGCATGAGGAAATCAAACAGAATTCCCTTGAAGGACTCATACTTCAATTGGGGAGGTTTTTTGGACTTGATCAGGCAGTGGAAACAGCTGGGAGTGGATTAAAATTGGTTTAACAACAGCATTTATATCTATAAGGGATGAAGCTTGCCATGGTTACTGTGTACTAATGATGTCCATACTTGAATACTTTAATGCACAACACATGGGGACAGCCCTCAAAGGCAGTTTGAAAGTTACTTCTGGTGCAAAATGCAGAGTTTGGGGTCCAGGTAGTCAAACATATGAAGCCTGCCTTGGTCTAATTAAATCAGTTGCCCAGGCCATTTCCAGACCCAACTTACAGCACTGGTAATGATTTTTTGAAACATACCAAGACGCCCTTATGTTGATAAGATTCAGAGGCCTGGCACTCTGCCCCTCATGAAAACAATTAGGCTGGCACATACAGGTGGAAGGTTTTATTTTCCAGAATTCCCCTTGGTTGAGACTGAATTAATCCCATCAATACAAACCTTTTGTGACATCTGGTATTATTATATTTTGTTTGCTACACTTGGGTTGTTATTGTTGGCCGATGCTGCTTAATGTTATTATCATTGTATGTTCTTTGTTTTCGATGTTTTTGAAATGCCAAACAAGGGTGGATTTTTAAACATATTGGTACAATATTGTTTGACTTATATATTATTGGAAAACAGTTTATAGCACAAAAATAATAATCTGAAAAACAGGTTAGAAACAAGGTATTAATCTGGGGAATATTTGAAATAAACCAGAAAACTGGGAGCATTTCATATTTGTTATTCCACCAGTTTCTACCTATTTCTAGCCTTAAGAATAAAAAAACCCAAATATCCTTCCGAGGTCAGGAAAATGAGTACCTAGCATGCTGCCCCCCAAATAATAATAATAATAATAATAATAATAATAATAATAATAATAATAATAATAATAATAATAATAATAATAATAATAATAATAATAATAATAATAATAATAATAATAATAATATTCTTGTAAACCACCAAGAGACTGCTCTAAGCACCATGGAGCCATTTATATGTATAACTGTTATATTACTACCGTGCTGGTGAAACAGAACATTGTAACATTAAATGTCCAAGAACAAATCATTTGTCAATAATTTCATCACCCCTCCTGGGAAGACATGTCAACCTGACAGGAAGCCAAACACAAACTTTACTGCATGTCTTGAACAAGAACAGAATAAAAATAGAGGAAGTTCCTGAATGGTGCTGTCCACTAGAGCAAGCGGGTTGCCATCCCATAATAACCTGAGACTGACCACAGCCAGCCTATTCTTACCTGCTTTCTTAACAGAAGTAGAGGATTAGGCCTCACCTGCGGTGGGTATATGTGATTGCTTACTTGCCTCTGTGTACATGCATGTTTGTGTATGAATGGGTACTTGTATACGTCCATGTTTACTCATTTTTGACCCTGGTTCCTGTTGTTCCTTTGGCTGCTATGCCCTCTGCCTTTACCAGTGACAGTGAGCCAGTTAGTATGGCTCTTGACTTGATGTTACACCATTTTGCTGCTTTAGGCAAGAGATAGAAAAATGTCCCTTTCGCCCCACTGCCCAGAGTCTTGTTGTTGTTGTTGTTGTTCAGTCGCACAGTCGATTCCGACCCTTTGCAACCCCATGGACCACTGTCCGCCGGGCACTTCTGTCCTCCACCATCCTCCTCAAATCGCTCAGCTTTGTGCCCATTGTCTCTACAATACCATCTAACTTAGGGAATGACGGGAGAGACTGCATCATATGGACAATTTTTTCCTCCAAACACTGGTTCTGGACTTCTTTCCGCAGGAGCTGCTGTCTGAGATGACTCCCTCACTCCACTGAATGGTAAGTCCATCCTGTCATTGGTGCTAATAACCAATGGATAATATCACAACATAATCCACATAGCTCCTGAAGCCGCATTACTCCTTTCAATGGGTCTTGCCTAGGTGAATCCTCCATTCAGCCACACTCTTAGTCAGTTGATTTGTTAATAACTGGAAAATCCTGGCACAGGTAAATTTTGAGGGAAATGCTGGCCTGAGTTTGGTTTTCAAGTTCTTATTTGTCACCCAACCTGGAAAACACAGCCTGGTTTGTGTGTTCAGCATTGCTCTGGTGACTGTCCAATATCAATATATTATAGTACTTTCCTTGTCCCTAAAATCCCAATTTCACTTTCTGTCATCACCCATGTTATTGTTGAACACATTTGCTAAGTCAATAGGCCTGATGCAGATGAGGCATAGCTAAAAGTGTTTGTCTTATTTCTGCCTTTACAGAAAGGTTAATCCACACACCCCCACCCTTCCCCACAAAAACTTAATTTAATTGACAAGCAGGACAGAATGTTTATAATACCCAGTCCTAAACTTGGGCCTATTAGTTATGCAGATGTCCTAATGCACATGTCATTCCTTCTTTCCAGAAGGGTTCAGGAAGGAACAGCAGCTGTAAATATATAAGTTTCCATTCTTTCCAATAAAGAACTCAAAAATTCAAGTACTGTATCTGTCTATTTCAAACAGAACAAGACTGCCAAAAGGAAGAGAAAGAAACTCACACTCACATATACACATAAATTTACTATACATTTACATATACATAATGTTGGGATCAGCTTGACAGCACACTATTATTGTTATAAATATACATAAATGTGTATATGTTTATTGAAAAAAGATGATTATTAAAACATATATACAGTGGTACCTCATACAACGATTTTAATCTGTTCCATGGGGCTCGTTGTTGTACAAAACAATTGCTATATGATGCATGCATCGTACAACGATTTTTTTGTTAAGTGGTTTTCCCATTGAAAAATTGTTGTACGATTTTTTTTCCATAGGGAAAATTGTTATAATATACGGGATGCCATTTCCCCCAAAAAACCTAATTGTTATACGATTGCATTGCTATACAGGATAATTGTTTTATGAGGTTCCACTGTACATACATTTCTTAAAATGGCATGATGATTTGTTGAGGTTCCACACATGCAGGATACTTGTGGCAGTCAAGAAGAGAGAAAGTGAGATAGGGTCTAAACCATGGGTGCCCAAATTTTTTGGGCTGTGGGCCGGTCACGTGGTTCAGGGAGCTGGTCACTATGGCCCGGAGACTGGATCTGGCCCCCCAATGCCAATTCATCCAGCCTGTGAAGCCCTCATCACTCCAGGAGCGACGAGGGCTCTGTGGGCTATATGAATTGGCATTGGGGGCGAGATCAGGCCTTGGGCCATTGTTTGGGCATCCCTGGTCTAAACCATGCCTGGGTAAAGTGTAGCCCTCAGAGACTGGTGTCTTGGAGTTCCCAACAACCCTAGACCAAGATCCATTGGTGAAGGACAATGAGAGCTGTAGTTCACACGTACATCACCTTTGATCCAAAGGGATTATCGTTATTTCCAGAGGAGGCTTTTACTACAGAGTCACTCTAACTCGTCTCACTCATACATTTTTATCAGGGATTCAGACTTTTTAATCATACAGTTCCAGTGGTGGGTATCAGCAGGTTCTCCCCAGTTCACCAGAACCAGTAGCAGAAATTCTGGTTGGCCCTGCCATCCAAGTTTTGAAATAAAGTAGTCCTAATCCGGGTGTAATGCAGGGCTTTCCCCCTGGCCACGCCCACCATACCACACCCACAGTGTGGTAGTAAACGTTTTTGAAGCCCACCAGTGTTTCCTGAAGTCTAAATGGAAATTCCAGGGACTTAAACATATCACAAATTGGATCTGACACCTAATGCTGCATGTTGCCTCTCCCCAATTTAAGTGATGCTTCTATAGTTAATAAAAAGTTTTTAAATTACTTGTGTATGGGGTTTGGGTCATACAGTAGTGTCAGCCTGTTGGCTCATCTGACCCCTCCCTCTCTCAAAGTATTAACTTTTAATCTTTTTATCTTTGCTTAGTTTTTAATATTTTAATATTAATTTTAAATTGGATTGTGTTTTGTATCTTTTTAAACCTTTGTTAGCTGTCCTGGGTCTCTTTGAGGAGGGCGGCATATAAGTCATAATAAATAAATAAAATAAAATAAAATAAAATTTAAACTATATTTGCCAGTTCTCTAGGTTTACTTTTCAGTAAGCATCAGAATTAAATTATGATTGGGGTTTGTGTTGCCACTATAATCAATGTGGATTCAGTTAATGGGGGAAAATAGAGGGAACTCAGCAAAAGAAAAGCATAATGTGTTCCATGGAATTGCTCTTTAAGCAAGATTGCTCTTTAAGTGAGACACCATTGTAAGTGACCAATTGTGACTTCTGGTGGGGAAGATTGCAAATCCCGATTTATTTGTTAAGTGAGTTTTTGGTTGGTTTTATTTCTTAAGCAAAGCGAACATTCAGAGAAAATTCTGTCTTTAAGTGAGTTACTCTTTAAGTGAGGCACTCTCTATGCAAGGTTTGACTGTACTATAATTAGTTTCAGGGCCATGATATTTAAAGCACCAACTGTATTTAGAATAAAATCCAACCAAATTACAAATTCAGCAGATCCAAAAGGATATTTGTGAAAACATTCTACTAGTTTTCTCTTGACTGTAAAAAATTAATAAATTAATAAATAACATTTAATAGGTCTCCCAGAACAGAGACTGACATGTGCTTTGGGATCCATTAGATCAGTGATGGTGAATCTTGGCACTCCAGATGTTCTGGAACTTCAATTCCCAGAATCCCTGATCAGCAGGAGTGCTGACATGGGTTTCTGGTAATTGAAGTCCAAGAAAAGCTGGAGTGTCAAGGTTCTCCGTCACTGCATTAGACAAAAACAGAGGTTGTAGGCAAACCAGATTCATATGCAGGTTAAGAATTTGCTTGGGAAGCTTTGGGTTCAGTTCTTTTTCTTAAGGAGAAATTCCACTCAGATGGTCTCTGTTGGACTTGCAGGTCGCTATCAGGAGAGAAGCAAAGGAGGGAAAGGGGAACACCCAAACATTAGCTTCCTGGAGAGGATGATTAAAAACAACACAGGGAATAAACTTGGTCTGGCTTTTTTTCTTCCCAAAAGGGAAAGTACTCGCCTATTCTCCCCAGATCAAGACATGTAAATAGCTCTGTCTCTATTTGCATTGCATAAGCAGCACCTGTAACTCTTCTACTCAAAAAAATGGTATTTGTACGATTTAGGGATGTAGTCACCATTGTCATACGATTGTGTTTCGACACAACCATTGCAACAGGATTCTGACAAGGATTCTGATCAAGTCCACTTCTTCATTGGACTTGATCCACGAAAGCTAACAATAAAAATATAGCAGTTAGTCTTTAAAGTGCTACAGTATTTTTGTTTTATTACTTTTTTGTTTTCTGATATGCCTGAACGACAGACTAACATTACTACTATTCCAAAAAGGATTCTGACAGTGACCTGAACTTTTTTTCAAGAATTATTTTTTCCTCCCCTGCTCTCAGAAAGGAAGGAAGGTCAAAAAAGAGTTTTTCTGATTTAAATTGGCATCACTGCTTGCCACTGTAGATCTGAGGAAAAGGAAATCCTCTTGACCAGTCCTAGAGGTCGGTCGGGAAGATCCGTGACCTACGCCAGGGCCTGCTTACTCTCAAGCAAGCCGCACAACGGTCAGTATGGCTGGGCTTCCTCCGAAGGAAAGGAACACCCAAAGGCTTCCTTGAAAATCAGTCTCGCCCCCCTCCCGCTGGACGTCCCCCTCAATGGATACCTAGGGTGATGCAGTGGGTAGAGTTAACAGACTAAGACTCAGGAGGCCTGGGTTGGAATCCCTGCTCCACCATGGAAACTCACTGGGGGTGTGGAACTGGTAAAACAAAACACTCCTTAAACATATCACTTACCTTGAAAGCCCTATAAGGCTCGCTCTGCGTCGCTTCCGATCCTGAGGTCTTAAAGGGTGTGTGTGTCCCTCCCGTTGAACTCAAGTGGGATTACTTTGGTATAAGCAGAGCTATAGGATCGTTGCCATCCCTTTCCACCGAAACAAGCGAGTTTTTAAAGTGCTTTGTTTTGCCTGGATCGGGCCCAGGCGATGACTCTGACAAGATGGATTTGGAGATGTACCGGTAGTTACCATTGTCTTTGCTCCAGTATTAGGAAAGGGGGTGTGTGTGACTAACTAAAAACCCAGCTTTCAGGTCAATTCTAAGCTTACTTACCGGTAAACGTCGTCGAGTATTATGGGGTTGGGGCTTCCGATTAGAAATCTAGTCCTAGTTTGGGGGGCTTTTTTAGTCACACACGTTGATAATGTCCTTCCTATTAAAAACAGCTTCGAAGTTGAACTTTAGGGAAGCTTAGTGTGAAATCCCTTTCATCCGTCCCTTCATTAACAATTGGATTCACCAGACATGCCACAGACGATTAAACTAACACAAAACATAAATACAGTATCTTAAAATATTTTATTGGTGAGCAATCCAACAACTAAAGGTAAATGTTTTCCTTGCTCGAAATCCAGTCGTATCCTACTCTAGGGTTCAGTGTTCATCTCTGTTTCAAAGGCGAAGTGCCAGCGGTGGTCATGTGGCAGGCATGGCTGGACACCGGAAGGCGCGGAACGCTGTTTACCTTCCCACCGGAGTGGTCCCTATTTATCAACTTGCAATTTCTTGGTTTCGAACTGAGTTGCTTCGGCAAGTAGAGCGGCATATAAGTCTAATAATAATAATAATAATAATAATAATAATAATAATAATAATAATAATAATAATAATAATAATAATAATAATAATAGTTTGGCAGGAGCTGGGACAGAGACGGGATCTCATTCCGTCCTGCAGTACTCGAGAATCGAACTGCTGACCTCCCACCACGTGAGTCACTGCAGTCCCTCTAGATCAGGGATGCCCAAACTTTTTGGGCCATGGGCCGATCATGTGGTTTAGGGAGCTGGTCACTAAGGCCCAGGGGCCGGGTGTGGCCCCCGACGCCAATTCATCTGGCCCGCAAAGCCCTCATTGCTCCTGGAAGTGGAAGTAAAACGCGCCTGTACAGGTGCATTTTACTTCCGCTTCCAGGAGCAACGAGGGCTTCCTGGGCCGGATGAATTTGCATCGGGGGCCGCACCTGGCCCCCGGGCCTTAGTTTGGGCACCACTGCTCTAGATAGATAGATAGATAGGCAGGCAGGCAGGCAGACACTCAAAAGATCTGAGTTCGAATGCTCACTCAGGCATGGAAACACACTGGGGATGTGGCGCTGGTAAAACTATTACTGTACTGTATTTAAATATCGCATTTACCTTGAAAACTCCTAGCTATAAGTCTGTTCCGACTTGAGGGTACATAACACCTAACGTCCTCTGGCCGGGAGGAGGAATGGACTTCAGCTGTTTGTACTGTGTTCTTTTTTTCTTATTGTAAGCCGCCCTGAATCGCCACGGCGAGTGGGCGGCGATATAAATCTAAATAAATAAATAATAACATTGAAATCAAGGGGGTTATACTTTCCACTGCAAAGCGTCGTTTATACCATCAGCTACACACCGAGTTCAATTCACTCTTTGAGGTTCACATGGCGTTTAAAAAGTTAGCTTAATGATTGGATTAAAATGTTTTTTAAAAAAAATATCTTGTGGCCGAGTGTATTCGACTCTTTAAACACCCTTATAACTATACTGTAGCAGTTTAACCATGATGGTACCCTAATGGCAGTCTAATTATATTTGAGGTTAAAGAATAATCTCCCAAAGTGGCGCCTCTCTCTGTAGGCTTTTGGGGAGAGGAGGGGGAGAAGAAGTGGAACAAATTATATTTCGTTCTGTATTTTATATGGAGGAGGTAGGTATCCGCATCTGTCCATCACGAAACAATTCTGTTGTCTTTCTAGGCAACGAGAGGCAGCTTTCGGTTTCTTAGACGGATTTCGATGACTCTCAGCAACAAACTACCATTCTCCCTGCTGTGTTTGCCCATCCGCGGAATCAGGATCAGGTCCATTTCTCCGTTGTTTCAGCCGGTGAGTTAATTTCCCGTCGGTTCTCCAAGGTAAAACCCATCCCGGCGTTAATTCTCCGATTAAAAACCCTCTCTCGATGGAATGAAACATTCTGATTAACAGTAATCGCAACGTGGCTTTGAGTGCGCTTAGGAATGCACTGTAAGGTAAAGGTAAAGGTCGCCCTTGCTCGAAAGCCAGTCGTATCCGATTAAACTAACACAAAACATAAATACAGTACCTTAAAATATTTTATTGGCGAGCAATCCAACAACTAAAGGTAAACGTTTTCCTTGCTCGAAATCCAGTCGCATCCGACTCTACGGTTCAGTGCTCATCTCTGTTTCAAAGCCAAGAGCCAGCGCTGTCTGCTTCTGCAGACGTTTCCGTGGCCATGTGGCAGGCATGACTCGACACCGGAGCGCACGGAACGCTGTCACCTTCCCACCGAAGTGGTCTCTATTTCTCTACAGCACTTGCAATTTCCTGGTTTCGAACTGCGAGTTTGGCAGGAGCTGAGACGGGAGCTCATTCCGTCCTGCAGTACTCGGGAATCGAACTGCTGACCTCCCGCCTTTCAGACATCGTCTTAGCCGTATCCTTTTATTCGTGGCGCACACACCACCACCATCAGAAACAGAAGACAATTCTTTCTGGCAGGAAAATCGCGGAAAAGGGGTTTAATTTAATTCCTTTTTTTTTAACCAGTTGTAAAATAAGAGGTTATGTTTGCAAAATAAGCTGGAAGTGGATATTTGAAATAACGGCTCGGTAACGTAAAAGTAAAGGTCGCCCTTGCTCGAAAGCCAGTCGTACCCGCTTCTAGGGTTCAGTGCTCATCTCTGTTAGCCGGTCACAAAAGGAACCAGAGAAAGTCTGGTCTGGGCAGCTGAAGAAATTAACTCTTTTACCATGGCACGATCAACCTTTTGGTTCGACGGAACAATCCGGATTGGAGGTCTTCGCCTTCGCCGGGATAAACCGGTGCCTGCCAGCCATTGAGACCTGCCTGAAAAGAACGGGATGAGCTTAAGTGCCTCGCCGATCGCGTCGTTTCGTGCTGTCCGGGGGTCCCTCATCCCTCTCCGGTCCTCTCCTCCTCTCTCGCTCTGTCCGGGCAGCCCTCTCGCACCGGCAAAGGCAGACCGCGACAGCTCCTGAACCGGTCTGCCAACAAACCCGTTGGACTTCGTTCCCACGACGCCGATCCGAATCTAACGAATAAACGGGGGGTAAGACAGCAGCGCCCCCCCCCTTCACACCTTTCCCTGTTGTAGTCATGCCGCGTTAGGTTTAGGAAGAAATCCCGCTGAACACACACAGGGCAGGGCATCCTTTCTTCTTCTTCTTCCGTATCCGAATCCGAATATTGGCGATCCTCATGAAGATAAGCCATGAAAAGTGTCCTGGGAACAATATAATGCCATGGCCTTTCATTTGCCTTCTGCATCGCAACATGACCCATGTACCACTGATCCAGTTCCTCAAGTCACTTTCTGGTCCTGAGCCCTTTTGGCATGCAAAGTCCTCATCAGCCCCAGGCCAGTACTGATGAAGCTGCTGCCCTCCATCAAGAGGGATTCAAGTGGGATTTCATCCACATGGGGACCATCACCCTTCCCTGTGGACTTCAGCACCCAAGGCTGTTAGTCCTCAGGGTTGTCAGGTTAGTTAATCACTGCTAGTCTACTCCAGTGATTCTCAACCTGTGGCCTGCAGGCTGGATGCAGCCCGTGGCACCATTTTATGTGCCACTGCCTCCACCACACCAGGAAGTGCCATATGGCACTTCCCCCCCCCCCCATTAAAAGGTTGAGAACTCCTGGTCTACTCTATTACCATAGCAGGATAACATGGCCAGACTGACAGTCAGTCATCCTCTTTTGCACCTGGTGAAATGCCCTACAACAATTAGCTGGGACTTACCAGCGAGGTTCAGAAGGGAGGGGGGAGTGAGTGGCTTTACTGGTTTCCTGAAAGGTCAGATACTCTGGGCACCAATACCTCCATCCTCTTATTGTAGCCTTTTGTTGTAGCCTCCTGTTGCTTGACTAAGACTTCCCATTCAAAGATGGCTTTTGACCTTTGAAGACTAAGAGAACAGTCTGATGATGTCTACTCAGAAGTAAGACCCACAGAATTCAGGAGAATTTATTTCATTAAATGTGAATTGGACTGCAGGTACTACAAACTGACATTACAATGGCATGGCTCATGAAGATCTTTATCATATTTTTCATGCACTACTTTCAATGTTTTATATACTATCTAGTTCTTCTTCTTGGGGACTTTTGGTTTGTTGGTTTTTTCTTGGTTACTTTTTATTGCATGTCTTTCTTCTTACATTAACAGCATTACAGTACAGTATGTGCAAAACACAAGTACATGTTTTAAAAAACAATGATACAAAGAATTTCAGTGCAATCATACATGTCTGTTCAGATGTAAGCCCCATTCAGTTTAGATGACTTTACAATGAACATTCTATTTTTAAGTACACAGAAAAGCAGCTGTCACATTAAGGTTTCACTTTATCATTACTAGCAGCAGCTAACAGAATCCTAAGACTCTGGAAAATATGAGTACACGGTGAATGAATGGTTCCTAAAAATCTGGGAGGTAGGCTTGCTGACAAGCTAACATAATATCTTAAAAGGCCTGACAAGTTAACACAACATCTTGAAAGGTTACTTAAGGAATGATGAAGCAGGTCTCATTCTTTAGAAAGCTGGTCTCTCTTTATTGTACAGAATCCAAAGGCAAATATATGTGGAGTGTATTGTCCTGTTTCTTGAAATATATAATAAGTAGTTAGGGCGATGGCTGAAAACTGATCAGTCTGTGATCGCAAAAGGCTTGAGCCAAAAAATCAGCACATGTTGCAAAACAATGATTCTAAAATTCATCGAGAATCTGCACTGAATAATGTAAAAGAAACTGCATATTTAGTTCATCACTGTGCTTTTACCTCACAGAGAAACTTGTATTTCTAAATAAAATTATCATTTATAAAGGAATGTTGAACTTATTTTATATTCACTAGTCCTTACGACAACTTTGTATGCTATATCAGGGAATGTCTGGTTCATACATTCTCTTAGGTAAAGGCCACCCTTGCTCGAAAGCCAGTAGTACCTGACTCTAGGGTTCAGTGCTCATCTCCAGATGGGAGCTCATTCCATCGTGCAGTACTTGGGTTTTGAACTGCTGGCCTGCCGAATTTCCAGTTGTCAAGTTCAGTATCTTAACCACTTGCCCCACTGCAGTTCCTCTTTCTCTTAAAGGTAAAGGTTTATCTTGCTCGAAAGCCAGTCGTATCCGACTCTAGGGGTCAGTGCTCATCTCTGTTTCTAAGCCGAAGAGCCAGTGCTGTCTGCTTCTGCAGACGTTTCCATGGTCATGTGGCAGGCATGGTCATGTGGCAGCCAGGTCATGTGACACTGGAGCGCATGGAAGGCTGTTACCTTCCCACCGAAGTGGTCCCTATTTATCTACTTGCAATTTCTTGCTTTTGAACTGCTAGGTTGGCAGGAGCTGGGACAGAGACGGGAGCTCATTCTGTCCTGCAGTACTCGGGAATTGAACTGTTGACCTTCCGCCTCCCAGTCAGCGTCTTAGTGACTTGAGCCACTGCAGTCCCTTAGGCACCACATTATTCTAGCTGTGGTCAATTTGTAGTTTTTGACTGAGATCATACTTTACCCATCCACAATGTTAACTGGCTGAGAAGATTCCCTTTCCCAAGTACCAGCAAAATAGAAACCTAGGTGTGTTTAAGATGAGGGTTCTTAGTGCTGATAGTAAAAATGTATTGCATCTTTTACAAATCTTCTAAAGGGGGGGATAAAGTTGTAAAGAGGGGGAAATAAGCCTGGTTTATGAGTGGAAAGCACAACTGTCTGGAGCTCCTATAAAATTCCATGACTGAGACAAGGTGATGGACTGGCAAAAACCTCATTTGGCTTACCCCGCAGATAAAAATACCACTGAAATGTTGATATGAACTTTAAGACCTCATTTCAAACATTCATTCAGCATTTCTGTTGGAGTTTCTGTTTAGTGTGAAGACTGATTGCTCTATATCATTCAATGCCTGAGTAATAGTTTAAGTTATTCTTGCAAGGTACTTTTGGTATTATGGCAGGAAAGTAACAAAAACATTTATGCAATGCATAAATACAGAAGCAAGAAAGGAGGAGCCTGCTTGATTACAGTCAGGTGCCATCTACTAGTGCTAACCTTCCCCAAACTGGCATCCTCCAGATGTTTGATGCAGCAGCCACTATTCTCTAATCAGCATAATGCCAAGCAGGGTGATGGGTTCTGTAGTTTGATGCAGTTGAAGAGCACCAGCTTTTGGGAAGGCTGAAAACCCAACCTCTTCTTTCCCACAGTGACTGGGCAGATGGTTTTGGGGTGCCCACAAACTCATCTTTAAGGTAGAAGTCCTAGCCCCCAATGTCTAATTTCCAGCTCGTTTTTCATCTCCCCTATGACTGGAGGCTGGGGTATACAGAAAGAGTCTCGAAGATTGCGGTATTTTGGGGCATACAATAGGGCATACCCTAGCCAACTGCCAGCTAATCTTTCCCAAACTAGGTCAGGTGAAAGGAACTGCAAAATGAACTCCCCAATGGTGGCTTCATTTTGCCATTTTCACACCTGGTATAGACAAAGAAGAAGAAACTGGAGGCTCATTAATCCATCTAACAGTCTTTGACAGTACAACTTTCAACAGCTGCATCATCCTCCCTTCAAAGCAGTCTAACAATCACAAGTTGCAGCAGATAATATCTTAAATTAAGCTGCTTTCTGCTGGGCACCTTGACGCGTCTGCCTATCATTTCCATTCCCTACTATTATTATGGAAGACTTTTTTCTACACCCTCTTTGACTGCCCTATTCAGGACTGTACAAACCTGCAAGCCCATGCTTCCTCTCATTGCCCCTTCCTCTTCTTCATAAGCTAAGACTTACTAAGAAGCTACAGCTGCCTTAACTGAACGTGTCAGCCATCTTTCATCAGCATTCTCAGCCAAAAGTGGATAGAGAGAAGTACATACTGTATTCACATATTATTTTTTCTTAGAGGATAAAAAAGGATAAGAAATAAATATCTACTATTCTGTCCACTATTGCAGTTTTATTTGTCAAGCTATTTAATGCAACCACTACTGAGATGGCTGAGTGATGTGTAGTGAGGGGGATCCTTAGTTGATAAAGATAAGCCACCTATATGTCTACTTAGGAGTCAACCCAGGTCAATTCAATGGGGTTTGCTCTCTCTTAAACAGAGTTAGAATTGCAAACAAAGGTTTAGTGCAGTGGTGCCCAAACTACAGCCTGTGGGCCAGATCCGGCCCACACCACCCTCACCGCTCCTGGAAGCAGAAGTAAAACATGCAGACACTTTTTACTTCTGCCTCCAGGTGGGAGGAACAATGTGACTGGCACACTTGATCACATGACTGGCCCACGGCCCAAAATGTTCAGGCTCCCCTGGTTTGGTGCCATTTATTGCTAACTTAGGCAAACAGCTCATCCCAACTTACTTCAGAAGAAAGAGTTCTGAGAAGAGCCCTGAAATTTCTTCTTCTTTTGTACCCTGATCAAACCCTGAAGCCACTTTCTTGCTATAATGTAAGAGAAAACAACTGTTCATTCTAACAGTGATCATTTGTGCTTTATTAAAAGTTTAATAATTTGTGCTTTATTAAAGGTAGATTTCTGTAATATGCACATTTATTGATCTTTTTGGTGTCCCGATCAAATCCTGGGCTGCCAAAATGAAGCTACTTTCTTGGCTTTGTTGTTGACCAAACCTAAGTCCAATTGAGCTGTACCTTGTGCGGCAGCCTTGCCAGCTAATATTTCTAACACCAGCTCAAACCAAAGCACTGGCATGCCAAACAGACACTATGAAGTAGAGGCCAAGCAGGCCTCCTGCGAAGAGAAATCCTGCCTGTCTCCTACAATGAACTTCTGTTCCCCACCTAAATGTGGCCACCTGCAGAAAAGTCAATTTAGGTACATGCATATTCCAGTGATAGTTTCCTGTGATGAGTCTCCAAAGAATCAGCCCTGCTAGTCTGCCTCCTACATCCTGGGGAAATTAGTGAGTAACACGTTGGAGGGGGATTCCAAGCAGACAAAACACTGTTTGTTAGCCTGCTACAATATTTTCTCCCTCTTTTCCCCTCCCTCATCCCCTTGAATTCTGCCCCCATCATCATCATCATCATCATCATCATCATCATCATCATCTCCTCCGTGCTAGACGTAAAACTGTCAAAATGAAGGCACCTTTTGGTGAGTTGATTCTGCAGTTCCTTTCGTCTGACCCAGTGTGAGAAAGAGTAGCCGGCGACACAAGGCGGCCATTGCTCGTGGTACACACGATTGTGGTTAAAAAGTACCACAATTTTCGAGGAAGCTCTTTCTGCATATCCCTTTTCCCGCAGTGCGAAGCAGCAATGAAACGCGGGGCAAGGGAGGGGAAAAGGGTCCAACTAAAAAAAAAAAAATCCCCGAAGGGAGCTGGCGGTGCCTTCTGGGCAGAGGTGCAGGTTCCCGCCTTGCGCGCCCTCGGACGTCCCGGGACTGGGGACCTCCAGCTTCCGAGGCGAGCCAGAGGCTTTCTTTAGCAGCCGATCTAGTGCCTCTTTCCCTCCCTCCCCTCGCCCCGACGGCTCCCGGTTGGCGACACCTCCCGGCTCCTGCCCTGGGCCAGGAGGCCCCTCCCTCGACAGCCCGTCCTCCCCACAAAGCCCTGTGGCTTTGCTGCGCCCCCGGCATTCTCAAGGGAGGCGGCTCGTCCGGGCAAGCCGCTGCGCCTCACCTCGAAGGCACGGCAGCTGCAAGAGAGGCAGGGCCGGCCGGCTGGCTGCCCGCCCAGGTCTTGGGAGAGAGGCAGGGGCTCAAAAGCGGGCACTCGTGGCCGGGGCGCTCTCTGGGACATCCCGCGGACCCCAAGAAGGTCCCGGACGCTCCCCGTCGGGGGTGGCGGCGGCGGCTGAGCGCCCTGCGGAGACTCAGTAGGGGCGCCCCGTCGTTGGCAGGATTGGCTGCTCCTTCCCTCTCACCTCGTCCGTCCACAGGGGCCCGGGACGGCTTGGCCAGCTGGACCCCACGTCGTGGGAAGGAGGGGCCCAGAGACCCCCACCTGTCTGACGGCTCCCAGCGCCCTCGCCACCCTCAGGAAGCGCTGCGGAGGACGGTCCCGGAGCCCCTGAGGTGTGTGTGCAGAGGACAAGTTCCCGAGAACCGTCCGCTTTCTGCCCCGTCTCTATCGGGCCCCTGCTCGTCCCTCAAGCCCTTGGAGGCCCTCCTTTCGACGGCAGCCAGGCTGGCGCGCTCCCGCGGCCAGGGTGGCCCACTGGTTTCCCAATGGCAGGGCCAGAGCCCGCCGTGACGCCTGTGAGCCCCCAGTCGTCGTCTAGGGGCGCGCCGGGCCACACGGACGCCGAGGTGGGCTCCGCGGCGAGTAGTCTCCCTGCGCTGGTCAAGGTGGAGCCGCCGCTGCCGCCGCCCCTCGGCGAGGTCTTGGAGCCGGAGCCGTCGGAAGAAGAGTCCGGGCCGGCGCGGCCGTCGGGGCGGCGCAGGAAGCGCCCTGTCCAGCGCGGGAAGCCGCCCTACAGCTACATCGCCCTCATCGCCATGGCCATCGCGCACTCCCCGGAGCGGCGCCTGACCCTGGGCGGCATCTACCGCTTCATCACCGAGCGCTTCCCGTTCTACCGCGACGGGCCGCGCAAGTGGCAGAACAGCATCCGCCACAACCTGACGCTCAACGACTGCTTCGTCAAGGTGCCCCGCGAGCCCGGGCGGCCCGGCAAGGGCAGCTACTGGGCCCTCGACCCACACGCCCGGGACATGTTCGAGAGCGGCAGCTTCTTGCGCCGACGGAAGCGCTTCAAGCGCAGCGACCTCTCCACCTACCCAGCCTACCTGCAGCAGGACGAGGCGGCCCAGGCCACCCTCCCCGTCGGATCTGCCTACCCGCCCTCCGCCACCCTCTGCTACCCACCCCAGCAGCCCCTCTTCGGTTTGGGGCCCCTCATGGCCCAGCCAGCCCAGCCACAGGCGGCCCAGGACCTGGGCAACTCCTGCTCCTTCTCTGGCCCCACAGCCTACACCGGCCAAGGCCTTGCCAGGCCCCACAGCACCGTGCCTTCTTACTCCTCCTATCCAGGGCCTGGTGGGCAGCAGCATCAGCAGCTCCCGGTGGGCCAAAGTTCTTACGGCCAGAGTGGTGGCGGCCACTTGTTTGGGGCCTCTGCCCGTCTAGAGATGCCAACCTCACTGCAGCTCAGTAGTGACACGGTGGATTTTTATGGCCGGATGTCTCCCAGCTCCTACAGCTCTTTGGCTCACGGGTACAACGCCGCCGGCGGGCCACTGGGTAGCCCTGGCACTTACCACCTACGGCACACTCCCTACGCCAGCAACATGGAAAGATTTGTTTCTGCCATCTGATGCTAAAGGGGAAGCTGGGGTTGAGGCAGTGTAGCAAGAGCAGGGTGGGGAGTGGGAAAGATGTGCTTGGAAGGCCAGCACTGTCTTACCCTGCACTTAGATTTATCAGGACCCCTGCAGTACCTTGGCTGTGGCATCCCTTTGCTTGAGCAGTGCAATGGCATGGGAGGCTCCAGGTTTTTAAAAAGGTGCTTTCTGGGTTGAAAGGATTTTTGCTGGAGGAACTCTACTCAGGGGACACCCGGATGAGGCTCCTTTCATGTCCCCCAGATCTTTTCCCACCAAAGTGCTCCCTATTTATCTACTTGCAATTTCTTGCTTTTGAACTGCTAGGTTGGCAGGAGCTGAGACACAGACAGATGCTCATTCTGTCATGCAGTACTCGGGTCTTGTACTGCCGACTTGCCAACCTTCCAGCTAACAAGGCAAGCTTCTTAACCACTGAGCCACCGCAGTCCCTTAAGGCTCCAATCAGAACCACAATTAGAGGACCCAAAGACAGCAAGATGCTGGAAATGTGGGCTGTGGGGTCACAGACATCATACAACATAAAGTGGTAACACTGGTGGGCTGTAGGATATGCAGCTAGAGATTTTGGGGCATAGGAGTGACTGAGAAGGGCACAAAGAAACCTTTTTAGACAGCACTGCTATATGTGGAAACACCATAAGTTGAAGGACAAGATTTTTGTAGGCTTAGTTTGCTGCTTGATTTGGTGGGCATCGTACTTTTCCAAAATTACTGCTGTTGCCGTCATCCCCATAAACAGCAATAGTCAGCGCCTCTTTCTCTTTCTACCCTTTTGTCCTAGTAGTCAGATTACTGGCAAATTATGAACAACTAGTGGGTGTGTGCTTAATACCCTTGATTTCGAATTTTCAGTGAGTCACAAATTCATTTGGGCATAATACATACGGGGTCAATGAATCACACTTCCTTTGGGTTGCTTAGGGCAAATGCGCTATATAGTTCTGTGTTCTGATGGCTTTGGGAATGCAATAAATAATCTTTGAAACAGACTTTGTTGGATAGTTGTTGTTTTTTCTGATTGCAGGTGGCATTTTGAGTGGAGTAGATTTTTCTTATACCAGACAAAAAGAATCTGTTTCTATTTCTAATTGTTCAGTGACTCAATTTATAGCCTTTAGTTTCATGTCAGATTTCTCCTTTATGTTGTAGACTTTAGGAAATCTACAGTTAGCAACTATACCAGGGGTACCCAACCTTTTCAAGCTGCAGCCTGGGTCACCCTCTCTCAGTCAGCTTCGACGGCCGGATGGCCATTTTGCCCTGTCTGCGTGATGGGGACAGCCATTTTGGCCCAACAGCTTCAAAGGGGCCATTTTGTTTTTCAAATGCCCTTGGAGGGATAGGGGCACATGAAATGGTACCACAGGCCAGATCCGGCCCATGGGCCTTAAGTTGGGAACCTCTAAACTATACAGTCAGATGGTTAACTCCTTGAATATTAGATGTAGGACAAATTCTAGTTATTCCTATGGATTCTTTGATTTGTATCTGGTTGCAGAGCCAAAGGCTGGGAGTTCGACTCCTCACTGTACCTCCTAGACAGGCAAGATTCAATGATAAATAAGTCCCTTCCAGCTGTGTAGTTCTGAGGTTCCTTAATTCCTTAAAAGAAGGGAGATTTCCCCCTGTATATAAGAAGTTCCCTCCATTTTTATTTTCTGTACCCAAAAGCTAATGTGCCATTTTTAAATTGTCTCTATAATATAAAAATTAAATAAAACATCAACATAGTATTAGATTATGACCCAGAAAACCAATGGCTTTTAAGAATGGAATTGAAGATTGAAAGTTACTGCAAATTCTCATTTCTCATTGGTCTCTTGTCTGAATCTTCCAGATACAGTAAAACCTCTCAGAGACTAACTCACTTAAAGAGCAGAATTTTCTCTGAATGGTCACCTCGCTTAACAACTAAAACCAACCAAAAATTCTCTTAACAACTAAATCGGGGTTCACAATCCCCACATACACACACACACCAGAAGTCACAATTGGTCACTTAGTGTTTCGCTTAAAGAGCAAACTCGCTTAAAGAGCAATCCCGTGGAACGCATTATGCTCTTTAAACAAGGTACCACTGTAATTCATCCTAGTAGCAAGAAGGCTTTTAACATTGCTTGCCTGCTAGTTTAGAAGAAAGTGAGTGAAAAGAATACTGACAGAATGAAATAATATAAGAAAAAGCTATGCAAGCTATCTCTGCATCATTAATGTTGAACTGGGTACTATTTGGTATCAAAGATGGATTCATATATACAGTATAAGGAAACAATACCTTACAAAGGTCCTGGAACTGTACTATTGTGTTCTTTAAGGGTAGAGAATTGTATGTCTCAATTATGTCTCATGAGTAAAAAGCCAGAAACATATATCACAGTTCTTTCAGAAGTAAAACACCCAAACCTGATCTTTTTAAGAAGAAATGTTTTGGGTAGTTAGTTAACTTTTCTATGTGTAGAGCATGTGTTACATATCACCCTCATTTGCCACTATGATGAAGAAGTACAATCAAAGAAATGCACCAGATCTTTCAGCACCTTTAGAGAATTTCTCCTTAGAATTTAATTTCTGGCTCAGAGTAGGAACCAACAGTTCCAGAATGGGCAACATCTGGTGTTGGGGCTGCAGTGCAAAACCACCAAAGTCTGTCATGTAACCCTGGACCCAAGAGAGTATGCCTTACACCGTCACTGTGTTCCCAAATTTGCTGCTATTTTAATTTGTTTTAAAGAATGATTATCTTTTTTTAAACCACATCTTCTTTACTTCCTTTTCTACCACTTTGGATGCTGAGGGAGATTTTTTTTGCCACTATATCAACCAATTTGGTATTTTGTAAGTGGCTTGATTTAACCCATTCTTGAAATATTTAACTAGTCGGCACTGGGTATTCGGAAACAGGGCATGAATCTTGTGGTGTTCTGCCTTTACTATTTGTCCCTACCATCTCTGCATTGATTCTGAAGGGCTACATGATGAATATAGGATATAATTTGTCTATGATGACTAAGAACTAAGGGTAGATGGTTTTTAATCCTTTCTTGTCTGAATCTTCTCCTTTCTATGGACCAGACACCTAATCTTTTTTAAAAAGGAAGGCTAGTATTCCTCTCCAGTTCCTGCGATAACACATTGCCGTATTAACTCTGCGTTGTATGAAATTGTCATTGTTGTCAGCTGCTACTCGTGCCCAAGTATACATTCTGCTGCCGCCCCCGCCGCCCCCGTGAAAATCATTTTCATAGTTGATGGAGTGACAAACAGGAAAAATGCAATTGGTGTGAATTTGTTTAAGGTGGATTCCTGCTTGCCATGAAGTGATCCACGCAGTATTATCATGGAGCCAACTCATGCAGCACGTATAAAATGAGACATGTAGGATTTGAAACTGGGACTGCAATGGACTGCCACAACCTTGAAGATATTAGCAAGATGTTTCTTCACAGCCAGTCCATCTGGCATGGCCTCTTCCGCCTCCATGACTGTTGAGAATCAGAATATCCTTTCTGGGTGGGGCCAACCAGAATATGCCACTCCTGGTTCTTGGCATCATGGTTGAAACTGGGGGGGGGGGGGTCCCAAGTGACAATGTCAAAAAAATACCTTTATGTCTAGTTATGTGTGAATTTCACTCAAAATGTAGTAGATTCTGGAGTACTAAAATTCCCTCTTTTCTTTGAAAAAGGTTGAAGAGAACATTTCTGAAATGATTCCAAAACCTAGTGCCCTTCTAATGTTTTTATTTAAGTGCCCATAACTCCTCACCAGCAGGTCAATGGTTTGTTATGATGGAAAGTCTTGTCCAAGACCTCTTGAGGCTGCACTAAGTTGGAAAGCCTGTGTATACTATTCATCTTTAACCAGTGGATCATGCTCAGTCATACCTTATGTTAATCAGAGGAGTGGTGACACTACCATTTCTATAATACATAGAGGTCTAGAATTTATTTGAATTTACCAGATGAGGACTGCAGAGAGCACACCTTGGTAGGAGATCGTTAATAGTGCTGGCTGAAGGACAATAAGTGCTTTATGAAAGCGGTATTTAAGAAATTGGCAAATTTCAGTCAGTAGGATTGTGTGAATTAAGGCCTTGCTTACCTATTTTTTTCCCAGGTGATTTTTGCTGTAACGTAAGAGATAACAAATGTTCATTTTAACAGTGATTAATAGTTTGTGCTTTATTGAAGGTAAGGTTTCTGCAATGTGAATATTTATTTTATTTTATTGATCTTCTCCTTTTGTGTCCCAATCAAATCCTAGACTGCCAAAATGAAACCAGTTTCTTGGCTTTGTCATTGGCCAAACATAAGTCCTCATCGGTGAATGTTTCTGGCAGTCATCGGCAGACCTGTACATGAGCCATTGGATTCTGTATTTCTCCACATTCACACAGCATGTTGTTGTCTACCAGCAGTCCCCACGTGAGCATGTTGGTTTTACACATGTAGGCACTCCAACCCTTGGCCTGTTCAGGGTCCTCCAAGTGATGTAGGGGAGGTTGAGTTACTCAGCTATATATATATTGATGAAACATTTTGAAGACAGATTACTGCATGGGCTTTAATTGGTTTGTAGAGTTAAAAAATGGATATATGATCTCAGGCCTCAAGTCTCCAGAATCAGCTAATACTTTATTGAATCAGCATCACTTTATTATGTTGTCATAATGCCACCCATCACTATAACAACCAATACAAGCCTGGACTAACTAATTCCATTTTGACCCCTTCACCAGAGAGGTACTTGTTCAAGACCTGCAGACAAAATGATCAGAAACACAAGTTTGCTGAGCTGTGGATCTTGTTTTTCCCTCTCCGTTTTTTTTATCCTTCTGTTTCTTTACAAGGTCACGGCAGTTCTTTTTCTAAGTTCCAGCTGCTCTCCCCCCCTCCAAACTCTTTCAGGTTCCTTTTCTTATTTTTCATCATGTAGAATGATAAAATCCTATTGTTTTCGCCATTCCTGTCGCACCGTTTACAACCACTGGCTTTGCCAGTTATTGGATTTGAGCTTGACGACACAAAGGTCAGCAGTTCGAGGCCAAAGTTCTGTGTGGTGGAGTCTGTCCCAGCTCCTGCTAACCTAGCAGTTTGAAAGCAAGAAATTGAATAATGAAGAGAATGGCTAGCTACCAGCTTCAGCCTGGATGCTACTTCAGTTACTAGAGTTCTCTTTCTTCTCTTACCACCTCCACCATGCTAGGTGAGCTGGAAGGTGGAAGCTCTCCGCCTGATCTACTTCACAGCTGTTGTAACACAGATCCAGTGTGGAGGAGAACCATGCATACAACCCTGAACCTTTGGAGGAAAGGTAGGATGTGAATGTATCGAAGTATTTTCCCATCCTTCTTGTCTTCATCTGACACAGCAGTCTCTATGACAGCTCTGCTTTTCTGTACATCCAGAGTTCACAGAGCTGCTCTTTTAGGGAAATTTGCTTCCTGTTCCAGCTCTTCTCATGAAGGAGCCACAGGAAGTCACCTGGAAAAACTCTATTCAAAGAGCTCTGACTGAAGATTGTGGAGGGTGGGTTGCTAAAAAACTCACAGCGATTAAGCTGCCAAAGCTCTGCTCATAATCTGAATTTGATCCTGATGTCCTCAAGGTTGACTCAGCCTTCCAACTGTCTGAAGCTGGTAAAATGAGTACCCATTGTGTTGGGAACAAATTGCTTGTAAATTACTCAGAGGGCGCTCCATCTCCAAGCACTATGGAGTAGTATATAAATGTAATTGTTATTGCTATGACTACTTACTGATGGACCTCTGGATGACCTGCAAGAGTTTCTAACACCCACTTGAATAACAAACACAACAAAAAGCCTCTTTCTCTAAACCAGGGTGCTGAAATGAAGAAATATGTATCAGTTGGTAGTGTGGAAATGGGGAGTGGACTTCTGAATGAAACAAGGACACCAAGTTCAGTTCTGACAAAGGAAGCAAATTCTCATTTGTGTGCTCACAGGTACCTTGTTCCTTAATCTAGGGTGTGATTAAAAAAAAAAGACGCATAGTTGGTGTTTTGAACTGCTATTTCCCAGCAGTCACAAGATATATGGGGAATAGTGCTCCATCGCAACCCCTGTCAATGTCCAAGTTTTCTGATCTAGCAGTAGGACTACTATTTTTCAGGGACCAGTTGGAGTGAAAGGGTTGCTTTTAGGGAAATAGATTCCAGACACACATTTCTAACCATCTGATCACACCCTTATTGCCTTGCCTGCTCTAAGCCAGTATTTTTGAACATGACTTCATTTGGTGGATCTTTGCCTACCTGTGCTCTAAAAAACCCAGAAACGGCCATTGTTGGAATCACATTCTTTAATGGACCATTGTCCAAAATATATCAACATGTGTCATTCAGTTCTACCCTCTTGAGCAGGGGTGGGCAACCTACAGCCCTCGGGGTGGACCTGGCCCATGGTGCCAAATCATTCGACTTGTGCTGCCGCGGGAAGCAGATGCATTTATCACAGCCGTAAACACACTTGCGGTTGTCAGAAACACATTTATGACAGCCACGGATGTGTTTTACGGCAGTGTTTACAGTGGGAGGAACCATCCATCCGGCCCACTCAACTGTCTGAGGGAGCATGATCCAGCCCTCAACTTAATTTTTTTTTGGCAACCCCTGCTTTAGAATTTAGGATTAGAGATGTGAAGGCCGGGGGGGGGGAGGGGGGATAGAAAATTCAAGGAAGGTGGGAGTTTTTTCCATTTCCCCCCTGAAGCTTTTTTGTTTTTTCTGAAAAGTTGAAAAAATTGAAAAAGGAAGAAAATTGATTATAGAATGTTTTATATTAGCATGAGTAACATTTTTAAGAAAAGGTGTTCATACAGTCTCCAAATCATTTCTTTAAAAATGAGTCTGATTACATTTCATGCCTGTTCATTGAATCTTAGTCTCTTTCACACACTTTCCCCTCCTCAATTCTTTTTACCGGAATAGGTGCTTTATGTGTATTTGACACTGTGGAGAGGAAATATAAATTATTTTCTCCATTTCTAATGTTGATAGTTTCGTCTGGGTTTTTAAATGTTTGCCTATTCCACTAAAAATTGCAAAGCAAAGAGTTCCATCTGTACAGTTCAGGAGATTGTTGCTCCATATGGTACAATTACAAATAAAAATTAAGAAAATAATAAAAGTACATTCTGTTTGTTATAATTGTTTGAATACACTGTATTTTTAATAAACCAATTGTGATCATTTAATGCCAAATCAAATTGTATAAAGTCATATTTTATGTTTCTAAAGTCAGATGCGACTGGCTTTCGAGCAAGGGAAACCTTTACTAAAGTAACAGGAAAACTTTTTATCTGTTTTTTTTAAAAGTGCTAATGTTGCATTTTCCCAATTTTTTTGAATATTTACGTTGTTTTTTAAAAACCAGTCCCCCCCGCTTCAATTTTTTTGGAAATTCTACATTTCAATTTAGGATGCACTTACCGTTGTAGCAATTTCCTGCCACATGGAATTGATGACTGTGTGTAAAATGAGATGACAGCTCTAGATGGCACTCTTTTCTCTTTTTTTGTTTTGTTTTCCTTTAGACCAGGGTAGCAAATAGGACTGCTTGCATAATGCTGACTACATAGACTAGAGAGGAAGGATATGTCACAGGTCAGAGCTGCAGAAGTCCTGGGCTCCCTAAACTGGTTTTGTTCCAGGTTCTTTGTATACACTATACCAGTACGTGAAAAGAGAAGGAATCCATTTTGTCCTCTCCTTCAGACTATGACTTAGTGGTTAAGATGTTGAACTTGATAACTGGAAAGTTGGCAGGTCACCAGTACTGCACGATGGAGCAAGCTCCTGTCTTTTGCAAGCAGATAAATAGGTACCACTTTGGTAGGAAGGTAAACAGCATTCTGTCCTGTTTGGTCATGCCTGCCACATGGAAATGCAGACAGCACCAGTTCTTTGGTTATAAACAGTGAAATCTAGAGTTGGATATGTCTGGCTTTCAAGCAAGTATGTTACCTTTACCTCAGAATATGAAATCTTGTACAGTACATTGTTTTGCTGTCCTAGAATGTACCACTGCATTCAGCTAGTTGTCAAACGCAACAGAATGCGCTCTCTCTCTCTCTCTCTCATTCACACACACACACACACACACACACACACACACACACACACACACACACACACACACACACACACACACACACACACACGAGTGAGAGAGAGAGTGGGGGGAGGTGTGTGTCCTGATTTACAAAAAAGCCCTACATTTGCATTGGCTTTGTCACATTCAGAATTGATTCAAATACTGAGGAATACACAAGGCACAGCTGGGGCGCACCTTATGTTGCCGAAACACCATTTATTTTAAATTTCCTGGTGTGGGCCATTTATTGTGTACCAATTTCTAAACTGTTGTACTGCTCTGTATGCATGTATAGGTCAGCATACTGTATATCAGGGGTTCTCGACCTTTTCAAGGCAAGGGCTGGGTGATGCTCTCTCAGACAGCTTTGGTGCCTGGATGGCCATTTTGCCTTGCTTGCCACAGATGGCACTTCCGGGTGTGGTGGAGGCAGGGTCCCCCACATGAAATGGTGTCATGGGCCGCATTTGGGGCCCAGGCTGTAGTTTGAGAACCCCTGCTGTATATTGTGGATTGTGCCTTTTGCCCCTTAAAAGTTGCAGGATCACCAGGAGCCTGAAAAATCCTCATCATTCAACCCCAATCCTTACTGTTATAGCACTACAACAGTTCAGCAGCCAGCTCTCATGGCAACGAATTGCTGTAACACTATAACAGTCAAATAAAATAAAAATGATCTTTCAGGTGTGGAGCAGCGGCAAGGATTGCGCCCAAATGGTTCTGCAGCAGAAGTGGCGGTAGAGGTGGTAACATCTGTGTTAGTAGACCCCCCCCCCTCTTTATTTGAATGGAGGCCAGCGTCAGTGAGGATAAAATGGAAGGGAAAACCTTACAGGTAACTGGAAGTGAATAGGGGGAAATGGAAGGGTGCTTTAAAGGACTGAAGGTTTTTTTAAAAATCATTCAGGCAGGCTTTCTTCAAAGGATGCAGAAACTGGGACAAATTCTATATGACCTTCAAAACATCTGTTCAGAACCTTGATTCTTTTAACAGTCAAAATGTTCAGAGATAGAGAGTTACTTCTACATGAAGAATACTAGTGTGTGAGAAGGTTAAGTACGTTAAAATCTGGACCTCCGGTATCTAATATTAGCTGAAGAGTTTTTTTAATGGTAGAAGATTCAATCATGACAGTTCCCATTTCTTTCCCACAGAATTATGTCAGCAGGAGTGTTGACTTGGGCTTCTGGTAATTGAAATCCAAGATTAGCTGGAGTGTGAAGGTTCGACATCACTAGAGTCTAACTAGTGGTTTCCAACGTGACCCACACAGGAGACCTTCAATTCCCAGAAGCCTAAATCAGTACATTGACTGATCAGTGCTTTAGGGAAATGACTTAGGCTTCTGGGAATTGAAGTCCACTTGGAAGATCCCTCATTCATAGAGTTGCCATAAGGGTGGGCAACCTAATGGCACAGAACAACTCATTGTTAGAATGATTAGGAAACCCTTTTTGTTACTGGTCCAGACAGTGATGAGTAGATTTTTTCCACAATGGCAGCTAATGTTTTGTAATATTTTGGAAAAAACTACAGATTACTCTTGAGCACTTTGAATGAATACTTCTTAGGAGGTAAACTACCCATCCCCCTTTCAATCCTGAGCTGGAGCATTCCGTATGTTTTTATGTGTGGAAGGAAGAGTGTGGACTGTGGTGGCTTAGTGGTTAAGAACTTGACGACTGGGAGTTTGGAGTTTGAGACCCGAGTACTGCATGATGGAGTGAGCTCCCATCTCTGTCCTAGCTCCTGCCAACCTAGCAGTTTGAAAGCAAGAAATTGCAAGTAGATAAATAGGGACCACTTCGGTGGGAAGGTAACAGTGTTCTGTACACTCTGGTGTCTAGACATACCTACCACATGTCCACGGAAACATCTGAAAACACAGACAACACTGGCTCTTTGGCTATAAACAGAGATGAGCACTGAACCCTAGAGTTGGATACCACTGGTTTTCAAGCAAGGGTGACCAAAGGAAGAGAGAAGAATGTGTATGTGAGAGACACTTTGAGTCAAGAATTTGCTGAGCCCTTTAAGGATAAGGGCACCTATAATCTGGAGATCTGGGGTATACAGAAAGAGTCTCCTTGAAGATTATGTTATTTTAAAGCCACAATCGGATGTACCCTGGATAATGGCCACCTTGGGCCAACACAACTAATCTTTCTTACACTAGGTTGGGCAAAAGAAACTACAGACTGAACTCCCCAGAGGTGACTTCATTTTGCAGTTTCACGTCTGACCTAGACACAGAGGAAGAAGAAAAATCTGGAGATCTGAAGTGAAATAGTAGACCTATTGTCAGATAGGTGTGTGTGTGTGTTCTCTTGTCTCCACTTATGCTCTCCTCAGCTATTCAAAAATTAGCAATAAATCTGTGGTGTGTGTGGGGTGGGGATGGGGGGTTGTTCTGTAAGAAGCCAGACTAAGGTAGTGATGTTGCTCTTTTAATATCTTACCTCTTGGTGGATTATGAAGCAGATCTATTTAGCAACTGGGCATTTCAGGGATGTGGACTTTGCAGAAAATTAACTTCACAAGCCACTGACTTTTAATGCTCACTCACACAACAATAGCAGGTATCTTAAACTCTTAACAGTGTTTCAGGCTGTGCACAACTGTACTCCAGCTTCCAAATCAGAAAGCTCCATAGAGTTCCTGTTCCAAATGGTCATTTTCCAGGGACTGAGGGACTTGTGGTTCTTCTGAACATGGTGTCTCTTCTAATCCTGGAGGTAGAAAAGCAAAAGAAAAGAACGCATCAAGCACAACTGTTTCTATTGGTTGGGTTTAAAGCAGCAGCAGGCAACATGTGGCACTGTTGACTCTCAAATGGATGATGAAACATATGGTCAAAGCCTGGATAATTTGAGGGAAGCTTTTCTTAGCTCTCTTCCTCAGGTACACAGAGTGTAGCCTCAGCGAACTGATATGTACATTCATGCTGATGGAGGATGTGCTTTGATGTGGATAAAAATATCTACCATCTGAGGCTGTGAGGGAATCTGTACCACTCCCTTGGTCAATTTGACTGTAGTATCTTTCTTCCCCTAAATGTGATTGGATTTGCATTGTCCGTCTGAAGAGTCTGCCTTTCCCTTCCTATCAACAGGCAATTGTATACCTTCAAGCCATTGGCAACCCAGACATGCTCCCTGGCCTTCTGGTTTCTGTGTGTACAGGTCAAACCTCCTCTCCTTCTCTCCCTGCTTCTGGGTCTGCTCCTGTCTTCCCACACAGAACAATTAGATGATGAGAGAGGGAGGGGTGTAGCTTGATTTTGGGAATGGTTGTTCTGTCCTTTTGATGTACAAATGGTACCTCACTTAAAAAGCATAATGTGTTCCACATAATGTTGCTCTTTATGCGAGTTTGCTCTTTAAGCACGGGACCAATTGTGACTTCTTATTTAGTTGTTAAGCAAGTTTTTGTTGGTTTTAGTTGTTAAGTGAGGTGACTATTCAGAGAAAATCCTGCTCTTTAAGTGAGTTAGTCTGTAAGCAAGGCGTTCTTTATGCGAGGTTTTACTGTACTGTTTTGCCATGGGATAGTATGGGGGGGGGGGGCTGAGAAGACTTAGTGGTTAAGACACCTAACCTGATGACTGGAAGGTAACTGGCGAATGATACATTATACACATGCCAACTTTTTAACTAGGAAGAAATTGACAGTATTGCTTCTACCTCTGCACTTAGGTCACATAAATAACCACTAGGATTCTAGCCATTTTTTTGTTTTGCTTTGGTTCTAGAAAATCAGAATAGCCAGATGTTTTTTAAAAAAGTTAAAAGATGCGTACCCATTTAGCATCCAAAACCACTTGGGCTGGTGTAGCTTGGATAGCAAAGTACACCAGCTGAAATTCCCTTATTTACACAATGGCAAAGTGCATAATAGCCCTAGGAAAACGCTTTCAGGTAATAGTCAGATAGCTGTAAAGTTGCACTCCTGATCATGCTAGAACATGGGTTCTCAACCTTTTTCAACAGTGGGCTGGACCACACCCCTTCAGACAGCTGAGTGGGCCAGTCTGGTGGTTGTCCTTCCATAAATGCCGCCATAAACAGAGCCGTGACTGTTGTAAATGTATTTACAATTGCCATGGACTCATTCATAGCTGTAGTAAATGCATTTAAGATGGCTGCAGATTTATTTATGGCTGTCATAAATGTGTTTACAATGGCCGTAAATGAGTCCGTGGCTGATTCTGGTGGCGTAGGTGTGGGCAGCTGGAGCGAGGTCGGGGGCCAGATTATTTGGCACCATGGGCCATAGGATGACAACCCCTGTGCTAGGAAAAGCTGCTTTAATGGAGGTGATCTCTCTTAAAGTGAACTTTCTGTCCACCTGGAAATCACTCCAACTTGTCCCCCAAAGTAATGAACCTACAGATGGACGACAAACGTCCAACTTGAATACAGGCAGTGGTCAGGCTGGAGTGGATAACCCCAAATGCTGCCCAAGCTGGAGCATATTTCCCTATATAGCATGTCATCACTGGGAAACTGATTGCATCAGACTGCTTCACAAGTGCCCCAAATTGCATTCTGCTTCTGCATACAGTCACACTGGCAGAGCAGAGTTTCTCCAGCAAAAATCCCTTCACCCAGAGTAATTTCTGACACAAAATTTATTTAGTGCCATTGTCCAACTGAATAATACTTGGGGGGGGGGGGATGGGGGGGATGGGGGGGGGATGCTGTGAACTCCACTGTGGACCTTCTGTAAGAAGGCAGAAGGGGACTGCTATTTCTCTACCCCTGGCAGTTCGCCTTAAGGCAGTGGTGGCTAACCTTGGCACTCCATGTATTCTTGGACTTCAATTACCAGAAACCCAAGTCAGCACTCCTGTTGATCTGGGCTTCTGGGATTTGAAGTTCAAGAACACCTGGAGAGCCAAGGTTCCCCATCACTAATCTATGGCATGTCAAAGGTTTATTTTTGTTAATTTTAATCCTTCCCTTCCCCCAAAGATATGTTAAATAGCATTAGCAGTTGCACTTATGTGCTTATGTCTCTGTTAAATATGTTGAATGATAATTTTATTTATTTATTTATTTATTTATTTATTCATTCAGATTTATATTGCCGCCCACTTGCCGAGGCGACTCAGGGTGGCTTAAAGTTAAAACAGCAACAGTACAATAAAAATTATAAAATATAACCTCACAAAATACAAAATACAACCAAACAAAAGAGTGCTCTGATCTGATAAGAGCCAAACTGCAGCTCATGGGAGACATAATGGATGCCATCAGCTCTTCAAATTTTATTTTTAAATTTTTGTGGAAGACACTGAATTGGACCAGCAGGACTGGACAGGTGTGTGTTTAAATTCCATGAAGGTGGGGGTGGAATAACAAAACCTGTAATTTTATCCTGATTGGTTAATGTGGCCACGTGATAATACTGCAGTCCTTTCAGTAAAGATTCAAGAAAGAGCACAATGCACTTTGGGGGAATTGGAGAAGGAGAGTTGGTAGAACCTTAATCCAAAGCATCTAGGAAATGTTCCTGTCACTCCAGAAAGTGACAGAAGAGCAATGGGTTTGTAGTATGTTTTAAGTGGATTCAGCCCAAAGACTAAAGCTGGTATAACTATACCCTTATCTCAGACAGGTGGCTTAGGCAACTCTCAAGCTGTCATCTCATGATAGGAATATAAATGGCTGACCCAACTGACCAATGAGAAAGCAAAGGGGAAGAAGTGGCCTAAATACTTCCAGTTTCCTTGAAGGCTTAGTGTTTTCCAGCAGAGTCTTATTCTGGGGCCACTTACCCACTGAGAAAATAGCATCCCCAGCTGGAGCCACCTCGGCCACATCTACTTGCTGAGTGTACAGCTGTTCAGGGTCTACATGTGGGACTGAAGGCTCCCCTGGGAGTTCCAGAGGGATCTCAACTTTCTCCTCCACACTGGTTGCCTGTGGAACTTCAGGCTGTTGCTCCTGTGATGTCTCTGGCTGTAGTTCCGGCTGCGGTTCCTGTTGCGGTTCCGGATGTGACTCCTGAGCCTGGTGCCGTCCTTGGCCTCTTCCAGGCCTTCTTCCTCTTCGTGATTGTCTACTTCTTTTCTGATACCTGTCAAATAATACAGAAATAACCAAAACAAAAAAAACTATCAGTTGAGGTCAAATAGTGGGAGCCAGTACATGACCTTGAAGGGTCCAGTTTCTGAGGATGTTAATAGGCATTTGTGTCTGCTCTTATTTTATTTTTGTCTTTAGCTTTAATAAGAGCTTGTTATCTGAAATGATTCCCTGTTCTCTGAACCATTCCTTTGCACTGAATACAGTCAAACCTCGCTTAGTGAGCAACACGCTTAGCGAAAAACTTGCCTAACAAGCGGGTTTTTAAAAAAGCAAGCTGATTCACATAACGAATATTTTAGCTATGCGAGTCCCCCCTAAAAAAGCTTGTTATGCAAGTTTTCCCATAGGAATTTTCGCTATGCGAATCGAAGTCACATAGCGAAAAACTCGCATAGCGAGCAGCCTCACAGAACGAATTAAATTTGTTATGCGAGGTATTACTGTATTAGCATTGAGGTGTGTATGCCATAAGTTGGGCAAACCCCATGCTTTGTTATGGGGTAAGACGGAGGTTCAACCTCCCAGAATCTCACTGCCAAAGTAGAAAATAAAAATGGCCTCTGGACCAGGCATGCCCAAACTACAGCTCGTGGGCTGAATACGGCCCCCAAAGACATTCCATCTGGCCCACGATGCCATCACCAAACCAGGAAGTAAATATGGATGCTTCTGCACATATGCAAAATGTGGCCATTTTACTTCCTGGTTTAGTGTGGACACTTCTGCGAAGTAAAATGGCTGCTTTTGCACATGCGCAGAAGAGTCCACACCAAACCAGGAAGTTAAATGGCCGATTTCACACATGTGCAGAAATGTACCCACCAAACCAGTAAAATGCCCATGCTGCATATGCAAACATGCCCTGTTCCAGGGGCGTAGTCTGGCCTGCTCAGCTGTTCCAGGGGAGTGGTCAGGCCCCGGCCCAAAAAGTTTGGGTACCCCCTGCTCTAGACTGTTTTATTCTCACTCCTGTTTTACATAAAACAGCAGATTCTTTTGTTGTTGTTGTTGTTCAGTCGCACAGTCGATTCCGACCCTCTGCGACCCCATAGACCACTGTCCACCAGGCACTTCTGTCCTCCACCATCCTCCTCAACTCGCTCAGCTCTGTGCCCATTGCATCCACAATACCATCTAGCCATCTCATTTTTGGCCGCCCCCTTCTTCTTTTGCCCTCCACCCTTCCCAGCATCAAGGCCTTCTCAGGTGAATCTTCTCTTCCCATTTGATGTCCAAAGTACTTTAGCTTCATCTTTACAATTTGACCTTTTAAGGAGCAGTCAGGGTTGATTTCTTCTAAGATTGACCTATTTGTTCTCCTCGCTGTCCAGGGGACTCTCAAAACTCTCCTCCAACACCACATCTCAAAGGCATCTATTCTTCTGCGCTCAGCTTTCCTAATGGTCCAGCTCTCACAACCATACATTGCCACAGGGAATACCATTGCTTTGACTATGCGATTGTTGTTTGCAATTTGATGTCTCTACTTTTCACTATGCTCCCCAGGTTTCTCATCGCTTGCCTCCCAAGAATCAGTCGCCTTTTTATTAGCAGGCAAAAATTAAAATCTTTCAGCAATGGATAAAAGACAGTCTGAAATGGGACCATCTGACCTTCATTTGTGGCTTTGAATTTAAATGTCTCAAAAGAGGAAGATTCTACTCATCTTTCAAAAATGTACCTGCAAGTATGCAGGCCATGCCTGTTTGAGATAGTTCTTTGCCTGGTTTCGATTTAGTGATTACTTTTGTCTTCTGCTATATTTTTGGATTTTTTAAACTTGCCCAGCAGTTATTCAAGAGTTAGTCATGCCTTTATGTTTTGCCCAAACATGTTTATGACAGCTGCAGGTCATTTACCCCAGCATTATGCACATGTGCAGGCACTTTCTGTGCACACACGTTTTTTACTTCCACTTCCGGTGGGAGGAACCATGTGACCGGTGCGCTCAACCACGTGACAGGCACGCAGCCCAAAATGTTTGGGGCCCCCTATCATTCATTCTCACTGCTTTTGTATAAAGTCAGGTGAATTTTGACTGGAATCCAAGTCTTTTCAGTATTCTCCAAGCTTTTGGACTGTTTTTTTTTTTTGCCACGTCAAGCTCTGTTTTATTTATTTATTTATTTATTTATTTAAATTTGTTTATCGCCCTCCTCCCCGAAGGGACCCAGGGCGATTCCCAACACAATAACAATTTACAACCAATTTAGAAATTAAAAGTTTTAAAAGTTTTAAAAGAAGCTTAAAAACTTAGCATTAAAAACCAAGCATTATAGCTAGGTATTATAGCTAGGAGGCACTGGGTGTCAAACCATCCAGCCAGCTGGGGAAATTGATCGATCCATTCCCCAGACCTGACCTGCCAGCCAGGTTTTCAATCCTTTCCTGAAGGACAGCAGCTCCGTTTGCAGGCGTAGTTCTATTAGGAGGAGGTTCCACAGGGCCGGAGTGGATACAGAGAAGGCCCTCCTTCTAGTGCCAGAGAGGTGCGCCTCTCTGGCCGATGGCACAACCAGAGAGCCTCTCCGGTCCGCTCTGGTGGGACGGACAGATGTCCTTGGGATGATGCGGTCCCTTAAGTATCCTGGTCCACTACCATGTAGGGTTTTAAAGGTAATAACCAGCACCTTGAATTGCACCCAGAGGCAAACTGGAAGCCAGTGCAGCTCCCTCAGCAGCAGTGAGGCTCGGGCATAACGCCCGCACCCCAACACCACTCGTGCAGCCATGTTCTGGACCAGCTGTAGCCTCCGAATGGTCACCAAGGGCAGCCCTATGTAGAGCGCATTACAATAATCAAGTCTGGAGGTGACTAAGGCATGTGTGACCATGAGCAAGGAGTCCTGGTCTAGGAACGGCCACAACTGGCGAATCACACGAAGTTGTGCAAAGGCCCTCCTGGCCATGACTGCCACCTGCTCTTTGAGCAGTAGTCGCGAGTCCAGGAGGACCCCCAGATTACGTACTGGGTCTGTTTGGGGCAAAGCTGCCCCATCCAGAACCAAAGATGGTAGTTCCCAAGATAACACAGGACCCCCTACCCACAGCCACTCAGTCTTGTCAGGATTCAGCTGAAGCCCGTTGTCCCCCATCCAGACCCTGACAGCCTCCAGGCACCTGGAAAGGACTTCCACTGCATCGCTAGTGTTCCCACAGGCCGAGATATACAATTGGGTATCATATGCATACTGATGATACCTCACCCCGTGGGAACGGATGATCTTGCCCAACGGTTATCTATTCAAGAACTGAGATCTAATTTCTCCCTGCTTTTATTATATGTTCAATAAAAGGATTTTATTTGAAATGTGAAATATATTATAAGTATTGAGTGAGTGTTTCTGGAGTGAAACCTGGGGTGCAGTTGGTCTGGAACCCTCTAATAAGGAGGCACAAGAACATTCCAAGATGAAAGTTGTAAATTTACAATAGCTCTCTGATTGATGTGTAATTATACCCCTCAACCAGAGAAATTGGAGAGTTTTTCTTAATTATACCTTATTTGAAATTATACGTCCTATGGAATGGTATAGATGTCTGAGTAGATCTGGCAGATTGGGTCTGTGCTGAGTGTTTAGGATTGGATTACCTACACTTTTAATGTGCTGTTGAGCTGTAGGCTCACTAATAAAAATCTGATGTGGATTATAGCCTCAACCTGTCCATTTTAATTTATCCCTGCCTTGAACCTGAAGACCGTGCAAATGTTACATTGCAGTCCCATTCATTAAATATAAAATAGCCATTTTAAACCATGCACACCTATAAAGAATGTATTAAAACTCCTTTCTCTTTCAAATCAAAGGTCAATTTAAAACATCCCAATGTACCCCAGAACCCACTGTTGAGTGTCTTTTTCCTCTGTTTCTGCTTTCCTTTTCCTGAGAAGCTCTCGGTCTCTCAAACGACGTGTGATGACAACTTCTGCAAAAGCAAATCAATAAAATACACAGCAGAGTGAATACAGTAGGAAATGACTCCAAGAAATCAAGCAATGGTTACAGGCTCAGGGCAACAAGAAAACCATTTTCACAATCTCACGGCTATTGTTTTGGCTGAGAATACAAGTCCCATTCATTCACTTGATGATGTGCCTATAGTTAACGTACATTAAATGGTAGTAAGGTGGTGAAGAGGGACTGCGGTGGCTTAGTGGTTATGGCACTGAGCTTGGAGACTGGAAGGTCAGCAGTTCGAGACCCAAGTGCTGCATGACAGAGTGAGCTCCCATCTCTGTCCCAGTTCCTGTCAACCCAGCAGTTTGAAAGCAAGAAATTGCAAGTAGATAAGACGAGGTACCTCTTTGGAGGGAAAGGTCATATCATTCTGTGCACTCCGGTGTCTAGTCACACCTGCTACATGACCACAGAAAAATCTGTAGATGCAGACAGCACTGTCTTTCTGGCTATAAACGGAGATGAGCACCAAACCCTAGAGTCGGATACAACTGGCTTTCAAACAAACCTTTATCTTTACCATTAAGGCAGGGATTCTCAACCTGCAGCCAGTGGGCCAGATGTGGCCCATGTAAGGTTGCCACAATTCTCTCCCACAAAACTGAGGCACTGAGCTGCTTATTTGCCACTTGGGGCTTCTCTAGCCAGACACATGTGGCCACCCAGAAGCCCTCCAGAAGCTGCCGCTGTGGGTCTCAAAGGGCTGCTTTGCCTAAGACCTCCATGGCTAAGGAGGAGGGAAACAGCCAAGTGTGACATGTGAGAGTGAGGCTTTCCATAGAGCCATGAAAGTCAGAAAAACAGAGAAAAGTGCTCTCTTTTTCTGCAAAGGGCTTCTGGGACTTTTAAGATTATTTTTCACTAACCGGCCGGGACAAAGTTTCTGACCGTGAATCCAGGACAATCCCAGTTTTCTGGGACATATGGCAACCCCTTGGCCCTATTTCATGTGCCCCCCCCTGTCTCCACCACACCAGGAAGTTCCATGTGGTGGAGAAAGGGCAAAATGGCTGTCCAGCTCCTGAAGCTGTCTGAGGGAACGTGACCTGGCCCCCGGCTTAAAAAGTTTGAGAACTCCTGCTTTAAGATAATGAAGAATCTATATACAGTCAAACCTCGCATAAAGAGCGCTTCGCTTAAAGAGTAACTCGCTTAAAGAGCAGAATTTTCTCTGAATGTTCATTTCGCTTAACAAATAAAACCAACCAAAAACTCGCTTAACAAATAAATCAGGGTTTGCAATCCCCTCCACAACTGGTCACTTACAATGGTGTTTCACTTAAAGAGCAAACTCGCTTAAAGAGCAATCATGTGGAACGCATTATGCTCTTTAAGCGAGGTACAACTGTATATAATTCAGCTCACCCATGCACACATCTTTATGTATACCTACCCTATTGCTGTATCTTATTTTATTCTGCCCTATCCCTCTGCTAGAATCATGTGATGCCACTGAGATGTAGGTGTGTTAACTGTTCACCTATGCTTGAATGTCCCTGTCACCCACAACTGATCTATGAAGAATGCTTAACAACTACAATGACTTAATAATACAAGGGATTATGACCCATGTGTGGTTTCTGCCACCAAGTCACACCTGATGTTATGTTGACTGTAGCAGGTTTTTCAAGGTAAGTGAGATATTTGAGTAGTTTTAGTAGTGCCATCCCCAACCAGTGAGTTTCTATGGCAGAGTAGATCCTATTCTGTCACACTGTCAACCACACCACACATTAGCTACCAGGGAACCAATAGGAGTCACTGACTGACCATCAATGTGCCACACCTCTTGCATTTTGGTTGTAACCTTCCTTCTCCCCATTCTTATATAGCTGTTTATCTATAGACATCTGTAGCCCACAAAAGCTTATGCAAAAATAAAACTTGTTAGTCTTAAAGGACTAATACAGGACTCTTTGTTGTTTTGTCTATGATGCAAACTGAGAAATTGTAACTGACCTTAACCCTGAAGAAACCTTTTTTTTTAATGGCTGGCTAGAGTTTGACTCTAGATACTGTATCCCACATTCTAATCAGACAGGTTAATTCAGGATCAGACAACTTGTTGCACTTTTGATGTTTTGGACAACTCATTTGCCTACCATTGCTATGACTAGTGGCCCTCACTATCTTTTGATCACATTTTATTTTTATTTATTGTAAAACCACTGTGGATTGCTTTTTCATAGGTAGGATAGAAATCCTCTCTAAAATTAGAATTAGATTAAGAACTCTACTATGGAAGAACAAATCAAGTCACTATAGTATTAACTGGGGCCAGACTCAGCCTGCCTTCATATTTTAACGGGAGTTCTTCTTCAAACATGATCAGTGTTCTGACTTGTTATTCACATCTGCTAAGTTGAATACCACCTTCAGATCCTTCAACATGTAATACTGATGGCAGGATTTTAAGGTTCTTAGCCACTCTTACACACCCTATCTCCACCTTTTGTTCTTGAAGCTCTCTTTTGAAAAAAATAATAAAGAAAAAGCAAAGTGCAGGTTGAATACTTTAACATCACATAAACACTGTAGGTGACTTATGACAAGCCTTAATCAGCCCCCACCCTAGTACACAAGCCCATCGCCATAACTGTTTTCCTGAAGAAATCCACTTTTAATCCACTCTGTACTGAAGGTTCAGAGGCTGTCTACACAGACACATTGCCCACTCTTTGGGGAGGGTATAGGTTAGTGATGGCCAACCTTGGCACTCCAGGTATTCTTGAACTTCAATTCCCAGATGCTCTGATCAGCAGGAGTGCTGACTTGGGCTTTTGGTAATTGAAGTCCAAGAACATCTGGAGTGCCAAAGCTAGCCATCACTTATCTAGACAAACAAAAATTCAGATATCTTTTTATCCTTGTAAACAACAACCCTAACCTGAGGTAGAATGTCTGGCACAAGGTCACCCAGTAAACTTTGAGGCTCAAGATGAGTCTCACAATCTTTGTTTGACACTTTTTCTGAGATCAAAGAATATATATTTAAATGTTTTCTGACACACTCAATGTTTTATTTTTGTCTTCATTCTTTTAAAGGAGAAAGGGTTGGAGTAACAAAAATCCTATATATAAATCAAAATATGAAAAAGACATATTCATTGCCCCTGCCAGAGCAAAATAGGAACTGAGTTTTATCAAAGAATAATAGCAGAAAATAGTTTGAACACATGTTATGGTAACACAACTCTCCCTTTTAGAAAGCTTGCCTTCTAGCATAAATATTATTACCTGGAACAGCATACTCCTCAGCTGTGTCGGTTGGCTGCTGTGGGTGTCCAGAGTATGAATGATCCTTTTCTAAGCTTGCCATTTGCAATAGTTTTGTTTATATTATATATATGTATAAGCTTTTTACCAGCATAGAACCACCTGGTTAGACCTATTGCTTAGTGCAAAATGAGAGTTCCCAAAACAGATCCCCAAAAGAAGCAAGCTGCCCTCCCAAGGTCCCTTATCTGCTGAGGACACTGGTATGTTCATACTATTTTTCCTTATCATGTTGTAAAGGTTTTTACATTCATGCTCACAGTCTAGCAAAATTACTTCCAAGCAAGAAGATGTTCCCTCTATGCTATAAAATGCTAGTTTCCTAAAAAAACAACATGTATTTCCCCCCAACATATTGAGCCAAGTCTCCTCTTCTAAAAATTTATCTCCTTTAGTGCTGTGACCACTGCAGTACTAGAGACCTTCCTCAGCTGTTTCTCTAATAAAGTGAACAGGTGAAGTCACTGAGTTTTTGTCATACGTGTTTCTCAGACATTTAGACCACTCTCATAAGGAGATGGTTCTGAGAAAGCCTGTATATCCCTGTATGTGTGTGTAAATATTTCCGTTACACACTTGGTCAGTTAGCAATACCAGTTAAACAGAATGGCAGGATAACCTGGCCAGATTGGAAGTTGTTACTCAGAGAGTTCTTATTAATGACTCCTTCTCAAGATGGGAGGGGGTAATAAGTTGCTCAGTACTGGCCCCTGTGCTCTTCAACATTTTCATAAATAACTTGGATAAGCTCCCTTATCCAGTGAATTTTTTTACCAAATCTACAGATGACACAAAACTGGGTGGAAGACAGGAAAAGAATTCAAAAAGATCTTGATAGGTTTGGACACTGGACTGAAACCGACAGCATGAAATTTAACAGGAAGTGCAAAGTTTTACACATAGGGGAGAAAAACCAGATGTACAGTTATAAGATGGGGGAGACTTAACTCAGAAATACTACAAGCAAGAAGGATCTTGGAATTGCTGTTGATCACAGGTTAAATATGAGTCAAAAATGCAACATGGTGGCTAAAAAAGGCCAATGCCTTTTTATGCTGCGTTGACAGAAGTATTGTATAGTCTCCAAAACCTGTGATGTACTAGTCTTGTTCTATTCAGCACTAGTTAAACCACATCTAGAGTACTGTGTCGAATTATGGGCACTGCAATTTAAGAAAGATGCAAACAAACTAGAGCAGGTATAGAGAAGGGCAGCAAGAAGGATCAGAGGACTGAAACTAAGCCATATGATGAAAGACTGAAGGAACTGGGCATGTTTAGCCTTGAGAAAATGAGACTGAGAGGGGATATGATAGCACTTTTCAGATACCAGAAAGGTTATCATAAAGAGGAAGGGCAGGATCTGTTTTTGATCATCTCAGAGTGCAGGACGCATAATAATAGGCTGAAACTACAAAAAGCCAGATATAGGCTGACTATTAAGAAAAAACTTATTAATGGTTATAGCAATTCAACAGTGGAACCAATTGCCTCGATAGATGCTGAGTGCTCCAACACTGGAAGCTTTTAAGAGAGAATTGGACACCCCTCTGTCAGATCGCTTTGATTCAGATACCTGCACTGAGCAGGGAGCTGGACTTGATGGCCTAAAAGGCCCCTTCCAACTCAGGTATTCTATGATATTTCGACATAGCATGACTGCTTTCCCATTCATACTATTGACACAGTCCTGAGCAGGTGTGAAAGTAGGAACCATTTCTGGTTCCACCTCAGGCAGCAAAACCTCTTGGGCTTGTCCTGTCCTTTCCTGTGTCTTGGGTCACTTGAATTTGAGTAAATTATTATTATTATTATTATTATTAGTTCGATTTATATGCCGCCCTACTTGGTGAAAACCAACTCAGGGCGGCTTACAATATAAAATCGGATACAATACAATATGACAGAATTACAATACAAAATCACAGCATCCCAAGATGCAGTGCAACAACATAAATATAAATACTATATAATCAAAATACTGTCCATAAACAGTATACAATACCGAATGGACAATAAACAATATATTCACAATACAGTTCATATCCAATGCAAAAAAATAAATAAAAATAACCATACAGTAATTAAAGGGACTGAGCGTGACATAGAGAATTCCTAAGGGAATTTCCAAACAGCAAAATGAATGTATGAATTTGCCTACACACACCAAATTCATGGGGAAAGCATTTTACAAACATGTTTTGGGAATTTTAAGCAGGAGATTCAATGTCAGAAAGACTTAACAAAAAAATTTCACCATTTAAAAATTGTAGAGAAAAGTTGAGTGGTGTAAATCAGACTTTAGTGTTATAAATAGCTGAAAAATAGTATTTAAGATACCAAGGACAGTATACTGACCAAGGACAGTACACAGAACGGTACTGACAATTCCTTGTCCATACATTCTAATGTTGTTTTTGCTTTCCATCTTAAACCATATTTATTTAACCTGCTTGGCTAAAATGTTAATAACTTCCTTTTTGACCTCAATTTTCAGAGATTTTTTTTTTTTTTTTTAGCAAAAAACACAAAAAGATCACACTAAAATCAACTTGCTTGCCTTCTGGTGCCACATAACTTGTTTTTGTGTTTGGTCTTTCTTTGCCAATCTTTGGGCTGCCTCTCTCTCACCCACCCCATCTTTGGACTCCTCCCATGTGCTTAATGCAGATTATACTTTTTAGCCCTGTGGCAAGGTGGGGCAGACATTTCAAGTTACAATGGGAGCAGGGTGGGGACCATGGCAGACCAGTGTTCTCCTGCTGTCTGTGATAGCTGCAATAGCAGGGACAGCTCTACTATTAGGCAGGTTGAAAGGGGTCCCTTGTGTAGAAGATTTCTAGTATGATTAAAGCAGGGATGACCAGCCTACGGCCCATGGGCTGGACCTGGCTCACAGCACCATTTCATGTGGTCCACTCTTGCCCTCACTGCTACTGGAACTGAATGCAGTTACAATACACATAAAATGTGCCCAAGCATGCATAAATGTGCCCGCATCTGCTGTAAATGCTGCCATAAATGCACCTGCGGCTGGCATAAATGCATTTACGGAGGAAACACGTGAGCATCCTGCTCAGCTGTCTAAGGGGCGGGGCCTGGCCCATGGCACGAAAAGTTTGGGAACCCCAGGGTTAAAGGACAGAAACCTACTGTTGTTATTGTTTTATAGCCAAAGATAGGGAGAGAGGCTTTGTTGATTTCCTGCTTTATGTGCTAGAATGACTTGGGAATTTTTGGTGCTATGAACCTTGGGTAGGACGGTAGGGAGAGGACTCATTTGTAGTTTTAGCACTATGGCAACCATGGGAAAAGCACTCGTAACAAAAGAACAGATGACAAAAGTTAACAAGGTGTTACAGGCCACCCATCAGTGTCTCAGCCACAAACATTCTGACTACAGATATCTAAAAATATCAGGTTTTGCCTTGTGGCACTATAAAAACAAACATAAGCCTTACAGGACAAGCATTCACAGATGTGTACCAATTTAGTGCTTCTGACCTGCAGTTACACACAGTTGTGACAGTTAAACAGAAGAGACGGAAGAATTTTAAAAGCGGCCATTCTTGGCCAAAGTGACTTCAGGGGGAGAGATTAAACTGGGGAATTGTGAGTAACAACTCACCAGGTAATTCAGTTATGTCTCCTGTGATCTAACTAGAGATAGAGGTGTTTCATTTTTTTCTAAATCACACTATACAAGTCCCCCCCCAAGCAACAAAATGTTTATGCTCTAGTAATATATGTCACTGTTTGTGCTTTCAGCATTTCATTCTCTCTGAACTTGCTATTTATATCCCCACTGTCATCCAAACTTGGTAGCTGATATAATGCTGTATTTTGTATGACTGAGTAATTCCATATTTTTTGTAATATTCCTTGGTCATAATTTATATTGTGTGTTATGTTACATCACTTAATACAAACTTATGCTTTTGTATTTCTGTATGGTTTCTGTGATTGGTGAGCAGTTTTACTTAGTGTTTGGGTTATTTAGAGAACCTACACACCCTCACTCCATAGAACTAATCTGGAAGATCTCCATGGTCAGTAGCACTGAAAGAGTATAAGAAACTACCTAAGGTTGTCACTACATTGCAAAACATCTTATCATTTGTGTCAGACCTGGAACAATTAAAAGCTGTCCATTTCCCCAAAAATGACAGTGGGATAATCACTTTCAATTAAATGGTCATAAATCAGTGGAACATAAAACCCCTCCGCACATTCATTCCTATGATGGGAAAGCATGTTGGCTAACAGCCATAGCAGCTGACCTGACAGCACAGCTAAAGGGTGATGAAAAGAGGGAAAGAGGATAAAACAAGATCATGTTATAGTTACATTTTATTTTCTTCAAACTTAAAATTTTAAGTCAAATTTTAGAATACAATTTACATCAGATAAAATGGCAGTTTCTCATTTCAAAATGTTCTTAAATAAATAATAGCTTAGGTAATGGCAAAGGTCGCCCTTGCTCAAAAGCCAGTCATATCCTACTCTAGGGTTCGGTGCTCATCTCCATTTATACACAAAGAGCCAGCGGTGCCAGCATCTGTAGACGTTTCTGTGGACATGTGGCAGGCATGACTAGACACCGAAGAGGCTTGGAACAGTTTACCTTCCCACCGAAGTGGTACCAATTTATCTACTTGCAATTTCTTGCTTTCGAACTGCTAGGTTGGCAGGAGCTGGGACAGAGATGGAAGCTCACTCCATTGCACAGTACTCGGGTCTCGAATTGTTGGCCTGCTGACCTTGCAGTCATCAAGTTCAGCATCTTAAACACTAAGCCACCGCAGTCCCAGCTTACATCCTCTTTAAAACCTATAGGAATAGTTCTCTATTTATCCCCAAGTTACCAAATTCAGATACTGTACTGTACTTTAAGATCTACACTTTCTCTTTGGCCTTTATCTTGAATTCTGACTAGAGTTCTTCACCCTTTTATATTTGCCAGGCAAATTCGTTCTGGATAAACAAACCACCCCTGCTGCAATTCTCTGGGGTAGGCACCATATTTCAGTGTCTGCAGATACACCTCCTGGGAAATGCAGTAGGGATGGTTTGTTTACCAGAGTAAGACAGACCAAAGGTTACTACAGTATTTGGCTTATGCTAAGCCACAGGGTTTGGGCCTGTATAATAATATAAACTGAGCTGTAAATGTAGGGAAAGGAGGTAGGCTAGAGTCACTGCGCACATTCATGTGAAAGCTTTCTTGAAACCATTGAAAATGTAAGCATTGCTGAGTAGTTCTTACAACCTGCAGAAGGCTGATTACGTTATAACGATGACTCCACAAAAATATTCAAAAGTGATAAACCAGACCAGATAACATTTCCCCCAACTATGTACAGAAACAAACAGCCCTTGCTGCTAGTTGGGTGCTGATAGAAAGTATCCAATTTATGAAATCATCACTCTCAAGCAAACAGAGTACAAAAAGACTTCTGGTGAGGAGCCTTTGGCTGATTTTAGCAGCAGTTGAATTGCTTCTAGCAGATGTTATTCAGCCTCATTCCTCCGGTCTACTCTAGCACAGTGGTTCCCAATATTTGGTTGTTGGACTTCAATTCTCAGAAGCCAAAGTTAATTCCCTAAAGCACTAACCAGCCAATGTACTGACTTAGGCTCCTGGGAACTGAAGTCTCCCTGTGGGGCATGGGCCCCACACTGGGAACTATTGGTCTAGCACTTGATCACTCTGTAAGCTATGTGGAGCTATTCCAATGAAAGAAAATGAATTATAGAGAGAAGGCTGAAGTGGAGCACTCTGGCACCCATTAAATGCAACTATTATCATAGCTAGTCAAATTCTGTTTATATATGGAAGCTCTGAGATATTATTTCTGACCTGTTTTACAAGAGGCCTAAAAGTATAGAGACCTAAGGATCGTAGAGAATATATCACCCTTTTAACTGTGTAACCCAAGTTCTAAATTAAGTCTTGAGACATTTTGCAGATTACAAATCTTAAAAGTCAAATTTCACCATGCTGCCTTTTGTAACATCTTGATTGATGAAGAGGTTAGTAATCTCAAAACTTGCACACCTTTTTTGGAGTATTTCAGATGGCATAGTAAAAACATCACACAGATTTTCAGATTTATCTTTTTTTAAAAAAATGTTTTCTTGAGATTTCTATGCCGCTGCCCTGTTTACATATAAGTGAAGAAGAAATAAAGTTCCTTCAGTTTCTAAACCAATGACATGCAAATTGCACTGTTTTGAAAGTAAATTCTCCATAATTATGATTACATTGGGGTTTTTTTTTCTGAAATACAAATGAGAAAGAACACAACTAGGCACTTATAGATTACTTCCCACACCGTCACGTCTACTCAAAAATAGGTGATAGCATTAAATAACATTAGCACCATCTGCTGGTTCGACTAAAGAATTGTGACGTAGCAAGAACACAGTAAATATGAATTAAATACAGTACCTAACATAGTAGCCCAAGGCTCTTTCAGACAAGAAAAACATATACAGTACAACCCTTTTCTCAAGTCAAAAAGGACTGGGATTTGTATCCAAACATACATTTAAAAGCCACTTTTCTTAGAACAACTTTTCAGGAAATTTTGATGAGAATTCTTTTTAAAAAAACTACTTTGGAAATATGCAAGAAAGTCACTTCCCTGCTGGAGTTTCTGCTCTGCAGCTGTTTTACCTCCTCAAAGAAGCAAAAGGTTAATGAAACACTGTGACTGTGGAAATGATTTCCCCCCCACCTCACGCAGCAAGTGTTGTGGAATGGTCTTGACTGAATTAAGTAATTCTGTAATGCTAGTCTGACAAAGTGGGCTTGATCCAGAAAAGCTAAAATTAAAATACAGCAGTTAGTCTTTAAAGTGCCACAATAGTTTTTTGTTTTGTTTACTCTCTGATGTGCTAATATAATTAAAATTTACTTTAATTAGGCAAAACCCCTATTTTAGGGCAAATATGTAGGGGGGAGTAGTGAAGGGGAATTAGTGTGATGTAGGGAATAGAACAACAGACGGGCTCAGGAGACCCAGATTTGAATCCCTGTTCATCCATGGAAACTCATGGAGGGGTGACACTGGTAAAGCCAATGTATCTCACATACCCTGGAAATCCTGCTAGGGTTACGCCTGCAACTAACCTGTGACTTGATGGCACATAACATAACCTGGTAGCTAAATTTAGGGCAATTTAAAGGATGTACTTCTTGCAGATTATATGTGGAAGCCAATTAATTCTGACTTATGGCGACCCTTTTCTGGGTTTTCTAGGTAGAGAATACACAAACGTGGTTTACTACTCCCTTCTTCTGGGGTTGCCCTAGCATTGTGCAGCCTGCCCAGGGTCACATGGGGTGGATTTTCTCACAGAAGGCACAGTGGGGAATCCAACCCCCAATCTTTGACTCCACAGCCAGCGACTTAAGCTATCCACCCCACACTTCTTTCGCACAGCTAAAGGTCAAGATCTCCCTTGTCAGTCATGTCTCACTCTAGGGTGCAGTGCTCATCTCTGTTTACAGCCAAAGAACCAGTGCTGCCTGCCCCTGCAGATGTTTCTGTGGACATGTGACAGACATGACTAAACACTGGAGAGCAAGGAACACTGTTACCTTCCCACTGAAGTGGTCCCTATTTATCTATTTTAATTTCTTGCTTTCAAACTGCCAGGGGGCCAGGAGCTGGGGCAGATAATGGGTGCTCACTCCATCACGCAGTGTTTGGGTCTCGATGTGCCAACCAGAAGGTCCTCACAGCTTCTTAACCACTCAGCCATCACGGTCCCACTCTTCTTGTGCATCTAGGACCGCAGACAAGTCCGGTAAAGCCTTGTCTGAGGTGATGTTTAGTTCTCATCCTGTGTTGTGTGTAGACACAATTACTTGCAACTCCTAGCCTAGAACCATCATCCAGAGGTGGGGGTTGAGTAAAGTAAAGGTAAAGGTTTCCCTTGCTCGAAAGCCAGTCGTATCTGACTCTAGTGTTCAGTGCTCATCTCTGTTTCTAAACCGAAGAGCCAGTGCTTTCTGCTTCTGCAGACGTTTCCAATGTCATGTGGCAGGCATGACTAGACACTGGAGCGCATAGAACACTGTTACCTCCCCACCGAAGTGGTCCCTATTGATCTACTTGCAATTTCTTGCTTTTGACCTGCTAGGTTGGCAGGAGCTGGGACAGAGACGGGAGCTCATTCCGTCCTGCAGTACTTGGGAATCGAACTGCTGACCTTCCGCCTGCCAGTCAGGGTCTTAGTGATTATTTGAGCCACTGCAGTACACTAAAAAAGCCACTATTCAAGCCAATGGCGTCTACGAGAGAATCTTTCCCCCTCTCTTCCAGGCCATTGAGGAGATGGTGCCTGCACAGTACTGTATATGTTCCCTTTGCACACTTGGCTTCATTGTCAACACAGTCCGAAGGGGATGGCGGCTTGATGGTTTCCGAGAGATGCTCCCGGTTTCCAATCGCAAAGGTAGGGAGGGCCCATGCTCTGCGGTTAGGAGAAGGCATGGGGGCTGCAGTGACTCAGTGATTAAGAAGTTCGCCTTGTTAGCTGGAAGGCCAGCAAGTTCGGCAGTTTGAGCCCCGGATACTGCATGACAGTTTGAGCACCTGTCTCTGTCCCAGCTCTTGCTAACCTAGCAGTTCGAAAGCAAGAAATTGCAAGTAGAGCAATAGGGACCACTTCGGTAGAAAAAGATCTTGGGGACATGAAAAGGAGCCTCATTTGAGCAGTTTCTGCAGCAAAAATCCTTTCAACCCAGAATGATTTCTGACACGAAATTGTTGTTGAGTAATCTCTTACATGAAGCTGTTATTATTGCCAGTGAACCCACACTAACAGTCACAGAGACCACGAAGAAGAACAGTTATAAGTAAGCAACCTGTCATTATAGATCCCTGGTGATGCAGGGTTACGACTGTTGTATTGCATCCATAATATTGTGAGCTCGATCCTGAGTAGGACCAAGGTTGGATCAGCCTCTTACATCCTTCCACGGTTGGTAAAATGAATCCCCAGCCTGTTTGGGGGGGGGGGAGGCTAATTAACTTGTGAACCGCCCAGAGAGTGCACTAAGCGCTAAAGGTTTCCGTTGTTCGAAAGCCAGTCGTATCCGACTCTAGGGGTCAGTGCTCATCTGTTTCTAAGCCGAAGAGCCAGCGCTGTCTGCTTCTGCAGACGCTTCCATGGTCATGTAGCAGGCATGACTAGACACCGCAGCGCACGGAACGCTGTTACCTTCCCACCGAAGTGGTCCCTATTGATCTACTTGCAATTTCTTGCTTTCGAACTGCTAGGTTGGCAGGAGCTGGGACAGAGACAGGAGCTCATTCCGTTATGCAGTACTCGAGAATCGAACTGCTGATCTTCCAGTCAGCGCTATGGGACAGTATATGAGTGTGTAATTGCTATTAAGTTCGTTAGAGGAGCCCATCTGCAATAGCCTCCACAGCTAGGAACCCCGTTTCTTTCAATACCCTTGAAATACATAAACATCTATAGCTCTCACACACTTTAAAAAAGCACATCAGAGAGTAAACAAAACAAAAAGACAAAAAAAAAACATTGTGGCACTTTAAAGACTAACTGCTGTATTTTAATGTGAGCTTTCGTGGATCAAGTCCACTTCGTCAGACATAGCAATAATGCTATCGGCGGCCAGGCAGTGTATAGCGAGAAATTGGAAAAATAATGAAAAGTTAAAAATAAAGGACTGGTAATAATTTTTGGAGGGTTTGCAAACCTTTTTTTGATTATGTGATGGTTAAGAATAAAGGCATGCTCCCTGTATATATCACAAGGGTGGGTTTAAAGTGAAGAGAAATAGTAGAGTAAGTGAACAACATATATTGGTTATTAGGAGGTTCAATTTGTGTTAGTTTATAATTAGATATTTTCAGTTTTTGCTTATACTTAGTTAATATTCATAGATAATTGGTTGAAGATACCAATGTAGAATTGTTACCTATGTGGATCTTTTATTTCCTTTTTATATTTTAGAGCTATGTATTTTTTTTATGTACTTTTTGATTTGTATTGTTTTATATACCTAATAAAAGCAATTTAAAAAAAAAAGACATAAGTGTAAACAAACAAACGATATCGAAACGCAAACTCCATCCGTCTCAAAACATGGGCTGTTGAAACCCGAAGTGAGAGGCCTGCGTCGCAGTTGTTTTGCCTCTTGGGAGGGAGGGAGGGAGGGGCGGCGGCGGCGGCGGCAGAGACTCGAGTCAGCAAGTACGCCCCGCCCCCTACGCGCAAGCGCAGTAAAGGGGGAGGGGAAACCTAGGCTTGGGCTAATGAACTCCGCGACCAGGGAGCGAAGGGTCCTTAAGAGAGTTCCGGCCGCCGCGCGGGCAGGTCGGGCACGCGGGGCGTTGTCAGGCAGCAGCGCGAGAGAAGGAGGCGCGCGCTGCGTCCCCGTGAGCGCGTGAGTAATTCCTTTGATCCCTAACGGCTGAGCAGGGGAGGAGGGGGAGGAGGAGGAGGAGGAGTGCCAGTTCAGTGGCTTTGTGGACCGAACCCTTCTTTTAACAACAGTGCATGGAGAGAGTGGGTTGGGGGTGTAATCATCGCCCTCGGTTTTTTTAAATACATTTTTTATTTTTTTTTACATCTAACATCAACGACAAATATAATCTATACAATTTTTAAAAACATAAAAAATTACATAAGTACACCCACCACCACCTATGGGACACTATGTATTTAAGCCATTATTACAGTATTATTTTTATATAGGTAGATATTTGTCCCCTATTTCCAAAATGCTGCGTATTCTTGTCATCGTCCCACTCCTTTTAATTTAACTACCCAATAAACTCTCTCCAAATCTCTTTAAATTCATTTTTGTTATTCCTTTCTGTAATTTTAATTCAGATTCACATGTCAAGTCTATCATTTATTGCCACATTCCATAATTCTTCACATCAGTCATCCAAATCTGATTTACAAAATATTTTCCATTTTTTAACAACAATCTCATAGCTGTTAGGTAAAGGCAAAGGTTTCCCTTGCTCGAAAGCCAGTCGTATCCGACTCTAGGGGTCAGTGCTCATCTCTGTTTCTAAGCCAAAGAGCCAGCGCTGTCTGCTTCTGCAGACGTTTCCATGGTCATGTGGCAGGCATGACTAGACACTGCAGCCCAGAGAACACTTGTTACCTTCCCACCGAACTGGTCCCTATTTATCTACTTGCAATCGTAAATGTAAAGGTTCCCCTTGCTCGAAAGCCAGTCATATCCGACTCTAGGGGTCAGTGCTCATCTCTGTTTCAAATCCAAAGAGCTAGCGCTGTCTGCTTCTGCAGACGTTTCCATGGTCATGTGGCAGGCATGACTAGACACCGGAGTGCATGGAACACTGTTACCTTCCCACCGGAGTGGTCTCTATTTATCTACTTGCAATTTCTTGCTTTCGAACTGCTAGGTTGGCAGGAGCTGGGACAGAGACGGGAGCTCATTCCGTCCTGCAGTACTCAGGAATTGAATTGCTGACCTTCCGCCTCCCAGTCAGCGTCTTAGTGACTTGAGCCACTGCTGTTACCATTACAATAATCAAATCTTGTTTCTTTTGCGCTTGTTTTAAGGCGCCACAGAACTCCGTAAATTAATTAGCAAATGTTCTGGTTTAGGCTAGCTAGGGATTGCCAGAAGATGATCATCTTTGCTTCCTCTTTTACTCCATCGTGTGTCCAGGGGATGATAATGATTTTTTAAAAGTCATAATGATGACTTAAAAACCAAAGAAAATATATATTTCAGAGTATCTGAGAATAAATAAAGAAAACAAAAACACTGTAGCACTTTAAAAACTGTCCTCAATGCAATAAAAGAGTTTTTTTGTTTTGTTTATTCTCTAACACGGCTACTATTAAAAAAAAAAATACTTCAGAGGGAAAGGCTTGCACCTTGTAGTAGGTTTAAAGAAATGCTCTTGGAGGTATCAGGCAGGTTTAATTATGCTGCCCTGAACCAAATATAAAATCAATCTTAAGTCGCACTCAGGGTCACTGGGTCAGAGAAGAAATGACCATGTTCTCTAAGAAGACGTAAACAGGAACTGTAATTAAGGTCAACCTCTGATATTAACTGCAATGCATGAATGCCTTGTTTAACAACATCGAAATCTGTTTCAGGGGGCCTTGTTAGGTTTGGCCCGCTTCAAAAGGAAAAGTGTGGTTTGAGGGTAATAATATTAATAATAATTTCATGTCAGAAATTATTCTGGATTGAAAAGATTTTTGCTGGAGAAAATGCTGAGGGGACGCCTGAATGAGGCTCCTTTCATCTCCTAAGGATCTTTTCCCACTGAGGTGGCCTCTATTTATCTACTTGCAATTTTTTGCTTTTGATCTGCTTGGTTGGCAGGAGCTGGGACAGAGAGGGGCTCTCAATCCATCATGCAGTACTCAGGTCTCGAACTGCTGACTTGCCGGCCTGCCAGCTGACAAGCCAAGTTTCTCAACCACTGAGCCACTGCAGCCCCAGGGTGAAATCAATATTCTCCTGAATCTCTGTGGCCCTTTTAAAGTTTTCAGATTCATTTCCAAAGTATTTGTTACATTACAGTACATTTGACCATACAGTAGGAAACTGCAAGACTAAAATAATGAATGGTCACTGTTAATTAGAGCAGCATGTCAGTAGGGAATGGAAAATGCATTTTACGCTTAAAACAGTTGTTGCTGTAGCTTTCTGTTAGATTTCCTATCTATAATTTATACTTTGTGATTTATATTTCTTCTGATTCAAATTTTATTTATATCTTTTCGCATCAATGAGGTTGCATTATATGAATATAGCCCTCTGTTCTAATGTTTCAGCATGGTTTTCTACCTTTATGGCAGCCATCTTATTTTTCTTTTAAGTAAATTCAACTAAAATTAGTGGAAGTTTCTTTCAAGTTGATACATATAAATACATCACTGCTGCATAGGTCAAAATCAGTGTTAGGTTGTGAAATATATTGAGTAAATGGAACTTCCATTTTTACTACAAAACTTCCTCATAATGGCATGACTTCCTCAGATTGCAACACACGCAGTCTTAATGGAGATATTTTGGTTTTGTGCAGAGAAAAAACAGAAGTACTGTATATGAAAATAACTCTAAAGCCAATGATAGGGAAATAGAAAGTAAATAATTATGTATTTATTTACTAATAAAACAATTTCTAACCCAATATGTACCAACAAAATCCAAGTGGAGTGTTGTGTATCTGTAGGGGACATAATAAAGGGACATTGATAGAAATTTGCCTCTAGCACGGGAAGGAGGGCCTTTTCTGTGACTGCTCCAGCCCTCTGGAACCTCCTACCAGCTGAGCTGTGGCTCCAGGCAGAGCTTCTGCCCTTCCGAAAAAACCTTAAGACCTGTCTGGCGCAGTAGGTGTGGGGGGCGTCTGGAACAACGGCCACTCTAGGTTGGCTGATATAAGGGTTATCCGGGTTTTTAGCTTAGTTTAAAAAATCACGATGTGGCTGTTGGGGGTGGGTTTGTGAGTTTTTAAATTTTAAACTTTAAAATTTTAAACAATGTTATATTTTAACGTCTTTGTATGCAGTGATTTTATATGTTGTAAGCTGCCCAGAATCGCTTCGGCGAGGGGGCGGCAGCACAAATGTGAGTTACTGTATTAAATTATACTTATTTTCATATGCTGAGAATTATCAGTGTGTTCATCTCAACAGATGGATGATTTGACTAGTTCTCGTGCACCTAGTGATTAATGTCTGAGAGAAAACAAGCCACACTTTATCTCAGTCATTGTGAATTGTGTATTTACTGAGAAATAAAACCCACTTGAAATGAAACCACAGGGTTTTAATTTTGCCTGCTCTATTCACCCTTTTCTTTTCAAATTAACGTTCTAGGTTTCAGACTTCTATGATGTGACAGCTGAGGAGGCCATGTCTGCTCTATGTCCTCCTCCTTCTCCTGCAGTTGCTAAGACAGCTATTGCATTGAGTGGCGAGTCTCCTTTACTGGCTGCTACCTTTGCATACTGGGATAATATTCTGGGTCCTAGGGTGAGACACATATGGGCCCCCAAAACAGAGCAGCAACTTCTCAGCGACGGCGAAATAACTTTCCTTGCAAACCATACACTGAATGGAGAAATCCTTCGGAATGCTGAAAGTGGTGCGATAGACGTGAAGTTTTTTGTTTTGGCTGAGAAAGGCGTCATTATTGTGTCCTTAATTTTTGATGGGAACTGGAACGGGGACCGAAGTACGTATGGACTATCGATAATACTTCCACAAAGTGAGCTTAGTTTCTACCTCCCTCTTCATAGAGTATGTGTTGACAGACTGACACACATTATAAGAAAAGGAAGGATATGGATGCATAAGGTAGGTGTCTGCTTCATAGTTATCACCATTAAACTTGTTTAAACAGTTTGGGTCATAATCTTTCTCTGCTTGGAGCCATGCTAGATTGTGAATTAAAAAGGAATAGCGTAAAATGAAAACAATATTTCACCATTGTTACCTTGGTATTTTGTTTGTGCTAAAGGTAAGGTATTTAAGTGTATGAAGTATTTTGGGTAAATTTCAAACATATTTGCTTAAGAAAACCTATTGTGCTGGACAGCACAATGATGTGCATACTAACTTGGAGAAAACCCCCACAATGACAAACATCATGTGAATGCAGTGGAGGAATTATAGGAAGGAACTAACAAAAGGAAAGAGGTTTCTTTACACTCACATTCTTAGCAAACATAAGAAAGTCCAGTCTGGGGGAAAGTCTGTGTATTCAATTTTGTCTCTACCTTAGGAGTTGGGAAACAGACAGCCTTGAGTTGTCTGAATCATATGGGAAGTAGGCTTGATTTTGTCATAACCATTGCTGTAACCTGTGGCCTGCCAAATATTGTTGAACTTCAATCCTATCTAGTGTCAACAGCAGTGAAGCAATGTGGCCCACAGGTTTCCCAGTTCTACTCTAGCATTTCCATGTCTTTTCCACTTTTATAGCTTATGAGGCTTGTACCATCTGTTTTCACAAACTGTGGAGAGGAACTCTAACCTTCCAAATGTGACTTCTGTTCCATGTTACTCAGCATCAATTGTTAAGGCTATGGATAATTAAAGTTAAATGTCCAAGAACATTTGGATAAGCAGTTACCCTCCCCCCCCATTTCAAACTGGATTGATATTAGAATGCACATAGGCTATCATTTATAAGCCCTCACAACTTTAATGTATGTTTGTACTCAGCTTTGTCCAGTCCAACAGTTTCAGTGAAATATAACATTAAATGTGACTGGTGACAATAAATAACTTAGACTAATGCTAGAATACTTGTAGTGTGGTGTTTTACTTATAAATGTGAGGTTGACACAAATACCTGTATAATGAAAATATTATACATGATAATGTTGCTTGCAATTGAAATAAACATATACAGTACAGACATTATGGTGAGGAGCTATGAAGTAAAGAATGAACTATGAAGAAAAAACTAAAGAAATTTTTTCATGCTGTTTATTGCTAGATTTCAAACGTCTGCTCACATAAATATAGCTTCGATGAGAACTAGGACTTTGGCCACCATTTTATTAAGGGCTGTAGCCTATGTTAAATTTTGCATGTTTTTATTTTCTGCCTGATATTTTAGTGCTTTGAGAAAATGGGTAAAAATTGAGTTCATCCATTTTGGATATATTTAACTGAAGACTTTGTAGATGGCATTGTTCAGAAAGACAAAATTTGAGAAGCCAATGGTCAAAATCCTGTTGCTTAGAATGATAAATCAATGGAGATTTGATTAATCAATTCCTTTGTTAAGTTCCATTGATTCAAATGGGGCTGCTCTAACTTTGACTTCTTTTAACATTGTAAATCAGAGTTGGAGTAAACTAATTTGAATCAATGTTTGTATAGATTTAAATGTACACACACATGTGCTAGAACCTTTATAATTGTTCTCTGAAAATTGATTTCTTGTGTAGGAAAGGCAAGAACAATACCAGAAGGCTGTAATGGAAGGCACAGAGAGATTGGAAGATCAGGTAAGAATGATGTATATTGACCAACACATTCCCTATTGACACTATACATTCTCTATTTTTGTTCTCTCTTTATTTAATTGAGAAGCCTATCTGTATACTTGCTGATGTCTCACTGGGTTATATGCAGAATTTTCTACTGCAGGTTCTTCTTTTGTCTTTTAAACGTTGTATAAGAGAACAGTTTAAGTGAACATGTGATAGAAATTCTGAGCAGGCAGAAAAGCATGGCCCTTCCTCGTTCCATTCTGTAGTAAAGAAGAAATGTGAATAATCTCAGTTCACAGAAATCTATTAGATAAATCATGAATTCTTTTAAAGATAGCAATTTCCTTGAGATTGACTGTACCACCAACCATCTGTCAAAATGGAAGGTTTTGCTAGGTCATTTATCTGTCCTGTAAAAGAACTGATAATATGCACCTTCAACTTTGTAGGGATAGGAGAAGTTTTGTGGTAGATGACACTAGATAATGGTGACTAATAAGCAATCAGACTACAGATCCTTTGATTAGCTGTTAATGCAGTAGCATAAATTGCAGCCCAGCTGTAGTGAATAGTGTGACAGAACAGTTTAAATGGAGTTAAATCATATTATTGCTTACCACTTTGATGGGTTTGATTGAAACAAACATAGAAATGATTTGTGTTTCATTGTTATTCAGCTTTTTTTAATTATTTAGTTTTCTCATATGCTGCTCTCAAGTGAGCCTGGTAGTTTTAATTTCATAAAATATTTATTACACAGGGCCAGAGCATAATTCCAATGTTGACTGGTGAAGTTATTCCAGTAATGGAACTTCTTTCTTCTATGAAATCTCACAGTGTTCCAGAGGAAATAGATGTAAGTTCTGAGTCAGGTGCTTCACAAAAACAGAGAGCTTTTCTGTGTTTTTTTCTCTTGGATTGTCTCTGACCTAATAACAGCTCATAAATCTCGGTGCTTCTAGCTTTTTGAAAGTACAGAGTTAATGCCAACTTGTGTTGCATTGATATTTTGTAATAGTAATCATTTTAAAGCTGTACTTGATTAAATTGTTTCTATGGCTGTCATTTGTAAAATGGATAGTAAATCAAAAGGAACATTTGATAAAGTTAGTATGGCCCTCTTAATCCTTGATAGTAATTCATTCCCTGCTTCACTCCACCAGGTTTGCTACGTTGTTCCACTTGCTTAAAGCCAAGTTAAATCTTATTCTGTTCTGTGTTTAACTATGATTAATGTTAATCAGAGTGTGGTCACTAGTTAGTATTTGAAACATTGGCTAGAGCATTTGATTGTGCAAATGTTTTCAAGAATCTCTGGCCATTGTATCGTGGCTTGGGAACTGTGAAATTTGAAGTTCAAAAAATCTGGAAAATCAACATTTGTTAACCATTGGCCTATAAAATAAGATTAAGAAGTGACATAAATGAAAATAATACATAAATCAGGGTTTGAAATTGTTTTAAAACCTGACCTATAGATTACCTTGCTTAGCAATAACTATGATTCAAGTATACGGGGATGAAGACACAGATAATTTGAGTACACAACACTCTCTTGCTTGTATGAACTAGAACTGTGGGATTATTGTGTTCTCATAGGCTTCTGGAAGATAAAAGGTTTATATAAAAAGCTTGACTTTGTGAATATAATTATTTGCATGAGTGTCAACATTTTTTGCAGCATCCCTAGGGTTTGTTGGATATCTGTAATTGATAATATGTTTACCTGTGGCATTCATTACAAATAAATTCTTCTCCCTTTGTTTTTATCATGTTCTAGATCAGAGATACAGTGCTTAGTGATGATGACATTGGAGACAGCTGTCATGAAGGTTTTCTGCTTAAGTATGATCAATTAATGCTTTTGTATAAGTTACTTTAAAGCAGAAATCTGATGGAGGGAGTAGATTACTTGTCGGGGGAGGTTACTTGTTTATAGGCATTGTAATGTACATGTCAAATAATTTTTCAATTGGCTTTTTAGAGTTAGAATTAGTTGTAGTGAAAAACAGTATGATCTGTGATGTACTGGGTGTTTAGCAGGCAGAATAAATGACACTAGCTATTGCTTCTGTCCAATGTGCTACCGTTACTACTTCATTATGTCAGCATACTAGGACTAACATTCCCAAAGAAACTTTTTAGTTTAAATGCAAAAAGCTGTGTCTACAACCATATTGTTGCAAGCCACAGATTCAAGTCATATACTTCAATACATAGGCACACGGATGTGCCGTTTTGTTCCTCGACTTCCACCATAGTGTTCCTATGATACTGCTTTGCTGCAGCAACCTTCAAACTCTTAAACGGGGGTTCTCAACCTGCAGCGTCATTTCATGTGGGTCCACCACCACCTCCACCACACTCAGAAGAGCCATGTGGTAGAGGAAGGGGAAAATGGCTGTCCGGCCCCGAAGCTATCTGAGGAAGCTTGACCTGGCCCCTGGCTTTAAAAGGTTGAGAACCCCTGCTCTTAAGCATCCATCATGAATCAACACCCTCAATGTGGTCTACAACGTGTTCTTCTTTCCTCCATTTGGATTTCAGCATGTAATAGAGAAATAGAGTTGATCTATGAACTTCCAGTCAAGCATAGTATTTATTTATTTATTAGTTCAAATTTATATTGCCGCCCACTCACCGTGGCGACTTAGTATTACCAAAAGAGTGGGAGAAATGAAGTTTAAATCATAAGTGAGGTTGTATTCACAAAGGTAAAAATATTTAGGCTACTAATTAGTCCTCCTCACTCAGAACATATACGTTGATGTCCCTTTTTTATACCACCCCAAGTAACACTACAGTGTAAATCCATAGCAACTCCACTCCCTATATAGCACATCATTAATGATGTGGAATTATCAGAGTATGACACTGGCTTTAGAGTTAACATGTTCAAACAGATTGGTAGTGCAGTCCTATCTACCATTACATGATCTTTTCTAGGCCAGTCAAATTGATTTATATTTTGAGGGAGGAAGTCTCATGATAAATAATGAAATTTCTGCTTCAGGGAATCAAAGGGTAAGCTCACTCTTGTTTACTGTACAGTTGTACTTCGCTTAAAGAGCATAATGCATTCCACAGGATTGCTCTTTAAGCGAGTTTACTCTTTAAGCGAAACACCATTGTAAGTGACCAATTGTGACCTCTGGTTGTGTTGGGGTGAACCCCAGTTTATTTGTTAAGCGAGTTTTTGGTTGGTTTTATTTGTTAAGCGAACATTCAGAGAAAATTGTGCTCTTTAAGGGAGTTACTCTCTAAGCAAGGCACTCTTTATGTGAGGTTTGACTGTACTTGGTGGTGGAAGTTAAGATCCAAAAAGGATCCATGATTGTGCTATTACATTGGACACAATCACATCCCATAACTTTGGACCTGATATAACCTGGATTGAGCACTGGAATCACTTAATTTACACTAATAACAAGAATCGTATCCTCATGTGTTACGTTCTGAGGGTTCCTTGGGCTCACATTTGATGTGGGGAAAGCTTTGGGATCACTGGAATGAGGAGGGGCTTTAAAAATCCAGAATCACTGCTGCATCAGCAGTGGCAATCCCAACCCTAGTGACAACCATCTGGCAGTGTTGGTTTTTTTTTTACTTTTAATGCTCCCTACCACATCCTGTGGCTCCCAAAACATTCCACAAGCAAAAAAGGAGTCTCAAAACTTATAAAGAGGGAGTAAAGCCTTTTAACTAATGTAAATTAAATGTTTCCAGCACCCAATCCAGGTTATGCACATGAGTTATGTCCTTCGAGTGAGGGAAGTTGATTTTAGTGGAATGTTACCAAAGCTAGTCTAATGCAAGGAGGGAAAGGGTTTAAAAAAGCACAATTTTCTTCCATAATTGCCACTGTATAATGTATTGGGGTAGGAGGGGGCACAGTGTTATCCGTATTTTTTGTAATACATGGAATATTTTTCTCTGTGGGAATTTGCTTTGTTTTTGAGAAGCACAAACACATAGACTCTTTTTTCCATTGTTGAGATATCTTTACTAAACAGTTTAATGTTAAACACTTGTTTTCATGCTACTGTATAATTAAGAAAGAAACAGTCAGGAAATTGGCTAGAGAGCAGACATGCCTTTCCAAGCTGATTCTGTCTAGATCTCTAAGGAAACCACATTCACAAAAGAGGGAATTGTTATTCAGTCTTGTTTTTTGAGGATGGAATTGTATACTAAATCTGATGTATATCTTTTATGAGACAAAAGGAACAGTTTCCATTATTCATTTCTACTGGAGAGACAGTATAGAAACTAATCAATCAAACTGTATGGTGGGAAGACCCACCAAATAATTCTGTGTATAACAGAGAGAACTGCTTGGTTTTGATCCAGTTCATGTCTGTTGAGGCCTATAAGCCAGACTGTACCATAGCATTTAGATTTAAAGAATTGCTATCCCAGAAACACTTTTGCTAATCTCACACTGCTTGCACTAATGGGGTGGTAACCAACCAACCAACCAACCAAATAAATAAATAAATAAATAAATAAGGGAGACCCTTTCAATTTGTTGATAAGTGGGAAGTTCAGACTACATAGCAAAAGTAAATACATTTTCAAAAGAGATTTAGATGCAGAAGGCAAAAGTACTTCATTATGATCACGATGAATGCAGAAAGCCATGTAGTTCTGACTGTTCTAATGCTGATTGCCTGTCAAATTTACAAATGTTAATTGCAGTAGAAAGTGCTAAGAAACCTTGCCTTTTTATTCAGTTCCAACAATAAACATGCTTGTGGAATATATATACTGTATATATATATATATATTGTATAGTTTCTCACTACGTTTAATTTTCAGAGCCATCAGTTCACATTTGCAGACTTGTGGTTGTTCAGTTGTTGTAGGAAGCAGTGCAGAAAAAGTTAATAAGGTAAGTGCTTACTCATAGCTTGTGGAAATAGGTAGCTAACAGAATGACCAGTTCTTTGAATTATAATAACAAATTGTCCTTTAATTTATATTAAAGCCTTCAGAGTGTATTGAAAGTTGTATTCCTAGCTATCCAAGGAAGCCAAGATTCAGTTGAGATGACACTTGGTTAGCTGAACGATGATAATTCCAAAGCTTGCTCACCTTGCAGCCATGAGTTATTGAGGACCACTCTTGACTTGGCCTAATTTTGTGCAGATAAGATAAGCCACCCTTCTGCTACAAAACCCCACCCTGCTAGAGCCGAAGTGGAAACAGGAAACCTTTGGAAACAGCTTAGATCAGCTCCTCTGATCTCGCTGGAGTAGGCAGAGGGAATCAGAGATCCCGAAATGGGTAAAAAAAAAGTCCGTTTTTTTTACCCATTTCGGGATCTCTAACTCCCCTGCCTGCTCCAGGGAGATAAGTCTTTTAATACTAGCGTGGGGGGTGGTTGGGTATTCCCCCCACCCACCCCTCACTCCCACGCTAGCATTAAAAGGAAGAAAATCCTCCGGATTTTCTTACTTTTAATACTAACACTGGGGTTGGGGAGGTTTGGGGGGAAATACCCACCCACCCCCGCAAGGGCAGTAACTGCCCTTGCTGGTGGTGGTGGGTATTCCCCCCCAACCCCCCCAAACCCAATGCTAATTTAAAAGCAAGAAAATCCTGATTTTCTTGCTTTATAGCTGTGAATGAAGAAGGGGTGAAGGGAATCCTGATCGCACGCGCTGGGGATTCCCCTCACCCCTCTTCATTCACAGCGATCTATAGAGTGCTGCGCTTGGGGAGGGGGGGAAATACCCACCCCACCCCACAAGCGCAGCGTTCCATCACTGTGCTTGGGGGTGGGTGGGTATGCCCCCCCCCCCAGCGCAGCAATGACTTCAGGGACAAACCGCTTGGTTTGTCCCCGAAGTCAAGCTGACCCTAGGCTAGCAATCGCTAGCCTAGGGTCAGTTTGACTTCAGGGACAAATTGCGGCAGTTTGTCCCTGAAGTCAGGGCTTTTTTTAGCGTTGTTCAATGTATGCATCAGGCAACGCTAAAAACCGGATAACGTTAAGACTTGTGGAACCAAGTCATAACGTTATCTGGGGTACTAGTGTATATACATACACATATATATCCATCAGTGATGTCAAAGGAATAGCCTATTGGTATATATGGCAGTAAGCCAAGAGAGCACAGGTGGGGGGGGGGCAGGAGGGCAGGCATTTTAAAAACAATACAAAAGGTTGTGGCATTCCTCCACAACTGACCAGACAGTATAGATAGGAAGAAAAAGTTTGAATACCAGTAACAGACAAAAATTGAGCAGTGAGTTGCTTAAACATTTCCTAGATTTTTCAGTCCTTAACTATAGAGTGCTCTTGTATTGCAGATAGTGCGGACATTGTGCCTGTTTCTTACATCAGCAGAACGAAAATGTTCTAGACTCTGCAAAAGTGAGACTTCTTTCAAGTATGAATCAGGTCTTTTTGTGCAAGGGCTGCTCAAGGTAAAGACTTCATCAACTAATATTTTTGTTTCCTCCTGTAAAATTCTAATAGGCTGTGGTGTGTTAGTAGTTAAAATGCTGAGCTTGATGAACAGAACGTTAGCAGATCAAGACCTGAGAGCAGCATGATGGAGTGAGCTTCCCAACTCTGTTCTAGCTCCTGCCAACCTAGCAGTTCAAAAGCAAGAAATTGAAAGTACAGTAATACCTCATATAACATTAGTATCGAATAACACTAAAATCGCATAACATTAAGGAATCTGGGGGGAAGAATTGCATCAGATAACATTAAGATCCTATGGGATGCTTCAAATAACAACCGCTAAAGCCTGTGTGGTTACAATGTATCTCTATGGATCCCATAGAGGATCAGATAACACTAAAAATCATATAACACCAAGACTTGTGGAACCAGGTTTTAGTGTTATATGAGGTTTTACTGTAGATAAATAGGTGTCACTTCGGCAGGAAAGTAACAATATTCTGTGCTCTCCAGCATCTAGTCATAACTGCCACATGACTACAGAAATGTCTGCAGACACAGACAGCACTGGCTGTTTGGCTGTAAATTGAGATGAGCACTCACAGAGTTGGGTACGACTGGCTTTCAAGCAAGAGAGACATTTACCGTTACTATAAAATTTTATCAACAGGAACCTCAGTTTTTAAAATCAAAATAACTAGTTTTATGCTTAGTCTTATAAATATATTCTTGATTTCAGTTTCCTTCCTAACCACTTTATGTTTTTCAGCAGATATTTAGAAGTATAAAATTTTCTGTCTGGTTTCTTCCAGTTGAATTTTTCCTTTAGAATACAGGGTTCTGCTTAGGAATTTTCATAGGTTGCTTTCCAGACCTGCTTTCAGAGTAGGAAGTTAGAGAGAGTTTATCTAGTATGACAATGTAAGCATATACTGTATTTCAATGCCAGCTTGAATTAACATTTCCTTAGTTGGTGTAACCTTCTGCCACTGCTTTCTTAGAACAATGTGCTTTCCTGATTGTTTTTCTGTTCTGAAGATGAAAGATAAATAGACAACTTTCCAGAATATTAGGCATTTTAATGTCAGTGTTCATGTTATTTTGTGAACTAAAAATAAGGCAAGTGTAATGCTGACCTCACATATTCCAAATTCAGAAATAACTTTTAGAAGCAATCATTGCAAAATAACCTCACAGAGGAGAAAAACAGGCACTAGGACAAACAGAACCACTGATCTAGAGGATCTTTGTTCTTCTGTGGCCCTGTCAGATGTTTTACACTATACAGTAATACCTCGGATAACGCTAAGACTTGGTTCCACAAGTCTTGGTGTTATCCGATTTTTAGTGTTATCCAATCCATGTTAAAATCCTATGGGATGGATCGGATAATGTTAATGCTCCATAGAGATACATTGTAACTGCACAGGCTTTAGCGGTTGTTATCCAATCCATCCCATAGGACCTTAACGTTATTCGATCCAATTCTCCTCCCCAGATTGCTTAACGTTATGCGATTTTAGCGTTATCCGAGGTAAACGTTATCTGAGGTATTACTGTAATTCTTATTAGCCAAATTTAGCATTGATAACAGTCAAGAACTATGGAAGCTGTAGTCCAAAATGTTCAGAGAATACCAAGTTAAGATGGAGTCACTTATAACTTTGAGACATAAGAGATTCCGCTCTGTTTGAGCTTATTCCTACATGTATACATAGTATTGAACCTTTAACCCAAAACTCATACACTAGAAGAGGTTGAGTCTAGTTAAAGTTAAGTAGGACTTATTTCATAACAGTGCACTGTAAAATCTTGAATGGTCTCTATATAGAATACCAAAATTAAAGTGACAGCGTTCTCTCCTTTTTTGGTAGTTACTTATATTTACATATTTACTACATAGGACTGTAGTGGCTGTGGGGTTAAGCCGCTGAACATGACAACTAGTAGGTCGGCAGGTCAGCAGTTGGAGACTCAAGTGCTGCATGATGGAGTGAGCTCCCGTTTCTGTTCCCAGTTCATCCCAACCTAGCAGTTTGAAAGCAAGAAACTGCAAGTAAATAAATAGGTACCACTTTAGTGGGAAAGTAAACAGCATTCCATGTTTCTGGTGTCTAGTCATGCCTACCATATGACCACAGAAACATCTGCAGATGCAGACAGTGCTGGCTCTTTGGCTGTAAATGAAGATGAGCCCTGAACCCTAGAGTTGAATATGACTGGCTTTTGAGCAAGGGTGACTTTTTGATAGTGATTTCAAACAGTGTTCAAATTATAATCTAATGGTGTCTATTTTTATTTCCTGTAACTTTTATTGTGTAGTAATTAAGACATTAAATCTTTCCACTGTTCCAGGATGTGACCGGAAGCTTTGTGTTGCCTTTCCGTCAAGTGATGTATGCTCCATATCCTACGACACACATAGATGTGGACGTCAACACAGTAAAACAGATGCCTCCATGCCATGAACATATTTATAACCAACGACGGTACATGAGATCTGAACTAACAGCATTTTGGAGAGCTACTTCAGATGAAGATGTGGCTCAGGATACCATTATCTACACAGATGAAAGCTTCACTCCTGACTTGTATGTGTTCCTGAAAAGTTTACAGAATAATAGCCATGAAACATCCAAGGAGCCAAACCTTTTGTAGTAAACATAGCAGACTTTCAAATGGGCCATGTACACTTCAGATTTAGTACCTATCATGATTTAAATGCAGTATATAGCCGGTTCCATTTTCTCCATACGTTTATTTTCATTTACTCTGCTCTGAAACCATTGCTAATTTTAATCCGAACATAGGAGAGAATTAATTTAGATTACTGAGAGTAATCACTGCCACTGAACATTGCAGGGAAAGGGAGGGGGAGATATGGGGGAGATTTTCCCTTTTGAATGAGCTTCCTCCAAAGAACTGTTGGATGATTGAACACTTACTTTTGTTCCCTAAGGTGTCACAGATATTAAAGAAAAGAAATAGGGTTTCTTGTTGTTAACTTCAAACGATATGGCCAATTATCATAAGTGTAGTCTATCAATAATTGGACAACCCCATGCTCCTTACTCAGCTATAGTGGATCTGATTTCCTCCTCCTCCCACTGCTCTTTGGACAACTAATAACATAAGAAGTAGGACAGTCAAAGTAGTTAACCTCTACTATATTTGAATTGATTTAGATCCCCCCCCCAATTATTGTGAGAAATAGCCAGCTAAATATCAATGTTAGTTATTGTAGGCACATACATGAGAAGTTTCTGCACCGTTTCTTGCTAAGTATTTATGCTTGTAACAGAGTACAGTAATACCTTGGATAAAGACTGCATCGGATAACACTCAGATCAGATAATGTGTGCTTCATGGTTATTTTTCCTTCTGCAACTCTTCATTTTGTGTTACATATGAGGGGCTATTCAAATACCACATGACCTAAAATAGGTCACTTTTTGATCCCCTCTCTGTGATTTTCCATGACTTGATCTGGCCCCCCTCCCTAAATCATGGTTGTTGTTTTTTTGTTTTCCCTGATTTGAAGAGAAACGTCAGAAGCCCAAGAAAGAAAGGCCTCCCTTGCAAAGCCTTTTCATGCAAGCAAGGAAGGAAGAGGGAAAAGATTTGCAATCTGGATTTCAATGGGAAATCCCCACCCCACTCTCTGTCTCTCTTCCGATGTCTCCTTTTGGGCTTATTTTTGCTTTGGGAAAAACCTCCACACATCTCCCAATTATAAGCCCCACCTATCGCCCCTAAGTCACCTCCTTCCAGGTGTCCTGAATGGCAATGGGGGAGAAAACTCTTGAGGAGACCCTATTTTCCCCTCCCTCCCGCTGCCAAAGAGGGAGCCTCTTTCCCTCCTCTGAGACTGACTGAGAGAGAGAGCAAATGGTTGGGCAGAGGAGATGGGAGGGGGCATGGCCTGGTCTGTGCTGAAGCTGGCAGTGGGTTCTGGGATTTGTAGTGGGGGGAGGGGGAGAACACAAAGGGAACCCTTTCCCAAGCGCTGTTCTCCCACCCACCCATCCTTCCTTCCTAAGTGGTATCTGGTTGGAAGGGTTTTTTCCTTCTTCCTGCTCAGGGAGAAAGGAAGGGCCATGACTTCTTCATCCCTGGAAGGAAGGAAGGGGGAGACTACTACTTCCTCCTCCTCTCCTGGCAGAGGAATGGCGTTACTTTCTCCCCACCCCCACCCCTGTGTTACTCTTCCCTGAGAAGAACCGGTAAGCAGCCTTTGAAGTCCCCCCACACCTATGCATGCATGCATGTATGTATGTATGTATGTATGTATGTATGTATGTATGTATGTATGTATGTATGTATGTATGTATGTATGTATGTATGTATGTATGTATGTATGTGTTTATAGATTCTGCTTCTGTCTTGGGTATTTCTTGTGTCAGGGACTTTTCGATAATTTTGGAGTCACATTGCTTCATGCTGGACTTTCCGTGACTTTTGGTCAACCCCCTCCCCCCCTAAAATGGTCATGTGGTATTTGAATGAGCCCTGAAGAGAGTGAAGCCAACTTTAATGACTCACTTCTTTTTGTTCCCTAAATGGTGCATCTGAATCTGATGGAGATTGGTCTCCTTTGAAAATGAAGAACTACGTGTTTTTATATGTTGCAAAAGATTCATAATTAAAGTTTTCTTCAGGCACTAGTTTAACTTTGTTTTTAACACAAATTCAATATGTTACTTTTATGTTTCCTCTATGTTTTGCAGGAATGTTTTCCAAGATGTTCTACACCAAGATACACTAGTAAAAGCCTTCCTTGATCAGGTAATAATTGTTCATTAAAGTAAGCTAAAACTGGAAAGTAGTATGTGGCTTTTTTTTAAAAAAAGTAGACATTTCAGTTTAGAAATGGTAACAAAATAAATTGCATATTGCTTGTATTCTTGTTGTTGGCACCCTTAAAGATCCATCGAGTGGCAGCGTGCTTTATACTGACAAAGTGAGGAGAAACTGGAGTGATGTAGCAATAAAAGGCTTGTTCTTAATAATGTACTGTGGAGTTAACAATTTAGGAGTTGTAGCAGTCAACAAGCCACTGATTGGTATGGAACTGAGACAAAAGTCCAAATCCCACTCAACATTTTATCTGTTCTGTCATTGTGTGTATGTTCCATATCAGCTTATCTCTCTGAATGCCCCATCTGAAGATCTCACCCTAATAAGTGTTATTGCAGTGTGGGCAAGTGTTCCACTCTTGAATTTATTGGTCTGCCAATATTGATAGAAATTGTGCAGAAATGTACAGTTAATGGCCTTGCCTCCTTCCTATGTCCTGTTCTTCATGTGGAGAGCAGTCTGATGAAGAGGATTTTTTTTCTGCACCTGGAATTTTTCAGGCTCTGCTCCCACATGGTGAGTCATCTTAGGTAACCAACTGTCTCCACTTCAGACTATGGTTCTCCACCTATAAAGAGTGGAAATGAAGACCAGCTGGTCACATATTCAGGGCAACCCTTTTCTGAAGGCCTGAATAACAGCTGTATCCATTAGCCCCAAATATGGCAGTGTTTGTGATGGTCATGTAGGAAAATGGGAACACTAATCAGTGAGACTATGGTTACACAAAGCATGCTGAACTTTTTAATGGCTATTATTATTTCAATAGGTATTTCATTTGAAACCTGGCTTGTCTCTGAGGAGTGTGTTCCTTGCTCAGTTCCTCTTAGTCCTTCACAGAAAAGCCTTAACCCTCATCAAGTACATTGAAGATGATACGTAAGTACAAAGCTAAGGGAGCATCGAGTTGGAGGTTAGTAATAATAATTGTGTGCCATCAAGTCAATTCTGACTCATGGTGATCCTTTCTGAGGTTTTCTAGGTAGAGACATACTCAGAGGTAGTTTACCAATCCCTTCCTCTAGGGCATGGGTGCCCAAACTGTGGCCCGGGGGCCAGATGCAGCCCCCAACGCCAATTCATCCGGCCCACAAAGCCCTCGTTGCTCCTGGAAGCTCCTGGGTGTGTTTTACTTACGTTTCCAGGAGCAACAAGGGCTTTGCAGGCCGGATGATTTGGCATAGGGGGCCGGATGTGGCCCCCAGGCCATAGTGACCAGCACCCTGAACTACGTGACAGGCCCACGGCCCAAAAAGTTTGAGCACCCCTGGTCTAGGGGTTATCCTGCTGTTGTGTGGCTCACACAGGCTGGCTTTTCTCTCCGGAAACAAGGTGGGGAATCAAACTCCCAACCTCTGGTTCTGCAGCCAAATCCCTAAACCACTGAGCTGTCCAGCCAGCTTGGATGTTAGTAGCTTCCAACAAAATAATTTGATTTATAACCACATTTGTTTTTGCACCTCCACAGGCAAAAAGGTAAAAAGCCCTTTAAGTCTCTCCGGAACTTGAAGATTGATCTGGACTTAACAGCAGAGGGCGACCTTAACATAATAATGGCTTTAGCCGAGAAGCTCAAACCTGGTTTACATTCGTTTCTCTTTGGCCAGCCGTTTTACACTAGTGTGCAAGAACATGATGTTCTAATGGCATTTTAAAGACCTTTCCGATGTGGAGTTCTGTAGCTCCATAGTGCTTTTTGGGGTGGTTGTTGTTGTTTTTAGATAAAGGGAATACAGTGTTTCTCTTTCCAAGCATATGCTGCTGTCCAGTGAATCTGCATGTGAGGTTACACTACAGCCTGGGAAAAAAAATGGGGAGGAAATGTCACTTCAGTTTAGGTGCACATCAGATAATCCGTTTGTTTATTGTGGGAGTAAATGTTATTTTGAGTGGTTTCACGGCTAGCTTGAAGGGGATTTCTGAACTGCAAAGGGAATGGACTGGCTACCTCCCCCCCCCCCCCCCTTTTAGTCTGGTGTTGAATGAAATGATAAATTTGTCCCTTGCTCATTTGGGGACTTGTAACTGCAAAACAAATGCAGTTTAAAGACCACTGTCTCCAAAGCATGTGATAGCAGGTGTAGTGCCATCTCTATTTTCTTCTTCATATACCCTTCCAAGGCCACTAGAAGCCATCTAAGCCAAAGGTGCCCAAACTACGGCTCATGGGCCAGATCCGCCCCCTGATGCCAATTCATCTGGCCCGTGCTGCCCTCGTTGCTCTTGGAAGCAGAATTGGCGTTGTGAGGCCAGATCTGGTCCATGGGTCGTAGTTTGGGCACCCCTGGTTTAAGCAGAGAAAATGGCAGCTTAAAATCTATCTCATCCTGTTGCAAAACAGATTGCAAGGTGTGTTTTACTTCCGCTTTCAGTAGGAGGAAGCACATGACTGGGCCACTGAACCACGTGACTGGCCCATGGCCTGAAAAGTTTGGGCATTTAGATGGAAATAAGGAAGAAGCAACTGAATCCTTACAGCACGTAAGGTTGGAGTGTTCCTGCAAAGGCTATTTTTTGGCTGGGCGTTGTACGCCTTGTTTCTACATGCACAATGCTGAACAATGTTGTTCTCTTGTGGCTTATGCTGGGCCACCCAGGGTGCTGTGCTGTCTAATGACTGCCACTTCTGCAGAGCTTCAGAGAACATTAGGTTCCGTGCCAAGCGTTCTCCTATGGACTGCTAAGTCAAAGCCAAATATATGTCCCAGATTAATGAGTCTCAGATGCTGGTCATCCAGGTAGTTGAGATTTCATTTTGCAGACATTTCATCCAACATTGGTAGTGGCCAGAGGTTTGGAGAGTTGAACTGGGAACATCTGGAGGCCAAGAATGAGAATAAGCAACCCAAAACTGTTTTGCTTTTGGGAAGTTTTTTTTTTTTGGGGGGGGGGTGTAGAGCTGGGAGTGGTATGGTTATAGCTGAAATTTAAGGAAGAGTGGTAGTGGCCAAATGCCTCCTTCAATGCAGCATATCTGCATTTTGTTTTCTTCTGCTACGCTGAAAAAGAAGAATACTGTATATGAATTCCGCCTCTTTTCTTACTGCTATTATTGTTTTATGTGGAATTCAGCTAAAGAGTGTAGTGTCAGTGGTTTGCAAAGTTTTTTATAAATTGCCAGCATAGTGTATCCCACATCTGTACTCGATGCATCAATGTTAATTGCTGTGTTTTTATTTATTTAATTGTTGCATGTCTGTTTGCCAAATGCAGGGATATTTCTTTTAAAGTGCAATATTTTGGGTTAACATATGATTTGGGCATCATATGTTGAAAGAGATCTCTGAACAGGTCTCATCACAGGTTTTCCTGAGGATTCTGTAAAAATGAACCTTTATTTAGACTCTCTCTCTCTTTTGTGATCTAATGTGTGTGGAACATTTTGTGAAGAATTTTCCCATTTTACTTTTCTCAGGAATCTTTGAGTGCCAAACCTCTCCTATTAGTAAATGAGCCAGGAGCTTATGGAACTTAAAGTCTAACATGTCCCACAAATGGTGACCTGTAACACTACGCTAATAAAATGTACAGTTACCATATCAAAACACTAATGTTATTGCAGAACCAGGAAGCTATGGGCAGGGAATAACAGAAGTCAGGTTGGAAGTACTTGTATCCTTTTACTTAAGTGTAGAGTCGGGCCAGGATGAGGGCCAGGATGAGTAAGAAGTAATCTTAAAATTATGTCCCAGAATGAATTAATGGAATGAATCCTGAGTGTCTCACATAGTGTAAGTGGCAAGAAGTTACAAAAAGCTCTACTGTTACAAGATTTAGTGTAGTAAGTTGCAACTGGAATAGGTCCGTTTGAAACAGTAGAACTTACGGAGAAGTTGACACACCAAATACCCATTGATTCAGTGGGGCTGTTCTGTTGTATTTTATTAGACTAAGTGACAGGATTACAACCAGTGAATAAGAGAATTATTGCTGCCTTAGTCTAGTAACAAAACAAATGCCATATATTGTTTGCTTAATATTGCACAATGTGATGTGATAGTGAAAAACTATTTTTTAATTGTTAAAATGTGTTTTTACATGGTTTTCAGTTCTTATGTGTTTACTAGAAATATTGCCACACAGAGACCATATTACTGAATCACATGCCTATCGTGGATTTATGTGTTTTCACAAATACCACTGGCATTACTCAGAAGAAAGCTCTGTTGCTTGAAATACTTATGTCCATTTTTTTTCAATATGAAATATCTGGAAACTTGCTCCAAGTGTTGATACTTGTTTGTCATACATGCGTAATAAAGGATGAATACCTCCTCATTGTGTGTTTCACAACAGATTGCTTAGAGTGGTAATAAGATTATTTGAAACTCTATTGTATCATTCATTATGAGCTCTGAGATGCATTGTCCATAAACAAGCAATGTAGTTTTTGCACTGCTTGCATTGTTGCTGTAGGTGTAGGTCATTCAGGAGCTACAACTAGGCGTTGTCCTGTACCATTTTTAGATTAATCTATCCCTGGCTTTCTTTTCCATCACATCAATGCCATGCACTCTCTCTAGGCTATGAGTTGTTTTCTCTTCCTGATGTTTGGGACCATACAAGTGACTGTTGTGGTACCAGTCAGTTGCAGGGTTGCCATGACAAGAGGAAAATTCTCATTTTTTTCCTTTGTGGTGCAACCTAAGTGATGGCGTGGAGTACATTCTCAGAATTGGAAGTGTGCAAATGAAAGATGTTTGAAGCCTCTGTTATCCTACTCTTGTGTAGATATTCTTCACAGGTTGCCACAAGAGTAGGAACTTAAGGTGTTAAGTTTTTAGCAGATATTTGTTATGGAAAATAAAGTTTTTAAGATTTTACTTGTTATATATTTTTCCTCATGATTTCATAATAGTACTTCTAGAGTGATTACTAATTCCCAAACATGTACAATAAAATCAGGCATAAAACAGGAAAGAAAAAACTGAAAAATAACATTGAATTGCCCTTACAGCAGGGGTTCTCAACCTTTTCAAGCCAAGGGCCAGGTCATATTCCCTCAGACAGATTCAGGTGATGGACAGCCATTTTACCCTGCCTGCCAAACATGGCACTTCTGGGTGTGGCGGTGGCCCACATGAAATGGTGTTGTGGGCCACATCCAGCCCCCAGGCTGCAGGTTGAGAACCCCTGCCTTACAACATCAAACCAATGTATCAGAATGTGAGAAGGTTGAGGAAAATGAAGAAGTCTTCAAACATTACTGATCAGATATAAGATTACGGAATGGGCTGTGTTCTTGGGAAGAGCACCACCAAGAAGACACTTGTCAATTAGTCTCCTTTCAGAATCATGCAGGCAGGTTTGTTAGAGTAGATTGACTCATCCGACTACCCAGGCCTATCAAGATTTAAAAAGATAAGGATAATTTAGTCAGTAGGTTCATAGGGTTCAGCTGGTTGAAACAGAACATTGTCCAATTCTGGACAAGCTAGTCTAAACAGGAGATGCAGAAGATGGAGGTATGGTGGAGTGACTGAAGGTGCCAGTTTCCAGTCCTGGAACCCATTCGTGAGAAGTTATTTGATTACTGTGTTCTGTGAGAGGAATTGTGTTATTGACAGCTTTTCCCCCTTGTGATGTAGCTTACAATGTTCCTGCCTTATTTCAGATTACCTAAGCATAGTTCGCTTTTGAATTGATGTCTCAGTTCTGATGTCCTTGCTTACGTTTGTGGAGTAAAATGTAAAGTGCATTTTAGAAGCAGTCCTAAGTATACTAAACAAGTGTCAAATTTAAATATCTTTGTGGCTCTGAAGATAGAATTTTATTTTGCTCTGAACACCTGTGCACCAACAAAGGTATCATAAGCCTTGGAATTCTCTGTTCTCAAACAGAAGCAGCTGTTTCTCCTGTGGAATGAACATACATACAAGATTACTGCCATGAAGACCCAACTATACACTCATCCTCTACAGTTTTTCAATTGAACATCACAGTTGCAGTGTGTGGATCTTTGGTCGGCCTGGAATAAGAGTAGAGACTGCCAAAACCTGGTCTAACTGTGCCTTTCTGCCCCAACTTGCCCAGTAAATTTTAAAGTGTTGGAGAGTCTAAATATGTATGATATAGCAGGTGTCGGGGGCAATATTGCCATGTTTACCGATCATACCCCCAAGTGTCCCACACACCTTAATAGAATACCTTGGAGTCACTATTCAGTGAGGAGTCCGCGCATTGGGGAACATCTCTGCAATGATATTCCATACATGCAAATGGACTTGAGAAGTCCAGTCCACTTGCCTTTGCTTTTTTTAGCCATTTGGCTAGGTGGTGGACCATGACGTGTGCCCTCCCATTTCACCTGGCCCAAGGGATTCGACATAGGACGCTTTAATGAGTTTTAGTCCTAGCCTAACATCATTGACAAGAGATGGGCAACATTGCCTAGTTAGGACGCTCAAGCCCCCGCACCACCACAAGGCTCTCGCATAGCAGGGGCTTGAGTAGTCTAGGCAGTGTTGCCCATCTCTTGTCAATGATATTAGGCAGGGACTAAAACTCACCAAAGTGTCCTCCTTCGGATCCCTTGTATAGAATATATAAGGGGAATTAACTCAATTTAAAAAATATTTTGGAGGGGTGAGCAGAGACCACCTTTGAAGGCAGCAGGATGGAGCCCCCTGACCTGTAAAAAGTTGTCAACATCTGCTTTAAAAGAATATCACTGATACTCCATGCATTACATTGTTTCTGTAGTCTAGGTTCTGCAGAGCAAAGGAGATACTATGCTTGTTGGCATGGCTCCTAGTGCAGCTTATTCAGAATGCGTTGAATACACTCGACAAGTATATTAAGAGGTGATGCAATAATTTGGAGAATTTGGATTTTCAACTAGAATATTAGCTAACCTGAGGCCATGTCAGAGGCCCTGAAATTATCACAGGGGAGTGATTTAAAGATGCCCTGTCAGACACCAGCATGTCCCTGTAAGGGCCCCTCCCTTTCAGTTCCTGAGACACCTTGTCCCATTCCTGGAACTCTCACCCCTACCTTACACACTTGGGTGAGCTGGGCTGCGTAAAAAGAACTCTTACTATGCTCAGGCAATAGAGCAGAACAAGGGAGGTCTTGGTAGAGTAGCTGTGTGTGTGTGCCAGTGAAAGAACAACAATCATCAGAGAAAAACAGCTGCTTTATTCATCAGGTTCTTATAGCATAGTCCATGGAAAAAACGTAGTTATAAAAGGTCAGTAACAAATATCAGTCCAGGTAACAGTCCACGAGTTAGGTAATCATATTGAAAACAAAAGAATAGTCCCACACCACAGCCAGAGTGCAAAGGTGTACATACACACCTGAGCTAGCTTGCAATTTTAAAAAGCAGTACTTCAGCACTCTCCCAGCTTGGCTGAAATCTTTTAAGTAGGGGCTTACTCCATGCATCTTTCCCATTTCAGAGGTTAGGGGCATGTCAGACACTGGCATGTGCCTGTAAGGGGAAAGATGCATGGGTTAGGGGCATGTCAAACCCCTTACAGGGACATGCCGGTGTCTGACATGCCCCTAACCTCTGAAATGGGAAAGATGCATGGAGTAAGCCCCCACTTAAAAGATTTCAGCCAAGCTGGAAGAGAGAGTGCTGAAGTACTGCTCCTTTTTAAAATTGCATGGAACTAAAATATAAATAAATTTTCATGCTGATAAGGTGGTAGTGAGATTGATGCTGTATAGTTTTTATGAGAAGCCTACTGATTTTCTGTTGCCAGTTGCTGGAGTAAAGGCAGCAGTTTTGTGCCACCACCACCACACACACACACTGATCTCCACTTTGCTGGTACAGTGGAAGAGCATTATTCCTAGGTGTGAAAATATTTGGGGAAATCTGAAAGATGCCATTATTTTTGGTATAATTTCTACATCAGAACATAAACTGCTTGGAGTCTGTAAACATTGATCATGAATCTTCTTTATACACGCTTTTCAATCTACACCATTTAGGGAAAAACATCTGATAATAGTTCTGCACCTCCATGACTTGCTATATTACTATGGTACCAGAAATAATTGATAACTGGAAACACTGCAGATTCACACCTCCCAAGTTATGACAAGATCAGATGATTTCTGTTTATGACAGAAGCTCCCCCCTCCCTCTTCCTCTTTATTAGTTTTATAACCCTCAGCTGATGGTTTTAAAAGAGATCTGCTACATAACATACTAATCAAACACTTCTAAATAGCTCCTTTTTCAATATTTTAAATGTACATTTCTGGATTGTTAGCAGCTCTGTTCACAATGATTTCAATTTCATTTTGTTCTATGGCTTGTGTGGCAACAAAACGAGAGAGAAAACACACTTTAAAAGTTGGGTGTACTGGAATCAGCTGAAATTCTAGGATTGTATAACCATAAGAGGAAAGAAAAGACCCAGTTGCAGCAGCAACAGCTGGATATGATTACATGTAAATAGTAACAGTAATTGTGCTTGTGTTCATTTGGGAACATTTAATAAGGAGTCACATGGTAAAGGCCTTTGAAGGTTCTAGCTCTCAAAGGATTCTGTATAAATTAAATTATACAATGATGTCCCTCACATATACCATTTTACATATTTATAAAGTTATGTTGCATATGTTTGCACAGAAGAGGTTCTTGTTTAAGTGGTGCAGAGCTGTGGACTTTTTATTATCAAGTGGCAGCTCCAATGCGGCTCCCAGCTTCTTGGTTAAGGTGGACTGAACTGTGCTGCTGATGTGGACTCCCGACCAGTGGCAAGAAAGGTACAGCTGGTGCTATCAGTAATGTTGTGGTAACTGATGGGTGACAGCAGCTTCTCAGCACTTGGTAACATAAACATGATGTTGCATGCACTTAAGGCTTTGAAAAGAGTTCCAACAGTAAAGTTTGTAGCTAAAATTCTATCAGTGCACTTATGGTTGTAGAAGGGTTATGATGTCACTAGCAAGGGGAGCTTTTTAGTAATGAAAGACTTCCTCCTCCTCTCCCACAGCTTTTCTCACTTGTAAATATCCCTTTAATCAAATGGAAGCCTTAGGATCCACAGGGTGGGAGGAGGAAGTCTTATATTACTGACAATAGGAACCCCCCCCCCCCGTTGGTGACATAAGCCTTCTGCAAGCATAGCTACACAAACAATGTCACCCATTGTGTAGAAATGGAAATCATTAAAAAAAATTGTAAAGCTGCTGGATAGCTCAGTGGTTTAGGTATCTGGCTGCAGAGCCAGAAGTTGAGAGTTCAAGTTCCCCACTGTGCCTCCTTGACATGGGCTGGACTTGATGATCCATAGAGTCCTTTCTAGTTCTTGTTCGATGATGATGGAGGAGGAGGAGGGACAAACACTACCGTTCTGCTGCTGAGTGATGATTCAGATGTTTGGCCATTGTAAAATGGCAGACATACACTGAGATTTGTCACATTTGCGTTTTCAACATTAAGCAAAGCCAAAGCAATCACACTTCTATACCGCCACATAGTGCTTAGTGCATTCTCTGGGTGGTTCACAAGTTAATTAGCATTATACTGCATGCCAGCTCCCCCCCCCCCCCGGCACAATATGGATCAAGAACACTTTTCACAAACAGAATTTGCTCTTTACTCAGCTTAATGAAAGTACCGTATGTGTTTTGATGAAATAATTGCTAGGTTTCAGCTGTTTGGTTGGGGTACACAGAAAGAACCTTGAAGATTGTGCTATTTTAAAATCACAATCGGGTATACCTTGGGCAATGGCAAATCTTGTGCAGGCTAATCTTTCTTACACTAGGTCAGGTGAAAGGAACTGCGGCATGAATTCACCAAAAGGTGGCTTCATTTTGGCAGTTTTAAGACTGACCTAGACACGAAAGAAGAAGTTGTTTGGTTATGCTAGATATATAAATGTATTAAGCAACTATATTGAATGTCTAGTTCAAAAAGGAAAAAAAACATGTTCTTGTATAAATAAACTACAAGGCAACTAGTTTTGGATAGGGGTGATAGTGGCTAAAAAACTTACTTGTGCAATTTTGAGCTGCATCATAGCAATTACACTTCTATATTACTGGATAACGCTTAGAAGCCTTAGAGCATTCTCTAGGTCCAGGGTTCCCAACCTTTCAACCCGGAGGCCAGGTCACACTCAGTCAGCTTCGAGAGCCAGATGGCCATTTGGCCCTGCCTGCATGATGGGGTGGCCATTTTGACCCAATAGCTCAAAAGTGGTGGCCATTTTGTTCCTTGAATGCCATTGGAGGGGTGGGGGCCACATGAAATGGTGCCATGGGCTAAATCCGGCCCATGGGCCTTAGGTTGGAGGTAATTAGGTTGGAGGTAATTAGCATTTTTTGCCCCCCCTGAAGGATGGAAGGCTGAGTCAACCTGGAACTCATCAGGATTGAAGTTACAATGTTATGGCTGCAGTATAGCAGTTTAACCACTGCACCACAATGATGTCATCAAACGTAGCATTATTTTATAAATTAAATATTTTCAGTCCGCCCCCTCCCCCATTCCTGAAAAATGTTCAAAGGTCCTCTTGAGTTCTCTTTCATTGTGAGGAAACTGTTGGGGGCTGCACAACAGAGGAAAGGAATTATTAGATTTCCAAGAATTGCTTTAATTACTGCCAAAATCCTGCTGCAGTAATGTTTGGTAATTAAAGGCTTCCCCCTCCTATCTCTAAGCCACCAACAGCTTCCTGCTGATAAAAGGGATTCCATAGAAGCCTTAGAACCCGCAAAAGGAGGAACTGGAAATGTTTTACTTCTGAAATATCACCACGGCTGATGGCATCATATACCTCAAATTATCTAAGTTGTGTTGTTGGATTTCAGCCAATAAGCAGTTCTAACTAACTGCTATAATGAAATCTTTGTGCCCATTGCATCTACAATACTATCTAGCCATCTCATTTTTGGCTGCCTCCTTCTTCTTTTGCCCTCCACCTTTCCCAGCATCAAGGCATTCTCAAATGAATCCTCTTTTCTCATTTGATGTCCAAAGTACTTTAGCTTCATCTTTACTATTTGACCTTCTAAGGAGCAGTCAGGGTTGATTTCTTCTAAGATTGACCTATTTGTTCTCCTCGCTGTCCAGGGGACTCTCAGAACTCTCCTCCAACACATTTCAAAGGCATCTATTCTTCTGTGCTCAGCTTTCCCAATGGTCCATCTCTCACAACCATACATTGCCACCGGGAGTACCATAAACAGAAAGGCCTGGGAGTGTCATGTCTGACACGCGTGCCATAGGTTTGCCACCACTGCTCTAGAAAGACCAACATGGCCAGCCAAAATGGGAGTTATGTGGCCTTTCATGGCTGTGAGTTAACTTCTGTTTGCGGTGGGAGGAACCATGTGACTGGCCTGCTCAACCATGTGACCGGCCCGCGGCACAAATGGTTTGGGCACCCCTGTCTTAGACCCACCATAGTGGTCCACCCCTAGATTAGATGGAAGTGATTCATCCCCATGAAACTATAGTAACATGACAATGTTATTTTACAGCTAAGGCAGTACCTTTGAATTAAGCAAAACGAAACACAGGGAATTTGACTTAAACAAGAAAATGCTGATATTCACTAGAGGAAAGATTACAGTTCTTCATCGTGGTCTCTGTGAATCACACATATGGGTTTTGCGCATTCACGAAGACTCCCATCAGAATCTTCCAGAGCTACGAGAGAACCCATTGACAACAGCATCACCCCTCCATACTGTGCATGCCAGTGTGCCCAATGGCTGCTTCTCTGTTTCTTCTTTACTGCTGCAATGACAACACTCTTTAGAGCTAGCAGACAATTCTCATTTTTCTTCTGTTTTTTGTGAGTCTTAAGACATTTCCGATTTACTAACCTCTGGTTAATAGTCTTCATTGTCTACCTCAGGAATTCTCAACCTTTTAAAACCGGGGGCTGGGTCATGCTCCCTCAGACAGCTTTGGGGTCCGGACAGCCATTTTGCCCTTCCTCCACCACATAAAACTTCCTAGTGTGGTGGAGACAGTGGGGAGCCACATGAAATGGCACTGTAGGCCACATCCGGCCCATGGACCGCAGATTGAGAATCCCGGCTCTACCTCATTGTTTGATTTCGGTTTTTGGCTTTAGCCTAGTCCCCAACAAAAAAGGTATTCCCTAAGTTATTCCTCCAGCCAATTTCAAATTGCCCTTTCTCTGAGCATAGATTTTTTTAAAAAGTTCATTTGTGGGCCCAACAGGCCTGTTTAAAAAGTGAATCGCCTGTGGTAACAAAATACTGCTCACAGATGGCCATTCAAAGTGTTCATTCTGTTAACGGGAAGGTGATAAACCCCAAACCAGCCAGCACTGCAGAATCTTCACCAAGCTTGCAATAAAATCACAGTCCCATCTCCATTCCCATCTGTGAGAAAAGTCATTAAGAGCCACTGTAGCTATAGAACAGTGTGACTGTTCTATATATGTTCTATATATGTTGTGATCTATATATATGTTCTATATATGTTGTGGCTGAGAACATCGCCCCCTCCTCTGGGCCCACAAAAACGGCCTGAGGAAGAAGATGCCAAGGCCTATCAGTGACTGAGAACCTTGCCCACTCCTCTGGGCCCACAACAACGGCCTGATGGGAGTTGGTTTGTGTTCTGGTTTGGTTGTTTTATGTGGTTGCATTTTATAATTTTTATTGTACTGTTGTTGTTTTGACTGTAAGCCACCCTGAGTCGCCTTGGCAAGTGGGTGGCAATATAAATCTAAATAAATAAATAAATAAAAAACCAGGGGTTCGCAACCTATGGCCCATGGGCCAGATCAGGTCCATGGCACCAAATAAGCCAGTCCCCAAACTTGCTCCAGCTGCTCCCACTACAGCCGTAAATGACTCCGTGCCTGTCATGAATGCGTTTACGACAGCCGAAGACCTGTTTTATGGCACCAGTCCAGCCCATGCAGCTGTCAGAGGGGGTGTGGACCAGCACGTGTCTGGAAAACATTAAGTACCCCTGCTATAGAAACCTCTCAACTGCCAGATTCTGCTCAGCCACAAGTCCAAGTTGAAACCAAACTTGCCACCTCGGATTTGATACCAAGACTGCATTTTTCCTTGTTGAATTATGAATTCTTCCTTATTACCCTGTGTCGGTGGCTAAAAATTTCAAGCAGGAGAAATCTAGTGATCTCACTCCTAAATAAATCCAAAAAATTACCAAAGACTTAAGATATTAAATCCAGGTCTCAATTTTCTTTGATACAGCCCAGTTCTTTAAGAGAGTCTTCTAGAACCATGACAAGACAGAGGTTCTAGAGTTGGAGGGATCATCTGCCTGACTAGGTGGACTGGCTCCCAATTTGGATAGGATTGCTGTCTCCCCTAGAGACTAGATATGAAATTTAGGGGTCATTAGATCCATGCTTGACCCTAGAAGCACAAATTGTGGCAGTGAGCAAAGCTGCTTTCCCCCAACTGTATCAAATAGCTCAGTTGCACCCCTACTTGGACAGGCAACACTAGTTATCTCACTAGTAATCTCACAGTCAAACCTCGCATAAAGAGCGCTTCACTTAAAGAGTAACTCGCTTAAATGCATAATTTTCTCTGAATGTTCGCTTCACTTAACAAATAAAACCAACCAAAAACTCGCTTAACAAATAAATCAGGGTTCGCAATCCCTCCCACAATTGGTCACTTAAAATGGTGTTTCGCTTAAAGAGCATTCCTGTGGAACGCATTATGCTCTTTAAGCGAGGTACAACTGTATTGATTACTGTAATGCTATGTATGTGGGGCTTCCCTTGTTCCTGATACGAAAGCTCCCTTGGGTACTAAATGCACCACCCAGCCTGATTACTGGAGTGAGAAAATTTGAACATAATCCTCCAGCCTTTTCAGAGTTGTATTGGCTACCTGTTCCTTTCTGTACCAGGTACAAGGTGTTAGTTCTAACATTTAAGGCCCTAACAGTTTGGGATCCTCTCACCTAGCAGAATGTTTCTCCTCAGAACATCAGCCCACATCATCCCTTCCTTCCAGAAAGTGCAGCTCCAGGTGCTGACCCCAAGGCTAACAGGAAAGACTGATTCAGAGAAGAGCCTTCTCAGTGGCGGCACCAATTCTGTGGAACTCTCTACATGTTGAGCTGCACCAGGTGCCATCTCTACCTTTTTTAAAAAACCCACACAATTTAAACCCTTTCTCTTTAAAGAGGCTTTTAAAGACATGTTACTAACTGCCAGTAATCAGATTATAACCTACTGTTGCCAATATGTGTTGCTTTGAGAGCATCGTTCTTGTATTTTTGTTGCCGTGTTAGTCTGTGTTTCAAGCATATAGGCAAGTAAACTGAAAAATGTTGTGGCACTTTAAAGACTAACTGCTGTATTTTAATGTTAGCTTTCGAGGATCAAGTCTACTTCGTCAGGCACCATGAAGTCTTACTCTCATGTCTGACGAAGTGGACTTGGGGCTCACCCTCAGTAAAGGAAGGCAAGGCTTTCAGTTTGCAAGATATGAACAGGATTCATCAGACTTTAGGGATGTCACACATTCCTAGCATTGTTATTTGATGGAAATAAGCAGATGGTGTATAACAAGAAAAAGCAGCAAATGTCTTCAGGCTGTGTTTGGTGCATGCACATTTCCCTATAGTGTTGTTTCTTAGTTTTTCTTCATACTTTGGAAAGTAAGTATTATTGGTTTCATTTCCACAGGATGGTTTAAATAACCTTTAGTCCGCTTATCCTTTCATGAAAGCCTATTGGCAATTGTCTTAGAATTGTATGTAATCTTTATGGAGCTTTAGGGCTTTCCTTCCTGTTCAGGTTTAAAGTATTTCCCCATCATAATTAAACAGAGTTATACAGTATTCCTATTCCTATGGGAGACTGCTTTTCATTAAGAAGCATCCTGTAATACAAACAATTGAGGTTGAGGAGGCATCTCATAACTTTATGAATAAAGACTGGATTAGATTAGGTTTCGATATTTTAAGTTCCCACATGGGAAAAAAAACATTAAATGGACAGTGGTATGTACTGCAGTTTTCAGTTTGTTTTTAAAATATTCTTGGTCCAAATATCTAGCTTGCACAGAGTTTGTTTTGCAAAAATTATACATGGTAAAAATATATGTGTGTGCTTTTGAATGTACACTTGACAGTTCTGTGGGGTGGGGAATTTATGTGACTTTAGCAGCAGAGAGAATCCCAGCATTAGAGATATTTAAGACAAGGTATAATATAAGAAAGTTACAGTACATGGTTTTGGTAGCAGAGCATTAATCAGAGAGGATGAAAACAATTTTATAGATATAATGGAGTAACAAAACATTAACTTTAATAATAGCCCAAAGAAACACTTTAACATTTGTTTTGTCTTTAGGGCTATGATATAAACAATGGCAAGGGCTCAAGTGGCTAAAATGTTGACTGGAAGGTGGGAGGTCAGCAGGTCAATTCCTGAGTATTACAGGATGGAATGCGCTCCTGTCTTTGTCCCAGCTCCTGCCAACCTAGCAGTTTGAAAGCAAGAAATTGCAGGTAGATAAATAGGGACCACTTCGGTGGGAAGGTAATCAGTGTTCCGTGTGCTCTGGTGTCTAGTCATGCCTGCCACATGACCATAGAAACGTCTGCAAAAGGAGATAGCACTGGCTCTTCAGCTTTGAAACAGATGAGCACTGAACTCTAGAGTCAGATACACCTGGCTTTCAAGCAAGGGAAACCTTTACCTTTACTAATATTCTTTTATCCTCCTTTCTTTTAATTTTTATCATACCACTTTTATCATACCATTTCCTGGAAATTGAAATATAACTGTTGCTCATAGATTCAATTGTGAACACACAAACAGATTATACAGTTCCCTATTCAACCAAGGCTTGGACTGAACATCTTTATGGCACAACTCAACTACATGCCAAGTCATCCTCCCATATCACAGAGGTATACACAAACACAGTGTTCTAAAAACCAAACCAATTGAAAACCAAATTGGTTTTCCCTCTTTGTCACAAAAGGCAATGACAGAGGCTTATTGTGCAATTATGGGACAGTGATGGCGAACCTTTTAGAGACCGAGTGCCCAAATTGCAACCCCAAACCCACTTATTTATTGCAAAGTGCCAGTGCAGCAACAGGGGAGGAAGGGAACACTCTCATTGGGGTGCTGGGCAGAGGGGTGGGGTGAACTGGTGCTGGGGGAATGGAGGAAGCCCTCCTATTGGGCTGCTGGGAAGAAGGTGTGGGGTGAACTCTGTGCAGGGGGAGGGAGGAAGCATTCTACTTGGGCTGCTGGGCAAAAGCGTGGGGCAAACTCTGTGCTGGGGTGACTGCACGACTGCCCACAGAGGGCTCCCAAGTGCCACCTCTGTTATAGGGGTATCACGGAGAACACAATAGGGAGTGCAAAAGCTTGTCACTCAATCCTGATTTACCGGTAAGTGTTTTGGATGTATATTCCCAATAGTTCCTTCTAGTTAAATTCTAGAGCAATAGTATCGTTGATACATATCCATTTTTGCTTCCAATTTAGGCAGGATGACCCCATTGATTCCTCCAGCCTGCTTCAATGTTTTTCTTTAGCACAACTTCAAGCATAAACAGCTCCAGTCATCTCAAAATACACTGGCTACGTTTCAGGCCAATCCCTGATGTTGAACATGTAAGGGTGAGATTTGCTATTTAAATACATGCATGTATTTTATTTGGCTAGGTCATTAGGATTTTTGGACTCCCAACTCCTAGAATTCTCCCTGTGTGTTCCACCTGACACACCCATATCCAAAGACACCTAAATTTCACTCACCTGGAGAAAGATCTAACTTAAACACTCCATAGCTTAGCTGTGTGTTGAAACAGACTTCAGCTAGTACTGGGACAATATCCTTTTTTAACAGTAAAACTATGGCAAAGCCAAGCTCTTGAGCCTCTGAGCTAGTCCTTTCTTCAAGCTGGTTCTAGCAATTAGCCATGTAAGACTTGAATTTGATGTTTAAATTTTTTAATGAATGTACCATTTGAATATTTTGGATTCTAGCTTCTAGAATTTTCCATTGATCTGTCAGGTATGCTTCACCTGAAAGATCCACATTTACAAACATCTAAATTCCATTCACTGGATCACAGAGAAAGCAGGGGAGTATGAGGGGAAAAGTCTACTTCTGTTTAATTGACTACACCGGTCTTTGACTGTGTGGAATACAATGAACTGTGGCAAGTACTGTACTTAAAGAGATGGGAGTACCAGACCACCTCATCTGTCTTCTGAGAAATCTGTATGTGAGTCAAGAAGCAACAGTTAGGACAGGATATGGAACTATACTGTGAGAGTTGGACCATAAAGAAGGCTGAGTGCAGAAGAATAGACGCCTTTGAACTGTGGTGCTGGAGGAGACTCTTGAGAGACCCCTGGACAGCAAAGAGAAAAAATAAGACGAAATCAACCCAGACTGCTCCTTGGAAGGACAAATGCTGAAGCTGAAGTAGTCTGGCCACCAAAAGAGAAGAGAGGATTCACTGGAGAAGGCCTTGATGCTGGGAAAGATTGAAGGCAAAAGAAGGGTTGCAGCAGAGGATGAGGTAGCTAGATGGCATCATTGATGCAATAGGTGTAGATCTGTGTGGGGTGCAGAGGATGGCAGAGGACAGAAGAGCCTGGCTTGCGGTGGTCCATGAGATTGCAAAGGGTCGGACCGAACTGTGTGACTGAACAACAACAAAAAAACCTACTTACCTGAACACTTCATCTAGTTTTTTTAGATGACTGAGCTGTTTATGATTAGCATTGTGTTACAGCGAAAATTGACACTGGCTGTTTGAGTTAACTGGACTATTCTGTTCTGTCTACATTTGAAACAGAAATGGGTATGTATCAACAATACTATTCATCATTTTATTAGAAACAAAAATTGGGGCTATGGGTCCAAAACTCTTAAATTAGGATTAAGTGATATATCTTTGAACTCATTGTTTTCTCCAGGACACCATACTGCAGAATGAACTAAAAGGCACCTCCCCAATATTTAAATAAAAGTACTGTACTGTATATACATATATACTTAAATTTTTATTGTATTTTTAATTGGGGTTTTTACTGGTTTTAAGTTTTTTATAGTTCTCTTGTGGGGTTTATGTGGTTCATGATGTGATTGTTGTATGCCACCCAGAATTGCTTGCCGAGTGGGTGGCAATACAAATTTGACTAATGGATGAATGAATGAATAAATAAATAAATAAATCTGTGTATGTTTAAATGTATTTAATTATTGTATTTATATACCAACCTATTGGCTGAGGCCACTCAGAGTGGATAAACATAAATGATTAAAACCCAAAATACAAAAATATAATCATAAAACAAATTAAAATATATAATTATAGCAAGGTAATGTGTACTGTATATATGTACATAAGTATACATAATGAATCTATTATGTTTCTATAGCACCCATCTGACAAATGTTACTGTGGGTGGTTTGCATGAGGAACTAAAACTAACACACCCAGCACAATGAAAAAGGTATAATGAAAACAATGTAAAACATAAATATCACCCCAATAATAATTTAAACCCAGTGCATAAGTGATCAAAGAACCATACAAGTTAGATCTGGAGTTCTCAACCTTTTAAAGCGGAGGGCCAGGTCATGCTCCCTCAGACAGCTTTGGGGGGCCAGGTGGCCATTTTGCCCATCTTCCACCAGATTACAATTCCTGGTGTGGTGGTGGAGGTGGGGGGCACATAAAATGGCACTGTGGACCACATCTGGCCTGTGGGTTGAGAATCCCTGGGTTAGAGTAAGACAAGGGTGGGGGAGTGGTTAAACTGCTGTACTGCAGCCAAAACTGCTGCTGAAATGAGTTTGATCCTGGTGGGAAACAAGGTTGACTCAGCCTTCCAACCTTCTGAAGTTGGTAAAATGAGTATCCAGTATGGTGGGAGGCAAAATACTAATTAGCTTGTGAACTGCACAGAGAATGCACTAAGTGCTAAGGGGCAGTATATAAGTGTACTGTACTTGCTATTGCTAAATGCCCACTTGTAAAGATTTATCTTTGGCAGCTTGCAAAAAACCTGAAGAGAGGGTGTCTGATGTAAGTAAGATGGTAAAGTGTTCCAAGCTGACAGGGTCACCACCAAGAAGGTCAGCAACCCATCAAGACCTTCTGAGCTTCTTTCGGGATGAGCAACCATCACCCTAAAGCCTGGGAGGACCAAGTGCCCAGGCCATGTTCAACCAAGAGAGATGCTCCAACAGCTCTCAAGCTCCAAGACCTTTATATGTCATCACAAATACCATAAATCTGTCTTTGAAGCTTACAGGGACCCAATGTAAATGAGCCAGGGTTAGATAGATATAGCCATTCCATTGCATTCCCAACATTAGCCACGCCACCGCATTAAAGGTAAAGGTTTCCCTTGCTCGAAAGCCAGTCGTATCCGACTCTAGGGGTCAGTGCTCATCTCTGTTTCTAAGCCGAAGAGCCAGCGCTGTCTGCTTCTGCAGACGTTTCCATGGTCATGTGGCAGGCATGACTAGACACCGGAGTGGATGGAACGCTGTTACCTTCCCACCGAAGTGGTCCCTATTTATCCACTTGCAATTTCTTGCTTTCAAACTGCTAGGTTGGCAGGAGCTGGGACAAAGACGGGAGCTCATTCCGTCCTGCAGTACTCTGGAATCGAACTGCTGACCTTCCGCTTCCCAGTCAGCATCTTAGTGACTTGAGCCACTGCGGTCCCTTACGCCACCGCATTATGTGCCTGCTAATCTTGATTGTATCCTTGTAGACAATGGCTACAATAAAAGCAAATTTTAACAAATACATATATAGTACCTAAATGAGGGGGTGGTGAATTTGGACATGTCCACGTAAACGTCTGCAGACGCAAACAGCACTGGCTCTTTAAACAGAGATGAACACTGAACTCTAGCGTCGGATACGACTGGCTTTTGAGCAAGGGCGACCTTTACATAATAATACTCAGGCGTCGGGGATGTCTGAGTTGCAGGTGGCTGGGGCTCCCTCTAGTCCTGGCAGTGCGTTGGTCTTGGCTTGGGTGACCCCTCTGGCCAGGATCTGTTCCCACCCAGGCCTCCCTGCTGTTTCCAGCGATTCCCATGGGTGGCACTGCGCTCGAGCCGAGTTCCCCACCGCGCGCCTTCTTCATCCCCGCCCGGCTTTCCCTGCGCGCCGAAGGCTGGGGACTTTGGCCACGCTCCCTGGGCCGAGGGGGCGCTGCAGCGCCGTCCAGCCCGCGCCCGCCAGGCCGGGGGAAGGTTCGCGTCCCACACTCCCGCCGGGGCGAGAAGGGGGAGAGGGAGAGGGAGGACGCCGCTTGGCTGGTGGCGCAGCACAGGGGCCGGAGCGCTTTCTCTTTCTCCTCCCTTGCCGTCTCTTGGGAAGCCACCGTCCCTGCGCGCGGTTCCTTTTGGATATTTTGGGGGCGCAGGAGCAAAGGAAACGGGGCGACGCTGGAGCCGGTCCTGCTGGCGGGCTCGAGGTAAATCCCGAGGAAGCGGCGCTGCCTCCTTGAGAGCCAAACGGCTCCCCCTTTTCTCCCTCTTCCCTACGTGCAGCCCGGTCCTTGATCCCTACTACCCAGCCCCCCCCCCCTTTCCACCCGATCTTGGGAAAGAGAAAGTCGTGCGTTGCGCGTGTGAGTAGGGAGGGGTGTGCCTGGTCCCTACTCCCCCCCTTTTATTTTATTTGTTGGCGGCGAGGAGAGCGGGGGAGGGGGAAAGTAAGTGTGCCTCTGGACTTGTGCAACAGTGTGCAGTCCAAGGTGGCACACAGAAGGAGAGACGGGCGCACACTTTCTCCCCCGCCCCCCGCTTCATCTGCGCAGCAAGATCGCCAGGTAAAGGTAAAGACCTCCCTTGGTCGGAAGCCTGTAGTATCCGACTCAAAAAGCCAGTACTGTCTGCGTCTGCAGATGGTTTTGTGGCAGGCATGCCTCTAGACGCCGAAGCGCACGGAACGCTGTTACCTTCCCACCGAAATGGTACCTATTTATCTCCCTGCAATTTCTTGCATTCCATATGCTAGGTTGGCAGGATCTGGGACAGAGACGGGAGCTCACTCCGTTTTGCAGCACTTGGGGCTCGAGCTGCTGACCTGTCGACCTTCCAGTCGTCGGGTGCAGCGTCTTAACCAATAAGCCACTGCAGCAAGATCACCAGCAGGGCTCCTAATTCAGTTTCTCGGAGTTTAAGGGACGCCCGAAGCAAGAGGTGGGGTGAGGGCTCTCAGCCTTGCCCCAGGAGTAGCCCCGATCCTGGGGCGGGTTGGTACTCTGAGGTTGGTCTTCCTGAGTGGAAGGGGAGCTGAGCCCGCGATGGGGCAGTTTGGCTGGCCAGGGGGTTGGCGTCCGCCGGCTACCATTTGGTTTCTGCATGGCAGCGTGGAGGACTCTGAATAGGTGGAGGGAATCCCTAAATGCAAGACCAACATGCTTACACGGGGGCTGTTTGCAACAACACACTGTGTGAATGTTGAGATACAGAATAAATTGGCTCATTTGCAGGTCTGCCATTACTGCCAGAAACATGCACCGATAAAGACTTAAGTTTGGCCAACCACAAAGCTGAGAGAGTGGCTTCATTTTGGCAGTCCAACGTTTGAAAAAGATTGTACAAGTTTAAGCCAGAAGTTGGAAAAGTTATATTTTTCCAGATATAGCTGAATCCTCCAACAGATTTTATTTTACTATATTGTTATTCTTCTTCAAGTGTGCATCCAATTCTGAATATTGGCTATCCTCATGGCGATCAGCCGTGAAGATTGTCCAGGGAACAGTACAATGCAGTGGCCTTCAATTTGCTTTCTGCATCACGGCGTGACACCACCCGTAGCACTGATCCAGTTCCTTGAGTCACTTTCTGGTCCTGTGTCCTTTTGGAACAAAGTCCTCCTCAGCCCCAGGTCAGGATTGATGAAGCTGCTGACCTCCATCAAGATGGATTCAAGTGGGATTTAATCCACTTGGGGACCACCACTCTCCCCTGTGGACTTTGCCACCCAAGACCATTAGTCCTCAGGGCTCTCAAGTTAGTTAACCGCCACCTGATCAGTGCTGAGCCACTGGCAGTATGGTCTACACCAGGGGTGGCCAACCTTGATGCTCCAGGTGTTCTTGAACTTCAATTCCCAGAAGCCCTGGTCAGCAGGAATACTGACTTCGGCTTCTGGAAATTAAATTCCAAGAACACCTAGAGCATCAAGGTTGGCCATCCCTGATCTATGCTATTACCATAGCTGGGTAATCTGGCCAGACTAGGATTTTCCTAGGTTGGATATTTAAACCTTCTAAAGCAGGGGTGCCCAAACTTTTTGGCCCAGGGGCTGGTCACGTGGTTCAGGGAGCTGGTCACTATGGCCCGGGGCCTGGATCCCCCCCATGCCAATTCATCCGGCCCGCGAAGCCCTTGTCGCTCTTGGAAGTGGAAGTAACACATGCCCATACGGGTGCGTTTTACTTCCGCTTCCAGGAGTGATGAGGGCTTCCTGGGCTGGATGAATTGGCATTGGGTCTAGATCTGGCCCCCAGGCTGTAGTTTGGGCATCCCTGTTCTAAAGCATCCCTTGCCTGCTGTTCCCCTTTCACTCAGCATCATTGCATGTGAGCGTTTGAATTAAAACCCTGTGTCCTATCCCCCCCCAAGTAATTTATTCACAAACTTTGCATGGTCAGAGTCATACGCTTCCTCCCTGGGAAGGAGGATCCACCATAGCCTGAAAGGAAACCCCGGTGGTGGGCGTTTCAGTTCTTCAGCATAGTTTGGCAGGTGTGTATGTGTGTGTCAGTTTGCTAACACTGAGTGTTGTGAAAATCAAATCTGATGATGGATCTACCTTTCCTCTTTCCTTCCCTTTCTTTTTTTTTCTTGTGTGACTCGCTGCAAACCAGTAATCCGACCACATTCCCCCCATGGGTCAGAATGACTGGAGAATAACAGGCAGGTCTAACTCAGAAATAATTGACCTCTGAGTTCAAGGGGGATTTGCTTCCCAATTAGTGGGTATAGTATTGCAGACCTAAGCTCCTTGTTTTGCACTGGTGTTTTAGTGGAGATGTTTGTGTGCGCACACAGCAGAGAGTTTTTTCTGTGAAACATCTGGATTCTCTGCCCCCCTTCCTTCAATGCGGGGGGGGGGGGAGGAGTGAATTCTTTTCCTTTTATCAGAATGTAAACAAAAAAGACCAAAAATGTGGCACCTCAAAGACTAACTCCTGTGTTTTTATGTTAGCTTTTTGTGAATCAAGTCTGCTTTATCAGACCTTGATTTATTCTTCAAAGTGCCACAATGTCTTTGGTCTTTTTTGTTTTGTTTATGCTTTTGTTTTGTTTAATCTTTCCCTTTCAAAAATAATCTCTTCATTTAGCCATGGATCAACAAACACCACACAAGGATGCCAAATCGTTCCCCGTTTCCTTTTTTGTCCCTTACATACGTGCACCCATGCACGTGCATGCACACGCACACACACACACACACCCCAACACCATAGAGGGAGCTTTTGTTGGTTTGTTTAACTCCCAAAGAGAGGGAAGATGAAAACAGGAGGCACGTTGGGAAGGGTTGGCAATAGCAGACTTTGGGATGGATCCTGCGGATGAATAGTTTTAAAAGTTAGAGAAGGAGTTCTCATCCTTTTAAAGCCAGGGACCGGGTCACGTTCCCTCAGACAGCTTTGGGGGGCAGATGGCCATTTTGCCCTTCTCTACTGCATGTCACTTCCTCGTGTGGTGGAGGTGGTGGGGCCCCACATGGGATGATGCCATGAGCGAGAGAGTATGTATGAAGAACAGATCTGGTGAGGAATATCAGAAAAAAGAAAACAAAAAAGTAATAAAACAAAAACACTGTAGCACTTTAAAGACTAACTGCTATATTTTTACTGTTAGCTTTCATGGATCAAGTCCACTTCTTCAGACCTGATCTGGTGAGGAAGAGGAAAAAAAATTAAAGGGGGGTTTTTTAAAGATATTGTTGTTCAGTTGCACAGTCGATTCTGACCCTTTGCGACCTCATGGACCATTACCCTGTCCTCTACCATCCTCCTCAGCCCGCCCAGCTCTGTGCCCATTGCATCTACAATACCATCTAACCATCTCATTTTTGGCTGCCCCCTTCTTCTTTTGCCCTCCACCTTTCCCAGCATCAAGGCTTTCTCAAGTGAATCCTCTCTTCTCATTTGATGTCCAAAGTACTTTATCTTTATCTTTACTATTTGACAAATTGCTGGAGTGAGGTAGGCTGTAATGAGCGTTATTTAGTGCTGTGACCAGAAGACTGTCCTTTTAAAAAAAAATTTTTTTTGGCTAAAATGTCTCCTGAATAGTTTTGTGAAGGATACTCTTCTTTTATTGCCTTGAGGGGAATCTCAGACTGGTTATTCTGGGCCTGCCGCTTTGATTTGTATTTCTGCAAGGAAGTACAGTACTGTAAAGGCAACATAAAGTTCAGCACCAAGAAGCGCTTTGTCCCATGTTGGGGTGGGGTGGGGGATTGGAGGACGGAGAATAGGGCTGTTCTGAACATTGGTCAGCAAGACGCCTCTCCTTAGCTCAAGGCGGGAATCTCAAACCTGGAGGCCCTTTTTGTCAGTTAGCAGGGTATTGTCCCTGCCCGGCTAAGGAGAGAGGAGGCCCAGGGCCAAAGCTCTGGGGGTTGGTGACCTGTTTGTCACCTCGGAGGCAGAGCTCCTTTCAGATGGAAATGACATCAAATGGAGGGTTAGAGGCAAGATGGAGTGAAATCTTATCTTAAGCCATGCGCTCATATTTCATAAAATTAGCCAAAGGGTCTGAACAGTTTTGAAGTGGTGGTGGTGGTGGGGAAAGTCATAGCCTTCTGAATAGCATTCAGAGCTCAGATAAGTTATTTGCTTGAACTACAGCTTCCAGTGGCTATGGAAATGCAACTTTTACAAACTTTGAATTTCGCTTAGGATGCTTTTGTCTCTCTTTCCTGAAACAAGCCGGGGAACAATTAAAAGACCTTTCAAACATAAAAAATCAATGTTGACTCTGACAAACATTGACCTGATGCAATGTTTGTACACATGCAGAGACTCTTGCTTCAAGAAGCAGACGTTGCACTGGGGAAGAAAGGGCATTGAACCTCCCTTTCTGCCAAACATTTTAACAGCTTAAGTGCATCTTTCTGGGCAGCTCTGAGGGCATCCACCTGGGCAGCTGGATTGGGTAGAAGAAACATGCATGTAGCATCTAGTAGTTGCACACTTGGTTCATTATTCAGCTAGAAATACACAGATTGAGGTCTGATTCCATGGACACGTTGCCCATAGCTCATGAGGGGAGGGAATTTGCTTGCAAAATGTCCTCTACAGTTTTGCTACAGGCAACAGTTTTTGTTTTTTGTTTTGCTTGTTTGGCTTCCTTCACCCTTCAGAGGTTAAGGCAAGGAAGCTAAAGGCTCTTCCAAGTGCTTGAAAACACTCCAGGTTGTTGATTGAGTGTTATCATCCTAAGGCAACCCTGAAAAGTATGAGCAGGCACATGTTATTAATGTGATATAATAGTCCCATTAGCAGAGATAGACATGTTTTGCTGATTTAGGTAAAGGTAAAGGTCACCCTTGCTTGAAAGCCAGTTGTATCCAACTGTTAAGGTTCAGTGCTCATATCTGTTTACAGCCAAAGAGCCAGCACTCTCTGTGTTTGCAGACACTTCTGTGGACATGTGGCAGGCATGACTAGACACGGAATGCCATTTACCTTGGAATTCAGATGCTTCTGTGGACATGTGGCAGGCATGATTAGACACTGAATGCCATTTACCTTCCCACTGAAGCGGTACCTATTTATCTACTTGCAATTTCTTGCTTTTGAATTGCTAGGTTGGCAGGAGCTGGGGTAGAGACAGAAGCTCACTCCATCATGCAGTACTCAGGTGTCAAACTGCTAAAGCATATTGTTGGCCAGTAAGAATGCTGCCAGCAAGTCAAAGAACTGGGAGACTTGAAAGAGTTGACATACCAGGGATTGTGTGGTTTATATTTTTATGTCAAAGATAGTTGTTAGGATCAATTTTGTTGCAAGTCATCAGATATAACAAGCCGCTAGACATCTTCCCTCCCTATATGTCAACTTGTCCTATGAGTCAACACGACACTCCCCCACCCCACTAATTTAGGCACAAAGAGTGAGGCTGCCTTCTCCAATTGCACAGAATAATAGGAGTTCTTTGTCCAAAAGAGGTTAAAGTCTAAAAATGTTAGTTAGAAGACTTCTTAGCCCAAAGTTGAGATACTTATTTCAGCTCAATGATTACATTGAACTTTGGAAAGGTTCTCAGGATTTTCTGTCATCTTCTGATGATTTGTTTGTTGTTGTTCAGTCGCACAGTCGATTCTGACCCTTTGTGACCCTGTGGACCACTGTCCTCCAGGCACTTTTGTCCTCCACCATCCTCCTCAACTCACTCAGTTCTGTGCCCATTGTCTACAATACCATCTAGCCATCTCATTTTTGGCCGCCCCCTTTTTCTTTTGCCCTCCACCTTTTCCAGCATCAAGGCTTTCTCAAGTGAATCCTCTCTTCTCATTTGATGTCCAAAGTACTTTAGCTTCATCTTTACTATTTGACCTTCAAGGGAGCAGTCAGGGTTGATTTCTTCTAAGATTGACCTATTTGTTCTCCTCGCTGTCCAGGGGACTCTCAAAACTCTCCTCCAGCACCAGATCTCATGATAGAGCTAAAAATAAACGGAGCAAAAATGTCAGAAAATATTAACTGTACAGTCAAACCTCGCATAAAGAGCGCCTCGGTTAAAGAGTAGAATTTTATCTGAATGTTTGCTTCGCTTAACAAATAAAACCAACCAAAAACTCGCTTAACAAATAAATTGGGGTTTGCAATCCCCCCCACACACAATTGGTCATTTACAATGGTGTTTCGCTTAAAGAGCAAACCCGCTTAAAGAGCAATCCTGTGGAACGCATTATGCTCTTTAAACAAGGTACAACTGTACAATCTTGGTACCTAAGCCTAGAGAGAGCTTTTTACAGTGGTTGAGAAAACCATCAAGGCATAGGATCATTGGGAAGGGGGCAATGCTGTCTGGGAATTCAGAATTTGCTATTGCTAGCATAGCCGAAAGTGCAGTCTAGTTGTAAAGGACAACCACTGAGGATGGCTCAGGTCAAATCTATTCCTAGGAAAGAAATCAAGTGGCTTCAAACCTTGAATTGAAGTTATTGTGTAAAAAAGGTGGGGACAGGTCTTTCTGGGAAATAAGGGCAAAGGGGAAGACACATAGATTATCCACTTTACACGTCTCATCTATGACAATTGTAGCTAAGCTCAGAGAGGATGGAAAGTCTGAAGAGGTTTGTTGAGAGTTCCTGGTTTTTAAAAACATTTTGGGGTTTCAACCCTACATGCTCTGACTCTTATACCACCCCTGTAGTTGTTCTCTGTGCAGTCAGAAATCTAAAAATTAGAGATTTCACATTTCATGGATTTTCTTTCCTTTTTAGATTTAGCTCTCCACTAAGAGAGTTAGGAAGGACTTTCCCCTTTTTTGATCTGATAAGATTAACCCTTTTATTGAATGCCTACGTAGGGCTATAGTAATACATGAGGGAAAGAAGTAGCTGCCTGATGCTTTTTTAAAGTTGCATCTCCTAATGCAGTGATGGCAAACCTTGGCACTCCAAGTGTTTTTGGGCTTTAATTCCCAGAAGCCCAAGTAGTGATCAGGGCTTCTGGGGATTGAAGTTCAAGAACATCTGGAGTGCCAAGGTTGGCCTTCATTATCTTAGTGGTTCCTAGGAGATGCAACAGAATTTCACCCCCTCCGTGATTTGGTACTGGACTTAGCATAATTTTTTCTGCTTTTGTTCCCAACATCTGTCTCCCACAGCAAAACCTTTCCCAGCTATTAGATCAGTGGTTTCCAACATGGGGCACACACACCACAGGGGGACTTCAATTCCCAGAAGCCTAAGTTAGTACATTGGCTGATCAGTGCTTGCTTGCCTGTCCTTCTGCCTGAGCAGGCCCTTCTCCCTTTGACCCCTGCATTTGGTGTATATAAACCATGCCTGTAAGTTTCACTCCTTGTCTGAAGAAGTGGACTTGATCCAGGAAAGCTAACAATAAAAATATAGCAGTTAGTCTTTAAAGTGCTACAGTGTTTTTTATTTTGTTTTCTGATATGCCTGAACCACAGACTAACACGGCTACTATTCCAAAAAATTGGGAAATTGACTTAGGCTTCTGGGAATTGAAGTCCAAAAACCAAAAGTTGGGAAACACTCCATTAGACAATCTACCATGTTAATCTGGTTTAGTGAAACTAGTCAAGCTCTGGGAGAGAACTGTTGAAACAGATAATAAAAGTGGACTCCTGTTAATTTGAAAGACTTGAGCAAAGTAAGAGATGTTTATTCTGAAGGCAAATGGTGCATTTGGCCAAATGTACCCTGATTTTTATCTACATAGAAAACCCTGAAAAGGATTGCCTTAAGTCAGAATTGACTTGATAACGCGTAATTATTAATTAATATAATAAAGTTAATTTTTTTCTTCAGTAGATTAGACCTGTTGAAAGAATATGACTTGTTAAATCATTGCTTATGGTTGTTGAATTGGTTTGTTTGCTTTGGAACTAACAGTTGGATTCAGCATATAGTAATTATATTACATAATAATTATTGTTAATTAACATTTAATGTAAGATTGTAATTGTACAATATCTGTAACAAGGAGAAATGGAGAGCACAAACCTAAAATTTATTTGGATAAACATTCCTGTTATGTTCTGGAAGCTTTAATCCCTGATAAGGTACACATAGGATTGCAGCTGTACTGGCCTTTTCACAGGATGACTGTTGGAGGGTCTGTTTATTCTCAGCAGTCAGTGTTTTGGATTTTTTAGCTTTAGAAAATGTAATTCACTGATTTTTGTATTGCAGGTGAAGAATGTGCATAAGTTTCATACATACCAATTAGAATAAACCATTCACTGGAATGTAATACAGTTACAAAACAGCCATGCATGGGCTGTAAAATTAAAGTACAGGTATTGTAGGGCAAATTTCCCTCACCTGGTGTCCTAACTATGGATTGATGGTAGTTTTCGTTCAGCACATGGGTGGTGGTGGGCATTTGGCTGAGGAACAGTCAGGGGACCTTAGCTTTATATCATTCTCTAGAATAAAATACATACAATATCTAGATTTCCTTTTAAGCTGTAATATCTAATAGACTATATAGTCATCGGGTTGATACTCTTTTCCATTTATCACCTTCTGAGAAGGGAGCAAATGGAATATATTCAACAGCATGTTATTTGTTCATATCTTGGATTATTATGATATAAAATGGTGGGCAATAAAGCCATTTGTTCTATTAACCAATTATCATCCCTTTTAATTTCTCCTTCTGTGTCTAGGCTAGATGTGAAACTCCCAAAACGAAGACATTTTTTTGGAGAGTTCATTCTGCAGTTCCTTTTGCCTGACTAAGTGTAAGAAAGTTTGAGAAAGATTAGGTGGCAACACAAGTTGCCATTCCCAGGGTACAGCCAATTGTGGTTCAAAAATACCACAATCTTCATGGAGACTTACTGTGTATAAGTCCTGTACATGTGCATTTCCAAATGATTTGCCATCTCATGTAGACCTTTGAAAAATTCAGAGGTCACCTGAAATGAGTCTTTCAAACAATAGCTTTTACATTTTTGTACTGTATATGAAAATAATACTTTAAAGATTACCTTATTTTTTCAGCATTTTGAGCAGCTGGGTGACGAACAAAAAACATTGTTTGATTTCTATGTAGATCAGTTCCCATGCACAAAGACTGTGTTCACTGTTAGTGAGGAAATTGTTGAGTCTTTGGAAGTATCTTTTGATTTTCAGAGTCAAAGCGTATGATGATGGCTTGCCAAAGTCCATCTGCTCCCTCTGCATTCCTGTTGTACCCAAGCATGTCTCCAGTTTTGTAATTTGCTGGTGAAGGCCGTTATTCAGTTTTTCAATGCATGTTGAGTTCCAGACATCATAGGGGTTGTCCTTGCTAAGAAAGTAGAAGATCAACTGAAGGATTTGGTAGACAGTAATTAAGCTTTTGCTCCCCATGTCTCTGAGAACATCCCGGGGAAACCTGAAGTCTATCATTTCAAAGATACATTCGAGGTGGAATTGTTCTCTTATCCCGCAGAGGTGGCTTAACTCTGTCTGCATTAGTTGCTCCCATTGGGCATGAATGATTGGACATTTCAGAAGTGAGAATTGGCTGGAAAGTGTGTATTTGCTGAAAAGTAGCAGGATGAGGCACACCTGTAAGGTGTAGTCCCGGATGGCAATGGCCATGGTGATCAAATTGTTGTACCTGCGTTATTTCCTGAACTCCTTCTGGAGTCTCCCTAAATATATTTTGGCAGCTCTCTAGAAATCTGCCATCCTCCTGAATGCGTTTTATGTCTTAATCATGACATTGTATTAGTCATAACGTGATTTATTTATTTCGCTTCCAGATGTTAAATGCCTTTGAGCCATTGTTTCTTACTTTCGTTTTCTGTTAAATGAATTTTAATCCGCATTTAGGATTGAACTACAACCCTAACTTCTTGAAAAATCATAGTTTTTAAGACATAACTTGAACAAGTGAAGGAGATGGCAAAGTAAAATATGGGAGAGGCAGGGGGATTGGGGAATCATCAGGGACCATCTTCAGTGGAAATAGCTGACTATGGGACTTGAAGATCAGCTAGGGACTGATAAGGAGAGAAGGGATAGTTGTGTATTTGTGTACAGGGGTGTTTATGCAAATAGTGGTGACAATGCAAGGTGAGGGTCTATGACCGTGATGGTGAACCTTGGCATTCCAGGTTTCCTTGGACTTCAATTCCCAGAAGTCCAAGTCAGCACCCCTGCTGATCAGGGCTTCTGGGAATTGAAGTTCAAGAACAGCTGGAGTGCCAAGGTTCGCTATCACTGGTCTAAAAGAAAGAGAATGCACATGTAAATGGATGTAATCACTGAATGAGAAAAACTCTGTGTGTGTGTGTGTGTGTGTGTGTGTGTGTGTTTGTGTGTGTTTGTGTGTATGTATTTGTGCGTGAGTGTGTGTGTTGATCTGTGGAGAATGAAAGACATTGGGGTGGGATGTAGGAATGAGTAGGCTGGCAGAATAAAAACCACAAGTGGATTGAAAGATTAAAGGCTACTATTCCGGAGACTAAATTGGGAAGAAATTAAGTGATAAGTGATCTTCCTGTGAATTGGAACTATCTTAGAAGAAATCAACCCTGACTGCTCCCTTGAAGGTCAAATAGTAAAGATGAAGCTAAAGTACTTTGGACATCAAATGAGAAGAGAGGATTCACTTGAGAAAGCCTTGATGCTGGGAAAGGTGGAGGGCAAAAGAAAAAAGGGGCGGCCAAAAATGAGATGGCTAGATGGTATTGTAGAGACAATGGGCACAGAACTGAGCGAGTTGAGGAGGATGGAGGAGGACAGAAGTGCGTGGCGGACAGTGGTCCATAGGGTCGCAAAGGGTCGGAATCGACTGTGCGACTGAACAAAAAATATATTATTTTAGAAAATTAATTAACTTGCCTTCTATTGCACTGTTTGCAGGACAGCTTTGTGGTATAGCATTTGAGTGTTAGGTATAATTCAGTCTTTCACTCAGTTTCTTGGTCAAGTGTTCTGTCTTTTAACTGTCCCAGTTTTGCTTTCTGTGAAATAGGAATTTTGTTGAATTGTGTGGATTTATGAGATCTATTGGTCAGAATCAGGTTCATCACTGAGCAATGTAAAGTTATGCACAACAGCAACAACAACCATCACCACCACCATCTTAGAACTTTAGAGCTAGAAAGGAAGGACTCTGCGGATCATAGAGTGCAGCCCCTGTTAAGAAGGCACTGGGAGGAATTGAACTCCCAACCTCTGCCTCTGCAAACAAATATCTAAACCACTGTGCTATCTAGTACACTATAGTATAACACAGGGGTTCCCAACCAATGGCCTATGGGCCTAATCCGGCCAACATTGGGAACCTAGGCTCCCCTTGCCACTGGAAGTGCCTAAAATGTGAAAAATTAGAAAAATATGGTGAAAATGTTCCACCCTCCCTCCGCCACCATGAGAAGCAATGGAGGCTACAAAAGCAGCCAAAAAATGCCATGATTGTGCCCACTGCCGCCACAGAAGTACCAAAATGCCATCTTTTTCACTGCGAAGATGCAGCAAAAAATTTTCAAAAACATGGCAAAAATGTTCCGCCCTCCTCCAGCTGCCATGGGAAGTGTTGGAGACTACAAAAGCAGCTGAAAACATGCCTTGACAACGCCCTCACCCTGTCACAATGGGAAGCAGTGGCCGAAAAATGCTGCAATTGTGCCTGCCACTAAGGAAAATGGAAGTGATGAGAGGAACTACGCCTCCAGCCCCCACAGCTGTGTGTTGGGGGTGGGTCCAGCCTGTGGTGCGATAACGTTGGCCACCCCGGAACAGCTATACAGGCATAACATTGCTGGGAGTCATGCCCAGCTGTGCAGATACCACAATTTGATTGTACAATTACATGGTTTTTGTGACTGACTGTGCAGTGTGCTACCAGAATTGCTTCATGTTCACTTTGGGCTTGGTGAACATTAGAATTGAAAATACAAGTGACAGTACAACAATTATAAAGGTAAAAGTTGTCCTTGCTTGAAAGCCAGTCATATCAAACTCTAGGGTGTGGTGCTCATCGCCGTTTACATACAGCCAAAGATCCAGTGCTCTTTGCATCTGCAGACATTTTTGTGGCCGGCATGACTAGATGTCAGAGCGCACAGAATGCTGTTACCTTTCCTACCAAAGTGATACCTATTTATCTACTTGCAATTTCTTGCTTTTGAATTGCTAGGTTGGCAGATGCTGGGATGGATGTTGGGAGCTCACTCCTTCATGCAGCATTTGGGTCTCAAACTGCCGACCTACCAGTCTTCCAGTCACCAAGTTCAGCATCTTAACCACTAAGCCTCTGTAGTCCCGTAATAGAAAAATACCTTTCTATAAATCTTTGGTACAGTCACACTTAGAATTCTGAACACAGGTGAAGGAGGGATAGTATAGAACTGGAAAAGGTGCAGAGAAAAGTAACCAAGGAACTGGAGGAATTCCACCCAGGGCTTTTGAAGAGAGTAGAGGTGTGTACTATTATATGTAGTTTGCAGAAATTGAATAGGAAGGAAAATTTCCTCCTTTTTCGTAAATGGGAGTAAAGCTGAATAGTGTGATATTAAGGTCAGCAGTAGAAAGTTGCATGTTGTGAAAGCATGAAGGATCAGGCTGTGAATGTCTATTTTTCATAACTGCTATAGTTACATCTTGGTCGGAGATGCAATATGCTGAGGAACATAATTAGAGTGTGCTGATGCACTTATATTTTGTTTTTGGGCTTTCTACAAGAACCTGGTTAGCCAGTGTGGGAACAGACTACTGGACTGGGTATGCCTTTATTCTGACGCAGCAAGGGTTTTCTTAAGTTCATGGTGTAATATAGCAGTTAAAGTGTGAGATTAGGATCCGGGAGTCCCAAATTTAAATCCCCACTAGACTGTGGGTCTTTAAAAAAGATTTTGAATTAACACTGCTGAACAGGCTGGAGCAGTCATTTGTCTTGGCATTGAAACTATATCCAGATCCAAACATGGGCTTGAATAAAAGAGGCATGTTATGTAGGAAGTACAAATTAAACAGAACTTCACATACCAAGTTATTTCATTTTTGAAGGGACAGCTGCCCACCATCTATGTAATTACAGGGGGTGGAATGCATAGTATATTTGTTTCCTGCCTGTATGAAAACCAAGATTCAAGCATGGTTAAATAACGACAAAAGATTAGATAAAATGTCAGTACAGTTGTACCTCGCTTAAAGAGCATAATGCGTTCCACAGGATTGCTCTTTAAGCAAGTTTGTTCTTTAAGCGAAACACCATTGTAAGTGACCGATGGGGGGGGGGATTGTGAACCCCAATTTATTTGTTAAGCGAGTTTAAATAGAGCCAAGTGCACGAGATGAAAGCCCATCTCAACCAATCTCCAAGTCTCTGGTATGTCTTGCCTTCTCTCCATGGTGGCCAACCTAAATATGCTCTGACTTTAAAAGCATCAGGCCCTGGTGTGTACTTTGCAAGGAACAGAATCAGTTATAAGATCCATAGAAAAAATTACACTGCAGAAAATTTCACAGCATGCATAGAGAAATGTAATGTCAGGAATGCCAGTTTCTGTGTAATAATACCAGCGTAGCCATCAGAGTCTTCCTAAAAGTCATTTCATTATGCAGTGTTTAGAGTCTGGGCATTGTTGCTTATAGATGTGGACTTCCCCATTCCAAGCACATGCAGCACCTGGAACTGGACCATGGCCATGAGTGACTTCATATCTTTCTATGCTTCATAACCCAGGTGACTCACAACACAACTGAGCATTATTAGATAGCAAAGACGCATACTAGACATGATTCAGATGCACACTGTTGATTAAAGTACCTGGCCGCAGGCACCCTTGGTAAGAATAACTCTTATTTAAGTGAGAGTGCTTCTCAGTTCAGAATATGAGTAAAGGAACTATCACTTATATAAGTCATATCAGGAAGAGGTTGTTTTTTTGGTTGCTTTTCAGGTAGAAGAGGCGAGTCTAAAACCCATATCAGTAAAAATGGACAGTAATTGTCTGTGACTTGCTGTCCAGCTATTTCCCATATCTTACTGCATGCCCTCAGTGAGTGTTTCACATGGTGTTTTCCTGCTATGTATGTCACTTACATTAGATATGCTGGTGATTGAAAAGTGGGACATTTCCATGCACATGAGTTTGCTAAGGCTAATAATGCACCAGTTGTCTTGTAAGCACAACCTTAAAAATAAATTCTCAGAAGTTACTAGTTATTCATTCACTCCATTTCATTTCTGGACCACCCATCTGACGAAGCAGTCGCTCTGGGCAGTGAACATTCACATATGTAAATACACTAACAGATCCAATATACGTGCCTAGCTACACCAAAAAAAAAACACAAAAAAACCCAAAAAACCTTTTACTAATACTGTATGCTTATCTTTGCAGAGATGTGTAAATTGTACCATAATAGAGATTGAGTGGAAGATGAACAGTGTGTCAGACCTTGTAGCTGGACAATCAGTATTTAAGAGTGAACATAGAGTGCAAAACTTGAAACAGTAACTAGAGCTAGCGTAAATGCTTTTGAAATCGTTCAGAAGGCTTTGGTAAAGTTAGGCTGCTTGTCTTATTACTATACTTTATTACTATACAGTCATGCCTTGCATAACGAATTTAATGCGTTCTGAGAGGTTGCTCGCTATGCGAAAAATTCGCTATGCGAGTCCGACTCGCATAACAAATTTTTCACTATGCGAGTTGGACTTTTCCCTATGGAAAAACTCACATAACGAGCGTTTCTATGGGGAAAATTTGCATAGCGGAAAAAAATTGTTATGCGAGTCAGACCGCTTAGAGAAAAACTTGCTCGTTATGCGAGTTTTTCACTAAGCGAAACACTCATTATGCGAGGTTTGACTGTACCTTTGAAGAATTTATTACTGTGCTTTTTATCTCTGAATTCTAGAAATTTGTGGAAAGTTCTTTATCTTAAAAAATCATTTTGTAATGGAGGCTTACATTGTAAAGATAAATATAATAGGTTTTGAATCAAGAATTTGAGAAAACAGTACAGCCATATGGTTTATTCTTCAGCTGTAGATATTAAGGAACATTTTCATTTTCTTGTAGTGTTATTGCATCCTTATTTAGCTTGTTTGTTTTAAAGTTTTTTACACATCAAGGAAACTCAGGAAGTATTAATCAAAGAACACAAATTCTCTGTATATATGAGGGCACAATAGAGTGAGTTTTATAATTGCCAATAAGGTAGTTAACATAGATTTTTTTCCATTTAATTAATTCTAAGATTATATACTGGACAGTTTGCCAACAGTGGTGGGAAACAGTTGTGATAAATTAACTGGAAAATTAAAGAGAAGTCTTCACTTCAGATGTGGCTTAAGGTTAGCATGTCATACTGTAAATAAACAATAGCATTTAAAGGAAACGTGGGCAGGAAAATTAAATGCAGCCTCTCAGTTTCCAGAAAGTTGGCAAATGTTTATTTCTTACTGCAGGCCTACACAACATATGGCTCAACAGTGTGACTACAGTAGATCTACCCAAATCCTATATGAAAGCCCATCAGTGAATTGATATTTCAACTTTGGCTACTTCTTGCTCCACAATGCAAAACAGAGGTTGTGAAGCACTTTGGCCTTTCAAAGCATGGGGATAAGGGCTGTGGTGGCTCAGTGGTTAAGAAAATTGCCTTGTTAACTGGAAGGCTAGCAAGTCAGTTTGAGACCCGGGTACTACATGATGGTTTGAGTACCCATCTCTGTCCCAGCTCCTGCCAACCTAGTAGATCGAAAGCAAGAAATTGCAAGTAGATAAATAGGGACTGCTTTGGTGGGAAAAGATCTGGGGGACATGAAAGGAGCCTCATTCAGATGTCCCCTGAGCTGAGTTTCTCCAGCAAAAATCCTTTCAACCCAGAATAATTTCTGACACAAAATTATTATTATAGCATGGGGATGATGGGCTACATTGAAGGTACTGGACCAGTCCAGCTAGTAAAGTAAAGTTAGACTTTTGGAACCACTGTAAATCTCTGGTGGTGCTGATGTATAGGTACAGTATTATGAACTGGCAAATTGACTGATTTTGTTTTGTTATGTTTATCCTTTCCATCTTTTTATTCCCAACAATCCTGTGAGGTGGTTTGGGAGAAAATCCTTTTTGCTTGATTTATGTCCTAATTAGGGTAGGCCCATTGAATCCATAGAACTAACACCCTGAATCTCTGCGATCACATTATTGCCACTCTATTTTCAGTTTACTATGCCAAGCAAAAGAGGTTTCAACAGTTGTGGACAGCCAAAATTTTTACTACCACACTGTGGGTGGAGCCAACATTGTGGGTGGAGCTGATGCCATGACATCATGGGCGGAGACAGTGTCATGATGTCATGGGCGGAGCCAATGTCATGGGTGGAGCCAAAGTAAAAGAACCCATAAAAATAAGTACACATAAAAATACTAATTAAATAGACATTAAAATGCATAAAATACACATAAAAATACACATTAAATACACATTAGATAGACATAAAACACATAAAATACACATTAAAAACAAATACACATTTAATACACATTAAATAGACATAAAACACATAAAACACAAATTAAATACACATAATACACATAAAAATACACATTAAAAATGAATCCTCATTATATACACATTAAAATACACCCAACCACCCCACACCCAAAGGCGAGTCACTTGCCCTGGGCTGTAGGGAGCTTCAGGCTAGTAGCTGCTCTTCCTCCTCCCCACTTGGGAGGACAGCAAGGAGGCTGCTGAGGGCCTCAGCAGCAGCCACCGGTTCCTCTGTGGCTGTGTGTGGCTTCCTGATGCTTTGCGCTGCCACACTCCAAGCAGCAAATGGCTGCTTGGCTTGGCAGGCAGAACGCTGTAGGCAGACATGCACGCTAAGTGTTTTAGGCGTGCCAAGCCCTATAGGCTCACCAACTGCTGTAGGCGTGCATGCACGGCAAGCGCTGTAGGTGTGCCAAGTGCTGTAGGCACACAGGCACGCTAAGCCCTTGGTGCGCATGCACAGTGGGGGAACCGGCAAAAAGGTAAGCCTCCAAGGTGGTTTCCCCAAAAAGCCACTACCGGTTCTCTGGAACACTGGGAAAAGCTACTACCAGTTCTGGCGAACTGGTGTGAACCGGCTGCTGCCCATCACTGGGTTTCAATCTTTGAGTTTGAAGGCTGGATAAGGATTTGAACCCAGGTCATTTGGGTTTTACTCCAGACCCCAAATTGCAAAATCACACTGGTGAAGTTTCCTCTCAGCTTATGTACTAGAGCTGGGGTTTTCAGCGTTTTCATGCCTTGGGCTAGACCATGCCCCCTCAGAAAGCTGAGCGGGACAGGCACATGGTTCACCCCGCTGTAAATGCTGCCGTAAAACGTTTCTACAGCTGTCATAAATGCTTTTATGACAGCCATGGGTGCATTTACGGCACATTTTCGGCTATTTTTTGCCACTTCTGATGGCAGTGGGAGTGAAGGCGGTGGGCCACATGAAATGGTGCATGATCCAGGTCCGACCTGTAGGTTGTGAACCCCTGTACTAGAGACCTTCCTTCCTTTCTGTATTCTAAGTGTATGTGTAATACCATTTGTAAGTTACGTTTCTTTAAGTAAGAAGAATCTGAAGTATCTACTCAATATTCAGTATTTGTTATATATTCAGTGTGTAAATGTATTTTCTGCCACAAATTGAACAGCACAAATGAAAACAGGAAGAGATTCTTGTTCACTCGCGGAGCATTTATTCCTAGAATATCTTGGTGGCATTTGGTCTCTAGAATGATAACTAGGGCAAATTATGTGACCAGCTGAGTTGGGTCATTACACAGGGCAGGGTGAGAGCCATATGGTGAAAAGAGGATTACTTAAGCATGCTATTGTTTGGCCATATCAGCTCATTCCAGACATTAAAAGGGAACAAAATGGGGCAGATGATATTTTTAAAGATTTAAAGCCTGGATAGAAGTGATGCTACTTTTGTATGTAAGATAGGGAATGATTATGGTGATACTTAGTGCTGCTTTTCATCTCATTATTTTGATGGCACAGGAGCATAAGAAGAAAATCTAGCTATTACTAGGATTTATTTATTTATTTTATTTAATCAGACTTATATGTTGCCCTCCTCAAAGAGTCCCAGGGCGGCTAACAAAGCTTCAAAAGAGACATAAAAACACAATATAAAATCCTGCCTAAAATTAATATTAAAAGAGGTTAAAACTAAGCAAAGTTAAGTTAAAAGATTTTTTAAAAAATCATACATTGAGAGAGGGAGGGGTCAGATGAGCCAACAATCCGAAGCAGCTGTCTGACCAAAACCCCATACCCCTCCTGCCAGCCAGGTTTTAACCCCCTTCCTAAATGGCAGGAACTCCGACTGGAGACGTAGCTCAATTGGCAAGAGGTTCCATAGGGCCGGGGCGGACACAGAGAAGGCCCTCCTCCTAGTACTAGAGAGATGCGCCTCTCTAGCCGATGGTACAACCAGAGAGCCTCTCCGGTCCGCTGTGGTGGGACGGACAGATGTTCTTAGAGCAATGTGGTCTCTTAGGTATCCTGGCCCACTACCATAGAGGGCTTTAAAGGTAATAACCAGCACCTTGGAATAACTTGGAACACAGTAGGTAGAGTTGTAGTTTGAAAATTCAGGATCACACCTGGGCTGTATTAAAATATGAGCTGCCATCTGTGTTGAAATAATTATAAATCTTCTAATTTTGTTTGCTAATCATCTTCCATGTCTCGGCTAGATGTAAAACTGTCAAAATGAAAGCACCATTTGGTGAGTTCATTATACAGTTCCTTTTGCCTGACTTATTGTGAGAAAGATTAGTTGGGAATACAAGGTGGTTGTTAGGAAGGTACACCCAATTGTGGTTCAGAAATGCCACACTCTTCCAGGAGGCTCTTTCCTGTGTATCCTGTTTGCTAATAAAGCCTAACTGCAAATAAGACCATTAAGATGAGCCTTGTTGTGGGTGCCTAATTCTACTTAGGTATCACACCTGCTTTCTTTCTGTAGTGGTTATCATGTCTTGGTTTTGGTCACGCTAAACTGTAATGGTTTGTTGGGGTAAAACTTTCAAATATATGAAATCAGTGTAATACTGTAGTAACATTTATTTGTTATAAAACTTCATTAGCATTTTATTTGACAATACATTCCAGTCTTATATACTTTATATGTGTAGCTAAAATCTGGGGCAATCAGATAAATAACTTGAGAAAGAGTGTGGAAATAGGAGAAGATACCAAATACTTTTTTTTTTTGCACAGGTGTCTTTTGCTATGTATTACTCTGCCGTGGGCTAGGGCTTTCTTACCATCTGTTTGAGTGCTTTATAAATCAATTGTTATTAAACAGCTGGTCTCCCATTGTTGTTGTCCTCTGTAGAGTGGTCATTAATGTAGACCAATAAAATTAACACTCAACAGAGCTTAGTACAGCCTAGCTAGAGAAGAGCCAGACATCTGTGCAAAATCCTAGTCACTCTTGTTTGCACCAATTAGCAATGGCAGGCCTGCAGCCTGTTCCTTTCCAGCAGAGGAGATGATGGGAGGAGGGTAAAAGAGAGAAATAATGCTTTGAGTGATGTGTGCATGCTAGATTTAATTCTAGGGAGCACACAGGCTCCCGACTGGTTTCCACATAGGATTAGACTAGAGCTTCTTAATATTTTTGTCCCATGGCTTGCAAAACCAGATTAAAAATAAAATCTTGTTAATCTGCCCATGTTAATGACATCTGGATTGGGTAATTTGATCTTGCAAGAAAGGTTAACAGTGTTTTTATTGATTAAATGACCTACCTGAGAACCAGAGTTGGTAAATACAGAACATCCCAGGTTCAATTTCTGTTTGGGAGAAAAATTAGATGAAAGATAATTTGGAAGACCCTTGTGTTAGACTAGAAGGTGCTGTGTATTGGAGCCTCGGGCATGGGGTTGGCAGATTGGTGCAGCACCTAGATCTGTGTTGGTGAACCTTGGCACTCCCGGTGTTCTTGGACTTCAATTCCCAGAAACCCCGATCAGCAGGAGTGCTGACTTGAACTTCTGGTAATTGAAGTCTGGGAACACCTGGAGTGCCAAGGTTCGCCATCACTGGCCTAGAATGTTTTGAAGGGGGTGCCTTCTGATCCTCTGAGGCTATTTTTATGCATCTAAATCAGGGGTTCCCAACTTTTTTACGCCACAGGCCTGACCACGCTCCCTGGACAGCAGAGTGGGTCGGATCATGCCCCCCAGGAAGCAGAAGCAGGCACATTTATGACTGTTGTAAATGCACCCACTTCCACACTTATGGCAGCTGTGGGCATGTTTACGACAGCCGCAGACGCATTTTATGGCTGATGTAAACTTCTGTTTCCACTTCTGGGTGCGGTGGTTGAAGGTCACATTAAATGGTGTTGAGGGCCAGGGTCGGCCCTTGGGCCGTAGGTTGGGAACTCCTGCTCTAAATAAAGACTATCCTTCTTGAAAAGCAAAAATACTTTAAGGGGAAGATCCCTGGTTAAATCTTTGCACTTTCCTTCTCCTGGGGCTTCTGCCTAGCCTGGTCTGCATCTGATCCATTGTCCCCAGGGATCTTGGAGGACAGTATGCTGTTCCAGTACTGGAGCTGGGCTCAGAAGTTGTCAACATTAATATGGGCTCAAGAGGCTAGATTAGGTTTTTCTTTTTCTGTTTATTGTATATGTACATTTTTATAATGTTGTACACCTTCCATAATGGGGAAAACTACCCAGATGGGTAAGATGCATAAGAGTCTCATATCTTACATGTTTGGGAGGTATTTGGTTCTCCAAACAATTGTTGGGCAACTGAGTCATGACATAGTCCAAGGATCTTCCAGAGGAGAGTTGCTGCTATTTTTGGTATAGGTGTATGTTGTCTTCAGGTTGAGGACATCTGCCCAGGAAGAGGTTTCTTGCATCTTGTCTTATTTAGTGCTTTGCTGTCTAGAGACATCTAGCATTGGGTATTGGGATGGAGATGTTGGTGTCTTCTTTTGGGATCCAGAAACGAGGTGGAGAGAGAGTAGGCACCCCTGCCTTGCTCTTGGATGTCAGAGAAAGAACTTAAATCAATCTAAATGGAGCTAAAATGTCACACCCTTCTGCAAATTTAGTAGATTGAGTGTGTGTTTGTTTTTATATGTTGACATTTGTTTTGTTTTATTTTGAAGACAATGTGTTGCCTAAGAGCCATATACAGTATGTGGAAAGCCATCTAGACATTATAAATAAATTATTTTGCTATTTTGTTATTGAAACTTTCTTTCTTCTTTATTTGTGTCAGACATACCATCAGCATATTATAACATTATATGGGAAGGTGCTTCTAGATTGAGAGGATTAGCTGGTGATAAATCACTGTTGCCCAGGGGATGCCCGATCGCTGAAATAGCAATCTTTGGGGAGGCTCCTTTCATGTCCCCCATTATTAAAACTAAAGAGTAGTAAGAGTACAAATATAATTGGTTACCTGTAGTTGAACATGATTGTATTCATTCTGGTTTTTAATCATCAGAAATTGGTTTTTACCTTTGATTTCCTTTAGAAGAGGAGTAATAAAAAAATTATTGCGTTCTGTGGGATATACTTTGCTGTTTAATAGAACACCAAGAGCTGCTTCTTAAAGCCATATGTAAATCTTGGTTTCGAATGGTATAAACTTTATGGAATGAAGTTCATTATTCTCTGCAGCTGTGAGCCTTGTTTTGGAGAACAAACGGGGCTATGTAAATGCAAGCCTACATCCTGAACGACTACAGATCAGAAACCATTTACAGCTTAACATTTTTGAGTGGGATGGAAAATTTCTTGTTTTTTTTTTCAGATATCATCAAACAAAAACACAGAAACCTCCACCAGGAACTTTGCAGTAGGTCCTACTGTACACATTATTCCACACACTCACATTTTAGAGGTAGAATAAATTAGTAATTTGAAAAAAGAGCCATCCCCTATACTCTTTAGTGAGGATGAGGGACACGTGCCCCTATCCAGTCAGCCCTAGTCAATTTAGGCAATGTAGGATGGAGGGGTCACAGCTCAGTGACATTTGGGGGCCCTGCTCCTTGATTTAATGAAAACCTGGAGTCAGATAGTAAGGATATTCTTCAAAAATAAGGAGAGCAGCCTGCCTTTTGTGTTATTCGTGACTCTAGAACTGTTCATATCCTGCTCTAAAAGGAAATGTAAATGTGTGGTTGGAAAGAACGTGAATAGATCTTCATCAGTATTGCCTGAATGTGGCCAGAAGATGATCAACACTTTTGGTTGACTATGACAAGATGTCTCAGTGGGCTATTAGTTTTTTCAGATCTGGTTGACCCTGATTAATTTAGTGCTGAGTTTGGCTCTTTGTTACAAAATCCATGCATTTGTGTCTAGTAGGCTTGACTCATCCTGAAATAGTAGTTATTCAGAATACCTAATAAGCTGCTGCAGGAAATTCAGGTGGACACGCTCCTTCTTGCACATGCTGCTGATTCACACCTATACTGTCTGCGGTAGCTGCCAGTTTATGATAAATATTATGTATTATAGAAAGTGGCTCACTTTATGGTGAACATGATTTATGGTGAACATGATGTTGTCAGAGGAGCTGTCGGACAAACATACCAGTGCACTAAATGCTGAGTCAAGACTGCCACTCTTAATCTGAGCCTAGTTCCTTCTCACAATTCTCTGTGGCTGAGAAATTTAGCACATAATTAATGACTTTGAGTGTTTTGGGCCAGCTTTGTTCACCATCACCCTACCCCTCTGTTCAGATTTGCAGCTAAAGATGGCTGCTTTAGCCTGTGACTTACACATACATTGACACTCTCTTATACTGCATTATTTCAGTCTGGGGTGATGCATCTCTTTGTGTTTGGAATAATTTCATTGTCACGGACCTGAACTGTCATTCCATAATGTAGCATACATTGAAAAATCAGCTTTGGCAATTAAGATGTATAAGAATGAACTGATGTTAATTTGGGTAAGTATTCTTAAGATTTGAGTGCTGTTTTCATCTGGAATAACGAGTACACTTAGACCTATGTGTGATTTGGCAGGATCCTTTGTCTATCATCAAACACCTTCCTACCCACAAAATCAGTGAACTATCCCAGTAAAAAGCATCTTAGCTTAATTAGTTTCATAAATTTACATTTCCCTTGCTATTCAGTTTTGCTTTATATCTGGATGCCTTTGGCTTGTATTTGAGTGACACACCATGTCACTGCATATTGCCAATATGCTTTTAGCATATTGATACAGTAGTTTGCTTTTCCCGTGGGGTGGCACATGTAACTTCAAGGGGGGGGGGCAGCTTCAAGGAGGGCCATTTTGAGATAAAATACAGAGACCTTATTTCAAAAAAACATTTATTTAGACTGGAAAACAACTATGCATTTCAGAACTGTACCAAAGCCAGTTCAATGACTTTCTTACTTTGATTAGGTCGGGACTTTGGTGGGTGATGTGAAAAGTACTGAATTTCCTTTTAAAAATACATAGTACCACTTAGGTAACAGATATTTAGCCTTTGAGTTTTATCTATAGCTTAGGGAGAAAGCTACGAGATCTTCTTTTCAAAACCAAAAACCAAAAGGTTAATAAACAATAGAAAAATATGGAAATTGATTTCAACAAGGCTATCTCTCATTCTCCTTCCTTCATGTATTTTTTGAATGCACACTCAGAGTTCTGTGCCTGCTCAGGAATCGTTTTGGAGCTTAAAAGCTAATTGGATAAAATTAAGAATTAGGGACCGCCCACCATCTCCACCCTCCTTCGGCGCATTTTGCGCTCTTTCCCTCAGTTCTCTTTTTTCCGATGCCATAGCTAACCAATTTTTATAGGCCTTCATTGGATAGCCATTTTTCGAACTATTTTTTTCCAGGCCCGGTGGGATTGCATCCTCAAGGTCCATACTTCTACCAATTTTTTCCTAGCATTCTACCTTTGTTCGAACCTTCCGCTACCAAAGGGCCAGCGAACAATTTTTTTCCTTGTTCCGTGGATGGCTTCCTTCTCTTCTTGGCCACACCCTTGTTCCAACAGGCATTACATGATATGTACAGTGTGGCATGAGCCACTGGTGGAGATCAACAGTGTGTTCTGCCTGTATGGGATTCCATCATGTTTTCTGTTGCTAGGGGTTTTAACATGTAATTGTCCATATCTCTTTGACTCTCCCAGTAGCTGATGGTGTAAGCTGGTGAAATTCAATTCACCATCCCAGTCTAAAATCTGCTCTGCCATCTTTAAATTGATGACATCTTCACAATTTATCAGTGGAGTTTGTAAGCTTTGAAAAATGGTGACTGTTTCTTTTGGATCTTGTTGCTAGATCTGCTTTCAGCTATTAATGAAATTAAGAGGCTGCTGCTGTTGTGGAGTTTTTCTTTCATATTTTCGTATGCATCTTCTTTATTCTGGTTATTTAGAATCCAACCTTTTAACTAGAATTGCTTAGTTCCAGCTAATGATTGTACTTAAGGTATGTCTTTGCCAACTGCTGCTGTTCTGAGACTGTGTCTCTCTTTGAAGTGGGCATAAGTTGATTTCCACATAAATTCATAATGGAGTTATAGTGTCTTTGTTGGGCATAATTATTCTGTTTTGATTACTAAGGAATTGGAGTTCTGCATTGTGTCAACCATGTTTTCAAGCAGAGCTTCCGATTCCTGGTTTAAAAGTATTGTTTATATCTTTTTAATGATCTGCATAAGTCAATTCTTTGAAATGCCAGGTTTGTTAGATTAATTTCAATGACGGCAGAAATATGCAGTTGTTTTAGATGCTGAAAGCTGAGCTTTACATAATTGCACTTCAGTCTTACAAATATTTTGATCTGTTTAAAACCAAGGTGATAGGAAAACAAAACTGTGGTTTCCAAAAGTTTTACTTTACACAGCCACAGATTTTTTTGTTAAATGGTAGAAATATTATCTAAAACTTCTGATGTTTGTTGTTGTTTCCTTTTAAAATTTAGAATTGTGATTTAAAATTGTGTGATAAAGAATCTCTAAAACAAAACAGCGTGGATCATGGAACTATTTTATACCATATTGGGAGGTCATTCAGAAGAATATGGTTAGGACATATTTAGAGAAGGTGGCCCCTCAGCTGGTGAAGAACATCGACTTCTCATATGTTTTCCTATATAGCATGTCTTCTTTTATGTTTAACCACTGGTTGGTAAGCATGGGCTTGATTTGTAGGTCTGAATGCTAAAGCATATACAAGTAAAACCTCATATAACACTAAAACCTGGTTCCACAAGTCTTGGTGTTATATGATTTTTAGTGTTATCTGATGCATGTTAAAATCCTATGGGATCCATAGAGATACATTGTAACCACACAGGCTTTAGCGGTTGTTATCTGAAGCATCCCATAGGATCTTAATGTTATCTGATGCAATTCTTCCCCCCAGATTCCTTAATGTTATGCGATTTTAGTGTTATTCGATACTAATGTTATATGAGGTATTACTGTATTGCTGAGACGATCCTGTTATAGGTCAGAAGATGGGGTAATCAGGGGGACATATGCTCTCCCCTTAACATCCAGTTTGACCATAGGTAGTCTTTCAGGGAAAAGTATTCTGTATGCCACTGTTGAATCTAAGGAATTGTACATAGAGTGCCCTTTTTCATTATGTTATACGTTGAGTGTTTTTGTGGTGGGTTACCCATTGATCCTTGACCGTGTATAGCTTTTGACTTGGCTTTTTTAGTTTTTGAACTAATTGTTCCTGTTCCTAAAGTGATAAATGTAAGCTCTGGAGCATTGTGTCAGTATGGATATGTGATCGCCTTCTGGAAACCATATCCATGTTACAATTGAAGAAGATGACAACTTAAACGCTCACATCTCAATCTGGCACGGTCTTTGGACCCTTGTGGTCACTGACCTAAGTGTAAGCCGAGTCCTGTTTTGGGGGCTCATTTTGGGGCTAAAAACTTGGCTTATAGTCTAGTATATACGGTAGTCTACATCGTGGTGGCCAACCTTTTTTTTTTTTGCTGTGGGCCTGACCACACATACCCAGATAGCAGAGCGGTCTGCACCACGCCCCCAGAAGTGGAAGCGGGCACATTTTTAGCTGATGCAAATGCGCCCACTTCCGCATTTATAATCGGCACGGGTGCATTTTACGGATAACATAAATGTTCCCACTTCCGGGTGTGGCAGAGACAGCAAATGGGTGGGATGCGATGGTGTCCGGGGCAGTGCCAGCCTGTGGGCCGTAGGTTGGGAACCCGTGGTCTACACTTTCTCAGATCAATATGTATACTAATTAACTGCTCACTTATCATTTTACATTCCTTTAGTCCAGGGTTGCCCAAACTAAGGCCCGGGGGCCAGATGCGGCCTCTGACACCAATTCATCCGGCCTGCAAAGCCCTCATCGCTCCTGGAAGCAGAAGTAAAAACACGCCCAGATGAATTGGTGTTGGAGTTGCCTCTGGCCCCCGGGCCTTAGTTACATGATCGGCCCATGGCCTGAAAAGTTTGGGCTCCCCTGCTTTAGTCAGTTGTTGTTGTTGCTTGACATAAAAGACATAACTACAGTGTTGTGTGGTGACAGAGCTCCAGAGCAATTCTTTTATCCTGTCACCTGCAGCACCCAGGACTGTACAAGAACTGGATCCAAAGCATATGTTTTAGGCCCCCAAGGGATTGTAGTGGAGGGGTGGGGAACATCTCATTTTTCCTGCTGCATTAGTAGAAATTTAGCATCACATCCTGGTTCAATGTATGGAGAGCTTTAGAAAGATTCATATGCAAAGAAAGGAGAATGAAAAAAGACAGACCTCCTCCAAATGGAATTCATAACCAATTATAACATTCAGGAGCTGAGCTTTCTGGGAATATTCCACATGTGACAGTGTTATGTATTGTGTCTTGTATTTTATACAGTCATACTAGTGACAGCTGTGCCTCATCAGACATGGAGACAGCGAACTCTCTAAGAAACAAAAAAAAAAACTGCTTTAATTTAATAGTTTGACAAGTTTGCATGATTTTTAAAACTGTTTAAGATAAAAATCACAGTTGACAGTAAGATTCTTGTTGATATACCATATCCTTGGAATCAGAATCCTCCGCTCGGCTTGGCATGTCTCTGTTGGTACTCCGTAGCAGGGCGGTTCATGGTCCCTCAGTCTGTTGAGGGGCCATTGCTGCTTCCCTCCTCCACTTGGCTTGGGGTGTCCCTGCCAGCAGGGAGGTTCACAGCCTCTCAAATTGTTGACAGGCTGCTGCTGTGGCCACCACACATACCTGCCTTACTCGCCCAGGAACAAGGGAGGGAGGGGATAAGGATTGAGGCACCACCTACAGCCGCAGTGAGGATGTGGGCTGGATTATTTGATGCCATGGGCCGTAGTTTGACGACCCCTGCTGTACGAAGATGGGCTGAAATCTGTTGCATTTAATGCCAAAGTATTGTGTGGTTCTTGTGGAAAGTGGATATATTTAGATCGTTCTCCCTCTTCTACATAATGATAGGGTATTTCCACAAAATGACAAGTTTTTGCACAGATTCTAGGGCAACTTTCTGAAGTGGGTTTGGAGAATTTCATTGGGAAAGGAACCGTTAGTGAATTGTAATAGAAAACAAATTCTGAGAAGAGTTTGTTGCAAAGATTGATCTGCTACCCCTGCTATTCACCAAAGTGTAGGCTGTGGAGTCTTTCAACATTTTATAATTCTTTCACTCTCTGTTATGTCTTTGTAGACAGTTATTTCTCTCTCCATTAGGATTGCTAGAACACAGGTTGTTGTGAACCATAGAAATGCTCATAGCTCGTTCTAGTTAGGACACTGAAGACCCTTAGAGTAACCCAGACAAGTGGACCAAAATGATGGGAATGTAAACAGTGTTCTGTGTCTAGTCATGCCTGCCACATGACCACAGAAACATCTGCAGGTTGTATGTCCTTGTCACTGACCCTGCGCTTTATAACACCCAAATATTAAATTAAGATTTCCTCAAGCCCAAGGTGGAATAACACATTTACTGCAGCATAAGGTATTTCTGGCCTTGCAATCCACATTTCTCCCTGTTTTTAAAAATAGTTTCTGTGCTAATGAGTAGAATATCTAAAATATTTGTATATTTAAACAAGTCGAGGTAACTTGTGCTTGAACAGAATGGGGATAGGTGGGGTCTCAGCCTGTGCCTTTAAGAGTAGCTTGAGGAAATGAGTAGGTGCAACTTGCTGCGGCTTTGAAAAATACAATCTGCCAGAGGACCATCCCTGTCATTATGCTAAGTGAGAGAACTGCCTTTGACAGCAGATGCTGGGATCCAGGGACCAATGGCGAGGTGCTGAAAAAGAGATGTGTGTGTTGTGTGGCCAGCAGTATGCCTCCCAGGCTGACTTCCTGCCAGTCGGTGTGGCAAAGATGTTCCATTGCCAGCAGCTGAGGAAGAGTCAAATCCCAGTACGCTGGGCTTCTTTCTGTCCATTAAGTTGATATGAAGTCACTATCCAGTCTTTTGTTCAGGTAACAATATTGCTTTGAGTCATCTCTGGCCCACTTGTCAAACTGTGGCTAAACTTTTTCCACCAGTGGGCAGAAAACAGATTAATGGCTGTGTTTGGCAATGTGGTGAAGGAATTCAAAGAAGCATGAAACAGAATAGAGTTTATTTTTTTCAGCAGCCTCTATCTCTCAAAGCCTAAGCAGGTGGCTCATAATCTTTTGTGACGCTGTATAACAGTGGAAGAAAATGTGCTAGTTATTAGCACAATTTTTGCCTGCTCCAACTATTTTGGTGTCAAAATGGACCTTGGTTTCATAATCAGTACTTAGTTTAAAAAATCTTAATTATCAAGCAACTGTTCACAAATGATAGGTGTTGAGAGGGGGAAAAGCCTCTGACTACAGTAAAATAAATCTCTGCCCTTCACCATGTTTCCCCCCAGCTTGATGTGCTTCACTTGTGCACAGTTCTTATCTGCCCCAGCCTAGCCCAAGGAATTGCAGTTCAGGGTGGAAAGTAAAGGCAAGCTGTGTTAGCCTGGCATAGATGATAAATACTGTATTTGCCACTGCTGTTTATGTGAAACATCTTAAAATATTAATTTTTGTGTTTTTATCCTATTTTTTTTAGTAGCAGAAGGGTTTGTTGTGTAAGACTCCTGGGTCAAAAACAGACATTAAAAATAGCCCATGATCAGAACTGAAAACTTGTTAATGTTGCTGAAGGGTAATGGAGGCAGTCTTTCCATGTTTGTGAAACCAGACTTCTGTTGCATCCTGTGCTTAAATCCTAAAGACCAATCACTAAATAAAACAAGCTAAGTTGCATATGTAAAAAAAGAGAGCCATGGTTCTATAAGAAAGTAACAAATCTTTCAATTTACCTTGTCATATGTTGGTTAAATTTTGAATTTCCAGACTATGGAAAACTTCCGTATCATAAAAGAGTTAACCATCTCTTTCAACTTCTATCTTCAAGACCTTAAAACTTTGTTGGCAATGGATGTCTACAGACAGGAAGGAGCTTCTTGCTGTGTGCACTGAGTTTTTGAATCGTATGGAATAGATCATCTTAGATTTAAATTTGGACTGGTAGTTGTTTTAAACACATCCACCTAAAAAACCAAGGGGAGCCTAAATAGGTTTAGGGTGAAGAATAGTTTTAATTCTTTTATTCAAATATTAAATTGAGAAGTTCCGATTGAATTTGTGAGGTCAGTTCAGGCTTAAAGGAGGCAGTGGTTAGAACGTAAGTACAGCTGACATTGCTTACCAGTAGTAGCAACTGCCTGTGGGGTGTTCTGTCACAAGTGAAGATGTGAAAGCCAGGCAACTTTACCTTAGTGGTGGTACTTTAAAAAAAAAACCCACAGACACCATATTTTAATTCCTGAAGAATCCAAGTATTTATTTATTTATTTATTTTGTCAAATTTATATTCCGCCCTACTCGCACAAGCGACTCAGGGTGGAGTAGTCAAAGGAATCAAATACATAATAACAAAAAGGCATAGAGCATGACCAGAACTGAAATGACATAAATTAAGATACATCTGTGTAAAATTAATCTTTAAAATGGGACTGCAGTGGCTCAGTGATTAAGAAGCTTGCCTTGTTAGCTGGAAGGCCAGGAAGTCAGCATTCAAGACCCAAGTACTGCATGACGGAATGAACTCCCGTCTTTGTCCCAGGTCCTGCCAACTTAGCAGTTCGAAAGCAAGAAATTGCAAGTAGATAAATATTATTTATTTATTTATTATTTATTTATTTACTCATATTTACTATCCCGCCCCAATCGGGTAGACCCGACTCTGGGCTGCTTACAACATAGATTAAAATCACAAGTTAGGTCTAGTATAATAGTGATATTTAAAACCTTAAAAATTCATAAAAAATTAAAACAGCGCAACAAATAAACAAGAGCAGGAAGGCGTGGCTGTCCCTTAAATCACCCAACCTACATGGGACCATTTCGGTGGGAAAAGATCTTGGGGACATGAAAGCCTCATTTAGGTGCCCCCTGAGTGGAGTTCCTCCAGCAAAAACCCCTTCAACCCAGAAAGCACCTTTGTGTGCTTCTGACACTTAAAAAAAATACAGTAAAACCCCAACTAACATATGCCTCGAGTTACATAAAATTTGACTTATATAATGATTTTTGCACTAAAACCATGTCCCGATTTACATAAATATCCCGATTTACATTACACAATTTCCGTAATAAAGTAAGTAGTAATAATTTCCTATAGGTTTGATTCAAGTTATGTAAAAAATCATTTTTCCTGTGGGGTTGCTACGATTTACATTAATATCACTTTCCTATGGGTTTGCTTCGAGTTAAGTGAAAAAATTATTTTTCCTATGGGTTTGCTTCAAGTTATGTTAAAATTCATTGTTCCTATGGGTTTGCTTCGAGTTAAGTAAAAAAGCAATTTAAACAAAAGCCTATGGAACAGACTTTTTATGTAAGTAGGGATTTTACTGTATCGTAAACATGTCAGCTACTTCTAAATATTAAAGGAAATAGGTAAGGGGAACAGTCAGTAATTTAATTTTGACATTGGGTCATTCCCACCCCACCCCCTTTGGAGGCCAGCTAGGTCTCCTTTTACTTCTGCTTTGGTTGGATGACACAACAGTCTAGAGATGCACAGGAGTCCCAATTTGTAAAAAGGTAGTGGGCTGGAGTATGCTGCTGGATCCCTGTTGCTTGCTGTGGTTTGTTTTTCTCATTTAAAAAAAAAACAAAGGAGGAATCTATGGATTGTTTTGAGTTTATTACAGTTTTACCTCGCTTAAAGAGCATAATGCGTTCCACAGGATTGCTCTTTAAGCGAGTTTGCTCTTTAAGCAAAACACCATTGTAAGTGACCAATTGTGACTTCTGGTGGGGGGGATTGCGAACCCCGATTTATTTGTTAAGCGAGTTTTTGGTTGGTTTTATTTGTTAAGCGAAGCGAACATTCAGAGAAAATTCTGCTCTTTAAGTGAGTTACTCTTTAAGCGAGGTGCTCTTTATGCGAGGTTTGACTGTACTGTGGTTTTGGGTGGGTGGGGGGACCCAGAAGAAGAATGCCCTGTATTCATTTTCGTGTCAGAGATTTCTCTGAGTTGAAAGGATTTTGCTGGAGAAACTCCGCTCAGGGTATGCCTGAATGAGGCTGCTCCTTAGAAGGTCAAATAGTAAAGATGAAGCTAAAGTACTTTAGACATCAAATGAGAAGAGAGGATTCACTTGAGAAAGCCATGATGCTGGGAAAGGCAGAGGGCAAAAGAAGAAGGGGCGGCCAAAAATTAGATGGCTAGATGGTATTGTAGACGCAATGGGCACAGAGCTGGGCTGGTTGAGGAGGATGGTGGATAACAGAGGTGCCTGGAGGGCAATGGTCCATAGGGTCACAAAGGGTCAGAATCAACTGTGCAACTGAACAACAGCTACAATAACATGTCCCCAATATTCAAACAGCACTACGTAATACCTCATATAACATTAGTATCGAATAACACTAAAATCGCATAACATTAAGGAATCTGGGGGGAAGAATTGCATCAGATAACATTAAGATCCTATGAGATGCTTCAGATAACAACCGCTAAAGCCTGTGTGGTTACAATGTATCTCTATGGATCCCATAGGATTTTAACATGCATCAGATAACACTAAAAATCATATAACACCAAGACTTGTGGAACCAGGTTTTAGTGTTATATGAGGTTTTACTTGTATAAACAAACCATATAGTGAAACTTCTGAAGTCTCCTTTGGTGACATGCACCAGCAAATGGGGGTTTCCTCATCTCTGGCTTCTCATATTAAAAATCCATCCTATATGTTTGTACACTTAACAGGCTCTGGACTTTATTATTATTATTATTATTATTATTATTATTATTATTATTATTATTATTATTATTATTATTATTATTATTATTATTATTATTATTATTATTATTATTATTATTATTATTACAGATAAGAATTTAACAAATATTTGCAAATATTCTTATCTTTGCTTTAGAAAAGTATCTGGACACAACTAAACTAGTTTTTTTTTTTTTGCTTTGCAATATTGTTTCCTCCTTATACGAGAACAAAAAAAACCCCATCATTCATAAGAAATTTGTGTTTTATCCATGAGAATGTGTATTTTGAGTGTAAGCGGGATTGTGTTTTATGTACAAGGCACATTTTTCTGTGCAAAAGACATTTTCTTCCCAAAGAACAATTTACACACAAACAAAAATTATACAAAAACCAAATGGATTGCAGGAAGATTTTTTTTAAAATTATTCTCACCTGCAAATAACCAAGGTTTAACAAATCTGTCTGTTGTGAAGTTCTTTTTTCTTTTCACCTCTGATTTTTTTTTAATTGGAAGGTCAGGAAGACAATCATTAGTATGAAATAATATTTGTAAGAATTTTTGACTAAGCAGTCCAACAGCATACAGTATCTGTGTTGTCAGCTTTAGTCATTGGAGCTTGAAAAAGACTAAGAACCAAATATAGTATAAATGTATTAATTTGTTCCTCTCAAAATTGACATGAGCAGTTTCCCCCCCGACAATTCACATGCCGCCACAATAGTTGTATTATACTGCTGGTGGAAAGAGATGCCAGGTCGTACATTCTTTGCTTGAATAGTGGCTTATATTGTGACAGAGATCTCCCACAGCTTTTGCCCTTAGCATATTTTCTTCAGCTGCAGGGGAAATATTCTCATCTGAAATAAACAGGGAGCAAAGCTAGTATAACATCAGTAGGGTAACATATTCCAGTCTGGCCAGGTTTTCCTGCAATTGTAATAGAGTAGACCAGGGGTTCTCAACCTTTCTAAGCCGGGGGCCAGATCACGCCCCCTCAGACTGCTGGCTTGCCTTCCAGCTAACAAGGCGAGCTAATAAATACTTAGTGAAATGTCTCCTGTTGCTTGCCTGGTTGATGCTTTGCAATCGTGTGATACAATAATGTTCTGGTGGCTCTCTTCCCTTTTGGAAATATTTATATTCGGCTGGAGCCTTTTGGGCCAAAAGGCAAAAACTGAGATGAAAAATGGAAGGGTTTCCTGTTTATTCCACTCCGTTCTGTTACCGTTGGGGTGCCGCTGCCATGACTACGTCGCTTAATTTCTTGGAAAGTTAAAGACCTGATAGATCCCTGTAAATACTAGCAAGGATTAACAGACGCACACACCAAAAAGAGGAAAAATAGAAACTGTCATCATTCAAGACAACGTATTTCTGAGGCCAACACAACACTTGGAACATCCATTTTAAAAAGCTGAAGGGAAAACTTTACCTTTTCCTTAAAAGCAGACATTTTCCTAAATCTAAAATAATGTTATAAATAGGTAACTATTAGAACTGAAAATATATTAGTGCTGGAGAGACATTTGGAATATTCTTTTATCTTCTCTAAATTAGACCTCGGAACATTAAAGATCAGTCACAAAACAAAATCAGCTAATTTGTGAGATGAAAAAAGGTCTTACTGTGACATTCACATGCCACCAGCTCTTAATAATTTTCCTTTTCTATTATAATAATTGTGTGTCGTCAAGTCAATTCTGGCAGCCCTTTTCAGGGTTTTCTAAGTAGAGATTACAGTACTCAGAAGTGAGTCACCATTTCCATCTTCTGGGGCTGCCCTGGGATTGTGCAGCTCAACCAAAAACATACGGATTAGCTCTTCTGGGTTGCATAGTGGAGAACTGAATTCCCAACCATACCTAACTTGGTACCTAAGAAGCTTGCTTCTGCCCTTAATTTATTGTCCAGCATAGATCTGCTACTAGCTAGCTTGGGGATTTCAAAAACAGACATGTCTATATGACAGTCATTTTGCTTACTCCTGTGCGTTAGATAATACCCAACCTTATCTATTCACCAGCATTGTTCTGGATTAAAATGTTTTTTGTATCATGAATCATACTTTGCTTGTACTTAACGTACAACAGGGCATGTCTGGTGGTGAATCAGTTCATCTCATTTGAATGTTTAGGTCTCTGGTAGACAAATGTAAAGACTGATGTTTTTCAAGTCAAGGCACATTTCATTCCAAAGCCATGATATGGCATGCTTTTCAAACTATTTCTTCTACATCATAAAGGAAGCTGGCCCAAGAGTGGCAAGTTTTGAGGTAAAAAGAGCGCGAGAACACTTAACAATTCACGCAGTCTGTATTGCTTCTGAGGTATAAGCTCTTCACAGCAGTGATTATGTTTCTCAGCTTGAGTAAAACAAAGATATTGGACCTGAGGAAAGAAAACATATTTCTTTTGGGGCCTTTTGCTTTTGTCATGTATGGAAAAGAAACACAATCTTTGGGATTAAAAACAGGTAGGCCCAGGTTCATGTAACACCAGGAGAGATTAGTAACACTTTTATTTGAAATTTCATACCAATAACATATTTGGAACAAATAAAGTTGTTCCCTTTTCCCCTAGCCTGGGCAACTCCCTCAAATAGATCATACTGCCAGAGAATGTCAGCACAAATGGAGTGGTGTAGAAATATAATTAATAACTACCAGTACGTATGTATGTACGTACATGCATACGTACGTACATACATACACAAACATATTCACTCACTCACTCATTCAGTCTAGTAACTAGCACTCCCAGCCTAGTTGAACAAAATATAGTTCACAATAAAAGCCATGAGTAATGGGAAATCTCTATGACTGGGTAGCTTTCCATCTATTGAATTGCTTGCCTTTAAGCTCCTTAATCAATATAGTGAGAACCAAGAGGTAGGATCTCTCTGGAGAGCACTTAAGGAAATGTTAATTCTGATATTTCATAAAGCCACCATGTGCTAGTTTCTGGTATATTCCTTTAACAAATGCTTCAAAATATTTTTTCTGGCCATAGCTAAATACTCACAACAGAAAATAAACAATTGGTAGCAATGTTTCCATAGGTCCCATAGTGGATAGTTGATATAAGACATTTCTGAATTACAGATAGACACTTTGTATTGTACAATTGGCTCCTATATATGTTTTTATATTTCTTGATGATAAAAGGATTCTCAACAGGAATACATACTTTCTGCTCTTTAATAGAAACCATTGGTCTTTACTAATCAAATCTCTCATAACATCAAGATTTTAAATTGAAATAGGGGAGTTTTGGCCTTATATGAAGAGATTCGCTATTTTTTTAAATCTTGGAATTCCTGCTTTGATATGCCTAATTTAAAAATCCAGCTACATAGCATATTGTTCCACTCATTTGAACAAACCCACAGGCTTGCACTGCCCCACGAAGGCGTTTTCTCATGGCAGTTCTGTTAGGATCTAGAAATCTTTATTAATTTGGTAACTATAGCATGAAAAATATTTAATTTAATATAGATAGACTTTTATATATCACGGAAGACCTAGACATGTGTACTAGTAAATGTGGAATGGTAGTTTTCATGATAGGCTCGGTTATGCAGATTCCATGTGTCCACTCCAAACCAATCTGGGTCAGAGCTTCTCTGCTATTAAAAACCATCCAGCTGCAAGATTGGAACGAACCACAGCATGAGATACCATAATAGAAGAAATTTCCTGGCATATTGGAGCTTGCATGTTGCATAGGAAGTCCTTAATACAACATGCCAATTGGAAACATTTATTTAATTGAAGTGGAATCAGCTGACCTGTATATGTATGCCAGATTAATTTTTTGGCATAGCCCAGATTTGAAAATAGGAGAAAGATGTCTGGATGGGAGGATGGAACAGCTTGCCAGGATATGATTTTGGACAGGGAGGTTGAATTTAAATATTATTTTGCATGACAAGAGAAATCTGGCATTCTAATATGACTAATAGGCACTTTTTGTAGCATAGATACCTGTTTACACCAATGTTTGGAATGTCTGCGTGGTCTGCATCCAGGCTTTCAGAGTGTCGGGAAGATCTGTCTGGGCCATTGGGCCAACCAGGGGGCCTGCTCTCTTAGGGGTTGTTGGGCAGATTTAATATGGATCTATTACATTGGGGAACAAAAAACATTTTTTTTCTTGGTGCCTAAAATTTTTCAACTGATTTCGGGCATTTTTGTGTGGCTGATTCCGAAAATGCCATCCATTTTGTTCTAGCAGCTCTAGTTCATGAGATATCGATGATGTCATTATACTTTGCTCTTATGACTACACTTATATTTGCCTCACAATTTGTAAATTGATTGTTTTAATAATACTTATTTTGGGGGTTGGAAAATATTTGGGTGGTCCAAAAAAAGTTTTGGTGAGTGGGAAAAAAAAATTTTTTTTTTTTGGGGGGGTGGCTTACACCCTTGCTATGCCTCTGGTTATATATGCAACCAGTATGGTTAGATTGGCCTAATGTGAATAAGCCATATCTAAAAAATTACAGCTGATGGGGCATAACTGAAAGCATTTTTTGAATCAGTGGCCCAAATATAGCCAGAAATAAGTGAAAATTGTCAGGCACCAAAATCACTGTTCCCCAGTGTTATCCTTTTATAAGCTGGACCCTCCCTTTCAGCCTAAGGAATAATATTTCCAATATACTGGATATTGTAGATTTTCTCTCTCTTTCTAAACTAGATAGAAAGTTTGCATTTAACATCAGACCATTTGAGGAGCTGCTCTGTTGTAAGGCTGTTTTGAGGTGAAGTCTTGACAATTGTGAATTTAACTCAGGACATTATGCTGCATTTCCAAGATCTAGAGGTTTTGTTGAACTATGCCACTGCTATTCAAAATGTAGTCCCCGGTGAAAAAGTCATTTCTTTCTGTACCACAGTAGCTGAACAATCTACAGTCCTCCTTCTTATATAAGTGGAATCTGTTTCAGCAAGGAAGCAAAAATAAGATAATATTTATATTGCCAGCTTTTTTGAAGACCTTTATACTGCTATCAGCAATAAAGTGCATTTGTCTTTCCAGGTAATTAAAAAAAGTACAGTGAACTGCAGGCAGTATCTGACCCTCATCAAAAATGGAATTTGTTGTAGAGAAAGGGGCATATATATTTGATCTATCTAGTAAGCAAAGTTACTGGGTTTTGTTTCTAAAGGAAATTATAACCATGATGGGGTATGATTTAAACATGCAATTCTTCAGTAGTTTTATTTTGCTGTCAGTGGAAATCCTGTTAATTTCAGTAGAACTCGCTACACTATTTAGTTTCAGAGAAATTTGGCCTGATTTTGCAGTGAAATCTTTGTTGAACTCCTGCTTGGAGTATGATGCACCATTTTCCTGTGCACATCCGTACAAATTGGTTAGCCTGACAGGACAATGTCTTGTGATTTCTAGGATCAGTTGCATTGGCATCTTGTGGGGAATGCTAAATCTATGTCATCCTCTTTCTTAGCTAGGGACTGATGTGATTGCTTGATCTGAAGAACATGAGTTTATAGCTCAACTAACTGTATCACCACTCAAAACTGTTGTTGTAACCACCAGCCACAGCTATATTCTCTTTTATGGAACCAGTTACTCAACTTTCTCATACAAATTAGGCGAAAGGAACTGCAGAATGAACTGCCCAAAAGCTGGCTTCAATTTTGGCAGTTTCATGTCTGGCCTACAGACGGAAGAAGAAGTTACTCAACTTCTTGGAATTGTCAGGGTAAGAGATAAAAGAATTGGTGAATCTGCAGCTTACATGGCAGCATGGGATAGTTATGTCATTTTGAAAGGGAAGCATTGTCTCTGGTTTTTAAAAAAGTCATAATAAGAGTATCACAACAGAATGGTTCCAAGGCCGTGATGGCAAACCTTGGCACTCCAGATGTTCTTGGACTTCAATTCCCAGAAGCCCAAGCCACCGTGAATCCACATGAATGCGTTTACTGCGATTCATCCGGCCCACGCTGCCCTCGTCGCTCCCAGAAGCGGAAGTAAAATGCGCCCATATGGAACATCTGGAGTCAGGTTCACCTGATTGGGGCGGGATAATAAATCTAAATGAATAAAATAAATAAATCACGGCTCTAAGGCATTACTTCAAAGGATTGGGTTTTCCATGGATTCCTGTGAAAGTGAAATAACATTTGTTATGTGTGGATATTTAAAGATCTCTTCCTGTGCATGGAAAGGGAGAAATAAAATGGGAAGAGACTGTTCTTCTAAAATCTAAATGACTGATTCTCATCTGTCATTTTCTCACATCTAGGTTCAGTTAGTTCCTTTGTGGTCCATGGACCGTAAATAATAGATAAAAGAGATCAAGATCTTTCCAATCCAGCAGTTTTTCAGTGACCATCAGAAATTTACCAGTTTTCTCCATTGAAAAATGGGTAAAAAGAGCCAAGATTTGCAATAATAGCAAGGTTTTTCTTTAAAACACAGCTTATTTAGTATTAAATTAGAAATTGCTGACCAAGGATATTGAGTTTATGCAAACCAGTAGTTTAACCCAGGAGGGTTGCCCAGTATCCTTCAGAATCCCAACATCCTGAAGTTAGTGTTGACCTTAAAACACTTCCTTATATCTACATGCAAGGCTTCCATTTAATTCATAGAGGGCATTCCTGACAGACAAGTAAATATGGTAAAGCTTCCTCAGTGCTATAAAGTTTGAAGACCACTCTTCTGTTGTAAACTGGGGCTCCCCAAAGTGACTCTTGTTTTGTCAGAAGTGAGTGCTGGATTGTGCTGGATTGATCAGCTGGCTGTGTCTGGACTATATCATTTTTACTACACTGGGGATTCTCACCACTGAAAGCTTCTTCAGACCACACTTGTATTGTATTGCTGCAAATAGGTTTGAACTAGATAAACCACATGAAAAAACAAGCAGAATTTGTGTACAGTAAAACCTCAGATAACACTAAAACCTGGTTCCACAAGTCTTGGTGTTATATGATTTTTAGTGTTATCTGATGCATGTTAAAATCCTATGGGATCCATAGAGATACATTGTAACCACACAGGCTTTAGCGGTTGTTATCTGAAGCATCCCATAGGATCTTAATGTTATCTGATGCAATTCTTTCCCCCAGATTTCTTAATGTTATGCGATTTTAGTGTTATTCGATACTAATGTTATATGAGGTATTACTGTACCTTTAACAATACAGCAAAATTGCACATAAAGAGTGCCTTGCTTCAAGACTAACTCGCTTAAAGAGCAGAATTTTCTCTGAATGGTCGCCTCACTTAACAACTAAAACCAACCAAAAAATGCTTAACAACTAAATCAAGGTTCACAATTCCCACCCCCCTCCAGAAGTCACAATTGGTCACTTACAATGGTGTTTCACTTAAAGAGCAAACAAGCTAAAAAAGCAATCCCGTGGAACACATTATGCTCTTTAAGTGAGGTACCACTGTACTTAGAAGAAGAAATTACAGTGTGTGTAGATTTTAATGCAATGTATTTCTCTACACAGTTTTTAGAGGTAGCGGAATCTTGACCTCAGTGATAATAATAATTTCATGTCAGAAATTATTCTGGGTTGAAAGGATGTTTGCAGAAGCAACTCTGCTCAGGGAATGCCCAAAAAGGCTCATTTCATGTCCCCAAAAGCTAGGACAGAGACAGGCATTCAATCTGTCATGCAGTACCCGGGTCTCAAATTGTTCCAGCTAACAAGGCTAGCTTCTTAACCACTGAGCCACCACAGCCTATTTATGGTTACTGTAGAGACCGCTGTACGTCTCTGTTTTTTGGTGGTTTATATTGTTTATATTGTTATATGATGCTTTACAATGGATGTTTCAGTCTGTTTTAGTTGTGCTGTTTTATGGCAACCAATTTCAGAGTCCATGAGTGGAAGGCTAGCATACGAGAGAGTAGGATATAGGTATCCACCAGATGTGATAGAGAAAAAGTAAACTGAAGAGGCAGAAGGAGATGAAGCTGAAAGTTGACTGATTGGACTTGCTAGTTGGGCAGTCTGTTTAGGAAGAAGCTCTTTTAGACTTCATTCAGGATAAATGTTAAGACATCTAGCAAACTGTTGGCTGTCATATTTACTACAAATGTTCTCCCCCCCCCCCCTTCTGAATCTTCAGGAACATGAAGTCACCAAAGAAAACTTTCTGCAAGAAGAGCTAATGGACTAAGACATTTGGCTGTGAAAATCTTTCCTCTACCCTTATTTACTGCGTCATCATCCCAGTTCCTCCCCCACTTCTTCACTGGAAACTTGCAAGCTAGAAGACATGTCCATTGCACTCAAGCAAGTTTTTAATAAGGACAAGACCTTTCGCCCCAAACGGAAATTTGAACCTGGAACCCAGAGGTTTGAGCTTCACAAACGGGCACAGGCCTCGCTGAACTCTGGGGTGGACCTCAAGGCGGCCGTGCAATTGCCCAGTGGAGAAGATCTAAATGATTGGGTGGCAGTTCATGTGGTTGACTTTTTCAACAGGATCAACCTGATCTATGGAACTATCTGTGAGTTCTGCACAGAAAGGACCTGTCCTGTGATGTCTGGTGGTCCAAAGTATGAGTATCGGTGGCAGGATGATCTGAAGTACAAGAAACCTACAGCATTGCCAGCACCCCAATATATGAATCTTTTGATGGATTGGATTGAAGTGCAAATCAACAATGAGGACATATTTCCTACTAGTATAGGTAGGTTTACCATTCCAAAGTTCCTGTTAAGAGCCCTGGTGGTGCAGTGATTAAGCTGCTGTATTGCTACTAAAAGGTTGTGAGTTCAATCCTGACCAAGGATCAAAATTGACTCAGCCTTCCATCCTTCTGAGGTTGGTAAAATGAGTATCTAGCATGTTGGGGACAAAATGCTAATTAACTTGTGAACTGCCCAGAGAGTGCACTAAGCCCTGTGGGGTGGTATGTACGTTTGATTGCTTAGCTCTGATTGCTTTAGAATGTATTGAATGTACAGTTTGCAATCCTGAAGTTTTCAAATTTGAAATTCTTCTGTTTCATTTCTGCAGCCCATATTCTGTATTGTAGTGTGCATTGAAAATAACCTTGTGCTTTATTCTTTGGAATATTAGATCTCACCCACACTGAAAGTCAGAAACAAATATAACTGTGGTACAGCTTCCCTTGTAGTATTATATATGGTGATAATATTGTATGGTTGTGCTCAACAAGGCTGGCAGCGTTGGCTTCATATTATCTTCCCTGTACAGTAAAACACCGGATAACTTTTGGATCGGATAACGCTAAAACCGCATAACGTTAAGTAATCTGGGGAGGAGAATTGGATCGAATAATGTTAAGGTCCTATGGGATGGATCGGATAACAACCGCTAAAGCCTGTGCGGTTACAATGTATCTCTATGGAGCTTTAACATCCAATCCATCCCATAGGATTTTAACATGGATTGGATAATACTAAAAATCGGATAACACCAAGACTTGTGGAACCAAGTCTTAGCATTATCCGAAGTATTACTGTACCTGTATATAGGTTTGTGGCTCAGTATCCCATTCCATAGGTGTGAAAAAGTGGTTTGTAATCCCTGAAAGTTCAAACTGAAATAAATATCTCATTTTGTTTCATTATAGAGGCACTATCAAAGGCTACATTTCATTTCAGCTCTTCCACACTCTTTGTGGTGTACTGTAGTGGACATTGCTTCCCAACCTTTAGTTTTTGGACTTCAGTTCCTAGAAGCCTAAGTCAATTCCCCAAAGCACTGATCAGCCAGTGTACTGACCCAGGCTTCTGGGAATTGAAGTCCACCAGCCTTCTGTGGAACATAGTTTGGGAAATGCTGGATCATAAAGTGTGGGGGACTAGTGGGATTACGCTGGAGAGGGTCTATCGGTGTACCTGTGTTTTTAGGGAAGATGAAGAGAGAGTGCTCTGCCCTTACTTTTGGGGAGTTGGCAATAGCCGTGCACACACACACACCATCTGTGAAATTTCTAGTCAGTAATCAACTATGTGCCTCGTTTGTTGTTCAGTCCCTGCACTATACTTTGTGAGAGGGTTTAATTCCCTGATTCCACTTCCATAACGAGTTGCTCTAAAAGTCTGTACTTTCTCCTGTCATTTCCGCATCAGAGCAAAATTCATCCTTAAGAACAAAGGGATCAATGCACAATTCTTTGCCAGCTCCCTCTTCTTTGGCATCTATTCCTTCTGTGTAATAATAATAATTAGGGAGAGTTTTAGTGAATATAGTAACCTGCTGATTTGATTGTTCTGGTCCCACTACTAATGTGTCTATGTTGGGAGGGAGGACCATTATAGTAACGATGGTATAGATGGGGTGTTCTTGCTACAGTTCATAGTTGGCAAGTGGCTTGCCAGTGAAGATGGTGGTTCTGACCAGCTCCCCCAAGACAGGTAGAGATCGGTACTGCTACCATGGGAAGTGGGATGCTAGGCAAAAAAGTCCAGGCCAACAAACTTGCCCTTTTCTCTCAGGTTGCTTTGTCACAAATGGGTCATGTCACAGTGACTTCGGGTCTCTTGATTGTATTGTTGTGTATTTAGTTATAAATGCATAGTCTATACAACTGTATTTCTTCTAGGAACATGGGGCCTTGTTTTGACCCCTTTAGAGCAGGGATTCTCAACCTTTTAAAGCCAGGGAGTGGGTTATGCTCCCTCTTTGGGGGCCGGACCGCCATTTTACCCTTTCTCCACCACATGACACTTCCTGGTGGGGAGGCGGTGGGGAGGCCACATGAAATGGTGCCATGGGCCACATCCTGCCCATGGGACGTAGGTTGAGAATCCCTGCTTTAGCGGTATATTTTAGTTGTTTGTGCATTGATGTGGCAATTTCTGTTAGCAAATGAATTTATAGAAGAAATGCTAAAGCAGAATTTTTCAATGCCTTTTAAGCAGAATTGACATGTTTTCTGGGTTAATCTTATTAAATCTGCCCTATTTAGTTTTATGTACACCAATGGAGAGTATTCAGGGGGATTTAAGCAATGTACACAAGTAAGGCTTTTGTTTAAGAACTCCTTTTGAAGGGGTGGAAGATAGTGTCTGAAATATCTCAGGTCTTTTTGTATAAATACATGTAACACCATCTAGCTGTTTGTTAGTATCCTTTCATTCCCTGACAATGTTATGATTGATATAGTAAGGAACACATTGTGAGTAGGAGTGAAGGAATGAAAAATAGCTTGATAACAGCTTAGACTAAATAAATTGGATTTTTTTTACAGTGGTTGTTTTCTCTAAGATTCTGGTTACTTGCTAGGTAGAAAATTGTTCCTACTCCATGATTATGATAATGGCTTTAATTATGTAAATCACTGCCTGTCTGCCTCCCCTGTGTGATGAAAATGTGTGAAAAAGGAAGGAGTTAATTCTTCATGCTGGGAATGTACAACTGTGAAAACTACTTTGGTGTCATCTGACCTATAAAGGTAAAGGTTTTCCTTGCTCAAAAGGCAGTTATGTCGGACTCTAGGGGGCGGTGCTCATATCCATTTGCAGCCAAAGAGCCAGCACTGTCTGCATCTGCAGACATCTCTGTGGTCATGTGGCAGGCATGACTAGATGCTGAAGCACACAGAACACAGTTATCTTTCTCACCAAAGTAGTACCTATTAACCCAGTTGCAATGTCTTGCTTTCAAACTGCTAGTTGGCAGGAGCTGGGACACATGACAGGTGCTCAGTCCATGATGCAGTAACCTGGTCTCGAACTGCTGACCTGCCAACCTTAGTAAACCTCTTATTCCTGTGGTTGGATGGCTTGCATTTTTCCATTCTTTAGCAACTGACTAGCTATTTGGCCTGCTGTTACTCAAGTCGGGTTTTGCTGTGGCAGGGTTAAATCTCCACCTAAATTTTTAAGAAGTCTCCAAACTTGTCTACTGTTCTTCTTCATGTCCAGGTTCTCAGCTAATGTGCACCATCATGATTTCCAATGGAATAGATTGTCAGATGTGAAAGAGATATAATTGTTACACTGTCTGGCAATCATTTTAAACTACCCCTCATATTACATTATTTTTCCTGCCCAAATGGTTTGATTCGCAAACCACTCTGTGACAAGTTCCAAAACTGTCACTACCCTTTAATGGTGATAGTTAAGTAGCTTTACTTTGCTTCTTTGGCTGAATTGGACAAGGGCAGTTGGCAAGAACTTTTTAAAATTGAAAAGCCTTTTTTAGTTTAGTCCTTTTCATATTTAACTGATTACATGCTAGAACTACTTTTTTAAGGTGCCACTGAGCTGGAGACTGTAAGGTCGGGTTTTTATACCCAAGAGCTGCACTTGGGGACATGAAAGGAGCCTCACTCAGCGTCCCCTAAAAATCCTTTCAACTCAGAGCAATCTCTGACACTAAAATATTATTTAGGTGTCACATGCTATACTTAAAATGCAGCTGCAACTCGTACCATGCCCATTGTTAGTAAAATTTATTTTGAGACGCGTCAGAAGTAAAGATGCTTTTCAATCAATTATTTCACTGTCAACATATTCAGGAAGCTCAAATACAGTAGCTTGTCCCCATTTCTTTTCCTGTCACTTTAATTTGAGGACATTACATTCTGCTGTTGACTGAGATTCTGGTTTGCATTTGTATGGGCTGAATGAAGAATTGATGTCATTAAAAAGGTGGGTGGTCTGAGACTTTGAATATCCTTATGATTCTTGGATATAAAGTCAGGATCTCTCAACAGGGATTAGTTTTCTTTCACACAGTTTTTAAATATCCCCTTATAGATGCAGTTGGAGGGAGCCATTTAAAACTGAAGATGTTTTCCCCTTCTTTACGGTTTATTTTCTTTGGATACTACATCAAAGAATCTGAGCTGTGGTTCTTTAAAGACACCCAAAAATAACAGAAAGGGCCTGTGGGACAAGCTGGTCAAGTTCACTCCTACATAATTTATTATTTTCCTTTGGCTGATGATTATTCTCTAGATACTTGTTGTGTTATGCGAAATTGCGCTCTTCTGCAATAGTGCTCATGCTTTGTGCTTCCATCCATTTATTTCATTGTGGTACAATTGCTACGTGAAGAATAAAATCAAATGTAATCACTTATCTAGCAAACTGCTGTGAATGCAGCAACACATATGGACAGTTTTCCTGGGGGAAATGACATTTTTCATGTTAACAGCTGGTATATGTACTATTGCTTTGAATAGGGACTGTGGCCATTTAGTGGTTAAGATGCTAAACGTGACGACTGGAAGGTCGGCAGGTCAGCAGTTCAAGACCCATCTCTGTCCCAGCTCCTGCCAACCTAGCAGTTCAAAAGCAAGAAATTGCAAGTAGATAAATAGGCACCACTTCGGTGGGAAGGTAAACAGCATTCCGTGCACTCCAGTGTCTAGTTATGCCTGCCACATGTCCATGAAAACATTTGCAGATGGAGACAGTGCTGGCTCTTTGGCTATAAACAGAGATGAGCAGTGAACCATAGAGTCCAATAAGACTAGCTTTTGAGCAAGGGCGACCCCTTAACCTTTGAACTCATGAATTCATTCGTCTCATTTAAATGAATGGTGGAGCCATTCATAAATAAATATAGGGCCCCTGAACTGGGGCAGTGTCTCTACACTTTAACTCTCACCCAAGATATAATTACTAATCCATTCTTAAGACTTGGCATTGTCAGTCTAGCATCATAAAGTTATGTGCTTTGCATGATCAGAATTAGTGAAAGAATGCAAAACTTTTCTGACTTTGCAAAAAATTACATCAAATTACCTTGGGTCTGAAAAATGAGGGGGGAAATAGTAAAGGACCAAGCCTTACTGGATTGCACTGCAGTCCTTGTGCTTTTCTGTACTAATGGAACCCAGGCATGTAATTCTTTAAAAAATTAAGTGAATACATATGACCTCCTGATGATAAAAGTTTGAGATTCCTTAATTTTTAAATTTAAAAATAAATTCCATAGTGTATAAATGGCTACAGAATGTTATGCTCTGAGCATACCTCTTAAATCCCACTGAATTGAATGCTACAGGAAGGATTATTGCTATCACAGATATAGTAATTTCTATGCATTACTCCCATCCTGGTAGAAAAGTGCATGGCATCTATAGACAAGAGGCAGTAAAATTTGGCCCTTATTAGGAAAAGTTCAGCAGTGGACTCTGATAGGGGATGCAAGATTTAGCTCATGTGTTTAAAATTGGTTATGGGAAAGTGGACGTGCTGTAGCTGCTTTCTCTTGACATAAATTGAAACAGTACAGCCATTTTAATTAGTTAAACTACATGAGATTAGTTTTAAGGTTTGTGTGTCCGAATTCTTAAATGTATACTCAGAGTAGTGATGTTGGGGCATGAGAATTTGTGAACTATCCCCAGGTTATACATGTAGGTAATAATAATTTCATGTCAGAAATTATTCTGGGGTAAAAGGATTTTTGCGGGAGAAACTCCACTCAGGGGACGCCTGAATGAGTCTCCTTTTATGTCCCCAAGATATTTTCCCACTGAAGTGGTCCCCGTTTATCTACTTGCTTTCGAACTGCTAGGTTGGCAGGAGCTGGGACAGAGACGGGAACTCAGACAGTCATGCATTACCTGGGTGTCGAACTGCTGACTTGCCGGCCTTCCATCTAAGAAGGCAAGCTTCTTAACCACTGAGCCACCGCAGCCCCATGTTAAGATTAGGTCAGGTTACCAAACTAGCCAGAGAATAAAAGGAAACACCCAATTTACGCAGTTGTCCATAGTGTTCTGTTCATTGCCTGGATCTTCTGTGCTAATGAGAGATACAGTCACTATTCTTAGGTTACAGCATTGGTATCCTGTTTGGGATCATTTATGCTCTAATGAACTTTTTTGTTTGGTCATGCCAGAGCAGCAGGTTAATTCACTGCTATTTGTGGGGTAGTATTTATTGTGTTTGGTTCTTCTTGATAAGTGGTTATTCCATTTCCCAATTTGTTTATGTTAACTTACTGTACTCATTTCTTTTTTCTTCATGGGCATCCCGTAGACATCTAGAAGACTTCAGTGAGAAAGAGGATGCCACGCTGGATAGACCTTTGGTTTGATCCAGCTGTGCTCTTTTTATGTTATAAATCAGGAGTTCTCAACCTTTTTAAGCCGGGGACCAGGCCATGCTCCCTCAGACAGCTTCGGGGGCTGGATGACCATTTTGCCTTTCCTCCACAACATGACATTTCTGGGTGTGGTGGAGGCAGTGTGGGGCCACATGAAATGGTGCTGTGGGGCTCAATCGGCCCACAGGCCACAGGTTGAGAATCCATGTTATAAATACAGTAAAACACCGGATAACGTTTGGATCGGATAACGCTAAAATTGCATAATGTTAGGTAATTTGGGGAGGAGAATTGGATTGCATAACGTTAAGGTCCTATGGGATGGATCAGATAACAACCGCTAAAGCCTGTGCGGTTACAATGTATCTCTATGGAGCTTTAACGTTATCTCATCCATCCCATAGGATTTTAACATTGATTGGATAACACTAAAAATCAGATAACACCAAGACTTGTGGAACCAAGTTTTAGCGTTATCCGGTGTTTTACTGTACTATATTCTTTATTCTTGACATGTGACATCCTATAACTGTAGTGGTTCACTCACTACTCACATCTCCTTGTCAAAGTCACTAGGGGTTTCTACGTCTATGAATTTTTCTTGATGTTTATATATATTCTCTTCCTCCCACTCCAGCTGTTCTTGGACTTCAATTCCCAGAAGCCCTGTTCAGCAGGTGTGCTGACTTGGGCTTCTGGTAATTGAAATTCTAGAACAGCTGGAGTGCCAAGGTTGGCCACCAGGGTCCTATAGTTTGCACGCATGCACAGACACACACACAAACAAAAAGAGAGACTGCTATGCAGAGATATTCTTCCTTACCTAGGCCAGATGTGAAAGTGCCAAAATGAAGCCTTTTGGTGAGTTCATTCTGCAATTTCTTTCACCTGACTTAGTGTGAGAAAGATTAGCCACCAAACAAGGGTGCTGTTACCAGGGTAGACTTGATTGTGGTTCAAAAATACCACAATCTTCGAGGAGGCTCTTTCTGTGTACCCCTATGAAATTTGATTATAGAATGGAAGTGAAAATATTTCACTATTGGTTGATAAGAGACTGCATTTTCACATGCTCTCTGCATGTTTTATTTTAATGCAGAAATCTACAGGTTTTACACTACTGCTACCCAACAGTGCAGACCTCCCTTGGCTGATGGAGTGGATGGCTGCAAAAAAAACAGGCATAAGTGAGCAGCATGCTGGTGCGCACTCCCTGCTCACTTCTACTGCAAGCAGTGATGTATGAACAAGCAGACCTTCAGTGTAAACTTTTTTTTAAATGAGAACTAGGAACCCTGGCTTGTTTCTTCCCATATAAACTGGAGTCCTGTGCCATGGTTGGCTCTAAACTTGTGACACTGGATTTTCTAGGGGGGAATTTCTCAGTTCTTATCTCATAGTAAAAGAACTAAGAATGGAAGGTCCACATTGTGTCAGCTTACAGAAGTAAGCAGATAAGAAGCAGTTAGCAGATAGAAGCAGTACATGTACCAGCCTGCTGGTTTGTTCACAGCCAGCATTCGGTGTTTGTTTTTTTTAAGAATGTAGCAATCATCTTGGAGTAAATTTGAGCAGAATTTAATTTATTTTATCTCCGAAACCTGGGGAAAGACTTCTTGTCATCAGCCTGAAATACAATTGTGAGATCTCACAAACATTGAACTAAAAGGTGCCATTGTTTCCTACACAGCTAGTGAAATACGGTGCTCGTTTTTCTTAGGCATTCCTTATAGTTGTGTGACTTGTCATGTTCCTTTGATCAAGGATGGGGGTTGTTAAACAAGGATTTTTATTTTAGTGTCATTTTTACTTTGTCACTCAACACAGAATCCCTTGTGTTTTTTCTGTGATCTGTCTTGTGCCTAAGTACTGTAGTTATGTTAGTGCTTTACGTTTGTGAGAAGCCTGTTCCTCAAGCATTAGAGAGCACTTACTGTTTCTGCTAGATTGGTTCAAAGTTTCCAAACAAATTCTCTTGGAATAAGGAACTAGATCTACTTATTTTGATTATGCTGAAACTAATCCAGAGGGCATTTGTAGTGGTTACTTATGTCCAGGTAATTAATCATTAATGCATAACGAGCAACCTCACCTGACCCCAAGGAATTCAATGAATTAGGCTTTTCTTCACAACACAGATAAAAGGCTTTTTCAAACATCACACTTCAGGTTTTGGGCATACTTCCAGCTTCCTCATGCAAAATGTTTTTCCATGTGTGACACACTATTCATTCGTCAAATAAATAATTTAATTGACTACATAAAGGAGGAAGTAGAAAAATTGGTGTCTTCCAGTTGTTTTGGATGACAATTGTCTAAAGGCAAAGGTCGCCCTTGCTCGAAAGCCAGCACATATCTGACTCTAGGGTTCAGTGCTCATCTCAGTTTACAGCAATTCTTGTCAATTGGCCACATTGGATGAGGGTAATGGGAGCAGTGCTTCCAAATATCTGAAGGACACCAGTTAGGCTACTTATGCTATTCTATGAAATCATGAATTTTTAATAATGGTTGTTTTAAATTACCACATAGGTAATCTTGTATTATTTTACTGCAATCAGGATTATTTATTTGACACACTTTGAAATTTTCTTTATTCGTATTGGAGTGTTGCACAATTTAAAATTATGGACATATATGAATTATAAATAAAATTCAAATACTGATAAAAAAATTAATAAATTAAATTATTGGACTATTTTTGACCAGAAGTGGGCTGCTTCAATAGCGTTGCTTTGGCTGTTTACTAAATCTTCTTTTCTACAAGTAGTAGGGCATACATTGTATACACATAAATGCTGCATTGATTGTATTTCTCCACATTCACAGAAAATTTGCCCAGAGTTTAATTAGCCCCATTTTACTTGATTATATGATGTTCCTACTTTGAAGTCTATTAAGTGGATTCCAGATGATCCATCCAGAATCTTGTCCTGTTGGAGATAATTTTTTGACATCTATCCATTTGTGTTTTTATTATCCATAGGTTTAGCCCAGCCTTTTCTAGTTTAATATTTAGAGCTTGAGAGGTTTGTAGAAAGCTTTCCCATTATTGTAGCTATCATCTATGCCAGTGATGGTGAACCTTGGCACTCCTGCTGTTCTTGGACTTCACTTACCAGAAGCCCAAGTTAGCACTCCTGAAGATCAGGGCTTCTGGGAATTGAAGTTCAGCAACAGCTGGAGTGCCAAGGTTCGCCATCACTGGGTTAGGATGTTGATGTTCATGAAGGGGATGGGTTGGGTACTCTGTTATCTTGTGTCAGCCTAATAATAGACATTTTTTTCAGTGAGGGCAGGCAGCCACTGCTAATCCTTCATGATTCATTAAGAGCTATAGCCACTTAACTGGCATGTACTGATTTCTACCATGCAGCAATAGCATATTCTGCTGTTCTTATTGTTTGTGGATGTGCACCCAAGTATGAACTAACCAGATTTTACTTTCATTTTCTGTCATATTTTGAGAATTTGTTTGCTAGTCCAACACTTACTAAAATAGTTAAAGGAGCCAATTCTTTGTGTTTTCCCTAAAACGTTTAATTTGCTCAATTGCATCCTGCTGCTTTGCCATTTCAAAATCTTTCTGTGGTTTCCTCCATCTCTGCCAATAGAAAGTCCATTGGATTCTCTCTGAATATCTCTCTGATTTTTTAAAAATTGTACATTGACTTGATAAAAAAAGATTTTGCGGTACAGACAGCTGAGAAATCCCCTCTGACTATGGATTTTGCATTTATTGAGTGCTTCTAAAGGTCAACCCAGTAGCTGAAGTAAGACTCTCCACCCCATTCCTGGTTAGGGGTGAGTGGGTCAGCATTGATGGTGAGGTCAAATTTAGGTAGGCTTTGAGGCCATTTGTTTGTGTCATTCAGAGGGAAAGTGCTTAGGTGCTTTCGTTCATTATACAGTAAAACACCGGATAACGATTGGATCGGATAACGCTAAAATCACATAACGTTAAGTAATCTGGGGAGGAGAATTGGATCGAATAACGTTAAGGTCCTATGGGATGGATCGGGTAACAACCGCTAAAGCCTATGCGGTTACAATGTATCTCTATGGAGCTTTAATGTTATTCTATCCATCCCATAGGATTTTAACATGGATCAGATAACACTAAAAATCAGATAACACCAAGACTTGTGGAACAAAGTTTTAGTGCTATCCGAGGTTTTACTGTACCTGCTTTCCCCCAACGTGGTGCATTCTGAATGATTTGGACTTCACCTACCAATAGTCCCACCCAGCATAGTTAATGGTGAGGAATGCTGTGACTTTGGGTTCAAAACATCTGGTAGGTACCACATTGGGAAAGGCTGATTTATACAATCTCACTATTGCTTCCAAGAGCTCACAATGCCCTATTACTTTTAGGAGGGCTTCCTTTGAGGCATTAAAGCAGGGGTTCCCAACCTAAGTCCCATGGGCCGGATCTGGTCCATGGCACCATTTCCTATGTCCCCTTCCAAGGGCATTTGAGAAACGAAATGTCCACCCATTTGAAGCTGTTGCAACAAAATGGCCACCCCCATCATGCAGGCAGGGCAAAATGGCCATCCGGCCTTCAAAGCTGACTAAGAGAGTGGATGTGGTCCCCAGCTTGAAAAAGTTGAGAACCCCTGCATTAAAGGGAGCTAGACCTCCTTTTAGATATAGCACCACTGTAGCTTTCTCATTAAAATTTCTCTCTGGATATTACAAACAAGTGTCTCTATGCTGCAGAACAGATTGTGCATGCAGATAGCGCTGTTGATATTTTTACTGTCAATTCTGAATGGCATCATCAGAGAGAACCCCTCTTTTGTTAAAATCTGTAGATTATTAAATGCAAGAACTGAAATAATGAGCCAGCTGCATTGGAACAGGATCATTCTTTAATTTTAGTTTAAGATGTTAACTCTACTAAGGAGACCAGAAAATGAATTTGTGGGAAGTAAAAGTGCCATATGTGAAATGGGGGAGGCAAAGAACCTGCTCACTGTTGCTGAACTGGTTTGCCTCCTACTTTCTTGTTCTCTGGGATCAATTTTACTTGGGCCTATGTAAATTTAATGGACAGTTGTCTCAACTGACAATTGTGTGTCTGCTAGAAATAGAAACAAGGTAGCATAGACTGGCAGGTACCTAGAGGCTGAGATGCAAAGGGGGGGGGGGGAAATCAATTAATTTAATTTTAATTTAATTGTTCAACTTGTATGCCGCCCCACTCGCAGAGCGACTCTGGTCGGCTAACAAAGAAACAAAATATCACAATTACATGGTATCAAAAACAGTTACAATTACATAATTTCAGAAACATTTCAGAAACATTTCAAAAACACCAAATATCGCAATTACTATTATAGAATATCAAACCGTCACAATGCAAAAACACTTCAATAATAAACTGAGATAATTAAAGCATACAAAAACACAATTTTAGCAGCTTTTAATTTTCTCTGCATTGCTTTGTTCCATGTACAATCATTTGGCTAATACCAAAATAATAGGTGAAACGCAACTTCATTTAACAGTTTTAGCTTTTTGCGTGTTAATCTGCACTCCAAGGTTTTGGTAAACATAATATCTGAATGTGATGAGTGGAGAGTGAGGGTGAGGAAAAGAACAGAATATTTCTGTTTGAAATAGAGATTTCTAATAAGAGGCCTAGGTTTAAGTTGCTCAGTGGATTAAATGCAGAATGTCATCCTCTGATATTTATTGTACAATTCCTTGCAGTCAGCAATTTTTATTCATCTTCTGCCTGTCAAACAAAGGAGATTGATGTTGTTAGCATAGAGTTCTCTAAATTCCATGAAAAGCACTAGGATATATAATGCTTCTTGGAAGGACAAATATTGAAGATGAAGCTAAAGTACTTTGGACACCAAATGAGAAGCGAGGACTCACTCAAGAAGGCCCTGATGCTGGGAAATTTTGAAGGCAAAAGGAGAAGGTGGCAGCAGAGGTTGAGATGGCTAGATGGCAATGTTGACGCAATGGGTGTAGTGCTGAGCGGGCTGTGGAGGATGGTGGAGGATAAGGGTGTCTGGCATGCAGTGGTCCAAGGGGTTACAAAGAGTCGGACTTGACTATGTGACTGAACAACAACAATATATAAATGCAGTATCTCTCCCTCACAATGCAGGCACTTGGAAGAGTAGTAATGAAGGAATTATAAAAGATCACTAAGTATAAGGATGTTTCATTAGAAACCAAGACCAAGATCATTCACACTATTGTATTCCCAATCTCATCTATAGCAGGGGTTCCCAACCTACAGGCCACGGGCCTAATTCAGCTCACAATGCTTATTAATGCATTGAAAACCATTGAAAGCCATGCATTAGCTTTGGACCAGATTATTTTGGTTTTCATTGCATTCCTATGGGAAATTGCACTTAGTTTTAAGGAATTCTTGCTATAAGGAAAACCCCACGGAACCGATTAATTCAGTAAAGCAGGGTTTCACTGTACTTCCAAAGAAGTGAGTGTACCATCACATTTGATTGTCTTTCCTCCATATTATTGTAATTACAGATTGTGGCATATTTTACAGTGAAGCTGTAACAAAGCCATATACAGAAAAAAACAAAAAAAACCCTCATTTTATAAAAATCAAGAAAGTGACAAGAGATTCATTGCAACATGTGCAGATCAAGACTCCACAATCTGCCTGAAATTAATTATGAGTATAAAACCATTTTAGAGAGTAGGATGGCTAGTAAAGTATAGTTCCATCTACTAGATTTATTCTGGTATTTCTCTGTGAATCTGACAGCTGTCTCCACTCCAGATGTAACAATGTATATATGTAATACAGACGAGAAGAAACTATATACAGTACAGTACTGTAGTAATTAACTGTTGATGTTAGTAGAGTTTTCAGATTCCTACTGTTAAATGTTTCTGAAAGGGCTAGGCTCCAGGCTTGTTTATACCAATAGTTTGCTTTGGAAATTTGGTCTGTTCTTTCACCTTTTAGCTGTTTCTGGCGTGTTTGCTAGTAGGAATGAGACTAGTTCTTAATGAAGTAGTAAGACATTTTGACTAACAAAAATGATCAGCATGGATAAGATAAAAAAGTTAATAATAACTCTTTCCTCCACAGCACGAGTCACCTATCCTATGTGGTCCTCTTGACAGACAGTATCAAAATGGACCAGTGGGTCTCCAAGGAGATTTTTCCAAAGCCATAAATTAAGCATGATTTGAGTTGCCATGCTTATTTGACTGACTTCTGTGCTAAAGGAAAATCTTAAATTTTGCATTGCCCATTATGTATTTGAACTGAACTTTTTGATAAGAGGGTCAGTTACAGCTAGCACATAGAACAGGGGTTCCCAACCTTTTCAAGCCGGGGGCCAGGTCATGCTTTCTCAGTCAGCTTCAAGGGCTGGATGGCCATTTTGCCCTGCCTACACTATGAGGGTGTCCATTTTTCCCAACAGTTTCAAAGAGGCAGCCGTTTTGTTTCTTGAATGCCCTTTGAGGGGTAGGGGGTGCACATGAAATGGTGGCAAGGGCTGGATCCAGCCCGTGGGACATAGGTTGAGAACCCCTGATATATAGAGAGACAGGTTCACATTCTCTTCTTGGGCATGAGGCTCACTACGTGCCATTCACTCTATCCTATATAGCTTCATTTCAGCCTTGGGGATCTTTAGCTTGTCTGCATTCTTGTCTTGTACATTCCAAAACACATTGATGTGAAATCTCAGCTACAGTGTGGTATATATAATGCTCAATGATTCAGAGCTGCTGGAGGCGAGGGGGAGGGAATGGCCTAAGTGTAGGAAAGAAAGAGAGCAGCTGATTTTGTTTAAAATGAAATACAAATTTGTGCTCAACATCACTAGAATAGGCCCTACATTTTTAATGAAAAGTGGCTTGATCAGTTGTGTGTTACAGCTTACTTTTCCCATGTGATGCTTGAAACATGTGATGGCACATGGTGATTGCTGGTAGCAGTGGACATAGATGGCCGTTCTGGGGCAGGAAACTTGTGCCGCAGATCTAACTTGCTTGGTTCCATGACCATGCAAACTACTCTCTTGTTCGTATCTCTCCAAAACTCCAGAACTAGGCAAGAGGAAGACCTTCAACATCCTCTGAATGGATATGTGCCTCAAGCCTGCTGGCTCAGATGCAGGAAGAGCTTTAAGGCAAGAACATTCTTGGGGTACACAAGAGCAAAACCAAATTAGAAGATGTAGGAAGGAGCTCACTGGACAAGGAACAACATTAAGGAGGATATAGCTGAAGAATTCAACCTCCCCTAAATCACTTGGAGGACTCTGAAGAGGCTGAGGGTTGGGGTGCCTAAATGTAAGGCCAACATGCTTAAGTGGGGACTGCTGTCGGGACAACAACATGCTATGTGAATGTGGAGATACAGAATCCATTGGCTCATTTACTGGTCTTCTGACTATTTCATTTCATTTCAAATTTATACCCCGCCCTGCGAACCTGACTCTAGGCAGCTTACAAAGTATAAAAAATAAGAACATAACAGTCACAAATTCCACATTATCATAATCACAATCATCACAGTATCAGAAAAATATAAATATACATAACAATAACACAGTAACAATCAGAAAGTATTAATATCCACCATAAAATGTTACAAAAATATTACAAAAAACAACAACAACAGCAAAAACAAAAACCACATTTACTGAATCCTGCAATGATTATAAGCAAAATCCTACAAAACATAACCAGGAGGAGTCCACAAAAGTCCAAAAAAGAAGGGATCCAGTCCTGGTGAGAGCTGACTCGAGCCCTGCGGCTGTTGCTTCCTCAAGGCCGGCTGGCCGAGGGAGAGTCTGGTAAAGGCGGTGGCGGTGAGGTCTTTTAACGCCGCCCGGGTCCCACAGCTGTTGCTCCCTCAAGGCTGTCCGGCCGAGGGAAAGTCCGGTGAAGGCAGCAGCAGCGAGGTCTTTTAACGCCGCCTGGGTCCCGCAGCTGTTGCTCTCTCAAAACTATTACCAGAAATATGCATCCATGAGGAATTAAGTTTGGCAAATGACAAGGCTAAGGGAGTGGCTTCATTTTGGCAGTCCAGGGTTTGATCAGGACATGAAAAGAAGACTAGTGTTGCTCCTGCCTCCACATCAGGACAGCCAGTGGTGATCCAACTGTGATAGAAACTGGGGGAGGAGACAACTTTGGAAGGTCCACCATATGCCTCCTGTGCAGCTCCTGACTTGCAGGAATTATCTGGAGCTGCCAGTGCACTTAGCCTACAGGACTAGTTTTCTGTACCTCCCACCGCTCTGCTCCCTGGCTGGGGCACATTCCCAAAAGAGAAGGCTTTCTCAGAAAAGATGTAATGTGTGCTTGCACTCCCTTATGGTAGCTGAACCAAGCAACCCTTGCCCTATCCTCATTTAGACTAAGCCTGAGAGCAACAGTTCTGGATCTTAGTACCACAGAATATCCAATGAACCCAGTACCAAAAAATTACTTTTCAAAAATTGTATTCTTCTTCAAGTGCTGTATCTGATTCAGAATATTGGCTATCCTCATGGTGATCAGCCATGAAGATTGTCCAGCGAACAATATAATACACTGGCCTTTCATTTGCCTTCCACATCACAACATGACACCCTTACCACTGATCCAGTTCCACAAATCACATTCTGATCCTGAGCCCTTTTGGCACACAAAGTCCTCATCAGCCCTAGGCCAGTATTGATGAAGCTGCTGCCCTCCATCAAGATGGATCCAAGTGAGATTTAATCTACTTGGGGACTATCACTCTTCCCTGTGGACTCCTCCACCCAGGGTTGTCAGGTTAGTTTACTACCGCCTGACGATCAATGCGGAGTCACTGGCCTTATAGTCTACTCTATTACCATAGCAGGATAACCTGACTAGACATGGTTTATGGAGGCTATTGGGTAGGTGGGGCATTGGTCTCCTCCCTATTCTCTTTATGGAGATTGTTCTGTTATTAAGAGAATTCATTGGGATTCAGCCCTTCAAATTCTACAGGTATTTTATAAAAAGTAGAAGCAATAAGCTATACCTTTACATGATAAAACTAATCTTGGTATGAAAACTTTTATTTTTAAAATTCAAAGGTATTGAAAATGTAGCTGCCTCATTGCTTCTATTCTAGCCCCTGTATTTGGCTGATGAGTTCTGAGCAGTCTGACCTCATTAAAAGAGGGCATTTTGCTACTCCTGTGGATAAGGCTGCATTGTGTGTGCTCTGGGCCTTTATTGGCTCTCCCATCACTGATATCAAGTTTCTGGTTTTTTTAATAGTTGAATTCAGTCACTCAGAAAGGACATTTACTCCTCGCAGGTAGAATGCTGCAGCCTGGCCTTCCTCTGTTTCCACTGCTGTTTATTCTCCTATACATGGATAATGATGAGATTGAAGAGAAGAACCTCTACAATCCTGAATAGCAACCTCTTAGCTTTGGTGTATATGAGCTTTTAAGATCACTCATAAAACCGTTGTGTGTTGTTTGAAGCTCCCTTTTATCTGCCAGAGTAGTTTTGCCAATGCTCAGATCTTAACTGCTACAGGTTTTTACTGGGGTTTTGGCTAACATGGGTAGACCCCCCCCCCTTTTCTCTCTATTTTTAAGGGAAGAGGGTGGATGCCCTGATCTCAGCCATGTCAAAGAAACATTGCTACAAGCAGCTTCAACATGGCAGTGGTGCTTTTAGCCAGTTTGGGATTCATTCAAACAGGAAGACAGTATGGATCCATCTGCCCTTGTAAAACAGCCACATTGCTGTGGCCTGACTTTCCAGACTAAGCCAATATATCGCCCAGATGTGAGCCAAGCTGCTTGTTAAGGCCAGATGCCTGCTAAACTGCTGCCCTGAAGATCACGCTAGACAGGATTTGAACTTGTGTTTTTAAATTACGTGAAAAACTGGCTGCCTCTCTTTGTTTATACAACTCAGTTGCATGAGAAGTGAATAGGAATCTAGTTCAAGAGGCTAAGAGGATAAAGCTGCCCCACTTTTTCCAATAACCCCCATTCCCAGAGCTCCTATTAAAGTCACAGCATATAGTTGGGGGTGGGGAATGGGAATCTTTTTATTTTTGTAGGAAAACAATGCATAACAAAGGACTATAAGCCCATCTCCACTGAATGCAAGAATTTACAATGAAGACTGCTTTATGTAGACAAAGAGGCATGGCCATGTGCAAATGAATCAATCATTTGTTTGTTTATTATTTTTAAATCTTGCTGTTCTCCTCTTTCACCCTCAGCACAGTAGGTTCTTATCTACAAGTGCTTAACCATTTGAGTAACAGTTAAACCCAGACCAGGGCCAACTTTGCTCCAGGTAGAATATTTGGTAATGGTTGCCCTTGTTAAATAGCCAGTCGTATCCAACTCTAGGGTTCAGCCCTCATCTCTGTTTATAGCCAAAGAGTCAGCGCTGTTTGCATCTGCAGATGTTTTTGTGGACATATGGCAGGCATGACTAGACACCGGCATGCAAAGAACGCTGTTTACCTTCCCACCAAAGCAGTGGCACAGCGCGAGTTTCAGCCACCCGGGGTGCAGGCCAAACTCGCCGCCCCCATCTAGGCTTGCCGGCCCCTGGCACCTGTCCCTACTCCGCCCGGTCTGCTCTCGCTCCTCCCTCCCTGCTTTCTCTCGCAGCGCGCCCCACTCTTCCCACAGTTCTGCTGAAGCTGCAGGGAGCCAAACCCCACCTTCCCCATGTGCGACCAGCTGGCTGGCTGGCGAGCCAAAGCCTGGGCACTCTCCGAACTGGCCCATTGTCTGTAGCCAAGGCATGGGCGGGAAGTGCCTGAGGAGCGAAGGTCCTGACTTTATCCTATACCCCATTTTCAGAGGCCAGGCTGTTCCACCCACCCAACCGTCCGACCGTGCAAAGCAACGCCAGGCAAAGGCAGGCAAATCAGCCCTCCCAGACCAAGGGAGTGACGCCCAGATGCAATGCAGGATGTTGGGGGGGGGGGGGAATCCCATTTATTGTGAAATTTTCCCACCCCAAAAAGTGCTGCTCAGGGCAGCCCACCCCACGCCACTGCTCCAAAGTGCTACCTATTTATTGTACTTGCAATTTCTTGCTTTCAAATTGCTAGGTTGGCAGGAGCTTGGACAGAGGTGGGAGCTCACTGCATCGCATAGTATGTGGGTCTTGAACTGCTAACCTACTAACCTTCTAGTCGTCAAGTTCAGTGTCTTAACCACTAAGCCACTGCACCCCTGGTAGAATATTTTTTCAGTCACACAGTTGATTCCGACCCTCTGCGACCCCATAGACCACTGTCCGCCAGGCACTTCTGTCCTCCACCATCCTCAACTCGCTCAGCTCTGTGCCCATTGCATCCATAATACCATCTAGCCATCTCATTTTTGGCCGTCCCCTTCTTTTTTTGCCCTCCACCTTTCCCAGTATCAAGGCCTTCTCAAGTGAATCCTCTCTTCTCATTTGATGTCCAAAGTACTTTAGCTTCATCTTTAAAATTTGACCTTCTAAGGAGCAGTCAGGGTTGATTTCTTCTAAGATTGACCTATTTGTTCTCCTCGCTGTCCAGGGGACTCTCAAAACTCTCCTCCAAATAGCACATCTCAAAGGCATCTATTCTTCTGCGCTCAGCTTTCCTAATGGTCCAGCTCTCACAACCATACATTGCCACGTAGGTATATGTGTGGAGGTGGATATAACTTGCTTTAAAAGGCTGGGGAGAGGAGTGTGCGATCAGTTGCCCAAATCTTTTTATAGTAGTGCTTAAAAGGTATTGCTGGGGTGTTTGTAAAAAGTCATACATTATTTTGGGCATGGATAGTTGTTTGTTGCTGAAAGCAAAGGAAAATCAATTGAAAGTATTTTGGATTCATAGCTAAATTTTGCGACTCGGATCTCACTTGTTTGCTAGGGTGTGTTCAGTAAACTAAGCAACCAACATCTTCGGAAAATGAGGGGAAATTATGATATAATGCTTTACTTTTATATACCGGTAATATAATATTGTATACATTACAATAGTTATATTATAGTTTTTAAAAAATCCAACAAAGAATGGGTTGGTTAGTTGGTTGACGAAGTCTAAGTTCACTTTCTGTCCTTAGAGACAGTTGTGTAGAGTGCCCCCAGGCTAGTATTACAGTAAGATTGAACTACCGGCTTAGTTGGCTTTTTTATGCAGGATTGAGATAGGAGAATCTTGTTCTTGGCTTCAGACAAGGAAATCCCTTGAGCTGACCTGGCTAATACCCCATATTTAGCTTCGGGTTCTTTTTTGCCTTGGGTGAATGTTCAGACATGTAAGTCTCATCTGCAGTCTGAACTAATGCCCAAGAGGAGCTTCGTCACTCTGTCTCATGGCTGTATATTCCATACAAGAGGAATAAAATGAAACAGCCTGCTAGTGTTTTCTTGTTTCGGCAGGTTGCCACAAGCCTAAGTCCATTAAAGTGGGTAAAACAAATTATAATTTGTGAATAGCTTTCTATCCATCCTTTCCAGACAAGGAGGAGCTGCAGCGTTTAGAAGGTTGATAACCAGTAATCAGACAGGACTAACCCCACATTTGCTGGCAGTTTTATGATACGATTGCTTAGATACTGACTGGAGTGCTCAATTTTGAATCAGCAGCAGCTGTTCCTTTATGTGGGGGAAATGTTAGAGTAAAACAAGTGATGGTGTGTACGTAAAACAAAAGAGGCCAGGCAGAAATAAACAGCCTTCCTCAGATATAAACAGCTTGCTTGTTATCTTTTTTGTCCTCTGTCAGAGCTGGTTCCAGCTTACCCTGTGATCGTGTGAAGTTTGCTTGTTAAATGCACATCCACAGCCTCTTTCCACTCAAATTAGAGTGGCATAGATCTAGGGTATACGGCTCACTGATTTGACAAAAAAGAACGCTTTTTTAGTTTTCAAGTGAAAAGTGAGTTGCAACATGGGAATTTGGACAAGAGCTGATAGAAAATTGAAATTAGAACAGATGCCTAATGGTGTGTTACAGTTATTTCATGTTTTCTGTTAACCTGATAATTTTAGTCTTACATCACTAAGACTTTTGGTTTATTGATGAGAACATTGAGGGCTGGAATAAATATTTATGGGGGGTGGGAATTAGCAGAGGAAACATGAATTGTACAGGCCATTATTTGATATGAGCTGAAAACAAACATTCTGTGAGGTTCAGTCAGTTTATCATGTGGTATACATTGTGCGTTTGAGCTGCCTTTTTTTTAACGTGTGGCTTTGCAAATTCTGGGTTTTACTTCTGCTTTCAAAGCTAATTGTTTCCCTGTCATGGTAACTGCAAACAATTAGGTGCTGTTATAAGAACAAATTCCATTGCTTTCTCTTCGGCTTAGAAACAGAGATGAGCACTGACCCCTAGAGTCGGATACGACTGGCTTTCGAGCAAGGGAAACTTTTACCTTAATGTGGCTTCATTGACTTCATTCAGCCAAGTTTTTCTCTTATTCCATTGTAAATTGATCGTCTTTTCCCAGGTATTTTTCCTTACATTTTTGGACATTGCTTACTGTCTTCTTGCTGACACCAAAATGTATCACCATCTTTCTTTGGCTACTGTTTTCTAGAAAACATAAAATATCAACCTTCTCCTTCAATGTCAGCTCTTTTAGTTATTTTCTTTTCACCATCTCGATTCAATTAATAGCAAAAAAATTCAGTCAACTTGCATAGAGAAAAGACAAAAAAGTAAAACCTGGTTCTTTCTCATACAACTGCTTTGTAATTGTGTCTAAACATTGTTTTACACTTTAAAACTGTTTTTTCTTTCTTTCACAATGGTCAGAACTCAGAACCATTGTTAATCACACAGTGTTAATTGCATGGCTCTCATGTTTCTGTGTTGTGTGCATATTTGTTTCATTTTACCATTGACTATTTTTTATTGATCCTGAAAAAGGGGGGAATGAACGGGGGGGGGAGAACGTAAGTCTTCGTGTAGGTTGTATTATGAAATGAATCCATAATTATCATTGTTAAACTGCAGAATTAAAGTCAAAAGTCAAAAATACTGTATTCTTTGATATTCTTGAAAGAAATTCATTGCTACCAATTCTGCATTTCACTTTTCTTGCCCGTGGTGCAAACTGGACTCAACTGGTCATGCTATAGAGAGTAAATTAATACCATATGTCAAGATCCAGGTGGTCAATGTAAAACTTACAGAGGTGGCCAATATAGAGAGGTTGGTGTCCATATAATATATGTCAGTTCTGTGCAAATTAGGTCAACCTAGGGAGGTGGTCAACTATGGAGGTTTTACTGTATATCACAAATCATGTTCTACAGTCAGTAGTTTCCCCAAGTTTCAATCACTTATCATATGTAATGTTTTCCTTCCTTCAATAAAATAAAACAGTCAGGAAAAGGAGGAAGGTTCCAACAAAACTATAGGGTATTTTTGCTGTTGGGGTATTATTATTATTATTATTATTATTATTATTATTATTATTATTATTATTATTATTATTATTATTATTATTATTATTATTATTAATATTTATATTTATATTTATATTTATATTTATATTTATATTTATATTTATATTTATATTTATATTTTGGCTCCAGTCCATTTAACATATTGAGAGAAGAAGAATCTGTACTGAAACAGTTGGACAGGAAAAAGAAAGACAGCAGGCATCAATTTGCAAAATTAACAAATAAATACAAAGGAACAGGGTGGTAGATGGCACAGTTGAAATCAGATGGGCAAAAGGAAGAAGAATATAGAAACTAGAAGTAAAGGCAGTGGTCCAAATCATTGTAATAAAACATACAATTGTTGGTCAGTAATACATGCAAGTTTATATTCACAATCTGCTTAATTTATAGGAGCCCAAATCCTGTTGCATTGCTACAACAGTGTAATGCAGTCAGTGCAAATCTTGCTGACAGATTGCTAGAAATTAAGTCGTCAGTGTAAGCTTTTGCTGTTGTACACTTATTTGCTCAACAACAAAAGCCTGTGCTGACTTCTTACCTTGCAAATTGCTGCCAAGATACACTGGCTGACATCTTGTTCCTAGACACTGTTCTGCATAAGTCTGATCATGTCAGCAGCAATGGTGATTTTATACGAATTACCGATTTCCTCCAAAATCTCAGTGCTCCCTTGGGATCCATTCTATTGTGATGGAACCTATTGGGGATCACAGAACAATAGAGAATCTTTAATTTCTGAAAATCAATGCAGCTGGTATAATCATTCTAGTGCTGGCAATTTCCAGAAATTAAAAATGCCTGCTATCCAGCCGTGCTTAATGGCTTCCCCATGATGAAAGGAATCCCAAGGTAACCTCAAGACCTTTGTAAGGAAATTGGAAATTTTAATTTTTTTGAATAATTGCCAAAGCTGATTACATTACCATCCTTACACAAGTTAAGATGCTAATTGCATTTCATTGGCAGGCACAACTAGTAAAAATTCAGCCACAGTAAGATTAAAAAAACAAAACAAAGAGAGATAGGACTGAACATCTTCCTGTGTTCTTGTTCAGCTGTTGTTGTTTTTAAACTTGACTTGGAAGTGCTTTGGTAAAAGCATGACTGATGTCAGATTAGAAGCAAAATTTTCAAGGAATATCCTTGATTTCCCATTAGTTTTCAAGGATTTAGTTTTCTATTGCCCGCTTATTATTTTCCAGATACTGGCCTTTTTGTGTTATGAAAATGCTGTGAGGAAAGGGTAGCATACATAGAGCTCCCCAGGTATGGAGGGTTATATGAGTTGATCCTGTAGTAGTAGTAGAAATGTTGTCAAGCTGCACTCTTGAAAGGCTCTTTTCAAGCAGTTCTGGAATTTGTGGAATGGAATAGGTTGTGACATGCTGTGGGCACAGTGGGAAGGAATGAAATCAAGAAGCCTTTTTTATAATATTCATGAGTTTCTGTATAACAGAAATTTGCTGAGAGTAGCAAACAAATACAATGTTAAAATCTAAAACAAGGTTCCATAGATGAAATGAAACCATAAAATCAGAAATGTCTTTTGCATACATTATATATATATATATATATATATATATATATATATATATATATATATATATATATATATATATATACATACATACATACATACATACATACATACATACATACATACATACATACATACACACACACACACACACACACACACACACAGTAAAACCTCATATAACACTAAAACCTGGTTCCACAAGTCTTGGTGTTATATGATTTTTAGTGTTATCTGATGCATGTTAAAATCCTATGGGATCCATAGAGATACATTGTAACCACACAGGCTTTAGTGGTTGTTATCTGAAGCATCCCATAGGATCTTAATGTTATCTGATGCAATTCTTCCCCCCAGATTCCTTTAGTGTTGTCCGATGCATGCATCGAACAACGCTAAAAAAAAAAGGCCCTGATTTCAGGGGCAAACCGCTTTAAAGGCAGGCAGGGAAAGAAAGAGACCTCCCTGCCTTTAAAGCCACCACCCACGAGCAGCAGTCTCTGCGACTGTAGTAGGCTCGGGGAAAGCGCCTTTCCCCCAAACCTACTGCAGTCGAAGTCTGCTTACCCTGCTTACCTTCAAGCTTCTCTTGCCTTTTCTCTTTATTTCTTCTCTTTCTGCGGCTTGTAGTTTCAATACAGGAAGGGAAAGAAAAAACACAGCTCCCCTCTCCCTGTAGTTTAAATACAGGGAGGAAAAAAGACGCGAGGCTTGTGTGTTTTTCTTTCCCTTCCTGTATTGAAACTACAATTTAAATACAGGGTGGGAAAGAGAAAAAGCAAGAGAAGCTTGAAGGTAAGCAGGGCCAGGGCTGGGCTGGATTCTCTCGTGGCCGAGCAGGCAGTGGGGTGGGTGTGGGAAGTCCCCAAACTGCTGGGGGTGGGAGGAAGGAGGGAAATGGCAGGGAGAGGAGCTTTGGCCTCCTTTACTTCTTTATTACGATGGATCGGATAACGCTAAAAAGAACGTTGTCCGGTGCAAATCTTCCCCCCAAATTTGTTGTCGTTATGTGGTTTTAGCGTTATCCGGTGCAAACGTTATCCGGGGTATGCGGTTTTAGCGTTATCCGGTGCAATCGTTATCTGGGGTATTACTGGATAAAATATCAAGTTTGTCAAGTTTATATACTGTATATATATAATGGTTCCATTCCAACTCTTGTGTTGTCACCCCAAGTGACGAAAATAGGTGTAGAGACTATTCACTGTAAAGTCCAGTTGCTGAACTTGATCATTAGGTTAGTTTTGACCACAGCAGATGTTTTCCCCTTGTTCAGCACTTGGTCTGTTATGGGCTATTTCCCCTCCTCTACTGTCATGGTAAATATTCAGATAGAATATCATCTTAAGGGCATTGAAAAAGACTATAAACCATCCCATCTGTCTCTGTGTCTAAGATCAGTTGATTGCTTCCTAACAGCAGGGATGTTTTAGCCAGAGACACAAATGAAGCTCAGAGCTCATGTATTGTCCACATAATTTTTTTCTTTGCCTCTTTTAAAAATACAGTAAAACCTCGGATAACGCTAAAACTTGGTTCCACTTGGTGTTATCCGATTTTTAGTGTTACCCGATGCATGTTAAAATCCTATGGGATGCATTGGATAATGTTAAAGCTCCATAGAGATACATTATAACTGCACAGGCTTTAGCGGTTGTTATCCGATGCATCCCATAGGATATTTATTTATTTATATTTATTTATTTATTTATTTAAATTTTTATACCACCCTCCTCACCAAAGGCGACCCAGGGCGGTTTAACACATCCTAAAACACATAAAAAGGCTAAAATTCTAAAAGTTCTCAAAAATCCACAGTTAACGTTATTCGATGCATCCCCCCCCCCCCCGATTACTTAATGTTATGTGATTTTAGTGTTATCTGAGGTAAACGTTATCTGAGGTATTACTGTAGTAGCCTTTAAAAAACTATAAAAGTCAAGAACAGGCAAACACACCCTTTAAACTTGCTTTCTGAGTGAGCAAAATCAGATTCCATAGTTCTGTTGCAGTTTTGAGATACAGACAGGAAATGTCTTTCCCTTTTGCAGTAATTCAAATAATAATGCTAATGACAATTCTTTCACATATTCCATGAGTTTTATGTGTTTAAACTTGTCAGGACTACAGGGATTACCAAGGCACTTTTAAAATATTTATGTGGTGATGCTGAAGTCAGTGTGCCACAAGGGCAGTAGAAGCTCTTCTTTATAGCCTATGGAAGGCATGACAAATAAAACAGAAGAAAAATAGAACAGGGATTATGACACTCCCTGGATGTGCCTGCAGCTTGTTGGAAATATTAAACTAGCCAGTGCTATTGACTGATATTTATGATTTTTGGTGCCTTCTGTGTTAGTGATGAGTTTGTCTATAATTCTCTGTGTTTGTGTGGGGGTGGGTGGGGGTGTTGTTGTATGTAAAGCTGTAATGTGCTACTCAATGTCCACAACTGGCTATCTTTTTTGCCATCATTATACTTTTTAATTGTTCTTATCTAATTATAAATATTTTCTTAGTAGACCTTGGCTATCTCTGGGTTTGCTGATGGCAGAGTTTGTCGTTTCTGTGCAGATTTCCTTAGACTTGACAGACCAGCTGAATTCAGGTCCAGAGAACAGAGACTCCGACATGCTTTATTGTGACTGTTATTAACTACTCTAGAGATGATCTGATTAATTTAATTTTTGGACCTGTTAACGACATGTTTAGAGGATACTTATTTCTGAGAATTTATACTACTTTATTCCAATATCAGTAGATGGTATGATTGTATAAAATATGATTTTTCCATTTATTCTCGTTCATTCACAGTTATGTTTAAATTTTGCAAGGTACTGTATAACTCATTCCTGATCACATGGCAAGGGAGAAAGATACTTGTCTGCCAAAAGCATTGACCTTGTTCTAGCTTAACCAAAACAAATTCCAAGCCACCCTTTAAAACTACTTTCAATTTCAGGACTACTCTCTATAACTACTCCCTGTTAACTACTGTATAACTACTCCCTCTTAACTACTCTCTGTAACCCTGTTAATTTAGCACTCTGTCCATGCTCCAGAACAGATTGACAACTTTTTTGGTAACAGCTGTGTAGCACTGAGCACTAGATTCAGAAGTCAGACAACCTGTCTGCTATCTGATAAACCAACCCAGCTCCTTGCTGAGTAATGTTAGGATGTCAGTTCTGGGGCACTATCAGGATGCTCTGCTTAGTGGGACTCAACACCTGTTGACAACTAAATTCCTAAATAGCCTTCATCCTAAACTCCCATAAGGGAATGCCTGGGGAGGGGAGGTCAGGTCTCCTTTCCTTGAAAGCCTGTTGTATACAACTCTAGAGGCCGATGCTCATCTCCATTTATAGCCAAAAAGCCAATGGCATCTGCATCAGCAGATGTTTCTGTGGTCATATGGCAGGCATAAGATGTTGGAGCACATAGAACACTATTACCTTCCCACCAAAGCAGTACCTATTTATCTACTTGCAATTTTTTGCTTTCAAACTGCTAGATTGGCAGGAGCTGGGACAGAGATGGGAGCTTACTCCCATCATGCAGCATTCAGGTCTCAACCTGCTGACCTGCAGTTCGCCATCTTAACCACTAAACCACTACCATCCAAGACCCATCTATCCTCACAAAAACTAAATCCATACCAGGGTCCAATCATTAGAAAAGCTGGGCAGAAGCCCAAACCCCACCAATACCACCTCAGCTACAACCAAGAGTCCAGGCTATTTTGGACATCCTGTAGCTGGAGGTCCTGACCACAGGCTGAAAAATTGGGTTGTGCTTGGCCTGGGAAAGGTTTTCTGCTCAATAGAAGCATCTCATTTCTAGGATGTTTCAATAATTTGAAGTTTCCTGTGCTCAGATGTCTCCTTGAATCCTTCTGGCATTGGGGTCTATCCCCTAGGTGAAAGTATCACCCTTAATAACACAGCCTCCTACTCTCCTCACCCAGTGTTTGGAATCCAGGTAAATTCCTAGAAGATTAATCTTAGGCCGGCTTTGACTTTTCTCTGCCTCTGAGTCTTCTCTGTCTCCAGCATTAAGACCCTTTCACCATCTCTGATTTCCCACTTAACCATCTGTCAATTGCTGCCTGCTGTTTTTAGGCGAATGCCTGTTAGGCTTTGTGTTACTCAGAAAAGCACCTGGATTCAAAGGGACTCTTGAGATGATCTCTTCACTTGATGAGAAACTTCTGCATGGCTCACAACCTTTGCTATGAACTTGCTGTGGTAGTTCATAATTGTTCCCTTTTATCTGCTGCCAACATTTTTGAATGCTCACTTTGGTCTGCTTTTTTTTTAAAAAGTCCCAAACCACATTCACTTCCTACCAAGCACCTTGGAGGAACATTTTAGGCTCTCCTATTTCCTTGTGTTTCTAGGATAGCCTTTCTTTTTGGTAGGCTGTGCTTCTGGACTGCTATCCTGTACAGTAGGGATTCTCAACCTGTGGCCCGGGGGCCAGATGTAGCCTGTGACACCATTTCATGCTCCCCACTGCCTCCACCACACCAGGAGGTGCCATGTGGTGGAGGAAGGGCAAAATGGCCATCCAGCCTCTGAAGCTGTCTGAGGGAGCGTGACCTGGCCCCCAGTTTTAAAAGGTTGAGAACTGCTGTACAGAATTGTTCCTGGCATTTTGCTGTACTGTAAAGAAAGGTTTTTATACAGGATTTGGTTACAAGTGGTGGCAGCAGACGAGTGACCTGTTGCATTTTGGCAGGTGTTATCCCTTTATGTTGCTTGGCTGAGTATCCCACTGTGCGGTGCCATTCTTGCAGTCTGCTCTGGGTCAATATGGCCTCTGTGCTTCTTGGCAGGCATTGTTAGCCATAGCTTGTATAAATGTATTCTTTCCACGAGAAAGGTTTGCTCACTTTCTGATCCTTTTCATTCTACGTATCTATCCTCAATTCCCCACTCTGGATAGAGTCTTAGAAAGTTTTTGTTCTGCATTAGCAGATCAGCTTTCTCCATAAGACTCCAAAACTCAGCTTTAGTCTGAGCGTGTAAGGAGTGGGCAGTTTGCCAGAGGAGCATCTCAGCACCCCAGCTTGAAAACATTTGTGGAGTAGACAGGTCAGCGAGATTGGCAAAGTGCCACAGATTTTTCACAGTTCAGAAATTGGCAGGGTTTTCATGCTAATCCAAAACATCCCATTGAGGAAGGAAGTGAAAGCAGTGCAAACGAGGTACATCCTTCCCTAATCTGTGCTGAAGGAAATTATTTCTGAACATTCTCCAAGGTGTGAAGGAAGAGACATAGTTGGCAATGATAACATCCATATCTCTGTGTCTTAGGGTGTTGGTCATTTTTGGTGCAGAGTAGTGAAAACTTAGGGGTAACCGTAGATGAGGGTTAAAAGGGGGAAGGGTTATTCTACAATAAAATGTCGGGGAGTTGAACCCAGGTCTCCTGAATTCAAGTCTCCCATTCTATATACTGTATCACATGTTAATTTCTATGTTATCCGTTTTGTGCCTTTGTGTTGTTTGATTGCAGTGCTGCGAGATGAGCTGCTGAGTTTGCTGCCATGTCCAGAACAGAGATGAGCAAAGTGCAGATTCTTCTTTCTGTTTGTTCCCATGATGCTTCTCCATGCCTGTGATTGGATGACAAGAAAAAATTATCATTTCAAAAAATGTCTGTGAAGAATAATTTATTATACATGCTGAGAATAATTGGTCTTAAAGCTGTTTTATGGCAATTTAATAGTGGAAACTATGCAAGGGGGCAGCAGTTGTTTTGTTGAGCTGTCATATCTTGGCAAGCCAGACTATGCAAGAGTTTTTGTGAATTTTTTATTCAACAGAACAAGTAATTACTTTGGTTAGTTTGTAACAGAGGTCCTTTTCATATTTCTTTGTTTCCCAAAAGCGTCCCTTGCATTATGAGACTATTATGTCATTCTAGGTTGTTACTTAAAACATCAAGCAATGAATGCCCTGTCAAGACAAGACCTTTACTATATTTAATTGTTGAGGTGTGAAACCAGGACAAAAGACTATGATATGATGCAAAACAATACAGTGATTTATATTTGGTTGCTTAACTGAGATTCTAAATAACAGTCTATCTCTCACTCACTCATGGATGGATGGATGGATGAACGCGCGTGCACACACAATAGAGTTTAAGGGAATATCATTTAGGCAAATTACTTATACTTCTATCAATCCATCTGAAATTGGACTTACTGACACTTGTACTCCAACTGTCCAAGCTCTGCTTGTCGAGTTGCACCTCCAGGCAGAGCCACTGACCTTCAGAAAAGATCTAAAAACCTGGCTGGCACAGCAGATGTGGGGTGCTGTTGGTGGGGCAGTCTCTGCTATAAGAGGAAAAGGTTATTTTAGGCATGGTATGCATTTTTTGGATTACAAATCCCATGATTCTCCTTTGTGGGAGTCCTACCTATATATAGGATCTTACAGATATGTAAGCTGCTTACCTGGAGGAAAAGCTCAGCTTATAGGCTTCTTTTGTTGGATAGGTCTAATTTCTTGTTTGAAAATGAAGCTACTCCAATGGGGTCAGGTATGATTCTATTAACTAATGTTGACTGTATAAAAGTGGATGAGCATAAAAGAGAATTAATACCTATAATATTAACATCAGCAAGGCAATGTATAGCAAGAAATTGGGGAAATGATGTGACCTTAAAATTGAAGATTGGTATAAAGAAATGTGGGAACTTGCACTAAATGGTAAGTTAACGTGGGAATTGAATGAGAAAAAAAGGGATAGTTAAAGAAAATAGATTTTGGAGGATTTGGAGGTAGAACTTAAAGGAGAATTGTAGTTTTTATTTTCCTTGATTCAGCTATTGCAGGAGGGCAGGATCTGGTAATTTGTGACTATCTAGTTGGTAGTCTAAATTATCTAACCATTTGCAGCTGTTGGGTTATTTTGAGGGGAGCAAAGTCTTTGCATCACTAGGGCTCATTTTGCCTTGGCACTCAGGACAGGCTTTCTTTAGTAACATACAGAGATAACTTAAAACATCTGGCTTGGAAGCCATGACTCTTCTTACTAGCAGAGGTTCCATAAACATAGCCAAGTGAAGATGTTAACTTGGGTTCTTCAAGAAATTCACAACTTATATTTAGGTTTTATTTACACTTGCACATTCATCATTGCTCTTTGCTCATTTTGAAGTTACATATTTCTTCAACAAGGAAGTCTGTTTTCTCTTCTCATCTGTGCTTTCTGGTTTCTGTTTTTCTTTTGCCCCTCTGGATTTTGTGATTCTTCCAAGAAGACATTACTTGTGTGAAAGAACTGTGTTCATGTTGGGCAAAATGCTGACCAAATCTCTGATAAAGGTTGGAGGTCTCCTGCCAGAAGTCTCAGTCTGACCGGTTGGGTTCCCTGTTACTCTTTTCACCAATAGAGTAAAGGGGGGGGGGGGCAGCAAGGCTTTCCATTCTTCTCCACCACTAGCCTATGCTGCACTGAGACTCGGGGGAATGAGACTTTATAAGCCTAACTGCATGATGTGCAGGATAGTTGTGAGCTGTCCTCCCACCCCAAAATCACTTGACTCTATGTGACTGTTTCTTCAGTGCTAAGGATGAGAGCTCTAGGACTAAGAGTTAAATTAGTTCAGCTTCAGGATTGTTTCAGGGCTGCCATTGCAGCTGCATGGAAGGAATTTTGGAGGGATCTCAAGTGTGTGGCTGTAATGCTTTTGCAGATCTCTTGTATGATAAGTTGGCACTTTTTGGTGGACACTATCAGGAGCCATAATATTTTAACCTTGGGAATAGCGGGAATCTTTCGGTCATTTTCCTTTGTTCACAGGCTGAGTCAGTAGCACTGCTTGATCCACAGCCAGGTCATTCATCCAGGAATAAATTCTTTTCTCCAATTTCAGCAAGTAGCTACAAGTATAGAAATTCCAACATCTTCTTTTCCCCCTTCATTTAATAACTAGAGCTCCGTAATCTAATTTAATGCCTTTGTCTTTCTTCTATTAAAACAGTGGTTCTTGTTTCTGGAATTCATGTGTGAGCTTTTCATGTATGATAACACACTCTAACACAAATCCTTGTCACCACAGTTTGTCCTGCTTCCTCCAGTCTTTCTTTTTAACCTCCTTTTCCTCTTTAATTTTGTCAATACAAGAAGGCTTTGGACCATCCTGGATCTTTAGTTGTAGGGAGGAAGAGAGGGATTGTAAAATAGTATAATTTTTAAAAAGTAATTTTTGCAGACATATTTAGGACTAAAACCAATATAGGGTTTTTGTGAATTGATTGTACTTCTTCATTGGGTTATTTCTAAGTAATGAAAAGCACAGTGGGATAAAAATAGGGTCAATTCTGCTAAGCAGGTAAAGAGTAACTTATTTGTATTTAGAGATGTAAAGGTGGGGGAGAAACCCTGGAAATTTGGGTTTTTTTCCCTGGGAACATTAGGAAGGGAAAATTGACTGGGGGGAGGAAAATTGAGGGGAAATGCAATTGATGCTTCTACAGTTTATAGACATGAGTTATTTTGAAAGAAAAGCCTTTAGCAGGCTGGGAGCATACAATTCCACATGGGACAGAGCACCATAAACTTGCATAAGTTACGTGCTAGAAATGTAAACCTTCTGGGAATTTTGAAAGGAGGGAAGTTCAAACAAGTAAAGCATGTAAAGTGTGTGGGAAAAACTAAATGCATTTTTTAAAAAAATTTGAATTTTCCAAAAATGTCATCCTTTTATTCCTTTGAATTTTATTTCAGAGAGTAGTTTCCAAAATCATTCCATGGCTTGCATTACAAAATGAGGTTTACATATACCATTAATGAAGTAAAAATATGTCTTTTACTAACAAAAATACAATAGTCCATTTAACTGAACTAATGGAATAATTATATTTGGAAAATTTAGACTAATAAAATTCAGTGAGTAAGTAGAGGATAACAAAGTAATGAATTTTCTTAATATACTTTACATTTCCAAAAACTTCTACAATTTTAATTACTTCCACTCTCATTAGAGGAGTCAAAACTTGCAATTTCTTCAGCTTCAGTTGTAACCGCACTACTGTATTCTTTTGAACACGTACTACTTTTCTTTTCCTCCAGAATCAGGTGGGAACAGATAGCCACTAATTTATTGACTCTTGTATTCGTCAAACAATTTCGAGCTGTACTGTGTGTTTTCCCATACGTAAACCAGATGCATTCAGAAGACGCTGACGTTTTATGGCCACACCACCACTAAGGCTCTGACTTTTGCAGAGCCCCTTCAATCATGCAAGTGGTGAAGTGTGCACTTCACTTTCCCATAAAAACTGCTTGCTTCAAAAACCCATCTTTGCCTTGTATTCTGCTATGTTTGCAATGACTTTGCCCCGATCATGTCCCTTTTCTTCTGAATTATTTGTTATGAATTCCATTGCCCTGGAGACCTCATCATCTGATAAGTGTTTTGCTTGGAAACACAGATCAACTAGATTTGCAGCAAAATGACTATCTCTGCAACAAAAGTTCTTTCTTTCGCTTATTATTTCCAAAAATCTCTGCTCCTCATTCTTTAGTCTGGGTGTTTTTACTTACAGTCCTTCAAATCCTTAACAAGCTGGAAACAAGGCTGTTTGATAACTTCCTCTGCTTCTCCCACCATTTTTCACTCTTCTTTTTTGTTTGACCACCTAAATGCCCTGACACTTGTGTGGCAAGTATTTAAAAGAAATGGAGTGAAACAGAATAGAAAAGGAAGAGAGAAACAAGCAAACTCAGGCAACAGGTTTGAAGAAGAAAGGATTCAAATGGATAGCTGGTTTCCCTTCTGTTCTCCCTTTCTCACTGATACTGTAACCATGTGGAACGGCCTTACACAAAACAACTACAACACCACCCACATCATTTCACACAGTCCAACCCTCTGATTTGGTGCAAATGCATTCAGTTCCAAAAAAACAAAACAAAACATACCACTAGTGGAGGGAAAAAAACCTATGGATTAGTTAGTGAGGCTGAGTCACACTGACTTATATGACACATATGTTGGTCTCTCTTTATGGTGAGCCTTTTCAGACTTTTCTAGGTAGGGAGTGGCATACCAAACTGCTGACCTGCTGACGTTCCAGTCATCAAGTCCAGCGTCTTAACCACTCTGTGTCCTTTGCTTACTACTTTGTTAAGTGATAGAAAAATACGTTTCAGAAGTATTGCAAAGCCAGGGCAGAGCAACAAAAAAGTCCTGATCTTTCATATCAAACAGCTTGCTTTGAGCACACTTTGAACTGTGGTCACAGTCACATAGAGAATTAAGTGTTGAAACTTTCCTTTCTTTATTCACAGGTGTACCATTTCCAAAGAATTTCCTCCAGATCTGCAAAAAGATCCTATGCAGGCTGTTTAGAGTGTTTGTTCACGTCTATATTCACCACTTTGACCGCATCATCATCATGGGAGCTGAAGCCCACGTCAACACCTGTTACAAGCACTTTTATTATTTTGTGACGGAGATCAACCTCATAGACCGCAAGGAATTAGAGCCTTTGGTAAGTGCTTGTAAATATCTGGACATATAGAAGGGGTGCCCATAGGCCGGTCACAGGGTTGAGCAGGCCAGTCACGTGATTCCTCCCACCGGAAGCAGAAGTAAAACGCACATACGCATAATGCTTCCATAAATACAACACGTTTACAACAGCCGTGGGTCATTTATAGCAGTGTTTTGTGCAGGCACATTTTACTTCCACTTCTGGGGATGGTGAGGGTGTCACGGGATGGATGGAATGGCACTGTGGGCCAGATCTGGCCCATGGGCTATAAATTGGGGACCCCTGACATAAAGGGATTGGTGCTTTGTTTTACTTCCTTGTTTTCAGCCCCCCCCCCCCCAAATCTGTATAGAGAAAACCATGCTCGTTTGCAATTTAACATAAGGAACTCCTCCTCCTATTGGTTTTCTCTCTGAATCAACATGCGTAAAAAGTTCATAGTGGGTGATAAGAAAAATCAGATTCTACTGTCTCAAGAGCCACAACTATGAAACATTAATATTGAGGCCTGTCAGCAATCCACAAAAAACAGAAACAGAGCAGAAATTTTTGGAAAGCAGAAATCAGGACCAAGCAAGAAATCAAGGCAGAAATCAAGACCAAGAGAAGAGCTCTTCAAAGACAGAGACCAAGAACAAGGCAACAGCTTCTAAGGCGGGGTGCCCAAACTTTTTGTGCCATGGGCCGATCGTGGTTCAGGGAGCCGGTCACTAAGGCCCAGGGGCCGGGTGTGGCCCCTGACGCCAATTCATCCAGCCCCGAAGCCCTTGTCGCTCCTGGAAGCGGATGTAAAACGCACCTGTACAGGTGCGTTTTACTTCCACTTCCAGGAGCGACAAGGGCTTCGTGGGCCAGATGAATTGGCATCAGGGGCCACACCCGGGCCCCGGGCCTTAGTCTGGGCACCACTGTTCTAAGGGGAAGAGCTAGTTCTCTTATAGCCTAACCTCCCAGGTCTTCCAGGTCCAGTTTATGATAGTCCAGAATCTTCCCCAGGGCTCTCAGTTGAAGCCTAACAGCTGCAGCAAGGTGAGGGTCCAACCCTGCAAGCACTAGAACTGCCCTCCAGACTGGGGGTCCAATCCTGTGAGCCTCAAAGCTACTCCTCAGGACCTCATTCAGCAAATACTAGAGTTGCTTCAGATCCTGACTGCAGCCAGAATTGAACTGTTCATATTGGAATACAGTGGTACCCCGTATAACAAACACTTCATATAATGAAAAATTTGTACAATGAAGCATTCGTGCGTTATTTGTGATGCACAATATAACAGAAAAAGTGTTTGTTATACGGATAGCTATTGGTGATACCCTGTGCAACGAAAAAAAATTGGTGTTGTACGGGGTATCGCCAGTAGCGAGCCATATAACGAACTTTTTTCCCCGTTATCTAGTGCATTGCCCATAGCTATCTGTATAAGGGGGGGGGGGGGGGAGGACTATAGCGAACAGCTCCATGGAATTGAATTTTTACGTTATACAGGGTTTTACTGTATTAGGGTTCATCATATATTAAACCAGAAATGTCCCTACTTGTTTCCACCTATCTATTCCCTAAAATCAGCTGTGTAGGAAAACCCACATATTGCATTATTTAAGTGTCGTGTGAGTGATTTTCCTCTGTAAGGAGACTTCAGTCTTTGAGCTTTCATCCAAATCCAGCCTAAATTGCTTTTTCCGTGTGTTGAATTGTTTGGGATCGTTTTAATTGCTGTAACAGAGTCACATATTTTAGTTGAGGGAAGGGGAAAGCTGAAGGCCAAGGAATATTTGCAAAGCCAGCTTTTACTGCTGTTCTTAGCAAGCTATTTGATCATCAAGTGATTAAATTCTTAGGCTTGGCTAAGAAAACAAGCCGAGTGAACCTCAACCCTGTATCCTAGCTGTGCAGAAACCCATGTTGGGTTCAGCATGTCCTGAGAAAGTAACTAATGTGTGCCTGTAGCTAGTGTGTGTTTTGAAACCTTCCATATACAGTAATACCTCGGATAACGACTGCATCAGATAACGCTAAAATCGGATAACGATCTGCTAGCGTTATCCGATTTAGTCATTCGTAGCAGCAGGGTGGCTGGAAAGCTGAAGGGAGGCAGGGGTGGGGTGGCTGGAAAGCTGACGGGGGGGCTTCTTTTTAGAACCCTTTCTCCCCCCCTCCCCCCCGCCTGGCTTGGTAAGGGTTTTAGCTATCCAGGCCGGGGGGGGGGGCTTCTTAAGAGAGGCTGGGATAAAGGACCCAAGCCTCTGTTAGGAAGCCCCCCCCCCGGATCGCTAACCCTTTACCAAGCCAGATGGAGGTTTTTAAAAAGAAGGTGGGGGGGAGAAATCCTACCTTCTTTTTAGAACCCCTCCCCCCTGCCTGGCTTGGTAAGGGTCTTAGCTATCCAGGCCGGGGGGGGGTCATCTTAAGAGAGGCTGGGATAAGGGACCCAAGCCTCTGTTAGGAAGCCCCCCCCCCCAGATTGCTAACCCTTTACCAAGCCAGATGGAGGTTTCTAAAAAGAAGGTGTGTGGGGGGAAAATCCTACCTTCTTTTTAGAACCCCTCCCCCCCCCCGGCCTGGCTTGGTAAGGGTCTTAGCTATTCAGGCCAGGGGGGTCTTCTTAAGAGAGGCTGGGATAAGGGACCCAAGCCTCTGTTAGGAAGCGGCCCCCCCCCCCCGATCGCCGAGCTCTTTAGCAAGCCAGATGGAGGTTTCTAAAAAGAAGGGACCCAAGAGAGGTTTGGGTCCCTTCTTTTCAGATGACCCCCCCCCCCCCCCGCTTGCTAAGCAAACCAGATCAGCCCCCTTTTCCCTTTCCTCTTTGGAAAGGGAACAGGGATTTTTTTAACATTGTGCGATCAATGCATCACACAACGTTAAAAACCGGATTAACGTTATGACTTGTGGAACCAAGACATAACGTTATCCGAGGTACTACTGTACTGTACATCCAAGTCATTTCAGTTTTTATTGGACAAAATGAAGTACTTGAAGATCCCTTGGACCTTCAGTGTCATGCCATTGTCCAAGTGTGTCCTCAGTGTGGAGGAGTGCATGTCCAGCTGCCGTTGTAACTCCAGGGCCCTCAGGGTACAAGCAACAACAGCTGCAGATGGAGGAGGCTCTGCTCCAGAATCAGAATCTGGAAAGCACAAAGAAGAAGGAGGCAGAAAAAAGACCGTAACAGACACTGAGAAGATGTTCCTGATTCCAGGACAGGTCTCCATCTGAGTAGGTGCTTTTTCAGAAGCAAGTGATCTCCTTGAGAGTCAGAGGGTGGCCTAGAGCTGTGTTTCCCAACCATTGGTTCTTGGACTTCAATTCTCAGAAGCCTAAATCAGTGTATTAGCTAATCAGTGCTTTGGAGCATTGAAGTCCAAGAACACCTGGAGTGCCAAAGGTGGCCATCACGGATATAGACTTTGTACCACCGTGCCCTATTTTTCTTCTTTTCCAGACTCTTTTTCTCTCTGCTGGCTACTGAACTTGACATGTTAACCTTTGCTTGGACGTTTGGTAAAGCTTGCCTGGCTGCCTCCCTAAACATCCCATGTTTTGCTTCTTGATGTATTATCACAATTTGCATGCTCCTTTGATACTCATTGGCAGTTAAGAGTAGGAAGCAGGACATTTAAGCTTTATTTAAAAACCTATGTTCTACTACTTCCTAGTGAATAATTAACTCTTTGTCAGTTTATTCACAGCAGTATTCATATGACACTGTTTCCTTTCGTAACTAATCAGTCAAAAAGGTTTTCCTTTTTATTTTTAAATTGCAGTGATTATTGTTGAAAAACTATCAAAGGCTTGTGTGTATGTATCTGGATATGCATGATTTAAATTTCCTCTTTTCTCCAATAGACTCATGGTTGCATAAATCTTTCTCTCTTTTATTGGCAGAAAACCCTGTCAAGTTTATCAGGCTGAAATATAAGGCATGCGATATATACTGTAAATGAAAAGGATTTTTAAAAAATTGATAATCATGCATATTGGCCAAAGCTACATGCTGCTCATACAACTAGTTAATGCTTTCCAAACAAGAGAAAATGTGTAGGAGCTGGTCCTTTTAGTCTGTGAGAAGGCTAACCTGCTCACTATGAACCTGTTGTCTCTATTAGATGTCCATTATAGCATTCATAGCTCTAAAGCAGGGGTTCTCAACCTATGGATTGTGGGCCGAATGTAGCCTGTGATACTATTTCATGTGGGCACCCTCTGCCACGCCCGGAAGTGCCATGTGTGGCAGGCAGGGCAAAATGGTCTTCTGGCCCCTGAAGCTGTCTGAGGAAGCGTGACCAGTCCCTTGGCTTGAAAAGGTTGAGAACCCCTGCTCTAAAGGGAATGGCCATTTCACTGTACAACAAGGATTTCTGGTTGGGGAACCTTTGGCCTTTCAGGTGTTTTGGACTACATCTCCCCAGAATTGGTTTCTATTTATTATGCTGGGTGAGGATGATGAGCGTTGTAATCAAAAATATCTGAAGGTATAAAGGTTGGTCATCTCAGAAGTATACAATGAAAAATTGAAAATGCTGCATTTTGGCTATTTACTACAACAGCTGTTTCTTTTCTGTGCCTATTGGAAAACTGCACAGTGAGCTTATAATTTTGTCATTAGTCCATGCTGCTTTCATTAAAAGGGGGAGAAGACTGCATGTCTAAATATAGATTGTGATTCTGCAGTGTTGGAGCTTCAAATTCAGGGTGGGAGGGTTAATATGTTTGTTTTCCTCTGCTTAAACAGCTTTGTGTTTGTTGTCAAGACACTAATGCCTTTGTTTTTTGTCCTTTATGAGCATTGCATGTTTTGAGCAAGAAGGAGGGGGGTGAAATCTGCTTTTCCAAGCCTACATAGTCTTGTCATTTGGGCCTGTATAAGCCAGTTCTTCCGTTGAGTGCTTTTTGTTGTTGTTCAGTCGCACAGTCGATTCTGACCCTCTGCGACCCCATGGACCACTGTCCTCCAGGCACTCCTGTCCTCCACCACCCCCCTCAACTCACTCAGCTCTATGCCCATTGTGTCCACAATACCATCTAGCCATCTCATCCTTGGCTGCCCCCTTCTTCCTTTCCCTTCAACCTTTCAAAGCATCAAGGCCTTCTCAAGTGAGTCTTCTCTTCTCATTTGATGTCCAAAGTACTTTAGCTTCATCCTTACTATTTGTCCTTCTAAGGAGCAGTCAGGGTTGATTTATTCTAAGATTGACCTATTTGTTCTCCTTCCTGTCCAGGGGACTCTCAAAACTCTCCTCCAACACCACATCTCAAAGGCATCTATTCTTCTGCGCTCAGCTTTCCTAATGGTCCAGCTCCCACAACCATACATTGCCACAGGGAATACCATTGCTTTGACTATACGAATTTTTGTTAGCAATTTGATGTCTCTGCTTTTCACTATGCTCCCCAGGTTTCTCATAGCTTGTCTCCCAAGGAAATTGTATTGCAATGGGAATTAATGTGGACCTTGTTCCATTGTGATTTCAGCGAGCAATCTATAAATGATTTTCAGAGAACTGAAAAACAAATACAGTAAGCATATCCTATTGGGTCAATACACACTTGTAAAAATATGTTGACATTATGTTCAGTGGCTGGAGGTGGATTGGGGGGGGGAGGGGGTTCCCCTGCTTGTATTTGCCATCTGTCTGTTAGCCAGCATCAGGGATCTTAAAGGGGAGGAATGGAGATCAGGAAGGAGCTTAGCCATTTATTCAGCTGCCTTTTTCCCTCTTGGAATTACCTTCTGGCTGCTTTTCTCTACTAGGCAAAAAAATTACATCTCTGAAGCCCCAGCTTGCAGGTGGATGGTGGGAATTTGCAACCTTAGGAGGGACTGGAGAAGTGAAAGCCAAGAGTCCATCTGTGATTTGTTAAACATTTATTTTTTTTGGAATAGTAGCTGTATTAGTCAGTGTTTCAGGCATAGCAAAGCAAAAAACAAACAAACTCTGCAGCACTTTAAAGACTAACTGCTATATTTTTAATGTGAGCTTTCATGGACCAAGTCCACTTCATCAGATATTCCTATGTTTGATAAAGTGGATGTGATCCATGAAAGATTCCATTAAAAATATAGCAGTTAATCTTTAAAGTCCTACAGAATTCTTGTTTTTATGTTTTTGTTTTCTGATATGCATTAAACATTTAATTAGTTATACCTTTTTTTACAGCTAGTACCTTAGTAAGATCCCCATAATGTCTTTCTTACTTGGTTACTTGATTGCTCCATGTTTCAGATTGACGTGGTGGATCAAAGCATCGTCTTCCACTGTTTCCGATCCCATGCCAGTCTCATCCAGGGCCCCATGAACTTTGCCCTGAACTGATCTTCCCATCTGGTTGCTGGCCTTCCTAGTGGTTGCTTTATGTCAAGTGGTATCCATTCTGTGATGGCTTTCATCCACCTGCCATCTTTGAAGTGTCACACATGCCCGGCCCACTGATGCCTTGCAGTCTCAATCAATGTTGATGCTTGTTTTGCACCTGATCTTATACGCAGTTCTTCATTCAATCAACCCATCGTATATGTAGCATCTTTCACTCAGTTGCTCTTTGTATTACTTAGATTTTTTTGATGTCAGTTTTTGTAGGTGCCCATGTTCCACTGCCATATAATAAAGCAGGCAGAATGGTGGTATTGATGAATTTAGCCTGTAATTTTCTCAGAGTTAAGGAGTAGTAAAATTAGTACAGTACAGTATATAGATCAGTAATACTACAGCTATTACTAAGCCTATGCTGAGGCACTAGTACCATATTTATTTATTTATTTGTTCAGATTTATATTGCCACCCACTCGTCGAGGCGACTCAGGGCAGCTTACAGTCAAAACAGCAACAGTACAGTAACAATTATAAAATACAACCTCACAAAACAACCAAAGCAGAACACAGACTAACTCCCCTCTGGCCATTAGTGGGGGGCTGGAGGTGGGGGCGAGGTCCTCAGCTGCCTGCCAGGCCATGGCGTCTTTTCCCTCAGGACATTGGTGTGGGCCAAGAGGAGGGTGCTTTTTAGCCCCCAAAATGAAGTCTAAAAATGGGACTCGACTTATACTCGGGTCAACATGAATATTCAAAACATACATAAATGTCTAAATTAATTTTACGATATTTTCATGAATTTAAATTATTGAAAATCACTAGCAGCAGCTGCATTTTCCACCCCCGATTTATACTCAGGTCAATTTATTTTCCTAGTTTTAGAGGTCCAAATTAAGTACCTCGACTTCTATTCGGGACAACTTATAGATGAGTATATAAGGTAGTTTTTTGGCTGATGGTCCTGCCAGGATTGTTTATCTGATTTTACATGCTGTGCCACAGAACCTGGCAATGTTGTGGGTGAAGGTGGGCCTTTAATCAGATAGCAGCCAGTGGGTGTATGTGCTGTTTGTCTAGCCAGGATACTTGGAGAGCAGTGGAGATATAAACTTGTTCCGGATATCTCTATAAAAAGGGCAGCTGCAGAGAATGTGTTCTGTGGTTTCAGTTTCTCCAGTGTCACAGGGCCATTGTCTCTCTGTCATTGGTGTCCTTTGGAACATTCCCTCAAGAACTGCAGAAGGGAGGGTCTGGCAGAGGGCTAGCATAAATGCCATCCTATGGCTTGGTGTCTCAAGTTGGAGCAGGTATGGGACTGGGCAACAATGTGTCTCCAAGACTCTGGAGCCAGGAAGGTAAGGGCCCTGGCTAGGTCTTCTTGCCTTTCCATGTCTAGTGTTCTCTGTTCTCATAGGCTTGTGTCAGTGGTGGGATGTCAAAAATTTTACTACCCCACCGTGATGTCATCACAGTGTGGGCCAAGCTAACGTCATGACATCATGGGCGGAGCCAACATCATGATGTTGTGGACGGGGCCAAATAAAAAATAATTAAAATAAAATAAAAATAAGCGCGTGCGCGCACGCACACGCACACACACACACACACATACACACACACACACACACACACACACACACACACACACACACACTTTACCCACCCATCCCATCCAGATCACAAAACCGTAAATAAATTAAACAAATAAATAAATAAAATATAAAATACACCCACCCCAAGCACAAATCAACCAGAGCTTTAAGCTTATTCTGGCTAATCTTTCTCACACTAGGTCAGATGGAAGGAACTACAGAATGAAGTCAACACAAGATGGCTTCATTTTGGCACTTTCCAACTTTTCAACAGTTAAAGAAGTTAGGTACTAAGTCTTTCCCTAACCAGTTCTCTAGGATAATATACCTTAATGTAAATGTAAAACAGCTGCACCTCCTTAAGGGTTCTCCAATTGGAACAGCACAGGTGTAGCTTATTGATGAGGTAACTCCAAGACTTTGCTTAAAAAACCCAAGCCAGGCCTGCCGGCCGCCAGGCCCTTTTAGGAACTGTGGTAGTACGTCAATATAGGTAAAGGTATTAAATACACATTAAAATACACACAGACACACCACATCCAAAGGTGAGTCACTTACCCTGGGGAGTAGGCTATAGGGAGCTTCAGGCTAGCAGCTTCTCTTCCTCCTCCCCGCTTGGGCCTTGAGTAGAAAAACTAGATGGGGATATTTAGAAATCAATGGGTTTTTTCATTGTGGATCCTGAAGAATTTTTACAAAATGTTATTTCGATGCGACACAGCGGTTAAACTGTTGTACTGTAGCCAGAAGGTTGTGAGTTCAATCCTGACCAGGGCTCAAGGTTGGCTCAGCCTTCCATTCATCCCAGGTCGGTAAGTTAAGTACCCAGTATGTTGGGGGCAAAATGCTAATTAACTTATGAACCGTCCAGAGAATGCACTAAGGGTTATGGGGCAGTATTTAAGTCTTATTGTTAGATGTAGGGCTGTAACAGCTTGAAGAAGCAACTGGCCTTATTTTTCCTCCCGCTCTTAGTGTTACATCTGGATGTGCAAAAACCCCAGATGTGAGCAGACAATGTGAGCAGTCTTGAGACTCTGCAAATAACCATGGTTGTCATATGAGAGAGATGACATGTGACTCCACACTAAAACCAATCAGTTTTAAAAGCTGTCAAAAATGTATTTCTTTGGTGTTTCTTCAAAGATGATAAAAGACTGACCTCATTCCAGTTGTAGTGCAGGCCTACAAATGAGTAATCTGTGAATAGGGCTAAAGAAGTCCAGTGTCCGTCAAGGACTCTTAAATCTCAACAGAAGTCTTGAGATGGAGTGTTTGTTCAACTCCCAAGTCAAGAGTCATGTCCTATTCAGTGTCCTTTTCTGCATTTCGTTTCCTGGTGTGTTCGTTACAGTAAACTAGTTGGGACCAAGTTGAGCATAGACCTTTGAGACTAAGCAACTATTTTCTGATGTTGCGGAGATACCAGCTGACTGTTTTTGGAATGCACTCTAACACTGAAAACATTCAAAAGATAATTGGACCACATCTGTTATATTTGCTTTGAGTCAGAATCCAGCAAGGGGTTGTGCTCGGTGGCCTAAAAGGGCCCTTCCAACTCCATGATTTTATGATTCTTTCCCAATGTCATTCCTTATTTTCATTTCCGGTCTTTCAGAGGCCGGATGTGGGACATGAATGCACATTGCCCGTAAATGAGCATTTGAACTAGACGTTAACACGCATAACCCTACAGGAAGATTATCTTTTTGTGATTAGGTAATAAGATTTGGGGTTATCCAAAGCCAGGGTTTCAGATGTGCTTAAATCCTGGATCTTATTAAAGCTGCATCTGCACCTTACAGCCAAATAGGGAACTAGCGTGCAACTACAGTTCTGTGGATAAAATAACTGCTTTAATTCTCCCCTACCTTTATTATTATACAAATCAACCATTTGGTTCACAGTCAAGGACTAGAATAAAATTAACAGTTCAAGCCCTAACCAAGGACCTAAGAACTGTTAAGGTAGTATCTGAGTATATATGCAGTCCCCAATACAGTTGTGTTTTGGAGCATTGGGATGTTCAAATCAGATAAGTCAAAAATTTCCAAATATCTAGGGAGTCCTTTAGGTACTGCTTCAAGAGCTCAGATCACTATGGGAACATTATTACCATATATACTTGAGTATAAGCCGAGCCAAATATAAGCCGAGGTACCTAATTTTGACCTGAAAACCCAGAAAAATAGATTGACCTGAGTATAAGCTGAGGGTGGGAAATGCAGCAGCTGCTAGTGAGTTTCAATAATCAGAATACATGAAAAGATGGTAAAATTAATTAAATTTTCGGCGTGTCTCAATCCAATGCAGTCTTGAAACCCTTGTGATCATTGACCCGAGTATAAGCCATTTCCCCTTTTTGGGGCTCATTTTTGGGACTAAAAATCTACGCTTATACTCAAGTATATACATTGTTGTTGTTGTTGTTGTTTTAAAGGTGATGGGTCAAGTTTCCTCCCTTGATTTGATGACAACAGAAATAGTTTTGGTGCCACCCAGTGGTTATATATAAAAATGCAAAATGGAAGAGCAGCTGGTATTTAGCCCTTTGACTGGACATTTGGTAATGGTCAACATATCATGCGGAAGTCAGGCTCTGTTAATTTTTGCAGTACACTATTGGATTATAAATCCCACATGTGATTAATTCCCACTTAGAGTAACAGTCACTCATTGTAATAAAGTGCTTTCCTTTGCCATAACAAGTCCACGTAATGCTTACTGGGTGCTGAAGAAAATATGAGGCCTTCCAAACATTTCAAAACAGCTGTACAGAAATTCCATAAAAAATTAAAAGAAGGTTGGAAACAAAAATAATTTGAAGATAGCCACATATTGGGTATTGGAAAAGTAGATTTGAAGTGGGGGATGGTGGTGGTGGTGTTGAGTGAAAGTTACTTATCTCATGCAATTCTGTAGGTGCTCTTATTCAAGAAGTTACACAACCCCTTTGTGGATGAGAGCAAGATCCCTGTAGTTTAGTTTTCTGGCCTATGATTGGCATTGGATTGTCCACCTTAAGTTGGCGAATGTGCCAGTTCTGTTTGCCTTTCCTCTAGATCAGGAATGGATGATCAGGTGAGGTCCTATTGGAGTAGCCAGGGGTTGTACCATCAACTTGCCATTACGGCCACCAAATTTCAGCAAAGGATGTCAAAACTGACCTCTGCAGATGTCTCTCTGTTATATGAAGAAAAGGAGCATTCCCCCGTCATAGTTTAAGGGAGCCTGTAGGGCAGAGAACATAATGATTGAAGCTACAGGAAGAGAAAGAAATGAAGCATTCTGTCTGCTTCTGCTCTGAACATCAATGGGGTCTACTACAAACATTACCACATGTAACTGACTACCATAAAAAGCCAGCCAGCTAGCAGAGACTAATTAAGAAATGCCATTAAAAAAGATTACTGTTTATCTTTTTAAAGATTTATGAAGACTCTAAATTTGTTAATGCCATCTCAGTATGTATTTTATTCTTGGTCATCATTTATTCTATTTTGTTTGGATTGTTCTGTTTGATATATTACATTGCAAAATATATGAATGTGTTCCTGGTGGCCTCTTGACTTAAGACAGCCCCACTCAGCCTTACAAAACTTGTGAACTGCTGTTTGGATGTAACCTGTTCCCCAGGAATTGTGCCCTCAGGGATGATTGACTCTCAGATGTTATGGTCCTGTGCAACTAGTGGGTTACACTAATCATAACATATATGCTGTAAACTCTGTCTTATACTCAGATCCAGACATGTATATCCTTGCAGGTCAGACCCAGGGAATGACAGTGTACACTAGAGTCGCTAAATGCTCCACCTACACAACTACTCCAATGCCACAGCTAGCAGGGCATTCTGGAAATTGCTTTCTAACACATTGGAGGGCTCCGTGTTGTGAGAAGCAGATTGAGAATTGGTTATCTCAGGGGCAAGATAATGCAGAATGAGTAGAACAAAAAGTTGAATTCAAGAGTTCTCCTTCGTATAGTCTGTGAATCCCCACTTTTGGGTTCTGCGCCTGCGCGGAGCCGTGACCAGAGCTTTCAAGCTGATTGGATAAAGTTTGAATGTTAGTGCCACCCACTGTACTTCCCACTCTTAGGTGCCATTTCCTCTTTCCTCAGTTCTCTTCTTTCCACTGTAGCAGCAGGAGACTGTTGACAGCTCTCTTCAATTTTTTGTAGGTTTTCTTAGGAAAAGGCCTTTTTTTGAGGAGAATTTTTCTGGTGATCTTGTCCCCTGGGCAGGATTACCTCAACCATGACTGTTCCCCTCATGGAGAGTAGTTTTCAGCATTTTTTTTTTACCTCAGGTTGTTTCCCCTTCACAGGGGAAGCAACTACCTCAATTTTTTCAGGTGCTTGTCCTTTGCAGGTCAGGCACCAATTCTCATCAATTTCTCTTCTGTGTTGGCCCTTTTTCCTGAAGGCGCCGGCACCATGGCCAATTGTTCGTCCACAGGCATTTGGTCCCAATTTTTTGCTTGGTGCTCTTTTTGATGGCCTCAGCTGCCTTCAAGCATTGCGTCGACTACAACAAGAAGGTTCCATCTTCTGACGGTCACAACAAGTGTCTGCTGTGTCTTGGCGAAGCTCACCAGACTCAGAACTGTGTGCACTGTAAGAAATTTACTTGTCTGGCAGTGCAAAACAGAAGTAACTGTCTCAAGGCACATCTCATGGAGATGGCATTGGCTCCTTCTTCAGTTCACCAAGCTCTTCAGTTTCCCGCTGAAACTGCTCCGGCTAAGATGGCGTCTGGCGATGAGGGATGATCCAAGGTGGCGGAGCCAAGGAAGAAGAAGGACAAGAAAGGGGACAAGAAGGAAAAGTCCAAGAAGTTGGGGCGCCACTCCTTGCCTGCCACTCCTTGACCTTCATGCTCTCCGCGTCCATCATCCTTCTCCCCTGCATCTGCAGTCCTTCTTCACCGGCTGTCCACGGAGTCATCTGCGGTAGAAGGCCTTTCTTCTTCGGGGTCTCCAACTAAGACGGTCCATACCACCAGCTCTTCTCCTCTTCCTCTGCCGCGTCTACTTCGACACTTGCCATTGCCTCCACTGCCTCCACCTCGTGGACTTTCTCCGATTTGCTGAGCCTCTGTCTCCACCGCCACGATGAACTCTGCCTACTGTTTTGCGTTCCAGTTCGCCACCACTCACAAGCGCCTTGACCACTCCGCTTCCTCCACAGCCTTTCCAACTGGACTTTCTCAAGCCGCTGTTAGAGACTGCGGTGCTGTGTCTTAGAGACCAACTGGCAGTGGCTGCTGCACGATTGCCTCGGTCTTCCGCTTCCATCTCCAACGCTCGCAAAAGTTGGACGATGCAGTGCACCCTGGCCAGGCCCTGGCCATTGCTCCGCCACCATCCAGGGCGTTGAGCATTCGCTCCGTCGATCAGCCCAGGCCGGACTGGCACGGATCTGATGTTGAGGCGGGGATCCCTCCACTGTCTTTGGATGAATCCGACTCCTCATCGGAGGATGATGATGTGGATGTCGAAGCAGACATGACACCTGATACCCATATCAGAGCTGCTGATCCACCTCATGGAAACAATCAGAAGTCATTCATGGCCATGCTGACCTACCTTGCCACAGCGTTGAGTCTCCAGGCCAACCATTCATTGCTTGCAGAGGGTCTGATCACCGCGAAACTGGACAGGAAAGCCATCCAACCTGTCCACATCGCCATGTTGCCTTCACTGCTGAGCTCTGCATGAGTGGTTTGGAAGAAGCCTATTTCATCCCACACGATTTCGACGAGGATCGACAGCTTCTACCATGTGCTGGGCGACGACGTGGAATTCCTGCAGGCCCATCCTCTGCCGAACTCCGTGGTTATGCAGGCTTCCCAAAGCAAGACGGCGATAAGCTGTTTCCCTTGTCCATCCTCCCAAGAGTGTAAGAAGCTGGATGCACTTGGGCGAAAATTGTACGCCACTGCTTTGCTGTCCCTGCGGGCCGCTAACTAATCCACTGTGATGGGACTCTACAACTCCCACCTGAGGGAACGAGCAAAGGCTTTCGACGTGAAGTTGCTCGCCGACCTCCATGTGGAGTTCAACTCCCTCTACGAGGAGGGCGATTACGTGGCTGAGCAGCAGATGAGAATAGCACGCCACATTAATGACTCTGCAGCAAAAGACATGTCTATGTCCATCCTGCTCCGTAGATATGTCTGGCCTCACTTGACCAAGCTGGAAGAGCCAACCAAAAAGCTGATCAAGGACTTGCCTTTTGATCCCGATGGTCTTCCACTCCATTTACCAGCAATGGGGGACTCCAGAGCTCGATCTCTTCACCTCAGAGACCAACCACAAGTGTCTGAGGTACTGCTCCAGAGCGGGGATAGGACTAACCTCAGAGGGCGATGCCTTCATGAAACAGTGGGACTTGGACTATCTCTATCTTTGTGTTCCCACCGCTTCCTCTCATCCAGAAGGTCTTGATCTGGATGCTCCACCATCGAGGTCGAGTGATACTCATCACACTGGCGTGGCCGGGACAGCCTTTGTACCCTCTTCTACTTCAGCTGTGTTCGCAAACACTGATGCTAACGGACTCTCCATCGCTTCTCTATATGGAGGATGGTCGTATTCTCCACTCCGAGCTGCCCAGCCTACATCTCACGGCATGGAGGACAACCCCAGACTGGCAAGGATACTCTTCATGAGCAGAAGGTCTTCCACTAGGTCTTCCTATGCCTCAAAATACAAACGGTTCTGCTCTTTTCTTGTCTCCAGGCATCTGAGTCTGAACCATGACAGCCTCCAAGACATTATGGAGTACTCCATTTGGCAGAGACCGGCTTAGGGCTTGCATCCATACATGTCCTTTTGGTGGCTATTGTGGCACATTCTACGACAGGCTCCGTTGCCTCCACAGTGTTCAAGGACCAAACTGTGAAATGGTTTCTGAAGGGCCTCTGCAACACTTTTCCTCTGGTAAAGCCTCCAGCCGTACAGTGGTCCTCATCACCTGTCCTGACTGCCCTCACTAACGCTCCGTTTGAACCACTAGCCACTACAGACATTTGTCTCCTGATGTGGAAAGCGGCGTTACTTGTGGCTATCATGTCTGCCAGAAGGGCCAACGAACTCACAGCACTTTGGAACTTTCTTTCCCAATCCAACCTCTGATCAAGAAAGAGCATGGCACATGCTGGATGTGAAATGGACTTTATTGTTTTACATCAGCAGAACAAGGGAGTTCAGCCTCTTTGTGGCTTATGGAAGAAAGTCCAAAGGTGAGCCCATTATATCACAGAGGTTCTCCAAGTGGATCTCCTCCATCATCTACTTTGCCTATGAGGCTGCATCTTTGCCTCCTCCACTTCACGTCAGAGCACATTGTACAAGGGCTGTTGCCACCTCCACTGCCTTCTTGGAAGGCACTTCAGTCGAAGACATATGTAAGGCGACCACATGGTTCAGACCTTCTACATTTGTCAAGCATTACCGGATGGACACCAGAGCCACTGTGGACGCCAGACTTGGTCAAGTTGTCCTTGCCAGAGAGCTCCAGGCTCCATGCCCGTGAGGGTCCATCCAGCCTACCTGATGTGGTCATCTGTGGATTCATCTCATCTGGCTGCCCCACCTACCAAGTAAGTGTGAGCTTGCTAATCTCCCAAAAGTGGGGATTCAGAGACTATACAAAGGAGAAAGTTAAGTTGTACTTATCAGTAATAACTTTCGTTCTTTGAGTATATAGTCTGTGAATTCACACTTACCAACCCTTCCTCCTCAGTTGAGCTGCACTGATGAGATAGTTTATTTTATGCTGTGTACAGCTTAGGTATTAACTGAGGAAAGAGCGCGAAATGGCGCCTAAGGGTGGGAGGTACAGTGGGCGGCCCTAACAGTCAAACTTTATCCAATCAGCTTGAAAGCTCTGGTCACGGCTCCGCGCAGATACAGAATCCAAAAGTGTGAATTCACAGACTATATACTCGAAGAACGAAAGTTATTACTGGTAAATACACCTTAACTTTCTGCGCAAATGTGATAAAATGTTTGTAAGCTATATTTCCTCCCCTTTGGGTATGTCTTCTTATATGCAAGAATTTACTGCAACCCTTGTTCCCAAATAGGTGCCTCTCCCTGATGGGAAACTAACAGCTGATAGAAGCTTAATGGTACATTAGGAATCACATCATAGCAGCTTGAAAAGCTTTTTGCTACAGGTAGTTTTACTGTTTCAGAAGGTTAGGGAATTAATAACTCATTTAAATTGTCAGGATGAAGAAAGGTTGTATGGCAGTTGCCACTTACTGATATTGCCCTTGAAGATTATGGGACCTACAAGGAGACTTATTACATAGAGATGCACAAGGTCCACCTTTGCTGTGGATCCTGGTTTGAAAGGCAAAAAAGTTCACCAGTTTCCTTGTGTATTTAACTCGTATGTGACTTTTGATTCCTGCCTTTGTTTTACAGAAGGAGATGACAGCAAGGATGTGTCACTGATATCTGAAGCTGAATGAAAGAAAAATGCAATTTCCTGCTGAGTGAAGAAGAGCTAGAGGATACACCAGCCCTCACAAGGGGAAATGATACTGCCTAGTTGATTCTTTAAAAGCAGGAAAGACAGAAGATTATTGCTTTCTCCGATACTTCCTACCACCCTGATGTCTGCTCTTAATCCTAAAAATGCTGCTAAGCATCTCTATGGAATACTTGGAAAGAAAAGAAGAAAACCAGCTCCTTCTCCATTCTCACTGGACATTGGAGGAAGACTTCATCAGACTCCAAATCAGTCCCATTCACCTTCCATTTAAGATTTACTACCATTTTTAGTTTTTAGGCCTATTTTTGAAAGGAACTAAGTTGTTAGAGGAAAGTTGCTAAACAGTGGTTATCAATTTGTTCTGCGAGTGCAGCATGGACTAAGAGCCTATGGTGGTGGTGGTGATGATGATGATACAAACATCTTTCTATATCTCGAGACCACCTTAGAACAGACAGTGTGACATTCGCCTAAAACAAAAAACACCAGGTTTAATATCTCAGATTACTGTTCAGGTTGTCGGTAACTCAAGCAGGGAAGAATCCTTCTGCTCAGTAAAACAGACAAACGGTGTCTGTATTGTAGACAGACTCACCAAGCATGCTGTGTGCATACTGTCTCCCTCCCTTCTTTGTGTCATGTCTGTCTGGCATTGGTATCTCAACAAATAAACTATTGGCTCGTATTTTAGTACCAGCACGCTAGAGAAACCTGCATGGTTTCCCCTAGCAGGAAGTTCTAGCATGACTGGCTCACACAAATTGACAACATCAATGTCAACTCTTTTGTTCTATTTTATTCTGTTTTGTTTTTAATGCACATACAATATGAAAAGTATTTTGTCTCATGGAAATGGACAGTAACAGAAGCTACAGAAGGGCTGCCCAGGGATATGTGAGATGCTGCACTAAATGATACATTTCAATATTTGGAAGCAGAGGTACTCTGTGTGGCACAGTTACATGGACATCCAGGTGTGCATCAAAGTCATAGAAAAGTTACTTGTTTTGTACAACACAACAACAATAACCCAGAAGTACAGCTAGCTAGCCAGCACTGAGCCTGCTAAATAGACGATTCTGGACCTTACAGTTTAAAGAAAAGCTTTGATATAGAAAAAAGTATAGACTGTGCAAAGAGAAATAGTAAACAACTTATGTCTGAGTGTTGTGAAGAAAGAGTTGTTAAAAAGCATTTGTAAAAATCCAGGTTATTGAGATCAGATGCCGCATGGTTATTGGAACTACAGAGACAGGCTGGCATTTTCAAAGGGCTAGTTAACACATTCGTGTAGAAGCTGTAATTATTTCATAAAAACCACTTGGTTCTTCACTATGAAATTTCATGTTGCAATCACATCTATGCAGCTTTCTCTGCACTACAGGGTTTGATGGTAAATGCTTAGAAATGCCACTGTGCCTTGATCTTTTTGTAAAAAAAAATCTGTTGAAAATGTTAAACTTTGGTTTCTTGGCTATTTCATTTGCTAGCAACTTCCTGATTGCCCAGATTGTGTGAAGAAGAGAGAAAGCTTGGTGACTTTAAGGCACGCATTAACTAGACACTGATCAGTCAGTCCAAGGGCTTGTTCCCATCAATGAACTTCATGTGTGCAAGATATCTGTAGTCAAATAAGTTGAATGCTTGTGTGCCTTGTTTTTTCATTGTTTTCTCTCATTACTAATCTCTTGAGTTGCAGAATAAACTCCTCAATGAAATTTGTATAGATGAAGAAGAAGATAATACAAACATTTTGTGTGGGGGGAGGGATAAAATTGCTTCCCCTTCCATTTCTTAGTAAATAGCTGGATGATCAGCCAGTTTTACCTATAGACTTCAACGGATAGCTAAGGCCTATTAACCACTATTTTACTGATGCAATTCAAAGGCACAATTTGGAAAACAAGACTGAAAGGAAAATGAAAGAACACAGTGTGTGCCTTCTATGGATTTTAGTCATACTTTTCATCACAGGATTAATTTTGAAATCTGTTCCTTTTGAACTATTAATTTTCACTACCACCATCTGGTAAATTCTTCCTGAGCTTTTTGAAAGTTGGTACTAGAAAACTAATTCCACAGGAGGCAAAACTTCCAACAAAAAGATACAGAACAATATGAATTGGGAACTACTGGAATTTGCAATATTTGAATCTAAATACGTTTAAGTCACTAACATCGGTGTAAAACTTTACATAAAAATTGCAAAATCTGGTGCTCAGGAAAGATGTGACACCTCAAAGTTACCTTTCACTAAGTTAGCCGGGGAAAGGGTATATTTTTTGACATAGTTAAAAATTAGACACCAGTGTGTTAAAACATTTTGTCCTACTTTCCCCTGGGCCTGGGTGACTCTTAATCCTATAAATGAACTGGCTTCTGAATCAGATGCTGTGAATTGACTTTTAAAGTTAACATAAATCTCTATACTTTCAATCTTCACTACTCTGTAACTCAAGTGTTCCAGGCAGAGGGGTTTTCCCTTTTCATTTTGTTTCTCTAAATCCCTGTTCTGAATGTACAAATGTATTTGTGCCGTCCTTTTAAGCAAGTCTGTTGAATGAATTTTTAAGAATAAATAAATGAAAAACAGTTCCAGGAATTGAGATGGGGGAAGGGGCAGCCAAGAAGCCTAGATTTTGTGGTTACAAAAGCAAACCACTCCATGTTATATACAAATGGTTTCTACTTGACCCGGAAGAACCACTGTTCCTTGTCTAAAACATGAATCTACTGCCATACCGTACCGCTTTTCAAACTCTTATCTCAACATGCCAGCTTTCCTTCTGGATCTAACATAGGAAGATGGTTGTTTCCATTTTCTTTAATACTTCACTGATTTCAAGGATTCATACATTTAGGCCAGGATCAAAGCCAGACTGAGGAGAGCATTTGTTCAACAGGGTTTTTGATTGTCCTTTTCTTGAATTCAGTCTTGGCCCTGAAACATCCTGCTACCAGGTTCTACTTTTAATCCTCCAAAGCTTTGAGAGTGGGGCACTTTCTGTCTTCTGTTTTGTTTCTTAACATTTACTTTAACATGCTATCCTAAAGGAACTATATATGGTTGAATTGATTAGAACCACTTTGTGTATGATTCTGAAGAACACAAGGCAGCAGATCTAATTTCCATAGTATAGTTTGGCTAAATGTTAACCAAATAGACAATAGATCTGTGTAGCTTTGCTATACAATGTATGCAATGACCAAATTCTGAACCCTGAACTCAGGGAGGAAAGGTATGTAGAGCATTTTGCTTTTGCTTTCCAAGAGAGGTAAGGAATGTGAGCATCTATATAAAATTACATGAAGATAATGAAAGTTTTTCAAAGTTCGAACCTGAAAAATATGTGTGAGTTGTAGTGTTTCTTGTTATGGAAAGAGAGTACAGTTAACTGAATTTCAGATCCAAGCTGTACCCTGGTTTTCAGATAATGATCCCAACAAAAGTATAAATTTTCCCCTTTTAATAGAGCTTGGGATGTTGGGTTTTCATATTAATGATTTAAAGTCAAAATGTTAGAAAGTGGGGAATTATATTGTTGGTTTTAAATCTGAAATGATATAACTCATTAAATTAAATTAATAACATATTGATTAAAACAGTAGCTCACATACTTCCTACTAGCTATAACTCACATTGCCTGTTATCAAAAGGATCCTTTTTTCCTTTTGAAATTAACCCAACTATTGTTCTATAAAGGGGCTTGGACTATAATGTTCAGAAGCTTTGGTTAGTAGAACAAAGTCTACTGCATTTAATGAGTAAACTGCCCATTAATGTTACTTTTGAAAATCAAATTTCTAGAGCCTTGTCCCAACATTGATTTTAAAAAAACCTAGGAAGTTTAATTAACATTTTAATTTTAATGTGCTATTTTGAAGATCTGCTTTTTCAGAACTTTACATAGCAATAACTATTGGTTTTTTTTAAAAAAAACCTAAACTTTAAAAAGCATGTGTTTCATGGATAGTAAAAGGTTAATGCATATGGACTGAATATAATAGTCACATGAAAATAAGAAGTCCAAGGGATAAATGTGAGACCTCCGTGAAGTTCTTGATCTGTAAATCTCATCATTTTTCACCATTGGCTCTGCTGGCTAGGAGTTGTAGTTCTACAGCAAGGGTTCCCAACCTATGGCCCACAGGCTGGATCCGGCCCTTGACCTTACTCCAGCCTCCCCTGCTGCTAGCTGGAATTGGCCACGGACTCATTTATGGCCTTCGTAAATGCATTTACAACAGCTGTAAATGAGTCTGCGACCGTCGTAAACACATTTACAGCAGCCACGGACACATTTTATGGCAGCATTTACAGCCGGGGGGGGGGGACCACCAGTCTGACCCACTCAGCTGTCTGAGGGTGTGTGGTCCGGCCAGCGGCTGAAAAACATTGAGAACCCCCCCCCCCTGTTCTACAGGATTTGGAGACTCACAGTTTGCTCACACCTGGCCTAAACTGTCCAAGATATTTCAGGTGTAGCATTATGTTGATCTTAGAGTCTGTATAAGAAAAATAATGACGAGAGAGGAAGATCGTTCTATCAAAATACACCTATGAACTATTTGTCCCTCATTTTGCTAAGCCAAACTGGTCTGAAAAGTTGATCATTGTTAGACTTTGGAAGAGTATTTCATTATATTGATACATCTTTCTTATTCCCAATGTTCCCAAAAGTTAGCCCAAAACAAGATTTTAGAAACTGAGAGGGTAGGACTGACCTTTTGTTGTTATTGCTTTTGTTGTTCAAATGTTCCTTTTTTTAAAAAAAATGAGTGTAGTTTTCTGCTCAGTTTTCCAAGAAACATGAGTATGCCTCCTCTTTTCCCTATGGCTGTATGTGTAGGGACTTCCTTCAACTGGTTTTGACAAACTGCATTATTCTTGGATGTTTAGAGTAAATGTTTATTTTCAGTGAGTGATTTGTTAGATTTCTGTTTTCCTCCACCCCACCAATCAAATTTTACCACTATGAGATTTGGCAATGATAAGTCATTGCGTTTATAGACCACTTTAGTTCTCTGTGATTAAATTAAAATTTCAACTGTATGATGAGACCAATGCTATCAATGAAATAAAATGACTTTTACAAAGGTAGAAGAAATGTCTGATGTCTCTTCAATCCTAATTTATTATTTTAAATAAATAAAATGTCAAATAAAAAACATAGCTCCATCCACAAATTTATCTTACATATGCTTTTCAGAAATTACAGTTTAATTCATTGATATTTGATTTTTTGTGTGTAAGGCCCCTAAAATCCAGTTTATAATGGGCTGCGAGAGAAAAATTTGATTTTTAAACCCATGACGTATGCTCTTGAATAAGATGGTCAGCCTTGACTATCCGTATTGCAGCTGCATCTCAAACTGTTACAAGAAATCCTCGGATTCCTCAAAGATTAAATTAATCTCATGTCTCTTAAAGAGTTGAACAATCACCCACCATTTTTACTCATCTCTGAAATAGCTCTTCACAATGAAATGATGCCCTACACCAGGGGTGCCCAAACTACGGCCCACAGGCCCAATTAGGCCAGTGCATCTCATTAATGCAGCCCGCAGTGAGCACCCAGGCTCACCATGGACCACCATCCCGCCTGACGTCAGCAGCGGAGGCAGCAACTGCACTTTGTCCTTGCTACTCTGAGCAGCCTCTGGCTTGGTTGATTACGCGGCGCAAGTAGAGGTGCCCGGGATGGCTCCGAAAATTTCCCCAAGGCAGCAATCCATATCCCCAAAGGCTGCTGAAGCAAGGCAACCGAGACAGACGCTGCTCAGAGCAGCAGGGATGAAGCGCGGTCACTGTCTGCCACCACCGCTGCTGACATCGAAATGGTCAACAGCGGGAGCAGACCGCCTCAGCCCCCCGCAGCTGTATATCGGGGACAGGACCGGCCCGCAGTGGGTGCCCAAACTATGGCCCATGGGCCAGATCCAGCCCCTGACACCAATTCATCTGGCCCACACCGCCCTTGCCGCTCCTGGAAGTGAAAGTAAAACGTGCCTGAAAATTCTTTTTCAATACAGTATATCAGGAGACACACATAAGAGATTGCTCTTTTACTTTAAGTTTTATTTTTTCACCCTCCGGCCCCCTTGAGGTATGAACAGAGATTACAGGGAGGCTAACCTATTATCAATTGCAGCAATAATATAAAGCTCTGACTGCAGTGGCTCAAGTAGTTAAGACACTGAACTTGAAGTTGGCAGGTCAACAGTTTGTTACCCGAGTAATGTATGATAGAATGAGCTCCCATCCTGTTCCAGGTCCTGCCAACCTAGCAGTTCAAAATTAAGAAATTGCAAGTAGATAAATATACCACTTTGGTGGGAAAGATAACAGCGTTCCATGCAACCCAGCATCTTTCATGCTTGCCACATGTCCATGGAAATGTCTGAAGATGCAGACAGTGCTGGCTCTTTGGCTGTAAACAAGGATGAGCACTGAACCCTAGAGTTGGATATGACTGGGTGACCTTTACCTGACCAGCATAGGATGAAAGTCCTCTCTCTCAATGTCACTGGATGGCACTGCCACCAGGAAGCAGACACCCTTAATCTCCTGTCCCAGTTTGATATTCTAGTGCAGGAAACCTGGACAAGGCCGGATAACTCTCTGAAGGGGTATCACTCACATGCCATAGAGTTATCAGCAGGACTGGGCCCAGGTAATCTCAAAGGCGGACTGGGTTTACTAATCTCCACCACTCTATGTGTAACCACCACACTGCTTAGTCTTCTCAATCAACTGGTGATGGCTGCCAAGATCCAGCTAGGAGCCATTGCACTACTGGTAATAAATGTATACCTACTTCCACAATGCAAGAAATCTGAAAGTACAGTAATAGCTCCTGGACCAAACTTGAAAATTATATCCTTGAGCTGACATATTCAAAAGCATTTACGATAATGGAAGGGGACTTCAATGCCAAAATGGGGCAAGAGGGCAGTGCATTGTTGTTACACTACCAACTTCCTCCACCCAACCTGGAGGCTGAACTCTCTCACCTCAACTGCATCTCTAAAGATAAGAAGACAAACTATGCAGGGCTTTGCTTAGCAAAATGGCCATCAGACTCGGTCTCCAAGTACTGTCTATTAATTTATTTTTTAAGATGGCTTCTTACAGATGTCTCACAATATGATCATGGCTATATTAGTAATTTTCTCTTAATGACTAAGCTGGTGTCATAAAAAAGCACTTGGGAATCTAATGGCTGAGCATCTCAGAAGAGTGGCTGAGGATGATGGTAAACAAAATTTGCAAAACCTAAATGTCTTGCCCTATTAAAAGAACCGATAAAGGAACAGAGAATGACCCACACTATCTCAGTCTGTCCAAGTATATCCACCCTTCCCAAATCAGTTCTTCTACTTGTATATTAAGTATTTTATTTCCTTCTGTAAATTCACAAGATGACTGTTGCTATGTAGAATCAAACACATGCACGCAATTACCTGAGATGTGAATTTAGCAAAAAATATGATACTTTGTTAATCTACTAAACCCCAAAATCTAATTCAAGCCAGAAAAATTCAAATCGATTCACTATGAATTTACACCCAGGAAATCAGGTTTCCCAGATTATCTGGTTTCCCAGGCTTCAGGCAGTTAAAAGGAATCAACAGGGAGAGGAATGCTTGGGAACCATTTGAATGTTCTCCTTCCCACACATGTGATATCTGATTTTCCATGTTTCCCTCTTCCCTCCCTGTTACATTTTGCTTATTTTCTAAGGATTGCTGCTGTAGCTAAGTAAGTGACTGAAGGCAGAGGGGAGGGGAGGCAGGAATCAGCAGAAAAAAAGAGGCAATCAGTATTGTTTTTTCTTTGTTAAGGTTACTCTAACCATCTCATCAAGAAATCTGGAAGACCAGAGGAGAGCTACACTAACAAGTTGGAATCAAGACTGGCTGAAAAGGTCCTCTTCTCTCTCTTACCAGTTCCTTGCAGTTCTTTTCCCTTTGGTCACCTAGCTCCTAGCGCTAGGGCAGAAGGGCTTTAAAAGAGTAATTAGCTCTGTAGCCCACTGTTGATTAAGCTAAATGGCCTATGAAGGATTTCCTGAATAGTCAAATCAGACACAAAATTGTCTATGAAATGTAAAATGTATTTATTTCAGTCCAGATAGCGTATATACAGTACATGTGTGTGCATGCATAGAGACAGAATAATCAGTCTTTCCATATAGATATACATTGTGCATATACACAAATACACAAACACACATCTGTACACATTCATTCCTACATACTTGGGCAGAACTCAATATAGCTTACGCTCACAAGGTACGTGTATAACTAAAAATACTGTACAGTAACCACTACACACCATTTCATACATCATAGCACATTGTTCTCCCCAGAAAAATCAAAATCTTGGGACAGTTCTACTGATAAATAACTGACGTTCTTCCATCTTAAGCAGCTTCTTCAGCAGAACAGTCAATGCCTGCATAGGTGAATTTCTCATACAGTGTTGTATTTACGTAAGTCTGGAAAGACAACCAAGAAAAACAAACTCAGTACATTTTTGCTGATTTATTTATTTACTTACTTAAATTCGTATACCGCTCTCCTTGCCAGGGCAACTCGGGGCAGTTAACATCTCATATAAAACATCGTCATCAATATGAATAAACATTCTAAAAGATTTAAACTAAGACGTAGCTCAGTTGGTAGGAGGTTCCACAGGGCTGGAGCAGACACAGGGAAGGTCCTCCTTCTAGTGCCAGAGAGGTGTGCCTCTCTGGCCGATGGAACAACTAGAGAGTCTCTCCGGTCCAGTCTGGTGGGAGGGACAGATGTTCTTGGGGTGAGGCAGTCTCTTAAGTATCCTGGCCCACTACCATGTAGGGCTTTAAAGGTGATGCTCATTCTCATTTTTTCCTCTGGGAGCAAAATGTTTGTACTTTTATCCTCTCTATATTAAAAAAACCCCTGTGCATTTCACGGAAATCTGTCCTTTGCCTTCCCTTAAATACACATAATCAATCCATCATCTAAAGGCTGATATCGGAAGCAATTTATATAATGCAGTGACACAAAGACACATACCCCTCATCACCATTTCAAAGAAACCACTTCCCACAATGAAAAAACCAACACCAGTGAACATTTTCACATGTGCCCCAGTTACCAATATGATCCAGTCCACCAATGTGATGAAAAACATCCATGTCACTAATAATATGGCTCGGGGCAATGGTTGTCAGCAGCAACCATGGTGAACCATGAGTTGGAGCTCAACAATGCTCTTTTGAACTTAAGCTTACAACTATTGTAGTCCTTACCTTTCTTTCTTCCAACATTCTGTTCAAGGATACAAGTATCTGGGCAAATGATGGCCTCTCATACGGCTTTTCTCTCCAGCACTGTCTCATTAGATCATAACTAAAGAAGGAAACACCAGTCATAGCACTATATTGGCAAAGGTACCATCAGTGGCCTTAAGCTGTGTGGCAGCATTTGTTCAACAAGTTGTGATGATTTGTCAGAGCACAACATGAAGGTCAAACCTGTAAAAAGTATAAAGCCACCCCATTCCCTACAATCCCTTTGCTGGTCATGATTTCTATTACTTCTGAATTTGAAACACAAGTGACAAATAGGAAATTAGATTGACCACTGGCATTGAACTCTAATGTAATTTGATATTTTGAAAATGTTCCATTTGGGTCAAAAGCATCTTCACTTTCAATGGGAACACACTTGGTAGTAAGCATAATGCATCAGTAGTTACACGTTTGATTGTTTTTCCTTTAAGCTGATCAAGTATGTTTGCACTTGAAGGGTGAGATCTTTCTTCAACTAATTGAAACATTTTCAGAAAATCAATTTGTCTTACTAGCAAAACCTTTCATAAGGCTGACTGAAGAGAACCAGGTTTTCTGCTCTTATGAAAATCATAGTACAGTCATACTTCACATAAAGAATTTAATTCGTTCGAAAATTCCTATGGAAAAACTCGCATAACGAGTGTTTCTATGGGGAAAACTCGCATAGCGAATTTTTTTTCATTATGCGAGTTTTCCCCATAGAAACGCTCATTATGTGAGTTTTTCCATAGGGAAAATCTGACTCTCATAGCGTCGGACTCACATAGTGAAAATCTTCGTTATGCGAGTTGGACCGGTTAGTGAAAAACCCGCTCGTTGTGTGAGTTTTTCGCTAAGCGAAACACTAGTTATGCAAGGTTTGACTGTATAATTTTTCTTTGGATTGCTGAAAACATTGTTTTCCTTCAAATCCATGTGTAGTTTGTTGTGTAGTCTGTAATTTGTTGTGTAGTCTCTAAAATAAACTACTCCCTATTAAAGACGGTTATTGCTGAATTGCCCCTCCCCAAAGCAGGCATAAGAAATCCGTATTCAATCCAGAAGCACCAGTATTCAACACAGCAAGAACTTAATTAGGGTGTGATCAGACAAAGAAATAGCTTGCATTTTGGATCACTTGTGGCATAGTACGGTGTAAGCTATTTCCTAGCAATCATATGACACACAGGAGATTGTGAACCAGTCCAACATCCCAAGCTGGACCACTGTGGTCCATTGGCAAAGCTTCTTTTTTTTTTTTTAGGGCCCAGAGTGATTTCTCTAGGGATTGGTCACTTCAAGAGAGATCAATCCCAGCAAAGCAACCCTTTCCAGGGTGATCAGGCATGATCCTTTCTCACCATCTAATCACAGCCTTACTTACACCTCATCATCACAGTTGAGAGGCTTTTCCAGTCTGTAGCCTTGAGGCAATTTCTCATATAGTTCTGCACAAGTCATCCCACAGTATGGTGTTCCACCTGAAACAGAATATTTATCGATTGTCTTGAGGAAGCATCTCCACCATCCCCCACCACCATTTTTAGTTGCACTGCTATAAATAAGAGGGTTGGTGTTGTCCTTCTAGAACAGGGTTTCTCAATGTTGGGTGTTCTTGGACTTCAAATACCAGATGCTCAATTCAGCACATCCGCTAATCAGGGTTTATAGGAATTGCAGCTCAAGTACACCTTAGGGCCCAAAGTTGAGAAACCTAGTTCTAGAAAGAATGGAACTCTTCTTCAGCCGGGAGGGAGAGAACACCTGCCGTAGGTGCCCGGGCCACTCCAATGCCGGCGGTCCCACCCCTCCTGCTGAACTTAAAAAGGACTCTATGGCAGTGGGCCCCAGGATCTTGCCACCCTGTCCTCCGGACTTACTCTTGGCCAGGGTGACAAAGGGAAATGGGTGAAGCTGTATTGTTGTGCTTGCTTGTCTGTCATCTTGCTTGACCACACTCATCTCCCTTTGACCCCCTGAATTTGGTGTATAAAAACTATGTCTGTAAATTCCACTCTTTGTCGGAAGAAGTGGACTTGATCCACGAAAGCTAACAATAAAAATAAAGCAGTTAGTCTTTAAAGTGCTACAGTGTTTTTTTATTTTGTTTTATTTTGTTTTGTTTTCTGATATGGATAAAGTTATGTTATACCAGTATATTCAGAAAAAAACCCTCATGGAAGTCACTGTAGCTTACTCCGAGGTAGAGCTTTATAGAATGGGTGGGCCATCTTGACAGGTCTAGTTTGGCTTTCCCAGATTTATTTATTTTATTTATTTAATCAAACTTTTATGCCGCCTTTCTCACAAAGACCCAGGGCAGCTAACAAATCTTTAAAACACTGTAAAAACATGGTATAAAAACAGTATTAAACAGGATTAAAAGTTACAAAAATTAAAAGAGATTAAACAAGTCACACAGAGATTAAACAAGTCACACACAGGGAGAGATCCACTAATGGGATGGCTACCTCCTGTTGCTGCACCATGAAAGTCAGGTGGCAAATTGTACCATCTAAGTGTGGTTGAAATCTAGAAGCAACAATCAAATCAAGCAGGAACATTTCTTTCAAGGGCTTGCTGGTAACAGAAGTCCGAGCCCAAATGTTGCCTGTTTTAGGGGTGGGGTGGGGTGGGCATAAGCTTGCACCCTAAATGTCTTTTAAAAACCAGCCAGGTAAAATTTTGGAGGATAAATTGAGTAATAGCAATTTGTCATCACGTTTGACTAGAATGGCCCTCTTCTCAGAGACTATGTGGAAGGACAGTTGCTTTCAGGTTCCACCCGGAAGATTTCAGGAAATACGATACACTAACTGGATTAATGATCTGATCCAGCCCTGTTCCTCTTATATTCTTATGTTCTAATTAGAATTAAACATTATAAAAATGAATACTTACCTAAGCTAACTATTTCCCACAAGAGCACACCATATGACCACCTACAAATAGGACAAAAAAACCCCACTGTGATCTCTTCCAGCTGTTTAGAAAGGCTGCATACTATATTTTAAACATAGTGCTATAGAAGAGAGGCACACGTAGAATCCTGTCTAAAATCTGATTCAAATCTAACATGCTGTTAATCCCTTCATTCTGTTTATAGAAGCCACTAAGCAGCTTGTATTGTATTTAAGGATGGGAGGGAGGAAATCTTGAGAGGAGAAATTGGGGTGTGTGTGAAGATAATAGGGGGAGAAGGTTAATTTTTGGTACGGGAGTCAAGGCAAATTTGCCAAGAGAGTGAAGAAACATTCCGGAAAGTCACCATGACATTTAAAAAAACAGACAAAAATTGCCAAAAATGTCACCTCCTGCCATTAGTCTTTTGGAATAAACAAGGGATTAGTCATTGTGTCAAAATCCTGCACTGTTTAAAAGTCAGTATTAGAAAGACAAATACCACATAACCATTATGGCTGTTGTCTCTCATTAACACCTCCCAAACACGTTTCAAATAATGTGGCTATTTCCAAGCTCTGTCTTGCTGGGACTACATTATTCTGCACAAACTAAAGAATTAGAAATGGTAAACATTATCACTCACACATCACTGTTTGTGGTATACACACTGTAGTTGAGGGACTCAATTGCCATCCACCTCACAGGAAGTCTCCCCTAAAATGAAGAGATCAGGATGAATTTATAGCCTCTCACTGTGGCCACCTTACATTCCGATCAGATTTTCAATTTCTAACCTATGTTAGTGCGACAGACAATGTCAGTGCCTGCCTTCTCTTGGGCTGTGGATCTCAGCCAGTCATGGTTCCTTGGAAGGCTGTGATGTGGGGAGTGAAGGTGAGAGAGTTGTATGAGCCCTGGAAAATGGGTTGTTGAGAGTGGTCTTGATGGGGAAGGAGGTGGCTGGAGTGAGAGAGTGGTGTGGATTTGCTTAACTATGAAAAAAGCAAATAACTGGTAGCTAAGACACAGTGAAGTGGGGAAGTGAAAGTAAGGAGATGTTTGTGCCACACTGAAGATGTCACCACCAAGGAAGCTACAACTGACAGTTCAATGGCGCATGGTTTATGTTCCTATCACAGCCTGATAAATAAACGTTTGTGTGTGCTTTTTAACAATAGCCTATGTGTGAATGGATTTTGTAATTTCTGTAATTTTGTAATTTGAAAATGTTTAATTTCTTTTTAGCCTAATTTTTTAATATTGTATTACTCACATTTTAAAATTGTTAATAGTGAAGTGAATTTTGATAACGATGGTTTTAGAATTATGTATTTTTAAACCTGTTTTGTAAGCCGCCCAGAGTTGGGATTACCCGATTGGGGCGGGATAACAAGTTAGAATAAATAAATAAATAAATAAATTTTGGAATGGAGGATTCCTGTTACCCTATCACCTGCTACCCTTAGAAATCCAGATACTATCTCTGGTGATTAATCCCCCTTTATGATATTCTTGTGGTGAAGTTAGGTAGGGAAGTAAAGGGATGTAGAAACTGAGTGGAACTGGAAAGTGGATAACATTAGAATATGTATGGCTATGTCAGATAAGCTATTTGGAAACTTGTACATTAACCTTACTCTTTAATAGTTGATGAATCTTTTCTTACATTTATGAGAATACAAAAACTTTGTGACTTAAATGCCTGACAAACATCTGCCACGAATTTTTGGGACATTCATCTATAATTTTTCTGCACTGTACACAATATATTGGTGCTTAGCTTGAGGGAGTGGTGTTCCAACCATGAAAGCTCAGTGACTAATGGATTTTTAGTGACATGATAAAAGAATGTCCTTCTCCTCCATTTATGTTACTGAGAATGGTTTCTCCAAACTGAATAGGTAAAAATCACTAAACCCACTATGTTAGGGCACATTTATCTTAATATATTTAGCATGTCTGCAATAACACCCAAAACCATGGACTTTAAGGTAGTTTCTACTATAGGTGTTGTCTTCTTGAAAGTTCTGGCATCATTCAGATTTAAACCACATTATTTTTAGGATAATGGGCAACTAGATAGCAAGGATGCAATGAAGTGTGGTATACCGCAAGAAATACTATAACCCAATGGGCTGACCTCTGAACAAAAAATAGGGTTGAAAGTTTCTGTGGGTACTTCCTTACCATAGTCTTTTTGACATAAACCTCTTGGCCTCTAGACAACCCAAAGTCTGCTATCTTGGCAACATAGTTTTCTCCAACCAAAATGTTTCTTGCTGCCAGGTCACGGTGGATAAACTGAAGGGAAAACAACAACCTCATATTAAAACCTACATGTTAGTTTAATCTAATATTTAGGGAGAGGGACCTGAAATGAAATAGGGTTCAGGCTTCTAGTCAGTTGGCCATACTTTTCCCCCAGGATATTTCATAGCATTTAAATGTTTTCTGCATGAGTAGTTGTGCATCTTTCTACTACTATATTTTGAAACTCATAAGATCCAAAAGCTCAGCAAGATTAAGCACCAGAAACAAACATCAGGATGAGAAGAAGTTGGGCTTGGCCCAAATGAAGCCTCGGTGCTAACTTACACTCTTTGGGTCAATACTTTACTAAAGGATCACAGAGTTAGTTAATAACTTGTGTTTAGAAGAGACAAACCAGTGGCTGACCTGTTTCTGGCTCAGGTAGTCCATCCCTCTCGCCACGTCAGCTGCGAAGTGCAGAAGCTGCTGGGAGGAAAGTGTGGAGGCAGTACTGTTGGCAATGGCAAATGCTGGGTCAGTCTCAAGGACCCGGCTTTTCCGGAGAAAGTCTAGCAGGTTTCCATGGGGAGCATATTCAATGGCAAGGTACAGATAGCCTGGCATAAAACAGAGCAACCTGTTCAAGAACATCAGTTTATCAAGCAGAAGACTGCTGTGGGATTGAGCTGTCTGGAAGCATTCATGCATCCTACAGCACATGAGTTCCTTTCCCCAACCCCTAGGTTTCCATTCTGTGCCATACAACTCTAGTTGCCAAGCTCTTCTGCAATTGTGCCATTCCTTGACCACTTCCCTCTGCAATGTTTTTAAAGTGCTTTTTTATACAACGAGATGAAATCTCCCCATCTGCAGTCGGAGACTGGGCAAAAGTACTTGAGGGCCTAGGTTTCAGTGAACCTCCAGGGGGAGGAAGCCCTGTAACTATGAGCCACTCTCTAAGAATACTTCTGTTTATGTTCCCACTGTACGAACCTGCCTCACAGATGGTAACATTTAGAAAAAACCAGGGGGACATTTCGGAGATAATAACAGGGCATAAGGGAAGATATAGTTCCTATGGTATGTTGAGAGCACTGTGTAGAATTGAGCCAGTGCAGCTATCAGCCCAATGCGCCTGCAGGAGTTTCTGCAGAAGAACAGAAGACAAAACATTTGTACCAGCCGAAGCTTTTCAAAGGTGGGTATCAAACACTTTCAGTTTATTTCTAGGTGAAACTGGAAGCGATCACACACAGTCACAAGGCTCTAAACCAGTGTTTGGCTGATCAGTGGTTTGGGGAATTGACATAGACTTCTGGGAACTGAAGTCCAAAAACCAAAGGTTGGGAAACGCTGCTTTAAATGCTCCAAGGCCAGGATATATGAAGGACCAGTATGTTCCACATGAGTCCATCCACTATCTATAATCAAGACTGGAGACCCTGCTATGCATCCTACTACTTTCAGAAGTGAAATTGGCCTTTTCTGTTACAGTGTACATTCTCTTAAAATAATTATGTTTACAGGTTCTCACTGACGTGGGGTTTCGCATTCAAATCTTTAGTAGGTGTGGCTTGAACATGCATAGAGAGCTCAAACAGAAAAAAATTAAGCATTTTCATTTAATTGGTTTTTTTTTGTTTAATGTGATGTATCAGTGTACAAATGCCAACCAATCCTATCCGTCAAGCATAATTCAAAGCAAATTCTATAGAAAAGCATCGTACCTCGATGTTCACATGCTCCCAAAAGATTTATGATATTTGGATGCTGTCCAAGCTTGCAAAGTACTTCCAATTCTCCAGCAAAATCTCTGTGATCGTCCTTGGAAGCATATTCTGCAAATAGATTTTTGTGTTTTGTCTTATGCAGTCATTTCTTCCATAGGCGATAAATTCTATAATATTTACGATGTACATCATTAAAGATGAAATTCTAAGGAAATATGTGCTGCGTTGTATTGTGAATCCTTACTTTCTTGTTTTGATCAAATTAACAGCCCAGGGACCTTCTGTTATAGGGCAGCCTTGAAAAATTACAATTAAATACAAATAAAGAAGGAGAACCACAGCCTGCTGTGTGCAGTGAAGCTTACTTTCTCATAGCCATTTAGGATTGTAGTCTTACACATGTTGAGAAATTTGCCAATGGCTCTTCATGTGCATTCCCGCACTCTCTGTGATATGTTGAGGGTAGTGTGCAGAACTGAACCAATGTAGCTATTAGAACACAAGTACAATGCTTCTGCATAATAACAGAAGGAATTATTGGCACACAATGCACATTATGACCTGACCTCCTGACTTTTTCATTCACCTGTTTCCAAAGCAGAATGAGGAACAGCCCCCAACAGTGTGCCAGATATAAGGAAGGTTGGAAGCTTCTGTCCAGTGATGATGGTGGCTGGAGATTCTGGGACTGGTATAAGCTCTCCTTACACCAGGTTAGACCATTTTTCTGTTTAGCTCAGGAGTGTCTTGACAAGGAGCGTACAAATGTGGCCCCAAATGTGGTTCTCAAATCCCATACAATCGTAACATCCAGCATGTCCTATCCCCAAAGAATAATTGGCACTAAAAAGACCACCTGTGCTCTCTAGTGGACGTGGGAATAAATTTTGCCATGTTTTAATGATCTCTCCACTAAAAGTTGGCCATAACGTGTGTTGTGTACCATCAAGTTTGAAACATCTTATGGTTGGATTGCTCAGTGAGTTAGGCGTCTAGCTGTAGAGCCGGAAGTTGGGAGTTCAAGAGCCAGCCTGTGTGGCCTTAAAGTGTCTCCAGCAGAAGGGAATGGTAAACCACTTCTGAGTACCCTGTACCTAGAAGAGCCTCAAAAGGGATCCTCAACCAGCAACCAGTGGGCCAGATGGGATCCACGGCACCATTTCATGTGCCCCCTGCCTCCACCATACCAGGAAGTACCATGTGGTGGAGGAAGGGCAAAATGGCCATCTGGGCCCTGAAACTGTCTGAGGGAGCGTGACCCGGCCCCCGGCTTTAAAGGGTTGAGAACTCCTGCTATATGTCAAGCTCAACATGTAAGTATTATTATGCTTTCAAAGTAAGTGAGATATTCAAGGAGGATTTTTACCAGCTCCATCCCCACTCCTTGCAAATGAGTTTAAACTTTTTTAACCATTAGAGGGCTTTTTCAGTTAAAAAAAAGGCTAGATTTTTGCAAGTAAAAATAGAGATGTGCATTCCGAGAGTGGCCTTCTAAAGTGAATGGATGGGCAAGTGTGATCCCTGGCCACCCCAGATCACATTAGCTATCAAGATTTCAAATAGAAGTCCCACCTAGTCTTTATGGGACATGATATGGATGTAGGACTTATTACGCTGAAAGAATGTGCTCCACTACTGAGACACTGCCAAGACTTTCTCTATGTAGAGATCACAAACCAGTGGTGTATAACACAGAGTTGCTGTTTTTATTTTTAATACCAAAGGCTACTTTGCTGATTTAATATACCAAAGGCTACTTTAATACCAAAGGCTACTTTGCTGATTTAACACCAAACACTACTTTTCATTAAAAAATAAATCCAACCACCATCTAGCCTCTGTTGCATGCATTTTCACATTAATATGGCTATTCTCTGTAATTCACCTTTAAGAATAGGGCCACTTTAAAATGCAACCATTAGCAACCTACAAGGAAGGCACTCACTGGACAAGGAATAACATTAAAGAAGGATATAGCTGAAGATCTCAACCTCCCCTATGTCACTTGGAGGACTCTGAATAGGCTGAGGGCTGGAGCCTCTAAATGCAAGACCAACATGCTCAAATGGAGGCTGCTGGCAGATAACAACACACTGTGTGAATGTGGAGAGATATGGAATCCAGCTCATTTACTGGTTCGGCAATTACTACCAGAGACATCAGTGGTGGGCATCAGCAGGTTCACACCAGTTCGCCAGCAAAAATTCCAGTAGCAGAAATTCTGGCTGACCCTGTCCATCCAAGTTTTGAAATAAAGTAGTCCTTATTTGGGTGCAACACAGGGCTTTCGCCCTGGTCATGCCCATCATACCACATCCAAAATGTGGTAGTAAATTTTTTTGGAGCCCACCACTGAGAGACATGTACCAATGAAGATTTAATCATAGCCAATGACAAAGCCAAGAAAGTGGCTTCATTTTAGCAGTCCAAAGTTTGATCTGGCCATAAAATAAGAAGAGGCAACTTACAAATATGTCTTGTGGATTTACTGGCCAGAGGCTATTGTCCAAGAGTGACTGTGGACCAAGCAGAGAGGAACCCTGGGAAGGGAAACTGCTCATGCTACTTCCCCTTCTACTAATCTACTCACCCTTCATCCTTTTGATGGCTGCATCCATTCGCAACCCATCCTTCTTAATTCGTGCTTTAAGAACTTGGCCAAAGTTGCCCTCTCCAATCACATCCTGAAATTTGATGTCATTCCACTCCAGAACTGGGTAAAAAGTGGGTTCAGGACTGTTTTTGGCTTTTCGGCTCAGTGTGAGAGTGCCTGAATTGAAATGTACTGCTGGCTCATCCCTCTGGCAATAAAAAGAAGAAGAAGTAGAGAGAAAGCAATATCAACAGGATTGTACAATAGATACAACAGATATATGCTGAAATCCATAATCCTGATAAATAATCCTGAACATAGGGCATCCAGTTTGCTTGGGGAGGCACCTCCAGCCAGCCCGATCTTAAAACAGTCAACCTGCCTGGGCTGTCTGCTTTGGGATCGGGGTGGCTGGAGGTGCCTTCCACCCCCAGTCACCCCATCCCAAAGCAGAGAGCCTGTAGCTGGTTTGGCTGAGGTAGGGAACAGGCATGCCCGATCTTCCCCCAACCAAACCAGTAGATCTAAGCCTTGGTAGATTTATTATTTTTTATTATTTATTATTATGACTTATATGCCACCCTCCTCAAAGAAACCCAGGGCTGCTAACAAAGGTTTAAAAAGACATAAAATACAATATAAAATTCAATTTAAAATTAATATTAAAATATTAAAAACTAAGCAAAGATAAAAAGATTAAAAGTTCATACTTTGAGAGAGGGAGGGGTCAGATGAGCCAACAGGCTGACGCTACTGTCTCACCTAAACCCCATACTTGTCTCTAGCCCTGGGGGCTTTGGGTCTCTAGCCCTGGAGATCAACGTCAGGGAATTTGAGGCAAACAGTGTTTGCCTCAAATTCCCCAATATTAGCTGCATTTCCTTTCATAGCTGTAAACAAGCAGATACTCTGGCTGGTTGAAGGTAAATATTATGCACAGGTGTGTCTGGAATTATTTAAACCTAAATTTTAGGAATAAGCATGTGAAACTCACTCTGTTATATCCTTTTCTTTTTATTACACTTGCATTTTAAAAAATCTTACAGGTGTGAAATCATACATTCACAAAGATCTATGGATAGCTCCATGGAAAACTAGAAGGAATTGGTCAAACTGCATGGGAAACTGAATTAGTATTTGCTTTTCACCTTAGAAACCACGGGCAATCACATTACCAACAACTGTGGAAAATACTATGGAGTTTGGGACAGGCTGGTTTTGCATTTTCTTCCATTGATCAGGAGATCAAAGATGATCAAACAGGAGATGTGAATCAACCTGGAGTTCCCCCGCTCCAATCCACAGCCTTTCCTCTCCACCAAGAAACCTTCTATTTTTTTAAAAAAAAAATGTATGTAGAATTGCAAGTACAGTAATTCAATCGATGGAAGTGTGGCCCCTTAAACAGAACCACAATTCCTCATGTGATTTCACCCAGGGTGCGTGTGGAGGGGCTCATTTCCTTGAACCGCAACACCCACAATTCAACACATGTGGTGGGCTACAGTTTTGGGACATTTGCTTTAGGAGGAATCACGGACTTACCACCACGTTTTGGAAGGCCTGGGCCATTCTTCGCTGGAAGTTGGCACGCTTCAGTTGGAGCATGATGAAAAAGGCCAACAATATCGTCAGGCAGGTCATCCCGGCCGAGCCCAGGATCGCAATTAGCAACATTCTGCTTCCTTTCATCTCATACGGAACTGTGAGCAGGAGCACAGAAGATTATTCTTCTCTGGACACAACAGATTGTTCTTGTGAGCAAGAACCTTTGCACAGTCAGACTGCAGGGGACTCCATTTACACAAGCCCAAATTAATCTGATGTTGTAAGAGATCTCAAATGAAATCTTCCCTAGCCCTGAGAAATCACTAGACTACAGGGGAACGGTGGTGGGTGGGACATAGGTTTTAGCTCAGCTGTCAAATGCAGAAGACATATTTTGCATTATTGATGTTTCGCATTTATTTGCCAAATTTATATCACACCCGACGCAAATACTTGCAGAGCAGTTGACGATAATGAAAAACAGAGGTGGGAAAAGTTACTTTGTGAAGTACAGTTCTTGGGAAACTTAATTCAAGAAACTAAGTTATTTAAGGCTGTGACTGCATCACAAAATTTATTTACTGTATTTACATTTATACCCCATCCATTTGCATGGCCAAATGCAACATATAAAATAACCCAATATATAAAAAGAACACATGGCTTGTGTTGGAGTCTGAGACTACATGGGGTAGTTTCTGCTATTGAAATCAGTATAGTAGTCCAGACAAATATTATTTATTATCCTGATTCAAGAGTCCACATCACACTTTCCAATCAGTAGCATTTTCAATGGGATCACAGCCCCATCCTATAAAATTGTCCTCTTCCTCAGCTTTCCCCCCATCCCTTCCCTGCATCGTTCCCCTTTTTGTGGCAGTATAGCACTCATGTTCCTATCCTTTCTGGAAGTTGTAGCACTGGTTCTAAGTCTGACTCTGTCCATCTAGGGAACAGAGTTACTGTAATCCAGGAAGCCACCCCCCTCCGAGAAAATGTTTTATTTAATAATTTATTACATTTCTATACTGCCCAACTTGTGTGCATAAGTAAGTAAGTAAGTAAGAAAGAAAGAAAGAAAGAAAGAAAGAAAGAAAGAAAGAAAGAAAGAAAGAAAGAAAGAAAGAAAGAAAGAAGAGAAAGTGAGACAATTTGTGAACTCACTTGTGAACTCACTCAGAGGAGAGGAAAGAAACACAGACACGCTTTTAAAAAAATATTCTGAAGTGACATAGCAGTTTATCAGCCTAGTGAAATAGGCTAGTTTTTTTTTTAATTATCTGATTCTCAGCAAGGATTTCAGGCCATGGCAAGGAGGGTAGAAAAACCAAGAAGTTGGTAAAATTGTTTGTCAAATTTCATCTGGGTCATAGGCTTTCAGATCAGGGTAGAAGACACATTAGCAACGTAACAGTTACCTGATACAGTGCAATGTCTGACAAACATGTTTTCTTAAAAAGGAGGCAAGAAAGAAGAATTGTTGGGAGGAGAGACAGGGGCTCGCTTGAGGATTATTCCACTTGAGACATCACCACAGACATGTATCCAAATCCCCTATCTGGATTGAGATAGGCAATCAGATATACCAGAAAGGGCAAGAATTCCATTCATTAGAGTGCAGGATAAAAATGAGCAAGTAGAAGAGAATTCCCTAGTACTATGCAACATTACTGTAGGAGATTTGCAATATCCACATTTTTATAAATAATGGCAATTTAAAGTAAACCAGTGCAATATAAGAAGGGAAATGTTTGTAGTTCTTGTTGAACATTTGCCATGGTTTCATACTGAATCTTGCTTAAGTCTACTTGACAGTTTTGTATTGAATGCACATAACTAATTTAACATATTATCCAATGGGGAATTCCTGAACAAGAATTCAACTATCCTTGTTAGCTTGAATAACGATACAGATGATTTGGCTGGAATGCAGCTCCCCCGGTGGCTTAGTGGTTAAGGCGCTGAGCTTGGAGACTGGAAGGTCAGGTTTTGATACCCAAGGGCTGCATGGGGACATGAAAGGAGCCTCATTCGGGCATCCCCTGAGAGGAGTTTCTCCAGCAAAAAAATCCTTTCAACCTAGAGTAATCTCTGACACAAAATTATTATTATTATTGGCTGGAATGCTATTTGTGTTTTTATAAAGTCTTCATAACTTGTTATAGTTAACAGGGGTCGATTACACAGTATCATGGTGCTTCTCAGTTGGGTCACTGGGCAAGTGGCCTGGTAATATAGGGGCTGCCTTGGCTCAGTGGTTAAGAAACTTGCTTTGTTAGCTGGAAGGCCGGCAAGTTGGCAGTTTGAGACCCAAGTACTGCATGACAGCTTGAGTGCCTGTCTCTGTCCCAGCTCATGCCAACCAAGCAGTTTGAAAACAAGAAATTGCAAGTAGATAAATAGGGACCACTTCAGGGGGGGGGATCCTGGGGACATGAAAGGAGCCTCATTTGGGCAACCCTTGAGTGGAATTTCTCCAGCAAAAATCCTTTCCACCCAGAATAATTTCTGACACAAAATTATTATTATTATTAACTGGTAATAAAAAACCCAGCACGTTGTCAATTAGCTGCAATTTGCAATGGCAAGTCACAGAAACCTTATGAGAACTACCGGTAAGTGGATTTGGGGCACTATTTCACTAATATCAACCATTTTATCTGTGCAGATTTGCCCATATGCCCATCCAATCTTTGTTTTATGAGTGTTTAAGCAGTTTTCTCTGGCTGTGATTTTTGCATTTTTTACTTGTCTAACAAATTTCAACTCCTTAGTTTTACCTAACTGAATACAGTTGTACCTTGCTTAAAGAGCATAATCCGTTCCACAAGATTTCTCTTTAAGTGAGTTTGCTCTTTAAGTGAAACACCATTGTAAGTGACCAATTGTGATTTCTGGAAGGGGGTGGGATTGCGAACCCCGATTTATTTCTTAAGCGAGTTTTTGTTTGGTTTTAGTTTTTAAACGAAGCGAACATTCAGAGAAAATTCTGCTCTTTAAGCGAGTTACTCTCTAAGCGAGGCACTCTTTATGCGAGGTTTTATTGTATTTATTGCCTTCAATATATTAAGCCCAGGATTTCCTGCCTTTTGAGATTTTATCTCTTTATCTGAATTAATATCATACAACTTCATATATTGAAAGACTACTGGAACTAAGATTTTTTAAAAAATCCAGAGTAGTTTTTCAAGGGCTGCAGAAGGAAAAAGGGTTTGGAAAAACATTGCACTCTCCTCTTCTAACTAGTGAAAGTACCTTTAAGAGTTCTACTTATGAGAAACTATTTAGAATACAAGCTACACATCATATGGAAAGTAAAGGAGGAAGGAAGGGAACTTCTACCCAGCCAGCCAGACTGGCTGAATCATCACTAGTGATCCCCTGGGCAACAGATGTCACATTCAAATCTCATTAACTGTTGAAAATAAGAGCACATGTAAGAACAAACAACCGCTAACAATAAACCTCTGTAAGCATATGCTGTTCATATATCCCCAGGCAGGAAGCCAGATATCAGCTGACACTAACCTTTAGTTTCTGGAAGAGTCTTCAATTCATAAGAAGGATTTGAGATACTTGATCCTACATTGTTCTGAGCCATTATCTGAACCAAATATTCAGTGTTTGGTTCAAGACCCTTGAGATGGTACTGAGTAATGGTGGCATTTTTGATGGTGACATCAATGTGATTGTATTCAGTCTTGCCATATATTTTATAGCTGAGGATGATGGAGGAGATGGAATGTCCTTCAGCAGTTGACCAAGAAATTATAGCAGAGGAGTCTGTGATGTTCATGATCTTGACATTATCAGGTGAGGGAGGGAGTCCTACCACATAAACAGACAGGAGGACAGAACATTTTCTATTTCACATTTGTCTTTGCTTCCTTCACGAAAAGTTATGCATTTTGATTTCAATCCTACAAAATAATTCTACAGTGATCACATTTTGAAAAATTTTAAAACCTGGCTACAGTTAGTTAAATTAGTAATGTGCCCACTCAGAAGTAACCTCCAATGAGCCCCAATGATCTCAATAATACTTATGCTCACAAATGTTTGTGTAAGATTTAAGCTGAATCTAAATGAAATGGGGAATCTCTGGATTTGTGGCTCCTATATCTATGAAAAGGGTAAGCAAGCTATTCTGGATGGAATTGCACTGCAGATGCGTAACTTCAAGATAGTCCTGGAATCACTTCTGCTGCTGGGAACCCATAAAGACCTCAAGGATTTGGAACCACTTGGACCTGGCTTTGATTTCCCTACAAATTACAAAAACTCCTGGGCAGGGACAATCTAAGCACACTTGTTCATGCACTGGCAACACACCATTTAGATGATTGGAATTTCCTGTTGTTGGGTCTGTCCTTAATGCTGGCACAGAGACTGTCATTCGTGCAAAGTGTGGCAGCTGGACTGCTGGCAAGAACCGCCACATAGAATTAATAATATACTGAGTGCCAGTGCACTCCCAGTCTCAATCCAAGGGAACCAATTCCATCAACTTACGGTCACTGAAGGTCCAGCTATATAGATAGTCACTCCATTCTCCTTCAGATTTGCTGTTCACACGGATGCGGCAGACATACTGGTGTCTAGGCTCTAAATGGTCAATGACCAAAGAAGACTGGTTCCTTGGCAGTCGAAACACCATGATACTCTCCCCATTCATATCACCTGCACTCTTCTTTTCTACTTCAATTTCAATATGATCTTCTAAGTGCTGAGCCACTGGTTGCCATGACAAGTTCAGAGATGTGGTGCTTTTAGGAACAAGAATGAGGCCTTTGGGTGGAGGAAGACCTTAAAGAGTTTTGAGAAGGAAATGTAATGTTTCTTTGGCGCTTTTGGAACCAGAAAAGAACTCTTCAATTTATAGCGTATGCTCATATTGTAGACTATTAGGTTGTTGTTCATTGTAATGGCTACAATCAAGAGGCTGAGGCAATTTACACATACTAAACCCCTTTCCATCAGTTAATGTTCTGGCTGAAATCCATTTCCATTAAAAGCCATTTTATGAGAGTCTTTTCACACATCACTTTACATAGCAGAAAGTAAACTCAGGCTAACAACAGAACATATGCACGATATGGAGCTAGAGCTGGCTAATGACTTGTACAGATTTATCTTCGTTCTGAGTGTTTAGAGCATGTGCTTTAAAAGATCTTAAGTGCATAACAGGAGTTCATTCTGGCTTTTTTTATTTCACTCACCAAACCATTTTGTCAAGGATAACTTGGCCCCTGAGTTCAAATGCCAGGCTGGTTGCCAAACCTAAGATATGTTTTTTTAAAAAATTGCCAAATCCAGCCAGAGATTACAGCTAAAGCAATCAACAGCATGATTCCTAGTGTACATCTAAACATATAATATCAGCAATTTCAGCCAAAAGGGGTAAGACTCTTATCACTAAGAAAGGAATGAATAGTAACAATATTTTTCATTGGGATTGTCTCTTAATACTTTGAGGATAAAACAAATATTCTTTATTTTGCTTATCCTTGGTGGGGTGGGGGTGGGGAATCATTAGCTACAATGAAATTTGTCATTCCTGCATGACAGCAAGTAGATCAATACTCTTTTTTTGGTCAGCAACAGCATGTACTTTGCACAAAATTGTAAAAACTTTACATTTTGTGCAAAAAAGTGTTTATTTCCCAAACAGCAACTTTTTGTGCAAAATGCATTTTGTACAAAGCACACATCTGTTATTTTCCCCCAAAAGTTCCTGAAGCATAAACAGTATGGAAGACATTTCTGTGGACATGTGGCAGGCATGACTAGACACCAAAGTGCACGGAATGCTATTTACCTCACTGAAGTGGTACCTATTTATTTACTTGCAATTTCATGTTTTCAAACTGCTAGGTTGGCAGGAGCTGGGACAGAGATGGAAGCTCACTCCATCGTGCAGTACTCGGGTCTTGACCTGCCAACCTTTGGGTTGTGAAGTTCAGAGTCTTAACTGCTAAGCCACATAGCAAGATCTAAACTTTATATAATGAAGCCATGTCGATATATTATTTAGTGGCTCCCAACTTTCCTAACCTTTATTACTTCAATAGAAAACACAGCAATTTTTAAAAATCATGTCAGAAGCACGCAAAGGTTCTGCCTGGGTTGAAAGGATTTTTGCTGGAGGAACTCTGCTCAGGGGATGCCTGAATAAGACCTTTTCCCACTGAAGTAGTCCCTATTTATCTACTTGCAATTTCTTATTTTCGAACTGCTAGGTGGGCAGGAACTGACACAGAGATGGCCACTCATTCCATCATGCAATACTTAGGGCTTGAACTGCTGACTTGCTGACCTTCCAGCTAACAAAGTGAGCTTCTTAACCACTGAGCCACCACAGTTCCTAACACAGCAATAATAAGGGGAAATGGTCAGCTCCTTGTTTTTGGTTGAATGGTCTTTTACCATGGTAACGGCAACACTCACACAGAAAGCAGCCACAAATCTGAAATATGAGGTGTAATATCTCCTTTACGAGAAAAGTCCAAAGATCTGCATACCAAGAGCAGTTGTAGTGAAACTGGCCTGTGGCCCAGGATGTCCTACGCCCCCCTCTCCTCTGCGAGTCAGCCGGACACAGAAAGTATATTCTGTTTTTGGTTCCAGATTGTCTAGTTTCCAAGTCTCTCCAGTTACTAAGTTTGAAAGGGAAAAAACAATATAACACAACCAAAATATATTTTTAAAGGGAAGAATGTTTTTGTTGTTGTTCAGAATGTATGCTGTTTGTCCTTTTATGACCTCTCATCAAATATTTTTCTTCCTTTATGAAGCAAACAAAATAACTTATAAAATCTGTTCAGCAAAGGTACCTGAGAACATAGCGGATTACCTCTTTAATAGCAGTTTCAACTTTCTAGAACTTTCTTTTGGCATGGGCACTGTGTGGTCCTGGTTTTCCTCATTTCTGAAGGGCCGGACCCATTCGGTGTGGTTGGAGAGCAAGAGGTCCAACCCTAGGCCCCTCCAATGTAGGGTGCCTCAGGGCTCGGTGTTCTCGTTTCTCCTATTTAACATCTACATGAAGCCGCTGTGTGAGATCATCTGTTCCCACGGGGTGAGGTATCATCAGTACACAGATGATACCCAGTTATACATCTCGGCCCGTGGTGATTCTAGTGATGCAGTCAGAGTCCTATGGGACAATGGGCCGGAGCTGAATCACAGCAAGACTGAGTGGCTGTGGGTTGTGGGCCCTACATTAGTCCGGAAGCTACCATTTTTGGTACTGGATAGGGCTATTTTGCCCAAACAGTCAAGGTGTAATCTGGGGGTCCTCCTGGACTCATGGCTACTGCTTGAAGAGCAGGTGGCAGCTGTGGCCAGGAGGGATTTTGCACAGTTTCGAGTAATATGTCAGTTACGCCCACTCCTAGACTGGGACTCCTTGTACATTGTCACCCATGCTCTGGTCTAATGTGCTCTACATGGGGCTGCTCTTGAAGACTATTCGGAAGCTACAACTGATCGGGTGGTGTTGGGGTGTGGGTGGTATGCCTGTGCCTCACCACTGCTTCAGGAGCTGAACTGGTAACCAGTATGCCTCCGGGTACAATTCAGGATGCTGGTAATGACCTTTAAAGCTCTACATGGTAGTGGGCCAGGATACTTAAGAGACCACATCTCCACGAGAACATGTGCCCGTCCCACCAGAGCGGACCGGAGAGGTTATCTAACAGTACCATTGGCTAGAGAGGCATGCCTCTCTAGCATGAGAAGGAGGGCCTTCTCTGTGTCTGCTCCAACCCTTTGGAACCTCCTGCCAATTGAGTTGCGTCTTCAGATGGAGTTGCTGCCCTTCAGAAAAGGTCCAAATACATGGCTAACAGGGCAGGTTTGGGATGCCAGCAATAGGGCAACCTTAACCTGTTGGTTAGCCCAGTAAAGGTTCTTTTCTCTCTTTTAATCTTTTAATTCAATTTTAATTTTAATTTTAGTCTTTTATATTTTAAACTTTAACCTTGTATTTTGTGATTGGGCAACTTTTTAATCTTTTAATCTATTGCTGGGGGTGGGTTTGGGGATGGTTGATTTATCTTTGTTCTTCCTGTGAGTTGCCAGGAGTCTCCGGAGTGGGGCGGCAATATAAGGAGCTCCCTGACATTTTTGATTTTACTTTAAGCCAATTTCTTTATTCAGCAAAATTCAAGAGCACCATTTAGGTGTGTCAAGTATTGTGGTGAATTGCAGCTGGGTGAGTAGGGCATAAGAAATCCATTCCACAATTTGAACTCCATTTGTGCTTCATACCAGCCAAGTTACCAGCTTGTCTCAAATCTAATGGGAAACCAACAAGTTCTCTTTTATAAGAACAGGCATTAGTGAGATAGAGTTTGATTTGGATTTGTTCTCACTAACCTTAGTTTAAACAAACTGCAGTTCCCTGAGAGCACATGCCATAGAACTGTAGATTATAATTTAGCATGTAATTGAAATATGGATTTCTTCCACTGTATCTCAGATACACCTCCTGATCATGACAGAAAGAGTTTGAAGAGAAAAACCTTTTACTACTGGAATCACCGGAATGTCACAGTAGGAGCCCATCTCACCTCAAATAAAGAACATGTCCAAATTGTGCCTTGTAGACCAGTCTGGGATCTCCAGTTTTCAGATTGCTTGAGGATGGGGGAGCGACCCTTCCTCTGTTCCAACAATGCAAGTGACCTTTACAGGCAAGCGAAATACTTTCCTTGTTCCTCTGCAGAGGGATGGGGAAAGTGTAATTATACCCCCCCCCCCCGATGATCATTGTAGTACTGCATCAGTTAGGATGGGAAATTTTGGAAACTGCATGGTGGTAGACATGAGGAAAAATTCTCTGATAGGCATTTCCTCCCTCACACCCATCGGGAGCTACCTTTTTCAGATTTTTTGAGAAAGGCAAATAACTACAAGCAATTCCAGGTGATGTATATATCAAAACACTATATATGATCCTGTGATAACAACTTCAGTGTTTCTAGCAAACCTTTACCTTCAACTGATGTCCAGTGCAATTTGGCACTTCGGTAGAGAAGCTGGGTTGATACAATTGGTCCATCTCCAGAATACGGTTCAGCATTTATCTGAATGGTGAGAAAATTATGTCCTCTCTTTACCAGAGTTGGAGCTTTTTCAGGCAGTGGAAGAACTGGGAAGGAAAAGAGAAAATAGGAACATTATTATATCAATGCTATTTACTAGGATTGAAGTTTAGCAATGAAAAAAGTTAGTCTCTATCAGAAGGAATGGAAGACCAAAGAACTGTTATGAATACACTGAACCACCGCTTTACAGATGGCTGGCTTCACAGACAACTTGCTTCACAGACAGAAATCCACAGGAAATGATGGTCCTCTTCACGGACAAAAATTGCAATATGGACCGGGTTTCCCCAGGGTGTGAAGCTTTTTTGGGTTACTTGTGCATCCCATGGCACTTTCCACGGCAGTGGGAGGGTATTCAGAGCATTTCCGCTCTGTTTCTTGTGTTTTTGGTGCGATTCAGCAGCTTAAAAGAGGCATTCTGCATTTCCGGGGTAGTGGTAGGGAAAACAGCTGACTGTCAGGCCATTACCACAGTTGACCACTAGGGGGCACAAAGCATGGTTTCCCATAGGAATGCTTTGAAAGTCAATTTCTTCTGTTCTGAAGGTCAGAAAAAAGCCAAAAAGGCCTATTTTTTCCTGTTTAAAAATATTCATAAAGTGCACTTTGGAAATTTTCATCACTTTATAAAGAGTTTTGAACATTTAAACCTTTATTTTTGGCTTTTTTTCCTGAGCTCCAGAACAGTCCTCTCTTTACCAGAACAGTCTAGAATAGTCATCACAGTTCATTTTAAGGACAAATGGGTTTAAGGACAAATGGGTGGAATAATAATTTTGTAAAGTACAGTACCGAGTTCACTGTACTATATTTGCCGGCATATAAGATGCATTGGAGTATATGACGCATCCTGTTATTAGCAAAATAACCACTATAGGCCACTATATACAGTACAAGACATATTCCATCTTTCCATTGTATTTTAAGGTGGGGGGAGTGGGTCTTATACGCCAGCAAATAGGGTAAATACATCTGCTATATTTAACCCACTGCTCTCCCTCTGGAGGAGGGTTCACAGAATTAGTCCATCTCACACATGGCTTTTGTGACCTTTGTCTCTAGAATGGATAGGACTTTTGACTGCTATTTATACCTGACACTGTTCACAGTTGCTACCAGAATGATTAGACCAGCGTTCCCCATCCGTTGGCTTTAGGACTTCAATTCCCAGAAGCCTAAGTCAATTCCCCAAAGCACTGATCAGCCAATGTACTGACTTAGGCTTCTGGGAATTGAAGTCCCACTATGGGGCGTGTTCCTCATGTTGGGAACCACTTGATTAGATCCTCCAGAAATAGAGAGGGTGGTAAATGGGTGCTGAAGTAGCCATCTGCCTACTCTGGGCTCATGGGCATCAATAAATACAATTTCTCTGGAAAATACTGTACTTGTTTGACCTCACATAATTAGGAGAAAAGAAGCACAGTCACACAAAGCATCTGTTGTTTCTCAGCAGATACACTAGAGTTCTTCTCTTACTTATGTAAAGTGCTTATACAATGTAAGACAAGAGTGAATAAAGGGTTCACTTTCCTTTTCCCCAAGCAGGAGATAAAGCAGATATTCCAGAGAATTTTAAGTCAAATGCCTCCCCTTTCCTTCTTATCACTTACATCATTTCACTTACACACACTCCTCTTCATACTTCCCATACTGCCCACAGTGTGTTTAACAGTTTCCTTTCCACTAAGATAGGTCAATGACATCAAATCGCCAGCTGGTGGAACTTGCTGACAACCTGACAGCCACCCTCCCCCAGGGCAAGTCTACTCATTTGTTCTAGAGCCATGCTTCCCAACATGGGGCACATGCTCCACAGGGATGCAATTTGATCTTGAAGGGGGGCAATTCAAGAATGTTTAGACCACTGTTTCCCATTCTTTGGTTGACTTAGGCTTCCCAGAAGCCTAAGTCAATTCCCTAAAGCACTGATCAGCCAATGTACTGACTTAGGCTTCTGGGAATTGAAATCTCTCTGTGGGGTGTGGGGCCCCCATTGGGTACCACTGGTTTAGACCAAGTTAATGGCCTTTTAGGTTTCCTCCACATGAATAGGAGTTCACTTTTTGAATAATAAGGATTATATATCATGGGGGAGCATCAGGATGTTAGAGATGCTTAGGTGGGGAATGGTTTTAAAAAGGTTGGTTTTAAAAAGGTTGGGAATCTCTGTTTTAGAGCATTGAGTTGTAATGTTAGTTCCTAACTCAAGCTGTATTTTCTTGTCATACATTGATTGCAGTTTCAACTAACATCGTGTCCTGGCTACCTTCTGTCACACAAACGGACTCAAAGGGCCTTTAATAGCTATGACAGTTTATAGCTTTTGCTCTCACACATAGCTGACCCTTTTCCTTCAACAGGCTTTGGTTCCCATGACTACTGAAAGTATTTCCAGTGCCCATGGTTTCTGACCACTGTCCTTAGTTTCTGAAACCAATCCTGGTTTACAAGACGAAATTTTTGCACATACTCTTTTTCTCAAGCAGCTTGTTGACCAAGTTGGGGGGGACTCCTCCCCAAATTTAACAAAGTGAGCCCCTCCAGCTCCAGGGTCACAAGCTATTTTTGTCCTGCTTTGGGGGGGGGGAATTCCCAGCATAAAGCTACATTTTGACAAATGAAGTCCACAGCACAGCCTTCACTCCTGAGAGGAATGTCACCTGACTTTCATATTACTTAACTGAAAGATTATAGGCAACAGGGAAGATGACGGATCCATTAATGCAGTGGCTCAAGTCACTAAGACGCTGACTGTCCCAGCTTCTGCCAACCTAGCAGTTTGAAAGCAAGAAATTGCAAGTAGATAAATAGGGACCACTTCGGTGGGAAGGTAACAGCGTTCCATGCGCTCCGGTGTCTAGTCATGCCTGCCACATGACCATGGAAACGTCTGCAGAAGCAGACAGCGCTGGCTCTTCGGCTTAGAAACAGAGATGAGCACTGACCCCTAGAGTCGGATATGACTGGCTTTCGAGCAAGGGAAACCTAATTATATAGTGGCCGAAATCCTGGTTGTGTAAGTTCTGCAGTACAAAGCTGATAGCATTATCAGCCAGGACAATATTTTTGGAAATTATACATCCCCCCCCCCCGGTCCAATTCCAAGCCCCTGGGGGTTCTGAGTAGACCTTCTCATTGTTGGGAACAGTGGAGGCTGTGGGAAAGGAGGAAGACGTGCTGAAAATCACCCCTGACAGTGATCCCATTGTCCCAGTGATAATGTTTTTCAGTAGTTAAAGACTTTGCTCTCCTGTTTCATGACCCTGTGAGTTCCTGATGGTGAAAGGACCGATAGAAGCCTTGGAACAGGAAGGCAAATTGTTTAATTTTCAGAAAATTGCCCTGTCTGATAGAGCTCTAGTGGTGCAGTGGTTAAACTGCTGTATTGCAACCAAAAGATTGTGAGTTCGATCCCGATCAGGAATCAAGTTGGGACTCAGCCCTCCATCTTACCAAGGTCAGTAAAATGAGTACTCAGCATGTGTGGGCAAAATGCTAATTAACTTGTGAACCGTCCAGTGCACTAAGCACTATGGGATGGTATAGAAGTATGATTGCTTTGCTTTTTGATGATCTCATCATCCTTACATGGCAGAAATTAAACACACACATTATGTAGTATACATGAGCTCTAGTGAAAAGAATCATTTGGGTTTTGAAGGATTCCTTCCCCATCTTTTTTAAAAAAGCTCTTCAGTTTCTTGATTGAAGTAAGCCTTACTTATTCTGCTTCTGCATTAAAGGGGGAGAGGATGAGGAAAAAATCTCTCTACAATGAACAATGGGTATTACCTCCAGTCCCTGTTTGCCATTTTTGATATCATTCAACTTCAACCCAGAAAAAATAAGGTATATCCTTCGGAAATCAATCAGATTTAAATGGATTGACTAATAATTGGTGCTTTCCCTCACCTATGTATCCTTCATGTAGCATACTGTGCTTTATGACTGGTTACTGGGATATCAACTTGCAAGTTAAGATGGTTTAATTGTTAGAAGATATATTTCTGAAGTGATCTCATTATTGATGGGGAAGATTTACACATCTATTTGAGTGTTAGGTATATTGTTCCCATGCATGATGGCAAGTCAATCTCACTTACCTTTAACTGTGACTTGGAGAGGTTTTTCAATCATCCCTGCTACTGTCTCAATAACATAGACCCATGTTCCAGAATCAGATGGCTGGACATTTTCAACCTCAAACATAGCTTCTGCTGCATCTGACTGATTCCTTCTGTTGGCCACTAGGAGAGGCTGAAATGGCAAACAATATAAAAATAACCTTGAATCCAGGTGTCAAAAATCTCAGTAACCTTAATTTTTTTTTAAATCTCTTGGATATTTTGACCTAATAAATTCAGAGGCAATCAGAAAGAAATTATATCAAAGAGTTCTGTAAAGGTAAAGGTCACCCTTTCTCGAAAGCCAGTCGTATCTGACTCTAGGGTTCAGTGCTCATCTCTGTTTCATAGCCAAAGAGCCAGCGCTGTCTGCTTCTGCAGACGTTTCCATGGTCACGTGGCAGGCATGACTAGACACTAGAGTGCATGGAACACTGTTTACCTTCCCACCGAAGTGGTCCCTATTTATCCACTTGCAACTTCTTGCTTTTGAACTGCTAGGTTGGCAGGAGCTGGGACAAAGACGGGAACTCATTCCATCCTGCAGTATTTGGGTATCGAACTGCTAACCTGCCACCTTCCAGTCAGTGTCTTAACCACTTGAGCCACTGCAGTTCTTTATCGGATCCATATCAACTTAGCCTAGAACGGCCCTGGAATTAACCGTGTGGAACAGCAATAAAGAAAAAATATTCATCTATCTGTCCCATTCAGCAAAACCAGGCAAGTTATTAGAAATGGGGGAAGTTTAATTAGCTGTTAACAAGCTTAAAAATCCAATTCAGTTAAATGTCAGTTGGAACAAGCAAATTTTTAGTTAGATGAATGCTAAACAGTCATTTAAGTTCAAGTTACCAGAATAAAGCATTGACAGATAAAAAACAAAGCAATCCCATTTTGTTTCTCTCACCACATTCCTGCTCTCAGTTTTCAAAAGAAAAGAACAGCTACATGGATTTTTGAAAAACACATTTCCAAAAATATTGCAGCACTTTAAAGACTAACAGTTTTATTTCAGTATGGTCCAAATTCCCACATCCTCACACACAGGAGCACAAACAAATGCCTTGTATATTTATATGTATTCCTGCGATCCTGTGAGGATATAGATAACAGACAAAGGGACAACAGTTTTACACTCATATTACAGAAAATTGAGTTAGTAATACCTGTACTGCACTAAAAAGATTTGATCTCTACTGGACTGAAACTGGTGTATGTGGCCACTGTCCCCTGTCTTAAAAAGCTGTAAAAGCCTTGCTGATATGAAAGCAGCTTTTTAAAAAATAATAATGCAAAACTTTCTTTCCCTTGCCTTCCAAAAAAGAGCAGAGATAAAGTTTTCCATTTCTCAATATCATTAAGAGGCGAGATCATTAAGATTTTTTTTTTAAAAAAAATGTTTTGAAGCAGTAGCTGTGTTAGTCTGTGCAAGCAAATCAGAGAGTAAACAAAACAAAATGACAAAAAAGTTGTGGGACCTTAAAGACTAACTTCTGTATTTAAATGTGAGCTTTCGTGGCTCAAGTCCACTTTGTCAGATGCTGTATAAGGCCATGAGGTCTCACTCTTATGTCTGCTGAAATGGACTTGATCTGTGAAAGTTGGTCTTTAAGGTGCCACAACTTTTTTTTGGTCTTTTTTGTTGTTTTGTTTTATTTACTCTGATAAGATGTTTTAAGATAATTAAGAGGCTCATCTAAAAAGCCACTTTGGTTTGCTCTCAGCACGCTGAGATTGGATCAAAATGGAGTGATCCTACCTGCACCTAAAAAAAAAAGTAGTCCCTGACAAGGAACCAGAAGACGCAAGTAGGAATGTTCTTGGGACAAGCTCATTTGCACAGACACTTCTGTTATCTGGCCACTGGCCAGAGTGGACCAAACAGCTGGGAAAGTGGCCATGTAGTCAGCCACCTAGGGACTGTGGCTGCTTAGTGGTTATGATGCTGAACTTGATGACTGGAAGGTTGGCAGGTCAGCAGTTCGAGACCCGAGTACTGCATGATGGAGTGAGCCCCCATCTCTGTCCCAGCTCCTGCCAGCCTAGCAGTTAGAAAACAAGAAATTGCAAGTACCGGTACATAAATGGGTACCACTTCGGTGGGAAAGTATGCAGCATGCCATGCACTCTGGTGTCTAGTCATGCCTGCCACATGTCCACAGAAACATCTGCAGATGCAGACAGCACTGGCTCTTTGGTTATAAACACAGATGAGCACTGAACCCTAGAGTCGGATACAACTGGCTTTCAAGCAAGGGCAACCTTTACCTTTACCTAGTCAGCCACTCAGTTTATTTCTAATTCAGTTTGTTTCTAAATGTTTCTGCTGATCTCTGCCCGTCAAAATATCCTCTCCATAGAAAAGAATGAACTGATTTATACCTTACCTTAAGAACTGTTCCATCTTTCTTTATGAGTTTGATTTCTTCTTGTGTAGGAAGTGGCTTGCCAGTAACTATGTTGGCAGATTTAAAAACTGTCCCATGATTGAGTTCCACTGCATTGGAAAAGTTCTCTATCCTTGGTGGTTCATCAGCTGTACCTGTGCATATAAACAAGGATTTATAGTATGGGAGCTACAGATAAAATAAAGTTGGCATAATTTCCCTGGTCATATACCATCATTATGCATGCAATCATAAAGCCTAGAAACAATGAATGGACAAGTGTGTCAAGTTCACTTGCTCCAAATGTGTCATTTCCCCACTACTGTACTATGTTTACTGTGTCCTTTTCCCACACTGGAATTCATTTATTTTAAAGATTTAGGCTGCAATCTACACCCAATTTATCTGGGAATAATTCCCACTGAATTCGATGGGACTTGCTTCTAAGTAGAAAAGGCTAGACTTCTGCTGTAATTCTGGAGCCAAAGTCATTATTGGGAATGCCACTGCATTTCCCCCCAAAAGCATATCCTGTTGAGCTAATCAGGGCTTACTCCTAGATAAGGATTATAGCTATTGACCAGAAGTGGGCAACTGTGGTCTATAGACTGAATTTTTGCACTCTTTAGGGCAGGAGTGCCCAAACTACAGCCCAGGGGCCAAATGCGGTACCAATGCCAATTCATCTGGCCCACGAAGCCCTCGTCACTCCTGGAAGTGGAAGTATGGGCACGTTTTACTTCTGCTTCCAGGAGCGACGAGGGCTTTGGGGGCTGGATGAATTAGCATTGAGGGCTGCATCTGGCTCCCAGGCCATAGTGACCAGCTCCCTGAATCATATGACCGGCCCGTGGCCTGAAAAGTCTGGACACCTTGGCTTTAGGGCCATTCAAAGTTCCTCCTACTCAAAAACTGGCAGGTTTCCTGCTGCTTAAAAAATACCCTCTACTGAAGCTAGGAAAGGTCAAGAGGGGAAAATCTAAGATCAGAACATCACTGAATTGAATGAAAAACCTTACAGCTTTGGCTAGTAGGAGTTGAAGGTCAGAATATCTGGAGAATGTACTTTGACCATTTAACTTCTTCCAGAAGGGAAAATCTGTTCTTTCTTACACTCTCTGGAACACATTTGGTCAAGGCAGATGATTCATCAGTTGAATATTTTAATTATTTGACAGTACTCCTACTTGATACTGACACCCATCTTTTCAAAGACAGCTGATGTATCCTGGGTTTCTAGAGAAAGCTAGCCTGAAGGAATGCCCATTGCCTTCTTCTATGATGGTTCACCTTTATGATTGCACCATTTACATGTACACCAGGTTACAGTAACTGGCTGGCCTTGAGATGCTGAGAGACAACCCTATTGCCACCATAATTTTTCACATGGTCTGATGGCAGCCACATAGCTCCCACCCTTGCTTCCTTTGCCCAGGCTAGTTAAAGTTAAGCTAGGCAGGGAGTGATCTGAAGAGGAAGAGTTGATTGAAATCACATGTGTTGCTTAGCAGCCACACAAGCATCTAGTGTTATTTCCAGAAGAACAGAAAGCAATTGAGACTGTCTGGACAGTTGGTAAGGAAACCATATCCACAACTATTTACTATTTCCTCCATTCTTTTTCTTACTTCATGGATCTCCTTGAAGTAAACACAGCTGGGAACTGACTGAGCTGTTCCAGTTATCACAGTTTTGTGTAAAGATACAAAAGCAGGAAGGATAGCATTATTCTAGCCAGGATGAAGACATATCTTTAGTCCTCATGGAACAAATGAGGTGAGGTGAACCATCATTCATGTCAATAGTCCGTCTCACCCATTGGTCAGTCTTATTGCCAATCACCATCCTGGCCTCGATTATTAATCATTCCTGGAGATTATGTTCAACCTGTTGCATCATTTGCAATTACAGTATTTTAGAGCAGAGATGAAGGATCTTGGCTCTTAAACTGCCTTGGACTACAGATCCCAAAATTCACTTATGTTACCCATGCTGACAGAAACTTTTGAGGCCATACATTCCCCACTTCTGTCTTTCAGGAACTCTCCATATTAAAAAAAAACAACTGGCAAAACCCACTGCATTTATATTGATGGATCTATATGTTTTGGTATAAGTCCTCTGTGTAAAATAGATGATATGAGGGGGCCTCTGGATGCCACAGTCAGTATGTTGGGAAATGTACTCCAGATTTTTATATCCAGAATATATGAGAATAAAAGTATTTCTTCCATGTATGAAGAAACCCACGCTAGACTGATTTTCCTAACATCTTCCCCACCTCTTCACATTCCTTTACTTTGAGGTAGGAAGAATGCTCAGAGGATAGAAGGCTAAATTTACTGACCAGCTAAGATGGTCTCCTTCTGAAAAAGCTGCCTCTACCTCCTCTTTTTCTTATCAAAAGCAAAATGTTCTAATAATTATAACCAATATTTATCCTGGTAGATTGTAGCCAAAAGATCAAGGGCTGGAAATAGTAACCAAGAGTTCCCTTGACAATATTAGTGCTTGTTCCAGTCTAGTTCCAGACACTAGAATTGATTTTATACATTTAATTAAAAATAAAGAAAAACTAAAAAATAAATTTGCAAAAGGAGTCAGATATAATAAACTGCTCCAAAAGATGGGAAAACACAAGTATAAAGGTCCGGGGGGGGGGGGATGTAGGGACCAAATATTTCTTATTTATTTATTTATTTATTTATTTATTTAGATTTATTATCCCGCCCTAATCAGGCAAACCTGACTCTAGGCGGCTTACAGAAATTCATAAATTAAAACCTTAAGGTTCATAAATTACTTAAAAGTCAATTAAAAAAGAATTAAACCATGAATTTACAAAAATCTAAAAGATTTAAAAAGGTTAAAAGGTTTAAAAAGATTTTAAAAGTTTCTTGCAGGAGAAGAAAAATTTCAGAAAAGTGATTGGGGGGGGGGAACAATGGTAAGAAAAGTGACTAGGGCAGTGATGGCAAGTCTTGGCACTCTAGATGTTCTTGAACTTCAGCTCCCAGAAGCTCTCCCTGATCAGCAGGAGTACTAATTTGGGCTTCTGGGAATTGAAGTCCAAGAACACCTGGAGTGCCAAGGTTGGCATTCACTGGACTAGAATTTCTCTCTTTTGTTGTTCTCTCACTCAAACTGGCAGCTTCTTTCATATGAAGTGCATTTTCTAACCACCACCACATTGGGCTTTCCTTCAGTGTTTGCCTCTCTTTGCCAATCACACTTTTACCTCTGAGCTCACCTTGTTAGTGGGAAGGCAAGTCAGCAGTTTGAGACCAGGGTACTGCATGACAATTTGAGTGCTCATCTCTGTCCCAGCTGCTGCCAACCTAGCAGTTCAAAAGCAAGAAACTGCAAGTAGATAAATCGTGGCCACTTTGGTGGGAAAAGATCTTGGGGACATGAAAGGAGCCTCATTTGGGCGTCCCCTGAGTGGAGTTTCTCCAGCAAAAATCCTTCCAACCCAAAGTAATTTCTGACAGGAAATTATTATGATACCTCTGAGGGTAAGTTACCTCTTTATCTGGAGCCAAGAGGCTGGACTAAGTCTTCATTGATCTGTCTCAGGAAAGGGTGCATTGACTTCTGGAACAAAGATTGCAGGAAGGCTTTTGTTGCACTACAGGGTTACCTTTGCTTTACCTTCTTTCTCACAGTGCAGACCATGCCACCCTGGCTGGCAGAGGCAGCCCTTAAAGCTGTTGCATGTTCCCCGGTTATTGCAGTTGTTGGTACACTTCAGTTTACAATCTGGCCCATAAGAACCAGGCTCACAAGCTGCAAAACAACATATATAGGATAGTAGTCAACTAAAGGAGTAATCAAACAAGAAGAATCCTTTTGAAAGATATTAATTGACTGATCACACTACTTAACTGGGCTGAAGTTTATCTATTACTGGTAGTTTATTTAATCTCCCACCCACCTCAGTATCCTCATTTCACAATATACGGTATTACAAATCTGGTCCAAAACTAAAAGGGCTTGGCTTTACAATACTCTCTGAACATTGGCTACTGTTAACACACATATTACAGTAACACACCGGATAACGCTAAGACTTGGTTCCACAAGTCTTGGTGTTATCCGATTTTTAGTGTTATCCGATCCATGTTAAAATCCTATGGGATGGATCGGATAACGTTAAAGCTCCAAAGAGATACATTGTAACCACACAGGCTTTAGCGGTTGTTATCTGACCCGTCCCGTAGGACCTTAACATTATTCGATCCAATTCTCCTCCCCAGATTACTTAACATTATGCGATTTTAGCGTTATCCGATCCAATCGTTATCCGGTGTTTTACTGTATATTATATTATATTATATTATATTATATTATATTATATTATATTATATTATATTATATTATATTATATTATATTATATTATACAGTAGTGCCTCGCTTAAAGAGCATAATGCGTTCCACGGGATTGCTCTTTAAGCGAGTTTGCTCTTTAAGCGAAACACCATTGTAAATGACCAATTGTGGGGGGGATTGCGAACCCCGATTTATTTGTTAAGCGAGTTTTGGTTGGTTTTATTTGTTAAGTGAAGCGAACATTCAGAGAAAATGCTGCTCTTCAAGCGAGTTACTCTTTAACCGAAACGCTCTTTATGCGAGGTTTGACTGTATTATATTATATTATATTATATTATATTATACATTTATTGTAAATAATTATTTATTATTATTAAGCAATAGTATTAATATTGTTAATGCCACAGGTAAAGAGACACATTAGAGCAGGGATTCTCAACTTGTGGTCCATAGGCCAGATGTGGCCCATGGCACCATTTCATGTGGCCCATCACCATCACATGAGGAAGTGCCATGTGGTGGAGGAAGGGAAAAATGGCTGTCTACTTCCCAAAGCTGTCTGAGGGAGCGTGATCCCGCCCCCCAGCTTAAAAAGGTTGAGAACTCCTGCATTAGAGAGAAGGAGAGTTTGGAAATGTAATTTCTGAACTGTAACTCCCAAAATTCCTCAATCTTTTCTGGGGGATTATGGCACTTACAGTCCCAAAATAGCTATTCTAAGCTCCGATAGATACTATAATCTATCAAATGATTTTATGAGTATATAATTATAATATAATATACTGTATATAATATGTATTTATATACTGTATAAGATATATTTATACAATAAATAATTTCATATTATAATCTGATATCAGCAAAGATGAGTTATGAAATTGTATCAATGTGTACATAGGGGGGCATGTGTAGATATTAGAAAAATGTGCAAATAAAGGGAACACATATTTCCACATGAAAAAGAACAGCACAGTGTCTCGGGCAATGTTATAAAAGGAGGGGGGACGGGAGACCAGTGGGCTTTAGAGAAATGTGATAAAACCAAGACAGAGATGTTCATAAGTCTTATAAGTATACATAGGCAAGCAGCACAAAATCTGTGTAGAAAAATAAATGGACACATAGTTGACATTAGAAATGGCAGTAGTCAGAAGCCTCTGGCTGTAGAAGCTCACATCAGTTTCCCAGCACACTCTCTAATAACAAGTTCAAATAGCCAGTGTCTAGCAAAGGAATTTGAAAGGAGGATCAGAAGAAGGAACTGTTGATTTATATTAAGAAGTTCCTGAGTATCACCAGAAGTTTGGACTCAGAGACAGAATTTCTTATCACAAACACATGCGCTAATTGGCTTGACTCGTGGATGCTTATGCTATCAACAAAAGTTTGGGGAACAGCCAATGTTAGTAATACAATTGTCTGTTTCAGTACTTAGTGCCTTTAATTTTTTTTTGACCTCTCTGTAATCTATCTCCAGTTGCGTATGCTGAACATACGAATCTCTCATTCTTGTTAACACTTCATCCATCTGTTCAAGTGAGCCACAGTCCACAAAGACCTCATGACGGATGAAATTAGTCCTTGAAGGCTGATGAAGTGTATGTTGTTGTTTTGGTGCAATAGACCTATGGATAATAGTAGCTTAGGCTTCATGGGCAGCACAAGAGTAATTTGTGAGGCCTAATGGGCAGTGTTTGGGTCAGGATGCTGACCAGGCAAGGAAATGAATTATTTGGCCATGAAATGGCTGAAAATTTCTCAACTTGCAGAAGATGTCATAGTTGCCTCAGTATTATTGGGCTGCTCTAAACCTACTTTCTGTGCAATAAATCATTGCCTGCAGAATGGGAATGAAATCCAAGTATGACTTCCAATTTATTCCATGGAAAACCATCCTGCTTTGTCTCTCTGGGGAAGAGTACTCTAGGCTCGCCTCCAACTACATTGTATTATAGATTTATTCAGCATTTGAACCTCCATGCTGTACAGTACCTGGTTTTAGTGACAGATTAAAGTGGATCCTATTGCCATTTCTGTCCACAGGTATTCTTAAATTCCACTTCTCTTTGCTTTAAGAAACCAGCATCCTTTAAAGCAGGCTGCTCAAACTACGGCCTGTGGGCCAGGACCGGCCCCTAATACTGATTCAACAGGCCTGTGCCACCCCCGAAAGCGGAAGTAAAATTCTCATGTGCAGAAGCATTACGTGCCTGCTAATGCACAGAATGCTGCTGTAAATTACCCGCGGCTGTCGTAAATGCGTTTACGACAGCCACGGGTCATTTATGGCAGCGTTCTACACATGTGTGGGACTGTTATGCGTGCATGCAGGCACATTTTACTTCTGCTTCTGGTGGGAGGAACCATGTGACCGGCATGCTCAACCATGTGACTGGCCCATGGCCCAAGAAATAGTTTAGTAAAGGTAAAGGTTTCCCTTGCTCAAAAGCCAGTCGTATCTGACTCTAGGGGTCAGTGCTCATCTCTGTTTCTAAGCAGAAGAGCCAGCGCTGTCTGCTTCTGCAGACGTTTCCATGGTCATGTGGCAGGCATGACTAGACACCGGAGCGCATGGAACGCTGTTTCCTTCCCACCGAAGTGGTCCCTGTTTATCTACTTGCAATTTCTTGCTTTCGAACTGCTAGGTTGGCAGGAGCTGGAACAGAGACAGGAACTCATTCCGTCCTGCAGTACTCGGGAATTGAACTGCTGACCTTCCGCCTCCCACTCAGCGTCTTAGTGACTTCAGCCACTGCAGTCCCTGCACATTTAAAATGTTACAAAACAACTGAAAGACTTTAGAAGTGATCTTCTGTGATGGGTTTTATTTATTAATTTTATTTATGGTAGATTAATGCTACCACCACAAGTTTCCAGTCACAGCAGATAAAAAGGAAGAGCTGCTTCGTTTGGAAGAACCCTATGTAAACCATTACATCTAGTAATTTGTTATCTACATGCTGTCTTTCTGCATAATTCCCATTTCTGTCTGTTCACACTGGCTTGACCTTCATCTAATTCAAACTGGCACAAGTCTAAAGAAACCTGCCTGCAATGTTACCCTCCGGAACAGTTTTCCATGGAGTGAGATAAAAACAGATGAGTCATGCAAAGAACTATGACAGCCTTTAATTGTGCTTTATGGCAGAACCTCAAGATTTCTAGATACTCTGGATAAAATCTCTCTAGAATCTCTCTTCTAGGCAGCCTTGTCTTCTTCCACAACATAAAAGCCAAACTGACACCACAAGGAGATGCAGTAAATTTCTTTAAAGAGTCAACTTTTAAAACACCTTCTAACTCAAGGGTGATGTTCTAAGTCAAGGGTGATGAGACTGTGCAACATCCATCAGCCTCAGCTAGCAATATCAATGGTCGAAGGTAATGGAAGTGGCTGTTTCTAAGCAGCTGCTGTTTTTCTTTTGAGGGGAAGGGAGCCTAGTTGGGGATTCTTAGGAGCTTTCCCCCACCACCACCACCACCTGTCACCTAGCATGTTTCATTGGCATACATGACGTTACCTTCATCGCACTGGAGTCCCTTCCATCCGGAAGCGCATGAACAGCCATATGGGTCAGGCAGGCAAAACACATACGCTCTGCATCCCAATGTTTCCTTGCAGTGCTCTTGGCAAGCCCTCCCAAAAGTGTTTTCTGCACAAGCTGCAAAGAGAAGGAAATAACCATCAAGCCCACGAGCTACTCCACTTCTGTTTTAAATATCCATAATCCAGCTCTGAATAGCCTTATAACTTGTTACAGATCTCCAGAGTCTAAATTCTGAAGCAATGGAAGAATTGTAATAATCTACTTAACACTGATTGTATTCCATGAAGAAGAAGAAAAATCTGTTATATTTCATTTCATTTATTCGATTTGTATGCCACCCTACTTGGTGAAAACATATAGCATAAATCCTGTCCAGTCTGGGGTGAGCTAGTCCTCGTTTTTGTTTTTGTTTTAATATCCAGATACATTGGACATCTGAGCAGTCCCAGTTGTCTCCCAGGTGCATCTTTTGAAGTCCCATTGGGGAGTCAACTTTTGGGACACATTTACTGTGAGTGTTGGACATGACACAATTGTCAATTGTCAAAGTGCCCATCTCTGTTGCAAAGCCAAAGAACCAGCGCCGTCTACTTCTGCAGACGTTTCCATGGTCATGTGGCAGGCATGACTAGATACCAGAGTGCACGGAATGCTGTTTACTTCCCACCAAATTGGTCCCTATTTATCTACTTGCAATTTCTTGGTTTTGAACTGCTAGGTTGGCAGGAGCTGGGACAAAGACGGGAACTCATTCAGTGATGGGATGTAACAGGTTCTCACCAGTTCGCTAGAACTGGTGGTAACTTTTCCCAGTGTCCCCGAGAACTGGTAGCAGCTTTTGGGGGGAACCACCTTCGGGGCTTACCTTTTCACTAGTTCCTCCACTGCACATGTGCACCAAGCACTTGGTGTGCATGCATGTCTAAAGTGCTTGGCGCATATGCACGGCCTACTTACTGTCCTCCTTGCTGTCCTTGTGGTGTGTGTGTGTGTGTCTGTGTCTGTGTCTGTGTGCGTGTGCGTGTCTGTGTGTGCTTATTTTTATTTTATTATTATTATTTATTTTTCTTTGGCTCCGCCCACAATGTCATGATGTCATGACATTGGCTCCGCCCACATTGATGACATCACGGTGGGGTAGTAAAAAAATTGACATCCCACCACTGAACTCATTCCATCCTGCAGTACTCAGAAATTGAACTGCTGACCTCCCACCTTCCAGTCAGCATCTTAGCCACTTGAGCCACTGCAGTCCTTAACTTCCAGTATAAATATCTAGCATATCAATTACTGAAATTAAACATTTTTCCTGCATCTCATAGAGGGATAGGAAAAAGTATTGTTATTTTTTCTCCTCCAATTTGATTGCTGTAGCTCTGCATCAGTTAGGAGAGTAGTTTTTATTTTCTCTGTAGTGCCAATTAAAACTGCAACTTTGAGCAGTTTTTCAATCAGAGTTATACAAAAAAATCAAGATTTTAACTTTCCTAATTGCTGAAGCATACCAGCAATCAAAGGAGGGGGGTTACTTTCCCTGTCCCTCATTAACCACTACAGGCAAAGGTCGTGTGTTGTTTGAATGGGTGTGTGGGGTGGACTAAACATCATTAGGTCCTTCAAGCAACTTCAAAACCAGTGATCCCTGACTACCGCACAACAGACAGTTTGGACAGGCCCATAGTCTTGTTTTGTGGATGTAAGACATTCAGCCAAAATTGGCATACTTTAATGACCTCATATGAAGTTCAATTATAAGACCAAACAAGGAATATAAATTAACATGAAGGGTTGAAAATCTCTATTGAAAAAAAGCAGCAGGTAGAGTCTAAGGACGTTTTTCCTTAATATCTTTGTTTTTGATTCCTGCTTTGGTGTCATTTTTCTCCACATGTATTCAAACTGTATCCACCTCAGGAAGTTGACATATTCAGTTTCTAACACATTTGTCCCTTTTATTTTTGCATTTTTGTGACTTCGTTTGAGTGGTTTTTGTAAAATGCTTCATAGCCCCCCCCCAAGTTCAATTTCAAATGTAATAGTGTCACCACAAAGGTTATTCTTTCCTCTTTTAATCGGCTGTGATTTGGTCACTGGGTCGCCGAAAACCGATCCCTCCAGTGAAGATTGCATTTTTTCAAGGCAACTTTCGGAAGCAATGATGTCATCACTTTGTATTTTTGGCTAATGGCTCTTTACATTTCTGAAACTCACCGAGATGCGCTTTCAATCAATGTAACCATTATTTTTGTGGGTGCTTTATTTTTGTTGGTGGCAGCTTATCAAAAGTACAGTAATACCTCGGATAACGCTAAGACTTGGTTCCACAAGTCTTGGTGTTATCCAATTTTTAGTGTTATCCGATGCATGTTAAAATCCTATGGGATGTATCGGATAACGTTAAAGCTCCATAGAGATACATTGTAACCGCACAGGCTTTAGCAGTTGTTACCCGAGCCTTAGGACCTTAATGTTATTCGATCCAATTCTCCTCCCCAGATTACTTAACGTTATGCGATTTTAGCATTATCCGAGGTAAATGTTATCCGAGGTATTACTGTACATGATTTTCGTTACATCGCAAAAGCTGCCAGACCACCCAACCAAAATGTAAGATGTTCAAAGAATTCACATCAAAAATGTATTAGCACTGTGATATATATTTCAGAGATCCATAAAGTTGCATAAAAAGGACTCATATCTACAAAGTTTATATATATATACAGTATATTCCTTTAATATTATTCCTTGACCATTGAGCTCCTTCCTCTGTCTTCTAATTTGGTTTTGCTCTTGTATATCCTCAAGAATATTTGTTCTTGCCTTAAAGTTCTTCCTGGATTTGAGCTGGTGGATTTGAGGCTCATATCCGTTCAGATGATGTCGAGGGTCATTCACTTGCTTAGTTCTCTAGGCATCCTCTGCTACTACTCTCCTTATCTTAGGTGAAGCGATACCAACAAGAAGGTATATTTTCTCAACTAGTGTAGGCTTGGGGCATCCTGTCACTATACGCATGGTTTCATTAAGAGTGATGTCAACTTCTTTTGCGCGAGTTATAGTATGAGAGACAATGGATGCACAGTGAAAGATTCCCTGTCTCTCAGATAGTATGAGAGACAGGAAATCTTTCACTGTGCATCCATTGTTTAACCTTCTATCATTCTTTCTCTTATACTAAAACCACCTACATGTCTAGTTATAAGGAAACCCAGCTTGTTGAGACTTGTTCTCAGGTATTTGGGTGCAGGATTGTAGCCTTACTTCTCCTTTATCCCTCTTTTAAACTGAAAATGCTTTGCCTTTCCTCATAAGGTGGATTTCCAACATTTCTCTCAGAGGAGCTACAGTCCCTGATTTGTGGCAATGACGGCATGTGTGGCGTGGAAGCCAGTAGGCTCATAAATACACAAACAAGTTCCTCTTACCTGTCTCACATGTTTTCCCCATAAAGCCTGGTGGGCAAATGCATTCCCCACTATCTTCATGGCAGACACCATTGTTCTTGCAGTCTGGACAATGAGAGTTACACTCAGGTCCCCATTTCTGAGCTTCGCATCCTTCATGCAAAAGAATAATTTAAAACAATCTTATGAGCTAAACAATAAAGAAATCATGAATCAAATAAGTTGGGTTTTTACATGTGTGACTTTCAAAATCTACCAGGAAGTCTTTGAGCAGGACTAAGAGCATCATAAAAAGACTTTCTGGGGTGGGGGAAACCAAGTATTATAAGTCTGAGATTGGGAATAGCTAGACTATTATGTCAGCCCTTCTGCCTCATCCATCCCATACCTTTCAAAAGCAGGTATGTGTGGGACTTATCTTCCACTTAATGTGTATTGTTTTGTGATTGGTGACTAGAATATAAACATGGAGCTCATTTGCATGTTTATTCTCTGGGGCACCTATCTCTGAGGAAATCTCACCAAGGGAGGGAAAATTGTTTTTTCACAGAGAACTCATATTCCTCTACTGTATTCCTCTTAACTTCTACGTTAGAATCTCAATCCTCTTAGTTTCTTTCTGCAAAGGTGCAGAAAGAATGAGGCTAGTATAGGATTAATTTAGTACCTTGAACAGTGGCTCCTCCAGAGATGGGTTGAGTCACTTCACCCACTGCAGAGGGCAAGCATCTAGGGAAGTCAGTCAAATAGCATAGAGACTGACAAGCACTTATTAGACCAGAATCAAGGGCAAGTGGAATTGTATTTCCTTTTACAGGCCACATTGGCTGGTATTCCAAATAAACTCTGTGGTGGCTTTTAGATGCAGCCAATGTTCAGATGTGCTCCTCAATGGACAGAAGGGTCATTTTAAGGGAAATCATGCTCAGCAAAGCAAACTCTTTCCAGTATAATTGGATGAGCACCTTTCTTGTTATCTGATCACATTTCAAGACTTGAAATGACGTACTATCAACAATATACAATTCTTTTTCTTTGTTGGAGAAAGAACAACTGGAAGCAGCCAGCCTATGCTTCCTCTGCAGCGGGTTTTACAGCATGGGAGCAGCCAATATAGCTGAATTTTCAAAGGTAGTTTAATGTGACTCCTGGTTTGGTTCAGAAGTAAGTTCTAAATCTAGTCTCTGAAGCTGCCTTTTATTTGGAATAAACATAACACTTTTTTTAAAAAGGAATCATTCAATTTTCTGTAAGATTTAATTAGGGAAGGGAGGAGGAGACACAGTACCTGAAATCCAGTAACAAGTTACAACTAGAGAATAGCCATTGGCTCAGTGGAAAGTATATAGTTGTTAACTCACAAGATCCCCAGTGATTCAATGGCCCTACTTTAGTTGCAACTTGCTCCTAGATTTCAGCCAGTATGCATTCCATTTGGAGCACAACCATTGAGACTATTATGATATTTTATGCAGAAAATCTCAGAAGGGAATAAATACGCATATGGGTCCAAAGATCCATTTCTCTACTTTGAACCTAAGAAGAATGTCACTTCTTACTTCGTACAATGAGCCTTGTGTAGGCTGCAGTGAAATGGCTTCCTCCTATGTATCTGGCAGAGTAAACCCCTGCATCTTGAAGACTGACTCCAGAGATAGGCACTGTTAGCAATTCTGGAACTTCGTGCTTGAGAACAGAATATATGAAAGTACCTGTAATGGAGAGAAAAGCTCTTCAAAATACTGCACATTGTTAACTAATCAAGCTATTATTCCTTAGAGAAACAGGATAGGTAGAGACGGGCTAGAAAAGTGGTAAGTCAATAGCATTCCAGTCATTCTCTCTCTGAACGATTTTTTAAAATCATGTCAGAAGCACACAAAGGTGCTTTTTGGGTTGAAAGGGTTTTTGCTGGAGGAACTCCACTCAGGAGATGCCTGAATGAGGCTCCTTTCATGTCACTAAGATCTTTTCCCACCAAAGAGGTCCCTACTTGCAATTTATTGCTTTCAAACTGCTATGTTGGCAGGATGGGACCGAGACTGGTACTGATTCCATCATGCAGTATTCAGGTCTTGAACTGCTGACTTGCCAACCTTCCAGGTAGCAAGGTGAACTTCTTAACCACTGAGCCACTACAGTCCCTTCTCTGAAAGATACATAACTGTCCTTCAGAATGTGATGGTAGCTACTAGTTTGTTGGGAGGTTTTAGAGTAGGTTTAGTCCTAATGATAAATTTGAACCATCTGCCTCTTCTACCCACCTTATGGGTTCAAAGAGGCCCATAATAGCTACTCCGTCTTAATTTGCCCAGTTCTTTCCTGTTTGTCTGCAATGGTATCTGCTGAACCCTTAAAAAGAGGCCACACACAACAAGACAGGAAAGGGCTTTATGCTGGGTCAGACCATTGGGCATCTAAGCCGGTACTGTTGACTCTTACTGTCAAAGGGTCTACAAGGTTTCAGACAAAAATCTTTCCTACCTCTACATGGAGAACCTGAAATTTACACCCAGGAATTTCCACATGTGAAGCAGATGGTCTACCAAAGAGTTAAGACAAAGAGTACCTGTCTTCTCACAGTGCAGAATGAATACATGAGCAGATGCTAACCCAGGAGGCGAAAGAAACGAGGGATAGGTACCATTTTTGTAGATGACTGCATCTTCCTCCTTAACAACCTTTCTGTTGAAAGGAATGCTGACATCTTCTCCTTTGTTTGCTGTAATAGTTAAGGCCACTGGAAGGAAGGAAGCTAACAATGAAAAAGAGAAAGAAACATATCAATGTAGATTACCAGTAGTAAACAGCACCTCATTCTGAATACTTCTGAAAAGGAGTAGACACATGCCTTGCAGGGCAGACATATTGACTTGTGCTTACAGAAACTGAAAGTGCACCTCACCTATCTTTATCTAAATTTATTGTGAAACCTCACATAAAACAACAACAAAAGGGGGGGGGGGAGTAACGATATCAAACTATTTGGAAACCATCACTAGAACTTTTTATGGGTAATTTTATAAGCTAGACAAAATCGTGTATAATCAGTGGGGCTGCCCAAACTAATCTTGTTTTTCAAAATATTAATAATTAAATTTACTGCAAACATCCCTGTATCTCTTATTTGCTTCCAAGGGTTACCTGGTTATCCACTCCACAGCCCCACTCCTTTCTTGTAAGTTGTTTAGTTTATCCATGGACTCCTCCTCGGTTCACAGCATTGTTAGAACGGAATGGAATCCACCTTCTCCTATGGGCTCTGTTCCAATGTATTTTTAGCTTGTGGCCTATATTTAAGGAATTCATTTGCTCACAAATAGCCTGGAAGCACTATTCAGAAAGGAACAATAACTGGGCTTTGCAGAAGTGAATGTTTGCATCACATGTTGATTAACATCTCAGACCAGCATCTAAAGTTTCCTCAGGATATAAACAGGGACTCCCAGATGCACCACATGAGTTTTACTGCAGTTGATTTCCCAAACTAGCGCCCCTTCCCTTTATCTTGGACATTTTATAGAAGTAACTATTTTCTGTGTTTCAAAAGTAATTAAGGGAGATAATTTTAGCTTTCTTGGAGTGGGGGGAGCCTAAATGGTATTGGCCATTGGCCTATGGCATGAACACATGTTTGTTTCATTCATCTTGTTGTCCCTTCAACACCCACAATTAAATAGGAAGCAGTAAGATGATGTACTTCTTTTTAAGACAGGACTTAGGCCAATCCCCTTCATGATTTAGTGCAGCCACACATCCTCCTCACAAAGAGTGATGTTATTAAGTTCAGAGCTTAGAAAGTTACTTTAAAAAGAAGAATGGTTTTTAAAGATATGCTAAAGCCACCCATAATTGGACGGTGATAGGCTGATGCTCAGGCTTCTAGATCACGGGTGGCCAACCTTCAGACAGCTGAGCAGGCCAGACCACACACCCCGGAAGTGGAAGCAGGCATATTTACAGCTGTCATAAGTGCTCCCACTTCCATTTTTATGACAGCTGTGGACATGTTTGCGCATGCATGGGCACGTTTTAGGGCTGACATAAATGCACCCACTTCCACTTCTGGGATGGGATGATGTTGTGGGGTGAGTCTGGCCCATGGGCTTAGGGTTGGGAACCCCTGTCCTAGGGGATCCTCCTTCTACTGTTCAGTTCTGGACTACTCCAGCACATTGGTATTCTCATTCATCTTTCTAAGTTCCTGTTGAGTTACAGTCCTAATGTAATTATACTTCATCACTGAGGAAAGGAATTAGTTACCAATTGCTTGTTATCTGTACAAGCTGCTTCTATGGCCACTTATTAGAATCCCACTTTCCTTCCCAATCCACTGCAATGAGAGTGCACAGCAGAAGGATAAAGCTTTCTGACTTTGAGAATTCTCTGTATGACCTAGGTCACCACAATGGCAAACCTTGGCACTCCAGGTGTTCTTGGACATTAATTCCCAGAAGCCCAAGTCTCTGTGAATCCACACGAATGGGTTTACTGCACATGTAAAACCATTCATGTGGATTCACAAGAGACTTGGGCTTCTGGGAATTGAAGTCCAAGAACAGCTGGAGTGCCAAGGTTTGCCATTGCTGATCTAGGATACATGGTAACCTAACATAAACTGTAAAGTATAGGTTGGGGTGTAGTCAAGACAAAACAGGAATTATGTCTGGGCTGAACTGAACCAAAGACTTTATGCATGCTCCTTGTTACTTATGAAGAACACACTTTAACTTTGAGAATACTAAATATCCCTGAAAATGTAACCTTTGACATACAACACAGATGTCTATAATGACCATAAGATGGATGTGTGACAAAATTCCAGAAATGGCAAGATGTGATCCTATTTTGGTCACAGCTATTCCACTCCACGCACAATCACTCATCTGTTGTTTTTTTCTTTTCTTCAACAAGGAAAGCCTTGTCTGCCTTGGAGATGTGAAGAACTCGACTGGGGTTCTTTTGCATATTTTATTATCATAAACACAAAATGTGCTTTGCATTCAGTCATCCACAAATCATAAAAAAGGAACACAGGCTCAAAGCATCTAGTAATTTTACATTTCTTGGGGAGGGAGGGAATTCATTCTTTCTAGGAAGTTTTAAAAGTTACTTCAAACTTCAACTGCAAATCCATAACTTTTGCTCAGAAATTCTTCATACTACTCATGGAAGTAGCTCATCTCAATATTCTTCAGATTACTGGGTACTAGAATTTAATATGCATTTTCTCCCAACTAAAGAATTTGTTAATTTACCCAGAATTTTCTTTATACAGTAATAACTCGGATAACGCTAAGACTTGGTTCCACAAGTCTTGGTGTTATCCGATTTTTAGTGTTATCTGATGCATGTTAAAATCCTATGGGATGGATTGGATAACGTTAAAGCTCCATAGAGATACATTGTAACCGCACAGGCTTTAGCGGTTGTTATCCGATGCATCCCATAGGACCTTAACGTTATTTGATCCAATTCTCCACCCCAGATTACTTAACGTTATGTGATTTTAGCGTTATCCGAGGTAAACATTATCCGAGGTATTACTGTATTGCTCTTGTTCCCAGGACCAGCCTTACTGTTAGGCAGAGTTGAGACAACTAGCTCATGAAATAGATGCTACAGTGCCAGGGTGATAACTCTTCAGTCACTCTCCTGAATTCTCAGAGATTACCCTCTTCTGAAGAATACCACATTATTGGTATTCTTTCTTTTTCTAGATAGGTCTAAATCATGGGTGGCCAACCTTGGCCCTCCAGCTGTTCTTGGACTTCAATTACCAGAAGCCCAAGTCAGCCCTCCTCCTGATTAGGGCTTCTGGGAACTGAAGTCCAAGAACAGCTGGAGGGCCAAGGTTGGCCTCTCCTGGTCTAAACCCATCTGGTTTAAGCTCCTTATATTTCTGGCTTCCCTGAAAACCAGAGATGGTTGGGTGTAGTGCTGGGCATCAGCAGGTTCACACCAGTTTGCCAGAACCGGTAGTAGAAATTTTGGCTGGCCCCACCCATCCAAGTTTTGAAATAAATTAGTCCTAATTTGGGTGCAATGCAGGGCTTTCCCCCTGGCCATGCCCACCATACCATGCCCACAGTGTGGTAGTAAAACATTTTTGGAGCCCACCACTGGGTGGGTGGTCTATGTATATACTGTACTTATTTTATGAACTGTATTGTAAGCCCACAGACCTTATCTTCCTTCGATTTATATATGTTCTGGGATGTGCAAACCATATTGGTCACACTGACTCCCACTATCTCTAGGACCTCAGTACTGTATCTCTTTGCTGTGTTCCTTGCCCTCCCTCCTCCTGTTACTAGAAGGCTGCCAGCCAAAGCTGATTGGTTCCTCCTTGCCTGTGTACAGGGAATAGCCACAAGAAGAGGAAAGCATGTGACATAGGAGGCAGAGAAAGTCTTGTCCTACAAGCTCTATAATTGCTTGTTGAAATTCTCTTTATCAATTATTCTCTCTGTTCTAACTATCAGTTTAGAGTAGGATGATCAGACAGAAAAGAGTACATGATTCCTATACCTTTAATAATTGTGTAGAGGAGAAGTTTTTATCAAATATAGCTTGCATTAGCATGCATTCATCTTTGTGACTATGAATGGTACAGTATCTTGTCCTCTCATTCACCTGGTCAGCGTGCCCTAAAATGATCTTTTGAGTATATGACCTCACTTAAACCATTATTCTTCGCAATCATACTTATTCTGATTAGGCCAAACAAATCTCACAAAGTCTGGACACCTCAAATAAATTCAAGGAAGTAAATGTATGTAGATATTCCCAAGTACGATTGCCTCCTCCCTTCCATCTGCTCATCATGGGGCAGGGGGACTTTCAGCCCAAATTCAACATCCCTACCTAGTGGACCATTTCCTTTTTGCCTTCTGTTTTTTGGTCCCTATGTGTGATGTCCAGAACTCTACATGAGATCATCTTCTTCTGCTATACAGTATCTGAATCTGAATATAGGCAATGATCTCGGTGATCAGCCATGAAGATTGTCCTGAGAATATAATGCAATGGCCTTTCATTTGTCTTCTGCATTGCAGCATAACCCCCGTACCACTGGTTCTGTTCCGTGAGTCACTTTCTGGTTCATCACCTTTCCCTGTAGACTTTGGCACCCAAACCATTAGTCATCAGGGTTGTCAGGTTAGTTAACCTCTGCCTGACACTCAGCATCGAATCGCTGACAGTATGATATACTCTATTACCATAGCAGGACAACCTGGCCAGACTGAACATGAGGTCATAAAGCCATAATACAAACCATGATAGATCACATAAAAGACTACAGTGCCCAGCTATACATTAGTAAAACATGAGAACCTACCTCAAACAACAACAAAAAGAGGACAGACAAAGATCCTGGTTTGCATAAAACTGCATGTGTTCATCTTGATTTACACATACATCTCATCTAAGTGGGCAAGATAAACCAGATGATGTCTTTGCATACAGATCCTGTTGTCCAGGTGTTCCCTGTAGATCTTCAAGGTTCCTAGTCTCCCTCCTTATGGTTCTTTAGTACTAAATCAGACTTGGACTAAACAGATCATGCCTCCAAAGGAAGACTGACCTTTGGCAACCCTTCAAAGAGAAGACTGCACTCTATATAGGTAAAGGTAAAGGGTGCCCTTGCTTGAAAGCCAGTCATACAACTACAGGGTTTGGTGCTCATCTTATTTATTTATTATTTATTTGCTCATATTTACTATCCCGTCCCAATCGGGTAAACCCGACTCTGAGCGGCTTACAGATTAAAATCATAGGTTAAGCCTATGATAATACTAATTCATCTTAAAACTTCATACTTAAAACTATAAAAATTCATAAAACATTAAAGCAATGCCAGAAATTGAACCGAAAGGGTGGCTGTTCATTAGATCAGCCACCCTACATGAGATCCCATGTTCCTGGGTCCCCACACTTGCCCTGCCAGCCAGGTTTTTAGGCCCTTCCAAAAGGGCAGGAGCTCTGTCTGTAGGCGGAGCTCGATAGGCAGGAGGTTCCAAAGGGCTGGGGCGGACACAGAGAAGGCCCTCCTCCTAGTGCAAGAGAGGTGCGCCTCTCTAGCTGATGGAATAACAAGGGAGCCTCTCCGATCCACCCTGGTGGGGCGGACAGATGTTCTTAGGGTGACCCGGTCTCTTAGGTATCCTGGCCCACTACCATATAGGGCTTTAAATGTAATAACCAGCACCTTGAATTGCACCCGGAGACATAATGGCAACCAAAGCAGCTCCCGGAGCAGTGGGGAGGCACGAGCATAACGCCCGCACCCCATCACTACCCGGGCCGCCCCATTTTGAACCAGCTGGAGTCTCCTGGTCACCAAGGGCAGCCCCATGTAGAGTGCATTACAATAATCAAGCCTGGAGGTGACCAAAGCATGTGTGACCATGAGCAAGGCGTCCCAGTCTAGGAGTGGGCATAACTGGCGTATTACACGAAGTTGTGCATCTCCATTTATAGCAAAAGGGCCATCACTGTCTGCATCTGCAGATGTTTCCATGGACATGTGGCAGGCTGTTAACTTCCCACCAGAGTGGTACCTATTTATCTACTTGCAATGTCTTATTTATTTATTTATTTATTTATTATTTATTTATTTATTTATTATACTTAATACCCCGCCCCAATCGGGAGGACCCGACTCTGAGCGGCTTACATGAGGCTAAAAATAAGAATAAAAACAGAAGACAATCTACATCAATAAAAACATCAAGTTAAAAAGTCATCAAAATTTAACCACAGAAATTAAAACAATACACACTCCCGCTTCCAGACCCAGGGTGGAAATCCCTTATATAAGCCATCTGGTAAGTGAACTCGCATTCCCGGGTCCCCACACTTGTCCAGCCAGCCAGGTCTTCAAGCCCTTCCGGAAGGGCAGGAGCTCTGTCTGAAGGCGCAGTTCGGTGGGCAGGAGGTTCCAAAGGGCCGGGGTGGACACAGAGAAGGCTCTCCTCCTGGTACAGGCAAGATGCGCCTCTCTCGCCGAAGGGACAACAAGGGAGCCTCTCCGATCCGCCCTGGTGGGACGGACAGATGTTCTTGGGGTGACGCGGTCTCTTAGGTACTTGCTTTTGTACTGCTAGGTTGGCAGGAGTTGGGACAGAGATGGGAGCTCACTCCATCGTGCAGTACTTGGGTCTCAAAATGCTGCCATGCCTACCTTCCACTCATCAAGTTCAACGTCTTAGCCACTAAACCACCACAGTCCCTGCACTTTATATAAGAGAATGTAAAACAAACATCAGTGCAGCATCATTGTGGATAGCTAATTGCACATGAAAAGCTCACAGGCAAGACATAAGTACAACAGCACCCTCCTTGTACATCAGAGGTCTGCTGACTATGATCCTGGAGGCAATAATAATAAATGCATGCCATCAAGTGAGTTCTGACATATGACAACTCTTTTCAGGGTTTTCCAAGTAGAGAATACACAGAAGTGGTTTACCATTCTCTTCTCTTAGGGATGTCCTGGGACTATGCCTTAACCATAGGAACAGTCATTGATAATCTTCTAGATAAGAAGCAGTTTGATTTAATCTCAGATTACCAGGACTCTTACCATGCTCAATTATAGGCATGTGTCCTGCATTGGAGCCTTGATACACCTTTGCTTTTAGATTCCTGAACATACCTGTTTGCTGCATCTTCATTGTATGTATCCTCTTCACTTCATCTCTGAGTTTTCCTTCACAGTAGTATGCACCAATGCTTTCACCAGATTTTTCTCTTGGCCATACTACCTTCTTTGCATTGCCTCTTGTCTCATCTTCAACTACTGTCAGAGGATTTGGAAGCTGGTTCATCAGGGCATCATAATCTCGAACAATTTTGATAGAGTCCAGGGAATACCATCTAGATATGATGCAGATCAGGGATGTCTCCAAATCAGCCACAGTTGGGAGTGAATTGACCAGGATCAAGTCAAATGCTGCTTCCACGTTACCTAGAAAGAAAAGGAAAAGGCTATTTACCTCTGTGTCTTTATGCAGATCAGTGTTTCCCAACCTTTGGTTTTTTGACTTCAATAGTCAGAAGCCTAAGACAATACCACAAAGCAAAGATTAGCCAATGTACTGATGTAAGCGTCTAGGAATTGAAGCCCCCCCTGTGGGGGGTGGAGCCCATGTTAGGAACCTCTGATGTAGATCCTTTGAAACTTATCCTTGCACAATGTGCACTCCTAAGCTGGAGATAACAAGAATGTGATCAAAAAGTGAAGGCTGGAGAAATGGATGACTTTCAAAGGAATTAAGCAACCATTCAGAGGATAAGCCTATGGCGGTTAGTCATCAAGACTTTGAATTACAGTATCAAAAGCAGTATCTCTGACTGGCCACAGTGACAACAATATGCTCAGGCTCTGACGTTCCTATAGATGGGTGCTCTGTCCAATGCATGGTATTTTCAGCCAGCAAATCCAACCCCCTATTTCTAACTCTTATCCCTTTTTGGGAGCTCAGGAGAGATGAGGGGAAATCATTTGAAATGGACAGGAAACATAGTTGGAATTGAGAAACAGGGAAAGGGTAAATTCTTGGTATCCTCTGCTTGTGGTCCCTTCTGACATCTTGCTGCATCTTTAGTACTACTCTGGTTTACTATGTTCACAACTGAAAGTGTTTGTTTAGCAGATATATTGACCATTGTACCTGATATTCTGTGGTTCACTCTACATTGGAATGCTAGCACTAGGGATTCTCTATGTAAACTCTCTTTTGCATTTTTAATTTATGAAGTCATCTAAAAGGCCCTCTGCTTTCTCAGTCTCTTCAAAGACAGGCTGTGATGGTGTGATATTAGGATTGCCAAGTCAGCCGCATCCCCTTCTCTGAGATTCCAGGACCAAATTTTGGGATCAGGGAGCACCACTTTACAATGTGCAGAAGTGATCTAGCGTAGAAATAAGTTTGCCTTGGCAGGTCTTGAAAGAATAAAGCATAGATCTTTGTTTCTCTCGCTAATAGAAACAAGGGTGAATAACAAAGTATTCACATTTACCTCTTACTTCCAAAACTTCAAAAATTTCCTATAGAAAAGATAAGGATACCTAGTAATTTCAAGCACAAAACTTGAATGTTGCTATTCTGGAACAGAAAAATTACAAGACAAGGATCCAAAGAGAGACAGCAGAGATAAAATATGCAGGACACCCATCTAAAAGGTTTGAATATTAGTCAAGGGTTTCTGTGACATTATCAAATTTAAAATAGCACAACTAACAGGTTGTTATATGCTGTAATTTACCCATGCCATCTGAAGTTTTTTTTTTAACAGAACAAACTCCAGGGAGATGGTTCCCAGGACACTTCAAAGAGCAAAGTAATTGGCCTCTGGTCAGGTCACTCACACCATCCTCAAATACTCATTAGCAGATGTGTAACACCATAATTTTATTTTGCATCCATAAGCATAAATAAATAAATAAATAAAGAAAGAAAGAAAGAAAGAAAGAAAGAAAGAAAGAAAGAAAGAAAGAAAGAAAGAAAGAAAGAAAGAAAGAAAGAAAGAAAGAAAGAAAGAAAGAAATCTACTAACAACTCATCAGAACCAAACTTCATGGCAATACATCTGAACCCCAAGCAGGGATCTTCAGTTATCACTGGTCTGTAAACTTATCTGTTATGCTCTGTACCCCATATGTATAAATTAATGCCTTGAAGTCTCACTCTTATGTCCGAGGAAGTGACTTTGATCCACAAAAGCTAACATTAAAATACAGGAGATAGTATTTAAGGTGCCACAACTTTTTTGTCTTTTTAATTTTTTTGTTTTGTTTACTCTCTGATATGAGTATTTTTAAGGTTGATGTTAGTGTGACAGCTTAACCTTCCCAAATGGTAATGTACCTATATTCTTCTTTTAAAAAGAGAGTTTTGAAATATTTACATACTTCATCCAGATGATGATGACAATGGTTTGAAAGAACATTTATTCTGATATACAGAATATAAACCTTGCTTAAAGAGCATAATGCATTCCACAGGGTTGCTCTTTAAGCGAGTTTGCTCTTTAAGTGAAACACAATTTTAAGTGACCAATTGTAGGGGGGATTGTGAACCCCGATTTATTTGTTAAGCAAGTTTTTGGTTGGTTTTGTTTGTTAAACGAAGCGAACATTCAGAGAAAATTCTGCTCTTTAAGCGAGTTACTCTTTAAGTGAGCCGCTCTTTATGCGAGGTTTGACTGTAGTTTCTAAACAGAAATAAGGATGGTTTAAAAACTCACAGGTGCCACCCAGTCAGCACTGTATGCAGCCTTTTCCTTTTGCAAACTCAGAGAGCTGGGTTTTTAAAAAAACTGATCTTAACTGGAGGAGCCTTAATTCATCTCAGATGAGGATAGGGGGTATGCTTTCAGAGCAGTTCAATTGCTCAAGTATGTCATCTGCATGCACCACACAGTGGCTAAAAGCCCTACATAAGAAAACCAAGGACAATCATAGGAGTAGGATTTCCCCCCCTCTTGCTTGCTGTCTGCTTAACCACCAGATGTACAACAGAGTTCACAACTGATTGCTCAGCGAGGGGATGGCCAGGTGTACGACGGGCAGACTGCAGAAAAGGTACGATTGCTTGCATGGTTGGCTCTTACACAACTGCAGGATGTTGATCACTAGGTATTTTATTTCCCTTCAAGTTCTCCTTTACATTTAGATTCAACTGGGCATTTATGGGGCACTTGTGGCCCTCCAGTTGTCACTGTTCTTCAGCTCCTATCATCCCATACCATTGGCCATGCTTTTTGCAGTGATGGAAACTGGAGTTCAAAAACAGAACTTTCCCATATACATAACAGTGACCCACACGAAAGGCTGTAAAATGTAAAATCTCATTGCAAAGATATTCTTGAGTTATCAAAGTTATGAGCTCAAAGCTAATGTAGTTAGACATTCCAAAGATGAATCAAGTGCTTACAGTATATTTTAATATACACACTTAGGGCTCTCTTCCAAGGGAAAGGGCTCCTTTCCCTGAAAGTTTTTCTTTACTTTTTGGGGAGTGAGGGCACGTGAAATACATTTCTACTCCCAATGAGGATGCTACAACTCCACATCTTAATAGTCTCACCCCAATAACTTTGCATTACTTAATGGATGAATGGTTTTCTGAAAAGAACACTATGCCCACTAATGTAAATGCTTTGTAGCAAAATCTTTGCTGAAGGCAAGGCTTCTTAATATAATGGACCTACTGCCCCTAATGAAGTAATTTATTTTACTTCATTCCTTTTTTAATTTCCTGGAACAGGCCATACTAGTTCCAAGTAATATTAGCTATAGAAGAAACTGTCTGACCGGAGATCCTGCTACAGTAATGGAGTAGACCGTAAAGCCAGCAACTCAATGCTGTGTTGAGCATTGGTAAATAACCTGACTCCCTAAAGGGCCAACTGCTGCAGGTGGATGAGCCCCTTTACGTGGAGTGATGGTCCCCCTCAGTGGAGGCAATCCCACTGGAAACCATTATATTGGGCCCAAAAGCAAAATGAGCGGAGGAGGAACTCTGATTCCCAACAGTCATGGAGGCATAAGAGGCCATGCCAGATGGACTGGCTGTGAAGGCACACCTTGTCCATATCCTCAAGGCTGCAGCAGTCCATTGCAGTCCTGGTGTTAAATCGTGCATGTCTCATTTCATATGTGTCACAGGAGATGGCTCTGTGATCATAGTGTGCGGGTCAGTTCATGGCAAGCTGGGATCCACCTTAAACAAATCCACATCAACAGCATTTTTCCCTGCTTGCATTCTTGGATACGAGTTGCAGCCGATGATGAGATTTTACAGTCATGACAAACCATGAATATTTGCTACTGGTTTGTCGATACTGTTGAGGAGCTGTTTGGAACTTAATCAAATAAGCTCACACCAGAAACTTCCATAGTTTGAAAAGCTCCCATTTGCAAGCTTAGACTAGGCCGTTCAGTCCAAGGTTGTTCTGCAATTTGTCCCCTACTTCTAACATCCTCCTTCTTCTTTAAGTGCCATATCTGATTCCAAATATTGGTGATCATCATGGCAATAAGCTCTGAGGATTGTCCTGGGAACAATATACTGCAGTGGCCTTCCATTTGCCTTCCGCATCACAGTGTGACATCCGTACCATTGATCCAGTTCTGGGAGTCACTTTCTGGTGAAAGATCACATTTTGGGCCGTTTGCAGAGTAGTCTGGAGAAATCTGTTTTCAGTGATCCTGAGACCCACAGCAGTGGGGCTTCTAGGGATTTTTTTAGTCATACTGGAACAATTCTTCAACAGAGGTAAGGATTGCTTTTAAAGGAGATTGCTCCCTGCAAAGTGACTCTTTCTAGTGTGATCAGGTGTGCATGTCTTTGAAGCCATCTGATTGCACACTAAGTTGTATTTGAGTTACATATCCTTAGGAGGAGTCTGAGCATGCACTCCCATGTGTGCTTTGACAAGGCACGAAGTGGGGTAAGCAGGATCACTCTGTTACATTAAGACATTTTGATATGGTAAATGCATGAACTAATCTATATGGAAGGAGTGCTAGGAGATCATCCTCCCCTTGAAATAGTTCTCCACTTTGAGGGCTGCACAGTCCAAGTTTGACGCAAAAATAAAGAACCATTAGGAACTACACTAGGGTCCTTGAAGTTGTAAATCCAGAGTAAGAACCTGGACAGCAACCCAACAGCTACTCAAGTAACTTGGTCTTCGTCTTCTCTCCCTCCAGTGAGAGGCACAGCAATTCTGTTTAAATTATAAGAAGGTAAAGGTAAAGGTTGCCCTTGCTTGACAGCCAGTCATATCCGACTCTAGGGTTCAGTGCTCATCTCTGTTTATAGCCAAAAAGCTAGTGCTGTCTGCATCTGCACATGTTTCCATGCAGGCACGTGCTGGTATATCGAGCAATCAGGGTTTGTCCCACCCTGCCCTTGCCTCTGGTGTCCTGGGGCACCAATAGCAATATATGAGATTCCCCCAACCCCCCCAATAGGTGCCCCCACCACTCCCTGTCCCGCACCTTCCCATGGTGCCCTGCAGTCTGCACACCCCTGTTTCCATGGACATGTGGCAGGCATTCCTCAACAGAATGCTCTTTACCATCCCACCGAAATGGCCCCTATTTATCTAAAGTACAGTACAGTACTTGCAATTTCTTGCTTTTGAACGGCTAGGTTGGCAGGAGCTGGGACAGAGTCAGGAGCTCACTTTGTCAGGCAGTACCTGGGAATCGAACTCTGACCTTCCAGTCACCAAGTTCAGCATCTTAACCACTTGAGCCACCACAGAAACATAGCTACCAATTGTATCTCTATATACAGACTTCATGTGGAATTTTATTCAAATCAGTGTCCTATTTTATCCTTTTTTTAGTGATGTTTAAGTATGCACTCTAAGGAAACCAAAAAGTAACCTTGGCAACTTCAGGACAAGACTACCTAGGAACAAACTACTATAAGACGTGCCAGAGAAAGAAAATAATGCCATTATTTATTTAATCCAAGTTCCTAGGTAAGAGTACAGTATTCACATATATAAAATTGCATATGATACCCTCTCACGGGGTTTGAGTGGCAGACCCAAGCTTGTTTACTGAAAGCCTCTACAACCACTGACACATAACAGAGCACCCAACATAAACAAAAAGGCAGAAACAAGAAACTGATATCATCTTAAATGCCACCTGTGTCTCCACGTCTATTCTGGCAGCACCATTATAGGTTATGACAATGTTGCCCATTTCAAGACTCATTTACTTTACCTTCTAATGTGATACACGTCATCCTTTGCTAAAAGTGCTCTTCTGCCTTCTACGCAGGATGAATATGACAATCTCTATGCAAGAGAATAAATGGATCCAAACTGAACTTCAGAAATACAAAAGTGAAAGTTAGAAGATCTGAACGTCCCCAAACACTATCAGTGTGCTCAAATGCCTATTGCAAAAGGGGAGGGGGGGGGAAAGAGAAATTTCTGTCTCTCTCCCAGTGAGTAGGTGGGAGAGAGACAGCTGAAGTGGATTATACTCATAACTTCCAGTGTGCAATTTGAGGATTAAATACAAATCTGGGCTTCAAAATATTACAAAGCTAGTTTCATTGCAATCTTGTTGTACCAAAAATATATTTCCCTCATCAAAATCTTGGCTTCAGAACAACCTACTCTTTCCAAAGATCTAAATTTATTGTTCAATGGTTATGCTTTTGACCATTTCCAGCATTTCCAGGGCTAAAGTATAACCATCAAATCAGCCAACAGACACTTTGTTACTGTATTTCTTTGACAGCATATTTCTGTTATCAGTACTTTGAAAGTTCATTACCTGTGTTAATACTATTGTCACTTTCACAGTCCATTACCCAGGGTTAATAACTTTGCTATCATCTTCTGTATCTCATTTCATCCAGTCTATCCTCGCAGTCATATACACTGTGTATATAAACTGGTGACTTAAATATTTTATTTTGTGTATCCTAAGAAACAGATTACACTGGGGGAAAAAAAATTTCTTGGTGCCTAAAAATTTCCAACTGATTTCGGGCATTTTGGGGCGGCTGATTCCGATAATGCCATCCATTTTGTTCTAGCAGCTCTAGTTCATGAGATATCGATCATGTCATTATACATTGCTCTTATGACTACACATGTATTTTATGGTTCGTGAGTGATGTACAGTAGTTATATACAGGGGTGTAGGAAGGGGACGGGGGGGGCAAATGTCCCGGGCGGCGTGCTCCAGGGGGGTGGCATTTTGAAGCCCCTCCCCCAATTTCCCCCCCAATTTTTTTTCAAGCAAATTTTTTTTTTGTCTCCAGGCACGCACCAAAGGCTACCACCTCTGGTGGAAGAATCTTTTGGGGGTGGGAAAATATTTGGGTGGGCAAAAAAAGGGTTGGGTGGGCAGCAAAAATTGGGGGCGGCGGCAAAATTTCACTCCGCCCCGGGTGGCTTACACTCTTGCTACGCCTCTGGTTATATATGCAACCAGTATGGTTAGATTGGCCTAATGTGAATAAGCCATATCTAAAAAACTACAGCTGATGGGGCATAACTGAAATCATTTTTGGAATCAGTGACCCAAATATAGCCAGAAATAGGTGAAAATTGTGAGGCACCAAAATCACTGTTCCCCAGTGTTATAACTCATGCAAACTGAAAACTAAACAAATCTACTAGCCTGAAAGGTGCCATCAAACTTTTGTAAATGCTTGTCTTTGTTATTCGTCCAGTGTCCTTCCCTTTTCCCAACTCTTCCTCTCAGCATTATCACACACCAGAATGCAAGTGAATAGTAATAATTATCATTGTGTCACATTGTGACACAAAGTTGAAATGTCACTAGGTACAGCATGGCAGAGAATTAAAGCTGTTGCTGCACAGAGCAATGAGGACAGACACTTTCTAATTCTGTGTTCCTTTGCTCTTAGGTTTCTTCAGCTGCTCAGCTCACGTGGGCAGATAGATGACACTCTTCATGTAAAAGTGTTTCCTATTATGATATTTACAACTATGTAAGGGGGGGGGAGGGTCAATTCTTCCCTGAGTTCATTTGATAGCACTTTGTGGATGTGTGAAGTGTCCAGATCTGTGGATCAGAGAAGGAAAAGGAGGGGACCCATTTAATATCTTTGGCAGAGAAGAAGTCCAACTGCTGGTCCCCACCTTGGAACAAGGGTGGAGTCGATTTGTGCCTTCTCAGTGGCAACACCCACAACAGACCCTCCCTTCTTCCTTCCCTGCCACTTAGGGCAAGGTTAAGCGTGTTGTAACGGCATTGAATAATGCCTCCGCCGCACAGGGAATGTCAGTGCTGCTTTCCTGGACTCCGCCTGTTGTATCTAGAGCAGGGCGGGTTCGCATTGTCTTCCACTGTTCGCCCCAGGAAACATGATATCACACTTGAACAAAAGCGGGAAAGCTGACAGACCTATTGAGATGGGTGTGACTACAAAACACACCTACAGCAGTCAAGTTATGAGAGTCGGCAGATTTTCAGGACTTAGGTTCAAATATGCACACTGGACCTACTGGTACGAATTCCTCTCTCACCTCCGCCCTCCTGCTAGCAGATAAAAAACTCCTTCATGGCAAAACTACAGGTTAGAGGGTCAGCAGTTAGAAGAGGAAGGAAAACATTTGGGAGTCATAGCAGAAGGTCCTCTCATTTTCAGAAGTAGGCAAATTAGTTTGCCTCCTCTGGTGATTAATCTTCAGGACACTTAAGTATGGGAGTCCTCCGAAGGCTGATTTTGCAAAGCCCAAAATAACTTCTCCACCCTTGACACTATTCAGGTCTGACAACAGGATAGGCATGACATCTGCTTCTGTCAATGGGGCAAGTGCAAAAGAAGTGTCTGTAGGACAGGTAAATTATGAGCAGATCAGTAAAGGAAAAACAAGGACAGATGTGTGGTAGTAGAGTAACAGAGTACGGCATTGATAAATTCACTTTAGAAAAGCAGTGTGGATGTCTTCCTAGGCCCCCCTTGACTGAGACACTTTTCTTTTCATATTAACCCACAATTCAAAGATGGTCAGGAAGGCTAGGTATGCTTAAGCCTATTTGTTGTAATGGGGTCTAATGCAGCTAATGCTACACAGGTAAGTACCCAAAGATATCACAGTACTTAAGATCATAGTTGTTTATTTATTTACATTTATACCCCACCCTTTTGATGTAAGGACCACTCAAGGCAGTTTACATACAGTACATATGGACAACACACATACCTATATACAACAAACACCATCTCTCTCTCTCTCTCTCTCTCTCACACACACACACACACACACACAGAGTATTTATAAAAGATCAGTTGAGATCGAATGCTGCATTGTCATAAATTGGGATGCACATTTATTGTCATAAATAGATACACATTTGAAGAAAAAGAACCTTGCTATCTGTAATCTTTTCTGTCACATTATTTCTTTGATCTGTACTTAATTTAATTTAAATAATAATGTTCTATTGTGGCCATCAGATACAGATTCTATTCCTAATAATAATTTCATGTCAGAAATTATTCTGGGTTGAAAGGATTTTTGTGGGAGAAACTCTGCTCAGGGAATGCCCAAATGAGGCTCCTTTCATGTCCCCAAGAGCTGGGGCACAGACAGGCACTCAGTCCATCATGTAGTACCCAGGTCTTGAACTGCAGACTTGCCAGCCTTCCAGCTAACAAGGTGGGCTTCTTAACCACTGAGCCACCGCACTGAAGCCCCTTATTCTACTCCTGAAAAGTATACAGCTCCAGCCTCAAACATATTTATTATTAAACAAACAAACAAACAAACAAACTTATAATTTACAACAGGTTTTCAAATCTGTTCCTGAGACAAGACCAATAGTTATGTCAGATGTAAACCATAAGTATGAGACTGCAGAATCACTACTCTGGTGTAAATTGTTAAGACTGGGTGACATTGGCTTTCTGTGTTTCCCCCAGTCAAATGTACACTGAACAAACACCATGTGGAATAGCCCCCTCATTTCTGTTCATCAAGAAGATAGGCAAGGCTAGCAAGATGGGATTCAGGAAGGCCATACAGTACAGAGAATCCCTAGCTAAAATGGAATTTGAACCCAGATCCTCAAGTCAGGTTTTTAGCTACCTCGGGTTTTGTTAAGGTCCTTTTATTCTCCTTTGAGTGGAGATACAATTAAAGGCAGAAGAAGGGAAAAAGAAAGAGAAACCAGTATTGCCTCATTCGAATACCACTGTGATCTTTCACTAAACAATACCACTCAACAATCACTTCAGAAATATGTACATTTGATTTGGCAGTGCTTGTTGCAATACTTTGCAATTATAGTACTCCTGAATGTAATAGCAAAGAAAGCTAAGCAGTTTCATATAAGCACTCCGTTTTAATGCATACTGTATGAGAAGTGGTTTCCACTAGGCAATGGCTCGATTCTCTAAATGAAAACAATCAGTATGTTAAGAAAACTGTACGTCACATCTATATATTTTTTTAAAAAATAAAATGAAAGTGCCTGGGAAAAAACAGACATAGATCCATCAGACATCTGACCTAGTACTTTAGATTTTTTTTTTTTGGGGGGGGATCTGTCCAGGTCCAAAACTGTATCTAAGACTCAAACGAGCATCTACAAAGTTAACTCCAACACCCAAACCAATTCTCCAAACAGTGTAACAGCCTATTGTATGAGGATGTATTTAAACATCATGTAGTATTGCACCGAGACAACTTCTCTGGGGTCAAGTCAATGGAGAAATATAAAATCAGAACAACACAAGGATTTTGAAACCTCTACTCATGCATCTCAGAGTTTAGCCAGCATGCCCGGTGATCCCCCCCACATACACAACTTGGAGAGAAGAATCTTACCTGAAAGCCCAAGGCTGAATCCCCAAAAAACTGGAAGTGCTAAAAATGTCCACGCTTTGCCCAGTATATCCATTCAGTTTGCACTGGCTGTTCATGGAATAGTGGATGTCCTTTCAGTGGGAGACCCCTTGGCTCCGGCTCTGTACTCGCATTGTACAGCAATGCTGGCTCTCCAGGCAGCGACCAGTTAATTACAAGATCGGAGTGGGCTGGAGGAACAACCTTTGTTGCTGTCTGAGCACAGGGAGTTTTAAGTTCCTTTTCCTGTTTCCTCTGTAGATTAGGATAGGAAAGGCAGGATCTTAAAGGCGTTTGGTATCAGCAGGATTTGTGTGAGGATCTATGAGCTCTGTCCTTTTAACACATCTGAACAAGTTTCTAGTTGTGTGTGTGGCGGGGGAGAGGGTTGCTCTTTGAGAATCCCACCCCCCCTCCATAGGTCATGGCCAGCACTGTCAGGAACAATAGGGATATCCTCCAGTAGGAGGAATTATGACAAAAACAAGCCCCACCACCTATGCCTGGTATGTAAAAATTTGCCACTCCACCTTTTCTTCCAATTCCCTGTTAGTTCCTTCCAGGGATACGTTTTGAATTATGAGACCTCAGTATAAGGCTTTTAGGGTGGAGAAAATCCTTTCGTTTCCTTGATTTATCTGTTTGTAATGGTTAATTCCTAAATTCACTGGGGAAGGGTACTCCATGCTCCATGATTAGACCCAGAGACTAGAGCAAGGATTCTCAACCTGTGCCCCGTGGCATAATTTCACGTGGCCCACCATCACCTCCACCACACCCGGAAGTGCCGTGTAGTGGAGGAAGGGCAAAATGGCCATCTGGCCCCCAAAGCTGTCTGAGGAAGCGTGACCTGGCCCCTAGCTTTAAAATCTTGAGAACTCCTGAACTAGAGCTACCCAGCAACCTCATTGACAATCAGACACTTAATAGTATAATAGTTGTTATAAGTTTTTAAAATTGGATTTATATTCTACTTGTTCACCAAAGAGCTCAAGTCAGAGTACTGGCCTTCTTCCCCATATTTGATCTTACAACAAACCAGGGAAGTAGGGAGGAAAGAGGAAAAAAAAAACAAAAAGCCAAGTGGCATGTGTACAAAAATTGAAGAGAAAGAGTACTACTTCTTCTTCAAGTGCCATATCCGATTCTGAATATTGGCTATCCTCATGGTGATCATCCATGAAGATTGTCCTTGGAACAATATAATACAGTGGCCTTCCGCATCGTAGTGTGACACCTGTACCGCTTATCCAGTTCCACGGAGTCACTTTCTTGTCCTGAGCCCCTTTGGAACGTAAAGTCCTCATTAGGCCCAGACCAATATTGATGAAGCTGCTGCCCTCCATCAAGATGAATTCAAGTGGGATTTAATCTACTTGGGGACCCTCACCCTTCCCTATGGGCTTAGCCACCCAAGGTTTGTCAGGTTACTTAACCACCACCTGATGACTGGTGTTCAGTCGGCTGGCAGTATGGTCTAATCTATAGTAGGATAGCCTGGCCAGAAAATGGTACTAGACATTTTTTAAAAATCAGTCATAAGCTAGCTTTTGACTCCCCATGGGTCTTCATCCAGCTGGGCACCACAGAGCTGTGGATGGTGCATAAAAGTTCCAAAAATCATAGCCACATTACATGCCAAACCTTAAACAGAGAAGCCTGGTCTGTACCTCTGCCCATAGTTTTTGACAAAGACCAATAGGGGTTCGAAAGCTAGTTTATGTTTTTTTTAATGGTGCAGTGAAAGTATCATCCACTTTTTTCTGTAAAGTAGATTAAGCTAAGAGACAATAACTGGCCTATGGTCACCCAATGAGCTTTCCACTTATGTGGGGATCTGAACCTAAGTCTCCTAAATCTTGCTCCAGTTCACTGCAGCCTTTGCTACCAAGCAGCCTCTTAAACTTCCCCTTCCCCTCTGGTCCTTTGTGCAGGTTTCTTTCCTTCTTTTACTTGCCATTGCCCTGCAAGTTAGCTGTTAGGTGGCTGACCTCCATTGTGTATGGGAAATATGTTGCTGCTGCAGTTGCCATCTCTACTGCAGAGCTTTTATGGCTGCACCACCCTTGGGTGCAGCTCCTATTATCACTGCTCTCTGCCCACCATCATGTGCCAACTATTTCCTAGCCCATGGTGCCACAGGTGTTCTTGAACTTCAGTTCCCAGAAGCCCTGAACAGCCGGTGTGCTGACTTGGGCTTCAGGTATTTAAAATCCAAGAACACCTAGAGCACCAAGGTTGGCCACCCCTGATCTAGCTGCTATAATACTCCAACAGTTCTTAGATGACAACAAATCACATGCAGACTCATCGTAGTATTATAACTGTAAGGATCAGGAGGGGAGACCAGTTTCAAACTGTAGGGAATCCAACAAACTTTACAGGACAAACTATATGCATTGACACATGTATGTACATATAGAAGAATAGAGCAAGTCAGGAATCAGAGCAAAAGAAATGCCTCCTCACAGGTGGTTTAAAATAGCCTGCATTTTGTCAGGTTAATGCGTGACTCAGTTGTATGTCTTGTACTGTATTCATAGAATCATAGAATACAAAACTGAGTTGGAAGGGACCTTTTAGGGCAGGATTTCTCAACCTTTTAAAGCTGAGGGCCAGGTCATGCGCCCTCAGACAGCTTTGGGGCCAGACAACCATTTTGCCCTTCCTCCATCACATGGCACTTCCTGGTGTGGTGGAGGCAGTGGGAATGGGAGGTCACATGAAATGGTGCCACGGACCACATCCAGCCCACAGGTTGAGAATCCCTGTTTTAGGCCATTGGGTCCAACCTCCAGCTCAATGCATTCCCTTGTTCTTAGAATTAGTTTTGAGCTTGGCAAAACTGACACATATGTAGTACATTTTCCTTATCAAGACACATCCTTAACTCTGGTTTCTCAAATGTGAAAGGACTGCCTCAGTCACATCCGTTGGATGTGATCATGATTTCTGCTATAACAGCAGGTGATGTGTGATGTATAGATCAGGCTCAGAACCCTTATGGCCCTTCTAACTACCTATGACATTTATTCATTTGTTGACCACTCCAAACTTTCTTGGCTCCCTGCCTCCTATGAACAATTTAATTTAATTTAATTTAATTTAATTTAATAGATTTATATACCGGCCTATTCAATGGACTCTGGGCAGTTTACCCACTGGCCCAGTTGGTGTGGGTGGAGGGTTTGGGTCGAGTCTGAGGCACATGTGGGGTGCCACAAGGCTCAGTTCTCCTGCCCTTATTCTTTAACATCTACATGAAACCGCTGGGTGAGATCATCTGATCCCATAGGGTGAGATATCATCAGTATGCTGATGATACTCAGTTGTATATCGCTGCCCGTGGTGATCCCAATGATGTAGTCAAGGTCCTGACCAGTTGCCTGGAGGCGGTTATGGTCTGGATGGGGGACAACGGACTACAGCTGAATCCTGCCAAGACTGAGTGGCGTGGGTGAGGGGACCCAGTCCTCATAAGGAGTTATCACCACTGGTTTGGGATGGGGCATTGTTACCCCAATCTGACCCGGTGCACAACCTGGGGGTCCTCCTGGACTCACAGGTTACGGCCGTGGCCAGAAGGACCTTCAGGCAAGTGCATGTTATTAATCAATTACACCCACTCCTGGACTGGGAGGCCCTGCTCACGGTCACCCATGCCGTGGTCACCTCCCATTTGGACTACTGTAATGCACTCTACATGGGGCTGCCCTTGGTGACCATGTGGAGAATGCACTTGGTCTAGAATGCAGCAGCCCGCTCAGTGGTGGGGTGCAGTCTTTTTGCCCGCACCTCGCCACTGCTGCGGGAGCTGCACTGGCTGCCTATATATTTCAGGGTGCAATTCAAGATGCTAGTTGTCACCTTTAAAGTCCTTCATGGTAGTGGACCAGGATACCTCAGGGACCGCATCGTCCCTAGGACATCAACCAGTCCCACGAGAGCAAACCGAGAGGGCACCCTTCAGGTACCATCTGTTGGGGAGGCTCACCTCTACAGCAAGAAGGGCCTTCTCAGTCGTAGCCCCCACACTATGGAACCTCCTCCCGGTAGAACTATGTCTTCAGGCCCAGTTGCTACCATTTAGGAAAGAATTGAAGACATGGTTGGCAAAATGGGTTAAGCAGACAAAGGCAGTGACCTCAGGTAATGCCAGGAAATAGCACCAAAGTGTTGGGGGAGAGCACAGTTTGGTATGTGGCCTGCCCAGCTTGTTGCTTTCAGGTGCAATGTAGGATGCAATCCTGTAGCCAGAATTAAAGGAATATTTGAGTCAATTCAGCCAGCTTTTGTATATGAAATGGGAAAGGGGTGCCATCTTGATCTTCACCTCATGATAGCACAGCATCTGGGTCCAGCCTTGTGTTGGGTGGTGATGGTGATATAAATAACTCTATGAATTTGCAGTACATGAGTGGTACCTAGTTGTCCAAGGATCTGAATAGGAACTTGGCTGGACATCACGCTATAGTAATGGAGTAGACCATACAGCCAACGACTCAATGCCGAGTGTTGGGTGGTGGTAAATAACATCACTCCTTAAAAGGGCTACGGGTGGATGAGCCCCTTTAGGTGGGGTGATTGTTCCCCTCAATGGAGGAAATCCCACTGGAAACCATCATATCAAGCTCAATGGCAAAATGGGTGGAGGAGGAACCATCTCACCATTCTGATTCCCAACGGTCATGGAGGTGGAAAAGGCCATGCTGGATGGACTGGCTGTGAAGGTGCACCTTGTTAATATCCTCAAGGCTGTGGCTGCCCATTGCAGTCCCGGTATAAAATTCCGCATGTCTCATTTCATACATGCCACAGGAGATGGCTCGGTGATCATAATGTGTGGGTCACTTCATGGCAAGCTGGGATCCACCTTAAACAAATTCATGCTAATGGTATTTTTCCTGAAAATAATTTTCGTTTTACTCAGACACAAGTAGCAGCTGACGACAAATCAGCAATGTATGACTGTTATTAGGTGTACATGAATGGAAGCTTGTAGAACAACTGAGTATGTTATCAACTGTCTGAAATGCATATGAGTCTCAGTTTTTGTTTTGTAATTTGTTATCTTTGCACTTTTGAGGACCAATATCTTTAAACGATGCTCCACTTGCTTCTGGGTATCCCTGCAATGCACAATTCAGAGGACTCAAGAGATTAGCCTCAGCTAATTTCCTCCTGCTTCTGGTCTCTTCTGAAATGTTAAAAGGCGCTAAGTATGGTTTGGTGTTATGCATATCCTGCTTTGGAAATAGTAAGTCATGCCAAAAACCACATGAAAACAAAAGGCATATTTCTGAGAGTGCGGAGAAATGTTCGCATCCTAGAATCTTATTCCTGTATGACACGGTTCTTCAACATCCCCAAGGCAAGCAAGCGGCTGCTTGAATCTTCCTAAAAGGAAATGAAAGTGGGCAAATTATATGACCATTTTCAACATTGTTCTCAGCACAGGAGCAAGAAGATAAGAAGGGGAAATCCTAAACCCAGAGGGGTAAAAAGGAAACAAACTACAGTAAAAACCCTACTTATGTAAAAAGTCTGTTCCATAGGCTTTTACGTAAATCGGTTTTTTACTTAACTCAAACCAAACCCATAGGAAAAATGAATTTTTACGTAACTTGAGGCAAACCCATAAAAATTGTGTTATGTAAATCAGGACATATATTTAAATCGGGACATGGTCTTAGTGCAAAAATCATTATGTAAGTTGAATTTTATGTAACTCGAGGCAGTAGTGTAGCGTGGGTTTCAACCGCCCGGGGCATAGGCCAAATTTATTTATTTATTTATTTATTTATTTATTTATTTATTTATTAGTTCAAATTTACAGTAATACCTCATATAACATTAGTATCGAATAACACGAAAATCGCATAACATCAAGGAATCTGGGGGGAAGAATTGCATCAGATAACATTAAGATCCTATGGGATGCTTCAGATAACAACCGCGAAAGCCTGTGTGGTTACAATGTATCTCTATGGATCCCATAGAGGATCAGATAACACGAAAAATCATATAACACGAAGACTTGTGGAACCAGGTTTTAGTGTTATATGAGGTTTTACTGTATATTGCCGCCCACTCGCCGTGGCGACTCAGGGCGGCTTACAGATAATACATTACATTGCATTACATTACAATACAATATATTGGGATGGGCACAGGGGGGAGGGCCAGTAAGGTCCTCATCCTGCCCTGGCTTCTTCTTCCCCTGGCAGTTGGTATATGCACAGGGCAAGGTCCCCATCCTGGCCTGGCTTCTTCTTCCCCTGGATGGGGCCCAGGATGCTGGTGGCGGTGGAGGGTCCTGGTGCCTGTCCCCACAGTGGCCTCTTCGCCCTGGCCACTAGGAAGTTTGCGGGCAGTGGCAAAGTCTTGCTGCCGTAGTGGCCTTTTGTGCCCTGGCCTAGGGTGGGCCCTAGGATGCTGGCAGTGGTGGAGGGTCCTGGTGCCCATTCCCGCAGCAGCATCTTTGCCCTGGCCACTAGGAAGTCTGGGGCAGCGGTGAAGTCCTATTTATTGTGAAATTTTGCTGCCTCCCCAAAAGTACTGCCGGGGGGGGGGGGCCTTCCCCCCACCCCCCTGCTACACCACTGATTCAAGGCATATGTAAGTTGGGGTTTTACTGTACAGTATCTCCATATACTGAATTGTAGTTTAGCCACAGCATAATTAAAACATACTGGGACAGAATGCCACCCCAGATTTCTTGTAGGCTAGAAGCATATTGATTAGGGGATATTTCATAGTAAGGAGCAGTGTTTCCCAGTCTTCAGTTTCTGTACTTCAATTCCCAGAACCACTGATCAGCCAATGTACTGATTTAGGCTTCTGGGAATTGAAATCCACCAGTATTCTGTGGATCATAATTTGGGAAATGCTACTATAGAGAGCAGCTATTGATCTTGCCCAGTGTGTAGAACATCTCAGCTCTGCCTCTTACACTGGATAATCAGATTTTAATCTCTGCAGATTTTAATCTCTGTAGCTGCTGCAACAATGATATTTTGTAAAACAGATGTTTAAGCAAGAAAAAGCAATTTCTTGCATCAGGATACTTGTCACTTTGATCTTTATGGAAATGCTGGCATCTGAACAAGTACTACATACAAGTTTGAACGAACAAACAAACAAACAAATAAAATTGGTGGTCATATGTAGCTAGTGAGCCATTATATCAGGCTCATTATACAGTATAGCCATTATATACTGTTGGGCAGAATGAAGCAACCACTTTGAGGTATCATGAAAATGATACAGTTATTATTATTCTATTGCCAGCAAGATGGGAAACAGGTGCTTGTGGGATTTTATACTTCAGGCGCCAAAATAACCATTTAGTTTTGGTATGTTGTTCCAGAATAAAACTGGGGAAATTATGATGGTTTGAACTGTTTACAAGTCCCCCTCCCCCTCTGGTTTCTCTCACGCTCAGCATGCCTCCCAGCCAAAAAAATCACTCAGATAAAAAGTTTAAGGTAAAAGAGGGTTTAGGGTTAGGCAATCAAATTTCAGGCAGGAAGGCAAAGGGTTTTTCTGATTGGTTAGGGGAAAAAATGCAAGCAAGTTACTCCCTGTAACAGAAGCTCCCTTCACCCAAGGGTTGTGTGTTAACCCTTTGCAGACTGAATTGCCATATTCCAATAGTTTTAGTGTTGAGTTGTATGAATACCACAATTTGGGTATTGTGAGTGCCATGGTGAGGATTCATCATCTGCTCCTTTGCCTCAGTCAGGCAATATATTTGGGAATGTGCCTTGAGTACATTATTATATTGCAGGAAACATCGTTTCTGTCAGGGAGATTTCTGGTGATGTTTGGGCTTCTAAATGTTGGACTTTAATTTTGATTAGTTCTAGATATAATAGCCAGTGATGAGGGTTAATGGAGTTGTAGTTATATATCAAGACGGCCAGAAATTTCTCACTCCTGATGTATAGCGTTTCCAGTTTTCTTGCAAAAGGTTGAATCACACCTTTTAATGAGTCCCAGAGCATAGTCTGAAGTATTATGAGGCAACACCTTGCTGGAGCCAAGGCAGATATGGTTAGAGCATGGCCATTCCACTACATATCTGAGAGTGGAAGGAAGGCTGGGTATAAATAAGTCAGTTGAGTACAGTAAAACACCGGATAATGATTGGATCGGGTAACGCTCAAATCGCATAACGTTAAGTAATCTGGGGAGGAGAATTGGATTGGATAATGTTAAGGTCCTATGGGATGGATTGGATAACAATCGCTAAAGCCTGTGCGGTTACAATGTACCTCTATGGAGCTTTAACGTTATCCGATCCATCCCATAGGATTTTAACATGCATCGGATAACACTAAAAATCGGATAACACCAAGACTTGTGGAACCAAGTTTTAGCGTTATCCGCTGTTTTACTGTACTTCTGGACATGAGAAACTAAACCTGTGTGCACCTTTACCAAAGAGCACCTCATTGTTGAGAGATTTCCCATTAATCTATGGCAACTTACCTTTCAGTTTTCAACTCCAACATATGTGTAGAGCAGGGGTGCCCAAACTACAGCTGAGGGGCCAGATCCAGCCCCCAATGCCAATTCATCCGGCCCACAAAGCCCTCGTTGCTCCTGGAAGTGGAAGTAAAATACACCCATATGGGCATGCTTTACTTCACTTCCAATTTGGGATCAAAATTGCTGGGAGAAACATCAACAACTTGAGATATGCAGATGATACCACCCTAATGGCGGAAAGTGAGGAGGACCTAAAGAAGCTCCTGATTAGGTTAAAAGAAGAGAGTGAAAAAGCTGGCTTGAGACTAAATATCAAGAAAACCAAGATCATGGCAACAGGCCCTATCAGTCCCTGGAAAATAGATGGGGAAGAAGTAGAGGCAGTGACAGATTTTACTTTCCTAGGATCAAAGCTCACTGCAGATGGTGATTGCAGCCATGAAATAAAAAGGCGACTGATTCTCGGGAGGCAAGCGATGAGAAACCTGGGGAACATAGTGAAAAGTAGAGACATTAAATTGCAAACAAAGATTCGCATAGTCAGGGCAATGGTATTCCCTGTGGCAATGTATGGTTGTGAGAGCTGGACCATTAGGAAAGCGGAGCGCAGAAAAATAGACGCCTTTGAGATGTGGTGTTGGAGGAGAGTTTTGAGAGTACCCTGGACAGCGAGGAGAACAAATGGGTCAATCTTAGAAGAAATCAAGCCTGACTGCTCCTTAGAAGGTCAAATAATAAAGATGAAGCTAAAATACTTTGGACATCAAATGAGAAGAGAGGACTCACTTGAGAAAGCCTTGATGCTGGGAAGGGTGGAGGGCAAAAGAAGAAGGGGACGGCCCAAGATGAGATGGCTAGATGGTATTGTGGAGATAATGGGCACAGAGCTGAGTGAGTTGAGAGGGATGGTGGAGGACAGGAGTGCCTGGAGGACAGTGGTTCATGGGGTCGCAGAGGGTCGGAATCGACTGTGCGACTGAACAACAACAGGAATGATGAGGGCTTTGTGGGCCGGATGAAATGGAGTCAGGGGCTGGATCCAGCCCCAAGGCCATAGTAATCAGCTCCCTGAACTGCATGACCAGCACATGGCTCGAAAAGTTTGGACACCCCTCGTGTAGAGGCTAGTATCCTATAGTAGAATTGCGGAACAGAAGAACAAATCAGTATCTTCTTCAGCATATTCCTCAACATATTCCTTTTCTCATTGTAGCTATAAGATCAGTCATAAAACAGGGAATCTGCTGGGTGAGGAACATTTACATAAATGCCCTTCTATTCTGCTTTTCTGCAACAGGATATTGGCCTACTGAATGATATGTGCTTCTCTTACCTTTCAAACTATTGGCTTTGCTGTCAAAACCAGCTGGACCATGGATAAGTGCTTTTGCATTGTCAGCTACCGTTGGGGTACACAGAAAGAGCCTCCTCAAATATTGTGATATTTTCGTGCCAACCAATTTTTCTCCCACTAGGTCAGGATAAATAGGGACCACTTCAGTGGGAAGGTAACAGTGTTCCGTGCGCTCCGGTGTCCAGTCATGCCTGCCACATGACCATGGAAACGTCTGCAGAAGCAGACAGCGCTGGCTCTTTGGCTTAGAAACAGAGATGAGCACTAACCCCTAGAGTCGGATACGACTGGCTTTCGAGCAAGGGAAACCTTTACCTTTACCTTAGGTCAGGCGAAGAAACTGCAGAATGAACGCATTGAAAGGTGACTTCATTTTGGCAGTTTCAGGTCTGGCCAAGATACAGAAGATGATGAAACTACCATTAAAAGCATAAAACTGATGAAACCTAGAATTGTGATCCATAATTTCAGGGCTGGAAACCTCAGCTCTGTAAAATAGCAAAATTCTCAGTTATTTAAAATAGTGATATAGATCGCCACCTCCAGTTTCTCTCTCTCTCTCTTGCATACTTACACATGACTGTTTAGTTTGGAAGCAGTTTGTTTCTGTTCTGCTGGCATTTCCTTGATAAATGTCTCAACATTGTTCTTGGTAAAGCAGCTACCCCTGTACACAGTAATTTCTTTTCTGGCACATGTTTTATGATTTCCGATGTACATCTATCCCACCTAAAGATCACATTTGCATGCAGATAGAGAAATGAGGGGTCACTGGTGGACTTGTCCCATGTTCTTCTCAGAAATGTTAAAAGTCCGGAAGCAGAAGTACCAGTTCCAAGATCCTGTGGATAGCATTAGTAATTTAAGAAGGCTGGGCATTCATGAGTCATAGATGGGCTGTGGTTCTTCACCGAGAAATCATTGTGGCAAGATTTACCCAAAGTCCAGCAAATCCAGAATAGATACATATCTTCCATCTTTTAGAAATAATGCAGTTGGCATTTTCAGGTGAGAAGAGAGAAAAATCAGAAAAAAATAATAAAGCCATGCAAAAAAAGATTTTTTAAAAAGGAGCAGCAACTTGGATTGTCAGCTACAGAACTGGTTCTATAGAGGCCCACTTTTCCACTAATACACATACCAAATATTTTGTTAGGTTCACAGAAAAATGAAAAAAAAATCTTCAGTAAGTATTCCATACTTTCTTAGGATCAAAGCTCACTGCAGATGGTGATTGCAGCCATGAAATAAAAAGGCGACTTATTTTTGGGAGGCAAGCTATGAGAAACCTGGGGAGCATAGTGAAAAGTAGAGACATCACATTGCAAACAAAAATTCGTATAGTCAAAGCAATGGTATTCCCGGTGGCAATGTATGGTTGTGAGAGCTGGACCATAAGGAAAGCTGAGCGCAGAAGAATAGATGCCTTTGAGATGTGGTGTTGGAGGAGAGTTTTGAGAGTCTCCTGGACAGCGAGAACAAATAGGTCAATCTTAGAAGAAATCAACCCTGACTGCTCCTTAAAAGGGCAAATAGTAAGATGAAGCTAAAGTACTTTGGACATTAAATGAGAAGACTCACTTGAGAAAGCCTTGATGCTTTGGAAAGGTTGAGGGAAAAAAGAAGAAGGGGCGGCCAAAAATGAGATGGCTAGATGGTATTGTGGACACAAGGGGCACAGAACTGACCGAGTTGAGGAGGATGGTGGAGGACAGAAGTGCCTGGTGGACAGTGGTCCATGGGGTTGCAAAGGGTCAGAATCGACTGTGCGACTGAACAACAAAATCTTAGATAATTAATGTATGTTACATATCTTATTATCAAATATAGGCTGTCACATTTTTAGATGAAATAATTTAGTATAGCATAGGGTGTATAGTGCATGTTTTAGACATAATTTTCCTTATGTAATTTATTTTGTACTGGTCTATGAATGTAATAAAGATTGATATTTGATATACCAAATATTTTGCTGTTGTTGAAAGTTCCTAAGTCCATTTGCTCTTCTTTGTTCTCTGTTCCTGCTCTTGTCTATGTCCCCTTTTCACACAAATAACTGCAGTCTATTTAACCTTTGTATTGTTGACCTGTTTATTTATATCCTTCTCAGTCACTGTTGATCAGACTCTGCCTTTTCTTAATCTGATGGGCCCATTTCTTTTTCCTGAGCAATGTGCTTTAACACTAGAAAAGTCTCCCTAAGCATTTGCTGGGGGGGGGGGGGATATCTTTTTTGTTTTAAGACCACTTCTAGCTTATAAAGCTAGTTGTTGATAATACACCTGGTTTAACTGGTTATAGTGTTCTTGAAACTAATTAAATATGTGATCTAAGAGAGAGGAATCCAAGGTCTGAAAAATACTGAAGATTACTGACTTAGCGTGTGTCTTGACGTCAAATAAATTGGGTTTCCAATCAACTTTTTGTGGAAATGATGTATGGTCATGTGGTGTTTGAGTTGGTGTGCACATACATGGTGAAACCTTGCCTGGTAAGTTTTTTCTCTACAGTATATTGATACAGTAGACTACACTCCTGGTTTAATTTGCTTATTTTGAGATTTTTAAGAATATTCTAAGTCTTATAGTGCTATAAGTGGTATGATGATAGAAGATAAAAGAACAGGACTACATCTACTGTACTCAGGACAGAATGGTAGCATTAAAATTGCTAAAGATTGGGTTGTTGTTTTTTTAAAAAAATTGGACTGCAGTATTCCTGATCTGGCTAGTGTAGAAAAGGGTGCCAGACACACCCATCCCAGGCAGCATGGTTGTGGTGGCAGGGGTTGGTGGGGAGGGGGATGGAGCTTTTGTGTCCCACCAGTGTTGCCCCCTCCCTTCTTTTTGCCCCCTCCTCCACTTCCCCATTGCCTTGCAACAATCTACCCTTCCCTGCCTCACAGCTGGGTTTCTCCTCTTCAGTGTAAGGCTACAGTGCCATAGGTGTCTAAACCCAGCTGGGAAAGGTTGCTGTTGTCACTGCTGCTTCTGCAAAGGCGTAAGTGGCTTCCTCTCCCTGACAGCCAACCCCCGTTTGTGTCTATTGCCATTGTCACTACCCGCCACCACCACTACAGCCAAGGCAGACCCAAGAGATATGGTATGCACCAACACATGCATTTTTGTTGTTGTTCAGTCGCACAGTCGATTCCGACCCTTTGCGACCCCATGGACCATTGCCCGCCAGGCACTTTTGTCCTCCACCATCCTCCTCAGCTCGCTCAGTTCTGTGCCCATTGTCTCTACAATACCATCCATGCATGCATACACCTTTATTTGAAGAGGAATTCAGGAATCACTGCAAAATAAATAAACCCCCCAAAGGTGATTTAAAATAACCTGCATTTTGGCAAAACAATGCATGCTTCAGCTGTGCGTCATGTATTCTTCGCTATTTGAATCAATTTCGAAGCTGGCAAAACAGCTGGCAAAACAGATGCAAATGTAGGCCTTTTAAATAATCAGGATGCATCCTTATATAAGCTTTAATCATAGCTGCAAAACTGTGTTGTGGGTGGGGCCATGTGTTATCTCCCACTACTAATGTCACCACCATGTAAAAAACTCCTACATAATCTAGAACAGGGAACGTGTAGTCCTCCAGATATTACATTCATCTCACTTATGGGACAGAAAGTTTTGTATTCATTCAGCCATAATCCTGAGTGATTATACAATTTCATATCTGTTGACTCTGTAAGGGGTTCTTTATTGAAAACTAGAACCGGTGGGTATTTAGAGTCTACAGTTAATGAGAAAATCTCCATGGAAAATGAAGTAAGAGTATATAACTCTACAGGCAATATGAATTTATGGTAGAAGTCCTGTGAATGATAGAATGCTATTTTACCAAATCAGTACTGTGCCATAATAAGGAGCTCATGCAAAATGAAAAAGGGAATTTCATTCACCATGTTTATTCAGTGACCTGCTTCTTTCCATTGCTCATGAAAATGTGTTGTTTTAGCACAAAGGGGATTCAGCAGGCAAACCAAATGGCTGACAAAAAATTCCTGAGGATATCGGACAGTACTTTATCTTGGTGCAAAAAGCAGACTCTCACAGGACTAGCTAAAAAGGAAGGAAGAGATACTGGTGGGAATTTCCCATAGATAACAGGTTTGTCTTAGCTAGATATTATAATACGAAAATCAGAATCCAACAGAATTACTGTGCTGAAGCCAGAAATTGGCAATAATATAACAGCACTCAATATATGTTTCTCTTGTTCAGTGAAAATTGACAAAGGAAGGAGGTGCTATCACTTTGCTTTCTAGTGGATGGCCAGATGCCAAAGAAGATGGGGTTCCTGCTTCTATAATAGTTGTTTAAATTTGGTGACAAATGTCACACATATTTATGTGCTGAAATTCTGTCTTCTATGTTGAAGAGTATCTCTGTCTTTTGCATCTCTCTGAAAGGAACTACGGAATGAATTCATCAAAAGGTGGGATCATTTTGGCAGTTTAAAGCCTGACCAAGACACGGGAGAAGAAGAAGACTGGCTAGCAAGAAACAACAATATAATGGGCAAAATCTTATTGCTAAGTTGCACTAGAATAAGTCAAGTGAATAAATGTGGGCTTAGTGAATCAACTCCTCCATAAGTTTCAAATTCAAATGGGCCTACTCTAACTTTAGCATAGTAAGCCATAGTCAGACTTTGCTCTTTTGAATCAACTACACATACAGAGGACTTGACTCACAAAATCCCCATTGATTCAGTGAGCCTACTTTTGTGCAATTTACTGTGTTAAGCAACAAGTTTTGCCTGTGTCTCATATGATGTTATGCTATTGACCGCAATAATGAGAAGACCACCAGCAGGCCAAGGTCCAACTAGCAAGGGGAGAAGAAAACCGAGACCATGGGTCATTGATAGACAGGTGGAAATACTCAGCAGTGGAAATGTTATTTTCCTTTCCATGTTCAGTTCTAGTCTAAGATCAAGTGAATAAAAAATGAACCTAGGCCAGACTCCTATTGGCATTGGTGTACTGTATGTATAACTTTATTGTAGGTAATTGGACCTAACTGATGGTGGTGTTGGTACACATCTTGGTCTTGTTTCTGGTTATACACCCGACTGCACAAAGAAAATGTATTACAAGCACTTTGCCAATTAGCTGCAAGTAAAGACTTCAGTGGGTTCATGATTAAGACATTGAACTTGATGACTGGAAAGTCAGCAGGTCAGCAATTTGAGACCTGAGTACTGCATGATGGAGTGAGCTTCTGTCTCTGTTCCAGCTCCTGCCAACCTAGCGGTTCAAAAGCAAGAAATTGCAAGTACAGTAAAACCTTGCATAAAGTGTGCCTTGCTTAAGAGACTAACTTGCTTAAAGAGCAGAATTTTCTCTGAATAGTCGCTTCGCTTAACAACGAAAACCAACCAAAAACTCGCTTAACAACTAAATCGGGGTTCACAATCCCCCCCCCCCGCCAGAAGTCACAATTGGTCACTTACAATGGTGTTTCGCTTAAAGAGCAAATTCGCTTAAAGAGCAATCCGGTGGAACGCATTAAGCTCTTTAGGTGTGGTACCACTGTAGATAAATAGGTACCACTTTGGCAGGAAGGTAAACAGCATTCTCTACATTTTGGTGTTTAGTCATGCCTGCCACATGTCCACAGAAATGTCTGCAGATGCAGACTGTGCTGGCTCTTTGGCTATGAACAGACATGAGCACTGAACCCTAGAGTTAGATACGACTAGCTTTTGAGCAAGGGTGGCCTTTAGCTCCAGTAAAATATGCAATCTTATACACATTCTAATAAGATCCTGGCTATTGGATGAACAAACAATGAGAGGTACAAAACTTTATTCTTTCCCTGGATTATCTGCTGATGGAAGCAATATGTAACTCCTTGGCATTTTGTATTTTTTCTTATATAAAGCTTTAAGTATCTTAGAGTGAGATTCTGAGTCCAGATCAAAGTGATGTTTCTTTCCTTTTAGAACCCTTATACTGTCATTGATAACTAATTTAATTAGGTATCCAGTTAATACTCCAGAATTTCCATGAAACAGATACTGAAATAACTGAAAATAAAATACCTTGTTTGCAAAATAAATTAACATGGCAAAATGACCTGCTTAGTCTGGCATTGAATAAATAACTGTGTGAACATCCTTTAGCAGGAATAAATAGCCACTAGTGCTTGAGATTTATTTTCTTACTAAAATGACACTCATTTGCTGATTCCTAGTAGTACTCCATCTCTACTGTTCCCTTTCCCCTAACATTTGGCGTATCTTTTATTTTTGCTTCTTATAGTGAAATACTTTTAAAAATTATCATGGACAGTGTGGTGCAATCCTATGCAATCCAGTAAGAAGTAAACCTAATTGAATGCAATGCAACTTACTTACAATGTAATGCACATGGAACTGCACTAATTTTTTTGCATACTAATGCCAAGTTGTTTATATTGCTGACTCCTACAAGATGATCATCACTGTCTGAGCTTTCTGTATTTAATTTCTTTTTGATCACAGTGTTTACTTTCACATACTATCTCCCCCTCTCTTTTCCTCTTTCTGTGTTTTTCTTCTGCTGAAAGAGATTAACATGGATTTACCCCTTAACATTGTTTTGCTTCTGACAGAGCAGAATGAAGCCTTTAACTATCTCTGCCACTGCTGTTATACAGTTATATCACCATCAACACCACTGCAGTTCAAAATATTCTGACCTTTTCTAGCATTAAAAACAATGTTTCCAATTCTATTTTTATTATGTAATTTTAATTACCTAAGCCTTCTTTTTAATAGAAGACCATGTTACAGACACATTATATGTGTCTTTCTACCCATATTTATTACTGCCATCATGTCTGTGAGTCAAATTTACTAATGAGTGATATTTTACACAAAAGCAGCTATTATGCATAAGATCTCCGTCAAGGTCAAGAGAATTACTGTACTGTATATAAAGGTCTTTGAAATACTACAGTGCTGACTATGTTCCCATCAAATATCTTTATTTTATTGCTATTTGTTACACATTTGATATTGACAGTTCAGCTATCGCTTCGCCTTTAAGAATTCTAATTAAAAAATACAATAGAACTGTATGCAAAAAAATATAACATTTTCTGCTATTGAAGTAAATATTCTAATATCTTTATATCAGATAGGACATTAAGCTCCATCTGCAAACACAAACCAGAAGCTTTTTTCAAAATACTTAAATTACATTGTTTACTAGCAAAGCCAAAATCATGTACATTAAAATACTTTCAATGAACAATTGTCTTAAGAGAACAGGATTATGTTTGAACAGCACATTTTGGATTTGGTTTAGCCTGCATGGAATAGTGCTGATATTCGAAACTAGTGTTCCACAATGTTTTCATTCCAGTGCCAAGAATCTTCTTGAAAAAGTTGTGCAGTACTTTAGAAAAGGTATCTCATTGATCCATGGATGTGTAAAAGAAGATTCAATTCTTACTGTTTTGTAAAGCTTCTATGAGAGTTTTGTTGTATTCTGCAACCTGATTCATCACATTCTTCATTACAGGTCGGTAATCACTTTCATGGCTTTTCGTTGCTATAACTGATCATGAAGGTTAAGGAAAGAAATTCTCTAATGCATATCAAAGTTACAGATAAGAAAATCATTTTAATGTTCCCTAGGATATGAAAATACACCAAAACAAGCTATGTTGATAATCATAGGTGACTAAAGTGCAAAAGTAGGAAACAAAGCAGAACCAAAATTTGTTGAAAAATTTGGCCTAGAGTCAGAAATGAAGCAGAACAACTCACAGCATTCCAGGATGCCAATAATCTATTTATTGCAAATAGATGCATCAAGAACTGAACAAATAACTGCGGGCTTGAACACAGAGGTCAAATCTTGAATGCAGCCTTTTGGTAACTATCATATACCGTAGATACAAAGAAATTATTGTACTGGTCACAACAATGAAACAGAAGATAGCAGCAAAAAAAGAAGAACAATCTTTTCTAGAAGATCCAAGAAATTAAAGGAAAAATTAAACTTAGATTAAGAATGTTGAAAACCAATAGGAAAACACACCATCTGACCAGGAAAAAATAAAGAGAAACAGTATACCAAAGACCTGTGCAGAAGAAATAAAAGTATGGCAGGTCCCTTTGAAGAGGAATCTTATGTTGTGGATATTGGAAACAACATATATGATGATGATCTAATGCTAATTCTATTCATTCAGAAATGTATCACAGCAAGGCTTAAAACAGCTTGTTGCTTCTGCAGAAAATATTAATTGTGCTATTAATATTCATATTATTATCGGCAGAACCAAAAGTGTATTAACACCAAAAGTGTATTAACAACACCAAACGATAGCCATACCCATACAGGTTGATTTGCTTAGAGGATGAACTGAAGCAGTATTTTAAGCTTTCAAAGTTACCCACTGAAGGGGAAATTTATTCTATTTCTATCACATTTATGAATTTATCTGTGTAGGTTCAAGCATTTAAACTAATTTATTGTCATTATTTTCGCCTTCACCAATTTATATGAAAACCAAAAGGATACATTCTTTCATGACAAAGTTATTCTGTTCATGGTGCTGCCACTTCCTTTCCAAGTTTGTAAGCTGAAAGTATAAAATGGAAAAAAATATAGAAAAGCAGAAATAAAACCACAATGCTCTCCAATTTTAAATAATAACAATTTTTTAAAAATCACCTATCTTTTAGCTATGTTGCTGTCTATCAAGCGCATGCAGTAAAGACAGAAGTTGTAACCCTGTAGCTATCTCTGATAGTAAGCCCTACTTATCTGTTAGGGCATACAGGTTATAGTTTTGCACAGTCAGGTACTTAAATCTCACTGGTTACAATAGAAGTTTAGATAAATGTTTAATCAGAACAATACAAAAACCAAAATTGCCAGCAAAGATTATAGTGAAGCACATGCAATATTTTTAACTATAAAATTTCAAACGTTGGTTGCAGGGAGTGTAAACAAGGAAAATTTGGGCTTTAATTACAGAAACTATGATTTATGAAAGACACTAAATTCTCATGGTCTGTTCTTTTAGTTAATAACTGTTTTCTAAATAAGTATGCCTTATATGATATATCTTGACACTATATTGGGCCCCAAACGAGAAAGGAAAAACTTCCTCATTTCCATAGCTAAGTTTCCTGTCTTATGCCAGAAGCTGTGATTACAGCAGGACTATGTTGAAAAAGACTGAAAGTAAGTTAAATGTTGGGATCTAGGCAACATTTTCAGCACCAACGGGAAGTCAATGTGGTTATTAAGTTGCTGGTTGCTTCCTAACAGTGAAAGTTTACACTATTAATTTGTTTGCCTGAGTGAATCTTTCAAATTAGCCGTACCAAAGACAGCATCTTGCAGTTCAAAAGTGATAGTGTTTAATGTCATTCATTCACTATAGCTATTCTAAAGCAACTATTGCTCATTGTGATATTTATTGAAAGAGCTTTGACTTTCCCTGGGCCTCTGATGGCCAGTAAAATTTGACACACAGCACAGTTGGTAGCAATGAAAAACATATTTTTGTAGTTCTAGTATAGTTTCTTGATTTATTTTCTTTTTATTTTGCTATATATTATGGACTAGCGCAATAAATTGTATTGTTCTGTATAAAACATATCAAAGCAAAAGGTAAAACATTGAACGGCCTGGTTCAGAAATAACATTTCCGGAGCAGAAAACCATGGAAGAAGTTTTGAATCTATGTTTTTACTACTCTGCTATCTCATGTGTTGGGCTTTAGTGTTTCCTGATTTGATAAACCAGTTTTCTGTGGTCTAATCCAAAGTAGGGACCTGTGGTTTGAAAGGCTCCTAGTAACCAAAGTCCAAATGTAGTTTACTATTCGGGTTTGTTGAGAACACTCAACCCAGTTGAGATCACCAAGAACGGTGGCGTGCCAGAGAATCAAATACTTCAGATGTATGAATGGAAGGGGACATGAATGCATGGATATCTAGCTCATTTTTGATCCGACAAACTGCAGTTTACATCTCTACCTGTGAATCTGATTTAATGACTCCTAAACATCTTCAAGTGTGAAAAAACAAAGCACAACCATTTCAAACTAAAGAGTTCCAATTCCCCAAAATTAAAACTGGACTGTGACATTGCAGGAGGTGGAGGTTATTTCTCCCCCTTGTCTCACTGTTATTTTTATCGTGTAAGGACATTCAGAGAAGTATTTTGCTCCATTAATAGTGGGGCTAGAATGGAGGAACTCAAATGTCAGAGGACTATCACTCTATCAAATTTAGGCAAAGAGGTCCTAGGTAGGCAACTTAGAGCATGTATATAACTTCCAAAAATTTCTGTTGGCCTCGTTTCTTCATAATATGCTGTCAAATTTCAGTGACAAATCACAGAAAAACTTCATAACATGCATCTCTTGCTTGTTGTAATGTTTATCTATCATTTGATGGTGTGGCAGTTATGGAGCAACAAATTATGATATATACAGGGGGGCAAAATGACACAAAGAGATGCTGAATTTTCCCATTTGTGGTGTAGTTTTCTGAAAAATCTGGTATTAGTATAAAACCACATCCATGCAACAGAACATATTCACTTCAACCTTTCATGCAGAACAGAAAATATTGTGTCTTCAATCTGGATGAGTTTGTCTTCTCTCAGTCACTCCAATGGTATTTGTAACTATTTCCTATCACACTAATACTATTATGGCTGTGCTTGTAACTGGTAGAGATGTATTTTCATTTTATATTCCAAGACTGCTCTAAAGGGACTTTGACACCATTCAGCATATCTGAAGACTTAGTACACTAAGTTTTTCACCTCTTTAAAATTGGGGACAGTCAATACCCAGGGCACAATGTATTTTCAACTATACCTGTGAGTGTGTTTCATTCTCTTGGAGTTGCAGTTTTAAGCCTTCATTTTCTTTATTCAGAAGCTCCATAATTTGTTTGAAAGCATCTCTACGCTTTGTAAGCATTTCTTTCTCTTCTTGCAGTTTCTATGTATAAGCATATATCAAAAGAATAAACATGAGTCTTAAGGGAACTGAACCTGTTTTCAAAATTCAAGAAAATTCAAAAGAAAAGTATTATGCATACATCTAAGCTTCCAGCATCAATTTACACAAAGGCTATGAACCTATATTGAGAAGATTGTGCAGAAAAAATACACAGACAAGTCACATACAGTATGTGAAACTGATTTGTCTATCACAATACAGGACTTTTGATTCTGAAGCTAATTGATCTTTGAGAATAAAAAAGTAGAGATTCATCTTTGCACATAAGGGCTATTTTTAAGGAAGGAATTCTCACATCCTTATGTGATAATTTTCTCTCTCTTTCTGTACATATTTTTGAACTCCCATCCACTCTTACACATGCATTTTCAATCCATTTTCTTTGTAGCGTCTGCTTCCTTACAGTCTTTTGTTCAAGGCAATATAAGGCAAACAGAAAATAAAGCTATGCACAGCTAAAATCAATGCTTAAAGTAGTGTTTCAGTGCTGTAAGAGAAAAGTAAAAGCAGAAGAGTGGGAGTATTATGAACATATTAACAAGAAGAATGATAAATGTTGACATACAACAATGTGAACAAGTTATCCAAATAGTGAGGAGTTAAATTAGTTTCTTGACACTCCTTCTTGTGCCGTATGCAAATATGAATATTGGTGATCCTCATGGTGACCAGCCATGAAGACTGTCCTGGGAACAACATAATGCGATGATATTCTATTTGCCTTCTGCATTGCAGTATGACACCTGTCCCACTGATCCAGTTCCACAAGCCACTTTCTGGCCCTGACCCCCTTTTGGTACAAAAGGTCCTCCTCAGCCCCAGGCCAGTATTGATGAAGCTGCTGCCCTCCATCAAGATGGATTCAAGTGGGATTTAATCCACTTGGGGAACCATCACTCTTCCCTATAGACTTAGGCACCCAATGCCCTTAGTCCTCAGGGTGGTCAGGTTAGTTAAGTGCTGCCTGATGATTGGCATTGAGTCTACTCTCTATTACCATAACAGGATAATCTGGCTAGACTGAAATTTGATCCGTTGATACTACCCAAGTTGTACTTATCGCTAAAAACTGCAGAAGCACTTGAAATGAATCTGTCATGCTTTTGCTAGCTTGGGGAAAGAGTATGATACTTCTGTCATAGGCACGTGGAGTTTCTTTTGGGATCCATAAAGTCCAGAAGAGGCAGCATGCACAGCCACAATACAAAAGCAGTGCTGTTATGGAACCAGAAGAGCACTACATGGTTATTTTTACAGTCATTCCTTGCCATAAAGGTTAAGGTTCATAGATGGGTTAACATTACAACCTATTTTTCTTGTGAAAATGAATACTGAAGTAGAGATACTGATGATATGGAGGAGGAATAGGCAAGAAGGTGCAGGTAAAAATAAGTGGCAGATAACTGAGTGAGCAGTCTGAGGAGATGTTTCTGAAACACTGATTTACAGCCACCTGCTGGGATAGCTCAGTGAGTTGCATACCTGGCTGTGGAGCAAGAGTCTGGGACTTACCCCAGGAGAAGAGGCGGTCTGTGGAGCCCTGTGCAAGCTGCTAAGTCTCAAAGGACCCTCAAAAGAAAGGAGTGGTAACTTCCAAAGAGTCACTAACTGTTAACCCTAGAAAGGGTCACTATACATTGGAATTGATGTGAGGGAACATCATTAGTATACAGTTGTACCTCACTTAAAGAGCATAATGCGATCCACAGGATTGCTCTTTAAGCGAGTTTGCTCTTTAAGCGAAACACCATTGTAAGTGACCAATTGTGACTTCTGGTGCGGGGGATTACGAATCCCGATTTATTTGTTAAGCGAGTTTTTGGTTGGTTTTATTTGTTAAACGAAGCGAACATTCAGAAAAATTCTGCTCTTTAACCGAGTTACTCTATAAGCGAGGTGCGCTTTTAGCAAAGTTTGACTGTACTTAGAGAAAAGAGCCATAGCTTTCAACAGGGTATATTTTCACACAAATAAGGCATGTCTCCCTTTTGCTTCTAGCTCTAAATTACTTCTTAAGGACTAAATTCAGTGTGTGGGCCTTGAAACAGCAGCACAATTAAAGTTCGTTCTTCTCCCTTCTTCAGCCCTTGAGGCTCCCAGAAAACTAAGTTTGGAGCTGGGTTTTGAGATATGTGACAGTGCAGTGAGAAAGGATTGTTTCCTCACAAATGAGCTGGAATTCAGTATTCTGCCAGTGCAAATCCAGCACTAAATACTGCCTAGTTTCTACCATAAGAGGGCAAACTTAGGTACAGTAATACCTCATATAACATTAGTATCGAATAACACGAAAATCGCATAACATGAAGGAATCTGGGGGGAAGAATTGCATCAGATAACATTAAGATCCTATGGGATGCTTCAGATAACAACCGCGAAAGCCTGTGTGGTTACAATGTATCTCTATGGATCCCATAGAGGATCAGATAACACGAAAAATCATATAACACGAAGACTTGTGGAACCAGGTTTTAGTGTTATATGAGGTTTTACTGTATTTCAATATCACAAAAACCTCAAAAAACAAAAGCAACCACACTTAGTGGAACTGATCATATGGAATGTATTCCTTCCACCATGTGTAATTGGAGAAGCATCTTTACTCTGTCTTAATAGTTCAGTTGCATGCATGTCAGTAGGACTGCAGTCGCTCAAGTGGTTAAGACGCTGACTGGGAGGCAGAAGGTCAGCAGTTCAAAACCCAAGTACTGTATGACGGAATGAGTGCCTGTCTCTGTCCCAGCTCCTGCCAACTGAGCAGTTCAAATGCAAGAAATTGCAAGTAGATAAATAGGTACCACTTTGGTGGGAAGGTAAACAGTGTTCTGTGCATTTCAGTGTCTAGGCATGGCTGCCACATGTCCAAGGAAACATCTGCAAATGCAGACAGTGCTGGCTCTTCGGCTATAAACAGAGATAAGCACTGAACCCTAGAGTTGGATACCACTGGCTTTTGAGCAAGGGTGACCTATAGATGCATATATCTTTAGACAGAAGACTCACCGAGCTTAGTGGAGCTAAATCTCAGGATAATGTGTACAAGATTGTAGATTCGGTGTGAAGGAGTCTCAAGGAACTACAGTACTTAACATAAATTTCAGCTGGAAGAATTAAATTATTCGGTCTCAAGTACATACTGCAAGCATATTTTTAATTGTTAATTACCTTTTTCTTTTCTTCCCCTGCTGTTTTCAGAGCTGGCAGATTATTATATAGTTCTAAGTCCGTAGTCATTTGTTCAATTTTTTCTTTCAGAGAATTCAATTCATCTACCATCTTGCCTTCTAGCAGGTCCATTTTCTGGAGATCCATCCGAAGACGCTGACTATCTGTAACAAAGAAAAATGGCTAACGTGTACTGTTGATATGCGGTATAATTTATTCTCTAGCACAGAGACAGCTCAATTATCAAACAGACTAATTCAAGTGGACAGTCAAATCCTGCTTTGCATATTATTATTATTATTTAACAGTCACAAATTCCACATTATCATAATCACAATCATCACAGTATCAGAAATACACACACATATATATACATCTCAATAACACAATAACAATCAGAAAGTATTAATATCACCATAAAGTGTTACAATTTTTTTTACAAAAACAACAGCAAAAACAAAAGCCACATTTACTGAATCCTGCAAAGATTATAAGCAATATCCTACAAAAAGTAACCGGGAGGACTCCAAGAGAAGTCCAAAAAAGAAGGAATCCAATCCCAGTGAGAGCTGAGTCAACCTTGCGTCCTAGCCAGGATCAAACTCACAACATTTTGGCTGTAGTACAGCAGTTTAACTAGGGCACCATCAGGTCTCTTTGGTGATCATAGAAATATAGAGTTGCAAGAGATCATGAAATCCTGATAGCAAATCCTGCTTTGAGCTCATTAGACAACTGCACTTTGGAAATCACACTTCAAAACAAATATTCATTGTGTCACCTGGCTTTCAAACCACATGACACAGCCAAGACAACGCGTTGAATGAGAGGCCATGGAGTTGCATGAGGTATGGAAGGCAGCATAGGAAAGGTGATGTTGGGTAAAGAGAATATTGCAGGGCAGGTATCGGGCTCCAGGAATACAGGGTCCCATGTTGGATAGTTGATTTGATTAGATCACCACCTCTTTCTCTCTTTTAAACCTTTTAAATTTATAGTTTTAAATTTTTAATTAATCTTGAACCTTTAAGTTTTTAATCTCCTTTGAATTAGGGGTATAGTTGGGTTTATAGATGGGTTCATTGGATTGTTATTTTCCATCATTGTGTTAGCCGCCCTGAGTTGTTCCTAGTAGGGTAGCATGCAAGTATTATAAAATAAATAAATAATAAATTACGGTAAGCATTTGCCTTATCACTTAATGCAGTAAAAATTCCAATTTTCCTGGATTTTCTTTTACTCCATGAACAGAAAGATATTCACAGAGCAAGAGGTTTGAGACAAAAACTATAGTTTTGAAGTTTTAATGGATGGCTGTTCATTAATGTACTGTATATTTAATCTTCTTTAATGTATGTACCAGTTAACTGTGCAATTAAACTAATGAGAGAATATTTGTCTTTTCTCAAAAATAATTGTAGTATTATTTGTATATTTCTTAACATAAAGGGATGTTATATGAATAGTTTCAATATAAACAATGTAGAAGTTTAAGTACAAAAGTATAGAATACTGACATGAATAAACAAATGTGCAAAACAGGAAACTGCAACATAGGTGTTATTATGTAAAAGCATGATAATCATAACCCTGTTCCAGCACTAAAAATGGGAATTTTCAGGATGTAAAGATGATTCCAATAAAAACCAAATGCAGTAAAATAATGCCATATGTCTCCTTTCACAGTTTGAAATTATCGGCAATTACTTCCACAGTCTTTTTCAATGATCAATAAAGGACAAACGTGTATAGAATTAAAATTTATTAGTGGCATCCCTTTAACGCAGGTCATCTGCTGTGTCTCATAGTTCAGCCATGGGCCTTTATGCAATTCCCAGAGCCTTCTGGCTCACTCCAGACCAATGATGCCAGATAAGAGACTCAAGTGTCCTCCTCTTGCCTTGCCTTTTCCCTCTGGACAGGTGTGTGGAGAAGGCAGGCTGAAGGGAAAGTGTGAGCTGAGTCTACTCAGGCAGAGTCCCAGTGAAAGCATCTTTCTCAAGCGCCCCAAAGGCAGGAGTAGAGGGGGAGAGGACTGTAGCTCAGTAGCAGAAAATACATTTTGCAGGTAGAAGATGCCAGAGTGAATCCTAAAAATTTAGAGGGAAGGCTGAGACACATCCCTTCTTTAGTGTTAGTGAGGACCAGTGTTTCTCAAACTTTGGTCTTTGGATTTCAATTCCCAAAAACCTAGGCCAATTTTCCAAAGCACTATGTACTGACGTAGGCTTCTAGGAATTGAAGACTCCCTGTGGGACCTGGGTGCCGCGTTGTGAAACTCTGGTGTAGACAGCATTGAGCACCAGACTCCCATCTGACTTGAGAGAAAGAATTTCTATTGTTTAACAATCTGACGGTAAAAATTTTCTTCGTTGAACTATCATCCAACAGTTGTGGGGGGCGAGAAAAAACTTCTTTCTCTGGAAGAGACAGGAAGAGGATGCAGTCCAGTTCCTCCTGATATGCCATCAAGTCACAGACTTCAGCAAGGAGTGTATACATAGTAGTGAAGTCTGAGACAAAACTAGTTTGTGCTCTGACCCAGGGAAACATTAGGGGGAAATGCTGCCATCAGCAAATACATTTACTCACAGAAGTTTCCTCTGAGATGGGGAAGGGAAGGAGGGACATCTGTGTCATGATCTTTATACCTAAAGAGAGATCTTATAGCCCCTAAAGAACGTCTCAGTAGCCTTGTAAGCTTTTGTTCAGAGGCTGGAATAGATCCTTTATGGACTCCAACTATCCAAAGTCTCCACCCAGGAAGGCTAATAGCTATACTGCTTGGGAGACTCTCAAGAATTATTACAGTGGAAATGATCATTCTGCGTTCTGTGAAGTTCCGAAAGAATGAAACCTCCAGCTTCCTAAGCTGACTGCTTATCTGATGAGAGCATCAGTTTGTTCAAACAATAACTTCTTGTCCATAATACAGCTTATGTGTTGGGGCAATCAAATGGATACTCTTGTTAAGATTTTGACAGATTCAGTTTCTGTAACTTGAAATCACTCTATAGGGATTTCATCTGCCCCTGGTGATTTATTTCTTGTGAAAGTTTTCAAAGAAGCTTTCACTTCACTTTCTAAAATTGCAGGTTTGTCATCACATGAATCCTCTTGAAAGAAATCTGTCATCCTTTTATGTCTTCTGTACTGTTCTTCAGTATATTGTTTCAATCTTCTTTATTTTATCTTGGTCAGTGGTGTGCTTCCTTGCACATTTTTCAGCAGCCCTAATTTAGGCCTGATTTTCCCTTTGATTTTTGGATCTTCTGGAAGAAATCTTGTTTTTCCTCTTTTGCTATTCTCTTCTGTTTTTCTCCACTGTCCATTCTAATAGTTTTGTCTATACATTATAGTTACTGGAAAGTTGAATTCAGAATTATAATTCTTTCACTCTTCCTTCTTGCCTGTATGTAGCAATTTTAAATGTTTCTTCCTTCAACCATCTAGCTCCCCCAACACCCTTTGCTACAGGAACTGTCTTTCTGCATGCTTCCCTAATAGTATCTCTGGCTTCAATACACAGCATACTTACCTGAACCGAGGTTTTTAGCAGTATTCTGGGATTTCTGCATTTCACTTGATTTGAAAGTAAGATCTTCCTGCATCATCTTCAGTTCTTGATTTGTTACAGAAGATATTTGCTTGATACGACTGACATTCTGTGCAGTGAAAAAAGAAGAGCAGAACATGACACTTGCCAAATATACAGTATACGGTAGTTATGATTGGTGGCTGGATGATGATAGAAGCTGGAGGCTTTCCACAGTACTTAATTCTACTGCAGCAAATCCCCTTAGGAAAAATGTTCCATCTGATCAGAGATTATGTATCAAAAGGACTAAAATATTTATAGACCATTGTATTACTTAAGTTACCAGTAATATAAAAACACATGTCTGAATTTGGACAAAATGTAACTAAGCCTATGCAATATCAAAAAAGAGATATTTGTACTCACGTAAAAATATACCCTTATATATATTACCATCCCATAATAAGAACTAAATTTAATCCATGTGCCCTTGTCTTGCTTTGGCCAAGCTGCACGGTCTATACAAAAAGTAGCATCAGGTAAAATACTTCTGAGTCCTTTACACCTAGAAAATTCTGTGCCACCATAAATTGGACATGACTTGATAGAACATAATAAAGAAAGACCAAAAGTTTTAAAACATACATTAAAGGAAGAAACAAGGGATAGTATTGTCTAAGAAGGATGGCCAGATTAGGAAGAAAACAGATACAATTGTATCTGTGCAGATACAATGATGCCTTCCGATTAATTGTAGTTAAAACTGTCTTGAAAACATACTTTGGTCTTTTTATCTAGCCGATTTTCTCTATTTGCCTTAACTGCAGTTAAGTAGTATAGTTGCACTAATGTTAGTAAAAGAGCAAGTGCCTCCTTTTAACTAGCTCCTGAAATTATAAATTGAATTTCAGGTCCCTGGATAAAAGAGGAAAAAAGCTTGATTCCAGGGAGAAAGCTGAAATGAGGTTACAGATCATACATTTCCAAGTCCATCTCTTCACTTCTTAATTGCAGCTAACAGGAAGCCTGCATTATCTCTGGACTGGCTCAAAGAATAGAAAGGGTGGGGAGCTAGTTGAGAATGGGCCTTGAAAGTGGGGAGAACTCCTCAAGTTGTCTTCTCTTCATCCTTGTAGCTAAACCACTGATTTATTTTCTGAAGACATGGAGAAAATAAGTAGCTATATTATTAATAACTGTATATATCATATAGGAGATGATGACAATAACTGTGGATGACTCTTTTTTAAAATCTCTATTTAAAATTGAGAAATAATTGCCTGTTTTATGAGAACTATTAGACAATAATAAATCACAGTGAGTTTTGAAGGGCTTACTACTATGTAAAAGGGCTTAAGAGGGGAACAGAAGCCACTTACTCGGCTTGAGTGCTCTAAAAGTGCCACAATATCGGCCTCTATCTGTGCTTTCCGTTTGCGTTCCTGGTACTTCGTCTCTACAAAAGACTCAAGAAAGCCTAAAGATTGAAAAACAAGATAACAGAGGCTGCTGTTTATAAACGGAACACCAGACAGATTGTGATATGTTAACAGTTATAGCATTTTGCATCAAAAAGCAAACTTCTAAAAACACTAAAAGCAGCAGACCATTACGAAGAAATAATCTCTATGAAAATTATTTTTGTGTTTTTAGCATTTATATATTAATCCAGCAATGATGATGTATGTAAGACAGTTAGTTCACATGCAGATACATATGTATAGCCAATCACTCCCCCCCCCCTATAAATAAGATTGGAGTGGGAAACTTGTGCCCCTCAAAGCTGTTGTTATGTGATACTGAATCGCTTCCAATTTATGGCAACGCGACGAATCAGTGACATCCAAAAGGTACTGCTATTAATAAACCTGCCTAGCTCAAGGCTGTTGTTTCCTTTACTGAGTCACTGTATAGCTTACCAGCTTCAGTATCTGGCTACAGAGCCAGAGTTGGGAGTTCAGTTTCCCACTGTGCCTCCTTGGCACATGGATTCAATGATCTGAAAGGTCCCTTCGAGCTCTGCAGTTCTAAAATCTCATATTTTATCTTCTCTTCCTCCCACCTTCAATTTCCCCCAGTATTATTATCATCTTTTCCAATGAGACTTGCCTTCCCATGCTGTGCCCAAACTAAAATAGCTTGGTTTTTATTTCTTGAGAGAGTTTGCCTTCAAATTAAATTAATGCAATGGCCTCACAGTTATTGTAGTTTTTGACATCTCCTTCTCCGGTATGTTGCTGGACTAGAACTTTAACAATTGTACAGACTGGCTATCGTTGGGAGTGGGAGCTGTACATAAACCCAGTGTAGAAGTGGTGGTGTGAAAGTCTCCACTAGTGTAGTTGCACAGCTTGTGATACACAACTGTGTGCACAAGCTGTGCAAATGGTATATGTCATGAAACATTTGCACAATGAAAACTGTACTGATATCACCTTTGTGCAAACTTAGTAAATAAATCACTAACATGCACACACACACAAAACTTATCCTAGTTCAACTACAACACATGAAAGGCCAAAGGTTTCTGACTCCTTGTTTTGCATTTGCAATTGAATGATTCCATAAAAGTGATACAAAACTACTATTCCATTATCATTATGTGTAGTTTGAATACTCTGTGTGCTGTCTTGAAAGAGACTTTTTGTATACATATTTCAATTATCATCTTCCAGAGATGCTTAGCTATGAATTTCCTACACTTACCTGAACTGTGCTTGATGACCTTTGGAGTCCATTCCAGCTCTACAATCTTTGATTCTACATCAGCATGATCCAAATATATGAGCAAAGCTTTCCAGGTTTAAAGGCTGTTGTATAGGCATAATGGCTATGTGGTTCTAGACCAGGGTTCCTTAACTTGGCTCTTCAGATGTTCTTGGACTTCAAGTCCCAGAAGCCCTGATCAGCAGGTGTGCTGACTTGGGATACTGGCAACTGAGGTCCCAGAATACCTGGAAAGTCAAGTTTGAGGACCCCTGGTCTAGACAACTATTTCTGATCCTGAAGTAAACTGAGTAGCCACAAATGTATGATAGAGTTCTTGCATGGTCATAGCAACTGCTAAGTTATTACTAGACACATTCGTGACCTAATTCTCTTTTGTAGATATGCTTTCTGCTACTAGAATTATAATCTGCAGAGGTATGCTCGCATGAAAATAGTTTTACGCATGCATTTTTAAATATGATATACTCTGATATTTATGGTCTTTTCTTCTTATATTCAGTGTTTTCAGACACACAATGAAATATTTTTATTTACTTTTCAGTTTCCCTCAATTGTGTCTTTTAAAACTCTGAAGATAACTTGACAGTCAGGAAGGGTGCTGTTACTGGCAGTTCAAAATCTTCAAATAGTGACCTATTTTCACTTTATACACATGCATAAATATCTTCAGAAAAATGTAAACAAGGGTAAGTTCATGTAATCTGTAATCTGTAAGATGTAATCTGACCTATACCTACTTCCCTGGATATAAGACATGGAACAAAGAACAATTTGTTTCATAATATAATTGATGTACTAAGGCCAGGAGTTCTCAACCTTTTGTAGCTGAGGGCCGGGTCATGCTCCCTCAGACAGCTTTGGGGGCTGGATGGCCATTTTGCCCTTCCTCCACCACATGGCACTTCCTGGTGTGGTGGAGGTGGTGGGGGCCCACATGAAATGGTGCTGCAGGCGGCATATGACCCATGGCCCGCAGGTTGAGAATTCCTGATTAATGCAAATGGAAGATTTCCCCCCTAAAGACATCAATACTTTTAAAATAAAAACACATGAAGCTATAGTACATACAGATGAAGCTACTTACCGTCCATACTTTCTTCTCTCTTCTTCAACTCCTTATATTTCAGATTTTTCTCTCCTACAAAAATGTTACCATTTGATACTGAATGGTTAATACTATTAATTATTTTAGATTAGCAAATAAAAGCAATCTATAGGAGGCTGAAAATGTCAATTATTTATGCTACTCCAGAGTCTCATAAAAAGGAAACCTTCCACTAAACTTAGTTTGAACTCTGCAGCCTGTGGATTCTTCAGCTTGGCACTATTGCTATTTCATGAACTCAATATTATTTAAAAACTAATGAAATGTGTGTGTCTATCCATCCAGAAATTGGTATAATAGATAAATATTTTACATTCTGCACTAAACAGTGTGTGTACCCAAAGGAGGTTGAGAGAAGACCTGGGATTTGACATGGGCAAGTGCGGGGAGGGAGAAGAGGAGCCCAAACGGAAGATGAAAAATAATCTGTTTCTACAGATTGTCTCTGTTTTTCACTGAGTTTCACCTCCTATTTTAGCCTCTCATATAATATTTGGAGTTATTCTTGATGGTCTCCTGTCTCTCAGGAGTAAAATTTCAAATTTACAAGTTCATGCTGGGTAAAAGAGAGCCAGTAAATCCCCTTTGTATAAGTACATTTGTATTACGGTAACTATGTATAGCATCAGAATCCCATGTCTTAGAAGCTTTAGCTGTGCAAGTCCCACTGAATGCCTGCACCTTTTAGATCTTATACAACTGTTGGACAAATATGGACAACTTTCTATTCTTCATTTATATTCAAGAAAATATTCAGGCACCAAACAAGTTTGCATTCTTCATGTATTAGTTATTAAGGATTTTTGAAATGGTAGTTGTGTTAGTCTGTGTTTCAAGCATATCAGAGAGTAAACAAAAATAAAAAAAGACAAAACAGTCTTATGAAGTAGACTTGATCCACGAAAGCTAACATTAAAATGCAGCAGTTAAGTCTTTAAAGTGCCACAACATTTTTTTGTCTTTTTATTTTGTTTACTCTCTGATATTACTAAAGATTGTTTAACTTTTTATATTGACTCAATTTACGATGCTATTTTACAAAATAGCTTTTTTGGGGGAGATTAATACAGTGTCTATCCAATTGCTATCCATTATGGTAGGAATAGTGGAGACTCAACCCTCAAAATATTTTTTGAAGAACTGCATTAGATGTATGGATTTCACAAGTCAGGACAAAAAAAAGAAAGAAAGGTTAAGTTAAATATAGATTCATCAAACTGAGAATCCCAACTCCTCTTTCCCACTTAATGTTATATCAACTTCCCCCTGCTTTCCATCATATCTTGCACAAACAAATTGCAAACATGTACATTGGCCCCAAGGGGCCGAGATTTTCCTTGAATGTCTTGCAGCTGTGATTCTCTTCCTGGCTAACTCTCCCTTTCATCATAAAGGAACATTTCATTGTAATGGACATAAGAAGTCCAGTCTCCTTTCTCAGAGAACCCACAGGTTCATGTATTGTAAGAGTACATGCTGGTTTGATTTTGGACAAAAAAAAGAGATTTATTTCAAAAATTTAAAAAAGATGAAACAGTGAATTGCCTATTGGTAATAAAGGGCAGAACATGTTGCATGGACGTGTGACTTTAATGTATGGGCTGAGTTTAAATAATGAGCAAACTAGCCTGTGGACATCAAGAACCTGCTGGGTTGGTCTGGCTCAGTTATGAGGCACAATGAGGCAGTCTCTTTTCTTGACCAAGATTTTTAGAGTCCTCATTAAAGTGAACTGGGGCTCCAGTTTGACAGACAGTACCCTGGATGTAAGTGTTTTAAATTGAAACCCCTGGGGGCAGGCGACAGATGGGGCTAGCACTGCTTCTTTAATAAAAGCTGCTAAACCATGTATCACAATGATACATCCAAATTTGCAGAAGTATTTGTGTGCATTTGCCCTATATTGTTTTCCCCATAAATGCCTTAAACGACATCCACCTAACTTTGCAAAATGAGAGTGACATATCCTCTTTCTGCTGCTTGGCTGGATCTGTCTAGGGCGGGGGTTCCCAACCTACAGCTTGTGGGCTGGGTCTGGCCCATGGCGCCACTTAATCCGGCCAGTAGTGATGATCCCTGGGGCTGCTGCCGCTGCCAAAAGCTGTGAAAACATGGCTGAAAATCCCAGGAATACAGCACAAATGTGCCACCCTCGCTTCCACTGCCATGGGAACCAGCGGAAGTGGTGAAAACAGCCGTGATTGCTCCCACCAATGGAAGCCGTGGGAAGAACCACACCTCTGGCCCGCTCACCTGTGTGAGAGGGGCGTGACCAGCAGAAAAGGGTTGGCGACCTCTGATGTAGGGTGTTACCAGAAAACATAAAACTAATTCTTCATGTCCAAAGTTGGTATCAGTTGTGGTCAAGATGTTGAGAGCCAATTTAGGTATTAAAAGAAAATTATGTTTTAAAATTAGGCCAATCACCTGCTTGACCACTCTCTAGAACAGCATTTCCCAAACTATGTTCTGCGGATCACCAGAATCCTCAGTCAGTACATTGGCTGATCAGTGTTATGGGGAATTGACTTAGGCTTCTGGGAATTGAAGTCCAAGAAGCAAAGTTTGGGAAATGCTGCTCTAAAACACTAAAGCTGATGAAAGTTGAAATTTCTACTGGCTCCCATGCTGTCTCTCCAACAGGGGGTAGAAAGAGAGAGATGTGCGCTGATTTGACCGGTTTAAAATATTAGCTGTGTGCAAGTTTTATGTTAATGTGAAATACAATGCCTAAAATTGACTTCATATATTTGTTACTCCAAATGGATTAATTTCTACTCATTAACAGTTCACCCAGATCACATTCTAGTGTATGTTTTGAACTTGTGAATTCAACCAGAGACATATTACTGAGAGTTCTGTAAACAGCTGTAGCAAAGCTGCCTCTGCTTAAGAAATTAAGCTGCCTGGTGCTTACTCTTTTGACTTCATTATTCTTTGGGAAATGCACTATATGGAGGATGTGTTACAATATTATATAGCAATTAATGTTTGGCAGTAACTAGCAACAGTTTAGGCAATGCCCCTTTCAGTGAGTCAGTCTAAACATCCAATGATTGTCTATAATGTAAACACTGCATTGGTGAAACCTTGTGCTCACAGACGAGCTTAGATTGCATTCTTTCCTGATCTAGCCTTCAATGGATTTGGGTGTGTTCTTCCTGTCCACCAAACTTCACATTGAAGCACCACCCTCTGGAGTGGGAGAGATTTCCCTGAAAATTGCTGGTCTTTACTACTGGAAAAACAAAGGCCATGTGGAGAACCCCACTCTGGCTTCTGTTAACCAACGGGGAAGGAGAGCAGAGGGAAAGCTCTCTGTTACCTCCATTCATTATGTGACATAAGAGGGAGCTTTTCTTTATACAGCATTGGCAGCAGTTGACTTTTTCTATGCAGTGAGAAACATGAAAATCTGTGTTTTGTTCAACATGGAGATGGTTAAAATGAATTATCAGCCTGATGATATCAGAATAGTGTTTGTGGTTTAGCCTGCCATACTGATCCCAACAGGGCAATCTGGTCCACCAAAGAAGAATTCTTCCCCCTCCCTAGCCCTACGCTTTTAGTGCTGAACTCTTTTTGCCTTATAAAGCTAGTATCTAACACTATGGTTAGATGATATCTACTCAGAGAATTATACATTTACAGTGCCTGGCGGACAGTGGTCTATGGGGTCGCAGAGGGTCGGAATCGACTGTGCGACTGAACAACAAAAAATACTGTAAATAATCCATCTTACATTATTATTATACATGATATAATAACTGCATCATCATCATCATCGTTATTATTACAGAGCAGTGAGAGATTAACTTTTTCAAGGCAAAAACAATGATCCTTAAAGCTGTTCTATATGATCATAGTAGTATAAAAGCCCGAATCGTGGAAATAATATAGACACTGTTCAAAATTAGTTAAGCACAACATTCTGTAAGGTAGGACTTACTGATGAATTGGCTAACTGTGGCACAAAGTACACACTTATCCAGAAGACACTTCTCTCATTTTATATTCATTTACCATTAGCTCATATCCCTTACGATTATTCATGAATCATAAATAAATAGAAAAAAGTAGCCATCTACCTGTGAATCAGTCACAGTGGACAAATAAATCTAAATCTAAAACAACTACTGGATAGTCCAGTGGTTTAGGGATCTGATTGTGGAACCAGACCTAGGGAGATCAGTTCTTCATTGTGCCTCTTTGACAGGGGCTGGACTTGATGACCAATAGGGTCCCTTCCTGCTCTGCAGTTTTAAGATTATTATTCTAACATTACATCATGTTTTTAGATTCTGAAATATCTGTTTTACCTTGCTGCTCTTCAAGATCCATATCAACCTGCCGTATTTCTTCATTCATATGATTTATCTTTTCTTTTATCTCTGTTAACCTGAAATAACATAAGAGCTAAATGAGAATTAAAAGAGTATAATTTTTAACAGGTTCAAAAAAGAAATCTCAAAGTAAGTTAAGCCAATATATTATTTAATTAATGCAACAGTAAAGCTCACATCTTTTAGCACAGTCGTATTCTAGATTGTCCCCACATTTAATTTTTGAGAAGAGTAATTTTGCTTTGCTAGTTAACAAATGTGTCCCCCTGCTGGTTGATAAGCTTCCTAGAACAACTGCATTGTTTCTTTTACTACTGTACATTAAATGAGTGCCATGTCAGAGATGAACATAATATGAACAACAAACACAACAACGTGACCTAAACAGCATACAGATGAAATGTATTGCACAATACAAAGCAAGTCCTTTCCTGATTATGGCAATGATAGGTATTTATCTTTTAAAAGTAACATAAGAAGCAAATTCCCACCATCTCTAATCACTCATCAATTCTCCCATTAAATGAATAACCATGTCATAGTCACTAGGTCTCAAAAATTATAAACAAAACATGAGCCTACTCTGGTCTTGCAAGTTTAGGTCACCAAATAGGTAAAGAGAGCCCTTGCTCGAAAGCCAGACGTATCCGACTCTAAGGTTCAGTGCTCATCTCCATTTACAGCCAATGAGCCAGCAGCATCTGCATCTGCAGATGTTTCCCTGGACATGCTGCAGGCATGACTAGACACCTGAGTGCATAGAACATTATTACCTTTAACACCAAAGTGGTATCTATTTATCTACTTGTGATTTCTTGCTTTCAACTGATAGGTTGGCAGGAGCTGGGAGAGAGACAGGAGCTCATTCCATCATGCAGCACTCAGGTCTCGAACTGCTGACTTGCTGACCTTCCAGTCATCAAGTTCAGCGTCTTAAACACTAAGCCACCATAGTCACCAAATAGCCCAGTTCTAACTGCATTTTCAAAAGGTCACTTGTGTTTTCACAGACATTCCAAAACACCAACTCTGCCTTTATTAATGCAGTGTATCATCAGCTTTCTTATATGACTTGGTTCTATAATTTAGTGGCTGAAATCATATTGCATTAATATGACTTCATAATTTGAAGTTGTGTAAGCCATTGTGAAATTCTCATCAGGACAGAAGACTTATACAGAAAGCACTTCTGCAGATCAGTTGCACTATCAACTATGGGGTCAGAGTGTAGTCAATTGAATTGGCAATTGCACAGGTAATAGCATGGTTCATTGTGCAATCAGACGTATAAATTGGCAGGACATAATTCCCTTCTCAGACATAACTTTAAACTATACCAAGTGCAATAGGATTTCAGCCAACAAGTCTCATATATTATAAAGTTGCACTATTATAGTGACAATTTGGAGAATATAAGAGAAAATTATGAGAAAGTTCTTACTGTCTGTCCATGCTTGCTATTTCTTGATTGTCTTCTTTCACCTTAAGAAATGAAATAAAATAATTAAAACAACAAATCAGTTAATGAAATTAAAATTTAGAAGAGCTTGGTCTTGAGAAAACTGTTTGAAGCAGGTATCTTAACTTATGCTAAGAATGGAGACAGCATTAGAAACAGAGAAGACTGAAGTCTTTATTTTACTAGGAAAATGGCTGTCATCATGCTTGGCATCTAGATAAAAGCAGCACACTGCATACAATGGGAACTTGATATTAATATATCACTTCCTTCTTTATATGCATTTTAAATTATCCTTGTGATTAGCTACTCAACTCACTCATAGTGAGTAAAATCATTTCTATACAATGGCCTGTCTACAAATTTTTTTTAAAACCTTACTGAAAATTGGAATTTACTCCCGGAAACCTCTAGAAGTGGCAGTTTTGAGTCAGAGTTTGGTAGAGACGAAATTCTCCTGCCAAAAATGCCATCTGAGCATTTTCAGGTTACCTCTTTAAAATTGGCTAGAAAAGAACATGTCCTAGTCCAGGGATTTTCAACCTGTGGCCAACAGGCTTGATGAGGCCCACAACACCATTTCATGTGACCCCACCACCACCAACTCCACCACGAAGTGCCGTGTGGTGGAGAAAGGGCAAAATGGCTATCCGGCCCCCAAAGTTGTCTCAGGAAGCATGGCCTGGCCTCCCGACTTTAAAAGGTTGAGAACTCTTGTCCTAGTCCAATATAATAGAGGCTAGATGCAAAAATCTCCCCCCTCCAACTTTATGGTAAAGAGCCTATATTTAACATCTATCCTCCTCCTACCTGTTTTAGCAACCTCTCTCTTTCCTCTTGGGGAGATCCTATATTTTTGTCCTCTGAGATCATTTGATCACGATGTTCCTCAAGGCCATGTAGTTTTTCATGTAGTTGTAAGGCTTCCTGCTTAACCTGGGAGTGTGCTATTTCCTGAAGGGGAAAACAACCCTACTAGTTAATGAAATAAATGCCTACATTTACAACATGATTCTGATGGTTATGTAATGGGGATATTTCATAGGCTGAAGGCTATATTCCATTGTGGCTAACCTTCTGGGAGTACAACTGAGTAGTGTAAGGGACTGTGCAAAAACACACACACACACACAAACAACAACAACCAGGTAGAGCAAATAAAACTCCAGTATGATTATATATAACAGACATGCATTCATTCACAAGTGAACATACATGAAGACCTCTCCCTCCACATCTCCAAACATGGGTGGTGGGCTGACAACATCCATGGAAGGTATAGTTAACTCTTCTCTCTTCATCTGCAATATCTGCTGTAAGAGGAATTCATGGTCCAATTAAACTTTGAGGCAGAAGCCTTCCACTGACTTTGCTGAAGGGATTTTTCAAATATAGTTGCTCAATGGGAGACATGTGGAGGCAGAAGGAAGTCTAATTTGAGGCAGCCATGTCGATTTCTTATAGTTTATTGGTCAAAAACTCCCTATCCTTGTTTAAGACAATTTTTGTTATAACAATGAAAGAAAAATGAGAGAAAAATGTAAGAACTGGAATTTTATGTGTCAATTTTAGTTACAGTCAAACCTCGCATAAAGAGCGTCTCGCTTAAAGAGTAACTTGCTTAAAGAGCAGAATTTTCTCTGAATGTTCGCTTCGCTTAACAAATAAAAACAATCAAAAACTGGCTTAACAAATAAATCGGGGTTTACAATCCCCCACCCCACAATTGGTCATTTACAATGGTTTTTCGCTTAAAGAGCAAACTCGCTTAAAGGGCAATCCTGTGGAGCGCATTATGCTCTTTAAGCAAGGTACAACTGTATTTGTATGTTTTTATGCCTGTGGATATAAGAGCACAAATATCTTAGTCATTCAACTGGAGAGAGTAGAGAGATCCTGCTGAACCATCAGGAGGTTGATTTCTTTTACCCTCAATTATTGAGGATTTTGAATCTTGATGATTTTTCAGGGGGAAATGAGTTAAAATACTGGAGGAAAAGGAAGGGAAAATGAAAATTGAGACTGTACAAGTAGCATAAAAGAGAGGAGAGAAACCGTACAAGGAACAAGTAACTAGGAACAAGTTGGTGCTGCAATTTTATTCTGCTGAACTTTGGTTGATGTAACTAGCCAGCAGGAATCTGGCCAAAACCCAGTAAGAATCTCCAGTTCTTTGTTTATTACTGCAACTGTTTTCTGTGCTTCCCTGGGAGTTTCTGTTTCCACTGTTCTAACTGTCACATACAATAACATAAAGAAACAGAAATGTCCATGGAAAATTGATATATAAATGTAGTCTGAGTCTGGAGCTAATGTACATTGGCTAAGTAATAAACTTTGAAGTCGCAACAATACTTATAAATATATAATATCTGACCCCACCTTCAGGTAAACTGACCACAGCATGGGCTTTATTTTGCAATGCTTACTACACTAAGACAGTTTTTAAGCAGTCATCAGGTTCCCACCTCCCTCCATTTCCATACACATATACTATCAACCTGTCAACAGAACAGTTTAATGTCATACATACAGCTTCTAGAGCTTGTTCTTTCATGTTCATAGCATCCAACTCCTGTTGTAAAACACACAATTCCTAGGAGAAAAATAAAATGTTTGCTTAATAAAAATTGACAAAAAGTCTTGGGCAGAACTGGTAAAACAAAAGGGGGGGGGGAAGAATTCTTCAGAAGGTGGGTACTTTATAGGTGGTTCATCTATGATTATGCTGTTTTATACAAATGGTAGAGAAATCTGGCCACTAGACATCCCACTTACTATGTAATAAGCAAGATCTCCAACAAAGGAAGATCCTACTAACCCAAACAGAGGGGAAATTCTGCCCTGAAAAATTTATGCAACCTCCATAATCCCTTGCAGGTCATGATGGCTGGGAGATTCTGGGAATTATCGTCCAAAAATGTCTTTGTTGAAGTTTTGACCCTGCTTCTCTTTTGGAGGCCCTTCATTTTGAAGAAAGTGGAAAAAAATAAGGTTTCTGTTACAAAGGTTGGGCTTGCATGATGGAAACTTGGTTTCAACTTGCCATATAAATGTGAATTTAATGGACACTCTATGGTACTTTTTTAGCCTAATATAATTTACAGTATTTCTGCAAGGGCAAAATACATTATTTGTGGGGGGAAATCAGGAAAAAAATGGTCTATCTGGAGGCAGAAAAACTTAAGCAAATAATTGTAAATTATTGTTTTTTCCAAAAATCCATGTGGAGTGTGTGTCTGTAAATGTACACATCTGAGAAATAAATATAAGAGCTACAACTACAAGCCATCAGTGGCCTGACTTTTGTAAGACTTTGGCATATAGACTCTGCTCTGAGTAGAAGGCACTTTTCTTAGTGCAAAGGGGACTCCTCCCACTTTCCCACTGCATTTCCCTACTCTCGGTCATACTTGAGCTGTTTTTGGGGAGGTCAAAAGAGAGTTTATTAATTCCTAGCTTCCATTTTCAAGAAGAGAGACTAAAATTTGGACAAGTTTATCCTCACCAATTGGTTGTTCTCTTTGTGTTCTAGTTTTAGTGTTAACTGTGGTGGATTTTAATTACTAAAATAATAACCTCTCCATTTCATCAAACCTTGCTAGGATGTATCAAACTGTAATTAGGATTACTAGTACAGTACAGTACCTGCAAAAGCTTTTCATTTGCCAATTTTGTATCCATGTATTTTGCTTGATCTTCTTCAGACATATTTTTAATTATATTTTCTGCTGCCTGCTTTTCCTGCTGGATCTCAACTTCCACACCCTGAATAAGCTTTTCTTTTCTGTATGAAAAGAAGAAATATTTTGTACATCTGATTCAATAGTTTGGTACGTATTTAAAAGAAGAAAATTACTTCAGCAGACTGTTGGCTTTTATAATCAGTGACAGAAAATGAAGTGAAAAATAAAGCAACAGAACTGAAACATAAAACAAAGTGTTTATAGAATAATATCCTGCCACATGCAATGAAAACAGAATAAAACTTGTTTAAAATATTCACAATTTTAGATAAGATTTTTTTTAATCCAGCAAAATGTCAATTCACACAAAAGCTGGCTGAACAGCTCTTATATGTGCTGATATATCAGGCTGTGACAGACACATAGAAATACCCTTAAGTTCTATTATTAGCACCCATCTTTTCACTCATAACAAAAAGGCTCAGGATTGTTTAGACAAGAGAAACAAGGAAGTCTCCTCACAATTCCAGAAGGGAAAAGAAGAGATACTTTTCCATTAAAAACTATTTGATGAGACATATTTAGCCCATGGCCTGATTCAAAACAAAAGGGAAGCAAGTTTAGATTCAACTGAACCTGAATCTGAATGAAGTTACTTTTCTCAGGATAAAAAACAACCCAAAACCATTGTTTAAACACAGCACCATTTCATCTGGCCCTCAACCGCCTCCACCACACCAGGCAGTGCCATGTGGTGGAGGAAGGGCAAAATGGCCCCTGATGCTGTCTGAGGGAGCATGACCCAGCCCCTGGCTTAAAAAGGTTAAGAAGTTCTGGTTTAAAGGATTTTGTTGAACTCAATTCAGAAATGAAGAGCTAATCACATCACTGCTACACTTCTTGTGCTGTATCCAATTCTGAATACAGTATTGGTAATCATCATGGTGATCAGCCATGAAGATTGTCCTGAGAATATAATGCAGTGGCCTTTCATTTGCCTTCCACATTGCAGCATGAAGCCCATACCACTGATCCAGTTCTATGAGTCACTTTCTGTTCCTGAGCCCTTTTGGCAAACAAAGTGCTCATCAGCCCAGACCAGTACTGATGAAGCTGCTGCCCTCAAGTAAGATTTAATCCACTTGAGGACCATCACCCTTCCCTGTGGACTTCACCACCCAAGGCTGTTAGTCCTCGGGGTTGTCAGGTTAGTTTGCCACCGCCTGACAATTGGCATTGAGTCACTGGCAGTAGAGTCTATTACTATACTATATTCTGTTCCCCAAGTGAATTAATAATGTGCTGTCAAGTTAATTCTGATTAATGGTAATCCTTGTATTGTTACTGAAGTGAGTGAGATACATAAGGGATGTTTTTTACGGCTGAGTGGGGATTTGAACCCTGAATCTATGAGGTGCCACAGCTTTATTCATATGCTCATTGAATGTGATGGGCTCACACTTCTATGTTTGTGTAAATAATCCTATGGATATACAGTATAACTTGTGTGCACGTTGCAATGTACATATGTAATTATTTTCATTCAGTTTGTACCATATATACTTGAGTATAAGCTGAGTTTTTTAACCCCCAAAAGGAGACTTGACTTATACTCAGGTCAATGACCATGAGGGTCCCAGAACCGTGCCAGGTTGAGATGTGCCAACAATTTAATTAATTTTACCAAATGTTCATGTAACTCACTAGCAGCTGCTGCATTTCCCACCCTCGGCTTATACTCAGGTCAATCTATTTTCCTGGGTTGAAAGCCTGTATAGAAGCTTGAAAGAGAAACAGTTTTGTAGAGGAAGAATGAGAGCCTTTTCTTACACAGTTTCAAATCCGTACATTACAGCCTGTAATGTACAGCTGTACATTACAACCTGCCCAGATTCTAAGGCTGTTAGTTGTTTTAGCTTTCTTTCTGACCTTCAATCTGAACTCAAGTGCACACATTCTTCCTTGTCAAAAAAATAAATAAAAATAAGCTCAGCATTTGTATATAGGCTATACTGTACTTGTTTGATGAGGCTGATGTTTATACTTATGTTGATAACTGCACCTTATAACAAGTAAACTTTGAACTTCAGCAGCTTACATTCATAATAACCTTCCCTTACCAGAAACTCTCACAGTTGTTCTTTTTTTTTTTTTGTTCTTTTTCTAACACATAAAATGAACACAACTTGATACTTCCTTATTGGTTCTGAAGTTAATAAATCTTGGATGAACTTACGGAATTACTCAACTAGTGCTTCTTATGTTAAACTGCCGCTCTGCTAATTGGGTACAAAGGTTTAAATCAAGTAAAGTAACAGTGCGCCTTTCATACCATCATTTACATCAGGATAACATGTACAATGGATATAATGTCCCAGAAGAAATATAAGGTAAGATATTTTAACTACTGATATAACTAACCATCAATGTGTGATAAAACACTTTGTTTCAGAAACCAGCTGTAAAGATTATTGATTGAATAGCATTCATTTTTTTACATGTTAACAAATTTGGATTTGAGTTAGTTGTTCTGTTTCCAGTTTTTTCCAGTAGCCTGGATGCTTGTTATTCTTAAACAACATGGTGTTCAGAAAAGAACACTTTAGACATAAATACCCAACTTTGAAGGATATTTTACATAGTTTCAAAATAGCCTGGGAACAAAAGGGAAATTGGAAGAAGTTTCCACATCAAAAGTTCTGTTGCAACTTGAATTGTATTTGCTTTGTTGCACCTATGTTTTCAGTGTATAACATTAAATTTTACCTCTGTCCTTATGAAATCTGTGAGGCTTTGCCCATAGAGAAAGGTAATCATTACCATGAGGTACAGAAACATAAGAACTGTAAAGGACTGGACTAAAAGCTGATCTAGTCTAGAATTGTTCACATAGTCATTAACCAGCTACCGATAAGACAGCCATATTTTGGACGGGACTGCAGCTCTCCTTGTGTCTTGTGTTGTTCTGATCTACTGCACCATTTTAGAGTTTGGCTGAGGGCAGGGAACATGATTATGAGTAAGGTATAAAAAAATCTTCTCATGAATTATTAAAGATTTAAAAAGCAAGGTACTGGAAGAAATTCTCTTATATTTGTGGTTCCGTTTTATAGCTTACAAAAGCTATAGTAGTACAGTAGTACTAGTAGAACATTTTAATAAGCAAATGATGTGTGCATACTGTATTTGGTCTCTAGTACAGGTATAGGTAATTTTTGATTGAGTTGTTTCAAGGAGATGGACAGATATGAGTGCTTCTGAGGAATCATCATATCTGGTTCAAAATGTCGAGGGGAGTATATTTTCCTCTGCTTTTCGTTAGTGCTTGTGTTATTTATCTTGTGTAATACAATGGCATGAATGTATGTAGCAGGACCTTTTCATTATTCTTTGAAATTATTGTGTTACTAATGTATCATGTTTAAATATTTCCAAATTTAAATATACTTCACATTGGCTTTTGGCCTGGTCTTCAAAGTGTAAGGCATGGCTGTTTGGGACACTCAACAAAGATGAACAAATGGCGCCATTCACATAGAAAACTTGATACTTCAGCTTTCAGCAATGATTTTGATGTGCAAGGCAAATTCTTGCTAGGTAAATCAGTAACAAAAACAAACCCCTGTTTTGGCTGTTTAAAGGGAGTTTCCACTCACAGATTACATTATAAAAGGAAGTGATTTAGGAAAAACAACTTTCCGCTATTATGCTTGATTTGTGTCCATGTCTATGTTCTGGGGGGTGGTGGTGTTATCCTATGTGATGCCTACAGAGCTACCAAATATGATTAGTAACTATCAACCACTCATAGCAATATCTGATGTTGCTCTCCTTAGGGTCATCGTGATATTTTCTGGTACTGAAATTTTTGAAATGTCACAACAAAAACATACCATTCTGCATAAAAATAATCACGTCATGGCACAACATATTGTATAACCTCCCAATAAAACATGTTCTGTTCCTTCAATATTGTCTTCATTTGTATTGATTTTAAAAGATTTTCCATTTGGGATTATGGGGCTCTTCCAAATGAACTACTGTACTGGTTTCAGCCATTACTTTCTAGTACATGATTTTAAAATACTGGGATTTCTACCTAAGGGTTGGACTCAAATGGCCTAAAAGGCCCCTTCCAACTCTGTTATCCCATGGTTCTAAAAAACCAATACCTCATCTCATTAAGAAAGCAGTTATCTTTATAATTTTTTTAGCAAATCTTGAAAAAAATATTTTAAGACAGCCATTTCTCTGTTTAAGTTTTTTGTTTGCATTTTGGAGTGTTAATTGAAAGCTTTTAATCTATATCTTCCTAACAATGACATCAACATCAAATTAGAAGTGGCATAGGGGTAATTTTGTATATGGTACAAAACAATACTAAAAATAAACCATGCTTACAGGAAGGACAAAAAAGAACATAATGTTGAAGCCAAAAATACTGAATGACATGAAAGGATCACTAAATGGATGATGGGGAAAATATCAAAAAAATCTGGTACTTTTACAAGAAGAAACACTCCATCTGGAAGACACCCAGCATTATGAAGCTTAGCTTGCTTTCCAATAAACTCTGTATAGCTCAGTGGAAACTGTGGCCAAGCCACAGCTTTAACTTTCTGTTTATTGTGAACCTCAATAACTGTTAAAATAGGAAAATAATATTTTAGTATTTCTTATTGGTTAGACGGTAAGCTGTCTGGAGTTGCCTCAGCGAGGGGGTGGCGATAAAAGTCGAACAAAACAAACAAACAAATGTAATTTATAACTAGTATTCTGAATTGACAGATGTTGACCATGAATCATAGTTGGCTCCAGATATTGACTGCAACTCTCCTGGTATGCTCAGTCACTAGTAACTGCAACATGACTTCTGAAACAGTAAGTGTTATTACCAAACTCAGTTAATACTCTGACTGTTTTCCATAGAAAGTTGTTAACAACCCAATCCTGTTTTTAGGCTACATTCAAAACCACAGAATTAGACTTCTGACTACCCAACAGCAATTTTACTTCTCTTCTCCCAGCATTTACACCAAATTAATATAAAGGAATTTCACAAATCCTTAACAATAGATTTTGTGAAAGCTGGGATGGAAGAGAAATCAGTTACCTGAATAGAACTGGTAGTTCCAACTGTAACTAATCTGTTAATTCAGTAAAAAATATGTAAGCATAGACTCATCATAATGCAACCGATTCAAAGGATCCACTTTAGCTGGAATTAATAACTGAATTTAGACCTTTTTTACTAAGTGCGTCCATTCTGTGGGCAAATGGACAAAACTGAATATAACCCCAACTATTTTGAGAAATCCTTTTGTCTTCAATGGGAAAATTTAAATTTGCACAGAGCATCAACTTACTAAAATCACAGCCTAAATTTAAAATCAATATAAAAATAATATAAAGATTGTTTAGCACAGGGATGGCCAACCTTGGTGCTCTAGGTGTTCTTGCGCTTCAATTCCTAGAAGCCCTGATCAACCCTCCTGCTGATCAGGGCTTCTAGGAATTAAAGTTCAAGAACACCTTGAGCACCAAGGTTAGTCACCCATGGTTTAGAAGTTAACTTATATTGTGAAAAAATGCTACCACACTTAAATAAATTAATCTATAAGAAAAAATACACTTAAGAATTCTCACAATCCAAGTATTAAATTGCTAACTGTTGCACATGAACAAACCCTATACAATATTTCAATTGGCACATGTATTACAGCTTTTCTTTCATTGACTTTCTCCCTTCACATCATGACAGAAAATGTTCTTGATGTTGGTGTAATGATATGGAATTCTGGTTATTATTGTATGTAGGTGTGTGTGTGAAGCAGATGAATAAGGGAAAGCAGCTTTTTAGAACCATGTAAACCCTGAAATTTCAATGGGGAGAAGTGTATCAGGATTATTTTTCTACAGCCTAAATTGCCTTTTCATGCTAAACTGTTCTTATTGAGCATAATAAGGATACCCATAGGAAGAATTATAACATTTAATCAATTATTCCTTCATTTCCAATAAGGATAATTTATGTTTCGATCTTTATTTTTCTACTGTTGTATGTTACAATTATTACTAATACCAATTTTTTATACTTGAATTTATATGGCACTGTCTCCTTTACCTATGGTATTATAGAAGATTGATATTTAGCAACTTCTCTATTTCCTCTTCATTTTATTTTCCACAGGATAATCAGTATTATTATTATTCCTCTCTTCATTTAACAGGTCACATGTGAAGAATCAGCAAAAGGCTACTTTTCTATCCCTTCCAAGATGAATGGAAATGTTTCTGTATTACACCTCAGTAACAACAAAATTGCTTTAAATGAGACTGATATAATGATTCTTAATAAGTATAGTAATATCACAGAACTGTATCTGAATAACAATACTATTGCTGTTCTGCAAAATCACAGTTTTGATGGCCTTTCAAAACTAGTAGTTCTAGATCTCAGTAATAATTTTATCACAAAAGTTGAACAAACAGTATTTGCTGGTTTAAATAAACTAGCAACTCTATATCTACAAAATAATAAAATTTCAAAATTAGATTCTAATACCTTTGTATTACTGAAGAGCTTAAGGATCTTGAACCTACAAAATAACAACTTTGTATACTTTGATATCAAAATGCCATTTAATTCAATCAGAATCACACTGAGTGAAAACCCATGGAATTGTTCATGTGATCTCTTTAGTTTACAGCACTGGTTGAATAATCCTAATATAACAATAGGTAAGTGGCACAAAATGTTTTACACTTTGAATATTGTGGCTCCAGTAAAATTGTGTACTGCTACACAAATCTACGTAGAAATAAAGTCCACTGAGTTCAGTGGGGCTCACTTTCTAGTAGAGTACTTGAGCATAATGTTGCAGCCTAAGATGTCTATTAATGGATAAATTGCTCAGTAACATATGCCTGGGATTACTGGCAACAATCAATCAATATGCTTATAATTTCTGCCAAATAATATTTTCACAGAAATATAAATAGAATGGGCAATCTTCTATAGGAACGTTAAAAAAATATTACTTTCTAGCTGAATATCTGATGCAATACTTACATACTGGTGAGGAATCAAGGTTTAAAAGCTGACAAGCATAAAGAAATTGACAATTCTACAGAAAATTTATTTTGATTATTTATTGAACCATGCTCAGCAGTGGTCTATGTAAGGCACTTTCAGATACAGGTACTGAAAATGGGCTGTTTAAACACATAGTAAACTATGACAATTGGTGCTAACATTCTTAAAGCATGTAAAAAAAGGTGGTAGCAAACAAGTAAGCCTGATTTATTGGCTTTCTTTCAACATGGTTCTCAAAATGTGGACTAAAAATACTGTGTTCTTATGTTTATTTATTTATTTTATTGGATTTCTATACCACCCATCTGGGTGTTATTCCACTCTGGGCGGTGAACAAACAGAAAATAAATAACAACAATGCCCACAACAAATCAAAACCCACCACCAACAAATATCTCACAGACTAAACGAAACTAAAATAAAAATAATTGGCATCAGAGGACATCAGGACTAAACCTAACTGGCTAATTTATTGATAGGGGAACAACACCCTTAAAGGCCTCCTTGAAAAAGTGTGTTTTTAATTGTTTTTTTAAAGGTAGCCAGTAATGGGGCCTGGTGCAGCTCCACCAATAGTGTATTCTACAGTGCTGGTGCCACCACCGAGAAGGCTCTATTTCTGGTTAAAGACTTTCGAGCCATCCTTGGGGTTGACACCTGGAGTTGCACTGACTGTGATAACCAGGTGATGTGGGGAGTTGTTCTGAAGGAGTGATGCTCTGACAGATAGCAAGGTCCCAAACTGTATAGGGCCTTGTATGATAACATTAACACCTTGTATCTGACACAGTAGGCAACAGGTAACCAATGCAGGCCTGCCAAGGCTGGGGAAATATGATCAAGTTTCTTTAAACCTGTCACCAGCCTGGCTGCTTTATTCTGGACCCACTGTAATCACCGTATCAGACACACGGGCAGCCCCACATAGAGAGCATTACAGTAGTCAATTCACGAGATTACCAATGAATGGGTCAGTGTTATGAGAGACCACCTGTCCAAGTAAGGGCGTAACTGCACAATCTGTTGAAGCTGGGGAAAAAGTGGCATTGGACACCCCTGCTGTCTTCAGACAGAGGGCAGCTTGTCCTCCCGCAGTGAAGAACTAACAATGTTCTGAACTCACTCCACAGCAACCCCCATAGTTTTTACTGGCCATGATGGGCAAGGATCAAATTGAGAAGTCATGGGTTTACAGCATTTATGTACTGTATTATGTTATTACAATCAAACCAAACAGGTGGTTTTGCCATTAACCCTTCTTGTGATTCCCAAGAACCAATTTAAAATATAAAATTATTTATAATTAATTATGAAAGGTAACAGTGATCTTTCTGTTCCTTATAGATACATTGGTTGAAATCCTACTGCTTAGTTCTTGCCCAAGTTAGTTGTCATTTAATATACAAAGCAATCAGATTTGAACCGTTCTGCTGCAAAGTCTCATTCAAATTTTACACAATAGTCTACATTTACAGGTATAGTAAAGATCACCCTTGCTTGAAAGCCAGTCGTATCTGACTCTAGGGTTCAGTGCTCAAATCTGTTTATAACTAAAGAGCCAGCGCTGTCTGTGTCTGCAGACGTTTCCATGGATATGTGGCAGGCATGCCTCAATGCTGTTCACCTTCCCACTGAAGTGGCCCCTATTTATCTACTTGCAATTTCTTGCTTTCAAACTGCTAGGTTGGCAGGAGCTGGGACAAGAGATGGGAGCTCACTCCGTCATGCAGTACATTTATAGGTGAGGTTAACTGTGTATAATGGTACTGGGCAAACATGTTATTATAATACTGGTTTTTAAATTGTTTAAATTTTACAGAAAATGAGAATAGTACTGTATGTGATTCTCCTAAAAGTTTGAAGAAATATCCTATCAAGGCAGCATTTCTAGATAACTGTCAAAAGACAGAGATGACTGAATCAACCAGTGCATCTACTACACTTATTTCTACCAATAATACAAATAGACGATCATACTCAAATACAGGTAAGCTACTACTGGAGCTCATATCTGGGTTAAACAAGACATATTTTTCATGACTAGAGTATATCCAGAATAAATGTTAAGTATAATTAATACTCTTTTAAAATACTGAGTATCTTCAAAAGTGACAGTATCTTTCCTTTTCCCCCTTTATAGCTAAGCCAATTTATTTATAAAATAAGATACTGTACTATATATACTCAAGTAAAAGCCTAGTTTTTCAGTCCCAAAAATGAGCCATCAAAAGGGCAAATGGCTTATACTTGGGTCAATTACAAGGGTCCCAAGACCGCGTCGGATTGAGACACACCAAAAATTTTATTAATTTTACCATATTTTCATGTACAGTAATACCCCGTATAACGCGAGTATCATATAGCGTTAAAACCGCATAACGTTACAAGATTTTCAGAAAAATCTTGTATCGAATAACGTGATTTTTAACGTTATCCGATACAGTTGTTCTTAGCAGCAGGGGGGCTGGAAAGCTGAACGGGTTTCTCCGTTCAGCTTCCCAGCCACCCTGCAGCTACGGAGGCAGGGGTGGGGAGGCTGGAAAGCTGACGGGGGGCTCCCCCATCGGCTTACCCAGCCACCCCACAGTTGCGGAGGCATGGGCGGGTGGCTAGGGAAGCCGACAGGGAGTCCCCGTCAGATTCCCCAGCCACCCTGCAGCTGTAGATCGGGTCCTCTGATCTCTCTGGAGGTGTTTCTGGGCTTCCCCGACGTCCTGAGCCAGTGCAGCAAGCCAGAATGTCAGAGTTCGAATCCCGACATTCTGGCTTGCTGCACTGGCTCAGGACGTCGGGGAAGCCCAGAAACACCTTGGATCGGGTCCCCACACCTCCCTGGACCCGGCGGGGGGGGGGGGTCAGACACCCCAAAATTGGTAAAAAAAACATCCGTTTTTTTAAATCAATTTTGGGGTTTCTGACCCCCCCCGCCGGGTCCAGGGAGGTGGGCAGACACGATCCAAGCTTATTCTGAGCTTCCCCGATGTCCTGAGCCAGTGTAGCAAGCCAGAATGTCAAAGTTCGAATCCCGACATTCTGGCTTGCTGCACTGGCTCAGGACGTCGGGGAAGCCCAGAAACACCATGGATCGGGTCCCCACACCTCCCTGGATCCAGCGGGGGGTTATGCTTGCTGCAGCATAAAAGAGGGTGGGGGAAGTTCAAAATTAGCACGCATCGGGTCTCCCGACCTCCCTAGAGCTGATGCGTGCTAATTTTGAACTTCCCCCACCCTCTTTTATGCTGCAGGAAGCGAGAACGTCGGGATTTGAATCCTGACATTTTGGCTTGCTGCAGCCTCCAGGGAGGTGGGAGAACTTTGGAAACAGCTTGGAGCGGGTCCCCACACCTCCCTGGACACGGCGGCGGTGGCGGCGGGGGCGGGGGGGTCAGAGACCCCAAAATTGGTAAAAAATACGTCCTTTTTTTTACCAATTTTGGGGTGTCTGACCCCCCCGCTGGGTCCAGGGAGGTGTGGGGACCCGATCCAAGGTGTTTCTGGGCTTCCCTGACGTCCTGAGCCAGTGCAGCAAGCCAGAATGTCGGGATTCGAACTCTGACATTCTGGCTTGCTGCACTGGCTCAGGACGTCGGGGAAGCCTAGAAACACCTTGGATCAGGTCTGCCCACCTCCCTGGACCCGGCGGGGGGGGGGGGTCAGAAACCCCAAAATTGGTAAAAAAAACGGACGTATTTTTTACCAATTTTGGGGTCTCTGACCCCCCCGCCGTGTCCAGGGAGGTGTGGGGACCCGCTCCAAGCTGTTTCCAAAGTTCTCCCACCTCCCTGGAGGCTGCAGCAAGCCAAAATGTCAGGATTCAAATCCCGACGTTCTCGCTTCCTGCAGCCTCCAGGGAAACAGGGCTTTTTTTAACATTGTGTGTTCAATGTATCGTACAACGTTAAAAACCGGATAACGACGGGACTTGTGGAACCAAGTCATAACGTTATTCGGGGTACTAGTGTATTTTGATTATTGAAACTCACTAGCAGCTGCTGCATTTCCCATCCTCAGCTTATACTCAGGTCAATCTATTTTCCTGGGTTTTCAGAACAAAATTAGGTACCTAATATTCGGGTCGGCTTATACTCGAGTATATATGGTGATAAGCATTTACTGGATTTCTTTGAAGAATGCACACAACAGTAGGTACTAAATTGTTGTCGATGCTGATGTGTTGTGAATCGCCCTGGGTCCACTATTTTTCATATTCCTACAAAAATTAGAATCTATGTGACTCAGTTTTAAATTGATAATATATGTATGTACCTACATCTGCATACATTTGTTTATTGCGTGGTGAGTTAGGTATCTGTCTGTGAAGCCTGAGGCTGAGAGTTCAGTTCCGTGACCATATAAGTCAGTGGTGCCCAAACTTTTTGGGCCATGGGCTGGTCATGTGGTTCAGCAGGCTGGTCTCATGGTTCCTCCTACTGGAAGCAGAAGTAAAATGCACCTTGCAATCTGTTTTGCAACAGGATAGATTTTAGGCTGCCATTTTCTCTCCTTAAACCAGGGGTGCCCAAACTATGGTCCGTGAGCTGAATCTGGGCCCTGACACCAATTCATCCGGCCCATCCCACCCTTGTTGCTTATGGAAGCAGAAGTAAAATGCACCCACATGGAAGAAATGAGGGCAGTGTGGGCTGGATGAATTGGCATCAGGGGCTGGATCTGGCCCAGGGGCCATAGTTTGGGCACCCCTAATATAAATGATTAAGATCCTGGTTAATGGGTCTGCTCTGGTGGGTGATGGATAATATAATTTGAATTTAGTCTAAAGAAGTTCAATACAGCACAGGTCTTTGTGGGCTACCACCCATTTCCTCTGTCAACAAAAGCTTATGCCACATAAAGCTTGCCTGTCTTTAAGGTGCTACATGATTCATAGTATTTTTCCTCCCGCAAAAGAGAAACATGGCTATACCTGCCTTGAAACAGTCTCACACAAGAGAATGCCTCAGGATTGTTCTTTAAACACAGGGATATGCCAGATGTCAATATTATTTTGTGTTACAGCATTCAATCTGAGCTTTGCCTTTAAAACATTATGGCAGTCTAAAAACTGTATTTGTTATGGGAGAGCTGGAAAAAAGAGGAGTTTTTATGTAAACGGAGCCGTTAGCTCAGTGGTTCCCAATCTCTTTTTTTTGGCCATGCCCCACCTAAGCATCTCAAAAATCCTGATGCATAAATAATTCTCATTATTCAAAAAGTGAACTCATATTCACACGGAGAAAGCTTAAAAGGCCATTAACGTGTCTAACTCAGTGTTTCCCAATCTTTGGTTTTTGGACTTCAATTCCGAGAAGCCAAGTCAATTCCCCAAAGCACTGATCAGCCAATGTACTGACTTAGGCTTCTGGGAATTGAAGTCCCCCTGTATTCTACAGAACATACTTGTTAGTCTGTGGTTCAGGCATATCTGAAAACAAAACAAAATAAACAAAATAAAATGAAAATAAAATAAATAACACTATAGCACTTTAAAGACTAACTTACAGCAGTTAGTCTTTAAAGTGCTACAGTGTTTTTTATTTTATTTTTATTTTGTTTATTTTATTTTGTTTTCTGATATGCCTACAGAACATAGTTTGGGAAATGAGGCATCATTCTCAAACTGCCCCTCTGTGGCACATGTGCCCACTTTGGGAAGCAAGGCATTGATGAATTCTCTCCAAAATCCAATCTTTTTTTTTTTTTTTGCAGAAGCTAGTGAGGAAACATTTGTTATGAATGTATGAACTTTTTTATATTTAACCCCCCCCCCTCATATCTTATTTACTTTATCATGCAGGTTTTCAGCCTCCTGGCAAGAGCTGGACCTTTCTAATGGGTGTCTTAGTAATTATTGTTGGCACGACAATGCTCATAGTTATTGCTTTCAAATTTCCAGCATGGTACCGTTATTTGATTAGCTATAATCACAGTCGACTGGAAGAAGATGAACCTGAGATGTTTGAGGAAACCTTCACACCTCATACATACACATACCCAGAGACAGTAGAAACCAATGAAGAAGAACCTGTAGTCGTTTTTGAACAATTTCACACATTTGTTCCAGATGAAGATGGATTTATTGAAGATAAATATATTGAATCATAGCAATTTACTATAAACAGACTAAACATCACTGTTCAGTTTTGATATACTAGCCTAGAGTTGTACAAATCAATATAAAGAACAGGGCAAAAAGAAACTTGTTGTTGTTTCTGATTAATTAAGCATGTGTGGTTTGATCTTTTGTTGTTCAGTCGCACAGTCGATTTCGACCCTTTGTGACCCCATGGGCCATTTCCCTCCAGGCGCCGCTGTCCTCCACTATCCTCCTCAACCTGCCCAGCTTTGTGCCCATTGCATCTACAATACCATCTTGGTGTAGTCAATGAAACAGAAGTAGACTTGTTTCTGATATTCCTTTGTTTTCTCCATTATTCAACATATGTTGGCAATGTAGTCTCTAGTTCCCCTGCCTCTTCGAAACCCAGCTTCTGGTAATTCTCTCTCCACGTGCTGCTGCAGTCTATCCTGTATTATCTTGAGCATAATCTTGCTAGCATGTGGGATGAGTGCAATTGTTCGATAATCTTATTATTAAGAAAAACTACTACTCAGTTGCTATAGTGGTAGAGGGCCTAGCTTTCATGTGTAAATAAATCAATTTTATGCTGTCAAGATCTGCAGCTGGCAGGATCCATTGATGTTGCCCACCCACGATACAAAAGGATAGTTTTTATTTCTTTTGAGTTCATCCTTACAATTGCAGACATACAGGTCTATGTTGAATTACAACTGTTAGAGTGTGTAAGTGCCTACCCGGCACTCTGGTGGATTGCAAGGTATATTATGGCAGTGTTTCTTTAAGCCCTGGCTAAAGGCCACACAGGTGTTCTGACTCTGCCTTGTTGTATGCTGTTGGTCTGTGTATATAATCAGGAGCTACAGAGAGCTCTTTTGAGCTGTTGTCTCCATGAGCTGTTGTCTTCAGAAGTGGTTTCGACACCATATGAAGAGCTGTTCCAAGGCTGATGTCTGGTGCTGTGTTCGAGGGACTGCCTCCTCACTGTTCAACTCTACAGCTACCAGCCTACCATTTGCAGATGTTGTTTTGCCTGCTTCAAAGCCTGCACTGATTGCTGCCAGGTATGTAGAGAGGCTTCTGTGCTTATTGACTTGGAGACTGGGTTCTGGCTTTACCTGGCAGGCTGTCTTCACTGAATAGACTTGGGTAAGCCACAAACTGAGAAACTAAAGCTGTGGAACTCTGTAACTGTTTCTTGCCCACAGCTAACTTGCAACCATTGAACTGAACTGTGTGAATCTGTATATAGTGCCTGTGACTGAATAAGTGAATGTAACTGGGAGACCAGGGAGCAGTGGTGGGCAGCAACAGGTTCGCACCACCCTGGGGAGGGTTTTTTAAAAAGGAAAATTGGGTGGCCTTTGGGCGGGGGGATGTAGCAAAATTGGGTGACCACGCCCACCTCCCTGCCCTGCCCCATCAGGTTTTGTCCCTGCAAGTGGTTCAACGTCTCCCTTGCTCAAAAGCCAGTCATATCCAACTCTAGGGTGCAGTGTTCATCTCCATTTATAGCCAAGGAGCCAGTGCTGCCTGTGTTTGCAGATGTATACATGGCCATATGGCAGGCATGACTAGATAGCTCATGACGTAGGCTCCGCCCATGACGTAGGCTCTGCCTGCAGTGTGGTAGCAAATTTTTTTGCTGCCCACCACTGCCAGGGAGACCTTTGTTTGTTGCACTGTAAATACTTCTGCACTTTACTTCCAAGTAAACTAGCCTTTAAGTTTGTTCTGCACCAAACTGCCTGCCTCCCTGTTTATCTGTTTGCACAAGGGGCCAAACCTCAGCAGGTGCGTGCCAGACTACAGCCCGCTAACTCTGCTACAGTGGTAGAGGGTCTATCTTTCATGTGTAAATAAATCAATTTTATGCTGTCAAGATCCTGCAGCTGGCAGGATCCATTGATGTTGCCCACCCCCGATACAAAAGGGTAATTTTTATTTCTTTTGAGTTCATCCTTACAATTGCAGACAAAGAGGTCTATGTTGAATTACAACTGAGCATCCAAAATGTCCAAAAACAAACAAAAACTAAAATCAGAAGTGGGCAACTTCCAGTTTTGAAAACTTGATACTGTACAATATTTAAAAGATGTTAAATACTGCAGCACCACGTAAGAACCACTGCTATTGGAATCAATCTTTTTCTTGCTGGGGTGGAGAAGTCTGATGTGGTTAGGGAAACTTAAAAATACTTTATGAGGGCAGTTTTTGACCACATGGGTACCACAGGTATGTTCTGAAGAACAGGTTATCATCCTGCCTATGAATTCTTCATGTGCTTTCAACTCAGACAGAGGCCTGAAACAACTATTAATAAATCTGCCATGTGATGATAGCCTAATGCTGTGGCTTAATTACATTCATAATGGACAAAAATGACAGACATTGGTATGATCATCTCTAATCCGTCAAGAGTTTGTCATGTGGACATTTATTTGAAAAACAGATGCTATAGTAACTAAGCTAACCTTTAAAAATCTGTTCGTAATTAAGCTAGAATGCTCTTAATCCTACAAAGATGATGGTTAAGAAGAGCAAATTTGGAGGTAACTGCTATTGCAACACTAAGGTTAGCTGCAGTAAACATCTATAGCAGGGGTGCCCAAAATATGGCCCACAAGCCAGATCTGGCCCACAAAGCCCCTGGAAGTGGAAGTAAAACGTGCATGCATGGTCGTGTAATGCACCTGCGCATGCACATTTTACTTCCACTTCTGGTGGGAGGAACCACATGACCGGCACGGCATGCTCAGCCACATGATTGGCAGGCAGCCCCTGATCTATATATACTGTGAAAGAAGGACACATGTCTTCAAGTGATTGAGGATATAACACTGGACATGACCAGGAATCAGCAACTGGCACTATGCTATCATAGAGAACACTATAGGGCTTATTTGTTCAATAGTTTTAAAAATGTTTAATTCATATACTTACCCCTGCCTTTCTGTAAAAATCATATCTATGCCCTGAGCTTCACGATCATTTTGAGCTTTCAGCTATTAAATAAACAAAGTAATCATTACCATCACTAGTAGGACAGATATGACACATTTATTAAAAGTAAGGGACCATTTTGCTATTCTTATACCTGTATCTACATCTTTAATTCATTTGCCTACTATAACTTACAAGAAAAAGATTAGACTATGCATAAATAATAATTAAAGGCAATTTCAAATATGCTCTCACTAGCTGACATACATAATAGCTAAAATGTGTATGTAGCTAACAAGACTAGCTTATTAAATAAAGGAACAGATCTTCAAAAGTATTTATACATTTATACGGTATATTTGTGGTTTTTAAAATGTCTTCAGTGGGTTGAGATAGTTTACAAATAATTACAACTATAATATTAATTTAAACACATTTAAAAACATGAGTATAGATCCAGACTCAGTCATACTGAGAGCAAACTGCCTGTTACCATGCTGCTTAACTAGTTTTGCCTAAATCAACAGTTCAAACATGGCAAAAAAAATTGTGATAAAACAACAATCTCAATGCTTACCAGGTTATAATCACTCATCACTTCCTCCATATCAGTATTTGTATTAAGTTTGTCCACCAGCTAAAACAACAAAGATACCAAAGTAATTATTCATTTTGGACTTTCTTACAAACACAGGTAGATTAAAAAGGAAAACTACAGGTATGGAATATTTATTTTCAAAAGTGCATATGTAACAAAATGGATTAGGGAAGTGATGGGTAGGCAACCTGCACAGAAAATTTACAAAATGCAAAGGACAAGAAGAAATATCTGTAAAACTAGAACATACCATATTATAGTCTGCTAATTGTCCTTGAAATTCTTTGATTTCTCCAGCTAAAAACTCGGCTCTAGGAGAACAGGAGTAAAATGACTAAATAATATCATTTGTATAACAAACTTTGATTAAAACAGGCTTTAGATTTTAACATGTCGAAATCAAACATTACATGTTATATACATTTCCTGATTTTACTTACTCACTTGGTTGCTTATTTATTTATTTAATCACACTTTTATGCCACCCTCCTCAAAAAGTCCCAGGGCAGCTAGGGAGAGGGAGGGAGGGAGGGAGGGAGGGAGGAGGTCAGATGAGCCAACAGACTGGGGCAACCGTCCGGCCCATACCCTTTCCATGCTCTGCCAGCCAGGTCTTAACCCCCTTCCTAAAGGGCAGAAGCTCCATCTGGAGACACAGGTCACTTGGCAGGAGGTTCCATAGGGCCAGAGCACATATGGAGAAGGCCCTCTTCCTAGTGCTAGAGAGGTGCACCTCTCTAGCTGGTGGTAAAACCAGAGAGCCTCTCCGGTCCACTCTGGTGGGATAGACAGATGTCCTTAGGGCAATGCAGTCTCTTAAGTATCCTGGCCCACTACCATATAGGGCTTTAAAGGTAATAACCAGCACCTTGAATTGCACCCAGAGGCAAACTGGCAGCCAGTGCAGTTCCCGCAGCAATGGTGAGGCGTCAGCATAACGCCTGCACCCCATCATGACCTGGGCAGCCAGTTGCAGCCTCCGAATGGTCACTTGGTTGATCCGTGTTTCACACATTAGTTTGACGTGGTGGATCAAAGCATCGTCTCCCAATGTTTCAAGATTTTAGCAGCCTCTTGCCATCAGGAGGTCCTATCACTACCGTAGCAAGATCTGATAGCTTGCGGGGGACATGTTTTATTTATTTATTTATTTATTTAGATTTATTATCCCGCCCTAATCAGGCGAACCTGACTCTAGGCGGCTTACAGAAAATTCATAAATTAAAACCTTGAGGTTCGAAATTACTTTAAAAAATCAATTAAAAAAGAATTAAACCATGAATTTACAAAGATCTAAAAAATTTAAAAAGGTTAAAAAGTTTAAAAAGATTTAAAAAGTTTAAAAGAGCGAGGGAGGGGTGGCTGTCCCATCAGATCAGCCACCCAACATGGGACCCCATATTCCTGGAGCCCCACACCTGCCCTGCTAGCCAGGTTTTTAGACCCTTCCGAAAGGGCAGGAGCTCTGTCTGTAGACGTAACTCAGTTGGCAGGAGGTTCCAAAGGGCCGGGGCGGCCACGGAGAAGGCCCTCCTTCTGGTGCTAGAGAGATGCGCCTCTCTAGCTGATGGAATGATAAGAGAGCCTCTCCGATCCGCCCTGGTGGGACGGACAGATGTCCTTGGGACGATGCGGTCTCTTAAGTATCCTGGCCCACTACCATGTAGGGCTTTAAAGGTAATAACCAGCACCTTGAATTGCACCCGGAGACATACTGGCAACCAGTGCAGCTCCCGAAGCAGTGGTGAGGCACGAGCATAACGCCCGCACCCCATCACTACCCGAGCAGCCGCATTCTGGACCAGCTGCAGCCTCCGAATGGTCACCAAGGGCAGCCCCATGTAGAGCGCATTACAGTAATCAAGTCTGGAGGTGACCAAAGCATGTGTGATCATGAGCAAGGAATCCCGGTCTAGGAGTGGGCGTAGCTGGCGTATTACACGAAGTTGTGCAAAAGCCCTCTTGGCCACGGTTTTTGATGCTCCTTTATCCGTTTTAAAAATGACAACACAGCTTAGCTGACCTGCGGTTCCAGAATAGAGAACTCCCCATTCTGGACCACTAGCCAACACCTTTGTGACATGGTTGAACCTACTGGGAAAATGCACCCCTGCTACCATAGCTCTCAGACAGCCAGGGTCACTGCTGCACCACAGTGAGGTGTGATTTTAATGCAGACAAATGTATTTACACATTCTGAAAATTATTATCATTTGGCTCACCTTTTTTCATATGATAGATAAACTGAATTTTCCTGATTGTACAATTCAATTTCTTTCTGAAGCTTGTTGATTTCTAAGGTGAGCTCACTTATTTTGCTTCTATAGGAAAAAAAAATTATCATGTTAAGATGGACAGTTCAATTTTATACTCTGCTGTAATTTACATTTTTTTTCTGACAACAATCGTACAACAAATGGGGACAATGCATCTTCCTTCTGATATAGTTGGCTACAGTCTGTCTTTCCTGATGGCTGGTCATGCTGACAGGAGCAAGCTGACAGTTTGTTCTAACAGACTTGTAGTTGTCCAACATAAAAATCCGGCATCAAACAAGGAAAACCTCATTTAATTCAAGGAAATACTTCCTTAGTTTAAATGATGCTTCCCCACTGAATTTTGGAGATGTGTGCAGTCTTTGAGACCAATTTGAAGAGACCAAACTGATGTTCAGATCCACCCAAGTGGACCACCCTGTTCTAAAAGTCAACTTACTACTTGATGACTTTACAATTGTATATGAATTTGGAAAGTGCCCTGGCTTATTCTATGGTAAGCACTTATGAGGGTGGGGTGGGGGACAAAAAGGAGCCACCTTGAAGAGTGGAAATTATTGCAAGAACACTTGGGCATCCCTCAGGCAATGATAGAGACAGCTAATCCTTCCGTTTCTGAAGTGTTCCACTGTAAACTTGCTGATGAGAAAAACAACTCAAGGTTCACTATAAATGGGAATACAGTAATTTATATTAATAGAGTGAATATCTTCATCCAAAGAGGAACTCTTGGCTTCACTTGCCATGAATGTAAAATGAATGGCAAAGTGAAAATGCAAATATGACATCCTTTGTGTCCAAGAAACTCACAAAAGAATGAGTCATGTTGACCAAGAATTCTTCAATATGTCTCGTTGCTGAGAGTGCCCACAAGCAATATAGTACAGTAGTACCATTTTTGTAAGACCAGATGCCACAGAACTCTCAACAGCTCATACTGAACTGAACAACAGAGAAACATTGATTTCTAAACCACCTAATATACCATTCTGCTTTATTTATTTATTTATTTATTATTCATATTTATCCACTGCCCTCCTCAACAAGGTGACCCAGGGCGGCTCACAAATCACAAAAGCACCAAAACAAAACACAAACATTCCTAAAACCCTCAGATATAAAACTGTGCAAGATTAAAATTTAAAATCTAAAAGGTTAAAAAAGTTTAAAAGAGCGAGAGAGGGGTGGCTATCCCATCAGATTAGCCACCCAACACGGGACCCCGTATTACTGGAGCCCCACACCTGCCCTTCCAGCCAGCTTTTTAGGCCCTTCCGAAAGGGCAGTAGCTGTCTGTAGGCATAACTCAGTTGGCAGGAGGCTCCAAAGGGCTGAGGTGGACACAGAGAAGGCCCTCCTTCTGGTGCTAGAATGATGCGCCTCTCTAGCTGATGGAATGATAAGAGAGCCTCTTTGATCCTCCCTGGTGGGACGGACACATACCTGAGCACTCCCAGATAATAGGATTTGTCCATAATTTGTCTCTGTGGACCTGAGAAAGAAAAACAGGTGACAGTTAGTTAGAACACACAGTAGTACATTGGGAAACAACTACATCAGGGGTTGCAATCTTTTTAAGTCGGGGGTCAGGTGACGCTCCCTCAAATAGTTGAGGGAGCCAGACTGGTGTCCCCCACCATTTATGGCTGTTATAAATGAGTCTGCAGCCAATTCCTGCAGCGGCTGGAGGGCAATTATTCGGCTCCACAGGCTGTATCCAGCCTGTGGGCCATAGGTTGCCTGCCTCTGCACTACATTAACAAATGGGCAATGTTAGTCACACCTAAACTCACTGTAACCAGTAGCTAAAATACTCTTGGAATAATGACCTATTTACTGTACTGTGTTCATGAATGTCTCTGGAGAAAGAAAGGTCTAAATATATCCCTGCCCCATAACAGAAAAACAGAATCTGAGTGTTCAAAAGCTTGAATTACAGACACTTTTAATTTTCCATATAGTTTTAGACAATTTGTTATTAATTTTTTTAAAAAAAATCATCTTCATTTTCTCCTTTAATTTCTACTTCATCCAAACATTTGGATGATTACTTTTCAATTTATTGTTAATGTTTTATGAAAAAGCTTTTTATTTTTACATGTTTTTATTATCAGCTTTCATACCTATACATAGATAATCTTGATCATGATCTCCAGTAACACATATTGACTTTAAAGAATTTCTTCTAGATTTTTCACAGCTGATCTTCCAAGTCTTTATTTTTTTCAGATGTCTTTCATTATTCATAATATGGTTTCTTAGCTATACTACAGTACAGTATTTTACTAATGACTTCATATATAGTTTACCAAATACATATAGCAATTACAGGAAGTCTTTATCTTGAATTGTGCAATTTGGAGTTTTGCAAATTGGAGAATTCTGGAAGGTGCTGTTCAAAAACACACATCTGAGCACCTCTGTTTGTAATTTAGGCACTATAAAAAGTGCTTGATGTACTGTATAAAATTTGCAACTATTCTTCAGGGTAGGCCACTGTTTTTGTTCATGTTCAAAATGCTAGGGCAGGGTAGTCCAAACTTTTTGATCCATGGGCTGGTCACATTGTTCAGCGGTCCAGTCACGTAGTTCCTCCCACTGAAAGCTGAAGTAAAACATGCCTTCCAATCTGTTTTGCAACAGGATGAGATAGATTTTAAGCTGCCATTTTCTCTGCTTAAACCAGGGGTGCCCAAACTACGGCTGTGGGCTGGATTCCCTGTGGGTCGGATCCGGCACTGATGCCAATTCATCCAGCCTGCACCACCCTCGTTGCTCCCAGAAGCAGAAGTAAAATGTGCCTGGGCGTGTTTTATCCGCTTCTGGGATCAACGAGGGAGGCATGGGCTGGATGAATTGGCATCAGGGCCGGATCCAACCCACAGGCGTAGTTAGGGCACCCCTGTAACTAGGGGCTCAAGAAGTAAAACAGATGCAAGCTTCCTTATAGCCATTTTTTGACTAATCTAAAATTTGAACGAGAAACTTACAGTTGTTGTATTATACTAGTTCTTGAGCACTCCAAAGATTGAATTTCAAACCAGCTGAACCAGATCCTGGCCAAATTAGCTTAGGTGCTTTCAGCGGCTAAGCCCATGGTTAAGTACATTAAGTAAAATAAGATGAAATAAATACAATTTTATTCTGTTCTCTCTTATTTCCATAAACGAAACACTAAACATGGTCAAACCAAAGTTCAATAATGATTTTTACACTTTCATATCTGAAAATACCTTTCATTCCTGTTTTCATTCCACTGAGCCCCTGCTGAGTCACTGGACGGTCTGCAACTTTAATTTGGGAAGATAAAACCAGACCTGTGCCTAGGGATCCACCACGTGTTCCAGGCCTGGAGGTGCCTGGAGGGATCTAATATAGAAAACAAAATTACTGAAAAAATAACAACAATATGATAATCCTGAAGCACAGACCATCAGGCTATTTTGTCTTGCAACCTATGAAATAGCAGACTAAGGTCTTGAGATCTGAAAACTTAAAGTCTAATATTTACACAGAACTAGAGAACAGGACCTCAACAGGCATTTTTAAGTTATAAAAGCAGCTACAGTAGGAATCTTTTGCATGAGAAAGCATGTACAGTAATTTGAAATGGCAGAAAAGTTGCTAGTAAATGCTTAAAACAAAGAAGTGATGGGTGAAGGCAGACAACTCGATCTTTCCCCAAACTCCCCCATATTATAAATGAACTAATCAGGATACTGTATACTGTTTATTGGAGGTGATCCTGGAGACATGGAAGACATGACTGCACACACGAGTGGAGCTTATGGTAATTTCCAACACATGTCATTCTTCCCCTTTTAAAGTTCCTCCAATGTTTAGGAATTATTTTAGCCAAGGACAAAGAATTGTGGAGTGAAGTGGAAACTCTATTTAATATGTGGAGCAGACTTTATGATCCAAACCGCCATTATCATTTACCAATAACAATAATGTTATCAAGAAGTGTGTAAAACCTTTAGGGACTTTAGACAGAGAAGTCCTGTTTGCAGTATTTCAATCTAAAAGAAGTAAAAAGAGAATCTTAGGGCACAGACGGGAAGAGATCTAGCATCAAAAGCCTAAGTGAAGAGGTTGAATTTTAGCCATTGTCACAGCTAAACCGTGACTTTTCTGAAGCAAGCACCTTTTTATGCAGTCTCAAAGGATACCATTGATAGACATGAAATATTAATAGAGAAACCTGCATTAAAAGTTTAACCTTAGAAAGATAAAACCAATCTGAATAAGTGAAAGTTGCAGATTATATAGTGGTGATGGCAAACCTTTTAAAGACTGAGTGCCCAAACTGCAACCCAAAACCTACTTCTTTATCACAGAATGCCAAAACAGCAACCTGGGAGGGAGGAAACGCTCTCATCGGGCTGTTGGGCAAAGGGGTGGGGTGAACTCTGTGCTGGGGGAAGGGAGGAAGTACTCCCATTTGGCCTAAGGGCGGAGGGTCAGGACGAACTCTGTGCTGGGGTGACTGCCTGAGTGCTGACAGAGAGGGCTCGGAGTGCCACCTCTGGCACACGTGCCATAGGTTCGCCATCACTGTTATATAGCATAGAAGTTAATTTTTGCTACCCATCTGCAAAATTTGTCAGAATAGGGGTTTGACTATATTTAGTAAACTTACCCCTCCACCAAGCAAGGCCGCAGATGGAGGCCGCAATGAGGATGAAGATGGTCTGGCTCCCACTCCTAGTCCAGATCTTGAAGCCGGGCGTGCTGTAGGAGGTTTATGATTACTTGCCATTTTTCTTCAGGTTTCCTCTAGAAAAAAGCATATATTGCTCACAAAAGTTCCACATGAAATTTCACATCAAACTTCTCTCCAGTATTGATTTATGTCTTTAAAAAGAATACTTGATGTCTTCAAATTACCAGAGACACACATGATTAAAAAAACAACAAAGGTTTAACTATTCATTTCATTAACTCATCTCAGAACCCATATGTTCTTCTAGAACAGATTTTTTCCCCAATCATGGTTCACAAGCATCAACATCAGTAACCAAGTTTATTGTATACCAGAAAACAAAACAAAACAAAATAAAAAATACTGTAGCCCTTAAACTGCTATATTTTTATTGTTAGCTTTCGTGGATCAAGTCCACTTCTTCAGACAAGTTTATTGTAACAGATCTAGGGAACTAGTCCTTTTAAAACACTTTCCATGACCTTTATCTTCAGGCAAGACATTTATACTGATGATTACCTCATCTCAATGCCAGGTTTTTCTATGTTTGTTAAGTTCTAGCTAGCCAAGATGAGCGAGGACTGACTGAGCAGACACTAAGCCAACGGAGGTTGTTCAATTTGCCCTTGAACACTTCCAATGGTGGAGCGCTCACCACCTCTAGAGGCAGTTGGTTCCACTGTCGTACTGCTCTAACAATTAATAAGTTTTTCCTGATATTCAGCCTATATCTTGTTTAATAGGGCCAAGGTGGTACAGTGGTTAAACTGCTGTACTGTAGCCAAAACACTGTTAATTAGATCATGATGGGGATTAAGGTTGACCAAACTTTCCATCTTTCAAAGGTGAGTAAAATGAGTACCTGGAATGTTGGGGGCAAAATGCTAATTACCTGTAAACTAGTGGCTCAAGTGGCTAAGACACTGACTGGAAGGTGGTAGGTCAGCAGTTCAATACCCGAATACTGCAGGATGGAATGAGTTCCCCTATTTGTCCCAGCTCCTGCCAACCTAGCTGTTTGAAAGCAAGGAATTGCAAGTAGATAAATAGGGATCACTTCGGTGGGAAGGTGAACGGCGTTCAGTGCGCTCCTGTGTCTAATCATGCCTGCCACATGACCATGGAAATGTCTGCAGAAGCAGACAGGGCTGGCTCTTCAGCTATAAAACAGAGATGAGCACTGAACCCTAGAGTTGAATATGACTGGCTTTCGAGCAAGGGTGACTTTTACCTTTACCTTTTACCCAGAGTGGGCAAAATGTTAATTACCTGTAAACTGCCCAGAGCTATTGGGCAGAGGTTTAATTGCTATACTGTATCCGGCTTCCTTTAGTTTGAGCCCGTTATTACACACTGGGATAATTGAGAACAGATCCTTCCCTTCCTCTTCATGGTTATCTTTTGGGTATTGGAAGAGTGCTATCATCCTGTCCCCTCTCAGTCTCCCTTTCTCAAGGCTAAACATGCCCAGTTCCTTTAGTCTTTCCTCATAGAGTTTAGCTCCCACTCCTCTGATCCTCATTGTTGCCCTTCTCTGTACCTGCTCCAGTTTGTTTGCATCTTTCTTAAAGTGTGGCGCCCAGAATCGTTTACATTCAGAGAGTAAACAAAACAACAAAAAAGCAAAACAACAACAAAACAACCCCATCTCTTGTGGCACCTTAAAGACTAACTAACTCCTGTTTTTAAATGTGAGCTTTAGAATATTTCAACTGAAGAGTTCTCTTTTTAGGGAAAAATACAGAAAAGTGTCAAATAACATTCCCATATTAACCAAGTGGTTCAAGTCACTAAGACGCTGACTGGGAGGCGGAAGGTCAGCAGTTCGATTCCCGAGTATTGTATCCTGATCTGATGGGACAGCCACCCCTCCCTCACTCTTTTAAACTTTTTAACCTTTTAAAATTTCTTAGATCTTTGTAAATTCATGGTTTAATTCTTTTTTTAATTGATTTTTTAAAGTAATTTCGAACCTCAAGGTTTTAATTTATGAATTTTCTGTAAGCCGCCTAGAGTCAGGTTCGCCTGATTGGGGCGGGATAATAAATCTAAATAAATACTGCAGGACGGAATGAGCTCCCGTCTCTGTCCCAACTCCTGCCAACCTAGCAGTTCGAAAGCAAGAAATTGCAAGTAGATAAATAGGGACCACTTCGGTGGGAAGGTAACAGCGTTCCGTGCGCTCCGGTGTCTAGTCATGCCTGCCACATGACCATGGAAACGTCTGCAGAAGCAGACAGCGCTGGCTCTTCGGCTTAGAAACAGAGATGAGCACTGACCCCTAGAGTCGGATACGACTGGCTTTCGAGCAAGGGAAACCTTTACTATTAACCAATTCCGACAAGACCCAAGGCGATTTTTCAGTTGCAGACCGATGTGCCTGCGAAGAAGCTCCGGTGCCCGTTCCCGGTCGCTCGTTCCTCTTACCTGCCTCCCTCCCGGTTAACCGACCACAGGCCTTGGTCTCCTGGCGCCGATCGCGGTATCCTAGCAACGCGGGTGGGCCTTCTGCCCGACCACTGGCGGCGCTGTCTCCCAAAGCTGAAACGGGCGCTCTAGAATCTCGCCCAATTGCTCCTCTTCTCGGCTTACATCGCGAGACTTTGTGGCTGCTGTCTAGGAGGGTCTGCGGTGGCTTAGTCAGTGGTTCAGACGCTGAACTTGATGACCGGAAGGTTGTCAGGTCAGGTCAGCAGTTCGAGACCCAGCTGCAGCACGACGGAATGAGCTCCCGTCTTAGATCCTGCCAACCTAGCAGTTCGAAAGCAAGACATTGCAAGTAGATAAATAGGGGACTGCAGTGGCTCAAGTCACTAAGATGCTGACTGGGAAGCGGAAGGTCAGCAGTTCGATTCCTGAGTACTGCAGGACGGAATGAGCTCCCGTCTCTGTCCCAGCTCCTGCCAACCTAGCAGTTTGAAAGCAAGAAATTGCAAGTAGATAAATAGGGACCACTTCGGTGGGAAGGTAACAGCGTTCCATGCGCTCCGGTGTCTAGTCATGCCTGCCACATGACCATGGAAACGTCTGCAGACTCAGACAATGCTGGCTCTTTGGCTGTAAACAGATGAGCACTGAGCCCTAGAGTCGGATACGACTGGCTTTCAAGCAAGGGAAACCTTTACCTTGGTGGGAAAGTAAACAGCATTCCGTGCACTCCGGTGTCTAGTCATGCCTGTCACATGTCCACGGAAACGTCTGCAGACGCAGACAATGCTGGCTCTTTGGCTGTAAGCAGATGAGCACTGAGCCCTAGAGTCATATACGACTGGCTTTCGAGCAAGGGAGACCTTTACCTAAGGAGTGGGAATTTCATAATTCTTAGGCTTTTAACAGTTCTTGCCTAAGGAAGAGGCTTGGATTGCACACCGTTTAATGCCATTTTCATTGGCCTGTACAAGTACAGTATAATATTAGCCTTATTAGTGGAGTTGGAATTTGCATTCTGCCACCCACACCTATCTCTGCTGCGTGAGCCTAAAAGTCTCGATCCCAACACATTTTACAAATGGTGTTATGAAACACAGTGAGAGGAAGGAACCTAGAGCTCTGTACTATTTCAGCATTCATCGTAACGGGTATGTTGATGGGAATGGCGAGAGCTCTCACCTTGGTAGGCACATTTATTAAATTACAGTCCTACAAAGTCTTAGGCAGGAGGAAGGGAGTTCTTTCACATCTTCAAGGTGGAACACCCATTGGAAGATACAATACATGGCCAAACTTTAGTCCTAATTTGTGCATGTTTCTGGCAGTAATTAGCAGACCAGTAAATGAGCCGGGTTCTGTATCTCCACATTCACAGTGTGTTGTTATCTACCAGCAGCCCCCACTTGATCATGCTGATCTTACATTTAGGCACTCTGACCCTCAGCCTATTCAGAGTCCTCCAAGTGACATAAAGTAGATTGAGTTCCTCAGCCATATCCTCCTTTAATGTTATTTTATGTCCAGAGAGCTCCTTCCATTTTTTAATTTGGTTTTGCTCTTGCATCCCCTCAAGAATGTTTGTTCTTGCCATAAAGCTCTTCCTGGATCTGAGTTGGAGAACTTGAGGCGTATAGCCATCCAGAGGATGTTGAGGCTCTTTCTCTTGCTTAGTTCTCACCTTCCCCTGCTACTTCTCATCTTAAGTGGAGAGATACCAATAAGAGGATATATTTTCTAGACTGGGGTAGGTTTGAGGTCCAATATGAGATGGGCTAATTTAATAAAGAAAGCCAGCCTTGCATTTGCGAGAGTTGGACCAGGGTTGCGAATGACAAGACCTTTGCGAGACAGGGTGTGTGTGTCACTTGTTCATAGGCGCATAATAAAAAGGAATGGGTTTATAGCTTTCAGGTGGCACCACAAGAATGGGTTCTTTTTGTTGGAAGCATTTTACGAACCTAATCCCTCAAAGCTGGGGTACATAGAAAGAATCTCTTCAAAGATTGTGGTATTTTTGAACCACAATCAGGCATACCCTAGTAACAGCAACCTTGTGTTGCCAGCTAATCTTTCTCACATTTGGTCAGGTGAAATGAACTGCAGAATGAAGTCCCTAAAAGGTGCCTTAATTTTGAGTTTCACGTCTGGCCTAGACATGGAAGAATTCTTCAGAGTTGACTATCAAAATGGATGTTGGTGGCAAACAGAGACCCAAGTAAATTCTCTCTTTACCATTGCAAAAAAAGCAGCTGATGACATTTTGTTTAAGAAACCAGTAAGTCTCATTCTAGGTACCCTTCAAGGAACATTCAAGGCACCCATATGTCCACTTATGCTTTATACTGTTCATTTGGATGCAAGGGCGATTACCCTCCAATACAAACACCCACATAATAGTATTGTTGTGTGCTACTAAGCTGCCTCCAATTTATGGTAAACCTATGAATGAGAGAGCTCCCCAAATGTCCTGTTCTCAATAGCCCTGCTCAGCTTTTGTAAACTCAAAGCTGTGGTTTTTGAGATTCACATTTGCCCTTCTGTTCCTGATGCCCTTCCCCTTTCCCAGCATCATTGTCTCTTCCAAAAAGTCTTTCTTCTCATGATATGCCCAAAGAAGGACAGCTTCAGCTTCCTGATTTTTGCTTCAAGAGATAGTTCAGACTTGATTTCTTCTAGGGTTCATTTGTTCATCTTTCTGGCAGTTGAGGGTATCTGCAAAACTCCTCCAGCACCATCTTTCAAATGAATCATTTTTTCCTACTTGTCAGCTTTTTCCACTGTCTAGGTTTTCACATGTGTACATAATTATCAGGAATACAATAATATGATCTTGTTCCCCTTCTGAGTCTTAAGGCTTTTAAAAAGTCACTTGAGGCTAGAGGGAAAGAAAATGCTTTTCCACATTTTGCTTTTCCTATCGGCCTCATTGCAGCTGAAGGGGAGACGCTTTGTCTTCTCAGTTGCAAAGAGGCCATCCACAACCTCACTCTTCATGGTCGCTACTATTCAGACTCTGATCCTTAGTAGGAGGGTGGAAACTGTGTTTTTCAGATGAATGGGGAAATTTCCCCGTGAGGTAAAGAGGCACTTTGTGAGAATAACTGGCAGGAGAAAATTCTGCCTACAGTCATCAATGAATGCTGCCTGTCCATCTCCTAACTCAGGGCTGGAAAACCTTTGCCTTTAGAGAGGAGCCTGGATTTCTGGGGACTGAAGTTCAAGAACACTACTCTGTTTCCTCTAGGCCAGGATTTCTCAACCCTGGACCTCCAGGTGTACTTGGACTCCAGATGCACAGGCTCTCCTCAAGACCGATTAAGCAGCATGCCTAGCATAAATATCTGTCATGATTTTCCGACTTTTATATTAACATTCTGTTCTATTGGTCTATTATAGCCTGAAGACAAGAGTTCCAGTAATGAAAACCTGTCCACTGTTTCATTTTAGAGAGGCCCAGAAAAGGGATCACTTATACCTGCATTTGCACCATGAATGATCAATCTGTGATCATATCAGACACAACCTATAAAACTCTTTACAGAGCTATCAAGAGAAGTCCAAGTATTTCTACAGCCTTTGACAATGCAGAATACTCAGTCCCTAATCTAAAACTAAAACATCACTGTAACCAGCATTCCACCCCATACAAAACAACCTATAAATTGCTAAAATATTATTTAAAGTAACAGGAGGAAGAGAAAAAGAAAACCTTGTAAAGTTGCTTTGCCAATATCTAAAGCAGGGGTGCCCAAACTTTTTGGGCCGTGGGCCGATAATGTGGTTCAGGGAGCCAGTCACTAAGGCCCGGGGGCCAGGTGCGGCCCCCAACGCCAATTCATCTAGCCCGTGAAGCCCTCGTCACTCATGGAAGCGGAAGTAAAACGTGCCCATATGGTCGTGTTTTACTTCCACTTCCAGGAGCGATGAGGGTTTCACGGGCCGGATGAATTGGTGTCGGGGGCCGCCCCCGCCCCCCGGGCCTTAGTTTGGGCACCACTGATCTAAAGCAACTATATAAGCCATGGATTCTCAATCTGTAGCCCACATGGCACCATATCATGTGGCCCCCAACCCAACCACCTCCACCACACTAGGAAGTGCCATGTGGTGGAGGAAGGGCAAAATGGCCATCCGGCCCCCAAACCTTCCTGAGGGAGAGTGACCTGATACGAGTCATTGATACCATGAGGTCTCACTCTTATGCCCGATGAAGTGGATTTGATCCATGAAAGCTAGCATTAAAATATGTCCATTAAAGTGCCACAACTTTTTTTTTGTTCTGTTTATTCTCTTATATGCTTCCACATCCTAACCTGGCTACCACTTCAAAAATACATAAGACGTGACAACTGTTTCCCCATTTGAAGGAAATCCATTCAGCACAATTGACCAGCGATTTTAACAAAACTGCTAGGGCTGGCTAGAGTCCTATATGGATCCTGGTCTATGCCCTGAAGACAGGATCTGATCTTGAGTGGTGAACATTTAATCATTCCCCCCCCCTCCAAAGACAACGGCCTTAAATTTCCCATAAATAAACCACAAACAAATGGAAAGGGTCTGATGAGATATCCCTACTACTACTACTACTACTACTACTACTACTACTACTACTACCATCACCTGGTGCATTCTGGGAAATGTAGTTTGCTCCTCTTCCGGGTTTGTGGAGGAGGACAGGGCGGTTGGGTCTTTTCCGGCGCTTGGTGAATGATGTCGGTTCCGGTGGGGAAAAGGAAGAGGCATAGGCGGGTGTGTGTGTGTGTGTTGCCACTGCTGTGTCAGGGTGTCGTCGTCGTCGGCGGAATGGCCAGCGGGGCGAGCACTTACCGGCTCAGCTGCTCCTTGGTGGGCCATGAGCTGGACGTGCGCGGGCTCAGCCGCTCTCCTTTCCCCACCGGGTCCTTCGTCTCTGTCTCCCGAGACCGGACGGCGCGGCTCTGGGCGCCCGACAGGTGGGTGGCCGCGGAGGAGAAGCAGGAGGGAGCCTGGGGGGGGGGGCATGAAAGGGGAGAGAGAGAGAGAATATCTGAGATTAAACAGAACAGCAAAAAAAGACCCAAAAAATGCTGCTTGCACAGACTAATACGCCTGCCACTTCAAACATTTCAACTAAGAGAGAAAGAAGTATATGTAGAATAAATATGTGCCAAACCTAGCAGTTCGAAAGCAAGAAATTGCAAGTAGATAAATAGGGACCACTTTGGTGGGAAGGTAACAGCGTTCCATGCGCTCCGGTGTCTAGTCATGCCTGCCACATGACCATGGAAACGTCTGCTGAAGCAGACAGCGCTGGCTCTTCGGCTTAGAAACAGATGAGCACTGACCCCTAGAGTCGGATACGACTGGCTTTCGAGCAAGGGAAACCTTTACCTTTATAAATTGATGCTATGAGATCTCACTCTTTATGTCTGATGAAGTGGACTTGGTCCACTAAAGCTCACATTTAAATATAGAAGTTAGTCTTTAAGGTGCCTCAACATTTTTTTTGTCTTTTCTTTTTGCTGTTCTGTTTACTCTCAGATATATGTGTAATGTACAGTGGTACATCGCTTAAAGAGCATAATGTGTTCCACAGGATTGCTCTTTAAGCGAAACACCATTGTAAGTGACCGATTGTAACGTTTGGTGGGGGGGATTGCGAACCCCAATTTATTAAGTGATTTTTTTTGGTTGGTTTTATTTGTTAAGTGAAGTGAACATTCAGAGAAAATTATGCTCTTTAAGCGAGTTACTCTGTAAGCGAGGCCCTCTTTATGCGAGATTTGACTGTATCTAATATCCAGAAATTTTTGAAATGGTCACTGTGTTAGTCTGCGTTTCAAGCATATCAGAGAGTTTAAAAACCCCCTGTTGTGGCACTTTAAAAACAAACTGCTGTATTTTAATGTGTGCTTTCATGGATCAAGTCCACTTTTATGTCAAACAAAGTGATCCATGAAAACTCACATTAAAATAAAGTGGTTAGTCTTTTAAAAAGTGCCACAACATTTCTTTGTGTTTTTTGTTTTGTTTACCCTCATATATATATATATATATATATATATATATATATATATATATATATATATATATATATATATATATATATATATATATATATATATATATATATATATATATATATATATATATATATATATATTGAGGTGGGGCAAGGAGGTAGAAAGTGAAAGTGGCCGATGCCATGGGTGAGGAAACATTTAGATGTTCAGCTGTTTGACATTTCATCTTTACTCATCTCTGTCCAGCATGTCAAATAGTAATGGATTATGGGAGTTGAGTTCTAAAATATCTGGAGGTCTCATAATCTCTTAAGGAAAACTGTTGGTAGCCTTGGGTCCTCTCTGCTTGCCACTGGCAGTTGTTCTTCTAGACTGCTAGCCCAAAGTTGTCAGCTGACCCAAATCACAATTTTACTTATTCATTAGATGTGCTTCATATTAAGTCTTAAAATCTACTTCATGTGAAGGACTGATTTGCGTTGTGATAATTTTGGGAACATGGCTGTTCAATATCTTTTGTGTGGGCTTAATATAGTCTGCATGTAAATATGTGTCTGTATAATAGCTTGACAAAATCCAAAGGTTTTGGTGGCCATAGCCTGGCTGACAGGATAGTATGTTGTGTCTGATGTGACACCAGTGCTCTAGTTATGATATTATAAGGTCAATGTCACAATGAGTCACCAAAGTATTTAAGAGAACAGCCCTAAGTTGCAAGAGACAATAATAGGTATGTACGACCTTTTTTTGGAGGTGTTATTTTATCTAGATCCTCCATGTAGCTCCAGGACTGAGTATGAAATGTAGATGAATGATCACCTAGTTGAGCAATCTACACTGGGAGTTGGTGTTTTCATTGTGTTTTCACAAACCACCTCTGGAATGAAAAGTGAACCCCATGGTTTCTTTTGTCACTTCCAGCACAAGTGGGAGCAGTTACATACTGCACACAAGCTGTGGTGGTCAGATGAGATATATTGTACTTGGTTTACTGCAGAGTCCCCTTATATCATGCAAATGTATGAAACATGAGAATATATCATGCAAATGTATGAAACATGAGAATAGAACTATCAGTATATTGTTGCTGAAATGTGGATGAGATTGAAGCATCTGCAATTCCTTCTCTGGAGCAGTAGAAAGAGGAAGACTGGACATTTTTGTTCCTGTTCCTCACTTGAATTTACTGCTATCTGTATTCTTGGAGAGAAACTGATTAGTTGAAATACTGGAGCTTCTGAGTTTCTCATGGCTGGAGGAGGAGATAAGCCAGGAGAGCAAATAAACCAAAATGTGTAGCCCCTTGTTAGAACACAACCAGTCAGATCAGCTCTCCTGGTGACTTAGTGGTAAGATGCTGAGGTGGAGACTGGAAGGTCGGGTTTCGATACCCGAGAGCTGCACTTGGAGACATGAAAGGAGCCTCATTCGGGCATCCCCTAAAAATCTTTTCAACCCAGAGTAATCTCTGACACGAGCAAGCAAGCAAACGGCAAGCCTCATTCACAGACATTTATCAAATACTGTACAGTATTTAGGATCGTTTATCAAATGCCCATAATTGCTTAGGATCTTGATACTTGTTGGAACAGCTTTCTTGGAAATCAGCTACCTATTTCATCTGTTCCTTTCAATCCATGTTACTAAAAGCAGCCACACTGAAAGAGACCAAAAAGGCAATGGCAAGGAATTGGGCTTTTTCAGTGGTAGCCCCAATCTCTGAAATTATTTGCCAGCTGTGATACACCAGGCTCCTTCCCTTCTTAGGTTAATCAAATTGGTAAAAGCTGAATGGCTTAAAGCTACCTTCAACAACTGATTCTCCCAGATATTATTGATTTTATTTTATTTGTGTTTTGAATGAATTTTCGACCTTTATTTGTAAATTACCATATTGTTGAATGGATTGAAAGGACATCTATCCGACCCACTAGAGCGGACCAGAGAAGCTCTCTGGTTGTGCCATCAGCCAGAGAGTCGCATCTCTCTGGCACTAGAAGGAGGGCCTTCTCAGTGTCCACTCCGGCCCTGTGGAACCTCCTCCCAATAGAGCTACCGTCTGCAGACGGAGTTGCTGTCCTTTAGAAAAGGAGTGAAAACCTGGCTGGCAGGTCTGGTCTGGGGAGTGGATGGTTCAATTTCCCCAGCCAGTTGGATGGTTTGACCCCCAGTACGTCCAAGTTATAATACCCAGCTTTTAATTAAGTTAGAGAGCGAGAGAGAGCGAGAGAGCGAGAGCGAGAGAGAGCGAGAGAGAGCGAGAGAGAGAGAGCGAGAGAGAGAGAGAGAGAGAGAGCGAGAGCGAGAGCGAGAGCGATCGATCGATCGATCTTCTGGAGTTTTAACTTGTAATCCATATGTAAGGATAATGTAGCCCATTATCCCACTATCACAGGACCCATTCCACCAGACAGAGACCTCCATCCATTTAGGAAGCCAGTATAAGAATGTTGCTGCTTCAGAGTACACAAGTGCTCCAGGCTAGGAAAACCTATGATAGGTTTCAATCCCTGGTTGCTTATGCTTACAAACCAACCAGATCAGGTAAGACATAGCAATAAGGAACTGGAATACTCTGACCAGCTTATGCTTACAGTAAAAAGTCCAAAAAAAATTCTGTAAAAGGTCAAAGCCTTATTATATGAAGGAAAAATAGATGAAAAATCAGGAACACGAAACAAAGATAAAAAGGAGCATTCTCCACCTCTTCCTTCCAATTATTAAAACAAGAAAGGAATAGTAAAGGTAAAGGTCACCCTTCCTGGAAAGCCAGTCATATCTGACTCTAGGGTTCAGTGCTCATCTCTGTTTATAACCAAAGAGTCTGTGTCTGTAGATGTTTGTGGACATGTGGCAGGCATGATTAAACACTGGAGTGCATAGAACTTCCTACCTATTTCTCTACTTGCAATTTCTTGCTTTTGAACTGCTAGGTTGGCAGGAGCTGGGACAGAGATGGGAGCTCACTCTATCGTTCAGCACTTGGGTCTTGAACTACTGACCTGCTGACCTTCTAGTCATCAAGTTCAGCGTCTTAACTGCTAATATTTTCTGGCATAGCCAGATAACATAAACAGGATTACATTTTTCTACTCACAAGCAAGCATCGGTGGACACCTCTCTCTCTGCCTTGAACATATTTAAAACAATGGTATTTCTTCTCCACCTTCTCACAGTCCTCCATTATTTTGACTACCTTGAACATATTTAAAACAATGGTATTTCTTCTCCACCTTCTCACAGTCCTCCATTATTTTGACTATCCAAGAGGAAAAGAATTTGCACCTGGGCCATAGGACAAATTCCAAACCTCCGGGGGTCTCAAAAATTCACCCCCCTCTTAGGAAGGATAACAAACAACAGATCCATTTGAACTCACAAAATAAGGGACCCATTTCAACTTTATTAAATTATCCGGAGTAGTGCTTGCACAAATGAGGCATGTATAAATGTAGGAATGAATATGAATATTATTAGTTGCAAAAGGATATGCTTGAGTTGTCCTTTCAATAATCTCCCCAGCTCAGTTTCTTTTAAAATGGTAGACCAATGATAGCTTTAAAGTTGGTTTCATTTTGTTATGTGGATAGGATTCCTTTGTCATAGAAATGTTGACCCACCGATGATACCTGTTTTGTCTTTAGTCCCAACAGAGGGTTTACTGAAATGCACTGCATGAGTGGTCACTCCAATTTTGTTTCTTGTGTGTGTGTCATCCCTCCAAGTGACCTCTACCCCCGTGGATTAATTGCTACTGGTGGTAATGATAGCAACATTTGCATCTTCACTTTGGACAACTCTACGCCACTGTATGTCCTTAAAGGTCATAAAAACACAGGTAAGCAAAAGTTTTTTTTTAAAGGTGCTACAGGTGACACCATTCAATAAGTGTCTATGGTAGAGTCTTAAATATTTTACTACTGGAATTAAGTCAAGTTTGGATGTACATTTTGACTGAAGACCATTTCATTGGATTAACAAGTGGGAATTTATAGTCTTCTAATTTATACCGTAACTAACCATGAAATGGTTAACCATACCATTTTATGCTCTGGTGAATTGCCTTTGTGACTGTGAAATCTAGCAGTTGTGATATATCCAGAAAGACAGTAGATTTTTTTTTTGGGGGGGAGACATGAGTAAGGTTGGGGAACTAGCAAGGTGATAGATTAGTGACACAGAGCATGTTAGGCAGGGTGCATAAGTGGGGCCACAGGTGTTCCGTTATGGGGTTGGTTTTATGCCAGGAGTTCCCAACCTTTTCACACTGTGGGCTGGACCACGCCCACAGACAGCTGATTGGGCTGGTCACATGGTTCCTCCCACTGTAAACGCAGCTGTCAAACGTGTCCTTCTGTCATAAACGCATTTACGGCAGCATTTCTGGCAGGTGTGGTGGTGTTTATGCATGCGTGCACTTGTTTTTACAGCTGTTGTAAACGCATCTGCTTCTGATGGTGGCGAAGGTGGTGACGGGCTACATGAAATGGTGCCACGGTCGATTGGTTGGCTACCCCTGGTTTATGCTGTCCACTCTCCCTCAACATCCTCTTTTTCCAACAGAAGTTCTAAATTGCCCTTAATCTTTTAAATAGGTTCCAGCCTTCCCTCTTCATGCACCGGATAGCCCCAAAATATGTTTATTTGCTATGGGGGTTTGTTATTGTTATTCTTTGGTAATCTGTGTGGCCCTGGATGGTTCTGGGGCAGACATCTGGTCTCTCCCACCCCAAATCAAGAAGATGTTCCCATAGACCAGTGTAGGCAAATCTGGCATGCGTGCCAGAGGCGGCACGCAGAGCCCTGTGGGCGCATGTAGTGTTGCGGGCAAGCCCCACTTACCCACCCCTCTCCTTCTGCTAATGCAGAGGCGAGGGGTAGCTGAAATTCTGTCCAGGAGGCAGCGATGGGGATGAGGTGAGGTGACCAGACACCCGCCTCCTAGGAGGAGGAGGAGCACTGGCAGGGACTGCACTCATGTGAAGTCATCAGCACGCCTCCAGCGACCTCAGTTTGGGTGTGTGTGCAGGTGCACAAGTACATACTCACATGATGTTGCTGGAGGCGTGCCGGCAACGTCACATGGGTATTTCCATATGCACGGTGCCCATCCACTGCTTCCTTTTTGGGCACTTGGTCTCTAAAAGGTGTGCCATTACTGTTATAGACTGTTTATAACTGGGAAGCAAGACTATTAGTTATACTGTATCAGTATATATCATCAGAAACTTTGACTATACTCCTCATATATGACGCTTTCTCACTACCTAATGTATTTGTAACAACAAAAATCCAGGTACAGTAGTAGAATTTATCCTAGCATTACTGTAAAGACTGCAGATATACACGAAGATCTATTTAAATCTAAGCAGTTTTGTAGTTGCTACAGATAAGTACAAATTCAAAATAAGTTCTGACTATACTCATTTCTTTTGCTCCAGTTTGTAGCCTTTCTTCAGGGAAATTTGGCACGTTGCTTAGTGGCTCGTGGGATACGACAGCCAAAGTCTGGTTGAATGATAAATGCATGATGACATTACAGGTATGGAAGCCCTGTTGTTGACAATAGTTTATTATCAATCTGTAATGAATAGCTTCATTGAATAGTCTCTGATAGCATTAATATTCTGCTTTAAAAAAAAACATAGGGCCATGATGCAGCAGTCTGGGCGGTAAAGATTTTACCTGAACAAGGATTAATGTTGACAGGTTCAGCTGATAAAACCATTAAACTATGGAAAGCAGGTAGATGTGAGAGAACATTTATTGGTAAGTAATTGACGTGAAACCGTTTGAATTTTAAAATATTTAAATATCAGATTTTCAGAGAATATTGGTAACATTGTGCTTGTTGAATATTGCTGTTATGGAAAAGAGATTAAAGAAATGTGTAAACTTTCACTAAATGAGGAAGAAAAAGGTTAGGGGTCTCCTCTTATATTTTCTGGAGTAAAATGTCAATACATTTGACAATAGATGTCAAACACAGGTACATGTGCCTTTGTATTTTGTGTGTTGTGCAGCCTTAGCTCCACAGTTCTGTCTCTTCTAAAATGTGGAGCTGCATGAGGATTCTGTGTGCATGTGCATTTTATTAGGACAGGTGGAAATCTTCAAAAGATATTGTGTAGCCCTTGTTTTACAGGGTGTGGGATTTTTACCCACTAAAGCCACCTCCCATTATGCCCTGCCACCCTGCGGAACCACTGTCGGGCATTACTTCACCCGGGGGGGGGGGGCAGATTGGCTGTTAAAAACCCTCCTCCAATTTGGTTACTTGCCCTCCTCTTCTATGCCTCTGGCTGCCCTCTTCTCAGTTTCTTCACACATCAAAGTTCCAAGATGACCCTGGCTGCATAATTGGACACTGTGACCCAGGTAGTTTCCCTGCTCAACATCTCGCTGATGATGTCTTTCGGAAACAACTAGTTGATGATGCCTCTGTAAAATTTCCCATTCTGTGTCAAAGCATGGACAGTGAAAAAACGTGCTCTGCGTCTTCCTGCACTGACTGGCAGACGGGGCATGAAGCATCATCATCCAGCCTAAAACGGTGTTGGTAGGCTCTGAAGCAGCCATGCCCTGTCAACAGCTGTGTGAGATAATAATCCACCTCTCCATTCTATCTTGTTGACCATGCGTTAATGTCTAGGATGAGACGATGAGTCCACCATCCCTTAGTCGATATATCCCAGATCTGCTGTCATCACGCTATCCTCTCTATCTTGGCTTCCATAGCAATTGTGTGTCGTTCCGTCACCTGATTTACTCACCTTTGCCAGTAAATCTCCACCCATTCCTCTGCCATCAGGGTGTGTGTGTGTGTGTAATAAGTTTTCTTTTGCGAGAAAATTTTTGTTGAATGTGAAATATGCAACTTTAGTTATCTTTTTAATGATTTGTGAAGATGGCTAGCTGTTCCTGTGCATTTATAACCTGCAGAAGGATGATTCATACATGAGTTTGCTATGAGATCTGAAAGTACAGTAGTACCTCAGATAACGTTATGACGGTTCCACAAGTCATAACGCTATCTGGTTTTTAACATTGTGCGATGCATTGATTGCACAACATTAAAAAAAAAGCCAGCAACCACCCTGATCCCAAAACAGAGAGCCCGGGCTGCCTGCTTTACAATCGGGTGGCTGGAGGTGCCTTCCACCCCCAGCCAACCCAATCTCAAAGCAGGCAGCCCGTAGCACCAGTTTGGCTGGGGGGGGGCAGGTGTGCCCGATCTCCTGCCAACCAAACCAGCGGGTGTAAGCCTTGGTAGATCTCTGCCCCAAAGCCCGCAGAGCTGGTCTCTAGCCCTGGTCTCTAGTCTCTAGCCCTGCGGGCTTTGGGGCAGAGACCAACAGGGAATTTGAGGCAAACAATTGCATTGCACAATGTTATCTTAACATTGTCCAATGCAAATGTTTGCCTCAAATTCCCTGACATAATCAGATTTCAGCGATGCAAACACTAACCGAGGTATTAATGTACTGTATTGTTTTGCTTTCTGTAGGACTTCTCCAAAGTAATACCTTTCAGTTCAGTTCAATAGGATTCTGTTTTGAAAGGAAACTAATGAGGAGCATTACAGAGAACTAGCAGAGAGGGAAATGAAACTTAATGTGTGGCAAAGAATAGCAACTTAACTGAGGATATGAAGAAATGAAAGTCAGGAAGACTAAGAAATAAAACTTGGCTAGAGTAATTTTGTAATTGAGTAACCCTTACTGGGCAGGGTCCAAATTGCACTCAGTTGGAAAGTTTAATTGTTTTCTAGGATAATTTTTATTTCTCCATCTACTCCCAATATCTGTACACTTTTTTTCCTTAGAGGAATTTTTTAAATGAATCTCTTGTTTTGATGTTACTTTGTACTATACAGGTAATGAGATTGCTTAAATGCACAGAGTGATAGCACTAATAATGCTTGCACTTCTGTACAGAAATGTAGTAGTGCAGACAAATATAGTACCTCAAAAATATGGGCAAGGGATGAGCCACCTGGTCGTATGCTATATTGTCCAATTGAGAGCTACCTCAACACCTCATCAATTAGCTATAGAAGATTAACCAAATCTTTTATGAACACCAGTAGGTTCTTGGGTAGTAGCTTCCATTTTGTTCATTAGCTTGCAGTGAAATTCATGTTCAAGTTTGGTTATGCCCAAAGTTACTGATTTTTAAAACTAAATAGGTTAAAAGATTGTTCATTAGACTCCAGAATGTGTCTCAGTTGAATGCATTTGTTCTGGGTGCTCCACACACATATACTCTTGCCTACCCATTTCCCTATCCGCCCCCAGATCAGTCCATACTCTGTGCCTACTGAGTATGCTCTTGGGTAAAGACATCCCACACAGATGTTTGCAGTATTTTTGGGTTGGTAGGAGGGATAACCAGTCTGGCCAGGTCATCTTGCTATGGTGTTAGAGTAGGCCATACGTGCAACTCAACACCAAACATCAGCCGGTGGTTAACTAACCTGACAACCATGAGGACTAATGGCCTTAGGTGGTGATGGTCATCAAGTGAATCCATCTTGATGGAGCACAGCAGCTTCATCAGTTACTGGCCTGTAGCCGAAGAGGACTTTGTGTGCCAAAAGGGCTCAGGACCAGAAAGTGACTCGCAGAACTGGACCAGTGGTACAGGTTGTTGTTCAGTTGCACAGTTGAGTGCGACCCCAGGGACCACAGCGTGCCAGGCTCCTCTGTCATCTGCCATCCTCTGCAGCCCACCCAGATCTACGCCCACCATGTCAGTGGTGCCTTCTAGCTATCATCCTCTGCCATCCCCTTCTCATTTTGCCTTTGATCTCTCCCAGCATCAGGGCCTTCTCCAGTGAGCCCTTTCTTCTCATTTGGTGGCCAGTCGGCTTCAGTATTTGTCCTTCCAATGAGCAGTCAGGGTTGATTTCCTTTAGGATTGATTGTTTTGATCTCTTTGTAGTCCAGGGAACTCTCAAGAGTCTCCTCCAACACTACAGTTCAAAGTTGTCTATTCTTCTACGCTTAACCTTCCTTACGGTCCACCTCTTGTAGCAGTACGTTACTACTGGGAAGACCGTTGCTTTAACTATGCGGACTTTTGTTGGCCGGGTCATGTATCTAGTTTTGATTATGCTGCCTAGGTTTGTCATAGCTTGCCTCCCAAGAAATAAGCATCTTTTTATTTCATGGTTGCAGTCACCATCTGCAGTGATCTTAGATATGAAGAAGGTGAAGGCTGTCACTGCTTCCATTTCCTCCCTTTCTTTTTGCCAGGGAGTGATGAAGTCCGATGCTCTTTCAACTCTACACATTCAGCTCTGTATCTCCTCCTATATGTGTAATCTGTGTTCCTGTTCTAATGACTCTCTCTGCCTAGCTGTATAATTTTTCCTCTTCTCATTCAGCATTTACTGTCATGGAGTAAGAAGTGTAGTATTTCCACTCACAGCTTCTCCATGACAGTAAATGCTGAAGGAGAAGAGGAAAAATTATACAGCTAGGCAGAGAGAGTCATTAAAACAAGAAAGACAGCAGTCATGAGCTTTGGGTTATAAATATTATATACAATACTTCCTAGGTCTGTACCCTAGATACTCCTCCAACCTCCCACTAACTGCTGGTAGTAATCTCCCACTGGTGATAAGTGCCATGATTTTCCTTTGTTGCAAGGCTTGATAATTGTCATTCCAGATCACTGCAGTGAGGCCTCAGTTCCAGAGTTAAACATGGAAATGTTTGTCTTCTGTGTTTCATAGCCACTGGGGCTGTAGGTGACTCGGTGGTTAAGAAGCTTGCCTTGTTAGCTGGAAGGCTGGCAAGTCAGCAGTTAGAAAACCAGGTACTGAATGATGGATGAGTGCCCGTCTCTGTCCCAGCTTCTGCCAATCTAGCAGTTCGAAAGCAAGAAAATACTACACTAGATAAATAAGACCACTTTGGTAGGAAAAGATCTTGGGAGTCCCCTAAGCAGAGTTTCTCCAGCTAAAATCCTTTCAAACCAGAATAATTTCTGATATGAAATTATTATTACTGTATTATAGCTTGGGAATACTGGCTTTTACATTAGTATGCTTTCAAAAGCTTCTAGTGAGATGAATAGTTCTGCTAACAAATCTTTTCCTCCATTAAAGGTCACGAAGACTGTGTAAGAGGCTTAGCTATTCTAAGTGAGGCAGAGTTTCTTTCTTGTTCAAATGATGCTAGTGTTCGAAGATGGCAGATATCTGGTGACTGTCTTCAGATTTATTATGGACACACCAATTATATATACTGCATGTCTGTGTTTCCACAAAGCAAAGGTAAGAGTTGCTTTTTTAAAAGGAAGTTTAAAACACAGTTCTGCTTTGTGCTTTCTATGTAATAATAAAGTTGAAAATATAGTGGATTTAAAGTTTCCTCCTAGAGTTAAGATAATGGATTTCAAATTCTCTATAGTCTGTTATATTCCTTGTACCGGGACAGTGGCCCTCAGGTATAGTTTTGGGCCTCTTGCATTCCTAAAAACTCTACTACTGTAATTTGGTGGCAAAGTATACTTGCATATTTTGCTAGCAGCTGGGGAAAAATCTGATTCAAAGCAGTAGTTTTTCTTGCTTGATCTAGCTTGCAGTGGTTTGCTGATGAAATTACCTGCCCAAATGCACTACAAAATGTTTAAATAGGTTTAGTTTCTCATTTGCTGCTGAACTGCAGTAGTGCAGTTTACTGCTGAAACTCAGCAGTAGATACATTCTGGAGCCAGAGAAGCTGTGCTTGGAGAATCTTCTCTGCCTCATGTATTTCCTGGGGAATATATGTGCCCCAGAGACAAAGTGCTCCAGAGGTGTTGGATGGCTTTGGTTACATCCTGTAGTGTCTGTTGAGTAGCAATATCTATTACACCTTAAAACAAATATCCTGTTTATCCTGAGCAGAAGTCAGTAATGTTGGGGAAGGCAACTTGCAAAAAAAATTTTCTTGCACACTTGAAACTTTGTTGGAAGATTATTGTAATGATGGACAGGTAAAGGTCGAGGTCACCCTTGCTTGAAAGCCAGTTGTATCCGACTCTAGGGTTCAGTGTTCATCTCTGTTTATAGCCAAAGGGCCAGCACTGTCTGCCAAAACAGCAGCTTCAGTGCTGTTTGCAAACTGAGTTAATGCGGGGTGTCCCATAAGTCACCATACATAACAACAGATATCTTGGAACATGTATTCACCGTGAGTGAGAGAGAAGACTTCGCACTTGTGTGTTGAAAAAAGTGGCCAACATGTATAGAGGAAATTTTGTAAATATGTTTTAATGAATGTTTTGTTTTTAAAAAAGGTACATTTAGCTATAATTTCTCAATTTCCCCTATGTATGGTGGCTTTTGGGATATCCAGTAGAATTCCTGAGTTCCTTTGCAATCTTACATGTTGGGGATGTGAATCACTTTCTTGGTTTATCTAGAATGGTGGGTGGTGGTTTCATTATCAAGCAGCTCTTGACTTGCAGATTTTTCTGGTAATAAATTAAATGAATAATTTGGATCTAATGATAACTCCAGAAAGAAATGTTTGAAGTGGTAGCCATGTTAATCTGTGCAAGCATATCAGAGAGTAAACAAAACAAAACAGCAAAAAAAAAAAAAAGACATAAAATGTTGCAGCACCTTAAAAGACTAACTGCTGTATTTAAATGTGAGCTTCCATGGAAAACTCACATTTAAATACAGAGGTTAGTCTTTAAGATGCCACAACATTTTTTTTTGCCTTTTTTGCCATTTTGTTTACTCTCTGATATCCAGGAAAAAAAGAATACTTTTTCTCATATGTTAAAGCATTTTACAGTGGAATCTCATACAACAATCGCCCCATATACAGTAGCAGCAAAATCGCATAACAATTGGGTTTGGGGTGGGAATGGTGTCCTGCATAACAATTTTCCCTATGGAAAAAATTGTACAACAATTTTTCAATGGGAAAAACCACTTAGCAAATAAATAAATAAGTAAATCATTGTATGATGCATCCCATAGGGAAAATCACTATATGATGCATGTATTGTATAGTATTTTTTCTTTGTATAACAACAAGCCCCATGGAACAGATTAAAATCGTTGTATGAGATACCACTGTACTTGTATCCTTCTCAAGTTGTGTAAGAGAAAGATACCTTCTAGTACAGTGGTGGCGAACCTTGTCACTCCAGTTGTTCTTGAACTTCAATTGCCAGAAGTACCTCAGTTCACCATCACGGTTCTAGCATGATGCACAGATTCTGCAGTTGTAGGAAGAGATTCAGTAAGTCTGTCGTAATGCATTCATATGTACAGTATGTGCTTGGGGAAATGCTTTTGGTTGTGCAAAAGAGGTTTTTAAATCTAAATTACTGGTTTGAAACAAATCAGCAAACCCTGTTACCAAAAACTGTTGACTTTTAGACCTGGATTTTCTTGTACTGTACAGGCAAATATGTTAATAGCATAAATCGAAATTAGTCCTATGTAGAGTAAATAAATGTTAATGGGAATTTTAATTTTGACTGTCTGAAATCTTGTCCCCCCACTCCCACCCCAAGTGAGTGTTGCCTCCCTAAGGATTGTGTTTACATAAGCATTATTCAGATATAAGATCTAGAGGAAATTAATTACCTCCTTCTGTTTTAACAAATCATTTGTCTCATTTCAGATTTTGTTACCACCGGTGAAGACAGATCACTCAGGATCTGGAGGGATGGGAAATGCACACAGGCAATCAGGCTGCCAGCTCAGTCTGTTTGGTGCTGCTGCATTTTGGACAATGGAGACATTGCTGTTGGGGCAAGGTAGCCAAGCTTCAGTCCGCTAACACATTGCCCATATTTATAAATACAGAGGATATGAAAGGCTACATACGAAACACACAGTTTTGTAGTCTGCAAAGAAGGTGCTAGATATAACGCAACCCTGATTTAATTTGATAAGAAGAATCTCAACATGCAGCTTTCCTTCTTGAGTGTGGCCATAAGAAGATTGGATTATTCTAGAACAATTTTAGTTTAAATGAAATTTTAGTGCCTCATCCAGTCCTAAAACATGGATTATATTAACTATGATTGTTAGAGGTTTGGTAGCTTAATCTATGGTTTGAAGTTAGCTTTTTTTCACCAGCCTATAGTTAAAATTAACTACGTTCTGTATGGCTTCAGGCGTCATAACAAATTTTTATTGATGTTAAACAGAATTAAAGGCCTCTGAACAATTTGGCAGTTTTTAAAAGGAATTCAACAGGATAGTGGAATACTCGTTTAAGCCTAGATACTGGAATGTAAGCCTTCTATTCAGACAAAGCAATTGAATAAATGGGATTTCTTGGCTTCGTTAGTTTGTTTTATACAGTATTTCTAGAATTCAGATTATTTAAAAATATTCTCTCCCCCTGTCAACTTGAGGCTTAACTTGATACTTCCACATGTTGTAACAAGCAGCTATGAACCTACCCTCCTTCCATTTTTGAGCTGGGCAACAGAGTGGCTTGTGCAAAATTGAATGTGTACCGAAAGAAGACAGTTTATTTATTTATTACTCACATTTCTACCTCCGCCCCTTGCCGAGGTGACTCCAGGCGGCTTACACATAAAACATAACAAATAAAACTTACAAAAACATTAGAAAATAACATTAAAATTGGATTATTTAAATTTTAAAAATAAATATATATTTAAAATGCCCTCCCAATGCCAAATCACAAAATTTACTAAAACTGACAGCCTGGGATTATACCAATAGTTATCAGCCACTGTGGTCCTGAAACAGAGCCTTCATATTCAGAGATACTTTTCTGACTTCCCAAAAAGGGAACAGTGCATGGTTATAGCAGGTAGTTTCCTAGAGGCATCTGGTGAACATTATGGGAGTGGAAAGTAGGATGACTTAGGAAAGTTGTTTTATGTTCCTAAGTAAGGGTAACAAAAGGGACTGCAGTGGTGTAGTGGTTAAAACGCTGAACTTGATGACTGGAAGGTCGGGAGGTCAGCAGTTTGAGACCCAAGAACTGCATGACGGAGTGAAATCCTGTCTCTGTCCCAGCTCCTGCCAACCTAGCAGTTCAAAAGCAAGAAATTGCAAGTAGATAAATAGGTGCCACTTTGGTGGGAAGGTAAATAGCATTGTGTGTACTCCAGTGTCTAGGCATGCTTGCCACATGTTCACAGAAATGTCTGCAAATGCAGACAACGCTGGCTCTTTGGCTATAAGCAAGATGAGCACTAAACCCTAGGGCTGGATATGACTGGCTTTATGTTACTAAGAGTATCAGATCAGTTACACCTTTTCTGCCAAGATATCCCCAGTGCATTATCTTTTTCAGTAAATTTATAACAAATCATTGGCTCACATAAAAAAAAATTTTTTTTTTTAAAAGAGTGAATCTAGACATTGCTGGTTAAAGGAAGCCCATATTTGATGTAATTCACTGGATTATTCTAGAGCAATGTGTCTCAACTTTTGGTTCTTGGTCTTCAATTCCCAAAAGCCTAAGTCAGTACATTGGCTGGTCAGTGCTTTTGGAAATTGAAGTCCAAGAACCAAAAGTTGGGAAACACTGTTCTGGAGACAATTTTTTTGGAGAGGAAAACATATGGCTTCTGTTCTCTCTTGGGGATGAGAACAGACCTAATAAGGCAAATAATTGTGAAAAGAGCTGGTTCCTTGTATGATGAGAAATATATTTTTCCTTCTTCAGTGATGGCATTATCCGAGTGTTTACAGAGTCCTTGGAGCGCACAGCAAGTCTAGAGGAGATCCAAGCTTTTGAGAAGGAGCTTTCCCAAGCACAAATTGACCCAAAAACTGGAGATTTAGGGGATATCAATGCTGACGATCTTCCTGGTAGAGAGCATTTGGATGAACCAGGTATAATTTTGAATTTATATAGCATTTTCTTACCCCTCCTATACCAGTTTTATTTTAGAGTAAATTTTACATTGTTTTCTTTTATGTATATTCTGACATCTTAATTTCTAGAAAATTATGTAAAATTAATTCTGATATGATTATTTGTTATCCTGGCACCGTTAACTGTAGTGGAATATCAGAAATAGAAAATAAAGACTGCAGAAATATCATCAGGTTAAATTCAGGTGACATTTGAGCTATATGCTTCAATGCAAAGTTTAACAATTTGCGACATAGGGTATTATTTTATTTAATAAGTCAAATCGGGAAGGAGAGATGGAAACAAGGAAACAACCTTCCAAGTTCAAAGAGTTACAGACAAAAGTGTCTAGAAAAATAGTGTGATAAAGTACTAAATGCATACATGACAAACCTACAGGTTTTTTTTTGTCTGACCATTGAATTTCTCAAGAAAGGAAAGTAGCAGACCAGCAACTTTCAATTTTCAAGTCATGCTGTTATTGCTTTTATTTGTTGTTGATTAGCATTTTTTCCAGTATAGGGATTGTGAAATACTGTATGCTTATTTCCTGTCTTCTTTCATTTAATGTATTGCTTCTGTTTTTTTTCTCTTGCTTAATTTTATCCTGCATTAGTTGTTAGCAATTAGCCAGTAAAAATTTTTTTAGAATGTTTATTTGAAAATCTCTAAAGTGGTGCACAATCCTAAGAAATTACATTCAGATGACTTTTCAAAAGCACAGTAAAAATTCCTTTGTGGCACAGTGGTTAAACTGTAATACTGCGGTGGAAACTGCTCATGTTGTGATTTTACCGGGTGAATATATTTCTGTGGCTTATTAAATGCTACTTCCAAGAAGCAATTATCTTTCAAAAATTTAGTCCTGATGAGCCTAAGGTTGACTCATCCTTCTGAGGTTGGTAAAATGAGTATCCAGCATGTTGGGAGGAAAAATTGTAAACTGCCCACAGAGCGCTAGAGAAGAATGATGTGTTAGCAGTGATTCTTTAATGGTCTCTCAGCAATTTCCCATCAGTTTAGGCAGGCAAAAAGCAAGCATATACCCAGTTCACATTCAGTGATAAAGGTAACTAACATTTGCAACCAACGCCCATATAGAACTATGGTGAGTCAGGACAGTTGTGGCTTTGTTGAATAATTTGCACAGTGATTCTATTTGCTACTGTCTGAGAAAGATGCCGTGCCCAAATTGGGGTACAGTGTGTGCCAGCAAGTACAGGACCCCCACCCGCTGGTATCCATGGGGGATACGTTCTGAGACCTTCCACTGATACATGAAACTGCCAATAACAATGAACCCTATATTTAACACATATACTGAGTCATATAAGCAGGGGAGAAGTTTCAAATGGCTCCATTGTTCTACATGAGAGCTACCAAAATGTCTGTTTCTGTTCATTGCAAATATTATATTCTAGACAGTGGCCTCTGTGGTGGCTCAGTGGTTAAGAAGCTCACCTTGTTAGTTGGTTTGAGACCCAGGTACTGCGTGATAGATTGAGCACCTGTCTCTGTTCCAGCTCTTGGGGACATGAAAGGATCCTCCTTTGGGTGTTCCCTGAGCGGAGTTTCTTCCGCAAAAATAATTTCAACCCAGAATAATTTCTGGCACAAAATTATTATTATAGTGGTCTCTAGTGGCCAGCTCTAGTAATGTGTTCTAGAAATACATATTATATTTTTCAGGGATTTTAAAAATTGAATATTTTTAGACCTGTGGATGCTGAACCTGTGAATATGGTGTCTCTCTATGTGTGTCCTGTACTTATTTACCCATGCTTGAAAAGCCTGTAGCTCTTTCACCAAATTGGCAGTAGTGCTACTTTTTTAAAAGGACCATTCAGAGTTGTGTAGGACACACCTAGATGAGGACCCAGCTGTACTCTTTAAATGTTATTTTTTTATTATTATTCAACATTTCTTCCTCTTCGTGGTTTCAAAAATTGATACTGTTTTGAAAAGAACTGCACTAGATGTTAGCAGTTAGCTAGTTACTAATGTCATTTTCTCTTACCATGCCGTTCTATTTTATTCTTTCTGTCTTCTAAGGTACTAGAGAAGGACAAACAAGACTTATTAAAATTGATGGCAAGGTTGAAGTTTACCAGTGGAGTGTCAGTGAAGACAGATGGATGAAAATTGGGGAAGTTGTTGGCTCATCTGGAGCCACACAGCAGACGTCTGGGAAAGTTTTGTATGAAGGACGGGTGAGCACTCTCTCATTTGCTTATGTTTGCTAAAAATCTATGTGCCCATCTTATTTTTGTTGTGCATTGTAGCAGCACAAGAACAATCAATTTCTCTTTTAATTTCCATGTGAAGGAATATGATTATGTTTTCAGCATTGATGTGAATGAAAGTGGACCTTCCTTTAAGCTACCGTACAACATCTGCGATGATCCATGGCTGACTGCCTATAACTTCCTTCAGAAGAATGACCTAAATCCTATGTTCCTGGATCAGGTGGCCAAGTTCATAATAGATAACACCAAAGGGCACACTCTTGGGCCGGCAAACGCTGATTTTGCAGATCCTTTCACAGGTAATGTAAAGCACTTGCTTGCTCTTCATTTGCTTCCAAAGTATGTGATGAATAATATGTATACTCCCTTCCAGAAGAGTATGGAGTGCAGGATGTCAGATTGAAGCACTAATCTCCCTTTTTGTTTCAGGTTGCTGAAACAGAATTTTTTTCTTAAATTGTGGACTCATTATTTATTGAAAGTCTCATCTTAGAATTAGTAAGAGAGATCTACGTTGATAGAGTGTTTTGTAAAAACTGGCTTTTCTGTTGGTCTTCTTTTTTCATAGGTGGTGGGCGCTACGTGCCAGGTTCCTCCTCGGGGTTACCCGAAGCACCTGCTGCAGATCCATTTACAGGTATTACCCAAACACTCGTTAAAATTTGTATGTGAGACAAATAGGACATAGACCTTGAGATTTGCTTGAAGTGAACTTAGTGTCAGGGAAAACACATCCGAAGACTGAAGAAGGGGCTTTGCCAGTAAATAAATATCTATGTTTCTTTTCTTCCAGACAGTTTATTAACTAATATAAATCAGTTGATCTGTACATTCTGCGGAGCTGTAATATGTCTAATTTGGGAGGTTTCTAAGGGCATACCGGGGTCAGGCTCTGAACATTTTTTTCCTGCAAGACGTTAGGAACATAAAGTGGTAGTCCTATTTATTTTCACCATCTTCAGATACGTATTTGAAAAGCTGCCCCATGGAAAAAGGAGCGAGCTTCTGCTATTCCAAGAGTAAGGACCCAGATCATTGTATTCAGACTTCAAGGAAGGAGATTATAACTAAACATTAGGAAGAATTTATTGTTTCATTAGAGATTTTTAACCAAAGCTTGGTTAAAGATGCTTAGCCTATGGATTTCATTCTCTTGGGATCAAGAAAGTTGTTTGAAGATAAATGTGTACATATGTGCAGACATGTGTATGTACATAGTGTGGGCTTGTGTATATGTAATAAATTAAGTTTTTTAGGACTAGATTGGACCTGCAAGTATGTTGATGAAGAAAGCAAAGCAACCACATTTATATACCACCCCATAGCGCTTAGTGCACTCTCTGGGCGGTTCAGAAATTAATTAACATTTTGTCCCCAACATGCTGGGTACTCATTTTACCAACCTCAGAAGGATGGAAGGCTAAATCAAGGTTGAGCCCTGGTCAGGATAGAACTCACAACCTTTTGGTTGCAGGACAGCAGTTTTACCACTGTGCCACCTTAAAATGAGTAGTACAGAAAATGGAGCCTCAATGAATTGTAAGGTTGTTGGTGCTTTTGTTCTTCAGTGTACTGTAATATGTGAATAAATATAGCATGCAGAGTTTTGTTTTACTTGTAAGTGTTTGTGTCTCCCTAGGTTTGGGTCGCTACGTACCGGGATCAGGGCCTGACTCTGCAGCTCCTCCAAGTGGAACTGATCCATTTACAGGTTAGTGAACAGGCTTTCATAATTGTAAGTAAACTGTGCTAAAGGTCTATGAGGCAAGCATTCAGCTCTCAGGCCTCTGTTACTCTGGGCAATGCAGACAAGTGGCATTGTTGGTGCCTGCTCCAATTTCTCATAGCCAGTGCCACACACTTGTTTTGTTGTTGCTGCTTCACCAGCTTGCCTTCCTTTGTATTGTGGCCACCAATTGTTTCATAACTGCTGAAATGTTGCTACGAGGGACTTCGGTGGCTTAGTGGTTACGATGCTGAACTTGACAACTGGAAGCTTGGCAGGTCAGCAGTTTGAGACCCAAGTGCTGCATGATGGAGTGAGTTCCCATCTGTCCCAGCTCCTGCCAACCTAGTAGTTCAAAAGCAAGAAATAAGTAGATAAATAGGTATCACTTCGGTGGGAAGATAAACAAAGTTCCATGCACTCTGGTATCTAGTCATGCTTGCCACTTGTCCACGGAAACATCTGCAGACGCAGACAGCACTATAAATGGAGATGAGCACCACACCCTAGAGTTGGATACAGCCGGCTTTTGAGCAAGGGCAACCTTTACCTTTACAGAACTTGTGGGAAAATGAATAATGAAAATAGATACCAGTGTCCCTTTTCAGTTCTGCATAAAAGGGTGCATATGTGCTATGATTAAGTAGTTTTGATTTAGAAAAACGGGCCTCAGGGAAACGGGAGGAAATGTGGATAGGCTGAAAGGCATTATGAGGTTGGTAACAAGTGCCATAGAGAGGCTGGGCGATGAGAGATGCCAGGAGAGATGAAAGGTGGTAGGAGGAAAGGGAACAGGTTGGGAACAGCTGAAGTAAATAGAGGTGTTTGTTTTGAAGGCTGGTTTATTGGAGCAGACATGCTAACTGTTGCAATGTATAGGGTTGAGTTCCAGGCTGTTACGAATATTTAACCACTTTGCTATCCCAAGAGAAATGCATTTGTGAACTTTGGGTTCTCCCCCTCTGCACCTGTTAAGACTGCCTTTCTAGACTGTTGTTCTCTTTCTTCCCACTCCATTTAGGAACTGGTGCTTACAAGTCAGCTACAGTTAAGTCTGAAAATATTTATTTTCCAAAGAAAGAAGCTGTTACTTTTGATCATGCCAATCCTGCGCTAATACTGGGTGAGCATATTTATGTGGCTTATTAAATGCCACTTTCAAGAAGCAATTACCTTTCAAGCATCGTGCTTGTGTACAGTATGTAATTTAATTCCCTGTCTGGGAATAAATATGGAATGGTTTGACAGAAAGGATTTATGTTTTTCATATAAGTGACTTGCTTCTTTTCACTTAAATTTTGTTGTTGTTGTTCAGTCACACAGTTGATTCTGACCCTTTCACTCTTAAATACTGCAGGTTATTCTTTCTAGTACTGCTTGTTTATCTGAGGGACCTTTGCTTTTCCCCCTTGGCTACAAAGACTCTGTTAGGACCGAAATAATGCTAAATCCATTGTACCTTTTAAATCTTTCCCCCTATGGCCAATAGTCAACCACAGTTCCCCCTTGGGATGCCATTTTGTCACCGAGAGGAACTTTACAAGCACTGCCTGCTTTCCCTTTTCTGTGCAGGTGGAACATAGGGTGGGGGCGCAAACAATGAGCAGCGACCGAAGCCTGAATTCTGCCTTGAGGAAAGTGGACACTTGTGTGCAAACGTGCACATTCCCAATTTTCTTTTTTTGTTAAAACATTCAAACGTAAGGATACTGTCAAGTTTATTGATTTCCATACTGGGATTCAATTGTCCTGCAGAGATGACATAAGAATACAGATCTTCTAACTGTCTCAGGCAGCTGGTCTGACTTCTTCCTTGGAGGGCAACTCTACTCTAGTGCAGCACAAAGAACATGATGTAGATGTTCTGTCCGGAAGCAAAGGCTTCCCTGGTGCTGTTTTCCCTTATTGTAACTGAGGGAATGTGACAGAGGAAAACAGAGCACCTCCCTACTTTTCTACCACGAGTTGGGGTACACAGAAAGAGCCTCCTTGAAGATTGTGGTATTTTTTTTTAACCACCACTGGGTGTATCCTGGTAACAGACACCTTGTATTGCCAGCTAATCTTTCCCACACTAGGTCAGGTGAAAGGAACTGCAGAATGAACTCAACAAAGGGTGCCTTCATTTTGGCAGTTTTACATCTGGCCTAGACATGGAAGAAGAAAACCACAAAAGTTGTACCTTAAGTAATTCAGAGGATTCAGAACCCACCCACCCCTGCCAGTATTGAGTTGGAAGGAAAGTGTTTTCTTCTTAAGACGTTGAAGTTGCCACATTTGACTACATCTACTTTGGGCTTGTAAACTTCTACACTTTCCATGAACTTTATCTAAATTCTGAGCAGGCAGTCTCCAGTTTGCTTTGATTTACATAAAAATAATTTTTCCTATGGGTTTGCTATGAGTTACATAAAAAACAATTTAAGCAAAAGCCTATGGAACTGACTTTTTTCATAAGTAGGGGTTTTACTGTATCTTAATATTTTTTTAAAAAAAATCTTGTTGGGAGGAAAGAACAAATTTATAAATAAAATGTAATAATATAGAGAATAGTTAAATGAAGGTCTATAATGTCCTACTGGTGGTGGGTGCCCACAGTAGTTCTATTTAAGTTAAGATTTTTGTGTATTTTTAATATATTTGTATTTATATGATGCTTTTCTTTAGTTTGTAATTAAAATATAAACTAAAAAACATCTTCTTTCCAGCCTCCACTTCAGTTGTGAATATTTTCATTATATTTAGCGGTGCGTTCCTTTTCCCTGTTGGAATTGCAACTTTAAATTCAATTTTAAAACTATTTTTTCTAAGTAGAGAAAAAAGCAGAGTAGAGTAGGAAGGGATAAGTGTTCACAAAGCATTGGGTACACCTTTAATGTTTAGATCAGGGGTGCCCAAACTACAGCCTGAGGGCTAGATCTGGCCCCCAATGCCGATTCATCTTGCCTGAGTCGCTTCCTGAAGCAGAAGTAAAATATGGATGCACAGAACTTGTTTATGACAGCCATGGGCCATTTACGGCAGTGTTCTGTGCGGGCGCATTATACACCCGCTTATGCGTGTTTTACTTCTGCTTCTGGTGGAAGGGACCATGTGACCAGCCCGCAGCCCAAAAAGTTTGGGTACTCCTGGTTTAGATCTTGCAGTATATTCACAAAAAGGAAATGTGTCTTGTACTGATTAGCTTAAAAACATGTTGTGTTGTTGTATAGGTAAGCTGAAAGAACTTAATGGAAGTGCGCCTGAAGAACACAGGTTAACAGATGAAGAATTGAGTCTTCTAGAAGAGATGCTGTCCATAATATGTAATACCTCTTTAGAAGCACCCACAGCACTGCAACTGCAGACGTTATGGAAAGCAATTAACTGGCCAAATGGTATGAATTTGGGTGCTTTTTACCTACAATAGATGTACCAAACTATATGGATAGAAGGCAAGTTTTTATCCATTGAGCAGTTGAAATAAGAGAAGTTTACACACCACCCCTTTCCTTCAAGGTTGCTATTTTACTAACGGTGCCTGTAGGCAAACGCTTTTTAGCTTGTGTGACATTTAGTTTTCATTGTTTGCCCATGGTAAGCTTTCTTGAGGTGTAAGTATTCCTAAGAAGAGTTCCATTTTCTTAGCTGAGTGCTGTAATTCGGCTTAGTGGTTAAGATGCTGAAGTTGACGACTGGAAGCCCTCGAGCAAGCGTGACCTATACTTTTACCTTAAAAAAAAAAGGGGGGGGATTTATATGTCTGTTTAACTTACTTCAGAATTTCAAAGGGTGATGTGGTAACTTCATGTTTGTTTGCTTTTGGTTTTAGATGTTGTTTTTCCAGCATTAGATATCCTTCGGTTATCCGTCAAGCATCCCAGCGTAAATGAAACCCTTTGCAGCGACAGGGAGGACATTCAGTTGTGCAGCCACCTTCTCAAATTCCTGAGCCCTGAAGGGAAGCAAGCTAACCAGATGCTGGCCCTTCGGATCTTCTGCAATTGTTTTGGCCACCCAGTTGGCCAGAAGCTGATGATGTCACAGGGGGATGCTGTAATGTCCCAAGCAATAGAACTGAAATCTAGTAGCAATAAGAACATTCACATTGCACTAGCCACTTTGGCTCTGAACTATGCCGTTTGTTTACATAAAATGAGTAACATTGAAGGAAAAGCTCAGTGCTTGTCAATGATCAGCACAGTCATGGAAAGTGTGCAAGACCTTGAAGCTGTTTTTAGGTTGCTTGTGGCTCTCGGGACACTAATTAGTGGGGATCCAGATGCTCTGCAGTTAGCTAAGTCTCTAGGGGTTGACACTCAGATTCAAAAATATTCCTCTGTATCAGAACCAGCTAAAGTTAATGAATGCTGCAGGTTTGTCCTCAACTTACTTTAATTTTATAAAACACCTCAGAGTTTAGGACTACACCGAAGATAAACCTTTTTCATATTTTACAAAAATTGGATAAATACTGTGAGGCAAATATCTGGATATTAATTGAAACAATCGAAATAAACTCTTTTTTGCACTGATTTGGAATGTGTTATTCTTCAGAGCTGAGATGCATGAGAATCCTGCTGTGCAGTTTTATCTTTGGTGCTATTTGAATGAAAAGAATAAAAGTCAAAGCAGAAACCAACGATGCAATCTTTACTCATTGTGCTGTATCTAACTTTGTTTTTCCACCAGTGAAATAGGTGATGTTTGTTGAGTGGGCTTTCCATTTCCTCTGCATGGTCCTCCAAATCTGATCTTGTTGGGGGACCATCCAAGACAGATTTGAGGGGTATGCAGGGGAGCCCAATAAGAGTGGATATGAGCCTTTTAAACATCTACATAAAGTACTGGGGAGATGATCAACCCCTGAGGGACCTTCTATAGTTGGACCCACAGAGCCAACAAAGTATTCCCAAGCTACGCTATCTGGTCACCGTCCCCAGGGAAGGTCAGAGCCAGCAAAGAGCCTAACTACCAATTCCTAATGCTAACCTGTCTAGAAAGACACCATGATCAACAATATTGAAGACTGTTGAGAGATCAAGGAGGATTAAGAGCCACACTTCCTCTAACATCCTCCCTTAAAAGGTCGCTGAGCAGAGCACCCACAGTTTCCTCAGTCCCGTGTCACAGCCTGAACTCTGAAATGGATCTAGATCGGTATCCTCCAAGAATGTCTGCAACTGGTCAGCCCCAACTCTTTATCAACTTGCCCACAAACGATAGTGGCAACAGGTCTGAAATGAACCATCTTTTGCCTTGTATAATGCTCTACCAAAGGTGCTCATCATGTTTTTTAAATTTATGATGATGCAAAAGTGTTTACAGAGATTAATGTCTTTCCTCCAACTATAAGAGAGAAAGACTAATAGGAGAACAGAAGAGATGTGTTATACGTGTTCAGGTGTGCTATGGACCTTTCCTTTTTTGTTCTTTCCCTGAAAAATGTTCTTTCAGAATACATAGGGTGCTATCCTCTGGTTTCAGTGATAACATTGCACTTCTTCCAACACTGGGAAGTTATCTTTAGCCAGCCAGATTGCAATAATAATGCTGAAGACGATGAGCTGTCTCATTCATATTGATGAGATGTTCACTCTAAAGTCTAATCTGTTATACCTAAATGTCAGCACTATTTCTTAGTTCCTTATCAGAAACATGCAGCTCCTGTTTACCCTTTGTTCTTGTATATTTAAGAATAAGAGTTGTAATGCTAAGTATGGAAATAAACATTTAAGATTGGAATGTACTTACAGTATTTCATTTTGGGAAATTTTCTTTACGTGCGTTGTCAAATTTCAGTGTGTCAGGGTATGATTTATTAGCAAGAAATAGTTGTGTTTCTGGAAAATGTGTCCCAGGGGGTAACTTTGGTAGCACAACAGCACTCTGTGGGGGGTCCCATTTAGCAGTAATGCAATGTAGTATGCAGGATTTCACTCTTCAAGATACAGGCTCAGATGGCATTTATAACGCTTTCTCCCGCATACAATTTCCATAAGAGATTCAACTAGAATTGATTGGTAGATGTTGGTCTGGTTTGTACAGTGAGTACAAGCAGTCATTTTAGTATATAATCTTTTCTTGTTCATTACTATGGCTCTAGTCATACAGTTTTAAAGGGTGTGTTCTATTATACTTTTGGACTGCAGTTCATGGAATTCTTCAATAATTCTAGGTATTGCAGCCCGAAGCCAAAATCTGCACACATGTAGGTCTGTCCACTCCTCAAGGGTTTTTGAGTAATTGGCTTGCACCATCTGCTTCTGTTGCCTTGATTTTTCTTGTTTTGTGTTGTAAAACAACCATAGAGAAACTGCCATGCTACTTCCTAAGAGTTGTACTTCTTTGGGAGACATCCTCTATGCAGTGATGGAGAACCTTGGCACTCCAGGTGTTCAGGAACTTCAGTTCGCAGAAGGCCCTGTTCAGCAGGAGTGCTGACTTGAGCTTCTTCTAATTGCAGTACAAGAACACCTGGAGTGCGAAGGTTCGCCATCACAGACCTATAGTGTCTGACAACAAAACTACCATTCCCAAGAGTAGTTCCTTTCTCAGATGAAACTATGAAGAGAGACACTTTCGTTATGTCATTGCTATTCAACAGTACCATTAATAGTAACCAGCATTTTAAAAACAGTTTTGAGTATAGAAGGTGCTTTTATTTTTATTCTGTAATATGTGCAAGTAGATAAATAGGTACCACTTTCATGGGAAGGTAAACAGTGTTCTGTGCATTCTGGTGCTAAACACCCCTGCCACATGTCCACGGAAACGTCTGCAGATGCAGACAGTGCTGGCTCTTTGGCTATCAACAGAGATGAGCACTGAACCTAGAGTCAGATACAACTGCCTTTCAAGCAAGGGTGAACTGTAGCTTTAATAATACATACAAGAAGCTTAAATATAGAGTGATTAGTATTACTGTTTCAATTTTACAGGCAAGTGGTACAAAGGCTACTAAAAATGACTTGCAGACAATACCTACCTAGAGACCATCTAGCTATGAACTGCAAAACCTACATGCTAATCTTTCATCTGGCCTATTTCTACCTGGTATAATTAGGTAATCTTAGATGCTTCAAGCAAGACTTCAGAGTTTGTGGAATGTCCATTCATGGGAAAGGTGTATGTTGACTATTTGTACTAATGCAGCAGCGTGAGAGGAAACAGTGGTGAAGGGCCCATGTGGGTGGTGCACAAATAGCTTTAGATTGCCACATGTACACACACCTGCCTAATATGCACAGAATCCAGGAAACTCCCTTCTTTATACTTAACAGTTTGAAATGACTGTTTTTGAGTAGGAAATTGGTGTGCACCATCTCTACATGTATGCTGGTCAACCCATCTATCAACCAGCACAATGAGCATATAGTTTGTATATCTCAAAAACGTGTCTGAAGAAATAGAATATGATCACTGAAATCTTAATCCTGGGGTCAGTGAAAGCAGTCATACTACTCAGCTTTTTCACTGCCTTTATGAAACAGAAAAATTACAAGACAAGAATCCAAAGAGACACAGCAGAGATAAAGTACATCCATATGCTGGGCACCCATCTCAAAGGTCTGAATATTAGTCAAGGGTTTCTGTGACATCATCAAATTTGATACGCCACAACCAAGAAGTTGCTATATGCTGTTATATATGTTGTATATGTGGTTATATTATACCACCTTTACAGAACCTGCTTCAGTAGGATTCTCACCAATAACCTCAAGCTTCCGCTCAGAACAAAGGAAGAACTTGGTGCTTGGTCTGGGCCACTTACACAATACATGATAGGCCTGAAAGGTAAATTCATTAGCAAATGTGTAATGCCACAATGGTTGTCTTGCATCCATCTACTAACCATTTGCAATTCAACAGGGCAAAGCTTCACAACTAATCTGAAGTACAAGAATTAACAGTTGTAAAAAAAACCACATTGACTTCTATACTTATGTTATGCTAATCATTCTGATGTGCAAGAGGCTGCATTGGCTCGGTGGTTAAAAGTTTGTTTTGTTAGCTGAAAGGCTGGCAAGTCAGCAGTTTGAAACCCAGGTACTACATAATAGATTGAACACCCATCTCTACCCCAGCTCTTGAGGACACAAAAGGAGCCTCATTTGGGTCCTCCCTAACTATGGCCCAGGGGCCGGATCCAGACCCTGAAGCCCTCATCGCTTCTGGGGGCAGAAGTAAAACGTGTCCATACAGGAGCAATGATGGCTTCATGGGCTGGATGAATTGGGTGTTGGGGGGCCAGATCCGGCCCCCAGGCCATAGTGACCAGCCCCCTGAACCACGTTGACTGGCCCACAGCCCAAAACGTTTGGGCACCCCTGATTTAACTCAATGGCACCAAGCCTGGTGCTGAGTAGCATCAGACTTTCTGCTCCTACTGGGCCCAATGTGGTGCTGACACAAAATGCCCTTTTGTGTTGGTTTCTCTTTGACAAGCAAGCCAGCCTCCCCAAAGGAAGTCCCGCCTTCTCTCCCTCTCCGCATTGGCTCAGCGACAGGAAATGACGCGTTTAGAACCGCGACGAAAGGGGCAAAACGGCTTCAAGAGGCCCGCCGTCGCCCCCGATGGCAGTTTAAAAAAAAAAAAAAAAACCACGACCGTTTCCGAAGGCGGGATGACGGGGCGCAAGCTGCCGAAGGAGAAGAAGCGGCATCGTTCCCGGCTGGGCTGCCCGGATGAAGGGGGAGGCGGCGAAAGGAAGCGGCGGAGCACGGGCGTCAGCCAGGTAGGCCCGCCCGCCAGGCCTCTCCGAGAGGGAAGAGGGACGGCGGTGCGCACGCGCAGAAGGCCGGCGCGCGCGACTGCCGGCGCGCATGCGCCCTAGTGGCCCTTCCTTTCCAGCTGTTTGGGGTGGGAGGGGGGAGTCCCGAGTTCCTTTCCTTGTTGTTGTTGTTGAGTCACATAATTCTGACCGTTTGCAACCCAATGGACCATTGCCCTCCAGGCGCCCCCCCTGTCCTCCACCATCCTCCTCAACCCGCCCAGCTCTGTGCCCATTGCGTCTACAGTACCATCTAGCCATCTCATTTTTTGGCCACCCTCCTTATTTTGCCCTCCACCTTTCCCAGCATCAAGGCTTTCTCAAGTGAATCCTCTCCTTGTAAGGATTATTAGTACTCTATTGAGAAAGAGTACTTATGAGGTTCGATTATAAAGCCTTAGACAAAAATAAAGTCAAAACGTGGAACTAAGAATGGAAAGCCACAGAATTAATATACAGTAAAACCTCGGATAGCGCTAAAACCTGGTTCCACAAGTCTTGGTGTTATCCGATTTTTAGTGTTATCCGATACATGTTAAAATCCTATGGGATCCATAGAGATACATTGTAACCACACAGGCTTTAGCGGTTGTTATCCGATGCATCCCATAGGATCTTAATGTTATCCGATGCAATTCTCTCCCCCCCCCCCAGATTGCTTAATGTTATGCGATTTTAGTGTTATCCGATGCTAATGTTATCCGAGGTATTACTGTATTGTATAAGGGAAGTGTTTCCTGAAGTATACTTCAGGAGTTTTTCTTTCTCTGTACCTTCCTTATTCTAAATTTCTTGTAATTAGGACTGCAGTCTAATGCAGCTTGGAAGAAAATGGGTCTTGCTTCCAAGGAAGGATATATTTAGCAATACTGTAAATTAGCTAGTTGATCCTTTGTGCTCTTAGACGCCAGCTATTTTATTCTACTTATTTTATTGTACTCTGGTATGTGTGTGTGTGTGTGTTAAAAAAAGTGTGAATGTTTTTAATGTGTCCGTTGATGCTGTTAGCCGCCCAGAATAGGAAAATCTAGATGGGCAGGGTATAACTAAAATAACTAAAATAATAAATAAATGTATCCTGTAATACTGTAGATTCATTTCCTAGAATCATCATCATTGTTGTCATTGTTGTCGGCTGCTAGTTGTATCCGAGCATACATTTTTTCCTGGAAGTCGTATAGATGTGTCTCTGGTGACTCAAACTAATCCTCACATGAAACATGCAACCACACACATTGCACTGAATGGAAGGCATAGTTGAGTTTGACGAAGCTTCCGTGCTTGTTGCTTAGCCTCTTCATGTCTGTGGGATTCTCCTTTGAAATGATTAGTAGCAGCAGAGATGGTTTGGTGCCAAAGTGGGCGATCAACGGCTGTTGCCACCCAGGTTGGTGGGTTTATACCTGACACCTTCATGGTTTGTTTCAGCTGGTCCTTATAACGCTTCAAAGGAGCTTCATGAGGTCTTGTACCAGAGCTAAGTTCCCCATAGAGAATTTGACAAAGAAACCTGGAACCATCCATATCGTGGATGTTCCCTATCTAAGATGATGGCCTATGATGGAAGCTTGAATGCTATTTACATGTGCCTTCTCGAGGACTGTGATGTTGGTGACATAATAATCCCACTTGATGTTCAAGATGAACCTTAGCTTCTGTTTGTGAAAGTGCTCAAGCTTTTTGATGTCTTGGCGATAGAGAGTCTATGTTTCTCAGTTTGTGGCTTACCCAAGTCTATTCAGTGAAGACAGCCTGCCAGGTAAAGCCAGAACCCAGTCTCCAAGTCAATAAGCACAGAAGCCTCTCTACATACCTGGCAGCAATCAGTGCAGGCTTTGAAGCAGGCAAAACAACATCTGCAAATGGTAGGTTGGTAGCTGTAGAGTTGAACAGCGAGGAAGCAGTCCCTCGAACACAGCACCAGACATCAGCCTTGGAACAGCTCTTCATATGGTGTCAAAACCACTTCTGAAGACAACAGCTCATGGAGACAACAGCTCAAAAAAGCTCTCTGTAGCTCCTGATTATATACACAGGCCAACAGCATACAACAAGGCAGAGTTGGAACACCTGTGTGGCCTTTAGCCAGGCCTTAAAGAAACACTGCCATAATATACCTTGCAATCCACCAGAGTGCCGGGCAGGCACTTAGACACTCTAACAGTTGTAATTCAACATAGACCTGTATTTCTGCAATTGTAAGAATGAACTTCTACTTTCCTTAAAATCAGTACAAATAGAAAAGGTGGCATCATCCCACTGTCTGTTTTGTGTAAAATCAAAGCCTCAGTATGTGTAGCTAAAATAGATACACGCTGTTTCCTCATTTCTACTGCCTATATTTCCACCTCCATTCTTCCTTGATTCTCTTGCATTGTTGTCTGTACTGCAAGCACTTTAAGCTGGGGACTTACCCTCTTGTTATTTGTAAAGGATAGTGTTCCTTGGTGGCACTGTGCAATTAAAAACAATGCTATAACTCGTTTTTTTTAATTGAGTTTTTAGGATTTGGAAACTGTACTTCTCATATTCTTGGACTCTTATCTTACCTCCTTCTATGGAAAAATAATAGTTTTTAGAAAACATTTTCTCTTGTTAATCTTCCACCACACCTTTGCATCTAAAGGATGGTACCCAGAATGTAAAATATATTTTATGAATGAAAAACATTCGGATACAAGCATTTTATTCAAAAATCTACAAAAAGGATGTAAAAGTGATGCTTTCCTGAATCTGACTCAAGTTCCAGGCTCTATTCTCTGTTGCATTGGCAGCAAACAGGTACAGTAAAACCTCACATAAAGAGCACCTCGCTTAGAGACTAACTCGCTTAAAGAGCAGAGTTTTTTCCCAATGGTCACTTCGCTTAACAACTAAAACCAACCAAAAAAGTCGCTTAACAACTAAATCTGCGTTTGTAAACCCCCCCCCCCGGCCAGAAGTCACAATTGGTCACTTAACAATGGTGTTTCACTTAAAGAGCAAACTCGCTTAAAGAGCAATCCTGTGGAATGCATTGTGCTCTTTAAGCGAGGTACCACTGTATAAGAAATATGGCACATGATACATTCTAGATTCTGTTGCTTACAGATGTGTACAGTAATACCTCGGATAACGTTTACCTTGGATAACGCTAAAATCACATAACGTTAAGTAATCTGGGGAGGAGAATTGGATCGAATAACGTTAAGGTCCTGTGGGATGGATCGGATAACAACCGCTAAAACCTGTGCGGTTACAATGTATCTCTATGGAGCTTTAAGGTTATCCAGTCCCTCCCATAGGATTTTAACATGCATCGGATAACACTAAAAACCGGATAACACCAAGACTTGTGGAACCAAGTCTTAGTGTTATCCGAGGTATTACTGTATTGCCTTCTGTTGCTCACAGATGTGTATGGCTATGATACAGTTGTACCTCGCTTAAAGAGCATAATGCATTCCACAGGATTGCTCGCTTAAAGAGCAAACTCGCTTAAAGAGCAATCCTGTGGAATGCATTATGCTCTTTAAGCGAGTTTGCTCATTAAGCGAAACACCATTGTAAGTGACCAATTGTGGGCGGGATTGCGAACCCTGATTTATTTGTTAAGCGAGTTTTTTATTGTTTTTATTTGTTAAGTGAAGCGAACATTCAGATAAAATTCTTCTCTTTAAGCAAGTTACTCTTTAAGCTACTGGTAGGTGCTCTTTATGCAAGGTTTGACTCTATTCATTTCCACATGTTTGTTAAACTTTTAAAAATATTTGCATTAGTGGGTACCACTGCACTTTGATAAACACATGGTGGGATTCAGAGCTGTTTCCCATAAGTTCAAGGACTGCTTTCACTGACCCTAGGATTAAGATTTCAGTGGAGATTACCTCCTAGGAGGAAGCAGTCTCAAATTGCAACTCCCGGACACCTTCCACAATTTTCTAGAACAGAATTTTTGTTTTGGAAGGCAGAGTTGGACAAAATCGCTGGAAACAGATTGGCTGGATTCACTACTATGGTCAGTCCGCAAGTACTGCATATGCTGCATAAAAGATTTTTACGGTTTGGCTTATTTTGTTGCTTCAGTGGTCTAACAGCAAGCAGTCCAACCTATCATGATTTGAAGCCTCATTGTGGTAACTAGGGCTTATTCTGAGTTTGGACAGTAGGGCAAAGTGTGAGCTGACAGTGGCTGAAATCTTGGTGGTGGAGTAAGGCGTTGTAAATATGGATGATGTTCTCAACAAGGGATATTAATTTTTAATTAAACCTAATTTAAAGTGTCCTACATTCCCCACCTATATCAGGGGCACTACTCCCAATGGCTCCCCAAGGCTGATTCTAAGGAGCTTGGAAGCTGAAGGGAAGGAAAAAAGAAACCATAAATTAAATTACACCAACAGGCGTTCAGCCAATGTGTGCGACAGTACAGCTAGCCTGCCTTTCAAGGAGAAGTGTGAGGAATACTCAGATAATGTCTGTGAAATGCTTTGCATGCTGTGCAGTCACTATATTCATAATAAATAGTACAAGAGCACTATATTTTGGATAAATATTGTCTGTGCTTTTCCCAAAGGCGTTGCCAGTTACATTTATTCAGCAGCATCTGGCCTTGTTTTACAGCTCTAAGAGATAATTATTTCTCTTGCTGCCCTTGTTTCTTGTCATGTACAGTACTTACACTTTCTTGTTAACCTTGTGAACTTTAAATAAGGAAGAGCTTTAATGAAGCAGACTACCAGAACTACCTAGCTTCAACCAGTTTATTAATAATTGTGTGCCGTCAAGTTAATTCTGAGATATGGTGACCATGGTATACAGTACTCAGAAGTGATTTATCATTCCCTTCTTCTGGGGGGGGGGGGACCCTAGACCAGCGTTGGCATACCTCTGGGACACGTGTAAGCTTTACAGTAAGCTTTACACATGCTAGAGGTGGTGTGCAGAGCTGTCTCTGTGGGCACACATTATGTAGTAGGCTAGCCCTGTGCCGCTGCCAATACCAGTGCCACTTCCCTGCCCCTCTCCCTCTGCCAAATGGGGAGGCAAGAGGGGAGGCTGAAATCTCACCTGGAAGGCAGTGGCGGGAACAAGGTGAGTTGAAAAGACACCCCCACCCACTCCTTCTAATAGGCAGCAGCACTCTCACAGGGAGTCAGGCACACCTGGGGGAGGGGGGTTGCCCACAACATTACTGCCCTAGACAGTACAGTTTGGTCAAGGCTATATAGGCTGACTTTTCTCCCAGGAGGCACAGTGGGGAATTGAACTGCCAAGCTCAGCTTGGCTGCCAGATGCCTAAACCACTGAGCTATCAAATGGCTTGGTGTTCCCAGCCCAGACACTCATCTACCCCAGTTCCTTTGTGTTTTGTCTCTCCTTACCCCCTAAGGCTGTGGTGGCTAACCTTGGCACTCCAGCTGTTCTTGGACTTCAATTTCCAGAAGCCCTGATCCGCAGGTGTGCTGACTTGGGCTTATGGCAATTGAAGTCCAAGAACAGCTGAAGAGCCAACGTTTTTATCTTCCAACCACCCAAGTGATCTTTCTTTTCCTCCCAGATGTCTTTCTTAGGTTCTCCTCTTTTATTTTTTTTGCTCCAGTGCTTTCCCCCTTCTACCTAAATGGTCATTTGACTTTTCTGCTTCCTATTCTCCACATCTCCACTTACTGAAAAGCTCATTTTTAAACTTTTCACAAGGTTGAGAGCGTTACACTGGGAAGCAGCAGTAGACCCCAATTGTTGTTTCCCTCTACTTTGCTCTTTGCTGGGGTGACTGCATGGGTGCCCACAGAGAGGGCTCAGAGTGCCACCTCTGGCACACGTGCCATAGGTTCGCCACCACTGAAATATACCCTCTTGTTGGTATCTCTCTACCTAAGATAATGAGAGAAGTAGCAGTAGATGCCGAGAGGATTAAACAAGAGAACGACACTCTCTGAATGGATACGAGCCTCAAGTCTGTTGGCTCAGATCCCGGAAGAGCTTTATGGCAAGAACAAACACTCTTGAGGGTACGCAAGAGCAAACCCAAATTAGAAGATGGAAGAAGGAGCTCTGCTGGACAAGGAACAACATTGAAAGAGGATATAGCTGAGGAACTCAACCTCCCATGCGTCACGTGGAGGACCTTGAACAGCCTGAGGGCTGGAGTTCCTAAATGCAAAACCAACATGCTCAGGTGGGGGTTGCTGGTGGACAACATGTACTGTGAATGTGGAAAGGGATAGAATCCGGCTCATTTGCTGGTCTGCAGATTACTGCCAGAAACATGCACCAATGAGGAGTTACGTTTGGCCAATGACAAAGCCAAGAAAGTGGCTTTATTTTGGCAGTCCAGGGTTTGATCAGGACACAAAAGAAAAAGAAGAACCTAGTCACTGAAGATGGAAATATACTAACATGAGTTCTACTAACAGTAGAAAAACAAAATACTGTAACTTCTTAGGTACACATCTTAAAGGGCTCCTTACTATTCATGGTACGTTTCAGGTGGTTATGCTTCATTCTCTTGAAGTTGGCTGAAGCAAGCAAAACAAATACAGTATTTCACACTTTTTCATAATTGTAGGATTAACATTCTCTTAATGGGATTTGTCGAATTTATGGCATAGGAGTAATTTATGTAAGAAGTCATATTGCAGGGGTGCCCAAACTTTTTGGGCCATGGGCCAGTCACGTGGTTGAGCATGCTGGTCACATGGTTCCTACCACCGGAAGTGGAAGTAAAACTCACAGAACATGCCCATGCATATGCATAATACTGTCGTAAATGACCCCCGGCTGTTGTAATTGGTGGTGCAGGCCGTAGTTTGGGCACCCATGACATATTGCCTCAAATTGCAATTCTTTGCTCATCTACTTGAGAGTAAATTACATTTAATTCTTTGGAATCTGCTTCTGAGTAGAAACATGTAGGATTGTGTTGTCAGTGCTGTAATCAAAGCTAAGTTGTTGAAATTGCTGCATAGCAAAGAATGATTTCCATTGTTATTTGGGTGAAACAGTTTTTTTTGTTGTGTTTTAGGAACCAAAATTCACTGCCCAAGTTCTGGAAAAGGAGGATGTGGGCGAAGAACCCAGTGACATCGAAGAAGGTGGACTAGATCTTAGTGTGCAGTTAAAGCCAGTTAGTTTCTACATCACAGACAAGAAAGAGATGCTTCAACAGTGCTTTTATATCATAGGAGAGAAGAAACTGCAGAAAATGTTGCCTGATGTATTAAAGGTATTCAAATATATTTGTATTGTCAGTGTGTGCCTGTACACTATATCTGTTTTGTCAGAGAGCTAAACTAGTTCAGGGATATCTTGAGAGTTTGCATAACAAAAGTTCAAGGAAACATGGCATTCAATATTTTAATTTTTAATACATATTTTCAGTACAATGATTTCATGCAGCCTTGCTTGTTCCTAGTATAGTTATTGAAGTGACTTAAAGAGGGGGTGTCCCCTGCAGAATTTTAAAGTGAGTGCCCTATGTTCAAATCGTGACCCACCCCTAGTTGTTGTATACTTTTTATTAGGATGGAAGATTCATTTTAGAGCCTAAAGATGGATTACGCGTATACTGTACTGTAGTCTGTGGGCTGTTTAAATTCCATTGCTTGCAAGATTGTAACTGCTGTGTTTTCTTCAGAAAACATATGTCTCAAATATCTTAGACAAGAAATAAAAACAAAAGTAAAAACATAAAAAATAAAGACAAAACCAGCATTGTAGCACCTTAAACTGGTATATTTTAATGTGACCTTTTGTGGATCAAATCTCTGCAAGTATCCTGGCCCCCTTTGGTGGCTTAGTGGCTAAGGTGCTGAGCTGGAGACTGGAAGGTCGGCTTCGATACCCGAGAGCTACACTTGGGGCCACAAAAGGACACATCCCCTAAAATCCTTTCAACCCAGAGTAATCTCTGACACGAAATTATTATTATTGAAAGAGGCAGTGGATGGACAGCATCCCTGGGCCTTTCTGTCCCTAGACTTTCCTGCAGACTAACAACAGTTTAATGCCAGGCCTTGAGCTGGTTGAGGTGAATTTCCTCCCATTGAAACCAATGAGAGAAAACTTAATTTTGCAATAAAAGAAGGTGGTCCATAGTAGAAATGAAGGTGGAGCAGAGCTTTGTAATCTTCACTGTCTCTTCTGGTGGAGCTCACCACCAGCTACCTCTAGGATTGCATTACGATATCTATAGCCAAGATTAAGTGAGCTGCAAGAGGAAGCAGACTCTTGATTTTCTAATTGATAATAAACTGAACAGAGTTGGGGATATTATTATTAGCTGAGTCTGTGCATTTGGTTAGGTTTTGAGAAGGCAGGAGAAACTGAATGGTATTAATACTTAATTGAATGTGGGGACTTTGCAGTACAGTAGACCTGCTGTGTCCATGGAGAATAGGTTCAGAGACCTGCCGCAGATGCTTGAAACTGTAGATCAGGAATTATCAAGGTTTTCGCACCACAGGCCAGACAACTCCCCTTCAGACAGCTGAGTGAGCTGACACATGGTTTCCCTCTGCCAGCGGGCGTATTTGTGCATGCATGGGCATTTCTGCTTCCGGGGTTGTCGCTGCAGGCCGGATGGAAGGGTGTTGGGGGCCGGGCCATGGGCCATAGGTTGCGAACCCCCGCTGTAGATGGTCACAAACTCTATATACAGTGAAGGTCTCGTTTCTCTCTAGTGGCCTATTCTGGTAATACATCTTGAAATACATATGTATTTCTGGAAATTTTCTTTTAACATTTTCAGGCCATGAATAACTGAAATCACAGATACCAACTCCAAGGATACACATGGTCTACTGTAGTGCAAAAAATTACAGACTTTAATTATATTTTTCCCTTTGGCTGTTTTATTTCTTGGATGGTTTTCTTTTTATCATGGGTATACATTTGGCTCTGTGTATGCATTGCGCACATAGAGAGATTGAGGAGGAGGGAAGGCGAAGACAAGGAAAGCCAGGAACAAATTGCTTCTAGGTGCTTATTCATGATCTGTTGGAGTGGCTGGAATTCACAGAAAAGAAGAGCCAGATATGGTTGGGTCTCATCAGAGTTCTTGGTTTGGACTTCATGTTCAACTGACTAGAGACAGAAGTGTCTAGTTTACTCTGAGAGCCAAACATCCCCATTGAAAGTAGGGTGAAATAGTATAAAAGTTAATCAAGGGGATATTCCTAAACTATATTCTGTATTTGCCACATATTGTGCATTAAGTTAAGGTCCTGTGAGCCTAAAGAACATAATTTCCTTAGAGCAGGGGTTCTCAACCATACCACGCCATGGGCCGGACAACTCCCCCTTAGACCATGCCGCAGGTTTCCTTCTGCTGCAAACACTGCCATAAACCGCAATGGGATCTTGACACCTTTTAAAAACAAATCTCTTAGGGTTAAATGAAATTTTTAAATTTTATTCCCCCTCCCACCCCATCAAATTGTGCCACTGCTATAACAGCAGTTTAGGAAAGAATGTAATAAATGCAAGTTATTATTCATTGTTGAAAAGAAGAACACTCTTCACTGTTTTCTCATTCATTCCCTTTTAAGGTAACACACTAGAATTTGTCAAACATAAACAAGCGTGCCCTTACCTCATAATCCCCCCAATTAAACATGCTTTTATTGATTAAAATTGATTGTCATTGATTAATCAACTAACTTTTCCTTGATTAACCTACCAGTTACTACTTGCCGTCCTATTTAATGTGCACATCTACTAGCTGGTTCAGTAGGAGTCCAGTTGGTCTTAAGATCCAACTGCTGCAAAGGCATTCTGTATTTATATGTTTGTGAGTGTGTGTTTTAATAAATACTGCTTTATAGCCCTCGGAATAGAGCAGGCTGAAAATGTAAATAACATTAATTACAGTGGCATATGGAATAATATATTATATAATTAGAACATTTCCACGGGGATATTGAAATTTTTCTTTAATTGGATATAACACCATCAGATGTGAGTGTGACAACTTGGCAGTATATAAATAAGTCATTTGTAATTAAAAACAGCTCTGCTCCCAAGGGATGCATGGTGTCCTTGCAAGGAAATAAAATAAGCTACAAACCACATAGGAAGTATTCAGTATTCTTCAAGACTCTTACAGAATGTTTGCTAGAAAAGTACTAGCTTTCAAATGATGCTTCATCAATATTAGAATTTATTTGATATTTTTGTAAAAGCTCAAATGAGAAGAAAGAAACTCCCCATAACTGCTCTGAAGTAGTTTAAAAAAATCAGTGCAGTCCAAGATATTTTGCTGCCTAAGTCAGGGTAGCACATGATGCTACTCGCCCTGCCCAACTCAAAATACAATGCTAGTAACATAGAAAAATAAAGTACAGTAAATGATGATAATAATGTGCTAGCCTTTTATGATACCCCAAATCGCCAGTTTAAGGCAGTTGCCTAATAGTGTATGTGCCCAGGAGTTCCCATTATAGTAAAGCCTTGACTTACAAACACCTTGATTTACAAAAAGCTAGAGATACAAATGGAAATCTTGGAAGAAATTTGCTTCAAGATACGAATTTTAAATGGGATTTTTTTGAGATACAAAAAAGTATATAGTGGCTACTAGTTGGCACTTCTGGTAATGCAATGTGTTTTGCATTGTTTTTGGAGATACTGTATGAATTTTTCACACTACAAATAACCTTGAGGTAAGAATTAAATCCGTATCTCGAGGTATCACTGTACATCCTGTTTTTTGATAATGTTATAATTCTCCACAGCCTGGCTTCATTACCCATGAAAATTGTTGATCAAGATATGTAGATCTTTTCCCAGTTTTACATTAGGCAAGCAATATTAATCAGAACGTGTAGCACAAGTATTTGATACAGGTTTGTTGTTTTTGTGGCCACAGACTAACACTGCTTCCCTTCTGGAAGTAAAAATGTAGGTGCAAGCAACTCAACAACAGTCAACATCAATCATCAGGCAGCGATTAACTAATCTGACAACCTTGAGGATTAATGGTCTTGGGTGGTGAAGTCCACAGGAAGGATGATGGTCTCCAATTGGATTAAATCCCACTTGAATCCATCTTGATGAAGGGCAGCAGCTTCATCAATATTACCCTGGAGCTGAGGAGGACTTTACGTGCCAAAAGGGCTCAGGACCAGAAACTGACTCGCAGAACTGGACCAGTGGTACGGGGGTCATGCTGTGATGCAGAAGGCAAACGGAAGGCCACTGCATTATATGGTTCTCAGGACAATCTTCATGGCTGATTGCCATCAGGATAGCCAATATTTGCAACTGGATATGGCACAAGAAAAAGAAGGTGCCAAATGCCATGTAAGAAATAAGATTGGGCTCTCTCAAAAAGTTCTCAAAGGGGAAAAAGAACAAATCTCAGTTGCAACTAGTGACATGGTTAACTGGAATAACCATTATACCACTTTCAGGATTAGGGAATTTGGTAAAAACCCTTACTCAGGAAACATCAGAAGAAAACATATTTTCATGTTTAGCTTATTTAGCATTTGTGCACTATGTTGTTTATAATATTGTTCTGCAAAATATTTTTAAGTAAATGTAGATAGTTTATTGTAGTTTTGAGATAAACAGTGTGCTGTACTTGGTTTGTCCAAATCATATTCTTTTTAAAGCTTGGTAACAACACTATTTCCCTAGAACTGTTCCATAGAAGAAATCAAAAGACTTTGTCTTGAGCAGCTGGAACTGATGTCAGAGAAGAAGCTATTGAAAATTCTTGAAGGTAAGCACACATACTGTATATGACAAATGAAAAGAGTTACATGCCTGTTGAGATTTAGAGTAATGCCCACTAAATAGTAGTCAGGGACATAAGATTTCATCAGTTCAACAAGTTAGAGAAAAATATCCTTGGCAGTAATGCTAAAGAGGGTTGACTAACAGTACAATCCTGATCAGGAGTACTTAGCAGTATATAACATTGAGTTATATTAAATTTATTGCCTAGTAAATTTGAATAGGATTGGAATCTATTGTACTTTATCTTTGTATTTAGATTTCAAATGCATATAATAAGAAAGAGAATTTAGATATCTATAATGCAGGTATTAGATGAGAAATTTGAGGTCTTTTATTTCGCACGTTTCAAGTTCACAGTTTAGTCTGAACAAAAGAGTTCATAGCAAAAGAGAGAGACTATAGAGAATAATTTATGATTTCGAAGCAGTAACCGTTGCTTTACTGCAGACAAAAGCGATGTGCATTTATTAGAAGGTAATAGCATTTCACTATTTTGGCCCAGTGGTCGTTTAGATAGGAATAAACTTTCATCTGTCGGTGCTATACAGTGATTTTACAAAGGCAGTTTTTTTTCTTACTACATTTTGGATGAGATCAACACTGTTGCTTTCCTTTTTATTATTTATGTGGCACCATCAATTGCGGGTTTTATGGAGCACAGTCGTAAAAAATCCAAACTCGTCCTAGACTTAAAAAGTACACATAAACCTGATTTGACAAACAGTAGAACAAACAAAGGAACACGAGAAAGAAAGAGTAGGGGATAGAGGAATGCATGAGGAAAGGATTGCAGTGGATGAATCTGAAATGATGCAACTGTGTGCATTGGATTATCCCCAAAACATGAGTTTTGATGAGAGATTTTAAGAGATAGACAGAGGTATCTTGTAGGACGTTTGCATGGGAATTAGATATAAGGTGCAACAAGCAAGAATGGTCATTGTGTAAGAAAGTAAGAGAATTTTGGGAATGAGAAGGTTTGAGAGACAAAGTCTATAAGGCAGAGATGTAATAGGAAACAAGGGCAGAAGATCGGGCAACGCCATGAATTACTTCAAGATAGAAGCATAAGAAGCTATCTAATACGTATTCAGGCCATTGGCCAAGTAGCTTAGTATTGTCTATACCAGGGTTCCTCAAATTTTGCTCTCCAGATGTTCTTGGACTTCAGTTCCCAGAAGCCTTGGTCAGCAGGTGTGCTGACTTGGGCTTCTGGTAACTGAAGTCCAAGAACACCTGGAGAGCAAAATTTGAGGACCCTTCATCTATACTGACTGGCAGGAGTTGCCTCTATAGTTTCAGACAGGAATATCTTCCAGCATTAAACCAGAGAGGAGATGGCTTGAATCTGGGGCCATTTATTTGTAGAACATGTGTTCGGTCAAATTTTTCCAGTCCTAGGACTTAGGTAAAGAAACACATTTTGGCTCATATCTGCTCTTAGGCTGTTATGAGCATCATTGGTACTACCTACCAACCCCGAGGATGGCTTGAAAGTCTTTAACCAGAAATAGTGCCTTCTTGGTGGTGGCACCAACACTGTGGAATACACTACCAATGGCGCTGCGCCAGGCCCCATCATTGGCTACCTTTAAAAAACAATTAAAATGCTCTTCTTCAAGGATGCCTTTCAGGGCATTGTTCCCCTATCAACAAATTAGCCAGTTAGGTTTAGTCTTGATGTCCTCTGATGCCAATTTTTTTTAATTTTAATCTATGATGTATTTTTTGGTGGTGGGTTTTGATTTGTTGTGGGTATTGTTGTTATTCATTTTGTTTGTTCACTGCCCAGAGTGGGATAACACTTAGATGGGCAGTATAGAAATCCAATTCAATCCATCCATCCATCCATCAATCTCTTGTAAATGTGAAGCCTATATTAAGCATCAGGTTCAAGGGAGTTTGACTATATATCCAGTAGAGAAACACAACTGCCTCTAAGACAGATAGGAAGATGCACATAGAGGAACTGAGGGGAAACATGATTTGGGACTCCATCTAAATATAGAGATTAATGGCCAGAGCAGATAAGAGGAGCTATGCACAAGAGTCATGGCTGAGTAAGATGGAGCTTGTTTCTAGTTCTGTAGTTTGGGGAAAATGGGAAGCCGCATGTTTTATGTTACCTAAGGTTCACTTTAATGAGCATTGTGGCTGCTGAAGTCGTATGATTACACTTAACTTTTAATAATTTAATTCCTTCATTTGTTAACCTAGGTGTAGTGCTGAGCTTCCTTTTGCAGCAAGCTGTCCAAGTGTTCTGTGTCACAGAGGGTAGATTCTAGCTACGGATCCTGCTGTGCTGTGTTGTTCCGTGTTGCCATGGGGGCACAGTGCAGTCCTCCGGGGAGTCCCTAGGCCTCACCAATACAACCCCAGCACCAGCATTTGAAGTAATAATAATAATAATTAAAAAATGGGTTCCCACTTCTCAAAGCCTCTGTGTATTTGAGTTTACCAGAGCTGCGGCGTGCAGAGGGGAACTCTCTGAACCAAAAGCAGAGCTGGCTCTCTGGGGACTTGGGCTTTTAAGTACTTCTAATGCCCCCCCCCTCCACTAGTGTTCTTCATTTCCATTGCTGGTCGTAAATATTTGGTTGCCCAGAGTTGCCCATCCCTCCTCTACAAAGCTCTTGGTCAACATTTGTAACCCCCATACTTGTTTTTCATTCGAAGAAACATGGAGACCTACTCTCTTTTATTATAAATGATTGTTAGTATCAAATTAAAAGAGGTTAGAAATAATTCGACATACTGTACTTGGTAAGGCACACATGGGTTGTTATGGCCTCCCCGACCACACTACTTCGACTGATAGAGCATTCCTTGGTAAGAATTGTATTATGGGGAATGGGAAAGTAGCCTTTAAAAAGAAAATCAGCAAAGTTTTCTTATGACGGAGGTTCTAGTGCAGAGGGCCCCAACCTTTTTTGCACCACAGATTGGTTTCATTCTAAACAAGAAGGAAGGGCCCAGCCACCTGCCAGTCACACCATTTGACTCCAGCAGTGAGGTATCACACGGCACACAGGTGGGGGCGGAGCTCCACCATAGTTAAGCAATGTGGAGGAGGAGCCTGGTCACCTGCCTATCTGCTGTGTCTGAAGCCCGTGTTCTCGCTTCCTTCGCCAGGTGGACCGGGTGGAGCACAATGAGGGCAGAAAGCTGCCATTGGGGCTCCCAGCACCACCCAACTCCGCAGCCCAGTTCGGGACAGCCCTTGGCCTGGTACCGGTCCATGGCCTGGTGGTTGGGAACCCCTGTTCTAGTGTGTCTATGCTACCTGATTGTTTGGAAGTACAGATATTTGCAAGAAACTGTCAGGCAATTTGCTGATTTTGGCTTTCCAGGGTCTGAGGCAGAGTTCTTCCACCTACTGCAGGCCTTCTCAACTTTTTTAAAACAGGGGCCGGGTCACACTCCCTCAGACAGCTTTGAGGGCTGGATGACCATTTTGCCCTTCCTCTACCACATGGCACTTCTGGGTGTGTTAGAGGTGGTGTGGGGGCCACATGAAATGGTGCCATGTGTTGCATCCAGCCCACAGGCCACAGGTTGAGAAAACCTGAGCTACTGGATGATCCTTTTTTTAAAACAATGGTGATACCAGCCATAAATCTGGAACTTTCTGTGTGTGAACCTTGTGCTCAAACACTGAGTTGTGTTCTTTTCCTCATAAGACTTTGCCTTGATGCAAGTTGGATGGTTGGCCAATGTAGCTTGTTATTGACTTGCAAGGTTTGGAACAACCTTTCTTGGAGGAAGCCAGAAATGAGCCTATGACCTTTTGCCTGCAAAGCCTGTGTTCTTCTCCTGAATTGTAGCCTTTCTCTGGGTATAAGAGAGGAGACATGGCTGGGAATAGTTGGCTGGACAGTTCATTGGTTTAGATATTGGCTGTGGAGCTAGGTGTTGGAAGTTTGATTCCCGGTTGTGCCTCCTGCAAGTAGAACCATTGTGTGTGGCCTTGGGCAAGCTGGCCAGTCCCAGGATGCCCGCCAAAGAAGAGAATGGTAAACCTCTTTTGACTTCTCTCTACCTGGAAAACCCTGGAAAGAGTCAACATAAGTCAAAACTGACTTGATGGCACACAAGTAAATAGTAAGGAGGGAAAGCAAGCAAACACTTCACTGGGCAAGACTGGCATTTAAACCAGCATATTCTTCTTCCCCCTTATGCAACTGTATTGCTTTAGAACTTGCCATTGTCCTGAATTGCCAGAGATGTGCAAAACCTGAACTTTTCTCTCTCTCTCACTGACCACAGTGCCAAAAGGTTTCTCATAGCTTTCTCCTCCAGCAGGTGGCTTGCATCTTACTTCATTTAACCTCTGTGTCTACTGATTTATAGTATGAGTGAGGTCAGAAGAGTGTTGCCAAGCTGTCATCTCTCACTTTGACATTTCATTTCAAGGTGAAGATGGCCCTGATTCTGACAGTGATGAAGCTGATGGTGGCGAAGAGAAGACGGTTGCGGAATCAATCAGTCAGTAAGTAAAGAGGTTGGGAGTTGACATTCTTCTGGGATTATGTTTGAAATGCAAATCTGAGTAAAATCCCAGCCAAAACCTCAGCAAAATTTTGACCTGAGTCCATGAGGAGCCCTGATGATAATGTGAAACTGTGCCTAATTGTTGTGCATACTATCAAACCCAAGATGAAATATAATAAATTACTGGGGTTCTCAACCCCCCCCCCCGGTTTTCTTAGACTTCAGTTCCCAGAAGCCCAAGTCAGTATACTAGCTGATCAAGGCTTCTGGGAGTTAAAGTCCAAGAACATGGGGGGTGGGGGCTAGGTTGAGAATCAATTTGTGAAAGGAAACTGCATGAAATTGCAGCTTTAATTTCTGTGAGCCAGGATGAATCTTTGTGAAACTCTGGAGAGCCTCCTTAAAGTAAGTCATATTTATTTATTTATTTAGATTTATTATCCCGCCCCAATCAGGTGAACCTGACTCTAGGCGGCTTACAGAAAATTCATAAATTCATATCTTCACAAAGTGTTGTGGAATACAGGTTAAAGTGGTTTAAAGAGAGAATGCCAAGCTATTGTTTCTTAGATCCTATTTTATGCAAAGTGTTGCATCACAAGAGATGAGATACTTCAGTGGTCCGACATAGAAGTATGAAATCCTAAAATCAACTGATGTGTTCTTTAGTTTGCTTTTGTAGGTTAATTACTACTCAGTACGAAGACTTGTGGACAGTTTTGTCTTTCAGTGGATAACTTTATCCAGGCTATAAAATTATGGCTGATAAACAGTCAGGTCCAGAAATATTGGAACAAGGATAACTTTTTGGCATGTGGAAGATGAAAGGAAACACGCAAGATGGGAGCAAAGTCAAGACTGTCAGTTTTAATGCAAGGAGTTTGAGAAAAGTGGGGCATTAACTAGTCAGGAAGTACAGCCATTGGCAGACACAAACATCCATTTTTGTCCCACTTTGCATCTTTCTTCATTCTGGTGCCTTCCAGATGTGTGAACTGAAACTCTCTAATACATGAGTTGTGGTTATATTTGTGGTCCAAAATAGGGGAAGGGAGTCAGATTAGAAAATGTACTCTAACAGAGGGAGGGAAAAGGGTAGTCCAGCATAGGATAAAACATACTGTATATTGAAACTGTGTGCTTTATTTTAAAGTGTTTAGGTTTTTGTCTTCACTTCCTTAAACAATATGAATCTCTGATTTTTGTAAATGTTTTTTCATTAATTTTTTTAAAAGGCATCTAATTTCTCTCTGTTAGGGACTCTAGTGACTTAGTGGTTAAGATGCTGAACTTGATGACTGGAAGGTCAGCAGGTCAGCAGTTCGAGACCCAACTGCTGCATGACAAAGTGAGCTCCCACCTGTGTCCCAACTCCTGCCAACCTAGCAGTTTGAAAGCAAGAAATTGCAAGTAGATAAATAGGTACCACTTCGGTGGGGAGGTAACAGCATTTTGTACACTCCGGTGCCTAGTCATGCTTGCCACATGTTCATGGAAACGTCTGCAGACGCAGACAGTGCTGGCTCCTTGGCTATAAACAGAGATGAGCACCAAACTCTAGAGTTGGGTATGACTGGCTTTTGAACAAGGGTGACCTTTATCTAATTTCTGTCTTTTAAAAAAACTTTTCACATATGTTCAATTGTTTTGATTAGAAAAACAGTACCTAGCATTGGACATGTATGGTTGTGACCTAGCATTGGACCTAGCATTGGACATGTTTGGTTGTGAGAGCTGGACCATAAAGGAAGCTGAGCGCAAAAGAATAGATGCCTTTGAAATGTGGTGTTGGAGGAGAGTTTTGAGAGTCCCCTAGACAGCAAGGAGAACAAATAGGTCAATCTTAGAAGAAATCAAACCTGATTGCTCCTTAGAAGGTCAAATAGTAAATTTGAAGCTAAAGTACTTTGGACATCAAATGAGAAGAGAGGATTCGCTTGAGAAAGCATTGATGCTGGGAAGGGTGGAGGGCAAAAGAAGAAGGGGGTGGCCCAAAATTAGATGGCTAGATCGTATTGTAGACACGATGGGCACAGAGCTGAGTGAGTTGAGGAGGATGGTGGAGGACAGAAGTGCTTGGTGGACAGTGGTCCATGGGGTCGCAAAGGGTCGGAATCGACTGTCCGACTGAACAACAAAAAAAGTATTGGAATATAGCATAGGAAAACATTCTCCAACCTTTTTTGAGTCTTTTTGTATTGGTTTTGGAGGTTCACAATACTAAAAAATTCCAAGGAGAAGCCAAGTCAGATCCACTGTCCAGTGGATCTGACTTGGCTTCTCCTTGGAATTTTTTAGTATTGTGAACCTCCAATCCATCTCAACCAGATGACATAAGATCACTCATAGAGGAGAGTGCTGTAGCCCAGTTTTGTTATCCACTCCATCTGGCAACAGATCTGAAGAAGGTCTTTCAAGAGGTGGTGGCCAGCTGGCCATGGTTAATATTCAATCAAGATATATATATTGAGTCACAGCAAGGTGGATATAGCTGAGAAACTTCACCTCCCCTATGTCACTTGGAGGACTCTGAATAGGTTGAGAGTTGGAGTTCCTAATTGCAAGACCAACATGCTCAGGTGGGGGCTACTGGTGGTCAACACACTGTGTGAATGTGGAGAGATACAGAATCCGGCTCATTTGCTAGTCTGCTGATTACTACCAGAGAGAAAGTGGCTTCATTTTGGCAGTCCAGGGTTTGATCTGGACACAAAAGAAGATAGCAAGGTTGCAAAAAGGATGCCGATTTCCAAAAGCTTCTTAGATTAGCAGATCTCTTTCCAAAATTACACATGCACAATAGACACAATTCTTTTCTTATTCTCTTTATATGAATCCATGTTCCACAAGAAAAATGACCCTCATATTGTGACCATAGGCCTGTATTTGAGCCAGATTGCCCTCTTTTTAGAATCTAGTCCCCCAGACCCACGGAAAAGCAGTGGGTCTGGAGCAGGGATCCTCAACCTGCAGCGCATGGGCCAGATGCGGCCTGTGGCACCATTTCATGTGCCCCCCCACTGCCTCCACCACACCAGGAAATGCCATGTAGTGGAGGAAGGGCAAAATGGCTGTAGGGCCCCTGAAGCTGTCTGAGGAAATGTGATCCAGCCTCCGGCTTGTAAAGGTTGAGAACTCCTGGTCTGGAGGCTTCAGGGGACCAGATCAAACCAGAGGGATTCCTAAGGATGGTCCTTTGAGCCATGGTAGTCTCTGATGTTATGCATATTTTGAATCAGATGAACTTTGAGACTACTGTATCTCCATTGTGCCTTGGTTTTGAGGACTCTCCCTTTGTATCAGTAGGCAAGAAAGAGGAACTAGGGTTCCTCTGATTCAGCTATGTTAGTCTGTGCAAGCACACTAGAATGGAAACAGACCAATTAAATAAATAAGTAAGTAAGTAAATAAATAAATAAATAAAGACTGACTGACTGAAATGTTGTGGCATCTTAAAGACGTAACTGCTGTATTTTAATGTGAGCTTTCATGGATCAAGTCCATGCCTTCAGGCCTCTTGTGATGGTGCTCTGCAGGGTAACAAGGACTGAGCTTTTCCAGAGCTTTTCAGTATGTGACAGGTACACTGGAGCAGTGGCTTGGCTTTTAGGGAGGAGAGTAGCCAGTGTTGGGCTGTCCTGTGTTATAATCAACGCTTCAGGCTGCTAATTTTAATTATAAGTAACAAATGCTAATGAGTTCAGTAGATGGCTTGCATAAGTAAATAAATAAAACACATCTAGCTTATTTAATTTCATTTAGTTTGCTTCATAGTGGATTTAAATTAAATGATAAATATTATTTTAACAAATAAAAAATATTTGCAGATAATCAGCTTGAGTGGATAGCAGAGGGTATTTATAACTTAATTGTCAATAAATTTATTTCAATAATAAAGAGTAAAGATAAATTACAGTACTGTATATCATTTTCAAAGTATATTCATAATTAGTGATGTATAGAAAAATATTAGGCGATTAACCACTATGCTTTATTGATTTAAACTATAACCATCTTTCTCCCTATACTGGAACACAAGGCTATCAATCATTTCTTTGTGATAAGATATATAATTTCATTCTGCTTTTAAGTACATCAGATATTATCCATGACTTATTTGTATCTCAATTTAAATTAGTAGACGGAAAATAAAAGCAAAAATAGCTTCCTTTTGGATAGTAATAATAATAATAATTGCATGTTGTCAAGTTAATTATGACTTATGGCAACTGTTTCTAGGGTTTGTTAGGTAAAGAGCATAGTACTTAGAGGTGGTTTACCATTCTCTTCTACTGGGGTGGTGGTCTTGGACCATAATAAAGGTTGACTGACTGATTCTTCTGGGACTACTGTGCAGCTTGCCTGAGGTCACAGAGTTTGGCTCTTCTTCCTGAAGGCACTGTGGGGAATTGAACTCCTAACCTTTGCTCCCCACCCAGATACCTAAACCATGGCAATAGCTAGCTAGTAAGATGACTGTAAATGTCATAGGGTTTTATTTTTGTCTTCCACGCACTCCTTTTTGGAATGCCTGTCTCCCTCTTTGGCTAGGCATGCTACACCTGCGTGAATTTGTTACTTCTGTTAAAACTACAAATTGTTTGAGGGGGAAATGCATCTGGTCATTACACAATGGGCCACAAGATGGCAGGAAATCCATGTGTATTAAAGCTCCAAGTGACACCTCTGAAGTCAAGATGTCTTTTATCTGCCGGGGTAAGAATTGCTCACTGACAAAAGTGTTTTGGACGGCACGTTGTCTGTATTAGTAGATGTGCCTTTCCACGGAAGTGCCGCAAAGTTTCTCCAGCTGGCTTTGTAGCAAACTATACATTGGTTAGAAAACTGATATGAATATAAGCAAGCTGAGTATCACCATTTCCATGGCCTCTACTTAAAGCAAGCTGTGTGATTCGAAGTAAAGAGGTTGCTATGGAGGCTCCTGCCAAATGAACAATTTGACATCCTAAATTGAAGTTGGCAGAGAGACTCGGGGCAGCAGGAACTTTATTATGCTAGAGCAGAGACCCTTTGAAACCTTTTTATTTTGAAAGCTAGTGAATTGGACCAGCCTCCTCTGCTGTTTGTTTGCCAGTGAGTAGCTCTTGATTATAACGTTATTAACTAATTCAGGAGCTGATGTCTTCATCTTCTGTTTGGTTAGGAAGGACGTCAATGCCAGAGGCAGGGTAGCCAAGTATGTTTCCCTGCCCAGGTCTCTGGAAGAGATGAGAGCTGTGTTTCAAGTAGGTGTTTTGTACACATCTCCACTAGGATGCTTCCTATTCCCTGAATTCCCTCTCTTCTGCACCAAAGAATTTGGAAATCATGCTCAGAGAAAAAATAGTCAGCTTGCACCAAGAAAAGCTGTGTCTTCTAATCAAACAAAGATGTCCTTCTTTTTCATCACTCAACTCTTCTGAAGCAGTTTAAAACTGTATCTTTGCAGCTTTAGAAATTCAGTTGCTGTTCTTTTTAAAAGAAATATTATTATTGGAAAAAGATGTCAGGATGCTGCATTCTGTAGCCAGTACAGATTCTCTGCTTGCTTGTTGCAGTTGTGGAATAATGGTGGTGGTGCATGTGCTGTCAATATTTCTGCATATGATTATTGATGTTCATTAACACCGTGAATTAGTTTAGTCTCTATTAGGAATATTTGGCTTCATAATTTGAGATATGCAGATGATACCACCCCAATGGCAGAAAGTGAGGAGGACTAAAAAAAGCTCCTGATTAAGTTGAGAGAAGGAAGTGCAAAAGCTGGCTTGAGACTCAATATAAAGAAAACCAAGATACAGTAAAACCTCATATAACGCTAAAACCTGGTTCCACAAGTCTTCGTGTTATATGATTTTTCGTGTTATCTGATCCTCTATGGGATCCATAGAGATACATTGTAACCACACAGGCTTTCGCGGTTGTTATCTGAAGCATCCCATAGGATCTTAATGTTATCTGATGCAATTCTTCCCCCCAGATTCCTTGATGTTATGCGATTTTCGTGTTATTCGATACTAATGTTATATGAGGTATTACTGTAATGGTAACTGGCCATGTCAGTTCCTGGGAAATAGATGGGGAAGAAGTAGAAGCAGTGACAGATTTTAGTTTCTTAGGATCAAAGCTCACTGCAGATGGTGATTGCAGCCATGAAATAAAAAGGCGACCGATTCTTGGGAGGCAAGTTATTAGAAACCTGGGGAACATAGTGAAAAGTAGAGACATCACCTTGCAAACAAAAATTTGCATAGTCAAAGCAATGGTATTCCCTGTGGCAATGTATGGTTGTGAGAGCTGGACCATTAGGAAAGCTGAGCGCAGAAGAATAGACGCCTTTGAGATGTGGTGTTGGAGGAGAGTTTTGAGAGTCCCCTGGACAGTGAGGAGAACAAATAGGTCAATCTTAGAAGAAATTAACCCTGACTGCTCCTTAGAATGTCAAATAGTAAAGATGAAGCTAAAGTACTTTGGACATCAAATGAGAAGAGAGGATTTGCAAAAGAAGAAGGGGGTGGCCCAAAATGAGATGGGTAGATGGTATTGTAGACACAATGGGCACAGAGCTGAGCGAGTTGAGGAGGATGGTGGAGGACAGAGGTGCTTGGCGGACAGTGGTCCATGGGGTTGCAAAGGGTCAGAATCGACTGTGTGACTGAACAACAACAAAAATACTGATTCCATGGCAATCTCTTATACTGAGTAGGAAAGTTCATTGGAATAATTAAAACCACCTGCTAATTCAGGGGTGGCCAAACTATAGCCTGTGGGCCAGACCTGGCCTGCGGTGCCAAATCATCTGGCCTGTGTCGCCCACACTACTCCCAGAAGTGGAAGTAAAATGCACATGCACAAACACTACTGGAAGTGGAAGTGAAACACACCAATGCATGTACAAATGGTGCTGTAAATGCACCTGCGCCTGTCATAAATGCATTTACTACAGCTCTGGATTTGTTTTACAGTGGGAGGAGCCACATGACCAGCCCACTCAACCATGTGACTGGCTCACAGGGCGAGCCTGTTATAAATATAAAGTGCAACAATATAATAATGCCATGAAGCAAGAACTAAGAATTGAACATTAGGCACAAATTTTATATAAAATGCATGGAATCTGTAGCCATCTCCGCCAAAATAAGAGATCTTTAATCATAGTTTTATCACAGTATTTTAAAATAATCAGGTATGAGTCACTGGGATTTTTTTTTTTCGTGGCAGAAGCACACAAAGGTGCTTTCTGGGTTGAAAGGATTTTTGCTGGAGGAACTGTGCTCAGGGGACGCCCAAATGAGGCTCCTTGCATGTCCCCAAGATATTTTCCCACTGAAGTGGTCCCTATTTGTCTACTTGCAATTTCTTGCTTTCGAACTGCTAGGTTGGCAGGAGCTCGGACAGAGACGAGCGCTCATTCTGTCATGCAGTACCTGGGTCTTGACCTGCCGACTTGCCGACCTTCCAGCTAACAAGGTGAACTTCTTAACCACTGAGCCACTGGGAGTAAGTAAACCCATGGAATATAAAAGTCTGGGTGATGCTTTGAGATGAACACTATCCTTTAAAAATTTCCCTGCTTTTGTTGCAGTTTAAGTCCTATCTGCAGGATGGGTTCTTTGATTGTGGGCATATTAACATAATATACTTTAATTTTTTTAGACAAAGTAGTTGAGGTGTGAAATTGGTTAGATGAATATAAAATAATTTTATGGCCACAATGTTCATTAAACTCAACAATTGGCCTACCATTCCATGATTTCAAAATCCTATAGAGAGCTATATATTGTTTCCTCAAGTGTATCCTATAGTTTTTCATTTATTTTTCTGCTTTAGATAAAGTTATTTTAGTACCATGGTGAGATGATAGATAATATGCCACCTTTTCAAGCAGCTGTACAGTAGTCTATCCTTCCCGTACAACTGAAGTCTCCACAATCGGGTGGTTGGGGGGAAATGTAGAAATTTCTAAACTGGAATTTTACTACTCTTTCACAAAATGAGGTTCAGTAATTTTCCTCTCATTTTTGAACAGATATTGTTTACATGAGTGCCTTCACAAGAGCTCTGACTTGTTCATTGTGGCTTATATTTGACTTGTCCTTGATAACCAAATGGTTTCTCTTCCAGTTTGAGGTATAGAGGTTAACGTTTCCTATCAACTATGGTAGCAGCAGTATTGCAATTATAAAATTGAATATGGGCAATAATGACCATTTTGGGTGGAAGCAGAATTTCCTTTTGGGGTAACTCCTCCTTCATAGATGAGTCATCCGTCAAGTGTTACCGGACTGTACCTCTCAGTAGCCATGGCTGGCATGAGCCCATAGTATTGCATAGTGTTGTAGTGTAACTTAGGGCTTGCAGGCTCAATGCCCCCATCCATTTGGGTAGGACCATACCGTCATCTGCCACCATTACTCTCACCAGCTTTTTGGTTCAATTTTCAGTCTACCTCCAGTTATCATTGCAGGTGGAGGCAAATGGATTTTCCCACATCACACCGCTGGCTCTTATTCAACTTGTGTTCTACAACAATTCCTAGCTCCTTCCTGCTCATAGTATTACTGAGCCAAGTATTCCCCATCTTGTATGTGTGCATTTGGTCCCCCAGGTGTAGAACTGCCCCACCCACCTCCTCCTCCTCCTCTCACCCCACTTTGGATGCTATTCCAACATCTTTGCTGCTGTGTCCGGGCACCTGGAGTGGGGGAAGGCTGAGCCAGCAGTTACTCTGCTGCAGTTACTCTTCAAAGGAAAATTAGAGCATCGAAGGGTAATTGCTAACTAATGGTCTGATGAAGTAGACTTGATCCACAAAAGCTCACATTAAAATACAGCAGTTTAACCACGCCCACCTAGTCGCCTGGCCATGCCCACAGAGTTGGCCATGGCCACAGAGTTGGCCATGCCCACAGTGTAGTAGTATTTTTTTTTAAAGCCCACCACTCAGAAGATGTCTCCAAAAGATGCTGCTTTCCTGAGTTTTGTAATGGTAAGAACTTCATATGTTTTCCCAGCATGACAAAAACACCTCCTCATTGGTGACGTGGTCTGTCCATAGGATTCTTAGCATTTTCTGGTAATTAATTAACTGAATTGTTGATTAAAGTGGGATTCAAACTCAGACTTCTATCTCATAGTTCTTGCACTTTGCTTCTACAATTTGTCATATAACCATAATCAGTTAAACACCAGTATATGAACAGCTAAATCTTGGCAAGTCTTTGTTTAGAGAGCAAGTGTCAAGCTTTCAGATTAGCATAGTTCTGCTTCAGGCTATCCAAGCAAACTAAGAAAAATGCATTTCTTTTTCCTCAGGCATATTCTACTTGTGAAAGAACAAAAACTTGCCCTCTGGTAGGAAAATGTTGGTAGAATTGAGCAGGTCTTTATGATCTGATGAACTGTGTATTAGACTTGTGAGAAAGGTTCTGCTCTTTGAATGACGTTTGTTTTGTACAGCACTCTCCTTTTGTTCTCATCAGGTGCAATTATAAGAGCTTCTAATTTAGGGTCAGGGAAAGACATCAATTGTGATTATGTCCATGTCCAATTATGTCCCCATGGTGAAACTTAATCATAAATCAGTTTTTCTGCCTGGATAAATTAAATTTATTTAAAGAAGTGTACATTCGCAGTTTATCTCGTTCTCCTTCTGCTGTATCCGTATACAAATATCATCATGGAGATCAGCCATGAAGAGATCAGCCATGGAGATCATCATGGAGATCAGCCATGAAGACTGTCCCAAGAATATAATGCAGTTGCCTTTCATCTGCCTTTCACATCACAGCATGACATCCGTACCACTGATTCAGTTCTACGAGTCACTTTCTAGTCCTGAGCCCTTTTGGCACGCAAAGTCCTCATCAGTCCCAGACCAGTATTGATGAAGCAGCTATCCTCCATCAAAATGGATTCAAGTGGGATTTAATCTACTTGGGGACCATCACTCATCCCTGTGGACTTCAGCACCCAAGGCCACTAGTTCTCAGGGTTGTCAGGTTGGTTAACCACTGCCTGACACTTGGCATTGAGCCGCTGGCAGTATGGTCTACTCTTTTACCATAGCAGGGTAACCTGGCCAGACTTTCAGTCTTTCTCCATTAGGTATTTATTCTTCCAGGCATAGGAAAAGGAGCTGCTTATGGATGAAGTGGAGTGGGAGCTCACTCTAAAAAGCGCGTAGAGCTACACCTCCTGCTCAGCTTCTAAGCCACTTGTGCATAGGAGGACATGCTGGTCAACTAGTACTGAATGTTGTTCTAATATTCAGAGCAGTGATAGAACCATTAGTCTCTGTTTCCATCTCTTAGTCAGTGAGTAGGAATACAATGAGTAGGATCATAGACTCACTTAGTTAGGCTTATGCACCAGTTCTTCTTCTGTGCCTAGACCAGGGGTGAAACTGCCAAAATGAAGACACCTCTTGTTTAGTTCATTCTGCATTTCACTTGACCCAGTGTGAGAAAGATTAGCCAGCAACACAAGGCTGGCGTTACCAGGGTACATCTGACTGTGGTTCAAAAATACCACAATCTTCGAGGAGTCTCTTTCTGTGTACCCCTAGGCACCAGTCGATTCTAAGGCACAGAGATCTTAAGTGGTTAAACAAAATGAGATAAAAGTTTTTTTTTAAAAAAAATAAGTTTTCCTTCAAAATGTATAAACGTGTGTCTAGAAGCAGTTTCTGCCCCATCCATCTTGGGTTTTTCTTATGGTATGAATACATGTTATTGTATCAGACTTTTTTTATAAAATAAAGAGAATAGTAAAACATTGTGGCAAGTAGGGAGGGATAACAATATTAATATGAAGATCAGCTGAAGAGTTTATTTTTATAAATGTGAAAAGCATATTAATTTATGTATGATTTCATTTTCTCTGCAGGCAAGACAATAGCATAGATTCTACTTCTTCACTGAAAGAAGACAACAAATTGGAAGGATTGGACTCAAAACAAGGTAGGAACTGGGAAAGGTCAAAATATTGCTGACTTTGTGTGAGATGTTCTCAAAAGTAATAATGTGGTAACCGCAGAATAGAAAACAAAAGTAATGCTCTGAGGTAGCTTTGTAAATGCCAGATAATGGATTGTAAATATACCAATGCAGAACAATTAAAAAGAAGCAGATAGGCTGTGCTTTTGTGTTGGAAATTTTCATTGACGCTTCTTCTTCTTTTTTTTGCCATTTCTTCTCTGCTTTTGGCCTTGGGTTATATTTCTTAGTCGCTCCAAAGCAGTCTTCCCAACCCAGTACCTTCAAGATGTGTAGGATCACAAACCCCATTGTCTACAATCTACCAAACATGCTAGTTTGAGATGAGGGGGTGGAAGGCTAACACATTTGGAGGGTAACAGCTAGTAGAAGGTTGCCCAGGAGCATAATGGTATTGAACAAAATATAGCTACACACTTGCTGTTGAAGTGCAGTTTCCTTCAGCTCTGCCTACCAATAATACTGGACATTACACAGCCTCTGGAAGGCAGCACTTTGTTCTGGAATATAGAACCCAGGACTGGGATTAACCTGTTTGGTTAGCTAAAGACACCTGTCCAGTGAAAAAGCCAAATTCTTTCTCAAACTCTTCTCTCTACTCCCTCCCTGCTGCCCAGTCCATTACAGAGGGCATCTCACTGTGAGAACAAGTGCCCTGGCTGCCCAGAACCAAACCCAAACCAGCCTGCCTTTCCTTATTTGTTGACTACATGGGCATGAACTCTGCTTTGTAGTTAGGAACGAAGATAATCCATTTGTAGAACGGCTAGAACAGGTTGCCTTGGCTCTGGGAGTGTAGTGCTGCAGGCTTCAAAGCTGTAGCTTGCTACCCCTGTGCCTTGATGCTGAACAAAATAAACATTGGCAAGATGGGCAGGGACAGGGGAGGGTCCTTTCCCTTGCAGCAGGAAAGTTTGCTCCCTCCCACAATAGTGCCACTGAACACATCCCTTTAATATGAGTCATGTCACTGAATGGCTGTCGTGAGGAAATGATTTCATGTTGGAACAGAATGATAGAGTCTGTACCTGAGGATATCACTGTGATGCCCATCAGAGAGTGAGACTTTATGGCATCAATTTATACACATCAGGTACAGAGTGGTTAGCATAACAGATAAGAATACATATCAATGTGTGTGTTTTTTTACAACTAGTGATACCTGTTTAGATTAGTTGTGAAACTTCACCCTGTTAAATTGCAAATGGTTAGTAGATGGATGCAAGACAAACATTGTGACATTACACACTTGCTAATGAGTTTACCCTTCAGGTCTAGCATCTATTGTGTGAGTGGCCCAGGCCAAGCACCAAGTTCCTCCTTTGTTCTGAGAGGAAGCCTGAGGGCTGTGGATGAGATTTCTACTGAAGTAGTTTCTGTGAAGGTGGTATAATATGATAACATATAGCATATAGCAGTGGTGGTGAACCTATGGCACGCGTGCCAGAGGTGGCACTCGGAGTCCTCTCTGTGGGCATCCATGCAGTCACCCCAGCACAGAGTTCACCCTGCCCCTCTGCCCAGCAGCCCATTGGGAGAGTTTCGTTCCTCCCCTGTTGCTGTGTTGGCACTTTGTGATAAAGAAGTGGGTTTTCAGTTGCAGTTTGGTCACTCTGTCTCTAAAAGGTTCACCATCACTGGCATATAGCATATATACCAGTATATAACAACCTGTTAGTTGTGGGGAATCAAATTTCATAATGTCCCAGAAGCCCTTGACTATTATTCAAACCTTTGAGATGGGTGTCCAGAATATGTACGTACAGTACTTTATCTCTGCTGTCTCTTTCTGTGATGCCTGTGAAACCTGTCCCTTGTGCTAGTCACAGCAACAGGAAGCCCTGCTGCAGAAAAGAACATGAATTAGCAGAGAAGAACATGAATTGGCTGTTGAGACTTGACTACCAAACTAAACGTAGGAGGCCAGATGATGACTCTTAGAGTGCAATATGGGTGTGTGTTTCAGGATTCTACTTCCTTTTCCAGGGCTCATCCCCTGATCATCCCCAATCTTATTTTCAAAAAATATCCTTGATAATGACCAGAGATTGATGAAACAGAATGCCCCATTGTTCCTTAAAGAGGGTAAAAACATCCCATAAGGAGAATTGGATTTGATTAAACTTGAATCATAAATCGGCCAGCAGATTAGCAAGATCCCCTGACTTTGTGAAGAATACTTTAAATATTGCTTGTTGTACTCTCTGAAATGACCTCTGAATTGACATGTTTCCTGCAGACTTCCTCCTCTGCTATCAGAGGGAATTGATGATTTGTTACAGGTGATTGCTTCTCTGTCCTTTTTATGACTTTATCAGCCACCATTCGTGATGGCTTTGGGCAATGACAACAGTGCTAGTCAGGATGTTAGCTTTTAAAGAGTTTCTGAGAATGCACCGGCATAAATTGTAAAACTTAGTAACTGTTCTTCTCCCACACTGGAACCTGGGATGCCAAAGGACAAAAAGTATGAAAGCCAAAGGGTAAACAAAAAAGAGTGAAAAGTGGCTAAGAAACTGAAATTGGGTTCCTGGAAATGACTTTCACATTTGTCGTTGAAGGATTGAATATAGATTATCAAAATTTAAAAAAATAACGAAAAAAATGCCATCAGAGACTTTTATTGATATGTAAAATTACAGCTAATTAAACATTTGTTAGGCCAGTAAGGGTGCGTGAATATTGTACATCTTATTTCTATGGAGATGCCCAATGCCCAAAAAGAGAATCCAGGTTGATGGTACGTTTTAAGGGTTAGGGAATTTCTGATTCTCAAGGATAAGGAAATATTTTTAAATACCTTTGTCTCACTCATTAAGGTCAGTGCCCTTTTTGCTGGGATCACTTGGACTGTGGCAAATAGAGATGAATGTGCTGAAACCTTCTGAAAGTTTCCTGAACTTTGAACCAGGCTAATTCAGGAGACAATGCTTTCTCTCTTTGGACAGATTCTGTGCAGTTGAATAGTATAATAAGTAAATATGGACTAATGCCCTGTAGCACGGCAAAAGAATTTCCATTCTTTAAGCCTATCGATCCTAATTTCTTTTGATCTTTCACACACTTTGTTTCTGGCAAGTTAAAAGTACTAGAACGGTGCTTGGAGTTCATGGGTGTCTTTCTTGAGCCAGTGTGTGGAAAAGATTCAAAACTACACCTTGCAGATTAAATTTGCGTGTTTGATGATGATTTTTTTTTTTTGCAACTACTGCTCAGAAAGCCATAGGTGATGAACACACATTTCCCCTGGATGTCTAATATCACTGTTAAAGGAACCATTTTGGTTAAGGGTGAAATGAAATGAGGAATGTGAATCTCATCCATGGCTGTGTAGTTTAGAGTTCTCTAACCTGACCAATTACCTTCACAAAAATGCAGATTTGAGAAATACCTTTATTGGGCTATCAAAATATTTTTTTAAAGAAAAAAAAGAACAGAAGTTTATGACTCTTTTGTGTGTAAGCCTTTGAGATACGGAGGTAGGCAATTGAGTCTTTGCCCCTGATGATGCAGCCTAGTAATACCATGTCTTTGGCTGGCCCTCCAGGCTGGCATCCTCCATGTTGAAGACAGAAAGCTCTTATGGTATTAGCATCTGGCTAGGAATAATACTGCTTCCCCCCCCCCCCCCCTGTTTCTCTCCTTTCCAAGTTTTATCTTAAAATCTTAGACCTGCAGAGCTGGAAGGGACACTATAGATCAGTGTTTTCCAGAAGCCTAAATCAATTCCCCAAAGCACAGATCAGACAATGTACTGACTTAGGCTTCTGAGAGTTGAAGTTCAAAAACCAAAGGTTGGGAGACACTGCTATAGATCATCGAGTCTGTCTACTGTCAGGGAGACGGATTGGAAAATCGAACCCCCAATCTCTGGCTCCATAGCCTAAACCACTATGATATCCAGTCTCGTGAAAATCTCTGAAGGACTTGAATGGTTGTTAATTTTCCCTTCTTAAAAACATTTTGGTTGCCCAATAAAGGTATTAGTTAGTACTGCTTCTTCATGGTCCCTGTGAATGCACACAGTGAGTTAAATCCTAGCACAAGCATAAATGATTCGGATCATTGCAGAGCTACAGCTAGAGCCTCAGCTATATATTGTGCTTCTGCTCATGCCAGTGTTTCCCAACATGGGGCACACACATCATAAGGAGACTTCAATTCCCAGAAGCTTAAGTCAGTACATTGGCTGATCAGTGCTTGGGGGCTGCAACCTTCAGTGGCTGCAAGCTGCTGCCGAGGCCCAGGGTCGCCTGGCAAGGTGCACTGCCCCCGACTGTGGCCTCCTCTGAGGGCAGGTGCTGGTGGCCGCAGCCAAGGGTTGTGGTTGCCACCGTCGCCACAACGCCCGGTGGGTGCCCGGTGGAAGAGGAGGCTGCAGGCAGTGGCGGTGCACCCCACCGGGCATCCCCATGCCATGGGGGCTCGCCAGCCCCAAGTCCCTTGGGGGGCTCAGTGGCGGCGGGCGGCCCAGGCAACAATTGACGTGCCCGTGGGGGCTTGATGGGAGGTGCCCTCCTCCAAGGACCGGTGCTGCCTGCCAAGACCGCCGCCAAGGGTTGCCGCTGCCACCACCAGAGCCACTCCAAAAAGGCCTGGCTCCGGCTAAAATAGGCAACGAATAGCTGGCTCTTAGCGTGCATGCGCAGAAAATCAATCTGATGCATGTGCGATTCGCAGTTGCAGCAGCATGTGTCAGATTGATTTCTGCGCATGCGCACTAAATTGGAGCCATTTTGGCTACAATTTTAAAAAAAATTCTGCCGGTGAGGCATTGGAACTAGACGCCTCAAAAACAGCACTACCCTCCCCGGAAAACCTTCTGGGATTGTTCCTACCGGTTCTGGGGAACCGGTTGGAACCGGCATCATCCCAACACTGATTATATCTGGTGGTGATCATTGCCCACCAGGGGGACGGGTAGCTGGAATCCTCTCTCTTTTGGAACCAGACTATAAAGTGGTTTCTTAAAGGACTTGGCAATGTTTGATGTGGTGAGCCCTCACCCCAGGGGTCATTGTCTCTAGTGCTAAAATGGCTAGCCATGTCTGATGTACATCCTACGCAATGACCTGCCTTTTCTACAATTTTCTGAGACAAGGTGATGCTCTGGACATCACCTTCCTACCTAGGTCATCACGCACTCTCACCTCAATGGCCTGGCTTGAAGCTGCTGATGTCCCATTCCACCAGTGTTGACCTCCTCGGCCCTGGATTGCAGATTTGCTAGCCATCCACTATACAACGACGTAGTCCAGACCTTCCTCTTTGGTCAGGAACTACCAGCTGGATATGAGGGAGAAGGCAGATGTGTCTTTTGGTTGTAGGGTCCTCTCTTCGACCCTGCAGTGGCCCCCACCATCCAGGAAGCAAACTTGGTACTCAATCACTGTGTGCAATCACAGGGGCCACAAAGAAGAACACAGCTACCACTTCAAACATTACCTGTAACTGTAATTATTTGAGTGATCACCTAAGAAATACACACTTCCTTCCCCTCATCTCCTTGATTCGTCAAGTGCCTCTTTCACATGCAGCGGTGGAATTGAGGGAACTGAGAATCGCATGGGTGTAAGCACAATATGTAGGAAGAGGAGGAGGAGCTGATGCTCCAGCTGCAGCTCTGGAACATTCCTGAATTGTCTAGGCTCGTGCTAGCACTGTCTGGTTCTGCTAAAAGTGTGGCCTTTCTGTTAAAAATAGAAGGCCTCTAGACTCTTCTGCATCAGTTCAACACAGGACAAGAGGATAGCCTCACAAGGGTCTTTCACTCAATCTCATGTTTTCTTGGATCAAGCCCTTGAGAGTGCAGTCGACCCAGTGTTTGAACATTTTGGTTCTATTTGGTTCTGCTATGGCTACAGCCTTATACAGGTTTTTGGAATAGGCTTAACTTGAGCATGTCAGAAAGGAAGCCCCACTCTCCCCTTGTTACTTTGATTGTGTGGAACTTGACAGTATGAAGAGAACCAACTCCATTATATGTGTAGCTGTTCTACATGATTTGAAGACTGAACTTTCTAGTCAGGATTCTAAGTCATGTATAAATTCTCCATACACAACAGAAGTACTGCTTCTAAGATTACTGCTCTGTGACAAGAGTAGTAGGGAAAGGACTACCGCACTTCCTTTCTTTGTGTTCTGAAAGCTTTTGAATGGACTTATGTTTATATACTATAATTGTTCCTAATTGTCTAAATATATTAGTTTCTATAAAAACTGGTGCTTGTGGTATGGTTTACTTTCCAGTTCCTCTAAGAAATGCTATTTTCTACTTTAGAAGGGAAGAGCATTTATTATACATTTCTCTTAGTGTTCTGTATTGATTTTTCTTTCCCCCTCCAGATACCAGTTATATCGTAAAAAGTCAAAGAAAATATGTTTTTCTAAAGATTTTCTTCCCTACTCATAAAAACAAGACCCAGACACACACACTTCAGCTTGCACACAAAATACTCACACAGAGGGAAACTTAACGGCATTTCCTTTTTTTAAAAAAAGATTTAAAACCTAGGTGGATTTTTTAAAGCCTCCCCCCTTTGTTTTTACTTGAAAGGAAAACCAGTCTTGCTTGAACTCATTCTGGAACCATTGCAGATTAATTTCAATCGTATGTATTCTGCTGCTCAGTCTTTGCTCAGAACTTGCTGCGAGGAAAGTATTACACAGAAACTTCAAGAGTAAAAAACTGTTTTGTCTTGTTTCTGGTTTGTGAAATAGTTTTTGCTCCTCCACCCCTTTCTCCAGAAGAAGCCCTCTCATACACATACTGTTGGCCTTGTGGTATGGTACACTACTTTTTGCCAAAATGCTCTGGAATACTTAATAGGACTGCAATGTGCTTAGAGCATCATTTCTCTTCAGAAACTCTACAGATGGGTCGAGACCAGCACACATTGGGCAGAAGAAGATTTTAGTCATCAACAGGCATTTTCATTACAAGGCAAAGAATAATGAATAAACCAGTTGCAGTTTTGCAAAAGTGAAATGTTATCTTTTGATTTGTAAGAAAACCCAACAAATGTCAGGAATATGATTCAAATATATGCTGCCAATCTGAGTACAGTAAAACCTCGGATAATGCTAAAACTTGGTTCCACAAGTTTTGGTGTTAGCAGATTTTTAGTGTTATCCGATGCATGTTAAAATCCTATGGGATGCATCAGATAACGTTAAAGCTCCATAGAGATACATTGTAACCGCACAGGCTTTAGCGGTTGTTATCCGATGCATCCCATAGGATCTTAACGTTATTCGATCCAATTCACCCCCATCAGATTGATTAACGTTATGCGATTTTAGTGTTATCTGATGCAAACGTTATCAGAGGTATTACTGTATATGACTAACTGAGGGATGGACAGAGAACAGATCTATGCAGTTCTCTTGTTATTATAGGAATCCTGACAGGTACAAGTTGTTTCTATTAATTGTTTTCAATAGTGGTTGCTGGCTGTGACAGACCTTTAGTTCTTATGTAGCTCAACCAACTCCCCTTGAGTAACTGTTGAAATAGCATCTGGGTAGGCAACCAGAATGGGCTAAATATCCTTTCTTATTCTATGCAGTGTTTCCAAAACCTGTGCTTTTCTTTATAAAAGTTCTTTTTTTAAAAAAAAAAGTCCAGTAAGAAAAAAACTTTTTGGTTCAAATGGGAGAAAGCTAATGACAAATAGAATCCCCAAAACATGAAAATGACAAGAGAGTATTGCTTAAGAACATAGTTATTTCTAAGTGTTCTGGTCTAGTGCTACCTTTTTATTATCGTGAATAGAATGCAGAATCTTTGAGATTAGTGCAGTGTAACTTTAGTTTTTTCCTCCACTGGACGTTGAAAAGCTCTCTGAATATTTAATCTGTTCATCAATTAAAAACCAAGGAAGTTTTAATAATTGTTATGGCCACTATTTAATGACATTGATCCTGTAGTCAGGGTGGTTAAGACAAGCCTATTATTATTATTATTATTATTATTATTATTATTATTATTATTATTATTATTATTATTATTATTATTATTATTATTATTATTATTATTATTATTATTATTATTATTATTATTATTAGTTCACATTTATATTGCCGCCCACTATAAACCATTTCCCAAAACATTCTCTAAATGTGTGATCCAAGACCATAGAGAACACATGAACTGCACAGCATTCTACAAAGGAATAGAAGGCTATGTAAATTGACGCCTTGTGCATTTTAATTCCTCATTGTTGCCAAGTGTTGTAAATGCTTGACAATGTTTTTCTCATTGTTACTTTAAATGCATTGCACATAATATATCTCCTGAATATCAACATATTGATCTTAGAACATAATAGACCATATGTCCTTTAAGATGTACCAGTGGGTAAGCAGGCTTTTTAGCTACCTTTTTGGTATAGGTAATGAATTCTGAATTTTGTCTAGACAATAGTTTACAAGTTGACGTGTTTCATTATGAATATTTAATACCTCAGTTTGAAATAAATTAAAATGTTCATTCCTACATGCACGTTGATCTAATGTCTCTTAAGAGCTGCAAATGAATATGTGAATTGACTCTTTTACTAAACATTGTGTGTGTGAGAGGCAGTAGTACATTTCCATCTGTTTTCTTTATTCGTGTCAGATGCACCACCATCATATAATGACATACAAAGCTAAAATTAACACATCTAAAAACAAAATAAAATTTAAAAGGGCTAGATGACATCTGCCCAATATCAAGCCACATCAACAGCATTTCCTCTTGCCAACATATACTTTATAGAGAAAGTGGACATTTATTATTTCCATGCCCTCTCAAATAGTTTTATGTGTCTCCCCCCCCCCCAAGAAACAACAACAACAACCACCCCTCAATGTTACATCCAGTCAGTTATATTTTTCCTGGTCCTGGTGATGACTGATTACCAGGAGCCCTGGTGGTGCAGTGGTTAAATTGCTGTACTGCAGCCAGAACATTGTGAGTTTGATCCTGACCCGGGATCAAGGTTGACGCAGCCTTCCATCCTTTCAAGGTCAATAAAATGAGTACCCAGCATGTTGGGGGAATGCTAATTAACTTGTGAACTGCCCAGAGAGTGCACTAAGTGATGTGGAGCAGTATAGATGTGCAATTGCTATTGCTATGGTCCCCTGGTCAAGAAATAAGAGTTCTTCCGTAGAGTAAGGTAAACCAGTTGTCAGACTGTCCAAAATAAAGCAGTCCAACAAGTAATTACAACCAAACAGGGTGAGTCAGACAGGGTATACTTCAGCCATTTCAAAAAGTAATACACAACCAGAATCGATATTGGCCACAAAAATTCACAGTCCTAAACAGGTTCATCTAGCTGCGGTGCAAGAAAGCTCAGTTACAGACCTTGGTACAGCAATTTTCCCTGGAGGAAGAGTTTTCAAAGAAATAATCTACTCTTGAGGAATCTTCTTTCTCCAAGGAAACCTTCTCCTGCAGGGAAAGTTCATCTGGAGGTTTCTGGCTGGGCTCTTATGTTTAGCCTATGGCAGTGATGGCTAACCTTGACACTCCAGCTGTTCTGTAACTTCAATTCCCAGAAGCCCTGATCAGAAGGAGTGCTGACTTGGGCTTCTGGGAATTGAAGTCCAAGAACACTTGGAGTGCCAAGGTTAGCCAACACAGTCCCATGGGGTCCTTGTTAGAGTAGGAGCGGACTGAGGTTCCTATTCAGACACAGACAAATTATTGTCTGTGGAGATGACCATGAGTCGAAGGCAGGGGTTGGCAACCTTTTAAAATTGGGGACCAGGTCATGCTCCCTCAGATAGTTGAGAGTGCTGGACTGGTGGTCCCCACCATAATTGTTGCTGTAAACGTGTCCGCAGCGGTCGTAAACACATTTACAGCTGCTGTAAACACATTTGTGGCTGCTTCTGGTGGTGGTGGTTGGAGTGAGGGCAGGGGCTGGATTATTTGGTGCTGCAGGACAGATTCGGTCCATGGGCTGTAGGTTGCCAACCCCTGGTCTAAGGGAACAACCAGGACACTTTTTCACCTGGAGCTTCATTCTTCTGGAAACAGGGATGCTATCTGGGAGTCTGGCCTCATGGTTTTGGAGGATTGGCAGACCCTGTCAATTTCTCACCAGAGGACACAGCTTTCAAGACTGTGACAGCTCTGAAAATGACTCCTTCTGAACCTAAAGCAGCTTTGGGAAGGGGGAAGGAATCATGGTAGAGCTGTTGTTCAATCATCCTCCTTAGGTATTTGGGGCCATTTGAGGTTGCAGACCATCCTCTGAGGTCGAGAGACAACGATGTGTAGTAGCTAGACATATGGAAGTTGCGTACCCTGGATTAGAGGCAGTAAAGAAAGGGGGAAGAAAGTAAATTGCATACTAATTTCAATGCTAATTGGATGTTAGATTACTATGTGCTGTTCTCATTCAATCTGAAAATCTGTTGCAGGGGAAATAAATCAAAATAATCATGGATGAGCACGAGGAAAGATTTAAGAAGCAGAAGTGTGTTGTTTTTTTGTTATTGGTAAAAATTACACACAATATGTTAAAAACACAAGAATTGAGTAGGGAAACTGGCAAAATGTAGTTCAGATGGAGGGAAATGCTTCACCAATGTGTAAGTTTGGTATTTGTTGCTACAGATGATAGTGATAACCGTTAACTGAAATTTTTTTAGCCTGGGCAATTTGGGTGAGTTTGATTTGGCAAGGGATTTTTTACATTTTAGTTTGCTCTATTTTGCTGGATTAAATTGCTCTGTTGGGTCCATAACCCATACACCTCTTTAGTGGAGGGACGTCAGAAATAATTAATTACATAACAAAACTACCCAAGGACAAGATGTCAAATAACATGATGTATTATTATCATTTTTTTTAAAAGATAGGAGATATGTAACTAGTTGTGTCAAATTCTGTTAAGACTTTATTAAAATCCTTAGCTAAGTTTCAAAGTTCTGTGCACCTGAGGGGTTCTGGGACTGGTATATGAAGAAAGCCAGTTTACCATACCTGCATAGTAATTCTGTCTTGGTAAAGCAGCACAAGCTATAGAATTGGGCTCTAGCTTTTAAAAGCAGTGTTCTTAAAAGCTTGACCTTGGAGCTCTCCAGCTCACATTCCATGTTTTTAACCAAAATTGACCAAATAAGATTGTCATAATTCTTCCCATGGTAAATGAAACTAAAATATTCTATCTGAAATTCTTTGCAAAAACTCCTCTAATAAGTACATCAGTGCACTGAAAAATGGTATGACTTTTGAGACTGTGTAGAACAAGAGTTCTCAACCTTTTTAGGTCGGAGGCCGGGTCATGCTCCCTCAGACAGCTTCTGGGGCAGAATGGCCATTTTGCCCTTCCTCCACCATATGGCACTTCTGGGTGTGGTGGAGGTGGTGGTGATGGGCCACATGAAATGGTGTCACAAACTGCATCTGGCCCATGTTCCGCAAGTTGTGAATCCCTGGTGTAGAAAGTAATTCTATGACTACAGTGAAACCCCTAAAAGTCTGTTCTGTAGGCTTTTGCTTAAATCATTTTTTTAATGTAACTCGAAGCAAACCATAGGAAAAATGAAATTTTTATGTGAATCAAAGCAAACACATAGGAAAATTGATTTTTATGTAACTTGAAGTAAATCCATTGGAAATTGTGTTACATAAATTTATGTAATTTGGGACAGTTGTGTAAATTGGGACATGGTTTTAGCACAAAATCATTATGTAAGTCGAATTTTATGTAACTTGGGGCATTTGTAAGTCAGGGTTTTACTGTATTTTTAAGCTGTACTGTAGGAACTACATTTACTTCTCAAATAATAAACTGTAGTTGGTCCCAGAGGCTCTCCACGTCAACTTTCATTTTGTAATGCAGGCGCGTCCTTGTGATATAAAACCTTATGACATTTTAATTAGGAAAATAGATCATGTAATACCATACGATGGAATAAATTTTCCAAGCACTGCTGCTTTGGTCTACTGCATGTTCGTCTAAATTGGAATAAAAATGCATTAAAACTTGTCTAAATTAAATCAATCTTAAGGTTGGGGGAGGGCAGAAGAGAGGAAAACTGTTGTTTTTAATTTATAGATGACCTTTCCTATACTTTAAATCTGGGCAAGGGAATATGTGTGCATAGAGGCAGAATTTTTGCAAGGTGAAAAGCAAGTCTATTTGCTAGGTTTCTGAATTTCATTCTGCTAATTTTGTGTTTTAGGGAAAGGAGAAGACAGTGATGTTCTTAGCATCAATGCAGATGCCTATGACAGCGACATTGAAGGCCCATGCAATGAAGAAGAGAATCCAGATGTGCCAGAAAAGACTGTCAGAAGTGGAGATGGCCAGATAGATGACCTTCAAAAAGATATTGAGAAAAGTGTCAATGAGATCCTGGGCCTTGCTGCATCCTCCCCAAAGGAGTCTAAGGGAACAACGTTAGCTGTTCCTCCAGCAGATGATATACAGCCATCAGCACAGCAACTGGAACTCCTGGAGCTTGAGATGCGTGCAAGGGCTATTAAGGCCCTCATGAAAGCTGGAGATGCAAAAAAATAGCCCCAGGGCAGTTTCATTTGCAAGATGTCTCCATTTGTTCTGATGGGTGTGATGTTAGCTCCCTTTAGTCCTAAATAGGTTTAGACTCCTTTTGACATTCCACTTTCACATCTTTTGTATACCCTAACTTGTGGCTAAAATTATTGTCAGCAGTCTGTCATTGCCCCTAGGACAATTCTTTTGTGACATACACCAAAATATTGATTGGTTTGAAACCATTTGACCTTACTCGTTGCTTAATCTTTCTCTCAGATTATTAGTAGGAAACCAACAGTCATAGACCATATGGATCGCTAGCTAAACTATAGTACTGCACAGTATCGTACAAAAGCTAGATGTCCTTAGGCGACTTGTCCTTAGGAGGAGTGAGAGATGTTTGGCCCTCTAGATGTTGTTAGACTGTAGTTCTTTTCAGCCCTTACCATTGGCTATGTTGGCTAGGGCCAATGGGAGTTGGAGGCAACAGGTTTCCAGTTACTTGTGAGAGTAAAAGAGGAGCCATCACCCATTAGAGGTGGAAGGTTATAGGCTGAGCAAGTATTCAATCTCTTGTACCATCAGTGGAATCTTGAAAGGCAGTGATAAGTTGTATTGTGTCTGATTTGCAATGGTTGGCCCTTAAGAGAGCCAAAATGTTGATGTAGAAAGTTCTCAGTTATGGTTTAAAATTAAATAATAGACATCAATAATTTGTGTAATATGAGAAAACACATCATCTATCATAACGGCAGTACATCTCTAAAATATGCTCTAAGGAACTAGTGGTACTCAGGTATAGTTCCATGAATGGTATACACCTGCTGACAATAGACGAAAAAGAATGGTTAAACTTCAGAAGATTAAAATGCAGCTTTCAACAGTAGAATTAATATGATTTAGACAATATTTGAATCCAGAAGTAGGACGCTACATAAGTGCCTGATGTTTAAGACTTGGTTCACTACAGCTATTTACTTTCTTGGCAGCCGTAATACCGTTTTCTTCTTTCATTACGGTTCAAGATTTCTATTTTTTTTTAAAATAGAGATATTTAGCACCTAGTTGAGATAGTTGTACAGTATTTGTTTGTCAGGTACGTGTTCACCATCTAAGTTGAAGCAGATCAACACAGACTCTGAACTGTCCATGCAGCAAAGTACTGCTGCATTAATTGTACAAATCATTGATGGCTCTTATTCAAACACTCAGCATACCAACACCTGCTATTTTTTTAAAGAAGGGGGCCAAAAAAAGAGAAAAATCGTTATGTACTAATGACCTAAATAAATGTAGCTGGCTTCAAAGTATTGTGCATGGAAAGTTTTTTGTTTTTAAAAATGTTGGAGGAGGAACAGAGTGCATAAGAATGGTTTGTTTGCAGGCTCTCCGCCTTCCTTTCCTTTAAAGCAGGGGTTCCCAAACTTTTTGGGCCGCAGGCCAGTCACATGGTTCAGGGAAGTGGTCACTATGGCCTGGGGCCCGGATCCGGCCCCCAAGACCAATTCATCCAGTCCGTGAAGCCCTCATTGCTCCTGGAAGCAGAAGTAAAACGCGCCCGTACAGGCACGTTTTACTTCCGCTTCCAGGAGCGGCAAGGGCTTCATGGGCCAGATGAATTGGCCTCAGGGACTGGATCCGGGCCCTGGGCCTTAGCTTGGGCACCCCTGCTTTAAAGACTCACACTGAGCACTTTACAGATAGCTGCATGTGGAATAATAGAGGCAGGGTGATGGAGGCAGGCTGATGGATAGTATCTAACTGGCAAATACTATTCTGTTTGAATTGCACACTTTTGTTGCATGAATACATGGAGTCAACAGTATTGGCGCAAAATTGGCCAAGCCTAGCACTGATGAAGAATGAAATGAGGATTGTCGACTCAGAGGTAAGGATTGGAAGACAAAGAGTTGGGTTGAGCGAAGAGACTTGGGGGTGGGGCCACCAGTCTGGCGCCTCAAATATCTGAGGGGGTGTGAACTGACCCCCAGGTTAAAAAGGCTGAGGACCTCTGGTTTAGAGATTTGCTTATGTGTCTTTATTTCTTTGTGCAAACGTGTACTCTGCTTATGGTATTGTGGTTTAGACCAGGGTTCCTCAAACTTGGCTCTCCAGATGTTCTTGGACTTCAGTTCCCAGAAACCCTGGTCAGCAGGTGTCTTCTCTGTGTGGGTGTTTGTTTAGCTATGTTCTCGGAGTAAGAAAAAGAACAAGGTCTGCTATATGGAGAGGGTGGAGAAATACTAATGGCTGAAAAAGAAGGCAGAGCTGTTCACAATCCACTTTGTCTCTGCCTTCTTATGAAAGGAAAATAATGCCCAGCCAAATGCAGGTAGACTAAAGCATTCAGCACGTTGCTTTTCCCCAAGATAGGTTAAAAGCTAAGGGACCACTTAGCTTCCTCACATAAATTCAACTCTCTGGAATCAGATAAATTAAATTGCACCGAAGGACACTAAAGGAATTTCTAGATGGGATATCAAATGCTGCTTGCCTCTAATCCCTGAGGATCCTCAGAGACTCTGTGAGGTCCCTGAAGACGAGTAGAGCAAATGTTCTCCCCCTCTTCAGAAAGCGAGAAAAAGAAGATCCATTTAGTCACTATCCCAGCAGCTTGACACAGATCACCAGGGGAAATGTCAATAACATCATTAAACAGGCCATTTTTGAGCATTTTGAAAAGGACATGGCTTACTATGGCCAGGAACAAAAGTTAGAAATAGTCCATGACTAGAAGGGGAAAATCTTTCTCTACTGAAAGAGCCTTGAGTGTCACAGCAGGAGTTTCTCTCGCTTCTGGAAGTATGCAAATGAACTTACTTTATTTGGTGACTGCCCTTCAGGACTTCAGCACAGTTTGAGGTTGATTTTACAACCCTGAAAAGGCTATCTCAATCACTTTCCAGCCTGCTTTTAGGTCTAAATGCAAGCTATCTTTGACAGCTTTTTTTCTGGCCTAGGATCTTTAAGGATAACATAGCCCATTATCTCACTATCACAGTTCCACCTGCCAGAGACTTGCAGCCAGCATAAAGCATTTGCTGCTTCAGAATATGCTATGTTCTGTTTCAGGTTAGGGAAATCTATAAATTTCAATCCCTGGTTGTTTATGCTTAGGATGTAGCAATAGGTAGTGTTTGCCCAAAAGGAACTGGAATACTCCCACCAGTTTATGTATCAAATAGAAATCCAAAAAGTATTTTGTAAAGAGCCAATAGTTTTATTACACGTAAAAAGATAGATTAAAAATCAGGGATACAAAACATTATAAAAATAAAAGGAACATTACTTCTTTCCCCCTTTTCCATTGTTAAAACAAGAAAGGAATAATTATTTATATTTTCTGCCCTAGCCAGCTAACACAATAAAATTTTAATTTTTCTACAGAGATGCAGTCATCTCTCTCTTGCTTAAAACATGGCATATCTCTTTCACTATTCTAAGATTAACAAAACCCATCTTTTATCTTTTGTCCCACTTTTTCTCCCTCTTACCCAATGACTCCACTTTCAAACATCCATCATCTTCCCTTCCATTCTCACTTCCTAGTTATTTTGACTATTTCCAGAGGCCAATAATTTGCACCTGAGTTCCAAGGCCAAATTCCAACCTTCTGGTTTCTCCAGGAATTCACCCCCTCCTAGGAAGAAAAGTGAACAAACAATCCATTTTAAATCACAAAATCAAGACTCTGTTTCTGTTTCATTACAAGTCCCAGCATAGGTGTGGTGGTGGAATGTGACAGAACATGCATTAGGAATCCATATTTTGTTTCCTTAGCCTTCTCTTGCCCTGTTTTCTTTTCTCTCACAGACCTAATGCAGGCTTCTAAAGGGAATAATATACCATAAAAGTGTATATACATAGTATGCAAAATTATGAGAGATCTATCACACAGATATCAATGCCTTTCTTAATGCACTTCTGCACTTAGTTTCTTATCCATTAGTTTTCTTTAAAAATCCCACCTCCATTTATGTGGCAAAAGATAACAGCACTATCAAACATATGGTCTATTAATTTCATAATCTCAAGAGTACCTCAGGATTAAGATCCACCCCCTCCCCAATTTACATAGTATGTCTCTGGGGCAATTAAGACAAAACTAGTATATTTTCCCTATAAGAACCAAAGTACATTTACAGCAACCACACAAGGACCAGTTTTTCACCAAAAAGATGCAAAGAACCAATCTGAAAGTTAATGGCAGAAAGCAGCAGCTGTTTCAGTTTTATGCAACTTTCACAACTGCACAATTTGTACAAGTTTACTCAGTTTGCATAAAACCAAGTCACTGATAGAGCAAAAAAAAATCTCATCTATGCACAGGATGAAGAGAGAGGGAGGGAGAAAAATTAAACTTCCTCGTCTGCAAGTGTGAGAAGAGTAACAATTTACCTCCTGTCTGGAAAGCAAATTTAATGTTGGTCAAACAAAGGATACATCATCTCCTTTGCTAGGCTTCCCCCACCCCCATCCCCACTCGAGAAACAGAAAAATTCCTGTTTAATAAAAACATTCTGTGCTACTTTCCCATTGGCAAGAATACAGTTGGATGATCAAAATAAAAAGGTGTAACTCCCCTGAGAATCAAAAGTACCAATTATTCCTGGCAAGAAGTTTTAATGTTGTTTTTATGGTGATTTGATGGGGAACAATAATTAGACTTCAAAATGTCACTTTGAAAAGACAAATTACAGGCATTTCCTCAGACCAATTTAGGTATGTTTGCAGTTTTCTTTTATCATAATGTTTTGTGTTTTTAGGGAAATATTTTGCCTCAACTGCTTAGAAAATGGGAGGCCTGGATAATTTGCTTCTAAATATCTTTCATATTTTTGCCATCTTTGGGTTTTGAAATAATTAGTTGCAAGGTATTAATTCATTGATCACAAAGGTGGCAGGTTATTAGAATGCAATAACATTTTAAAAGATGAACTTTCCTGAAGGCAACATTGTAAAAATGTTGCCAATTAAGCTATTGTCCTTCAAAATTGACAAACCACTCAGTTGTGAAGGTAGTATTATAAATGGTTATCTCCAGCTTGGAACATGGAGTTACAAATTCCCCAATAAATGTCTCCAATCAAAGGGAAAACATTATTTGGGGTCTTCCATTTTAGCATTTTCCCTTATCCTATTAAAACAAATATCTGTGATACCAATGAACAAACTGAGGTGCATTTTCATGTGCATGTAGATAAGGGATTCACAATGTTTTCCGGCCAGGGGCTGGACCTGCCCCTGACACCGCCAGGGGCCAGAGGTGTGGTTGTTCCCTGGAGCTACATTTTGGTTATCATTGGTGGCGGGAAATTGTGGTTTTTCTGGGGTTTTGGACAGCCTCCACCATTCCCCATGGCAACAGGAGGTTTGTCGGAGCATAATTACTCCATTTTAGGCTTTTTTTGCTGCACACCTGCTCTGTTTCAGCTGCTAGAAAACACTGGTGAGTGACTTCCTGGTTCCGTGCTGGGAACCTAGCTATTGATGCAAGCTCCGTCTGGCACCGGAAGTCACCCAGCAGTGTTTTCTGTCAGCCAAAATGGAGCAGGTATGCAACAAAAAAAAAGCCCAAAATGGAGCAATTATGCTTTGACAAGTCTCCTGCCACCATGGGAAGCAATGGAGGCTGTCCAAAACACCAGGAAAAACCATGCAATTCCTGCCGCCACCACGGTAAGTGACATATCATGACTTCTGGTGGTGGTGGGTGGTTCTAGAGGTGCCCGGGTTCTCTCTGAGGACTGGATTAATGGGGTTGCAAAGCCCTCACGAACAGTAAAACCCCAGTTTACAACGTTGTAACCTCCGTTGTAACCTAAAAAATTGTAAACCAAAAAATCCATAGGGATGCATTGAAAAATTAAAAGATGGTCCTGAACTGATGATTGTAAACCAAAAAAATAAATTTAAAAATTTGTAAACCAGGACGGCATGTCCATAGGATTTGCCATGGTAAACTGCAGCAAACTTAAACCGAGGAGGTTGTAACTCGGGTTTTTACTGTATATGATATGGACTTAATTCACAGAACTGTACCATTTCAGATTTTCTGGTTTGCATATTTGAATATCTCCCCGCCCCTGCCGCCCCCATTAAAAAAGCGAAAAGCAACTCTCTCATTTATTGACAGTAGGAAAAAGACGACCACTTCATCCTTTTGTGCAATTATTCTACTGGGGAAAAAATTAGACGTAATCATTGCAACATGCCATTTTCTTCCACTAAATTATCTAGCTTGCCTGACAAGACTGACCTACATTCCTGTCTTCTTCCATGTCAAGGCCAAACATGAAACTGCCAAAATTAAGCCACCTTTGGGTGGGTTTATTCTGAAGTTCTTTTCACCTGACCTAGTGTAAGAAAGATTAACCAGCAATGCCTACATTCTTATGCTATTGTGGATCATGTTTTCGTGGATCAAGTCCACTTTGTCAGACATAAGAGTGAGATTTCATGGCATCAGTTTATACACATCAGGTACAGAGGTACAGAATGGTTAGCATAACAGATAAGTATACAAATCTATGTGCTGCTTTTACAACTGGTAATGCCTGTTATTCAGATTAGTTGTGAAGTTTCGACCTGGTTAGCAGATACAGTAATACCTTGGATAACGTTTGCCTCGGATAACGCTAAAATCACATAACGTTAAGTGATCTGGGGAGGAGAATTGGATCGAATAACGTTAAGGTCCTATGGGATGGATCGGATAACAACCACTAAAGCCTGTGCGGTTACAATGTATCTCTATGGAGCTTTAACGTTATCCAATGCATCCCATAGGATTTTAACATGCATCGGATAACACTAAAAATCAGATAACACCAAGACTTGTGGAACCAAGTCTTAGTGTTATCTGAGGTATTACTGTAGATGCAAGACAAACATTGTGGCATTATACATTTGCTAATGAGTTTATCCTTCAGGCCTAGCATCTATTGTGTGAGTGGCCCAGGCTTTTAGTAGGTTCATTTCATTGAAAAGGCCACAGTTTTACATAATGAACAGAGAACCTGCATCTTCTAGAGATGATATTGGTCTTGAACTTTCATGAGCCTCAACCAGTACAATAAATGGTCCAGGACAGTTCACATTATAGCCGGATAACGTCTGTAAGGGCAGCTGTTCTTTCTTGTTTCCTACACTCATTTGGTGGTATAGTCATACTTAATGATTTGTTCAAAGATCATAATTCCTGTAACTGTGGTGATTGTAGGTATTGACTGTGCAAAATAAATGACCAAATGAACAAACAAATAAATAAAAAAAGGAAAGAATACAGACCTTTAGGAGCTCAGATCCCAAATTAAAGTTTGATTATTAAGGCATGCAGTTTTGTCATGATAATATAAAGCTTCGTGTTTATTGCTAAGTCAATCTGCAATATGTGCAGAGGGGAGAAAATGTGTTTATTATGTTTACCTTATTTACAGCCAAATTTAAATGTTAAAATACTGCAATTTTTTTGGTCAAGCCTCATGTTTTATGGTTGTTTCTTTCCATTAATATTAAAATATGTAAACAGGATACAGTAAAGCTGAAGAAAAGTTGGAAGACTGTAAAAAGGTTCCTGCTACGTACCAGTTAATCAGTGACTCTCTAGTAAGAGCAGGAAGGAACCAAAAAGTGTAACTGTAAATATTGTGTAGTTATTAAACTGAGGAGGACAACACTTAATTTTTGTTGCTTAAAAAACACTTCTACATAGGGTGCAACAGACCCCCCCCCCCTGGAAATGTGTCACCAAGTTTGTTCCTTGACCATTTAAAAAAAACATTTAAAGTCTCAAAGTCCTCTTGCCTCATTACACTGGTAAAACACAAATGGCACAACGTTTGAAGGTAAATTACCTTAAAGTAATTTTCTGTTCTAGTGTGCCATTGAGTCCTATTGAGGACAGCAAGGAGGCCGCGCATGCGTGCCAAGCACTGTAGGCGCACATGCACACCAAGCGCTTGGCGCGCATGCGCAGTGGGGGAACCGGTGAAAAGGTTAGCCCCCGAGGTGGTTTTCCCCCAAATGCCACTACTGATTCTCTGGGACACTGGGAAAAGTTACTACTGGTTCTGCTGAACTGGTGCGAACGTGTTGCTACCCATCACTGGAAACAGTTGTGTTGGCCAGAGTTTGAAAGACTGGTGGCTTGATATTGCACTTCTCTTGTGGCCGATCCATAAAAAAGTAAACAATCTTGGAGGTGATCCAACTTTCTCTCCCAGCATCACCATAAAGAAGACAAAGCGGGAGATGTGGGCTTTACTTCCCATTTTGGATTAAAGACAGATAATGTTGCCAGGCAACGGTAATGGTAAAGGTCACCCTTGCTTGAAAGCCAGTCTAAGGTTCAGTGCTCATCTCTGTTTCATAGCCAAAGAGCCAGCACTGTCTGCTTCTGCAGACATTTCCGTGGTCATGTGGCAGGCATCACTAGACACTGGAGCACACGGAACACTGTTTACCTTCCCATTGAAGTGGTCCCTATTTATCTACTTGTAATGTCTTGCTTTCGAACTGCTAGGTTGGCAGGAGCTGGGACAAAGAGGGGAGCTCACTCCGTCCTGCAGTATTCAGGTATCAAACTGCTGACCTGCCGCCTTCCAGTCAGCATCTTAGCTGCTTGAGCCATTGCAATCCCTATGTTGTCAGGACTGTGCATTAAATATCAATGAACCTGGCAGAATTAGAGCTTTGGTTAATGAAGAATTGCAGGCTTCATAAAGCTGTTTCAGAATAGAATGTGTGCTTCTCACTGAATGTTCTTATCAGCCCCAATAATCAGTGGACAGAGTTTGACACATCGGATGTAAAAAGTTTATGAGAAATATAATTTGAAAAGCATTAGGTTTCATATGGGGGAATAGAAGGCTAGATAGGGAATCTCTTCCCCCACCTCCACCCTGTTCCCAATGATATGTGCAAATGCAGACAATTTCCCCCAAATATGTATAGAGTACTCACCTGAGCTTTTATGTTCAGTACGAGTGAGTGGTTCTAAGAGAACAGCAAATTCCTCTGTGGAAGCTATAAATTGTGTGGGATTTTTTTTTAAAAAAAGAAGAAGGGAGGAGTCTAAGCAAGCATCTATGCAAGAATAATCAAGGAGTACTGCTTTGTCTGAGTATGCAGCAAAATCCCTAGTACTGTATTGAAATCTTAAGCTTGAGATTCATGTTTAAAATTCATACCCTGGCCTGTGGAATCAAATCATCTGGCCGGCGCCCTTGTTCTGGCTGCTGCTTCCACAGCCGCCTCCACAGCAACCACCTCAATCCTTGTCCTTTCCGCTTGGCTTGGTGTGTCCCTGCCGGTGCTCCATAGCAGGGGGGATGTTGTAAGGCTTACAACATCTGCCCTGCTACAGAGTGTCGTTAGATTCACGCCAAGCCATGTGGAGGGGACAAGGATTGAGGCGGCATCGGCAGAAGCGGCGGGTGTTGTGGCAGAGTGAGTCTTTCCCTGGGGCAGCGAGTGGCTGGGGATGGTGTTCCCAGGGGCCAGCCGAATATGGTGCTTCCTGCTGAACTCATGGCCGAGAAGGACAGCCTTGACCCCTCCGTCACCCATGCCATGCAGCTCCTCAGGGCTGGTAAGCATGGAAGTGATGGGGGGGAGTGTGAAGTGTGGTGTCCTCAGGTTGGTTGCTGGCAGCATGGTGGTGGTGGTGGTGAGTGTGGTGTGCTCAGGGTGATCGCCGGTGTCAGCATTGAGGGGGGATGTGGTGGGCTCGGGATGAGTGCTGGTGGCGGCATCAGTGTGTGGGGAGTGCGGTGGGCTCATGGTGGTCACCAATGTTGGTGGGGTGAAGTGGGGTGGGTTTGGCTTTGTCACCGTCAGACTCCCAGTCCAGCCCCTCAACAGCTTTAAAAGTTTGGGGACCCCTGACATAGAGGGACAGTATATTAATGAATATTAGGTGCTGAAGACAACCAGAGGAGGAAAGCCACCACTTTGCTTGGTTAGCCCACAAAACCATTTCTCACACTCTTACGTCTGACGACGTGGACTTGATACACAAAAGCTAAAATTAAAATAGAGCAGTTAGTTTTTAAAGTGCCACGATGTTTTTGGACTTTTGGTTTTGTTTAATCTCTGGTATCCTTTCCAGAAAATGTGCTTCCTGCAGGCAGCTCTTAGAGCTACTGATCATTCCATTGCACAACAATGTACAGCATAGGTTAGAGCGGTTAGGCTGGTGACCTAACTCCCTCATGTTTATGCATATATAACTTTGGCCAGATAGTGGACATTAGCTGCAGAACACCTGTCCTGGAGTGGGAAGAAGAAAGCAAATTCTTAAGACTTATTATTTATGCATGCCTTGTTAGTGATGTGCCTCCTTTTCTCCTGTTCTCCTTTTCTCTTCCAAACAGAGGCAGAGAGACAGAAACCATTTTTATGGTATATTTATTTTGGCCAACGTACTCGAGTATAAGACAAGTTTGTTAGCCCCAAAAATTAGCCCCCAAAAGGGGACATGGGTTATACTTATATATACTTTTTCTTATCAGCATTTACACATACACATCTCAGAAAACAAAACAAAACAAAATAAACAAAATAAAATAAAATAAAAAACACAATAGCACTAGCAACAATAATCTATTGTTGCTAGTGGCTGTGTGAAACTGCATTCTTGTGCTTGCTTGTCTGTCATCTTGCTTGACCACACCCCTTCTCCCATCGAGCCCCTGAATTTGGTATATAAAGAACATGCCTGTAAGTTTCATTCTTTGTCTGATGAAGTAGACTTGATCCACGAAAGCTAACGATAAAAATATAGCAGTTAGTCTTTAAAGTGCTACTGTGTTATTTATTTTATTTTATTTATTTTATTTTGTTTTGTTTTCTGAGATGTCTGAACCACAGACTAACACGGCTACTATTCCAAAAAATACACACACACACTGACTCATCCTACAAGACACAGAACACATTCCTGTGTGACCCCCCCCCCATCTCTTCCTCATGGTCTCTGCATGTGTGGTTACAGAAGCAAAAAGCTAACCTTCTTGTCAAACAGTAAATTGTTAGGCTCAATAATGTAAGTGATGGCTAATATTGACTGATAAAGAACTAGATTAGAGTTAGTCCCAATGTTAGGATCTTTCTTCATCCACCAGAATTTGCACATGAGCTTAATTTGTGGCTTAGTGGTTAAGATGCTGAACCTGCTGACTGGAAGGTCAGCAGGCCAGCAGTTCGAGACCCAAGTACTGCACGACAGAGTGAGCTCCTGTCACTATCCCGGCTCCTGCCAACCTGGTAGTTCGAAAGCAAGAAATTGCAACTAGATAAATAGGTATCACTTCGGTGGGAAGGTAAACAGCTTTCCATGCACTCTGGTGTCCAGTCATGCCTGCCATATGACCATGGAAACATTTGCAGATGCAGACAGTGCTGGCTTTTAGGCTATAAACGGAGATGAGCACTGAACCCTAGAGTTGGATACGACTGGCATTGAAGCAAGGGTGAACCTTTACCTTACCTTAATTTGTTTCAGATTGCTTCTCAGGATTTAAGCATAGGATCCCTTTGACAACTGATTTCTCAGAGCTGAACTATTGCCTGCATCACATCTTTCCAACACTAACACACCTTCACAATACAGTATCTTTCTTTGCTCTAAGAATACTGTACCATCTTTTGAGTCTCCACTTCCTCTTCCATCTGCAAAGTCTGTTTTAAGAATTAGCTGCCTCTGACATTTCCATGAAGGAAATCATACTCATGGTATTGCCTCCTGATACTTGAGGATAGAATGGAAAGAAATCTGAATAATTAAATGGCACAAGCCCTCTTCTCTCTCTAAGGCATTGCCTCTCTTGTTTCAGATACATCCCACATGCATACACCTCCCCAGGAAGCCAAGCAGCATCTTCTCTCTCTCTCTAAATTCCCCAGGCTGCTGTATACTCAAAGCAATAGAAATATTTTACTGTGGCAGTTTGCTCTTTGTAGCTTCTTGTGTTGGTATTGATAAAGTGTTATAATCAGCACTTCGTCTTGCTACCGCATTTTAATTTTTCTCCCCTGTGTGTTTATCTCAGTGGGGAACTCTAAAACTATATTTTTATAATGTCCCTTTCCCTGGCAAACTTTTATCTTCAACTGGTGAAAAAGATTAATAATCCCCTTACCTTCTCTGCAAAAGGTTTAATAAACAATGCTTAATTAAAACAAGGGAAGCACAATAAACCCAAAGGGTTTGCTTTAGTGTTGCAAATTTGTGTCATTTTTCTTATTTGCTGTGGGGGCGGGTGGGGGAGGAGGAGGAGGAGGAGGAAGAGTTGAGAGAGGGTAGAAGGGAAGGACTGGCAGAGAACATCAGAGTTTTATATTTAATTGAACTAACAGCATGTGCTGACAAGTAATAAATAACAGCAGAACAGAGTGACTAAATAAATTGGTTTCCTTGAGCCATGATTCATCCTCTGTCTTTCATTGCCATCAGGTTAAGAGAGAGCTTCTTTTTTGTCAACTAGTAGGAGAAATATTTAATAGTGTAGCAATCTCCCCCCTCCAGTGTCTCAGTAGCCCTTTAAAGTGTTCAGAATTACCAGAAATAAATTATAAGGCCGTAATTAACAAACAAAAATAGTGCTCTTTGCAAAGCATATTTGCTCCACGGATTGCAAATAATGATGGCAGGTACAGATAGCCTCAGGTTGAGAGGCCTTTAAAAAAAGATTAGAGGGATTGATGGGCATTTTCCCATAAATCCGCGCATCCATTCATCTCTTTCTCTCTCTGGCAAGTGACTATCCCTGTTTATCCCATATAAAGAACTACAGTAATACCTCATATAACATTAGTATCGAATAACACGAAAATCGCATAACATCAAGGAATCTGGGGGGAAGAATTGCATCAGATAACATTAAGATCCTATGGGATGCTTCAGATAACAACCGCGAAAGCCTGTGTGGTTACAATGTATCTCTATGGATCCCATAGAGGATCAGATAACACTAAAAATCATATAACATGAAGACTTGTGGAACCAGGTTTTAGTGTTATATGAGGTTTTACTGTACTTGCAAATGGGGCTTCTCTGGAGACACAACTATGGAACCACTGATATTTCTCTGAGTAGCATCATGGGGAATGTGAGAAGACATAGGTTCTTCCCTCGTCTGATTTTTTCATGATGGAACAGAATATGGAAATGTGTATTTTTTTTAAGGATTACATTACTCATAATCTCACTGGACAACATGGTTGTGGAATGTGTGAAGCTACACAGCTAAAACTGCCACCTTCCCAAGATCTGGAAGGGATGATAGAATGGTTTCTACGGAGAGGAGTATATTCTGTTTCAGGATATTTTGCCTACACAATGGATTCCGTTTGGTATTATTTTCCAAGAAGTCATATAACCCATGAAATGCAGTAAACTGAAGTTTCTTGAGGTAATATTGGAAGATATAATTAGTCATTCTAGAACAGCTACCCTAGCAGAAACCATTTTCTCAGGATGGGAACAAAGCTCATAAAAAGAATGTTATAAATTAAATGAGTACATACTCTAGTGTCTCTATATTTCCCTTAACAGAATGATCTTAAACCTATATACGTTAGATTAAATCTGCTGTTCTGTCCATGTTCAAGATCCTAAAGGGTGAATCACTACAGCATCCAGGACATTATTTGAAAGGGCTGTCTGCCCTTTCGAAGAACTGCAGAAGCTAAATTATTCACAACTCTTCTCTGGACAGGATAACCAGTGTTTTATACTCTCAGTGCAATCTGAATGAAGGATCTGGAAAGTCAGGCTTTCACTTGGTCACAACAATAATTCTCCTCCAAGCACACAGTGAAAAAATCTTGGACAAAGCCTTCCAACCCCCATAGCATTGGTTCTTTTGCTTCAAAAAACTCATGTACGGATTCATTCTGCACATCTGAGGGTTAAAGATGTTGTTGGGATACGGGTACACTATTATTATCAGAGACTGGAAAAGCCACTTTCTTGAAACCAAGAACTCCCCCCCAGCTGACATCAATGGAGGGAACAACAACAACAACAACAACAACAACAACAACAACAACAACAACAACAACAACAACAACCCTAAGCTCTGTCTCAGTTCTCTAATTTGAATGTTTAAAATATGTTGTGCACTAAGCCAGTTTACCAGCTAACTCAGCCATAATGGAGTCAACGTCAGCTGATCCAGCACCCAGCCATTAAATTTTCTTGAGCTCATCCCCCTTCGGGGATATATGTGTATATATGTGCAAGAGATCCTTCACAACCACCTCCTGCAGTTTATCAGACTGTGAGCTGGGTTTCCAAGACATAAACTCCTGTCTCATAGTATCAGAGCTGTCCCTTGTATCAATGGTGCAGTTCATGTCATTGTACTAACATTGGAGACATTCTGATGGTATGATTGATTGACTGATAATGTCTGTGGTGTTGAACACTCACAACTATGCTGGCGTTATCACTTAAACAAAAGCTTGTGTTGCCACATCAGCTAATTTCACGTGAGCTCTGTTCAAAAGCATCCCACTTCACAGCCAACAATGAAAACAAAAATAAGATGTATTTGCGGCATAAATATTATGAAGGATATTAGCATATAAATAAACACTGATAATGGCATAAAAAGTGTGAAGATATTCTTGCAGCAAATGTAATTCCTGCCAATGAAGTAAAGCCAGATTTTCATGAACAGTTTGTTCAAAGGGCTATTGTAAGGAGTATAGGTGAAGGTTAGGTTTTATTTCTGTTATGAATTTAGAACAGGTTATAAACCATATGTGTTTGGAAACTAATTTCTTTCCAGTGCTTAATGGTAGAATGGCATTCACTCCCTTATTCATTTTGTCTTCAATACAATGGGCCAGAATAATGAAATTTGTAAATCACAGATCAATGCTTGCAGAGAGAGCATACATAAAAGACTGGCCTATTTGAATAAAGAGTCCTCCCAGTGCCTCAGAGATATATTTATTTGGCTTCTTAAACTACCAGGTGTCTGAAAGCTTCTGTAAGGTAAATACATTTGGAACCATGTCTTCCTCTAAATATTTTGGCCGGTATCTCACCTCTGAGCTTTCACCGACCAGCTTTCCCTGCCAGCCTCGTAATGCAGACAATCATACTGATTGCACAAGCATTGCCATTGGCAGGTGAAAGGAAGGTTTTCTTCATGGAGATCACCACCATATATTAGGAAGCCTTTATCCTACTCTACAGAAAACAGCCTTCTATTTGAAGGACTCATGAAGGACAGCCGTATATTTGAAGTGTTTTCTGTTACAAGAGGGACTGCAGTGGCTCAAGTGGCTAAGGCACTAACTGGAAGGCGGCAGGTCAGCAGTTCGATACCTGAATACTGCAAGATGGAATGAGCTTCCGTCTTTGTCCCAGCTCCTGCCAACCTAGCAGTTCGAAAGCAAGACATTACAAGTGAATAAATAGGGACCACTTCAGTGGGAAGGTAAACAGTGTTCCGTGTGCTCCAGTGTCTAGTCATGCCTGCCACATGACCACAGAAATGTCTGCAGAAGCAGATAGTGCTGGCTCTTTGGCTATGAAACAGAGATGAGCAATGGTGACCTTTACCTTCTGTTACAAAAATGAATGACTCTTGGCCTTCCAGAGGATGGTAAACTTCAGCTCCTGCCTTCCTATCAATACGACAAACACCCTGCTGGATCAAGCCAAAGGCCTATCTGGTCAAGCATCATATCCTGACAGTAGCCAAACAATTACAATTACATCTACATCTACATCTACATCTACATCTACATCTACATCTACATCTACATCTACATCTATTGAGAGAGGGACACTTCATCTGGTAGTAGAGGTGTGAGCATCATCATTGGCTATAGCTGGTGGGAACTGTCATCTAACAACAACTGGAGCAGCACAAGCTGCCCATCAATCTCCTGTTGAAAGGGATATCCAGTCCATATTCAGTCTGAAGATAAAGAACTGGAAGCACAGACCACTTGAAGCTGACCATTGTAAGTTAGCACCCAGGCAGTGGTAAATAAGTCACATATTCTATGGTACCTTTTTCTTCTTCAGTTCTCAAGTATATTGCAACAAAACCATATTTACTCTATTGCCACATTAGTTACAATGCCAAATGTATTCAGCTCAGGAACTACAGTGCTAAAAATATTCAACTCAAAAGCAGATCATAGAAATGGGATTCAGCCTGTGGCTGGACGGCATGATGCTGCCTTTGAAAACTCAACTTTTCATTTCAAGAGCTGTCCTGGATTCAGTTCTGAGTTTTGGATGGCCAGGTTCCAGTGATACTTGGGAATGCAGTGATACTTTGGGGTACACCCTGTGCCTTGGGGTTTAAAAGTAGTGCACCAGTTATACTCATTTCTACAGTATCTGATCAGGTAATAGTGACACCTGTTGTGTTCAGTCCTCATCACACCCACCTAACTAATTTGTAGCCTATTTCAGTTACGTCAATATTCCCTACATGTGGCTGCCTTTGAAAAATGTTTGGAAATTTCAATGAGTTTTAAAAAATGCTTCAGGCCCTTTGTGCCCACTGGTGATGTTTCCAGGGAGGAGACAAATGTTATGATGATCTGGGTCCTCCAAAGTGTTGGATGTGATTTTTAAATCCCTACAAAACTTTGGTCCAGGTTGCCCTAAGGGACCATGTCTCTTCATATAAATGTCCCTAGAATGGCCCCATGGCCGCTAGAGACAGAGCTTCCCTCATAAGGAAAATCATGGGATTGTTCAACGAAGACTGACAGAATGAAAGAGATCATACTTGTACAATGCTTCTGTTTGACACCCCCCTTTAATTTTTAAATAAATATAATAAAACATAAATGCATAGATGTGTTTAATGTATTTGCTTTGGATTTTAGGCTACAATTCATTTAACAGCTTGCTTTGAGACAATAATTTTGCCAAACTTAGATTGAAATCATCTCTCTCTTCCCAAAGAATATTTACCCCTTATAACTGGGTTTCCATCTTTCTCCTCTCTGCCCAGCTCTCTCTCTCTTTCTCTCTAGGACCAAAATTTTGCAGTACAATTATTTAAAAGGCACAACTTTTTAAAAACAAATTGCCACTACGTTAAGAAATCCCCAGATACATTTTTGCGTTATGCTAAGGCAACTGATTCAAGTCTTTTTTTTGGGGGAGGGGGGGAATGTGGAACAACATTTTTTGCACTGAAAATAGACATTTTATCTTTCATTTGAGTGATCCTTTGGTCCACACTAGTCTTTGGAGCACTTCAATTTGTCCCCACTTAGATGATTGATAGATACTCCTTTTCCCTCTCTCTTCCCTGCCTTTTTCAGTGGGCATCGTTCCATGGGCTGTGATAATTAACTTTCTTTTTATTAAATAAAGTGATATAGTGAAACAGCGATCCATCTGAATAGCCAGTTTATCTAGAATTGCACTGCACCACTTAGAGATCTAATAAGAAACTCACAAAAAATACAGGAACTGATGTTTCTGTCATCCAGGTAGTCACGACTCATTTCAGATACCACTACCTACAGCTCTATTTGAGTTCTATTTAGTTCTTTTTTTCCTATCTTAATATGGAGTTTGTTAGGGTCAAGTAAGTTGAGAAAGGGCATGTTTTATCCACAAATTATATAAAGGAGTTCATGATAATAGCATAGCTAAGAGGATCCAAAGTGGTCCTTGTCTATATAATGTGTGAGCAAATCTCACCATTTTTTATTCTTCCAATCTTTTTACTAAGCTAGAAAAGCCATTTGATGGGCACTAAGCCTCGCCTTTTCCTTACATAAGGTTGATAAAGTTCTGTGTTAGTGACACCTCCACCCAGAGATGCTTAATGAACCTTAGGTAGAACACAAGTAGTAGTTCTGAACAGAAAAGATTCTATTATCGACAAATAATCACTGGAAAGAACTAAATAGGATTATGAAGATTATCCTTCTTTAACAATGCCTTAAATTTCTATCTACTTATCCTTTCCTCATTGCTTTTTCTCTCAAGACATTATGGTTTATTGTGTCTCTGTGAGGTACCTTGCATGTGATTTACACACTGAACGGCCTGCCTTTCAGAGCAAGTTAATGATATAATATCCCCATTTATATTCAGAGCAGTCAACACTTCCAAGCTCTTGGAATAATAAAACCACCTGCATTTAATATACATGGAAAAATGGGGAGGCAAATAGCAGATATGGCACAATCAGATAAGTGTAATCAGATAAAATATCACAATATTATAGCAGATCAGCATCTGGTAATGACTTGAATTTTAAAAGACCGACAAACAGCATGGCCCAGAGCAATCAGGCATACCTCATTGGGAGCTACTTATCCCAGATATGATTGCTCTTCTCATATGTTTCTGGCAGATTAAACCTTCCGGGTTTCTTAGTTTAACGCTTTGAATGCTGGGTGTCTCTCAGGTGGAAGAACACTAGTTCTCCTCCCCCTCGACACCACCTGAAAACAACAGTGTCATGTGAAGTAATCCATGAGCAAACTAAGACTCCCGTCAGTTGTTACAGTCAGCTGAGCCATGTTGATGTCCCCAGCACAATCTCACGTTATAGATGTACTCACAGCTGCTTCCATGATCCTTTACATTCATCAGTGTGTTTCTTTCTGCGCCAAGCTCCTTCTCAGAGACAGGCAGAAACAAGCAAGCAACAATGAAGATTGAGGGCAAGAATTTTTAGCTGATATCTCTTAATGTCTCTCGTCTAAAACTTAACATGTCTGATTTTGGTTAATGTCCACTTCCCATTTTCTGGAAAGTCTCCTTCATTTTAAAAGCTGCCTGGCCCAAGCCTGGTTCGTAGACAAAGAACCATAATGAGGAAAACAAATGGGGTTGAAGTTGTCCACTGAGCACTGGTATGCCAACTGAGTTGGCGTCTGGTCACAATCTTGCCCCTCCGAGTGAAATGCACTCTAGTTCTGTTTCAATTGCAAAAATAAGTTCTTATTTTGCATATATAAAGCAGCTCATGTTGTTTTGAAGCAAATCACTGCCTTTCACTTTTGTGTGTGGAGATAGATGTCCTCCCCCCCTCCCAGTGATGTATAAAAAGCAACTTTCCCCAATAAATGTCCTATGACTGTGTGCAGACATAAGTTGGAAGAGGATCCCATGGCACTGTGAACCAATATATTCACGTGGTGCTGTATAATGTAGCCACTGCTATTTGTACTATTGGAAGAGATCAAAAAATGATTGGCAGCACAAATAATAATTATAGTAACAACAAGCAGAGCTGCTGCTTGGACTCAACTGTTCATAATGTTATGTTCTCACAACCCATCTCAGTCGTGTGAACTCTCTGGGGGTGGAGGAGCTAAACTAATCTGTAACTGGTGGGATAACTGCAATCTTGCATGCACTAACACTGGGTATTAGTGGGAAGGGCTATTCAGCCTGATTGTTCTTTACCACTAACTTGATTTGTTTCTCTGCCTCTGGCATTTGAGGCAAGCCCCTGCCCTCACCTCCTCTTTGTTTTTGCTGACATTGTTTTCTTGAACACATTCCAACCTGCAAGCAATCAGGAGGAGGATGGTGGAGGACAGAGGTGGCTCCTGGCTATCCAGGGTCCTTGGTCCTTGGGGTCACAAAGGGTTGGAATTGACTGTGTGACTGAACAACAAACATACTGTAAACTCCATTCTCTCCACCTTTTTCTTCTGAATGTATCTCTATATGGTTGCTGTAAGTAAAGGTAACTTTTTCTGTGTTGAATACTTCTAGACAGATTTTTGCTGTACAAAATGCTAGCTTTGTGAGTGATTCAGGGAGGGTGTTGCGTGAGACTGGGCTAATCTCTCATGTTTCTGTGTTGGGTTTTTTTTTGTTTTTTGCCTTATACTTTGCTAATAAAAGAAACCACTGAATTCCTAGAACGCTTCCTTTTTTATCCAAAACACCCAATATGAACATCTTACATAACTCAAACAAAAGCCTTATTTGGGTCATCATAATGCTGGAGACGTTCAAGAGAAAATTGAATAACCATCTGCTTTGATTTGCACAAAGCATGAGGTTGGACTCAATGGACTCATAGACCCCTTCCAACTCAGTTATTCTATGATAAGTTTGAAGCACTTTGACAGAACATAGGAATAAGGACAACAACAAGAACAACGGAACTGCGGTGACTCATTGGTGAAGAAGCTCACTTTGTTAGCTGGAAGGCCAGCAAGTCAGCAGTTCAATACCTGGCATGACGGAATGAGCACCTGTCTCTGTCCCAGCTCCTGCCAACCTAGCAGTTCAAAAGCAAGAAATTGCAAGTAGATAAATAGGGACTACTTCGGTGGGAAAAGATCTTGGGGACATGAAAGGAGCCTCATTTGGGCGTCCCCTAAGTGGAGTTTCTCCAGCAAAAAGCCTTTCAACCCAGAATAATTTCGGTCATGAAATTATACTGCTAAATTATACAACGCCAACGCCGCCGCCAACAACAGCAGCAGCAGCAGCAGCAGCAGCAGCAGCAGCAGCAGCAGCAGCAGCAACAACAACAACAACAACAACAACAACAACAACAACAACAACAACAACAACAACAACAGTACTCAAGCTGCGGAGGTACCACATTTTGCTCTGTTATGAGAATGGGAAAGCAACAATTTTTCACCCAAACCAACAAGGATCCTTTGTGCAGTTAAAAAATGTAACTTGTCTGATTTTGCATAATTTTCATGGGGGGTGCTGCTGTGGCACCTCATTTTCAGAATATAAAATAAGAGCATAGTTGCATTTGAAGAAATGGGTTGCAGCCCTCAAAAGATGATGCAAAAACAAAAAACAAAACTTGCAAGTCCTTAACGTTGGCTGTGCTTGAACAGACGTTATCCCAATACAGTTGCTTGTCTGGAAATGATGACATACAAGAATCCTGACTTCCAAATTCCCCTTATAATCTTTCCTGCCACTGCGATCTGTGTTTTTATTGTTCACTACAACAACAAAATATGAAGGGAAAAAACCTGCTTTCCTTCTCCAACACCTCCTTCTTGTTCTCGGTTTTTATTTTTTTTTATTTTTGCTTTCATATAAAACAGATTTCTTACCACCATAAAAGAGTCAGAAAGCATTTCTGCCATTGTATTTTCTCCACAGAACCGTATATTCTCCTCTTCCTTGGTAAGTGCTGGATATTGGTGAGCAAATTTATTAGGCATGCATTGTGCCCATGGAAATGGAGGAGGGATGATTTGTCAAGAGCCTCTCTTTTCTCTCTCACTCTCTTTGTTTTGACAAAGTGCACAGCTCCAAGGTGAGAGATCTATCTGCATTTGTCTTTTTTTTTGTCTTTTCTTTTCCATCTCCTTATGGCTCACTTGGGGCTTTCTCCTTTCTGTCCTTGTGCTTTTCATTCTTCCTCTCCCTCTCCCTTCTCTCTCTCTCTCTCTCTCTCACACACACACACACACCAGTATTCTTCTCAAATAATTTCCATGTGCAGGAGAGTTTGAGACTGAACTGTAGGAACAGGTCTTCTTACATAACATACTGCAATTATGACTTTTATGTAGCAGTACATTTTGGAATCAACTTGGATGCCCTTAAAAGCAGGTTGGAAAAATTAATGGAGGATAAAGATACCAATGGCTGCCTAGTCATGACGGATATCAGTTCCTTCCTGCATAAGAATGAAGGTGCCTTTGTGTCCTAGCTAACAGAGAGCACAAGCAGAAGAAGGTGCTCTCTATTAGTAAGGATTCAAAAGTACTTTGGTTCTTATGAGAGAGCAGATACCCATCACAGCTACGCACCCACTGGAATCTTTATCCTCCATGAATTTTGAATGTTGCTCCTGTAAGGCAGGGGTGCCCAAACTATGGCCCACAGGTTGGGTCTGGCCTATGGTGTCAATTAATCTGGCCTGTGATGTCATGATGTAGTGGGCGGGGCCAAAGAAAAACTAAAAAAAATACAAAATAATAAAAAATAAAAATAAGCACACACACACCCCTCAGGCCTTTTTAGGAACTGTGATAGTACATCAATATAGGTAAAGGTATTAAATATACATTAAAATACACACAGGCACACCACATCCAAAGGTGAGTCACTTACCCTGGGGAGCAGGCTATAGGGAGCTTCAGGCTAGCAGCTTCTCTTCCTCCTCCCTGTAGGCGTGCATGCACACCAAGTGCTTGGCGCACATGCGCAGTGGGGGAACAAGTGAAAAGGTAAGCCCCGAAGGTGGTTCCCCCCAAAAGCTGCTACCGGTTCTCTGGGACACTGGGGAAAGTTACTACCGGTTCTGGTGAACAGGTGCGAACCTGTTACATCCCATTACTGCACATAACATTGCTGTAAATAGGGGACTATGTGGTCACTGTTAACCTATTCAGGGTTTTGGAAAGCATATTGAGTTACCGTGCAAAGGAGAGGGGAGTATGGTAGCCTCACCCTTAATTCCATCATTCTGCTCTCTGACCAGTAGAACCTTCACTATCCATGGAGCCTTTCAATGAGCTGGAAGTCTGGGAAATTAGAGGCCTGCCTCCTTTGGAGTACTTCAAGGATGGCAGAGATTCTTCCACTGAGATACCACCCCCTCCACAAATGGTAAGGTGATGGAAGAGATTATTGAAGGGTAAGGGCTGGCCTATTCTCCTTCCTCATGTGTTGTAGATTTTCAAAAGTCTTGAATACAGCACGTATTAATAGAATGCTGGAGTAAGTAGAACTTTGGTCTGATCCAGTTGAGATCATTCTTAAGAAATTTATAAGACTTTAAAAAAACTAGTCACAATCAATGACGGCAAAACGATTCTGGGGAGAGAGCTGGAATTCCAGGACATCTAGAGTACGTACTGTGTCCAATTCTGGGCACCACACTTTAAGACAGATGCAAACAAATTAGAGCAGGCACAGAGTAGGGCAACAACAGTAGCATAGCGGGGGGGGGGGGGCACACTCTGGGTGGCACTTTTTGGGCATATGGGTGTTCTTGGACTACAGTTCCCAGAAGCCCTAGCGGGAGCAGGCACCAATGTCCTATGAGAAAGACTGAAGCAACTGGACATGTTTAGCCTTCAGAAAATGAGATTTAGAAGACGGATATGATAGCACCCTTCAAATACCTGAAATATAATTTTATTTTATTTTATTTTTAAAAAGGAAGGGCAGGGTCATCCCAGCCAGATATAGGCTGAATGACAGAAGAAACATCTTAACCATTAGAGCCTTAAGAGGTGGTGAGTATTCCAACACTGGAAGCATTCAAGAGAGAAATGGATAGCCATCTGTCAGATCTGCTTTGATTCAGATTCCTGCATTGAGCAGGGGGTGAGACTCAATGACTTAAAAAGACCCCTTCCACCTCAGGAATTCAATGGCAAAGCAATATGTTTTTATGAGGCTTGTACAAGCAACTTGCTTCAAAAGGACAGCAGAGAGAGGCAACCAGGATTCCCTGCCCTCATCTCTCCTTGTCTTGCCAGTTCCCACTGCTTCCATAAAAAAAAAATAGATAAACCTGACTTTGCTTGCCTTTCCCCACGGTCTTTGTCTTGAAGCCAGGTAGTCTGTATGGTCTTAATTGTGCCAGTGTGGTCCAGTAATCAGAACTGTGGGCTTATCTCCATTTATAGCCAAAGAGGCAGCACTGTCTGTGTCTGCAGATGTTTCCATGGACATGTGGCAGGCATGACTAGGCACCAGAATGTATGGAACGCTGTTTACCTTCCTGCTGAAGTGGTACCTATTTATCTACTTGCAATTTCTTGCTTTCAAACTGCTAGGTTGGCAGGAGCTGGGACAGAGACGGGAGCTCACTCTGTCATGCAGCACTCGGGTTTCGAGCTGTGGACCTGCCGACTTTCCAGTCATCATGTTGAGTGTCTTAACCACTAAGCCACTGCAGTCCTCTTCTCCCTTTATGTATTGTTGCTACATTGCCATCAAACGGCTTGCGATTTATAGCGTCCCTAATATGGTTTTTGAGATGTGTGAGATGTTCCAGAAGTGGTTTAGTCTTGCCACCCCTCTCCATGGCTGGGTTGGGGATTCTGACCCAGCCCAATGTCCTATGCAAAACATCACACTGCCTCTCAAAAATATGACCTTTACGGGTTTTTCAAACCATGTGATGTGCAAAAGCATAGTTTACTGGTACTGCCCATTAATGAGTTTCTACCGCCCATCAGGGAAGTGACACCAGCATTTGAAGTCCTCATCTCTCACCACCCAGTATTCTTTACTGGTGCATTCTCTTTCTCTTGTAGTCATCTTTTGCTTAAATGAACACTTTCACTTTATGAAAGACTGACAGACTAACAGCCAGTATGCACAGAAGGCCAACATCTCTAGGTAGAAATGGGACTTTCTTACGTCATCTACTAGTACATCACAGTGTAGCAAACTCTTTCAGGTATGGTGCAGGAAACAGTTCAAGAAGCTGCTGGAAAAGTGCTTTTGGGAATAAAGAAACAGCTGATGCATCAAGGGCTTCTTCCTAAGTTCTGCTTCTGAAGCAACTTTGGGGTGGAAGATGTTTATTTTTTGCAAATCTTGGAAGGCTCAGGAAAGGTTAAAGTCATATCACCTATTTTATGGGTATAATAAAAGTTATCCCTTGATCTCTACATATTGTTGTATACCGAATGATATATTGCTGTTGTATCTTGCTCTGAAACAGTCAGGTGTTAAGTGATGTAGAAGTATTTGCAGATAAATAATGTTGACAGTGTTATAGTTGCAAGCATTTGCATTTGATATGAGGGAAATTTTTTAGTTTTAGTAGAGGGTGAGGACAAACTGATTGTGACACAGACTTGACAGAAGATATAGATCTTTGAACTGAAAAAAGAAAAAAAAAGAGGACCTTATTTACAAGTGGGGTTTTTAAAAAGTCTTCCCTCTATTTTTCCTCATTCCTAGCAGGAATGAGCATCTGTGTGAAATGAAATTAGTATTTTGGGAGGAGCAATCAGAGCTCCCTTAAGGTCTTGAAGCAGCCTTAGAGGCAGCCTTTCTGATTTGGGAGACACTGTTCAAGTCCTTGGATAGCAACTTTAAGGTTGAGACTAAAACTCAGAGCAGATTGAACATCCCTGAAAAAACTGAGTAAGAAATTGTCCTTAAAGGTAAAAGTTTCCCTTCCTCGAAAGCCAGTCATATTCGACTTTATGGTTCAGTGCTCATTTCTGTTTATAGCCGAAGAGCCAGAGCTGTCTGCATCTGCAGATGTTCCTGTGGACATGTGGCAGTCATGACTAAACACCAGAGTGCACGGAACACTGTTTACCTTCCCACCAAAGTGGTACTTATTTATCTACTTGCAATTTATTGCTTTTGAACTACTACGTTGGTAGGAGCTGGGACAAAGATGGGAGCTCACTCCATTGTGTAGTACTCGGGTCACAAATTGCTGACCTGCCGACCTTCCAGTCATCAAGTTCAGCGTTTTAACCACTAAGCCACCACAGTCCCTTTTCCAAGCTATCTTTCCAAGCTACGACCAAAAGCCTTCGTGGGATAAGCTTACACACGAAATATCCTTTGTGATCAACTCTCTGAAAAAGGCAACTGTTCCTCTCCAGCTGGATATGACAGTGCATTAATGTGACACAGATGTGCCCTCGGAATAATGTGGGCAGTATCCCTGGTATATTTCCCTGAGTTTGCTGTAGCAAATATTTTATCCTCTAACTCTCTGGTAAATCATTATGGAGGGGAGAAAGTGGCAGGAAAAAAAGTCCAGAAGAATTGTATTTGTTCAATTAGCAAAAACCATCCTGGCATTTAGAGGCATTTTGCTTTGATTGATAAAATGTTGAGATGTCTCACGCACATGAAAATTCTTTTTGAAAATAGCTCACTGGGGTTGAATTAACATTCTACAAATGTCTCAATTTTATGGCTGGGCATATCTTTAGTCCTGTAAAAAAATTAGTAATGGCAAATAATAAGACCCTATTAATGTCTTTATAGGCTGATGGGCCAAACCAAGCATGCACAAAAGGATAATTTAAACCAGCAATCAGTTCCTAGCAGCAATTATATGGCCTATGTTTTCCTCTATGTCACCCTCTTTCAAACTTCCATGGAGCTCTGGTTCCAAATTGGACTTCCAGAACTTGATTTTTATGTCTCAATGCTTGGATTATTTGGTGTCGAACAAAAGTTTTACTGTATTTCAGACTCCAATCCCATCTCTAAATAGATTACAAAACATCTTTGTTTGTTTTTTTGGGGTGGGGCAGGGGGGTGTCAAACACATCTTCATTAAAAGTTGAGATCACATTAATGTGTCAAAGATGTTATTTTGGCAGGCCTTTATATGTGAGCAACCAAACTTGCAGATTCACCTTCATGGTGACCAAATATAAAACTAAACAAGCTAATTTGTAAACTACTGGTGATGAGAAAAGCTCTTGCTATGACAATCAGATGCCTTTCAGTAACTAAGGAATTCCTTCTTCTATTGCTGTGCTATTTGTAATGTTTAGCTTGATGCCAACAAATCTTCAAACTTCAAGGCTACCTAGTGTCAAGGTTTTACTCTGCATACCAACAATTTCTCAAGTTCACCTCTTTACTTTTCCCCACAGCGAAGAAGGCTAGTAGTTGTCATTTGAAATCAAATTAAAACATACCTGGGATCAAGACCAGATTTACCATTAAGAGTAATGTTAGGTGGCAGGTTTTGAATATCACAAACAAGCAAGAAAATCTATTTTATCAATTTGTCATAGTTGTATCTTTACTGCCAGGAATCTGATTGTGAGATTTTGTGCTTTTGTGCCTTGTATCCCAAAAGAACCTGGGGGTGGGCTTAAGTGGTATATACCTTTACCTTGCAAGAAAGGGGGGTGGAGGTGGATTTGCTGCTTTGTCTTCAGTTTAGCCTTCTACTTGGCATGAAACATGCCAGGAAACCCTGTGATTTCAGCAAGGACCCTGTGGGACAACAATGACTTTTATAAATAAATCACCATATTCACTTTTTTAAAAAAACACCAGTTTTTACAACAGAGGAATATCCACTATGCTGACCTGATTGCTTTGGACAATCTCTGATCTAGTGCCACAAGCCCCATTCAAGTGGTTACCTATGTCAGTTTATCTAAGACAGGGATGGCTAACCTTGGTGCTCTAGGTGTTCTTGGGCTTCAAGTACCAGAAGACTAAGTCAGAACACCTGCTGATCAGGGCTTCTGGGAACTGAAGTTCATTAACATAAGGAGCACCAAGGTTGGCCATCCCTGATCTAAGAGACCTGATTTCTCAGCTACCAACATCTCAGGCTCTCCCTCAGTCAGTTTGGCTATAATATAACAATGTGGTCCATTCTGTTTGCTGTCAGAAAAACCCTGACAATTGGGCCAAATATAGCTTTTTATCTCATGAGGATATTGACATTTCCCATCTGAGGATTTTTTTGGTTCTCTCTATGAGAACCAAATACAGCAAAATGGAGTTCAAAGAAGAAGGATGTCTGACTCATGAGCTGCTTCCCTTAATGCATAAGAGACTTGGCTTTCAGAAAGAAAACAATTAAATGGTTTCATTTCCCCTCAGATAAGAGCCTTTCTCAGTGATAAGAAGGGTAGACCTAGGGGCATATTTCCCATGCTTGTCTCTACAGAGCTTTGTAGGTCATTGAATAACTTCAATTCTTTCCAGCAACCTGTAATAGTAGAATGTATAGCATTTCATTGTTCTAATACATGTATATGGGTGTTCTTGGATTACAATTCCCAGAAGCCCTAGTGGGAGCAGGTCCCAGAGTCCTAGGCCCCCGCCAGGGGGCGGCAAATTTGGCTTACGCCCCGGGTGGCTGAATCCCATGCTACGCTACTGGGTGAGACTTTAAATTGTAAAAATGAAGCCACTTTTTGGTAATTTCATTCCATAGTTCTTTTTGCCTGATCTAGTGTGAGAAAGATTAGCTGGCACAACAAGTTTGCTGTTGCCTGGGATATGCCTGAATGTGGTTCAAAAATACCACAATATTTGAGGAGACTCTTTCTGTGTACCCCATCATGAAGCTGAATTCTAAAGAGATTTTGTTGTCTCTCCAAGTCCGGGCATGTTCTTTGTTAAAAGGCTTTTCCAAACATGCATTAGTGAATACATTCTGTAGCTGTCAAGGACTGTAGTGAGTCAACTGGTTAAGATGCTGAACTCACTGAATGAAAGGTTGGAGTTCGATTTCCAGGTACGTTGTGAACTCCCGTCTCTGTCCCAGCTCCTGCCAACCTAGCAGTTTGAAAGCAAGAAATTGCAAGTAGATAAATAGGGACCATTTCGGTGGGGAGGTAAATAGAATTCTGTGTCCATGGAAACATCTGCAGATACAGACAGCATGGCTCTTTGGTTATAAAGAGAGATGAGCACTGAACACTAGAGTCAGATACGACTGGCTTTTGAGCAACGGTAACCTTTACCTTAACCTTTGTAGCTGTCATACCTTTCAACATACATTAGTTTAATAAGTAAAGTGGTTTATATTGTTCTGCTCATTGAATTTTATACCAGGTTAAATAGATTTTTAATCCTATACTACCTCAAGAGATTTTAAAGCAACTATATGTGGAATGATAACATTTTATCTGGACAGCTTACTAAGAGATATGTGAAGCTATAAAGACTGCAGTTTACCCAGACTGCCCAAAGATCTTTGCCGCAAAGTTAGAGCTTGGAGGTTTTCTCAACACTTTATCCACTAATGACAGACATTCACTGAGATTAGCCAGAGCTGTTCTTCCCTGGACCATTATATAGTGCAATATAATAGAATACATGGATAATAGGCAATAAATTGTTTGTACTGTGAGGAAAGAAGAATTAACATATGAACAATAACTCCACAGGAATTTTAAAAAGGCAATCCATTATTTCAAAATAAAATGACTGAATCTTCATCACTTTTATTAAAAGAAATCCTACAAAGCTAAAAAGACAGGCAGACATAAAGAAATATTGAAGATATTAATATTAAAAAAATTCCAGATCTCAGATGTAGTTTCTTAATTGAAGAAATGAAAACAGGAGAGTCATTCATCCATCTTTGTCCAGCCTCAAGATGAATGGGGAGCAAGGCTGTTCTAGGTGTTCAAATAAATCATGCTGTATATCTGAATCAAAACAGGCCATTGTGAAGAAGGTATTTGCTTGTGCTTAGGGGGGAAGCAGAACCAAATGTTGCATTTCTTCTTGAGTGCTATCAAGTTATTTGGGACACATTTTGCTGCTGTTGTTGTTTTTACCATGTGGAGTTTGGCCACTGCGTTGGCAGGAGCTGGAACAGAGATGGGCGCACAATCCATAATGAAGTACCCGTGTCTTAAACTGCTGACTTGACAGCCTTCCAGGTAACAAGGTGAGCTTTTTAACCACTGAGCCCCCACAGCCCCACTATTTCTATTTGAAGGACACAGATACAGTAATACCTCGGATAACGTTTACCTCCGATAACGCTAAAATCGCATAATGTTAAGTAATCTGATGGGGAGAACTGCATCGAATAACATTAAGATCCTATGGGATGGATCGGATAACAACCGCTAAAGCCTGTGCAGTTACAATGTATCTCTATGGAGCTTTAACGTTATCCGATCCATCCCATTGGATTTTAACATGCATCGGATAACACTAAAAATCAGATTACACCAAGACTTGTGGAACCAAGTTTTAGCATTATGTGAGGTTTTATTGTATTTAATTTTATAGATTTCTACAAAACCAATCACTCCCACATAGCCATTAAATCGTGCAATACATTGTATATACATACATCTTTGTAATGACCCAGCGAGCCCTGGTACCATTTTAGAGTGGGGTGGAGGTTGGAAGGACATTCAATCACCATACATAATAAAACAATAGTTTCTCCCCCTCCTCCAGTATGGCTTGGCCTTGGATTTTGCCTTCTTGCCTCAAGACTAGGAGAAGTATAGCAAGTCCCTGAGGCTTTGGCCAATGGCTCTGAGACTTTTCAGCCCAGCTTAAGTTCCACTGATTTCAACAATTCTTCTTTAAGCATGAATCTGTCTGGTTCTAACTCACCCTAAGTGCTGATGGAGCCGAGGCCACGTTAGCTCTGTGTCTGTGAATTTGCTCAGTCAAATGTTTCAGTGCTAGAAAACATGTGTGTCAGTACAAAGTCTGCCATCAGAATGAGACCACTTTGATGTATTGTCTAGGGGTTCTCAACCTACAGCTCATGGGCCAGATCTGGCTTGTGGTGCCAAATAGTCCGAACCCTCCTTGCCCTCACTCCAGCCGCCACCAGAATCGGCCATAGACTCATTTACAGCTGTCATAAATGCATCTCTCTTCTTTCACACCTGCTCTGGAGGAGCCTACAACTGCCTGCTGCTGATATTGGTAGGGGACTGAATCAGTGAGAAAGAATTAGGTCTTCCTCATCCTATTGATGGAAGCCATTCCTTCAGCACAGAGAAGTTAACCGGATACCCCTCTGAGATACATTGTTGTTGTTTTGCAAAGTTACTAACTGTTGAGCATTTTCTGTCACAGATTTTCCAAAGGGAATATCCCCTGTATCAGAATACAATTTTTTTGTCTGTGGGAGACAATTTAAAAATTCCACAAGGACCTGGAATAAATTATTTCTGAAAGCAGGGAAAAGGATATTGTAACAAAACAAATTCAGTTTTTGCCAGCCTAAGGGATATCTAAAATTACAAAGGTTTTTGTTTCAATTTTTTTTTTACATTTTCACTTTGGTTTTTTTTCTGTTTTCAAAAACAGTTCACCCTTTAAACCTGGGAGAGAAAACCTCTTATAAATATGCATTTGTGTGCCTACAAAATGTCTTCAATCCAAAAACTGCTGATTAAAAGAAAACAGTGTCTATGTTTATAGTAGTAATATGTATATTGGTGTTTCAAGGCTGTTTGGCCAATATACCTTTGCTGTTGACTGTCAACATAAAATCTTTCTGGAGTATTAAATCTCTTTTCTTTTATGTGGCTTTTGAGAATGAGCAAGACACCAGAAACTTGAAAAAGAAAGGAGAAACTTTCCAGTTTGTAGTTCATGCTCATATTATTTATAGTATCACTTTGTAGAAAAATCCAGTTGGGGCCTACCTTTAACATCCTGGCCTGCTCCAAAGGCCACACTCAGTTCTAATTATCAATGTAAACAGGGATTCTTCTCACAGATTTCAGCGGCATTACTTCAGTTTTACACAGGTAGAGCTGAGAATAGTATTTGCCCCTGGGTCTTTGGATGAGAAGGTGAAGAAAATCAATTTCAATATTGAATAAGATGCCTGTGGAGAAGGTCATTAAACTCTATAGGACTAGAATTTTAATGAAGGAATCTAACAACACGGGGGGATCAAGGAAAGTTTAATATGTGCTTTTCAGAACTGTAAATGAGGATTTGTATGAGTGTGTAAAGTTATGAATTAAATAACTATGCATGCAAAGTCATAGCATACTACTTCCTCTATGTATGTATGTATGTATGTATGTATGTATGTATGTATGTATGTATGTATGTATGTATGTACGCATGTACGCATGTACGCATGTATGTAGCATAACCAATAGGCAAGTGCTTTGTTGCATATGGAACTGAGGCAGACTCATGGCCCAAAAGCTTATGTAAACCTTATTTCACAATTTATCCCTTGATTACATTTTTATTCTTATCTTTGTTAGCATGTATATAGCCACCCTTGTTCCTACCTCCTCACCCGGTCCTTGTTTTTAATAACCTTTGTAATTTTATATCTTGGAAATAACTGGGAATTGTTTAATCTTTTTTAGCTTAATCTGTTAACATTGTACTAATTTATATTTTTAATCTATTAAGAGGATACTGTATACTGAGTTGTTTTCTTTAATTATGTATTTCTTAAATTTGTTTATGTAAGCCGCCCAGAGTCGGGTTTCGACCCGATTGGGGCGGGATAACAAGTTGGAAATAAATAAATAAATATAGCATGGCTATATAGCCATACTATATAGCATGGTTTGGTTTGAGTATCTGGTTGCAGAAGAAGACATTAGGAGTTTGATTCCCCACTGTGTAGCCTTGCGCAAGCTACACAATCCCAGGATGCTCCCAGAAAAAGGGACCGGTAAACTCGACTATGCAATTGAACAGCCACAACAAAACTACTTCTGAGTATTCTCTATCTAGAGAACCCTGGAAAGGGTCACCATAACTTTGAATTTTTTGGAATAGTAGGCGTGTTAGTCTATGGTTCAGGCATATCAGAAAACAAAACAAAACAAAACAAAATAAAAACAATAACACTGTAGCACTTTAAAGACTAAGTGCTATTTTTCTATTGTTAGCTTTCATGGATCAAGTCCACTTCTTCAGACAAAGAGTGAAATTTACAAGCATGATTTTTATACACCAAATTCAGGGGGCCAAAGGGAGAAGGGGTGTGGTCAAGAAAGATGACAGACAAGCAAGCACAACAATAAAGCTTCACATAGCCATTAGCAACAATAGATTATTCAGATTAGCTCTAAATGAATCCCTTTCAGTCTCAAGGTTGCTGAGAAAGCACCACACAGAAAAAGGCAGCTTTACTTGTGCTTCTGCCAATGTGATTTATGCCATCTCTTGCCAAAAATGCCTGTCCATGCTTTATGTAGGACAAACAGGATACCAAAGTTTTGGTGAAGGCAGTGGCACGGCAGTTACAGGGAGTCTTGGATGAAGCGGATTATCTGGACCCTTTTCAGTCAGGATTCAGGCGCAGATATGGTACGGAAACTGCATTGGTTACACTGGTGGATGATCTCTGGAGTGGGATGGGGGTCATCCATCCATCCTGGCTCTTCTTGACCTCTCAGCAGCTTTCAATACCATCAATCACGGTGTCCTTCTGGGAAGGCTCGGAGGATTTGGGATCCAAGGCACTGTATGGTCCTGGTTTTCCTCATTTCTAAAGGGCTAGACCCAGTTGGTGTGTTTGGAGGACGAGATGTCCAGGCCAAGGCCCCTTCAAAATGGGGTGCCTCAGGGCTCAGTACTCTCATGTCTCCTATTTAACATTAACATCTACATGAAACCACTGAGCAAGATCATTTGTTCCCATGGGGTGAGGTGTCATCAATATGCTGATGATACCCAGTTATATATCTTGGCCTGTGGAGATCCAAGCAATGCAGTGGAAGTCCTGTCCAGGTGCCTGGATGCTGTCAGGGACTGGATGGGGGACAACAGGCTTCAGCTGAATCGTGGCAAGACTGAGTGACCGTGGGTTAGTTTGAGCTTCTGCTCTCCCTTAATCTTTTAATCTTTTTATTTTCAAGATTTAGTTTTTAATTTTTTAATTTATTATTGGAATCTGTTGATCTTTTAAAATAAAAAAACCCTTTTAAAATATTTTATAACTGTAACTTCGATGTTTTAGGTAATGTTTTTGGTTTCTATTATGTTATATTTTTATGATGTGTAAACTGCCCTGAGTCGCCCGGTGAGGAGGGCGGTACATAAATGTGAATAAATAAATAAATAAATAAATAAAATACTGAAGAAGGAGAAACTGCTATACCCAAGCATCCTATCCAGGGAAGACAACCCTGCTCCCCCCCGGGGGGGGGGGAAAGAGTCTGCTCCTCCTTCTTGAGACTATCACATTTCTGAGACTAAAGAGAGGATGGAAGGAGTGGTGCAATTCCAATGTGTGGGCTCCACAAACTTCAGAGCCTGAGTCTACATGGCTTGAGAAATAATGCAGGCCACCAGATCTTAGATGGTGATGAGTTGAGAGAAAATCATCTAACAAAAATGTTAGTTCATTGGAAAGGCCTCTGATGATGCTTGGAACCAGCACAGCAAAAACAGGCAAACCGTTTTGTTCAGGCCACAGACTGAGAAGTTCCAATGTAAAAAGTAACTGTTCCAAGTGTTGGTTGAAGGCAGCATCAATGTAGCTCTGGTATTTAATCCTCAAGGCAATGCCATTCCATGCACAAAAGCCAAGTGGACCATCAACATGAATCTTTTGCATTAATGCTGCTAGGTTTGAGAGTCACCCAGCAGGCTGGGTGGTTCATAACTATCAAATACAGTAATAACCCAGATAATATGTGCACCACACAATGTTAAAACCAGATAACGTCGGGAAATATGAGGAAAACTTTTGCACCGCACAATGTTAGGTTAACGTTGTGTGATGCAAAAGTTTTCCTCAAATTTCCCGATGTTGATCTCTGCTCCAAAGCCCTGTGGGCTTTGAAGCAGAGGTCTCCGGAGGCTCCCTTGCAAGGAGCAAGGGGGCCTCTGTAAACCCAAGTGTCCGATATCCAGTTAAGGGAACCGGGCATCAGACACTTGCCTCCCTTCCATGAAAGGAAGCCAGTGTTTGGATGCTCCAATCGCCGGCTTCCTTTCGGGGAAGGGAGTCCACCTTCCCCTAAAGGAAGGCAGGGATCGGAGGCTCTGATCTGCAGTTTCCTTTGGGGGAAACTGGGTGAACGCGCTCGCCCAGTTTCCCCCAAAGGAAGCTGTGGATCAGAGCCTCCACTTTCCCCAAAGGAAGCCAGCTTTGTTTTAACATTGTGCGATAAATGTATTGCACAATGTTAAAAACTGCATAAAGTTGAAGATCGTGGAACCAAACTTTAATGTTATGCGGGGTATTACTGTAACATGCTGCTGCTTGAGGTAGCTACCTTCTTCAGCCTAGCAGTGAGGCCTCCCCTGCTTACAATGAGAGGTGAGGACCGGTCCCTTTTAGGGCACTGAAACCAAATTGGGGGCGGGGCATGGGAAAAATCTGAAAGTACAGGAGTACAGGAGTATTGTAGCAGTAAGTAGGTATAGTAGAGGAGTGAATAATGAATGAATAAAACTGTGGATGAACAGGTCATGAATAAATATTAATGCTGAGGAGAATATTTTCAGAAGAAAAGGTTGTGATCAACAGGAAAATGGACTTCAAACCACCACAAATGAATACAAAGCAAGAGTTTGAAAACATTACTTCATGGACAGCACCACTCAGAATTCCTGAAAAAGAAGAGCTATTATACATGCCAACTAAGCCCAGTTGTCATAAACTAACATTTTAAAGCTCTAATGTTGACATGCAAAACAAGGGATTGCCTCTTGAACTTTAAACCTTAAATTCATAAAGAGGACCTCATCTCCCTGTGTGGAACCAGTATTATTGGTTTATGTCATCATCTTCCTCCAGAAAATTGTTAATGGAAAATATATTTTCACTCTGTGGTCTGGATAAATTGCATTGCATTAGAATGCTGCCCTTTGTCTGGAGGAGTGAATTAGATGAGGGATATCATTTAGAGGGCTTTCCCTACTGGGCATAATACTCAATTTATTTTCATTTACATTAATTTTTTCTACATCAGTGGCTGCAAGATGCATTAAACTATTAAATGCAGGCAAATTCCCAGTAGGTCATGAGTTGCAGCATTGAAAGGTGTAATGAATATATATTTAGAATGCCAATAACCCCCCACACCAGCATGGATGATAGGAGTATGCAAAATAGTGGGACTCTAATCAGTCGGACAACTGGATGTCACAGACAACTGTGGATTTCCTGAATATTCCTTTGGCACAGTAGAAGAGTTGCACTTTTTAACAAAAACCGAAGCTGATGATACAATAATGACACAATGAGGAGAATTCCCAATGGGAAGCATGCATAGTTACAACTATCAGGAGACTGCACGTAGAAAGAGAAATGGTATGTCCCTAAGCAGTGACCTTATTAAGGCACCACTGAAAATGTTACTGTGGTAGTGTAAGAATTTCTTCTTTATTGCTTCTTCTTATTGGGAAGCTCAGAAACATGTGTATGGGAGTAGTGAAATAGGTAGTCTTGTTGGGAGAGGCACTAGCGATTGGGTGAGAAATGCCCATAGGATCAGTCAGGAAGACCACCCCAACCATTAGGAAGAATGAACTGCTTGCAGCAAGAGCAGAGTATCATAAAAGAAGCAAATTCTTAGTTATCCAATTAAATTATTATTGCATTTTTACAACCCTGAAGGTGAAAAAGTACTTGTAGGATTTTTTCTGTCTGATATGCCAGAATAATTTTGTTGACTTTGGATACTAAGCACTTTACCTTGCTTGAACCTGCTCTGTCTGAGGTCAGCCCTATGTTGGGCCACAATGCATGAAGTATTTTTCTTTTTATCCAAGAGGCAGCAAGGGAAAACAGTCTGTTCCTATAACCCAACTTCAGGGGGATTGTCCTTAGAACTGCAAACTTTCAAGGCTCTCCAAGGCTTTCCAGATCAAAGAGGTCCACACTAACCACTTAGCCACACTACCTTGTTTGCCCTGGTGTGGATAAAGCCAAATTGGCTGATGGCTAGGGAAAACCTTCCTGTCCAGTACCCTCCCAACACTTTAGTTCACCCTGAATAAGCAGTGTTTCCAGGGTTTAAAAAACCCACCCAAGATTGAGTGCCTTGTCTCTTACACCAACTGTTCAAGGTAGGAATATCAAAAGTACCCACAAAACATACAGGCTCCAGGTCAAGGTATGCCTGGTACCACCAACCCTCTTAGGCCACAAGAATGGAACCCTTGAAAATATATCGGTACATTATTAAAGGTGGTTAGAAAGTCAAAAGGAGCAAAACATCAAAAACAGTTTTAGTGGGTACAAAACAGGCCAAAAGGTTATGGAGCAAGATAAGTTACTAAAAAGTTGAGGGAAGAAGAATTATAAAACAGTCCTCTATGAAAACAAGTAAGCTAGTTAACTTTTACTAATGCTTACATTCTGGCATTGCTTCAGATCATACGCAGAATGCAAGTTGAGAAGCAATGAGTATGGGGTTCTCCTAAGACCTTGGTCTGCAAATGTGGCTCTCCAGATGTTCTTGAACTTCAATTCCCAGAAGCCCCAATCAGCAGGAGTGCTGACTTGCACTCCTGGTAATTCAAGTCCAAGAACATCTGGAGAGCCACATTTGCAGACCACTGTCCTAAGAGATAATCAGACTAAATTAAGTAAACTTCAGTCTCCATTTTTATATCCAAAGTTCCAGTTTCCAGACCTTCCAGAAAATCAGCCATCAAATAATGATTCTCTCTAGAACTTCTTGGAAAAGAGAATAATAATCTTTTTACTCAACTGTAACTGGTCTTCCTAATTTGTTTTTGCATGTGCTAACACTGGGTATAAGTGAGAAGGGACATTACAGCCTACCTTGCTTGGTAGAGTATTTTTCCTGCCTAGGAAAATTTGAGGAAAGCCCCTCCATTGTTTTGTTGATAGTTTTCTTTCTCTGACCATGCTCCAAGCAACAATCATGGAAATTTCTTTCCATGTGGTAGAGACTCAACTTTTCCTTTTTTTTTTTTTACTGACTCTAACTATGGATGGCAATGGTAAGTAAAGGTACTTTTCTTTTACTTGAAACATTTCTAGAGTATTTTCACCAGGCAAAGTACTAGTCAGTGTGGGGTGGCAAGGGTTAATGAGAAATGAGCTGATCTCTCTGTGTTTCGATGTGCCACTGCTGATTTTTTTTGTCCCTCATAGTTGGCTAACTAAGGAGAATAAACAAAATCACCCAATAGCTTCACTTAACAGAGATATTTCATTTTATGGAGATCATTAGGTCTAGATCAATATTTGAGAATAGAGAAGACTTCTCCTTCCAGCAAGAATCCATTGGTAACCTTGATTTGTGCACTTTTAAAATTGTTCCTGGAGAAATAAAATATCGTTCTATCTTTTTGTCATTATTTTAATCTCTTTATTTTACTTGTTTACTATAAGCATGTACCTCTCTTCTCAATCCAGCATTTCTCAAATCTGCTAACTGTAGCTCGATACCACAGTAAAATTGTATTGAACACCATAAAGAAGAATTAAACAATAACCATTGTGATACAATGATTAAAAGCAGAAGCCTGAAAAGAGAAGATCTGAAAGGCATGGGCAACGACACCACAGTCAGGGCAAAGGAAAGCTCCCTGTGGAAAAACTGCAAAATTAGGACACAATCACTGAAAATGCCTTTTCTTGGGATTATTACTGAAGTAGAGACTGCAGTGGCTCAAGAGTTTCAAGATACTGAACTCGATGACTGGAAGGTCGGAGTTCGATTCCCCAATACTGCACAACCTAGCAGTCAAAAGCAGGAAATTGCAAGTAGATAAATAGGTACCACTTCAGTAGGAAGGTAAACAGCATTCTGTGCACTGTGTTGAGGCATGTCTGCCACATGTCCATGGAGAGTGCTGGCTCTTTGACTATAAACAGACTGGCTTCCGAGCAAGGGTGACCTTTACCCAGAGACTATATTTGAATTTGAGATGGGGATAGAATGATAGCTGAGCGCTGCTAGAAGAGTACCACTTTTGATGTGTTTGCTATCTTTTCTTTTGTGCATTCTTCTATGTCCTAGTGGCAGAAGCACACATCCCCTTCAAAACTACATATGCTGCCATGCCAGCTGTGAAATTATACAAGCTGTACTTCTTCCCAGAAAGAAAGTTGCTGGGTCTCAGGGTACCAGCTGATACCCCAGAGGATTTTTTCCAAGAGGTGGGATGAATCTCAGATCAAGTGGTGACTGAAGAGGAGATAATTTTATTTTATTGCCTCTGGTGGTTTTAATGGGGAGATAAAGAGGATAGTTAATGCCCAAAGAAATTAGGAGTGGGGAATCCAAGAAATAATCCCAAGAAGGCACGTTGGTACAGGCAGGTAGTCTGACAACAACACAAAAATAAAGCAAAACCCTGGGGGTGGGGAGAGATTCCCAAAGGAAGAAGGAGGGAGGTGAAGTAGAAAAGGAAATGATTCAAGACAGAGGCACAGCTAGCAGGCAGACAATAAACCAAGATGGAGGGAACAAGACACTTGGAACATGGTAATCCCATCTGCAAAGAACAACAAGAGCAAATCGTATTTCTCATTTGCTTCCAAGCCTTCAACAGATCCCAATTTTCCCCTCCCCCTGGATATTCTCATTGGTTGCTACCAGCCCTTATGATGCTATTTTAGTAAAAAATTATCCAGTCATGTGAGAAGATGTGGATGAAATACTGTATGAAACATTTGTGCAATCCTCTTGTGCAAACAGAAATCGTTTATGTTTTGGAAACTTTCTTTGCAAGCAAACCGCAAAACATATGAAAGAGCTTCTTTTGTATTTTGTGTCTTTTGTTGAAACATGAAAAGCCTAGCCCTAGTCTTCAAGGCAGTGTTGTAACGGAACAGGCCATGCAATGGCACCCTCCTGCGTGAAAAAAGACCTGCAGCAGATGCCAGGAAAAATTGGGCAGCAATTGCAATAATAGTCTTAGCAGTGGTTTCCAATTTTGACAGGGATGTGGCCACCAGATTTATATGATCCAGCAGAAAACAATAGTCCTATTCAGGTCTTGGATATCCAGTGTGGTGTAGTGAATAGAATGATGGACTAGTCCTGTGATGGTGAACCTTGGTACTCCAGATGTTCTTGGACTTCAATTCCCAGAAGCCCAAGCACCCTGTGAATCCACACAAATGGGTTTACTGTGATTCATCCATCCCACGCTGCTCTTGTCGCTCCCAGAAGCGGAAGTAAAATTTGCCAATCTGGGTGCGTTTTACTTCCGCTTCTGGGAGCGATGAGGGCAGCACAGGATGGATGAATCACAGTAAACCCATTTGTGTGGATTCACAGGGTGCTTCTGGGAATTGAAGTCTAAGAACATCTGGAGTGCCAAGGTTTGTCATCATGGGACTAGGACTTGGTTCAAATCTCCAACTGGGCTATGGAAATCACTGGGGTTGTGGACCTGGTAAAACCACTCCTTAAATATCTCAGTTACCTTGAAAGCTCTGTTAGGTCACGCTAAGTCAGATCTGACTTGTCAGCTCATAACTAATCATTCATGTATTATCCATCTGTTTATGGTGGCTATATTGAGAACTACCTGCTCAAGCCCTCTGCTTCTCTTCACTTCATTTTCCTACAGCATCAGCAATATGAATTTCTATGATCCTCTATTCTCTCTCTTTCTCTCTGTGATTTCTTTGATTTTCTAGTATCCTGATTCATGTGATGAACCTTCATGGACAGCAGAGGGCCTTCCTTTTCAGAATCATAACTCTTTATGTGGACTAAACCATGACAACTGTAATTGGATAGATCACACCTAGATAGAATTAATATAATTTAGAACATAAGGAACACCTGGCAGTTGTTGTTGGGATTTGAAAATTTATGGGAAACACAGAGTCAAGATCACATTGAAATGATTTCTGCTTACCGGTAACTAGATAACAATAAAACTATGTCTGACAAATAAATTCCAAGGGCAGAAAAAGATCCCACAAGATCTTAACTTTGTCACTTTTTCTAACACCTTCTCTACTTGATGTACCTATGAATTTTTGGATAAAAGCAGATTATATATCCCCCCCCCCCCGTGTATTCATTTTGCAACTCTATTGTGCCTTGCCATGTAGTTTGTCTGGACAATCTTGATGATGATGATGATGATGATTGATGATGATGATGATGATAAAAGTAGCTTAAAATTGAAAATAGTCTTGTCCTTATAACTGGCATCTGCACTTGTGCCTTCAGATTCTTGGGGTGGAGGTTAGAGGATTAAATCACTGGGCAATAGAGACAGGCCCATTCTGCTAGTGGCTCTAAGTTTATAGATTAGCGTATAACCCACCCATCCCAACATGGCTATCTTTTCAAATGGGTTTGAAACATGTTGGTAGCAACCTGCTTTCAGGTGACCCTTTGCTGTTTTAGATTTGATTGCTATTTTACTCTCAGCTGCTGGTTACACATCAGTTGTGTTTTGTTATATTGTAAGCCTTACACCAGAGCAGAACTCAACAGGACAGTCAGATAGTGACTCTGGAACAAAGTCTGATGATACATTATTCTTTCTTCAAGTGCCGTATCCAATTCCGAACATTGGCGATCATCACGGCAATCAGCCATGAAGATTCTCCTGCGAATATAATGCCATGGGATTTCATCTGCCTTCTGCATCACAGCATGACCCCTGTACCACTAATCCAGCTATGCAAGTCACTTTCTGGTCCTGAGCCCTTTTGGCACGCAAAGTCCTCCTCAGCCCCAGGCCAGTATTGATGAAGCTGCTGCCCTTCATCAAGATGGATTCAAGTGGGATTTAATTCACCTGGGGACCATCACCCTTCCCTGGGGACTTCGCCAAGGCCACTAGTCCTCAGAGTCATGAGGTTAGTTAACCGCCACCTGATGCTCGGCATTGAGTTGCTGGCAATATGGTCTACTCTATTACCATAGCAGGATAACATGGCCAGACTTGCAACGATACATAAGGAGATGCAAAAGTGTTGTTGATTGTAATTTTATAGATGGTAATATATATGATAAAGTTTTTGGTGGTAATAGAACTTGAGGTCTTTGTGATGAATAGCCCTGAAAGGCAGTATACAAACGCTTGTACTACTAATACTGATTCTGCTGCATCACCAGCTATATGTATGTAATAACTGGAGTAGTTTCACATCAAAATAAGTGCAGGCAGGCCACTGCTCTGCCCCCAAACTTTGGCTTGAGCAGGCTTTGAATTTCTTTCTCCCTTTTCCATCTCAGATCCAGCAAGGTCTTTGCTGGGTCTGTTGCCATCACGTTTGGTTTGACCCTTAGAGGCTATGGCAACCCTGCAGTTTTCTGAAAGAGAGAAAAAAGATATTTAGTGAAATATGTTCCCTTTTTAATAGGAAGTAATCCATTTTGGAGAAGTACCCCATATAATTTGGTGCAATTGAACTTCATCTTTAACCTTTTGCTATGATTTATGTGATTAGGTCACCAGAGAAAGTAGTTTTCGAAAGCATGATTAACCACTCTAAGGAAATCATTTCTCTCTTCAAGCACTTTATGTAACTACACTTCTTCAAGTGTTTGTCCTTCATTGTAAAATTGCCAGGATGGGGGCAGAGCAAGCAATGGAGAAACATGTTGCTTTAAAGAATTACATATGATTTTTAGAAAAGTGAAGAGCCTTGAAGACAATGAAGTCAGGAGCCAGATAGATTGGAAGCTGTGTTCTACAATTGACTCTCCAGAGAGAAGTGGTTTTAGTGGACACGTTTTAATAGCAGACTAGCGATTTCACATATGGAGAAGTTTGCACATATTAGCTCAAATTATGCTAATTAGGGTAGTAAGTTACAAATAGAGTAGGATGACTAAATCAATTGGACTTACAGATGCATTAACTCACCAAATTCCCACTGATTCTAGTAAAGACAAAGGTCATCCTTACTCGAAAGCCAGTTGTATCTGACTCTAGAGTTCAGTACACATCTCTGTATACAGCCAAAGAGCCAGCACTGTCTGCATTTGCAGACATTTCCATGGACATGTGGCAGGCATGACTAGACACTGAAGTGCATGGAATGCTGTTTACCTTCCTACTGATGTGGTCCCTATTTATCTACTTGCAATTTCTTACTTTCGAACTGCTAGGTTGGCAGGAGCTGGGACAGAGACAGAAGCACACTCTGTCATACAGTACTCAGGTCTCAAACTCCTGAACTGCTAACCTTCCAGTCGTCAAGTTCAGCATCTTAACCACTAAGCCACTGCAGTACCTCCACTGATTCTAATTGCATCTTAATGTGCTAAGCAAAAGGATTTCAGTAATTTAAATTTTTCTAACACCTTTTTGTGTTAGCCTGTCATTCTGCTTGAGCACATCCCCTTTAACATGCAGTGTTTTTAATTTTTTATTTTTTGATATTTCCTCTCCAACACTCTTCTATCAGAGGAATTAACATACTCTTTAACATTTAATTTAATTAATTAATTTTTTTTAAAAAAAATCATTTGTACCCTGCCCTCCTCCGAAGACTCAGGAAGTATTTCTCTCTGCTAACAATACTCACCTATGATCTGTTAAAATGTTTAAGTCAAATGTCCCTAATATTGTTCTCAGATGTTCTTGATCTACAGTTCTCACCATCCCTAATCAAAGGCCATGATAGGTAGGGATTACAAGCACAAAGGTTGAGAACCACTGATCTAAGTTATCACTATCTTTTAATTGTTGCTGCTCTTTTCTCTAGCCAATTTTGAAGGCTTCTGTAACATGTGTTTCTGTTGTCAGATCAACATCATTTTTCGAAGTGCTTCATGACAAATTATAATAGATGCTAAACTCACATTTAGATGTTGCTGGAATATTAATTCTCTAAGAGATGCAATTCCTTCAGAGAGGCATGCCTGAACCTGCAAATGAAACCCAGTGTTCAGTCCCGATGATCAGTCACAGATCAAAGCACACTGATCTGTAAAACAGGGAAATGAGAAAAACTAGGACAAACAGATATTTTTGCCACTTAAGGGAGATCTGTTTCCAGTGGTGGGCATCAGCAGGTTTGCACCAGAACTGGTAGCAGAAATTCTGGCTGGCCCTGCCCATCCAAGTTTTGAAATAAAGTAGTCTTAATTCAGGTGCAATGCAGGGCTTTTCCTTTGGCCACGCCCACAATACCACACCCACAGTGTGGTAGTAATTTTTTTGGAGCCCACCACTGTCTGCTTTGAAATACAAATTTGTGCATTGTATATAATCTGATACTTCAATATTAAGCACCTTTACATTTCATCTTCATCTGAGGAACAAACTTGACCATCTATTAGTCATGTGTGTGGAGTTTTTTTAGACATGGTGACAGACATCTGTCAGAGCGATTTTCCTCACCTGTGTGCCTTAGTGTGCTTTATTTCATAATTCTTCAGTTGAAGATGAACATGGTTTTAATCTGCAAGTCTGTTTGCTAAGGCCCAAGGGAATCCCATTGTGGGAGGGGAGACAGGTTAACTGTCGGGAATAATCATTTCCCTTAACATCTCAATTTAAACTTCGGCTATAACTATTTCTTTATTACCTTCTTTCACCAGCAGATTTACTAATTGCATGCTGTGTATATGATGAAGTGTTCCTTTGTACATGCTATGGTCTATTGCAGGGATGGCCAAACTACGGCCCATGGGCAGGATCTAGCCTGTGGTACCAATTAATCTGGCCTGCACTGCCCTTACTACTCCCGGAAAGAGAAGTAAAATGTGCATGCACACATTTATGACAGCCATGGGTCATTTATGTCAGCGTTTTGTGCATGCACAGGTGCGTTCTGCACACATGCATGCATGTTTTACTTCCACTGATGGGTGGGAGGAACCACATGACCAACACACCCAACCACGTGACCGGCACGCAGCCTGAAAAGTTTGGGCACCCTTGGTCTACTGTGATTTTAACTCTATGTATCAACATACCCTTGCTATTGTGTTATAGCATTTAAAGGTAGGACAAAACAGCATTCCTTTGGTCAAACAGAGAAGAGTTTATTATGCATAATAATGATTCTCATGAGTGTTGTCACTCCAAAGCTGAGAATCACATCCATTGAAAGACAGAGCATTTTTATACAGTTTCCCCCCTCATTCTTGTTTACCCAAAACATCTTGACCTGATTGCTGAGACATGTTAGTGTCAGGTTATACAAATTATTATTTCATACTTTCATCATAACATTTGTTTACCCATTACAGGGGTCTCAAAGGAAACTTAAGCAACATCTTCTATTTGCAATCAGGGAACATATATTTCTTATGACCCAAGTCCAGGTCACCTTCACCATTTCTGAACATGGGTTATTTGTATAACATTGGTGCAACATTTATGTAACATTCCGTGTACCCCTAACATACATAAGTTTCAAAATTGTCCATGCAGGGACTTTGCTATTATATACTTAAGCAATACTAAAGTTCATGTCAATCTCTAATTTCCTGGGGTACAAACTACATTTAGTTATAAGTAAACATTACTCATTTAATCATCAAGACCTTATGGTGGTCCACGTAAGCATTGCAATTGCTCTGTGTAAGCAGAATTTCTAAATTGCCACATCGCCTTAGTTTCTTTAGCATCAAGCAGAGTTTTGATTCCATTTTATTCACATTTCTTTCTATTATTTGATTATGCCTCATCAATTGTACAGATAGGCAAGACTGGCCAAAAGTATTTGGCTGCTCAAGAGAGTGTCTCTTCACTAGTCACATGTATAAAAGTTGACCAGAGTGACAGTCAAATTGGCATCTTCAGCTAATATCATATATAGGTGCTTTGGGGGGTATTTAGCACCAGACATACAGCTGTATCCACTCTTCAGCCCTAAGACAGTTGCCTTTCTCTCTACCAAATGGTATGGTGTCATTATACTGGTCTTGGACCATAATAAAGATTGATTGATTGGTTGGTATGGCATTAGAAAGACATACATGGAAACATTTTTCCTCACTCAATACACATTTACTTATCTAGAAATCTGTGACAGAAAAAGTGGCTGGGGGAAGTTTTTTGGAATAAAAGAACAGCAACAACAAAAATTATGGCTAAAGAAATGGTTTTAAATCGCTGAGTTGCTCTGCTCTTCTGAAGCTAGATTTCCATAAACAAACTACCTGTCAGGGTTTAGAAACCACATATTTGCATGTAATCTCTACTTTGGCCCCTAGTTAAAACTGTTCCTTGTTCTTTTTATCCCTTTCTCTAGTGAAGCTTCTTTACCGGGGGAAAAACCCATTGCTCTCTATGCATATGCTATTCTGTTTCGCTGTGGGCACAAGTACCAGTTGAAAGGTGCAGACTATTTCTATAGCAGGCAGGTTGTGACCCACCAAAATTCCCTTGCTGGCTGAACAGCGATTGACATTTAAAATATATGCAAACTAGGCTCCTAATTAAAGTTCAATAATGTAAGACTTTGAACCTGTTCATTGCCTTTGGAAATAATCAGAAAAGCAGCCTGCTTATCACCCAAAGTCATTATCATAAAGCACTGAATTTCCTACTGCCTCTTCTGCTCAACTCCATGGCAGTGAGGAAAAAGAATACAGTATGTCCAAGTGACAGAACCTTGAGTCTCAGGGCTTGTTCTTTGGATTTGTGCTGGGGCTGCTTCAAACACTGTTCTCCTCTTCATGTAGAGGGAATGGCAGGGATCCAATTTCAAGAGAATGGCTGGATATTATGGGGTGGGGTGGGGAAGAGCCACAGCTTGTACTGAACAGTCCACCCTATGGAATTTCTATGGGTTAATCTAGGTCAGGAATCCTCAAACTACAACCTGTGGGCTGGATCTGGCCCATGGCACCAAATCATCTGACCCCCCACTCTTGTTCTAGTTCCCACTTCCACTGCTGCCACCACCACCTCAACCCTTGTTCCCTCTGCTTGGATTGGCATGTCCCTAATGGCACTCCTTAGTAGAGCAGATGTTGTATGGCTTACAACATCCACCCTGCTACTAAGCACCATTAGGGACACAGCAAGCCAAGTGAAGGGGACAAGGGTAGAGATGGCAGTGGCAGAAGCAGCAGACACATGTGGCTGCCCAGGTCTATCCTGGTCTAGCTGAGCATGGGCAAGAAGGACAGCCTGCCTGGAGCCCTCCTTCAATCATGCCATGCAAGTCCTCCAGGCCAGTAAGCGGGGAAGTGGGATGGGGTGGTGGGGTGGGTGGCTTGGCATGGTTGCCAGTGGCAGTAGTGGTGGTGGTAGCAGTGGGGGCTTGGTGTGGTCAATTCAATTCAAATTCAAATTTATTTTTATACCCCGCCTTGCTCAGGCGAACCTGACTCTAGGCGGCTTCCAAGGAACATAAAGCAACAGTAAGCAAACAACATAGTAAACAACCACATAGTGTAAGACAACACGGAGGGGCGCGGCGGCGGCGGCGGCGGCGGCGGCGTTCCCACGCTCAGCGGCCGGCGTCCTTCAAGCCCCCTCGGCCAGGGGCTCCTTTTCACCTCCCAGCCGGTGACGGTGGCTGGGAGGGGCGCGGCGGCGGCGGCAGCGTTCCCGCGCTCAGCGGCCGGCGTCCTTCAAGCCCCTCGGCCAGGGGCTCCTTTTCACCTCCCAGCCAGTGACGGTGGCTGGGAGGGGTGCGGCGGCGGCGGCAGCGTTCCCGCGCTCAGCGGCCGGCGTCCTTCAAGCCCCTCGGCCAGGGGCTCCTTTTCACCTCCCAGCCGGTGACGGTGGCTGGGAGGGGCGCGGCGGCGGCGGCAGCGTTCCCGCGCTCAGCGGCCGGCGTCCTTCAAGCCCCTCGGCCAGGGGCTCCTTTTCACCTCCCAGCCGGTGACGGTGGCTGGGAGGGGCGCGGTGGCGGCGGTCTCCAGGTCTCCAGTGGTGGGCTCCAAAATGTTTTACTACCAAACTGTGAGTGTGGTATTTAGGTGTAGTCAGGAAAAAGCCCTGCATTGCACCCAAATTAGGACTACTTTATTTCAAAACTTGTTTGGGTGGGGCCAGCCAGAATTTCTGCTACTGGTTCTGGTGAACTGGTGTGAACCTGCTGATACCCAGCACTGCCCCTACCACTCCAGTGGTGGGCATCAGCAGGTTTGCACCAGTTCGCCAGAACCGGTAGCAAAAGTCTCACTGGCCCCACCCACCCAAGTTTTGAAATAAAGTATGGTGTAACGTAGGACTTTCCCCCTGGCCATGCCCACCATACCACACCCACAGTGTGGTAGTAATTTTTTTTGGAGCCCACCACTGCACCACTCCCCTCACACTCCTGCAACATCAGGATAACCAGTCTGGATCCTCAACAGTCTGAGGGGAGATGAATCAGCCCCTGGCTTAAAAAGGTTGAGGATCCCTGATCTAGGTTATGGCTATGTGTGAAAACTTATCAAAGACTAGGGGAAGGGAAAGTTGGGGCAGGAGAGGCTAAATGTTTGGAGCACTTTACAAAAATAGATTTACTTTTCATTTTTGTGAAATGATGAGGTGTCTTTCTTCCCTCCTTTCCCAGTTTATTATTTTAAATATAATTTTTATGAATTAAATAAGAGAGACCAGGGCAGGAAATCCTGGTTGCCTCTCTCTGCTGTCCTTTTGAAGCAAGTTGCTTGTACAAGCCTCATTGCACCTTTCCCCCCTTCCAATAACCACCGTCTTTGCTGAAGTCCTGGGGATAAAATATACAACTGACTAAGCCTGAAGCAGAGGAATGAAGAGGAGCATGGGCAGCTGGGTGCTTCAGCCCCATGTAGTGCAAAAGCGCAAATGTGTCCCCAGTGAATCCATTCCACACAGTCCTCTCCACAGGTGGAGTCATCAGAATGATGTCCATTTTGTCTTTCTTCTCTCTCCCCACTTTGTTCCTCACTTGATTTCATGGGTAAGAAACACTCTGTCCTACTTTTCTTTTATGTGGAAACATTGTTTGAATGACACTCAGATGTCAAGTTTTTCCATTGTGATACAGTAATATGTCAGATAAAGTTTACCTCGGATAACGCTAAAATTAGATAACGTTAAGTAATCTGGGGAGGAGAATTGGATCGAATAATGTTAAGGTCCTATGGGATGGATCGGATAACAACCGCTAAAGCCTATGTGGTTACAATGTATCTCTATGGAGCTTTAACGTTATCCGATCCATCCCATAGGATTTTAACACACATCGGATAACACTAAAAATCGTATAACACCAAGACTTGTGGAACCAAGTCTTAGTGTTATCAGAGGTATTACTGTACAAGGTATAATAACGAATAAAAGAGAAGAAGAAAAAAGAAAGGAGAAAAAGAGAAAAACATATATAACTACTATGTACACCCACCATCTTAGTGGGACATTATACATCTTCTTAAAATTATTCTATATGTAATATTTCATTTATATGTTTATATTTGCTCCCTCTTTCCAGAATGTTAAATATTTTGGTCCCGGCCTTACTCCTTTCCTCTTCACTAAAACATATTCAATAAATTCACCCCACATCTCTCTAAAACTAGACTTTTTTAAAATATCCCTTTGAAAGTCTTAATTCATAAGTCAGTTTATCATTTATTGCCATATTCCACTTCTCCTTATACCATTCATCCAGCTCAAATTCACAAAGCATTTCCCATTTTTTAAAGCAATAACCAATATCAAAACTGTTGCCATTAAGATAATCATTTCCTTCTTGTTCGTTTCTATTTGTTTTAAAAAAATCAATTAATAACACTATTCTGGGACATGCCTTCAAGTTTATAGACAATACAGAATTAATTTCCTTTATTTTCTTCACATAACTACACTCCCACCATATATGCAGATATGTCCCAAGTTCTTTTTTTTTTAAAATCTTCAACAATCCTTCTTATATTTTGGATTGTAATAACTCAACCATACTGGGGGTCATATACCATCTCCAAACTGTTTTACAACAATTTTATTTTACTCTGGCTGACATTTTTTTCCATAAACTTTTGTTTCTATATCCTACTCCATTCCTCTTTCTTAATTTTGACATTTTGGGGCCTTCTTCTGATGTTCTTCTGTATACAGGACCTAGAAAATCATATGGAAATTGCCTTATGTATAACTCCTATGAGGCATTCCAAGTCACTTGTACAAGAACGGCAGCATGGTTGTTGAACTCTGGAGCAAGATACTCGTTGTAGCAATATATCAACTTCATTTTTAAAAAATAATAATAAGTGCATTGGAGGGAACCTTGACAGTTCATAAAAATGTAAGGATGGGAACAATACCCACCACAAACTCTTATGATTCAGGGTGAAGGACTCCAAAATTGTGAAATTCCTCCCACACCTTTGAACTGGACAAAGGTCCCACAAAAGTGATGAGGTGGATACTTGATTTAAATTTATCAGCAAGAATGGGCTGAAATATAGGCTTGTATTCATAAGTCTTCAGACTAAGGCAGGTGAACACACATGTGTTCTCTAAATGAAAACTCATAAGAAATTAAGAAGCAATTAGACCACTATAAAGGAAAAATAACCTGAAGCAAAGGGTGTTCCTCTGTCCTGCACATGCATTTTTATGAGGGCATTTCAGGCTAGAGAGGAAGACTCTCCTTCTTCTCTTGATAGTCTCATATAAATAACTGGAAGGATCCACTGAGAGAATCCAATAAAGTCTGGAACATATATAAGGTTGGTGACCTAATATTGCTTCAGTTGCTTAATCACTGAAATGCCAGTGCCTGCGGGACCAAAACTGATAGCAGCCTAGATATTTTTGCAATGTGTTTGTTACATTTCCTTGCCTGTCAGGGGCCTTCAAAAATATAATACACTGCCCCATAAGGCACCTTCTGTAGAATATTAAATGTTGTATATCAGGAAATTTCATGAGGTAAACATTTTATTACTAGGCTGATATACAAAGAATACCAGAGAAGGAGAAGCACAGCAAATGCCTATTGTGCTCTTCAAGCTGTATGACAAAGAATGGTTACAACAGAGTTTGTGTTTCTAGATTGCTCACATATTTCCCTAATTTAAAATAATAATAGCTGAATTATGAAGTGGAAATGGAAATTATCTTAACTTGTCCCAAACAGGGGGATGAATTTGTAGCTCCGCTGGATGTAATGTTAAATGTGTGGCTTCTGTAGATAATGTCAGCTGCACCACTTAACTCCAACATCCTTTGCTGGAACTTCCCTTTGTATTCCATTTTTAGTCTATACTTGACCCATACTTGTATTAAATGTTATAGTGTTATCTACCACCACCAACAAACAACAAAACATGTGTTTATAAAACCATAAACAAAAAAAAAAACTTTTTTTTAACATTGTAGTGACCTACTACATTTTATTTATTTTATTCAATGTATACCCCGCCCTTATCCAAGGACTCAGGGCAGCTTACAATTCAAAACAATTAAAAACACATTACTTACAATAAAAATTAAAATTAAAAGTTAAAAGATTAAAAAGTTTAAAAAGTTTAAACAAACAACAACAGGGAGAGAGGTGGGGATTCTGACCAGCAGAATGAAGACACTAGATTTGTGGGGGGCTATCTGGGTAATTTGGAATCTTCTCTCTACTCCTCTCCCTTGTTCTTTCTCCTTTTCCCAGCAGGTCTCTTTATTAACAGTTTCACACAAGCATACAGCATATGGCACACAATGTCATGATCCATCATCCTTCACCATACTGTCACACTATGCTGCGCTAGGCCTACTCAAATAGACATTTACACAATTGATGATAGATGAATGGAACCTATTTCTGTATCCTTACAATAGCAAGAAGGAAATGTTCCTAGATCATTGTTTCAGGATGGTCCAAGAACAGGACATTTTCACCATCATAGGGAATGAACAACCTGTGTTATTGATCAGCTTATCAGAGAATTTGTTCTCATGATTAACCTGGTCAATCCAGAAGGATGCAACATAACATAATGGGATATTATGCCTCCACATCACTACAAAGAAGTGGTCTCTGATGAGAATAAGGACATGAATGTAAACAACATGTGAAAGCCAGGACCTGGATGACACCTTGAAGATGTTATGGAGTGAAGGGAAGTTGGGGATGTGATATAGAGCTCAGTGGCAGACTGTATATTTGGCATGCAATAGGTCTGGGGCTACGTTGTGCTTTCTGCATCTCATATGCCATTCATGATCAATACAGACTATCCTCTCCATGCCTGAATTGAGACCTCTCTGTTTGGTCCATGATCAACTACTGTTATAATAATCCTCAGTCTAAAAATGAGGAGAACCCCGGCCAGTCATTGTAGGCATTATTAGCCTGGGTAGTTCCAGAGTTTGGTTGAATAAAAGCATCTTTCTTGGCTGGTTTATATAATTTGAGCATTATTCCTGATGGAAAAATAGATACTGCAAATTATGAGAAAGAAAGGGATATTGATTCGCATAGTATAAGTTTCTATTATCTGCAGCGTTATAACTAATGATAAAATGAATTGGTATGGGCATTTTCACTGAACTTCTCAACATTTCAAACAAATGAGTATTCAGCATTTAAATATGTTCATGACTGGTTTGGCTTAATCTGCATTCCAATATCTAAGGTTTGCATTGAGTAAGTGAGGCTGAGAAGAGTTTAGGGAGCACGTAGCATGCAAATCTAAATCTCAGCTATGGAAATGTTCTTGGTTGACAATCTATTATTTTTCTATGAAACACTTTTAAATGTTTTTAGAGATTCAGAAGTATCATTCCTAAATTCCAATTTCTACCAACAATTATTGGTGTGTGTGTGCGCGTGCGTATGTGTGTGTTAGAGAGAGAGAGTCTCCTTGAGAAACACATTCAGGCATCCTCTGTCTAGGCAAAGACAACATTCTAATCTTTCCACACAAGAATCACTAGTGGACATGAATTAGAAACAACATGAATTAAAAACAACAACAACAGCAAGTATGAGGACTTGTGACATACAACCCAGGCACGAGAAGTTGTGTCAGATTCATTTTGACTATATAACCGCTAAATTCTTCATCTATAATTGAGCCCTCTCCTCACCTACAGAAAAGCTATATATATATCTACTGTATATAAAAGATTAAAGAATAGAGTCTCATTTAAGTCATTTAGAATGATGTTTTTTGTTTTATAAATGGAAGGACCTTTTTCTGCTTCAGAATCTATATTACTGAAAGCTCTTTCTCGGTGTGCCTCATTTGTTAAAATATCGTATGTTTCATGTTTCATTTGTCAAAGTTCTCATGTTTGTTGTTAAGTGTTCTAATTAGGTACTTGTGAAAGCACGCATGAATAAGTAAAGCAAAAAATAAGGAGAGCTCTTCACTAGCCAACTGTTGGCCGAAGTAGTATTGTTCAGCATAGCTTGAAACCAGAAATGTCTACTTCATGCACCAACTGAGGAGAGATTATTTCCTACAAAGAGTGAAATGCCTATTTCAGAGCTCTATGGTCAGGCAAATTGCCACAGATCTCTTTGAGAAAAGTGTGAGCACTTCAGTGTAGGCACTTGGATGAGTGGTTTCAGTACACTGTACCTTTTTCTTAATGGCACCTGGTTCTTTGCAATCCTGAATGCTCTGTTTCTGACACTGTGAAGCCTCTCTTTTGCCCAGGCAGGCAATTTTTTTACTTGTTTCTCCCAGCAACTTTAATTCCAACTTGTGATTCATCCAGCCCTGCATTGCTCATTATGTGCTCTGTATATAAGTTAAATAAGCAAGGTGACGAAATGCAGCCTTGTCTTACTCCTTTTCCTATTCCAAACCACTCCGTCATTCCATATCCTGTCCTAATTGTTGCTTCTTGATTCATGTACAGATTTCTCATGAGACCTATAAGGTGTTCTGGTATTCCCATCTCTTTAATTACTTGCCACATTTTGTTGTGGTCCACACAGTCAAAGACCTTGGTTTAGTCAATGAAACAGAAGTAGACTTGTTTCTGATATTCCTTTGTTTTCTCCATGATCCAACATATGTTGGCAATTTGGTCTCTAGTTCCCCTATCTCTTCGGAATGCAGCCTGCACTTCTGGTAATTCTACTACTACTTCTGGTAATTACGTCTGGTAATTCTACTACTGCTCCCTAGTTGCTGCCCCTCCCCACCACAATTGGACCCATCCCATCTTTTCTTTTCGTGTGGCTGTTATTTGCCAAGTGATTAAAACCAGTTGCTTCCTTGAAGTGTGGCTGTGATGATAAACTGTGGAGCAAAAGAGCCAAAGATTCTGCTTTGAGCTAAAAAAAGAAAAAGAAAAAGGTTGTAGTGAGGTTCTCCTGGAGCTCACACCTTAACATATGACTCCTTTTGCGACCCCAAATATCTACTGCAGGGGTTCCTAAACTTTTAAAGCTGGGTGCTGGGTCACACTCTCTCAGTCAGCTTCAAGGGCTGGACGGCCATTGTACACTGCCTGCATGATGGGGGTGACTTTTTTGTCCCAACAGCTTCAAAGGGCAGCCATTTTGTTTCTCAAATGCCCTTGGTGGGGTGGGAGGGTCAAATGAAATGGCACCATGGGCCAGATCCAGCCCATGGGACTTAGGTTGGGATACTCTACTGGATACTTGAACTCATAAAAGAATTTCGGAAGAATGCCTGCCTCTGCTTTATAGATAGTAGTAAAACCTTTGAGTATATCGATAATAATCAACTTTGGCATGTTTTGGAAAAAAAATTGGTATACCACGGCACTTGAATGTCCTGACAAGAAGCTACTATTAGGATAGAATATGGAGAGATATAGGCAAAGGTGCCAGAAGAGGGAGCATTTTACCCCTTTATCTGTTCAATCTGAACACAGAACATATAATATAGAAAGCCAGACTAGATTCAGATGAAGGAGGAGTAGAAAATTGGCTGAAGAAACATCAATAATTTAAGATACAGTAAAACCTCATATAACACTAAAACCTGGTTCCACAAGTCTTCGTGTTATATGATTTTTCATGTTATCTGATCCTCTATGGGATCCATAGAGATACATTGTAACCACACAGGCTTTCGCGGTTGTTATCTGAAGCATCCCATAGGATCTTAATGTTATCTGATGCAATTCTTCCCCCCAGGTTCCTTGATGTTATGCGATTTTCGTGTTATTCGATACTAATGTTATATGAGGTATTACTGTATGCAGATGTGACACCTTCTTGCTGGCAGAAAGCAGCAATGCTTTGAAACAACTTTTAGTCACAGTGCAAGAAGAAAGTGACAAAGTCTCAATGTTTGAAAACTGAACTATAAAGAAAGCTGATGGGGAAAAGAATTGATTCATTTGAAAGATGATGCTAGAGGAGAGCTTTGCAGATACCCTGGACTGCCAGAAAGGCAAACAATTGGGTCCTAGAGCAAATCAAGCCTTAAATGTCTTTGGATGCAATAATAATTAAGCTGAAGCTGTCATACTTTGAGCACATCACAAGAAAGCATGATTCTACTATGGGAAAGACAATAATGCTGGGAAAGGACCTGAGATTGTGTTGTTAGGAATTTTACCAGATAATACAGTATAGCTATATTAGATATACTGTATGTGAATATCTGCCAGAGTAATTTTTCAAATAAAATGGAAGATAGAAGGGTGTCTAACTATAGAGATGTGGAAAGAAAAACTACCTGAGTCCACATTAATGGCAAAGTTAATGACTTATGTACCGGTCAATAAAAGTCTGCTTAAAAACTTTCCAGCAAAAATGGTATGCCTACTATTCATATCTTGGAAGGAAATGAGATGTCTGATAATACAATACAATAAGTAGAAAATCTCTATTTGTACAATAAAATAATGGTAAGGGTAAATATTTAGCATTTTTATTTAATAGTTTTCTTACAGCTATCAATAAAATTAATATTTGTTAAAATATTTCATGAAAGGCAAGTGTAAATAGGCAGAAATAAAGACTTGAAATATATATTGAACATAATTTAAATATAAGTTATGTAATACTTTGTATTTCCTATTAGATTAATATGAACATTACAAAAATAATCTAATTATATTTTTGGATATTTATATCTAATAATTATAGTAAGTTTAGAATCATAGAACAACTAAGTTGGAAGGGGCCTTTTAGGTCATTGAGTCCAACCCCCTGCTCAATGCAGGAATCCTAATCAAAGGAGATCTGACAGATGGCTGTCTAATTCTCTCTTGAATATTTTCAGTGTTGGAGTGCTCACCACCTCTCAAGGCAGTTCGTTCCACTGTTGTACTGCTCTAACTGTTAAGAGGTTTTTCCTGATATTCAGCCTATATCTGGCTGGGATGATCAAGAACAGATCCTGCCAATCCTTTTATCTTTCGGGTGTTTGAAGAGTGCTATCATATTCTCAAGGCTAAACATGCCCATTTCCTTCAGTCTTTCCTCATATGGCTCGGTTTCCAGTCCTTTGATCATTCTTGAGGCCCTTTTCTGTACCTGCTCTAATTTGCTTGCACCTTTCTTAAATTGCAGTGCCCAGAATTGGACACAGTACTCTAGATGTGGTCTACTAGATGTGGACTTGACTGTGCGACTGAATGACAACTCTAGATGTGGTCTACCAGTGCTGAATAGAGGGGGACTAGTGTACTTCACAGGTTTTGGAGACTATACTCCTGTTAATGCAGCCTCCTTGAAGATTGTGTTATTTTTGAGCCACAATACGGCATACCCCAGGCAGCGGCCACCTTTTGGCAGCTAATTTTTCACGCTTGGTCGGGCAAAAGAACTGCAAAATGAACTCCCCAAAGGTGGCTTCATTTGGGCAGTTTCACATCTGGCCTAGATATGAAAGAAGAAATAAAATGTAGCCTTAAAAAGTGTTAGCATTTTGCAGCCACATCACACTGCTGACTCAGACTTAGCCTATGATCTACAACAGAGGTCCCCAACCATTTTTGCACCACTGACTGGTTTCATGCTAAATAATTTTTCCATGGACCTGTAAGTGGTGGTGGTGGGATTGAATGGTGCAAGAATATAATAAAATACAATAAAGTGATGTATCACACTACACACAAGTGGGTGGTGGGTGGAGTCCCACCTTAGTTAAGCAATGTGGAGGAGGGGCCCAGCCACCTGCCTCTATGCTGTGTCTAAAGTCCATGGTTTCACTCCATTCACCAAGCAGACCTGGAGGACCATGTTGAGGGAAGAAGGCTGCCATTGGTGCTCCCAGTTCCACCCACCCCCATGGCCCAGTTCAGGAGAGCCTGTGGCCTGGTACTGGCCCTCAGCCCGGTGGTTGGGGACCCCTGATCTACAACAAATCCAAGATCCTTCTCACTTGTAGCATTACTGAGCCAAGTATCACACCACTTGCATCCGATTCTTTTTCTCTTGGTGTAAAACTTTGCGCACTTCCCTGTTAAGTTTCATTCTGTTGTTTTCAGCCCAGTGTTCAAGCCTATCAAGATCTTTTTGAATTCTGCTCCTGTCTTCCAAACTATTAGCTATTCCACCCAGTTTTGTGTCCTCCACAAAATATCAACATGCACTGATGGTGCTGGACTTACTTTAATGACTACAGTTGACGGAGAGTTTTAATTAGTAAGACTGCAATCAAAATAGGTCCAAGATCTTTCTGGCTGAGGAAGAGTAACAAATGGTGTTGCCCACCTTTCCAAGCCAAGAGCCTTAACATCCAAGCCCAGAAAGATTATTTTGGCCTATGAGACAGATAATTCTACAAACACTCCTTTTCATCTCTGGCAGTAAAAACACAGCAGTAAGAAAGTAAATAACTAACCATATGCAGCCCTTTCATGAGACCCAATATCTCCCTCATTCTACCTAATGATAGACTGGCTTTGGGTAGTGGTTCTTCCTTTTTTTAAAAGATGATTTTAAATTGGGTGTCTTTGTGCAGTAAATAACTAAGAAATGAATGTTTTACGTGACCATCTCTTCTATAAAGGAAAAACAGCTCTCATTTTCTTATTAAGCTGCATGTAAAGCTCATGTATCTTTTAATACATTAAAAGGCACCCATAGTGAGATATCTACATTATATATGTATGAATTGAGCTGGCTAATTAACAGATTGAATAAAAGGGCAGATGGGGAACTAAAATTGCTTAATTGATTGATAGTTCTATATAATTGTTAATATTTTTTATGGTGAGACAAACAATTTTTGTTTTTTTTAAGCTGTCCTTCATGCTGGTGTTCCTACAGCAATGTGCATGTTCTAGATAGACTTGAGGAATGAAGGTGTTGATGTAGGCAAAAAGTCTTTTGGTATATCATTAAATAGATTTAACAACTGCCCCTTTAGCCTAATGACTCTGAGAATCCATGTTTAATCTGTTTTCCAGAGTCCCGTAATCTTATTCTAGAAGTCGTGATAGTATTATAATTTTTGTTGTCCTCTAGAGCTGATGCTGAAAACTTACGGAGTAGAGACATCAACTCAGTTAAGTCTCTCTGGTAAGGAGATTGTATAAATGATGTAGACTTGCTTGGCATTAACTGCCATATCGGTCTGCAGAGGCATGTATTATTAGATGCCACTGTTATGATCAGCATTATGCACAACATAAAGGGGAAGCAAGCCTCCCTTCTGTATAATTTTCAGTCTAAAATTCTCTGACGTAGCAGTCAAGGAACTGCAGTTCATGAGTCAACAGACTGTATTATTTGCTGTCTCAGCCCCAGTGATGAGATGCTGTAAAAGATCACACTATTGTTATAGGGTGAAATGGTCAAAGCAATAGGACCTCAGCTCAAACTTTGTCATGTTTATGTTTCAAAAGGAGCTAACATAAGGGGAAGCAAAGGATATACAGTACCTCCATAATAATGGTTTAATAGGGTGAAGTTACAGAAAAGCAAACAATTGCTATCTTAAGTTCCAGTTTTTTTAAAATAAAAAGCGGAACAAAAACTAATTTTATTGTTAATAGCAACAGCAATAGCAACAACACTTATAGATCGCCTCATAGTGCTCAGTGTGCTCTCTGAGCAGTTCACAAATTAATTAGGATTTTGTCCCCAACATGCTGGGTACTCATTTTACCGACCTCAGAACTCACAATGTTTTGGCTGCAGTACAGCAGTTTAATCACTCCACTACCAGGGCTCTATATGTATTGTTATATTCTCTTACTTAATTCTCCAATTTGTTGCATCTGCCTTTTACCTCAAGGTCATGTACATGGATTTTGTATTCTGTATCTATCTTCACAAGAACCTGTCAGGCAGATCAGGCTGAGAGAGACAATGATGGACACAAATTCACCAAGTGAACTCCAGGGCTCAGTGGAGGGTGTGAACGTGAACTTTCAAGCCCTGGTCCAACATTCAAACCACTACACTGCACTGTCTTTCAGTGGACAAGAAAGCATAACTGCAGAGCAATTCAGCTATTCCTTCTTCTCAATGATCAGGGAGAGATTGTACTTACTTGGCCAATGGTGATGAAATCTTGCCTGTGAAATGTACTGGCCAATCTTTGAAATATCTGGAATTGCCTTGAAACATCTGACTTCAATGGTATCCCATTGAATACCACTAGACCTTCTTGATGGCTGGAACATCTCAGTACTTTTCAATTTACATGTTTATAAAATTAGCTCAAACTTGTTCTCAGACTATACAGTAAGGAACATGATCACACAGATATACCATAGTTCTTCCAAAGTTTCTGGTCAACAGCAAATGCCTATTAGCAACTAACTGGCCATGAGTTAAACCTGAAACAAAATTTCATTCTGCCTCAGTTTCTTCAGTTTCATCTACCAAGCCATGTGTTTAAATTAGCTCTGATTCATACACCAGGAAGAAATCCTTTAGAATGAGTAATGTGTTTTCTGAGGACAGGAGAGGTTAAATCCTGACCAATGGACCTAAACTGGCCATGGGAAGGTTTGCCACCTCTTCTGGCACATGGAATCTTTTAGGAAATTGATATAATTCTCCTTCTCCCCAGGGAATGAGATAAATATCAAGATGAGAGGAGGAGTTTTATTTTTTTTGTAAAATTGATTTAAAGTCTGGGCTCTGAAGAGACTCACAGCCTCTTACTCTTGGAAAGAAATCACTGAAAAAATATTTTCATCCTTGCAGCAATATTTCTCAGTACTACCGTAGATATTTTATTCCAGAAACATTACAGGAAATGTCCTGTTTTGTGATCATTCCCTACCCTCCTTGAAATAAATGTCAAGAACAGCAGTATCAGAATTTCTGTGCAGAAAGGCATATTTCCTGTACAGGATTCATTGGAAAGGGCATTAAAGTAGCGCAGAATCTGGCAATTTGTTATGCCCAGATGACATGTGAAAAAATGGCATTGGAAAAGGTGGATATGAAGTTGGGAGAAACCAGAAATGTGTACTCAGAAAACACATGGAGTACTCATTCTGAAGGCCTTCTTCCCATGTCTGATGAAGTGGACTTGATCCACAAAAGCTCACATTAAAATATAACAGTCTGTAAAGTGCTACAGCATTTTTGGTTTGTTTATTCTTTGATATGCAGGAAACACAGACTAACACAGCTACTACAGTAATACCTCATAAAACATTAGTATCGAATAACACTAAAATCGCATAACATTAAGGAATCTGGGGGGAAGAATTGCATCAGATAACATTAAGATCCTATGGGATGCTTCAGATAACAACCGCTAAAGCCTGTGTGGTTACAATGTATCTCTATGGATCCCATAGGATTTTAACATGCATCAGATAACACTAAAAATCATATAACACCAAGACTTGTGGAACCAGGTTTTAGTGTTATATGAGGTTTTACTGTATTTTTTTTAAAAAAATCCTGATGTTAGAATCAGAGCTATTATAAATGCATGGCTTGGTAGATGAAATTGAGGAAATGAACCTGACCAGCTGGGAAATCTTGTGAATATAGCAGGAAGTCTGGGAGGAGAATCATGGCATGGTAAGACTTGGAAAACCGCCATGAGTGAAACAAATTGCAAGTGTTTGTCCTTTTTGCTATTGAGCACCCATCACTGCCGATTCCCAGGTGGTGCCAGGCCACAAGTGCGCCACATGAAGGAGTTTTGATTGATTGATTTGATTTATTCGATTTATATGCCGCCCTACTTGGTGAAACCAACTCAGGGCGGCTCACAACATACAATCGAATACAATATAACAGTTCAATACAATATCATAATATCATAAAATACAGGACAACAAAATAAATATAAACACAGTGTAATCCACAATACAATCCACAATATGGTCCACAATACAATCCACAATATAAAGCAGAGATACAATCCCAAAATACAGTACAATATACAATATAAAAAAATATAACAATATAATCAGCAGTTCTTAAAGCCCCAGCCAGGGTGGGTACATGTATTATGCATGTACAATATCAATACAGCAAAGGGCATGAACAAGAGGAGGAAACTATCTTCTTAGCCTTCTCACTGCCACCGTCTGTTGCCTGAGAGTTGGCTACTTCACTGGGCCTCATAGGTGAAACTGTCTTTCTCCTAGAACAGCCACTTGAAATTATTTCCTACTCATGCGCTGCTCTCACATCTCTCACACACTTCACAGGCTGGTTGAGAATCTTTTTTATTTTATTTTCAGGAAATAAATGTCACAAAGGTAGGAAGTCACACAGGGTGAGGTGATTTAGAAATGAAGTGGGCTGAGGAAACTTTGAAGACGAGGGCTTTAGCTTTTATTAGTGTCATAATACAGCCGGCATGTGTGGACATTTATCTTCTATTAGCATGGTGCCGCTTCCACAGAAGAGCAAATTTTTTTGCATCAAAGCTGCTTTTGAAGAGGAAATGCAAAGCAAGGGAGGAGGGGAAGGTGCTGGTGCTGGTGCTGGTAAAGAAGCTCCTGGGAATGACAATTAGTGGTTAACTATTTTTTTTAATAATGGAGAAAATAAGTGAGATGAATGACCAGATTTAGTAAAAATAAACTTAACCATTAAAAACTAATTAAATATTTGCATTTCGGCATTAGGTTCTTGCACTGAAGTTTGGGTGAACAGCAGGGTGACAGTGAGGATTATTGACTAATTTGCTCAAGTTTTAAAATGAGATTAGTTACATGCAATGTACGGACGGTTTGCTCAAGATTCCACACAGCTGCTTTATTATTCTTTTGAAAGTGAATTATTTGTAACTGTTCTCAGAGATCTTTTATCAGCCACTTATCTCCTTCAGCTGGACGTTTGATAGGGAGGGATAAAATGAATCGCCAGCTAATATTGGGAAAATTAATCAGACCATAACAGCAGGAGAGTAATGACTTAACTGAGCAGTTACACATTTGCATTTGACAGGAGAAAGAAGTGGAGGAAGAGGAACAGAAAATTAAAATACAAAATATATACAAGGGATCATCTTTATCCCTAAATTTAACACAGAGAATATTGGCAATGCTGTCACTGTGAAGCATTTTCCAGCACATCGTGCTTCAGTTTCATTTTAAGAGGTAAACTGCAAATGACAGATGTAATAAATAAATACAGTGGAACCTTGGTTAACAAATGGCTCGGTTAACATAAAAATTGCATTACAAAAGGAAAACCATAGAAAATAGTGGCTTGGTTTACGGATTTCCCCCCCGGAATGGATTAATTGGTTTTCAATGCATTCCTATGGGAAACTGTATTTTGTTTAAAGTACAGTAATGCCCTGCATAACATTAAAGCTTGGTTCCATCATCCTTAACATTGTACGATTTTTAACGCTGCGTGATGCATGTATTCTTCAACATTAAACCCTATGGGATGTATCGCACAACATCAAACTCCATAGAGATACTGTATTCAAAAACCAAGATTATGGCCCTCTCTCTACTGGTAGTTGAGGGGATTAACTACCATATCAATCAGGCATTAAAAGTGATGTATCACACAACGTTAACATTGTGTGGTACAAATTTTTCTTCAGATTTCTTAATGTTGTGCAGTTTTAACGTTGTGCTGTGCACACGTTATGTGGGGTGTTACTGTACATTATTTGGGTTTTCAATGCATTCTTATCGGAAATTCTGTTAAAGTAATTTTGCTATAAGAAACGTCCTGGAGAACGCATTGATTATGTTAACTGAGGTTCCACTGTATAGCCTTGAGGCTAGAATCCTATTAATCCGGGGTTCCCATTTCATCCATTCCATCTCTGCCCCCGCCCCAGCCACCCCTGGATGTGGACGTGGACATGTTTACAAGAGTGGAAGTGGACGTGGACGTGTTTACAAGAGCCATAAAACATGCTTGCACATGCGTAAATGCAATTACGTCATTCGCAAATGCGCTCGTCATAAAAATGGAAGCAGGTGCATTAACTTCAGCTTTCAAGGGGACTGGCTGGCCCACTCAGTTGTTGGGGGGCAAGGTCAGGCCTATGGGGTATAAAGGTTGGGAATCTCTGCTATTAATGATTTGTGTGTGCATACGTTACGTTGCTTAGCTCAGCACAACAAATTGCTACTAATTAACAAAGTGCCAGTCACATACTGGGCATATGCCCATTGCACAACTGTAAATGTGCCTCATAAATCATAAAACGATTGACGCATTTGTAGCTAGTCTCAATTTGTTGCAATAAATCATTTAATTTAACTTAGTGAAGGTAAAGGTTTCCCTTGCTTGAAAGCCAGTTGTGTCTGACTATAGGGAGCCATCAAAATGTCTGCAGACATTTCCACAGTCATGTGGCAGGTGCAATTGGATGCCAGAGCACATGGAACATTGTTACCTTTCACAATGAAGCAGTACCTATTTATCTACTTGCAATTTCTTGATTTTTTAACTGCTGGGTTGGCAGGAGATGGGATAGCTGATGAATGCTCACTCTGTTGTACAGCACTCAGGTCTCAAACTGCTGACTTGCCAGTCTTATGTTTGTCAAGCTCAGCGTCTTAACTACTAAGCCACCTTAATTTAACTTACATATGCCTAAAATTAGTAACAAGGATTTATGCCTGTGTTTTCCAGTGTGGGTCTGTCAGAGTTGTGTATGTACAATGTATAGAAGGATGTGCTTTAAAATTTAAAAATAATAATATGTGTAGGCAGTTGTTCAGTCCCACAGTCGAGTCTGACCCTTTGCGATCCCATAAACCACCACATACCAGGCTCATCTGTCATCTTTCATCCTCCGTAGTCTGCCCAGATCTATGCCCACCAAGTCAATGATGCCATCTAGCCATCTCATCCTCTGTCACCCCTTCTCCTTTTGCCTTCAATCTTTCCTAACTTCAGGGCCTTCTCCAATGAGTCCTCTCTTCTCATTTAGTGGCCAAAGTACTTGAGCTTCAGCTTCAGTGTTTGTCCTTCCAAGGAACAGTTTGCCTAGGTTTGCCATAGCTTGCCTCCCCAGAAGGAAGTGTCTTTTTATTTCATGGCTGCAGTCACCATCTGCAGTTATCTCAGATACCAAGAAAGTGAAGGCTGCCACTGCTTCCATTTCCTCCCCTTCTTTTTGCCAGGGAGTGATGGAGCCAGATGCCATGATCTTGTTTTTTTTTATGTTAAGTTTCAAGCCAGCATTTGCACTCTTCTCTTTCACAGTGGGCAAATTCACAAAAGCTGTAAGCTAATTTCTGGGTTACAGATATGGTTATGAATTCTGTCTTGTTTAAACTAAGAGCATATCTAGGGTCACTTTGGGCACAATGTACTGTATCTGCATCTCACCAATGGTAGGTTACCCCACCCTCCCCGCAAACACTTCAGGGGGTTCTGCTTTTTAAAGCTGCTAAAAATACAGCATCTCCAGTGCCTCTTTAGGCTTAGAATATCACTTAACAGAAGCAGCAGTTCAAAGCCCGATTCTTCTGTCAACACCCAGGCCAAGTAGCCCCATCAGCACACCAGATGTTTTTATTTTACACTTTCCCTGATACAGTCAAACCTCGCATAACGAGCGTTTCGCTTAGCAAAAAACTCGCATAACGAGCAAGTTTTTTGCTAAGCGGTTTGACTCGCATAACGAATTTTTCACTATGCAAGTCGGACTTTTCTCTATGGAAAAACTCGCATAACGAGCGTTTCTATGGGGGAAACTCGCATAACAAATTTTTTCGCTATGCGAGTTTTCCCCATAGAAACGCTCATTATGTGAGTTTTTCCATAGGGAAAGTCCGACTCGCATAGCGAAAAATTCGTTATGCGAGTCAGACTTGCATAGCGAATTTTTCGCATAGCGAGCAACCTCACAGAACGAATTAAATTCGTTATGCGAGGTATGACTGTACTCTGTGGAGGGGCAGGGAAAGTGTAATTTGGAGGGGCAGGGAAAGTGTAATCCAGTCATTTGACTGGATTGATGATGAAAAGAAAATAGTTTTACCCATCTTCACCTTTAATTTCCAATCGAAGCTACGGCTAACTTTTGTTTGCATGGTGAACTTGCTCACCAGCCACTTCATCATATGGACAAAGGGTTACAATCAGAAAATGAGCGAGCCCAGACTACTCCGAAAGGGGCAGCCTTCTGACCCTAACAAGGTGGAATTGGGGGGGGGGGGGAATGCAGCTACCTCCCATAAAAAACCACAAGCTGCATGGCAATTAGGGCACTCTGGCCTGCAAAACTGGCTACATATTTTAACACAGAAATACATCCCAAACACAAGCAGTGGTAATATATGTTCCTCAGAAGTAAGTCCCATTGAAGTCTGTGGAATTTACAAGTAGGTAATTTGGTATATAATTGGAATCTCAAGGCTACACTCTAGCAGATACTTGTTACAGACCATGTTAACAAGTAAAACATTTTAAAAATTCATTATTCATATTCTTAAAGAAATTGCTTCACATGAGAATGTACCAGTTAGATCTCACAGAAGCTGAAAAATAAATCCTTCAGGGCTAGGGAAAAAGTAAGTGTATTTTACCTTTAAAAGGAGGGCTGTTTTAATATGATCTACAAATTTATAAGCTGCCCATGCAAGACAAATACTTCTCTACCTTCAGACAGCATTAAGAGTAGGACTTGTTTATAACAGAAAATCTTTTTTTAAAAATAATTGTTTTGGAGTTGAATATTGAGGCTGAAATCCTATTGCCCATCGCCATGTGTTCCAGCGACTTTAGTCAGATCTTGTTTGACTTCTGCTCTATTAAATACTGTGTGAGGCAAACTGATTCAAGATCCTGAAAGGTAAAGACACACATTATACCCCCAACTATTCAAATCTTTGTGACAATGAGTGTTATACATTGCACTTTAGTCTTAATATAAACGTTTGCAGGTTGGAGAACCTCATGACAAAAACCAGTGTGTAATTTTTGTGGGATAATATATTTTTGGTTTTATTATGGATTGGAAAGTGCAAGAATAGTTGAGCTTGCATTAAAACATGAAGCAAGTGATGTTTTCCCCCAAACCCTCCTATGCAATATTCCACAAATGCTTAACCAGTAGAGTTCCTGCCCTTGCTATTCTTTTTATATCCGTATGCTACCCTATTCTTTTCTTCAGAGATCTAGTTCGTCGTCTGCATATCATTTGCTGCACGGGCTCTTAAAGGCATCAATTAGACATGCTGAGATACAGGTGGAAGAATGCTTAAGATGGTATGTTTCTCAGAGTATGGGATTAGTAAAAGATTTCACTCGGCAGGTTAATTGACAATAAACACAAGCACTGCATGGAAAGTGGCCCGGGGTGAGAGGAGGGCACGATGCCAGCTTCTATTTATACCTCTTCCCTCCAAAGCTTCACTGCCATTTTAAAAGATAGACTGTACACTAATGTATTAGATCTTAGCTGTTGTGGCTGCTTATTCTCAATAAATCTCCCCTCCTGTGGCTTTACACTTTCTTTCATGCTATGCTTACCAAACTGTCTATGTAGTCCATATTGAGGAAGATCTTACTTGTTATTTTGCCTAGGGATGAACATCTGAGGTCTAAATACCATAGTAGCCCTATTCTCATATATTTAAATTCTTATTAGAGTAAATTAATACATAGAGGCTGTCTACATAGGCATGTAGCTCATTTGTTAGGGCAGATTGGTCCAATTGTGCATGCACATCAATCTGGCCAATCTTCCCCAAACTACTTCCAACATACAGTGGTACCTCGAGTCACAAATTTAATGCGTTATTTATTTATTTATATTTATATTGTTGTTCATTCACCATGGCGACTCATGTTATGAAAAATTTGTAACTCAAATTTCCCATAGGAATGCATTGAAAACCAAAATTCATAACTTGAAACATTTTCCCCCATAGGAATGTATTGAAAAGCAATTTATTTGTTCCAGAAATATTCGTAACTCAAGCCATTATTTTCAATTGATTTTCATTCATATTGTGAAAATGTTGTAACTTGAACCATTTGTAACTCGAGGTACCACTGTACTTCTTTTTGAGACTCTGCTAGAGATTTAACTAAATTGTCTGGCTACATCTTATCTCATTCTCATTATAGTTACATGCTGGGGATGGGATAAAATAGAGTGCCGCCTGCTTTCCTGCTGTTGGAGGAAGTGTTGTTGCCCACCCACCCCCAGAACCCACTGTTGATTGACTCTAGCAGTCTGAACAATGGCAGCTGCAGGGGTAAAAGCTGATCCAATCAGCAGTGGGGGCAGGAGTAAAATCTGCTTTCCAGCTGATAGAAGTGTTCTTCTTATCAGCTGGAAAGGGGCAGCTGTGGTTTCAGCTGATGGAGCTGCTGCTGCCCTATTGAGGAGCAAAATGCTGTTAGGATGTGGAGATAGTAGCAACCTCCAGCAACTTTTAAAAAACCCACTCTACACCTGCTTGGAAGGTCCAGTGTAGACAGGTTCATAGTTGCACATTTTAATGTATGTGTGTGCTTCAGGTCTATAGTTTATTAATCTGACAAATGACAGGGGGGTTGTAGGATCCTTTCACATATGGACCTCCTTTGTTGTGTGAGGTAAAGCTTTAGCGTGGTCAAGAAATGTTAAAAAAGAAACAATGTGGATACCCTTTTTTGTCACTCGGTCAGGTCCCCTGTACCCATCTACCTCCAAGGAACCTCAGTTGACTCAATGAGAGAGGACTCATTTCCATGGATTATACTGTGGTTAGTTCCTCAAGAATCCAGGTAGTGGTATATAAAAAATAATAATATGTGAAACCCTATATTCAGTGGTGGGCAGCCATTTTTTTTTTACTACCACACTGTGGGCGGAGCCAACATCATGGCATCATAGGCGGAGCCAACATCATGATGTCATGGACGGAGCCAATGATGTGGGTGGAGCCAACATAAAAAACCCATAAAAATAAGTACACATAAAAATACAAATTAAATAGACATAAAAATACATAAAAATACATACAAAACACATAAAATACACATAAAAATAAATACACATTAAATAGACATAAAACATGTAAAATACAAATTAAATACACATAAAACACATAAAAATAAATACACATTAAATACACATTAAAATACACACCCACTCCCCACACCCAACGGTGAGTCACTTACTCTGGGGAGCAGGCTATAGGGAGCTTCAGGCTAGCAGCTTCTCTTCCTCTTCCCTGCTTGGGAGGACAGCAAGGAGGCCACGCATGTGCGCCAAGCACTGTAGGCATGCATGCACAGCAAGCTCTTGGTGCACACGCGCATTGGGGGAACTGGCGAAAACGTAAGCCCCCGAGGTGGTTCCCCCCAAAAGCCACTACCGGTTCTCCAGGACACTGGGAAAAGTTACTACCAGTTCTGGCAAACTGGTGTGAATCTGTTGCTGCCCATCACTGCCTATATTCCCAATGATAGTGTTAGTGATGAACATTCAGTTGGAACAATACACTCACATATTATATCACCAAGTACTTGAGAGCTAGAAAAGGATACCTTCTGAAGAAGGAAAAAACCCTCTAAAATCTTTTCTTGACTCTTTTTTTCTAACTTCTTCTGTCTATTTTCTTACAACAAAACCAGAAAGAAAAAATATTTAAAAGGGGGGGGGGATGACTCTACAATAACTTTTGCAATTTGCACAAAAAGCTGTCCATCAGAGGTACTCAAGTTTAATTTGAGTTCTTGGGCACTGAATTTAAGATGTTGCATACGGTCCTAGATTTTTAAAGGGCTCACGTGCTCCTGGATTTTTATGGTTTCCCTCAGGTAAAGCACACCATAATGGAGCTAGAAATATGATAAGCAAACAGTATCTCTCTAGTTCTGAATAGAGAAATTTATATCATCCTTGATCAGCATTACCATATTAAGTTACAGTACATATATTTTACTATGTAATTTTGTAGGAACAGATGAGAGGGGTTTTTATTGTACCGCAATATCCACAGATAATTTACTTTTCCTAAATACTTTTGTGGATGCTAGATGTCTCAGGAGGCTGGTAATGGAATGAACAACCTCTCACTTCTAAGCCATTGATCTGAATCAGTGTTTTGTCAGGAGTGACCCAGTGTCATTATGATCTGATGGCTCTGTGTAGTGATTTATGCTGTTCAATATAGTTTGCAGTAACAAAGTTCCTCCTGGTAGCTTATTAAGGGTCTGAATAAATCATATCACACTGAATTCACTTTCTCATCTAATCTGAATTTGGGCCATTTTGATGGAATTTTTGTGTCATGACATAAACATTTGGCTTGTGGTGGCTTGAAACTGTATTTACATTAGGTGACACTTTCTAGCAGGTACCTATACATATCCACATAATGCGGGTGAAGAAGATGGTAGATGGGACTATACCATGCTTATTCTGACTATATGATGTTAATCTATATGTGAAGGATGCCACTGGGGAAATTGCTCCCAATTTTAAAATGTTCCACACAATTAAAACAGTGATGGGATGTTACCGGTTTGGACTGGTTCACCCGAACCAGTAGCACCCCATCAGGAGGGGTTGCTGGGGTGGTAGTAAACCCCCAGGCGACCGGTTCGGTAGCCTCTCCAGCATCCCTCCAGAAATGTATTTCCCGGCAGCCAAAATGGCTGCCCGAAACTGTACATGCGTCAAACCTCCATTTGACACATGCACAGTTCTAATTTTTTAGTGTGCATGTGTCAAATGGAGGTTTGACACATGCACAGACTTTTTTATTATTTTTATTTTTGCTCCGCCCACGACATCATGATGTCAGCTACACCAACGACGTGATGACGTCACGGTGGGGTAGCGAAAAATTTAATTTTAGGGACTGTGGTGGCTTAAGTGGTTAAGACACTAAATTGATGGCTGAAAGGTTAGAGTTTGAATCCTGATTACTGCATGATGGAGTGAACTCCCATCTCTGTCCCAGCTCCTGCCCACCCAACAGTTCAAAAGCAGGATAATGTGTCCCATTTTCTTTCATAGAGCTATTAACATCCCAAACTGGATAATGGATGGTGGATAAGGGAGTGGATATAATAACCCAATCCTCATGTTCTCACTTCACCTGGAGGTCATGTGTTCATAGCTAAAATCTGAAAAAACAAACAAAAAACCCCAAATACAAAACCAAACCAAACAAATACACATACATGGAAAAACTACAGGTGGATTGAGGATATGGAAGGAAGAACATCCATGCGTGTTATCAGTCATGTTACATATCCTACTTGATTTCTAGTATACTACCTGGATAAAGCAAATGTGATAAGCAAGCCTACCTGCCTTTTGTTGTACAGTGTACAGAGTAGATCATTTACACAAGGTTATAGTGAAATAAGTTGTTTAGGACAGAATGACCTTAGACAGCTCAATGGTACTTCAAATTTCTTCCATGCTAAAGGTCCTGGGAACAGTAAAGATAAAGGTAAAGATCACCCTTGCTCAAAAGCCAGTCATATCCGACTTTAGGGTTCAGTGCTCATCTCTGTTTATAGCCAAAGAACCAGCTTTGTCTGTGTCCGTAGACATTTTTGTGGAAATGTGGCAGGCATACCTCAACCCTGGAGTGCATGGAACACTGTTTATCTTCCCATTAAAGTGGCCCCTCTTTATCTACTTGCAATTTCTTGCTTTCGAACTGCTTGGTTGGCAGAAGCTGGGAGAGAGACGGGAGTTCACTCCATCATACAGTGCCCAGCAATTGAACTCTGACCTTCCAGTCAGTGGGTTCAGTGTCTTAACTGCTTGAGCCACTGCAGCCCCCTCTGGGAACTGTAGGTTGCCTCTAAATAAGAAAAGCATCAGATAACAAGTAATGGAAAAGGTTCCTCTGTGTAGAAGACCCTAAAGAGTTTACCAGCAGTCAGAGACAGAGGTTGAAAAGTTACTTTGAGGGATTCCAGTTCCACCCCAGCGTAGTCACTGGGATTTGGAGAACTGCAGAAATATGTTAATTGGGATTAAGGAAAACTGTTACAAAACAATTTGGAAATGGTATCTGACTCCAACACGATTAAGATATCATGATCCCAAATACGATAAAAACTGCTGGAGGTGTAAAAAAGAATTGGGAACATATCGTCACTTATGGTGGGATTGCACTTTTGTTAAAGAAATATGGGGAAAAGTATGTATAAAATTGAACAAATTCAAGCTCTGGTCGAAGTAGATTGCAGACTGCACTAGCTTAGAGCAGGGATGAGCAAACTTGGCTTTTCAGATGTCTGTGGACTTCAATTCCCAGAAGCCCTGATCAGCAGGTGCACTGACTCAGGGTTTTCTGGTAATTGAAATCTAAGAAAACCTGAAGAGCCAGGCTTCCAATCCCTGGCCTAGAGGAGAGAATAGGTTACCACCCAGTAGCAGTCTATGTTCCTAACAACCCCTTCTCTGATTGGGATATTATCACTGCCTCCTGGCTAAGCTTCCTGACATGTTTTGTATTCATGAACTATTTTTTCTAGTTACAGCACCCTTCTTCTTGAAAACTGATTTACATATTATGCCTTTTATATGGTTGTTTAAGAAGCCTAGTTTCTAGGCAGAAATGTACACGTGGATAAAATAATGTTTGGAAGTATAATTTGGAACAAGTGTATCATAATAATAATAATTTCATGTCAGAAATTATTCTGAGTTGAAACGATTTATGCGGAAGAAACTCCACTCAGGGAATACTCAAATGAGGCTCCTTTCATGTCCTCAAGAGCTGGGACCAGTGATGGGCAGCAGCCAGAACCAGTAGTAGCTTTTCCCAGTGTCCTGGAGAACCGGTATCAGCTTTTGGGGGGAACCACCTCGGGGGCTTACCTTTTCGCTGGTTCCCCCACTGCGCATGCACACCTACAGTGCTTGGCATACATGCGTGCCTACAGAGCTCTGCCTGCCAAGCCAAGCAGCCATTGACTGCTTGGAGTGGTGCAGTGTAGAGCATCGGGCAGCCACGCACAGCCACAGAGGAACCGGTGGCTGATGCTGAGACCCTCGGCGGCCTCCTTTCTGTCCTCCCAAGCGGGGAGGAGGAAGAGCAGCTGCTAGCCTGAAGCTCCCTATAGCCTGCTCCCCAGGATAAGTTACTCGGCTTTGGGTGTGGGGTGGGTGGGTATATTTTAATGTGTATATTCTAATGTGTATATTTTAATGTGTATTTATTTTTAATGTGTATTTTTATGTGTTTTTATATCTTTTAATTTGTATTTTTATGTGTACTTATTTTTATGTTTTTTTAACTTTGGCTCCACCCATGTTGTTGGCTCCACCCATGATGTCATGGCATTGGCTCCACCCATGATATGGGCTCCACCCACAGTGTGGTAGTAAAATTTTTGGCTGCCCATCACTGGCTGGGACAGAGAAGGAGGCCCAATCAGTCTTGCAGTATCTGGGTCTCGATCCGTTGACTTGCCAGCCTTCCAGCTAACAAGGTGAGCTTCTTAACCACTGAGCCACAGCAGCACTTATGTATCATGAAGTGATAACTTCCAGAGGGACAACTTACTTAATCTTAGAACTCAGAAGTAAAGAGCTACAAACAATGAGTCACGTGTAATTATTTCTTTTTCTAGTAATGACATATTATTAACATATAAGGCCCTTCATGCCTTGGAACCTCAACACCTGATGCAACATTTCTCTCAACTAAACTAGCCCACACCACCTCATTTTCAGTGGCTGAAGGAGACCCGAAAGGTCACAACAAGGAACCAGGCTTTCTTGGTAGTCTGCATGTCTGCACTCTATTAATCTGTTTTTGTAATCATATTTTATCTAATGTATTTTATCACATTTTAACCTGATATGGTCAGATGACTTATCAGTTAATAAAGGATACTGCTTTCTTAGTGGTGGGCTCCAACAATCTAGAATGCCCTTCCAACTCATGTATCTGTCAAAGCTGAATTGATCTTTGAGACATTTTACAACATTTTGCTTCTGTGATATATTTTTATGGTTTACTCTATAATTGACCCATCTGTTATTTAATATTTTATGATTTTACAATGGTTTTGATTTTTTGTATGTTATTTAAGTCATGGATGCTCAACTGCCCTGAATGACCTTGACCAGAATGGCAGTATAAAAGTAAAAGAAATGAAATGAAATGAATTAATTAATTAATGCCAAAATTGCACTATGAGTATAACATACCAAGGGGTCAATTCATCATTTTATGGTGTAATGGTAACTTTTAAAGGAGTCAAGTTTTGTGGCCTCACTAAACAGTGAAGGGAGAACATTGTATGGTTCAAATGTTTCCTTGTTCCACTATTCTCTGCATTGTTGGGACCAGGTCTTGAGGTGGCACTGAGGAGGCCATAGTGTTGCCTTGCATCATTTTTGTAGCATTCAGTATATTTAAAACCACTTTACCTACGTTTGAGAAATGGGAAGGTTAACGGGTTCATTGTTAGAAATCATTACATATTATAGTAACTGATTTGGGAGGCTTTGAACTGTAACAATATTATTATTGTGTGTGTGTGGTAAAAATGACAGTCAACTATAGCGAAATCACTAAAGAAAACCATTTTTAGTATTTAAGGTGCAACCTATCTTCTCCCTATATTGTACACTAGCAGTTCTCAACCTTTTTAAGCCGGAGCCCGGGTCATGTTCCCGCAGACAGCTTCGGGGGCTGGACAACCATTTTGCCCTTCTTCCACCACATGGCACTTCCTGGTGTGGTGGAGGTAGTGGCCCCCCCACATGAAATGGTGCTATAGGCTGCATCAAGTCTGCGGGGCGCAGGTTGAGAATCCCTGTTGTACACACAGGTAAGTGTATTTCTTCAGAATGCCACAACTGGCTGCAGGTTCCTATTACATAATTATTCACTGGCTTCCTTAACACAATGAAGGGAAGGGTGTGTGAAGCAAAATCAATCTTAAGAAGACGAAGCAAATTTAAACTCTGAGTATGCACCTACTCTTTATGAACTTTCTTGAGTTAAGAAAGTGCACCTTGCCAATCCCAACATTGCAAAATAAATGTTTGGTACTACTGGGGTTATTGGGGGGGGGGGGCAGTCTTAAAAACTGGAAACTTACCATCTTTATGGTCAGAGCACAGTGTTCCTATTCCCTGCAGCATCCTTGAAAGTTGTTTTTTATCTGAAAAGTCACATTATTTAACCATGGATTATCTTTTATCTCTAGGGATAAAACAGCTGGAAGTGCAACCACCCAGGTTCAATACCTGTCTTCTTAAAACTGCAGCTCTAAAATACAAACATGATGGTAATCAACAGCTTTGACATTGAAGCACATTAACATGCAAAACACACAGTTACTTCCTTTCTAAACTTGTCTTTAAGATTAGGAGTTGGCAAGTGCTGTTTTGGGCTAGGTGGAGTAAACTGAAAAAAATTATCAAATCTAACCCTGTTTATACATTAATTCATCAATGGAGCACTATCAACTTGATTTTGATTTATGACACAATCCCAGGGCTTCCTAGGTACAAAGTTGTCAGAAGTCTTTTGCCGTTCCCTCTTCTAAGGTCACTCAGGGTCTGTCTGTCTGTCTCCCAATTATTGAAGCTACTACTCTATAGCTTGCTCAAGGTTATATAGGATGCTTTTTCTTCCAGGAGGCACTTGGTCAGATTTGCCTATCGTAACCTACTATGGAGTTAAATTTATTGAAATGAATCAGATTTACTACTTATTGAATTGGGGCACCTGGCCATGGATGGAAATGGTGCTGGAGTTTGCAGATCAAGTCCACTTTGTCAGAGGTAAGAGTAAGACCTCATGACATCAATTTATACACATCAGGTACAGAGGTACACAATGGTTGTTTAGCATAACAAATAAGTGGACTTGATCCACAAAAGCTAACATTAAAATACAGCAGTTAGTCTACAAAGTGCCACAAAGTTGTGTTTTGTTTACTCTCTTATATGCTTGAAACACAGACTAACACGGCTACCATTTCAAAATTTTATTATGGCTTGTGGAGAGAAGTAAGCACAGTTTGATTTTCAAAAGAGCATGTGAAGGAAACCCACATTTGATAGGAGTTAACTTTGGGGATACATTAAGGATATAGGAAATGGTTTCCTATGTTTATATCTGGCATTTCACACCCCACTGACTAATCTAGAAGCTCTGGCAGCACCTTCTAATAAAAGAAAACAAATTTCATAAACAGCCTATCAATCATAACACTAAAACATCAAGTCAGGAATTAAAGACTATCTCAAAGCTGGCAGCCAAAAACTGTCATAAATCCAAATAATGTCATAGATTTTTCAAGCTATGGGAGAGGTTTGGTTACATGGACCACACTAGGTAACAGTTTTCAAAATAAAGGTGCAAAGGCTGGTAAAATCTTAGATGGGGAGGAATGCATCAGAAGGTGTGAGAAACCAAGCAGGTGAACAAAGACATAGTGGAAGAGACGGTTCTTCAAGAGTTGGGTCATAAAGAAAAGAAGTCAAAGTGGGCAGTCCAGCAATTGGAATAAGCTCATTGGATGTATATGTCACTTCTCATTAATTCTGAGAGGCCTGTTCCTTTAGAAACCAAAGTAAACAGAGTGGTGTCCTGGGTTAGACCTTGGCTAAAAATACATTTATTTTCCAGTGAGAGTGGGAGGGGAAAAAAGAAAAGAGAAGAGAAGGAAGGTGATGGGATGGTGGTGGAGGAGAGTAAGTTCCAAACCTTTAAGTGCAAAAAATGTCACAGCCATTGCTAACACATTACTGAACAGAGAAAAGCCTAATAAACCCCCCTATTAGGATGTGATACCTATTTACTGCTGAATTCTCCAGGAAGTTTATTTGATATATCTAAAGCAATTTTCATCATCTTGGTGATAAGCAGCCGCTCAGTAGGCCCAAATATGTCAGATTAGAATGACCAAATTGTGGGAACTCATGGGTCTCTGCTTTGAATAATTAACTTGACTCTTTGTAAATGCATACTCTTTGCAAAGTAAATTTCCTCTTTACAGGAAGCATTTTGCTTTTGCATTACCTTTGAAAAATAAATTGCCTAAGAGGGCATTTGCTTTTGCATTCTCCTTGTCTCTCAATCTTTGCCCCCTACCTGCTTGTCCTCTTTGCCATTCTGGCTAGGGATGCCAACAATTGCACAGGATGAAATGTTACATTAAGAAATCACTGGCTCAAAATGAGGAACCTGAGTGTCACCACACCAGGGCCATTACACTGGCCGCTTTGATTCCTTCTTTGACTCTCATGGGTTTCAGCCTAAGGAGCAAGACTCGTTCTCATTAGAGAGAAGTGATATATCTTTTGAGGTGCCTATGGCTTCACTGTTCACTCAGGCCAACATTTGTGAATTTAGAAATGTGTTGCAAAATTTCAAGAAGTGTGAATTTTGAAAGATAACTGGATTTCATTTCAAGAACTTAACTGTGCTACTGGGTGAAAAACAAAAAAGGATCCAGTGGCACCTTTAAGACTAGCAGGTTTTATTTGTCATATGTTTTTTGTGTGGATTGCGACCCACTTCTTCTGATGCACAGTCGGTACTCATAGTAGGCTGGCATTTATTCACTGATGGCAGAGGTAATGGAAATGCAAGAGATGATGTTGATCAACTAGTGGCCATTTAAGAGTCATTTTGACTCATTGTGAATGACAAGTGGAGATCTAAATTGTTGTTGTTGTTGTTGTTGTTGTTGTTGTTGTTGTTGTTGTTGTTGTTGTTGTTGTTGTTGTTGTTGTTGTTGTTGTTGTTGTTCAGTCGCACAGTTGATTCCAACCCTTTGTGACCCTATGGACCATTGCCCGCCAGGCACTTCTGTCCTCCACCATCCTCCTCAGCCAGTCCAGCTCTGTGCCCATTGCATCAACAATACCATCTAGCCATCTCATTTTGTGCCGCCCCTTCTTCTTTTGCCCTCCACCCTTCCCAGCATCAAGGCTTTCTCAAGCGAATCCTCTCTTCTCATTTGATGTCCAAAGTACTTTAGCTTCATCTTTACAATTTGACCTTCTAAGGAGCAGTCAGGGTTAATTTCTTCTAAGATTGACCTATTTGTTCTCCTCACTGCCCAGGGGACTCTCAAAACTCTCCTCCAACACCACATCTCAAGGGCGTCTATTCTTCTGCGCTCAGCTTTCCTTATGGTCCAGCTCTCACAACCATACATTGCCACAGGCTACAATACCATGGCTAGATGGTATTGTAGACACATTGGGCACAGAGCTGAGCGAGTTGTGGAGGATGGTGGAGGACAGAAGTGCCTGGCGGACAGTGGTCCATGGTGTCGCAAAGGGTCAGAATCGACTGTGTGACTGAACAACAACAACAACAAAAACATAGTGTATAAGGAAATTGGAGCCTTCGAGCATCACACTGATTTAATTTAGTCATGGCAAAAATATAATTTGGAAAAATTTATAGAATATAAGAATCAACGTGGGAGGCAAAGCCAAAAGCCTTGCTTGATACGATAACATCTTTTCTGCCCATTCATTCCCTCACTTCTGTTTATGGATCAATCTAAGACCATTTCCATGGGAACGACATCTTTTGTTTCTTACCTGCTTTTATGTTTTAGAGGTACATGTATCTCCCACTTGGAGCTCTGAAGCCATGTGGTATTAAAATGCTTCCCTTAAAAACAAATTGTTGTGCCATAAGCAGTAGATTATATGTGTAGGTAGAGAATAAGAAGCTGCAACTGCTAAAATCTTTTTTTTAAAACTTCCCTAGAATAAAACTTGGAAGGTGGAAGAGAATTATCTGTTTCAATAAAGTACAATGGCAATGGAAAACATCTAAAAGAAGATGGCTCAGATGGTGACTGTAATTTCCTGTAGTTTAGTTGTGGTATTTGTGCACAAAGTGTAAGCTTCAGTCTTGCTAAGAATGAACACTATTAGCCTATCTCAGCACATGTTGATAGGAGGATAAAATATTGGTGATGTCTTGCAACAAGAAAACTGTGGACCGTGGCTGAAGATATGGCACCTCTACTGTTACATGGATGGGAAGAAGAAATGTCCCCATAGGGAAAATTCTGAGAGGATGGTCTATAAATAGTAAAAGTCAAAGTTGAGCAAAGTCTGTTTGGGCCAAGATCTGTAAATGATGTGTGTCTTTGTAATTTTCTTTTGCACTTACATATGTGCATAGATCAGCATTTTTATAGTCCGGAAGCAAAAGCCTGAACTCACTTTACTGCTGACTTGAAAGTAATTAAATTTTATAAATACCTCTGTAATGGCTGTAAAAATTTTGCATGTATATTAATTATTTTTTAAAGCTAAAAACCAGTGATTTAAAGGGATAGTGTAGAATAAGGGGGTGCAGTACTTCAAAAGGCAAGCATTTTGTCATATTTAAATTTCTGTTATGAAATGTATCTGGCTTTTTTAAAATAAGGAAGATATGCTAAATATATTCTATTTGAAAACAATTTCTGCTATATATACTCAAAGGGGGAATTTTGAACAATGTTTGGGGTTTTTGGCCAATGTTAAAAACTACAGATAATGTATTTTAAGCTGCCCTGAGTGGTGCTTGCATCAAAAGGGTGGGGTATAAACAACCAAACAAACAAACAAATATAATGCCTTTATAGATCTTTGGCATAAAACAATAGATTAGATCCTGTGATGGATGGACTTGGCTGATGATGCCACCTAAATGTTTTAATTTTCATCTCCTGAAGATTCTCTTTCGAATAGAAGGAACATTTATCAAAAAGAATACCTGACTCTAAGGCAGTGGTGGGCAGCCAAAATTTCTACTACCACACTGTGGATGGAGCCAACATCATGGGTGGAGCCGATGTCATGATGTCATGGGGGGAGCCAATATCATGACATCATGGGTGGAGCCAATGATGTGGGCAGAGCCAAAGTAAAAAAATAAAATAAAAATACAATACACATAAAAATACAAATAAAAACACATAAAATACAAATAAAAACACATAAGAATACAAATTAAATACACATAAAACACATAAAACTACACATTAAAATACAAATTAAATACACATAAAACACATAAAAATACACATTTAAATACACATAAAATACACATAAAACACACATTCCACCCACCCACTCACTCACCCCAAACCCAAGTCACTTACCTGGCTGGGGAGCAGGTAGCAACAGCGATGGTGCAGTGTGGCCTGGCTCAGCGGCACGACCTAACCCGGCCTGGCCCAGCCTGGCAGTGTGGCCTGGGTCATGTTGGCGCAGGCTGGCCTGGCCTGGCCCGGCAGCGCGGCAGGTTTGGCGGTGGCGCAGCCTGGCCCAGCCCGGCAGTGCGCAGAGGCCTGGCATTGGGGGCAACCATCAGCAATGTTGAGTGGCAGTTTCCTGTTGCTGCCAATTGAATGGGTGAAGAGAATGCATGTAGGACTATCTACACACCTGAACCTGATTCTGGTGTTGTTAGCAGTGGTTCTGTTGGCCTGTGTGGGGGAAGTGCTGTAACAGGGCTTATCTTAATCATGGAAGAAAGTCAATGTTCTCATGAGAAAAATCTTCTTCAGGTTGGATCAAACCTGGAGGCAATTAAGCAATTAATTGGCAAGCAGTGGATGCTGTGCTTAGGTATCTGATTTTCATATTATGTATTATAGCATTTCATGGCTGGCTTGTCTTACTTGTGAGAACAAGTGGACTTAAGAGACAGATTGTCTGAGTTCTGAGGCCATGTAATGGACCTTGCAACTCTGTGGTGGCTATCCAAATGTTAGGTTTTAAAGATGGCAACTGGCCCTTCAGATTGACTCTCAACTGGGATGGTCCACAGTGACCTAGAAGCAGCACTAGAGATGGCAGAGAAAAAAACAGGGGCTTCTATAACCTGTCTGAGGTCTTTGTTATGTGTGTCCAAGTTGGAACCAACTTATAGTGACCCTAATATGGCCTTAAGTCAAATGAGATATTGAAAGAGTAATTTCACCAGTTCCATTCCCTCAAAAAATGTCCATGTCTGAGCATGGATTTGAACTGATGCTTTCTGTATTCCAATTCATAACTCAATCCACTACACCACACTGGATATCTCTTAATGAAATCTACCTAATAAATGAAGCTGTTTGTTTTGTCAGCCTCTCAACTTTAGGTCCTCACCTTTTGATGGGACATTTTAGCCATCTTCCCCTAACACTTGAACTCGTGACTGGGGTTGATGAGAATGTAGTTCAAAAACATCTGGGGATTCAAAGTAGGGAAAAGCAGACTCTTTGGAACCAAAGGATTCTCATTGTGGTTGATGCACCGGCTTGTTCCCATCATCTTTTATCAACAACCAAGACTAGCATTTAAAAGAGGTCACTGCTTTCTTTATATGTAGGATGTAAGATGGAGAACTGCAGTAGCCTTTGGGTTATTTCTACACAACCTCTGCCTCTTCCTTCAACTGTTGCATTTGTTCATGAGTAATCCATAGTGCATTAAGTAAGCTGTCAATGTATCAGCTCTGAGTGATTTGCTGATATGCCAAACGAGAGGCAAAGTCTCATCGGCTTAATGTGCTTAAGATAAGGGAATGGCTTCTTCTGAACGGCATGGAAAGATCCTGCAGCTCTCTCCTTAAGCCTGTCCAAATTGTCTGTCGGGCACTGAAGGGTGAAATTGACTTTAGCTCTACAACGTGTACTGCCAAGTCCAAACCAGTGAGTAAATATTTAAAGGATGTAGTTTAAGCTTCTCAGGCTGCTTTACCTGAATTTTGTTTAGATGGCAGGAAGTTGCAGAGTGCACTGGAGAGCAAGATTAGGTGTTCGAAATGAGGTTGTAGAGATTAAATGCTTATTTCCCAAGGAACCCTTCATTATGATTAAATGGTTGTGGACATATCTCATGTGGGGGGAAAATGGTTCTGCTTGGCTGCATGATTAAGCATTCAGAGGACTATATAATTGGTAATATACTTTTTATATTCCCATGTAAATAAAATTCTTTATTTAAACTGTGCAATGTAGAATGCTTAAAATCTTGTCAGCTAATAACTCACAAGAGACAGGAAGACATAAAATGTACAAGAAGAGGAGCAAGTGGGCCCTTCTTTCTGCTTTTTAAAAGGAAACTTCGTTAGTGGGGAATGAACTCAGGAGGGAACTTTTAATGAGAACTTAGAGAAGTTGTGTTTTTGAACAAAGATTTCCAGAATTCCCAGCCTACAAGGCTGATAGACTTTGGGAGCTGATAATCCAAGACCCCCTCCCCCAAGGATTGTTGCCTTGTTTTGGTGAGGAGGAAGCTTGTGTGGTTCAATGAGGCTATGGCATCTAGGCAGTGGTGGGCAGCAACAGGTTTGCATCCCCCCCCGGAGGGGAATAGCAAAATTGGGTGGCCTCTGGGCAAGGGTTGGAGAAATTGGGTGGCCTTCGGGTAGGGGGGTAGCAAAATTGGGTGAGCATGCCCTCCTCCCTGCCATGCCCCATCAGGTTTTGTCCCTGCAAGTGGTTCAAGCTCTCCCTTGCTCAAAAGCCAGCCATATCCGACTCTAGGGTGCAGTGCTCATCTCCATTTGTAGCCAAAGAGCCAGTGCTGCCTCTGTTTGCAGATGTATACATGGCCATATGGCAGGAATGACTAGATCGCCCATGGCGTAGGCTCCGCCCATGAAGTAGGGTCTGCCCATGACATAGACTCCACCCACAATGTAGGCTCCACCAATGCCATAGGCTCCGCCCACGGTGTGGCAGTGAAATTTTTTGCTGCCCACTACTGCATGTAGGGCCATCCAAGATGGACAGGCCCTAGAGGCGAACTCAGACTAAGACATGATGTCAGAAGATGAGCCCTTCAGGTCAAAAGGTGTATAATATACCACTGGGGAAGAGTGGAGGACAAGTACAAGTAGTCCCAGAAAGAGTGAAGCGGCTGAGGACACTCACCTGTGGATGAATCTGATGGTGAAAAGAAAGTCTGATTTTGTAAAGAACAATAGTATCCCTGATTTCATCTTCTTCACCTTTTCTCCTATAAATGAATGGTTGCCATTTATTCCTATGAGAAAAAGAACTACCTTTATAAAAACTCCTACATTTGCGTCAGATAATTCAAAATTGATTTAAAGATTGACAGTTACATGATACACATCTAAGTGTGCCAATTGGGTTATTTCAAACTACCTGTCACGGGCAATTTATTTTTCACCAATTCCTGAATTGCTTTACTTTTCATTGATTTTGGATGTGGGAACACCTGCATTGGTATATATTGTGTCTCTGGTGTTTCTGCTGTCAAGATAACAGACTTTACAACACATCATTTTTTGTTATTTTAATCTGATTTAATTTTAGCTCTATGTCACTTCAGTGCTGAAAACTGTAGGCAGATGTATTTCTGTTGGATAACTGATTTAGTGCTATTCCACTTCTAATACATATTTTAAAAACCAGACCTCATCACAGATGGTTGAGACTTTGTCTTTTGAAGCTATTGTGTAGTTCCATGTATCAATATACTGCACAGGGAAAATACCCCATCTAACAGATTTCACAATGGATGTGCACACTGAAACAGACACCACAGACTGGAAGGTCGGCAGGTCAGCAGTTCGAGACATGTGTGCTGCACTACAGGGCGAGCTCCCATTACACTACGCAACAAAAAAATTGCTACTAGGTGAAAATAATGTGATTGTTATGTAATAGGGTGCGCTGATTCCGATTTTGTAATCAGAAATGTTGTAGGACGTCTGGATTTAAAGTTATAGCTGAAAGTCATATTACATTATTATTATTATTATTATTATTATTATTATTATTATTATTATTATTATTATTATTATTATTATTATTATTATTATTATTATTATTATTATTATTATTATACCACCCTACTCACAAGCACAGATAAAACAGCAAGTTCATAGACACAACATGTAAATATCAAAAACAATCAGTATCAATACCACAAAACATCTCAACATCATTACAGCATCAAAAATTCAATAGGCATCAATTTCAAGCAACGATCAAAAATTACAAAACTCATCAAGTTTACACAAGGCTTTCAAAAAAAAAAAAAAACTAAGCAAAAAACGACTAAATCCCACAACAACCGCCAAGCCTCTCTACCTGGCCGCAGGTGTTCTTAGCAGCACGAAAAGTCCTGCCGCTGTTGCGGCTTTTAAGCCCCCAGCCCAGGCGGAGCCTCTGGGGACAGGTGGGAAGAGTCCTGGGGCTGGACGCTGAGGCAGCCTCTCTGTCTGGCCACAGGTGTTCTTAGCGGCGCGAAAAGTCCTGCCGCCGTTGCGGCTTTTAAGCCCCCAGCCCAGGTGGAGCCTCCGGGGACAGGTGGGAAGAGTCCTGGGGCTGGACGCTGTGGCAGCCTCTCATTAAAAGCCTGTACATGGGTTAATATGTAGCTGCATCAATGAGCCGTGTTTGATGTACGATTGTGTGTGTGTGTGTGTGTGTGTGTGTGTGTGTGTGTGTGTGTGTGTGTGTGTGTGTGTGTGTGTGTGTGTGTGTGTGTGTGTGTGTGTGTGTTCGTCCATCAGTCTGATTTGGAGGTGACTAGAGAATAGTTCATGCTAGTGTGGTTCTGTGTTTTATTAATCAGCAGTCACAGTAACATGCATTTAAGTGATTTCGTATAAGACGATTTGGTAATTCGGTACATGGTGATTCAGTAAACGAAAGATGAATAGGCGCAGCTGTGTGAATTGTCTGGACTGCTTTTGCTACATTTGTGGCAAGTATACGACGTCTGACCAACACAAGAACATGTCCAGAAAGCGACATATAGCTTACAAACATTACTTCGGATATGAAATCGGAGCTCAAACAAAATCCTGGGCTCCTCATTCCTGTCTGTTACTCCGGCCTAACCCAGTGGTTAAACGGTAATTGAAATCGAATGCCTTTTGCTGTTCCCATGATTTGGTGGGAGCAGAAAGATCACCATTTGGATTGCTATTTCTGCTTGACCATCATATCCGGGTAGAGCAAGAAGAACAAGTCAAAAATCATGTATACAGATTGTCAGTCTGCTCTAAAGCCTGTGGCACATGGTACAGATTACCCAGTACCAATTCCTCCTTCATCCGATGCAATCAACAATGAAGAAAGTGATACTGAAGGTAATGACAGTGACGCTGGAACTATGGAATACACGAATGATCCTGACAGTGACATTAAAAAGCCACATTTGATCAGCCAAGCCGAATTGGACGACCTGGTTCACGATTTGTCCCTGTCGAAAGAAAAGTCTGAACTGTTGGGTTCCAGACTGAAGGAGTGGAACTTACTTGCGATGACAAGAATCACTACATAGTGAAAAATTGACCACCCAGAAATTTATCTGTAGTCAGACAGAACAAAGTTCAACATGTACCTCTTGTGGATCGTAATAAGATTTACCTACCTCTACTCCATATCAAACTGGGTCTTATGAAACAGTTTGTTGCAGCGATGGATAAAACAAATCGTGGTTTTTAGTACCTAAAAGGCAAGTTTGGAAAGATGAAAACTGAGGCAAAATTGAAAGCAGGAGTCTTCGTTGGACCAGAAATACGAAAGTTGATTCGATGTCCACAATTCAGATTGGAGCTCACGGAACGAGAACTAGCAGCTTGGGACACATTTGTGCTTGTCGTCCACAACTTTCTTGGGAACCACAGAGCAGACAACTATGCAGAAATTGTGGACAACTTGCTAACAGCCTTCCAGCACCTCAGTTGCCGAATGTCACTAAAGATGCATTTCTTGCATTCGCATTTCACCTTCTTTCCATCAAATATGGGAGCCGTGAGTGACGAGCATGGTGAAAGATTCCACCAGGAGATGTCCGCCATGGAAGCAAGATATCAAGGCCGCTTCAACCCGAACATGATGGGGGATTACTGTTGGTTTTTTCAGAGACCAACAGAAGATGTTCACAGGCGGAAAGCAAGAAGCTCTACACACTTTTAAACCAAGCCATTGTCAATCTTAGTGTAACTAAGGGTCCCTGACTCGTTTCAGAGGTAAATAAACATTTATAATTCACTTCTTAATTATAATATCTAGTGTTTTAATCCCAAAGTACGCACATTAATTTCCCTAAAATTTCTCACAATCGCTTTTCAACAGTTAATAGCATTTTCCTTGATAACCTTTACATGTATATAACTTTTTTTCCTGACGTGCCAGAGCAAATCTGACTGCAGTTCTGTATTCAGCACATATGAATTACTATAAGAAACATATTTTCAACCCAGTAGCAGGGGAAATTATTTTTTTTGTTGCATAGTGTTATCAGTCCTAGCTCCTGCCAACCTAGCAGTTTGAAAGCAAGAATTTGTAAGTAGATAAATAGGAACCACTTCAGTGGGAAGGTAAACAGTAGTCTAGTCATGTTTGCCACATGTCCATGGAAACATCTGCAAACACAGACAGTGCTGGTTCTTTCGCTGTAAACAGAAATGACCACAGAACCCTAGTTGGCTATGACTTGCTTTCAAGCAAGGGCGACCTATAATAGCAGTTTGAAAATAAGAAGCCAAACCTTGTGTTCAAATTTCTTTTGTCCATGTTTCTTGGAGGCAGATTATATGGAATAAATTTTTTATTCACCAGTTTGTCCAACAAACCTGCTATATTCTGTGAGAGGAAACTCATAATCTTATTATACGAATACATTGATCTCAGTTAATTTCAATCGTCGTCATTGTCATTGGCTGCTACTCGTATCCGAGCATACATTTTTCCTGGAAGTAATTTTCTCAGTTGATGGATGTGTCTCTGGTGACAAGAAAACCTGGAACTTTCTATATGGCAGACATGCCTTATCCATCTAAGACTATGGCCTATGATGGAAGGTTCAATGCTATTTACATGTATCTTCTCAAGAACTGCAATGTTGGTGACATAGTCATCCCTCTTGATGTGGCCCTTAGGTTGTGTTGTGCCGGAGTTAAGTTCCCCATAAGGTAGTTGGCGAGGAAGCCTGGAATCATCTAAACGGCAGGCATGCCATATCAATCTAAGATGATAGCCTATGATGGAAGCTTAAATGCTGTTTAGATTTGCCTTCTTGAGGACTGTGATGTTGGTGGCATAGTCATCTCATTTGATGTTCAGGATGGATCTTAGCAGACTTAGCTTCTGTTGGTGAAAGCGCTCAAGCTTTTGATTTCTTGGCAATAGAGAGTCCATGTTTTACAGCCATACAATAATGCTGAGGTAATAACAGCTTGGTATACCCTCAGCTTTGTATGAAGTGCTAAATCTTTGTTCATGAAGACCCAGTGTGATAGATGACAAAAGGTTTAATTTCAATAACCACTGGTAAAAACAAAACCCTCTTCCGAACTTCTCTCTGCCCTCTCTCTCAATTACCATTTTCTCTCCTATATTCTGACAGTTTCTAACTTTTATTTTACCACTATTTCAGGAGAATAGGAATAATGTAAGGAAGTATATAGGTATTCCAGACTGAAGCTTTCTTCCTTCTTTTCCACATATTTTGAGACCTAAATATTATACCACTATTCCAAATTAAGATAAAATAGCATTATTTAGGGATTCAGCCTGATTAGACTCTTTATTTAAGTTGACTCTCATCTGTTTCAAATCACCCTTTATAAATTGTGCAGCCTTTAAATCAGGGGTTGCTAACCTTTTTGAGTCGGGGGCCGGGTCACACTCCTCAGACAGTTGAGGGGGACAGACTGGTGGTTCCTTCACCATTTATGGCTGTCGTAAACACATTTATGACAGCTGTAAATGAGTCCATGGCCAATTTTGCCGGCGGCAGCAGCTGGAGTGAGGGTGGGGGGCAGATTATTTGACACTGTGGGCCGGATCCAGACCATGGAGCATAGGCTGCCTACTCCTGCTTTAAATGATTGTTTCTACATTTTTTCCTGTACCAAACAGGAGACTAGGCGATAAAGAGTAGTATATGCCTGTATACAACAAAGCAAAGCCTCTGATGCTGGACCCAGAGTCCCGGTGGTAGTTAAACATCTCTTATGATTTGTCCTTGTTCCAATGCCAAGCTTACTTGTTCAGAGATTACAGATTGGGTCCAACATTTTTCAGTCACAATAACACCACAAACGTCTTCCTCAGCTGAGCTTCATTCTGTGATCGATCATTACAAGTAAACATGGATTTAATTTGCAAGTGTTACTGCTGACACTGGAAATTCTATTTTGAGGGAAGGGAGAAACAGGTTGATCAGAGGGGAAATATATTTCCCTTTAGGTCTAATATACCCTTCTGAATGGGAATGCTGGGAGGAGGTAGAATACCTATGTACAGAAGACAATAACAGGCTTCTGGTTTCTCTGCATTATGAGACTTTTCTCTCTGTGTCTTAGGCACACAAAATACATACAGAGACATCATAATGTTTAGCTAATGTCAGATGCCAAGGTTAAGAGAATCACTAGCTTATTTTTTTGACTAATAATCTCTTCCCTGCCTCAGCACACACCACTGCTACAGCCAATAACACTCATTGCTTATCAGAAGTGCCTCATCCTTCTCCTTCAGCTAACTTTGCTAATTTATGTTACTACTCTAACAAATATAGGTAATTAATTTTGCTTAGGGGAGAAAAGATGTCTCCCACCTCATTTGTCGCAGTGTTTTGTTGTGTGTATGTCAAGAAAAATGTTTTGCCCTAAAGTTTGTGAATTTTTTTTTTGAAATAGATTTTTACTGTATTGAAAGTTATTACCCATTTCCACCCCAAATAATCTCCTATATTTCCAGTAATTGGTTTTCTTTCATTATTTGCTGATGAAAATCAGTGTTTGGATGATCAAATTGTCTGTCTCTATTTTGTCTTGGAGCTAGAATGTTGACAGTCACTAATTGGAAAACAGGTGATAATTTTAACAGTATCTGGATGGCTGAAGAAAGTAGGGCATTCAGCTCTTAGGGAAATAGTAACATCACAAGTTTGTGTTCCTCACTCAATATACAGTTGAAATAACTTTTAAGAGGTGTGGTCTCCATTTATAGTCTAGGTATGTGAGTGCTTTCCTTTTCCTCCACCATCCACACATGCTAATGTGTAGAACGATCTCTTTTGAATACAAGCTGAGCTTCCACATGGGGTTTTGTGTTGTTTTCTCAGTTGTGGAAACATACGGTTTGTTCTTATTTTAATTATAAAATTTTAATTAAAAAATCATATTAATTAAAGAGCCATTTGTCTCAGGTACACAAATGACACAATACATTTGCATTGTTTTTGAAATTGGCCTTACACTATTTTGATAATCTTATTTTATTATAGTAAAGGTAAAGGTCGCCCTTGCTTGAAAGCCAGTTGTATCTGACTCTAGGGTTCAGTGCTCATTTCTGTTTATAATCAAAGAGCCAGCACTGTCTGCGTCTGCAGATGTTTCCGTGGCATATGGCAGGCATGCCTAGACACTGGAGTACATCGAATGCTGTTTACCTTCCCACCAAAGTGGTACCTATTTATCTACTTGCAATTTCTTCCTTTGGAATTGCTCGGTTGGCAGGAGCTGGAACAGAGATGGGAGCTCATTCCATCGTGCAATACTTGGGTATTAAACTCTGACCTTCCAGTCTTTAGGTTCAGCATTTTAACCACTTGGGCCACCACAGTCTTTCTTATTTTATTTTATTTTATTTTATTTTATTATAGGAACACATACATTGAAATGGTAGATCTCTGGATTAAAGGAACTGAAAGAAAACCAATAACAGTCTGTACTTATTTTAACCAAAATTTTAATGTGATCAAATAAGAAAAAGGAATGGAGGCTTAAAGCTTATATTCGATATACAGTTGTACTTCACTTAAAGAGCACAATGTGTTCCACAGGATTGCTCTTTAAGCGAGTTTACTCTTTAAGTGAAACACCATTGTAAGTGGCCAATTGTGGGAGGGATTTCGAACCCTGATTTATTTGTTAAGCGAGTTTTAGGTTGGTTTTATTTGTTAAGCAAAGCGAACATTAAGAGAAAATTCTGCTCTTTAAGCGAGTTACTCTTTAAGCGAGGCGCTCTTTATATGAGGTTTGACTGTAATAGAGTCAAGGTTATCTTAATTATGACCTGTTATCTTTAATTTAGAAGGGAATCCCTTTATGTAATTGACAAAGGTTTTTATCTAACTATGCCCAGAATATGGGAATAAATTGAAATTTCTACATTAATTATTTTATGGAGATACTGGATGAATCCAGGTCAATAGTTACAACACAATTGTGACTAAGAAACAGAACCAACCAAAGAGCCAACATTTCTTTGCCTATAGTGATATGATGCCAACATATCATATCATTCTGGCTTTCCCTATAATCCTTAGTCATTTTGGATTGCTCTTTAGGGTAGCCTTCCCCAACTTCAGAAGGTTGAGGTACAGCTACCACCTGCATTCTTTAGCATGCTGCCTGTGGAAAACAAGGCCTGCAGTCCAATTTATCTGAAGAATACTGTGTTGGAAAAGTTTGCTTTAGGACATTATAGCTGCTTCTAAAGTTGCTGTAGGATTACAGCCCGGCAAAGACAGACATCTGTAACATATGGTTATGGATAGAACTTTTCATGAAATTGCAAATTCCTCTGTGCCCAACTTGAAGATGGTGTAGGTGAAACCTGAATCCCCATTGCAAGCTTCATTTTAAAAAAGACAGCCCATGGAATTTGCCTTTCACATTACCCGGAATTTCGCCTCATCATGTCTCATCCTGAATCTGAAACCAATAGATCTATGGACCCCTCCTGTTGCATCTCTATTGTAAGCAGCAGCAGGATATTGGATGATTTTTTAAAAAGTCCCTAAAGAGAATAGGCTGACCATTTAAATCAAGGGTTCCCAACCTACAGCCCCAGGCCAGACCCGACCCGTGATGGCATTCCATCAGGCCTGTCAGTCCCTCCGCTGAAAGTGGAAGTGGGTGCATTTACATCAGCTGTAAAATGCCCCCCGCATGCACAAACACGCCTGTGGCTGTCATAAACGTGGATGTGCGTGCATTTATGACAGCTGTAAATGTACCCACTTCTGCTTCTGGGAGTGTGGTCTGGCCCACTCAGTTGTCCAGGGGTGTGGTCAGGCACGTGGTATAAAAAGGTTGGACAATGATTTTGCAGCAGGAAAGGCAAAGAAAGTTAATTCCAAAAGTAACGAGCATGGTCTCCTTCTCCTCTGGTTTCAACTCAGCAGCTTCCTCGGTTTCTCTTTACTCTTCCCACTTTGTAATTGTATATGTTTTTTTCATTCCAACATTTTAGCCCTACAAGTGCTAGACATAACACAAGTGCTTATTGGTCTTCCCTATGACCTCCTCCAGCCTCTTTGTGCCACACTATATTGATTGGAAATGAATAAATACCTTTGTATTTACAACTTTTTTCCAGACCAAAGAGATTACACATTCCTAATTTTGGGAGGAAAAAAACTGAGAACCAATGATTCTGAAAAATATATAGCCATTTAGCGCCATTTTGAATCTTAGTATCTTTAATTTTAACTAATTATTTTAAATAGTTGCTTCCAAGTATGGTAATTTAGAAAGATTTGCTTCTGGAACCCAAAAAAACCTTTTACATCATCTGCCCCCTCTTCTTTCTGAAGGAGTGGTCCATAGGGGACAAAATGCCCACGCGCCCGGAAGAGCTAGCCGGGCGCGCGCTTTGTCCCCCGCCCCCGGGGGGAGAGGAAGTGTGCGGCACACTGGGCAGGAGGGGCCTGACCTGGATTTCGGGTCGGCACTTCCTGCCTCGTGGCAGTCGCGCGCTCGCAGAGGAACCGCGAGCGTCTGTCTCATTATTGTGGATTCGGGGGACAAATGATTCCTTTTTCTTACCATATTCCCAGGATAAGTTTTATGAGTGAGTTATGGGAAATAGGACATTACCACCTGAGTGAACCCCAAGAATCTCTTGTTGTCATTGTGTTCATGCCACAACATCTGCTATTTGTATAATGTTTTCCCTTCTAGAAAGACTGAGGCCAACATTATCACAAAACACTGCATGCATGAGGGGAATCATGCAAGTGGTTTTTGCATTTCACAGTTTTTATGTTTTTGACCAGATGTGTGTGTCTCCCACATCTGGACATGTGTGTAACAGCCAATTGTGTAATTCAAGTATATCTTAACTGGTAACAGTCAGCCAGGAAAGTCATACACCCCAAAGGCATGAGAACTACTTTATACTTCATGATTTCAACAGAACATTGACCTAAAATATCAACACTAGTGCTCAATTTTACCTTTGCATAATTACATCAACTTCTCTTTCTCAAAACTGATAAATCAGTTTCTTATCTTAATATTTTCTCCATGTGTTTTATTTTACTCTTTATGTTCACAAGAGAGTAACACAGAGGGTATCATTCCCCTTCGTTGTTAAGGAGATACCACCATGTCTTGGATGTACTTTGTACAAGAATTGTCACTCCCTTTTCATCCTTACTCTTCCTGCCACCTGTGCTCCTGGTAGCTAGGAAAAAATCCTAGATTAAAATACAGTTATTACCTTTGGGGTAATGGCACAGATTAGAAACACTTGAATGTAGCTGAGTTGCAACAGACACAATTGAAAAAACTCCATCATTCTTCTGCTGTCTTTAAGTGTAATGATTAATGGACTGTTGCAAGTTGATATATATGCTGATAGATTACTATTTGTGTTTTATGACTTATTGTTTGTCTGAGATCTTTGAGCATTTTATTTAAAGACTAGTGAGGGATTATAGCAATGCTTGCCTTTCATCTTCAGAAAAGCTTATATAATTTTTCCTCCAAAGAGATAGGAACAGGGGACCTGATGATGGGTACTAGACTGAAATTAATGGCCTAGAATCAAATCAATCCTTTGTTGTGTTTTATGAAAAGTTAAAGGAAAACTTCATGGTAAACAACCCTGGACAAATAGGTGCAGAGAGTGAGCAGGGTCTTACCCTGCAGGTGCTGGGACCAAAATATCAAATATGGCATCTGATGTCTTGGAGTGTTTGCTAGAACCTGCAGTAGAAAAAGCAATGCAAGTGGTTTCATACTGCTAGCTAAGATTCAGCCATTGCCTCGTTTGCCCCATGAATATCTTAACATAATCTAGACATCTCCAGAGAAAGATGTTTAAAAGAGCCATTGGGCTTAGTAATAGTTATGTGCCATCAAGTCAATTCCAGTTTAGGACAACCCTTTTCTAGGTAAAGAGCACGCAGAAGTCATTTACCCTTCTTTCTTCTGGGGGCACCCTGGGAATTTGCGGCTTGTCCAAGGCCAAACATGCTGCTTATTCTCCCTGGAGACACCATTGGGAACTGAATTCCCCACCTCTGGCTCTGTCGTCAGTTGCCTAAGGTAAGGTAAAGGTTGCCTTTGCTTGAAAGCCAGTCGTATCCTACTCTAGGGTTCAGTGCTCATCTCTCTTTATAGCCAAAGCACCAGTGCTGTCTGTGACTGCAGACATTTCTGTGGACACATGGCAGGCATGATTCAACACTGCGCATGGAACACTGTTTACCTTCCCACTGAAGTGGTCCCTATTTATCTACTTGTATATATAAGGACATATATTTAGCAGGGAAAGACAGGATATGTGATATCTGTTTGAAGGAGATTTCCAAAAGTACAGGCTCAGCACCACAAGTTGAAGATTGTTGGCAGCTAAACATTTTAACAAACATTGTCACAATTATTTAATTTTTCCTTTGTTTCCTGAAATGTTTTATGAAAGCAGTTATTTTCTACATTAAGTTCATGTCTGAAACTGGGTGTTGCCTTTAACTGGAAAGTTTTTTATAAATTAAAGTAATAGACATAGAAATAAAATTTCCCTTCAACTGTGTTCAAAACAAGCAGCTCATCCTAAAAGAAGCTTTTAAATGCTGTCATCAAAATGCTAGGGACTGCTGTGGCTCAATAGTTAAGAAGCTGTGAGGCTGACAAGTTGGCAGTTCAAGACCCAGGTACTGCATGATGGATTGAGTGCCCATCTCTGTCCCAGCTCTTGGGGACATGAAAGGAGCCTGATTTGGGCATTCCCAGAGTGGAGTTTCTTCCACAAAAATCCTTTCAAACCAGAATAATTTCTGACACAAAATTATTATTATCAAAAATGTTTTGCACTCAAAAGGCCTGTGCTGGCCTTGGACCATGATAAAGATTTATTTGATTTGATTTCTACCATAAGGATTAAATTGTGAAGTTGGATTGCAGTTATACTAGAAGCTGAATTTTAGAACTTTGCATATGTTCCTAGGTGAGAAAAATTCAATGCTGGTTTGTTTCAAAAGGATAGGTTTTTTACATCCTTTAATATGTACCCACACTATACCATAAGTGGTTTGATTTCTGCATGGCTTTTGCAAATTGATATTGAGGAATCTCTGCTTGCACAAGGACAATACATGGTCAGGTGAGAGTTACTGTGTTGGCAGGACTCTACAATGGCTGAAATCCAGCAGTAAGTCACAATTAGATTTAGACCCATTGAATTGAGGGGGATTTGGTAAATCATTGATTCAATGGGGCCTCTTCTACTTGTGACTTACTATGGGATTTCATCCAGTATTCCAGCCAAAACAATTCATAGATAAGATACTAATTATCTGCTACTACTTAGCATCTCACATGTATGCTATGTAACCTATACCCTCTGTAATTCCCTCTTCAAGACAACTGTTGACAAGGAAGCAAATGTGTCCTCTTTTGCCACTACTGCTGTTGTTGCTTCTTCTTCTACTACTGTTATACAGTATTAGTTGTTATTTGTCTTCTAGCTATGCATTCTGCCAGAGTCCTTGGAAAACTGTATGTAGGGCAGCCTGCCATTACTCTCTCCAGGAAATGCTCAGGGTCAGCTCCACGTAGCTTTTAGCGGTTGAACTGTGACACACATCGTCAGAGCATCCCCATGGGCCAAGCAATAAGGAGACACACAGAATGCCTGGCATTTCATTCAGGATGTCTCAGCCTGGCATTTCTCTGCCTCTTGAAGCCCCCCCTCCCTCCGCCATTTAATGAGGCATGTCTATTGTCAACATGAAAACCAAGAGAGCTGAATAGGGACCACTTGGCTCAAGGCTAGGTCTGAGGCTGGTTGTGCAATTTATGTGAAAGGGACTCTGTGGAGTTCCAGACAGCTGCACTAGCAAGATTATTTCTCCAGACTCTGAACTTGTCACATTTTCTGCTAAAAATTTTTTTATAGTCCCCAAGTAAAGAAACACAACTTTAAATGGCCCTTTCAGGGACAATTCAGTTTGAAACAACAGTTTTGCTTTCAAGGAGGAAAAGAGTGACAACTTCTAAATAAACATATAATGAGTAGAAGTTCTTCGCCCCTTTCTTCCCACTCATAGTGACTCTCGGTAGGTGCCCCTTTCCTCAATTTACTTGTCCATTCTTCCCTCACTTAGTTTAAAAATATTGTTATGTGTGTGATTTGGAGGACAGTTTGTCAGATAAGACTATTGTCAGGCGCACGGTTTTAGTTGCCAGAAGAATACCGCTTTGCAGTTCTCACATCAAAAAAACCTTCTGTGGGATGTCACCTATCTGATAAGATGTCTCCTTCAAAGGCTGGCTCTGTTTACTGCTTAGTGTTAATGAGCAGAGAGTAGCCACTAAATGCTGAATGTCAAATGAAAGGAAAGCATTTGGAAAGGTTCCAGGAAAGTATAGGGAAGTCAAATGGAGACCAATTATTGTATTTCAAGCTAGACATCCCCCCCCCATAGAACAGTAAATAGGACACCTTATTACCAAGTACAGTACACCTAAATTTTATACAGATTGATTAATCAGTATGGTGCAATAGATTGATGGACAAAGACTCAGGAGGCAAGGGTTCAAATCCCTGATCAGTCATGAAAACTCATTAGGATTGTGAAACTGGTAAAGATTGCCCTTACTCGAAAGCTAGTGGTATACAACTCAAAGGTTTGGTGCTCTTCTCCGTTTATAGCAGTGATGGGATGTCAAAAACTTTACTACCCCACCGTGACATCATCACAGTGTGGGTGGACCTAACATCATGACATCATAGGTGGGGCCAAATAAAAAATAATAAAATAATAAAATAAAATAAAAATAAGCACACACACACCTCACCCCCCCACACCCCTGCAGGTGTGCATGCATAACAAGTGCTTTGTGTGCATGCGCAGTGGGGGAACTGGTGAAAAGGTAAGCCCCCAAGATGGTTCCCCCCAAAAGCTGCTACCGGTTCTCCGGGACGCTGGGAAAAGTTACTACCGGTTCTGGCGAACTGGTGAGAACCTGTTACATCCCATCGCTGGTTTATAGCCAAAGAGCCAGTGCTGTCTGCATCTGCAGACGCTTCTGTGGTCATGTGGCAGGGATGCCTAGACACTGGAGTGCATGGAATTCTGTTTACCTTTCCCACTGAAGTGTTACCTATTTATCTACTTGCAATTTCTTACTTTTGAACTGCTAGATTGGCAGGAGCTGGGACAGAGACAGGAGCTCACTCCATCATGCAGTACTTAGGTCTTGAACTTCTGACCTGCCGACCTTCCAGTATTCAAGTTCAGCATCTTAACCACTAAGCCACCATGGTTACTATGCTTACACAAAAGAACTACAACATCTCCCATCTAGCTGCACTTATTTCTTCTCATCCAGAATTAACTAATCAGAGAAGGTTACATCATTGCAACCATTCTTTCTCCCTCCAAAGCCCTGTTTCCTATAATAATAATAATAATAATAATAATAATAATAATAATAATAATAATAATAATAATAATAATAATAATAATAATAATAATAATAATAATAATAATAATAATAATTTTGTGTTGAAAGGATTTTTGCTGGAGAAACTCTGATCAGGGGATGCCTGAATGAGGCTCCTTTCATATCCATATCGAAACCCAGCCTTCCAACCTCCAAGCTCAGTGTCTTAACCACTAAGCCACCAGAGGAGCTGCCCTCTTTCCTATGAGAATATAAGATGTCCAATTAGTGTGGAAGTTGTTCTGTTTTCACTGTGTCTTCTTGTCTCTCATCTGTCAATGGGTCTCCATACCAGCTCATGCATTATCAGGACACCTGTGAAAGACAGCTTAGAAAAACACTGCATTTTCTCCTTCATTCCTAATGTTAACTCTTTCTGAGAAAGCAGACAATCCCATTGCCATCTTAGACAAAGCCTAGAATTACTGGAGCATAAGAACAGACTATTCCTTAGGGACAGAGAAAGGAGGTTTAGGCATAGTGTTTTCAGGTTAACACTAATGAGAAAACTAAAGAGGTTGTTCTTTTCAGTATCAATTTCTTTTGATAATTTCCAATAGAGAAGCTCTGATAAATATGATTCATTTGGCTCAGCTAAAGAGAGATTCACAAAAATACTGTGATGCATAGAGCCAATACTATGTAAACTGAACAGGAGATTCTGTAATCCCTGGGGTGTGTGTGTGTGAATCCATGTGACAGGAACAGAGCTCTGCTGAGCTTTGGGGAATCTTGCCACATATGGACAGAATACCTATGATGGGGCTGAATCATTTTCTTAATGTGTAAAGTTCATGGTAGGCAACCTCATAGAAAACCTGCGGTCATTAAGTCTTCCTGTTTTACAGATGAGGTAGTGAGTCTGAAAGATAATTATCTACTCAAGTGTTCTCACATAGATGTGGGTCTCCTAAATGAACTACTTCCAGATGTTCTCCCAGTCATTGTTGGGAAGTATCCGATTTACCTGCAAATTCTCATACATCTAGAGCAGTGGTTCCTAACATGGGGCCCATGCCCCACAGGGGGAATTAAATTCCCAGAAGCCTAAGTCAGTACATTGGCTGATCAGTATTTTGGGGAATTGATTTAGATTTCTGGGAATTGAAGTCCAAAAACCAAAAGTTGGAAAACACCGATCAAGAGCAATCTACCACATTGAAATTAAAGGGAAATGTGTGTTTCCCACCTCTGCTAAGGACGTTCTGCTGGCCCGAATAGGATGTTCTTGATTTCTGAAAAGTGTCACCTCTGCTGGTACAATGGTTAATACGGTACCTGAAGGTGCCAGAATATCCCCAACCTCTGAGAGTTATAGACCAGAAAATAAACTTTCCTCATTCCCCCACCCTCATGCCAAGGCAAGTAGATTGTCTGTCTTTAAATAGAGTGAGGAGAGGGGACAAATTTAGTTTTCTTTACTTCTCCAACTACCCTGTGTGAAATGTAAATGTAAGCCCATATATAAGTGAAAATAGAAAACGTGCCTGGTGCCTCATGCATGTTTCTCTGTGTGAGTGCTATGTATTAGCAACTCAGAATTGACTTATAGCAACCCTAATAGGGATATCAAAATGAGATATTTCTGGAGTGGTTTTCTCAGTGCCATTCTCACTGCCCCTTGAGTTTCCATAGCCAAGAAGGGATTTGAACTCAGGTCTCCTTCGGCTTAGTCTGCCATGGTATACATCACAATCTGGCTGCTCCCTCTGAATAAGTTTTTTTTTTAATTTAGACTTGTATGCCGCTCTACTCAGTAAAGACTGACTCAGAGCGGCTCACAGCATTCACAAATAACAATATTACAGTGCAAACCAAAATACACTAGCATATAACAAAACAATTAAATACAGTAAATACTATACAAATCAATACATCTACAATATTATAGTGTAATCAAAATACAATAAATAAATATTATCACAGCACAGTCCTCAATATACAATAAACAATTCAACAGTGTACAATATACAATACAGGAAAGAGAAAACAAAAAGTAAACTCTATTAATTCCAAATATGGCTGTAAAGAAGGCCTACAGCCCAGTTCTGCTGATTTTAGTGGAATATAGTTCCAGGTAAAGGTGCAACATTTGTATTTCTGATAATACATTTCAGGTTCATTGAATAAGCAGAGCACAGAAGAAAAGCCAGGCTGCTTAGCTTTAATTCTATCGGGATCATTTACAACAGGAAAGAATGAGCTGACGATCAAAATCGCCAGCTTTATATTTGGCTTCATCCAAGATTTATGGCACCTGCTTTCAAGGACAACTCAGCTGCCAAAAATGACATCCACACCATCTTCTCCCTTTTCCTTCAATATTTTATGAACGTTACCGGCAAAGTCAGCCTTCGGGGACATTTAAGTAAAATTAAGTATATTTTCCTGTTCTTGTCTGATGCTTTAATTGAGAATGGTATTGATAATTAGTGTCAGCAGAATTAACCATTCCCCCCTTCCCACAATCATTTTTTAAACTAGAAGGTGGAGCTACTTATAAGTAGTTTTGCCTGAAACATAGTTCAATTGCCCAGGTGGAGGTGCTTCTCTCTTTTATATCAGTTGTGCTTCCTTGCACATTGTTCTAAGGAAGGGATTTTCAGCCCGCGGCCCATGGGCTGGATGCAGTCCACGGCACCATTTCATGTGGCCCCCGACCACCTCCACCACACCAGGAAGTGCCATGTGGTGGAGGAAGAGCAAAATGGCCATCCGGCCCCTGAAGCTGTCTGAGGGAGTGTGATCTGGCCTCTGGCTTAAAAAGGTGGAGAACTCCGGTTCTAAGGCCTAGGTAACAGCATTTCTGTTGAACATTTTGGCAGGTGTTGTGAAGAAACTGACCCTCTAGAGCTAACATCTGAGCAAGAGCAAAAACCAGATAGCCTCTGAGGTATGAAGTTGTGGGTGGATGGGAATTTGGGGGTTGCTCCCCCCCTTCCCGAGGCTCACCTTGGGGACTTTTTGACAGCTATGGGATGAGTAATGAGAGGGCCCAGGGCCAAGCAAAGATGTTGTATTTGGGGAGAATTTCACCTGCAACTTGGGCACCCAATTCCTATTGGCCAAGTTAAGATCAGATGAGGGATGATGGATCTAAGAGTGAACAACACAGGTCAGTATCATTGGTTAAGGTTAGCTATCCTAAGCAGAAGGCTAATGAATAAAGAACAAGAACTCTTTAAGACCATTAAGCAAAGAAAGCTCCAATTCCTTGGCCATATCATGAGGAACAACATAAAGTATAGAATACACCAACTCACTCTACAAGGAAAGATCCCTGGGAAGAGAGGCCCTGGATGTAGATGGACTTCATGGCTGAAGGACCTGAGAGACTGTTGTGGCGTGTCCTTGGAAGAACTGTTTTGAGGAGTTAAGAACAGGAAGACTATCACCATGATGATAGTCAATATCTGGAATGGATACGGCACCTGGAGACACAGAAGCAGAAGGCTACGTGACCAGTTCCAACCACCGGTGGTGACTCATGCAAGTGATATGCCCATGGTGCTTAGAGTAGATTTGTTTCGTTATTGGAGAATGAACGGTGCTCTAGACCCAATTGCAATTTGCCACTGAGGCTGTCTGGTTTCATCCTTTTGCTCTCTTTGAAGTTTGGGCATGTTTTGAGTTGTCTGAAAGTATTGTTCTGTTTTATTTTTTGGCTTGATTGGTAGCTTTACTTTCCCCACACAGAATCCTTGCATGTGTAAAAATCCTATTCAGAGCTAACCTCCAGCCCATCATTTAGGTCACGGGTTCCCAACCTTTTCAAGCCAGGGACCAGGTCACACTCTGTCCATCAGCTTCAAGAGCTGAATGGCCATTTTGCCCTGCCTGCATGATGGGGGTGGCATTTTTGCCCCAACAGTGTCAAAGGGGCAGCCATTTTATTTCTTGAATTCCTGTGGAGGTGGGCACATGAAATGATGTCATGAGCTGGATCTGGCCCACGGGGCTTAGGTTGGGAACCCCTGATTTTGGTAAAATCTTTATAACCTACTTGTAGGGTTGTGAGTCCAAGAGTAGGTGGTTGACATGTGATCCCACCAGTTCTGAATATATGATCAATTGCATGTGCTTTGCTGTAGCCTTTTGCTTTCCTCTTGGTCTTGTATTGTAATAGAGGGAGATGATCAAGTGGTGTAGAACCTGAAAGATGTTTTAGAGGAGAAATTACACAGCCAGTTTCTGCACATCTAAGCCATTCAACATTTCATTCACTTTTAAATTCTAGTCTGGCTCTATGTTGTATTCCAGAGATCTCCAACCTCTGGCTCACAGGCCATCTGTGTCCCCTCAGCTCTTTCTTTGTGGCCCTACGACCTGCTTGTTTACTGGTATCACTCTCAAGACATTTCCCCTCAGGCCCACGTTATTCTTCCTGCCTGAAGCAGTATAATCTACTACTATGTTTCTTTCCTCTTTCCAACAAAATAGCACTATATTGTTTCTTCTGGTCTGCATGGTTTCTCTTGTCAGCCCCTTCTTGGGCTTATTCTTCATACTTGAATTTTGCCTATTCTGGATGCTAGTCAGTAGAGCTCAGGTACCCATGCTACTCAGCCTTTTCACTACCCTTCTCCATGCATTACCATGTTGAAGGTTATATATGTGTGTAAGAAAGATAAAGCAGCTTTTTGGATGTCTGACCTGCTTTTGCAAAAAAAAAAAAAAAGAAAAGAAAAGAAAAGAAAAGAAAAAGAAAAAGAAAAGAAAAAATTAAAAAAAAATTAACAAAGGTGGGAAAATAAGAGTAAAAAGCCTGGTATCTTTGCTAAAAGAACACATATGTTGGGAACCACCATTCTACAGAGAGCTAGTTGCTGGTGCTTGGTTGCATGGTGGATAGAAGAAACAATCCAAGGATTCCTTGAAGACAACATTGAAAGAATGTTATATTGACCTGGTCAACTGGAAAGCTTCTCACTCAATCCTGGAGTGCCAGGCAAACTGCTGTAAAACAAGGGGCTAAAGAAGTTGAAGCAGAAAGAGCCCATGATGAACAAACAAAGAGAGCAGCAAGAAACTAATAATGTGACTTCTTGACAGTCCAGCAAGCCAGAATCAGCAAATCTGACCTCACTGCTTGTTTTGGGCTAGTAAGTCATCTGCATGAGTTTCTGCTCAACTTTAACCATTCACTTATTTTCTGGCTGAAAGGTTGGAGTTTGATACCCGAGTACTGCACGATGGAGTGAGCTCCCGTCTCTGTCCCAGCTCATGCCAACCTAGCAGTTTGAAAGCAAGGAATTGCAAGTAGATAAAATAGGTACCACTTCAGTGGGAAGGTAAATAGTGTTCCGTGCACTCCAGTGTTGAGGCATCCCTGCCACATGTCCATGGAAACATCTGTAGACGCATACAGTGCTGGCTCTTTGGCTATAAACAGAGATGAACACTAAACCCTAGAGTCAGATACGACTGGCTTTCGAGTAAGGGTGACCTTTACTATTTTCTTGTGTCCCTAAATGATGAATTAGATGGAGACTGTCATGTCTGAAAGTGATCAACATGATGAGCTTATGAGTGTGAAAGACAGATCGAGAAAGGAAAAAGAAGTGCTGAGGAGAGAAATAGCTTTCCTTCCTTCCATGCAATTTCCTTTCCTTCAAAGTCAAGCCCCTTGGCTGATGCTTTGTCCTATGTATGGTTTCAGATATTCATCCACTACATTAATAGATAATTACAGTATCGTCTTTTCACTAACATGGAGTCTTTTCAATTTTTAGTACACTAAGGAAGGAAGAGGAATGGAATCGAAATTGTCAACGTTAACAATTTTGTTCACGGAAATATGCTTGCCCCTTAACTCATCTGCTTAGAAAACTAGGTTTTGTTGCTAAAGAAAGTTTGGTGCTATATCTCATCTGTGTCTTGGGCAAATCTTTGATGATTAATTGTACTATGTTCTAGCATAAACTGTGTTAAAAAACAGAATTGTGGAAATTTGTAAAAGAAGCATATCCTGTGAACAATGAGTCAAACCCTGTTTCTTCAAGTAAAGGATGGATTATGTCTTTTGACTTTGATAAAATTCAAAAGAAAAAGGGTAAATTGTTCAATAAGTTGCAAAGAACAAAATTCCAGATGATCTATGCAGAAAACATTAATCTTTTGTTATCATATGGATACGCAACCAATCTGGCCTGCGGATCTATGATGCCAGTCAATAAAATTTATCATTTTTGATAGGACACCATTAATTTACAACACTTGCACTCAATGGTATGGCTCTGCGGTGTGAACTCACCTTTGATATATCTTGACTTCTTTACTGTGCTGAATCTCATTATAGATTCTCTCCTTTTTAAAAATGCAGCTCATAATTTGTAACACTGCAGTTACCTCTTGACTAAGGATTAGCTTTTTATACAGACAAAATGGATGTCAAGCAAGGACAAAAAGTTTTCTTTATTAGATACTTTACTCCTTGTTAATTCAAAAAGCCATCCATGTTCTTCTTATCCCTTTGGCATAATAGTTTCCAAACATTCTGAATTCTGGGAACAGTTCCCATATTGATTGGTCTGCTGAATAATCTCTGATGCAGTACAGCTGTGCTGGGTTGGCAATTCTCAGAATTGTTCGGGAGGTTTGCACGGGGTTTCGACAGGTCATTTTAGACCTTTTTGGTGCCCCCTTCACACATTACTTGCAGTTACACATGGCAGATAAAGATTGGTAGAGGTAGACAAGATATGTTTGTATGCCATTTCTTGGGGGCCCAGATATTTATGGACAGAGACTTCACCAGTTTCTGTGCTGGCCAAGATTTCCTGGATTTGATGTGAAAGAACATCTGGGGACTCAAGGTTGGGAGAAACTTCTCTAGATGTTGGTTTACAATTTCTGCCATGGTTTTTCAGAGTTTTTTCTCCCTACCACAAGCAACTGAAGGTGAAACTATTTGCTGATACCATTAGCAGAAGAGACTCATCATGTGTTGTGTCAAATTGTTGAATTAGGATTACACTTCTTACTACCAAACTTTTACTTGAGTTCTTTGGGGAACAGGTTTTATACATTTTTAGCTTTTGAAAATATTATTTGAATGAGTGCTTAACATTGTCACGTATGATTCAGAGCATAAAACACACATGGCTGCAACTCCAAGTTGTGCTTCTTCATTTTAGAGTATATTCCTATAGTTTCCTCATTGCTTTAGGAGTGAAACTGATTGGATTGTAAAGTCAGATTGCGTATAATCTGCTCTGATCAATCTCTTGCATTTATGTATGAACTAGGGAGAGCAATCGCACATAAGAATTGGGAGAGGAATTAATAACCTTTTCCTTTACAGTATCCAGTATTCCTTTATTAACTGATTAGTCATCTGACTATATCATTTTAAGGTTAAAATGTGATAAAATACATTAGATAAAATATGATTACAGGGAGTTTTTCCATTACATTTTTGCAGTTGTTGAAGCATCAATGTTGATTTGGGGGGAAATTGATTGTAGCCTTGTCTTTGCTCTTCAAAAGTGATTTTTTTGGTATGGGGGTGCAGTGGACCCAGAATAGTGAAAATCCATTCCCATTGACTTCTTGGTTTGTGGATTCTTTCCTAAATATTAAATTGTATAGTTTTGTCCCCTTGTATGCTCTATAACAGGGGTTCTTGACCTAATGCCCGTGTGGCCCCCACCCAGCATGAAGTTCTGCTGACAAGTGAAGACCTAAAGAAGGGGTTTTCAAGATGTTGTTCTCTACTGAAGAATTAATTACCACAAGCTATTGTGATGGTTGTTCTTCTGGATGCTTCAAAAGAGGATAAGCCAAACTCATGAAGGAAGTTCTATCTTAGCTACTGATTACTGTTGGGTCAGAACATTAAATGTAAACTCCATGTTCAGAAACATTAGCTGAATCTATGGAATTTTATGGAATTCTTGGCTCAATGAGACCACTCTAGTTGTAACTTCTCCCTGGATTTCAGCCATTATACCTTAGATTTAAGCTGCTGAATGCCAGCTTAGCCTGTGAGATATTCCTGCCTGAGCCACAATAGCACATGGTGCCTCCTCCACCCCATGTTATGGTATGTACGGTAGTAGTCAAAACCAATAAAGTTGTTTTGGATGAAAGGTTGGGAATTCCCCCAACAACTTGTTCCCAACCCTAGGGATAAAGATACAATAATAAAGGCGATATTTATTATCCTTCCACCATGTGCTACATATCTTGCACCATACCTATACAGTCCCTCAAGCAGCCACCTGGCTTTGCTTAATGATAGGGCCAGTCCTGCTAGAGAGAAAAAACCCTATGCTATCTCTATCTGCTTGAAGGCTTCTCTGTGGCATCTGAATTTTAGGTTAGATTGACCTTTGGCCAGATGAACTGGTGTCCTCCAGCTGTGTTGGACTTCAAATACATTATTAGCCGTGTGTCAGTGAGAAACAGTGAGATATTTAGTTCACTACATGAAAGGAGTGCCAAACTGGACAATGCTCTATCAAGTCGTCAATTTGTTTATTGAGTGTATAACCTACACTCAATATAGTAATTGTGTGCTATCAAGTCAATTCTGACTTATGAAGGCTCTTTTCAGAGATTTCTAGATCAAGAGTATGCAGAAGTAGTTAACTGTTCCCTTCTTGTTTTAAGACTCTTTTTGCTGCTACAAATAGCAGCAACAAAATGAGTTGGCTTTATACAGCTGAGTCACACATTTTGTCTATGTGTAAGGTTTTCCTTGCTCGAAAGCCAGTCGTATCCGACTCTAGGGGTCAGTGCTCATTTCTGTTTCTAAGCCGAAAAGCTAGCTCTGTCTGCTTCTGCAGATGTTTCCATGGTCATGTGGCAGGCATGACTAGACACCGGAGCGCATGGAATGCTGTTACCTTCCCACCAAAGTGGTCCCTATTTATCTACTTGCAATTTCTTGCTTTCGAACTGCTAGGTTGGCAGGAAGTCTATGTGTAGAGAACTGTATTTAAAAACACACTTAACATTATATTAATGAATTTCCTTGTGTCAAAAGAAGAATTTCTGTTTCTTGTTAAAAACAAGTTTATTCAGAAAATTAACAAACTGATATAAAAAACACAATTTTAGGAGAAAGTTATAACAATGAGCTTTGCAGGAGAGGAGAGAAAGGAGAGAAAGAGAAATCATTTATTTGTATTCCTGCTGAGTTTAAGTCTTTCCATGTTAGTTCTTATTTTACACTTATGAAGCTGATAACCATGAGGGTTGGTATTTCATTATTCCGGATGAGAACAAAGGCATCAGAAGAGGAATTAGACTAGCATAGGCTTTCATATATTCCCACAACTGTTAAGAGGATTGACATGTTTGTATCTGTGTAGTTGAACACAAGTAATGAAGGGAAACAAGATTATTGAAGAGGACGTTGTGAAAGATGAGAGGCTTTTTGATCTTTCAACAGGCTATCTGAATAGCTTCATTTGAAATGAAGGAGGGGCAGATTTTTAAACATTTCTGTCTCCCCATTTGCACATGAGTCACATTTCTGTTTTAAGTTTGCCATACAATAATAATTCTTCACAGCAAACAGAGTTTAAAGTTAGAACCTGATACTATTTTCTTTTTTTAAAAAACCCACAGGATAATGCATGAAATAATTGTAGAACACTTAAAGCAGGGGTTCTCAACCTGGGAGCTGGATGTGGCCCACAACACCATTTCATGTGCCCCCCGGCCTCCTCCACACCAGGAAGTGCCATGAATGGCAGACAGGGCAAAATAGCCATCCAGCCCCTGAAGTTGTCTGAGGGAGTGTGACCCGGCCCTTGGCTTTTCAGAGGGTAAAAAAAAGTACAGAGTTGTCATGGCTGTTCCTCAGGCAGCCATAGCTTTGATATGGTCCACATGAGTCCTAGCTTTCCATTTTACCATTTGGGCTATCTCTCTCCCCGCAAAGAGACACAACCTTTGCAGAATGTGCTTGCTGTAGTTTTGTGTGAGACACAGTGAATCAAAGTGAACATTAACCAAGTAATTTTTTGTACATAGATGGATGAGGCCTGAACTTTCTTTATGCTGTGCCAATGAATTCCTGTTCATATTTCTTTCAGGTGAAGGTAGCTTCCTCTGCTTGCCATATTTTGGATTTATGTTCAGCTGAGTAAGCTGTTCAGACAAAAATTAAGCAACCATATAAACAACAGACTGGGACACTTTTTCTTTGGCCATGAACTCTATTAGTATTTTCTTGCTCTTACTTGGAAGAAGCGGCTGTATTGTTGCTTCCTGCCTTTATACACAGCATTGGAAGGGAGAACCAGATTCCACGAAGGAAACTCTGCATGTTACTCACAAGGAGACTTGACTATGTCAGACCACCCAGAGTGACTCCGAAGTCTAGGCTCTTTTCCAACTAACAAAGTAAATTTATCAATGGGTACCTTTGCCAGTAGCAATTCAGTAATAGTTGAAACCCATCAGGGTATCTATGTTGCAAATATGCAAGGCAAAAGCAGCTTGCCATTCAACAAGCATTTATTCCTTTATATTGCTCTTAAAGTACTTCAAAGTTGTTGAAAATACAGTATATAACAGGCACATTCTTCAAAATGGCTTAACATCATCTCACAATCATGTGGAATTGTGGGTGTATTCTTAAAAATATGCAGCTATGAATACAGGAGCAGAAGGTGAGGAATACAAAAGAATACAAAAAAGCGTTGTATAATAATCCAATACATAAGGTGTTTCGAAACATTGCAGACGTATAAGGTATGAATGGAACCCAAGAACTCAAGTTATGAGTTACAAGTTACAGGCAAGAATTTTAAAGGTGAAAACCACTTCTTTAAGACAGAAAAGCAGCTGCCATTGGTCAGAACCAGATGAGCCCGCTCTTTCGCAATCATGAGCCCGCCTCATTGTAAATAAAGAAATAAGATTTTTAAAATTAAAAATTTTAAATTAAATAATAAAACAATTAATATTCTGCCCTAGGGCACAAGAGGCAAAGGTGGGGGTGGGGACAAAGCCCGGTAGCCCAATATGCCAGCCCACCACTGAGTACATGGCAGTAATATAACTATTTTCCCTCCCCTTTTCCAAATGAAAAATTATAATACTGAATATGCTGTTTTAAACTGCACATGCTTCCACTGAAATATGGATATTCTCTTCTGGTTGAGAATAACCAAAGCAGAAGTACATTCTATAGCTTTGTAGATTGATTGATTGTATTTCTATAGCTTTATAGATGCTGTTCTGTCTGACTTATTTGCTTTTTCTATGAGGTGTGTATAGATATGCTGGTGCTGCTTCTTCTCCTGTGTCTTGGCCAGACATGAAACTGCCAAAATGAAACCACCTTTTGGTGGGTTCATTCTGAAGTTCCCTTCACCTAACCTTGCAAAGCCAGAGACTAAAAACATTGTAAGCAAAAGTCCTTCTTCACCGCTACAAATTCAACAAGACCTTCCAGTTTAGATACCTGAAATAGGTCTTTGTAGTTTAACATACATTACATCTCTTTGTGCTGTACCTAAACATGATCTTAGCACCATTTAACAACCACCATTCACCCATATTTGGCAACATAAATATTCACCCCAAATGTATGAAAATGGCAACATAAAAAAAGAGAGATGTGTGATGGTGGGGTGCTGGAACTTATTTATTATTTAACCAAGGACATTTTTACGTTGGTAATAAACTGCTTTGGAGCCCAAAGGCATGTTGTAGAAGGAAACCCTGTTGATGGCAAGCAATAAAACAAGAGATACCTTAAAACCATTAAACCAAAGTAATTACCAACTCTAAATCAATGCCATAAAATTAAACAGGGACATTTAATGGATAAAAAGCAAGGAGGAAAAATAATCACAAAGGACTGAAAATTGTATTTGAGTTGGTGAAGGGAAAAACATATATCATTTTTGTTAGTTATTATCTTTGCCAGTACTCTGGGGACTTGTGAGGAAACATCTAATCCCCACAATATAAGAGATATTAAACTTGAGCTATGCATACACATATATGGAATAAGATTTACCAGATACCAACAATCACACTTTTTGAAGCATTGGGACCCCCTCAAGGGCAGCTGTTATGCAGCTATTAGAGTCTATTGGCAATTGTGATCATAAGAGTTCTTCCTTTTTGGAAGGAAGTTTGCTTTCCTTTTAATTTGAATACTTTCTTGTTACTCCTTCTGACTTCAGTGAACATTTGTACCATGACAATTTGAAACAACAAGGTATGTATTCAAAGTAAATATAGCAGCAATGGTGAAGAGCATGAGTTTTGAGTAAGGGTGTTAAGTTGCTATGTGTTGAATTAGATCCCTTTTCCATCTGACTTTTAGATGATGGGTGGAATCCTGTTGCTTGATGTAGTAAGTTGCAAGTAGTGTAGGTCCACTGAATCAATGAAATTTACTGAGGATCTGAGTCATTAAATCCTAACTTAGTTTTATGGCTGTTGTATTTTAATAATGTATCACTTTCTGTTTTAACCGGCTAGAAACACCAACAGAGACACCAGGAGGTCATTCAAACTCGCCCAGGTGCCATATGCATTGTTAATATTATTAGATTTATTACCATGACTATCTATTAACTGCTTCATTTATATTTACTTTGTTATAGGTGCATTATGTATTTTGACTATACTGTACTTATCTAATCCCTATTATAAGTGCTTTATTATTTTTATGTTACCATATTACATTTCAGAGATAGAGAAAACAAAACAACAAAAAAGACCAAAAGGTTGTGTCACCTTAAAGACTAACTCCTGCATTTAAATGTGAGCTTTCATGGATCAAGTTCATTTCATCAAACATAAGAGTAAAACTGCATCATCAGACATAAGAAAAACTTCATCAGACATAAGAGTAAAATACTTAAAGGCCACTATATTTTTTTTAAATAGAAGCAAATTCTTGCCACTCAGCATTTTTACCACCAAGAATGTCACCAGAGATTATTCCAGAAAGAAAATATGAAAGTAAGAGGATGAAAGTTTGTATGCCATCACAACTTCTCCCTACCACTTTTTAAAAAACCTCCTGCATGGTCCTTTGGCTTTCCTTCTGAAACCAAGAAAGTACTTGGCAGTTTGATAGGAGATAGTTACAGGAAAATGCCCATGGCTGTTCCATTTTTCTATGATTTCTCTCTCTCCAGCCTCAGCTCTCCTCATTATCTGCAGAAGCCCATTTGCAGCAGCACCTTAGTAACTATCAGTATTGCACAAGGGGCATAAATCATTATGGACACTTAGCAGTGCTCATAATGATGGCTCTGCCTCTTTGGGTAAGTTCACTTTCTAGTTTCAGGGGATGGAAGGGAAATGAGGTGCAGCATATAGAAACTGAGGCTGCATCTGTCTCCTGCAAGATGCCTCAGCTTCTTTCCAATGGGCCTCCATCTACCTGTCTCTTATTTGAAGCCCAGTATTTCTAAGTCCTTTCACAACAAATGATTCCAAAGTGCAGGGACCATGCTGCCATTAGCAAGGGGATTGCCTCAGGTGGCACCACACTCTAAAGATTTCTTGCTGCTCTGCTCATCTTGGCAACAGCATCAGAAGCAATGATGGTGTCTTTCCAATTATGGGTTCTTTTAGGATCTCAGAGACAATGAGCACTCACTGGGTGAATAAACAAAGCTTTATTAAACAAACATAATTTAAACAGAACAAGAAACAGGAGCTATCCATATATCAGAAGTGCAAAAAGCACCCCTGCTACTTACCCGAGTGCTGCACGATGGATCTTGGGAACATGACAGGAGACTCATTCAAGCGTCTCCTGAGTAGAGTATCTCCAGCAAAAATCCTTTCAACCCAGAGTAATTTCTGACATGAAATTTATTTACCTGGGTTCCTAGGTAGCTAGAGAAGGGACAGAAGGAACCCATGCTTGGTATGCATTGCTTGCTTATGTTCTTACTCTTGTTTCTTGTTCTATTTCAGTTATGTTTTGCTTAGAGTGCTGTCTAATAAAACTTTGTTTTTTCACCCACTGAGTGTTTATTGCCTCTGAGATCCTAAAAGAACCTGAGCCCATCAGACTTGGCTTGTCCTGGCCTGTTTGGCAAGACAGATGGTGGCAGCAAAATTTATGCACTGCACAGATGCTTACAGAAAGGGAGGAAAAGGAGAAGCAGATGTCACAGCAGAATCAGTGATGTTCCATGACACTTCATATCACCTAACCATGTCTAAAGCTCAGTTTGCTATTTCAGTAATGGCAGTTGCTGAAAACAATACAATACAGTACTTTACCTGCCAGTTTACAGCTCTCTGCATTCTTGTTTATTTTCTGTTTGACTGATTGGGATCCTGATCCTGACTTGCTCCAATGACTCTTCTTCTGGCTTCTCTGGGCTCTGAATTGCCTCTTTAGAAGAAACTGCTGTGTTGTATCACTTCAGCTTTCTTTTTGAACTTCCTTGCTCATCAAATTGCCTTTGTACCTGATCCTCCATGCAAGGATCACTATCTGGTTTTCTAGAGCCTGGACATCTCTATCAGCACTGTCATCAGGACTGTACAGGACTTTGATCACTCCATCACTCATTTTGGTACTTAGAGCCTGAAACTGGGAAAGAGGATACATCTTTTACCTACAAGTTGTAGTACATTAAGTATATCCTCTTGTTGAGATTGCATCACCTAAGATAAAGAGAGAAGTAGCACCAGGTGCTGAGAGAACTAAGCAAGAGAATTACCATTGACATCCTCTGAATGGATATGAACCTTAGATACACTGGCTCAGATCCAAGAAGAGCTTTATGGCAAGAATAAACACTCTTGAGGGCATGCAAGAGCAAAACCAAATGACAAGATGGAGGAAGGAGCTCACTGAACAAGAAATAATATTAAAGGAAGATATGGCTGAGGAACTGGATCTCCCTTATGTGACTTAGTGAACCCTGAATAGGTTGCGGGTTAGAGTGCCTAAATGTAAGACCAGCATGATCAAGTCGGGGCTGCTGTCAGACATTAGCTTTCTGGGTGGCTGTGGAGAGATATAAAATCTGACTTATTTGCTGGTGTGCTGGTTACTACCAGAAACTTGTGCAGAGGAGGATTTAATTTTGACCAATGACAAAGCCAAGAAGCTTGTTTCATTTTTGCAGTTTAAAGTTTGATCTGGACATGAAAGAAGTGTCATGGGAATAGAAATGGGTTTGTCTTTTTAAAAAAATTGTGACGTAGATTTCTTTGTGTGCTGTTCACTGGAAGGAGGTGGAAGTGAAGCATTCTGGGTTGTTGGGGGAAAACTGCTTGCTAGACTAAACAATCTAACCTCGTGTTCTTGGAGAAATGAAGCCTAATTTGTGATGGACATTGGAGTACTGTGTAGTCATTGGCTGGAATCTTTCAGAGGAAGGCCAAGAGGATGAAACTTGTGAGAGGAGATAAAAAGGAAGGGAGAAGTGTGGACGGCCTTTTTGCTCTTCTGCTCTACACTGTGCAAGTCTATGGGTGTGCTGTGAACTCTCCAGTCATGTAGTCACTTTTAAGCTATGAGGGGGCCCTCAGGGCTTCCACACTTCGATAGGTTTTCAGTATTTTAAATGTGCTTTCTGAACTGAAAAAACTTCATTTGTCTAGAATTGTTTTGCTTCCTGAAACTAAGAAATCTGTAATGTGTTTTGCTACAATATATCTTTAAGCAACATGAATATGACTGGAGTTGTTTATTTTTCTATCCGCTACCTTACTAACAGCCTGACTCAAGCCAAGAAATGTGGGAAGGCAAGCTAAAATCCTGGAATGCCCAAGGGTCTACTCAGGAGCAACAGGTCCATCACAAGAAGTACATTAAGTCATACCCCCCCCCCCTTTGGAATAAAATGGTGGACAAGGATTATTCGAACTCTATGGGGGAGACAACACACAGATAAGGAAGGGAATGGTGACTATGTAGGGTCGAGAGATGACAGTTATACAGGTTTAAATACTGCATGAAACATTTGAGAATTTAATGCTACAATCCTATGCCTACTCAAAATCAATTGGATTTATTTCTGAGTATTCATATATAGGATATGCATTGTGGAAGAAACACTACAACAAAGGAGAAATGAATATAACAGGGGGAATGAAGCAGAATGGAAGTGATCATGACAGCTAAAAAGCTATGTCTGAAAATTAGAGTTGAAGTTAGAGGGGGATGACCAAAAATTCAGATTCTCTGCTCAAAGATAAATCCCACTTTTATGTGACTCAATAATCCTTGAGTGATTTACCTGAAGTCCCCTTGTTTCCCAATGATGGATAGGTTAATAGTGGGCAAATGGCACCAAAGTAGGAATCCATTATGTGGGCTTTTAGCTTTTTGTGGATGGAATTATGCATGATGTAGCTGGCAAGGGACAATAATTGGCACAGACTCTTGGGAATGTAAGAATTTCATTCTATTTCATGTTTTAAAAATAAGAATTGACCAAAATGTGTTAAATTCTTTATTGTTAATAATAATTATAGCATGCTGTCAAGTCAATTGTGACTTATGGCAACCTTTTCCATGTACATAGTTCTAATTAGAGAATGCACAGAAGTGATTTACCATCCCCTTCTTCTGTAGCTATTTAGCTAGCCTGTGACACAAGCTGGCTCTCCCCCCTGTGCAGAATTGAACTCCCAACCTGTGGCTTTACGGTCAGGTACCTAAACCAGCAAGCTCTCTAGCCGTTGTGAGAGGAAAAAAACCAGTTTAAAAAAATGAAAAAAAGAAAAGAAAAAAAGGAATCCGGGAGAAATAGAAAACAGTGAGATTTGCCCATCTGAGTCCAAGGTTTGGCATATTTAGCTCTTAAAAGCCTGTCCTTTATAATGTATGCATTCAGCCATATTGGTATGCGATGAGGGGAGGTGCTCTTTTTTGCCATGAGAGGCTCCATAGCTTTAAAAGTGTACAGTATCTTCTCCATGCTGGGCATAGCCATACCTATTGAATTTATCCAGGGCAAATAGATGGGACAAGTGAATGAAGTGTTATAAGATTAGTTCAGCTTCATTGTAATAATAATTTGTCACTATTCACAATTTTCTTCACATTTAAGATAGAAAGAACTATAAAAATGTGTGTGCATGGCTTTTCTATATGGTTTAGTTCGCTGTCATTGTTTATCATGATTCTAGTCAGGAATTCATTTCCCTTTTAGTTTTCCTTATAACAAATAGCATTTTTAAAAATAAATCCTCCTGTTTACCTGACAAAATTGTCACTGTTACAGAACTGGTTATTGAATTGGCTGCTGAATCAGTTACTGAATTAGTCAGAATGGATCAGTTCAAGCTATTCTGAGTGCCAGAGTAATTTCTCTCCTCCGCATTGACATCTAGATACTCTTGGTCAATGGTTGGGCCCTCTTCAAGAAGAAAATGTTGCGATGGTAGGCACCTAGCATAAAGTCTTTGTTAAGATGGCATTGTAGTCTAGGTTTGGCAGGCGAACTCTCATCTCCAGATTCTCAGTAACATTCACTTCACAACATGCCAAGTTCTCGTTTAGCCAAAGCTCTTTTAAAATGCAATGAGTTGCTTTCCTATCTTTGCTCATGTATTCATGATTGATCTCCCTGTTGCCATCATTGCATCCATCATGCTGCCTCCCGTTAAAATACTGTTCAAGAAATTAATCAGTCAAGGCTTCAATATTCTCATTGATAGCACTGCTGCCTTTGCTCCTCCTTTGCCGTATTCTTCCCTTTCTCTCTCCAATGCATCCATTTTTTCCTTTCCATTGTTCTAACCTCTAATTTTGGCTTAAGAAGTTCAAAAGACTTTCATAGCTTCTCTTCTGCCACCCACTGCATCACCTAACATTGTGGAACAGCTTTATTTGAAGCTTCAGCTCATAGATGGTCACTTCAAAAACCTTTTGGGATAAACCTAAGTTTTAAAACCATAGTGTGTGCTGACTAGGCAAATCCAAATCTTTGTGAGATGGATATGGCAGTCTCTGGTTGGCTGCCACCTCCGCCTCCAAATGGTGGAGATCATCAAACTGCCACCACCTTCTCCATCAGAGCAACTGTGTGGGTGTGGGAATTGCAGGGTTAAGATTGGAAAGGGGTGGATTGTGCCTCTTTTGTGCAATGGTGTTACAAGGCCATCTAAAGCAGTTCAAGTTAACTAAGGAACTAAGAAGAAGAAATGACTCTAAAGAGGTTTGGGGTGAATTTATTGAACATGTCTTAATTAAAGCAAAAGGAATAAAATCGGGACAGGAATACATAACTTTTTGGAAAGTCGGGGCAAATATATAGAATATTGTTAATAATAACAAACTAATCATAAACTGAAGGTATAATGTCCCATGGGACATAATATAATTTTGTTATTGTAGTTGTTAATTGGTTTTGTAACTTTGTTTTGTTTTGTGTTGTTTTAATAAAAAATAAATAAAGCAGGAGACCTGTTCTGATTGAGGACACTGTCCTTGCTTCCGTCTCTTGTCCACTGCTAATCTCCGGTTCTGTTCCCTTACCCTCTCCTTACTTCCTCTCCTTATATTCCTGTGGCCCTCTGCCTCTCCAACTTTTGCAAGTTCTTGCACTTCCTGTGGACCATCCCTACAATGAGACTCCTTTGTCTCAAGGTTTTGAGAAGGTTCTGCTGTCCTGGGTCTTCCCAGTTCACTTGTCCTTCATCATCTTTGAGCCATCGTTCTCCAAAAGTGACCCTAGAATCTGTATCCCCACTGCTGGCAACCCCACAATTATTTTTCAGAGAAAAGTGCAAGGGGATAGTGGTTGATTTATCCAGTGGTTTACTGGCCTTGACGGCACAGGGGTAGGCTTGACATCTTCTTCTTCTTTCATGTCCCGATCAAACCATGGACTACCAAAATGAAGCCACTTTCTTGACTTTGTCATGTCCTCATCAGTTCATGTTTCTGGCAATAATTGGTAGAACAGTAAATGAGCCAGATTCTATATCTCTCCCCATTCACAGTGCATGCTGTTATCCGCCAGGAGCCCCCACTTGAGCATGTTGGTCTTACATTTAAGCACTCTGACCCTCTGCTTATTCTGGGTCCTCCAAGTGAGGGGAGGTTAAGTTCCTTAGCTATATCCCCCTTTAATGTTGCTCCTTGTCCAGTAAGCTTCCTTCTCCATCTTCTAATTTGGGTTTGCTCTTGTGTACCCTCAAGAATGTTTGTTCTTGCCATAAAGCTCTTCCTGGATTTGAGACAGCGGACTTGAGGCTTATAACCTTTCAGAGGATGTTGAGGGTCATTCTTTTGCTTCGTTCTCTCAGTGTCCACTGCTATTTCTCTCCTTATCTTAGGTGGAGCGATGTGAACAAGCGGATATATTTTCTTAAGTAGGACTCCTTCAAAAAGTGGAAAAAAGAGATTTGCATCTTGATATTCACAGAGGTAAGCTTGAAAAAGAAATCCAGGAAAAAGGAGGAAACATGAAGAAGTTAATGTTTTGAAAAATAAGGTCTTGTTTTGTTTAATAAGGTTTTGTTTTTGTTATCCTTGGCAAACTGTGATGGTTTCTTTGTTTTCTGTTTGTGGTGCAGTTTGCTTGATGTCTGCCTGTTTGTTCCTTATTTGTTCCTTATTAGTGGCTTATCTTTCCTCCCAGAGATAACAAGAGCTTAAACAGGACTGTTTTCTCACAACATTTTGAGGCAAAAGGAGTTGCCAGTGGGCAAATAGAGTTTGGAAAAGTTACTTTTTGAATCAGAATCCCCTAGCTGGAGTTTTAATGCTTCTCCCACACTCACAGTGTGGTAATTTGTTTTGAGTGGGATGTGCCTTTCAAGTGTACCTTCTCAGCTCCAAGCCCAGTTCTCCCTTTTTTTTTCATGTCAGCCTCCCCTTGTATCACCCATTACTTTCCTCCATTCTTGATAATAATGCCAAGACAACAATAGGGGCCTCCGAGTTTTACACAGAGAAAAAACTCTTTCTTTCCTCCTCCCCACATCCCTCTTTACAGCTCTGGGGAATTCACTAGCTTGAAGTGACAATTCTAGGAAGGAAACTAGAGCTTTCTGTGACATTGAGGCCGTTAAAAAGTTGATTGCGACTGCTGGCACAAAACTAGAATATTGTAAAAGTGGGAGCAGGACCCAGAATGTTTAAGTCACTATAAAACGATTGTAGGGTTTTGCCCAATGGACTGTCATTTCACCAGACTGTTAAATTTGGCCGGTAACTTTCTTGTGGGTTATATTTCAGCAGTAAATTTGCCAACATTGACCTTCTCTTTCTCACATCCCATCTGCTTAGGATTTTTTTTTGTAATAAAACTCTTCTTTCTCATTCTCCCCACCCCTTCTATCCCCTGTGCACCTCTTTCTGCAGTAATTTGTGGAGTGTAAATGATATTTCTGAGGCCCCCACGCCACCCCCCACCCAGATTTCCTATGAATCAAGTGAGAGCTGTGATGTGAAGGGAGAGAGGAGAAATCAAACATGAGCTGCCAAAAGAGGCTGTTTGCTTGTCTGCCTGAATTAAAGTCAAAAGCAGGGAATAAGCAAATGTTAGTTATCCATAAGAAGGCAACAGATTGTCACTTTATTTATTGATGGAGTGTACTTTCGTCTTTTCCACCAGTGCTGGGTAAGGCTTGGTTTATGAAACATTTATTTACCTATGGCAGGTAGATAAACTGGCAGCTCAATGGAAATAGTAGTTGCTTCCTGAGAGAACCTCATGATTGCCTTCCCATCATAAGGTAAAAGTAAAGGTTGCCCTTGCTTGAAAGCCAGTTGTATCTGACTTTAGGGTTCAGTGCTCATCTCCGTTTATAGCCAAAGAGCCAGCACTGTCCGCGTCTATAGAAATTTCTGTGGACATGTTGTAGGTGTGACTAGACACTGCAGTGCACAGGACACTGTTTACCTTCCCACTGAAGTACTACCTATTTATCTACTTGCAATTTCTTGCTTTCAAACTGCTAGGTTAGCAGGAGCTGGGACAGACGATGGGAGCTCACTCTGTTGTGCAGCACTCAAGTCTCAAACTGCTGACCTTCTAGTCATCGAGTTCAGCATCTTAACCACTAAACCACCACAATCAATCTTCCCATGGTTGGCGTAGCTTAATCCTTGTGCTGAGCATACCAGATCTGATGACATGAGTGCTGTGCTGTAAAAGCTGGTGCCATTCTTTAAGATACAGTACGTCTGAATGGAAACTAGCTGCATCAAGTCTCTCTTGATTTCTCTTGACACTTTGGCTAATGGTTTGGGAAAGTGGCTTAACTCAGTTATTTGGCCCAGGTGTTCACCACTGCCCTGAAGATAGACAGAGAGCAATGTGGCATGTAGAAATCTGATGGCTCATACGGATGGAAGTTCTCACTTAATGTTCTTCTCCAATTATGTTTGGTGATGAATCAGTCTCTGTTTTGGGGGTGGGTGGGTTGAAAATATCTAAGCTGAAAGGAGAACAATTCATCCTCAGATTTATAAAAGACAGAATTTTAGAAAATTTGAAACAATTTAGCCAAACCCCCTGCAAAAAAGCTTATTTCACTTATATGTGTGTGTGTGTGTGTATGTGTATACATACACTCTCTCTCTCTCTCTCTCTCTCTCTCTCACATACACACACACACACACAGTAAGCGTAACAGCAAGTTTCACTCTTCATGTTTCTGATGCAGTGCTTTAATACCATGCAAAACTTTAGGGGAGAATTTGCAAAATGTGGAGGAGGCTAGAGTCCTTATGAAAGAGTAAAGTTCAGCGTCCTTGTACACCTTTGGTCATGCAACCCCATATGAACCAAACTACATAAATAAGCCCATTTGATTTACCAGCGGCTGGAACTCTGACACTGTATAAAAGTAAAGGTTTCCCTTGCTCGAAAGCCAGTCATATCCGACTCTAGGGGTCAGTGCTCATTTCTGTTTCAAAGCCGAAGAGCCAGCGCTGTCTGCTTCTGCAGACTTTTCCATGGTCATGTGGCAGGCATGACTAGACACCGGAGCACACGGAACGATGTTACCTTCCCACCAAGTGGTCCCTATTTATCTACTTGCAATTTCTTGCTTTTGAACTGTATATTTAAGCTTAAATCCAGTTCATAGTGGAAACCCAAACAAATCTTTCTGTCTTTTCCTCCCTTATAAATAAAGCACCACCATTGCAATTATGGGGAAGCAAATGCACATGCTTACACACTATGCCAGCCTGTATTGCCCTTCCCTCAATCATGGTACTGGTTGTTTGTTCTGCTGGCAGGTCATGGTAGAAAGATATGTTTGGGCTTATGGTATTGCTGGAATTTGAGCCTTAAATTGCAAGATGGAGATGTTTTTTCTCCTTCCATGTCTAGGCCAGATGTGAAATTGCCAAAATGAAGGCACTTTTGGGTGGGTTCATCTTGCAGTTCCTTTAGCCTGATTCAGTGTGAGAAAGATTAGCTGACAAGACAAGGTTGATGTTACCAGGGTATGCTAGGTTCAAAAATACCACATTCTTTGAGGAGGCTCTTTCTGTGATGGAGATGATTGCTTTGCATATTCCCAAGGTTTCTCCTTGACTTGCTATTATAGGGTGGTTGATTTAAATATGCAGCCATTCACAACATGTGACATGCAGTTTTATGGCCCAATAAAGCTGTGTCATGTGTTTGCCTTCATCATATATATTTTCCCTCCAGGAGAAACGAGTTAAAAGACAGTCTTGGGAAGCTGCAACTTTTATAGCCTCATCATATATGTATTTATTCACAAGTGAGTTGTATGGATGGCCAGCCAAACTACATATTCCAGTGGGGACCTATAAACACATCCCTCTCCGTTTTCCTTGTTGGATGGTTTTGCTGTTGGGTTAAACACAGCCTTCAGGAAGGGATTTTCCATGAGAAAATGGGTGGGTGGGGGAGGAGAAGAAATAAGCCCTTCTTTCTCTCTTATGGTCCCAAACAAATTCCTTCCTTCCTTTGTTGCAGCTATCAAAAAGAAATTAAAGAGGCTGAAGGTAAAACTAGATGATAAGTGATGTGTATGTTCCTAATGATGAACCTGCTTTCCCTCCCGTCACAGGTCTTGGCTGGCCCGCCACCAACCATAGCAGGCTCAATACAAGATGTAACATCAGTTGAAGGAATAGCTTTACAAACAAATGTGAGAAATGTTTCATTGAGTTTGAATATCTCATGAATATCTGGTAAAAAATGGTATGGCTCAGGGTTCAGTGAAACACTCTTCTTCTAGTATAGGGGTTCTCAACCTTTTCAAACTGGGGGCCGGATCATGCTCTCTCAGTTAGCTTTGGGGTCCGGATGGCCTTTTTGCCTTGCCTGCACAATGGGGGTGGCCATTTTGTCCTAACAGCTTGAAATGAGTGGTTATTTTATTTTGCTTCTCAAATGCCCCTGGAGGGGTGGGCCCCCCACATGAAATGGCTCCATGGGCCAGATATGGCTCCTGAGCCTTAGTTTGGGAGCCTCTGCTCTGGTACTTGCTGGAGCAGTATAAGCTCTGTTCAGGCATTTAGCCTGAAAGCATGTAAGTCTCAAAGTGTAGTAAAGGTCAAGGTCTCCCTTGCTCAAAAGGCAATCGTATCCAACTCTAGGGGACAGTGCTCATCTCCTTTTACAGCCAAAGAGCCAGCACTGTCTGTGTCAGCAGATGTTTCCATGGTCATGTGGCAGGCATGATTAGATGCCGGAATGCATAGAACTTTGTTACCTTTCCCACTGAAGTGATACCTGTTTATTGACTTGCAATTTCTTGCTTTCAAAACTGCTAGGTTGGCAGGAGCTGGAACAGATGATGAGCACTCACTCTTTTGTGCAGCAGTCAGTTCTCACACTGCTGACCTGCTGTTGTGATCCAGTCCTTGTCAGACTCTGAAGATGACCTAGATCAGGAGGCACTTCCTATGCCCAGCCCAGTTCTGCCTTCACATGAACCTGAGAATGTCCGCCAGGAATCTCACCCTACTTCTGGCCCAACTCTATTTCCCCAGGCAGATGACCTGTCAGACTAGGACTCTGACTCTGAACAGTGATCAGCCCTTAGTCAGGGAAAAGTGCAGAAAGGAGCTGCAGCTGAGACACAAGCAATCTAGAACTCATTACCAGAGAAGGCTCCCAGCTGATACCCATTAGCTGGGAGACTTTTAAGCAAGCTTTTCCCAGCATTCAAGCATTGGTACAATTCTTCTGTGCAAAGATGCCCTGCTTGACTTTGAATACCTCTTGAGATTGCCTGCCTAGAACCTGACCCCTCTGCCAACCCTCATAATGCCCCTGGACATCCTTTGGACTAGATGCTCACTTGAACTACCAGTAACCAGACCTCGGCTTGCTCTTTGGACTTTGGTGTTTGGACTCTTCTTGAATAGACACTCTGTGTAGTGCTGCTGTGCGGTGACCATGCCTGCTGGGGTAGGTCAGTACACCTGCTGACCTTCCAGCCATCAAGCTCAGCATCTTAACCACTAAGCGTGTGGGGCCTTTATCAAAAGTTCAATCCCATGATTTGCATAGGTGTCTGTAAGCACTTTCAGGTAAATTGATTTACAGGATTTCCATGACTGACAGTCCTTCCTTATCAAGATGGCCAATTGTGGAAACACTATAAGCACATTCAGCTGAACTCACTTATAGTGCCTATGTAGAGCTTTGTGCTGAATACACAGAGGTCTGGATGGTTTGAACTGGTTGGGGTCATGGAGACAGGGCTTACCTCCCCTGCCTTTTGGGTTACTTACTTGACCAGGGCTGCAGTCTTCCTGCCTCCTTCAATGACCTCCCTCCTGCTTTCCTACTCATTTACACAGGAAGAGAACTGGTTCTAACTATTGCAATGTGACATCTGCACAGCTTTTCATTACACTCTGGATGCTGGCAAACATAACAAAATGATCACCACCTGAAAGTTTGTTATCTGAAATTTCCAGGTATTTGACTTGCATTCATTATGTGCAGCTGAGCCCTGAAGGTAAATAGCACATGCCTCCAAATATTTGGGAATCACCCATTTAGCAATATACCTTGTTTACTAGAAATGAGTGAAGTATCTCTCATTGGCAGACCAAGCCAGAGCAGTCTCTGCTGCAGACCAGATTTTTAAAATGCCTTTTGGTTTTGGTATACTTCCAATCTTCCAGAAGCTTGCACCTGCTCTCTCTTTGCACCCCCCCCCCATCCTCCTTGGTGAGTTCCTTTACACGGGGACTGGTCAACTGACATTAGGACAGCCGGTGACAGCCTTGATACATTTATTTTTATGGACTGCCAGGGGCTATGTGGAAACAGGGGAATTGTCAAGCACCTGGCAGGTCACAATATATGGTCTGGGCTTGGGTTTTTTTTTTTGCATGTGTTTGTTTGTTTTCTTGCTTTATTTGGCTTGGTATGTTGCAAGGTTTGCGGGCCTGGAAACATTTTGCCTTTGAAAATGGGTGACTTGACTGCAAATCCAGGATTTTCAAACATGTGCAGCCAGACCAAAAAATAAAGCCTTCCCAAACAGAACAATAGTTGTAGAATTAGAATTGGAAGAGTCCTGTTAAGGCATGAAGTCCAGCCCCATGTAAAATGCAGGAATCCAAATCAAAGTAGGCCTGGCAGATGGTTATCCAATAATTATCTGTTGAATCCCTCCGGTAATGAAGTGCTCATCACCTCCTGAGGTAATTGGCTGCATTGACATACTGCTCTGACAGTTAAGAAGTTGTTCTTGATATTCAGCCTATACCTGGATTATTATAATTTGAGTCCATAATTACACACCCTGCACTCTGGGATTATTGAGAACATATTCTTCCCCTCAGGGGTATGCTGGGCACCATGGGAGGGTGCTGGACAGCAGCAAGGGACGGGGGAGAAGGCTGCCCCCACGAACCTTGTGGTCACCTCACTTGCTCCACCTGGCAATAGGCACTTTAGAATAAACCATTGCTCCAAGATGGAGGGAGCTTGGAGCAATGGCTTAATCTAAAGTGCAGCACTCCGGGAGGATAGAATAATAATAAAATTATTATTTGTGCCCCAGGGCACCAGAGGCAAGGGGACACCAGGATGAATCCCCCTGTTCCGGTGGCCCAGCCCATGCCTGCTGCCCTTCCTCTTTATGACTATCACCTTGAAGCACTTCTAATAGATGATTGGTGGACTATTTTCATGAGTTACACTATAGCCAGAAATATACAGTGATTGAAGAAGGGCTATAAAGAATACTTGTTAAATTCTCCCTGCTTTCTGATGCTTCTAATGGGGTCCACAGAAAGTGCCTCCTCAAAGAGTGTGATATTTTTGAACCACAATCGGGCGTCCCCTGGTAACAGTAATCTTGTGTTGCCGGCTAATTTTTCTCACACTAAGTCAGGAGAAAGGAAGTGCAGAATTAACTCACCAAAAGGTGCCTTCATTTTGGCAGTTTCACATCTGGTCTAAACATGGAAGAAGAAGAATGCTTCTAATCCCCCCCCCCTCCGGTAACACAGGAGTAATTATTATTTTTGTGCTGTTTGCATCGTTTGTGTTAAATCGTTCTCTGCGTGAATGGGTTGTTGGCTTAATTTGCGCTCTTGTCTCAACAAGAGTTCAGCATAGTACCTTATCCTTTTCCACCTTTAGGAGAATAATTTTATGGCTCTCTAACAATTCCTAACAACCAAGCACACTGAAAAGAGCAAAATTTTATTCCTGTAATAGAAAGCACCCAGATTCCTTTTAGTAGCGCTTCTTCACACTGCTTGGGCCCTCAGGCGTCAACTCAAGAAACTGAAAACCTCAACATCTGTCAGGGTAGAAACATTCTTCACTGAGTGCTTTGAGAGGAAGCCAAAGCAGCACTAAAGGTTAATTCATAGCTATTTTCTCTATAAATTATGGTATTGGAGCAAAGACTAGCAGTTGAATTTTCTCTCCACACAAAGTGGCAGGTCGAGATCTCTTGGGCATAACAATCTTTCTGAGCATTGTTGCTATAATTGAAAGGGCATAGACTATACAATATCCTGGTAAACTTTATTATAAATCACTATTTATGTGGCTTTGGATAGACTTTAAATATCTCTGACTCTGTGTCTTTTCTCTACTGCTAGGTGGAGTAAATCTAATCCACAAGGTGGCTTTTTAACCTCTTCCTTTGCCACCCCAAGTACACTATGCACCTCCTTTTTGGCCTGTCTTATATAAGACCTTGTAAAGGAACCCTTGGAATTGCTGTCCATAAGGCAGAAAGGCAGCTTCACTTGTCACATTCCCAAGAGATAAAACAGGGCTACCCAAACTATGGCGTGCAGGACAGATCCATCCCCTGACACCAATTCATCTGGACCACGAAGCCCTTGTGGTCCAGATGAATTGAGTCCATAATTACACATCCTGCCCTCTGGGATGATTGAGAACATATTCTTCCCCTCAGGGGTATGCTGGGCACCATGGGAGGGCGCTGGACAGCAGCAAGGGACGGGGGAGAAGGCTGCCCCCACGAACCTTGTGGTCACCTCACTTGCTCCACCTGGCACTAGGCACTTTAGAATAAACCATTGCTCCAAGATGAAGGAGGGAGCTTGGAGCAATGGCTTAATCTAAAGTGCAGCACTTCCGGAAGCGGAAGTAAAATGCGCCCCATAGTGACCATCCCCCTGAACCACGTGACCGACCTGCAGCCCAAAATGTTTGGGCACCCCTGTGATAAAACATGATAATGGTTAATCAGTAAACAAACAAACATGCCCCCCTTCCCAACACTTCCAACATTGAGTAACAGGCAACTGCCATTTGAATTAGTTTTCTCCAGCCATTGTTCCTTTTGTGATACAACCGTAATGTGTCCCTGGGGTATACCGACGCTTCAAGAATTACAACGTTGTCTCTCTAAGACTGGTCCGCGACACCCGTGCCAGATGGTTTTTAGCTAAATTGCTGTCAAGACAAAGCATGTTTATGAATTATCTGTTGGTTTTGGAGGCAGGCAGCAAAAGAGGTTTCGGTAGAGCTAGGGTGCCACGTTGTATGATTTGTGTTATTTGTTTATTTTTGAGGAAAACGAAAGCTCGTAGCACCTGACAGCTCCTGTTAATAGTGCCATCAAAAATCTATTTCTTCTGAAACTCTCTCCAAATTCATGGTGCAGGTGACAGCTGCCGACGGCCTTGGCAGCCTCCACCTGTTTGATGTCCAGCAGGGATGGGGGGACATTAATAATATTGAATGCAAGCACTCTCAAAGCAGCATTTTGAAATAGGCATTTGAAGAAAGTACTCTGAGGAAGGTCTATTGCCCTGCCAGTGAGCAGATTCAAGGAAAATGGAGGGTTAGGTTACTCATGAACACAGAGGATAAAAACAAGAAATCATTCAAGTGGGATGAACATCTACATTTCCTGCTGCCTCCCCAATATGGTGCTTCATTGTTTGAAACTCTATGTGACAATTTTATGGGGTGCATTTTCAAACCACCAATTAGATTACTAAATAGCAAAAGCAATTACTCTTCTATACTGCCAGGCACCTCTGTCCTCTACCATCTTCCTCAGCCCACCCAGCTTTGTGCCCATTGCATCTACAATACCATCTAGCCATCTCATTTTTGGCTGCCCCCTTCTTCTTTTGCCCTCCACCTTTCCCAGCATCAAGGCTTTCTCAAATGAATCCTCTTTTCTCATTTGATGTCCAAAGTACTTTAGCTTCAGCTTTACTATTTGACCTACTAAGGAGCAGTTAGGGTTGATTTCTTGTAGGATTGACTTATTTGTTCTCCTCGCTGTCCAGGGGACTCTCAAAACTCTCCTCCAACACCACATCTCAAAGGCATCTATTCTTCTGTATTCAGCTCTCTTTATGGTCCAACTCTCACAACCATACATTGCCACCGGGAATACCATTGCTTTGACTATGCAAATTTTTGTTTGCAAGGTGATGTCTCTACTTTTAACTATGTTCGCCGGGTTTCTCATAGCTTGTTTCGCAAGAATCAGTCATCTTTTTATTTCATGGCTGCAATCACCATCTGCAGTGATCTTTGATCCTAAAAATGTAAAGTCTCTCACTGCTTCTACTTCTTCCCCATCTATTTTCCAGGGACTGTTAGGACCTGTTGCCATTATCTAGGTTTTCTTGATGTTGAGTCTCAAGTCAGGTTTTGTTCTCTCTTCTTTCAACCCAAGCAGCAGCTTCTTTAGGTCTTCCTCACTTTTTGCCATTAGGATGGTATCATCTGCATATCTCAAGTTGTTGATGTTTCTCCCAGCAATTTTGATCCCAACTTGTGATTTGTCCATCCCTGCATTGTGCATTATGTGCTCTGTGTATAAGTTGAATAAGCAGGGTGACAAAATGCAGCCTTGTCTTACTCCTTTTGCTATTTCAAACCACTCTGTCATTCCGTATCCTGTCCTAACTGTTGCTTCTTGACTCTTGTACAGATTTCTCATGAGGCCTATAAGGTGTTCTGATATTCCCAGCTCTTTAATTACTTGCCACATTTTATTGTGGTCCACACAGTCAAAGGCCTTGGTGTAGTCAATGAAACAGAAGTAGACTTGCTTCTGATATTCCTTTGTTTTCTCCATGATCCAACGTATGTTGGCGATGTGGTCTCTAGTCCCCCTGCGTCTTCGGAACCTGGACACAAAAGAAGAATGGAACCGTTTGGTGATTCTCAGCAAGCAGTGTAATTAAGGGTGTGTCCCCTTCTGCTTCCCTGTCAAACTACCTCTAGTGAAGCAGAAAAAGTGGATGGAAGACCTCTCTTTAGCCTTCTTTCTCCTCTCCCAATCACAGAAGTCTACCTGGGGAATGCTAGGTGAATTCTGCAACTGGGAGCTCAGGAATTACAAAAATCCCACCTCTAAATAGAACCTCTTCAAGCTCGGTGCCACACAGTTATGTCAACTTGCAGGGCCATTCGCAAGCATTCTTTCACATGTCTCAGCTTCTGCTCCCGGTACTTTTCCTCCTTATATTTGCCAATCAATTCAAGATGCTTACCATGCGATTCAATGCAGACTTACCTGCTATACAATGTGTAGGCTGAAGCTGGATAATATCACTTTTTTTGACATAATCCCCCCTGAACTAAGGATTCTGTGAGTTGTAGTAAAAAAAAAAAAAGGAACGTTTCTAAGCCCCACTTCTTTTAAGGTCTTCATCAAATATTTGGTTAAAACTACAGAATAACAAAGGAGTACCAAAGGGTTAAATAGCTTCTTTTAGAAGTACTGAGCAGTACCATTTAGAAAGTCATAATTGCATTCCATTTTTTCCTGCATGTCAAAATGTAACTGCTGGTACTCTATCTTCTCACAGAAATCACAGATCATAAGCCATTTTTCATCAGAATGAATGGTAGCTGATCACTGCAAATGACTTTGTCATTATGGTCATAGCTCTGGCATTTTATTTCCTGTTCCCTGCCCACCCTGCATTGAATCTCCTTTGGAAAGCAACATAGTGAACCTATTTTATGAACTGATAAATGATTAAACCCCAGTGTTACTTGGTTCTATGCCTTTGCATAGCCAAGGCTATTGACTTCTAAAGTGCATTTTTGAAATAAATTTGTTTTTTAAAGATCAAGAATGACAAAGGTCCATGGGTACTGAGCCTTGAAGATGTTATTTGTGCAAGGAAGATTGAAGTCAGGGGTAACCAGTGTGTAAGACTGTTGTTGTTCAGACTCACAATCAAGTCCGACCATTTGCAACCCCATGGACCATTGCATGCCAGGCTCCTCTGTCACCTGCCATCCTTCATAGCCCATGCAGATCTATGCCCACCACGTCAACGATGCTGTCTAGCCATCTCATCCTCTGTCACCCTCTTCTCCTTTTGCCTACGATCTTTCCCAGGATCAGGGCCTTCTCCAGTGAGTCCACTCGTCTCATTTGGTGGCCAAAGTCTTGAGCTTCAGCTTCATTATTTGTCTTTCCATTGAGAAGTCAGGGTTGATTTTCTTTAGGATTGACTGATACGATATCTTTGCAGTCCTGGGGACTCTCAAGAGTCTTCTTCAGCACCACAGCTCAAAGGCATCTATTCTTCTGCACTCAGCCTTCCTTAGGGTCCAGCTCTCACAGCAATACATTACTACTGGGAATACCATTGCTTTAACAACATGGACATTTCTTGGCAGGGTGATGTCTCTACTTTTTATTATGCTGCCTAGGTTTGCCATAGCTTGCCTCCCAAGAAGTAAGTGTATTTTTATTTCATGGCTGCAGTCATCATCTGCAGTGATCTTAGATCCCAAGAAGGTAAAGTCTGTCACTGCTTCCATTTCCTCCCTTTCTATTTGCCAGGGAGTGATGAAGCCAGATACCATGATCTTGGTTTTTTTGATGTTGAGTTTCAGGCCAGCTTTTGTACTCTTCTCTCTCACCCTTATCAAAAGGCTCCTTAGGACTTCTTCACTTTCTGCCATTAAGGTATGTTTCATAGACCAAAATCCTTAGATCAGTGTTTCCCGACCTTTGGTTCTTGGACTTCATTTCCCGAAAGTATTGATCAGCCAATGTACTGACTTAGACTTTTGGGAATTGAAGTCCAAGAACCAAAGTTTGCGAAACACTGTCTTAGATGGCCCAAGTAGACCAAGATGCTTATATCATTTATTCATGCATCCGATATTAATTGTATATGACAATGATATTGGCCTGTGTTCTGTTTTACAGATTGCAGTCTGAAGAGGCTGTCAGAGGGTGGTCTTTTTTTTTTTGAAGACATCTTCTATATGAGGAATCGTCTTGTGTAAGGCTGGTTGGAAAAAAAAACACCAAGGGGGGGGGGAGGGAGAGAGAGAAAGAGGCATAAGAAATTTGACCAGGTCATCTTGACATAAATTGAAAAAGTTACCTGGTTGCAGATTTCCTTGCTGTGGGCATTTGTGTCACATTTCTATTTATGCTATGCAATAGCTTAGTGAGTTAAGTGTCTTGACTGCAGAGCCAGAGGTTGGGAGATTGATTCCATTCTGTGTCTCTCCAAGAAGAGACAGCCTATGTAAAGGTAAAGGTTTCCCTTGCTCGAAAGCCAGTCATATCTAACTCTAGGGTTCAGTGCTCATCTCTGTTTCAAAGCTTAAGAGCCAGGCCTATCTGCCTATGTAGCCTTTGGCAAACTACACAGTCTCAGGGAGGCCTCTAGAAGATGGGGGTGGCAAACCACTTCTAATATTCTCTGCCTAGAAAACTCTGGAAAGGGTTGCCATAAGTCAGAATTAACTTGACAAGACATTATTATTAATATTTTTCAATATTCCTCCAGACATAAATATTAGCCTATGGAAATTTTATGCAAATGCAAACATTGATTCACTTTGAAACATTAAGAGAATTAATGAGATTAGTTTGTTGATCTGTTTGTTTATTGGATTGTTAAATCATTAAATTAAAAACTACATAAAGTTACTAAAAATGGCCAGCAACAAATTTAAATGCTAAGAAATAAATTCATTGATGTTTAATGATAAAATACTGGGGAGGGTGCAGAGGGGGAATAGTGGGGTTGGTGGTTAATGATTAAAATAACAAGTTTTTAAATTGTTTTTCTAAATTGTGATGGCACTGAAGGCTAACAGAACAGATTTTAATGAATTATTTTGAACGTCTGCTTGTGACACTGTTGTACTGTGCAAGAGCTCATACCAAACTCTCATCTGCAACAGCAGTGATTTGTGACATTATGGAAAAGGCTGTTACCAGTGATGGGATGTAACAGGTTCTCACCAGTTCACCAGAACCGGTAGTAACTTTCCCCGGTGTCCCGGAGAACCGGTAGCAGCTTTTGGGGGGAACCATCTTCAGGCCTTACCTTTTCACTGGTTCCCCCACTGCGCATGCACACCAAGTACATGGTGTGCATGCATGCCTACAGTGCTTGGTGCATATGCACGGCCTCCTTGCTGTCCTCCCAAGCAGGGAGGAGGAAGAGAAGCTGCTAGCTTGAAGCTCCCTATAGCCTGCTCCCCAGGGTAAGTGGCTCACCTTTGGATGTGATGTGTCTGTGTGTATTTTAATGTGTATTTAATACCTTTATCTATATTGACGTACTACCACAGTTCCTAAAAAGTTCTGGTGGCCTGGCTTGGGGTTTTTAAGCAAAGTCTTGGAGTTACCTCATCAATAAGCTACACCTGTGCTGTTCCAATTGCTACTCCAATTGGAGAACCCTTAAGGAGGTACAGCTGTTTTACATTTACATTAAGGCATATTATCCTAGAGAACCATCTTGTGGTGAGTTCATTCTGTAGTTCCTTCCATCTGACCTATTGTGAGAAAGATTAGCCAGAATAAGCTTTAAGCTCTGGTTTAAAAGCTCTGGTTGATTTGTGTTTGGGTGGATGGGTGGGTGTATTTTAATGTAATTTTTATTTTATTAATTTATTTACAGGTTTGTGGTGTGTGTGTGTGCGCGCGCGCGCGCGTGTGTGTGTGTGTGCTTTTTTAATTTTTTTTAATTTTTTTATTTGGCCCCACCCACAACATCATGATATTATGACTTTTGCTCCGCCCATGATGTCATGAAGTCATGACATTAGCTCCGCCCACACTGTGATGACATTACAGTGGGGTAGTAAAATTTTTGACATCCCACCACTGGCTGTTACTGTGTCTTTGGGAATAATGCAAAAGTTGGGGTATAGTGTAAGGGGATGTGGTAGAATTTGCGGTTTTACCTAGGGATGAATGGGAGGCAAGGAAGGGCCTGGTTGAACTAGGTACAGTGTAATTCTAGTTGAATTCTGTTGAGGGCTGATAGCAGAAGGTGCCAAGCTAAACAAATATTTTGCTCACCTCACCCTGAAGACCAGAAAAAGAGATTAAAACCTTGGTACTTTGAGTATGCTTCTGTCATTTGAGCTTTTGATTCTCTTTCTCCTAAGTATATTGTTTTTCTTTCTGATCAAAAATTACAGTTGGGTTTTCAAGAGGTTCTGTGGAAAACTACACTCTACCAATTCATCAGGAAATTTTCCAGTCCATCTGTTCCCTACAGCCAGACAGCAAATAGACTAAATTAGGGAATTGGGCTGTTTGTGATATTTTGTTTTGTTTTGCTTTGTTTTGTTTTTCTGTGGAACCAAACTGTTGAAATGTGCTCTATGGGAAAAATCATTCCTCTTCTGTAAGACATCTTTGGACAGGTTTATTTCTGAGCCAGATGTTCAAAATGAACCCTAAAGAGGAAGGCAGATGGGCAGATGGAGAATGGAAAATATATATATTTTCTGTGGGCCTATGGACATACCATGTATTACCCTTAGTTGTAGAATTAAGACAGCATTTCTGCATTTGTCTCTGCATTACAGGAAGAATGTCCCTAAGCAGATGCAATTTGCTGAAGCTGATTATTAATGAGGCAAAGTACTGGCATATAGTCTAAGCCAGGGGGTCTCAACATTTTCAGGTTGCGGGCCTGACCATGCACCTGGATAGATGATTGGGCTGATCACATGGTTCTTCCCACCAGAAGTGGAAGTAAAACATGCTCGGACATGTGCAGAACACATTTGTGGCAGCATTTTGCACATGCACATGCATGTTTTACTTCTGCTTCCATGAGCAGTGAGGGTAGTATGGGCCAGATGAATTGACATTGGGGTCCAGGTCTGGCCCACGGGCCGTAAATTGCTAATGGTTGGTCTAGTCAATATAACACAGGAGATGTATGTCACACTAGAGCTTGTCAAAATTACTTTCTCACAGAACCCACCATTTGGTATGAGCCATACTGGGGAGGGATTCTGGAAATGTAGTACAGTACAAAACAGAAACTGTTTGCAGCTACGTGCCAAAAGTGTTTCCCAACCTTTGGTTTTTGGACTTCACTTCCCAGATGCCTAAGTCAATTCCACAAAGCACTGCTCAGCAAATGTACTGACTTAGGCTTCTGGAAACTGAAGTCCACCAGTGTTCTGCGGAACATAGTTTGGGTAATGTGAGTATAAGCTGCTGCAGTAAGGAGTGAATGCTGAAGAAATAGAACTGCTTGCAAAACCGTACGTGGGTCTGATAGCCTGATAGAAGGATGGGAATATACAGTCCTGCTGGAAGAATGATTAGGAGACATAAACAGAAGGTCATACAATTATGAAAAGTGCAGAGAAAGTCAGGGAGGAGAGTTGTCTGCTTTTTTAACACTGCTGGGTACATAAAAGGTACCTGAAAACAGGCTCCAGGCAAAAGAGAAGACTATACACCAGGAATGAGGAACTTGTGGTCCTTCAGGTAGTTATAGAATTGAGTTCCCATCAACCCTAAGAAGAAAAGCTGAACTTGAAGGATGGAATTTCCTGTCCCTGCAGCCAAATTATGGGATTCTCTCATGAGATGAACTGACAAGACCACCAACGTAAAGCCCCTTTCAAGTTTGCAATAGTCCTAATATGTTTCCAGGGTCATAACTAAAGCTACCACAGGAAAAGCTACCAGTAGATCTGGTTTCTGGAGATCGAAGAGGTGCTACATCTTGAGAGATAGATAGTCTACTTGTAGTGTGGGGAGTTGAGGCATCTCCAATTGGATGCCAAGTATTCTTCTGGCTTGATGGTTCATGACTCTAGGCTGAATGAAAGAGACAGGATATTAATCTATATCAGGGGTTCTCAATCTTCTCAAGCCGAGGCCAGGTCACACTCCCTCAGACAGCTTTGGGGGCTGGATGGCCATTTTGCCCTGCCTGCCACACATGGCACTTCCGGGTGTGGTGGTGGTGGTGGTGCCACATGAAATGGTGTTGTGGGCCACATCCATCCCCAGGGATGGTTGAGAACCCCTGCTCTATATGATATGCTAAGCATGCCTCTGTGTGTGTGTGTGTTTATGTGTGTGCATGTGTATATGTATGTGTCTGTTTTTTTAAAAATAGTTCTGACTATGGAGAATGGAGAATGCTGCAAAATGTTCCATGATGTGATTATTTCCTGTGCTGTTTTCACAGTATGAATTACAAATCTGATCTGGGGGTGCATTTATTATTGCTTGCCCCAGCTGACAAAGTTGCTAATTACTGTTCTGCTTTCTTGTATGGAGCCCCATCTGCAATGGCCTGTGCATTTCATAGACCCTGGTGATCCCATCCTTAAACCTCCTTGACTGATGCTTACCCTTGTGGTCAAGCCTGGCCTGATCTTGGGTGGAATCCAGAAGAAAGAGGATGTCATGGGGTACTTCAGCAACACAGCAAAACCCCTCCCCCCCCATAGTACCTCATGATGGAAAATGTCTCCTGCATATTGGAACAGTTTGCAATTACATATGTTCATTGCATTCAGGTGGCGTTTGGGAGAAATGAGCAGATTCCCTTCATTGTTAGAGCCGATTTTGCAAAGGTTAAGTGAGTCAGCTTGGTTTTGATTGTGCATGCTGGTAAAAACGAGCAGTGGCAGAGTGCTTTAATCTCTGTTGCCTCCAAGTGTTGAATGCAGTGATTATCAAAGGTGCTGTAGGGTGACATTTTCCATTTATCGAGACATCCTCGTATATTTGTTAAAAGGTGGCAGTTTGGGCGTATAAACTAACCTTTGGCAATAGAGCAGGGGAGATTGGGAAAAGAGGAGGGCGTCTATAGGACAGGGGAAGCTGTTAATAAGGGGCTTAAATCCAAAATGCCAGAAAATGGAACTTATTTTAAAAATAATGTCCCAAACCCTAATGAAAAAATACATGGGAGAAGGGTCACAGAGCCCTGAATACACAGGGTGCCTACAAGAGATGTTATCTATGTATTACTTTTTTTAAGTTGAATTGAATTATGGTAGCAATGTGTAGTCTGACATTCGCTCAAAACTGGCTACACTGTCATTGCTTTGGGAAGAAATTGAAATGGCATGTGCAGTAATACAAGTGGACATTTTGGTTAATATGCATACATTTTTGGCACCCTCTGTATTTAGGGATTTGTAGGTGGCTATGATGCTGGCTGGAAAGGTTAGCAGCTTAGGTATCTGGTTGGATGTTTGAACCTCCCCTGTGCCTCCAGGAAGGAAAGCCAACCTGTGTAGCCATGGGCAAGCTGCACAGTCCCAGGTTGCTTCCAAAAGAAGGGAGTGGTAAACCTCTTCTGTGCATTCTCTACCTAGAAAACCCTGGAAAGGGTTGCCATTAGTCAGAATTGATTTGACAACACAAAATTATTGTTATTAGATGACTATGAGATACCTAGTGTGGTGTAATGAATAGAGTGATGAACTAGAATTTAAGAGACTTGTGTTCAAACCACTGCTCAACTATGGAAATTTATTGGGGGCATAGAACTCATAAAACTATTCCTTAAATATCTTGCTTACCTTACAAGCTGTATTAGAATTGCTACAATTCAATTCCGATTTGACAGGGTACAACAACAACAACAGGTGACTATGAGCCACTTTAACTAGTCTGAGAGCTGGTGCAAAGAAGCAATAATTGGTTTTACTATGGCCTAATGAAGTAAAACAATAACATTAAGACAGATGGTGAGACCCCACCCCCACCCCATGAAGAGAAAATATAAGCTGAGATCCCGATGTCAGAGGTTGTGCCATGATAACATCATCATCCCAGTTTTTCAGAAATTAAAACTTCCCAGTCCTGCTCCAAAATTGTGGAGGGTCCTTTTGTTTATGCACTGGGTAGTGATGGGAAAGTCTTTAATTTTCCCCAAATGGTCACTGACAGGATAATCTTTCACCAGCCTTATGCATCATAAATTGTGCAACAGGACTTCAACTACAGTCAAACCTCGCATAAAGAGCGTCTCGCTTAAAGAGTAACTCGCTTAAAGAGAAGAATTTTCTCTGAATGTTTGCTTCGCTTAACAAATAAAACCAACCAAAAACTCACTTAACAAATAAATCGGGGTTCGCAATCTCCCCCCCCCCCTGGTCATTTACAATGGTGTTTTGCTTAAAGAGCACACTCGCTTAAAGAGCAATCCTGTGGAACGCATTATGCTCTTTAAGCGAGGTACAACTGTACTGTAATCCAATCTCATATTTATGGAAAAGTTTTAATAAAACAAAACAGGGGACTCCATGTTGGTTTAAATGTCCCAAAGATAGATTTGTTGTTTTTTCAGTTGAAGTACACAAGTTAAATGTGCAGGTTTCCTGCTTCAAGAAGCAAATAGTTTTACAGGACGATGTCCTTTTACCATTTGTTGAAGTCTCTGGAGAGACTTGAGGCCCACTCAATTCCAGAAAACAAAACATTGGCATTATTGGCACCAGCATTAAGTATTTTGACATGCAGGGCCAGAGGTTTGATTCTGCCACTGCATATGTTCAGGTTTTGCTGACACTTGTTTCATCCTGACAAGGTAGTGAAGAATCTATTGAATACATATCATGGCTGGTCACAATAATATGCCATCTCAACGATGAAAGATTTGGTCCTTTTGTAAAAAAGTATCAGTTGGAAGAAGGAAATGGTTTGAGAAAGGTGGGGTAGAATAAAAGATTCATGACTATTATGGTAAGATGACACATATTTTTCATCAGTGGGCATCTTTTAAAAAACTGTTACTTTGAACAGACCTTGAAAAAGTTACTTTCTTGTATTGTAGCTCCCCAAATGGTAGAGATGCTGTTTGTTGTCCTCTAGAATAAATGTTTCCAAACTTTGGTCAGAACTTGACAGCAATTGCAATATCAATTACACTTATATGCTACCCAGTAGATCTTAGAGCACTGTATGAATGGTTCACAATGTAATTAGCATTTTTGACCACAACATGCCGGGTATTCATTTTCCTAACCTTTGAAGAATGGAAGACTGAGTTATCCTTGAGATCATCAGGATTGAACTCAGATTGTGAGCAGTTACATCATATCATCAGCAGTGGCAGTTTTACTTTCTTTCTTGTCTCTAAGTGCCCAAGACGTCAGAGAAACAGTGTTATTTGCAATAATTTTTGTCCACTCCCCCAGCAAACTTACTTTCCCTAATCAAAACCATTCCAAGCACAAAAGGCAAAAGAAGATTTCCACACTGTTATCCCCCTCTTCCATCCTCTCTTCCTCCCTTCACAACCCCTGATAGCCTAGCAGCCAGTGATTTGAAAGGCAAATGTAGCACATCCCACCCAATAATAATAATTTTGTGTCAGAAATTATTCTGGGTTAGAAGGATTTTTGCTGGAAAAACTCCGCTCTGGAAATGTCCAAATGAGGCTCCTTTCATGTCCCCAAGAGCTGGGACAGAGATGGGCGCTCAATCTGTCATGCTGTACCTGGGTCTCGAACTGCCAATTTGCCAGCCTTCCAGTTAACAAGGCGAGCTTCTTAACCACTGACCACCGCAGCCCCATCCCACCCGATGGGAAGGCTGCTTGCCCACAAGTGGCAAGAACTGAGGAGGGGCTGTGGTGGCTAAGTGGTTAAGAGTTCACTAAAAAGTTTCCGGACTTCACCAGTGGTTTCAAAGATGACAATATCTTTAACACTGATGATTGTGGACTTATTTTCAAGGCAATATTTGGCAGAAGCCTTGTTATGAAGGGTGACAAGTGTAAAAGTGGAAAACATTTTAAAGAATGTTTTACAATTCTGCTGTGTGCTAGCTTAACCAAAGAGAAATAAAACTTTTGGTGATTGGTAAATTGGCAAAGCCATGCTGGTTCAAGAACCTGCAACCTAAAGACCTTCCTGTTGTGGAAATGTAACAAATTTGCATGGATGACTAGTGCCCTATTTGAGGAGTAGATAAAAGGTAAAGGTAAAGGTAAAGGTTTCCCTTGCTTGAAAGCCAGTTGTATCCGACTCTAGGATTCAGTGCTCATCTCTGTTTCATAGCCGAAGCTTCTGCAGACATTTCCGTGGTCATTTGGCAGGCATGACTAGACACCGAAGTGCATGGAACACTGTTTACCTTTCAACTGAAGTGGTCCCTATTTATCTTCATGCAATGTCTTGCTTTCAAACTGCTAGGTTGGCAGGAGCTGGGACAAAGACAGGAGCTCATTCTGTCCTGCAGTACTCGGGAATCAAACTGCTGACCTTCCACCTTCCAATCAACATCTTAGCCACTGAAATGAAGAAGAAGAAATGACCCATTCTCCTTGTAGTGGACAATTGCCCTAGCCATCCCCAAGTGAATCATCTTACAATGGTTAAAACCAAAATTTCTGCCTCTAAACACTACATCAAAAATTCAACCAATTGACCAAGGCATAATCAAAGCATTCCAAATGAAACTCCTGAGCCCAGCTTCTGCAGTGGGTCATTGCTAAAATGCAAACCTATGGTTTGCAGAAGGAAAATCATCTGCTACATGAATTACTGCTCTGGATGCTGTTCTCTGGTTTAGTTCTGCTTGGACTAAAGTTCAGCCTGGAACAACGCAGAAGTGCTTCAAGAAAGCTGGATTTGTTACAAACCAAGAGCAAGATGTTGTGGCCCCCCGCTAGACAGCCCACTATCCATGGTGGAATTAAAAGGAGTAGAATTTGAACATTTTGTAGTAATAGATTATGGCATGGCAGTCTGCAATGAACCTAACACAGAAGCAATTTTCCAATCAGTATTGACTGAGGTACAACCCAGTGGAAAAACGATGGAAGCAACTGATGAAGCAGAAGAATTAAGTGAGCAGGACACAGAGATTGCAGATATTCTGAAAGAAGAGGATGGCAGACATATGATAATGCAGTTAAAGTCATTTGGTGTGAAAAAATGCCCAGGTATGCTGAATGGGATAGCCAGCATTGAGAGTGTTTTCTCTGCTTACCTTCATGAAAAGAATAAGACACAGACTAGAATTGACTCCCTGTTTTTCAGAAAGAATGATCAAACCATGAGAAAACAATACATATGTAGATGTATTAATTTTGTATGATAGACTGCTGTATGAATGATTTTCCTGTAGTTTTCACTATGTGTTTCTGTATGACATTCTCTAATAAAAGCTGTACAATAAAATGAGGCACATGTACATATCAGTAGAGTTGGTCCACCTGTTGACCAGCTCCTTGCCACCCCAGCCCCCCCCCTCACACAAAGACACAAGACAACTCTGTGGAATAAAATTGGCCACTTTATTAAGTGACAATAAACTTTACAACCCTAACCGCAGGGGCCATCAAAGCACGGGGGGGGGGGCAAACTCCAGGGGGAGTTTTGGGTTGGGCCAAATTAACATAACCCCGCCCTAACCCAAACTCCTCCCCCTCCCACAGGGATCAACACCCCCAAACTAACACCCACACCCCCCGTGCTTTCCGCCCTACCCGACAATGCTGTCGCCCTAAACCCTTACTCATCGAGATGAGGCAGGCGAAAAAGGTCACCGGCAAAGCCAATCAGCCGTGACCCAAAAATTCCTGCCCGGCCCAAAATATTGCGACCAACTAAGCCACCTCGATTTTTAGGGAGGGTGGGCGGGCGACCAATTCCCAACCCACAAAGAATTAACTCGAACACAGAACACAGATCCCCAACAATTACCACGCCCCCAAAGATCAATTCCACCAATCCCCAGCTTCCACACAGTTGTCTTCCGACCTGACCACCAGGGTGGGGCGGGGCGGCAAAGACCCTTCTCGAACAACAGTCGCTGTCTCAAAGGTGCCCTTGCCACCCCAGGCCCCCCCCTCACACAAAGACACAAGACAACTCAGTGGAATAAAATTGGCCACTTTATTAAGTGACAATAAACTTTACAACCCTAACCGCAGGGGCCATCAAAGCACGGGGGGGGGGGGGGCAAACTCCGGGGGGAGTTTTGGGTTGGGCCAAATTAACATAACCCCGCCCTAACCCAAACTCCTCCCCCTCCCACAGGGATCAACACCCCCAAACTAACACCCACACCCCCCGTGCTTTCCGCCACACTCCGGGGTTCCGCTGGAACTCCGGACCCCCCCCCCCCTAGGAAAAACAGGCAGCCACCCCCCGGCGAATGTCCTTGATGAAAAACGCGAAACCCTCATCCGAGAGGGCGCTCCAATTGTCCAGAAAACACGCCGTATTCGCCTTCAAGATGGCCGGATGGGAAATCACCCGGCCCCCCATCTTCAAGAAAACCCTGGACAACCGGTAATTCAGATACATTCTGACTTGGTCCTTGGTCTCAAACCCGGGTTCCAATCCATCCTCCTCCTCCCAGTCCTCGCACATCGGCAGGATTTCTGAAAAGATAAAATTAGCACCGGGCCAAGCCTCTCCCAGCCGGGAAACAGCCTGGACCGCCCCCTCCACGATGTCTTCTACCCTCCTCCTGCCCAATTCGTCCCCCCCCACATGCAGAACCACAACGCGTGGCCAAAAACCCCACGGCCTGGGAAACCATCGCCAGTCCAACCCCCCAAAACCTATTCCATGCAACCCCGTCCAATGTACTGCACAATCGGAGAGTCCGATGCGCCTCCCCCAGATGGATCGGGTGGCCCACTCCGCTGCCCCAGCTACATGCTGATCCCCCATGATCCACACGTCGCCCCGCCACGGCGGTCTCCAACCTGCAAAACATAAACTCATAACAACATCAATAACTTAACACTCCCCCGGCAGGTCCCGAACATAAGACCTGAACCTGTCCGAGGTCCATCTCCCTGCTTTCTTTATATCCTCCACCCTATAACCCAGGGCCGCCAATGTGGAAGCCGCTCCTATCCTAAAAGAGTGCGAAGCAAAGTTCCAACCCACTATCCCAGCCTCCGCCAATGCCCTATTAGTGACTGCCCTAAACTGGAACATGGTTAAAGGAGCTCCTCCCTCATGCACAAAGAAACAACCACCACCAGCCCCCCTCAGTGCCAAGTACTCTCTAGCCCTTCTTACCGGACACAACTCCCCAATGTGACAAGTCCCCAGCACCAAGCACTTACCCAAACCTCCTTGGTCCGTCTTAGAGCACCGTACAAAGATATACAACCTACCGTTCGCTACCACCACGTCCTCCAATCCCAAAGCTCTGCCCGAAAAGTCTTCCCTAGAACGCGCCACTAGCTCGCTAATCCGCAACGCCCCGAAAAAGGCAAACAACGCCGCCTTCTTGAATAAAGCCGTTTCAAAACCGTCCACACACACCTTCCCCCACACCCCGTCAAGCCGAAGTAATATACCCGGAGAAAAGGGGGTGCGCCTATCCCCCCCCTCCCCGCCATCCTTTCCCACCCCTCTAAGACCTTCTTAACTCTAAAATCTCCGGACTCATCCCGAAACCCCCGCGACTTGGCATAAAACGCTACCCCCGCCAGCTTTCCCCTAATGGTATTGGAAGCCAATCCCTTGTTGTGTAGCCACACACAAAACTGGAGAGTGTGCTCCACCGGGACCGGCCACACCTCCCCCAACCCCCCCTCCCGCCGAAACTCACAGAACTCCTTACACGCCGCCGCGTAGGACCTTCGCGTGCTCTCGGCAATGGACCCTCTGAGAGCCTCCGCTACTTGCACTCTCCAAGAGCCCACACCTCGTCCAGCAACCTCCTGGGCCGAGGAACCGCCGAAGGCACCAACTCCCGAAACCTGTCCAATTGCTGCCGGGATAAAGCATCCGCAATGCAATTGTCAACCCCCGGGATGTGCTTCGCGACAAACAGCATATTCAACTCTAAACATCTCTTCGTCAATGCCCTGACTAAAAACATCACCCGTTTAGACTTGGAAGTAAGGCTATTTATCACAGTCACTACCGCCATATTATCGCACCAGAATATCACCGTCTTGTTCCTCCACCTGTGACCCCAAATCCATACTGCCCCCACTATCGGGAAAAGCTCCAAAAACGTCAGATCCCTTGTCACCCCCGTCTCCACCCACCTAAGGGGCCACGTCCCACAACACCATTCACCACGAAAGAAGATCCCGAAACCTAATGCTCCTGACGCATCCGTATGCACTTGAAGCTCTTCCCGAAGCAACAACCTCTCCCTCCAAAAGGACACCCCGTTAAAACCTACCAAAAATTCCTCCCACACCCCTAAATCAGCCCTGATCCCTTGCGTTAACCGAAGCCTGTGATGAGGTCTCCTTAACCCCTCCATGGCATCGCACAACCTCCGCAAAAAAGCCCTACCCGGGGCTACTACCCTGCAAGCAAAGTTAAGGTGACCCACTAAGACCTGCAACTCCCGCAACGACACCTTTCTCTTACTCTTCATCACCTTGATTCTGTCCTTCAAATCCACCAGCTTCCCCTCCGGCAACCGGGAGCATTGCTGCTCCGCGTCCAACTCTACCCCCAAAAAGGAAAGCTTACGCGCCGGCCCCTCCGTTTTTTCATGCGCCAGCGGTACCCCCAACTCTTCACATACCTCCTGAAACAAATGCAGTTGCCCCAAACAATGCTCCTCCCCTTTTCCCGAACATATCAAAAAATCATCCAAATAATGAGTGACAAACCCCCCCCCCCCGCCTTGGTAGAGTATACCCACTGTATGAACGTACTAAACTTCTCAAACAACGAACAAGAAATCGAACAGCCCATCGGCAAGGCCTTATCCACATAAAAAACCCCTTCAAAAACGAAACCGAGTAATCTGAAATCCTCAGGATGAATAGGCAACAGTCTAAACGCCGCTTTCACATCACATTTCGCGAGAAAAGCCCCTTTTCCTGCCCTCCTGATCATAGCCACCGCCTCGTCTAACGAAGCATATTTGACTGAACTCAGCTCCACAGGAATAGCATCATTCACCGACCCCCCTTCCGGGTAGGACAAGTGATGAATAAGCCGGTATTCCCCCGGCACCTTCTTCGGCACAAACCCTAGAGGCGAAATGTGCAGCCCATCCAGAGGACATGACCGAAAGGGCCCCACTATCCTACCCAAAACCATTTCCTTTCTGATCTTCTCCCTCACTTGTTCCTCATTACCCTTAACCGACTTCAGATTCTTATCAGCCGATGGGCCCTTCACCCCCCCAACCACCGGAATACGAAAACCAAAACAAAAACCGTTTGCCAACAGCTCCGCGTCCTGCCTCCTAGGGTAAGACGCCAGCCAATGATCTAAGCTCTCCAAGTTAATTGGGCTGGGGTAAATTGAACCCAGGAGGCCCTTGTCCTCCAGGCCTACCCTGGTTTTGTACCCCTCTCGTAGGCCCTCCTCTCCCCCGGCCACAAGCTGTGACCGGGTGTGTGCCGCCACACTGCGAACACCCATGTCTAAACCTACACTGCTTGCGGGCACAATATCCATGCGAGTTAAACTCCCAGCAGACCAACCTGGGTTGAACCAGCTGCCCCCCAGAAACCCTGGGGGGCGTCAGAGGAGGTCCACGTAACACCATATGCCCACTATCGTGCCTCTCCCCCAACAGCGGCCTGGCCGGAGCCAGATATTGCAACCAAAGCATGGAATGAGGCTCATCCCACCTAATATCCGGCTCCTGCTGAGCCAAAGATCGAAAGAATTCATCATATTTCATCCATGACCCCCCCGCAAAATCCGTGTACGCCCTGTACACTATGTCCAAATATTTCAACAACGAAAGCGCCCTATCCGGCCTTTCATAAATAATGACCCCCATGTAAATCAAATAAGCTGGCAGCCAGCTCCCCCAATTTCTAATAGGTTTCTTTCTCTTCACCAACTCCTTCTCCCTCTCATCCAACTTCTCCGCTTCCTTCACATCCACCTCCCGGTTAAGCAAAGAAAACAAATCCACGTATTCCCCTTTTAAAATCTTGTCTTTTGTAGCTTGAGACAAATGATCCCCAAACGGGCAGCGCCTCTTGCGCGCAGGCGCTCCCGACCCCGCATCTCCTCCCGCCAAAACCTTCCCGCCCAACGGCACCAACCCCCCCCCACTCTTCTCAGCCACCGCAACTGCCGGGGTCTCCACCCCCTTTCCATCGGCCCCACTCTCCTGTCCCCCAATCACCATGGGTCCAGGACCCCGGGCCCCTTCCCCCTTGTCCTGTCCCCCAAGAGTAGCTGGCCTACATGCAACCGCTCCTGATTGTCTCACACCCTCCCCCCCTGGGGGCACCGCGCCCATCCCCCGATCCCCTGATGTCCTACCCACCCCCTCCCTATTCCCACAACTCTGAGGGCCGCACGAGCAGCCCCACGGCCACCCCCAATCACTCTGAGTTGCTCTGGAAGTCCCCGAGCCCCCAGACTCACCTACTCCCCGCACGGACATCTCCTGGCTCGGCGCCAACGCGCCCACTTCTGTCGCCTCGGCCGAACTTTTCGTGCCGCCTCCCAGATCGCTCGACGTGTCCGCCGAGGAATCCCTCAAGCCCAACTCGCCACGGCTAGGCACCACCGGGCCAACCGCCCCGCCGGCCTCCGCCTCCATTTCCACATTCGCAGGCCCCAATAACTCCTGCGACTGAGGAGCTTTCTTTCCCTCGATCAGCAAAAGCCTTTCTTCAAGCTGCCTGAAGGCCTCCCGCCAAGAACCTTTCCCTTTCCTGCCTCCTCGTCGGGTGCCTGAGCTCTGCGTACGGGAAACCTCCATTCCACCCCCCGCTTCCTCCTCCAGGGCCCTCACCCTGTCGTCAAAGGTCCCTAATTCATACTCCTCCTCAGACGACTCCTCCACTGCCTCCCTGGCTCCCTTTGGCTGGGAAGCCAGCTCTTCAGAGCTAACCGCCGCTTGCCCTCTCTTTCTGGACATGTCTTACAAGGATTCCCCGTAACAAAACACGTCCGCACCCGACCAATTCCCAACCCACAAAGAATTAACTCGAACACAGAACACAGATCCCCAACAATTACCACGCCCCCAAAGATCAATTCCACCAATCCCCAGCTTCCACACAGTTGTCTTCCGACCTGACCACCAGGGTGGGGCGGGGCGGCAAAGACCCTTCTCGAACAACAGTCGCTGTCTCAAAGGTGCCCATATGTTGACCACCTTTCAGAGGCTTTACTGTCTATTTCCAAGAAACTAAGCAATAGATGTCATTTCTAAGAATACCCAACAAGAACAATAGTGATTGGTGTTGTGGGTGGATGGGGGGGAAAAATTAAAGTTCTTCTTACTGTTTCAGGAGCATTAGATTCCTGACAAAAATAAAGCGAGTGTGTGTTGTATAAGTAATTTATTTGTGCATCTTGGCATTGCACCGCTAATAGGCTGGCTGCCAGGTATTTGGGGCTGCAGTTTGTCATGTCTGACTCTTTAGTCCTTTTCATGCAATGGAAGAAATGGCCTTCTGCAGGCTGTCAGTGACAGATGCCAGCTCACTCACATAGATAAGGCTCAATTAGCTCCCAGAGAAAGAATCTTTTGAAAATGAAATGAGCTGCGCAAGGAAAGATAGGTAGACAAGTATAGCACAAAACAAAATAAAATGTTAACTCGAGTGAGTGGGCCTAGTCAGGGAAACACATCACTGTTCTCCCCCTTCCCCTTGTGTCTCCAAAGACAAAGTACAATTCACATTTAAGGCACTACTAATATAAGTGTTTGGTTTTGTCATCCAATATTAGTTCATTTGATATCCCTTAACATCTCCACAGAGATCCGTGTAATGTATTTCTTTCAGAGTTTTGCTTTTATATTTCCAGAACATGAAAGACTATATATACAGTCAAGCCTCGCATAAAGAGCGACTCGCTTAAAGAGTAACTCGCTTAAAGAGCAGAATTTTCTCTAAATGTTTGCTTCGCTTAACAAATAAAACCAACCAAAAACTCGCTTAACAAATAAATTGGGTTCGCAATCCCCCCCCCCATTGGTCATTTACAATGGTGTTTCGCTTAAAGAGCAAACTCGCTTAAAGACCAATCCTGTGGAACGCATTATGCTCTTTAAGCGAGGTACAACTGTACCTAAAACCTGGTATGGCCATGGGGGCACAACTATGAACATCATTGCTTACCTATCTCTAGTGGGCCAAAGAATTGAGAGAGCTTTTCTACAGGGAGAAATAATTGAGGACTAGAATCATGTAGAATCTGTTAGGGGGCGGGGGCAGGGGGGAAGAGAAAACTTTTGCTTATTCCTATTCCAAAAAATTCCTTTTGCAAGTTCATTTTCTTGTCTTTGTGGATTTTATAGCTCATTTTACTTTTACACATGGTGACATTTCCTCTGTTTTTTCCATTTCTGTAAATAAAAACTCCTTTCTCCTCTTTTCAGTTGGGGAGATTTCCCCAAAGTTCATCTTGGACTCTCCGATATGCTTGCATAGACTAATGCAGCTACCACTTGAAAAATCTTATTGAACGTGTGAGTTTCCCAGGATTATCCTATGTCTTTATTATATCTGCTGTGCCTGCATATCAGTGCAGCATATTGTTCCCCATATAACAGTCTTTCTAATTTTTGATACTTCATGAAGCATGTATAGGATTTATTTTGTCAGTTTTCACACTTCCTCTAGGTAGTTAGGATGTTGAGGTGTGCCCCCCCCCTTTCATCACAGTCTGGTGAGATAAGAGGATTATTAGGCTAAAATGGTGATGGAGCTAACGACCAGTAGGGTATGAATGTATTGGAGGAAGTATTTTTTTTAGTCAGTCCCTCTAGTTCTGTGGTTCCCAATGTGAGGCACACACACCATAGGGGGGCAATTTGATTTTTAAGGGGGGGGGGCAATTCAAGAATAAGTTATTAACAGTGAATTTTGTTTTAGATTTCCTCCATGTGAATAGGAGTTCACTTTTTGAAAAATAAGAATTATATGTCACAGGGGAGAAGGCATCAGGATTTTAGAGATGCTTAGGTGGGGCATTACTGAAAAAAGGTTGGGAACCCCTGCTCTAGTTGGAAGAGTAGGAGGTAGAAAATGTCAACAACACAGAGGAAATGTGATCAAGGACCACTGTCGCATTCTTGTGTTGTGCTACTAATTCTTCTTTTGCAGTTTCCCTCCATCTGCAGGCTTCAGCTGCTGGCATCTGTTTAATCTCCTCTACAAGTTGCTAGCTGGGTCATCTAGTGACAATTTTGCCAGGTAGGTGAGATGAGGAGACAGTACTTCTTTGTTGGGTCCCGTTGAGTGTCTGATGGCTGGCTCTCAAGCATGTTGTGGCACTCCTGCCATACAGGAACCCTCTTGCCAGTGTCTGTTTAAGAAGTATATTGTGAAGCATGCCTTCAGTGAGACAAATAATACAGTAATACCTCGGATAACGCTAAGACTTGGTTCCACAAGTCTTGGTGTTATCTGATTTTTAGTGTTATCCGATCCATGTTAAAATCCTATGGGATGGATCGGATAACGTTAAAGCTCCATAGAGATACATTGTAACCTCACAGGCTTTAGCGGTTGTTATCCGATCCATCCCATAGGACCTTAACGTTATTCGATCCAATTTTCCTCCCCAGATTACTTAACATTATGTGATTTTAGCGTTAACCGAGGTAAACGTTATCCGAGGTATTACTGTATTCTTGCAAATCATTTATTATCTTTTAGCCTTATCCAGTGCACCATATTTACTAGGAAGCTAGTCGTGCTGAGTTAAATGGTTTTATTCCCAGGTAGTTTTAGAAGTGGCTCATGTTATAGTTCAGCATGAAACGTTCCACACCTGGGGCATTGATTAAATGCTGGCAGTTTGCACATTTTTGTCAGGAGGGATGTTTATAGGGGGATGTCACAATAAAAATGAGCATTATAGATCTTCACTGCTTTCTGATGTATGTTTATTGTAGAACCTGATACAGGATAAATGATTCACATTTTATGTTATACTGAAATCTGAACTTCTGTAAATCTGATTTAGATTGCGAGAAGAGGGCTCTGTCTAATAAAAATTCTCCCTTCATAAACGGTTAGCTGAATTAATGCATAGAGCCCATTTAAAAGATTAATGGCATGTATTGATGGGAAATCAAATCTAGCTGTTTTATTTTCCTGGATTGTCGGGGACTTTGACATTTCATTTGCTAGTCTTTTCAACATAATCCCTTACTACTCACTTTATAAGGCCAAAAGAGTAGCAATACATATTTATATCCCATGCCATTCAAGACATATCAAGAGTCATATTGAAAACAAATGCTGCAAGTATTGAAATGCTTATGTTTTGCACTTATTCCAATTTGGGGGAGAGGAAGCAGAAGCATGATGAAAACTAGACAATGATGCCAAGCCTGTTTGATTTCTCTTTTCATTTAAGGAGAAAACTATTTACCTTGAAGTTACTTGCGCAAAAATAATTATGGAGTAAGGCAGTATAAACGAGGGAGACAATGTATGGGAACAGGAGCACAGCATCAGTGATTTCCTAGAGGTTTCTAAACATGGTCGGTGTTGTAAGCTGAAGGAATAGACAAAACACATCAAATCAGTCTGCAAAATATATGGGATCCTCCAATTCTCGGTGCAATGTTGTACTTGTCCAATTGGCAGCAATAAGTTCACATGAGATACGTGGGGCTTATTCCCAGGAAAGTGGGTGTATAGCTAACAGGTTCAAAGAAAAATAAATTCTTAAAAATATGTATATTTTTTATAAATATAAATTTAAAATAGAAATTAAAACCAAATTGTTCTTATCTTCTTTTGGTGGCTTAGTGGTTAAGACGTAGAACTTGATGACTGGAAGGTCGGCAGGTCAGCCATTTGAGACCTGAGTGCTACACGATGGAGTGATCTCCCATCTCTGTCCTATCTCCTGCCAACCTAGCAGTTCAAAAGCAATACATTTCAAGTAGATAAATAGGTACTATTTTGATGGGACAATAAACATTCTGGTGTCTAGTCATGCCTGCCAAATGTCCACAGAAACATCTGCAGACACAGACAGCACTGCCTCCTTGGCTATAAACGGAGATGAACATTGAACCCTAGAGTTGGATATGACTGGCTTTCAAGCAAGGGCAACAATGATAATAGAATTGCTGGCAAATGGTAATAAGAGAAGATGAGTCTTCTTCTTTCATGTCCTGTTTGATTTGGTGTTAGAAACATTAGCTGGCAAGTTTGCCATTCCCAGTCTATGCTTGATTGTCTCCACAATCTTTGAGGAGGTTGTAGCTGAGCAGATGAGTTAATAAAAAGAACAGGATAGAAGGGAAAAATTAAGATAAATTTGATTGCAGATGATGCTTTGTTAACTATTGAAGATCCGTTAAGGGCATAGATAATATTAAGGATCACTTCAAAATTTTTGAAGATGTAATGGGGTTAGAAATAAAGTGAAATAAGTCTGAAACTATTTTATATAACTGTGATGGGGGGGGAGGAAAATAGAACAGAAAAAAATTAATATTAAAATAAATTCAAGTTTCAAGTATTTAGGAATAAATAAATAATAATAAGAATATGTAAATTTGAAGAAAGTCAACTTTGATAAACTGAAACAGGAGGTGAAAGAAAAAACAAATTGCTACATAGGATTTGGGTTATCATGATTTGGGAGAACCATGGTACAGTACAGTGGTATCTCGCTTAAAGAGCATAATGTGTTCCACAGGATTGCTCTTTAAGCGAGTTTGCTCTTTAAGCGAAACACCATTGTAAGTGACCAATTGTGGGGGGGGATTGCAATCCCTGATTTATTTGTTAAGCGAGTTTTTGATTGGTTTTATTTGATATGCGAAGCGAATATTCAGAGAAAATTCTGCTCTTTAAGCGAGTTACTCTTTAAGCGAGGCGCTCTTTATGCGAGGTTTGACTGTATATAAAATGAAGATTACACTCAATATGTATATATATATTGCAAATGGACAATAGATATTTTCAATATTAGATATTACTGTGTTGTTAATCAAATGAGAAATATTCCTAATATAATAAAATCAAATGAGTTAAAATGGGGAATTATAGAACTACAGTATATGAAACTGGGGTGAATTTGCAAAATGTTTCTGAAGAAGAGATTAAAAATATGATGCAAGATATAAATAGCCTCTTGTTTAAAATATTTTACAATTCAGAGTAAATATAAAAAACAACTCCCCTATTAATCCAGATAATGAACATGGAAAATTTTTCCAGAGAATTTAGAAAAGAGTGCACTGAATAAATTGAAAAGAAAGTTTTTAGACTGAAGAATTGGTTGAACCAAGTACCTAATAGATATTGAATAAAGGATATATTAGGAGGAGATATAGAAAGGATAAAATGGTACAATATGATTCAATTGAAGAGATTCAGGTTGAAGAGATTCAGAAAATAAGGGAAATGATTTTTATTAAATGAATGAGATTTTGTCTATGAAACTTGATTTTTGTCCAAAAAAATAGCACTGCAGTCGTGCTTTGGAAATGTCCATCTGAAATGGCAAAAAGGAGGAATTAATTACAATTTTGATAAGTGCAGTGAGATTAATTATAGAAAAAATCAGAAAGTAAGATTTGAGTTTCAACTTATTGAATGGTACACACACACACACACACACACACACACACACACACACACACACACACACACACACACACACACACACACACTGTATATAGCTATTAATAATGCATTGACATGTGAGATTAAGGTTAAAAAAAGGATTGTCAAAAAATGACTAGATTTAAAGATATTTGAGAAGAATTTATAGCATATATCCTACTGAAAGGGAAAGGTCAGGTGCCAGCACATGAAACAATGTCTTTTTGGACAGAGGTGGGATGCAATCACCAATGGAGATGAAAGAGAAGAAATAGAATATTTTCAATGTCCCAAAGGTAGTGGAGAAGGTCACATAATTTGTATTATAATTTGTTATTATGTTTCCATTTTTTGTATATATTGATTTATATTTTATGTCAGGTTAGTAGAAACCTAGGCAGCATAATAAAAAGTAGAGACATCACAAAGTCCACATAGTTAATGCAATGGTCTTCCCAGTACTGTAGTAATGTATGGCTGTGAGAGCTGGACCCTAAGGAGTATTTGTTCTTCCAAGGAACAGTCAGGGTTGATTTCCTTCAGGATTGACTGATTTGATCTCCTTGTAGTCCAGGGGCTCTCAAGAGTCTCCACCAGCACCACATTTCAAAGGGCGCAGTAGAATAGACACCTTTGAAATGTGGTGCTGGTGGAGACTCTTGAGAGCCCCTGGACTACAAGGAGATCAAATCAGTCAATCCTGAAGGAAATCAACCCTGACTGTTCCTTGGAAGAACAAATACTGTAGATGAAGCTCAAATACTTTGGTCACCAAATGAGAAGAGAGGACTCACTAGAGCAGGCCTTGATGCTAGGAAATATCGAAGGCAAAGGGAGAAGGGGACATCAGAGGATGAAGTGGATGGAAAGAATCATTGATGCAATGGGCATAGATCTGGATGGGCTGTGGAAGATGGCAGTTGACAGAGGAGCCTGGCATGCAAAGGGGGTCAGAAAGGGTCAGACTTGATTGTGCAACTGAACAACAATAAAATACATTTCTTTAAAAAATCCTTGTAGAACATTGCAGTGGGCACACAGCTGGGTGGGTTGAGGAGGATGCTGGAAGACAGAGGTGCCTGGTGGGCAATGGTCCATGGGGTCGCAAAGGGTTGGAATTGACTGTGTGACTAAACAACAAGAACAAAAAAAGAAACTCGGCTGCAAAATAATAGAGCTACACTACCATGCAGGTAGAATATCTTCCAGCTTGGATCATTTGTTCCTTATTCTTTACTTCTACATGGCTTTTTATGTTCTTTTTTCCAAACTAGCCTTTTAAAAAATTCTCTCTCTCTAACCCCCCTTCCCTTTATGTTTTCTATCAGTAATTTCATTGTTGAATTCCCCATACATTTCTTTTGCTATGATTCTTACTATGTCCCTGTAAAGCATATTGTTTCTATTATTCCCATTTTGCAGCCTGAAAAGACTGGGGCTGAAGAGATGTGATCCTCAATTCATAGCAGGGGGGTGATCAATGTTTTTCAGACACAAATGCCCAACAATTGTGGGTATGATGCAGTGGTCAGCAGCAAAAAAAATTCGCTACCACACTGTGGGTAGAGTCTATGTCATGGGCAGAGCCTACATCAAGGGCAGAGCCTACGTCATGGGTGACCCCTATGCCATGGGTGATCTAGTCATGCTTGCCATATGGCCATGTATACATCTGCAAACACAGGCAGCGCTGGCTCTTTGGCTGTAAATGGAGATGAGCACTGCACCCTATAGTCGGGTATGACTGGTTTTTGAGCAAGGGAGACCTTGAACCACTTGCAGGGACAAAACCTGATGGGGCAGGGCAGGGAGGTGGGCGTGGTCACCTAATTTTGCTACCCCCCTGCCCGAAGGCCACCCAATTTCCCCACCCCCCTGTCCGAAGGCCACCTAATTTTGCTCCCCCCTCCTGGTTGTGTGTGAACCTGTTGCTGCCTACCACTGGTATGATGTATCTGTTTGAATTGTGTCATAAGAAAGAATTCAAGAAATTAATTTTAGTGAAATGATTAGAACCAGCTTTCCCACACATATGTACCCATAGTAGCAATTCACATTACAATAGTAACTTTCATACCAATTTTAATAAAAATGTTTAGCATGACAACCTTCCTGGGATGATGAGGATAGAGATGCTCTTGAAGAAAACATGCTGCTAAGCCTTTCCAAACTTGTTTATTGAGTGATGATAGGAATCAGACAAACATAGGAAGCTGTCTTATATCATATCAGACCAATGGTCCATCTAGATCACTGTTGGCCACAATGAATGGCAGCTGTCCAATTGTCTTTCTGGCAGCAGTCTTTCCAAACCATCTTTGGAGATGCTTGGGTTAGAACAGGGGTCAGCAAACTTGTCTCTTGGACTTCAATTCCCAGAAGTCCAAGTCAGCACACCTGCTGATCAAGGTTTCTTGGAACAGAAGTCCAAGAACATCTGGAGAGCCAAGTTTGCAGACCCCAGGTTAGAACATGCATCTTTACATCTGCAAAGTGTGGGCTGCCTTACTGAGTTAGTGCTTTCTTTCCTTCATCTCTTGTTCTGGTACCCATAACCATGCATGAATTATGACCTTAATGAGGAACTCAGTCTTGCTATCCACCTACCATAGCATCAATATTCCACAGCAGAGTGAGGGGATACCTTCCTTAACATCTCCAAAGAGATCTGTGTAATGTATCTCCCTCAGAGTTTTGACTTTATAGTCCCAGAGCATGGAAGACTATATACAGTAGAACCCCACATAACGAAGAAAGTCCATTCATCGAGGCACTTTGTTATACAATTTTTTCATTATATGAAGCATGCCTTCTATAACAAAAATCCCTATGGGATCCATTGTACAATGAAAATCTCTATGGGAAAAAATGTACAACGAAAAATTTTCATTGTATGATGCATCCCATAGAGATCTTTATTGTACGATTTTTCCCATAGAGATGCATTGCTTCGTACTGCTACTGCTACAAAGTTATATAGGGTATAGCAGTTAGTGCAAAGCCTCTTCGTTGTACGAATTTTTTTGTTATAAGAGGCATTCATTATACAGGGTTCCACTGAATGCCCAAAATTTGGTTGGCCATGGGGGATAATAAGAATTTTAATTTCCCAGAATAACTTTCCCAAACTCTGGGTGTTTCTCTAGAGGCTGTGTCTAGCTACTAGATTAGATTTTACTGCCATAGCAGGGACCAGCAGATTACCTTGTGATGGAACATGGACAAAGAAAAGCCCATGTGATATGTTGGATTTGCACAGTACATTGTTCTAAACAATAAGATTATGGGTGGGGTCCTTGAATATAATATTTAGAACATCTGCAATCATGCACCAAATGTGGCCTAAGAAATCTGCATGCAATCCCTCTTTCTTCTTCCACCTATCTGGTAGGAAGACAAACAACCATTTCCTCCGGAATGGAAATAAAAATTTCCTGACAGCATATTCTTGTTGAACTTCAGGCCAGGTTGAATTTTAGCTGCTAAGTTATGAGGGAGGGGTTTATGTTTCAAAACTGCTGACACTGTTTTAACTACTACAATGCAAATGGTGATACTCCAACGAAAGATGCAAGGGAAGTTTCAATATGTTGTCCAAGTGCCTTGCAAACACAGAAGATGATTTATGTCCAAGCGGCCTCAAAATTTTAATGCTCTTTTCTAGCAAAGATACATTTTTCAACACATCTGGTGCAATGCACACAGCGTCTGCTTTCTGCTGCTGTATGCGCTGTGACAATATGAGTTTTTACTGATAGGGTAACATTTGCAATCCAAGATTAAAATCTTGGAAACCTGTCGACAAAAAAAAAAAAAAAAAAAAAAAGATGATGATATGAGTGAAAGTGTTCCTATCAAACACCAAGTGCCTTGCAAAGTAATTTTCTGTTCACAGTCTACAACTTGCTGTCCCCCCCCCCCGCTTCCCGATAAAAAGGGGTTGGGGGTTTGGTCAATGGGCATTTCAACATTTAATGTTTTCAGCAAGTATTAGGAAACTTAGTATCTGGAGCCACAGGCATAGGTAAACATAAAGGTTGTCCTTGCTTGAAAGCCAGTAATATCCAAATATAGGGTTTGGTGCTCATCTCCATTTATAGCCAAAGAGCCAGTGCTGTCTGCTTTTGCAGACGTTTCTGTGGACATGTGGCAGGCATGACTAGACACTGGAGTGCATGGAATGCTGTTTACATTCCCACCAAAGTTGTACCTATTTATCTACTTGCAATTTCTTGCTTTTGAACTTCTCGGTTGGCAGGAGCTGGGACAGAGACAGAAGCTTACTCCATAATGCAGCACTCGGGTCTTGAACTGCTGACCTGCTGACCTTCCAGCCATCAAGTTCAGCATCTTAACCACTAAGCCACCAAGTCCCACCAAAGACACAAGTAATCTATTAATTCCAATACAATTACTGAGATTTTGACCATCAGCATTTTGAGACATATTATATCTGAGGACATTCTTAACTTGATGAATGGGCTATTCCACATTGCTCAGTTGTGAAGTTATTATTCTTAAAATATTTCTCATTCAAACATCAGACATTCTCAGCCATCAATATTTGAAATAAATTTTAGGAACTGTATACTTAATTATTTGTTCTCCTGTCAAGTATCTTACCCAGAAGAAAGAAGAAAGTGACAAAGCAGTACTACAGTTGAGCATTTAGAACACAAACATCATTACTGAACTTTAATGTTGACAATGAAGAAACTGAGATAGTGGAAGATTTTGTATACCTAGGCTCAGTTATTAATCCAAATGGAGACTGCAGCCAAGAAATAAGATGAAGACTGAGACGTGGAAGGGCAGTGATAAAGGAAGTAGAAAAGATAATCAAGTGTAATAATCAGGCATATCAGAAAACAAAAAATAAAAACAAAAACACTGCAGCATTTTAAAGACTAAGTGCTATATTTTTACTGTGAGCTTTTGTGGATTAACTCCACTTCTTCAAACAAAGGAGTGAAATTTCCAGGTATGGTTTATATACACTAGATACAGAGGTTAAAAGTTTACAAGGTAAAGAGCAATCAAGCAGAATGACAGATAAGCATCCAAGACTTGAAAGTTGCAATTCTGGAACAGAGAAATTACAAAACTAGGATCCAAAGAGAGACAACAGAAATCAAATTCATCCATCTGTTGGACACCCATCACAGAGGCTTGAATATTAGCCAGAGGTTCCTGGGACATTATCAAATTTGATACACAGATTGCTATGTGCTGCTATATATTTTGTATACAGTAATACCTCACATAACGAGTGTCTCGTTTAGCGACTAAATCACTTAATAAGCAGGATTTTTGCCAAAAAAGGCCATCCTCATTGAATGAGCAAAAACTCGCTTAATGAGTGGCCCTGGCGGAGAAGGGGGTGAAAAGTGAAGGATTCTCTTGCCCACGCTGGCGGATAAAGGCATGGGAGACTTTGTGTTCCAGTCTTGGGCAAAAAGATCTGAGGCAGTAGCTCTGGCAGAGAGGTTTCTCGTCAATGACTTGGTTTCCCCTGCCTTTATCTGCCAGCACGGGCAAGATAACTCTGTGCTTCCCACTCCCTTCTCCTCTTTTTTGCCATTCCGCACATAGTGTCCCAGACGGAGAAGGGAGTGGGAAGCAAAGAGTTTTCTTGCCCATGCTGGCGGATAAAGGCAGGGGAGACCAAGTCATTGATGAAAAACTTCTCCGCTAGGGCTACTGCCTTGGGTCTTTTGCCCAAGACTGGAATGCAAGGTCTCCCATGCCTTTATCCACCAGCGCAGGTGAGATAACTCTTCGCTTTTCACCCCCTTCTCTTTCTCCACCTGGGACACTAAGTCTGGAATGGCAAGAAAGGGGAGAAGGGGGTGGGAAGTGAAGAGTTCTCTCACCTGTGCTGGCGGATAAAGGCAGGGGAGAACTTGTGTTCCAGTCTTGGGCAAAAGATCTGAGACAGTAGCCCTGGCAGAGAAGTTTTTCATCAATGACTTGGTTTCCCCTGCTTTATCCGCCAGCATGGGTGAGATAACTCTTCACTTTCCACTCCCTTCTCCTCTTTCTTGCCATTTCAGACTTAGTGTCCCAGAATGAGAATGGAGGTGGGGGGTTTAAAATGGGCTGTTTTTGGCTTTTTTTCTATGGTCTGAAACGGAATACAGTAATACCCCAGATAACGATTGCATTGGATAATGCTAGAATCGGATAACAATGCAAGTTTTTTGGAAAAAACTTGCATCGGATAACAATTCTGGATGATGATTCTTAGCGTTATCCAAGGCAATGGTCTGCGGGTGTGGGGTGGTTTGGGTAGAACTACCCAACCCACCCCCCACCCACAGCGGTCTCTGCTACTGCAGTAGGGTCGGGGGAAAGCATGTGACTTTCCCCACCCTACTGCAGTCGCAGAGACTGCTTGTGTCTCTTTCCCTCCCTGTATTTAAACTACAGGGAGGGGGAAAGAGAGAGACATGATTGGGTCTCTAGAGAACCAATCACGTCTCTCTCTTTCCCCCTCCCTGTAGTTTAAATACAGAGAGGGAAAGAGACACAAGCAGTCTCTCTCTCCCTGTAGCTTAAATACAGGGAGGAAAAGAGTAAGACGCGATCGCGTCTTACTCTTTTCCTCCCTGTATTTAAACTACAGGGAGGGGGAAAGAGAGATACGTGATTGGGTGTCTAGAGAAGCAATCACGTCTCTCTCTGTAGTTTAAATACAGGGAGGGAAAGAGACAGAAGCAGTCTCTCTCTCCCTGTAGAGTAGTTTAAATACAGGGAGGAAAAGAGTAAGAGGCAGTCGCAGAGACCGCTGCGGGTGGGTGGCTTTAAAGGCAGGGAGGAAAACAGACCTGATTGGGTCTCTTTCTTTCCCTGCCTGCCTTGAAAGCGTTTTGTCCCTGAAGTCAGGGCTTTTTTTTAGTGTTGTTCGATGCATGCATCGGACAACGCTAAAAATCGGATAACATCATGACTTGTGGAACCAAGTCATAACGTTATCTGGGGTATTACTGTATTTGGTTTTCAATGCATTCCTATGGGAAAATGTATTTTGCTTAAAGAGCAACTCCCTTAAAGAGCAATGGAATTGTTTTATTCGTTAAGTGAGGTATTACTGTACTATATTTTGGTGTATTATACCACCTTCACTAGCTTTCCTGCAATATACTCTTTTACAACATGAGCACAACAGGATGTGCTCACACAATAAGAGGTTAAACTCATTAGATATGCTCTGCTTGGCAACTTCACACTTTTAAGATTGAAAAGGGGACATTTAAAACTAATCTGCATAACAAACCATGGATCATTTGTTACTGCTAGCTGTAGGAAGCTGTGTTGATATGCATGCTTTATCTGTCATTCTGTTTGATCTTTACCTTGTACCCTCTTTACCAGTGGTGGGATTCAAAAAATTTTTACCACCTACTCTGTGGGTATGATATGGTGAGCATGGCCAGGGGGAAAGCCCTGCGTTGCACCCGAATTAGGACTACTTTATTTCAAAACTTGGATGGGCAGGGCGAGGCAGAATTTCTGGTACCGGTTCTGGAAAACTTGGATGAACCTGCTGAATCCCAGCACTGCTCTTTACCTTGTAACCTCTTTACCTCTGTATTTAGTGTATATAAACCATACCTGGAAATTTCACTCCTTTGTCTGAAGAAGTGGACTTGATCCACAAAAGCTCACAGTAAAAGGATAGCAGTCTTTAAAGTGCTGCAGTGTTTGTCTTTTATTTTTATTTTTTTCTGACATGCTTGAACCACAGACTAACATGGCTACTATTCCAAAAAAATCAAGTGTAATGATGTGTCTCTGGGCATTAAGACCAAGATAATCTACTTGTATTCCTGCTCACCATGTATGAGTATGAAAGCTGGACAGTAAAGAAAAGCAGAAAGGAATTTTAAAAATTTGTTTGAAATGTGATTCCAACAATGAAAATCAGAATAGAAGTGGGATCCCAGGCTCTAAAACTGCTTGAAGAAATGGTACAACAATACTGTAGCTGTGCACAGTTGGTTGGAAACTGATGTGCACAAAACCCAATTGGTAGACATAAGAGCTGGTTGTTTAGACAGCGCAACTGTGGAACAATTTGTTAAGGATTATGCCCTTTATAGCATCCCTGTGGGGTTTGTTTTCTACATTGGTGATAATCTCTACATTTACTTACAGAATTCCCACCCACCCACCCAAATGACAAATCTGTTCACTCACAGCATCCCCAATTGCCATGTGTTTTTGATGCAAAAGGTGATGCTTTCTGACCACATTTAACCATTTTTCCTGTGAAATCTGCTCTTTCTTAAAGGAAGCAAAAGTTCATTTACAAAGGTCATTGACATATGCAAACTATCAGCTGCTCCAGAGACAGTTGTAAATTATTTGCACGGTCTTTTTACATGGCTGTGCACCAGTTGACTGCTGTGGCTCAAGTGGTTAAGACACTGAACTTGAGGACTGGAAAGTTGTCAGGTCAGCAGTTCAAGACCTGAGTACTGCATGATGGGATGAGCTCCCACCTCTGTCTCAGCTCCACCCAACCTAGATGTTTGAAAGCAAGAAACTGCAAGCAGATAAATAGGTACCACTTCGATGGGATGGTAAACAGTATTCCATGCACTCTGGTGTTGACTTGAGGCATTCCTACCACGTGTCCAAAGCACCGTCTGCAGAAGCTGTGAACAGAGATGAGCACTGAACTCTAGAGTTGGCTATGACTGGTTTTTCAAGCAAGGGGCACCAGTTGAAGCAGTTGACATATTTATTAACTATGTGGCTCATTTACAGCCTGGCTAGAAAAACTGTACAGTGACAATCCAGCTCAACTTTCTCCACCCCTAACGCTGCATTAGCAGGATATGAAAACACCCATATAATACAAGCTGTCAAGAGTTTGTCATTTATAGGATCATCTTCAGTATCTCAGTTATGGTGTACATAAACAAAATTCAACCTGTGTGGGTTTGTGCAATGACCTGGTAAAATGGCAATTTGTTTTTGCTTGATTTAGGTATTTAATATCTTTTCTGCTTGATTTAGATATATAACTTCTTTTCCTGGAAGTTTTACAATAAGCTAACAGATGGCAATTAATACAAAGGTTACGTCTGTACAAAGCAGTGATTCTAAAAATTCAAACAGCACAATGTAGGAATATTAGGAGAAATCTTTTGTGATCAATATATGGTGAATAGTTGTTTGTGATGCAGTCCTACTGATTCTTAGACAGCATTAAGTTAGATCCAGACCAATTGCCTGAATTAGGAGATGAAAATGAGGCCCTTTATTTGGCCCTGCAGTTGAAAGGTGTAATCAGAGAGAAGTTCAAATTAGTCACAGGTGGAATTAATTTGAAGATTTATTTAAACCAAGCCAAATAAACAGCAAATAGGATCCATGAAATGAATACACAATGTAAAAGACATCCAAGGAAAATCAATGAATTTCTAACACAATACAATGCAATGAGGAAATGACAAGTCTAATGCAGAATAGTCTGAATTAAAGTATCAGATGAAATTATAATTATGCAAAATCAGCCATTGTTTACTCTGTACAAAATATTATGTTTGCTCCTAATCTTCTACCAGCCCTTTAGTTGAAGTCTGTTATGTTCCCAGTTGTTTAACAGTCTTTGGACTAAAGATTGAGGAAGAAAGACAGTTAGCTACCTATTCCAAAGAACAGGTTCCTAAAGACTCAGGGCAATGTGCAGGTAGATGGATCCAGAAGAATTCATAAGCATGAAGTCCACAACTGGGAGGGTTGATATGTCCACACTCAGTTCTTCCTCCCATTCTCTGTGGGCTGGCACTGGCGTGCTCATATCACAACTGGCTTCTTGTTGGCTTTCTGGGATCAGGCTGGTGGGAGTCATGTTGTTCTTCCTTATGCCTCTGCTCTTCCCAGGAAGAGGGATGAGGGGAAGGTTGAGGGTTGAAAAGCTTCTTCATCTCATCATTGGGGTCACCACAGCACAGTTGACCAACATCTTCATCCAGGAGTCTTCTTTATAGATGTACTTCCAGTATCCAGGTGGCTCCAGTTCCTACACAAACTGTCAGAGTTCTCCAATGGGTCCCTCCTTCTCCATCTCCTCAACTCGCATGTCAGGCAGCAGATCTCTTGTCTGCACCCTGGCATTTCCTTCTCCCTTGCTTTTCTTGGTGGAGCCTGGGCCTCTCTCTTCACCACTTCCATTATGTTCCCCAGCTCCCAAAGGCTCTATTCTACTTATAGGGGTCGCTTCTACATGCCTGGGCTCTCATCCTGAACCATTCCTTCCAGGACTTTGGCCTGTGTTCCCTCAACCTGTGTCATGGGTTTCTCCTATCTAGATACCTCTGAAGATCTTTCTGTCAAGTCAGTATCCTCTCATGTCTACTGGATTTCCTATGATGAATAGGGGGTTTCATTAATTTTACTCCAGGATATAGGGTTCTCTTGCCTTAACAATTTACATTGTTGTGGCAAGTTTGCACAGATCATCTATTTATTTATTTATTTTGGTGTGATTTGAATAGCTGTCCAATTGATGGGCAACTCTGGGTGGCATACAGCAAATCAATACAAATGCAGTAAATAAAATCTCCATAATTCCCTATAAAAACCCTTAAAATTCCTAAAACACTAACAGGCTACCACCACCCACACCAATTAAAAATCTTTTTAAAAACTGATAAAAAACATGAGAGGTCATGTTTTACTTTTTTTTAAAAAGAGAGAGAGGTATCCTTCCTTTTGCCTAAAGAAAGGAGCATGATGTACAGATCATATATAGCTTATGATCAGACAGTGAGAAAGGATCGAGGGGGAGATATGATAGCACTTTTCAAATGCCTGAAAGATAATCAAACAAAGGAGGGGCTAGATATGTTCTCATTCTTCTCAGAATGTTGGATACATAATAATGGACTCAAATTACAGGAACCCAGATTTCAACTGTTAGAGCAGTACAAGAATGGATCCAATTATCTGAGAAAGTGGTGAGTGCTCCATTGCTGTAGGCACCCAAGAGAAAATTGGACATCCTTCATTGCATCTACTTTCACTTGGATTATTGTAGTAAGCGGGGTGGGGGCAGGGGTGACTTAATGGTCTCACAGGCCTCTTCCGACTCAATTATTCTATAATTCTATGATCACATCATACAGGGCTGCTTCACTGGGAACAATGTCCCTTCCATCCTTTATTGGATCACCCTAATTCAGAAAAAAAAGAGCACCCCTGCTGCTGGACCCAAAAATTTCTAGCTTGGACACGGATCAGGATTGGGCTGGAATGCTATTGTCTGCACATTGTGTGATTGCCGGGCAATACCTTGCATTACTTTAAAAATGTGAGGCATTTCCCTGTCTGATTATTCCATTAATTGTACTGACTCCCCCATCATGCTTCTGAAAACATCATGAGAAACTAATAATCATCATTAACATCTAATGGATGGATCCTGCATGGGAGTCAACTTAATATAATGTCCAGGGCTGTCTGTGCCATTAGACAAAATAAGATAGCTGTCTTAGGTAGTGCTGCATACTTCTTCTTGTGCCGTATCTGAGTCTGAATTTGTGAACATCCTGGCAATCAGCCATGAATATAATGCAGTGGCCTTCTGTTTGCCTTCTGCATCGCAGCATCACACCTGATCCAGTCACTTCCCGGTCCTGATAAGCCACTTTCTGGTTCCGAGCCCTTTTGGCATGCAAAGTTCTCATCCGCTCCAGGCCAGTATCGATGATGCTGTTGTTCTCCATCAAGATGGATTCAAGTGGGATTTAATATACTTGGGGACAATCACCCTTCCTTGAGGACTTCACCACCCAAGGCTGTTAGTCTTTATGGATGTCAGGTTAGTTAACCGCTGCCTGATGGTCAGCATTGAGTCACTCACAGAATGGTCTACTCTATTACCATAGCAGGACCCAGCCAGATTGGAGTGCTGCATACAGCACATAGTTAAACTGTGGAGTTCACTGTCACATGATATAATGATGGCTGTCAGCTTAGATTTTATATCAGAAAGGAAATCTGCTGTACAAATGTATTTATACACTGTTTTGGGAATGACATGAGAGCCATGAGCATGTCTTGTGCTTACAAAACTATTGTCCTAGGAACAGTCTATTCGTTTCATGCAGTTAAACCCTTTTTACTCTACTGGTCATTGACCGCAATAAAGTTTGATTGATTGGAACAGTCTATTTAATCAAAGTGATGACAGTAATCAAATAAGGAATTTTTGCCACTCAGCATGTGAAAGTTTCACCATCAGGAGAGGCTATTGTCTTTCCACGCAGGGAGGCTAGTGTACAAAAACACTTTGTGACAAGTTCTCAAGACCACATCAAAACAGCTTCTCCATTTTGGATTAGGTTTCCTCTTCTTTGCTGTCATTGGTACTGAAAGCCTGAAAATGTGTGCTTGTCCATTCAGGGGTGAGTGTGGTCTGGCAATGGGTTTGTCCAGGTGGAAAAATCTGTAAAACAACAACAACAACCCCTATATAGTGTGCCATGTATCAAAGAATATTGGCCAACTGGATGAAAGGAGTCTCCCCAGAATGTGAAGCTGTCTGGATATTTCATAGGACAGCAGTAGTTTTCTGTCTCCATTGGGGCATAAATTCCTTGAAGTTCTCACGTGACCCCCACAGTGTAGAGAAGGGCTTTTCTTTCCATGTGGTTTTTCTTTCCATGTGGCTGATCATGTGGTTCAGGAAGCTGGTCACTAAGTCCCGGGGGTCGGGTGCAGCCCCCGACACCAATTCATCCAGCCCATGGAGCCCCTCATCGCTCCTGGAAGTGGAAGTAAAACGTGCTGGGGGCCAGGTCATGCTCCTTCAGAGAGCTTCAGGGGCCAGATGGCCATTTTGTCCTTCCTTCACCACATGGCACTTCCTGGTGGGGTGCAGGTGGTGGTGGGGCCCACATGAAATGCTGCTGTATGCCACAGGTTGAGAATCCCTGAGCTAAAAAATAAGCTTATCCTTTTGTTTAATAAGGTTGACCTTTTTGCAGCCTGATGAGTCACCCAAGTCTGGGCAGGGAGCCAATGCATTCCAGATAGTTAGCACCCCCTTAAGATTTGATACATTGGTACTGCTAGGGACAGAAAGCGAAATAGATACTTCCCTTTCTCCTTAAATCCTCTGGCCAAAGGTTAAATTGACTTTTAATCATAGAAAACCACCTTTTCCATCGTTTCTGAGTGGATTATCAGGGAACCATTAATTTTAACCAACCGAACAGGAAATAGGCATTGTCTCTAGAAGCCCCACTTGAACAAACCAGCCCCCAAATCCACATTTGTGTTGTTGTTGTTGTTGTTGTTGTTGTTGTTGTTGTTGTTGGTGGTGGTGGTGGTGGTGGTGGTGGTGGTGGTGGTGGTGGTGGTGGTGGTGGTGGTGGTGGTGGTGGTGGTATACTGTTAGAGTCACAGTAGAAAACTGGTGTAAAAAGTTAACAGTTCAAGATCTAACCAAGGACCTAAGACCTGTAGAGGTAACATCTAAGTATATATAGCAGGATATTCCAGTTCAATAAATACAAATTAGGATATTCAAGACCATCATCATCATCATCATCATCATCATCATCATCATCAAAGCAAGGAACATTATTCATTAGTAATGTAGCAAGCCATCTGACGATGCTTTTTTCAAGTGTGCACTGTAACACAATCCTTTGCTCCCCACCCCCTTGGCACAATACAATTCAACTTTGCAACCAGCTTTGATATCTTGTCAAAAGTCTCTCAATTTAATTCTAACCCTTTGGTACATATCATTTAGTTGTCAGTAAAAGAGCAAGGCAGTGTCATATTTCCCTCTTGTTGCCGCGAAGGAGGTCAGGCTGGGTCATTTATTTTCTGATCTACCTAGCTCCGAGGAATAAAATGCCTTGGTTTTAATCTAATCCTTACAAGGGCCATGTTGAAAGTGTCTGGCTGTTTCTTATATTCCATGTCGTTCAGCAAAGGTCACACAGATACTTGCTTGGTACTAGCTACCCCCCCCCCAGCCACTTGCAGCATAAAGATGAAAAGTAAATACAGTACTGGGTGTGGGAGGACTCAGGCAAGAACAGTTGTGCAAATATGTGTATTGAACACCTTATGCTGGTGCCTGCTTCAACAGGCGCCAGTCCTTACATCTGTGAACAGCTTTCTGGAGTACCGTGTGAAGTGCCGTGACAAGGGAAAGACTGACACATTAACAATACTTGCGTGGAAGTCACCTTCTGTCTTTGTGAGGTCCCAGGGGATGCCTCAAAAATTTGGAATAGGAAATCACTGATAACTAAAATGCAAGGGCACGAAAGAACAGTATGACAGACGGGAAGGAAGCTAACCACAGACTTCAGAGGTGGATTTTTCATTTTTGAAATACTCCCTGCCAAGAATAAACTGGCAGAGGAAGCAAGGGGTGGGGCTAACATTTCTCTCTATAACATGCCAATAGCCTATGGAGTATGCATGGGATATTTAGCTTGTTAACATTTCTGTAACGGTTGTAATAAAGTATTTGTGTTAGTCTGTGCAAGCACATCTAGACAGAGATGTAAAGGAAACAATAATGTGGCAGCTGAAAAAACGAATAAAGTTCAATGTGAGTTCTCATGTTATATTTCAACGTGAGGTGCTATAACATTTTTGCTTTCAATGTGTGTGTGTGTAATTATACAATTATTTTTGTTTTGAGAAGATGTGGCAAGTAACTTTTCCAAGCTCTGTTTAGGGAGATAATTGCAAACAAAGTCTCCCATCTATAGGCTGAAGGAGCTTCTCATTCAACTACTTTGTCATGACTGAATACTGGCCAATGACAAGGCCAACCTGTAATGGACACCTGGGTTCAGGGAGCCCCACTCTAAACAATTAGCCACAGTACTCTGCTGGTCCTACAGAGCATGAGCCCTGGGGAGTTAAAAGTTTTGATGGCTAGAGAATCCACCTGTCCAAGTAACCCCTCAACACTCTGGTCCAATGGTGGTGAACCTATGGTACGCGTGCCAGAAGAAGCACTCAGAGCCCTCTCTGTGGGCATGCATGCCTCAGCACAGAGTTTGCTCTGCCCCTCTTCCCAGAAGCCCAATGGGAGTGCTTTCTCCTTCCCCTGTCTGGGGTAAGGCAAGCAGCTCACCTCCAGCTGAGGGTGTGGTGTTGACAGGTGTTGAGTCTGTGGCAAAGGTGAGTTTGGGCACTTGGCTTCTAAAAGGTTCGCCATCACTGCTTTAGTCTGACCCAAATAAACAGTGCCTGGAGGGAGCTCAAAAAACCCACAAGGTTAAGTGATTTTGATTCCCATGTCAATCCTACAAAAACGGAATTGCCACCACACCCATAAAACATACCAATTCTGTAAAACTCCTTGCCAGTTGAGCTGCACCAGGCTCCACCTTTACTTATTTTAAAGAAACAATTAAAATCCTTTACTTTTAAAGAGGCTTTTAAAGACATGTTACCAAGTAGGTTCAGCTATCCTATTCTGCCACCAATATGTGCTGTTTTGGGGGGCATTGTTATTGTGTTTTGTCATTATTTATACAGTAGTTTTATCTGATTGGATTTATTGCTTACTTTTAATATTGTGTTGGTATTGTAAAAATTTTTTAAATATTTTTTACCCCACCCAGAGCAAGAGAATATACATAAATGTAACAAACAAACAAACACATACATGCATACATAAACTTCTGATATGGTGGCCAAGGCAAGGCCTGGTTTTAAATACCCTGGACCCACTGTCCAAAATTCCAGAAAACACTATTTATCTTCCTGTGCCACCTATCACAGAATACAAAGATGGTAACAAATGCATTAACGGACATATTATTGATCATTAAAAAACAAAGAACCCTAAGATGTCACTAAATTTACTTTTCATGTATGAAACCAATTTGCATACTTGTGAAGCTTCAACAGAAATGCACAGTTAAGCCCTTCATCATACGCAAACATCTTCATTAAGATTTTTGATCCATCTGCTACTAAGGAAGAAAAAAAAAAGACCCACTTTGTCCAAAATTCCAGACAGTTAAATGGATTAAAAATATTTAATTAAAAATAGTGAAAGGTAAAAAGGCAAATGTTCCAAAAAGATTGGTAAAGGCATCAAAAGCATTCAGGAACCAACAATAAGAACATAAGGCAGGAGCAAAACAGAGCAAACATACAAGAAAATAAGAAAGCTAACTAAACTACCTGGTCTTTTCACAATAGCGTATCATCAACATATAGGATCAAGAAAAGCAGATTGCATCTCTCACTGCATTGCACAGAGGACAGAAACTGAGCATAGTGTCTCCTAAGAGATTACTAAGCCTCTCATAGGCTGACCTTTGGCCAGTCACTATCTCTCAGCCTGCCCTACCCTACTGGGTTCATGGGAACTGAAAGGGTACGTGTGAATCTTCTGATCTGTTGCCCAACACAGAGAGAGTTTTTGTTAGGTAAAGGTCACCCTTGCTCGAAAGCCAGTTGTATCCAACTCTAGGGTTCAGTGCTCATCTCTGTTTCATAGCCGAAGAGCCAGCACTGTCTGCTTCTGCAGACGTTTCCATGGTCATGTGGCAGACATGACTAGACACCAGAGTGCATGAAATGCTGTTTACCTTCCCAGTGAAATGTTCCCTATTTATCTACTTGCAATTTCTTGCTTTCAAAGTGCTAGGTTGGCAGGAACTAGGACAAAGACGGGAGCTCTTTGTTAGAGTGGCCTTAAAAAACAGGTTAAATAAATAAATCATAATAAATAATAATAGTGGTCATCAGCTTTCAAAGAGCAATTGTGGGTGGTTTCAATGGCACTGAGTTTCAAGTCTGTGTTTTAGGTTATGATCTCCCTCCCTTCCTAAATTGATAGGAATCAAAGCTAGCCTTGTTGAAGAGCAGGCCAGCGACATCAGTGGACTATGGCACGCCTCTCTCTTTTTGGTCTTTTTGAAAGCTGTTGTTTCTAGTTAGCGATCACAGGTGAAGCATCCCTTTGAGATACAGCTGGGAGAGGCACAATTGACAGAATGCTTTAATTCACTTCTTCCTAACAACTTGCAGAGACTAGCAAGTTGTCAGAAGACATCAGTGCAGGTTTAGGGATGGCTTTTTGAAGATCACCCCCTCTCCTCCCTCCTTTTCCTTCCCCTCGAAATAACAAATAATGAGTTGCTTTCTTTTGATAGCTCTTTTATAGATTTTCTTTTTTTTTCTCCCTTAGTAGCAGATGGATCAAAAATCTTAATGAAGATGTTTGCGTACATGAAGGGCTTAACTGTGCATTTCTGTTGAGGCTCCACAAGTATGCAAATTGGTTTCACACAGGAACATGAAAAGTAAATTTAGTGACATCTTAGGGTTCTTTGTTTTTTAATGACCAATAATGTGTTCCGTTAATGCTTTTGTTACCATCTTTGTATTCTGTGATAGGTGGCACAGGAAGATAATCGGTGTTTTCTGCAGGCAATTAAAGAGTTTATATCCAACTTGTGCTGCCTGTTAAAAAGGATCTGTTCTGCAGGGGAAAACCATTAGCATTCAGTCAGTGTGAAGTGTGTTGAAATAGGCTATTCAAGATGCCTGTACATCTTTCACAAAGTTCACAGCAAAGTAGCAGCAGGAATATCTATTCTCCAGCTATTGTTAAAAAAGAAATAAGTTATTCTATCCTTAGAAGATTAGAAGGGGGAAAAAACAGCTGTTCAAATATTAGATGCAAAGCTTCTGCTCTTCGGGGAAGCTAGGTGTTGTTCTTAACATAACCGGCAGGATAAAGTTTTATTGTCTGTCTTGAGACAGTATTAAGCCACATAACAATGGCTCTTTTTAATAGCAAGTTTTAGCTAAGAGTGGGATCACAACAGATGCTGAATCTGCAATTCATAGATTTTGATTAAAGAGCGCTAATGCCAGCATGAGGCCTTGTGTGTCAGTGACTCAACTGCACCAGATCTGACCAGAGGGCTGGTGTCTGTGGTCAGGAACAACCACAGCTCAAGAGAATATTGATTATATTTATTTGTTCCATGTGGCTGGACATCCTGCTATGGTAATGGAGTAGACCATACACCCAGTGACTTAATGCTGAGTTTTGGGCAGTGGTAAATAACCTGACTCCCTAAAATGGCCAATGGCTATGGGTGGAAATGCCACTGGAAACCATCATATTGGGCCCAAAGGCAAAAAGAGCGGAGGAGAGACTCTGATTCCCAATGGTCAGGGAGGTGGAAGAGGCCATGCCAGATGGACTGGCTGTGAAGGCACACCTTGCCCATATCCTCAAGGCTGCAGCAGTCCATTGCAGTCCCAGTGTTAAATCCTGCAGCATATCTCATTTCATGTATGTCACAGGAGATGGCTCTGAGATCATAGTGTGTGGGTCACTTCATGCCAAGCTGGGATCCACCTTAAACAAATTCATGCCAGTGACATTTTCCCTGCTTCAGGAAAAAAATGCATTCTCGGATACAAGTTGCAGTCGATGACAACAACAATGATTTGTTACACATGTTTTGTTGAATTTAAGGCTGTGCGGATATTTTCACTCCTCCTCTTCTACTCTGAGTACCCAGTGTAGGGTTGTGGGTAGAGTGAGGGACTCTGGAGAGCACGCTTTGAATCCCAACTCTGCCATGGAGACTCATAGAGGGAGTGGAACTATAATTCAGATCACTATATGTTCTGACTTGATGGCACATAATTCACTAACCTGAGGGGAAGAGCCCACATATGGCTGACCAGACATTGCTGAAATGTAACACCAAAAGTCTCTCATCATCAGCTACCCTGAATTGCAAATGTGGTCCAAAAACATCTGGAGGGGCACAAAGTGTTCACTCCCACAACACTGCTTAAAAAGATGTCAGTGAAATTCATTTAAAGAGGATTGAAGTCAAGCTGTCGAATGCAACATTGTTGAAGAACTGAGGCAATTGAGTAAAGACTACAGAGTAACTAAAAATATGTGAGAATGTGTAAAACGTCAGGAGCCAAAAACCATTTAATTCAAGAATGTTTAATCTACAAAAACATTCTTAAATGGAAGAAATAAGAATTTTGACATGGGAAGCAGTAGCACATAGCTTTCATGAAATTACAGTTGTCCCTTGCTTAAAGAGCATAATGCGTTCCATAGGATTGCTCTTTAAGCGAGTTTGCTCTTTAAGCGAAACACCATTGTAAACGACCAATTGTGGGGGGGATTGCGCACCTTGATCTATTTGTTAAGCGAGTTTTTGGTTGCTTTTATTTGTTAAGCGAAGCGAACATTCAGAGAAATTCTGCTCTTTAAGCAAGTTACTCTTTAAGCGAGTCATTCTTTATGCGAGGTTTGACTGTATGTTCATTTCATATAAGTTCAAATCCCAGAACACAGGATAGCCATTTGTTGGGGGGGAAATAGTGTATCTCAGGTGCTTTTGGCAATTTACATTCATGGTCCCTCTCTTTTGGAAACTCTATCTCTTGGCTTGCTCATAACTGACAATAATCATGTGCTGACATTTATAAACAGTAATGGGCACATAACTGGCCATCCCCTTCTGGGCGGGCTGTCTGGGATCATGTTGCTTGCCCAAGACTACATAGACTAACTTTTTTTTGACAAGGCCCAGTGGGGAATGGAATGGACCCCTCATACTGCAACCATGTGCTCCAGCTTACCCATTACTACACAGAACTAAATGTATCTCAGAAAACAAAACAAAACAAAACAAACAAAATAAAGTAAAATTTATTTTGTTTATTTTGTTTTGTTTTCTGAGATGCCTGAACCACAGACTAACACGGCTACTATTCCAAAAAAAAAAAAAAAAAGAACTAAATGTATTCATCTTCTGTCAAATGCACCTCCCACTGAAGAAGATGTATATCTCTTGGGGTGTTTTGACTCTAACAAGACTGCAAGAACCCTCCTTGTCCAGACCAAAGACCAATTAAACTTAGAATCCCCTTCCTGTAGTAGTCAATCAGATGACCAATAGAAGCTCACGAGCCCAATGGGACTCTCCCGCTTGTGTTCACCAGCATGTACTAACCACATATATACCACCAGTGATACTGGGAAACATGCAGCCAATGTGATTACTAGGTTTGACAGCCCCATCCTCCATGAATTTGGCCAGTCCCGTTTTAATGCCAGATATCACTACATCTTGTGGAAGGGAATCCCATACAGTACTTTAACAGTGTGAAGAACTGTGTTTTCTCTGGATCACTTTTTCCACCATACCACTTCATTAGATGAGCTCAGGCTCTACTACTGGCCAACAGCAGCAATCTTATTCTATCCCTATTTATATATTGCTTGAAAGACAGTTGTATCTGACTCTACGGGGTGCAGCTACTCTCTGTTTACTGTAAAAGAGCCACCACGGTCTGTAGGCAGTGGCAGGCATGATTAGGTGTCAAAGTGCATGAAATGCTGTTACCTTTCCCTCCAGAACAGTGCCTATTTGTCTGCTTGTAATTTCTTGCTTTCATACTGCTAAGTTGGCAGGAGCTGAAACATATGATGGGAGCTCACTCTGTCATGCAGTACTCGGGTCTTGATCAGCTGAACCGCAAGATGTGCAGTCATAAAGCTCAGTGTCTCAATCACTAAGCAACCATGACCCCTATCCCTATTTATATAGAGGACTATAAAATAACCTATGAAAAGTAGACCAGTTAGGCATCTCAGGGTGCAATACATAATAAAGCACTGGTGTCTTTCAAGCTATCTGGAAGACCAGTCTGTATTAGTATCAACTCTAGAAAAAGAACATTCTCCTAAGACTTTTACTCTACTATTTGTTCTCTTTTATTTGCCTAAAAAGACATGCCAAAAAAGTAGGCAAAGCATTACCCTGGCATTTGTCAATCTGACAGAGGCGTCTGATCTGATTAATAAGAACTGTCTGTGAGAACATTTTTAAAGGTACAAACACTGACTGGAGGCTTTTTGTTTCTTATTAGAATCCTTTATCCCAATATGGCTTTAAGAGTAAAAATGAACTCACATGGACAGATGACAGATTGTATTATAACCACCAGAGGCATCAAAAAGGATTTCCTGTGAGCACTGTTGCTCTTCAGCTTCTATGTGAACAGTACCATGGCAGGACTCAAGAGCCTCATATTATTACTTTCTTCAGGTGCAAGACATCGGTTCTCCTTTACAGATACCACCTCTACTTCTGTACACTGTGAGCAAAGATTGCTAATCACAGATTACAACTGAGCCAAAGTGATGATTTACATGACAAAAGATTTGAAAGAAACCAGTGAGAACTGGATGGTATTAAGATAAAATGGGTATGCAGCTTGAAAGACATCTGGTTGGCTTCCCACAACAAAACATATTTAGAACAATAGTTACAGGAAGACTTGGGGATTGGGAGAAAGTGGACCCTAAGCAATTGTTATGACAACGTTGTATCCTCCTAGATTATTCTGTCCCACACGCACCACTGGTTGAGCGCTACTCATCTGAAATATCTCAGTTCTTTATACCCTGAGTAGAGGAAAATTGGTAATGGCGGGCATGTGAAAAGATTGCCTCCTGCTATTATTTTTCTTCTGCTAACCTTTTCAAGGACCCCCTTCAAAAACACTGTGATGCATCAGCATCATATAAGGAACTAGGAAGAAAGAACTGACTAACAAAGCACCAGAAAACTTTTCTTTCCTGGTGGTTCTTATTTATTTTATTTATTTAATCATATTTATATGCTGCCCTCCTCATGAGTGATTCAGGGCGGCCAACAAGACATTAAAAACAACAATTAAAACACAAGATAAAAATTAGAATTAAAAAATTAAAAAGAGATTCAAAGAGATTCAAAGATTCAAAGAGAGAGGGGAGGAGTCAAATAAGCATTCTTCTTTTAAAAGTGTATTCTTTTCAGCACTGCCTTGGATACAAACAATACCACCAAATGTACAATTAGTTTATCCTTCCGATTTTAATTATTTGAAGTCCTACATGCTTGGTTGAGTATTGTAAAGAAAAAAAGAAGGGGGAGCATTAAACAGAACAGCAAGAGTCCCTCATTTTGAGATGACTGGCAAAAGACACTGATGGATGAGATTTTGGGTAGGATGAAAATGGTGAGGAAATGAACCCCTTCCTCATCTGAACTCTTATTAGGGTGGATTTTTTTCCCTTGAAGAGCCCCTCCCCCAATTCAGGTTTAATTCTGAGCTGCAATAGGTAGATAAAGATGAATGTGAATTTTAAATTATATTTAATCTTCATTAAAGTAATTACCTCTCTTAATGAAGAATTTGCTGGGTTGTGGTTGTGCAATGGAGTATAAAATACTAAGTGAATAAAATCAATTTCATTTCTCAGGCTCTCCCCCCCTAACTGATGCTGCCCCCATTTCTTTAATAAGCAAATGTTTGTGTGTGTGTGTGTGTTTACTTGGAGGGTAGGTGAAGAGTTTTGTCCTGGATCAGAGACTAATATTGCCTGACCAGAGGGACCTTTCTCCACATCATCTGCTGTTTTATCTTCAGAGTAAAGAGCATGATGGTCCTCCCTCCTCCATCTCCTCACCTTCTTCTTCTTCTCTCTCCCCCCCCCCCCCGGTGTTCCAATCAGGATACACCGCAGTGATATTTCACACCTAAATGAATGGACTAATGAAATGGCATTTTGTATCACTGGACATATTTCATCCTGAAAGCTCTGGATTATTAATCACAAGAATATGAATTAGGTTCAGGCATGCTTATGTTTTGTAATATGTATGAAAATTGCTTATTTATTTCCATGCTGTTGCCATGAAAAGAAGCAGGCCGGTTCTAAATGGCAATGTACTGTAGTGTGAAGTAATTAATGAAATTATGTGTGCCCTTCAGTTTGGATCACTTTTTATTAACTGCACCAAACTCACAGAGACAGGACAAAAAAGCAACAAGAGGTTTAGGATTGGTTAGCATCAGGGATGCCATTCTATGATGGTATTCCGCATAAGTGTGCATTACTTGTATTTTAGATATACTGAGATATACCAATGCAGCAATGTGTGGTGTACTTTTTATCATCATGGTCTTTCCCAAGCATTATCATTTTACGTAGGTGGTGCTGGTTCCCAGTGATTTGTACTTATTATGTGGAATTACAGCTTCATGGGAATGCAGCTATGTTACTACGCAACAGAACAAAACAATGTTCTACAAGGCATTTATAAAAATGGGAACACCCCAATCAATACGTTGTAACTTTAAAAATTGATTTTGGATCAGAACGAGACATGGCACAGATATAAAAGTCAGTCTGCTCTTGCTATGTGCCAAACTTTGGAAAGTTTGCGCAAATGGTTTTTAAATTAAGGTTTTTTAAAACAACAACAACAACAGTAAAACTGTTTTATCCCCCTCTGCAGGAACAAATGAATGTTTGTTCTGCCAGATTTAAAACAGATCAAATAAGCTAAAAAGACAATTTTTGTATATTTTCAAGAAGAATGGTTGGTCCTGTTTTGCGACAAGTATGAGTGAACATGACGTTAATTGATAGCCTTTTTCAACTATTTGTTGGGCTGTCATATGGAAGATGGAGCAAGCATGTTTTTTAAGCTCCAGAGAGTTGGACTTGCAATAAGAGTTCATAATAATAAGAGAGGCAATTTTGAATAAACATTAGAATTTTGTTGACATTAACAGCTGTTTGGGCATCGAATCGACTGCCCATAGGAGATTTTTAAACAGAAATTGGATGGTCAATGATCAGAGTTACTTTACTGGAGGGCTTCCTGCTTCTGCAGGAAGCTAAGCTCCATGTCCCTTGGGGATTCTTTTCTGCTCTACAATTCTATGATTCTGTGACTTGTTAGCCAGAAACCTAATGAAATGTTGTTATGGGAACAGTGAATGGCAAGATAATGTATCAATTCATGGACATGTCCATCTGTTTCTGTGGCATCCAAGCTCTACAGCAGCCTCCAATGTAAGTGGATCCATGTTTCTTCAGTTTTTTCCTACTGACATATTCCACCCTCTTGATTTTGACCAGTTAGTGATGTGCAGGAGTGGCTTTGCATTGAAGTTATCCTATCCATTAATGTAAACTAATAATTAGATGTTACAAAATTGTTGGCAAGGAGACTGAGGAAAAAAAAACTAGATTTACTTGAGTTCGGCTCCTCCTGTCATTGACTTTATGCATTTGTTTGCAGCTCGAGGGGTCAATAAGAAGGTGGCAAACAAAAATTTGGATTTAACTTTGACCAGTTTATTTATACAGAATTGTGAAGGGGAGTTGTGGGAAAATCTGTCCTTAAAGCCATACTAAACCCTTACTAGAACGGGCTTGCCATTCATATGAATGACAAGTTTAGATGATGGCAGACCTAACCATCACTCTTGTTAGCACAGTAGACACTCCCTGTCACTTTCATTTATGCCTTAAAGCTCTGATAATTCAGCAAAGTAGGTCCTGGGGTGATTCCTATGATGGACTTAACCATCATAAATGTATCTATGGGTGCTTACCAGAATATGACATAGGCATAGCTTGGATAACTTGTATATCCATTCCCTGCCTCTCTCCAGTATGCAAATTATAATGGGATGACAGCTCACCTCATCTTTGCATTGGTAATCTCATTGCATTCTGTAGAAGACCAAAATTCCTTGACTTTGCCCAAGAAACATCTTTGCATAAAACAGTTGCAGTCATGTTGATGAGACTAAGTAGGATTCACTTCTAGGTAGACTTGAGCAAGGTGAACCTATTCTTTTAGGTGGTGGAATATATTACAGTTATGTAAGCAGACTTCTTATATAACTATCTAAATAGTTTTTTAAATACCGGTACTTAGGCTAATGGTAAACAGCAATAGTTGTATCAAAAGTCATAATAAGGGCAATGAAATCTGCTGTCCTTTGGAGGAAGCATGAGAAGACGGAGAATAGATGTTCAGTCTTTGAGTGATCTCTCAACATGTACCCTGACTCTACTCTGGTTGTTGTTGTTGTTGTTCAGTCGCACAGTCAATTCTGACCCTTTGCAACCCTATGGACCATTACCTGCCAGGCACCCCTGTACTCCACCATCCTCCTCAACCCACCCAGCTCTCTGCCCATTGCATCTACAACATTTATCCATCTCATTTTTGGCCACTCCCTTCTTCTTTTGCCCTCCACCTTTCCCAGCATCAAGGCTTTCTCAAGTGAATCCTCTGGTAGGTTGAAGGATTCCTTGAACTCCTCTGGAGGGGCGCATTTGGAAATATCAGAGGACAAGTGAAGCTCCTATTATATGAGCAGAAGTATGTTTTTATAATGCATTTTACTCAGTGTAAGTCCTGGACAATTGTATCTATTTGTTAAAGCTAAGCAAACTTTTAGTGTCACAGCAGGATATGCTAACTTTTTAAATTTAAAATAAAGAAGATGGTCCTATCTTGCAAAATATTTTTAATAAATTCTATCAAACATAATATACAGGAAAGAAACGTGTTGAAAAGGACAAGCAAGGCACACAAAATCCTTTAACAGGAAACATAATCAAACGATTATGCACTATTTTGAATGTGGACTTTTATTTTGTGTTAAGAATTTAGGTGGCTTATTATAATATGCAACTCTGAATGTATACAATGTATATAAAATGTAATTATATTCATAGAAAGTTAAGACAGATTTGAATGCAAGCTAAGTAAAACTGAGTGTTTTTTAAAAATAAAGAAAAGTAAATCTTCATAAAGCTGAACATCACTGGCTTGGGAAAATGTTGAAGAAGTTTCTAGAAGTAAGTATTTTCTAGCAAAGAGAAAGTGTATTTACATTATAAAACCTATATGTGTGTGCATGGCGAAAAGGCAGATTGAGACAAACAATACTGCCTTTGTGGAACGCTCTTCTATAGAAAATTGGAATGAGAATAAAAGTTTGCTATACTGCAGAATATATTTCTAACCATTCAAATTAAATGTGAAATATCATCTTTTTGAAGCATTTTTCATTGGCATTCACTATGAATGATGGGAAATGAATGACTAATAGTACATTGAGAATACTTCAAAGATAGGGTATGCTGAAAAAATTGAAATGCAGTAAAAAAAATTAGGCAATGTGGCAATTAAGAAATATCGGATTTTAATAAATATATGTATATAATTAATGCACATACATGTTCACTTCAGACATAACAGAAAATATGTTTTTCTTCTACATGAAAGAGACACAGTGAGCTTTAGATTCATGTGCTTCTCCTCATCTTCTCTCTTCTCATTGGCACTTCTGAACAGAAGACAGAAATAGTATAGATTCAATTTTAAACTAGGCCATGTTCCCCATGGCAACAGAACTGTTGGTTGTTAAGCTATGTTTGATGAAAATAAGTCAGGATTAGAAAAGACAGCAGGATATGTGCAATAAAAAAGTAAAACTGGAAAGGATGAGAAGGTCATGAGATGACATCGAGGTTCCCAAACAATACAACCAGATAGGCAATGAGATGAAGATGTAATGTTGAGATGGAATGGATAGTGTTTATAGGGGAATCTTTTCCCAAGCAAAATTGAAAGATCTGTGGAGGCACTTGTAACACCATCCCACTTGCATGACTTAGGTATGTGTGCTGTAATAAATGGTTCATTGCTTTCTGCAGTTCCAGGTATCCATGGAAGATGTCAGGAAAAGACCTATTTCCTAATGCTTCCCAAGGCTTGAAATTGCTATTTTTCAGCTAGGCCTCATAAAAAATCTTTTCCCATCTCTGTGTGTCTCACAAGATTGTCACGAGATGGTTGTTTTCAGCCAGTGTTCCCGTGTTATCATTCCAGCTTGCAGAGCTTAGAGTGTTATGTCTTCACATGGATGTAAACAATTCATTGTTTTGAGAAAGTTTTCTCTGTTACCTGATTGACTAAGAGTAACCCACCTGACCAGGAATTCTCCATTTTGGAGAACAGTTAGTCAGTTCGTCTCTGATTCTCAATGGACTAAGACCTCAGTTTGGCTTATGGGATTTTCTCTCCTTTTCACTATGATTACCTAAAGATACTTGGACTGTTCTTATTGGACTGATTCTTTGTTATGACCTTTTAATCTACGGTTTTCCATGGACTTTGCTATCAATGAACCTGAAGAATAAAACAGCTGTTTCTCTTTGAAGATTGTTGTTTTTCTTTTCACACACACACAAGGCAACTTGGCTGCATGCTACCTGAAGAAGAAGCCTCCCTTGTTCTGCTCTACTGCAAGAGCTCAGTAAATTCTTTTTAAATGCGGCTCAGGTCTCTCAAAGGTGAAAGGTAAGGGTTAAATATGTTTCAGAAATGAGCATAAGCTCAGGAGCATGAGTGGGAGGGCCCTTACAGAGACGCCTGAAGTCTGACAGAAGATCTTGGAACATGTCCCCTGAAGATGAGCCAGATCATCATCTACACATGATGATCTGGCTCACATTGCTTAAGCAAGCAGAAGGTGCAACCTTATTCTGTTTCAGCACAGTGCTTAGCTTCCCCGGTGGGTTAGTGGTAAAGGCGCTAGGCTTGGAGACTGGAAAGATGGGTTCAATACCTGAGAGCTGCATGATGAGGGACATGAAAAGAGACTCATTTGGGCATCCCCTACAAAAATCGTTTCAACTCAAGAGTAACCTCTGACATGAAAATGAGCACAGTGCTTTAGCCCTGGTCTTCTTGTTTTGAATAGGAATGGGATTTGGGGATTTTTAAAAACTACAGATAACATAATTCTCCATTCTGTGAGTTCTATCTGACAGACAGCCACCATAAAGGCACCTAAATGTGGTTTACCTAGGACAAAGGCCTGAAGTGGAAGACTTTTTTTAGGCCTACTTAAGCTTAGTTTCCTGTTCAGAAAGAAACGTCCCAGCCACCTCAGGGGGAGGAGCAGAAAGCTAGTACAATATTTTTATTTGACTGTTAATGTTATATACTTGGTGTCAATTACCACAGAATTATTACTATCCATCAGTAGTAGGCTCTGTCAAGATACCTGCTATGTCTTTAATTTTTTTTGGCAGTTTAAAAGAATTGTGCATGGCTTAGGTTATCCATTTCTTTCCATGTTTAAACCACATTTTTTTTTGCTTCCCTTATTCTGTTCATGATGTTCTTGTGTACTCCTCTGTATTTGATACCATCTTTATTTTCCCAATTTCATCTCTCTATTACCACACCTAATATTTCTTTTATCATATGCTCCTTTTGTATTTGGAATATTTGATGTGGTAGCCATGTTATTTCTATAGTTTGCCGTTTTCCACCTCTGCTAATATCTCTGTCAATTTGGAAAAATAGCCTTTATAGCTGAGATCTCTAAAGTGTACAGTATCTTCAGTATCTTCAGTTTATGATTCATTTCCTTAACTACAGTATACACAATTATACAATTTATTTGATTTCTATGTTTTTGTTGAATTTAATTTGAGGCAAACTACAGCAAAATTAGGATTATTTGACTTTATGTCAGCTCTAGTTTTTATTGACATGACACTGTTTTGTTCCTCTGATTAACCAGAATACATCTGGTTAATCCCAACTGAGTATGGAACAGGATCTGGAATGGCTTCACTTACATTATTTCCTTAACTGTATTAGAGATTTTCCCCCTGCCACATGCATATTTCATAAATTATAAGCTTTAGCTTTGAAATTCTTACCATTCTGTGGCCATCTGAAACCTTCCAGCAATTGGGGCCCTTATCAGATTTCTGTCTAGACTCTAGACACAATGAAGTGATACAAAGGAGATCCAATCTGGTGGTTTTCCTTAACTTTCCATAAATCCACAGAAGTGCTGTAACTTTTCATTTCTGCATTTAAACAACACAGATGCCTTTGAACTTACTGATGTATTCTGGAAGCAGTGAAGAACTTTTCAAACCAAAATTTCATTTCAGAAGTGTTTGTATGTGTTATTTAGTGTATTAGCAGGCTGCATTAGGAACTGTGTAAGAGAGCAGCTCTATTGAATTTTTAATTAATACCATTGCTATTTATTACTTCATATTTAATTCTTATTAAATATTTTTTCTTTTGAGCTAAACGCGCTGCTATACATATCAGCATTAATTCATGATATATTCTCACTCATAATATGCGCTTCTTTATTATTTGACTTGAAGCTGAATCATGGATATACCCTGATTTAGAGAGGACAATCTGTTAACTCCTCTAAGGACTCTGGCTTTTTTGTTCAGACATTCTCGCATGTGGTTGAAGTGGATGGATATAAAATTGCTGGATCTCAACAACAAGTCTGACCAGGTTATCCTGCTATGGTAATAGAGTAGACCATACTGCCAGTGACTCAATGTCAAGTGTCAGACAGCAGTTAACTAACTTGACAACCCTGAAAACTAATGCTTTGGGTGCCAAAGTCCCCAGGGAAGGGAGATGGTCCCCAAGTGGATTAAATTCCACTTGAGTCCATCTTGATGGAGGGTAGCAGCTTCATCAATACTTGCCCGGGGCTGAAGAGGACTTTATGTGCCAAAAGGGCTCAGGACCAGAAAGTGACTTGCAGAACTTGACCAGTGGTACAGATGTTATGCAGCAATGCAGAAGGCAGATGAATGGCCACTGCATTATATTCTCAGGACATTCTTCATGGCTGATTGCCATGAAGATAATCAATATTCGGATTCAGATATGGTAGGATGATGATGATGATCTCAACATCCAACACTGGAAGTGGGAGATATGAGAGTAGGTTTAGTGAGTAAGGCTGAGAACTTCTGTGTACATCTGAGCTGCAATTCAACTCCTGGCTAAGGTTGAGGTATTCGTATATGTAGTTTACTGTTCTCCTGTTGATTGCTACATCCACGTTCAAAGAAAGTATTTTATTTTAGCATTTCCTTTTTCATAACAAGCAGCACATTAGAGGAAGAAACCAGGAGTTGGTTTTCAATTTTCTTTCCCAAACCTCTTAATGGAAAAAAGTCTTTTATGTGGTTATCAATTAAACCATGGCTAGAAGTCAATTAAGTAATAACGGAAGAATCAACTAATGGATTTATCTTTGGTAAATTTGAAATCATGTTTGAAAGCCTTCCCTTTTATTACTACAGCCTTGATGTATTAAAATTAATTTATCTGTATAATGGTATTCATTAAATGTAAAGTTTAAGTTGTTAGGATGGATGTCTCGTACAAATGTACAATAAACAGGCTATAAAATATAGACTGTTTTGAAGTTAATACATTTTTTTCATCAGTGATATTTTCCACATAATGTCAGATAAACTGGCTTATTGTTCTTTATTCTTTGTCCTGAAAAAATGAATGAACAGAAGCAACTTCTCCAGTGAAAAAGCAGATATTTAAATTTTTATACTAAATTGTTTCTCACTTATGGCAGTGAAAACTGATATATCCTATTTCATCTTTGCAGAATCAGAAATACTGGCTTCCTGATACCTTTATCAAGAAGCTGCCTAGATTTCTAGAGGTAGAATTGCATAGAAGAACATGGATTTTTTTCTCAGACACTCTGTTCACAGGAATAGCAAAAGTAGGTTTCACAGGAAGTCCAAAGTTAATTGATACAAAAGGGCATTTAAAGTATAATCCAGCAGGCATAAGCATGGCTATAGTTTTGCTTTCTTATGGTAGCCACTGCATTAATCGCACTGAAATCTTCTGGAACATTCTGGATTATTCCTGGGACTTGACAATAAAGGGAAAGTGTTATGAAAAGAATGATGTGTGTCTTGACATAATGCTCTATTGCAGTGGTTCCCAATTAGTGGTACGCGTACCCCCAGGGGTACGCGAGATTGCATCAAGGGGTACGCGCAGCAATCTCTTAACTAAAATATTAAATCCTTAAAAAACAATAATGCAATAACAATTGCCAAAAAAATTATTCAATTAGATTAAACAATCAGTAGGTAAGTCAATCGTATGCATCAAGCGCTTTCTCCCGCGGTGGCGGTTTCTCCCGTGCCTCCCGCGTCTCGCGTCACCCGATCGCGGTCGCCCCCGTTCCCGCCTATTTGCTCATCATTGTCAATGTGCACATTTGTCACATTAATGAAACATGTGTTCTCTGTCATTAGAATGTCTTTTGATGATAATAAATATAAAATACACCTGATTTCAGTTTTTATTTAACGTTCCTGCAATAAGGGGTATGCGACATTTAACGTTACTGCAATAAGGGGTACGCAAGTATGAGGTCTTTCTTGAAGTGGTAAGTAGAAAAAACTAATTGGGAACCACTGCTCTATTGACCTCTGAAAAGTTATACAGTAATACCTTGGATAACGTTTACCGCGGATAATGCTAAACTTGCATAACATTAAGTAATCTGGGGAGGAGAATAGGATCGAATAACGTTAAGGTCCTATGGGATGGATCGGATAACAACCGCTACAGCCTGTGCGGTTACAATGTATCTCTATGGAGCTTTAACGTTATCCGATGCATCCCATAGGATTTTAACATGGTTCGGATAACACTAAAAATCGGATAACACCAAGACTTGTGGAACCAAGTCTTAGCATTATCCGAGGTATTACTGTACTTGTATATGTATGTTCAGTTGCCTGTTCTAAGGGGCCCACATCCATACACCATACACCACTGCAGTATATATTTGGAGTCTGAATTCTCAAGTGTCTGTAATAGTTTTCAGTTCCACTAGATCTTTGTAACAGCTAAGTCCTAAATTTTCTGTGGCACTGCAGAACTTAACGTCATCCACAGCCAGGCTGGAATGTCCACTGATATTGTGAATATCCAGAGGAGATCTAGGAAGACCCTAATTCTTGAAGTGGATCAGGTAATATGAGCTTATTTTAAAGGAGTAAATGAATGAATAACTAAATAAAAAAAAAAACTTGCCCTTTACCCCATCCTTAATGTTCTATTGGCTGATTCACTTGCTTGAATATAGGATCTGGTTATAGTTTGAGTGGCAGGAATGCTCAGTGGTTTTGGTATCTGACTGTGGAGACAGATGTTGGGAGTATGATTCTTCACTGTGTCTCTAGAGAGAAGTGCCAGCCTGTGTAATTATGGGTGAGCTGCACAAGATGCCCCCAGAACAAGGAAATAGTAAACCACTTACAGTATGTATATTCTGTACCAAGAAAACTCTGGAAAGGGTTGCCAAAAGTAAGAATTGATTTGACAACATGGCAACTTGACAATCCCAACCCAATCTTTGGCTCTGCAGCCAGATACCCAAACCACTGAATTATCCAACAGTTAATTACTCTATCATGGTCAGACTGGTTTTCCATTTCTAATCATTTTGGGCTGGAAACACATCTGGCAGTGCACCAAAGCAAAATCCAGTGGCCATTCCACTACATAGACATCTGTAATGTGCAGGGAATTCTTTGTATAATTCTGCCAGATTTTTTTTATTATGCAAGTTGGTTTCCCCATTTTTGTGAGCTCCTGTCTTCCTTCAGGCTACAGTGAAACTGGGGAAAGAATGCTCAGTAATACGAATGGTGGAGAAACAGGTGTAAGGAGTTCCAGCAGAGGCTAAACAAGAACAGATACCTTACAACAGTGGTTCACAACCTTGGGGCCTCCCTGATGTTCTTGGACTACAGCTGTCAGAAATCTTAGCCAGCACAGGCGGTGATGAAGGTTTCTGGCAGCTGTAGACCAAGAATAGGTTGGGAGCCACTGCCCTACAATAATTTGTGGAAAGAAATAAGCCCACAAGAGAAATACAATTTTGAGCAGTTGTTTTTGTTTAAAAAGCTAAATAAATGAATGAACAAACCAAGAATACATTGGTAGAAGAACAACTTATTCCCATGGAAGGATTCTGTAGCAAGGTTTCACCTCCATGTGTAATTGAATATATTAGACACTTTTTTTTTGTAATCTCTTCTGGATTTTTGTTCCATTTTAATGAAACAAACAGCAAACCACAACTCCCTGGTTTTGACTGCAATGCAAATGTTTCTCTCTCCTTAAAGGAAAGCAGGTTTGTCCACAAACCAGGCCTCCAGAATGAAGAAGGTGGACTGCAGAATAAAAACAAATTGTTATCTCTTAGACCAGGGGTTCGCAACCTATGGATCACGTGGGCAGTCCCGGCCCCTGATGCCATTCCATCTGGCTGGTGGTGATGATTCCAGAAGCAGAAGTGGACATGGACATGCCCACGCACATGCAAATGTGCCAGCCATGTTTTACAGCAGTGTTTGCAGCAGGGGGAAACCACTTGTCCGGCCCACTCAGCTGTCTGAGGGGGAATTGTCCGGCCCGTGGCGCAAAAACCTTGAGAACCTCTGACTCAGACAATGATTACATCCTCCTTTGTCTTGTCTTCATGTGGACAGCAAAATGATTCTCCTCAGTCTGCCCAAGGGTGAGGTATTTGGTGACATTCCAAACTACAGATGATAATGAAGCAAAATTTGCACAAAATCCAACTTTACTGCAGATAACACAACCTGTACAAAATGACTTTGACTGTTGCTTTATTGTCTAGACTTTTAAGGGCCATATTTTTCTCACAACAACAACAACAACAACAACAACAACAACACATTATTTGTGCTGCCATGGAGGAGAAAAGCCTCATATGGCTTGAAAATTCCTAGAAACCTGGGGAACATAGGGAAAAGTAGAGACATCAAATTGCAAACAAAAATTCGTCTAGTCAAAGCAATGGTATTCCCTGTGGAAATGTATGGTTGTGAGAGCTGGACCATTAGGAAAGCTGAGCACAGAAGAATAGATGCCTTTGAGATGTGGTGTTGGAGGAGAGTTTTGAGAGTCCCCTGGACAGCAAGGAAAACAAATAGGTAAATCTTAGAAGAAATCGAACCTGACTGCTCCTTAGAAGGGCAAATAGATGAAGCTAAAGTACTTTAGACATCAAATGAGAAGACTCACTTGAGAAAGCCTTGATGCTTGGAAAGGTCGAGGGCACAAAAGGAAGATGGAGGTCTAGAATGAGAAGGCTAGATGGTATTGTGGACACAATGGGTACGGAGCTGAGCGAGTTGAGGGGGATGGTGGAGGACAGGAGTGCCTGGCGGATGGTGGTCCATGGGGTCGCAAAGGGTCAGAATCGACTGTGCAACTGAACAACAAAATCATCAGAACAGCCTGGACAGGTAAGAACAAAAGCAAACAAACAAATCCTGGAGTGATGATTCTTTACATCACTCCTCTTGGGCAGCATAAAAGCTTTATCAAGTTGCAATATGTTGTAAATTAATAGAAACCAATTAGTATGCATGCTTGTTCCTAAGACGAATGAATTACAATATGGGACAGTATATCAATCTATGATTGAAGTTGTGTTCTGAGGATTGATTAACCATGCCAACCAGCCTGGGATGAATTTGACCAACACCTCTCAGTTTCAATGATTCATCATGTTAACCTTACTGCTTTTCAAGAGCCTTTCCTCAGATACAGCATTGCTAACTGAGGATTTTTAGAGCGAGTTCAAACAAATCATCCTGCCTGGTTACTTGGCTAAGTTGGAGGAAGCTTGACAGCTCTGACGAAATACTTCTGTGGACAACATTCATTGGGGAGAAAGCTGAAACCATCTGTCCAAATGTAATCAATGTCTGTCAAAGAGCCATCGTCCTTTCTTGCAGATGTCATTTGGATTGCTGGACTGTGTGTTTGTTTGTGTGCATGTGCATGTGCATGCACATATAGGTGTGTGTGTGTGTGTGTGTGTGTGTGTGTGTGTGTGTGTGAGAGAGAGAGAGAGAGAGAGAAACATTTACATCCCTACAAAACAATAAAAAACCCTATCCAAGTGTTTATAATATAGAAATAGCTCTCTCTTGCTCTCTCTGTGTCTATGTATATATATTCCATATTGGCACTAGAGCTGAACGAAAATTCCTAGAAATGTGGCATTTCCATTTGTAGGCAGCAATTTGGTGGGGAGGTTTGAGATTGTTTGGGTGGACAGCCATCAAAATATCCAGGTTTATTATGTAGTCTACAGGCGCTAACTCTCCCCTTTGATGAGCATAACGGCTGCTTTGTGAGTATGTGTGAATGCCACCTCTCTCATTGTGCCATCCCACTAATTTCCCTGCATTTGGGGGTATAGAGAATGTCTGGAGGTATTGAAACTGAAGCTATGGAAAAAAGATACTCTCAGCTCCTAAAGGTAGAAAATGTATGCCCCACTAAAGAAAAGTAATCATAATTATTCTCCAGTTTTAAGACCAGTTTTAATTTTGCCTACTAAAATGACAAAAGTTTTAGTTTTGGTATTCATGTTTTGGCCTAATTTACACATACTTCTGAGTACAAAAGCTTTATAATGCTTGCTGCAATTTAATGCCATGTTTATTGAGGAACCTGGCTATTCATGAAGCAAATAAAGTAGTTTAAAAATACAAAGAACTTAGAAAATGTACTACAACTCCCAGAGTCACAGCCAGGGAATTTTGGGACCTGTAACCCAAAAAGTAACTTTTCTACATATCCAAAATCGGCTTCAGAGGTCTGAAATACTACCTCCTCAGGAAATTTAGAGGTTGCAGGGATAATTATGTAAGAAATTAGTAAGGTTCCCACATTTCAGGTCTTCAAATCTTGGTGATTAGTTTTGCAGATTATTAAAAGTCTGACTGTTTGCCCAGGTCATCCTGTTATGGTAATAGAGAAGACCATACAGTCAGCAACTCAATGCTGAGTGTCAGGTGGCAGTTAACTAACCTGACAGCCCTAAGGACTAACAGCCTTGGGTGCTGAAGCTCCCAAGGAAGGATGATGATTCCCCAAATGGATTAAATCCCACTTGAATCCATCTTGATGAAGGGCAACAGCTTCATCAATACTGGCCTGGGGCTGAGGAGGTCTTTGTGTGCCAAAAGGGCTCAGGACCAGAAAGTGACTTGGGAAACAGGGGTCATGCTACGATGTAGAAGGCAGATGAAGAGCCATGGGACTGTATTCTCATGACAGTATTCATGGTACGGGCATGCAGAAAGAGCCTCTCAAAGATTGTGTTGTTTTGAACCACAATCAGGCATACCCTGGTAATTGTAACCTTGTGTTGCCAGCTAATCTTTCTCACACTATGTCAGGCCAAAGGAACTGCAGAATGGACTCATCAAAAGGTGGCTTCATTTTGGCAGTTTCACGTCTGGCCTAGACACAGAAGAAGAATTAAAAGTTCTCAACACAAGAAGAAGAAGAAGAAGAAGAAGAAGAAGAAGAAGAAGAAGAAGAAGAAGAAGAAGAAGAAGAAGAAGAAGAAGAAGAAGAAGAAGAAGAAGAAGAAGAAGAAGAAGAAGAAGAAGAAGAAGAAGAAGAAGAAGAAGAAGAAGAAGAAGAAGAAAGAAAGAAAGAAAGAAAGAAAGAAAGAAAAAAAGAGGTGGTGGTGATGGTGGTGGTGCTCCATCGCACCTTCTAGTGGCCATTTTTTACTTGGGTATGTGGCCCCCTAAAGCACCTTGTGGACTCACAAAATAAGATAAAGTTGCTTTTATGCTCCATAGAGGAAACAAACTGCATTCTCAATCCAAGCCTTTTAAACTTGGAATTCAGGGGCACATGGGGTGCAAATGGGTCTTTGAGACCACATTGTAGAATGCAGACCATATGTAGCTCATTTTTGAGGAGACATTTGCTTTTAAAAAAATTAATGTTGGGAATGAGAAAGTCAGACTCCTTTGCAATCCAGCTTGAGTTCCTCTTACAGGGAGAAAAGTGGGGTGGTAAGTAAGTAAGTAAGTAAGTAAGTAAGTAAGTAAGTAAGTAAGTAAGTAAGTAAGTAAGTAAGTAAGTAAGTAAGTAAGTAAGTAAGTAAGTAAGTAAGTAAGTAAGTAACATGGACATCAGGTAACATGCCTAGATTCCAGGTTAAAACTCCAGCCAACTAGGCAGTATGGTAACCTTATACGCAGAGAAAATCTCCCAATAGCCCTGTCAGATGACCTTGAAAGAGACAAGGGAATCATTTGCTTGAGACCTTATGGTTGAGGAGGGACTTAATCTATGATCCATAACCAGCATCTTAATTCATTGCAAGAAACCCCATTTAAAAATGTTAGTACAGCCCCAGGTCCAAGATTTTCTTAACTGCAACAAACCAACTTTCAGAACATGGGCCTGAAATGGTCTTTCTTGTACTCCTACAGTGAATTTGAGCTCAGAACCTAAGGTGTGACATAGCTTGTTTATTTCTAATGTTTGGTTACATAATTAATTTAAATCACACCATAAATTATAGTTCAATTGGCATAGCTCTACTTCTTAATATGTAGCTCTCCAGATTGATTTCAGTTCCTTGGTCTGCTAGAGGTTGATGGAGCCTCAGGCCATCATATGTCAAAGACATCTGCATTCCTATAGTTCACTGTAGATGCATTTAATTAATGAAATGGTGGTTTCACCATAGCAAAAGTGATTGTGTTCTCATTTTTTGTTCATTTCTACCCCTTCTGTGGGCATGTACTGAAAGAGCAGGTTCTTCATTCACTTGGAACATGAGTGAAATACCTAACGGGATCCTACTGAATTAGCTGAAAATTATCCATGTCCCACTAATTCTGGAAATGACAGAAACCTCCTTCCCACAACATAATAGTTCACAGAATATCATTCCCTCGATTTCTGGTCTTCAGACTGTGGGTACTGGTCCTCAAGCAGTGGCAATGGATCAATATACCCATAATGGGGGAGATGATATCACCAAAATTACTCTATGAAAAATGAACATAGAATATTGACTGACTATTTTAATAAAGTTGGGAGCCTAGGGGATGGATAAGCCAAAATCTTGAACAACAATATCCCCTCCCCCCACACACCCCATTTTGTTTTGGGACCCCACTGTATTGTTTATTTATTAATTTTTATTTATTTATTTATATTTGTTTATCGCCCTCCTCCCTGAAGGGACTCAGGGCAATTTCCAACAATTTTAAAAACACTTTAAAAACATCAAAAACCTTAAAAAACTTAAAAACGTAATTAAAAGCTAGGTATTATAACTTGGACATACTGGCGGTCAAACCATCCAACTGGCTGGAGAAATTGAACCATCCACTCCCCAGACCAGACCTGCCACCCAGGTTTTCACTCCTTTCCTGAAGGACAGCAACTCCGTCTGCAGGCGTAGCTCTGTCGGGAGGAGGTTCCACAGGGCCGGAGCGGACACCGAGAAGTGCCAGAGAGATGTGCCTCTCTAGCTGATGGCACAACCAGAGAGCCTCTCCGGTTCGCTCTGGTGGGCCGGGTAGATGTCCTTGGGACGATGTGGTCTCTCAAGTAACCTGGACCACTACCATAAAGGGCTTTAAAGGTAATAACCAGCACCTTGAATTGCACCCGGAGGCAAACTGGGAGCCAGTGCAGCTCCCTCAGCAGTGGTGAGGCACAGGCATAACGCCCGCATCCCAACACTACTCGTGCAGCTGCATTCTGGACCAGCTGAAGCCTCTGAATGGTCACCAAGGGCAGCCCCATGTAGAGCGCATTACAATAATCAAGTCTGGAGGTGACCAAGGCATGTGTGACCATGAGCAAGGAACGGCCGTAACCGGCGAATCACACAAAGTTGTGCAAAGGCCCTCCTGGCCACGACTGCCACCTGCTCTTTGAGCAGTAGTCGCGAGTCCAGGAGGACCCCCAAGTTACGTACTGGGTCTGTTTGGCCATGGTCTTATTCTGTGTTGAAAGGATTTTTTTGTGCAAGAAACTCTGCTCAGGGGATGCCTGAATGAGGCTCTTTTCATGTCCCCAAGGGCTGGGACAGGGATGGGGGTTCAAACTGTCATGCAGTATCCAGGTCTCAAACTGCTGACTTGCCAGCCTTCCAGCTAAAAAGATGAGCTTCTTAACGTCTGAGCCACCTGCCCGGGAGGAGGTAAACTCTGGAGCTGAACAAAAGGAGGCCATGCCAGAAGGCCATACCAGCAAGCAGTGCCTGGGTAATGGGTACTTCCCCCTTTTGCTGGGAATAAATGCTTTCCTAAGATAGAGAACTAGGGAGTCTTTTATTATTATTATTATTATTATTATTATTATTATTATTATTATTATTATTATTATTATTATTATTATTATTATTATTATTATTATTATTATTATTATTATTATACCCCACCCTTATCCAAGGACAATTGTTGGAGACAATTTTTTAAAAATTGAAGCAGAGAAGTTGCCTCAAAGATGTTTATACAACTGCCTTTTGGAGAGGGTGGGGAAATTCTGGTTCATGTCACTGGGAATGGTCTGCTTTTCCTGCTAAAATGGAATTGGAAATAACTTTGAGGCTGGCATTGGGGAGTGCAATTTTTGCTTATAGACATGGTACAGACTTAATACAGCTTTATACAGGGTTGGGAAATGATGCCTTGGTCAGCTTGGCCAGAGCCTAGATTTCAATTCTAGAAGTTGCAGTATAAAAAGGAATATTCCCTATCTCTGGTATATCAAATGAGAAGAGAAGACTCACTTGAGAAAGCCAAGGAAAGGTTGAGGGCAAAAGAAGAAGGGGGCAGCCAAAAATGAGATGGCTAGATGGTATTGTGGACACAATGGGCACAGAGCTGAGCAAGTTGAGGGGGGTGGTAGAGGACAGGAGTGCCTGGCGGACAGTGGTCCATGGGGTCGCAAAGGGTCGGAATCGACTGTGCGACTGAACAACAAAAAACTAGTATACTTACTGGGCAAAATCCTCTTGATGTAAATGTACATGGCAGAAGCTGATGATGTCCATCTGTAGAAATTAATTTAATATAGGACGTTTTGATTAATATAAATTAAATTCTACTGGTAAAAGTCAATGACATCATTAGCTTTCATTGTGTAAATTTATACAACAGGATTTTGGCCGTGATCTTATGTGTTGTGACTTACCCCAAGAGAAGATGGAAATTTGTAATCTGAAACATCCCACTGCAATTGAAATTCACTCAGAGGAAGTGACAACTATCAAGCAAGGGCATGTCTGTTTGAAGTCACTTCCTACTTAATGCACTGTTTGTTTTTGTGTCAGAGATTATTCTGGGTTGAAAGGATTTTTGTGGGGGACCCCTGAATGAGGCTCCTTTCATGTCCCCTTTCATGCAACTCTTGGTGAATCAAACCCCATCCTGTTGGTCTCCAAGCACAGTGCATTTACCCACTGAGCCACCGGGGAACTGCATTGAATGCATTTATACATCTGTAAACACCATATATTTAATGCTTTAAAGATTCCATTGCTTATCTAGCATTCATAACTCCAGTCAGTTTCCTTAACAGAAGGGTCCTGACAATAGCTCTATCTATATCTGCCAGACAGCTCTGGAGAAAGGCATACTCTCACTTAAGTCAGAAAGGTTTTGAAAGAAGGTATTTCTTCAGGTTCTCTGGGCCTGTGGCTTATAAAAGAAGTCATTCAGAACACTTAACGCTCCATGGTTCAGGCTATTGGTGCCAATTCTCCCTGAATATTTGGGGTAAAACACTCCTGCTTGAACCATATGGTGCTCCTGGCAATCTCATTCTTTATTTGGCTTATTTGAACAAAATCACCCCTTAATAATTATTTACTTATTGTAAAAGTCAACTTCTTTAGCCCGAGCTGCATGGTGTTTTAGGAAACCAACAAATCCCTTGGTGATTTAATATGTTTGTTATGTCCAGGGGTTCCCAACCTAAGGACTGTGGGCTGGATCTGGCTGCCAGTGCCATTTCATGAAGACCCCACCCCTCCAAGGGCCTTCAAGAAATAAAATGGCCACCCATTTGACGCTGTTGGGACAAAATGGCCACCTCCATTATGTAAGCAGGGCAAAATGGCCATGCAGCATTTGAAGCTGTCTGAGAGAGCATGACCCGACCCCCAGCTTGAAAAGGTTGGGAACCCATGATCTAGTCTATATAACCTTCAGGATCAGTGTGATGTGATAGAGCGAACATTGGATTAGTATTCAGAAAACTTGAGTTCAAATCTCCATTTAGCCATAGACACTCATAGGATGATGGTGACAAAGATAAACCAATCTCACCTGTTTAAAAAACATGTTGGGGTCATCATACATTGGGAGCATCAGGATGGGATAAAGTACACATATCAGGAATTTATATTTCAATCAGTTATCAGTTTCATTGTAGTTTGTTGGGTTTTGGCAGGCCAATGTGTCTACTGTTTTGGAATATGACAAAAGAAAGAGTTGGGTTTTTAAATATATGTCCCAGTGTGTCATATAAATTTGATGTTTCACAAGCACCCTGGAAGCGGTGTTTTTTCCCCATCTTTTATGTCTATTTCCCCCCTGCTTAATCAATGTCCTTGTTCTTTAATTAGGCACATAATGTTGTTCAAAAGAGAATGACACTTAACAGGAAGGTCAAGTGTTCTACCTTAACAAGCTGAACATCCCGTTTTCAGAAATGAGATATTTAGCAGTCTGGCAATACTTCTGCTTCATTGGATTGCATGTCTTCACTGTGAGAGCAAAACTTGATCAATGAGCTCTCGAATGAGAGTTTGTTGAAAAACATCCGGTAGGCGTTCTTGGCATCCCCTCCATAATTTGAACAGCCCAAGGCTTAATGGCTTTAACTTCTGGACTACAAATAGCAGAGAATGTGATGTTTGTGTTTGGATCTTTCATTCCTTAGTGATATATGAACCTGGGCTCTTTGGAAAGAACGGGATACATTGTTCTGGCAGAAATCTCCTTACATTCTCTGTCAGCAACAAGGTAGTATCTATCATGGGAACAGGGAACAATTCTTCCTTCATGTGTCCAGCTTATTTGTCGATATTGCTTCAGTATCTCGTTTGGGCTGCCAGAGTCAAATACTTCCAATCTAAGCGCCATTGTTTGTGTATTATGCACACCATTAGCAAATTGTACAATTCCTGAAGGGGTTGGTAAAATGGCTAACTTGCCTAGGCTGCTAATTTTTGACCCTAAATCATACCTTCCTAAAAAGCTTAAGGTTGCTATTAAAAGTTGGCTTTTTAAATTCATCACCATCTTCTAGATCTTTTTCTGTGTAAAATGTCCCTCAAGTGCTAAATACACGTTGAGATTTATAAGTTGTGAAAAATCTAATGTTATAGTTCTATGCTGTGTATGGCCTTATGTCTGAGTGAACATGTGTAGGATTATGCTACTTCAGAAAACCTCATCTTACATGCAAATGCTGCTATATCTTTCATAATGTGTACTGCCTTGTTTTGTATTGAAAACGAAATGCCTTATTAATTTTTTATGAGACATATGTGGATATGAGATTGAAGCTTTAATGGGAAACTCAAATGAGAAGCACAGGAGAATGCAGATTCACCAAGTTCAAGAAATTGAGATTTTTTCAGAGACACTGGCTGAAACACTATAATACACTAAGCTCATTGAATCTGTAAAATGGAGTAATACAAATGAACCTACCCTGGCTGTGAATTAATAAACTAAAATATGTTACAAATAGAGTAAACCTATATGAATCAATGGAACTTATAGAGGAGTTGACTTACCAAATCTCCATTGTTTTGGTAAGGCTATTCTAGTACAGTATCTCTCTCTTTTTGTATCAGTAAAAGCCTGATATTACCAATATGTGACAGCTGAGAGTATAGGGTATACAGTGTGGGACTAGAAGTCAGGAGACCTGGGTTCAAATCCCCACTCAGCCATGAAAACCCATCCAAGGAAGCGGAGTAGTACTGGTAAAACAACTCCTTGAGAAATTATTAGGCTTGCCATGTGGCAAGCCAATGAACAAAACATGAAATAACTTGCACATGAAATAACTTTGAGTTTGATGTCTTTTCATGGCCACCCCATATCTGCAGTGATGGGATGTCACCGGTTCCAGACGGATCTCTGGAACCGGTAAGACCAATCCCGGAGGGTTCTCCGTGAGGGGAAGTCCACTTTTGGGGCGTCCGGTTCCGGACGCCTGACCGAAAGAAAAAAAAAAAAATTAAAATCGGAGCGAAAATGGCTCTAATTGACTGCGCATGCGCAGAAACTCAATCTGACGCATTGCAAATGCGTCAGATTGAGTTTCTGCGCATGCGCAGTCAATTAGAGCCATTTTCGCTCCGATTTTCAAAACATTTAGAACTTTCAGGGCAGCGGCGGCGGCAGCAGCCCTCTGAGGGGGGCGCCTCCCCGCGGCACGTTGAGGGCTGCCTCGGCCGTCCGCTGCTGACAAGCCCCATGCCCTGGGGACGCCCGGCGGGGTACACCGCTGCCGCCGCCTCCGCCGGGCGCCTGTGGGCCGGGTGCCTGCACCCGGCGTCCACAGCCGCCGCCCGCCGCCGCCGGAGCTGCCGCTGCCTGAATCCCTGTGGACTCCTTCTTGGGTCGGTCCCTTTTGAGCTCGGCTGCCGCGCGCTGCGGAGGAGGAAGCTGTAGGCGGCGGCGGTGCGGCATGGGGACGGCCCAGGGAGGCGCGGCAGCCGCGGCTGCCCGTCGCCCCTCACCATGGCCGGAGCCGGGCTAAAAAGGTACCGGCCCAAGGAGGACGCCACAGGGGTGCAGGCAGCTCCGGCGGCGGCGGCGGCTGTGGACAGCAATCGGGGTGCCGGGTCCCAAGAAAGGTAAGCGAGGGGTTTTTATTTGGGGTGGGTGGGTAATTTATTTGTGTTTTGGGTGGGTGGTTGTTTTTATTTTATTTATTTATTTGTGTCTGGGTGGGTGGGCTGAGAGGGAGGGGTGTGTGTGTATGTTTATTTTTATTTTTTATTTATTTTTATTTTGGCCCCGCCCACAATGTCATGACGTCATGACGTCGGCCGTGACGTCATGACGTCATGCCATTGGCCACGCCCATGACGTCCGTGACGTCATGGCGTGGTAGTAGAATTTTTGTCATCCCATCACTGCATATCTGCTTCCTAAGATGGTGTCAAGAAACTGACCTTAACAGAAAGGACTGCAGTAGCGATTCAGACACACTAGCCCACTTTCTTTTCTGTTGTGGATGATTTCCAGGAGGGATAATGTGCTGTGGCAGGGGAAATTTCCCTGTTAGGCCACTCTCCCGCACTTTGAACCCTCAGACTTCTTAGTGTATAGGGAAACTCAACTAAACCACAAGGCTGCATACTTTTGAGTTGCACATCTACCTTGCAAGGTAGCATACACTAAACACCTACAAAATAAAGGATGTCTTACAATTTGAGGACTGGAAAGAACCATCTTCTGGAGTACCACAGAAAACCCTACTTTTCACAATGAACCAAACTAAATTGAGAATTGGAGTATTTTATTTATTTATTTTATTTAAAGAAAGTATAAATGCAAAAAACATGTCCAAAACTTCCAACAATAGGGAAAGGGAGTGATAGTAATCCATAGTTCAAGAAATAGAGTTTATAAAAATCTACAATACAATAAAAAAAGCTAGCTAAATCTAATTCTAATACTCATATAAAAGCATCATAGTTTCAGGGCCTATGTAGAGGGCAAGCATAATAGCATAGAAGTGTAATTCTCCAGGAATGAGCTGGTATTTTATCTAAACTTATACTTATCATCCACGTTTGAGATGTATCCACCAATCAGAATCTGAAGCTCCCTGTATCTTCTGAAAGATAGACACTTTCCTCAAAGTAACTTCCACTCTTCTCTCCCCTTCTCTTCTCCTGTAGCCAGTACTTTCTAATTAGCAATTAATCAGTTATTTAGACACGGGCATTGGTTGGTACTTTGATCTCGAGATGCATTTCCCCAAATAATAAGCTGCAGCTGTGAGACTTCAAAAATGATCTCCTCACGCTTGTACCCATCAATTCAAGGTACCAACTAACTGAATTTGGTACTTTCTCAGAGGCTTCGGAAACCACGTTCCTCTACTTTCCCCCATTTTGAGACAGCTGACCTCATTAGTCTGTCTAATTCAAGGGTGAGCAAAGTGTGAAACAAGTGTGAAAAAAAAGACTGTCCACTTGTAGGATATGATGTGTTTGCAATAAAACAGGGTGCAGCCCCAATCCATTTCAGATTTTCTTTTACTGTTTCCCTCATTTTCCGTTCTTGTATGGCATATTCCAAAGTTACCAAACACTGGTCTAACACTAAAGGCAGCCTTTACCTGTTTCCTGGATGGTGTGACATGGAATGGATGTTTGTCAGCAAAGGTCTCATGGTGTGAAGTCACCTGAGAAAAGGTACCAAGAATGGGCTTTGAAATATTTGCCACTCATAGGAATTTTGGGCCCAGTCCTTGAATTTCAAAGTAACAGTTTGGTGGGTGGGTACTAATTTATATTAGATTATTGTCAAATGGCCCTGTGATTTTTGGAGGGAATCGTGCCTCTGCCTGAGAAAATGGTAGTGGTTTCATTCCTGCAGGCAGAATAGTTTTGTTGGGGTGGGTGGGGAAGAAGCTAAAGGAGAGAGGCATCTTCTGGAGTGCAAGAAAATGAGGCAGAGAACATCTTGAGACCATGCTGTGTGTTTACTGAAAAGATGATGACTGAAGCCAAAGCCTTGGCATGCAAATTGGTCTGCTTCTAAAATGTTGTTGAATTTTACTTTTGTAAGTAAAACAACAGCACTTTAAATTTTCTGCCTCACTTCGTTTTCATTTTCTAGTACTTTGTAACTGGTCCTCCTCCAGATTTACTCATTCCCCACTGTGTAGCAGAACTAATCAGTACTGAAGCAGACTTCGCCAATTAATTGAAGAAAACACTTGTCTTCTTTTCTGACTGCGCGCAAAACCCCAGGACCTGTTTTATCAGTTTATACAGGTTTGCTGCCTGACTGCATCTTCAAAAACAATGCAAACAAATAAATGCCTATAAACTTTTATTCAGCTCCAAATGTGTAAAGCGGGCTTTATTGTAAAATATTTATTCTAAAGCTTATTTGTACTTCATGACTTTCTTCTTCTTGTTGTTTCTATCCCCCCCCCCCTCACATTTAGCTTCGCTCTTTACCCTGCTCTTAAATTTATTCTCCAACCCCTGGCATTTTATTGCTGTAATCACACCAAGGCTAAAGCATTTAACTTGGCAAAACTTCATCTGAGAAAACTACAGAGTCGATTCTTTAGGGACGCCTCCCCCACACCTCAGAGTTTAATAGTGACACAATTTAACTCTCTTTGAAGGCATGGCAGTAAGTCTTTTAAAAATAATTTATGTTTGTGTTCAGTGTCCTTTGTTGGCAAGTCCATATTAGATGCCTGAAAGGGACCATTTGTTACTCAAACAATTTCATTTTCTTTTGGCAAACATCACAATATGTCCTTTCCATTTCCAGAAAAACCGAAAGTTAATATATATTTTTTAAAAAACCTTCTGGAATAATAATCTAATATAAATTCAGGTAAAATGATAGTATGTTCAGTGCCTTTCTGGTTCTGCACCTGTGATGGGATTTTCTCTTGGCAAAGGGTTGGCATGACCTGTGTGCAGAGGGAGGTGACTGCCACAGATGTGGATGCAACAGATGGGGAGATATCTTAAAGTGTGGGGAGGCAACAGCTGTGTTCAGCACATGGTGTAGCTTACAGGGACTGTGGTGGGTTGCTTGCTACCTCCAGCTACAGTGAAGAGTACTGCTCTCTTTGAAGTAAGAGTCCATTGCCAGTCCAGTTGACTTCTTCCTCTTCTTCTTCCTCCTCCTCATGTCTAGGCCAGTCATAAAACTGCCAAAACGAAGCCACCTTTTGGTGAGTTCATTCTGCAGTTCCATCTGCCTGACCTAGTGTGAGAAAGATTAGCTGGCAACACAAGGGTGCCATTAGTCTTTTAATCTTTCTATTTTTAAGATTTAGCTTTTAATTTTTGATTGATTATTGTGTCTTTTAAAATTTTAATAACTGTAAATTTGAAGTTTTGGGTAATGACTTTGGTTTTTATGATGTTGTAAACCACCCTGGGTTGCCCTGGTGAGGAGGACGGTATATAAATATGGATAAATAAATAAATAACCAGAATACGCCCAATTGTGGTTCAAAAACACCACAATCTTTGAGGAGGCTCTTTCTAGTTGACTGATATTTTCAGAGTGTATTTTTGATAAAAAGTGGCCTGAAAGAATTTATTCCAAAACCACAATACTGTATGTGTCTATATTAGCTAGTCAAAAGTGCCAGCTAAAACACAGTTAAAGCTGAGGTGGTGGGGAGGGAGAGGACAGTTCAGGAAGGCTGTAAGAAGAAAAAGACTGCAAAATATGGAATTGACCAAGAGCTAGCCCACTGGGATTAGCCCCCCCCCCTTTACCCAAAGCAGGAGCTATGGATATGGGAGAGGCAGGACTTGTCACTCCTCTCAGGTTATAAAAATCAGGCTTCTAAGATGCTGACTGGGAGGCGGAAGGTCAGCAGTTCAATTCCTGAGTACTTTAGGATGAAATGAGCTCCTGTCTTTGTCCCAGCTCCTGCCAACCTAGCAGTTCGAAAGCAAGAAATTGCAAGTAGATAAATAGGGACCACTTCAGTGGGAAGGTAACAGTGTTCCATGTACTCCGGTGTCTAGTCATTCCTGCCACATGACCACAGAAACGTCTGCAGAAGCAGACAATGCTGGCTCTTCGGCTTTGAAACAGAGATGAGCACTGACCCCTAGAGTAGGATACAACTGGCTTTTGAGCAAGGGAAACCATTACCATTTTAATGACTGAACCTCAACTTTGAGTGGCCCTAGGGGTGGTCATCCACTCAAAGAGAAAAGAGTTGCTGTGCATGTAATGGGAACAAGGCCAAGAAGGCTGAGGCATTCAAAACATTGTGATAAGACTATGCTTTTTAATTCATTTGCTCGCTCTGTTTACATTTTACAGAACTGTTCTGTTCTGTCTCATTTAAAGCAAACTAGAAATGCTTTCTTTATAACTTATAGAGTTGAGTTTTTACTTTTAAGAGTATATAATTGCCCTGCTTTGATTTAGAAGTTGTCATACTGCTTCTGTTTTCTCTCTGTAAGAAATAAGCCCCATCATATAGGTAGTAGAGAAAGTGAAAGTGTCGCATTTTTATCCTACTTTCTAAGTGTACCCCAATGTACTACATTGGAGAAGTTGCAAATTTTATTTGTCATCTTGTTTTTTTAATACAATATAAGTGTTACTTTTAAGTCATTTTGTTACTCTCTTATTAAGTTAGTGACTGCATTATAAGTTCATATATTCTTGCTACAATCAGTTAGCATTAAGTGCCACATATATTCACATTTACACTGTTAGCAACAAATATAACCAATAGAAGCACTAAGTATTTTTAAAATACTGTTATCTGTCAACTAAATAGTTATGGCACATATATACACACATCTACTTACATTTACTCATGTTAAATAAATGTTAAAAATGATTTTTTTCCTTGGTTATGCTTTTATTGTTTTTACATATACTGTAGTTATAAAAGAGATGTACACCTGAGAATACTTTATGCAAAGGTGCTGGGAGCACCAAATTTTCCTGGGGAATTTTTGGATTTTGACAACGAACCTGGAATCTGGGTTTTAAGGGTAGAGAGTAGGTTTATACTATGCATTTTGTATAGGGGACACTGGGTCCTGTTCTAGGCCTTGGCAAAATCCTGCATCTCATAGGCGGGAACAGGAATGGCCCGACTTGTCTTTTGTCTCGGGGACGAAAACATCCTGAGGCAGCTCTGCTCCTGCAACTTGTTCATCTACTCTTAAGCACCTAATCCTCCATCTTTGAACACCCTTCCTTCAGTCCGCAGCTATTCCACTCTTCTTCTTCTTCTTCTTCTTCTTCTTCTTCTTCTTCTTCTTCTTCTTCTTCTTCTTCTTCTTCTTCTTCTTCTTCTTCTTCTTCTTCTTCTTCTTCTTCTTCTTCTTCTTCTTCTTCTTCTTCTTCTTCTTCTTCTTCTTCTTCTTCTTCTTCTTCTTTGTCATTCTGAGGTCTTTCAGGGAAAGGGCCCAAAATGTTGCCTCAAAGCAGGGGACCCCTTACATAAGAAGAGTTTATGTAGTGGAGTACATATTTATGTTTTTGGACTACAACGCCTAGAAAAAGATGATCTGAAACATTTGAGATCCAGCTATTACTCAAAGGTAGAGATGGAGAAATACCCCATACATGTAATAAAGCTCCCTAGCCTGAACAGGTTACTATGACAACACAAGCTGAATATCCTTCGCCTTTACATAAAGTAGCCAATAAAAACAAACTCTAAACCTGGTAGGAGAAACAGCATGGCACCCTCAAAATAAGTGCTGACAAGAGATATAAAGCATTTCTAAATGTTTGATCAAGCTCTAGGATTGGACAGCTTTTTAAGCAACAAGTTATACGAGCAGAGACACACTGTTACCGGTTTATTTAATCAGGTTTTACTTTGGAACGTATGAAGGATTTCCAGCAATTCCCAAACTGGGTTGCTAAGCCATATTAGAGCAAAGGATCCCAGAAATCTGAAATGCATAGATGGATTGCAGAACTCCAGGAGCCCTGGTGGTGCAGTGGTTAAAGTGTTGTTATTGCAGCCAAAACATTGTGAGTTCGATCCTGTCAGGAAACCAAGGCTGACTCAGCCTTCCACCCTTCTGAGGTAATTAAAATAAGTACAGATCATGCTGGGGGGGAAATGCACTAAATGTGTTTCTAGAGCACAACTCTCAACCTATTTCCAGGCAGCACAAAATGCACTAAGCACTATGGGGTGGTATATAACTGTAATTGCTATTGCTATGTTCAGACCTGTTAAGTCCAGTCCTTTGTGTCTTCTAGAGCTGCTTATTGTATGAGAGGGGAGCTTATTATCTTTAATTCATCAGAATGGGACATTTTAGTTCCCCAGTGTTGTGTTCTGTGGCAGAACCCATACAGAATGTGATCTCCAAAGTAGATATAGGACAGCATTGTAATCTCAACTGTCATGGTTTCAATGACTTGCTATATGTGGCCAGCCTGTGTGGCCTTGAGTAAGCTACACAATCCCAGGGCACACCCAGAAAAAAGGAATGGGAAGCCATTCTAACTGCTCTTTAACTATGTATGTATGTATGTATGTATGTATGTATGTATGTATGTATGTATGTATGTATGTATGTATGTATGTATGCATGCATGCATGCATGCATGCATGCATGCATGCATGCATGTATGCATGCATGTATGTATACACAATTGAACAGATAAAAATAATCATGTTTTTTCCCTTAGATCCCTGTCTAGGTTAGTTGGTAGGGAAAACCACAGATTTTACACCAGAATAAGGCCATCTAATACAACAGCCTTAAACATAAGGAAGAAGATTTAAGTCTTCTCTGTATTTTCTAACTTACTACTTCTTCCGTGGAGAAACTTAGGAAAATGGCTTTGTCAATAATCAAGTAATACTGATTTCCCACTGCATTTTCTATCCAAAAGAACAACAACAACAAGGGGTTTTTTTTTAAGAAAAAGAAAATTAGTAAAATCACTCCTTAATTATCTCACTTAGATGGGTCAGTGGTTTAAGTATTCTGTTATGGAGCCAGAGGTTGGGAGTTCAATTCCTCACTGGGCCTCCTGGAAGAAGAACCAGCCTGTGTGGCCATGGGCCAGCTGCAAAGTTCCAGGAAGCCCCCAGAAGAAGGGAATGGTAAACTTGTGTATTCCCTAATTAGAAGACCTGGAAAGGGTCATCGTAAATGAGCTGATTGCAACAAAGTATTTTTTATAGAAAAATCAAAGCCCAACAATAAACAAGAATGATTTCAACACCGATCAGATTAAGCCAGACAATATCCTTCCACCCCCCCCCCCCCTTTTCAGGTTTCCTGACAGCTTGCAATTTAATGTCTCAAATAAATGTATATCTCTAATCAATGCTTTCTTAAACGTTAGCAATAATTTTGACGAGTTGTAAAGCTAAGATGAGGAAATGTAAGGTAATTGCAGCTAGGGTATTTTGGCCTTCAGCTCCAATTAGTCTGATTGAGCTTGGATGATAGGAAGAGGTTGTGAGAAACCAAAACATCTGGAATACAAAATGTCTCTATCCCTATCTGGCAGAAGGTCACATGGGGCCAATGACGCAGTGAGCATCTTGAGACTGCTATACAAACTGTTGACTATCTCAGCAGATTAACTTTCTTTGTGTTTCATGCTAGGTCTCGTTCTCTGGTCTCATTCACCCCAAATCACATACGTCTCCTTAGTTAAAAAGAGAGAGAAAGTCATTCAATCATCTCTGCTACTTTTTTTTGTTTTGCTTTTTGATACAATTTTATCAGGGGATTTCACTTCCAAACACAATATGGATCATGTTTAGGATGAAGTGTGTGAAGTTGTTTTACCTTGGGAGTCTCTTTATCTATTGCTATTTTTGCAACAGGAGACCTAACGATAGAGAATGTCAGTCCAGTTCATTTTCCCCAAAATTTTCAAATAGTTTCCTATTTGGAATGGAAAGAACAAGAGAGTAAAATAAATTTGGAGATGGGAGAGAAAATTGAAATTCATTCATTCATTTGCTCAGCCAAGGTTGCAGAGTACTTAAAAATCTGGGCTTGAATCTCATCATATTCAACCACCCTCCTTGCTATAGAAGACAATAAAACCAAAGCAGTGCCTGATGTTTGAGATATGCTTTCTGACGTAAATGGCAAAACAAGTCCATAAGGCCTCTTCCGCATCCATGACCATTGGGAATCAGAGTTCTTCCTCTGCTCATTTTGCTGTTGGACCCAATATGATGGTTTCCAGTGGCATTTATTCCACTGAGGGGAACATCGCCCCACCTAAAGGGGCTCATAGTCATTGACCCATTTAGGGAGTCAGGTTATTTGTCCTTCCTCCACCACATGGCACTTCCTGGTGTGGGATCCACATGAAATGGTGCTGCAGGCCACATCTGGCCCATGGGCCGCACGTTGAGAATCCCTAAAGTAAACAATACAGTTACCTTATTTTTTCCTCTCCCATGTTTGGTGAAAGAAACCAATTCCTCATTTATATACAGTAGAACCTCAGTTAATGTAATTAATGCATTCTCTGGGATGTTTCTTATAGCAAAAATTACTTTAGCTGAATTTCTCATAGGAATGCATTGAAAACCAATTAATCTGTTCCAAAAAAATTTCCATAAACCAAGCCACTATTTTCTATGGATTTCCTTTTGTTATGTGATTTTTATGTTAACTGAGTTGTTTGCTAACCAAGGTTCCACTGTACTTTGCATTCAGCAGGATTTGTTTGGATTGGCCATTGGCAACTTAATATGGGCTTTATCTGCATGTCAGATGGGTCAAATACATATGTCTCCCAGGAAATCCTGTGATGAGAGGATGAACTGCTTACTGCTAGAGAATATGCATTACATTACCAATTAATTTGATGCTTAGAGTTTATTATTGTAATGCTACTACCTGTACAAATGCTATTGCTATGGCTTGGGATTTTTGTCACATTTTGTTGGATATGTTTGATGTATTTTGTGATAATAACATTATGTCAGTTGTTTTGAGTTTACTTTTTGAAAAACAAGCAGGAAAGAAGTTGCTATTCCAAATGGGTGGTATAAAAATGACATAAATAAATAAATACTGCTGAATAAATTATGTGGTGGAAACTTTGCTTTGATGATTCTGGGCATACCCTGTGAGAATTGCACTGTTTGCCAGTACGTCTCTGGGTGCAATTCAAGGTGCTAGTAATTACCTTTAAAGCCCTACATGGTAGTGGGCCAGGATACTTACGAGACCGCCTCACCCCAAGAACATCTTTCCATCCCACCAGAGCAGACTGGAGAGGCTCTCTGGTTATTCCATTGGCCAGAGAGGTGCATCTCTCTGGCACCAGAAGGAGGGCCTTCTCTGTGTCCGCTCCGACCCTATGGAACCTCCTGCCAACCGAGCTACGTCTCCAGACAGAGTTGCTGCCTTTTAGGAAGAACTTAAAAACTTGGCTGCCAGGGCAAATATGGGGTACGGGTTGCACCACGACCCCAGCCCGCTGGTTAGTGTGAATTCCATCTCTCCTTCAACTTCCTTTTAATTTCTTTAATTTTAAGAGTCAGTTTTAAATTTATCAATTTTAACCTGTCTATTTTAACTTTTTTAGAATTTTTGATTCAAATTTGTTGCAGATGTTTTTATATGAGATGTTAACCGCCCTGAGTTGCCCTGGTAAGGTATACAAATTCAAGGAAGTAAATAAATAAATAAAATTCACATCCATTCCAACTCTCTGAGTTTTCTTCTATCAGATTTTTCCTTTGAAAACATATTTGTCATGTTCATACTATAGTTGTCTAGTGATCAATTTTTAATCATTTAATTAGTAGCCTTTTTGCTACTCAGCAATCATTTCAGATAACAGTAAACGTACACATTACTAGAGCATTGGTGTAGTTGCATTTCTAGAACAATAGGCACAAACTGAACAAGCAAACACTATCCCATCGTTAGAAGAAAAGGCCTTTAGTTTTTGGAGTGCCTCAGGTACTGCACCAGCATGCACACACAAAAGATAAAAGCAAAAATGGGACCTTTAATTCTTAGATCCACTAACTAAAGTGGGATCTATTGATAAAAGGTGTCCATTGAACCTAGTGATATTTACTACTGAGAAGGTGCAGGCAGGATTTTGATATAATGCTTGTGATAGGTAATTATTGATTTTTGCATAATATCTCTTCCAGATATTCAAAACTATACTGTGGGAAGTAGCTGGAGTAATTTTCCTGGTAGGAAACATCAAGTGTGAAGAGTTTCCTAAAGTCTTCCGAAGCTATGCAGCAATGGAACGGAAATGGGTACCATTTTAATAAGATGCTTCAGAGTCTCTGTGTGGGCTTGCTTTTCAGAAAAGTCTTTAGATCAAAGTCTTCTTTGGCCTTTATAAATATTGCACATGGAGCATTGTATTATTTAGACTAGTTATATAAAACAGCTTGGTTGTTATTAATCTATGTACATTCACCCTCTCTGATAAGACATACAGTTGAAAGAGTATAAGCATATTACTTTGCCAACGTGACACTCAAGGCCAATTTAGCACCTGTTATAAATGCACTTTGTTTAATATATAACTATTGTGGGCTTTTGGAGGAAATTTGGAAGATTTGCTGAAGGTTGCCAGTTGGGCCTTTTTCTCTCCAACAGGGGGCAGTGTTTATTTGCTAAATACCTGGTCGTACCAAAATGTCTCCAGGATGTTTTTTAATTCTTTTTTCAAAGTGAAGAACAAAAAAGGACATTACAGAATAGTATTCTCCTTCGTGATTTCTCTGTCACTGCTGTAGCTCTGAGCATAAATGACTTTTTATGAGGCTTTTCTAAGATGTCAATGCAAAGGGGACCCATTACGCATTAGGATATAGACACAATGTACTGTCCTGAGATGGAGGGCTATTCAGTATTGGTAGTCTCCTCAAAGCCTTTGCCTTCTGCCACACAGATGACAGGTTTTTATTATTATCCACTAAGTATTATCCATGTAGTGTCCTCTAGTCAACATACACAGCAAGGAGTCTGTACTTTATACCTGACTTCTTCATAAAAATGCTTCAGTATTTTCCTTTCATCATAAGCAAATGCCTCTCTGCCTTTTATGGTACAGTGATTATATGCAAGGTAGTCCTCAATGAATCCATTAATAAGCATTCAGTTCTCAAAAGAGCCTCCGGTATATGAATGTGCACTATTGTGCTTCTGTATCAACGATTCAAAATGCCAGAAAATGTTCTGATAATGCTACACAATGTCATGCCCACATTGCCAGTAGGAAGAGAGATGCCAAACTTTACATAGCAAAGGGCAGCTTGAATGTTGACAACGCCAATGGTATGCAGGATCCTCTTGTGTGCACACTACCATTCACACTTGAGAAGAAACGGCCATGGCAATTGCTTTGTGTTTGGGTGACGAGTGTTGAAGTGATAAAAAAAGGAGTCAGCTTCTGGGATTTTCCCTTGCTTGGTGTCTCTGTGTGAATGGTACTATGTGAATGGTTCTATTCTCTAAGTGAATGTAGATCATCTTGGCTCCTGCCATTGGTGTTTTCAACATTCAAGCTCCATTTTGTTTGTAAAGCTTGGCATCCTTTTTCCTGCTGGCAACAAAGGCATGATATTGTACAGCAATATCAGGGCATTTCCTGGCATTACAAATTGCGGATACAGAAGCATAATATCCCACATTCGTAAACTGGAAGTTCTATTTTTTTTTAAGGATCAAATATCTTGGCTTTTTAAAATAGAAGGTTAAGTATGCATACACTACAGACAATTTCAAACAGAAACTTCTCTCATGTAAAATTGCCTAGCCCGTATGTACCAAAATGTTCAAATTTCCTAAACTTTTTCTTAGATCAGGCAATCTGAGGAACAAAATCCATATCAGACCAAAAGCTCTACAAATATATTGTGTGCATGTTCTCCAAAAGATGTCACACCATTTGATTATTATTATTTTAATAAAAAGAGAGAGTTGGGAATTAGTAAAAATTGTCATTAGTGACCAAGCTCAAAAGCATCCATGCTATGTAGAAGAACAAAAGGAAAGACAAACAAGGGGGAAAAGTTAACTAATTTGAAAAGTGGGAAAACCTGAGTAAAACATACTGGAAAATACAATATTATTATGAAAGAGAGGTATTAGGCATAGAACTACGTAACATTATCTGGTTTGCAAGATCTGAGCAGAGCGGTTAATGGAACATGGTGTTTGGGAAATTTTTCCCCTAATTATAAAACAGGTGGAATAGGCATCAAAGTCTGCTAACATTATATTAGATCATCTCCAGCCACAAAGAAAAAAAAAGTAATTTTACAGTTTATACAATTGAGCTTCTGAATATTTATTCTCTATACTGTATTTTAAAATAGTTTTTAAAATATTTTTACATCTAGAATCTCTATTTAATGCCTGTTGATTAGCAAGGAGTTAAAAAACAGGGTCAAGAGTTGAGATTACCCTGGAGCTCTCAGAACCTGCAACAATGTATATAAATTTTGGAACCTTCACACTGGTAACCCTGTTCCTTGCAATTTATAAAAGTCACTGTTTTCTTTTCTTTTTGAAAGGACTTTTTCTAAGGATCAAAATTTTAGCATGCTAATCCATTATTGGAAACCATTGACCTAGTTCTCATATACAGCATGTGAGTTCCTAAGTAGTACAAAGAGGCCTCAAACACACATCATTCATGCTATACGGACACATAAAGATTCTTCTTCCTATGGATGGTCAGTCCTCGGCAAGGGCGATGGGTGACCAGTTGCAGGGTTGTCCTGATACACTCTGAAGGTATTATTTTCTTCATTCTGTGTACATGTCATGTTGTACAAGCCCAGGCTTATCTCAGGCTTTGTTTATCTCTTCCTCCAAGAACACCCTGGGTCTCAGCATTCTCATCTCACTCGTTTCTCAGGTAACACTGCACAACCCAATTTTTCTCATTTAACTTTGCCAAGAATGCATGACTTTGTAAGTTTCTTCAATCCCATAAATTAATTTGTATTCACCATTTTACGTGGCTCAGGTCTGGAACCCACACATCTATCCCACAGTGATTTTGGATCCTAAGAAAGTAAAGTCTTCTATTTGCCAGGGAGTGATGGGGCTGGATGCCATGATCTTGGTTTTATTGATGTTGAGTTTCAAGCTCTTCATCTTCTTTCTTCAGCTATTTGTAGAGCCTTATCAGACAGCCACTTAGCTTTCTTGCATTTCCCCCCCTCTGGGATGGGTCTAAATGCTGCCTCCTATACAATGTCATGAACTTCCATCCATAGTTCTTCAGGTACTCTGCCAAGTCTAATCACTGAAACCTATTCCTCACCTCCAATATATATTCATAAGGGATGTGCTCTGGGTTTTCCACTTGACCTCACACATTTCAAGACATCTCAGTGTTTTGCTAGCATGATCGACATTTCACCTCTTTTAGAAATAGAGCTGGTTGCTTAGCTATACATTTGCAAAGATGTTGTAAAAAGGAATGCCATATTGTACTGATATTTATGGCATGCCAGCAATGTACTGATAGTTATGGCAGGACAGCCATCTCCAGAAATGTTAATTACATATTTGCTTTAGGCAACAAGCATGCACATTCAGTATTTATGTGAGGGTGATTTCTACTTTAGGCGCCAAAAATAGCTGAACACATGGGACATTGCAGCTGAAGCTGGCTTCTGCACCAGATGCCAGCTATCGAAGTGGTCTTCCAAAATCAGCCTTGCAGGAGTCATAATTCACTCTGGTACAAAATCCACTCTGCTTCCCCTAACATCTCCATTGTTACAACCTCAACAAAGGAGTAACACAATTGTAGTGTTTGAACCAAGTAATATTGTTTCTCTGCCATTTAGTGAGGCCACATCTGTACAACTATAAGAATAATTAAAATTTATGTTTACACTGCAAAAAAGGATGAAGTATTCCCTCATTTATTTACAACCATAATGTAACTTGGTGATATATTCATAATTTGGAATGTAAATCAGTTACAGTATATGCAACTAATTATTTGGAATAGTAGCCATGTTAGTCTGAGTTTCAGGCTTATCAGAAAATAAACAAAACTGCTGTAGCACTTTAAAGACTAACTGTTATATTTCAATGTGAGCTTTCATGGATCAAGTCAACTTCATCACTCCATGAAAGCTCACATTGAAATATATAACGAATTATTTGTAAACCTTTGTTTGAAAGCTTTACACTTAAAATTCAAAAGGGACTTGGGGATTCTTTCTTGTGGAAATGCAAAAATGACCATGAAAATCCCTGAGAGATTCCCACACCCCCAACTTATTGCCAGAGTTTGCTTAAGGCAAATTATAAAGTTAATTTAGAGATTTATCCTCATGTAAAATGTCAGAAGAATTTTAAAGAAAAAAAAGTTTTAGAAAATCTGAAGAAATTCACTGGGTTTCAATCCCTTCAATCCCTTACCCTTTTCTTCCCAGAACAAATTTCTTATCAGTGTGTGATTTCTGAATATGGGTGTTGGACAGCAGCAGTCACCGACTGGTATCCCAGAGGAGTAAAAAGACCCTTTGGCAGCCCCCCCTCCCAAAAGATGAGAAGACCCAATCATGGAGAAGACGAGTGCAGCAGCGAAAAGAATGAAAAGCCAGTTATGTCCAGCAGGAACACACCCCTTGATAGTCTGGTCAATTGAGGAATATGCCCCCCCCACATACTCACCAGGGCCCCCAAATTACAGCCTGGTAAGACAGGTATGGGTATTCTTTCCAGGTATTCTGGTAAGTATGTGGTGGGGGAGGACCTTGGCTTGCAAATCCAAGTGAAATAAATTGGGATGTCCTCTGGCTCCCACTCCCCAGAAACTCAAAGCACTAACATTACAACTCATTGGCAGTTGTATTGAAGGAAATTGGTAGTGGACATAAAAAAGACTGTTGCATTGATTGGGCACAGCTGTGTAGTATAATAGTTTCATGTCAGTAATTACTCTGGGTTGAAAGGATTCCCCCCCCCCCTGGAGAAACTCAGTTCAGGGGACACCCGAATAAGGCTCCTTTCATGTCCCCAAGTGCAGCCCTTGGGTATGGAAACCCAACTTTTCACTCTCTAAGCTCAGTGTCTTAACCACTAAGCCACTGGGGGAGCTGTGTAGTATTGCTGCAGCAGAGGGAGCAGATCCACAGATCAGATGGCCCACTTGTGATTCAAGATCTACCATCCCAGTACAACACTGGGTTTGTTATGAAGACTGAATCAGCAAAGCATAAGCACCTCCACAGGTACAAATCCACCAGGGTGGGGAGATTCCCCTTGGTTTCCTTTGATTGGTTTCCTTTGAAGAGCCCTGGTAGCGCAGTGGTTAAACTGCTGTACTGTATCCAGAACATTGTAAGTTCGAGCCTGACTAGGGCTTAAGGTTGACTCAGCCTCCCATCCTTCAGAGATTGGTAAAATCGGTACCCAGCATGTTGGGGTCAAAATGCTTATTAACTTTGTGAGCCATCCAGAGAGTGCACTAAGCGCTATGGGGTGGTATAAAAGTGTAATTGCTATGGGTGTTGTCATTGCTATGTGGGGAACTAGTGGCTACCCTTCTGAGCTGGGAATAACCCCCCATTAATTTTCCACTCAACCTTGCCCCTCCCCACTGATCAAAGTACAAGTATCCTTTTGTGATTTCTGAACATGCCCTCCATTCTTTGCACAATCCCTGTTAAAATCCAAGCTTTCTTTTGAATTTTTTGTGTGTGGCAGGTCATAAACTCTTTCTATTAGAGACAGTTTGCTGATGGTACAAAGAGATTCTGGCTGTTGTCTTGTGGCAGGAGCATAATCTGATTTGCTATTTACTCTGATGTTCCACAGAGTGCTCTTTCAAAGCCGTGCTTTCCAGGACACGTGTATAATCTGCCGACAGTGAAGGCACTCTGCCGTATCTGCCAACCTGCATTGCATTGTATCACATCAAAAGCCAGCGTAGCAGTTCAGGTCTTCGTACAAAGCAAATGTGACATGACACAGCTTGTGAACATATTTTAAATGTTTCATTAATACATATCCCTCCTTTAAAGAGAGAGAGAGCCATGCTACAATGAATCTGGGAAGAATACCCCCCCCCCTGCCCGGCTTGGTACACAAGCTCAAACTAGGCATGACCAAGACAGAATTATTAGACACCAAGGAGGAAAATGTAAGAATAATCTAAAACAGCCACTCCCAGTTCAGTATCCTCCAGGAGGTTTGGGCTACTGTTCCCAACTCCCCAGTCAACATGGAAAGCTAAAACACATGGAGACTGCCCAGGTCAGGAAAGGCCTCAGCTAAACATTTTGAATCAATATGCGAAGGGAGTTTTGTCGTCAATTTTGCAGTTTCTGGCAAAGACACTGCTTTTTTTCCACTGTTCTGCAGCTTGGGAAGATTCCTTTTCCAGAAGGTGCAATTTCTAGAATTTTTCAGTTTGCTCTGGGCTGTTCAATCCTCTCTCAGGTTTCCTTTCAAATTTGGACTTCTTTTCTATTCTCCTCCTCTTAATTCATCTGAGCTCTGTACCTTTCCTTTGGATGATGCTGTGTTTTGTAAGGCCCCTGCCTCCTCAAAACATAGGTATCTTTTCCTGCTTTACTCTCCTTTGGGATCAGAGCAGGTCAGCAGCAGAAGCAGGAGAACATGGGTTTGTTTACTGTTCTTTGACATAATGACAACTGAGCAAATAGCTGGCTCTGGCTTTGTTAGTATCACAAAATCCTTAGCATATTACAGTAGACAGGCCAGGATGCCACAGCCCATGGTGTCAAGATGGCAGTGTTCTGAGCGAAGACTATAAAGCACAACCTCTTCTCTGTCAGACATCTTGCATATAACAATGGCAATCTTATTATATTAAATATTGTGGAATACCATCAAGATCCCAGCTGTATAAATCAAGGCAATAGCCTGAGGCAGTGTAAACCTCAATTCATGAAGAGAGACTTGATTCTTTGATGCCACGGGCACAAATGATATCATTCTCTGGAGGTTTGTCTTCCTATATATTCTCTCTTTCTCTCTCTCTCTCTCTCTCACACACACATACACACACTGCAAGGCTAAAATGCTGAATGGAAGGCTTCAGGTCAGCAGCTCAATACCCAAATACTGCAGGACAAAGAGCTGGGAGTCCATTCAGAGTCTTAGCCACTTGAGCACTGCAGTCCCATTATAAAACATTACAAAGATAAAGAGAACCATTCATTATTTTACCTTTTTCCCATTGTTAAAACAAGATAGGAATAACTATCTAAATCAGGTTCACAACCTACAGCCCACTGGCCGGACCCAGCTCACGATGACAAATCATCCGGCCCACGGTGACGACCCCAGAAGCAGAAGTGGGTGCATTTTCAACAGCTGTAAACACACCCATGCACGCGCAAATGTGTCTGCCTCAGTTTACAGCAGCGCGTATGGCAGCATGAAACCACGTGTCCGACCCGCTCAGCTGTCTGAGGGGGCATGGTCTGGCCCATGGTGCAAAATGGTTGAGAACCACTGATCTAACTATATTTTCTGGTCTAGCCAGCTAATACAAACAGGATTACATTTCTCTATTTTTCTACTCAGAAGCCTCTGTAGTCATCCCCCTCTTCCTTAAAACATGGTGTTTTTATCCTCTAACCTAACCTAAGATTAACAAAATCCATCTTTCATCCTTTGTCCCATCTTTTCTCTCCCTTATCCAATAAGATTCTAACTTTTAAATGTCCATCATCTTCTCCTTCTGTTTTCACATTTCTAAGTTATTCTGATTATTTACAGAGGAAATGAATTTTCATCTGAGCTTCAAGGCCAAATTCCACCCCTCTGGTTTCTCTAGTAATTCACCCCCTCTTAGGAAGACAAATGAATGATTGTAAATCACAAAAACAAGATCCCCTTTTCAATTTATTTACGGAGATAACATGATGACTTAATGTGCTGCAATCATATACACACTTACTTGGGAGTAAACTTCACTGTATCCCTTGAGGCTCAACTACTGAGCAAACATAAATACAATCAAGGTAAAATACAGAGAAGATAGAAACTGAAGAATAATACGGTGAGAGGAAAGCAAAACTGTTTTTTTTTTTTAAAGAAAATTTTCTAGAAGAAGAATCCACAATTTTAGAAAGTGAAGGGAGGCGGGTCCATGCTGGAAGTGAGAAAAAAAATCAAGCACTAGAAATAGATGAGATACTGAAAGATCTATTTCATGATTTGTTGTTGTTCAGTCGTACAGTCGATTCCAACCCTTTGTGACCCTATGGACCACTGTCCGCCAGGCACTTCTGTCCTCCACCATCCTCCTCAACTCGCTCAGCTTTGTGCCCATTGTGCCTACAATACCATCTAGCCATCTCATTTTTGGCCGCCCTCTTCTTCTTTTGTCCTCCACCCTTCCCAGCATCAAGGCTTTCTCAAGAGAATCCTCTCTTCTCATTTGATGTCCAAAGTACTTTAGCTTCATCTTTACTATTTGACCTTCTAAGGAGCAGTCAGGCTTAATTTCTTCTAAGATTGACCTATTTGTTCTCCTTGCTGTCCAGGGGACTCTCAAAACTCTCCTTCAAAACCACATCTCAAAGGCCTCTATTCTTCTGCGCTCAGCTTTCCTAATGGACCAGCGCTCACAAGCATACATTGCCACTGGAAATACCATTGCTTTGACTATAAGAATTTTGTCTCTACTTTTCACTATGTTCCCCAGGTTTCTCATCGCCTGCCTCCCAAGAATCAGTCGCCTTTTTATTTCATGGCTGCAATCTCCATCTGCAGTGAGCTTTGATCCTAAGAAAGTAAAACCTATCACTGCTTCTACTTCTTCCCCATCTATTTTCCAGGGACTGATAGGGCCTGTTGCCAAGATATAGAGACCAAATCTATAAAAAAAAAATATTAAATGAATATGTTGAGAAATATGGAAAAGAAAACAATGACCCACAGATTAGAAACATTCCAACTGTTAGACATTATCACCTTAATTTACCTGGAAATAAAATGATGCTCAAGATTTTGCAACATATTTTACTGTATATGGAGTGAATAATGCCAGATGTTCAAACTGTATTTAGAAAAAGAAAAGGTGCTTGAGAGCACATTGCAATTGTATATTGGCTATGGGGAAAAAGAAAATCAATTTGTCCTTAATACATTATAGTGTAACCTTGAAATATGTGGATAGAGAACAACCTATGGATCACTTCAAAAGAATTGGATGTGTCACAATATCTGAACTCAAGAAGCTACAGTTAGGACAAAATATGGAGAAGCAGAATGCTTTCCAATTGGGAAAGATGTCAGAGAAAGGTGAATCCTGTCTTCCATCTATTAATCAAAATGGAATTTGTAACCAAGAAATCAAAAAGAGATTGAGACTTGGAAGGGCAGTCATAAAAGAAGTTGGAAAAAAAACTTAAGAATAACTTTTAGGAAGGCATTCTTAGCTATAAAATAGGGTCACCTTGATAACACACACAAAAAACCCTAAAAAGAAATGCAGGCTGCAAGAGTTTCATGAAATAAATAAAATAATCAGTAGTAGTAAATGCTGTGTCGCATTAGTAGCATCTGACTCTTATTATCAGTTTGGAAGAATGTCCCAGAAATATCAGTTCATACCCAGAACTAGGTGCAGAGGAAGCATCAAGAAGTAATGTTCTAAGGCTTTCCTATCTTTGCCTTGAGTCATCTTAAGAAGGACTCATTTCAGTCCCCCAGCCAAACAAGATTTGGATACCCACTAGGAAGAAGGACTTTTCAGTGGTGACATAATGCTTATAAAATGGCCTTCGCAAAGGCATCTTAGCTGGAACCTCCACTATCATCTTCTGAGCACTGCATGAAGACTTTTATATTTCCCGAGATCATTGGTTTCTTTTTAAAAAAATTATTGCAATGTTATTTCTGTTGTTATGAGTAAAGTAAAAGTGTACGCAAGAGAATAAATTAACCTAGGACAGCTTCCTGCAGCACAAATACAGTGCCAACTGTTTCAGGAGACCACTTGTGAATGTAGGTCAAGTGCATAAGAAGAAGTAGACAGGGTTGTCCCCGAGGAGGAGAAAGATAAATCAAGGAAAGATCTGTTTTCTAGCTCAGTGGCAGAGGGCACATATATGAGAGAATACTTACCAGGTTTGGTCTGCTCTCCTGATTTGAGAAGATACTTCTGAAGCCATTGATAGGGTAACTGGCGCTTAAAAAAGAAACAAACCATGCTTCTTCTTACCTTCAAAATTAGGGTCTATTACAAAGGGAAAACACTAATGAATGAAATAACAGCTTTGTCTGATTAATGATAATATGGACAGAAAGTAGTGATAATGATGGTGTTATATTTATTAGAAATGCACATACATTTCTGTGTTGTTTAGCAAAGTTGAGGAAATTTTGATCTGTAGATGGAGCTGTAGTACCTCAGTAATATTCATGAGGATAAATATTTATTGTTAGTATTGACTGTCATTCCACTCCCCCCTTCTTCTTCATTCAGAGCTCTTTAGAACTGTGTGTTAACTCATATTTCATACTCACAGCCAATATTTATTGATTCCTTTCAGATTTTCTTTTGTCCTTTCCTTTTCTGCAGAACCTTACACTTGAAGAGCATTGGTAATGTGGCTGCTTAGCAAAGTGCATAAAAAGAGACCTTTAAGGAATGCTTAAGCACGGAAACAATCCGATGAAGAAAGGAAACCATGACAAAATCCTGTTTGTGCAACTGTGCATGGCATAAGTTGATGATGTCATCAGCTTGTGCCAGGAAAATTTATTTTAAATGAATTAAACAGTTCCTAATCCTTCCCATCTCATTTGCAATTCTGAGGCTCACAAGTCCTGAAGAAGTCTTCGGGAGACCAAATTTGAGAGGGATCCCTTTATTATAAAAATTGGCAAAGCACCAAGCCAGGTAGTCATGATTCAGTAGCAATTTGGGGCAATATAAGGGTCCCCCCTTGTCCTGAGGCTCCCAGAAACTTCCTCAGGGTAAAAGTGAGTCCCAGCACTATCTGTGTCTGCAGATGTTTCTGTGGTCAAGTGGCAAGCATGACTAGACACGGAACATTATTTACCTTCCCACTGAAGTGATACCTATTTATCTAGCTCAAGAGACTTAGTAGGCTCCACATCTGAAAGCTCACTTCTCATTCAAGTTCACACATGATGTGACAGTCAACTTTCATACATTTGAGACAGAATTGTGACAAATCTCGTTTCTTCACAAAAGGAGTTGTATGCAGGTTGTGCCAAAAGTCGCCATACATAGGGAAAATGGGAAACTCTAACTAAATTTACCTTTATTGACAAAATATTTATTATAAAATGAAACATCGGTTGTTATGTATGGCAACCTTTGGGACACCCTGTAGTAATACACCAGGATGTAGATCCTTGTTTGATTCATTCTTGTTGTGTGAAAAAAGCCTTCAGAATTTTACCCCTAAGTGTGAGCTACTAAAATCTTTTGGGGGAGGGGATCCTGTTTGAGACAGAAAAGAAAATTATCCTTTCATAAGTGATTTTGCTTAGGTAAAGTAAAGCTTGCCCTTGCTTGAAAGCCAGTCATATCTGATGCTAGGGTTCGGTCCTCTTCTCTGTTTGTAGCCAACGAGCCCGAGCTGTCTGAGCTTGCAGACGTTTCCGTAGTCATGTTGGTGGCATGACTAGATGTCAGAGCACACAGAATGCTGTTATCTTTCCCACTGAAGAAGTACCTATTTATCTACTTGCAATTCCTTGCTTTCAAACTGCTAGGCTGGCAGGAGGTGGGACAGACAACAGGAGCTCATTCGATCTTGCAGTTCTTGGGTGTCTAACTGCTGAGCTGCTGTCCCTCCAGTCTTCAAGTTCAACATCTTAACAACTAAGCCACTGCAGTCCCAATTTTTTGCTTATTTTTGTGCAAAAAGCACTGTATTGAAAAATGTGACAACTGTTTCCTTGTTGTATGAACTAATTCGAATAGTTGCACTATCAGCATACCTTATTGTACTTGCTCTGCATGTGTAACTTCACAAACATGTTTAACTCCACAAGGAACCACCTCCCATAGGAGGCCATGGCTAGGTGAGATGTTAATGTAACTTTGCTTTTAATATGCTTAAAGGTTAAGAAATACTTTTAATTTAACATTTTTACCTTAAGATCTTTTAATATTTTAAGAAAGTGCTTTTCACTTTTAAAGTGCTTGTAACTTGCAACTCATGTTTTAAACACTTACCTGTAACTTGGGTTCTGTTTTGTAATGGTTACATGGTTGAATATTTTTAAAGTACAGAACCTTATGTCAGGGTTCCTCAAACTTGGCTCTCCAGGTGTTCTTGGACTTCAATTACCAGAAGCCCAATTCAGCACACCAGCTGATCAGGGCATCTGGGAACTGAAGTCCAAGAACATCTGGAGAGCCAAGTTGAAGGACTCCTGCCTTACATGTTGAGTTTCTATGCAAAGCATTTTGTGTCCTTACTTTTCTGCTCCTTTGTTCAAACTTATTAATTTTAAGTAGGCACCTATAATTCAATATGATTATAATAATATGATATAATAATATGATATAATATGATATAATATAATGTGATAATGCTAAGATATTTTGGGTTATATGCCTGTTATATATTTTCAACTGCTGTGAAGTACTGTACTGTACTTAAAAGCAATAGAGAAGAATAAATGTGTGTAGAATAGCAAACTGTTTTTTGCAACATAGATACCCAGATGGGGTTCACCTGTTACTGAACTGCTACTGCACTGCAAAGGCACCCATTGATAAAATAACTTTGTCAAGCTGGAAAAGAGCCTAGACATCTGAGTCACTCTGGGTGGTCTGACACAGTCAGGTCTCTCTGTGAGTTACATGCAGAGTGTCTTTTATCAAGATCTGACAGGGGTGCTTCTCATGTTAAGTTTGCCTGAAGGATCTTGTCTGCATGACAGAGGGAAATGTTTCCACAACTGATATTAAGTACTGGGTAGAGGACTGTGGTAGCTTAGTGGTTAAGATGCTGAACTTGGCAACTGGAAGGGCAGCAGGGCAGCAGTTCGAGACCAGAGTGCTGCACGACAGAGTGAGCTCCTGTCATCTGTCTCAGCTCCTGCCAACCTAACAGTTCGAAAGCAAGAAATTGCCAGTAGATAAACAGGTACTGCGTTGGCAGAAAAAGTAACAACATTCCATGCATTGTTCTGCTGGGATAATAGCAATCTTGCTTGCAGTAACATTGGGTATCAGCAGGAGGGGGCTTTATAGCCTAATGTGATTGCCTCTAACTTAATGGGCAAGATTTCTTCCCAACTTCTGGCATTTGAGATACCACTCACTTGTCCTGTTCCTTTGCTTGCTTCCAGAGTTTTGTTGATAGCTTTCTTCTTCCTCTGACTTCTGCGAGAGGCTCTATTTCACCTGTTTTTAATTATGACTGACATAACAAATGGTAACTGAAAGTGAAGATAGCAAAAGGAGAAGGGGGTGGCAGAGGATGAGATGGTTAGATGGCATTGTTGACTCAATGGGTGTAGAGCTCAGCTGGCTGTGCAGGGTGGTGGAGTATAGGAGGGACTGGTGTGCAGTGGTCCATGGGACTGCAAAAGGTCAGACTCAACTGTGCGACTGAACAACAACAACAACAACAAATCTTTCTCACACTAGGTCAGGCAAAAGGAACTGCAGAATGAACTCACCAAAAAGTATCTTCGTTTTGGCAGTTTCACATCTGGCCTATACATGGAAGAAGAATAATTATTTTAATACAGTACTGTATTTTTTATTGTTGTGGAAAAGGTATCAGTTGTAAGTACAAACAATTTTAAATAAACTGGGCAACATTTTGTTGGAGTCCATGTGGATTCTGCAACATGCTGCAGCTAATTGAGGCCAACTGAGGGGATGCCAGCATGCCTGTCAGGCTCTTCCTTGGCCACATGATCACCTGAGATATATCTTGTCTCCTCTTTAGTTAGCAACAATTAGCTGTGGCAAGTCATGCAACTCTTACATGAACACAAATAGGGTTCTGGTCATTATATTTTGGATAACTGACCTGATGGTCTTGATCTCATGGAGACTGAGAGAGTCCTCAAGGTGCTGCCTTGGCATGCTGAGAGGACCATGCTTGACAATCATCTTCACAGTAGTAAAATGTCTTCAAATATCCTTAGGTAATGTGTGTGTCACATTCACATTTTACTTACTCATTTTAAGAACATTTTGATTTATTTCTTTTCTGAATGGATTTTCTGGCAAAGTTTTGATTTTTTAAAAATCCATCCTCTTGGCTCCCTCACAAATACTGTATGTGGTTAAATGGTTCCAATGTTTTGCTTGTTGGTGAACCAGCTGAAATGTAACTGAGATATGCCGGATGAAATATGGATATCTAAATATGTTGCTCTCAATGGAATATAACTAGATGTAGAGGGGACTTAAAAGACAATATATGCTGCTTATGGAAGTGCACTGTAATCACAGCCCGGGAGTAATTTTAATCATCTCCTGTGTGAAGAAAACATAATTTCTGCCCTTATCTAGACTAAATGTGCTGTCTCTGGGTGTGCTTTTGAAGAGGTTTGAACTCTTTAGAAGGTGGAGAGTGTAGTCACTGGATTGTTGAGCATTGGATATGTGAAACCAATTCTTCCTTAGCTGGACGACTCGCCTGTGCATCTCTAGTTTCAATCAGAACTATCAGTTAGTACCTGTAAAGCCACAAATAGTTTGCAGCCAAGACATTTGAAGACTGGCCTGAACTTTTACAAGCCTAGGTAAAGGTAAAGGTAAAGGTAAAGGTCACCCTTGCTCAAAAGCCAGTTGTATCTGACTCTAAGGTTCAGTGCTCATCTCTATTTACAGCCAAAGAGCCAGTGCAGTCTGCGTATGCAGACATTTCTATGGACATGTGGCAGGCATGACTAGACATTGGAGTGCACAGAACGCTGTTTACCTTCCCACCTGTTAGGTTAGCAGGATTAACATTGGTTAAAACAAAACATGTGTTACTCCTAAACTGCCTTGCAGAACCTGAGTTTAATCACCAGTTGGATAGCAGATATTTCCAATTGGTTATCCTTTGGTTAATGTTAAACTTTGGGGCAGCCTACAAAACCTGATGGCTTCTTAAGTCTCCTACAGCTATGTGACATGATAAGGTAATGTCATCTCCCTTTGCTTACCTGATATATTATTTAGTTTTTCATACAAAATGTTTTGGAAAAAGAGAAATGGAAAAAGCTGTACAAGAGAAGAGCATTGCAGTAAGAAATGTTGACATTTGCTGGCTAAAGAGAAATGTAGTTTGTGTGACAGGCCATTTATTAGTTTTCTGTTAGGAAGTGTAATAATCACCTGTAAGGGAATGTCAGGATTCAGTTCACGAGCACTGCCTGCAGCAAAAAAGATGGTAAAGAAAGATCCATCAAATAACTTTTATTCATTTGTGCAATCATGTTTTATGCACAGACTCTTCACCTGATTTCTATTAATATTTTCCCCCTTCTCATTTGTTTGTGCACACATGTACATGCGCGTGCGTGCACGCACACACACTTACTTACTCCCCCCCCTTCTTCCTATTTTACCTGTCTCTCCATAATCCTACAGTGGTTGATTCTGGACTCTGTTCTAGCTCTTTTTCAACTATGCTAAATTGCTATCATTTGGAAAAGCTTACAGGCAAGGAAAAAAGCCAAAGGAAAACTGGGCCAACATGACATGCAGTGGGAGACACAAAGAGATGCACAGACTTTCAAAAGTGTTCCCAGGATGTCTCTGGGGGGGGGGGAGGGGCAGAGAGAGGTCTTCTTCTCAAAATGGCTGCTTATTGTAATTTGCCATTGAATTGTGTAGCCAGTGGCAGCAGATGGCGACTGGAGCTGCTGAGACAGAGGTCAGATTGCTTGTCAGCACTGGTTAGGGCCAATGCCAATATAGTGATTACAATTTAATAGCAATTATACTTATATACCACCCCATAGCACTTATTGCACCCTCTGTGTGGTTCACAAATTAATTAGCATTTGGTCCTCAACATGTTGGGTATGTTTCCAAACTTATATTTTTACAAACATTCACACATGCAAACATTCAGACCTTTCTTTTTCTCTTTCTGATATGCATATGAACATGCACAGGGTGATGAAACCTGCCCCTCTAATAAATTCATCACCTTCTGTACCTCTTACGACTAAAATCTGGAGTGGATTCACTGCCCCACTGACACTGGAGCTACAACCTTCAATTATATTCTCTCTTTCTTTTTTATCTAGACACCCTTTGCAGCTGATGTGTATTAGGACTGTGTGTGAATGTTTTGAGCATATACACATGCTTTGCATTTTCAGAGTCCTCCCTGTAATTCTAAGGCATTGAGAAAGAAAAAACAGAAAGGAGAAAAATAAGGAGGAGGTGATATAAGCAGGGTAAATCTCTCTGGAATCCAGCCTCCCCCTCTTAAAGCCTAACCTGACTGACTAATAATAATTTTGGGTCAGAAATTATTCTGGGTTGTTGAAAGGATTTTTGCTGTTGGAACTCAACTCAGAAGATGCCCAAATGAGGCTCCTTTCATGTCCCCAAGATTTTCTCACTGAAGTGGTCCCTATTTATCTACTTGCAATTTCTTGCTTTTAAACTGCTAGGTTGGCAGGAGCTGGGACAGAGACGGGTGCTCATTCTGTTGTGCAGTTCTTGGGTCCTGAACTGCCGGCTTGCCAGCATTCCAGCGAACAAGGTAAGCTTCTTAACCACTGAGCCACTGCAATCCCTGACTGACTCCAAGAAAACAACAACAACAATAGTTACACTGTTCTACTAGTCAATGATATTTCCACAGAGGGGTGGTTGTCTGCAGTGCCTTTCTTCATATTATCCCCTTGTTCTTAGAACTAAAAAAGGGATTCTGAGTATGCTCAGAGTGTTTTCCCATATAGCTCTAAGAACAGTTGGCATTTAGCTTGTAGTGAGAAATGATGCCCCAAGCTTATCCCCAGGAGACCAGGTAAAGGAACTGTTAAACTAACTGTAGAAGGGAAGACCTAAGCAGGAAGAGTGGTGTGCCCATGGTTGCTGAGTGAGTTCATGATAAATGTGACATATCTGGACATAACCGTCTCCAGGGTGCTTGCAGGCTATAAAGCAACCACTTATATTCTTCTCCCTTGCCTGTTCTGGCTGGTTAAATGGTGGAATGGGCATTACAGATCACTAGCTCTTCTCTGCAGGAGGGCTGCTTGCCCTTCCATTTGAAGGGGATGATCATTTGGTCCATTAAAAAGAAGCCGAGATTGGCAGCTGATGATTTAAACAACTTTAGACTGATCGCCAACATTCCATTCTTGGGCACTGTTGTTGAGAGGGTGGTGGTGGATCAGCTGCAGGCATTCCTGGGTGAAGCGGTCAGGCTTCAGGCCATGCCATGGTACTGAGACAGCACTGATTAAACTGCCAGATGACCTTCTAAGGCAGAGTTTCCCAACGTTTGGTTCTTGGGCTTCAATTCCCAGAAGCCTAAGTCAGTACATGGGCGGGTCAGTGCTTTGGGAAATTGACTTAGCCTTCTGGGAATTGAAGTCCGAGAACCAAACGTTGGGAAACACTGTTCTAAAAGAATCTGATAGGAGTTGCATTAATCTGTTGGTTCCCTTGGATCTCTCAGCAGCCTTCGATACCATTGACCATGGTATTCTTCTGGAGAGGTTGCCTGAGTTTGGGATTGGTGGCCAGGCCTGGTTCTGGTCCTTTCTGTATAAGCAAGTTCAGAGGGTGCAGCTTGAGGATGTGATGTCAGATCCTTGACTCATGGAATGTTGGGTCTCTCGGGGGTTGGTTATATCCTCTATACTGTTTAACATTGATGTGGGACCACTGGGAGAGGTCATCTGGACATTCAGGGTTTCCTATCATCAGTACGCTGATTATTCACAGCTCCACCTCTCTTTTTCCACCTCTGCAGTGCAGGCTGTGCATGTCCTGGGGCGGTGCCTGAAGATAGTTGTGGTTTGGATTAGGGAGAGTAAACTGAGATTGAATCCTGGCATCATGAAGGTCTTGTTGGTGACAATGTCACCATTCCACTTAGGAATAAGGTATAAAATCTGTGTGTCCTTCCTGACCCGGCCTTGACTGTGGAACCACAAATAGCTGCTTTGGTTAGGGCTGCTTTTTTACCAGCTACCAGAGATCAAAGACCATTTTGGTCCAAGCACTGGTAATTTCTAAGATTGATTACTGTAATGCTTTCTACGTAAGGCTACCCTTGAAACTGGTATGAAGACTTCAGCATGTTCAAAATGCAACCACCACACTAATAATGATAACATCCCAGTATGATCATACATCCCCAACAAACTTGTTAAAAGGTACATCTGAAATAATGAATAAATTACAGAAGCAGATGGGGGAAATGAAAGAATCAATGGATACAGTAAAAAAGGAGGTGGTGGAACTAAAACAAGAAGTTGTGGAGGTGAGAGAAAGAGAGAAAGAAAAAGCAAATAAATTGATTGACCATGAAAAAAGAATGGCATATCTGGAAGATCAGATAAGAAGGAAAAATGTGATAATTAGAAAAATCCCTGAGAATAAACCGGACAATTTGAAATTAAGACTGTTGACATGGCTGAATGAATTGAAAATGGGGAGGGATTTTGCACCTGAGGACATTGAGAGTGTGTATAGACTGGGTCCAAAGAAATATAAAACAGGTTCTAGAAATGTGCTTTTAAAATTTGCAGATTTGAGTGCAAAATTAAGATTGATGTCTTATATTAAAAATGCTGGTCCGGATATTCTCAAAATGGAAGGAGTGGATATTGAAATTTTCAATGATATAGCATTTGAGGAAAGAATTTGGAGAAATCAAATTAAGCCTGTTACAAAAAAATTGAGAGATAAAGGAATTTTATATAATTGGAAATTTTCAAAACAGATGAGGTTTGTGCACCTGGGGAAAACCTTTTATATAAAGGAAGATTCATACGTGTTGGATGTGTTAGTAGAAGCAAAGATTCTGGAAAACGGAACACAAGAGTGGAAGGAGCTCAAAGAAGCATTATCACTGGCAGGAGCAAACACAGCAAAAAAATCAGAATCCACAACTGAAGAGGCTCAAGGAGCAACTGGAGGCGACTAAGATAGTGTAACATCTGCAGCTGAAGTACTACTGAAGAATGATCAAGTTTTGTAACCACATGACTCCCCTCCCCCCCCTTCTCTTATTAGTAGAGGTGCTTTTTTTTTTGAAAAAAGAAGGGGGTTATCAATTTTTTGTTTTTTATATGTATTTTTGTGTAATATATGTTAAATTGTGGGTAGTGGGTAACACGTCCTTTGAAGTCTGCCAGCTATTTCTTAAAAGGTTAAATAACGTTAAAACATGAAAAATATTAAGATATTGTCATGGAATGTGAAAGGGGCGGGGTGTCCTACTAAACGTAAACGATTGGAAATGGCCCTAAGAAAAGATAGAGCGGATATCATTTTTTTACAGGAAACGCATCAAAAAGCGGCGGATAAAAATAATTTGTATCTTTGGTTCTTCCAAGGCAAGGGGGGTGGCGATTATGATATCGAAAAGATTGGGATTTACGAAAACAAAAATGATAGGGGACCCAGAAGGCAGATATTTGATTATAGCTGGAAGTATAGAAGAAGAAGAAATATTGTTGGTCAATGTTTATGCACCAAATGAGAATCAAGACCAATTCTTGACTAAATTGAGTCATATTTTGGTAAAAGAAAACTGTGATAGAATGATAGTTGCCGGAGATTTTAACCTAACAAGGTCAAATATTGATTGCACTAATATAACTAATTATAGAAAAGGATGGAAAGCTAAATTGTTGGATGAGTGGATAAAAAAGTTTGGACTGAAAGATTCCTGGCGAGAATTGAAAGGGGAAGAACGAATTTATACATATTATTCCCAGGTGTATAATTCATATTCTAGGATTGACTATGTATTTGTAACACAAAATATATTGAAGGATTTAAATGATGTAGAAGTAGGAATTTTTAAGGAATCGGATCATGCCAAAGTAATGGTGGAATTACAATTTAAAATAAATAAAAGTAATATAAGAACTTGGAGGTATGATCCGAAATTATTTAAAGACAAGGGGATAAAAGATCAGATAATGAAAAATTGGGAAGAAATTTGGAAAATTAACAATAACAATGAAACAAATTTTAATGTAATTTGGGATGCAATGAAAGGAGTATTCAGGGGTGAGTGTATTAAATTTAAGAGTTTAAAAAATAAACAATATAAAGATAGACAACTGGAGTTGGAAAAAGAGATTAAATTATTGCAAATTAAACATGCCAAAACAAAGGAGAAGAAGACCTTAGAAAGGATACAACTATTACAGAAGGAGATAGCAGGAAGGGATATTGAAAAAATTAAAAGAGATTTAATTTATCTGAAAAGGGAATATTTTGAGTATAGTGATAAAAGTTCAAAAATGTTAGCAAAAGCAGTGAAAGAGAAGAAGGAAAAAGGGGAGATTGGAACTTTAATAAGGGAGGATATGAAAAGGTGTAATAAAATAGTAGAGAAACTTAACATAGTTAAAAAATTTTATCAAAATTTGTACACAGATAAGAAAATAAATTTAAGCAAGTTAGAAAAATATCTACAAGAACACAAGGGGGAGAGTATAAAAGCAGAACATAGGGCTAAAATGGAAGAACAAATTACAGAGAAAGAGATATTAGATGTTATAAATAAATTGAAAATAGGGAAAACTCCAGGAGAAGATGGATTACCAGCTGAATTTTATAAAGAATTTAAACAAATTATTATTCCTAAATTAACCAGGCTATATAATTATATTTTGGAGGGGGGGAGAATCTCCAAATTCATGGCTTAGATCTATCATAGTATTAATACCAAAACCAGGAAAAAATTTAGAACTGGTTGATTCATATCGTCCAATTTCTTTAATTAATCAAGATGCAAAGATTTTCACAGCAATTATGGCTAATAGGTTAAATAGTTTTCTGGGGGAATATATACATACAGATCAGGCAGGTTTTTTAAAGGAAAGATATATGTCTGATTTAATAAGAAGGGTGTTAAATTTGTTACAAATAAACAAGAGAAAAGAAGGTAAAATAGGATTATTATCTTTAGACATTTTTAAAGCTTTTGACTCTTTACAATGGGTCACTATTAGGGAAATAATTAAAAAAGTAGAATTTGGGGAAAAATTTAAAAATGTAGTCAATCAACTTTATAAAAGTAGTTATGCCAAGGTAAGAGTAAATGACTCATTTACAGAAGATATTGAAATTAAAGCAGGAATGAGACAAGGATGTCCTCTTTCCCCCATTTTGTTTATAATGGCTATGGAATTATTGGCTAGAGCTATAAGGAGTGATACGAACATAGAAGGGATAAATGGAACAAAAATAAGTTTGTATGCAGATGATACTTTAATTATAATGAAAGATCCTATAAAAAATATGGAAAAGATACAAGATCATTTGCAAAAATTTGAAGAGATAACAGGCCTGAGAATAAATTGGGGGAAATCAGAAGCAATCTTTAGTAAATTAAATAAGGAAGAGATAGGGAGAATTAAGGAAAAATTTAAAATTCAAATTAGGAAAAGTATAAAGTATTTAGGAGTTAACATAGCTGACAATGTAGAGGAATTGAAGAAACTAAACTATGATAAAGTGAAAGAGGAAATTAAGAAGAAAATTGTTCGATATAGGGTATTGAAGACCTCCTGGTTTGGTAGAATAGCAATTTGTAAAATGAGTTTATTACCCAAGATTAACTTTTTATTTGAAGTCCTTCCAATTAAACAATCTGAAAAAGAACTAGGAGTTTTTCAAAATCTATTGAATGATTATTGTAATGGAGGGAAAAGAGCAAGAATACCTAAAAGCCTATGGTATAAATCGCAGAAAGAGGGTGGTTTGGGATTACCTAATATTAAATCGTATTACAGGGCGTTCCAAATTAAAGGCTTGGTAAAACTTTTAACGATAGAGGACCTCATATGGAGGGAGATAGAAATGAAAGATAGTAATGTGTGTGCAAAGGGAGAATTTCTGGAAAATACAGTTTTTGATTTAAAACCAAGAAATAATGTCCTAAAATCTATGATAAATGTTTGGATAAAGTTGAAAGATAAATTGGCACCAAACACCTCTCCAATATTAGAGTTGCAAGATCTTAAAACATTTCCAGTTAAAAATTTAGAATTAATAAAAAATATTATGTATAAATATGATATAATCTTATTAAAAGATTGGCTGGATCGAATTGAGAATGAAAAAACAAAAAAAGAAATTTATAAGGAATTAAAACTGAACTGGCTTCAGATACTAACGTTGGATAAGTGGAATAAACAATATAAAATGAAATTACAGCCAATAAGGCAGTTGACAGACTTCGAGGAGATGGTATATAAAATAAGAAGAGGTTCAATGGGGATAAAAGGAATAGTAAGTAAATTATATAAAATGATAAACAACATGGATGAATCCCAGGATACCCTTAAAAGAATGTGGGAATCGGACTTGAGTATTACTATTACAGATAAGAACTGGAAGAAAAAATGGAAAAGTAGGATGATGCGAAATCTGTCTACAAAAGTTAAAGAACACAACTACAAGATGTTGTGGCGATGGTATATGACGCCAGTTCGATTAAATCAAATAAATAGTAGCAATTCGAAAAAATGTTGGAGGTGTCATCAGGAAATTGGGACATACAAACATATGTGGTGGGATTGCAAAATTATTTCCAATTTCTGGCATAAAATGGAACAAGAAGTAGAAAAAATTTTAAATATCTGTTTAAAGTTGAATGAAAAAATAGTATTATTAACGGATTTAGAGGATTTGAATTTAGAGGAAAATATAAAAGAGTTATTGTCTATTTTTTTGACATTGGCGAGACAACAAGTAGCCAGAAATTGGAAAGGTGATATGAATTTAGAAATTGGTAAATGGTATGTTGATGTTTGGGATATGGCATTAAATGAAAAACTTACATGGGAACTAAATATAAAAAGGGGGTTAATAAAACAAAATAGATTTTGGGACATTTGGAAGCCTTTTTTGCAACACACATTGATGGATAATAAAGGAGAAAAACCTGCTCCGAATACAATGTATTTTTGGCAGAATGAATGAGTTGTAAAAGGAGTGGCTGGTAGACTCAAGGACTGTAGTGCACTGGGTGGTAGGAACCATGTACAAAATATTAAAGTTGTAATATGGTGGTTAAAGAGGAGAATGGATATAAGGATGAAAATATATAGTATAGCAAATGTATAAAAAATAACGTTTGATTACATATTATATTGACATGTATTTTTTTTCTTCTCTCTTCCTCTTCTCATTTTTTTTAACGTTGTAGGATGTACGTGGGAACTACTTTTTTTTGTGTGTGTGTAATTGTTTTTTTTATGTTTTGTAGACTGTTTTGTTGGTTTATTTTTAATATTGCAAAAAAAATAAAAAAATTAAAAAAGAAAAAAGAAACAGCACTTGCTAGCTGGGATCTTTATAGACTATGTATGCTGCTAAGGGTAACCATCCCAAGGGAGACAAGAAGAAGTGACACTTGGAAGAGGACTTTCTCAGTGGTAGCATGCTCTTTTGGGAATGATCTCAGTGAGATTTATTTGGCTTCCTGCCTTCAGGTTTTCAAAAAATTGTTAAAAACACATTTATATAAAGCTGAGTTTCCCAAGGGAAAGGGAGTTTATCTGATACAGTAAAACCCTGGGTTATTACAGAGGTCAGTTCCAACAGCCTCTCTCATAACCTTAAAAAAACCATAAGCCTCTCCCCCCTGGTCTTTTAATCTTTTTAATCTTGTGTTTTTGAGTTTTTAACTTTTAAATAATTATTGGGACCTCTGGATGTTTATAAATTTTAAAAACTTTTTAAATTTTATAACTGTAATTTTGAAGTTTTTTAACAATGGGTTTGGGTTGGATTTTATTATGCTTTTATAATGTTGTACACCACCCTGGGTTGCCCCGGCGAGAAGGGTGGTATAGAAATTTAAATAAATAAATAAATAAATAAATAAATAAATAAGCCGAAACACATTTTCCCATAGGGATACATTGAAAATAAAAAAACTTCCGACCAGAACGATAACAATAACAATAACAATAACAATAACAATAACAATAACAATAGCAATAGCAATAGCAATAGCAATAACAATAACAATAACAACAGAAAAATCACAATAAATACAAATAATTCAAGACACGATTGACCCCCACCCCCCACAAAAGTGCCGAAGCGATCGCCTTACCTTTTCCATGCTGTTTGGTGATAAGGTAATGTACTTTTTCTGCTGTAGCGCTGGCCAGGGAGGTCGGAGGAAGGTGGGAACCAAGGGAAAAAGCACCCCTGACCCTCCCAGAGGCAGCAGGGGCATCAGACAGTCCAAAAATCACTGAAAAAAAAATGCCATTGTTGGATGCGTATTTTTGACTGAAGAGCTGCCCAGGGAGGTCAGGGGGGAAGGTCGGAACAGTGCGGATAATGTCCCCAAACTTCCCACAGCTGGCAGAGACAGTGGACAGTCCAAAGATCACTGCAGAAACGCTGACAGTGCTGATGCCAACAGCACCTCCGCAGCGGTAAGTGACTTCCTGCAGAGGGTTAGGCACCATTCTGAACCTGTATAACATGGTGGCAGCTACCATTTTAGTTTTAAAAATCACTTGATTTTGGGTTGTAAACTTAAAATCACTCATAACCTGGATTATTATTTTAATTAAATTTGTGCTTGTAAACCGTGGCAAACGTAACCGAGGGCAGTCATATGCCTGAATTTTATTGTAGTTTTATTTGTTTCCCCTGACCTATAAGGTTTATACATAAAGCCTGCATTCTGATTGTCACCAATGCATTGAACATTTCTGCCCATCTGGTTTTTTAATTATATTGTTTATATTATATTTTTTCTCATGTTTAGTGTTTGATGATTGTTATATTTACTTATGCATTTATGCACCGTGAGTACTGTGCATCACTAAATCTGATGGTATGCAAATATGATAAATAAGTAAATAAACACATATATGACTATACATTATTTTTCTGCACTTGAGCACACCTGAGCTGAGACGTTCTCATCTATGAAGCAGCCCAATTCCCAAGAGAATAATGCAATTGGTTCAGTTATATTCATATACATTCCACTGGGAGCAATGAGGCAGTGATGGTGTCAGAATTGCACACTCATTTTATGAAGAAAAAGTGATTTTGTTTTACTTTCTTCAAGAGTTCTGCATAATATATTCTAGTTTTGGCGGTATTGAGAGCAGCCATTTCCTCTGTCTGGATGGATGAATCTGTCAGCTTCATTTTCTCCTTAACTCCGATCTCTAAGATCTCATATCCCTTTCTCTATTTCTTTCATACAGAAGTAATGAAGATTTTTGGTATGTTCTTTTAAAGGATTTATTGGTGGAAATCCTCACCCATCGTTATGTAAAAGATAGGAAATATAGGGCAAGCTGATAAAATGAATTGGGAAGGGGGATTTCAATTTGAAGCAAAAATTTAGAGTTGATGGTATACCCCCCAGCCAAAAAAAAAAAGATGCTAGATCACCCTGCCCAGTCAAAATATGGGCACAATGATGTACCCTTTTTACATCTTAACTTCCTCTCCAAGTGAACACTTCAGCATTATCTCTCTTATTGCATCTCTATTAGTGCAAGAAGAACTAAAAAGCAAAATACTAGTTGTGTTGGGATAGCTTCTACAAACAGCAAATTTATAAGACAGTTGTATCCATACTTATAACATTTTTATTAATTTGGTCCATATTTGGAGAAAGAAAGTCTTATTCTGTTTATAGAACATAGGGCTGGTTTCACTCAGCAATACAGACATGCAAAGGATTTTAAAAAATACTTTTTCTAGGTGAACAATGATATGGGTGATGTAAACAAATTACAGTGAACCTCTGCTTTATGGAATTAATCTGTCCCACCTGGTTTTTCTTTCTAGCGATTTTTCCTTAAAGCGAACTGTGGATTCCCATAGAAATGCATTGAAAACCATTATTTCCATTCCGGAGGCTAGAAAGGAGCAAAGTAAATGTGTTTTTCTTTTCTTTTCAAAGCTCTTTCTAAAGTGGCAAAAACACAGTGAAAAACTCCAAAGTGTACTTTGGAAAGAGTTCTGAGTGGAGGAGATACTTTTTTTTTTTTGGGGGGGGGGCTTTTTAGTGAGTTCTGGAACTGATTACTCTGGTAATTGCAGGAAAAGTACCTGCTGAACAGCTGTTGACAGGATGGAGGAATTTCGGCACTTCTTGGTTGCAGGAAATGCTTCTGGAATTGCCAAAACAGAATGAAATTTTTTAAAAATGGAGTGGAAATGCTCCAAACACCTTCCCACCACCTTGGGAAGTGTCAGAATACCCCCCAAAAGTTCCATATAGCGAATTTTTAGCTTGAAGCGGACTGTCATTTCCAATAGATTTCTTTTCCTGAAGTGAGTTTTCCAGTAAGAATGCTATCCTTAAAGTGAGGGTTTACTGTATTTCACTTCTTTGACCATCCATAGATGGTCAACGAAAGTGTTCAATATCCAATATACTTTTTCTTCTGTGTCAAGGCCAGATGTGAAACTGGCAAAATGAAGCAACCTTTTGCTAAATAGATTCCACAGTTTCTTTCAACTGAAAAAGATTAGCTGGCACAAGATTGCCATTGCCCAGGGTCAGGATTGCCCAGGGTCAGGATTTTCCTATAGGCTAACTAGGCTTCAGCCTAGGGCCTCAAGATCAAGAGGGGCCTATATTAAAATAAGTGTTCTCGACTTTTTTATTTATTTATTATCTGTGCCACATTTTTTTATAAAGGTTAGTACCAATCACAACATGTTTCATTTAACATATTGATATATATTACAGTAATGATGTATTTTATTATCTCTCATGTAATTTACAAACTTAAAAATGGGAGGTGAAAGGGCCACATAACTGGAATAGCCTAGGGCCTCTTTTATTTATTTATTTATTTATTTATTTATTCAGATCATGTAAATCCGGCCCTGCCCAGGGTACACCCAATTGTGGTAAAATAATACCACAATTTTTGAGAGGGCTCTTTCTGTGTACCCCATCCAATATGCTTGAGGGGCTCATTGACTGGAAACAGATTTTGACAAGCTGGGGGCAGCATATAGTGAGTGTGCCAAACAAAATGAACACCCTGACAGGGAGTCAACAGATGCATATGGTGGGGGCAGTGGGACTACTCTAGCATCAAACAAAAATAACAGAATAGGCCACCCCCAGATCATTCCAAAGAGCAGATTTAATGTCCATCTGGATGACCCCTTAGTTTAACATATACCAAGGGTTCTATTATTTAGGAATTTAAGTAGCAGTTCTCACTTCTTGTCTTTATGTGGAATAGTTGTGTTGGCACATGTGATATTGTAGAAGATCTTGTGATCCCTGGATGTCATCATAGACACTTGGTAAACAAATCATATGGATTACTTTAGCCCATAATATCATGAACAGAACAAAGTGGATTACTACTAACAGTCAGATTAAACAGTGGTAAAAACAAAGGATGCTGAGACAAAAATTGCAAAGAAGAACAATGGTGAGTTGAAGCAACAAAAGAAAAAATGAAATGAAATACAATAGCAGCAATGCCAATGTTCAGGAATGCATTTATTGTTTGGTGATGGGATCAACTTCATCAAACATGTCCATGTCTAAGGGAATGTTGAAATCAAAGAGCATTTGACACAAGGACTACTCAAAATGCTTTAAGTGTGTGCCACCTGATGGCTAAGTTCTCAGACTATTACATTTACTCATGCCTCTTTATCTAGAAGTCAAAGGTTTCTAATAGCCATGCTCAAATTACAGACAGACAGATAGATAGATCTTATTTGCTTCCTTTTTTACCCCATTGGGTGTTGAGGGAGATGCAAGGTTCTTTTTCTGGCCCTCCTAGTGGCCTCCATTGGTGTTCTTGTAATATTTCTTTGAGATAGACAAAAAGAAGGAAAAAATAAAATTTACACTAAAATTAACCACATCCAAGAAAACCAGGTGTTGAAGGCAGCTCTGAATAATTCTGTTTTCACCAGTTTTCTGAACATAAGAAGTGAATGACTTTGACATAATTCTGTTGGTATCTACAGCATTTGATGGAAGTGTCAGAGAAACCCATCATGTTGGCTAATATCGAGATACTGTACTGTATGTTTGAAAACATAGTTAGGATAATACAATGGCTCATCTGATTATAATAACCACATGATAGTGCATCAGAACAAATCAACATTCTATATGGGAATTCTAAAAATGGGGGCAACTCAAACAAAAACTTATAATGTTGAAACTGGGCTTTGTATCACAACCAAATTTGGCCCAGTAGGAAGAAGCAGTCTGCTGTTATTCTGCACCAGTTTTGGTGCCATTGAGTTAAATAGTGTGAGAGTTATGCTTTTAAAGTAAACATGTGATTTAACCTTCTCTTCAGATATTGGTTATCATTTTTATTACCAGATAAGAAACTGCTGAAATATATTTTTCAAAACACCCAACTTTTTAATATTAAAAATAATAATCACCTTATAGTCCCCTTTTTTCATTTGTAATTGTTGAAAAACTGATAGTTTAAAACGGGTCTTTCAAATTTGAAAAGCAACCATTTCATAACTATTCAGTATGCTCAGTAGAACTTTGTCAGCTTGCCCATTCTTCTATAGATGCTCACCAATTGAATGAGGAAAGCCACAGAGCCTTGGTAATTTTTGTTTTGACCTTAAAAGGCCAGGCACTGTGTAACAGTGCCACTTTGAACAGCAGAAATTCAACCAAATTGTACTGAGGTACAATTGAATGTTAATGTTCCTGAAAATAAGAATTTAAAAATACTTAATTTTCCCAGGTTCACTTGACAGAGAAAGACCAGACAGAATGCCATATAGTTGGATAAGAGGTCATTTATTGGTGGAACCACCTAACCATAAATGGGATCTACACAGGGGCCATTTCTAAGGTGAAAATGACACAGTGCAGAGAGAAGGCAGATACTTTTATAAAGCTGAAATGTCATTTGGAAATAAAGGAAAGTACCAGGATGTGTTGCAAGGAGGGGCCTGATTTACCTTGCTCTTTGAACCACTTGTGAGCTGTGTGCAAAGAGCTTCCTATGTGCAAAAACCCCCACAGAGTTGATCCTGTGGGTAACCAGGTAAAGAATAACCCAAAACTAACCTCCTAGACCCGTGGAGGTTGGCACTCCAGAAGATGTTCTTGGACTTCAATTTCCAGAAGCCCAAGCACCCTGTGAATCCACACAAATGGGGTTACTGCGATTCATCTGGCCTGTGCTGCCCTCGTCGCTCCCAGAAGCGGAAGTAAAATGCACCCGGACGGATGAATTGCAGTAAACCCATTCATGTGGATTCACAAGGTGCTTGGGCTTATGGGAATTGAAGTCCAAGAACATTTGGAGTGCTGAGGTTCACCATCACGGTACTAGACTTTAATTGCTGTGAAACCATAGAAAGAAGGGTGAGAGGCAACTTCAGGGCAAATCAGTCCTGGGAGACAATAGTTACTGTGTCTGGGAGCCTTGACTTGGCTTTTCTGCTAGTGATGGGAGAAAAGGTGCCAGAGGGGATGCAAATCTTGAGCCAGTGGAACTGAGGTTTGGGTTATCTTGGGGAAGTGAGCAGACCAGTTCTGTAGAGCTGATCATACAAATGAAGCTTAAACAAAGACTGAGCAAGCCTTTTGTGTAAACAAAGAGTGGGAGAGGAAGATGGGTAGGCTGGTGAGGTCCAGGAAAGAAGGGAAAGGTGGAAAGTTTCTGTGTGGGTTTTTTTTTGTTTGCCTATGGATGTATGTACAGTACAGGCTTGTGTATACTCTAACAATGAATAAAATTCATAATAAACTTATCAGTAATAAGGTGGTCCTTTTCGATTAGACAGAGCCTTTGTGTGTTATTTATTTGATCCCTACCTTCTTTCCGGCAGGAAATAAGGATAAACAAGGATTAAATAGGTGATATGTTGTTGGGTGGTGGTGGTTGGAAATGAAAATACGGTAACAAGAAACAACCCTCATTTTTTTCTGCATGCATCCAATATCCTTTGCCTGCAATTCATGGATAGGAAAACCTGACATTTCATAATAAAGGGAAAATAATAAGAAATAGTTGAGGGTGATCTAGACCATGTACGTTTTGTAATTTGTACTTGCTGAAATATGTACATAAATCAGTGGTGGGATTCAACAGGTTTGCCCCAGTTCATTAGAACCGGTAGCAGAAATTCCGGCTGGCTCTGCCCAGTAGATCCAGCCTTTATTATTGTTGTCATGTAACATCAAGCCACCTCTGACTAACAGAGATAGTAAGAAGGTGTGACCTCCAAAATGTTTGATAACTAACAGCCTTGTTTAGAATTTGTAAACTCAACTTTGTGGTTTCCAACTCATATTGAGTCACCCTCTTTTAATGCTGCCTTTTTCTTAGCATCACTGTCTTAGCATCACTGTCTTTTCAAGTGATTCTTGATTTTCTTATGATGAGCCCAAATATGACAGCCTCTGTGTTGTTGTTTCTGCCTCCAGAGGCTTGGTTTGAGTAGAGATTAAACAGGTAGGGAAAAAAACAGTGCTTTGTCTGACACTTTAGTCTAAATTATTCCAATTCATAAACCAGTTTTTTTAAAGAACTGGATTATTTTATGTGATTAAAATCTCAGCAGAATGCTTTTTGTGCTTTTCTGCTCAGGAAATTTCAGTACTCTCTACTGGGTCCTATACTATTCTTAATTAGCTCTCTAATGGTCTCACTTATTTCTAAACACATGTATAAGGAGTTGCTCATCTCCTTTTCTGGCCCAACTTTGTTTTTTTTTTAACAATAAAGAAGGTTTCAGACCATCGTGAAGCCTATTTAATGAGGTGCAAAGTTTAAGAATCTTCAATGCTGTCTAAACTTTGGGGTTTTGAATTTGTCTCCTTTGTACTAAACTTGATGAATAATGAAAGCAAAGCACAAAGCCAGAAAAAGATAAAGCAGAGATTAAATTTTTACAAGTATGATAAATAAGCCTTATGCATTTTTTGGAATAGTAGCCCTGTTAGTCTGTGGTTCAGGCATATCAGAAAGCAAAACAAAATAAACAAAACAAAATAAAAATAAGATAAAAAACACTGTAGCACTTTAAAGACTAACTGCTTTATTTTTATTGTTAGCTTTCATGGCTCAAGTCCACTTCTTCAGACAAAGAGTGAAACTTATAGGCATGGTTTTTATATGCAGTGGCTCCAGGCCAGTTCATGGAAACAGAGATAGTCATGGGTAATTTTATTTCCTACTACATAAACATAGTAGAGCTCACAGGGTTCATCTTTCAGAGCAGGACAAAAAAGGTTATTTGTAGGGCATGTGTGGGGTGCGGCCCACATGGTCTCCTCGGCCGGCTGGCTCTTTTGAACCCCCACCTTGCTCCTTGTTAATCTTTTAATATTTTTAAACTTTTTATCCTTTTAGTGTAACTACTGTGTTTTTATTGTGTTTTTAGTATCTTGTAAGCTGCCCTAGGTCTCTTGATGAGGGCGGGATATAAATGTGATAAATAAATAAATAAATAAATAAATAAATAAATAAATAAAATATTTCTGGGGTGATCTGCCGTATGAATGAAGGCTGGTTTAGGAGAGGCTCTTTGCAAGCTATATTCTCTATTTATTATTTATTTATTTTATTTATTTATTTAGATTTATTACCCCGCCCTAATCAGGCGAACCTGACTCTAGGCGGCTTACAGAAATTCATAAATTAAAACCTTAAAGTTCATAAATTACTTAAAAGTCAATTAAAAAAGAATTAAACCATGAATTTACACAAATTTAAAAGATTTAAAAAGGTTAAAAGGTTTAAAAAGGTTTTAAAAGTTTAAAAGAGTGAGGGAGGGGTGGCTGTCCCATCATATCAGCCACCCAACATGGGACCCCATGTTCCTGGACCCCCATACCTGCCCTGCCAGCCAGGTTTTTAGGCCCTTCCGAAAGGGCAGGAGCTCTGCCTGCAGACGTAACTCAGTTGGCAGGAGGTTCCAAAGGGCCGGGGCGGCCACGGAGAAGGCCCTCCTCCTGGTGCTAGAGAGATGCGCCTCTCTAGCCGATGGAATGATAAGAGAGCCTCTCCGATCCGCCCTGGTGGGACGGACAGATGTCCTTGGGACGATGCGGTCTCTTAAGTATCCTGGCCCACTACCATGTAGGGCTTTAAAGGTAATAACCAGCACCTTGAATTGTCTAGTCCAGGGGTTCCCAACCTATGGCCCGTGGGCTGGACCTGACCTGCATTGCCATTCCAACTGGCCCATCGCCATCTCTGCTGCACCCGGAAGCAGAACTGGGAGCATTTATGTCAGCCATAAAACGCGCCCACACATGGACAAACGTGCCCCTGGCTGATGTAAATGCAGAAGTGGGCACATTTATGTCAGCTGTAAATGCACCCGCTTCTGCTTTGGGGGGCACAGTCTGGCCCACTCAGCTGTTATGGGCCCATGGCCAGGCCTGTGGCGCAAAAAGTTTGGCCACCCCTGCTCTAGTCTATAAGCAGCTGGTGTGGTGCACAATGAATTATTAAGTGCTGAAGACCACTCAGGGCACCATTTAACTGAAAGGGAAGTTTTTGGGCTTGTTCTTTGTGTTTAGGAGACAATTTGGGGGGCTGGCACAAGGTTTTCCCTCTCTCTCAGTGGTGTGGCCTATGGTGGAGATGGTCTGGAAAAGTATCCTTTAACAAGGGATAACCATCTGTTGTTGAGATGGTCAATGTTTGGCAAAGGTATGGATACCTCACACGTGGCATAAGTGAGCAGAAGGCCTTAACAGAGTCCTCAACCTTATCTTGGCTGACTTGATGTGTATTCTTCAAGAAAGCAGTCCTCCTTTTACCCAACACTTGGTGTCAGGTCTACTTTTTTGTAGTACAAGTTTCCTTAGCTCTAAAAGGTCCAATTCACAAGATACTTATCCTTCAATTTCCATTGGTTTCCTGCATCTTTTGCCTGCTCTGATGATATTGCAATGCCATCTGTTTTAAAAAATGGGCTGCTCATATTATTGGGATATTTCACATAATAGAGTTAGTTGTGGAAAGGTGAGCCTCTTGCAAATGTATTTTGTTGTGGGAAGAAACATTGGAGTTGAGCTATTCAGATTGCTGGGATCAGTTCACAAGTGCTCTCACATGAACTATGGACCTGATCCAATTAGAGCTCCCTGTAGCTTCTTTGGTATTGTTTTAATGATAATGTTGTGGGAGGCAGTCCCACATCTCTTACATCTCATCAGGCATTGTGTCTTAATGAGGATGTTATAAATACGTGCAGATTTTTCTGGTCCTTAGCAGAAAAGGACAACTTGATATGGAAAGCATAGTCATCCATTTTCATTCCTAAACAAGAGCAAAGAGAACAGACCATTTCCCCATCTTCAGCAGCAATAGTGGAAACCTTCAATTTTTTGTTGTTGTAAAAATCCTTTCATTTTGATTTACAGTAGTGCAAAATAGATGGATCCTACATAAAGCAATAATTTTTTAGACACACAAACAACTTTTGTGATTTTTTTTTCAGACAAGTACCACATTAAAACAAGAAGAAAACATGGGATAGAAAATTACTATAATCCTGCCCAGTAAGAAAAAACCTTAAGAAATTGTTCATTCTGTGGTAATGCAAAGATTATTACCTGGGAGAAATGAAATAAGCCACACTTACATCCCACCTCCCATGACAGTTTAGTTGCCAGCAGGACTGTGAGTAACATTTCCCTGATGAGATATGTTGGATTAAATATACATTTAGTCTACGTCTGCAAAGCTGCAGCCAATTTTGGGGCATGACAGTTGGATTGGGAGAAAGTTACTCTTCCAAGTTTTGAAAGAGGCAGTGGGTCCCACGTTGACAGATGTTGCCCATTCTAAACACAACCGGCTCAAAACAAAATGAAACAAAACTTTTCCAATATATTCATCTTTGCTCTGAGAGCCCATCAATCTGAAGATGAATTCAGCACATCTCAAGCCCTTGTTACTAGCATGAGTTGGTCCCATCAAAAGAACTGTCTGTTGTTGTTGTGTGTTTCCCATTAACTGGGACCAATGAGGCATCTTATACCCTGATAAACCACCCGCAGTTTTCCAATAGCAAAGCTCTCTTTTCTTGCTCTACCCCAGGTATTCTCAATCTATGGCCTGGGGGTCATATGTGGTCCATGATGACACCACTTCATGTGCCCCCCCCACCTCTGCCACACCCGAAGTGCCATGTGTGTCAGGCAGGTCAAAATGGCTACCTGGCCCCTGAAGCTGTCTTAGGGAACATGACCTAGCCTTTGGCTTGAAAAGGTTGAGAACCCCTACTCTACCCCATCAATGGAATCCCATCCCATCTCCCCTTGTTAATATCCTAGCCAAGGGGCATAGCAAAACACTGACCTAGCCTTTACTTATTGTCCTGTATCATAGACAGCCAAGCTTTATATTACTTCATTAACAAATAAAATCATACTTTCCTCCTTGACAAGAGAGCAAGGCATTTACTTTCAAATGTGTGCAATGTAGAGAGCAGTGAACAACATGTTTCCAAATCTTAATGGGAGCAATGGCATATTTCCTGGGATCATTAATTCCTTATCTGGTCTATGCATGCCTGCTAACCAGACTCTTTTGTTTACTTCATATGCCTCAATCCTGGTCTCTCTTGCACTCTCACTATGGAGATTAAAAATGCCCAGTCTATTAACATTCAGAGAAAAAAACATATTCTTCTCTTTCTTTTTCTGAAGTAGAGGAAGAGCAAACAAGAACAGCTCTGTTGCATATTTCTAAAATGCATTTTTATAGTTGAGCCCAGGATTTTGACAGATGTCTTGTGAATACAAACTTCAGGCCAGAATCACCAAGACAGCTGGATCTTTCTTCTTCTGGCATGCAGAACTCTGTACAGAAGCACCCATCTGCACAGGCTCACATAGCTTGTTTGCATTTTGAAAAAAGGGGAGGCACCGGATATTCATGATGTACATTGCATTGTTATATCCCCAGTGAACAGCAAGATGCTTTTAGGGTTGTGTTCAGCAAGATATCACACAGCACTAACTATAATGGCAGCGTTTGTGAATTAATTAGGCATGATGAGTTTTTTTGGACATTTAAATGCTGAAATGCATTTAGCAACATGTCAGCTAAGTAAATAATGGAAACTTAAATTAGTTAATCTACCTACCTATTGTTAGGTTTTGCATAGAAGGTGGCAGCAGGAATCTGAGTACACAATGGGAAACACAGTAGTCAAAGCAAGTCAAATAAAGTTTGGTGCAAATAGCTGTTTTACTGTACAGGTATGTGTAAGAAATAAAGTTCAAGATTTCAAAGGTATTTACAGCAAAAGTCACAAAAGCAAATAGGATAACTTGTCCTTTGGTATTGTTCAATTTGGTATCAGGTACTGTATTTAAATTTCAAGTATGCAAAAGCTTGTTAGTCAAGTAAAACAGAGATAACAGTTTGTGAGCTTTCAAAGCAACAATTGTTAGCAGTTTAGCTTACAGGCTTCAGTTTGTAGTTTCCAGTAAATAGTTCCTCAGCAGTTTGTTTTGGGCAGCTTTCCAGTGTAAGTGCCAGCAGCCCTTCAAGCAGTTAGACATGCAGACAGTCCAACAACATTGCTTTCCTCTGTGCTGACATTAAGAGCAATATCCTCCAAATGCAATGTCTTACCAAAAAGATGGCTAAAGCCTTGGTTTAAACACATTGTAGGAGGGCTAATGAGCTAATGCAGTGAAGCTGTTACAGCATACATGAAGTGTTCTTAAAGAGAAAGTGAACAAGGTACAGTCAAACTTCACATAAAGAGCGACTTGCTTAAAGAGCAGAATTTTCTCTGAATGTTCGCTTTGCTTAACAAATAAAACCAGTCAAAAACTCGCTTAACAAATAAGTCACAATTGGTAACTTACAATGGTGTTTCGCTTAAAGAGCAAACTTGCTTAAAGAGCAATCCTGTGGAATACATTATGCTCCTTAAGCGAGGTACAACTGTATATTATGCTACCCAATTGACTAGGCAGATACTTAGGACCTAACACCTACCTACCTATCTCCCACCTGGCAAAAAGCTACTCTGGGCAGTTTACATAATGTACAATAATATACAAAGGCAAACAAAGACAAAATCAACTAATCGTAGCAACAGAATAAAACGAGTAGAATAACACAGACAAAGACACAAAAGGCAGTGACCAATAGCTATAACTCCCCTGAGTGGTGCTTGCACCAAAAGGGTGGGGTATATAAATACCTCTCTAATACAAGTGACAAGGATTTGTTACAGATCACAGGCTAAGTATGACTCAGCAGTGTGATGTGGCTGAACCCCCCCCCCCCCCCGCGATGCAGCTGTTTTTGGCTGCATTAACAGTATGGTCTCCAAAACTCATGAGGTACTAGAGTACTGGGTCCAATTCTTTAAGAAATATGCAAACAAACTACAGCAGGTACAGAAAAGGACAACAAGGATGATCAGAAGAATGGAAACTGAGCCCTATGAGGAAAGAGTGAAGGAACTGGGCAAGTTTAGCCTTGAGAAAATCAGATTGAGAAGGTATATGACAGCACTCTTCAAATTCCTGAAAGATAATCATAAAGATGGACAGAATTTGTTCTCATTCATGCCAGAGTGCAGGATACATAATAACAGGCTCAAACTAACAGAAGCCAGATGTAGGCTGAATATCAGAAACAAACTCTTAACGATTAGTGCGACAGTGAAACCAACTGTCTTGAGACATGGTAAGCACTGGAACACTAGAAGCATTCAAGAGAGAATTGGACAACCCTCTGTCAGATCTGCTTTGATTTTAATTCCTGTATTGAGCAGGAGGTTGGACTCAATGGTCTAAAAAGCCCCTTCCAATTCAGTGATTCTATGATGCATTTTATCATTACTTATAATTGCCTGAGGCTCAGTTGTCAATTTCCAAATTTGAATTGATGGAATAAGAGAATATATATCACATGAAACCACTTTGAGATCATATGTTTAGATCTCTCACTGCATGTTCAGTCTTCTTCAATAAGTAGGATATTCAGTTAGGCACGGCCAACAGCCTCAATTAGGCTGCCTGTTTCCAGTTGAAACACCTCTATTACTACTTCTGGTCTGTGTTGGTCCATCTCCTGGCAGAGCTGTTTTCCAACAGGAAGGAATATAACTTACACTGTTTAAATATTAAACAGGGATGAACTTATCTGCAACATTCTTTGGCTCAAGCCAGCATGCATCTCTGCTCACCTAACTCAATTACCTGTTTAGTAAATGAGGACATGTGGGAAGAAGGGGAAATTAATCTGGGATTTTTTTTAACATCCCCTCCTTTTTTATGGTGTGAAAAACAGATAAGGGAAAACAAGGATAAAGCAGCAGGAGTTTTCTTCAATGACCTGTGAGGGAGGTCCTTGTTTCAAGACTGATGAATGCGAAACAGATCCCCCACTGCACAAAGATGTATGGAAGTGGAGGCAGCATGCCAGGTTCATGGATAGGGCATTGCCAGCAATAAAGACAGGTGATAGTGTATGATGAAACAAGGCAGGATCAGTGGGGGGCATCAGCAGGTTCGCACCAGTTCACCAGAACCAGTAGCAGAAATTCTGGCTGGCCCCTCTGCCCATCCAAGTTTTGAAGTACAGTAGTTCTAATTTGGGTGCTATGCAAGGCTTTCCTCCTGGCCACGCCCAACATACTATGCCCACAGTGTGGTAGTAAAAATTTTTTGAGCCCACCACTGGACAGGATAATAAGGGAAATTCCACTAGGTGCCGATGTCCCCACTCTTGCTATGTTGTGCTACGTGGCTTTGTCAGTGAGACCTAAGGACAGTGTGTGTGTGTACTTAGAGGTACAATAAAATGTTGTAGCATAGATTGCTTTCAGGTAGCCATTTGTCTCTTCTCAACATCATTTTGTGGTCACTGAGCACACTCTGTGCTCATTTGGGGTTGGGGCTCCCCTCATAGAAACTGATAGTTGACCTATTAACCTATCTGTCAAATCTGCCATTAGTGGGAGTGATCAAAGCCAGCTTCCAGAAACTGGTTCAGTCTTTTTAAATCAGGGATTACAGCTCAGTCATTAAAAAGTGTCCCTTTTTTTAAAAAATGAGTCTGTTGAATAGGTTTGCCATCACCTAAGTGTTGTACTGCATGAGTTCCACAGCACTTACCTATGCATATATATTTTTCTTACAATTCGGAGTTAAAATCCTCAAGGAGGATTGCATCTAGGGCAAAAGATATCCTCTACTGTTGTGCTGGATGGCCCATTACTCCTGAGTAATTTTAGACTGATTTAAAAAGGACCTTTCCCTCCACACACACACACTCTCTCTCTCTCTCTCTTCCGTAGCCTTTTCCAAATGATAAATAAAAATCAGACAGTAAATTGCTTTGAATTTGGCCTCAACAAGCCTTAAATCATTCCATCTGTATGCCAGGTAAATCTCCCAGTTGGTGAAAGCCAAACAAAAGTCTGATTTCTGAAGTGGCTCTCTTTCCCATTCCTCCATCCTTAAAATAAAAAAGTCATGTTTGCTCAATGTTGAAATAACATTGAATTAAATATTTGGCAATTGGGGGTTCCGGTCACATTCCTACCTTTTGGATGGATTACTAGTCCATTGGTAAAAGAAGTAAGCAAAGGTTTAAAACAAACCAATTCTGTCACTAGCTTCTCATCCATCTACTCTTTCCAATTCCAACCTGTCAGAACACTTTCCCCCTACTCTTTTGATTGTACAGACTATGGTGGGATTTGGTGCTTTAAATTTTTTTAATAATAATAACATCTCCCCAAACTGTCTTGTTATCTTCCAGTTTAGTGTATAAAGATACAAAGCCTCCCTTTGCAAACTATTTATAAAGTTTGAGTTTCAGTCTTTCTGTTTGGTTTGTGACAGTCTCAGGAGTGCTATTTGGGAAGGTGAGCAGAATGGGAAGGCTGCATTTCAGATCACGTGGGATTGCTTCTCACAAACCATTGCATGTCTGGTTATTATGATCTATGAATGAAAAAATAATAATGAATGCTGTTCAGATTCTCTGCTTTCTGATCTTTAATCCCATCTGAATCTAAAAGCTAGGCTTTCTAATCTTTCTTTCCCTTCAACCTAAAACAGGACACCAGGACAATTGTCTCTGTTTCCCTCTTACTAACAATAGGTCACCCTTGCTCAAAAGGCAGTCATATCTAATATTAGGGTCTGGTGCTCTGTCTGCATCTGCAGATGTTTCCATGGACATGTTGCAGGCATAACTAGACACAAAATGCTGTTTACCTTCCTACCAAAGTGGTACCTATTTATCTACTTGCTATTTCTTGCTTTCGGACTGCTAGGTTAGAAGGAGCAGGGAGAGAGACAGGCACTCAATAGATCATGCAGTACCCGGGTCTCGACCTGCCAACCTTCCAGTCATCAAGTTCAGTGTCTTAGCCCCTAAAGACTCCACAGTTCCTATAATACTATCTCTGGCCAGAAACAATCTTGCTTTTCCTAATGGCCTCTGCTTCTGGGTTATGCAAAGAGCAGAAAACATTGTGAAGTGTTTAAAACTTGGTCAGTTTCTTCATGCTAAGAAAGCATATGTTGTGTGTTTTTATTTCTCTGAGCACATACAGAGTGCTCGTTTCTCACTAAATAAATAAAGTTTGTGTCAGAAATTACTCTGGGTTGAAGGATTTTTGCTGGAGAAACTCTGCTCAGGGGACGCCTGAATGAGGCTCCTTTCATGTCCCCAAGATCCATTGTGCAGCACTCAAGTCCTGAACCCCAACCTTCTAGTCATCAAGCTCAATGTTTTAACCACAGTGAAGCAGAACAATATCAGCCACCTGACCTACCATACATCTAGAATTAAGGCACATTGTGCATACTATTATAACAAGAAAGGAGCTTCCACTTTAACCTCAATGAATGTGTCATGTTCAATCTCTTTTTTATTTTTGTCTAAGGTTTTAAAAGCCCGCATGGAAATGTGTGTGCATTTTTGTGCATTTTCCTTCTAAGCCATGTATTTTTATGCACAGTTTTGTCTAATGAATGTGTTTTCAGCAATATTCTTTTTGAACATTATTTTCACTAAAAATGCATTTTAAGTCCCTCCCATACTTCCCACTCCATATTCAATGGTTTTGGAGAACTATATCATAGAATTCAGAAAACGAGTGCATTGAACTGTGCTCCTGAAAGTTCAATGACAAGATTGCATTAAATTGTGAATGAAATACATTTCTCCCCCATCCTTAACTTTCATGTACTACTGATTAGTATCAGCCTCTCAATCCCAAAGAGAACCCAAGCTTTCAAAATGATGGCTCCTAGGCAGATAAAAGAGAAGGGGAAGTGGAAATGAAGGGAGATGGGAAAGAGGCAGACATAGAACCATCTGGCAATGCCGGAATGGAGCAGTGAGAGATGTTAATGGAAACTCAAGTTGAGATCTAAGGTGAGCTGCAATTTAAGGATTATCTTCACTTGCTAATGTTCTTGTGTAGACACAAGTACAAATGCCATTGTTCAGTGATCTTTGTTTGTCAGACCAGTAGCAGAGACCATAAATCACCATCACCATCACCACCACCACCACCATCACCTCTTCCTTCTCCTCCTTCATCAGAGATTGAGAGAGAGAGTACAGGTGCCAACTCCAATTTTTATACAGCATAATTTCTAACACTAGACTATAGTTTGTTGTACTTCTAGTCATGATGTGCTGTTGTTTTACTTCTGGTTTATGTCAAGTCCTAATAGGGATTTTGAGTTGTGTAAAATATTCAAGGAGTGATCTATCACTGACACCTCCTAGTGAGTCTCTATGGCTGGACAGATATTTGAACCCTGGATGGTAATAAATATCCCCACCCCTCTCCCTAATAGCTATGTAAATTATTTCAGGTGTCTTCAAGAAAGGGCATATGGTAATGTGCATGAAGCTCAATATAAGGATTTATCTGTAGACATAGTTTATCTAGATCAAGGGTGCCCAAAGTACGGCCTGTGGGCTAGATCCAGCCCCTGATGCCAATTCACCCAGCCTGCACCACCCTTGTCGCTCCTGGAAGTGGAAGTAAAACATGCCCATACATGTTTTACTTCCTCTTCCAGGAGTGACGAGGGTGGTGTGGGCTGGATGAATTGGCATTGGGGGCCAAATCTAGCCTGCACTGCCCTCACTGCTCCTGGAAATGGAAGTAAAATGCAGATGGGCAGGTTTTACGTCCGCTTCCGGAAGTGACGAGGGCAGTGTGGGCTGGATGAATTGGTGTTGGGGGCTGGATCCAGCCTGAGGGCTGTAGTTTGGGCACCCCTGGTTTAAGCAGAGATTTTGGCAGCTTAAAATCTTTCTCACCCTGTTGCAAAATAGATTGCAAGGCACGTTTTACTTCTGCTTCTGGTTGGAGGAACCATGTGACTGGCCTGCTAAACCACATGACCAGCCCACTGTACCATGTGACTGGGCCACGGACCAAAAAGTTTGGGCACCCCTGATCTAGATCATAAAAATGAACCAACATGGGTAGCTTGTTCTATACTTTTGGATTGGTATGTGTGGGGGTAGTGTCGGAGGAAATGGAGGAAGCAAAAAACAGAAATTTTGTTCCAGAGTAGTCCCAGTGCCACCAACCTGTATTACTATTGCACAAGTGAGGGTTCACATTGGGTATTCATTGCATTCAATAAAGAAATCAGTATGCCAAAAGGGGGGGAAATACATATTTCATTTGAGACTGAACTTTCTAAATGATATTTCCGATTTTGTCAAGCTTCTTGTTTGCAGTGGTGGGAGGAGAGAGGGAGCCCCTGAGTGAGTAATAGCTCCTGCTATTGACCTCTGGTATCAAATGAGCTGAGCTTTGAAACTTATTGAATCATTAGGAGGGTGTTCTATGAGACCAGAATGTGAGACTTGGCTTGTGTTTTTAGCAGTGGCAAGACAATTCTGGGTATAGTTTCCCCCTCCCTTCCCCTCACAATGTTCCCTACAAGAGAATCCTCGCCCCAAATCAAGTGAATACCATTTCAATGGCTCTTGGAATTATGCAAATAGAATTGGTGCCAACCTTTCTGAAGCCATACTCTGACAATGTTACTGAGGCTGGCTTTTAAGATTTCCAGGATTTTGTTTGTGAGCCAGCCTAAGGTGAACATCCCAGACATTATTATTTTTTTTTATTATTATGTTCAATTTATATGCCGCCCCACTCGCAAAATGCGACTCTGGGCGGCTCACAACCATGTCATCACATAATATACATCAACATAATAAAATCATAAAATACAGTATACAGTACATAGTAAAATACCATTTAAAACTAACATAGTACATCGCAATTAAGATACAAAAAATCCATTCGATGCTCAACCTCCTTCAACCAATGAAGAGGACTTACAAAATAACAACAATGTTCCTAAAGTCTTTCTCCCTCTTCCCGGCAAGTCGAGGGCAGGTGTCTGGAGCTCATGGAGACGAGATTTTGTAGCCTTTCGAAGCCTATCAGTGGGGTAATTATTTTTTTAAAAAGTATTAATAACAACAATAAAATTTTCACATTCATCTGATGCAGGATCTCCAAGACTTCGTTGTTCATCTGTTGGAAGGAACTTCAGATACCTGTATTTCTTTTTCTTTTCACATTATATACATATAAATGTGAATACAGTAATACCTCGGATAACGTTTGCATCAGATAACACTAAAACCACATAACGTTAAGCAATGGGGGGGGGGGGAATTGCATCTAATAATGTTAAGATCCTCTGGGATGCATTGGATAACATTCGCTAAAGCCTGTGAGGTTAAAATGTATCTCTATGGAGTTTTAACGTTCTCCGATGAATCCCATAAGATTTTAACATGCATCGGATAACACTAAAAATTGGATAACACTAAGACTTGTGGAACCAAGTTTTAGTGTTATCCGAGGTTTTACTGTAACTCAAAAAACACACCTTTGAAAAACACACATTTCCGTTCAGGGGTTCTCAATGCTTTCAGGGTACGGGCCTGACCATGCCCTCCCAGACAGTTGACCGGGCTGGTCACATGGTTCCTCCCACCAGAAGCTGAAGTAAAAAACAAGCAACATGTTCTGTTTAATTCACTGCCCTTCTCTTCCCTTGCCGCATGCTAGAGAAGGAAATCAAAAGATTCTGCTTTGGATTTTAAACTAACAGTTCTTTTTTATGCATAGACCATGGAAGTTTCCTGACATTCAAACTGTAGTTAGTGAAAACAAATCAGGACCATAATCCACAGCTGGAAAGGAACTGTAGTTAGCTTAAAAGCAGACTCGTTCTATCTGTGTTGTCTCACAGAAGCAAAGCACCAGGAGGGGGAACATATAGCTTGATGTTTGTCTGTACAGTATAATGGATAATAATTCACCACCACCACCACCCCCCTTTGGTGGCTGTTGATGATTTCTTAGTGGCTGCCTCCAGCCTCTTAAATTTCCAGCCTCTTAAATTTCCTTCCACAGGAAGCTACCTCTGCCCACGCTCCTTACCTATCATTTTACCCATCGTCAACAATCTTTTCAATCAGACAGGCAAGATTCTGATTTTAAAGGTAAATGGGGTGGGGGAGGGATTGGGGTTTTTGGCTGTTTCCTGTGGTGGTGCTATTTTCTTTTTACTGATGCCTTTTATCTGCACTTTTATTTGTCCCCCCCCCATTGTATTTGTTTTTATTGATTTTGCCACAGTTAGTTATCCTGAGTGCTACTGCTACAGTATAATTTCACTATATATACACTGACCAAATTGTTTTGACACTTAAGCAGTGATGGGATGTAACAGGTTCTCACCAGTTCACCAGAACCGGTAGCAACTTTCCCCAGTGTCCCGGAGAACCGGTAGCAGCTTTTGGGGGGAACCACCTTCGGGGCTTACCTTTTCACTGGTTCCCCCACTGCGCACGCGTGCCAAGCACTTGGTGTGCATGCACGCCTTCAGTGCTTGGCACGTATGCACAGCCTCCTTGCTGTCCTCCCAAGCGGGGAGGAGGAAGAGAAGCTGCTAGCCTGAAGCTCCCTATAGCCTACTCCCCAGGGTAAGTGACTCACCTTTGGATGTAGTGTGTCTGTGTGTATTTTAATGTGTATTTAATACCTTTACCTATATTGACGTACTACCACAGTTCCTAAAAAGGCCTGGTGGCCAGCAGGCCTGAAGGCCTGGCTTGGGGTTTTTAATCAAAGTCTTTGGTGTGTGTGTGTGTGTGTGTGTGTGTGTGTGTGTGTGTGTGTGTGTGTGTGTGTGTGTGTGTGCTTATTTTTATTTTATTTTTTATTATTATTTATTTTTTATTTGTCCCTGCCCACAATGTCATGATGTCATGACATTGGCTCTGCCTGTGATGTCATGATCTCATGGTGTTAGCTCCGCCCACACTGTGATGACATCACAGTGGGGTAGTAAAAATTTTGACATCCCACCACTACACTTAAGGCAGAAAATGCCACCTCCTACAATTTCACTGGTAATTAAAAAAAACACCCAACACCTTTTCTTAGATGCATGCACGCACACTAGCATTTTTAAAAGTTTATTTAAATAACAACACATAACACAATGTAATACATAAAATATACAAAAATATACAATAGCGGACATAAAAACAAGAACAAAAAAAAGATTACATCTTTTGTACACATAATTTCCTTATTAACTATCTCTATTACTATGCTAATGTGTACCCACCACCCTTGGAACCATTGTTTTTTAATCTCTTCCTTTTCTCCTAACTATATATCAATATATCTTCCTATTTCCCAAAACACATATTTTCTTTTTTGGGCATAATTCCTTTTGAATCTTTCAAAACATAACAGACTAAATCTTCTCATAGACCATAAAATTATTTATTTCAGTTATTCCTTTTATAACTCTCAAATCACACGTTAATTTATCCTTCAAGGCTATTACCCACATTTCTTTATACCAGTCTTTCATATCTATGGAGATGTTTATTTTTCCAATTCTTTGCAATCAATAGTCTCAAAGCTGTTACCATTATTTTTGCTAACTCCTGTTTATTTCTATCCATTTTAATATCATTTAAATCCATCAGTAATGCTGTCCTCGGTGTCATGCATAATTTTAATGATAATATCTTATTGATTTCATCAAAAACTTTTCCCCGAATAATGTTTATCTCTTTGCAGTGCCACCGTAAATGCAAATAGGTCCCATCTTCAACTCTGCATCTCCAACATTTGTTTGAATAGGTGTTATCAATTTGATGCATCCAAATTGGTGTTATATACCATCTCCATAGTAATCTGTAACAATGCATGCACACTAGCATTTCATGATACCCACAGTGTAATATATAAGGTGGCAGCCTCATTCTGCCTAATGAGCGAACCAGCCTTCAGTTCAATAATAATAATAATTTTATGTCAGAAATTATTCTGAGTTGAAAGGATTTTTGCTGGAGAAACTCCAGTCAGGGGATGCACAAATGAGGCTCCTTTCATGTCCCCAAAATCTTTTCCCACCGAAATGGTCCCTATTTATCTACTTGAAATTTCTTGTTTTCGAACTGCTAGGTTGGCAGGAGCTGGGACAGAGACGGGCGCTCAAACCATTATGCAGTTCAGTAACACTGGATTAGCAATAGGGACAGGGGACATAGAAGGAGCCTCCTTGTAGAGTGGAAAGCACTGTGAATAAACACTTGCATCCAGTGGTGGGCATCAACAGGTTCGCACCAGTTTGTCAGATCTGGTAGTAGAAATTCTGGCTGACCCCGCCCATCCAAGTTTTGAAATAAAGTAGTCCTAATTGGGGTGCAATTACCCACCATGCCACACCCACAGTGTGAGAGTAAAAAAAATTTTTTTGGAGCCCACCACTGCGTGCATCCGCTGGACCATGGCATAGAGCTGTCCAATCCTTCTGATCCAGAAATGTTACCCTAATTGTGCAATGCTCTGACATGAACAAACAAGGGAGGGGGGGAGTTGTAAGGGTTGATTTTTTTCTTTTGGACCCCCCCCCCCCAGGTGAAACATCTGTAGTTACTAACTACAAACAATGAAGGCAAAACTGGAGCTGCACCTATTCAGCTTGACTATAGTATTCATCATGTGGAAAAGCAGCCAGAAATGGCTGAAGCACAGATCACATATATATGCAGCCAAAGTGGGACAGGGCTTTGGAAAAGCAGTATTTTACCCAGAGAATCAGTACCGCTCAAGGCAAGAAGGATTTTTTATGATGCCTTAATCTGGAATCTCCTATAACAAACTTTTATATAGCTCTATCTGAAATGTGCCTGAAGCTGCCTAGCTCACAAAATATAGATTGCAGAACAATTCTTTGGTTTTTAAACTGCAAAGTACACAGTGCCTCCGTCATATCCTTTGGAGTGTGAACACGAAGGTCCTGGAATTGGTTTAATACCTGCCAGCCTGTGACTGTGACTCATTGTTCTACTGATAAAACAGTGTACAAGAAATGTTTATGCTGGTGTTGACAGATGGGAAAATGCAGTGGAGCCTTCTTCCAAGGCTATCATAGTGCATATGAATAAGTGGTTAAGTATGCCTGTATTCTTCTATGTTCCGTATACATATTAAGTCCTATTTAAAATAATAATACTGTGTGTCATCAAGTCAGTTTTGGCTTATGGTGACCCTCTTCAGGATTTTCTAGTTAAAGCACACAGAAGTAGTTCATCACTCCCTTCTTCTTATGTGCAGCTGTTCTATAATCTACAATCATAAATGGAGTTAGAGGGCAGAAGCTTGGCCTGGTCCCCTCCTCCATTGGTTTGCTCATGAGTCAACTGACAGTTGGAATTTTTGGACCACAAAAATTGCAGTTGGAAAAACTGCAAAAGGCCAAACCGCAAGATACCCTGGGCAATGGTCACCTAGTGCCAACTAATCTTTCTCACAGGGAACAGAGGCAACAGTCACGGGTCCTTGAAATTCAACATAATGCCCTAGCAATGAGAGACCACTGGTACCACAAGAAAGAATGACAGTAATAATAGTTGGTCAACAATAGCTTGGAATAAATGGTGGCAAGGAAAGCTTCTTCTTTCATATCTAGGTCAGATACTAAATTACCAAAACAAAGCCATCTTTTGGTGATTTTTTGATTTTTATTTGAAGCCTGGGCTGTTGGGAGCATTTCTAGTCTTTTTGGCTATTGCTACCCAAGCTTGAACATCCTACCTGATCTGGTTGGTTTTTAAGCAGAAACAACCAAGAGTGGAGACATATCATAGATTTCCCTAGCTCTGGACCAGTATCTTTTGCAGTCTGTGAGATGGAATAGGGCTTGCTCCATCCACTCCACACATCACCCTGGTATTGCCAGAAGCCCTGGTGGTACAGTGGTTAAACTGCTCTACTGCAACCAAAAGGTTGTGAGTTCACTCCTGCTCATGGATCAAGGTTGACTCAGCCTTCCATCCTTCCAAGGCTGGTAAAATGAGTGCCCAGCATGTTGGGGGGAATGCTAATTAACATGTGAACTGTCCAGAGAGTGCACTAAGTGCTGTGCGGTGGTATATAGGTGTGATTTCTTTGCCTTTTCCTTTGATTTTTGAAGCAGCAGAGGTCTTATGGATGAGAGGTGCTCTCTGTCAGGGTGGAACAGGTACTGTGATGGCGGAAACTGGGTTATGGTTTGCTGTCTTGTGGGGCAGAGGGGGAATAATTGTTGGGTTCCTTCTCATGCTAAAGAATGAAAGAAGCAGTGAGTAACATTCTTAACATGAACGTAAGCCTTGGAAGCCTCCAGTGGTTCTCTAGTGCCCAGGATACCTCCAACCCTCATTCCTCTGCAGGTCTGGGTTTTGCTGTCTGTCTTTTTCTTTTACTTTGAGGCTTGGGGAAACTTGCTTAGATTGAAGTCAGGGAGAATTCATGTCCCTTTGTCGCTCAGGGGAAAAGAAAGGAGGGTGAAACTGAACCTACACTGAAGGACAAGGAAAATTTAGAAGGGTTTATGTTGGAAAAACTGCAAAAGGCCAAACCGCAAGAAAGTATAATTTTAGATGCCTGTGCTTTGCTTAGCAGGTGCAGGATGTAACTTCAGATAACCAGTAAAAGCTAAATGTCAGACCACAAAGTCTGCCTCTTTGCTAATGGAACTCTCTATCACATTCCTCACATATGTCTCCTGTTTTTCATATACCATAAAATTTTGGGCTCTCCAGTTGGGAGGGGCTCTCAGCTTCTTTAATTTAGGGGAGAGAGAGTCACTAGCTGTCTGTAAGATCAAAGCATTCAATAAAAACAATCAATTTTGACAGCTGGTGTGATTTGTCTGTTTCTCGCTGAAGAATGGACCCAGGATACTCCATATACCCTAGCATCAGGGGTTCCACCAGCCAGGGGAGATTCCTGGAGATCATATGGCTATATGCCATTCTACGGCTCCCTACAATGTTCTGGGGGCATGGTCAGGACTTCATTCGGCCTGTGACACTCCCGGAAGTGGCACAGATGTGTTTGAGCATGTGCGGGGACATCACCATCCACTTCAGGTAGTGGCGTGGATGAATTTGCACATGTGTGGAGATATCTGAAGCCACTTCTGGGAGTGGTTCTGGACATGCATACGCATTGGTAGGTTCATCCCCCATCCACTTCAGGGAGCATCGAGGGAGCCACGGGCCGGATGAATTGGCATCAAGCCAGATCCGACCTGTGAGCTGTAGTTTGGACATCCCGGTTTAAAGGATCAAGGGCTTCTCTTTGATGCCAAATCTTCTGAAGTAACCAAACAGTAAACAAACAGTTAACTTAAATGGCAGCACACTATCAGTATACCAAACTCCTCCAATGATAATTTCAGTGTGTATAATGCACACAGGGTAATTCAAAACACATTTTTAGGATGTTTCGGACAATAAATTCCTTCAGCTAGATCAATGGCTCTGCTGTATCAGTGCTTATTTTCAATTTGAAATGAGTTTAGCTTGAAGAAGGATTTTATAGTCTGAAACATCCTCTTTTTTCAAAATATCTGTGTGCATATTTTAATAACAAGTTGTTGCCTGCTGCCTTACTGTACAGCTTATTTTGTATAGCTGAATGAAGGAAACCTTATCACTGTGCTGTGTATATACTTTGTGTACATTATGTATTGCAAGACATAAATATATATAAATCTCTCTCTCTTCTTTCCATCTTATTTCACTGCAAATGCAGACTCTGGATGTAATGTGTTATGAGTCAATAATGTTAACTTGCTACTTTGGGGAGTAATGAGGATGCAGTGACTTGTCTTTTGCAAAATAACAACAAAAATACATACGGTAATGTTATTTTACAGATTTATGTTTTCTCATTATATTTGTTATTTAAACTTACTTTTAATTGATAGGAAAAAGCCCTAATAAAGTGAGTTATGTAAACTGTAAATCAGAAAATGTAATGAGTTATTTGGGGAGAGAGGATAGCAATGGTGACTAGAATTCTCATGAAAGGTCTGCCGCCACTAGCATTTTAATCTCTGAGCCAAATGATAATTTTTGTGTGCCATTAAGTCAGATGTGGAGGCTGGTTGCCAGATACGTTCCAGTGGAGCTGAAATGTTCAAATTAAAAACCAGTAACAGTTTACCTTTTCCAGGTTCATCCTCATGTCCTGTTTGCTCTTGTTTAAGGAGATGATTCTTTTACTGGGAGCTCAAATTGATTCTTTCCAGTTCCTTTCCACTTCAAGGTGATGTTCCTTTTCTTGAGATGCCCCCCTCCCCACCGTCCCCAGTCTAGTTACCTCTGGGGTGTGTTTAAAAGGCAGAAGACCCACCTGGTGGTGGCAGTGTGCCAATGTGGTGATCAGGAATTTCAAGGGAAGAAAAGGTACAAAGGTTGGAGACAGGAGAGGGAAGGAGGGGAGAGGTGAAAGAAGAAAAAGATATGGATATTGAAATTGGAAAGGGTTCAGGCTACATTGAAGAAGAACCAATAGGGGCACAAGCTTGGAATAATTCAAGATCTAAAGAGAAATGGGGCCACAGTTATAACTGACATCAATCTGAACTGCACACTTTCGTGGATGAGTCCACAGGAGGCTGCAGGGCATTACCACAACTCTTTGGCCCAGTTTAATAATATCTGCATGTAAGTATCCACTGCGAAGCCTAGAGATGTTTCTCTATGGGTGAACAGAACCACCTGGGTTTCATCTCCCTTAGAAATCCTAAATGTCAACAAGCCTAGATACACAGACTTTGTCTTAAACATTTGTAGTGGTGAAAAGGGATGAGGTGAGATTTTGTGCACACAGACAAAACCGTTTCCTATGTGTGGCACCCTTTTGCCTGATTGATACACAAAGGGCCAATGTGACTTTTCATAATGTAATTTCACTTGTGCCTCCTTGGACCATGTAAGCCACCCTGCTTGGTGGTTCACATTATATTTCTTGAAGAACTTTAGAATGTAAGTTGTTAAAAAAAGATTTTGAGGTCTTCTTTTTAATACTGTGGAAAAGTACAAGGATTTGTTCTGATCTTACCCATGTCTCACCAGGACTGTCTTTTCCACCTTCATTCAAAAACCCAATGGGCATAAACCAACTAAGATTGACTTTACATCTAATTCAAGACTGTATGCCAGGGATTTTCAAATGCGGCCCACAGTACCATTTCATGTCCCCCTCCCAATGGTGACCACCACACCAGGAAGTGCCATGTGGTGGAGGAAGAGCAAAATGGCCATCCAGCCCCCAAAGCTGTTTGAGGGAATGTAACTCGGCCCCTGGCTTTAAAAAGTTGAGAAATCCTGCCATATACAGACATAAAAAAAGTGAAAGACTTGAACAAAGAGCAAAAGATGGGAAGGGAGAAAACTGAGAGTGGGACGGAATATATTAGGTAACACCGGTAGATGTGTCAAGCCACATCAGTTTAGGACGACCCTAACAGAATTTACAAAGTATGTGAAATATTTGAGGAATGGTTTTATCAGTGTCCCCTTCACTGATTTTCAATGGCCAAACAAGTCTTATCAGTTCTAGTCCACCAGGCTACCCACTACAACACAATGGCTCTCAACATATTTTATAATTCCCCATAGATCTAGATCAACAGTTCTAAAAATGCATTCTATATTTTCTTACATTTGTTTATTGTCTCTGCCTGTTAAATTCTTTTGTATTTTCTGTGACCAGGTCTGTGAAATCTTCAGATAATTCAGCAGAATATCACCTTGCATACAAACTGGTCACTGCAAAGATTTTCAGAACACTTCTTTGTGGTTCCTTCAAGGATTTTATCACTCTAAATTCAATTGAGCATAGAAGGATGGCTAGGTCAGGATAGAAAGAGATATCCAAAAGTAAATGCTATTAATCATATTTAAGCTTCCTTTCATTTAGGGTTGAAGATGAAGGGCTTAAGTCTCAGTAGCAGAGGTGGCTTTTGAAGAAGAATCTGAAGGAAGGGATGACTGGCATGGGGCAGTACCATCAGCAGACAGAGATGGACAATTCACACGAGGACTCTTTGTTTCACCATGGAAACAGATATGAAAGGAAATCTGTACTGGAGGAAGGATGTCTAAGGGAATAGTACAAACCTGGAAATATGTTTTCAAATCCTTTGTGGGAGTGGGGAGGCAGCAAACAATCGAGACCAGTGTGTGGGGTGGCCATTAGAAACACTGAAGAGAAACAGTGTGGGGAGTATTGGTAATAGTGGGTTCATATAAATTGCATCATATAGACCTAGCCTCAGAATGGATGACAATGAGATACTTGTATATAAGATCAGTGCCTAGAAGCCTCTTGGCCCATGCAATAGTGTAAGGGCAGTCACACCAAATAGCTTATCTCACCTGTTTACCAAGCTGTCAGAGAGGTTCCTTCCTTTAACTGGAAAGAGGAAGTGAAGGTGCCCTTGGTTATGCACTCATATGAGTGGAAAAGCAAAAGGAAGAATCACGTGTGTGATTCGTCTTACACAAATACTTTTTACCCAGTACAGTTTTGGTGCCTGTTAAACTGATATTTATGCTACGAAAAACCCAGGGAACATAGTTAAAAGTAGAGAAATCACATTGCAAACAAAAGTCCTCATAGTCAAAGCAATGGTATTCCTGATAGTAATGTATGGCTGTGAGAGTTGGACCATAAGAAAAGCTGAGTGCAGAAGAATAGACACTTTTGAAATGTGGTGTTGGGGGAGAGTTTTGAGGGTACCCTGGACAGTGAGGAGAACAAATAGGTCAATCTTAGAAGAAATCAACCCTGACTGCTCCTTGGAAAGTCAAATAGTAAAGATGAAGCTAAAGTACTTTGGACATCAAATGAAAAGAGAGGATTCACTTGAGAAGGCCTTAATGCTGGGAAAGGTTGAAGGCAAAAGAAGAAGGGGTGGCAGAAAATGAGATGGCTATATGGTGTTGTGGATGCAGTGGGCACAGTGTTGGGCGGGTTGAGAGGGATGGTGGAGAATAGAGGTGCCTGGCGTGCAGGCTCAGAACTGACTGTGCGACTGAACAACAACAAAAACTGATATTTCTGTGACAGCGATCAATATTCTAGAATACTGTAAGAACATGGTAGGTGGCAGTGACTGCATACAACACCTACCTTTTATTACAAAGCCATTCAACTCTACTCACTGGGAAAGGGTGGGCTTTTAAAAAATGTTGTTTTATATAATGCTATTTTTTCCTTTTGCTTGCTTGGTATCTGAATATCACGTATCTCCTGCTGCATCAGTTTAAAATGCCAGACTTTATTCTTTGCCTCATGGAAGATGGAAATATTTAACCTTAATTTGAATTTTAAAGGGACATCTGAGTGTTATATATTTAGCATTGTTTTATTTTGAGAGCTAGAAAATTGCAAGGGCTCTTGGGAAGGGAGGCCATCAGATTGCTAAAACTGGGAGTCAAAACATTGTCTCACATTTCTTAAATGTTGTTTTTACTTACATGCAGTTTTTCTGTTAGAGGTCATTGGAAGAAAATCAACTTGCATTGAAGATGTATGTCATGCCATAGAGACAGAAGAACACCCACCCTCTTTCCTAGAATGACCTTTACCTGCGCTGACTTTTCCTGACATTCTTCAGCCGCCCTTGACTGATATTCCCAAGGTTGATGATGTCACTTCCTTCTTATATTTCTGTCTTGACCCTCTCTGGCAGAGAACAAAAGAAACATGTAGCACAGGGGTTCTCAATGTTTTCCCTTCAAACAGTTGAATGGGCCGGATACATGGTTCCCCTGCCATAAACGCTGCTGTAAAATGCATCCGTGGCTGTTGTAAATGCATTTACGGCAGCTGCGGGTGTATTTACAATGGGTTTTTTTTTTGCTGTTTTCACTGCTTCCAGCGGCAGTAGCTGCAGGCTACATGAAATAGCACAATGGGCCAAGTCCAGCTCATGGACCATAGGTTGTGAACCCCTGATCTAGCATGTCTTCTCAAGGGATGAGAGGCCAGCCATATCTCCTGCATCTAGTTAGCGCCAGGATTTCTGTTATCTTTCCCATCTCAATGTCATTCTCTACTTCTGTGTCTAGGCTAGATGTGAAACTGCCAAAATGAAGTTGAAATTACTCTTGCTTCTTCCAGTATTGGTAAACACAATACATCTTGGCGCTATTAAGGCAGCACCATGATCAAAATCCAGTTAGTTATGGCTGTCACTGAAATGCAGTTATGGTAAATCTCTATGGTGAATTGCCACAAGTAAAGAAGTTAGCAAAGGCTTTTGCTATCGCACATTAACTCAGTGTACTAAAACTTCTTAACTTGTGGCTAATTGCATTACACTGGTATAAAAACTCAGTAGGGTTCTTGATACAAGGCAGGCACATCAAAACCTGGCAATCAATGTTATCTTTCTTGAAGGTGCTAATAATTTTGTCTTCTCCCTGGAGCACTCTAGTGAGTTCTCCCCACTCCCCTTGTCTTTTTCTATTCCAAGACATTTGTTGGTTGTATTCCATTATGTATCTTTGGACTAGCAAACATAGAGCGGAATATAGTGGAAATTCCAACTAACATTCAAATATTATGTTAGGGATTTAAAAGACACCAGAAAGTTAAAATTCCTACACTTTGTTGTTGCTCTACCACCACCTTCTTTTCAGATCACTTATCAGTTAAATCAGAGGTGGGCACATTTCATTATTGAATCTACCTTGATTTTAAGCAAGCAAGCTAGCACAATAGTAAGAACTCTGAAATCCATCAGAGGAATAACTAAGGATAAACATAAAGTTAATATTAAGAATGCTCAAGAATTAGATACTTGTGAATTTCATTATAACCTGATGGGGCTGCAGTGGCTCAGTGGTTAAGAAGCTCACCTTGTTAGCTGGAAGGCTGGCAAGTCAGCAGTTCAAGACCCAAGTACTGCATGATGGATTGAGTGTCTGTCTCTGTCCCAGTACCTGCCAACCTAGCAGTTTGAAAGCAAGAAATTGCAAGTAGATAATTAGGGACCATTTCAGTGGGGAAAAATATTGGGAACATGAAAGGAGCCTCATTCGGGCATCCCCTGAGGAAAGTTTCTCCAGCAAAAATCTTTTCAACACAGAACGACAACGACAACCTGGCACCTGCATTTCTCAGAACAATGTTTAACTTCAGTTATATATGCATGCTTTGAGCTGTAGCTTCATGTGTGGTTTTAAACATATTCAGAGAGTATTGTGGAAACAGCATGGATAAACTTTTTGATGAGCACTTCCAAAGTGTCAGAGGCTGGGGGGGAAAAGGCTTACTAAGAATTAAGGGACAGGGTGTGTTCTGCATAACTGACCTTTAGTAGATAAGTTGCCCTAAGCACATTTTATCAACACACATTTCCCCTTGCTTTTAATTACCATTGCAGCAATATTTTTCGATTAGTGCAACTATCAGTTCTATTAATAGAACAACTTAGGAGGGTAAAATAGAATTATGTGGAAGGAAGGAGATTATACTTGGAAATAATGTCCATAGGTACATGCTTAAGAGGTCCTACATTTACATCAGAGTTGCTATGGGTGACCTTGATTTAAGGACGGAATATTCCACAGCACATGGGTAGGTGGACATTATTTGCCTGAAATGCCAGTTATTTTGTATTGATTCTTGAAATGTGTGTCTACATGTGTTGGTCTTAACAGAGGTTTCCATTGTTAAGCAAGTTGACAGAGCACACCCTGGAGACCCCATGACCCTATCTCCACAAAACAGCTGTTCGGTGAGATGGGTTTCAGATGACCATTGGTGGCAATCTGCAGCAGCAGCAGAGATACCACTAAAATCAGCCATGGTTTCAAAGATCAGCTGGTGCCTTCTCCACTACTGCCACAGATGTTTGTTTGCTTGATTGATTGAAGTGGTCACTTTGAATAAAAACGTAAAAAATATTTTTTAAAATATGTTGCTCCATGACCATATACAGTAAGACCTCTGAAAGTTGACTACCCAAGGGACTGAAGGCCAGTGGTCAGTATATGGAGGTGGTCACCATATGGAACTATGGTACTGGTACGCACATGTGCCTCATTTTATTGTACAGCTTTTATTAGGGAATGTCATACAAAAACACACATAATAATAACACAGCAAAATCATTCCTACAGGCTATTGTTTTCTAGAAAACATAAAAGTCCAACCTTCTCCTGCTATGTCAGCTCTTTCAGTTCTTTCCTTTGTACCATCATGACTCAGTCAACTTTTTCAGTCAACTTGAATAGAGAAAAGACATAAAAGTAAAATCTTATTCTTTCTCATAAGACTGATTCGTACACATTGTTTGCTTCACTTTAAAACTGTGTTTTTCTTTAATTCACAATGGTTAGATGCATTGTTAATTGCACATTGTTAATCGCATGGCTTGCATGTATCTGTGTTGTGTGTGTATTTGTTTCATATTATCATTGGCCATTTTTTATCTATCCTGAAAAAAGGAAAAAGGAGGAACAAATTTGCAATATGTCTTTGTGCAATTTGTATTACAAAATCAATCCATAATTATCATTGTTAAACTGCCCAATCAAAGTCAATAACATTGTTTTCTTTGGTATTATTCTTGAAAGAAATTCATTGTTACCAATTCTGCATTTCACTTTTCTTGCCCTTGGTGCAGACTGGACTCAAGTTATAGAGAGTAAATTAATACCATGTGTCAAGATCCAGGTTGTCAAGATAAAACTTACAGAGATGGTCAGTACAGAGAGGTTGGCTTTCTATTGTGTACATATGGTGTAAGATCAGTCTATGAAATTTAGGTGAACTTAGGAAAGTGTTCAATATAGGGAGGTGGTCAACTATGGAGATTTTACCGTATTACATACAACTGTTTTGCACAATGGACTTGCAACTGATTCAAATGTGATGGGACTTGAAAGCATTTCTTTTCAATAGTGTAAGTTTACAATGTTTACTTTGATATTGTTGTCATGCCATCCTGAGAGTCTATATAAAGTATGAACATAAGATATTTCAGATCCCGTCCCCTAAACATTTCTGATTGTATCTACACAGTATTCATTGGATCCATAAATATTTCACATTGGGAGATAAACTAGACTCTACTCTACTCCACCCTCCTTCAAATTACCCACCAAACTTTTCAAATCCTCTTTACGAAGAATTAATGACAGCCTCTTAAGAGGAGGCTTCCTTTCTTTGGAAGTTTCTTTTTGTTCCTGTGATGGAACAGAATTAAGCTAAGAAGATAAGAACATCCAAAAGGACTGTGGAAAAGCACTCTTAAGACACAGAGAAAAATAGAGCTGCTGCAGAATCTTTAGAGAAGTTACACAAGGGTGGAAGGTGGAAGAAAAAGAACATTCGTTTCCTATTTTAAGCTGCCTGTCTGCCTGCCTGTCTTGGATACTTCCTTTACACAACCATTTTGGTTTGAAGTACAGCCACAATGAACTGGGAGAGGCAGTATTTATATTTAAAAACATTGTGGAAGAGATAAAAATATCATCACAGCTAAGTGGGTGTGTGACCTTCACATGATTTTGAAAACTTGTATTTTTACTCTCTCTCTCTCTCTCTCTCTGGCAATTGGAGAGCTTTGCCTATCTAGATTTACCTGGTCTGTTTTAATTGGTAAAACAGCAAGAGTATTTGTTCTACTGTTTGGTTTGCTGTGGAGTAGGCTGGCTCACTAGTTTGCTCCAGCTAGTTTGCTGGAGCAAACTAGCTTGTTCCCAAAATGTTTCTACCAACATGTTTCTACCCTGTCAGAGACTACTATAGTTTTGGTGCAAGGAGGACCACTCCATTTTGGTTTATTTCTAGTACACATGTTTGCTTTGGATAGAAACAAAGTGAGCTTCCTGCTTTATTTCCCAGCTGGTTTCTATATCACTAGTCACTTATATACCATAAGACATTCACTTAATGATATGGAGAAATTGGGAAATAAAATAGAGAAATTAAAAACTTCCTGTCCCTCCTTGATGGAGTGGGGTAAGAAGCAAAAACAATATTTTTAATTACTGTATATACTTGAGTATAAGCTGATTTTTCAGCACAAAAATGTGCTGAAAAAAGCAGACTCAGCTAATACTTGAGTCATCTGCTCTATTTTCCTGGTTGCACAGGAGATCTGCACATTTCATGTAGAAGTGATCTGGGTGGCTGAAGAGCTGGCCTTGATCACTTCTACAGCGGGCAAAACATCCTGAGGTGCTTTGCATGTCAATCTTTAGCAGCGAAAATGAGTCATTTTATGAATGTGCCTTTACTGTAATACGAGTGAAGTAATGTAACACTATATTTTCAGAATAAACATGATTTAATACAGATTCCCAAAACCACAGTATCTTCCCCAATCTACCCTGAGCTGTCACTCTATTTGGCATCGGTGCTTTGTCATCAGCACTCATAAACTCTGAGAAAATGACATCTCATTGTCCAGAGGTTATGGGTACCAGCTATTTATTTATGCATTTTATTAAGTTTTCATGATAGAAGCCACAAGGTTGCAAATAAACTTGGCTTCACAACATGCAGCATTCCCATTAATGCTAAATAAGTGGATGTCACCAATGACCCATCTTATACTTGTTGGGAAAGGAAAGCTACCCTCTGACACAAGTCGAAGTTTTTGCTGAGTACGAGGAAATTGTAGAAAGACTGGCTAGTACCGGGATCCTCAACCTGTGGCCCGTTGGCTGGATGTGGCTCATGACACCATTTCATGTGGCTCACCACCACCACACCAGGAAGTGCCATGTGGTGGAGGAAGGGCAAAATGGCTATCTGGCCCCTGAAGCTGTCTGAGGGAGTGTGACCTGACCCTTGGCTTTAAAAGGTTGATAACTCCTGGGCTAGTAGAGTTGTAGAATGACCTTGTAGCCATCAAATTTCACCCTTATGTTAGAAGATATGGACTTGATCCATGAAAGTTAACATTAAAATATAGCAGTTAGTCTTTAAGGTACCACAAAGTTTTTGTCTTTATCTTGTTTGTTCTGTTTTGTTTCTAGTCTGACATAGCAACGTCCTAGTCTTTTTCAAAATGCTAACATGGTCTTTTGAAAAGTAATGTTGCATGAACAATATCAATCTTCACATTAAAAAAATTACTTGGAAAGACTGTTTAGTGGTTGTAAGCAGAATATAACAGCATAAGAAGAACAGTTCTGGACCATGCCGATGGCTCAACTGATATGGTCTGTTCCTGGACAATTCCTCACATTTCACTTGGCACCTGGAGCCAGCAACTCAAATACTTCTTTTGTTCCCATGGAATTTAAAGTTGTACAAATCTGACCATTGATTTCTGTTTGTTTGCTTGCTTAGAGGAGATTGCCTGCCTTTCAAAATGTGCAGGGACATTTAAAATCGCTAACAAAACAATGATAAAAGTGGTGGAAGGCAGTTGGACATGTAGTTTGAAGCAGGGCAGGAAACCCCCCCCCCCAAAAAAAAAAAAACACTAAAGGTTAAAAGACCACGAAAATTAAAAGACCTCTGTCTGAGGAGTAAACAATATTAACACAAGGTAATTAAGTTCCAATCTGTACTTCAGTTTATGAGTCAGAGAGTGCAGTGACAGCCATGATGGTGGCAACAGTGACTAGGACAATTTTACATATTCTGGATGTCTGCTTTTTAAAAAGGGCACCAGGTCTTACATTTAAAATACAGAGAAGTCAAGAACAAAAATGAAGAATAATATAAAGTGCAACACAGCATCTCTCTGCAAGTATAATTTATAAGGCTGGTCTACCATGACTACATAAAATTTGGCCAGTCACATTCCACCAAATGCCTGGAAACAGAGAAGTACCTTCACCTTGATCATCTTGTTTCATAGCGGAATACCTTAAGTACCTTTTCTCAGACTAGGCTGAGGGGAGAGAACTCAAGGAAATGTGCTCTCTTGGGTTAATCCAGGGGTTCCCAACCTAAGGCTTGTGGGCCAGATCCAGCCTTGGTGCCATTTCATGTGGACCCCATGCCTCCAGGGGTATTGAGAAACAAAATGGCTGTTGGGACAAAATGGCCACCCCATCGTGCAGGCAGGGTAAAATGGCCATCTGGCCCTTGAAGCTGACTGAGAGATTGTGACCTGGTCCCCGGGTTGAAAAGATTGGGAACTCCTGGGTTAATCTGTTGGGCTCCCCTATAAGAAGTAGCCCCAGTTCTGCTTCCCTTCTATCTTTCTGTGTATCCTTTTCTCCCTACGCTTTCTGTGGCTCCTTGTTCTCCTCTCCCCTGTGACAATGCTTTTATTGTCTCTTCTTGTTGGCCTCTTCTTTCATTCCCATTTCTTCCCCATCCCCCGGACTCTGGGATTTGAGACAAATTAGGTCTACCAGAGGTTTCAACTCCTGGTTAGTGGAAGTCTTTTAAAATTAGTTCCAGAGCTATGGATAGGTTGGATGTGTGGGTAGTTCACCCCATTCTCTAAACCACCCAAGAGCAGGCTCCAAAATGGAAGGTCACTCTTAAAGCAAGAATACATTTTTATTATTGTCATGAGTATCATATAGTTTTAGACACTTCTTCAGGGTTCCACCTGTTTGTGAGACTGGGTGAAAAATGCATTATGTGCTCATGTATATCAGCACATGTGTATACACCATTACTTGATTTGGGGTTACTATTCCCCCATCAATGTTAAATTGGTAGTGCCAGTGTGTTTGCTTATATTGTTGTGTACTGCCATGTTGATTCTGATATATGTCAACCTTGAAAAAGATTTCAAGGTCTGAAAATATTTAAGAGTGGAGAGTTTCCACAGCTAAGGCAGGATCTGATATTCTATCTGTCATACCATACTGTTTCTGATGTTTCTTTTGCATCTCTGTAAACTTAGCTGTTTTTTTTTACAATTATATCTTCCAGGGGTATGATGGACACCATGGGAGGGTGCTGGACATGGGCGAGGGGCAATGACCAAGGGATGGGGGAAAAGGCTGCCCCCAGGAACTGCTTGGTCACCGCCCCTAGTTTGCTCCACCCAGTGCATGGCACTTTAGAATAAACCATTGCTCTAAGCTGAAGGAGGGAGCTTGGAGCAATGGCTTAATCTAAAGTATCATGCGCCAGGTGGATAAAATAATATTAAAATTATTATTTGCACCCCAGGGCACCAGAGGCGAAGGCGCACCAGGATAAATCCTCCTGCCCCGGTGGCCCAGCCCATGCCTGATATGTTCCACTATTTCCAAGCTGCCTTAGAAAGCAACAGTTGTTACAGGGAAGAATTTTTCCTGGGGCAGTTCACAAAATCACAGAGGAAGCAGATAATTACCTCCTTATACCAGCAATTTTTATAACATCCTTGTGATTAACACTGCTTGTTAACTTAGAATCAGAGAACTGCAGAGCTTAGAAGGGACCCTATGGATCATCAAGTTCAGCCCCTGTCAATGGAGACAAAGTGAGGAATCAACATCTCAATTTCTGGCTCTGTGGCAAGATACCTAAACCATTGAGCAAATCCAAAATTTCTACAGAACTAACAGACCCTATGTCTTACACAGCCCTTATTGAACAGCAGTGTGAGGGGAATGCCCAATAGCTGAACCAATTCATAGAACAATATCAAATGGTACCACAATGAAATTACAGTTGTACCTCGGTTAAAGAGCATAATGTGTTCCACAGGATTGCTCTTTAAGCGAATTTGCTCTTTAAGCAAAACACCATTGTAAGTGACCCATTGTGACTTCTGGCTGGGGGGAATTGTGAACCCCGATTTATTTGTTAAGTGAGTTTTGGGTTGGTTTTATTTGTTAAGCGAAGCGAACATTCAGAGAAAATTCTGCTCTTTAAGCAAGTTACTCTTTAAGCGAGGTGCTCTTTATGCAAGGTTTGACTGTATTTGAATATACATATTTTTTTTTAAAGCTGATGTGTCTTAAGTCAATGCTGGAATGTTTCTGCTTTCTGCACTGCTAACTGCAAATTCCATTCTGTCAACATATTCTCGAGCCCAAAGGCATCACAAAATGCTAACTGTGAAACATCTCTCTCCCTTTTATAGTAAATTTCCATCCCATCACTGCATTAACCATTCTTAAAATGCTTCACCATGATGAAATAACTATTTTAAAATTGTAACATTGAAGAATAACAGGATTTAAAAAAGAAGAAAAGAATTAACTTGGAAGGAATGGTTTTCATTGAACTTATGTGCTTCATAGAACTTGAGAACAAGAAAATATCTGGGTAGATTAGCTTTCCCCTCTCAGCCAATGTCATGCTTCTTTAGGATTTTAGAGAATGACATGCTTAAATATTGACAGATTCTGTACAGAAGCAGGAGTGGAAGGGAAACAGGTCAGTAACATATGAATGTGACATAGTGGCTGAAATGCTGTTACTTAGCATAATAAGTCACAGCTAGAGTTATGCCCATTTAATCAGTGCAACTACTAAGAAACTGACTCAGTGAATCCTACAATGGGTTTATTGTAGTTATGACTTATTATGCTAGGCAACAGAATGTCATCTGTTAAGTCAAACTACTGGCTCAGCTAGCTCAGCATTACTTTATATTTATTGGGCATGTGGGACCTTTCAGATGTTTTTGGATGGCATCTCCTGTGATCCACCAACCTTGGCAATGCTGGCAAGAGCTGATGGGATTTAGAGGCTCCAAATCTCTGGTGGGCCACATTTTAGCCACACTTTGCTTAAAGATACTGGAAGAAGCTTCTTGGGAGGCACTGCCCAGCCTCACAGATAGATGGAAAAGAATAACACAGAGGTTGGATACGTCACATCTTTGTATTGATGGAGTTCCTACTTGAGGCTAGCAATTTAAATGGAAACCTTTTGTAAGTTTGTTTACATTCCGAGTTTAAAAATGAAACGTTGTACTGCAGCTAGCTGCTGGGAATTCTCTTTAAGAACTCTATGTCTTCAAAAGTTCAACCCATGCATTTAAAAGCAAGCATCACTATGCTTTGTGGTGCTTACTGCCAGATACATATGCATAGCATTTCAGTCTGTGTGTGTTCCAAATTGTTAGATGCTTTGGATCCAGCTGAAGTATATAAAGAATGTTTGGTTTTTCATTCTTTTTGACTTAGGTTATCTGAAGAAGACACTGAAACAAGGAATGCCAATTCTGTATGAGATTTCTTATACAGTAAAACCTAGCATAAAGAGTGCCTCACTTAGAGAGTAACTTGCTTAAAGAGCAGAATTTTCTCTGAATGGTCGCCTCGCTTAACAAATAAAACCAACCAAAAACTCGCTCAACAAAAAAATATCGGATTTCACAATCCCCCCCCCCCCACCAGAAGTCACAATTGGTCACTTAAAATGCGGTTTTGCTTAAAGATTTGCTTAAAGAACAATCCCGTGGAACGCATTATGCTCTTTAAGCGAGGTACCACTGTATTCAGATAAAAGCAAGTGTGTTATGTTCTTTTGCTAATTAAGGCCTCTATATTTGCACAGACTATCTCTGTGCAAAAGTAGTATGCTTTTCTTTTGAGATACAAAGCACATACATCTAGAAAGCACAAATGGATTGGCTGATTGTAAAAAAAAATCCTTCAGATGCTTCTATGCAGAGAAAAAGTAACAATTTTGTTTCTGCATAATTTGCTTGCTTCACACAGTTTGTTTCATTTTGATTCATTTGAGAAAACATGTTCACATTATTTTCTCTGGTCAGGAATGTCACCAAATATTATCTCACGTTCTCACTGGACAAATATGTTTGTTTGTTTACCATATACTAGCAAGCTACTATGGGTGGTGGAAACACTATAATTAAAGATCCAGACATGAACATTCACATAAAAATACACATCCAAAAAGTCAATGAGTAGAAAAGAACTTACGAGGAGAATGTCAAATATAATATCGTAAATCAGTGAAACAATAATATTAGTTCAGAACAAAAGATTACTCAATAAACAAGTCCAAGAAAGCATCCCTAAAGACAGCCATCTTCAGCTGTTTTTTGAAGTATTGCAAAGACAGTGTCAACCAAATTTCTACACAGGAAGGGTGTTTTCACAGAATTACAGAATCACAAAATAATGGTATTGTAATGGCGCCTATAAGGCAATGAATCCAACCCTCTGCTGAATACAGGTGTCTAAAGTACATCAGACAGAATGTTGTATAGGTTTCTCTTGATGGACAGTTCACCACCTTCTGAGGTAATTGATTCCACTGCATTCTTTTCTAACAGTAAGCAAGTGTTTCAAGATAATATAATAATAAGGCCAATCCTTATGAAAACTAATTTGGTAACAGAAGATTTGAACAACTACAGATCCACCTCAAAGATTCCTTTCTTGGGCAAGTTAATCAAGAGGTTGGGATCTGATTTATCGCAGACAGAGAAACTGATAGTCTGGATCCATTGGGGTTTAGACTGAAATATTTTCACGGTACTGAAACAGCAATGGTCCAAAGGGAAACCAGAAATAATTCAATCCTGCTTGTCCTGGATCTTTCTGTGGCATTTGGTAAAATTGACCACAATATCCTTCTGAGATGGCTATCAAATTTAGGGGTTGGGGACTCCATTCTTCAGTGGTTTTGGTCCTTTTTTGCTGGCCATTCCCTGATGGTACAGCTTGGGACCTCTGTTATGGCTATCCTTTTAAAATTTTAAAACACATGACAAAACTCCCAAACCTAACAAAACCAAGAAGATTAGGTACCTGTGTTTTGTACTGGAGTTCTGATTTTTCATGGTGTTGGATAGATCATGCAACTGTCTCATGGTACTGATATCACTTGTTTAATTTATTGTGATTCTGAACAAATGTAGTTTTTTGCAATTGTAATAGGAAAAGGAATAAGACAAGGCTGCGTTTTGTCACCCTGCTTATTTAACTTAAATGCAGAGCACATAATGTGCAATGCAGGGCTGGATGAATCAAAAGTTGGAATTAAAATCGCTGGGAGAAATATGAATAATTTGAGCTATGCAGATGATACTACCCTAATGGCAGAAAGTGAAGAAGACCTAAAGAAACTCTTGCTTAGGTTGAAGGAGGAGAGGGCAAAAGCTGGCTTGAGACTTAACATCAAGAAAACCAAGATACAATAATGGCAACAGGCCCTATCAGTCCCTGGAAAATAGATGGGGAAGAAATAAAAGCAGTGACAGACTTTACATTCTTAGGTTCCAAGATCACTGCAGATGGAGATTACAGCCATGAAATAAAAAGGTGACTAATTCTTGGGAAGAAACTATGAGAAATTTGGGCAACATAGTTAAAAGTAGAGACATCACCTTGCAAACAAAAGTCCACATAGTCAAATCAATGGTATTTCCAGTAGTGATTGTGTTTGTGAGAGCTGGACCATAAGGACAGCTGAGTGCAGAAGAATAGATGCCTTTGAGATGTGGTGCTGGAGGAGAGTTTTGAGAGTACCCTGGATAGCAAGGAGAACAAATAGGTTGATCTTAGAAGAAATCAACCCTGACTGCTCTTTAGAAGGACAAACAGTAAATATGAAACTAAAGTACTTTGGACATCAAATGAGTAGAGAAGATTCACTTGAGAAAGTCTTGATGCTGGGAAAGGTGGAGGGCAAAAGAAGAAGGGGGCAGCAGAGAATGAGATGGCTAGATGGTATTGTTGATGCAATGGGCACAAAGTTGAGCGGGCTGAGGAGGATGGTGAAGGATAGGCGTGCCTGGTGTGCAGTGGTTCTTGGTGTTGCAAAGGATCAGAGTCGACTGTGCAACTGAACAACAACAACAAAAATTCTGCCTTGAGCCCCTTCACTGGGGCTCAAGGCAGAAAAAGTGACAAGAAATGGCCTGTCTCAGAAAAAGACTTGGTAACAGAAAGATTTTCTGCACATTTCTGCACATAAAAATAATAATGCACTGTCAAGTCAATTCTGACTTATGGCACCCCTTTATAGCGTTTTCCGGTGCACATGTTCAAAAATAAAAGGTGACAGTTTCCAACACCATTACTACCCATGGATCAGACTTTCTTTTCAAAACTACTAATGCCACAATTTATTGGTCTTTATAGTACTGCAAGTGTATTTGTTTTACTATAACAGATTAACGTAGAGGAAAAACAGCAATTGCTTTATAATCTCATCCAGCCTTCTTTCAAGCATCTGAACAAAATATGGACTGATTCCCTGCTGGCAGCATGTACAGTTTTTGCTTGTCTCTGTTTTATACCAAAACATGAAAATATTTTTTTTTAAATGTAGAAACTCAGTTCTGTCTAATCTGTTGTTTTGGCTGCTTGCCTGGTGTGTACATAATAAATTAACATAGGAAGGCAATTGCTTTTCTCAGTCACTCCACTCTGGTGTTTTGATGCCAGGCAAATTGTTGAACTTAAAGCTGTGCTGGCCCGCTGGCATGTACAGGTTTTGCAGGCAATTGGGTTATTCTGCCAGTTCGGCAGGGCACTACAAAGGGGGGGGGGGGAAGCATCTCATTGCGGCAATCAGATAGCGATAGTTCAGCAGCCACATCCAACTGCTGAACATGGATTCCAATGGATTAATCTCTTCTGTCATGTTCTTTGGCAGTGCAAAGCACAACTTTTTATGATTACTGTCATGTCCCTTTGGAAGAAATCTTCCCTGAAATATTTTCATTTGGTGGCCTTTCCTCCTGTTCCTTAATGTTAGAAGCAGGAAATAAAGAATACAGGTTGACCCCTATCAGTTGACCCCTATTCCGTTCCTGTGGTTTCAGGTCAAAAAAATCTGCAATTAAAAAATCTTAAAATACATAAGAAATATGTATTCATATGGCATATTACTGGAGCTGGGCACTAAAGCTGAATGTAATGTTTACAAGGAACAGAGGCAGCTATTTTGGTAGGTGTCATGTCGAACAACAGAGGCATTTGAAAACCATCCCTTGCTTCTATGACTCAGGTATGTGTGTTAAAGATAGGGTTTGCTGTTAACCACAGTTTTAAGATATTCACAGCAGGATATGGAACTCTAGAGGGGTTCATAAAATCTAATCTACATCTGTAGACACCTCCTCTTTGCAACCTCCACATACAGAGTGTGTTATCTTCCGAAGATTGTGAATAATGATTCTACCTCCATGAAGGAAAGTGGACAGAAGAAAGTTAAGTTACTGTATGTTAAGCCCTCCTCTATTTTATTAAACCCTGTTTTGTTGCAACCCTCATGTCCAACATTCATGACATACAGGATGAAGGAAGGTAACCTGTCTAGGTTTGTCAGGGCTGGCAGGACTCTTGGAGATATTGAGACAGTGGTGGGCATCAGCAGGTTTGCACCAGTTTGCCAGAACCAGCAGCAGAAATTCTGGCTGGCCCTGCCCACCCAAGTTTTGAAATAAAGTAGTAGTCCTAATTTGGGTGCAATGCAGGGCTTTCCCCCTGGCCATGCCCGCCATACCACACCCACAGTGTGGTAGTAATTTTTTTTTGGCACCCACCACTGTATTGAGATAATATGTGGACATTTTTGATGATAATTTTTATAGTCTAACGTTGGAGGAAATACTTTAGATGTACAGTATTTTGTTAAATGCTCTGCACATTGCAGGAGTCATTTAGCATTCCAGCTGTGATCACTTTTACATCTTTGTGTTAATTCACGAGCCTTTGCCAGTTTGGGGATGGCAGTCCTTTTCCAATTTTCTTTCCATGCAGTATGTTGGTCGCTTCTCGGCCTTTTGGCTAAGATCAGCTGTATTATGTTTATTTATTTATTTATTTATTGGTTGCTCATAATGAAAATAGGCCTGAGAGGAGGATGGAGATATACGTTAACATTGCCAGTTATCACAATACACTAGTACCCCGAATAACGTTATGACTTGGTTCCACAAGTCCCGTCGTTATTCGGGTTTTAAAGTTGGGCAATACATTGAACACACAATGTTAAAAAAAGCCCTGTTTCCCTGGAGGCTGCAGGAAGCGAGAACATCGGGATTTGAATCCTGACATTTTGCCTTGCTGCTGCCTCCAGGGAGGTGGGAGAACTTTGGAAACAGCTTGGAGCGGGTTTCCCCACCTCCCTGGACCCGGCGGGGGGGTCAGAGCCCCCAAAATTGGTAAAAAAAACGTCCGTTTTTTTACCAATTTTGGGGTTTCTGACCTCCCCGCTGGGTCCAGGGAGGTGTGGGGACCCGATCCAAGGTGTTTCTGGGCTTCCCCGACGTCCTGAGCCGGTGCAGGAAGCCAGAACATCGGGATTCGAAATCTGACATTCTGGCTTCCTGCACTGGCTCAGGACGTCGGGGAAGCCCAGAAACACCTTGGATCAGGTCTGCCCACCTCCCTGGACCCGGCGGGGGGGTCAGAAACCCCAAAATTGGTAAAAAAAATGGACGTTTTTTTTACCAATTTTGGGGGCTCTGACCCCCCCGCCGGGTCCAGGGAGGTGTGGGGACCCGATCCAAGGTGTTTCTGCGCTTCCCCGACGTCCTGAGCCGGTGCAGGAAGCCAGAACATCGGGATTCGAAATCTGACATTCTGGCTTCCTGCACTGGCTCAGGACGTCGGGGAAGCCCAGAAACACCTCCAGAGAGATCAGAGGACCCGATCTACAGCTGCAGGGTGGCTGGGGAAGCTGACGGGGACTCCCTGTCGGCTTCCCTAGCCACCCGCCCATGCCTCCGCAGCTGTGGGGTGGCTGGGTAAGCCGATGGGGGAGCCCCCCGTCAGCTTTCCAGCCTCCCCACCCCTGCCTCCGTAGCTGCAGGGTGGCTGGGAAGCTGAACGGAGAACCCCGTTCAGCTTTCCACCCACCCTGCTGCTAAGAACGACTGTTTTGTGTAACGTTAAAATCGCGTTACTCGATACAAGATGTTTCCGAAAATCTTGTAACGTTATGCGGATTTAACGATATACGGTACTCGCGTTATACGGGGTATTACTGTAGTTTCAAACAGTGTTTGTTTCTTTGCAGGCTATAGAGGGAAGTAAAATAAAGGTAAAGGTTTCCCTTGCTTGAAAGCCAGTTGTATCCAACTCTAGGGGTTAGTGCTCATTGTCGGGGTTCCAGGGGGTTCTAAGAGGCTTTGGTGGTGACAGAGTGCTGTATATGATGTAATCTACCACAACTCCCTCCTTGCAGCAACTGCCAACCTCCTGATGGACCCAAATACCCTGATCTTACCTAGTCACAGAGAGTGTGGCTTTCCCATAGTAGTGTGGATGTAGCGGCAGCAGTAGTGTGTGGTAGAAGCAGAGAGTTAGGTGCCAGTGCTATTCCCAAGTAGAATCCAACAAGGTAAAGTCCCAAAACAGAACTTTATTTTGTATTCCATAAGATAAAGAAGCAAAAGCTGTGAAGAATAAACTTCCCAAATTCCAAAGATCCAGAAATGATCCAGAAATGTCCATGAAATATTTCAAAGAGCCAATGAGTCCATTAGAATGTCCGTAAGCCTGTGGAGCAAAAGAACCCCCCAAAGTCCATCAGTCCTTGAAAGGGCCAAATGGCCAAAAATCAGCAAAGTCCAATTCCATAGGATGGCAACATTTCAGGGTAATCCAACATAGTCCAATTCCTTCAGTTTCATTGGGCAGCATCCTGCCATGGGTAGTTGTTCCCCAAAGAGAATTTAGTTCAACTAACATGAGCCTGTTGGCCCTGGGTTAGAGAACCGATTTGGGGTCTGAAAAGGCACGTCTTAAATAGGGAAAATGAGTAGTTACCAACCCCTTAGGAATGCATTACATAAGGGGAAAATCCCCCTCCACAAGTGTTTCCTTCTCCTTTTGGAATTAAATGACCTAATGGGAAGGCACCTGAGCCTCCATGGAATGAAATGTGCTTACCTCATGGGAAAACAGCTGGGCTTCCATGGGAATGGAATGTATTGATGTCATGGGAAAGTCCCTGTTCTTACAGGTGTCTTCCCAAAGGTGTCTGGAAACTAACCTTTCCCCTCTATTATTTTGGGCCTGTGATGTCATGTCTTACTTGACAGACACCTGGTGTTGACCTAATCTCTGGGGAATCTGAGATATGTATAAACAACAGAAAGAATGCAGACAGCTGTGTCACAATTTGATCAGCTAAAGTAAAGCAAGTAACTATGGCGACCCTAGGATCATGACACTCATTTGTTTCAAAGCCGAAGAACTAGCACCGTCTGCTTCTGCAGATGTTTCTGTAGTCATGTGGCAGGCATGACCACACACTGGAGCACACAGAACACTGTTTACCTTCTATGGTGGTAAGGCTTGGCCTGACCCTCTGCTTTGGGCTTCTCCAATGTTTCTTTCCGAGCTGCTTTTACCAGCTGCTCCAAGAAACTTACCTAAAACTCAAGGGTCCAGGGAACAGTACCAGCTATCCAGCCAAAGGCTGCAAACCGCTGGGGCTTATCTGTGAAGTACAGGGCCCAGAGGGATAAGGAGAGTATGGTTTAATGTGGTAACGTGTGGCGTATGGCATAACTCTTGTTTTACCCCCTCTACCAATAAACAGACATTTGATGAAGAAAAGTTGTTTTATTGTTCTTGAAGCATAGTTCAGGAAAAGCAGATCTCTCAATGATTTAGGATACAGATCTCAGCATTAAAATTAAACTAATCAAACAGTACGTTTAGGAAACAACACATTCAGACTTCCCCCCAGAAATGAAACTAAAACCTGGCTACCCTAGGTAATCATATTTAAATCTCGTTGAGAGACTAGGCCTGGTAGAATAACCCCCTCCTCTCTCTCTCTCTCTCTCTGAGGTGTCTGGTTCAGAGGAACCCCAGATTTGAACTAACTCCCAAACCCATGTGCTTAATTGAAAGACATGAGCTTGGCCTACCTAATTAGCATCCAGCCAATCAGGGCCCAGTGTTGGTGTAAGCATTCACTGGTTCCCATAACAAAAGTATGGAATTCCCAGAATCTGGTTGTGTAGTACATTCCAGTCCTAGAGGAAAGACAAACATGAAGCTTCTAGTGCGCACATCTGCAAGATAAGGGCTACAGGAAACATGTGAGCCTCTTGCAAAAAGCAAAGCTACATCCTAAGACAGTTTAAGAACCATAGAAACTCCATCTTGAATATGTGAGTAACTTGGAACCTCGAAAATATTACACTTTCCCACCAAAGTGGTCCCTATTTATCTACTTGCAATTTCTTGCTTTCGAACTGCTAGGTTGGTAGGAGCTGGGACAAATACAGGAGCTCATTCCATCCTGCAATACTCAGGAATTGAACTGCTGACCTCCCGCCTTCCAGTCAGCGTCTTAGCCACTTGAGCCACTGTAGTCCCTATAGGGGCAAGTGAAATAGATGAGTCAAAAATTAAGGAGCTAGTTTTCCAGAGACTAGCCTTATTCTTCTTCTTTCACATCCCGATTAAACCCTGGACTACCAAAATGAAGCCACTTTGTTGGCCAAACTTAAGTCCTCATTGATGCATGTTTCTGGTAGTATTCAGCAGACCAGCAAATGAGCTGGATTCTGTATCTCTCCACATTCGCACAGTGTGTTGTTGTCCACCAGCATCCCCCACTTGAGCTTGTTGGTTTTGCATTTAGGGACTCCAAACCTCAGTCTATTCAGAGTCCTCCAAGTGACGTAGAGGAGGTTGAGTGCTTCAGCTATAGCCTCCTTTAATGTTGTTCCTTGTCCAGTGAGCTCTGTCCTCCATCTGTTAATTTGGTTTTACTCTTTTGTACCCCCAGGAGTGTTTGTTCTTGCCATAAAGGACTAGCCTTACAACTCCTCATCTTTCTGGTTTTCCATTCAGACAGTGCCTACTCAAACAATGCTGGCAGAACCAGAGGAAGCAGACCTAGGAGGGGGAAGGAATGCAAAGGCATTGATTATGTACAGAGGAGACCTCTTTTGAGGCAGCTGGCTAGATGACTCTGGAAAAAACACCACGTTTTTCTCTTGCTGTTTTGCTTTACAAGTTTGGCAAAAAGATGCTGCTGCTGTTTTGCCATATGCGTTGTTTGCTGCCCTTCCCTCTCCTGCTGATCAGTTCCTTTCACTTCTGTTATGCTTTTCCTTTCACACTTAATCCTGAAGGAATGTACCTTCTCTTGTTAGTTAGACTTTAGGGGGGAAATATTGAACACTACACCATCCAAACAGAAGGGGTTGTCTGGTAACTGAGTTGAACTGTGTTGCAGGAGTTCAGTTGTGATAACGAAGAATAATGAGGGCATTTCAGAAATGTAGGCAAGGGATTAAATTACCTTCTCTGTGTTGTTTACACCCCCAGTCACCAGAATAGCATTTTCTAGCCATGAATAAAATTCACATAGTTTAACCTTGGGGGGGGGGGGGGAGAGGACAGACAAATTCAGCCTTCCTCTGCCTGTCTCTTTGTTCTTACTATCTTCTCTGCCTTAACTCATTTCCTAGTTAGCAGGCATATCATGGCTAGCAACTCACAATGTTTACTAGTTAGAATGTTAAGAAGTTGCCATTGATTGTTCTGCCCCATTAGCAGTGGCTTTAATATGGAGTGGTGTCATCACTGATGATGGGATAGCTTTTATAATGCACATGACATTTACTTATTCCCCTCTTCCAGGAGCTAAGCCAAGCCTGTACAAATTGTGGAGAGGAATGTATCATGTTTGTCAGTATTACGAACTCCCACATGTTAAACTTCATGCTCTCTCCATCCATGGGGAAGGTCATTTTGTAACTGCTTGCTGTGCAAAGATGAGCTTGTCCAAAAGAAACTTGGTTGAAGAGGTTTGGCCAGTGATATTGTCCTCAGTAGTTCCAGGGCCATTCTGGAAAATCCTGTATTCTTTTTAAGTTGTTTGTTTGCAATGAATGTCTCACTGCTGTCTTGTATGGATGTTTTTCTAGTGCCAAGAATTAACAAACCATAGGCAATTATAGCAACAATAATCCTCATTGAGGACTGCTTGCATGAAAGTTGGCTGTGATGGATTTATTCTAAAGAGGGGAAGGAATTTATTTATTTATTTATTTATTTATTCACGTTTGCTATCCCGCCCCAATCGGGTAAACCCGACTCTGGGCGGCTTACAGCATAGCTAAAAACACAGACCGAATCCAATAAAAATAATAATGTTTAAAACCTTAGGAATTCATAGGAAAGAATTCATAAGAAAAGATTAAAAACAGCGTAACGGATAAAACCTGGGGCAGGAGGGGTGGTTGTCCCTCAAATCAACCAGCCTGTATGGGATCTCGTGTTACTGGGTCCCCACACATGCTCCGCCAGCCAGGTCTTTAAGCCTCTTCGAAAAGGCAAGAGCTCTGCCTGTAGGCGCAGTTCCGTTGGGAGAAGGTTCCAAAGAGCCGGGGCGAACACAGAGAAGGCCCTCCTCCTAGTGCTAGTGAGGCGGGCCTCTCTAGCCGATGGAATAACAAGAGAACCCCTCCAGTCCGCCCTGGTGGGACGGACAGACGTTCTTAGGGTGACGCGGTCTCTTAGGTATCCTGGCCCACTACCATATAGGGCTTTAAAGGTAATAACCAGCACCTTGAATTGCACCCGGAGACATACTGGCAACCAGTGCAGCTCCCGGAGCAGTGGTGCTGCACGAGCATATCGCCCGCGCCCCATCACTACCCGGGCCGCCGAATTTTGGACCAGCTGTAGTCTCCGAATGGTCACCAGGGGCAGCCCCATGTAGAGCGCATTGCAGTAGTCAAGTCTGGAGGTGACCAGAGCATGTGTAACCATGAGCAAGGTGCCCCGGTCTAGGAGTGGGCGTAACTGGCGTATTACACGAAGTTGTGTAAAAGCCCTCCTGGCCACGACTGCCACCTGTTCTTCGAACAGTAGTTGTGAGTCCAGGAGGACCCCCAGGTTGCGCACCGGGTCCGTTTGGGGCAGAACCGCCCCATCCAGAACCAAAGCTAGTAGCTCCTGTGATAACACGGGGCCCCTTACCCATAGCCACTCAGTCTTGCCGGGATTCAGTTGTAGCCCGTTTTAAAACCACTGGTTTTAAATGGTTTAAAACCACTGTTGGGGCCTAAGGCAGGGGTGCCCAAACTATAGCCTGGGGGCCGGATCCATCCCCCAGGCCATAGTGACCAGCCCCCTGATCCATGTGACTGGCCCACGGCCCAAAATGTTTAGGCATCCATGCCCTAAGGGACTTCTACATGAGAAAACAAAGTGTTTGAAAGCACAGACATTCTTTGTCTCCCACCTATTCCACTACCACTCCAACCTCCTTCCATCAAAATATTACTGCTAAAGGCACATCATGAGCCATGACGGAACATCTTGCAAGTGTACTTCCTGGCCCAAATCAGACAGGTAGACCCAAGCATCCTAATCATGTGAATAATGCACCAGTAGTTGATCCACATGCCATCAGCTTGTTCACTGATGTGGCTTTCCACTTGTGGCACCTTTCTTGTCACCAGATCAGTTCTCCTAGGGTGCAACACCCCTGGGCACATGCACCTCTCCAGCAGATCTGACCATATCAAAGAGGTGCTAGGAAGCCAGAGCTGTAAAAGTTCTAAATCTTCTGGAATTGGCATCATCAAGCCTGAAGGACAAAGACAACAGAGCAGACCCAGAGGAAGGTGGAGAGATAACATCAAAGAAAAATTACAAGAACAGCAAATAACACTGGTGGAGGCCACTAGAAGTGCCAGAACAAGAACCTTGACAACCAATGGGGAAGAAGAAGAAGAAGAAGGGGAGGAGGAGGAAGGGGAAGAAGAGGAAGAGGAGGAGGAGGAGGAGGAGGAGGATGACTGAAAGCAGCCAAAGGGAGGTACTGTACTTCTAATCTCTGGCTGAGTTTGGCCGGGCCTCCTCCTTTACTGGACATCTGGCAGCACTGCCCAGGATTGTTATTGGACATGAGAGGCACATAGGTAGAAAGGTCCAGATGGTTGATGTCCCAGGCACTCTGTTCCACCAGGTTACAAACTAGTCTCCCTGGTAATTGTAAAGGGGGGGGGGGAGGTCCATGGCATCAGTGATAGCTGGCCTCATCCACTGCCCTGCCCTGCCCACCTCCTCCTCCTCCTCCTCTTACCCCACTCCAGATGCGAATCCATTTGGGTCTGGGCACCCGGAGAGGGGTGAGGCTGAGCCGGCAGTTACTCTGCTGCAGTTACTCTTTAAAGGAAAATTAGAGTATCGAAGTGTAATTGTTAACTAATGGTCTGACGAAGTGGACTCGGTCCACAAAAGCTCACATTAACCATGCCCACCCAGTCACCTGGCTATGCCCACAGCGTTGGCCACACTCACAGAGTTGGCCACTCCCACAGTGTGGTAGTAAAAGTTTTTGAAGCCCACTACTGCATGGCATATAGGATGAAGAATCAGTGCCCCCAAATTCCAGGCCTTTTGTATTGTGTTTGAAATCCTCTGAATAGTCTGACAAGTAAACATCCTACATATTATATTACTTAAGAGCAGCCAACCTGCAGAAAACCTGAGCCCATAAAGAATAATGTTGTCCTAAACACGACACCAGGCAGCTATCTTCTGCATCTATAAAGAAGCCAGGCTCCATGTGAAAGATCATTTTAAAGATTAACGGCTTTGATTCAGGGCTGTAGGAGGTGGTCAGAAAATCTTTAAAGGTCATCGGTGCTGAGATTTTTGAAGAAGGATGTGACTGCCTCAGAGTCACTTGTAATAAATCATGCAGATAGGAGCTATTACAACCTTCACATTTCTCACTCTCTCCATGTTTCCACAGAGGAGGACCACAAATGTATTGTGTGTATGATACATGGCTTGTTTCATGCTCTGTCCTGAAAGCACAGCTACTTGCTGTGAGATTTCCATCATTGTTGCTACAATATACAGCAACATACATCCAGAATCTAATTCTATAGCCATCTGCATGTGTCCAGCATTGATGTTCTGGATCCAGTTAGAAACACCTTTAACATCAATGGGGCATAATCAGGTGCAGTTTTCTAGTCCTGGAGATCAGCAAAGACAACATAATATATCAGAAACATATACTGTATTCCAAAGGAGAGTATGGAAAGACTCTTTATTTGCTAGAATTTTCTTGTTATGATTATGTGCTCTATATCTATGTGGTTTCTATCTAGTATACCACTACAGGAATAAACACATTATGAGAGTAGGAACACAACATATAGCAATATCAATTACACTTCTATATGACACATAATGCTTAGAACAGGGGTTTCCAACCCCCAGCCTATGGACCTAAGCTGGCCCATTGCATATCATTAATTCGGACCATGGTGGCCACTTGGGTACCTCTAGGACTGCATCCACCACCGGAAGTCACAATATGTCATTGTAGTGGTGGCTGGGAATCGTACAGTTTTTCTGGGGGTTTGCACAGCCTCTGCCACTTCCCAGGGCAGCAGGAGGCTTTTTGGAGCATGTTCACTCCAGTTTGGGAATTTTCCGCCACTTCCCCACTGTGCTTTGGCAGCTAGAACCCAACGGTGGGTGACTTCCAGTGCCGGGTGGAGCTTACATCAGCACCTGGGATCCCAGTGCAGAACCAGGAAGTTGTCCATCACTGCACTCTAGCTACCAAAGCACAGTGGAGAAGTGGTGGGAAAAAACCCAAACCGAAGCGAACATGCTCCGAAAATCCTCCCACTGCCTTGGGAAGTGGCAGAGGCTAAGCAAGAACCCAGAAGAACTGTGCAGTTCCTGCCACATCTGCAGATAATGCCAATCATGACAAAAACATTAGTGGGCGCAGCCATGCCTCTGCCCCCCACAGCTGAGCATGGTGGCAGGAACTGGCCCCTGGCAAGAAAATGTTGGGTACCCCGGGCTTAGAGTACTGTATTACCTATTTTGCCTCCAACATGCTGGGTACTTATTTTACAAACCTTAGAAGCTGGAAGGTTGAGTCAACTATGAACCCATCAGGATCAAACTTTGATCATGAGCAGTTTTGGTTGCAGTATCACAGCTTAACCTCTGTGCCACAAGAGCTCTTAGATAATATGGATTTGCGGAAAAATAAAAGCTGTATGACACATTGCATAAGGGTGGGCCCTTATCTAGTACTTCCCCAAAGTAGTAAGTCCAGCATTACAAAAGACAACAGAACAAGATGATGAACTGCATAAATTATTATTTTTATTTTATTATTTATTCATGTTTGCTATCCCGCCCCAATCGGGTAAACCCGACTCTGGGCAGCTTACAGTGTAGCTAAAAACACAGACCAATCCAATAATAATAATAATAATAATAATAATAATAATAATAATAATAATAATAATAATAATAATAATAATAATAATAATAATAATAATAATAATAATAATGTAGGGCCAGGAAATATCAGGAAGGGGGATGGATAACAGCAGGAACTGGGCTCTTTTCATTTTGATTTTAGGAAATGGAATATTAATATCTCAGAGTGGGAGAAGAAATGCAATGGGAAATCCTTTCAGTGACAGAGCCTTGAAGATTTTTTCTCTGAAACTACTTTATTGGAGATTTAGATCTTTGCATGGAGCTCCTCCTCCTCCTCTGCTTCTGCTTCTCCTCCTCCTTCTTCTTCCTCTGCTTCTTCCTCTCCCTCTCCCCCTCCTTCTTCCTCCTCTTCCAACATTGTGTGTGTGTCCTCTTTTGAATCCGATTGGGCTGTAAATTGGTTTCAAAATAAAATACACACTCCCTGAACACCATTTTTGTCAAGTGAACAGAAAGATCCCTGTAGATAAATATTTTTGTTTGCACCTGAGATGGAAAACAGAACATAATTCACCTTGTCTGTTTATGCCTGTTTTGGAGGAGAAGGAAGCACACAAAAACATGTACATATTTGAAAAAAAGTAATCAAACAGTCGCTGATCAATGCAGGAATAACAGCACCAGAAAAAGATATATGCAACATTTACACATTTTGAAATAGGCACACAAAACTGTGCACAGGTTTGGATGAAAAAAGAAAGGGCGAAAACAGTCATACAACCCAGTTCAGAGACAGGACAGAATATGAATGGTGGCTGACAGATGAAAAATTCAACAGAAATGAGGCTGACAGAATTTCACATCCCTTGAGATAAGTGATATGTTTTTATGGATTACTACTTGCTGAGTTGGAGGCTGCCATCCTGGGATATGAATCCAGACAGGAGTCTGGTGCACTCCTGGGAAAAGTCCTTCAGCCAGCCAATGTGATCTGTTTGAGTCCCATCTGATGCTTATTTTATGTATTTCTAAGCTCTCAGGATAGGGACAGAAAGACAGAATTATCTCTCTTTTTCTTACTCAGAGTCCTGTGGTACACAGAAAGAGCCTCCTCGAAGATTGTGGCATTTTTGAACCACAATCGTGTATACCCTGATAAAGACAATCTTGTGTTGTTGGCTAATCTTTCTCACACTAGGTCAGGCGAAAGAAACTGCAGAATGAACTCTCCACAGGGCCGTAGCCAAGGGGTGACATTGCCATATTTGCCCACCCACATCTAGAGTCCTGGCTACAGCCCTGACTCCCCAAAAGGTGCCTTGATATTGGCAGTTTCATTTCTGGCCTAGACATGGAAGAAGAAGACCCAGAGTCCTGGCTCTCGAGAAGTCATTCTGAGTCCTAGAAAACAAGGCAGCCCAAACAGGCTGTTGTGGTTCCAGTGAGGGCAGAACCCAGTTTCATTTCTTGTGCCGATGTCCAGATTATGGTGGAGGAATCTTTGTCAGTTTCAGTCACAATTCATCCCAATCCATGTAGCTTTTTGTTTACTTTAAAAGAAGCCTGCATGAACCTCGGTACCTAAGTAGCACACACGTTCTTGAGACATGATAAAATGTGTAATTTGTTATGTGAGCTATTTTCAAACCCAATACTGCATTGTAAAGAGTTGAAGATGTGCAGAATCATGAGGTTGGTTGAGCTGAGATTAAGTTACCACATGAGATGTGAAGCAGGACATACCCCTCCACATGGGGACCTCACAAAATCTGAGAACAGGCTCTGAGAATCTTTGGCTTGCACATGTTTTGGATCAAAAGTTTCATGCTAATGGGGGTTTCTAAGAGATGAATTCTATAGCATCTCAAGCGTCTAAAGCACAGGTTCTCAATCTTCGGCCCATGGGCCGGCCCCGGGCTATGGCACCATTTCATGTGTCCCACTGCCACCACCACCACACCTAGAAGTGGAAGCAGACATGTTTACAACAACTGTAAAATGCACTCATGGCTGTCATAAACGTGGAAGCGTGCACGTTTATGACAGTGGTAAATGCGCCCGCTTCTGGGGGGCATGGTCTGGCCTGCTCAGATGCCCGGGGGGGGGGGGGCATGGTCCAGCCTGCTCCACTGGATGTGTTTTGGCCCATGGTGTAAAAAGGTTGGGAACCCCTGGTCTAAAGCAGTGGTTCCCAACCCTTTTTGGCCATGCCTCACCTAAGCATTTCTAAAATCCTAATGCTCCCCTGTTTCCCCATAACATATAATTCTTATTATTCCAAAAGTGAACTCCTATTCATGTGGAGGAAGCCTAAAAGGCCATTAACTTAGTCTAGCCCATTCTCTAATTGCCGCACTTAAAAATCAAATTGTTCCCCTGTGGGGTGTGTGCTCCACATTGGGAATCACAGTTCTAAAGTTTTAATAACATCCCTAGCCAGGAGGACACATGGAAGTGGAGCTTCCAGGGACAAGGAATGAGACACCATGTCTTTAATAGAATATGTTATTCTTCTATAAGCAGGGAAGAAGAGGCTAGAAATGTAGAGATGAGGTATCTACAAATCCTGGGTGTCAAATACCCCCCCTCAACTACGTATGTTTATTCCATATTGCAACACAGTTCTGATAACTTGTTTTGAACAAGAGACATAATCTCAGAGAGTGATTTATCCAAACAGCATTAAACATGCAAGAAGACCATTACCTGAACGTGTCCAAACAGAATTGATGTCCTTGATGCAAATGAAGGGATCATCGTGTAGTTTTCATTCCTTCTTATACTTAGAGAGATATATCCATGTACCTCTGTGTTCTCATTTATTTGCCTCTTGACAGATTCCCAACTATCTGTTTTTCAGTAAATGAAGGTCAACAGCAAAGAGATGAGCCTCAGCACTTTGAAAAATATTGCATTCCAAATGATTATTCAAAATTGCTATGTATAGTGCTGAACTGTGTTGTTCATTTGTCTCTCCAGTTTACATCTGTACTTGTCTGCATGGTCTGATAAAACCCAGACGTGGCTTAAAAACAAATAATAATTTGGTCCCTTAAAACTAATTTATTTTGAATAATAAACTGACCAACAAACAAGTTATTGCTAAATATTTTACTTTTTCAAATAGATCGGCAAAGGAGTCATTCTACAGGGTGGCCTGTAAGTCTCTACCCAGCCACAAAGAGAGTAGGGCTCTGCTGGGGGAGGGAGGAAGTGCTCCTATAGTGCTGCCAGGCAGAGGTGTGGAGCGAACTCTGTGCTGGGAGTAGGAAGGAAGCACTCCCATTGGACTGCTGGGCAGAGGGGCGGGGCACATGTCCACGGAGAGGCCGGATTGGGATTTACAGGGCAGGTAAGGACTTACACCACCCTGTAGATGTTGCCATACACTTTTGACATAGGCCAGGTGCTCTCTTAGCATGCCTTTGTGCATTTATCTGTCTCTGTGCATTGAAAGGAATCCTTACATTTGTCCTCAACCTGTTTCCTGTAGATTGACCTTCATGGAGGTCCTTAGCAGAAGAGTAGCGTGCCTTGGCGGGGCACCGTATAAAAATTTGTTTGGGGGCCCTTAGGAAGGGTAAAGATTTGTTTTGCTTACGCACGTTGGGGGCCCCCGTGGCCCGGGGGCCCCGTATAATTGATACGGCAGATACGGCGGTAGCTACGCCTCTGGTCCTTAGCAAAATCTCCAAATTGTTTAGTGCATTTAAATCTGCCTGATAATTGCCTACAGTGAAGACCATACTTGATGGGGTATTAAAAACATCTCTTCCATTTAATGCAGCCATTCCCCCTTTTCCCCCATCTAATGAGCAACCAAGAAGGAGGTAATCTTTTCACCTCTTTCTTTCACTACTGTAGTCCTTGTGAAAAAACAAGCCTTGAAGTAACTCTTTGTGGTGGGAGAAAATCTTTTCTAGTTATATCAAGTGCTTAAAAGTTTTGATCTCTGTTTAACCCCCCAGCATGTTTCTCTACAGTAGGGGTTTACAACCTATAATCCAGCCTCTGACCTCGCTCCAGCTGCATAAATGAGTCCATGGCTGTCATAAACATGTTTATGACAGCTGCAGACACATTTTACGGCACCATTTAGAACAGAGGAACCACCAGTCTGAGGGCGTGTGGTCTGGCCCATGACTGAAAAACATTGAAAACCCCTGCTCTAGAGAATTAAATAGAGATTGGGTTTTTAAAAAGCTAACTGTATATGTTAATAACCTGGGTTTCTTTACACTGATCAGTAAAATCAAGAAGCTGTTCTGGGCAAAGAACTGACCTCAGCAAAACATATTGCTTCCCGAAATACAGTTCCTGAAAATTCAGGTTTACATTCCTGGCTGCCCTAGCTCTCTGCTGAATCTACTGAGCCCTACATATGCTAATGCATATGCTGGTTCTGATTTTATTCCACATGTATTACATCTCACAACATACATTTGATAGAGGTTGGCTTTTACTAAGGCAGAAGAAGAACAACAATGTATTTATTTATTTATTTATTTATTTATTTATTTATTAGATTTCCATACTGCTCAGTTGGAATATTTTCCCACTTTGGGTGATTTACAATAGTTAAAACCAGAAATACACACACAGTAATAATTGATGGTATCCAAGGGTTGATTAATCCAATTATACACTCATTTATTGGCTATAGGGAGAATGTTCTTATAAGCCTCTATAAGCAGCACAGTTTTAAGATGTTTCTTGAAAACATTCAGTGATGGGGCCTGTAAAGTTTATGCCACATTATTTTTCTTATGTGTCATGAAATAAAAGACATTTTAGGCAACCATTGAGCACGGGAGAGAAGCTTTCTAATTTTCTTTCCTGCCAAATCCTTAGAATTGTTATAAAATATTAGTTGACAAGTTGGAAGGCTCAGTGCTGTGCAGGCACAGCTTAAATTGGGAGAAAATGGAAAGTGGACTTTTCCTATAATCTAGGGGCACTGACAGGTAGTCAACAACATTAATGTTCTACTGAAACTACTGAGACTAATATGTGGAGTAACATGTAGTTGTCCAACTTTAGGTGCACAGTTTATACGGAACTGAAGCTGTATACAGTCCTCACTTTATATTTTAGGATAGTGGCACAGAAGTCTCCAACACGTGTACTGGCAGGGTGGTGGAAGGGATATAAACCCATTTGTCTGCCCTCATTATTTTTGTCACTAAGTCCATTCTTTCAAGATGGAGTTCTGATAAGTGGCAGTTCAGAATTTCATCCCTATGATTGGGAAGAAAGAAAGGAATCCATGATGGACCTTTCGTTCATGAATCTCTCTCTCTCTTTGCCTCTTTCTCATATACATAAGCACATGGTTTCTGAATTTTAGCAAGAATCCATCTAGCTTACCCTTCCTTCATCCATTGTCCTCCAGATGCATCGATCTACCATTGTTTGCACCATTATTTCCCATTTCGGCTTTTGGACTTCAATACCCAGAAGTTTAAGTCAATTTCCCAAAGCACTGATCAGTGAATGTACTGACTTAGGCTTCTGGGAATTGAAGTCAATGGTACATAGTTTGGGAAACACTGGTCTACTCATTGTGAAAGATGGTAATGTCAACATCCTATTTCCAAGAGTTGCTAGCTGATATACATCACCAAGGATCACATTTAGTTCATTATTAGCACCCATATGCCTCAATGAACACTTTCAGGAAGGAAGCAGCCCAGAAGAAAGGATTAATCTTCCCTTCCTGTTACATGGTCCTGATCAGAGTTATGCAAACTGACTTTGATATAAACAAAAACAAGAAAGGAAGAGACATACTAGATAATTAAGATAATGTACAGTTTGACCTCATTTAACTGGTGACAGGTGCAAGGCAGGCCAAAAAGTCAGGATAGCTCTATTTCTTTTTCAGCTTGTGGCATCTTATATAAAGGGATGTGACACCTCTAAAGCTAGAGAGCAAATATGTACTCTGCATTTTTCAAGAATAAAGTCTAATCTCCTGAACATTCTTTTTAGGGTGTGTGTGTCTAGCTTCTTGGATTTTTAATTCAATGAAGATAGCTCCTACTTTTAATTATTATTCATATAACCCTAACCCTGATTGTGGTTGATTTCTCCAGAAGAGGTAATACTGGAGTATTTGCAGACAAGTGAATAGGAACTGCATTTTGATTCTCAAATTAGTTCAGGAAATATGAGGTAGTCATGCTCACATTAAAAATAAAACCAAATAAACTTGAGAAGTGTTTCTGAATAATGCAAAATCTCTGTCAGGAGTAATGAGTCCTATGGTAGTGGGATAATGGGCTATGTTATCCTTACACCCAGTATTGTCATTTCCTAATATCTAGGCACTGCTGGTTGTTGGTGTGCCCTTGTTTTGTTTGGCACAACCCCTGGGAAGGTGTCAGAGGTCACATTGAGATCTTTTTTAAATGGTTTGCCTGTTCGTATTTTTTTTTGAAAGGGGGAAATAATGACTACACAGTATTCATGACGACTGTAATGGAGTTCTGGGCATCCAGAAATTCCAAACCTTTAAAATTCCAAAATCCAAGCTCGAAAATTCCAGTTTCCAAATCTGAATCCTGAATCCAAATGTTGGTGCTACTGCACATTCCTAAGGAAAACAGCTCAAGCGATGACAGCAATGAGTTAAAACCGGGGAAGAAGGGGGGAAGATGGGGCACTTGCTCATGAGGCAAATCCAGGAGCAATTCTCCACAGGCAGCAAATAATTTGTTTGAGTGCATAATTAATAGATTTGTCAGAAAAGTACTTAGATTGTGAAATATTGCAAGTAGACTTCTTTCCAGATGGATTAAGATGAATAGGTCCTCCAGCGGAGTATGAAACCTCATTGCTCAGTGGCTGGAGAATTTGCTGCATCTTTAGATTTGTCTGAGTCTCTGTCTCTTTGCGCTTCTCTTTTTCTTTTTTGCTCTGGCTGTGGGGGAGGGAAAAAATGAAATAGAGAACTTCTAATTTCAGTGGTGAATGGTGTCCTTTACCTAAAGGGCATCCAAGCAGACAAAACTGAATCAGATACTCAATAGGAAACTTTTGCTGCAAAAGAATATAAAAGGGGCGGTGGTGGTGGTGGGGAATATGCATTAACATGGCTCAGTACAATGAAATTAACTGCTTTTGCAGCTCAGGAATATAGAGCAGCTGATCACAGAATCCTGCATTAATCAGTAGGAGAGCCTTTTTCATCTCCTCTAAAACCTTTTTTTAAAATTCATGTCAGATGCACCACTAGCATATAATAACATACAAAGTTAAAAGTAACACATCTAAAAACAAAATAGAATTAAAAGGGCTAGATGACATCCACCCAATATGGGGCCACATCAACAGCATTTCCTCTTGCCAACATAAGGACCTCCTCAGTGCATGTTGAGGGGCATGGTGTGCATTGTATCATATGGGAGACAGTTTGTTCTCCACATTCACACAGGCTGTCATTTACAGGGAAACCCCACTTTCTCAGATTAGCCCTGGCACACAGTCTCTTTAAAGCTTTCCACACAGGTCATGGTTGTCCTTGGCCAGGCGGTAGAGAGTCGTGTGGTTCTGCCCAGTTATCTGGTAGCTTCTTACTTGCCTTCCATAGTTCTAAGGGGGGATTGGTTGTTCTCTAAAACTGATTCCAGAGACAGGAAGGCTGACCCATGTTTGAAAGTCTATCTAGGAAAGCAGGTGTGGATTTCCTTTGTCCTGAGTATTAGGAACAACGGGAACCTTAAAGTTTTTGGGGTTGATCTCTCCTGGCCAGTGGAGAGCCTAAGACATTCTGCTGCCTGGGATATAGCTACCAAAGACACCCCATGCAAGTCAAAATGCACTATATGCAGTGGTGGGATTCAATTTTTTTTTACTACCTACTCTGTTGTAGTGGTATGGTGGGCGTGGCCAAGGAGAGAGCCCTACATTGCACCCAAATTACGACTACTTTATTTCAAAACTTGGATGGGTGGGGCCAGCCAGAATTTCTGCTACCGGTTCTGGCCAACTGGTTCAAACCTGCTGATGCCCACCACTGACTATATGGCTCACAATATGAGGCCATGGACATAGTAGCAATAAAAATGTGTTTTGACACCAGAGGCAAAATATTTCACTTCTGCCTGACGGTAATAACAAATTATATCAACAACAACTGACTTCTTGTTGATTTTAACAAAGACATGTTTGTGCATATTCTTCACTCATACACAATTTTAGACATTCACGGGTTAAAAACAGATGCAGGATCTGGTGTGAATTTTACATCTCCAAAATGCATTTCAAGACTCACAAATATATCAATTTTTAAGGAGCATGTTTTTGTCACAGCGAGTCTCAAGAGGCTGAAAATGAATCTTTTCATCAAGAGCCTCTACCCCAAAAGTAATTCTTCTCCATCTTTAATCTCCACTTGCCCTTATTTTGAGTATTGATGACATTTTCATTGTCAAGAATGGAATTTAGTTTTTAAATTACCTGCCTTTCACTTTCTGTTCTGCTTGAGGAATATAAATACAGTGGTACCTCACTTAAAGAGCATAATGCGTTCCACAGGATTGCTCTTTAAGCGAGTTTGCTCTTTAAGCGAAACACCATTGTAAGTGACCAATTGTGGGGGGGGGGGGATTGTGAACCCCAATTTATTTGTTAAGCGAGTTTTGGGTTGGTTTTATTTGTTAAGCGAAGCGAACATTCAGAGAAAATTCTGCTCTTTAAGCGAGTTACTCTTTAAGCGAAACGCTCTTTATGCGAGGTTTGACTGTATACAAATAGTAGGAAAAGTTTCCTTTAGAACATAGAAATAATGTCATCTCTTTCTGTCCACTGCTTCTGAAATGGGAAATTTACCCATCACTGACAACATGAAATATGGGATTCTGAATACAACTTTCAGCCAGAAAACATATAATTGTTGCATAGATATTTAATCTGACATTGGACTGATCTTGACCCTATATCTGCCTACAGCTCCAACTTGTGAGTTACTATTACTGAACAACTCACTTGGTTTTAAGCAACCAGCCATAAGTAGATATTTCATGTAGTTCCAAGCATAGCAAATGTAACTATAGTCTCACAATTGCTTTATTAACTAGGTAACGCCTAGCTAATTGCTTTTGATTAACCCACACGTGCTATGTCTTCAAAGAATGAGCACTGATTTCAAAAGCATCAGGAATTTGATGAGCCTTCTTGGGCAAAAGAGGAAATAAATAAATGACCAACAATATATTTAACTCTAGTTGATAGAATAAGCCGCTGTTTGCTTGATAGCCACAAAAATCACAGGCAAAGGCAAGTAATTTAGATGCAGATGAGTTGTCAGCTATACACTTAGCTATAAAGACATGTTACAGCAGATCTACAGCTGGCACCAAAAGTAAGAAGAGGACAGCAGCTCCTCAATTCTTGTCCAGTAAAATCTTCTCATATTCCATATCCCCCCCCCCCATGCTGCATCTTCCTGCTGAATTTTTCCCCTGCATCAACTTCCCATAGCAAATTTCACACTTTAAAATTATCATATTTTACCTTTTGTTCTGTGCAGAAAAGTGCCAAATTCTGCACCACATAAAGGCTTTTCTGGTGAACCCTGTGCAAGCAAGAAACTATTCCATAAAGAAATTTTAAGAAACCTGTGTAGTTTAGTCTTTCTGGAGCTTTTCCTACAAAGGACGCCATATGTACAGAATTGTAGTAATCCTGGATAGTTTAATGTTTTCTCTGCTCTTTACATGCAAATCCTCCTTCTCCTTCAAGTGCCATATCTGATTCCGAATATTGGCGATCATAATGGCAATCAGCCATGAATATTGTCCTGGGAATAACATAATGCAGGGGCCTTCCATTTGCCTTCTACATTACAGTGCGACATCCGTACCACTGATCCAGTTCCATGAGTCACTTTCTGGTCCTGAACTCTTTTGGCACACAATGTCTTCCTCAGCCCCAGGCCACTATTGATGAAGCTGCTGCCCTCGAACAAGAGGGATTCAAGTGGGATTTAATAAACTGGGGGAGCATCACCCTATCCTGTGGACTTTGCCACCCAGAGCTGTTAGTTCTCAGGGTTGTCAGGTTAGTTAACCACTGCTTGATGATCGGCATTGCTGGCAATGTGGTCTACTCTATTACCATAGCAGGATAACCTGGCCAGACTGTGTAATCCTACAGAAGAAAATGCCATTCTGTGCAACAATTATAGCAATCCTGCTTGTTTTGGAAGAAATTCCCAAGAAAGCTCCCAGATAATCCAGTAAGATTTCCTGTGAGGGGAAAAAAAAGAATGGTTTTCCCGTTGGTTTCACTCCAAAAATAAGGAGCTGAATCACATTTCTACATCTCACTAATTATTCCAATAACAGTTGGACTTTTGCATGTAACAAGCAGTCACAGTTCTACACTTTTTGCCACTTGATGGAGCTTCTAGATCCAGAATGAGTATCATGCCTAGTGAAGTCATGGGTTAGATGGACCAATGATCTGACTTGACATAGGACAGATACTTACTTTGCTCCAGAATTATAGTGATGATCTTATCACAGCTCAGAAACAAATCTGAGTTGACACAGATAAGTGACAAGGTGACTAAAACTAAAAGGACAAGTGGCATGTTTTTCCAAGTATAGTTTGAGGAGGAGATTTGGAGACAAAGCAGATCACTGCTATATGACATTACTATATAATCTACTAATTCTCCTCCTGCTCATATAAAATTGCTCATACTACATCTCCATCTAGAAAGACAAATCCTAATTAGATAGATAAATGTATCCCCAATCTGGCTCCTGTGAAGATATCAGCTCAGAGGGACATAGAAAAGACAAGGTTGCTGGAGCAAGCAAATGAGGTCATCATTCCTCTTCATCAAATGGCTCTGGTACTTTGACACAATGAGTCTTGGCTCCATTACACTACCAGTTGTGTGTCTTTTCAAGACAGTAAGTACCTTTGTGTTCAATAGGGTTTAGTTCTCAATAAAATACAAAGAACTTTGATAACACCATCAGGGAATGGAGAAACCAACCAGCTAAGACAGACTATGACAAAGATGGTGAACCTTGGCACTCCAGGTGTTCCTGGACTTAAAATCCCAGAAGCCTAAGTCAGCACTTCTGGTGATCAGGCCTTCTGGGAATTGAAGTTCCAGAACACCTGGAGTGCCAAGGTTTACCATCGCTGGTCTATGACTAGTTGGAAAGATTGAGAAGGCAGAACAATTCTCTTTCTCTGTCCAACAAGGAATTAGAAGCCATGGACACCATATTAGGTAGAATACTAAGGGGCAGCTACAGATGATGCAGAGTATAGCTGCAGCATTCAACTGTTACTTTCTGAACCTAATTTAATTGCTATACTTCTATCCTACAAAATCACAAGTTGTTTAACTTCTTCATTACTAAGCTTTAGTACATTCTAAGTTGATTTTTTTTGGAATAGTAGCCATGTTAGTCTGTGTTTCAAGCATATCATTCTAAGTATATCACCAAAGTACAAGCCCCAAGTTTCTGTTGACTGGAGCTGTGGTATATGAGATCGCTATAGTTCTGGAGTATAAATATGCACATGGTTTAACATTAGTTATGTGCATCTTTCCCTGTAGCTGCCATGAGGAGGCTGATCTTTTGGTGATGATGAGGTGTTAAGCTTCCCATCCCCCTACACACTGTTATTGCCCCACATTTAACTAAGCTGTTCTCTGGTACGAAAGATAAATTAAATGACAATATTTAAGACAATACTCATTTAATGTCCACCTTCATTATGTGGTGCATTTCCCCTTCCCCTTACTATATTTTTGACCTGATGACTAGGAGGTTCTGGAGTTTGTAATACAAAGCAAAATGGTAACTTTTCCAAATTGTATAACAGTAGTATTTGTGTAGCCAACAAATTTAAGACAATCACTACCTTTTGAGAAGGAAAAGTAACATACCTCCATTCAATTCTTAATTTGGAAAGATCGTGTTCCGCCATTTAAAAAAGGAATAGGGTTTTTTTAAAAAAAATTAAGATTAAGTAAGTCTGACCCTTTGTGACCCCATGGACCACAGAACACCTGGCTCCTATGTCATCCACCATCCTCCAGAGACTGCCCAGATCCACATCCACCATGTCAGCAATGCTGTCTAACCATCTCAACCTCTGCCACCCCCTTCTCCTTTTGCCTTTGATCTTTCCCAGCATCAGGGACTCTCTTCTCACTTGGTGGCCAAAATACTTGAGCTTCAGCTTCAGTATTTGTCCTTTCAAGGAGCAGTCAGAGTTGGTTTCTTTAGGAGCCCTGGGGCCGCAGGGGTTAAATTGCTGTCTCACAACCAAATGGTTGTGAGTTCAACCAACGTACAAGAGCCTTGTCCACCTTCTCAAGTGATGCAAGCCGAAACTGATCCCAAGAAGCCTGGTCAAAGATCTCACTGGATATCTCATCCAGATTTACTGCAACCACTGTGGCATCAAGGTCCCAACAGATGATCTCCACCTTTGATTTAACATGAGATGTGAATAAATCACAGGACAATTGGGATCATCTTTTAGGGCTTTAAATAGCAAAGCAATCACACTTATATACCACCCCATAATGCTTATTGCACTCTCTGGACAGTTCACAAGTTAATTAGCATTTTGCCCCCAACATGCTGGGTACTCTCAACTGGAATACAGTAAAACCTTGGATAATGCTAAAACTTGGTTCCACAAGTCTTAGTGTTATCAGATTTTTAATGTTGTCCGATGCATGTTAAAATCCTATGGGATGCATCGGATAATGTTAAAACTCCATAGAGATAAATTGTAGCTGGCACAGGCTTTACTGAACATTATCCGATGCATCCCATAGGATCTTAACATTATTTGATGCAATTTCCCCCCAGATTGCTTAACGTTATGTGGTTTCAGTGTTATCTGATGCAAACGTTATCCAAGGTATTACTGTACTACCATCTCCACTAGGTTTGTTGTTAGTAAAACTTTCTAGTCTTCTTCCATGTCTAGGCCAAAGGTATTAATATTAAACATTAAATACAGAGACATAAATCTAAATACTGTCATGTTTTGCCTCCAGAAATCTAAACCAAGAAGAGTCTGACCTTGTGAAATTCAGCCAAGTGCAAAGCAAACCACAAGGATCTCTTTTCAAGCTTAACAAGCCCAAAATACAATTTTTCCTTTGTCAGAGTTTGGCTCTTGCCAGGACATTTAAATAGGTCTGGCAAAGGGGGAAACGGGCATAAACTACTCTGTTCAACTTGATGCAAAGCAGATGGTATTTAGATTTTTAAAAAGACCTACAGCTCATTTTCTGTCACTTCCTAATTTCAGAGCAGAATGGTGCTTTTCAAGGTGACAGCAAAGGTTGAAAGAGGGTGTTTTTTGGTTTTGGTTTTGTTTCATTACAATTCTCAGAGTCCCAGCCAGCATAATCCAAAGAGTAATTTTTCCGAGCTGAAACAATCAGCATTACTGTACACTTCCCCAACTTTGGATGCAGTAGCCATGTTTGTGGCAAAGGACTGTGGCCTGCCCCATGCCATGCCATGGGGACCTCTCCAAACAGAGCAAACAGGAAGAAAAATGGCAAATAACATTCCCTTTGGAAGTATAGATTAGTACAGGAATGCTGAACCCAAAATCCTAACTATACATATATGTTGATGACTTCTTCTTCTTCTTCTTCTTCTTCTTCTTCTTCTTCTTCTTCTTCTTCTTCTTCTTCTTCTTCTTCTTCTTCTTCTTCTTCTTCTTCTTCTTCTTCTTCTTCTTCTTCTTCTTCTTCTTCTTCTTCTTCTTCTTCTTCTTCTTCTTCTTCTTCTTCTTCTTCTTCTTCTTCCGTGTCTATGCTAGACATAAAACTGCCAAAATGAAGGCACCTTTTGGTCAGCTCATTCTGCAGTTCCTTTCGCCTGACCTAGTGTGAGAAAGATTAGCCAGCAACACAAAGTTCCCATTACCAGAGTATGCCTGATTGTGGTTCAAAAATACCACAATCTTCAACAAGGCTCTTTCTGTGTACTCCAATCAAACTGCTAGCATGGTACTACATACTGTATACATAAACTGAGAGCACAACCATGCTTGGCATGTTGTATATAGTTCTAACTTTTCAACCTAAAAAACTTTGCATTGCAGAGGTGGGAAAAGGTGAAGATCTGGGCACTGGAGGAAAACCCAGTATGAGAAAAAATTACAAAGGAGGGACATTTTAGTTTTAAAATAGCCAAAGAACTGAAGCATGCACAAGGTACATACAATTATGCATGGCCTGGAGAATGATATTACCTCAAAACAGCAGAAGTCTAGGACATGTACTGAAACCAAATAATGGGAGAGGAAGAGAAGCTTGCTCGTTGCATATTCCTCCTGAAGTAATCTGAATGGACAAAGGCTTGAAAATGACCCTGTCATGTATTTGTTTGTTATCTCACGTTTATATGTGTGAGTTTGTCAGGGTGATGGGTGGGTCTATTAGTAGGCAGAATGAGGTAGTTTCTTGAAATAGCCTGAAAGGCCAGCAAATTGTTATTTTTAACACTTTATTTTTATAGCAAATTATAGGCACTTAAGGGATTTCCTACCTCCAGATGGTCCTTCTTCAGATCTAAGGAGCATTAGTGTTGGAAAGACATTATTAAGACAGTTTTTAATGAAAGAAGATTTGAAAAGAATTCCATGCTTCAATCTTGAAGATCAGTCAACAAATAAAGCAACCTAGTTGGCAAACTCTGGGAGGTAAGACATGTTGTTTCTGAGACATGCACAAATAACTGCTAAGATTCTTCTAAGAAATAATCTATAACGTCTCTTTGTCTTCTCAATAAAACAGAAGTTATATCCTTCCAGGAATATCCCAAACATTTTGCTGGACAAGACGTGGAATCCTGTCCATCTAAGACAAGAAACATAATTTCTAAAGCAAGCCAGATTATTGGCAGTAAAAGCACAAAGGCAACTTAAATATTTCAGCATTTCTTGCCCTATCATTATACTCAAAATCTGCTGAAAGAAATGGCTACCTTACCTTGCCTAATAGGGTCTGAATCATGTCCAAACTTAGAATGAAAAGTGTTTGCTTTCATCCTAAAACAGAGCATCTTATTCTAACCCTAAAAAGAGTTAAAATGAAATTTTGAATTTCTTACAGAACATGGTGTCAGTTCTCTCTGATAGAACCTCAAGTCATTATTTGCCTTTAAAAATTACAAAGAATAAGGGCAAACTCTGAACGGATTCGGACAAAAAGTTTTCATCTCTTCAGGTCTAGTGGTTACTCCTACTAGCGATTAAATTGCCTGTCAGGAGTAAAACATTACTTTAAAAACAAAGGAGATGGATTACTGATAGCTGCTTGCTGTTTACCCCTCTTCCAAGTGCTGACATTTAAGCAACTTCTAGTCTTTGACTCATTCTAGCATTTTTCAAAACAGCAACAGCAAAATGGATGATTCTTCTGTCCAACTGAGCAGCTGCTGCTTCTCTTGACAGTGCAGGCAGGCGCTGTTAGCGGGGCTTAAATTTTAAAGATTCAGGAGAAAAAACTGAATGCATTTATTAAACACAAAGGTGGGTTGCGTGTGTGTTGTTGTCTGGTTTTTATGACAGGGCTGTATTTCCCAAGAAATATGAGATAGTATTTTGTTTTACATCTTAGAATGCTGCTTGGTTCTGAAGCAGCTAACATTTGGCATATGACATCAAAGAGGATGCCCATCAAATGAGGTGAAAGGGTTGGCACTCCATTAATATGATGACGATTCTTCTTCCGTGTCCAGGTCAAACTTGAAGCTGCCAAAATGATGCCACCTTCTTGGCTTTGTCACTAGACAAACTTAAATCCTTATCAACACATGTTTCTGGTAGTAACTGGCAGACCAGCAAATGATCTGGATTCTGTATCTCTCCACATTCAGTCAGCATGTTGTTATATGTCAGCAGTCCCCATTTGAGCATGTTGGTCTTACATTTAGGGACTTTGACCCGTAGCCTATTCAGGGCCTCCAAGTGACATTGGGGAATTCCTTTGTGAAGCTGTATTGTTGTGCTTGCTTGTCTGTCATCTTGCTTGACCACACCCATCTCCCTTTGACCCCCTGAATTTGGTGTATAAAAACCATGCCTGTAAGTTTCACTCTTTGTCTGAAGAAGTGGACTTGATCCACAAAAGCTAACAATAAAAATAAAGCATTTAGTCTTTAAAGTGCTACAGTGTTTTTTATTTTATTTTTATTTTATTTTGTTTTCTGATATGCCTGAACCACAGACTAACAAGGCTACTATTCCAAAAAATCCTCCTTTAATGTTATTCTTTGTCCAGTGAACTCCTTCCTCCATCTTGCTCTTTGCTCTTGTGTGTGCTTAAGAATGTTTGTTCTTGCCATAAAGCTCTTCCTGGATCTTGATTAGTTGTTTCAGCATCTGCTGCTGCTTCTCTAATTATCTTGGGTGTAGCGATACCAACAAGAGGATATATTTTCTCAACTTGTCTAGGTGTGAGGCATCCTGTCACTATGCACATTGTTTCATTAACAGCAATGTCAACTTGTTTCACGAACTAAAGGAATATGGTGATATGGAATATCAGGTCTCTGTTGTAGAACTAATTTCATGATTGAGGTTAGGTCTATGGAAGGGTTATCAGATCTCAGGGTGCCAGCTGCAGTCTGAGGAGCTGTCACACTTTTCTGACTCTTCAGTTGAATAACAAATCTTAGAGTATGTAGCACTAGAAGATGAGATAGTCTGATCTTTCCTCCACCTCCGCAAGGAGAAGGAATTGGAATAGCAAATGACCCATCAATGCATTCATATGACTCTTCTTCCCATCCCAAATGCTCAGAGAAGTAATAACTAATACATACATGAACAATTATTTTCAGCCATGGCCATTACAAGTGCAAAAGTCACTCCATTCTACCCTTTTACCAATAGAAGTAATGTACAGTATTATCAAAACGACATGTAAGAAAAGTACTTCCGAGCTTTTCAGTGACTATGCCTGGGGAATTCTCAAACTTGTAGTCCAAACAAGAAATATTTCTCATCTCTGGTATTGGAAGAGATTTTGATCTGTCACAACTTGGTTCCTACCTCACACTATCCCTTCTTTACCCTTTTTTTGGCTGTCCTGCAGGAAAGGTGTGGAAGTGGAATTTCAACAATAAATCAGTCAAAACAGAAGCATTCCCTGGATGTTTGGTAGGCATACCAGGAGATGCTGTGGATTCAAAGCCCTCCCAGAACAGAGGATGACCCCTGTGACAGGAGATGTTCATTTGCTTTCCATGAGCCATTATGAGAAGGACATGTTATTAAAAGGAAAGAAAAATGGCTAGTCAAGTAAAGTGTGGACAAATTGAACCCTTACTTTCTAATTTCCTAATGCTGCCCAATGGGGAATTGTTTTTTGGCGCCACCACAATAGTCTCCCTCTCCTTCCCCAACAGAATCAGTAGAAAGTCTATGTGATCTGCTCTTAAGGAGTGTCATCCAACTCAGAATGTCACACGAATGTGACTGCCATCTTGAAAATGACTCTTAGCTTTCACCTTCTTTCTTTATCCAAATGTTAAGAATTCACATGAGCACAGCTAAATACAAACTCATAAATCTTTTCTAAATTAAATCTAGGTCCCTGTGGAAGAAAAATGTGAGTGCTAAAACTTCAGAAAATTGCTGTGAATAAGTCTTTCAGCACCAATCTACAAACCAGAGATGGGAAATAATTTTTCTGTTGATGCCTCATTTTTAGGAGTATTTGTGGGAGATAATCTCTCAAAGACCACATGCTAATGGTACTAACCTAGTGGTATCTGCAGCTTAAATTTCATCACTAAACTACCACTAGTTAGGAAATCAGCATAGGCAAATGTTACATGCCTGATTCAAGTGCCTGGTATGTGATACCAGATATCTACACCCACTTCTCAACTAATTACCATTCACTACAGAAGTAATAGAATTCTGCCTATTGTGTCTGATGGAGTGTATTTCTAGATGAGCATGTATAAGATCACACCCATGGTGTATGTGTGGATGTATTGTGTGATATGACACAGAATATGGCTGTATCCTATCTGATAAATCTTGAGACTTTTAGGCTGGGATATGCTATGTCAAAATGATGGTCCTATATGAAATGCCTACTTACTAGGCAGAAAGTTAGATCATAATTTCAAGGGACAAATGCTTTCAAATATAAATCCTGCCATTGTAAAATTGGAATAAAATACTCTAAATAAAGACTGTATCGAGTCAGACAGTGCATGTTTGAAGTGAAACTGTGTGTACATTTGAGAGAGGCAGCTCCAGAACAATAGAAAGTATTACTGATGGAAACCCTTAGCAACTGCCAACTATCTTTGTTCCAATCTGCATTAAAGGTTACATGAATATATAATACCTAAAAACAAACCCTCTGAATAATAAATATATTAAACATTGAAAACAGCTCCTCAGGAGGTGTTTTCAGTCATTTGGGTAAATAATGCATGTTTTATAAACTGATTTCTCATCCAGCATAGAAATTAATCTTAGGCATTATGGAGAACTATACTACCTTTAAAATGACATTGAAAGAACTGCCTCAACCCCAATTCTAAGAAAGTTTTCAGCACTCTTGTTCCTGCAATTCAAACAGACTAACTGGGTGAGTCTCACGTTTTTTTGTGGGCCTCAAGCAAGTATATTAGAGGCAGAAAGCTATTTGGGAAGGGAGGCAGCCTACACAGCTTTTTGCCAACCGAGTTAAAGGAAAGGTATTGCTAGGGGGCTGCCACTGCTTCCTGCTTCTGTCATCTGTGGTGGTCACCTCGTTTGCTTACTGGTATGATGAGGCCTGCTGAGAAAGTTGATGGAGGAAGAGCTAGTTCCTTAATAGACCAGCAAGAGAGATGAATGCACACCCTGCTTACCAGTAGCGGGGAGCAAAAAATTTCACTACCACACCATGGGAGGAGCCTACATCATGGGTGGAGCCTTCATCATGGGCGATCTAGTCATGCCTATCATATGGCCATGTATACATCTGCAAACACAGGCAGCACTGGCTGTTTGGCTGTAAATAGAGATGAGCACTGCACCCTAGAGTCAGATATGACTGATTTTTGAGCAAGGGAGACCTTGAACCACTTGCAGGGACAAAATCTGATGGGGCAGGGCAGGGAGGTGGGCGTGGCCACCCAATTTTGCTACTCCCCCTGCCTGACGGCCACCCAATTTTGCCACCCCCCCTGCCCAGAGGCCACCCAATTTTGCTACCCCTCTCCCACAGTGGGGTTGCAAACCTGTTGCTGCCCACCACGGCTGCTTACACTGAAACTAGACACAAGCTTTGGCTGCAAAACTAGCTGAGGATTTCATGGCAACTGAGACAGACTTCCAGAGAAAATAGAGAGTGGTCATCCCCTTATGACTGAACTAAGTAATGGGAAGGATGTCAGTGTGGGGAGGAAATGAAAAAGGAATATTTTAAATATAGTGGTATGGAAATATGTCAGTTTTGGTTTCTCTTACATCTCATTCTTTTTATTCTGAATATACAGTTCAATTAGTGATTTTTACTCATCTGCCTTAGCTAAATCCAATAGATACAGTAGGTTCCATCCATGGAGAGGACCACATTGCATCTTTCAAACATGAGTTCAATGTATAAGGAATCTAAGAGTCCAACCAGATAGGCATTTGCTGTTTGGATTGTTGTAGGATGGGGTGGTTTCACTCCTTTCAACCGAGATTACATGACATAATCACTGGAGAAAACCAAATCATCCAATCAGAGTGTTCCCACCCACAACTTTTTGGTGTGGCTAGACTTGTTTTGATTTAGTCTATTTCCACTACATGCGATTGCTGGAAACGGTCCTCTAATTTTTAAAATCTTTTTATCATTGATTGCTGTGTTTTAATTGTTGTTAGCCACCCTGAGTCACTTGTGAAGAGGGCAGGCATATAAATGTGATAAATAAATAAATAAATTTGACACTATTGTGAAGTGGTTTAATAAGACAGCTGCTTCAGGACATTGGCACCTTAATCACATCCTTAGTTCTATGGAGGGGCAGAGGAAGTGGAAAAAACTAAATGGGTATTAGGACAATGAATATGTGCTATATCACTTTTTTAAAATAAAATAAAAGATAAATGGAAAGCTATATTGCAGTAGCAGTTACCATAGCACTAATTTTTTAAAAGCTGATTTTATTCTGTTTCTTTTAACTTTTAAAATAATATATTTTAACTACATCCTAAGCATTTAATTTTTTTAAAAATTTAACCTCTCGCTTTACTATGCTGGTCATAGACCATAATAAAGTGATTGATTGATTGATATTGTGGTATAAGCATTAGTAAACCAAAACTCATTGTATCAGCTGATCAGGGCTTCTAGGAATTGAAGTTCAAGAACACCTGGAGTGCCAAGGTTCGCTATCATTGAGCTATAGTAACTCAATTGTGTATACAGTCATACATGCCCATTTGTATCCCATGTGCCAGTTACTAAACTTTAAACAATTACCCAGTAACTGCCTGGGGCTGAAGCCAAATTTGCCGCCCTGTGGTGGATGCTGGCGCCCGCTCCTGCTAGGGCTTCTGGGAATTGTAGTCCAAGAACACACATAGACCAAAAAGCAGGGGGCCAGCGGCCCCCCTAGTGACGTCACTGCAATTGCCTGAGCTCAGGGGAATTGCTTACACTGAAATCTTCTTTGAAATATTTCTCTTTCCCTCCTTTTTTTAAAGGAACATGCAGGCAAAATTCAGTCCTTTTGAAAGAGTGGGAGTTCTAACTCTTTTTCTCAGCCTCCTCCCCCATGAGCTTGGCAAGCAGGGGGTTGAGATGGTTAAGCTCTGACTGTCTGCAAAAATCACAATGATTTTTGCAGAGCACAGCAGGGAGACAGTAAGACTCCAAACTGTTCTCAGTCAGGAAGGGAAGCATCCTTCAATCTCACACACGGAAGCAGTTCCAAGAGGGAAGAGAAGAACACAGTTGGTGCTGAACTTGGGTCTTCTCTCTCATATAAGGACACACACACATGTACATACTCCACATGCTCACTTAAGTGCAACACCCTCTGAGATAACAAATGCTAAAACTGAAAAGACAAGACTGTTTCCTGGGTGGGGTGGGGGGAGAATGTTGTGAATCAAGTTAAATGTATGTCATTTTTTTTGATCACTAGTACATCCCCAAGGGGCAAGGGCACTATGATGGCTTCTATTAATCTTCATGTCATTGTTCTATTATTGTCTGATGCCCTCCCCCTGGTGTGGCTCAGTGGTTAAGAAGCTCACCTTGTTAGCTGGAAGGCTGGCAACTCAGCAGTTTGAGACCTGGGTACTGCATGACGGATTGAGCACCTATCTTTGTCCCATCTCTACGGTACATGAAAAGAGCCTCATTTGGGCATTCCCTGAGTGGAGTTTCTTCCGCAAAAATCCTTTGAACCCAGAATAATTTTTGGCACAAAATTTTATTTATTTATTTTTAACATTTTTATACCGCCCTCCTCACTGGGGCGACCCAGGGCAGTTTACAACATCATAAAAGCATAACATAATACAACCCGAACCCATTATCTAAAACTTCAAAGTCATAATTATAAAAATTTAAAAGTTTTTAAAATTTATAAAAATCAACAGGTTCCAATAATAATTAAAAAGTTAAAAACAATTTAAAGATAAAAGTTTAAAAGTCCAGGGGAGAGAGGGAGCTCAAACTAACCAGTGAACTGGGGTCATGCTACCGCCAGGACCCCATACCTGTCCCGCCAGCCATGTTTTTAAAGTTCTTCCTAAAAGACAGCAAGTCCATCTGTAGATGTCGCTCAGTTGGAACATGGAAAAATTCAGCCTACATCGGGAGGGCCATAGCCAGGATTCTAGATGTGGGTGGGCAAATATTTTTTCAGGATGGGCAACAATGTCATATATATATATGAAGCAAGTGAGCCACTTTTGCACTTCCTCCTCTTTGCATACAAAGATCAAACAAGTGAGTAGGGCCACCCCCTGGCTACGGCCCTGCTCACTTGTTTCATCCTTGTATGCAAAGTGGAGGAAGTGCAAAAGTCTTATTCTGTGAGGATGGCAAGGACTTTCTTGACCATCTTGATAGTTCTTATACTGTGAGGATGATGTTTGATGGGAATGTTGCCTGGTTTTGCACAAAATGCCTTTAAGAAAGAGAGACAAATGACATTTTCACCCTAAACTAAGCAATGTACACAACTGCATAAATTGTGCTAATTATCCAAACTAGAATCAGTACTGTTAGATTTAATAGCCCTGGATGAAGGTTTTTTTTTTAAATAAATCTTTCTTAACGGTCAGTCCTTCTGCCTGTGCTGCGAGTGTGGGTGTGCTTTGCTTCTCAAAAGGAAAGGACATTAGAGACATTTTGTGCAATGTTACAGAGTTAAAGAAACCTTGTGATAAGGGGAAGAGTTTCTGATTTCACTCTAGGCTGGAAGCAAGGAATCATGTGAGGTTTTAAAATGTCTCTTTGAGGTAACTCAGCATGTTGAGACAGCTTGAGTCAACAACAATACAAATGTGAGTATTCTTCACATCCCTATTAATTCCCTTCAAGACGTAAGGTGAATTATATGAATTATTACTTTGTCCAGCCAATACGTTGTATGAGCAGGCCATGGGCCACACATAGGTAACAACACCAATTTTGAATCAAGAGACTATGTTTGTGAAAACCTGAATCACCTTTTCTTTTAGAAAGTATTTCGTTGGCTCAACTTTAGCTTTATAAGCAAGCTTTGATCACAACCCTCAGAGGCCTTAGTTAATACAATGAAGAGCCTACATAGTTCATAATTTCTGGGTGTTATTGTCCAAACATGCAGAAGCTCCGAAGTATAGTACCCTTGCTCTCTACATGCAGTTGACCATGTCCACTACGCTGCTTTCACATAGCACTAGAAGAAACTGGGTGGTGGGATGGTGCAATGGTTTAAATACTGTCCATCTCCCCCATCAATGATCTGCTCCTATGTGCAGAACTGCCTACCACTACAACCAACCAAGCCACGACAAACAAATTACAAACATAATCATTTCCACCAACAAACATGATGGACTCAATTACTTTTTATAAAACCATACAAAAACAGCATATTAGCCTGTGGGAAAGTAGTTGGGAGAAGGCATAATAAACACTTCCAGAGAGAGCTTGGAGCACCTACTTTATACTATCCCTGTGGACTGGAGTAGAAACTCCTCCTCTCAGGTCCACCAGAAGAAGGTCTCCCTATCCACACTCCACCCACTCAGTCTGAAATGACTGGTTTTTCCTTGCATCTCCAGGTTCCTCCCATGTAGGGCAGGAAAAAAATGGTGGCAGGCCACCTGTGTTTTGGCCACTCACTGGGCTTCACAAAGGTTCCAGGTAAGAAGGGAGTACCAGGTGACCCTGGCTTATTAATTTGTTTATGAAACATATAATCCATTTTTCTCCCAGAAGTGGCAACCAAGATGTAGTAACTTAACACGAGTGTTCTTAGTTAGTTCCTAAAACGGTAGCATAACCCACTAGCTACCACATTCCCTACGTTGCACATTAGTATGAAAAGAATGAAATGAAACACAAGCGTTGGTAGTATCTGTTGGAGAGGACACATGCAGCCATACTTAGAGCAATGTTAATTCTGAGATTTCAGGCCTTTGAGTCTTGGAATGATTGCCTAGGCACACTTCCTTGCATGTATTGGAGAAATATACTTGAAATGGGAAAGGTGACAACAGTCCTAGCTTATCAACATGGAGATGTCAGGAGCCATGATTGCCCCTTTCATCGCTAGAGATTTTTGTGACAAGGGTATAATGAATGAATGTAGAAGGACTTGATTTTTATATAAAAACATTATAACTCTTAACACTTCAGATTTGAAATAGTGAAGAAGTAGGTGTTACTAATGTTGGCAGAAATAGTGGCCCATGGTTGTCACAGCATTCCTGCATCTCTGATGTTCAGGGATGTATAATCACTTTCATTGGGTGTGCAGATTGTAGGCATCTGTTTCAGCCCTGAGCATCGTCAAAGAATCCTGATGATATCGTTCTAATTATTTTGCCACAGTTTTTCTATAATGCTAATCTATATAATTAGAGGGATTTAATAACATTATGAGTGAAATGAACTTTTCTTACATTTAAGTAACCCCTAATGCAGTAGCACTTTTGCAGGAGAATTATTCTCTCTACCATTGATATTTTATTGCAAGAAAATGATCTGTGGCTAGACTCTTACACAGCAGAATCTTAACTCTGGGCCCTGCAAGTCCAGATTTACGATGTTGTTGCACGACCTTTTTGCAATGCAGATGGAAGTGACTTATGGCCTAAACATACATAGGCACATCGGAGCAGCCATTTGCATTCTTGCAAGGCTGTGGAATTCGTGAGCCACCAGCCATCTATTATGGGCTGCCAGGTGCTTGAAAAACTCCTTTGCTTTCTTAGTTCCAGAGAAGGAAGCAGTGGAAAGAGGAAATGGGAGATTCATTACTCTATATAGAGGCAATTTAAAGACATTTTGCTGACTGAGGCGAGGAACAAGACAGTCCATTCTGTAGAGCAGGAGTGCCCAAACTATGGCCGAGGGGCCGGATGCGGCTCCAGATGCCAATTCATTCGGCCCATGAAGCCCTTGTCGCTCCTGGAAGTGGAAGTAAAATGCGCCCATACAGGCACATTTTACTTCCGCTTTTGGGAGCAACGAGGGTGGCGCGGGCTGGATGAACCACAGCAAACCCATTTGTGTGGATTCATGGAGGTTTGGGCTTCTGGGAATTGAGTACCCAGCTGAGAGTCGCGCCCCTCTCTTCCAGCCACAACATTGCTGGAGGAGGAGGATAAAAGGGCTGCTGGGGTTCCAAGGCAGCCGAGGACCCAGCTGAAAGCCATGCCCCTCCCCTCCGGCCAGGCGGAGAGGCCACCTTGGCAACTGGCCCTGGGACATTTAACACCTGCTTCTGGGATCCTCCCTGGCTGGGGCTTCAAAAGCGACTGCCGTGGCTGGACTTTTTTGCTGCCACCACCCTGTTGCCAGATGTGCCCCAGGTAGCCCGGCTGAGAGCAGGCAGAGGAACACCTGGCAGCCTGACAGAGTTTTAAAAACTGCACCGCCGTTGCTGCCGCTGCCCCATTATTAGAGGCATTCTGGCTGGTCTGGCTGAGGACGACGTCGAGCCCTGGGCTCCGTTGTGGACGTCGAGCCCTGGGCTCCGTCGTGGACGTCGAGCCCTGGGCTCCATTGTGGACGTCGAGCCCTGGGTTCCGTTACGGACATCAAGCCCTGGGCTCCGTCGCAGATGTCGAGCCCTGGGCTGTGTCGTAGATGTTGAGCCCTGAGCTCCGTTGCGGACATCGAGCCCTGGGCTCTGTTGCGGACATCAAGTCCTGAGCTCCATTGCAAACATCGAGCTCTGGGCTCCATCGCAGACGTCGAGCCCTGGGCTCCATTGCGGACATCAAGCCCTGGACTCTGTCACAGACGTCGAGCTCTGGGCTCTGTCATAGACGTTGAGCCCTGGGCTCCGTTGCGGACGTCAAGTCCTGGGCTCTGCCACGGACGTCGAGCCCTGGGCTCCGTCAAGGACATTGAGTCTGGGCTCCATCAGGAACATTGTGGGTCTATCTGTTTGGGTTGTATGGTATTTTTATTCTCATGTGTTTATATTTCAATATTAGTAACACTGTCAGCCACTCCGAGTCACTTTGGTGAGGGGAGTGGCACACAAATCTAATGAAATAAAAAATGAAGTCAAAGAACATCTGGAGTGCCAAGGTTCACCAGCACAGACCTAGGATATACTGAAAAGTGTTCATAATTATATGGAAGTAGAACCACCACTCTGTTTTAACATACAAATATGGCAGATCAAGTTATTTTAGCATCTGGGGCAGAAAAGTTGTTGCTGCATCAGTCACATTTGACCCATTTTTCAAGTCACATTTGACCCATCTTTGGCATCTTTCACATTCAAGATTTTTCTGAGATATCACTGTAGCTTTGGACATTCTGTCTCACAACTGCCTTGTGTTTCCGTTGCCAGCATTTCTAGGTCATTTCTAGAGGTAGGAAGGGAGCCATCTTCTCTCTCTGTATTAGAGTGAGATGGCAGGTGGTGATGGTGGGGACTCTTGCTTCTCTATGCTTTGATCACAACTCTGGAACAGGATCTGCTATTTGTTCTTCCTTCCACTGGATGTTATAGGCAACATCTATTACTACTTTCATAACTAATTCTCATGCTTCTGTTGTCACAGTAGCCTTCTCCCACATGGTGTCTCCAGATGTCTTGTGCTGCACCACTCATCAGCTTAAGACATCCTAGTTAATGTCAGGAATGCAGGTGTTGTGATTTATTTTATCTCCCACATTCTTCTTTATTTGTGAGATGCTCTGAAAATCTTTGGAGTTGAAAAGCTAATAATGTACCTACCTTAAGATTCCCCTCTGTGCTAAGAATTATGTGGTTTACAACTCTTAGAACATGTGCTGCGCTCTGACCATTGTCAAAATACATAACTTATTTATTTTCTGCAGAAAATATGTTGTTAAAAAATTGAATTCATTTATTGTATCTGTTTATGTGCACAAATTATATCCCAGACTCAATGTATCTTGTAATCACTTCTTTTTGTGCAATTTCAATCACCATTCACTAGTGAATGTTTGACATCCTTCTTATTCTACTGAGATGTGTTCTTCTAATCTGAATACCTGTCTTTTCATGGTTACAAAACTCCTTTTCCAAAGATGCTTACCTTGTTTAAAAATAAAAATTAAGGTTGCAACACAATGCACGTTTCCTGGAATGAAAGGAGGGATCTACTGAATCCAACATTTATTTATTTATGTGATTTATATAATGTTTAATTCTGAATAAACATGCATTGACCTGTGCTCTATGTCTACTATCCTATGCAAATTTACTTGGGAGGCCGTACTATCAAACTATGTATATGAAGTTTCCTTCTATGGAAATGGGTACAAAATTGTTCTATAAGATATATTAAATTCATGGTGGGCTGAATTATTTCTCAAATATCTGGGGATGTATCTATGTTGAAATGGCATGCTGTACAATACGTGTTGAGGCTGTATTATGAAGTATAAAAATAGGGATGGAGCAGGGCCTTTCCAGTTTAAAAAGAGGCAGCATTCTATTTGATTCCATTCTGTTCAGTGGTGGCACAAGGACAATTCCAGCATTCTGTGATTGGCCAGTGGTGATAGCCATAAGTATTTCAGGCAACCAACAATCATCTTGGAAACAACGCATAACATCATTCAGTGTCATCCCCAATTAGGCATTTTTAGAAGTTGATTAGTATGCTGGAGCGAAGCCTACAGCTGGCATAGGATGTGAAAAAGTGTGTTGCCTACTTGCTTAATGGAACTTTATTTTATTTTTTCAGTTCCGCAGTACAGACACCCCCAATGAATGAATGAATGAATGAGCGAACCACCCAACCAACCAACCAACCAACCAACCAACCAACCAACCAACCAACCAAAGATGGGAAATTCTGTGAAATTGGCTTGCTCTTCAAAGCCTGAATGCTGTGTGGTGCAATACTACTACTGTATATGGCTCTAGGTAGACAGTCAGACCACAGAGGAGGTAAGCCTTGGGCTGGCACTGCCCTATCCAAACAATAATATCCAGCTGCTGGGGGCACAAGGAAAATGGGTTTGTTGAAGAAGGAAGAAATGCCCTGGTTAGTAGCTTTGCTATCCCAGTTGGCAGAGGAAGTGAGCACTTCCTTCTATGTTACATTTACTATTCACCCTACCTGGAACCCAGATACACAAGCAACAAAAACAAGAAAAGGAACAAAGGTAGAGTATTGCAAAAATAAAAGCAATAGCAATTACACTATATACTACTCCATAGCACTTGTCCCTGCTAGGTGAGAGCCTTGTTGAGGTATCGGGGGGGGGGGGGTTGAGTGGTCTAACTAGGCAGTGCTTCCCATCGCTTGTCAATGATGTTAGGCCAGGACTAAAACTCACTAAAGCGTCCTCCATCGGATCCCTTGGGCAAGGTAGAAGCGGAGGGCATACATCATGGTCTGCCTAGCCGGTGGGTAACGTCCTATCCAAATGGCTAAAAAAACTGCATGCAGATGGACTTGATTTCCCAGGTCCATTTGCATGTGCAGAAAGTTGTCACAGAGATGTTTACCAATGTGCAGACTCCTTGCTGAATAATGACTCCAAGGTATCCAAGGTAAAGGTATCCATAGCACTTGTGCACTCTCTGGGTGGTTCACAAGTTAATTAGCGATTTGTCCCCAACATGCTGGGTACTCATTTTACCAAACTCAGAAGGATGAATCAAGCTTGAATCTCCATCAGGATTGAAATCACATCAGCAGTTTGAGCTGCAGTACAGCAGCTTAACCACTGCACCGCCAGGTCTCTTCAAGACATTTATGCAGATCCCCACAGGTAAATGAGATCTCCAGATACTTAAAAGGGAAAAAAAAGTTCCCTGATGCATGACCATCCTACTGAAAATGAACACAATCCAAATCGCTTCTCTTATGTTGCCACCAGTCATGGACAGGAGAATTCATCTGATTGATCCTGGTCACACTAGGAACTCTATACTTGGGGTTTCCAGAAGTGCTTGGGCTTTTCATTGGCAGTTGAGTCAACTTCCTGTGCATTAGTCATCATGGTTCTCTTATGTGTTTACTTTGTTTTCCATTTTACTAAGTGTATCCTCTCATTTCCAGCATTTTTAATCCAAAACATTTTTGACACTTAAAATAGCTTATCTCTGATTTGAGTGCCACTTCAGGATTCCTTAATTTGCTTCTGATTGGTTCAGAAATAGGTTAATACCCCATCTTTCTTTGTTTTCTGAATAAATCCCCACCTGCCTCCCATTTCACTGTATTTGAATGGAAGGTCTATGGGAGAGACACATGACTTTTTGTTGCGATTTCAAATATTTTCCTTTAATAGTTCATCACTTCCAAGATGGCTGTAGGTGCATTTCCTAGTGTGATGAATTTCTTATTGCTTTTTATAGGCTCCTTGGCAGGGCTTTTGAACCAGAAGTTCTACAGCTTCTCCTAGCTGGTCCCTTGGATATAGATTGTGCCTATGTTTCAAAACAAGATTCTTCACACCCAGGTCAGATTAAATGTTAATGTTCTTACAATCCCCCCCCCCCCCCCGAAAGACATGCAAATCCTTGCAAAGAGTCTGAAAAGTCAGATACGCCAAACAAGACCAAGTTAACTCGGGGTTGACAGCTGCAAAACACAAGTGACTAGATTTGCAAAAAACATATTTAAACACATTGAGTTGGAATAGAGTCCTTTATCACTTTTAAGATGATGGGCTAAATATATTGTCTAAATTGTATGGAGAAGGATCAGATATTTCATCAATCTCACAGAAGAAGCTTGTGTGTTTCAGTTTCCTTGGAAGGAAAACCTATTCCTCCACACTGCAGAGGCAGAAGGTTCTGAAAAATCTGTGATCCCTGGCACATCCTTTGCAGTGCCACAGGATTTCAGCCTTAGGGTTGTATGATTTCAATGTGTTCTATAAAGGTACATGTCTTTGGTAAGCTTTTGAAAATACATGAACTTCAAGAATGCTGCAATCTTCTTCTTGTGCCGTATCTGATTCTGAATATTGACTATAATCATGGCAATCAGCCATGAAGACTGTCCTGCAAATATAATGCCATGGACTTTCATCTGTCTTCTGCATCGCAAAGTGACACCGTATCACTGATCCAGTTCTGCAAGTCACTTTCTGGTCCTGAGCCCTTTTGACACACAAAGTCCTCATTGGCCCCAGACCAGTATTGATAAAGCTGCTACCCTCCATCAAGATGGATTCAAGTGGGATTTAATCCACTTGGGGACCATCACCCTTCTCTGGAGACTTTGCCAAGGCCGTTAGTCCTCAGGGATGTCAGGTTCGTAAACTGCTGCCTTAGGCTCAGCGTTGAGTCGCTGGCAATAACCACTTAAACAAGCAGCATCACCTCCTCTCCTTTGTCATTTGTATCCTTTTTAACTGCAATCCAAGTAATGTCTAGATGCAAGTACAGACATAAATCCCTTGCTATGAAAGTGGTCTTCCTTTCTGTCTGTTTGCAAGATACCCCTTGCTCACAACCTCACTGTAGCCGCAGGTAGTGTTTCTATCTGCCATAAATTTATGTAATTACATTGAAATGTCTTATCAATAATTCAATTATTCCATTAGTTTTACATTAAGAAATAAATAGAGTTAATGCATGTATAATTTATCTGCCTATAAACTAAATAGTGTAAAATGCATTTTTCTGGCTTAAAGTGGTAATAGCTTATAAAATGTGAAAATTGTAATAAATCTTATCACCTGTATTCTAGCATGCCCTGTAAGATAGAACATGTAGAAGATGAACTGCTACACAGTCCACAAGAATAAGATAATTTTGTTCTCATCTTCCATTGATTGGTGGAGTGTAGAGCTGGGACTAGATAATTAAAATATGTACAGAGTTATCAGGAGGAAAGATTCAGTATAGTCCTCTCCCTGATTAATTAGTTACTATATGCAAGCAGCTTTTCATATGAGCAAATATTAAACAGTAGCAACACCCTCCCCCCACAAAACACTTCATCCTCCTGGCTAGCTGAAGCAGCAGTATCTAAAGTTTTATTGTCTTCATCTGATACAAAGTTAGAATATATAGTGAACAGCCTGCAGGCTAACACTAATCGTTTGCAGGTTGTAGAGCTCATTATTTTCCACAAAATTTTAACAAAATGGTAGCCAACAAGAAATTAGTGGGAGAACTCTTCAATGGCAAGTTTATATGAAGCCTATTCATTTTCCCCTTTCAAGATGTGAATAGGGCTGTAATTATAAGTGATGGGGAAGTGCATAGAAGCCCCCCATTCTCCACCCACACAAACCTTTGTGTGTTTACTGCAAAAGCTTGAGGAAGAAACTTGTTTGAATACACTTACGGCACTCTCCTCAAAGCTTCATGCTCAATGCCTGAGTGACGGAAATGCAGAGGGAAGAAGGGTTATATTTCCCCCCACCAAGATTTACCTCAGAAGGTAAATAACTAAATTTGTTGTTGTTCAGTCGCACAGTCGATTCCGACCCTTTGTGACCCCATGGACCACTGTCCACCAGGCACCTTTGTCCTCCACCATCTTCCTCAACCTACCCAGCTCTGTGCCCATTGCGTCTACAATACCATCTAGCCATCTCATTTTTGGCCACCCCCTTTTTCTTTTGCCCTCCACCTTTCCCAGCATCAAGGCTTTCTCAAGTGATTCCTCTCTTCTCTTTTGATGTCCAAAGTACTTTAGCTTCATCTTTACTATTTGACCTTCTAAGGAGCAGGGCAAATCAATACTGTATGATGATATCTCCTACATGTGCCACACAATGTTGTTGTTGTTGTTGTTGTTGTTGTTGTTGTTGTTGTTGTTGTTGTTGTTGTTGTTGTTGTTGTTGTTGTTGTTGTTGTTGTTGTTGTTGTTGTTGTTGTTGTTTAAAAACATATTGACTGGAAGCTCTTCTGGGAGGAATCCATAGTAATCATGGATTAACCCATTGTTTTCCAACTTTTGGTTTTTCGGACTTCAATTCCCAGAAGTGCAAGTCAATTCCCCAAAGCACTGATCAGCCAGTGTACTGACTTGGGCTTCTGGGAATTGAAGTCCCCCTGTAGGATGTGGGCCCAACGCTGGGAACTATTGAGTTAACCTAGTATTTCAGAAGGGTGTTTGGAAAGTCTCGGCAAACTCACACAAAAATGGCAACTATGTACACGCTGACGCAGGCAATAATGGTGTTTCTAAATGAGGTCTTTTCAGGTACATGCAGAGTTGACCAAGTTGGTTGACCAAACTTTAAAAGTACAGGTAATTTCTGTCAGACTGGGTCATTATTGTTAGAGGTTACTGAACTTCATTATTGGAGATCCAGGCCCAGGCATGAGGTCATGGGAAGCTGTGAAATCAAGGTGTGCCCCTGATACTCAGTTGACCTGGGTTAAGCCCCAATCACTCACCAAGCCATTACAATGCCAAAAAGAGAGAAAACAATGCGGATTAGATGCTCCCAATTATCTCTGTTCTTGCTAGTCACATACAGTTGTTTTCATTCCTATGATTATTATGGGTCAGTCATGGCAGAACCCTCAGGAGCAGTGGTTCTGATAGGAGGACAGTTGTTGATTAAAAAGTTTCAGCCGCTTCCTTTCTCTCACAGAGTAAAGTGAAATAGGGATTAGAAAAAGAATGAACTGAGTATAAGAGGACTAGTCAGAAAGCTAGAGGTATCTGTGAATTTTTCGATCATCACTCACAATATAGGAGCATTTTTTTTCTCATGTCTTCTCTTCTTGCCTGAGAAAATATTTTCATTTTTAAAGACTGCTGTGCCCAGGAAAAGTGCTTGGAAATTATTAGCTGGTCAAATCTGACAGGTTTAGCCAATTATGAGGCCGCAAAAGGAAAAAAGAGGCCCCACTTGTGAGTTGCTAAAATGTATTATGCATGTTTGATTTTTGCCCTCCTGGCCTCCTCTGAGCTGGCTAACATAATTTAGTTGGCTTGGTTCATTTGGTGTTACTACATGTGGGAAGCTTATCTAGACAAATAGAAGCTGAGAAGTTGGTTAAAGAGATAGGAAGATGGATCTGAAGCAAAACTGAAAGGCCTTCCCATGACCAACTCTACCATTAGGCACAGTGAGGCATCTGCCCCAGGCATCATATAGAACAGTGGCAAGAGGTAGAGAGATGGGTCTACATGTGCTGTACTACTGGTGGAGGACCTAGTAAAACTAGAGTGATACATTAGGCTAAGGGTGGAATCCTGCCCCTCCCCTAAGGAAGCAAAATGTCCTGGGCCAACTTTGAGTCTTCCAGCACTTAATATAGAAGCATCATTGTTAAAAAAGGCATCCTGATTAGAAAGAAAAACTATCTATACTCATAGTTTACTTATCATTACATGGGAAGGATAAAGAAGAAAAACATGAGTCTGTATTATGCAGAGAGATTCTGCATACTTATGCTGGCAGCATGGTTGGAAAGGAAAGAGGGGGAGATATATGAAACAAGCAAAGCAGAGATAGAGTAGGTGTGAAAGTATGGGTTTTTTTTTCCAGTGATGGGATGTCCCCGGTTCCAGACGGTTCCCTGGAACCGGTAGGACCAATCCCGGAGGGTTCTCCGGGAGGGGAGTCCACTTTTGAGGCGTCCGGTTCCGGACGCCTCACCGAAAGAATTTTTTTAAAAAAAATCGGAGCTAAAATGGCTCCAATTGACTGCGCATGCGCAGAAACTCAATCTGACGCATTGCGCATGCGTCAAATTGATTTTCTGGTCATGCACAGTCAATTGGAGCCATTTTAGCTCCAATTTTTTAAAAAAATTCTTCCGAAGCTGGAGCCGCCCCTTTTTAGAGTGGCTCCGGCAGCAGCGGCGGCAGCCCTAAGAGAAGGGCACCTCCCCTAGCCGGCCACCGAGCTCCCACGGGCACGTTGGTGCCTGCCCGGGCCGTCCGTCCGCCCGCACCGCGCCCTCCTAGGGACTTGGGCCCAACAAACCCCCACCATGCCCTGGGTAAGCCTGGCGCGGCTCGCCACCGCCGCATCCTCCTCCGCCGGGCGCCTGCAGCTTCCTCGGGGCGGTGCCTTTTCGGCCCGGCTCTGGCTGAGGCCACGGGCAGCCAGGGCCTGGGAGCAGCAGTGGCTCCAGCCCCTGGCCGCGGCTGGAGCCGCCACCATACCCACTGCTGCCCCCCGAAAAGGCAGCGCCCCGAGGAAGCTGCAGGCGCCCGGCGGAGGAGGATGCGGCGTTGGCGAGCCCCACCGGGCTTACCCAGGGCATGGGGGTTTGTCGGGCCCAAGTCCCTAGGAGGGCGTGGCGCGGGTGGACGGACGGCCCGGGCAGGCACCAACGTGCCCGTGGGAGCTCGGTGGCCGGCCAGGGGCTGTGGCAGCGTGTCTTGCTGGGTGGCCCCGGGCCACATGGAGGTTCGTCGGCACCAAGGAAGGTCAGTGAGGCTTTTATATTTAGGGTGGGTGGGTGATTTATTTGTGTTTTGGGTGGGTGGTTGTACTTTTATTTAATTTTTATTTTATTTATTTCTTTATTTTATTTCTTTAAGTTATTTACGGGTCTGTGTGCGTGTTTATTTTTTTATTTTTATTTTATTTTTGGCCTTGCCCACAATGTCATGATGTCATGACGTTGGCTCCGCCCATGACGTCATGACGTCATGACGTTGGCCACGCCCATGACGTCCATGACGTCATGGCGTGGTAGTAGAATTTTTGACATCCCATCACTGGGGGGGTTGTTTTATATTCTAGAGGTGGAAAAAGGAACTTTGTTAACTGGTCAGTGCTGAAAGATAGATACAGTAGTCACTTTAGGCCAAGGCTGTCCCTCCCAGTTACAGCCGCTACTAGCAGCATGCAAGACTGTTAAAACTCCTAAGACTTCCTACCTTGCACTCTGGTCTTCCCTCTCCCACCCCCAATTCTTTCTGTTCCTTCTCTGGAAAACTCAGGGACGTGGCAGGAACTGCTGCTTTCCTGCTGCCACTCCAAAGACAACCTGGAGCGGAGGCTTTGATTCTGGCTTCTTCTAGGACAAGAGTTGTAAAATGGTATCCAGAAACTAGTGGGAAAATGATCACTGCCATTGCCAATATTGTAGGAATAGCAGTAGAATAAAGAAGAGCGAGCGGTGGGGCAGGTTCATGACATCTTTGCCTCCTACCCAGTCCAACAAAGTAATGTTAAAAAGGTTATGTTAAGTACTTCATAGCTTATAAATAATGCACCACATTTAATATTATATATTAATGATATTATTTACTGGCCAAAATCCTATTGCTTAACTCCCAGTCTATTCCTAACTGGAATTGGATTTTAAAAAAAATCATCATCATGATTCTTGGGGGCAGAAGTACCAAACCAGCATGTGCACCTCTTTGCCTACTGTACTCTAGACTTTAATCTGACTCCTTCTGCAATGCTTATCAGACCTAGCGCTCAAGAGGAAAGACTTTAAGAGTTCAAAATTGGGAGTCTGCTCTTTCCCAGTCATGAAACATGTGTGCTAGTGCTCATAACTGGGCTACTGAAAGTAAATCTTTTGCATTTGAGATTTGGTGCCTGACTGATATTGTTTTTAGGATGTAGGCCTGACTATCCAAAATGTCAAGGGCCATCAGGCCAGTTGAACCGGTGCTAAATCCAAACCCCTTCATATCTAGAGAAGTCAGAAATTGCTTAGGACTGCCTTCATCTTGGCCTAACTTTGTATCTGCATGACGACTGTATTCCTGGCCTTCCGGCTCTTCTGTTGGTTGTTTTTAGCCAGTACAACAGTGAAGATGGCAGATAGTCTGCCAACATATCTCTGCGATTAGTCAGCAGAATGGTCTCCATTCTGTTACAAAATATTCCTACCCATTCCAAATCCATTGCAACAGGCACACTGAACACAGTTCTAGCTAGCAAGATGGCTTAAGGGCCAGGTACACTGACACTAGGCCAGGAGTATTTGGGCTGATTTCAAACCTCTTCCAGTTAAGAGATGTGGGAAATTAGTTAGTAAAGGTAAAGGTAAATATTTCCCTTGCTCAATAGCCAGTCATATCTGACTCTAGGATTCAATGCTCATTGCTGTTTCAAAGCCGAAGAGCCAGTGCTGTCTGCTTCTGCAGACGTTTCTGTGGCCATGTGACAGGCACAACTAGACACCAGAGCGCACGGAACACTGTTTGTGGGAAATTAGGACTACCTTTACTTGTGCTGGTATAGTGGCAGTGACTGGAGGCCAAGAGGGATTTGGATTTAGTATAACTTTGATCCCTCTCTCCCTCTGTCTCTTTTTAAGCTATTCTTCCAGGTGGTCTTAGCAAACAGGTTTGCTGGTGGGTCTTTCTGCTGGTAGAACTAAGATCTGCCAACTCAATACCAATTGTACCAGCACAAAAGGCTTCAGTTCTTTCCAAACTCATTGCAGCTGGTACATCTCTAAGATTGGATTGCACTGTGAGCCAATATGAGAACAACCCACTGCAATGTGTTCATCAATATGTTGTGGGCAATTGTTATCAAATATATTGTAAAGATTTGCAGCTGCTCCTCTAAGTTCTGCGGGGCTAGACCAGTGGTTCCAAATGTGGGGTACATGCCCCACAGGGGAACTTCAATTCCCAGAAGCCCAAGTCAGTACATTGACTGATCAGTGCTTTGGGGAATTGACTTAGACTTATGGGAATTAAAGTAAAAAAAACAACAACCAAAAGTCGGTAAACACTGGACAAGACCCTCATACTGCTTCTGCTGCTAAGCTTCACCTGAGAGTCATGGGGAAGGTCCTGGACCTTCATAAGCTACACCTGGAGACCCTGGGTGGCAAAGCTATATAAGAATCAGCCCTTCTTCCCTGAAGTTGCCTTCAGCAATGACTTGCAGTTGCTTGGGTCTTGGATTTTTTGCCTTGTTCTTGATTCTTACTTCAGAAGACCTCCACCCAGTTGTTGGTTCCTGTGGACTGCTGTTGGGCCTTCAGCAATGAAGATCAGTAGACTTGCCATTGCTTGGCTCCTGGATCGCTTGCCTTGTTCCTGGTTTTAGCTGACAAAAGACTGTGCCTCGCTTCTGATTCCCACTCCAGAAGAACTCCTGCTTTGCTCCTGCTCCTGAAGGCACTCTGCCAGTTCCTTTAGACTTCTGTCATGCCTTGCCTAGCTCCTTATTCTTTGAACAATGCCCTCGTCTTGCTCCAGCCATTGAAGATACTCTGCCTTAGCATGGAAGGTCAGCAGACTTGCAGATTCTTGGCTCCTGGATCTCCTGTTTTGTTCCTGGTGTCTAGAAGATCTGCTGCCTTATTTTGATTCCTGCTTCTGAAGCTCTCTTCCTGGTTCCTGTGAACTGTTGTTTTGCCTTGCCTGGATCCTTGCTCCTGGAACTTCATCCTCGCCTTGTTCCAGCCCATGAGGGTTCTCTGCCATGTCTGTTCTCCTGGTTGCTTGACCTCTGGTTCATTTGGACTATGCTTTCATCATCTGGACTAATCCTGCATCTATGGTTTCATTTGGACTCTGGACTTAGATTTTTTATTTATTTAAATTTATATCCTGCCCTACTCAGGCGAACCTGACTCTAGGCAGCTTACAAATCAAAGATCATGCAATTCAGAAATGAAAAACCTGAGAATTCAAAATTAATTAAAAAAATTAAAACTATACATTTACAAAACTCCAAAATTTTAAAACTATAAATTTACAAAACTCCAAAATTTAAAAGATTTAAATTTTTTTAAAGGTTTTAAAAAGTTTAAGAGAGAGAGAGAGAGGTGGCTGTCCAATCAAATCAACCACCCAACATGGGACCCTGAATTACTGGAGCCCCACACCTGCTCTGCCAGCCAGGATTTTAAGCCCTTCTGAAAGGGCAATAGCTCTGTCTGTAAGCGTAACTCAATTGGCAGGAGGTTCCAAAGGGCCAGGGTGGACACAGAGAAGGCCCTCCTTCTGGTGCTAGAGAGATGCGCCTCTCTAGCTGATGGAATGACGAGAGCCTTACTATTTGGCCTGTTACCTGGTTGTCCTGAGTGCTGGCATTTGTGTACCCCACTAGCCATCCATACCCTGGAATCTAACATATGCTATGAATTCATATATCAATTAATATAACACCATGGTGCAATGTAGATGATCATTTAAAACTTAATTAGTAACACCATGTTGCAAATGTAGGTGATTATTTCAGACTGTTATCATAAGGGCATTTTCAGATACAGTAATTATGGAGAGAGATCATGTATTTTTGGAGAATTTAGCTTAAAATATCTTGATTAAAAAAGGTATTCATAGTGTTTATGACAATAATGCCAGTATAAAGAAATCATTCATTTGAAAATGATTAACATCTTCATTTCACCAGTTAAACTTCAATTGATCAGAGTAAGGCTTGTCTACATAAATCCATTGTCTCAATATTTAAACATCCATGGATTATCCATAGAGTGCTCGTGTGCTATATTACAAGTTCTGCAAATATTGAAATACAGAGAAGCTTCAAAGTCACAAATGCTGAAATATTATTTATACATCTGTAAAATATAGACTATGAATGAAGCAATTATCCTAACTTGATAACAGGGTATGAGACAAAAAAGGCAGCTGAGACATTTTTGCATTAGAATAGTATTTTCTGAGCTGAAGAGCACCCTAGACATTCTAACATTTAGATCTGAAGCCAAAACTTGTGCAGATAATTCTGCTTCATCAGGTATTATGAGCAACATATAGCATAAACTGGAGTTTATCCACATGGGAACTACTTTGGCCTTATCCACATGCTGCATTTACGTAGTTGATTCAGCACTGATCTGATGAGCTTTTTCCCCATTCTTCACCTGATGTTTGCCTTGTCTCAGTTAATACACTTTATGGAAATCATGGTTTATTCTTTTTTTTTTGCCTGCCTTGCTCTGAAGAACAGAGTTTAGGACTACAGTACTTTTTGTGTGTGGAAGTTCATTTTCAGCCAAAAGTGTCATTGATTAGAAGCTTTCAACTAATGTACAAACACTAAAAGAAAAGGATCCAGCAGAGAGGCCAAAACAGGAAAATTAATTACTTTAATTGAGATAACAGCAATAAATTTTTTTTAAAAAAAGAGAAGCTTCTTTCTTTACAAAGAAGAGAAAAGAAGTAGGTTTCTTTGGATGTCAATTCTGATAAATTACTCATTCATCAAAAGACCAAACTGGAAGGGGAGATATGCTGTAGCACAAAGGCATTTGTTTGTATGTGAAATTCCATGAGGAACAAATTAAAACTTATAAGATAATACATGTTCATTGCCCTTTTGAACTCTGCTGCCTGTGTTGATCCCATAAAGTGCTAGACAGCTATTTGACTAAAAGATATCAGTTACCACTGGTTTCAGTTTACAACTTCTATAAATCCCTGGCCATTGGCTTTGATGGGTGGGGCTTATGGGAGTGATACTCCAGACAACTGAAAAGGAAACCGTTATGTAATTTGATGCACAGTGTCTCTGTGGCTCATTTGTGTGTGAATATGAATGGATGGGAGTCTGTGAAAGGGAGTTAGCTAGGTAGGTAGGTATTGGAGTGTGATTATTCTCATTTTATATAACATCATATGTCTGACCAGGTTATCCTGCTATGATAGACCATACTGTCAGTGACTCAACGTCGACCGTCAGGTGGTGGTTAATTAACCTGACAACCTTGAAGACTAGCTGCCTTGGTGAAGTCCACAGGGAAGGGCAATGGTCCCCAAGTGGATTAAATCCCAGTTAAATCCATCTTGATGGAGGGCAGCAGCTTCATCAAAACTGGCCTGGGGCCAATGAGGGCTTTGTGTGTCAAAAGGGCTCAGGACCAGAAAGTGACTTGCGCGGCTGGATCAGTGGTACGTGTGTCACGCTGCGATGTGGAAGGCATTATATATGCAGGACAGTCTTCATGGCTGATCACCATGATGATCACCAATATCCGGAATCGGATATGGCAGAAGAAGAAGAGGATAACCACCATTCCTCTTTAGCTTTCTCCTCAGATTCATAAAAAAAGAGAAACAATGTGGGAATTGATGATCTGGAGGGGGAAAAGGAGGCAGAGGTATAATTTGGGTGATGGCTACTGCTAATAAATGTCTGATTTTTAAACTAGATTTTTTTCCCTATCTTGTATTAGTTTCAAGAGTCTCAGTATGAATTGAGATACATTTCCCTCAGAGCAGCCATATGCTTCTAGATGTTATACACTCTTAGAACTTTTCTTTATTAGCCTAACATTTCATGTGGTTTCCAATAAAGGAGAATGAAAACAGTGACTTTTTTATGGGAAATGCATTTCTGAGAGAAGTTCAATAGAAGCATCATTAGGCTAATCAATAACCCTAAAAAGAATAAAAATCTGAGTTCAGATGTTCCTATATTCCTGCTGTCTCTTGCAGTTTTGCAAATAAACTATTGATGAAATGTGTTACAGTTCAGGTTTTGAAAAGCAGTTGTGGCTGGTTAGAAAATAAACTGTCCATATTTCCCATCCTTTTCAGTTCCACAGAGCAGCTGGAGAAAATGCTTGCTTGCAGATTTCTTGCCAATGTTTCCTCTCACATACTGAGGCGTAGCATCCGGTAGGTCATCTGAGACTTATCCCTGTTGGTAAACAGAGCAACTGTAATCTAACTCAACCATCATGGGCACAAAAAAGCCTAAAGATGGTTGAGAAATGTATTGGAATCACATTTTAATGTGAGATTACTCTCCTTCCCATCTCCCAGGACCAAATGTAGCCCCTGAATGGAATTTGCTTTTGGCATTTCTATGCATTTTTTACATTTAAAATGCTGTCTGGAGAAAAAAAATATTCAGTAACCTGCACACATTTGGAAAAAGTGCATGGGAAAATTTCTACCTTTCAACAAGGATGTAGAAAAATGCTTTGGTTGTTTGAGATCTGTGTGCAAAAAATGAATAATACATACGAGAAAACTGCACACATATGCCGTGTGTTTTAGAAAATGCTTAGAAAATACGTACAAAATTCTGTGTAAGGAAAATGAGGCAGAAGGTTGCAATCCATTGTTGAAACTGGGATAGGTTGAGCCTAGTAGTGGATGGGTGAAAATCTTAAAAAGACTGGGCTTGGCAGAAGCACCAACTCCTAAGAAAGACTTGCCCACAAATGATGGGAGTTTCTTAAATGTTTCTAAGGAGTACTTGCTACATCCTACCTTACTGTATTTGTGAAGTACGACATTTTTTATCTGTTACAATGGTGTTATGGTGACAAATTTTTGAGAGGGTGAGGGTTATCTACAGAATTCTATGTGTACCTTCCTGCATTATCACCTTTCCATGAAATTCAGACAGTACATTATTAAAAAAATTTATAACCAGCCCTGTGTGGGTTTATGCCTAATTGTGTGTACAATATATTTGTGATGGGACCATGCCCTGCCTCTTGAATGTTCCTACTGTCTGGATGTTTCTCAGATCTTGCACTTTGAGCATGAAGGTCTAAAGAGAAGCTTATAAAGTTAGTTGCCTTACTGTACTTACTCTTGTCATCTTTTAAGTTCCTCTTTGGACCTACATGTTTCAGACATCTGGGTAATGGAGATGTTCAGGAAACATGAATCAAGTGTATCATCACATCCTTCACATCAAGACACCTGAGTTGGACCCTCATGTTAATGGAATGTATATATCAGAATTTGGTTGGGTGAATCTCAAGGTGGCTCCAGCTGATGAAAATATCATAAAAACATAAATATTTTAGTCCACTCCTCTGCTTGGTACAGTTAATCCTAAACTAGAACACTTCCAAAAAAAAAAAAAAGGCTGACCAACTTCTGCTTGAAGACATCCAATGAAAATTTGATTTCATTCATCTTCCAGGTTAGGGACAGGAATACGAAAAAGTCTTGCCACTGGTTCTGAGTAGGGATGGTCTTCAGTTGTGGAATATTGACCCGTTCAACTCATCCTGCATGAGGGCAGGATATTTTCTGGTGTTCTCAAGAAAACAAGAGTGATTCCTTCCCCTTCAAATGATGCTTTGAGAGAAATTAATTAAAATGTATAAAATGAAATGGTTGCTGTTTTGCTGCATGGATTTTTAGGGATTAGAATCAATAGAGAGAATGGTAGCATCTTTTAAAATATAATCATCTAGCTCTGTGCTTGTTGAGTAGGTGGATGGATGTATTTTCCTTCTAAATGGGAAAAGACACTTTTTCTGTGGAGTTTGTACAAATTGTGGAGACCATGAGGAGAAACAAAAAATAGCATTCTCCCTCCTTCCTTCATTCTATTTCACTCTTTTGGATGCAAGAAATTTGGTTGGAATTAAAAATTCCTTCTTATGAGACACCATAATAATGAAAATGAAGAATTTAGCAAGCATTATTTCTATTTCAAATCCTTCAAGTGGGCATGTCCACTTGGGGGGCACTCAGCAATACAAGCAGCACTTTGCTTCTGAGAGCCATTTGTTGGCAAGACATAGGTGATTTTCCATATGCAAGCATATATCAGTGATACCATTATAGCCACTACTTTTTAAAGTACTGTGTATTTATTTAATCATATTTATACGCCGCCCTCCTCACAAGTGACCCAGGGTGGCTAACATGACCTTAAAACACCAATAACACAGTACATCAATAAAAACAATCTCAAGAAAAGTTAAAAGTTAAAAGTTAATTTTTTTAAAAAAAGATTCACAGAGACTGGGAGTCAATATGCAGAATATTCTCATTTCAATGAAAGAGAGTTCTTCTTCTGCCGAATCTGAATATTGGTGATTCTCATGGTGATCTGCCATGAAGACTGTCCTGAGCATATAATGTAGTGGCCTTTCATCTGCCTTCCACATTGCAGAATGACACCCTTACCACTCATCCAGTTCCGCTAGTCACTTTTTGGTCCTGAGCCAAAAAGTCCTTAGCCCCAGGCCAGTATTGGTGAAGCTGACACCTTCCATCAGGATGGATTCAAGTGAGATTTACTCCCCTTGGGGACTTTGCCACCCAAGGCTGTTAGTCCTCAGGGTTGTCAGGTTAGTTAACCACTGCCTGACACTCAGTGTTGAATCGCTGGCATTATGGTCTACTCTATTAACATAGTAGTAGCAGAATAACCTGGGTAGACATTAGGAAGAGAGTTAGATCCATGAATCATATCAAGATGATGTAAAAGTCCTAATCTTTGGCTGCATATTGCCCATTAGAAATAGAAACCAAGAGGCCATGTTCATATTACTTTCCAGTCTCACTTGCAGAGATACATGTCTTACACATGGCCACTGTTAGCATCAAAATTGTACCACAACCTGTATATTGAGAGATTTCTATCGTCTCTCTTATGCTGTCTTCTGGAAAGCAATCAATACATAGGAGGATTATGATTCTTTGGTATGGGATTTAGAAAACTCCAGTTATGTTCTGCTTTTATGCTTCACAACATGACCTCTGTTGCTCCTGGCTCTCAAAACAGAACTCCAAGTATATTTCAGAAAAGCACACTCAAGCCATACAAGTTTCATAAAAATAAAAATAGGGTAGAATTTGGGAATACTCATATGTGGGGGAATTCTGTGGGTTGCTGTCCAGAAAAATAACTTTTCCATACTCTAAAGCTGAGTGAACCACAAGGCTAACTTGAATGATAGCACACTTTATTATCTTTCTACCAGCCAAACAAAAGTATAAAGGATGGGTTAAAGCTGACCTATAGCAAATAATGCTCCTGTGGACCACCATTGCTCAGAACTTAGAAGATTACATTTAAAAAGAATATTTTGATATTTTAAAGTTATATGTAGCTCAGCAGTAGTAGAATGTTAATAGCTGGACCATTAGGAAAGCTGAGCGCAGAAGAATAGAAGCCATTGAGATGTGGTGCTGGAGGACGGTTTTGAGAGTCCCCTGGACAGTGAGGAGGACAAATAGGTCAATCTTAGAAGAAATCAACCCTGACTGCTCCCTTGAAGGTCAAATAGTAAAGATGAAGCTAAAGTACTTCAGCCATCAAATGAGAAGAGATGATTCACTTGAGAAAGCCTTGATGCTGGGAAAGGTGGACGGCAAAAGAAAAAGGGGGCGGCCAAAAATGAGATGGTTAGATGGTATTGTAGAGACAATGGACACAGAGCTAAGCAAGTTGAGGAGGATGGTGGAGGACAGAAGTGCCTGGCAGATAGTGGTCCATGGGGTCGCAGAGGGTCGGAATCGACTGTGCGACTGAACAACAACAAAATCACTTATTGGAGGTGGAAAGAAGTATCAGACTGAATGGATGAAATAATTTAACTTAGAGTGTGTGTTGTTTAACACTACATTGGTAAACATAACTTCTTGTTTTAACTCCTTCTTAATTAAGACACTGAGCTTGACCACTGGAAAGTTGGCAGATTAGCTGTTTGAGACCCATGTGCCGAGCCACAGAGTGCCAGTTGTCTGTCTCAGCTCCTGCCAACCTAGCAGTTCAAAAGCAGAAAATTGCAGGTAGATTAATGGGTACTGCTTTGATGGGAAAGGTCACAGTGTTCTGTGTTTTCTGGGGTCTAGTCATGCCTGCCACATCACCATAGAAATATTTGCAGATGCAGACAGCACTGTCTCTTTGTATACGGAGATGAGCATTGCCCCCTAGAGTGGGACATGACTAGCTTTCAAGCAAAGGATACCAATGCTGTCAATTGATTTTAGCTGTTCAGTCTACTCTGTCTTCTTAATCTTTCTTCTGTCAAGATTTGGGTCAGTGGCAACATGTGCCTCATGTAGTGGCGTAGCATGGGTTTCAGCCGCCTGGGTGAAAGCCAAATTTGCTGCCCCCTGGGAGGGGCCCAAGACGCTAACGCCCGTCCCTGCAGCAGCCTCTAGGGTTTCTGGGAATTGAAGTCCAAGAACACCCATACTCCCAAGTGACATTTTGCCACCCCCAAAGTGCCACCCATGGTGCTCCCCCCACGCTACACCATTGGCTTCATGTCTGTGTCTGTGCTAGTATTTGCCTGTTACAGAAATCCTCTGAGAAAAGCCATTGTCACAAATGAGGAAATTTGAAGGCTAGTTTCAGTGCAAATAACCCAAGAAAAAGACAGCGAGGAGAACAAAAAGAAGAGATCAACCTTGACTGCTCTTTGGAAGGTCAAATAGTGAGGATGAAGCTAAAGTACTTTGGACATCAAATGAGAAGAGAGGAGTCACTTGAGAAAGCCTTGATGCTGGAAAAGGTTGAGGGCAAAAGAAGAAGGGGGCAGCCAAAAATTAGATGGTTAGATGGTATTATGGATGCAATGGGCACAGGGTTGGGTGGGTTGAGGAGGATGGTGGAGTATAGGGATGCCTGCCTTGTAAAGGTCCATGGGGTCGCAGGGGGTCGGAATTGACAGTGTGACTGAACAACAAGTCGCATCGGAGTATAATATGCACACCATTTTTAATACAAATTTTTAAGGAAAAAAATGATTTTCTACATTTTTTCATGAGGTTCCAAAATTAACTCAAGGAGCCAGAGGGAAGGGGAGGGAAAGAGGGTTCCTTTGAATCCTTTTCCCCTGCCACCAGCCTGGGAGAGTGGGGTAGGGGAATAACAGGGGATTCTTTGAATCCCTTTTCCCACCACCCCAACATCAGCTGGAGAGATTGAGGTGGGAGGAAACCGAGCAGTGGCCGCTGAACTGCACCAGCAGGTGGTAAAGGTAAAGGTTTCCCTTGCTCGAAAGCCAGTCGTATCTGACTCTAGGGGTCAGTGCTAATCTCTGTTTCTAAGCTGAAGAGCCAGTGCTGTCTGCTTCTGCAGATGTTTCCATGGTCATGTGGCAGGCATGACTAGACACCGGAGCCCATGGAACACTGTTACCTTCCCACCAAAGTGGTCCCTATTTATCTACTTGCAATTTCTTGCTTTCGAACTACTAGGTTGGCAGGAGCTGGGACAGAGACGGGAGCTCATTCCGTCCTGCAGTACTCGGGAATCGAACTGCTGACCTTCCGCCTCCTAGTCAGCGTCTTAGTGACTTGAGCCACTGCAGGTGTTAGGGCAGTTTTAAAAAGAGCCCTTTCCTGTCTCCAGACGCTAATCATCTCTTGCTGCTGAACCATACCAGCTTTTTTTTTCTTGGGGGGGGGAGGGGGCTGTTACTGGCATATAAGACACACTCCATTTTTCTGGTGAATTTTAAGGGGGGGAGTGTGTCTTATATACCAGCAAATATGGTATATACCACCCCATAGTGCTTAGTGCACTCTCTAGGTCAGTGGTGGCTAACCTTGGCACTCCAGCTGTTCCTGGACATCAATTCCCAGAAGCCCTGATCATTGTGAGTGCTAACTTGGGCTTCTGGGAATTGAAGTTCAGGAACAGCTGGAGTGCCAAGGTTAGCCACCACTGCTCTAGGTTGTCCACAAGACAGTTGGAATTGTGCCCCCAACATGCTGGGTACTTATTTTACTGACCTTGGAAGGATGGAAGGCTGAGTCAACCTGGAGCTCTGGTCAGGATCGAACTTACAATGACAGCAGTTTGGGCTGCAACAAAGCAATTTAACCTCTATACCACCAGGGATGGAGGAAGTCAACACAAGTGATCTATAGAAGGTGTTCGTCTGTGGCATGACTGCCTCCTGGTCTTTTTGCTTTACTTTTGGTTAACACAGAGATGCACAAATAGTCCAGCTTTGGTTAAATGTTTTGATATTTAGCCAAATACAGTGTACAGTGTCCTAGTAGGTTCCCTGGCCCTCAATTGTATTGTGTTATACTGGGTGTCTCTTAGATGTTCTTTTTTGAGACAGAATAAATCTTCACAAAGTACAGTATCTAGAAATATACAAGACACAGATTTAAATGGATGGGGCTGTACTTCTGTCTCACAGTTTTCAGGTTGCATTTACTTGGGACTAGTTCAACAAATACATTAAGGGTGAAAAGAGAAGAGTTAAGTATTATGTGGATTGGCCTTGCTTTATTAAGCCACTTCAAGATACTGGAAATTCCCACCAGAAGGAGCCTTGATACCCAGAAGGCTTACTTTGGATTCATTTCCAACAATCGCTTGTATTGGAAAGGGATCAAATCAGAGTGATCCTATCTGGCAGGAACTAAGAAAGGTGTGGGGAGGTGAGCTCTGGGGGTGATTTGTTTTACACCAGTGATCACATTATGTAATTGCTAAAAACATAGCGAATCAACCCTGAGTACACCCTAGTTTTGCTTCTAGCTGTGCCCATGGTTGGTTACTGTGCCCTTTGCTCCATCAATCACTGTCCACTAGTCATAAAAAGTAATGACCAAAGAAACATAAAATGATGTGGAGTATCTAGGCTCCAATCCTCCTATTAAAATTAGTGAACTATATTTGAACATAAATCAGAGTGAGACAAAACTACATGCAACCTTCCCACAGAATTATTGGACCTTGAGAAAGCCCAGTTTGCTATCAGCTTAATAGGTGCATTGAAGGATGAGACCAAGCCTATTAGGATGCAGATGCACGGGATGCACAAAGGAAACCAAGCAATCAGCTTTGTGACAAATTTCTACCATTATCCAACTTGTTAAAAAGAAATCCGTGTGATTGATTGATTGATTCAGAAATAGTTCTTAAAATTAGTTTTATTTGGCTGCTTTACTGACCATTCAGAACCGAGGCATGGGGCTATCATAAAAGGCATGCCTAGTTGATTTTACGTTTCCTTAGAATTGCTAATTTAAAAATATTCTTTCTTGACAGTGACAAGAGCCTTGGAAAGGTTCCTATACTGTCATGTTGTTTACTAACTGTAAGTTATTTTTGTGCTTGCATCTCAATAGTAACCTGTAGGACTGATGTGTGGAGCAATTCCATGAAAATTTCATCTGCTTCTCCTATACCAGTGATGGTGAACCTTGGCACTCCAGGTGTTCTTGAACTTCAGTTCCCAGAACCCCTGATCAGCAGGAGTGCTTGACTTGGGCTTCTGGTAATTGGGATCGAGGAACAGGTGGAGTACCAAGGTTAGCCATCACTCACCCTAGGGCTTTGCACTCCTAATAATTAAAAATCTAAGTTTTTCATTCACCCATAGTTAAATTAGGGAATGCAACTATTTTTTCAGGGACAACTCTTGATTGTTAAAATGTATATGTTAGAGTACGCCTGTATAATCAATAGAGATTGAGTGAGTCAATTCCTCTGTAAGATCCACTGATTCAAGTGTGCCTACTCTAGTCATAATTTACTTTAGTGTAGTAAACTGCAACACACAAGACCAATTTGAATTAACAGAACTGACAGTTGGCTCACGAACTTCCTACTAACTGTGTACGGGGTACGCAGAAAGAGCCTTCTCAAAGGTTGTCATATTTTTTAACCACAATCGGGCGTACCCTGGTAACGGCAACCTTGTGTTGCTGGCTAATCTTTCCTACACTAGGCCAGGTGAAAGGAAATGCAAAAGGAATTCCCCAAAATGTACCTTCATTTAGGTTTCACATCTGTCCTAGACATGGAAGAAGAAGTGTGATTTACTACACTAAGCAAAAATATTTCAACCAGTGAAAGTGTGAGATGATTTCATTTTAGGCCATTTTTCAAGTATTGATAAAAAATCACAGTTCTCTTACTAATCTAAACTAAGAAATAAAAGAAAGTATTGAATATGAGGTAAAGTGAAACTGTCAGATTTTTCCATTTCCAAAGCAGAACTACCCTGACCCTCAACTGCATAGTGAAACCCATATCTTCCAACGTCTACATACGGCTATCACTTCCTCTTTCCCACCCTCTCTTCTGAGGCATCTCAATAAATGTAGATATAGGGCAGTGATGGTGAACCTTGGCACTCCAGGTGTTCTTGGACTTCAAGGTTTACCATCACTGCCCTAGGGCTTCATAGACAAATGAATTAGAAGGGGGATGGGTGGGTTATCCCCCACCCCCATTTTTTTTTGGCTTTTTCTAATCTCAAGGCCAAAAGACTCTTGCATAGTCATGCCAGCATAACACAAAAAGTGTTATTTATGGAGACAAACTGCCTCAAGATAAGATATCACTGTAGACCTTATTTGTTGTGCTCTGAGTTGTACACTCTGTTGTTTCCAACAGATGTGGGTTTTTTGGCCCATGTTTGTGTCATATGCTTAATAAGCAAAGGAATAGAACTAGAACACTCCTGACACTCAGGTCTCTATGGGGAAGGAATAGTGTCTTAATATGTAATGATATGAGCATTACAAAAAGACAAGTGTCATCTTGAGTTTGAGACTGACTGCATGGGCTAAGCTAGCCTATGGTTTGGAGCATCGCAGGGATAGTGCTGATGCACTCCTAAAGATGGCAATCATACATCTTTGCTAGAACACACCAGTCCATCCCTCCGCCCCTTTCCTGGGTTTTCCTGATCTGCACTTTTTTGACTTCACTCAAGGGGCATCTACTTTCTGCTACAGGTAGGATTGTTCTGGTTTGGATCGGTTCCAGTGTGATTGCTGGATCCAAACCAAGGCATGCTTTCCTCTTTCAATTTGACAAATTGTTGATTTACATTATTTATAATATTTGAAGATATTTTTAGTGAAAAATTTAACTGCATACAGACCAGGGGTTCTCAACCTTTTAAAGCCATGGGCTGGGTCATTATCTATTTATTGATTGATTCATATTTATATTGCTGCTCACTTGCAGTGGCAACTCAGAGTGGCAATACAATCAATAAAATAATAATAATATAATAATACAATCAATCAATTTTGGAGTGGGCTTTGGGGTGGGGGGAAGGGAAAGAATCACCCTCCCATGTCTTCTTCTTCACCCCCTGGCCATTGGAGTGGACCTCTGGGGAGGGAAAGCCTCATACTGACGGGTCATGCTCCATCAGAAAGCTGAGCTGGCCATACTGCTGGTTCCCCCTAAATGCTGCTGTAAAAAGCATCTGTGGCTGTCATAGACAGCATTTACGGCTGTTTCCGCAGCTTCTGGAGGCAGCAGGAACTAGGGCAGCGGACCACATGAAATTGTGCCATGGGCTGGATCCACTCCATGAGCCTTAGGTTGAGAATCCCTGGTATAGATGCACTACGTGAAGTCATTAATTGATGCACTACATCAGTCATTAATTTTTAAAAAGCCTTTTTTTTACTTTGCCTTAAATGGCCAGTCAGAAATGACTTGCTTATTAAGCTATTTCACATTATTGCAGAAGCTATTTACATTTGATTAGTGTGTTTCCCAAGTGCCTCTAATACAACTGTGCCCTTTGTCTGCTTTCGATGTATTGCATGGGGTACAGTTGAGAAAGAGCCATGCCAAAAGTCATGGTAAACTTTTGCTCATTAAAATAGGCTCCCTTTAAAGTTACGTTGGTTTAGTAGATTACAGATTGACTGAGAAATGAATAACGATCTGTCTAAAGAATATGGCAGAGAATTGACAAAATTTGAAGAAATGAGAAGTCAATTAGAACATAAGGTAATTCCAAGAAAGGGAATAGTTAGTAAGGTATATAAATTTTTAAGAGATAGCTGAAAGATACAGAAATTATTGAGAGAGATCTGGTAATCTTATTAAAAAGTTAAATTTTTGGAGGATGATTGGGATATAATATGGAACCAATGGATTATGAAAAGCATGTCAGGGAAAATTAAGGAGCAATGTTATAAAATATTATGGTGATGACATATGACACCAATTCAATTAAATCAATATGATTATAATTACAAAAAGGAGTGTTGGAGATGTAAGGAAAGCACTGGGACATATTTTCATTTATGGTGGGAATGTAAGATTGTGAATAATATATGGGTAAAAGTGTTTGAATAAATTAATCAGATTTTATCTTTAAAATTACAAATGTGTCCCAGTATGGCTTTGTTAATGGAAATATAAAAATTGATAAATATAAGAAAGATCTGATTACTATTATGGTAACAGCTATTAGTTTATTAATAGCAAAAAAATTGGAAAGTTTATATGAATTTCACTCTAGAGGATTGGTACAAAGAATTATGGAATCTTGCTAAAATGATAAACTGACATGTGAATTAAAATTTTAAAAAGGGTTGATAAAGAATAATGATTTTATAGATATTTGGGGTGAATTTATTAAGTATGTATTTGTTTAATCTAAGGGAATTAAACCTGGTCAAGGATATTCAACGTTATGGAAACAGGGCCCTTCATACTTGAATTTTTTGGAATAGTAGCCATGTTAGTCTGTGGTTCAGGCATATCAGAAAGGAAAAACAAAAAAGTAATAAAACAAAAACAACCTTGTTATGCTTGCTTGTCTGTCATTCTGCTTGAGCACATCCCATTTAACATCTAGACCCCTGCATTTGTATATATAAACCATGCCTGGAAGTTTCACTCCTTGTCTGAAGAAGTGGACTTGATCCACGAAAGCGAACAATAAAAATATAGCAGTTAGTCATTAAAGTGCTACAGTGCTTTTGTTTTATTACTTTTTTGTTTTTGTTTTCTGATATGCATGGAAATAGGGGATAATCTTAAGAAGACAAGTTTGTTTAGAGACTTTTGGATAAAATATTAATGTCCCATGGGGGTGGGTATACAGTTACCAGTGTATTATTATATATTATTAATATTATTTTATGATTTTTGGTAGTATTGTACATTTGGTCATATAGGTGTATGTTTTTCTTTGGATTTTGTTATATACATTTTTTTAAAAAAAATCAAAAATATAAGTAAAATGGACTCAGTACAGGACTTGATGGAGAGGCCATCTGACATTCAATGTATATGCACTGTATATCCTAAGGAGACTGTTTCTTTAGAATAAGAAATTCTTTAAGTGCTCAAAAATATCCGATTGCTCCAGGACAAGCTTTTCACATTTTCCATAAATGACAAATCAGCTTTCTTTCTTTTTGTAATTGGACAATGTGGAAGATAAATCCACTTCACTAGTTAACTGCTGACTTGGAAATGATATTAATAATGATAAAGGAATAAATCATGATCTTCTAAGCCTAACAGTGCATAACAAAGGATAGTAGGAACCAAGAAATTATTACCATCTGTGTCACTTCCACCGTGAAAGTAACTTGATGCACTGTGACTTATTGGCTAGTTTACCATGAGAGTTGTACAATTTTTCTTTTAGACTTGTGTTTGTTTGACCTGCCTGTATAATTTTTGGACCTGTAGTCTATAAACACAAATGTACACACCCGGAGTTGCCAGGATGCTGGAAAATGATATCTGGTTCCCTCTACTGTCCAACACTTGTATTGTACTTTGAAAATACTGTACAGTACAGTACTTAATTCTTCTTTCATGTCCCAATCAAATCCTGGACTGCCAAAATGAAGCCACTTCCTTGGTTTTGTTGTTGGCCAAACTTAAGTCCTCATTGGTGCATGTTTCTGGCAATAATCAGCAGACCAGCAAATGAACTGGATTCTGTATCTCTCCACATTCACAACATGTGTTGTTCTCCACCAGTAGGCTCCACTTGATCATGTTCATCTTTCATTTAAGGACTCCAACTCTCAGTCTATTCAGGGTCCTCCAAGTGACGTAGGGGAGGTTGAGTTCTTCAGCTGTATCCTCCTTTAATATTGTTCCTTGTCCAGTGAGCTCCTTCTTCCATCTTCTAATTTGGTTCTGCTCTTGTGTACCCTCAAGAGTGTTTGTTTTTGCCATAAAGCTCTTCCTGGATGTGAGCCAGTGAACTTGAGGCTCATCTCCATTTAGAGGATGCCGAGGGTCATTCTCTTGTTTAGTTCTCTCACCATCTGCTGCTACTTCTGTCCTTATCTTAGGTGGAGCAATGCCAAAAAGAAGGTATATTTTCTCAACTGGTGTAGGTTTCAGGCTTCCTGTCACTATATGTATGGTTTCATTAACTGCAATGTCAACTTCTTTTGCATTTTTTTGTGGATGTGCTTCATACTGGAGCAGCAACTCTACTGCAGAGATGTTAAGGGCCAAAGCTGATGCACACAGCATGGACGGTTGAGTTCCCTGTTTATAGTTTGTGAGTTTCCTGATGGTATTGTTCCTTGTACAGTACTAACTTTGGCTTTGGTATTCAGGCAGTGCTGCTTAAAAGAACGTGTCCTTGTCAAGCATCATGCCAAAGTATTTTGGTGCTGAACAAACTGTACTTAATAAAAATGCCAAATATGTAAGAGAACAGTACTTTTCCTTGCTGCTTAGAATTGATTAAAAATAACATAAAGTTGGGAAAATTCAGTCAAAATGATCTGAACATGCCCTTATAAAGTAGCTTTTGAAAACAAGAAACCTTTCCTAGTTATACCAAAACAGTAACTTTGTAACTACTCCTGACATTACTTTTTAAAAAGTTATGCCCTTGCTACCGAAAGAAAGAATTTATTTCCAAATTCTGTTTTATACATAAAATTATTAGGACAATAACATTTGTGTGTCACATACAAATCAAGTTAGTAAACAAGCAATTATAAATTAGTCATTGCCCTAGCAAACATTTTTCAATGAAAATAAACTACAAAGGTAAATCAGCAGTAAAATTATAGGAATTTAGCATACGATATATATATTTTTATTTATTGGGACAGTGATGTCCATCTATTAAGATCTCCACCTTTCTCCTCGGTGTTTTTAACTTGAATTTTAATTTTTAATTCTAATTTAATTTTATGCTATTTCTAACTGATTGTATGTATGTGTTTTAATTGTTTTTAGTTGTAAAGCTGCCCTGAGTCTTTGGAGGAGGGCGGAGTACAAATGAAATAAATAAAATAAAAATAAATCTCTGGTATAGACAATGCATGGATCCTTGCTGATAATTTGCAGTTTCTACAACAGCCATTTTAAGAACAAAAATGGGCTGAGGGGTTACTTATGATGACCCTTTCCAGGGTTTTCTAGCTAGAGAATGCAGAGAAGTGGTTTACCATCTCCTTCATAGGAATAACCTGGGAATGTGCAGCTTGCTTAAGGCTAGACAGACTGGCTGTTACCCAAGGAGGCACTGAACTCCCACCTTCTAGCTCCACAGTAAAGGTTGCCCTTGCTGGAAGCCAATCATATATGACTCTAGGGTTTGGTGCTCATCTCCAATTACAGCCATAAAGCCAACATTGTCTGTGTCTGCAGATGTTTCCATGGTCATGTGACTAGACACTGGAGCACAAGGAGTGCTGTTACCTCCCCACTGATGTGATACCTATTTATCTACTTGCAATTTCTTGCTTTCTAGAGACTAGGTTGGCAGGAGCTGGGTCAGAGATGGGAGCTCACTCAGGTCTCAAACTGCTGACCTATCGACCTTCCAGTCATGAAGTTCAGTGTCTTAACCACTAAGGCACCACAGTCCCTGTTGAGTTTAATATCTGGCTCCACAGCCAGGTACTAAATCAGTGAGATATCCAGTTTGTTATATTAGTTCTTAAAAGGTGATATTACTTGGTGTGTGTGTACAGTGAACCGTTATGCAGCCAGTTCAATTTGTTTACCCTTTTCTATTGTATTGTTCCCCTCTACATATATTTCCAAAACTGTTAGTTATATTTTTATCTAGAGGAGGGCAGATTTTTGTTTATGGACCATAGCTTCCAGAATTCTAAAACACAAATCTGCACACCTCTATTTGTCTCCGGCCTTTCCTCTGTGGAGTATGAGACCTTGTAATTTTCCTCACTTTCAGTCTCACAAAAAAATCTGCCATCCTGAGAGTGAGTGACTAGATCGTGGAAACCCAGTGAGTTTCACTGTACTTTGGAGTTTAAGCCTTGATTTCCCATGTTCCAGTATTACACTCTGACCACTATACTGCATCGACTCATATTCCTTTCGTCTCCACAAGTGAGCTTTTATACTGTTGATGAGAACCTCCCTTTTCAACCTGAGTGTGTACATTCAGAGAAAAAGGCAAGGTAGCGCCACTGATTTCAACATAGCTAACAAAACAAAACTCAAACATGTTGAAATCCAGCTGCTTTTATTGACTGTGTCCGGGGTGGGGGGAATCAAACCTGTAAAGCTACATTCTTATCACATTCAGACTGTTGGCACTGGAATATCTCCACAGAGATCCTCAGAGTTGTGTGATTGATTGTAAGACAGAGCTGATTTTGTCTTTCACAGTTACATCTGATTTTTGGGGAAGGCAATATGTCTACCCTGGTGTTAAAGGAGATGCGGTCAAAATGCAGATCAACATACACTTAAACCTGCATTAGCACAATAGCATTTCTAGCACCTGAAACACCCAGAGACCATTGAACAGCAACACAAAATTGCTTTTTTATGATTATTACAATGAAGATTTATTTTCTTTTAACCCTAACCGTTCTCTTCAGAGGGCATTCTCTTTTAATGGGTATCTGCAGAAGCCTGCGGCTCTTGACAAGCATATTTATTACTCTCAATATTAGGGTATTTTTCCATTTTGTGCCCCTTTATGGCTTTCATAAAATATCTGCTGGAATGCTGAATCCAGCTCAAGAAATAAACAAACTATTAGTGGTCTCCCAAGATGGGAAGATCTCAGATACAAAGATCAGAGAAGTTAAAATTACTGTTTTAATGTTGCAGAATCAAAGGCACAAACCAGTCAGCTTTGGTCTTTTGCCAACATGCACATCATGATCAAACCATGTGGAGGTGCTTAATGATTTCTATCCCATATGTTTAGCACTGCCTTTGCTGTAACACAGAAAGATTTTACTTTGTAACCTATGTTGCACCTCAGGCAAGACAGCTAGACTTCAGGATGAGCAGAGACTTCCATTCAAGTAATTTATCCAAGAAAATGACAACAGAGATGGAGAAAGTTGCTGTTTTTAAGGCCACAACTTCTGCAATACTCCAGATAGCTATTCTGGAAGTTGTTGTCTGTTTCCAACATCTACATAATGAATGAGGGGCTCTTTCTAAAAGCCAGGTTATGTGCCAGACTTTGAACACCTGTCAAAACAATATTACTGGCTTGTTTTTTAAAAAAAAGATGTGGGGGGAATAATTAAGAAGCAATGTACTAGGATTTGAAGGTTGTGATTCTCAGTTGTTGTGGCTCCATACTAAGGATTGTTGGGATTTGCAGTTTGGTGGGGGTTTGAATTCTCTGCTATAGAACTTTAATCCATTATTTTGGATTAGGATTCCCAGACCTTTCTACCTTTCTGCACGATAGAATTAAACTAATCTAATTCTCAATCCTTAATCGCACTCTTCTCAAAGTGCTTCTATGTACCTCATCAAATAATGAATCCCATTCCTCAGAAGGAAGTCATGGCAATCGAAGGATTGTTGCAAATTCACATTTTATTGGGGGGGGGGGGAATGAAATTAGGGCCCAACAGCAAAATGAGTGGAGGAGGAACTCTGATTCCCAACAGTCATGGAGGCAGAATTGGCCATGCCAGACGAACCTGCTGTCAAGACACACCTTGTCTGTATCCTCAAGGCTGTGGCAGTCCATTGCAGTCCCTGTGTTGAATCCTGCATGTCTCATTTCTTATGTGCCACAGGAGATGGCTCCATGATCATAGTGTGGGAGTTAGGGTCACTTCATGGCAAACTGTGATCCTCCTTAAACAAATTCACGCCAATGGCATTTTTCTTGCTTCAGGAAAAAAATGCATTCTCGGATACGAAGTGCAGCCAACAATGACTAAAACCACTCAACATGGTATTGACAGTGGGGACAGACAGCTGGGCAAATGTCTCTCCCACTTGCCTTAGACAGTCTCTCACTCTCCCGGTTTTGTTTTCTTTCTTCTTGCAGCTCTACATGGCAACATTCCCTCCATTGTCTTTCACCCCAGGGGAAGGTGTTTCTTGGAACCTTTTTCCCTTACCTATCTTTCTGTCTCCTCCAAGGGTATCTTCGTGCAGACTAATTCACCAGTCCAAGGGTCTTCTTTAAATATAAATGTCCACCCTGCGGAGTAAATTCCCTTCCTCATCCTTTGAGCGCCTGCTGGTTTCCTCCTCCATTCTTTTTGTACTTCTGTCTCCTTCCTGCTCTTTTCCTTCCTCCGATCCCAGATTATCTATCCCTTCCTCTAACTCTGTTAACCCTTTCTTCTCTTCCTCTTCTTCTACTCCTATTTTCTTTTTCTTCTCCCATCACCTCTTCCACCATTATGAATCTTCCAGCTACTTCAGAAGCATCCCTTCTGCAGTCTACTGGAAAACTAGAAGTTTACATTTCCAAGCTGTTGTCTGCAGGGAGTAACAGGCCACCCTTTCTTTTGTTTTTAAACAATGTTCTGGTTTATTTTAATAATTGTAATCTGCCCATTATAAATAGCTTTGGGTGGCCTTGGTTGTTTTACCAAATGCTTTGTGCAAGACAGGCGATCAACTTTCTGATCATCTATTCTGGAAAATGGAAAAGGGGCTTGGCATACCCCTATTTTCCAGTGCCTTTCCCTTTAGACTCATTTCTAACCAGAATGTAAGAGTGTGTAAAGAGAGGAGTAATGTTTCTCTGCTGCTAGAAAGAACTTTCTCAGAAAAGACTTTTGAGGTGGCCTTCCTTTAGCTGCATAAAATATTTACAGATGTTCCGACTCATCATTTCATTTCATTTCAAATTTATACCCCGCCTTGCTCAGGCGAACCTGACTCTAGGCGGCTTACATAGTATAAAAAATAACATCACAAATTCCACATTATCATAATCACAATCATCACAGTATCAGAAAAATAAATATATACATATCAATAACACAGTAACAATCAGAAAATATTAATATTACCATTAAATGTTACAAAAAACATTACATTCTTGTAAGCTTTGCCTATCTTAGACCCAACACGTACTGTTTGTGGGCAATCCAGTTGTGCAAATGTGACATAAAGCTTGTGCTGAATAAAGAATATTAAGGACCGGAGCAATCATTTGTCACTTTCTAGGTGGGGGGGGGGGAGGTAAACATACTTTTGAAGAAAGACCAGCAATGATGCCTTTGGAGGATGAAAATCATTAAAGATCCATATCTCCTGCAGTTTTAATCTCTGCAGGTTTGCCGTGCTGACCTTTATTTATTCCATTTAGGTAGCCTCTCATCTCACAATGTTTTACCCCACACCACTCTGGGTGACAGATTGGAAAAGTCCCCCACCCCCCCGAGCATCACTTGTGATCTCAAGTCTTCCCTGTGCAGCTAATCAGCAGAAATGGCTCATGATGTGCAATGCTTTCTACTTACTTGAAATTTATGCATGGAAAACTCCCTATAAATGTTCAGTATATGAAATATGATTTCCAGCTTTAAATCAGCCAAGCAGGGGGACATAATAAAAAAGGACAATTTAAAAATCACATCTTCTGATATGCACCCGAGTGCTCCTGAAATCAGTGGGATGTAACTTTGCCTGAAGAAGCAAATCTCTAGTCTAACTGATGATGCTGTGAATTGGTCCACTTATGCAGCAGAAGTGATCCAACTTTACCAGCTCCTTTTGGGCCAGCTCAGGCTGCTTGGATGGGGATGGAAGTTTGAGTAACGTCCCAGAGAAAATCCTCCCAGGTCATATTATACTAGCACGTTATGGGGAAGAGGATTCTGAATCCTTTCTCTCTGGCAAGCTGCTATTTCTATTTATCTGCTCGTTTGCTTTGTGGAAGCAAAACAAACAAACAAAACAAAGCACAAAGCAGTTTCATGCTCACGCATACTTACATGACAGTCAGGGATGTTCCCGCACTCATTCACTTCCTCCCTTTCCCATCTCTGTATCACTGATTTTCACTGATTTTACTTGTTTCACTGATTTTACTTGTACAGGGCCAGGTCTGACTCTCACAACCCCACCCCTGTTTTTCATATGAGAGCAGCTTGTGTGCCTGTTTTATGCTGAATGTATTGCTTGAGCACCTGCATAGCATGCATAATGCATGCTTAATTAGAGTTTTGCATACATTGCAAATAAGTGGAATTTTGTGTATTAACCTACAGCTAAATAGCAATAGTAATTATACCTATATACTGCCCCGTAGTGCTTAGTGTGCTCTCTGAAAAGCTCACAAGGTAATCAACATTTTTACCCCCAACATGTTGGTTATTCATTTTACTGACCGCAGAAGGATGGAAGGCTGAGACAACCTTGATCCCTGGTCAGGGTTGAACTCACAATATTTTTGGCTGCAGTACAGCAGTTTAACCACTGTACCACAAGGGCTCTCTAGAGACTGCAGAGTGCAAATAGCATCTCGTATTCCCAGGAAGAATCTGGGAACTGTAGATGATAGAAGGTCACCTTTTAAATAAATTGTAGTACACTTCTGAAATGTTTGACATTAAAAGATACTAGTTCTTCTCAGGGCCATCTTTGTGGCCATGCCCAGACTCTAGAACTCTTCACCAAGGGATGCTAAGTGAGGACATCATAAGAGCTTATCCAATGTGCTTGTTTTCTGTTTTAAGGCAAAACATTAGTACTTTCAATTGATGGATATTAAAATATTTTGATTTGAGGAAGACTTGAAGGAACTGGGTATGTTTAGCCTTGAGAAATGAGACTGAGAGGGGATATGATGATAGCACTCTTCAAATATCTGAAAGGTAATCATAAAGAGGAAGGGAAGGATCTGTTCTCGATCATTGCAGGGTGCATAATGCATAATAACAGGCTCAAACTATGGGAAGCCAGATATAGGCTGAATATCAGGATAACCTCTTAATAGTTAGAGCAAGGATTCACAACTTACAGCCTGTGGGCCAGACTCGGCCCACAGCAGCGAAAACAGCTGAAAATGCAGCATAAATGCACCCACTTACAACAGATGTGGATGTGTTTTATGGCAGCATTTATGGTGGGGGAACCACGTGTCCAGGCCACTCAGCTTTATGAGGGTATGTGGTCCATCCCATGGTGTGAAAACATTGAGAACCCCTCAGTTAGAGCACTACAACAGTGGAACCAACTGCCTTGAGAGGTGGTGAGAGTTCTAACACTGGAAGTGTTCAAGAGAGAACTGGACAGCCATCTGTCAAAGCTGCTTGGATTCAAATTCCTACATTGAGCAGATGGGGGTTGAACTCGATGATCTAAAAGGCAACTTCCAACTAAGTGATTCTATGAGTCTACGCTTTTAATTACACTTTAATAACATAATAGATTTAATTCTATTTCAATGTCTAAAATTTTATCCTATTTCAATTTTCTCTTGTTTTTAAATTGTTATGTAAGCTGCCTTATAAAACCTTGGGTCCCAAGTCCTGGAAGGGGTGGTAGTGACAAGTTTAAATAAATTCTGAAAAACCTGAAGTGGACTTCTGGTTTCCCTTTTTATGTTCCTCACATCTGCATTGTTAGCAGTCTGTGTGGCCTCTGAATGCTGTTTTTGCTTGCTAGAGTATTTCAAATTTAACTGACATTGCCTTTTAAAAAACATTTTTGGTGGGCTTTTTTGTCTGCAAACCACGATAATGGCAACAGGCCCTATCAATCCCTGGAAAATAGATGGGGAAGAAGTAGAAGCAGTGACAGATTTTACTTTCTTAGGATCAAAGCTTACTGCAGATGGCGATTGCAGCCATGAAATAAAAAGGCGACTGATTCTTGGGAGGCAAGCTATGAGAAACCTGGGGAGCATAGTGAAAAGTAGAGACATCACAGTGCAAATAAAAATTCGAAAAGCTATGGTATTCCCTGTGGCAATGTATGGTTGTGAGAGCTGGACCATTAGGAAAGCTGAGCACAGAAGAATAGGTGCCTTTGAGATGTGGTGTTGGAGGAGAGTTTTGAGAGTCCCCTGGACAGCAAGGAGAACAAATAGGTCAATCTTAAGAAGAAATCAACCCTGACTGCTCCTTAGAAGGTCAAATTGTAAAGATGAAGCTAAAGTACATTGGACATCAAATGAGAAGAGAAGATTCGCTTGAGAAGGCCTTGATGCTGGGAAGGATGGAGGGCAAAAGAAAAAGGGGGTGGCCAAAAATGAGATGGCTAGATGGTATTGTGGATGCAGTGGACACAGAGCTGAGTGAGTTGAGGGGGATGGTGGTGGATAGAAGTGCCTGGCGGACAGTGGTCTATGGGGTCGCAGAGGGTTGGAATCGACTGCGACTGAACAGCAACAAAAAAAATTCAGGTTGACTTTGCCTTATTATTCTGATGATACTTGTACACCACCCTAGTATTCATTTGGATGAAAATTGGTTTAGAAATGTTATAGCTGACTAACTAACTTATGAACTGTCCAGCTGAATCATAAGGGACATTGTTTATATAATGAATGCAGATCATGCTCCACCCCATTTTCTTTTCCCTCATTCATTTATTTTCTAAGCATTTTTCATTGTTCATATTTTAATTTTTTTAAAAACCCAATGGAATGAGTTTTGCACATCACAACCTAGATGGATAGAAGATCTAAGAATAAAGGGCAGAAACTATTTCATTTCTGAAAGGAAATACAAAGTTTTTACCCTTCTTGTAAGGGTAAGATCGTCACAGCTGACAATTAGAGGATAGAAGAGGCTTGTATTGATTTCTCCAGCAAAGTTCTGCTGGTGCACAAGCAAGCTGAGTATTTTATGGTCTAAGGAGCATCAACCTCCTGCCGTGCTGGTGTCATGCCACATATGGCTCTGTGATAGATATTGTCATCGTGCTGGTGCATGTCTGCATGAGTTCTGTCCCAACTAAGGGAATTCACAGCAAGAAGTCTGGAATTAGGCACAAACGTGATTGTGACAGGAAATTAATTATCCACTGATGAACCAGTCACAATCTGAAAGTGAAAAAATATGACATTACTTTTTGACACAAACAGCACATGGAAAGACTTGTGAGGTTTTAAGCATTTCCATGGACTTTCTGCCTCATCATATATTTAATTTCCACATGGAAAACATTAATAGAGGTGACAAATACATGTCCATGAAATGTTGACAGATGACAAAATTGAGAAGATGGATTGCAGGAACATTTAGTTCACCTTTATACTAACAGCATGTTGAACATTTAGAATGACTCTTAACCGTCCAACAATGTAAATATTCTCTCTCTTTTTTTAACCAAAGAACGGTTATTATTATTTTTTTACAGTTTTTCATTTAAACATGGCTGATGTGGTTGCCCCATTTATAGACATCTGCTGTGGCCTTTTTAAACAGAGGTTCTTGCCCAAACCTTAGAATTCCTGAGTTTGAAGGGGCCTTTTAGGCCACTGAGTCCAATGCAGGAATACAAATCAAAGCAGATCTGACAGATGATGGTACAACTCTCTCTTGAACACTTGCATTGTTGAAGCGCTCACCACCTCTCAAGTTGATTCCACTGTCGTACTGCTCTGTTAAGATGTTTTTTCCTAATATTCGACCATTGCCTGGCCTCCATTAGTTTGAGCCCATTATTACATACCCTGCATTCTGGGATAATTGATAACAGATCCTTCCCTTCCTCTTTATGACAGTATTTCAGGTATTTGAAGAGTGCTATCATATCCCCTCTCAGTCTCCTTTTCTCAAACCTAACATGCCCAGTACCTTCACTCTTTCCTACTACTAGCTTGGTTTCCAGTCCTCTGATCATCCTTGTTGCCCTTCACTGTACCTGCTCTAATTATTCATTTTGTAACTGTTTGAATAGCTGAGTGGTTTAGGTCTCTGGCTATAGAGCCAGAGGTTAGTAGTTTGATTCTCCCACTGTTCTTCTAAGGCAGATATAAACACACAATTAACCTATCACTGAATTCTAGAGTGAGGCTCTTGCTATCAGGTGGGTGACTACAGCAGTGTTTCCCAATATGCCCTCTGAGATGTTTTGGACTCTCATGACCCCCACCACAACAGTAGATGGCAGGGATGTTGGGTTTTGTAGTCCAAAGCCTTGAACATGTGTCGTGTTGCAGAAGGCTGACCTAGAATGAATAAAACAATGAATGCCATGACACAGCAGGAATTTAACTTCAGATTTAATTTCCCCAGTGATGGCAAACCTTTTAGAGACTGAGTGCCCAAACTGCAACCCAAACCCCACTTATTTATCACAAAGTGCCAACACAGTAATAGGAGAGGAAGGAAATGCTCCCATTGGACTGCTGGGCAGAGGGGCGGGGTGAACTTTGTGCTGGGGGGAGGTGGAAGTATTCCCATTGAGCTGCTGGGCAGAGGGGTGGGGTGAACTCTGTGCTGGGGTGACACAACGGGTGCCCACAGAGAGTGCTCTGAGTGCCACCTCTGGCACATGTGCCATAGGTTCACCACCACTGCCTTAGCCCATGTTCAGCACCTTCTCTGTTGTGCCATGAATTGACATAACAAAAAAGAAATGCCAAAAGGTGGCTCTTCTTTTTCACTTTTAAAAAAGCAGGCAGAACATTCAATGTTCCACTTTCTTAATAAAAGGATTGTATGTGGGATAATTTTACCATTTTACCATTGATTGTCATTTTTCATCCAAAAATGGATGATCTTTTCAGCCTATTTGAAGCTTGCTAGCTGTCAAACCTTCTTTGCCACAGATTCATTCAATCAGGAAACATTTTCGTTAATTGCAAGGAAATATCACTTTACATAGGATTTCCCAACACCCAGCAATTTCAGCAATGGGTTCCAGAGTATACATACTTAGACAAGGATTATGCATTTCTTCAGAAAGACTGCATAATCCCATGACATGAAACAGCCCAATCCAGGGGATCAACCTTATCTAGCGTGGCAGAAACAAACATATAGGATGCAACAAGGTTAAAAAAAGGTTACAGACGTGTTGATCTGCCTCTTGTGAGAGAGGGCTGAATTACTGCAAAGGAATGTGACTGACAATTCCCAGATTCTCTGTTAATAAATGAGATCCAAAATGATATAGCAAGTAGAGTGACAGATTAGAACTCAGAAAACATGGATTTGAATCAGTCATGGAAATTCATGAGGAAGGGAGTGACAATGGTAAAACCACTTCTTAAATATCACACATACCTGGAAAACCTTATCAGGATCTCTAGAAGTTGGAAATGACTTGATGGCATATAAGAAAACAATGCAGGTTTATAAATAAAATTATTCTTAATGTTATTCCTATTCTTATTCTCATCATCCACATAGGTGTACTTTGATAAAAGTAGTATCAAAGGTGTTGCTGTTGTGGTTGCTGCTGCTATTATTAATATTACATTAATATTAAAAATATCACACAATGAAAACTATGAGAATCCACACTGGAAGATGTCACACCTTTGGACTGGAATTTTAATCCTTGAGAGTTCAGCCTCTTGATGCATGGTAAAGCCATTCAGATTGACTTATTTACATGATTCGTAATCTAAAATCATCTCCGACCTTGATAGTACAGAAACTGGCTAAGCTTCTATATCTCTGAACTTGCTAAAGAGGCTGTGGTCCTTGATTCAAAATTTATTGTTTCTTTTCCTTATCCCTAGCAAAATGAGTGGCCATCCAGGCTGAAATATAGCACCGGATGAACCCTGCTATAACATCTGCTGCCATCTTCTCTTTTACATTTTTAGACTTGCATACACACTTAAAAAGTTGTCATGTCGAGGTCTCTTCCTCTACTTTTTGAAATGTCATGCCTGATGCAGAGATTTTTTTAAGCCCTGAAAGAGTCTTTTGATTCTTTTTCACAGGCAGAAGAAAAGTATTATCTACAACATGGATTTCTGAGCATGTCTTCTCAGTGACCTCCCACCCCCAACTATTATGGGCCAAAGCAGAATGTCAGAGTGGCACCCTCAAACAAGGGGCTGCAGTGGCTCAGTGGTTAAGAAGCTCGCCTTGTAAGCTGGAAGCCCAGCAAGTTGGCAGTTCAAGATCGAAGTACTGCATGACTGCTTGAGCTCCCATCTCTGTCCCAGCTCCTGCCAACCTAGCAGTTTGATAGCAAGAAATTGCAGGTAGATAAACAGGGACCACTTTGGTGGGAAAAGATCTTGGGGATATGTAAGGAGCCTCATTTGGGCATCCCCTGAGCAGAGTTTCTTCAGAAAAAATCCTTTCAACCCAGAATAATTTCTGACACAAAATTGTTATTATCACCCTCAAACACTCTACAAGTGATCTGGCACCTGAGGAAGAAAACCACTCAAGCATTCTTCCCCCTTTCCAGCACTAAAAATAACAAACTAAAGGACAAAAGTTAGGCTGCCCTTTCTAGAATTCTCCAAAGCTGTTTCCTGAGGCGACTGCCTCAATATGCCTCTCAGTTGAGGCATTTCTGAGTTAAGGGAAAAAAAAGTAGTTAAGTTTTTTTCTTATGGATAAATGTTCCTAAAGCAAGTGTTCTCTTCATCATTTCTTCCTGATATTTTGTATAACAACTTCCGTCAGATCCAGCTACCCTGGATAGTGGTCAAGGATACCTAAATGTTATGGACAAAATATCTGTAAGAATGCAAGTTGACTGCTTTACAGTATAATGAAATAATATTAACCAGTTCTTTACTCTTTTTTCCTGGCCCCAAACTGTAAAAAGCAGCCCGTTTCAGAGAATATGAATGATCCTCAGACATTTTGTTGGGGGAGAGGCTGAAAAATTAATTTGGAAGAAATGTCACCACCCGTGTTGATTGCATTTGATTTTTGTAGGTGACTAAGGTGGTTTAATGGTTAAAATGCTCAACTTGACGACCAGAAAGTTGGCAGGTCAGCAATGTGAGATCTGAGTGCTGCATGATAGAATGTGCTCCCATCATCTGTCCCAGCTCCTGCCAACCTATCAGTTTGAAAGCAAGATATTGCAAGTAGCTAAATAAGTACCACTTGGGTGGGAAAGGTAACAGCATTCTGTGTGCTCTGGTGTCTAGTCATGCCTGCCACATGTCCATGGAAATGTCTGCAGATGCAGACAGCGCTGACTGTTTGGCTATAAACGGAGATGAGCACCAAACCCTAGAGTCGGATACAACTGGCTTTCGAGCAAGGGTAAACTTTACCTTTACTAAAAAATCATGGTGATTTGTGATGGTGCAACTTTTTTCAAGACTGCCAGGTGGTGAATTGAACCTGCATTTGTTGATTACATTATTGTGAGCTGCATGGGGACAGATAGACAGAAAACAAGTCGATAGAGATTTGCTGAACTGTAGAGGAGAAACAAGTCAGTTAGAAGAAATATGTTGAATGATAGTCTCATTATTCTGCAAGTTACAATACGTAGCAGAAATCTGGAAACTTTTTCCAGCCTGAGGGTTGCATCATTCTTGGTCATCCCTGCTATTGATATGCAGGCATTTCTATGCTTGCCTACTTACCCAGACTCCACATGTATCTATACTATCCATACATATACTTCATTCACACACATTCCATGAGATAATCATGTTACACTTACTCTTCTAACACTGTAATTAGGCTTTTGGGGGAGGGGGAGAACCTCAGTCACCAAAATCCTCTTGCAAATGATATAATCTCAAATGATATAACGTTTGGAGGCAAAGTTAATAAATCTCTGTAGACACAACTCAGAATGCAACTGGAAACGTCTATGGTGATTAGGTAACTTAAAGCAACTCGTCTCAAAAACTTGCATCATTTGTGTTACTCCAACATAACTAGGTTAGATGATTTGTGCCCATTTGTGCTTGTGAAAGGATTTCCAAAGTCTTGTTGTAGCATGGTGGCAATGAGTACAACAACCATACATCCCACCAAGTGGTATGGTGGGTTGGGGCAGTAAATGGGGAGGCCACAGATCAATTTGAAATTGGACTTGCGGCTCTTCTGTCAAAACATGTAACTATATGAAAACAGAAGAATTAATAGTTTGCAATGTCAACAGAGCCACACTGTATATTCTGTACCAATATCTTCCTCCAGCACAAAATTTAAATATGAATTGCTACAAGACAACTTTACACTTAGAAACATTTCAGAATTGCAAACAACATTAGCTCCTGGATTAGTCATAATAAAAGTGGTTCATTCTAATGTACTGCTGGCAGCTAATTACTCATAAAGCGAAACTGTCAATCAGGATAAAAATATATCCCATCTTCAAACCAACAACCAAGATGAGCAGGAGGTGCTGTCCTGTTCCTTCATTAAACACTTTCCTGGAAAGCAATGAACAAACTTTCTAGTAGCTAAGGGTGTTACAGAATGGATGCTTTAACAGCCTAGAAGAGCCATACTGGATCCACTCCTGATTGGATTGATCCCTCTGGCCCAGTATCCTGTTTCTTATCAGAGACACGTATAGTCTTTCATTATTTCCTACAAAGTATAGCAATCATTCTCAGATCCTTCGGCTGCTGATACTGGAGCTGATTACCGAATCATTGCTGGAAGAGTCATCATTTTCATCACTGGAAAATCCTTGCAATATTAAATATTGCAAGATAAAAGGATAAGGCTATTCATGCTCAAGAGCACAGGGCAGGTAGAGATGAAGGCATCATAATCCTTTTATTTTTTTTCATCTTATGCTTATTTTTTTTATTAAGGAGAAGCTACATATTGAGCTTAGAATGTGTCACCATATTATATTTCTCATTACCCATCCTCAGTTGCTACAAGTCTTCTTTTTTAAAGTCTTTCATCTGTGTTGGAACACACATAGATATCTTTTTTTTTGTTCTTGCTCCATTGCCTTTAGCTGCCTTTCCTGTAGTGTGTGTCGTGTTATGTATATATCTCCTGTCACTTAGGAGTTCATTACATTCTATTTATAAAGCCATCATTAGACCAGGATGTCAGTTAAAATATGCACAAAGTTTTCCACTCAAGGTAATTAAATGCTGTCCGTTACCTGCCTGTTACACCAGGCAACATCTTTATATTTATTTCTTCTTTTTTGGCAAGGTAATTACTAGCTGTATTTCTAGAAAGGAATTCACTTGATTCACCTTCTTTCCCCTTTTCACTTTGATAGAATAAATTGTTTTCACTGGATCTGTAAGTAAACCCATATTGGAGATGTACACTGAATCAGTATGCATCAAGGATCACCACAGACTTCGCACAGGGTCTTGGTTGTCTCAATGCCATTATGATAAACCACAGGTTGTATATGCTAAAGATATGGGAGAATATTAGTGTGACCGGACATCATGCTACAGCAATGGAGCAAACCGTACAGCCAGCTATTCAATGCTGAGTGTTGGGCTGACTTCCTAAAGGGGGCAATGGCTATGGGTGGATGAGCCCCTTTAGGTGGGGTGATGGTCCCCCTCAGTGGAGGAAATACCACTGTTGGACCCAACAGCAAAATGAGTGGAGGAGGAAGAACCACTTCACTATTCTGATTATAAACAGTCACGGAGGCAGAAGCGGCCATGCCAGATGGACTGGCCGTGAAGGGGCACTTTGTCCATATCCTCAAGGCTGCTGCAGTCCATTGCATTCCTGGTGTCAAATGCTGCATGTCTCATTTCATTCGTGCCACAGGAGATGGCTCTGTGATCATAATGTGCGGGTCAAGCTGGGATCCACCTTAAACAAATTCACGCCAATGAGCCAATGGCATTTTTCCTGTCTGTCACTAAAATGATTTTCAGGAAAAAATGTATACTTGGACATGAGTAGCAGTTGACAATGATGGAAGAAATCAAATTTCAGCTCCAGGTTTGAGTGACTTCTCTTGATCTGCATTTCCTTGACTGTCTGTGGGCAGGAAACAATTTGTGCTACTGGATCTTTACATTGATATATGGCTTGGAAGCAACCAAATGAATGGAGGAATGAATGAACGAATGAACCAATAAAATGTACATACTTAAAATGTAGGTAAAACACTGATTAGATCATACTTTTGTCAATGGTGGAATGAGGATAACCAATACACACAGTTATAAAAATATATACATTAAGAGAGCAAGAGAGAGAGTATATAATAGAATTATTAACATATGGTAAAATCTGTCAAAGTTGATCATCCAAGGGACTGAAATCATTCCTACAGTACTTTCTTTTGCTATTGTTTTCTAGACAGCATAAAAGATCAACCTCTCCTTCAATGTCATCTCTTTTCATTTTTCCCTTTTCGCCATTACGACTTAATTAACAGCAAGCCATTTTAGTAAGCTTGCATAGAGAAAAGACAAAAAAGTAAGACCTGGTTCTTTTTCATATGACTGCTTCATAATTGTGCCTAAACATTGTTCGGTAGACTTTAAAACTGTGTTTTTCTTTCATTCACATGGCTCATATGTATCTGTGTTGTGTGTGTATTTGTTTTGTTTTACCATTTGCTATTTTTTAAGTCGATCCTGAAAAGGGGGAAAATTGAAATGGAAAAAATTAAGTCTTTGTGGAATTTGTATTACAAAATGAACCCATAATTATCATTGTTAAACAGCTGAATCAAAATAAAAAATATTGTATTTTTTTTTAATATTCTTCTTGAAAGTAATTCATTGCTACCAATTCTGCATTTCACTTTCTCATCCTTGGTGCAGACTGGACTCAACTGGTCATGCTATAGAGAGTAAATTATACCATGTGTCAAGATCCGGGAGGTCAAGATAAAACATACAGAGGTGGTCAGCATAGAGAGGTTGGCTTTCTATTGTGTATATATGGTGTATGTCCTGTCTATGAAAATTAGGTCAACTTGGAGAAGTGGTCAATATAGGGAGGTGCTCAACTATGGAACTTTTACTGTATTATAAGAAAATGTTCTGGCTTCTTCCTTCAGCTGTTCTGAACCCAAGTAACCCAGGCCTGCTGTAACTAAGGTGGAAATGCAACTGTTCACCTTTCTCCAAAACATTATGTCCAAAACAAAATTTGTCCTAGACTTGGTACAGTAGTTTTACATAGCCCTGCCCCAGTTGCAGTGTTTAGGAGATGACTCAATACACTGTGTCACAAACCCCTCTTTGCGCAACTTCTTTTAGAAAAAAAAATTTGCTTGAATGCTACATGTATACTGCTATGATTCTGTTACTTAGAGAATAACAGAATTGGCATCATGTCATTTATGGCATATCACAAACAGGCAAACATTGTGAGATTCACTGGAGATGGGCCTATTCATAATGGGATCCATTAAGACTCCATTATAGAGTCCTGTCTATCTGTTGTAGAATCCTAATGGACAATACAAAATTGCAGGAAAAAAATTGCTTGTACAACAGATGAATGCCATTTGATTTCTTTTTAAGACAGAGGGGATCTCTGTGCATGGGGGGGATCTCTGTGCATGAGAGCCCACCTTTGTTCTCCCGCTTGCACATGTTTCTTTTGGCACAAGGATAGAGACAAAGACATGATCTTTCAAGAGCAAGAGGCAGGTCAAATTTGACAGGGAAACAACCTTAAAATGTAGTGATTAGAGCAGCAAAGCATTCTTCCAAGATGGTGTGCCCAAACAATGGGCCGGGGGCTGAACCTGACCCCCAATGCCAATTCATCCGGCCCATAAAGCCCTTGTCTCTCCTGGAAGTGGAAGTAAATGTGCCCATCAAGGAGTGATGAGGGCTTCATGGGCCAGATGAATTGACATCAGGGGCCGGATCCACGTGACCGGAGGCCCGAAATGTTTGGGCATCCCTGTTCTAAGAGATAATGTTCAGCATAACAAGAACATTGTGATGTTCTATTTTGCAAAACAACGCAATCACTGATAATATCTTCACTGTGATTTTTAGTTGGCAAATAAGTTGCTCATTTGTGTTTTAAGGACTTATTATTGACTGAGTAATATTTAGTTTAGGAAAATTATCTGGCTTAGCCTTTCAAATGAGAAGGTTAAGATGCTTCTTCATATAGAGTGCTCTGCTTAGATACGGATACTTTCATGTGTTGACTGCTTATTGAGTCTGTAAAAACGACTCATTGTGTCTGTGGAATAGTAGAATCCAGCAGATGGATGGCAAATGAAACTAATGTGGAAAAGAAATCTGCCAAAAACATTGCCTAAATTATTAAACCTTCTGGTCAGATGGGGTCTTCCGTGTAAATCGGACTTGAACTAGCCTGGCAAAAAGTAGACTAAACAGAGGTTCAATATCAATAGGCATAGAAGAGTGCTAATTTGTGTTGATCCAATAGCCTGTGTTTCCACCAAGACTAATTAGTATGGTAATCAAAATTAATGCTGACTTTATCCTTGAAAATAAAGGACAAATTAGTGGTTGCTAGTTTTTCACAGATGCTAATGAATGACAGCCTGTACATGTTTCATTGTTATCAAGGTTACTATATCATGTAGAAACCAAGGGAACTTGACCAGGTTGAACTTGACAAATAAGGTCACTGTTATGTGGGCAGGTCCTATATTAAAGCAGATTGAAGTTTAGGCATACATATAGAACAAATAGGTCAATCTTAGAAGAAATTAACCCTGACTGCTTCTTAGAAGGTCAAATAGTAAAGATGAAGCTAAAGTACTTTGGACATCAAATGAGAAGAGAGGATTCGCTTGAGAAAGCCTTGATGCTGGGAAGGGTGGAGGGCAAAAGAAGAAGGGGGCGGCCAAAAATGAGATGGCTAGATGGTATTGTAGACACAATGGGCACAGAGCTGAGCGAGTTGAGGAGGATGGTGGAGGTCAGAAGTGCCTGGTGGACAGTGGTCCATGGGGTCGCAAAGGGTCAGAATCGACTGTGCAACTGAACAACAATAACAATAAATAAGAAGGCAAAAATGTTGCGTGAGTATATATTTTTCTTATTGAATCAACCTGTTGGTGCACTATCCATCTGGGAATCCTGGCTGGGGGAAAGTTTAGTTGCAGTGGGAAAGTGATGGGTGACTGGAGATTGTATGTGATGTCCTAAAGCAAGAGTTTTCAACCTTCTAAAGCTGGGGGCCAGGTCACGCTCCTTCAGACACCTTCAGGGGCCGGATGACCATTTTGCCCTTCCTCCACCACATGGAACTTCCAGGTGTGGTGGAGGTGCTAGTGGACCACAGGAAATGGCATCATGGGCCACTGCTGGCTCGCAGGCCACAGGTTGAGAAATGCTGCCCTAAAGTTTGGAGGTTTACCCTAATTATTTCAGTGTATGCAAACATTCCTTTGCTTCTCTCTAACAGATATTTCACTTCACCAATAGCTGGAGTTCTTGTCTCCACCTTTGCTGCTGAAGGTGTAAATCAGGTGCAAAGCTCTAGTTTACTGTACTACCCAAATGGCTTCTAAAAATAATGTTGGGTATGACTCAGTCCTGTGTTTTCTGAAAGCAATGTCTAAAGGGAGTAATTTGAGTTGTGACCCATATAAATAAGTGTTGCCTTTTACTGATCCTTTTAGAAGAACTGAAAGGAAGCTTTTCACTGTGTAAAGCAGGAGGCAGCATGAACCTCTAGAAAGTTTTTCATATATTGTTAGCACCACATTGTTGATAAATTTATCCCAGTTGTAGACGGGAATTGTTAAAAGCAGAAAAGGGGTTTAAGCTGATGTCAAGGTTCCCCACTGTAATACAATGCCTGCGGTGGAATGCTGGTGTGAACTGTCTACACTTGGGAACAAGACAAATGTGTACATCCTTATGTCATGCAAATAAGCTGCCTAGAGCTATGACCATTCAGAAAGTTGGTCACTCAGAAAGGGATGGCTCTTTAGAATCCCACTGTTAGCATTCATGTCTTTCTGAGGAGCAGCCAGGGACAATCTGATACCCCGCGTCCACAAACATCGCTCATAACAAAAGGCCTGCGACCCAAATCAATAGCAGCCCACCGTGCTCGAAAGAAAATTGTTGAGGCATTCTTGCACCATGCTGTGATACTATACAATGTGGCACACCATGGTCGACGTGGATGAAATGTGTTCATTCAAGAGAAGCAACTTTCTGTCCTTTAAAAACATTTGTACATTTGTTTGAGTTTTGAGCTGGAAAAGGCAGCTTTATGAATCAGTAGGCAGTAGCCATAAGACTGGCGTGGATACAATTGAATCTGCAGAAAAATTGTGGCTGAATTATCTAGGTCTTTGTGAAGAGTTCTGTGAAAAATTCTGCATTTGACAGGAATGCAGACTGTAGTAATACTGTGATAGCTTTCAAAGCCTTGATTGCAATATGAATGCTATGTTTAATCCTATCCATAGCCCAAACATGGTCCTGGAAAACCCAATCCTTTAGATCAGGGGTGACAAACCCCTTTCAAGCTGGGGGCCGGGTCATGCTCTCTCAGTCAGCTTTGAGGGCCAGATGGCCATTTTGCTCTCCCTGCATGATGGGGGGGGGCTTTTGTCCTAAAAGCTTCAAAGGGATGGCCATTTTATTTCTCAAATGCCCTCGGAAGGATGGGTGGGGGCACATGAAGTGGCTCCACGGGCCAGATCCAGCCCACAGGCCTAAGGTTGGGAACCCTTGCTTTAGATGAATTCAAAATGTTTGTTTAAATCAGACTAAGAGGATTTAGAAAGAGAGTGACTTCTTTAATGGCTAAAGTTAATGATGCCATTTGGAGAATAGCTCTGATTACTTCCTGGATCGTGTGTGGAGATGGTCTGCAACAGCTCGGTTTACTGTGAAGTAACTTCTTTGTGCATCAAAAGATAATGCTATGATGAAATCTTAAGAAAATTACAGAACAGAAATGAATCAATGTACCTTTTGTTCCATGCAAAACAGGTGATAATGAGCTGTAGGCAAATTGCACTAACACAACTTTTAGGGAAGTTAGGTACCCCCACTTTGTCAGACAGAAAGCTTTTGTGTTCTTTTATTGTGGCAGAAGCTTCTGAAAGACAGTGTAGTAGTAGTAGTAGTAGTAGTAGTAGTAGTAGTAGTAGTAGTAGTAGTAGTAGTAGTAGTAGTAGTAGTAGTAGTAGTTGTTGTTGTTGTTGTTGTTGTTGTTGTTGTTGTTGTTGTTGTTGTTGTTGTTGTTGTTGTTGTTGTTGTTGTTGTTGTTGTTGTTGTTGTTGTTGTTAAATTAGACTTATATGCCGCTCTACTCGCCTCACTGAGGCGACTCAGAGCGGCTCACATAACATAAGCAACATGTACAGTATCACAATCTCAAATATAAATACAGCATAATATATATAACAACAGATGCAGCACAGATAATGCAATCAATAAATTTTACATAAAAAGAAAAACAATAAAACAATACAATAAAGTACAGTGTAAAAAAATACAGTATGGTCAAGAGAGACAGGAGTCTTTGGCCAGCTGGCCTTCATTCTCCCTGTCTGACAGGCAGGGAGAGTTCTGTGATGTTCCTGGGGTGGCCATGGAGGCAGCAACAGCAGCAAGGTCTTTTATGGCTGGGCTAGCCGGTCCACACAGCTGACCCTCATTCTCCCTGTCCGACATTATCCTCATGGCTTCATTAAGAACAATGTCAACTTTTTTTGCATGTGTGGATGCATTCCATACTGGAGCAGCATACTCTCCTGCTGAGACACTCAAGGCCAAAGGTGATGTGCGCAGTGTGGATAGTTAAGTTCCCCATTTATAGTTTTCGTTTCCTGATGATGTTGTTCCTTGTTCTAACTTTGGCTTTGGTATTCAGGCAGTGCTGCTTAAAAGAGAGTGGCCGATCAAGGCTCACACATGTTACCTGAAAAATTGTTACCTTTTAAATTTAAGGGAATGTTCCACAGGCAGAGATGAAGCAGGAACCAAAAGCCCACATAATGAGTTCCTAACTAAGAAAGGAGCCACAGATGGTAGCTATAGTTATAATTGGCATGCCAATCTATGTCTGGTTGCCCCCAGATCTGAAAACCTTGACATGCCAAGTTTCTGCCTCAGGCCCAGATGAATTTGTGAATACTCATATCAACAGGGAATGAACATATTTGACTATTTATATTAACTGATATTGCTGGTGAATGAATCATCCCATAAATGATACATACAAGTACACTTGAATATAACCTATCCAACAGTTACCTGTATAAAGCAGCAATCCCAAAGCAGACTGAATATTCTGAATGTGTGTAAGTGGCTGAGTTATCTGTCTTGTCCTTTCTTATTGGAAGGTTAACATGGTTTTCCTCAACTTGGCAGATCATCTCCTGTACAGTATATAAATCAGGTTCACTGAGGTTTGTGGATATTGCCGTGTAAAACACTGACTACAATCTTTGTTGTCTAGATTAATACAGGGCTGTGACCACTTCCCTTTTCTGTCATTTGAGGAGGATGGATGTATGAAAATAGAGGAAACAGATTATAACCCATGTTTGCTAGCAGGCAGCTGATCACCAATTTGATCACCAGTCTGAAATTCAACAGAAACATAGAGACTTAAGCTTGGCTCCAAAACTCATATTCTTGAGGATGGCAGGATAGCACAAAGATCTGAACATTTCCCTATCTGTAGAGATTGGCACATCAATTAACCCCTTAAAATAGCAACACAGTAGGATCAAAATATACATTAACCTTTTGTTGCCCTTCTGCCCATTTGAACTCTTACTCCTGGCAGGAAGAAACGGGTGCTTTTCTGCATTTTCAGATGACGTTTCACCATTACTCAGCTACTACTCTGTCCTGTTTCAAATGGATTTTGACAGAGGTCATTGCTTGCCACTGTTAATAAGGAGATCTCCAAGCATTCCTTCCCATTAAAATGAGAACAGGTTTTCCCCCTACTGTATGAGATTTTGGTTTGATGTGTGCAATGTGAAGGCCAGTTCAGCTGTGTGAGTCCTTTGTTTTGAATTAGAAGCAGTCAACCAGTGAATGGCAATAGCCAGTTATTACGGTGCCCAAGGCATGCCTTCAATACCTTCCCTTTCCTCTCAGGAACATGGTACTAGGGTGAGACAAAATAAATGAATATTTACTTCTTCATAACTGTAGCACATTGCAAAGCTCACACAATCACTTAAATTCAAAACTAAGGCTTGATACAAATGCTGTAGTTAACATTTCAATTGAAGAAGAAAAAATATGTTATCATTTTATAATAACAATAATCACCACCAAGATTAGTGTATGTGTAACCCGAATGGAATGGAGGCCTTTACAGTATTTATCTCTTCATGACCAACCACAAAATAAAGATGCTAAGGTACAAACTCCAGAAGATCATAGCTGCTTGTGCGATGACAAACAAACAACTTTTAAACTTAAGGATTCTGTGCTTCTAGCAATGAGCTCTCTTTTATGTCTACTTCAACCATAACACAATAAGAACACAAGATTCTAATATCCTCAGGTCTCATCCTCGTGTGATATATAAAATATAGCAACAAATGAACATTTACTTGCACTTGTTTATATCCTGACTTCCTACACCCTTGCTTTCTTTTGTGTATTCTCTCTGAGCCATGTTGAGTTATGTCTAGCTTGGTCAGCAAGACAATAATTAAAAATGCCCACATTTGACTTGCAGAGCCTGATTAAATACTTGCAAGGTAAAAGGAGATCAAAAGTATCAAATGCTTCTCCTGCTTGGTCCCTGGATTGAAGGCAATTAGCATACACAACCAGTCGAGAAGTGTTATATAAGCAGAAATGGGCAAAACAGTCTTTTTTTTTTGCCTGTGTAACGGCCACATGGCTTCAGCCATCACTCCATTCTATTTCTCTATAATCTGCAAATCATACATTTTAAAATCCACACCAAATTTGTATTTTGATATGTGGTGTGACTTATTTTTTAAACCAGCTTTCATATATACATTTTAAAATACATTTAGAGACATTCTTTCAGCTGCAAATTACACTGCACAACAACGATTTTGCTACTGGGAATAACACATGTTATTTATATAATATCGAATGTGCTGATTCCAAATCTCAACTCAAGAGTTTGTCTATCATGTACAGACCTTAAGGCATGCTATAGCTGTTCAAATGGTCAGTAATTGGGTAAAGTTTTTTTACATGGGAACATTATAACAGTTGCAGCTACCACTATGCCTAGTGATGGGATGTAACAGGTTTGCACCAGTTCGCTTTTGGGGGGAACCACCTTTGGGGCTTAACTTTTCACTGATTCCCCCACTGCGCATGCACGCCAAGCACTTGGCGTGCATGCATGCCTACAGTGCTTGGGGCATATGCACGGCCTCCTTTTTCTTTGGCCCCACCCACAATGTCATGATGTTGGCTCCACCCATGATGTCATGACATCATGATGATAGCTCTGCCCACACTGTGATGATGTCATGGTGGGGTAGTAAAATTTTTGACATCCCACCACTAATTATGCCTGCTGCCATCTCAGCTGAATCATTTCTCCTGGTGGCATGTATGGTCCAGCAGTGGCTGGGCATGACTGGGCATGTTAGTGAGCTGATGTAAGAAATTGGTATATATGGCTAGATGGACCAAGGGATTGTCTCTTGTGTGAAACCATCTTATTGCATAGTACAGCTAGGGCATAGTGAGTCTGTTTTGAGCTAAAGATGAGTAGGTGCAGCTGCTTTAATCAACCAGACAATTTTAGCTACATTTTTGGCAAATATACCCCACGTGATCAATACAAGAACCTAACGAAGAGGGTGAGAGTTACTAACTTAAGATCCTGACATCCTAGGCAGAATCGGACTTCAGATTTGGATACAGCACACTTGATTTAGTATAGGACACATGGATTAGACTAAGTTGTAGACAATATTTTGTGTGTGTGATGGAGTATTATATTTGAACATTCAGAATATTCAGAATATATAGATAATATTTCTTCCAGAAATGTAAAATGAGATCAGTTTGTATAACAATCAACAGAGAAAGAATTCTACACTTATCATAAAATACTATATCTGGTAGTAATAGTGGTATTAATATTATGAGTAAATTAGGAATATTTGACATATAACCTAGGACAGAGTTCAGCAAAGTTGGCTCTCCAGGTGTTCTTGGACTTCAATGACCAGAAGCCCAAGTCAGCACTCTGGTTGATCAGAGCTTCTGGGAATTGAAGTCTAAGAACACCTGGAGAACCAAGTTTGCTGACCCTGGACCTAGGAGAATGGGATGGTCTTGTTTTTGAGCTTTTGGCTATTAGAAAGGTGTAACTAATCCAGAAAGTTGCAATTAGATGATATATCAACCTATTTAAAATTAAGTAGGGTGGTGCAATAAGGGCTTTGTCCTAGAGTGCCTAATTTAGAGGAAAGAGTCCTTTGCTAGATTTCTCAGTTGGCCTGGTGGTAGACGCTCTCAAGAAAAGAGAAGATATGACAGATGCTGATAAGTAGAGTAGGCCTTGTTGAGGGAGCAGAGAAGAGCTTTCCCTAAAGCTTGGTAGACATCACTTCAGATCCAGACATGGAGTCCAGATAGACATCTAGTCTGCTTAGATGAAAGGTTAGCCAGGCCTTCCTTTTGGAGGGCTGGTCCAGCTGAAACCCCATAGGCTTGGCCCCTTCTTAGATGAACAGGCAACGAAAGAATCCAGTGAAGGCCAGACTGCTTGTCCGGATAGATTCAGGAGGTGCTTCCATATGGAAGCCTGTTGTACCTGCCTTGTTAGTAGACCAGGTACCTGGGTTGAATGACCAGCTTATTAATAAACTGAAGCAGACTGCGGACTAAACTCAATTCACTTTGCATTTGAGTGCATGCCCTTGTATGCAGTTTGTAGTTCTGGGAAAGCTGCTGATTGCCTATGAAGAAGAAGAGATGCTTGCAAGGTGTTCATTGTTGTGGTTGTCTTCTATAATTTCATACCAAGAAATGCAAAATAGATTTTGGAGAATGTTGGGTCCTGCTTGCCCCGGTACCAAAATTGCTAGTTGTAGTTTTGTATAGCAGACTGAAAGATACACTGTGAGACAGATGGAAGGTCAAGTTTAAAGGTCCAAGTGCCAGCAAAGACTTAGCAACCATAGTATGACGAGAGGACAGGAGTCAGAGTGACAGGATCTGAAACTAATTTGTTTAAATAACATTCTTTGTTTGATGCAGTTTCTGTTTGAATCTTAAAGATGACAAACACCACATGAAAGGGATAACAGCAGAAAACTCACATTTATTACTTCACAAAATTCATTGAGGGATTATTCAGGAGAAAGAGCCTTTACCTTAGGTAAAGTTCACCAGTCAAATCCAACTCTAGGGTTCAGTGCTCATCTCTGTTTACAGCCAAAGAGCCAGTGCTGTCTGTATTTACAGATGTTTCCATGGACATGTGGCAGGCATGACTCAACACCTGAGGGCACAGAATGCTATTTATTTTCCCACCAGAGTGGTATCTATTTATCTACTTGCAATTTCTTACTTTGAAACTGCTAGGTTGATAGGAGCTGGGACAGAGATGGGAGCTCATTCCGTCGTGCAGTACTCGGGCTTAAAATGATGATCTGCCAACCTTCCAGTCATCAAATTCAGCATCTTAACTACTTAAGCCACAGAAACCCTATGTCTGGCTTCTGTGCATGCAGGTCAGCTGACAGCCGTGTGAGCTCAACTCTGCCTGGCTAGAACAGGAGTTTTCAACCTTTTTAAGCTGGGGGTCGGGTCACACTCCCTCGGGCAGCTTTGAGGGCTGGATGGCCACTTCGCCCTTCCTCCACCACATGGTACTTCCTGGTATGTTGGAGGCAGTGAGGGGGGCACATGAAATGGTTCTGTGGGCTGCATCCAGCCCCCGGGCTTCAGGTTGAGGGTGAGAATCCCTGGGCTAGAAAAAGGAAGAAACAGGAAGTGGCCTGGAAGAAGAAAGAGAAGATGAAAAGGAAGTGTCAAGCTACATGTAGAGCTAGAAAACAAGCCATGTATGTGACTCCCCTCCCCATTTCAGGTCACTTGTTAATCACAATTGTAATGTCTCTTTTCTATTTTAAAAATCAGTAATGGCACTAGTTCTAATAGTAGCAGTTATCATTCTAGTTATATTAACAAGTTTTAGCCAAGTGAATGCTGACTCCTTTGAATAGCTGAGTACCTGAAAAATGGACCTCAAAGCTTGAGTTGTCATTTAAGTTATGTATACCTTGTTCCTCTTGCTAGGTCTTGCTAAGCAGTTTTGAATAGCACACAATTTATCATTTGCTTAGAAGCTCTTTGGGGGACAAGTCAACCTATTTAGTAAGCACTTCAAAGCAGCAGCTCCCTCATAATGGTATTGCCATAATACAATGGAGGGCTATTGCTAGAATGATGCATGACCCAAAACATGGCGCCAGGCAGAAAGCTACCTAGGGAGCTCATAAAATGTTATTTAACCTTTTGTTAATTTAAAAGCTTTTCAATATTAACTAGGTTATTTATTATGTGAGAGAAGGGGCCAGAGTCAATTACACAATGGACTGCAGGATCTACACACATTTCTTCAGCTACGTATGATAAATTCCAAACGGAGGACTGCCAAGATATATATGTTGAACACTCCACCTGAAAAATGAAAAGGACCTGCTATATCATTGGAATAGTTTGACAGATAATGGACTTCAAAGTATAACCAAACTGCATTAACGTGTGCACTGTCCACCTGGGAATCACTGTTGAATACCGATGTTCAAATTTCATTCAGATATAATCTCGATAAGTGGAGATGTGTTCACACATAGTCCAAAGAAGTGGGACAGTGGGGGCAGGTGGGGTGGGGGACCAGCCCAACATTCATTCTATTATGCAGCTATTCAGAAATGATGCTATTATGAAAACTAATGCTCAATATTTTCAACTTTCAAATCACATTTATTAGAGGCGTGTAAAGGTGTGTGTGTTTTGGACTGAAGCAGTCTTTTTGGGCACTGTCCTCCACTACTACACATCTGCATCCATCTATTCTTAGTTCATAACATCTGGGGAATTAAAATGCTTAGTGGTTTACAGAAATAAAGCCTATGTGATATTCTGGAGAACTGCTTTCTCAGCTTTATGTTCAGAATACAATACTACCCTGATAAAGATAAAGGTCAGACTGGCTCGAAAGCCAGTTGTGTCTGACTCTAGGGGGTGGTGCTTATCTCCATTTGCAGCTTAATTTTTTAATTGTATTTTTAATTAGGGTTGTTTTTTAAAACTGGTTTTATGTAATTGTTGTATGCCGCCCAGAGTCTCTTGCTGAGTGGGCAGCAATACAAATGTGAAGAATTAAATAAATAAAGGGCCAGCACTTTCTGGCTCTGCACACATTTCTGTGGTCATGTGGGAGGCATGACTTGATGCATGGAACACTGTTACCTTTCATGTCAAAGTGGTACCTAGCTATTTACTTGCAGTTTTGTGCTTTTGAACTGCTAGGTTGGCAGAAACTGGGACAGATGACAGGAACTCACTCCATCACATTGAGCTCCAGTCTCAAATTGCTGACCTGCTGACCTTCCAGCCACTAAACCCAGCATCTTAGCCACTAAGCCACTGCAGCCCCTCACTAGCTTCTTGGAAATACAGTAATACCTCGGATAACGCAAAAACTTGGTTCCACAAGTCTTGGTGTTATCCGATTTTTAGTGTTATCCGATGCATGTTAAAATCCTATGTGATACATCGGATAACGTTAAAGCTCCATAGAGATACATTGTAACCGCACAGGCTTTAGCGGTTGTTATTCGATCTATCCCATAGGATCTTAACGTTGTTCAATGCAATTCTCCCCCCAAGATAACTTAACATTATGTGATTTTAGTGTTATCCGAGGTAAACGTTATCCGAGTTATTACTGTACAGTAAAACCTCTACATATGATTTTCCCCCATTCCACGAAGTTATTTGTACGTCTATTCTATTCTATTCTATGTTCGATTTATATCCAACCCCAATCGTGAAGTGTGACTCTAGGTGGCTTACAAGCTATCCTTAATACAATATAAAAGCATTCAATCAACATAATATCCATCAACTCAATAAAAATCAGAGGCGTAGCTACCACCGTATCTGCCGTATCAATTATACGGGGCCCCCGGGCCACGGGGGCCCCCAACGTGCGTAAGCAAAACAAATCTTTACCCTTCCTAGGGCCCCCCAAACAAATTTTTATACGGGGCCCTGCCAAGGCACGCTACTCTTCTGATAAAAATATCATAAAACACACTAAAGTAGCACATGGCACATAGCAATACAGCATCATATAGCAATTAAATAATAGTAATTAAATAACAAAAAGTCCTTGCCACTTGAACCTTCTCAGTGAGGCCCGGGCTCAATGTCCTCTACTGCATCAGCAGCTCTTAAAGCCCTCCAACTCTGGTCGGTGGTGAGGGTGTGGAGGAGGGCGTCGGTGTTTCCAAGTTCAGCCACCGGCTCTGGCAGCTCTTAAAGCCCTCCTACTCTGGCCGGTGGCGAGGGTGCGGAGGAGGGGGTTGGCGTCCCAAGCTTCAGCCACTGGCTCTGGCGGCTCTTAAAGCCTTCCGACTCCGGCCGGTGTCAAGGGTGTAGTGGAGGGGGTCGGAGTCCTGAACTTCAGCCACCAGCTCTGGAGGCTCTTAAAGCCCTCCGACTCCGGCCAGTGGCAAGGGCATGGAGGAAGGCGTCGGCATCCCAAACTTCAGCCACCAGCTCTGGTGGCTCTTAAAGCCCTCCGACTCCGGCCAGTGGCGAGTGTGTGGAGGAGGGCGTCGGCGTTATGCCAGACTAACCTATTTATCTACTTGCAATTTCTTACTTTCAAACTGCTAGGTTGGTAGGAGCTGGGGCAGAGATGGGAGCTCATTCTATCGTGCAGTGGCAACATTCCATCTCCCAGATGTTGTGTTGGCTGTCCATGACCCCATTAGCATCATACAAGGTGTGGGATGCCAGGAACTGCATTTAATCAAACCTGGAATGCTACAGCTGCCTATCCCTGCTCTAAACCACAAGTGGCTATCATGTAAAGTTAGTGACACATGTGGCTCTGACATCAAGGTTTACTGAAGTGGTTCCCAACCTTTTCAGTCCAGTGCCTGGGTCATGCTCTCTCAGTCAGCTCTGAAGGCCAGACAGCCATTTTGCATTGCCTGCATGATGGGGGAGGCCATTTTGTCCCAACAGCATCAAAGGGGTGGCTATTTTGTTTTTTGAATGTCCTTAGAGGGATGGGGCCACATGCAATGGTGCCATGGGCCTGATTTGGCCCACAGGCCTTAGGTTGGAATCCTCTGGTTTAATGGCTCAAACTCAAACCAAAAGAAACGTGATGTGGCACAGTGGCCATGCTCAGTTCTGTACCGTCTACTTGTACTGATACTCACTGGCTCTTATAGATTAGAATGTGGAGGAATCGTGTAAAAACATTAGAGCATGGGCTGTTTATGTCCTGCACTGTGTGTTATGAGTAGCACTGTCTTATGCTGTGAATGTGAATAGTGATGCACTTGCTGAAAATGGCAGTCCTCATTGTTTTAAATTATCAACATTGTTAATTGTGATATTCTTGTGCATTGGGAACACCAGGGATTTTTCTTGTCAAATATGTCCATGTGAAACAAACCATTGACACACATTTTACAACAGATGGTCCTTCAGACATTGAAATTGCTACCGAAGTCTTAAGGTGGGGCCATCCTTTAAAAATGGATATAGAGAAGGTTGGAAGTCAATCTCTGTAGTTAATCAGGTTTTCTTTGCTTATCTGGCCCTATTCCACTTCCTATGTGCCTACAAAAGCTGGTTCAGAGTAAAGAGGGACAAGAAATTCTTATTATTATTTGTATAAGTAGAACTTAACCAACACTTCTTTTCATAATTTTATGGCAAGAGCTTGACAGAAAAGCCAGGAAAACCCCAAGATTTACTGATTTCACTCCACTGTAGCTATAGGTACCATAGTTTTAAAAAATAATTTACAAAAGGTGAAAATCTTCATATTTTTATTTATTATCATAGTTTTAAAAGAGCAACTATTCATTTGTGCTTCCTTTCTGAAAGTCACTCTGGGACAGTATGAAATGAGAATTATTATGAAAGAGTTGAAATAGGCAGAAAAGAAAGAGGGGAAACCTAGAAACAAACAAACAAATAAGTGAATGAATGAAGGTACAATTTATGGTCAAAGTAATGGTATTTCCAGTGGCAATGTATGTTTGTGAGAGCTGGACCATTAGGAAAGCTGATCACAGAATAGATGCCTTTGAGATGTGGTGTTGGAGGAGAGTTTTGAGAGTCCCCTGGACAGCAAGGAGAACAAATAGGTCAATCTTAGAAGAAATCAACCCTAACTGCTCCCTAAAGGTCAAATAGTAAAGATGAAGCTGAGGTACTTTGGACTTTCAAATGAGAAGAGAGGATTCACTTGAGAAGGCCTTGATGCTGGGAAAGGTGGAGGGCAAAAGAAGACGGGGGCGGCCAAAAATGGCTAGATGGTATTGTGGATGCAGTGGGCACGGAGCTGGGCAGGCTGAGGAGGATGGTGGAGTACAGAGGTGCCTGGAGGATAATGGCCCATAGGGTCGCAAAGGGTTGGAATCGACTGTGCGACTGAACAACAACCAAAGGTATATACTCTATAGAGAATCCAGCAACTGTCAAATTGTCAACATATCTCCAAAGATTTCAGTCCCCCCCCCCCAAAGTTGCATACAGTACTAAAATAACAATTTTAGCTATTTCTGAGAAATAGAGAAATGATACTTTTTTTAAAAAAGACTATAATTTTAATCTGTAGCTAATCTGTAGAACTTCAGGTACCAGTACTTCTTTTTCTAAAAAGTAACTTTCCAAGTTGTGTCTCTCGGACGTACTCTTCAGAAGTGTGCACAGTGTAATGTTCATTCTTGGCAGGCATTTCCATGTTCTGGGACAAGTGTACCCCAGAATAATTGAGAAAAGGTTTACACTTACTTGTAAAACACCTGTGAATAATATAACACATTCTCTTCCTCTTATAACCTCCAACACTGTGAACATCATAAAAATGACGCAACCAGTAATTTGTAGAGTGTATGAAAGTGATTTTAACTGAACTGTGTAACCTGAGAGTGATGATATATGATTTCTCCATTCTTTGGAGTCAGCAAAATGCTTTCCTATCTTCAATCTCTATTACAACATGTTAGTCCCTACCTACTTTCTGCCTCTAATGTTACACTCTGGATGTAAATGTGTATATTTAGTAGGAAGGGGCAACAAATAATTGCCAAAGTTTGGCATAACTTGCAGAGCTGTAGAAGAGTGCTTCCCAACAGGTTTTTCCATAGGAACAATTTTCTTGCCTCCAGCTTTTCTGGATAAATTTTCATTTGCAAAAGGCCATTGTTATGGCAGAAATGGCCCTCCGTGCTACTTCCTACTGCCATACAAGTTCATGGTAATGACTAGATTGGGGAAACTTTCTAGCACAGAAAATATATTCATCAATATCTATATTATTCTCAGCAGTTGTAGAAATGCCAGTCTATCACTTCCTTCACCTTCAAGTCATGTCTCTCCTGGAAACAGACTCAGCTGTTTCATCCTTGAAGAGAAAAAGCAACCATCCAATTATCTGCACCTATACATTACTTTGACATGGAGAAGCTGCCATATTTCCCTGAGATTTCTTTCTTTTTAATTGTTCACGAGCTTCTACTCCATGGAAAAGGAGCACAAAGAAAGAACATTATAAGCCTTCATGGATGCTTTCTTTTGTCTTTTATTTTGAGACAAATCTGCTGATCATGATGCTAGGAGACCATAGTTATGAGCTTCCTGTTTCTCCATGGAATCATTATGTAAAGAAGGCTCCAGTACTTACTCGTATAAACATATCCTTAGCTAGACAGCCAGATTCACTGGGGGCTTGTTTGTCATATTTTTCAGAAAAGCTGGCTGTGCAACTTTGGAAAAAATGCTAAAGCTCTTGGCTTAAAAGAAGGGCTTCCTGTTGATTCTCTCTCTTCTTAAAAAGAAAAGAAAAGGGGAGGAGGAGAAACCCCTAATATAACAGCATAGTTTCTCATTAAATTAACAAGCATTAGTCTCCACTTCTTTCACTATGACTTTAGGGGAATTATCATTTCCTACAGTGACAAAGTTTATCAATTTTGTTTCTAGCAGCCCTAAATTATCACATCCGTCCAAGTTCAGTAGAAGAAAGAAAGACGACACATGTTTAAAGAACATACAAAATGTTGCTACATCAAATGTGTATTTTCAACTGTGACTATTGTAAGATTATAGAAATCTCTATGTGTATGTGTGGGTGTAAAAAGGATCTCTAGAGAAGAATTGAAAGGCAAGGAGAAAATCAAGGGGAAGACAAAATAGCTGTGCTCAAATATCTGATGGGACTGTTGCAGACAACGTAGAACACAGATTACGGCAATAACTAAGAGTCCCAAAATGTAGGAAATAAGATTTGGGCAAAGTAAACAGAGTAGGAGCTATTTGATAGTGGAACACTGCTGTTTTTTGACAGTCATTTATTGTTCTGATTCACTTTTCTGTTTGCTTTGGAAATTAAACAAAGAGATAGATCCCTTTTGGATTTATACAAGTAGTAACTATTCAGAAGGGCTTTCTACGGATTTTGTATGTTCAGCCATGCGTGGCCCCCTTATATAATGCTTCCAATTTCCCTTAGAAGTCTGATGCAGTTGAGATTATTTATTTGTCATCTGACCACATTATTGCTGGAAAGGAGGAGGAGGAGGAGAGGACAGTGCCGGTAGTAAAACTCATGTAACCACCTTGTGGTAAAAGATAATTTTATGTTGTACTTTATTCTTCTCTCTAGCAAAGGATTTGGCAATATTGGAGCATTGTATAAAACAACTGTTTTACAATTCAAGGGCTTATTACACATTTACTCTCAATAACAATATACTGATCACTAATCAGCCACCGTTGAAAAAGCCCTCTATACTGGATAATTATTACTCAGTGACATTTTTGGTACAATTTTTGAGTGTGTAGTCACTTTTCAGCTCCAGGGGTACCTGGGCAAGAAAGGTGATCTAGTTTGGTCATGGGTTGGGAACAACTTTTGTCATCTTAGTGGATGACTTGTGCCAGGGACTGGGCAGTTTGCATCCCTGTTGGTTCTTCTGGACCTCTCAACATCTTTCATTATCATCAAGCAGGATATCCTTCTGGGCAAGCTCTCTGGGATGAGGCTTGGACTCATTGCTTTATGGTGGCTCCAGTCCTTCCTTTGCGGGATGATCTCAGAAGGCAATCATGGGATAAATCTATCCAACATTTCAGTTTTTACCCTATAGCATCCCTTGAGGTTTCCTTTTGTTTCCTGTACTATTTTTACATTTTCTTCTTGTCCCATGTTCAGTAACTTAGATGAAGGACCTTTTCAAAACCTATTAAAAAGTCAAAGTAAATAAAGCTGACTGGCCACTTCCCTGTAGAGAAGATGTTAGCCTCATACTGACAATTGGCTAGGATGGGAAAGTTTTGACAAGGAAGGAACGAAAGACTTAAGGTGAAATACCATTTGTCAAGCAATCAATGAATAATGTGATTATTCCTCAAATACATTATTTAAAGAGTAATCTTTTGGGTTATTCAACAAGCTCTCTTGCGGGTCAAATAAAAAGCACTAAATAATTTATCATGCCATTGGTACATTATTCATTGAATACTGCTCAGTGACTTATTTTATCTGATATTCAGGCACAACATAGGAATGTGAGATTGTTGTAATGGATGACCATAGAAAATGGCAGCAGTTTTCATTGCATGGCAAGTTAACTTGCCTTCTTTGGCAAATTACAACTGAATCCTCCTAAAGTGCTCTTCACTTAGGGCATTGTGAAGGCAATAGCAAGGTAGAATGGGATGCACCTTAAACACCCATATAAAAAGGTAGAAAATATTTTGAGATAATTCTGTAGAATGGCTTACTTCTTCTGTCTAACTGAGGGGGAGAAAGATCTTGTAAAACTTCACAGATTTATATCTTTTGTGAAATCTCAGGTCCATTCTTATGGGAGTTAGGATGGTGATGGACATCCAGAAGGATTTAGCATCTGCTGTATATGGATGATCTTAAATTCTATGGGGAGAAATGCAGGAAATCGAATCACTTGTGCATCTAGTTTGAATATTCAGCAATGAAATTGTGAGAGATTTTTGAACAGAAAACTGCAACTTTATCAGTAAGAAAAGAAAAATTTGTTGACTCAGAAGAAATATAGCTGGCAGAAGGAAGAATCATACAGATTCTTGGATATATATTTTGGAATTTTATAAGCAAATGACATAAACCATGCAGTAACGAAAAGGAAGACTAATGCAGAATATTTAAGGAGAGTAAGCAAAATACTGAAATCAAGATTGAATGGTAGAACTATCATATAACCAATAAACATCTGGATAGTAAAGGTGATAACACATAGTACTGATATTGTATTGGATGGTAACTGAGTTGGATGCAAATCATGCTCTTAAATTAATGACTGCAAATCATGCTCTTCATGTGTGAAGTGATGTGGATAGAGCATATCTGTCATGGAAGGATGGAGGACTAGGCCTGCTGCAAGTGAAACAAAAGGTGGAAGAGGAAAAAAAGATATTTTGCTGAATATGTTTGTAGTAGTAATGAGAAGGTGTTGAATGAAATTTTTAAGGAAGGTATCATCAAGACATCTGAGTCCAAAGATACATAGAGGAAAGATGTGCTAAGGAACAGAATCCATCCTGGGAATAGTACACCTCACTGGCTCTTAGGTCCAGGGCTAGGAGCCAAGCAATGGGATTCCAAAACTTTGGTCTGAACATCTGGTGCAGCATGTACTCTATTATTATCATCATCATGAAGAAGCAGAAGCAGAAGCTTGAATTAATGCCATTCAGGTAATTATGAATTCATAACCAGGATTCTGAACCCTACCTAACTTCACATCTGTAGCCAGTAAACCTGTGGTAACAAAGGTATTGTAGATTTCTTGTAACCTACTCTGCTCAGCAGTCTGGTCACAGGAGTTTAAATCAGTAGAGGTTGCTGAGGGAGTTTCTGACTCAGTCTGTTTCAGTAATACATTCTGGAAGGAACTGTCACCCAAAGTATATGAGATACAGTATTGAAATTATTATTAGAAATTTAGCCGTTTAGTCTCTATGATGCTGTTTCTTCAGTGCCATGTTCCTGAGTAGTCTGACATGCAAAAGAAGGCATGTCAGACTACTCAGGAAAGGATTGAAAAACTGGCTGGCAGGTCAGGTCTGGGGAATGGATCGATCAATTTTCCGAGCTGGCTGGCTGGTTTGACACCCAGTGCCTCCTAGCTATAATACCTAGCTATAATGCCTGGTTTTTAATGCTAAGTTTTAAAGCTTATTTTAAAACTTTTAATTTCTAAATTGGTTTTAAATTGTTATCATGCTGATTGTGTTGGGAATCGCCCTGGGTCCCTTTGGGGAGGAGGGTGATAAACAAATTTAAATAAATAAATAAATAAATTATTTTCCTTACAATGATTAATCACCAAACAAATAATCTATATTACAACATGTGGAGATGGGAAAGACTTCTAAGACAATCAGATGTCTTCTATCATTTCAGGGAACACTGTTCTTGAGATTGAAAGGGAGTCATTTAGAGCTAATCTGAATAATCTATTGTTGCTAATGGCTGTGTGAAACTGTATTGTTGTGCTTGCTTGTCTGTCATCTTGCTTGACCACACCTGTCTCCCTTTGACCCCCTGAATTTGGTGTTTAAAAACCATGCTTGTAAGTTTCACTCTTTATCTGAAGAAGTGGACTTGATCCATAAAAGCTAACAATAAAAATAAAGCAGTTAGTCTTTAAAGTGCTACAGTGTTTTTTATTTTATTTTATTTTTGTTTATTTTGTTTTGTTTTCTGATATGCCTGAACTACTGACTAACATGGCTACTATTCCAAAAATGTTCCTAAATGTGGAACTGATCATCTTGTCTAGTTTGAGCCTGTGGCATGCATTGTTGTGCGCTCTGTATTTCCATGTAGACTAAACAATAATTACAATTTACACAAGCCAATCCAGTATCATGAAAAAGAGTTTGCTCACCTGCTGATGGTTAATCCAAAAGATTGAGACCCAGTAGTTTGCCTTGTAGTTAAATACATTGAGCTCATTATTGTTGACAGTGACTGGCAGCAGTTCACCAGGCTTTAGACCAGGGATTCTCAACCTGCGACCCGTAGGCCGAATGTAGCCTGTGGCACCATTTCATGTGCCTCACCACCTCCTCCACCAGACCAGGAAGTGCCATGTGGTGGAGGGAGTGTGACCCAGCACCCAGCTTAAATAGGTTGAGACGTCTGCTTTATACAGCAGTTTTTCCACCCATACCTGGAAATGCCAGGTGTTGGACCTTAGGCCTTTGGAATGCAAGGCAAATGCTCTAAACCAGTGGTTCTCAACCATTTTTTGGCCATGCCCCACCTAAGCATCTCTAAAATCCTGAACCCCACCCCCTGGAACATATAATTCTTATTATTCAAAAAGGGAACTCCTATTCATGTGGAGGAAGTCTAAAAGGCCATTAAGTGTTAATAACTCATTCATGATTTGCCTCTCCTAAAAATCAAACTGCCCCCCTGTGTGTGTGTGGGGGGGTGCCCCATGTTGGGAACTATGGCAAACTAAGTTGGCTCCTTGTATCTCCCTTGACACCTGAAGGGGTAAAAGAAGAAGTAAAGAAGAATCATCATTCACTGTTCTCAAGTCCACCAGTTGTATTGCCTGGGATATTTTAGGAATTGTAATCCTGCACAGACCAAAAAATGGACACTGCATCCTTTAAGTGCCCTGTCAGAGTGGCTTTAGAGAAGTAAACACACAATATCAATCTTCTCAAAATTGTTCCAGCTCTTTCCATTCTTCCTTCCTTTGCAGAAAAATGAAAAAAGATACAGTATCAGCAAAGCCCTGTTGTGTGGTCACTTCCATTTTGCAGTCAGCCTATCTTTAAACTGTGAAATATCTCATCCTTGCTGCCTTCCATCTTGCATTTATCTGCTATTCAGGGTAACCTTCAATCATTGTGTTCTTTAGAATACACCTGACATGTTTGTTCTATATTTTATGCTGGGCTTGGGCTCCTGTCTGCTTCTGATAAATGACTTGTCTACATATTGTTTCTGAGGTGCAATTTGCATTTTTCTGAACCAGGGATTAGGTATTGTGTGTAGATTAGGAATAATTTATATATCTAATTAATAATGGACAACCTTTCCCCTCTTTTTTTTTCTTTTGCACCATACAAGAAGAGCCAATTATTCCTGGATGATGACAAGAGAGGGCTAATAACATGGAAACAGGTTAACTGGTTGTAACTGGGTTTTTAACTCATGTGGTGCTGAGCAGCTGCCTGTGAAGGGCATGTTACGGGGGAGTATTTTTGGAGATGTTATGATATGTTCAAGATAGCATATAGCTCTTTCCTGATTAAATACAGTTTAGCTGATTAGCATTTGCCTGATTAACTGATTAATTGATTACATGATTATATTTGAATACATTTGCATTCAACCAGGCATGGTTGGTCCTAAATCGACCAGGTGGCATTTTGAGGGGAAAGCAACAGAGGAAGGCAGGATTTGGGTCCTAAATGGGGCAGTTAAGATTTTGTAATGGTTTCCCTAAAATGGAGGGAGGTCAATTAGGCATGGGTGTGCTGGGCATCATGGGAGGGCGCTGGACAGGGGCGAGGAGCGGTGACCAATGGATGGGGAGAAGGCTGCCCCCAGCAACCACTTGTTCACTGCCCCTCGCTTGCTCTTCCCAGCACTAGGCACTTTAGAATAAACCATTGCTCTAAGCTGAAGGAGGGAGCTTGGAGCAATGGCTTAACCTAAAGTGCAGCATGCTGGGCAGATAAAATAATAATAAAATTATGATTTGCATCCCAGGGTGCCAGAAGCGAGGGCGCACCGGGATGAATCCCCCTGTCCTGGTTGCCCAGCCCATGCCTGCAGTTAGATTTGGCTTTTTAAGCAACATACAGTAATACCTCGCATAACGCTAAGACTTGGTTCCACAAGTCTTGGTGTTATCCGATTTTTAGTGTTATCTGATGCATGTTAAAATCGTATGGGATGGATTGGATAACGTTAAAGCTCCATAGAGATACATTGTAACCGCACAGGCTTTAGCATTTGTTATCCGATCCATCCCATAGGACCTTAACGTTATTCAATCCATTTCTCCTCCCCAGATTACTTAACATTATGCGATTTTAGCGTTATCCGATCCAATCGTTATCCGGTGTTTTACTGTATCCTGGGCCTGAATTTTTTTAAAAGAAAAATCTCAATAACAATGCAGATTGAAATGAGTGTGAGTAATTTGTGAGGTAATTTGCAATATATTTGCAATTTATATATTATATTATATATATTTATATATTTGCAATATATAAATATTTGCAATATATAAATGTGTGAGGTAATTTGCAATATATTAAATTAAATCATCCCTCTCTAAGTTATGTTTAAGAAGTAGAAGCCATACCACCATGTTTCAGGTTTGCTGCGATTATTTCCCAAAAGGACATATATTTCTAGTTGTTTCAGACTTTTAAAAAAGTGCAATAAATGCTCAGTAATACTGTATTCACACTTTTTTTAAAAAAAGGAAGAAAATGATAGGCATTTCAGCCACATACACAGTGAAATCTAAAACAGAAATACACAATTGTCCAAACCATGCATGAGATTATATTGTAAAGTACTGACGACTTTATAGCTTCTGAGAAATTGATTGCTTTTCACCCCAGTGCTTGTAAAATGTCTTATTTTTCCACCCTGGAGAATGATTTTGGTGCAGCACAAATTACATACTATTGTTTCCAAAAAAAATCTCCTGACCTGCAATTTCTGTATCAGCAGCGCTGTAATTATGTAATGACAGAAAAAGAATAATTTACTTCCCAGCAGTTGTTGAGTAGGGTTCCCCACCCAGCCCTTATAAAATGGCTAATAAAGACAAACTTCTTCAATATGATGATATCTCTAATAAAAAAGAAAGGGTGTTACCATTAGATGTTAAACCTAGGTCAGGTTAGCTTATTATTGCAGTCTGTGGAGGTGTAAATTAAAGTGTCAGGGCTAAGTCCCAGCAGACTTATAAAGATTCCAGTTCTCATTAAGGTACAGTGTAATATCCAAGGCTCTATAAGGAGTTCTTTAGTATCATGTTCATTGAAGCAAATGAATGCCTATTCTTTTAATGGCCATTGCATGGGGTACCCTACCAATGGCACTCATGACTATGGCTTTAAAAGGGCTCCCTTGCATCACAGCTGTAATTACCCATTCTGACACCCTAGCTGCTCTATACACTCTACCTGTGAATCTTGGACAGAAGCCCCCATGCAGAAAGAAAGAGAAGAAAGTGGTTTCCTGTGCAAAAGAAGCAAAATACTGCCTCCATTCAAAGAGGTGGTTTTCCACCTCATCAGGCCCCAAACGTTTGATGTCAGTGTTGAGCATGGGTTGAGGGTGATCCATAGAAGGGATTGACTCACCCAATGTCCCTTTCTAGGTTCCTCCACAGTGGTCACAATATAGATTTGGTGGGTAGTGCTGGGTTAGGGTGGCAGAAGTGATTCCCTTGGGTGTTGTTTGATGAGGTGGGTTCTGTGTGCCTGGCATGATTTGAGTGAATCAGCTGGGAATGCGAGGCAGACCAAGTTGCATAAAAGTGGCATGACCAGTTTTCATTCAGTTGAACAGATTTGAAAACACCTGCCTGGATGTAGGCCTAAATTGAGCCAGCCTGCGCAGTGGCTGTCAAGGTCCAGCACTACTCAGGGGCTTGGATTTGTCCAGTCCTGATCAGGGAAGGGATAACTAGCTTCCCCTTCCCTGGTACCAAGTGAATAGCACAATCTTGTGCCGCTGCAGGTCAGGGATTTAAATTTCAATAAAACTGTGGCCCGAGATTTAAAACCAAAGATTTGTGTCTTGCCTCTTCATTTCTGGGATTATTGGTAGGGGTGGGGGGAGTGGAAAGGGCAGGATTTTTTGGAGTTTATTTTCCTAACAGTCACTTCTACGTTCTGGTTCCATGGAACCAAAGTCCATTTGCTTCATTCTACTTTGGATTTGAGTCTGATCTTGCAACTAAGTCAAAGTGGGTTCTGCAGTATACGCTGAAATTTATATTAGCTTGCCTTGGTTTTAATTTGGTTAATATCAGTTTTCAGTATCCTTTTGGGCTTCCATTGAATGGAAGATTACCATAAACATCGTAGTGTAAGAACATACTGCTTGAATAGTTGTGACTGCACAGACAAAGGGTGTGTTTGTTTGTTTTTTGGCATGGAGAGCACTATTTTTACAATGGTGATGTTCACACAAGTGGTGTGATTCCATTAATATACTGGCAGACTTGCTTCTCAGAAGATGCTCAATAAGATACAGGGCATAATACTATGAAATACTTCCCACTGGTTTTAGGGAAGGTAACAGCGTTCCATGCGCTCCAGTGTCTAGTCATGCCTGCCACATGACCAAGGAAACGTCTGCAGAAGCAGACAATCCTGGCTCTTCGGCTTTGAAACAGAGATGAGTACTGACTCCTAGAGTCGGATACGACTGGCTTTCGAGCAAGGGGAACCTTTACCTTTACCTAACCCCAAACAAGAGCATGTAGACTTCAATCTAACTATAATTAAATGTTCATGCTTTAAGAATTGTGTGGAGCTATGAACATTTAACTCCCTTTTGGCTACTTGTTATGCTACTTAACCTAGTAAGGTAAAAGTAAAGTTACCCTTGCTCGAAAGCCAGTTGTATCCGACTCTAGGGTTCAGTGGTCACCTCTGTTTATAGCCGAGGAGCCAGTAGTGTCTGCATTTGCAGATGTTTCTGTGGACATGTGGCAGGCATGCCTAGACACCAAAGTGCACGGAACACTGTTTACCTTCCCACAGAAGTGGTACCTATTTATCTACTTGCAATTTCTTGCTTTCAAACTGCTAGTTGGCAGGAGCTGAGACAGAGACAGGAGCTCATTCCATTATGCAGTACTTGGGTTTTGAACTGCTGACCTTCCACCTCCTAGTTAGCACCTTAACTGCTAGTGGATGGTGAAAAATTGTTACTGAATGTATATAAGGAGGGGGAAAATGCAGAAGTGTAAACAGAAGTTGCTGTCTAAGCTTACCTTTGGCATGTCATTCTTATGAATTGCTTTGTTGAAGTGAAAAGTTGGATATCTATCAGCATGAATGGATGACTCTAATTCTGATCCATGCCAGTCTCGTAAGTATTCATCTACAGGTCTATACCATCCCATTTTCACATCTACCTATAGTTTCCTTTTAAAAGAAGCAGAAAAAACAAAAAAATTGTACAAACATTTTCATCTAAATTTCTTTTTTATCTTATAAGACATATTTTGAGGCACATTTGGTATAAGTTGTTGAACTAATAACAGCATCACAAAATTATAGAGAAGGGCATCATCAGAAGGATAACCATGTTCTGGCTGGCACATTAATTCAGAAAATGTCAAGGATTTTTTGTTTTGTTAAACCTGGGTATGCTTTTATATAAGTGCTCTTACAACAGCCAGATAAACATTATATAGACCTAAAGGGAATTGTTATTTCTAAAATACAGGCTGAAATCTGTTTGTTAGAGCAGACCCACTCACTCAATTGCTCAGTTGTAAGGCATTGTGAATCTAGTTGAGTCTGGGTAGTGATTGGTTTAGATCACAGCGCTTTTATCTGAAGACTGTAGCACAGCACAGTGTCTAGGAGACTTCAACTAAGAAAATTCTTATCTAAATGTTATCTCAGCTGTGAAATAAAAAAATGCTTTGTTAAGTGGTTCTTGCTCAATCTCAGGCTCCATCTGCAAAATGAGGATAATAGTACTAGGTACTTGGTCCAACTTTGTTGTACTAGTTGAAGCACTATATGAAAAGCTGAGGAATTTTCAGACTGCATGCCATGAGAAAGGAATGAATTAGCCCATTAAAGGCTTCTCTGAGCCACACATCTAATTCACTAGTGAGCTTGCCTTCTAGGTCTGGTTAAAGATTGGCTGCTGTAATCTTGCTTCCACACAAAATAATTGCTGGATAATTATTATACCATATTTGTGCATCTTGTGATTGGATTGTTCAATTACATACTTCTAAAGCAGATTTCTTCCTCCTCCCCCCTTCAGCTAAATTTTACTTCAGCACAGATAAGGGGTCACCTCTTTTTTCAGAGGCATTATTTCAATGGGTGTAGTAATCTTGCACATGACAGTTCTATCTATCATGGCTGTATAACACAACAGAGTACAGTAAAACCCTGGGTTACAACTGCCTTGGTTTAAATTTGTTGCGGTTTACAACGGCAAATCCTATGGAAATGCCAGGTGGGTTTATACATTTTTATTTTATTTATTTATTTATTTATTTATTTTTACAATGATCAATTCAGAACCATTTTTTTTTAAAAAAAATTCAATGCATTCTTATCAATGTTTTGGTTTACAATTTTTTTGAGTTGCAATGGAGGCTGTTGGAACTGACCTGGGGTTTTACTGTACTTTTGTTGAGATCACTGGGCTATAGCAACCTTTCACCCTATTTTGCTTTAACTAACAAAAAAAAAATCTAATGCACTTCTTGCATAAGATTGTCTGGATAAGTTTTTCTTTTCTCTGGCAAGCCAGAGTTGATCAGTTGACAGTTGGACAACTGATCACACAACCAGAAGAATGACTAATCTCACAAGCAGTGTGAGAAAGCAGTCACCTCCACACTGTTGACCTTCCTTTTTCTCTCCCTGCTCTACATATTACCTATCTCTGTTTTCTTCAGAGAAGAAGACAACAAGAACTCTTTCCCCTCTTAATCTTGAACTTGCTGCTACTCTCTTCCTTCCAAGATGGAGTGAGACCACCTTTTTCTTCTTCTTTATCCTTCTGATATAATTGCAAGAAAACTGTGAGTCAAGATCAGAAAAAAAACACCCAATCAAGTTGCCTTTTTGAGAATGTGATTCTTCTGTACTGCTAGAAGTGATGAAGGGAGACCTCTGGCTTGTAGCTATTCTTCTCTCAAGCTGTCTCTACTTCTGCTGTTTAACTGTGAAGGAATTTACTAAGGTTCGAAATGAGCAACAGAGGTGTCATGTAAGAATTTTGTCTTCTCTGGTGTGCTCTCCTTTCTATGGCTGGGTCTATATTGGAAGTGAAACTAGGCATGCAATTTGTACAACTAATTGCACTATGGACCATTTTTGCAAACAGTTTTTCATGGGTGGTTTTCCCAAAATGATTCTGACCTTCATTTTTTCTCTCCCTTTGAATAGTTGGAGACCTTGAATGTGAACCCAATCTATGCCCTTCATGTATTCCTGCCTCTAGCCATGTCCATCAATTTCCCAAACGTGTTAAATACTAAAATGTATTTTTAACATTTGATTTAATAAATAAACCGGTTCTTATATATCTTTAATTAAGAAAAGAGTCCATGCTTTAAAAAAGAACAGGATGTGTGCAGCATTGTGAGTGTGTATACACACAACTTATGAATTACATAATAGGGCTAATTGTAAACTGCATTTCATTCAGCTTGTAAAGTATTTTGTGATCTTTGTGTGGGAAGATTCTGTATTGCAAGTGCCAAATTTGATTATTAGCAGCAATATCCTTCAGACTTTAATTAGATGACTGAAGGACAAGCCTTGTAAAAATCAAAGGGTAATGCTATTTTGGAGAAACTATTCTTAGCTGGCTCTCTTTAATGCTTCTCTGTTTGCAATATGTTAAATGAATTAAATGAACTATTTATGTAAGCAATCAAGTATTTTTAATTGGGAGGGGCGCGGCAGAGGGGGAACTAAATGTATTTCTGAAAGATAAATATTTGTCTGCTGGAGGAGAAAACTGTTAGCAACAGTTGAACTGTGGTCTTTGTGAAGGTTAATGTCATTGTTTATAGAAAAGTTGTGCCTTGTTTTACAGTTACATTTTCAATGGTGTGCTTGCCATGGGGTGAAGGGGAATTGTCTGTACCATGACAGAGAGTGAGGCAGCTTCCTCAAGCAGCAGATAAAGATGTGGTGGAGAAGCACCTCATTTGTTCTTCTCACATTGTTACAGCCAGAGACAGCTACTTATGATTATTTTTCCTTCATAGTAACTCAGGGTGTGACTAGACAGTGAAGTTATCCAGGGTTAGATGGGACTTCATAAGGTCACCTGAAAGTGCGGTCTGAGATTTAGAACAATCCTTGCCTCTACTTGTAAGGATCAGGCAGTTTTGAATTTGAAAACCACACCATACTTGAAAGCAAACCAATTTGTCTCATTCTTCCCCCTCAGCTTTTTCTTCAAACCCTCTCATGTCATCCCCCTCAATGGGAAGCAGGGGAAAAATTGATTTTCTTTTCATTTATCGAGTTGTGATGTATCACTTCATTGGCTTGTCATCCTGGTGACATAGAACTGAATTGCTGAGGGAAACACCCACCTTGTCACTTTGTTCAACACCAGCAATCTAACATGACAGAAATTGAACTAAAATGGAGCAATCCTACCCACACTTAAAAAAAATGTAGTGACCCAGAAATCTGTGGATAGCCATGGAAAAGAATTAAGCAAGTTCAAATTTTCTAGGACATTGTGTAAGCACTGGAAAATAGTGGCCCAAAACACAAGCAAAAACGCCATCTGATTGCACCATCACTTGGTTTTTTAAGTGCTACATAGTATGACTTGGGTGACAACTGTATAATGGACATTGGTTGCTTTGGCTCAGTCTAGGACTGAGTCTAACATTATACAGATGGGCTCCCAGAAAGAGTCATTTATGGGATTTAATTTCTCAATGTCAGCTTGTTGGGAGCAGGAGTTTTGAAGAAGGAAACTCAAAGATTTATCTTGGCAGTTTAAGAACAAGTTTTGCCAACAAATTTTATGAAGGCTATGGATACAGCATGTATCCAACAATAGCAAATGCCAACTTTGCAATGAAAAGGATGAAACAATAGATCATCTGGTCAGTGGATGCCACAAAATTTCACAGACTGATTATTTGTAACACCATGACATGGTTGTAAAATTATTCATTAGAAACTTTGCCAGAAGTTTGGATTTGAATGCAGCAAAAATTATTGGGAACATCAGGTAGAGAATGTTTTAGAAAATGAGAAAGTCAAGATCCTGTGGAGCTTTAAAATTCAAACAGACATCTGACTCATAACACACATGATATAACTGTTGTGGGAAAGAAGGCCTAGTTTATTGACATTGCTATTCCAGAGAATGTATGAATTGAGGACAAACAAGGGAATGGAATACTTGTGTTTCCTTATACAGTTGTACCTTGCTTAAAAAGCATAATGTGTTCCACAGGATTACTCTTTAAGCTAGTTTGCTCTTTAACTGAAACACCATTGTAAGTGACCAATTGTGACTTCTGATGGGAGGGATTGCGAACCCCGATTTATTTGTTAAGCAAGTTTTTGGTTGGTTTTATTTGTTAAGCGAAGCTAACATTCAGAGAAAATTCTGCTCTTTAAGCAAGTTACTCTGTAAGCAAGGCACTCTTTATGAGAGGTTCGACTATACAGTAGAATCCTGTATAACGAACGCTTCATATAACGAAAAATTTGTACAGTGAAGCATTTGTGCGCTATTTGCAATACTCCATATAATGAATTTCTCCCCCGTTATACGGATTTTTTGTTAAGTGAGGTATACCTCACTTATTGAAAACCCGCATAGCGAACATTTTCCCCGTTATGTGGGTTATTGCCAATTCGCTTCACATAACAAAAAAAAAAAAAAAACCCGCATAGCAAAGAGCTCAGTGGAATGGAGTTTTTTTGTTATGCAGTGTTCTACTGTATATCTAACACATAAGTGTTACATGACCTATATGGGTGCCTAGCAGCATTGGTGCTCAGTGTGTATAATCGTGATAACAACAGAAGTTTTCAAAGAGCTCTAGTAATGCAAATGAGCTTTGGCCATTCCTGGACAGGAGCTGTCTGTTAAAGTTACCTCTGCACTGGTAATCTCCAAAATTGACTATTACAACACTCTCTACGTAGGGCTGTCCTTGAGCCTGGCACAGTAGCATAAGTGGGTTCAAAATTGAGCAGCCAGACTGATTTGGGGTATTGGTCATTTCGATCATATTACTCCAGCCTTGGGCAACCTCCATTGGCTACCTGTGGCATTCCATGCTAGATTTGAGGTGTTGGTAATGATTTATAAAGCCCTTTATAGTTTAGGATCATTCTATCTACAGGAGTGCCTCTTCCTGGGAATTCCACCATTTCATAGAAAGTTGCAAGTGCCTGTGCTGAAGGAGAAGTTTTTCAGCTGTGGTCCCCCAGCTATGAAATTCCTTGCAATCTGAGATGAGAACAGCCCCTACTCTGTTGGTCTTCCATAAAATATTGAACTCCTGTTTATTTATGGAAGCTTTCCCAAAATAAACTTTTACAGTGATTATTCTGGTGAGCTTTTATTAATTTGATAAACAAACAAACAAATTCAGATCAAAGGGAGATATATCTGCTTAATTATTAAAATGGCTGTTCTTGCAATGACAACTTGTTGCTTCTACATTTTTTATCCATTTTTAAAAACCTCCATAGAACATGACATGATTACACAGAAATAATAATAATTTTGTGTCAGAAATTTTTCTGGGTTGAAAGGATTTTTGCTGGAGAAACTCCACCCAGGGGATGCCCAAATGAGGCTCCTTTCATGTCCCCAAGAGATTTTCCCACTGAAGTGGTCCTTATTTATCTACTTGCAATTTCTTGCTTTCAAACTGCTAGGTTGGCAGGAGCAGGGACAGAAACGGGAGCTCATTCCATCCTGCAGTACCCAGGTCTCGAACTGCTGACTTGTCAGCCTTCCAGCGGACAAGGTGAGCTTTTTAATCACTGAGCCACCTCAGCCCCATTACACAGTGAAATATTGACCAAATTTCTTGAATTCTCCACTCATAACTGCATAATTCTATTAAAATAATGCTTTTTATAAGGAATAGTTATTAATAGCATTGTAATAACAAGCAATTATAGTTCAAGTATAAAACTATAATATGGAAGCATTCATTTCCCCAAAGGGAGGAATTGGGTAAGTAATAAAAACTATGATTACCCGAACAAAATTACCTTGGAATATTTTATGTATATTTTTTATCATAACTATTATACAAAGCTTTATAATTAAAAACTATAATTTTGCATACTTCATTTTAACACCTTTGTTCACTTGCTGGAACACAGCACAACAGATGACTGGGGATTTAAATACAGAATGTGGGCAAAACAATACATTTTTCATGGGTTTCAGCTTAAACTGTGTGGAAAAATTGGCTTTTCTAAACATAATTGGAAAATCACTTTGCATGTAAAATGTATCAGCTAAGTAAACCATCATAAACTTGACATTTAATATCAAAATCTGAGTGTCATCAGAATTTTTTTAACAGTGCATTATGGCTGCTTTGTGATAGGTATGAACTGAAAATAGAGAAATAAGTTTCCAAGCTTCCAACACTAATTTTTCTGCCTCTTCATAAATAAATAAATAAATAAATAAGGGGCTGTGGGGAGGGAGACACAAACTATGCAAAACAGAGCATATATAGTAAACAATTCTAGTTAGGCGGATTTAAGAGAAACCATTTCCATATCATCTTTTTCAAAATAGTTCTTGACACACTTTATATAGAATCAGTCAATTAATACATTGCATTGACCTGTATTGATAGCTTGTAGGTCTGATACTATACAAATATGCACATGATACCAGTCTTTAGGAAATACCAATGTTTTGAGAACTGTATCAGCTTTTGAAATTATGCTCCAGTCAAACAGAATTCACTAATGCCTTTTTCTCCCTTTCCCCCCTAAAGATAAAAAGAGATAGAATGCCAGCATGACAGTTAAACAATTAAAGACTATTATCCCTCCAAAGATTCATTTTTATTAAAAAAAAATTTCAAGTGTTGCTCAATTGACTTGCAAATGAAGTCTGTATTGCCCCCCCCCCCTCCAGTGACCAATGGCCAAACAAAAGTAGGCTCATTTGCAACTTAGGAAAGTTAAAGCCAGTTGTGTCTAACTCTAGGGTTCGATGCTCATCTCCATTTTCAGCCAAAGAGCCAGAGCTGCATCTGCAGATGTTTTGGGGTCATGTGGCAGGCAGGATTAGATGCCGGAGTGCACAGAACACTGTTACCTTTCCCACCAAAGTGGTACCAATTTATCCACTTGCAATTTCTTCCTTTTGAAATGCTAGTTTGGCAGGAGCTGGAACAGGTGGCAGGAGCTCACTCCATTGCACAGCATTGGGGTCTTAACCTTCCAGTCATCAAGCTCAGCCTCTTAACCACTAAGCCACCACAGTCCCCCTTCATTTGCAACTTATAGGACTGCAAAACCTCATGGTGAGAATGGCACTCATCTTTTTAATTGTTAAAGAAGTTTCATGTGAAGATAGTGCCTTGTTGGTTTCTGTCCTGCACTTCCATCTTGAGCAATGTAAGGCCCCCAGCCCCTGCCACTGGAAAAGAGTGTAAGCTTTGTTGAGGTTTTGAACATCTCACTGCTTACAAAGCTGCAGATTAATAAATCAATATACTGTATGTACCTCTCCCTCCTCACTTTAAGATACATGATGAAGCTTCAAAATATGTCTTCCATCAGAGGTGCCTTTACCGAATTTTAAAGATTCAATATTTTGACCACATTACCAATGAGGAGGTGCTTCTTAGGAGTGGCTCATACAAATTACATAACATGGTTGCACAAAGAACACTCCAAAAGGAGGCCATATTTTTCCATTTGGAGAAAAACAGGACCCCTACAATTCAATGGCGTACCACAGGTTTCAGCTTACTGCCCCCACCCCCAGCGCCCAGCCCTGCAGCAGCCTCCCCACCCTGGCACCCAGGAAGTCTGGGGCGCCTCCTCCTCTGCCTTCCCTGGGGATGTGGTGGCTTCCCTTGATGCAGGATCACTGGTGGGCTGGACCATGTGTCCAGGCTGGACCATGTGCCCTGCCTCCCACTGGAACATTTTGCCACCCCCTGGAAAGTGCCACCCAGGGAGGCTGCCCTCCATGCAATGCCACTGCTACGATAGCAATGGGTTGTAACCCTCCTAATGGGAATCAACAATGAGGATGCCCTCGAAATACATGGCAGACTTGAGGACCCTGAAAATGACATGGGAGGATAATGCCAAAGCACTTGCCCAAGGCTGAAGCTGCTGGAGATCCCTTGCTGCCTAATATGCTACATAGCATGGGAGGATCTAAGTCTAAGCCCAAGTCTTGTTTGAAGCAGTTTGCCAGGCACTCCAACATTATTCCAATGTTGCCTTGAATTGCTTCTTTTGCCTACCATGCAACTGAGCACTTGCAACAAACTCTTTATACACAATAAGTTTTTGTATATAGTCACCCGACATCCTGATGACATGGCCAACCCACTGAAGCTGTTGTTTAAAGTCGTAAAAAAGACTTTTCATCTCTGGATTTATTTATTTTTACCAATACTTATATGTCAGAGATTATATCCTGCTATTTGATACTGGGAATTCCCTGATGACAGGTAAAATGCACAATGGTACTTAAATCATGGGTCACAGTTCACACAGAAATGTTTAATTACTTCAGGAAGATCTGCTTCAAGGATCAACATATCATATTAGCCCCCTTTCTCTTCTCTCCTCTGCCATTATCTTTACTCTCTTACCCACCCATTTCACTGTCATTCAGATGTACTCTCTCTCTCTTTTAATGTTTAGCAAGTGAAATAGGATGGAACTGACATGGCAAGCATTTGAATTAATGCTGCATTTTTAGCACTAAACGAGGAGAAAAATAATTTAAAAATACAGTTTACAAATTGTATTGAAGTACTTCTTAAAGGGCAAGCAAAAGACAGGGAAAAAGAGTAGGATGCATTCCCACATCATGCCCCAGCTTGAGCATCACAAGTGATGTCATCTGGACACATTCAGTGGTGGCAGTCAAGGTGGGCAATTACACGAGCCAAAATGATGTCAAAATAGTGCAAGGGGAAATGCTTTCAAAACACCTAAGTTCTGCTGGCGAATGAAAATATACCACATAACCATGGCAAACATTTGGACCTACTTGTGACTGGCACCAATGTCCTATAGTTGATAGAAAAAATGTCAAAAGAAACAGCAAGAAATATGGTACAGACAGCAGGACAAACATCCATTTAGTTCAGGGGTTCTCATCCTATGGCCCATGGAGCAGATCTGGCCTGTGGCACCATTTCATGTGCCCTGTACCCTTGCTCTAGTTGCCACTTATGCTGCTGTTGCTTCCTCAATCCTTTCCCCCTCCACTTGGCTTGGCTTGTCCCTAATGGCACTCCATAGCAGGGTGGATGTTGTAAGCCTTACAACATCTGCCCTGCTACAGATCACCGTTATGGACATGCCAAGCCAAGTGGAGGGGGAAAGGATTGAGGTGGAAGCTGAAGCAGAAGCAGCGGACTTATACATCTTCCTGTGTCTTTCCCAGGGACCACTCTGGCTGAGCATGGGTGAGAACCACCTAAGCATTTCTAAAATCCTGATTCCCGTCTCCCTGCCCCATGACATATGAACTCTTCATGTGGAGGAAGCCTAAAAGGCCATTAACTTGGTCTAAACAAGTTTCGAAAGAACATAACTCATTCTTGAACTGCCCCCCCCCAATTAAAAATCAAATTGCTCTCTTGAGGAGGGTGCACCACATTCGGAACCACAGTTCTACATACTTACCAGAGGAAAAATCAGCTGACAGATTTTTCTCTTAAATAGCAGTTCAACAATTTATCTAAATGTGATATATTATTTCTTCTTTTGAAATTGATTTTACTTTTCCTATTTCCCAAAGAGGTAGCAAGTTAGACTGCCTCAGCATGTTGAAATAAATACACAGAAACAAAGCAAAACAAACAAAAAGCAAAAAGAAAGACAAGGACCAAACTTTTCTGGCACATTAAAAATTAGCAGATTTGTTTCAGCATAATCTTCCATGTATAAAAATCCACTTCCCCATAGACTATCTTCCTAGCCATTGTGCAAAGGGGTCTAGTAAAGACTGCAGACAAATATATATAGGAGAACTGAAATCCTGTTGCTCAGTGTTGTATGTCACCACTAGAGTAGGCCTGTTGAATCGATGGAGATTTGGTGAGTCAACTCATGATAAAGTTCCATTGATTTAAGTGGAACTATTATTGTTGCAACTTAATATGCTGAGAAAGAAAAGAGTCTTCCAAGCATGAGACATTATGATATTGGTTAAAAATGCACATTTGCACAAATATTTCTTTACATGTAGGATTGGATGTCAAAGAATGCAATCACCATCATTTTATGTGCCTTATGAAAAGCTATTATCAGTTTGTACAGGAACTAATTCCTGATTTTAAAAAGGGCTCTCTGTATTAGTGGAAGAGAAGATTCAAAATAAAATAATCTCCCTGCCCTGTTCTCTCATAAAAGATCATTTCCTTCTCCAATACTTCAATGTCACCAAAAGTCAATGTAGATTAATGAATCTGAAAGAGATAGAGACTGAAGGAGAGAGAAAATGCCTGTTGTGGGAAATATTTCGACTATCATGTTCTATAGAAGTGCTGATTAAAATGCATGACCCACGTAACCTTCAGATTTTCTCTGTTTAAACATTGGTTTTGTAGGACAAAAAAAGGAAGAGAGAGAGAGAGAGAGAAGGAAAAATTACAAATTAAATCAAGGATAAGCACTGTCATGCTGGCAGAGACAAGTTCAATACAGATGATTTATCTACTTAGACAAATGAAATCAGTGTCAGTTCATCCTTCTGCAATGTTCTGATGCCTTTGCACATACACACACACAAAGTTGTGGGCAAACAGAATATTTCTTTGCTTTAATTTCTATCAAAAGTTTTGTCAGTTGAAAAGGACAGGATTTTCTTTTTAGGTCAGCCTACTTTAACTCATTTTTCCAAGACTCTACATATATCACTGACAGGCCCATATTTGAAATGCAATGGTAATAGAGTAGACATACTGCCAAAGACTCAACACCAGTCATCAGGTGATGGTTAACTAACATGACAAACCTAAGGCCTAATGGCCTTGGGTGGCAAAGTCCACAGGGAAGGGTGATGGTTCCCAAGTGGATTAAATCACACTCAAATCCATCTTGATGGAAGGCAGCAGCTTCATCAATACTGGCCTGGGACTGATGAGTGCCAAAAGGACTCAGGACCAGAAAGTGACTCATGGAACTGGTTCAGGGGTACGGGTTTCATTCTGTGATGAAGAAAGCAAATGGAAGACTACTGCATTATATTGTTCCCAAGACAATCTTCATGGCTGATCACCATGATGATAGACAATATTCTGAATCAAATATAGCACTTGAAGAAGAAGAAGTATGACTCTTGGAATACCTGGGCTTTGAGATAGGTTGGAGGTGGTGGGTTATACAATATTGCTAAGACTCCTAATATTTGAAGAATGAGCATACTTTTTGTATGTTCCTGTCTTGTTGGAGACCATGTCCTTGTCTGTTATCACCCTGATATTTCTGTTGGTCCATTCATACATGCAATAGCAATTACTGTTATGTATTACCTCAAATAGGTCAATCTTAGAAGAAATCAACCCCGACTGCTCCTTAGAAGGGCATATAGTAAAGATGAAGCTAAAGTACTTTGGACATCAAATGAGAATACTCACTTGAGAAAGCCTTGATGCTGGGAAGAGTTGAAGGCAAAAGAAGAAGGGGGCGGCCAAAAATGAGATGGCTAGATGTTATTGTGGACACAATCGGCACAGAGCTGAGCGAGTTGAGGGGGATGGTGGAGGACAGGAGTGCCTGGCGGACAGTGGTCCATGGGGTCGCAAAGGGTCAGAATCGACTGTGAGACTGAACAACAAACAAATCACCTCATAGTGCTTAGTGCACCCTCTGGCCTGTTTACAAGTAATAAGGATTTTGCCCCCAATATGCTGGGGGGACTAATTTTACTGACCTTGGAGGGATGGAAGGCTGAGTTAGTCTTGATCGCCATCAGGAGTGAACTCACAATGTTTTGGCTGTAGTACAGCAGCTTAACCACTGCTCCGCCAGGGTTTACCTACCATACATATCATCTGGTGTTCCTTTGGTCACTTTATTATAGACATGTGAGAATTAGTGCAGGCAATGCACAAACAGACTAAGGCGAAATCCTTAGACATCAGTGAAATCCAATGAGAGGCTGTGGTGAATAGGCCCACATTGAATCTTTGGAACTGAGAGGGAGGGAGGGAGGAAATAAGTTATCAGATCCCTACTGATTCAGTTGGCCTATTCTATTTTCTACTTACTAATAGGTTTCAGAGCCTTGTGTCTTCCAGATCTGCTCTTTAATGAGATATAGGGAACAGAGCATGAGCAGAAGATGCTGAAGAAATGAAGGGATGGGAAACTCCACCTACAATCTGGTCATATAATGTTGGATTTAGCGCTGGAAGACAGACAAAAACAAAATAAAAATGAAAGCAACCGAAGGGTATAAGTATACATGGCAAATTCTGGGGAAGGGTTGTACCAGGATAATTGGGGCAGCCATTCCTATTGCTTTTCGGAAACTCAGCAAATGAGTTAGCTAGTTTCATGCCTACAGATTCCCAAATTGGCAGATTGAGGTTTATGCACAGATAGTATGCCTACAGCCGGGCCTTGTATTCCTTTCATTACTGAGCAATGCCCAACACATGTGAGGCTCTTAATCATAATAAAGAACCCCAAACCTCTGTGAGTGAGAACCAAAACAATTTTAAAAGTACAGCTGAAAATATAAGCTATTCCAGCTGAACCTAAACTTCATCCTGATGCCAGAAAGTATCTCCTTCCTATCGATAGCAGCAACCCTTGGAAAACCAAGAGTGAACTCGGTCTCTACAGAAGACTATTGTTACTTCTAAGAAGTAATTTCTGCCAGTGCATATTTAATCTTTTCTTTTGAAGAAAATGCTTTTGAATAACCCCCTCTTATTTGGTCTTCCATGCAAATTTCTCTCTCTATTACACACACAGAAGTCTTCTAAAAAACCCATCCCAGATGTAATGTAAAGGTAAAGATCACCCTTGCTTGAAAGCCAGTTTTATCCAACTCTAGGGTTCAGTGCTCATCTCTGTTTCAAAGCCGAAGAGTCAGCACTGTCTGCTTCTGCAGACATTTTCATGATCACGTGGCAGGCATGACTAGACACCGGAGCACACAGAATGCTGTTTACCTTCCCACTGAAGTAGTCCTTATTTATCTACTTGCAATTTCTTGCTTTTGAATTGCTAGGTTGGCAGAAGCTGGGACAAAGACAGTGCCTTTTAAGTGTGCTACCAAGTTGAAAGGTGATTAGCAAATGCTTTAAAGTAAATATGTGTAGGATGTGTGTGTGAGAAAGAGAATGAGAAGAAGAGAGACAGAGACTTTGCATATGAACATGTGAAAAGTCAAACATAGTGCCAATGAGTGCAGCTGAACTGAACACAGCATTCTGTGTCCTTTGATGAGAGGGAATTTTCTTACGTGTGCCTTTATTAGTGCTAAACAAGCAAAAGGTAGGGACTCTCAAGGGGAAAATGAAATGTTCCAAGACATTTATATATACAGCAAACCACCTTAAGTGGTGCTCGCCTCAAAAGGGTAGGGTATAAGTGTGAATAAATAAATAAGTAAACACCCCTCCCTGAAACTATCACACAGCTGAAATGTGGACACAGACCAAATTTGTTTCCATGTCCATTGTTATTATTGTTCAGTTGCACAGTCGAGTCTGACCCTTTGTGACCCCATGGACCACTGCACACCAGGCTCCTCTGTCATCTGCCATCCTCCGTAGTCTGCCCAGATCGACACCCACCAGGTCAACGATGCCGTCTAGCCATCTCGTTCCATTTCCATTAGTGAAACTGTTTGAATGGAAGTACTGCACTGTACTCTAACATGGGGCGCCTTCAGGCAGGATGGATTCTGTATCCAGTCTACTGTGTTATGCTCCAGTTCCTTCTAGTAAGTGCTGTAGTTTGGGGGAATGCACTAAAAGTGTTGAGCAGAGAATTTGAAGAATCTCTCCAAACTACAAATCCCAGGATTCTTAAAAATGGAGGCAAGATGGTTAAAGAGGTACCAAATAGCTCTAAACCTCTGGTATAGATACTACACAGCTCATAGTCCACTATGTGTATTGCATCTCTTTTCATTCCTAAAACAAACTCAGTTAGTTCCTAGCAAACAGTAGGTAAAACCTGGAGGATTTTCTGACTCAGAGCATGTGACCTCAACTCTTATGCTATACCTGATTTATTCACTTAATCCTAAATTATACTTTAATTATAATACAAATGCTGGTTTGGTCTCTGTCTCTCTCACACACATGTGTGCACGTGCGTGCGCAAAAGACAGGGGGAGAGGGAAGGAGAGAGAGCCTTTGAAGGGTTGTTCAAAGTCCTGCTAAAGGTGATCTCCAACGTTCCTAATTGTCAGTTATGATACTGCTGCATAATATGCTGACTACTGGAGTTCTTTGAAGTCTTTTCCTATCTAAGACATGAAAGCAGTACAAAACTTTCACTAATTGAATTAGAAGATATTCACTGTATCAAAAAAAAAAATCTTTCTGTTAGTCAAAGTGCCAGTGCCAGGAATGGCTGATTTTTATCAGCTAGAAACACTGCACATGTGTTGAGCATTTACATGCACTATCACCAGTGCCAACAGAAGAAAACCCCATGTTTGCCACATATAAAGCTGATTGGCCTTATAGAAAATAACAGGACACAAATTGCCAACTGTCTTGCCTTATTATTTTAAAATAATCATCTAAAGATGAAGCATTCCTGGAGGCTTCCTCAATGGCTTTATATGATTTCAAAGCCATGCGTTTGGATAGATCAAGCCAAGGCAAGAACAATGTTGTCATGTCTGACTGTTCTTTGCAGATCAGATGTGTATTAACATCCTGACACTATGCCTGATGTACATATTTGTGGACTTCTACAGCTAACACTGGTTCCTTTAGTCATGAGTCATGTAGCTCTTGGGAAAGTTACCTTTTTTAGAGTACTACTACCATGAATCTGCCAGCATGACCAATGTTTCCAGGCTCTGGATTTTATTGATGCATGGCTTAGAAGCAATAGCAATTGCACTTATATACCACACTCTCTGGGCAGTTTACATGTAATTAGCATTTTGCCCCAAACATGCTTGGTTCTCATTTTATTGACCTCGGAAGGATGGAAAGCTGAGTCAACCTTGAGTACCTGGTCAGGATTGAACTCACAGCACTTTGGCTGCAGTTCAGTGGTCTAACCACTGGCCAATCCAATTTTGCTCCGGTTGAGCAGTCGGGCACACACCCAGCCACATGTCCAGATGCTTCCCACAGGAGAATGCATCTCAGTTACATGGAAATGGCAGGCACACTTCAGTCTTACAATCAGGCAAATTACTCAGATGCACCTTGGCTCCTCGTCTACATGGTATTTGGGCATGCAGGTGGAGGGGGATGACAGATGGATTCTTGGATGTGATTTTGTTTACTGTTTGAGGAACAACAAGGGCTATGGAGTTCAATGAGCTGGAGCACCAGGCTGTGGAGGAAGCTTTGAGATTCCAGTCCCACAGTGGGTGGTAAAGGAAGATCCAGTCTTGGTGAGGTGACAGGATGTCAGATAACCCCCTAGAACACGGGTTCCCAACCTAAGGCTCGTGGGCCGGATCCAGCCCCTGGAGTCTCCAAGGGCATTTGAGAAACAAAATGGCTGCCTCTTTGAACTTGTTGGGACAAAATGGCCACCCCATCATGCAAGCAGGACAAAATGGCCATCTGGCCCTCAAAGCTGACTGAGAGAACATGACCCAGCATGGGGCTTGAAAAGATCAGGAACCCCTGCCCTAGAAAAACAGAATGGTAAACCACTTTTTAGTACTATATAGCTGGAAGGAGGCACTATAAGTCAGCAGCAACTTGATGGCTTAAAAATATTTAATTAATATCATACATTTACCATCTTTGTGTAGGCTTTCAGAAGAAGTATCTTGTGATTTACGCATTTATCTTTTTATCAAAATAACTACTACAAAAATATAGGAGGGATGCAATTTCATATTCTTACCCAGAGTGCAAAAATTGGCTATTACAGCTCTCTCCTATAAACTGTAACTATGATATCCTTTCCTTCCAGCAATGAACAAAGTAGTCCATCTGTCGTCCAGTAGGCTTCTGTCAGCACTCTTTTATTTATTTATTTATTTATTTATTCAGATTTATATTGCCGCCCACTCGCCAAGGCGACTCAGGGCGGCTTACAGTCAAAACAGCAAACAGTAAAATAAAAATGATAAAATATAACCTCACAAAATACAAAATACAACCAAACCAGAACACAGACTAACTCCCCTCAGGTCGTTGTTGTTGGCCCAGAGGGCGATGTTCTCAGCCGCCTGCCAGGCCATGGAGTCTTCTCCCTCAGGCCATTGTTGTGGGCCCAGAGGAGGGGGCGATGTTCTCAGCCGCCTGCCAGGCCATGGAGTCTTCTCCCTCAGGTCATTGTTGTGGGCCCAGAGGAGGGAGCGATGTTCTCAGCCATCATGCAACTCTGTGTATTCAAAGCAATAGATGCCAAAATCAGCTTGGATGATGGTTTGCTAATAGGCACACACACACAACATCTAACGAACAGTATCAGTTGAAAATAATGTCCTTTTAACTGTCATGATTGGAGAAATGTATTTGTAAAATCAATATTGCCAAACCTTACCAGTAAATAATAAGAGAAATGCAAACCAGTTTTAGAGGGGTTTCTATCATTTATCTTGACAATCAAATAATGGTGCCTGAAGGCTCCGAGTGGCTTAGTGTATTAACGGGGTTTTCAAACATATGTACAAGCAGGGAATGGGCCTCACTTTTAGAAGACTAATGGAGCATCTTTTGAATGGCACTGAATGACTAAGATCAAGGAAGGCACTTCAGCTGCCTGGGTTGATTGGATTAGTAAAAAGAGACATCTGTCACTTGGTCTTTAAGGCTTGTGTTTGCGAGCAGCCTATGGACAGGTGAGCTGAAATGTCCCCTTTTGTCCTTGGTGCTCTGCCACAAGACAAGAGGTCACACCTGCCCTGTGCACTTTTATTATAGGTTTTCAGTGATAATTTGAACATGGCAGTCTTGGAAAGGAAGGAGGCCCTAACTCACCACCTGTAAAAGTGGCTTGACAGGAATTTTAGGATGAGGGAATAAATGTAGCCGTGGTGGCCTTTAGGTTGTCATTTGCCACCCAATAAATGGGGCCAAATAATGTATGTTTCAGTTGCTTCGTTGTGAGAAAGATCGTTCAATTTGCAACATCCATACATCTTTTATGATCCAGTGATTCATTGGGAATCGCAGTTTTGTGATTACCTGGCTCACAGAAGGGTCAGTGGCTATAAAGCTATCCTAGGAGAAAATGCAACAAAAAACCTATTATTTATGTCACAAAAACGCTATCGCTTAGGGCTATATAAGCCACTCTGATAATACAAATGGGCCCAAGGCAAGGGAGATCTACCACATCATGACCCTATGGACTTCTCTTGAAAATGAGACTGTGTGCTGTTTTTCTCTGCTTGAGTTGCCCAGTCTCCGGTTGGTTCTTGAATGTTTTTCCTGTGATTCAGCTGGGAGCCCAGATCTTGTTACTTATTGATAGCAGAAACAGAGAGCAGACTAGTAGCGTGGGGAAACATTTATTTCTTAGTATTGCTGAACAAAACCCAGCTCACTGAAATTGTGTTGACACATAAGGCCAAAAGAAGCACATAAATCCTCTGTTTGTTCTGTACACACTGTGTATGTGTGTTAGCTTTAACTGCTATGAAACGGAGATCGGTGTAGATCATTTGGAGCTTGAGAACATTTTTTTAAAATTCTAATGGTGAGTGGAGATTCTGATAGTCTAGAAAGGGTTTTGACAATGATTATTGTGCTCATTATGACTTAAATGTCCAACCTTTTTTCTGATCCTATTTGCTTGAATGTGAACATAATTATGTCTCAAAGGAACATTATCATTCAGGATAACAGCATTCTATGAATATTTAAATGAAGTTACATAAATGTTTCCTGTGCCCATCCCTGTTTAATAGGAGGAGCTTTGTGCAGAGCTAGGAAATAACTAGTTATAGGTAATGTAACTACCTAGTTACTTTGTGGCAATGTGTAATTGAACTGGTAGTTACAATGTTACTTTTTAGATGCTGTTGTGATCCTGAGATGTTTAAAGCACTATTTAGGCTGCATCTTTCTCTGTGTGTTTATGCATTAAACAAACTGTTTAGAAGTTCAGTTAAAATGTGTAATATCTTAGGATAAGATAAGATAGAATGCTAGTAAAGTAGTTGTAAAGTTTAACTTGCCTTAGAGTTAAAAGGTACAATTATGTGTGCTAAGTTAGCTTGCTTAGATTTTAGTTCACTTGTTTAGAATTAAATAAAATGTTTAGTTTAGCTGATAGAAATGTATGCTTTAAGCTAGTTGTTAAGAGTTAAGTAGAAATGTTTAGTTATGTTGATAAAAATATAAATCATTTAGTTACTTACATGCTTAGTTAAGCTTAGTTAAGACTCCTGAAAAGGCTGTTTCCATTGGCTGAACCAATCCTGAAAAGGAATTGGCAGGATGAGCCCTGTTTGGACTTGGACTACTGGACTTTGATTCCCCTGCCTGGAGGCTGGATGCCTTGCCTGCCTGTATACTGATCACCTGGAACAGTGATTTTTCCCTTGGGAACCACAGGGATTAAAAAATGTGAAAAAATAAAAGAGAAAGGGAAAAGTAAGCAGAAGCATCTGGATGTCAAGTTGGAGCTAGTCTCATACTGAACTCACTGAGTAGGCCAATCCTCGGGAGGAACCATTCTAAACCACCTGGCTTCCAATTACTTTGTGAACTGCCCAGAGTGTGCACTAAGGGGTGGTATATAAGTGTAATTGCTATTCCCTTTCAGTCAGATGACAAGAGCCTCTCCCCACCCCCTGTGTGACTGGGTTCCTGGACAGAAAGAGGGGGAGGCAAAATTCCCCCACCCAGCAGCATTGTGTGTGGCAGAGGGTGCCCTAATGTAGTGATAGCAAAACATTTAGAGACAGAGTGCCCAATGAGGATTAGGAGGTGCACGGGCAGGCTCTGCACGTGCCCACACACCCATGTGACATTCCGGCATGCTTCCAGTGACATCAAGTGGGTGCCTTCACATGTACCCGCACCCCCATGGGAGTACTCACCCACATCCACATGGGTATGGATGCACCCCTACCCCTATGCTTGTGCCTTCTCCTCCTAGGTCACCTCTGTCTGGTCACCTCTCTTCCTCCCAGCCACCACCTCCAGGTCAGGATTTCATCCTCCCCTCTTGCCTCCCCATTGGCAGAGAGAGAGAGAGAGAGATGGGTGGGGAAGCAGCACTGCCATTGAAGGCAAGGAGAGGGCTTGCCTGCAATGGTGTGCATGTGCACAGAGAGAGCTCTGTGTGCCATCTCTGGCACATGTGCCATAGGTTCACCTACACTGCTCTAGCATTAGGAAAATTGTTTTCACTGAAGTCAAAGTTATCCTCCTGAAACCTGCGATGGCTTGGATATTTATTAACAATGATGCATCTAGCAGAACTCTTCTGTTAATAATGGGAAAAACAACTTCAGCTAAGGCAGAGGGGGAAAATATTATTACACACACACACACACACACACACACACACACACACACACACACACACACTCTCTCTCTCTCTCTCTCTCTCTCTCCATTTGGTCTGATGAAGGTTGTAGCCTTCAAAGACACAACACGCATTCACTTCAATGCTTTGAATGCTTTGAGGAGTGGGCTTGCCTGGGTCCAAAAAAAATCCAATTAGATATAATAAATGAAAGGAGTTGCTTGTTTCAGGGGATCCAATTAAGCCAGGGGTTTTCAAACAGTGTTCAGGAGAACTGTTGGATACAAGAAGCTTACTACAGGTTCATGAAAATATCCATAACATTGAACATACTTTCTTGAAACATCAGGTGTTAATGGTTTTTGGTCTTAACCTGTAATGCACAGTTACAAAATAGTGCTGGGCCTCCTCAGCCAATGTATGTGTGATGGTAGTAGAAACAGAGGAAGTTATCATATACTGAATCACACATATAACCCAGGACTGTATTATCTACTCTCATTAGCAGCAATTTTTCTGGGTTTCAGGCAAGATTCTTTCCCAGGGCCAACATTGCATGCAGATTGCTGTTGGTTTCCTATGCAAGTACTAACAGGCTGAGAGAGATCCCTGTTCTTAGTACCATATGGTAGTTATGACAGTGAGGGGCTAAGTAAGGCTAGACATATGCTCTTCGGCATACTGTATATATCAGGGGTGGCCAACCTTGGTGGTACTGTTGTTCTTGGACTTCAATTCCCAGAAGCCCAAGTCAGCACACCTGCTGATCATGGCTTCTGGGAACTGAAGTTCAAGAACAGCAGGAGCACCAAAGTTGCCCACTGTTGATATATGTGGTTTGTTCTTCATTTTGGAAAAAGAACATTGCAATCAGGTTCAGCATGAGGTGGGTGATCAGAAAAGATCTATGAAAAATAAAAATAAAAGACCTTTGGATGATCTGAGCAATGAATGCATCTTGTTTGAGAATTCCATGACAAATAAATAAATAAATGTATTCCACTGCAGTGGCTCAAGTGGCTAAGGTGCTGACTGGAAGGTGGGAGGTCAGCAGTTCGATTTCCAAGTACTGCAAGATGGAATGAGCTTCCGTCTTTGTCCCAGCTCCTGTCAGCCTAGCAGCTCGAAAGCAAGAAATTGCAAGTAGATAAATAGGGACCACTTCAATGGGAAGGTAAACAGTGTTCTGGGCACTGTGGTGTCTAGTCATGCCTGCCACATGTCCACAGAAATGTCTGCAGAAGCAGACAGTGCTGGCTCTTTGGCTTTGAAATAGAGATGAGCACTGAACCCTAGAGTCAGATACAACTGGCTTTCAAGCAAGGGTGACCTTTACAATTCCACCAAGTTAATTCTGACTTATGTCAACCCCTTTGAGGGTTTTCTAGACAGAGAATATGCAAAAGTGGTTTACCATTTCCTCCTTCTCTGGGAACCCTGGAGCTGTGCAGCTTGCCCAAGGCTACAGACACCTGGCTATTCTCTTGGGATGAACAGCAGTGAATTGAATTCCTAACCTCTGACTTTGGAGTCTGATTCCTAACTCACTGAGCTATCCAGCTAGCAAAAATAAATGAAAGCTGTCCCTATTTATTGACTCTCCTGACTATTGTCAATAATATTTGTGGTGTTTATGTTTTCATAGAATTAAAAAATAATAATGTATGGATATAATTATTCTCTGTTATAGTGTTGTTTTATTTTAACCCTGTGAAAACCACCCAGGGTAGTGCTTGCATTGATCAGGCAGTATTTAGATACATGCTATCTAATGCAGTGAAACCCTGACTTACATATGCCTCAAGTTACATAAAATTCAACTTAAAGGTAAAGGTTTCCCTTGCTCGAAAGCCAGTCGTATCCAACTCTAGGGGTCAGTGCTCATCTCTGTTTCTAAGCCAAAGAGCCAGCGCTGTCTGCTTCTGCAGATTTTTCCATGGTCATGTGGCAGGCACGACTAGACACCGGAGCGCATACATAATGATTTTGTGCTAAAACCATATCCCGATTTACATGACATCCTATGGGTTTGCTTTGAGTTACATAAAGATTCTTTTTCCTATGGGTTTGCTTCGAGTTACATAAAAATTCATTAACCTATGCGTATGCTTCGAGTTACATAAAAAATAATCTTTCCTATGGGTTTGCTTTGAGTTACATAAAAAACTGATTTAAGCAAAAGCCTATGGAACTGACTTTTTTCCCATAAGTAGGGGTTTTACTGTACTCATTTTAGATGCTATCTCTCATATAGTACTAAAATACTGTATTGCATAAAGCTTCAGTGGTGATTTGAGAAAGAATAAATTGAGGTGAATTATTGTGCAGTCGAAATTATTCTGGGTTGAAAGGATTTTTTGTGGAAGAAACTAGCTCAGGGAACACCCAAATGAGGCTTCTTTTATGTGCCCAAGAGCTGGGACAGAGATGGGTGCTGAATCCATCATGCAGTACCCGAGTTTCGAACTGCCAACTTGCCAGCCTTCCAGGTAACAAGGCAAGCTTCTTAACCACTGAGCCACCACCACCCCAATAATTTTATGTCGGAGATTACTCTGGATTGAAAGGATTTTTGCTGGAGAAATTCCACTCAGGGGATGCCTGACTGAGGCTCCTTTCATGTTCTCAAGTGCAGCTCTCAGGTACTGAAACCCAACCTTCCAGTCTCCAACTCAGTGTTTTAACTACTAAGCTACTGAGGGAGCTGTTGATTCCAGCTTTTAATGTCACTCATCGCCCCTTCTCACTCTCATGTTCCCAGATCATTTTGACAATTTCCAGAGGAGAAGAATTTGCACCTCAGTACTTCAAGGACAAATTCCACCCCTCTGACTTCTCCAGGAATTCACCCCCTCTGAGGAAGGAAAGTGAATGAACAGAATCAATTTTAAATCACAAAATCAAGAAGAAGAGCCAGCCTTCTGCACAGCTGCACACTTCCAGGGTGCCCCAGAAGAAGGAAATGATAAACCACTTCTATGTACTGCATTCTTTACTGATAAAATCCTGGAAAGAGTCACCATACCTCAGAATTGACTTCATGTCACACAATTATTATTATTATTAGGGGAAAGGAAAAGTTGGTTAATAGATCAACCCTGACTGCTCATTAGAAGGTCAAATAGTAAAGATGAAGCTAAAGTACTTTGAACATCAAATGAGAAGAGAGGATTCATTTGAGAAAGCCTTGATGCTGGGAAAGGTGGATGGCAAAAGAAAAGGGGGACAGCCAAAAATGAGATGGCTAGATGGCATTATAGATGCAATGAGCACAGAACTGAGCAAGTTGGGGAGGATGGTGGAGGACAGAGGTGCCTGGCGGACAGTGGTTCATGGGGTCACAAAGGGTCGGAATCGACTGTGCAACTGAACAACAACAACAACAAAAAGGTTATATGTATTGAATGCACCACATAATTCATACCCAAAAAATAAGCAGAATGATTAGAATTATCAGTGGTACAGGAGGGGTACACAGAAAAAGCCTCCTTGAAGATTGTGGCCTTTTAAAATCACAATCAGGCATACCTCAGGCAATCAAAACCTTGTGCTGGCTAACCTTTCTCACACTAGTTCAGGTGAAAGGAACTAAAGAATGAATTCACCAAAAGGTGGCTTCATTTTGACAGTTTAACATCTGACCTACACACAGAAGAAGAAGAAGAAGAGGAGGAGGAGGAGGTGCTGGTGCTGGTGGTACAGGAAGAGAGAAATAGTGAGACAATATTTCAACATGACTTAGATGTGTTTCTTTGAATACAGTTATGGTTTATTTGTGTTCTTCACTTTTATCAAATCAAGAGCTTTTACTTTTTCTTTCTGCATAGAGATATATGTCTTTTTCTTAATCTATGCATTTTTATTATTGACTAAACTATATTTGTTTCAAATATACATTCTTTTAAAATGTGCACATTGATTTTTGTTTATAGATGCACACACCAATACACACACTGTATCTACCGATCAAATTTCCATAATTTCCGTTTTCCATGGGTTCAATAAAAATCCCTGAAATATATGTATTTCTAAGGCACATTCTTCTGCCAACTTAGCAGTTCGAAAGCAAGAAATTGCAAGTAGATAAATAGGGACAACTTTGGTGGGAAGGTAAAGAGAGTTCCGTGCACTCCAGTGTCTAGTCATGCCAGCCACATGTCCACAGAAATGCCTACAGACACAGGTAGTGCTGGCTCTTTGACTATAAACAGAGATGAGCACTGAACTCTAGAGTCAGATATGACAGACTTTCGAGCAAGGATGACCTTTACCTTTACCTTAGAAACTGAACTGTGAGATGGGTGGTCTGCAACCTTCTGAAGGGCAAGCAATACTTCTATACAATCTCTTTGCCTTACTGGAGGCATATGCATTAGATGAGGGTGAAGCCTGAACCAAACTTGGCTGACTAGCTCCAATGTCTGCTCTGTTGATGCATCTAGCTTGACCTGGCAGCTTCTCTTTTGCTGTGCAAGTAGCACTATTGTTGTCAATCCACCCACTGACTCATACGTCCCTTTCTACCACACTTCAAAGCTGACTCAAACATGTTTAGGGTCTCAGGCAGTTCGATATTGTTATATCAATGTCACTGCCAATATCATCTTTACTTTTAAAACACATTACCAGAGCTGGCCACTAGAGATCATTGACTATAATACAATGTTTAGAAGAGTGGAAACAGTCATTTTGTTAGCATACATGTAGGAATGACAGAGGCATCTGCACCGCCTGTTATATTTTATTCTATAATTCAGGTATGCATGCTTAAATATGGGATTCACTGCTTTCTGTGGTTTTAGGTATCTGCAGAAGCTGTTGGAAAACATTTGCCATGGATATGTGGGAGGGGGAGCAATTTGTACTTCCAAAAAGAAAAGAGATAAATAATAATCAGAAAGTTTCAGTTTTCTTCCTGGTGGTAAGAAATTAAAAAAACAGGCACATGTTGTCATCATCATTAGATTTCGTACAGACCAGAAGTTAAAGAAACTCATTAAAAATGTTCCTTCATGTGAGGCTCTTTGCCATCACTAGTCAGGAACAAACAAGACCAACTGAAGTGAAAATGTGAAGAGTAGTGCATAGAAAAGATTAAGAGAAGAATTTATTTGGAGAGGTCAAATGAGACATGGCAGCTGTGTATTTTGATTGTTTGAGAAGTAGATGATGGCAATATGAAGGATCTGTACTTCAACAGTGTGCTACATGGTTTTGATGGCAGTGACATTGATATAACAATATCGAACTACCTGAGACCCTAAACATGATTGAGTCAGTTTTGAAGTGTGGTAGAAAGGGGGGGGGGAGTCAGTGGGTGGATTGACAACAATAGTGCTACTTGTACAGCAAAAGAGAAGCTGCCAGGTCAGGCTAGATGCATCAACACAGCAGGCATTGGAGCTAGTCAGCTCAGTTTGGCTCAGGCTTCACCCTCGTCTAATGTATATGCTTCCAGTAAGGCAAAGATGGCACAATGAGAAGTCTCAGGACGCTAGCCAAAGTCTCTGGGAATTTCTATATTTCCCAGGACTCTTGGCTGGAAGACTGATCTTTGGGTGAACAGCTCAAGAAGATAAAGTGTGATCTTTGTGTGTCAATTTTAAGGCATCAGCAGCTTTGGTACCCATGCTCAACAAATGCCAGAGCTCACATCATGTGCTTGCTTTTGTCCAGTTCTTGCCTGCCCCATCTATGTGCCATAACAAAGCCCCTCCCCTAAGAGATAATAAAGGCTTGCTATAGCACCAAGTTTTGGGCCTGAAATCTCTGGGAATGGGATATGGAATGATTAGAAGACAGATAATGGATTGTTGGGTGCACTACTGAAGGATGGTATGATTGAAACGTGAAGTACTGTCATGCAAAGTAGCAGCTAGAGAGAGGGAAAATCAATAAGTGAGTGAGAGTCTGACTTGAGGTGTAGTATGGAGTCTGTAGTAACAGGAGGGTAGTTATGAGAAAGTGTAAAAGAATATTGTTGTTACTGTTATGGGCTGTCAGGACATCTCCGATCTATGGTGACCTTAGGAATGAGAGGTCTCCAAAATATCCTATCCTCAACAACCTTGCCCAGTTGTTGCAAAGACTATATATAGAAGAGATTTGGAGGTAGTTGTCCTTGAGCTAACATGTAACTTAGTAGTATTAAGGATCTACCTGGGTTTAAAGTGAGCATGCCAGAGTAATGCTTACAACAACTTGGGGAGCATTTAAGTCACAAGTGTAACAGTAGTGAGAAGGGATACCTCCCTGGGAAAGAAACATTGGTGACCTGATGACCTTATGTAAGGAACAATATGAACAATTGTGTGGACAAGGCAGCAGCATCTTTCCATAGGAGGGACTCTAGAATTATCTTTTGGGGGGGGAATTAGCTCTTTCTTCTGGGAAACAACAACAACAACAACAACAACAACAACAACAACAACAACAACATGGAGTAGCCAAGAAAAAGTTGATTATTGAGATCTATTAATAATAATTTCATTATCTACTTACAATTTCTTGCTTTCAAACTTCTTGGTTGGCAGGACATAGACGGGTGCTCAAACTGTCATGCAATACCCAGGTCTCAAACTGCCGACTTGCTGGCCTTCCAGCTAACAAGGCGAGCTTCTTAACCACTGAGCCACCGCAGCCCCTTTAGTTGAACAAAAGGGATGGTATTCCAAGCTATTGATCTGAGTTCTCTGAAATTAGGTTGTCAACCACTGTATATATGAGGCTCACACGTTATAGCAAAGTGTTTTAGACTTAATTGGCAACAGCACAAAGTCCGCTAATAATACTCCTGCTATCACATACAATTTGTTGTATAATAACTCTGATCCAAATCTGTTAGTTCTTTGTTCAGCTGACCCAAATGCTTTAGAGAGTTCATGTTTTCACTTTAACAGGGAATAACCCTATGTTCCTAGCAGTTATTCTATATAGGACAATAAATTCATCATGCTGAATTAAAACTTCATGTGATTGTTTCATAGCTCTTATTAAATACAAATCTCCAGAAGAGGACCACCATCCAAGATGCAATTACTGATAATGAACCAAACTTCCAAGATTTAGGTCAGTGGTTGATTATGGGTTATCTTTATAAATGGAGTCTCTGATTTGTGAAGACATGGCTGTTCTAAATATTGGCAATTCATACCAATAGGCAGACTCCAGAATAGTGTAAAAGCTTTGAAATAGTTCAGTTTTCTATTTTTCTCCTTTCTCTTTTTGTGCTGTTCAACAAGATAGAAAATGAAATTGTTTTGAAGCTTTTAAACTACTCTGGATTCCACCATTGGTATAAATTACCAATATTTAGAACTACTATGTCTTCAAAAATATAGGACTCAATGTGTATAGGGTTTTTTGCTAATTTGGTGTGGATAGTTACAACATTTGTGTTCTAAAAAGAATGAATGTGACATGTATGTATGTATGTATGTATGTATGTATGTATGTATGTATGTATGTATGTATGTATGTATGTATGTACGATGCAAGTACAATAAATCTCTGGCTTACAACTGCCCTGGGTTATGTTTGCCACAGTTTACGATGGTTTATCATTTTCTATAAAAATGACATCCTGGCTTATGTTTTTCTCTGGTTTATGACCAACAATTGGACTGCTTCCACCATTTTAGAGTCTAAAATGGTGCCCGCCCCCCACTGTCAGAAGTTGTGATTAATCACTTAACGCTACGGCAGTGGCAGCGTTGGCATTTTTGGCACGGTTTCTACAGTGTCCACCACTTCTACTGGCAGCAGCAGACTGGGGATCATATCTGCTCTGTTCCAGTTTTTGTCTAAGCCCCCCCCCCCCCGTGGCGCTACAGCTGGGAATGCATGCCTCCCTGGAACTTCCTGGTTATGCACTGGGCATGCAGGCACACATTCCCAGCTGTAGTGCTGCTGGGGGGGGGGGGTGTTGCTTAGACAAAGACTGGAATGGAATGGATATGGTCTCCACAGTCTGCTACTGCTGGTAGAAGATGTGAGAAAATGACTACTGATTCAATTAAAAATATCTCACAGCCTAGCCGATTGTGCTGTTTTGCAGGCTGGAACACTTCGAAGAAGACCTCTATTGTTTAGGGGAAGTGTACCCAAAATTTCAGGCCATGGGCCAGTCATGTGGTTCCTCCCAATGGAAGTAGAAGCAAAATGTGCCCACACATGCAAAAAACGCTGCCATAAACCATAAATGACAGCTGAAGGTGCATTTATGACAACAGTTTGTGCATGTGCAGGCACATTTTACTTCTGCTTCCGGGAGTGATGGGGGTGATGTGGACCATATTATTAGGCACTGCGGGCTGGATTATTGGCACTGTTCACCCCTGGCTTGGGGTTCCAAGTCTGAATGGTGTTGTTAGTGAAGCCTATCAGTATGGAAGGACAAAGCTATTGTCTCTTCACATATGAACTGGAATGTATATTTTGATATATTTAAACCAATAGGAAGTATATCTCAGCCACCAGAAAAATGCAAAATATAGCACTAAATTCTGATAGGCACACTTGTTTCAGAGAAACAGATCTCATCATTTAAGAGAGTCTGAAAAAAAAAGTTATATGTCAATTTATAATTTATTTTTAAATGTTGAATAGTGATTTTAAAAGTTAATATTTAAATTGCTTAACAACAATCTTGATAACTTAAATAATAATTAATGTTACACATAATGTTACACATTATTTGTATTTATTACTTTGTGGGTTAATGTGGAAGGTGGCCTTTTCTGACCATGACTGATAATTTTAATCAAATTTTGAAATGCAAAATTATCATATCATTAATGTATTTTTACTGTTAATGCAATGAATTAATATTACATCTTCCACTAAAATGACTAATGCTAACAAGCTGATTTCATAATTAACACTAGCATTAGCGTTCAGCATTGCCATAATCTGCAACTCGTATCTGAGAATGCATTTTTTCCTGTAGCAGGAAAAATGTAATTGCCATGAATTTGTTGAAGGTGGACCCCAGCTTGCCATGAAGTGACCCACACACTGTGATCATGGAGCCATCTCCTGCGGCACATATGAAACGAGACGTGCAGGATTTGACACTGGGACTGCAATGGACTGCTGCAACCTTGAGGATATTAACAAGGTGTGCCTTCACCCCCAGTACCACTGGCATGGCCATTTCCACCTCCATGACCATTGGGAATCAGAATAGTGAAGTGGTTCCTCCTCTGATCATTTTGTCATTAGGCCCAATATGATGGTTTCCAGTGACATTTCCTCCATTGAAGGAGACCATCACCTCACCTAAAGGAGCTTATCTGCCTGTAGCCATTGGCCCCTTTGGGAAGTCAAGTTATTTACTGCTGCCCAACACTCGCCATTGAATAGCTGGCTACTCCATTACCATAGTGGCATGTCCAGCCAGACAGTTAGCATTAGCATTAACATTAGCATTAATGATTCCAACCTTTATAATAACAATTTGTTTTACAAAAATTCAATTCTTCAAGCCTCCTTACTCACTAGGAACTCTTACAAGCTATATAGTGGAAGAAACTATGAGTTCTAGGGAGCTTACAAGAGATGGAAATACACAACTCAGTACTCTGACTCTGGAATGGAGCCCATTAACCTAAAGAATACCCAAGTAGATGAAAACCAGCCCATGAACAGCCATCTGAAGGTTGAATTGGGGTAGGGAGTGAGTAATCTTGGCAGGAAGGTAATCTGTACCAGAGGTCCCTCTTGTGACCACATAATGCTCCATGGGTCTAGCTGTGCCATTGGTCCAGGAAGTTCTGGAGGCAGGAGCATAATAGGGTAGATGCCAATTGGAAGCTTCTAGAACTGTTAATCCTACATTATTTAAAAATGGCATGTAGGCTATTGTACAAATTGAGAAAAGAAACTGAGCACTAATTTCTTGCAGAGTGCTAACGAAACACTAAATGGCTAGCTCTCAAGCCTGCATTAATCCATTTTCATTTGCACAGAGTCCTGATGAGTGGTAGTAATCTGTTGCTGCAATGTAGGTATCCTAACCTAAAAAGATGGTTGGTTGGTTGGTTGGTTGGTTGGTTGGGGTACACAGAAAGAGCCTCCTCAAAGATTGTGCTATTTTTTGAACCACAATCAGGTATACCCTGGTAAAGGCAACCTTGTGTTGCTGGCTAATCTTTTTCACACTAGGTCAGGCAAAAGGAACTGCAGAACAAACTCACCAAAAGGTGTCTTCATTTTGGAAGTTGTCATGAAACGACATCTCTTTTCTAACACTCCCAAGCATGGAGGGGACCTGTATTTTATTAGGACTTAAAAATCATTTCCCTTCTTTGTCTCACAAGACTGTGTGTCACGAGACAGCTTGTTTTTCAGTTCAGTGTTCCTATTTCTTATCTGTAGCTAGCCTTGTTGTGGCTAGCACAGAGACACTGTCTCCACATGTTCCCATGTTTTGGGACTTTCTGTTTCAATAAGAGTGTACCCTGATTGGTTAGGAGGTACCCCACATGGTAGAGGAATCTCCATCTTGGAGAGAACAGTGAGTTTGTTTTGGGATGGCGTAGCATTAACAAAGCCAGGGGATTTCCCCCCCTTTTTGTCTTCATCATGATTACCTAGGACTGTACTTGGTTTTGTTTTGGACTGTCTGTGGACTGACTAATGTTAGTGGACTTTATTTACATTTTCTCTATGGAATATCCTTTAAGAAACTTACTACAATAAACCTACTGTTTTTGCTTGAAGATCATCTCTTTCATCAACAAAGAAGGTAAACCACACACACATCAGAAGGCTAGCTACCCTAATCTCCCCAATTTGCTTCATTGCCTGAGTGCAGTAAGAGTTTTCTTTGCGGGCTGGTTCTCCCATAAAGCTGTCAGTTCCCGTAAAGAGACTGGGTCTCTGGAACTGGAGGGGAGGGGCCCTTGAGTTGGGACGACCGGATTCTGACAGAAGTTTCATGTCTGGCCTAGACACGGAAGAAGAATTAATTGGCTGATCTTAACTATTGTTAAGCTGGTCACTGTTTAGAGACTACAGTATTTTGTTCTTGAAATGCCTCTCACCAGACCACAAAGTGAGGTGTTCCCATCATTTACAGAGTAGCATTTCACAGCAGATGCACACTATGCCCCTCCCAGGACACCCTCCCTTACTTTTATGTGCTTGGCTCCAACAGAAGAGACAATGCATGGATTATATTCAGGTCTCTTTGTATGAAATACATTCTGACAGTCATCAGGAAATACAGTAGGTAGGGAGATTATTGAAATAGGAGCTTTTTAAATGGGTAAGATGATTTCAATTTTCTTAACAATTTATTTTAACTTTCTTTAGAATTCCTAGCATCCTATGGTTTCTCCACCAGATAATTCCCTTGTCCATTAAAGTCTCCCAATAGGAACAAGGAAACATGGCTGTGTTTTCATTAGGTTGCTTTCCCTTTACCCATCTTCTCGTGATCACATTAAACTTGTTTTGCCTTCACTTGTCTTCTCAATGTAGGAGTGTTTATCTTCTACAAATTCAAATCATGGTTGCTTTAATTTTCTTAGGTCTTCCATGTACTTATTTTTCTGTTTGTTCTGTGAAAATCTAATATCTAATTGCTTTAAAAATAAATCCTGGATCCCTACCTTGAATATTTAAAAGGAGTGCTTTTATGTTGTCTTGCTCATCAGAGTTAATCAGATAAAAAAAGATTAAAAACAATGCCTAGATTACAGATCTCAGTTTTGGATTTTTTTGCCTGATGAATTTTAAATTCCTCTTTCTGAGTTCTTGTTCCCTCAGAATGTAAATATGAAAAACCAAGTTTATACATCTATCCTTGTTTAGTTGCTTCAGCTGAATGAGTCTCCAAGGATACATACATTTTAAGAAGATAATACAAAAAGTTCAGTGATTTGCATAAGGGGTTTATTCAGATGAGAGTTTTATTCAAGGCCCATTCCCATCTGTTTGCAGTCCTAGGGACTTTAATTGAAGAAATGATCAAGAATGTGTTGTTGTTGTTTTGTTAAGAAACATTTACCGGGAATTGATTCAACCTGTTTTGGCACCTGGGTGAATAATGGAAATGAGAGATCCTTCCACTAACTGATAAAGGACATAGTTCTGTATTGCAAACCCCACTGAAATGACCTGCTCTTTTCTTCCATAGATTGTAGCCATTTCAGTGGGTTTGTTCTGCTGGCAGAGTGCTTCTCATTGTTTGGATAATTTGCTTTTATAATTCCAAATTTTAGTTCTTACCAGTGATGGGATGTCCCCGGTTCCAGACGGATCCCTGGAACCGGTAGGACCAATCCCGGAGAGTTCTCCGGGAGGGGAGTCCACTTTTGAGGCGTCCGGTTCCGGACGCCTCACCGAAAGATTTTTTTTAAAAAAAAAATCGGAGCTAAAATGGCTCCAATTGACTGCGCATGTGCAGAAACTCAATCTGACGCATTGCGCATGCGTCAAATTGAGTTTCTGGACATGCGCAGTCAATTGGAGCCAAATGGCTCCAATTAAAAAAAAAATCTTCCGAAGCTGGAGCCGCCCCTTTTTAGAGTGGCTCTGGCAGCAGCGGCGGCAGCCCTAAGAGAAGGGCACCTCCCCTAGCCGGCCACCTGGCTCCCACGGGCACGTTGGTGCCTGGCCGCGCCGTCCGCCCGCGCCGCGCCCTCCTTGGGACTTGGGCCCGACAAACCCCCATGCCCTGGGTAAGCCCAGCGGGGCCGAAAAGGCAACGGCCCGAGGAAGCAGCAGGCGCCCGGCAGAAGATGATGCAGCGGTGGCGAGCCCCGCCGGGCTTACCCAGGGCATGGGGGTTTGTCAGGCCCAAGTCCCTAGGCGGGCGCGGCATGGGCGGACGGTGCGGCCAGGCACCAACGTGCCCGTGGGAGTTCGGTGGCCAGGCAGGGGCTGCAGGCGGCTGTGGCGGCTGTGGCCGGCGGATGCAGGGCCGGCCGTGGCCTTCGTAGGAGGAAACGGCTACAGTCGGGGGCAGCGTGCCTTGCCGGGTGGCCCCGGGCCACATGGAGGTTTGTCGGCGCCAAGGAAGGTAAGTGAGGCTTTTATATTTAGGGTGGGTGGGTGATTTATTTGTGTTTTGGGTGGGTGGTTGTACTTTTATTTAATTTTTATTTTATTTATTTATTTATTTTATTTCTTTAAGTTATTTACGGGTCTGTGTGCATGTTTATTTTTTTATTTTTTTTTTATTTTTGGCCTTGCCCACAACGTCATGACGTCATGATGTTGGCTCCGCCCATGACGTCATGACGTCATGACATTGGCCACACCCATGACGTCCATGACATCATGGCGTGGTAGTAGAATTTTTGACATCCCATCACTGGTTCTTACCTACCTGCTTGTTATCAAGTGCAGGTGAGAAGGAAGACTTTGAGAGACAATCTATAGTCAAAGTCCACTTTCTGATGTGTATCCGTCTCACATACCAAGATGAATTGGTAGATGAATTAGCGCCAGTTAGATGATGGGACCAGTTCATCAGTTGTCCCACTTTTTAGGAAGCTCCATGGTCTGTCATTCTAGGTCTCCTTGCTGTGAGAGTTGTAGCAGATTATGGAATTGTATGCACTACAGCAGTGATGGTGAACCTTTTAGAGACCGAGTGCCTAATCAGAGGGGCAGGGCAGACTCTGTGCTGGGGGAAGTAGGAAGCGCTCCCATTGGGCTGCTGGGCAGAGGGGCAGGATAACTCTGTGCTATGGGGAGGGAGGAAGCACTCCCATTGGACTGCTGGGCAGAGGGGTGGGCTAAACTCTGTGCTGGGGGAGGGAGGAAGTGATGGTGTGCATGCCATCTGAGAGTGCTGGGAATGCCCTCTCTGGCACATGTGCCATAGGTTCGCCATCACTGCACTAGTGTCAGGTCTTATTGCAATCCTGAAATTAAAGACAAATCAGTGTTTCTCATTCAATTGGACTGAGCTGTTGTGTTTCAACCTTCCTGAGAGATAACATCTTCCATAGCACTTGAGGTTTAGGTCAGAGATCAAGCATTTTACAGTACCAGAACTTACTCAGTGTTCTGTCTGGCAACAACTTTCCAGGGCTTTGAACTCCCATTAGCTGCTGTCTAAAGCTGCTGGCTCATTCTGCCTAATGACAGGTCCAACCCTGATGGCAGCTAAAGAAGCTGTGAATCAAAGTGTGTTCATCTTCTTCTCCTTTTTTGATGCCCCTGTTTCTGCCTCTGATACCAAGGATTATTTCAGTATTTGCTTCACCCCACATTGTCATTCCCAGATAAGAAAGGGCAGAAGATAAACAGCTTTTCCTGGGGAGTTACTGGTGTAGCCCTATAGATTGGGGGTGGGGAAGTTGGGAGCATATTAAAAAGCAGCTCCCTTGGTGGCTTAGCAGTAAAAGTGCTGAGTTGGAGACGGGAAGATTGGGTTTTGATACCTGAGAGCTGTACTTGGGGACATGAAAGGAGCCTCATTCAAGCATCCCCTAAATATCCTTTCATCCCAGAGTAATCTCTGACATTAAAATGAACAATTAAAAAGGCTACACAATTTTTAGCACCACTATGACAAAAAAAAGGGACTCGCCAGAGAGTGGAAAGAATAGACTTTGTTAACGCTAATCTGATAGCTACACAGGATGTTTAAGATTCTTAGATTGCTCCAGCTTGTATATTTCTGTGTAGCTATCAGAGGCTAAAAGAGAGAGGAAGGAGAAGGCCCTATTTATCATGCACCTTGCAAACGTAGAATGATGTATAGTGATTACATTTTTTTTAATTGGCAGGCTCCGGAAACAGCAATGGGAATTGTTGACAAGATGATGGATCAGTTTCACTGTATTGGCTTGTTGATCCAACAACCCTTAAAGTAGATATTGGCATTTGTCATTCAGCTTCGGACCCCTCTGGTCTCCTGCTGCTGATTAGTCAAATATTTCACCTCTTTGTAATTAATGTCTTAACTGCTGAGCCTCTCTGGGGAGAAAACTTTTACAACACCAGCTGCAAACAAGTGCGACTTGGTACTAGTGGAATGAGGAGGAGGAGGAGGTGCCATGCGGGAAAAGGCAGAAAGATCAATGCCAATGTTTGAACAGCTTAACCCCATTGGCCCTTGCATGTTAATAGATTACTGATGCATCCCTTCTCTGGCAGGAGGAAATTAGTATGATTAGCATTTTTTTTTATTGACTGGCGAATCACAAATTGGAAAAATGTTTGCATCTATTTTTGTTTATTCCTTTGAAAAATATTGACAGCAGCAATGGGACCAGGCTAACATTCCCTACCCTTTTGTATTTAACTGCCCATGTTTGTTTCCTGGGAGAGGTTTTCATAACAGATTTTAGACTGCTTAGATTAGAGCAGGGATCCCTAAACTTTTCAGGCCGTGGTCTGGTCACATGATTCAGCAGGCCGGTGATGTGGTTCAGCAGGCTGGTCACGTGGTTCCTCCCACTGGAAGCAGAAGTAAAACATGCGTTGCAATCTGTTTTGCAACAGGATGAGATAGATTTTAAGCTGCCATTTACTCTGCTTAAATCAGGGCTGCCCAAACTATGGCCTGTGGGTCAGATCCAGCCCCCTGTCACCAATTCATCTGCCCTGTGCTGCCCTTGTCACTCCTGGAAGCAGAAGCAAAATGTGTCTGTACAGGTGCTGGATGTATTGGTTTCAGGGAGGTTGGGAGACCCGATGCTTGCTAATTTTGAAGTTCCCCCACCCTCTTTGAGGCTGCAGCAAGCCAAAATGTCGGGATTCGAACCCTGACATTTTGGCTTGCTACACTGGCTGAGGACGTTGGGGAAGCCCAGAAACAGCTTGGATCGGGTCTCTCCACCTCCCTGGACCCCGTCGGGGGGGGGGGGGGTCAGAGACCCCAAAATTGGTAAAAAAAGTCTGGTTTTTTTTTTTTTTTTACCAATTTTGGGTTTTCTGACCCCCCTGCTGGGTCCAGGGAGGTGTGGAGACCCGATCCAAGCTGCTTCTGGGTTTCCCCGACGTCCTCAGCCAGTGCAGCAAGCCAGAATGTCAGGGTTTGAATTCTGACATTCTGGCTTGCTGCACTGGCTGAGGACGTCGGGGAAGCCCAGAAACAGCTTGGATCGGGTCTCCACACCTCCCTGGACCCGGCCAGGGGGGGTGGTCAGAGACCCCAAAATTGGTAAAAAAAAAATGGACCCCCCCCCCCGCCGGGTCCAGGGAGGTGGGGAGACCCGATCCAACCTGTTTCCAAAGTTCCCCCACCTCTCTGGAGGCTGCAGCAAGCCAAAATGTCAGGATTCAAATCCCGACGTTCTGGCTTGCTGCAGCCTCCAGGGAAACAGGGCTTTTTTTTAACATTGTGTGATCAATGTATCGCACAATGTTAAAAACCGGATAACGACGGGACTTGTGGAACCAAGTCATAACGTTCTCCGGGGTACTAGTGTATCAGATATAGTTAATTCTTGACTCTGGTCTCCTCTGACACATAATTACATTTGTGATTTTTCCCCCTAGACAATGGTAAACCAGTTCTGAATATTCCATTCTTTGAAAATATTAGTAATAAAGTAAGGGATACATGTACAAAATGTACAAATCAAATACAGTAATACCTCATATAACATTAGTATCGAATAACACTAAAATCGCATAACATTAAGGAATCTGGGGGGAAGAATTGCATCAGATAACATTATGATCCTATGGGATGCTTCAGATAACAACCGCTAAAGCCTGTGTGGTTACAATGTATCTCTATGGATCCCATAGAGGATCAGATAACACTAAAAATCATATAACACCAAGACTTGTGGAACCAGGTTTTAGTGTTATATGAGGTTTTACTGTAGTGATCATTTCCATTTACAATAGCCATTGACAAACAAATTAGCTGGCAATTCAGACATCCTTATGAGACTGACACAATTAACATGCATTACATACTTCTTAGTGGAGTAAGACAACACGTTGCCACATTCAAACAACAGAAGACATGGTTGAATCTCGTTGAATTCTTCTTCAGCTGTTGTTTTTCTACCTAAAAGAAACTTGATTTCCTTTGTCCATAAAAGTGGTACCATCTCTGAGATATTTTTAAATGCTAGTATGACTTATGCCCTGAGGGACTACCAGACTTCCTTTGATGGTTCATGTCATTTGGTCACAGAACTCCAAAGTTATACATCCTTGTCAGTTCAAACAATCTTTGAAGGATGATAGGTAGACTGATTAACCCACTGAACTTTTGACTTAAAACCATAAGTGAACAGACATTTGAAACACATTTATTCCCCCTTCTCTCTTGTCCCTGACATAGACATCTATTGTATGATCTGTGAATCTTAGATAATATGATGCCTTTGAGGTGAACGATTCCAGAATAGTATGTTCAAAAAATCAACTTGGTCTTCCAGTAAAAACAATGTGACGTCTATCAGGTGTTACTTCTCCCACTTTAAATTACTCTCAATTAAGGGTACACTTGGTCCAGTCTTCCAGGGATTCAGTAAACCTGAAAATCTAAATCCATTCTCCTCCTCCTCTTCCTTCCATGTCCTGATCAAACCCTGGATTGCCAAAATGAAGCCTCTTTCTTGGTTTTGTCACTGTCTGAACTTAAGTCCTCATTGGTGCATTTTTCTGGCAGTATTCAGCAGATCAGTAAATGAGCCAGATTTTATATATTTTATATATTTACACAGCATGTTTTTGTCCATCAGCAACCCCACTTGAGTATGTTGGTCTTTCATTTAGGGGCTCCAACCCTGAGCCTATTCAGAGTCCTCCAAGTGTTATAGGGGAGGTTAAGTTCCTCAGTTATATCCTCTTTCAATGTTGTTCCTTGTCTAGTGGAGCTCATTCCTCCAGCTTCTAATTTGGATTTTCTCTTGCGTACCCTCAAGAGTTTTTGTTCTTGCCATAAAGCTGTTCCTGGATCTGAGACGATGGACTTGAGGCTCATATCCTTTCAGAGGATGTTGAGGATCATTCTCTTGTTTAGTTCTCTCAGCATCCACTGCTACTTCTCTCTTTATCTTAGCTGGAGTGATACCAACAAAAGGGTATACAGTTGTACCTCATTTAAAGAGCATAATGCGGAACACAGGATTGCTCTTTAAGTGAGTTTGCTCTTTAAGCGAAACACAATTGTATTTTCTCAACTGGTGTAGGTTTGTATCAATTCAGATACAAACATTTAAGAGTTATAGATAATTGAAAACAGGGTGGGTTTCCAATTAACAATAATAGCTTTCAAAACCAAGAAACCAATCCCCTCCATGAAATCAATACCACCCAATAACTCATGAAATTCCAATGAACTAGAATACAAATGAGCATTTGATGAAAGAAGACAATCATATACATAATATTAAATTCTAAACAAAAGTGTGTGTGTGTAAAACTGAATTGTTCTTAAAGTGCACATACTGTATATGCAAAAGGCTCAGCAAATGGCATTATAGCTTTGGAATGAAAAAATGAATTATTGTAAAGGTATCAGTATTGGCATAGCCTTTTAAGAGAAAGGAGAAAATTGGTCTCTTTATGTGTGTGTGTGTGTGTGTGAGAGAGAGAGAGAGAGAGATCTTATTGGAAGCTACATTTGCCCACTTCTGCCTTAGACCATTGAGTGCTTCCTAGCATTTACCTCTCTTGTTTACAGTGCCTCAAACCACAGTAGGGTAGGGCTGCTTAAGAGGAGTCTGGCAGGTACTTTCAACAGTTTCAGACACTCACTGTGTTTTTGTTTATGGACTTTTGGTAATTTACAATTCACTCTAGCCCTTTATTTAAGGTGAACATACTGTTAGGATTACTTAGTATTTTGTGGCACAGTTCAACAACTATTGCTGAGCTAATGACTGCTAGCTGGTTATAATCACTCTGTGGACTGGTAAGTAAGGTGAAAAAGAAAACATGTTCTTTATTGAATTCAAGGAAATCCAGTTAGGATAATGAAGGTGAACAAAAAGGATCAATAAAACCTGGTTGCTCCTGTGCTTGCCAGACTAACAGGCATTTCTAAAATGAGGGAGCTAGAAAAACAGGAAATTACCCAAGAGAAGGAGGAAAGAAGCCTATAATTGCATGTTGGTTGTCCAAGAAATTTAAGTTTTCACTTAAGTTTTCTAGGGCATAAGGGTGATATTTTCACAGCAATCTGAACATGGAGTAATGAAACAAGCAGTGTTTTACAATTGTTAGGAAGGTGATGATTTAAGGTTTTGGAAAAATATGACAGCTGCACTTGGGGTTGGCCAAAGCTTTAGAAATCCTATTAGTTTCCAAAACAAAGCCAATGCTGAGTTCAGCAGCAATTTCCAATTATGGATAGCAAGAGGTGTTTAAAAGCCATGTGTTCTAATTGTCAGGGATAAAGTATTACCACTAGGTATTGTATAGGATGTATGTATGTGATTGTATGTGTTTATAGCTTTAAGGGCTTGTATTTGGATTTGTATTTTGGATTTGTATGCCGCTCTATTCGCCGAAGTGACTCAGAGCGGCTAACAACATAAACAATACATTACAGACATATTAATGTACCACATATCAAAGTGTCACATAACACACACATATAAAAACACCATCACAATTACAAATCAAGACATTATTAAAACATTTCAGCAACACTTCAAATAATTCAATCAAAAACATATCAAAAATCCCCAATCCCCAATCATAATTACAAATCAAAATCAAAAATTCCAAACAATTCCCCCCACAAGCCCAAGAACCAAATCAACTTCAAAAGATAATAATTAAACTATAAATTTGCAAAACACCCCTCAAAGGTTTAAAAGTTAAGGTTTAAAAGTTAAGGTTTAAAAAGTTTAAAAGAGTAAGAGATCATATCAGCCACCCAACATGGGACTCCGTATTACTGGAGCCCCACACCTGCCGTGCCAGCCAGGTTTTTAGGCCCTTCCGAAAGGGCACTAGCTCTGCCTGTAGGTGTAACTCAGTTGGCAGGAGATTCCAAAGGGCCGGGGCGGACATGGAGAAGGCCCTCCTTCTGGTGCTAGAGAGATGCGCCTCTCTACCTGATGGAATGATAAGAGAGCCTCTCCGATCTGCCCTGGTGGGATGAACAGATGTTCTTGGGGTGACGCGGTCTCTTAAGTATCCTGGCCCACTACCATGTAGGGCTTTAAAGGTAATGACCAGTACCTTGAATTGCACCTGGAGACATACTGGCAACCAGTGCAGCTCCCGATGCAGTGGTGAGGCACGAGTATAACGCCCGCAACCCATCACTACCCGAGCAGCTGCATTCTGGACCAGCTGCAGTCTCCAATTGGTCACCAAGCGCAGGCCCATGTAGAGTGCATTACAGTAATCAAGTCTGGAGGTGACCAAAGCGTGTGTTATCATGCGCAAGGAGTCCCGATCTGTGCTAGTCAAATCTTGTGTTTGACTAGCACAGCTGATCTCACTGATGTATGTAGCAATCATGTAATATTCTATAAATGAAGTGCCTGCAAAGCACTTGTTTGGAGTAGGAGGACTAAATCTGCAACTCATGCTGGAACACTGAAGAGGGGTACAGGCGAAGCTCTTCTAAAACTGAACCTGCACTGGATGTCTAGAAGAGGAAGAATTATGAGTAAGCACTTTCTGTTCTCTCTTGCTGAAGTGTTTGTTTGTGCTTCAATGCTAAACTGCTTTGCCAGTGTACTTGAAGCCTGAAAGGTTTTTGGCTTCTATCCTTCTGAACTGCTGTGAAGGAAGTTGTTTTGCTGTTGGACTATCTACCAAAGAAACATAAGCAATCTACAAGCTTCTGTCTGAACAGTTTCTAGTTAGTCTCTTGAAGGACCTTGAAAGTTTCCAACATCCTTTACTGCTGAGGCAAAGAGACTGTTTATTTCATGTATATATGTTTTGCAGAGACTATATATTTACATTTGACCACTGTAAATATATTAGAACAAGAGAGTAAAGCTGTTTTTCTGTTGCACAACGCTGCTGTCTTCCTTGTGTGTGGGCAGCCCACTTGCGCACCACTTCTTTTGTGTAAGGCTTACATGCACTCTGCTAACCCACACAAATAATAACCTTAACACTAATTTCAGAAAAACACTAATAAATGTGACTCAGCCCTGACAAGATGTAGGTGCTGCGGGTCAGTAGAGTAGGCTCATTTAGCCTTGTGCTGGGGAAAGAATTTACCAGGATGTGTTGCCACACGACTCTGCTCAAAGCCCATATTTTAAAAGGAAACAGCACCTTGGCAGATTCTCCTTTGCTTCCCCTTGCCAGGCTTTGCTCTGTTCCATGGGAGAAAGTCCGACACACTTAGGGAGAAACTGCCAAAGCTCCAGAAGTGCCTCAGACTTTCTCCCACGGAATGGAGCAAAGCCTGGTGAGGGAAAGCAAAGGGGAATCTGCCAAGGTGCTGTTTCCCTTTAAAATATGGGTTTTGAGCAGAGGTGCATGGCTGCCCATCACGGTAAATTCTTTCCCCAGCATAGGGCTGCGCTCATTGATTAAGAAATTGGGAGTGACTCTGTTTTGGAAGAAGTTGCACCCTTCATTGGTGGTTACATTCAGAATCTGGAAATCTGCCTTTGTCCATAGAATCCCAGGTAGCAACAGTGTGAGGAATGGTTATAGCATGTGCTTGCTACCTTTTTAGTAAGCTGCAATGAACCATGACAATATTTGTGATTCCTTTTATGTATGCATAAAATCCCAACAGGGTTCTGCCCATTGTGTCTCCTCCTACACTGTGCTTGAAAAATCTCTGGGAACTAAAGCAAGCAATCACAATTTTATACTGCCCCATAGCACTTAGTGCGCTCTCTGGGCAGTTCACAAGTTAATTAGCATTTTACCCCAACCATGCTGGGTACTCATTTTACTGACCTCAGAAGGATGGACGGCTGAGTCAACCTTGAGTCCTAGTCAGGATCAAACTCACAGCCTTTTGGTTGCAGGGCAGCAGTTTAGCCCCTGTGCCACCAGGGCACCTGGTGCTCACGTTGGGGTCACCTGTAGATAGTTCTGAAAGATCTGCCCTTGTCAGTGGCTTCCAGGACCATGTTTTTTGATCTAATCTTTAGGATCTAAAGGACTTTGGGTCTGCCTGCCTGCCTAGATCCTGTCTCTTCACAAATCTGTCTGGATAATAAGCTCTTCAGCCAATGGCCTCTTGAGAATACCATTATTAGTGAAGGCTCATGACAAACGCATGGAAAAGATCTTTCTCCAGTGTTGCTCCCAAACTATGAAATCATATTACCATCAAGGATGTGATCAATTTCTTCTCTTGCTTCTTTTTAGGAAGGGTGTAGTTTTTTTTTAACCTGCATAAATTTACTTTTAGGCCTCTTAATTGTGATTGTTGGCCATGTTATGCATGATAGCTCAGGGTAACTGAATAATGTAAATATGGTGAGTAGACAAAAAAAAAAGTATGGCTGGAATCTAGTAGCAATTTGCAGCTACAGTAGACCTGTTGAATCAGTGGAAGTTACGGAGGAGTTGAGTCACCAAATCCCCACTGATTCAGTGGACCTACTCTTAGTTGCAACTTGCTACTGAAATTGAGCCATTACAATGGTTTGATTGTTAATGATTCAAACCTGGACTTTTAAGTTAAACAGTCAACTGTTCTGAGCTCAGTTAAGTTTGGGTGTAAACAGAGACGAGCACAATTTTTCTCGAGTTGATGTAACTGTCTTTCAAGCAAGGGAGCCATTTACCTTTTATATAATCATTCATAAACAATACTCCAGAAGTGCCTGGCGGACAGTGGTCCATGGGGTTGCAAAGGGTCAGAATTGACTGTGCGACTGAACAACAACAAAACAATACTCCATTTTTTCAGAAGCATATGTCAGAAGGGACTGAAAAATCCACATATGTTTAATGCCAAATAAAACTCCATCATCTTTAAGGTTCCTTCCTTTTTTCTTTTTGCTATTGGGAATTTCCATATGACCTGTGGTGCCACCTGTCACCTGGGAGTTGGTAAAGATGGAAACCTGACCATACGGGTTCCTGGATGCAGTCAATGAGCCATACCAAGGGCATGAGATCAGAGCTGTAATGTGCAGAAAAATCAACAACAGCTCTTCAATAACCTTTCAGTATGATTTCAAAGTAGGCACCGGTGGGTATTTTAGTCCATTTACATTAAAGAAGTTTTTATTGGATAAACAGCAAATACCAACAATTCTTCTTTCAAATGGGTATGAATAGAATTTTTATAAGAGGATTATATGGAATTAGACTATTTGCAGGGAAACATACAATGTCTGCCATTATAAGCATTCATTTTGGTGGAGGGGATTTAAGTAATTCATTCTCATTATTTATAAGTTATTAAAAGCTTCATGATAGCAATAGACCACAATAATGGTCTGTTTTAAAGCATGCTGGGAGGTGACCCCAGGAAGAGAACTTGGATATTGCCAGAGACTGTGCAATTGAAGTAGATCCTCCCAGTTTTCCCGGGTGTCCGGATGATTTCCTTTAAAGTTCTTTGTGGGACTTTCAATAATCTTAATTAAATAGACATCAGATTTGAACAAGTCTTTATAATGTGTCTTTTGTGTGCACACAGTCCATAATAACAGTGTAAAGTTAGTGAGTCTTTGTTCTCTCTCACTTTAAGAATCAAATATTACATTGCAAGGGAGAGTCATACTGGAAGAATATGTAATTTTTAATGTTAACAATTTTAGGTGGCAAATTACCATCTTGTCTAATTATGCAAAAGCAGAAACATTAGAAATGAGCTGAAAGGAGAGATACTTTACATGGAAATTTGCAGCAGCAACAAAAAGCACCTTTCCTTGGGGGAGATCATTCAAGTGTTAATGCAAAAGAAAGAAAAATGTTCACTCGTGCAGAATGAAAGTTACAATTACCCAAGAATCATTGCATTTCCTTTTTACTGATTTTCTTTATTCTTGACAGTGTTATGGGTATTTTACACATTGCTCTCAATGTTTATAAAATGTGCAGTTTCCACTAATAATACAGCATGACAAAAAATAAATATTGTCTGCTACTTGGTCTAATCCATGTGTCCTATACTAAATCAAGTGTGCTGAATCCAAATCTGAAGTCCAATTCTGCCTTGAATGTCAGGATCTTAAGTCAATTAAGGATATAGACACAATTGTTTGGTTTATTAACACAGCTGCGCCTACTCATCTTTAGCTCAAAACAGACTCACTATGGCCTAGCGGCCTAGCTGTACTTTCCAATAAGATGGTTTCACACTAGAGACAAGCCCCTGACCCATCTCACCTTAAATACCTATTTCTGACATCAGCTCAATGACTTACCCAGACATGCTCTGCCGCTGCTGGAACATGCATGCCACCAGGGGATGTGATTCATCTGGGGCAGCAGCAGGTGTAGTAGTGGTTGCTGCAACTGTTATAATGTTCCCATGTAAAAATACATTACCCAATTACCAACCATTTGAACAGCTATAGCACACCTATAACTTAAAATCTGTATGTGATAAACAAATTCTGAGTTCAGATTTGGAATCAGCCTACTCAATAGCATGTAAACCACATGTGTTATTCCCAGTAGCAAAATATTTGTTGTGCAGTGTAATTTATAACAGGCATTAAAAGGTCCTGACCAATGGGCAAAGGCATGTTTAAATGAAAATGTAGTCCCTTACTGGTGAAAAGAGAGTAAAGAGGGAGCCAACCAAGCATCTCCTCAGAATGGAGCCCCACATCTTGGGGGGGGGGGGCAAACACCGAAAAGGTCCTCACTTGTTCTCACCAAATATGCCTGCCAGGGTAAGCTGACATGGAGAGAAGCCTCTTTTGTTCAACTTGAGACCTGACATGTCTCACGTATAGAGAATAAGTCCTTCAATTAGCCTGGGTCCTAGCCATATAGGACGTTATGGGTCATCAGCAGTAACTTTAAATTGTGCCTAAGACTACATCTGTACCCAGCAAATCTGGCTCCAGTCAACAGCTTAGTGACAGCATTTTGAACTCACAAGATTCTGACCATTTTCTAAAGGTAACTCCCCTTCCAGAGTCCATACTAATAGGAACCTAAATGGGCTGTAACCAGTGATGGGATGTCAAAAATTCTACTACCACGCCATGACGTCACGGACGTCATGGGCGTGGCCAATGTCATGACGTCATGACGTCATGGGCGGAGCCAACGTCATGACATCATGACGTTGTGGGCAAGGCCAAAAAAATAATAATAAAAAATAATAAACACGCACACAGACCCGTAATTAACTTAAAGAAATAAAATAAAGAAATAAATAAAATAAAAATTAAATAAAAGTACAACCAACCACCCAAAACACAATTAAATCACCCACCCACCCACCCAAAATATAAAAGCCTCACTTACCTTCCATGGCCACAGCCAGAGCTGGGCCGAAAAGGCAACGGCCCGAGGAAGCTCCAGGCGCCCGACAGAAGAGGATGCGGCGGTGGCGAGCCCCGCCGGGTTTACCCAGGGCATGGGGGTTTGTTGGGCCCAAGACCCTAGGACGGCGCGGCGCGGGCGGACGGCGCGGCGCGGCGCGGCATGGGCGGACGGCGCGGCCAGGCACCAACGTGCCTGTGGGAGCCAGGTAGCCAGCTAGGGGAGGTGCCCTTCTCTTAGGGCTGCCGCCGCTGCTGCCGGAGCCAGTCTGCTTGTGTTTCCGCAGCGAGAGGGAGGACGAGGTGAGAGCCGGGGTATGTGTGGGGGGCAGCTCGGCCGTCTGGAAGCCTTCCCGGTCAGTGTCGAATTGGGGGGGGGAGACCCTCCTCTTGTCTGCCACTCCCGCCATTCAGCCTCCGGCAGAGCGACGAGGTCGTCTCGCCCGCCCTGCCACCCGTTTGTCCTCCCTGTTTCTGCGGGGCAGGGTGGCCTTGTCTCCCCCTTGCGAGGCTGGTGGTTCCCACCCTGACCCTTCCCTTCTCCGAGGGCTGCATTTTTGCTGAAATGTGAAATTCAGTTTCTTCTGTAAAGTTGGCCCTAGTGGGCTGTAGAGCTGGAGGCTGGGAGGGGGGAGATAAATGAATGGACGGGGAACCTCCCATCCAGCTTCAGAAGATTTTTTTTTTTAAATTGGAGCCATTTGGCTCCAATTTAGTGCGCATGTCCAGAAACTCAATTTGACGCATGCGCAATGCGTCAAATTGAGTTTCTGCGCATGCGCAGTCAATTGGAGCCATTTTAGCTCAGATTTAAAAAAAAAAAATTTTCTTTCGGTGAGGCGTCCGGAACCGGACGCCTCAAAAGTGGACTCCCCTCCCGGAGAACTCTCCGGGATTAGTCTTACCGGTTCCAGAGATCCGTCTGGAACCGGGGACATCCCATCACTGGCTGTAACAAAGGCATATGTCACCACAGTTGAATCACACTCCTGGAGATAGTGCATCTTCTTTGACTGAAAATTTATTACTGGCCACTGCTGACACCTGGGTATCCAGTTCATGCTTGAATCCAAAAGTACACCCAAGCTGTTAACCAGAGATTTTAGGGAGCGTGTAACCTCGTCTAGTACAAACTGAGTCCTTGGCTTATTTCCTAACCTGCCTTTCAACTGAACAGGAACATCTTTGAAGGATAAGATATTTTAAGTTTAAAAAAATAAGGGAAAAATAAGGAAAATAGGAGACTGAAAAGGCAGGAAATAAAACAGGAGTATAGGAGGAGACCCAGAAAAATATCGTGATCAATGATATCAAAAACCACCAAGAGGTTCACCAGAATCAGCAAGAACACACTTCCACTGGTTGGTTCCCAGTAGAGATCTTCCACAAGGCAACTAGAATTATCTCTGTTCCTTATTAGGTAGCAGCAGATTAAAATGATTGTAAACAATGTATTTCTTGGTTTTATTATTATTATTATTATTATTATTATTATTATTATTATTATTATTATTATTATTATTATTATTATTATTATTATTATTATTATTATTATTATTATTATTATTATTATTATTATTATACCGCCCTACTCAGTAAAACCTACTCAGGGTGGTTCAAAATCACATATAAAGTTACAAATTCATAATACTACATGTAAACATCATAAATCATCAGTATCAGTAGCAGAAAACATCAAAAAAATCACAATATCATTACAGTATCGAAAAGATTCAATAAGCATCAATATCACGTAACAATCAAAAAGTTTCCGTATCTCAGTCAAGTTTACAAAATGAAATACAAAAATCAGAAAACTAAGCAAAAACAAAAATCACAATTGCTAAACCCCACAAGTGACTAAAAACAGTCCGAGAGGAGACCGGTAGTTGTGTTATTGGCAGCAGCCAGGTAGTGTTTTTAAAGTCCTCCAGCTGCGCTGCTCAGCTGTAACCCATTATTCCTGGGAGGAGTCTCACTGGCGTCGGTGGCGGGAGGCAGCGACTCCAGCATTGTTTATCAGCTTCCAGGGTGCCCAGGTGTTCTTGTTCTGTTCCCCGGCTGGCTCGGACCCGGGAGAGTCCAGCCTCGCAGGTGGTCTCGCTGACATCGGCGGTGGGAGGCAGGGACCCCGGTGTTGTTTATCAGCTGCCAGGGCGCCCACATGTTCTTGTTCTGTTCCCCGGCTAGCTTGGACTGGGGAACATCCAGCTTTACAGGTGGTCTCACTGTAACAGAGACTGGATATGTTCTTGTAAATAATGCCCTACCTACTATCCTAGTAGTCACTGAACACCACCTCTTTACCTAGAACACATGTAACAAGTTACTGTCATCCAAACACTGGCACAGCAGTATCCAAATGTGTTGATTAAAAAATAGCAGCCCGAATCCTGTTCCTTATGTACACTGGTATAAGTCAAGTGGTGCAAATTGCAGTGGCAAATTGTTGCTAAGAAATCAAGGCTTGTATTCCTTGTCATGTACCAGTTACATGAGCTGGTGTGCAAGAAGAAAATCAAGCCTAAACTTCATTTGATACCACTGAATTTACATGATTTGATAGGCTTGAACTTGCATTCATAAGAAACATCTTTTGACACCTAATGGGGTAAAAGAGGAAGCAAAGAAGAAAACATTAAATTACAGAATTCTCACCACGAAGAATAAGGAATCAGGACATCTGGATTAAATTAGTCATATTTCTGTTTTCTGGAAAGGAAATGACATTTTTTTAAAATCAAGCAATTGTTCACAACAGTACGGCTGCTAATCTTTCTTATGCATAAGATTGCAGGGGATCTAAACATTATCAACTTCAGTTTTTTTTTGTCCTCTTGTGTTTTCCCTTTATTTCTTCTATCTGTTTTTTCTTTTCTTACCAGAGAAAATCTGTTCAGAGAAAAAACTAAGGAAAAGCTACACAATGTCTTTTGATTCTGAACAGTAGGAGCCCTCCATAGAAGAACCCTTTGAAAAGAGAATAAAAAAAGCTAATGAAAATGAAATATATTTGTCAACGAAGATTTATTTAATAAAGTAAACAACAACAGCAGTGGTATGCATTTTTAATGTGAAATTTGCCTCTGGCTTTACTTAATTAGAAAGACAAGACAGCAAGATCTTTGGTTTGCCTGAGGTTTCAGGGTGCTTCCCCTTTTTCAAATACTGTACTGTATATGCCACTTAAAAGAAACCAATCATTCTGCAAACATTCATGGATCAAAGTCCACTACTTCAGCAATGAGGTCTTGAGGATAGTGCAGAAAAGTAATATAAATGAGACTCCCAACGATGGTTGTGCCAGGCTTGGTTTTTACAGCCATGTTAGGAAAAAACAGAGGCTGCACTGAAGATGTGGTTTTTCAAACTACACTTCAGATAGCTGTTGATTAGATACCAAACCTCACCTCTTCAAACAAGGTAACATCGGGTAATATGCACATGTTGTCTCACATGTACCCTCTGTTGGAAACTGCAAGTTAATTTCCATCTTTGTCAATTTTAAATCTTAAACCACTTCATTTTCTAGCATTCAGTTTTATTAAGCTTCTTCTTCATCTTCTTCCAGATCTGAATCCGAATATTGGCGAACATCATGGCGATCAGCCTTGAAGACTCTCCTGAGAATATAATGGAATGGCTTCTACTCTGCCATCTGCATCACAGCATGACACCTGTAACACTGATCCAGTTCTGTGAGTCACTTTCTGGCCCTGAACCCTTTTATTTATTTATTTATTTATTTATTTATTATTTGTTCACACGTGTATGCCACCCTACTTGCAGAGTGACTCAGGGCAGCTAACATAGTAGCGCAGAACATCACAAAATATCAAAAACACAATAAATCCCAGTAAATAAATTCAACAATAAAACAATGAACAAAGATTTAAAGATTTAAAAGAATTAATAGAGAGAGGGGTAATTATTGAAGCAGCCAACAGGCCGTGGTAATCGTGTTACTGGTACCCCACACCTGCCCCGCCAGCCAAGTCTTTACGCCTTTTCTGAAGGGCAGCAGCTCTGTCTGGAGACGCAACTCAATTGGCAGGAGGTTCTATAGGGCTGAAGTGGACACAGAGAAGGTCCTCCTAGTGCTAGAGAGACGCGCGTCTTAGCTGATGGAACAATTAGAGAGCATCTCCGGTCTGCTCTGGTGGGATAGACAGATGTTCTTGGAGTGACATGGTCTCTTAAGTATCCTGGCCCATTACCATACAGGGCTTTAAAGGTAATTACCAGCACCTTGAAATGCACCCAGAGGCACACTGGCAACCAGTGCAACTCCCGAAGTGTGTGTGAGGCACACACATAATACCTGCATACCAACACTACCCAAGCAGCCGCATTCTGAACCAATTGCAGCCTCCGAATGGACATCAAGGGCAGCCTGATGTAGAACACATTACAATAGTCAAGTCTGGAGGTAACCAGAGTGTACCTGACCATGAGCAAGGAGTCCCGATCTAAGAACAGGCATAACTGGTGTATCACCTGAAGCTGTGCAAAAGCCCTCCTGGCCACAACTGCCACCTGCTCTTTGAGCAGGAGTCGTGAGTCCAGGAGGACCCCCAGATTACACACCAGGTATGTTTGGGGCAAAATAGCACACAGAGTCCTCATCAGCCCCAGGCCAGTACTGATGAAGCTGCTTCCCTCCATCAAGAGGGATTCAAGTGGCTGTTAGTCCTTAGGGCAGATTAGTTAACTGCCACCTGACACTTAGCGTTGAGTTGTTGGCAGTATGGTCTATTCCATTACCATAGCAGGATAACCTGGCCAGACACTGAGTAAAAATAGGATAAATCGATCTATTTGGAGGGAAAAGATATGAAAGCAGACTGCAGTTCTGTACTGGAAAGAGGAGGGCTGTCTGATTTCTGTATTGGCTGAAGTATCAGTAGTTGCTAGTCTTTTTGGTTCTCTAGCTGGGAAAACAAATCTTGAGGCAAGTGGCACATGAGGAGAAAGTTTGTATTTCATGTGTGAGGGTGAAGCTGCATGGGCAACACTACACTTCAAACCAATTTTGCTGCAGCTTAATTCACAGACCCTTTTACAAGTGGTTTCATAAAAACTCCAGATAACTTTGATGACAAGGTCCATATTGACCCTCAACCCAATACAATTTGATATATGCCTGCCACCCCAATCTCTCCTTATTTCTTGTTTTTTTCCTCATCTGTGCAGAGTTGATCTAGTGCTAAACTAATGTATAAATGCAGTCATAAGGTGATCTAGTTGTAAACTCAGTCTTGTAATGTTTTTGATGTCTGATATTTTGTGATATGATATGTGTAGTTGTGAGATATTGTTTCGTTGTGAGCTGCCCAGAGTCGCTATAAGTGAGTGGGGCAGCATATAAGTCGAACAATACAATACAATTTGTGTTTTAAAAAATTAAGAAATCACAGAAGTGGGTGTTCCCGCTGTCCCAAAATACCACATCCCAACTTAATATGTCACTATTCATTTCATTTCATTTATTGGACTTGTATGCCACCCACTCGACATATGCGACTCAGGGCAGCTCACATAAATCTCAACACATCAACAATATGATATAATAAAACATAACAATAAAATACAACAATACAATGGAATAGCATATCATATCATACAGTAAGATATTACAATAAAAAGTAACAATACAATCGAGTAGCATACAGCAGCAACATAGTTTATATCACTGTTCTTTATATGAGTGGGAGGGGTCCTCAAACTGCCCGCAGCTGTCAGCGTTTTGTCCTCCTCCGGGTGAGATGATGGGACCTGGAGGCTGATCGGTGGGTGGGTCCTCGGACCGCCTGCATCCATCAGTGTTTTATCCTTCTCCATGCGAGATGACAGGGCCTCGAGGTTGATGGGTGGGAGGGTCCTCAAACCACCCACAGCCATCGGCATTTTATCCTCCTCTGGGCGAGATGACTATTACACCACCTAGCATCATGCCACTGTCTTTTTTCAGAATGAGCAAAATGATCACACAGGGGGAAAACAGATTGCTCCAACTTTAAGCCAAGGAAAAGCCCCCAGCAGCAGTGGGGAAACACTGTGAATTGGAAGCAAAAAAGGACCAAGATGATTTTCACTGTTCTTTGTGTCATGTGATCTTTTGGGGGAAATAACTTTCAAATTCACCTGTGCTAAATTGCAGAGCAAACCTATACGTATTTGTCAACCTAGTTGCTGTCTGAGAGGTTTCTTTGAAGCCTGGGCAGCCAACATCACTCATTTCCAGCTCTCAGGAGAGACATTGACTCAGAAAAAGGGATTTACATATGTGTTGTGCAGGCTTCTCTCCCAAATCTTGTCTTCTCTATCTTTGTGACATCACAAGGACCCAGCTCTGGTCTCAGCTTTTAGCCCTGAGCTTTTAGCCCTCTCAGGGAATTAGATGGCAGTCATAGTTGTCATCTCAATGCAAACAAGTGCTTCACCAACAGATTCCATTTCTGAGAGTCTGTTCCTTGGAATAGAGGGTAAATTTCTTGGTGCAAGACCAATGCAACCTGTAACAGGATGTGCTAATATAGATTTATCCATATAGTTATACAGAGGGAAGATTTGCAGCATTTTGTGCCCAGCGTTGACGCAATCCTTGTCAACACAGTATTGTTAGATGGGAATCACAGTGTGGCTACACTGCCACACTGGCTTGATTTAAATAACCTAAACTCAAAACTTGTCAACATATTTAGTGATTTGGACTGTGGTGGCTTAGTGGTTAAAACATTGAACTTGATGACTGGGAGGTCAGCAGTTTGAGACCCAAGTACTGCATGATGGAGTGAGCACCTATCTCTGTCCCAGCTCCTGCCAACTTAGCAGTTTGAAAGCAAGAAATTGCAAGTAGATAAATAGGGACCACTTTGGTGGGAAGGTAAACAGTGTTCTGTGCACGCTGTTGTCTAGCCATGCCTTCCATATGTCTACAAAAATGTCTGCAAACACAGACAGTGCTGGCTCTTTGTCTGTAAACAGAGATGAGCACTAAATCCTAGAGTTGGATACGACTGGCTTTCAAGCAAGGGCAACTTTTACGTTTACTATGGTATAACAGTCTGTTTGAGAAATACTGTAACTCATTGATCAAGCATACTCTCAATACAGAATGTGCCAGTTGCAACTGCTGGTGACTGCATGTTGAAAAAAATCAGATCAGTAGGTGACCTGAAAGACCTCTGGTGGAAAAACTGGATCAATAGGTGACATTAAAGATGTCTGATTTATCTCATGGAGAACCACTGCCAGTCCTGATAGACAATATTGGACCAGATGAGCAAATAGTCCAAATAGATTTAAGGCACTTTCCTAAGTTTCCTCTGTTGCATTACACTCTTCCTCCCTAACAAGTTTATTTCCTGTTTTACTTCCTTCATATGACAGAGCATTCAGTATGTGATCCTACACCTGTGGTTAGAAATGATATTATCAGGGATAAAGTATTACCACTAGGTATTGTATAGGATGTATGTATGTGATTGTATGTGTCTATAGCTTTAAGAGCTTGTACCTGACTACGGTAGCACAGCTGATCTCACTGTTGTGTGTAGCAATCATGGGATGTTCTATAAAACAGTGCCTGCAAAGCACTTGTTTGGAGGCGGAGGACTAAATCTGGAATTCATGCTAGAACACTGAAGAAGACCTCAGGTGAAGGTCATCTAAAACTGCACAGGACGTCTAGCAGAGGAAAAATTATGAGTAAGCTCTGTTCTCTCATGCCAGAGTTTGTTTGTGCTTGAATGCTAAACTGCTTTGCTAGTGTACTTGAAGCCTGAAAGGTTTTTGGCTTATAGCCCTCTGAACTGCTGTGAAGGAAGTTGTTTAGCTGTTGGACTATCTACCAAAGAAACATAAGCAATCTACAAGCTTCTATCTCAACTGTTTCTAGTTAGCCTCTTGAAGGACCTTGACAGTTCCCAACATCCTTTACTCCTGAGGCAAAGAGGACTGTTTATTCCATGTATATATGTTTTGCAGTGACTATATCTATATTTACATTTGACCACTGTAAATATATTAGCACAAGAGAGTAAAGCTGTTTTTCTGTTGCACAACGCTGCTGTCTTCCTTGTGTGTGGGCAGTCCATTGGCACACCACTCCGTTTGCATAAGGCTTACACACACTCTGCTAACCCACACAAATAATAATTTTAACAATTTGTTTCTAAACCACATGGTCATGTATGCCTAGCTCCAGTGAATCAACGAGGCAAAATATACTAGAAACCCAAGGCATGCCCTAGAAAAATTCCTAATATATCATGTATCATCTGGTGTGCAGTGGTCCATGGGGTTGCAAAGGGTCAGACTTGACTATGTGACTGAACAACAACATCATCATCATCTCTACTGTTAAATAAGTCAGGCTACATGGGATATGAGCTGTAGCAGAAACAGCAGCAACTGCATTTCCCTGTCTGACTTCAAGATATCCTGTCCCACCATCCCTTGTTCTGGATTGCCATATTACCTGGTTAGCTGGGTTTTACCTCAGTTCTTAGCCCATTCATTCAGTTCCCTCAGATTTCTAAACTCAGCTAGTCCATAAGCATGTGTTGTCTCCACCCCAACTCTTCCTCTGTCCTCACAACACCCTTCTCCCTTGTAGTCAAATTTTGACCCTGAAATTTCAGGGCATGGGAGACTGGTGAGTAAAAACGGATTCCATGAAGAGCCAAGATATCCTGCTGTACAGAGTCAGGAAGAGTCATGGCCTTTTGGTATGCTCTACAAATCTATTGTTGTTGTTGTTGTTCAGTTGCACAGTCAAATCCGACCCTTTGTGATCCCATGGACCATCATATGCCAAGCTCCTCTGCCCTCCACCATCTTCCTTAGCCCAGACAGATCTACACCAATTGCGTTGACAATGCCATCTAGCTGCCTCATCCTCTGGTGTCCCCTTCTCCTTTGGCTTTCAATCTTCCCCAACATCACGGCCTTCTTAAGTGAATCCTCTCTTCTCATTTGGTGGCCAAAGTACTTGAGCTTCATCTTTAGTACTTGTCCTTCCAGTGAGCAGTCAGGGTATAGGCAAGCTATAGATTGCTACAATAGCATCACAGTAGTTTATTTATTTATTTTATTTTGCTTCCATGTAACAGAATGCCAAGAGGATGTGTACTCTTAGAAACTTTTAGAGAATAAAAGGCCTCCATGAGGAATAAATTATTAGTTTAGTGCTATTTAGAAAACATGAGTAAAACAGCACTTAAAGTCATTTAGGGCAAAAATGATTTATAGACAGCTTAGAATTAATGGTATTCTAGCAACTCCTTGAAATAAGAAGCACATCATATGGCGAATGTGATTAATGTTCACAATATATTATTTCCTAAGGTATTCTTTGCTATAACAATAATTACCTCTAACAGTTGTGAGAGTAGTATATTATGGAAATATGAATGGATTGATTATTGTGCTGGGGTCCTCAAAATACTGCTTGAAGATCAGCCCCCCTGTCTCAAATAAATCCTTAGTGAGCAAGTGACAGATCAAGACCCAAAGGAGAGAAGATTAAACAGAAGTGGCAAAAGGCTTTATGTAGCTCAGGATCTAGATCAATATTGTGGAAGGAATTATGGAATCCTAGGGTTGGATCAGGCAAAGGTAGTAATGCTTTAAAGTGCAATCTCAAGTGGGGTTGATTTGTGACAGGGAGCAGATGATTTGTAGCTTCCAAAGGGGTGTATTCTTGACAGTGTAGTAGGAAGGCAGATTCATCTTCCCCTCCTTTAAGGTTGGTCTGAGGAGGGCCATAGTCCAACCAGCACATCTAAGGTTGTGTCTTCAGTGTCTCCTCCTTGTTGTTGGGATATCCATTTTGCAACCCTACACTGCTTACTGTTAACAGTAGTAGATGTACATCTGTGGAGGTTTCTGTGGGTATATATGAAGCCCTTGTGATAGATAGATGTCTGTTCTCCAGTATTCTTGAATGGCCATCCAGAGGGTAGGGAGGTCATACATGTCCTGCTCAAACAGAAAGAAATTAAGCTAGCCATGACTGATTTCTCCCATTGAATTTGGGGTGGTGGCAGCAACCATGACTAAAGCTGTATTCAGGCTTTCAGGACAGGATTGACTTAATCACTGAAAGACATGGAACAGGAAACCCCCTCCCCCAGTTGTATCTCTTGATATATGGAAAAGGAGATTCCCCACATGACCTTGGAAACCAGTCCAGTCAGACTGTCTCATGATGTAAAGTAGCCATCTACACAGAGGATGTTCTTCCTTGCAGACTCTCACACGAGAAGAAACTGGTGTAGAAAGGGGTGAAATTAGCCTGTTTCATTTCCTCTTGTGCTCTCATTAGTGCTATTCTGAATGCCTAAATAGGGCCCAGGATGCAGAATCACACATGTCAAAGGATATCAAGTCCAGTTGCCTAAAAGTACAGAACAGGAAAACTAAGAGATGGCCATGGTGTCTATGGTAGCATCAAGGCTCTTCAAGACAGGGAAGAGCCCGTGATCTCCTAAACAATTTTGCCATACTGTTGGACAGCTTATGCTAACAGGACATTTTTCTTAACGATCAGCCAGAACTCCTTTTCTTGTTAAATAAAGATAAAGGTCTCTCTTGCTTAAAACCCGGTCATATCCAATTCAAGAGGTGGTGCTTGTTTCCATTTACGGCCAAAGAGCCAGCTCTGTCTACGTCTGCAGATGTTTCTGTGGTCACATGGCAGGCATGACTAGACAGCGGAGCACACAGAAAACTGTTATCTTCCCACCAAAGCTGTACCTATTTATCTACATGCAATTTCTTGATTTCAAACTGATGGTTGGCAGGAGTAGGGACAGACAGCAAGAGCTCAGAGTTGCACAGTACTTGGAGTACTGGAGGTAAGACAACTGGATGGGGCAGCAGAAGGCATGGGTGGCTGATACATTTACGGCACCACTAAAAATTACAAACAGAAGCTAGTGTTCAATCTCATACAGATCTTCACTGTGCAGAGTATCACAAGGTTGTGGACAGTACAGAAAAAACTAAAAAAACCCTCCCTGAATCACAGCCAATAGTCCATGCCAGGTTTCATTGGTTAAAATAAGCTTTAAAATGGGGGCTGCAAACTGACATCAGGGGTGTAACTTCAGAGTCTAGTCCTGGTTGTGCTGTTTGAAATGTTTTTAATTTTTAATTGTCTAAATGGGTTGTTCACCATACAGCTTTATTTGCCTTTTTATTTCTTTGAGTGAACAGAGGGGGTTTATGAACATCCAGGCACAGGTTGTGTTCCATTTATGCAATTTTTGGTTCCAAGCCATTGTTTTTTTCCTTTAAAAAAATCTACCACTTGGAGTTGAGATATTTCCTAGATGCCCCCCCCCCCCCAGTAGTTATAAAATATTAAAAGAGCTGGGCAGACTGAGAGGCAAGTGTGTCCTTCAAAGAAAAGAAAGAGAAGATAATCCTGTTACTTCTGTATTTATATGGTTGACATTTCTCGTCTCCCCGGAATTCTACAATGATTATAATGATTCATTTAATTGGATTGAGAGAAATGCTATTGTGAGGTGTCACAACCGAAGTACAAATATAAAATGTTAAGATGAGAGCAGAGAAACAGTCATAGATATTATATAAATACCCACACAATGTGGCATTAAATGACCTAGTTGGCTGTGTGGAAAAGAAAAATGGGATGTTGCTGCCCATTTTTACTCATGAGTAGTGGCATTTACTGCCTGCTGAGCCCTGGACTCAACAAAACCTTCAGGCTTAAAAGCATTTCCTTCTTGTTATCACATTAAAATTTAAGTGTGGCTCAGTGAATGACAAAAGGAGCCACCTTCCAATGTTTGCCTTCCCTAGAGGAAATCTGAAGACTGAAGGTGGGGGAGTCGATCTTCTAACACTGCTGGTTGCAGTTATATAAAATGAAGTGTTGGATAGTAATCGCCCTAATGTGTATACTTGTGGCAAGTTTAATGACCTAGTTTCAAAAGTTTTCCATCCCCCGCCCCCACCTCTGCTAACATTTAAGTCAAGAAAAGATATCTGGCATGTTGAAAACTGTAATATTACATGAAAGAGTGATGGAAGGTAATTTGTAGTTTTATTTGACTATTGACATTTTAAAGAGTTCAGTGACAAGGTGTGAGTCATTATATTCTCATAAGTGGAAGAAAATATTCTCTGAGTTGCTATCCAGCTTCTGTGCAATTTCCCACCACATGGACTAGAAAGGCCTTTGTCCAGTGCTCAGAAAGCTGCCTCTGTGTCATCTGAAGGAGCAGTGCTGTGGTGTCTACACCCATTCAATTTTTACCTCAACATATTGTGCACATTTTTGCATGATTACAAAAACCTGGCAACGTGTTTGACCAGAGAATACCATGGGATCAAAATAACATGCATCATTGTCAGGAACAATTTCTTGTAGATGCCTAGTTGGGGTGTGGGAGAAAGAGAAAGATAGGAGGTAACCACCCTATTGGCAAACCTACACTAGGAATAGAGAGTTTGATCCCCATGCTTGTGCAACGTTTTGCAATAAGAATGTGGATTTTCATTTAGGAGGATGTGATACCTACTGATGTGATTGTTGTCATTTTGCAACCTTCATCTCTGTAAGCAGGCCCAAGGTACATCAAACTGTTCATGTCAAACAAGGTAGATATGCTAAATCAAGGGGATTTACACATATTTTAATTTAACAGGTCCTCCCATGCATTTGATAGCTCTCCTTTACCTGGGATTAGTAAATGGCTCTAAACCATAATACTTTCTCCCATCCTTTTCCTACTCCATCTCTTCAAGAACCACCTCTTTACTGGTTCACTCCTGTAGCCTGTTCATTGTTCCTTCACTGATCAAGCCTCATTTCTACCATCTTTAGATGCTCAAACTGCATTGCTATTAACCTATCAAGCCTTAACGGAAATCTTGAATATGCTTCCAGTCTGCCTCCAAGGTGCTTGTCTGTCATAGGTGTTGCTTAAACAGCCACACATCTATGGAAATCAGGCATTGTTTATTTAAGAGGCCCCATAGCTCCCTCGCGGCAGTTACTGAATGGTGGCAGTTCAACCAGATGATATCTCTGTTGTTTGCTTGTGTTAAATAATACAACAAAATACATCTACAAAAAGTGTAGTGTACCCGCTACACTTTGCACTTCCAGAAGGTGAGTACTTAAAAGAGAGAAAAAAGATAGCAAATAAAAAAGTGGGATGCCAGACAACTTGCCTGATTACCTCTAAATCAGGCTGGAGAGAAAAGGCAATTAGCAGGTACTTGAGCTGGAAAAGGCTGTTGGAAGTGAGGACATTTCATCAACGTCTTGCATGTAGCAAATAAGTGCTCAAGCACAGAGAGCTCTGAAGACAGGTGGTTCCTTGTCATTGTCCTCCCATCTCTCTCTAGCCCACATGAGGACTAGATTGTTAGGCACAGCACTGATCTGGTTATACAACAGGTCAGAAGAGTCTCTAGTTTAGGGAACTTACTTATGGAAGATCAAAGGTCTCAAAATTCTGCTGCAATACTGGACAAGGATTCTGAAAGTTGTAGTTCAGGACTGAAATCTAGGTGGTAGAAATACACAAACAGAATCCATTGCTAAATGGTGAATCATGGCACTTCCACCTCTTCTCTTCCACGAGTTGCATCTTCTTGATGGTAGGAACTCTTCCAAGGAGTTTGTTCCTCTATACCAGGGGTGCACAAACTACAGCCCAGGAGCCAGATTCAGCCGCGAACGCCAATTCATCTGGCCTGTGAAGCCCTTGTCGCTCCTGGAAGCGGAAGTAAAACGCGCCCATATGGGCACGTTTTAATTTTGCTTCCAGGAGTGATGAGGTCTTGATGGGGTGGATGAATTGGCATTGGGGGACAGATCCAGGCCCCAGGCCATAGTGACTGGCTCCCTGAACCATGTGACCGGTCCGTGGTCTGAAAAGTTTGGGCATCCCTGCTCTATACCTTACCACTTTGTCCTTGTCCCTCCTGGAGCCAAGAGTCTTCCACCAAATGAGCCACACACGCATACACAGTTGCCATTACTGCCCCCTCATGCCTCCCACACACTATCTGAAGACCCCAGCCACTGCCGGTGTTGCTGTTGGCTGCTTTAGTAGCAAGACCTGCCAAGCAGTTGCTGTCCTTCCAAACCACACTTGTCAAAAATTTGGCAAGAAAAAAAAAGACAATTACACTTCCCCTAACTCTCCAGAGGAGCAGGGAAAGTGTGTCATTAAAGCATCTGATACACTGAAGGGAGTTGTTATCCCCTTCAGCATAGTGGGTGTTTAATCCAGAAGCATCCTTTGAAGGCTGTAAGCTAAAGTTCCAAGAGTCCAGATGCATTTTGGACATCATATCTCCAAGAGCTGTAAACAAGAAGCACTTGGGAGAAGGTTAGAGTGTTCTAGCTTCAAGGCCAGAATGACCACTCATAGCTGAAGAGAGTGTGCTAGTTGCCAATCTGGTTTTCCTCAAGGTTGTGCATTTCCCCCTCCCTACAAAAAAATGACAGTCAGGGCATGCACCATGATTTATTAAAATCTGCTTCTGAATTCTTTTTTAATATTCAGTATTGCTCTAACACAATTTTTAAAAAATTACCCACTGGATAGAGCCTTTTTGCTTATCTCCTCAAGATTTATACCTCCATCCCCTCCCAGTCTGTTTCTTCTCTACTTCAGAGAATTAAACGTAAAAGCTGTCAGACTGTTTGAAGAGAAGTCACAATGGGTTCACGAATCATTCTTTAGGTGGCATTGCAATTTGCTTCAGATACATATATTCTTGCCTGTCGCCCCAGACGTCAGGCAGATAGCAGTAGCAATTACACTTCTATACCTCTTCCTTTCATTTTTACTTTTTAATAGACCATGTTATTTATTTACATGTTTATCTACCTCATACCTTCTTTATGCTTTTAGGGAAATGGTTGTGAATGTCTTCCAAGAGATGTGATAAGGACAGCTCAGTTGCTGGCCAATCAGCTCCTTTGATTTGGGGTATACAGAAAGAGTCTCCTAGAAGATTGTGGTTTCATTTTGGCATTTTGACACAAAAGAAGATCATTTGATGGCTAGTCCCCCCCCCCCCCAGCCATGCAAGTGTATAGAACTGGTTCTTCAACCCGTTACCCAGAAGAGGAAATTCTTTGTTTGTATTTAATGCACTGACAGCACTTTCAAACTTCATCTTATCCTGTAAAAATGTTTATCTGCATTTACTGAAAGATGGAGCACTATGTGTCCCAGAATATTTCTATTGAAGAGGTTTGTTTCTGGCACTATAAAACTAAAGTCATTCCCCAAAGGAGCTGAGCGAATAATTTCTAAACATTTCCTAGCATTTGCTGGGCAGCTTCATGATCCTTGTATGACATGCTTAGTAGTTAATCAGGAAAGCTCTATTTGTGTCAAGTATTCAGAATCCATTTCATAATCATTCTCTCATCAAGCAGCCTGGGCAGTATTAAAAAAAATCTGAGAATAGGTATGAATGCATGTTTAGTAAGGTGGGAGGGGGCAGCAACCAGGAGTCAGCAGCACTTTGAAATCAATAACAATCAATTCAGAAGCCATTTGGAAGGCAGCTGCGTCTGACAAAGCAGGCAAAGTGTCAAACTTTGTAAAAGTCAGCTCCCTGAAGCCTCAACAGCCACCTTTAAATGTATTTCTCAAAAAAGATCCAGTAGATGAGAGCTGAAGCCAAGAGTGTGGAGAGAGAAAAATGTTGGATTTTTAAAAAGGGGAGGAAGGAATAAAGAAGTGTTTGCTGGATCAACAGTAGGAAGGAGATCATAGGGAAAACTCCCAAGAAGAGAGTGATGCCCGTGTCATCATTTGGAAGAGTTCTTGCACAAGTCCCATTCAATCTTTCATCAAAAATAAGGTTTACCCCTTTCTCTCTTTCTCCACCTATGCCAGGTCTAGTGGTCTCCTTTTCTTCCCCACTTCCAAGCTGGCAAGTGATGGTCTTCTCTTGCAGGCATACAGTGGAGGCTGGTGGCTCTAATGGCAATCGCTTCAGCGTTTTTGTCTAAGCTTGCAGGTGCAATCTGTGCGGGTCAACCCAACCTCTAACTTAAGGTCAGCACCCAGGATGGTTTCTTTAAAAGTACCGGTATATTCAACCATTGAGTCATAAAGTGACATTGTGGAAAAGGGCTGTGTCTGTGCCACTTCCCGTTTTAGTTCTTGGGTGTACAAATGAATTTCTAATCAGAGGTTTAATTTATTAGTAGAAAGAGATATTATCTAAATAGACAGGAGCATCATTGTCAACAGCTGATCTGAAGTGACTTTCTTTGTTTTCTTGGGCTTGAATTCAGTCCCAACTAGAACAGACTCATTGAATTAACTGCTATATGGTAAGTCAGGGATTCTCAGCCTGCTACCCACAGCCCAGATGTGGACCACAGTGCCATTTCATGTGGCCCACCATCACCTTCACCACACCAGGAAGTGTCATGTGGTGGAGGAAGGGCAAAATGGCCGTCTGGCTCCCGAAGCTGTCTGAGGGAGAGTAACCCGGCTTAAAAAGGTTGAGAACTCCTGTGGTAAGTCAATACTTACATAAATCCAATTGACTAAATAGGTCTGGTCTAGTGTGGACCAGCAATTTAGTTTAGGCCCAGGAAGGTCACGAACTGGCAACCCTATTGTAATTGATTTAGGCCCAGTGTTCCCAGGAGAGCTCTAGCAGGTACAATGTCTCCTGCTACTATAGCAGTATGGATTCCCATTCGTTTGTAGTAATTTTGTTGACTTATTTCTTGGACAATAGGTTTGGCAATTACTAGTAGTTATGATGCTGAAATAATAGGAATCACGAGATTAGGTTCAGAGCCCGATTTAGAAAATGACCCATTTGACTGAGGACTGCTCAAGCCCAGTCCTCTTTGATCAAGTCTTGAAGCTGAACCAAAAATTACAAGTCTGAAAGTTTAATCCATTAACTTTCACCTACCTTAATGTGAAAAAGATTAGCCGGCAACACAAGGTTGCCATTTCCAGGGTATGCCTGATTGTGGTTCAAAAATACCACAATCATTGAAGATGCTCTTTTTGTGCACCCCAATAATGCCTGGTGATTTATACAGTGAAGAAATGTCATGTTATAAGCCTTTAAAAAAATGGAACTGCCAATAACATTTTAGTTTCTGGACAGAATGTGAAGTCATTTACAAACATAGTTGCCTCTTCTGAGGAAAACCAATTTTGCAAATTTTCAGAAGAATGTTTTTGTTATTTTGTACATAAGCAAGCCTTTCCTTTTTAAAGAATACCCAAACAAGAACATGTAACAAGAACCCTAGGGTTTTCAAATCACTGATTTTTCTGCACAGAACAGATGGAATAAGGTGGGTCTAATCAGTTTATCTCAGAGACTTTAAAGCTGTCAGTCTCTTGATCTATTGTTATCAATGACAATATGGAGATACAATAGAACCCCGAACAACGTGATGACATGGTTCCACAAGTCATGACGTTGTTCGGTTTTTAACGTTGTTCGATACATTGATCGAACAATGCTAAAAAAAAAGCCCTGACGTCAGGGACAAACCACGCCGAGGCAAGGCTCGGCATTTCCCCCCCCCCCCGGGTAGGCACGTGATCGCGTGTCGTTCGGGGTTAGGGCAAGGTATGGGAAAGACCCCCGTCCCCTGCCCTAACCCCGAACGACACGCGCGTGCACGCCCGAAGTTGCGAAAGTGTAAGGATCTTTACCCTTTTGCAATGTCGGGGGGCTTGGAGGGTTGCGCGGCGCGGCACCGGTGAGGGGAAGATGCGAGGGACCTTACCGCATCTTCCCCTCACCGGCGCAGCGCCGTGCAACCCTCCAAGCCGCCCGACATTGCAAAAGCATCAGGCAGCTTGGAGGGTTGCGCGGCGCGGCGCCGGTGAGGGGAAGATGCGAGGGACCTTACCGCATCTTCCCCTCACCGACGCCGCGCAACCTTCCAAGCCACCCGATGTTACAAAAGCGTCGGGCGGCTTGGAGGGTTGTGCGGAAGGTGCCGGTGAGGGGAAGATGCGAGGGACCTTACCGCATCTTCCCCTCACCGACGCCGCGCCGCGCAACCCTCCAAGCCGCCCGACGTTGCAAAAGGGTAAAGATCCTTACACTTTCGCAACTTCGAGCGTGCGTGGCCATGTCGTTCGGGGTTAGGACAGGAGACAGGGGGTCTTTCCCGTCTCCTGCCCTAACCCCGAACGACACGCGCAAGCATGCTTGAAGTTGCTTAAGTGTAAGGATCTTTACCCTTTCGCAACTCGAAGTTTTGAAAGGGTAAGGATCCCCGTACCCTTTCCAAACATCGTGGGGGCGGGCGCTGGGGGGTGGGTTGGTTTGGGTAGATGTTCTACCCAATCCAACTGCCCCCCCCACGCATACGCTTGTATCGAATAACGTGAAAATCGCGTTCTTCGATACAAGATTTTCCTGAAAATCTTGTCACGTTATTCGGTTTTCACGCTATTGGGTACTCGCGTTATACGGGGTATTACTGTATATTTGTTTATATATTGTTTGCATCAATTCATGGCTTGTTTTATTTCTTCTTTTTGTAGTTCATATTTTTGGGAAGAAGAAGAAAGATGGGTGTGCTATTTTAGAGACTTCTGTGTTTTCTGTCTACAGTAAAACCTCTACATATATTTTTTTTCTGTTCCACAAGTTTATTTGTATGTCAAAAAAATTGTACAGTTCAGTACTGTATGTTGGAAATTCATTGCATTACCAGAAGAGGCCAATAGATGTCACCATATTTTTTGTATGTTGAATTTGTCCTATTAAAAATTTGCATGTCATTTTTTTTTTTTTAGCCAGGATGTTGAATTTTTTGTAAGTCGAACCATTTGTATCTCGGGGTTCCACTGTATTTTCATTTTGCCTTCTGCTATTTTTGTGGATCCCAGTTTTTGAAGTATTTTGATTTGATTTGATTTATATGCCACCCACTTGACATATGCAACTCAGGGCAGCTCACAGCGGCAGCAACATATTTTTTAGCACAGTTTTTATCTGCCACTGGCCCTCCAAAAGCTACATCCTCTTCTTCCGCCAGGTGGGCAGGGATCAGGAGTCCGGTGGCAGCGAGAACGCTGATTTTATCTGCCACTGGACTCCAAATAGATGTGTCCTCCTTCTTCCGCCATTGGGACACCATGCCTACCTTAAGTTTCTGACCCTCTTATACTGCTCCAATATTCGTATATCGCAATCCTGTCTTCTTTGCCTGTCTACTTCTGTATCTAACACAAAACTAAATACAGCATTTCATTTGGCTGAAGATGCTTGTCAAAGCTCAGTGTAGGCTGGAGGGTGGAATCCTAGGCAGGTATACTGAAATAACATTAATCCCTTCACTCATGATTGTTTTGACTGCCTTCATCAGTGCTGATCAAACCAGCAGCTGTCTTCCAAACTCTTTCCCTTGATGGAATGTAATAATTTTTGTTCTTATCAACTGCACTGCACACTAAATGATGCCAATTCTGAAATACCCCATGATAGATTTATGTTTGTGAATTGTAGACTTCCAGGAAGCATAAGAAATAGAAAAAAAACTCCAATAATTCTTAAAACAAGATCACTTACATGAACTAAAAATTTTAAAAAATAGATTCTTACACAAACAATTCCTGAAAATTATTATGGATTAATTCCTGTAAATGTTGGTCACCTAAATGCATTATGGTTTGCACACCCTGACCCATTTGATGAATTATACTACTCACCTAAAATCTTCATCTCATTAAATAAAAATTACTATATGAACAAGATTTTTTTTACAATGGAAACTCAAGGCCAAAATATTTTATAAACTGACACCACTTAAAGTGAGGGTTAAAATATGGTACAAGCGCTGTTATCTATCTGTCTGTGAAAGTTAGAAATACGGTGAATGTCAGCTTTCACAAGTGAATGTTGACAATCTCAGATGAATTTTGTGAACAGTCAAGAACATGGAGATAAATCTGAAAATGCTGACAGTCACTTAAATGAGAATGTCAGCATTCACTGGTGTATGTCGGATGAGGAGGGACACAAAGCTTCAAATGCTGACTTCCCACACCAATTCCACCTTGCATATTTCTGTACAGCTGCCCCAAATCCTGTTTCATACTTAAGCAAACATAGTGCTGATGTCACCAGCAGTAGCAGGCTGTCATTAATTAAACAGACACTACTTTGATTTCAGGTTGCTCATAACTCTGTCTCATTGCATGCAAGCCATGTACAAGCCAAAATCAAAGAAGACACTTAGTAATATATTTATTTTACATTTTAATTTTCATTACTATTCATTTAAAAAGTTGAAACAAAAATATACTATTTGTAGTAAATCCAAATAGTTCCTAGTTGTAGTCTGTTCCACTGAAATTTTTTGGAAAATGTCTCACACCAGTCTAGGAGGTGTAAAACAGGAGTAGTTTTAACCATCTGAATGAAGTGTTCATGCAGAAAAAAGCTGTGAATGGACTAACCAAACTGGGTAGCAAGTTTTGAAAAACCAACATATGTGGTTTTCACCCATTCATTGAATGTTCAGAGCTGTGTTTGTGTGTGAATGAATGGTGGGGACTGCTTCTTAACCCACAGGCATTTATTAGGACTGCTGCAGGGGGGAATGCACAAGTACAGGCTTATGCTTGAAGAGCTATCTCTGAATGTGAACCCTCAAAAAGTGGTGTTTTACAACTAAACAAACAACCCACTGTCTTAGCAGACATTAAAATGAATATGTGTAGGTCATAAACAAAATCTGCAGTCACTTCAATTCTGTTCAAATATATGTAGAACTTGGTCCACAAAAGCTAACATTAAAATGCAGCAACTGGTCTTTAAAGTGCCATAAAATTTTTGTCTTTTTGTTTTGTTTGGCTTGCTCTCTGATAATCTAGAAGTGTGTATCTAACCCAGTGGTTCCCACCATGGAGCTAGCGTTGATGCTAACCAAAATCATCTGGATAACAACACTTGCCCATTATGGTATTGTGGCTAAATTATGTGGCATGTTTTGGGTGACTGTTTCAGTTGTCATCTAGCTGGTTGTTATTAAGGTTCTTTAAGAGAAGTAATTAGCTTCTTTCTCCATTATTGTTTTCTCCACATGGAGAGCATCATGTCTCCAAAGCATCCAAAGAGGACATTCTTACTTCCATTTAGGATGGTGGTTCCCAACGTGGGGCCCATGCCCCACAAGGGGACTTCAATTCCCAGAAGCCTAAGTCGGTACATTGACTGATCAGTGTTTTGGGGAATTGACTTAGGCTTCTGGGAACTGAAGGCCAAGAACCAAATATTGGGAAACATTGGTCTAAACCCATACCCTACACGTCTATGTTCTTCACACTTCTTCACATGGAAAGCAAGTCTGAAAAGGGAAAGCTCTACTATTTTGGCTGGGGCTGTACGTGTGATTTGGGACTCTGATCTTCCATGGACAAAGAAGACCTCCCTCTTCTGACTCACCACCCTCTTTGCTTAGGTGGATAATGAACTTGATGACATAGTGAATAGGGCTGAAGTGCTCGCCTTTACATTTGCATAAGCAACACATTTTAAAACCTCTGGATGGAAAGCTGTCCAAGGGAGCATCCTGAAGGGCAGCAATTTGCCCTGCCCCTTTGGGGAGGAGGACAGGATTTCATGTGCTTTTGTCACGTGGTGAAAAGGGTGGGGCAGTGGACACATTATCCCCTCAACCCTCTTTGGCTCAGCAGCTGAGTGTCTGTTTTAGCTATGAAGCTAAGCAGGATCTGAACGGGGGGGGGGGGGGAAGCAGGACCAGTATCCCCCCACCCCACCCGTTCCTCGGCCCCTGCCTGCCAACACAGCCCATGCTCTATGGCTGTAGTTTTGGGCAGTTAACATGAGGCAGGGCTGGTGCCTCATGGGGTGGAGGTCCAAGCCCAGAGACCATGGGATGGGGCTTTATGATAGGGTACTATCTGAGGGTGGTGGGAATGGGGCTTATTTAGGCCACCCCTGCATTTTAGCCACTTTGATCTTTAGTTCTCTTCCACGAGTTCCAACAGGCATATGCTTGGGGCATGTCCCTGCAGTGCTGGGACTTGCTATGCTATCCTGCACCCAAAAGTTTTAATTGTCCTCGCCAGAGAGTAGTGCAGGCACTGCGTCCACCCTCCCCAGTCCTGACTAGGGGTATTCCTTCAGTTGGGCATATTTCAGCATGGAGCAGCCACCCACCAGGCACTACAACCTGAAAAAATGTCCCACCCCCAAATCTAGAATCCTGGCTATGGCCCTACAGTAGTGTGAGATTAGCTGGTCACTCCGGGCCAGAAGAGAATTTTTTGCCATCCATCCTAATTGGCTGCTGGAATGGAGGTTTTTCACCCTTCCCACACTATTACTCTGAGGGGCTGGCATGAGGGAGGTATTGTAGTGGGTAGGGTAATGTGGTTATTGCCAAGTGCATGCCCATCCATGGGTTGGAATTGTCTAGGGGTAACCCACAGCCAGGATGCACAAATGGTATCCCTGGCCTCCTGGCTGGGGAGAGGGTACATCAGTGGCTGGCAATGAGTAATGGCTGCCACAAGCCTTGCTCATCAGTTATCCACACTTAAGGCCAGGTGTGAGTGCTGTGTCATACGCACCTGGTCGGGACATGCACTGAGTGAGTCCAGCAGTGCTGCTGGGCTGGGTTGCCTCTGATCCATGCTACATTGGCCCCTGCTGCAGTATGTTGATGATTTATGTCAATAAAGTTCCCTGTTTGTTTAATCCAAGCTATGTGTCCAATTCTTACTCGGGGTAAGGGGCAAAGGGCTGCTGAAACATCAACCCCCCTGTAACATCAACCCTTATTCTCCAGCTTAGCTTGTCTTAGAAGCACATGGTTTGAGATACCATGTAGACTGATACTCTTAATCAATTAGTTCTTGTTTTCCTTTTCCATTGGTGATGTATACATAAGGAGTTTGGACCCAAGTTGGTGGACTACACCTGGGAAGAAACAATCATCTGACCAACATTCACGAAATTGACTCTGGAATTCAAAGAGAAACCATTTAATAAGATCTTGACTCCCAGCCATTTTAAAAAGAGATTGAAATGGACCTTGTAGTGTAGTGCAGGCAGACATGCAAAAATGACACATGAGATAACCATTAAAATTAGTAGCACTGGGCACAAATAATGTAGCAGAATTGACTCTCTGACAAAGAAGTCAGGATCTCCTTTGTACAACCTCCCCCCCCCAAGAAACCCAAACTAATTTTAAAAAACCTAACACTGAGCATGTAAAGCCTGTGACACCATTAAAGTTTGCTTAACTTCAAAGGAGAGGCAAGTTTTATATCTCCCTCATCTTCTCAGCTTGGATAAAGCAAATGAGCCAGGATTCCCATTTATTCTCTTCCATCAACAAAACATACTCCAAACCAACCACCTTATATATTGCACTAAGGCAATAGGCCCAGTGACCCATAGGGGATTCAATTCATCATGTGATTACTCTATGCAGCATGTCAGAGTACTGGAGTTGGAGGGAGAAAGGACACACTCTCCTTTGATTTATTTTGGTATCAGTCAGTCACTAAGACGGGAAGTAAAGGATAGAAGAAAGTTCGGGGATCAGACACAGCTGGTAGGAAGACTAAGAAAGAATCCTGAAACATAAAATGTTTGCTTCTTCATTGACTGGGAACCTGGTGACAGTGTGATATACAGACTGATTAAGCAAGCCATATTACATTTATAAGCATAGCGCTTGGCTGGGTGGACATAGCATTTGATTAGTAGAGTGGTGTGATTGATGTGGCAGAGTGTACAGAATCTGATAGATGAACATGGTATGTCTACACTGATTGATTTAGGGGAGCTGGAAATTAAAGCTGATTCCTAAGTCTAATTCTCTGCTCCTAATAGCTATGTTAATCATAGAAAATAAAAATGAAAAATAATAACAAAGGAAAGCAGACAGGGCAAAGCTGAAAAAGGAGGACGGATGGAACAGTTTGTCATGTAAGAGACTGGGAATGAGCAGTGCCATTACAAATGGCTCTCCTTGGTATACATTAGGGCTCTGAGAGGGAAAAATATGAGGGTAGGAATGTTCTTGCCCCCTAAACCCACAATACTTAGAACTCAACTGAAACTCTTGGGTTTATTTTTGATTCAGTTTTGTTGAGAAAATCCTCCATGTCCAAAAGAAATGTACATCACCTTTGAAATACTTTCATCACCTAACAGAACCTAGTGTAATAATTCAACTAAATTGTTGAGTTTGGAATGGTAGTATCCCATGAGCTAATCCACCAGCCTCCTTCCAGCCTAATCCCAATAAACAAAATCTCAAGGCCAGTACCTCTGCAGGCCCTCTTATTTCTCTTCACAGCCATGTAAAACAACTGATAGCAGGGCAAATACTCCAGCCAGACCCTCAGTTCAGGGGGGGGGGGGAAGGTCTGAGGCTTGGAGGTCAAATGCAAACACAGTGGGAGCTCCCACTTAGTGTCGCACTAGATCAAAAATGACATTTAATTTTTTTTAACAAAGTGCCTGAATGGGCACTTTTAATTTGTTTTCGGAGCTTTTTTTTAAAGGAGTGGATGATTCTTGAGTGGTTCTTCCAGAAGGCAAAAACTGCTGCTCTCGGAAGCCTTTTCTGGACAACACAGCCAAAGTAATAACCTTTCCCCCGAGTTATGTTCCTTGAAAGCTGAGAGAAGCAAAGTCAGTCAAAATATATCAGAGATGTGTGTATTAGCTTATTAAAAGGTAGTGATAAGTGTCTGAGATAAATAAATACTCCTATGTGTTGCAAAAGTGACTCAGATTTGGTCCTGCTGTGTAAATAGATGTACACCATCCATTTTACAACAATTATGTCATAATGTTCCTGACCTTCCATTTCAGGTGCTATAGAGCAATGGTGACTGTGCCTCAAAATTCTGGGTATTTTTTCAAATAATGCAACTTAGAGAAAACACATTACATATTATACTTCCTACAAGAGAGCTGCTCTCTGCATATATTGTTTAATCAAAAAGAATCATGCTAGGAGGTCATCTGAATAGTTCTGAATCAATGCAACAGTATGAAGGACCTTTGCTTCAAGTATATGTCTTCTCCAACCTGCCAGGGTAATGTATTAACAATATAGTTTCTGCCAAATCTCTTGTACCTGCCCACATCTCACCCTCCCTTTCATTTCCTCAAAGGTAATCTTTTACTTTTCTCAACCTGTTCAGTTTTAATCTCATAATTAAGCCCTGTGAGGTTTGAGGTTTTTATAAAGTATTAAAATCACAGACCATAAGAAGAAGCCATGTAACTGGTAACCCAGCCGACTGGCATATGGATTATGGGAAATATTTTTGAATATAATAACAGAATATATATATGTTTCTGAGGTTTTTATATGCCACAAATCTCCGCAAAAAAGTGACAATTCAGTTTTTGGTTCAGAATAGTAATTATCATTAAAAGCCATCATTTACCTTCACAACTAATGAATATGTGGAGTCACTGCTGGAATTAAATGAGTCCATAACTTTATTACTGGCAGTTTGAGTCATGCCAATTATGTTCCTCAGGCAATGGGGTTCAGGCAATAAGATGACATCTCTGCCTAGCTTCTCAGCTTACACAAAACACATATTATGTTTTCTGTCCAGTCCCAAAGGTGCTCCTCTAATAACAGATGGTGATCTCAGCTTGCCTGACAGCCTACAGCAAGGCTTTTTTTAAAATGGCATCTGGGCCAAGCAAGGAAGACACAGACAAAAGGCTTGGCTGAGAATCTTATGGATAAATTGGAAGAAAACATTCTGTTTCTGGATCCCAGCCAGAAAAAAAGTCCTCTGGGAATTGGGAAAAGGAAATTCTAACTCTTAATAGCAGGTGTCACCCTGTCCTACTCTGAATGTCAGAAGAGAAAACCTCATTCATGCTTTGAAAGTTGACTGGTTTGGACTACATATCATAGAATCACCTAGCTAGTAGAGGTAAAGTTCTCCCTTGCTTGAAAGCCAGTCATATCTGACTCTAGGGTACAGTGTTCATCTCTGTTTATAGCCAAAGACTGTCTACCTTTGCAGATGTTTCTGTGAACATGTGGCAGGCATGACTAAACACCGGAGTGCATAGAACACTGTTTACCTTTCCACCAAAGTGATCCCTGTTTATCTACTTGCAATTTCTTGCTTTGAAACTACTAGGTTGGCAGGAGCTGGGACAGAGACAGGAGCTCACTCCATCATGCAGCACTCAGATCTCGAACCTTCCAGTCATCATGTTCAGCCTCTTAACCACTAGGCCACCGCAGTCCCTCCCCCAGCTACTACAGCCATGGAATACTGAAAAGGAAAGCATCTCTATCCAGATTTTAGAAGGGGATTCTGGGGAGTGTAGTCCATTTGCACCATGGTTTGCCTGCTTCTGTTTTTGAAAGCTTTTGTCCTTACTGCCTCCAGTCAGATCTAAACATTTCAGTCTTTGTGGGCTGAATCCTTCCGTCTGTGGCCTAATAGGGAACCATCTCATCACAGAGGCCATTCAAGTTGAATGGTTAAATGGCTTGTTTGAAATTTCCCTTTCCTTTTCACATTTTAAAAATGGACTCAAGTCATCTGAGACAAAATACTGGTAATCTGGAAACATTCCCTAGTCAGGAAACGATTTGCCAATCAGCATTAATTCCTTCCCCACCCCTAGAAATAGTTGTAAAGGAGGGGTAAAAATGAGGCAAATTTAATTAGAAATGTGTGCTTGATATTGGCAAATATTTGTTTCCTTTTTCGTCAGCTCTAATTTCACTACATAGCAGACGGCAATCTGAAGATTGAACAGTAAAGTGTACCTTGGTTAAAAAAGAAGTAAGGTCAAGGCTTCATTATCCTATGTCTCAATATATGAATTGTATAGTTTTGGTTTGGGATGTAAATCCTTGCTTATCTCCTTTTTGCACATAAAGATTAGCAACCACAGCATTATCCCCCTTGCTTGCAATGACTGTAAAAGACATTTCCTTGTGCTTCCAAGAATGAGCAAAAGTGAGTAATTGTTGAAAGCTATGATGGCTGCAGCTTTTTGATGGGTGTTTAGAAACTGAGGGACTGTGGTGGCTCAGTGGTTAAGATGCTGAACTTGACGACTGCATTAGGGGACTTGAATGAATATACCAGGAGGAAGAGGTAGCCAGAGCTATACAAAACAGGTAGAGAAGACTATTTCTTAAATCCAAAGATCCCTTAGAGCTAAATATTGATTTAAGAAATAGCTTTCTAGACCTGCCCTCTGGCATGATGTATGTGATGGCCAGCTCCTCCCCACCTTTTGTTTTCCCCTTGATTAAGACACTGAACTCAAGGACCGGAAGGTCCACAGGTTAGTAGTTTGAGACCCAAGTGCTGCTTGACAGAGTGAGCTCCCGTCTCTGTCCCAGCTCTTGCCAACCTAGCAGTTTGAAAGCAAGAAATTGCAAGTAGATAAATAGGTACCACTTTGGTGTGAAGGTAACGAGAGTTCTGTTGCATTCTGTTTTAGGGATTCTTGAACCAGCAAGAATGATGGGACACAGGATTGTGGGGTGATGCTGCTCACTGGGTACTTAGGAGTTATTCTGTGGCCTTCATATTGCTCTCTCTGTGTCTCTCTCCTTCATACCAGTAGCTCTTTTTATTAAGAGTTTTACACAAACGTACAGTATGCCATACAATGAAATAATCCATCACCTGTCACCATGCTCTCTATGCTAGCCTTATTCCAAAGAATATATCATCATGCCTAGCCAGTTCAGGTAGACAGTCACACAATCACATAATTAATGATATCTTATATTTTTGGTCCCTTCAAAATGGTAGTTGCATAAGCTTAGAGAAGGAAGAAATGTTCTGTGAATGTTCATCTGAACAGTTTCAGCATGTTAGGGAATTAATAATCCTGTGTTATTTTACCAGCAAATGGTGAATTTGTTCTCACAATACAGTACTAATAAATTAAAAAGGATGCAACATGATGCAACAGAGTTCCATGCAATCCAGTGTCCAGTCATGCCTGCCACATGTCCACAGAAATGTCTGCAGACACAGGCAGTGCTGGCTCTTTGATTATAAACAGAGATGAGCACTGAACCCTAGAGTCGGATACGACAGACTTTTGAGCAAGGCTGACCTTTACCTTAGAAACTGAACTGTGGGATGGGTGGTGTGCAACCTTCGGAAGGGCAAGCAATCCTTCTGTACAATCTCTTTCTGTGCTAGGCTTCTCAAAGGAGAAAAACACTCTTTTTGCACAATGTAGTTTTGTGCAAATTATGGGGATCATGATAGGAAAAAGTTTCCTTAATTCATTGTAATGCCAGAGGACAAGAATCTTAAGGAACTTGAAAATGCCTTGTTGCGATGTCTTGTAAAAAAAAAAAAAGCTCAGATTGCAGATGACGATGATGGTAGTGGGGGTGATGATGATGATGACCGAGTGGCAGCAATGTTACATTGAAATCTGTGCAAGAGTTATTGAATATCATCTTTGAAATACTGGTGGGAATACAGACTTCAAGAGGTGATTGAGCACGAGGATAAGATTACTAAAATCTTGGGGAATTTAAGAACCAAACCAATAAGAAGCTCAAACATTACACTTAGTGGTGGGATTCAGCAGGTTCCCCCCAGTTTCCCAGAACCTGTAGCAGAAATTCTGGCTGACCCCGCCCATCCAAGTTTTGAAATAACTCAGGGCTTTCCCCCTGGCCATGCCCACTCTACTATGACCACAGAGTAGATAGTAAAAAAAAAAAAATTGAATCCCACCACTGACTACACTCCAGACATTACTGTGGTTGAAAAATGTTTGATTAAGCTGATAGATATGGTGATCACAAGTGTTGGTCATGTGGGAAAAAAAGAGATGGAAAAGATTGTGAGATATCAGAATTTGAAGACTTAAGTACATCATATCTGGGAGAAATGAGTAAGCTAGACCAGTAGTCAGAAGAAAGCAATCTCAAAAGGGTTGGGGGTGGTGGAATCTGAGTATGACTGTCATTGATAGGAGTGTGATAGAGCAATTGCAGAGAGTAGCACTACTAGGTACAAGCTACATTATCAGGTGATAATTCACTGACTCTTAGGTCCAAGACTAGGTCCTGAACATTGATGTTCCAAAATTTTGGTCTGAACATCTGGAGGAACTTGTACACCTTTAATGTTGCTGCTGCTACTGATAAAATCACCATCACCATCATTATAGAACTGCAGAGGTGAAAGGATCATTGAGATCAGCCCCTATCAAGGAGCCACAGTGAGGAACTGGACTCCTAATACCTAAACCTGCTGAGTTACGGAGTAGTAACCAATCTAATGAGAATTATTCACAACCTTTGTTTTGCTCAGTATTACTTTTCTGTATGAAAGTATTTTGATATTGTGATTTAAAATGGATTCTGTTCGTTCACTTCCCTTCCTCAGAGAGGGATCATTTGTGGAGAAAAAAGGTTGGAATTTGTTATTGAAGTTCACTGAGTGCAAATTCTTGTCCTTTGGAGATAGTCAAAACAACCTGGGAATGTGAGAACTGAAGGGAAGATGATGGACAGTAAAAGTTGGAATCTTACTGAATAAGCGAAAAGGTGGTGCAAAGGATGGAAGATGGGAATGTTAATCTGAAGATAGCGAAGAAGAAACGTCATGCTTAAGCAAGAGGTGGTGATGGCTACAAAAGCTTGTGGGTAGAAAGTAGAGAAATGTAATCCTTATTGTATTAGTTGGCTAGGCCAGAATATATATATGGATAATTATAACTTATTTGTGTTTACAATGGGAAAGGAGAAAGAAAGAATCCTCATTATTTTTATAATGTTTAGCATTCCTGATTTTTAATCTATCTTTTCATATATAATAAATTTTTTGATTTTTTAGAGAAGACCTTTTGGATTTTTATTTGAATCATAAACTGGTGGGAGTATTCTAGTTTGTTTGAAAGGTGTTTGGCAATCACTACCTAATTCTGACACCTACCTGATCTGGTTGGTTTGCAAGCAGAAACAACCAGGGATTGAAACCTATCATAGATTTCCCTAACCTGAAGCAGAACCTTATTTATTTTATTTTATTTATTAATCACATTTATATCCCGCTCTCATCATGTACTCTAGCCCTTATGTACTCTGAAACAGCAAAGACCTTATGCCAGCTTCTTAAATGAGCAGAGGTCTTTGTCAGGTGGAACAGGTCCTGTGATGGTGGGATAATGGCCTATTAAGAATACAGGACTAAAGCGGTCTGGCAACACCATTAGTTAGCTAGCCAATGTCATATTTATTTATTATTTATTTCTTAGTTCAAATTTATATTGCCGCCCACTCACCGTGGCGACTCAGGGCGGCTTACAGACAATACGTTACATTACATTACAATATTACCTGCAATGCCTGTGATTGAGAGTATTAAGAGAAGTTGAAATGACGAATCACCTTCTTCAAGTATACAGTCTGCTTTCTATTACAAGTGTTCATTGGTTCCACAGTTTCTCTCTGTGTAGAAATCAGACCACAAACACTTCCTACTATTAGGTAAGTCTATCTATAATACCACTGTACTCTACTACACGGAAGACATCACCTATGGGTCATTGTGTTTTTTTAATCCCTGGACTTCAGTCTGTTCAGACCAAAGTTCTCCAGTCTGGCCAGGTTATTCTGCTATGTGGTAATAGAGTAGACCCTACTGCCAGTGACTCAATGCCGATCCTTAGGCAGCGGTTAACTAACCTGACAACCCTGACGATTAACAGCCTTGGGTGGCAAAGGCCACAGGGAAAGGTGATAGTCCCTAAATGGATTAAATCCTACTTGAATCCATCTTGATGGAGGGCAGCAGCTTCATCAATACTGGCCTGGGGATGAGGGGGACTTTGTGTGCCAAGAGGGCTCAGGACCAGAAAGTGTTTGATGGAGCTGGATCAGTGGTACTGTGGGTATCACATCTCTGATCTTGTGCCACACTTGTTCCTCTTGCCACTGTCCAGTATGGTTTTGGGATAATGCGATACAGTATATTTCTTTTTTGTTTGATGCTTTTTAATCCTCTGACAGCATGACCATTGCCAACACAGATCTACAGTTCTGGAAGATGCAATCCAGCACCTCTGGTTTTTGAAGGAAAGGCTGCAGTGGTTGGGCCTGCCTTCTGGAAAATAAGATACAATGATTTTGAGAAGGGCTCTTGGAGAAGTAGAGAAGAAAGGTAGGCATGGTTTTCTGACTCTGATTTTAATCGGTGGGAGAGAAGAATTCAAGGATATAAAAGCTGTTGGATCTTTAAGACCAGTGCTACAAGGTTCTCATATTCATACCTAGCCCTGGATGCATTGATGGCATCTCTTGTTCTTCTTGCATCAATGTTAGAAGGATTAAGATTTTGCTTTAAGAGCGAGAACCCTGCTGCTGAGTAATCTCACAGTTGCATCAATATATATTATACATAGTTAATGAGAATGAAAAGCAATAAACATTTAATTTCCACTAAAACTAGGAAGCAGATTTTAATAATGCTCATGAGAAAACGGTCAGGGAGAAAGCGCAAAGTAGCTACGGTATCTGACTGTAAATCCATTTAAGATGAATGCAAATATCAGCCTATTTAAATCATGTTTAATTATCCCACTTACTTTTGGCTGTTCATTTTCCTGTCTTTTAAAAACATTTACATCAAATAACCATATCTGGAAGTATACCTAATAATTGTCTTTAATACTAAAATACAATAATGCAATTATGATGATATGATTCGTCAATCTATCAATCTTTATTACAGTCCAAGACCAGCATAGTACAGCCAAAAGAACAGAAGTTAAAATGAGGGTACTTAAAAATATATCAAGAGACAGAAGTTAAAATGAGGATAGTTAAATATATATTTTAAAAAGGAACATTGCTGGTCAGAGTTAAGGAGTAGTAAAATTAGTACTTAAGATTAATAGTGTTACAACTATGACTAAGCCTTTGATGTAGTGCTAGTGGTTTATTTAGCTGGAGGTCCTGCCAGAATTGTTCTTCTGATCTTACATGCTGTAGCACAGATCCTGGCAGTATTGTGTGTGAAGGTGGGGCTTTCATCAGATAGCACCCAGTGGGTGTATGTGCTGTTTGGTCAGCCAGGATACTTGCGGAGCAGCATAGATATGAACTAATTCCAAACGTCTCTGTAGAAAGGGCAGGTGCAGAGAATGTGTTCTGTGGTTTCAATTTCTCCAGATATGATTTGTCCACATGATAAAAATCCAGGACTTCCTGATTTACCATAGACCAGTACTAGAAATGATTGGAGTAGTTTAAGAAATGCTGTAAGTTCAAAACATTAAATCTTCTAGTTTGGAGAGACAACATTATATTTTGAAGCTAGAACTCTCCAATCCATGTGGGTTTAAAATTCAGTGTAGTCCCATCACTGGCTAGATTTTTCTCATCTGACAGTTTCCCAACTCCAGTCCCAACCTACAAAACTGAATAAAAACCTTACCATATCAAATGAAAAGGGCAATGAGTGGCAGGAAGAAAAGACTCTCTATAGGTAGGAGATGGATTGCTAGATTATCCTTTATGAGACATGATGCTGTTAGATTTCTCAGTCAAAGCCACATTGGCTTTGTTGCAGTTGCCATGACTTGTTACAAGAAGAAACCACATATCGCAAGAAGAATGGATAAAGCTGTGAGGACTGCAAAGGATTTCTGAAATGGACCCTTGAGAGGATTTTATGTCCTGTTGTGAAGAATATCTTGTTTCCCAGTATGTTTCCTCTTCATGTTGTTTTGTTTGTTGCCTCCTTGCCTGTTGACTGAAACTCTTTGGCCTTACAGTATTTCACTTCCTCCCATACTGTAGTCCTCTTTACCATACATCTATTCCTCTCTTAGAAACATTGTGAGTATAATTATGTCCATCTTTCTCCCTCTACCTAAAATGCATTTCTGTGGTAATTTTCTTTTCACTACAGACACTCCTCCTTTGCTGACTCCAAACAATACTTTCTATACAGAACACAACATTTCTTGTTTAGGACAATGACATTTGTAGTTTTCCTCTGCCTCAGGATTAAAATTTAGGAAAATCACGTGACCAGCATTTTAAGATAGTCAGAGGCAAATCAGATCAAGAAACAGCGGAAACAACTGCCTTGAGAGGTCGTGAATACTCCAACAGACTGGAAGCATTCAAGAGAGAATTGGACAGCCCTCTGTCATATCTGCTTTGATTCAGATTCCTGCATTGAGCAGGAGGTTGGACTCAGTGGTCCAAAAGGGCCCTTCCAACTCTGTGAGTTTATGATTCTGTGATTTACTACTTGAGGCAGCAAATGGCAGATTTCCCAAAATCTAGAGCCCAAAACTCAGGAGTGGCAAACCTATGGCACACGTGCCAAGGGGGGCACTCAGAACCCTCTCTGTAGGCATACATGCCATTGCTCCAGCACAGATTTTGCCCCACCTCTCTGCCCAGCAGCTCAATGGGAGCACTTCCTCTCTCCCCCAGCACAGAGTTCATTCTGTCCCTTTGCCCAGCAGTCCAATGGGAGTGCTTCCTTCCTCCCCCAGCACAGAGTTTGCCCTATCCCTCTGTGGCATAGATGGCAGCCTGTGGAGTTTGGGCACTCGGTCTCTAAAAGGTTCACCATAATTACTCTAGACCAGTCCATTTATTTAGAATCCAGGCCTGTCAGTCCAAAAACTCTTGGTATAGTCTACGAGCATTCATAGGATGACAGCTTTTATTTCTATCTTTTTCTACACCAACATGGAAGCATACCAGAATGTTTAAAATGTGTCATCTTAAATTAATAAAATATGAACACATTATTAAAAATCAGAGCCATTGCAAGCATAGCAATAAAAAACGATAAAAACAGTAGCATAACCCCAGGAAATCACCGATCAGTCATATTAGAATAAAATTATTTTCAGTTGGCATTGAAAAGATAATAATGCGATCGATGCCAGTCAAGCAAGAATCAGTCTAGAGAACATTCAGCAACAGGTTTCTTCTTTCCTCCCTCTTTTCTTCCTATGCCATGATATAGGAAAAAAAATTCTCAGTAAATATCAGCAAATTTATTATTGGCTTGCAAACTAATCAAGATAAGTTTAATGTGCTTTATCAGCATTGTTTAAAAAAGACTGAGAAAGCCTCAAGATATTTCTTGTTTTTATTTAATTAACTTGTACACATCAACATGCATCTAGGGAACACAAAAGGAAGATAATCAGAAATGGTGAAATTTATTCACTAGCATTTCTATAATCTTTACTTTTTACTGTAGGGAATCAACTACACAACATTGTTCAGCACTAAAATACCTCAGTGTGATACTTGACATGACACTCTCTTTTAAGCAACATTGCCTGAATGCCAAAAGCCAAAGTTAGTACAAGGAACAACATCATAAGAAACTCACAGGCTATACATCAGGAGGTCAACTATCCATGCTGTGTACATCAGCTTTGTCCCTGTTTATCTGTGGCAGAGTATGCCATTCCAGTATGAAGTGCATCCACACATGTGAAATAAGTTGACATTCCTGTTAATGAAGCAATGTGTATAGTGACAGGATGCCTCAAACCTACACCAGCTGAGAAAATATACCCTCTTGTTGGAGAGAAGGTGCAGCATATACTAAGAGAACTAAGCAAGAGAATGACCCTTGACATCCACTGAATTGATATGTGCCTCAAGTCCACCGGCTCAGAACCAGGAGGAGCTTTATGGCAAGAACAAACATTTTTGAGGGTATGTGAGAGCAAAACCAAATTGGAAGATGGAAAAGCTCACTGGACAAAGAACAACATTAAAGAAGGATATAGCTGAGGAACTCAACCTTCCATATGTCACTTGGAGGACCCTGAACAGGGTGAGAGTTGAAGTGTCTAAGTGTAAGGCAAAAAGGTGCTCAAACGGGGAGCACTGGCAGATAGCAACATATTGTGTGAATGTGGAGAACCCGGCTCATTTGCTGGTCTGCTGACTAGTACCAGAAACATGCAGCAATGAGGACTTGATTTTGGCCAACAACAAAGCCAAGAAAGTGGCTTCATTTTGGAAATCCAAAGTTTGATCTGAATGTGAAAGAAGATGACTTGAGTTGTTACTGTATCTTCTAAGAAAAGAAGCAAGACTTCCAATCAAACAGGGAAGTAAGTTCAAAATGCAGCGGTCAGTCTTGGCTCACCTACTGCACATTGGCTTCCCATCTGTTTCTGTGCTCAATTCAAGGCATTGGTTATGACCTATAAAGCCTTAATAGTTAGGAGCTCTATACTTCTCAGGAAATAATTACTCATCCTTCTCAGGAAAGAGAGTAGGTCCTATGGAACCTCCTGTCAATGGAGCTACATCTCCAGATGCAGTTGCTGCCCTTTAGGAAGAATTTAAAAACATGTTTGGTGGGGCAGGTATGGGGTATGGGATGTACAATGACCCCAGCTCACTGGATTGTTTGATCCCCCTCCCTCCCTCAAGTTCTTAATCAGTATAATGTAGCAATTTGGTGATTTTTAATTTTTTTAAGATTTTAAATTTTTAATCTTTAATAGTTTTAAATTTGAGGTTTTTAGGAAATGTTTATGTCTTTATTGTGGTGTTTCTTATGACTTGTAAACCGCCCTGAGTCACCTCGGTGAGGGGTGTGTGTGTGTTGATAAAAATAAATAAATAAATAAATAAATAAATAAATAAATAAATAAATAATAATAATAATAATAATAATAATAATAATAATAATAATAATAATAATAATAATAATAATAATAATAATAGGGTTGTCTTAGTGGTGGCATTCTGTGGACTAAGCTTCAAATTGAGGTTTACCAGGCTCTTTCCCTCCTGATATTTAGAAAAATTGGTGAAGATAGAACTATACAAACCTTCCTTTACCAATTGCTGTTGATTGCCGTTGCCTTCTTGTTGTTCTTGTTCTTGTTCTTCTTGTTCTTCTTGTTCTTGTTCTTCTTCTTCTTGTTCTTCTTCTTCTTCTTCCTGTTGTGCCAATTGTAATCTAGTTAGATACCATATTGTGTTATATAAAGCTGTCTGGGTCCTGAGTTTTAATTTGCAAACCAGATGGATGGACTGACTGACTCATTGGTAGAAGTTTACAGGAGATTCAAAAAGTGACAGTTCAGTGTGCAGCCCCACCATGCTCCCCATTGCTTCTTCCCTCTGTGCTGCTGCTGCTTCTCTCCTTACCAGGGACATTCTGCAAGAATAAAAGGCAGAAGGACTGCATCCTGTTTTTCTGGTCTGGAAGCAAAGAAGATTCCAGTGGAAATTCATGCCTCACACCAATCCAAAGACATTAGCCCTTTGCTGCAGAGGCTCAGAAACCTCTTATCATCTCTTGTTCTCCTTTTTCTTGTAGTTTATTTCATTTCTCCTCTTTACCCAGAGTTTGGCAGCAACTGGTTACAAATGACTGGCTTCTTGTGAATTTCTGCATTGATGCACATACATGTCGGTGCAAGAACTACTGTGCAAGTAAGTTATATTCCCACCCTAGACACACCTTATCTTGTCTGAAACCTTGGGAGAGGGACTGCTGTTCTGTGCTGATGATATAGCTCATGTCCCTGCACTGCAACTTTATGAGAGATCTTCTAATGTTCCTGAAAACATTCAGATACTTAACCATTTACAGATTCTCATCACTAAATGCTTGTGAAGGTACACACGAAATGCTAATTTATGCTGTGCCTTTTAGCAGTTTCCGGTATTCTGTTGCAGATGTTAAGGTGACACAATCTAGGTTTTTTTAAAAAAAACCTGTAAAAAACCTATTATAATTAGTTTGAGAACTAGAAAAAAATTATTTTTTAAAAAAAACCTACAGTGGTAACTAACTACCCTTGTTTTGTTAGAAACTACAGTAAAACCCCTAATTATGCAAAAAGTCCATTCTGTAGGCTTTTGCTTAAATAGTTTTTTTGTGTAACTCGAAGCAAACCCATAGGAAAAATTACTTTTATGTTACTTGAAGCAATCCCATAGGAAATTGTGTTACATAAATTTATGCAAATTGGGACATTTATGTAAATCAGGACATGGTTTTAGCCCAAAATCATTATGTAAGTTGAATTTTATGTAACTCGGGGCATATGTAATTTGGGGTTTTACTATAGTAAGAAACCAGATTTCCAAACTCTGTTGCTTACACTAACAATGACTTTTGTTCATCTTGTATAATTAATACAGTCTGAAAAGCAACTTTCTCACTGAACCTTCAGTCATATAAAACTAATTCACAGGGTATCATTAAAGCTCAGGCAATAGAAAATAAAATCTGTGATAAAAATGAGAAATATAATTTAATTTACATCCATTACACTATGATTTTAAACATATCATTACATTTAACATAAGACAGCCTTGCGGCAGCATTGTTACATAGTAAATATGGTGTTGCTATTAGTCTGAACAATAAAATTTTATTAGCAAACAAATCAAGATAATAAAGAGACAACAGTAAAAGAAAGGACTTTCTGTGAGATCTTGTTGTGGATGAACATGTTACAGTAACAGTAGCCATATCTATTCCTTCCATCCAGTGGTGGAATTCAGCAGGTTCACACCAGTTTGCCAGAACTGGTAGCAGAAATCCTGGCTGGCCCTGCCCATCCAAGTTTTGAGTCCTAATTCGGGTGATACACAGGGCTTTTCCCCTGGCCATGCCCACCATACCATGCCACAGAGTAGGTAGTAAATTTTTTTGAATCCCACCACTGGGCAGGCAGGACTAGATCACCCACCCAGTCACATGGCCACACTCACAGAATAGTCCACACCCACAAAGTAGGCCATGCCCACAAAGTAGGCCACACCCACAGTGTAGTAGTAAAAAAAATTGAGCCCACCACTGCTTCCATCTGATATCTGATTGGAGTTAATTTAATTGCAAATTATTGGATAGCATTAAAGCATTACTGTTAATTTACTGAAAACGTAAAACAAGAGATAATTTTTTTTTAATACTCTGCCCTCCATATAGCTATACTTCCTAATGGTCTGTTCCCTATATGTCAGTTCCTTTGGCAATCTATGCCAGGAATTCTCAACCTGTGGCCCATTTTATGTGTCCCCCCAACTCCACCACACCAGGGAGTGCCATGGGGTGGAGGAAGGGCAAAATGGCTGCCTGGCCCCCAAAGCTGTCTGAAAGAGCATGACACGGCCCCCGGCTTTAAAAGGTTGTGAACTCCTGATTGATGGTATTATTTGCAATTCCACAACCTATAATTCATACATTAAGGACATCATTGTTATGAATCAAATCTGTACGAGCAGGGTTGATGGCATACTGTAGCACTCTGTTGTCAGCTGAGGGAGCTTGTTTCTTGGGGAAAGGAGAGGAACTCTTGAAAGAACACTGGTTCCTCCACTCAGATATTTGCTAAAATTAACCTCTTTACAAAGTTTGGCCAAGGATGTTATTTTATGGAGGGCAGGTTTCCATTTGAAGAGCTGCCAGAGACCAATCTCCCTTTGCTAGTGCCCTGTCTTTATAAGGCTAGTTAGTCTAAGTTTAATGTAAATTTTTATAACTATAAAGGAGAGCTGGGAGCCTGGAGTCATCTATCTAAGGTCAACATTGGATAACAGAACTTGGCTGTCCTCCTAATTTCAGTAAGCTATATTATAATTCACTTTACATTTTAAAAACAATGTCTTCTTTTGCATTTTTACTTGTAAACTGGCCTATGCAAATCTGCAGCCCCTTGTATTTTGTTTTGGTCAGTTAACACCTTTTCTAGTGATATGTAATTGGACATCCTAATGTCAGACATCCTTGGGACTCATTGTCAGATAAACCACACTTTACACCAGACATTCACACACAGGTGAGGAGTCACTAGAAGGGATAAAATCAGGACTGAGGTTATAAGGGAAAGAATTGGAATAGAACCAATCTTAAACTACATAGATAACAAAAAAAAAGAGGTCATTTCCCCTTTTGGAGAGAATGTCTTGGAATTCCTTAATGTAGAAGGCATCTATGGAAAGAGGAGAAGGCCTTAGACCACAAGGCAGACCTAGAGGAAAGTAGAGAGACAGCATTAGAGAAATATTAGAAGAACACCAAATAACACTGGTGGAGGCCACTAGATGTGCCAGAAGAAGAACCTTGTATCTCCTTTGACATGCAATGGGGTAAAAGAGGAAGCAAAGAATAAAAAGAAGAATGTTTTCTTTTCTAGTGATATGTAATTGGGCATCCTACCATCAGACTGCCTGAGATTCATTGTCAGACAAAGCATACTTTAACTTTTTAATTATTATTGAAATCTGTTGATTTTTATAAATTTTAAAAACTTTTTAAATTTTTATAATTGTAACTTTGAAGTTTTTGATAATGGGTTCGGGTTGTATTATGTTATGCTTTTATGATGTTGTAAACTGCCCTGGGTCGCCCCGATGAGAAGGGCGGTATAAAAATATAAATAAATAAATAAATAAATAAATAAATACTTTACCTCCGACATTCACACACCTGTCTGGCTTGTGATATGTTTTATCTTCATGGTATCATGCATATATTAACAAAATGTAGACAGCTAAAACAGGAACGTAATTGGACAGTACAGTGACAAACACTTTCATCAATGGGAATTGCATACCCAAATTTGTACATCTGGAATATACAGTATTTATTCATATATTTATTTTATTTCTATGCTGCCTTTCTCCCTATTATAGGAGTTGTGTAGATTATCAAAATGTGTGAGCAAATGTATACATTACAAAAAATGCATATTGGGAAAGGTGTTCAGAAGAAGAAAAATCTTTCAGCCATACACAAACAATAGGTATTTCATTGGTTTAGGTATCTGTCTGCAGAGCCAGAGGTTGGGCACAATTCCTCACTGTGCTTCAAGGATGAGAGCCAGCCTGTTTAGTCTTTGCCAGCCTGCATTCTCCCAGGGTAGCCCCAGAAAGAGGGGATCTTAAACCACTCCTGTATATTCTCTGCTCAGAAAATCCTGGAAAGGGTCGTCATTAAGTCAAAGTTGATTTGGTATTACACAATTGTTATTATTAAGGCGTACAAAAGTATATATTGGAAGAAATACTATCTTGCAACCAGATCTGAATAATGGGTGCAACAGGGCTGTGAATGTGATTCGGAGACAATATATATGTATGTAATAAAACCATAAGGAATAGGTATACATGAATATGTATATATTAAAACCATAAGGAACATGGAGTGGAACCTTGAAGGTACTCATTATCCTGCAGCCCACAGGCTGGATGCACCATTTCATGTGTCCCCCCAACTCCACCACACCAGGAAGTGCCATGTGGTGGAGGAAGGGCAAAATGGCTGCCCGGCCCCCAAAGCTGTCTGAGGGAGCGTGACACGGCCCCCGGCTTTAAAAGGTTGTGAACTCCTGATCGATGCTATTATTTGCAATTCCACAACCTATAATTCACACATTAAGGACATCATTGTTATGAATCAAATCTGTACGAGCAGGGTTGATGGCAGACTGTAGCACTCTGTTGTCAGCTGAGGGAGCTTGTTTCTTGGGGAAAGGAGAGGAACTCTTGAAAGAACAGCTCACCATAGAACAGTTGCCCTCACTCTGGTGTAAAGGTAAATGTAAATGACTCTAGGGTTCAGTGCTCATCTCTGTTCCATAGCCAAAGAGCCAGCGCTGTCTGCTTATGCAAATGTTTCATGGACATGTGGCAGGCATGACTAGACACATGGAACACTGCACTCTGGTGTAGATTGTACTAATTTTGCACCTCTGCATGCACAATTCTGTGTTATTTATTCCATACATTTTATTATTTATTATTATTTATTAGTTCAAATTTATATTGCCGCTCACTCGCCGAGGTGGCTCAGGGCGGCTTACAGACAATACATTATATTACATTACAATACAATATGTTGGGGTGGGCACAGGGGGAGGGGCAGCAAGGTCCTCATCCTGCCCTGGCTTCTTCCTCCCCTGGCAGTTGGTATAGGCACAGGGGGATGTCCTTATGCCAACCTCTTTCCTTTTTTGCCCTGTTCCTGTTCTGATCAATTTTCTTTCTTCTTGGAAATACATACAGGCCCATCCTACAAGTGATATGCAGTGACTGACATCAAAATAGAGATTTCAAGGGTCTATTCAACTTCCCCAAAAGCACATACATGCCAGAGAAAACCTTTTTTAAATAGTGGATAAACAACTTCCACACGCTTGCCAAGAAAGCTCATTAATGGTGTGCCAATTCCAAACCAAGTGGAGGAAAAAAACACCTATCACTCCTTCAAACAATTTGAAAAAATAAGATTTACGAACTAAAAGTTGAAGTTCAGTGTTCATCAAAGGAAGGCTGCATTTTTATTTGCTCTCCTGAAGGGCCTTAATTATGTTAGCATTTTTGTGAGTGTGTTGGAAATAGAAAAAGCAATGTGCATATCCCAGAGAACTTAGGTTTTCCAAACCAGCAGTACTGGTTGTCAGCAAATAGGAAAGATGGATGCATTCGGGCTTTTAAAACAAATTTTATAGCTCAGTGGCTTAGTCATCTGACTGCGGAGCCAGTGTTTGGGAGTTTCATTCCCCACTGGGCTTTCCCAGAAGGAAGAGTTAACCTGTATAGTCATGTGTAAACTATACAGTTCCTGGACACCACTCTGAAGAAAGGAATGGTGAACCGCTTGTGTGTAATCTCTGCTCAACATACAGTTATCATTACAGAAACACTCATGTTAAAATGTGACAGTTCTTTTTAGTGGAGCGATGTCCATTTGTTCTGAGTGCTAATCTGGATGTGGTGCCTTCCATATTACATTTAAGATGCCACAAAATGACACGACTAAAATGGTCAAAGAACAGATGGATGAAATACAGCCATACAGATGTTGTTGGACAATAGGCAGAAAAACCAATGGTAATAAATGCTGGGAGCTGCAGTCTACAACTTCTAGAGGGGTAGCAAAGGAAGTTCCCCAAGTTAAATGAGCAAATACCAATAATTTCAGGGGTGCTGTATGTTTTAAATGTAAAGGCAGCAATTAAAGTTTGGAGACATAAAGACCTTAAAGCATGCTTTCTTCTGGTCACTGCATGACCATTAAAGTTGATCCCCAGTCTAGCTTGAAAAGTTGCTCCTTTAAACTGAGCAGATGTAACAGAGCAAATCTTCATTTGACCTTTAATAATCCTGCCTGCAGGTATATCATGGTGAATGCTAATTCAGATTGAGAAAGGGAGGAATGGGTGGAGAAGTCCTTTCAGGAAAGCAAAAGAAGACAATAGGTTCATGGCATTTTTCTTAGATATGTACTATTCAATTGTATGGAAAGGCTGTGTACCAAGAAAGAGCAAAAGAAATGAGTGTGCCAAGCTTTTCTTTCAGGATTTATAATACCATGAATCAGGTAGAGGCAGGAGGTGACAGCAGTCAAAGAGTGAGGAGAGGCAAATAAATTGGTATCAAATGGCAAGTCTTGAGGGAAAGAGGAAATGGGTGCTGTTGATCTGGTCTGAGCCTAGAGCAGATGATTTGGAACAAGGAAAAAATGAGCGTGCCAAATTGCTGACTCTTGAGGGCAAGAGAGAATCTGACATGTGTACTCATCAGCCTGGGGTCAAGCCTGTTGTGCAAAGCCATTGACCCATGTTGTGGCTTTGAGGTGTTAGTACAGTTCCTGCCCTTTTCAATGTAACAGCTAGGTTTTAACCTCAAACACTTCTGCAGAAGTGTGTGTTTCCAGAAAGCTCTCCTGATCAAATTTCGAAGCATATTCTTTCCTTTCCTAGGTTTTAACATTTTTCGTTCATGGCAGAGGTCCACAAAATATACCCTATTGACTTCATGCAGCCTTCCCCAGCATTTTTGAGCTCCCAGAACCTCAGAGACAGCCCCTCATGGGAGGATTTTTATTTCTTCTCCTAGAGCAGTGATGGCAAATCTTGGTACTCCAGGTGTTCTTGGACTTCAATTACCATAAGCCCAAGTCAGCACTCCTGCTGATCAGGGCTTCTGGGATTTGAAGTTCCAAATGCCTGGAGTGCCAAGGTTTGCCATCACTGTCCTAGAGAATTTCAGGTATAGAATTTTTTGCTTAGAGAGGGCAGTTTTCCTTTGATGAACACTGAATCTGAATGTCTCCAAATTGGGGGGGGGGGGATCAGATCTAGGCATACAGTTATCTCCTGTTATGTTTTTGTTTTTGAATTTGTCAATATTTGGCTATTTCCAGGCCTGCTGTGGTTTTCCAGACTCCAATCCCATCACAGTTGTCCACTGCTCACTTTAAGAGAATATTTCAGATTCAGAGGCCAAAATCAAGTTGCTTAGGTCCAAGAGAAATAGGACTTCACTAAAATTAGGTCATCAAGTTCAAACCATGAATGTTTAACTTTCCTGGTGCAGTTCAATGTGGTTAACAATAGAAATAATAACACATGAAAAAACCAAACAAAATGTAAAATATCAACAGCAGAAACAAAACCAATAAAAAAGCAAGATAGGTTTTTATGTAGTTAATGTTTTTTTAAACTTGAGATAAGATCAAACTGAAGGTATCACAGAAAGTTGAACTGAAAGGTCTGGGTGACTTTTGTGAACCTTCTTATGCTCTTCAAAATTTGTCTGCCTTTTGAAATGTTATTTCCATGGACATATGGAGGGGCATGAAAATGCCTCAGAGAGGGCAAGTTGTGACATAATTGGATACATGGTGATGATGTTACAGAAGGTATACAAACTGCCCTCAGCAGGAGTGGATTGTGCTTATTACGCAGAGGAGAGGACAATAAACAGTGGTAGGTGGGAACTAGAGGAAAACATAGGTATCCGCATGGGGATTCTCTTTCTCTCTCTTTCTGACACACAGATGGACAATCATTCATGCATATTCACACAAAGGAGCCCTTTACCTCTGGTATGGAGACAGGAAGCAGTGAGCTGAATTGAGGAAGGCAAAGCCTGAAGTGTAGTAGTAACCCACTTGCCATTTTAGATGCACTGTCACCAGCCCCCAGTCTCAAAGAGCCCAGTTAAAATAAGAACTTCTTTAAAGTCCCGATCAAACCCTGGACTGCCAAAATGAAGCCACCTTCTTGGCTTTACTGTTGACCAAACATACCGGTATGTCCTCATTGATGCATGTTTTCAACAGTAGTTGGCAGACCAGTAAATGAGCCAGATCCTGTATCTCCACATTCACACAGCATGTTGTTGTCCATCAGCATCTCCCACTTGAGCATGTTGGTCTTGCATTTAGGGACTTCAACCCTCAGCCTATAAGAGCTAAACTTGTCTGAGATGGCATTCTTAATTTCACAAGTGCTAGCGTATCAATGCTGACAGCCAATGTCTGTGATGGTGAAGCTTGGCACTCCAGATGTTCTTGGACTTCAGTTCCCAGAAGCCCAAACACCCTGTTAATCCACACAGATAGGTTTACTGTGATTCATCCAACCTGAGCTACCCTAGTCGCTCCCGGATGCGGAAGTAAAATGTGCCCGTACGGAGTGACGAGGGCGGCGTGGGCCAGGTGAATTGCAGTAAACCCATTTGTGTGGATTCACAGGGTGTTTGGGCTTCTGGGAATTGAAGTCCAAGAATATCTGGAGTGCCATGGTTCACCATCATGGGCCTATGTTTTACTTTCCGAGCTGATGCATGAGGGGAAAGATATATTTGGACTAGATATATTTGGCAGTAGCTGCAGTCTCCAATTGGTCCCAGTACTCTAAAAGTGTCTGTTTTCAAGAAATACCAACACAACAGGGCAGTGTTTTATTCACTTGTGTCACTGCAGTAGCCAAAACTTTAAAGAAAGAGGAAGAAATTAATATTAATCACTTTGCTTGTTGTTTGAAATCAGCAGCACTGGCCCTTAGCAGTCACAAGGACATCTGCTACAACCCACTAAGGATGCTTGAACAATTTCGCCTTTGTGAACTCCAATATAAATTGACCTCTGCTTTGCATCAAAATTAATGCTGGCTCATTTTTCACATTTCCTAAATGTTCAAACATAATTTGGTACTGAAATGATCTGTCAATCTGGATTTAAACAGAAGGATTTTAAGGGGGATATATATGGTGTGTGTGTGTGTGTATACACACACACACACACACACACAAATGTAAATTTTCCTACAAAGCCAGTGCAAAAATTCTTCATTACATGAATCATTTACCTCTTTATCTTACAGGTTTGCAGAATCCACTATGATGTTAGTTTGAGGCCTGATTCTGACTTTGCAAAACAGCCCAAGCAGACATGGAATAATCATGAAACCCCTGATTTGACTGCAGTCCAAATAAAATCCTATTTTAAAAACTGAAATTGTTGTTCATCCCAGTGGCTCTCATTGGAAATCAACACACAGCTCTAACAATTTTCTATTGCCAGAGCTGGACGGAATTTGTTGCATAGCAAAACCTCAGGAAGTGATTACACCTGTCATATTTGAGAGAAACTAACACCAGCACATTGGCACTTTAAACTGAAATAGAGATTTTTTTCCAAAAAGAAAACTATTAATAACTTTCTTCTTTCATGGCTGAACTGGATGAAATATGCTCAGATACTTGCTCCTTCCAAGGGATTGGTTCTCCCAGCTTCCAAAAAGCGAGTGCAGACTGTTTTGCAGAACAGCAGACATTACAGACTGAAGGTATATTAAAAAGAGCTATTTTAAGGTTATTTGTATGATAGTTTCGTGAATAATGGTGTTTAATTGGCATCTATTGTTTGAAACGCTAAGCTTGACAATGGCTAATTTTACATTTGTATGAAAGAATTCAATGAAGTTTTCAGTTGTGTCACCAAATGTACAAATAATTGTGCAACCTGCTCAACCAGTGGTACAAAAAAAAATAGTATGTCTAATGTGGAGCATATATAGCAACAAATACAGAAGAATTTGAACATTTTCCATGAAAGCAATTGATAATATACCTTCCTACATCATATGCATTACACTGAAAAAGTATAAACAATACAGGATCAGTTCTCAGTTATATAGCTGTAAAATTTGCCCCATCCCCCCAAGCCTGGAGATTCTAGTACTCTGGTTAAAAATCACCAATCATAAAATTATACCATCTCTTTTCTCTTTTAAATCTAATATTTTGTCAATGGATGTGAGATGAAAGACAACAACTTTAGGAGCCACACTGCCTGTCCTCTCGTTCCTGGTTTCTGCAAGATCTCCTAATTTGTTCCTGGCTCCTGTTGATTGTTGCTGCACCTTTTCTAGCTCCTGGCTCCTAGAAGTCCATCCTCACTTTGCTCCTCCCCTCCCCCTCCTCCTTCTTCATCATGTCCAAATCTGAGTATTGGCAATAATCATGGCCATCAGGCATGAACACTGTCCTGGGAGCAATATAATGCAGTGGCCTGACCTCTGCATTGCAGCATGACACTCATACTACCAATCCAAATCTGCGAGTCACTTTATGGTCCTGAGCCCTCCTGGTCACCTCACTTCTGGCTCATTTGGACTACTCCTTCATTGTCTGGACTAATCCTGTTTTCCTGACTTGATTTGGTTTTGGACTGTGGACTGAGATGTAGTTACTGTTCAGCCTGTTACCTGGTTGTCCCAGGTCCTAGCATTTGTGTTATTTGGCAGCTGGCCAAACTCAGATCCTGACATAGACCCTAGGGCAGGTAACTGGGCTCCTGCTCCTGTGGCTGTTAATGAATACTGAAGATAATGACTGGATTTAATTGTATCTTGTTAAGTTCTCTTGGACAAAACAGAACTATGTCCAGTCAGTTCTAGGCACCAAAAAAATATTGATAGCCTATGCAAAACAAGATAACTAACCTCTACCTGATGCTTTTTAAATACACTTCCCCAGATAGATTTGTGCTCTTTACCATTGATTTGTGATGCTGATATATGCCCTGGGAGCACATATAGCCATTTCTTCAATGTCTTTTTTCTCTCTTTGTTTTTATTGTCAGATGGCATTTGAAAGGGCAGGAGCTAGCACTTCTGTCCTCGGGAGTATTAATAGGCAAGTGGAGCCTTCCGGTTTTACTGCTGCCACATGCTAAGAAGCATAATGTAATGGAAGAGAAAGCAGTCAGCAGAGGATCACCTGTGGAGGCAGATGACGGTAAGAAGTAATTGTGTTTTACATGCCTCAGAGCAAAAATTGAGAGACTCCTGTCCACCGGTTCAACAAGAGAGGCAAAAAGCAATTTACAGGCACAGTTGTCCTATGATACTTTCTGTTTAAACACCAATTCCCACTGTTGGCTTTGACCTGCAACACCCTTAATGGCTTGGGCACGACTTAAATAGGGATGGAATCCTTTACCCAGGAATAAACCATGCACACTTCTCATTCTCCAACTGATCCTTTCTAAACAAAACAGAAAAGGAAGGAACAGGCATTGTACTCTGTGAGCAAGTAAATAGGTGGTTGAAATATTAAATCAGTGATTGAGAATCAGGATTTGGAAAATTAAAACTGACGATTCTCTGGTCAACAAGAGCAAAAGCTCTCTGTTCTTACTTTCTCAAAATAAGATTTTAACAATTTCTCAAATAGTTGCTGCCTCTCCCCACCTTAGACAATTTAAAGAGTGTTTTAAAACTGTTTTTGCCCTTTTTAAGTATGTAGCTACAACTTTTACAGCTGATCCTGTGTGGGTGAACTAACGTTTCTGATTAGTATTTGTGGCAGAGTGTTAAACCAAAACTCTGATTTGAGAATTCAGTCCCAACAGGCTGAAAGCTGGTTCAGTCTTCCATGGTTTGTAAAATGAGCTTATTGGGAGCAAATATTACCTTGTGGTCTGCTCAGAGAATGCTTTAAGTGCAATGGGATGGCATATAATTGTACAGTGATTGCTAATCCTATCACTATAGAGGTTCACTTTCCTCTTTACTATTCGGAAAGTATGTTTGCATGAATGTTGTGACTCTGTGGGCAACCTGGAGGCCTAGTGTGTCCACAGGCTAAATTATCTTTTGTTTCTGGTTCAGCAAATGTGAGCCATCTGCCTCCTTTTCTCTAAGAATGCTCAAATAGCATGTTATATCTGCTAATTCTCTGATATCTCCTTCTTTGTTAAAATGGCATATAATCTCTTTCGATTCCTATTCCCTGTGAATAGCTGGAATCAGGTCATCTGCATAGGCAACAATATAGGTTAAATGTCCATTTCTCCTTTTTGTATATAAGCACTTTTTGTCTGGCCAGACATTCCTCTATGATGGAGTAGACCATACAGCCAGTGACTCAATGCCAAGTGTTGGGCAGTGGTAAATAACCTGGCTCCTCCAAGAGGTCAACAGCTATGAGCGGATGAGCCCCTTTGGGTGGAGTGTTGGCCCCCACAGTGTAGGAAATGCCACTGGAAACCATCACATTGGGCTCAACGGCAAAATGAGCAGAGAAGGAACCATTTCACTTCTGATTCCCAATGGTCATAGAGGTAGAAGAGGCCATGCCAGATGGACTGGCTGTGAAGGCACCCCTTGTAATATCTTCAAGTCTGTGGCAGTCCACTGGAGTCCCAGTGTTAAATCCTGCACGTCTCATTTCATATGTGCCTCAGGAGATGATCACAGTGTGTGGGTCACTTCATGGCAACCTGGGATCCACCTTAAACAAATTCATGACAGAGGCATTTTTCCTGAAAACGATTTCCAAGAAAAAATGTATGCTTGTATACCAGTAGCAGCTGACGATGATATAAGCACTTATATGTATCATTTTGCTTGAAACCTTGTTGCAGCAACATCTTCTTTAGTTTCTCATTCCAGGTCTACACTGCTTGTTTCACTCTACACAGTTTGCAGACAAAAACAGGATGTTGCTGATTAATGAAGCTCGGTGGCTGTTCCATGTACATCTCCTCTGCAATTTCTCCGTGGAGAAATTCAGTCTTCACATCTAGGTGGTTGACATGCTTACCATCAAGCATTCCTAATGCTTAACAACAGGAGCAAATGTTTCACTGACATATTCTCCATACTTTTGCAGAAACCCTTTGGGAACTAGCCTTACCTTGTAGTATTTTCTGTCTGCATCTTGTTTCACATTGAAGACTTCAAAACTCAAATCTTTATTACTGTCTAAGATCAGTATAGTACAGCAGAAACAGAAGCTAAGAAGAGCACATGTAATATTTTAAGAGGAGTATTTCTGCTCAGAGTTAAGGAGTAGTAAATTTAGTACTTAAGATTATGATTATAACTACAGTTGTACCACGCTTAAAGAGCATAATGCGTTCCACCAGATTGCTCTTTAAGCGAGTTTAATCTTTAAGTGAAACATCATTGTAAGTGACGAATTGTGACTTCTGGAGTGGGGGGGGGGATTGTGAACCCCGATTTAGTTGTTAAGCGAGTTTTTGGTTGGTTTTATTTGTTAAGTGAAGCGAACATTCAGAGAAAATTCTGCTCTTTAAGCAAGGCACTCTTTATGCAAGGTTTGAATGCACTATTAAACCTATGATGTTGTGCTGATAGTTTATTTAGCTAAGGACTTGCTGCAATTGTTCTTCTGATCTTACATGCTGCAGTGCACAACCAGCCAGTTCAAAAATGGGCAAAAATAGCAAATCTTTTCAGCTAGTGGTGACTTAATTAAAGGAGGAGATAAATAAATGCAATACTTAGAAAACAACAAACCTGAACAAATACTTGTTGACTACTGTAACTTTCTAACTGCCTTTGGGCCCATAACCTGTTAAATGCATATTTAGAACATCTAGGGTCAGTTTGACTTCAGGGACAAACTGTGCATTTTGTCCCTGATGTCAGGGCTTTTTTTTTTAGTGTTGTTCGATGCATGCATCGGACAACGCTAAAAATCAGATAACGTCATGACTTGTGGAACCAAGTCATAACGTTATCCGATGTTCTACTGTACAATATTATGCTTTGTATCCAAAGGAGGACATGTTTTTAACTGATCTTCTTGAATATGTAGTCGATTTTCAGATTTCCTTTAAAAGCTTTTTTAAATGGAGATTTGGAATGTGTATTTTAGTTCTGATGTGATGCATTTTTATTAGCCTGCTGATCATTCACAAGGGTTAGGTATGCACTGAGAAAATACATATTGAATAAATAAGTAAATATTCACAACAGCCCACAGTAGAACATAATAAATTATTGTTTTATATAAAAATTGCTCAAATTCAGCTACTTGTACATACCACCATCATTTATTTTCCTGGTAAACCAAAAAACAAATTTGGTTCATATAGATTGTGAACCTTCTTTCAAAATAATTACCTAAAACACAATTAAAAGTAAGATATCCATCATTCCTGTATTTTACAGTTTATTAGAAAATATACCTGGATTGTATACTCAGGAGAGTCATTCCTGTAAAAAGATGAGTTGTTTTTCTTTTTTCTTAAAAAGAATCCTGTTATAATGCAGACTTAAACTATAGAAAACAGTGAAAAGAAAGAGGGACTGAGGGAATAAATCTTTTTTCCAAGTTCGTTTAATTTGAGGGTCTGTCAAAGCTTTTGCAATTGAGCTGTCAGCTCATGAGGAATACAAATAAACTGCCTTATATTAACTGCTTAATGTGGAAACTTTAAAGATTCAAGCTGATGTTCTTCAAAATTAAAAGCACAATTCATACTACATTGAAGATCAACACAAAATGCTATCTGATTAAAATTCAGTGACTCCATGTGAATCTCTCCTTGTGCTGCATGCACAACATAGAGTCATAGAATAACTGAGTTGGAAGGGGCCTTTTAGGCAGTGGTGGGCATCAGCAGGTACACACCAGTTCGCCAGAACCAGCAGCAGAAATTCTGGCGAATTTCCAAAGTTTTGGAATAAAGTAGTCCTAATTCGTGTGCAACACAGGGCTTTCCCCTTGGCCATGCCCACCATACCATACCCACAGTGTGGTATTAATTTTTTTTGGAGCCCACCACTGCTCTTATGGCATTGAGTCTAACCCCTCCTGCTCAATGCAGGAATCCAAATCAAAGAAGATCTGACAGAGGGTTGTCCAATTCTCTCTTGAATATTTCCAGTGTTGGAGCACTTACCATCTCTCAAGGTAGTTGGTTCCACTGTTATACTGCTCTTACAGTTTAGACATATTTCCTAATATTAAGTCTATATTTGGCTTCATGTATTTTCAGCCCATTATTATGTTCCATGTTATGCAAGATAATCTCTGCTTAGAAGTAAATATAAAGCCTGCAACCCCAAAAAAAAAAAAAAGGGAGGGGGGAGAAATCTGGCATGCCTTTCATTCCCTTTATACCTTATTCCAGTCAAATATAATCATATTTATTCAATATGTATTACATTTCTGTCCAGATTCTCTTGCATTTCCTCTCTCCAGTAACTCAGGGGAACCTGTTCTAGAGTTTTCTTGAATTAACAACAAGAATGTCAACTGGGCATAATCGTTTTCCTTGGAATTTCAGGAACTAAACATGAAACTAGAAAGTGGGGAGAACTTCCTTATGATAACATAAGAAAGCGTCCAGGTGACATCACAAGAGTAGGCAGGCAAAGGTTAAGAAGGAAGGAGTCACAATGGACTTGTGTTGAATCAGTAAGTGCTGGAACCAGCTGGTAGTAAGTGGAAATAAATGCTCAGATTTTAAATCATGCACGCATGCATGCACGTACAGAAACACACAGAAGGACAGACTGATGGCAGGCATCACACTCCATGATACTTATCCCTATGCAATAAGATAACAGTTATCACCTTATAATGTTGCACATTTACAGAACAGAGTAAAAATTGACCTTGCAGATGCACACATTCTATCTGAGTGCAGCAAATAAACAAATTTTGAAAGCAGAATAAACCAATCAACCAAAAGGCCCCCTCTCTATTTCATAGCAATAAGAATTCTTTGTTGTGCTTTCTAGTCTATGATGCAAGAATGAATCAGTTTATGATCTACGTCCCCAGTTGCCTACAACTGAATCTCAAGACTTCATTATTTGGGGAAAGTAAATAACATGCACTTTTCTAAATTAAATGTCAGTAGAAAAATTCCAGGCTAAAGTGACAGTTTCCAGCTTCAGAAACATTTATAATCTTCTTGATCTTCTAAACAAAGAACAAAACAGCAACAAAACCCTGTTTCTACGTCTGGGGGAAAGATGATTCTGTAAAATGCTCCTTCTTTTCTGTGAATAAACAATGTTCTTTCCTGAAACCAAATAAGTAAAATCCTCATCTTACAATGATATCAGAACAGAGTATATGAAATCATTGATTACAGGAACCCTAAAACAGCTAAAAGGTTGTCATCATAATAAAAATCAAATTAAATATAATGAAAAGTGATTCCTGTTCAAATTAATCTTTGTTCTCTATGAATATAACATTTTCTTCAATAAGCTTCATATAAGATTGCCTTTAATAATAATGTAAAGCCAGTCTCATTGGCTTGATGAGCATATGCCAAGAGATTTGCAATCCCAGGGAAATATTCCTTTCAAAATCAAATTAAGTGTACCATTTCTGGAGACACATACATCTGGATACTTGGCAGGTTGCAACTGCACATAACAAAACTAACATCAAACTGTGTCAAGCAGTTATAAACACTGTCAGTAATAAAAGCATTTACATAGATTGATTTCATATCTTTTTGTCAAAAGTAATTTTCTCTAGAGATTCCAATTAATACAGACAGATGGTTAGATTTCTGACAGAGAAGTGGAAATAGAACCCATTGTTTATCTTACACAATTGTTTCAAGTACAATCAAAGTCCTAGCAACTCAATCCTCTAAAAGCTTGTCAGGCTTGGCAGTTTTTGTTATTGAGTGGGGAGATGTAGAAGAGGGCCTACAGAGAGGCACTATTCCAGTTCCAAAAGAGAGATGCCTCACCACCTGGTTCACTGAAAATATGGACCCATGGGTGCAACTGCTTTTACTTTAACTTCTACCCCAAATAGGTACGAAAGATCAATTCCACACTAGTAACAAAGACATGAAATGAAACGTGGACTTTGATCTTGCCTACTTTCACAAACAGCACATTTGCAATGTAGGACACAGTTCTGTGTAAGTGGGATATGGCTTTCGCCCTCTTGAGAGAATCAAATAGTGACATTTCATCTCTTGCGTTTGCTCGAGGTGGGTGTTAGGAGTCAATAAGAATACATTAATGTACCTACATTTTGAGTAAGGATAGAGGGGTAGATCTGTGTTCTGAGTTTTCTTATTTTGGGAGGTTTCACTTCATCCATTTTTATTTTTAGCTACCCCGTATATGCCGGCATATAAGACGACTGGGCGTATAAGATGATCCCCCAACATTTCCACTCAAAATATAGTTTGTTATATACTCGCCATATAAGACTACCCCCTCTTCCGCACACCTTCCACACACCAAATAAAACATAAAAGAACATCAGATTTGATTTCAACATCTCCCTGTGGCCGGCACTAGTGCGCAAGTGCACAAGTGCGAGCTCTGAGTAGACAAGGGGCGGTGCGGTGCGGAGCACCACTGCTTCCTGCCGAGCAGAACGGGCCAGGCACACCGAAGAGGCTGGCATCCCTGTCTCGCTGCTGATGCTCGCCACGGCCACGCTGGTTACCGCGCAATACTGGATGGTATGTAGAATGAGGTGGGTGGGCATCGGGAGGCCACTATGGGCACCAGGCGGGCATCGGGAGGCCACTATGGGCACCGGGCGAGCATCGGGAGGCCACTATGGGCAGCCATGTCTATCCCAACTGAAGTGCACCCGGCGTATAAGACGACCCTCCCACTTGGAAGCATGTTTTTCAGGGGGGAAAAGTAGTCTTATACGCCAGCATATACAGTATATATTTAAGACTTTCTTTCCTTGCAGAATTTTACTGCTTTTTGAAACACTAAGAAAAAAAATCTGTCTTAGCAACCAAAGAAGCATTCAAAAAGTATCCCAAACTTTTGGACATCAGCCATTTAATAACTGAAGGTGGTACTAGATACCATATACAGACTTTAATTAATTAAAAACATTTAATCTTAAAAATAAAAAGAACCCTTAGATACACACCCCTAGGATCTACATCGATTTCAGGTGTCTAGGTTCCACAGTACTGGTGCTGCACATTGACAACATCTTGTTTTTTTGGTTTGTTGTTGTTTTGATGTCATTGGGATATTGTTTTTGGGTTTGTTTGTTTGATTTCATATGGCTATGATTTTTGAGAGAGATGAGGACCAGGGCCATTCCTCAAGATGGACATGATTGTACCTTTTATAGCTGATTTCATTTCTTTCCCATTGAATCTTTTTAGTCTTTAACTCCCTAAACCTGCAAAGCCTATTTTATTTACACCATTGCAGTTAGAAAATCTGTGCAAAAGTGGGGCTGTAACATTATTAATGTACAGCTGTTACATTACAGGCCTGAGATGAGGATGCTATTGATATAATTTAAACAGGATACACATGGCTGCTAAATGGAAATATAAATTACATTTGATATTCATACTGGAGTCTGATACTATTATGGTAAAGGATATAAATTTTACACGCAGAGTATGTTCACAAATGTCCGCAGTAATGAGACCGACTCCTTGTGCCAATATCATTGCCACATAAAAACATAGTAATAAAGATATAGCTCAGTGATTCTCTTTAGTGTATGTATATTTGTATGTGTATATGTAAATTTTGACTATAAAGTCTCAGTGGTATTGCTACCAAACATAATCAAGCCTTATAGGAATCCCAGCATGAGACATAATTTTCCCTAAACACATATCCTGTTCTCATTAGTCATATAGGAAATCCTCAAACTATCACATACTACCTGAAACCTTAATATAAAAATGTTAAGGTTTGAACCTTACATGGGAATATTTCTACTTTATCTAAAGTGGTTCAGAAATAAAAAAATAAAATAAAATATTTTTTTACACCTAATTTTCAGGAGGAAAACAAAAATAGAACTAATGGTTTAAATCATTACCTTCGATAGCTCTGGGCATAGGAGGAGCATCCCTGAAAAGTGGGGAACTTTATGAATACACTTGGGCGTCCTCTGGGTAACAGCACTGAGCTGCTCAATCCTTCTGATCCAGAATCACTGAACAGTATTTTACAATGCTCTGTCATGAAAAAGAAAAGAAAGGATAGTAATAACCTTAACAAGTTGAATACCAACTGCTCACTGGCAAAACAGAAGAACAAAGTGAAGCCTCTGTGTTGCATAGCATGAAGATGTCTGGCCGGACATCCCACTATGGTAATGGAGTAGACTGTACAGCCAGAAATTCAACTTCGAGTGTTGGGTGGCAGTAAATAACCTGACTTCCTAAAGGGGCCAACTGCTATGGGAAGATGAGGCCCTTTAGGTGGGGTGATGGCCCCCTCAGCGAAGGAAATGCGACTGGAAACCATCATATTGGGCCCAACGGCAAAATGAGCAGAGGAGGAACTCTGATTCCCAATGGTCATGGAGGTGGGATAGGCCATGCCAGATGGACTGGCTGTGAAGGTGTACTTTGTCCATATCCTCAAGGCTGTGGCAGTCCATTGTAGTCCCGGTGTTCAATCCTGCATGTCTCATTTCATATGTGCTGCAGGAGATGGCTCCAAGATCACAGTGTGGCAAGGTGGGATCCACCTTAAACAAATTCATGCCAATGGCATTTTTCCTGCTTCAGGACAAAATGCATTCTCGGATACGAGTTGCAGCGGCCAACGGCATAGCATGGGTACACAGAAATGATTGCTAAAAGTATTAATAAAACACTCTACAGCTCACTGTAGAAGACTGTGAATTGGTGATGTGTGCCTGTTTATTCCACTGTTCAAATATCATTGGTGGAATATATAAATCAAATAAATAAATAAATATTCAAAGGTATTGCTGTCATTTTTTTTAATCCTTCAGCTGCATTTGAACTGGACAGACCTACGCATGCAGGTCATCTTCTGAGCAAGGGCGGCCTTAACCTTTACCAAGTTCCCTTCCTTAAATTTACTCTTACTTTACAAAAATGGATACTATGGTTTTTACATACCTGATCAATTAAATTTTGGATGTTTCCTTCCCCCCTCCTCTCAAGAAAGAATATAATTGGTGGATTTTCATGTTCATTATTTCTTAGAGGCATAATGGGTATAGAAGGTTAGGTATATATGCCTGAGGTAATATAACTAAGTTAAGAACAGAAGCTGTTAATGACCATGGTGAGCTGGAGCTGTTTAAGAGGTTTTAATTTTTCCTTAGCCAGCTCTTTGAATAATTTATGCAAGAAATCAATGAAGACATATTCTTGATATCTGACCATTTGAAACAGATTATAGTAAATGAATTTAAACAGGCATGGTGTGTTTGGACATTGACAGGAAGGATCTACATTTTGATCAAAGTGATTTTTAAATCAATTATTGACTCCAGGTAAAAGGGCATTTTGAAATAAATTATTGGTGAAAAACAAAGTACATGAAATATTAATTGTGCTTTGTTCGCTTCTCACCATTAGATATTTTTCCGATACCAGTATACCAATTTCCCTAAATATCATCCTCTGTGTATATTCCATTCAAATATCACCTGAAATTGATGCTTTGATTTTCTCTGTGGTTGATTATCTTCAGGGATGTCCTTGAAATTTAAAACCATCTTCTTAAAATTGATGCCTAAATAGTATAGCCCAAGTATTAAGTTGAGGAGTAGTTTTATTTTACAGGTATTTTCCATACAGCTTCTGAAAATCAGCCATAATTTCAATGAATCATAAAACCTATAGGTATATATTTGGTAGATCCTTTTGTTTGGCATTGGACGATTGCTAGGACAACATACGTTCTTAGGAAGGCTTCTGAGAAATGGCTCTGATTGGACTGGATACACGGTGTGTGATTTGTTTTGTAGGTTTTTTTAAAAATCTCAATTTAGACATAAATGGGTTTGTCATTGCTTCTCTTCAAAAAACAAAAAACACCTTCTAGATGAACTCTGGTGATGAGTGTGTAAACCATAGCTAATTCCCCTAAAGCCCTAAGAGCAATCTGCTAGATTCAAGGCATCAAATACAATGTCAGCCCCAATTATACTAGATCCAATGGAACATATGCCACTCAATAAGTCTTGTCTAGGGCTAGTACTGTGTGTATCTCATTATCTTTTGTAGAGGAGATGTCTCAGGTGGTACTAATTAAACAGGACATCTTCTTGTCCAGTCCAGAGATTTATCAGAAAGCTCTATCATTATTACTATTAGTGAGATTAAATCCCATTGTGATTATCATGGAAGTTATCAAAATTTACTGCAAGAAATATGTGTAGGGATTCTTAGCACAGATACATTCAATTCGAGCCTCCGGCATCCTTGGAGTCGGTGCCTCCAGGTGCTATCCCCAAGGGAGTTGGATGCCCGAGTCTTGAGCCTCTGGCACCCTTAGAGTCAGCGCCTGCAGGCGCTGACTCCAAGGGAGCTGGATGCCTGAGGTTCGAACCTCTGGCACCCTTGGAGTTGGCACCTCCAGGCGCTGGCCCCAAGGGAGCCGGATGCCCGAGCTTCCAGCCTCCGACATCCTTGGAGTCGGTGCCTCCAGGTGCTGGCCCCAAGGGAGTCGGATGCTTAAACCTCAGGCGGATGCCTCCCCAAAGTCTCCCTCAGGTCCTGGGCCCTGTGCTCAACATTTTCATAAATGACTTGGATGAGGGAGTGGAGGATATTCTCATTACATTTTCAGATGAGACCAAACTGGGTGAAAGAGCTAATAGCTTGGAAGACAGGCACAGAATTCACAAAAATCTAGATAGGTTAGAACACTGGTCTGAAACCAACAGAATGAAATTTAAAAGAGTTCATTGCAAAGTTTTACACCTAGGGAACAAAAACCAAATGTACACTTGCAAGATGGAGGAGACATGACTATTACTGAGAAGGATCTTGGAATTGTTGTAGATCACAGGCTAAATATAAATCAACAGTGCGATGTGGTCACAAAAAGGCTAAAGCTGTTTTAGGCTGTATTAACAAAAGTATAGTCTCAAAAACCTGTGAGTTACTAGTCCCCATCTATTCAGCACTAGTTGGACCACAGAGTGCTGTGTCCAATTCTGGACATCACATTTCAATAAAGATGCAAACAAATTAGAGCAGGTACAAAGAAGGGCAACAAGGATGATCAGGTCTGGAAACCAAGCCATATGAAGAAAGACTGAATGAACTGGGCATGTTTAGCCTTGAGAAAAGGAGATTGAGAAGGGATATGATAGCACTCTTGAAATACCTGAAAGGTGACCATAAAGGGGAAGGGAAGGATCTGTTCTCTATAATCTCAGAGTGCAGGATGCATAATAAGGGACTCATACTAAAGGAAGCCAAATATAGGCTGAGTATTAGGAAAAACTTCTTAATGGTTAGAGCAGTAGAGTAGTGGAACCAACTGCCTTGAGAGATGTTGAGTGCTCCAACACTGGAAGCATTCAAGAGAACCATCTGTCATATCTGCTTTGATTAGGATTCCTTCATTGAGCAAGGGGTTGGACTCAATGGCCTCAAAGGCCCCTTCTCTCTCATTTATTCTATGATTCTATGAAATGTGATTCATAAGATAAGTGAGGAAAAATTAAAGTGGGAATAGTTGCCTCAGATGTTTTTAAGCATATCATTTGGTGGAGTGGCTAGCATTAAGAAAATGATCAAGGTAATGGGGTTTGGAGTATGGTTGCAAGATATTATACAACAATTACACTAAAAACTGTTGCTTGGGTGACAATGAATAATGAAATGACTGAACAAATTTATCTAGGTCTTCGTACTGAGCAAGGATGTCCTGTTACATCCATTATTATTTACATTAGTAATAGAACTGCTGGCAAATGTAATAATAGACAATGGGTTAATAAAAGGAATGAGACATAAAAAGTAAAATTAATTTATTTGCAGATGACACTTTGTTAACTATTGAAGATCCATTAAAGGCGGTAGAGAATATCAAGGTGAATGTGGAATTTTTTGGAAAGGTAATGGGATTACAAATAAATTGGATGAAGTCAGAAATCATTTTATGTAATTGTGACAGGGAGGGGGAAGATAAGATTAAAGAGAAATTTAATATTATAATAAATTAAGGTATTAAGTATTTAGGCATAGGTATTACAAGGAATTTGCAAGATTTAAAGAAAGCTAATTTTGTTAAATTGAAACAGGAGGTGAAGGAAAAATTAAATAGCTATAGAAGATTAGTATTATCATAGTTTAGGATAACTGTGATATGAAAAATGATACGTAGAATCAATTTATTTCTAATGCTATCAATAATGGTAACAGACAAAGAGTTAAAAGATTGGCAGAATATAATAAATGAATTTTGTAATGGGGTTAAAAAACCCTAATGAGATAATGCATAATAACATAGAATTTCATGATGCTTAAGAGAATTTGGAGCATATTTTTGAGGAAAAAATTAAACTTTTATAAGATATAAGGTATAGCTTTCATAAAATATAAATAACCTTTTATTTTAAAATATGTGACAAATCTGGAGTGAATATAAGAAAATATTTATTCCAGTTGATCCCAACATGGGGCCCAGTAGCCTAAATTGGCTGGTTAGTGCTTTGGGGAATTGATTTAGGCTTCTAGAAATTGAAGTCCAAAAACCAAAGATTGGGAAACACTGATTTAGTCCGATTGTTTCCCCCTTAAGTCAGATAGAATGTAAAAAAACAGTTCAGTAAATACTGTAGTCTGAATATGAAAAATAGGTTATTGAATTGAATGATTGGTTAAAGAAAATAACTAATAGAGATCTGTTAAAGGATATACTAGAAGGTGAAGGAGAAAGGATATCAAGTTATAATGTGATTCAATTGGATCAATGGACTAAAAGCTGGGTAAATTTGAGGAATTAATAGTGCAGAGGGGACTGATGAATAAAAAAAGGAAAGGATTAATAACTCGATTTTATAGATTATTAGTAGAGGCAGAGTCTAAGAATAATTAGGGAAATGAATTTAGGAAAGGAAATAAATAATGAGGAATGGAGAAGTTTATGGAAGAAAAAAATTAAAGAATATGTATGTAAGGATTAAATTATTGTTTGAAAACAATATGAAGATTGTATTTAACACCAGTAAAATGAATTGTAATGATTCAAAATATTGTGCAACATGCTGGAGATGTAACCAAGCTTTTGGAACCTATTTTAATTTTTAGTAGAACTATGAGGAGAAATTGGTCTTTAACTAAACGAATTAAATCTTGTCTATAAAACTTGATATATGACAAAAATAGCATTATTATCCATTATTATCCATTATTATTTGAGATGTTCAATTGAAATGAAGAGAAAAAAGAGAGAAAAGTATTAATTACAATCTTGGTAACTGCAGCAAGATTAATTATAACAAAAAATCAGAAAGTAAGCTATAAATTTCAGCATTGAATGGTATAAAGAAACCTAGAATAAAGCAATAAGTGATAAATTAACATTTGAGATTAAAGTAGAAAAAGGATTGTCAAAAGACGATAGCTTTAAATATAAATGAAGAGAGCTTTATAGAATCTGTCCTATTGAAAGGGAAAGGTCAGATGAAACAATGCATTTTTGGAGGGAAATTGGGTTCAGCAACTACAACAGAAAAAACAAAGAACAGGAATAGATATTCTAATCTAAAGAGTCCTGGAGATGGTGGTGGGCACTGTGTTAAACAAAAGGCAAAACAAATGGGGCAATTTAGATGAAACAGGATGCTTAGCACAGCAGATCAAAAGAAGGGGAGGGACAGGAAAGGGGGAGGAGAAATACAGTGTTCCAAGGAACAATACTGTATAGGGACATGGAATGTGAGGTCTATGAACCAGGGAAAACTGGAAGTGGTAAAAAAGGAAATGGAAAGAATAAATATTGACATCTTGGGAATCAGCGAGTTAAAATGGACAGGGATGGGCGAATTCAGCTCTGGAAACCATCATATCTACTACTGTGGACAAGAAAACCTCAGAAAAAACGGAGTAGCCATAAGTGTCAATAAAAGGGTGAGAAAAGCAGTAATGGGATATAATCTCAAAAATGATAGAATGATGTCAGTAAGAATACAAGGCAAGCCATTCAATATCACTGTAATCCAAATATATGCACCAACCACTAGTGCAGATGAAGCCACAATTGACCAGTTCTATGAAGACTTAGAACACTTCATAGAACAGACACCAAGAAATGATGTCCACATTATCATAGGAGACTGGAATGCCAAAGTAGGAAATCAAAAAGTAAATGGAATAACAGGCAAGTTTGGTCTTGGAACACAGAATGAAGCAGGCCAAAGACTGATAGAGTTCTGTCAAGATAACGCACTGGTCATAGCAAACACTCTCTTCCAGCAACACAAGAGGAGACTTTACACATGGACATCACCAGATGGCCAACATCGAAACCAGATTGATTACATACTCTGCAGTCAACGATGGAGAACTTCCATACAATCAGCAAAAACAAGACCAGGAGCAGATTGTGGCTCAGATCACAACCTACTGATTGCAAAATTCAGGCTTAGACTAAAGAAAATAGGAAAAACAATTAGGCCAGAAAGATATGACCTAGAAAACATTCCTTGGGAATACTCAGTGGAGGTGTGGAATAGATTTAATGGCTTGGACCAGATAGACAGAGTGCCAGAAGAATTATGGACAGAGATGCGGGACATCATGCAGGAGGCAGCAAGGAAAACCATACCAAAAGAAAAGAAGCGTAAGAAAGCTAAGTGGTTGACCGATGAGGCTCTTAAAATAGCAGAGGACAGAAGGAATGCAAAATGCCAAGGAGAAAAGGAAAAATACAATCACTTGAATACAGAATTTCAAAGGAAAGCAAGGAGAGATAAGGAAACCTACCTGAACAAACAGTGCAAAGAAATAGAGGAAAACAATATCAGGGGTAGGACTAGAGATCTTTTCAAAAAAATTGGGGAACTCAAGGGAACATTTAAAGCAAAAATGACCATGATAAAAGACAAAGATGGCAGGGAGTTAGCTGATGCAGAAGAGATTAAGAAAAGATGGAAAGAGTACACAGAGGCACTCTACAAAAAGGACCTCAACACCCCTGATAATCACAATGATGAGAACATTGAACATGAGCCAGACATTCTAGAGAGTGAAGTCAGAAAGGCCCTAAAAAACACTGCAAACAACAAAGCCAGTGGAGTTGATGGTATCCAAGTTGAACTTTTCAAAGCCCTACAAGATGATGGAATCAAATTATTGCACTCTGTATGCCAGCAGATTTGGAAAACAAAACAATGGCCACAGGATTGGAAAAGATCTGTATACGTTCCACTTCCCAAAAAGGGTAATGCCAAAGAATGTTCAAATTATCGAACAATTGCGCTCATCCCTCACGCTAGCAAGGTGATGCTCAAGATAATACAGGATAGGCTGCAACAGTATGTGGAGAGAGAATTACCAGAAGTGCAGGCGGGTTTCAGAAGAGGCAGGGGGACTAGAGATCACATTGCCAACATAAGATGGATCATGGAAAAAACAAAGGAATATCAGAAACAAGTCTACTTCTGTTTCATTGATTACACGAAGGCTTTTGATTGTGTCGACCACAACAAGATGTGGCAAGTAATTAAAGAGATGGGAATACCGGAACACCTTATAGGCCTCATGAGAAATCTGTACATGAATCAAGAGGCAACAGTTAGGACAGAAAGTGGAATGACGGAGTGGTTTGGAATAGGAAAAGGAGTAAGACAAGGCTGCATTTTGTCACCATGTTTATTCAATTTATACACAGAACACATAATGCGCAATGCAGGGATGGAGGAATCACAATTTGGGATCAAAATTGCTGGAAGAAATATCAACAATTTGAGATATGCAGATGATACCACCCTAATGGCAGAAAGTGAGGAGGACCTAAAGAAGCTCCTGATTAGGTTGAAAGAAAAAAGTGAAAAAGCTGGCTTGAGACTCAATATCAAAAAAACCAAGATAATGGCAACAGGCCCTATCAGTCCCTGGAAAATAGATGGGGAAGAAGTAGAAGCAGTGACAGACTTTACTTTCTTAGGATCAAAGCTCACTGCAGATGGTGACTGCAGCCATGAAATAAAAAGGCGACTGATTCTTGGGAGGCAAGCGATGAGAAACCTGGGGAACATAGTGAAAAGTAGAGACATCACATTGAAAACAAAAATTCGCATAGTCAAAGCAATGGTATTCCCTGTGGCAATGTATGGTTGTGAGAGCTGGACCATTAGGAAAGCTGAACGCAGAAGAATAGACGCCTTTGAGATGTGGTGTTGGAGGAGAGTTTAGAGAGTCCCCTGGACAGCGAGGAGAACAAATAGGTCGATCTTGGAAGAAATCATCCCTGACTGCTCATTAGAAGGTCAAATAATAAAGATGAAGCTAAAGTACTTTGGACATCAAATGAGAAGAGAGGATTCACTTGAGAAAGCTTTGATGCTTGGAAGGGTCGAGGGCAAAAGAGGAAGGGGAAGGCCCAGGATGAGATGGATAGATGGTGTTGTGGAGACGGTGGGTGCAGAGCTGAGCGAGTTGAGGGGGATGGTGGAGGACAGGAGTGCCTGGCGGACGGTGGTCCATGGGGTCGCAGAGGGTCGGAATCGACTGTGCGACTGAACAACAACAACAACAACTGTGTTATATAATATAACTTATTATGTTTTTTTTGTGTGTGTTGCCTTTTGAAAATAAACAAAAAGAAAATCCGCCACTGCACACCAGGCTTCTCTGTCATCTGCCATCCTCTGAAGTTTGCCCGGATCTATGCCCACTGTGTCAATGATGCTATCTAGCCATCTCATCCTTCTTCTCCTTTTGCTCTCGATCTTTCCCAGCATCAGGCCTTCTCCAGTGAGTTCTCTCTTCTCATTTGGTGGCCAAAGTACTTGAGCTTCAGCTTCATCAATAAAATAAGAAAGGAGTAGTAAAAGTGATTTACAACTTTTTTTCTGGAGTACCCTGGGAGTGTGCAGTTTGTACAAGCTGGCTCTTCTCCTGAGATGCACAATGGGGAAATGAACTCTCAAAAATCTGGCTCCACATCTATACCTATTTTATTTGGATGGTCTAGAAAGAAGAGAATGGTGTTTTAGTTGGTTTTTGAAGAATATACCAAAATCCACTTAAAATTTTTTTAATTGGGACTGAATTTAGTATGTGTACATTTTTAAAAGAACTAAGTACAGTGGTACCTCGCTTTAAGAGCATAATGCATTCCACAGGATTGCTCCTTAAGTGAGTTTGCCCTTTAAGCAAAACACCATTGTAAGTGACCAATTGTGACTTCTGGTGAGGGGGATTGCAAACCCCAATTTAGTTGTTAAGCTAGTTTTTGGTTGGTTTTAGTTGTTAAGTGAGGTGACAATTCAGAGAAACTTCTGCTCTTTAAGCAAGTTAGTCTCAAAGCGAGGTGCTCTTTATGCGAGGTTTTACTGTACAGAAAACAGTCAAGTTGACAGGATTTTCCTATTTTAGCTACGGCCAGCTGAATAAAAGTCTAGATTTGTCACAATCAGTAAGGGTTGGCAGGCAGATGAGAAGGCCTTTGCTCAGGAAATTAACAGTATGTGTTGTTCTTATCCATGGAAGGAAGGCAGAAAATATATGCAAGCTTTCATGTGGTAAATGATACACAAAGTGTTGACATGCTAGTTGGGCTTCAAGCATGGGTTTGCTAGGCTGTAGTTTCAGTTCCAATGTTTCTATGAGTTGGACTACAGAGCAGCAAGGCCAGCTGATGCCATGGAATTTAATATATCTTCTATAATATGTATTGCTGAATGTTATTTACACTTTGTAATTGCATTGCTTCTGTCTTGTGATGTGGGTATTTTAAGGCAGGATATCATTTCCTCTGCCGTATGAATCCCAATTAACACTTGGTTCATAATTCCTTTATTTATCTCTCCATTCTATAGCAACACATGTTTGAGATTAAATGATGTCGTCAGAGCGCAATGCCAGTGCGCTTTGTGGTGCATCTCAAAGGCATAAATAAAAACACAAGTGATATTACCTATTCTTAACTCGCTAGTAATTATTTCAATAAAGGAGAATTCATGCTGTCAAGTATCCATGAGGGCCTTTGATGGCAGCCCATAACTCTGTTTCCTGGTAATCAAACAGCTTCATATTGGGCCTTGGAAGGAAGCCTTAGGAGCAGCAGCTGTAACAATAGCACAAGATGTAAATTACAACATCTTTTGATATGCAGCCATATAAAATTATGGTGGTTTTTTTTAATAAACCCCACACAAATCTTTCAAAACAAACAAAAAGCAGTGGTGCAGTTCAAAGTCAATGGAAAAACTTCTCACAGTGGTGATAATATAGAGAGAATTTAGGAGAAAGCGGCTGCTTCATCTCTTTTTCCTCTCATCCACTTGAGAGATTCAAGGTAGTCATAAATACAAAAAAAGTAATAGCAGTGGTTTTCTCTGTGCTTCATGCCCACTCTTTGTGGGATGAGGACCTCCATCCCCCCCCCCTTCAACATGCTTTGTCTCCTTTAGTACCTAAAAGCTGGATGGAGAGTTTTTTTGTTTAGGTATCTGGCTGCAAAGCCTGAGTTTGGGATTTCAATTCCTCCTTTTGGCTCCATGGAAAAGAGCTAACCTGTGTAGATATGCACAGCCTGACATCATTCCCAGAAAAAGAGAAAGGTAAACCAACTCCTCACATATCAGAAAACAAAACAAAACAAAATAAACAAAACAAAATAAAAAACACTGTAGCACTTTAAAGACTAACCGCTATATTTTTATTGTTAGCTTTCGTGGATCAAGTCCACTTCTTCAGACAAAGAGTGAAACTTACAGGCATGATTTATATACACCAAATGCAGGGGATCAAAGGGAGAAGGGTGTGGTCAAGCAAGATGACAGACAAGCTAGCACAGGAATGCAGCTTCACACAGCCATTAGCAACAATAGATTCAGATAAACTCTAAATGACTCCCTTTCAGTCTCAAGGTTGCTGAGAACTACTCACAGTCTGGCCAGGTGATCTTGCTATGGTAACAGAGAAGACCATACTGCCAATGACTCAATGCTGATTGTCAGGTGATAGTTAACTAACTTGACAACCCAAGGACTAACAGCCTTGGGTGACAAAGTCCAAAGGAAAGGGTGATGGTCGCCAAGTGGATTAAATCTCACTTCAATCCATCTTGATGGAGGGTAGCAGCTTCATCAATACTGGCCTGGAGCTGATGGGGCCTTTGCATGCCAAAAAGGCTCAGGGCCAGAGAGTGACTTGCAGAACTGGATCATCAATATGCAGATGATACCCAGTTATATATCTCAGCCTGCGGGGAACCAAGCGATGCAGTGGAAGTCCTTTCCAGTTGCCTGGAGGCTGTCAGGGTCTGGATGGGGGACAACGGGCTTCAGCTGAATCCTGACAAGACTGAGTAGCTGTGGGTGAGGAGTCCTGCATTATCTCAGGAGCTACCATCTTTGGTCCTGGATGGGGTGGTTTTGCCCCAAACAGACATGGGGGTCCTCCTGGACTCACGACTCCTGCTCGATGAGCAGGTAGCAGTCTGGGCCAGGATGGCTTTTGCATACCTTCATGTCATTCGCTGGTTATGCCCACTCCTTGCTCAAGATCACACACACTCTGGTCACCTCCAGACTTGATTACTGTAATGCGCTCTACATGGGGCTGCCCTTGACGACCATTCGGAGGCTTCAACTAGTCCAGAATGCGGCTGCCTGGGTGGTGATGGGGTATGGGCAGAAGGCACATGCCTCACAGCTGCTTTGGGAGCTGTACTGGTTGCCAGTATGTCTCTAGGTGCAATTCAAGGTGCTGGTAATCACCTTTAAAGCCCTACACAGTAGTGGGCCAGGATACCTAAGAGACTGCCTCACCCCAAGAACATCTGTCTGTCCCACCAGAGCAGACTGGAGAGGCTCTCTAGTCAGTGATGGGATGACAAAAATTCTACTACCACGCCATGACGTCACGGACGTCATGGGCGTGGTCAATGTCATGACGTCATGACGTCATGGCCGAAGCCGACGTCATGACGTCATGACGTTGTGGGCGGGGCCAAAAATAAAAATAAATAAAAAATAAAAATAAACATACACACACACACACCGCCCTCTCAGCCCACCCACCCAGACACAAATAAATAAATAAATAAATAAATAAATAAAAACAACCACCCACCCAAAACACAAATAAATTTTTCCCCCACCCCAAATAAAAACCCCTCGCTTACCTTTCTTGGGACCCGGCACCCCGACTGCCTCCACAGCCGCCGCCGCCGCCGGAGCTGCCTACACCCCTGTGCCGTCCTCCTCGGGCCGGTACCTTTTTAGCCCGGCTTCGGCCATGGCCAGGGGCGGCGGGCAGCAGTGGCTCTGGCGGTGGCTCCTGCCACGGCTGCCGAGCCTCCCCGGGCCGTCCCCATGCCGCACCGCCTGCAGCTTCCTCCTCTGCCAGGCGCCGCAGCCAGACTAAAAAGGGACCAGCCCAAGGAGGAGGCCACAGGGATGCAGGGAGCAACAGGTCTGGCAGCGGGGGCAGCAGCTACAGGCACCCAGTCCACAGGCACCCGGCGGAGGAGGAGGCGGCAGCGGTGCGCCGCGCGTCCCCAGGGCATGGGGCTTGTCGGCAGCGGACGGCCCAGGCAGCCCTCAACGTGCCACGGGGGAGGTGTCCTCCTCAGAGGGCTGGTGCCGCCGCCGCCGCCGCCGCCGCCGCCGCCGCTGCCGCCCTGAAAACTAAAACTATTTTTTTTAAAATTGGAGCTAAAATGGCTCCAATTGACTGCGCATGCGCAGAAACTCAATCTGACACATGCACAATGCATCAGATTGAGTTTCTGCGCATGCGCAGTCAATTGGAGCCATTTTAGCTCCGACTTTTTTTAAAAAAATTTCTTTCGGTGAGGCGTCCGGAACCGGACGCCTCAAAAGTGGACTCCCCTCCCAGAGAACCCTCCGGAATTGGTCCTACCGGTTCCAGGGAACCGTCTGGAACCGGGGACATCCCATCACTGTCTCTAGTTGTTCCATCAGCCAGAGAGGCACATCTCTCTGGCACCAGAAGGAGTGCCATCTCTGTGTCTGCTCTGGCCCTATGGAACCTCCTGCCAACTGAGCTACATCTCCAGACGCAGCTTACTGGTTTGTTTGAGCCCCCTCTCTCCCTTAATTTTAAATTTTTAAGATTTAGCTTTTAATCATTGATCTGTTATTGTGATTTACTGATTTTTTTTAAAAAAACTTTTAATATTTTAAATCTTTTACGATTTTAAAACTGAAGGTTTATGGAATGTTTTGGATTTTTCATTATTATGTTTTATGATATGTAAACCACCCTGAGTTGCCCCAGTGAGGACGGTAGTATATAAATACAAATAAATAAATAAATAAATGCTATAGGTGTCATGCTGCAATGAGGAAAGCAAATGAAAGGCCACTGCATTATATTCTTAGGACAACCTTCATGGATGATCACCATGATGATCACCAATATTCGGAATCAGATATGGCACAAGAAGAAGAAGAAGAAGAAGAAACAATTTCTCTGTATTCTCTACCTTGAAAACCCTGAAAATGCCCGTCATAAGTTTGAATTCCCCTGCTTCTCCCGCACATTCCCCCTGCTGGTCCCATGTGGGTTCCCCTGCTCACCTGTCCCACACAGGTGCCCCCACCTCCCTTGTTGGTTCCCCCACCTCCTGTGGGTGTGCATGCCCCTTGTGGGTTTTCTCCACGGATTCCCCTCTATGGGTATGCATGTCCCTCCACACATGAACTGCCACCTCCTAGGATGGGTGCATGGAGGGTGTCTGGTCACCTCACCTCTTCCTCACCACAGCCTCCTGGGGATGACTTTAGCCTCCCCTCTCACCTCCCCATTGGCAGAAGGAGAGGGATGGATGGAGAAGCTCCACTGCCATTGGTGCCAGCTGGGCTGGATGTGGCGGGGCTTGCCCGGGAAGGCACACATGTCCACAGAAAGGCCTCTGTTTTCCACCTCTGGTACACACATCATAGGTTCACCACTACTACTCTAGAGGAACCACAGCCTTGAATTTGGAAGAGCTGAGCAGAGGTGCCGAAGAAAGGACATTTTTGAAAATGCTCCTTCTTAGTGTCACCATAAATCTGAGGCAACTTAGCAGCAGATAACAAGAACAACAAAATGTGAATAGAACCTAACAGTCAAAGGAAACACACAGAAGGAGATCTTGTTTTATACTGCAAATGGAAGAGGTGTGAAGTTATTTGTGTTTGCCGAAAATGAACTAGACTGGGGTAGCTGAAGTGGGCAATATGTTATTCTCAGGATGCTGTTGGGCTACAAATGCCATCACCCCTGGAAAGCATAACCAGTAGTGACAAGTGCTGTCCAGTATCTGGAGGGCTATACTTTGCCTATCACTGCAACAACCATTTTTATCCTGTTTCATGTAATCATATTTTATTTAACGTATTGCATTTTAATGTGACATCATGGGCAGATGAATAATCAGTTAATAAAGGATAGATAGATGGGTAGGTGGGTGGGTAGGTGGGTGGAACTGGTGAAAGGTAAAGTAAAGAAACACTGAAGGATTCCATACTGAATGAGCCCCCCTGTAATGAATAACAAACATATGATATCAAGTCAATTCTGATTTATGGCTTTGCTTTTCAGGGTTCTCAAGGTATATAAAGTACTCAGAAATGAGTTACCATTCCCCTTTTCTTGAAGTATCCTAGGACTGTGCAGCTTTCCCAAGGCTCTTTTCTCAGAAGAGGCAGTGGGGAATTGAACTCCCACTGTGACTCTACTACAGATATCTAACTTCTGTCTTACCTTCCTTCCCCTATGCTGTTGGACAGCTGGAGTAAGACAGATTTTTTTCCCGCAGAGATTTAAACTGGTTGCCTGCTTAGAATTTTGAAATTAGACTCAGGATGTCATGTGGCATTAGGGGCAGAGATTCATCGACCTTGACATATTGTTGCGTAATTAATAAAAATTCCAGAGGAGACCAGCCAACTTCCAGTGTTCAACATTTTAATCTCCTGTATTCACTGAATACAGTGTCTAGGTCAGACTTTTAACTGCCAAAATGAGGCCACCAATTGATGAATTTGTTCTTTACTTTCTTTTGCCTGACTTAGTGTGAGAAAACTTAGTTGGCACAACAAGTTTGCCATTGCCCGATTGTGGTTCAAAAATACCACATTCTTTGAGGAGGCTCTTTCTGTGTACTGCATTGAGGAAGCTCCTCGTCGTCAACTGCAACTTGTATCCAAGAACGTATTGTATTTTTTTCCTGAAGCAGGGAAAATGCCACAGGTGTGAATTTATTTAAGGTGGATCCCAGCATGCCATGAAGTAACCCACACATTATGATCTCAGAGCCATCCCCTGCGGCACACATGAAATGAGATGTGCAGGATTCAACACATATGCAGCCTTGAGGATAAGGACAAGATGCACCTTCACAGCCATTCCATCTGGCATGGCCTCTTCTGCCTCCATGACTGTTGGGAATCAGAGTTTCTCCTCCGCTCATTTTGCTGTTGGGCCCAATATGATGGTTTCCAGTGGCATTTCCTTCACTGAGGGGGACCATCACCCCATCTTAAAGGGCTCATCCACCTGTAGCCATTGGACTCTTTAGGGAGTCAGGTTAGTTAACCACTGCTTGACACTTGGCATTGAGTTGCTGACTGTATGGTCTACTCCATTACTGTAGTGGAATGTTTGACCAGCTATGGCTGTTTGAATATGATCTCTTTCACCAAAGCCTCAAATATCTGTCTCAACGCATCCCTTGGAGTTCTTAAGAAGCTCCTTGAGAATATTTTTATCTAATCTTACCTCTCGATGCTAAGAGGTGATTACGTCAAGTGTGACCTCTTTATAATCTGAATAGCACCCTACACAGGGCTTATACTAGATGTGTATATCCCATCCTCAGCATTCATTTCCCAATGTCAACCATGCTTGAATCATTTCAACAGGAAACCTTTGGCCCTTGAGATGTTTTGGGCTTTGAGTCCCAGAACCCCTGGCCATTTGTGGTCAGTAACAAGGGACTATCCAACACAGCCTGGAGGGCCAACATTTTGCCAGGTTCATCAAGGCAGTTGGCAAGTCTCTCCTGAGATCTTTCTCCCACCCCAAACATTATAACAAACCTATACACTTCTAGAATCTAGTCATTTTGAGGAAGCAAGGCTAGCCTTGGCATAACATTATGCTTTTAATGGAGCTGTTTATCATGTACACCCATGGGGGAAAAGAGTATTTTGTATAATCAGGCCCTCATTATTCACCGCTGCTCTACTCAGTATGCAGGGCCAGAGAGGACAGATAGACTGTGATTATTGCATTCCAGCTAATGTCCAATGATACTGTAGGTGACGTTATAAGCTTTATCAAACTATCACTTTTATAGGAATCAGCAGTTCCCAATGCTGATTGAATTTCTTCTTGATTGCATAGAACATTTAAGAAGCCCAATTAAAAGGGTCAACAGCGCATGGCAACTGGGACCATATCAATCATATTGTCGCAGGACCTCCTTCCCAACTGGCAGCAATGTTTATCCTTGTCCTAAAGAAGACATGATTAATACTTTCTTATGAAAGCGCAATGCATGTCTCAAGGAATAAGCTGATTAATCTGTCTCACTTGAAACCAGGTTCTAGGACAAGATGGAGGGCTACTAAAGAAACTTTGGACCTTTATATCTGGGAGGCTATACAAATCCTCATACATCATTTGTGTCTGCATATTTTCAACATATTGTTCACCTCAAAAAGGTTTCCAATTGTACTTTATGTTGCAATTTTGTAGGCACTACTGTATTCTGAAGACACATGACTCAAAATAACACATGACTTGACATAACAGTTTTAAAGACATACCTTGAAAACAAGATACAGGTTGGGGGAAAACAGGAAGAACAAGCATATTTAGGCACTGCATCACTGAGGAGGGGAAAATAATTACACTTTATTTATTTAATTTATTGATTACATTTATATCCTGTCCATCTGGGATATTTTCCCACTTTGGGCGGCTTACAACATATTAAACAAATCTTTACAATAAAAATTAAACAAATTGAATAAATTATAAATATCAACAAGAACAAAAATTATAAACCCCCCAATTAAAAAAACAGTAGGACTGCAAATGGAGAGAGGGGCCCCTACTCTCTCTTTCACCACCAACATGCCCATTGGTCCCTCTCTTCCTCTCTCCCACTTCTCCCTTCATCATCATACTCCCCCTTTCTGAATACCTCCATTTTTGGTGGAGGTGTTTAGATGGCAAGGTAAAGATAAAGGTCACCCTTGTTCAAAAGCAAGTCATAGCTGACTCTAGGGTTCGGTGCTCATTTCCATTTATACCCAAAGATCCAGCACTGCCTGCATCTGCAGATGTTTCCATGGACATGTGGCAGCCACGACTAATGCCAAAGTGCATGGAATGCTGTTACCTTTCCTGCCAAAGCAGTACCTATTTATCTACCTGCAATTATTTGCTTTCGAACTGCTAGATTGGCAGGAGCTAGGACAGAGGATGAGAGCTCACTCCATTGTGCAGCACTTAGGTCTTGAACTGCTGACCTGCCAACCTTCCAGTCATCAAGTTCAACATCTTCACCACTAAGCCATCACAGTTCTGTTTAGATAGTGGGTGGGTATAAATGTTATTTATCTCCTTTCCCTTACAAAATGACCTGAAAATGAGTGAGCCAAGAATATTCCATAAGGGGTAGTCTGGACATGCTTCAGTGCTGCTGTTTGTGGCCACTACAAATTCAGAATAGAAAGAATCACTCTTGAACTAAGACATTTGCTATGTTGGCTTTGTCCAACGCTTTCTCATAATCAACAAAGCAAGCCTACATTCATGTCACATCATTTCTCCCCCAAACTGTACATGTACTGTATAATAGTAGTTTCCTGCTTCCAAATGATTGTCTGAATCTGCATTCCACATCTCCTGCCCATTCTTCACACTTCATGAACATTCTGATATTCATTACATTGAAGGAGACCTTAAGTAAATATTTCATCAGTTATTGTTCCATATTAGAGATGAAAATAATAGTTAAATTTCTCATGCTTTTTAATTTTAGTCACCCAAACATGATGAGAAACATAGCAAGCAATGTTAATGCCCCACAAGATTTCTCACCTCCAGTCAAGAGTGAGACAGGGGTTGAAATTCTATTGATCAATATAATTAAGTTGTAACTTAAATAAAACTACTGTATCCATGGGGATTTGGTGAATCAATTCTTCCATAAGTTCCATTGGTTCAGTGGTCTACGCTAGTTGCAACTTATCTATCCTAAGAACAGGATGTCAGCCAGAGTTCTCTTCATTCTTCAAGATCTTTATAATTCGCATGTGTCTTTGGTGTCCTTTCCCTTTGAAATGCAAAAATTGTGTACAGTTTTGCATCTCAAAGGAAAAGGGTCTCAGGGACACTTTGTGCAAATTATGGTAGAGCCAGCACAGAACTTATTTTCAAGAAAGATGCCAGCAACCCATCATGTGCTGTAAATTATTAAAATAAACTAGTAAACAATTGAATATAGAGCAAACTGTGTAACTCCCCAAAGGACATGATTCTGTGCAAAAATAATGAGTTCCCCTCTCTCCCCCTCCAAAGACTTTCTTACTAACCTGAGAACTTGAACAAAAGCCAGGAAATTCCTCACCAGTGAGGAGGAAAATGTTGCAATTCCTTGTTCTTTTGTGCAAAGACGAATCAAGTGAGGCAAATGAAGATTTACATCCCAACATTGTACTATGAGCTTTGCCATTTCCCTTTTTGGGTGATATAACAAAAGTAGCTCTCAGCAAAATTTCAGGAACACTTCCTGTTCCTTGATTGAAAAGATTGATTAGAACACCCAGGTAATCTTTTTCTAGTAACTTTTATTAAAGTACAAAAACATCTGGACTTTACGATTTTTCTAAGCTGTACTTAGAAAACACAGACTACTGTACTGTGTTTCTCGCCCAGTATTGACATCTAGTAAAATACATTCTGTTGCTGTTATCTTCAAACAACTGTTTAATGTACTCTGTAGTATAATTTTACTCTTGAATTCAAATACTATAACAACAAATTATTTCTATCCCATCAGTCATTGGCAATCTAATTTTTTTAATGACTGCTACCTCCTTGATCTTGTTATTCATATTGAAAATGATATGGGTATTCAGGCTGGAGAACCTGCACTTCACAGAGACAGTCAGAGGCTCTTCCGGCAGGTTTTGAAGATTTGGGTGTACTAACTTGGGCTTCTGGTAACTCACCACATGCCACATTAATTATATGCAGGGAGCAATTAGGCCCACGGGCCGGAGTTTGGGCACCCCTGCCTTAGATGGTCAAATAGTAAAGATGAAGCTAAAGTACATTGGACATCAAATGTGAAGAGAGGATTCACTTTAGAAAGCCTTGATGCTGGGAAATGTGGAGGGCAAAAGAAGAAGGGGGTGACCAAAAATGAGATGGCTAGATGGTATTGTAGATGCAATGGCCACAGAGCTGGGTGGGTTGAGGAGGATGGTGGAGGACAGGGGTGCCTGGAGGGCAATGGTCCATGGGGTTGCAAAGGGTCAGAATCGACTGTGTGTCTGAACAACAAAAACAAAACATGAAATGAGAGTGCCCACCCAATAGTTTGTTCTATCCATTAGCCCTCTTGTCAAACTCTAGAAATATGGTTCTGTTTTTTGCTCATGTCATCTAAAAGATACTAGGTTCAAGAAATGTTAGTAAATACCTGGTTTGCCATTTTCTGCCTGCTTACCTGGAACTAAGCACAGAATTTGGGGAATGTTATTTTTCCAGCCCACCATAGCTGCTCTGAGGAAAATGCCATGTCACAATTCAACTATGAAATTACTTAGATTCAAGTATTATTTTCCATTGACTAAAGTCACCTCCGCAGTCATGCGGTGGATCCTGCACTGGAATCTGCATGGAATAATATTAAAACATGTGTTTTAGATAGCTGTTCCTTTTGAATGAGCAGACTGTGGAGGCTATATTTAATATACCATCCATTACTCTTTTGAGATCTTATTTGAGTTTTATTAAATACTGCATTGTCTGCTTTGCTTGTCATCTTGGCTAACCTAAGGCTTTGGGGGCCTATATCAGTCCATAGGGTCTAATGAAATGAATTAAGTGTCCTGGTATGGTCAACAGCTGCAGTTCATCCAAAAGAGTTTAATTCTGCTGTTCTGTCAAAGAAGCTACTTAGGAGGCAACTCATGCATATTTCTGTTTCTACTCAGATGCATACATGGATTCTCTGAAAGTTCAGAATGGGTGGACATCATCAGAATTGAAGGATTTAGCATCAGAAAAATAATTTGAGGATAGGTGTAGGAAATATATAATCATCCAGGTGTGGAACATCTACTCATAATATTAATCTTAGAACTGTAGAGCTGGAAAATACCCTGTGGATAATTGAGTCCAGCTCCTGTCAAGGAGATGCAGTGGGGTATCAACCAAATCACTGAGCTACTCAATAATACCATTCATGACAGCTGGTCAGCACGGCTGGAGTTCACGAGAACTGGAGTTGCAACTGCATGTGGAGGATCAGTGGCTTCCAAAAAGCAGAGGTGGGCATTAGCAGTTAGTCTTTAAGTTACCACAATGTGGTTGTTGTTGGTTTTGGTCTTTTTGTTTTGTTTACTCTGTGATATACTTGCACAGAATAAAAGGGCTACCAATTCAAAATTTTTGAAATGGTAACCATGTTAGTCTGTGTTTCAGAAAGTAAACAGAACAAAAAGACAAAAACGTTGTGGCACCTGAAAGACTAACTACTGTATTTTAATGTTAGCTTTCATGGAACAAGCCCACTTCTTCATCAGAGATAAGAGCAGAGAATTCAAACATATGCTGGATTACACACACTATTATTTACTTTTACATGTGCCAAGTGGGGCGAGAGGCAGCGAGGGGTCACTGGCGGGTAGGGCCAGGAGACCTCTTGGAGCGACACAGTGGGGGTTGTAGTCCCTCTGCCAGCTGGGGTGGACTGTCCAGTTGGTCCCACCGGATTCCTTCATCTGCCAGCTCCCTTTTCCATCCCCTTTCCACGATGGGAGGAAGAGGAGGAGGAGGGAAACAGCCAGGGAGCTTCAATGGAAAAAGTGTGTGCTTTCCACACAGGTGGGCAGCTGATATATTAGCCTCCTAAGCTCAAATGCCGCTACTCTGGTTCCTCCCTCCCTCTCCTCCTCCCCCTGCTGTGTCGGTGATGGGAGGAGCTTCAAAGGGAGGGAGGAACCTGAGCAGGCACATTCAAGGCAAGGAGGTTATGGCGGCCTGTTCCAGGTTGAAGGCACACAGGATCCCAATCAGTGAGGCCAGGAGCAGCAAGTGAGCAAGGAGCGCACCTTCGCCCACTGGGGAATACCAAGGGGGCAGTGGCGATGGGAGCCAGACCTTCCACTGCTGATTCCACATCCTCCTGCCTTGGGTCTTGCTGCCCACTGCCCCAAATCCCAAGCAGAGCTGGACCAGCAGCCCTGACTCACACAGCCTCACACAGCCATTGCCATCCACCCACGGCCTGATACGCACTGTTCCTGGAGTTTTTCCCACCCATTTTGGACTCTCTGTCATCCCTGCCACATCTGGAGAGGTCGGGGGACTCGATCCATGCTGTTCCTGATGTCACCAGCCCTACCCGGGTGGTGCTACAAAGCAAAATGCTGGGGGGGAAACCCAGGCGTTTTGCCTTGCAAAACTGCCCAGGTAAGTCAGGGGACATCAGAAACCGTGTTCCCTTCACAAGCAAAGCGCTTTCTGATGCTGGGATAGGCCCTTTGCTTGTGAAGGGAACCCCTGCACCCGCAGCTGTAGGGTGACTGGGAAGCCAATGGGGAAGTCCCCCATCGGCTTCCCAGGCACCCTGACCCTATGTCCGCAGCAGCAGCGTGGCTGGGAAGCCAAACAGGGAGCCTCCATTTGGTTTCCCAGCCACGTCGCCACTGCGAACAATTTCCTCAGATAACGCTAACAGATCGTTATCCAATGCAATTCTTTTTACAAAATTTTGCTTTTTTATCGAATTTTAGCGTTATCCGATGTAATCGTTATCTGAGGTATTACTGTATTATTATCAGGGTTGGAATGGGGAAAGTAGTGGTTTCCTATTAGCCCCTTCATATTAGCAGCTGGGTCTTCTGTTGTCCGCCTGTGATAATAGCCACCATTAGACATTTCTATCCATTAATTTTATTGCAATTGTATGCCACCCTACTCGCAGAGTGACTCAGGGTGGCTAACAGAGTATAATAAAGTATCAAAACCCAATCAAGCAAACAAACTCACAATGTCTCCCAAGGAGCCTGGGGCTTGACATTCTCAACAGAGCCTGGGGCTCAATGTTCACGATGGAGCCTGGGGCTCGATGACCATGACAGAGCATGGGGCTCAACGTCCATGACAGAGCCCAGGCGTCAACGTCTGCAGTGGAGCCTGGGGTCATCGTCTATGATGGAGCCCATGGCTCAACGTCCTCGATGAATCCCGAGGCTCAATGTCGTCCTTGGCTTGCTGGCTGGGGGTGCGCCCGGCAGCAGCAACAGGATCCTTCCCGGCTCCGGGAGGGCAGGATCCAAGGCCAGCTGAGCAACTGTGTTGTTTGACCACCTGGCGCAGTCCACAGCATTTCCCAGTCCCAGGAGGGTGGGCCCGAGGCCAACTGAGCAGAGATGTTGTTGGGCTGCTCGGCGCAGTCTGTTAGCCAGTCCTGGGGAAAAAAATATAAGGAAGTGATATTCCATTTTGTGAACCTCTTGGCTTTTTCTTTTGATTCTTTCAGAGGACAGCTGCTCAGTGAACACCTAAATCTTGAGTATCTTTTAATTTCACAGCTTGAAAAGATTTTGTTAGCATCCATTGTTTGCTTGGTGGCTACAACGGTTGTCCTGTGTAGTGCCTAAAAGGGTTAACTAAACAGGAACCCATTTGTGTTAGGGATTGCCCATCTCAGGAGAGAAGTACTTTTATTTAATGCTTCTAGTCTAGAATATAACTGCATTGTACCACTGATACTGCCTATTCTTGCCAGCCCAACAGATAGAGCCTTTATGAGGCAGAGCAACATGATTTAGGAAGTCTGAACAGTAGGGATGATGGTACTTGCTGTATTTGATTATGGTGGAGCAGAGACTGGAGATGAACTCTGTACCATACTTCCCAGATCAAGTGATGTGCCCCATCAAAGTATTGGTCAAGTAATTTCAGCATTATTAGCCCTATTCTTCAAACTGCATTAGATGTCTGAAAAGTGAGGTAAGATAATGAATGGCTGGATCAGGAATGGGTGGAACAGAAAAGAAAGTCAGAAAGGATGAGATAATGTTAATGAGGGATAGTTCTGCAATGTTCAGAAAGTGAGTAGAAGCCAGGTTGTTAAGAGGCAGCCAATATAAGATGGAGTGTACAACACACTTTAATATTGGCTTTTAAGTATTTCCTATTGAAATCTATTTAAAAAAAGTCATTTGGGTGATGAGGTGGGCTATTTAAGTCTTAAAATTGTCATTTAATTTCCTGAACTTAACCTGTAACTAGGTTCAAAATTGACATGTGTGACTATTAGTTTGCTCTAGGTGAAATTACTGCTGACTGTGTCTATTTTTAAAACTGGTCCAGAGAATAGAAACTTTCCTAACCTCCTTTGAACTGTAATCTTGAAAGGCTTGTTACCTTATATGCACGGTGGACTTCCCCACCCCAACCCCATTATCTACAAGTGACCACAAGAGACTTCTACCTTGGTAGAAAACTTCACATGTATACATACTTTTAACTTAACCACATTTGCCCTCTTTTCTTTCTTTCTTTCTTTCTTTTTTTGTGAAGTGGTAACAATTACCATATTCACTTATGCTGAGGTGGTTCTCACAGCTGTTTTGCAAAAGAGCTACTGAGTACCATCATGTTGTTTATCTTCCATAGATGGCTTTATGTGTCTGTGTTTTAAATCCTAATTGGTTTAAAAGAAATACTTCATGAGTCCGTAAAGCTGAAAGGAACTTAACAATTATTTAATGACTGAGTAAAGATTCTTTTTAATGTGCAAAGATAAATGGGCAGTGATAATATTGCAGGTCAGAGAAGCTAGAAATCTGTTTTGTTTTTATTGTTTTCTACAAAATATTTGGAGATGCTTTCAAATTCTTTCAATATTTCCTTCTTTTTCCATGCATCATGCACAGTATCACACAGAAACACACAGTTTCTTTTTCACATACATATTTTTAAAAATCTTAATTATAAACAGAACTGCATACTATATCCATATGCTGGCTCTACCACCAGGCCGTGGCAGATGGGGGTAACATTGAAAGTGAAGAAATTGTCAATTATTTAGTTCGTTATTTTATTTTGCCAACAGGCCAGAGTGGACAGAGAAGAAAGACAACACTATTTGTCTTTTCTGCCTGAGGGACCACAGTTTTGTTGGCTGTCTCTCTGCATGGCTAAGCTTTAAAATGGTGGCATTATGAAAATTTGACATTTAACATTGCATCATTTCCATATGGAATCCTGATACAAAAATCCCCTGTTATAAAATTTAACATCTTCTAGTCTGAAACAAGTCAAGGAATTCAAATTGCCTCTTATTTTGAGACATGAAATTTACGCTTGACCCTACACACCAGATAGTGAGCTCAGCCTGTACTGGAGTCTGGGCCTGCAGAAATGCACCATAGTCCACCCTGTTATGCTTCTTCTTATTGTTAATGCCATTGCAATAACCTGTGACATTCACTGCAAAGCTATCAAACGCAGGCACATCAGGTGATATTAAATATGTTGGTTGTTTTCTGGATGAGGGATGGATGAAAATTTGGTAGGTCTGGGAGCCAATTTTCTGTTTCCAGGGTCCTTCAGAGGAGACACAGACTACCTAAAATGCAAAAATAAAATAAAAATTGATAGGGAAGGGGAAAAGGAGGAGGGAACTTTGACAAAAGTGCAAAAGCACAAAACAGTATCTATAACCTTGGAGTTATGTATGAGATTGTGATTTAGACAGGCACAGAATCCAAGGTAATGAGAAGAATCCACATACTATAAGTAGACAGATTTTCATCACTCTCTCTCTCTTTGTGCTCCCCCACCCCCTGTATGTGCTTCAAATTTCATAGGTTGTGGGATGTCTCATTCTGCATGGATTCCTCTCTCCGCCACCCAGATAATGGAACACTGGGCAGGCACTGTGAAGGTCCATTCAGAGACAATGTGCAGAGACAAATTTATGCTTGTCCAAGCTGTGTATGCTTGTCATACCCCCATTTTGTATGCCCTCTCATAGGAACCACCAACAAAGTACATTTCCTATTTTCTGTACATATCCCCCCATTACTGTTCATTTATGATTCTTTAGAATGATTCCTCTTTCTGTGAAAGAAAAACTGAAGGATGAGACTAAAGGAGTCTCAGCATTCATCATTGGCCAATTCTCAGATGATCACCCTGGTTGTCTCTAGTTGGTGATGGACAGAATTCATTTGTCTGTACTTTCTAGAAGGGCATTTTGTGACGAATATTCAGTGTTCCATTCTTCACATGATAGATTTCTATCCGGCATCTTCTGACTACAACATTGGAAAAAGATATCCATTGTTTGCCAACTTAAAAACAGGAGAGACTCCAAACAGTTAAATACAAAATAGTCAGAATACTTAATTGTGATGATTTGGGAGAACAGAAAGGGGAGGGGACCCTTGACAATAGGAAGGTAGCAGTGTATTTAGGGTATACTTACTGCTGTAGTCATTGAGCAATAAACATTGACCTTTAGCTCATAACATGCCCTCAGAAAAAGACTGAGGTGAGACAATAATCTTTTCTTCTTGGCTGGACATGCATTATATATTTTGTTGTTTGCATGTTGAATGTTTATGAGTTGATACTTTACAAGCATGAGAAGTTTATCTATAATAAAGTTTGCAGAGACTTGTCAAGACAGGGCACGAAGGGCATTTTCTCCACATCTCATGTGTGAGGTGGATATCATGCATGAAAGAAACTTACCAACATTGACATTGCTGTCAGCTCTTTTGTTTCAGAATCCTTCTAGTGTGAGCTGCATACACCCTCTTCTTCTTCTTCAAGTGCTACATTTGTTCCATATATTGGCTGTCATTATGGTGATAGTCTTCCTGTTTGTAACTCCTCAGAACAGTTCTTCTGTGGACATTCCATACCAGACTCCCTGGTTCTTTAGCTACAAAGTCTGTCTATGTCCAGGGCCTCTCTTCCCAGGAATCTTCCCTTGCATAATGAGTTGGAGTATTCTATATTTCATGTTGTTCCTCATGAAATGCCCAAGCTTTTGGAGCTTTCTTTGTTTAATGGTCTTAAACAGTTTTTGTTCTTTATCCATCTGGTGAAACACTTCTACATTAGTCACATGGTCAATCCATGATATCCTTAGCAACCATCTGTAGGTCCACATTTCAAAAGCTTCAGTTCTCTTTTCAGATGCTTTAGTCATGTCCAAGTTTTGACTCCATACAGCAACATTGCAAATACAAAACATCTCACTATTCAGATCTTTGTGGCAGTAGCTAGATATCTACTGCATAACAAATGTTGAATTTTTATGAAGATGTATCTTGTTTTTTCTATTTGTATTTTAATATCTATCTTGGGATCCCCCTTTTCATTTAACATTCTCCCCTAATAGACAATTTTATCCACTTTTGATTTCTTGTGTTCCTGCCCTTAGCTTGCCATATGCTGGTGCTCAGCATATATCAAGATATTAAGTCTTCTTGGTGTTGAGATCCAACCCATATTCTGCGCTTGAAGCTCTAAATCAGGGGTTCTCAAAGTTTTCACACCACGGGCCAGATCACACCCTCTCAGATAGCTGAGCAGGATGGATACATGGGTCTACCGCCATAAACACTGCCATAAAATGCATCCACAGATGTCATAAATGCATTTAAAACAGCCACAGGTGCATTTTCAGCACATTTTTATCTGTTTTTGCCACTTCTGCTGCTTCTGGTGGTGGTGGGTGGGAGTGAGGGCAGCGGTGCACATGAAATGGCACCATGGGCCAGGTCTGGCCAATGGGATGTAAGTTACAAACCCCTGCTCTAACTCAATCCAGCATCAACTGAAAATCTACAAGGTTTGTGGTCAGGAATATTGTGTCATCAGCATATCACATGTTATTCAGGTATTCACCTTTATTTCCAATTCAATGTTTAAATCTGATAGTGCATCTGTAAAAGTACTCTCCAGATATATATTAAACAGTGTCAGGGACCTCTGTGAACTTGAAACTGCTCTGTCAACTGTTCTTCAACTTTGACTTGAGCTGTCTGTATATGCCTAATGAAATTTCTTTACACACAAACTCTCTTGATACTGTAGTATGGTGTCCTTTTATCATGATAATACTAAATAATAACAGTTTCAAGCCAATTCTGACTTATAGCAGTCCTTTTCAAGATTTTCCAAGAGAGACTACAAAGAGGAGTAGCAAACAGGTAACAAACAAATAAATAAAGAGAAAAAGGTTGTGGTACCTTAAAGACTAATTGCTGTATTTTAATGTTTGTTTTTGTGGATTAACTCCACTTCTTCTGACATAAGAGTGAGATTTATGGCATTAATTTATACGTGTCCCCATGACTAGGTGGGGATACAAAAGGACACAATGGTTGGTTAGTACATTAGATAGAACTGAAAATCATATGAGTCAGTGTGGCTTTTTTACATTTGTCAATGAATGAAGATCCCAGATCAATATTCAGATTTATCCCTCTGAAGCTTTGTTCTGTAAAATGGCAAAAAGGTGCAACATAATTATTGTGGCATTGCACAATTGGCCATGAGTCTACCTTTAAAAACTATGAAAAGTAAGAATGATTGATGAATTAACCTAGCAGAAAATAACATAATTATTTAAATTTAAATTAGATGCTTTGTTCTATAAGCAAGAGAATGTAGTGGCTGAAAGGACACTACACAGAAGTGCCTGTGCACCTGATGTGTGTATAAATTGGTATCATGAGGCCTCACTCTTATATCTGATGAAGTGGACTTGGTCCATGAAAGCTCACAGTTAAATGCAGGAGTTAGTCTTTAAAGTGCCACCACGTTGTTGTCTTTTTTGGCTGTTCTGTTTTTATTTACTCTCAGGTATACAGAAGTGGTTTCCCATTCCCTTCTTCTAGGGGTGCCTTGGAATTTGGGCAGCTTTCCAGAGGCCACACAGGATGGCTCTTCTCACTTCCTCTCTTTGTCACCACTGTTTGTCTCAGTTCATAATTTTTTCCTCCTGGAAATGTCAAGTGCAGGTGTGGATATCTGTCCTACGTATCCAATAGAGAAGATGAATGCAAAAGATCTGTTACTTTTTTGTGCAGTGTCCTTGTCTCCATCTACTACTTATTTAATCCCATCTGCCTCATTAGCTATTTTCCTGCTACTGCTCTATTCAATAATTCTTAATTCTGCCTTTTGATACCAGATCTTCTCAATTCATCCCTGCCTTTTTTCAGCAACCTTAATTTTCTGGGTCATCTTTGTCCAAGTTTATGGTCCTTTTTGTTCACCTTGTTAGAACAAGAATTCCATTTTGTGAAGGAAGCCTCTATTTCTCTCAACCCTGCAGCTGCTGACCTATTGGGCTTAGTAATACCTTTCTGGGTCTTTAATGCACATTCTAGACAATTTTCTATTGTTGCACTTTTGAGTAATCCCCAAGCATTTTTGAAAGGATTTGTTGCTTTCTCTCCAACTTCTTTTTAAACAGTTTCTGCATTTTCAAGATGTTTCTTCTTTGAGGTTAAAGGTAACTATGTTGGAATTCATGGGACCTTCCCAGAGGCACATAATTAAAATGTGATAGCCTGCTAATTATTTACTCTATTTACCCTATTTAAAAATCTTCAGGGGAGGATCTTCTACAGGTCTCTTTGCCAAGCTGAGTCCCTGACCAGAGTTCTTTTCTGCAAAGCTCTTTGACTTTTTTTTAGTGTGAACTGTGCAACTCAATTTCTGTTTAATCTTACTCTTTTTAAACTGCTTCTTTTATTATGATTGTTTGTTTCCTATAGATCTTGCAAGTCACAAATTACTTTTCACAGCAGTGAAGTGGAATTGAGTTATTTAGGGGCCTGCGATGACCATAAGTCTAACTCACTACCTTTTCAATGTAACAAGAATATATCTCTGTTACTCATTACTTCCCTGAGGATGTACCCCGAGGAAGGGTTGTATAGGTGTTTCATTTGCTGCATTCCACCTCCTCCCTTTGTGATAGAGGAGAAGATGTACAGTGAGCAAGAAGGGAAATGGGGAACTCGATTTAAAGGAAGAAGAGAAGGAGGATGAAAATAAGCTGAAGATATTGTTTTGGTAATCAGGTGAACAACCGTTTTTAAAAAACCAAGTTGCTTTGGGAGCTGACAGATAGAAATAAATAAAGCTTAGGCAGGCTCTACACGGGATTGTGAAGGAATGTGCAGGCAAGGTTATCTGGTTTACGTTAGTTGCTAAACACTCAATGTCACCTGTTAAATCCAACTTGGGTTTCTTAGATACTGTGCTGAGATGGAGGTGGTTGTGTTGGTTGAAGTCATTTGTTGGGATTTTTGGAGTCAACAAAGCCGATGAAAACATTTGTTATATGCTGTCAAGTCAGAGCCACCTTAGAGCAATCCTGACAGGGTTTTCAATTCAAGGATTGACTTAACCAGTGCCATTCTGTAGATTTTCTACAGTCCTAGTCGATCCACTTCCTTCCTTCCTTGTGACAGATGCACCAGACAGGTTCATAATGAAACAGGCCTTTGCTAGCCATATATGTCACTTAAAGCCCCCCCCCCGCCAAAAAAAAAATATCCAATGAGTTAGGCCCAGAAATGAAGGGGCATTCACTGCTGTTGTTTCAGTTTCAGACTAATCTGATTTTGATATTACACACCAGTTGGCAATTTGACTGCTGTATTTCACTTCAGCTGAAACTTCCTGAATTGGTGATGGGGATGCCTAATTTTTTTGGAGATCCTTTGCCAGGTATTGTGGACAATATTAAATTTGAGGCACCAATAGCCTGTGTAAGGCTTCATATAAGCAATGAGACTTGCAGAAATATCTATGTGCAGGATTATAACTGGCTTACGGCTCCTCTCCCCCCCCCATTTGTGTTCTGACTTATTCCCTTGACAATTGTTCTAAATTAGTGAATTAGATTTAATTTTTCCTTCCCAAGCATATTGTACATAGAACTGCTAAATATTTAACTAAGGCAGCAGTTATAAGAACCCAATATATTGAACAAATTGGGGTATCCTGTAAGGGCGATTCATTTACTTGATTTTGGATCTGTTGAATCATCACTGGTTGCACTGATTGCCAGTATGTCTCCGGGTGCAATTCAAGGTGCTGGTCATTACCTTTAAAGCCCTATATGGTAGTAGGCCAGGATACCTAAGAGACCGCGTCACCCTAAGAACATCGGTCCGTCCCACCAGGGGGGATCGGAGGGGCTCTCTTGTTGTTCCATCGGCTAGGGAGGCTCGCCTCGCTAGCACCAGGAAGAGGGCCTTCTCCGTGTTCGCCCCGGCCCTCTGGAACCTCCTCCCAACTGAGCTGCGCCTGCGGACAGAGCTCATGTCCTTCCGGAAGAGCTTAAAGACCTGGCTGGCAGGACAAGTGTGGGGTTCCAGGGATGGGGGAACCCATGTGGGGTGGTTAGTCTAGGGATAACCATCCTTCTGAAATACCCAGATACTGTTTTAGCTTATGAATTTTTAAATTTTAATACTGATATGTTTTTAAATCTATGCTGTTAGCCGCCCAGAGTCGGGCTTGCCTGATTGGGGCGGGATAGCAAGTATGAGAAATAAATAAATATAAATAAATAAATCACATGTGTTTTATAGGAATTTTATCACTGCATTTTTCTGTTTATATTCTGTTTTGGTACCAGTATATACATTGTATTATATTGTATTATGTTTTATTTATAAATTTAAATTTTATCAGATTTTATTGATAAGGTTGTAAGACTAATCAATTAATAAATATCTTTCTATCCTTCCTAAGTATGTTTTTGGATATTAACTATTTTCCAAAAATATTGGGCAAGGGGTTCCTGCGCCCAGAGTCGCATTTTGCAAGTGGGGCGGCATATAAATTGAACAACATCATCATCATCTATGATGTGCATCCCAGACCTTGCTTCTGATAAGCAGTTCCTTACCTTGGCTCTCTCTTACTGATCTTGCAGACCTAACATCTCTTCAGTCTGCTTTGATGTATAACCATAATGGACATCATCTGCAGTATGGCCTTTCTGATGTCTGAATAAGCCCCATTCCCACATATTTTAAAAAGGAGATAATTGGGCAAAAAGCATCAGGGACAGTAAGGCTGCAAAGAGAAATCAGATTTTAAGCAGGCAAAGCAGTTCCCTCCGAGCTCTCACTTCTATGTTGCTTATAATATGCTCCCTGTCTCCCCATCACTTCCACTTTTTGACAGAAACTGAATTCTAGTTTGGCCTTGAGCTTAAAGATACAATGCTATGGTGTTCTTTTTCTTGCTCACTGGTTTTAGTCTTGGGTCCTGCAGATGTAACAGCACTCCAAAATTCCTACCCATTTAGTGAAGCAAGATTGAGTAGAAAGTGGCCTCCATAACTTAGATCTTTTAGTACAAGTGAAGTACAATGTTGTTGTCCAGATGTTGATGGGCTGCTCTGATAAGAAAAGGGGAAATAGCTTCTCATAATATGGATGAGGCCTATTAGATTCTGTGGTTTTGTCTGGTTGACCATAAACAGAGTTTTGGACCAATCAAAATAGGGTGTGAGTATTTGAACTATATCTACTTGCAATTTCTTGCTTTTGAACTGCTAGGTTGGCAGGAGCTGGGACAGAGACAGAAGATCACTCTGTTATGCAGTACTTGGGTCTCAAACTGCTGACTTGCTGACCTTCTAGTCATCAAGTGCAGTGTCTTAACCACTTGAGCCACTGTAGTCCCTCTAGATGTCCACATAGGGGCATCAAAACATAGGTAACACACTATGAGAAGTATGTGGAACAGTTTATGAATAAAGGTTAATGCTTTTATGAAAATTCAGGGGTGGTGGTAAATAAACCAAAAGTTGAATAATTCCACATTGATTTTACCTAGAACTTAGTTATCTCCTTGTCTGGCTCTTCTTGGTGGTTCGAGAGTGAACAGAAATAGATAAATAGATACTGTATATCTGTATGTAGGGTCTCTGCTCCATCAAGCTAAATACTAAGGCAGAGGTTGAAGGAAATAACAAATATGCTTGTTAAAATGTTATTTATTTATTGAGAGTGACAAGTGCTTCTTTTTATATTTGGCACTAACATATTTTACACAAAAGGTCATTTTCATTAACCTTCGATTCGTACCACATGGCCTCATTGCCCAAAGGCATACAGTTATTTACAATTTCCCTTCATCCTGTGCAAAACTAAACAACCCTGAGTATGAGACTAATATTATGTTAAGTGCCCGAGGCACATTCCAATTAAGTATTAACGTCAGTTGGAAAATGTCCAAAACCTTCAGCGAATATAATTTTCAATAATTTTCATTAAAATTAATAGCAAGCATTAAAAAAACTAATATACCAAGTGAGTGGAGGAATAGATCGAAAAATAGCCACCAGTGTTGCAGAGGCGATGCTACAGGCTTTTGTGAGACTATGAATCTGGCAAACAAGTGTGTCAAAAATTGCCTAAATTGCTTGCAAAGGGCTGATAGGATGTTAGATAACTGGTGGATATGATGCATCTCTTTTTCTGTTAAGACTTAACCTGGTCAGAATCTACAAAGGCTGCAGCAAAGGTGCCAGTGGCTACTCAGGATGGCTGTGAAAAGATCAATTCTCAATTCTGCTCTCAAGAAATCAAGCAGGAACGATCAAAGAAACAGACATTTTTGCATCAGCGTCACATTGTATTCCTAGTACCTTTCTGTATTTTCAGCATGCCATGTGTATGTGACTAAGGGTCAAACTCTGCATTGCCCTTAAATGTGTAGGTTTGACTTCAGATTATGATTACAATGGCTTTCTGTGTTGATGTTGCAGGTAACATGGCATGAAGGGCTAAGAGGCTTATCTTCTAGGTAAGATCAAAGCCAAAATTATCTTACATTCACCCTTTGGTGGTGTTAGAATGTTTCGGAGAAATTCCAGTGTGACCTCTTTTGCTGCTAAGTTTCCTATCTCTGAATTGGATGAGAAATTTTCATTTTGATTAGGTTTGATTTTTTTTACTCACCCTGTGTGTTGTGCTTCCCATCCCATACTGTAATAAGCTGACAGAAAATGGAATGACGGAGTGGTTTGGAATAGGAAAAGGAGTAAGACAAGGCTGCATTTTGTCACCCTGCTTATTCAACTTATACACAGAACACATAATGCGCAATGCAGGGATGGAGGAATCACAATTTGGGATCAAAATTGCTGGAAGAAGCATCAACAATTTGAGATATGCAGATGATACCACCCTAATGGCAGAATGTGAGGAGGACCTAAAGAAGCTCCTGATTAGGTTGAAAGAAGAAAGTGCAAAAACTGGCTTGAGACTCAATATCAAGAAAACCAAGATAATGGCAACAGGCCCTATCAGTCCCTGGAAAATAGATGGGGAAGAAGTAGAAGCAGTGACAGATTTTACTTTCCTAGGATCAAAGCTCACTGCAGATGGTGATTGCAGCCATGAAATAAAAAGGCGACTGATTCTTGGGAGGCAAGCGATGAGAAACCTGGGGAGCATAGTGAAAAGTAGAGACATCAAATTGCAAACAAAGATTCGCATAGTCAAAGCAATGGTATTCCCTGTGGCAATGTATGGGTGTGAGAGTTGGACCATTAGGAAAGCTGAGCGCAGAAGAATAGACGCCTTTGAGATGTGGTGTTTGAGGAGAGTTTTGAGAGTCCCCTGGACAGCAAGGAGAACAAATAAGTCAATCTTAGAAGAAATCAACCCTGACTGTTCCTTAGAAGGTCAAATAATAAAGATGAAGCTAAAGTATTTTGGACATCAAATGAGAAGAGAGGATTCACTTGAGAAAGCCTTGATGCTTGGAAAGGTTGAGGGCAAAAGAAGAAGTGGGAGGCCCAAAATGAGATGGCTGGATGGTATTGTAGAGACAATGGACACAGAGCTGAGCGAGTTGAGGGGGATGGTGGAGGACAGGAGTGCCTGGCGGACAGTGGTCCATGGGGTCGCAGAGGGTCGGAATCGACTGTGCGACTGAACAACAACAAAAATCCAAAAAACTCCACAAGCTGAAGGCTACTCATTGACCAAAAGCCTATTTTGTCTTCACGGAATAGAAGAGGACTATGCAAATCTAATTGGCGATGATGGGGCAGAAAGCAGGCTCTCTCCCTACTCCCATTCTATCCTCAATTATGTTCCTATATTTTTGTGCACAGATATAAATGGCTGTCATTTATATTTATAGATAAATGGAGAACATTGTTTTTTAAGGAATACTTTTGGAAAGGACAAACCCTTTCCTTCTCCATCTTTGGTATTTGACAGTTAGCTAACATTTGATACTAACTATTGATTGTCAATGATGGAGAAGGAAAGGTTTATTTTCCCCCTAGTATGGATTCTATTGGCCTTCCCTTAAAATATACCCTGCTCATCAAGGGTTTATTATTTATTTATTTATTTATTTATTCATATTTATATACTGCTCTTCTCACTAGGGTGACTCAGGGTGGTTTACATATCATTAAACATAACAACAAATAAATCAAAACATTCCCTAAAAACTTCAGATCTAAAAATTATAAAAGATTTTAAATTAAAAAAATTAAAAGTTTTTTTAAAGATCAATGAATTACAATGACAGATCAGATTAAAACTATGCCTAGATCCCTAGAAGATTAAAAGATTGAGGGAGAGAGGGGGTTCAAACCAACCAGTGACCTGGGGGCGTTGTGCAGCCAGTACCCCATACCTGCTCCACCAGCCATGTTTTTATATTTTTTCTAAAGGGCAGCAACTGTGTCTGGAGACATAGCTCAGTTGGTAGGAGGTTCCATAGGACCAAAGCGGACACCCTCTTTCTGGTGCCAGAGAGATGCACCTCTCTGGCTGATGGAACAACTAGATAGTCTCTCCGGTCCACTCTAGTTGGACGGACAGATGTTCTTGGGGTGAGGCAGTCTCTTATGTATCCTGGCCCACTACCATGTAGGGCTTTAAAGGTGATTACCAGCATCTTGAATTGCACCCGGAGAAATACTGGCAACCAGTGTAGCTCCCAAAGTAGCTGTGAGGCATGTGCATGCCGCCCACACCCCATCACAACCTGGGCAGCTGCATTCTGGACCAGTTGAAGCTTCCAAATGGTCGTCAAGGGAGCCCCATGTAGAGCGCATTACAGTAATCAAGTCTGGAGGTGACCAGAGCGTGTGCACTGGGTCCGTTTGGGGCAAAACCACCCCATCCAGGACCAAAGATGGTAGCTCCTGAGATAATGCAGGACTCTTCACCCACAGCTACTCAGTCTTGCCCAGATTCAGCATCCAGACCCTGACAGCCTCCAAGCACCTGGAAAGGACTTCCACAGCATCGCTTGGATCTCCACGGGACGAGATATATAACTGGGTATCATCAGCATATTGATGATACCTCACCCCGTGGGAACGAATGATCTTGCCCAGTGGTTTCATGTAGATATTAAATAGGAGAGGTGAGAGTATTGAGCCCTGAGGTACCCCATAATGAAGGGGCCTTGGGCTGGACATCTTGCACTCCAGCCTGGGTCCGGCCTTTCAGAAATGAGGAAAACCAGGACCACACAGTTCCCTTGATCCCCAATCCTCGGAGCCTTTCCAGAAGGATACTGTGGTCAATGGTATTGAAAGCCGCTGAGAGGTCAAGAAAAGCCAGGACAGATGGCTGGCCTCTGTCCTGCTCTCACCAGAGATCATCCACCAGCGTGACCAATGCAGTTTCTGTGCCATATCCAGGCCTGATTCCTGACTGAAAAGGGTCTGCTTCATCCAGGACTCCCTGTAACTGCCGTGCCACTGTCTTCTCCAAAACCTTGCCCAAAAATGGCAAGTTGGACACAGCCCGGTAGTTGGCAAGCACTGTTTATAGTTACATGCTAGTAGTGGACATTGGGAAATATGGTTTGTATGATTCATTCTCTCACTGCTGGCTCAAGATGGGAATGTGGTGGTGCTCTGTAAAATAGCTGTGCTGTGTGGGTGGCCCGTTAGTTCTCTGTTTGCATATCTTACTGTGGGAGTAAGTCAATCCAGTAGAAAAGATTCTCCAGCAGCTGCCATGTTGGGCCCAATGGAAATGAAATGAGGCATTGATTTCAAGACCGTAGAGTGGCCTTGTCTAGCTGTTTTAGGCATTTATAAGCTTTTCTTTTTTAATGGACTATAGGCCACTAAAACAATCTCCATCATTATTAAGAGTACATATTAAGTCTCATTGCCTTCATAAATGCATATTGCTGAGAATGTTGACTTTAATGATAATGTTATGGCATTTGAACATTTAGTCTGTAATGTAATTTATTTGAACAGTGTTATACATATGGTAAAAAAAATTAAAATCAGCTCCAGCACATATTAAATTTTAACAGGCACAACTCTAATATTGTCATCTCACATATTGCTAAAGGTTTATGAAGTTATAAGGTTGGCAGCATGGCATTTGGAGGAGTTTCTGTGCTGTGTGCTAACATAATGAATCTTCGGGGCAGTGGAGGGAAGACACAGTTTTTGCTGGGAATGCATAATGCACATGACTTGAAGATTAATATTCCCATCCTGCCTTGCAACAAAGGACCTCAATATACAACATGTTCTTAGAAAGATAGAACTTCAGTGTTTCTTCTGAAGTATTGGGTCAGCATTTGATTGGCATGGTCTCTGTCTTGCTACTACTTTGGAGTAGAGATGCACAAATAAATGTTGGAAAGCTTCCTCACTTTTCAAATCCCATTAACGTTAAAAATGATAACTGCGGGAACACTGGAGAGAAAGTTACCTTGTGATTTTTCGAAAACAAGTTGAGTATATAGCAGAGATTGGAAAAGTCATTTTTTGGATTTCAGAATCCTACAATCTCCTGTGACCTCTAATCCATGGCCATGTTGGCTGAAGGATTCTGGACAAGGGATGTAAGTATTATCTTGTCTTGTCCTTTTTGCTGAAATCCTCATGTTGCCTGCAAGGACCAGCTCAGGTTTCCTGATACTTACCAATCATCTTGATAATTCAAGGATGAGATATTTCACAAAAACAAAGCAAATGTGTGTAAATCTATTTGTGTGAGGAATACTCTGTAGTTTGGGGAAATTTGAGAGTGGAAATCCTCAATTGGGTTGTTTGCACCACTTTTCCAACCAGACAGAATTTTCCTGCTCACTGTGTATGCCTGTCTTGCTCTTCAAAGAGGAGGGACTCTGCATGAAATAGACATGAAATGAAGGAAACAAAATCCCTTTGTCTTTGTCTTGCACTTGTTGAGACAGCCAAAACTAAAAAAGACAACGGATTTTTTTTAGTATTCTTTACATTCACATTCTAGGAAATAAGAGTAAAAAAAATGTAACTTTTGGTGGTTTCCAAAAACAAACCATAAGTCTGTATTGCTGTACCACTGAACCTAGTGGCAATATGCATACTTTCAATATTGAAGGTTCTAATCATTTATTTGTAACCAATGGCTGTAGCTAGCAAGCATATGAAAGACCTCTGTGGAGGGTGAATAGATCAATAATAGATGCACATGCCTTCTGTGGCTAAAGTCTTGAGTGCAGTCCCAGCACTTCTCTAGTTTGAACCTGTTCATTAGGAATAGCTGTCATTCAAGTTGAAATCATGTCGGTTGAAATCAAGGAGGAGTGTGCTGGGTTCCAAAAATCAGTCACAAAACAAAGCAGGCTAATTTGTAAATGATGACGCAGTGAGAAAAATTCCTGCTGTGATAATCGTGTGCAAGCTGAGCTTAAGGAATTCTTTATTCTAGTGATTTTTCAGTAACATATAGGTGGGGATAGCAGCATTAAAGAAGATTTTTGATAAAGACTTTGGAGCAGACTTGCAAAGTAGGCACCAAAACAGTGAAGCAAATGTGATGTAGAATAAGGTCGTGATATTTACCTACCATATCTATATAGTTACTCATCAACACATTCTCTTGTTGTTTCATACAATTAAGAACTGGTGGGTTCCACAATTTGAAATACCGGTAAGTGAGATATGGACATTATCACCTAAAAAGAGTGATACTTTTTAATTTTCTTGAAATAATGAAATGATACAAATTACCATTTAAAGCATGGGTGGCCAACCCTGGTACTCCAGCTGTTCTTGGACTTCAATTCCCAGAAGCCTAAGTTAACACGCCTGTTCATCAGTGCTTCTGGAAACTGAAGTCCAAGAATGCCTGGGGCATCAAAGTTGACCACCTCTGATCTAGTGTATACTCCACTTTCAGTACTTTCCTCCCTCTTAGATGCGACATTTCACTTCTTCCACAAAGATTCCGTCTGCTAAAATCCTCTTTCCAAAAAGGATTGCTTGTTGAATTCAGTGGCTAGGTGGAAATTACTTTGCAGGCATGAATGTTTCCCCCTCAGGAAGGAGACTGTCAGGGAAACACTCCCCATGTATTTGTATCACATGCAGAATGAGGGGATGAGAGGTGCAATGACATTTATCTACAAAATATTCCTAGCAAATGTAGGAGGCTTCTTTGGACTCCAGCCTGCAGAATTGTGGGCACTGATCACACTGGCTGGGTTTTCTGAATTGTAATCCAAAAAACAAAACAAAAAGCACACAAAATGTCCTAAACTCTGCAGATATCTGATGAAGGCTTGCATGAAATACAATTGCAAGAAAGAGAAATCGCCACATATATGTTTATTTATTTATTTATTTAGATTTATTATCCCGCCCCAATCAGGCGAACCTGACTCTAGGCGGCTTACAAAAAAGAGAAAGATCATACATAATGAGTGCAAAACAAACTAAACTATCCCACTATACCTCTACAAATTCAGAAATTAAAACCTTAAGGTTCAAAATTAATTTAAAAAAATTAAACTATAAATTTACAAAATACTAAAAAAGATTTAAAAGGTTAAAAGGTTTAAAAGGTTTAAAAGAGCGAGAGAGGGGTGGCTGTCCCATCAAATCAACCACCCAAAGTGGGACCCTGTATTACTTGAGCCCCACACCTGACCTGCCAGCCAGGTTTTTAGGCCCTTTCGAAAGGGCAGGACTCTGTCTGTAGATGTAACTCAGTTGGCAGGAGGTTCCAAAGGGCTGGAGCGAACACGGAGAAGGCCCTCCTTCTGGTGCTAGAGAGATGCGCTTCTAGCTGATGGAATGATAAGAGAGCCTCTCCGATCCACCCTGGCAGGACAGACAGATGTTCTTGGGGTGACGCAGTCTCTTAAGTTCAGGATCATGTTTGACCAATAATTAAAGGGTCTGGATCTGCCCACCACCACCACCATAAAAATAAGGATTACCGGTAGTTTCTGAGGATGTTCAAGAAGAGAGAAGCACTCTAAATTGCACCATAAAAATGTATTTTAATAGTTTCTGCTATCAGGAAGCTTGGATCCAAAGTGGTTTGTGCTGTAAACAGCATTCAACAGATTTGGGCTGGAGTGGAGGCTGCATTAAGTTATTTAGGTTCCAACATGTGTCTCACTTTCTCTCCTGATTCACTTTTTGGATTGTTGGCAGAGGCCATTGAAAGCCCTGAGGCATCCTGTCATTCATATGTGCACGGCTGATGGCTGTCTAGGGCACGATGACAATCTTTGCAGTTCCATGTTCTGTGCTGGGGCTTTGAACAGTGCTTCCAATTACATTTTGGAGTGCCCGGGTTTACAACATCACCAGCTGGTCTTGCAATAAATTTCTGTGCTTTCCCTTGAACTGAAGGGCACTTACATAACTTACTTTCCTTAGCCATTTGCACTGGCTGAATGATAATGGCCAGCAGGTGAAATGCCATTGTGTCCTTCACCTCTTTTACACACTGTGTGCAGAAGGAACTTCAGTTTTGTCCTTTTTAAAAATGCCCCCATTATTTGCAGATTGGGAACAGGCATGGAAAGTTAAAGAGGTACAATTAAATGTCAGGGCTAAAGTTTCCTTTTACCATATTGACAATACTTTTCTCACTGCAACTGGTATCTCAGCATCTCCCTTTCATTCAGACCATTATACCAAGGGTTGCCCAGAGTTCCTTATTTGGTAGGACATTAGGGTAAAGGTAAAGGAATCCCTTGCTCAAACGTCAGTCGTGTCCAACTCTAGGGAGTGGTGCTCATTTCTGTTTACAGCCAAAGTGCCAGTGCTGTCTTCATCCACAGACATTTCCATGGTCATGTGCCAGGCATGACTAGACATTGAAGCTCACATAATGTTATTACCTTTCCCACCAAAGCAGTACCTATTTATCTACTTCCAATTTCTTGTTTTCAAACTGCTAGGTTGGCAGGAGCTGGGGCAAACAACAGGAGCTCACTCCATTGTGCAGCACTCGAATCTCGAATTGCTGACCTGATGACCTTCTGATCATCAAGTCCAGTATCTTAACCACTAAGCCAACCCAGCCCTATGAGGCTTGGATATTCTTCTTCTTCTGCCATATCTGAATCTGAATATTGAAGACTGTCCTGAGAATATAATGGAGTGACCTTTCATCTACCTTCTGCATTACAGCATGACAACTGATCCAGTTCCGCTAGTCACTTTCTGAGTCCTGAGGCTTTTTGGCATGCAAAGTCCTCCTCAGCCCCAAGCCAGGATTGATGAAGCTGCTGCCCTCCATCAAGATGGATTTAATCCACTTCGGGACCATCACCCTTCCCTGTGGTTGTTAGTCCTCAGGGTTGTCAGGTTAGTTAACCGCCACCTGACACTTGGTGTAGAGTCACTAACAGTATGATCTCTATTGTATGAGTATGACTCTATTACCATAGCAGGACAGCCAGACTACTGAAGGTTGTATATACAGATCTCAAATAGAGGAAACAATCAAACATTTCCCATTTTGTTTTAAGGTACAGAGTATTAGGAAAGGTAAATATTTACTATTTGAAGTCATGTAGTTGGCTTACCTTGCTTCTTTTCAACCTGGATGCAATCTTTAGGCTGAAAAAGTGAGATTATTAATAATTATAATTCCACACTGTCAGATGAGTTCTGATTTATGCTGACTTTTCTGGGGTTTTCTATGTAGTTTACTACTCCTTTTGGTGTGTGCGTGTGTGCATGTGCACGTGCTCTAGGACTTTGCAGCCTGCCCAAAGTATGCAGGCTGACTCTCTTCATGGGAAAGACACCATACTAACATGCCTTTAGCCTCTTCAGAAACAAACAGTTGCATCAGCAGAAGATAATTGATTGTTGTAAATGTGATGAGGACAGAGGAATTCTTGAGGAGCAGCATAACTGGTTAACGTGACACTGGTATAAAATATTTCATAGATGACACACCAGCTAACTCTTCTTGGTACAGATGAACATATTGGTAAATGGCTACATGTTGTATTATATTAAGTAGCATTTCAACGTTAAAATAAGTAACCAGTAAGGTATGTGTAGATTGTTACGACAGAAATAACTTTAAACCAGCTTTAAATTACTAGTTGTCTCACACGGCCTTAGTAGCAGAATTTTTCTCACAGTCCCTTTTTAAAAAGTGTATCACTTTTTATTTAAAACATGTGATGGCTTTCACATGTTTAACTGCAGAAAAACTTTCCTGACAACATTTCCATTGTAACAGTGCAACCTTCCCTTCCCAGTGTGAGAAGTTTTTCGATTGCAAGAGTCATTATCATGTCATCTCCTCAATATTAATGTTTTGATTTCCAGGCAGTATAATGGTCTGTACCTAATGCTTTCATTAAAAAAATCTGTAAAGTTAGCCAATCAACAAGACAAATAGTATGCAGCCTATTTTTTCCCTATTAACACACTCGCCTTACTCAACTTCTTCATTTATCCGTATGTTTTAAAAGGAGGTCTTAATTACTTCCAGTCCCATTTCAGTTGTAAATGCATCTTTATTGCCATTCTTTCATCATCATAAATCCTTCGGCCTACTCAAAGAGCTGACGTTTCACCACTGATTTACAAGTGACCCATTTTTATTAATCTTCTGTTTGCCCTGAGTGTTGTAGCTGAAATGCCATTAAAGATAAGTTCTGATGAACAGCTCCTTCCATTATTTCTGTAAGATCCATATTCTTCATCAACCTATTAATTGCTTTAAAAATACACAATCTTTTTGATGCAAACTTTTGCATGTATTATTGAATACATTATCGTACATATCCTACATTATTATCCTACATTATCCTACATATCCTACATTATTGAATACAATATCCTACATATAAACATCAGCATTTACACATTTTTGTCTACGGACATGACTATAATGACATGAACTTATTTGTTTTAATCTGGGCTATGGAGAGCTCCATAAATGTCACTCAAAATGGTTAAACAAACTCAGCTGAAAACATACATCATGATGTTGGAGGGTGGTTTATTTTTTACAACCTCACATTCTGCCTGTAGTTGGAGTTACTGGGAGGAACTTTTCTAGCCTGGGTGACTGTCTATCTGTCCAGCACCAAGCAATTGATTCATTCCAGCCTCTGAATTCAAAGAGAACCTAATCTCTCCTTTGTGTTCTTTCCCTCACTTTCTTAGATGGTATCAGTTGTCTCTTGCTATTGGTCAGTTTGGTTGGTGACTAGCATGTTTCCAGCAAAGAAGCATGCACACATTTGTAATTCTGAGTAACTGTAAGTAAAGAAACATTTTTAATGCTCTCCTACAAATGTCTCGAATTGAGTTATTCAGCCTTTGAGTGCCAATTAATGAGAAAGAGTGATTCTGGGAGACTGATTTTCCTCTGTGGCTCTGTATTTCTACTCTACAGTTAAAGGGAATTTTACCAAAAATTCAAAACTCTGCAACATATAATGCCACAGCATTTTATGTAAAGATTCAGGAAACAAAAGAGTAGTTTAGAACATGGCCAATCAAATGTTTAGAGGGCTAAAATGTACATAAACCCACACCTATGTATACAGAACCCAAATGATGTAGATTCATATACTGAAGAGGCATTTAATATTTTAATGTGATTTTTCAGTTATTAAAGGCACATACAGTACTGTGCAAAAGTCTTAGGTTACCAGCAGCAGAGTGATTTGAGGGACCATAACTTTACCAAACTTGGAGGGGGTTGAGAGAAGTGTAAGCAGAAGACACAGCCCACTTTTGGTGTGTCTTGGTGACTCAGGGATTGAGGTATGTCCCCCAAGTCACTCATTGAGTTTTCCCCCAAACCAACTGGTAGTGGCCTGTCTTTTGCCCAGTAACATATGACACTGCTAAACACTGATTTCTTCCCTTAAGTTTAAGCAAAACCTGCATCAGATTTCTCTCTTCTTCCAGTCATGTTGCCATAAAATAAAAAGAGGCCCACCTTTAAGTCTCATTTCTCTAAAACTTGCCTCACTCATTTTATTCTTCTGTGGATGTAATTCTTTCCACACTTACTCGAGCAACATCTGTTATTTACCTAGATTGTCTTCAATTCTCAGTAAACATGCATACAATTGCATTGTAGAGCTTTAATTTATTACATTGCAGATTGCTTTATGCTGCTATTTGGATGAGGTGATCACATGAAAACTGGGGATTGATGTCGTTGCCCATATTGACCCTTAGTTTAATGTGGCATTATCTGTGCCACTACCCACAAATCCACTTACTTTGATCCCATCATCTGCCAATTCCCGGCTATCCTTTTATGATTCAATGTAAAGCTGGTGGGCTGTTTAAAGTGTTGCATGGTGCTAAGGAAAAGGGACTGTTTTACAAAGTTCTCCATAATATATGAACACATGCACACTTTCTATGAAAACAGAATAGCCTGCTGTAATTTGTTGGAGTTGTTTCTATTCCATATTGATTTCAATCTTGTAAATATTTTGTAAGATTTTGCAATGAATATTTTGTCAATAAAGGGAGACCTTTACCTTTATATACAACCTTGGAATATTACACCCCACCACCAACACACACACAGGTTTCTTTCTTCTAGAGTTGTTGAACTTGAGAGACATTAGAAAGCTCTGTTGAACTCAGGGTGGTATGGGAAACAGATCTATAAACTAACATGAATGAAGCCCTGCGAGATCAGCTTTGGACTGACTGGTTAATCAAAAACATAGATGCCTCTGTACGAAGAGGCATCGGTACTTCATAGCTTGTTCAAGAGAAGATTTGCTGCATTTAGGAGAACAGTCCCTAGAAAATGTTGACGGGAATGCTGTAATCTGAACACTCTCTGATAGCAGAGTCCACTTTTGGGAGACAGGTACTTTCTTTTATATCTCAAAAGATAAACCGACAAATAATCAATAATGAGACTTGATTAATGTTATCTTAGTTTGAAAGGGGAAATGAGAATCTTTTCCTTAATTAAAAACCTTAATTAAGTACCTCTTTGGTGCAGCCAAGTTAGAAATTACTACGCACTGGAAATATCCTAGGGGCTCTTCCAAGAGAGATTGGTTGGACAGGGTATGAAAATGTGTTTTCTGAGGAGGAATAATCCTTGAATGTAAGGCAAATAAGAGGATTTAGAAACATTCTGGTGTTATTTTCTTATATTTGCCAGGAAAACATTACTTGTTTGATTTATTTTGCTTATTTTTTAAATTAACAATGAAATAGTATATACCAGTGTTTCCCAACCTTTGGTTTTTGGATTTCAAATCCCAGAAGCCTAAGTCAATTCCCCAAAGCACTGACTTAGGCTTCTGGGAACTGAAGCCCCCCTGTGGGGCCCGGGGCCCACATTAGGAGACACTGGTATATACAGAGGGTGCTAAAAATGCACACACATTTTAAGAGATGTTATCTATGTCTTACTCTTTAAAGTTGAATCGAATAACGGTAGAAATATGTTCACTCAAAAGAATTAATGCTAGCATCAGCATGCAACAGACAGGACAGTCAATGAAAATGGTGGAAGCACAGTTGTTTCTACATGGTCCAATTGCACAATGTATGTGGAATTACTGCATTATGAGAAGCATTAGTCTACAAACTAAAAAGGTCTGTATGGGCTGAAGCAAACTCTTCAGGACTAGAAGGAAAATTGTTTCAAGCAAAGCAATGCACATCAGCGCTTGTATATCAAAAGAAGAAATTGATATTTAATTTTTATTCTTACCTATGTTGATGGCCACTTACTTGAGACTACTTAAACAGAACAGAACTACAGTAAAACCTCGCATAAAAAGCACCTCACTTAGAGACTAACTTACTTAAAGAGCAGAATTTTCTCTGAATGGTCACCTCACTTAACAACTAAAACCAACCAAAAACTTACTTAACAACTAAATCGGGGTTCACAATCCCCCCACACCAGAAGTCACAATTGGTCACTTACAATGGTGTTTGGCTTAAAGAGCAAACTCACTTAAAGAGCAAATCCTGTGGAACGCATTATGCTCTTTAAGCAAGGCACCACTATACTAACAGATTTTCCACCAATTTCTTAAACAGATGAAAATAAAAGAGTTGAGGATGCAAAATATTGTTTGGTCATTTAAACAGAAAGGAGGCAGATGGTTTGCCCTTGCTGAACTACAAACAAAAGATGATTGAATTAGTGGCTTCCAAAATGCTCACACTGTTGCAATACTCATGGCAACAGAATTTATGAAAGACAGGAAAGTGAACCTCTACTAAACAGCAGCAGGTACAGAACAGCTAAAAAAAGGTTTTTGAACTGAAAAACCACTACTAGACCTGACGTAGCTATTGCTTTAGGAATACTGAGCAGTGAAGTTAGTTAACTGAGGATGACTGGATAGTTGTCAAAAAATTGCCTTGATACTAGAAAGAAACTATGGATTTTAATCGAAGATTGCCAGTCAGCAGAAACACAAAGCTTGTAAGAGTACACAAATGCTGACTGAGGAGAGAATAGCATAGGGTTTAAGTCCACCAGTTGGTTATGTATGGTGATGGGTCTATCTCATGAACTATTCATAAACTAAATGCCATAATTTTGTCTTCCACAGAATAAGAGTTCATTGTTACAGCAAAAACATACCACAAACTGCTATTGCTAGAGAAGGATTTTGGAATAGATGAAGAGATGTCAATTGAGATGATGAATGACAACAAGAGCTGCATCAAACTGTCTCAGAATGAGAAGATGAATGCACACACCAAAAGCATTGGCATGAGGTACCACTTGATGTGTGACTTGACTGAGAAAAGGAACATCTAAATAATCAACTACAGAGATGACAGCAGATATTTTGACAGAGGCTCTACCTAGAGATTGAAAACCTTGAAGTTTCTTGCATGTAAGTTTGAGAATGGTTTTGGAGTAATAGCAACTTTGCAAGCACTGACACTGGGTATCAGTGGAAGGGGGAACTTTACAGCCTAATGTGATTATTATTTGCCACTAACTTGATTGGTTAAGTTCTTTTCTTTTTTGTTCTCTAAGCTTTGTTAACTATATGTTACAGAGATGTGTGTGTGAAAGGTTGATAATTGTATGGGTTTTAAGTGAGTAGATCACATAATTAGAGTACACCAGTTTGCATTCTCCTCAGAAGAGTAGTGTGCCTTGGTGGGGCCCCATATAAAAATTTGTTTGGGGGCCCTTAGGAAGGGTAAAGATTTGTTTTGCTTACGCACGTTGGGGGCCCCCGTGGCCCGGGGCCCCCGTATAATTGATACGGCAGATACGGCGGTAGCTACGCCTCTGATTCTCCTGTTCGTGGAGTCTCTTTCTTTCTTTCTCTCTCTCCATCCACCTACCCATCCAGCCAGTTAGTTTAGTTAGTTAATTACCAAACACTCATATATAATGTTATAGTCCTATGGCCAGAGTGGGTCAAAGAATGTCCATGATGGGCTGGCCCCATTCTGTGCACCCCCTTTTTTGATGGGTGTGTGTGACTTCTATGCTTCACTACCAGTGATGGTTGGTGCTGTTATTACCATTACTGCATTGTAGTTTTTGTCTTGTTATGTTTATTATTTGTATTTTGCAGAGTTTTGAAAAATTATTGTATAATTCCTAGAATCCCTCTCAGTCAACTTGCCCACTAGCTGAGAGACCCTGGGAGTTTAAATAAAAAGAAATTCCCTCCCCCAGTTGATTCAAAAAATAAAGAATAAATAAATAAATGGAATGAAAAGCAGTATAGCTATACAGAGACCTCATGGCTGCTTCCCACAGTGCCCTCTCCTAAGGATGGAAGCAAAAGAAAGAGACACTTTTATCAGACACTAACTCTCTCTGGTGGGTGTTATCAAGCAGCCATATCTTCTTGATCCTGAACAAGTTTGTTTAGAGGTAAATCCCATTGATTTCTATGGATTTTCCTTCCAAGTGATTGTGTTTAAGACTGAGTTGTGTGTTTCTGTGGGGTTTTTTTTTGTATTGCAGTGGATTGAGGGTAGAATGCAAGATTAGTCCAACAGCATTAAAAAAATATCAATTAAGATTTCTCATTAGCAATATTTGGTGCCTTAATTGTCCTTTTTGACTCTGTAATCTCGAGTGGTAATTATTTGTGGCACTGGTCCATTCCTCTATCACTCTTATCTTTTAATTAATTCAGTCAAGCAGTTCATTCGTTCTGCCCCTTCATTTATGCCACAGAGTGCTCTCCACATTAATATGTGCATGCCCATTTTAGTGAGATCCTTTTTTAAAAAAATACAAAGATGATGGGGGAAACCCAAAAAAGTTCACAAATATAATTCTTATGCCACAAAACAATTTTTGTGTGTGTAGATACTGTTTAAATGTGTTTTTCTATATCACAGGATCAGATAATAGGATTTTTTTGCCAACACACACAAACACATACAAACTTTGAGACTTGTTCCTAGTTCCTTGGAACTCTGGTTTCAGAGTCTTCTTCCAGTAGAAAAAAGAATCAGGTTTTGAATGTGGGCCCGTCTAATCAGGTGGAAGTAATATAAAAGCAAATGTCTGGCCGGACATCCCACTACAGTAATGGAGTAGAGCATACAGCCAGCAACTCAACACTGAGTGGTAAATAACCTGACTCTCTAAAGGGGCCAATGGCTATGGGTGGCTGAGCACCTTTAGGTGGAGTAATGGTCCTCTCAGTGGAGGAAATGCCACTGGAAATCATCATATTGAGCCAAACAGCAAAATGAGTGGAGAAGGAACTCTGATTCCCAATGGTCATGGAGGCAGAAGAGGCCATGCCAGATGTACTGGCTGTGAAGATCCACCTTGTCCATATCCTCAAGGCTGTGGCAGTCCATTGCAGTCCCGGTGTTAAATCTTGTATTTCTCATTTCATATGTGCTGCAGGAGATGGCTCTGAGATCCTAGTGTGTGGGTCACTTCATAGCAAGCTGGGATCCACCTTAAAGAAATTTACACCAATGACATTTTCCCTGTTTCAGGAAATGAAATGCATTATTGGATATAAGTTGCAGCCAACAACGATGACAAATATAAAAGCTTTAGATTGAATAAACAGTTCTTTTGTAAATCAAGGAAAGTCATCTTGTTTTGCTTCAAAATCTTGTTTAGATCATCAACTCTTCAGCTAAAGAACTCTGGCCCTTGAAGAAGTCATGGTCTAGATTTATTTCCTGGAAAACTCAACTTATAAACCCTATCTAGGCATTCTTCACAACACTTGAGAAAAAGAGAATACTAACTCCCCACTCCTTTGTTGGTTTGCTTTCATGGGGAAAAAGAGTCTGAAGAGAAGAGATCCTTTGGAGGCTGTCCTTGCAAGTCAGAACATGAGAAACTCAAGATTCCTGGTATGTGCATGTGGAGACTTTGTGAAAGCAAAGCCATGAGGGATAGGTAAATACAGTAAACATAGTTAGCAACACCTGAGTGGTACTGTAGTCATAACTTTGTTGTAGCCTACCCATCTCCACATCAAATTAAACAGTTCAGAAGTGATGCTTTCAGGTCAGGCTATATGATTTTCTAGCTCAGGGTTTCTCAACCTATGTCCCATGGGCCAAACCCTGCCCATGGGACTATTTCATGTGGACTGCATCACCGCCACAATCGGAAGCTGAAGTGGACATGTTTTATGGCAGCATTTATGGTGGAGGAACGACCAGTCTGGCCCACTCAGCTGTCTGAGGGGGTGTGGTCTGGACCATGGCTTAAAAAGGTTGAGAACCCCTGTTCTATCTACTTATCCTAACCTCCTGAAGTGAACATTTATTTGAAGAAAACTTCCCAATCTCCCATTGCTGAAATAAAGCAATTGGAGGATACAAATTGTTCTAAAATAACAGAGAGAATAGAAGGGATCGTATTATATGTCAAAATATGTTTTCCTTAATAGAAATATAGGAGGTTGAGCTTGGTTCTCCTCACTGGATTAATGTAATGGTGGTGGGGTGCTAAAAGGAACATGGTAGTTGTAGTCTACTCCCAGCCACCAAATCAAGGAGAAGATACAGATGAAGCCTTTTGTAATGATAACATCATTGAACTGATGTTTTGGCTGCAAAACAGCATGTTCAAAAGAGGGCAGGAACTAGGAACTAAACCCAATGTGGAAAGACTGAAAGAACTGTGCATGTTTAGCTTCAAGGGGAAAAGGAATTAGGGGAGATATGATACAAACTTTTCAAATACTTGAAAGCAGTGGTGGAATGTCAAAAAATTTACTATCCCACCATGATGTCATCACAGTGTGGGCGGAGCTAATGTCATGATGTCATCACATTGTGGGTGGAGCCGACATCATGATGTTGTGGGTGGGGCCAAAGAAAACATAAAAATAAAATAAAAATAAAAATAAGCACACACACACTCACACATACACCACATCCAAAGCTGAGTCACTTAACCTGGGGAACTGGCTATAGGGAGCTTCAGGCTAGCAGCTTCTCTTCCTCCTCCCTGCTTGGGAGGACAACAAGGAGGCCGTGCATACGCGCCAAGCACTGTAGGCGAGCATGCACACTAAGTGCTTGGTTTGCATGCACAGCCGGGGAACCAGTGAAAAGGTAAGCCCCAAAGGTGGTTCCCCTCAAAAGCTGCTACCAGTTCTCTGGGACACTGGGAAAAAGTTACTACCGGTTCTGACGAACTGGTGCGAACCTGTTGCATCCCATCACTGCTTGAAAGCCTGTCATACAGAGGAGAGGCAGGGGCTGTTCTTAGTCATGCCAGAGTGTAGGACACATAACAATGAGCTCAAGTTAGAGGAAGCCAGATTTTGGTTGAATATCAGCAAGAAACATCCTACCTCTTAGAGCAGTATGACAATGGAAACAATGACCTTGGGAAATGGTGAGCATGCCAAAGCTGGAGGCACTGAAGAGAAAATTAGACAACCATCCATCAGATATACTTTGATTTGTATTCCTGCAAGCGATTGGGTTTATTTATTTTTATTTGCTCAGATTTATATCACTGCCCACTCGCCGCAGCAACTCAGGGTGGCTTACAATCAAAACAACAACAGTACAGTAACAAAATTATAAAATATAAATATAACCTCACAAAACAACCAATACAAAACACAGACTATCTCCCCTCTGTCTGTTGGTGGGGGCCCAGAGGTGGCATCAAGGTCTTCAGCTGACCTCCAGGCCATGGCGTCTTCTCCCTCCAGCTGTTGGTGGGGCCCCAGAGGTGGTGGTGAAGCCTTATGGCTTTATGGGCCCCTTCCAGCTCAATTACTCCATGATTCTATAAAATGCATACCCCAAAAGTGGTATTTTCTCAGAGATACACGCCTCAGCAGTTAGACCTGTGGAGTTTCCAGTGAACAATCAAACAGCACTAATAAAGCTAAATGCAAGGTATGCAGGTGAGTAAAATCATAATTTTAGACAAATAATCTCCTCAAGCTCTTTCATCTATTGGAGAGCCGTTTCTTCCATAAGCGAGCTGCTAAACTCATCTTCTCAGCAGACCATACTGCTGAGGCGTATAGAAACCTGACATCTATATTTGGGAGGAATACCATTCAAATATCAACACTGAACTGGTTGGTGCATATGGGACAGACTACCAAATCTTTAAAGGCTACATTTATAATTGATTATGCTAATTGTATCAAAATTATCCTATCTCTTCGTATTTGCACAAAGTGATGTCTAAACTAGACCTGGAACCATCTTTCACAAGCTTACTTTAAACTGCCTTCGTATGTGAAGACAAGAAATTATGGCCTGCTCTTATTGTAATCCTTTTTTCTATTACTTTTTCAGGGAGACGTTGTACCTTGTATTTCCTGTTATCTTTGTGAAAGAGTGTTATGAAATGAGAAGCCCGTGAGCCTTTAAGATTGGCCTGACTTCTCAGCTCACCTAATTAGAAATAATTGAATGGAGCTTCACTCTGGCAAAAAGGTAAAATCAATATTATAATTAAAACTGCATTTCTTTACAATTAGATCTTAAAATGAAACCTCAAAGGGGGGTTGAAGGTAGCAGCTCATTGCTGCAAAGTAATTAATGTCTGTATTAAGCTTATATCTTAACAATAATCCTGAAAATTTTACTGCCTTATCTCACGCCTCCTAATTTCATTACCTCCATCTCTGAAATTGTTCATGGCAGTTTGTTCTCCTTCCCTTGCTTGTCCACCTCAGCATAGTTATGTTAAAAGTTTCCAAAATGTCACATGGACTAGTGTGATGAAAGATATGGGAATTAGGGCTAAGCTACACATAACACAGCAGATGCATGCAAGACTTCCAGGCATTTTCTAAAATGAAAAGCAATCACAGAGGAGACTGAATTGGTGTGGAAAAAGAGCTGCTGATGCATTTCCTTTCCAGCTGTGTTCCCATTCGTCAGCACCTTTTTTCTCAATAGGGAAAAGATAAGTAACTTTCTTCCTACATGTGGGAAAACAGGTTGGGATGGGTCAGGTAATAAACATGGACATGCAATTGATTTAACCAACTATGTAGCTTTCTGCAGGTGTTTTCCATATCATATGATAGACAAACTCTTTTTCATACAGGTACCATACAAAGTTAGGTAAAGTTCACCGTTGCTCGAAAGCCAGTTGTATCTGACTCTAGGGTTCAGTGCTCAACTCTGCTTATAGCCAAAGAGCCAGTGCTGTCTGCACCTGCAGATGTTTCCATGGACATGTGGCAGGCATGACTAAACACTGGAGTGCATGGAATGCTGTTTACCTTCCCACCAATGCAATTTCTTGCTTTCAAACTGTGAGATTGGAAGGAGCTAGGACAGAGACAGGTACTCAATCCATCATGCAGTATTTGGGTCTCGAACTGCTGACCTGCAGACCTTCCAGTCATCAAGTTCAGCATCTTAACCACACATGCTAGTGTAAAATTCATACAGCAGACATGTTTATAGGGGATCATATGGATCAACAATCCTAGTCCCTAAGATCCTCATAGTGATGACACTAGGTCTGAAGAAGAGAGGTTGTGTGGGTTCAACACACAAGGAAGAACCTTGGAAAACAAGAGATCTTTCCTTCTACATAGAGCCTACATGCAAAGAGGACTATACTTTTCTTTAGACTTGGCACATGAAACATGAACACCATGATAATTAGCTAACCACTTCACTCCAAGTGCATTCACAGTGCTGAGTTGAATAATGCCTGAATACAACTTCTGTGTAAACAACATTTTATCTCAAGAGACCATTGAAGCCCTCTACCCTCTTCAGTGAAGCAACAAATATACCATGTGACACCTTGGATGGAGGCATATATAATAATACCCTTCACTGTACATGCTATTATTTAATAGGTGCAGTATTGATTTTCCCATCATGAATTCTGCTTGCTAGTATGAAGTGAAATCTGTACCTAATTTTTGAGTACTAGTTCACAGTAGAGAAATTAGACAAATCCATTATTTTCCAATAATCGCCCGTTGTCTCCACTTTCCTTTATGTTATGTTACTGATGCTGTTAGGCACAACTTGGAGAGTTGTAACACCAAATGGGGATTCATACTCATTTACAAAATTAATGTGTTCCCTGGGATGGTTCATATTATGAAAATTTCATAGCTAGAAACACAAAGCAGAAACACCAGAAGTAGCCATTAGAAGCCACTGTATACCATGTAATTTAATAGGGAAAGTTTTTCATATCTCGAAAAAAAATTGTATCGCAAGATGCTATTTTCAATGGATTTCCTTTCGTACCATGAGAATGATGTAACTCGAGGCATTTGTAACCTGAGGTACCACTGTAAACCCTTCTGTTATGGAGGACAAGCCTCTACAGCAGGCATGCCCAAACTATGGCCTGTGGGCTGGATACGTCTCCCAAAGCCATTCCATCAGGCCTGCAATGCCTTCGCCAAAACAGGAAGTGAATACAAAAGCTTCTGTGCATGTGTGGACATCAGTGGCATAGCATGGGGGTGGAGTGGGGTGCCGTCCCGGGTGGCACTTTTTGGGGGCGGCAACATTTCACAATAAATAGGACTTCGCCACCAACCAGAAGAGTAGCGTGCCTTGGCGGGGCCCCGTATAAAAATTTGTTTGGGGGGCCTTAGGAAGGGTAAAGATTTGTTTTGCTTACGCACGTTGGGGGCCCCCGTGGCCCGAGGCCCCCGTATAATTGAGACGGCAGATACGGTGGTAGCTACGCCTCTGCCACCAACCCTAGACTTCCTAGAGGCCTGGGCGAAGAGGCCGCTGTGGGGACACGCGCCGGGACCCTCCACCACTGCTGGTGTCCTGGGCCCCACTAATTTATACTCTTCTACATCACAAATGATGTGATATACAGACAAGGAGGTGGCTAGAGGAATTATTAATTAGTTAGCCCTTAAGAAAATGTTTAGGTCTGATGACCCAGAACAAAGTTCTATGTTGGTTTTTCTGCAACAGACTAATGTGAGTACACAGACCTCCTCCAGAAACTGTTGAACTTTATCAGTAGTAGTAGAAAACTCACAAGAATGACTTTCTAATTTATTTAAAGCTATTTCTCCAAATGGCTGAAAGCAGGTAGCTACAATGGCCAGTATCCTGTTGTATAGCTCTGCCTGTTGTACAGGACTGATATTATTGGCCAGAGTAGTTTGCCACTAATTAAAGAGTTTATATTGGTAGTCCACCTGGATGATTTCATATTTTGGGGTTTTTGTTTTGAAGGGGCTGCTACATGGCACATAACCTGTGCCACCTTTGAAAAAATTAATACATTTATAGAAAACAAACAGTGTAAGTCATGGCAGGGTTGTTTAATATAGCTCACTATGTAGACGATTTTCTTTTCTCAGGAAGTGCACATTCTGGGCTGGGTTTCACAGACTGGCAGCAGATCTGGGGGTCACTTTTGTTGAGGAGAAAACACAGCCAACTTCCACTAAACTAACTTTTCTTACTACCAAGATTGACATGGTGGAACAGGCTTGTAGGGTGCCAAGAGATAAACAAGAGTAACTCCAAGTAATGCTCAGCATCCTCCTAGATCAGGGGTTCCCAACCTTTTCAAGCCAGGGGGCCGGGTCGTGCTCCCTCAGTCAGCTTTGGGGGCCGGATAGCCATTTTGCCATGCCTAAACAATTGGGGTGGCCATTTTGAGGTGGTCATTTTGTCCTCAAATATTCAAAGGGGTTGCCATTTTGTTTCTCCTTAGAAGGAGACACCAACCTTCAAAGGAGACTTCAGACGTCCCTCCCTGACTGAGTTGGATTGCCTGCTTGGGGAAAGGGTGAGTAGGGGTTTCTAGTCATTCCTTGTGGGGCTGTGGTCCTGGAGGGGGGGGACTGGGTGAGATAAGGCCACCATTTCATGTGACCTGCTACCCTCATTCCTGGCACCAGAGCTGCTGGAAGCTGTATCTTGTATGGTTCCTTTTTAATGCAAACAGCTTTGAAATGATGTTTACAGGGGGAGGTTCTGTAAGACCCTACCCATCCATATACTCATGTACCCAGTGTATCTGATTTCTGTGTGGGTAGAGACTTATGGACCACCGTGTACATTAAAAAGAAACCACACATGGACATGGCACTTCTGGGTGTGGCATTGGCAGTGTGGGGCCACATGAAATGACAATGCAGGAAGAATCTGGCCCACAGGTCATGGGTTGGAAACCCCTGTCCTAGATAGACAGACTTTTCCCGGGGGGGGGGGGGTTGTTGCATTTAGGTCACCCTAAATTTGCATGTAAAGTATGGCCCAAGGAAAGGTGTTCTTGCATCGAGATGCAATACATAGTCTTATTAAGCCTTATCAGCAGCATAGGATCATCGTGGAAAGGAAGCGGGACATGAAAATGAAGACATTCTTCTTGTAGCACTTAAATGGCAGATCATTCTAGCATGAAGATGGGTGCCTAGGGGTACAATTTCAGGTTCAGCCAGATGCTGCAGGGACTATTTCTGGGAGTATGTTTTAGTGATAGGTGGTATGCAGCACAATTGTCACAGGAGTGGCTGGACTTCGGGATGCTAAGACATTTCTGGAACTTCTTTTCCTTTGGTGGTGGCAGCCAGGCCATGGGCTCCATTGTGGGAGAATCCCACAGTACATTTCTTTTGTTATTCAGTCGCACAGTCGATTCCGACCCTTTGCGACCCCGTGGACCACCATCCGCCAGGCACTCCTGTCCTCCACCATCCTCCTCAACTCGCTCAGCTCTGTGCCCATTGTGTCCACGATACCATCTAGCCATCTCATTCTAGGCCGCCTGCTTCCTCTTTTGCCCTCGACCTTTCCAAGCATCAAGGCTTTCTCAAGTGAGTCTTCTCTTCTCATTTGATGTCCAAAGTACTTTAGCTTCATCTTTACTATTTGCCCTTCTAAGGAGCAGTCAGGGTTGATTTCTTCTAAGATTGAACTATTTGTTCTCCTCGCTGTCCAGGGGACTCTCAAAACTCTCCTCTAACACCACATCTCAAAGGCATCTATTCTTCTGTGCTCAGCTATCCTAATGGTCCAGCTCTCACAACCATACATTGCCACCGGGAATACCATTGCTTTGACTATACGAATTTTTGTTTGCAATTTGATGTCTCTACTTTTCACTATGCTCCCCAGGTTTCTCATCCCAAGAATCAGTCGCCTTTTTATTTCATGGCTGTAATCTCCATCTGCAGTGAGCTTTGATCCTAAGAAAGTAAAATCTGTCACTGCTTCTACTTCTTCCCCATCTATTTTCCAGGGACTGATAGGGCCTGTTGCCATGATCTTCATTTTCTTTATATTGAGTCTCAAGCCAGCTTTTTCACTTTCTTCTTTCAATCTAATCAGGGGCTTCTTTAGGTCCTCTTCACTTTCTGCCATTATGGTGGTATCATCTGCATATCTCAAATTATTGATGTTTCTTCCAGCAGTTTTGTACATTTCTAGGATGGCAATATGACAGTAGTGCAGGGAGTAGACAGGCTGTCATCCAGGTGAATGCAGGGTCATGAGTTGGTGAGAGAACTCACACTTGTTTGTGTGAGCATTTTCCTGTGGTTTTCCTCTTTCCCAACCCTTAACTCCAATGTCTGAGCCCAATGACATCCTTCCTCAGTACAAGCCTGGGGAAGGACACCATCCATGGTCTCCATCAACCTTTGGCTAGAATCCTGGAGTGACAGGGGAGATACTGAGTTCAACCCCATCTGCAGGTAGTGCTCACAGGTGTTCCCTGTGATTGATGAACCATCCTGTGTTGAAGTGACTATGGGAGGCGAGGAGTCTAATTACTATAAATATTTTGCCTTTAGCATCTTCAACAGAAGCATAGTTGCTTCAATCACAAAAGTAATTATATATATAAGGACATTAGGGGAAAGCTCTTTTTGGACAAAAAAAAATCAGATCATACTGGTTATGGGATGGTTGGGAGTGTAGTCCAAGAAGAGAAAGACAAAGAGATGAAAGGAGAGAGGAAGTTTTTCCAAACCATAGTCATAATACCAAGCTTTAACTTGTTCATTCTCTCTCCTCCATTGTGTACTTTGGACTAGATGCTGACTTGAACTACCAGTAATCAGACCTCAGCTTGCTCTTTGGACTTTGCTATTTGGACTATCTTTGAATAGACTCTCTGTGTAGTGCTACTTGCAGCAACCATGCCCAATAGGGTAGGTCAGCACATCAAGCTCCTGGGAACCAAAACTCAAGTCCCACTGAATTTCATGCAACCTCTTTCCAAGCAGATGCAAAGCCATGCTCAGTTTCAACAATTGCTTCTCCCTTTAATGTTGATAGAGGTGACAACTCTAATGATTACTTTGAAAATTATTTGCATCTGTTTTCAGAACTGTTAAGAGCAATGAAATCTCAATAGTTTACAGCTGTCAGAAAGCAGCCGCTTTCAAGACATTCCAGGTCCAATTTTGCAGTGTTTTGATCTGCAAAATACCAATTTGCTTGAATGGGAGTTCTGGCTGAGAACAGACTTCAGAAGTAGGTCTCCAGTCAGTGGAGTAATACTAATTGATTAACTTAAATAAGAAAGCTACTTCTAATAGCACCAAGGTTTGGTCTAAATTTTATGCTAAATCACTTCTCACTAGGACACAATTCTCTTTTGAGTAATACTTTATCAATGTGCCCTTTCTGATGATTTATTGCAGTGATACATCATGAGAATGACAGCTGGTTTTGATGATGCATGGTCCGATACATCATCATAGCAACCCTTCATTTGGATTGCATATTGCATAAAAGTAAAATATACTATTCCTTGCCTCCTCCCCTTTTTCTCTCTTGCTTGCAAACTCAGCAAGTTTGCATTCTGCAAGGAAAGATCAATCGGAAACAAGTTAACAGTTTTCCTTCAGAATTCCTTCGCCGCTGGCTGCTGGAGCTTTCTAGTCTGGATAGGCGGGACAAGCAACACTTGCACCCCAGCTGCCTACAAAGGCGAGGCTGGAGTTGCCACCTGCCACCGCTCACTGCTCACTGCTGGAGCTCCCTGGGCAGGGCCAGCGGGACAAACAACACCTGCGCCCTGGCCACCTACAAAGGCAAGGATGGAGTTACTCACTGCTGGAGCTACCTGGCCTGGACTGGCGGGACAAGCAACACCTGCACCCCGGTTGCCTACAAAGGTGAGGCCGGAGTCGCCACCGCTCACCGCTCACTACTGGAGCTCCCTGGGCCAGGCTGGTGGCTGCCATTGCCACCACCTCCAGACCTTGGCCATGGCTGGGGCAGGGAGGTCCAACAACACTGTCACTCAGCTGACCTCGGGCCCCACCCTTCTGGAGCCGGGGAAGGATCCTGTTGCAGCTGCTGTTGCCCAGCTGAGGACGATGTTGAGCCCTGGGCTCCATCGTAGACATTGAGCTCTGTCGTGGACATTGTGGGATTGTTTGTTTGTTTGTGTTTTGATACTTTATTATACTTTTTTAGCTGCCCTGAGTCACTCTGCGAGTAGGGCGGCATACAAGTGCGAACAACAACAACAACAACAACAACAACAACAACAACAACAACAACAACAACAACAACAACAACAACAACAACAACAACGATGATGATGATAATGATGATGATGATGATGATGATGATGATGATGATGATGATGATGATGATGATGATGATGATGATGATCTAAATTATGAGAGCAAGGCTTTGAAAGCCATCTTTAAAGAACATTGGAGGTTCTACTGGAAAGCTACTATTTTCAAAATGGCACTGACATTGCCCAAAAGGATGCATAATTGCTCTCTCTGGAAATATTTGTTATTAATGTTGAAGTGAGGACACAGTAAAGATAATGGATGAGATGGATCTGGTGGTAGGCACCTTCCTGAGGTCACTATGACATTTTAAAACTAGTTAGGATTCCTGCAGGGTACTGAAGGTATTTTTAATAGTCATCCCAGACATGTTGAATTGGCACCAGGTGCAACATATCAACTATCCTGAAGACTGGTGATAGGTATCAGAGGGGATGGTCCCTTCACAAGATCGCAAATGGTGAAAGGACATTAGGAGAATTGTTATTATAGTTTCCCCAGATTTGCATTTTTTAAAGAAAAAAACCTCAAGGTATTTCTGTTCCGAATATTTATTTATTTATTTATTTATTTATTTATTTATTTATTTATGGTCTGGCCAGACATCCCACTATGGTAATGGAGTAGACCGTGCAGCCAGCAACTCAATGCCAAGTGTTGGGTGGTGGTAGATAACCTGATTTCCTAAAGGGGCCAATGGCTATGGGTGGATGAGCCCCTTTAGGTGGGTAATGTTCCCCTCAATGGACAAAATGCCACTGGAAACCATCATATTGGGCCCAATGGCAAAGTGAGTGGATGAGGAACCACTTCATTATTCTAATTCCCAACTGTTGTTGTTGTTGTTGTTCAGTTGCACATTCGATTCCGACCCTTCGCAACCCCATGGACCATTGCCCGCCAGTCACTTCTGTCCTCCACCATCCTCCTCAGCCTGCCCACCCAGCTCTGTACCCATTGCATCTACAATACCATTTAGCCTTCTCATTTTTGATTGTCCCCTTCTTATGGAGGCAGAAGAGGCCATGCCAGATGGACTGACTGTGAAGGCGCATCTTGTTAATATCCTCAAGGGTGCGGCAGTTCATTGCAGTCTAAATGTTGAATTCTGCATGTCTCATTTAATATGTGCCACAGGAGATAGCTCTGTGATCACAGTGTGTGGGTCACTTCACGGCAAGCTGGGATCCAACTTAACCAAATTCACGCCAATGGCATTTTTCCTGAAAATGATTTCCAGAAAAAAAAAAGTATACTTGGATATGAATAGCAGCTGCCACAAATGATCTGTCTGTCTGTCTGTCTGTCTACGCTGCCCATCTGGGATGATCTGCCAATCTGGGCTGCATAAAAACAACAAGAATAATCTCATCCCATACAAATCAAACAAATGCAATTTAAGAAACCATTAACAATAGTCCATAAACAGAAAAACCATAAATGAAATGCAATAACAATAATAACTTAGTATGTTAACCTTACCTGGTAAATTAAGAATTGGGTCCTACAAAAAGCCTAAAAAATACTTAACAAGCTGGACCTTAACAAGCTGGACCTTGACCATACCCTCTTAAAAGTTCAGCTTCAGTCTGCTCATCAATATGAGTGCTGGCCCTGAGATACTGCTAAGGTTTTTACCTGCTGCCCTTGATGTTCTGTGGTACCTTGTCTATGAGAGGAAAGCCATGTTTCCTCCTGCATACATTCTCAAAATGAGAGCTTGGGAAGCTTTTTATGGCAGGAAAGAATATAATTACATGCTCCAGGTATCCATAATTGAGAAGAGATGGGATGATGTTCTGGGACCTAGAAGATCATCCTCCTACAGCTCAGTTATAGATGGCCTCAACCTTTGTGGTATTCATTCTTCCGCAAAAAAATTTCTAAGCTCTGTTCAAGATGTGGCTGCAGCCAACCATTGTCCTCTGCTGCTAGATTGTATTTGTGTGAGGTCTGTTTGTTGCATTCACAACTGATACAATAAAATGACCCTTTGAAGAATCCTAGGTGTAAGGATGCAAAAACTACCTCTTGCTCTCAATGAAAAGGGATGTCTCCCTTTCAACACACTGAGACTTCCCATCAAAAAACTATCAATCACTGAGACATTTTTTCAGTTAGGTACAACAGAAAAAATAGTCACTTCTTCATGAGAGCAAGAAGACCATGTTTGATCAGCATCAGCTAAAAGTCAAGATATTTTTTTTAAAAAATACTTTTCTTGCTCAAAATAATGTTTTTACCATTTCTCCCCAGCCTCACCCTTCATGCACGTGCAAAGATGATTCCATGCATTTTCAACACAGAAACCCTGAAATGTGAAAATGCACAGAAGTCTTGTCATTTCATCCAGCACTGCAATTTTTGTTGTTGTCGCCTTTTGCGGAAGGGCTGATAGGGTATGTTAGGGTGTGACAATCCTTTTAAAGAGAATAGAAAGCATTTTGAAACAGGCCTTCATTTCCCTTATGGATATACAATACAGTACGTATTTTTCCACAGTTGCCTTTGGTTAAACAGATGTTACAGTTTTTGAAAACATACAAAATCTAGTGACATGAATATATTCACCATGAGGAGCATGATTTCTTCCTTCCTTCCTTCCTTCCTTGAGGAGAAACCATATTGCCTATCTCTAACCTTGTCTGGTTTTCTTTCTTTGTTCTACTGTTTAACTTTAAACTGGGGGGGGGGGGGGAGAGAAAAATTACCAATGTTTTCTCCTTCTTTTTAAAAAGCCTATGTTCTCATTTATTTAATCTGTAATGCACACATTAATGTTTGCTCTGTCTTTGATGAGAGAGGAAGGCTTTTGACAAATAGAACATCTGAGATATCACTATCTTATGTGATCGGAGCATGAACGGTCCATGTATCTCATCCATTTCAGATGACTTTCAATCAGAGATTTTTTTTCTTCATTACTGTATTTCAATTTGACATAATAAGTCAACTTTCTGGCCAAAGAGAAGAATGTGAAATGCAGAAAGTACCATTTTGTTTTATTTAACTTTTATCCTCAATGCTATTCAAGGTGCCATATACAAAAACAAGTACAACTTTCTGCTAACCCAAATGTTTGCTACTATGAATGTTTGACTAAATAAATGCCCAGGATGGGAGCAATTTCATCTATGTATGCAGTGCCACATCCTACAAGCTATGGTGTTATAACAATGTGTTATGGACATTAGACCTTGACTGCAGAACAAGTAATAGTAGCTTATTGTATTCCTTACCAAGGTGCCATGTAGGCCGTACAGCCAGTGACTCAATACCAAGTGTTCGGTGGCAGCAAATAACCTGACTATAGGCTGTGGATGAAATGCCACTGGAAACCATCATATTGGGCCCAATAGCAAAATGAGCAGAGGAGGAACCACTTCACTATTCTGATTCTCAACTGTTATGGAGGTGGAAGAGGCCATACCAGATGGACTGGCTGTAGCTGTGGCAGTCCATTGCAGTCTGAGTGTTAAATTCTGCATGTCTCATTTAATGTGTGCCATAGGAGATGGCTCTGTGATCACAGTATGTGAATTACTTCATAGCAAGCTGGGATCCAACTTAACCAAATTCACGCCAATGGCATTTTCCCATGTTTTTCATTCTTCTTTCAAAGTCCAACGGCGATGGGAAAATGATTTTCAGGGGGGGAAATGTATACTCGGATACGAGTAGCAGGCGATAACAACAGCCAAGGTGCCAATTTCCTAAGGTCTCTTCCTTCTGTTCACTTGACTTATGCAGCAATTGAGAAAACTCACTGACCTAACATTTTTGTTGGGTGGTTGCCAGAACACAACACTGCAGTCACACCAACATATGAAGAAAACAGAGAGAAGCATGTCCCTGAATTATTCCACCTGAACATCTGTAAAACAACAGAGTGATTACTAATGTATTACTAAATTATTTTTATCTCTTCACAAACAGGGGACTAGTTACAGTGTTTCAGAGGGAACACCTGAGGAAAAGGGGTGCCTTCACCACTCTTTTTCTCTCCTCTGCATCTACACCACAGTGGCTTCATTTTGCCTTGAGCTCTACAGTGTGGTGTTATTCCCGCTATTCAGAGGTCAATGACTGTGGGCAACATATATGTTTTGAACTTCACATGGAGGCCCACCAAGAACCCCTCGGGGTTTCATGAGGTTAATGTATTTTCAAAAATATATTTTTGATTATTGTCTATGCCATTCCAAATTCCCACAGCTTTAGCACACAATGCAGCAATTCTGTTGTGGTGATGCGGGGGGGTACTACATTAAATGAGAGAGAGAGAGAGACATTAAGGAACTTTGAAACGTTGCATCCACTTAGAACTGTGGATTTTGGGATGCCTTTAAATTAGGAGTGACACCAAAAGTTTGCCTAAAGTGAAAACTGCAGCTTATGTAGAGACTTGCTCCATGGAATTCCTTCCTAAAAGAGATCCAGTTGGCTCCTGCATTGATAACATTTAAATGCCAGGCTCAGAACTACTTCTTCCAGCAGACAGTCAATGTCTTGGATATGTATTTTGGTTGTTGTTTATCATGGAGACTTTTGCATACCTTGATTAATAACACATTTATAAATGTTCCCAAGCTCTGTTCTTCATCTCTGTAGGGGAACCTGTTTTGTATCTGAGAGCCTAAACAGTATCTGCCAGTCAGTGTAGACCACACTAAACAATATGAAGCAATGTCCTGAGACCTTAGTGTCCTTCCTTCATCAGGCAAGTTTTTATCAATTAACTAGTTGCTGAGGAAGGGCTTTCAATGTGGAATACTGTACTTTTGTAACTTTATTTTTTATGATGTGTTTTTAAATTGTTTTAGCTTGTTTTAATGCACAGGTTTTAATGCCATATTTAATCAAGTTTTAGTATGATACTTTATTATGACATTGCCATATCTGTTTCTATATCTATTATGTAAGTCACCTTGCAAAAGCTTTAGGAGAAAGGTGGGAGAGCAAATCAACCAACCAATTAACCAACCAACTGATTTCAATTTGGATAAGACAGGTCCTAATATGTAATGTAATATGTAATAATATGTATGAAGGGGACTGCAGTGGCTTAGTGGTTAAGATGCTGACCTTGAAGACTGGAAGGTCAGAGTTCGATACCCGAGTACTGCATGATGGAGTGAGCTCCCATCTCTGTCCCAGCTCCTGCCAACATAGCAGTTTGAAAGCAAGAAATTGCAAGTAGATAAATAGGGACAACTTCTGTGGGAAGGTAATCAGCATTCTGTGCACTCCGGTGTCTAGATATACTTGCCACATGTCCACAGAAATGTCTTCAAATGCAGACAGCACTGGCTCTTTGGCTATAAACAGATGAGCACTAAACCCTAGAGTCAGATATGACTGGTTTTTCAGCAAAGGTGATCTTTACCTTTTACTAATATGTAATGAACCATTTTCACTGTCCAGTGCCATCAAAATAAATACTGTATTTCTTTTAGTCTGTAGGAAAAACCATCATGAAAAAGATGTCTAAGTAATTAAAGTCTATATCCTTCTGCTGCTAAAACAAAACAAAACATATTGTGAACAACATAGTCAAATGATGTAGTATCTCTGGTAGGATGAAACGAAAGATAGAGAAACAGAGACCTCTGTGTTAGAATACTTGGCTTGCAGGATGCTTGAATATGTGTTACTTAAAGTCAGTAAGAATATTAATGGTGCAGATTGTGCTTCCTCTTTTCTACTGACCATAACTTTAATGGAAGTGTGCCAAATGAATAAGGGTTATTACTCGTTGGAAAAGCCTTCCGGAATTTATTTCAGAAGCTCAGAATGGCCAAACATGCATATTGACCCATTGTTTGCCTTATTTCCTGTTTTAATTGAGTGTCAAAGGTTATACATTGCTATTAGAGTAAGACATGAGTGGCAGTGGAGGTCAGGGACTCTCTGGCATTCTATTAGAGCCATAAAAACCAAATAGTATGATAATTTCACCTGCTCTAACCTCAATTTTTCCAAGATGGTATAGGCATTGACCTTATTGTTTGACTGCCATTGACTCTGTAAGCTGCAGCCACTCAAACTCTGCTTACTAAACAATAAATGTGCTCCCTGTGCCCAGGATGGAAAATAAAACAATGAAATATACACAAGCGACTTACAGGAGAGGCTAATCCAGGTGAAAGAAAATGATAAAACAATGTCTCTGTTGTTGGATTGGTCAGAGTGGTTTACTACTAAAACAATTTTTCTCTGCCCATCTAAGTTTTATGTCATTCCCACCCTCATCAAATATCTTCTGGCTTCCTCCATCAGTGGAGGTACCAGCCATAAATTTCACATTTGTTGCAAAGTCTGGCTTATTCCTGTTTAAAATTTTGTTCCTCTCAAAAAGGATATGTAATACTTTGGTTAGATCCACAGCCACATATTTTCAAAGCTGAAACATTCATTTCTGCAGCTAGATGTGTTGAATATCAGTACAGTATGTGGAAATGGCCACAAATCCCAAAATGCCTTGGCAAAGTTTCTGAATCCAGGAAATATGTGTATCCCAAGTGAACAAACAAACAAAGAGCCAAAACAATAATTACCTCTTTCTATCTAATTTACTTGTATCCAATGGGGTTTATCCCCTGGTATGTGTATTCATGTACACAACTTGAGATGCTGATTTTCAAAGTGAGAGGGTTTTTTTCTTGTTCCTTACATTTTTAAAGGCATACTTACTGAAAGGAGCCCACAGGGAATTATCCCATTTCATCCTCACAGAGGTTGAAGAAGCCCACAGAGATTTGATAAGCACACTCAAGCATACTTGCTTAACAGCTCCTCACTGGGACCCACATGCGGAGCTGAAATATCTGCAGGGAGATCTTCTCAGGTTCAGTCATATGTGTGAGGGCGTCTTCCCTGTAGCTATCCACACAGTATTTCCAGACGCCCTGTAGACATCTACCCAATACTTCCAGAGACCAAGAAATTGATGCTGCTACATAGCCCCATTCTCACTCAGATCATACAGATTCCATATTTTTGTCACAGAAGAGTCTTAGAACAGTGATGGGGAACCTTGGTATTCCAGATGTTCCTGAACTTCAATTCCCAGAAGGCCTAATCGGCAAGAGTGCTGACTTGAGCTTCTGGTAATTGAAGCCTAATAACACCTGTAGTACCAAGGTTCACCATCACTGTCTTAGAACATCTCCTATAGAATACCTGATAGGTCACTCTGAAAATGTGTCCTTTTGACATGAATTCTATGAACATCCTACGTTTCATTTGGGTGGTCTGGCAGCTTTTGCGATGTAATGAAAATCATGTATTTTTGAGAAGCTGCTACACCAAAACTAAGGCACCCACGAAAATAAGGGTTATGTCATTTAAATATCGTCTTGGCGACTTTAAGAATTGGTAGAACCCAAAAGCCAAAAATGCAAAGTGATGATGACATTGCTTTCAGAAGTAGCATCGGAAAAATGACAGTTTGCTAGGGGAGGTCAATTGTCATGGGGGCAGTGAAAAAACTACCCAACCAATTCAGATAATCCACAGTGTGTTTGAAAGAGGAAAGTTTAACCTTTGTGAGGACACTTTCAGATTTGGATTTGGACTTCAGAAAAATAATCTATGAAGTGTTTTACAAAAAAGCACTCAAACGAGGTCACAAAAACCCAATTAAAAAAGGGAAAACCAATTTAGAAACTGAATATGACAACTTCCCAAGGTGGATACACTTTGCATACAACATGTGGAGAAAAATGACGCCACAGCAGGAATCCACAAAAAAGATATTGAGGAAAAACGTGACTTGTTAAAAAGACATTTCCGCGGGAGGGAGGGTTGGCGATGATCCAGCAAAAAAACTGATTGACCAATCAAAGTGATCCAAAGTGTGCTTGAAAGGGCAGAATAACCTTTCTTTTAATACTTATACAATTTGGATCTGACTTCAGAAACATTTTCTATGAAGGTTTAAAACAAAAACAAAAAACACTCTTTCTAACCTTCTTTCCTTCAAAAAAAGTATCTCTCCACACCAGAATAGATACATTGATGTGATAATGGATACACTGTAGCAAGTTTCTCCTTTGAAGTCAAACCACTTTCCTTTTTGGCTTTCCCTCTTATTGAAGAACTGCTTTCAAGGAATCGTGAAGGAAAAACTTTTTCTTTGCAGTTTGACTATTGAAATATTTATTAAAAATAGATCCTTTGCAGTTATTTACCTGTGGTAAATTATTGTGTGTACAGTGGGCTGCTTATGAACATGTGTTTATAGTGGGTAAAGTTGGGGATAATGGAAAATATAGGTTAAAAGCATCTTTATTGAAAAATAAAATATAAAAAATAATAAACACAAATGAATTTGGGATTTCTGGGTTTGGGTTGACACAACGTAGCAGTTCAAAAGCAAGAAATTGCAAGAAGCTAGATAGGGACCTCTTTGGTGGGAGGGTAAACAGCTTTCCATGCTTGCCACATGTCCACAGAAATGTCTGCAGACACAGACAGTGCTAGCTCTTTGGCTATAAACAGAGATGAGCACTGAAACCTAGAGTTGGATATGACTGGCTTTTGATCAAGGGTGACCTTTACCTTAGCTCAGAAAACCTTAGATTTTATGAACATTTTATGCAAACTTTATTTTCCCCCATTTGAAACATCACCCTTAACTAATGAATGAAATAAAAGAAATGAACGAACAAACATAGTTCAACACATTGAATTCACGCACTAAATCCCTGACGGGAGTCTCCTTAGACTCTACCTGCCACTTTTTTTTCAGGCACAGATCAGGTCAAAGGGTTTCCTCTGATGATAAAGCACACCATGGGAAACACTATGTGGGTTAGAATATAGATACCATTTATGGCCTCCTAAACAAACAACAAGAAAAAATCCCATTGTGTTTAATGTTACTCTTAAAGTAAATTAGATTTGAAAAGTGAAGAGTAGGCAAAGGCCAGTAGGACAAGCAGAAGTCATAGTCATGCAAAGGCGGATGCAGCTAATGTAAATAACTCTGTAGGCAGATAGAGTTTGTTTTGGTGTAGTTGATTTATAACACTGGTCAACACAATTTTTCTGGCTTGAGGTTCTCTAACGATTCTAAGGTAATTTTGAGGTGCTGATTCCGAATCTGGCGTCCGTTTTTTTCAGCACATCAGGTTTTTGAGATCTCAAATATTGCAGTATACCTATGAACAGCAAATTTATCATCATACAAACTGTGCATTTTAAACATCGCTACTTTATTTTGATCCTCTTTACATGAGAAGTATAAAACTCAGGGGACTGGAGCACCTGGCTGCAGAGCTGGGCTTAGTGAAGCATATTTCTCAGTTCAAACTCCTGTTCACATCCCCTGTGCTCAGACAACTAAGATCATCTGGAGTGTATGTGGATGATGGGATTATGTGCCCTGCCACATGTGTGGGCTTGAGCAATGTTCCAGAGTGCCACCCAAAGGAGGGAGTGGTAAAGCAGCTCTGAGTACCCAGAAGACAGTGAGAGGAAAGGTCACCCTAAGTTGGAATTGACTTCAAAATGCATAATTGCTAATATAGCCTCCACACTCTGTTCACAGGAGTTATAACTGAGAAATATGCTTCACTAAACTCAGAGGGACTCACGCAGAGGCAAATCTGCCTCAGACTGTGGCCTAAATTACACATTACTGTATATTTATCTGTATTTATCTGTATTTATATGTATGTCTATTGATCGACAGGCAGACAGAACATAATCATTAGATAGGAAACAAAAAAAGAACAGCATCCATAAGGTGTGCTACCGCTGCAGTTGAGTACTCCAGTGGTCAGAGAAGTGGATCATCCCCTTTCATCTTGACTGATGTTAGTATCCATGGATACCTCTTCTAATGGTCTTTACATCAGTCTGGGAAAACAGGTAGGGCCTCCCTCTAAAAAGTGAATGCATTAAAAAACCCAGTCCTTTGTGAAGGAGGTCAGCTCTTGAAAGCCTCCAAGAGCCTTGCTAGCTGAGGAAGCTGGAGGGCTGTAAATCTTCAGATTCTTTTGCTAAGGAGTTTACCTCTTGAGAATCACATCAGTGCGCTCTAATATAGATAGTGGAATGCAAAAGCCTTTGTTCCTTCTCTGAGGTACATAGCACTCTGGAGGACTCTTTCTTGGCAGTTAGACTAAACCAAGAGTAAAGATTACCTCAATCTAGACATTAATTATGAATAGGAGTAGATGGGGAAAGATTGTGGAAAAGTGTGTTGTGCAAAAAGAGAGAGGGAGCTCTGACTTACAACAATGTCGCACCATTAAGTTTTGGCAGAAAAATATAATCAAGGAAAGGAGGGTGGAGGGGCAGAGTAATGTTTGAACACTACCGCAATTTCAGCACATTTCCTATCAAAAATATATGGTGCTGGAACAACCAGTCTTCTAGGCTTTTGCCCCAGTGTCTTATTTGGGAAGCAAAACCAAAAGAGTAAACAAAACAACAACAAAAGAAAAAAACACACATCATGGCACCTTAAAGACTAACTCCTGTATTTAAATGTGAGCTTTCATGGATCAAGTCCACAAAATCAATAGAGGCAGGCTCCATAGCAAGTTTGAATAACAACTGGGGATTATCCACTATTGTCAGTTGTAAAAAGCTACTATGTCACCTTTTTGTTAGGCTAGCCAACCATTGTGTGCCTTTGTACATGATGTGTATAAATTGATGCCATGAGGTCACACTTTTATGTCTGACGAAGTGGACTTGATCCATGAAAGCTCACATTTAAATACAGGAGTTAGTCTTTAAGGTGCCACAACCTTTTTGGCTTTTTTGTTTTGTTTACTCTCTGATATGCTTGGACAGACTAACACTTGGAAAAAAAAAGTCTGCGCCACTTTTAAAGCCCATCTTTGGCTGGCTAGATATCTGGCTGATAAAATTAGTGGCCCGAACCAGGAAGAAGCCAGTGAGATCACATGGTTTCTATGATTGATTATTATGGCATGACAATCCCTCTCTTAAGCAGCTACCATGTCATTTCTGAGAGACTTTTGGGGAAGTGAAGCAATGCTGAGTTTTTTGTTTTTGTTTTTACTGAGAGGCAGTTCAAATATTGCAGGAATGTGGTCTGAGGTTCTCTAGAGACTTCGCTATATTTCTGTCATACTGGGGGATAGAGAAAATGAAGAGGTAAAACAGGAGTGCTTGGACTACTTGAAGGACCCTAAATGTGGTCCCTTTCCACAAACCTTTTAAAAAACAAAAACTGGAGGTTCCAAATGCTCGGTGCATTTTCTTTTCCACATTTTAAGAAGTCCCCACATAGACCAGTGGTTCCTAACCTTTTTTGGCCATGCCTGACCTAAGCATCTCTAAAATCCTGACTGCCCCCCATGACATATACATATAATTCTTATTATTCAAAAAGTGAAGTCCTTTTCATGTGGAGGAAGCCTAAAAGGCCATTCACTATTAATAACTCATTCTCAAATTGCCCTCCTCAAAAATCAAATTGCCCCCCTATGGGGCATGTGCCCTACGTTGGGAACTATGACACTACATGGTTATTTCCATCTTTCTGGCCACTCAGGCTATCTATTTGTGCTTTATATTCACAAAGGTGGTGATGGAGGAGTTGCAGAAAACAGGGAAGGCATGACACAAGGGATGTTAGAAGAAGAGGAGAAGAAGTTGAAAAGGAAGAATTAAATTGTTTTAATTCCATCAATGTTTTGGGTAGAAAAAGTTCTGCTGAACTGAGCTCAGCAACCAGTTTCCAACCCTGAATGTAGGCATTTGCATCTGTCTTCGTGGCATCAAAGATTAACTTCATCCAAGAACACTAATTAGGATCTTCTAATTTTTGAACCGTATGTAAGAAGGATTGCACTATGAGCACAATAGTCTGAGACCTCAAACCTGATTAGTGTCATTAATACAAGAGAGATGCAAAAAACTGCTTTGGCATATCTTTGGCCAATAATAAAGCCCCTGATGATGTACTTATTAGCAGCATTAAACCACATGTACATGTATAAGTGCACAGGGAAGGCATAGATTTAAAAATAAATCAATCCTGTATTATACTGGAATTGTGAGTTTCTCTCTCTCTCTCTCTCTCCATAAATCCCTATGTGTAGCTGACAGAAAAGGGAGGGGAAGTGGTTGCCATTATGTCAGCCACTATTTTATGTTAGCTAGTTAACCTTTTGGGGGAGAAGGGAATTGATTCAAATTGAAATCCCACTGTTCCTGTTATGGCTCTTGCTAATAACAACAAAATCTGAATTCATAATGTTTCTGGTACTACATTAACCTTACATCAAATTAACAAGTGTTATCAGTGAAGTGGGGGTGGATGGTTGGAAGAACCCAAACAGTGAATAATGCTGCAAAGATCTGTTAAGACTCTGATATGGTGGTGAAATTAGAGAAGCAAACAGCAGTGGAGTAGAAATCTATCCAAGAGTTTAAAAAGGTAGGAAAAGCTCTGGGGTTATATGTATACCTCAGTGTGGCACTGGGTAGTTGCGCAAAATGAAATTAATTGTATTGATAGATTGATTCACAGAGTACACAGAGATGGGAAGCTTCACTTATTTCCTTCTGTGACAATCCCTTATTTAGTTCTTTTCAGAACAGTCGCCCCGGCGAGAAGGGCGGTATAGAAATGTAAATAAATGAATAAATAAATAAATAAAACTAAACAGCATTCCCTGCACTCTGGTGTTGAGGAATGCCTGCCACATGTCCACAGAAACATCTGCAGACATAGGCAGCACTGGGTCTTTGGCTATAAACAGATGAGCAACAAACCCTATAGTTGGATACAACTGGCTTTCGAGCAAGGGTGACCTAAAACTAAGGCAAAGTTATTTATTTAGCTGTTAACTGAATTAGACTTCTTAGAGCACTTTCTATACCACAGGGCAATGTAAATGTACAAAATTCAAAACTAAGATAACTGCTGATGTTTTGAACCAACTTTTTAAAGAAGCAGCAATGGATGGGTTGTTTTAATGTTTCCACTGCAGCCTTTGCAGTTCTAGGGTCATGTGTGATTCCTATCTTAATTTCATGTGGCCATTGGCTTGGTTCCAAAAGTGTTCTCCAATTAATGTGCAACTTTTTGACCTGTGCTGCCTGTCTTTCACCTTGTACCCCACCCTGGTGCTGAGAGGAAGGTGTAGGGAGAAGAAAGGAGATGGTCTCCATCACTTTTGGGGTTGGGCCTCGTACACCAATGACTTCAGCCCCACCTCTCCAGCACCTGAGGAAGTATCAAGTTCAACAGAAGGAGGAAAAAAGAGATTGCCTACATCATTGCAGAACTGTGGTGGCTTAGTGTTTAAGATGCTGAACTTGATGACTGGAAGGTTGGCAGGCCAGCAGTTCAAAAGCCAAGTGCTGCATGATGGCATGAGCTCCCGTTTCTGTCCCAGCTCCTGCCAACCTAGCAGTTCTAAAGCAAGAAATCGCAAGTAGATAAATAGGTACTGCCTTGGTGGGAAAGGCAACAGCATTCTGTGCACTCTGGTGTCTAGTCATGCCTGCCACATGACCACAGAAACATCTGCAGACACAGACAGAACATGTTCTTTGACTGTAAATGGAGATGAGCACTGCCCCTTAGAGTCAGATATGGCTGGCTTTCGAGCAAGGGGGACCTTTACCTTTACTTGCCATTGCATCAGATGATAACCACTCTTTTGAACTGCCTTTAACATATAGTTTGTCTGTCAGCTGGTTCAATTAATCTATTCTGTCTGCTGGGTTCAAAATGTGGTCATGGAGTTCTCTAGCTCAGCATCACAGAACCTGATCTGTGGTGTTTCTCAACACTGGGAGTGATTGTTGTTGTTTAACAACAGTGGTCTAAGACATTGTGTACACTTATGATCGGATACTGCATTCTATTCTTGCCCTTCTCTCTTTGCAAAACTTCCCTGTTTGACTACCTCTGTGAATATGGACAGGGGCTTGCCAGTAAACCTCATGGAATTACTACCTGCTTCAAATGGAAAAACTGGAATGAGGAGGGAGGGGTGTTGCCCTTTGATGGCATAGTATTGACCTGGTGAACTGTGTGTATTGAGTTCTGAAGTGTGGTGGCCTGCTTGTAGCCCTATAAGATCCATTCTATTTAAGTTGTATATACAAATCCCTCAAAAGTCTTTGTACCACAGAGACCCATTATGGAATGAGAAAAGTTGGTTTGAATTGTTTGCATAGAGCATATATATTTTTACTGCTTCTAAAGGGGGGGGGGCAAAGCTATTGGGTGTGCCATATAAAGCAGATCTGAATGTATAAAGCATATTTTTATGGAGCTATTTACAGCCATCAGTAAAATGATCTACATGTGACACATTTATTTCTTTATGAGGTCCCAGGGAATTTCTGAATTCCTGTTTAGAAAAATGGGAAAATGTGTATTTTTAACAACAAGGGTTTTTAATTGAAGGAATGGGAATTGATAGTTCTGAAGCCTCGTATAAACAACCAATATTTCATTCCACCAGCAAGATTACAACCTTCATAGCGTGTCCTTGGTGGATCTGTTTTGCAATAGTGATAGCTATATGCTGCCTAGAACCTGTTCCATCATGCATCTGGGCTTCTTTTTATTTCTTGCTGCTGAATGCTTCCTGTAGCTTCCATTTTTTATATATAATGTCAGAGACAGATACTGTACTGTCCCAGGTCTTTATCCAAAACAGACTGGAAATGAGTGAATACTCATAAATAAAACATAAAAGCATGGTGCATGCTAGGAATTCCTCCTAGCATTATAGCTGTGCTTATATGCATACAAAATAGTGAAAACCGTGTGTGTGTGTGTGTGTGTGTGTGTGTGTGTGTGTGTGTGTGTGTGTGTGTGTGTGTGTGTGTGTGTGTGTGTGTTTGCTGCTTGTAAAAATTACTCCTTGGATGACAACTCCCAGCATTTCAGGCTAGCTCAGGGATTCTGGGAGCTGTAAGAAACACGTAGGTCTAAGCACAAACTGAAGGCTCTATGCAATGTGTGAGTTGCTTGCAATCTGCAAGCTTTATTGTTTCCCGAGAATCTTTTGCCATGATGGGTTTAAAGTGGTATATTAATTAATATTTGTATGCCACTTTTCCACACCACTACCACTTTAGCTACTGCATTCTGGATGCCAACAGGAATGAAGCACAACAACATGATGTTGAGGGGAATACTTTTTCACCCACACCACCCTGTCCCACAACTATGGATTGCAGTTAAGATTAGGGAGACTGGGGAAAGTTGGCAGGGGTGGCAGGGGTGGCAGATGATATTGTTATTCCTGCTAATCAGAATAGGCTGCTTCCACTACAACACTGGGCATGCCACACATCCTTCTTTTGTGTCCAGGTCAAACTTTGGACTGCCAAAAAGAAGCCACTTTCTTGGCTTTCCAAAATTAAATCAGGGTACACAGAAAGAGCCTCCTTGGGTATTGTGGATACTTTTTACACTTTTGAACCACAATCAGGGTGTATTCTGATAAGGGCAACCTTGTGTTGCTGGCTAATCTTTCTCACACTAGGCCAGGTGAAGGGAACTGCAGAATGAACTCACCAAAGGGTGCCTTCATTTTAACAGTTTCACACCTAGAAGAAGAATAAAAATAAGAATGTGTAACCAAGGCAATGGCAACTTTGATTTCCTGGCTAATCTTTCTCTCACCAGATGCCACACATTCATCCTAAAAGGAGGTAAGAAGGAAACAAGGAGATCCATTGCTAGCAGTTTGCCTAAAGCTGATAGAAACCTGGGGCTGTTCTTTTTTACTAAAGTCCATTGGGCCTTCTCTGTTGCAATAGATAATGATGACAGAGAAGGCCAGTCCTACTTCAGACAGGGCTCAAAAGAACTCCTATTTCAGATTGTCTCACTCATCAAGTTTATGCCATTTAAATTTTCTATCAAACTTGATTTATCTGTATGTTTTGCTGGTATTGTTATCATCAAGAGGAACAATTTTTGGGGGACTGTCAAAAATCTTCCACCAAAAGCCCAGAATTTGTAAAGTGTTTTTAAGTGGCCCGGTTCATTCGGACCAAAACTTTTTACAATTCAATGTATTGAACATGGATTCAGAAAGGCTGTGTGGATTTCTACTTGCTTGTTCCTAATTTATAGACTTATATATATGTAATATTATATATTATGCTGGTTGTCCTTTTATGCCTTGTAGCCTCCTCAAAATGAAATAGTTAAAATTAAGTGAACAGCACTCTTATCCATTCTCTTCTAACCACAGATGCTAAGTTTGATTTTATTTCTAACACTGAGATTGAAATTCTATTTTAATATGCAGAACTACGGTCAAGGGAGCCATAAAATACAGAGTGTTTTCATTAGATGATAGTCCTGTTCTTCTTGTTAACAAGAACGCTGATTCATCAAGCAGCAGTGATCAAGACACTGGGACCTGAAAGGAGAACAGATCTTTGGGAAAGGGATAATGGTGAAAATGGTGGGAGAAAATGTCATTGGTATTACAGATGCTAGAGAATTCATTCGGTCTGCATTTTAAAGCAAATTAGCAGACAGTGCTGGCTCTTCAACTTTGAAAGAGAGATGAGCACTGAACCCTAGAGTCAGATACAACAGGCTTTCGAGCAAGGCAAACCTTTACCTTTATCTTTAACCTAATGTATGTTTCCCAGAATAACCCAGGGGCTCAGCTATACAGTCATCATTCAAATCTGGTGCTTCATCAAATTTTGTGGTGCAGGTTTTTTTTTTACTCAAATGCTATAAAAATGTACAGTTTAGGGAGAACCTGGTTTTATAAAATACATAATAGAGAGAAAACTACATGCACATATGTGCATTTTACCAGAGTACTGTACAACAGAGTGAGCTCCCATCTCTGTCCCAGCTCCTGCAAACCTAGCAGTTTGAAAGCAAGAAATTGCAAGTAGATAAATATGAACCACTTCGGTGGGAAAGTAAACAGTGTTCTGTGCACTCCAGACATGCCTGCTACATGTCCATGAAAGCTGGCTCTTTGGCTATAAACAGAGATGAGCACTGAACCCTAGAATTGTTGGACCTTGTTGGACTCTTCCTCGACCAGCCGGCCTCGAAGGGAGAGAACCTGGGGGTCTTGGGTGGCGATAGAGGACTCGGGGGGGGGGTCCTTTGGTGGGATATTGTTTATTGTCTTTTGTTATATTGTTCTTTGTTTACTATGGAAGCTGCCTAGAGTCAGGTTCGCCTGAGCGAGGCGGGGTATAAATTTAAAGAATAAATAAATAAATAAATAATAAATAAATTGGATTTGACTGGCTTTTGAGAAAGGGCAACCTTTACCTTTTATGTGCATTTTGGAGGAACACATGTACAAAAATGAACACCCCCTTTGGTCTGGAATTTTGTGTGAACAGTCTTTAAACTGTAGCTTGATATGAAGAGAGACATGCAGCCGAAAAATTGTGAGATCTATTTATTTATTTATTTAGATTTATATTGCCGCCCACTCGCCGAGGCGACTCAGGGCAGCTTACAGTCAAAACAACAACAGTACAATAAAAATTATAAAATGCAACCACATAAAACAACCAAACCAGAACACAAACTAACTCCCATCAGGCCGTTGTTGTGGGACCAGAGGAGGGGGTGATGTTCTCAGCCACTGCTAGGCCTTGGCATCTTCTTCCTCAGGACGTTGTTGTGGGCCCAGAGGAGGGGACGATGTTCTCAGCCACTGCTAGGCCTTGGCATCTTCTTCCTCGAGCTGTTGTTGTGGGCCCAGAGGAGGGAGACCCACTGTATGAGAAATGGAGAAGGACTGGAAATTGATAGCCTAGTTCTGTATACTGTACCTAGTTGCCATATAAAAGTGTAACAGCCGGCTATATTCCTTACACTTGCTGTGGGCTTGCTTCACAACCTTGTTTTTAATGATTGCAGACATCTCATTAGGAACCAACAGGAATTCATGAGCTTGTCTTGAAGTTTCAGAACTTGATTATGAGTTCTAAAGAGTTCTGTTGCTATTGAGACTGAAGGAGGAGTATAGGATTATTTGCATATGCCAACATAATGTGATTGCTCATGCTTACATATTAAGAAGGCATTTCCCTAAGATTCAGAGCAAATTATGTTGAATTGATGTGTGGAAAGACGAAGTAAGGAAGAAAGACTGAGCATGCTGGCCTTTTTGGAGCCTTGGTGTACACATCTGATAAGATGCACACATGTGAGTCCTATTTTTGTATATTCTTCTCCTCCATTATGAAAAACAAATCAATGTTGGGCACTTTGGAGTAAAGCTAATGGTTGCAAAACTGCTCTTTCATCCAAACTTGTTGTGTGAAAAAGGCCTTGGGTTGGATGAGTTTCTAGATAAACAGCAATTTTGGCTGTCCAGATGTTACTGAAAAGAATCCTTTCAACTCCTTGTCATTGGTCCAGTTGTGTGGAGCCAATAGGATTTGTAGGTCAAAATATCTTAAAGGCCATCAACCTTTTCTTTGGAAAATAGGAGGAACAAAGTAGCTGGTGAAGAAATTTCATGGGAGACTTGAAGACCCCCTGGAAACGACATGAGAGGATGTCGAAGCACTCGTCCAAGACTGAAGCTGCTGGAGATGGGTGATCTTGGTCCTGGTCTCCTGTGAGACATCCTTACACTTGATGATCTTTTCTAACTCCTTCATTGCTGCTCTTTCAAGTCTCAATCTTCAGTTTTCTTGGCTGATGATTGAACCAAGATATACAAATTATTTCACTACAGTATTTCGATTTCTTCATTGTCAATGTTTAAAGTTGTGCCATTCTTCTGTAGTCATGGTTTTTGTATTTTTGATGTTCAACTGCAGTCCTGCTTGAGCAACTTTGCACCCAAGAAAATGGGCCCAAAGCCACAGTTTGTGTGATTTGCAAATTGGATTCCAGCAGCACATCTAAGAAGAAATCAGGTTGTGAGAGGAAAAGCTGTCTGCCGCATGGAACCTACAGTATATTCACTTTAATGTCTAGTTTAACCTTAAGAAGAGCTCTCTCTGTGTATGTACATGGACATACAGATATAGAACTGTGAGAGGAAAGAATTCCTAACACATCAATTTTTGAGTATTGATAGTCCTACCACTATTCTAGCTAATGTTTGTGGTACACAGAAAGACCCTCCTGGAAGATTGTGGTATTTTTGAACCACAATGAGGTGTACCCTGGGTAATGGCTAGTCTTTCTCACACTAAGTTAGGTGAAAGGAACTGTGGAATGAATTCACCCAAGGGAGGCTTCTTTGCAGTCTCATGTCTGACCTAGACATGGAAGAAGAGGAGGAGGAGGAGTCTTCCAAGAGTACAATGGGTAAAAGAGGAGTTTCTTGGGACTAAAAGAAATATGAAGCTCTAAGCACCAACTGAAGTCTCTGCAACCCATGAGTTGTTCGTTGTCTGCAGGCTTTATCGTTTAAGAGCACCTTTTGCCATGGTGGGAAAAAGTGGCATAGTAATTAATATTTGTAGACCACTTTTTCACACTGCAGCAGCTAATGTTTGAGCTCCCTACACCTTTCGGATGGAAGATTAGATTGCTATCTGCACAAGGAAAATCTGTCTCCAATGAGGTTTACATATATCTATATGTATCATTATATCTTTTACTTGAAGTTTGAAACTGTTTTGTTATGTGATGTATTTGTCGTTAACCACTGTGAGTAGTGTCCGGTAGATAAATCTGGTGGTATAGAAATACTGTAAACAAAGTAAAAAAAGCAAATGGTGAAACAATGCTATGAGTTAGGGACAGCTCACTTTAGACCCACTGTTTTCATTTCTAGTCACATCTCCCATAACTGACTTGGGAGAGGGCAACCCTCAAAGTGTCTCTTTGAGACTGCCTCACCACTGCTTGGATGCGGTTCATGGCCCAAACAACCAGGGAAGCGAAGTACTGAGACATATTGAGAATGCCAGATGTTTGCTGAAATTCCATCCAAGCAAATGAGAACACAAATAAATATGTGTTCAGAATAACTTCAAAGACACTCCTAAACACAATGTTTGTTTCTTCTGAAGAAATCAGAAACATTTGGAGGGCTGGGGGTAGCGTGGAATATGTATGGCGGATTGAGGCTACGCAGGCCCAGACTTCCAATTTCCCTGCAGCAATTTATCAGTGATTATATTTTAATTGATCCCCACAGTATAAGCCAATTTAGGCTGATATCAGCACAGCTAGATCATTTGAAAACCCTTTGAAGTGGAGAGAACTTGTTTTTGCATCTTTTCCTTCTCTGTGCATTAGTTACTAAATGAAAATAGATATCCAGCGCTTTGTCTGCTTCCCTAACTGGCAATGAATTCCCTAGGTTTCTTCTAATGGCTTCTAAATGGAAGGTATTCAATAATGGTATCTTATTACATGCTTTTCAAATCTCTCTCTCTCTCTCTCACACACACACACACACACATACACACACACACACCACACACCATTGTTCACACCATACATCCACCTCAGTGGCTAACATCTGATAGATGTTTACAAAAGGAGAAATGATATTCTGATATTATAGCAGAAGAATGAAGCCATTTAACAGAGTTTGAACTCTCAGCTATATATTTTGGTCTGTACTTTCTGTACAGGAGAAGAGAAAGTCTTGCAATAGAACTGGCCTGCAGAAACAATCACCCCCACCATTTCACACACACAAACAGATTCCATTTGCAGGTGAAATCAACTTCAGCATGAGCAATAATAATAATTTCATGTTGGAAATTATTCCGGGTTGAAAGGATTTTTGTGGAAGAAACTCCACTCAGGGAACACCGAAATGAGGCTCTTTTTATGTCCCCAAGAGCTGGGACAGAGATGTGCACTCAATCCGTCATGCACTACCTGGGTCTTGAACTGCCAACTTGCCACCCTTCCAGCTAACAGGGTGAACTTCTTAACCACTGAGCCATGTAGCCCCAAGCATGGTCAATGGGACAAGGGCTTTCCGATGGCAACAGGCAACCAGACTAGTGGGAAATGGCTGAAGGGTTCAAGATAAACATTAAGGAGGACTGCTAAGGCTATAGCAATTATACTTCTATACCACCCCATAGAGCTTAGTGCACTTTTTGGACAGGTCACATGCCCCCAACATGCTTGGTCTTCATTTTACCAGCCTTGGAAGGAGGGAAGGCTGAGTCTACCTTGAGCCCTGGTCAGGAACAAACTCGCAACATTTTGGTTGCAGTAAAGCAGTTTAACCACTGTGCCACCAGGGCTATCACATCATCCCACATCTGAGGCAATTGCCTCACTCTACCTAATAATAGAGCATCTGGCTGATACTCTAGCTGCACATGAATGTTTTGTGTGCTCTTTTGCTGCCATTATTATTTGTGCTGAAAAGAGAAGAAGTATCCAGCTACAATCTCAAGGTTGGGATGGGGCAGATTTAAAATTTTGTGACAGTGCATGTTTAAGGTGTCAGCAACTTTATTGTTAGTACTTAAAATGGTAAAAATCTATTGAGCCAACTCTACTCATGAGTCGGGCCTTAAATGACAGCAGGTAAAATTAAACTGAAGAGGTATACTTCTGTTTAGCCATGCAGTGAATTACCTTTTTATTTAATGGGAACCAAGATTTATTTAGCTAAGGAAATTCTACTCTGACCAGAAGGGTCTGTCCAATTTTCAATCAGGGGCCTTTCATGGTTGTACCTAGAGATGACGGAGACCGAATTAGCATATTTTATCGTAACACACCATGGACCCTATAGGTACCCAGTATGGTGTAGTGCAGGGGTGGCCAACCTTTTTGCGCTGTGGGCCTGACCATGTCCCTGGAACAGTTGAGTGGGCCAGACCATGCCCCCTGGAAGCGGAAGCAGGCACATTTACGGCTGTCATAAAAACACCCACTTCTGCATTTATGTCAGATGTGGGCACGTTTGCACGGGCACATTTTATGGCTGATGTATAAGTGACCACTTCAACTTCCAGGTGTGGGGGAAATGCCAATGGGCTGGATTGAATGGTGTTGGGGGCTGGGGTTGGCCCATGGGCCGTAGGTTGGAAACCCCTGGTGTAGCAGATAGAGTAATAGATTAGGACTCAGTAAACCTTTGTTCAGTTCCCCAGTTCTGCCATAAAAAATCACTGCAGGGTGAAACTGATAAATAATAATAGTAATAATTGTTTACTATCCAGCCAATTCTTTATTCTCATGGTTTGGCTTTCATCTGCAAAGGTGTATCTCTCTAACTTTCTGGATTATTTGTTTTATTATCCCCCATTTATCTTTTACATATATTTCCCTTTGATGTTTTCTCATTTTGTCTAACTCTATCATTGTCTCTTTTGCTGCTGTTCTACATTCTTTGTCCTTAAGGATGGTGATATCAAAAGTTATTTTAATTGTTTTAGTTATGACTTTATGGAATTTTAGGCAAAGACATATTAATGGGTTATGGACTGATGAAATCTCTGCTTCAAGATATCTGACAAGATGTTACAAAGCTTATTTGCTTTCTAACAAAATTATTTGGGATTCAGCAGGGGACTTCCAAGTGTAGTCATCTGGGTGGCACCTTAAACCAGGGATGCCCAAACTATGGCCTGGGAGCCGGATGCAGCCCCCAATGCCAATTCATCTGGCCCGTGAAGCCCTCATCGCTCCTGGAAGCAGAAGTAAAATGTGCCCATATGGAGGCTGCGCCACATGGCCAGCCCGCAGCTCAAAAAAGTTTGGGCACCCCTGGCTTAAACCATGTGTTGGTGATCACTAGAGCTTCTTTTCTATAGAACTGTACAAGGCGGTTTCCTCTCTCATTCCTTTTTCCAAGGCCATATAGCCCAGCTATATCATTCTCTTTACCCTGGTTGACTGTAGCATTAAAGTTTCCCTTAATCACAGTAATTCATTTATTTCTGTATACTTCAGCACAGCTTTGATCATAAAACTCCTCTGTCTCTTCATCCAATTTGTCTGCAGTTGAAGCATAGACTTGTATGACATTCATGTTTAAAGGTTTTCCTTAAATTTTGTTCATAATGATCCTATCTGAAAATGGTATCACACTAAGCACTGCGTTCTTTATTGCTTTGCTCAGGATCACCCCAACTCCATTCCAGTTATGTTCTCCATTGTTTCCTGAGTAATGGACCGTGTACTCTGACACATAGCATTGGCCCACTTCTGGCCACCTTATCTCACTCATTCCCATTATATCAACATCCAGCCTCTTCATTTCCTTTACTACGTTATAAATCTTTCCTTTTTCATAGATACTTCTGATGTTCCAAGTACAAAGTTTTGTGGATGACCTGGAGATTCTTAGCACACTCTGCCAAATGAAAGGTTGTCAGGGACTTGGGGCCATGGTTTGTTGTTGTTTTTTTACTTTCAGCCATGAAGATTGTCCTAGGAACAATATAATTCAGTGGTCTTCCATTTGCCTTCCACATCACCATATGACACCCTACCACTGTTCCAATTCCGCTAGTCACTTTCTGGCCCTGAGCCCTTTTGGCATACAAAGTTCTCCTCAGCCCCAGGCCAGAATTGATGAAGCTGTTATCCTTCATCAAGATGGATTCAAGTGGGATTTAGTAAAAACACAACAAAGTAATGTAAAATGCTTCAAGATAAAATAAAATGATTTAAAATAATGCCTATGTTAAAAATATACATTTATCAAACTCAGAGATAAGTAAAAGTTAAATAGGAAATAAATTAATTTATATTCAATTAGTGCAAAGAAAGGTATTATTGAAGTGTATTGTTCTATAGAAGTGCCTTTGAAGGAGAGGGGGAATGTAAGTTTTATGTTGCTAACTTACTAACTTGATACATCACTAGCTTTCAGTGGGAAGAATCCTGCTGAGGATTGACTGATTTGATCTCCTTGCAGTCCAAGGGACTCTCAAAAGTCTTTCGAGTTCAAAGGCATTCAGCCGTCCTTGTGGTCCAGCTCTCACAGCCATACATTACTACTGGGAAGACCACCTATTTAACTATGTGGACCTTCGTTGGAAGGTTGATGTCTCTCCTTTTTATTATGCTGCCTAGGTTTGTCATAGTGTGCCCCCAAAGGAGTAAGTATATTTTTATTTCATGTCTGCAGTCACCGTCTGCAGTGATCCTAGATCGCAAGAAGGTAAAGTCTGCCACTGCTTCCATTTCTTCCTTTTCAACTTGGCAGGGACTGATGGAGCTGGATGCAATAATCTTGATTTTTTTTTTATGTTGAGTTTCAAGTCAGCTTTTGCACTCCCCTCTTTCACCCTCATCTTCACTTTCTGCCATTAGGATAGTGTCATCTGCATATCTCAGGGTGTTGATATTTCTCCCAAAAATCTTAATTCTGGCTTGTGCTTCATCCAGCCCTGCATTATGTATGGTATACTCTGCATATAAGTTCAATAAGCAGGCTGGCAATATACAGTCTTGTCATACTCCTTTTCATATTCTAAAACAATCAGTTGTTCTGTATCCAGTCTTAACTGTTGTTTCTTGACCAACATACAGTTTTGTTTGCACCAGGAGGCAGTAAGTAGTCCCACAAATAGTAGAAATACTGAAAGAGATTCTGAACATTGTGAGGATTGAAATTGTTTATCACCAGGATGCTCCCCAGAATACTGTATACACTTCTGCTCAGAATGTGTGCAAAGCTCAAGTGGATGATTTAAGTAAGATATATAGTAAGAAAACACATCCTTGATTTATCTGCACTTTAGTTATAGAGAACACCAATATACCTTGTGATTCTATTGGTCCAAATTAATATCTAATAGTTAAACATCTTGTATCATGCCTTTGCCACAGTCTCCAGCATTGGTTTCATGTCTCCTTTATCTGCCAATTTATTCCTGACAACATTCTAATGCATAACGCACACACCATTTAACTTGGTAAGAATAATGTATGTAAGTACTATAAGGTGCATCAAAAGAAAACAGGATAGAGGAGAGAGAGAGAGGAGGAAATTGCAATCAGAAAATAACAGAGAAGTAGTAATTGCATATTCATGGTTAGACAATGCTATTACAGATTCTGGCAGTTGTAAATCATGGTAACAGAAGAGAAAATTTGGTGCTTCTACTTGAGACACAGCAATGCATTTTAATGATCGGAGAGAATCTACTGTGAATTACTGAGTTTTTACCAATTAGCTGGCAATAAAACAAAGACAATAAAAAGTATCAAGGGTAATCTATCACTACGTGAATTTTTTCATTCAGTTGACAAATATAATTTGGTTTGCATTATTTACGATAATGCAACTCAGAGTGGTAAATGCTCTGAAATGTATTTTAGAAAAACAGATAGGGCAGCACTGGTTATCTTATCCTGCTTGAGGAGAATTGTGTATGGGAGCAGACATTTGAGATGTGAAGGATGTGTAGTACACAAATAGGCAGCTTGAAGTTAAATAAGGCTACACCAAACGTTGTACCTTCAGAGTGTACAGAGGAGAAAAACATTTGCATGTTTGTCGGGGCAGCTTTTTAAACAAAATGGGAACACTGAAACAAGGAGCATGATCAGTCACACTCTTCATACATTTCTTGGGATGGAAAAAGAGGAGAGAATCCAAGATGTGCAACCAAAGGTTATTGTTTATTTCTCCAAATGGAGGATGAAGGATTCATCTCTTACAGTGTTTCTCAACCTTAGGCCCCCAGGTGTTCTTGGACTTCAGTTACCAGAAGCCTAAGTCAGGACGCCTGCTGGTCAGGGCTTCTCAGAATTGAAGTCCAAGAACATCTGGGGCCCAAGGTTGAGAAACTCTGTGGCTTAATACATTACTCTGTCTGAGGTGGTCAAATTCTAGGGTTGGACATAGGGTTGCATTGGACCTGCCATTGCTAACTCTGCCAGTTGTGTTGAAAAGGTTTATCTCCAGCTCCTTCATGCTCAGCTTCTAAGTAAGACCAGGAGTTCCTCTAAAACATGTGTTGTGCCTACAAGTCAAATCAGGAGAAACTTTTGCTTTTAGTTAAGGTGTGCACTTTTTAAAAAAGGAAAATCCAATTTTTTTATTGGAAATGAGGTGTGACAAGAGCATGCTCCTCATCTAAAGGGGGAGGAATGCTGTTTCGCCATTGTCACCAATGTAGCGAACTCAGTGACTATTGTGGCAAGTACCAGGTGCAATGGCAGGGGAGAATATCTAGAAATAGATATGTACTGTGAGTTCCCCATCTTTGATCTGCTTATAGGATGAGAGAACATAGCTTTATACCCTTTTTTATAATCCTGTATAGCAAAGAAGACATTCTGTGTTGGAACGGTAACAATCCTGCACAGCTTGGCATTTCTCCTATAAAGGAGAAATTTCAAGAGCGTTTCTATGAAATTTTCCATGGGGAAAGGGGAAGGGGAGGAGAAATCTCACCGTGAGAAGAAAACTTCTATTCTTAGTTGCTTTCTAAGAACCAGAAGCTAAGAGCTCTACATCCTTGCTCTAAACTCAGGAAGATAATACAGGTAATTGTGAGTGTGATCAACCTGTCACTCAGACACAGGCTGCACCAATATAGTGAACTCCATGACGATTGTGGCAGGTACCAGGTGCAATGGCATGGGAGAATATCTAGAAGTAGATATGTACTGTGAGTTCCCCACCTTTGGTCTGGATATAGGATGAGAGAACATAGGATATTTGGACCGGGTTGCTTAAGAGACGCGTTGCCCCACGGACATTGGTCCATCTCATTAGAGCAGATTGGAGGGGCTCTCTAATGGTTCCATTTGGTAGAGAGGCTCCCCTCTCTAGCACTAGAAGGAGGGCCTTTTTGGCAATGGCCCCAATCCTATGGAACCTTCTGCTGGTTGAGCTACACCTCCAGACAGAGCTATTGACCTTCAGGAAAGGCCTAAAAACTTGGCTGGCCCAGCAGGTGTGGAGTGCTGCCAGTGGAGCAGCCCCCACCCTCCACCCCGGCTGGCTTATGTGAATGGCTGTTTGGGTGTTCAGCTTTAGTTTTAACCTTCTGTGAATGTGGGAGAATAGCTTATGACTTGATGTTAAATATTTTTATGATTAATTGTTGTAGGGATGTTTTTAACTTGAATGTTTTTATGGTTTGTTTGTAGGCTGCCCGGAGTTGCTTCTGTGAGGGGGTGGTGATAGAAATTGAATAAATAAATAAATATAGGATGAGAGCATGAGCAACCTGTCGCTGAGACACAGGCTGCACTGAGACAACATATGAGTCATTGTTTAGAGAAGGGTTTCCCAACCTTGAGGCCCCAGGTGTTCTTGGACTTCAATAACCAGAAAGAAGCTGAAATCAGCACACCTGCTGATCAGGGCTACTGGGAGTTGAAGTCCAAGAATATCTGGGACCCAAGGTTCGGAAACCATGGTTTAGAGGATAAACCATGGTCCAACTATTTTCTGTCTGGTCAGAGAGATCACCTGTAGGCTCCAGAGTGGTATCAGTTCAATACTACTTTGAGGGTCAAGGCTCCACCTTATAGAACCTTGGCATTTGGGATTTGGCAAGAGTTGATTCTATACTAGAAAACTCTAGCGGTCCACTCAGTAAACTAAGGAACCTGGACTTTCATACATGGGGTGACTCTTAAAGTGATAGTGAAGTGATATAACCATGTAATGTAGATATACACTGAGTCCCTTCCTAACTTCCACTGATTAATCTTGAAACAGTTACCTCTGAATGTCACAAGAACAAGCTCCCCCTTAGACATATCTGTGATGGCTTAGACATTCATTCTTCCAACAGTCCTTAGCTTGACTTCTCTCGAAGAACTGGAAGAGACACTTGCTGGCAGACAACGCTTAGCAGAGCAGAAAGTAGCATTGTGCCAAAGAAGGAGGGGATGAAGAGGCTTCTATGATTTGAAAGGTCTGTGCTTGCAAAAATCAGAGAAGCTCTGCTGACTAACTAGGGCCCTTGATCTGTTTTATCAAATCGTGCCAGAATCACCCTGTGTTGCCTGTGGCATACATTCGCAGTGCAGTAACTGGCAATTTGCTTGTGGAGAGATGCTGGAAAAGAAAAAGGCAAAGACTCACAACTACTTCTGTTATTACACAGCACATACAGAACTTGGAAAGAGCAAAGGAGGCAGCTAAATCAAACACTTAGCTGGAGAGGAGACACAGAAAGCAAACAACAACAAAAAAGGAGTCCAATTACTTTATGTTTGTTTTGCTAAATGGTTTTCCCCCCACAGAAGAGAGAGTGGAAATAGGAGGGGGGACACCCTATTTTTAACTTGTTTTCCTCTTTGCTACACTGCTGGGAGTAGACACTACCATATGACTAACTGTACATTGCGGCTGATCCTTCTGCTAATGCTAATTAACCTCCTGGTACAAATATCAACAGCACACAGCCTGGGCTTTGACTGCATATGATTTTTCTCTCCTCTTAGGGAGGGAGAACAAACCCTCCTTTTAATCAGCCATCATTACTCTTAGTTCTGCTTAAGCCGAAAAACCGGCTATCGCTTCCTTCAAATGATAAATTAGACTAGTGGCTGTGTTCCAAGGCGTTCCTTTGAGACTTATCTGGGGTGTCAGGGAGGAAATCTCTAAGGGCAGACAGCCTTCCTCAAACAAAAGATAGCAAGTTGTCTTCATTGATGTGCTTCTGCAACATACAGCCAGTCAGAGGAGAGTCTTGGGTTATGTTCCTGAGGGTGGCAGTCGCCGTTCACTAAGAGCCTGGAACTAATGAGTTATAGGTCATGTATCAGTAAAGAGTTCCTTTTTAAGTAACAAGGACTTACTGAAATTACATTTCAAAAAACTGTAAAGAGCAAGAACAAAGCTGCTTCATTGATATTGTTAATCATTACAAATTTCCCCTGCCTTGACCAAAAATGGACATCTTAATACAATGAGATGACCTGTTCAAGAAACTCTTGGGAGATATTTTTGTTTCCACACATGAGGTGAAAGTGTAAAAACAGCTTAACCTCATTAACAGTTTTTGATGACATCTTATAAGAAAGTGGGCAATTTGTGGCTATTGTTGGACTCCAGTTCCTGTTAGTCCTAGATATCATAGGCAGTGGTGAAGGATGAGGCAGAAGTTCAATCCAGTAACATCTGGAAGGTTACAAATTGCTACAATAAATGTTTAGTATGGCTAGGGAGGGAAATAATAGCTTCTAAATTATTCATTTTTTGCTGATTTTAGCTATGTTCACTTGATGAAACACTGATCAGGACTTTCCAATCCTTATTTGGTCCCTTACCTCCAAGTGGAAACAAGAGAAAGGGTTGTCGTCCACACCCCCCCCCCCCGGTAATTCACCAAAGTCTCCATAATTTGCATAAAGTTGGTGTCCTTTTCCCTGTGAGAAGCAAAACACACATATACATACCCAGCAACCACAGAACAATGGGTCATTTTGGGCAATTTGACTCAATTTTGTTTTTACTTGGGAAAATATTTCTTGTTTTCATCCTTTACTCGTGCTGAGAGTGCTACAACATATGCCACCTGCTCACAAGGAAAGAATAATAATTTTGCAATTCTTCATCCTTGCCTGCAAGGATAAGACATCTAAAAGATGTATTCATCTCTAAGGTGCTTAAGTGCTTTATTGCCTTCACCTCTTAGCAGATGTTAGATACCCAATCTCCATGTCCCTCAGCAATCACTGCTCTCTCATGCACAAATGTACAAATGTTACAACCAAGGGCTGTAAACCTCTCACTGAAGCAAAATATGAAGAGAAGTCTCAGAGCAGTCGGAGTGGCTTCTAGATCGACATCTCCAATATTAGGTGTGTCTGGAATTCCTCGTTTCAGGCCTCCTTTATCCGGTGCTCCCAAAATAGAGATCTAAAACTCTATACTGCAATTCCACCATCTGCCGCCCCTCTTTGATGGCTGCTCTTGCCTATTCTTGGAGTTGAGGGGGAGTGGAACAGACAAAAAGAAAGAAATATGCCAGAAAGAAATGAAGAGATAGCAGCATTTAGGCAACAGAATCTTAGTGGTGTTGTCTGACAACTGTAACCTACAATGTTTTCCATATCTTAATGAGGCATCAGAAAGGACTGTAAAAGCTTGTGAAATTTGATTTTTGCAAATGCTGGTACCAGGTAATGTGAGGCTAATCTCATGAATTAAAGTACTAATCTCAATTTTTATATATATCTGAAGTTTTGTACCTCCCAAACAGTTCAGGGCTAAAAAAAAAACAGTATCAAAGTATAATGCACTAAAATACAATAAATTTAAAGAACAATGTAAATGTATAGTGGCTTTGTGGTTAAGATGCTAAGCTTGACAACTGGAAGGTTGTCAGGTCAGAAGTTTGCAACCTTAGTACTGTGAGACAGAGTGAGTTCCCATCATCTGTTCCAGCTCCTGCCAACCTATTAGTTCGAAAGCAAAAGGGAAATCAGTTGCTCTAGAAATTGTCTTCTTATTGGGACAGAATTGTGGACTCCAGTATAAAACATTGCTTTCACTTTTTCCCCCTGCATCACTGAAAGGTTAGAATTTGTGATTGGAAAAAGATCAAAACATTTCAGTAGAGAAACAGACTCTGAAGCCCTACATTTATAGACAATCTGATTCAACAAGTTACAGTGATGAAAAATGATCAAAGTCACGATTCATTCTGTGATGAAGGTGGGCTTCCTGTATCTCCATGCAAGCTTGTTTGAGGCGAGGGTTACTTCTATTCCTAGAAGCCTCAATGAGTAGTGGTTCCCATGTTAAGTTACCTTGGGGAGAATCCCCCAAATCATCCCACCCCCAAAATTCTAAATTATAAAATGATCATTCAGGCATTTCCTGGCTTTAAAAAAATTAAATCCCATTTCTTGGGCTGGTGCAATTCAGGACAGAATTGCCCCCAGGTTGTCTACCCATCTGTGAAAACTGGCACCTCCTTTCTGCAGACATGAATGAAGTTGTTGTTGCTATGTGTTGTCACTGCTGACTTATGGTGACCCTATGAATTGGTGGTTGGCTGGAGGCCTCAGTCACTTGGGTACCTGGAAATGGAGCCAGTGGTTAGGAGTCTCTCTTAGGAGAAGAGCCAGCCTATGTAGCTTTGGGTAAGAAGGAGGAGGTGGGAAAACACTTTTGATTATTTTATGCCTTTAAACCATTGAAGAGGTCACTGTCAGTCACTATTAACCTCGGGTGCCAAGGCATTTCTTGCCACACATAGGACAGTTCATTAGCATCTAGCAGCACAGCAATACTATATGAATTAATGATGGATGCACTTTTCTGCTGGAAAATTCCAAGCCCACTTTAAGCAATTTGCTCGCGATTATTGCAAATACAGTAACTAAGTGGGATAGAAACAGCTGCTCCCACCATTTACCAAAATAGAACAGTCTGTGTTTAAAGAAAACAAGAGAGAGAGAGGAATCCAATGAAATGTTTAGCTTCACTATATGGAAACAACATTTTCTGCCTTTATGTTCTCCTCTGAAGTAGGCTGCTATTCATAGCCTGCTTTCCTGGAGGGAACTATAAATCAGAACAGAATCCAACTCACTTTAAAAGCTAACATTATCTTGGAGTTTGCTAGTTTTTGGTTTTCCTTTTTATGGTTACAGGATTGCGGTTCCTCAGAGAATCTTTGAAGATCATGGGATTTTTGAAACATCTCCTCTGTGATTAGAGGAATTTGCATCCACTGCTTTTCTAATATTGGAATCCTGATGTTAGAGAGAGCAATAAAGAGTAAAAGGCTGAAATTAAAGGTCTCCCTTACTTGAAAGCCAATCCTGTATGAGTCATCTAGGACAGTGATGGTGAACCTTGGCACTCCAGGTGTTCTGGAACTTCAACTCCCAGTTCTCTAGAATAATATGCCTTAATTTAAATGTAAAACAACTGTACCTCCTTAAGGGTTCTCCAATTGGAATAGCAATTGGAACAGCACATGTGTAGCTTATTGATGAGGTAACTCCAAGACTTTGCTTAAAAACCCCAAGCCATGCCGCCAGGCCTTTTTAGGAACTGTGGTAGTACATCAATATAGGTAAAGGTATTAAATACACATTAAAATACACACAGATACACCACATCCAAAGGTGAGTCACTTACCCTGGGGAGCAGGCTATAGGGAGCTTCTGGCTAGCAGCTTCTCTTCTTCCTCCCCACTTGGGAGGACAGCAAGGAGGCCGTGCATACGCACCAAGCACTGTAGGCGTGCATGCACACTAAGTGCTTGTTGCGCATGCGCAGTGTGGGAACCAGTGAAAAGGTAAGCCCCAAAGGTGGTTTCCCCCAAAAGCTGCTACCAGTTCTCCGGGACGCTGGGAAAAATTACTACCGGTTCTGGCGAACTGGTGCGGACCTGTTATATCCCATCACTGGCTGTGGGTGTGTATATGCAAACTATAGTGTCTAGATTCTAGACTCTAGAATATTGGATTCCTCAAAAAGATGGCAGGACAACCTTCTCCTATGATGGAAATCCTTGCCTATCCAAGGAAGATGCCTACTCAGCAAAGCTGAGAAAACAAATATATTAAAAATGATTATTATTATTTGCAGATTTCAAGTACTTGGGCAGAAAATTTTGTTTAAATTTAGAGCCCCCTTACACAGAATTCAAAGGCCAATAACCTTTTCAGAAATTGTCTCATTCATTCATTTGTAATTCACTCTCTGCCAGGCATTGACACCTAAAATATTACGAAAGGTGTATTTCATATGAACGTTGGGCTTTCATTGCTAGGAGGTTTTTGATGTGACTGGTATGCTGTCCTTTATTATTTTTAAGATGGAGCAGCCATTTAATGAGCTCCCTGTGGATTTTTACAGTGATCTGTATCCAAATAAGAAGCTCTAAAATGAGCAATAACATATCCACTAAGAGATCCAGTAATTGCAGAAATTAGTTTAGAAAGTAAATAAGACAAGACCTGCCCATACTTTCGTACTGAAGTGTTGCACACTCTGTGAGGGAAATGACAACAATAGCAACAAAAACTAGACTACACACCAAGCAATCTATGTGATTTTGTAAGGTGCAGAACAGAGAATAATAAGAAAATTAAGATGCTAAGACATCTTAGGAAATGTGTTATCAGGAGTGTGTGGCTAGCATACATACATACATACATACATACATACATACATACATACATACATACATACATACATACATACATACATACATACATACATACATACATACATACATACATACATACATAATGAATGAACGAACGAACGTTCTATGGCAACCAATTGGGTTTACTTCTTTTTTATTTTTTACTATCCCAAGTGAAAGTGCAGCAGGGACCATGCTGGTTGCAGGAAAAGTGTAAGCCTCATCTAATCGTGCATGATTATCCTGATTCAGAATGGAGCCTCATGCACCTACCTGAATATTTGTAAAAAGTGATCCGAAATGCATTAGTGGCTTCCCCATTTGGATCACAGGCCACCCTATGTCTAAAATACATTGTCTTTAGTTTTTTTCCACCTACCATTAAAGGGCCTCAGAAACATCAAATGATAAATCCAGCCTGCGCAACTCAGAACTGAGTCTTCTGGGAACACTGTCTCCGCTTATAAACAATGTCATACTGTTTACTGCACTGAATTATTGTCACCACTTTTTATCTCTCTTTTGACCAATAGGCAGGCAGAAAATGATGCTCAGATATTGGGGGATGTGTATGGAATTTGATCTTTTTAAAATGTGCTTAAATATAAATTTAAATGGAAATTTGCATGCAGATCTTTTAAACCTGCAGATTAATATGGAAATAGGATATAAATGATTTATGACTTAAGACATTCAAAAGTGACACAGACCAAAGACACATGCACTCCTTTCAAATAGACATAAGCTGCTAAAGGGACCCCTTGTCTCTTTAGATGTCTTGAAGTACATCTTCCACAGTTCTTTCTTGGTCATCTCGCTGAGTGGAATTGCTGGGAGTTATAAACCAAGACATCTGAGCAGCCAAAGGTTTTCCACCAGTGATCAAATAAATACCTCTCAAAGAATTTTTAGACTTCAGGTAACCTTATGCAATGGCATGGAAGATTGGGATGTTAGAAGAAAGAGAGCAATGCTATCCTTGAACTTATTTGAGAAAGCATTTATAAAGGTTCCAGATATAGTAGGTTGAATACCTCTGAGCAAGAGAAAAAAGATCTATATTTCTTCTAAAGCAGGTTTATGAACTATAAACAATATCATTATTCATAACAGCCATCTGTTGTCCAGGGCTGAATTTCTGCCTGTCTAAATGGCAATGTATGAAAAGGCATTATGGTGTAAATAATGACAGCAGTTTCCTGTGTTGCATTTAGTCAATCGTATTTGTAACTATGGGTACTGCAGTAGCTTAGTGGATAAGACACTGAAACTGATGACAGGAAGGTTGGCAGGTCAGCAGTTTGAGACCCAAGAGCTGCATGATGAAGTGAGCTCCCGTCACTGTACCAACTCCTGCCAACCTAGCAGTTTGAAAGCAATAAATTGTAAGTAGATAAACAGGTGCTGTTCAGTGGGAAAGGTAACAGTGTTCCTTGCACTCCAGTATCTAGTCATGCTTGCCACATAAATGCAGACATGTTTGCAGACACAGATAACACTGGCTCTTTTGCTATAAATGGAGATGAGCACTACATCCTAGAGTCAGATATGACTGGCTTTCAAACAAGGGAGACCTTTAATTTTTTATTCATAATTTACCCTAATCTTAGTTTAAAGTTGCAATTTGCTAGCAATGGCACTAAATCTTAGCTAAGAATCATTGGATTAGGACACCTGGTCCTGTCCAGGGTCCTGAACCAGTTTTTAATTTAATCCTATGTCCTAGCCATTTTCTCCCTTGGATGGTGGATCAGAATGCTTAACCCAAGAGCAGCAAGTGGGGTGTTTAATGGTGGCTTGCCAACTATTCATGACTACACTGGAGCCAAAGTTGGCAGCCTTGACCCAGTCATTCTCTATAGACTGATCTTAGAAAGGCAGTGGCGGAGAGCAATCTGACCAATATGTATTCTGCCAACACTTGGCGACTCAACACCGAGTGTTGGGCAGTGGTAAATAACCTGACTCCCTAGTGGGGCCAATGGCTACAGGTGGATGAGCACCTTGAGGTGGGGTGATGGTCCCCTCAGAGGAGGAAATGCCACTGGAAACCATCATTTTGGGCCCAATGGCAAACTGAGCAGAAGAGGAACCATGTTCTGATTCCCAACGGTCATGGAGGTGGAAGAGGCCATGCCAGATGGACTGGCTGCGAAGGTGCAACTTGATAATATCCTCAAGGCTGTGGCAGTCCATTGCAGTCCTGGTGTTAAAATCTGCATGTCTCATTTCATATGTACTGCAGGAGCTGGTGGGTCACTTCTTGACAAGATGGAATCCACCTTAAACAAATTCACACCAGTGGCAATTTTCCTAAACCAGGAAGAATCTATACTCGGATCCAAGTTCTACCTGATGATGACTCTGGCCCTGTAAAAGAGAACCATGCTGCTTGGTAACCAAAGGTAAGTAAAAGATACTTCAAAGCCATTCAGTAGGAGGTCCTCTTCTGATTCTTCTGTTACTGATGACTTTGGACATCCACCTTTGCCCATCACTAGCTGTCTGATGTCTATGCTTGTCTGTTATACATACTTTGGATCTTAAAGTTACCACATGTGCATTTAAACTTGGTAGTTTAAGTTCTTCCTATTAAGACAAGAAAAAGAGAAAGAGAGGCTACTCTATGGCTGCTCCCAGATTTTGGAATGCAATGTTCTGAGAAACTGGATTAGTTCCTCTTCAGTCATCAGGCAGAAACTTTCCTTCTCAGGCAGGATTTTATTCAAACAATGGGAATGCTGTATTTATGAAATGTAGAGATTTTTAATCTTGGTTTTAATTGTTTTAATGTAGTTTTAAAGGTTTATTTTTTTAAAAAACCTGACATAGTTGTATCATTTTAATTGTGAGCCACCATGTGTCCCCTATGGGGAGAAAGGTGGCTACAAAACACAACACAACACAACACAACACAACACTATATTATATTATATTATATTATATTATATTATATTATATTATATTATATTATATTATATTATATTATATTATATTATATTATATTATATTATATTATGTGCAGAGAGACAAGAGACCAATTCATAAAGGTAACAGATACAACTGAGAATATTGTAAAAAGTCTAATTTTCCCCTTAAATAGCTTTAATGCAGTTGAAACAGAACACTTTTTAAGGAGGTGGTAGCAACATGAAGAGATTTGGGACTGTATATCCTCAAGTTGTTAAGCTTTTCCCCTTTTGGAAAATGTTTACTGTACTGTATTACAACCTACATTTATGTGATGAATGAATCTTCCTTAAGGGGGAAAAACAAAATTAAACCAGAAAAAGACCAAATCAAATTACATTGCTTTTTTTCTTTTTTTTTTTGCAAAATCCACCAGCAGGATTTCTTCCTTCTGCCTCAGCTCCGTTTCCTTTGGCAATGCCTACATTTTTTCAAGTAGCTATTTCATTTTAATTGAAACATGTAAAATAAGGAAGCTGAATAGCAAGAGAAAAAGCTTTATATCAAGCCAGTCATCAAATACAACAACCTTCTTTGCTTTTGCTTTGATCAGGAGACAACAGCTGATTGGTAAGAAAGGGGGTGAGGAAAAACTAATACGGTACAATAAATTCAAATAAAGGCTGCTATCTTCCCACTTGCAATATCTACTTGCAATTTCTTGCTTTCAAACCGCTAGGTTAGCAGGAGCTGGGACAGAGATGGGAACTCACTCCATCATGCAGCACTCAGGTCTCGAACTGCTGACCTTCCAGACATCAAGTTCAGCATCTTAACCACTAAGCCACCGCAGCCCCTTGACTTCCATCATTAAGGATGGCCAAATTTCCAATGATAAATGCTGACATTTCTACTCTTCTAGTGGTCATTTAACCATGTGAAATCATTAAATGGTGGTCTCTCAGGAATGGAGACAGGGTGATAAGGGAGGATGTGATGAAGGCCAAACATGTTTATGACCATTGTAGCAAATGATACACTTAAGCATGTGTGGAACATTCCTCAGGTTTTGGGGACAATGCCATTGCAGGTTGGAGGAGGAAGGGACACAGCCCACCAGAATAAAGGTGGCAGTACATTATCAAGCTTTCCAAAATGGTGTTCAGACATCAGAATTCAATATGTGGAAAATACCTCCTCCACACGCACCTCTGAAAATAATTGTAGTTTTTGCAGCAGAGCAAAGCAAAGCAATCACACTTATATGCTGCCCATAGCACTTAATACACTCTCTGGGTGGTTTACAAGTTAATTAGCATTTTGCCCCCAACATGCTCAGTACTAATATTACCAACATCGGAAGGATGGAAGGCTGAGTCAACCTTGATATCTGTCAGGATTGAACTCAGAACCTTTTGGCTGCAGGATAGCAGTTTAACCACTGTGCCTCCAGGGCTCCTGGTGGTGCAGTCAAAAACACAGTCAAACACAGCTATTTTTTCCAAACTGTGGAAATCTGTTGTAAGCTAAATAGCCCTTAACATCTTCCAGATGCAGAAGCTCTGAGGAAGTTGTCTTTCCATTGCCTGGAGAAGAATGTTGCACTGCACCAAGCATAAAACTCTGCCTTACAATGTCCTTTTTTAAAAAAAAAATGATGGTGGTGTGGGAAACAAGCATAGCCAATTAATTTATATTTTAAGCATCCAATCAATATGTCACAAACTCACATGTCACCATAAATTTATTGTATTTATTAAGTGCTACACAAGTTGTGGAACTTTTGATTGCTTGGATGATGTCTAATACGCCACGGGGAACCTTACTTGATTGGATCAGTGATGCATTGAAAAGTTCTGAGAGCTGCCAATTCAGTATGTTTCATTTTTCCCCCTTTCATCTTCAAAATGAGGAATTAAATGAACTAGATGCATTAAACACATTCCATAAATTAATTAAAAGTGTTTAATACACATATTGAGAGCAAACAAAACAAATTGAATTAGGGTTTATTAAATGAAGCAAACATCTCCGATCTAACACATACTGTGTTGTCTACTCTGCTCCTCAGCAGGCCATTAACTACAGGAGCACCCAAAGAAAATAAAGGAGGAACTGGAGACTGGAATGATAGAAGTCCAATATTGCAAGTATAATGGGGAGTTTCAAAAATGATTTTGTTCTCCCAACAATCGGTGGAGACGTGCCCTGAACTGAGGCAGTCAGTCATTTTGATGCTGCAGTTCTGGAGTTTCTTGGATGACAGAGTTTATAGTCTACAGTGGTACCTTGAGTTATGAAATTAATGCGTTCCCTGGGACTTTTCATATTATGAAAACCCCATAACTCAAAACACAGTTTCCCATAGAAATGCACTAAAAACCTTTATATGATCTCAAATGGATTAATTGGTTTTGAATGCATTCCTATGGGAAACCGCATTTGAGTTTATTTTATTTATTTATTTAAATTTGTTTATCGCCCTCCTCCCCAAGGGGACCCAGGGCGATTCACACACATCAGCATCAACAACAATTTAAAACCAGTTCAAAAAATTAAAAGTTTTAAAAGTTTAAAAGAAGCCTAAAAACCTATCATTAAAAACTAAGCGTTGTAGCTAGGAGGCACTGGGGGTAAATTTGTTCAAACCATCCAGCCAGCTGGGGAAATTGATCCATCCATTCCCCAGAGTTTAAAAAAAATTGTAATATGAAACATCCCAGAGGCATTATTTTCAATGGATTTTCACTCATAACTCAAAAAGTACATAATCCGAAGCATTTGTAACCCAAGGTACCACTGTATTCTGCCCTAACTTTGGATCTGAAATAATTGGGATCCAAACCAGGGCACAACTAGAAGTTCTGCCCAGCGCTGCTTTTCTTATTCTCTATTGACCTGCTGTAGAGTTTGGGCTAGCCCTACATATTTTGCTGGCTAAGACAAGGAGCAAAGTAGTTGCCCAATCCTTCCCAATCCATGTACCAATTTTGATCAAACACATAGTTGAGAGAAAACATCTTCCATTATACTTGAGGGCAGGAAGCTCAGGACAGGCATTTTACTGTTGGTGTTGTTTTGTCCTGCAGGATTCACGGTTTAGGATAGCTGCTGACTCTGCCTCATACGTAGAGTCAGCTCTATTTTGCTGCCTTACTGTGAGCACTTCCAAATCCACATCAATCTATGATTTTCTTAGTACAGCAGCCAGAGTTCCTCACACAGGGTTAAATTTTTTCACCATCCTTGTCTCAGTGCGGTGAGCAATTCCAGAATGCATATTACTCATCCCTAACCAGCTTGGCCTGCTGTTCCATCAAGACATAGTTTTCCATAGTAATGCACAAGAATATGGGGAAATAATTTCCTGCAAGCTTCCCAGGAGCCCGACTCAAGAGCCAGTCCTTCCCAAATTGCCAATAGAGTCCCCTTAGTTAGCACTTTAGAATAAGTAGGACTTAATTCATAAATTAGCATGGTTTACAAGGCTGTACCCAGGAAAGTGCCGAGGACAGCAAAGACCTTTTAAAATTCCCCTGTCAACAGTGCCTGCCTGCGTTTGCAGATACTGCAGGAAGAGGATATATGGCGAAATTCATTGCAGAAGAGACCCAAATACATCACCCACTGAGTCATGGGGGGGGGGGGGATGCAAAACACACAGAGGCACAAATGCAGCCTAATTAATTTGCCCTGACTAATCCTCGGTGGTCCATTTGAGCAAAGAAATTAGAAGAGATAAAAACGGGATTGAATCTATATGTAAAAATAAGATAAAATTATTCCGACAAATTTGCTAATGGACAACATTACAACATACAAAGGTAGACTGAGGGTTTGGGGCAGATGAAGGGTAAGCAGGAAGGTCTTTTTATGTCACCCAAGGCTAATGGGTCCTATTTTTCCCCATTCCTCCTTCTTTTCCATCACCATCACCACAATTTACCCAGCAGGTTGCAAGGCACTTTTGAGGGGATTCAGAAACCAGGCCCGGAGGTGGTCCATTCTCACCCAGAGTTCTACACTGCTTGGCAGGCTCGTACTTTTTTTTTTGGACTGTCACTGGCCATGCTGGCTATCAGGAGTTGCAGCCCCCAAAACTGTCTAACTCAGGGATTCCCAGCTTAAGGCCCACAGGCTGGATCTGGCCCATGGCACCATTTCATATGGTCCCAACCCCTCCAAGGGCATTTGAGAAACAAAATGGCTATCCACTTTGAAGCTATTGGGACAAAATGGCCACCACCACCCATTGGACAAGCAGCACAAAATGGTTGTCTGGCCCTTGAAACTGACTGAGAGAGCATGATCCAGCCCCTGACTTGAAAAGGTTGGAAACCCCTGGTCTAACTGGTCCAGTTGGACAATCTTTAAGTCCAACATTTTCCTCTCTAATCATTTACAGTGCATATTTACTAAGAAAAATTGCCTGATGTGCTGGGGTATTTAGTTGCAGAAGTGGGGCAATTACATTATTAAGATTTGAACTATTTACAAATCCCCCCCCCCTTCTGTTCATTCTCAGCACACTTCTTAGCCTAAAAAATAATTGCTCAGACCAAAAGTTCAAGGTAAAAGAGAGAAAGATATTTACTCATTATATGCTCAGGAATTCTAACTGGTTGGTTTCAATTTTTTGAAGTGGTAGCCATGTCAGTCTGTGTAAGCATGTCTCTTATGTCTGAAAAAGTGTATTTGATCCACAAAAGACAACATTAAAATACACTAGTTAGCCTTTAAATTGCCACAATGTGTTTTTGTCTTTTTTTTTTATTTACTCTCTGATATGGTTGGTTTCAGGTTCATAGATGAGGATTTAGATTAGTTACAAGGAAAAAGATAGAGAGGGCATTCCTCTATTATAGCTGTGTGACTGGAAAGACAGAGTTCAAAAATGGCTGCATCTCCCTCAACAACACATGGCCAATTACCACCAACAAATAGGAGACAAAGACTTAAGGTTAGGCAACCAAATTTTGGATGCATAGGCCTAGGTGAATACCATCTGTCTCATTGCTATTGTTTCTTCTGGAAAGAGAAGATGCAGTGTAGCATTAATAGCAGGAGGACTTGGAGCAGGAATTTTTTGATCTTCTTGATAAGTTAGGCTAGAATTCCCTTAATTCATGAGGACAAATTTAGAGGGCTAAATGTTGCCCTTTCCAGATTTTGGAGAATTCATCTCCTGTAGTCACTAAAGGGGGGGGAGAGCTAGTGTCCCTCCATCCCAAATGAGGAGCCGGACAACATGATGGTGTAAACTTGGGCCACCTTTATTAATGAATAGTGCAACAGATAAACATAAGAACAACTACCCCGGATCTTCAAAAGTGGCCTGACATAGTGCAGCTTAGAGGGTCTGATGTAAACAATTTATAACCCCTGCCCGAGAGGGACAGAAATGTCCAAGGCCCGAGGAATGGTACAGTCAGGCTACCATCTGTTGATTAACGACCTGAACTACCAACATATTATCACACCAAAAGGTGACTGTGTGCAGTCAACCTACTGGTGTGACCAGAGCCATGAAGCCCTCTTACTTTGGATACCTTGGAGTTGACATTCAGCAAGGAGTCTGCACATTGGTAGACATCTCTGTGACAACATTCCACACATGCAAATGTGCCTGGGAAATCAAGCCCATTTGCATGCAGGCTTTTATAGACATTTGGATATCACGTCACCCACTGGCTAGGCGTACAATGATGTGTGCCATCTGCTTTCACCTTGCCCAAGGGATCTGACAGAGGACACTTTGGAACCCTAAATTAAGATGGCCCATAAGAATGTGCAACTCATGAAGGATGATTTTGTGCTTCCTGAGCATTAGTTGAATCTGGTTTACTAGATCCCTGACATTCTTAATGGGAAAGCCGGAAGACTGAGCTACAGAATCCAACTCAATACCCAGAAAGGTGATGCACTGAGAAGGGCCTTCAGTCTTTTCTTCACCAGAACCAGAGAAATAGATGGACTGGGGGATGGAAAGCTGAAGAGGAATCCACAGACTTTCCAAGGCCATTGGAAAGAAATTCTAGCACTGCCACCCTTTCCCAGCTGTGGCTTGTGTGGCCTGTGGTGTGGCAGGGTACTCACCTGGCCCAAGGAGCAGATCTGACATTTGCACTTCAATCTATGGCACCTCGGTTCCCTTTGCCAGTGACCCTGATGGCCCAGCCAAACAGGCCACTTCTCTGCCCCAATCAAAGCCTCTGCTGACCTCTTGTTCTGCATTGCCATCTCCTGGGGTGACGCCTAAGCCTGAGACCCCTCAGTTGAACTGTGTGACTTTTTTAAAAAAAGGCTGGTTACCAACATCTACCACAAAAGCCCTCAACTGTAAGATCTGGCTAGCCTCTATGGGGTAGTGTGGCCACGAACTGGTGGCATATCTGGAGCCCCAGAGATATCCATTCTGCCTTCCAGGGTCTGGAGCCTGAACAAAACCACAAAGCTGTCTTTGAGGCCATCCTCACAGGAAGACTACGACAGGGGAGAGAGGGCTGGAACTGGCCATTTATCACTATCCTGACCTGGACCCTTCCTGGGTTGTACAATGCCTATAAACTAGCTTGAACTGGCTTACAGATCCCCCTGCCAGCATGAACACCCCCCCCCACACCCCGGGAATGTCCAGTGAAGCAGGTGAGGAGAGCCTTCAGAAGAACTCAAAGGACTCAAACCTGGTGCCTAAAAAGGCCACAAAAATGATCACAGATCTGGACGCTGATCTCTTCTCGCTGCTTCCATTCTACACTCATGAGACAAAGATGTGGGAAGCCCTGCTAAACATCTCAGCCTTTGGCTCCTACCCCTGCCACCATGACTATCGGGACTTGTCCCAGACATCATGGTCTGACTCCATCTGAAGAGGTAGGGCATAGCAGAGGGAACTCATTCTGTGCAATTGTGTGTGTGTGTGTGTGTGTGTGTGTGTGTGTGTGTGTGTGTGTGTGTGTGTGTGTGTGTGTGTGTGTGTGTGTGTGTGTGTGTGTGTGTGCCTGCCTGCCTGCCTTATCTACATTCATGTTTAGCTTTAAGCATGGTGCTACACAGAGAAAGGAGAAAATGGAAGAGCAAGAAGTAGAACAAAGGAAATGGGAAAGAAGTAGGGTTCTTAGGAGGGGTGGGCATAGTAGACATAGTAGGCCTTCTCCAGTGAGTCCTCTCTTCTCATTTGGTGGCCAAAGTAACTGGGCTTCAGCTTCAGTATCTGTCCTTCCAAGGACCAGTCAGGGTTAATTTCCTTCAGGATGGACTGATTTGATCTCCTTGCAGTCCAGGGGACTCTCAAGGGTCTACCAAAGCCTACCACCTTTGTTCTTTACATTGCTGGGGTAAAGTGTAAATATTAATTTTTGCCTTGCAGTCTCATCCTCCTGTGCAAATTTCCCCCCACATTGCAATCCTATTCATTTTTATTTTAAACATGTTGTTCTCACAATTAGCCTTGCCTGATGGTTGAAACCAATGGGTAATGCTTTACATTTGTCATCAGTGCTCCTAATTTGCCAACTGTCAGCTTCATTCCCCCGCCTGCCCCAAAGAGGCCCCAAACCATTTGGAATTTTGCGGACTGCTTGGTGCATCTTTCCTTGTGCCTCTAAGGACTCCTTTGCTTTGCTTTCCACCTCCTTTCCTCTTTTTCTATAGGTAGATCATCAGCAACATTAAATGAATTCGACTGCCAGGGCATCATTTGCCACTACTGTATTTTATAACTATAGGTCTGATGACCTAGCTTCAATAGAAAAAGAATTTTAAATAGTTGTTGTTAAATGCATGGCCAGACAACACATGACAACACAAGCACTGTGGGGGAGGGGGGAGGGAGAGAGATTAATATGGTGATTTAACTTAATTATGACTCTGTCACCATACTAATGCCTTCTTAGCCCTTGCATATGAAGAACTATGCTAAAATGTACTGCTTTAATACTTCCTTGCTTTTCTCTCATATCTCAAATCCTCTTTCATAAGTTACACTTGTGTAAGGAAAATAATTTAACTTACAGTTTCAGATTTCCACCAAAGAGTCTCAGGCTTCATGTAAAGCTTCTGAACTTCTGTACAATGTGATTATATTTAAGTATTGAGGAATCAAAGCAGGGAATCTTTGATTAGCAACCATCTGCTTTTCCTACACTGGTGTAACATATGCAACAGGAGTTGGCTTTTGAATTAAATATCATCACAAATACAGTAAAAACAAAATGTAACATTACTACTTACATTGGCGGATACAGAGAAGGATGATTTGAGCTTCTATGCATTTGGTTGCTGAAATCCGGGCTGAAATCCTGTTAATTAAGGTAGTAGGTAAAGTAGGCCCATTGAATCACTAGAGATTTGGTGAGTCAACTCCTCTGTGAGTTCCACTGATTTAATAAGCCTGTTCTAGTCAAGATTCACTATGCTAAACAACATGGATTCAGCCAAAATGGAGGGAGCCATCTCTTACTTCTAAAAGATCATAAGAAATAAATTCCTTTTCTTTTTTGAGTGTCTTATCCAATTCCAAATATTGTCTATCCTCATGGCGATCAGCCTTGAAAATTGTCCTGGGAACAATATAATGTAGTGGCCTTCCATTTGCCTTCTGCATTGCAGTGTGACACCTGTACCAATGATACAGTTCAGTGAGTCACTTTCTGGTCCTGAGCCCTTTTGGCATGCAAAATCCTCCTCAGCCCCAGGCAAGTATTGATGAAGTTGTTGCCCTACATCAAGATGGATTCAAGTGGGATTTATTTAATCCACTTGGGGATCACCACCCTTCCATGTGGACTTTACCACTCAAGGCCATTAGTCCTCAGCATTGTCAGGTTAGTTAACTGCCACCTGACAATCAGCGTTGAGTCGCTGGCAATATGGACTATTCTATTACTACATGAGGATAATCTCACCAGGATTTCAAATAAATTACAATGTAGTTTATGAAACAAGTGAGACAAAATTTGGAAGCACAAATTTGATGTTAATATGTACATATTCAGCATGGGGGTGATTTTCTCCATAGGAAAATAGAAATTATGCTGGAACAAGGATGGTTTCATTATTTTATTTATGTCTTTATATAAAGACTACCCAGGGCAAAAGTCCTCCCAGGATGGCTTACAAAATTAAATTGTATGCAATAATGAAACAGCAAAAATTAATAAAACCAACAAACACCAACAACAGTAATCTGCATATCAGACAGTAGAAATATATCTGATACAATTAAAGCAGAAAACTAGGAAAAACCCAAAGAAATACAGTCAACAAATGTTGACATATGCATCCTGGGAGTTTTTTAACTGCTTATTTTTATTGTCAACAGTTGTGTCTAGGTTTCTTTCAACTGACCTCACAGTACCATATGTTATTTTCTTCCTCTCCATTATATTACTACACCAGATTGTGAGCTTTGTGAAGCTGTGAAAATGTGACTGGCCCAAGGTAATTTGGTGGGTTTCATGGTCAACTAGGGATTGGAAATCAGTTCTCCTAAATGATAATCCATATTCTGTTCACTGACTCTATGCATTGCTTCTGTAATGGGCAAAAGCACATTATATATAGTCAACATAACTAGTTCCTTATTCTCCATCAGGAAGTAAATATGCACTTAGGTGAGGCAAAACCTAATTGGTAAGAGGGAAAAGAGACTAGAAAGCACTTCTGAGATATTCAGCACCAAGAGAGATGGGTGGCTGTGATATCATTAGGACAGTGAATCTATTCCAGGTTTTAGTTTGAAGATATAATAGCTAACCAAGATGCTGAACCCTATCCCTAAATCTCTAAAAGACACACAGCTAGGAGGACTTGTGGAACTCTTTGCAAGTTAGGTAAAGATAAAGGTCGCCCTTGCTCGAAAGCCAGTTGTATCTGACTCTAGGGTTCAGTGCTCATCTCTGTTTATAGCCAAAGCGCCATCACTGTCTGCATTTGCAGACATCTCCATGGATATGTGGTAGGCATGCCTCAACACTGAAGTGTACAGAACGCTGTTTACCTTCCCACCAAGGTGGTCCCTATTTATCTGCTTGCAATTTCCTGCTTTCAAACTGCTAGATTCGCAGGAGCTGGGAACTTACTCCACCATGCAGTACCCATGAATCAAACTCCAACCTTCCAGTCAGTGGGTTCAGCGTCTTAACCACTTGAGCCACTGAAGTCCCCTCACTTTGCAGGTTACAGAACTTTATATAATGCACAATGAACATTCCTTTTAAAACCACGCACCCATACCACAACTTTGTATGCATGTCATTTTGAGCTGCCAAGAAAATAAGAAACAGGAGGAAGAGATGGAGGAAGGGGGGGAACAAATAGCCTCTTTTGCTATGCAGTCTGTATTGAAAGCAATAAGACCAAGATGAGGTTTGAATCAATTGTCTTGTAAAGCAGAGGATGGCTGGAGCTTGGGTTTCTTTTAGTGTTCTAATTTATGCACACAGGTTTATTACCTAAGCAGGCCACCCAGTGCATGGAAGAAATTGTGCACAGGTGCTCATTAAAAGGGAGATGGCCACAGCAGGGGGAGTGTTTTAGAAGATCATTGAGGGACAGGAGGGGGAGAAGGGAGTCCTAATTCACAACCACTCTAAGTTCTATCAGTATTTCTGGAACATTATTAATCTAGTGGCTTTATCACAGGGGAGGGGGGAGATGAGTGATAGACATGCTAAAGAATCTGTATTATTTTCTTTCATTCCTCCCCCCCATCTTGCAATTTTGTCCACTGTAAAACATGCACTGTTTTAATTAAATTTCTTCTAACTAATTCAGGTGGGGTATAAAAGTATAATGAAGCTGTTAAGATGTGTTCTCTGTGATTGAGACACTTTCTTTTTCCTGTGTAAAATGCAAAAGTGGGGTGCAAAGAAGCTTTTTCTCTCAATTCCCCCATGCCCAGTAAAATGAGGGGGGAAAACTATAGAATAAATGCTGGTAAAGAATCTGTGTTGTGCTGGAAGGATAAAGAACAAGAATTGTTTAACAACACTAAGCAAAGAAAGCTCCAATACCTTGACCATATCATGAGGAACAACATAAAATATAGAATACTCCAACTTGCTCTGCAAGGAAAGATCCCTGGGAAGAGAGGCCCTGGATGTAGATGGACTTCATGGCTGAAGAATCTGAAAGACTATGTTGCATGTGCTCAGAATAACTGTTTTGAGGAATTAAGAACAGGAAAACTATTGCCATGATGATAGCCAATATCCAGAACGAATATGGCACCTGAAGAAGAAGAAAGAATCTGTCTTTGATTTCTTATTGTCTTAAAATTAGATAAAAGGAAGGAGGGAAGAAGTCAATTTGGGGTCTTATGTTACAAAATAACTTGTAATAACTCTCCCTCCATCCCTAAGACAACATTTAGCAATGTTTGTGATCAAGTTCTGTCCTCCATGAAGTGGCTTGGGATCATTTAGTGGAGGCACCCTGCTTACATGTGGTCCCTGAAGCTCACTCTGAACATGTATCCAGGTTCGTATCTGTGTTACATCTGGAGCAGCATGGGCATACTGGAACCCACTGGGCTGAAGCTAGTGGTATCAGTAGGACAGATTCAAGTGATTTTGTTCCCAAAGTCAGTACAGCCAAAGGGCAACTCCCACTCAAATCAAAGCACAGAGGAACTTAAAACCAGAAAAGTTATTTGTGTAGACGTGGTAGAAAATCCCACAAATGCCTCTCTTAATTCCTTGGCAGTAAAAATGTAATAAAGACAAAGCAAATAGCTAACCATCTGCTGCCCTTTCAGGAGAGCCAATATCTGCTGCCTGAGGCAGCTGCCTTTATCTGCCTAACATGACTGGCATGTATATTGCTTTAGAGTCATTCTCTTCCTCTTCTGCAACCAAAAAGTAGAAGCTCCAAACAAGGGGCTACATTGGTGCAGGTATGATCACTCTGGGTGTGAGCCAGTACACTCCAGCAAAGATATAATCTGGATCATGATCTTTCTGAATGAATGAACTGTACTTGCAGTGTATCAAACAGTGGGCTAAATGACTATGTAGCTAGCCTCTTTTTTTCTTATTTGTATCCTCACCTGGTCATAGGGTATGTATAAACATACTTGTCATGGGTTTACACTCCAGTGTCTGAGGTTTGAGGAAGTGGACTTTCATCCACAAAAACCACCACCTCTTCTTCCTCCTCCTTCTCCTCCCTCCATGTTCTGATCAAATTGTGGACTGCCAAAATAAAGCCACTTTCTTGGCTTTGTCATTGGCCAAACTTAAGTCCTTATTTGTGCATGTTTCTGGCAGTAATTGGCAGACCAGTAAATGAGGTGGATACTATATCTCTACACATTCACACAGTGTATTGTTGACCACCAGCAGCCACCACTTGAGCATGCTGGTCTTTCATTTGGGCACTCCAACCCTCAGCCTACTCAAAGTCCTCCAGATGACATAGGGGAGATTGAATTCCTCAGCTATATCCTCCTTTAATGATGTTCCTTGCCCATTGAGCTCCTTCCTCCATCTTATAATTAGATTTTGCTCTTGTGTACCATCAAGAATGCTTCTTCTTGCCCCACAGCTCTTCCTGGATCTGAGCTGGCAGTCATGAGGCTCATATCCATTCCTAGAATGTCTCTTACTTAGTTCTCTTGGCATCCACTGCTACTTCTCTCCTTACCTTAAGTGGAACAATACCAACAAGAGGGTATATTTTCTCAACAGGTGTAGTTTTTAGGCATCCTGTCATTATATGCATGGATTTATTAACAGCAATGTCAATTTGTTTCAAGTGTCTGGATGCACTCCATACTGGAGCAGCATACTCTGCTGTGGAGATGGTCAGGGCCAAAGCTGATTTATGCAGCATGGATGGTTGAGTTTCCCGTTTACATTTTGTGAGTTTCCTGTTGATGTTGTTCCTTGTACTAACTTTGGCTTTGGTATTTAGGCAGCGCTGCTTAAAAGCAAGTGTCCTGTCAAGCATCACACGGAGATATTTTGGTGCTGAACAATGCTGTAATTGGTTCCCTTGAGACTTAACATCCAACTCAACCCTTGCCTCTTAGTTTTGAAGGTGGAAAGCACACACTTGAGTCTTGTTTAGATTAGGCTTCAAATGGTTGACGCTGTAATACTGTCCTAATTCTTCATGTGCTCCAGTAAGTTTTCCAGCTACCTCATCAAAGCTTGATCTTTGTATGGCCATTGCTGTGTCACCTGCATAGATTAATAATTTTGTATTGTCAGAAACTGGTTGATTATTATCTGTATATATATTATACAGTGTTTGAGACAATATACTTCCTTGGGGCAGTCCATTCTTCTCCAACCTCCATCTGCTGTTCTTCCCATTAATTGTCACATAGAATCTCCAGTTCTGAAGGAAGCTGCCAATAATACTAGAAGTTTGTTATCTCTGGTAAGATTATTTATTTTATAGAGCGGTCTCCTATGACTGACAGTATTGTATGCTGCAGCTAGGTCAATGAAAACCTCTCCCATAATTAGCTTCCTTATACCCATTACTAGAAAAAGAAAATGTTGGCATATAATCCAACTCTGCGAGTCCAGTAGTAGATGGAATTGGGGGCAGCCATCTTGTCTTTCACCTCAGACTACAAGGTGACTTGGGACAACTCTGTTCTTGAGCCAACTGAGAAATGAAATCTTGTATTGGAAAGTAAATACAGTACAGTACTGTATTTTTGCATCAGATACAAACAACAGATAATTTTGACCAGTTGTTACAGTAAGATTTATGAGCTCATTTCTTGCAGCTTACTGCAACAAATGCTATAACATTTGCATCAGATAATGCTAAAACCACATAACATTAAGCAATCTGGGGGGAAAATTGCATTGCATAATGTTAAATCCTATGGGATGCATTGGATAACATTTGCTAAAGCCCGTGTTGGTTACAGGTACAGTAAAACACCGGATAACGATTGGATCGGATAATGGTAAAATCGCATAACGTTAAGTAATCTGGGGAGGAGAATTGGATTGAATAACGTTAAGGTCCTATGGGATGGATCGGATAACAACCGCTAAAGCCTGTGTGGTTACAATGTATCTCTATGGAGCTTTAACGTTATCCGATCCATCCCATAGGATTTTAACATGGATTGGATAACACTAAAAAACGGATAACACCAAGACTTGTGGAACCAAGTTTTAGCGTTATCCGATGCTTTACTGTATCTCTATAGACTTTTAATGTTATCCGATGCATCCCATAGGATTTTAACGTTATCCGATGTATGCATCGGATAACATTAAAAATCGGATAACACTAAGAATTGTGGAACCAAGTTTTAGTGCTATCCGATGTTTTACTGTACTAGCTTACCTGCCTGATGCTAGCCTTAGCTGGCTGTGCCCACTGACTCATGCTGGGTTTGTGCCACCGATCAACTTCCTTCAGACTTTGTTGCATACTTTGTAGGATCATAATGGTGTGACAACACAACAACATAGGACAGAGTAGCACAAGCAGAAATGAAGATGGAGTTGGAGGACTACCGTATGTAGTAGAAATATCTTCTAATGCTGCATGGTGCCTGTCTCCACCCCTACAGCATATTGGGAAATGAAGCTCCTCATTACTTCTTCAGCAATACAGTTTTACAGGGATGGGGTGCAAACCCAATGCCAACCCTAAAATTGGATTGTGCTAAAATCCAGGAGTAAGTTACAATTAGAAAAGATCCATTGAATAAGTGAGGATATGGTGAGTCAACTGCTCTGCAAATTCCATTCATTCAATGAGCCTACTCTAATTGTGACTTAATCCTTGATTTCAGCTGTGGAACACCTTTTGACTTAAAATTTTGGGAATTGTGAAGCAAACTGAGTGTCTCGTAAAATTATAACAGCTAGTTATACAATTGCTAAATGTAGCTAACAATTAAAAGGAGACCACATTTTTAACAGCTAAATAATTAGTGGCATCTCCCCCAATGTGGGAATGTAACTTTACAAGTCATGCCAACTGCCCTCTGAAGTTCTTGAGTCCCTTATAACCCTGCTCTTGTTGTGTCAGCATCTTCGGTGAACACAGCTACTGTACCGTATAAAATAATTCTATTATATGGCAGATAAAAGAAAGATATATGCATCAGATTATAAATAACTTAATTTTCCACAAGAATTTTACATCTTAATCTGCTGTACTATCACTTTCACTTAGGCTCTGGAAGAAAATTACATTATTGTATTCCCAGGTATAATTCAATAACTCACCCATAAGGAAATGTCAGGTCATATTTGCAACAATTCAGGGGCCATTAAACGAGATCCGAAGGTCATTCTGTTTGATCATTGCAAATGAACCTGTCCAAGAAAGTTTGGTTAGGAACAACCAAGGACTCATTAAATAATCATTTTGCCCCAACATCTGCAATAGCAGCAGGATGGCTGTTGCTAGGAGTCCTTTGAAACACAGCTGAGCACAAGCCTAAGAACCTTTCTCCTTTTTGATACTATAAGCCATTTCTTTTCTTTTTTTCATATCCTAAAAAGAAATGGCATTTTGAAATATTCCACCTTTCTGTTAGGTGAATCGTATTTTATGGGACTATGAACAATGGAAACTAGAATTGGAAAATTTGTGTGAAAACTGCACATGTTGAAAATTTCAGCACACTAGTTATGTGCATAATAGTGTATTCTGGTATCAACATAATGTATACTTGAAACCATCTGGATGAAAAGACAGCATAGCTGAAAACAAATTATTTGCATTGCTAGGGAGATGCTTCTGTTTTGCTATCTCTCGTATCTATTGTGTAAGCTTAGTGCTTAGATTGTCCTCCTCCTAGCATTCTGTTTACACTGTTGGTGTGCTGCCACTCCTTACATATAATTAATTTTTTCAATTAATGGACCTCAGCACTTTTCTACATAGATCAGGGGTTCCCAACCTACTGCTTGCAGCACCATTTCATGTGGCCTGCTACTGCACCTGCCCTGCCCCCACCAGCCCCGGAAGTGGAAGTGGGTGCATTTACAATAGCCGTAAAATTCACCCACACGTGTAGACTGCTTTGGGAGCTGCACTGGTTGCCAGTTTGCCTCCAGGTGCAAGTCAAGGTGCTGGTCATGACCTTTAAAGCCCTATATGGTAGTGGGCCAGGTTACTTGAGAGACCGCATCTCCCCAAGGATATCTGTCCATCCCACCAGAGTGGACTGGAGAGGTGCCTTAGTGGTTCCATCCGCCAGAGAGGTTCGACTCTCTGGCATGAGAAAGAGGGCCTTCTCCCTGTTCGCTCTGATTCTATGGAACCACCTGCCTCTGGAGCTGTGCCTTCAGACGTGGTTATTGGCTTTTAGAAAGGGCCTGAAAACCTGGCTGGCAGGAATGGTGTGGGGCAATGAGGGTTTACCGACACCCTCCCCCAGGCTGGCTTATTTAACATTCTGTATCTCTCTCCCCCCCCCCCCATTCCTACCCTCATTCCTATATTCGGTGGGTTAGTGTAGGGAATGAGAAGATGTTTTTAAATGGGTTTTAATTTTACTTTGTTCTTTTTGTGTTTTATGGGGTTTATTTTATGTCTGTTGTGCTCCGCCCTGAGTCGCTTGTGCGAGTAGGGCGGAATATAAATTTGACTAAGAATAAGAATAAGAATAAGAATAAGAATAAGAATAAGAATAAGAATAAGAATAAGAATAAGAATAAGAATAAGAATAAGAATGTCAGCTGTAAATGAGCCTGCAGCTGTCATAAACATGGAGGTAGGTGCATTTTCTTCCGCTTCCGGGAGGCGTGATCTGCCCTGCTCAGCTGCTTGGGAGGGGGGCATGGTCAGGCCTGGGGTGTAAAAAGGTTGGGAACCCCTGACATAGATTGTTTAGACATGAGCGAAGTGGCTAAATAGCTCATTCAGAGCAGACGAGTTGAGACTGAATATGACAATAGGGCCCATATAATATGTGGTGCAATCTTTTTAAATCCCCATAGGATACTCACCTCAAGCAACCCTTTGCCTATTAAAGAGTAAACAAAGCAAAAAGAGAAAAAAGGTTGTGGCACTTTAAAGACTAACTATTGTATTTTAATGCTAGCTTTCATGGATCAAGTCCACTTTGTCAGACATAAGAGTGAGATTTCAGGGCCTTCTCTAGAGTAAGTCCTCTTTTCTTGTTTGGTGGCCTGCAAACATGTAGTTGCTTAAGCCAGAAGTGGGGGCCCTTGGGCTTCCTCAATTAGAGAAGCTGTCTTTAGTTTGATGTGATTTCTGAAGTCCTCATTGCTCATGGAAGCAGAAGTAAAATGCGCACGTATGGGCATGTTTTACTTCCGCTTCCAGGAGCAACGAGGGCTTTGCAGGCCAGATGAATTGGCATCAGGGGCTGGATCCGGCCCCCGGGCTGTAGTTTGAGCACCCCTGAGGTAGAGGAAATGTACTGTGTAAAAATGGAAAGTGCCTTCCAAATGACACATAATCATTATTAAACTTTTTTGTTTTCTTCAGGGAGAAGAAGAAACAGAACATCTGAAAACAAATGCGAGATGTACAATAGGATCATTATTTATTTATTTATTTATTTATTTATTTAGATTTATTATCCCGCCCCAATCAGGCAAACCTGACTCTAGGCGGCTGTCCTGAAATATGGCCTCTGTCTGCTCCTCCATCCATAAGTTTATAACTGAAACTAGTGGCAGGTGAGGATTATGTTTGTTTCCATTTTTAAGGGTATTTTGAGGCATTTTTATAAGGATTTTGAGATTTGCTATTTTTATGCCAGTCTCTTATCAGTTCTAAGTGGTTTTGCCTTTTCTATATTTTGCTGGTATTTTCAAGGTGCCATTTCAGAATTGACCAATCAGGTATTTCCTTGTATTTTAATAGCACACTGGCAGCTGACAACAAAATGCTTTAATAATGTGCATGACAAGCAGTTCCTAGTGCAGAGTGAGCAACAAGAGGAGAATGCTTGCGGCTGCAAATTAGTGAGCAAAGCTACAGCTTCCTTTTGAAAATGCTGCAAGCTCTGTACTTGAGGATACATTTTCAGTTCTTCTGCCTCATCTGTCCATCTGTCCTTCTGTCCGTTCATCCGCCTGTCTTTGCCCTGCACCACTTTTTCCTTTTTTAAAAAAGGGCCCAGGGTGGCTTACGTTATTAAAAAGAGACAATATCAAATAGTAAAAACAATAAGTTATTCAACTATTTCAAATATGTGAATACAGTAATACCTCGGATAACGCTAAAACTTGGTTCCACAAGTCTTGGTGTTATCCGATTTTTAGTGTTATCCGATCCATGTTAAAATCCTATGGGATGGATCGGATAACGTTAAAGCTCCATAGAGATACATTGTAACCTCACATGCTTTAGCGGTTGCCATCCGATCCAATTTTCCTCCCCAGATTACTTAACGTTATGCGATTTTAGTGTTATCGGAGGTAAACATTATCCGAGGTATTACTGTATTGAATTAAGGTTATTAAATAAAACTGTTACTAAAACAGACTTAAAAGCAACAATTATCCAAACCATCCCATTTTAAAAAGTGCCCCTCTTAAAGAGCCTGTTGCTAAAGGAAAGGTTGCCTAAAGAGAAACGTCTTTGCTGTTTTGTGGAAGGAGAAAAAGAACTGGGCCAACCTGTTCCAAACTCATGAGAGGGGCAGGGAAAATAAACGGGCTTCTCCTGATGAGTTTAAAACATGGGCAGACTTCTTCCATGTCCCAACCAAACCCTGGACTTCCAAAATGAAACACTTTCTTGGCTTTGTTGTTGCCCAAATATAAGTCCTCATTGGTGCATGTTTCTGGCAGTAGTCGGCCTTGGAAGGCTGAGTCAACCTTGTGCCGTGGTCAGGATGGAACTCACAACCTTTTGGTTGCGGTACAGCAGTTTAACCACTGTGCCACCAGTCTGAGGTGTAAATGTCCAATGTTTCATCTGTACATACCTGGTGTTGCTGGCATCACATGATGGCCAAGTACGGAATTACTGTATCAGTATCGTATATGTGTAAATACTGGCATCTGACCAGTCCATAATTCATAATGATACTTTCATTCTTCTGTGCTTCTGCCTGGAAATACCCAAAAAAGAAGGGGAAAAAAGAGAAAGTACTCCTAAGGCTAGGGCTGTATATTGACAAAACTGGGACAATATTGGCACACAGAGAGAACAAAATTTGCCATAAATTATATGGAAATATTACATTTCTTTTTTTAAATACATTATAGTTGCTGATGGTGCATCTTTTGTAAAGTTCAGGGAATTGGGAGCTAATGGCAAGAATGATCTCCTTAATAGCACAGAATCCCTAGTGATCCCTTCTTCTTCATTCATGTCCTGATCAAAACCTGGACTTCCAGAATGAAGCCACTCTCTTGGCTTTGTCATAGGCCCAACTTAAGTCCTCATTGGTGTATGTTTCTTGCAGTAATTGGCAGACCAGTAAATGAGCCAGATTTTGTATCTCTCCACATTCACACAGTGTGTTGTTGTCCACCAGCAGGCCACACTTGAGCATGTTGGTCTTACATTTAGGCACTCTGACCTTCAACCTATTCAGAGTCCTCCAAATGACGTAGGGGAGGTTGAGTTCCTCAGCTATATCCACCTTTAATGTCGTTCCTTATCCAGTGAGCTCCTTCCTCTATCTTCTAATGTTGGTTTTGTTCTTTTGTACACTCCTCAAGATGATATTTCTTCTACTGCAATTTGTGATCTTACTTAATGCATGAACATTCTCGGGTTTGCCTTGGTTTAGAAATTGCATTGGTAACATTGCACCCTAGGGTTTTGGAAATTTGTAATGACCAACACATTTGCAGTGAGGCTAGAGAAATATGTCTCCATTTCCTGAAACGTAGAGGTTGCTAAGCTTCAAAATGTGGATAGTACATCAGGGTGGAATGGCTTTCTTTCCCTCCCTCCCTCCTTCCTCTCTTCAAGTTGCATTTCAAAAATGGGTAATGAAAATGCTGACAATAATTTAAATAGAGTACACATTCCTTATACACATTAAAGCTATTTGTTAAACTTTGTAATTACTATGCAAATCAAGTGCCACATCTAAAAAATGGCAGTGTAGGGAGTAAAGAGAGGGGGCACTTAGTTTGAATGCAGATAGAGTGGAGCTGGAGGACTTTCAAACATGCAATTCTTTCTTTCCTTGTTTCTTCCTCCCTACCAATGTTACAGTTCAAATAATACTTACTTGGGATCTCCCCCCCCCCTTTGGTTTGATACTTTAAGAGCTCCAAAATAAGAAACACATTGTAAAAGCTTTTTTTAAAAGTGATATATAATACATGTCAGAACATTAAGAGTGCTTTATTAGGATACTGTATAGTGTCATTATAATGCAGGGAATTAAAGTTGTTGTTGTTGGTTTTGTTGTTGTTGGTTTTTTGCCTTTATGGTGCATCCCACAGATGAGAATTATATGTATGTGTGTGTGGAGAGGGCACCAGAATTTTAGAGATGCTTAAGTGGAGCATGGCCAAATTAATAAAAAAAGGTTGGGAACCACAGCTTTAGAATAAACTTCCCAAGAATATCCTAGCCAATTTCACAGATGGTTTATGTGAAATTCATGCTTAAAGTAAAAATTAGTGTATGTGGCTATAAACAGAGATGAGCACTGAACCCTAGAGTCAGATATGACTGGTTTTCAAGCAAGGGTGATCTTTACCTTTGCAAGTTCTCCTTACTTACAAGCTGGTGAAACTGGATGTGAAAAGGGGTGATCAATTGAAATACAGATAACGCTAAAGATTGTTGAATAGAATTGTTATCCGATGCAAGGTTTTTCCAAACCAAAAATCTTGCATCGTTATCCGATTCTAGCGCTATCCGGTCCAATCGTTATCCGGGGTATTACTGTAATTCCAAGTAGATAAATATGTACCACTTTGGTGGGAAGGTAAACAGAGTTCTCTGCACTCAGGTGTCTCAGCATGCTTGCCACATGTCCACGGAAACCTCTGCAAATGCAAACAGCGCTGGCTCGTTGTCTATAAACAGAAATGAGCACTGAACCCTAGAGTCAGATATGACTGGCTTTTGAGCAAGGGCAACCTTCACATTCTTTCACCAACATACCAAATGGCAGAAATTCTCCCTTGCTAACATCAACACAAGACTTATCAAGCAAGTAAGCAAGAAACACATCAATTGTGCCATGAAGTTACATTCTTCCACTCATCTTCTGTTAGTTTTTACACTAGTATTTACACTAAGTCTTTTTCCTGGAATATTTTTCTACTCAATATCTAGAGATGTCAAAGAGCTGAGTCAGAATATTTGCTATGTTCAGTTACCATGCTCAGGAACAGCTCTAGGGGACTTCTTTTTTATTTTTTACTTTTGGCCTAGCAAGTACTCCATGCCTTCCTTAAAGACACCTACAGGTAGTGAGAGGGCACTTTATGTTTTTATCTACCTTCAAGTTGGAACGATTGACCTGAATAGGGCTTTCATGGTAAGTGAGGTACAGTATTTAAGAAATGGATTTATCAGTTTCACATACCCCAGAGAAAAGTTTTGAAGTGGTAGCCGTGTTAGTCTGTGCAAGCATATCAGAGAGTAAACAAAACTGAAAGGTAAAAAATATTGTGGTGTCTTAAAGACTAACTGCTGTATTTGATGTTAGCTTTCATGGATCAAGTCCACCTGATGTGCATAAATTAATGCCACAAAGTCTCACTGTCATGTCTGACAAAGTGGACTTGATTCACGAAAGCTAACATTAAAATACAGCAGTTAGTCTTTAAGGTGCTACATTATTATTTTTTGTGCAGTCTCTGAAATACCCCAGTGAGTGTACGTGGTTGAGCAGGGATTTGAACCCAGGCTTCCTGAGTCCTAATACATCTCAGCACACCACACTGGATATTGAGGGGCACTTACTAGAAAAGATGCATATCATCATCATCATCATCATCATCATCATCATCATCATCATCATCATCATCATCATCATCATCATCATCATCATCATCATCATCATCATCATCCTCTGGTGACATATTGTTGTTCAGCCATAGAGCCAAGCAGAATCAGCTAATTTTTGTATCTCTTGATCTTGTTAAAATGTTTGGCCACAATTAGAAGCTTTAGAAATGGGGCAGGTGGCACAATGTTGTGATCTCCCCTCATTGCCTTAGAGCAATACTGATTTTCAGAGTTTATGGCAGCTTAGGAAAAGGAACAGGTCTGTTCAAGAATAGGGCAGGGCAAGGGGGGATTTGTTGAGTTATGGAAATAGAGCCATCGGCTTTCACGGATGTGAGACCAGCAAAAACAACATGTTCATCTTCCTATTGTTGGTCAGTTCATTAACTCAGTACAAAATTATGCTGGGGAAACTAGTTCTGCTCTAATGTTTATAATACATTTCTATTGTGTTCTCGTTTTCTTTCATGAACAAGAATACATGGGGGAAGGAGAAAAGCTATTATTTTATTTTATACTATATTGTGTTGATTGTATTGTATTAATATTTGAGTTTCTTTTTTGTATGTTTGTTTTAAAATTAATAAAAATAATTAAAAAAAGAAAAGCTATTATTTTAATTATCATCACAGAGGGTCCTCACTACAGATTTCAACAATTATTTTATTCTCCATAGAATTAATTTACTCAAATACATGGACAGGGATTCAAAATTATTATTGGAAAATATGCTTTTCAGTTTGTTACTACAGAGAATTTCATCAGTGAAAATATACTGCTCATAGACATTATAATGTACTGGAATCCTGATGAAATGTTTTGCCTTGTAATATAGCTTATTATCAGTTAGGAAGGATTTCAAAACAAACAGTACAAAACAATGAAATAGTACACTACACAACAAACCTACAGTACAGAGAACAGAAGAGCAGATATCATATATCAAAAAGAAGAGGAAGAGGAATGGGGCATCATGTAAGGCTTGCCAGCAAATGGAGGGCCTGGTTGCCCAGGAATGCAAACAGCATCTTTTTAATGAGTCACAATAAGCCATCAAGAGTTACATAAGTTTACATAATTGTAAGTTCCCTTATGCATGTGTAAACTTTGCAGTGAGTAAACAGCATTCTATGATGACTTGTTTCTTGGGCAAGTTTAGATTAGGAGGAAACATCCTTGCTTCAGCAGCTGAGTACAAATTGTGTCCTCGTGCATATATTGTGCCTTGAAGTGATATCTGGATGGGCTTCCATTTCATTAATAAAACACAGTGAAAAGAGGGGGGGGGACATCTCGGTAGTAAAATTTAACAGGGGAGTTTTACAAGAAGTATGATTCGTCTGTTTAATTTCAGTGCTTTTAAAGGCATGTGAGCAAAGCCAATTAATAAGGAGGAAATCTTGCTCCTGTTTATATAGGGAGGCAGTATAAAACACAAGGTCTGGAGAAGTAATATAGAATTTAATGTGCAAATTGCTTGCTTCCTGAAGATCTTATAGTCTGATCACTGGATTCAGTTACCTCATCAGACTTTAGAGACCTATAACTGCTGCCAAATTTTGTCCTTGCATGTTATCTGTCTAACTGTGGTCCAGTGGATGATTGAAGCATGGGGTATACTGATAAAGATGTGAACATACCCAGATGTAAGTAATGTAAGCATAAAGGAAGACAGAAGCTGGTAATTCAGCCTTGTCTGTCAAGAAAGCACAGTCTGGGTTTCAGGAATTTTGTTTTATGCTAAACAATAAAGGGAGATCTGATTGGTCATGATTTATTAAGAGTAACAATTGTTATCCATTATCACAATCCTGTCAAAATTGTATATGGAATGTCTTTCAATTGCTGTTAAAGTCTAGGAAAGGATCTAATTGTTATCCTCTCCATTTGTTACCTTAGATTCATCCAAATGGGCACTGACACTCTATACGGCATTTTTGCAGGGAATATCAGTTTTTCTAAATGGAGTACACACATTTTGGGCACTGGAGTAGTGGACCACCCCTGCCACCCACAAATGTACAGCTTTTCAGATTCTACTATTTTGTCACATGTCCGTATATGTCATTCCTAGCACCTGTCGATGTTGTGAATGGGATATATAGGAGCATTGCAGCTGTCAAATCCTCTTCCACTATCAATGTCCAATATCATGACGCAGCTAAAAGCTGGAATCAAAACTTCCCCTGATCATTAGCTGATGGTCAGGGGAAGTGAAATTATTTTTTCATTTTTGAAATGGTTGCCATGATAGTCTGTGTTTCAAGCATATCAGAGTAAACAAAACAAAAAGACAAAAATATTGTGGCACTTTAAAGACCAATTGCTACATTTTAATGTTAGCGTTCATGGATCAAGTCCACTTCATCAGACATAAAAGTGAGATTTCATTGCCTCAACTTATGCACATCAGATACAGTGGTACAGAATAGTTAGCATAACAGATACTTATACAAACCAATGTGGGTTATTTTACAATTGGCAATACCTGTTCTTCAGATTAGCTGTGAAGCTTCTCCATGTTGAATTGAAAATGGTTAGTAGATGGATGCAAGACAAACACTGTAGCACTACAAATTTGCTAATGACAACCTGTTAGTTGTGGTGTATCAAATTTGATAATGTCCCAGAAACCCTTGACTAATATTCATGTCTGATAGGTGACTAAATTTTTCATATCTGATATGAGTGCAGAAGAATAGATGCCTTTGAGATGTGGTGTTGGAGGAGAGTTTTGAGAGTCCCCTGGACAGCGAGGAGAACAAATAGGTCAATCTTAGAAAAAATCAACCCTGACTGCTCCTTAGAAGGTCAAATAGTAAAGATGAAGCTAAAGTACGTTGGACATCAAATGAGAAGAGAAGATTCACCTGAGAAAGCCTTGATGCTTGGAAAGGTGGAGGGCAAAAGAAGAAGGGGGCGACCAAAAATGAGATGGCTAGATGGTATTGTAGCACAGAGCTGGGTGGGTTGAGGAGGATGGTGGAGGACAGAAGTGCCTAGCGAACAGTCATCCATGGGGTCACAAAGGGTCGGAATCGACTTTGCGACTGAACAACAAAAAGGTGATCACTGTTGTGATGCACACTGAGATGATGGCAAAAAACTTTTTTCTTTTCCTTTCTATTTATTGCCAATCAAGAAACTGCCTGCAACCACTGTTTCATATGGCAATACACAGAAAAGAGGAGGATTTTTTTTACTGTCATCTAAGAGAAAGATACAGAGGAACCTTCACCATCTCATCGTCGGCTGCTACTCATGTCTGAGTATACGTTTTTTCACAGTTAATGGCTGTGTCGCTTAGAAAGATGAGCATCACACATCTGTTGCCAATGAGCAGGTCTAAACTAGAGGCTTCATTTCAATGTTAAACTTGCCTCCACTGTTCTTATCCCATTGCCTTTGAAAGAAGCTTGACAGACAGGAAAAATGCCATTGGTGTGAATTTGTTTAAGGTGGATCCCAGCTTGCCATGAAGTGACCCACATGCAGGATTTGACACAGGGACTGCAATTGACTTCTGCAGCCTTGAGGATATTGACAAGGTGCACCTTCACATCTGGCATGGCCTCTTCTGCCTCCATGACCATTAGGAATCAGAACAGTGAAGTGGTTCCTCCTCCACTCATTTTGCTGTTGGGTCCAATATGATGGTTTCCAGTGGAATTTCCTCCACTTAGGGCAGGGGTCAGCAAACTTGGCTCTCCAGGTGTTCTTGGACTTCAATTCCCAGAAGCCCAAGTCAGCACTCCTGCTGATCAAGGCTTCTGGGAACTGAAGTCCAAGAACAGCTGGAGAGCCAAGTTTGCTGACCACTGACTTAGGGGATCATCACCCCACCTAAAGGGGCCCATCCACCCCTAGCCATTGGTTCCTTTAGGGAGTCAGATTATTTACTGCTGCCCAACACTCAGCATTGAGTTGCTGGCTGTACGGTCTACTCCATTATCACAGCGGGATGTCTGCCCAGACATCTACCAAATGAAGAAACTTTTTTTAATTTCCCTCTGGCCATTCACAAATGATCAGGGGAAGTTTTCAGCCCCATTCAGCGCATTGAATGGCATATTGCTCCACCCCTAAGCCCAAACCTAAATGGGCAATTTTGTCAGGCCCTTACTCTTTTTCCTGTTGCCCAGCCCCTATGATCTCTATTTTTTTAAAAAAAATGCTGATATACTAGTTTGTTGCATAGACTAATATGGAAATTAGACAAATATTGAATTATGATAATTCAAATTATAATGGAATTAACATGGACCAAATATCAGCCTGCTCCTATAAGAAAAGGGAAAATCACTTCCCAAAGGCACTGGGAAGGTTATGGCTGACAAGGAGAACTACCAACACCTGTCACCCAGCAAAGGCCCAGTCTCATGTGAATAATTTTACCCATTAAAATGGTTGCTAGTTTAATTGAATAGTTTCCTCAGCTAAAACTGATATGGTTTCCACATGAAGATTTGTTTAATTAGATGCAATGGAAATATAGGCACACAATCCTGCATTCATCTACATAAACTTGTTGGCATACATATACTTCCTTTTTCTCCAGGTTGTTAAATACCCTTGTCTTTCATTGACTCTGAAATCCTGAAAGAAGGAAAGAAATAGGACTGACAGCAAAACAATATTAAGATTGCTAATTGTATTGTCAATCAAGGGGACAAAAAGGTGAAACTGTCCTCTTATCCTCAGCAGACCACTTCTACTGAAATATCTCAGCATATTCAAGGTCAGCAATAATATGAAACATGACATGATATAGTAAAATCCTTGTCATGTTGGAAGCCTGCTGGAACAAGAGGTTGATGGATTTATCATGGATAGGTTTTGTATTGGAACCCTGAAGGAAACATACCTTTTTCTAATGCATTCATAAATATTATCAGGTATACATAAAAATTATGAATTGAGTTTGTCTCTGATGCATTTCTTTTGGTGTCAGCAGAGCTTTCCCAGAAGTTACTGTTGGTCCTTTGCTCTTAAAATAGATTGCATTTTATGTATAAAAATAAAGTAGAGGTAAATATTTAATATATACTTCCTGAGCCTATAGTATATCAAGGTTTAATTTGTTGTAGTTCATGTACATAATAAAACATTAAGTAGGCTATGCTAAGAGGTATATACAGGGCATGCTTAGAAGAGAATGAAATATAGCAAATCAAAATTATTAGGTGAAGGATGAGATGTAGTGGCAGCCTTCTCCAGTAAACCAAACATTTAATTACCACATTTTGATTTCTAGAAATAGGCCACCTTTCTATCAGCCATACTGTTAATACTTAAAAGATTCAGCACATTTTATAGGGTTAGCTTCACAGCAGCAATTCTAAAAATATTGAGGAATGATAATGACAATGATGATTGTTATGATAATAAACCAAACATAATTATTCGTAATGTTAGTCACAATGGTATATGGGGGAAAAACAAGAGTAAAGTCTAAGCAGAAATGTATTATTTTAGACCAATTTTATCTGAAAAACCATGTCAACCTCAGAGCAGTGTAGTTTAAAAAGAGGATCAAAAAGAGGATTTGGAGCATGCTAGAGGATGACTGCAGTGGTTCAAGTAGCTAAGACGCTGACTGGAAGGTGGGAGGTCAGCAGTTCAATACCCAAATATTACAGGACATAATGAGCTTCCGTCTTTGTCCCAGATCCTGCCAACCTAGCAGTTTGAAAGCAAGAAATTGAAAGTAGATAAATAAGGACCACATCGATGGGTACATAAACAGCATTCCATGTGCTCCAGTCTAGTCTTGCCTACCACATGACCACAGAAAAATGTGCAAACGCAGACAGTGCTGGCTCTTCGGCAATGAAACAGAGATGAGCACTGAAACCTAGAGTCAGATAGAACTGGATTTTGAGCAAGGGTGACCTTTACTTTTGCCTTTACCTTTACCTAGAGCAGTGGTGCCCAAACTAAGGCCTGGGGGCCGGGTATGGCCTCCGATGCCAATTCATCTGGCCCGCGAAGCCTTTGTCACTCTTGGAAGCAGAAGTAAAACCCGCCCGTATGGGAGCGTTTTACTTTTGCTTCCAGGAGTGATGAGGGCTTCGTGGGCCAGATGAATTGCCAAGCCTTAGTGACTGGCTCCCTGAACCACATTATCGGCCCACGGCCCAAAAGGTTTGGGCACTCCTGATCTAGAGGATGACAAAATGGCAAAGGGTTTGGAAACCAGTCCATATAAGGAATGGCTGAAGGACCGAGCATTAAAATATAATTAGCATGAATAGGAAAAAACTGAGAGGTAATACAATAGCTATCTTCAGATAATTGTAGGACTGTAATATGGAAGATGAGACACATAGAATCCAAAAAACAACCCCACACTGTCCCAAAATTTAACATTAAAAAAAAAAGTATATTTGGCTTAAGAATTGCCAGTGTGTCTTCTAGAGCAGTGTTCCCCAACCTTTGGGTTTTGGACTTTGATTCTCAGAAGCCCAAGTCAGTATGTTGGCTGATCAGTGCTTTGAGGAAATTACTTAGGCTTCTGGGAATTGAAGCCCGAAACCCAAAGGTTGGGGAACACTGCTTTAGATGATGTGGGGACAATTCCATCAAGTTCTGAGAATCCACCAGCAGTCTTCAGGCTTACTATGCTTCCGAATTTAAGTTCTTTACTGGGGCTCTACAGTGTGCAAGGGATTTTCCCAATTCAAAAATATCTTTATGAAAAATAGTTGGGGAGGGTGCCAAAGAGATGCAGCCTTCCAAGGTTCAAGCCTGGGTACTTATAGATCCCAGCCTTCTAAACATCTCATGTCACCAAGTTCTTTCTAGTGCTTAGGCAGGAATCTCTTTTCTTGAGATATAAATTTGAAGCCTGCTGTTTTCTGCTGGACACATTTGACAAATTCTAGGTCATGATGAGCCAAAGGATGCTGGCTAGTTTGTGCCAGGGCCAGTTATAGCGAAGCAATAGTGATCCAGAATGGGTGCCCAAGGTATAAATGCTGCAAATGGTGGCTGAAACCCATTGTGCAATCATGCAATAGATGTAACTTCTGGAAACAAACTGCCACGAGTTAAGAAATCTTAGACGTTATATACTATATTTTAATCTATTACTGAGATTACATCTACAGAGATTTTTTAATTTACAGCTACTTGCTTCCAAAAGTCACACTTTTGTGTGTCTTCACAACAGGATTTCACCTCTGTGTTGCAGTTTCTGAGATTTGCAGGGAGGAAAGGGTAGATATTGCATCATAGCTTCCACCTGAAACTAAATGGAAATGACTTGTGGGAACTATTTCCCAGCTAGGAAAAAGCAGAGTACTGTATATTCATTTTCCCCTTCTTCTCAAAGCAAGGTCATCAACTATACTCTTCTTTGGATTCACTTGCTACTTAGGAACAAGATGTCATTTTTACCTCCAAATCCTTAAACTTTATTAGAGAATATTGCACCGAGCAGAGAAAAAAAGATTCCATCACCTCTTAGTCCTTTGGTTGAGTCCTCTGTTTCTCCAAGCAGGTGTATGAGGAACAACATCATTCTCCTGGGAGGCACAAGTCCCTCTGTCTCTGTGTTTGTTTTTACCAAATTCTCTTTGATGATTTTGAGAACAAGGAAAGAGACAACCTGATGCAATATTCATACTGAGCTTTTTTAAAAAATACATGTCACGTTGGCATTGTAGTTTTACATGTAAGGGCTTCCCCATTACAGAAAGGTTATCTCTACTTAGCTTCTTATGCTATTATCATTATTACCACCACCACCACCACCATCTATTCTGAAGCCCATAGGAATGGATGATTAAAAAATCTATAGGCTCAAGATCATAAAAATTGAGAAGATACAGGAGTCACTTAATCATGCACAAAATTTCTTTAAATTGCCATGTTAAACTAAATAAATAAGTTGAGACATACTTCTAATGACCAGTCTTAAAATGGTGGGACCAATAAAAAGAAAAAAAAACCTATGATGATGATGATGATGATGATGATAGAACTGGAAAATATGTAGGTCACCTATAATGGTGATTTTAATTTATTGTTAGCTGCTGTTAGCTAGACTGTGGAGCTCAAAAGGCAGGAGAAAATGTAATAAATATTAAATAAAGATAGCCATTCGCAAATGGAAAGTATCCAACCATCTAGCTCTCTCTCACTAACATCAAATCAGGTTTGTTTATTTCCTGCAATATTTTGCATTTGCTTGCTTTCCTTGCACATCACTGACTTTCACAGGTATGTGGCCAGATGGAACGTACATGTCATCATGTCAGCACTCAATGGAATTCTGTGGAATGTAGCAGAGAGAATGGAAATGAGTGGGGTCTTATTTTCCAAGCCACTGTTTACACAACCACATTTGGTTTAAAGAAATATACCTAAATCACTGTATTTGTCCTATATGGATATTTTTTAACATATAGTTTAGGAACCTGGTCATTCATTTCATAATTAGCAGGTCACAAAGCAAAAACAAAACATACACCAGAGCAGCAGGGAAAAAAGCATGAGAGCAGTAGTGCACATTCCCCTTAAAACCACCCCCTTAATCACCTAGCGCTAAAAACATAGAAAAATCAATCTGAAAGCAGTTTAAGTAGAAAGAAAAATATTTTTGGTTCTGATGAATAGTTCCAAAGGCAAGAGTGCAAGATAAAAGAAAGGAGATTGGTTCTCAATCTTGTGCCTGGCAGAGATCAACCCAACCAGATCCATCACGATCAAGAACTTAGAAGCAGCAAACCAAGAACAAGGGAAGCAAAGACAGATAGGAAGAGAAAGTGCAGAAACATGGGACTTGTCTCACATGCCAGAGGTGAGAAAAAGAACACTATTAATTTGTTAGAGGCAGGAGACAGACATCTTAGTTTGTGTACCTTCTCCTCCTACTCATATCCATTGATAGAAAGTATGTGAGACTGTTAAATTTTCAAAAATATATCCTCAAATTTGTATGAAATATTCATTTGTTTTGTTCACTCATTGTTTCATTCATTTAGCTGTTCGTTTGTTCGTTTGTTCATTTGTTCGTTCGTTCGTTTGTTCGTTCGTACACCACCTTGCTGGTCAAAAGGCTACACAGGGTAGTGAACAACAAATGTCCTACAAATAAATTTTATTTTAAAACATCACAAAAACATAGTAAAACATCAAAATAAATTTCTCATCAAGTATATTATCTTTTTTATAAGGTGCGGGACTTTGCCCCCCTCCCCAGGTAGAGACAAGTCTCAACATGTGGTGGTTGCTGGTAGGGGGGAGGAACCACAGACTTCCCTTATTAGGGATGGTTCCTCTCTTCCTGGCCCTCTTTTAACCTACAGCAGGATGAACAGCGCCCCACCCACCCTCCCTGTGGTCAGTGTGAGATTAGCTGGTTGCATCAGGACTGAATGGGAATTTTTGCTCTTATCCTTGATTAGCCATTGGGATGGAGTTTTTTCACCCATCCCACACTGATTCGCAGAGCAGTCAGGTGTGCACTTGGTGGTGGCTGCCTTCCTTTGGCGGAGAGCAGGTAGTGTAGGAAGAGGTAACCAGGGAAGATCCAATTACTTTCTGGGTAGGGCTGTGGGATGCCTGGCAGCCGGGATTAATGAGCCAGAAGGTCTGTCTCACCGCTCTCAGACTCACCACATGCCCTAGATGTGGCTTGCCCTATACAGCCAGTAGGGTGGTGAGAAGTGCTGTTTGACTCCAAAAGTAATGGTGGGGAGTCGGAGCCCTGTAAGCAGGCTTCTCCCAGCCTAGGGTATCACCAGTATGGAGAGGATAGGGTGAGATGCCATCTGCTACCTGCCTCTGTCCTGTGCTATGGCGGCCTCATTGCAGCAGAGGATGTCAGTCACAGTTATGTTTAATAAAGTGGCCCAGTTGTTAAACCCATGTACATGTGTCCGTCTCTTTACTCCAGGGTTAGTGGGCAATGAAATTTGCAGATCACCCTGAGTAACTCTGTATGTCCTTTGTGGTCAATAGGATTACAAGATATCAGCCAATCTTTATTATGTTGCAAGACCAGCACAGTACAGCAAATTACAATATATATAACAGAAATTTTTTCACCTTCTCATCAAGTATATTATCTTTTTTATAAGGGGCCAGGAGGGCTTTTGCACAACTTTGTGTGATTCGCCAGTTACGCCCGCTCCTAGATCATGAACACACACACTCTGGTCACCTCCAGACTAGGTTATTGTAATGGGCTCTACATGGGGCTGCCCTTGATGACCATCCAGAGGCTTCAATTGGTCCAGAATGCGGCTGCCTGGGTGGTGATGGGGTATGGGCGGTATGCACATGCCTCGCCTCTGCTTCGGGAGTTGCACTGGTTGCCGGTTTGCCTCCGGGTGCAATTCAAGGTGCTGGTTATCACCTTTAAAACCCTATATGGTAGTGGGCCAGGATACTTAAGAGACCGCATCACCCCAAGAACATCTGTCCGTCCCACCAGAGCAGACCGGAGAGGCTCTCTAGTTGTTCCATCAGCCAGAGAGGCACATCTCTCTGACACTAGGAGGAGGGCCTTCTCTGTGTCTGCTCCAGCCCTATGGAACCTCCTACCAACTGAGCTACATCTTCAGATGGACTTGCTGTCTTTTAGGAAGAAATTAAAAATATGGCTGGTGGGACAGGTATGGGGTTCTGGTGGTACCATGACCCCAGCTCGCTGGCTTCTTTGAGCTCCCTCTCCCCCTGGTTTTTTAATCTTTTATTTTTAAGTTTTTAACTTTTTTAATTATTATTGGAACCTGTGGATTTTTACAAATTTTAAAAACTTTTTAAATTTTATAATTGTAATTTTGAATTTTTTAACAATGGGTTTGGGTTGGGTTGTATTATGCTTTTATGATGTTGTAAACCACCCTGGGTCACTCCAGCAAGAAGGGTGGTATAAAAATGTAAATAAATAAATAAATAAATAAATAATCTTTTAGGGTGGCTTTGCTGTACTGCTGTAAATAATCTCCAAATCAATCAGACAATTTCACTTTCATCTCTCTCCCTTCACTCTAACAATTTCCTAATTCTGAATTCTTGTCATAATTATAAGAATCTCCATATTGTTTCTCCAAACCTAGCTACTGGAAGAGGTCATCTTCAGTTTTTAAGGTGGCAGTGGTAGTGTAATAAGGCAAAAGCAGGCCAAATCAAAATAAAGAACATTCAGCAAGGAAGACTTTGAGTACCACTACTAGTCCAAAAGTAATTCTCATAGATTGGTTTAAAGCAGCAGGAAGCCATTGTCATACCCTATATAGCAACTACCATCAGCATTCAGTTACCAGTGCCTCCATTACCAATCTGAAGTGACACAAACCTGATAACAAGTTTACAAATTCCCTGAGAGTGAGACCTATGGATTTCACAATCCAATACAACAGTACAGGCGTCCCAAATGTATAACTGTCACTGCAAGCAGACACTTGGTGCCATGGGCTATATTCCATCCAAAACAGCTAGTCTTCTAGAAAACTAATTTCAATCCCAGCAGGAGTGCTGGCTCAACTTTTCATCCCACCAGTTTTACATTAGTAAAACTTTATTGGAAGAAAGGGTTGTAATCGGTAAAATAAGGACATATCTCCTCTAGGTACTTCTGGAAGGTAGATATGCCATTCATCCAGTTACTGGTGGCTGTTTAGTAATTCAGAAAGAGGAATCTAAGAAAGGACAGTGCAAGTACTTCACACACTGAATGCTTAGGTATACTTGTAAAACAATATCTGTATACACTTAAATAAATACAGTTAAATACCTGGAAAGTATACCTCCTCCTCCTCCTTCCATATCTGAATCCAAATATTGGCGATCGTCATGGCAATCAGTCGTGAATACTATCCTATGAATATAATGCAGTAGCCTTTCATCTGCCTGCTGCATCACAGCATGGCTCCCATACCACTGATCCAGTTCTGTGAGTCACTTTCTGGTCCTGAGTCCTTTTGGCATGCAATGTCCTCCTCAGCCCTAGGCCAGTATTGATGAAGCTGCTGCCCTCCATCAAGTTGGATTCAAGTGGGATTTAATCCACTTGGGGACCATCATCCTTCCCTGTGGACTTCAGTACCCAAGTCTGTTAGTCCTCAGGTTTGTCAGTTTAGTTAACTGCCACCTGACCCTTGGTGTTGAGTTGCTGGCAGTATGGTCTAATCTATTACCATACCAGGATAACCTGGCCAGACTCCTGGAAAGTACACCTAAGTTCATTTATTCTAAATCCATACCAATATGAAAAGCCACAGTTAAAACATCCCTGGCAGAGAGCTCCCCAGTTTCTGTTTAGAAACTTCAGGTGACAGCAAGCCGACAAATTCCTGATTTTTTTTTGCATTGACAACCAACTCTTACTATCTGGATACAACCTGTGCTGAGTAAATCATAGCTGTTTGCTGCAGCCACAGGATTCCCCATGTTGCGTACCTTGTCTTTCTATTTTGTTTTTAAAGAATAGCTTGGCTAACAAATTGCCTTCTGACACCACTGCAGTCCTTGGAGTGCTCATGGAAATATGTCACTTGCTTGAGTCTATCCAGGAAACAAGGTGAGGTCAACACCGGAAAATCAAAAGGCTGTTTTTTAAAGAGAAAAAAACCCACCACTAACTGTAAGAGCTAAATGCAATATTACCTTTGAGGTGCCAAAAACATCTCTACTGTATTGTTTTAGTACCGAAATAAGGAAAAGAAAAACTCTCCCCACTTTGTAAGAGCAGATAAACCCTGCACACATGCATGCACGCACGCATGCACACAAACCTCCATATCCCTACCGCCTTTTCATATTAAGGAGAAAATATACTCACAAAATGAGAGAGAATAGTCAATCTACCTAGTCAAGTATGTCTATTTCCCCGCCCCCAAGCTCAGTGAGTTTAGGGTACAGAGGGAAATTATTATGAAGGATCTCTTCCTTATTCTCTTCCTCTTGCGCCAGTCTTCCAAGTCAAATTGTAGCCTCAATGGAACTGCAGGAACCATGTTTTTCTAGGTAAAGGTAAAGTTCTCTCTTGCTCAAAAGCCAGTTGAATATGAATTCTAGGGGGAAGTGCTCATCTCTGTTTACAGCAGAACCAACCAGCGCTGCCTGTGTCTGCAGATGTTTCCTTGGTCATGTAGCAAGTATGACTAGATACTGGAGTGCACAGAATACTCTTGCATTTCTCACTGAAGCAGTATTTATTTCGTTGTTGTTCAGTCTCACAGTCAATTCCGACCCTTTGCGACACCATGGATACGGGTGCCTTCCGGGCACCCGTATCCTCCACTATCTTCCTCAACCCACCCAGCTCTGTGGCCATTGCATCTATAATACCATGTAGCCATCTCATTTTTGGCCACTCCTTTCTACTTTTGCCCTCCATTTTCCCCAGTATCAAGCCTTTCTCAAGTGACTCTTATCTTCTCATTTGATGTCCAAAGTACTTTAGCTTCATCTTTACTATTTGACCTTCTAAGGAGCAGTCAGGGTTGATTTCTTCTAGATTTTATTTATTTATTTTATTTATTTATTTATTTTATTGAATTTATTACCCTGCCCCACTCGGGAGAACCCGACTCTGGGCGGCTTACATCGTCATAAAACGGAGGTAAAAGATAAAAACATATAAAATCATGAAATTTAAAGATTATCTAAAATCATTTAAAGTTAAAAAACAGTACAAACTACACGCCAGTATCCCCCTGGTTCAAATCCGAAGTGGCACTCCTTAAGTGAGCCACTTAGTATGGTAACCTGTGTTCCCTGGTCCCCAAATATTTATTTATTTATTTATTTATTTATACTTACTACCCCGCCCCAATCGGGAGTACCCGATTCTGGGCGGCTTACAACGTGGATTAAAATCACAAATAGATCCTTAAAAGTTCTTAAAAAATTAAAACAATATAACAGGTAAAACCAAATATCCCAAAAGTCACAGGGGGTGGCTGTCCCCTTAAATCAGCCAGCCTACGTGGGATCCCGTGTTCCTGGGACCCCACACTTGTCCTGCCAGCCAGGTTTTCAAGCCCTTCCGGAAGGGCAAGAGCTCCGTCTGCAGGCGCAGTTCGATGGGCAGGAGGTTCTAGAGGGTTGGGGCGGACACGGAGAAGGCCCTCCTCCTAGTGCTAGAGAGGTGTGCCTCTCTAGCTGATGGAACAACAAGGGAGCCTCTCCGATCCGTCCTGGTGGGCCGGACAGATGTTCTTGGGGTGACGCGGTCTCTTAGGTATCCTGGCCCACTACCATATAGGGCTTTAAAGGTAATAACCAGCACCTTGAATTGCACCCGGAGACAAACTGGCAACCAGTGCAGCTCCCGGAGTAGCGGCGAAGCACGAGCATAACGCCCACACCCCGCCACTACCCGGGCCGCCGCATTTTGCACCAGCTGGAGTCTCCGGATGGTCATCAGGGGCAGCCCCATTTAGAGCGCATTACAGTAATCAAGTCTGGAGGTGACCAAGGCATGTGTGACCATGAGCAAGGAGTCCCGGTCCAGGAGGGGGCGTAACTGGCGTATTACACGAAGTTGTGCAAAAGCCCTCCTGGCCACGGCTGCCACCTGCTCTTCGAACAGTAGCCGTGAGTCCAGGAGGACCCCCAGGTTACGCACCGGGTCTGTCTGGGGCAGGGCTGCCCCATCCAGCACCAAAGATGGCAACTCCTGTGTTAACACAGGCCCCCGTACCCACAGCCACTCAGTCTTGCCGGGATTCAGCTGTAGCCCGTTGTCCCCCATCCAGACCTTAACAGCCTTCAGGCACCTGGAAAGGACTTCCACCGCACCACTTGGGTCCCCACGGGCAGAGATGTATAACTGGGTATCATCTGCATATTGATGATACCTAACCCCATGGGAACGGATGATCTCGCCCAGCGGCTTCATATAGATATTGAATAGGAGAGGAGAAAGCACCGAGCCCTGAGGCACCCCGTATTGCAGGGGCCTAGGGCTGGACCTCTCCTTCTCCAGGCACACCGACTGGGTCCTGCCCCTCAGGAATGAGGAGAACCAGAACAACACAGTGCCCTGGATCCCCAAACCCTGGAGCCTTCCCAGAAGGATGCCATGGTCGATCGTGTCAAAAGCCGCTGAGAGATCGAGAAGAGCAAGGACTGACGGCTCCCCTCCGTCCCGCTCTCTCCAGAGATCATCCACCAAGGCCACTAGTGCGGTTTCGGTACCATATCCGGGCCTGAATCCTGACTGAAACGGGTCCAGATAATCCGCTTCATCCAGGACCTCCTGTAACTGCAGCGCCACAGCCTTTTCCAAAACCTTACCTAAAAAAGGTAGGTTGGACACTGGACGGGAGTTGGAAATTACCGTGGGATCGAGAGACGGCTTCTTCATGAGGGGGCGCACCAGAGCATGTTTGAAGGGTGCTGGAAAATGCCCCTCTTTTAACGAAGCGTTGATAATCGCCTCGATCCAGCCAGCTGCCACGGTCTTGGATGCTTTAGTTAACCAGGCAGGGCAAGGGTCCAGTGCACAGGTCGTGGCGCGAACAGATACAAGAAGCCTGTCCACTTCCTCAGGGCCAACAGGATCGAACCGATCCCAGATAACATGGCTAGACTGCGCCATGGTCAACCCCAGCTCCATACGTTCCATGCCGGGATTCAGCTTCGAGCGGATCTGAGAGATTTTCTCTGCCAGGTAATCAGCAAAGTCCTCAGCCGATCCCTGCCACCCAGGGCCTGCCCCCCCTCTACCGAGGAGGGACCTGGTCACCCGGAACAGGGCCGCTGGGCGATTATCTGCAGAGGCAATAAGGGTGGTGAAGTATTTATCTATTTGTTCTCCTCACTGTCCAGGGGACTCTCAAAATTCTTCTCCAACACCACATTTCAAAGGTGTCTATTCTTCTGTGCTCAGCTTTCCTAACGGTCCAGCTCTCACAACCATACATTATGACCAGGAATACCATTGCTTTGACTATGCGAATTTTTGTTTGCATAGTGATGTCTCTACTTTTAACTATGTTCCTCAGGTTTCTCATAGCTTGTCTCCCTTTTTATTTCATGGCTGCAATCACCATCTGCAGTGATTTTTGATCCTAAGAAAGTAAAATCTGTCACTGCTTCTACTTCTTCCCCATCTATTTTCCAGGGGCTGATAGGGCCTGTTGCCATTATCTTTGTTTTCTTGATGCTGAGTCTCAAGCCAGCTTTTGCACTCTCTTCTTTCAACTTAAGCAGAACCTTTTTTAGGTCTTCCTCACTTTCTGCCATTAGGGTGATATCATCTGCATATCTCAAAGTGTTGATGTTTCTCCCAGCAATTTTGATCTCAAAATGTGACTCCTCCATCCCTACACTGTTCATTATGTGCTCTGTGTATAAGCTGAATAAGCAGGATGATAAAATGCAGCTTTGTCTTACTCCTTTTTCTATCCCAAACCACTCTGCCCTTCCGTATTCCATCCTAACTATTGCTTCTTGATTCATGTACAGGTTTCTCATGAGGCATATAAGGTGTTTTGGTATCTATTTAGCTATTTGTAATTTCTTGCTTTTGAGCTGCTAGGTTGGCAGGAGCCAAAACAGTGATGGAAGCTCACTCTGTTATGAAGCATTTGAGTCTCAAACTGCTGACCTGCTGACCTTCCAGTTAGCAAGTTGAGCATCTTGATCACAAAGCTATGGCAGCTCCTTTGTAATAAATTGAAATGGAGCCTTTCCTTTTGTGACTTTAAAGTGTATGCTGATGTTTGTTTTCCTTCATAAGAGGGGGCAAAGAGAGGCTTGGGATTTGGCCTTCGCACCAGGTGCAAATTCCTTTTCTCTTGGATAGTCAAAAGCTAGGACTATGAGAACAGAAAGAGGAATGCTGTACACTGAATGTGGAGTCTTACTGGGTAAGAGAGAAGAGGTGGGACAAAGGATGAAAGATGGTTTTTGTTATCTCATAATGGTAGGAAAGAAACACCATTGTTTTAAGCATGTTCAAAGCAGGAGATATTCTATCTATGTTTGCTTGTGAGTAGAAAAGTAGAAACATGTAATCCTGATTGTGTTTGTTAGCTAGGCCAGGAAATGTAGATAGATAGATATGCCTTTCTTGTTTTAAGAAAGGAAAGGGGGAAATGTAAGAAGGTTCCTTTATATTTTTATATCTTTTTGTGTTCCTAATATTTAATCTATTTTTCCTACATATAATAAAGCTTGGCTTTTTACAGAGGACTTTTTGGACTTTTTATTTAGAGCATAAGCTGGTAGGAGAATTTCAGTTCCTTTTGAAACTTTCTTGAAATTTTGCTACCTCATCTACATTGCTAAATCCTACATGATTTGGTTGGTTTGTAAACTGAAACAACCAGGGATTGAAATCTATCACAGATTTTCCTAATCTGAAGTAGAATTTCATGTACCCTGAAGCAGCAAATGGCTTTATAGATAGGTGAAGGTCTCTGTCAGGTGGAACTGATCCAGTGGTAGTGGGGCAATGGGCTTTGTTATCCTTACATCCTTTAGCATTGGAAAACACAGCTCTGCTTCAGAAGAATGACGTATTGAAACTTGCTCTGATTTAGAATTGCCATAATTCTCTCCCACAAAACCGGAACAGAAGTATACTTGACAAAAATGGGCAGGCTGTCTACAAAAATAGCCTTTTAAAAAACAAACATAATGACAGCTATAAAACACTTTCACATTAAATATATCAATGCATAAATGAATTTATTTACAACAATTAATTCTTACTGTAAGACGATTTGTTGTACTTCTGAGAAGTCACATCACGGTCAACTCTTAATGCCCTCAGTTCCAGGAGACACACTGGTCACACTTATTGGGCAGTGGTGTGAGGTGAGGACATTAAGATTTGTCTCCAGTTATACGCCAACTCCATTGTGGCAGGACATTTCTCACTTGATGGTGAGAGTTCAAATTTATTTTAATGGTGTGTTATAATACACAATCAGTAAGTTTTAAAACTCTGGGACTTTAACATGATTTTTATTGAACTGTCCAGGACAATTTTTCCAACCTTGAATCCGGGACATTCCCAGTTGTTCGGGACAGATGGCAACCCTACTCTGACTGCCCTGACTCTTGTTCTGACACAGTGTGGCCCATAAGATCTCTTTTCATATAGAAAGTCTTGGATGGGTTAAACAGTTAAATATCCTTCATCGCTTACACTTTGGCTTGGTTCTTGCATTGATCCCCTTGCAGCTATTTGCAGGAGTTCCCCTTTCCTCCCAGTGAAATTCCTCCTTTCTAGCTTGCAAATGGTAATGGATATCTATATCATACTGAGTTTGGAGGACTTATTCATTTTTCCTGCAAAAGTTAAATAAAGTGCAAAACTTTCAGCCCATCAATCCTTTAGCAAGCTGTCCAAGGTGACATTTCATTAGCACATTTTGTCAGTGGATAAATTGTACAGCATGCTCAGAAGGGAAGGTGGAAAACATCCAGTCCTTTTTCATTAGATCCATCTGAAGTTGAACCACTGGAGATTACATACAAAAAGCACATGAGACAGAGGAAGCGCTTCCCTGTCTATAAAGTACATTAATCATTCATTCCTTTCTGAATGCCGTAAGTCAGCACCATGTCTCTGGTTAGGCCCAAAACTGGCTATTCAATTTTGAACTGTGTGACAGATGCATTTCAAGGAAAATCACAGACATAACGACTCCTGCCAGGCTCGATAAAGTTCTCATTCATCAATTAAGAAGTTTCCAATAAGGCAAGAAGGATGCAGTGAAATGAGCCCATGCACACAATAATATGTTCTACTTTCTCTTCTCGTTTCCCTGCTTTTGCTGATCTCTGTTATTTTGGCTGATTTCATTTTTATTCCTCCCCTTTTCTGTGTGGGATGCATTCAACTTTCTTGAGTTTCACTTTTGCAATAGTCCTGTAATGTGGGCTGTGTTGAGAGACAATGATTGACCTACAGTCATCCAGAGAGTGTTGTGGCTGAGTGAAGAATTGAATCCCAGATTTTCCAGTCTAAATACAACATCAGGGATGAAGGTATCTGACAGCTTCCCCTTCCTCTATAGTCACATGCTCGAACTTTTCAGTTCCTTTCTTCTCATTTACAGGAAATGTTGAGCATTTGTTAAGCATTTTCTCCTAATACTTAACTGAATTACATTCTCGATGTTCACATGAGATATTGAGTATTTACCCTGGTCAAATTAAAGTGCTTTTGTTAGCATGGAAAAGTCCATTCTAGTTTACCATGTGGGTGATAAAGAAGAGAAGTGTCTCAGCAAGTTAAAAAAAAGTGGGAACCCCCATTCAGCGCCACAAATGACTTTAAACATGGAGTGAGCTGAATCCAGATGTTTAATAGGCATGCGGAACTCGGGACTCGAACTGCTGACCTGCTGAGTTTCCAAAGATCAAGCTCAGCATCTTAACCACTAAGCTACCATGGTACTCACACTTACCTTAGCTTGGTGCAAAAGACACACCCTTAGAATTAAATAATTTAGTGGAAGAAAACCAGAAGGAAAACCTGTACAAGCATCCACACTCCTTGTTACAAACTCCAACAGGCCTTCAATTTTGGCAAAGCAATTCACAGTGGGGGAAAGAGAGAAACATTTGATGTTGTTTAACTCAGACATGGTTTACCTGTAGTCTCTTCTGAAAGTTGCCTGGGGCTGAGCAGCCTATCCATGAGGCCGGTTCTTCTCCCATGAGTCACAGCAGAGAACCAGACTCAGCCTCTGGCTCCACTGGCAGATACCTAAACCACTGAGCGATCCATTAATATGATTTAAATAGCTGAAGCTGTCTCACTGCCAAAAAAGGAGAGAGAAAAGATGTATACCTGAGATACTTCAATGTTCCAATAAATGCCGCCATTTGAAATGTTTTAAAGTAGTCTCCAAAGTATAGAACTTTTCAAGGTTGTTCAACTGCAGCATTGTGTAATATTTTTCAGGGAAGGAGGGGGACTCCCTGAGACAGCATGTTAAAATACCTCATTACCACCATCTCACAGAGATCTAAACAGAAGCAAAAAAGCACAAATGGGAAAGGAGAAAAGAATTATATAAGATGAGGGGGTACCTCATGCAATCTGTGGTGTGCAGTACGGTCTTTATGAATTTTGTCCCTTGGATGTTTTAAAGGAATTCCCACTGTGACCTTTATCCCATTAAACAGGGCAAGTATTACGGCCCAGAACAGGTGGTGCATTAAGGCCTTTGATCATACTATAAACCGCCTCTGTGTTGCATAAGAGACTATTGGAAATGAAATGAAAAATGTAATGAAGGGAAAATGCACACTTACCAAATGGTGCTGTGTGAGGTAGAGCTAATTGGATCGTAATATGAAATACTGTAAAAACAAAGCAATGGTGCCATAGGAGGAGCTGGTGATATATTCAGAAGGCAAGAATGATTTTCCCCACTGCAAGCAGGGGAGGGGAAGGTGAAGAGGGCTCTAAAATGTCAGGCCTAAGTGCTACCAAAAATAGTCTCTGTACATTTGATCTTGAGACTTAAAGGTGGGACTCGTTCCTGTGATTCTTTGTAAAGACAGGGCAACCTGGTATGTGGAGTAATAAGATAATTCAAGGGAGGCACCGGGAAATAATTGCAGTGGGTTGGCCACTCTTGATAACGTTGTCTATTCTGCGTATCCTAAAGCCCCTTGAAGGCCAAAGTATTCTGTGCCTCAGAAATAAACAGTTTGCAACAGCTGCAGAACTTTTTAGATATAATTATATGCTGTCAAATTGATTGTGATGTATGGTGACCTTCCCAGGATTTTCTAGGTACAACATATTCCATCGTGATAGGCCAGTCTTTTCTGTGGGTGGTGCTCAGGGACAGTGCAGCTTATGCCCAAGGCGGGGTGGGGAGCATGGCAAATAACTTCATGCAACAAAGCGGCAACCATCCTTCATCGTGTGTCATTTCCACCGTAGCAGATCATTTGTATGAAAGCAATATTTGTACAGTCTCGATTAATTTGCACAAATAAATTATTGTCAAGGTTGATCTCAATTTCTCTTTGAGAGCACTACCTTGTTCTATCATTGGTGGTGAGAAGAGTTCACTGTTTCCTCATTCTTTGTGGCAGGGAATGAGACAAGCAAAGTTTTCTATTTCTGTTCCAGCCATTCCAGCAATAGCAATTAGACTTCTATTCCACCCCATGGTGCTTAGTGTACTTTCTGGGCAATTCACAAGTTAATTAGCATTTTGCCTTCAACATGCTGGGGGGCTTTGTAATACACCTATGCACCAATTACAGTAAAACCTCAGTTAACATAATTAATGCATTCACGTTTCTTAAAGAAAAAAAATTACTTAAATCGGATTTTTCCATAGGAATACATTGCATGCAATTCCCCATAGGAATGAATTGAAAACCAAAATATGTTAACCAAAATGCAGTTTTCCATAGGAATGCATTGGAAACCAATTAATTCATTCTGGAAAAAAATCCTTAAACCGAGCCACTATTTTCTATGTATTTCCTTTTGTTATGTGATTTTTATGTTAACCGAGCCATTTGTTAACCGAGGTTCCACTGTACATTTTATATATTCAGATTCCTCAAACTATAATCCTATACACACTTATCTGGGAATAAGCCTCATTCAGCGCACTGTCTTGTGTCCGTGTGTCAGTGACTGCATTGGAATTTCTTTCTTTCTTTCTTTCTTTCTTTCTTTCTTTCTTTCTTTCTTTCTTTCTTTCTTTCTTTCTTTCTTTCTTTCTTTCTTTCTTTCTTTCTTTCTTTCTTTCTTTCTATTGATCTACTCAGGAGTCATACACCACAAACCAACAGAATCACTGAAAGATGTCTTCACTAAGACTGCATCACTTTTAGTTTTCCACTGTCCTAATGTTGCAATGGTTGTGTTGTAAGAGCTTGTCTTGGATCTAAAGAAGTGGAGTTTGCTTCAGCAATCTTTGGGACTCAGTTAACTGAGGAGGGAGGTTTAGCTACATGGACTACAGAAGTACAGCATCCTGAAGAAACCAGTATGATCATGATAAGATTTGCAGCCTCCTAGGATGATCATCCTGGATTTCCATTCCACCACTGTTATGTTTATCCACATATCAGAAAACAAAACAAAAAGTTCACTTCTTCAGACAATGAGTGAAACTTACAGGCATGGTTTTTATACATCAAATTCAGGGGGTCAAAGGGAAATGGGTGTGGTCAAGCAAGATGACAGACAAGCAAGCACAACAATACAGCTTCACTCAGCCATTAGCAACAATAGATTATTCAGATTAGCTCTAAATGACTCCCTTTCAATCTCAAGGTTGCTAAAAACTGTAAATTTCACTCTTTGTCTGAAGAAGTGGACTTGATCCATGAAAGCTAACAGTAAAAATAAAGCAGTTAGTCTTTAAAGTGCTACAGTGTTTTTATTTTATTTTATTTTATTTATTTTGTTTTGTTTTCTGATATGCCTGAACCACAGACTAACATGGCTATTATTCCAAAAAATGTTTATCCACAGTACCATCACAACAGTTAGACCTGCACACTTTTGGGCACAGTGAATTCCTTGGGTGGTAAAATTGAAGACATCATGCTCTGATCTCAAAAAGTGACATTTCTTGTTAGGAACCCCCAGTTTCATTGTTTTAACCCTGTGATTGCAATTGTGCAGGAAAGTAACTTGAAAGAGCAGTTCATTTTGCCATTGTGTTCTTTGAATTATATGCTCTGAGTAGGCGAGTCTTACTTTGAATTTGTCCTTTTTTCCAATGTGTGAATCAATCTATGATTGTCAGTGGTCTAAAAGAGGTTTTTCTGCTTTGCTTCCCTATGTTGTTGAAACAGGGCTCTTTCACATGAATCATTTGTCATACTTAGTATACTAGTTTCTACAATGATTTGATTGGCATTTTCTTTCCATCCACACAATACTACTCCTGTCTTGTTTAGTAATGTGATCTCTCTCCCCCCACCAACACGGTGATTTTTCATGCATTTTGTCCCTTTAGAAAACAAGTTTTGTTTTTAGTGTTGCTTTATTTAGGGCAGGGGTGGGGATGTGTTCAGTGCTGTAGCATTTTTCATTGGATGTTTTCAGCCAGGACTAAACAGGACCAAAAAATTAAGCAGAGAAGCCCTAACAAGGAACTGGATTTCTTTAATTTTTTTAAAAAAAAAGACATCTCAAGGAGAATCATTTTTCTTAAGTATTTCTTACTCAGCATAGGTTTGTTTGTACACTTCAGCTGGTAAAAATGTGCATCTCCAACACTAAGTGTCAAAAGTGAGGAACAAGTGCTCCATTGAGAAAAGCCACAAGTCCACACTGAAGGTTGTCTTACACATATTCTTCTTTTTCCAAACAATCACTGGGCATGCACAAAACAAAATGCACAAGGAGATGCAAGGGTGTGTGGAGTGTGCAGACATCTTACAATGGTTATGCATGGGAGTATGTGTCCCATTAAAAAGCCATATAACATTAACAAATGCCTGCACTTGGTTATATATTCAGTCTTTTCACTTCTTGAGAGTGGACTGCAGTGGCTTAGTAGTTAAGATGATGAACTTGATGAATAGAAGGTAAGCAGGTCAGTAATTTGAGACCCAACTACTGCACAATGGAATGAGCTCTCCCATTATCTGTCCCATCTCCTGTCAACCTAACAGTTGAAAAGGAAGAACTTGCAAGTAGACAAATAGGTACCACTTCAGTGGAAAAGTAAGCAATGTCTTGTATCTGGTCATGCCTGCCACATGACCACAGAAACATCTGCAAATGCAGACAGCGCTGGCTCTTTGGCTGTAAGCGGAGATGAGCAGCAAACCCTATAGTTGGCTACAACTGGCTTTTGAGCAAGGGTGACCTTACCCACATCTTGAGAAGTGAATTTTTTGAATGCCCAGAAGTGACTTTTAGAAAGTGGAATGTGAGATGAGGTGGGCTCCTTGCTGATGTACCTCCGCTGCTATGAGCCCAGCAAGCAATGTTAAAGAGTGCTTGCTTTCCTCCTCTCCCCTTATTAAACTCTAAAGGGGTGGAACTGTTTCCCCCCTTATTTAATGAGAACATCTTTTTCACTACTCATGAAACTTTAAGGTTCTTGCAAGTAGCTGAGATAGAATGTATGCTAAAATAAGAAAACGTGAAAATGTTCACACCCTCCAACAGGTATGCCCAAAGCAGTAACATACCAGTAGGCATAATAAGCACTTCCTTCTGAGAGCAGGTGATTATTCTGCATTTCTCTTTTACGAATGACTGGATGATCCAGTCTGATGCAGAAGCAGACTGAAGGCAAGACCTGATGAAATGTTCATGCAGAGACACAGCAGGCAGACACTTTTCATGAGTTATTTGGGGTTCCCAGACATTTTGTGTGTGTGTGGTTACATATTTCTTTTCTTTTTAACTATACACTTAGATATAGTCAAGGATTTCCTTCTGCTCATGCTTTTTTTTAAAGTGAACTAATCTGATTTGTCCCTTCTATACTTACAAACAAATCAGGGTTCATGAGTGTTTTGCACAAAATAATTTAAAATTTCATTTAAAAATAATACAAATTGCAGTGCAAGCTAGGAGAACAGCACAATAGAAGTCAATGGCCAGAAATTCCCCTTTCCATATCAGTACAGTATTTACATAAATGAGTATCCCAGTAGAAAGCAGCGATGACAAGAGCTACTATTCTCACAAGCAAATTAAGGAAATAATAGATATGCTACAATAAAACAACCAACGGTATATATTATTTATATTTATAACCATAATAAAGCTGTGTTGGTAACTGCAAAAACAAAGTTCCCATTGAAGAGAAACATGTTGGATAATAATTTTATATTATCAGTTGTATAGTTACCGCAGTTTTACAACAGCATGTATAATCCAAATATAATTTTATTGCAGAGGGGGGAGAGAAAACTGGAACACTGTGAGCTGAACTGAGAAATGCTGCTGTTTCAGTGAGGGATGAGAGATCCCTGCCAAGAATTAGTTCCCAAATACTTATTGATGGAAGACTTTGGCTTTGGGGTTGTGCAACTAATAATTTTAAGGCTATTTTCAAAGCAAAAATAAAATTCTTTGGTCCTGGAACTGTCACTTCATTGACTTTATACTTAATTGGAGCATTTTTGTTTTCCTGACAGTCTAGCAGATTCTTTAAAAATCAGTTTTATGCAAGTCAGCTTTGTTATTGAGAGACGTGATCACCTCAACCCAGGAAACCTCAACCCAATTTCCACAGGGCCAGTTCCACCTGACAGAGACCACCAGGAAGCCAGGATAAGACTTCTGCTACTTCAGAGTGCATAAGGTTCTGATCCAAAGCAAGGGAAATCTATGATAAGTTTCTATTTGTGGTTGCTTCTTCTTAAAACCTAACCAGATCAGGTTGGAACTAGATGTTCAGACTTGGGTAGCAATAGTCAAGAGGTTCAAAAAGATTATAAATACTCCCACCACCCCTGCATCTCGAGTCTTCTCTCTCAGGTCTCACCACCTCCCAGAGGACAGGAATGTGCCTCCAGACATGCACCAAGGTTACATACCATTTTCTGGCAAGGAAAGGAAATTGTCTAGTTCTTCACCCAAAGGATACATTCAGGTACATTAACTCTTTCTTAGGAAGAAAAATTGATGAACAGAGACCATTTTAAATCTCTAAAACACAGTCCCCTTTCCAGATCCTTACACCATGTAAGTTTTTCAGAATAGTTAACAGACCACCTCCTTGTCTGGCACTCCTAAAGTTGTAGGCCAAATTATCTCCAGGGAGAAGCAATATACACATAACTAATAGCTAAGTGGCTGGACCATAAGGAAGGCTGAGTGCAGAAAAATAGACACCTTTGAACTGTGGTGTTAGAGAAGACTTTTGAGAGCATCCTGGACTGCAAGGAGGTCAAATCAGTCAATCCTAAAGGAAATCAACCCTTAGAAGGACAAATGCTGAAGCTGAAGCTCAAGTACTTTGGCCACCAAATAAGAAGAGTGGACTCACTGGAGAAGCCCCTGATGCTTGGAAAGATCAAAGGCAAAAGAAGAAGAGGGCAGCAGAGGATGAGATAATTTGACAGCATAGTTGACACAGGGGGCATAGATCTTGGGTGGACTACGGAGGATGGCAGATGACTGACTATCCAGGCATGCTGTGGTCCATGGGATTACAAAAGAATGGACTCGCCTGTGTGACTGAACAAAAACAGTAGCTATTAGACCATGGGCCTTTTACTTCTGAATTGAGCAGCCTGAAACTCGAATTATGGATAAATATTTTCATTCCAACTGCAGGCATAATCTGATATGCCCTCAGTCTTCCTTATTTTGACAGACTACATCTTGCATACTTTGCTGCACCCTGCTGTTGTTTCATTCATCTTGAGTATGTTCCTCTTGTTTTACTTCTTTTCTGCTCAGGGCCTTAAAGCATCTCAGGGACATTAAAGCTTACAATATGTTTCCTTGCCATTCTGGGATTCTTTTTCATTTATACAAGCTTATGAATCCTGAAAGGCAAGTTGCAATTTTAATTAGGAATTTTTTCCTGATATTTTTGAAATGACTATATGGTACATGCATGTTCAAAGAGATGAACAAGGTGCTTGAATTTTTTTTCTAGTTAGACCATTTCTGGTTGTGCCATCAGCCAGAAAGGCGCACCTCGCTGGCACAAGAAGGAGGGCCTTCTCGGTGTCCGCTCCGGCCCTCTGGAACCTCCTCCCAATAGAACTACACCTGCAGACGGAGTTGCTGCCCTTTAGAAAAGGAGTGAAAACCTGGCTGGCAGGTTTGGTCTGGGGAGTGGATGGTTCAATTTCCCCAGCCAATTGGTTGGTTTGACCCCAGTATGCCTATGTTACAATTTCTAGCTTTTAATACTAAGTTTTTAAAGTTTTAAAAGTTTTTAAATTCTTTTAAATGGTTTTATAATTGTTGTAAATCGCCCTGGGTCCCTTTTGGGAGGAGGGCAATAAACACATTCAAATAAAAAATAAATAAAATAAAAATTTAATCTGCTAACTCTTTTTTCTTAAAGAAATGGAAGAAATAATCACTGATACTTGATATAACTTAGCTAGAAAATACTCCTCAAGCAGCAGGTAGTTTTTTCTCTTAAATACTCTGCATATAACCACTTCCCCTGCTTTTGGCTATACAAATGAAGGGTATCTGCAGTTTTAGGCAGGTGGGGGAGTGTCAAAAATTTGGGAGGTGCTGCTGCAACCAAACCAACAGAACTTGCATTTGAAGCCCATGGCCAGAAAAATGCAAACAGCAGCATTATTAAAAATTAATCAGCGTTAAAATGCCTATTTGGTGACTGGTAAGTAAGAAAAATATATAGTACCATAAATTTCAGTACTTGCACTAAACCTCTCTCCTCATAAAAATCCACAGATTTGCATCTACCAGTTCCATTTCAGAATTTAAATAACAGAGCCATTCAACATTTTGCTTTTAAAAGGAAGGGACCTATGCTCTGAAAATAATCAGGTGATTTAGTCTTCAATCCTATGTATCCAGGAGTAAGTCCATGCAGCTCAATGAGACTCACTTTGGGATGGACACACAAAACTGCATGGCTGGAAATCAGGGCCAATGTAGCCTCTCTCTCTATTTTTCTCTCCATATTTCAAATTAATCAATTTTTCTTCATGTCAGCATATTTTACTGTTGATCAAAAATATAACAGTGTGGATGATCTTAGCCTTGGTCTTATACTTGATTAACTTTTCTAATTTATTTATTGCTGCCCTTCCAAGCCTCAGTCTTCTTCTGGTTTCTTGGCTGCATCCCCAATTGAATTGATGATAGGACCAAGATATACAAAATCTTTTACCATCTCAATTTTTCCATTGTCAATGTTAAAGTTGTGTAGTTCTTCTGTAGTCATGTTTTTTGTCTTCCTAATGTTCAATTGCAGCCCTGCTTTGGCAATGTCTCTTATTTCACTTTCATTAAAGGTTGTTTCAACTCATTACTGTTTTCTGCCAATAAGATGGTTTCATCTGCACATCTTAATTTATTGATATTTATTCCACTGATTTTTACTCCTCCATTATCTTAATCTAGGCATATCAGAAAACAAAACAAAATAAACAAAATAAAATAAAAATAAAATAAAAAACGCTAGCACTTTAAAGACTAACTGCTATATTTTTATTGTTAGCTTTCATGGATCAAGTCCACTTCTTCAGACAAGGAGTGAAACTTTGTCTGAAGAAGTGGACTTGATCCACGAAAGCTAACAACAAAAATATAGCAGTTAGTTTTTAAAGTGCTACAGTGTTTTTTATTTTATATTTATTTTATTTTGTTTGTTTTGTTTTCTGATAAGCCTGAACCACAGACTAACAAGGCTACAATTCAAAAAAATACCTGAATCTAGTCCAGCTTTCTGTAAGATATATTCCATTTGCAAACTGAATGGATAAGGGGATACAATAGACCCTTGTCTGTCACCTTTGCCTATGGGAAGCCATCCTGTCTCTCCATGTTCTGTCCGAGCAGTAGCTTGTTGTCCAAAATATAGGTTAAGTATTTGGACAATCAAGTATTGAGGCACCACCATTTCTCTCAGAACCACTCATAGTTTCTCATGGTCCACACAGTCACAGACTTTAGTGCCCTCTATAAACCATGGGCTGACCTTCTTCTGAAATGTGTTAGTACATTTCTTGATAACAATAAGGATTTTGAAGGGCTTGGTTGCTGAATGAGGCGCTCTTGTGGTGCAGTGGTTAAACTGCTGAACTGCAGCCAAAAACTGCTGCTGATGTTGTAAATTCAATCCTAATGGAGCTCATTGTTGACGCATCCTTCCATCCTTTCAAGGTCAGTAAAATGCATACCCAGCATGTTGGGGGGAAATGTTAATTACCTTGTGAACTGCCCAGAGAGTTCATTAAGTGCTATGGGATGGTATATTAGTAATTGTTATTGCTATTGTTTGCCCCAGCTCTTAGAATAGTCTATGCCAAGCCTTTAAACTGTGGAAAATAACTTAAATGTCCCATTCCCACAAAAGAAAAAAAAAAGCTTCTGGAAGTTTAATTACTTTTTTTTATTTATTGGAGTGTGTTGGAGTGGGATTCTTCATGTTCTCAGAGAACTTCATCCTTCATGTTCTCAGAGAAAAATGTGTCATTTCTAGAAGACTCTGGGAATGAATCTGGTAAAGATCTACATGTATGATATGTGCAGCTTGGAGGCACAGGTCTCACTGTGGACCCAGGAAGAATAAAAATCCATTGGTGTTTGCATGTGGCTGACAGGCTGCACTCTGGCTCCCCCCCCCCCATTTTAGATATACCCCTTGAGGTGACTAAAGGTAAAGGTAAAGGTTTCCCTTGCTCGAAAGCCAGTCGTATCCGACTCTAGGGGTCAGTGCTCATCTCTGTTTCTAAGCCGAAGAGCCAGCGCTGTCTGCTTCTGCAGACATTTCCATGGTCATGTGGCAGGCATGACTAGACACCGGAGCGCATGGAACGCTGTTACCTTCCCACCGAAGTGGTCCCTATTTATCTAGTTGCAATTTCTTGCTTTCGACTACTGTCATATAAAAGGCCCTCCATGGGGCCAGCCAGCCTCACCCTGCCTCTTGACCTCTCTTCCTTCACCTTCCCACCCCCATGCCACTGCCTATGTTACCCCCTCATACACAAGCCTTAGTTCTTCTGCCGAGGCCAACTCTTTACACTGTCATATATAGTTATGCCATACTAGGCTCCTTAAATCTCACCAGAGACTTCATCATCTAATAATTGATAAAGTGGGACAGCAAACTGTCTATGAGAAGCCAAAAGGCTAGTTTTTGTACAGGTAACCTATGGATTGGCCTTTTAGGCAGGAAGAAAACAGCTTCTCTTGATGTGTTTGTTTGCCTTAGGGAACAGGAGTTTTCATATTAGAGAAAGACTGATGGGAGTTGTACTAAAGCATCTAATTGTAGGTAAATCACAGCGTACAAAGTCCCACATGAAGACAAGGAATTATACCACAGAGTGGCACTTTGGAAAATAAGTGGCACTTAAGCACCTGATAATTTATTTGGTTTAGACAAGCTATCCAATTCTGGCTATGCTGTTTTCAGTTAGTATTAACAATTTATGGCAGGTTTGCTAGCAGCCAGTAGACTCTTGGGTGAATGGCTACGTTTTTGTTTTTGATTTAAGGCCCCAAGAGGTCTTTTTGCTCCATGACGGACTTTCTCTCTGACACATTATAGGTTCACACCTCCCATGCACCTGCTGTTGCTTTCATCTTTGAGGTATTAATATTAGTGATTACACTTATCAAAAGGTTCATATGTGAAGTTCAGATGGCCACATTCCAGTGCTCCACATTTTTCTCTCAATTTACCAAAAGCTACTGAGTAGGCTGAAAGCAGGTAAAGGTCACCTTTGTTCAAAAACCAGTTGTATCCAACTCTAGGGTTCAGTTTTTATCTCAGGGCCCTAGCCAGAGGGGCTAGGGGATGAAAACCCTCCTGAGCTAACAGCCTCCCCCCACCCCACCCCTGGGATGCCAATGTTATATATGTGTGTGTTACATTGTTGCCCTGTCTGAAAAAAAATCACTCTCACACACACACACACACACACACACACACACACACACACACACACACACACACACACACACACACACACACTAATCTAGAATCCTGGCTATGGCCCTGGCTCATCTCCACTTATAATCAAAGAGCCAGTGCTGTCTGCATTTGCAGACATTTATGTGGACATGTGGCAAGCATGACTAGACACTGGAGTGCATGGAACACTGTTTACCTTTCCCCTGAAGTGGTACCTATTTATCTACTTGCAATTTCTTGCTTTCAAACTGTTAGGTTGGCAGGAGCTGGGACAGGCAAAATATTCTTAAAAGCCTCTCTAAATAGGAATGATTTTAACTGATTTTTTTTAAAAATATAGGCAGGGATGGGACCTTGTGCAGCTCAACTGGAAGTTCCACAGTGTTGGTGCCACAACCGAGAAGGCTCTTCTCCAAGTCATGGCCTTCCTTGCCAATCTTGGTGTCAACACCTGGAGCTGTACCACCTGCGAGGAATGATTGATGAGGACTGATGTCCTGAGGGGAAGACGCTCCACCAGGTAGTAAGCTCCCAAACCATTTAGGGCTTTAAAGGTTAGAACGAACACCTTGAACCTGATATGGAAAGGGATAGATAACCAATGCAGCTCTGCCGAGGCTGGGGAGATAGGGTCAACTTTTCTCACTCTAGTAATCAGCCTGGCTGCTGCATTAATTAGAAGGACTTGAAAACAATCTAAATGTTAAGACTATCCAATAGCTATATTAAAATATATACCTTCCCCCATCTCCTTCTCTGCCTTTTCCTCTCTTTTGTAAGTAATAACCCCTCCAAAGAGCTAGACAGCCTGTCCGTTCATATATTGAAAAAAGAGTCTGAGGACTCAGTGAGGAATGATGACATGTTGCAGCTTGCAAGAGGACTGTATGTAAAAAATAATGGCTTCCATTAAATTCATATTAGAAAGGAGGCCAGTGTTCTGGTTGATATGCATATTGGGCTTAGAACTGCAGAGGCACTACTCTTACTTCAGAACTGTGCCTGAATTAATTCTTCAAACATTCCTACTTTTGAGAAAACACAAGATTGTGTTGATAACTGCTGGCACTGAGCTTTGAATGGCCATGTTCATCAAACTGGGATGCTCACAAGTATTTATGTGTAACTAGAGTTACAATAGGGACTGCTCTGGCTCTGTGGTTAAGACACTGAACTTGGTGACTGGAAAGTTGGCAGGTCAGCAGTTCGAGACCTATAAAACCTCCATTAAAAATGACTATCAAAAATCACCCCAACCCTTACCAATCAAGAGAGAGAGAGCGTTCTTCCTAGAGTTATAATAGGTAAAATACTGACTGGTTAACTGGGTTCCTGGCTGCGGTGCTGGAGGTTGAGTTATCAATTCCCCATGCCTTCTGCAGGAAGATCTAGCCAGTGTAGACTTGTGCATCCTGTACAGTCCTAGGGTGCCTTCAAGAGGAGGGAATGGTAAACCTCAATTGTGTACTCAATAATTAAAAGACTCTGGAAGAATCACCATAAGTTGGAACTGACTTGATGGTGTCACCACCATTATTGTTGTTCTCATCACTATTATGTATAACACATACAGGTTTGTACCAGATCTTTATATCAACGACATCCTTTGTTGCATTACATTTGATTATATAATGGCATGCCCACGCCTTTAAGATTTAAAGGTATATACTTTAAAGTTTAAAAGGAAATGGAGGTAATAATTTCCTAGAAGACTGCAGGTAATGCAGTAATTATAGTGTTGCTTCCTCTTTTTTTTCTTCCAACAAACTGAAAGGCTAGACTAGAACAGAACAATTGTAAAAGCTTTCAAGCTAATCTGGTTACTTGCCTTGATCTGCTAAAGAATTTGTGTTAATCTGTCTATATTTAGGACAATTTAGCAGGCTTTGATCCTCTACTTAATGAGTGAACATTTCAGTGTCTGAGTGCCCAGCTTCTTATGCCACTTGATATCACTGCTGCAGAGCAGAAACCCATTTGGGATGTATCACCCATCAAATCTTTTCAGTCATTGACTGTCCATTAATAAAGGTCCTGCAATTGTAGAAAGATCCAGTTCAGTTGCATTGGAAAAGTGAAGCCCATGCCTGCAATTGAATTTCTTTCCTGCCTAGATGTTTGAGCTTGAAAAGGGCCATGGATTTTGTGAACAGTCTTCTCTCTTTTTAAAACAGAATGTCTCAGACTATGCTGGAAACTATAAGTGACTTGTAATGAAAGTAAAGTTTGGGAATGAAGCAGGCTGCCCAACTGGGATCATGAGCCAGACTTATCTAAATCAATGTATCATTATTGTGACCTGACAATTCCTACATAACAGCTCAGATGACATCTCCTAATCAGAAGATTAGACATATGGACCAGAACTGAGGGGGACAGAGCCCATGGAGTACAGTGCCCAGGAATCTACCCCTGGGCCATGCCCATGCTAAGAAACTTTCAGGATGATGACCTTTCCATGTCCTGACAGGACTCACCTCCTCATTTTGGCCCTTCATGTTCTTTACTGAAGTCCAGTAACTCACCACTGTGATGAGTCTAAACCAGTGTTTCCCAAACTTTGGTTTTTGGACTTCTAGTCCCAGAACCCTTAAGTAAATTCCCCAAAGCATTGATCAGCCAATGTACTGACTTAAGCATTTGGGAACTGAAATCCTCCTGTGGGGCCTGAGCATTGGTCTAAACAAAAGCTGAATTTCAATATGTTCTTGGCACTGTAAAATATTAAGGCGTCCCTGGGAGAGCCCCAATAAAACCTCAGGAGTGGTGAGATAAGTCAGGCTTTTCAAGCTGAAATGGGGACTGCAGCTAATCTGCTTATTCCAGGTTCTACTTCTTCTTTCCAAAACAGGAAACCGTAAAGAAACAACTTTGTGGCATGAAGCCTGGCCCTTCTTTGTCTCTGCATGAGACCCTGGTACGGGACAGGCATTAACTCTAATGCTAAATATATCTCCTTCGCAGCCCTGACTCTGTCTTTCATTGAAGAGATTTCTGGAGCCTGAAAGTGGCCATCAAGTAGGTTTCTTCCAGATCCCAACCAAACATAGCTACTTGTAACTGTGAAGGGAACCTCTGAATCTTAGGAAGTGAGCCAGCCTTTTCAAACATGCCTCCAGGGTGGTAAAACCAAGGAAAGGCCATTCCCTTAAAAATCCCCAAATTGAGGCAAGCATAAAGAGAGAATGGATTTTTGCAACCAATTTGACCCCAAGGCTTTCACAGATTACAACCAAAACTTTGCAGCATCTTCAGAAATTACTGATAGCTAGTTAAACTTTTAGCAAAGGAGTCACATTTTGCCTGTCACCAGCCCTGCTCAATTGTCTAGCCATCAATTACCACTATTAGTTGTTTGGTGACTCAACATTTAGCCACCAATATTTTGGAGCAGCCAAAAGTTCTAAATATTTTTCAAATACAGTCCTTGCAGTGTGCTTGACAGTATTTCAAATGGGATGGAAGTAAATTACATGTTGATGCAACCAGATTTGTTAAATTTAGGAATGGGCAGAGTTGGAAACTTTAGCACCTGGATCCAAAGCTATCTCCAGGTGGATATTCAAGCATGAAATTTCAGTCTTGACTTCTTGAGTCCTCAAAAGAAGATTCTTGAAGTGGATACAGTATTTGAGAAATAAAGACATAGAAAAACAGCAGGTTATTTTGATTATATTAGGTAGGGAAGAAAAATTAATTAAGGGATTGCAAGTTTTCCCAGGCCAGTACATAGAGGTAAGGGTTAGGATATGTCACTGGGAATTGCAAATGTATTTTATTTTGTTGGTTGTTATATGTGATCAAGTCACCTTCAACTTCAAGTGAGTGAAAATGTTTTTCTTTATATGTGAGATATATAAGTGGCAGCTTTAACAACTTTACTCCCCTACCATGAGTTTTATCTTCATTTTTAGACCTCATCAACTAGGCTATCCAGAAAGTAATTGAGATCCTTAAGTGAAGCTGATTGTGTTAAGAACATAACTTTTACTTGCTTTCTGAAAGCTGTGCTGGGAGAAATCCCATAACCCCGTGGCTGGTTCACCTATTTATTTAAGGATGAATTTTCTGCTACCAACAAGATGTTGTTGTTGTTCAGTCGCAAAGTTGAGTCTGACACATTGCGACCCCATGGACCTCCACATGCCAGACTCCTCTGTTATCTGCCATCCTCCATATTCCTCCCAGATCTACGCCCACTACATCAATGAAGCCATCTAGCCCTCTCATCCTCTGCTGCCCCTTTCTCCTTTTGCCTTCGATCTTTCTCAGCATCAGGGCCTTCTCCAGTGACTCCTCTCTTCTTATTTGGTGACCAAAGTACTTCAGCTTCAGTATTTGTCCTTCCAAGGAACAGTCAGGGTTGATTTCCTTTAGGATCGATTGATTTGATGTCCTTGCAGTCCAGGGGACTCTCAACAGTCTTCTCCAGTACCACAGTTCACAGATACCACAGATATTTATTTATTTATTAAATTTACATATACGCCCATTCGCCATGTTGTGGTGACTCAGGGCGGCTTACAAAATTAATACCACAAGATAACAAAAAACAACAGGAGGAGAAAAGCTAGCAAGAGTTCAGAAGTTCGGGTAGGTGGAAAGAGTCCAGGGGCAGAGGCATACTTGGCCGCCTGCACAGCCTGGGCGGCAGTATCACCCACCCACACGGCCACCCACACAGATATTTATTTATTTATTTATTTATTCCAATTTGTTATCCCGCCCCAATTAGGTAGACCCAACTCTGGGTGGCTTACAACACAAACCAGAAAAGACATAGCTTAAAACAAGCAATACATAGTAAATACCACCAATATGACACTCCTACGTGCCTCACGCATATTAAAATTCACTTCATCAGTTAAAAATCGAGACTACTATTAATCAATTATTTAAAAAGTTAGGTTAAAATTAAACTTTAAAAATTACAATTATAAGAATATTAAGAGAACAGGAGGCAAGAGCAGGGAGGGTGGCTGACCCTCATTAGATCAGCCACCCGGCATGAGATCCAACATTCTTAGATCCCCACACTTGCCCAAAAGATACCTTTTGAAAAAACGTTGTTGTTGCGTGCTGTCCTGAATGATCCAATTTATGGAGATTCTAATGATCTCTGCAATGTTTTGTCCTCAACAGACTTGCTCAGCTCTTGTAAATGCAAAGCTTTGGTTTCTTTTTGGGAATCAATCCATCTTGATTGATTGATTTGATTGATTTATTTATTCAATTTATATGCCGCCCTAGTTGGTGAAATCAACTCAGGGCGGCTCACAACATACAATCGAATACAATACAACAGTTAAATACAATATCATAAAATACAATACCACAAAATAAATATAAACACAGTGTAATCAGTGTACAATCCATAAACAATACTCAGTACAGAATAGACAATACTATATAATCACAATACAGTACAGAACATACTATAGAGCAACATATATCACAGTTTTACAATATCAACCATAAAGCAACATATATCAAAATATTAGAACATCAAATATAAATACAACATAATATAAATATAACAACATAATGCAATACAGTCAAATACAACTAACACTACAATACAGTCAAATGGGTCTAGAACCAAAAAAACAGAGTATCAAAGTATCAAGGTTTCAGCTCCAAATTACAATTACAAAAGATATCACATCAGCATAATATCAGCACAGTGTAACATAATATAATACATTCTTACTACCAAGCGGATGCCACACAGCTGTGCTCCATTCTCTCGAGGCCGGGGTATCTTGTATTTGGTCTTCCTTGTTCCTACTGCCTTCCATCTTTCCCAGCATTATTGTATTTTCCAAAGAACCTTGCCTTCTCATGATGTTCCTGAAGTATGACAGTCTCAATTTCATTAGCCCCCCCCCCCCCTGCTAAATTAATTTTCTTTAGGATTTACTTGTCCATTCTTCTGGCAGTCCAGGGTATCTGCAAAGCTCTAGTCCAGTATCATGTTTCAAAGATTTTTTTCCCCTGTCAGCATTCTTTCCTGTGCAACTTTCATGCCTATCCATAGTGATTGGGAATACAAAAGTGGGAATGATTTTGCTCTTGGTTTTCAGTGTTTTATCCCCTTCTTGAGTGTACATCTTATCATGCTGAAGAAGTTTTCATGTGGCACTCAGGTTGAGAGTAGTGCCATTGGGAGGCCAGATTCAAAGCTTCAACTCCAAAGTGGAATGGTTACAGCTGATACACCAGACTAAAATGCATCCACCCTCTTTAATATAATGACCACATCAGCAGAAGTGAATGGACAGTCTCAAAGGTGACGGGGGTAGCAGTTACTAGAGAGCAGTGGCAACTGAATGTGACTCTAGCAAAGGAAGGAACAGTGGTGACCATCACTCCAACTTTTGTTAGTACAGCACAAAAATTGACAATTGTAAACCACGACTGAATTTTTCTTGTTTTAGAAACCCTATGATGAGACAAAAGATAGTATGGAATAATTCCCCTCTGCTGCTAGCAAAGCTGGAGTGAGACTCCTACTGAATTCCATGATCAATACTCTGATTCAGATTCCACATGTATTATGGAGCTTACTGGATATCGTTAGGCAAGTCACTGTCTCAACCTAACATACAGAGTTACTGCAAATTGAAAATTGGACATGTTGCTCTAGTTGTTTTGAATGAAGGGCAGTGCGGTGATGGCCACGGACTTCCTCCTACCTCCACAGTTTGATCTATAATTAATCCAGGAAATCTAACGTGGCTCTACAGCATGTCTAATAATGAATCAACTTCTCCTTAGATTAATCTCACATGAGATTGTATTCTTCGCCTCTTTCTGTGCCAATTGATAATTGAGCATAGATTCTGAGACTAAACAGAGCAGCGTTTTTGTTTGAAGGCAAATGTTACTTTTAGTTTAAGTTTGTGAACTAATTCCTGGGAAAGCTAACCATGGCTGGGAAACCATTCAAAAGCAGTTGTTGTTGTTGCTGTTGCTGCTGCTGCTGCTGCTGTCGTCATTGTCATCATCATCATTGGTAGTGGTAGTGGTAGTGGTAGTGGTAGTGGTAGTGGTAGTGGTAGTGGTAGTGGTAGTGGTAGTGGTAGGTGGTGGTGGTGGTGGTGGTGGTGGTGGTGATGATGGTGGTCGTAGTAGTAGTAGTAGTAGGTGGTGGTGGTGGTGGTGGTAGTAGTAGTAGGTGGTGGTGGTGGTGGTGGTGGTGGTAGTGGTAGTAGTAGTAGTAGTAGTAGGTGGTGGTGGTGGTAGTGGTGGTGGTGGTGGTGGTGGTAGTAGTAGTAGTAGGTGGTGGTGGTGGTGGTGGTGGTAGTAGTAGTAGTAGTAGTAGTAGTAGTAGTAGTAGTAGTAGGTGGTGGTGGTGGTGGTGGTGGCGGCAGTAGTAGTAGTAGTAGTAGGTGGTGGTGGTGGTAGTAGTAGTAGTAGTAGTAGTAGTAGTAGTAGTAGTAGTAGTAGTAGTAGTAGTAGTATCACATAAGTCAGGGTCATTTTGGACCAGCTGCTTTTTACCAGGCAATTAGTCAACAGCATTATGCTGTTGACTAATTGTACAACTCATAACTATTTATATCCCTTTCTATATCTTGGCATAAGTCTCAAGTCTTCTCTTCCATACTGCTGAAACAAAACTATTTAAGTCAGAACTAGCAGAGCTGAAGGAGTCACAGAGAGTATTACTGCTGTTACTAAAGAATTTTACTGATGGTTGGTACTGTTTTCATACACTTGGTATCCACCACTCCACTGCCCCCACTAACCTCCACTGCCCCTCACTGGCTCATTTAGAACAGGATCACTCATGCTTTTAAAAGTTTTTAACTAGATTTTTAATTGGTGCAGGTGGGAAGTAGTTTTTCAGTGTTTTTAGAAATTTTAAGGGTTACTATAGTTTAAACGTTGGGGATTTTATGTACGCCACCCAAAGTCACATGTCGATTGGGGTGACTATACAAATTGAATAAATAAATAAATCATATACTCCACCTAACAAGATTTGGTTTAGAAGTATGTATGACATCAACCCATCTGATGAATAATTGTGACCTCACTGATACAAATCATGTAGCTTTTCGCACCCAATAGCATTACATAACAATTTGGGCAAACCCCCCACCCCCAAAAAAACACACAACTGAAGTGTGGAAGAATAGCACTGAAACATCATGACTTTTGTTTTGATTCTGACAAAATGCACAGAATGTGAGGTAAGTAGTTTTGACTCATCCCTATTTTCATACACATAATGCTGTTGAAAAAAGCACCAGATGCTAAATTACAGGAATTATAGCTGCTCTCTTTCTGAATCTGCCCTTTTTTGTAGGGAGAAAAGCAGTCCTGATTTGCATTTAACACTTTAAAAAAAAAAGTACACACACATGCACACATACACACAAATCTTTGCCTCCTGTCTAAGATAAATGACAAAAAAGGTAACCAGGGAAGCAGATGTTGTGAAGTGGGTGATGCCTCCTGCATGAACTGGAGCCAGGAATGGAGGATATTTAATTGTCTCATCTAACAGCTTCAAATGCACACACAAAAGTCCTCTTTGTATATTATGGCAAATGTAGGGCCATTCAGCAGTGTTCTGGGGAGACAGGGAATAATTATGATTGACCTAGTCATACTGGAATACCTCATCTAGAAAATTAAACCATCAAGAGAATGTAGAGCATTCCGATACAGGTTAAGCCTTGATCAGGTCTGATTCTTTGTTGAAGGTTATTTCAAATATTCTAGTTTAGCTCATTCCTGTTTCCATGAGCCTTATGGTCTCTTGTCTCTTGCCCCTCAACTCTGAAATAGATTCAGTGCAGTAATTAAATGTAGTAAATTAACTGCTCCAGTGATCGTTCTGTGTATTCTTTACTAGCTGGCCCAAGTGAAACCACAATATATATATTTTTGGCTCAGCACTGCTTCATTCCTCAACTTCCCACATCTACAATACTGCTGATGCATTAAAAAGTTGTCATAGGGTCCGATCTCCAGCATTCATACAGGAAATATGTGATTGGGTAAAACAGAGGATTTCCTTATTACAGCAATTGCAATTACCTTCCAGGATGCTTCTAAATCCAAAGTCAAAGGGTCAGTTTTGATACAGAGAGCCAGTGTTCTTTTTATGACTCTGATTTCAAAACACAGTTCTTCTGGTTCATAGTCAATAGATTTTAGTAATGCAAAACTGTTCCTTATATAAGCTGCATATTCATCAAGAATGTTGTTAAAATTATATTTTGGCACTACAGTTCTTTTAGTGGTCCTTTTCAGCTTTACTCTAACAGTGGATATTAACAGTTCATGATCAGTACCACAATCTGCTACTAGTCTTGTTTTCACTGAGAAAATACATCTTTTCTATCAACTGCTTCCAGTTATGTAGTCTATTTGATTTATGTATTGGTCACGCTGTGGCATCCATGTGTACAGTCAACTGTTTGGTTGCTTGAAGCATGTATTTGCAATAAATAAATTGTTTGCTTCACAGAACTCTGTGAGTTGTTCACTGCTTTGTTTCTGTTTCCTAGACCAAATTTTCAAACAGCATTTGGTTCTGCTTCATATCCTACTTTTGCACTGCAATCATATATGATTATAAATGTGTCTTGCTTTGGTGCCTGTTCAATTTCCTCCTAGATGTTTGCATGTGTAGTTGAAGCATAGACTAAAATAATGGTTATGTTGCTAGATTGTCTACCATTTCTATGGTAGAACACTTTGTAGTCTTATGACTGAAAATTTCTAGTGCCACTGCTTTACTGGCACTACAATATTTATATGTCCTAATTTATTGTTTCCAGTTTGCCTTGATTCATACTTCTCACATTCCATCTGTATGTGTTGTACAGCATTAGTTTTACTCTTCTTTTTTGTGTATGTCAGGCACTAGATGTCCTTTTGGCTTTAATTTAGTTGTTTTATTAGTGACTGTGCTATCTGTACTTGTTCTTTGCTCTTTCCCAGTCGCTGATATTCTGATCAGCATCAGCTATTGTTTTATTTTCAAACTGTCCAGTGGTAGGATTCAATTTTTTTTACTACCGGCTCTGTGGGTGTGGCATGGTGAGCGGGTCCATGTGGCCATGTGACTGGGTGGGTATGGCCACATTTTACCACTGCCTCCTACTTTCAAGGTAGGAATGGTTCAGCAATGCTTCCCATTGGTAAGTTCTGCCAGTACTAACAAGAGTTAGCTTGTGTGCCATGACCATTCCTTCCTCTGTTACTGTCATCTGCTACTTGTGCTGTCCAGTACCTGCTGCTTCTCATCACCATTAGAACTATCCATTCTATTCTGCTGATGGACCCATTGCCTTGAAGAGGGAGGACACCAAGGTGACTATTCCACCTTGGTGACCCTGTCAAAAGTCCAGGCTTGTAGTGGAGTCTGGCTTCCTGATGGCATTGTTCTCATGTCCATTGACACACCCAAACCTTCTTACCATGTTAAAGTATGCTTCCAGGAGGAGTTACAGAAATATAGCATTATATTATTGATGTTGGTTTCTCCAAAAATGAGTGAAAAACAGTTACTTTAAGAAAATTAACTATAATGATAGTCAACTGCCTTTTTGAACATGTAATTTTGACCAATTGTTCTTACAAAGTAACTTTCCAAGGTGTGGTTGCTACACATTTAATACAAATAGGAAAAGGAGTAAGACAAGGCTGCATTTTGTCACCCTGCTTATTCAACTTATACACAGAGCACATAATGTGCAATGCAAGGATGGAGGAATCACAATTTGGGATCAAAATTGCTGGGAGAAGCATCAATAATTTGAGATATGCAGATAATACCACCCTAATGGCAGAAAGTGAGGAGGACCTAAAGAAGCTCCTGATTAGGTTGAAAGAAGAAAGTGAAAAAGCTGGTTTGAGACTCAATATAAAGAAAACCAAGATCATGGCAACAGGCCCTATCAGTCCCTGGAAAATAGATGGGGAAGAAGTAGAAGCAGTGACAGATTTTACTTTCTTAGGATCAAAGCTCACTGCTGATGGTGAATGCAGCCATGAAATAAAAAGGCAACTGATTCTTGGGAGACAAGCTATGAGAAACCTGGGGAGCATAGTGAAAAGCAGAGACATCAAATTGCAAACAAAAATTCATATAGTCAAAGCAATTGTATTCCCTGTGGCAATGTATGGTTGTGAGAACTGGACCATTAGGAAAGCTGAGTGCAGAAGAATAGATGCCTTTGAGATGTGGTGTTGGAGGAGAGTTTTGAGAGTCCCCTGGACAGCGAGGAGAACAAATAGGTCAATCTTAGAAGAAATCAACCCTGACTGCTCCCTTGAAGGTCAAATAGTAATGATGAAGCTAAGGTATTTTGGACATCAAATGAGAAGAGAGGATTCACTTGAGAAAGCCTTGATGCTTGGAAAGGTTGAGGGCAAAAGAAGACGGGGGCAGCCAAAAATGAGATGGCTAGATGGTATTGTGGACACAATGGGCACAGAGCTGAGCGAGTTGAGGGGGATGGTGGAGGACAGGAGTGCCTGGCAGACAGTGGTCCATGGCGTCACAAAGGGTAGGAATCGACTGTGCGACTGAACAACAAGAACCATGCAAACTTTCTTCATTCACATTAATTCCTTTTTCTACCCTTTTAAAAACACTTTTACCAAGACGCTGCAAAAATCTTCTAGTACCTAATGAAAATAACTAGCTCTGTCTTTCTTATTACTTATTTTTACAGTGCCCTCCATTTTTCCTTTAACCAGATTGCTTACATTGTTAAAAGCTTTCTACTTATCACCGACATAGTTATTTATGTTACTACTTAAACACATTTGGCCTCTGCTTCTAATGCCTTTCCTTCTTTTTACATGGTTGGACTCTACTGAGCTATATTTAAATGTACATTTTTCTTCCCTTCATTCGGGCATCCCTCTCCCATCTATTACTTATTGATAGGTAACCAGAAAGACTTTCTTGCTCCCAACATTCCTAGTGTTTGCTCCATTTTAATTCCTACAAACAATTCTTGACTCTTTCTGACTCAGGACATGATAGAAACATCCTTTCTACTACTTCCTTTCACTACTTCTTTTTGCAATATTGGTCTAGGTAAAGAGATATTTCTTCATTCCTGCCATATGACCACGGAAATGTGTGGAGACACTATTTATAGATAATGCTGGCTCTTTGGCTGCAAGTGGAGAATAACACCACCCCTTAGAGTCATACATAACTAGCTTTTGAGCAAGGGAGACATTTACCTTTACCTGCGCTGCCATTGGGCCTGTGTACCTGGGCTGAGTGGCATTTGGATCATATGTGACCAAACCTTTCCCCTACTTCTTTCCTTCTCCAACTTCACTTTTTGCTTCTTCTGCTAGCTGATTTTAGCCAGCACAGCAGTTCTTTCAAGTGCTGAAAGATCTGAGGTCAGCCAGCACAAGGGCATTTATATGGCATAAAAGGCTTATGCCCAGTCCAATACCGCTACGACCAGTATATGTTCAATTTGGGTTATACTGTGGATTGCACTTAAGTCCTCTTGAAATCAATCCTTAGTTACTTATGACACAAGTCCTTTTTAATGCAAATTGAATTTGACTCAGTTCAGATTCAACCCGTAAAAAGGTTGGATTTATCCAGGGAGACAGTTCTAATACTTGTTGCTTCAGTCTTGTGCTGTTGCTGACTTTGCTGTGATACATTAATGGCTGATTCATCTATAGTCAATCTTTTTCATTTCTCTGAGCGGAGAAAATAAGTCTGTTGGAACAAAGTACAGAAACAACAACTACCACAGTATCCACAACCACTTAGAGCTCCATTAACGTCTATGCAGCTTTTCACAATATCCTACAAGAAACCACTGAGTCCCATAAAGAAGAACTTTGCATATTTTGTGCTTCAGCAAAATAACAAGGGAAAGATTCAAGGAAACCAGGAGAGGATTCAAATAACACAGGAAAACATCATGCATTTACAATGGATTTTCCAAGTTCCTGATACATTGTTTAAAAAGTGTTTGATGGAATGCAAGAATTTGGTAATCAGTCTCCTAATGCCCATAAGCTTTGCAGCAATAAACTTTTCTAAATGCTAAGTTTCAGAAAATGCTGTGCGGGCAGATGGCAAATATGTGCCTAAAGTCTATCCCAAAGCTGCAGAAATTGCCATCTGCTTCAGCAGTGATCCCTCCACTGACAATGTTGAGAGTGTTTTGAAAAGTTGATCTAGTGTTATAGCATGTCTCTGATTGTTCGTAAAAATGTTCCCAGAATGACCGTCACTCCACCCCTTTCCAGACCATTTAATCAACGGCTCTTTTGGTCTTTCAGCTAGAGATGAAAAATAACTTCTTGTTCCTAAAATCTTGTATGAGTTTCTCAACTTTGTGCAAGACTGTTAGTGAGATGTGTGCATTTCTTTCTGTTTCCTATTGTCTCATTGCCATTTTCCCCTGGAAGAAACACTAATCTGTGCATAATTATTATAATTCCCATGGAAAAGGGTGTCTTTCCTGAACAACATTCTCCATCAAGAATATTGAAGTTGGCAGTTTCTTGTACGAAAGAAAAGGTGAAAGACAAAGGAGGAAAGGGAAAACAAAATGGAGGATTTCATTGTCATGGAATCTTGAAAGATTTCGCTGGTGCAGGGGGAGTTTAAGCATGGTGAATGATAAGAAGTTGCTAAGAATGAGCATTTTTTTTTGTATTTGGTTCTGTGCCATTCTTGTTGTTTTTTAAGTCAAACCCCATATAAAGAGCGCCTTGCTTAAAGAGCAACTTGCTTAAAGAGCAGAATTTTCTCTGAATGTTTGCTTCGCTTAACAATTAAAACCAACCAAAAACTTGCTTAACAAATAAATCAGGGTTTGCATCCCCCCCCCCCACTCACACACACCACAATTGGTCATTTACAATGGTGTTTCACTTAAAGAGCAAACTCGCTTGAAGAGCAATCCTGTGGAACGTATTATACTCTTTAAGTGACGTACAACTGTATTCTTCACATCTCTGCTTAGAGCAGTGGTTCCCACCATGGGGCCCAGACCCACCAGGGGGACTTCACTTTCCAGAAGCCTAAGACAGTACATTGGCTGATCAGTACTTTGGGGAATTGACTTAGGCTTCTGGGAATTGAAGTCCTAAAACCAAAGGTTGGGAAACACTAGCTTAAAGAAATGCAACAAAACTAAAAGCAAAAGAGCAATCCACTTAAAGAGCAATCCTGTGGAACGCATTATGCTCTTTAAGCGAGGTACAACTGTACCTTCTTTGGCGTTGTCTACACAGGCATATAAGCTGCTCTTTGGGACAGGTTGTGAGAGGGCAGGGGTGGGTTTATCTGATTGTGGGCACATGTTGATCAGACTAACCCCCCAGCCCCCCCCAACTTAACCCAATTGAAACCCCACTTCTTTGCCCTGTTGTGTTTTATCCCCTCCCCCTGGGATAAAAGATAATTCAGCCCATTTTCAAGCTGATGGAGAAGATGTTTCCTCATCATCTGGAAAGTAGTTTTTATCTTTCACCCACCAGTGATTAGGGCTGCCATGGCTTTGTGGAGAAGATGCAGAGCTTGATGAGGTTGTCAGGTGAGCAGTTTGAGACCCGAGTGCTGCACGACAGAGTGAGCTCCCACTGTTTGTCCCAGCAGACAGTGCTGGCTCTTTGGTTGTAAACAGAAATGAGTACTACCCCCTACAGTTGGATATGACTGGCTTTTGAGCAATGGAGACCTTTACCTTTACACCACCGATTGAATCCTGCATTCTGAGCAGTGCTTTCTCCATCAGATGGAAAGCAGTTCCTATGGCCACAGGTGATCAGTCTGCTGCAGAGCAAAAAGCTATCTTGATATGGAGATCCAGCCAAATAGCATTTTGAACCTATCTTCCTGATCTCAAGTAGTTTTTTAAAAAACATGTTACACCTGGCTAAGGTAGGGTGGGCACAATGTAAATGAGCCTTTTGTCAGTGATTTTAGAACTGTTCAGCAGAGAGCCAATGGATACTTTACATGCTGATAAAACTTGTCTTTCTTTATCATGTTTGCTTTCATTTTGGATTGAAACATATGGCGCAAATGCCTATGCCTACCAAATGTGATCTCAGAGTTTCTCCTGATTTAATTATCCATTCAGTAATCTATGATTTTGCCTTCTGGTTAAGAAACATTAGCACGAAGGACAATTCCAAGTGCTGGAATTAATAATTGAATTACTGAAAGAAACATGATGTGTGGAATAAGAGTCTGTTTTTAAAATCTGCGTAGAACAACTGGTAGTTCATTTAGTTAACACATTTGGGGGTTGGGTGGGGAAATAACAAGGTATGAGTGAAAAAAATAAAGCCTTTGAAATTCTTGCACTTAAAGCCTCAAGTCAGTTGTTTTTCTGGGTACAGCCCATTTTATCACAACAAAAGGTAAGGAAGAAGAGACCTTCTGTTCAGAAGAATCTATTCAGGAGATATTGGCCCTCAGTGACTTAACAAATTTGAACCAAAGTCTATTAGCAGATGGCAGATCGGAGGCAAGCAAATGTACAAAAATCTCAGTAAAAGTTTCTGTTTCTGTTCCTGGTTCAAAATTATAGAACATGTAGGGAGGACAATATATGGAAATAAGTTAATCATGCAAACTGAAGACAGTTTTGTGTATTTAACTAGTGTTGGCAAAGCTGGTTTCATTTTTTAATGATTACCTCTCATGTGCAAGATCTTCTGTTTTTTAATTTTATTTATGATTTTTAGTCTGCAAAGTATCTAAGTCTATGATTTCTGTTCAGGCCATGGCTGGCATTTCCATTAGACCAGTGGTTCCCAATGTGAGGCCCATGCCCCACAGGGGGACTTCAATTCCCAGAAGTCTAAGTCAGTACATTGGCTGAACAATGCTTTGAGGAATTGACTTAAGCTTCTGGAAAACACTAGATTAGAGGAACCAAAACTTGTAAGGAATGTTGCTGGAGACCAATGTTATGAAAACTGAGATTTATGGTACTGTGCAAAAGTACTGTAGGTACTTAGCCGACTACCAGCTATTGGGAAATACTGCATTAGACAGTGTGAGGGCCAGGGAACAGCAGACAGATGTTGAGTAACAGATGTCTACACATGTCACATGGCTTCTCTGTAACCTAGCCTACCACTTCAGTGGTGCCTGAGAAAATTATCCAGATTAAATTGTTGATATAAGATTGAGCTATCAATCTAGTCCGTGAAAAATGAGAGGAGGTATAGAGCCCTCCAAGGTCCTGAAGAAGGCAGAAATGGCCACAGACTCCTTTATCTAGCCATGCAGAGGTTCTCAACCTTGGGGGCCCACATGGTTTTGGATTCAATTCCCAGAAGCCATGATCAGTAGGTGTGCTGATTTTGGCTCCTGGGAATTGAAGACCAAGAATATCTGGGACCCAAGATTGAGAAACTCTGTAGCAATGGATAAACACAGAATGGCAAATTCTCCTTATTTTCTCTGTTTCTCTTTAAATGTCATTCTCTAACATTCTGAAGAATACATAACAGTCTAGAGTCCCCCCCCCCCCCTAGAAAGAGAATCCAGGTAGGGAGGCATTTCATTAGCAAAATCTCCCAAGGCAGTTAACAATAAAACAATTTAACAAAAAAGTTATTTAAATAAAAGACAGCACAACTGCAAAAAAAAAAAAGAGATAAAAGTAGAACTTACAGCAGTTTAAAAAAGGAATGTCAGTAAAATTAAAAGGCAGCCTTATGAACTGAAAAATCAAGGCAGAAAATAAATTCATCATGCATGAAAGCCCTGGAATTAGAAGAGTGATTTTTACCTTGAAATCTAGACAGGACAAATCAGATACCAGCCAAGTGTCCTAAGAAGAATTCCAGAGCCAGGCTGCCACCATCAATGAGAACTGTCTCACTGCCATTCATCTGTAGTCACTTGGAGAAAAAGCAACTGAGAAATGCTGGGAAGGTTCATATGAGAGCTGACTCTCTTTCAGATACTCTAGTCCCAAACCCTATGGGGATTTAAAGGCCATATCTCAAAACCAACAGCTTGAGCAGGCTTGGAAAAGAAACAGAAGCCAGTGACATGTTTTGTTTGAAACACTGGAAAGGTAATCCCCAATCCTATGATTCACTTTATGCCATCATTACTTTGCATTGCTAAAATATCTGTCACTAGTACTGAATGAAAAGACTATATATGGCAGAGGTGTTAATATGATCTTTTTTAGCCTCCAGGGTGAATGAATTAACAGTTCTTTTTACACATTTGGAGACTGGGGTTTGCTTTTCAGTTTTTCAAGCTCAGTAAAACTTTTCTAGAGATCAGTTTTCTCATTCTCACTTTCCCCCCCTCTTCCATACCACATTAGTTACAGCTATCCAGGGTCTATTCAAACCAATGAACTAGAATTAAAAGGTTCATTAGCTGTTTTTTTAATCCACAGTTCCAGCCATTTGCTTCAAATTAAGCCACACTTCAAGCATGATTTGTTCGTACAGATAGATGTCAACAGGAAGACAGATTTGGTAATGGGAAAATGTGCTGTGTATTAAGGCTAATAAGTGTACAGTTATGGCAAACTTCATGTCCGGTCGTTACTGTGAACCAGAACAAAGCCACTGAATTTTTTTTGTTAAACCAACCCTAGTTAAATGGCTTTTTTCTAGTTAGATTAACAACTGGATTTATCTCATGGTAGTTTTAAGTCAAGCTTTTACTTTATAATATTAAATAAATGAAATGTATTTATTATACAAATCTACCATTCAATTCACAGTTAAGGACTGGCATGAAATTAACAGTTCAAGTCCTTAAAAAAGACCTAAAAACTTTTAAATTAAGATCTAAGTATGTATGCAATTCCTAGTAGAGTTTTTTTTTTGGGGGGGGGGGAGAGTTAGCATGTTCAAGTCAATAGATCTAAATTTTCCAACTATCTAGGGAGTCCTTTAGGTATAGCTCAAAAGTTTCCAATGACTATGGGTACAACAACAGACATTTCCTTCATAGATGCTCAACTTCAATTTGCAAATCACATGTGATTTTCTCCAGCTGTTTTTCCTCAATTCATGCATCCTCTGGTATAGTAGTGCCAATAAATCAGACCTCCTTCTTTTCCACAACAGTTATATCAGGTGTGTTGTGAGTCAGATGTCTATCTGTTTGAATTTTAAAGTCCCACAGGATATTGACTATCTCATTTTCTAAAACTTTCTTTACCTGATGTTCCCAATGATTTTACTACATTAAAATCCAAATTTCTGGCAAAGTTTCCAATGAATAATTTTTGCAACCCTTTCATGGTGTTGCAAATAATCAGTCTGTGGGCAGCATTTGCTATTTTTTGATACATGCTGTATTTTTGTTGTTGTTGTCGTCATTATTGTTACACAGTGATGGAATAACATAATTGTCTTGTTGATTTATTTCTCTATATTTTTATTCATCTAATATATAAATATAAAATATTAATATATCATTTTGTTTCCAGAAATCTTATTGTCACATTGAGAAGTTGTATATACTGTATATACCTACAATATATGGGAAGAGTTGCCATGAATATTTAATAAACTGTTTCAGAAGTTTTAAATAAAAAGCAGTACAGAAATCCCTTAAACCAAGCTTGGTGAACCTTTGGCATGACAGATGTTTTGGACTACAACTCAAAGTCCATTATAATTTTTAATGTGGTCTGTGGATTCTAAACCAAATAAAAAAATAATCTGATGTTATTATTGTCAGCTGTGGCAGCTGCAACTCATGTTCGAGAATACATTTCTTACTGAAGCAGGAAAAATGCCATTGGTGTCAATTTGTTGAAGGTGGATCCCAGCTTGTCATGAAGTGACCCACACACTATGATCACAAAGCCATCTCCTGCAGCACATATGAAATGAGACATGTACGATTTAACACCAGGACTGCAGTGGACTGCTGCAGCCTTGAGGATATGGACAACGTGCGCCTTCACAACCAGTCCATCTAGCATAATAAATCTAAATAAATAAATAAATAAAATAAAAATTCACCTCCATGACCATTGGGAACCAGAGTTCCTTCTCCACTCATTTTTGCCTTTGGGCCCAATATGATGGTTTCCAGTGGCATTTCCTCCACTGAGGGGACCATCACCCCACCTAAAGGGGCCAGACATCCCATTATGGTTATGGCTATGGCATAGCCAGCAACTCAATGCTGAGTGTTGGGTGGAGGTAAATAACCTGATTCCCTAAAGGGGCCAACAATTATGATGTTGTTATAATGTGTTGATATAGTGTATAAAGAATGTCTGGTAAAAAAAAGTATGAGGTAACATGCTGGTTTAAATTTAATATATATATAAATTATATGCACACAATCCCCACCTGGCCATCTGCTATCACTCAGTGCAACAGTGGAAGAGTCACAGAAGGAACAAGTTACTTCTCAGATTTCATACCAATAACTGAGCCAAAATTCAGTTCCAGTTTCATACATTGATATAAGATCATTAGTGAAGAGTGTACAGAAAAATTAATCTATTTGTGATAATAATGTTTGAAGAGCAGAACAAATTAAGGAAAATCCCTAACAAAATTCTGTTTGGGCAGCTCTGCTGCATAAGGCTGATGATTTCATCCACCATGAATACTCTTTGGAAATAAAAAAAACATCAAATCCTTCCTTAAGGACCTGAGATTCTCATGGTATCCCCTTCATTGTGGGGACGCCATTGGGGCAATGGGATGGAGGGGGGAGTCTTTAATTTCCAAAAATTGCAAGTAGTCATCCCAACAGCTTACACACAGGGAAGGGGATTCTATGGGAGCCTCAATACTTTTAATGGAAATTGGAAATATTATATTTCTGAAAAATTACTGCAGCCGGTGATGTCATAGCTGCGTGAACAAGATTTTTTCCAATGCTTGTTAAGAGACATGTGCTCAAAATTTCATGCAAATTCTGATACTAATTTTAAATATTCTTATACAAGTTGACACTTTTAAAAAAACACCCAAAAGCATTGTTATGGAAATAGGGAACAATTAAGGTGAGAAAACTGAGAAACTGAGCACAGCTGAAAATGATATACAGTAATACCTCATATAACATTAGTATCGAATAACACTAAAATCGCATAACATCAAGGAATCTGGGGGGAAGAATTGCATCAGATAACATTAAGATCCTATGGGATGCTTCAGATAACAACCGCTAAAGCCTGTGTGGTTACAATGTATCTCTATGGATCCCATAGAGGATCAGATAACACTAAAAATCATATAACACGAAGACTTGTGGAACCAGGTTTTAGTGTTATATGAGGTTTTACTGTATTTGCCAATAAATAGGAGCATGAAGGATATAACGACATTGCATCCATCAGTATAATAACAAAGCAGAGTAAACAATGGGAAGCACAACTCAGATCTCTGAAAATTTAATACTGGTTCCATGGGAATATATGAGAGATTTTTGTCTTCCTATCTCAATCAGTCTAAAGATCCTACTCAATATTTGGCAAAGATAATTATTTTAAATCTTTCCTCTCCCCTGCCCCCCCCCAATAGCAGTTATGATTTCTCATATCTGTCACACCCCAGAAAAATGACCTATGTTGGAACAATGAAGCATTGGTTAATTATGTTGCAGAATTCTGAATTTCTGGTAAAATTCCCTTTAGCTGTGTAGTAGAAGCGCAGAGACTCACAGAGAAAAATAGCTCCAAGTCTCCCAGAGTCAGAATCCATCCCTTTCTCATTAACTGGCACTCACAGTCTTAATTACTTACTTTGAGACTTTTGTAGAAGACTAAAACAAATGATTGTTTACTAACAGTTACTTGGAATTCCATATGTGTGCATACTGCATTTTTTACTGCACACATGCTAGCAACCCACCAGCCAGATTAACAGTAGCAAACAAACGACACCAACAGAAGGAAACTAGCATTGGAAACACCCACCAACACACACACACACACACACACACACACACACACACACACACACACACACACACACACACACACACACACACAAATCCAGATTAGGTGCAGGCTCCTGGATTAGGTGTCCTTTCTGCTTGCTCAGAAACAAAATGACTCATATTCAGTTTGCAGCTTTACTCGACATAATTTCAATTTTGCCAGGACTAACTTTCAACAAGGAAAAGACTAGCCTAGAAGAAACCAACAACCATAAGTTGAAACAGAAAATAAAGCAAAGGTTAGTCAAATGCATGGGTAGCCAACATTTTTCAGTTGGGAGCTGGGTCATGCTCCCTCAGACAGTTGAGGGGGCTGGACTAGTGGTCCCCCCCCCCACTTACAGTTGTCATAAATGCATTTGTGACAGACACAGACTCGTTTATGGCTGTCGTAAACAGCCATAAACATCAATTCTGCCAGCAGCGTTGGCTTCTGCGGCTGGAGTGAGGGCCAGATTATTTGGTACTGTGGGTCATAAATTGCCTACCCCTGGTCTAATGCCACCAGCACAGATCACAAAACCAAGAGGAATTAACAGATTAGAGCCAAGTGTATGATATTGGGGGAGGGATTAAAAAAAGGGCTGAACTGGAATGAAAATCAGATTAACTAAAAAGAGAATATCATGTCAACAGATACACAAAAGATAAATTGAAAATGAATGATATCTTTAGGATATTTCTTTAAGTGCCAAAAATCTCTTCTTTTTTTCTTTTCTGTTCCTCCTGACACCCACCCCCGCATTCTGGCTGGATATATGAGCAGGTACAATGATAGCTATCAATTGTGAAATCTGATTACATTGCTAGCCATCCCCTCTCCCTTGGTAAGTATTCGGATCCCTTGATAAGGTGGCTGAGTAATCCTTACAAGCCATTATGCAAAACTAAGAAATAAAGAGGAGAGCCATTCTTATGAAGTCTGTATTAAATAGATACTATATTTCAGTTTCATGTGGTGCATTTCATTGAATACATAGAAGATGAATAAGCTTGTTCAGTTGCAAACCACAAAAAAGTGTACTATTAAATGATATGTGTGTATCACTCATTGTCAAGTTGTTTGCAAATGAAAATGACCCAATGAATTAAAGTCCTCTCAGAAAATTGTAGCGTTAACAGCACTGCTTCAATCATACACATTAAAAACTGTGGCTTCTGTTCATGATATGTCCAAAGTATGATAGAGTCTGTTTAGACATCTTAGTTTCTAGACAAAGTTCAGATCCCAAAGGTCCCCCTTGCTCAAAACTGTACAGTTTTGTGCAAAGAATAAAAGCTGCACATTTGCAGATCTTATGCCAAAATGTGCCAGTTAATGAGAAAGGGATGGATTCTGACTCTGGGAGACTTGGAGCTATTTTTCTCTGTGAGTCTCTGCGCTTCTATTCTGTCATTCACAATAGTTTTGGGGATCACTGTGGAGTAAACAGCAAGCATCTTGGAAAAGGAATTGACTGACATAAAGTATAACAAATCTAATGGACATGTTATACTTTATGGTCATTGGCTGCATTCCTTTAGGGGAATGACAAGGAAGTGGACCATGTGTGAGGAGATAAAACCTAGAGGGAGGAGCCAAGATGTACTTCTGTCTGAGGGTGATCTGTGAATTGAGACAGCATGTAGGAGTGTAAACAAGAAGGGGGAGCCCTTTGGCTTGCCCAGTTAGAGAAACTCTCTATGCTATGATGTGCTTTCTGAACTTTTGATAAACTTTCTTCTGTAAACAAAATTTCTTCTGTAACTTACTCTGATTACAATATACTTTTAAAATACCTGAAGATGACTGGAATGTTTACTTGGCTATGTGCTACCTTATTTACACAAAGCTAATATCCTGGGTTGCTTAGCTAGGAAGGTGGCAGCTCAGAAGCAGGAACTGACCATTTGTGGGCAGGCAGCTCTACTCGTGAGAAACTTGATTCCTGACACTGAGATGCATCTCAACAGCATTCCATGTTGGAAACAACATTAGAGGATGAACAGCTTTTGTATTTAGTAGCAATATGCCCTTACCCCCTGCCAAACATCATAAATCAATATGTCCTCCTTTGCCACTCTGTGGGTCAGAGTTCTGATCTTTGAGGAAGCATTAGAAGGAATTGAGGTTTAATATCATCATAGACCTTAAATGAAAGATCTACTCTTTCTTATGTTCCCAAGATCATATAGTTGCAACCCAAAGGGGTTTAATTTATATACTTTTTTAATTTATATACTGTACAATCCAACTGATGCTTGCTTGGGAATAAACCTCAATGAATTATATGGACTCTGCTCCCAAGTAAGTGAACATGCAATTTTATCCTTAGGAAGGGAAGGGTGTTAGTTTTAAAAACTCCATAATCTTCTTTCAGTGGCTGTTTTTGTGTGTGACTTTGAAAGGTTCACCCAGAAAACAAATAGGTTGCACTGATTTTGAATAATTGCATTTTTTTGAACAATAGGCAATTTTACTGCCTCATTTGCAGGAATAGTGAGCAGCTTCTGTCCACTATGGAGAAACAATCAGAAACTTGGCTGCAATATCAAATAGGCAATAAAATAGCGTATTTAGCAAATGAAATTAGAAAATTTCATTTACTTGTTTTGCAAAGTCAGCAGCAGTGGGCTTGCTTAAAGATGTGCTTAAAATATTTTGATGGAGATGCTATAAATCTTTGGGAAAATATCTGAAAGGAAACACAGGACTGTTCCTGTTAAATTGTCTTCAAAATATTCATTCCTCTTATAGTAATATGCATGATTTATTTCACTCTCCTCTTCCATTTAATGACCTTTAAGGAAGTGTTGGCAATCCGATTTTTCTTCTTCTTCTTCTTCTTTTCCCCAGCGATTTTAATTTCAGTAGTCTATCTGTTCATATTATTTCATACATAATACAGCTATTTGCATAGTGATATTACTACTCTTGTTTTACAGAATTCAAAGCTGTAGGAAAATAGCATGAATTATGCTCCCACAATACAAATCAGGTGGAGCCCTTCAGCTTTGGAGGGGTTGAAAGAACAGTGCAATGCTACATTTGCCCTTGCTGTCTTAAATAGCTGCACGCGGTTAGGAATCTGGTACAAAAGCTGGATGAAATTAGTTTTGAGGCAGCCTAGGCCAAGGTTGCCCCATATCTAAGAGGTATGAACTGGACAAATTCAGAGTAAGACTTCAAAGAAAGCAGAGGAGCATGTTGGTATCATACCATAATTGATTAGTTTGTAGAATCACTTCCATCATGTTCACTTTAATTAACTGAAGCCACTAGAACTAAAATCAGTGGAAGGGAATTAATCTGTTCTTGGGGTAATGTAAAATAAGGACCAATTTGGGGGTTTATCCAATACTCAGGAGATCATTTAGACTCATAGCCTCTTCAGGACTACTCTTAACATGTCCAGCATGCCTCTGTTAACTCCCTCTGATTTCAGAATGCCAGGGTAAAATAATAATAATGTTATAGCTGTGGACCTGAAGAGAAAAGTCCAAAATCTGATTGTTCTACTTCAAAAGAAGATCCTGTTTCTATGAATTAGAAAAGATCCAGTATGTTCTATGGTATGCGAGAAGACACTGCACAGAACCATAGGTTTTTCACCATAGGCATTGTGCACTATAGAAATCCTTCCTCTTCATCAGTAGGGAGAGAGGTGGCGGTGGTGGCTCAGTGGTTAAGAAGCTCACCTTGTTAGCTGGAAGGATGGCAAGTTGGCAGTTTGAGATCTGGGTACTGCATGAGATCTAGAGTGTGCTAGATCCACACCAAAAAGAGAGAGAGAACAGAAAGTCCAACACTGAACAAATTCAACTGCAGGAATGGGTGAGACATATTGGAGTGAAGCACTCCTTTTTTCAGAGCTGAGAGTTTATTGAGAAAGTCAGCACCAGATATAGATGATGTCTTTCATATGTAATTTTGTTCAAATGTGGGGAGGGGTCCAACTTCTTTCAATTCCTGCTTGGTACTGAATTTCTCAGCTGCAGAAAAAGGAGCATTTCACTCCATCTGTTTTTTAGAAATAAGTATCAAGCTCGCGTCATTTGGTGCCAGACTTTGTGTCCTCTTCTTTTTCTAACCAATGTGGTGCTGTTTCATCTGCTCCCATCGGAACATACCAGAACACACACACACACAAATTCTATTTCACAGTACAAAGCAATAGGGAAAGTCCTCATCCCTTATAAATATTTCAATTATTAAATATACATTTAACTGGAGAGTGGTTGGCCGTGGTTCAGCTATAGCCGCCCGCCCGCGCAGCGCAGCAGCTGGGCTCACTCTCCGGGCCGGACTGGACGAGGAACCGAAGTTCGTGGGGGGGGGGGTCTTATAGCCGCCCGCCTGCGCCGCACAGCAGCTGGGCTCACTCTCCGGGCCGGACTGGACGAGGAGCTGAAGTTTATGGGAGTCCTGGTGGCACAGTGGTTAAATTGCAGTACTGCAACTAGAAGGTTGTAAATTCAGTCCCGACCAGGACTCAAGGTTGACTCAGCCTTCCAGCCTTTGGAGTTTGGTAAAATGAGTACCCAGCATGTTGGAGCAAAATGCTAATTAACTTTTGAACCATTAAGCACTATGGGGAGGTATAGAACTGTGAATGCTTTGCTCCTTTGCTTTGCTTTATATCACCACCTTCCCCAGAACTCAAGACAGGAAGAGAGGCTTTCTTTCAAGGGATTTCTCATTCAAGCGTTGGCTAGATTGAGACCTACTTAGCTTCACTGTTATATCATACATCTCCTGCCTACATTCTCGGAACATTATTATGCTTATTTCATTATTCTCGTATGGGTCATATTAGATTTTGTATGAAGAGATGAAAAACAGAAGCAGTTGCATAAGTCTAGAAGAGGTTTTTTTTTAATGCATCTGGTAGATATAGTTCATTTATGTCAGAATTCATTTCTGTCTTGTTTTATGTTCTGGTGATTTTCAAAACAGCCTTAAAATAGAGTGTGGTAGTTCTGATGCAGCAGAGTACTCAAGGGAATCACTGTCAAACTGAGGTAACTTTTTTTTTTTGCTTTTAGGTTTCTACCACAAGATCTATACATTTCTCCTTGTGTTCTCCTATCTCTACTTTTAAATACATACTATTCTATATTCTAAGTATTATGATGAATCAGACATACAATATTTGTCTTAATGACAATGGAAGAGAGAAATAATATGATTCCTTTTGTTACTAAAAATTGAGCCTTCTTTTCCTTTGCATCATTTTACATTTGGAAATCTGCAACTCAGGGTCATTTTAAAGTCTGATCCTCATTGGGAAGCTGTTGAAAGACACCTAGTAGTGATTGATGTTAACAAGGATATCTTGCCTTTGACTTAGCTAATGCTTGTTTTAAAACTAAGCCTATTGTTCTGAGTCTCTTTAGGAGATGTAACATTTGTTAAACTACTAAGTTCATCATATTTATGTTTCTACCCCAGATAAGGGATGTTGGCATCCTTCAAAGTTTCCATTTTGATGGTGGTGGTGATGGTGGAGATGCTGGGATATGATTGCTTTTGTTCTGTTGTTTACTTATGATGAGCTTAATTTGGCATACAGTTAAAGGCAAAATGAGGTGGCAATTGCTTCTAACAGACACTTGAAGGTTACAGAAATATTACCTCCTAGACATGAAAGGAATTACATCCCTTAGAAGGATGTAAATTTAGCTTCCTGAACCACATTATTTTGTAGCTCTGCTTATTTGTTAAATTAACCACGTAATTCTGTCATTCACAATAGTTTTGGGGATCACTGTGGAGTAAACAGCAAGCATCTTGGAAAAGGAATTGACTGACATGAACTGAAACTTCAGGACCCTGGATAGCTCCAAGACTAGAAACACTGCAAAGCACACATTTAACTATCCAAAGGAAACAGTAAGGCTCCACATACCACTTACAGATCACTAGCTGACTAATTTTGTGACTGACTGAAGTCTCTGAAGCAGATATTAAGAGGACTTCTTAATAGTGGGAGTATCCATGAATTTCACGATACAGCAACAGGAAGGGGGCATTACTACCAAACATCTTGCCCATGGTCATGCTAACAAATTAGCACTTTTATCTGGAATGCCAGAACAGAGTTTGCACTTTCTGTACTTAAATTTACATGGATACGAACTAAAAGCAACCACACGTCTACTTGGAATTTTAACTTTTAGAATTTCCAGGGAAAGTAAGAGCTGGATTTTAAACAAACATGATTGTAGCAACATACACACAAAAGAACAAATGAAAAAAAATGAAAAAAGAAATGAAAGGACCTAATGAAGATCAAGGTAGGACACATTCACTAGAATGAGAACTATAGGTGGTAACATACTTCTGCTGTTATTTTATCAGATTTGATCTGAATTGAGAGTTTGAGCTTTTATAGAGGGAATGTGGGAAAGAAGGCACTCACAAGCAAGATGCAGCATGACAAAGTGAGTTACTGTGGCCCATGTCTGTGTGCAGTCACTTCAAATCTGTGTGAAGGCGATCTTCTTTACTCAAGAACAGAGCTGTGCTTACAATATAATAGGCAAACAGTGAGGAAAAAATGGCCAGCACCATCTGAAACACTTACAGAGCAGAAATTCCCAACATAGTATCAGGTGCTAAAACCAATTTCTGGCTGATTTTAAGCAGGTTTTAAATTCCAAATGATTCAACATGCACACGTTTGCTCTCTGATATGTTCAGAACTGCTGTTATTGTCAGGCTAAGCTTTGGTTTGCAAAAAAGTAAAAAAAGAGAAATTGCAAAGCAGGTTTTCTATCCCTCGGGGTTTTTGGTGTTTAATTCTTATCACATGGTTTAGAGAGTGTTCACAATATGTTTTACTTTAAGCCCAGCAATGGAAAACAGTGTCTATTTTGTTGAAGAATAGCTGTAATGGTTTATTCTCCAGCTGCTTCCCATGGCCCAGGACAGTCACAAATATACTCTTGGAATATTAGGGATATCACAACAAAGTCTTAGGAAAATGTCAGAATCATAGGTGGGATACTTGCAATTTCCTCTACTTTTGCTCCATTTTAAAAAGATTCCTCAATGCTGCTTTAAATCTGGGTAGAACCCCTGAATGTATCTGTTTCTGTGTCTGTCCATTTGCAAAAGGCTAGAGCCATACAGCATCTCACATGGAAACACCATTTTTCTCTGTGCTTCAGTGCATTAAGCTGATGATGGCACAGCAAGCCAGGATAGGAATATTTTCTTCCTAACTGTGACATTACTGCCATTAGAATTGTTGTCCCCTTGAGATTAAGACAACTGAAGTTTCTATCAAAAGTATACACCCATTGTGCACCCAGTTTCTTTACACAGAACAGGAATTTAACAAATTGCAAGGCACACAGCTCTGTTTCTTGTTCATATTAATAAGAAATGCAATATTTAAACACTACACCAATCTTTTTTTCAGATAAAAAGTCAATCCAATTACTGTAATACCAACAAGTTATAATGTAAAACAAGGGAAAGACATTTTTGGTAGCTTCTGTGAGGCTATCATGTACATCCTTTTTATTATGGTGTGTTCTTCAGAATCCTGGATCTTCACATAATGCTCATGACATTATAAGACTACTGCTACAGCTATGTGCTGTTATATATGATCAGATGGGAGGCCACTAAGAGTTTAAGCTAGGTCATAGAATCTATTTCACATTTCCACTACAGAATTCAAGGTAGCATAAAAATCATGTACTCCCCTCCAGCCTTCATCCGTTGTTAGTCTGGAGACTGGCCCAAGGTCTTACAATGAGCTTCACAGATGACCTGACATTTGGAACTACTACAGTGTAAGCTGGCTTAAACTGGCACATGTTGTCTCTAAAGTTAAAAGTCAGTGTGGAGACCCTTGTTTGAGTTAAGCAAACAAATCAACAGTAAAGCAAATAGCCTGCTTGAATTTTCAGAGAATAATTTCTAAGTGGACTTGCTTTGGGGTTGGTGGGTTAGAAAGCATCCCATTCTTCTGATAGGGTAAAGAAATAATCAATGAGCTGCATTTGTAAATTTGTATTCAAGCACCTTTTCACTGTTTATAAATATTCATGTTATCTAAGGCACTCAGGCACTTTTCTAGGAATCATGTCCACATTATACGTCTAAATACTGCAGTGCCTCATGCCTCTAGGATACATGTTGTGATGGAAGCTGTGTAGCATTTGGAATCTGCTGGTGACAGTCAAGCTCCATGGTTCCCAACATGGGGCACACACCACACAGGGGGAGTAATTAGATTTTTAAGGGGGCAATTTGATGAGTTATTAAGCATGAATGGTCTTTTTTAAAATAAATAAAAAATAAAAATAAAATAATGAGTTATTAAGCATGAATGGTCTTTTTTAAAATAAATAAAAAATAAAAATAAAATAATGAGTTATTAACTATGAATGGCCTTTTAGGCTTCCTCTACGTGAATAGGAGTTCACTTTTTGAATAATAGGAATTATATGTCGGGGGGGGGCAGGATTTTAGAGATGCTTAGGTGGGACATGGCCAAAAATATTTTGGTAACCACTAGTCTAGCTCATACCAGAAGAAAAGTATAACTAGAGAGAAAACATAGAGTCTTCCTCAAGCATTTCTCCATTTGAATACTGTTGTGTGGAAAGAGAGTAGGGCTATATATGGTAACCCTATACCTTGGAGACAGCTGATGTATACTTGCTAGTAGCAGTAATTTAACCTTTAGACCTTCCCCAGCACAAGGATAGCATGTGGCTAGAACCTGCTGGGGTGAAACACTGAGCTAGGCTAGGTCTCATGACTTCGCCATCCAAAGTCATAAGCTAGGAGTAAATAATGTCCAGATAAGCCAGACTTACATTCCACAGGATACCCTGCACTTAGCTAAAAAAATCAGTTTCTAAAATCTTTACTCTTAAACTAAACAAGTGACCAAATCTGGATAAGGTGTTTTCACATAAATTTATGTGCTCTTCAACAACAGTCTATCTTTACTGAACAATGTAAGGCAAGATAAAACTTTCATGCAAACCTCTTGTCTAAATAAACAAAGCAATTAATCAGCATAGCATCATGGACCCACTGTACAAAACTAATCAATGTCTTTCAATAAGTTCTAGTTGGATCTTATGAAAGGAGAAGGAATCCTCTTTTAAGCCTCTCTCAAAGAGTCAGAATTTTCTTGCACGTTATTCATCAACCCCAGCCCTGGTTGTTGATGTGCTGCCAAAGTTTCTTCTGGGAAATTTGTTCCAGGTCCAATAATGTTCCATCCTACCCAAGCTTTTAGGTTATAATTAACACTAAATAATCATAATAAACATCATCATCGTGCACCCTACAATAGGGTGCCTGGAAAGAAATCTAAGAAATGTGCTTCATAGAACATGGTTGTTGTCAGGATATAAGGTTATGTCCAGTTGGACATGCTCAACTTATGATTCTTCAGAAAGGCCTTCATATGTGCTATAGCTGTGTGTTAACTGTACCAGCTAATCAACCCTCCCAAAAGACTGTTTTGTGTGACTCTTTTACTCCCAAACTTCACAAGGAATAGCTTCATGTGAAAGGTGTTTCCTGCTGTGGATTAATTATCAGTATATAAATAATAAAGTATTTATTAATGTTTCAGAATATCAACATAAAAAGGGAATTATTTTTCATCCCAAGAGATACATTTCAAACACTCTCCCCCACCTGTTCTGTAAAATAAAATCTGCTCTACATAAAACACAGAGGGTACGAGTCCCTAATCTGTATTGTTAAGAGTAAGTGACATGCCTATAATAATGTAGTACAGTAATTAGATGATATTTAATGTCAGATGCCAGTTAATGACGGGCATCATAAAAATCAAACAGCACCTTTTAACAAGGGCTGCATTGGTGTGTGAAACAGCTCTGCCAAAAGCTTTGTTTTAAGTTTACGAGCTTAATTCATTAGCTTCTTTTTAAATAAATAAATGTCAAGATCCTAAAAGTTCCAAGTGAATCAATATGACCTTCAAAAAAATGTATCAAGACTTCGATTCCTTTTTTGAAAGAAGACTCATCCACTTTCTGACCATTGATGGGATTTCTTAAAAAAATAATTTTAACAACTGCTCACTTAAAAGAGCCCCTGCTATGCATGGAAAATGGATTCCTAGCTACTCCAACTAAAGCGGTCTGATACCAAGTAGTGGACTGCAATCTCTGGAAAAGCACCCATTCAACAGACTTGTCCACCTGGAGGCAGTTTGTGAGCTTCCTGAAGCACTTAGCTTGCAGACTTTTAGGTTTTGAGGCTTTAAAGTAGAGGTTGTTTAACAGCTTGTTAGGAATGCTGTGGATCTCTCATTCAAGAAACTTTGGACTAGATGGTCTATGGGCTTCCTTCCAAATCTACAGTTCCAATATTCTATGAGATATGCACCCATTTCCCTGTGCTAACCCACTATCAGGATCAAGAACCATAGACTCAGAGAACCAGAAGGGACTGCAAGGGTCATCAAATAGAGACCTCTTCCAAAGCAGGAAAACTTCAGCTAAAGTATCCTGATAGATGGACAGCTGTTTATACATTCCCAGTGAAAGAAATGGCATCTTCCAAGTCTGTCCATTCCACATTGAGCAGCTCATACTATCAGTGAGTTCTTCAGAATATCTTGCAGACAGTTTCACACAGTTATAAAGCTTAGAAAATAATTTGAATTGCTTGCTGTCACTTTCTGTTTTCTCTCCCTTATCTCTGCCCCCAAGTTTACACCTCTTCCAATTAGCATGCAACCACTGTTGGGTAAAGTGATTTAACTCACTCAGGGATGTGTGATGACCAGTTGCTTTTCTATTAAAGCCTTCTCTTTTGATGTGGAGCTGACAGCGCCCAGCTCTTCCCTCATTTCTGTGTATGTTGTGCTCATAATGTTTTCTGACATTCCCTCTCTTTTCAAAACAATCAAGCTCTCTCTGTGTATGTGTGTGTTTCAATCCATCTGTTTTGACTCCTGACTAAAGGAAATAATCCTTTGGATATAGAGGGAATGGAAGAGAGCAAGCAGCTTAGAACCAGAAATAAAGCAGAAGAAAAGAATCCCTTTGCTTAAAGAGCACAAATTAATCCCAAAGTGAATCCAGTAAGTGACATGAAACCACTTGTTATCACTAGCCATTAAACTTTGAAAGCTGCTCCATGAAAGAGGGAGTGGGGAAGGGAGGCAAGAGGAAAGGACATTAGTGAGCAGAAGGAGGCTCTGAGATGTTGTGTGTATGTTTGCAAACCAATTCAGAGTCTTCACTGGTGAATCTAAATAGCTGTCCCAGCCCCATCTTTTATTTGCCTCTGTAAGTGATACTCAAGTTTATACTGGAGCAATATAGCTGGTACCTAAGGAATTCACCTTCTACCATTCATTTTCAATAAAAATAAGGTCTGATAACTATTTGCAGCCCACAATAATATGCATCTTTATGTTAATTTTCAACAACTTTCAGAAGTGGAACTTACTGGGGATGATCTTTTTTCTTTTTTTCTTCTTCTTTTTTTTTGCCTTCTTATACTACAGGATGGACTTTTCTGGGGAGCCATTTTGGGCTCCCCAGAAAAGGTGCAATGGCTAGAGGAGTGGCGGCGGCAGCCTTTCCTTGGTGCACCGCCGAGCCGGGCCAGGCCAGGCCAGGCTGCGCTGCCGGGCTAGGCTGTGCTGCGCTGCGCTGCTGGGCCCAGCCAGGCCAGGCCGGGCTAGGCCGTGCCACTGTGCCACTGCACCGCTTTGCCACCATGCTGCTGCTGTTCCTGCTCTGCTTGCCTGCCTGCCTGCTGCTCCCTGACCCCAGGGGTAAGTGATGGGTTTGTGTTTGAGGTGGGTGGGTTTTATGTAGTAAGTTTTTATGTGTATTTAATGTCTATTTTAAATTGTATTTTAATTTGTATTTTTATGTTTTTAAAGTCTCCTTAATTTGTATTTTTATGTGTTTGTTATTTTCTATTTAATGTCTATTTAATTTGTATTTTTATGTCTACTGTATTTTTATTTTAAAAAAATATTTTTTATTTTTTACTTTGGCTCCGCCCACAATGTCATGACATCATGTTGTTGGCTCCTCCCATTACTTTGGCTCTGTCCACAGTGTGGTAGTAAATTTGTTGAAGCCCACCCCTGGATGAATACATGACCATAGTTGCTGGAAGAGTGACAGAAGGAAGGGCAACTGGGATGTGGCTGCAGTTCCTTTGTTCCTGAATAGTTTGAAGAGCTCTTTTGGACTAGTAGCTGAGAAACAGAGCATGCTTTAACCTCTCAGGTATACTAATTTGGCCAGGCTTGCTCCATATAATGCAGACTGGAAAGAAATCTTCCAGCTGCTAAACCTTTTTTATGGGATTAAAAAACCTGAGGAAGAAAAGCTATATCAGACCAAAAGCTCTGGTCTACACTCATATTTCCTGCATATTTTCCAAAGGATGTCCCTTTACCTTCTTAAATTAAAAAAAAAGGGGGAGAGGGGAAGAGCTGGGTGTTAACAATTATTGTCACTGGGGACCAGGGCTGTAGCCAGGGGGGCCAGGGGGATCAAAAACCCTCCTGACCAAACAGCCCCTCTCCAACCCAACCCAGGATGCCAATGTTATATATCTGAGAGTGACATTGTTGCCCCTCCAGAAATTATTTTGCCCCTCCTGGAAATTTTTCGCTCTCCCTCTAGAATCCTGGCTACGGATCTGCTTGAGACCAAGGTCAAAATCATTCAAACTATGTAAAGGAAAGGCAGAAAAGAAAGTCTCTCTCTCTCTCTCTCTGTGATCAATTCATTTGAAAAATGGTGTTGGCAGACAGCCATACAGATTCCAAACAATCAGAAAGACAGAAAAGGGGGTGCTCAATCTAGTCAATCCTGAACACTAACTAGAACAAAAAATGAGTAAAGACACATTTAACTATCCAAAGAAACCAGTAAGGCTCTACATGCCACTTACAGATCACTCGCTGACTAATTCTGTCATTCACAATAGTTTTGGGGATCACTGTGGAGTAAACAGCAAGCATCTTGGAAAATTTATTTATTTATTTATTTATTTCTCACACTTGCTAACCCGCCCCAATCGGGCAAGGAAAAGGAATTGACTGACATGAACTGAAACTTCAGGACCCTGGATAGCTCCAAGACTAGAAACGCTGCAAAGCACACATTTAACTATCCAAAGGAAACAGTAAGGCTCCACATACCACTTACAGATCACTAGCTGACTAATTTTGTGACTGACTGAAGTCTCTGAAGCAGATATTTAAGAGGACTTCTTAATAGTGGGAGTATCCATGAATTTCATGAGACAGCAACAGGAAGTGACCAGTGAAAATACAGAAGTGACCAGCAATGACAATATTGCTGGGGGAAGTTGGGACAAAGAAAACCTAACATGAGATGGGTTGACTCCACAAAGAAAACTCCAGTTGTCAGTTTGCAAGGCCTGAGCATCACTTACTAGAATGGACAATAATGCTAGGATGGAGGGAGTGGTGTTGCCTAGGAAGGAAGAACAATTTAGCATGAGATGCTCTTGGTTTACAAGGTTTGAGTAGGGCTATTAATGATGTGGGACTGCAGTGGCTTAGTGGTTAAGACACTGAATTTGATGACTGGAAGGTCAGCAGTTTGAGACCTGAGTGCTGCACAAAGGAGTGAGTTCCCATCTCTGCCCCAGTTCCCTCCAACCTAGAAGTTTGAAAGCAAGAAATTGCAAGGAGATAAATAGCTACCACTTTAATGGGAAGGTAAATGATGTTCTGTGCACTTCGGTGTCTAGTCATGCCTGCCACATGTCGACAGAAACATCTGCAGATGCAGACAGAGCTGACTCTCTGGCAGTAAACAGAGATGAGCACTGAATCCTAGAGTCGAATACCAGGATTTCAGCCTGTATTGTATGCTCCCTCTCCCCCCCCCCCTGCTTCAGAATAAATAAATGTGGAATGTTCTTTAAAATAAAAAAGTCTTCAACATTTTCATAATGGTGTACTTTTAAAAAGAGCAAAAGCTGACCTTTAAATTTTTTAAAAAAGTACAATTGATCCAACTTACATTTTCACAAGCCAGCAGTCATTTACTTTGGCATTTGCTCTTTTTCCTTTGGAAAAGCAACAACAAAACACACACCATGTGGCATGATTTTTGAAGGCAGTGATATTCCTGCCATATGATTTAAAGGCAGAGCGAGAACCTGTGGAGTGATGATTATTTGTCCCTTTATTCCTGCTTATAGCCATACTTCCTCTACATTCAAACTCTATTAACATGTCTGAAAGATCATTAGTACTGCATTTAAGAAGAGCGGTTTCTCAGCTGAATTATGCCCTGAGACAGCAGAGCAGTGATGGGATGTAACAGGTTCTCACCAGTTCGCCAGAACGGGTAGTAACTTTCTCCAGTGTTCTGGAGAACCGGTAGCAGCTTTTGGGGAGAACCACCTTCGGGGCTTACCTTTTCACTGGTTCCCCCACTGTGCATGCACACCAAGCACTTGGAGTGCATGCATGCCTACAGTGTTTGGCGCATATGCACGACCTCCTTGCTGTCCTCCCTAGCTGGGAGGGGGAAGAGAAGCTGCTAGCCTGAAGCTCCTTATAGCCTGCTCCCCAGGGTAAGCGACTCACCTTTGGATGTGGTGCGTCTGAATGTATTTTAATGTGTATTTAATACCTTTACCATATTGACGTACTACCACAGTTCCTAAAAAGGCCTGGTGGTCTGGCTTGGGGTTTTTAAGCAAAGTCTTGGAGTTACCTCATCAATAAGCTACACCTGTGCTGTTCCAATTGCTGTTTCAATTGGAGAACCCTTAAGGAGGTACAGCTGTTTTACATTTACATTAAGGCATATTATCCTAGAGAACTGGTACGATGACCATATCCGTCTTGCAACATGGTGCTGTCCAGGCACTTATACTAACAGTTAAGTGATAGGTTTGTGTTTGGGGTGGGTGGGTATATTTTAATGTATTTATTTATTTATTTTTATTTAATTTATTTACGGGTTTGTGTTGTGGGTGGGTGGGTTGAGGGGTGTGCTTATTTTTATTTTTTCTTTGGCCCCACCCATGACATGATGTCATGATGTTAGCTCCACCCACACTGTGATGACGTCATGGTGGGGTAGTAAAATGTTTGACATCCCACCACTGCAGCAGAGACTAACTTTCTATCAAAGTCAGCAGGGTGGCTGCTCATACATATCCCAAGAGGGAGTTTAATCCCCTAACTTTAATACGTGTATACTCATATAAATGTCACAAAGGCATAAGTACTCTTTTTCTACATAACAATGTGGTTTCATAGTGGGGCTGCAGTGGCTCAGTGGTGAAGAAGCTCACCTTGTTAGTTGGAAGGCTGGCAAGTCAGTAGTTTAAGACCTGGGTACTGCATGACAGATTGAGCGCCTGTCTCTGTCCCAGCTCTTGGGGACATGAAAGGAGCCTCATTTGGGCATTCCCTGAGTGGAGTTTCTTCCACAAAAATCCTTTCAACCCAGAATAATTTCTGACACAAAATTATTATTGGTCCAGTACAATCTGTAGATAACACCTATCAGCAATATTTACTAAGTATCAGTGAGATACATAATCTGACAATGCTCTACCTCAGACTGATTTTAGACAATTCTATTACAAGGTTATAATTTTATTTACAGCTATAAATGAATCTTTGTGTTCTGATGCAATCCAATGAATACAGATAATTCCATTTTAAAAAAATTTCTGGTTTAAGTTAAGGGTTTACTATCAGTGATGGGATGTAACAGGTTCTCACCAGATCGCCAGAACCGGTAGTAACTTTCCCCAGTGTCCTGGAGAACCGGCAGCAGCTTTTGGGGGGAACTACCTTTGGGGCTTACCTTTTCACTGGTTTCCCCACTGTGCATGTGCGCCAAGCACTTGGTGTGCATGCACGCCTACAGTGCTTGGCGAATATGCACGGCCTCCTTGCTGTCCTCCCAAGTGGGGAAGAGGAAGAGAAGCTGCTAGCCTGAAGCTCCCTATAGCCTGCTCCCCAGAGTAAGTTACTCACCTTTGGATGTGGTGTGTCTGTGTGTATTTTAACATGTATTTAATACCTTTACCTATATTGACGTACTACCATGGTTCCTAAAAAGGCCTGGCAGCCGGTTTGGGTGGGTGGGTGTATTTTAATGTAATTTTTATTTATTTATTTATTTTATGGATTGGTGGGTGGGAGGGCAGGCTGAGGTGTCTGTGTGCGCGCGCACGTGCTTATTTTTATTTTATTTTATTGTTTTATTTTATTTTTAATTTTTTTCCTTTGGCCCCACCCACGACATCATGACATCATGACGTTAGTTCCACCCACACTGTGATGATGTCAAATTTTGACATCCCACCACTGTTACTATGTTCACTTATACTCCAAAGTGCTGGAAAATTTCAGCTCTCACTGGCCATGACATTAAAAGACCTGCTATTTAGGTTATGTATATACAATAGTACTGTATCACAGTTTGAGGTTAATTCCAGCTGTATCACTGTTTTGGAGAGGGATAGTTGCCAGTCACATAATGGTTGATCTAAGTCCTGGATTTGCCTATCCACTGAATTTGGCACAACGCAACTGAGAATTATCATTCTGTGTTACAAACACTCAACATCCAGCAAATGCCTTCTATACAGAATGACAGAGTTGGCAGGGACCTTCAAGGTCATCTAGCAAGTTCCTGCTGAGTAAATAATAATATGAATTAGATATGGGTGTCTACCACCCAGGGGTCATGTTGGCTTAGTGGTTAAGATGCTGAGTTTGACAACCAGAAGATTGGCAGGTCAGCAGTTTGAGACCTGAGTACTGTGTGACAGAATGAGTTTCTGTCATCTGTCCCAGCTCCTGCAAACCTAGCAGTCTGAAAGCAAGAAATTGCAAGTCAACAAATAGGTACCAATTTTCTGGAAAAAATAACACCATTCTGTGCACTCCAGTGTCAGGTCATGGCTGCCACATGACCATAGAAACATCTGCAGATACTGGCTCTTTGGTTATAAATGGAGTTGAGGACCGCCAGTCTAGCGTCAGACACAACTGGCTTTTGAGCAAGGGAGACCTTTATCTTTAACTATCACCCAGTTCACTTCAGTCTGAATTATTCCTCTTAAATATCACAACCACTTTGCTTCAAGCTGATCTATAGCCTGCCAGCTTCAAATTGTTCCTGCATATTCCAAAATATTTGTATAGGTTTGAATAGTAAAAAAAAAACAACAACACTTCACAAATGGGTAAAATAAAGGGCCCTGGCATGGGAATGGGTTGGAGGGTAAAACTAAGTGTGATTGATGATTCTTGACCTCCAAACCTTCCATCAGTTTCCCTCATTCTATCCTTCTGTCAGCCTGGAGGCAAAACATTTAGATTGGGTTCCTAAACTTTTTGGGTCATGGTCTGGTCACATGGTTCAGGGGGCTAGCCACTATGTCCCATGGGCGAGATCCAGTGCCTGGTGCCAATTCATCTGGCCTGCAAAACCCTAGTTGCTTCTAGAGGTGGAAATAAAATGCACCCGTACTGGCATGTTTTGCTTCCGGGAGCGACGAGGGTTTTGCAGGCCAGATGAATTGACATCAACGGCCAGATCCAGCCTGTGGGCTGTAGTTTGGGCACCCCTGATTTAGATAGTTGTTAGGATCTGTTCCTGATGCTGCTTCCACCCCACTCAACTCACACAGAATGGGACAAATTTAACATACATAGACACTAAATCCACTGGACTGAGATCTGCAACCTAAATTTATTTATTTTTTATTTATTTAGAATGGCAGAGGATAGAGGAGCCTGGAGTGTGGTGGTCTATGGCAGTGATGGCAAACCTTGGCACTCTAGGTGTTCTTGGACTTCTATTACCAGAAGCCCAAGTCAGCATTCCTGATCAGGGCTTCTGGGAATTGAAGTTCCAGAACACCTGGAGTGATACGGTTCACCATTACTGGTCTATGGGGACACAAAGGGTTGGACTCAACTATGTGACTGAACAATAACAACAAATTTAAAATTAAATTAAACAAATTTATTTAGTTAGTTATATATACAGTCACACACCCCACACACCCTTATTTTGAATATGTTGCCCTAGTGAAATGTTCACCAATTAAATGGGCAGGTAATAACCTCCCAGGGATTCCAAGACAAGGGTTTCTAGGACAGCCTAAGCTTTTCACTGCCTTTTGAGCTGTCAATCTTCTTCAGCTTTGTGCTTCCTGGTTCTATTATAGAATTTCTTTCATATTCTATGTTTTTGGTATTTTTTAAATGATTAATATTTACAATCCTCTGAAGTGCCAAAGCAATATTGAATACTTTGGAGAAGCCTGCTTTGATTGGCCCACTGCTTCACACTCCAAATTGCTTCTAAAATGGAGAAATATTACCACTTTACTTTAGAATCCAAATAAAATTTGGAGCCAAATTACATTCCTAATTTTAATTTTGACAGTTGATGGTCTTGTGGCAGCATTTTGAACCCTCTTTTGAACTAAAAACTAGCTCATCCAAAAAAAGTCATATAACCCCTCTCAAGTAAAAACTTAGCAGCATATTATACAAATACAGAAGTAGAACCATTACACTGCATGACAATGATTTTTGTACTGGGAAAAACACATGTGATTCACACTATATCAAGTGTGTTGATTCCAAATCTGTACTCAGAATTTGCCTATCATGTATGGATTTTAAGGCATGCTATAGCTGTTCAAATGGTCAGTAATTGGGTAATGAATTTTTACATTACAACAGTTGCAGCTACCACTATGCCTGCTGCCACCTTAGCTGAACCACATCCCCTGGTGGCATGCATGTTTCAGCAGCGGTCAGGCATGTCTGTACCAGTCAGTAAGCTGATGTCAGAAATAGGTACTGGTATCTAAGATAAGATGGACCAAGGGCTTGTTTTTAGTGTGAAACCATCTTATTGGATAGTACAGCTAGGCCATAGTGAGTCTGTTTTGGGCTAAAGATGAGTAGATGCAGCTGTGTTAATAAACCGGACAATTTTTGCTACATTTTTAGCAAATATACCCCATGTGATCAACGCAAGAACCTAACCAAGAGGGTGAAATTTGCTAACTTAAGATCCTGACATCCTAGGCAGAATCAGACTTCAGATTTGTATTCAGCGTACTTGATTTAGTATAGGACACATGGATTAGACCAAGTAGCAGACAATATTAATTTTTTTGTGATGCAGTGTTATTTCTAATGCAACTTATACAACTCTTTCTCAGAAATTTGTCCATTTCATTGATTGATCATATTTTAAATGACAATGTATTTGAGCCTTGGATTATGTGAAATATTTACTTTAGTTCCCTCCATACTTTTTATTTTTGTACAGTTTTTATCAGGTTATGTAGCTGGAGGAGGAAGAGTAAGAACAGAAGGAAAAAGCTTTTGGAAGCAGTTTTGGGTATGAATGTAGGTCTACTTGTTTTTGTTTTACAATTCTATAGGGAACATGTTCCTCCTTCAACTTCCTATCCAACTGCTGTTTTTCTTTGAAGTGGAAGCTCTTTGCCAAAGCATCACAAGAAATTTGCACCATTTGAGCTATTGAAAGATTTGACTATATTAGGCTTTTTAAGAAAAATAGTAAGGTTTCAAAAGGGTGGCATGTCTGTCAAAATTCTTTCTGAACTGTGTGCATCCGTAAAACACAAAAGGCAAAATCAGTCTGTGTCTTCCTATCAACTTCTTCCCCAGAAGAATATTAAGATCCTTTTAAGGGTCCTTCCTTCATCTAATATAAAACACCCTTGAGGCATTTTAGCAATTAAAATGAAGGAGTAGTTGCTTTCATGCTTTAATTTATACACTATTCAAACATTGATTTGGCAATGCTTTCATTTGGCTAAATTTGCTTGAACATAATGGAAACTTACATGTTTTCCTGTTCAAAATCGCAAATGTTTCTAAATGGCTGAGTTCCTCAATTCAAGCGAACTGGTAGTTTCCATCAGGCAGGAAAAAAAGTCATGTCAAATGGAGGAAAGACAATAGACTCTAGGATCATAGAGTGGGAGGCCATCAACACTTGGCTCAGTGTAAGAACTTTCAGAGCTGAAGCATCCCTAGCAAATGACTGTCTAACCACTGAGTGAAGACCTTCAGTAATGGAGACGAGCCTTAGTGCATAAGGCACAGACATAGCCACCAACACAGATGGCTTTGAAAAGGTGTTAATTTCTTCTTCTTCTTCTTCTTCTTCCATGTCCCAATCAAACCTGGACTGACAGATTAAGCCACTTTCTTGGCTTTGTTGTTGGCCAAAATTAAGTCCTCATCAGTGCATGTTTCTGGCAGTAGTCGGCAGACCAGTAAATGATCCAGATTTTGCATCTCTCCACATTCACAGTGTGTGCTGTTGTCCACCAGCAGCCCCACTTGAACATGTTGGGTCTTACATTTAGACAATCCAACCCTCAACCTATTCAGGTTCCTCCAAGTGATGTAGGGGAGGTGGAGTTCCTTAGCTATGTCCTTCTTTAATATTATTCCCTGTCCAGTGAGCAACTTGAAGCAAAAGGAAAACAAGTGGAGGGTATTGGATTACATACAGAAGACAGACAGCATCACCTGACCAACATGTTAACCATTTATTTTTTTGACATCTGTGATGTTACATCACTATTCTATGCTACAGATGAGGAGCTGGAGGTGCTGGAAGATATTTCCTTTCCTAAGTCTGTTTTATAGATGAATTACAGAAGTGAGATTTCCTTCAGTAGCAGGGCACATGCTTTACATAAAGAAGACCTGAAAGAAATAAGTAATCAATCGCTTACTTTAGTAAAAGCTTTAAAAATGAACAGCTATATTTGTAAGAGAATCTCAGAATCTTCAGTGTAGGCAGCTGGAAGGTAACACAAACACCAGGGCCCAGGACACTAGGTAACAAGGTCAAACTAGAAACTTATCACAGGCCAGAGTCAAAATCAAGCCTGAGATAGACAGACATTCAAGGTTAGTTCAGATGGCAAAAGCATAGTCCAAGCAAAGCAGAATTGTGACTGAAAGAGCAGACTGAAAGACGAGCTGGAGCAAGGCAAGGGTGGAGTTTAAGAAGTGAGGATCCCAGCAGGGCACAACAACAGTCCACAGGAACCTGAAATGGGCCAAAAGTCTTCTGTAGAAAGAATAAAAAACAAGACATGTTAGGAACATTCAGTAGACTTGCAATTGCTTGTCTCCTGGACCTCTTACCTTCTAGAAACCAGAAACAAGGCAAGAGATCCAGGAGCCAAACAACTGCAAGTCCGCTGACCTTCTTTGCTGAAGACTGTCAGCATCAATTGACAAACTGTTCTGGATACATATCTTATCCCATCTGCACTTTTAATAGATTCTCTTTCCTGTTTGATCTTTATAATTGCAAACCTAGTTTGGGGCTGGTATATTCCTAGCCAGAGACAGCTGTGATCTACTGGCAGCTGCTCCTAGTTGCTCCTGTGTGTCTCTACCTTTAAGAACTAATCCTTTGGCAAATTGACACTTCATTGCAGCATACATACTATACTTACATGAACATACTTAGGAAGTTATCTTAAACAGACAAGCCATCTACATAACATTACTAGGGGGATGACTAAAGAATGGCTAGAATTATCTTACATGGGAGGAGAGAGGAGATATTCCAAGCAACAGCAAAGACATTTAACAGAAATCTTCTATTTGTTCTGTTACCCCTTCAGGTGTCGAAGGAGATGCAAGGTTCTTGTTCTGGCACTTCAAGCAGCCTCCACCAGTGATATTTAGTGTTCTTGTAATATTCCTTTGATGTTCTCTGTCCACCATGTATGGTATGGAATTCCAAGATATTCTCTCCAAATGGACAAACCACTTTATGGGCAAACATACACTGTATTTTGTCTGTATGTAGTTTACAATTAACAGAAATGGGGGCATTAAAAACTATATTGAGCTGCATTGGTCAAGTCTTCATCCCCTATTTCCATCTAAATAGGATTTCATTTAGAGAAGGGAACAGTTTTGCATTGATTGATTGATTGATTGATTGATTGATTATGTTGCCTTTCTCCTAGCAACAGACTCAAAGCAACTTATAAATCATGAAAGAAAAAAAATACAAGAATTAAGAACAACTTACAAAAAGCACTTGAAATTATTAAAGAAGGAAATACTAAAATTACAAAGTGAAACTAAGATACAAAAGGATTTTTTTAAGACATGAAAAAGATGACTTCACAGCCCTAATTTAGACACTGTAGTTTCTGTTGTGCACTCAGGGCATGCTGAGCCCTGAGTTCACAAATTCTCTTCTCAGTTCTCCTCTTCCATGACTCTGGAAGACAAAAAGCATCTGCCTCTAGTTTTAACCAAACCATTCTAAACAGGACATTTGAACTCAGGAAATTATAGTGAAGCATAGTCAGGGAAAAAAATTAAGAGATCAACGTGAACTCTTAAAAATCAGCTTCTTCTCAAAGTATAGCTTAGCAAAACTTTTCTCAAAATTTATATCAGAAATATATGTTTTCAATTTAAAATTAGAAACAGAGGCTTCCAGTCTCCTCTGGCACATGAAAGGGGAGGAATGAGAAGGAGTGTATGAACTAAATGTTCAGTGTACCTTTCACTTCTGATGGAAAAGGATGGTTTCCAGCTGCATCTAAAAGAGGCCACTGAGTCATACATTCTTGATCCAAAGTTCAGAAATTGGACCTAGAATTCCATTTTCCAGTAATAAAGGAACGATGAAGTCACCATTACAATAAAACTTAATGGGGCATATCTTCACTTATGGTGTAACTGTAACTTTAAAGTTTCTTTTGTACTGACAAGGACAAAGCTTCTCCTAAAGGGCAAAGGAGGAATATGCATAGCTCAAGTTATGACTCATATTCTGTTGATGTAACAGCGTAGTAGAGGGAAGTGAGAGTAGCTCAGAGAACCCAGATATATTTTCAAAATAATTATTAGGCTCGTAGAACTATAACTTTACCTGACTGTTTTTGTTGTTGTTGTTCAGTCACACAGTCGATTCCGACCCTGTCCTCCAGGCACAATTTCTAAGCTCTGTCCAATCTCCAAATGGCCAAGGATAGCAATTTTTAGTTGCAGACCTATTCTTGATTTGTGGGGAGGAGAAATTTTGGCCCTTTGGAAGTTTTAACCTCCAGTTGTTATCAGACCTTACCCGTCATAGACAATTGTAAAAAAAAATGTGAAAATTCTAAATATTTGGAGGACCAAAATTCCTCTGTTTGTGCGTTACAATTTTGAACAGTAGAAATCACTTTGGAAAAGGGACTATGGAAGAAACATTAACTCACCTCCACCTTAAAATACTGTTTTTTGCAAACATGTTTTGTTCCTATATGTTCCACCGATAAAATAAGCATCATATCAGAGTGGTCTTCTTTCAAGACATAAGAAAATGGAAAGGTGATGTGCAGATGTTGCTCTTTGCTTTGCTTGTTTAAATTATTTATAATCTTGCTGTTGAGGGCATGATCTTATTGCCCAGGAAAAAAAAAACCTAATGCAAGATCAGAAGCAAAGCAATCAACAATATTGTTCTTGGGAAAGCTGTTATAAAAAGCCAATAAAAGCCAAGATAGCAACAGAATCACACCAAGTCCTGGCAGAACAAAAAATATTCTTTAAGATTCACCTCAAACTCTGATACAATGCCAATTGTAACTGTTAAGGAAGGGTATTCCAGGGACACCAGGAGAAAGTCTGAAGGAGCAGCCACCTGCTAAGGCTAAGAAGGACTGAAATGTGGTCTGTACTTTGCCTTCCATCATGGAGAAAGGCAATTTATGCATCTTCTAAGGCCTCAGTTTTATACTAACTCATCTGGAACGAAGTCCTATTGTATTCTATGGAACTCACTTGTGAACAGAGTCACATAAAACAGCGTTGTAAATAAAGATTGATGACCACTTTGAAAAAGCCTTTCTTCCTGGTACCCTGGTTTCCCTTACAAGTTGGTCAGACAGTGTGGGGTCCTATGGCAATTATTTCTTTTAAAACTATGTATGGTGTTGCATTGCTGATGGGCATCAGTCAATATAATATTGCAACTGAGATTCTGTCTTTAATCTTCTAGCAACTCTGAGCAAGATTTTGGAAAGCAAGGTTGAATATTAAATAGGTTTGTGGGTAAGTAATGCTATTAAGTTTCTCTTTATTATTGACCCATTTCTTACATTTGTATACTGCCCTACTGGCCAGAGCCACTCAGGGCCAGTGTACATCAAAACACCATAAATATACAGTGAAAAAGTTAAAATAGAATCATAAAAATTGATGTTAGGCAGACAGTTCTCACAGGAGCAAAACCAGAAAAATGCATTTCTTCATTATTAATTACACTGATAGAGTGACTTTCCTGATGGGAGTTCAAGGTGAGGAACATGATTCAAGTCTCATGGACCATATCCTCCCTACTGCCCTGTAAGGTAGGTGAAGCTGGGAAGTGAGTATGGGATGTTTTTTCAGCAACATATAAAAAACACATCATTTAGAAGCTGTTTCCCCTGACTCCTTGTTCTCAAAGGCCTCTGTTGTGCTCCAGTAAAGAGCCCATAAAATCAAAAGCTTCTTAGACATGATAGATCAGATACCAAAATGTTTGTTTTCCTTTTGTTCCCCTTGTTTCATTTCTCATGGTTGTGATCCAGTGGCCTGACTGATATGCTGGCAAACAATTTAGCAATGATGTCTGTCAGGAGGATCAGGAGAAAGACAGAACATCCAAGAGGTAGGGCAGTTTTCTGTCAGTTTTAGAGGAATTTTGAACCTCTAAAACAAACCAAAAAGCAATTGAAAGTCCTGTCCCCCCCCCCCCCCGCTGTTCCTGCTGCTGGATCTCGGATCCTTCCCTCCTCCTTTAAAAATAAAAGTATTGATTTATGTCATTTCCGCCCACCTCATTCCTTCCTTTTGCCACTCCTATTCTTCTATTCCTGCTTGAACAAGAAGGTTTCACCCAGGAATAAGATCTTTGCTCGCTAGCCAGTTGTATCTGACTCTAGGGTTTGGTGCTCATCTTCATTTGCAGCCAAAGAGCCAGCACTGTCTGTGTCTGCAGCTATTTCCATGGTCATGTGGCTGGCATGACTAGGTGCGGTATGATCTTTCCAGCTGAAGTCGTACCTGTTTATCTATTTGCAATTTCTTGCTTTTTAAATGCTAGGTTGGCATAGGTGGGAGAGAAAAAGTGGCAGGTAGAGTATAAGGAGACTCCCATCAGGGATTTAGTGTGTGAATTCAATGTGTGGAATTATGCTCATTAGTTCATTTATTTCATTTATTTCATTCATTAGTTAAGGGTGATGTTTCAAATGGGGGAAAATAAAGACATTATGTTCATAAAATTAAGGTTCGCATAAAATGTTCATAAAATCTAAGGTTTTTTGAGCTAAGGTAAAGGTCATCCTTGATCAAAAGCTAGTCATATCCGACTCTAGGTTTCAGTGCTCATCTCTGTTTATAGCCAAAGAGCCAGTACTGTCTGTGTCTGCAGACATTTTCATGGACATGTGGCAGGCATGGAATGCTGTTTGTCTTCCCAGCAAAGTGGTCCCTATTTATCTTCTTGCAATTTCTTTTTTCTTTTTGAATTGCTATGTTGTTTTAATCCAAAACCCGAAATCCCAATTTCATTTGTGTTTATTTTTTATATTTTATTTTTCAATAAAGATGTTTTTAACCTTTATTTTTCATTCTCCCAGATTCTACCCACTATACACACAACAATTTATCACAGGTGAATAACTGCAAAGGATCTATTTTAAATAAATATTTCAATAGTTAAACTGCAAAGAAAAAGAGTTTTTCCTTCACGGTTCCTTGAAAGCAATTCTTCAATAAGAGGGAAAGCCAAAAAGGAAACTGGTTATGACTTCAAAGGAGAAACTTGCTACAGTGTATCCATTCTCACAACAGTGTGAGAGGGATTCTTTTTTCAAGAAAAGAAGATTAGAAAGAAAGTGTTTTTTGTTTGTTTTAAACCTTCATAGAGAATGTTTCTTAAGTCCGATCCAAATTATATAAGTAGCAAAATAAAGGGTATTCTGTCCTCTTTCAAGCGCACTTTAGATCACCTCAATTGCTCCCGGAAGCGGAAATAAAACATGCCCATCTGGGTGCATTTTAATTCCATTTTCTGGAGCGATGAGGGCTTTGTGGGCTGGATGAATTGGCGTCAGGGGCTGGATCCAGCCCATGGGCCACAGTGACTGGCCCCCTAAACCACGTGACCAGTTCATGGACTGAAAAGTTTGGGCACCCCTGCTTTAATTTATCAAAGTCAAAATGTGGAAAAAACAATAATCAATATTTGTACTGGTAGATTGCAGCCTGAATAGTAAAGGAATAGATTTACTCCAAGATTTCCCTTAAAGGAATCTAATCTCAAATGCCATGATGAATTTTTATAAGTTTTATTAAAAGGGGGGAAATACAAGAAAAATAACAAAATAAAAAGAAGATTAAAAATGGGTTAAAGGTTTCAAAATTCCACAAAAAAAAAATATAGATTTAAATAGACATCAAGGACATCAAAAATAACAATATCTATCTCAGAGGTGCCCAAACTACAGCCTGCATGCCAGATCTTGCCCCGATACCAATTAATCTGGCTCATGCCACCCTTGTTGCTCCCAGATGCAGAAGTAAAACAGACAATGCTGGTTCTTTGGCTAAAAACAGAGATGAGCACTGAACCCTAGAGTCAGATACAACTGGCTTTCTAGCAAGGGCAACCTTTACCTTTACCTATGGCCATTTGCTCATGCTAAAAGCAAATAAAAGCTTCAGTTACAGGAAAAACAATGTTGTGACCTCTTGTTCAGTAAAAACCATAGACCTTCTTCTTCTTCCATGTCTAGTCCAGGTGTGAAACATTCATTTGTAACAGTTATTTCAGAGCTCTTGGGTGTGGGTGGGGAGCAATTGCTAAATGAAACTGCAGTGTAGGATGTGAACATTAAATAAAATCTTCTGTCCAGTCTAGTCATTGTTCAGGAAAAAGGTGCCCATATGGATGCATTTTACTGTCAAGGGCAGTGTGGGCTTGATGAATTGTTAAGGGCAGCATGTGCTTAATTAATTGGCATCAGGTGCTGGGGCTGGCCCATGGGCTATAGTTTGGGCACCCGTGGTTTAAGCAGAGAAAATGGCAGCTTAAAATCTATCTCATCCTGTTACAAAACAGATGGCAAGGCATGTTTTATTTCCTTTTCTGGTGGAAGGAACCACATGACTGGCCCATAGCCTGAAAGGTTTGGGCATCCTGATCTATCTCCTAGTATCTATACTTATGCTCAAGAAAGCCCCTTAGATTCTTAGGAAAGATCCCCCTGTCCTATTTGTCTAGTCTAATCTTGCATCTCTGGCTTAACTTGTACTTTGGAGTGTTACTATTTAGCCTGTTATCTGGTTGTCCTTGGTCTTGGTGCTCATGTTATATGTCAGCTGTTCATGCCCCAGATCCTGACATGGAAACACTGAGATGTTTTGCAAATTGCCAGGCTGACCAGGAGGCTCTTCAATCTTACTCGCTGCTTGCTTCTTTATTCTGCTGCAATACAAGGGGGGATGGGAAAGTGCAAAAGGACACCTGGTAATATTGCACACTTAGTGCCACTCATATAACACTATGGGCCTGTAGGGCTCCAGTGATAAAGCTTCTAATTTGAACCAGGTTTCTCTGACTAATATGCAGTTGAGTGTAGATTGATCAACTCTGAATAAGATCTGCCTGAATGCTTCCCTATCATTCCTTGATGTTTTCTAGATTACCAGCCCTGCTGATTTAGTGGCACATCAAAATACTTCTCACGATTTACAAAGATTAGTCTATTGGCAGGCTGTTAAATCATTTGAAAGGTCTTTGTACACCTTTCAAGTGAGCTAAGGTCTTGACCATCAGCTCTTTTGCACAAAAAGCAGAGCAAAAGAAACCTCTTTCTTTAATCAGTTGAATTTTAGCAGTTTTTCCATCTGACCTGTCTGCACATTGGTTTCCTCATACGTGTGTGGAGAAGAATAGGGAGAAAACAAATTGAGACACCGAACTATATTGGCCTTTATTAATAATATACTTAAACTGAACTCCTGCATTATTTAATCATCAGGATGAATGTCATTTGGAATTCTTTTGAATTGCCAATATGACTTTTTGATCAGTGCAATGTAAAAGAGAACAGGGTATGCAAAATTTACAAAGTGAAATTAAAACACGATACCATGTCAACTACCTGAGCAGGAGTGAAGGAATCTTCTTGGCAGATCTGGAGGTTGATAGGTTAGATAACTGCCTGGTAGAGGAAGGTTACAATCCACAAAAACTCTGACTTTCCCACAAAACCTCTGACTTTCCCCTATCTTTGAGAAAAGGTGGGTGAGGAATTGTACCTGACCAGATGGAGACAAATGCTGCCTCCATTTTACTGGTGTGGAACGGGAAGTGTGTGCTATAGACCTACATGAGCTTTGTAGGATCATTAAAAAAAATCTAATTTGTTCTAGTCCTACATAGTTAATTACAGTTGCTGCTTCTTTTGAAAAGTAATGTCAATTTTTCAAAAGGAATTAAATAATTACCTATTAGTTCATTAGAAAAAACCTTACATGCATCCGAATGCCATGGTCCTGTGTCATTTTCTTATCTCATTTTTGCCACTCCATCCCCCCAAGGAAGAGCCAAGTGACCATTTCTTTAGTAAAAACTTGGGCCACTTTGTTGAATTAAACAGATTATAACACAACATTAATATGACCTACAATGTGGCATCATAGTGTGAAAATGGCCAGTTATTTATGGTAACACCTGCCCATCTTGCCATAACTGGTTATTCAATGTGGAGGGTGGTCCCCTACACATCACACACTTTTAGGATACAATCACGTGATGCAAGGCTGTCTAGCCTGCTATCACAATTTTAGGTCTGTGAGGGCCAGTAGATGCCACCAGCACCTATGAATTTCTGGGTGAAGAGAGGACCCCTGCTCTCAATAATCCAGTTCTGGGTAATTTAGATCACCATTTCCCACACTACCGCCACAGTGACTGGTTTACAACACTAACCTCACTCTCCCCCACGTAAGTATGGACTGGGCAAAAAAACCACCATCACACGTGCCAATTAATGATGGTCACCCTGAAGCGACCACAATTCACACTTAGGTTAAAGAGAGGGAAGGAGGGAAGGAGGGACAATTGTCAACAGTTCTTGGAATGAAAGAGAGAGGGTGAGACGGGAAGGAGCCACCCTTATATACGGTACCTATCTCCTCCCCACTACACTGGTGGCCACTAATGTGGTCACCTGCCTTGGGGAGCATCAGCGGTAAATCACGTGCATCCGTTATCCCGAGTGCCACAGCCAATCTGATTGTCACTTGGACATCCACAACATAAGATGAGGCAGCAGCATGTACCGGCACCTCTGTCATGTTATAGTCTTTATTTGTCATGTGTTAATAGGGACTGCGGTGGTTTAGTGGTTAAGATACTGGACTTGATGAGTGGAAGGTTGGCAGGTCAGCAGTTCAAGCCCTTCGTACTGCATGACAGAGTGAGCTCCTGTCTCTATCCCAGCTCCTGTCAACCTACCAATTTGAAAGCAACAAGTTGCAAGTAGATAAATAGGTACCACACTGGTGGGAAGGTAACAGCATTCCATGCCCTCCAGTGTCTAGTCATGCCTGCCACATGTCCATAGAAACATCTGCAGATGCAGACAGTGCTGGTTCTTTGGCTATAAACAGAGATGAGCACTGAACCCTAGAGTCAGATAAGACTGGCTTTCTAGCAAGGGTAACCTTTACCTTTACCTATGCCATTTGCTCATGCAAAAAGCAAATAAAAGCTTCAGTTACAGGAAAAACAATGTCGTGACCTCTTGTTCAGTAAAAAACATAGCTCTTCTTCTTCTTCCATGTCTAGACCAGATGTGAAACTGCCGAAATGAAGGCACCTTTTGGTAAGTTCATTCTTCAGTTCCTTTCACTTGACGTAGTGTGAGAAAGATTAGCTGGCACCTTAAGGTTGCCATTACCAGGGTATGCCTGATTGTGGTTAAAAAATGCCACACTCTTCGAGGAGGCTCCTTCTGTGTAGCCTGCTATAGGGCTTAGTTGTTAGAAATGAAATTGTCACAAAGAGCTAGTCATTTGTAACAGTTATGTCAGAGCTCTTGGGTGTGGGTGGGGAGCAATTGCTAAATGAAACCGCAGTGTAGGATGTGAACATCAAATAAAATCTTCTGTCCAGTCTAGTCATTGTTCAGGAAAAAGGCGGAAAATTTTGAATGTGGAAGATATTATTGATTTACCCCATATTAAGGCCTGACCCAACAACAGATGAAGTATAATAGTTGCCTAGTGGAGCAGATGCTGGCTGGCAGCAAGAAAAGCATGAGAATAGATCTGTGGATGCCCTGCCCTGCCTATACCCCTAAAGTTGCCTCAGGTTTTGCAGAAAATATGTTTACTTTCAGGGTTAAAATAAAATTCCGCCACTCATCTGGTGTACACATCTGGTACACAGAATGGAGGTGTAACATTTATTTATTTATTTTGCATGAATCTTACAGCAAAATGCCTTGGTCTCAAACATACACACTTCCAACCAGATTAAGATTATACAATGGAGAAATAGCCTCAGTGCCTCTGTATACTTGTGTGTGCAAGTGAGAGACAGAGAATATTTTTTTTGGGGGGGGTTGAGGGGTTCACAGAAAGAACAGGATACTTTCAATGACCTTTAATCACTCACCCTAAAGCTTCTGGTCTCTGCAGCTGATCTAAACTGAAATGTCAACCGTGTCATAATTTTTCTGGCAAGTTAATGAGGCCATTCAGGTATCTTCAGTTCATCCCGAAGAAAACTATTCATTTACCAACTCACCATCATAAGTGCAATTGTTAAAAGAAAAAGGAACAGCTAATGACCTGATTTTTTGGTATCAACAATGAATAACTTGAACTAATTACCTTTTAATTTAAGAGATACATTTTTTTTTTTGCTCCATGAAGTCAATAACACCCTTGAGAAAATATGTTTACTTCCATTTATTATTGAGAAATAAAACAGTGCAGGTTGGACTCTCCCAATATTAGTACTAGTGAGAGACTTTGATTTCAATGAAGTATGTCATGGTAAAGAGGACAACACTGGTGTAAGAAGGTTGTTATACCTATACAGAAAAAGAAGAGGGTTTTGGTTTTATTCAGCACCCACACATAAAACAGTGTTTTTTGACTTTATGGATTTGTTGTGAGAAGAAACTCAGCCCAAGTCAAAAATATACACATTAACAAAACTTGCTGGGTACTCTAAAGGAATGAAATATGAACCTAATTATGTGTACTTGATCTGAAAGACCAGAAATGTTAACAACAGAAAAAATGTACAAAAATGCTTTATTCAATGGTGCTAAATATAAAATAATTGGAATGCAAAAATAAATGTAGAATATTAAGTTAAATGTGCATATTAAGAAACACTGAAACATATATATGGACTTGTCAGAGTCTTGTCACTCAATATAAACCACCGGCAGGAAGAAACTACCACTAAGTTTGGGCGATATGCTCTGGAATCAAGATTTTCACATCCTTACTGCATTTCCAGAGTTAGTCACAAGACTGCAAGTCTGACTTTTCTGGAGAAGCACAATCTTCTGAGAACGTGTTATAAACCTCCATCTAGATTGGGCACTTTCCAATTTACAGCAATATCAGAATTTTTTGTATTAATTTTCAGCTTCCTTGTCCTCATTCAAGCTACCCATGCAGCACCTAAGTTTTTAGTAATGAAGAAATGGCCGCTAGATCAAACTTTTCTTATTGACTTTCATCTTGGAATATGGAAGAAAGAGCTGCTGCTGCTGCTGCTGCTTCGGGTGCCGTATCCATTGTGGCTATCATTATGACGATAGTCTTCTTGTTCTTAACTCCTCATAACAGTTCTTCCAAGGACATTCCACACCAGTCCCTCAGATTCTTCAGCCATGAAGTCCTTCTATGTTCAGGGCCTCTCTTTCCAGGGATCTTTCCTTTCAGAGCGAGTTGGAGGATTCTATATTTCATGTTGACCTTCATGATATGCTCAAAGTATTGGAGCTTTCTTTGCTTAATTGTCTTAAACATCTCCTTTTTACCAACCTTTCTTTTGATTTACTCTATCTGCCCTTGATTTCCCTTTATCTGGTGTTCCAAAATATGGATCAGAAACCCTAGTGACTTCTTGGAATTCTGTGTCTTTCTTTTAAGCCCTTTTTTCCTTTCTGTGTCTAGACCAGATGTGAAGCTACCCAAATTAGGCCTTTTAGTGAATTCATTCTACAATTCCTTTAACCTGACCTAGTGTGACAAAGATTAGCTGGCACAACAAGGTAGCCATTGCCTGGGGTACGCCCAATGTTCGAGGGAGCTCTTTCTGTATAAGCCCTGAAATGGCTGGTGAATTCTCTCTCCATTAAACTGACCTTTGATGCTCTCAGCCATTTCAGAGCCCTTTATCTGTTAACAGCTTTTTAAAAACACACATGGGAGCTTTCTTCTTATTAAGAGAATTCATTTGTAAACTGGAACCTATGTTCATTTGCTTCTCTGTCCATACAGGTGAGTGTCTCACCCACTTACATCAAAAGTAGGGTGTCCCTTTGAAGCTTATCTAGAAGTCAGCAAAAACATTTGCCTTTCTAAAGGTTATTTTTCAAGCAGGCATGGAAAAAAGCAGGGAGGGGGTAGTAATTAGCATTGGGTTTTTGTGAAAGGGAATTGGCATCTGTCTCACTCAGTGCAGCATTTGGGAAGGTAACATGTTGTGGAGAAACTTTTTCCCACGTCTATAGCTTCCTTATTATGATTGAACATATGGTAGAGAAGATCACACACAGCTCTATGACTCCTGAAATGGCTGGGAACAGCAGGGCAAATTGTGGAGGGGAGAGGATTGGTAATTCCAAAGTTGAAGTCAAAGCCTAAGGATATTGGCACTCAATACTAAACATATTTACCTGAAAGTGGGTCCTACTGATTTTAGTAGAGCCTACATCCAAGTAAGTGTGTTTTGCAGTGAAACCTTGGAGTGCATTCATATAGTCTCTGCAGCTTTATGCTTTAGCACTGCAAACGTTCTACATATTTCTTCGCATCATGTTTATGAAGAAATTGAGAGGTCATTTAAACAGTTAGGATTCTTGGATTTCCAACATTCCACTTTAAAGAAAAGTCTTCAGATCTTCTAGAAGCCAAAAGGGAAGGTCACTTCCCTGTCCTTTTGTTTTGCAAGGAAAAAAACAGCAATCTTGCTACTTGCTACTGTCTGCTGGTGTCCTCAGTCAATGAGTGAAAGCATTGGTAAATTGATTGATCATAGATTTAAAATGCAAATTGCCCTATTCTTTTTCTGTTCCTGGGCAAACGGTGCCATTTTTGGGAAAGCTTTCTGTTTGGAGACAAATGAGATCTGCTTCACAAAACAGCCTGCAAACTGACCATACAAAGTAATTTTCCTATAGGAACATGGTGGTGGTGTGTGTGTGCATGTGTAGCAAATGAAGAGAAGACAAAACCAAATACCCAAGTAAAGCATGTGTCAGCAAAATAAGAAAACTATAATTAAGGAGTCATGGGCGTTGTTTGTTTGCTTTGTTGCAAAAGACATGACATGGATATTTTACCACTTTCACTAGGCTTTTGGGGGATGAGATTATTTTTATCTTTCATAAGCTTAACCACTGAGCCACCACAGTCCCACACCCTTAGTGATGAAGCAAATATATTGAAGTGGAGGATTGGGGAAGTGTAGGAATGATTCACTTATGGAAGCTGTGGGAGAAAAATATGAAAGGCTGTGCTCACTTTATATGAGCTATCCAAGGTGCTGAACATATCTGGCAGATAATTCACAGAACCATCAAAAATCCCCTTCCTATTAAGACCATTAAGTCGCAGTGGGATGTTCAGTAAACCTAGCAAATCCAGAATCTAAAGTATAATGGCATAATTCTTCTTTAATATCTATTTTTTTAAAAAAAGGATTAGTTGATGTGAATAATTTTCTCAACTAAATACTCCAAATATCCACTACTGAAAATAGCAAATACAGTACAGTACCAGTTCTTGTATTAGAAAACTTCCTGCCTAGAGATGAATGGCTTTTCTGCAGTTGGATAATTCATTCACATGGATATCTGTAATTATGCTTGCCATTTATTTCTGGCAGTGCACAACGTTCTTCTCTTGTGGCCCACTGTTTGGGAGTTACTGCTGTCACATCTCATGTTTACTCACCTAGACACATGACTTCATGTCAGCCCTGTTCTCGTGCACACAAGGGGATCGCTTGAAATATCAAAGTATTAGCTCCCTTTTCTGTAAAGTGAGAAATGACACCATATCATTTGTATTCAGTGAGGGCAGACACTGAGCCTCTGCTCATTTCATCAAAGAACTATTTATGAGGCTGTAAAAAAGATGAGTTTCTCCGAATAGTCTCCAAATTAAACTTTTTAAAGTTTAATGTTGGCACACAAGAATAATTACAGTTATAAACCATTAAACATTTAGAGGAAATTTATAGGATTGGAAGGAGAAAATTTACAGCTGAGCCCTAATACAATAAATTTCATCTACAAAAGCAGTCCCACATTACATTTCTTTCTAGGACTTTACATTTTCTTCTCTACCCACTTTTTTTAAAAAAAAATATTGCCAAAATACTCAGGTTGTATTTTTGGAAATTTTGTATATGCAAAATGAATATGTAACAATAATAGCTTTCATGAGATACTGTCAATTAAACTTGGAAGAAATCATTGATAGAGAGAGCTTGATTTTATTTTTAATTTTTTTTAAAAAAATACCATTTTTTCCTCTCTGCTTATTTTGTAGAAGCCAGATATATATTTGTAAATCCTAGAAAATGTTATAGCACCTGCTTATTGACCTTCTAAGAATAAACAGTAAGAATTGTTCTGTGTTGTCCAGCTATGAGCTTTTGAGTCAGGAATTTATGTGTCCATGAAACATATGAACTCAAGGCATAGCAAACACCAAATATTTCACTGTATATCCTATTGGTAAAGAATACAAGAAATGTAATCAGACCAGGTTGCCTAGCCCAGTGTTTTGGCAAAAGTTCTAGCAACCAGGCTGTTTATAGGTGATCCATCAGAAATTGGCAAACCAAAGCATTGTCTTTTCCCTGTTGTTGGGCTGAGGCATCATACCAGCTGTTTAATAGTACCTAAACTTTCTGCTCTTAAAATCTTGCAGCAGATTGGGTTTCCATTCCACTCCCCATGCAGTGTAAGACTGGTCATAGGGATTGAAAGATTGGGCTGAGTTATACATGATAATTGCCACTTTTATCTCGAAAAAGCTTAAAACCTTCCACAGAATCCATGCTCAAACAAAATGAAGTTTGACTTTTATGAGCTTGATGCATAGTAGTCCGCACTGAAGCCTAATAACCCTAATTTCTTTCTCTTTGCTTATTTATCCCATATATTCTTAATGGAGATGATTATAGTTTTGAACTCACCAGAAAAAAAAAACCCACGATCCTTTGTTTCCTTATTTATGTATTACATTAGTGCATGCCTCTTTCAAATAGCTATTCATGATGTATGAAAGTAGCATAATGTCTTCTGTCCCTTTGACAGTAGTCTTTCCCCCCTCTTTACTTTGAAATGTATAATTAAAGTCCTTTCTTTGTTAGGTTTTGTTTTGAAATGCCAAATTGTTTACCTAGTAATTAAAGAAACTTAAAACATATTAAAATAGAAGCTCAACTGAATTCAATGGGACTTGGTCTGAGGTATACATGTACGTGGATTTATAGTTATTCTCATCTTGTCATATTCACTGTTGGGATTCTGAGAATATGTACCTTTGCCCTTAAGGAAGAGCTAGAAACGTTAATCCATTTTACTATTTGAAATGAATACCTACACATTTGGTAGACATACTGAATTAATTATCACTAAAGGAACATCAATTTCAGAGTGTCTGGAGATCTTCGGGGTTGGGGGATTGTGTGCCCTCCCCCTCTTTAATATTTATTCTAGTATTTCTAATAGTCAGTAAAATTATGTCTTGAGCAACCTTCTCCTCTGACAAGACATTCAGTCCTCACGGCTGTACATGTATCATAGCAAAACGCTGAGATAATGGACAGCATATTTTTATGCGTGCACCGATTTAAAACAGGGACCACTTCGGTCGGAAAGTAAGCATGCACTCTGGTGTTGAGGCATGCTTGCCACATGTCCACAGAAATGTCTGCAGATGGAGACAGCACTGGCTCTTTGGCTATAAACAGAAATGAGCACTGAACCCTAGAGTCAGATATGACTGGTTTTTGAGCAAAGGCAACCTTTACTTTCACCGATTTACAGAAGCCTTATTCAGGTATTCAGTATCCAAAAGAAGGAGGTGCTTTGGGTTCACAAATCATGCAGAATCTGAAATAAAGTTGGGATATTTGGCTGTTTCCACACTCATCAAAGGTGAAGCGAGAGGAAGCTGGAAATGGGGCTCAATTTGAATCAAGTCTTTCTAGAGCACTTGACATTACTATGGTGATTTAGAGATTAAAAATATTTTTAAGTGCTTACTGGGAAATTAAAGTAACTGTTGGACATCAAATGAGAAGAGAGGATTCACTTGAGAAAGCATTGATGCTGGGATGGGTGGAGGGCAAAAAAAAAAGGGGGCGGCCCAAAATGAGATGGCTAGATGGTATTGTAGACACAATGGGCACAGAGCTGAGCGAGTTGAGGAGGATGGTGGAGGACAGAAGTGCCTGGCGGACAGTGGTCCATGGAGTCACAAAGGGTCGGAATCGACTGAACAACAACAAACGTAACAGAAGAACCAGGAAGCCCGAAGGAGAATGAAATCAACAGCTCAGGTTCTAATGAAAAGCCTAAGATCCGGTCGCTGTGTCTGTGGCCATTTTGCAAGGTAACGTATAAGAGTTCATCGAGAGAGATTGCTATTTGCATTGTGTTTATTTTCAGGAGGCAGAGTGACTGTACATCAGAAAAATATTCATCTTTGCTTTTAAGCAGTTTCAGATCACAGTTGAAACTGTTTTGGGTTCTGAAGGCTATTCCTTCATACCAATGCTTGTCAGATGCCAAGTCAATCACAATCAGACAAGGAGAGATCCTGTTCAGTTTCTTTACTAAGCTGAGCAAAAGTAACTGGACATGCGGTTTATCGAACACACGAGGAAAATGCCATGCCTACCTTTGTCTTACAGGCATTTGTATACCCTTCTCCCATTACAGACTCTCTTTCCAAGGCCTCCCCCCTCCAATCATTCTCTGTCTGACCAACACATGCTCTCCTCATGCTGTGGGTTTTCCATTCTCCCATGCCTGCAGACTACCACCTTCTCATTTCCTTCTTTGTTCTAAAATTCAAGCAAGCGTAGTACAGAAGCAAGATGGAACAGGTTAGGTTAATGCATGTAGATTCAATATATAAACAAATGTCCAAGCCAGACTCCTTCAAAACTCCTGAGTGTATATTTGTGTGAAATCTGTGCCATGACATATTGGTTTGGGTTAAGTCACAGAAGCACTAGGGATGGGACCTCACTTGGCCCCTCCTCACCATATTTTGTATCCTATTTTTTAAATGCCTGCTGATAGCTTTTACTTTGCAGTTCTTTACCTTCCCCCTTTTTCTTTTTAGCTTCACATGCCTCTCTTTTAGAAAGAAGCTGGAAACATCCACTGAGCCCAACATGCAAAGAAGAGATGAAATCTCCATTTGTGTTTGAGAAAAGGTGGAGGGGAAAGGTACATTAAGACATATGTGGCTTGCCTGTCCAAAAGCAGAAGCATATTGGTATGGAACAACTTGGTTAGAAAGTGTGACAACTCAAAGAATAATCACAAATGAAACATTACTATTATTCTCAATGTATACTGGAGGAATGAAAATTTAAAAAGTAAAGAATTGATTGCAATTCTTATAGGAATAGGAAGCAATGAAATTACACATACTGTACTTGGGAAAATATACAGAATTTATAATTACAAAACGTTTGCTCTTATGGAAAAATTGACTAATCAAACCAGAATACATAGAGGAGAAATAAACCAAGACAAACTTATGGAAATTATGCATATGGAAATGTATGGCAACCCATATTGAAATCTAACACTGCGCAACAAAATGGAAAATACACAAGTAAATCAGACTTTTGGTCTATAATTTTTAAAGATATATAGTTATATTCATTGGGATAAGGATAATTGTTATATATAGCAAGATATGAAATGTTGGAAGTTTAGGGGGTCTCAATAGCTATAATGAATTTAAAAAAGAAATACAGTAATACCTCACATAACAAATTTAATTCATTATGCGAGGTTGCTCGCTATGCGAAACAAGCAAAATTCCTATGGAAAAACTCACATAACGAGCATTTCAAGGGGGAAAACTCGCATAGCGAAAAAAATTGCTATGCGAGTTTTTCCCATAGAAACGCTCGTTATGCAAGTTTTTCCATAGGGAAAGTCCGACTCGCATAGTGAAAATTTTCATTATGCGAGTCAGACCGCTTAGCAAAAAACTTGCTCATTATGTGAGTTTTTCGTTAAGCGAAACACTCGTTATGCAAGGTTTGACTGTAAGTATTATTGTTATTAGAAGAAGAAAGTTAAGTTTTTTAATGTTGTTATATTACAAAGTAGTAAGTTTTCCTGCTATGGTAATAGAGTAGACCAGTGTTGGTGAACCTTGGCACTCCGGGTGTTCTTGAACTTCAATTCACAGAAGCCCTGGGTTGACCACACAAGAGAAGACCAGTGACTCAACGCCCAATGCCAGGCAGTGGTTAACTAACCTGATGCACCTGAGGACTATGGCCTTGTGTTCTGAAGTCCACAGGGAAGGGTGATGGTTCCCAAGTGGATTAAATCCCACTTGAATCCATCTTGATGGAGGGCAGCTTCATCAATACTGGCCTGGGGCTGTTGAGGACATTGCATGCCAAAAAGGTTCAGGACCAGAAAGTGACTCTCGGAACTGGATTAGTGGTATGGGGGTCATGCTGCGATGAGGAAGGCAGATGAAAGGCCACTGCATTATATTCTCAGGACAGTCTTCATGGGTGATCATCATGATGATTACCAATATTTGGATTTGGATATGGCAGAAGAAGATGAAGAAGTTTATTTGTGTATTATACGAGAGTAGCCAATAAAAAAAAGAAAGATGGAGTCTCCATGAGAGGGCCATGAAGGAAGAAGTGATGGAAGTGGCCATGATAGCTTTCCTCTCCAATGTCTTTATTTGACGTCAATTACTGAACAGGTTATTGAGAGTTTTTACATACTCCCCATCTTGCAGATCCACACTAAGTAGAGTGCCAGATACATAAATCATAATTGAGAGAAAACACAGCCCAACAATATGCCTAACAGTTTTGCCTTTTATATACTCTGCGTTTGTTTGCATTTGAGAGAAATATCTGCCATTATATAAGACCATTATGTCAATTAAGCATCAATTGACAGTTAAAAGAGCATTTATTGAAATTTAATAGAAAAGACGATGTGTAATCAAGTTTAAATTTATAAGACACAAATATAATTAGATTTTCAACACATAAAAATTGTAAGGAATATTTAGACACTTAATTAGAATTTAAAAAGCCAGCAATATCAAGTTAATAATTGTGACACCTAATAGAGTATCTATCTAAATGTCAGTTATTTTATTAATTGATATTTAATTTGCCATACACTGCCTTCGAAAATGTTAATTAAATGCCAGAAAATTCCTTGCAATTTTCACATATTAATAATCCTAAATTATGTCTTTAATGCCTATATAATTGTGAGTTGATTACACAGTAACCAGACACACACACACACACACCTCTTTGCTAAAAGCTTAGTAGGATGTGCTGTTTTAACAGGTCAATAAGCTTACTTGCTTGTTGACTACTGATGCAAAGTACAAGCAGTGTGTTGTTTTCAGCATAACAGAAACCACAAGTGACACCATAGCTACTTCACACCACAGCTGCTAACATGACATAAAAAAAAATCAGAATTAGGACCTTATCTATTCATAAAATATCCCAAATGAATAGAGGTCCATGTGAGTTTCCAGTTGTGGTTGTAGGGGACAAACAGAGGAATCACAACTGTATCCCAGCTCTATAGCAAGATCTAGAAAAAATATTCTGGCCTTAATTCAGAAATGGGAAATGGTAAACCTTTTATTAATTGAGCCTAAATTAGGATGTCTGCGATCTGGCTAGGAACTGATAGAATAATTGATAAATGCATTGTTCTAGTTGGTTTAGACTGATTGACAGGGTAAGACACCTCACAAATCTTGAAACCCTATGAGTTTCTTCACCTCAAAATGAGATGGAAGGAAAGTGCTCTCATTTTCCTCTCTAGATCTTTATAGCATGTGCAACCTATGTCTATTGTTCTTCGCCTTTCAGAATCACATGCATACAACAAACACAAAAGTACTAGCCAATTACTAAGATGCTATCAACCCATCTACAGCTTCATGTTCCTAAATAAAGCAGCAGTCCCCGCTAGTTTGGGATAATACCATAACCTGTGCAAAAGTACAAATTATATAATTTTGCACAAATAAGACAATTTTGCACAAATTGAACAATTTTCTGCAAAACTTTGCTTTTTTGTGGAGAACATTATTCTTGGGGGCTCTATTTAGGATATTCTTTGCTAGTAAGGAGCTGGTAAAAATAATAATTTCTTGTCAGAAATTATTCTGGGTTGAAAGGATTTTTGCAGGAGAAACTCCTCTCAGAGGACGCCCAGATGAGGCTCCTTTCATGTCCCCAAGAGCTGGGACAGAGATAGGCACTCAATCTATCATGCAGTACCCAGGTCTCAAACTGCTGACTTGTCAGCCTTCCAGCTAACAAGGTGAGCTTCTTAACCACTAAGCCACTGCAGCACCAGTAATACTGGGGTGAAAACTATTTCCTCTTCATTTTATCTTAAGGTTCCCTCTGTATATCTGGCTTGTATTTGGCCTGGAGAAATGAGGGGATTTCCACTTGGAAAAGGTACACAGAATACGATTTAAACATTGGGACTCACATCTCCAATCTGAAGTGGAATTGCCCAATGACAGAAGCACTCTGCAGAAAAGGCATTGGCAAGATTCTCTCTTCCACATGTTTCTGTCTATGATATCCATGACTTTTGGTCACACCAGTTGAGACAAATGAGTTTTAGTTCCCAAAATAACAGAAGGGCACAAAATAGTCTCCTCCTTCTCTGGCCCATTCTCTAACCTATTCAATGAAAAGCTTTCTAATGATATGGCTTGATTTTGTCCATATCATGAGACTAATTCAAGTCACAGGTAGGAACGTTGATTCAACTCTGGTTCTGCTGAAATTGGCCTAAATATAGTGATTAATTTTTCTTCTTCTGACAGTGATACTGTGACCTTCAAAGTAAGATATACTGCCTTTGTTTTTGGTTTCTCTCTCTTATGATTTACATGATGACAAGAAGGCATTTTACCTATTTCATTTTGAATGTAATTAGAGCATTCATTATGTCAATGAGACTTGTATATTTATGTCTTCAGGCTTCAGTCTGAAAACTCATTCATTGGGGGATCTGGCTGAAAGAAGCCTAGGCATTATATTAATTGTCTTCTTATGTCACTTGTCTTCAAGTTGTTCTATTGTTTTGAACATCATTGACTATTTAAATGAATGGAGGGGGGAGGAATGTGTTTTGCTCCCTGTGACGATTCTTAATGGCTTGTCTTGCTTCACAATGAGAAGACAGGGTATGATTACAAACCAGTTGCTTATTGCAAACAATACAATTCTGAAATTATTTCTCTCTCATACGTACATTCAATACTTCAAATCCAACTTGGGTTTGGCAGACATCTCCTAAGAATGTCATTTCCCCATTTGAATGTTGAAATTTAAGACCAAATGATCAATTGTTCACAAACTATCAAGCTGTGCCCAATGGGAAAAAACCTTTTCTTGCAATCCTAGACAGACTTACTCAAGAATAATTTCCAGTGAACAGTGTGACTTTTTGTCATGCGCCATTAAGTCATCTCTGACTTATCACTGATATGAATGGCCTCCAAAGGTTCCCATAATAATCAGTAACAACAATCTTGCAAGCTCAAGGCTGTAGATACCTTTATTAGTCAATCCATTGCATATTTGGTCTTCCTCTTTTTCTGTTTCAACATTTCTAAGTATTGTCTTTTCCAGTGAATTCTTGTCTCCTCTCGATATGATCAAAACACAACAGCTTCAGCTTTTTCTTTTTTGCTTCTAGAGAAATTTCAGTCTTGATATCATCTAAGGCCTTTCTGTTTGTCTGTCTGGTTGTTTATGGTATCTGTAAAGCTCTCCTCCAGGCCATATTTTGGAGAGAACTGCTGTCAGAATGCTAGTCTTCACTGCCAACCTGGACTCCTAGTAGAATCATCCAAAGCTGAATGGTCAAAGTCAAGACACCAACTAAGATACAGCCACCCTCTGCTGGATCAACAGTCACATTAGCTACAAATGGTAGCTACAAATGGTAGCTTCAATGGCAATGGTCAGAGACGTTCCTGAAGGGCAGCAGCAGGGGTTGAAGGTGCCACTAATGGAGGACTTATCAACACATTGGCAGGAACACTCAAGCCAACTCCTGTTAATACCACAAAGAAAGAGGCAATAATTAACTGCTTCTGAATATTTTATACCTTAAAAACTCTATGATGACCTAATCTAAAAATAATCAAAGAGGCTTACCTCTGGGCAGGGGCTGGGGTGGCTCAGTGGTTAAGAAGGTGACTTTGTTAGCTGAAAGGCCAGCAAGTCAGCAGTTCAAAACCCGGCTACTGCATGATGGATTGAGTGCCCATCTCTGATCCAGCTCTTGGGGATATGAAAGGAGCCTCATTTGGGCATTCCCTGAGTGGAGAGTCTTAAGCAAAAATCCTTTCAACACAGATAATTTCTAACACAAAATTATTATTATTACCTCTGGGCAGTATCTGTAGTTACATTTTTAACTAGTAGCCACTTCAGTGAAGCTAACATCCCAATGAATATACATAGGAATCTATTGCTAGATCCCACCTGAACTACTCTGATTCACCAAGTCAAATGTAATCCATCAGCCTTTTAAATTGGTACACTGGTATCAAGAATGAGATAGTTCTAACCTTTAATTCTACCACTAGTCTGGAATTTCCAAAATGGGGAAGAGAAGGAGGGTAGAAGACTGTCAAGCAAAAAAAAAAAAAAAAGGGAAGTGACCAAAAAACAAAAACAACCACCACCACTCAAAAAGGAAAAAGGTAGAAGTAATAGGAGCAAATAATCTGACTATGGACAACCACTAATAGATGAGAAACCATTCTTTCTCTCTTACACTTGCAGAAGTCACTTTTCCTTGCAGTCATGAAATAAAAAGGTGACTGATTCTTGAGAGACAAGCTATGAGAAACCTGGGGAACATAGTGAAAAGTAGAGACATCACCTTGCACACAAAAATTCACATAGTCAAAGCAATGGTATTCCAGGTGGTTAACGTATGGTTGTGAGAGCTGGTCCATTAGGAAAGTTGAGCTCAGAAGAATAGATGCCTTTGAAATGTGGTGTTGGAGGAGAGTTTTGAGAGTACCCTGGACAGTGAGGAGAACAAATAGGTCAATCTTAGAAGAAATCAACCCTGACTGCTCTTTAGAAGGTCAAATAGTAAAGATGAAGCTTAAGTACTTTGGGCGTCAAATGAGAAGAGAGGACTCACTTGAGAAAGCCTTGATGCTGGGAAAGGTGGAGGGCAAAAGAAGAAAGGGGTGGCCAAAAAATGAGATGGTGGGATGATATTCTAGTGAGCACAGAGCTGGGTGGGTTGAGGAGGATGGTGGAGAACAGAGGTACCTGGAGGGCAGTGGTCCATTGGGTCGCAAAGGGTTGTAATTGACTGTGCCACTGAACAACAACAACAAAATGAATTTAGGGCTATTTCTGGGAAGATCCATAAGAACAATGAACACTTTACCTTTCATATGTATGAGACTAAACAGAACACTGGACAGTTACAGCACCAGTTTTCTTTATGGTCTCTCTCACCATTCCTTGTAACCTCAAACTGTCCTCTTATGGCAGCCAGGGGAAATGAAAATAAAATAAAATAAATCTCCAGCATATATTTGTTTCTGTTGTTAAGAAATGGAACGCAGAAGTCTTGGGTGTTTCTTTCACTTTTCCTTTTCCTTTGTTTATAAGAAAATGAATGCACAGTTCTTGTTCACAGTGTTAGTTAATCAAATAAAATTGTAATGGAAGAAATGGTTCCTGGTGAATTTTTCTGCTTTATTGTGCCAAGACTCCAATGCCAAACCTTTCCTTGTTCTTAGCGCTGCTCCAAGATAGAGTCTCGCTCCATCTTCCTTTCTGCTTTTTTGTTTTGTTGTTTTCTGTGAAGATTGCAACACTGTATGGAATCAAACAGTTTCTCTACAAACTCCGCAGGCCAGTTGTGAAGAACTGGGTATAGTCTGCAAAATATAGAGAGATTTCCTGTATTTATTTATTTATTTATTCATTCATTTTATTCATATTTCTCCACCGCCCTTCTCACCGAAGTGACTCAGGGCGGTTTCCAAGTAATAAAAAAACAACATGACAATAAAACACAAACACTACCTAAAAACCTCAAAACTGTTAAAATTAACATTTAAAATTAAAATCTAAAAAAGATTAAAAGCACACCAAATGCTACATCTTACTAATTAAAAAAGTAAAGGGAGAGAGGGGCTCAGATCATCCAGCGAGCTGGGGTCATTATACCTCCCGCACCCCGCACCCCCCATACCGGTCCCACCAGCCATGTTTTTAGATTCTTCCTAAAGGTCAGGAGCTCCATCTGGAGACTTAGCTCCATTGGCAGGAGGTTCCATAGGGCATGAGGGGACACAGAGAACACCCTCCTTCAAGTGCCAGAGAGATGTGCCTCTCTGGCTGATGGAACAACTAAAGAGCCTCTCTGGTCCACTCTGGTTGGACAGACAGATGTTCTTGGGGTGAGGCAGTCTTTTAAGTATCCTGGCCCACTACCATGTAGGGCTTTAAAGGTAATAACCAGCACAAAGAATTTCAAAACCCCACATGTGCCTTTCCAACCTGGACAAAATAGAACTGTATTTTGTACAGGAGATGGCTGTTCCTCTGCTCAGGAAAATGTAAGACAGCAATAGGCCACTTTGGGAAGAAGAAACTTTAGTAGGACATGGCAGAAATCCAAGATAGTTCCCCCCACCCAAGAAATTTCACACAGATTTCCCTCTCCCAGCCCTCTTCTTCCTTTTCTCATTGAGAGCCCAAACATTATAAAAGTAACATTCCTGGTCACTGTTACATCTGTTCTGCTGTTAATGCACCAGAAATGTATGCAAGCAACACACAAAACAATATCCCTGGCTATGTGAATTAATTAATATGAATAATTCCATGCCATCAAGTCAATTCTGACTTCTGGTGATCCTTTTTAGGGATTTCTAGAATTAGAGTACTTAGAAGGGATCAGCCTAATTCATAGGTGCCCAAACTTTTTGGGCCGTGGGCTGGTCACATGGTTCAGGGGGCCAGTCACTACGGCCTGTGGGTCAAATCCAGCCCCCAATGCCAATTCATCTAGCCCATGATACCCTCATTGTTCCCAGAAGCGGAAGTAAAACATGTCCGCACAGCACTGCGGGCCAGATGAATTGCCATTGGGAACCAGATCTGGTCCATGGGCCATAGTTTGGGCATCCATAGCTTAATTTTTCCAGGCATCAAATTCATATGGAAAGCCCTCAGAGATACACAAAGCACTTCCCTTCAGACTCCTTGTTCTTCTTACAAAGAGAGCAACATAATTGTGAACTTCTGGACACTTGAACTGAGCTTTGTATTTTGAGACAAGATTTGAGGTAGGACCTTCCAGCTGCTTTTTAGCCACTATCCTCCTAGGCTCTATGATAAACAATGAATCATCTTCAACGGCTGTTAGTCATACAGAGGTTTATATAACCTGAAACCTGCCTACTGCTGATCTATTTCTGATAATATGGAAACAGACACCAAGCCCCAATTTAGCAAGAGTCAGACAGATTTAGCTTCAAGAGCTCACAGCTGGATATGTGAATGATCCAAGCAAATTCAGCATTTAGCTTCAATGCAAGATTTTAAAAACCAAGCCATTTATATGAGATAGATTATTATAGACTCCAGATTCGCCAAGCAATGTTGTTATATCTGAGACAATTGAGGGAGGCTTGTCTACAAAAGCTTTTGCTATAGGAATAATACACAATACATACCCCACCCCACCCCAGCTCATCCATTCAGGCTAGTCAGGCAGGGCAAAACGGCCATCTGGCCCTCGAAGCTGACTGAGAGAACATGACCTGACCCCCTGCTTGAAAATGTTGGGAACCCCTGGTGTAGAACTGATACTCACTAGATTTGTAGAATTAGCCTTGAAAGCAGCCATTTGCCAAACTAAAGACTTCTTTAAAATCTCCCTTTCCAGAGTGGGAAAATATCCCAAATGGGTGGAATACAAATGTAATACAATACAATATAATAAATTTGTGATGTCCACAGTGTGCAACCTGAGAGGGCAGGAAGATTAGCTGTTTGTTTTTTAAAAACTGACATAGAAGGGGGGATTTTCTTAAAAAGGATTGAAAGGGGGCAGGATAAACAATAGGAGATAATCTTAAAACTATGGATTGAATCCAGTTTGGAAATGTGGCATTTTAGCTGTGAAAGTAGATAGACCTGCTAAGCTACTAGAGTGGAAGTAGAGGTTGAACTAGTAGGGTTGGATGAGAATTTAGTTTGCTTTTTTTAAAAAAACCTTTCAGATGGAAAGGACTTGCAAAATGAAAAATTAACATATTATGTTCAGTCGCACAATTGAGTCTGACCCTTTATGACCCCATGGACCACTGCACGCCACGCTCCTCTGTCACCTGCCATCCTCCATAGCCTGCCCAGATCTATGCCTACTGCATCAAAATTCACATATAATAGAAATAAAAACTGATAGCCTCATCCATATATGCTCAGGTTCTTCAGTGAGTCTGGCCTTGAATTCCCCTATATTCCACCATGTTTGTGGCTTTGAATTAGGGCCCCCAACCATTTTTTTAAAAAGAAATTTCTCAACACCCAGATGGCAAGTGGATACAACATTGTCCTCTTCATACTTTCTGTCTTAAAATTCAAATGAACTTTAGGAGGGGAATTTATTTATTTATTTATTTATTTATTTATTTATTTATTTATTTATATTTGTTTATCGCCCTCCTCCCCGAAGGGACCCAGGGTGATTTCCAACAATTATAAAAACACTTAAAAAATTAAAAACTTTAAAAAGCTTAAAAACTTAATTAAAAGCTAGGTATTATAACTTGGACGTACTGGGGGTCAAACCATCCAACTGGCTGGGGAAATTGAACCATCCAGACCAGACCTGCCACCCAGGTTTTCACTCCTTTTCTAAAGGACAGCAACTCCATCTGCAGGCGTAGCTCTATCAGGAGGAGGTTCCACAGGGCCGGAGCTGACACCGAGAAGGCCCTCCTTCTAGTGCCAGAGAGATTCGCCTCTCTGGCTGATGGCACAACCAGAGAGCCTCTCTGGTCCGCTCTGGTGGTCCGGGTAGATGTCCTTGGGACAATGTGGTCTCTCAAGTAACCTGGACCACTACCATAAAGGGCTTTAAAGGTTATAACCAGCACCTTGAATTGCACCCAGAGGCAAACTGGGAGCCAGTGCAGCTCCCTCAGCAGCAGTGAGGCATGGGCATAATGCCTGCATCCCAACTCTACTCATGCAGCTGCATTCTGGACCAGCTGAAGCCTCCGAATGGTCTCCAAGGACAGCCCCATGTAGAGCGCATTACATAATATAGAGGTGCCATATATCATACACTTGTCTGCATTAGGATTATTGTAATGTTATAGAATTAAGTCAAACAGCACATGGCCTTGTTGGAACTTAAAAGCTAAGACATACAGTTGTTCTAAAGATAAGCACATCTTTTATGATGTTTTATACAATGGAAACATCCAAAAAGGCATCATCTTTGAACTGACCTTTTCCCTCCTCTCAGTCAGGAAAGATAATTGCTTCTTCAAGATCTGCCTTTTTAAAAAGGAACTAAGAAAGACACTGTGACTAAATAAGATTTTGGTTCAGAGGAGCAGAACATTGTCACATTCTCCCCCCCCCGCCCCCCCCCCGTTTCTCCAGGATAAACATAGCCAGGAAAAGATGTAAGGATGAAAACAGAAATTTTTGAATAGGATGAAACTTTATGCCAAAATATTCATATTCTGTAAACACATGGGTTTCCTTGAAACAATGCTGCCTGGATAGGTCAAAATTATGCTTTTTAAATACTTAAATGCAGTGGCATGGTGTTTGTGGAGCAGAGATGGAAATGAATTGCTATGTAGTAAAAACACTCATTTACAAGTTCAGGAAAACCACTCTCACATGTACATTTATATGCTGAGAAAAGTGCTGATCAATTTTAAATTGTTTTGGTTCCCATCTGTGTTTGACGTGGGCCCGAGCTTTAAAAGGTTGAGAACTCCTGCTATATTGCTATCATTCATTCATTCATTCGTTTGTTTGTTCATACCTATAAATCTTTCAGTTACATTTAATGCTATAACATTAAAACTATCAAAATATAGGAAAAAGCAAAAGATGAACATTTTTAAAAGACCAAAAAAAAAAAAAAAGGCATTAACTAAAACAGTTCAGCAAAACAATTGAAGACATCACAGGCAAGGGAATGTCAAAGCCTGGAAACCAAACCGAGGGTATCTTCAGTCAAACTACAGTACATCAATGATGGAAATGCAAGAACTTTCACGAGAAGATGGCCTTTTAATGGATTTATACACTGACAGTGAAGGCCTGTATATCACCTTGCCTGTTATGTATGACTGGTGACCTCAGTGACTTGAGTGAGAGAAAAAGGTTTAGCCCATTTTCAATGTGTCTCAATCAGAAATTCTTTATCCTTAGGGAACTGGGGGGCGGCGGGGGGTTGATAATCCAGCTGCTCCTATTTTGTTTCTATCTAGTTCAGGGGTGGATAACCTTTTTATGCTGTGGGCCTGACCACACCCCCAGACAGCTGAGCTGACCAGACCAGGCCCCCAGAAGTGGAAGTGGGCACATTTACAGCTGTCATAAATGTCCCCACTTCTACATTTACAACAGCCACAGGTGCATTTGCGCATGTGTGGGTACATTTTATGGCTGATGTAAATGTGCCTACTTACACTTCCAGGTGCAGTGGAGATGGTGATGGGCTGGATAGAATAGCATTGTGGGCTGGGGCCAGCCTGTGGGCCATAGGTTGAGAACCCCTGTTCTAGTTCATCCTAGAGCAGGACATAATGTTGGTAACAAAGCTTGTACTGTATGTAGCTTGATTTTATACAAAGTCTTCCATAAAGCCTTGTACACACTCACCTGAAAACATGCACATATTACCATGTTTACTAAGAGATATTGAAGGAACTGGTATGGCTGAGCTGGAGTGCCAGTAGTAGGGCTCTACCAACCTCACTCTTTCTTCTCTTGCCACTGCTTGCTAGGGGCCCTGGCGGTGCAGTAGTTAAACTATTGCACTGTGACTGAAAAGTTGTGAGTTGAATCCTGACCAGGGATTAAGATTGACTCAGCCTTCCATCCTTCCAAGGTCAGTAAAATGATTACCTAGCATGTCAGGGGCAAAATGATAATTAACTTGTGAACCACCCAAGAGAGTGCCCTCAGCGCTATGGGGCAATATATAAGTGTGATTGCTTTGCTTTGTCCTGTTCTTTTCCTTTCCCCACTTGCCCACTTCACTGCCACTCACCTCTTTGTCCTACTGTCAACTCTGCCAGCCCCACTGTTTCTCCTTCCCACACTGGCACTGCTGTCATTTGTAACTAATCAAAATGGAGACTTTGCTTTTAGTGAGTTAAAATGGTCACCGGGTTTCTTTGCTTTCTCAGTGGTGGTGAAGAAACTCTTTTGAATGTGGCCTTCAAGCCAGGTAGGGGATTCCTTTGCGATTGGAATTCAAAATAAGCAGAAACTGTGGGAATGGAAGTGCAGAAGATGGACATTGAATGTGCAGTCATATTGGTTAGGAGAGAGGAAGAGTTGGAATAAAGGATGAAAGATGGATTTGGTTATCTTAGTATTTAGAACAAGAAACACCATTTTGTTGTTGTTGTTCAGTTGCATAGTCGAGTCCAACCCTTCGTGACCCATGAAGCATTGCACGCCAGACACCCCTATCCTCTACCATCCTCCTCAACCCACCCAGCTCTGTGCCCATTACATCAACAATACCATCTAGCCATTTCATTCTCTGCCACCCCATTACTGTATTATAATGTGCATGTTCCAAAGCAGGAGGAAAGAGGAGTTTTGCCTACACTTGCTTGTAAGAAGAACAGTAGAAAATGTAATCTTTATTTTGTTAGCCGGCTAGACCAGAAATTATAGTTAGATATGCCTTTCTTGTTTCATCCGGGGAAAGAGGGAAAAATAAAAATGTTCCTTTTGATTTTTATATCTACTTTTTTGTGATCCTGAAATTTGATCTATTTTTCCTTCAAATAAAAGCTGACTTGTTACAGAAGACGTTGTACTTTTGATATACAGTGGAGCATAAGTTGGTGGGAGAATTCCACTTTCTTTATTCCTTTATTGCTAATGCTACATATTGCTACCTAATTTACCTTGCTATTTGCTACCTGATCTGGCTGGTTTGAAAGCATAAACAGCCAGTGATTGAAACCTATCATAGATTTCTGAAGCAGAACCTCATGTACTCTGAAGCAGCAAAAGGTTTTATGCTGGCTTTATGAATGGTGGAATGAGTCCTATGATAGTAGGATAATGGGCTTTGTTATCCTTACAGCATTCACCATTTTCACTGCTGCCACCAAGTGTGGGGGTGGGGATACACACCATATAAATGTATCTGAAATAGGTGCTCTGTTTTATTGGAAATGAAAAGAGAGCTGCATGAAAAACCAGCCAACTAAAGAGGCACCTCTTCCCCGAAAGAAACTGAAATGAGATGATAAGTGAAACTTTCTGCCCTGGGCATCCCTAGCAGCTATCCTTAGAAAGAACAAGAAAGTTAAAGCAGTTTGGTAGATGATGTCATATTGCCTGCTGCTTTGACAGTCTTGGGACTTTGAGCCTGCAAACTCCAGTTATACTCTACTATTGCTTCCAATCTGATACATCGCAGGCTTACAAAAACAGAATAATGAAAGTCTGGGCAGACTAAATTATGGCAATGCATTTCACTTTATGTAAAAGTGACATTGATCTATCAATCAGCCATTTGTTTGTACTGTATTTTAAAAACAGTTGCTGTTGAGGTGGTGGGGTGCCCCCCTCTGGTCTGTGCTCAAATAAATGCACAGAAGTGGGTCACTGAACAACTGTGTTTCCTTTTGGTGTCACTTGTCTAACCCCATGATATCTATGTGTTTCTGTGAAAGGAAAAAGACCACCTACCTGGGAATGAAGGTGATTAATGGTTCTTTGGTGTGCCTTGTGGTCACTCAAGTATCACACGAATAGCTCAGTTCAGATTGTTTCTGCCCATTTGTCCAGAATCTGTGTGCATCTCTAGGTGTCATATATGAAATTGACAATACAGTCAAACCTCACATAAAAAGTGCCTTGCTTAAAGAGTAACTCACTTAAAGAGCAGTTTTCTCTGAAAATTTGCTTTGCTTAACAAATAAAACCAACCAAAACCTCACTTAACAACTAAATCGGGGTTCACAATTCCCCTCCCCTGAAGTCACCATTGGTCACTTACAATGGTGTTTCACTTAAAGAGCAATCCTGTGGAACACATTATGCTCTTTAAGCGAGGTACAACTGTACAAACTTGTTCATCTATCCAGAAAACACAGCTATGGCTGTACAAGGATCAAATTTTGATGAGATAGCTGGAAAACTTACTGGAGCACTTGAAGAATTAGGGCAGTATTACACTATCAACCATTTGAAGACTAACCTGAATAAGATTCAAGTACTGTATGTGCTTTCCAACTTCAAAACCAAGAGGCAAGGGTTGAGTTGTTCTGTGGCAAGGGAACCAATTACAGCATATGTTCAGCACCGAAATGCCTTGGCCTCAAATTTGACAGGATGCAATCTTTTAAGCAGCACTGCACGAATAGCAAAGCTAAAGTTAGTTCAAGGAACAACATCATCAGGAAACTCATAAACTATAAATGGGGAACTCAACTATCCATGCTGTGTACATCAGCTTTGGCTCTGAGCATCTCTGTGGCAGGATATGCTGCTTCAGTATTGAGTGCCTCCACACACATGAAACAAATTGGGATTGTTGTTAATGAAGCAATGTGTATAGTGGCAAGATGCCTCAAATCTACAACAGTTGAGAAAATATATCTTTTTGTTGTTATGGCTCTACCTAAGATAAGGAAAGTAGTAGCTGAGAGGACTAAACAAGAGAATGACCTTCCACATCCTTTGATTGGATATGTGCCTCAAGTCCACCAGCTCAGATCCAGGAAGAGCTTTATGGCAAGAACAAAGACTCTAGAGCAGGGATGGCCATCCCTGGTGCTCCAGGTGTTCTTGGGTTTCAATTACCAGTCAGCATTCCTGCTGATCAGGGTTTCTTGGAATTGAAGTTAAAGAACATCTGGAGCACCAAGTTTAGCCATCTCTGCTCTAAAGGGTAAGCAAGAGCAAAACCATATTAGAAGATGGAGGAAAGAGCTCACTGGACAAGGAACAACATTAAAGGAGGATATAGCTGAGGAACTCAACCTACCCTACAACACTTGGAGGAACCTGAATAGGCTGAGGGTTAGAGTTCCTAAATGTAAGCTCAACATGTTCAAGTGGGGGCTGCTGGCCCACAACAACACATTCTGTGAATGTGGAGAGATATAGAATCTGGCTCATTTACTAGTCTGCCAATTGCTACCAAAAGCAAGTTTGACTGGGACATGAAAAAAGAATATATGAAATTTATACATATGGTTGCTTCACATGTCCATGGGGACCATCATTTTCCACACAATATGAATAACAATATTGCAATGATATGACATTTGGATGTATTTGGAGCAAAATTTGAAGAATCTTTGCTTCCTCTCCCAAACACATAGGCCTTGGGTTGAGCTAGGCTCTTCTCTCACTTTAGCTTATTAAGAATTCTAAAACTGCCCTTTTATTTTTACAGATACCAGGCTGAGATACAAACTTAGCTGAACTTTTCAATTTTAACAAACTTGCAAAATATAGAGGTGTTTTAAATAACCAAACTTATCCTTATTCTTATTCATACTCTTAGCGCACTATATTCAAACCTTATAAGAGCTTTTCAGCAATGCCACTGGACCAAAAAACATGTTTTCTTTTCCCTTCTGTAGATATTAGAATTTCAGAAACTTTTCTTTTATTGGCTCCATTACACAAAGGAATAGCGCACAAAAAATGGGGCTCAAAATAAAACACTTTATTGAATAACAGAAGAAGGATAGTATCAATATGTTTTTATCTGGTCAAGAAATTTCTCCATAACAGCCTTTTGGTGCATAGTGCTTCAATACTCATAGAGCTACTAATGGCTTTCTAATCTCATTGACTGTAATACTAGAGTTTTAAATCTATTTAGCTCAATTTTCTGACATGCATTGGAGACAAACGGGCATATTTACTGGCTTTGTGTTTTATTTTTTATTGGATTAGAAAATGACCAGGCTTTTGCATCATCTAACACAACCTGGATTCTGTCCATCTTGCACTTTGTTTTAAGTTTTGGGTTTTGAAGGGGGAGCAATGAAAGGTCATTATGCCAGTTAAGTTCAGAGGTTAATTTCTGAAGTTTTTCCTCCTAAGTGGAATTGTTATCCTTCTGCTTCTCTGTCACACATGAAGATCCAGAGCAACTCCATGATACAAGCCATGTATGTCGCATTAAATTCTAAAATAATGGAGTTGGAAAGGTCCTGCCAGGCCATTAGTTCTAACCCCCTGCTCAATGAAATAATCCAAATCAAAGTATATCTGATAGATGGTTATCTAGTTTTTTCTCTTGAATGACTCCAGCACTGGTATACTCACCACGTCCCATGGTCACTGACTCCATTGTCATACTGCTCTAACAACTAGAAGGCAGGCATTCACCCATGCAAATTGTACCAGCAGGATACCCTTTGCCACACCCTTCAAATGGTGTCACACCACCAGACTGGGGCCAACCAGGTTTGCTGGGTGTGTGTGTTTCCGGTTAACACACATATATATCCATTGCTTTCCCACAGCATTGTGCATTTTCTTCAGGTTTTAAAGCAACCTGCCTGCCCTCCTGTCCACCTGGAAGTGGATGATGAGATTTTGTTGGCTGCTTTGGGGCTGGACAGGAATTTTTGACTCACACCAAAAACTGGCCATGTGTGTGTGTATTTTTGCCTGTCCTGTTATGTATAAAAAGGAATTTGGGCATTTGGCTGGGAGTTGTTGCTTTTAGATCACCATGGCAGATAGTGCAGTCAATAGGGTTCACTAAGGGCCAGGGTTATATAGGGGAGTTCTTTCTCTCCTGAACAGGAAGCCCCAGGGTGGGGTGTTCCACCAGGGGATGTTGGCTGACTCTTCCAGGCCCTGCATCTGCTGGATGGTTGGCAGCAGCAAGGGAGGGGAGTCCAAAGAAGGACTTGCCCCCCCCCCCCCTGGGCCCATGGGAGGGGTATATATTTTCAGAACCCAACCCAGACTGCACTTGGAAAGAAGGGGTCATTGTTCTTGTTCCAGAGTTGAATTTAAGGGCTAACAACTTCTTCTAGTTTGTTAACAACCTTCTCAAAATGCAATGCCCATAACTGATCATAGTACTTAAGGCGAGACCTAATGAGTGACGGACAGAAGGGATGTAATACTTCACAGATTTGGAAACTATACTTCTATTAAAGCAGCCTAAAGTAGCATTTGCTACTGTTAGTTCATATTCACCTTGTAATCTACAACAATTTCATGATCCTTCTTACTCATAGTATTATTGAGCCAAGTATCCTCCATATTGTAATTATGTGTTTGATTCCACCCCCATGTAGAAATTTGCACTTATCCATATTAAATTTCATTCTATTTTTTTAGCCCAGAGTTCAAGCCTATAAAGCTCTTTTTGAAAGTTGTTTCTGTCTCCTAGGATATTGGCTATTATACCCAATTGTGTCTTATCTTCAAGTCTGATAAGCATTCCCTGTGCCTCCTCATCCAAGTCATTAATAAACATTTCAAAGAGTATCTGGAGCCTTATGGTAGCCTCACTTGCTTCCTCCTCCCAGTTTGAGAAATGGTCTTTGTATGTATCTATGTATGTATGTATGTATGTATGTATGTATGTATGTATGTATGTATGTATGTATGTATGTATTTATTTATTTATTTATTTATTTATTTATTTATTCAATTTGTATAGCCACCCCAATCAACATGCGACTCTGGGCGGCGTACCTAAAATCCCCAATGTTTAAACTATAGAAACCCTTAAAATTCCTAAAAACACTGAAAACTACCTCCCACCCGCACCATTAAAAATCTAGTAAAAAAACTTTTAAAAGCATGGGTGATCTTGCTCTAAATGAACCAGGTTTTTTTTGGGGGGGAGGGGCTTGCTCCCTCTCCACCTCCCCACACCTGCCCTGCTAGCCAGGTTTTCAGCTCTTTCCTGAAGGGCAGCAACTCTGTCTGGAGATGCAGTTCAACTGGCAGGAGGTTCCATAGGGCTGGAGTGGATACGAAAAAGGCTCTTCTAGTGCTAGAGAGGTGAGTTGGTATTTTTAAAGAGCCCCTCCGGTCCACTCTAGTGGATAAGAGTATTTTATCCAGCTCACATTTGGTTAACTTGCTAATCAGAATAGCATGGGGCACTGTCAAAAAGCTTTGCTGAAGTCAAGGTATATTACATCTACACCATGCCCACTGTTTACCAGAGAAATTCCTCCATCAAAAACAAGATTAGTTTGGTAAGATCTGTTATTGACCAATCCATGTTGGGTTGCAGTTAATACTGCACTGTTGATATCAGGTTGACTGGTCTGTAGTTCCCAGAATAGCATAATGGGATTGTAGTTATGGCCGTGTGGACACGAGTGAATGCCAGCCCATCTTCTTTGATAATATGGTAAAGATTGCAACCCTGAGTTTCAAGTTATCCAGTAAGCATGAGGACCATACTAAAATTACAAATATGAAATAAGATAAGTGCATCTTTGACATGCTGAAATATTTTCCATACTAGGATACTCTGTAATGGCATTAACAAGGCCATGTCACTTGTGTTTGTGATGGAAAATGGCTGTTGGATCTTGCTGCTATTTTGTAGTTTGTCTGTTTCTTGGTACAGTATTTTATTGTTCATCCCGCCTTCAATTTTTCATCTTTTACTTCAATTACATGCAAACTGCATTTTATTCCAGTCTTGGGAAAGAAAATAAGCTTCAGATTTTCAGCGTTGACTGCACTTTCACCTATCTTCACTTTGCAGATTGCCTCTGTTAGGGAGTAAGTATTTGCCCTAACTGAGTTGTATAGCATATTGTACTGTACCGAAATGCTGTACTGTTGCTTTAAAGGTTTTTAACTGAGGAACACAGATGTTGCCAATTCACTTCTACAACCCAAGGTCCTGTGTATGGCATCTGTTCACACACCTTCAGCCGTTGTGCCCATCAGAAGCTGTGTGCTCATGCTGTCTGTGGGATTGTCGGAGCCTGCATGCTCGCTGCCTGTGTGCCTGCTGAGGGCTATGCTCTGAATGCTGCCTTGATGCCCTCTGAAACTTCTCCACAAGGAACTGTCTGTATGGTAAGAACCTGGACTGGAAGAAAAAACAGCAACCTTTGATGCTACTTTGTAACTGTGTATGCTAACTCATCACTTGACCAGTATACCGAGGGACCTTTGCAACTGCTCAGCCAGAGACTACTACCTTTTAGCTGAGCAATGTAACTTGTGAGTTACAGACTTTGTGTTTGTTTTACTGAATGCCATAGTGAACTCAACTGCGTACTTTACAGAGAAGTTTTCTTGCTTATATTACGGTTATCTTGTATATATTTGAAGTCTTCCGTTTACACCAAGAAAACTCATATCCTCTGCTGCATGTCCCTCCCTGGCCACTCTGCTACACCAACAACCTCTTGGTCCTATGTAGGGGAATGAAAAATTAGGGAATGAAGAGCCTGCATGCCTGTAAAAATGTGTGGTTGTTTGGAAATCCTCTGGATTTTAGGCCCCAGATCTTTAATCCTTACCTTGAGACTAATAGCACCACTGACCATAGCAGCTGAAAACTTTCTCTATAGGTTCTTTATCAATAGCTTTTTCAGTGAGATGAGATATAATAGATTTTTGAATCTAAGCATTTACTATATCCCTACATATAGAAACCAAGGTCTTTATATAGTTTATGGTGCCAGACTGACTGAGTAGGTAGACAGTGTCAGAAAAAGAATCAAGTTAGTGACTTTATAGCTAGGTAAGACTACCTGAGGAATCATTTTACAGTTCCCTAGTGTCACACTTGATGTTCCAATGATTTTTCTCTCTTTTTCCATCAGGTTAAGTAGTATTTTGTGTCACTTCCCTCTCACTTCCCACCCATCATCCTATTAGATGCACCTGCCACCTATTAGTGTAAGAGACTCATGAAAACTTCAGCATTTTAACCTCTGGCCAAAACAGGAACTACAAAAAAAAATCTGGGGAAGGAATTATAAGCAACTCTTTCCTAACCTCATAAACGTTTAGTTGTAGAGATTTAGTTCAAGATGAAAAACTGAAGTTATTCTATTCCTATTGAAGAAGACAGATAAGAATTATGTCATAAATAGAGAATACTTTTTTCTATGTCTTTACTCGCTCATCTTTTTCATGTGCTATAGATCTCCTAAGGATCACTAGACCCTCTACTGGCCTCTAGATTATGTAGGACACTTTGCAATTCCCCCCAGAATTGGTCATTTACAATGGTGTTTCACTTAAAGATGGGGACTGCAGCGGCTCAAGTCACTAAGATGCTGCCTGGGAGGCGGAAGGTCAGCAGTTCAATTCCTGAGTACTGCAGGATGGAATGAGCGCCCGTCTCTGTCCCACCTCCTGCCATCCTAGGAGTTCGAAAGCAAGAAATTGCAAGTAGATAAATAGGGACCACTTCAGTGGGAAGGTAACAGCGTTTCGTGTGCTCCGATGTCTAGTCATGCCTGCCACATGTCCATGGAAACGTCTGCAGAAGCAGACAGTGGTGGCTCTTCAGCTTTGAAACAGAGATGAGCATTGACCCCTAGAGTTGGATACGACTGGCTTTCAACCAAGGAAAACCTTTACCTTTACCTAAAGAGCAAACTTGCTTAAAGAGCAATCCTGTGGAACGCATTATGCACTTTAAGCGAGGTACAACTGTATTCAAAAGAAAAACAAGTCAACATTCCACAGAAATGAACATCTTGCTTATACTGATCACTTTCCACCTCAGGCTGCAGCAGGAAGAAATGTCTTCCTCTGTTATTGAGAAGGAAACCTTTCCTTGAGTATTAACTCAGGGATGTGTTGTTTTTCTTGTAGTTGGCTCAGTATACAGGACAGAAGAGCCCTATTGGTTCCCACCAAGACCATTTTTAAAATAGTCTGGCAAGACTATTTGCCCATCTGAGAAGAGACAACATTAACACCATTCTATCCCATTGCTGTTGTCAGGAAGAGAGCAAGGGCACCACAGTCAACCACAAACCCCCACAGAGCAGGCATATGCTCACTAACCCACAAATTTGGCCTTCGGAAACAACTCTGCACTCCTATTTTATACATGGGAGGAGGGGGAGAATGAAAAGCCAATATCAAGGGTTAAGTTGTCCTCGACAGCTCTCAAGGTCTACACACACTGCAGTTAAAAAAAAATAAAAAGCTCTGTGCTTTTTCAATATTGCATCCTTCAGGGAAATATCTGGATGGCTGGTCAATAAGAGCCAATTTTATATAGTATTGTTAGGGAAGCAATAGGATGGATAGTAAGGATGATTTGGCTTTAATCAGGTGAAGTATAAATTGCTGAGAGGTTCATGTGTGATCTATCCCACAGATAAGGCAAGCCACTGCTATCAGCATCAGTTTTCCAGTTCATTAACTTTATTTAGCCACAGGGTCTAGAAGAGCTGTTTCATGCACCTCTGCACCCAGAATTCATTTGTCTCAAGCAGTGTGTAAAATGGCAGGGAAGGGTCACTGATCTGGAGCAAGGGGCTTCAGGCAGAGCTGGTACTCTGCTTGTCCTTCAGCTGTATAAACCACTCATTGGACTATGGCACCAATGCAGTGAGAACTAATAACTGAATAGGTATGTGGTGGAATTTGTCCTACCGTTACCTACTTTACAGCAAAAAGCCCGTGTTTTCATTTGGAAAATCAGTCCCGAAACCAGGCAAACTCTTAGGACAAATGTATGGAAATGGACTGAATTGTGTCATAAGTGTGAGTCTAGGGCAGTGATTGCCAACCTTGACACTCAAGATGTTCTTGGAATTCAATTCCCAGAAGCTCTGATTAGTAGGAGTACTGACTTGGGCTTCTGGGAATTGAAGTCCTGGAATAGCTGGAGTGCCAAGGTTGGCCGCCACTGGTCTAGGGTGATTATGGGGTGAAGCAATACAACTGATCCTTTGTAACCCATTCACAATTTATAGGGTGAAAAAGATGATCCATGATTTGAGCTGACCAAAGAAGAAATCAGAAGTAAGACTGAGCTGCTGGAATCAAGAGAGAAGATGAATTAATAGCTGAACCCCACAATAAAAATCAACCTACTAAGGCTTTCAGAAGATGTAATGTGAAGGTCCCAATATGATAAGCATGCCCATGCAGCTGTTACACTTGCCATTTTTCAGAACTATGGCAACAAGGAGAACGTCTTGTGTTACAACTTAGCCTTTTGAATTCTGGAACAGTTTATTTTTTAAAACAAAAATTTCTCCTCTCATTCTTCTGCATTTTTAACAAAATTAAATTAACTTGGTCATGTAGCTTCAGAAGCAGAGGCGTAGCTACCGCCGTATCTGCCGTATCAATTATACGGGGCCCCTGGGTCATGGGGGCCCCCAACGTGCGTAAACAAAACAAATCTTTACCCTTCCTAAGGGCCCCCAAAAGATTTTTATACGGGGCCCCGCCAAGGCACGCTACTCTTCTGTTCAGAAGGATACCTATGCAGTAAATCTCACATAAAAGAGCACCTTGCTTAGAGAGTAACTCGCTTAAACAGCAGAATTTTCTCTGAATGGTCGCCTTGCTTAACAAATAAAACCAACCAAAAACTCACTTAACAACTAAATTGGGGTCACAACCCCCCCCCCCAGCAGAAGTCACAATTGGTCACTTACAATGGTGTTTCACTTAAATAGCAAACTTGCTTAGAGCAATCCTGTGGAATGCATTATGCTCTTTAAGTGAGGTACTACTGTACTAGTAACCAGAATAAAGTAACATAACAAAAGCTATCTGACAGATTATAAGAACAAAGCCTGTGATCAGATCGTTGCAAGCAATTTCTGTTCCTTGGAAGTGCTAGGGGAATAACCATGCCTGTAGAGAAAATTTCTCTGTTTCATCTTCCTGTCATAGAATGGAGGCAAGATGGAGGGTGGATTCACACAATCTGAAATGATCCCATCTGATTGCACTGAAAAGGTTTGCTTTGTGGGAAGTGATCTCTCTTAATGCAACCTTTCTATCCACCCAGAACAACCTTTCCAACACTCCAAGAAAGAAAAAGAATAGTTCCGCCAATAGACCAAAAAGTTCCAGCTTGAATACAGAACAGGGTTCAGCTATTGCCTGCATGGATGATCGGTGAGGAAATAGTTCACAACAGACCATGCTGAAAACAGTCCAAAATTGGAGCTATTTCCCTATCTGATTGTACTCTAAATCAGGTTTCAAGTCCAGGTGAGCTCATGTCTTCTTGTCTCCATGTTTTGGTGAATAATTCTTGTAGCCCTAATAAGCCTCCTGGATTTTTATCAAGGTAGAGCATTTGTTCTCTGTAACCTAACTCATTCAGTGCTGATGTTATTGTATTTTCTCCACAACAAATATGATGTTTGCTGTTTACCAGTCCATGGGGTAACAAAATCAGTGACTTGCCAAGCTATTTTGTACCTCCAGAAGACATGACTTATTCTAAACCTTTGTTTTGTTCCATGGAGTGGTAATTGTAGAGTTCAATATTTATGGCAATTTTCGTTAAAGTTAGTGTCTGAATGTGAGCTTTTTGATTAGAAGCTTTCAGTTAGCACCCAAAAGCACTTAAAAACAAGCAAGCAAATAATTTTTTTAAGTGATTTTTCAAAAGAAGTAACTTCTGTTGCTGCTTCAAAAGGAATAGTGCAATCGCACTAAAATGCACATTGAAGCAACAAAAGGCAAGGGGAATGGAAACAAATACCTCATGTGGAAGAGTCCTTATTTATCTAAATGCAGAGATTGAAAAAGTTACTTTTTGAGACTAGAACTACCAGAACCTTCAAACAGTGCTAGAATCCCATTAGCTTTGACAATATAAGCTATATGTAGCAAGTTGGTTTGAGGGGTATAGGCAGTGATGGGATGTAACAGGTTTGCACCAGTTCGCCAGAACCAGTAGCAACTTTTCCCAGTGTCCCGGAGAACCGGTAGCAGCTTTTTTTGGGGGAAAACCACCTTCGGGGCTGACCTTTTCATGCACACCTACAGTGCTTGGCACGTATGCACGGCCTCCTTGCTGTCCTCCCAAGCGGGGAGGAGGAAGAGAAGCTGCTAGCCTGAAGCTCCCTATAGCCTGCTCCCCAGGGTAAGTGACTCACCTTTGGATGTGGTGTGTCTGTGTGCATTTTAATGTGTATTTAATACCTTTACCTATATTGACGTACTACCACAGTTCCTAAAAAGGCCTGGTGGCCTGGCTTGGGGTTTTTAAACAAAGTCTTGGAGTTACCTCATCAATAAGCTACACCTGTGCTGTTCCAATTGCTGTTCCAATTTGAGAACCCTTAAGGAGGTACAGCTGTTTTACATTTACATTAAGGCATATTATCCTAGAGAACTGGTTAGGCAAAGACTTAGTACCTAACTTCTTTAACTGTTGAAAAGTGCCAAAATGAAGCCATCTTGTGGTGAGTTCATTCTGTAGTTCCTTCCATCTTACCTAGTGTGAGAAAGATTATCCAGAATAAGCTTTAAGCTCTGTCATGAAACGACATCTTTTCTAATGTTCTCAAAGCTTGGAGAGGACCTGGTTTAAACTAGGCCTCAAAAATCCTTTCTTCTATGTGTCACAAGGCTGTGTCACAAGACTGCCTGTTTCCCAGTATTCTTATCTGTAGCCAGATGAGCTCTCACATGTTTTGACTATTAGAGAGCACTCTTTCTCCACGTGTGTAAACATCTTCTCTTGTTATGAGAAAGTCTTCTCTGTTCTCTGATTGGTTAGAACGTACCCCACCTGACTGCAGAATCTCCATCTGGGGGAGAGCAGGGAGAGTTCACTTTTGGATGTCTATGGGTTAACATCTTTGCCTGGGGGACTATTCCTTTTTGCTTCTTCAAAATGATCACCTAGAGTGATTGGACTGTTTTTGGACTGACTATTGTTACTGAACTTATTTACGCTTTTCTGGATTATCCTTTAAGAAACCTGATCAATAAAGCAACTGCTTTCACTTGAAGATCATCTCTTTCCTTAACAGGAGCTGACACCACACACACACGATGGCTGGCTACCCTAAACCTCCCTTATTCGCTTCATTGCCTGAGCATAGTAAGAGTTCTGTTAATGTAGACCAGCTCTCCCATAGAGCTAACAAGGGCTACAGTTCCCGTAAAGAGACTGGGTCTCTGGAACTGGAAGGGAGGGGCCCTTCAATGGGATTCTGACAAGCTCTGGTTTAAAAGCTCTGGTTGATTTGTGTTTGTGGTGGGTGGGTGGGTGGGTGGGTGTATTTTAATGTATTATTTATTTATTTATTTATTTTATTTACAGGTTTGTGTTGTGTGTGTGGGTTGAGGGGTGTGTGTGTGTGCTTATTTGTATTTTATTTTTTAATTATTTTTAATTATTTTTATTTTTTCTTTGGCCCAGCCCACAACGTCATGACGTCATGATGTTGGCTCTGCCCACGATGTCATGATGTCATGATATTAGCTCTGCCCACACTGTGATGACATCACAGTGGGGTAGTAAAATTTTTGACATCCCACCACTGGGTATAGGTCTGTTTGAGTATCCAGGGTTCAATAACAGGAAAAGTGGCTTCATTCAGGGTGATGTTAGGGCCAGCTCTGGCGTTATGTGGTGGCAGTCAGAGAAGAGGGGCTCACAGCAATAGTGGTTGTGACAAGTTTCATGAGAATTTCAAGGATTCAACTGAGGAAGTTTGAATAACTGATGGCAGTTTGTACAAGTGGAGAAAAAGTCCTCTGGGAACAGTTTCAACGCTGCCCTAAAATTAACATATATCAACATTTATAATTATTATTTTTCCAAGGAAGGCTTTAGTCAGTGAAGAGGAACAGAGGAATGAAAGCGTATTAGGCTATTTTTATGTGCTATTAAAATGCAGTACCATGTAACGCTTTGATGCAGCCATGTCAGAGACAGAACAAGTGCTGTCAGGCCTCTGTTCAGTTTTCAAAAGCTTTCAAATTGAATTTCTAGCTGGGTCAGGAAACCTTTAATCATGGATTTGTTTGTACCAGAGCTAATATTACAGAACGGCTGTGCAAAAAGGACCCTGATCTCTCTTTCTGCAGAACAGGGGACTGAAAATAACAGGTATTTTTCTGCAGTGCAGGGGCTGGCACTTGTAATCTTTCAATGTTGTTGGAATACAACTCTCATCAACACCAGTCCTCTTGCTTCATGGTCAAGGTGATGGGATCTAGAATCCCAAAGATCTGGAAGGCTGCAGATTGGGAAACATATTCTATTAAAGGGAACATTTACTACTTTGAAATGTGGTTAGGGGCTTGTCTGAGGGTCAAATGTACCCTGCTCTGGACTTAGGCAGCCATAATGCTCAGAAGTGATTTGTTGCACAATATTTGTAATTAATTCCTTTCCCCCAAAAGCACAGGCATAGCACATTACATGCTAAGCTAATTATTGTACTGTACTGTATCTGTAACCTTTAGTGACTATTTTGAATTATAAGGATGCAATCTTGCCAAATTACAAAGGCAGCATATCAGTGCTGGCTTGTGTTGCTGTCTGGGTTCTGTCTGAGTATGGATTGGGGGGAAAGTGCCCAATTTTTTGTTCTTGTCAGTTTATGAGACCTTAACACAATGAGATGGCTGGATGAGAAGTTCTCAACTGGACATGAATATTCACTTCCCATGAGAGCAAGACAAGAGTTTCTTTTCTTCAGTCATGTTTTGGCAGAAAATGCTTCTAGCATAGTTTTGCAAAAGTTGTGCTCTGTTCCTTTAACAAGCAAAGCAAAACAAAAAGCAGAGAAAGAGAGAGAGAACAAACTCAAAAACACTAGATGACAGGCAAAAGAAGACTAAAGAACCCTCTGATACTACCATAAAAAGGCAGAAACGATTATAATTGTGTACCATTTGAGCAAAATCATCAAGCCCATAGCACTGTACAAAAGAGCTCACTCTCTTACACAAGAAAATGGAGGGGGTGAGGGTGGGGAAGCCTGCAAATAATAATTCTTCTCTGCGAGGACAAGAAAAGCAAGGATTTACAAGCCTATTTCTAGATGATAAAAACAAGAAGGGGATGTTTTTACAGCCTAGACAAGCAGTTTCTGTAACTTGTATTTTTAAGAAAAATCTAAAGAGCAACTCTCTCTCTTCTGAGAAAAAGGGAAGAATGTTTTTTTTAATTAATTAACACAGTAATTGCTTTAACTGTGCCTAGGTAATCACAGGAACAATAACCTTACTAATTATTATCATTCCAAACCCCAAACTGACTTTCTAAGCTGTGCATAGAAACCTCTTTGAGAATCATTTCTGCCCAAGAGAGTCCACCGGCCCCTTGACAGGTAGGGTCAAGTCATGGCTGGGAGATATTTGCTTGCCAAGAAAGTGGCCCCAACAAGCCATCCTTTGACTTCCTTTTAATTTCTTAATTGCTTCCTCAGTAAGCAATTGCTGTTGAGCAGGAAATCAGTGGGCCTAAGTTGCTTGAAGAAACATCAGTGCATAGAGTGGTTCCATGGCCTTTTGTACCCAACCTAAGCCAAGTAGGGTGACCAGGTATTCTACCTTTCTTTCCTTCTCTGGGTGACTGTTGAAATAATGGCTCATGTGTTTAAAGCAAATACAGGTTGTTTGAATAGACTCAGTCCAATGTTTTCCAACAGTGCCTGGCATTTCTTTCGGATCCATTAAAAGAACAGCTGAGTCGTTATCACGGAGGGGGGGGGAGGGCTGCTGTGTTATTTTTTTTCAAAGCTTATTTTAGTTTTTACAGTAAGTTCTGTTTATGAGCAAGTCAGCGACCCATTCAAACCTTAAAAATTCTACATTGGTCATAAATATGGTAATTTTAACATTTGCCACCTCTTTCTCTCCCCGAAGTGACGCTCTCAGCAGGCCTACCACTTTGACATTTTCTTTCATTTTACAGAGATAAGCTTCTTCCCATAGGCCCCGAGCTATTAGCATTCATAATATTAATTGCCAAAAATTACCAGCTTCAAGAAGTTTTTATCTAACAAAACTGCTCTGTAGCTACCTCAAGACAATTTAGTGCCATTTATGTCTCAAGCAAACACTTAGGAATGTAAATAGGAAGAAGCCCACAGGATAATTAATATTTAAAAAGCAAAATGTCATGCTCAGCTAAGCAGTTTTTCCCCTCCCAACATCCATCTTTGTCTTCCATAAGTCGTGTGTTCCTCTCAGAAATCTGTTTGGAGCCTTAACAGAATATGTTACAATTGATCAATACAAAGTGCTTTAAAAGTACCATCCAACTTTCTGTGTGGAGACAGGGAGAAACCCAAACACAATTCTGATATTGGAAATTTATGCTTGTTTACTCAGAAGAAAGCCTCACTGAGTTACTTTGAGATATAGGATTGTAGCCTCAGTGGCAGGTACGATTAGCAGACTGAGAGAATGAAAGAAAACCATCCGGGCAGAAAAGATAGTGTAATGGTTTAATGCAGGAGATGACAAGATCTAGAGCAGGGGTTCCCAACCTTTTCCTGCCAGGGGCCAGACCACGTACCCTCAGTCAGCTGAGGGGTTCTTCCTGGTGGCAGCGGTGACACGTGCATTTGTGCCATGTTTCTGGGCATTTCCCCCACTTCTGCTGCTTCCCTTGAAGGAGGGAACAAGGGAGTAACATTTTGACGCCATTTTTGATTATTATTTTTGCCGCATTTTTGTGGCATTTTGGTGCAAAAACATGGCAATGTTGGCACTCCCAGTGATGTCAGGGCACTTCCAGTGTCAGCGGCAATTCTGCCCAGGGGCTGGATTAATTCTGCCCAGGGGCCGGATCTGGCCTGTGGGCCATAGGTTGGAACCCCTGATCTTGAGACTCAGAGTTGCACACAATGATAATCACACAAGTATTTCCACCCCTGTAGTGAGCAGTTCTTCAAGCAATGGGTTATGCGACCCGTTTTGCACAGTGTGTAAATGGTCATGCAATGGACATCCCACCAAAGAGGGAAACTCTTCTGCAAGTACCATTTGAACATGTGTTTTTTCTCCCAGCAGGAGCCTGGTCTTAGACACAAAATCAGGTTCCTCTTTTTCTCAAGGAAATGAACCATCTCATTCTATGTCCCATTGCTGTCTCAGACATCAGCTACTACAGATTGCCTCATGATGGACCTTTTTGTGCAAGAAATGCAATGATGTGGGCAAGCAGATAACCATTTTTCATGGTTCTCCTCAGTTGTCAGCATCTTGGAATAATCTCTGGAATAAAGGCTGAATACTGCATTTCATTGACTTTCAAATTTCAAGCCATAAATTGTGGCAATCATTCGACAAATCTGCCATATTTTCAATGAATCACTCTTATTAGATATAAAACAGGCAGATATATGTCCTCCTACCTGCATGCTTGCACTATTGGGTCTTTTTTTTAAACCAAATCCTTTGGCAACCCCCCCCCCCCAACAGACCCCCCCCCAACATGTGCACAAAATAAAGCTTATTCTCAAAATGTTATACTTTGTGAATCTGTCTGTGAACAAAGTTGAGATATTAAAAAAAATACTCATAAAGTTTATTGTCTTTATCAATCTCAGCTGTCTCTCCTGCCCCACAAGTAATTTGATTCCTGGGCTGGGTACCCAGTGAGTTAGGTATCTGATTGTGCAGCTGGAAGTTGGAATTTTGATTTCTTGAGTCAGTGTATGTAAACTTGGGCAAGCTACAGGGTTCCAGGCACCCCAAAAGAAGGGAAAGCAAAACATTTTGAGTACTTTATTCTTAGAAAAGTTTTTCATAACTCAGAATTAGCTGAACAACAAGTAACATTAAGATTCATCCATGATGAAGATATTTCCTCTCCTTCACTGAAGACAGGGGTTCCCAACCTTTTCAAGCTGGAGACCGGGTCATGCTCTCTCAGTCAGCTTTGAGAACCAGATGGTCATTTTGCCCTGCCTTCACAATGGGGGTAGGTAGCCATTTTGTCCCAACAGCTTCAAAGGGACAGTCATTTTGTTTCTCAAATGCCCTTGGAGTGTGGGGGCCACATGAAAAGCCACTCCAAGCCAGATCCGGCCTGTGGGCCTTAGGTTGGGAACCCCTGACTTAAGATCTCTGGATTCCCCTAATAGAAAAAATAAGCAAAGAGGGATTGACCTATCGTAAGAAAGATGAAAACAAATCAATCCCATGCTTCAAATTATCAAATGCCTCTACAAATGTAGGATGACTCTCTTAGTTTTGCACATTAAATTAGCTCAGATTGAATTTTTCATTGAAAAAGTTACTTGACCTTCGCCGGTGAGAATGATACTAGCAAGAATTTATATGCCCAGAAGAAAAGCATGTGTCATGCATGAAGTAACATGGCTTACTTTACTCAAACAACTGACACAGAAAGAACAGTGCCAGTTGCCAGTATCCCCTTCTGGGGCAAGCTGATAGAGAAGGTGGTGGCAGATCAGCTGGGGACATTTCTGGAGAGTATGAATGTCTCGATCCATTGCAGTCCAGGTTCAGGCCTTAACATGGGACTGAGGCAGCATTGGTCACCCTGCATAATTACCTTCTGAGAGAGGCTGGCGGTGGTAATACCTCACTGTTGGTCCTCTTGGAACTCTCAGAAGCCTTTGATACCATCGACCACAGTATCCTCCTAGACAGGCACTGGTGGCAAAGCTTTGGCCTGGTGCTAGGCTTTCCTTGAGGAATGTGTCTTGAGAGCACAGTTTGAGGAAGAGTTGTCAGATCCTTGGGTACAACAGTATGGAGTACCAGAGGCATTGGTGATCTCCCCTATGCTTTTTAATAGCTATGTGAGGATGCTGGATGAGGTGATCAGGAAATCTGGCGTTCACTTTCATCAGCATGCAGCTCTCTCTCTCCTTTTCCACTTCAGTAATGGAGGGTGTTTGCACCCTGGAGAGATGCCTGGAGGCATCCATGGAATGGATGGAGGATAGTAAACTGAATCTGAATCTGGATAAGACGGAAGTTATGCTGGTTGGAGATAACCAGTCTCAGGTTGGGAGAATCTCCCTCACCCTGGGAGGAGTAACTTTAAGCCACTTGATCTTGCTCTGTCTATGGAGCATCAAATATGATCTGTGGTCAAGACTGCTTTCCACCATCTGTGGTGTATTGTCCAGCTTCACACAGTCCTGGACAGGAAATCCCTGAGGATACTTATCTACGCATTGGTAATCTTTAAAATCAATTACTGCAATGCTCTACATGGGATTGTTTTAGACCAAGGGTTCCCAACCTACAGTCTATGGGCCTAATCCGGCCCACAATACTAATTAATCCAGCCCACGGTGGGAACCTAGGCACTGCTGGAAGCTCTTTCACTACTGGAAGTGCCAAAATGTGGTGGTGGTGGGCACAATAACACTGTTTTTTGGCTGCATTTTGCAGCCTCTGCTGCTTCCCATGGCAATGATGGTGGGACATTCTTGCTGCATTTTGGTGATTTTTTTTGGTCACATTTTCGCTGTGATTTTGCAGCCCAAACATAGTATTTTGGGCACTTCCAGGTTTCACAATGGGAACCCAGGCACTGCCAGAAGCTCCCACCACCACCAGAAGTCCCCAAATGCCGCATTTCAGGTGCCAAAATGTGGCAGAAATGCGGTGATAAATTCCAAAAATGGAATGAAAATGCTCCAAACAGCCTCCTGCCACCAGTGGCTGCCCAAGCAGCCAAAAATAAATAAATAAATGAAAAAGAAAAATGGCACAATTGCACCTGACACTGCTGAAACATAAACACTGGGAGCAAACATGCATCTGGCCCACACAGCTGAGTGTTGGAGGTGGGTGTGCCTCCTGGCAGGAAAACATTGGGAATCCCTGCTCTAGAGGCTGGTATGGAGGCTTCATCAGGTATAAAATGCAGCAGCTAGACTGGTTACTAGTATTGGTCATTTTGACCATGTCATGCCAGTTTTAGGTAGCCTGCATTGGTTGTCCATTGTATTCATTGTCAGGTTCAAGGTCTTGGTGTTAAGATATAAAGCCCTTAACAGTTTAGGACCATGTGATCTGCAGGAGCGCTTCTTAAGAAATTGGACCCAGAGCACTCAAGCTCTTAAAATACATATTGTCACCAGTGCCGGATTAAGCCAGTGCAAGGCCTGTAGCAAATTGTGTCAAGAGGCCATTGCTTAGATTTAGGATTTAGGATACCTATAAAAAGTCTTCTACCTATTCCTATACATATTCATACCTATAAAAAGTCAGCATATAGGGACCACTGTGGTGGGAAGGTAAACAGTTTCCCATGTACTCTGGTGTTGAGGCGTGCAGGTTCAGGAACAATTTTTGCAAGCTTGGATCATGATCCCAGGGACAGGGAGGGAGGCTCCAGTTTCTGCTGTCATGAAACAGGAGCTGGAATGCCAGTGTGTGTGTGGGGGGGGGGGTGGAGAGAGAAAGACACCCACTTTCATTTCCCCAGCCGATGCTTGTGCCTCTAGTTCTGAATCAAGAATGGCTAGCAAGGAGGGATGCTCGAAGGAAAGGTGCCAAGGCTTTGTTAAGCTGCCCCAAGAATCTGATGGAGAGGCAGGTATTAACCCTCTCACTGCTGGAAAGTTACACGGTGAGGAAAAAAGAGCCCCGTGGTACTGACAAGCTGAAAGTTGACGGGGAGGCAAAGCTAACTGACTAAGCTTTTTGAGGCTGGCATGGGAATGGAGAGACTGAGCACGCAGGAGGATTTCATCTGATGCTCCTCAGAATTGATCAGATACGCAGCAAACAACTTGGAGTTAAGAAAAACACATATGCACACGCGTGAAGGAAAAGAGGCTGCCTTCATGACCACCTCAGGAACATCACAGAACTCTCTCTGCCTGCTGGAGAGGGGGAATGATGGCCAGCTGTGTGGACCAGCTAGCTCAGCCATAAAGACCTTGCTGCTACTGCTATTGCTGCCTCCATGACCACCTCAGGAACATCACAGAACTCTCTCTGCCTGCTGGAGAGGGGGAATGAGGACCAGCTGTGTGGACCAGCTAGCTCAGCCATAAAGACCTTGCTGCTACTGCTATTGCTGCCTCCATGACCACCTCAGGAACATCACAGAACTCTCTCTGCCTGCTGGAGAGGGGGGAATGAGGGCCAGCTGTGTGGACCAGCTAGCTCAGCCATAAAGACCTTGCTGCTACTGCTATTGCTGCCTCCATGACCACCTCAGGAATATCACAGAACTCTCTCTGCCTGCTGGAGAGGGGGAATGAGGGCCAGCTGTGTGGACCAGCTAGCTCAGCCATAAAGACCTTGCTGCTACTGCTATTGCTGCCTCCATGACCACCTCAGGAACATCACAGAACTCTCTCTGCCTGCTGGAGAGGGGGAATGAGGACCAGCTGTGTGGACCAGCTAGCTCAGCCATAAAGACCTTGCTGCTACTGCTATTGTATTTTATTGTATTGTTTTTTCTTTTATGTAAAATTGATTGATTGTGTTATCTGTGCTGCATCTGTTGTTATATTTTTATATTATGCTGTATTTATATTTGAGATTGTGATACTGTATATGCTTATGTTATGTGAGCCCCTCTGAGTCGCCTCAGTGAGGTGAGTAGAGGGGCATATAAATCTAATTTAATAATAAAAAAATAATAATAATAAAAGAGAGCTCCACATGTTTGCCCACCCATTCATCCAGCTTTGGCACCTGACCCAGGGGGGGGGCACAGGGCCCCCAGAGATGCAAAGTCTGTAGAATTTGTTACTCCTGCTACATGGCTGATTCGGCACTGATTGTCACACAAAAAGAAGTCAAAAAGGTTGTGACCAGACCACAGCAAGATCTTTCTAAGCTGTGGCTCCTTCATTATGGAAAGAACTACCAGTGGAAATTAGAGCTGCTTCCACTTTAATGGCTTTTTGTAAACAACTAAAAACATTCTTATTTTATCAAGCTTTCCCCTCATTAGTAAATGGATGTGACTCTGAAGCATTCCCCTTATTTGTTTTTGGTTTAATTGAGTTTAGTGAGCTGTGAATAAGAGAATGTAAATTATGGATGCCATCTTGATGGGTATTATATTTTGCTTATAGGATTTTATTTATACATGGTTGTTTGATGTTACTTATCTCGTTCATGCAATATCTGTGAGTCAGCCAGAGGAAGGAAGAATTGAACTGTGTTGTCTAGAACAAGATGGTTCTTTGGGAACAGGGAATTCCTTGTGAAGAATTATTTTCTGGAAGTTATTTAACTGCTGCATTTTGACCCTGGATCGGCCTGGTATCTCCTGTGTAAAAGCATTTGACAGAGGTTTTAGAAACTACTGAAGAAGACACATCTGTTCCCAAATTCTCAATCTCTTATATTTCTGGAGTACCTGAATGTCTGGTGTTTTTTTTTTGTCAGTTTGGGCCTTTCAATAATTTAAGGTTTGACTTCAGCCTCATTCACTTGACTTATTTGATGGAAATGTGTCTACCTAATCTTGGTTTTGTCTATCAGACTTGAATATAGACATTATTCTCTAACTTGCGTGCCAGGGAGGGGTACATGAATTTCTCAACTTGTTTTTGATCCCTTTACTAGAACTCAACTATGTGAAAATAGACCCCTGGTCCTACATCTATGTGTTAATTCATGAATATCATATATTCATGTGGTCTTATAGAATTAATAAAAATATTTCAAGACAGATAGCAAAATTGGTATGAACATCTCAGATGTGGACTAACAGTAAAAATAAGAAAGAAAAACATTAGCTAAGAGAAACAATCAGAAATCTGAAATCATTAATAGGTAAAACATCAAGATGTCCTGCTTCAGAGAACCTGGGTGAATAAAACCATGTTTATCTGTTGCTTAAAGCTCAGAAGTGTGGATACATACTTTTTTTGGGGGGAAGGTCATTTCAAAACATACCCATTTGACTGGTGCCTGCTTAAATGCCATAAGTAACAGCTGTGCATATGATAGATGACATTTGAAAATTGTCTACTTCATTTGTTTATAGAGAAATGTGGAGGGTCTTATTTCATTGAATTGGCCAGGGTAAAGGAGTATAACTTTCAAGGCATTTTTTAGACATAGCACTCACTGTTCATATTTCACTACTGTTCTTATCAATTGATGGTTTTACTCATGCTTTAAAATGGGAATTGCCATGGCTTATTGGTTTAACCATCTTGGGAAATACACTGAAGGGTACTCTATAAAGAAAAGAGAAGTATATTTTCATCACATCTACATGTTGGCAACCAAATTGCTCTAGTTGGAGATATGACACTTGCAGATGCTGTACATACTAAATGGGAAGTAATGGTTGAAGAAGATATGAAGAATCTTTAAGAAAAATCAATGACCTCTTCCAACAGGTACAAGAAAAAAAGAAAAACATTAATGCAGGGATAGGCAACTTCTAGGTGACAAGCTTATCCCACTGCCCTTCCTACCCACCAGAAGCCACTTGCACAGATACATAAAAACCACAGAAGTATAAAGCAGAACTTTGTCTTCTGTGGATCAACTTTCTCTTTCCCACTGCATCAAGGAGTGTGATTTCTCTGCTTCTTGTACAGAAACTGATATACACTTCCAGGAGATTAGTTGGAAGTGCCAATATGTTCCTAAAGGAGGGGTGAAGGATGCATTTATTTTACTTCATGAGAAAAATTGTGAAAATGACACTTTCCCCTGTTCTTGTTTCATATGTTTTTTCCTTTCCTTTCCTTTCCTTTATTTCCTTCCTTCCTTCCTTCCTTCTTTCTTTCTTTCTTCTTTTGGGTGGTAGAGGATCTTTGGGAGACTAGGGATCTTGAGTTTTCCACACATTCAGATTTTTTTATGTCAATATATTTTTAAAATCTCTTCTTCAACATTCTACAATCTAAAATGATCTACTATTTCCCAGGAGACTCTGGAGCAGTTCTTACAACATGAATGATTTTGGAAAACATCCCTTAAGATGTTGTGTCTTAAGATGCCAGACTGTCATGGGACATGATCACTCTGAAGTTAGGATTCCATTTAAAGAGCCTTAGAAAGGACAATACCCCAAAGAGTAGGATGTTCTTTTGAAATATCCTAGCCCTGTTGAGAGAGGGAAACAATTTGACTTGAGCATTAACATTAACATCAGACATATCCTTTGATGATATTGAAGTGACTGCCAGAGCTTTGAAGTGGGTTGGAAGAATAGATGTATAAGAATCGAACTCTGCATATGATGTTACTACACCATTATTGTTGGAAATTATTTAAAGAACTGACCTTAGAAGCATGCAGGGGAGGGGAGAAGAGGATCACCTTGTTTCAGGGTGCAATCTCAGCAGCAACACATGGCAGGCCAATGGGGTTTGGAAGGCCTGCAAGAAGATTATTATTCTTGTCCTTATTTATTCTCCTTTTAAAAAGTCTATGCTGTGCTGAAGTTTAATGAGTTTAATGAATCAGTTCTGGACATTTAGGAAAAAGCAGCCTATCGAAAAGGCCAGGCCAGCCAACGGGTTATTAATTTTGTCCAATGCTTGGAGAGAACAGGGGACATTAAATATCTCCTATGACACTTCCAGTGATCAACATTATGAGTGCCAATGCACCTAGCAGCAAATAACCCATGACAGGAAGTCTTTAAAAATGACTATGTACTTGTTTCCAGACCCAATGGTGACTATGACCTTCAAAGCTGTACAAGTTTGGGGAAAGGTCTTTGAAGCAAAGCCTTCATCTTGTGTTTTAAGATCATCTGATGAATCTGTGGGTTTTGGGACATCAGAAGCTAAGAAGCAAGGGTTATTTAAGGAGGAAGAAATCAGTACCGTTCACATTTTAATGCATCCCTCCACCATACTTTCAAATCGATGTACAATCCAAAACTAATTATTTTGCAGTAGCGTTCTGCAAATGAAAAAAGCATAGAGGAAGGAATAAGTTGGAGGAGATGTACAATAACATTTTTTGTGATTAGTAAAAATATTATTGAAACATACTGAAGATTAAAGGGGAAAAGTCAGCAGAAATGTGTATCAGGCACAACTGCTACATTCAGTTTTGGATTAACTAGTTTTTAAACAGGATCTCAAAGCTAGGGAAGAATGGAGCTTAAAATTGTAAAATTAAGAAACAGACTAAAACTGGCATTGACTGCTTCAACTTACCCTCAGGGCCTGGTTCCAGAGTCCTTTCCACAGTTGGATTAATAATTCTACAGCTGTCTGCCTAGAAAACCCCTGTGGTCAATAATCCACTGGCCATAGCTATCTGGGAAAGAGTGAGGCTTACTTAGCTTTGGAGTACTGTTGGTTATTTTTTCTTCTTTTAGTTTGGTACTCCAGTTAGGTACAGGTAGTGTTATTGTAAAGAAATGGAGGGGTAGTTCAAGGTATTTAGCTTCTTCAGCCACAATAGTAGATCATATCTCCCCCCCCCACCCTCAAGTGCAGACACTGTGAGTACTCCTCAGTTCTCTCTGATCTTAGCTCTCTTGGAACAGATATTGCCTGTTTTAAAAAGACCACACTATCTCCTCAGCTTTCCCATCCTAGTCTTCCAGCCTTCTTCAGTTGTGAAGCTAAGAAGATAATTCCTGTATTTTTTGTGGAGGCCATAAACATTTAAAGATATTCAGTAGACAGGGACATAAAGTGAGTAAACCTTTTCCTCAAAGAAGCTTTAGGGGTTTCATTGTGTGTTGCTGCTTCTATGAATCTCTGGGGAACAATTGACTCCCACCCACATCCCAAACCTCACTTGTTTGGTGTAAAGAAGAATTTTATAGCGTGACAAGACATTTCCCAGGATGACAACATTGCTTATTCTGTGAATAACCTATGAAATGATGGATTGCCAAGGTCAGAAGAAGAGCAAAGGTTTTACTGAAACCCACCCCTGCCTCTTCCTGTCCCTTTGTGTAAGGAACAAGCATGTTCAAAACGACATCAATTTGGTTGATTTGAAAATATTAGTCCTTTAGTTTGGTGTTTACCTAACTTTCAGCTCAAATTATTGCATTAAGAGGGCAGAGTTATATGCAAAATCACTTCTCCCCTTTTATTTTTGTTGTTGCCATTTATGTTTTTCAGTCATGGTTTTCCAGCACTAGCTGGTGTCCACCTTTTCGTCCCCACTTTTCGTCCCCACTGCCCAAACACAATGAATGCTGCCCCTGCTTGCCCATTGGGGGCTCTCTACTAATAGTGATATGTCTCTACAGTGTGTGAGAGTGGGTTTGTATTTGTACTTCCTGTACTGATACATTGGGAACACTGTGTACTGAAAAATATACGTTAGAGAGAGATTGTATACAAAGGCATATATTAAGAGACATGGCATATAACAAAGGAGACTTATCTTTTCACTATTGGTATTACTTTGTGGACTATCTTCCCTGGAGAAGTTCACCTAGCACCCAACCATATGATCTTTCCATTGCCAGAAGAGTACCTTTTAGTCTCTTATACATTTTAAGAGCACATCTTTTAGATCACAGCACTCTTCTACTTTGGTGCTGGTTCTATTGTGCTTTTGAAATCTGTGGTAATGGGTTTATTTAGATTTTATTATGCACTCTCTGTAAATAAGGTTTAGGGTGTGCATTTTAAAAATGTGATATTTTAACTATGCAATATAGATTACTTTTTAGTCAAGCTGACGAAAACTACAGCCAATCAATCAAATGCATATATTAAGGGAAAATTTGTATAAGGATGCATACATTTGGGGAAAAATGTATCCAAAAATGTATACCTATAATGCGTAGACTTTTAAATCATGCTGGAAAAGTTATACAGAAAGGTTAGAACAAAGGAAGGAATAAAGATATGCTTTCAAGAATTCAAATTTTGTAGCATGAGAAATAGATGGATTCCTTAATCTTTATTTTTATGAGGGTCACCAGAGCAAGCAGTGAGGAAGCATTTTGTCTCAGCATTAACTATGGATAGAGCAAAATACTATGTATCATAGATAAAAAAAACCCTGAAAGGACTTGGATTCAGTCTTTGAATAGACTAGAACCCTATCAAGTACATCTCTTTGTTATGAAGTCTTTGTTATAAGACCATCCAGTGATCATAATTACAGAGTCAGACTTAAATCTCACTGATTTATGAGAATGTAACAGCACAATGGATTATGGCTACTAGCCTTCCATAGATCAACCAGTGCAGACCAGACCACAATGTGCCATAATCAGAGAGCACAACAAATTACTCATGACAGTTCATCCAGATAAATCATCCCATTCTTTCTAGGGCAGGAATAGATAATAATTATACTTAAAGACACCACCTTCCCCTGATAAGACATCCCCATTAAGAAAGAAAGAAAGAAAGAAAGAAAGAAAGAAAGCTCAGCTGTTAAAAGACAAAGGCATATCAGTCTGTAAAAGGAAGATGTACTGTTCAGTTTGAATTATTTTTGGACATTATATTTTGGGGATTCATGAGTTTGCTGTTGTGTCATTTGTGTAAATCCCCAAAATGTAAAATACCGAGCACTGCTGTTTTGTTGTCTGCTCACAACAAAGGCTGCTTTTCTACATTTGCAGACTGTGTGCATGGATGCACCCACCTGGGCTTTAAAAGAGTAGAGGGATGGTAGAGAACTTCTGAAGAGACAGCACAGACTATGGGGTCACATTTTGTTGTTGTATTGGAGTGAAGTGTATCCCAACCTTTGGTATTTGGACATCAATTTCCAGAAGCCTAAGTCAATTTCCCAAAACACTGATCAGTCAGTGTACTGACTTAGGCTTCTGGGAACTGAAGTCCTCCTGTGGAGCATGGGACCCACGTTGGGAACCACTGTAAATCTATTTATGTTTGCTTTCTGTTCATTTCTCCCAATTCAACTAGTTTCCTGTCATGCTCTGCTGTAGAGCCAGTGATGGGATGTAACAGGTTCTCACCAGTCCGCCAGAACCGGTAGTAACTTTTCCCAGTGTCCTGGAGAACTGGTAGCAGCTTTTGGGGGGAACCACCTTTGGGGCTTACCTTTTCACTGGTTTCCCCACTGTGCATGCACACCCTCTTTGCTGTCCTCCTTGCTGTCCTTGTGTTTTGGGTGGGTGGGTGGGTTGAGGTGTGTGTGTGATTATTATTATTATTATTATTATTATTATTATTATTATTATTATTATTATTATTATTATTATTATTATTATTATTATTATTATTATTATTATTATTTTCTTTGGCTCTGCCCATGGTATCATGACATCATGACGTTAGCTCTGCCCACACTGTGATGACATCACGGTGGGGTAGCAAATTTTTTGACATCCCGCCACTGTGTAGAGCCCTGTGTAGCTTGGTGTATGGGATCCCATATAGGTTGGCTTATTTAAGGGACATCCACCCCTCTTGCCTTTGTTTTTATTTGCAGCACTGTTTTAATCTTTTTATAAATTTTAAGGTTTTAAGATTTTAAATACCATTACCATATTAGATTTACTTGTGATTTCAATTCATGTTGTAAGCCACCCAGAGTCGGGTATACCCGATTGGGGCGGGGTAGTAAATTTTAGTTAATAATAATAATAATTGGTGATGAAAGGGATTTTAGGTCAAAATGTGTAGCAAACTACTGTTGACTACAGTTTTAGTTTATGTTGCTGTATAAGAGATCCACTCTATTCAGTCATAGAGGAATTTATAAATGTTTCTTTAAGCTGGAGGAAAATATTTTATTATGGATTTGTGCTATTATGTGATATGTATCAGCCAGAGTTAAGTATTCCATAACCTGTGCCCAATGAAATTCCCTTCAGATCTACAGGACTTGTGTTTGTGGGTTAGGAGGAACATTTCAATCAGGTTGAATTAGGCTTGCAATTTTTTTCCAATTAAAAAAATCCTCCTCAGTTATTGGGGACCCACTGGTAGAAGCTGCAAAATTAGAGCCATTCTTAGGATCAGTAGAACATTTGAAGCTTATTAGATTTGAAACCTTTGGAGTAATCATCCGCCAACATAAATTTCCTGTCAAGTTTCTTTTTAAAAAAATGGTGGAATCTGCTAGTGATTCTGGAAGGTTCTTTGTCATCTCTGGCATTGTGTTCACTTCCACTGATAGTGGTGCCATTTGTCATACAGCTGTCATAGGGATGATGGAGACTTCCACCTCAATTTAATTTTTGAAATACATAGCAACATCAGAAATGCCTTCACCAAAGGGAAAGCAAAGAGCTTAATATCAAACAAAGATGAGAGTAAGATAAAGTGAATCGGTCATATTCATTTATCCAGTTCCAGTTATTGGAGTGCTTTCCAAAGTCCAGTTTTGAATCCTTGTATCTGTGACCTTCTTAGTGCTAAATTAAAGTTCCCACCTCTTTTGCCTATGAAAGGTCCTGTCTCTTCATCATCTGTATGGCATACAGTCAAAACACTGTCGTCTCTGTGCTGTCACTGCCACTGTACCTAGAGGGGAGAGTTTTGATTCATTTTTCATAAACTGACCAAAATTCTCAAAAATCTGCAGATTTATAAGGGAAATGAGTTGTTTAAACAAATATAAATTTGGAAGAAAGAGAATTAGCTCATTCCTACCACATTGTCTACAGTGCTGTCTATTCATAGTGAAGATTGTATATGTTGCCTGGAAAAGACATGCAGGGAATAGATCAGGGGTTCCCAACCTTTTCAAGCCAGGGGCCAGGTCATGCACTCTCAGTCAGCTTCGAGGGCTGGAAGGCCCTTTTGCTCTGCCTGGAAGATGGGGGTGGCTATTTTGTCCCAACAGCTTCAAAGGAGTGGTCATATTGTTTCTTGAATGCCCTTCGAGGAGTAGGGGACCACATGAAATGGTACCAGGATCTGGATCTAGCCCACAGACCTTAGGTTGGGAACCAATGGAACAGATTGTATAGAGAGGCATGGACTAATGGCCTTTTTTCCCTTTCCCTCCTCCCCAAATCTAGGCAATTTCTCTGTCACCTAAGGTACTATGTATAGACACCACCTGGTGGATCTATAATGCATTTTCAAGCAATACACCTTCAAAGATTTAGATCAAGGAAGCAAAGACACTCACAAGTGCCATTAAAGTTAAACTAATGAGGAAGTGAGTCACAGTCAACAAACTGAAGCTCTTCCATTCGCCTACAGACTAACAAAGCAGCTTGAAATTATTTCAGAATATAATGAGCTATGATCAATTACAATTATTCATTGCTGGACATCTTGGTCTATTATTCAGCCTGGTGTAAGTGTAATTGTCTTATTATAATGATATGAGTCAAGAGAGGTTCACAGAGATAAGAAGCCTAATGTACCTCTCTGAGACAATTACGCTCTATTGCCCATTAGCCAAAATGAAGTCAGCTCAGTTTTCATTAGTCACAACCTCAGACTTCGGTTTGAGAAGGGAAAAGGAAGATGACTTGATGCTGGCATCATCATATTTGTCCCCTGGGTTTGGCCAAGGTCCAAGCCTTAACAGCCATGAAACCTTATCACGGCAGAAAGCTGACTCGCATCTACCCATCTGAAAAACAATTACATGTTACCCATAATAATACTTCATCTTCCGATTTTTGCTTTTCCTTTACTTGAGCAGTGGCTTGGCTGCTATCTAGATGCATTTTCTTTTTCAACTACAGTAATAAGTATAGGGATTTTTTAAAAAAGATATGTGTTATGACAAAGAAAAAATTAACCTAATGGGATTAGTCCTTTATTTACAGCTCAACAGTTTCACTTATTAGACAACATATTCAAGAATCCACTCTTCTCCCAGCCTGTATAGCTGGTGGCAAAAGTAAAAATAAAAACTGCTTCATATTGTTAACTCATACACAACTATCATATTTGTTGTTCAGTCTCACAGTCGATTCCAACCCTTTGCGACCCTATGGACCACTGTCTGTCAGGCACTTCTGTCCTCCACCATCCTCCTCAATTCACTCAGCTCTGTGCCCATTGTCTCTACAATACCATCTAGCCATCTCATTTTTGGCCACCCTCTTTTTCTTTTGCCCTACACCCTTCCCAGCATCAAGGCTTTCTCAAGCGAATCCTCCCTTCTCATTTGATGTCCAAAGTACTTTAGCTTCATCTTTACTATTTGACCTTCTAAGGAGCAGTCAAGGTTAATTTCTTCTAAGATTGACCTATTTGTTCTCCTCACTGTCCAGGGGACTCTCAAAACTCTCCTCCAATACTGCATCTCAAAGGCATCTATTCTTCAGCTTTCCTTATAGTCCAGCTCTCACAACCATACATTGCCACCGGAAATACCATTGCTTTGACTATACAAATTTTTGTTTGCAATGTGATGTCTCTACTTTTCACTGTGTTCCCCAGGTTTCTCATCGCCTGCCTCCCAAGAATCAGTTGCCTTTTTATTTCATGGCTGCAATCTCCATCTGCAGTGAACTTTGATCCTAAGAAAGTAAAACCTGTCACTGCTTCTACTTCTTCCCCATCTATTTTCCAGGGACTGATAGGGCCTGTTGCCATTATCTTGGTTTTCTTGATACTGAGTCTCAACCTAGTGCTTGCACTTTTTTCTTTCAACCTAATCAGGAGCTTCTTTAAGCCCTCCTTACTTTCTGCCATTAGGGTGGTATCATCTGCATATCTCAAGTTGTTGATGTTTCTCCCAGCAATTTTGACCCCAAATTGTGATTCCTCCATCCCTGCATTGCGCATTATGTGCTCTGTGTATAAGTTGAATAAGCAGGGTGACAAAATGCAGCCTTGTCTTACTCCTTTGCCTATTCCAAACCACTCTGTCCTTCCGTATTCTGTCCTAACTGTTGCTTCTCGATTCATGTACAGATTTCTCATGAGGTATATAAGGTGCTCTGGTATTCCCATCTCTTTAATTACTTGCCACATTTTGTTGTGGTCCACACAGTCAAAGGCCTTGGTTTAGTCAATGAAACAGAAGTAGCCTCATATATTGAGAGCTGTTCTTAAATATTTTGGATAATTCTGCTTTTTAAAGCAGCATTATCCAGATACTGCATAATCCATAAACAGTTAAGATAGCCCAGCCATGTTAATATATCTGTACATATTTATTTATTTATTTATTTATTTATTGGCCACATTTATATGCCACCCTATCTGTAAGGCTGAAAGCCAATGTTATTTGTGGGAAACAATTATATTGCTAAAGTGCCTGAGTGTTCTCACTTGATCTCAGATTTCTGCCCATTAAGGGAACAAGAGGAAAGCAACATGAAAGAAATTTGAGAAAGTTAGTGGATGAAACTGATGATGCTGGTTTCTCTCAATTTCTTGTCTTTCTATTTATAAGTTTAGTTTATCCATCTCTTTATTTTTTAATTAAAAACATTTAAAGTCTCTGTGAAAATTCATAATGTATACAGTTCTGCACATTTAAATCCAAACACTGAATAATCCATGAATACTGGTGATAACACCAAAGCCCAGCCCCCATGTATTAGTATATAGGTCTGCACTGATGCAACTGACTGTATAGGGCAGTGGTGGCGAACCTTTTAGAGACTGAGTGCCCAAGGAGGAGGAGGTGTGTGGGCAGGTATTGTGCATGTCCACACACCCATGTGACATCATCGGTGAGTCCCCAGCAACAACATGTGGGCATATGCATATGCCCCCCATGAGTCACACTCTCACTGATGATCTTGCCTTGTCAAACAAAGGGGGAACCTTTTAGTCCATCCAGCACCAGCTAACCTCTGCCATTGAAGATATTTCCTTAAGACCCAAGGCAGCTAACACAACTCTCAACCTAAAACACAATAAAAACATAATATAAAATCAAGATTAAAAGATTTAAAAAATTAAAAAAGCTAAAACAAGACAAATAGAGAGAGGGAGATCAAATGAGCCAACAGACTGGGGCGACTGTCTGGCCCATACCCCACATATGCACTGCCAGCCAGGTCTTGACCCCCTTGCTAAAGAGCAGCAGCTCCATCTGGAGACACAACTCACTTGGCAAGAGGTTCCATGGTTAACTGGGAAAGCAAGAGTTGGGAAGAGTGCTCTAATCCAGTGGTTCCCAACAGGGGGTACACAGCCCACAAGTGGACTCCAATTCCCAGAAGCCTAAGTCAGTACATTGGCTGATCAGTGCTTTGGGGAAATGACTTAGGCTTCTGGGAATTGAAGTCCACAAACCACCATTTGGGAAACACTGCTCTAATCCAAAGTATGTAAGCCGCCCGGAGTCACTTCAGTGAGGGGCAGCTAAACAAGTGTAAATAAATAAATAAATATGTGGGCATCACCTGGATCAATCCCTAACCTACAGACCTGTGCCTGAACCACAGATTAACAAGGCTACTATAAAAAAACAACTTAAAAAAACCACTGTCTAAAATCAAACAGAAAGTTGCTGCCATAAATGACATACTTAGGATACTGGCTGGTTCAGGCCAGGGATCACATCCACTAATAATAAGAACAACAGCTTTCATTCTATCCTACTTCACAGCAAAATATGCTAGTGGCATATGTCAAAAAAGTGGATGCAGCTCTTAATGAAGAATGCAGGATTATTACTGGTTGCCTGAAACTTACTCTCACAGAGGATATTTTCCTCAAGAAATACATTGAGTGGTGACCAGCAATAATGAATAAAATAAGGTTCACTTCATGGAGACAAATCCCTTAGACTAAGGCTAAAATCTAGGAAAGATTTTCTATGCACCTTTTCATTCTTAAATATTAAATCAGAAGAGGCTATTTATTTATTTATTTATTTATTCAAATTTTTATACCGCCCTCCTCACTGGGGCGACCCAGGGCGGTTTACAACATCATAAAAGCATAACATAATGCAACCCAAACCCATTATCTAAAACTTCAAAGTTACATTTATAAAAAATTAAAAAGTTTTTAAAATTTATAAAAATGACCAGATTCCAATAATAATTTAAAAAGTTAAAAACAACTTAAAGATAAAAAATTAAAAGATTAAAAGACCAGGGGAGAGAGGGAGCTCAAACTAACCAGCGAGTGGGCTCATGGTACCGCCAGGACCCCATACCTGTTCCGCCAGCCATGTTTTTAAGTTCTTCCTAAAAGACAGCAAGTCCATTTGTAGAAGTAGCTCAGTTGGTAGGAGGTTCCATAGGGCCAGAGAAGGCCCTCCTTCTAGTGCCAGAGAGATGTGCCTCTCTGGCTGATGAAACAACTAGAGAGCCTCTCCGGTCTGCTCTGGTGGGATGGACAGATGTTCTTGGGATGAGGCGGTCTCTTAAGTATCCTGGCCCACTACCATATAGGGCTTTAAAGGTGATAACCAGCAACTAGAATTGCACCCAGAGGCAAACCAGCAAACAGTGCAGCTCCTGATGCAGAGGCAAGGCATGTGCATACCGCCCACACCCCATCACCACCCGGGCAGCCGCATTCTGGACCAGTTGAAGCCTCCGAATGGTCTTCAAGGGCAGCCCCATGTAGAGCTAGGCTAAACTGAGGAAGAATAAAACAACCAACTTTACCAAATGGATGAGTACTGAAGAATGTCTCCCACTATGGCAAGATTCTGGTTGGACACTTAATTGACTTTGAAGCAAAGCAGAAAGATCAAAGAATTATTTATTTATTTACATTTATACCCTGCCCTTTTGGTGCAAGCCACTCAATATATATATATAGCAAAAGGGGGGGGGGAGGAATGTTTACTTTACAAGTAAACCATTTACTTTACAAGAAACCATCATATTGGTCTCAATGGCAAAATGAGCAAAAGGAGAAACAGTCATGGAGACGGAAGAGGCCATGCCAGATGGAGTGGTGGTGAAGGCGCACCTTGATAATATCCTCAAGGCTGTGGCACTCCATTGCAGTCCCAGTGTTAAACCCTGCACGTCTCATTTCATATGTCCTGCAGGAGATAGCTCCTTGATCATAGTGTATGGGTCACTTCATGGCAAGCTGGGATGCACCTTAAACAAATTCACACCAATGGAAATTTTCCTGCTTTTGGAAAAAATGCAATCTCAGATACGAGTTGAGTTGTAGCCGGCGACTTTACAAAGCTTGTGTTCAAACAAAGTTGTCAAGTAGGTGGCAAAAATATAATACAGCAGTTCATTTCACTTCAAAAAGCAAATGATGATTTCAAGAGGGTTACTTACTTTCTCAGGGTACATAACTGAACATTCAGATAGAACAGACAGATCTAAACTATAAACACTGAGACACAGAAATCAGAGTGAGAAAACAGTTACCTTTGGAGGGAAGAAACGTTTAGCCTTATGATTGGCTGTCTAGAGTCAAAAGTAGGTAAAGGCCCATTTCGCACCCATGATTATGGTGAGCGAGAGGGCTTTGCCATGCCTCCCCCCTCCTTGTTCTTGGGGCTCTGGTGTGGATCCCTCCCATTGGATAATTGGTTGGGGGGGAGGGACTTTGGGAAGTTTGGGGAAAGTTGTGTTCTAGACTTTTCTGTGGGTGTTTGGTTTTCAAATGACCCACTCGCCCACCCTGTTTTTGATGAGGGTTTACTCTGGTCACAATATTTTGGGCCAAACAGGAATTTTGGACTGCAGTAAACTGGCCATGCTGGGGTTGTTTTCGCCTGCTTCTCACCAAACCAGGTTATGGGTTAGGCTGGTTGTTAGGCAGGAAGTTCGGAGGGGCTTGAGGATCCCTCCTGGGTAAAGGGTTATAGACCTGGATGTTGGGGGGACGAGTGAGGGTGACCCCGGCTGGGGTCAAAGTGTCATACCAAATTCTGGGGTGTCACTACAATCCCTTCCGAATTTATGTCCCCTTTCAGGGATGTTTGAATTATTAAATAAAGCGGCCCTGTTTTCTTCCACGCTGGAGTCCTGGTGCCTTTTTTCAGGGTGTGTGTATGCGTGTGATGGGGTGGCAATGACTATGTTTCTGGAATGCTGGCCTTTCCCATCTCCGTGTTACTATATAAAACAAACACAAAGCATGATGAGATTGTCTGCTGTAAGCTTCACAGTTTGTACAGGGGAAGCAGGCTAAATGCAATTTAGCCCCTTCACAGTCCCCAAGCAATTTCAAAAATGATGATCCCAGGCTGCCCCTAAAGGGAGATGCTATAAGGCGCTTCTACCCTCTTCAAGAAGTAACAATTACATCAGCAGAAGAAAATGGATAGTTCCAATGATAATGGGGCTGGAGAAACATCTGGAGGGCAGCTACCAGGCAGTAGCAGCTGCTGGTGGAGGATCTTTCACAGAAAATAGCCATGGTAGGCTAACTTTTATTATTTCAGTGCAGACGAAGGTAATAGTAAATCCCTGCTGGAATGTTCTTAGCCTGAAAACCCTGTGATGAGAGTTCTAAATGTATGAAATGCCTAAGCAAAACATCATTGCATGCAACATGTTTTCAACACAGTGTAGAAATGTTAAAGAATATTGTTGTTAATACAGTATTTTTATAGTGATGGTAAAAATGAAGACTATATCAGTAAACTGGCAAGCTGACTATTCTGTTGTTAGACAAGGTGAGAAAAGTACCTGCAAGAAGCAGATGTTGAAGATAACAGGAAGCATTGGTGAAGTATGGAAGGACACATTGGATGGTATCATTCACTATGCCCTACTACATACTCTTGGTCAGGGGTCTGCAAACTTGGCTCTCGAGCTGTTCTTTGACTTCAGTTCCCAGAAGCCCTGATCAGCAGGGGGGATGACTTGGGTTTCTGGCAATTGAAGTCCAAGAACATCTGGAGAGCTAAGTTTGCTGAACCCTGCTTTAGGTAGTTTGATGTCTTTAAGTGTGCTGTTCCATTGCCAGATTTGAACTAAGTTTCAACCCCAGTAACAATTGTTTTATGTCTCTGAAGAGAGTCAGGAAGGGTGTGAACCAGATATTCCAATACTTTGGCCTATCACTGACTGAAAGGACCTTGAACTAGAGATTAGTTGTGTACAGTATCTGTAATACTCAGTAATATCAGTTATATAACCCATAGTTCTGCAATATGGAATTCTCAATCCTTTTTTAAAAATGTGCCACCAAATTGTTTTTGATTCATGGGGGACACTTTCAGCGATTTTCTAGTTAGAGTACTCAGAACTCGTTTACTATTCTCTTGTTCCGGAGTGCATTCTGGGCAGAAGCATAGTGTGCCTTGGCGGGGCCCCGTATAAAAATTTGTTTGGGGGCCCTTAGGAAGGGTAAAGATTTCTCACAAAAGAAAAAAAATGCATAAAATTAAAAGAAATATTTATTCATCATAATTATTTATCAATAAACACTGCTCTCCGTCCGTGGTTTATCATCATATCATCGTATCGTATGTACATTGATTATTGTGGGATTCTCCCGTTGAAGTAAATGACTTAAACGGGGAAATCCCGCAGCCCACGATAACCAATGTAGGGTGTTGCCAACTTTTGAATGCACGCTTTACGTGGGAAAAAAAGAAATTGCTTTTTTTGACTTTTGTCATTTGTGAAATAAAAAAAATTGGGAAGTTTTTATTAATTTTTGCTTACGCACGTTGGGGGCCCCCGTGGCCCGGGGCCCCCCGTATAATTGATACGGCAGATACGGCGGTAGCTATGCCCCTGATTCTGGGACTTTGTAGTTTGTCCAAGATGACACAGGCAGGTTGTTATCCTATCAGGCTCAGTGGGGAATTCATCCCCCTCCTGGTTCTACAGTAAGGTAGTTCATCTCACTAAGCTATCCAGATGGCTCACCAAACTTCAGACTGCGGGATTCCATAATTTGGAGCCATCAGATTGATATACTTGCATATTGCATACACACTCTAGAACAGAGGTTCCCAACCTTTTCAAGCGGGCGGCTGGGTCACACTCTCTAAGTCAGCTTCAATGGCCAGATGGCCATTTTGCCCTGCCTGCATGATGGGGGTGGCCATTTTGTCCCAAAAGATTCAAAGTGGTGGCCATTTTGTTTCTCGAATGCCCTTGGAGGGGTGGGGCACATGAAATGGCTCTGTGGGCCTTGGGTTGAGAACCTCTGCTCTAGAAAATAATTCAGACTATGGACTATGACCCAGTCCTAGACAAAAGATGGGGCCACACAAGAGCCTAATGATCCCAGTGAGAAATGACAACACTTTATGCAGCCTCTTGATATGTGTGTCCTACCTCAACACTTACTGTGAGCAACTTCAGAAGCAGGGAGAAGTAACCTCATCATAAATCAAATGCTATGATGTTCAGCACACTAGCATATATTCAGCTAAAGACTATTAAGAAATAATGCTAATTTTTAAAACATTCTGCTGTTCAATCAGGATTTCTGTACATAGCCTCAGGTATCCTTCATTTTACCTACACAAAACCTGATCTTCAGAGATCAGCATTATTATACAAATAAGTATCAGAGGTACTTGCTCTACAGACTCATTGGTATAATGGTTGTGTTTCCTGAACATTACAGGGGCTTGATCTGCCCTCGAAATGGTCAAGGTACTCTTGTCAATATTTAATTTGTATTGACCCTTGGCTTGATTACAATGCATAATGCTGATTACATCCATCTTCCAATAAAGCCTGCTTGCTGGTTGTGACAAAACTCTGTTGATACATTTGATCTACACTGACAGCGAGAAACAAAGGAAATGCTGACTTTTCCACTTCCTGCTGCATATCTTGTATATAATTACCCAGGAAGGTAGCCTTCCCTAAATTTTACCAATTTCTTGATTTCCAGTTAGACTACGTTAGTTTGCTCACTATCTGTACTAAACTCTAGACATTATTAACAGGAGCTAAAGAGAAATCAGCATACAGCAAACTTGCTGCATGTGAGTAGCTTTTATTTTTATTGACTAAAATGTCCTTATTAAGTTGCTGAGCCCTTTGAACCACAAGGATTCCTCAAAGTATCTCTCATTGGGATGAAATGTAGTTAAAATAAAGGAATAAAGACATTATATATTTTCTCAATTTTTAAGAAAAGTTCTTTCTTACTCTCAATCTTGCTGAGAGTAGAAAATTATTCTGACATGTGGAGAGCCCTTTTTTCTGGGGTTTCTAGGTAGATAGTACTCAGACATAGTTTATTATTTCCTTCTTCTGAAACATCATGGAACCATGTAGCTTGGCCAAGGTCATACTGTAAATATTGGGACTTATGTGAGTCATCATCACTTTAGGTCCCACTAGCCAAAATCCTGTTATTTTGGGTTTGTAATCCTGTTATTTTGAGTTTGTAAATATAAATTGCACACAAAGTAGGCCCACTGAACCAATTGTTAGTTCGTGAGTAAACAGTTTAATATAGTACAGTCAAACCTCGCATAAAGAGCGCCTCGCTTAAAGAGTAATTCGCTTAAAGAGCAGAATTTTCTCTGGATGTTCGCTTCACTTAACAAATAAAACTAGCCAAAAACTCGCTTAACAAATAAATCGGGGTTTGCAATCCCTTCCACCAGAAGTCACAATTGGTCACTTTCAATGGCGTTTCGCTTAAAGAGCAAACTCGCTTAAAGAGCAATCCTGTGGAACACTTTATGCTCTTTAAGCAAGGTACAACTGTATGTTACTGTAAGAGTAGGCTCATTTGAATCAGTGGAACTCACAGAGAAAGTTGGTTTACTAAATCCCCATGGATTGAATAGGCCTCTGCAAGTGCAATTTCTTAATTTAAGCAACAGGATTTTAACCACTGATTTCAAAGAGTGTACTGTGTGCAATACATGATTCAGTCCAATTATCTAGGAAAATTTCCTTTCAACTGCCTCCCACAGATGGATTCTTATTCTTCCCTCTTCCATCAACACATACAAACATATGTTCTCTTGCTATTCCCATGTTCTTGTAAAATGATGGCTAGGATGAAGATACGTTTTGGATATTAAGGCATGAAAGGAGCCTCCCAGAAGATTGCAACTTCAGTGATCAAGCATCCCATGGGAATGGAGATTTATCACTGGCAAAGGAGACTTTTCATCTGCTAGATAATTGATTACAATTCCTAGAGTTGCTTACATTCACCATGCTATCTGGGGATTCCAGAACTTGAAGTCCAAACATCCAGAAGGCCAATGTTTCTCTACTAATGATATTCATTGATTTTAAGGTAACTCCACCTACTGATTATATAAAAACCTACATCTAGGTCTTGCTGTGTTTTTAATGGGCACTTTCCAAAAAATGAATGATTTTATATCTTTCCTTGCATAATTATTAGAAATAATATTTGAAATTAATTTTTGAGAAAGAAAATACTTGAAAATGTTAAGGTGAATGGATTTTTTAAAAACAAAAATCACCTTTCCCTTTCCCTTAAAAACACTGCAGTGGATTTGATAGTCATACATAGTGAAGGAGTAAAAATTCTCTTGCTTCGGGGTGACCCGGAGCTATGCAACCTTTGGTAACAGTGCATTGACATTGAATTACCATTTCTGAGAGATAATAACCTGTATCTCCAGGTAAGAGCCATTTCTAAACATCTTGTGTCAATTGCACATCAGAAGCAGTAAGTCTTTTTTGTGATACAGGCAAGAAAGCCTACGGAAGCACACTCAGCTAAAGGGTGGGGAGGACTTGTAAATATAAATATGAATGAGAACTTTTTCAAATGTGGGAGGTCATATCCTTGAAAGGCAGTCCCAAGGGAAACTGCAGCAGAATATTCTACATTTACTAGTAGCTGAAGCTTCAGTTGACATGCGAATTGGTATGGCATCCAAATTTAGATGTAGGTAATGTATCTATGGAGGGGCTGTTGTGGCTTAGTGGTTAAGACGCTGAACTTAGTGACTGGAATGTCAGCAGTTTGAGACTGGAGTGCTGCACTATGGAATGAGCTCCAGTCTCTGTCCCAGCTCCTACCAGCCTAGCAGTTCGAAAGAAATAAATTGCAAGTAGATAAATAAGTGTACTTGGGTGTCTAGTCATGCCTGCCACATGACCACAGAAACATCTGCAGATGCATACAGCACTGGCTCATTAGCTATAAACAGTTGAGCACTGCACCCTAGAGTCAGATATGAGGTGAACAACCTTTACCTAATGTATTTCTAAGCCCACCCATCTGATTTCTGTTCCAGGCTGAATGAGGGCATCCTGTCACTGTGCAGCTTGTCCAAGGCAACACAAGGAGGTGGGGGCTATTCTGGGATCCTCAGTGGAGAATCGAACTTCCAGCCTCTGGCTCTGCAGACAGATATGTAACTTATTGAGCTCTCCAGAGATCCTATAGGTACAGCTGTTTCCAGCACCCTTTCTCATGGATGAGAAAAAAAATGTGAATATTTATCACATTATTAATGGTAAATATATGGATACTGAAATAGCAAGGCTTACAGGGATCAGAAAGCTTTCAAACAATTTCAATTAATTACTACCCTCACCAGATGATGATTTCATCTGATGTGCGACATAAAGTTATACAAAAGGATCAGTTCTGACTAATGGCAATCCTTTTCAGGATTTTCTGAGTAGAAAGTGCTTAGAAGTGGTTTACCATTTCCTTCTCCTGGGTTACACAGGCTGGTTCTTCTCCTGGGAGATACATTTGTCAACCAAACTCCTAATCACAGTCAGATGCCTAAATCACTGAGATATCCAGCCAGCATTATATATACTGTATAGCAGTCCTTGTAATATCATATCATTTTGTACCATTAGTCAGTGCTATGACACATATATTGTCACAAAAGTAAACTAAGTGTTGCTCCATCATATAGTTACTTTTAAAACCACAGTATGACGCCAGCCCTCTGTTGTGGCAGAGTTAAAGCAGCAACCTAAAAGGGAACATTGGCTTTTTGTATGGGCAGGTGACAGGGATAGTCCAAGAGAAGGAGGCACAAACTTAACATTTATTCAACATGTTTTGACTCCGCCACGAAATACATGTACACATACATTCTTTTTTTTTTTTGCAATAGATAAATTCAGGAAAACTGAATGCAAAATTGCTTGTATACTTGTTTGTTGTTTTTAAACAATAGTTTGGAGGTTTTTAAAAAGTGATAACAAAATGGGATAGAATGGATTTTTGTTGGGAGATAAAATAGCAAACTTTACAGAAAGCCAAACTGGCTGATTTGCCCACGGACGTAAGCCTTAGGTTGCTGAAATGGTCTCCATCGCCGTCTATAAAAAGCCTGAAATGTGTTTTGTGCTTAGTGTAGAAAGAACACTTCATGTCCATGAAGCTTGAGATTAATTTGTAGAAAATGAATAGGGAAAATAATCAAGAAAAAAATGTGCTAGATGAAACAACTATCTGGAAAGAATCACACCCTGTACTTCCTCAGGAATTAAATTTCCACTGACTTACTCACATGTTACATCTTTTTTACAGGTATTTCTGTGAATGAATGTGTGAATTCCTGGACCTGAACTGAGTAAAGCAAAATCTGACCACCTTAATTTGCTTTGAAACAAATACAACCATCCCCTTCAGAGAAGAGAGGGGACTGAATCAAGAAAAAGCTACTAGCATGTTTATAGCCAAAGAGCCAGCACTGTCTGCATCTGTAGATGTTTCTGTGGACATGTGGCAGGCATGACTAAACACCAGAGTGCACAGAACACTGTTTACCTTCTCACCAAAGTGGTACCTATTTATCTACTTGCAATTTCTTGCTTTCGAACTGCCAGGTTGGCAGGAGCTGGGACAGAGATGGGAGCTCACGCCATCGTGCAGTACTTGGACCTTGAACTGCTGACCTGCCGACCCACCAGTCGTCATGTTCAGCTTCGTAACCACTAAGGCACCGCAGTCCACAGCAAGAAGCCAAATTAATGGTGGTGGTGTGTGTGTGGGATATTTTTTGAACCACAACCAGGTTGGCAACGGCAACCTTGTGTTGTTGGCTAATCTTGCTCACACAAGATCAGGTGAACGGAACTGCAAAATGAACTCACCAAAAGGTGCCTTCATTTTGGCAGTTTCACATCTGGCCTAAACACGGAGGAAGAAGAAGAATGGTGGTGGGATTCTTCATTGTGCCTATCTGATTTGTAATTAATCTCATGTCTTTATGTAAAATAAGTGTGAATCTAAGGACTCTTATAAATAGCAAGCACCCGATAATATGGTGACTAACTTACTTCTCTAAAAGTCCCAGATAATCCATCCAGTACTACTATGTACTTTTACTAGTTTATGCAATGAGGCAACGATTCCCTTTCTTAGCAGTTTATAGAGATTTGCAAAAAACAGTCATCAAAACATATAGATTTTCTGAGACCAACAACAGCAGTGCAAATCAACTGTCTTCCGGCTTTTCATATTGAGAAGAATATTGTTCAAAAGCTTTCTCATTAAACATGCAAGGACAAGTCAAGTCACAATCCATATCTTTAAGTACCGTAATAATAATTGTGTGCCATCAACTCAATTCTGAGTTATGATGACCCTTTTCCAGGGTTTTCTAGGTTCAGAAGACTGACAAATCATTTACCATTCCATTCTTCTGTGGGCATACTGGCACTGTGCAGTTTGCTCAAGGTCACACATACTAGTTCTTCTGGGATGCACATTGGGGAATCAAACTCCCCACTCCTAACCACACAGCCAGATACCTGACTCATTGAGCTATCCATCATACCATATTCACTGTGGCAGCCTATGTTTGGAACTGCATGTCTGTAGTCTTGTGCTTCCCCCATGGTTATAAGAGTTGTGACGCAGAATGAAAATGATGAAATTCAGTGTTGTGATCTAGCAATTCAGCATGAAAAGGGTTAACAAATAGTTCTTAGGAGGGGGAAGTTTTGTGACCAGAACTAACCCGCTGGCATGGAAAAGTCGCTACCTTTCCACCTGAAATTTGATTGCCTATCCCTCCTCTCTTGTCTTCTGTTTTGTTGGGAGTAGTTGGCTGTTTGTTCTTGAGGAAGATGTGCTTAATGTGAACTCTCTCTTTATTTTTCCAGCCACACAGCTGTAATGAAAGAAGACCCTTTTCATTTTTATCTTGTAACAAATCTATGACAGGTTTTGGCCTCCCCCTTGCCTTGATCTCTCCCTATTCCTTTCAGAGCTTCCTTTTATCAGCCTGTTCTATTGAACCCCGAGACTCCGAGTACAGGTCACCTAAATGCCATCCTGCAAAGACTTGCAGCAGCCTGGGCCTTATCTGAATTGTACAGAGCCCAGACAATAATGGGGATAGTAATATTAATATGAATGTGGTTGCTTGTGGCTTATAGCCAGAGGCGTAGCTACCACCGTATCTGCCGTATCAATTATACGGGGCCCCAGGGCCACGGGGGCCCCCAACGTGCATAAGCAAAATAAATCTTTACCCTTCCTAAGGGCCCCCAAACAAATTTTTATACGGGGCCCCGCCAAGGCACGCTACTCTTCTGCTTATAGCTTAACTCTTATCTTACCCCTCTCTTGCAATAAACAGACATCTTGATGAAGTAAAAGATGTTTATTGTTCATTAAGCATAATGTAGAAATAGCAGTTAATTCGTTGGTTCAGGATACAAGATAATCCAGCAAAACAATACTAATCAAAAAGTACAGGTAGTGAAATCCACACTCTGGCCTTCCCCCATGAAACAAAAGGAAAACCAGACTTATCTAAGTAATCATGACTAAGCTTGGGTTGGAGTAAGGACTCAGGTGTTAGAGTCCCACTCTTCCTTCTGAGGTGTAACTCTCAGAAACCCCAAACTCAAATTGATTCCCAAACCCATGTGTCTATAGGAAAGAACATGAGCTTGGCTCTCCTAACTAGCATACAGCCAATTAGAGCCCAGGGATTGTATAAACACACCCTGGTTCCTTTAACAAAAGTTTGGTGTTCCCAGGCTTGGGATGTTGACACAAGCGAACATTCCAGACCTGGAGAAGAAGACAAAACATAGGCCTGAAGCTCTGAGAAGTGTCTACTAAGTACACATGCTTGATAAGTACAGCAGAAATAATTATAAGGCCTTTGCAAAGATGCAAAGCTACATTCTAAGACAGTTTAAAAACGAAAGAAACTCCATATTGAATAACTTGTGACCCATTCCATCATGCATCTTCTTCTAACCAAACATGAAATCACCCAGTTAAGATTTCTAAACATAAATGGAGTAATACAGGGTGAGGCAGCATAACTTCCTTTTTTAAAATGCGCGCCATTCAGTCGGTTGATGTCGTAGCGGAGCGCTAGTGGTCTCGTTCAAGAGGTGGGACTATAAAGTTTTGTTCTGACACAGTTCAGTCACCATCATGCATTGGAATAGTGTGGAGCGTGTGTTTGCCATTGAGGCCTACTTTTTGAGTGGTTGTTCAGTGATCGCAACCCAGCATATAGCCTGCTATGCTGGAAAGAGTCATGACAAACGCCCGAAATCGTTTTACTCAGTGTATGGAGAATGGGGAACGTCACCTACCTGATTTGATCTTCAAAACTGTGTAAAACAAAACTTTAGGTATGCGCCTACATTATAAAAAACAAATAAAAGTTTTCTGATTCATACAATTCGCACCCTATATATATTTCTCTTTTACCTGTAATTTTTGGTTTGAAATATTATTTCTTAGGCTGGGAAGCATGCTGAATGTGAGGGGAACTTTAAGAAGGAGGACTTGCAAATAATTCAAATTTCAATAATTACCCCACTTCCTTTGTACAAATACATGCTCCAGCATCCAGCTCAGAGGTAAAAAGGGAACTTTGTCACATTCATCTCTTCCAGTTTGCCTTTTGGAACCTGTTTCCTCATTACCCAAATGCCACTTTTTAAAAAGCACTAGCAAATGTCCCTAAAGCAGTGAGCTTGGGTGAAACAGATACCATGGACCAGTGGATCTGTTCCAAGGTTGTGTTCAAACTTTACAAGAAATGTTGGCATTTTAAATGCCCCAAATAGGTTCAGCACTTTGGACTATGCCTTTGAAGTTTTTTCTAATACCCACATTGATACACTACTCCATGATGTTGGACTCACCAGGCACAGCTACACCAAGGCAAAGGAAATGGAGCAGACATTAAATGCAAAACCACTGGTGGCCATATAAAGGAATGTTCTGAGTGTTTGAGAGCTTGGAAATGTCAAGGAAAATAATTGTATTGGGAGAATGCATGTAATTTAGGTCAATTCAATCCTCTAGCTTAATTCAGTTCTTTACTTAAATGAATGCAGCAAAGATATATTTGTCAGAGTAATTGTGCAATTTATATAATTAACCTAGTAATTGTGAAATCTTTGCTTGTGCTTTTTAAAAATAAACATTCCCAATCAAACTGCTTCTACTTATCAGTATTTTGCAGTATCCTATTTACATTTAAGAAGCCATTATTGGCTGCCCGCTTGATGCTTGGTCATACACAATTTCTCTACAAATTATCAGTTTGAGTACCCATCAATTTAGTATTATGTGTTTATACATTCCATGCTGCTACATGCCAAAGCTACAAGTACCTCTGACTGCAAAGGGCTTGTTTACTGGGGGCGAATGGAGGTTCTAAGCCAAAATCGGAGCATTGACTATAAGCCATTCCTTAAGATGAGGATCTTGCAAAAAGGTTAATGCAAGGTTTTAAGTTTAATTACCATGTCTATAAAATTGAGGAATAAGCCAAAGACACATTTGTTATGCACAGTTTTCAGAACCTTCCTGTGCAGGCATCCTCAAAGGTCCTGTACAGGTAGCATCAAAAGTTCAGGGCCACTCTCTTGGTTACAATTTCCTTATCATTAAGGGATAAGGAAGTTGGCATTCATTTAATGCTAAGGAAACTATCATTACAGCTAATCAAATATGTAATCTAAACTTATATCATGGATGGGAAACTGGCCGCCTATAATGGCTGATATGTCTTTTGAACCAGGTCTTAGCATTTACTCTTTCCCCTCTCCTCTACCATGTATAGATAGAATGTCTATTTGTGCTCTCTAGTGGTGGAGTTTGGATGTTGGAGATGAACTGACTGCAAATATAGGTGTAGTCTTGTGGAAGTGGCAAGAAATGTTAGCTCTCTCTTTTTCTTTCTCTGTGGATTAGACTATGGCCAGAAGCATATGTGAGATAGACAGAATAACATTGAATTGAAAATGAAGTTGTTCCAATTAATTGCAAGAATGGTTTGCCTCTGCTTGTTACATGTGTTCCCTGTGCTTTCATAGAACAATGAACAACAGTAAAATCCACATTGTATTAACAAACCCTCATAGCAAATAAGATCTTTTTTTAAAAGAATAAATTAGAAATGGCAGTTGGCAAAAAAGTGGAGTTCCACTGAAAACACTGAGCACTTTTATTCTGCTGCTTTTTTGAATGACTTTATTTGTGACTCCAACCCAGGGGTGCCCAAACTATGGCCTGTGGGCCAGATCCAGCACCCAACATCAATTCATCTGGCCCACACTGCCCTCATTGCTCCCGGAAGCAGAAGTAAAACACGCCCATATGGGCGTGTTTTACTTCCACTTCCGGGAGTGATGAGGGCAGTGTGGGCTGGATGAATTGGCATTATGGGCCAGATCCAGCCTGCAGGCAGTAGCTTGCACCCCTGGTTTAAGCAGAGAAAATGGCAGCTTAAAATCTATTTCATCCTGTTCCAAAACAGATTGCAAGGCATGTTTTACTTCTGCTTCTGGTGGGAGGAACCACGTGACTGGCCTGCTGAACCATGTGACCGGCCCACAGCCTGGAAAGTTTGGGCACCCCTGCTATAACCACACAGGGCCCATAAGTTCAGCAATCCCTTCTCCAGTGGGGGGGGGATCTCCTTTTGACAGGAAGGGAAACCTGTGCAGTGTGCAGTCAGTGAGCAGTATCGAAGCAACTGTAGGTTAAACTGATCATGGGTAGACCTTGAAATGTTGTAGCAGCTGGTACTTGTAAAGAAGGAGTTATGGAAAAGCTCTATATGTGTAGCGTGCTTAGAAGCACTACTAATGGTAGAAAAGGTTCCCATTGTTTGTCAGCTAGTAAGAAAAAGTGCCTCCTGTCAACTAGTAGATTGAGGCTGACAATGCTGAATTCCCTCAGGTCACATTAGTCTGTGGCTAGACGAGAACAACTTATTGGCACCATCTTGAATCTCCTCAGAGAACAATGCGCATGACTTCTGTTGTCAGCTTTTTGCTCACAGCTGAAGAAATAATTAGAAGGGATTTCTCCTGCCCAACCTTCCTAGGGAAAATTAGACTTCCCTTTTGAATAAAAACTAATACACATGTGTGTATTTTCTGTCATCTCTGAGAAGGACAAACAAATCAATGAAAGAGCTGCAGCTATTTTTTTTAAAAAAATACATAGGGGTAAATCAACACATATGCAAGGTCCTATTTATTCTTGCTATGGTCTGCCCTGCAGGGTTGTTTGTGGACTTTTGTTTTGCTTCATTTTGTATTTTTGCATCAAGTTGGACACAAACACATGGGGAAAACTGACCAATCTGCAGTAGAACAACGAAGGAGGTTAGTCTGCTGCAGAGACTTGGTTGAGATGGAGATTTAAAGCTGTGTGAGCATACAAATATATGTACAGAAGCTTTGTAAGCATGAAAGGATTACTGAGAACCAAAAGTTTAAAGAAAATGTTGAAGAAGTACCAGTTTTGGCAGAATATGTGTGACAAGGCAGCAAGGAGAGAAAGATAATGTTGTTCCACCAAGACAGTTTAATAAATGAATTGCAGCTGTGTAGCAGATAAGAATTATTGACTCGAAAACATCAGAGATACAGGTTGTATGAAAGCAGCGGAGCATAGAGAACACTTTTGTGTTCAGGTCCTTTACTTCTTGTTTGGGTGGGATAGCCAATGTGCTATTTGTGCACTTGAAAAATCTGCTTTTAAAAATCTATACAAAATAAGGATGATGTGTGGCGTCAAGGCTGTAGCTCAGCAGTTAGATGGTACACAAGGAATTCACTTTAACTCTCTACCATCTCCAGGTAGAACAAGAAAAAAAAACTCTGTCCAACACCAGAGAGAGAGCCACTGCCTGTTAGTACAGGTAGTATAGACCTGGATGGACCAGTGGATTGAGGTGATACAGCAAGGCTGCTACAGCAGGAAGTAAATGTATATACAACAACTTCTGCTGGATCATCTCAGAGACCTAAGAAGTTGACCTACTTCATTCTTTTCCTTTGGCTTTGAGACCACATAATACATCTAGTGTTCAAGGAATGGAATGGGTGTGGATATGTGTTTAAAATTTTAATCTATGTTGGAGCATGCGTCATTACACACTGAGAGGAACAAGTTAGCACTACGCTGAGGGGAAAGCATCTGTACTTGGATATCTTCTCCAGGTGAGCAAGAATACTGGGGCAATCTCTGTCCCAAATAAGGCATTATGGATCCTGTGGAGAAGCTCTCCATGGAAGCAGCTCCTCTGTGTGACATAAGGGGTGAAGCTAGCATACAATATTATTGTTCATGTGCTTGACATATTTTAAAGCACGATGAAATAAAGCTTTGTCCTGCTTGTCCCCTATTACCTTTTATGTATTTATGACTGCTTTATTTGCAATTTAAGTCAATGCTGACTTTGATTTGCTTAGCTTTCTTTATTTTCTTAAGCACACAAATTATGTTCAACAGTAGTACATGAATAAATATGGAAGGGTCTTCAAGATTAGAGTGTAATATACTATGAAAACTGTGATTTAGGAACAAGGCTCCACATGTTGTTGTTGTCATTGACGTTGTCATTGGGGTAATAGCACTAACACTTGGTATCAACAAGATGAGACTTTACAGCTTAATATGACTGTCCTTTATCCCAAACTCTAGTATTTGAAGCAAGCCCCCATCTCTTCCTATTTGTTTTCTTCTTTCTGTTGCATCACTGTAGTAGCTTAGTGGTTAAGACGCTGAGCTTGAAGACTGGAAGGTCAGGGTTTGATACTTGAGTCAGTGGCTTCGCGCAGTGTTCAGCCGCCTGGGGCGAAGAAGAAAATCGCCGCCGCCCCCCCAGCTCCCCGCTGCCGCCGCCCGCCCCCCCCGGACCCAGGCAGAAGGCGCCCCCCTGCTGAATAGCGGCGCGCGCGCCACACACCTCCGCCCGCTCGCCCTCCAGGGGCCCTCCGTCACCCACCCCCAACGAGCGCACCTCCACCTCCGGCAACTCGCTCGCCCGGCTGGCCGTCGGGGGCTCTCCTGGCGGGCGGCCCGCGTGCGCACGCACACTACCCACCTCCTCCTGCCCAGCCAGCCGCCAGGGGCTCCCTGCCACGGCGCCACCCACCCCCGACGAGCGCCCCGTCTGACGGCAAGCTGGGTGGATGGATTTGCCTTCCGTTTGATTCTCTTGAGTTTGGCTATCTTGTCGTTTTTCTCTAAATCCATCCGGGCCAGCTACAGGGCAAGAGCTGAGGAACAAATCGGGTGGGGGACGGGGGACGAGGGTGGATGAGCGGGATTTGTGACTTCGTGAAACAAGTCGTGTTCGCGTCTAGAAAACAAAAAACAGCGTCTGACAGAAGGAAGGGGGCAGGCGGTTTAAGGGATTATTGCATGCCGCCGGCAGCGAGCGACAGGGAGCCCACCCGCCTCTTGCAAAAAATCGCATCGAGGGTGGGGGAGAGATATTAAGGCATGCTTTGCCTCCATACCTAGTTCCACCGAAACAGGCACGGAAAGGCAGAAGAATAAAAAAACACACACAACAGACCGACCGCGGGAAATCTTAAAAGCCCCCTCCTCCCAGTTTCTGGACCATGTCTGCAGTTGTTCAAGCAAGGGATAGGCAAGCCTCTTTTATTGTTGTGCTGGAGGGGGTCCCTCCTTGGCCCGCCAGCTTTCACACCCCTGCCCAAAATGGCGCAATAGCGCGGATGCAGTTGCACAGAAGATTATTTTTGGAAGGACCCTTGCTTTCTTTCTCGCTTCATCCGCCAACACCAGTGCCCCCCCCCAGCCTTGCGCCTCCTCTGTTCTTGTTATTCCATTGTCTGCCTTAAAAAAAAACCCTTTTTCTCCTCCTCGCCCCCGACGGCCAGCCAGGTGGACGGAGGCGAGCAGCGCTCGCCAGCAAAACGGCCGCCCTCCGCCTGGGAAGTCCTGCTTCCTAAGCCCGACCCCAGGCAGAGGGAGGCCAAACTGGTGGGGACATTTTGCCGCCCCCTGAAATCTGCTGCCCGGGGCATCCGCCCCCCCCCACCCCCCCCACGCAACGCCACTGACTTGAGTTCTGCACAACGGATCTTAGGGAGATGAAAGGAGCTTCATTTGGGCATCCCCTGGGCGGAGTTTCTCCAGCAAAAATCCTTTCAACCCAGAGTAATTTCTGACATGAAATTTATTTATTTCTTCCTTCTGTTGTTTTGCTGACAGTCTTTTCTTTTTCTGACCTCTAAACAAGCAACAAGCATGGGGATTCTCTCTAAATGTCAGAAACTTTATTTTCCAAATTCTTTTTCTTACTGGCTGTAATTATCAACAGTAACTGTAAGTAATTATATCCTTTTCCTACTTTAAATCCTTCTAATTTGTGTGTAAAAAGAAACCAAGAGAGCAGGTAGGAGATGAGACTTAACTGATTTCTCCACATTTTTCTCTGTGTTGCTCTTGTTGTTTACATGCTCTGCTAACTAAGAGGAATCACTAATATTCCCAAACATTTTTCCTTGCCATTTTCTCTTCCTTTTTATTTCTCGGTGCCATGAACTGTTTTCCATCTCTGGGCATGTTATACTAAAGAAAGGAAGTGGGTTGGGGGGAAGAACTCGTGAGACATGTATACAAAGACATGTATCTAAGTATCCCCAAGAACCTAAAAATAAGTAATTTATCAACCTAGAACACTGTCTGTTGTCTGACCAGGTAATCCTACTATGGTTAATAGAGTAAACCATACTGCCAGGAACTAACTAACCAGACAACCCTAAGGACTAACGTTCTTGGGTGGGGAAGTCCACAGGGAAGGGTGATGCTCCCTCCCAAGTGGATTAAATCCCAGTTGAATCCATCTTGATAGAGGGCAGCAGCTTCATCAATACTGGCCTGGGGCTGATGAGGACTTTGGGTGCCAAAGGGGCTCAGAACCAGAGACTAGTGGAAATAGATCAGTGGTATGGGTTTCACACTGAGATAGGGAAGGCAAGTGGAAGGCCACTGCATTATATCGCTCCCAGAACAATCTTCATGGCTGATTGCTATAATGATCACCAATATTCAGACACAGATATGGCACAAGAAGAAGAAGAGGAGGAGGAGGAGGAAGAGCACTGCTGTAGTGCTGAAACATCTAGCAAGGTGATGCTCAAGATAATACAGGATAGACTGCAGCAGCACATGTAGAGAGAATTACCAGAAGTGCAGGCTGGGTTCCGAAGAGGAATGGGCACTAGAAACCAAACTGCCAACATATGTTGGATAATGGAGAAAACAAAGGAATATCAGAAACAAGTCTACTTCTGTTTCATTGATTGCACCAAGGCCTTGGACTGTGTGGACCACAACAAAATGTGGTAAGTAATTAAAGAGATGGGAATACCGGAACACCTTATATGCCTCATGAGAACTCTTACAAGAGTCAAGAAGCAACAGTTAGGACAGAATACGGAATGACGGAGTGGTTTGGAATAGGAAAAGGAGTAAGACAAGGCTGAATTTTGTCACCCTGCTAATTCAACTAATACACAGAGCACATAACGCACAATGCAGGAATGGAGGAATCACAATTTGAGATCAAAATTGCTGGGAGAAACATCAACAATTTGAGATACACAGATGATACTACCCTAATGGCAGAAGGTGGGGAAGACCTAAAGAAACTTCTGCTTAGGTTGAAAGAAGAGAGTGCAAAAGCTGGTTTGAGACTCAATATCAAGAAAACCAAGATAATGGCAACAGGTCCTATCAGTTCCTGGAAAATAGATGGGGAAGAAGTAGAAGCAGTGACAGATTTTACTTTCTTAGGATCCAGGATCACTGCAGATGGAGATTGCAGCCATTAAATAAAAAGGGGACTTATTATTAGAAGACAAGCTATGAGAAACCTGGGAACATAGTTAAAAGCAGAGACATCACCTTGCAAACAAAAACTCACATAGTCAAAGCAATGGTATTCCCGGTCATAAAGTATGGTTGTGAGAGCTGGACCATTAGGAAAGCTAAGTGCATTTTTTATGCTTTTATGAATTTTTTAAAGTTTTAACATCAAGTCTAGGATATTGATATTTTAGTCTGTAAGCCGCTCAGAGTCGGGCTTGCCCGATTGGAGCGGGGTAGTAAGTACAAATAATAAATAAATAAATAAATATAGGCCTTTGAAATGTGGTGTTGGAGGAGAGCTTTGAGAGTACCCTGGACAGCGAGGAGAACAAATAGGTCGATCTTAGAGGAAATCAACCCTGACTGCTCCTTAGAAGGTCAAATAGTAAAGATGAAGCTATAGTACTTTGGATACCAAATGAGAAGAGAGGATTGACTTGAGAATGCCTTGATGCTGGGAAGGGTGGAGGGCAAAAGAAGAAGGGAGCGGCCAAAAATGAGATGGCTAGATGGTATTGTAGATGCAATGGTTACAGAGCTGGGCGGGCTGAGGTAGATGGTGGAAGACAGAGGTGCCTGGCAGGCAATGGTCCATAGGGTGGCAAAGGGTCGGAATCAACTGTGTGACTGAACAACAACAACAACAAAAAACACACAACAACAACAGAGAAGTTACATTTCTCATGCTACATGAGAGACAAAAAGGAGAGAGCTTCTGAGGTTCTTCAGTGCAGTTACACACACAAATGCACCACAAAGAATAACCACTCCAATTATTTGAAATTTTCCTGAAGGCAAAATATCAGTGGCTCTTGTAATAAAGAGCCCCCTTGGGAAAAGCTTGGCTGAAGTTCTTTGGTAGATTGCGTGAGAATGTGATGCCAAATGAATTATTTAAAGAGAACTAAGTTAGATTCAGTCACCCATCACATCCGTCTTCTCTTAGTATGTTAGTGACATAACATCCTCATGTGAATCAGACAGAAAGGGGAAATTAACGCTTGTCTTTTGGAATCCTGGATTTACCTTGGTTGAACCATGAGGATAGCAGAAGAAAATTTTTGAGAAGAGAGCACTGACAGATAAGCAAATTTCCCCAGTAGACTGTACCTTCTGAAGCAATTCCTTTCCTGTTTACACACCAAAAGGAATGGGCCAAGCTTTCTTCTAAATTGACATGAGATGCAAAATGGTATGGGTTGTGGCTGTGGTTGAACACACACACCCCTCCACAAACTAGAGAACGATAGAAGAGTGCCACAAAATAGTAAGGATTTAAGATTTATCTAAAATGTCTAAATTAAGTCTGTCTAACTTTATCTAGGACATAGTATATAACATGTTAGTTTTATAAAATATGGCAATAAATATGACATTAAATGTTTATTAAAGATTTTCCATCAAATTTCTGTGAATCTTTAGCACCGAGGTGCAGAATCTAGCTGCCTGAACTGTGACTATATTCTGCTCATTTATAAGATGAAATTGAAGATAATCTGTATATCAATGTAAAGGAGTAGGGCCATATTGTGGTCCACTAATTTTGGGATGGGTGGGTGAGTGATGATTCGGTTTGTTTATCCAGTTTACCATATTATTCATATAGAAATTGAAAAGCAAAGGTGCCAATATATATCCCTGTTTTCCTCCCTTTTGTACTTCTACCAGCCTTGATAGCAACCCTCACATATTCACCTAACCTTAAGGGACATGTTGATGTGCAAGGCATGTATTAAGTGGAGAAGCCTTTGCTCAATAGAGGCAGCTTCTGGCTTCTCCCATAGCATGGACCTGGTATCGGAATCAAAGGCTGTCTTATGGTCTATGAAGGCAGCATATAAGGATACCGTTCTGTTGGACATATACTTTTTAATCAAATATTAGGCACCTGATTCAAACCCCACCCTACCCCTAAAAATGTGGGAAGATGCTGTCGTTTGTGGCATTCAATGTTTCTTGTCAACCTACTTAACAATCAGCCACTGAAGAAAACAGATGCCATTCTCCCTGTTATTAGCCAGGGTTTCTACCTGCTAGGTAGGAAGTCATTCTATTATTACTCTCCAGGGCTCTACCTGCTATTCCACTGTGCTTAAACATATTTATTTAGGCCCAGTGTTTTAGGGGCACAAGAACAGAAAGTAAACCTTCTGTAAAAACAAACAGCAAGTATGTTTTCCCCAATGAAGTATTTTGTCAGCCATTTTTAAACACACAGGGGAAAATTGCTGAGGGTGAGGTTATTTCATGATTTTATGTTGAAAATGCAAGATGGAACAAAACTTTAAAGTAGGAATGAATAAGCCTCTAGGTTGTATGATAGATATGGGACATTTTCTCCTAAATATGGCACCAGCATTTCTCTAAAACCCTAATCCAACAAGAATAATTAGGGGCAAGAGTAATTAATTTTGTCAGGGGTTACAACCTCAAGGTACTCATGCATATGTGACCTATGATATACAGGACAAATGTGTTCCACATTGTTGTTATTGCTGTTGTTTTGCCACTCCCAAGTTTCTGAGGTACAGTATTCCGTAATTCTCTCCTTTACCAAAAACGTCATATTTGACTCCAAAAATGGCAATTTTTCAACAAACTCTTACCAAAACTCCCTACCACCCATTTAAAATTACAGAAATAGATACTTCCTGGGTTGTTTGTTTTGTTCATTTGTCCTTAAATTTCCAAGGCTTTCCAAAGCATCCTGGGGGCATTAAATGGCTTTCTCTAGACACCCCCTCCCTAAAGCCCTCCATCCCTGTGTAATGAATTAATATAGGGGTTTTGCTTTTAATGGGTAAAGTGGTTTCCTTGAGTTCTTAATTCACTGGGCAGAGCTAGAGAAGCCTGGGAATCTGGCCTTCAGGGCAGGTGCTGATTAGTTTACTTTGAACGGATATTTATGCAGTAACTACTTTTTGTCAAGACCATTGCAAGGTATAGTATTTTGCTCTCTGAGATGAAATACAAGATAGCACCTCTTTTCATTCCATGCAGTGAGGACAGGCAGTCAAATCTTTCTTCATTGGTCCTGGTAAGGGGACTCCATCCTCCACTGCCCCTGAAAGGAACAGGCTGCCTTAGGGGACACAGAGTGTTTTCCTTCAACATCAGACTGACACATCTCAGCACCTTCCACCTGAGATACTAATCAGTCCAGCACTGGAAGCTAGAAAATCCAGTTTCATGGTGGTGGTGAATCCATTCCTGGATTTTGGTCCAAATTTGCAGCAGTTTTGCAGGCATTCCAGGTGCTGAAAGGAGATAGAATTCAACAATTTAGTGAGCTTCTAAAAGGTACAGATTAATCCTAGGCAGGTTTAACCTCTCTCTGTGAAAAAGTCGGCTGGACCAGTTCTACTTCTGGTTGTACAAATCCTCAATGAAAAATTTGGCCAACTAGAGGATATAACTGGTACAATAGTGATGCTAGTACTATAACCTTCCTTTTAATAGAGCTCTAAATTCTGATTTGATATCCCAGTGAAGCTCTGACGTCAAGAAGACACATTGACAAAGAACAGACAGTAAATCTCCCCAGCATGCTGTCACCAAGCTATTTAGCACAGGTGTTCTTGTAAGTATGATGCATGGGCACATTTCAGAATTTGGTGACCCCTTTCAACCTGAGCAGGCAGCTGGTTAAATGTTAATGCTCTGTAGTCAGCTGTTACGAACTTTTGTGATGGTACAGAAGCAAAATTTGAAGCTTACATTTGCCCACTGTCATTCAAAGGCTGACCCTGCCAAGGTGGCAGAGTCATGCGGCTTCTCTGACAGAATATTCTTAGAGGAGAATAAATCATTGATTTATTTATTGTGCAATTATGTTTCAAGTCATAATGTGTTGTATACCTTCCTTCTCATCCAAAATTGATTCTCAACGACTTTGTCCCTACTTTAAAGTGTTTATTTAGAGCCAGCGTTCTAAGAGCACAAGAGCAGAAAGGAAAGTTTGTGGCACAGGAAAGTGGCAATGTATGGCTGTGAGAGCTGGACCATAGGGAAAGTGGAGTGCAGAAGAATAGACAACTTTGAAATGTGGTGCTGGAGGTGAGTCTTGAGAGTACCCTGGACAGTGAGGAGAACAAATAGGTCAATCTTAGAAGAAATTAACCCTGACTGCTCTTTGGAAGGTCAAATAGTGAAGCTGAATCTAAAGTATTTTGGACATCAAATGAGAAGAGAGGTTTCACTTGAGAAAGCTTTGATGCTGGGAAAGGTCGAGGGCAAAAGAAGAAGGGGTGGCAGAAAATGAGATGGAATAGAATGGTTTTTTGTTTTGGTTTTTTGTTAAAACAGTGGTTTTCTGATATCTGGTTCCCAGGAAACAGAGACGGAAATGTGGCCTTCAAAAGAGCTGGGGGGGGGGGAGATAATATGTAGACAAAACATGCTGTATTCTGTGAGAACAGAACTTATTTTGATAGACATTTTATTCTATTTTGTAATTGGTTGAAACCCTGGAGAAGGTGAGTTAAAGGTGGGAAATGTGATCAGATATGAGAGAAGGAGAAGGAATTTACCATGATGTATGAAAATGCTTTGGAATGCTTAGGATTTCTTTGCGTTGGATAGAGAATGTGAATACTAACCTGTCAAAAATGTAGCTTCTAAGTAGATAAATCCTTTCTAGCCTGGAAGCTAGAAAGGCTTTTTATTTTCATGTGTGTGGGATGTGTAGTTCGCAAATTATGTTCCTGTGCTTTAATCTTTCGAAACTGAATAACTGCGCAGTAATAAATGATGATTTGAACCCAGGACGGTTGTCTCTGGTGTGTTGAGATCTAAGCTGTGTTGGAGGAAATCTGGTGCCTTGGCATAAGATACCATAAACCAATGATGCATTTTTACTTTGACCTGCCTGTCCTGGCTGGTTTGAAAGCCCAAACAGCTAGTGGGTGATACCTATCATAGTCATGCTAGCCTAAAACCAGGCAGGGAGTGCCAGAATCCACATTAAGGGGATGTGGGCTTCACCAGTTGGGTACAGGCTGCTGGGGGGGCAGCATGATGTGGTAAGAGGTCTCAGCAACAAGTGCTGAGCAGTTTTGCCCTTATAATAATGAAAGAATAATAGTAATCATAGTTATGGTATCAAAGTTCTGTTGCTCTTTTCACTCACCCCAGTTCTAAAATCTGAGGACATGACACCAGAGGTTCCCAACCTATGGCCCGTGGGCCTAATACAGCCCACAGAGCTCATTAAAACAGCCCGCAGTGGCCACCTAGGCACTGCCAGAAGCTCCCTCCACCACCAGAAGTCCAAAAACATCATTTACCGCAGTGGCAGTGGCAATCACACCCTTTTTGCAGCTTCTTGCACAGCCTCTGCCACTTCCCACGGCATTGGGAGGGTTTTCAGAGCATTTTCGCTCTAGTTTTAGAATTTTTTGCAATGTTTCTGCTGCATTTTGGCAGCTATAACATACTGGTTTGGGACTTCCAGTGCTGGGCGGAGTTTCCAGCAGTGCCTGGGTTCCCAGTGCAGAACCAAGAAGTCTCAAACCGGTGTGTTAGCTGCTGGGAAGCAATGGAAGCTGTGCAAGAAGCCAAAAAAAATTTGCACAATTGCCGCTGCTACCAATAAAAGCATAAACACTTGGAGCAACCGCGCCTCAGGGTGGGAATGGCCCCTGACAGAAAAATGTTGGAAATCCCAGCAGTATACCTTGGACTCCAAGCTAGATGATATCATTTGAGTGTTCTAGAGATGCAATCTCAGAAGATCTTCTGTCTGTGAAATCAAACCTTGAGAGGGAGAAAGGGAAGCAAAGGGGTGGGGCTGTTTTTATGGTCTAAAAACAAACCACAAAATAAATCAGGCTAATTTGCAACCTACAGAATATATGGAAGGTTCTGACAATTGGACAGTTGTGATGTCAGGTCAGATATTATGATGCTTGAACACCTTTCCAAGTGCCCTATATATTTTTAAAGGAAAAATCAGAAGCCTGTGTTTATCACAGCTGGCATTTATCCCCATGTAAGCCAATCTCAATCATAGCAAAATTCACTGGAGTATCAAGGTAAAATAAGTTGCTTCATTGTTGGAACAATTCCAAGCCACATCTTGTCTCTTTCTACAAGCTACATATCACTGCAGGAGTGATATATATATCACAGGAATGCAGTGACATTATTGTGCAGCCAAGCAAAATATTCTAGAAGACAATTCTAAAAAGAGAGGCACCCAAAACACAAATTGTAACTTTTAAGCCCGGCTTCAGATCACCACCAAATTTAGCACAGTATGAATAGACCGTCAGATGATGCTTTGTGCTACATTTGGTGTCATTTGGTCAAATAGTTTTAAGGTTATATTTTTAAAAATTATTGATCAGATTTATTATTTCCATGAAGACATGACAAAATGTTTGTCAGCAGAGTTGTAGAGATAACTTTCCCTCTACAGTTGAAAATGTAACCTATTCCATAGGGTTGTTTTGAATACAAGGATGCTGTCTTCAATGATGTGGAGGAAAAGTGGGATACAAAATGAAGCAAGAAGTAAATGTCATTTCATCTCATCTCATTTCTTCTTAATTTATTGTATTGCACTGTAGGATATTTCAGTTGGCAGTATCCCATGGACTGAGCAAAGCTTGCCAAATGGATCTCCAGTACAAGGCAGTAGCGGGGGGGGGGGGAACCCTCCTGCGCTAGCAACCCCCCTCCCAACACACCCTGGGATGCCAATGTTTTATGTTTGTTGCATTGTGCCCCCCTGAAAATTTTTTGCCCCTCCTGAAAAAATTCAACCCCCCCCCCCCCCAATCTAGAATCTTGGCTATGGCTCTGCTCCATTAACAACCTTTGCTAGTTCTGAGCTCTCTCTCTCTTTTTAAATTTCAGAAGTCAAGGGCGTATCTTTTTTAAAAGATGCACACAAAATGTTTGTACAGCTTTGGTCTGATATTTCCTTTCTTCCTCAGGTTGCCTCAAAACAAGGAAAGGGATTGGAAATTGGAAGATTTCTTTCTAGTCTGAATTCAGCAGAGCATACTGGCAACATACTGATAAGGACGAGTATGTTTCTTCATTGTACAAGTTGCATTTAAGCACACCTTTGACTACTCATCATTTCATTATGTCTAAAACAGCCCTTCAAAATACTTGGCATAGAGAGACTGCAGCCACATCTCAGCTGTCCTTGCTTTTGTCCTCTTCCAACAACTAGAATACGAATCTCTCTCTCAGAAAAACTCCCCGCATCACCAGGTCATTACAGTTGGTGCAGCTCCAGGTGCCAACACTGACGATGACTCGAAAGTCTTTAACCAGAAATAGAACCTTCTCGGACGTGGTGGCACCTACACTGAGGAATACACTAGGTAGAGCTGTGCCAGGCCCCATCACTGGCTACCTTTAAAAAACCATTAAAAAAATTCCTTTTAAATGAGGCCTTTCAGGGCACTGTTCCTTTGTCAATAGATTAGCCAGTTAGGTTCAGTTTCAATGTCCTCTGTTGCCAATTATTTTATTTTATTTTAATTTAGTTAATGATGTATTTGTTGGTGGTGGGTTTTGATTTGTATTGTCATTTATTTTCTGTTTGTTCACCACCCAGATTGGGATAACACCCAGATGGGTGGTATATAAATTCAATAAATAAATAAATAAATCTTGTGCTCCTCTTCAGGGATCCTCTAGCATTGAGTAATTCTACACAGGTGGAATTTCTGTTCGAATCCATATGTAGTGTATATATACTTAAGCTTCTGGTTTTTTTAAAAAAAAAAACCAAAGAAATGCAATCCATTAAAAAAAATCTGGTTTATGAATGTGGGATGTCGTGCTTCTGTTTCAATGGCTCAGGACACTAGGAAATGGACCAATATTGCTGCACAATAGAATGCTGTGCTGCCATGAGGAAAAAAAAGGATGGCATAGCAAAGGACCACCTGAACTATGACTGCACCAATGGCAGCAATCAAAATGGTCTACAAGATACCCTCTTGTGCTCACTACCATCCACACTCATTGAAAGCTTTGTTTTCAGGTAAGGAGTGATTAACTGATGAAGGGAAGAGTTCAGCTTCTGGAGCTTCCCCCTTACTTGTTGTCACTATGTGATTCCTAAACCAGAGATTTTCTGAAGACTTGGATTCATCAACACTGCTTCTATGCTCCAGAATTATCAAAATACTTCAATGTCATTGAAACATTTAACTTTGTTGAGAAGTTACCAATACATTTCAGATTCATAGAGATCAGGTTTACAGCTATGAAAAACTAGGTGCAAATACTTACAGTAAATGGAAATCTACCTCCACAACTTGTGAAAAGCTGTATGACTATCATACAGAATCTTATGTCTTTGAAAAGTTGCAGATAAAAAATAATCCAAAATGTAAAATTAATCTTACGGTTTCAGGCAAATATTTAAGTAAAACAAAATATGTTTCACTTATAAGCTTTTAGCTATAAAAGGTACAGACATTTTGCAATCCTTACATGAAGGAGCTTATATCCTAAAAAGGCACACTCAAAAAGCAAAGAGTACATCTCTAAAACACATCATTAAAAAGTAAAAAAGCACCATAGCTTTGAGCAATCTCATGCCTTTTAGCATATCTAGACACACATGAAAGCTAAAAGATTTCCTCACTCAAAACATTCCTATGTAAGAAAATCAATGATATCTGCCTGTTTCTTGGCATCTCATACCTGATATGTTGTTGATGTCCAGTGTGTGTGGTATGTATTTGCCTCAGTTGCTTACTTTTCCCTTGCACTAGATATAATATCAAACTACAGTACTGTACTACATAGTAGCAGTAACATAGTACTGTATATTTCTTAGGTACAGTTTTACTATGTGAGCAATATGCCAGGTGTGTTATGTGAATGAATCTGATAGGGCACTAATTTGCTGTAATTGCAAATCAAGAATTCTAGGTGTTCCTGGTCCTAGAACTAACTCCCCAATGTTTACATATTCCACTGCCAGCTAGCTAGGGAAAATATATTTTTGTGAGTTAGTGTTATTTTACAATGATCTTGCTTTTAGACTTGGCTGGAGATGGCTGCTTGTTTTGCAGTGATTTTTTCCTAGCAAATTGCTGTTCAAATATAATTTACTTCCTCATTATGTACATTTTCAGGGTAACTTTTAAAAAAACAATCCCCTTAATTTTTTTTGACACTCTATACCAATGGTTCCCACCGTGGGGCCTACACCCCATAGGGGGACTTCAATTCCCAGGATCCCAAGTTAATTCATTGGCTGATCAGTGCTTTGGGAAATTGACTTAGGCTTCTGGGAATTGATGTCCAAAAACCAAAGGTTGGAAAACACTGCTGTATAAAAACAAATTCAAACATTCAGAGATGTAGTTAAAACATTCCTTCTAATGATGTATTTTTTGGAATGTATAATTTGACCCTTACCATGATTGGTCTCCAGATGAAAAACATAATTGAAGTAATGAAAGATTAATGGTTCAGGGAAACCTGAATGAAATAGGGTTAAGGTTCGATATCTTTGGTCTCTTGAAGAACTTATCTTTCAAAGACATTCAGTTTCCATCACTATGTGAGGGTTAAAGATGCATGAAGTTTCTAATTTTTTTCCAGTTGCTACATTCATTCAGAAAAGCTTGCACTGGGGTTCCATTAGAGGACATATTTCCTACACATTTTTAAAACATGTGATTTTATTCATATTCTCCTATGCATCGTCCCACTGACTGAAGATTGCGCACATGCTTCAAAGGCATGGTGGGTTTTTTTACTTGTACATTTTTGCTTCTTTGCTGTTGTCATCGTGTCAATCACATTTCAAGATTGGAAAGATATGGATTTCTGGCTGCAGACTATGCTCCAGTCTACATCCAGTTCAAGGAGGTGGAAGAATGCTGGCAGGAAAAGAACTGATTCATTCTAAATGTAGTGTTGGAGAAGAGTTTTACAGATACCACATTCCACCAGAAAGACAAATAAATAGGTTGTATATGAAATCAATCCAAACTCTTACTAGAAGCTAAAATGGATAAACTAAGATTATTGTACTTGGCACATCTCATGAAAGATAAGGTTCATTGGAAAAGACAATAATGCTGTGAAAATTTGAATGTAATAAAGAAGATGAAGACTTAACATGAGATGGATGGACTCAATAAATAAAACCATGGCCTATAGTCTGCTTGTTGGGAACAGTGCTATGAGTGATGTGATGTTTTGGATGTCATTGAGACATAGGGCCACTATAAACTGGAAATGACTTTATAGCATAGTAAAAACAACAAAATAAGATGTATAGACAAAAATGCTGTTCAATCTAATAAGGAGCAGGAAACTGACTTTTATGGAGACTCTGAAAATGAGAGCTCAAACCATGTGGATGGCTAATGAGAGTTCCAGGCATGGGAACGATAAGACAACAAAAGGGTAAAGATAGGTCAGAAAATGTTTGGATGACTGAGCCCAACAGACTGTGTCTAACAGTAGAATATTTCTATTCTGAGCCATACTTACAAATTCATTTCACTCTACATTTGTAAATGTGTTGTGTCAACACCAAACATTAAACCAGTCACTTATGAGGGAAAATATGCAAGCAGGTGCACACGCATGCACACGGGTGGACAGATGCACATGTGCGCACGTGCACATGCACACACACCTCTTTCTTCTTTCTCCGCTCTGACCCTGACTGATAGGAATTGAATGTGGTTATTATGCATCCTGAAGCTATTATTAAAGCAATGTAGAAAACACAGAAAGTATGAAAGATGTTTAATAGGCTTCTAAACAGGCCTTGATTAACCTCAGTGCAAGCAATGTTTGGTCAATGAATCAAAACGCACTGTAGCTTCAAATTACCTGCCAAGCTTTCTAAAATGCTGTAACAGCTCTCTAACAATGCTCATTTCCTGCTATCTGGGAATGGTTTTTATAAGTATTTAATTGACATATTTATTGGAGCGGGTCAAGTAAATAACAGCACTGGCTGATAACTATATTTAGCAGCAAATTACCACATAGGCTAAAATGGCCAAAATACCTCATTGCTGCAAAGTCCCATTTCTGTCTATTTCCTGGACTGCGTAACAGCTCGCTGACTCACATCATTTAGTTATCATTATGAGAAGGAATTTGCAGAAGCAGATATCTAAAATACCTCCCAGCCGACAGGCCTTTCAAAGTCATGCATTTTTCCCCTCAGGAGAAATTTAGTGAGTTGTCACAATATGACAAGTATGTGTTTTCCCCGCTCTTTTCCCAGTTAAAAAACAGCAGATATTGTAAAACACCTAAACTATGGATTTTATTTCCTCAAGACTGACGCCTCCAAAAATATATTTCATTTAAAGAAAGTGGTTGGCAGAAATGGAACTGAGTCAGAACAAAGATAATGCCACCACCACAGCAGGAAGCTTAAGACTGATTAAGATAAAAGAAAAAAACTGACACAGGTCTTGTGGGACCAAACTTGGATTCCCAAGTGTTATTGGGCTACAACTTCCAAAATGCTACAACTGTTGGCCATGATGGCTGAGGCTTCAATGGCTTCTTCTTGTTGTTGTTCTGCCATATCCAAATCCAAATATTGGTGATCCTCATAGTGATCAGCCATGCAGACTATCCTGAAAATAGAATGCAGTAGCCTTTCATCTGCCATCCGCGTTACAGCATGACACCTATACCACTGGTCCCATTCTGCGAATCACTTTCTGGTCCTGAGCCCTTTTGGCACACAAAATCTTCATCGGCCCCAGGGCAGTATAATGAAGCTGCTGCTCTCCATCAAGATGGATTCAAGTGGCATTTAATTCACTTGGGGACCATCACCCTTCCCTGTGGACTTTGGCACCTAAGGCCGTTAGTCCTCAGGGTTGTCAGGTTAGTTAACCACCATCTGATACTTGGTGTTGAAACACTGGCAGTATGGTCTACTCTATTACCATAGCAGGATAACTTGGCCAGACACCATCAATGGCTTCAGGAAACCAAAATTTGGGGACATGAGATTTACAAAAGGAGTAGGGGATCTACGCAGAAAGCCACCAGTTCTTGGGTGGAGGAAACTTATGTAGTTATGGTCTCTGTCAGGTCCTCATAGTTTTAAGTCCTGGTTCAAAGCTTAAACTACCTCTGGATTCACTACTGATCTGCCAGGAATTATGAGCGCATGTTTCTAATTCCTGATATGCTCCTAACATACAGGACACACTGTGGGATCAGATGCTACCTGGGCAAATAACATAAGACCTGCTCACACAGCACTAGAAGGAGGCCCTTCCATCATGTCACATGTCCTCATGCCCACATATATGGCAAAGGGGAGCTGAAGCCTGAGTAGCTGCTCATAGATAGGTGCCCCACAAGTTTTTGTTATTGTTAGTGATGGTGGTGCATTTGTGAGGGTAAAGTGGATGTGGCTGGGAAATGGTTTCCCAATCTGGCATCCATATATGAGGCTAAATGTGTGACCTCAAGTGTGGAGAAAGATGATATTTCCTTGTCATTCATCACCACTGCCTGCCACATGGGTCTCCCAAGTTAAGAGTGACACTGTAGAAGGACACACACGGCCAGTGATAGGCAGCAACAGGTTCACACCAGTTCGCCAGAACCAGTAGTAACTTTTCCCGGCGTCTTGGAGAACCGGTTGCAGCTTTTAGGGGGAACCACCTCAGGGGCTTACCTTTTCACCGGTTCCCCCATTGCACATGCGCACCAAGCATTTGGTGTGCATGTGCAGCCTCCTTGCTGTCCTCCCCAGGAGGGAGGATGAAGAGAAACTGCTAACCTGAAGCTCCCTATAGCCTGCTACCCAGGGTAAGTGACTCACCTTTGGGTGTGGGGTGGGTGGGTGTATTTTAATGTGTACAGTCAAACCTTGCATAAAGAATACCTTGCTTAAAGAGTAACTCACTTAAAGAGCAGAATTTTCTCTGAATGTTCACTTCGCTTAACAAATAAAACCAACCAAAAACTCGCTTAACAAATAAATCGGGGTTCGCAGTCCCCCCCCTCCCACCAGAAGTCACAATTGGTCACTTACAATGGTGTTTCACTTAAAAAGCAAACTCGCTTAAAGAGCAATCCTGTGGAACACATTATGCTCTTTAAGTAAGGTACAACTTACACAATTTGTAAGGTACAACTTAAGTAAGGTACAACTTACACAATTTAAGTAAGGTACAACTTACACAATTTGGGATCAAAATTGCTGGAAGAAATATCAACAATTTGAGATATGCAGATGATACCACCCTAATGGCAGAAAGTGAGGAGGACCTAAAGAAGCTCCTGATTAGGTTGAAAGAAGAAAGTGAAAAAGCTGGCTTGAGACTCAATATCAAAAAAACCAAGATAATGGCAACAGGCCCTATCAGTCCCTGGAAAATAGATGGGGAAGAAGTAGAAGCAGTGACAGACTTTACTTTCTTAGGATCAAAGCTCACTGCAGATGGTGATTGCAGCCATGAAATAAAAAGGCGACTGATTCTTGGGAGGCAAGCGATGAGAAACCTGGGGAACATAGTGAAAAGTAGAGACATCACATTGAAAACAAAAATTCGCATAGTCAAAGCAATGGTATTCCCTGTGGCAATGTATGGTTGTGAGAGCTGGACTATTAGGAAAGCTGAACGCAGAAGAATAGACGCCTTTGAGATGTGGTGTTGGAGGAGAGTTTTGAGAGTCCCATGGACAGCGAGGAGAACAAATAGGTCAATCTTAGAAGAAATCATCCCTGACTGCTCATTAGAAGGTCAAATAATAAAGATGAAGCTAAAGTACTTTGGACATCAAATGAGAAGAGAGGATTCACTTGAGAAAGCTTTGATGCTTGGAAGGGTCGAGGGCAAAAGAGGAAGGGGAAGGCCCAGGATGAGATGGCTAGATGGTGTTGTGGAGACGGTGGGCGCAGAGCTGAGCGAGTTGAGGGGGATGGTGGAGGACAGGAGTGCCTGGCGGACGGTGGTCCATGGGGTCGCAGAGGGTCGGAATCGACTGTGCGACTGAACAACAACAAACAACTGTATTTAATGTGTATTTATTTTAATGTGTATTTTTACATGTTTTATGTGTATTTAATTTGTATTTTTATGTCTATTTAATTTGTATTTTTATGTGTACTTATTTTATGGGTTTTTAATGTTGGCTCCACCCACATCATTGGCTCCGCCCATGACATCATGACATCGGCTCCCCCAAGATTTCATGATGTTGGCTCCACCCACAATGTTCGCTCCACCCACAGTGCGGTAGTAAAAATTTTGGCTGTCCACCACTGCACACGGTCCCTCACTGCAGATATTACTGAAGTTGCAAAAGAAAGTGTCCTTCGTTCTGATTGTGAAACATATGGGCTGCCTCAAGGGTAGCAATATTCTAGCCTATAGTCTGCCAGATGAGAAGATGGACTTTCTGCAAAGTAGGAGATGCTCTGCATTTTCCAGTTGAAGGATAGCTAAGGAGACAGTAATTTCAATAATACAACTGTTCCTTGAAATCTCCTGTCTTCCGTGTACCGTGACCATTAATAAGAACTTGCCATTCTTTCTCCTCTCTTGCAGATGGAATTAATTTCATTTAATTGCTTCATTCCAAGTCTGATGGCCTGCTATAAGGAAATGTACTGTAGGGCTTTGTGGAAAATTTAAAACAATTTGCTTTCACGATCTTGCCTTTCATTTGGAACTTCTCGTGGTAGAGGGGAAAAATTTATCCTCACTTCTAGTTATGTGTCTGGCTACTACTGAAAGTGCCTATGTTTCCTTTATTGCTCCAGTGACTCAGAGAGGAAAGTTGCTTTATTGGGAAGGTCATGCAAAAAGCTTTCTTCAAGGACTAGAGCCTTTCCTTGTGAATATGGAGCAGGAATCACCTTCCCTTTATTTAGCTATGCAAAAGCTATCTTTCCCTAATGACCTGACGCAGACCCATCCAACACTATCCATAATGAAAATCAATAGTACCAGGTCACTAAACAATTACTCCATCTTCTTTAAAAATGCACAAGTCTTCAAAAAATGGATTCAGTGACTGATTAATTTGTCATCTGTTTTAGCGATTGTAAAAAAATGCATAATTTAAGAAGTTGCCCCTTTGTTATACCCTTAGAAGATGGACCAAGATCAAACCTGCAGAGGAGCAATGAATAGTTTCGGTTGACATACTGTATAGACATTGTATCATTTTCTTCAGGTTCAGAAATATACGTTTTACAGATTTAGTTTAATCTGGTTTTATATGGGCCAAGCAATCATATACACATCTTAATATTCTTAGGGCTTCCTATATAAAAATGTCTTTTGTCTTTGCAACATTCTTGGATGGAAACGTGGAGTGTTCTCTCTCTCTCTCTCTTAGTCATGTTATTGTAATACTTAATATGATTACTGAAATGCCTCATGGTGGATGAGAAAGGGCTGGAATGGGAACAAAGCTATCATTGAAAAATTTCTGCATCTACTAAACATGGCTTGGGGACTCAATTTGGTAGATATGCTTAGATGACTGCATCCCAGGGAGCACTTGTGCATTGTAATCACAGCTAATGAATGGCACATGAGTGTGGCCAATGTTTTCTGACTTGCCAGGCTCTTCCAGATAGCAAAAGCACAACAGTAGAAATAGATGCCATCTGTGGCAGAATGAGAAGAGAAGGCATTGGACACCATCAAAAGCTTGGGAAAGTTATCTTTATAAATGTCTGCTTTTTCAGTTGCAGCTCTAGAATGCAATTCAACAATATAACTTTTCCAAAGGACTGATACAATTCCTAGAAATTCTACATGGTAATATATGTGGACTAGATGGGCATCCACTTTACAACTGGAGTGAGGCAAAGCAAAAGCAAAGCAATCACACTTACATACCGTCCCATAAAATTTAGTGCAAGGACGGTCAACCTTGGTGCTCCAGGTGTTCTAGGACTTAAATTATCAGAAGCCCAAGTCAGCATTCCTGCTGACTTGGGCTTCTGGGAATAGAAGTTCAAGAACATTGGAGCACCAAGGTTGGCCATCCCTGGTTTAGTGCACTCTCTCCGCAGTTCACAAGTTAATGAGGATTTGGCCTCCAACATGCTGAGTTCTCATTTTACTGACCTGGTAAGGATGGACAGCTGAGTCAGCTATGGGGCCTAGTCAGGATCGAATTTACAACCTTTTGTTTACAGTACAGCAGTTTAACTACTGTGCCACCAGGGCTCCTTAGCAGTGCTATGAATGGAAATATCTGTTGTCAGTGCCTTAGAGTCACATGCAGAACTATCTACTTCCACTGATTTCCCATGGGACACAAGAATGGGGTCCCTCCCAATGCAAACATTCTCTGGGCCCACACATTTGGGGCCAGGCCCGTGCTGGCCATTTGGGACACAGGGACAATTCTTGGTGCACCCCAGTGACTGGCGCCACCAGAGGTGGGCAGAAGAATGTCATCTGGTGGCTACAATCCATGACATCATGCAGTACCCCAAATAGGTGCTGCCCCCTCCTTCCCTGTCCAGTGCCCTTTTAGCATAGCCAGCACACCCCTGTTTGGGGCTATTTCACTGACATTGTAAAAGAGACACTTAAAAATACCTGCCCTGAATATGTAATATACAGTAAAACCTCAGGTTACAACAGAGGCTCATTCCAACAGCCTCCGTCATAACACGAAAAAAATAATAAACTGAAGCACCTCTACCATAGGAATGCATTGAAATTTTTTAAAAGTCCTGACTGAACCAAATATAAGTTAAAAATACAAAAAACCACAAAAACATCCAAAAATGCCAGACACGATCATCCCACACACATCCCAAAAGGGAAACAGTCTTGACTGACAAAAAATTACAACAAATTGCAAAAAAAGGCCAACCCCCTCAAAAAAATAAATAAAAATAAAATCCCAGACACGATCATCCCCCACCCCCACAAAAGTGACAAAGCAATCTCCCTAACTTTCCATGCCACTTGGGGACCTTATCTGCTTGATTCCGACCTGAGGGAGGCATGTGTTAAGCCTATTTTCCACCCCTGCTGGCACTGGGAGAGTCTGGGGGACCTTATCTATTCAGTTCCCACCTTCTTCCAAGCTCCCTGGGCAGTACTACAGCTCAAAACGCGCACCTACCCCAGGCACGCAGCCAGGGAGGCACACATCCCTAGCTGTAGCACTGCCCAGGGAGATCAGAAGAAGGTGGGAACTGAGCAGATAAGGTCCCCAGACTCTCCCAGTGGCGGCAGGGGTGGCGGACAGTCTGGAAATAGCAGCAGAAATGCCAACACCGCCAATGCCGCTGACACCTCCGCAGTGGTAAGTGCTGCATTGCGACTTCCAGCGGTGGGTGCAACTTTAAACTTAGTCCTAAACCAAAAAATAGTCATAAACTGGGGAATTGATTTAACTGAATTTGCCATCGTAAACCACGGCATATGTAACCCAGGGCAGTTGTAAGCTGGGGTTTTACTGTACAAGGTCCACTCTTGTTCACATCACAACAGTGGTGGGATGTCAAAAAATTTACTACCCCACCATGATGTCATCACAGTGTGGGCGGAGCTAATGTAATGACATCGTTATGTGGGTGGAGCCAAAATCATGACATGGGCAGGGCCAAAGAAAATATATAAATAAATAAAAAATAATAAAATAAAAATAAGTACACACACACCTCAACCCACCCACAACACAAACCCGTAAATAAATTAAATAAAATAAATTAAATAAAAATACATTAAAATACACCCACCCCCCCACCCACCCAAACACAAATCCACCAGAGTTTTTAAACCGAAGGTGGTTCCCCCAAAAAAGCTGCTACCGGTTCTCCGGGACACTGGAAAAAGTTACTACCGGTTCTGGCGAACTGGTGAGAACCTGTTACATCCCATCACTGCATCACAAGGGGATGCTTCCCTTTGTCTCTGCTTTTAATGACTATCAGGAGAAACTTTAGCCATAGAAGCAGACCTAAGGTAGTAATTACTGTATTCTGATATGTATAAAGCTGTGGACTTTAATGCAGGGATGCATTGTAAATAAACTGCTTCAATGCATAGTTGCTCATCTATTGAACGAGTGACTTACATCTGTCATACATGCTTTCTGTATGGTAGTTCACAGACCTTCACCATAGAATGTGATGTATATATGATATGCTGCATTTGAACATTTCTTCACCATTTTGACCATCTGCCAGATCACACATATATCTTAAGTTATAGGGAATTGCTTTCGTGTCAAAGTATTTTCTCTCCTTTTTAGAATATAAGCACTAGGCTTAAGTTAGCCTCCCTATCCCCTCCCTTTCTGCCTGCTTGTATTGACTGTGATCTTTGGCTTCTGAGGTAATGCCTATAATCCACTATTGATTTTTGCCACTAGAAGAACTTGACACGACAGCAGGTCACAAAAACAAGGAATTTATACATTTTGTTTTGGATTCTGAATTGGTAATTTTCACTATCAGATTACATGATGGAAATAACTTTTGTAAATAGTTTTTGGTAGCAGGCGAGAGAAAAGTCAGTGATCATTTCCCTTGTAGTATATTTTTAACACATATATCTCAGTAGTTTCTTGGCGTTTGGGGTTTGCTAGGCTAGGCTTAAATCTAGTTGTAAAGTAGGCCCATTGAATCAATGTTACTTGTTAAGGCAATATTTACATAAATCCTGTTGCGTCAATGGATCTAACCATGTTGGAATTAACAATTCAATTTATTTTCATGAATTTAGTTACATGGGAATGTAAGAGCATTTCATATAAAGAATTTCTTGCACAAAACTGTAAACATTTCTTCTTCATGTATTGTCAGAAGCAATCCATTGTTGCTTCTGGAGTGGAAGAATCAAGGTAAACAAGGGGTGCCTGAATATATTCACAGTCCTCACATTATCTGGAGAGGCTGCTTCTGTGCCCTCAGTTTGGACTTTGAATTGGCAATCCAATCCAATCCAAAGTTAACTGGTGGCCCTAATGTCACACATTCATAATCACCCCAAAATACATTGCAGGGAGTAAAACAAAATCCTACCCCCCCCCCCATTACCATAAACTCCCTTGAAACACAGCTGGGCCATTTGGCATGAATGGGCACAGGCATGGAGTAGGGTTTGCCAACCAATCTTGCCAGGGGCAGGGGTGGTGAGATTCACATTGTGTCCATGTAATTTTGAAACATGTCTCTCTGGAGAACAGTGCACAAAAATAGGTACAACCTTCCTATGGATTTTTAAAACAAAATCTAAAATGTTAAGAGCAATTCAAGTGAAAATAATAAGAAACCAAGGGACACTAACAGTGGCAGATTCATTCATCTCTGACATTACAATTCCCCTCCCAACCACATAGTCTTAGCCATAGTTATACAGTACAGTGGTACCTCGCTTAACAAATGACTCCATCAACACAAAAATCACATAACAAAAGGAAATCCATAGAAAATAGTGGCTTGGTTAACAAATTTTTTCTGGAACAGATTAATTGGTTTGCAATCAATTCATATGGGAAACTATGTTTCAGTTAACAAATTTTTGTTTTCAGTGCATTCCTATGGGAAATTGCATTCAATGCATTCCTATGGGAACTTTGCTTTACATATTTTTCGTAGTACAAAAGGTCTCATAGAACGCATTAAATTTGTTGAACGAGGTTCCACTACATCCAAAATTTGTCAGCATATTGGTTTACAATCATATCTATTCAGTTCTGATGCTAGAACACACTATGAAGGTAGCCAAGATAATTTTGAAAAAGAATGACCTTTAACTTTCATTTCTCAGCTACAGATCTACACCAGTAATACTTACAGATTAGAACCTGATACAGTACCTAATGAGCAGATATGCTAGGACAGGGATCCTCAAACTTGGCTCTCCAGATGTTCTTGGACTTCAATTCCCAGAAGTCCTGATCACCAGGTGTGTTGACTTAGGCTTCTGGTAAGTGAAGTCCAAGAACACCTGGAGAGCCAAGTTTGAGGAACCCTGGGCTAGGACAACTGTTTGCAGAAAACCTTAACCCCAGGATAACCAGAGGCAAGGAAAGCTGTGGACTCCTGGTAATTTCTTAAAGTGACCAGTAAAAATTCTCAAATAGAAACGCTCTTCAGGGAGCTCAAGAGGAATTGAGAAGTCCAGAAATTCTGGTGGTAGATGAGTATGCCATGAGAAAACATATATTCTAAGGCAGAGATTGCAACCTTAAAGAATTAGTCTCAGGTGAGATGGTGTCATACTTCCAGGCAGGTAAAATCTCTATAGGCAAAGGGCAGCCACTTGTAACTGATTTTTGTTAAAGCACAACTGTTCTGTTACTGATTTGCAAATATGACTCAAAATATTAGAGAAATACCATTCTTACATGTACCATAGTAACACTCGGTATCAGTGGGAGAGGTTGATAGCCTGAGGAGATTAACATAATTGGTACAGTTTTCCGGTCTCTGGTATTAGAGGCACACAATTCAACAGTTTCTTTTGCTTTTGTTGTTTTGTTGATAATTCTTTCTTCTACCTCTGAGCATCCTCCAAGGAGTAGCAAACATGGAAGGGATTCTACATACAACAATCCCAACACAAACATGGATACAGAAATTGAGGGCTGTAACATGAGTGAAAGCTGGTTGGATAGCAGCGTAATTTAGGTATCTAGCTGCAGAGCCACAGGTTAGGAGTTTGATTCTTCACTATACCAGGTCCCATAGGGAGACTTCAATTCCCAGAAGCCTCAGTCAGTACTTTGGCTGATCAGTGCTTTGGGGAATTGACTTAGACTTCTGGGAATTGAAGTCCAAACACCAAAGTTGGGGGGGGGAATAGTCATGAGCTAGCTGCACAGTCTTAGGGCAGCTTCAGAATAAGAGAATTGTAAACCATTTCTGTGTATTCTCTACCTAGAATACCCTGGAAAAGGTCCCACAAGCCATAATTAACTTGATGGCATGAAATTCTAATAAAGATTTATAAAGCAAAGACTGAAACACCTGGATTTCAATTGAGGAAGACATTGTGAAGTCAATTTAATATTCAGAGCTCAGTACAAGATTTAAGATATTTGGGGAGAGTTTTTGGATTATGTATTATCAAACGGGAAAGGCATAAAGTCAGTGCAGAAAACAATGCATTTTTGAGATGAATAAGGTAAAAAGTAAATATCTCTCTTGCTGAAAAGCCAATCATGCCTGACTGTAGGGTGCAGTGCTCATCTATGTTTACAGCCAAAGGGGCAGCGTTGTCTGTGTCTGAAGCAGTGGTGGGCAGCAAAAAAATTTGCTAACACACCGTGGGCGGAGTCTATTTCATGGGCAGAGCCTACATCATGGGCAGACCCTACATCATGTCCGGAGCCTACGTCATGAGCGATCTAGTCATGCCTGCCATATGGCCATGTATACATTTGCAAACACAGGCAGCACTGGCTCTTTGGCTGTAAATGGAGATCAACACTGCACCCTAGAGTTGGATATTACTGGCTTTTGAGTAAGGGAGACCTTGAACCACTTGCAGGGACAAAATCTGATGGGGCAGGGCAGGGAGGTGGGCATGACCACCTGATTTTGCTAAAAAAAAAACCCTGCCCAAAGGCCCCCAAATTTTTCCACTCCCTGCCCAGAGGCCACCCAATTTTGCTACCCCCCTCCTGGGGGGTGCGAACCTGTTGCTGCTCACTACTGGTCTGAAGACATTTCATGGTCATGTGGCAGGCATGACAGAACACATGGAATGTTGTTACCGTTCCTGTCAAAATGGTACTTATTTGGGCTCTAAAGACAAACTTAAATGCCCTTTTCTATCTAGAAGCCCCTGAAAATGCCAAGCAGGAGGATCAAGGGATGGAGTACAGAGGGAAAAGGAGATTCCCCAAATCAGGTAAGTGAATCTCCCCACTCTCCATGGAATGCAGATCCTCTAGAATCTAGAAATTCTTTCTCCACTATTGTCAGATCATCTCTACTATTCTCAACACATATTGTACATTGCATCTAGCTTTATTGCAGCCTGGCAGCATTTTTTTAAAAAAGCAAGATTATAGCTGAAATTAGTTTAAATTCAAAGCACCATATTCAAGGTGTTTCCCCCTGTTTTTTTTAATATATAAATGCATTAAATAATTGATGTACCCCAAAGGGTCTTTCATTTATTTCCTATGGAATTGTATTTCCTTTCTGAAATAAAATACACAGAGAGATTACTGCTGCGTTGTGACCGCTGCAGTGGTTAGGATTATGGTCTAAATCATACAGGAGTAACTGTGTTCCAATTGTCATGTTCCATCATTGTAATGTACAGGCCTACTCCGTAATGGTATTGTAGGAATAATCCAATAAAATAAGTAGGTTCTAGAACTAAAGCCAAGAAATTGTGGCTTTTGAATCAGTGTAGGAATATTTAGTGTACACATGCTGAGTAGCTTGCCACCATTCAAAGGCTACACACTGCTATTCCAGAGGGAGGCATAGAGCGGTAATGGATTGACAAAGGAAAAGAAAATTGGTTATCTACAGGGAGAGAGAGAAAGGTGAAATTTTCAAGAGAGCACAGTTATTGCATTATAGCAGCCTTCCCTTGTCAACTGGCCTCCTGATGTGTTGGACTACCACTTCCAAACGTATTCAACATGACAGTATTACTAGCAATGTTGTATGCATCCTAAATGTGGGCAATAACAAAGTCAGAGGAAGAAAAACTGGTGGTAACCCAAAGAGCGATGGAAAGACAGATGTGCAGAGTAACAATCAGGGATAAGGTCAGCAATAAGGAATTAGAAAGAACTGGACTCTGTGATGTGGTCAATGAACTACATGTGGAAAAAAGGAGATGGGCAGGGGATATCACCTACCTAACGGATAACAGATGGACCTGTCAGCTAACAGACTGGATACCAAGAGCCCACAAAAGATCATTAGGCAAACCCCGAAAACAATGGAATGAGCCGATGGTAAAGCTGTTTCGCCAGAGATGGAAATAGAGGGCAAAGGATAAAACATTTTGGAGCTCAATTGATTTGCACTTAAATAGATAAGTGACGACAAATTGATATTGGATAGGATTAGACAGCTCCCATTACACACATTCACACTTTTTAAAAAAATAAAAGCATCATTTCCAGGTATATTTTCTTCTAAATTAAACACGTTTAATTTCTTTTTAAAAAACTGAAAATCATATTGCAAGATTTGATGAAATTCAAAATCTGGTGACCAAATTTCCTCAAAATCAAAAGAACAATAAGTTACCTAGAAGCTCCAACTCCTATCTAATCAATCTGATCCATTTGTTAAAGGGAAGATGAAGTGCAGGGGTTCCCAACCTATGGCCCATGGGCTAGACCCGGCCCATGGTGCCAATCAATCCAGCCCACAGTGAGGACCATGCTGCCACCACCGGGTCTAATAAGGTGTGGTCTGTCCTGCAACACAAAAAGGTTGGCCACCCCTGATGTAATGGAATAGTTGTTTGAAGAATGGGGAAAGCTAGGACTTAAAGCGGACGATATTTAACCATGCATTCTTTGGGCTCAGATTTTCATTGACAGCAAGAGTGGAATTTGAGGGGTGCATTTATGGCAGCATTTACAGCAGGCCTTTACAGCCCCTGCCTGCTGGCTGATTTAGGAAGAATGCACACACTCTTTTAATCTGTAGGGGTTGGGGTAATTTTTTGGTAAGAGTTTTAATGGATTTTTTAAATAGGTTTTAAAGTTTTAAAATTGTGATTGGTTTTTTTCTCTGTGTGCAAGTAGATAAATAGGTACCACTTCAGTGGGAAGGTAAACAGCATTCCATGCAGTCCAGTGTTGGGGCATGCCTGCCACATCTATGGAAACATCTGCAGATCCAGACAGCGCTGGCTCTTTGTCTATAAACAGAGATGAACACTGAGCCCTAGAGTCAGATACAACTGGCTTTTGAGCAAGGGTGACCTTTACTTCATAAATAGGCAGCACATCCTTAATTGTAGCTGTTGTGCTACAAAGGCACATGAATAGTGAGCATACTTAGAATTGCAAGGACATGTTAATTTTTTTTTAAAAAAACTTGCATTTTAATTGATAAATTTCGAGGGTGTCTTTCAACAGGATAGTTTCTGAACTGGAAAAAAAATATCCTCCTTACAGTGACAATGAAGCAATTTTATTTTTATTGCCTCAGTAGAAATTATAGTACAGTATCTGCAAATCTCCTCCAGTTATGTGCTCTCATTGAAAATAATGTCTCTTTTCAGAGCCTGCTATTTAAAATAGTTTGGCATGCGGGTGGAAATAAATAAAAACAGAACTATTTTTCATTAGCATCCTGACAAGATATAACTTGGGCAAGGGGTGCTGCTTATTGCTGATGCAACATTAATTTGGCATCAATGTGAAATAAGGCTGACTCCATTTCCTTTGCTATGAAATCACTATTTATACAGTGAATTAAAACTATTCTGGTTCATGAATAATAGGGAGGTGTGGGTCCTGCAAGCACAGTTTCAACTATTCTGCCAGATGTGTTAGTGCAACTATTTTGTCAGCAAACTCCTTGATATGACAGCAATTTCTTTTTAATAAGACAGCAATAGTCACTGCAGTCCATTGTGATTTACACATATTAGACGGTCACCCTCCGACTCAAATGCATTATTGCAGAACTCAATGGAATGTGCAGAACTGCAAACAAGAACCACTTTCTGAGGTGCCTGAAAATAGAAGAAATGATGTTTGTGAAAGGCAATGTGAACCAGACTCTGAATAACTTTGGTCATGTGAAGCACAATTTGGTTTGATCCCAAGAAGTAAATCTGGAACAAATTAAAAATAAAACGCATTGACAAAACCTAAGATGTTGATTTTGTTTATTGGGCAGGATGTTGGATTAGATGGCCTTCAAAATATCCTGCTGAGATTCTTTATCCAGTAATTTTGGTGGCCTTTGACATACATGCATTGCTAGTGAAAGTTCATGGCTGAGCACAGGGTAGACCCTTAATTTGATACATCAAAGCCATCAAGCAAACTGATACACATTTTACATGTGCTGCCTGAGCAAATACAAGCCATGCCTGCTCAAGCACCCTTTCTATAGCAGGCCTTTACAGTCTTCTGAAGAAACAGAATGGTCACTTTATGGTAGGTGGAAAGCAGCCGTTCCACTCCATCTCATGCACTGCTGCTCTTCTGAGTGCAGACAGTTGTCAGCTGCAAACTTATGCTTTAGTTATGAGAATCTGCCACCTAAAGATTAAAGATGGCATTCAAGATTTCAGGACTGTTCAGCTTCTGAGAAATTTCAGAGGCCCCGCCCAAAATTATTTGGAAATTGCAGATTTCTTGAGAAATGGTGCAGTGTTACCTACTCCCTTATTCTGCTTTTAAAGTACAGTATCATACAGTAAAACTTTGCATAACTCGCTTAAAGAGCAAACTTTTCTCTGAATGGTTGTCTTGCTTAACAGCTAAAACCAGCCTAAAACTCTCTTAACAAGTAAACCAGGTTTCACAATCCCCCCCCTTGCCAGAAGTCACAATTGGTCACTTACAATGGTGTTTCGCTTAAAGAGCAAACTCGCTTAAAGAGCAATCCTGTGGAACACATTATGCTCTTTAAGCGAGGTACCACTGTATAACATTTTAAGAGATTGACATTTAGCAGAGTTTGGATGAAATATGTTTAAAAACTGCCATTGTTATAGATCCTTGCTACTTTTGTGAGTTGAAGCATCAACAATATTAATTTTTATCAGCAATAGGATGATTTATTGAAGTATCTTTTTTAAAGTCCAATGGGTCCAGGAGTTCTGTTCTGTTCTTATTGTCATTGTTGTTGTTGTGTTATCATCTTCTCTTACCTTTAATTATTTAGGGTCATTGGCTGCAACTCATATCCAAGAATACAATATTCTCGTATCCAAGAACACATATATATAGCTGGCCTGTGGGACCATTTCATGTGGCCCACTGCCAACCTCACTGCTACCAGAAGCGGAAGCAGAAGTGGATGAATTTACGACAGCCATAAAATGCACCTGTGCATGTGAAAATGCACCCATGCCTGCCGTAAACGCTTTTGTAAATGCAACCACAGCTGTCACAAACGTGTTTACCGTAGGAGGAACTATGTGACCAGCCTGCTCAGCTGTCCAGGGGCATGGTCTGGCTTGCAGTGTGAAAAGGTTTGGAACCCCTGGCGTAATGCCACAATGTTTGTTTTTCATCCATCCTTTGGATATGATGCATCAGCTCACAAGAGAAGTTTGTTGCAACCAATTACAACTCGATATGGCCAGACTTCACAGCACGTTTGAATAACAACCGGGGATTTTCCATTACTGCCAGTTGTAAGAAGCAACAATGTAACTTTTCTGTTAGTCTGGCGAACCACTGTGTCTCTCTGTACAAGATGTGTATAAATTGATGCCATGAGGTCTCACTCTTGTGTCTGACGAAGTGGCCTTGATCCATGAAAGCTCACATTTAAATACAGGAGTTTGTTTTTAACATGCCACAATGTTTTTTGTCTTTTATTGTTGTTTTGTTTACTATCTGATAAGAGTATGTGTATTCCATTTCATTTCTAACTTGACAATAAGGATCTGATACTACTCAGAGCAGCCTAAGGCCCTCTCTTTCTCCTCTAACATCTACACCAGGGGTGCCCAAACTAAGCCTGTGGGCTCGATTCATTGGGCGTGCTCTGCCCGCTCTACTCCCAGAAGCAGAAGTAAAACTTGCATATGCATAACGTGCCCACACATACACACAACGTGCCTGCATGTGTGCATAACACTGCCATAAATGTGTTTATGACAGCTGTGGGTCATTTATAGTAGCATTATGTGCACACACCTTTTACTTCCACTTCCGGTGGGAGAAACCACATGAATGACATACTCAACCATGTGACCAGCCCACGTCCCAAAAGGTTTGAGCACCCCTGATCTACACGGTCCATAACATGGAGGAGGCTGCTGCCAACATTTTGCAGAAATCTTAGTGTATGCCTTTGGCTTGCTAGTGCCAATCCAGAAAAGTATGACCATTTCCTGACCTGTGTTACAATAGATTGGCCTCCCATCTGAGCATTTCACGATTATTATTTTCAAATAAAAGATAGAACGGATCACACCACAGATACATTCTCCAATTTAAATGTTTAAACATAATAATGTTAATAGATTATGCAGCAGGAACCTTAAGAGTTGCTTTTGAAACCAAAATAACAGCAAATTGCATAGGGTGGCAAGCAATGCATAATATGGGAGATGAAATCCTGATGCTTAGCATAGTAAATTGCATTAGAATAGGCCTTCTGAGCCAGGGGGGAAATACAGTAAAACCTCAGGTTACGACGGAGGTCCGTTCCAACAGCCTCCATCGTAACGTGAAAAAATAGTAAAGCAAAGCACGTTTTCCCCCAAGGAATGCATTGAAATTCTTAAAAAGTCCTGACTGGACAAAAAATAATTTAAAAGAATACAAAAACAAAACAAAACACAAAAACATCCAAAAAATGTCAGACACAATTGTCCCACACACCACCAAAAGGGAAACAGTCCTGAATGGACCAAAATGTATATTAAAAAATACAAAAATCTGCCAATCCCCCCCCCCAAAAAAAAAGCCAGACGCAATCGTCCCCGACCCTCACAAAAGTGACGAAGAGATCTCCCTACCTTTTCCATGCCATTTGGGGACCTTATCCGCTCGTTTCCCACCTTCCTCCAAGCTCCCTGGGTAGCATTACAGCTAGCTCCGTGGTGGGGAGAGCAGAGCGGAGACTAGTGAGAGGAACTGAAGTGGAAAACGTGAAAGTGATGTTTACCTTTAAGGAATAGACTTTGGGCAGCAGCGCACATCCATCCATCCTGGTAAATTCTCTCCCCACCACGGACTAGAAGGGGCAGTGGGCAGTCTGGAAATAGTGGCAGAAGCGGTGGCAGCGGTGGCACCTCTGTAGTGATAAACACCACATTGCGACTTCCAGTGGAGGAGGCAGACACCATTCTAGTGGAAGGAACGGGCACCATTTTAAACTAAAAAATGGCAGCTGCTGCCATTTTAGAGTTTAAAATAGCACAATTTTTGGTTGTAAACCGAAAAATAGTAATAAACCAGGGAATTAATTTAATTTGCCATCATAAACCATGGCAAACGTAACCCGGGGCAGTCATAAGCCAGGATTTTACTGTACAGTAAAACCCAAGCATACAACTACTCTGGGTTATGTTTGCTGCAGGTTATGACCACACATTGAATTTTAAAAATTTCCCAGATTACCACTGAATTTTAGTTTATGACCAAAAATTGTGTTATTTTAAACTCTAAAATGTCCACCCCTCCATTTTAAAGATTAAAATGGCCCCCACTGCCATTTTGGATTTTAAAATGGTCACCATCCCTCCCCCACCCCAAGTCCCAATGCCTGTGGGAGGTGCATGTTTTTGGCTGTAGCGCTGCCCAGGGAACTTGGAGGAAGGTGGGAACTGAGAGGACAAGGTCCCCAGACTCTCCCTGTGCTGGCAGGGGTGGAAAATGGACTCAATGCACACCTCCTCCAGGTCGGAATGGAGCAGATAAGGTCCCCAAACAGAATGGAAAAGGTAGGGAGATTGCTTTGTTGCTTTTGTGGGGGTGGGGGATGATTGCGTTTTGGGAGGGTTTTAGTGATTTTTTGTATTTATTATTATTATTATTGGCCTGGTCAGGCCTTTTTTTATTTTCAATGCATTTCTATGAGAAAACGTGCTTCCAGTTATGATTTTTTCACATTACGATGGAGGATATTGGAATGGATCTCCATCGTAACCCGAGGTTTTACTGTATATTCAAATAGACCTAGTTGCTGCTTGTTTTGTTAAGCAACAGGATTTCAGCCAATGAGTTTCTTTTGAAATGTAACATCCCAAGGTCTGGCTTTTAATCATTGGTAGTGTTGTCTTCCATGAATGAACAAACTGCTTCATTTAAATGACTATATGCAAGGATTACTGGAGCAAGCTGTTTTGCTGTTGTTGTTTTGCCCCATGTCAGCCTCCATCTATTTTGGTTAGCAAATATTTCCAGTTCAACTGAGCCATATTTTTGCATCAACAACATAAGATGCATAAGCCCCCCAATAAACTATTGGCATTAATGAAGCAGTCACTCTCTAGAAGGAGGCACTGGTATGAGAAGTTGACAGGCGACAGATCAGCCTATTCTGCCCATAAAAAAGCTGGAAAGGTGGTGAATGAGAAATGCTGCTGTGATTGATTCAAACATTCAGAAGAAAGAGAGGAAGGAAATGCATCTACTTTTTAAAAAGAAAATCAGTTTAATCAAAGGCTATTGAGAACATGGGAGGAGGGAGCAGGTAACACATCAATCTTGAAAGATAAGCTGATTGTGAAGCTGGATTCTCATGGAGAGACAGGCACCTTTGAATACTAGCTATAAACTCAGGGACAGGAAAGAGAGTGGATGACTCTAACTCCATGGTATCAACTTGCGAACACAGCTCCAGCCTTCTAGAATATAGCCAAAGGTAGTTTATTCTGTTGCAAGAAAGTTATGAAGCTGCCTGAAAGGGCCAGCTGGCACTGGTCCTCCCAACTATTCATTGCACCATAATTCTCCATTCTGGGAGTTCTACCTACTTTACCGACACCTAAATGTGATGCACTTGGGAGAAAGGCCTAAGTTGGAACATTGAGGCTTAACCAGGCCTAGTTCTATTCAAGCATCCTGTTCAGGTAGGAAGCTCCCAGCAAGTACCTGAGCAAGAAGAGGAAGCTTGGGCAAAGCTAGGTCTAGCCAAGATCCTTCTAATTTAGATCTTTTCCCATGGTGTCTTAGTAGTTAAGACACCGAGCTCGATGAATGGAAGGTTAGCAGACTGGCAATTCAAGACCCAATTACTTCATGGTGCAGACTTCCTCCTCCTCCTCTTCTTCTTCCATGTCTTCTTTCATGGTGCAGACTTCCTCCTTCTCCTCTTCTTCTTCCATGTCTTCTTTCATGGTGCAGACTTCCTCCTCCTCCTCCTCTTCTTCCTCTTCTTCTTCCAGTGATACTGCCAAAATTAAGGCACCATTTGCTGAGTTCATTCTGCAGTTCCTTTTGCCTAACCTAGTGTGAGAAAGATTTGTCAGCAACACAAGGTGGCTGTTACCAAGGTATGCCCGATTCTGATTCAAATATACAACACTCTTTGAGGAGGCTCTCCATGACAGAGTGAGCTCCCATCATCTTTCCAACCTAGCAGTTCAAAAGCAAGAAATTACAAGTAGATAAATAGGTACTGCTTCAGTGGAAAAAGTAACAGTGTTCCATACACTCCAGCATCTAGTCATGCTCAGGGGTGTGCAGGGCACCATGGGAAGGTGCTTGACAGGGAGTGGTGGAGGCACCTATTTGGAGTTGGGGGCAATCCCATACATTGCTATTGGCGCCTCAGGGCACCAGAGGCGAGGGTGGGGTGGGACAAAGCTCGAATGTCCGATATACCAGTACACGCCTGGTCATGCCTGCTATATGACCATGGAAGCATCTACAGACACAGACACTGCTGGCTCTTTGGCTGTAAATAGAGATGAGCATCGAACCCTAGAGTCAGATACAACTGGCCTGTAAGGTAGAACTCCTAGAATGGCAAATTATAGTATTTATGATCCAGGAAACCCCATCATGACTAATCACTGCCTTCTAGTCATGAGCTGGTCAGTTAGGAAGGACACTAGCCTGACTCTGAAAGCAGTGGTGTAGCATGGCGGGGCAGGGCAGGGGGCAGCCCGCCCCGGGTGGCAATTTTTGGGCTATGGGTGTTCTTGGACTACAATTCCCAGAAGCCCTAGTGGGAGAGGGAGCCAGCATCCACCAGGGGGCGGCAAATTTGGCTTAAACCCCTGGCAGCTGAAATCCACGTGACGCTACTGTCTGAAAGATTACAGTGACAACACTATATCCACATTATTAAGTATCATAGGAAGACTATCAATGCTGGTCTTCTACTGACTAGTCACTTTGGATACTCAGGAAAATAGGCTTGAGGAAACTGCAGTTGAAATTCACACAGATTTTGAATTAAACTGCACTAGATTCAATGAAGCTTGCTCTAAATTTACCACATAGAACAACACAAATCTGTTAATTGTCCTTTTCCTGCCTGAGAGGGTAATTGGGGATATATTTGCTTTCTACAAACTTTCTCCTTTCTTTGCTTTTCCTTACAAGAAGTGGATTTGAACTCTATCCTCTATTTTAATTGTTCCACAATCACCCAAGATTAGCCTATATTTTCTTTTAATAAAGGTTTTGGTATAATGAGATTTATTTTAAAGGACAGAATGCATTTTCAGCCAAAGATGGTTTAATAAGTTGAGTTGTGCCTTTTTGGAGGACCTGTTCTTGACTAAAATAGGTTACCTTTCTCCCCTTTTTATGGTCAATTTTACCTACTTTGGGGAAAGAGAGAGAGAGAGAGAGAGAAATATTTTGGTCTTCTACTTTCAGAGCTATTTTGATTCCAAAATGGAAGGTGAAAGTAATATTGCCACATGCTTTGGTTTTCTCTACTTTTCATTATATGACATTATAGGGAAGAATGATATGTATGAGGTGATATGACAGGCACAGACTATGTGACTGAGCAAGTGACAGGATTATAATGTCTGTTTATAAAGCTGGCAAATGGTACAAAGCATTGACATGAAAGCAAAGGCAAACTATATGAACCTACTGTAATACTTCTGCACTTAGACTGCTCTGCCAGAAGGAATAAAAATAATAATTCATCTTCTTCAAATATTCACTGTGTATTTTGAGCCACAGAATGAGACCTATTTTTACCCATCTACTTCCCTTCTGATTTTGTTAATCTATTGAGACTTTTTACAATAAAGTACATCTTTTTTAAAATGAATTTAGCTGCATTCCTTTACTGTACAAAATCAAATTTTCTTTTAAAGGTGCCTTGTTCACCCCATCCTTTTGTACATTAGTACTGTATCTCTATCCCTTCTCAGGCATTGTGCTTGACTGTTTACTCAACATAAAAATCTGAATTTTCTGAGTTCACATAAATTCTGACCCAAACCGAATTGAAATGAAATTCTCACCTCTACTTGGTCCATTGCTTGTCTATTCACTTTGTCCGCCACAATGAAGGATAACCTGTTTAAAAGACAAAGTTCATGTTAATCACTGATGCATTCCATGTGATTTGGAGTGTAGAGAAATTCAGCTAGAACAATATTAGAGATAGAAAAGAATTCCATTGGATCTGATGGTCTCTGCAGAGGTAGTCTATTCCTACCTCTCAGTAAAAAAGAATATTAGCAAAAATGCTTCAGTCAAGGGAAGGGATGCATAAAAAGTGTGCATGCTAAGAAAAAAAATGTGTTAAACTGTAGTAGTTTTTTTTTGGGGGGGGGTTTTCACAAAATGTGAAAGAAGAAAAAGAATGAAATTCAGATGACACTCAGAGAAATGCAGTGAAATCAAAACCAGAAAGTTTTTTTTTAAATCACAATGAAATATGTTTCTAGTACAGTAATGTGTTATACAGGACAGAAACTGATGATTACTGTGGGTGAACATGTTCTGCTATTTTGAGAAAGACAGATCTTCTTGTCTGGCACACACACAGTCTGTCTGTGAATTCAGGTATTCCTTCTGCCCCTCAGCACATCAGAGGCCTTTTCTCACTTTACAGTAAAGACAAGGAATGAGAACAAAATCCATAAGAAAGCATATATGGAACACCAAGTAGATACTCTGAAAAATGTGGTTTGTGTCACTTCTGCTTCTAGAAACTCAAAGAGTATTACATAATTAAGAATACTGGAATATCAATTCTGGAGTTTTGGGCCATGATTCACATACAGTGGTGTAGCATAGCGGTGGCGGTGGGGTGGCTCACCACGGGTGGCACTTTTTAATTATTTCACAATAAATAATAATAATATATTGTAATCTGAATTAAAAATTTGAACCATTTCATTTCATATTTTTGTCGTACCTAAAATTCAGATCGATTAAAATGAGCACGGAAGTTTTTATTATTTAATCTGTGACGGAACTGGGGAATCTCCTTTCTTTAAATGAGTGTAGTCATGTTGCTCGCTCTAGCGACTGGCAACACCGTCTGTACTAAACAGTTGCCTTGTGGTAATTACCTGTGTTTAATTTTGTGCTCAGATTGTTCATGATGAATATTCACCGAGAATTAATTCTTTCATATATTGTCTAATAACACCTGCAAATTAGGATATGGTGTGGGTAAGTCCCTTCGGGGAAGTCCGTCCGTGATGGTGAATTTGGCCTACACCCCGGGCAGCTGAAACCCACGCTACGCCACTGTTCACACAGCTGTTCTTTGACATTAAGAGACTGATTTGGTTGGTTATCTTTGAAAGAGGTACTAATACAAACCATTTTCCCTACTAAATCTCTATTTATTCTTACTCTCTAGTCTATTCTTACTCTGTTCAAGAAACTTATTTCCTACCCAGAGAAGATGAATGTATAGGACAGTTATGGTGAACCTATGGCATGCGTGCCAGAGGTGGCACTCAGAGTCCTCTCTGTGGGCACCCATGCAGTCACCTCAGCACATAATTAACCCCACCCCTCTGCCCAGCAGCCCAATGGGAGTGTTTCCTTCCTCCCATGTTACTGTGTTAGCACTATGCGATAAATAAGTGGGTTTGGGGTTGCAGTTTGGGCACTCGGTCGCTAAAAGGTTCACCATCACTGGTATAATTACCAGAGGGGAGTTAGTCTGTGTTCTGCTTTGGTTGTTTTGTGAGGTTGTATTTTATGATTTTTACTGTACTGTTGCTGTTTTGACTGTAAGCCGCCCTGAATCGCCTCGGCGAGTGGGCGGCAATATAAATCTGAATAAATAAATAAATAAATAAAATAGGACTAAATAACTGCCTTATTCCACATTAGAATTGTGGAACATCTATGTGAGCACTGTGCATGTCTGAGGCAGACAAATGTTTTGGATTACAACTCTCGTAAACCCAAGACCATGGTTGGGGTTTATGGGAATCACAGTCTTACTCATTTGGATAGCACCAGATTGGTTTCCCCTGGACTACTCTGACTGTAGTGGCTCTCTGAAGTCTCAGCCTGATAAAACGTAAAGGTCGCTGTTGCTCGAAAGCCAGTCATATCCAACTCTAGGGTTCAGTGCTCATCTCCATTTATTGCCAAAGAGCCAGTGCTGTCTGTGTTTGTAGACGTTTCCATGGACATGTGGCAAGGGTGACTAGACACAGGAGTGCACAGAAGAGTTTTTAACCTTCCCACTGAAGTAGTACCTATTTATATACTTGCAAATTCTTCCTTTTGAACTGTTAGTTTGGCAGGAGCTGGGACAGAGACGGGAGCTCACTCCATCGTGCAGTACTCAGGTCTTGAACTACTGATCTGCCAATCTTCCAGTCATCAAGTTCAGCATCTTAACCACTAAGCCACTGCATTGCACTCATTAATAATAGTGGATCATAAATTAACTTGCCATCCAAATATTTTTCCAACTTCTCATCTTTTAAAAGGCAGGTGAAAACAATTCTCTCCATGCTCGGAACATCTGTCCAAGGTCTGAAACTGCTAACCTGCCAACCTTCCAGTCAAGTTCAGTGTCTTAATTACTAAGCCACTGCAGTCCCTATAGGGTCTCAGCCTAGAGACTTTCCTAAATGCAGCTGGAAAGATATTGGAGATAACTAGAGATCTTCAACATAAAAAAAGTCTGTATACTCTACCACTGCATATTCTGCCATTATGCTGTGTTTTATCCCCCACCCCACCCCAGCTCACATATACAGATTCCTTCTTGTCATGAGTTGGATGTGGGTCCTGGTGACTGTGGCCACAGCACAAACTTACCCTCAGCAATCACAGTCTACCTAAAAATAGTTTCCTGAGTAGTAGTCGTTGTCATCATCTTCATCCAAAGCTACTTCTCTTGTGCAGTATCAGAGCCCTATCGCAAGGTATTGCAGCGCCAAAACTCAAAAAACATTATTATGGCTTTATGGAGTTTGTACGTTGCCATCCCAGGAGAGAAGAAGAAAACACTCCATAAAATGTGCTGAATGGAATGTGAATGCCTGCTTTTATCTGACACTTCTCATAGGCTTCTTTCAGAAAATATAGATCTGTTGGTTTTTCAGAAGTTCAAAGACCTCTTTAAAGATTAAGGCTAACTTCTACTTATATTGCAAACAGGGAGTATAGTTGTCCAGGTCAGTGCAATTACTATGTGTATAAATCACATGTCAGAACTTAAGGAGTTAACTTAGAAGGGGTCACGATAAGCCAAGTTTGACTTGATGGCACATATACCCTGAATAGTCGAACTGGGCATCATCTACTGCTAAACATGGACTTTTAAGGAATACAATGCATTTTCAGTCAGTGACGGTTTAATAAGGCGACTTGTGCCATTTTGGAGGACATGTTTGTTCTTGACTAACGGGTTAATTTTCTTCCCAGAACAGGACTGCAGAGTGAGGATAACATCTCCCTCCAACCATTAGGCAATACTGTTAATTTCCCTGGAGATGGCTCAACTAGTGTAATAGACTAAATTTTATCTCAGCTTCTCTGATAAAAGGTTTGCCACATTTCTGTGTACCCCTCTTATCAGCAAAAACAAACAAACAAACAAACAACTGTGTGTTTTCATAGAGGGCAATAGAGAAGGGGAGGGAACATCTGAATGTCCTGCACCCATTCAACTAATAGGATTGAGAAAGACATGACAATAAACACAACCAGAATCTGAAATCTAACACCTCATACTTGAGAATATACCTCCTCTACCCCAGTTTTGAAATTTTCTTTAAGCAGAAAAGCCTGGTATGGACATTTTACTATAAGTGTTGGAATTTTTGCATTTTTTTCCTGCACCATACACACCAGCCAAAGAAAGGCCTGTCAGAGTCAAAAGCTAGCTTATTTTTAGTGGTCTAATAAATGCATTACCTGCTATCACCTTTGGATTCTGCGCATCAATGAAATTCTCTCACTTTGCCATGCAGCTCCCAAAAATGGGTGGCTGGACAGTTTAAGGCAACATATATAGTATACCTCAGTCTAAGCCCTTCTTAGTGGCTGGAGTGTGCAGTGGACATCTTAGACGGTATAGTGAGATCAGATACCCCTGCCTTTGCATATGGCAGGAGCAACTCAGCCTATCAATGGTGTCTATACTTCTGAATTTCCTTTTCCTGAGCTTTAATTGCTGACAGACTTTTAAAATATTTTAACCTGACCAATGATAGATGGAAGACAAAATACTGCTTCACCCTAAGGTCAAGCAGAATCTCTTTGTTCTGCCTTGTGGTCAGCCTGAGGTACCCATGATGTGACTTGGTTTTTGCATATGTGACTGAAGGCAATCTACAGGCCTTCTTCCCTTCAAGCAAACTATTGGACTTCCATCAAAAGAAGAACATGGAATTTCAGAGGTCCCTAAAGTCTGGACAGTGGCCATAAAATAGATGGCAACCCCATATAGTCCATTGTCCAGTTGTAGTTTTACAGCCAGCTTGAGATTCCCTTATTGGTCTTGCATTTGCTCTGTCGTTAGACAGAAGCTTCATTTGTGTCTCTCCTTGCAGTAAAGTATTTTATTCTTAATCAACTCTCCTTGCATTCCTTCCATTCTTAGTGCATTCCATATCTTTTTGTGATTGCATACTAAAATCTGTTGTAAAATAAAGGGACTATCTGGCACTTTTTTATTATTTAAAATTGAAGCTGTGTTCTAGTCAACTAGACTACTGCACTGAGTTGAATGAGCCCATAAAAGCATTGAAGGAGATAAACTTCTCTGCCTCCAAACTACTTTGCAGGCTTTTTCTTCCAAAACCAAAATTTTCTCTTTGTATCCAGCATGAAGTTTATTCTGACCTCATTGTGACACAACAACAGGCTTCTTGTTACAGATCTGAAAATAAAATACCATAAGTGAATGGGTGGCACCACAGGTCCAGAGAAGATAAAATGGCTGAAGCTACAAAATCATTTAAAGACAACTCACACCTGAGATTTGTATCATCACTAGACACTAAAAGAAGCATGGCAGTTCTTTGTGAATTCAGCTTGTGCTCTGAAATTTTGCAAACCTTGTCTCAAGAAACAAAGCATGTAGCTATGAGGTGTAGCCTCTAGCAGTTCGAAAGTAAGAAATTGCAAGTAGATAACTAGGTACCACTTCAGTGGGAAGGTAAACAGCATTTCTCACTCTTTTAAACCTTTTAAATCTTTTTAAACCTTTTAACCTTTTTAAATCTTTTAGATTTTTGTAAATTCATGGTTTAATTCTTTTTTAATTGACTTTTAAGTAATTTTGAACCTCAAGGTTTTAATTTATGAATTTTCTGTAAGCCGCCTAGAGTCAGGTTCGCCTGATTGGGGCGGGATAATAAATCTAAATAAATAAATAAATAAATAAATAAATTCCGTGCACTCCAGTGTTGAGGCATGCCTGTTACATAACCATGTAAACATCTGCAGACGCAGGGAGCATTGATTCTTTGGCTATAAACAGAGATAAACACTGAAACTTAGAGTTGGATATGACTGGATTTTCAGCAACGCGACCTTTACCTTTAACTTACTGTTATCTGACATTCTTACACAACATCACCAGCTGTAGATGCAGTCGAAATATCACTCTAGCCAGAGATCCCCCTGTTTTGCTGAAAGTCAATTGTGTGATTTGCATATCTGCTCTCCTGACTAAGCATTCACCTGTAAGGTGAATTCTCATTGATGAGTTGTAGTGAATTACTGACCTACTAACAGGCTCAAACTGCAGACCAGTATCAGTCAATGTGTTTAAGTGCAGTACTACCATTAACTTTAAATGGGATATTACTCTCAGTGTTACTTCCACAAATTAAATGACTCAAAAGGCTTAGCAATATAACCTACACAGATCACTTAGATTCCCATGAATGCCACAGAACCCTTTTATCCTTCTCACTGAGTTCCACATTTCAAAGCTGGCAAATCCTGTTTGAGGGAAATTGGCTCTGAACACCGAAGAAGAAGAAGAAGAAGAAGAAGAAGAAGAAGAAGAAGAAGAAGAAGAAGAAGAAGAAGAAGAAGAAGAAGAAGAAGAAGAAGAAGAAGAAGAAGAAGAAGAAGAAGAAGAAGAAGAAGAAGAAGAAGAAGAAGAAGAAGAAGAAGAAGAAGAAGAAGAAGAAGAAGAAGAAGAAGAAGAAGAAGAAGAAGAAGAAGAAGAAGAAGAAGAAGAAGAAGAGAAGAAGAAGAAGAAGAAGAAGAAGAAGAAGAAGAAGAAGAAGAAGAAGAAGAAGAAGAAGAGAAGAAGAAGAAGAAGAAGAAGAAGAAGAAGAAGAAGAAGAAAGAAGAAGAAGAAGAAGAAGAAGAAGAAGAAGAAGAAGAAGAAGAAGAAGAAGAAGAAGAAGAAGAAGAAGAAGAAGAAGAAGAAGAAGAAGAAGGAGGAGGAGGAGGAGGAGGAGGAGGAGGAGGAGGAGGAGGAGGAGGAGGAGGAGGAGGAGGAGGTGGGGAGTATTAATATTTGAGTGTTTTAGGTAATAAAAAAATGGATATATTTAACTGGGGTTCACTTAGGAGGATTTATTGAGGTTATGCTGTTTCAGAGAAGAAAATGTTTCAAATGTATGTGTTCAACATTCGTCATAGTGAATCATTAAGTTAATTTTTTTCAGAGATGTTAAGATCAAAGTTTTTACTTTAAGTAGTTTTTGTCTTCTCTTCTTTTTGTCATAACTTGTATCAAAATCCACAGAATACATCTACTATGTTTTTTTCCCTTTGTTGTAGAGATATACAGCACAATCATATAATGTTATTCAAAAGAAAATCCCAATATGCTGTCTTCAGATGCTGACAGGGAAGGTTAACGTTTACTAAAGTATACAGAATTGGGCTCAGAATTGATTATGAGTAACTTAAATGTGTTGACCAGGATGGCTTTTTATGTTCATTTTTCTGTTGAATATTGAAAAATGATACAGTATTTAAATGTTTTTAAATTTTCAACAAAATAATATTTTATTATCATAATATATTGAATTGTCTTCACAAGGGCGGAAAGGTGGGCTATACATTATCTGTCTGCCTACTGATTATCTATCCACCTCCATGCAACCTTTTCATGCGATTCTATGTTGTTCAGTGTACTTTTGTTTGAACTGCTGTGTGACTGTCTCCTTTTGTCTCCTTTGTTTCTAGTCCATTCCTTTCCCTACAGGGTAGTTTAATCTGAATGACTTCTCCATGCGATTTCCTCAATCTTGTCACAATGCAAGAAAGAGGCAATAATGTTAAGAACACATCTCTTTAAAACTTTTGTGGACCACCACAGCTAATCATCTTAAATGATAGGAAAAGAAAAGTAACACTAAAAGACATCTGAGAATACAGAAGCATGATCACTAGAAGCAATACCAACCAAGAAAATAAAATGATGTTAAACAACATCTTAATGATATACATATTTAACAAGATGATTTAGGGGGCTGTATCAAACATTCTTTTTGGGCTAAATATTAAAATGAAAGAACATTGACTGATCATGTCATGTATTAAGGATGTAATATCATCTGAAAAGTGACAATGGTAAGTGCCTGGAAGAAGCTACGGTAAGTGCCTGGAAGAAGCTGCTTTCCACTCACCATCACTATTTGTTAACTGAATTGATGAGGTTTTTTTTTAATATTCCAAAGCTTATTATAAGGAAATCAAGCCAAATCTTTTGACTCTGGTGTTGAAGGATGTTCATGCATGATAATGAAGTTTTTGTGAAGATATGAACAAGAGGGAAATGATTCAAATTTCTTGAAACAAAAATTAAAAGCCGTGTAATCAAGATAAGTGAGGTCAACAGATGACTTATGTTTTCAGACTCAGGATTTGTAGGTCACTCTAATTGCCAGGTCACCTTGTTTTGGTTTCTCTGGTTTAGATTAGCTGATGACCTTTACGTTTTGGACACTTTTATCTTGCCCTACTGTGTGTGCCATTGTTGAACATTACACTATATATTTTAAACTAATATGTTCATATTGTGGGCCACAAAATTCTTGGGAGGATGAAAAATGCTTGAACGGAGGCTGAATGTGCCTCTGTAGATGGCATAATTGTTTTCTGGGCTGGCATTCCTGTTGCCATCATGTAGCTATTAAGATGATATTGTAATGGGTACTTGGATTTAATAGCACTAGCTGTGATGGCTAGGGCACAGTTTCTCATGCTTGGCCTCCCAGAAGTTCTTGGACTTTACCAGAAGCCCAAGTCAGTACACCTGCTAATCAGGGCTTCTGGAAATTGAACATCTGGGGGCCAAAGGTAGAAAAACCCTGGGCTATGGGATTCTGGGAGCTGTAGCTCAAAAAGTAATTTTCTCACACTCTAATTTTAAGTAATATGTTTAAGTACAACATTGCCCAGGTGAGTAAAACAGCTTGTATGCCTCAAAGTGTCAAAAAGAAATGTGGAATAGGAAACCACACTACATGGATAGGGCAATGAGTTAAACTTTGGAAGCTTCTCTTGACTGAACACAGGCTGACTGAACCTCCTTGATGTCCTTCCACTGACAAGGCAAAAATATTTTATATAATCTGGGCTTTGGCCACTGATCAGAATCTTTGAATAGTACGTGATGGATTCCTGCTGCTGCAATTGTCTTGAAATGATGTAGATTAGTATTAAATGGTTTTTACTTTTAAACTGTATTGAATATATATTTGTTTTATTTATTTATTTATTTTTTATTTATTATTCAAATTTATATATTGCAGCCCAAATCGAACAAGCGACTCTGGGCAGCATAACAACAACGATAAAATCACTACAAATATTAAAAACCCTTAATTGACTTTTTAAAAATACCCTCCCCCTCCCCATCAATTGTTTAAAACTTAAGGTTAAAAGAGTGACTAAATGACAGAGAGGCCTACATTATATAAGCCAGCAGGGTGGAGTCATCATGTCACCAGTGTCCCACACCTGCTTTGCTAGCCAGGTTTTTAGTCCTTTGCTGAAGGGCAACAACTCCAACTGGAGGCGCAGCTCAGTTGGTAAGAGGCTCCCTAGGGTCAGAGCTGACACAGAAAATGCCCTCCTTCTAGTGCTAGAGAGTTGAGCCTCTCTAGCTGATGGTATCTTCGGAGAGCCTCTCCGGTCCGCTCTGGTGGGATGGACAGATGTTCTTGGGGTGATGCGGTCTCTTAAGTATCCTGGTCCATGTAAGGCTTTAAAGGTCATAAGCAGCACCTTGAATTGCACACAGAGGCACACCGGTAACCTGTGCAGCTCCTGGAGCAGTGGAGAGGCATGGGCATAACGTCCACACCCCATCACCACCCAGACAGCTGCATTCTGGACCAGTTTCAGCCTCCAAATTACAGTAGTCTAGTCTAGAGGTGACCAGAGCATGCATGACCATGAGCAAAGATTTTTGGTCCAGAAGCGAGCGTAACTGGTGGATTACACAAAGTTGTGCAAAAGCCCTCCTAGCCATGACTGTTGTCTGCTTTTCAAGCAGTAGTCATGAGTCCAGGAGGACCCCCAAGTTACTCACTGGGTCAGTCTGGGGCAAAGTAGCCCCATCCAGGCTAAATTGTTTTATGTACCCAGGCCAGGGTACAAAAGACTGCTATGGTGGCAGGACTCCACCGCTGCCCCTGGACTACCTTGTGGCCAGGGCAAAGAGGCCACTGCGGCAAGGGGCAATGGCACCCTCCACCACTGTTGGCATCCAGGCCCCACCCTGGGCCAGGACACAAAAGGCTGCTACGGCGGCTCATGGCAGGACTTCATCGCCACCACCCTTGGACTTGCCTGCGGCCGGAGTGGAGAGGCTGTTGTATTGTTTTATATTATGATATGTGCTTTTGATGGATGAATATGGTATAATTATTATCTATATTGTATATTGTATAATTGTGTTTACTGCATAATATTGTATGAGCTGCCCTGAGTTGGGTTTCCTGATTGGGCGGCATAGAAGTGTGAGAATTAAATTAAAATTAAATTAAATCCAGAACCAAAGATGGTAGCTCCCGAGATAACACAGGGTCCCTGATCCATAGCCACTCAGTCTTGCCGGGATTCAGTTGTAGCCCATTGTTTTGATCTGATAATTTATTTCTGTTTTGATACTGCAGCCTATTATGTTTACATTTCATTATATTTTTATTAGCACAAACTTTCCTTAAACATATGTTGTCAGCCACTTTGCCTGCTGAAAAGAAGAAATGATAGATGTGGATAGCATCAGAGTAAAAATATTAGGAAAACATCTTAATGGTTAGATCAGTATGATAGTGGAACCAACTGCCTTGAGAGATGGCGAGCACTCCAGCACTGGAAGCATTCAAGAGAGAATTGGACAACCATCTGCTTTGATTCAGAGTCTTACATTGAGCATGTATGAATCACTTAGTCATTCTAAGATTCTGTGAAATATGGTGGTCTATCAGTGCCAGAGTCAGACTTCTGTTCTATCTAACCCCATATCTAACACAGGGAGAAGTCTTTTCATATAAATTAGCTTAGAGATTCAGGACAACAGTATGATTGAATGCTGATAAACCCCAACAATGACACCCCTAGCAGTCCTGCTACATTTTAATTGTACATTTTAAATTGTTTTATGTCAAGCTTTACCTATTATGTATCTAATCTTAACCTTTACCAATTTTATTGTGTCAATTTTAAGTCATTTTAGATGTAAAGTTTTACCCCTTATGTATCTAATCTTAATAAGTAACAATTTTAACGTGTCAATTTTAATTGTTGTCTGCATGTTATGTCATAGCTTTTATTGTTAGACTTATCGTACTTTGCTCTGGTCTATTGACTGACACAATAAGCTTATTGGAATGGAAATCCCAGTATGGTTTGCACATGAAATACACTAATGTACAAAATGTGATGCACTGCCTGATAACCTCTTGTGCAATTTCATCTGCAGCCTTGTTCACAAGCAAAACCTTGAATACCACTCTTGTACTAATTCTGAGAGGGACTGTGTTGGCTTAGTGGTTAAGATGCTGAATTTGATGACTGGAAAGTTGACAGGTCAACAGTTTGAGACATGCGTGCTGCATGATGGAGTGAGCTTCCATCTCTGTCCCAGCTCCTGCCAACCTAGCAGTTCAAAAGGAAGAAACTGCAAGTAAATAAATAGGTACCACTTTGGCGGGAAGGTAAACAGCATTCTGTGCACTCCTGTGTCTAGTCATGTCTGCTACATGTACATGGAAATATCTGCAGATGCAGAGAGCACTGACTCTTTGGCAATAAACAGAAATGACCACCGAACCCTAGTGTCAGCTATAACTGGCTTTTGAGCAAGGGCGACCTTTACCTGTGCTCAACCATAGACGAAAAGAAGGAAGCAAAGTATATCATATTCTACCATTAGGACAATGCTGATATGCTACATCTCTCGTGGAAAATAAATAAACAAACAAACAAACAAACAAACAAACAAACAATAATGAAACCTTCCTCATGGAGCTGGATAAGACAGGTGGAGGAAAGGACAACTGGTAATCTTTTCCTGGGTTGAGGAAGCAGGTGTTGGGAAATGTTGGAGACCTGACCAGAGCAGCCTCCCTGAGAGGAAAGGAGCATTGGCTGCTAGTAGCTTATCACTGAAAGAGTAAGGTGAAAGCAGGAGACAGGGAGATGACGGAGAAGCATCAGTGCAGGCACAATGATGCAGCAATGGCTTCTTCTCATATAATGGACCTGGGAGAAAGAAAAAGCATGAGTGGCACATCTATGGCATCAACCTACCTCAGCCCTGCAGTCAGCCTCTGCCTTCTCTTCTCACCCCACCACCTGTTAGAGAGGCAACCCTACAGGGCCCAGTTCTCTTTGCTTCATGGCAGTGGATGGTGACAGAAGGATATAATTATGTCCCCCAAAAAATTTATTATGTGAAAGAAGTCAGCTTTTTGAGGAGGGAAGCAGAGGAGGTGATAAGCTCTACACTTCCACAGATGTGGTGGTTCTTCTTCTTCTTCTTCTTCTTCTTCTTCTTCTCCTTCTCCTTCTCCTTCTCCTTCTCCTTCTCCTTCTCCTTCTCCTTCTCCTTCTCCTCCTCCTCCTCTTCCTCCTCCTCCTCCTCCTGCTGTTTCACCACCATCACCACCATTTACAAGCTCGCTCACTCGAGGAGACCATTAGGATTAAAGGAGATGGACTAAATAGGGTCGCTTTAGGTGTTTAGGCCATTTGGATAAGAATATCTTACAAAATAGAATACCGGAACGCTATCCAACCTTAAGTGACCCTATTTAGACCACTCCAGCTCACTGTAATTAAGCAGATGTAGACAAGTCCTCAGTTGCTGTGTTTCTCTCTCTCTCCCTCTCTTTTCTGTTATATCCCCTCTTTTCTTTTAAAAAGGCGAAATGTCCTTTTGACAATCACCCTTCTTGAATAAGTGTAAAGCAATTGGTTTCTTTCTGTGTCAACCTTTTTATCAGGGGAGGGGAGAAAGTATAGGGCACAATGAAATTATAGAGGCAATTGAATCTTATGTGTCTCACACAGCAGAATTAGCATTGTTAGGTGAAGCTATGAAGATAACATCTCCAACCTTGAGAATTTTTTTCCATTGTAAAATGGTTTCCTTATCAGTCAGGTTAATGAAGATGTCAGCAAATAGGATGAGGTTTTGCCAAATGGGCTTGCTTTCACCCTCAATCCAGCTTGGAAAAAGGTGTTAATCAGAACATTCATTTTAGCAGCAGAATAACTGGCTTAGGAATTGTGCATTTTTGTATTTTAGCATGCATGGGTATCTACTAAAAGGTCATCATTCTCAAAATCCATATGGCCAATATGACTGTGCCTGATCTTTTTGTTTCTACTGTAAACCAATTTAAAACAAAGGCTTATATAGCTTGGTTACAGAAGGCAAGCTAGAAACAGAAGTGTGAATAGATCTAAAGTTTATTTTGAGCTTTCCTTTTTGCACATATTAGTACTTGTATACTTCCTTATTTATATGTGGAGAGGCACATACAATAAAATATGTATGATTCTATATACAAGTTTATACTCATGTCCAAAGATTGCCAGCTTTCATTCATTATCTAAAATGGGCCAGGCAAGGTACAGTTCTTTATATTTTATTGCTAGAAGTATGCCATTTTTTCCTTTTCTTCACTTTTTTCTTGGGGTGGGGGTGGAGATAGGATAGGAGGTCCACAAACCCCAGAATTCAAGAATCCCCCAGGCAAAATTCTGGGAGCTCCATATCAGTGATGGGATGTCCCCGGTTCCAGACGGTTCCCTGGAACCGGTAAGAACAATTTCGGATGGTTCTCCGAGAGGGTAGTCTATTTTTAAGGCGTCCGGTTCCGGACGCCTGAAAAAAAGAAATTTTTTTTTTTTAAAATTGGACCCAAAATGGCTCCAATTCAGTGCGCATGCGCAGAAGTCAATCTGACGCATGCGTGCTGCAATTTTAAATTGCGCATGCGTCAGATTCTGTTTCTGCGCATGCGCACTTGTTTTTGCCGGAGCCGGACCATTTTGAAGTGGCTCTGGCAGTGGCAGAGGGCTTAGGAGGAGGAGCCGTGCCTAGCCCGGCGGCCCAGCGCTCCCGGCCGCAACTCTCCACGGGCGCCCCAAGCCTCGGCGCTCGGCGGTGGGCCTAGCCGGGCGGACCAGCGCTCCCAGCCGCAACTCTCCACGGGCGCCCCAAGCCTCGGCGCTCGGCGGTGTGCCTAGCCGGGCGGCCCAGCGCTCCCGGCCGCAACTCTCCATGGGCAGCTCGGGGCCGCCCGGCTAGGCGCGCCGCGGAGCGCCGAGGCTAGGGGCCGCCCGTGGAGAGTTGCGGCCGGGAGCGCTGGGCCGCCCGGCTAGGCGCGCCGTGGGGCGCCAAGGCTCGGGGCCTCCCATGGAGAGTTGCGGCCGGGAGCGCTGGGCCGCCCGGCTAGGCGCGCCGCCGGGCACCAAGGCTCGGGGCCAGCCCCAACGGTCCCCATTGTAAGAGGGGTTTGTGTTTGGGGTGGGTGGGTGTTTGGGTGTATTTTTATTTAATTATTATTTTATTTATTTATTTTATTAACGGTTTTGTGGGGGGGGGGTTTGAGGGGTGTGTGTGTGTGTTTTATTTTTATTTTATTTATTTTATTTTTGGCCCCGCCTACAACGTCATGATGTCATGACGTTGGCTCCACCCATGACGTCATGACGTTAGCTCCGCCCCCACTGTGATGACGCCAGGGTGGGGTACTAAATTTTTTATCATCCCATCACTGCTCCATATAACAAATATATACTTACAGACACCTTTATTTCAATCACCTGAACAAGGGGATACACAGAAAGAGCATCCTTGAAGATTATGAATACAATTGGGGGTACCCTGGGTGACAACCTTACCAGCTAATATTTCTAACACCAGATCGAACCAAAGGAACTGAAGAATGAATCCACCAGAAAGTTCTTTGAAAAGACCAACCATAAAGATGAGCTCAAGAAATATTGAGAGATATTTGAGTAATAAAAGTGTCCTACTAATGGACATGTGCAGGAAATATAAATGTGACATACTTCTGCTCCAGGAAACACATCAGGGGACAGCAAGGTACAAACCTAAAGTGGCTGGAATGGAACTAGTGTTTGAAAGACTGCAAGACCAGTAAAGATCACCCTTGCTCAAAAGCCAGTCGTATCCAGCTCTAGTGTTCAGTGCTCATCTTTGTTTATAGCCAAAGAGCCAGTGCTGCCTGAATTTGCAGACGTTTCCATGGACATGTGGCAGGCATGCCTCAACACTGGAGTTCATGGAATGCTGTTCAATGAAGTGGTACCTATTTTATCTACTTGCAATTTCTTGCTTTTCAACTGCTATTTTGGCAGGAGCTGGGACAGTGATGGGAGCTCATTCCATCATACAGTACCCAGGAATTGAACTCCAGCCTTCCAGTCAGTGAGTTCAGCATCTTAACCACTTGAGCCACCACAGTCCCTTGCATGACCAGTATAGGAGTGCAATTTTTGTTAGACCTGGACACAGTATTATATCAGCTACACTGACAGAAACAAACAACATTGACATTCTCACTATCCAAAACCTCTGTTACCTCTGTCTATAAGCCTCCAGAAGCAAATTTTAGTTTTAATGAACTAGACAATTTTGTTTATGACCAAATAAACATTGTTATTGGAGATTGCAATTGTCACAGTGAGGCTTGGGGATATAACCAGACCAATGAGGATGGTGCATGACTTGTATCTTGGGCACACACCAATGACCTTCAACTTGTCCATGATCCGAAACTGCCTGCATCCTTTAACAGTGGTAGATGGAGGAGGGGGTATAATTCAGACAACATCTTAGTTAGCAAGAAGATAGCAGCACAGTTCATGAAAGTTGATGATCCAATCTCACACACTCAAAACAGGTCCATTGTGTGCATAGTAAATGCTGCAGTGAAACCCCAGGAGGTGGTGTATCACAGATGTTATAACTTTAGGAAGTCTAAATGGGTGATCTTCTGTGATTCTTTTATGTGTTCCAGTATCCAGACATAGTTTCAATATGCTCTTGAGTGCCTCTTGCTTTTTGGATTCTAGTTTGAACATCAGACATTTCTTGCTCCGTACAATGTATAATTCTTTCTTGTAACATCCTGAACACCACTTTACTTACATGGGAAATTAAAGCAATTGTTTGGAATTGTGCTCCTTCAGGATTTGAATGTTTATGGAATATTGTCAATCTGTGGGCCATTGTTTTGTTTTCCTGATGTATTGGCTAATTCTTGTTAGAATATTAACAAATTAAGTCTCTGTTGGCTGAAATAGTTCCATCTATGCTTGGTGATTTTCTTCTTCCCAGTGCTTTTAGAGCAGTTTTCATTTCATCTTTAAAAAAGGTGATTGCAATACCTGTGGCAACTATCATGGTATATCACTGTTATCCAACACTGGAAAGATTTTTGCAAGAATCCTGCTCAGTCACCTGCAAATTATCTCTGAAAAGGTCCTCCCAAAATCTCAATGTGGTTTCCATATCTCCTGAGGCACAATGGACATGATTTTCTGTGCAAGACAACTTCAGGAAAAATGCAGAGAGCAACAGAATCTGTTCTTCTTAGTATTTTATAACCTGGAAAAGGCTTTTGATTCCATACCAAGACCTACTATGTGGGCTGTGCTGAGACACTTTGGTTGCCCTGAGCATTTTGCAGATCTGGTCCAGGCACTTCACAATGGCATGCCTGGGAGGGTTCTCCGTCAAAACAGCATATCAGATGCCTTCACAATCACCCTCAGATTGAAGCAAACCGTGCTTACTCCAACCCTCTTTGCCCTATATTTGGCAGCCATGTAATATGAAACACCTGAAAACAACTCAGGTGTAGAGATTAAATAACGCTTTGATGGAGGACTCTTCAATTTGGCTAGACTATGCTCCAAAAGACTAACCAGTGCAAACAGGATAACAGAAATGCAATAAGCCAATGATACTGCATTGCCTACTCTCACACCTGAGGAGCTGCAACAGTCAGTCAACTGTTTCATGAATGCATGTGATCATTTTGGCCTCACCATAAATGCTCAAAAAACCAAGATAATTGCGCAACCTACCCCAAGGACAGCCCTTCCAGAGTCCAGCATTACCATCTCAGATTTGACACTGGAACAGGTAGACCAGTTTTCTTACCTTAGTAGCTTCCTGTCTAAAAACTGCACCTGTGAATGGGATATGGTGAAGAGAATTGGTGCTGCCCATTCTGTCTATGGTTGTCTGTTACACCAGGTCTTCATGAACAAAGATTTAACAATCCAGACCAAGCTCATATTATATCAAGCTGTTGCTATCTCAACGTTATTGTATGGCTGTGAAACATGAACCCTCTATTGCCAAGACATCAAAAAGCTTGAGTGCTTTCACCAACAGAAACTAAGCCATCCTGAAATTCAAGTGGGATGACTATGTCACCAACATCCCAGTTCTCGAGAAAGTGAATGTAAACAGCATCGAAGCTTCCATCATAGGCCATCATCTTAGATGGATAGGGCATGTCCGTCATATTGATGGTTCCAGGCTTCCTCGCCTAATACTTTATGGGGAACTTAGCTCCAGTTCAAGACTCCGTGGAGCTCCTTTGAGGTGCTATAAGGACTAGCTGAAACAAACCATGAAGGTGTCAGGTATAAACTCACAAACTTGGGAGACAATGGCTGAAGATTGCCCACTTTGGCACCAAACCATCTCCGCTGCTATCAATCACTTTGAAGAGCAACACTGTGGACATGAAGAGGCTAAGCGACAAGCATGGAAGGTTCATCAAAGCCAGCCACACCGTCCACATCTATTCAGTGTACCGTGTGTGGCTGCATGTTTCATGCCAGGATCGGTTTATGGAGTCACCAGAGATATATCCACCAGCTGAGAAAATGACCTCCAGGAAAAATGTGTGTTCAGATACGAGTAGCAGCCGCTGTGTTTCTTCATCATAGCATTTGTCTTCAAAGGAATCTTGCCAGCCTGGCTGAGGGGAGCAGGAACACCTGAGCGGCAGGGCGAGGACTTCAAAAGTCGGGCCACCGCTGCCACCACAAGATGCTCCCCTCATCAGCCTGGCTGAGGGGGAGCAGGAACACCTGAGCGATGGGGCAAGGCAGGACATTAAAAGCTGGACAGTCAAGGATGTTGTTAGGAGACTTTTTAAATGAATGATTTTTGATTATTATTATTACAGTATTAGTATTTCCTTTGTAATGTGTTATGATGTGATATGATTTATTTGTTGTTACCCCATTGCATTTTATTTTATTGTAATGTGTATATGCTTTGTTATATTTATATCTTATATTGTAATATTGTTTCACGTAATGTTATATATGGGGGTTCTGTGAGCCGCCCTGAGTCGGTTTTTACCGAGTAGGGCGGCATACAAATATAATAATAATAATAATAATAATAATAATAATAATAATAATAATAATAATAATAATAATAATAATAATAATAATAATAATAATAATAATAATAATAATAAATCTGTCATCCTTTTATCACATCTCTATGGGTCTTTAGTAAACTGTTTTGGTCTCTTTATTTCCTCCTGGTCAGATAATGTTCTTTCCTGTTGGTCGTTTAGCATTCCTAATCTAGCATTCCAAATCAAATTTCCCTTTGATTTGTTGGTTCTTGCTAGAGATCCCCTTTTGTTGTTATTCTCTATTTCTTTACACTGATTACTATAATATTTCTCTTTGTCTCTGTGTGACAGTTGCTGAAAAGACCTTATTTTTGTCACCTTTTACTTTTGCTTCTCATCTGTCCTTCATAATTTTAAGTATTTATTCTGTCATTCATCTAGATTTTTCTTTTCTTTCTCAAATATCACCACCTTATGGTTTTTGATGCTGGAAGTATCAAAAGCTTCTAGACTGCTGCCTTATGGGTAGTTATTTCCAGGGCCATAGCCAGGATTCTAGATTTGGGAGGAGGGATTTTTTCAGGAGGGGCAAAAATTTTCAGGAGGGGCAACAATGGCATATGTATAACATTGGCACCACGGGGGTGGGTTTTGGGAGGAGGCTGTTAGCTCAGGAGGGTTTTTGTCTCCCTGAAACCCCCCCCCCCCCAGCTACAGCCCTGGTTAGTTCTGAGGCTCAAGTGGAATGAAAACAAGCTTCACATGAGCCACACATGAGCCTTACATGGCAGAGTAGTGAAAATGTTAGAAAATGTCATGAAAACCGACAGTCTTTATTATTACTTTTTATCAGTCCCAACCAATTGTAGTAAAAATGGCCATGTCTGACCTGGATGACTTCATGCCTTACAAGACATTGTGAGGCAGACAGATGGTATTTCAAATGCAGTTTCCCTGAAGGATAAAGTTTACCATCTGACATTATATAGTTTCTAAGTTGGTCTATTAAATGAATGGTTGAATTTCCTCAAGTTGTTCCAGCGCATTCAATTCCTGTAGTTTATATTTCTCACTTTAAATTATCTTCTCTCAATGTAGTTTCCTGAAATATGGGTCCTTTTGGCCTCAGTTTGCATAAACAGTGATCACTGTGGGAACTGTGACCCAGTATATCTGGAAAGGGATAAATTGGGAGGTCTGTTTTATATAATCTGTTCCACCTGGTGTGTATAAAGTTGGCAAGAGGTAACTGAAGCATGGATGAAGATCCATGGTATAGAAATGCACTCTGAATAGCTCAGCAGCAGGGTCACTACCAGCAGCCCTTCTTAGTCAAAGTCCTGTGAGGCCCTGATCAGGTTGAGCTGTGCTGTGTGTGAAGATCAGCATGTGTTTCAATGTGGGAATTTAGATTTTTGCTTTGCAAGACTGGTAGCTTTGTTCATTGTAATTGTTAGATGAACAAACTAAAGCTTTTCTTAATTGATCAGTAGGGTCCAATTTACATTACTGGAGTTGCAAATGAAGGATAAGTTTGCTTTGGTACTTATTGTGCTTCTGCTTTGTTAGAACCAAGAGATGGTCTGTGGGGATGGGAGTTTTAAGCCCTTCCATCTCCATGAAGTCTATGGGTACACAAAGAGAAGGATAAAACAGTAGAGTTTATTTATAGTACAACTTAAACTCTTTAGTCAAGAGATCTTCATCCAAGATCCATGCAGCCAGATTGAAGATAAAATGCACATGTAGGGAAGTTCCCACCCACCACAATGTTGCTTTGCTTAAGAGATATTTCATTGAAGTGGGGCTGGGACTAAACATTTTCCTGAATATGATGGAGCTTCATGATGTTGATATGGAAAGCCATGCCTGGATTGTACTCTTCACAAATCTTTTTCCTAACCACAAAAGTAGCAGCACTGACCATCTCAGTCTCTCTACTTCTTCTACCACACCCATATTTCATACTGCCTGCAGAGGAGCCTACCTAAATTATAGTGTATGATTCTAATGCTGTACAAATCTTTACAATGAAAATCACACTAATACACACAGAGACACACCATCTACCAACTAAATATATTTGTCTATGTAATATAGAGCAAAATGGCATTCCCCTGCCTCATATACCCCAAAGGGACCTAAATCTAAGATTTTTATGTTGATTTATAATGTATTAAGCTATGAATTTACTAATCCTAACTGAATTTTTCCTAACTGAATTATGTTTTTAAAAAATTGCATTGAGATGTAGAGAATGTCATTGTAGATTGAGGGTTCAGAAAAGGACCCAGAGAAAACTACTTTAGTGCAGGCTTGCACTAGGGCATATCCTAATATCAAATACATAGGGGATTTATAAGTAGCTTTGCCTTCCTTTCAATTGGAAAGGACCAATGTAAAAAAAACCCCCTTCTGTTGTCTATAATGCTTCCAGATTTAATTGGTGTAGACATATATTATTTACAGGTTTGCTCTCACCCCCCATTCCACTTCTTTTAGGAAACCCATGGCAACCTCAATTAGGAGACACTGAGTTTTCTGCCTCCACTACCTTTGGTGCCAGAGGAATTTAAGTTTCATTTCTCAAGAAATCGTTCCAGGATGCCTGAGTAATAGGGTTTGCTTTCACTTGTTTCTCTAGGATGCAGAAACCTAATATTTTGCTTTCTAATCTATAGGAATAAACAAATCTAAATTACAGATATTTGGAACTATCAAATTCTTATTTGAATATATTCAGAACCATCTAAATATGGCACTGTTCAGTAAATTCTGAATATTTCTGATCTGAAAGCATATCCCAATTAAACAAACCATTCAATAATTTGCTGATGCCTATAAGTCTTTCAGACTTACAATATTCCTCATTTTCTAGTCTCTCTTAATTTTCTTGCTAGGATCAAAGCCTCTGTCTACATCCCACTAGAAACACAAAAGGAGGTTTATCAATTACATATTTTGTTACAATAAAGTTATAAAATGTACTTGATTCTCACCTCCACCTGCTGCATTACAATGATCTTTTTATAGGAATAAACTGGGAGAAAAATTGTCCCAACAAATCTCCTCTAATTTTTTTTATTGGGGTACTGGTGTCCTGCACAGTGTATTTGGGTAAACAATATATCATGCCATTTTTTTTTTTGCTCAAAATGTGAACGCTTGGATGAAATACAACCTCTGCAAAAAACCAAAACCAAACAACAACAACCACACACATAAAGAAGCGAGTCTAAATGTTCACCACCAACATGAACAGCACGTTGTTAATTAAGATAGTGAAGCATCATGTTTATGGAGGAGAAACTGCAATCAACTGCTTTGCACCCAAGTAGTCAGGAGTCTCTCAAAGAGTCAGATTTTACTGACAAAACCATTGCAGTTCAATCAATAGCAAGGAAATTTTAATATAGATTTCAAAAGCATTTTGCTGTGTCCTAGATGTGATAGGTAAGGAAGTAAATCAAGACAACACTTTACTATTACTTTATGTTGGAGTGGGTGGTGGAAGATGTCAGTCCTTACTGGTAAAAATAGTATAGGGGAAAAAATATGCCTGCTCATAGCCATTTCTTTATTATATATTCTCCAATTTATAATAAAGGTAAAGGTCACCCTTGCTCAAAAGCCAGTCGTATCCGACTCTAGGGTTCAGTGGTCATCTCTGTTTCAAAGCCAAAGAGCCAGCGCTGTCTGCTTCTGCAGACATTTCCGTGGTCATGTGGCAGGCATGACTAGACACCGGAGCGCATGGAACTCTGTTTACCTTCCCACCAAAGTGGTCCCTATTTATCTACTTATAATCTCTTGTTTTTGAACTGCTAGGTTGGCAGGAGCAATTTATAATACAGCGAAATAAAACACCATACAGCAGAGAGAGTTCAGTGGCTCTTTCTGAGTTATTTCAGAATCATTGACACACCACACATGAGAAGATGAAGACACTGTGCTACCTGCTAAAAGTTTCTCAGAATCTGAAAACGGTGTTCATCCACTACTTTAGAAGATTCTTCAAGTTCAAGACAAGATGAGGTGTTGACATGGGAAATGGCTTCAGATGTACATGTAAGGATATGTCTCATAACTGTGATTGTTCCAAAGGCAAAACATTTAGAGGTGCAAGAAGTACATGTTTATGTGATCTTGTCCAGGATGGTGCTAATGTCATGCAGGGAGAGGAGAGATGGAAAAACCTAGTGCAGGCATCTACATGTGTTTAGCGACAACACTGGTTGATCCATGAGTGAACTGGATTGGGTGGCAATTTTCTCAATCTTAGAATTAATGGAATGCTGAGTGACAAAAAAAAGGCATATACTTTCTATCTGCCAATTGTTACTTCTGCACTAGGACAAGTGGATAAGCAACCCTATAGATAGTGCACTGTATCTTCTAAGGACTCCCAAAGTGGCATGCTGTTGTTGTCTGTATTGTGGATGTGAAGAATAGTCAAAAAATTTCTCATTGTCAGCAATTCCGTAAGTCAAGGGTTCCCAACCTATGACCCACAAGTCAGATCTGGCCCATGGCTCCATATAATCTGGCCCCAGACCTCATTCCAGCTGCAGCAGCCACTGCCGCCACCGCCCCCCCCCCCAAAAAAAAAAATCAGCCACTGACTCATTCATGGCCATCATAAATGGATTTACGACAGAGGTAAATGAGTCTGTGGCCATCATAAACACATTTACTACAGCCGTAAATGAGTCCACAGCCATCATAAATGTGTTTACTACAGCTGTAAATGAGTCCATGGCCACCATAAATGCATTTACAACAGCTGTGGACACATTTTATGGCAGGGGGGAACCACCAGCTCACCCTGCTCTGCTGTCTGAGGGAGCATGATCCAGCCCTCATCTGAAAAAGGTTGAGGTCCCCTGCTGTAACTCTTCTGTTTCAAAGACTTCTTGATAAAAACCTGTCCCTTCACTAGAAAGACTTCTGAACTTAAGATGGAAATCAGCTCAGTCTTGTACTTTTCAGTTTTTTTTAGTTATGTTTTTTGTGTGAAGAAAAATGTAACTACAAAACTTCCAAGAAATCTCACGGCATTTCTTGAAAGAGAAAAACTCACGAAGAGAAATCTTTCTGCAAGAAGAAAAGTTTTACTCAGGAACAGCTGAGCCTTAATTGGTTGACATTTACAGTCATATTTTGCTGCCCACACCCATCAGCTCCTGAAAACAAATGTTCTGCCTTCTGTGAACATGTGTATTCTGACTGTAGATGTTTGGTTATCAGGGAATACTTTTAGTTTACCACTAAAAATACTCTTGTGGACATAAGTCAATTGTATGCCTTGTAATACAATGAAGTTTCCTTAGGATCAGGCAGGCCTCCAGAAGTAACTTATTGCAAGCTTTTTACTTACCTTGATGAGGGTTAAATTGAACCTCCCATTTCCAATAAGAAAGTTATATAAAAGAAAGAGAAGGAAGAAAAACAATGCAAGGAAGGCAGTAATTAACATTTCCCTCCACTTCCCAGGGGAATAGAAGCTGAATAATTAAGTAAAATCCATCACCAGTCTCTTAGCTGTAATCAAGAGGAAAGAGTAAACTGGGGGAAATGTACAGAAGTGCCTTTTTAAGATTATTCTTTAGGCTGCAGCCCTATGGATACTTCTAGCTGGAATTAATAGAAAATAAAATGTTGGGTCTTACCTTTTGAGTAAGCATTCATACTACTGCCCTATTCTGAGGCTTGGAACTTCCTTCTACCTAAAGCCCAGTGTAGTTTCACACACGTTTGTGGAGGCCACATCCCAGAGTTCAGAGTGCCAGTTTGGAACCCAGGAAGGGCAAAATTTGGCCTTAGGGCTAGAGGTTTCTCAACTCTTGCCCTCTTGACTGTCATTGCTGGGGACATTTGCTGTTTGGGACCTATTACAGAGTGTCTTGGGAAGAAGGGTCATGTTAAGCAATATAGTGTTGGAATATACACAGTGATATACACAGTGTAATATGGAAAAAAATACATCCTAAGATCACACTGGTATTAAAAAGGACTGGGAGCTATGCAAAAAAAAAAAAGCCTATTAAGCATTTCCCCCTTTGGCTAAGTGAGGCACAGCTGATGACTAAGACCCCAAAATATAGTTAGCAGATACTGTAATGGATATGCAATGGAAGAACCATCCAGCCTTGATTTTCTTAACATGCTTAAAGTGGTTTCTAATCAGTTTACACAGACTCTGGTCCATTTCTTGCTCACAGTTACAACATTGTTGATGACAAAAAAATAGTTACTGAAAAGTCATTAAGAGCATGCCCTTTTCTGTGTAGCATCACTGTGTTTGATGGTTGATGTAGTTATTTGGTTGTTGGTTAGATAACCTGTCTTCTTTCTTTTTGACAGATTGTATTTTGTCTTTCTTCTCCAGCTTTCAGAGTAGCATACATAATGTATATTTCTATCCCATCCATTCTATAGCTCTGTGGCTATTCCACTAGGGTCAGAGATCTCAAGTTTGCGATTGTTCTCTACTTGTACCTAAAATCTTGTTCAAACTCAGTTCCATAAAATGTCTTCCCCCAATGTGCTAAATTGTAAGGTCCCCCCCCCCATTAGAGACATTGGTAACACATTGTCTTCATCATCAGATGTCCAGTCTTCACCATTGTGGTATCCTGGAAAGAGCTGTTCTTCTGAAGAACAATATTTTATGTCCAGAGTTCTCACTTAGAAGAATCCTTCATGCATGGATCAGTGAAAAATGGGTGAGAAACTGCTTTCAGATTATTTTCAATAGAGATTATCCATGCTGATCCTACCCAACAACCTGAATTCTTTTTCTTCTTCTACCATACCCAATTCCAAAGATTGGCAATCAGCTATGAAGACTGCCCTGAGAATATAATGCAGTAACTTTTCATCTGCCTTCCACATCACAACATGACACCCATACACTTGATCCTGTTCCATGAGTCACTTTTTGGTCCTGAGCCCTTTTGGCACACAAAGTCCTCCTTGGCCCCAGGCCAGTATTGATGAAGCTGCTGCCCTCCATCAAGATGGATTCAAGTGGGATTTAATCCACTTGGGGACCGTCACCCTTCCCTGTAGACTTTGCTACCCAAGGCCACAAGTCCTCAGGGTTGTTCAGTTAGTTAACTGCCAGTTCATGAGCAGTATTGAGCTGCTGACATGATGGGCATTGAGTTGCTAACTCTATTACCATAGCAGGATAACCTGACCAGACTGGAACAACCTGAATACATGTCTGAATCCAATTTTCCCTTAGAAATCCATACATTCACAAGTCTTTGATACAATTTAAACAACAAAACAAGTGTACCACCTTTGAAAACACAAATGAAAATCAGTGTTTTCTTATAGCATCCAAAGTACCTCATCCTGAGCTACTAAAATGTTTAGTCTGAATGTGTGTGAGTTAATAATATAATGACTTTTCCTCTCCACTCCAAAAAAGACTTAGACACTAGTTTTGGTTGAAAGCTAGGGCCACTTTTATTGACTACTGTAAGCAAACAAATACTCCATCCAAATTGGGTCTTTGGATGGCATCTTTGCAGTCTGGGTAGTCTCTCTGAACAATACCCCTCCCCTGGCCCTGAGGATCAAGTCCAGCTTTGGACTCTCATCCTTTTTGCTGCTGTCTATCCAGCTGATGCACAGGCAGGAAGAGGCAGCCCTCAACCCCAGGTGTATACCCCACCCTGGAACAATTTGTTCAGCAAACATGAACTCCATTGCATGACCCTAGGCCCTCAAGGGATCCTATTGACTGCACTATCTGCCAAGGTGACCTAAAAGACAACCACTCCTAGGCAAAAACACAAATCCCCATCCATACATAACAGGACAGGTGAAAAAATCCACACCACAGGCCAATTATGAGCCAAAAAACCCCGTTCATCCCCAAAGCGACCAGCTAAATCTCGTCATGCATTTCAGGCTGGGCGGACAGGTTACTGTGAAGCTTGATCAGGACACACACTTCTGTTGAGAATATGCCAATATTTATGTTAGTCATAAACCATACCCAAACACCCCTTATGACCCTGATTGGCCCTGTCTGGTGGTCTGATATTATCTTCTGAGTCAGGATTGGCAAATGCCTACCTTCTCTCAATGTTTTAATGTAATGTAATTCATTGTTTAAAATAGTTCATAATTTAATAGTCATGATATAAATAAAGGGGGCAAGGAAGAAGAAAAAGAGAATGTAAATTTAAGACAGTTAATGAATGAGAAAAGTGTACATACTTTTTCAACTGGATTTTCCATGTAATAATGTCTTTTTTTGTATTCTGTTTTCCTTAAGATACACATTCTGTACAGTATTATCCTTGATATGTATTGTCCTATACACTATATTGTGTGTTGGCTGACTGGTGATTTGTTCTGTAAATTTTTGTGAAGTATGAAAAGTGAAGAGTAATTACTTTCTGGTTTGCTTATTAGCTCAGAAAGTATGAATTAGTTTAGTTTTTGTATTAAAATGAGAAACAAACTAATTTGCCATCCCCAATTAAAAACTCAGAAGCTGATTGCATATCATTTGTGGAGCTGCACATTTTACAAGTCTCTACAAATCTTCATTTCAGGGAAAAATTTTATAATGCTCAGAGATGCACTGAGTTGGTCCATTATTCTTTCAAACAAGGTTTTACACATTTTCCTGTTTATTTTTGTTCTTAAGGGGGTTTTTTTTCCAATCAAAATGGTTGCTTGATAGTCTGAGAAAGCAGTCATTATGGTGTAGCCAGTTGATTTCTGGATTTACACAAGACAGACTAGAGTAGAGCTCAGCTGGGAGCTTCTGTAAGTCTGTGACACTACACACAAGACCCCTTTCGGGTGTTGTAGGAAATGGTGAGGGGTTCACATTGAACAGATCCTCCCATCACATGCATACTGTTGCATGGAAGTGTACTAAATGAACATGCATTCACATAAAGCGCAAGCTTCCCCCATCACCACCACCTGGGTGAAAGTGAATGTAGAAGATAAATCAATTTGCAAATGTTACAATTATTTTACCTTCTAATTTTTATCTGTCAATCTGGCATTGAAGAAACAACTTTCTGAGAACAATTTTTTTGCAGAATTTATTGTCCCATCAACCAGGGAAATAAAGAGGTGAGACAATATGATGGAGTGAAAATATGACAGCAATATTATTAACTGAATTTACCTACCCTATCATGCAAAGGAACCTAAAAATTGTGTAACACCTGGGTCAGAAGCCACTGTCTCCTCAGACCAGCTCTTTTGCTCTACAAGGAAAAGTTCTAGCTTATCAACCCTTGCCAACTTACCTAGAGGAAGCATTTCCACATTTGTTTCCATTTCAATGATCCTGGCCACTGTGCAGGTACGATAACTAAGATAATCATACAACCTATGCTGGTCTTAGACATACATGCTGCGGTCTGCTAGACCTTTCTAAATCTGTGGACCCATCTCCTACACTAAGTATCCACTCCTACACTTCTTCAGTTGCCAGATATTGGCTGTCATCATGACGATAGTCTTCCTGTTCTTAACTTCTTGGAACAGTTCTTCTGAGAACATACCACATCAGTCTCACAGGTTCTTCAGCCATGAAGTCCATCTATGTCCAGGGCCAGTCTTCCCAGGGATCTTTCCTTGCAGAGCGAGTTGGAACATTCTATACTTTATGTTGTTCTTCATGATATGGCCAAGGTATTGGAGGTTTCTTTGGTTAATTGTATTAAACAGTTCTTGTTCTTTATTCATCCAGCGCAACACTTCTACATTAGTCACATGGTCAACCTATGATATCCTTAGATCCATATTTCAAAAAAAAATAGATCCTCCTACACTGAGCAATCTCAAAAGTGGCTGGCTGAGGCAGGGAAGGGGCTTTAAGCTCTCTGTCCCTGTCCCCAGTGCTAGACCCATGCAGTGTTGCCATGCAAAGCCCCACCTTTTCCTGGAGGCTGGCAAAACCATTCTACTTGAGACCTCACTAACCTTGACATACCTGGTAGGACTGCAGCTTTCACTTTTCTGGTAAAACCTGGCAACTTTAGTGGTGTAGTAATTTTCCTTCCAAAATGCTTTCACAAATATTCATCTGTTCGGCCTTTCTAGTACCAACACTCCTGCCACCATCCACCTGCTGCTTCATCCTTCTGTTCCTAAATTCATAGCAGGGCTGGAATGTCACCATCATCTTGTGGTTCTTTCCTGAATAGAGCTTGAACGTCATCGTGGTTGTCTTGACTATGGACATGGCAGCTTGAATCAATGACATTATGTTGCATCCAAAACAACTTCTCAGATTTTCAGCTGAGTTGTACTTCTTGTTCTGGAGCTCTTCTTCTGCCTTTTATTTTCCCATGAATGAAAAAAAAAACTTCAGCATGTTGTATTTTTCTCTTCTCACTACATGACTGAAGTATTCTTACTTTCTACATTGTTTTGTGATTGCTTGTTCGATATTCATTCATACTATGTTAGTATTTGTTTCCCAGCCACCCTCTTGATCCCTGCGATTCATAGCATCCAGTGCTAAATCCACATACTTCTTTCTTATTTTTAAATGGACATTTGTCTTAGAGTCCACAAATCCATGCCAGATAGCAAAACCAAAAACATAGTAGTGAGCAATTTCTATTTCCATAAATTTTGCATTGCATATTCAATTGCTCATCTGAAGGGAGCTAGTCTGGGACATCTCTTGGATTCCCAGTTATTCATCTAACACAGTGGTTTCCAATGTGGGCCCCAGGCCCCACAAGGGGACTTAAATTCCCAGAAGCCTAAGTTGCTACATTGACTCATCAGTGTTTTGGGGAACTGAGTTTGGTTTCTGGGAACTGAAGTCCAAAAACCAAAGGTTGGGAAACACTGGTCTAATGCTTTTTGTAAAGGCTTGATATACAAAATCTCAACACAGTAAAACCCCTGGATACAACTGCCCTGGGTTACATTTGCCCCGGAATATGACTTTGAATTTAATTAAAATAATACCTCATCTTATGACTGATTTTTGGGTTACGAGCACCCCCCACCCCCACAAAAGCAAGGGAGCAAATCTCCTTACCTTTTCTACTGTGTTTGAGGACCTTATCCGATGACACGATCACGTCTCCAGAGCACCAAACAGATGGGGAGGGGTGGGCAGCCATTTTATACCCCTAAATGCTATCATTGGCCATTTTGAGTTGCCAAAATTTCTGGGAGATGTGGTCCTGAACAACAAAATGGGTGACACCAACATTTTGGGGCATAAAATGGCTGCCACCCCCAAAACTGTTTACTGTTCAGGAGATGCAATCATGTCATCGGATGAGGTCCCCAAACGCCATGGAAAGGGTAAGGAGATTGTTCCCTTGATTTTCTGGGGGTGGGGGACAATTATAAATAGAATTTTTTTATACTTTTGTATTTTAAAAGTATTTTGGGTTGGGTTGGCAACTTTTTTTATTTTCAATGAATCTTTATGGGAAATCATGCTTCAGGTTACAACCATTCCAGGTTACGACAGAGGTTGTTGGAACGGACCTCCATCATAGCCTGGGGTTTTACTGTAATTCTTAAAACCTTCCTGTATTATTATACAGTATATTGCAAAAGAGGGTCTGAGGGGGGTGGGAGTGAGAAAGAGGAGATATTCAGATTTTATTGGGCAGGCAGGGGGAGATGGAATTGTGTTTTGACACCCAGAATGCTCATGGCTGAAGTGAGCCCTTTAAAGTGCGAACTTCACAGCTCACCAATTTTTATTTTTTTATTTTCTCCTAACCACTACATTACATGAACAGAAGGAGCACGCAAGGGCACTTCCCCTGTGAAATAAGCATGTACCAGCCGTCTGATCCTCCCCTATTGCTGTGACGGACGAGCAGACGTTGGACAATCTGTTTGAAATGAGCAACTGTGTCTGTTTCCATGGTTGCTAGCCTCTTTGCAGAGAATGCTATGATAGTGCCATGAAAGAGCGTTCCATGGCATTCCGCACAATTGTTGCTTGTTTATGTATTTTTAAAAAATACACACACCAACCTCGCCAGCTTGTTGCCCAAGGGCAAAAATAAATAAATAAATGATGCTGTTTTTAAAATTGAATTACAATTTACTAACTAAACAAAAGCAATAATTAGGTCTGATTAAAACCAGTATAGCCAAAGGTCTCTGGTTATTCATTTGCAGAGAGCAAAGAATGGGCATATGCCATGATTAGTGAAAATTATACCACATGGATGAGATTGATAAGCAAATATAGAACATCCAATATAGGAGCTATTTACCTGAAAAATTAATTAGGGAGTATAGAAAAATATCTTCACATCTGGAGAGCATCTGTGGGACATGTGACTCCACAATTCACCTATATGAATGAATTTTAGCTCTTTTGGATGAATTTTAGCTCTTTTCTTCAGGTGGAAGTACTTTCTGGGCAAAATTGTATTCATTCATCACTCCTCTGCCTCACTAGAGCTTCTTTACAACAACTCCAACTGGAATACCTGGGGAAGTGAGTAGTTTTATACCTGCCCAAATCCTGGAGGAAAGTGTTAAGGTTTCTCTCTGAGTGTTCCTTTACTTTGGGGAAACAAGACTGTCATTGTCATTATTATGGTTCCACTTACAAAGTGTTGGGTTGGGTTGCATGTTATTAATATGCATTGTCATTAGCAGCATAATGGAAAGTGTGTGAATCCCCTTGAGTGCCAGAAAGATGAACAAAACAAATCCTAGAGTAAATCAAGCCTGAACTGTCTCTGGAAGCAGAAATGACAAAACTGAAACTTGTGTACTTTGGACACTTCATGAGAAAGTAAGATTTACTGGGAAAGAAATTGATGCTGGGAAAGATTGAAGAGTAATATGAGATAGACTGACTCTCTAAAGGAAGCCACAACCATAGGTTCTTCTTTTATGTCCTGATCACATCCTGGACTGCCAAAATGAAGCTACTTTCTTTGCTTTGTCATTGCCCAAACCCAGGTCCTCATCTGTGCTTGCCTCTGACAGCAATCGGTAGACCAGTAAATGAGCCGGATTCTGCAGATATCCAGATGTCCATTCTGGATTCTGCCAGAAGCCCCCACTTGCGCATGTTGGTCTTGCATTTAGAGACTCCAACCCTCAGTCTTCAAGTGAGGTAGGGGAGGTTGAGTTTCTCAGCTATATCCTCCTTTAATGTTGTTCTTTGTCCAGTCAACTCCTTCCTCCATCTTCTCATTTGGTTTTGCTCTTATGCAAAAGAACAATCTTCATTTTTAAAACAAAACAGTTATAAATATGGTGTGTGTTTTCCCCCCAGGCTGCAAAGAATAATATCAAGTTCCATCCAACTCAAATACATAGCAAGAATCGCTTCAGCACAATGAAACAATAAAAAAACCAATGTTATTTTAAAAAGGTGTGTAAGATTTATTTAGTGGGCCATTAAAATATATATTTTTTAAAAAATAAGAGAGCTTTTCAAATGGTACAGGATCTTTCTTCAGTCTGGAAATCAAAGAACTTGAGGGAGAAAAAAGCAACAGAAAAATTCCCTGATCATCATGACCAAAAGTTGCAGAGTCAAGAACTGAGTAATGTCCAAAGAAGGGAATAGCAAAATTGTTGAATCAACTTGAGTTATCTGGTTCATCTCAGGTAATAAAGGGCAAATTGCCTTTCTCTGTTTCTGCAGATGAAGGGTTGCCAAATATCTAGCATTTTATTCATTGTCTTGTGCCGAACCATACAATTCCTGTTTGACTGGAAGTAGAGACACACCAATCCTCATCTCAGAAGAGTTGAAGGTTACATTTAGTTGAAACATTAGAAAAGAGACATCATGTATAGCCTAATGAAGAGCATTACCTGTGAGGAAGGTGATAACCTTGGCTGCAGTGGTAGAAGGTATTAAGTGCTTAGAATCCTTTCTCTGCACAGAATTCGTATCACATAATCTGATGTGGAACTGGATTCCTCAAACCGATACTGCAAGTTTAGAGTTTCCAATTTTGGGGCATCATTGTAACTCAGATGCTAACCCTACAGTATCTAGTCAGGATGATTTAGTGAGTCTTTTTGTTTCTTTCCTCCAACTCCCTCAAGCACTGCAGAGCCCACGCTGCAGAAGGCTCTTGTGGGACGAAGAAGGTCACCAGTTGATACCAATAAAGGTATCATCCACTTTTGTTTTTGAAATCTGTGCAAAGACCACACAGCTTTCCCCTACCTTTTTTGTAGGAAACTCTAGAAAAGCAAAGTAATAATAAATCTTCACTGGAGATACTGGGGAGAAATGGAGCACAGAAAGAATATTAAGAGGAAGACTGATTTATCTGGAGGAGGAGATTTCCAAAAGATGGGTACTATCATAATAACAAAGGCCATGGTAATCTAATTGTCACACAAATTCAAAAGATATAGGGCACTTCCTAACATATATAGGGGAACTAAGTTGAATAGACATATCTACATCAAAGTAATTTTGCTAGCTAATAGGCAGCAGCAGTCAAACTATACAATGTTCATACCAATGGCTATGTAAACTACAGCCTTGGTAATATTAGATGTCAGTGTAGGTTCATTCTTTTCTTTCTTATGTCAAAATGTATTATTATCTCTGTTTTAGGAAAGTATGGATCCTGTCAGTCTATGAAAGATAATTCTGGGGTTAAAAAATCTTCCTATCATATCTTTCAGCTTCCATTCCACATACAGCTTGGCAGTGGGAAATGATTCATTTTTATCTTGTCCCACTCTTTGATTTCATCTTTCCTACAGATCATCCTGCTGAAGGAAGGCAATTTTGTAGGACAGGTTAGAGATGTGTGAAATTTGCCCCTTCATTTCTGTAGAGTTTTAACTATGATAGTGAATATTTGAAAATACATTGAGAAAGTTACACAAGTTGTGACATGTGACGTGCCTATTTTTATTGGTAGGTTTAATTGTGCATCATCTGCCACTTTTTTCAACAACAATCTTTGCTGTAGGAAATACATGCCTGACAGCTGTCCTTTCTTAGTCCCAAACAATCAAGAAAGAAAAAGAACCCTAACTCAATTTTTCATTTGTCTGTGCATTTGTTATACATATACTGTATTGTTTATTTCCTCCTGTGAACTTCAGGAGGTTTGTGTGGCTCTCTTCTCCTTTCTTCACCTGTACAGCAACACTCCAAGGCAGGATAGATTTTCAGAGAATGGTTGATCTCAACTGAACAACTGAGTTTTATTGTTTGGACAGATTTTGAACCTGAAACTCTCAAGTTCTTGGCCAACATTTTAACTACTATGTCACTCTGACTATTGCACATCACACTCCCAGGAACCAAATCAAATTCAGACTGGTGGATAATATGTTATGAAACCCTACACCATTGAATACCCATTGTGGTGTATCAGGCAGAATGAAGACTAGGACTTAGAAGATTTGAGTCTGAATCCCAGTTTGGTCATAGAAACACACTGTATGTGTATGTGGGTGGAGGACGACTATTAAAATGACTGCACAAACATTTCACTTATCATGGAAGCCCCATTAGAGTTATTGAAAACTGGTTCTGACGTGACAGCACTTGACACACAAAATTCACACACACACCAAGAGGGATGAGCTGATGTCTTCTGTTTCATTTATTGCTCTCTTTCCCCAGCTTTTCACCATCCTGTATTCCTAACACAGATAATCTATGCATTGGTAAGTCCTAACTGATCTGGTTGGTTTGTAAGTATATATAGCCAGTGATTGAAACCTATCATAGATTTCTCTAGCCTGGAGCAGAACCTCATGTACTATGAAGCAGCAAAAGGTCTTATGCTGGCTTTCTGAATGGGTGCAAGTCAGAGATCAGGTGTAACAAGTCCTGCGGCAGTGGGATAATGGGATTTGTTATCCTTCTACTTTTAACTCACTTTTATGCTCAAAATCATTTGCATCTAGTTTGCATTTCCCAATGGAATGTGAGTTTAACCCATTCTACCATTTTATTGTTCACATCCAATTGCAGATTCAGCAATAACATCAAGCATTTATAGTAGGGTGGGAAATTTGTGGCTCTCTGGATGTCGTTGCCTTGCAGTTTCTGTCATTTGTGAACATGGACCATCTTGTCTGAGTGGATGCCATAGTGAGTCCAACAGAACTGAAGAGAATGTGCCATATCTTTTATGAGTCCTTTGATGAAAAATTTACATTGAGTCAAATAAATAGAAAAGAGATTTTGAACTTAACTTTTATTTTATTTAAAGAAAATAATTTTTAAACATAATACAAACAAAAACATACAAATATAAAAAACCCAAAAAAAACTACATATATCATACATATAATATATTAATACAAATACAGTGTAAACCTATCACCCGGGGGATATTAGTTCTTTTCTAAAACGGTTGCTTTCATTTTCAAGGAAGGGTTTCAGGGTTTTGGTTGTTGTTTTGTTTCTCCCCATATTGTGAAATGGACCTTAGCCTAGGTAATAAAACAGTTGTTTTGAATGACTTGGAAAATGTTGGCGTACTCTTGTTTCTGCATAGCAGTATGTTGTCTTTTGCAGCAGATTGGAGATCAGAAGCAAGACAATGGCACCCAGTTGCACTTTTTGACTGATTGTTTATGACAATTACTCCAAATAAATAGTTTCATCTCAAACCTGAGACACAGCTGGAAGCCAAATTAAACTGAAGGACAGCTTGCCAGCCTCTCCAGCGCTACATTATTCCCAATTTCCTACTGAACCTGCCTTTATCAGTTTAATCCATGTAATATTTTCTGCTATTACAAATTTATCATGCAGGTTATTATTATTCGCCTGTGTGGCATGCATAATTATAATCAATATACCGAGGGCTCGTTTTGCTGTTTCCCTTAATATGGCACCCGTGGTTTTGCATAAATTGGAAAGAAATGAGGGAAGGATGAGCAAAAAATGCAGGATGCCGCATGAACAAGGGCTCTTCCAGATGCCGCCTCAAATAACACTTAGGACAGCATCTCACATGGGGCTGATGCCATTTGTTAACTTGTTTGATTTATGTCTCATTTTTCCTTCAGAATAGGGACTCAAAATTATTGAAAGTAATGATCTTTTTTTAAAAAAAGTAGAAATAAAAATATATAGGAACAACGAATAAACTGCTGTACTGCAAACAATGTCTGGCTGGACATCCCGCTATGGTAATGGAGTAGACGGTACAGCCAGCGACTCAACGTCAAGTGTTGGGGAGCAATAAATAACCTGACTCCCTAAGGGGGCCAACAGCTATGGGCAGATGAGCCCCTTTAGGTGGGGTGATGATCCCCTGAGTGGAGGAAATGCCACTGAAACCATCACCTTGGGCCCAATGGCAAAATGAGCGGAGGAGGAATCACTTCACTATTCCGATTTCCAATGGTCGTGGAGGCACAAGAAGCCATGCCAGATCGAATGACTGTTTGACATCCGCAAGGCTGCGGAAGTCCTTTGCAATCCCAGTGCTATATCCTGCATGTCTCATTTCACATGTGCTGCAGGTGATGGCTCCGTGATCACAGCGTGTGGGTCACTTCATGGCAATCTGGTATCCACGTCAAACAAATTTATGCCAATGACATTTTTCCTGGAAAAAAAATATACTTGGACACAAGTAGCAGCAGCCACCACCATCTGCAACCAAAAGGTTGTGAGTTTGATCCTGACCAGACACAAGCTTGATTCAGTGTTCCATCCTTCCAAGGTCGGTAAAATGAGTAGTCAACATCTTGTGGACAAAATGATAATTAACTTGAGAACCACCCAGAGAGTGCACTAAGCGCTATGGAGCAGTATAGAAGTGTGATTGCATTGCTTTGCTTTAGCGCAAACAGCATGACTTTTGCAGATAAATTGACCCAATTTAAGAAATCACTATAAACATAATCAGTTGCATATGGAATTCTGTGACTTGGTGTACAACTGATAATGTCTCTAGTGTTTTCTTGACTTGCAGCAATTTGTCTCCAAAATGTACACCAATTACACAGGTATGAGAGAGGATTTTGGCCATTAAATTAATATTAAAATGCAACTACACATACCATAAAGTAAAACATAGTTTAAGCAAGGTAGGCACAAAACACATCAACACAAAACGTAGTACCCTCTCTTCTTTAATTTGCCTGAATAAAGAAAAAAGACTTTGCTAGTGGCAAGGCAACAAAGATCAAAGCGTAATTAAATCATAGGATAATTGAGTTAGAAGGTATCTATGAGGCCATTGAGTCCAACCCTCTCCTCAATGTAAGAATCAAAATCAAAACATACTATTTGACAAATGGCTGTCCAATTTTCTCTGAAATGTCTTCAGTGTTGGAGCGTTCACCACTTCTTAAGGTAATTGGCCCCATTGCCTGCTATTTGGTTCCAGAGTCTGGTGCCAGTCACTGGAAAGGCAAAAATTTTGCGGTGATCAATTTAAGTGATTAGATTTCCAATCCCATGAAAACATTGGGGCCCACTTTGGTACTTGATAGACTCTACAAAATTACCTGTGGGAGCATGCAGAATGCTTAAAGCAGAGGCATCTGCATGTACAAATGAATGAATTGACTGTATTGCTGACAAAGACCAGCACAAAACAACAGCAACAACAATGCAGAACAGAATAGAAACATGCAACGGACACTGTACCAAGCACTGCTTTCACAGAGTATATAAAATATATTTCATAAGAATCCAAAAGAAAGGAAGAAGGGGGAGGGACACTGTGTTACCAGAAACTTGTGGCACATTATGATGGCTACAGGAAATCCGGCCACTTTATTGGTGCTAGGGAGGACTGTTAAGAAAGAGACAAAGACATACAAAATTCTTCTGATCTACTTGAGAATTTTTGAAGAAAATATGAAAGATGCTCATTGGTGAAAGTCCCAATAGAAAGAACAATGTAAAAGAACATTCTCAATCGTTTCTACTGTTCTACCAGTATAGGTAAATGTAAAGGTTGCCCTTGCTCAAAAGCCAGTCATATCCAACTCTAGGGTGCGGTGCTCATCTCCATTTGCAGCCAAAGAGCCAGTGCTGTCTGTGTCTTCATGCTTTTCCATGGACATGTGGCAGGCATGACTGGACACCAGCACACAGAATGCTGCCTCGAAAGTGGTACCTATTTATCTACTTGCAATTTCTTGCTTTCAAACGGCTAGGGACAGATGACTGGAGCTCACTCCAAAGTGCGGCACTTGGATCTTGAACTGCTGATGTGCCACCCACCCACTATTAGAGGGATATAAATGATCCTGAAAGGGTACTCCATGATCTTGCCTTTCCAGGGATACAAAACATTAAATTAGGCTAGCATAAAGGCTTTCCTGAATTTGGGTAAAGCTGAGTTAACCAAACAGGTAGAGGGCACAAAGATATCATGGCCTAGAGCATTACATTTAACCAGCATACTTAAAAAGTTCTTGTAATTCTGTATGTGGGCAACCTGGCTGTGACAATTGTTACCCCATTGAATACCAGGGTTGATTTAGCTGATTTGCCTGGTGAGACAAGTCTCTTCTCCCTTCCTCACCTGTACTCCACGCATGTCTCTCCAGAAGCTGTGTACTTGGTGGGAGAGGATGCCCATTCCAGATAGGAGTGTACCATTCTTCAGTCAAGGGTTTATGACTTATTTATGTATAATCACAGTAGTTTGCCACCTCTGTAGCTAAAGCGCAAAGGAGCTGCTGTTTTTAATAAGAGAGAAGAATGAGAAGACAATGTGTGTGATTGTTGTGCAAAAACAAGGGTACAATATCATCATTAGACCATTAAAATCTCAAAAGAGTGTATCTTTAATGCACTGGCTAACTCTTCACCAGGCTGGGTATGGCAGAATTTGGGAGGAAGAAGAAACAAACCAAAAAACAGCCCCAACGCCCAGAAATTCATCCTAGTCGGATAAATGTCATTTTCTCCAGCTCACCTACACAGTTTTATTTGGTGGAAAGAAAAAAAGAAAAAAAATTGTCCAGGATCTTACTGTTTGGGGGTGTGTGTGTGCTCCAAAATGGTGCCTGCAACCTTGCTGCATCAGTTTCACCTCAGAGGGTACGGATTTCATTGCTGGGGTTTCCCCAGGTGTGAATTGCTCAGAAGTGGTTCATCATTTACCTTTCCCTGGAGGTGTTCTGGGATTGTATGGTTTCTCCAAGGCACCACAAGCTGGTGTTTTCATGGGAAGCCCAGTAGGTAGTCCGTGTTCAGATACCTATTGAGTTATCCAGCCAGTCAAGCTTCTATTAGTGGGTATTTTAATACAATAAAAGATCACCTAATTAAATTGGGTTGAAAGGGTGAAGACTGTACATGAAGTGAAGGAAAGAAATTGCATGGAATTGTACATGTGCCATACTTTGTTCTAAAAATGGGGATGGGGTGAGGCAGAAAGAAAAGAACAACTGACAATCCTCAGTGCAGCTGTGCTACAAAAACAAAGCCAAGACATTTATAACAGAAATATGCAGGGAGAAATTAAGCAGACAAACTTCAAATACGTCTCTAACTAGCTGCACAGAAGTAACATGCACAGGGGTGGGTTGTCAAAAATTTTACCACCCCACTGTGACATCATCACAGTGTGGGTGGAGCTAACATCATGATGTCATGGGCAGGGCCAAAGGGATGATGATGATGATGATGAATATAATAATAATAATAATAATAATAATAATAATAATAATAATAATAATAATAATAATAATAATAATAATAATAAGCACACACACACCTCAACCCACACACCCACACACCCACAACGCAAACCTGTAAATAAATAAATAAATAAATAAATAAATAAATAAATAAAAATTACATTAAAATACACCCAAACACCCACCCACCCTAAACACACACCCGTCACTTACCTGTTAGTATAAGTGCCTGAGCAGCACCATGTTGCAAGATGGATATGGTCATCCTACCAGTTCTCTAGGATAATATGCCTTAATGTAAATGTAAAACAGCTGTACCTCCTTAAGGGTTCTCCAATTGGAACAGCAATTGGAACAGCACAGGTGTAGCTTATTGATGAGGTAACTGCAAGACTTTGCTTAAAAAACCCATGCCAGGCCGCCAGGCCTGCCAGCTGCCAGACCTTTTTAGGAACTGTGGAAGTATGTCAATATAGGTAAAGGTATTAAATACACATTAAAATACACGCAGACACACCACATCCAAAGGTGAGTCACTTACCCTGGGGAGCAGGCTATAGGGAGCTTCAGGCTAGCAGCTTCTCTTTCCCCCCCCCACTTGGGAGGACAGCAAGGAGGCCGTGCATACGTGCCAAGCACTGTAGGTATGCATGCACACCAATTGCTTGGTGCACATGCGCAGTGAGGGAACCAGTGAAAAGGTAAGCCCCGAAGGTGGTTCCCCCCAAAAGCTGCTACCAGTTACTACCGGTTCTAGCAAACTGGTGCAAACCTGTTACATCCCATCACTGAACATGCAGTTCGTTCACCAGGAGAAGTGGGGGTGGGGGGTTAATCCCATGAGGCTCAAGCTACCCCAGTTGTTTATACTTCTGGTGGTCTCCCTGCCACAGACAGAAGTCTATGTATAAATATATGTCTGAAAGTCTAGCTTTTTGTCTGTGTGTGAAGGGTTTTTGGTAACTAGGGTGTACCCGCTAAGTGGGAACCCCCGTTAACAACCTATTTTTCATTATGTGGGGCATTTCCCATAGGGAACCATATAATGAAAAAAACTGCATAGCGAAGAGCTACATAAAACAGAGTTTTTTCGTTATCTGGGGTTCTACTGGACTGTGGGGTTTCTCCAGTTAAAATACAGGTGAATTCAGAGTACTTTTTTCTGCCTGTGTGTCATAAAACCTGAATCAAATCCATCAATGACTTGTCCCCTTAGTGTCCCCAAGGTTTTTCAGGTTGTTTTTTTCCTTAGAATAAACAAGTATTGCTGATACATTGTACAGTAATACTTTGGATAACAATTGCATCGGATAACGCTAAAATCGCATAACGATGCAAAAAAAATTTATTTTTTTTTGCATTAGATAGTGATCTCATAGCATTATCCGATGTAATCATTCATAGCAGCAGGGTGGCTGGAAAGCTGAACGGGGACTCCCAGTTTGGCTTCCCAGCCACCCCGCAGCTATGGAGGCAGGGTGTAAAGCTGACGGTGGGCTCCCCCGTCGGCTTCCTCAGCCACCCTGCAGCTGCGCAGGCCAGGGCGGGGTGGCTGGAAAGCTGATGGGGGGGCTCCCCCCCATCAGCTTCCCCAACCACCCTGCAGCTGTGGATCAGGTCCCCCAACCTCCCCAGAGCTGGCAGGGGTGCCGAAGAGCCCAAAATGGGTGAAAAAAACTTTCATTTTTTGCCCATTTCGGACTCTCCAGAACCCCTGCCGGCTCTGTGGAGGTCGGGGGACCCAATCTGTGCTGTTCCTGACATTCCCTGACCTCCCCGGCTGCTGCAATAAGTCAAAATGCTGGGATTCAAATCCTGGCATTTTGATTCACTGCAGCAGCCGGGAAGGTTGGGGAACTTCAGAAACAGAGCGGATCAGGTGTCCCGACCTCCCCAGATGTGGCAGGGGTGGCAGGGAGTCCAAAATGGGCTCTCCGGCACCCCTGCCACGTCTGGGGATGTCAGGGGACCTGATCTGTGGTGTTCCTGACATTCCCTGTGACCTCCCCAGGCACTGCAATCATAGCGTGTGATCTGGTCTTGGGTTGGGGGGTTGAATGGGCTTGCACCTGTTTCAACCCCTAATCCAAGCAGCCGATCCCATGCTGTGACCTGCCTGCCTCTTTGGAAAGGGCAGTGGGGATTCCACAAGTGGAATCCCCACTGCCCTTTCCAAGGAGACAGGTGGATCATCCCCCACTTCCCTTTCCTCTTTGGAAAGGGAGCAGGGCTTTTTTTTAAAGTTGTGTGATCAATGCATCGCACAATGTTAAAAACCGGATAACAATGAGACTTGTGGAACCAAGTCTCATCACTATCTGAGGTACTAGTGTATTAATATATCAGAATAGTGCTAGCTAGTTCTGCAATAACTGAGATGAAAATAAGAGAAGGAATGGAACACTGGCCATGTTTAAGCTTGTTAGGCTAATATTAATACAATGTATCAGTGATACCTTAGCAAGAGTGGAACCAAAAAGCAGAAATGTGTCTTTTTCTAGCTTCTAACCTTGGCCACAGTACAGGGTAGGGGTAGGGGTTCTCAACCTTTTAAAGCCAGGGGCCAGGTCAAGCTCTCACAGACTGTTCTGGGGGCAGGATTATTTTTTGGAATAGAATTTGTATTTATTTATTTATTATTTATAAATTTCCCACTCTGGGTGGTGTACACACAGTATCAGATAATAATATTTTTAAAAACCCAGCAAATCAAAAACAGAACATCCAAACAAATAGTGTCCCTCCTTCCCCTTCTTACACACATGTAAACAAAAGAAAATGACACTCACACAAAGCAACAACACAATGAATTCAACACTGCCTCCATTTTTTAATGCAAGGCTTTCTGGTGCTTTGCAAAAATGGAGTGCACTCACTCACCAGAAAGTCGCATCCACCTTAACAAATAACATCCTTATTTTTTAAAAAAATACTCCCCCCACAAACACACAGGTAAACAAAAGGAGCCTTCCTACCTTGCCTGCCTCAGCTTGTCTCTGCCTCTAGTTTTTTGTTGTTGTTGTTGTTTTGCTTTTTAGAACATGATATTGGTTTTCAATGTATTCCTATGGGAAACCGCGCTTTGTGTCCTCTAGTGGCCATCTCTGGTAATGACCTGGAAAACAGCTGTTCCTCCCTCTCCCCCCCCCCAAGTGCTGTAGGCTGTGAGAGCCAGATGAAATGACATCAGGGGCCGGGTCTGGCCCACGGGCTGTAGGTTGTAAATGCCTGGTATAGGAAAAGAAAGATCATGGGGGGGAAAAGAGACAGGAGAAAAGTTGAGTTCTCTCACATCTAGGCTTTATCTAGCTCCCATCCTTCAGATAACAAGTATGTCAATTGTCTCCATTTCTCTCTCTCTCTCTTTTACCTACCATACAGAGCCACCAAGGAGCAATGTGGAGGGGTGGTGATGGGGGCAGTGGCTTGGTAGAACAAAAACAAAACCTCATTGGGTAGCTGTTGCTATTGCTGAGAGGGACACAGCCAACACTATGGGGACCTGCTGTGTGAAACTGAAGAGGAGGGAGGGAAGTTTAGAGAAAAGTTCCAAAGGCAATCCCATGAAAGAAATGGCAGGAGGAAAGAAAAGAGGCTAGAATGTCATTCGCAATGCTTCAGCGTTTGAACACTGAACTCTAAAAATAGTTTGCAACTCCTGTGTGAGCAATGATCTAGATTCAAACCGTAATAAAAGCTCTGAATCAAAGCAAAGCCAATTCAGCATATCAGTGTAGTCATACAGAGAGAAAAAGAGAAATAGGGGGGAAATGAGAGGATGTTTCTCTCTTTCAGTGTATGGATATCCACTTTGGCCCAGCCCTGCCCTCTCTTGGTTGCCATATCTTCTGCCCCACCACTGACAGTGAAACTACATGCCACTGTACAAATGCAAATGTGCAACTGATTTTTCCCCCCAGTCAGAACAATAATAGCTACCTCCCTATATTTTTCTTCTGTGCCAACTCTTAGATGTGCTTTATTTCAAATATTCTCATTTTCACTAAAAGTCTGTGTGTGTGTGAGAGAGAGAGAAATCGAAACCAGTGATTATAAAGGAGCACTATATCCTAAAGAAAACAGCAGGAGAGCTCTTTGATTATTTATTGAAGATACTTTTTAAGTGGGTAGCACTTTGATCATGAATGCCCATTTTCAAAAGAATCCCTAACCCTATTCAAGAATGAGAAAGTGTGGGAACTGTGTGGCGACATTAAGCAACTCGCGGCTGCCTTTTATATAACAGCAATGGGCTCTTTGGTGTCAGTACATGAACCAGGGGGGGAAAGGGATGAGATATCATTGTAGCCTCCAGCAATGCCTGAAAAACATTTTTAATGGCCATGTGAATATAAGCATGATCCACATTTAAAAAGACAAGGACTTTCTCTTTAGGTGATTGAATATGAATGCTACCTTATTAGGGGTTCCTCTCAAGAGTGTGGCTAGCTCTCCTGTGTCTACTTATTGTTTGCACAATGTCATTGCCAAAACAACATCTATTTATGCCCTTCTTCTCTATTTCTTGCCCAAATGAATGAGAGCCCTCCTGGGTTTCCAGAAGAGCTTGCCTTCTGCATGAAAATATATCCATGCCTGGAAGCTAATCTTTTTAAGATTCTCAATGCCCTCAATTTTGTAGATGGTGCTCAGTTGTAGATGGTGCAGACTTCCTCCGTGAAATTGCCTGCCATGAAGTGTCCATGAAATTGGAGGTATGGAAAGAAACTGATCCTGAGCTAGAAATTGTGTATAGGCTCAAGGAGTTGGCAATAAAACGTCTTTATCTTGTATTTGGAAGAAGGAGGTGGTTATGGAGTAGGAGGGGGAGGAGATAATAATAATTTCATGTCAGAAGTTTTTCTGGGCTGGAAGGACTTTTGTGGGAGAAACTCTGCTAAGGGATACCCATATGCGGCCCCTTTCATGTCCCCAAGCGCCGGGACACAGACGGGCACTCAATCCATCATGCAGTACCTGGGTTTTGAACTGCTGACTTGCTGGCCTTCCAACTAACAAGGTGAGCTTCTTAAACACTGAGCCAGTGGAGCCCACTTGAGCCACAAATAGCAATAACAGTTTCACTTCTATTCTGCCCCAAAGTGCTTAGTGCACTCTCTGAGCAGTTCACAAGTTAATTAGCATTTTTCCCCAACTCATTTTTACCAACCTCTGAAGGATGGAAGGCTGAGTCAAACTTTGAGCTTCTTGCCAGGATGGAACTCACAATGTTATAGCTACAGTACAACAGTTTAACTACTGCACCACCAGAAAGGTTTTTTAAAAAACTCATCTTCCCAATGCTCTACTCTCATCAATTTTTGTAATTTCAATGAAACTACCTTAACACAGTGTACTACTTTTTCTCATCAAGGGTTCCATAATCTGTGAAAATTGCCTCTGCTTCCAAACTAATCTACTTTCCCTTTAAGAAACAAAGCACACTTATAACTGTGTGGGCAATGGGCACAGTCACACCCACATCCACATGGAAATACACACACATGCCACACATATAGAATGACTGTCTAATTACATTAAAAAACACAACCACCCCTTGAAAGTTCCTCATTCTTTAAAGTCAAAGCAATGATCCAGTTTCTGTTATTTGCAAAATCTTGTTTCATTTGTACACATGCGCATGCACACACATGTCTTCTAAGCTTGCCAAGAGGTCCACAAAACACCTCATCCCCTTGCCAAGTGAGGAAAGTAACTATTGTTCCTCATTCCACATGATTTAGTACGATATCCTCAGTTTAGTCATTTTAGCTTCTGGTGAGAGTTCAAGTATGATCTGATTTAGAAACCTCTTGTTTATCCTTGTGGAAGTCCATGGTGTCTCTAAAGCTTTCCACCTGCACCACACTTTGGCTGTTTTCCTGCCACTTTTCATGACATTTACATCCGATGCATAGTGATTAAGAGTACCGTAGCATGAATGACCCTGAGTTTGCTCTACAACAGCCACTTTCTTAACAATCTTTTTCAATTAGTTCTTATTTTCCCCTCCAAGTCTTAGTTGTTGGTTTTTTTATTTTGTGTCTCCAGTGTCTTCATTTTGGCTGATATCTGAATTTAAGCATAGAAAATTTTATCTTTTAGTGATCAACTACAGTCTTGTTTTTGCGCTCTCTTTTTTAAACTCAGTACTCAATGCTGTTTTCTGCCACCAATGGGGTGTCATTTACTTACCTTAAACCAGGGGTGGCCAATCTTTTTATGCCATGGCCCTAATCATGCCCCTGGACAGCTGAGTCGGCCAGACCACACATCCCAGAAGCGGAAGCAGGAACATTTAGGTGCCCACTTCTGTGTTTATGACAGCCACAGGTGTGTTTGTGCATGCACGGATGCATTTTATGGCTGATGTAAACGTACCCCCTTCCACTTTTAGGTGTGGTGGAGGTGGTGATGGCCTGAATGGAATGGCATCATTGGCTGGGTCTGGCCCATGGGCCGTAGGTTGGAAATTCCTGCCTTAAACTATTGATGTTTCTTCTACCTAGGGATGGTTAGCTTTTTTCATCCCTATTCCACCTCTAACAAATTAATCAAGAAGTGTGGCAATAGAAGCTTGCAGATGTGTTGTGAAACCCCTGCCAGGACAAAAACTCTTGGAACAGAGCTTAGAAATTACTGTTGAGAAGAGTGAATATCATGACATATTGATGCCACTGCCAGATGAAGAATACTGTAGTTGGGTTCACACTCTATGATCTAGAATTGATCCAGTAAGATGTATACCACTACTCAGCTGGAGATGTCTTCACCATGTTGTTACATTTATTTTGTCTTTTTAAGATTACTTCTTCAAATTCTGTGCGAGGCCAATGCTCCAGCAGTCCCTGGTGGGCTATCTGCTCTGGCCCTGTGCCCCCTAGAGAAGGGATCCCCAAACTATTTTTTTTTTTTTTTTGCACCATGGACCAGTTTCATGATAAACAATTTTCCCATGGACTGGCTGTAGTTAAGCAATGTGGAGGAGGGGCACGGCCACCTGCCTATCTGCTGTGTCTGAAGCCTATGCTCTTGCTCCATTCACCAGGCAGACATTGAGGGCATAAGTCTGCCATTGGGGCTCCCAGTGCCACCCATCCTTGTGGCCCAGTACTGGTCTGTGGTCTGGTGGTTGAGGACCCCTGCCCTAGAAGACTTTCTGGAGACAGGGAAGCCTGAAGGTGCCAGGAATGAGAGTGAAGCCCAAGAGGCTGATGAGGCACAGCAAGGAATGGAACAGTCAAGCCTTTTGTAAAACAGAGATGTAAATGTTCAAACACAGAGAAGCTATAATACCTGATCACTATTCTTTCATTCTTACCTTGTGTTCAGGGATTCTGATGTTCCTTTTTTTCTTGAAGTAATATTTTCAAGCTCTCAGAATAGTATATGCCCTTTAAACTGCCCAGGGGAAAGTGGTTTGGCACCAATAAAACACTTCCTTTTTTCAATCTCTTTGTTCAGCATATGACTCACCTTGCTGAAACCAGACCAAATTTATTCTTTTATGGACTATCACCTCTTTTGACATCCTGAGAGCCAAAAGAAAGGCTCCCCATCGAAGTGCTGTACATGACTGGTGGGCAGCATTCATTATGAACTTCTGATCTTCCCATGGAGCCCTTTCCTTCTTAGGATAGTGTCTTTTAGCCTGAACCACAACATCTCTGTAGAGATAATTTTTTCCCAGTCCAGACTATGCCAGCTGGGAGGTTGTAAGGATTTTAATCAAAATATGAACTCTTCATACTTCTGTTCATCATCCATTCATAGTGCTATCCTGCAGGTGGTCTGGTAAAGATCTGTCCTGGACACTTTTGGCGGGGGGTGGTAGGAGGAAGAACATCAGTACTGAAGCCTTTATTTACCACATCCCATCCTATTTCCAGCAGCAGTCATGCATATACTCCTTTTACTCAGTGTCCCAGTCTATTACCAAGCAAGCACAGTGTCCTTGTAGCTTTAGAGTTTAATCATCATCTGGGTCTGAACATTAAGTATAATACATAAATCATTCCACTGTCAATCCAAATAATCATCATTGCTCAAGCTTTGTGAATTCCTTAGACACAATGTAGACATGAACAAGTGATCAAAGAGGGCATCTGAAGGACTTTTCAAAATGGCAGAATTGCAGTAAAGAGAGAGATCTGGCATCAGGAAAACACATGAAGGCTTCTGGTATAGTAATGGAAGCCTCTGATGGCATCTATGTTTCAGTAGTAGTATCCCACCTGCATAAGGAGAAGGGTCCAGATGTGTGCCAAGAAGTGTTGTGTGTAGCTTTGCATTCACAGCGTCCTAACCATTTGTGATACCTCATTAGGAAGAGGAAAGAGCAAAGTTATTCCCTACTACCTTCCATGACACAAGAAATGGACAAGATCATGGATATGGTGAGCAGGCCATCTGAGATCTAACTCCAGCATATAGAACTGCACTAGGTAAAGGTAAAGGTCACCCTTGCTCAAAAGCTAGTCGTATCCAACTCTAGACTCAGTGCTCATCTCTGTTTATAGCCAAAGAGCCAGTGCTATCTGTGCCAGCAGACATTTCCATGGACATGTGGCAGGCATGACTAGTCACCAGAGTGCACATAACACTGTTTACCTTCCCACTAAAGTGGTACCTATTTATTTGCTTGCAATTTCTTGCTTTTAAATTGCTAAGTTGACAAGAACTGGGACATAGACAGAAGCTCAGTCCTTCATGCAGCACTCAAACTGCTGACCAGCTGACGTTCTAGTCATCAAGTTCAGTGTCCTAAGGGAAATCATGTTTAGTGCCAAAATGGTTCCTATCACAAACCTTATTTAAATTAAACTTGATTTATTCTGTTGTTCAGAAGAAGGCAAAAGTGAAGGTCTCCCTTGCTTGACTGTAGAGGGTGGTGTCTGACTGTACGGGGTGGTGCTCATCTCCATTTACAGCCAGGGAGCCAACGCTATCTGCAGACATTTCTGTAGTCAAGTCGAAGGTACTGTATTATTAGATGCCAGAGTGCACAGAACACTGTTACCTTTTCCAACGTAGTACACAGAAAGCTGTTACCTTTTCTGCTAAACTTTTCTGTTTATCTACTTGCAATTTCTTGCTTTGAAACTTCTAGGTTGGCAAGAGGTGGGACAGACAACCAATCAAACATCCGGTCATTAAGCTCAGCATCTTAAGCAGTAAGCCATGGCCCTGATATACAATCCTAAAGATGTTTATTTTGTATAGAAATTTTTCAAAAAGCCTGGCTGAGCATGCTTGCGGAGGTATTCTATAGCCATTGCCCAAATATATTGCAAGTACTTCAGGAAATTAATTAGTCTCATTGAGTTAAATAGGTTTTACCTCTGGGCAAGATGGTAGGTTGACACTCTGCCTTACTACAGATAAATGTGCACACATAGTAGTCACAGGGTAGAGAGAAAGAAAGAGAGGAGTGGGGCGAAGAGAAAGAAATGGCAAAGAGAGAGAGAGAGAGAGAAGACACAGAGAGACAAAGAGACTGAGAGGTGGCAAAGAAAGATAGAGATGAATTATTGGAACTATGTTCCAGTCTGAGCAATCCTTGGAACTCAAGGCTCTATGCAATTACACAGCCTGTGCAAACATAAGAGGAAACCTATTTTTAAAAGGAAAGTATGATTGAAAAACTACTTCCTGTTCTTGCCATTCATTCCTGCAGCCTAAGTTATTGTTTATAATTTCCAAGAGTTACTGTGAGTGGCAGCAAATGGCAAAGCTTGCCGGCAGGGACATGGGTTTGATTTCAAGCAACGTTTAATTTTATTCTTCAAATAGTTGTATAGATTTTTTTAACTCCTCTATAAAATGTCACAAGGCACAAAGGACTTTGGTGCTGAAAAACAGTGCAGACATGGCAGATTCACATTTTGCTCTCTAACCTCCGGGTGCCCAGTAGCCTGCTTTTCCTAGTACCCAACCCACTGATCTGTAAATGGGAACCAAAGGACACAGCTACAGTCAAAGTTTCATTTTCCAACGCCCTCCCATATTGTGGGCCATGGAAACTTGTGTTCTTTGTTCAGGTTTAGTATTTAGGATGCTAAGACATCTGGGAATACAGTAAAAGATGACTTTCCTTGCTACGTTATCTTTCCAAAGGTTCACAAAGCTAAACTTATAAAAGAGTTCAGAAGGCAGATAGAAAGTGTGTAGGATTGCTAGGTCAGCTGATTCTTGTTCCCTGAGATTTAAGGGCCAAAGCGCCAAGCCCTCAAAAAGTCACGAGAGAAGGCTTTCACAATATCACAGAGACAGGCAGTGAAATCATATGTGTGGGTCAAAAATACACACAAAAGGCAAGACTGGTAGATTTCCTGTGTTGAATACTAAAAATATGGAGCAGATGAACAAATTCCAGTGTTGAGCCAATGAGCCTTGATTTTGTTGAGTATGCAGCAGGAGAGGCCCATCATTATTTGTGACTGCTTAGCACACTAATATGAAAGTGGGAAGGCTTTACCTGTTTTGCATCTACACATCCAATCAATTAAATTATTCTTCCCTTCAAAAGTAAATGCTTTTTACTCTGACTTCTATATCCGAGTGTAGTTTAGTTCTGTCCAGTGATGGGATGTAACAGGTTCGCACCAGTTTGCCAGAACTGGTAGTAACTTTCCCCAGTGTCCTGGAGAACTGGTAGCAGCTTTTGGAGGGAACCACCTTTGGGGCTTACCTTTTCACTGGTTCCCCCACTGCACATGCACACCAAGCACTTGGTGTGCATGCATGCCTACAGCACTTGGCGCGTATGCATGGCCTCCTTGCTGTCCTCCCAAGTGGGGAGGAGGAAAAGCTGCTAGCGTGAAGCTCCCTATAGCCTGCTCCCCAGGGTAAGTGACTCACCATTGGATGTGGTGTGTCTGTGTGTATTTTAATGTGTATTTAATATCTTTACCTATATTGACGTACTACCACAGTTCCTAAAAAGGCCTGGTGGCATGGCTTGGGGTTTTTAAGCAAAGTCTTGGAGTTATCCCATCAATAAGCTACACCTGTGCTGTTCCAATTGCTGTTCCAATTGGAGAATCCTTAAGGAGGTACAGAGGTTTTACATTTACATTAAGGCATATTATCCTAGAGAACTGGTCAGGCAAAGACTTAGTACCTAACTTCTTTAACTGTTGTGGTGAACTCTTGTGGTGAGTTCATTCTGTAGTTCCTTCCATCTGACCTAGTGTGAGAAAGATTAGGCAGAATCAGCTTTAAGCTCTGGTTTAAAAGCTCTGGTTGATTTGTGTTTTGGCTGGGTGGGTGTATTTTAATGTATTTGTTACTTTATTTATTTATTTATTTATTTATTTAACGGGTTTGTGTTGTGGGTTGGTTGAGGGGTGTGTGTGTGCTTATTTTTATTTATTTTTTCTTTGGCCCCGCCCACAACGTCATGAAGTCATGACGTTGGCTCTGCGCATGATGTCATGATGTCATGACATTAACTCTGCCCACACTGTGATGACATCACGGTGGGGAAGTAAAATTTTTGACATCCCACCATTGGTTCTGTCTGTTCTGTTTGCATGTTCAGTTGTTCATCTTAGTTCTTTGTGGCTCAACATGTTTTATTCTCAGAAATCTAATAAGTCAGTGCCCTCTTATTTACTCACAAGATTCCCCTCCCTTCTTTTTGCAACCAACATGAAGGGAACTGCTGTATTATATTTTTGGCCTCTGACAACATTGTTGGAGCACAACTCTTGTCAATAAACATTATTTTTACTTCTGCTAAAGCTGTGCCTGAGAATTAGAAACCAAGAGAAAAGGGAAATTGAGGGCAGCTTGTGCTTCAAAGTACAGTAATACCCCAGATAACACTAAACCTTGATTCCATGAGTCTTAGCATTATCTGATTTTTACGTTATGCAATACATTTATCGCACACAGTTAAAAAAAAGTTGGCTTCCTTTGGGGGAAGCCAGAGACAAGTGTGCCCACCCGCTTTCCCCCAAACCAAGCCAGGGATCACAGCGTCTGATCCCCGGCTTGGTTTGGGAGAATGAGCATGGGCACACCCATGTGCATTCCCCCAAACCAAGCCGGGTATACAGACGCTGTGATTCCCAGCTTGATTTGGGGAAACCGCTCAGACTGCCCATTTTCTTGGGGTGAGAGAGCATGTGTGGGCTCTCACCCCAAGGAAACTGGTGGCCCGACGCTCAGACTGCCCATTCCCTTGGGGTGAGAGGGTGCACGCAGGCTCTCACCCCAAGGAAACTGGTGGCCTGACGCGCAGACTGCCCCCCACCAGCAAGGGGGCCTCCAGAGATCTCTGCCCCAAAGCCAGCAGGGCTGGTCTCCAGCCCTGCAGGCTTTGGGGCAGAGCTCAACATCGGGGAATTTGAGGAAAACTTTTGCATTGCACAATGTTATCTTAACGTTGTGCTGTGCAAAAGTGTTCCTCAAATGCCCCAATGTTATCCTATTTTAGCGTTGTCCGATGCGTTCTTTATCCGAAGTATAACTGTATTCAGCTTTAATCCTTGGAGCCATGCAAGCTGCACCACTCTACAACATTTATCCAACAGATTTGGGGTAGAAATAGGGAGGAAACAGACACCCTTATATTAAAGTCATAACCCAGTGTAAAATCAAAGCTGCTTTATACTGCCTTCTCCTCCTTCATACTCCTAGTGTCTCTTCCTGGAAACACAGATAAAATAAGTGATTCCCTGAGACTTCAGATGTTACCTGGAGCAACCCTGACTATGTCTTGAACAACATGTTATAAATTTCAAAATTTTCACTGAAAATAGCCTCAGTAGGTTTCGTTTCCCTCTCCTTCATGTGCATCAGTTGAACAAAAACATGCTGGCAGCCTTTGTGGTTTCTGTAATGTATCATTCCACTGGGCTACAAGTCTGGACATGTTATCCTGCTATAGTAACAGATTAGATCATACTGCTAGCAACTCAACACTGATCATCAGGTGATGGTTAACTAACTTCACAACCCTATGGACCAATGGCCTTGGGTGGCAAAGTCCACAGGGGGGAAAACTGAATCCCACTTTAATCCATCTTGATGGAGAGCAGCAACTTCCTCAGTACTGGCCTTGGGCTGATGTGTGTACCAAAAGAGCTCAGGACCAGAAAATGGCAGAGGGACCTACTAAAGTCAGAGTTAAACTGTGAACAATGGTTACATATGAGGCCTACTGTGGTGGTATGAGTAATGAAGTTACAATCTGTTCAGTAAAGCCAGAACAAGATAATATGTCAATGTGTGCACTCATGCATGTGTGCATGCTACTTTCTACTCTCAGCAGCTTCTTGCTAATATAAAAAAAATATATGTACAGGTCATCCTTGCTTGAAAGCCAGTAATATCTGACTCTAGAGTTCAGTGCTCATCTCTGTTTACACTCAAGGAGCCAGCACAGTCTGCATTTTCAGACGTTTCCATGTACATATGGCAGTTATGCCTAGACAACAGAGTGCACGGAATGCTGTTTACCTTCCCACTGAAGTGGTCCCTATACCTACTTGCAATTTCTTGCTTTTGAACTTCTAGGTTGGTAGGAGCTAGGACAGAGATGGGAACTCATTCTGTCCTGCAGTACTCAGGTCTCGAACTGCTGACCTGCTGACCTTACAGTTGTCAAGTTCAGCATCTTAACCACTTCAGCCACTGCAGGGGACAAAAATCTGTCAGGGTTCCTACCTATGACATTCATTTTGTTTAAAGACCTACCCTCTGAGCTCTGTCCATCCTTTTATTGTGACAAATCCCATGGATGAATGAATGGGAAAGGAATGGAAACTACCTCCTCTATGCATGCGCCAAATCCAATAGGTACAAGCTATACCCATTGTGATGAAGACCTGACTTTACCTCCCTACCTTTTAGGTGTCCTATAGGAGAAGCCTCCTTGAAAATAGAACAATATGAACCTAACTCGCCAGGACAAAAAAAATTGCGTATTTAAGAGCTGAACCCTAAAGAGTTAAATACACTGTGACCTGTGATTGGTGAAAAAATTCAGTCTCTTTTCATTTCCAACCCAAATACAATGACAATTGTACATTTTCATAAAATGTTGTTTGAACAGGAACTCATGTGAAATTCCCACCAATCCATCTAGCAGAGTGAATTTGTAGGAATAGTGAAGGCAATGTCAGCACATGGCATATTTTCCTACTACTAATGAGACATTGTTAGGTCTATGAATAACTTCAGCCAAATTTTAGAACTAATCCTGTAATTTTTAGAGCTAAACTTAATCTTCTCAGAAGATATTTATTTTTCTGCAAAAAATGGTAAGAGCATTTTTTTTCTTATCTCACTAGCAAAAGAAGCCCATTTCATAGAATTTTCTGCATACATGCTCCATCTTGGGTGCATGTGTTTGTTATTTTCAAAACCATGGCTAAGCTGCCAACAAAACTGCTACTGGTGCTTCTAGCAGAAGCCTGCACCTGTGTGTGTCCATGTGCATGCAGGCACAAACACACCACACACACACATAGTACTGCTATTGCAACTGATAAAACTCATTGGAAGGAAGGAAGGAAGGAAGGAAGGAAGAAAAAGAAAGAAAGAAAGAAAGATTGGCTGACTCTTGGCCTTGACATGTTTTATCTGCAAAGAGTTTTCATGGGCACAACCCCTCTTCAGATGGATGAACCTCAGGCATTTGAAGCATTGGGCTATGCTCATAATCTAGTGCCAAATAAAACATCTTAAAACTGCCACAAGACCAGATTGTCTGGATAATATATTCATATTGTTCATAATATGCGCACGTGTACATTAAATAGTTCAGATATCTTATGAACTTTTGAAGAGAACTGCAGGTGTTTAGGAATGTTACTGGAATAAGTAACATAAAACTCCAATAACTGCTAGATGGGACTTTTATGCACAATAAAGTTAACACCAGGAACTAGTAACTAATACAATCACTACAGGATCCTTGCCATAAGGGTCATATGTATGTTAATGATGGAATCACAGCTAGGCCAATACTATTGAGAAACTCAGTTGCACTGCTATTCAAACAGAACATTAATGTCAGCTGGAAATGCAAACTAAAATGTGAAATTATACCTTCAAAACCCTTATTAAGGTTGAATGTATGAAACAAATTAACCCCATTATAGTGCTTAGCATTTTTAAATGCAACACAGTGTAATTTATTTACCCTAATTTTTAATCAATGATGGGCCATGTAATACAAAGCATTTCCAGCACCGCACAGAGAAAGGAAAACACATAGCAGAGCCAAACAAAAGCCTATTTTATATATATTCTCTCTCTCTCTCTCCTGGAGAAACGGAGTTTGGGTGTCCTACTAGCATGGTCATGTCTCCCAGTTATGGGATACTTTTGCAGGTGAGAAGAATAGGAGAGTTGCTTCAGGTCTTTAAATGCAGGGTGCATCAATGGTGAAGGGCAAAGCTTGTTGGCTGTTTCAGTCAATTTGGTCTTTCAGAAGCAATGTTTATTTTTCAGTCATGAAAAAAACCCTCAACAGAATGTTCCTGGCCAAGAAAGCTAGGAGTGAAGAACAAGAGTAATTTAGTGCACAGTAATAACCATGTACTAAAGAAAACACTGATTTGAACCCAGAACCGTTGTCTTTTGTCCTTATAGAGAGCCAAGCCGGCTGCAAGAGGTCTGGTGTCTTGGTAACACTACCCTAAGCTACCTTAAATCATTTGGAGTGCATGCCATACCTGATCTGGCTGGTTTGCAAGCTACAGTTTCTGTAGCCTGAAGCAGTCCATAAGTACCCCGGGGCCACACCAAGAAGGTGTGAGCTTCACTGAGGGGTGCAGGCTGCTGAAGGCAAACAGAGTTATGTGGAAAGTCAAAGACAAGGGCTTGAGACCCATTTCACCCCTGGCAATTCTGTGTTAGTCTGTTTTGTAGCAAAAGAGAAACCAGAGATAGTAATGTAGCATCCTTTAAAAGTCAACTGTTTTAATTTTGCACTTGCCTTAGTATATCCAGGCATACGTCTTCAGATTATAGTCCAATAGTTTTATACTCTGCCCACAGACACAATTGTTCCATTCATTCGAAAAAGCATGCTTGAGCATACAAAATATTGTGAAAAATAAAAGCAATTTAGTCGTACAGGTGCTACATTACTGTATTTGGTTTCTCCTTTGTTTTTTAAAAAACGATGGCCAGTTGTCGGTGGATTTCATGCTTCAGCAAGGCGTTGGACAGAATGACCTTTAAAATTCCTTCCAGGTCTGCAGTTCTGTGATTCAGTGAACATGGGAGAAACCAACATTATAGGTTTATTCATTGAGGCCTAGGGCTTTGCATGCTTACCTCTTAAAAGTTTTGGTTTGAACACCAATATGGTCAATCATATCTACTCTGAATTAAACTGGAGGCTAATGAGGAAAAAATACTGTAACTTCTCGTCCTTACATGAAAGTACAAGACAAAGATTTACTTCACTCCGTGTTTGGCCCTTTTACCATAGATTGTTGTTTATTCGATTGTGGCTTTTTTTCTCAGTATTTTCCTATAACAGGGGTGCCCAGACTACACCCTGAGGGCTGGTCCAGCCCCTAACGCCAATTAATCTGGCCTGTGCCAACCTCACTGCTCCCAGAAGTGGAAGTAAAACATGCCTACACAAAACACATTTATTTATTTATTTCAATTTGTTTACGATAGCCGCAGGTGTATTTATAGCAGCGTTCTGCGTGGGCATGGTTTACTTTTGCTTCCGGTGGGAGGAACCATGTGACCAGCCTGCTGAACCATGTGACTGGCCTGTGGCCCAAAAAAAATTGGGCATCCCTTTTGTATAACATTAGACTTGGTGGCATCAGAGAATCTGTGCCATTTCTTATTGCCTCCCCTGGCCTGGAAATAAAGAGACCAGACAGGTTCCGAGCCTAGGACCATGCTTTCTGGCCAGGTAAAACATGGTTGAGTTTGCCAGGCCACCAACCACTCAGGACTCAGGACCTTAGGCAGGCAATAGCCATTGACCATCTCCCATGTATCCACCTTCATCTCAGCAGCTAAATCTTATGATCTGGCATTGCCAAGATGTTGGCTGCATTAGCATCTTACAATGTCCCTTGGACCTCACCACTATCCATCTCCATTCCACCTTACTCCACTAGTGTGACCTGTTTACACACAACACCACTCCTACCCTGCCCCTGGAAGCCCTGTGATCAGTGGTGGGCATCAGGAGGTTCACACCAGTTCATCAGAACCGGCAGCAGAAATTCTGGCTGGCCCCGCCCATTCAAGTTTTGAAATAAAGTAGTCCTAATTCAGGTGCAACACAGGGCCATACCCATCATACCACAATCACAGAGTGGTAGTAAGTTATTTTTGAGGCCACCACTGCCTGTGATCAATCGATGTGATATAAGTAAAAATATCCAACACTTTTTGTTCAGCATGTCAATCAGGTGGTGCAGGGCAAAATTTCATATCCAGCCCCAAAGCAATTGACTACTCTTGCACTGTACACACAAAGTGGGTGTGTAGGCCATCATAGCTGCAGAAGAGGCTGGGGTGAGAACAGAACTAACCTTCCAACTCTGTCTTCAGCAAACAGTGTAGGGAGGGCTGAACATTTTGCTTAGCTGAATAATTTGAATTACTGTAGAGTAGCTTTATATCTTGATCCGAAGCCAGACATAATTATTATGGGTGTTATTAGGGGCTGCAGTGGTTAAGAAGTTCACCTTGTTAGCTGGAAAGCTGGCAAGTTGGCAGTTTCAGACCTGGGTACTGCATGATGGATTGAGCACCTGTCTCTGTCCCAGGTCTTGGGGACATGAAAGGAGCCTCATTTGGGTGTTCCCTGAGTGGAGTTTCTTCTGAAAAAATCCTATCAACTCATAATAATTTCTGACACAAAATTATTATTATTATTATTACTGTTATTTATTTATCTGTAATGCCTTTGTTTTATGGAAGGAAGCAGAGTTCACTTTTCTATTTGTGATTCTGTTTTGGCAGTTTTTAGATGTACTTTATATGGATTCAGGAAATAAGCTGAGTGGAAAAGGAGAATAGGAAATCTTGAAACTTTCTGCTGAGCAACATCCTAGTCTCTTGATAATTCTTTTTTATCATTAAAAGTGGATGCTGGTCTGTCTGACATGATTTCTAACTGTGCAAGACTGGTGAAAGTCCAATATGAAATAGCTCAATGGGGAAGGTCCCAAAGCCTACTTGCCATGTTACTGAGAGACTTTGGCATTTGTAATCCAAATATAATAGCTTTGTCAAGGTTTGGTGTTTTCATTATTCTTTCATGTCCCTAAGTAGAATGAAAATGATAAAAGAGAGAACAGAAATCATGAAAGGGTTAGAAGGAAACATAGGGGTCTGAAATGCATCTAATCATTTTTCCAAGCTTTTCACTTTTATGAGAGGGGTTCAGCAAAAACAAATATCTACAGGGATACAGCTAATCGAAGATGGAGATATAGACTGTAGGGCATATGTGATGGCAGTAAGACCAGAATGACTGGATTATGATGAGACCTTTAGAAGGAGGGCAAAACAAGGAGCCTTGTGATACCTGCCAAGGCTTAAATAGCACACAGAAGAAGGTCAATAGGGTAATTCATTTGGCCTTACAGGATTAGCAGAGCAGGATGTTTTTGCCCCTGGACATCCAACATTCAAAGGAAAAAGTATATAGGCACAAATGACCTCCACACATCTTAAGCAGGTAATAACATTTTTCTGCTGCATCTATACCTTAGCTTAGGGGTTTCAAACCAAACATATGAGGCTAAGGAGGGGCTCCCCCCCAATCTCTGTGAGGGCCTAGTAAGGAAAAAAGATTTGGTAGCACTTTGAATCACATTTGATGGTCAATTGTCTATGACAGGGATTCTCAACCTATTATTATTATTATTATTATTATTATTATTATTATTATTATTATTATTATTATTATTATTATTATTATTATTATTATTATTATTATTATTATTATTATTATTATTATTTATTGAATTTATTACCCCGCCCCACTCGGGAGAACCTGACTCTGGGCGGCTTACATCGTCATAAAACAGAGGTAAAAGATAAAAACATATAAAATCATGAAGTTTAAAAGATTATCTAAAATTATTTGAAGTAAAAACAGTGCAAACTACACCTATGGCCATGTGGCCCACCTCCACCACACCAGGAAGTGCAATGTGGTGGAGGAAGAAGCAAAATGGCTGCCCAGACCCTGAAGCATGACCCAGCTCCCGGCTCCTGGCTTTAAAAGGTTGAGAAATCCTGGCCTATGCTTACCACTCCAGACAGTGGTATACATCTGCAGGATAAAAAGGGGCCTTTCTTGGTGTCTGCCTAAAGATGTGAAAGTCCTTTTCCCAAGAGACTATGTTACTCCTTCACCCAGTTTCTCTGCACAGATAGGCAGAGATTCCCCCACCCCCAATTCAGAATGGTCTTTAGCACCTGTATGGTCATGAAAGAAGGGACTTTAAACAGATGACAGCTATATTTTCTTCACTGCTGTGTTTTTAGTTCAATTCTGTTTTAAAATTATAGTTACTATTTAAAAAAAATAATCTATACCACTAAAATCAGGAAGGGGGGATGGAAGATACCCAATCTTGCACTACATACATAGACAACAAATAAAGCAGTTTGTCCATTTGGAGAGAATGTCCTGGAATTCCATACCTTACACGGCACATGTGAAAAGAGAAGGATAAAGATCATGAGGCAGACCTAGAGGAAGGTGAAGAGAGAACATCAAAGACATATTACAAGAGCACCAAAGAACACTGATGGAGGCCACTAGAAGTGCCAGGAAAAGAACATTGCATCTCTCTTGACACCCAATGGGATAAAAAAAAGAAGCAAAGAAGAAGACCACTTCTAGTTAATCTTGCTGTGAGCTTCCTTGTGTCCAATTTTTGAGAAAAAGGCAGGATATGAAAGAAATGCAAGAAATAAAAATATTAAAGAAATAAGGATTGCTTTGGGGCTAGCTTGTCCAGTATGTTCAGGAACTAGAAAGTCCAACAATCTCTGCATTTAAAATATATCTGAAGCAGTATGGAAGGGGTGGGTATTCCCCCCTCTCTTCCTTATTGCATTGATAACAGCACCAGCTTGCTGACCATCTGCTAGCAAAATTATTAGGGATCATTTCATAGTATTGATCATATTTGTTCAGTTAACTGAAGCAATCTGGGCCCTATTCATTTCAGCACTTGTTTCTGTTTCTTTTTACCTCTTTTGTGCACAGAAAGAAATTTGTATGAATGATACTCAGGATGTATATAGAACCTGGTAGTCATGGTGTGTTATGGACACCAGATGGCCAATGGTGTCCTGAGGGAAGAAGAAAAGTACAATTGTCGTTAAAGCAGCAAGGACAAATGTCAAATAACAAACCTTTCTGAGATATAGGCTTATTCAGGCAAAAAAATTATTATGTGTTTTATGCAGAGGTCATTATTGGGCGCGATCATTGTGACTTCCACTTTATATCCTGACATGTATGCTGTAAGAGATTATGGTAGGAGTTCTCAACCTTTTTAAACCGGTGGCCGGGTCACACTCCCTCAGACAGCTTTGGTGGCCAGATGGCCATTTTGCCCTTCTTCCACCACATGACATTTCCTGGTATGGTGGGGGCAGTGGGGAGCCACATGAAATGGTGCCATGGGCCAAATCAAGCCAGCAGACCACAGGTTAAGAATCCTTGGATTATGGTGTGATACCCATAAAACACACAAGGGAACAAATACAGCAGTACAGTAAAACACCGGATAACAATTGGATCGGATAACGCTAAAATCGCATAACGTTAATTGATCTGGGGAGGAGAATTGGATCGAATAACGTTAAGGTCCTATGGGAATGATCGGATAACAACCACTAAAGCCTGTGCAGTTACAATGTATCTCTATGGAGCTTTAACGTTATCCAATGCATCCCATAGGATTTTAACATGGATCGGATAACACTAAAAATCGGATAACAACAAGACTTGTGGAACCAAGTTTTAGCGTTATCCGGTGTTTTACTGTATTTATGGTTGGCCTAATGAATCAGTAACATATAGGATTCATTGTCACACAATTTGATGGAGCTTTTAAGCATGATTAGACAAGTTAATAAGGTAAGGTAAAGTTCAAAGTTGCCCTTGCTTGTAAGTCAGTTGTATCCAAATCTAGGGTTCAGTGCTCATCTCTGTTTATAACAAAAGAGCCAGCACTATATGTTTGCAGATGTTTCTGTAGACATGTGGCAGGCATGCCTCAACACATGAGTGCATGGAATAGTGTTTACCTTCCCACCAAAGTGGTACCTATTTATCTACTTGCAATTTCTTGCTTTCAAACTGCTAGGTTGGCAAGTGCTGGGACAGAGATGGGAGCTCACTCCATCATGCGGGAATTGAAATCTGACCTTCTAGTTGTCGAATTTGGCATCTTAACCACTTGAGTCCCCCAAGGAAAGGTCTATTTGTGGCTGTTAACCATAATACCTAATTGAAACCCTGAAGGACGCTCTCTCACACACACACCATGGGTCCTGCCACCAACGCCTGGAGGAGGAGAAGCACTGTCAGCTGTGGGTGCCGCCCAGAGTTGCTCTGCGCGTAGGGCTCCACCTCCCAGAGCCATGCCATCGCCTGGGATGAGAGGCAGCTGCAGCTGCCCCCGCCCTCTGGCCGCACCTGGGTGGAGGGTTGAAGAGATGCTGCAGCCACGGGCTGGAGGACCTCGCTGCGACTTTTTGAAGACGCTCCCACCAGCTCACCCTTGAATCCCGGCACTCCCAGAAGGAGGAGGTTCTGGTTCAGCTGTGGCCATTCTTGTGGTGGAGATGGCTCCTGCCCACCTAACTCTGGGCCCCACCCGCCCGGAGAAGGATGAAAGACTGCCGCAATTTAGGATTAGGAGGACGTTCTGTATTCCTTTGTATTGCTTTAAATGTGTACTGTTTCTGAGATGTGTTTCACTCTTGTGATGTATTTTGCTTTTGAGCTGTAATATTAATATTTGTTGATTCTGTGAGCCGCTCTGAGTCGGTTGTCACCGAGTAGAACAGCATACAAATCTAATAAATAAATAAATAAATAAATAAAATCAGATATTGAAAAGAAAATTTAGTGTATTCCCATGGGAGTTGCATCCCCAAATAGTGACATCCAGATGTGAATAATGATAAATCCCTTAACCCTAAAACAATGGTGAATGATAACTGTCATCATTCTAAACCATTCATGATCTGTGGGCCACACAACAGCATTTTTTGAGGACATGGGTTGCCCATATGGGCTTCAGAAAGATGGCTGTTACAACCACTTTTTCAGTTCTAAGTCTCTTATGGATAACGGCTAATATTTATCACACAATCTCATTTAAGACCTGGGATTTGCTGGAATTGTGCTTTGCTTGACTTTCTTTCATAGTGGAGATTTTTATTGAGTCTATTCTATCTGTTTTGTATTTGATTTCTTTAGCCTCTCTTCCCCTCAGTTAAACTGAACAGTTTTATTGTTTTGATGTGTTTTTCTCAGTCTGAGTGCTGTAAGCAGCCCTGAGGGTTCTCTTGAGTCATGCAATTGAGTTAGCCACTTTTAAAGTACAGTAATACCTCATATAACATTAGTATCGAATAACACTAAAATCGCATAACATTAAGGAATCTGGGGGGAAGAATTGCATCAGATAACATTAAGATCCTATGGGATGCTTCAGATAACAACCGCTAAAGCCTGTGTGGTTACAATGTATCTCTATGGATCCCATAGAGGATCAGATAACACTAAAAATCATATAACACCAAGACTTGTGGAACCAGGTTTTAGTGTTATATGAGGTTTTACTGTATATAAATAAAACCAATATATTATCTTTACCCATAACATCTCATCATCTATGTAGCTTCCATGTCCGAAGAGTGGTGGAAAAGTGACTTTATGTGAATCTCTCAAAAAGTGAATAGGCTTGCAGGGGATAGTAAGGAGTGTGGAGTTTGGAGGAGGTGGGATTAATGAATCCCAAAATCTTGAAAACCATGTCTTTCTGTGAGAGCATTCTAATCTGTGGTCTTTCGAGTAAACAAAACTGTGCATCTCCAAATTGTGTAAAGTGGCACAGTCAGTTGCTAATTACTTTGTCACTAGCTGTAACTAATGCCCACCATGCTTATTAGTTGCTGATTGCTTTCTAAGCCTCAATTCAGTGTCCTGTCAGGCAAAATTATTGTGGCAATGTAGCAAAACTAATTAGACGACAATGACCTCCGTGCTGGGCAGCTATCTTTGGTGTCAGCTTGAGTTTTCTTTGGACTTCTTTTTTAAAATGCACATTCATTTTCACTTGTGCAGGACTTGGTGTAGTTACATTTTATTGAGGAGGACAGGAGAATAATGATGACTTCATAAAAAAACTCTCCAATAAGGCTAGTGCTATCACTAATAACAAATAAGATGTATGATTTTGATGCACTTTGGTACCTGTACTAGAGTAATACACAGTCTCGTCCCATTAATTTTCACAACCATTCTCAAATCAAAAACCTGAGATTTAAGAGTGTGATGGACACAGTCCCCGTTGACTTAGTGGTTAAGACGCTGAGCTTGGAGACTGGAAGGTCAGATTTTGATACCCCAGGGCTGCATGTGGGGATGTAAAAGGAGCCTCACTTGGGCGTCCCAAGTGGAGTTTCTCCAGCAAAAATCTTTTCAACCCAGAGTAATCTCTAACATGAAATTATTATAGCCAACACATATGGTAAAAGGTAAAGGTTTCCCTTGCTCAAAAGCCAGTTGTATCTGACTCTATGTTTCAGTGCTCATCTCTGTTTCAAAGCTGTCTGCTTCTGCAAACGTTTCTGTGGTCAAGTGGCAGACACTGGAGCACACGGAATGATATTACCTTCCCACCAAAGTAGTCCCTATTTATCTACTTGCAATTTCTTGCTTTCAAACTGCTAGGTTGGCAGGAGCTGGGACAAAGACGGGAGCTCATTCCACCCTGCAGTAATCTGGAATCAAACTGCTGACCCTCCATCTCCCAGTCAGCATCTTAGCCACTTGAGCCACTGCAGTTCCTAGACACATATGGTAGGAAGGTTTAAGCTTAGCATAAAGCCATCTTTCTGAGTCCCATTTCTGTTAAGTGTGAGTGACTAGACTCAAATTTTCTAACAAATAGCCCCTTAGAAATAGCCACTTAGAATTTATGCCTATAGGTCAATAATTCTCAACCTGCAGCCTATGGGCCAGATGTGGCCCATGGCACCATTTCACTGCCTCCACCACACGAGGAAGTGCCATGTGGTGGAGGAAGGGCAGAAATGACCATCCGGCCCCCAAAGCTATCTGAGGGAATGTGACCCGCCCCCTGGCTTTAAAAGGTTGAGAAATCCTGCTATAGGTCCTTGCTGTCATGAACTTGGTATGTGGATGATATATTGATTGAGTGTGCCAGTTGATCTTAAAACCACGATAAAACTAAAAAGAATGGGTAAATCTGTTAGGTGAGCAGGATCAGAATCATTGCGTCCCTTACCTGGCCAAAGTAAAGGAACTTGAGATTAGACTCAAAAGATCATAAATATCATCTGCACCACCAGGAATACTTGGAAAGCACTCCTTCATATAAGAACAAAATAACAACCATGTGAGATCAATCCAAAAGTTTATCTAGTCCAGCATTCTTTTCTTAGAGGAATTGGAACATGAAGTGAGAAAGACACAGGTGCACACCAAATACAGGGAGTAGTATATGACCTTCACTGAGTTATTTTTAAAGCTCTAGCTGTAATTGTTTGATACTATAACTTTGTTCAGGAAGCAGCCCTTAACTTCACTTAAGTTAAAGTGCAAAATTTGGGAAAGCCTTTAAATTTTCCTTCTTCCTTTATTCTTCTTCACTTTTTATTTATTACTCGAAGAAGCCTATGGCCTCCAAGCTATAGGTTTTGCACAAGACTGGCCTGGTTCTTCAGGTTTCACAACTGTTACATGTGCCTACTAACTTGATTTTCACATATTTAGTGCCTGGTATGTGCTGGATTAGATTTTGCCGATGAGCTCATTAATTCCTTATTAGAATTCATGTAGTGGTGATGTTAATTTTTTTATACTGATTATAGTGGGTTTTTTAAAAAATATTTCTTATATATTAAGTAAAATTCCTTGGAGAAATTGAACTGATAAGAGAGTTAATTGCTATTGCCAACTACAAAGATATGGTACTGGCAAGGTAGTAAGATCTTTCATATACAGTGGAACCTTGGATAACGATTACATCTGATAATGCTAAAATTGGATAACGTTGGGGATTTCTAGGCAAATATTTGCATCGCAAAACATTAAGATAACGTAGTGTGATGCAAAAATTTGCCTCAAATTCCCCAACGTTGATCTCTGCCCCAAAGCCTGCAAGGCTAGAGACCAGCCCTGTGGGCTTTGAGGCAGAGATCTACAGAGGCTCAGACTGCCAGTTTGGTTGGGGGGAGATCAGGCATGTGTGCCCTCATAGTGCACCCTTTGTAGCGGCATGTTTGGGAACCCGAACAGGGAGCCCCCAGTCGGTTTCCCAGCCACGCTGCTGCTAAGAAGAATGCACCAGTGGTGTGTTTGGGAAGGAGGATGGGGAGCCCCCATTCTCCTTCCCAAACATGCTGCTGGTGCGCAATTCATAGCGGCGGCGTGTTTGGGAAGGAGACATGGACCCCCTGTCCTCCTTCCCAAACACACCGCCGGTGCGCACTTTGTAGCACCAGTTTGGTTAGAAGCAGAACGGGTGCACCTAGCCTCCCCCCCCAACCAAACTCACAGTCCAATGCTCAGAGCGCCAGTTTGGTTGGGGGGAGACCAGGCGTGCACACCCTCACCCCAACCCAACCACGCTTGGCTCGATCCACCTGTCTGTTTGGAAAGGGCAGTGGGGAATTCCACACATGGAATCTCTGCTGCCCTTTCCAAAAAGGCAGGTAGATCAACCCCCTGTTCCCTTTCCTCTTCAGAAAGGGAACTGGGTTTTTTAATACGTTGTGTAATGTATTTATTTATTTATTTATTTAGATTTATTATCCTGCCCCAATCAGGCAAACCTGACTCTAGGCGGCATCGCACATTAAAAACCGGATAACGCTAAGACTTGTGGAACCAAGTCTTAGCATTATTCAAGGTATTACTGTATGTGTTTCCTCAGGATGTGCACAGATTTCTCATATATCTGCAGGACATATGTGTTAATACCCATGTTCATGTTTACAAACTTGTACTAAAATTAGAGGTACTGTGGCGGCTTTGTAGTTAAGATGCTGAATTTGACAACTGGAAGGTCAGCAAGTCAGCAGTTCGAGACCTGAGTGCTGCATGACAGAGTGAGCTCCAGTCTGATCCAGCTGCTACCAACCGAGAGCAAGATATTGCAAGTAGATAAATAGGTACCACTTCAGTGGGAAGGTAACAGCATTCCATGTGCTCCAGTGTCTAGTCACCCTTGCCACATGACCACAGAAATATCTGCAGATACATATAGTGCTGGCTCCTTGGATGTAAACAGAGATGAGCATTGCAGCCTAGGGTTGGATAAAACTGGCTTTTGAGCAAGGGTGACCTTTATCTTTACCTTACTTAAAGAAGCATGCTATCTAGAGGTAGCATGTAGACATTATAACAAATATCCATCAATTGTCTTCACCAGAATCTGTTTAATCCCTTCATAAAGGCATCAGCATTATTGTCTATCACTACATTCTGGTATGGAATCCAATATTTTCAAGAAGACCTTTCATGGGCAGTTCCCATAACAATGAAAAATGACATGCTTCACAAGTAGTCTCCAAAAGTACTGGACATGTTAAAAGTACCAGTTTTCCAACTGCCATTGAAACCTGAGTTCTGAAATTTGTTGAAAGATCTCCACTAAACTTGTTTTCACCTTTCACCTTATGTTCCTGCCTATTTCTTCAACTACTGTAGCTCCTTGTTGAGACTAGATAAGGAAATCGTATTTGTTGTATAATTAGTACAGCTCCCAAGGTGGGTTAAGACTGAAATGGAGCCAAGCTTCATACTTGGGTGTTTCTGAAAACAGACAGGCAGAAATGGAATAACTTGAATAAAAATGTTAAGAATCATGATTGATTATTCTGTCAGATGTATGCCCAGAGGAATCCTAAAATAAAGACCGTAGTCAGCAAGAGTGATCTTTGGCCTGTTAAGACAGTAAGGGCAAAGTAACTGCAGAAGGCTATGGATCTGAATGCTCAACAATTCATCATAAGCCTGGACATGCTGAGGGGCACAACCTTTTCCGTTAATTCTGAGACGATAAATTCTTCTGGCAGAAAACCCAAAGGAAATCTACCACATTATAGGCCCTTCAACCTGGAGACCATAATTATCTCCATTTTACAGAACAGAACAGAAGCTGGAGCAAAGCCCTCCTGACAGCAGTTTGAAAGAAGGGCACAGAGAGCATTATGGCCTCATCTGAGGGTGTATCTGAACAGATGTTTTTATGCAGCCTTCCTGGATTGGCTCACAGTTTCTGCAGAGGGTGCAGCAGAAGACTACATTGGAGAACTAGCAGAGCACAATTGACAGGATGTTACCACAGATATGTACATATACATAGATTCATTGTCTATATGTCAGCAAAGCAGTCAATGCAACATAGGATAAGAATAATAAAGTAGTACTGTAAAAGATAAACCATTATAAAAACATCAGAGAAGGGCAACAGCATGATTTTTTTTAAAATGCAAAATGGTAATGTGGATTTATTTTTTTAAAATCATGCTGTAAACCTTTTAGGGACTGCAGTGGCTCAAGTGGCTAAGATCCTGACTGGAAGGCAGGAGTGTTACCTACAAATATCGCTATCCTTTTTTAATGTGGAGATGTGTTTTAAATTAAAAACTTCATCTGCTGGCAGAGCCCCCCAAGAGCCACAGAGATTTTAATTTCAGACAAAAACAAGACTGGTTTATTGACAAAAATAGCATCTAAGCAACAGAGGGCCCAACTGCTGGATAAAGAACTATATCTAACCAATTTTTTGTATGCTAGAAAAATCTATGTGATGAGCTTCCCTAAGAAAAATTCGATGGGAGAGCTTCCTTGCCCCCTAATCTTTAACAGCTGTCCAATTACCTATTGCTACAATATAGTTTATACAATAAAACAAAATACCAGCAGTGGTGTTTTCATTCATAAGTAACTATTAAACCTTTTAGTTACAGTGGTTTGTTAACCTTAAATTCAAAATACAATGACAAGCATTCAAGCAAATAATGACATTGGGAAAAGTAAAATACTAAGGGGGAAGGAGTGGGGTGACATTTCAATACAGTAATTAATGGCAGTAATGTGGCTGATGGCTTCTCCTGCCTGGCAGGCATAGCTGCTATCACAGTGTACATATGTTAAATACAGATTCCAGGGACAAAAGTGATGGGGGGAAACTCAAAGAACAATCCTTAGGTGATTTCAGGTGTGACCCTAGTTATTGTCTCAGGAAGCCTGGCTTTAGGTGAGAGGTCGGTTTAATTGTTTCTAGTGGAAGATGCTCCCTTCTGGGTGCAAGTTTAGGCTGAAGAAAATACTTTTAGAATTTTTCTGCTTTAGAAATGCAAAAATAGAGCATGTTAGTTTATAGGAAGAATACCAAAATATTACACAGCAAGGGAAATATTAAAAAGGACCTTTTATTAACATATGTATAAAGGGGAATTTCAGAGCCCCATTGATGATTTGCAGGATGGCACCCCACCCAGCTTTATGTAGTCTATCACTGACTCCTAAGACAATAACATGAAAGTGCCAAGCAAACAGAGAAAATAATTAGTCTCAAGGCCTCAGGGCATATTCCAGGAACAGTTCCTGCATTGCCAAAATTTGGTATGAAGAGGAAGTGGAGAAATAGTGTGGTGTTTGTGGACATGTAAATCTAACCTTGAAGTGGATGGCAAATTAAAATAATGAGAGAAGCATATTTTATTGAAAATAAAAGCATATATATTCACTTGAGAAAGCCTTGATGCTGGGAAAGGTGGAGGGAAAAAGAAAAAGGGGCTGACCAAAAATGAGATGGCTAGATGGTATTGTAGAGACAATGGACAGTGTTTAGTCATGTCTGCCATATGACCATGGAAACGTCTGCAGAAGCAGACAGTGCTGGCTCTTCTGCTTTGAAAGAGAGATGAGCACTTGTACAAGCTAATTTCTAAAAATATAAATAAAATAGTTTTGCAACTGTATGTATAAGTGAACATAATACAATTTTATCTAAAGCAGTGCCTTCTTTTGTGCTCCTGTTTGGTGTTGCATTTCTTCTTCTCAGTGTTGGCCAATTGGCTACCCTATATGGATGATGCATCACTTGATTTGCCCTATATGTTTTTGGTGACTACTGTTTTTAGATTCTGAATGTTAAAAATGTTCATAAATAGTTTACATGGACTGATTAAACAATCTGTGTAATAGTATGCCAAAGCTACTATGTGGATTAACGGAAAAGTGAAGTTTCACCAGTTCAGAACTTAACAATTAGATCATGAGGGTGGAAACATTTGTTGGAAATGCTTCATCAGGTCCGCACAGCCAATTCCATTAGAAACAGCTCCTGCCTGTTAATCTGGTGTTAAACCAATCCATCTTTTCAAGTCATTTATCTGGTGGCTGTGGATAATGAGACCACTTAGATCCCAAAGATATTGACTCAGCAACAGTATGTGCTGTTCATATGAATTGGCTGAAGCAGGAAGAGTGGGCATCTCCACAGTCAGTATTTTGGGCAAAGCAGAATTGGAGAGATGGACTATTAATTGCTGAGAAAGATTAATAGCCTCATTTATTTTTAAGACCAAGAAGGACCATTATCATCTCAGAGTCTTCTCTCTCAGAGCTTCCAGCAAAAGCTGCCCTTTACAGACACAATTGCTTTGCTTTACCTTCTTGCTTGTTCATCCAGTTGGGTGGGATCAGAAAAACCAGCATGATAAAAGAAAGAACTAAACAGAGGAAAGCTGACCTTCCTATGCTGTTAAGGATACTGACTAATTTTACATTCTTTATTCTCTAACCATTGCATTCTTGATTTGGGGCCACCACCCCTCCCCATTTTGTAGGGTCAATGTTCCACCACTGATCCTTAGCCAAATGAAAAGTGTGATGGGTGGAAAAGATCAAGTTAAAATAAAAGTTACCATGGCGACCTGTAATAATGTTAATAAAACTTTTTATGATAAAAGGCTATAATTATCACTCTTTAGTTTTCTGCATAAGTTTTAAAGTTCTAATTTACAAGAACTACTGTTCCACATAGCAGGTCAAAAAGTGGCTCTCTAATGCTAAATGAGATTTCAGCTTCCTGCACATTAGAGCAATTTCCATAACACAAGTTGCTGCTAAAGACCCAGTGGTTCAGGGGAAAAGATAGTCTAATTCTTTTCATTAGGAACCTCACTCAGTTCAGGGTAAAAGAGCTTTGATGATCCTCTCAGTGGTGTTGAAGGGTGTTGGACTGGTTGAATTTAATTTACCAGGTGAGTAATCTTCCTAAGAACCAGAGGTTAGATCCAATTAAATTGAGTTAAATTGTAAAAGTTTAAAAAAAACACCATTATTAGATCTCTTTTCACCCTGTTCTAGACAATGGCTTTGGAATAGACTCAATTGTTACTGGTTTATTGTGGCCCGGATTCAGATGTTCATAAAGCTCACACTAAGGGTATGAATTCTCACACTTGAGAATGAGAAATAGCAAAAGATATTCCTTGCACCCTTGATAGGCTGAGTCAACACATCACTGAGGCTTATCTTTTTGAAAGACAGGGCACCTTTTATACAAAACTCACAAGTTGCTGCTTTCTCAGCTTGGAGTTTGCCTTTCGGTTCCATCACACATAAACTGAGTGGTCTCAAAGAAAGTATGACACACACACCCAAGCTATTGGCCTGCAAGCAGTTCAAAAAGCAAATGTATTTAATTGTTTATTATTGTACTTTCAAAGTGTTCAAGATTTATTTACTGCTTTTATGTTTCTTCTGTCCTTTTCCCAAAAAAGGCTCTCAAGAACTGAGACAGTCCCTAAAAGCTTTAAAGCTGATCCATCCATCCATCCTTGAACCACAATTGGGCATACTGCGGGCATCAGCAACTTTGTGCCTGTTAATCTTTCTCACAGTAGGTTGGGCAAAAGGAGCTGTGGAATAAATTATCCAAACGTTGGCTTCATTTTGGCAGTTTAACGTCTGGCCTAGACATGGAAGAAGAAGAATCCATCCAAGTTAACAAACTAATAAATAAAGTGCAGTTGGGATAAAATAATTTATGCTTCATCTATATGCAATTAGCATAGCATAGAGCAGTGATGGTGAACCTTGGCACTCCAGATGTTCTTGCACTTCAGTTCCCAGAAGCCCTGATCAGCAGGAGTGCTGACTTAGGCTTCTGGTAATTGACGTCCAAGAACACCTGGAGTGCCAAGGTTAGTCATCGCTGGCATAGAGGATAGAGTGACAGACAGGATCTGGAGACAAGGGTTCAAATCCCCATTTGGCCATGGAAACTCCCTGGGTAAGTAGAACTGGTGAAACCAGTCCCTAAAGGGTCATTGTAACATATATTTGATTTGGTGGCAGAGAATCAACCAATTATAATTATAAAAGGCAGTTTGTCACCCCTTCTGAACAGCAAACAGCAGTATTCTGAAGGCTTGGAAAGTTCATGGAAGGGACAAAAGTGGACTACCTTTCAATTTAGAAGCTCAATCTGTGTCAGACTCACCTGAAGAGGTGGAGGATGTAGGCTCCTGAATTAAAGAAAGGGGTTTCTTCTTCCCCATTCCCCCTTTTTCTTGAATTAAACACCCTCCTATCCCTTAGCAACTGGACTAAATATGTTACCCCTCCCCACTGTCTTAAAACAATATAGAGGCTGGTTGATTTGCTTCAGGTCTAAATTCAAAGCCAGCCTCAGATACAAAGTAGAACCATTGAATCAATCACTGAATGGGAAGTCAATAATATGTAATCTCATTGAACTGATGAGTCTGTCCAGTTAGGACTAGCAATAGGACACTGGCCCAGAAATTCCAGTTCAATTGACTATTGTTGGAAATCAACAAATATCTGTAACTGTTTGCTTTATCTGTCAGAACTGGATAACATTGCCAAGCCTCATCTAAATTCAGTTTAATAAGGCCAAATATATTTGTGCTAGACAGCTTCAAATTCTGATGTTTTTTATTTAAGGAAACTGTCAATCACATTTTTTAAAAAAAAATCTTGGGAGAATTGTTTGAAATTTTCAGGGATCTCTGCTTCAAGATAATCACACCTGACAAGTTTTAGATCAATAGTTCTAAGGAGAAAGGATACAAATGTTTCTATTTCTGTAGGTCACTGTGATGGTAGTAACATACAAAAAAGAGGCAGCCTATGTTAAGTAACCAGGGAAACTTCAGAAGAATGGGGTGGTGGTGGTGATTTCTTCTTTCATGTCCCAATCAACCCTGGACTGCCAAAATAAGCCACTTTCTTGGCTTTGTTGTTGCCCAAACCTATGTCCTCATTGGTGCATGTTTCTGGCAGTAATTGGCAGACCAGTAAATGAGCTGGTTTCTGAATCTCTCCACATTCACACCATATATTGCTGTCCGCCAGCAGCCCTCAATCTGATTTGAGCATGTTGGTCTTACATTTAGATACTCCAACCCTCAGCCCCTTCAGGGTCCTCCAAGTGACATAACCATATCCTCCTTTAATGTTATGCCTTGTCTAGTGAACTCCTAATTTGGTTTAGCTCTTGTATACTCTCAAGAATGTTTGTTCTTGCCATAAAGCTCTTCCTGGATCTGAGCTGATGGTCTTGAGGCTCATATCCATTCAGAGAATGTTGAGGGTCATTCTATTATTTAGTTCTCTCGGTGTCCACTGATTTTAGGAGGAGTGATACCAACATCATGATGATGGTGATGATGGTGATGATGGTGATGATTGTGGAAGGCAACTGTTCAAATTATAGGAACAGTTATTTCTTTCCTCTTTTCTTCTCCATGAGCTTTTTGGCAATTTGTATAAATGTGGCATATGTTGCGACCTTATGCTCTCAGTTTCTGCACTAGATGTTCTGGAGATTGAAATCCAGTAATATGTAGTAACTAGAGAAGGCCCATTAAATCAACAGATCTTACAAAGGAGTTGACTCACCAAATCCCCACTGATTCAATGGGGCAACTGTATTGGTCATATACTACTGGATTTCAGTGATTATTAGGTATCAGAAAAGTAGGTAAAATGCAACACAAAGGAAAACACACAGTCCTTACATCATGTGTTGTAAAAGGTTTAAGACTAGCCTTTCTCCCTTTGTTTAGCACGTGAAAGATTCTAGCATTCTTCACTCAGCTGCCCTATATGTGGAACCTGTGGGAGTAACTACTTATGAATAATGAACCACTTGTTAAAAGTAATTGATTTCTTTTCCTCAATAGATTAAATGTAACTGGATTATTTAAGATTGGAATATAATGAGGAATCTCTTCATTCCTTTCCCACTCTTAACAGTAATTTTTCAGCTCAGTAACTTTACAGCTACTTTTACAGTTGTGAAGATAGCTTGCCTAAAAGGTGGGGGAGAAAGACTACATGGTTCAATTGCCTACCAAGCTATGTCTTGTGCTGCTAAAGGAAATACCTTCAATTTTATTTAAAAATCCTAATAATAACTTGGTACTACCAAGAAACAGGAAGCATTTACTTTTTAAAATGACAGCAATGACTGTGTTTTCTGCTGTTTTTTTTTTTTAAAAAAACCATTTTTTGTATTATTTTTAAGAGGTTTGGGACCTTTCTTTTTTAATTTTTCAATGCATTCCTTTGGGAAAACGTGCTTCAGTTTACAATTTTTTTGCCAGTTTATGACAAAGGCTGTCAGAATGGTCCTAGATCATAAATCGGGGTTTTACTGTACAGTCAAACATCACATAAAGAGTGCTTCGCTTAAAGAGTAACTCGCTTAAAGAGCAGAATTTTCTCTGAATGTTCGCTTCACTTAACCAATAAAACCAACCAAAAACTCGCTTAACAAATAAATTGGGGTTCACAGCCTCTCCCACAATTGGTCACTTACAATGGTGTTTCGCTTAAAGAGCAAACTCGCTTAAAGAGCAATCCTGTGGAACGCATTATGCTCTTTAAGCAAGGTACAACTGTATTTAGAATCATTTGTAGACTGACTTTCTGCTAATGAGAACTTTCAAGGTGGCTCACAAGATTAAGACAAGTAAAATTTAAAACACAATAAATTACACATTAAAAACAATTAAACTAATATAATAAATAAAAAATACAGTAAGGATTAAAATATATTAAACTTTAGGAACAAACTAGCTAAAAACTAGCATCCAAGATGCAGTTATAGTTATTAAATACCTGCATGAAAAGGTGTGTCTTCAGCTCTGTGTGAAAGGATATGGTGAGGATTAACCTAAGCTGAAGGAGGACATTCCACAACTTGGTAGCAGCCACAGAGAAGGCCCTCTCTCATGCCCCCCGTCAAACATGTCTGTGATGGCAATGGGACCAAGAAATCAGCTTCTGGAGATCTTAAGGGCCAGGAAGTCTCATATCAGGAGACACAGTCCTTCAGATAGCCTGGATCCAAGCAATATTGGGGTTTATATACATTGTACAGTAAACCCCCAGTTTATGATCTTGGTCCATTATGACAGCCTTTGTCATAAACCAGAAAAATAATAAACCGAAGCACATTTTCCAATAGGAATGCATTGAAAAATTAAAAAATTATCCCAACTGAACCAAAAATAATAACAAAAAAAATACAAAACCTGCACACACACACCGAAAAAGGCAGACATGATCGTCACCACCACCACAAAAGGGATGAAGTGATCTCCCTACCTTTCCCATGCCACTGCCTCTTCCTGAGTGGTTTCTCTGGTTGCTGGGAGAGCCCAGTTTCCAATGCTACCAGCAGTGGGAGAGTGTGAGGATCATATCCACTTGGTTCTGGTCTTTGTCCGAGCTCCCTGCATGGTGCTACAGCCAGGAACATGCGCCTTCCCAGGACCACTGCCTTTTCCTCTGAGATGGCAGAGAGGTGCAGGTGGGTGGTTCTGTCCTTGTCCCCCTACTTTCCTGGGAAACAAGTGCTTTTCCCCATTCGGCAAGGATCATTGCCTTGTCCTCTAGGAGGGCAGAGAGGCGCAGGTAGGCAAGAGGGGAACCACCATGCACGTGCAACATAAGGTCTCCCTATTGCAACCACCATTCCCTCCTCTGTGCCTGGGTCAGTGCTGCAAAGGGAGGGAAAGGCGATCATAATGGGGAGACCTTGCCTTGCACATGGACAACGCCTTTTCCGGAGCCTCTGCTAAAAGTGCCGGATGTCTTTTAAATCTGTTGCTTTAGCAGGGGCTGCAGAAGAGGTGCCATGAACTTGCAAGGCAAGGTCGCCCAGAATCCAAAAATAGTTGCAGGTGGTATTAAACACCCCCACAAACATTTTAGACTCAGGGGAATTTCCGGTCATAAGGCGAAGTAACTTCGTAAGCCAGGATGTCATTTTCATAGGATTTGCTGTTGTGAATCATGGCAAATGTTAACCGAGGCATTCGTAAGCCAGGGTTTTACTTTAACAATCATCACATTGAATTGGGCCAGGAAATGTACTAGTAGCCAGTAGATTCCCAAACTGAAATGAGTCTAGACAATCTGCTCCACCCAGGAGTCTTTGGAGCTGAGAAAACACTACATGCTCCAATAACTTACCTAAAAAAGGAGGGTAGTTAACAGTTGTCCCATACAGTTGGGGTTTAAGGAGGGCTTTTTCAGGACTGGTCTTATTATTCCCTTCTACCCTGCTACAAAGAGACATTCACCACTACCATTATCCATTTGACCATTCCTCCTCTGGCTGATTTTATGAGCCAAGCAGGGCAAATGTCTAGCACACCTTGTGATAGCTTTCCTGTCCACATCCTCAGGCTGCACCAATTGAAACATATCCATTACAATGGGAGAAGGGGGGGATTTACACCCAAAGGGCCTATGCATATTAACTACAGCATCCAACCCACAGTGTAACTTTACTCTCAAACTGTTGTGCAAATTCTTCATAGTGGTTTACTGAGTGGTCAGCATCTTGTTGTTTCGGCAGGGCATGTATTAAGCTCCTGACCAATCTCTACTAGAAAACTCTGCAGGGTATTTTCTTTGCTGCAGCCACTGTTGAGTATTTTAGTACAACCCCAGCATGCAGTGGGTTGTTAATGTTAATGCATCCCTGCCTAACCAATAGGAAGGCTTCTATCTCCCCCACCTCTAGGAGCACCTGACATGTTTTGAATGTATTATGCCCTTGTTGATCAGGTCTTTCCCTTCCTTGCTATTTTTGCATTACAAGCAGAAACCTGTATGTTTAAGCTAACCATTTTGTTCAGTCACATGGCAGCCCTTCCTAAAGACTTTACAAAGCAGAGCACACATTTATCTATCTGAGGTAATTATAATTTTTTTGTTGTTGTTGTTCAGTCGCACAGTCGATTCCGACCCTCTGCGACCCCATGGACCGCTGTCCGCCAGGCACTCCTGTCCTCCACCATCCCCCTCAACTCGCCCAGCTCCACGGCCATTGCCTATACAACACCATCCATCCATCTCATCTTGGGCCGTCCCCTTCTTCTTCTGCCCTCGACTCTTCCAAGCATCAATGCTTTCTCAAGTGAATCCTCTCTTCTCATTTGATGTCCAAAGTACCTTAGCTTCATCTTTACTATTTGACCCTCCAATGAGCAGTCAGGTTTGATTTCCTCTAAGATTGACCTATTTGTTCTCCTTGCTGTCCAGGGGACTCTCAAAACTCTCCTCCAACACCACATCTCAAAGGCATCTATTCTTCTGCGCTCAGCTTTCCTAATGGTCCAGCTCTCACAACCATACATTGCCACAGGGAATACCATTGCTTTGACCATGCGAATTTTTGTTTTCAATGTGATGTCTCTACTTTTCACTATGTTCCCCAGGTTTCTCATTGCTTGCCTCCCAAGAATCAGTCGCCTTTTTATTTCATGGCTGCAATCCCCATCTGCAGTGAGCTTAGATCCTAAGAAAGTAAAATCTGTCACTGCTTCTACTTCTTCCCCATCTATTTTCCACGGACTGATAGGGCCTGTTGCCATTATCTTGGTTTTCTTGATATTGAGTCTCAAGCCAGATTTTTCAGTTTCTTCTTTCAACCTAATCAGGAGCTTCTCTAGATCCTCCTCACTTTCAGCCATTAGGGTGGTATCATCTGCATATCTCAAATTGTTGATGTTTCTTCCAGCAATTTTGATCCCAAATTGTGATTCCTCCATTCCTGCATTGCGCATTATGTGTTCTGTGTATAAGTTGAATAAGCAGGGTGACAAAATGCAGCCTTGTCTTACTCCTTTTCCTATTCCAAACCACTCGGTCATTCCATTTTCTGTCCTAACTGTTGCCTCTTGATTCATGTACAGATTTCTCATGAGGCCTATAAGGTGTTCCGATATCTATCTGAGGTAATTATAAATAAATAATACTTTTTGTTATCTTTCTAAATATCTTGTGAAGTGCTTAACTTCTTGGCTAGAATGGGGAGTAAAAGCCTTGGAGAACTTGCATTTCAAACTGAAGCTGCCTGAAAAACTGTCTCACTTTACTGCTGCTGCTTAAAACTTAACAGCCACTGCATTGGAGTAAGAATTGCAGCAACCACTGTAGCTGATGGGCATATGTTTCTTCCTATCTAATTTTCCCTTTATGTCCCCAGCCTTTAAATTGCCATATTACAGTGGTATCTCCGTTTACAAACATCTCGGATAATGAAATTTTCGGGTTATGAATGAAAATCCATTAAAAATAATGCCTCAGGTTATGATTTTTTTGGAATAGGAAACAAGTTTACACAGAAAACTGGTGCAGTACTAGAGTTGGACACTAGAGGACACTGTTTACAATGTAAAATACAGCAGTACCTCAGGTTACGAATTTTTCGCAATACAAAATGTCCCAGAGAACGCATTAAATTTGTAACCTGAGGTACCACTGGACTTGCTTAGCCGGGTACCCAGATTCCTCCCTTGCCTTTAAAAACTAAATAACCAGATGACCTAGAAGAAATCCTTAACCTTTCTTGACCCTTGCCCATCTTGTCTCTTTGATGTCACAAGGATCCTCCCCCTGGTCTCACAATTCGACCTTGAATCTCAGAGAATAGACTATTTCTGAACTGGCACCTTGTTGATGGGAAAAAAGCAGAAAGAAAATCTATGTTCAACAGCATAGCCTGTATTATAATAATTTTAAACCCATCATCATCATCATCATCATCATCATCATCATCATCATCATCATCATCATCATCATCATCATCATCATCATCATCATCATCATCATCATTCTTATTATTCTTATTATTATCGGCATCGGCGTTGGCGGCGTTGGCAGCGTTGGCATTGGTTTACCACATTTGTTACATTTACTTCTCAAGTTTCCCCAAAAGAGTCAAATACAATATACGGCTGTCCTCCTTTGCTCTTCATTCTCACATCAACCCATGTGAATTCCATGGCTCAGTCAGGCTGGGTGGGTTAGAACATGAATCTTTCAAGTCCCACTACAACATAATGGCTGGAATGTTGGAGCTAGAGTAGGCACATTAAATCAGCGAGGATTTGGTGAGTCAACTCTTCCATAAGTTCCTTTGCCCAAAAGAGCAACATTAGTTGTGACTTACTACTGGATTTCAGAAGTTATCTGCTATAACCACTCTAGGACCAAATTTCTGTTTAATTTGAAACAAGTCTATACACCAATGTATACAGAAATCAAGATTAGTAGACAAAACAGAACTTGGAAGAAATGAGTTTGTGAAAATAAACTTAACCAGTATTACTGTTGGAAAGTCACCCTGCCCTGTGTACCCCTCCCCTGAATCCTGGTCTAAAGGGGAGAATTTCTAGAAGTGATTTGTGAATTGATGCATATGTATGTTGTGTTAAGAATTATGCTCCCTTTGTATAGAAAAGGCAGAGTGTGCTTAGCCAAGAAATTCTATTTCTTTTAAAGTGCTTTAAACATTAGACTAGAAAACCAAATGACTTCTGCAGCAAATATGATACGTTCCTCCAGATTTGCACAGGTGCTTGCAGATTCTGCTGAATACCCTCTACAGCTAAGTACAAGATGAATGAACTGCCAAGGTGCTGCTGGCTGTTTCTCCAGCTTTTGGTTAGTAACGGCAGCAACATAAAAAAAAATTCCATAGTCATCTTTAGAGGGGAAAGTGAAAAGGTAAAATCAATGGGGCAATAAAAACAGCAATGTCTTTTTGTCACATTTTATGACCTCATCACAAAAAGGATCCTTAAGATTATTATTCTTTGCATTACCCTCATAATTGACTGGGCTTGGTCAGCTTACTCTTTCACATTATCTTTTGAACTGGTATATTTTACAGTATAGCTCTGTAATAGTCTTTTGTTGTTATAATGAAATCTATAAGTTTGATGCTATTAGGAAACTATATAAAGTCTGTTCCACCAAGGTCAGTCCAGGGTTTTCTCATACTGATTATACTGGAAAACCAGCCAATGCAATTTGATTATACAAGAGGATGATATTTTATTTTAGAGGGTTTCTGTATTGCTTTAGTGACATCAAATTTATCCCAGATTTTAGACTGCATACAGAATTTATGCCTTTAGCAAAACCTCTGGGTTATTCTGAGGATTCAACAGGAGCTTTCATATATTTAGCATATTCCACCACCACCACCCAGGAAGTCTTCTGCTCTGCTTATTGTTGATCAATGGCAGTGTTTCTCAATACCACAGGGACTTAAATTCCCAGAAGCTAGTACATTGGCTGATCAGTGATTTGGGGAATTGACTTAGGCTTCTGGGAATCGAAGCCCAAAAACCAAAGGTTGGGAAACACTGATCTATGGGTAATATCACAGCTTACCAAAGGGTTGTGTTGCATCTTTCCCATGGTGCATCTTAAAGGTCTATAAAACTGGCAGATTCTTCTTAGAACCTACTTTGGCCTTTCTCATTACAACCCCATCATAAATAGGAAACACATAGACATACCATACTCCAGGTCAATATCAGCATTATCATTTTTACTCCTCCAGTGGTAGAGATCTGCTATAGAAACCATCCTGCCCAGTTACTAATGGAAGTAACAAAGAGATGTGGATGAACTTGTAGGAGAATTTCTTTAGATACACAGGATACACACTAGTCTGATGCTTTACACTCTCTCTTTAATTTAGCCATGGAAGACCAAGGAAAAGTATAGGTGTATGAAAGGTAAGTGATTAGCAAGCCTGGCTTGTGACATTACGCAATGTTATTGCTGGTAACTTTTTGAAGCCAACAGTCTTAGCTTCCAATTCCCTGGCTTTGCTGGAAACAATAATGTAATAATTGTGTTCTGACAAGTTCCTTCTCATTTATGGCAGCACTTTCCAGGATTTTTTTTTAGATACTGGGTACTAGTAAGTGATCTTCTTCCAAGGTGTTCTGAGATTGTACAGCTTGCCCAAAGCTACACAAGCTAGTTCTTTTGGAGGCTCAATGGCAAACTGTTCCTGACCTCTGGTGCTACCCATTCAAACCAGGGGAAAATAGACTTAATTTTGGGCTTAAATTGATTATTGTTTCAGATGATTTTTTTTTGTTAAACTGGACCTTTAATATTATATTCCAGGAGTTCTCAACCTTTTAAAGCTGGGGGCTAGGTCACACTCCCTAATACAGCTTCAGGGGCTAGACAGCCATTTTGCCCTTCCTCCACCACATGGCACTTCCTGGTGTGATGGAGGCAGTGGGTCCACATGAAATGGTGCAACGGGCCACACCCGGCCTATGGGCGGCAGGTTGAGAATCCCTGCTCCATTCTATTTGACTGTCTTCAGCTTCAATGCATCCTGGTGGGATTTTGCAGTTGTTGCTCTCTCATTAACAGGGAAAGTTGACAGCAGCCCAGATGGGTGGGGTATAAATATAATAAACAAATAATGACTAAATAATTCATGGATATAGAATTCCTTTCCTCCTCCTCCTCCTCCTTTGCCAAAAGTAAAGCTTCAAGGTGAATTTGTTGGTTCTTTCTTGGGGCAAACATCCAAAGAATGCAACATGTTTCCTTAAGACAATTGAAATTTCTCAGGTGGGTTCTGTTAGCAATGATTATTTCCTCCTTAAAAAATTTTTTTTGGAATAGTAGCCATGTTAGTCTGTGGTTCAGGCAAGTCAGAAAACAAAACAAAATAAACAAAATAAAATAAAAAATAAAGTAAAAAAACACTGTATCACTTTAAAGACTAGCTGCTATATTTTTATTGTTAGCTTTCGTGGATCAAGTCCACTTCTTCAGGCCTTTCCTCCTTAAAAGGTGCACAGCTTTGTACATTTTAAAGAAACTTCCATAGGCCAAAATCCTACTAGCAATTTTTGCGAGTCAGTGAAATTGTGTAAACCAGCCCCCCCACCCACCAACGGTGGCAATTTTTCACTAATTAATAAGATACCAGTCATGTTCTTGGTGATGGCATTATGATGATGGATTAGATCAGGGGCACCCAACCTGCAGCCTGTGAGCTCTTTCTGTGCAGCCCACCCCTCTGTTTGTTTATTGCCTCAAGGCATTTTCCTTCAGACCCACATTATTCTTCCTGCTTCAGGTGATGACATCTACTACTGTTTTCTCCTTGTCCCTTTTGTAAAAAAACAAAAACAAAAAAACAATAGCAACCTTGTGTCTTCTGGTCTCCATGGTTCTTCTGGTCAGCTCCCTTTTCGTCTTATCCTCCATATTAGCATTGGAGCCATTCTGGGTGCTTTGCTAACCAGCAGAGCTCCGGTACATGTAACATTAACATTCCTTCATTGACCTATGAAAGTTTACTTTTGATCTAAATTGGTAGGTTATTAATTTTGTTACATTTTGATTAAAGATGGGGATTCTCAACCTGTGCCCCATGGGCCAGATGTGGCCCACAGCACCATTTTATGTGCCCCACCACCACCTCCACCATACCAGGAAGTGCCATGTGGTGGAGGAAGGGCAAAATGACTGTCCAGCCCCCAAAGCTGTCTGAGGGAGCACGAGCCAGCCCCCAGCTTAAAAAGGTTGAGAACTCCTGCTTTAAGACATAGTCCTCTTTAAGCATTGCATATTCTAAGGCAGCTCAGGGTTAGGGACCACTGGATTAAATTATCTCTGTTTTAAAAAGTGTATTTTAATATTTTTAATGCTCATTTTTGTTTAGTTTCCCCCCTTCAAAGGCAAATCAACAGATTTATAGGCAAAGAAATTGTTTTCTATTATTCATTAAATTCAGATTGTACTGTGATATGCTTTTAAGTCTAGATTAGTTTTATGGTTAGCATTTTAGTTCTGTGCGCATTATCGGCAGAACCCTGTTGGGGATTTACATGTGTAAGTAAAATAATTTAAATCATTACTGCCCAATAATGTAGTAGGGATTGCATTCCTTGTCACACACCTGGCTTTCAAGAGGAAGTGAAATTCCAGTGGCTGTGAAGAAAGAAGAGCCAGGCTGCATTTTTTTAAAAAAAAGAAGGAACCCAAATGAATCACACCAGCTGTCCTTTTTAAACTCCCTTATTCACTCTCTTCCCTGAGGCTGCTTTAGGGAGCCTCTCTGTTAGCTTGCAGGACTCGAGCTTGCTCCAGGCAGATGCAAAAAAAGGGAGAAGAATCAAACAGAGCAGCTTGCTCTTCAGAAGGCCACTTCCTTGGCCAGAAGCCATTCTCTCCTCCTGTCACCTTAAACCCTGCCCCCCAAACTCTCCCAAAATTGCACTCTTTGTTATGACCTAACCCTGCCATTTTTATTTATCCATTTGTAAGCTTGTTTTTCTTTTCCTCCTGGACATCCAGAAACACTCAAATACCATCACAAACCCAAATTAAGAATGGGAAGCAGAATCTCCACTCGGGTACTAAATTGTGTGCCTTTATTTAGGCACAACCAGAATCTCAGTGGCTCAGGGTCTCTGGGACTGTGGTGGCTTAGTGATAAAGATGCTGGTGACTGGAAGATCAGCAGTTCAAGACCTGAGTGCTGAATGACAGAGTGAGCTCCCATCTCTGTCCCAGCTCCTGCCAACCTTGCAAGAAATTGCAGGTAGATAAATAGGCACCACTTTGGTGGGAAGATAACAGCATTCCAGCATTCCACCTGCCTCAGCATCTAGCCATGCCTGCCACATGACCATGGAGATGTCTGCAGATGCCGACAGCACTGGCTCTTTGACTGTAAATCAGGGGTTCTCAATCTTTTTAATCCATGAGCCAGACCACACACCCTCAGCTGAGTGGGCCAGACTGGTGGTTCCCCCTGCCATAAACGCTGCCATAAATGCAACAGTGGCAGTCGTAAATACATTTACAACAGCCACAAGTGCATTTACGGCACAATTACAACAGTCATGGGCACATTTACGGCATGTTTACAACAGCCACAGGTGCATTTACAGCTGTGCTAAATATGTCCATTTCTGCTTCGGGTGGCATGGTGGTGGCAGGCCACATGAAATGGTGCCATAGGCTGGAGCTTGAGAAACCCTGCTGTAAATGAAGATGAGCACTGAAACCTAGAGTCAGATACAACTAGCTTTCAAGCAAGGACGATCTTTACCTTTACCTAGAGCAGTGATGGCAAACCTTGGCACACCAGCTGTTCTTGAACTTTAATTTCCAGAAGCCCTGATCAGTAGGAGGGCTGACTTGAGCTTCTGGGAATTGAAGTACAAGAACACCTGGAGTGCCAAGATTCATCATCATGGACCTAGGGTGTAAGTGCACATCAAACTGTGACGGGGAAATGCCTGTGAATCTTGGGAACTTTACAAACGAGTGGCCAGCTTATCATTTCCCTCATAATTGAAAAATGTTTTACTCCAATTCTTCCGTTTTCTTCTTTGTGTTCCACTGAAGAGTGGACATCACCATGACCATTATGACTTTGGATGCAGCAGCTTGAAAACATGTTGTGTTGCTTCCAAATCAATCTGCCAGGTTCTATAGCCATTAAGTTCTTCTCCTCCTTCCTGAATTTCACTTCCCTAGACAGTTATTGTAACAACTGTTTCCCTCTCTCTTATCTGATCATAGTTGTCTTCATCAACTTTCTTCATTTTATCTGTTTCAAGATTTCTTGGTTCTTATTAAATTCCCTTAGAATGTCTTCACTGACATCTTCTTGATCCAAATAATTCTCAGAATCTTGTGATAAATCCACATTTCATACAGGAGAAATAACAATACATACTGCCACGTAATACTGAATTCTGAAAGCCAGTTTTAAAGTTTTTATTACATTATGGATCTTAAGAAAGCAGCTCCAGGCCATTCTTAGTCTGACATTGATTACATAGCTTTCATCCCACTGTTAAGTCAACCAAATTCCAAGGTACTTAAATTTGTCAGCATGCTGTATGCTTTTATTTTGAATCTTTAACTGCATTTCTTGAGTTGCAAGCTTTTTATTATGGTTTTCTTACCATTCATTGTTGGATTATGTCCATTACTTATTCACTGTACTGAGTAACCTTTTCAGACCATCTCTTCTCTCTACACTGAGTCTTATCTGGAATATGCTGTACTAAGGCATAGGCTTTGGTGGCTTGCTTTGGTTCTTTATTCTAAAGCAGTGGTTCCCACATGGGGACTCCAATTCCCAGAAGCCTAAGTCAGTACATTGGCTGATCAGTGCTTTGGGGAATTGACTTAGGCTTCTCGGAATTGAAGCTTCAAAACCAAAGGTTCTAAAGCAAATATCTGAATGAAACACATCCATTGGGATATTCTGCAGAAATTAATCTGAACAAAGGATGGCTGTAAGAAATTTGTGAAATTAATAATCCGATAAGAAGATTTACAGATTTTGTTTGCATTATGGACCAAATAGTCCCTGATCAATAATCCTTCCCATAGCTATTAACCTGAAAAAAAATATTTCTCCAAAAGGGAATTCTACAGAAAACAATCCTGCTATAACATTTTCCTTTTAAAACAAAATCCTTCACCTTGTTTACTAAAAGGAAATGGAAAGTGTAATGATTACATTGAATCACAAAGGTCTAACTTCAGCATTACAGTGGCACCTCACTTAAAGAGCATAATACGTTCCACAGGATTGCTCTTTAAGTGAGTTTGCTCTTTAAGAGAAACACCATTGTAAGTGACCAATTGTGTGTGTGTGTGTGTGGGGGATTGTGAACACCAATTTAGTTGTTAAGTGAGTTTTTGGTGAGTTTTAGTTGTTAAGCAAGGCCACCATTCAGAGAAAATTCTGCTCTTTAAGTGTGTTAGTCTCTAAGCGAGGCACTCTTTATGTGAGATTTTACTGTATTCTAATAAATTGTTTCCCTGGCAAGTGCAGTTCAAAACACAGCAACCAATCAACATCACTAAAACAGTTTGGAAGTACCTTTTCTATTTGAAAAAATAACAGCTTCCACTCTTATCTCTTCTAGACCTGATGTCTCATCTCTTCTAGACCTGGCGCTAACTTTTCCAGTAGCTTCACAGGTTTGATCTTAAATTCTCATGCTGAACCACATCTACTCTATCCCAATGTAACTCTGCTGCCTTGTACAGAGCATACCTTGTTGTCCTACAGTATCGCTACCTGCCAATGAATTCTTAACAGAGTTACATGTTGAAGAGTTACATAAGACCTATAGGGATCACAAGTAATTCAAGCCCCTTCTGATGAAAGCCAAGCCACTGACAAAAAGCTCTGTGTGCATTTCAGGTATGTACAACCTAGCTTTCAAAAGGGATGGAGGAAAGGCTGCAGCTCAGAGCTACATAGTTTGTATGCAGCAGTTCCCAAGATCAATGCCAGGCATCTCCAGAAAGGAGTGAGGTGACAAAAATTTCTGACTCATTGGTGAGCCACAAGTAATACATGAAGAATAAAGAACTGAAAGCTAGCTGTCCTGGTATGCAGAGATTCCTGGTGATCTTGAGCTTTCCTTAAAAGACTTATAATAAAGGGGGGGGGGGAGACGCAAACACAGTGTGTTACCATGTGTTCTCATCTACATGTTTCAAACCATCCATGTGTATCTGAGCAAAATGTACAGACTGTTTACCCAAAAGGCATAGTGTGTTGCTGCATCTCTGGTGCACCCAGCTGACTTGAGTTAGAAAAAACACCCCATAGTCAATCAAGCAAGAGTCTAGAATGCTAAATTTAACTCTAGACTGCCAGTTGTAATGAAATGTTCTTGTTTTCTCCAGCTGCACTCTTCTGTGTCACCCTGAAGCTGGCTCCAAGAGATCTATCAGTCTTCACACACACACGCACACACTATGCTAATCCAGGTCTATCTCAGGTAATATTTGCTAGATGTTTATGGTATCCTTCTTAAGATAAATCAAGAGGAATCTGTCATTCTCCTTACTATTGGGGAAAAAATCTTTTCAGTTAGAATGTTGGAAACAATTTCCCTATTCATATATTGTCTCAAGAAAAAAAAAAGGCCTTATATGTTTAAAGAGAAAAAACTGAAACAGACTCTCCTGTTCATGTTTTTGTTCTTTTCTCAATTACTAAAAGGCAGTCTCATAAACATAAATTATTTGTATTAACAAAAGAGGGGTACATGAAAGTTTCACTTGTGTCTTTTACTGTTTCATTTAACCTTTCTTTCACCCTTTGACTGTCATATTGCTCACATTTTTTCCATTCAATCCAATCATGAGGGCTGTCATCAGCAGCTAATCCAAACCTCCAGAAAGGGGCAGCAGGAATTTTGAATCTGTAAATGGGCCTAAACTGGTTTATTTATTTATTTATTTATTTATTTATTTATTTATTTATTTATTTATTTATTGGATTTCTTTACCGCCCTACTTGGTATGACCAACTCAGGGCAGTGTACAACACAATATACAGTCAAACAATAAAGTCCTAACATAAGACACAAATAACATACAATATGAGGGGAAAAATATATCACAATATAATAACAAAATAATAATAGCAAAAATTCCATCCAGCATTACAAATATAATCAAATATCATAAATACAAATAGTAAATATCACAAATACAAATACAAATATCATCAAACATTCTCAAATATAACGTACGCCCACCAAAAATCCTCTCACCACCGCCACCACTGCAGGTGGTCTTTTTATCGGCCTCCGGTTGAAACCCGGTGAAGAGTGCTCTGTCTTAGTTTAAGTTTTTCTTTGTGAGTATATGAGCTCTTGGATTGGGGGTTAATTGTGCTTTCTGCCTTTATTTTCTGGCTTGATGTGCAAGGTTTTTGTTTGTTTGTTTGTTTGTTTGTTGTTTGCTATTCCCCCATTTATATTTATGGGAGGGGTGCTTTCTCTGCTTGATTGAATTGTTGGAAGTTGTTTATTTGTTTGTTTGTTTGTTTTTTTTGCTTAATTTTTTGTATATTTATTCTGGAATATCCTTGCCAGGTTATCCTGCTATGGTAATAGAGTAGACCACACTGCCAGTGACCCAACGCCGATTGTCAGATAGCGGTGAAATATCTTGGCAACCCTGAGGATTAATAGCCTTGGGTGGCAAAGTCCATAAGGAAGGACGATGGTCTCCAAATGGATTAAATCCCACTTAAATCCATCTTGATGGGTGGCAACAGCTTCATCAATACTGACCTGGGGCTGAGGAGGACTTTGCATGCCGAAAGGACTCCGGACCAGAAAGCGACTTACAGAATTGGATCAGCGGTACGGGGGTCATGCTGCGATGCAAAAGGCAAATGAAAGGCCACTGCATTATATTCTCAGGACAATCTTTATGGCTGATCGCCATGATGATTGCCAATTGGATTTGACAACAACAACAACAAGATTTATTCTGGTAAAGGTATATATTTTGGTGGGGAGGGTTCAGAATGTCTTGTTTTCTTTTATGGCAATGAGCTGACAAAGTAGTGGACTTTGTTACTATAGCAATGTGCCACTGTGCAATGTTGATGCCTGCAATGGTCTGATGATTACTTTTTTTAGTGTACTGGTGCCTGTGCCTTCTCTTTGAGTAGATTGTTTCTCTGTTGCTTTTGCCTTAGCAATTAAAGCAAACATTTGGATTTATTATCTTCAGATTAGGAGGAAAAGTAGAAGCTTAAGCTAGTAGTAAAAAGTTTATTTGGAATATGAGCAGCAGGGACCTTCAAAAACATATGCTGGAAAGTAGACGAAAGTTAAAAACCAATTCATTACTTGTGTTACAGTCCTCCTGCATCTTCATGAGTCTTTCTATGACCATGCTGTAATTTATCCCATATTGGACACATTGTAGTTTCTGGAGTAAGCAATATTTCCACAGAGAGAATGTACACAATCTTTAATGTGTATTATGTGCTAACAAGTCCCATCTGACATAGTGACCCTTAAAAGTTTCTCAAGACGTCATTCTCAAGTTAATGAAGTATTTAAGGAATTGTTTTAGCAGTGCCAAGTCTGGAATTCAAACTCAGATCTCTTGATTCCAAATCTGTCATTGTACACAACAGTGGGAACCCAAGATTTTTATTACTCTGTACAATTGAATATAGAAACAGGCAGATTTAGAGCAATTTGAATCAGCTCCAAAGCTAATCAGACTGCTCCAATCAAATCCAAATCTGTTCAAGTTGCTTTAAGTCTCTGGCAATTTGGATACCTAACAAAAGCCCGAAAGTATTTTCCCAGAATACTGAAAAAAACACCATATAGAAAAAATGTCAAGGAAGTTATGGAGCTGGTGGGAGAGAAGCTGGACTTTGCTCTCCCTCATTGTCTTGGACAAGAAACTCAACATATATATTTGCATTGCTAATTTGTAGGTTTTTAAATTTTAATTTAAGTAGTAATCTATTCTTTGAGGAACCAATATCACCTCAATTACATCGTGACACTTTTCTTTCCCCTTTTAGCTTCCAATCTGGGCTGGGCAGGAATCCCACCAGGACTCTTGGATTACAGTTTTGGGGAGGGAGACAAAAACTTTGTTGATTTGATAATAGCCTTGGGTTTTACTGGTACATGCATTTCTCCTTCTTCATCCTATCAATACCCCATAGAGAGAGATTTTGACACAGTAATTGTAGCACTGATTAAAGAAACCTCTGGCTTAACATCATTCACATCTCTAGCCAAACATTCAAGTTAGACTCCATTTGCCAAGGCACACAACACACAAGGCCCTCCTCCAATATCTCATTGTTGACCTATAGCCTTTGTTGTATGAGGTACGCAACTCAGCTTAATTTCCTGAATCCAGACAAGGGTATTGTTATTGTTGTGGTAGTAGTAATTTACATTTAAGGGGGTAAACTCTTCCTCACTTTGTCATAGGATGAAAGGACAGAGAAGTGTAATATTTCCTAGCTTAATGCTAAGGTAAAGAAAAGGGTCACCCTTGCTCAAAAGCCATTTGTATCTGACTCTGCAGATTTTTCCCATGGACACGAGGCAGGCATGACTAAACAGTGGAGTGAATGGAACACTGTTTACCTTTCCACCAAAGTGGTACCTACACTAGTACCTCAGATAACATTATGACTTGATTCCACAAGTCATAACATTATCCAGTTTTTAACGGAATGCATCGCACAACATTTTAAAAAAGCACTGTTCCCTTTCCTTTTGCTTTCTCCCAAGGGGCACACAGTCAGACACAGAGGATCACAGCTCTGATTGTCAGCATGCCTCCTTGGGAGAAGGGGGACACCTGCATGCTTTCTCCCAAGGAGGCACACAGAGCTGTGATCCTCTGTGTCTGTGTGCCTCCTTGGGAGAAAGAGAGCAGGCGCCCCCTCCTCCCAAGGAGGCATGCTGACGATCAGAGCTGTGATCCTCTGTGTCTGACTGAGTGCCCCTTGGGAGAAAGAGAGCAGACACCCCTCTTTTCCCAAGGAGGCACGCTGATGATCAGAGCTGTGATCCTCTGTGTCTGTGTGCCACCTTGGGAGAAAGAGAGCAAGTACCCCCCCCCTTCTCCGAAGGAGGCATGCTGAAGATCAGAATTGTGATCCTCAGTTTGCCACACCTCAGGGAATTTGAGGGAAACATTTGCATCACACAACATTATCCAATGCAAATGCTTGCCTCAAAATCCCCGACATTATCTGATTTTAGCATTATCAGATGGAATTGTTATCCGAGGTATTACTGTATTTATCTACTCTAATTTCTTGCTTTCAAACTGCTAGGTTGACAGGAGCTGGGACAGAGGTGGAAGCTCACTCTGTCATGCAGCACTCAGGTCTTGAACTGCTGACCTGCCAACCTTCCAGGAATCAAGTTCAACATCTTAACCACTAAGCCACCACAGTCCCTGTTAATGGTAAGGATCATAACAAATTAACTGTTGCTCTCTTTACAGACTTTGCCCTGGTGAGAATAATGTTTTGCACCAAATTTTCATTTCATTTCATTTCTCCCCCCCTTTTCCTTTTTTTCTTTTTGCAAATTTGCACAATTGACTCAATTGACAAACTTCAGAATTTCCCCAAATAAGGAAGACTTCCTTTTTTGGAGGCGGGGGGAATTTGAATCACAGGATGGGTTGTTTGTAGTCTCCTGAAGAATCAACCAATCCTTCTCTGCTTGTTGTGTGTGTGTGCCTTGCTTTCCCAAATGAAAAATAGAGACATTCTGTGCAGATTAGGAAGACCCAGTGGGATCTAGTTTCTCATTTTTCATCTGAAGGCAAGTTATGTCATATAGGTTTAAAATTTCTCCTTGAAGTGGCTCATCCTATCAGGATAACCTACATCAATGACAACAAGGAATTCAGTGAGTATTTCTCCCCCCCCCCCCATCAATAATGTGGTGGACAATTCAAACTTGAAAGCCTCCAGCCTTCATTATGGAATGCCACAGCAAGAATGGGAAATGTACAGTCCATAAACTGAACGAGCCCCTTCCCCATGCCTTTATTTGTGCTGCCAATGCCCCTAACTTTGTTGTAAAAACTCAAGTATTCTCTTTCCAGAACCAGCTTCCATGGGATGCTATTTTCTAGAAGAACGAACCTTTCCACAGTTTTGTATGGGAGTGGAAAACGGACTTCTTCTTTTTTAAAAAAATCACAATGGTTTTGCTGGAAGGAGCTGTTGTAACTCAAAAGGGTTCTGGAGCTGCTGGGAAAATGGCTCCACAATTGGTTTTCCTGCTCTGGGACACTGAAAAAAGGACAGGATCAATCATCAATATTGCTTAATGTGGCTCAACCTTATTATTTGGAAGTAGTATTGAAGTGGCAACAGACTTGCTCATTATGGCAATGATATTTATACACATTATATAGATCTATTTGTCAGACAGCGGCCATCTCTGTAAGGGCTCCTCCCTCTAAGTTCCTGAGACCTCGCTCATTACTGGACCTTTTTTAACCCTTACCTTCCACCTTTGAGAGAGCCAAGCTGCATAGAAAGGAACTCTTACTATGCTCAGGCAATAGAGCAAAACAAGGGAGGATTCTGGTAGCGTAGCTTTGTGTGTGTGTGCCAATAAAAGAACAATGATCTTCAGAGAGAAAGAGCTGCTTTATTCTTCAGGTTCATGTAGGATAGTCCATGGAAAACGTAGATATTAAAAGGTCAGTAACAGATATCAGTCCAGGTAACAGTCCACGGGTTAAGTAATCATATTGAAAACAAAAGAATAGTCCCACACCATAGCCAGGGTCTTAAGCCATTGAAATCCAAAATCGAAATAACTAACTTCTCTGCAAAATGGAGATTCTGCAGTCAGGTGGGCTAACCTTGGCCAATCAGGGAACAGAGGAAAACTTTCTCAAAACAATAGATTGTTTACACACATGTACAGTGAATGTTCTAGTGTGTAGACAAAACATGAAACTCAGCTAGCTAGGGAGATAAGGAATACTGGAAAACAGGCAGTCTTGTGACACAGCCTTGAGACACAGAGAAGACAAAGGATTTTTTGAGGCCTAGGTAAAACTACAACCTCAAGCCTTGGGAAACATGAGGAAATATGTCGTTTCCTGACACCATTTAAAAGTGAAAACAGGGAATTTAATTTTTTAAAAAAGAATATTGTCTATAATATACCAAATGCCCACCTAGACTTTTAATTCTTTAAAAAGAAGCTTGCTCCTTTTTATTCCTCATAAATCAATGTCAGTGACAATAAAGCACAAAGGAAAGTCATACTGGCCAAAGTAATAACTAAAAGCTGATCAGCCTGTGTTATTAATTCAATCGGAGTTTTTATCACTCAGCAGGAATTTTCTGAGGACTTAATATTCTCTTATATAAAAGAAATGGGAAAGAGTGATTGAAAATGATTAAAAAATATAATTGGAGGAAAATATTCATTTCAGTCATAAATGGAAATTGGCAATGAATGAACAATCAATTTCACCATGTGCTCAAGCAATGCTATTTAAGAACAAATATAGCAAAGATTAGAATATGCTGAAATAGATTAGGGGTGGAAAATTGGGCACAGAGAGACATACAGGTATCTTAATTTCTGATTAGGTACTTGGAAAAGCTGAGCAATTCCATTATGGTTAAATTGTCCTTACATCTGAAAATGTAATGCTGTTTTAAACAGATGAATGGTTGTATGACTTTTCCAATGGGATCCAATATTTGAAAAAATAAAATTCAGTGGATAACAGCTAGAGAATACTTAAGGAGGCGTGCAAAATGTTCCTTAGCCCTTCTGGTCAGAAAACACTATAAGTAATTCCTTGTTTTAAATTACATGTTTGATTTCCAACCACCATCCCTGTGCTAAATTGTCACATGTTTATTACCGGTACATTCCTTTCTTAAAACAGGTTTAACATTGTGAATCATTGCCAATGTTGTTCTCCCATTTATATAAAAGAAATCATGGCAGCAATGGGATCATGGACTTAAGCTGAAAGGGCTGCTTAAATTCTCTTTCTTGCATGGCCTTCCCTCCAAAAAAGCTTAATTTTCCTGTGATTAGCACAACATTGGGACAGATATGCCTATCAAAAAATAGCAAATATGACAGACCACACTTAATTGCAAGAAGACACACACTTCAAACATTCATGAGTCTGAATGGCAATTTCAGAAAAATAAAATGGCCCCAAACCCTGTGGTCACTGTCCTCATCTACACATTTATTTTTGCCAGTGGACAATTATAAGCAGTGGATGGGCTGTTTGTGTCTTTATTTGGTGCTTGCTCTCTGTGTGAGTCCATGCTGATTTCCAAGAAGAAAGATCTAGTTTTGTCTAGCTACCTTTCACAGAAATTATTGTGATCTGCATTGTTCTTGGTTAGAGGTGAGGAATTGGCTTTATAAATTCCTCATCAAGATATTTCATGAGTGAGAAATCTGGCAGACACTTTCACAACTCAAGCCATAGCAGATTCTGGACTTGGAATTCAGTATGTTTAAATATTAAACAAGATACCAACTTATATGTTTTAAAAGATGAAGTGCTAAGAACATATATAATCGGAATAATGCATACAAAGATGCTTTAATTAAGGAAATATGTTTAGTCATAAATAAATGAGTACACTAGGTTAAATACCTAAGAAATATGCTATACCAGTGGGAAAAATGCAAAAAAGTGGTCAAGGTGAGGAATAAAGTATTTTTTTCTTAACCTGAACCTTTAGCTCAGTTGAACTGAAACATAAATTGAATCCTCCTTTGCCTCTGAATCCACAAACCCAAATAAATTGATGAATTTGATTTTAGCCTGCTTTTATTTCAGTCTAAACAGATTTGTGCAGAGGTTAGCATTGCTGGATCTCAGAGCACCAGCTGGAGTCTTGGGAAATTACTATGCTTCTATGGGTCTTAGGAACAAATCTAAGGGCAAGTGGCACTTGGAGGAAGAACAAGATTGAGTTTTGCAAATAAATGACCTAAGTGTCATTATGACCACCCCCACCCCCAAACTCACTTGGCCTTAGGGCTCAATGGCTCAATGGCTCAGGTCCAAGGTATTTCAATGTGTTTTATGCTCATGGAATGCTAGCATACCTATGCAGGATGCAAACCTCAGTGAGAAGGGTAATCATACCATCTCTGGGCTCAATTTTCTGCTTGCCCACTTTTCAAAGGAAATAGGAGGCTTTCCATTGAATTAAATAAAACGTTATTATTGCAAGAAGTATTTAATTTGATTGAAAGTCTCCTATTTCCCCCCCTTCAGATTTTGAGGCTCCCTAGGGTTCTCTTTTGATCCTGGGGAAGCCTATAATAATTTTAAAAACTGCCATCACTGGTCATGCAGCCAGAATTGGGATTGCTGTTGCCGATCCAGTGACGTTTGGCTATTTAAGTCTTCCACCCTCAAGCCAAGGCTCCCAAAAAATAGTCCTAGGAAACACTGGAACATGAGAGAAGGATGGGAAGTTTTCCATTCAGTCCAATCAAATATTACTATCACATGCTGATGATATCATTCTAGCTGTGCAGCACAAAGGCTGGCCATGAGAATTTCACTTGTATCTCCCTCCAGCTCCTTGTTTCTGTATTACTTGGCTAACTATAGTTTATTCAACAAGGTAGACCAATTTATCCAGACTATCTTCTGTCCAATTCTACAGTCAGCTAGTCCCTCTGATGACTCTTGCCTGCCCTGCAATGTTGCATAACTAAGAAACTTAGTAAGGATCAAGACTCTCAAACTACCAAGCCAACTCACCTGTTTCTCTGATTTCACTTATCCTATTCAATTAGATTTTCAATTTGCTTGTACTAATTCATAAAAACCTCACATTTTTTATCTTAATCAGTTGGGAAAGAATGTGAAGTTTTAAAATATCAAGCCCAGGAGTGAGTGACATTGTTGCTCCATGATATAGTTATTTGGATGGAGCAAAAAGAAATTTGACTAGAGCAAAGTGTTCCTTCAAAATTTAAGAGGCAGTCATGAGAAGGAAATGGTTAAAAGCAGTTCCATTTTTTTATGGTGCAGATGCAGTTCCTCTCATTTCAACCTAACATGTTTGAAAGCAAAGGACACAACTCCATTTTTTCTGACACTTATCTTTTGAAAGAAAAAAGTAACATAAATGGACCTTTCATATCTAAGAACCAAACATGGCTTTACTCAGGCTTCCCTATTACTTTCTCAAACTGAGTCATGTAAATATAGATTAAACAACAGCCAAGCCAGCATATATCTTTGACTAACTCCACATGTTGCTGAAATTGGATCTGATAGCTTTTCAAACAAACAAACAAATAAACAAACAAACAAAGTCATAAGCACTCTTCTCGAACTCCTCTGTTTAAACAGACTCAGACAGGATGGGAATAGGCTTATTAACTCTTTCTCTTCTAGTGTGAAGTTGCCTTCACTGTGAATTACAGCAACAGGAGCCATTTTTTCAATAAGAAAAAAGATGACATGCTGATGAAAATAGATAAAGAACTTGGAGTCATATGTGGTCTTTCCCCTAATGGGCAGGGCTAAGTGACTAGCTTCCAGGCAGGTAGAGACCAATAGTTTGTGGATTTATTGACCAGAACCTTTCTAAATTTTGTTCACTAGCATAAAATGCAACATTGTAAATCACAGTAGTGAATTACCACTAAGTAAAGAATCACTATTTGCATTGCTCATCATATGCCACATCTTAGGATCCACATGTGATGAGGAATATAGCAAGCAACTTATTAATTGGTGATAATTTTTTGATTGTGGTTTACACCATTGTAATTATGCCACCATACATAAGCAATAGAATTCTGGCCATTAATTCTAAACGTTTTTATTATTGTTTCATGTTGATGTGATTTTATGGTCTAATTTGTAATTATCATGTTTAAATGTTTTGGGTAATATCTACTAGTGGAAGGACTGATACAAATGTACGGAGTGAAATCGTGTTGTTTAAGTTAGACCTATGTAAAGAGCCCTGTTGGTGCAGTGGTTACACTGCTGTACTGCAGCCAAAATGTTGTGAGTTTGATCCTGGCAGTCTTCAAGGTTGACTCAGCCTTTCATCCTTCTGCGGTTGGTAAAATGAATACACAGCTTGTTGGGGGCAAAATGCAAATTACCTGTAAACCGCCCAGAGAGTGCACTAAACATTATGGGGTGGAATGTACGTGTAAACACTACTGCTGTAAAGGGCAATGGTGTTACTAGCAGGGAAAGATTTGTGGTAATGGAAGACTTCCACCTCCTGTTCTGCAGCTCCCACACCTTCCTTTTGGTCAAATAGATTATTCATGAATCAGTTAAACTGCGGTACAGAAGGAGGAAAAGATTCTCGTCAGTGACATTATCATCCTTTTGCAGGTGTAATTTACACAATGGAATTAGGGCATGATGCCGATGACGCCAACGTCGACGACAGCAATATAGAGTTTGACAATGGAAAACAGGGGAGAGCTGGCATCATATAGAAGAATATAGAAATTAGAACATTTGAGTAAGATAGGAAAGTAAGAAAGATATGTCACTGCAGCAGTGGCTGAAGAAGTAATGCTTAGGATAAAAATATGATTTCTCCATACAAAAGCAGAGTGGGATTTCTTGATTTATAGTCCCATTTATTCAATGGATCTACACTAGCTGGAGATTAACAATTGGAACAAGTGAATTAGCCCAAAATTATATAGAGAGAGGAATATATACATAAAGGAAAGTTTGTAAAATAAAGTTTAAAACTGATTTAGGCTTATCACTCACACAAACCATTGCTTCTATTCAAACAGTTTTTTAGAAAATGACAGGACTTTTGCAAAGTATGGGATGAAATTGTAAGAGACAATACCAAATGAGAATGAAAGCTCAATCCTTTTAATGCTATTTAGGGGTATAAATCTTGCTGTCAACATTTAGGACCAGGATACAGCTTGATTAGAGATGCAGGCATAGATTGCAGCTGCAATATTCTGATCAACATACAAGTCACTTGCCAGCTTCAGACAAAGGAAATCAATTGCAAAATATGAACCAGGTCTCTATAATGCTCTAGTCTAAATGAAAAGAGGGGGGGGGGAGAATCTTGTTATATCGAAATATTGGGTAAACTCCAAATTGTCCAATGGATTATAAATTACCCGTGGGCAGATTGAAAGTCAAAAGAAGCATTTTAGCTATAGCTAAATGAGAACAAGGAATGCAGCCAGCATGCTATTTGAAATATATAGTAGGCTGAGAAGGGCAAACTGATATTATTGGTAATGAAGACCCATGATCCAGTTGTCAAATGTTAAAAGTCAAGTAGGTCCACTTCTCTCTCAGCAATCATCTTGAATAAAGCTGGAATCTGGTTTACATCTGTGGAAGGAAATAGTATGTTAAGAAGAACCGTACTTATCTTCTGGAAGAATAATAAGAAAACTTTGTCTTTGAATTCTAACACTTCTACATCAGAAACTACAGGGGGCTGTGATGTTCTCTGACAAGACAGATATGTGTTGCAAATTTACAGCATGTGCTTGATGACTCAGTCTAAGTCCAAAGCACCTGTTTGCCAGCTTATGGGTAAGGCCTATAATTGTGATGGGGTGGGGAAATGCTATAACTGCAACCTCCTAAATCAGGGGTTCCCAACCTAAGGCCTGTGGGCCAGATGTAGCCCCTGGTTCCATTTCATGTGCCCCCCCCCAACTCCTCCAAGGGCATTCAAGAAACAAAATGCTCACCCTTTTGAAGCTATCAAGGCAAATGGCCACCCCCATCATGCAGGCAGGGCAAAATGGCCATCCAGTCCTCAAAGCTGACTGAGATAACGTGACCTGGCCTCCAGCTCGAAAAGGTTGTGAACCCTGCCCTAAATATTCCACCATCCATACATTAGTTTGATCTTTGGTCATTGAACTTCAAGGATGGAAGAGGAAGGTGAGCTGAACTGTTAAGTGTGCAAAATATATATTCCTGGAGTGATGGCTGGCTCTGATCTTGCAAAAGCCCAAACATTTGACATAACTAGCCAATACAATCCTTTAACCCCCTTTTACAGTATTTAATGTGAGCTGCTGATGGCATGATTTCCTCCTGAAAAAAGGACATTTTCTAATTTAAATACACCCCCCCCCCCAATGAAATATGTTGGCTTACTATAATCCTTTTTTAGAGCGGAACACTTCATTCATCTCAGCCTGTCAAGTTCTGTGTACTCCCTCTGGAGGGAAATCTCTGCTCTGCAGCTCAATTTCCTTCCACCATTGGTGTGGGTGTGGGGTAGTGGTTTACTATAAAAGCGTTTCAAATGAATTGAACAGCTTGAGTATGTGAAAGGATATAATAACATGAGTACTGGGAATAAACCAGCTTGGATCTTCTAATATGTTTTCTTAGAATATTTTGTATATGGCACAAATAGCTTTGTAAATAAGCTTCTAGTGTATTTCAGGAAGGGATGTGACTCGGGGAGCTGACAATTTTATCACTGCTGCATTAGTGAGTTCTGGATAGGGTGGGATGATTTTATAGCTGACAAAAGGTCTCCTAGGCTTCTTCTCCATCTGTGAGGAAAGAAGGATATATATTGGTACCCATTTATAGCTGTTGTATTAAAATAAAGAAGGATATGTGAAAAAGTGTAGGCACAAGATCCTTTGGAAGAGGAGATGTTTAAGAATTATTATTTCAGAGACTAATATTTTCTTTGGGTAATGTTGGTGATTTTCTTTGTCCTCCAAATCTAGGTCAGGTGTGCAACTACCAAAATGAAGGCAACTTTTGGTGACTTCATTCTGCAGTTCCTTTCTCCTGACCTAGTGTGAGAAAGATTAGCAGGCAACACAAGGCAACCTTGTGTTCAAAAATACCAGTCTTTGAGGAGGTTCTTTCTGTGTTGGTGTTACAGGCATCCTACATGCTTCATATATCTTGCCTTGTTATGTTAATGCAGTCGGGACATGAGCCACAAAACCATCATGTAACATACACTAATTGTATGGAAGTGATGCATGAAATATTGAGGTTGTGCTCATATTTAAATGGGGTGATGCCATCAGCTGTGCATCACAAGTGGACAATTGAAGCAGCTTTACATATGGAACTGGGTTTCAGTCTGTCCAGAAAATATTTCCTCTGCATTTAAACAGTGGGCAAAGTAATGTGGATTCAATGAGGTCTGAAGGAGATTGCAGTGCTGCAGTTTTGACCAGATTTATTAGGAACAGCATTGTTAAAGCAAAGGGTTTGAAGGTGGATGCAATAAGATTGCACAGACTGACTACAAAGATGCCATAACTGAGTTCCAGCAATGATACATTGGAGTGGCTGAGAAAGCTGATTGATGTGGCAATCCCAAGTGACAGTCGGGTGGATGAGAAAGAAAATAAAAAGACCACAAGATATCAATATTTGAGAAATGAAGTACTGTATAGTGTCTCGGGGGGGGGGGCAGTGTTACCATTAATGGCAGGAGCGCTATCTTTTCAAAATTTACAAAGAACCCAACTTTACTAGGAATTGCCTACATACCTACATGTTACTTTAACAGTTCTTAGGTCCTTGGTTAGACTTTAAACTTTTAATATTATGCCAGTCTTCAACTGTGAAACTCACAGAACATTTTTAAAACAACTACAACAATATAGATAAGTTGTAAAGAACTGTGTTGCAGAAATGGTTCTTTGATTATGATGTGATACTGCACCATTGCACCAACAAAACACATTCCAATCTAGATAGCTAATAATACAATCAATTAAAGGTAAATACAACTCTAACATAAATGAGCAATTAAAACATATAAATTTCTGAAATGTAAATGTAAAAAGGGAAAAAATACCGATACAAAGCCCAGCTCCTCTGTAAAAGCTTAAGTCTGTCTTAATAAAAATGGTTTTTGTCTGTCAGTAATGTCCTTGCTAATCTCTATAAGTTATGCTTGCAACTGACAATATTTTGCCTGTTTAATATTAGCCTGCTCTACAATCGAGGTGACCTTGATGTTTCAGAGATGTCTTCATGCTGATCAGGCAATGCATGAAAGACCTCTGATGAATTAAGACTTCCCAACAGTTCTGGGAGGCTGGAGCCCAAGTCAGGCGTTAGATTTTGAATTGAGGTGGAGTCTGAATTATGCTGGTGGTGTGGAGAAGCACATAAATCCTGCCCTTCCTCACCCAGTAGCTACTGAGACCCCATGTGAGGAATACCGAGTGCATGAGAGGAATGTGCTTATAATCTCTTTCTGACCTTTGGACTCCACAGTCTTCATGATTTGTGGGAGAGAAGGCTTCTAGGGGCAGGGTTTATGCTTGCATCCGGTCCTCAACAGTCTTCTAGCTTCTGTACATTTTGATGTGTGATATCTGAAAACCTCTGGTGTTCTGTTTATCAGGCCACCATGTCTACATTCTGTAGTATACTCTGCATATTATACACTTTTAGCCAATGATCATAATGAATGGACAAAATTCTGCCAGATAAGCACATCGATCAATATCTGACTGGGACTAAGCATGTGTCAATGTATAAAATTGTATGAATTGGTTCACATTCTTTGATGTATCTCAGTTACTATGCATACTGATGAGAAATACATGATGTACTTTGTTATGGGGGGCCTTAAGGTTTAACCTGTAAACTGCCCAGAGCAGTGCTTGAACTAATGGGGCATTGCATGTATCAAATACATAAATAATAGATAAATCTCCATGCTGAGACCACATATATTTCCCATGCAGCTCTTGTTCCCCGCCATCACCCATATACATTAAAAATTACATTTGAAAAAATACTGCACTAATCTACATATTCCATCTGCATATATAAATTAAATGTGTTTCATAAGCAACAGCAGAGATGAAAAAAAAATGAATGTTTGACTGTAGCGCTTACAATATGGAGAATCTGACAAACTGCCAAGAATCTTCCTGAAGAGCTCAGAATCATAATGAATAGAACTGGAAAATATTATGAATTGTTTGTAGTCAGAAAGAAAAAAGGTGGGGGAGGGAGTAAATGGGACTGAATCCATTATTTTCTGACTTTCATTATTCATTTTTTAAAAACTCAATTATCTCTTCTAGAAGATAAGTGATTAATACAGATAAGTTATAGTGATATCCATGACAAGAAGACAATCAAGAGAGAAACTTTACCATACACAGAAAATAGCATCTCAGCATGGAATAGGTACTGTTTTGTTCACAAATAAAAGACTTTTGGCTATATCCACATGCAATGACTGTCACAAAATTTTAAGTGGAAAAAGTAGCCACAGCTACACTGCTTCAACAGCAGAGATTTTACATACACAAGCATTCTTCTGCATATCAAAGCCCTGATGGCGTAGTAGTTAAACTGCTGTACTGCAGCCAAAACATTGTGAGTTCGAGCTTGACAGCTATTCCTATTTTTAGTAGTGCCTTATGCAGGGCTTTATTGACAAAATATCAGAGGTACACTCCTGCTTCTTAAGAGGGAATTATCTCCACCCTATCCAATTCTGGGGTCTTCTTTTGTCAGTTAAAAGTCTTCCACTAAATTATGAATAGTTTGCCATACAATGCAGGTAATCAGAGGTGTTTGCCACAATTTCTACTGAGGAAACATTATGTCATCTGGATGTTGTGGGAACTACTGATAACATCAGATGAAACCAGATACATTTTGGTTGAGAAATGCTCTTTTAGAATAAATCCTAAGAGAAGAAATGTAGGTATAAATTTAGGAAACATAAGAGGGCAAACAGCTGGGTGTATCCGTTTAGTCATCTGTCTATAAGACCCCACTCATCTGGTTCAGATCATTAACACAATTCATGTTGCTCAGTTGGAGTACAGAAAGTATTGGAGTACTGGTATTGCATTCCTACTGGGAAGTATGTCATTGCTTTCACCCAGGACAAAATCACTGAAAAAGGAAAAACATCACAGGTATAGAAAAAGTAGCAGGACATTTGGAATATGGATGTTTACTCAGTGGTAAATTCAGTAGACCTTCCTTTCAAGTAAGTGTACTTCAGATTGCAGCCATGCTTTGCCTTGTTGATATAAACTCTACTTACTCTAAATGGTCAATCCACCCCAATCCACTGTGATTAATTCATGTGTTGTCATAATGAACAGAAGGGTGAGTACCACAACCATATCCTTTGTGTTAGTGAACCAGTTATGTGTCACAGATTCACAAATGTGAACAGTCATTCAATCCTTTTTCTATCAGATGATTGTGCCATTTGCCGAGCAAGAGACAAAATTCAATGCTCCTTTTCCTGCCAGGTATTCAAAAAAGTTCCCTAAGAATTGAGGCAGTGATCATCTCTTCACCCTCAGTTTTAATTGCCTCACATCTGACGTTGGCACAGAGGAGCAACAAAAATCTGGGAGATCTTGGGGAGGTTCCAGGCAAGCTGGCACCTTGTCAGCAAGTCATATTATATCTAATTAAAGTGGAGAGTGAACTAGTAACAGAGGACCAGATACAATCATTGATTTGATATGAAAGAGATTTGAATTGCACAATGAGTATACGGAAGATCTCAGTAAATCACAAAAAAGCAATGGAAACGTATATATTCCTAAATGGACATGTTTTACTTACTAAGTTTTTGAACAAGGTAAGGCTTATACTGTATTAGAAACCCAATGCAGAATTTAGATTAACCAGTACTAATTTCAGGAGGCCTTGAAATAATTACAATTATTACCTTCCTCTGAAACCCAATTCAGAATTAGTAATTAAGGACAACCCACTGCAAATATCCTATGAAAGAACAATTACAGTGGAACCCCGCATAACGAATGCTTCGCATAGCAAAAAAGTCGCGTAATGAAGTGTTTGTTATGCAAGGGCGATACCCTGCATAATGAAAAAATGTTTGTTATGTGGGGCTTTCAGAAGCCAGCGTATACTCACTCAATGGGAACCCCGGTTAATGAACTTTTTTTTGTTATGCAGGGTACCGCCAATAGTGCTTCACATAACGAAAAAATCCGCATAACAAAGAGCTCCATAGAACGGACTTTTTTCATTATGTGGGGTTCTACTGTATACTTTTAGACTGTAATGGTAAAGGTTGTCCTTGCTTGAAAGCCAGTCTCTTGGGTTCAGTGATCAATTCTGTTTACAGCCAAAAAGTCAGTTCTGTCTGCATCTGCAGATGTTTCTGTGGACATGTGGCAGGCATGCTTCGACACCAAAGTGCACAGAATGCTGTATATCTTCCCACCAAAGTGGTCCCTATTTATCTACTCACAATTTCTTGCTTTCATACTGCTTGGTTGGCAGGAGCTGGGACAGAGACAGGAGCTCATTCTGTCATGCAGTACTCGGGTCTTGAACTGCTAACCTTCCACTTGTCAAGTTCAGTGTCTTAACCACTTGAGCCACCCCATCTGTAGTTTTTCTCATGTCATCACTTACTCAAAATGCTTCTGACTAGAAAAAAATCAGCTAGAAATTCCCATGCCACCCCTCTGTGTATAAGCCTTATTCTAATCCATCATTGTAAACAAACTCTAAAGGTGAAAATCCCACACTGTTTTTTCCTTAAGGAAATTCTAAGAAGTGGAGGGAGAGGAGATTTGTACATTATCTTCTGTTTCAGTGCCTGCTCTTCAGTTCAGAGTAAACTATTAGGTTCTTTAATCTTGAATTCCACAGTGTAATAGTGTTTTTATAATGGCACATCAATACATTTTGAGCAAGTTTAGAGAGGGACAATTTTACATGCTAGAAATATGCCAGAATGTTTGGAGATTTAAAGTTAAGTGAAATCTTCAGTGTCGATCTACTATCAAGGAGCTGCCAAAATCTGGGGTGAGAGTATTTTTTATCTGCATCTGAAAGAATGAACAAAAGAAGAACAAAACAGATTCCTAAAACTGAATTCTCATGCTAATGCTGGAGATATATATATATATATATATAAAACCATCTAGTTACTTTCTGGAATTGAAAGAGATCTGCAGAAAAAGATTGCATACTCTCAGAAACAGCTTTTACATTCAGTTCAAAAATTAAATTGCTTCTTTTGTTGTGTAGTCTGGCAACTTGAACTATGAACAGAGATGCTGATATGTACATTATGTTACTTTTAGGCTTCTTTGCATTACTTTATTGACTTCCATCATATACGATCCTCCCCATGGTCATTCACCAACACCTTGGTCATTACTCCATTGTTGATGTAACTTGTCTCCTTGCATTAGTTGCTGCTATTCTGGCATCTAACCATTGTTTGCTGTGTCAACACCTCCTGCCTTGCTCAGGACCTTGAGTAACATCACATTTCAGGTTGACTCCAATGTTAATTCATATCTTTGCTGTATCATCTGAACCACTGACCCTCTAAAGCAGCAGAATTTGAAATGGAAAATCATGACATTCATAACATTTGAATAGAACAGCAAAATGTCCTTCTTCTTCAGCTTTCAAATAATTGTACATAGATTAGACTCATCCAATAACTTCTTCACTATGAGGAACAGTTGTATAATGTAGCAATAGCAGTTGAACTTATATACTGTCCCATAGCACTTAGAGCACTCTCTGATTGATTCAAAAAGTAACTAGCATCTACAAACTGGGTATTCATTTTCCTGACCTCAGAAAGATAAAAGCTGAGTCAACCACGTGCCCATCAGGATCAAACTCATATCATGAACAGAGTTTTGCATACAGAACTAGAGCATAACCACTGCATCGTGGGAGTTCCTAACAGGCTAAAATCCAGTTGTTTCATTATGCAAAAGCCGTAATGATGAACTATTGAGGCAATAGTTTCACTCCAGTAGAATTATTTATTTCATGTTTACATACTCATAATTAAAAGTGTATATATAAACTGTGTTCTAATTTTTGTTCCTGCCATTATTACCTGCGGTCAACGAAGGCTCGTGCATGGCTTGTGAGAAAAAGTTAATCCTCAGATTTGGGGATGAGGTGCTTCTCCTGCTCCAGTATGAGTTGTCTGTCCCTATGGTTTAAACAATATCAACGTTCTTCCAGGAAGTGTATTTAATGGGGTGACAGATAAAGCTGTGATTTGTATCCCAAATCATATAAAGATTAGCCGTGAGAAATAATGTTCAGTGGCTGAAAGACAGAGATAGCGAAATCTATCTGTTTTCATTTTTACGTCTCGTATTTCCATTTTTTGGTCTGTACTATCCCATTTCTACATTGGTTTCTTGTTATTTTTGTTTAAGGCAGGACAAAAAAAAAGTATTTACGACCCCACTCATTTCTTATGAGGAGACTCATTTCTCCTCATACATCACTTTCTGGCAGGCAAGCTTCCCTCACACAATGCTATCTTTTTTTAACCAACACATCCTTTTTTTGTGCATATTCCCCCTAACATATGGAATTTTCAATACAATGGAAAATTTGTAAATGACACACTCATTGACGAATAGCTTGTGAAGTGTGAATTTCAAAAATTACTGTCAAAGAGAACAAAAGAGACAAATTCCTATTGAGGCTATTCCACCAGTGTTGGTTCACATCGTAGTTGTTTCTGAGTGAGAAAAAGCATGTTTGATATTGGGGAAAAGATTTTGGTTTAATTTTTCCCTGTAAATAAGATTTAGGTGTCTTTATTGATATTTCCTGTGACACTGGTAGGATGTTATATTAATACTACAAAAGAATGTACTGAACTCAAAGGAAAGGCATTGTATTTGCAGAGATGTTAGAATGGCAGGCCATCCTTTGGGGGAGGTGATCTTTTGTTGTTGTTTGTCTTGGGGGGGGGTATGGACTCCAATTTTCATAATTTGCCATCAAATCTGTAGGCAGAATTTTAAGGGTTCCAGTCAATAAACACACAGTTTCAGGCATTTGGCTTTTGTTCATCTTTGTCTGAGGCTACCTGACCTTCTCTGGTAAATTCTTATTCATCTTAGCCAATAAAGTATAAGTCCTGGAAAACATCATGAGATAATTTGTTTTTAAACATTAACAACAAGGAGAAAGACCAAAGAGGACCATTTAAAGTCCTTCTCCAGGTAGGAAAAATTGAGATATATGTTTGTCACCTGGAACTCCCAGAACTTTGGCTGGAGAATTCCTTGAAAATTCTGGGGGTTGGAGTCCGAAAAGATAAAATAAAATAACAGTGCAAACTCCTAATAACCATTATTATCATTATATGCACACCACAAGTATCACCATGACATCTTAAATTCCTTTAAAATGAACCTCATTATATGTGGCCATTTTCTCATATATATGTAATAGCTTGCAATGTTCAAATAAGCAGGGTAAGGAAATTGGAAGGATTGCAACCAGTTATAAAATTAACATTTCCAAGGCAACCAACATTTAAACTGGAATCAGGACCTTTTTTCCCCTGAAACCTTTTTGCCTTATTTTTAGGCTGGGAATAAAGACTACTTAAAATTCTATGTGTGTGTCATTAGTAAAGCTCACAAAGTAGTTTCCTGTTCTTCTTGTTCCCATTCTGGGTGTCCCAATTCTTGTTATTTCATCTCTTGGCTATTGTAGTCATTTTCAGAAGTAATTTTTCATAAGTAAAAATGTAAGCATTGCTAACCCATCAGTTGAACACAATTTGCATGCTGTGAGAATTATGGTAATGGTAGGTGTCATGGGCTTATATAGGATGGAGCTGATAGCCTCTTAACTCATAGAACTATTCTGTTCTCATCCCTTTCCTGAATTGCAGTGTGAACCTTTATGTTTTAAATAATGGATTTTCCCCCATAGCTTGGATGTAACTACTTAGAATATAGTTAATTGTAACTTGTTACTTTTGCATAGTGAATAATATAACTAGCAGTTACATAGTTACCTATGAGGTATAAAAATGGCATGCTAATTGTTTAGATCTAATGTATAACACCTACTTCCTTTCTAATGTCACTTTTAAAGGTAAATTTTGGAAGCATTTCAACAGAAAAGCTTTATGCTTTTTATTTTGGGGGGTTTGGCCAGGTTATCCTGCTTTGATAATAGAGTGGACCATACTGCCAGTAAATCAACACCAATCATCAGGCAGCAGTTAACTAACCTGACAACCCTGAGGACTAATGACCTTGGATGGCAAAGTCCACAGGGAAGGGTGATGATCTCCTAAATGGTAAGCTAAGCCAACTAATGGAACTGCTTAAACCCCTTTTATACGTTAAACTTAACATTCTGGACCCCTCTACCAATCACGATTCATGTTCCTTCAAACATTCGTGAAGACAAGAGCACTTTCTGTTCCCTCCCCTCACACAGCTGAAATCATCTTCTTAATTAGCACAGTACAGATAACCTGCTGATTTGGCCTTGAATGCTTTTCTCAGCCATAATAAGCAGCAGATGTTACTTCCCTCTGGTTACTGGTATGCATTGGCCTCCCTTCTTCTTAGTCAGCTATTTCCAGACACAGTCTGAAATGTCTGAATTTTCAAGAACAGCACCAGATCCCAAGTTCCTAATTTCTCAATTTCTTCACAATAAAGTAGCTTCAGGTTGAGAAGCTAAAATAAACTTCTACAACATTCAATATTGCTTCTTAAACTCGTGTAGAATCTTTTCTGGGTAGCACACTGACAATCTGATAAAATGGCAAGTGTTAGTACCCCAAATGTTAGCTTTCATTCACTTCATAGTATCCAGACAATCACAGGCTAACATACTGTATCAATGTAAAATAGGGATCTGTTTAAGTTTGGAAACTGTTCAGAATCTGAAGGGAAGCAAGGGTATTTATTTGTTTCTGAACTGATCTGTTGCACAGCAAAGAAGCCTGAAGTGGCACTCAGACTTAATCACCACTCTTAAAAGTGCTCAGTATTGCTTTGGTGCTTTATAATAATAATATAATAATAATCATAGAATTGCGGATCTAGAAGGAACCCTGTGGATCATTCAGTCTAGGCCCTGTCAAATTAAAAGAAATGAATTTAAAACAACAGCAATGATGGGTGCCATCAAGATTCACTCAGAAAATGAATGTGATATTTTACAGAAAGGCCAATACAAAAACAGATTGATAGCTCAAGCATAAAGGAAAAGTCCAAAACCTGAATTATGGAGCCCCTAGGAGAGCTGAGATTGACTAGATTTCCTAATTCTCTGACATCTAGCCATTTTGTGTCTCAGCAGGGCACAGAAGTGATGATGTTCTATTATTGTTATTTGTGTTGCTTTCATTTTCAGTACAGTGGTTGTGCGTTGGAGATTTTCTTTTCTTTTCTTTTCTTAAGGCAGTTACAGATCTTATTTTATATGACCCTTCAGAATCCAGTTGATTTAGTGCCTTTGTACGCAAATGTGCCATAAATGTCTTGAGTCTTCTTTTTAATAAGGTTTGAGCATGGTAGATCTCATGATCACTAGCCATAGAACCTTAACTATCCTAACTTCCATTTTGTTCCTCTTTGATGTCTGCTGTTGACTTTTTTTTTCAACACTTTGACCACTCCCTTTTGATTCTATGTCTTCTTCAATTCCAGATTAATGTGTACGAATACTTTTGAATATGCAGATAAAAATGAAAGTGAACAGGCTACAAATCGTCTCAAAGTGAATCAATAGCTGCTTGTAACTGTGGAGGGGACTTCCGGGGAAAACAAACTCCCAGTCCCATCATTTGGCAAAATTTTCCCAAGCTGAATCATGAGACAGGGAGTCATCAGAAGGCAGAGAGTAGGTAAAGGTAAAGGTTGCCCTCGCTTGAAAGCCAGTCATACCTGACTCTAGGGTTCACTGCTCATCTCTGTTTATAGCCAAAGAGCCAGCACTGTCTGTGTCTGCAGACATTTTTGTGGTCATGTGGCAGGCATGACTAAACACCGAAGTGCATTTATCACTGTTAACTTCTCACTGAAGTGGTACCTATTTATCTACTTACAATTTCTTGTTTTCAAACTGCTAGGTTGGCAGGAGCTGGAAAAGAGACAGGCGCTCACTCCATCATGCAGCAATTGCTAACCTGTTGACCAGTCATCAAGTTCAGCATCTTAACCACTAAGCCACAGAGAGTAGACCAGACCTCTTATCTCCAGGACATTCCTATGCTGTTGCTCCATGTGCTCTGCAAAAGCGCTCCTCCGTATCTTTGCTAGTAACCTTTCCACCTTCAAGGTGTGCATAAGAAACTGAGTCCTGAGATGAAGAAGGAAACTTGACTGCTAGGTATCACCAGCTTTATTCTGATCACTTCTAGACAGTTTGTATAGCAAAACACTTCCTGCCTTTTTGAACTATTCTAGATAAAGTATTCTGGATAAAATAAACCCTTCTTCATCTCTGATACTTTTCTCGTGAAAAGTATGAAAGTGGACCACCTCTTGTACATCAATCCATCTCATCCAAAAGGTAATAATGTAATTATTTTACTGATGACAGAGTTTGTAATGTGACTTGATAAAATAGTAATTGATTTAAAATACTTGCATGGTTGTAAATAAGTCACATCCTATTTTACTTCCAATGTGAAGGACAAAGCAGACATTTCTTCCTGGCATTCAATCTACCAGTTCAGCAAGCATTTCCATCTCATTACTGTATAGGTTAGTTATTAAATAAAGCCTATTTAGCAAACACAAAGGGGAAGAGGCATTTGCAGCTATAACAGAAAGGGGAAGAAAAGAATTTCAAGCTCTTTAGCAATTCATTCATGTCTTTGTATTGCCCCCAAGTCATTCCCATGGGCAGCAGATGTAACCCCTGAGAGAAGATGATTTAAAATATGTAGAGGAGACAAATCCAAGAATGAACTATGACTAGAGAAACATAGATTAGTGTACAACGTATTAGAGCTGAGCCAATAATTCACAGTGAATAACTGACTCAATGAATTTAGTCTTATTTAATGCTTGTGTCTGTGAGGAGAATGTGATTGCTTCAAATTCATTTGCTATCCTAAATACCATGAACACTTTTTGGAATGAAATGTTTGCTTCTCTGCATGTGTGTGAGTTACTGATTATTTCAATTGTCATAATTCATCCTGTGCTTAGAGTTATATGCACAGCTTGGAAAGTGCCTTTAAAAGCAGGAAGGTTCCATCCCTCTGCCCAGTAGATTGCTACCATCACAGTCTTATTTTGTAAAACAGATTTCTTTACTGTCACATTTTGCAAAAGTAACTAGTGATTTTCCCCTAAAAGCTTGAAAGGTGCTCTGCCATTTAAAAAATACCCTCCTACAATTGACCTCATTGATACTTCAACATCTATGAAACATTACAAGGCAAAGCCTCAGCCAGCACTTGAAACATATGATATGTCTTCTCTACCATTCTATGAAGCTGCAATACCCCAATTATAAAAGTATCTTCAAAGGCTTCCATTATGTCATGAAAAGAGTGAAGTAATCCCTTGCTATGTTACTGTTTAATGCAGGAGTTCACAACCTGTGGCCCATGGGCCGGATTCAGCCCACAGCACCATTTCATGTGGCCCACCACCACCTCCATCACACCAGGAAGTGCCATGTGCTGGAGGAAGGTCAAAATGGCCATCTGGCCCCTGACGCTTTCTGAGGGAGTGTGACCCAGCCCATTGCTTAAAAAGGTTGAGAACTCCTGGTTTAATGCAATGTAATTGTACTTTCAGTGCAGGGAGAAGGAATTATATTTCAAGTAACTTGTCATTTGTAATAGTTGAACAGAAGCAAGAAAATGAGGAGGATAAACCAGAGCATTTTGTGTAGGACTTGTAGAACAGACTATAAATTGAGTTTGTCTGTTTTGTTTTAAGGCTGGTTATAGGTCAGAGCTGTTTGAAGCTGCTTGGCTATGTGTTTTTAACTCTTTGAGTGAAGCTGTTTGATCTGCTTAGAACACATGGTCTAAGGCATGGGTGCCCAAACATTTTAGGCTGTGGGTCAGGGTCATGTGGTTCAGCAGACCAGTCACGTGGTTCCTCCCATTGGAAGCGGAAGTACAAAGCACCCAAGCATGTGCAGAACACTGCTGTAAATGCACCCATGGCTCTCATAAACATGTTTACAGTGATGGCAGTGTGGGCCAGATGAATTGGCAGTAGGGGCTGGATGCAGCCCACTGCTGAGAGAAACCAAGGCTAGCTAGTTGTCTTCAGAAAAATGTGAAATTATAAACTAAATTAGGAGTGTTTCCTAGGAGGCACCAGTCATGTACAGAGTAGAACAACTAATGCTGATCACTTGTCTTAAGTCTGGCAACAAAACATCCATGTTAGTAATGGAAAGCGTGTGTGAGATGCGGTTGGGAAACTAAGAAGAATTAATGAGAATATGCTGGTTACCTTAAAACTTAACATTTCTTGCCTTTCCTGCTGCAGAGTCATTGATTTAGTCATCAAAGTTGTGCTGTTGCAGCACCATGAATTTCAGATCCAGAGAACAGGAAAGACAGAGGCACATGATGGGAATTGTAGAAAAGCAGGCTCCTTGTATTCCCTATTGAGAAGGAATCAGATGACTGCAGACAAGAAATGACAACGTGGTATACCATGATGCAATTGGATAGATGTACTAAAAGTTAGCTAAAAAGTATGGACAAGATGGAGAGCTAAGAAAGTGTGAAGAATAAATAATGGAAAGGGAAAGGAATGGGGAAAAAACAAGGAAAGGATTAGTAAATAAAATTTATTGAAATTTGGTAGAGGTGGAAGGTCAACAGCAGAGTTTGAGAGAAACATGAGAAGCATTTAGGTAGAGAAATTACAAAACAGGAATGGAGGAGTTAATGAAAGAAAATAATTGTAAAGAATATATCAGAAAGGATTAAATATAATTGTTATAAAACAATACAGAGATGGTAATTAACATCAGAAAAAAAATGAATTGTTATCATTCTATATGTTCAGCAATACATTGGAAATATAATCAAGAGGTGAGAATGTGAGGAGATCCAGAAAAATATAGGAAATGGTATTTAATGAAATGATTGGGTTTTTTAATCATTGAAATTTGATTGCTGTCCAAAAATGGCATTATACTCCAGTTTTGGTGATGTTTTAGTATGGGTTCAAACACACTGTACGGAGATACAAAGAGGACAGAAAAGCAGTAAAGCTGAAAAAAGAATTATATAAATGTTGGGAAAAATTTCGGTGGGAAGAAGACTATATAAATTATAGACTGCAACATACAGCTACCAACAGGATAATCAAAAAAAGCAAAACAAGAATCCTGGGAATGCTTCAGAAAACCATTATCTATCTGCAGGATAGGAGAACAGTCACAAGAACATTTTTTAGGGCAATTAAAATAATGCGGGAAAGAGGGGAGAATTATAACCACACTGAAATGGTTAATGACAGGAATGGCAGACCACTAATAGATCCACCAGAAGATAAAGAAAAGGGAAGAGAACACTTTAAAGAACTCCTCAACCCCATAGGAGAGTGCCAGAGAGAACCAACACAAGACTACAAAACTGCAGCAGTAGAACCTGACGTATTAATTGAAGAAGTAGCAAGAGTCATTAAACAATCACCTAAACACAAAGCACCAGGAATAGATGGATTACCAACAGAAATAATCTAAGCAGCAGGGGAAAATAGCATCAGATGGCTACACAGAATCTTCAGTGCAGAATGGACACAATTAAATGCACCCACTGATTGGCAACTAGCAATAAAAATACCATGGTAGAAAAACAAAGGGAGCAAAAGAGAACACACACAATACTGAGGCATTTCCCAAGCCGTGCTGGGAAAATGTATGCCAAAATAATACAAACAAGGTTGACACCAGTGTACATGGTGTTTAGAACTGCAAATAGCAGAATAACAGATGGGCTTCAGAAGAAACAGAAGCTTCACAGATCCAATTTTTATGCTTAAAAAAGAATAGAGAAAAATATAGAATACAACAAGAATCTCTATGTTGCATTTGTAGACCTAGAGGTGTCCAGGTGACCACCGTGGGCCAGATTAATGATATGCATGGGCCCAATGAAGCCTGCAGGCCATAGGTTGTGAACGCCTGATTGCAGAAGTGTAGTTAAAGTAATATTGGAACCCTTCGCAGTAACATCTGGAGTGAGGCAAGGATGCATACTGTTGCCACTATTATTCATTCATCACCTACGTAGACACCATAAGCAAAAAAGCTAAGCCCATGAATGGAAATAATATCAACAAAAATTTTTTTGCAAATGATCAGACATTGATAGCAAGTACAGCTAAGGAGCTAGAGCAACACCTTACATCCGTCAACCAAGAATGTAAGAAAACTAACTGGAGCACTTGAATAATCAGGACAGTATTACAATATCAATCATTTGAAGCCTAATCCAAGCAAGATTTGAGTGTGTGCATTCCACCTTCAAAGGGTCGAGTTGGATGTTATGTGGCAAGTGTTTTTGTATTACAGTAATACACCGGATAACGTTATGACTTGGTTCCACAAGTCATGACGTTATCCGATTTTTAGCGTTGTCCGACACATGCATTGAACAACGCTAAAAAAAAAAAAAAGCCCTGACATCAGGGACAAACTGCGTGGTTTGTACCTGAAGTCAAACTGACCCTAGGATAGCGATTGCTAGCCTAGGGTCAGCTTGACTTCGGGGGCAAACCTCTTCTCGCCACCCGACATGAGCCTTAGCAAGGGCTAAGGTTCTTGTCAGGTGGCGAGACAAGGCACCCGCTCATGCGCTTTTGTTGCGTGCCAGCGGGTACCTGTTTCCCACACTGCACTGGCCCCTTAGCAAGTGGCAAGGGGCCAGTGTGGTGCGGAAAACAGGCACCTGCTGGCATGCAACAAAAGCGCACGAGTGGGTGTCTTGTCTCGCCACTCGAAATGAACCTTGCTAAGAGCCCGGCGGGATCCCAGAGAGAGGCGCCCGTCACCCGGATCTCACCAGGCTCTTAGCAAGGTGCCCGCTCTGTGTCCGAAGCCCAGCGGCTTTGGACACAGCCCGCAAGGGCTTCGGAAGAAGCAGCCCTTGCAGGCTGTGTCCAAAGCCCTGGGCTTCGGACACATCGCGGAAGGGCTTCGGGAGAAGACTAGCCCAGCCCAGCCGGGCTAGCCTTCTTCCACAGCCCGTATGGGCTGTGTCCGAAGCCGCTAGCTTCAAACACAGCCCAAATGGGCTGTTGACAAAGCCTAGCGGCGCTCGGGCTAGCTAGCCCAGGCGCCGCTAGGCTTTGTCCAACGATCGCTCAGGCTGAACTAGGGTCAGGGGGAAAGCCAGACACCCGCGTGCCTTTCCCCCGACCCTAGTTCAGTATCAGCGATCCATTGCTGAGGGTGTGTGGATTGGGTAGATGGTCTACCCAATCCAACACCCACACACACACACGATTGGCTCGGATAACGCTAAAAATCCTGTTATCTGATGCAAGGTTTTTCCAAAAATCTTGCATCGTTATCCAATTTTAGCGCAATCCGGTCCAATCGTTATCCGGTGTATTACTGTATAATGTTTTGACATTTTGTTATTGTAATTGGGATATATATATTTTAAAATGTTCTGAAATATTTTTTGTATTATGATAATTTAATTTGTAACTGTATATTTTGTATCTTTTTTGTAGCATTGTTAGCTGCCCAGAGTCGCTTGTGAGTGGGGTGGGATACAAATCAAACAATTAAATTAAATTTCAATTAATTAAACTGATTACAGCATTGTTCAGCACCAAAACACCTTGGTGTGACACTTCACAGGGCACTCTCTTTTAAGAAGCACTGCCCAAATATCAAAGTCAAAGATAGTTCAAGCAAAAAACATCATCAGGAAACTCACAAACTATAAATGGAGAACTCAGCTATCCACGCTGTGTACATCAATTTTGGCCCTGAGTTTCTCCACAGCAGAGTATGCTGCTTCAGTGTGGAGTGCATCCATACAATCAAACCAAGTTGACATCACTGCTAATGAAGCCATGCATATAGTGACAGGATGCCTCAAACCTACACCAGTTGAGAAACTATACCCTCTTGTTAGTATTGCTCCACATAAGATAAGGAGAGAAGTAGCAATGGACACTGAAAGAAGTAAGCAAGAGAATGGCCCTCAACACCCTCTGAATGGATTTGGCCCTCAAGTCCACCATCTCAGATCCAGGAAGAACCTTATGGCAAGAACAAACATTCTTTAGGGTACACATGAGCAAAACCAAATTAGAATATGGAGGAAGGAGCTTTCTGGACAAAGAACAACATTAAAGGAGGATATGGCTGAAGAATTCAACCTTTCCTATGTCACTTTGAGGACCCTGAATAGGCTGAAGGTTAGAGTCTAATTGCAAGGCCAAGATGCTCAAATGGGGGTTGCTGGCAGACAACAACACACACTGTGAATGTGGAAAGAATGTGACTTATTTACTGGTCTGCCTATTACTGCCAGAAACATGCACCAATGAGGATTTAAATCTGGACAATGACAAAGCCAAAAAAGTGGCTTCATTTTGGCTGTCCAGGGTTTGATTGGGACACAAAAGAAGTGTGACTGGATTGTAGGACACGTCTATGTACATCTTTGTACAGTCACTATTCTAGACATATAAGCACCTCAGTGCACTAAATGCACAACACATAGATGTACAGTGCTCATCAGTTGGGAAGAAACAGTGGTATTCTTCTGATCAGGAGTCCTGTTCCCCCAAATGAAGAGGACTAGAACGATGAATGATCAGGGTGTTCAGGTGTAAGGATAATCAATCAATAAGTTTATTATGCCAGTCAATTGACCATGGCAAAATGTTCAAGTGTAAGGGTAACATAGCCCATCAATTTCATTACAGCAAGACTTGGTGGACTTGAGCGGTTTTTTAGGAAATGGACCCAGGAAAGATGCTGTAACTTTTTTAAAGGAAAAAATATGTAGTTGTTGAGAAATGAAATTAATACAGGATTATATTCATTTCTTCATTCAATTTAAATCTCTCTCTTTTAATGGCCAAGTAATCTCATTTTAAGTATGGCCCATAAATGTAAATATTTGACAATAGGTTGTGTTTGCATATAAATCCTTTTAAAGATCAGCATCTATATTGTATTCTTGCAGGGATGGTGGTGTCCATACCCTCTTTCCTGTGATCTATCTATTGAAGTCTCAATTAAGTATAGGACGAAAGAATTCTGAGCAGTTAGGCAAACTAATATCCAGGCAGCAGCTGCAGCAGATAATGGATGGACTTACATTTTTCATTGTAATCACATGGACGATGAATTATTTAGAAACCTTAAATATATAATGCTTTCAAAGCAGGGAAATGGACTGGGTTCCCAAAGATATTGACTTCCAAAGTGCTATATGGAGAGGCAAAGTATTAAATTTTTAAATATTCTGATCTTAATCTTTACATTACAGACTATCAGTGTATTGATTGGAGCAGTATGCTGGCTTTCTTCTGGTGAAAGCCATTTGCAGATATCACTAGTTGTCATTCTGGGAAAATGCATTATTGTATTTTCTTTATCTTTCCACAAAATCAGAGGCTTACAGAGTTTATTTTATCTGGATCTCCCCCCCCCCCACTCCCCCACTCCATCCAAGCATTCTGTGTGTGAGTCTCATTTTCAAGAAGAATGGCTTTCTTTGTTCCAATGTTACAGGAGTCTGATGGTGTCTATTTAGCTTCATCTTCACCTTGCATTTGTGCATATGCTGAATGTGGAACTGTGCCCAGAAATACCTAGAAGGGAAGGAAGGAAGGAAAAAAGAAAATGATTTGCATTTTCTTAGGTGAACTTAATGTTATCATGTGTGAAGAAGACTCTGTTTTCACACAGTAGCTCACATTCTCATGCTACTGTATCAAAATCTTAGAAGGCCTTAGTAAAGAGATAGTTGTATCACCTACATAGCTCTCCTACACATTGGCCAAAATCTTGCACAGCAAATGTAAGATGATGTTGTAAACTGGAGTACTGTATTTTGTTTCTTCTTCTTCTTCTTCCTTGTCTAGGCCATACATGAAACTGCCAAAATGAAGGCATCTTTTGGTGAGCTCATTCTGCAGTTTCTTTCACCTGACCTAGTGTGAGAAAGATTAGCTGGCACAACAAGGTTGCTGTTACCAGGGTATGGTCGATTGTGGTTAAAAAAATACCACAATCTTCAAGGAAGCTCTTTCTTGTGTACCCCAATATTTTGTTAAAACAAGTCGAAAGCTGCCTATCAATTCCTTTCAGGTTCTGAAGCTTTCTAGGGCTACTTTTTGCCTGGGGGGGACTCTTTGGGAGCATTAGGATGGGGGCAGGCTTTAGTAACTCAAAATCACTGCCAGTGATCCTGACACTAGTGGTTTTTGGCTATTAAATGCTGTCTCCCTGTCCTGAGACTCAAAATTTTCTCCAGGATGAAACAGAGCAATTGGGAGCCTTGGAATCTGAAAGGTGGTGGTGATGAGGAATAGGAAGCTTTCAGTTAATTTTAAATTAACTACAGTATTAGTTGTGCCAAGAGGATGATGGCCACCTTTGTGTAATGGTTGTCTTCAGTGATGCACCAAAGTTGGGAATAAGCTGAAAATAATTAAGCTAAGATTGACACATTCATCCTTGCCACACACACTCATTACAATATTGCCCAAACTCTGCAACAATTCAGGCTTACCTCATGATATGGATGTTCTGGTTTTTCTCACTCTCCATCACCTCTGCAGCCTTCTTACCTCTAAAGATCCTCCTGGCACTGGCCAAAATTATGAAATCTGAGGTCTCTGTATCTTCTTCCTGTTGGAATGTTATGCTTCAAATGTTGCAGATCCTAGGAAAATATAGTTTTTCAGGCTGTTGAAAAATAAGCATTAGTTCACTTGGAAGCTGCCTGCCAATAATGAAGACACAAAACAAGTAACTTGTATAAGAGAGATATGGGATTAGCTATAAGGAAGGGCATGGAACAACCAGCAGCCAATTGCTCTGGAGTTTCCATCTTCTAGCTCCCCTACAGTTATGGATTATGTGTGGCATATTTAATGGAAAAACATTCATGTTGTTACATGTATTAAAGTGTGAAATTGCCAGTGTGCTTAATCTATTTATGCACAGACAATAAATAGTTAAAGGTAATAGTGTTAGGAGAGACAAAGTGAGATACAAAATGCAACTGACTTCTGGCAAATCACTAAGAGGCACCAGTAACAACTGTTTCTAATAGACATATTTAAAAAACAAGGCACATTCTTCAATGCTGTTGAATTTTAGTCAAGAGATACATTTCCAAATTACAGTCCCTGTAACTTGCTTATCTGATTTTAGAGGTGTTGTGAAGAAGGTCATCAATAAAGAAACAGCTTGAGATTACAATAAATAAATAAATAAAAGTAAATGGAATAACAGGCAAATTTGGTCTTGGGACACAGAATGAAGCAGGACAAAGGCTATTAAAGTTCTGCCAAGAGAACACACTGGTGATAGCAAACACCCTCTGACAGCAACACAAGAGGAGACTTTACACATGGATATCACTAGATGGACAACATCAAAACCAGATTGATTATATACTCTGTAGCCAAAGATGGAGAACCTCCATACAATCAGCAAAAATGAGACCTGGAGCAGACTGTGGCTCAGATCATAATCTACTGATTATAAAATTCAGGATTAGACTAAAGAAAATAGGGGAAACAATTAGGCCAGACAGGTATGACCTAGACAACATCCCTAAGGAATACATGGTGGAGGTATGGAACAGATTTAATGGCTTAGACTTGATAGACAGAGTGCCAGAAGAATTATGGACAGAGATTCGAGACATCATACAGGAGGCAGCAAGGAAAATCATACCAAAAGAAAAGAAGTGTAAGAAAGCAATGTGGTTGTCTGATGCGGCTCTTAAAATAGCAGAGGAAAGAAAAGAAGGAACACAAAAGGCAAAAAAGAAAGGAGTCTACATTTCCTGCCGACTGGAGTAACACCGACATGATGTTTAGCAGCACTCTGTACACAAAACATAAAAACATGTGACCACAAAAAAGGAATACGAAAATGAAAAGGAATATTTCCCCCTTTTCCCTTGGAAAAAAGAAATGCATATCTATTTATTTATATTTTTTCACATAGCCATCTAACACAATCAGGATTACATTTTATCTACTGTTGTACTCACGAGCAAGCATAGGGAGACCTCTCTCTCCTCCTGCTTTGAATGTGCTTTACAATAATGGCATTTCTTATCTACCATTCTAAGATAACAAAAACCATCCTTTGCCCCACCTTTTCCTCTCTCTCACTCAATAAGACTTCACATTTCATCATCATCATCATCATCATCATCATCATCATCATCATCATCATCATCATCATTATTATTATTATTATTATTATTATTATTATTATTATTATTATTATTATTATTATTATTATTATTATTATTATTATTATTATTATTATTATTATTATTATTATTATTATTATTAAAGATTCTCTAGTGCACAGCTTAACCAGCTGTACCACCCATGAGATAACCTGAGAAAATGAGTGATTGAGGAAGGAATCAACCACTCATTTCCTCTTAAGTTTCCCTTCATATAATAAAGCTGACTTTTTACAGATGTTTGTATTTTTTATATAGTGCATAATTTGGTGGGAGAATTCCAGTTCCTTTATTGGCAGTGCTACATATTACTACCTCATCTACAGGTTGCTATTTCTTACCTGATCTGGTTGGTTTGTAAACACAAACAGGCAGTGATTGAAACCTAGTATAGATTTCTCTAGCCTGGTGCAGAATTTCACCTACTCTGAAGCAGCAAAAGGTCTCTTCTCTGTAGTGTCTACATAGAAAACCCTGCAAATGGTCACCATTTGGAACTGACTTGATGGCACATCATCATCATCATCTAATGAGACAAGTCTGCCTTACAAGTCAGCTTCTCAAGAGATTTCAGTGAAAGGCTTCTCCTTTAAATTGGGTGCCTCTTCAGTGTTCACTGCACAGAAGAAACAGAGCAGATCACTCGATTTGAAAGTGTTTACTGAAATAATGCCCATGAAGCTTCTCCTTGCCCCCGTGTATTAACAACATAAAATAAGATTCTTCTCGAGAAAATAAAGTTCAATAAGTAAAAGACAAACCCAACAAAATGGTACACATATTTATAACCCCACAACCAGGCTTCTGGCATAATGTGTTACAGTTTCACAAACAATCAATACAAATTATTGGATCTAAAATTACTTTTTGATTACTACTGTGAAAATACAAGCTGTTTGGGCCATTCCTCACACTATTGATTTTCCTCTGAGGTATCTCTCTCTGTGTACATGCATGCACACAATTCTATTGCATTTTTAAAACACTTGGTGTCCTGTTTCAGGTCTCCATTCTATTGTGAAATGGGAACACAAGAGAGAAAGAATCCAATGAGAGAATTTTAAGGGTAGTGGCAGTTCAGTCTGCAGTTACTTTGTGAATTTTGTTAAATAATCTATATTTAAATCAACAATAACCAGCACCTCACATTCTCAGAGGTAGGCCATAGTTTGTGAGCTACAAGGATCTTATAATAATAATAATCTCTTAACTGGCTCATACATTTTGTGTATTAACCTTTACTAGTGAGTGGCAGCTCCTGTTGTGTGGCACATTTACTTCCTCCTGGTTCCCATAGCAATGATCCAATCAGCTGCTCTGGAAGAGACCAATCTGCTGTTTCCATTTGCCGAGGCTTTAAAAGTGGGCAGCTATTTTTATTTCCATTCTAGAGTTGTCAAACTTTGCAGTGTTCTTGTACCTAATAATTTCAAGTTAGAAAAATACTCCAGCTTTTTTAAAAATAGAAAAGGCAAAGTCTAAAATATCCAGCATCAGGAGTGGCTCTACCGCTAGGCAGATTGGGGTGGCCACCTCAGATGAAAGGTACTGGTGGTGTGAGATTGTAGGACACAGCTATATTATGCCAGGGAAGTAACTACAGATAAGCTTCAAGTGATAGTGTTGGGTCTTTCTATGCATGTGTTGCCATAATGTGGTTCAAACACCTGGGCAGGTCAAGATATAATGGGGAGGCAGGAGAGAGACGGGGCAAAACAGAAGCAAGGACTGTTCTATATTTTATTTTGCAGAATGGTGTACACATGTGACTCAACTCAACATTTTACAACTATGGAATTTATACTTTCCTTGTCATATACACATTGTCTATTGGTTAAATATAGAATAAACAAGTCCTGTCCTGACATTCTGTCTCACTATGACCTTAATTTGTGGTTCCCAACATGGCCCTGACTATTGCATGTTAAGAGTAGAACACCAGTAGATTTCAAAATCAGATATACTCAATTAGAGGCCATAGGATGACTCAGCAGCCCTGCACACCAAAATGCAAACCTGAACATTGCCCATAATCACTACCTTCAACTGCTGCATGGGTTGTGAACCTGAAACACATGCAAGAATAAGAATTCAGAAAAAGGAACTAAGGCAGATGATGCATGTATGTCTTGAAATGTTGGGAAGATAATCACCCTACCCTCTTAATGGCCTCAGGCCCATAAACTAAGGCTACAACCATGGATGCAGCCCTGATGCTGAATTTCCATCTAGAGATGCCCGCTGCCCTCAGTGTCCAGCTGGTGACTTTCCAGAACTGGAAGCAGGTGAGGGGATCCCCTGACTCATGGCAAAAGAATGGCCCTGGCCCTCCCCCTTGCAAGTCTAAGTAGGCCCTGACAAACTGGATTGGGCAAAGCTCTGGAAACAAATAAGGACCTAGAGACAGGCACAGACCTTTGCCAAGCTGATCTGTCTTGGATCAGTGCATGTGGCATATGACCTGAGTGCCAGAGATGACCCCGTACTCCCATTGCAGGACCCTGGAGGAGGGCACCAGTTTTTGGATGTGAAGCACCCCAAAGAAGGCCACCAGTGAGGCTGCCCTGAATAGAAGTGCCTCAAAGTGATCCTTACATACCTTTTGCCATGAAGGTGACAAGCTGGTCAGGATGGAGGTGGGGGAAGGAGTCCTGAAATCCACCCTTCTAGCCCTGGCTCTCTCCCAACCTTAGAGGGATTTCCTAATGCAGGGGTCCCCTGTAGTGTCCATTGCTAGCCCATGGCCAGTGCCATCTCAGGGCTCAATTGGTTTACTCCATCCCTGCCAGTGGCTTGTGTGCCTCCAAAACGGAAGCCTATTGCTGCGATCAGCAACCTTGAGGTACACTGTCTGGCACTTCAAGGCCCAACTCTTACGTGTGAAAATATCCACCTCACCATGCACCCTCTTCACCCCTAGAACTCCTAATGCACGAGGAGGGCATAGGAAAGGGCAGCCAGATATAATGTTGAAGCATTCTTTTAGATTCAGAAGTATTTACAATAAACATTCTGAACCAGAGGTTTTAGGCAAATTACAGCTTAGTTTTATTTGGCCAAACAAGATAAGCTGGGCAAACATTCAATAGATGGTATTGTTGAATGTTGCACTGGTAGTAAGATGCAAACACCATTTTATAGACATCCAACCAACATCCAGTAACTTTCCAGCTAATGTTTCTCACAAAGTTATTTTCATGCTTGGATGATCTCACACCAGGAGCTTCTAATGTACACAACGTCCATTGTTCTACTGTTTATAGAATTTCCTGTTTTTCCCTCCTCATATTAGCTCTTTGAATCTGCTTCTAAAGATAACACATAAGTTTCCCAGGTTGTAGAGAATATATCACCCCTGGTTTGGTTTACTGAGACAATTGCTAACACACACACACACACACACACACACACACACACACACACACACACACACACACCTCTAATACTGAATTATTCTCAACAATACCACCTGTTACCACCATTCCCCCGCCACATGGCAAAACTGGATCGACATCAATATGGTCCAACACCATTTAATGTAATGGCGGGAGGGGGAGCCAAAGAGCACCCTTGTTGTGCATGCACATCATCTGATGATAGCCATATTTCTATGTGTTTCTGCTTCCATCCCAGCACAGAAACCAAAAGACTATTGAGACTCTCCGCTATCTTTTCAGTGACTGGCAGTCCTTTGTCTATAGAAAGACAGATGAAGGCTTCCAAAAGCTCTGATATCACCATATCAAATTTTCAAGTTCATACTTTTCAACTTGGAACTTCATTTTAATGCCTGATCCTGCTATTTCAACAATAAGCTAGGGTTATAGATTTCATTTTATTTTTTATGTTTATCCTCTCATGCCAGGACTGCAGTGGCTCAAGTGGCTAAGATGCTGACTGGAAGGCAGAAGGTCAGCAGTTCGATTCCTGAGTACTGCAGAACAGAATGAGCTCCCTTCTTTGTCCCAGCTTCTGCCAACCTAGCAGTTCAAAAGCAAGAAATTGCAAGTATATAAATAGGGACCACTTTGGTGGGAAGGTAACAGCATTCCATGCAGTCGGGCTTGGGATTGGAGGCAGCTGTGTGGACAGGCCGCAGCTATTTCATCCTTGCCACAGCCCTGCATCTGCCAATAGACTCGCCGGCCAGTTGGGTTAGTGATTGGAGGCAGCTGCACGGACCGGCCGTTTGACCGAAGATCGCCACCACCATCACCACAGCTGTTCCACAGCTCCCCCTCTTTGCTGGGATGAGATATTCTTGACTCTTCTGATTTTATTGTAATTTTTGTGCTAGTGTATTGTATTTTTCTTTTTGGTTTTGTATTGTATATCTGTGCTAGTATTGGTAATAGCTCTTCTCAGCAGGAGGGAGTTGACTTTTAAAATGGTATATTGTTATAGGAACTGTATTCCCTGACTATATTGTATTTTCATTTTGTTTTAATGTTAGATCTATTGATTGTACTATGTGTTATATTTATACCATGTTGTTGCATTTATATTTGCAACTGTAAGACTGTAATGTATGTTACCATGTCATGTTAGCCACTCTGAGTCGCTTTGGCGGATAGAGCAGCATATAAGTCTAAATACAAATACAGATACAAAATAAACAGAGATGAGTACTCAACCCTAGAGTCGGATGCCACTGGCTTTTCTAGCAAGGGTAACCTTTACCTTTACCTAGATTTCACTAACTGTCCCATCTCTGTGTTATACAAACCTATTAGAAACATAAACTGGACTAAAAATATTGAGTCTTATTTCTAAACTTATATATAAAAATATCACAGTGGTTAACCTGCACCTTGGATACCTTGGAGTCATTATTCAGTGAGGAATCCACACAATGGTAGACATCTTCGTGATTACATTCTGCACACACAAATGGACTTGAGAAATGATGTCCATCAGCATGTGGGTTTTTTAGCCATTTGGATATCACATCACCCGCTGGCTAGGTGGACCATGACATGTGCTCAATGGATCTGACAGAGGACACTTTTGTGAGTCTTAGTTCTGGTCGGGGCAAAATCCTAAATATGTTGCAAACTGCCCAGAGTGTGTTCCAGTGATGGGATGTCCCCGGTTCCAGACGGATCCCTGGAACCGGTAGGACCAATTCCGGAGGGTTCTCCGTGAGGGGAGTCCACTTTTGAGGCGTCCGGTTCCGGACGCCTCACCGAAAGAAAGAAATTTTTTTTAAATCGGAGCTAAAATGGCTCCAATTGACTGCACATGTGCAGAAACTCAATCTGACACATTGCGCATGCGTCAGATTGAGTTTCTGCACATGCGCAGTCAATTGGAGCCATTTTAGCTACGATTTTTAAAAAAATTGTTTAGAGCTTTCAGGACGGCGGCGGCGGAGGCGGCACCAGCCCTCTGAGAAGGGCACCTCCCCCGCGGCATGTTGAGGGCTGCCTGGGCCGTCCGCTGCCGACAAGCCCCATGCCCTGGGGACACGCGGCGCACCGCTGACGCCTCCTCCTCCGCCGGGCACGGCCTGTGGGCTGGGTGCCTGCAACCGCCGCCCGCCACCGCCGGAGCTGCCGTTGGCTACATTCCTGTGGCCTCCTCCTTGGGCCGGTCCCTTTTTAGCCCGGCTGCGGTGCCTGGCGGAGGAGGAATGCAGGCGACGGTGGTGCGGCATGGGGATGGCCCAGGGAGGCTCGGCAGCCGCGGCTGGAGCCGCGGCTGGAGCCACTGCTGCCCGCCGCCCCTGGCCATGGCCGGAGCCGGGCTAAAAAGGAGGAGGAGGAGGAGGCCACAGGGGTGCAGGCAGCTCTGGCGGCGGCGGCGGCGGCTGTGGACGCAGTCGGGGCGCCGGGTCCCAAGAAAGGTAAGCGAGGGGTAATTTATTTGTGATTTGGGTGGGTGGTTGTTTTTATTTATTTTATTTATTTATTTATTTGTGTCTGGGTGGGTGGGCTGAGAGGGAGGGGGTGTGTGTGTATGTTTATTTTTATTTTTTGTTTATTTTTATTTTTCATTTATTTTTATTTTTGGCCCCGCCCACAACGTCATGACGTCATGACGTCGGCTTCGGCCATGACGTCATGACGTCATGACATTGGCCACGCCCATGACGTCCGTGACGTCATGGCGTGGTAGTAGATTTTTTGTCATCCCATCACTGGTGTGTTCTATGTGCTATTGGGTGCTATCCCAGAGAGACTCTCAGGATGGGAGATCAGTGTCCTAAAATGATGCTGGTTCCATTCCTTGAGGGTCATCTCTAGAGAATATATTTTGGGGAGGCTGTTTTGTTGTCCCTAGGTCCTCAACTGTTAGGTTCCACAAGGTTCAACCATCTCTCTAATGTTTATCATCTATATGAGGCCACTGGGATAGGTCATCTGGGATTTTTTATTATCAGTACATTGATGATACACATCTCTCCTTCAGTCTATCTGCAGTTGATGCTGTAGAGTCCCTTAATCACCGCCCGGCTGCTGTACTGGGTTGGACAAGGATGAGCAGGCTGAATCTGAATCTAGACAATATGGAGACCTTATTATTGGGTGATTCATCTTCTTGCTAGCTATCCATGGTGGCACACACACACACTTAAGTGAGAATGAAAGAGAGAGAGATGAAGTTCCTGGATTCCAAAACTATGACTTGGGTTTATAATCTCAAAGTCATTAGAAGGAGCAACTCTCCACCAAATTTAAGGTAGGGTGCTCCCACTGCCATGAGTTATAAACTACATATGGCCATTTTCCTACTCAAAGCTTTGGTTGCTAGAAACTATTCTAACTTATTATGCAAAATAGCCATGAATTTTATTAAGTTCCTGTGCTCATTTTACATGTTGATTTTCTCCATTCAAGCAAGTTTCTTTTTTCCCTTCATACACACCAGTTAGCTTTTGCATTCCAATTTCAAAACCTTTAATGATATCAGCTAATAAATCTCAAATTCTCTTTGAGGAAGCAGTTCTGCTGCAGACTCAGCTCTCTGTCCCTTGACTTTACTGGAGTCCAAATAAGATTTGTACTTCAACTGGGTAAGCATTTACTTTATCAGAAAGCATATTAGTGTGGGCATGTCTCAGCATAATACGTACCGAATCAGAGGGCATGACTAATTTGTTCTGCTGTTAAGTGGATGATAAAATGATTTAGGTACATATAAATATATATGGGGCATGAGCCACTTTAGGAATTACATGTTGTGTATTTCATTCTAAGATAGTCAAAATTGGAGGGCTTTTTAATGTATTAAGTGACATTTATAGGAAAAACAGGGCTCTGTCCAGAACTTAGAAATAGTTACCTTAGGCAAGAAACACTGATGGAAAATAATAACTTGTGGCAACCTGCAAGAGTTTGGAGATGCAAACTAGGAATCAAATGATTTTGCCCAGTCCAGTTTCTTCTGTGACACTATGCAGAAAGAGATGCAGAACTTGATGACTGGAAAGTCAGCAGGTCAGTAGTTTGAGACCCAAGTGCTGCACAATGGAAAGAGCTCCTCTCTGTCCCAGCAGAAATTTTGGCTGGTCCTGCCCATCCAAGTTTTGAAATAAAGTAGTCCTAATTTGGGTGCAACGCAGGGCTTTTCCCCCTGGCTATACCCACCATACCACGCCCACAGTGTGGTAGTAAAAATTTTTTGGAGCCCACCACTGGGTTCAACAATGTTGTTGGAGACATACATCTGAGGGTGCACAAGAAGACCATTTTAATTAATTTTGCCTAGGAGGGAGGCAAGTAGTACGGGCAGAGAAATGTGCACACCTCACTAGACTGAAGAGCAGCCCTAGAACCAGGACTTGTAGAGCCGGCCCAACCATTAGGCATAATGAGGTGGTTACCTCAGGGAAGAGATTTTGGGATAACAGCCAATTCTTATTTATTTTCAATAACTGTAATACAACCCAGAGTCCCAGTTACAGTTGATGCAGTGAATCATTTCGATAGAAATAAGTGCTGGCTCACCATTTATTAATCAGTTCAGTTGAGTCACCAGGTCTCAGGCTGGTAGTGGAGGTACTAGTGGATGTCACAGAGAGCATATGCTTCTATGGGTCTCCAGGAAGGAAATGAGATTTCAGGTCAAGCAACATTGGAGGAAGTACCTTCATTTTTTAAAAAAAATACAAAGTGGTTTTAAAGCTTATGTCTACCCATTCTCAGCTGGATCTGGTCTCAGCAGTTCAGCATAAAGGTATTTACAAATGAGTCTTGCTCAGAATGGCAAAATGAGCCATTCTATAGGTTTCTCCTGGCCCTTATATTCTTGGCATGCAGATATCAAACCTATTTCAACAATGTGGACAAAGTACCAATACAATATCCAAAATTGATTTGTCAACTGAATCAACTGAACCCCAAAATATTATATCCTTTGCCTCCTGTTTCCATCTCTGACCAAACAGCTTTACCATCAGCTCATCCCATCATTTTCGGGGTCTGCCTAGTGGTCTTTTGTGGTCCCTTGATATCCAGTCTGTTAGCCTACAGGTCCATTATCCTAGATTATCCCTGTCCTAGATTATCATTGTTGTGAATAATCATTAATGTTATCATTTAAAAATGTATATTTTCCTTTATGTATTTAGGCAATTGAAACTATGGCTGAAGGCAATTTCTTGATCAGAAATAATATGCAGAAAGGGAAAGAATATTTCATTTCAATTTAACTGAAGTGATTCACTACAACAGGAATCATTTTACAGATATAAAAAATATTCGCTTTCCTTAACTCTCCGCAGATTATCAAGAAAAGTATTTAATTGACTGAAGGCTCATTTGAGGAGCAATATTCCATCTGGATGTGACAAATATGCCAAATGGAAAACTGATCCTTCCCTTGATGCCAAGTGACCCTCTTTACCACAGACCACACCAGCTTAAAATGAAGTGAGTAGACAGGTCCTGAGGTGTGCAGGGAGGCTAACTAAGAAGCAGGCCTTCTCTGTAGCAGTCTGGTGCTACTGGAATTCTTTGTCCAGAAAGCTTTGCCCAGTGCCAGTTCTATTATAATGTTCAGTGCCAGGATAAAATTTATTTGAATGCTCAAGTCTTTAAATTCAATCTGATCCATTTTCCCTTCATAGGGTTTGTTCTCTTTATGTTATTGCTAGTGATTTTTTAAATCCTCTTCTCGTGTAAGTTGGATTGATCTGCTAAGAGATTTATATGCTACCCCTGAGAATGCTATTAAAAGTTGGGTATAAATCTATTGGCACAGCAATCTTAAGTACTTGTGGTACGTGTGTGAGTGAAAAAAATCCAGGATGGAGTTCATTCTACAACAATACTTCAAGGAAAACAAGCCAGGGTCTTCCCCTTTTTGTCTCCTTGCCTCCTATTTCAGTCAGTGTGAGGGAATGGATCTTGTAAAACCCTTGTGGAAACATGTCAAAAGAAAGAGACACACATTCCAGAGTTTCTTGCACATCCTGACACATCCAGAGTTTGGGAAAATTGCTTTCTGGGGTACAACTCCCAGAAATCTCTTAGTTGGGCGGTCTTGAACCTGTGTAATGGGTGGTGGCTCCTATTTTGGGGCTGCACTTCCCTCCTTTTTTATGAGCCTTCCCTGCTAATTTCTCCAGAGTTCCTTATCTCAGGAGAGATGTCTTCGCCCTGAGTAAATAATGATTCTTCATTCATGTATAGGTCATACTTTAAAATGCCAAAATGAAGCCAACTTTTGGTGAATGCATCCCATAGTTCTTTTCACCTGACCTAGTGTGGGAAAGATTAACCAGCACAATGAGGTTGCCATTGCCCAGGCTATGCTTGTTAATCATCTTGCAATTTCTTGCTTTCAAACTGCTTGGTTGACGGGAGATGGGACCGAGGTGCTGCTGACCTACCAACCATCAAATTCAGCAACTTAACCACTAAGACACTGGAGCCCTTTTAGTACTATGTAAACAGGTAAGTGAATTTTTCATTCTTCTCGCATGCCAATTATAATTAAATGCATGGTGTTTGTGACAAGACTATTGCAGATTTTGGGAAGGATTCTGATTTTTTTTATTAAAAAAAATAATAATTTCCAACCTTATTGAGTTTGGTGAGCTGAAAAGAATAGTTACTAATCTTGTTATTTCTAATAATTATTTCATGCTTCAAATTCTCAGCCATTTATCGACATCCCCTGAATGGATCTATCCCTCAAGTCCAATGGCTCAGATCCAGGAAGAGATTTATGGCAAGAACAAACATTCTTGAGGGTACGCAAGAGCAAAACCAAATTAGAAGATGGAGGAACGAGCTCCCTAGATTTGACAACACATAGCAATAATAACAAATGTCCCCAGACCCGCATTATGGGACACAAGAATCAACCTGCAACTGATCAATATCTGTTTTGTGACAGTAATATGGGCAAACATGAAAATTCATTTACTTTTGGACTAAATGTCTTCTTAGCATGTACCTCTCAATTATTTATACTAGTGTATGCATTATTTCTTAGTACTGTATATGTATTTTTCATTTAATTCTGAAGGCATTTAGGAAAGCTTTGATTACAGATAAAAGGCAATAACTGGTGACATCATCACACGTAGACAAATGGAGATACCCAAAAAGCATTCCATTCCATAAATTGGAATAAATATTGTAACTTAATTGTTTATTAACTTACTATTGCTTACCTCTCAATAAATTTCCATGGCCAAGCAGAGATTTGGAGCTAGGTCTCCTTACTCCTAATGTCCACTATATTTATTACTTACTCTCTCACTATTCAATACCCTCTAATTTAACCTTGTCATTGCCTATGCTTAGATTATGAGCAATAACCAGCAGAGGATTTCTGCCTTTGCTATGTATTGTTTGTCATATAATTTCTAAATGATTTGGATCCAAGTTCTCTAATTTTCCAGCCACCCATGAGATACATGTATATTCTAATAATCTCCAAACTGTCCTTAAGTTGGAAGGAAACCATCCAATACACCTGTATAACCAATCTATACTCTTTATCCATGTTACAGCAGATGGAGCATCAATGTGAATTTCCATCTGCCATTGGCTGAGTTATCAGTCTATTGTATAATTAAAATGTAATTTACCTATAAAGATATGGTTTGCTGATCTCATTTAGAGGTGCTCTCCCAAATAAGGTCAGGTCCTTCTTGACCAGTACCAAAAATATTTTCAGATCTTCAGGATTATTTAATTTCACAAGGCCACAATGAACCTGTACACCTGCCCTGACTCTCACTAAATTGTTACACATTGTCATGTACAACAGAAAGTCTATATCTGGGTATCCAGCTGGACAAAGTCATGCAAGATTTACATGAGAAAAATGAGTTTATAATTTTATAAAACTTCTATAATGTTAATCCACATAATCGTCACATTTTGAAATATTTTCAATAGGCATCTGAAGATTTTCTTGAAATTGGGCATGTAAAGAAAACAACATGATTAAGTTTATTTTTATTTTTTCTTCCTTTTATCTATGTTATTAGTTACTCCAGTGTCTAGTCATGCCTGCCACATGACCATGGAAATGTCTGAAGAAACAGACAGCACTGGCTCTTCGGCGCTGAAACAGAGATAAGCACTGAACCCTAGAGTTGGATACGACTGGCTTTTGAGCAAGGGAAACCTTTACCCTTTATCTTTAGCACATTTATTAAAGAAGCTATATATGGCTGTAAAGATGAGAGAATGAGAAGTGTTATGCAAAATTTCTTTTCCTCCCTCTTCTTAAATAAAATTATATTGGTATGATTTATTCTTTTTCTCTTTTAAATTTGTATATTTTTATCTGTATGTTAGATAATTCATTAAAAAAAATAAAGAAAATTAAGTTGATATTGTGGTGCTGGATCTGACCTAGCATGGTGTGCTATTAGCTCTGTCTTCTCAACATCCACATATGAATATTCTGCTCCCAGCAAGAAGTCACAGCAAAGATTGCTAGAGGAGAGCCAGAGTGCTCAGGTTACCCTAACCTGGTGGATCAGAGTGAAAACACCGTCTCTGCGGTTTGCCAGGTGAAGGCATTCTCACCCACCTATTAGCTGGCTAATTCTGATTGGCTGGTCTTCCTGTGCTTGGCTCTTTTCCAGGTGTCCAGGACAGCCTTAGAAGGAAAACATGGCAGCCAGCCTTCTGTGTTCTAGGACTCACTGAACCACAAACCAGGCCCAAGTAAGAATGATGGTTAGATAACCCTGGCATATTATGTGACGAGGGAAATCATCTTTATCATTGCCTGGTATTTGAGATCCACTAAGTGGAGATGACTGGGATTTGAGTTTGGTCCTTATCATTATTGTGGCTCAGCAAGTTTTTGAACCGAGATCTTCAGACTAATGACTTACATTTTGCCACTGAGTCATGACTGAGAAGACTGAGAATGTAAATGCATTTTAGTTCTCTCTTGTGTGGTAAATTGCAAAGCCCAAAAATTACAGATCTCCACACTACAAGATACAGTGGTACCTTGCTTAAAGAGCATAATGTGTTCCATGGGATTGCTCTTTAAGTGAAACACCATTGTAAGTGACCAATTGTGACTTCTGGTGGGGAAGGGGGAATTGTGAAACCCAATTTAGTTGTTAAATGAGTTTTTGGTTGGTTTTATTTGTTAAGCGAGGCAACCATTCAGAGAAAATTCTGCTCTTTAAGCGAGTTACTCTCTAAGCAAGGCACTCCTTATGTGAGGTTTTACTGTAGTATGATGTTGGAATTTTTTTGTCAATGACAGATTCATACGTTTTTGAAACTGATTTTTTTTCTCAACTGTATATGTGCAAATTCTAACATTGTAAGAATTTTTGCCTCGCTGTATGAAATAATAAAAGGCATTAGATGGGTTGTTTTCATCTTTGTGATAAACCGGACTGCCCATTTCTGCTTGCTGTCCACACAGTTTTAGTTTCACAAAGGAAAAAAGTATTAGTTTTGCTTGGAAACATTTTTGCACAAATTACAGAGATTTTTTTACAAGAGTTATATATGCTCAGCTGTTACACTGCTTGAAGGTATATGCATGCCTCTTATCTTCATCACTACTGTAATGATGTTTCACATCAACCATGCAGCAGTAATAGAAACAGATGAAGGCGGTCAGGGCTAATAAATTTGGTCATGTGACCCAACATAGCTTCTGTCCCCTGGAGACATTAGTGCCATATCTGTTGGAGCCTGGCACATGATTATTACATGCCAGGGCTAGGTTGAAGCCAAATGGTGGCCATGACTCCTGCACTGCAAAACACTGTGTTAGGTGAATTTGTACAGAAAGGACCACACTGCCACCCAATTTACTTAGCACTCAATTTTGTTCGCTCAAATAAATGTTCATTTCCCTCAACATCATATCTGGGGTACACAGAAAGAGCCTCCTTGAAGATTATGGCATTTTGAACCACAATTGGGCATACTCTGGGCAATGGCTAACTTGTGCTAGCTAATCTTTGCATATCCACCCCCTGAGTGAGGAGACTGACAGGTTTATTTGTATCTTAAAACATTGAGCCACTTTATTTAAGAACCAATTAAACTGTGGCAAAACTGTTCTGCACTGAGGTCACGTAACACAGGAAGGCAATTCTATTTTTCTAATTATATAAATCCCAATTTGCTCCTGATAAATTTGCTCTAATCAAGTTGGCTCTTCTTTGGTTGAATTAATTTTTCGTATTATCTACCAAGCAGTCCAGCTTCAGTAGATTTGAGTTATTCTCCAACTTTATTCCAACAGCAGTTTCATTCTCCTCACTCTTACCATTATGTTGTTGGATAAATTGCATATCAATTTGATGTTCAAATTAGCCTAGATCCATTAACCTTCCTGTGCTACCTGCCATAAAGTGACCAAAAAAAATTAACTCATCGAAGGCTCCATAACTCAACCTAAGACACCTGTGTGGGATGGCCATAAACACCATGAACCCACATGCCAATCAGGGTCCAAGCAAAAATTCCCATCTGGCCCAAAACACGATTAGAAAGTGTCACACTGGTGCAACGGGAAGGAGGGCAAGCTGCCTTTGCTGAAGGCAAAAATGAAAGGGCACAAAGTCACGGAGCCACCCAGTGGTAGGCATCAGCAGGTTCACACCGGTCCACCAGAATGGGTAGCTGAAATTCTGGCTGGCCCCGCCCATCCAAGTTTTTAAATAAAGTAGTCCTAATTTGGGTGCAACACAAGGTTTTCCCTTGGCTATGCCCACCATACCACGCCCACAGTGTAATAGTAAAACAAAAATTGAGTCCACCACTGGAGACACCCCTATAAATACGGCTAGCTCCACCCCAGCACCACACTCCTTCGGGAGTATGCATCTAAAGTCTCCCTGGGGGAGGAAATGCAAAGTGTGTGCCCTTGACAGTTGCCTTGGGTGTGCATACATTCTTACACTAGGTCAGGAAAACTACAGTGTGAACTTCCCTCTGAAGGTGGCTTCATTTTGGAAGTTTCACATCTGACCTAGACATGGAAGAAGAACATTGTATCTTACTCCTCTTCATCTCTTTTGTCACTACCACTCCTCTCACTGTCTCACCAAGGCTGTGGCTATTGTAAAACAGGGGTTCTCAACCTACGGCATATGGGCTGGATCCGGACTACAGTACCAACTCATCCAGCCCATGTCTGCACTCCACCCGCTGCTTTTGCTGCCACCATTGCCACCACCGCCGCTGTCGCCACCACCTCAATCCTTGTTTCCTCTGCTTGGCTTGGCATGTTGCTAATGGGGCTCCATAGCTGGGCAGGTTGTAAGCCTTACAACCCACCCTGCTATGGAGTGCCGTTAGGGACACACCAAGTCAAGTGGAGGAGACAAGGATTGAGGCGGCAGTGGCAGAAGAGGAAGCAGTGTCTGAAGAAAGGTTGTGGGCTAAATGAGATGGTGCTATGCTGCCTATCCAGGTTGGTAAGCAGGGAAGCAGCATGGGGAGGGGAGTGGTGGGTGGCTCGGGGTGGTCGGCGGCAGTGGCAGCGGTGTGAGAGGAGTGGTGAGTGGCTCAAGGGTGGTCCCACAATCACCACCAATGGTGGGGGGACTGGCAGTGGAGGGACCATCTCAAGCCCCCCCCCCTTCAGCCCACCAACAGCCTGAGGCGATGTGATCCAGCCCCTGGCTTTAAAAGGTTGAGTACCCTTGTAGAAGAATTGTCTTCTATTTTAATGCCATGTTGCATTATCTTCTCTTACTTGAAACTGAATGAATGTGTCCCTAAGCCTAGCTATGGCCTTGTCACACAAAAATGGCCACCTTATGTCTTTCCATTTTCTCAGTTAACAGAACAAAAGGGCTACACTGGCTGAGGCAGATACTTTCATGTAGATTTGTGTTAAGGCAGCCTGCAGAGGAACTATTTTTATACACCAATTCCAGTAAGTGCTTTAAGCCCTTGGCTTTCATGATGACTACTAAAACACACAGTACATTTCTCATTACAATACATTTTACATGGGAGTTATTTTTCATTATAACTGCATTGTAATACTCTGGTCCAAGATAGGAAAAGCACATTTTCACAACTGACTCACACGGTGAAATGTATTATTTTGTTCCAGGTCTTCTGTGATGGCTTTGGTACTTTAACAAATGTTAGATGAAAAGTAAAGGTAAGAGGAAGCACAATTTCACCCCACAACTGGGTTTCTTTCTTTCTTTCCTTTGCCCAAATCTTAGTGTTTAAAATATTTGGCCCTTTATCAGGAAAGATTTTCTTAAATCAAAATAGTCAAATGGATGTGTTCTTTGGACATTTATTTCTAAAAGGCACATGGCACATCTGGGTGTGGCAGAGACAGGGGGGATGAAATGGTGTCACAGGCCACATCTGGCCCCTGGGCCGTAGGTTGAAACTCCTGGATTATATACACAATAATGTGCTATAGTGGCTAAATATACATGTGTGATTGGACATGTTTCAAATACATAATAAAATAGATTTATCTCAGCATTGTATAACACACAGGTATGAAGACATCAACTTCAGTGGGTATATAGCAAGCTGTGTGGGCCAGTATCTACTGTTTGCCTATCTAGTCCAGTATTTTCTGTCTGAGTACCTGGCGTTAAGTTGCTGTCACTTCTGACACAGAAATGCTTTCGCAGTCCTTATTACTGCAGTGCAACTGAATAAGCACTGAGTATGTCTGCATTTTCAGAAGGGATCTTTCTTAAGAATACGTTCCACAAGCCATATAGACAGAATACCCTTGGAACATATTTTGTTTAAATGCAGCCAGTGAGATATACTGGTTCAAGAATTGGGCTATGGTGCCAGAGAACTGGATTCAAATCCATAGACAGCCATGAAACTCACTGGTAACTTCAGACTATTTATAGCCATGGTTCTCAACATGGGGCACACACACCATGGGGTGGGGGTGGGCAATTTGTGAATGGGTTATTAACAGCAAATGGCTTCTTCCACATGAATAGGAATTCACTTTTTGAATAATAAGAATTATATGTCACCAGGGAGGGGAATCAAGATTTTAGAGATGCTTAGGTGGGGCATGGCCAAAAAAGGGTTGGCAACCACTGGTATAGAGAGTCTCATGTTCCTTACAGAGGATGAAGTGGGGAGAAGTACAGCATGATACAGTGGCTTGTGCTCACTGGAAGAAAGAGGGCACAGAAATGCAACTAAGAAATAAATACTAAAAGTAATTGAAAAGAGACGTGTAGCAAAATAGCAGGCAATAATGTCTTTTTTTGAGATTAATAGGGGTCTATGAGGTAAGATAAAATATGGTAAAATAATAATAATAAAAGAAGGTCCCATGGGTGAGGATGCATGTAGAGGTATTATTGTATTATTTTGATTACTTGTTTATAAATATTTTGGTTATATGTGCCTATTGTGATAGATTTTTTTTAAAAAAACTTCTCTTTTCTGAGGAATCATCTATGCCTTCTTCCTGGATGTCGCACTGTATTCTCTCTCCTTCAGTTCTCCCGGTCCCTCAGTCTGCATTGTTAGGTTATTTGCAGCATCTGCACAACAAAATGGGGCAGGTTATTAGGCCTTTCTGTTTCAATGCAAGTCTCCCTAGCTCTCCCCCTTTTTAGTTCAGCTAATAAGCACACTTGGACCAGATGCTTGTGAGAAAGGAAAATAGCATTTACTCACAAAATGAGGCCAGAAGATATGTGTGCTCAAAAAGTCTTGATAAGGGGGTATTAGGTCAATAATGAAGGCAGGAAATGTTAGTTAGGTAGTTTAGAAAAGAAGGTAAGTAAAGATGAAATCTCTTCCAGCCATGTGGCTGGGAAGATAGAGACACACAAAAGGACACCAAAGACAGAAAGAAGAAAGAGAAAGTAGAGAACAAACAAAGGCCTTAAGGTATGCAAATATGATCAGGTGACTTCTGAAGCGGGTAGACAGGAACGTTTCTAATTAGCTACTTGGAGACAAACAATGCAAAAAAAAAAAACCCCTCCACTCCCTTTGGGTCAGACTAGTCTTTCCTGTCTCATTAGTTAGTGTGTTAGTATTTACTGCATGCTGGGATTGCACTAATTCTAGTGCAATATAATTCAATGTGCATTTGATGCACAGTTAGCATATTTAGCCCTTGCTGTTCCCCCAAAAGGCATTTTCATATGCACATCCCCCCCCACACACACACACACACATACACACTTCATAATTTTGCAAACCTTGGAATTTTCCAATCCTGCTGGCAACTCCTCTTGTGTTTTTGGGTGGTGCTAATTTGGCTTGCCACTGCACATGTGGTCTTTTTGTTATAGGACAGTAAATACCATTCTAAAAAATAAAGATAATGAAATAAAAAAAAGAAATGCTTGGTAGCCCAAATCAAAAGATCTTAACAATAATGTTAAACAATAGTTGCAAAAACTGGTGGGGAGATGAACGACAGACATGAGTTCCCTGACATACATTGAGATATTTGAATTCATTGGGGTTGGAGAAAAAATGATATATGTGAGTGCCAGTTAAGTTGCCTCTATTGATTTTTGTGAGACTACTTTAAAAATGACTATCTAGATCAGGGGTCCCCAACCTTTTTAAGCCAGGGCCTGGGTCATGCTCTCTCAGTCAGCTTTGAGGCCAGATGGCCATTTTTGCCCTGCTTGCATGATGGGGGTAGCCATTTTGTCCAACAGCTTCAAAGAGGTGGCCATTTTGTTTCTTGAATGCCCTTGGAGGGGTGGGAGCCACATGAAATGGTGCTGTGGGCCAGATCTAGCCCACATGCCTTAGGCTGTGAACCCCTGACTAGATCAATGGTTCCCCACGTGGGCACACGCCCCATAGGGGGACTTTAATTCCCAGAAGCCTAAGTAAGAACATTTGCTGACCAGTGGTTTGGGAAATTGAATTAGGCTTCTGGGAATTGAAGTCCAAAAGCCAAAGGTTGGGAAACACTGATCTAGATTCAACACAGAATGAGTGGCTGGTTTGTGGTATTAGTTTGATGTGTTTGACATGTAACAAATGTGGCAAAGTTCACAGAGCTTGAAAGATAAGCCAAAGCTGGTCTATAAATAATGTTAAACAGAACTTTACCACCACCAACACCCTGCAGCGTAATGTAGCCTGAATTCTATTAATAAATCTAAAATGGGATGGCTCTGCTGGTATTTCAGTCCCTTTGGTTACAATGCACATTATTTTCCCCTGCAACTAAATGCTCACTTGTCTTTGTTTTGCTTCAGTATTCCTCCCCCATAGCAGGAAGCAGTGTTCCATAAAGGTGTTATATCACTTGTGGGAGACATCAGCCTCTTTAGCAGAAAATGTCTTTGCAGCAGTTTAACAGGAATAGGTTTCAACATATTTTGATGTCTAAAGACTGGTTAAAAATAAACACACAAGATGAACGGAACCCAAATAATTTAGCTAAAATATCAGCACTGTCCAACTACCGGTACCTATAGGGCTTAGTAGGAAGGTTGCAGTGATTGGAGAGCAAATTAGACCTTGAGAAATTGGTTACAAATCTGGCTTTCAGCAAATCCACTACAAAGAGGTTGGACCCCTTCTATAGAACTAAAGGGGGTGGTGGTGACATGAACTACAGAAAGAGAAAGCAGTTGATCAAAATTCCTGTCTTTCTCCCACTTAATCCCTTCCATCAGCCAGAGCAAAATGATATTCATAGAATCTTCCCACCTGTGGAATAAAATGCTGGATCCACATTTTTTGTTTCTGAGTAACACTTTCTCTATTTTGGGTACTCATCTGTGGATATATCCTTTTGGTTGTGATTGGTTTTCATGAAGTTGGAGGCATGACAGTTCTGTTTTCTAGGAAACAGCTGATTCATTCTAGTGCTGTGTATGCAGTTCTTCTCTCTTTCTCTCTCTCTCTCTCTCTCTCTCTCTGCACACACTCCTCTCTTAGGAAGGATCTTGGCTGCTAAAAGCCTAGAATGATTGGCTGATAGGAGACAATTATCAGAAGATGGTTGCTTGACACCTGTTGTTTTAAACAGTTTTTAATTTGTTTTTTAGAGTTTTTAACTGTATTATATATTGATTGTAATCAGCCCTGAGTCGCCTGTGCGAGTAGGGTGGAATATAAATTTAAATAAATAAATATCATATGAGTGTTTTCAAGGAAAATCAGGATTTAGGGAATAGATGAACACATACACACATGAGTGTGCAGGGAGGGGGCAGGTGAGTGTGTCAGAAAATGTATAAACAGCAGCCTACAGTTAGTAACGAGGGACTGTGGTGGCTTAGTGGTTGAGATGGTGAACTTGAAAGGTCAGTAGGTCAGCAGTTTGAGACCTGAGTGCTGCAGGATGGAGTGAGATCCTGCCTCTGTCCCAGCAGAGGTCCTTTCAACCTAGCAGTTTGAAAGTAAGAAAGTGCAAGTAGATAAATAGGTACCACTTCAGTGGGAAGGTAAACAGCATTCTGTGCACTCTGGTATCTAGTCATGCCTGCCACATAACCAGAGAAACATCTGCAGACACAGGCAGCACTGTCTCTTTGTATATAAATGGAGATGAGCACTGAACCCTAGAGTCAGACATGACTGGCTTTTGAGCAAGGGTGGCCTTTATCTTTACCTTACAGTTATTAACAGAGAATGAGAGGAGCAGTACATTTGCTGCTGAAGTCCCCTTGAAGGTGTGTGTGTGTGTGGCTTTTCTCAAGATATTGCTGGGCAGCAAATGTGCTGCCGATAGAAATGTCTGCTGTTTCTTCACTTTGTTTTCCTTTTATTGTCCCACTCCACTTTTCACTTATTTTTCCTAAACCAGAAACTGTAAAATTGTGGATAGTTTAATAACCATACCAAGTGAATTATCCACAAGGAAGATGTCATCCTGCACACTTAGACATTTCTTCCAGAAACAGCAGCAGCAGCAGCAACAACAATTATAAAAAGGCATTTGATTCAGTTCCACACAGCTGGATTCAGAAATGCCTTGACATTTTTGGAATTAGTGACAACATCCAATGTTTCATAAGGACTTGAATGAAGCTATGCTGAGTAAAGTTAATGGCCTGTGGAGAAGAATTTGGTGAAGTTGAAATTAAGCGTGGAATTTTTCAAGGTGACTCACTATCACCTTTGCTATTTGTCATATCAATGGCATCACTCACAACTATTCTAACTAGAACAAACTGTGGATATGAATTGACTAAGAAAGGACTGGAGGTTTCACATTTGCTCTATATAGATGATCTAAAATTGTTTGGAAAGACAAGAGCTGAACTAAACACACTGCTAGAAACTACAAATAAATTTAGTAAAGACATAGGAATGCAATTTGGAATTGACCTGACACAACCAAGTTAAAAAAAACTACTTCTACAAAATACATGAAGCAGGTCCAGAAAATCTTGACATCAAAACTGAGCAGAGGCAATATCATCAAGGCAATTAATATCTGGACAGTGCATGTTATACACCAGGTGGAATAACTAATGAGACCCAAATAGAATTAGAAAACCTTGACTGAAAAACAAGGAAGCTATTGACCATGCATCATGCCCTGCACCCAAAAAGTGATGTTGATCGTCTGTACTTCCAAGAACTAAGGATGGCAGAGGACTTCTACAGGTGAAACAGACAGTAGAGGAAGTAAAGCATAGCTTGAATGACTACATTAAGAAAAATGAAGAGCCTATACTTCAGGAAGTGAACAAAGGAGGACTTTTGAAAACAGTGAAGAAGATAGACAAATACAGAAAGGAAAGGATAGAAAGCTGAGCTGCAAACTGGAAAAACAAGCCTATGCATGGTTAATACTTGAAAAACATAGAAGGCAAGCATGACCCAAAGGTGACATGCCAATGGTTAAGAGCAGGAGTTTTGAAGAAGGAAATGGAAGGATTTATCTTAGCAGCTCAGGAACAAGTTTTGCCAACAAATTGTGTTAAGACAAAAATGCAGCACATTTCCAACAACAGCAAATGGTAGCTTTGTAATGAGAAGAATGAAATAGTAGATCATCTGATCTGCGGATGTAGCAAAATTTCACAGACTGAAAATTTGCAATGTCATAACAGGGTTGCAAAAAAAATATCCATTGGAAACTTTGCCAGAAGTTTGGATTTGAATGCAGTAAAAATAATTGGGAACATCAAGAAGATAAAGTTTTAGAAAATGAGAGAGTCAAGATCCTGTGTGACTTTAAAATTCAAGGAGACAGACATTTGCCTCACAACACACCTGATATAACTGTTGTGGAAAAGAAGAAGGTCCGGTTTATTGACATTGCAATACCAGGAGATGCACAGATTGAAGACAAACTGGAGAAAATAACAAAATATTGTGATTTGCAAATTGAAGTTGAGCATCTATGGAGGGGAAAATCTGTTGTTCCCATAGTGATCAGAGCCCTTGGAGCAATACCTAAAGGATTTCCTAAATATTTGGGAAATTTGGACTTATTGGACTTGAACGTCCTAACTCTCCAAAAAACAACTGTTAGGAACTGCATATATACTCAGATGTTATCTTAACAGTTCTTAGGTCTTTGGTTAGGGCTTGAACTGTTAATTTTATTCCAGGCCTTGACTGTGAACCAAATGGTTGATTCGTGTCCAATAATAATGAAACATTTGAGAAATCCTGTAACATTCCCCACAACATTGCTTGGGGAGCATGTGGGGATCCCTCTAAGAAAAAAAATGGTTTTCTTTCCTTGGTCAGAGAATGAGAGGTTATTAAATTCACACCTCTAAACTGCAGAGTACTAAAGAAACCTAGCTTATCAACACACATCTATCAAAAACATGGGGTGAAAATAATGAAGGGATGAAAGCTGGGAAGGAAATAAAAGTTTCAGCAAATTTAAAATGTGCAAAATAAAGATTTTTTAAAATAGTGAAGAGTTTATGATCTTGATGCATCAGTTCTGTTTGAGGAAACAAATCTGACACTTCAGAATAACAAAGCCTGTGATGAAGAAACTCCTTTTGACATCTCCTGCTGCCTCCTAATTCCTAATCAACTCTACGTTATGTTAGTATGGTTGCAATCCTACTTGAGGAGAAATGCCAATGACTTTAGGGTTTGCTTACTTGTGACCTTATATGTTCAACATCTAAAGTACAATAAGCTATAACAACTGAAATGATGCTGTGAGCTTTTAATTAAAAGTGCAAATGATGTTCCAAAGTACTAGCATTTAATATCTTTCAATGAATAAAGTAGGTACCTCTTCAAAAGTACAGAAGGGGCTATCCAGCTTTTGTGTGATATTTATCTCCCTTTCCTTCCTGTACGCTAATCATTTGCAAAGAGAAGTAATAGAAAAAACCTTTGTTATTGCCACATTCACCAGCTAGTGTAGGGGTGGCCAACCTACAGCCCATGGCACCATTTCATGTGGCCCGCCACTACCCTTGCCACTACCGGAAGTGGAAATGAACATGTTTATGACAACCATAAAATGTGCCCATGCCTGCTGTAAATGCTGCTATAAATTCATCTGCAGCTGTCACAAACATGTTTACAACAGCCGCGGGTGCATTTTATGTCAGTGTTTATGGCAGGATTAACCATATGACAGCTCAGCTGTCCTGGGGACGTGGTCTGGCCTGTGGCGCAAAACGTTTGGGAACCCCTGAGCTTGTGCAAGGACAGTCTATCAATTTCATGGATACATGATGTCATTACTCCTACTCTGGAAAAAACATTTCCCTGCTGTATTCCCCTCCATTCATTGCCCCAACAGTACTGACAGAATATCTTATGACTGACTACACAACAAGATGGGGGGGGGGAGGGAGGCAGGAAATATTATGGGTCTGATGTGAGCTGATTGACACTTTCCCCTCATTGACCACATGATGAAGTGGGAAATGTGAATCAGCCTGCAGGCACAGAACCTCAACTCCTAGTTTTAAATCGCCTCCAATGAGTCTACTTTAACAAAAATTGAATGTTTTTCACTTCAGTTCAAAGCTTACAATCACTTTGAACTAATGCTGAAAGGAAAGAACAAGCAAGAAAAGTGCACAAATACACAAAGCAGTGCTTTGACAAAGCACCTTTGTCCTTACCTCCTGCTTCTCCATGGAGGACAAAAAGCTCTCTCTCGCTCTCTCGCTCTCTCTCTCTCTCTCACACACACACAGCACCTGTACTCATCTCTGTCCACAAAGTTTTTCCTCCCAAGATACTTTTTAAATAGCTGCCCCTCAAATGAGCAGTCTCATTTTTGCATTTATTTTGGCAGCTTCACTAACACTGGCAAAGATAAGACATGGAAACAAAGGTAAAATGCCTCCTTTGAACTGTGCCATTTACAGGCACTTCAAATAGAACTGCAAGAAGGAGTCATTTTTAATCCTCTACATGTGGCTAACTTTGCCCAAGTGCAACTTCCCAGTGAGAGAATGCAAGTTAATTTGCTTTGCCTCACTCTGTAGTCACACCTTAATTCATTTATAATTTGTGGCCCTCTGTTTGCAAGGCATGAGGTTTACTGTTTCACATATTCTATAAGCCGCCCTAAAGGCTTTGTGAAACAATATTAGTGTTATTTTTCTTCTTTTTAAAGAGTCACAGATAAATACAAGAAATCATTGCTAGCTATTATTTCTTAGATTTGCTTAAAGATGAATTTAGCTATTTTGTTGTAGCTCACAAATTGCTATCACCCTACGATCTCTTTCAGCACAACCTATGTTCCACCCCTGTTTCTGTTACATTAACTCTGAGCAATTTTCTACGGATTTATTGCGGCAACTTGCATTCTTTTTCCAGTTTTAATCTAATTTTATGGCTTTTCATTGCTTTAACAGCCTTGGATTTCTTTGTATTATCTCACCACCACCACCGACATCTGTAACACCTTTTGGCTTACATCATTTGCAAGTTTAATTAATGTGCTACTTGCCCACTTTTTTATGCCATTAATAAAGACTTCAAATAAGAGTTGGTAGTAAGATGTATGCCTTCCATACTCCATCTCATACAAAGTACAGCTTTTATCTCAGTGCTGTGCTCACAGTTTTCAGCCCCTTTCCTTCATCTACCCAAAGAGTGTGAAGCTTTCCATTCATCACTTCACCTGAATCCTTCAGAGTGAAATACCTGCACATTTATGGCACAATCTATCTCTACACCTCTATGCCTGTGGAACTGGATTGATTAGCCAAGGAACTGCAGGAGGCCTCTCCCTTCTATCCTACTTTATCCCTACCTGTCAGCCATGCTGGTTTGCTAAAACACAGTGAACTGCAGAGTTACCGCACTGCCCTGACCAAATGTGGAAATGGGCACCTGGATGATGAATAATCTTTAGAGAGCACTCTTTGAGTGCAGATCATCTGTCAGCCACCAATCCACCCAACAGTTATATCTCCTATGCCATATTTACAAGCTTGTCCTCAGGAACATCTTGGGAGAATCTGCTACATTCACAGTATACCCTTCAGCTATCAAAATTGCAGAGAGAGAGATAAATCTTGTATCATCATCATCATCATCATCATCATCATCATCATCATCATCATCATCATCATCATCATCATCATCATCATCATCATCATCATCATCATCAAACCAATACTGTTTCCTTTCTAAGTGCTCACAGACCACTCAATGATCTGTTGTAAAATTAGGATGTAGTGGATCCTCTTTTTGACAATGGGCACAACATCTGATCACTTCCAGTCTTCAGGGACCTCACCCACTCTCAGAATTCACAGGTACTACAGACAGAGGCCAGGATCCTATTGGTGTTCATGCAAGAAATGCAAAACTTTCCACAGCTAATTGCAGCTAATTGATGAGGGACCAGAGCACATCTTGGTTGCACAATTGGACAAGTCCCCAGGCATATGACCAAGGCGGATCTAGTGCCCAATCAATTCATGTGAATTATCTGAAGTTGAAAGGAGAATGTTGCAGGGTGAAGCATTTAAGCAAGGTCTACTCACCTCCTCCACCACCACCACCAGCTTTGCACAGTTACTGTCTGTCTAAAGCAGTGGTTGCCAACTTTGCCACAGGGGGACTTCAATTTCCAGAAGCCTAAGTCAGTACAGTAGCTGATCAGTGCTTTGGAGAATTGACTTAGACTTCTGGGAATTGAAGTCCAAAAAAAACAATGATTGGGAAACACGGGTCAAAAGCTAATGTCTACTTCTGTGGTTAGAATTCCTTAATGTAATTTTATAGACTGAAACAAGGGGGTACTCTTTTTGCAGGGGGGGGGGACTAGAAATCCCAGAATATGTCCATACTGGCTTGACTATAAATGCCAACCACAAATCAGAAGGAAGCATTAGAAAAATTCTCAAAATGCATATGTTGAAACAGTAAAATTTGAATGTTAGTGTCGTTGGGGCACCTGATCACTGGCAGAGGGGCAAGGCTTCAAAGATAAAATATCTTCCGAGTTCAGGCTGTAAGCTTTGATGGGTCACGTCATATCATTAAATTTTCAGACAAAAAGAGGGCATTGGTATATTGAGCAGCGAGGTAGCCCGATAGCATTTAAAGATGCTTTAGCCCTATTCTTCACTGTTCTTCCTAGGTAGATGGGAAATTGAGCAAGCTGTCTCCCATGTGAAAGGTACAGATTTCCCAACAGTTTATTTGTCCCTTCCCTCTAGATTTGAGAAATTACTTTGGAAAACCTTTATGTGAATTTGATGTTTAACTGAACCAATTCTCTGACTAATATGCAAATCAGAACTTAGTCATTCCCTCAGAACACACATTTATCTTAATTTGAAATATGGATAAGTTCAAAAGTATACAGAAATATACAGAGTAAGAAAAAGACATAACATGTATATATTAGAAAAGCTGCATACAAAAATATTTTTCATGCATTTTTCAAAGCCAGTGTGATGTAATGGTTATATGGTTATATGAAGACAAAAGATATCCAAGTTCTAGTCCCAGTGCAATGAATCACTCTTTCTTTCTTTCTCTCTCTCTCTCATTCCCATTCAAGTATGTGTGAGTGTGCCACCATGGCTAGAATCCCACCCCCCACCCTGCCAGCAAGAAGATGGAGCCAATGGTGGGCTAAAAAAAATTATTACCACATTTTGGGCATGGTATGGTGGGCATGGCCAGGGGAAAAGCCATGTGTTGCACCCTAATTAGGACTACTTTATTTCAAAACTTGGATGGGCAGGGCCAGCCAGGATTTCTGCTACCAGTTCTGGCGAACTGGTGAGAATCTGCTGATGCCCACTACTGGATGGATCACCCAACAAACAAGTCTCCATATTGTCTGGATTCAGTTTCAGCCTGCTTGTCCTTGTTCAATCAAGTAGAGCAGCCATGTAGCAGTCAAGGGGCTCGACAGCATCAACTGCAGATGGACTGAAGGAGAGATAAAGTTGTATATCATCAATGTACTGACAATAAAAAATCCCAGATCTTCAGATGACCTATCTCTGTGGCCTCACATTGGTGATACACAAGTTTAGAGAGATGATGGAACCTTGTGGGACCTCACAGTTGAGGACCAAGGGAGAACAAAACAGCCTCCCCAAGATGTATTATCTAGAGATGACCCTCAAGGAATGGAGCCAGCCTCATGTTAGGACACTGACCCCCAGCCCTGAGAGTCTCTCTAGGCAAATACTGTGGTCAATGACATCAAAGGGTGCTGAAAGATCAAGGAGGACCAAAAAGATTACATTGTTCAGATTGGCCTCCCTGAGAAGGTTTTCATGCTGTGTGACTGGTGCCATCTCCATACATCTCCAAATTATTCAAGACTTATCTGATACTGTACATTTATTAATTGTACATCAATGCAAACAAAGAAGACACACCACATTTCAAGCATCCAAGATGTTAAGCAGCTATCAAGAGGATGACCACATCAAGAAAATAGAGTGGTAGAAAAATTGAAAATATCCAAGAGGAATACTTGATCTAGGAGAAGAAAAAAATATACGAGGAGTTGTCACAAGCAGTCAACTTCAGGTAAAGAAAGGACAGTGGCTCATCCCTGGGGAAGGATTCTGAGTTACCCTGAGGTGTTGGCTTTCTCCGTCCTTTCAAGAGGACTTAGACTTCCACACTGGATTCCTCTTGGGTCACCCCAACTCTTCCCCTCTTTAGAAGGTCCTAGAGAAACCCTCTAGGGAAAACAAATGGAACATGTTTAGTCAAAGTCTGAAACATAGGCAGACAGCTTGCTCACAAGTACCAGGACCCAGATAAACCAAGTTTTATTGGGACGCAAAAGAAGAAATTATCTCAGGGCAGAGGGCAATGCTATGTGATATAGGTTCAGCAGAGAGATCATGACCCTCTAAGGCCACTATGGGCCCTTAGCCTAATGAATAAACAAAATTTAAACTTTGGTGTCCAACAATGAATACTGTACAACTAGAATGAAGCTATGCACTGCACTCTTCAACTAGGAATAAAGCAAATGACAGGGACTTGTTTTGTTTATTTTGTCTTTATTTCTCATCATTTACAACCTGTTTTATGATCACTGCTGGAAGGTACAAGTCAGCATTAAAATCTATGAAATCAAATTAATATGACATTGATTAGACTTATATATGTGATAACCTGGCAGTTTAATCATGTTCTTTTTGTCAAAAAATTTGTATTTGCTCTGGCACTTAAATAATTCCTTTCCCCTACAAATGGTTGAAATTTCATTCATTTTGCTTCAGACAAATAACCCAAACAAAACAAAAAACACAGCAACATTTACAGGAAATAAATTCAGTTTATTTTATTTATTCCAATGTGATGAGTAGATCTATAACTGCCTAACGCTGCAGAAGGGGTGACATATTTCTATATCATTTTCTTACATTCCTTTAGAAAAATATATAAAACGTAGTGAAGACTCATACACACAGAGATGCAACAGAGCTGTAAACAAGGAGGGAAGGAAAAAATAAAGACAGAAATAGAACTTAAAATATCTGGCGCACTGAAAACACATCAGAACTGAAAACATGTCACAAACATTTCCAGATCCTGAACACAAGAAACAGAGCAATTCTCTTGGATGATAGCACAATTGTGGAAATGATATATTAAAGTAGCCATACTCCAGTACACCAAATCCAGTGGGACAATTTGCATATTAAGAGTAGCAATTCATAATCAGAAAGGATTAGCTAACAATTAAGAAAGATGCATCTAAATAAGCCAGTGCTTCAAATTCTTGCATAAAGTGTCCGTTTTGGCCAAAGTTTTTCATGTGAACTTCACATATTGCACAATCTGGTGTAAAGAAGCCCAAGTCAGCACACCAACTGGTCAGGGTTTCTGTGAATTGAAGTTCAAGAACACTTGGAACACGAAGGTTGGCCACCCCTGGTCTATTTTGGACTAAAAAGGCAAAACTTTTTGTACAAAGCATCACTTTCACCCAAGGGACAACTGTATTTAAAAATTTATCATTCTCCTCAGTATTAAGAACACTGTAGTTCCTTATCCTTGTTTGCAAAAATGCAACATACAAATATTTGCACAACATTCATGCATTGTGTATATCATATTGTAGCAGTTATTGAAGAAAATCTAAATTGTCTGTCCTGGTCTCTAACATGTGTGCATTCACATATCCACATCTATGCTACTCTCAATTGACCTAGCAATCCTATGTGAGTTTGGTGTCACTGAGACCAAAACAAATGGAGGACCAAATATTCTGAAATTCTGATTAAAATGGTCTCATCACTATAGCTGTTAAAATCACAGCAGCCAATGACAAAGCTTCAGGTACAATTATACCTCATCATCTTTAAAGTACAGTTGTACCTCACTTAAAGAGAATAATGCCTTCCACAGGATTGCTTTTTAAGCGAGTTTGCTCTTTAAGTGAAACACCATTGTAAGTGACCAACATGACTTCTGATGGGGGAAATTGCAAACCCCGATTTATTTGTTAAGCGAGTTTTTGATTGGTTTTATTTGTTAAGTGAAGCGAACATTCAGAGAAAATTCTGCTCTTTAAGCGAGTTACTCTTTAAGCGAGACACTCTTTATGTGAGGTTTGATTGTAATAATAATAATTGTGTATTGTTGCTAGCCAACTAATGTTAGATTACAGGTCGCTCCTCATATCCAAGGGGATACATTCTAAGATCCTCCACAGATACCTGAAACTACAGAAAGGAATGAACCTCATATTACATCCCTGAGTTATACAAGCAGGAGGTGCTGCAAATGCCTCCATCAATCTTTCAGGAAATGATCACTCCAGGAAAATAATTCATGCCTTCTTAATATTAAACTGTAGATCATGACCTCCAGTGGCCAGTACCTCCAGTACTTTGGAAATAAATATGCATTGAACTGGGGGAGTGACCTGTATTTATGTTGGGAGTGCACTGTGCGATATAAAATGAAAACAGCCATAGCAATAACAATAAACTTGACTACAAGATTAGTTATAAATCCAAATCAACTATCACTGACTTCTATGGGAAAGATTTATGTATGTGGTTAACTCTCTTGCTAAAATAAATTTAATTTAAGAAAATTTAACACTGGTTGGATTCTCTGTTATTTTTAAACCACTATGCAATTTAAAACAGCCATCTCCATCTAAACCTTCCGAATCTGAAAGACCTTTCTTCAATACCAATTTTTACCCATTTTCTCCCTGTGGTTGCATGAAGAGTTTTTCTTTTCAAAATATCATTTTGACGTTGTCTGCAGAAATAGAAGGAAGGCAAGAAGCAACATTGCTCTGTTTCTGCAGCCCATTTGCCATTTCCTATCATCAAAACAAGCCACACAGAATACTGACATTGTTCCACAACATGGCAGCTGCAAACAGATTTTTGTTGGTCAGCGATCTAGGCAGTAGCTGGATATGTTTTAAACTAAGGAGAAGCTCTTCTTTCAGCCCATGTAAATAAAGCTCCTCCAACATAGTTCAGTGTCCTTCTTTGTGGAAAATCAGCGAGTCCATCCTTTGATCGGGACCTGGTCGTACTGTGTTCAACTGGACTAAGGTGATTCAAAATAAAAATTGTATTATTGTGAATAAGTTGTGAATGTGTAGTGTGTGATATGTATATTGATAAAATTCTATGCATCAGTTTGTATAGTTTATCATGGGATATACAGAAAGAGCCTCCTTGAATATTGTGCTGTTTTTGAACCACGATTGGTAATGGCAACCTTGTCTTGCCAGCTAATCTTTCTCACACTAGGTCAGGTGAAAGGAACTGCTGAATGAACCCACCAAAAGGTGCCTTCATTTTGGCAGTTTCAAGTCTGGCCTAGACATGGAAGAATAATAATTGCAGAATGAAGTTGAGTTGACACAATTAGCTAGACTTTATTGCATCTGGAAATAAATCAGGACAGCAACTGACAGGAAAAATGGTTTCATTCATGCATCTCAAGAATGGACAAGCTTGTCTTTCTTATTCCTTAGTTCACTAGGACAACATTAAGCAACTAAACAGTCTTCTTAAATGGGTTTCCCCATGTGTTTTCAAATTGAATGTATATTTGTCTTAATAAGAGGCAGGGAGTTGCTAAGCGTATGATTCAGTGTGACTCAGAGCTTCATAATTGACATTGATTTCCTGGACAAACATTGTAAATGGGAAATCCAGTAGGCTAGTGGATTCTAGGCAGTATCAGTCCAGAGACCTATTTTTTTTAATTGTGTGAAACTTGTTTTCTTCTTACCAGAGTATATAACTTATCTTTTCAGAACCATAGACAGATTCCAGTGAAGGGTTAAGCCTTCAGATTTTTTCTTCTTTTCTTGGATTTCACTGCTTCTTATTATTGAGAGACTGATGAAGATCAATTGCATTTCATATTCAGACATAGTTCCTGGGTATTCTACAGAACAGGAAAGCTTCATCTAATAAAATAAACATGTTTGAAAAGTACTCATATAAAATGCATACATTAAAAAAACACAGACTAGCAAATATTTGATAATAAGTGAATGCAAAGCCTACTATCCCAAAGTAAGTTGAAGTTAGAATAGGTCCATTTTAATCAGTGGAACCTATGGAGAAGTTGGCTCACCAAATCCACACAAATTGAATGGGCCTACTCTAGTACAACTTACTGTGCTAAACAATAGGATTTCAGCCAACATGTAACTTCTTTTTAATATTCTCTTTCATTTTGTCTAGTGCTTTAGAAACACTGCTTGGTCCACTCTAAGCTAGTGTCAATTTCTCAGTATCCCCCTCCCCCCTTGCAGAATCCATGTCACACAGCCACACATCTGTGAGTGGCAATCATCCATCTGTGTTATCTTTCTATACAATATTAAAGGTGAAGCTGCCCTTCTGCTAAGAAAAATTATTCCCTCTCACAGTGTATAATGGAGATCTTAATATCTCCAGGGCATTTTTGTCCTTTAGAGTTCAGGAGTGACAGCAAAAGCCTGTAGGGAAATGGGGAGCCATCTTTCTTTTGTTTCTTTCAGCATGATTCTATATGTTTTCAGAATTGGCTCCCAGATCTGATACAGTATGTAAACTTTATCCATTTCTTTCGAGACTGCAGACCCCAGAATCCTTGGGACTGGAAGTTCGACAAAGAATTTTCCCTCTTCCTACTTTGAGGAAGGGCAAACTCTAATAAACTTATTGAAACTTACTCCCAAGGCCAATTTGGATGTAAAAGTTCATCTTGTGATGTGATTGTTTATATCAGGGGTGCCCAAACTATGGTGCTGGCCCATGGTGCCTAATAATCTGGCCCATGCCGCCAACACTGCTCCCAGAAGTGGATGTTAAACATGTGCAAAATGCAGGCATAAAGCACCCACAGCTGTCATAAACAAATTTATGAAAGCCGTGGGTGCATTTACGGCAGTGTTTTGCACATGCATGGGCACATTTAACTTCAGCTTCTAGTGGGAGGAACCATGTGACTGGCCCGCTCAATCACGTGACTGGCCCAAAGCCCAAAAAGTTTGGGCACCCCTGGTTTATATGACTTTGTCTTGAAGGCTATTGCACATCAAAGTTGTAATTCACTCTGCTCCCCTTCAGAATGATGGAATTTGTTTTTACCATCCAAGCAGGTGCTATATTTCCACAAATGATCAGGGAGAGAAAGGCAATACTCAAAGCTACTGCAGTAGTTACAGTGTTTGAGGAGCATAAGTGGAGGCCTGGGTTCTAACATCCACTTAGCTATTGAGCTCATGGGGCGATGTAAGGCCAGATGTCATCTATCAGCCTTATCTTTTTCATGGGGTGGCTGTGAGAATAAAAGAAGAGAGACAGACATATATTTATTTATTTTATTTATTTATTTAGATTTAATATCCCGCCCCAATCAGGCGAGCCCGACTCTGGGCGGGCGGCTTACAAACATCAGAGTTAAAAGCACAATCAGGAATACAGAATCCTATAATTATAAAACAATTATTATTATTATTATTATTATTATTATTATTATTATTATTATTATTATTATTATTATTATTATTATTATTATTATTATTATTATTATTATTATTATTATTATTATTTAGATTTATATGCCGCCCTACTTGGCAAAAACCAACTCAGGGCGGCTTACAACATAAAATCGAATACAATACAATATAACAGATCAACAGTACAAAATCACAGCATCCCACAATACAGCGCAACAAAATAAATATAAACATAATATAATCAAAATACAGTCCGTAACAATATTCAGTACAAATAGACAGTAAACAATATATTCACAATACGGTTCATACCCAATATGAAAAATATAACAATATCATAACAAAATAATAATAGTAATGTAATAGCAATTAAATATCATAAAAATACAATAATATAATGCAATAAACAGCAGAATAACTACACATAAATCAACATTGTCAATACGGAATGACGGGGCTCGGAAGGCGGGCGGGCGCTTCGCCTCACCTCCCACAGGTGCAGGCATTCTTCTCCTCCCCCGGGCGTGATGGCAGGGGCCCGTGGGGAAGGCAGGAGCGTCCTCAACCTGCCGTGGCTGAAAGGTCTTTTATCAGCCCCTGTGCCGGAATGACGGGGCTCAGAAGGCGGGCGGGCGCTTCGCCTCACTTCCCACAGGTGCAGGCATTCTTCTCCTCCCCCGGGCGTGATGGCAGGGGCCCATGGGGAAGGCAGGAGCGTCCTCAACCTGCCGTGGCTGAAAGGTCTTTTATCAGCCCCTGTGCCGGAATGACGGGGCTCAGAAGGCGGGCGGGCGCTTCGCCTCACCTCCCACAGGTGCAGGCATTCTTCTCCTCTCCCGGGCGTGATGGCAGGGGCCCATGGGGAAGGCAGGAGCGTCCTCAACCTGCCGTGGCTGAAAGGTCTTTTATCAGCCCCTGTGCCGGAATGACGGGGCTCAGAAGGCGGGCGGGCGCTTCGCCTCACTTCCCACAGGTGCAGGCATTCTTCTCCTCCCCCGGGCGTGATGGCAGGGGCCCGTGGGGAAGGCAGGAGCGTCCTCAACCTGCCGTGGCTGAAAGGTCTTTTATCAGCCCCTGTGCCGGAATGACGGGGCTCAGAAGGCGGGCGGGCGCTTCGCCTCACCTCCCACAGGTGCAGGCATTCTTCTCCTCTCCCGGGCGTGATGGCAGGGGCCCATGGGGAAGGCAGGAGCGTCCTCAACCTGCCGTGGCTGAAAGGTCTTTTATCAGCCCCTGTGCCGGAATGACGGGGCTCAGAAGGCGGGCGGGCGCTTCGCCTCACTTCCCACAGGTGCAGGCATTCTTCTCCTCCCCCGGGCGTGATGGCAGGGGCCCATGGGGAAGGCAGGAGCGTCCTCAACCTGCCGTGGCTGAAAGGTCTTTTATCAGCCCCTGTGCCGGAATGACGGGGCTCAGAAGGCGGGCGGGCGCTTCGCCTCACCTCCCACAGGTGCAGGCATTCTTCTCCTCTCCCGGGCGTGATGGCAGGGGCCCATGGGGAAGGCAGGAGCGTCCTCAACCTGCCGTGGCTGAAAGGTCTTTTATCAGCCCCTGTGCCGGAATGACGGGGCTCAGAAGGCGGGCGGGCGCTTCGCCTCACTTCCCACAGGTGCAGGCATTCTTCTCCTCCCCCGGGCGTGATGGCAGGGGCCCGTGGGGAAGGCAGGAGCGTCCTCAACCTGCCGTGGCTGAAAGGTCTTTTATCAGCCCCTGTGCCGGAATGACGGGGCTCAGAAGGCGGGCGGGCGCTTCGCCTCACCTCCCACAGGTGCAGGCATTCTTCTCCTCTCCCGGGCGTGATGGCAGGGGCCCATGGGGAAGGCAGGAGCGTCCTCAACCTGCCGTGGCTGAAAGGTCTTTTATCAGCCCCTGTGCCGGAATGACGGGGCTCAGAAGGCGGGCGGGCGCTTCGCCTCACTTCCCACAGGTGCAGGCATTCTTCTCCTCCCCCGGGCGTGATGGCAGGGGCCCGTGGGGAAGGCAGGAGCGTCCTCAACCTGCCGTGGCTGAAAGGTCTTTTATCAGCCCCTGTGCCGGAATGACGGGGCTCAGAAGGCGGGCGGGCGCTTCGCCTCACCTCCCACAGGTGCAGGCATTCTTCTCCTCTCCCGGGCGTGATGGCAGGGGCCCATGGGGAAGGCAGGAGCGTCCTCAACCTGCCGTGGCTGAAAGGTCTTTTATCAGCCCCTGTGCCGGAATGACGGGGCTCAGAAGGCGGGCAGGCGCTTCGCCTCACTTCCCACAGGTGCAGGCATTCTTCTCCTCCCCCGGGCGTGATGGCAGGGGCCCGTGGGGAAGGCAAACTGAGCAATCCCCTCCTACCTAGGCACATTACACTTTAGTTTAAAACTAACTTTAAAATTCCATCTGTAATGTATAAAATACTAAAAAGAATTTAAAACTTTAAGATTTTAAGCGTTAAAAGGATTAAAACAGCGAGGGGCAAGGAGGGTGGCTGTCTGATCAGATCAGCCACCCAACATGGGATCCCACATTCCTGGATCCCCAAACTTGCTCTGCCAGCCATGTTTTTAGGCCCTTCCGGAATATATACAATATATACTATATAGCCAGAAATTACATAAATGGGATAAAAGTCACGTATGATTGATATACTGAAAATGCAATATTTAAGGCCAGGTCAGCTCATGCTGTTTAGTACAGTCAAACTTTGCATAAAGGGTGCCTCACTTAGAGAGTAACTCGCTTAAAGAACAGAATTTTCTCTGAATGTTCATTTCGCTTAACAAATAAAACCAACCAAAAACTCACTTAACAAATAAATCAGAGGTTGCAATCCCCCCTGCCAGAAATCACGATTGGTCACTTACAATGGTGTTTCGTTTAAAGAGCAAACTCGCTTAAAGAGCAATCCTGTGGAACAAATTATGCTCTTTAAGCAAGGTACAATTCTCCTATATATATGCTTCTGGACACACTTGACTAACAAATGTAAAGTAAATATGATTGGTTGGTGGATTGTTCATAGTTACTGGCAGTTGCATCTTCCATGTTCTTGAGGGCACATGTCTCAGTTTCCAAGGTTACTGGGAAAGGGTGTTGACCAGCAGCTGTTGTCAAGCATTCCTCCTGGAGTGTCTGTTGACAGACTATTGCAAAGAATCATATTGTAGGAAAGAAAGCTTTACCAAATGACAAACCAGAAATCTGAGGTAACGTGTTAGACAATTTCACTCCTAATGTGCTACTTTTGGAGGCAACAATGGACATACCAAGGACCCTGCTTAAAAGCTATTACTAAAGACCAAAGAATTTATTATTTTTTCAGATGTAACAAACAAAAATTGTTTTTTACTTCCTATTTTGTGACATTTGGGGTCCTCACATGCATAGTTTACAGAGATATTGGGGGAGGGGGAATACATTACTCATTATTTGTGAGTAATAAAAGCAAGTAATTTTTTTAAGCAGCATAGACATGCTATGACTAGAGCCCAAAAGCTACACATGGTCACCTTTGGCCTTGTAGTGCTATATCCGCCTCTGCACAAACTCTGCCAACAAAAAAAAAAAAAACATTTTTCTTTCACAATTTTTCCTCCCATTAAAAAGCTGAAAAAGCCATCTCATGCCCTCTGGTGGCCAGTTTGAAAGAACACAAAGATATTAGGTGTGAGGGACAAAAATGCTCTCTCCCCATGAATATGGTGGGATTCTATCCTTCCTAAAGGCCACAAAGGGACTTTTGTGCTATTTCTTTAAAAGAAAGAAAAATGCCATATTCTGTGCTATAACAAACAGACTATTCTCAGTACTTGAGGGAGCACTTATCAAAAGACACTAAATGTATCACCTAGTTTGACCCCAAATCTCACCCACAATGTTTGCCCTTCCCTTCTGCTAGCAATGTTGTACATAAGAGCATGATAGGAGTGACACATGTTGAGAAAATTACCCAAACACTTTTATTGAATTCTAATATAATAATTACAATTGTCCATTGGCTAGATTTGGATTCAGTTCAGTTGTACCACTGCCACATTCTTCTGCCTAGGGCAATGAATTGAAAACTCCATAAGGACATTTAGTATGATATAGGAGGATGGGCAACTTTCTCTGCATGATTTATTATTATTTCCTCCCCACCACCACCTTCCACTCAACTGCCGTAGGTCCCTCCAAGCCATTTCTTTGCCTGACATGGAACCTCAAATGGTCATTTATATTAGTTAAGATAATGGAGTACTAAAGCCAGCCAATGTATTTTGGCACACTGAGGCAGTGAATCCCACAAGTACGTCTATGCTTCCTTGCTAGTAAATATCCAAGAATAACAAATTAAATAGCACTGGCTGACATTCCAATGACATTCAAAATCTGCTGCCTGAGATGAACATTCCTCGACACAATGGTAGCACCAGCTCCATATCTCTACTAGTGTTAAGTCACTGGAAGATTGCCTCCTACCTTAGGCAAGAAAACAAACATATATCCATGTTTTCAGAAATAGCTGCCCATGGTATCTTAAATGTGCTATGTCTATTCAAGGAACAGAATGAGCTGCCTTGGGTCCTCTATGGGGAGGAAGGCAGCTCATATGCAAAGGTCTTAGTCTACAACCAGATGATTTGTGGAAAATTCAAGGAGTGATTTGGGAGAGGAGCATACCTCAGGCTCTGCATCACCTAAACACACCAAAATCAGAGAGTCTTCTGCAGACTCTCCTCTCAACCCTCTCCAATTTTGGTGACATTTGGAGTTAGGGTGTCCACATTATGCTCCCCCCAAGTACTCATTGAAATTTTCTCAAACTAGCTGGTAGTGGCCTGAGACTGTTGCACAGTACTATATATACTCTGCTCTATGAATAAAACATATTTTATTTATTTATTAAACAAACTTGTATGCCACCCCATAGTGTTTAGTACTCTCTGGGAAGTTAACAACACAATCACACAATCAATCAATATCCAAATGCTTATCATAAAAAAACAATGCAAAACAATAAAATCACAGGACTAGCTAAACCTGTCTTTGGATATATAAACAAAATTAGAACAATATTAGCCACCTTGGGTAGTAGCAGCATTAATAATTCTTCTTTGAATAATTCTGTTTTGACCTACTTGTTAAAAACGGAGGGTGAAAGTGCCTAGGGAACCTCTGTTAAAAGTTTGTTCCAGATGTGGGGCCACTAGGGGTTTAAGCAATGATATTATGGCAAAATTGACTGTACAGCTATTGGATATAGATAGGAGATATAAGTTTTGAACATCCCCCATTTTTGAAAAGTAAATGTGCCTCCTGGAAGTAGGAAGAACAGGAACGATTCTAAAAGATCACAATTCTTTACCTGAGTGTTTTCTACTCCATCCGGTTGCTCTTAATGGGCAACAAAAAGGTGGTAAGTCCACAAAAGCTAACAATAAAAATAAAGCCGTTAGTCTTTAAAGTGCTACAGTATTTTTTATTTATTTATTTTATTTTATTTTATTTTCTGATATGCCTGAACCATGGACTAATACGGCTACTATTAAAAAAATCGTGGTATAGTCAATTCACCATCTGTGATCTGACCTACTGCAATCCATTTCATCACCTCAGACTCTTATCATTAAATCACCATGACATCTTGCTAGATATGTAGACTAAGTCTTGATCTCTTTTCATAGTTCAGCTCTTTCAGTCAGGAGATAGGGTATACAAAAAGCTCCACCTCAAATATTGTGATATTGTTTTAACCACAATCGGTGTTCCCAGGGCAATGGCCACATTATACTGCCATTGAATCTTTCTCCCTCTAAGTCAGGAGAAAGGAACTGCAGGATTAACTCACCAAAATGTGGCTTCATTTTGGCAGTTTCATATCTGGCCTAGACATGGAAGAAGAAGAAGTCAGGACTATAAGGCCAGCTATGCTGTTAAGATAGCTGCTATAAGGGGAGGATGATGTGGGATGCACAGTGAGATATTGGTGGACAGAACTACATTTGCCGTGCTACCAGCCTAAGACCATTTTCCCAGCACCATCTCAAGGAAAGTAAGATTCAACTGCCAGGCTAGTCAAGTATTTTATGCAAAATTGGAGAGAGGTGCTATCTTGCCTCTTGGTTCACAGCAGCCTTGCTAGATGTACACACCTTGATCTTTGTTCTTAGACTGCCATCTTGAACACCCTCAAGCACAGCTCTGCTTGATTGACAAGAAGACTAACAGAAACTAGTCTCTTACCTTTTCTGTTCGTTCTTTTGTGTTTAGGGTGCTGAGGGAAATTCCATTTGGCTAAAATCAAAGTGAGTCAAGAGTTGAGGGCTTTTCCCCCCAACATCATTTTTTCACTAGTTTCTCCACAAACCTAAATATTTTGTGTGCTAACATACACAAAAATCCCATGACACAGAATGGGCTCCTCTGCAGATGTGCAGTACATACTCCAAAAGTGAATTGCTTGTGTTTAGAATTGACCTCTTTTAGCTGAAGAAGAACTCATTTAGAAGGAATGGAAAGAATAGACTTTTGGTTCCTGTTAGAGGGCAACTATGTGACATTGGGCAATTCTTTTGGCAGGAAGATATGTCCTATTTTTCCTGGGTGAGACATCAAGTCCTATCAAAGCCAGGACTATTTGCATGTCTAGAACAGGGAAGAAACCTCACACCTAGCTTTCAAAGCATCATTCATGTTTGATGTCTCAAAAGGAAGGAAACAGCCCTTCTAAATTGCCAGACAGTAATGTGCCAGTAGGCTAGGCAAGATTGCTGCAATTCCATAATAATACTTTTTCATCACAGATTTGGAGAGCAATTTTGTTTTTGGGAGAGAGGCTTGTTAACACTGAAATTCAGACTCCCAACTGAAGTGCCAGGAACAGTGTGTGAAAATAAAGAAGATGGATCTGTGAAGAGAAGAAAACCTAGACCGGAAGTGTACCAAGTCCAAGGAACAATTTAGCATTCCTTCTCTTCTCCTTTTTCCCATAAAAGAAGAGTGAGTGGGTGGAGAGCTTGATGGGGAGAGCTTCTTTTGAAAGGCCAGTTGTTCATTATTGCTGCAGATCAACTCTTGCTGGACAAAATTCCACAGGCACAAACATCTACCACTTCTTTACATTCATCAGTGAAACAGGTACACCAAGAAAGCAGATATTCTCTTTGAAACGGAGAGGGAAGAAAGGGGGAGAGACGAAGAGAGAGGGAAAGAGGGTGGTGGTGGAAAGGCAATTAAGCTAATGCAAGTTGGGTGTCACAAGGTTATAGATATTTCAAGAGCTGAGCAATTTACCGTCTGGAAAAGGAGGCGAGCACTTGCATAAAATGTCCCTCAGTTCAGATTTATTATGCTTTTAGTTGTGTTATATGTGATACAATTAGCAGGAGGTGCCAATAAGGCATTCTCTCAAGGACGTGGTCATTCCATACCATCTGTTATTAATTGCATTGTCCTTTCCACAGCCAGCTAGAGGGGAAAAAGTTCTCCGAGAAGCACCTGCAAATTCTTGCTGTATGATGACTGGAATTTAAAAATACCTACACCAGAAGGAAGGAAGGAGGGAGGGAGAATATGGTAGTAGTGTGGGGAAGGGAAGGAGGGTAAATATCTCCTCCAGAAGTGTCTACTCTGAGAAGAAAACAAACCATATAAATTAAAGAACCTATTGAAAGCTACTTGGAGACTGCATTGATTTTCCCCCTTCTCTCTCCCCATTATTTTAACTTCTCGCTGCACTGATAGCTGCCCTGTAAAATTCTACTGCAGAAATGAAAGAACAATTAAAACCTTCCATTGGAAATACAGCAGTTGAGCATACACGGTTTGGTGAATATATGGATAGTTTAATAGCATTCTGTTTGCATCTCTCCCCTCTGCTGCTCGTAAAACTAAAGACAATAAAGATGGATTTAGTGATTGGGGGTGCAGTTGAGACAGGATTGCACCTCATATCTAAAAGCACCCTTGCAGCTAAAGCCAATAAATGGTGGTGTTTTATTGTTGGCATCCCAAGTATCATTTTAGTTGATGGCAATAAACGGCTCTGTAGAAGAAGAGACCCAGAGATTCTAGTTCCTGACAGGAAGATGAGAATTAAGCTAATGTCTGTTAATATAAAACATATATTCTCCTCTATGTAATTTCTCTATCGCTCATTAATACAGCTTTTTATGGTCCACATTACCTTCCCATCTCTTCTCAGTTGTCAACATTCTGAATATGTCTATTACTGTTAAACCTCCTAAAAGATCCTTAACAAAGTGCAGAACCAACATAATTGAAATAAATGCAGGGAGAAAGCATGAGATTGACAGATCAAATATTCATTTTATTTACATACACCTGAAATATGTCTGTGGTTGAGCAATGGGGCAGAAAAAACTTTGAAAGCAAGGTAATTATAAAGCTTCATAAGTAAAACCCCTTTTCTTGGGTGTGGGAGGTAGACATTTATAAAGGTTGTTTTAAAAAAAAAACACCTTGATTTATTTCCCACCTCTCTCCAGAAGAAGAATGTAAAATAGTGTCAACTGCAGCACCAATAATGTCCACTGTTAAATCTTCTGTATTTCTTTTGGGTGTGTGAGTGGATGTGCATGTGTGTGTGTGTGTTTGCCTGGGTGTCTAAGTCCTTTTATTTTATTTGAAAAGAAATATATTTCTGGAGCTCTTTCATTCTGGGTTTTCCATTTGTGTTTCTGGCAGTGAAAACCCCCCAAAAGAACCACTAACATTTACTCAAAAACCACAAAGGAAACACAGGATCAGTCTACTCCAATAGCAAGCAACAATACAAAGAACAAATCATTTAAAACCACTAAAATATTCTCACTTAACGGAATGGATACAGAGTAAATTTGTGACGGAATGAAGTATATCCTTTGCTTTTGCTTAATCCAAGATGGGGAATTTCTTGTGTAGGAGTCCCTTCACACCAGGTCTGGTATGTAAGCTCTGAGGGCTTCATGGTTTAGAAGAACCAAAACTTAATGTATTATTGACATGTCTTGCTGTAAGATCATTGGTTGGAATCCCTAAGGGGGAGGGCCAAAGGTGGACCCTATGGGAGGAGATATAACCAGAGACACACACGCGTGCACTCAGACACTTTCTTGGATGCTGTGCTTTTAAACTACAAAAATGTAGAGGCTTGGGAAAAGGGGGGGCATTGGCTATCTCTTACACAAGCAGCCTGCTTTATTTCTTTGCTTTCTGATCTTTTGATTAACTGTATCCTGTATCTTGCTATGCTTTCAATATATTTCTAAAATACATGAAAAGACTTGGAGTGATTACTTGGCTCTACACTACCTGAATCTACACTAGTTTCACGTGCACCCTTTGTCACCACCTGGATTTCTGTTGGGAATGACTGGGGACACTGATAGGAGAAGCCTGAACTGCTGGGTCCGATCTAGCCCTACCTGGGAGTAAGCGGACTGTCACAAAATTAAACAAATAACAATTTTTTGGGGGAAAAGTCAGTTAAACAGAGAAAGCACCCCAAATAGAGGAAAAAACAAAAACAAAAAGATAGCCCCTCTATCCCAAACCAAGAAAACTGACCAAACAAATAAAATCATTCTGCCCCCCTCCTGATGTTCTCATTGACTGCTAACAGACCTTTTTGGTCACAACACCATGTCTTTGGAACAGCCTTCAAAAGGCTATTGGATGAAAAATCTATTAGGTAATTTGACATACATATGAAAGAAAGGTTACTATTTCTTTGCAATAGACCTCAAAAAGCTATTAGGTGAAAAGGGGGCAGGTGATTTTGCATGCAATGGGTGAAAAAAGGTTTAAATGGAAGAGAGAAACATAAACAAACATGAAACAACCATATGTACTTCTTGCATCAATATAAATCATTCATGTTTTACAAGCTCTTTTCTAGTAATCAACAAATGAACATAAAAATGAAAAAATAAATACTCTTTTTCATGTTGTTTTCTTCCTTTTCCTAAATGTCATCTCTCACAGTAACTTATGGACAACTTCTCCTGTATTCTTGTTGGAACAGCTCAGAAAACAATTTGAGTTGCCTCCAGTTACTGAAAATTGTTCAGCTTATTTTCTGAGCCAATCTGATTTTGGAAGCTAAGGTAAAACGAAAGTTAAAGGATGAAATCAAAGCATAATGTAAGGAGAAGCAGTAAATTGCTGATGATTAAAGGCAAATTGATGGTGATTAATGGTGACTTCATGGTGCACATGGCTTTTATACACAAAGTTGTATACATGCTGAACTCCTCAAAGGATGCCCTTAATTGGTGGTAATTAGCTGCTACTACTGACATAATTGCCATTGTAAATGCAGAGCTGTGCGACAGGATTTCAGCCAAGATATCTGGTCTACCCACTTCTTCCTGAACTTCTTCTAGAAACAAAAATGACAAAACTGAGGCTGTCATACTTTGGGCATATCCTACCAAAACAAGACCCCCAGAAAACAACATTGATAGCAAAAGTTGAAGGTAAGAAATAGAGAGGAAGACCAAACAGGAGACTGATTAAATCATTAAAGGAAGCTACCACCTTTAAAGCTAAGCAGTACTGTCAAAGAGAAGACATTTTGGAGGCCACTCAATCACAGTCTCAAAGCAAGACTATGAGAACAATTGATCGCTCATAATGGTTAAAAACAACAACAGTGTTTCTCAGTTAAACTGGGGTTACACAGGAAGAATCAACATCCCAGATGGCTTTCTGTCTCTGTAAGCCTTCACCCAATAGAGAAAAACAGGTAGAAGAATCTGCATCGATCTAATTGGGAGCAAACTATTAGCAAGATAAACTGTTTGCAAAAAACCACTCCAAAATCCTATGAAATCCTAGCATTTGTGGTTGGGTGAAATGCCAGATTGGTGAATGGTCTGCCACAATTTGGAGAGGAAAGTAGAGTTCTGATATATTTGATAAATATCCCTCCAAGCTGCCATGTATACATCTTCATTGTACCTTTATATGTGTCCTCAATATTTGGGATGTCAGCTATACAGAGACTGTAAAACAAGGCTTTTACTATAGTGTTTAAATGCTATAATGCACACAGAATAGATAGAGAACACATCAGGTTCGACATCCTTGTATTGAATGAAATTTACTGTTAACAAGCAATGGAAATATTGAGTGAAGAATTTTGTTGTTTCTCTCTTTGGTTTTGACAGGGATAAACTAATACCAAGTATAAGAACAGAAGGGATATTTAATACAGAACTCAGCCGATATAACACTGAGGGCCTGAGAACTCTGTAAACTAGAAACAATTGCCTTGAAATAGAATTTAGGCCGAATAGCATGCTGGTGACAAGAAATGTATTGATGGTTACAGAGACTGGAGTCTTTTTATTAAGCTATGGGAGAAAGAAATCATTTGCCCTCTCAGAGTTAGATGAGCAGGGAAAGCAAAGGAGTTTAGTTCATGTCTACAGTACTATATAGATTAAAGATATAGGGTCAATGGGCTGTATTAGTATCTTCAAACCACACCAGTTCAAAAGCCAAGATGTGTGAGGAAAATGAAGAAAAAAATTATGTGGTTTTATATAATACTGTCTGAGCCACAGTGGCTTTGTGGTTAAGACACTGAACTTGATGACTGTAAGGTCGGTTGGTCAGCAGTTCGAGCACTACTGTGTGACAGAATGCGTTCCCATCATCTATCCCAGCTCCTGCCAACCTAGCAGTTTGAAAGCAAGAAATTGCAAGTACTGTAGATGGATAGGCAAACTTCAGCAATAAAGCTAACAGCATTATATGCACTCTGGCATCTAGTCATACCTTCCACATGACCATGGAAATGTCTGCAGGTACAAACAGTGCTGGCTCTTTGGCTGTAAATGGAGATGAGCATCAGCCTCTAGAGTCAGATGTGACTGGCTTTCAAGCAAGGAAGACCTTTAATTTAATGGTGTAACTCTGCTTCAACAATAATCTTAAACCTATGTATAGTCCCTCAGTGAAAATGTTACGTCTCATAATTCAATCCTATCCATGCAAGCTCTTCTTCATCTCATTATGACTGCATTTGACTAGTTAATTGTTTACATTAGGAGTTCTGACTTTTGGAATAAAAGTACCTAAATGTAGTTTACCAGAGAGAAATGCCTGCATTTGAAAGCTCTAGCTAAGCCCAGCTCTGTCCATGGTTCTTCTTCCTGCCTGGATGTTAGCTGGTAGTTTTCTTTCTGAACCGGAAATTTGCATTCTTCTTTCCTACATGGTTAATCCAGTGGATTTGAGACATACAGTAATACCTCCGATACCGTTTACCTCAGATAACGCTAAAATCGCATAATGTTAAGTAATCTGGGGAGGAGAATTGGATCGAATAACGTTAAGGTCCTATGGGATGGATCGGATAACAACCGCTAAAGCCTGTGCGGTTACAATGGATCTCTATGGAGCTTTAACGTTATCCGATCCATCCCATAGGATTTTAACATGGATCGGATAACACTAAAAATTGGATAACACCAAGACTTGTGGAACCAAGTCTTAGCATTATCCAAGGTATTACCGTACTGTATATCCCTTCAGAGAATGTCAAGGGTTATTCACTTGCTTACTTCTCTCAGCATCCACTACTACTTCTCTCCTTATCTTAGATGGATTAATACCAACAAGAGGATATATTTTCTCAACTAGTGTACATTTGAGGCATCCTTTCACTATACACATTTCTTCATTAACAGTGATGTCAACTTGTTTCACATGTATGGATGCACTCCACACTGGAGCAGAATACTCTGCCACAGATATCTTCGGAGCCAAAGCTGATGTACGCAGTGTGGATGGTTAAGTTCCTGAGTTTCTGAGTTTTCTGATGACGTTGCTCATTGTACTAACTTTAGCTTTGATATTTAGGCAGTGCTGATTAAAAGAGAGCATCAAGTGTCACGCTGAAGTATTTCAGTGTTGAACAATGCTGTAATTGATTCCCTTTTCATGGAGCTTATAACTAAGAAAGCTATGGCACATTTGACTGTTGTAGTACAATCCTAATTAGAAAAACACACTGACTGCAAGACATTAGGATTTTGCACAAGGTTCTTCCAGCAGAGAATGGAAGAGAATCTTGCTAGAGATTTGCCAATAGAACAATTTGCCAGGAGAACCTGCTCTGTTGACTAAGATCTGCCAGCAGAAGAGATAAGAAAATGTTCAGAGAAGGGTAAGGAAAGAACCAATTTCCTAAATTCTCTTTCTTACTGGTTTTCTGCAAAGTCAACTGAACTACAGGTATGAAATCATAAGTGCTTCTGATATTATCACTGGACAATGTGTATTATCAGTATGGTCCAGGCACAATCCTCGATTCTCGGTGGCCATTTTCCACCATCAAGCCACTCTTAGTGATGTTGCTGTAAATAGTCCTGTGAATGAGTTTAGTCTCTCTCCATCTGAAATGACAAGCAGAACAGAACAAAGGTGCCTCCTTCCCTTGCCAGCACCTTTGTATCTTTTCCAGGAGACTACACATTACTGATGTCCAGAACATAGAGCTCTCCACAGTGAGGAGCTATTTCTCTTGGGCTGTCAAAGACTGCTAGAAAATGCATCTGTTGGAAGTTTCCCAACTAGCTCTAGTCAATGCTTGCTTATACAATGGTTGATAATATAAAAGGAGAATGAATTAGTCTTTTGAAGACTCAAAAAGCTTATCTGTTGCTTGTTGGCTCCAGGTTTGTGAAACGGAGGCAGTGACCTCAGGTATGCTTGCATGAACTATACAGAAAGGTCTTTTCAGATCATTGTAAGTTTTTCCACATGGCCTGAACTGATTTTGCTGCATGAATGTTTACATGATTGTACATAAATGAGGAATATGTTTCCTATTTGAGAGAGAACTTTTAAGCAGGTATTTTTTTTGTTTTGTTACATAAGCGTTAAAGGTGCTGCTCCTTTCATTCGTTTACTGTTATGTTATGCAACATGTCCATCCAAAAGTTGGAACTCTAACTAGGGCAACCATGTGGCAGAGCAAAGACACCACGCGATCCTTTATTGAAATCCAGCATTTCATTGGGGTGGGGATAACAAAGAAAGGGAAAGTGAAAACAGAAAGAATCAATACTTTGACGCACATGTTGCTCCAACAGTTATTCGCTATAATCAGAAGTGTCTGGATGCTGATGGTAATTTATTTATAAGACCTGAGTATGTATATGAATGTCTCAGTTCTTGTAAGTTTTGTATAGGTAAGGGAGAGTTTCACTCTAGGAACTTATATATTCTCTCTCTTTCCTCTACCACTGGCTAGCAGATCTTAGCCAACATAACAGTTTAGCATCACTACCAAAATTCATATAGCAGTGACAGAATGAATTCTAATGGCTAATTGGTTTCAGGAACCCTTCATTTTCCCCACCCCCACCCCAATTTTATTTTCTTGCAAATCTTGGCTTTTCCTCAGTGTTGCTAACATCTCCCTTCTCTTTTGGAGTAGTGCCAATCTGGCTATATAAGGAGCCCCACTCAGAAAATACTTTTGCTCTTAATAAGCATTACTCTGAAATCTTTTTATTTTTATTTTTGCTGTCATCTATATGCATAAGTAATCTAACAAATGCCAGTAGAATCTGCCTCCTGTTCAGTTTAAGGAATGACTAATAAGGAATGACTGCGGGACTCAGTATATGTGATTTTTGTTTTTGCTGTTGTTTTTTTGTAATACTGGAATTTTTTTGATAATGTGGAATTTGTGATTGTATTGCTGTTACTTTTATAATATGTAAGCTGCCTAGAGTAAGGTTTACCTGAGTAGGGCGGGGTATAAATTTGAAATGAGAAATGAAAATAAATGGATGCAATTAAGTAGCCAGTGATTACAACAACATATTTTATAAAATGCAGTCAATATACCTGGCTAAGATGGATCTTACTGACATGCCTATAGAGCTGTGATGGCAAACCTTGGCACTCTAGGTGTTCTTGGACTTCTATTACCAGAAGCCCAAATCAGCACTCCTGCTGATCAGGGCTTCTGGGAATTGCAGTTCAAGAACAGCTGAAGTGCCAAGGCTCGCCATTATTGTGTACCCAGGTTCCAAAGATAACAAAACTAAAAGATTTCTTCTGTTATTACCAATTTTGTCTTTTTAGTCTTAAAATGGATGGAAAGGGTAGCTAAGCTTTCAACATGGCTTGAGTTGAAAAAGCAGTGGTGTTTTTGTTTTGACATGAGTTTTAATATGATGTGAAAGAAAAATCTCTCAACTTCTATTTAAGTGACTGTTAGATGATTATAAGGGAAATATTAGATGCCCCATTCCAATCATGGATAATAATGTGCACTTTCACTTTGCATTGACTTGATCCATGACAATACTATGTGGCATTATCATGAAGCTCAGTAAACAGATATATAAATGGGGAAGAAGGAATAGTTTTACAAGTAGCCTCCTAAAGTCCTATTGACCAATTCTGTGATGTGCTGCAGATTGTTTACCCTTTTCTCTAAACTACCAGAATATATTACAGTAAAACGCCGGTTTACGATTGTGGTCCGTCCCAACTGCTTTTGTCAGAAACCGGATCAATCATAAACTGAAGCACATTTTCCCATAGGAATGCACCGAATTTTTTTTTTAAAGTCCCAACTGGACAAATAATAATAATAAAAATACAAGCCCCCCCCCCAAAAAAAAAAAATCAAAAATAATGCCAGACATGATTGTCCTCCATCCCTCAATTGATCCCACCAGCTGGTGAGGGGCTTGGGGTGGAGAAAAGGGGATTTTCTTAAAGGATTTACCCCTTTTTTATCCCACATCCCCTCACCTCAATTGATTGAACTCACCAGCTGATTAGCAGCTAGGGTGGAGAAGAAGAGGAGTTCTTGAGGTGTGGGAGAGAAAGGGGAAGCCCCTAAGAACACCCCCTCCTTCCTCCCACCTACCCCTAATGGTGGAGATTGATTGATGCGGGATAAAAAAAAAGGGGGAGGATATAGTAAAGGATAAAGCGATCTCACTACCTTTTCCACACTGCTGCTTCTTCCCAAGTAGTTTGTCTGGCTTCCAGGGGAGCCCGGGCAGTGGTGGCAGTGGTGGCACGACAGCCAGGAGTGTGTCTCTTGGCGCCCAGCGTGTAACCAGGAAGTTCCAGAGTGGCGTGCATTCCTGGCTGAAGTGCTGTGGGGAGACCTCAGACGAAGACCAGGATGGAGCGGATATGATCCCCACAGTCTCCTGCTGCTGGTAAAAACAGCGGACACTGTGGAAACAGTGGCAAAAATGCCACTGCCGCTCCTGCTGCTGCTCTCACTGCCGCCGCTGCCACAGTAAGTGATGAATGTCGACTTTCAGTGGTGGGGTGGTGGGAGCTGTTTTACAGTCTAAAATGGCCCAGGCTGCCATTTTAGAGTCTAAAATTGTGCTGGTGGAATAATCCCAGTGGTAAGGTGAAAAAACGCAAAACAGGATGTTATTTTCAAGGAATTTGCCATCATAAACTGTGGCAAATGTAAACCAGGGCATTCATAAGCCAAGGTTTTACTGTATTTGTTAACAATCCAAAACTAATGTCCAGCCTTTACACAGAGGTAAATCTGTTTGATGCATATTTAATTTTTTCCCTTAAAATCCTCTTGTTTCTAATTCTACATAGTTGTCCTAGGGGTGGAGTGGGTGGTACTAGTCATCTAAAAATGAAAAATAAATACATAAATAAAAATAAACCTGGATAATTAATTACTGCACCTGCATGGCACACAAGAGAAATCAAAGGTCAAATTCGAATAATTAGTTTTGATTTTGCATAAGCTTTTTTTGCATCCAAGCATGTCTGCTTATGAAGAATAAAAATTAGTTAGTCTTACCTAAATTAATGACTTAAGTTTTTCTTTTTGCTACTTCAGATTAACATAGCTCTCTGTTAGATTGCTTTTTCCTATATGACACATGTATTTGTTGTGTTCATGACTTTTCTTTTTTTGAGGGGAAAAACATACACTGAGAAGGATGAAGTTGAATGCATAAGAGAAGAGAAGAAGATAAACAGATCATATCCAGTCAGTCACAAGCATCACAAAACAAATGGGAAGGCTTATAGGAAATGGCATATGAAGAAATACCATGATGTGAAAGAACTGTATTAAGTTCTTGCCAAATGAAGGTTTAGGAATACAGTAGTTGAGCTTTAGGTTGATGTTTATAAAGCCACAGGAAAGACCAGTCATCTTTAAAGAAGGGAAGTACACATAGCATAGGAACATAGAAAGCTGCTTTATATTAGACCATTGTTTTATCTAGCTCAATTTGCTAGTTCTTCTGACAGGCTTTTCCAGAGTTTCAGGCCCTCATATCTTCTCCATTCAAATTTTACACTCTACTGCTGAGCTGTCAAAGAGTGTAGTTTCTCTGTCCAATACATCTATAGTACAAGTTTACCTTCAGGAACCTTACCCCAGCCTTCAAGATTTCTTTGACTACTCTTCATCCCACAGACTGTCAGCTTGAAGGATGATGGGGGATGTAGTCCAAAACCAGAATGGAAAAGTCTGGTGTCAATAGTAGTGTCTATGTGAAGCAGTTCATAGCCAGGGACGTATGACTTTGGCCATAGTCTGCATCTTTCCCACATATTTTAAGTAATATTGAAATGAGAATTTATCTCAAATTTCACATTTAAATATATAGGTTTGTTACATAGAAAATGTTTGACTACATAGTGAAAATTTGGAGAATCCAACAGATAGAGAAATAAATCCTTAACTGCACCTTATACTGGAAACTCACAGATCAAACTCTTGAAGCAGCTAACAATCTCATATGGCATTGAGTATGGCCATCTTTATCTGCTGTGCTTCTGCTTTGGGCTTTTGAATAGATAGCAGCTTCACCTTCCTGAACCTGCCATGCCTAAGCTTCCTTTATGCATCAAAAGTTTTCTTCACTTGGGGAGGATTTCTTGAATCGTGAAATGAACTGCTAATTAACTGTGTGGTTTTATTTGTGTTCTTTTCTTGTGTACCATGATGTAATGCATTATCAAGTAAGCAAAAATTAAGCCTTGTGACACAGCCTGTTTTTGCTAACTGAACTACTGAGGATACCATAAAGAACTGCATCAACGAACAGGGATTTTGAACACCAATGCATCAGGACCACATATTTGACAAACTTCCACTAGGTAATATTCCTAACTGATTCTGATTTGAACTGATCTGGGCTAATTTGGCATCCCTAGTGGGTGAAGTTAACTTGCTGCCCAATTCTGGAGAACTCTGTGTTTGAATTACACCAGCTCCCACCCCAACCCCACCCCACCTACAAAGAAAGTTTACAAAGAAGGCAATTTGGGGAAGGTAATACAGTATGCAAATTCCTGGCTTCCTGTTTTTGGATTGTAGAAAGATAAGATCTGTTGCTTATTTTCCAGGAACACCTAAGAATAGGAACCTGGCTTGGACAGCATGCCAGGAAAGTGCCTGATGAAGTAACCTTTGAGTTACGAAAGCTTGCAATGTTTTGATTTTTAAGCTTGCAATGTTTTGATTTTTAAAGTGACCTATAAAAGGTATCGCCCTCCTACTGCATTTGCAACATCAAGGTTTTGATTGTGCACTGAAGCTTTGAATATTAAGTTATCAGTTGCAATAAATATATCCCTAAGAAGCTAGTTGTGTTCTTGATTAATAGATTAATAGGTTAGGTTAAACTGGATCTCTTTCATAATTTGTTTTCTCCATTATTAATTTTATTAAAAATACCCCTGGCTTTAATTAACATTTAACACAGAAAATTGTGTTTAGTAATTGGCTTATTATTATTTTTTTACTAATTGGTTACATATTAATTCCTCATTTCCAAAGAATGCTGCACATTATAAAAAGGATCATAATTTTATCTGACAAAATATTCATGACTCTGAAGGAAGATTTTCCTTTTGGAGTTAATGAAAAATACTTTTGTGTGGAATTACTTGTAACGTGGACCCATTAAGCCCACAGGTATTCTGTCAGCTTCGCTGCCTCTGGATTCCAGTGTGTGAGCATCAGAATGTCATAATTTTCTGAGCCAGTAGCAGAATTCTATTGTTAGACAACTAATTTGTGTTTATATTTAAACAAAGATAATTATCAGCCACAAATGCCTGTTGGTTAATTGCTTAATAATTGTATTTACTGGTGCAAATTAAAATCATTGCTTTCAACTAAAGCACCTGGCAAAATCAACAGTTATACTGGATGTCAAAAAAAATTTGTAAAGACGTATAGGGTGGGCTTAGGGAAGTCAGCTACTATTTCTCAGTTTATTTATCCAGAAAACCTACACACACATATACAAGTAGTGGAAAGACAACCCCCTCCCCTTTTTAACTTATGGATTAATTAATCCAAACATTCATTTACTATTTATAACACACAGTTCCCAACTGGCTTCATGGCAAAGGAATAGATTTGGGTGAAACTAATATGCCAATTAATGGACTGGAATCTCTATTCTCTGAGGATTAATTAACTAATGCTAGTTAAAACCTCTGAAGATGAAAAATGTATATAATTACTTAATGTATTATTCATTATTCTAAACAAGCTAAAACACTTATGGACCAAACCTGGGAACTGCTAGACTAGAACTACCACTGATCAGATTCACTGTGAAGATCATGTTGCCAATTCAAGTGGAACCTCATGTCAGGATCAACATGAGGGACATTATTGGATCCAATTTTCATCAAGGCAAATGAAAATTCAGTTTAAACTAGTGTTTCCCAACATTTAGTTTTTGGACCTTCATTCCCAGAAGCCTAAGTCAGTTTTCCAAAGTACTGATCAGCCAATGTATGGATTTAGGCTTCTGGGAATTGAAGTCCCTCTGTGGGGTGTGGGCTCCATGTTGGGAACCACTGGTCTACATAATCATTGGTCCAGTTGTTCCCTTAATTAAAGGAGACCTACTGAACTTATGGGGCTTATATTAGTGTTGATTTGCCAAGTTCCCCTTGATTCAATGGGTCTATTCTGGCTAGGAAACACATAGGAATGTTGACCATTGACTTTTAGAAACTATTCACTATTCTCCTTTGGAGTCTTCTTTCTCCTGATTTCTCTTTCCTCTTCAGGGTAATGCAAGTTGTCTTCTCTCAAGTATGCTTCTCTGTAGTTGTGATTTCCAAAGTTCACAGCTGCCTCCAAAACTAGTACAGCCTCCCAAAGGCCACTCTCTTGTTAAGTGTTGTTACTGCAAACCTAGAACCACAATTATCTGCAGCTGGTTCCACCTACTATTTTGTTTGTGTGTGGCCAAGTTCTTGCTTAGCTTAAAATACCTACTGGCCTTCCTTTATCCTTTAGATATTTGCTCTTCACAACCTACTATACTTATCCCTCTTGTTTCTTTGATTACTATTTGTGAGTATTGCCAAGCAAAGCTGGCTTATCCACTTGAAGCCATATGGGGATTTGATTTTTATAAATCACCATTTCTCAAGGATAATGTCAGGTACTGCCATAAAATATTTCACACCTGATAACCTTTGATCATTACATATTCAAAGACTCATGAAAGCTTAGCATGAGGTTTATCTAATGATCCTTGTATAAACACACCAAAGTCTCCCTCCTACAAAGACTCCGGCAGGCAGAAGACACATTTTCAACTCTCAGTCTTCAATCTAAGGTTCACTGGTAGCACCTGACAGCTCTCATTTGCTAAATAAAGTACAATGTGTCAATGCAGAATAAATTTAAATTATCACCTTTCTTCCTTGTTAATTAAGGTCTGATTAATGCATTTTGGCAGTAGCTCCTCGTACAGTACAAGAATGGCTTTTGTTGCAAAAACAAAACACATATATAAATCACAGTTCTGCCTCATGTATCGAACTTCAGCTCTAAAAGGCTACCCATCAAGATCTGAACTGCTTGAAAATAGAGAGATCTTCGTGTTTGAACAAATGGACACTTTAGAAAAGAACCGAGTCTCATTCATATGTTTGACCATTAATTATCTAAAAGTTGAATAATCTAGTAAATAGATGTTTGGTTAAATCATTACATCCAGACAGGTGCAGCCATTTCCACTCAGGAATTATTAAGTATATCTTAGTAAATGTTAAATGCCACTTAAAAGTGGACACATACTAGAAACGGTGGAAGCCATCCCTTATATTTAACCACAGCACACATTTTTTAACATTCTTACTTGCATTCAGTTCAGCAGTTAGAAACAGAAGATAAAAAAAAGAAAATCTACCATCTTAAAGAGACTTCCCATGCTTTTGCTACATACTACTGGTTAGCAGAAGCAGAGGTAGGTACAGACAGAGAGCCTAAATAAAGGAGAGAAGCAAAGTAGAAAAACCAGAAAAGGAACTATTTCAGAGAAGTTGAAAAGAAGAATCCCTCTAATTCTCAAAACCATCCCTCCTAATGTACTCCAGTGTTAGCAATGCAAGCATGCAAGATTTTTGTTTTCCCCAACATACAGTTCAGTGAGTTGGAGCATCTAGCCATGGAGGCAGAGACTGGAAACTCAAATTCCTACAGTACCTTCCACATGAGTGGCCGTCCAGGATCACTTGGAACATAAGCAGCTGAGTCTGTTACCTGTCCTACCATTTATACAGTCTTGGACAATGAATATCCCTGTACTACCAGAACAGAGAGCTGGTAAACCAATTATGAACCCGTTACACCTAGAAAACCTGGAAAGTGGCCCCCTGAGTTCCAATCGAGTTGACAGCTCATAATTAATTGACTGAGTAAAGTGAACCATTCATTTTTTTTTTTTTAAAAATCCTTCTTTGAAACTGGCATATTTCAGTTGTTTGTAGTGCCTGGCTGCAGAGCCAGAAAGCTACTTCAATGGTCATGCCATAGTCCCAGAACACTAGCAGAAAGATAAACCACTTCTGAGTATTCCATACCAGCTTCATAAAGCTGGAAATGAGTTGAATGCACTCAATTATTATAATTGTATGTGTTCATGTTCTTGTGTTGGCTTTAAATGCTTAATTAATTATGTGGTATGTGGCTTCACTTCTGTTCACTCTTTTCCATCCAGTGGTGCATGAAAATTGCCCTCACCTTCTCCAGATCTGACCTTCAATAGAGAGTGTGTACTTCCTTGCTTTGATCTGTAAACCACAGCATCACACGCACACGCACATGCACACACACATATTCCTCATCTTGCCATGCTCCATAAAGCTGGTTAAAACTATGGTAAAGTCACAGCCACTCAGACAGGTGGGAGACTTTTAATATTCAGAAACTGAATTGCTGCAACAGATCTGGGTCTAAACTGGGCAAGGGGGAGCTGAGCAATGCTGTGTCAGAACCAGACTGACTAGCACTACTCTGACATGTAGAAAGTAGTAAAATAATCTATCAGCACCAACAAGAACATCTCTGTCCACAAGTGATGTTACTTAAATTTCACTCAGGGTTTCTTGTAGCTAGCAACCTCTTAAAAATGACTGAAAAGAACTTTGCCAATTTATTTATTCACTTCCCCTCTCCTGGAGTAATCTTCATCCTTTAAAAAACCTAAAAAGTTGTGACTGGTTGGCTGGACAATGCTGTACTTTGGGCACCCAAGAGGGTATGACTATCGAGTCAAATCCTACCATTAAGGTATATAGCAGACTGGATGAATAACTATAGAGCAGCGTTTCTCAATGTTTTCAGGTTGCAGGCCTGACCACATCACCTGGGCAGCTAATTGGGCCAGCCATGTAGTTCCTCCCACCCAGAAATGGAAGTAAAATGTACATACATACACACACATGCACAGAATGCATTTTGCAGCATTCTGCGCATGCATGGGGCATGTTTTACTTCTGTTTCCGGGAGTGATGAAGAGTTGGGAGCCAGATGTATTGGGGTTGGGGGGCCATGGGCAGTAGGTTGTGTATGCCTGCTATAAAGGCAGGCCTACTCAAGAACTGATTCACCAATAGCAAGTCAAATACTTTCTATTTTAGGATTATCTTGATGGAAAGGTTATTCAGCTGCATGAATATAATACAGAGCTAGTAGTGTGGTAAGTGTTAAAGTTGTATATTCAGTAATCACCTCGGTTTTCAAGCCTAGATATGAAGAGGATCTGGGAGATTTGCTAGCAGTTTTGAAAGGTCTTTAGTTTCTTCTTAGAGGAAATCCAACTAATGCTTCATTAAGTTTGTTGATGCGGGACGGAATAGATTCTTTTTCCTGAATCCTGGTGCTTTAATCAGAGTGCAGAACAGAAATCGCAGAACCTACCATGGCAAGTGGCAATCATATGCTGGTTCTGTGCCTGGTCATGAAGCTAGCTGTTTGCCCAGAAGATGTCCCGCACATGATTAGTACCTCCTCAATTAGCCACAATATTTTTCCCAATTTACTAGAATTTTGTGGAAGCACTGTGAGCATAAGAAGAAGTATTTGAATCTGGAACAGGAGACTTGCAACTATTCAGAAGCTGACAGGGAAGAAGAAGTTTTGGGAAATCTGAAGAGAAGAAATATTTTAAATGTATACTGAATCCGAAAAATGTACATCAGAAATTGAGCATCTAAGACTTGCTGGCATCTTTCTGCATTGGAATGGACTGGAGTCAGCTTTGAAATGCTATCTCAATAACTGTTAATTGTCAAGTACTAACAATCCTTTCTGGTTATCTATCAAATATTATAAAGGAGTACTGTAAGCTGATTAGAGTAGTGTTGGTGGATAGATATTAAATTAACCAGTCCAACAGCTAGTCATAGAAGAGTCCTAGATATGTTTCAGTCTTCATTCTCAAGATCAATGCTGAAGACTAGCTTTGTCTCCTTATAAACTGAGCATATTCCTAGGGATGGGTAATGTATATCCCTCCAAGATGCTGTTGGGGGAAAGCTCCCAGCATCTCTCATTTCTGAGAATGGAAGTTGATGTCTAAAAACATCTGGAGGCCCCCATCTTCTCCTCCTAATCTAGAATGTGATAGAAGCATAGAACAATGCAACAAAGCTTGCATAAACACTATGTGGCTATAGGGCAGTAATGGTGAACCTTGGCACTCCAGCTGTTCTTGAACATCAATTCCTAGAAGCCCTGATCAGCAGGTGTACTGACTTGGGCTTCTGGTAATTGAAATCCTGGAACACCAGGAGTGCCAAGATTGGCCATCACTGCTATAGGGGAATGGTGACAGATACAGAAAAACATGGATCATTTTGTCTGGTCTGAGCTATTTTCAGGGACAACAGTATTTTCCCCCTCTCCCCCCCCCTCTCTCTGAAGCATACAGCTAATCAGTAGCATTAAAAGTTTATCCCCCTATTTCTAGATTAAGGGGCAATCTGTGGTTCAAACAGAAAAAGAGGACACATCACCCACCAGCCTGGACTATGAGCACACAGTGTGCCAAATGAAGTTTCCATAACAATTACTTTCCTTTCTCCTTAATAGTCTTTTCTGTTTACTCAAGGACCACCAACCATATCTGCAGCAAGTGGTATCCCAGAATCCTTTCTGTGGCAGAAAAGTTAATAAAGAAGTTGATCCTTGAAGACAGGAAAGCCTGAAAACTGCTAAGATGTGTCACTTTTATCAGTTATCAAGAATGATAGTGTTGTGTGTTGATTATCAAGATGCCCTCCAATACTAAGATCTGATTTCAAATGTTCAAATGGACAGTCATTGGTAGCAAACAGATTGGAGAAGTTACTTTTTTGGACATAACTCCCAGAATTACAATGACAACCAGGCCAATGTCAAGATGTCTGAGCCATTCTGGGAGTCGAATTACAAAAAATATTTTTTCTTCTTTGGTCTGCCTTAGGGTCACATCACATGTCAGAGGAAATTACCTCCAGGTCTACAGAGGTAATATTTGAGCCATAAGACTTGCAATTGAAGCCTATTTGATAATTGAAATTGATAAGGTGTACACAACTACTAAGGAATATTGGCTGACTCAGCAAACCCAGTGCCTATTGCAGAATAGATGATTTTTTGGCGCCCTGCAGGGCAAAAAGCAATTGAAGAGTTCGGAAAACTGGCCCTCCCCAGGAAAGTGTATTAGCACCTATGTAATGGGGTGGGTTTTGTTGTTATATGGGGATTTTTTTGTTATTATATGCAGAAGACACAGCAGTCACTGCTCAGAGAACAACATTTGAGGAAGGAGAGACTAAGCTGACACTTGCTCTTGAATATCTAACTGCTTATTATGACAACATTAACTGGAAACCTCATCAGAGGAAAAACACAAATACTGTATGTGCATTCCAGGTACAAAATGGGGAGACAAGAAAGAAGCTTAACATAACCTGGAGATGACATAAATTAAACCACTGTGACAATCCAAAATACCTGGGAGTAAAACTGGACCATAACTTAAAGTTATAAACATCATTAGGTAAAGGTGAAGGTCACCCTTGCTTGAAAGCCAGTCGTATCTGACTCTAGGGTTCAGTGCTCATCTCTGTTTATAGCCAAAGAGCCAGCGCTACCTGCATCTGCAGATGGTTCCGTGGACATGTGGCAGGCATGACTAGACACCGGAATGAACAGAATGCTATTTACATTCCCACCGATGTGGTCCCTATTTATCTTCTTGCAATTTCTTGCTTTCGAACTGCTGGGTTGGCAGGAATAAACATCATTGTTGAGATATGTGTCAAGAACAATCTCATCTGCAAACATACAAACATCACATGGGAGCACAGCCTAATGTTCTCTGTACATCTGACCTTGTCCTATGTTTCTCTTCTACAGAGTATGCTGCCCCAGTCTGGAGAAACTCTCCCAATGCTAGTCAAGTTAACATGACTCTATGAAACAGGTCATATAGCTACAGGCTGTTAACTACCAATGCCTGATAATGAAATCTTCTCACTCGTGGATATAGCACCTCCAGATGTTAGAAGACAAGCAGCAGAAGAAATTGAGAAGAAAAAAGCAAGAAACAGACACAAGACATCCAATGTTTGGACTTCAACATCATCTATCAAGGTTAAAGTCAAGGAAGAGCTTCCTAAAAACAACAGCACCAATCCATCTACAACTGAGGCTTGTTGAACTCAACTATGGAAAAGAATATCACCCAGAGAGTTATGGGAAATGAAGAAGCCAACAGCAGGTTATCATCTCCAAATAGGGACATGGAAGATGCTGAATAGGCTGAGAAGGGGGGGGGGGGACACAATGCAAAACAAAGCTAAAGAGATAGGACCACATTGATGATGGTGAACAATGTTAATGTGGCGAGAGGTAAGACTTTGAACATCTGCTAATCTGCGGCAACCTGCCTGAACAGTGTGATATTGAAGATTTGTTTGAAGTAAATGGGGCTATTCAAACAGCTGAATACTGGAAAAATAAAGTGTGAATATGTAAGCGTGTAGTTTATGTATGCATACATTATTAGATGATTAAGGTTTTTTATTATGTTAGTTTTGAATTTTACTATTTCAGACTCAGATAAATAAATCATAATTATGTGCTGGGATTTTTTCCCCATATAAATTACTCTGAGATGGTTTATCATTCCCTCCTTCTAGGTAGGCTCTCAGAATTTTAAGCTTGCTCAAAGTTACACAGGCTTTCTGTTGTCTCAGGAAGGCCCAGTGGTGACTCAAACACCCAATCCCTGGCTCATCAACCAGAGGCATTAGCCCACTAAACTATCACTGCTATATCCCTGTTTTCTTTTGCTTTATGGGTATTTGCACATTATTTATTTATTTATTTACATTTTTATATCGCCCTTCTCACCGGGGCGACCCAGGGCGGTTTACAACATCATAAAAGCATAATACAACCCAACCCAAACCCATTATTAAAAACGTCAAAATTACAATTATAAAATTTAATTTTTTTAAAAAATTATAAAAATCAACAGGTCCGAAGAATAATTAAAAAGTTAAAAACAACTTAAAAACAAAAGATTAAAAGACCAGGGGGGAGAGGTAACTCAAACAAGCCAGTGAGCTGGGGTCATGGTACCACCAGGACCCATACCTGTCCCGCCAGCCATGTTTTTAAGTTCTTCCTAAAAGACAGCAAGTCCATCTGTAGATGTAGCTCAGTTGGTAGGAGGTTCCATAGGGCTGGAGCAGACACAGAGAAGGCCCTCCTTCTAGTACCAGAGAGATGTGCCTCGCTGGCCTTTGGAATAACTAGAGAGCCTCTCCGATCTGCTCTGGTGGGACGGACAGATGTTCTTGGGGTGATGCGGTCTCTTAAGTATCCTGGCCCACTACCATATAGGGTTTTAAAGGTGATAACCAGCACCTTGAATTGCACCCGGAGGCAACCTGGCAACCAGTGCAGCTCCTGAAGCAGAGGCAAGGCATGTGCATATCGCCCACACCCCATCACCACCCGGGCATCCAAATTCTGGACCAGTTGAAGCCTCCGGATGGTCATCAAGGGCAGCCCCATATAGAGTGCATTACAATAATCTAGTCTGGAGGTGACCAGAGCGTGTGTGATCACGAGCAAGGAGTACCAATCTAGGAGCGGACGTAACTGGCATATTACAAAAAGTTGTGCAAAAGCCTTCCTGGCCACGACTACCACCTGCTCTTCGAGCAGTAGTTGTGAGTCCAAGAGGACCCCCAGATTATGCACCGGGTCTGTTTGGGGTAAAACTGTCCCATCCAGAAACAATGATGGTAGCTCCCGCGATGGCCCAGGACCCCCGACCCACAGCCACTCAGTCTTGCCAGGGTTCAGCTGAAGCCCATTGTCCCTCATCCAGACCCTGATCACCTCCAGGCACCTGGAAAGGACTTCCACTGCATCACTTGGATCACCACAGTCCAAGATGTATAGCTGGGTATCATCAGCATATTGATGATACTTCACCCTGTGGGAACAGATGATCTCACCCAGCGGTTTTATGTAGCTGTTAAATAGGAGAGGTGAGAGTACCAAGCCCTGAGGCACCCCGTATTGGAGCAGCCTAGGACTGGATACCTCGTTCTCCAAAATGAGGAGAACCAGGACCACACAGTGCCCTGGATCCTCAATCCTCAGAGCCTTTCCAGAAGGATACCGTGATCAATGGTATCGAAAGCCGCTGAGAGGTCAAGAAGAGCCAGGACAGACAGATGCCCTCTGTCCCCCTCTAGCCAGAGATCATCCACTAGCACGACCAATGCAGTTTCGGTGCTATATCCGGGCTTGAATCCTGACTGAAAACGGTCCAGATAATCCGCTTCATCCAAGACACCCTGTAGCTGCCGTGCAACTGCCTTCTCCAAAACCTTGCCCAAAAAGGGCAGGTTGGACACCGGTTGATAGTTTGCAAGCACCGTGGGGTTGAGCGATGTTTTTTTCAGGAGGGGGCGTACCAAAGCATATTTTAAGGTAGCTGGAAATACCCCCTCCCACAATGAAGAATTTATGATTGCTTCAACCCAACCGCCTGTTACCGCCTTCAATGTTTTGACTAGCCAGGCGGGACATGGGTCCAGTGCACAAGCAGTAGCATGAACAGATCCAAGGAGCTTGTCCACTTCATCAGGGACAACTGGATCAAACCGATCCCAGATAACATGGCTAGACTGCACTCCAGACAACCCCAGCTCTACCTTCTATACTCTAGGGTTAAACTTAGAGCAAATCTGAGCGATTTTCTCCTTTAGATAATCAGCAAAATCCTCCACCTTTGATTCTCACTACTTCCATTAAAAAAACAAAACAAGAATTGCTATAGCTGTATAGTCCTTGGTCCTTAATCCAGGGGTGCCCAAACTTTTTGGGCCATGGGCTGATCATGTGGTTCATGGAGCCCGTCACTAAGGCCTGGGGGCCGGGAGAAGCCCCCGACGCCAATTCATCCGGCCCACGAAGCCTTAGTCGCTCCTGGAAGCGGAAGTAAAACGCGCCTGTTTGGGCGTGTTTTAGTTCTGCTTCCAGGAGCAATGAAGGCTTCGTGGGCCGGATGAATTGGCGTCGGGGGCCGCACACGGCCCCCAGGCCTTAGTTTGGGCACCACTTCCTTAATCTGTGGAACAAAATTATTTGAAGTGAGTAAGGGTCACCTAGTCAAAAGAGAAGGTTTGAAATGAAGTGTAAAGAAATGAAGATTGTAAACAAAACCTCTGGTGATACTTTTCTGACTTTGTAGCAACAGCAGAGCCTTGCAGTGAAATGGCTTGGCATTTACTTCAATCTCCAGTGGGACTATTAACAATAGAGGCTGGTGGAGGTTTTCCTTATAACCTACATGAAAAGAAATTTTTAAACCCCAGAAATTTATGAGTGATTCATACCAAGGTAAAGCTTTATATCACTAAGCTACACCTGCAGTCTCTCAGACTTTTCCCCAAATCCATCTTTTTGAAACCCCTTCCCTCGCTCTTTCTTTTTAAAAAAGGGATTAATTTTTATTGAGCAATGAACAGATGTTGTCCTCTGAATTAGGACGCCATTTTCTGTCCGGGCACAAAGGAAAACACATCAATAGACTGCATCGAGAGAGAGAAAATAGAAACCCTTTATTCTATGATAGATAGATAGATAGATAGATAGATAGATAGATAGATAGATAGATAGATAGATAGATGCATAAGAAAAAGGATAAGAAATATCATTTCACAAAGGTTTGTGATTCACTTAAATTATTTTCTCTGTTTCAGATTTCAAGTAGGGATAGTAACATGATTAGAACATGAAGACAAATGGCACCATCCTGTTTTATCATGTATTACTCCCAGACTGCAGTGGCTTAGTGGTTGAGACATTGAACTTGACAACTAGAAGGTTGGCAGGTCATCGGTTCGAAATCTGAGTACTGCATGATGGAGTGAGTTTCTGTCTCTGTCCCAGCTCCTACCAACCTAGCAGATTGAAAGCAAGAAATTGCAAGTAGATAAATAGATACCACTTTGGTGGGAAAGCAAACAGTGTTCCATGCACTCTGGTGTCTAGTCATGCCTGCCACATGTCCATAGAAATGTTTGCAGATGCAGACTCTTTGGCCGTAGACAGAGATGAGCAATGAACCCTGGAGTTGGATACAACTGGCTTTCAAGCAAGTGTGACCTTTACCTTTCTTCTGGACTTTGTAATTTTTCCTATTAAATAAAAGGTAAAAATAAAGTAAAATGTAAAACTAAAATGTTGCCATAATTAGCTATGTGCAGAAAGTCATAATTGACTTAAAGTGACATTCATAGGGTTTTCAAGGTAACTGAGATATCTAAGGAGTAGTTTTACCAGTTTCTCTCCCTTAGTAAGCTAGATGGTATTGTAGATGCAGTAGGCACAAAGCTGGGCAGGTTGTGGAGGATGGCGGGGACAGAGGTGCCTGGAGGATAGTGGTCCATGGGGACGCAAAGGGTCGGAATCGACTGTGCGACTGAACAACAATAAAAGTAAGCTTCTACATCTGAACAGGGATTTGAACCCATGTCCTAGTTTGTCATTCTGTCTACTACACTGCAATGGATAGCATCGAGTTACTATAGCTCTGGCAAAATAACACTTGGTACCATTTCAGACTGCAAGTGGAATACCATTGGAAATCTAGCATGCTAAGAACAGGGCTTTAGACTATAAACAGATTCCTCCACCCAGCCTGATCAACACAGTAACTTTTCCAAATTTCAGGTTCAGGGATTAGTCTTGGAGTACACCCCAAGGGGGATATAACCTCATTCAAAGCAGGTTGAATCCCTGTTCCCTGATCTGTCTTTTGATTGACTAAAAAGACCTCAGTGTACCCCATTTAAATATATATAAAAACAATTTGATTTCTGTGAGAATGAAGAATTTAAAAACATGGCAGAAATGTTTACACTGCAATAATTTAGATTTTATCCTAATACAGTTTTGTGCAACTCATTTTAAAGGATGTTATTTAGAATGTATGTCAAAGTGAATGTATCATATATGAGAAAGGAGGCAAGTTAGAAAGAAAGAAAGAAAGTTAGTTTTCAGTACAAGGAAAGATTCATATGATTTCTCTATTAATTCCTTACTTTGGCCTCAGTATCATGTACAATGTTGAACTACTATAGTCATAATGAGGTGGTCATCTTCACCTAACAAATATCTTCAAGTATTTTCAGTGCAATTTGATATTTTCTCTGACAAATTCCTGGATGACTTAGTTGTAAGTGAATTCTCAGGACATATTATATCTACAAGAACTGGCCGTATGAGGGCACATTCTAGTTCATAAATGTTGTAGGCAAGACAAACTTTTGAACCAAAACCCTTGGACTTCCACAAGAATTGTACTCCCTTAATTATTTTCTACCAAGAAGTAGAGACAGAGCTTAGAAAGCTGTGGTATTCCTGTACAGAGTGATGCCACATGACAGCTACCGCCACAATTAAGTGTAAAATGTGACACAGTTTTCCCCCTTCTTTTTCTTTGGCTGTCACTTTTCCTAAGTAGTCTCATGCCTTCTTATTTCTTTCTCTGGAACTGATTCATTTGCCTTATTTAAGGGTTTATGTTCAAACCAAGTTATTTCTCCTCATTATTTTCCCCAGCCTTCTCCACATGGAATTCTCTACACTAAATCTTCATGTAGTAGAGCATTGCTCCATTTTCATCCTGAAATCATAATGAAAGTCCACACTTCAACTTCCACGTCTGTCTCTGGCAAGAGCTTCAGTTCTTAACTTCTCTTTCTTGCCAAGACAAGAAGTTAATGGGTTGTTATCCCTGATATGTGGAACACCAGTGTTTGTTTATTACATTGACAGATTACTTTTCTTCCAATGAGCTCAAAGCAGCATGCTTTACCTTCACAACAATTTGGTGAAGATAGGACAGTTTGAGACTTACAGCACAGATAGGTGAAGTACATCCCACAGGGGTCCCTGCTCTCCCCCAGCATTTTGGTGGCCTTTTAAGGCCACCATGCCTCTCAAGCCTCCACAGCCCTGCATATCCCCACTCAGTTTTTTTTTAATTGGAAAAAATAAAAAATTATTCTCTTCCTAGTTGCTTCCATAAAACCGGTTGGAGGAGCTTCCTAAAACAGCAACAGCAAGAAGGAGGAGGAGGAGGGACCTTTCTGCAGTTCCTTTTGCCTGACCTAGTGTGAAAAAGATTAGCTGGCAGCACAAGGTTGCAATTATTTATTTATTTATTTATTTATTTATTTATTTATTTATTCAAATTTATTATCCCGCCCCCATCGGGCGAACCCGACTCTAGGCGGCTTACAACAATGGAAAATCTCACAAAAGAAACTAGACAATCCCACTCTACCCCACAAATTTGGTTTAAATTAATTAAAAGATTCAGCTGTAATTAGCACAATACTAAAAGCAAATTGAAAAGTTCAAGTTAAAAAATTTAAAAACAGCAAGAAGGGTGGCTGTCCTATCAGATCAGCCACCCGACATGGGACCCCACATTCCTGGAGCCCCACACCTGCCCTGCCAGCCAGGTTTTTAGGCCCTTCCGAAAGGGCAGGAGCTCTGTCTGTAAACGTAACTCAGTTGGTAGGAGGTTCCAAAGGGCCGGGGTGGACACGGAGAAGGCCCTCCTCCTAGTTTTAGAGAGATGTGCCTCTCTAGCCGATGGAATGATAAGAGAGCCTCTCCGGTCTGCCCTGGTGGGATGGACAGATGTTCTTGGGGTGACACGGTCTCTTAAGTATCCTGGCCCACTACCATTGCATTGCAGATACCATATACCAATTACCAGGTTATGCCTGATTGTGGTTCAAAAATACCACAATCTTAAAGGAGGCTTTCTGTATACCCCCCAAACCCACTAAAAAGAAACAAAGAAACAAAAAATATCAACCACCTAATCAATCAACCTCAGAAATATCAAACCCCTAATCAACCAACCTCAGAAATGGAGGTCTTCCATTTTAAAAATATTTTTGCTGTTTCAGGGGCAAGGGCAACTCTCCCACAGGTGGTGCAGCAAAAACGTGGCTTCCAGTGCCTACACTTCAGCATTCTCCTTCTTGACCAGTATGGGCAATTGGACAACAACATTGTTGTTGTGATGTCCTGTAAGCAGGTTGAATGGACCAAAGAGATGGTTACTGAGGCATGAACTCACAGCGGCAATGTTTAAAAAGTATGGAAGATGAATGAGCTAGAGGAGCTACATACCTTTTATTATCAGCCAGCTCTTGGATAGACTGAGCGAGGTCTCTATCAATAGGATATTGAAGGATTTTTATTTATGTGGTATCAGCATAATGGATCATAGCTCAGAACCTTTCTGCATACACATCCATGCTAGCAACACTAACTTTATTTTCTTTTTCTTCATCAAGGCTGTCTTTCAACAAGGTATTCTGTTTTCTCATTCTCAGTTTTTGAAAGGCTAGCATTATAAACAGAGGCAAAGTTCCAACTTTATATATATACACCACGTCCTATGACTAAATTGCTCTGTGGACTTTGGCACCAATTAATTAGTAGAATATTTTATTCTCAGTCTCCTATTGATTTGTGTGACAATTATCCACAGACAGAAACTGCTTTTTCAATTCCAGCTCAAATGAAATTCCTGCTGGAGTCAATGTGAATTTCCCCTAGAGGAGAGAGAGGCAAGACCTACCCACTCCTTACCTTCTCAAGAATGCAAAATTAGTGGCAGATGGTTTGAGAAGGAGGGAGTGAATGATTAAAGTGCTTATTTGTTTATAAATCTAAACAGTAACCACACAAGATGATCAAAATATCATTTCTAGTGCAAACTGGTGTGGAGCCAAAGTGTTGTTGACTACAAGTCCTATCATCTCTCGTCCATCTGTCCACCATTGACGAAAGAGCAGAGTCACAGTCTAGAAGCATCGGGAGGACCACACATACCCCATCCCTGCTTTATACCTAAAATTTGCATTGCAGATTTGTCGGATATATTCTGCTACTCATGAAAATTCAAGTGTAATAAGAGTGAAGTCTTCAATTTGTAAGGTCACTCAATCCATAAATTGGAAATGATGTGATGGCACAGTACAGCAGCAATATTAAATGTGTACATGTTGGAGGGTTGGAAATTAATGTGCATTACAAAATGTCCTCTTTACATTAATTTTATATAGAGAAGAATGTTGACTAAAAACCTTTGGCCAATCTAAAAAACAGTCCTAGGATCTACTGAACTTGTCCATCCTTTTATTAAGCCTTCAAAGGTATCTTGAGCTAGTAATTACATTCCACAGTAAGTTCTGATCATCATTGCTCAGTGACCCCCCCCCTCCACACACACACACACACACGTACGTAGAATGGACAATCCCTCATCTTTATATGCAGAAACATCAGTGCACTCAGAATGTAGTGGCTAAATTGATAGAGGGTATGGGTAGGTTTGCCCACATCTCTCCAATCCTGTCTGGTTTGCACTGGCTCCTGGTTTGTTCCCATGCTAATTACAAGGTGTTGGTCTTGACCTATAAAGCCCTGTACAGTTTGGGACCTGACTATGTCATCTTCTAAGTGTGTTTGCCCATCAAATTCATACTTTATCAACACGTGGTCTGATGGTTCCCAGCCCCCAAAGAAGCCAAGAAATTGAGAACAAGAAGCAGTGCCATCTTTGTGGTGGGATCTTCTCTATGGAACATCCTTCCTACAGAAATAAAGGCTCCATCTTCGCAATGTTTTTTTAAAAAATAGCTGAAAATGGGTCTCTTCAGCAAAGCTGTTGGGGATTTTCTTTCTGAGTATGTTATTATTTTTTGGTTTTGAGACATTGCTATTGTTATTAATATTTAATGATTGCCATCATTTTCTTTGTAAGTTATATTGTACCCATTGCCTTTTTGGAATATTTATTTATTTATTTAGATTTATATCACTGCCCACTCACCATGGCGGCTTACAATCAGCAAAACAACACAGAACAAAAAAAAATAATACATTTTTCTAAATCAATAATAGATTAATTATAGTATGTACACCACCCAGAGTACCTTGCTAGTGGTAGGTAAGTAAGTAAGTAAGTAAGTAAGTAAGTAAGTAAGTAAGTAAGTAAGTAAGTAAGTAAGTAAGTAAGTAAGTAAGTAAGTATCTCAAAACTGGAAATGTATCCTTATTCCTAGCCACCAGGACCCTTTGCTAATAAAAGAACCATCTCATTAACAAGCTCTATTCAAGAAGCATCACGAGATAATTCTAGACATCTTCTGACCCTTACTGACTATGGTAAGCATGTTCTACCAAAAATGGGCATTTTCTCATTTGATACCCTATCATAGTATTTTCATGATATTTTTCATTTTCTATTTCCAGTTTTCTGTCTTGAAATCTGCCAACGTAGTCTTCCAGTCAATGTTGCTTTCAGTATTTGCAGCATACCTGGCCCCAAAAATTGATATTACACAGTGGTATCAGCTGTCTTATGTGGAGAAAGTTATGCTGTTGTTCTTGGGGAAAAATAATTGTGACATTGCTTATACAGCTGATGCCTGAACTTAATGGTGCATAAAGAGGGTGGTATGTATCATGAAGGGAACACATTATCCATTTAAACAGCTCTCAGTCTTGAACATAAATTAGATCTTTGACAAGCCTGTGTATAGGAAAACCACACAGTAATGAATTAGCATGCATGCGTAATCCTAACAAAGAAATGCATCTAACAATGAACAAGGGGAGAGCAACAAACTAACAAATAGAGGACAAAACTTGAATCTAATTATCCTCCCTGTAAAGTTTTCTGTTCTTTCTCTCTCCTTCAGCTAAAGGGAAGGTATATGCTAATTGTTAATAGGGCACATTGCTTTCCTGAAAGTGAATGGCAAAATGCAAATGCATGCCATACATTCTGTTCATTGGGGATGCTCACTGGCCTTTCAGTTATATCTAAATTGACTGCATTCCTATTCCTTTTTAATTGCTTGCCTGAAAGCTCATACATCTGCCATAGATTCCAGGAAAATGCAGGTTCAGATCTTTGCCAGGTGGGCAAGCTTATCTTCATCATGCAAAAGAACATACGCCTTCTGCCTCCCATCCTGAAGATCAGAGTACAGAACAGTATGTTTGAAAATTAATTTGTTTGTGTTAGCCATTAGAAACTGGGTGATTAATTAATTGCAGTCAACAATGATTTTTTTAAAAAAAAAGAACATTCAAATTCATAGCAATAATTTGTTACTTTAATTGTTAGTTTTGAAATGGACTGGGAAATTTACTGGATCCTGTCATAACTGAGGTCTAATGTCATATTTACCATTGCTTCCTTCAGAAATGCCCTTTTTGCTCTGCTCAGCTGAGTAAATGTTTTCCTAAAGAGATGACAAATCCCACTATTAACCAGGGAATGATAGGTAGGAGGATCTCACATCTCTAATAGCTGTAAGGTTGGGAAAGACTGTCCCTGAACAGAGGAGAATGAAATAGCTACACACAATCACCAGTGCTGGCTCTAAGATAAAGGTAAGGATTGCCTTTGCTCAAAAGCCATATCCAGCTCTAGGTTTCAGTGCTCATCTCTGTTTATAGCCAAAGAGCCAGCGCTGTCTGGATCTGCAGACTTTTCAGTGGACATGTGACAGGCATGAGTAGACACCGGAATGTACAGAACACTGTTTACCTTCCCACCAAAGTGGTACCTATTTGTCTACTTGCAATTTCTTGCTTTCAAACTGCTAGATTGGCAGGAGCTGAGACAGAGATGGAAGGTCAATCAGTCATGCAGCACTTGACCTGCAACTACTGACCTGCCGACTTTCTAGTCATCAAGTTCAGCATCTTAACCACTAAGCCACTGCAGTCCCTAGTGCTGGCTTTATCTGGAGCTAAAAGCCAACAACTATTTTTTACTTTCATGAAGACTACCATAGTACACTACCATAGAACTATTACCCAAGTACAATGGTTAAGCATAGTCAAAAAGCTCAACACTTTCACGTGCATGGCTTTTTGGCTTTGTTTTTTTTACCAGTTAGCCTGGTGAAGAGTTGTCATGAGCTTAAAATCTTGCATTCAGTTTGAATTTCATTTCTGGCATCACCTGGATATATACTTATAAAATAGCAATATACTCTGCACCACCTCATTCTTATCCATCAAATGAAGTTGGACTTTCAACAACTCTTTTGACTCACTTTGACATATCTCATCATGTGTTTTGGCTTTATGACCAAGGAGAAACTCCAAAGTATCTTTTAATTTTATTTCATGAAAAATCGCAGTTGCAAAAGAGCCTTAGGATTTTTAATTGATTAATTTTAGTTAATTAAAACCAGTGTGTATATTGCAGTACCATATTGATTCAGAGTGTGGTTACAGTGGAAAGCCAAATCAGAGTGGTTCAGTTCTGCTGCAGTCTGATTTTGCAGCTAGTATTATGTTTGAAATCACAGGCGCTGTAGAGTGATTTGGGAGTTCACTGTTTGAATTGAATGAAAAATACAGTACAGTAATTGGTATTCCAGCCCCCTTCCTTCCCTCCTCAGGTTCCACCTATGCCCATTCTCTTCGCCTGGTCCCACTTCTGCCTATCCTTTTATGGTTGATGGTTTTTGACAGAGTGTTTAAGCAGCAGAGTGTGCTCCTGCCACGCCCTTGCCTTATGTGTTTGTGACTAGCAGAATGTGTGTCCAAGAAAACACAGGCATCACAGGCCCGTAAGGTCAGCTCCACGATGAGTGACAAACACTCCAGCACAAGTTGTCCAGCAAGATAAGCAGCAGGAAAAACAGGAAGCAAAAATGGCACAAGAAGCAGCCAGGCATTGAAGCAAGTTGGCTTTGGTTTCTGCCTCCTCTTATGCAAAAGAAGGGTTCCTTGTTAGCAGCTGATCCAGTGCAGCTGGCTACTGTTCCAGAAGGCTCCTTAAAGGTACAGTATAGTCTACCATTTGTCCATGTTGCAACCAGTGCCATGCCCAGGCACAGTTACTGACATGCTCCCCCTTGCAACTTGGGCAAAATAACACCTTTTACAGATATATACTGGTACAGATATTTACAACATTTCATACATCTCAGAACAATACTTGTGCTTTACGACAGGTAAAGGCTTGGTAAAATTGTCAGCAACATTTTCTTCCGTTGGAATGTACACCAATTCAATTACCTTCCTGCGTACAGAATCACGCACGTTTAAGTATCTAATGTCCGTGTGCTTGGACCGGCTCTTTAGAGATAACAGTCTGAACCACTAAAAGGAACCTCCTTAGCTATCTTATTAATAACAGCCCCAAAAAGTCCCAATAGAGTCCCAATAGAGTCCCAATAAGGGCGGGGCTTTGAAATGCATACAACCACATGTGATGGCACACATGTGTATGTGCAACACGCTAAATTGATATTCCTCCCACCTTGTCCCTATTTGCAGGCTGAGTGCCTTGGATTTATCTCTCCTTCTGAAGGTCTGCTGAAGGTACTGTCCTGTTTCCACTCCTCTCTTCTGGCCAACAACAGAATGAAAACATTCTGAATATTGAAATGTTATCTTCCTTCTCCTTCTCCCCAGTTCTCTGGATAAGCGCCTTGGATATCTCTCTCCATCTGAAGAGCAACATGTTTTCTCTCAATAAAGAGAGAATACCTAAGGAAAAAAAGTTTCTAGTTTCTTGTGCCTTCCTGACCTGCTTAGCAGGGGCCTAATCAATCAGGGACTGCAGTGGCTCAAGTAATTAAAGACACTGAACTTGAGTACTGGAAGGTTCGAGTTGCATTCCTGATACTGCATGATGGAGTGAGTTCCCGTCTCTGTCCCAGCTCCTGCCAAACTAGCAGTTCAAAAGCAAGAAATTGCAGGTAGATAAATAGGTACCACTTCAGTGGGAAGGTAAACAGTGTTCCATGTACTCCAGTGTTGAGGCATGCCTGAGTCGCCTCAGCGAGTGGGCATCAATATAAATCTGAATAAATAAATAAATAAATAAATGCCACATGTCCGTGGAAATGTCTGTGGACGCGGACAGCACTGGCTCCTTGGCTATAAACAGATGACCCTAGAGTCAGATATGACTGGCTTTTGAGCAAGGGTGACCTTTACCGAATCTCTCAGCTCAAAACACCACCTACACATACACACATGCAAGCACACACTTTGGATTACATAGAGAAAACCCCATTCAAATAGTTTTGCCATCAAAAAAGTAGAAATCCCCCAGAGGCAGAAGTAAAATGGCAGGGTGGGAGCAAAAGGTCCCAGAAAGGTTCAAATCAGCTTTTGCATCTTACAGTCATTACAGATTTCACCCTGGTAAAAATAAATTAATCTAATCCAACCATTTTACAAGTGGAAGAAATCCTGCCCTATTTTATGCAGGAGTCAGGCTCTCCATTCACTCAGTGACAAGTTTTCCCAAGTTTAATTAACCAAAAGAGAAGAAGCTGAAAAGGTTTGGAATCACCTTTCCAGAGGGCACATTTGCAGCTCTTTGGGATGTTTCCATGGGCAAACAGTTGCAAGGAAGAGGAGGGTGATTTTGCCATGGTAAAATTGTATGGCAGGATGAAAAGGTAAAGGGAATGGACAGGAAAAAAGAGGGGATAAAAGACAGAGCACTAAGTTTGGGTGGAAAGAAAGATGGCCTCAATAGGTAAGTAAGGTGTGTGTGAGAGAGAGATAAATAATTTCATGTTGTCAGTTCTGACCCATAGAGGCCCTTTTCAGGGTTTTCTAGGTAGTGAATACTGAGAAGTGGTTTACCCTTCCCTTTTGGGGGTGCCCTGGGAGTGTGCAGCTTGCCCTCAACTGCACAGGGCTGGCTCTTCTTCCAGGTAGTACAAATCTGAACTCCCAACCATACCTGAACCACTCAGCTTTCCAGCCAGCAGAAGAAAAGGAACACTTAATTCAGTAAAGCAGAGACAAACAGTATTGTGGTGGTGGTGGTGGGTTTGAAGTTGGGTTCTTTTGCCACTTAAGTATTGTGCTGTGTTCATTTCCTTTCTTTAACAATATTGTTAAATGAAGCTTTTGACTTGTGATTATAAGATGGGCTAGCAACATATATGGAAGACTTAAGGTACAACAGACCCAACAGTCCGTTGATTATTTTTTTTAAGTTAACATGTGGCTTCTTATGGATTGCAAATGAGACTTCTGGTGCTCTCGCACTCTCCCCTCAAGAAATTCTTCGCCCCTGTGGGCCAAGTATCAGTCTGAAGCTTTAAAGAAAATCTATATCCATAGCAATATCCATCTGCATCCTGACTCACATTCTCTAGGGCCCTGACTAATCATGGACTGTGGGCACATTAGCCAATTTCTTTTCTTCCCCTCCCCCCCAACCCCTTGATTGGGAAGCCTCAGGAGATGCAATTAAATCAGTATTTAAAGAAGAAAATTAGGTACCTCAAGTGCACAGGCACTCCTTGTGAACTCATCTGCATTAAATCGCCTGTTCTGACATGGTAAGCCTGAAAAATGGTAAGGAGAAGAAGGAAGATTCATCCCAACGTGTCAAGTAGTAGCCAGCATTTTCCTCCTCAACATTCTCTGGCAACTTCCTCTCAGTGAATCTGAAGCTGTAGTGAATTTTAGGGATGAGTGCAATTGAAACCTTGGGTTTCTTGGGGGAGTGGGGAAGAGGTGTACCTCCATTCCTCTTGTGGGTAATTTTGGATCACTTTTCCCCACTCAGAGGGGAAAGAGCAAGCTGGGTGGGTAAGGAGACCCATGTAGCAGTTGCTCTGGGAAGAAAGGAAATGATGTAGTTTGACAAGAAGGAACTTTGCAGTCGCAGCAAGAAGGAAGAGAAAGAATGACAGGGCTGGCTGGGCAAGGAGGCACGAAGCAATGGCTTGGTAAAGAAACAGAGGGGAGAAAGTGGGCTATTGGAACATCACTGTGAGATGGTCTTATGTACATGAGGTGAATGAAGGTGAGGAATGAGGGAAACATGGATCAACACAGATAATCTGTGTTCTTCTCATTCTTTCAAAAGAATAATTAGTATTTCTGAGGTCCTATTCTGGAAAGCAACAGAAGAACCCAGAAGCAAACATAACTGCCTCTGCTTATATTTGTTTCTCATTTTTACTAAACCAAAAGTACCAATCCTAGCGAATATTTCAGTTGTCAAGTTCAGTATCTTAACCACTAAGCCGCCTCAGTCCCTTCTCAAGTATTACCTTTCGGCTATTTACTTTTGTCTCCTTAGGCTCTTCATCATGTTATGATAGCCTCCTAAAGATAAAAGTTGAGGCATTTTATTTCATTGATATGCAGTGAGTAGAACTAAATCAAATCAAGGAACTACACAACATGACACTACTATTTGTTTTAGTTTTGATTACCCAGTAGGGTGCTCTTTCGCAGAGGAATTCTCTTCCACTCTCTGAAAGTAACATGCTAATTTATCTCTTGATGACAAAGTTTTATCTTTTTGAGATGGCAAATATGTTTTTCAAACATGATCATGTTGTGCCTTAAACTTTCAATAAAACAGCTGGAGAGAAAATAATGTGCAACAAGCAGCACTTTATTTCTTGATGTCTGGAAAACTACCAATATTTGATAGTCAAGAAATATCCCATGTTAATGATCTAGAGCAGCTTGGTACTCCAGGTGTTCTTGGGATTGAATTACCAGAAGCCCAAGCCAGCACTCCTGCTGATCAGGGCTTCTGGGAATTGCAGTTCAAAAACACATGGAGTGCCAAGGTTCGCCACCACTGATCTAGATGATCCACTCTCCAATTAGTAGTAATGTAAAGGTCTCTTTTGGTCAAAAGCCAGTTGTGTCTGACTCTAGGGGATGATGTTCATCTCCATTTACAGGCAAAGAGCCAACTCTGTCTGTGTCTGCAGACATTTCTGTGGTCATGTGGCAGACATGACTATTTATTTATTCATTCATTCATTCATTCATTCATTCATTCATTCATTCATTCATTTATATTGCTGCCCACTTGCCATGGCAACTGAGGCAGCTTACAGACAATACAATCAATAATATAATCAATCAATGTTGGAGTGGGCTTTGGGGTGGGAGGGAAAACCTTAGCCCCCCATGTCTTCTTCTTCACCCCCTGGCTGTTGGAGTGGGCTTTGGGGGAGGGGAGCCTCAGCCTCCCATGTCTTTTTCTTCACCCCTAAAGAATAGTTTTGCATGCTAAAAATTCTTATGTGGTTCATATTACAGTATTTTAATATTTAAATTCATTAAATAAAATAATAAAATGACAGAATAATACAAAAAGATACATCACTAAAATTGTCAAAAATCACTACAGTAACTGACTGCTAGTGTAAGTAGAAAAATAAAAAACAAGATTTCAACTGGTAGTGAAGACAGCCTTCACTTGAGGCTGCAATGCAATATTCTAGGTGAATGTCACTACTGTTTGGATGGATATTGTCTTATATACTTTAGATGCACACAGGGCACTGTCACCTTTCCTGCCAAAGTGGAGCCTTTTTATCTACTTGTAGTTTCTTGGTTTCAAACCGCTAGGTTGGCAGGAGATGGGACAGACAATTTGAGCTCACCCTATCATGCAGCACTGGAGTCTCAAACTGCTGACCTGCCAACCTTCTATTCATCAAGGTCAGCATCATAACAACTAAGCCACTACTATCCTTAACTCTTTAATTTCTTACTCAGATCTAGTTAGATATCTGAGTTTCCTTGATCAACTTGGTTAATTCTTTGGTTTCCTCCAGGAGTTTACAAGTTCTCTCTGACCTAATCCACAGCTAAATATTTGTTATATAGATTTAGGTTGACTCAAGCCTGTTTTGAAAGTGGCTTAAGCCAATCTGTTCTTGGGTTCTTGTGAGTATTTGTATGTTTCCATGAACATTGTTGGGTTGGTTTTTTTTACAATGGGTTAAAAAAAGGGGGGAAATGACCTAGGGCAGGTTTACGACATAGCACCATGAATTTTGGGGGTGTAGCAGACCTTAAATAGAGGATTCAGTGCAGCTACATTTCAGAGAGTGATGCACTTTTCCAAGAAGCATCATGCCCCTGAAAGGGAATGATCTGTTAGACTCCTCTAAAAAGCAAAACAGATGTAGTGCTAGGCAGGGATAGACGTGCTATGCTGATGATTCTCCAAGTTGCTGACTTAGCTTCCAGAAATATTCCCATACTAGACAACCAAAGGCTTCTGTTCTCAGTGATGATAAAAATGCACCAAATTTCTAACATGAAAAGAGAGCCTGACTTGAATTGAGAAATGCTTAGTTCTCCTTACTCCTGCCAATAGACAACATGAGTAGCTGTAATTGGCATTTCTTTGCAGTGCATCAAGAAGAAGCAAAACAAGTAGAAAAGTGGGGAGGGAGGAAAGATCATGTCCATTCATCCACATTCTCCCTCAGTCTTGATAATGTCATGCAAAAGTGTAACCTGATAAATAGAGGCAGAGAGAGAAAGATATAGAAAGAGGAGAATTAAAAAAAAAACCCTAACAACAGATGGCCTGAAAGTGACACAGCACCATTCCTCCTCCTCCTCCTCCTCCTTCAGGTGCCATATCCATTCTGGATATAGGCTATCAACATGGTGATAGTCTTCCTGTTCTTAACTCCTCAGTTCTTCCGAAGGCATACCACACCAGTCTCATAGGTTCTTCAGCCATGAAGTCCATCTATGTCCAGGGCCTCTCTTCCCAGGGATCTTTCCCTGCAAAGTGAGTTGGAGTATTCTGTACTTTATGTTGTTCTTCCACCTTGCCTAAATGTAAAATGGCTGCTTGTTCTGAGTACCTCCCTAAGGTTTTGGCTGTTGGACATCCCAAGAGAACTCTCCAGCTTCCTTGATAGTTGAGTTGTTTATCTACTCTTCCCATGGTACCATCTTATTGTACTGCTGACTTAAGCCCAATATTGATTGATTGATTTGATTTGATTGATTTATTCAATTTGTATGCTGCCCACTCAGCTTTTTAAACTTCAGTTGCACAACTCAATTTTCATCCCATGGAATCAAATATGGAAATCTCTTGGCTGCTCTTGTGTTGTTCATTCCTCCAAATGCAGAAGACTGTTCTAGTGGTTGCAGATTATCATCTCCCATCAAGCCTAGAGAAACTTGTTTCCCAAAGTTGAAAGAATCCAACAGACTACAATGAAGAAACCCCTTGCAAACATACATCTCAGGACTGCTTCTCACAGTACACCAAGAATGAGCACTGTTAGATACAGTGATGCCAGTCTCAGTGGGTGTTACTTCCCTACTCTGTTATTAATGACTCGTTCAGCATAAGAAGCAGGAACACAACAACAATAATAAAAATCTCATAAATCTTGAGATCTGGAGGAACACATGTGCCAAAAAGGTTAGCCAAACCATATGAGCCAACTCATGGAAACTCTGCCAGGAGCATCTTTTCATCATTTCCCATCTAATGGAGGTGATTCTGGCTTGATAGCACCACTCAGTACTTGGCATGCTCAAAATGCTTCTCGTACTTCCAACGAGCCACATTATTAAAAATCCCAATTGCTATCTTACTGGTACAGCTATCCCAACACTTGGCTTTCTATCAAGTTGTCTTTGGTGGTCTCAGAAGAACAGATCTTGCATTAGTCTTGGGGGCAATTTTGAACATCTGAGGGATTTTTTCAGCCTCCTTCATCTCAAGAGATGTTGCCTCCTATTCAAAGGTAATTGAGAGTTTTTACCATTCTTCTCAGTTATTTCATGACACCAAAGACATGAGTCCAACAAGAAGAGGAAACCAACGGAACTTACTTCTTATTTCTGTTGCTATTTAAGATAGCGAAGAGCTCGATTTTTGTTATCAATGGCTTTGCATTGCTAACAAATATAAATCATTGCCTTTTTACATTTATCCCTGTATTGATATCTCCCCACTGAGAGTAGCACTTTGAAATTCTACCTGCCTAAAGGCCCTTTCAAGGATTGTGTACCCTGGTTTTTCCATATTTAGAATCATAGCCACATGATTTTCCACTTCAAACTTTGACCCAGCACATAAGAAGAAGAAAGACAGTCCTGGGCCAGACAACTCTCCCTCCTTGTGCACCTGTTTCTGCAACTTTAGAAACCTGATTAAAGCTCAGGCGAATATGATGATTCCCCAGATCAGAAGTGTGTGTGAGTGTGTGTGTGTGTGTGTGTGTGTGTGAGAGAGAGAGAGAGAGAGAGAGAGAGAGGAATAAATTAATCCTTCTTCTCATGATGAGGCCCTGACCTAGACAGTTATTTTATAATCAGAAATGAAACAGATCATGAGATGAACATCATATTAACTTTAAAAAATGCTTGTGTATTCAAATTGATGTTATTGGAAAATTGGACCTGATTATGGACATAACAACATCCATTGTAATCACCAAGGGAAATATGTGATTGTGTATTGAGCCATATGCTTCTTATTTGGAGATATGTGAGTTAATATAGAACGATGCAAAGGCATTGGTGTGGGATAAGTTACCTCTACATATGAACAAAAAATAAAATAAAAGCTTGTTACTTGTACAATAAGAGGACTAAGAGCCCCATATTTTGTTTTTGTTTTTAACATGAATGGAGGGTGGAATTTCTACCAATGTGAGACAGGCTGCCACAAAAGGTCAGAGTAAACGAGAGGAATCTCATGTTACAGGACTGTAGAATGTGTGGCCCTTTAGTTGCTATTGTTTTGCATCCGCTATCAGTCCTAGCAAACATAACCAATAGCAATGTGATTTGTGGCTTAACAACAGTTAGATGACCACACTTTCGACATTGCTCTATTCTTCTCTGAATCTCTTGTGACATGTCCTATCATTTCTACTGCAGTGTGATGGCAATGTATGAGCTCCATTGAACCAGCAGTAGGAAGGGTGAGGAAGAGGAGCCACAAGAACCAGTGGAAGCTAATGACTTCTTCAAAACTGCATGGAAATAATTATTCTCACCTATTACACAATTTAATAAACATAACTATACTGATCACAGAAAGGTCTTTCTTGTGTTTACATCTTGTATAGCTGTTAAAGCTGTGGAGCCTCAAACAAAAGATAGTGGAAACAAGTTAATAGTTCAAAGAACTGGATCTATGAAATCTGTCAGTCTTCATCTCTCCAGTATTTGATTGAACAAGATTCTCAAGTTCTTTCCATCTCTTATATGGAGGGAAATGCAAATTATGCTTAAGTCCTATCAATAAACAATTTTTAAAAAATCTCTCACCCATCTCTACCTCAAGCCTCAGTCCTTATCATGAGATCAGCATAGAAGTCTGCATCCCTTTACTTCCCTCTCAATGCTTAAGATTTCCAAGGAGGTTCATGGGATAAAAGACAAGTAGGAGGCCTGCTTTTGAACTGACAATAGTTCTGGTATAGAAAATTGTGAGTAAAATAGTCGCATCAAGGCAATCTACTTAATTTGAATGCAGAGGTTCCGAGCAGTTCAAGCAGCTAATAAAGAGACAGGAAATAAATACAATTTGTGGCAATTTCGAAGGAGGAAGGGGGAGGAAAAGAACTTTTACAAATAGCTCTGGGTTTCTATCTAGCCAAGCAAGTAGGAAGGCTGCGGCAGATAATAATGTGATTACTTTGGTAATGATATGCATTAGATACATTATGGGAAACAATAATACTCCCCACTGAATGCAGTCAATCCAGTTATTGATTTTTCTTAATGGCAAAAGTGCTATTCCAAAACTGAAAAGAGATATCCTTTATTTATTCTCTTTCCCTTGTGAGCCCATCTCCGCGGTCCCTTTGATGCACAGTAGTATGCAGAGATAATGGAGTAATGTATATCTAATCTGACACCTACTGGGCCAAGCTAATGTCTCAGATAAAAACTGCTTGGGTTGCTGTTGCTATTGAAAACAGAAATCTATGAAGAATAAAAAGAAAGAAGGGAGCAGAAAGAAAAGACATTCTTTTTAAAGAGCTGAACTTTGCTTTTGTTTCCATCCAGACATTCTTTCATGTGTTTCTTTTGCAAAATTCCCTCATAGTCTGTGCATATTTGTATGCCTGCAGTCTGTTGGGCATACCTCTTGCACTTCTGATGTGTTGCTTTGATTGCGCCCCTCTCCATACCTGCCACTCTCTCTGCTAAATAGATCTCTGTTTAATATGAGTAAAGGCATAACTCTCTTTGCAATGTATCAATGCACATCCTTGTTCATTAATACATCACAAAGAGGGCAATTCTTGTACCTTCAACCAATGTTCCTGGCTCTGGTGTCTTTCAGACTGACATGCGGAAACTCTACTAAATGAGGGGGTCTCCTTGTGAGTTGTTCAAGGGTCCTCGCCTACATTGAGAGCTTTTGACATCAGCTTTGGACCCTCCAGATGTATTGGGCACTGGCATTTCACAATCAGGAACACAACAAAAAAGACAGGACCAGTTGTAAGGACATTGAAAAGGGGTCTTGACTTGAGATTTTAAAATGGATCCTGATCCTTCATTTTCCTTCCTCAGAAAGGCAAATGTTCTAGAATGTATTCTCTGTCCTGAGAATGGTAGGTGACCTTGGATGGGCATTCCTTTCTCTTGGAGATACAGTAGGAACATGAGAGAGAGGAGGGAAATAGTGAATACCAAAAGCTGTAATTTAACTGGGTAACGCTAGAGAAAAGGTGGGACAAAGGATAGATGATGAGAGTATTAATCTTAGGATAGAGGAAAGAAACACCTTGTTTTAAGCTGGAGAAAGATGACTAGGGAGGCTTGTGAATTGAAAGAAAAATGTAATCTTTATTGTGTTAAGAAATAAATACATATAGATAGTAATTCATTTCTTGTTTTAACATTGGGGGAAAAGAATGAATGTTCCTCTTTATTTGTATAACATTTTGTATTCCTGATTTTTAATCTATCTTTTTATATATAATAAAGCTTCTGACTTTTTACAAAAACCTTTAGGATATTTATTTGAATCATAAACTGGTGGGCATATTCCAGTTTCTTTTGAACCTTTTTGGCAATTGCTACCTAACTTGGAAGTTCTGCCTGATCTGTTTGGTTTGGAAGAAGAAACAACCAGGGATTTAAACCTATCATAGATTTACCTAGCCTGGAGCAGAACCTTATGTACTCTAAAGCAGCAAAGGCCTTGTGCTGGCTTCCTAAATGGGTAGAGGTTTCTGTCAGGTCGAATGGGTCCTGTGATAGTGGGATGGTGGGCTATGTTATCCTTACACCAGTGTTTAAACTCATTCACTCATTTGGCTTCTAGAACACTAGAACACTATGAACCCATTGCATCACCCCTTTTCATGCACATTGTTTACTAGTGAAAACATGCTTCCATGAGGCTTTGGGAATGAATTTTCATTTGGGAAAACTTGCTGGTATAATTTACAAATGACAAATTTTCCACAATCAGTAAAGAAGCAGCTGGTGGAGAGTGTTGGGGTGCAAAGATGGTGGAGGTGTTTATGTCCTCCAGGTTAAGTGTCACCATTGCTTGTTGAATGTCATTGGCCTCAAACGATTGTCTCTTCAGTTAGAAATGTGTGGCTATCCATTTTTATGTCCTTTGCTGATGAGTGAGACCTGAGCATGTTTATTTGGGTTTTCAACCAGCTGCCAAAAGTTACCACCATGAGGACACTTTCTTCAGTACAATTTCTATTCTCAAGCCTGGTATCTTGTCTCTGCCAAACAGAATCAAGCCAGAACAGCTGGATTACACGAACAGCTGGAGTTTCTAAGAGTCTTTGGTTTCTGTTGTGTTTTTATTATTAAGCTTTTAATTAATTTCTTTTTTTTAAAAAAAAAATGTATTTTATCTCTCTCTCTCTTCTGCTTACTACAAATAAGCCCCGACACCTGAATAATTAAAGGCAAAATGAGTGAAGTCAAAAGCCTCCTGTGCAACTGATTGGATGCATCAGTAAAGCCAGGCAAAGCATTTGTATTAGCCATTTGAGTTACACCTAATTGTCATTGTATTTCATTTCCTTTTCTCCCTCCCCAATGCATTTAAGGAGAATACAGGGGGAAGAGGGCCAAGCAGGGCTGACCCCCTCTGGTGGCAGGTAGTGTGGGACAGGGGCACTAGCAGTGATTCCTACAGGGCGTCTTCGAGGGGGCAAAGTCAGCCTGTGCTGCATTCCTCTGAATTAGCCGGGAGGTGGCTAACGTCATGTAGCTGGCAGCGGTATGTCCAAGGTCCACTCTTTGAAGTGAAGTGGAAATGGCCGCAGCTGCGCCCACACTGGTAGGTTGGCCTGCTTGTTACCTTCCCATGCATTATCCAGCGGAGGCCGGGTTTCACCCGTCCAGCACAGGGAAGGGAAGGTATACCCCTGTCCCTTGTGTCAAGTTACTCACTTCCTGCCATACCATCCTCACTTAATTAATAACATTCAATAAATGCGGTCCAAATGTGGTCCTTATTTTGTGCTGGGGGTGGAATATAGTCCTACTGTTTCTTGCTACTGGGAATAATCACCATGTTAATTTTAACATGAATGTAGAAGGATAGGGTTATTCTTTTCTTTTCCCTGCCTTTGATCAGCGTTAGACCTCATAAACACCACCATTTCCCCTTATATTAAATTATATATTACACCAGCTATGCATTTTAGGAATATTTCTGCTTTGGATAAAATAAAAGGCATATAGGTAGGACTGAACTTTCTGGCTTCTTTTGACAACTTTAAAGGGAGAAAGCTACTTGTGTGTGTGTGCGCGCGCGTATGTGCATGCGTGTGTGCATGCGTGCGTGTTTCCGCAAGTTTCTGAAATTGAGATGTGTGAGTCAAATGTGGAGGAATGAGCAAGGCTGACATATATCCTGTCCTTTAAAAATCATCCTACATTCCATTCACTTCCTCATGTTTATATAATTTGAATTTTTCTGCACTGATTTGGACGATGTTTTACATCTCTCTCTAAAAAAAATTTAAAGCCCATGAACATATATTTTTCTTTTAAACAGATTTTAAGTAGTTAGGGCATCAGGAATTACTTTTCTCATTAATCAAGCAGATTTTAATATGTTTTATAAAAAGTTCTTAAAATGTTTTTATTTTGTTATATGTTTAACGTTTTTTAATACAACATTTATATTGTATTTTTAAACCATCAAAACTATTGTTTTAGATTTTAGTTGTTTTTACCTGCCTTGTGTTTCCTATGGGGGGAAGGCAGCATATAAATAATATAAATATTTAATGTGTGGGTGTTATTTTTGCCTTCTTCATTTTTACTGTTATGTTGTACGCTATGCAGAATAGGAAAATATCCCAGATGGGTGGAATATAAATGTAATAAATAAATAAAATATGTGCTATTGGGTACTTTTAGTTCAGGAAAGGCAAAAATCCATTGGCTGTGGGGAATAATGCTTTCTCGTCTAAACTTGTGAGCGCTACTGCTGTTACCGGAAGTTGATGGAACCATTTGGTTCTTATAAAAGCATTAACCAAAATGAATAGTGGGATATAAGAGATAATTTAGGAAGAGAAAACACAGCAAACATCCCTCCTCCTTTGTGACTGAATAGTCCTAATGAAAATTGATCCAAAGAACATTGCGATGCAGTGATAGCATTAACATTTTAGATGCTTCACCTTTTTCTTTCAGTATTCCTTTATAACTGCTCTCCTAAATTATCACACCATGCAAATACTCAAGCTATTTTGTTATATTTATGTGGGTTGTGTAATTAAATTAATTGAGGGGGCTCAAAAAAATTAAAATAAACAGAGCCAGATTCCTGTCAGACCTACCCACTCCCCAAACCTACCATGGGACAAATTATTCTCCATCTTATTCTTGCTTGACTATGCAGAAAACACATTTGTGCATTATGTTACACCTCCTGATTTACACACTTGCCAATTTACTCAAAGGCTGCATCCTATTTCCTAGACAGAATAAAATGCATTTACTGTTGAGCTTTTCTCTTATGTTGAATCAAGCCTCTAATTTCCTGTTCAATGTTTTATCACTAGGACTTCATATTCCTACCTTTCTTGGTGAGACACAGCAATATTCAAAGATGGATAAGAGATATTTGTACTGCGTATGAGGCAAAAATGTTTAATCTCTCTTACACCTCTAGTAAAACAAAATAGGGAGATTAATTTTTAAGATGGTAAAGGATACAGATCATGTCTTAGTCAAACTTGCAAAAAAAAACCTGACAGGTTTGATCTCCTGGAGTTGTCTTTCTTGTATCTCAAGGGTTCTAGGACAGTGATGGAGAACCTTTTAGAGACTGAGTGCCCAAACTCAACAGGCCATCATGTGCCCCACAGAGAGGTGTGGCAAACTCTGTGCTGGAGAGAGGGTGGAAGCACTCCTATTGGGCTGCTAGGCAGAGAGGCAGGGTTAACTCTGTGCTGGGGTGATGGCGTGCATGCCCACAGAGAGAGCTCTGAGTGCCCCCTCTGGCACACATGCCACCACTGTTCTAGGATATCTGTTTCACCTCTACATCCTACCTATAAATATTCCCAAAGTTTATATTTTATATTTAGTGATGCAAACTTCTACATCTTTTGAAGACTTAATAAAATAATTTCAGATTACTTCAGGGAATAGATAGCAGGCTTTTTAACCACTCTGTGCCTTAATAAAGGACACACAGATGAGAATTGGTCCTGCCCGTGCCCTGTTAAAGACACTTTAATCTGATTCTTGCCTGGATTAATTATGGTATTTCTAGTTCACTATGAAGATTGACCTCCTGTGAGTAGCAAGGAGAAGCTATAGCTTGAATACATGTTCTTTATCTTGGATGGTCAGCAGACCTGAGACCTCTGTTTTGTTTCTATTATTTCCCCCCTTTTTTTCCTGTAGCAAGGACAAAGTCCTAACCTGCTTTTAAAGACAGCTACCAGGAAAGGCTGAAGTGATTAAGATGCTGATCTCTCTGACTGGAAGGTTGGAGTTCGATTCCTGGGTACTGCATGATGGAGTGAGCTCCCATCTGTGTCCCAGCTCCAGCCAACCAAGCAGTTCAAAAGCAAGAAATTGCAAGTAGATAAATAGAGACCACTTCAGTGGGATGGTAAACAGCATTCCATTGAGGTATGCCAGCCACATATCAACAGACCCCCTTAGAACTATGGAAGGCAAGCAAGAAGCTACCAGATAACTAGCAAAACCACATGACTCTCTACCACCTGGCCAAGAACAACCATGGCCTGTGTGAAAAGCTTTAAACAGACTGCATGCAGGGGTAGGAAGATCAAGGGCTAATCTGAGAAACTGGGGTTTCCCTGTAGGTGACTGCCTGTGTGAATGTGGAGAAGAACAAACTATCCCCCATATGGTACAATACACATGACACCCCTCAATGTGCACTGAGGAGGACCTTATGTTGGTAAGAGGAAATGCTGTTGATGTGGCCAGATATTGGGTAGATGTCATTTAGCCCTTTTAATTCTATTTTGTTTTAGATGTGTTAATTTTAGCTTTGTATATTATTATATCTTGGTGGTGTATCTGACACGAATAAAGAAGGCCTATCTAGGTGGCCCAAAATATTTTCCTTCTTAGTGCATGATAACAAATAGGACCTCACTATTACTTAATTCAAGGTGCACAGGACCCAAACCACCAAAACAATTATGGCGTAGGAGGCACAAATCACAAATTAAGTAAAGATCAACATACTGCAATCTATGAAGTAGGCTTTGTGGTAACTAACAGGTTCATGAGCCACAAAATCATCTGCCTGAAACAGACACCACACTCTGTCTCATGGTAAGGCCTGACCTAGTTCCCTCCCATTGGACTAGACATCCCTTTAAGTGTAAGCTTTGAACCTGAGATCCATTGCACTCAAAACATGCACCTTGCCAATCATTTCCAGCCTCTCATATTCCTTCATTCATGTTTTTTGGAAGCGTAATATGACTGCGGCGGTGCTTGGACTAATCTGCTGCAGGCAGTTATAATAACCAAATGTTGTTTATCTCCTGGTGCCAGTTTAATTTCCTTTTTGCATTTTGATCTGAAAAACAACAATAAAAGCACAGAGGAAACCCCCTAATTAAAAGAACCCTGATCTTATAAATATTAACTTAACACACACACTGCTAAATGATTCATCTAAATGGCCTAAAGGACATTTGAGATGTTATAAAAATCAGAAGTTTAGATAAACACAAGAACTGTTTCCACAGGCCTGTTTTAAGATGAACTGTGCAGTGAATATGCTTGGTTGGAAAATTTACATCTGTGACACTATTTTTAGATAATAAGGGTAACATATTCAGTATCTTATCTCTACTATTTGTCATGTAGAAACAGCAGGGGGAGTAATTCCTTAGCTGACCTTTCGAGGGGTAGATGTTTCATTCAAGGAGCCATTTTGTTCTGTTCTTTCATGATGAACTGAACCTAAACACCCAATTCCAAGTTAAAAAGAGCCAAGAACAGCGGAAGGCTCACAGGACTGGCTCACAGGACTGGGAAGGGGAGAGGATTCTTTGCGGAGGAGAACAGACACTAAATGTAATTCATTGATGGTTTGATGTGGTGGTCTCTCTTAAACTGCAAGCTGGAGACATTTCCCTTGATGTGATTATATTATACTACTCATCCCAACAGGCTGAATTCCAGTTCATAGAAACTAATTCTCAAATTATGCAACAAAAGGAAAGACAAACATAAAAGCCTGAAGCCAACTGCATTTGGGCAAATATGTTCATGGAGCTTCTGCCTTTCTTGTATTTTGGCAAATTGCACATATTTCCAAAGGCCAGCAAAGGGATCCAATTTGAGGTTCTTTGTATTGAACACTTTTCAATTCCAGTTGAGCAACCATGTGGCATTGCTTAATGCACAGCAATCATGGACAAAACCAACACTAGTGATTCCTGCAGCCAAGGCTCACCATAGCACTAGCTGCATGTTACTCAAAATGATATGAGATTGTGTATACTTGGAACACAATGCTCAAAATTCCAGAATGTATAGGATCACTAACCATCAAATCATTTAATCCCAGTGAAAGAAACACATCAACATCGTACAGCACTGAAGACTCTAGCTTTTTTGAATGTATAAGCTAATGGGCAAGCATTATTATTTTCTCTGAATCCAATTTAGCTCTCATGACTCATTCATTGGTCATTACGGCTACTAATGCATCCCATCTCAATTTTGATTTTTAATTACCATTATTTAACAATACAACAAAGATATTTTACTCTGTCTCTCTCCTAGATAGATTCCAACAACTTGAAGTAATAAGAAACTGTCAACTTTTGCACCAAAATCTAACAGCATTACAAATCATTGCATTATTTGATAGACTAATAATGCTGACCCATCATTATACCAAAAATATGTTATAAGTGACATAATTGATGAACATACCAGTTTCAAGCTTGATTTCAGACCACTCAGTGAATTCTGGGTGCTGCTGCAGCTCAAGGCTACAGAAAAGAAGTAGAGAACTTATTTTCCTTTCAGACTCTATCAAGGCATAACAAGAACACAACTTCAACCTGGAAATTTGTTTATGTCCTGCCTGAGTCTCAGCTTGTGTGATAGCTGACTGCCTTCCATGGTATTCTTGTCTTGCCATCTTGCTTTTTACATGAATTTTCCCCCACCCACCCTCATCCCCCCATTGATGGCATGTTCTGCAATGGGCTTTCCACAACAGGGATGAGCAATCTGTGTCCTACAGGCTAAACATACCGCCAACCATTTTAAAAAAAATCTCTTCCAGGGTTATCAATATCAGTGCTGTCACTTCTCAATTTGCTGCCAGTGCATGTTGAAAAGTGCTGCCTCTCTATTTAAAATGCCGCTGTGTTCCCAAACTACAGCAGAACAGCAGAGAGATATGTCAGTCCCCCACCCCAAAATTGGTAAAACAAAACCATTCCATTTTAAGACAAGGCAGATTGGAAGCACCTAGTTTTGAAGCCAGTCAGCATTCCCAGAAATCTGCCAAAAGTGCTACCGTAGTTGGCTCCCCAAAAGAGATGTGATATTTTTTTATGGGGGGTGGAAAGAATAATCACTAAATTCCTCCAGTTCATCTCTTTTGGTATCTATTTTGACATCTGCTTTAGTATCTCAAAAGTGGAGGTTTTGCTGACATATTTTAAAGCCCTGTGAGGTTCTTTGCCTCTAGCCAAGAGTGAGAAAAAGAGATTCTCCTCCACATCCCTGGGGTTTCTGACATTAAATTAAATTTCTCTAGTGCCCTTTCTCTAATCAAAAGGAAACTACACACATGTGCATGTGCACGAATGCACCCACAACCTTGTAGAAAATCATACACAGAGCAAGCAAGAAATACTCACTGATTTTTAACAAAGATGTTGTCAATCAATGTAGTGCTTAAAATTCTTAATGAGAACAGCAGATCATCTAATTCAGAACATTCCATGAATTGTGCAAATGGGAGCCAAGAAGATGACAATTTTATACGAAGGGTGCTTTAATCTGGTTTTAATGGTTTTTAAAGTTTTAATTGTTTAGTTCTGTGTGATGGGGCCATTTTGTATTTTGAACTTTTGATATTGTTGTGAGTCACCTGGAGTCACTTCGGCAAGGGAGGTGGCAATACAAATGCAGTAAACAAACAAACAAACAATATTGTGTGTTCAAAATATTATTTTCATCAATGTGAGCCCTCTGTTGAAAGACCCAGTCAATTCCTTGCTATTCTGCTGTTGAGAAGAATGTAGTAATGTGCTATCTTCTCCTGAGAGTTCAAGACAAGTGAGGATTGACTTCTTTAGTCCAGTCTAAGTTTGTTATGTTCTGAGTCAACAGAACTACTCTTTGTGTACTTAACAGCCTTCTTTACAAAATGAACATCAATAGGGGGCCCATTTCATTTCATTTTCATTTCATTTATTCGAATTAAATACCGCCCTACGTGGTAAAACTGACTCAGGGCAGTTAACAGAACAAATATATAATTACAAGTTACACACAATCATAATATGCATCACCAATCATCACAATTTCAGCAAACAAAATATACAATAAATGCACAATAATACAGTCAAAATAAAACATCACAAATGATGAATTACAAAGTATCACATCAATCCAAAACAAAAGGCATTTCAAAGACAATACATTTTTTTTTTAAAAAAATACATGTTTCAGAATAATACACAGTTCAAAGCAAAACACACTTCCCAACAGACTACATAGTTCGGGGGGGGGGGGGTCAGTTGGCAGCAACGGCAACTGGGTTGGCATTTTATGCCTGGCCCTGGCTGTGCCACACAGGTGTTCTGCAGTTTCTCAAAGCCAGGGGGCTGGTCAGGCAAGAGAGACCGGCCAGGAGTGGAGTCCTGGGCACAGGTGGACAGAGTCCCAGGACCTGTTGCCATGGTGGCCTCTCCGCCAGCTGCAGTTGGTTCCCAGACAGCGGCGGAGGCAAAAAAGTCCTGCTGCTACAGTGGCTTTTGAAACCCCAGGCAGGGGTGGGGGCTGGGGGGCAGGTGGAGAGAGTCCCGGGACCCATTGCCATGGTGACCTCTCTGCCATACTTTGAAGCTCAGTGTGATCAGGTTTGGAATTGAAGTTGGGGGTGATGTATAGAACAGGGCCAACATCTATAACCCAAAACATCATATATCTTGGTACAAGCCATGTTTTGGCATAACAAGTAAATTGCTTTGATAAAGTAGAAAAGAAGGGGGGAGCCTCAAATCTCTCTGAACAGAATGGAAAATAAAATTTGCCTTCATGTGAGCTGAACATCATTGCACTCCAAGACTTTGCTTAAAAACCCCAAGCCAGGCTGCCAGGCCTTTTTAGGAACTGTGGTAGTACATCCATATAGGTGAAGGTATTAAATACACATTAAAATACACACAGACACACCACATCCAAAGGTAAGTCACTTACCCTGGGGAGCAGGCTATAGGGAGCTTCAAGCTAGCAGCTTCTCTTCCTCCTCCCCGCTTGGGAGGACAGCAAGGAGGCCGTGCATATGAGCCAAGCACTGTAGGCGTGCATACATACCAAGTGCTTGGCAGTGAAAAGGTGGTTCCCCAAAAAGGTTGCTACCGGTTCTCCAGGACACTGGGGAAAGTTACTACCTGTTCTGGCAAACTGGTATGAACCTGTTACATCCCATCACTGCCTATTTATCTAATTGCAATTTCTTGCTTTCAAACTGCTAGGTTGGCAGGAGCTGGGGCAGACAATGGGAGCTCACTCCATCACACAGGACTTGAGTCTTGAACTGCTGAACTGCCAACCATCTGGTCATCAAGCTCAGTGTCTTAACTGCTAAGCTGCCCACCCGCCCCTAATCACCACTGTACAATACTGATGTAAATATCTGTATCATGTCTAACAAAAAGTAGCCTGGAGGCAACTAACACTTTTTAAAAGCTTTATGTAGTGCAAGGACCTCCAGTTTTTAACTCTCACATGAGGCAGACTTTGAAAAATAAACCGAAGTTAAAATCTGTCACTTTTTAACTGTAGCTTGCTCAGCCAAGAGGATGAAAGACAGGCAACCTGGGAGAAAATATGCTTATTTCCTTAAAAGATACATCCCCTCTGACATGCATTGTTGCTGCTATTATTGTTGCCGCCGCCGCTGCCAGGCCATATATTTCTGGACTCCACCACTCCCTCCACTTTCTTCTCATAATTTATTCCATACAACGCCCAAACAGCTGCCATCTACTTTGGACATATCCAGGAAATGCAGATTCTCTGGTTTCACTCCAGCTCTTAGCTATGAATCATTGAGCAGTCTGATGTTGTGCTTTGCTTCCCTTTTTTAAAAAAACCTACCCTTCCCTCCTGGTTGCAGTTTTTCTCCCACACCAATAAAATTGCTCCCGGCACTAAGAACACAGACTTTTCAGAGAACAGTCCCCCTGTGACACCAAAACACCCAGCTAGGATTTGAACTGGCAGCCATCAAAGTGCCAAGAGTGCAGTGGCAGTACAGGTTTGTAGCGCTGAGATGAAAGCCCCACCTCTCCGGTAATAAACCTTGCTGGAGCGGATTTTGTGTATTTGCTGTTCAGCGGAGGGACTTGGAACACAGAAGCGTGAAAAATGAAAGGACTTACCATTTACACATGAAAAGCCCTTTGCTTCAGTAGCTCAACAAGGCAGTCTATGCCACTGTGTATCAGCAGTACATTTAGGGGCTTAGATCTTTGCTCTCATGCTGTGTTCCAACAGACCCCCATGAGTTTGATTCCCACAGAGTGGCAGCCAGACTCATCCGATTTTGTTTCTTCCTCTCTCCCCACCACCCCCAATTGTTATCTGAAATACTGCATTTAACTCAGTGTCCAGTCCAAAAGCTGCCAGCCAATGGGCTCCTAAGAGGAGGTTTAGAAAAGGCAGCCCAGTTTTAACACTGCAGGAGCCCAGGTTAGCTTTTGTCAATGAGAAATTGGAGGCTGAGGCGTTGCTTCTCTAAGGCTGCCTTTTAAAAAAAAAAGGCGAGAGAGAGAAAGCATTCTGTGTATTGCTACATCAAGAGATTTATGTCACTGATGGGTTGTTCGTAATGGGTTTGTAGTGTTGCCGAGCTGATAAAAGGACAGCAACCATATCCCAGTTAATAGAGTTATTAACTAGAGCTAAATCGGCCCCGTAATTGAAAAGCAGTTGGAAATAGCACTGAGCTACTTTGGCCTCTCACTTAAAGGACCTTCAATAGTCTTCCTCACCTGCACTGACTAAAGACAGCTACCTTGTAGGAAATCATTGCTTCTAAATATAGAACTAGATGCTTTGTAACTAACTAAAGTGGATGCATACTTTCAAGATTCTGGGCAAGGGTTAGGTAAGCTGGGAGTGGAGTATACAAAAAATTCCATGTTCCATTTGCCTGAAAAATCATAAGATGCCAGGCAGATCAAGGTTTGATTCAGGTACCTATGAAATGTGATGGGATGTTCCCGGTTCGCCCCGGTTCGCCCAAACTGGTAGCAACATTCCCGGGTGGTTTGCCAAACCAGTAGCAACCACCCGGGATTTTTTTTTAGGCATCCGGTTTGGACGCCTCACCAGCAAAAATAAATAAATAAATAAATAAATTTGGAGCCAAAATGGCTCCCAGGTACTGTGCATGCGTCAAACGTTCATTTGATGCATGCACAGAGCTGCCGGGAAAGGAAGGGCACAGGGAGTGTCTGAAGAAGCAGCGGTGGTGGCAGCCTTTCCGCGCCTGGCCCCACCACTCCACCAGGATGCCACACCATTGTGGCGGTTTGCTGTCGCAGCAGTTTGCCAGTACACCAGCATGCCGGCGCCTCTGCTGCTTCCAAGGGTAAGTGAGGGCTTTGTGTTTGCGGAGGGTGGGTGGGTGTTTGGGTGGGTGTATTTTTATTTTATTTCTTTATTTCTTTCATTTCTTTAATTTATTTGCAGGTTTGTATTGTGGTTGTTTGGGTGGGCGGGTGGGTCGAGGTGTGTGTGTGTGTGTGTGTGTGTGTGTGTGTGTGTGTGTGTGTGTGTGTGTGTGTGTGTGTGTGTGTGTGTGTGTGTGTGTATTTTAATTTAATTTAATTTATTTTGTTTTATTTTTTAAAAATATTTTTGGCCCCACCCACAATGTCATGACGTCATGACGTCATGACATCGGCTCCGCCCAGGACATCATGACATCATGAAGTTGGCCAAATGTCCATGATGTCACAGTGTGGTAGCAAAAATTTTGTCATCCCATCACTGAGGATAGGTAGATAAACAGTAAGGGAGCTCTCACAAATGTACTTCCCCCTCCCCCAATTTAGAGCTTGGGAAAAATAATTATAGAGGGGATACAACATCTAGAATCTCCTAACCATGTTTTTGTAGCCCCAAATAGTAACTTTTCCGAGCTCCAGTTATTCCCTGGGGATGATGATGAGAACATTTCATAGGAGATGTTGATGATGCTGATGATGCTGATGATGACGACAACGATGATGACGTCGAGACAACAACAGCAACAAAGGTGGTAAAACCTACCTTGTGTTAGCATACTTCTGCTAGTTTCCCCATTTCTTTTCTCTTATAGCTTTTGCATTACCAAGAAGGTTCTTCTAGTAATTTTTCCAGAAATCCCAGGTAACTTTATGTTGGTGTGCCCGCTTAGTTTCATTGATAGAATTACCTTCATCAACAGAATGGGGTACACAGAAAGAGCCTTCTTGAAGATTGTGGTGTTTTTGAACCACAGTTGGGCGTACCCTGGTAATGGCCACTTTGTGTTGCTAGCTAATCTTTCTCACATTGGGTCAGACAAAAGGAACTGTGGAATGAACTCACCAAAAGGTGCTTTCATTTTGGCAGTTTCATGTCTGGTCTAAACATAGAAGAAGAAGAATCAACAGGATGATACTATTCAATCTAGCCCACCACCACCTCCTTTCACAAAGGAGCACCTTCTCAGGTGATTCTCCAAAGCTGTGGAACTTCTTTCTGAGTTGAATCCTTCCCTTCTGTTCTTCCAGAACCAAACATTTATTCAGACAGGCTTAAAGTCCTTGATTGACTGCTAAGGAATAGTTAATACTGTGTGTTGTGCTTTTCTTTTTGGGAAAAACACTGTTGTGCTTTTCATTGCTCTTAAACATGTTTAATCTAACTCTGGTTTTAAATTTGATAACTGTGTTTTACTTGCCTAATTTATTGTGCTTTTCACGGTTACCTGTTTTTAGTTCATGTTGTGAGCTGCTTTGGGTCTTTTATGGGGAGAAAGGTGGGATATAAGTAAATAATAAGCTCAAATATAGGTCTTAGAATTCTCTAAAAGATGGAGGGAGGGAGCTTGAACTGGAGCTGGTTGGGGACCAATGAATTATGATCCAGTTGAGTAGCTTCGGGAAGAATTCTGGAGCTGTGTCCTGAACTGATTTAACATGATTAGATGAAACAGACTGCCAGGATCCATTCTGACCAGATTCAGGCTGTTCCATGTTACAGAGACATGGCTACATGATGACCTCTTAATAGAATCTGATGGGTAATTTATCACTTGGTGGTACTCCCTGATATCTCAACAGCCTTTGATACCATTGACTATCAGATCCTCCTGGACAGTTTGTTGGGGTTGAGTAGAGGCATGGCACTAAGCTGGTTCTGTCCCATTTGGACACACCTTTCATGAGTGTGTCCAGATGGGACATCTTGAGAAAGTGCTTTTCACACTTGAGTACTCCCATAATGCTTTCTAACATCTATATAAGGCAATTAGGAGAGGTCGTTCAAAGATTTGGAGAGTACTGTCATCATCTGCTGATGACATACAACTCTATCATCCTCTGTGGAGGATTCTGTTGAAATCCTAGAGCACTGCCTAGTCAAGATGATGAAGGGAGGCCAGTGTGTTGAAACTGAATCCAGACAATATGTAGATGTTATAGTTGGGGAAGGGGCTGCTTTTCCATGTTATGGGGAAATTAAATTCTCCTAGGAGTTATTTTGGATCTGGTTGTTTCACTGAAATATCAAATCTCAGACATGACAAAGTATGACTGTTACCAAGTGAGATGGATTTCCCAGCTGTGCCTGTTTCTGGACAGAGAGATCCTCACAACAATAATGCATGAATTGGTATGCTCAAAATTGATTGATATAATATTCTCTACATGGGGCTGCCCTTGGGATTGGTACAGATGTTGCAACAGGTACAGAATGTGGCTGCCAAATTAATCACAGAGTTTAATAAATTCAGTCATATATCCCCAGTTCTGTCAGGTCAGCAGTGGATGCCTGTTGGTTACAACAATTAGGTACTGGGATGGATCCAGATGAAAGGTCTCCCTTGCTTGAAAGACAGTTGTAGCTGACTCTAGAGTATGGTGCTCATCTCCATTTAAAAAAAAAAGCCAGCACTATCTGTGTCTGCAGATATTTCTGTGTCATGTGGCAGGCATGACTAGATGCTGTAACACAGAGAATGCTGTCATCTTTCTCACTGAAGCAGTGCTTCTTTTTCTACTTGCATTTTCTTGCTTTCACACTGCTAGGTTGGCGGAAGCTGGGACAGAGAGCATCCAGATTAAGCCATGTTTAATTAGAACCAGGCTTTTCTGAACCCATTCTGCTCCAGCCACCAATCCCCTCCATTACTCATGGTAGAAAGTTATATAGAGAGTTAGGGAATTCTGCTGAGTAGTGTGAAAGCTCTACTGCAAGACAATGTAGATCCCTGAAAATTGGGTGACATTCTCTTCAGTCAGCAGGACCATTATGAAAATAGGTCAGACTATGAATCCAACTTGTTGTTTATTATGTTTCTGTTGCTGTTTTTGCTTCTGATGCAATTATTTCAAATGTGACAATAGTAAAGATTCCACATATTAGGCTAATACAGGTTTTCCCAATCTTTGGTTTTTTGCCTTCAGTTCCCAGAAGCCTAAATCAATTCCCCAAAGCACTGATCAGCCAAAGTACTGACTTAGGATTCTGGGAATTGAAGTCCCCCTGTGGGGAACATGCCCCGCATTGAGAACCACTAGAGCTAATGGATTGTAAGATGTGATTGTGAATGACATGTAAAGGAGCTCAGTAGTACCCAAGTCGAAAACAAGTGGAGCTGTCCTTTCAGCACCTCACATGGCCTCCTCTCTTCTATGTTCAATAGGGCATGCCTTTTCATGGCACCAGCTAACTCAGAGAGCATCTTTGTATGCAGTGACATGAATGCATCGTAGCCACTATGTTTTTATCAGAATGTTGGCAGCATCAGAACTCAAAATGTAGCTCCATATACTGAAGTCTAATTCAAAACCCAGTGACTTGTTCTTCATTACTCATTTCCAGCACACAACCACCTGTATGGATAACATTGTCCATGTACCTGTTCATGCAGTCTCACTAATACACTGATTCTTCTTTCCAGCATTGGATAGATTTTCGGGGAATGATAAGAAAACTGTCCTCTTTTAAGCAATTCACACAGAAATGTCCATCCTACATTGGAACTTTATTCTAGAGAAGGGGTGGCCAACCTTGGTGCTCAAGGTGTTCTTGAACTTCAATTTCCAGGAGCCCTGATCAGCAGGTGTGCTGACCTCGGCTTCTGGGAATTGAAGTTTAAAAACACCTGGATCACCAAGGTTGGCCACCCCTGTTCTAGTGCATCACTCTAACCTGAGCTTGTTCAGGTCCCTTTGCTATCTGAAGCTGAGGGTAAGATATCATGTTCTTCATTTTTTCACAGAAAATATGACAAACCTGGTAGTGCTTGATTTTTCCTTCTTCAACTCTGCCAAGGGAGCAGCATCCTCCACCATACCCAGAGACAGCAGACCAATTTCCTAGGTACAGGACAGGACATTTAAAATAGACTTCTCTTCATCTGCAATCTGAAAAGCCTCTACATTCCATGGCATAACAAGTCAGCTTTGATCAAAACATACTACCAGACATAGAAACAATGTTCTGGGAACATAATGTTTTTTAGATCTACCCCTAAACTCACAGGTTCTAGAGAGTAGGGTTAGAGACTTTGCATCCAGAATGCAAGGAGTATATTTGTGTATACAGTAATACACTGGATAACGTTATGACTTGGTTCCACAAGTCATGACGTTATCCGATTTTTAGTGTTGTCCGATGCATGCATTGAACAATGCTAAAAAAAAGCCCTGACTTCAGGGACAAACTGCTTTAAAGGCAGGCAGGGAAAGAAAGAGACCTCCCTGCCTTTAAAGCCACCCCCCACGAGCAGCAGTCTCTGGGACTGCAATAGGGTCGGGGAAAAACACCCGCCTTTTCCCCGACCCTACTGCAGTCCCAGAGACTCCTTGTCTCTTTCTTTCCCTCCCTGTATTTAAACTACAAGAGAAGAGTAGGAAAGGATATTATCTACTCTTTTGCCCACTGGGTGAGCAAGCAGCATGAACATCTAGGAAAGACCTTAAAAATAATTAAATGTGTGCTTGACTGACAAAGTTACAAAGCTACAAATATACAGCCAACTGCTGTGTGAGACAATATGTGAGGTTGTTTTCTTTAGAAATTGAAAAATTAACTGTCAGAAGTAACTAACATTGGCTACATAAACAATATAAAATGGCAGAATTAATCAAGCTAATGCAGAAAAAGAAGGCAAAGCCAGATATGATCAGATCAAGTGATTGTCAAGTACTTTTGCTTTTTTTTTCTCTTTAAGGTTGTCACTTCTAATTGATAATAGTAAAGCAATTATCTTTCCTCCTCTTCTTCATTCTATGACAGCTTCCCCAGTTCAGGTCCTTTTTACTGTTTGGGATAAAACTTATGTCATCCCCATCCACCATGACCCATGAACACTGGCAATGGATGTTGTAGTTCAAAATATCTTGTGGAACCTAGATCAGGGAAGACTGTTCTAAATGATTTACTGGCTTTAACTCTCAAAAGTTGCACAATTTAGAAATTGGGGTGTAGGTGGTTTGGATTCTGTCACCCCATCCTTGGAAGGTGTCATGTGGAGGAACTTAGAAGCTGAAAGAAAACCATACAGATATATGTATAATTTCATGGATTGTTTGAATTCCACTTTTTTGTCTCTGGCCCATACCCCACAGGGGGACTTCAATTCTCAGAAGCCTAAGTCAGTACATTGGCTAAACAATGATGTCCCATTCCTGATACTAAAACATTTTTCAGCTGTGACTTATGAGCACAAATTCTACTGTGAAATGGAGAATAATTAATCAATTACCTCAGGCAGCATCATGGCTGGCTATTCATTACAATTAGGGTTTAACAGTAGGTAATGTTGGCTGGATAGCTCAGGCAGTTAGGTATTTGCTGTGGCTCTAGAGATTGGGAGTTCAATTCTCCACTGTGCCTCCAGGGACAAGAGCCATCCTGTGTAGCCTTTGGCAAGCTGCACTTCCCTAGAATGCCTCCAGAAGAAGGGAATGGCAAGCCACTTCTGAGTACTCTCTACCTAGAAAAACCTGAAAAATGTCTTCATAAATTAGAATTGACTTGATGGCAGATGAGGAGGAGGATGAGATTATGTTGTTGCCAATGCTGATGACTGCATGCCTACTTTGGAAACCAGTGAACTGGAGGGGAGAAGTTCTCTTATCTAGCAATAATTTTCAGGGACTCTATGCGTATCCCTAAACTTCTAGACACTTCTCCTTCTCTGTTAACTTTTCTGATTACCTCCTTCCATGATCAATAACAGTCAAAAACTGATCAATGCTGGAAAAATCTTGGTGAGTAAAAAAAGTGGCTCAAGTGGCTAAGAAGCTGACTGGGAGGTGGAAGGTCAGCAGTTTAATTCCTGAGTACTGCAGGATGGAATGAGCTCCTGTCTTTGTCCCAGCTCCTGCCAACCTAGCAGTTAGAAAGCAAGAAAATTGCAAATAGATAAATAGGGACCACTTTGGTGGGAAGGTAACAGCATTCTGTGGGCTCCGGTGCCTAGTCATGCCTGCCACATGACCACGGAAACATCTGCAGAAGCAGACAGTGCTGGCTCTTCGGCTTTGAAACAGAGACGAGCAATGAATCGGATACGACTGGCTTTCGAGCAAGGGAAACCTTTACCTTTACCTAAGTTTCTTGACAGGTATAGAACCATTCATCATACTGTGAAATACAAAGTCTGCAGTCCATTACAATGTTAAATGTACTTCAGTCAATTGTTGTCAATAGATCTAGGTGTGCTTAATACTGTTCTGGATCGTAATCAAATTGGATTGTTTCTCATGGTTTTTGTGTCATAAATATGCTATTGATGTATTAGCTCTTGGTCCTTGTCTCTCTGGGCACCTGAATATCACTTTATAATTTTTAAATTCTGTTACTTTATACTGTTAACTTTCTAGCACTAGTTCTTCCAAATACTCTTGTACACTAATCCCCATTACTATATCAGCTGGTTTGATTTCCGAATATAATTCAGCACAATAAAAGATATAATCTTGTGACAGGAAAATGTTCTGCCAGTAAATGGAGCAAAGAAATTACAGGGCTTTGACCATTTATACTGCCGTTTCCATTTCATCCCCATGATATCAGAATATAAACTTTATGTAAAACATTTCAGGGTATTTATAAATCAACTACAAATCTTCAAACCACTGTCTAGGCTCCTGCAAAGCATTCAATGGAGTAGGCTTTAGGCCAAAGTGAAAAAATAATAACTAAAGGGAAATGTGCAAAAACAGGTTAATGCTTGAGCCCATGGTGTGCTTTGCCAATTCTGATCTAAGAACTGTAATTTTAAAAGTACTGTACTTAATATATGTTGGTTGTCCCTGTTAAACTGAGTTTTGTGTCACAGTGAAGTACATAAATGGAAGCCATGGTTGTCCTTATGCTTCTCAGTTTTTAACCAGTACAAATTGAATTCTTCTCCTCTCAAAGCAACAGATGCCTTACTCAGGCATCATTAGTATGATGTGGACATTATATTCTTCATGATTTCAGAACTGGGGTAGAAGAGGGAGAGATCCCTGCTCACTTGAAGACTCTCCAGTGGCTCGCAATGTGAGACCCAGGCCTCACAAGGGGACTTCAATTCCCAGAAGCCTAACTCAGTACATTGGCTGATCAGTGCTTTGGGGGTTGACTTAGGCTTCTGGGAATTGAAATCCCAAAATAAAATGTTGGGAAACACTGGTCTAAACATAAGCAAGAATGCCGCTTTTCCAATGTTATTGCTCATGTATAGACTCTGCCTACATAAAGTATGGAATCCTCCAACTCATTATACAAGGGAAGATCCTTGGGAAGAGAGGCCCTGGATGTAGACAGACTTCTGTGCTCAGGAGAATTGTTCTGAGGAGTTAATAACAGGAAGTTTTTCATCATGATGATAGACAATATTCAGAGCAGATACAGCACTTGAAGAAGAAGAAGACCCTGCCTCTCTTTTCTAACTGTGACCAAGAAGCTAGATCACCAAACAACTGAATAGAGCCAAAGTTCTGCTCATTTCTTTCCAGATCTATGACTGTACAATAAAGAATTTTATTCCATAGTGAAGTTATCTACCTTTTAACCAAAGTATGAAGAAGATAGGTGAAAGAACAAACATTTTCTGCAATGTATATTTCCAAAGGCTGTCAGTTCAGCAATAAGTTATCTACAGAAAATGTGATTACCAATAGTTTGGATAAGCAGGGCAATAGCTAGAGGGGGGAACTGGGGGGGGGGGCAAAAACCCTCCTGAGCTAACAGCCTACCTGTTCAACCCACCCTGGGATGCCAGTGTTATATGTGTATGTGTGTGTGCCATTGTTGCCCCTCCTGAAAAATTTTTCACCCCACCCCACCAATCTAGAATCCTGGTTACGGCCCTATAGATAGGACTAGACAAAAACAGGAGCGGCTGTAAGTTAGGACAAATTATAATAAATTTTTGCAGTACTGTAAAGTATTTCTGTTCAGAGTTTCAGCAAGCCAATCATGCATGACCTCCTCTAGACAAGAATAAATATGCTCATTTTACCTTCAGTTACATTCAATAAAACTCTTTTCAGTCTTATCAGAGAGTAAACAACTAAATAAATAAATAAATAAATATTGTGGCACATTAAAGGCTATCTGCTGTATTTTAATGTTGGCTTTTATGGATCAAGTTCACTTTGTTAGACATAAGACTGAGACTTCATGGCATCCATTTATACACATCAATGCAGAGGTACACAATGGTTGGCTATCATAATATATAAGTATACAAATCAATATGACTTTTTACAACTGGTAACAGCAGAAGATCCCTGGTTGTTATTCAGATTTGTTGTGAGGTTTGGCCCTGTTGAGTTGCATCTGGTTAGTAGGTGGATGCAAGACAAACATTGTGGTATTAAACATTTGTTAATGAGTTTACTCTTCAGACCTTGCATCTACTGACAATGGTGTGAGTAACCCAAACAAAACACTTTGTGGATTTGCATTAATATAGTCAACATTTTCACATTGTTGCTGTACCTGGCATACCGTTTGCAGGCATATCTGTCTCCAAATACTGACTAGAATTAAACCCGCTTACTTTAAGAATGCAATGACTTGATGAGTCTGTGAGGCAATCTTTACTCTCTTTTTTTAAAAAAATAACTGATCTTGTACTTGTATCCAATCGCTTTCAAATGTAGGTTCTGTTTCCTAAACAAACAAAGAATGAAACAGGAAACAGTAGCTCGAGAAGTCTTGGAAAGAATTAGTGAGAAGTTTGGGAGAACACTGATGCAAACTGAGTTGGCTTCAAAGGGCTGAATTATTTTTCACCAGAGCTGTATATTATTTGTCCCTGGCACCAAGAAAGGTACAAGATAGTAAACATGCTCTCATTGGTACTTCTGATGCCTGTGATTACTCATCGATGAGGCACTACTGAGCCAGAATGATGTCAAATTCAGTGATGCTAGTAAAAGAACATATGCTTTACAAGAAGGCAGATTAGACAAAAATCAATCATGGGCTCAGTCCAAAAACATCAGTAAAGACAAAAGGAATTCTCCCTGCCACCACCACCTTGAGAAGAGAAGAACTATTAAATGCTTCAGCATAGTACAAGCATACATAAAAATGAGAAGTGGATATATGAGAGGAAGACCTATTTGCCCACCTACTAGAAAGAATCTGAATAAGCAGATTCCTGGAATCCTGTGGCTCTTCATTTGTTGTTCAGTCACACAGTTGAGTCCAACCTTTCATGACCCCATGGACCACCATACACCAGGCTCCTCTATCACCCATCATCCTCTAGAGTCTGCCCAGATTCATGCCCACCACGTCAACAATACTATCTAACCATCTCATCCTCTGCTGCCCCATTCCCCTTTTTTATTTGATCTTTCCCAGCATCAGGGCCTTCTACAGTGAGTGCTCTCTTCTCATTTGGTGGCCAAAGTATTTGAGTTTCAGCTTCAATATTTGTCTTTCCAAGGAGCAGTCATAGTTGATTTCCTTCAAGATGGACTGATCTGATCTCTTTGCAGTCCAGGGGACTCTCAAAATTCTTCACCAGCACCACAGTTCAAATGCATCTATTCCTTGGCACTCAGCCTTCCTTATGATCCAGCTCTCAAAGCCATACAACACTACTGGAAAGACCAGTGCTTTAACAATGCAGACTTTTGTTGGCAGGGTGATATATCTCCTTTTTATTATGTTGCCTAGGTTTTTAAAATTATTATTTAATGGCTTCAGTCACATCTGCAGTGATTTTGGAAAGTAAAGTCTGTCATTTCTTCCACTTTTGTTTGCCAGGGAATGATGGGACTGGATGATCTTTTGATATTGAGTTTCAAGCCAGCTTTTGCACCCTCTTCTTTCACACTCATCGAGAATATCTTTAGATCTTCTTCACTTTCTGCCATTAGGGATGGTGCCATCTGTATATATGAGGTTGTTGATATTTACCCCCAGCAATCTTAATTCTTACTTTTGATTCAACTAGTCCTGTGTTATGCAAAATGTATTCTGCATATAAGTTAAATAAGCAGGGTGACAATATACAGCCTGGTCATTCTCCACTTTCCTATTCTAAACCAATCAGTTGTTCCATATCTGGTCCTAACTGTCACTTCTTAACCCACATACAAGTTTCTCAGAAGACAGGTGATATGGTCTGGTATTACCATGTGTAAATAGCACATGGGTGTAAACTGTTTCAATTGAGCTAACATGGGGTATAAAGAAGAATATGAACTAGACCTATAATGATTGAGATAATAAGACATATTATTTTTGTTATTTTTAAATATTTTCTTATAGTATGTTTCTTTTTGTATTGTATTTTGTATTATGTTTATAAAATCAATAAAAAAATTCTTTGAAAAAAGAATGTTGGCAATTTGGTCTCTAATTCCTCTGCCTTTTTGGAACCCAGCTTGTACTTCTGGTAGTTCTCAATCCACATATTGCTGAAGCCTTTCTTGTAGAATCTTGAGCATAACTTTGCTAGCACATGAAATGAGTGTATGATAGTTTGAACATTGTAACAGTACAATTTGATACATGTTAGCAATAAGTTCCATTAAACTCAATGGGGTATGCTCTCAGGCATAAGGGTATACAATGGCAGTCTAAACTAGTATATTGGCCTTTAGGGTAGAAAAACAGAAGAGAGCTCTAGCAGTGTTTCCCAAATGCTGGTTTTTGGACTTCGATTCCCAGAAGCCTAAGTCATTTCCCCAAAGCACTGATCAGCCAATGTACTGACTTAGGCTTTTGGGAATTGAAGTCCACTAGTGGGCTGTGTACCCCTTGTTGGGAACCACTGCAGAGCACCAGCATCACCATGAAAATGGCAAATTGCATTTTCCTATGAATGACAAACTATCCATAAGCCCTCCTGAGAGAATAGAATCTGCTGTCTTCTTCCAGGAGGTGGTACATAGCCATAGCTAATATGGCTTAGTACAACTACTCATGATCAGTGTAGAGTAGGGATTGCCAACCTACGGCCCACGGGCCTAATTTGGCCTGTGTTGGGAATCCAGACACTGCCAGAAGCTCCCCCTGCCACCGGAAGTGCAAAAACACAGTGAAAAATTTAAACACTGGAGTGAAAATCCTTTGCATACCCTCCTACTGCCCTAGGAACAGGCAGAGGCTGCAAAAGCAGCTGAACAAATGTTGCAATGGCTGCTGCTCGCCATGGTGTTTTTTTTGGCTGCTTTTGCAGCCTCCGCAGGTTCCCTTGGCTACGGGAGGGCATGTGGAGCATTTTTGCTCAGTTTTTTTTAAAAAAAAATTCACTGCATTTTTGTTGAATTTTCAAGGGAAACCATGGCATTTTGGCACTTACAGTGCCTGCAGCAGCAACTGCTGTTTTTTCAGCTGTTTTTGCAGCCTCCACCAGTTCCCATGGTGGCAGGAGGGTATATGAGGCATTTTCGCTCCATTTTTGTAATTTTTCACCATGTTTTCAGCACATTTTCACCATGCTTTTGCAGTATTTTTGCAGTGAAAACATGGCATTTTTGGCACTTCCAGGTTGGTGAAAAATTACAAAAATGCTCCGCATACCCTCCTGCCACCATGGGAACTGGTGGAGACTGCTAAAGGACCAGTGGCGAGCATCAGCAGGTTCACACCAGTTTGCCAGAAACGGTAGCAGAAATTCGTGCTGGCCCAGCATATCCAGGTTTTGAAATAAAGTAGTCCTAATTCAGGGGCAAATGTACATTTGCATAGGAGAGTCTTGTTCTGTGCTATGGTTTCTCTACAGGGCTTTCCCCCTGGCCACACCCACCATATCAAGCCCACAGTGCGGTAGTAATTATTTTTTTGAGCCCACCACTGCTTTGGACACCAGAAGTGCAAAAACACGATGGGAAAAAATTGAGTGAAAATGCTCCGCACACTCTCCTGCCACCGTGAGAAGTGGTGGAGGCTGTGAAAGCAACTCAAAAACATCACACCACCACTGCTGCAGACACTAGAAGCACTGGAAGCAGCATGACGAACCACACTTCTGGTCCCCGCAGCTCTGAGTCTAGGCAGGTCCAGCCCATGGCAGGAAAAGTTTGGGAATCCCTGGTGTAGAGAAACCTATTATTGGGGTAGACTTTGCTGAACTACTCCTTAGGGAAAAGATGGAATATACGTGTAATAAATTTGTTCTGTGATAAAACAATGGCACTGGGGAATCACTGAGATATCTCTCTCTCTCTTTTCCTAGAATGAGGATTAGTTTTATGAGAAAGAAAACAGAATTTGGGAGATTGAACTGCTGAAAAATCTATCTTGAATGGCTCTTTCTACAAAATCTAACTGAAACACAGCCGCAGCTCAGACATCACAGAGAACAAGACTTTCCTATGCAAATGTACATTGCTAGGGCCATGGCTTCCCAATATCTCACCTGTAAAGAACTCTTATTCCAGTCATTTGCGTCATTGCAGAGTATTTGGGAAATGGACACAGAGCACATTCACTACATACTCACTTTTTACAAGGGTCTTGTCTGACCTTGTCATCATTAAGCATTAAATGAATGGTTTGCATCCGATATACCACATGATTAAATGTTATTGGGCCAATGACTAGGAGGAGATGCATGGTTCCCACTTTAGATGATGGTCAAATGCTAGTTATGTATACAGTGGTACCTCGCTTAAAGAGCATAATGCATTCCACAGGATTGCTCTTTAAGCAAGTTTGCTCTTTAAGTAAAATACCATTGTAAGTGACCAATTGTGAATTCTGGCAGGTGGGATTGCGAACCCCAATTTACTTGAGTGAGCTTTTGGTTGGTTTTAGTTGTTTAAGCAAGAGAAAATTCTGCTCTTTAAGCAAATTAGTCTCTAAGCAAGGCACTCTTTATGTGAGGTTTTACTGTAGTTATCTTGTCCTTAGAGGTGGCAGTTTCTTTAGGGATAGACAAAACTTATAGAATGATGGAAGAGGCTATAATGACTTGAATTCAATGTATCCATATTCATTTGGCTATGTTAATGAAATCGTAGCCATACCTGATGGTTTCAAGGGCATTGTTTAGTTAGGAGAAGTTCTAAAAATTTCACTGTAGGGATCCAATGACAGAGTTGTTATATTCCAAATCATAGTCGAGATGTCAGGGAAAAAGTTTAGTGTATGGTAAGTCACTGACTTCAGATTAAGTGGTAATGAATGCAAATTTCCATGAAGATTCCACAAGTTGGTAATTACAGTTTTATTGCAATTGGAAATGGTGAAATAAACTCAGTCTCTACCGTCCCATCCATGTAATTGATGAGTTAATTTGTCTTTAGCACTCTTGCTGTTCTAATATTTCTCCATGGACACCATGAAAATTAATAGGATGCAAAATGTATAAAATTATACCCGCCCAAAAGCCACTCTACAGTACCAGTGAGGCATATTTATTTCATCTGCTGATGGTGCAGGGTCACCAGCATTTTCTTCTCCTTCTCTCTCTCTCTCCCCCATCTTCTCAGTGACATTTTCAGACTTGACATTATATGACATTTTCAGTTTAGTATTGCTAATACTCTGGCTGAAGAATTAAAAGTACACCCAGAGGAAGGGCTGAACTCAGGAACATCAGCAGAAAAACTTGCTTGGGATCTTTTCCTACCAAATATTTACATGTAAACAATTTTTGAGGTGAATGTCTTGGCTCAGCGCCCCACTATCATTTCCCTGTCACTCCCACATTTATCATCACAACTCATTCAGCCAAGTGTCCCTGTTTCCCATGGGAAGACAAGAGGAATGTTTTTTAATAACTTGTGAAGAGTAAACTTGAGTAAGTGATATCCAAGCTGGGCAGGTGGGATAACAAGTACTTATTTGAGAACTATCAGCCTTAGACTGAGATATTAAAATGAAATAAACCTTTCAGATTGAAGGCAGTGCATACCTGTTTTGAGTTTTTTGCCATGCTAAAAAATTCTACAAGTTAAAGAAAAGCAGGTCAAATTGAAAACAGCAATAGTCAGTGGTGTAATGGGTATTCATGCAGAGTAAAGAGCTGAAGCACCCTCTCCCTTTCAAACTGTGGTTTTTGGTTTTCAGGTTTATTTTTGTTTTAAACAGAGAATATTTAAGAATAGGATTACTTTCCTTTAGGTTATGCTCTGTCTATTGTCTTGGCACTCTATCATCTGCTAGACAAGGGCTGGGAGATTTTAAGATATTGTACATAGACACTACAGAGAAATTCTTGATCCATGATCAAGACACTGCACAGGACTTGAAAGTTGCAATTATGGGACAGAAACATTACAAGACAAGGATCCAGAGAGAGAGAGTAGTGATTCAGTACAGTACCTAAATATGATGGACACCCATCTCCAATATTTGAATATTAGTCAAAGGTTTCTGCAACATTGTCAAATTTGATACACCACAACTAACAGGTTGTTATATGCTTCTATATACAGTATGTTGTATTTTATATGTTGTTATATTATACCACCTTCACAGAACCTACTTCAGTCAAATTCCCACCCAAAGCCTCAGGCTTCCTCTCAGAACAAAGGAAAGACTCACACCATTGTGAATAGATGCTAGGCTTGAAGTGTAAGCTCATTAGCAAATGTGTAATGCAACAATATTTGTTTTGCATTCATCTAACCCAGGGGTTCACAAACTATGGCTCATCGGCTGAATCCAGACCATGGGACCAATTCATCTGGCCTGTGCCAATCCTGGAAGTGGATGGGGATGTGCCTGCAAATACATATGCACACCTGCACCACACCCAGAAATGGTTGGGGATGTGCCACTCCCAGAAGTGGATGGGGATGTGCATGGGCAAACAGCCACTTCTGGATGTGTGGTTAGGGCTGCTCAGCTGTTCCAGGGTACTGCTCAGGCCCGCAGCAAAAAAAGTTTGGGCACCCCTGATATAACCATTTGCAATTCAACAGTGTGACTCTACAGAACTAAAATTAATAACAACCAGATCTTCTACTATTACCAGTTGTAAAAAGTCACATTGATTTCTATACTTATCTGTTATGTTAACCAACCACTAAGTACCTGATGTACATAAATTGATGCCATGAAGTCTGACCTTTATGTCCGATGAACTGTACTTGATCCACAAAAGCTAATGTTAAAATACAGCAGGTAATCTTTAAAGTTGACAACATTTTTTGTCTTTTTATTTTGTTTTGTTTACTCTCTGATATACTTGACCATTATGTATCTAACAATATATTCTGAAGAACATCATAAGAATTGCCCTTCTTTCCTCACTTTTGAAGCATAGCTGTGATGATTGGGCATTGTATGCTCAAGAAGACCTGTCTGAATGTGGCACCAGAGTGGTGGAAATTGCTCTCACAACATCTCTATAGTTGGTGTTCCTCTGTCATGGTGCTAAGTCTTGGCTTTCTTTTGGGAGGGTCTTGATAAGGGATGGGGGAGTTGCCTCCTCAGTGAGTTCATTCTCTTTCTTTTGCAGTACTGTAGCTTCGCTGAAATATTTCCAAAAACAGAGAGGTAGGATTAAAATGTTTTAAAATAAGGAAAAAATAAACAAGTAGCCCACCAGCACACAAGTATTTGTATTGGTCCAGACAATACTAGAATTTAGGAAGGAATCTAAGAGTTTCACAAAGCTCATTCCATTTCCCATTTTAATATATGGAGATATTGTCAATATACTCCAGCTTTAACTATCTGTGCATGAATGTGCACAGTCTTCTTTCCATTATATTTTTAGAAACTAAACAGTTGATTTGCAAATATTAAAACTTCAAACATATGAAAAACTGATGTTGAATGTTTGACAGATTTAGCCTATCGATCAAAGAAGATGAATAAACCTCAACCTAGGACAATTCCTGACATATGATATTATATTATCAATTAGACTGTTCCAGGAAGCTAACACTGTTATTCAATTAGACAGCAATGGAGCAAATTGACTTAAGAAATGAAACTTTATTCAAATAAGAGGGAGGAAGGAAAGTACATCCATTTAAATGTTGTACATTTGCTCTCTTTTTTCCCCCATAATGATTTCCTGGAATGATAACATTGACACCTTTTGATATATTTTTAGCAAATAAGTAGATTTCCATACAGAGTGAATAAGTACAGGCTGCTTCTGAACTATTTTAGCATGATGTAAGTTTCTGAACAGAAGTGATAACTGGAGGTCGCACAGATCTAAAGGTCCTTCTCACTGAAAACTGGAATTTAGCTGGTTGGTTTCTTGATTAAAATCAATAAGAACATTTTTTTTCTATTTTCTGATATTCCACCAAAAAGGTGTGTTCTTAAGTAACATAACAGCAAAATACCATATTTCAAGAAATCTTATCAATGCCTTGATAAATGGCAGGTCCCTAAACAATGAGTGCTATAGGACCAGCCATCTTTCAGGTGCTTCCAACATTGCAGGCCACATCTTTACTACATTCACACAAAAAGCCCTAGAAGATAGGGAAGATATTCCCTGTATTAAAGCAAAGGGTTGTTATAGTAAAGCAGGGTGGTCAAACTTTTCAAGTTGTGAGTTCAGTCCTGGTGGGATCAAGGTTGACTCAATCTTCCATTACTCCAAGGATGGTAAAATGAGACCCCCAGCATGTTGGGGAAAAATGCTAATTACCCTGTAAAATACCCAGAGAGTGCACTAAGCGCTATGGGGTGGTAAATAAGCGCAATTGCTATTGCTATATAAATGTAGTTGCTATTGCTACTGCTATTCTCAACCAACACAGATGAGAACTATGATGGTACAAGGATATCCAATACCCAGAGTTGTGTAGCAGATAAAGTAATAGACTAGGACAGAGGAGGTCTGGGTTCAAATCTCCACTCAACCATGGAGACTCACTGGGGGTGTACAACTGGTAAAATCACTCTCCAAACATATTAGTTAAATGTACAGTATAGCAATATTAAAGTCACTCTAATCAGTTCCAGCTTGATAGCATATGACTACAACAAGGATACCCACAGAAGATTCAACCATAATATCCCCACATTGGTCTTATGGTGCAGTGATCTTCAGTTTTGACATTTCACACAACCTGTGATTTGCACAATTTGGAGAGAGAAAACAGCCAATTTTTCTTTCTTTCTTTTTTTAAATCCACATTGTTGTATGAAAACATTGTTCTTGCTGATGCAACAACTGAAGTCAAGAAACCCAGGCTTCAGGGGATGTTGAAGAGTGGGACTTGTATGTAATGCATGTCCCTGCAATCAGTCACTGGTGCATGCACACTTCTAATGTGTTTCATTAATGAATTATCATTCTCCTATTCAGATATTCTCTTCCTAAGTAAACAGTACAACATGAAGGGTTATAAGAGCTCAGTGGCCTTCCATGCCTATTCCCAGTCTTCTTTTTGTGCTTGGCCTCCTTTAGCTGCAGAAGCACTCAAGACCGAAAAACTCTGAACTAAAGAAAAGGATTCTAAAATCACAAAGGAAGCACCTGTTAAAACAGAGAACATTTCCTTCACAATTGTCTTCTTCATGAGAACAGTTGAAAGAGAACATTCCTCTCACCTTGCGTATAGGGCACAACACAAGAAAAATGTCCAAGCAGGGCTGTTCAAAAGAGGGTAAGGGCTGTCCTTGCTGCATCTCTAGAAAAAAAAAATGACTGAATGGTTCCTGTTGACAAAGTTAGGCCTATTAAGTGATCATTGTTGAGATTGTTTTTACTATGTGTTTCTTGAAAATAATGCTGAAACAGCAAACTGAAAGACATAAGCAATGCCCTTGTCCCCATTATATCTTTGTCCATATATCTCACCATCTCCCTGTGTATGACATCTAACTTGATTAGTTTTAGGTGTCAGAAGACTTCTTTCTCTCATACATTCTCTATTTTTACTAAGGTCTGGAAATCTTGCCTTAAGCAGTATGCCACATCCTTAAAACACAGCTCTTTCTGTGTATTCCTTGGTTTAATCAGTTCTTTACTTCCCTCTACCAATGGTCTAAAGGAGGATAAAAACTGAGGGTTTTTTTTACCCACCCATTTTGGACTAAGCCCAACTGCTTTGAATAGTTGGACATATTGAACTGTGCTTTAAGAACATGAATTGATGGACTGTGACCTGAAAAGGAGCATATTCCACTTTCCAAATAGTGAGTTGAAACCTTCTCAGGTGATTGAGATGTTATTGAATATGTTTCTACGCATTTAATTTTGAAACGAGAGGCGTGAGCAAATCAGATTCCCTGGAAAACTACATCCTATCAGCCACATTTCCCCCACCAGCCCTGGAATATATAGTAATAATTGCCTCTGAGTATTTACAGAATATTTTTAGTTGTGAAGAATCAGACATAAGCCTAGAATTTGGAAATGGAGAGAGAACCTTCAGACCATATAAAACCCATATTCCTGCTAGCATAAGACCAGTGCTATATATCTCAGCAGCAAAATGGCACTCGTCAAGACATCAGAGCTTGTAATTTTTTAATTGCTTGCCAATTGTGTGACTTGATATACAAATATGTGTTCCAATGTCTTAACTAGTGGCTATTATAACTTACAAAAAGGCCTTAAGTCAAAAAGGACTTGTGTTATAATCTTTTATGTACAAAGCTTTGGATGGAGTGGAAACATGAGCACCAGTAGAAGAAGTGCCCATGAGATCCAGCCAGCCAATACCAATAGCCATACAATATTTTTCAGACAAGATTAGAGTCGCATTGAATCAGTTTTATGGAAGCACCCATACTAGGGCTCAGTGAGAAATTTGCTCCCTCAGGGTTTTTCAAATAGGTTTATCCAATTCCACACTTTGTAGACTGAACAGAGCACTGGATACAATTTGCAGGCATTCTAGGCATACAGTTCATTCTGTGAAAGGAAAACAAAAATGTGTTCAACCACATTCACACACTATAAACACACTCACAAAGCACTATATGCACTTCCAAAGCACAAACAAAATGGGAACATACGTTTATCTTTGTATTCATGTAAGCACCCATTTGAAAAATAACAATAGTTGCTGTCAGGTCAATTTTGACCTATAACAATCCTTTCCAGTATTAGGTAGAGCATACTCAGAAGTAGTTTATTCTTCCCTTCTTCTGGAGGCATCCAGAGACTATGCAATTTTCCCATGATTACACAATATCTGGCTACACAGCCAGCTGACTGGACAACTCAGTGGTTTATGTATCTGGCTGCAGAGTCAGACATTGGGAGTCCAATTCTCCATTTTGTCTCCAGAGAGAAGAACCAGACTGTGTAGTCATTGACAAGCTGCTTAGTCCCAGGGCGCCTGCAGAAGAAGGGAATAGTAAACTACTTCTAAGTATGCTCTACCTAATCCTGAAAAGGATGGGTATAAGTCAAAATTGACCGGATGTATGTATTGACCATACTTTGTATGTATTCTCTTCCTAGAAAATATTGGAAAGGGTTGTTATAAGTCAGAATTGACTTGATGGCATACAATTTGAAAAATAGATGCCAAAAATGACATAGATATGGCTCAGAACAGACATGGGAAGGAAAAAAGGGGGACATGAGCAAGAATGGACTTGGCAAAGGCATAGAACCAAGACAGCACATGAATCAACTACAGGAGTTAAAGCTGAAACTGTCCACAAATGAGTGCAGCCATTGTCATATAGCCCACAGGCCTGTTTTCCAGTGGTGGGTTGTCAAAAATTTTACTACCCCACCATGATGTCATCACAGTGTGGGTGGAGCTAACATCATGACATTATGATATCATGGGTGGGGCCAAAGAAAAATAAATAAATAAATAAATAAATAAAAATAAGCACACACACATACACATACACTCTCAACCCACTCACCCACCCCAAACACAAACCCGTCACTTACCTGTTAGTATAAGTGCCTAGGCAGCACCATGTTGCAAGATGGATATGGTCATTGTACCAGTTCTCTAGGATAATATAACTTAATGTAAATGTAAAATTGGAACAGCAATTGGAACAGCACAGGTGTAGCTTATTGATGAAGTAGCTCCAAGACTTTGCTTAAAAACCCCAAGCCAGGCTGCCAGACCTTTTTAGGAACTGTGGTAGTACATCAATATAGGTAAAGGTATTTAAATACACATTAAAATATACACAGACACACAACATCCAAAGGTGAGTCGCTTACCCTGGGGAGTGGGCTATAGGGAGCTTCAGGCTAGCAGCTTCTCTTCCTCCTCTCCACTTGGGAGGACAACAAGGAGGCCGTGCATACGTGCCAAGCACTGTAGGCGTGCATCCACACCAAGTCCTTGGCGCACATGCACAGTGAACCAATGAAAAGGTAAGCCCCGAAGGTGGTTCCCTCCAAAAGCTGCTACCGGTTCTCCGGGACACTGGGAAAAGTTACTACTGGTTCTGCCGAACTGGTGCGAAACTGTTACATCCCATCATTGCTGTTTTCTTGTAACTGTCATTGGTATAACAAGGGCTGTGGTAGCTTAGTGGTTAAGAAGCTCATCTTGTTAGCTGGAGACCAGGGTACTGCATGACAGACTGAGCGCCCGTCTATGTCCCAACTCTTGGAGACATGAAAGGAGCCTCATTTGGGTGCTGCTTGAGAAGAGTTTCTTTTGCAAAAAACCTTTCAACCAAGAATAATTTCTGACACAAAAGTATTATTGGTATAACAATATCCTATGTTATCCCTATTTTGCTTTTTGAAGCTGATAAACTGCAACAAATATCTGTTGTGTCTTTTGAGACGCTGGGGATGTTGATTTAATGATACTGTGTACTAATTTTGACAAGACCTCTTAAAGACAAGGCAGTTTTGCACGAAAGAGTTATAGCAATTACTAGAGGTGCAAGGAAGGCTTTATTTCAGAGATGGCAATTTTATATTTTAATAGGAACTTTTTAGGTTTTGCATTCCTTTTTAGTAGCCAGGTTGCTCTTATTGTTGCTCAGTTCTGGATATTTGTTTGTGGTTACCAACAGGCCAGAAAATTCAGAGAAATACTCTTGAGTTTCCTCTAGTGGCCAATTTTGATACTACACTTTTCAAAAATACAAAAGACAAAACCAAAAATACTTCACCTATCATTTACAGCTGATGAGAGAATAAAACACTGAAAATACTGTGCCAAAATGTATCTTAAAATTTATTAATTTCCTTTTAATGTAAACTTCAAAAGTAACTGGATATTATTTGTTTTATATCTAAGTGACATAAGTGTTACTCATTTAGATATAAGTAAATTTGTAACTACTAGTTACATTATTTGCTGCTTGACAATTAACTAGTTCAAGAATCAACGCAAAATAAATAGCCCATGTCAGTGGTTTAATATAAGCCGCATTTCAACCAATTAATGTAGGCTAGGTTGTGTGTCATGGTATCATTGATTTTAAAATCAATTTCATATGTGTTAATTCCAGCACTAATGTATGACTTTTTCAGCACATAACTGCAGCCTCAGAGTGGTATTTTATTTCTTTTGGTAATGGAATGTATGTTCTTTAAAAAGTACTTGAATTAGCTAACAACAATAAAATAAAGGTAAGATGCACAGTGGTCAAGTCCACAGTTTTCCATCTGCAGCACATAGCCCGGTTCCACTTTTTCCTAGATAGGAAGTTCCTTATAGCATTAACCTATGCTCTGGTAATCTCCAGAATCAACTATTTTAATGCCTCTACATGAGGCTACCCTTGAGGCTGGTATGGAGACTTTGGTGGGTACAAAATGCAGCAGCCAGACTGGTTGTGGGTATTGGTTGCTTTGACTGTATCACTCCAGCTCTGGCTAGTCTGCGTTGGTTGCCCATGCTGTTCCATGCAAGATTCAAGGTGCTGGTGTTGACCTATAGAACCCTGAAGCTGAGGAAGCACCTCTTCCTCCATGAATCATACCTGAAGGACACAGACATGTAAACTCCAAGTGGTCATGCTTGGAGAAGCAAAGAAAGCAACACCTAGAGCTTTCTCTGCCATAGCCTCCACCTTTTGGAACCATCTGCCAGCAGGGATAATAATGGCTCCTTCACTGTTACCTTTCCATAACCCCTTCAAGACTTACCTGTTTCAGCAGGCCTTTCCTGGCCAATAAGGAAAACAATTGCCCTGGATGTTAGACTCAACATTTTAGTTGTATTTTGTTACAGAATTCACACAGAATAAGTATTTTACCACCTGAAAAGTTGTACATTACATCCACATATATCTAGGCTCTTTTCACAGTCAAAACAAACAAATAATTAAGAGACAAGTCTGCTGTCTTCTGCCCTTGATGTATTTTTTCCAAGCACCCAAGCAATCATCTCCTGCATTGTCACTTAATGGTCAAAATCTTGTTATGTCATTTAACAAAAGGTGTAGTGCTCAACAATTCCTAGGCAGAAATTAAAGCCTACAATCCAGTGATAAGTCATAACTGCAATAGGTTATTAGAAACAATAAGGATTTGGTGAGTCAACTCCTCCATAGAGTAAGGCTTGGTGGTCCTTACTCTAGTTATGACTACCTACTGAATTTCAACCAAAGAGTCCCTGCTACGATTCTCAAGCATGCACCAAGCCAGTAAGTACATGCAAACACACCCCTAGTGGTGACTTGTCAATTACCATTTAGGAATTAATTGGATGCTATATCTTTTGTTGCATGAAGCAACAAGAGTACAGCCACAATATCTCCCATGGTGGCACACAGAGGAAGCTCTGCCTGTTCATAGGCTCTGATCTATGAGGTCTGTATAATTGTTGTCTTTTCCAACACAATTTTTCTTTCTTTTTTAAAAAAAACCCTCTAGGAATGGCCTATTCAAAATTCACTAATACATGTTATGAAGAAGAGGTTCTAACAATATATAATCAGAGACAAGGGTTGCTGAACTCAAGATATGAGAATAGGGCTGCTGTAACAGGTCACTGCTTACAACCGTGAAATGTCATAGTATGTACAGTTTGACATGAAACAAAACACAACAGTATTATTCCTTCAAGTGTGGGGATCTAGCCATCAAAGTGGCTCAGGGTAATGGGCCAGAGATTAGCAACAGAGCAGAGTGCTATTCCATAATATTTTGCTGCTCGAGGTTGAAAAGGTCAGCACCACCTGCCAGTCTACAGTTCCATCATGAAAGACAGCAAGCGACCAAAAAGTTCACCGAGACATAGCCAGGTGGTTATTCCATGACTCTCTGGAACAACAGGGCCAGCCCTGGCACATGCTTTGCATTTAGATGGTCCCAGAATCAAAACCTGACATCTACAACTAAAGGAGCTCATAGTCAGTGGTAGGAAAGACCTGTTCCTAAGATCATGGAGACAATCTGCCAACCAGAAGAGACAATATACACCTGACCTGCTAGGAAGCATAATCATATGTTCTTGCAATTTTTCCTTATGTCCACCAACTGGAGGTGCAGATGGGTAAGACATTATTCTACGTTCTCAAAAAAAAAAAAACCCCACATAGTTTTGCCCTCTGCAGTTTACCAAATGCATATGTCTCACATCTCCACATGCAAAATGCACCTGATAAAGAACCCATGTGATAGCAAGAAACAAGAAAATGTCTTCCCAGTATCAACTTCAGGCCCAGTGTACTAAATGACATTGCTTTCTCCTTTTGCAGGCTTGGATGGGAAAAGTGGAGAAGTCACCGGTGCTTATAAGAGCAAGCCTAGCATTACTAATGCAACTATATAAATAATATCAGGCATGAAGCTCATTTCTGTTTTCTTTGCCGCACAGTGTTTTAATGATTATGTTGTGTATACTGTGGAGGAGAAGCTTCAAAAACTCCCATTTTCTCATGATTTTACTGAGCATTCAAGTGTATATAATAGCTGTTTTCCCCCCACAGCATCTGTCTCCTGTTCTCCTCCTCATATATAAAACTACTCCCCCCGCAACTTTTCTAAAATGTAATTTTCTTTCAGCATGCAGGGTTCTATCTATTTTCATTGCCTTTCAGCTTTCTGAGCCATTCTAATAAATGTAACTAAGAAGATATTTCTTGAGAGAAGACAATTTGTTTAAAGAGAAAGAAAGAGATCTAATATGATGTTTGTCTTTTCAGTTGGCCTTGATGCCTGTGTCTCGCTTTACATTAATTGAGGTGCAAAGAGGAAAGCAGGCGGGAACTGGGGCAGCTCTATGAATAGCAAGCTCTTCTAAGTTGCCATCAAATCATATCTATTAAGATCTATAACTATTATTTTGATCCTTCCCTAGAATGTGTACATATATAATGCTTTCAGTGTTAGCTCTACAGCAAGCAGCATCTAAAAATCATCACAGATTGTAAATATGCTTTTCATGGGGGAGTTTCTTTTTATCTACAATAGTTCCTACTCTCTATTAAGTCACTCCTCATATCTGTCCTTTTTTCCTTATATTGTACTGTATAGTTGTTAGATTTCAACCTGCCAGTGGAAGACTCGGGGAATTGCTGTCCTTAACAATTCCCTAAAACTGTCCTGAGATTTTGTTTGTTTGTTTGTTTGTTTGTTTGTTTGTTTGTTTGTTTGTTTGTTTGGTTGGTTGGTTGGTTGGTTGGTTGGTTGGTTGGTAAGGCAGTTTTAAGCCATGGGTGTGAATTTTTACCTTCTTCTAGCACAGAAGTATCTGTATAGGTCATGTACTTTTATAAGAGTGCAAAGCCTAAAAGCATGAATAATACAGAGGAAAAAAACACCAAAGGATGCCTGCAGTTGAATCCATAATGCCTTTTTTAATTATTATTTTTAGCAAAGCAGGGAGTAGAAATTTTGTCTCTCTCTCTCTCCACAGCCAGGTGAAATAGAAGCAGTTTTACTTCTTCTCAACCCTTGTTTGCCTCACCCTTTGACATCACAAGAGGCTTTCCTTCTGACATCACAAAGGGCTGCTGTCTCATCTCGGGTTTGGACCCCATGCGCCTAAGAACCTATCCAGAGGTGAGCAACCCATGACACACAGGTTTCACCATGCCCTCACACCCACTTTTTGTGGCCTCCATAATGCCACTTTTACATCAGCCATTACTTCATTGTCAACATCCAACTGACTCCAATTGTTGCAGATTCCTCTGTTTCTTTCTCATCCCTTCAGGAAGGGAAAGCAAATATTCCCCACAGCTATCTCATAGGGCTCTGTGATACAAGTGGATACCAAGCACATGCTGCTACCACTGAGAGCAAATTGCAGCTGCAGATTTCATGGTGCCATGGCTCTGAGGGAGAATCCAGCACAACTCCTTGACTCTGGGAAGTTGACTGTCCCTGGTTTAAACACCCTGCACTTCTGTGATCTTGAAAGGGGGGGGGGAACTGGAGTAATTATTTTTTCACCCTATGAAAAGAGGAACCAAGATATGTATACTAATTGAAATGTATTCTGCAAAGTGGCACTGTCAGCATAATTGGTATTTATATCATATGAAAGGTTAGACAAGAATTAGAAGTCCCTTAAAGGAAGAATAAAGGAACAAAAGACAGATAAAATACAGCAAGATAGATTTATAGTAGCTTCTGTTGTTCTTTTCCAGGAATACTTCATGTAAAAAAACAACTCTCTTCAGAGAAAATCCCATACATGTCAGTACACATATTGCTAACCAGTTAATTTAAACAGGGTGCCATATCTTACACATTTCATTATCCATTAGACTGAAGAGTAATGCAAGCAGACATTACAAAATTAGAGTTGCATTATTAATAAAGTTTTAGCATGGGTTAGCCAAAGTTTTCTAATGAGTGAGAAACAATTGTGCCCATGAACTATTTTTTACTCTGTGCCATCTACTGAGAACTAAATGTATTTATATCAACTGCTCTGTAGGCTTCATCCTATTCACCATCTGTCAAGCACTGGAGTCCCGTTGATTCCAATGGAACATGCACAATGTCCTCTTTCTGAAGTTCCAGTTGGCCATAATCCAGAGGTGGCCATACTCAAAGAGACCTCTGCTATGAGAACCAATGCAACTGTCTTCTTTGGTGGTTTCCAGAAGCTCTACTGTATCCATGGGTGGCTTATCCATTAGCCAAGGTCAGAGGATGACTTCAGGGAGCACAGTAGTGATCATCATTCTCTACTGCTTGAGCTGGCCTCTTTCTCCTAACCACCAACTGCATACCACCATAGCAGAACCACTTCTCAGGCAGCTGTGAGAATTACATCTGGCCCTCAGGATTCTCGGGGCCAAAGATTCACATAACCAACCAAGAAGTAGCCACATGGTGGCAATGAGCAGTTTTATTTTGATGAGTAAAAAGAAGTTGGCACTTCTGATCTCCACTCCTCTCCCTACCCTACTGTGAGTGGTGCAGTCAGGTAGGGTCTCTTCCTACCTTGGCAGGTGGGGAGACTGTCGTTCAAAAGCATTTGTGGTGAGGGGTGGGTTCCAAGATCAGCATTCATTCCTCACCAAAATAATCTCAGGTGCTATATCAGAACATGAATAATAATCTCAGGTGTTGTATCAGAATATGAATAAAAAATTTCAGTTTTATGTGCACATTAAAATGACTTTTTGGATTACTTCAATCCATGTGCACACCATGAAACATGAATTTCTTATCCAAAAGATGGCAGAATCAGATTTTTCTCTCTGTATATACAGGATTTGTCAAACAATTGCGCTCATCCCACATGCTAGCAAGGTAATGCTCAAGGTAATACAGGATAGAGTTTAGCAGCATGTGGAGAGAGAATTACCAGAAGTGCAGCCTGGGTTCTGAAGAGGAAGAGGAACTAGAGACCACATTGCCAACATATGTTGGATCATGATGAAAACAAAGGAATATCAGAAACAGTTCTACTTCTGTTTCATTAACTACACCAAGGCCTTTGACTGTGTGGACCACAACAAAATGTGGCAAGTAGTTAAAGAGATGGGAATACCAGAACACATTATATGCCTCTTGAGAAATCGGTACATGAGTCAAGAAGAAAGAGTTAGGACAGAATGTGGAATGATCGAGTGGTTTGGAATAAGAAAAGGAGTAAGACACGGCTGCATTTTATCACCCTGCTTATATACAGAGCATATAATGTGCAATGCAGGGATGTATGAATCACAATTTGTGATCAAAATTGCTGGGAGAAACATCAACAGTTTGAGATACACAGATGACACTTTCCTAACGGCAGAAAGTGAGGAAGACCTAAAGAAGTTCCTGCTTAGGTTGAAAGAAAAGACTGCAAAAGCCAGCTTGAGACTCAACATCAAGAAAACCAAGATAATGGCAACAGGCCCTATCAGTTCCTGGAAAATAGATGGGGAATAAGTAGAAGCAGTGACACACTTTACTTTCTTAGGATCAAAGCTCACTGCAGATGGTGATTGCAGCCATGAAATAAAAAGATGACTGATTCTTGGGAGACAAGCTATGAGAAACTTGGTGAACATAGTTAAGTAGAGACATCACCTTGCAAACAAAAATTCGCATAGTCAAAGCAATGATATTCCCGATGGTAATGTATGGTTGTGAGAGCTGGACCATTAGGAAAGTTGAACACAGAAGAATAGATGCCTTTTAAATGTGGTGTTGGAGGAGAATTTTGAGAGTACCCTGGACATCAAGGAGAACAAATAGGTCAATCTTAGAAGAAATCAACACTTACTGCTCCTTAGAAGGTCAAATAGTAAACATGAAGCTAAAGTACTCTGGACATCAAATGAGAAGAGATAATTCACTTGAGAAGGCCTTGATGCTGGGAAAGGTGGAGGGCAAAAGAAGAATGGGGAAGCCAAAAATGAAATGGCTAGATGGTATTGTAGATGCAATGGGCACATTGCTGGGCAGGTTGAGGAGGATGGTGGAGGACAGAGGTGCCTGACGTGCAATAGTCCATAGGGTCGCAAAGGTCAGAATCAACTGTGCGACTGAACAACAGAAATATACAGGATATAAAAGGCAGTCTAGCCATGTTATCCTGCTATGGTAATAGACTAGACCTTAATCCCAGTGACTCAACGGTGAGTGTCAGGTGGCAGTTAACTAATCTGACAAACCTGAAGACTAACAGCCCTGCATGCTGAAGTCCACAGGGAAGGGTGATGGTCCATAAGTAGATTAAATCCAACTTGAATACATTTTGATTGAGGGCAGTACTTGATTGAGTGGCATGGGTGTCATGCTGCCATGCAGAAGGCAGATGAAGGCCACTGCATTATATTCTCAGGACAGCCATCATGGCTGATTGCCATGATGATCGCCAATATTTGGATTCAGATATGGCAGAAGAAAAAGAAGAATATGCTGTGTGTGATGCTTCTTCCACACAATTGGGGATTAAACATTATTTTTCAAAAAAAAATTCTTCTAGGCAGCTTTTTAAGGCTAAGAAAAACGAATGAAAAATTGACAGCTAGAAAGCAAAGTTGTCTACAATGTCAGAATAACTGTCATTTAAAAGTGGTTGTGCTTTGATGAAAACCAAGCACAGTTTGAGAAAATGATGAGTCCTGGTTTGACCTTTCTTACTTTTCATTTCTTTCATTCATCTGTTGTTGTTTTTTAAAAGAAAAGAATAGAAAAATAACCTTGACCATTTTACCGAGAAGCTGACCATGGAAAGAAACAAAATTGTCTAGTTATAAACAAAAATGAACAGTTCGTGAACTAAAAGAGCACGAAGGTTGCTTGAGCAAACCTGCATAAGGAATACCTGCAAATGGTAAATGCATTTGTCAAATTTAAGGGCAGTTTACAAACAAGTCACAAAGATAAGATGAGGAAGAGTTTTCTTGGCAATGAATAATTGGACTATCTCAAGAGGAAAAAGGATGTGCAACCAAATGTGACCTCATATGCAAATGGCAGCAAACATCCTCTTCCTAAAATCCTGAAACAAACACACACATTGTCTGAAATGTTATTACTTAGTGGAGTAAGCTACAACTCCATTAAACCCATTGAATCATTGGGGATTTGGTAACTCTGTTCCTTCATGAGTTCCACTGATCCAATAGACTGGTTGTGACATACTACACTAAACAACATGATTTCAACCACTGATTTGAAATCATATTTGTCATCAACTGTGTAAAGTGCAGTGTACCCTGCTGTAGGCAGAGTTGTCCTTATTTTGTAAGGTCAGCGTGGGGTACATTGTTAGGAAACTGACTTATACAAAGTCACATCATTGGTCTTTCTAATTCACTATTTTCTACGGTTCCCAGCAATTGCTTTTTCACGCAAAAGTGTCTCCCAGCCCAGCCTATAAATGACAGGAACTGAACCTGGAATTTTTTTTAATGCTCTCCCATTAACCTTGGATCCCCCCTTTAGACCTGGAGTTGGTGTGTTTGCTGCATTTAAGCACATATTCACCTCACAAACACTGTGAGATTCATTATCCCTTAAAACTGAACCTGGAAGAGGGAGGAAATAACTTCCAGCTTCATAAAGTGCTTTGGTCAGAATCAAATAATCACATGATGGAAATCACTAAATGTCTTCCTCAGGAAGGTTCCCTTTCATAACCAATTGAGCAGTAAGGGTCTACACAGGGGTAAAATTTCTGTGTGACTGACCTGAAAACATCAACATGATTTTGGCCCTATATTTTTTTTGTCAAAACAAGGGGGCACCTTATTTTATAGGACATTTTTAATTCTTGATCATTTTTTAGTAGTGCAGTACTCCTTTTCACACATGAATTTTGTTTTAAGGACTCCACAGGCCTCAGGTCAGTCACATCACTAGGCAGAGGGATGAGAGAGAAAAATCAATAATTTGTGGATGTATGTTCTTCCAGATATTCAGGGTTCAGGATTTAAGCGCCAAAGCAAGTAGTAGTGGAAATAACAAGAGATGATAGGATACAATAACACTCTGGATACATTCAAAGATTAGGGTTCTTTGCAAATATGTGATACTGATGTGGCCCACAAGTCCATAACTGTGTATATATTAATATATTATAAATTGTCTGAAATTTGCTAACTGCTATACAGATACTGAAAAAGAAGCCTTGGAACATCACATAATGTTTGGCTTTAATTCTAAATGGAGTAGCATTTCTTCAAGATGCTCATCTCTGGCCCAACATGTTAAAAGACCTTCTGCACATGTGCAGTCAGAATTCATGAGACCACATGCCAACAGTAAGCTGATTTGTAGACATAACATGCAGACTTTCTCTATTATTAACTCTTGAGTCATGAATAACCTTTTCTGCTGTGAACTGCTTTAACACACCAGCCAAACAAGTAAATTGTTGTTAAAGAGAGCTTCTCTACTCAGATTCATCAAACTGTGCTTTGTAGATATATGGTGTCACTCTTCCTGCCCTCCACTTATATCTAAAAGCCTCTTTTGATCCTAAGTATTTTAGAGCTGGAAGGCTGAACTTTTCAGTGGTTGTTTGCCATGAAATGAATGGTACTGCAACGTGGTAAAACCAGTCAAAAATTCCCATTAGACAATGCAACAATGTGGATGTGTGGTGCACCACCACTGTGCATCATCAGGAGCCAGGAAATAATGTTTAAATCACACCCACAGACTAGTTTATCCCTGAATGCTCAAAGAGAATACAGTAAAACCCCACGTAATGAATGCTTCATATAACAAAAATTTCATATAATGAAAGTATTTGTTAGGCAATCACAATGCAGGGTATCACCCATTTGATCTGCATAATTGAAAAAACTGTGGAATGGAGCTTTTTCATCATGTGGGGTATTACTGTACTCCACAATATAGAGCCGGGTTCAATTTTATTCTAATGGAATCTGCCCTCCACTGAAATATACTGAATTTAGAAAAGAATAGAAAACACAAGTACAGTGGTACCTTGCTTAAAGAGCATAATGCATTCCACGGGATTGCTCTTTAAGCGAGTTTGCTCTTTAAGTGAAATACCATTGTAAGTGACCAATTGTAACTTCTGGCAGGGTGGATTGTGAACCCTGATTTAGTTGTTAAGTGGGTTTTTGGTTGGCTTTAGTTGTTAAGCAAGGCGACCATTCAGAGAAAATTCTGCTCTTTAAGCGAGTTACTCTCTAAGCAAGGTGCTCTTTATGTAAGGTTTTACTGTAGCATGAGCTGCTTATAGTTGCCAAACTATGTGCATTATATAACCTATAAAGCCACTGTGAATCTAGGCATTGTAAAGGACACAATGTATATTCCTCCCTTTCTTTGTGCCCTTGAGTGGATATTAAAAATTGCAGGACAAAGAAAATCACCAGATAATGCTCAGACATTAGCATCAGACATTAGCACCAATATTTGAACTGCAGTTTGGCTGAGAGATGACACCAGGAAAAAGTCTGAGTTGAAAAGCAGTTGGGCACAAAAGTATGGGAAATGGTTCTTGGCAAGAATGGAGAGAAACATCAGATCTTTGGAATATTTCCCTCAGTTAATGGCAATGGCCATTTGGGGTCCGCAGATGGCAGACAACAGAGTTATGTTCATCTCTGACAATCTGGCTGTAGTGGCAAATGTTCACAAGCAGTCAGCAAGCTCCAGTTCAGTAATGTATCTGCAGAGGATCTTTTGATTCTACTGTTCGTTAGATAATACCCAGACTCAGTAGCACAGGGGAGGAGAATCTCAGCATCCATTTCTTCTAAACCTCAATACAGATGGCACAAATGATGTTTTTTGTCCTTTACTCATTGCCCAGTACTTCACTTAATACCCAGAAGCCTGGATACTCAAACCTCCTCATCCTATACTTTCAGGAAACTACAGATGCCACTGAATATTCAAGAGTACATGGAAGAGTGTATGATATATTTTTCTACAATGCAGTTGACCACATCCAAAGTACTGAACTGAGCTAGCACTCTAGAAGTGATTTTTTAAAATATTAGGAGGGAAATTGGGTTATATCTGCTCTTCTCAAACTCAGTTCAATCCAAATTAAATGGATTTAAGTCCTGTGCAGAGCCAGCTCATAATGAGAATGGAGTCTTATTTTTTTCTTGTATATAAACAAGCCTGTTTGTAAATCTGGCCAGGTTATCCTGCTATAGTAATAGAGTAGACCATACTGCCAGCAGTTCAACACTGATCATCAGGTGGTGGTTAACTAACCCAACAACCCTGAGGAATAACAACCTTGGGTGTCAAAGTCTACAGGGGAGGGTGATGGTCCCCAAGTGGACTAAATCCAATTTGAATAAATTTTTATGGAAGGCAGTAGCTTCACCAATACTAGCCTGGGCCCAATGAGGACTTTGTGTGCCAAAAGGGCTCAGGACCAGAAAGTGACCCATGGAATCAGTGGTAGGGGTGTCATGCTGTAATGCAGAAGGCAAATGAAAAGCCACTGCATTATAAATCACTTCATATGGGAATGGTATTAAAATGAAGACAAATTCATGTTCTGCCATCAACGTTGGGATTGTTCATATTGACAAGGCCATTGTCAAAGATAGCAGACATGAAATGTGTCTGAGTGTGGAGCTCACTAGGGGTATGGCATTTGAAGTTTCATTTTTGTTGCATTTCTGAAAATCGTGCCAACATTCTTAAATGGTGTGAGCTTCTTACCAGATTCCATCTCTTTCAGGTTTACTTATACAGTCAGGATGCAAAACTTGTCCCCCTTCCCAGATACATATTTTAATACACACTTCTCTTGAAGTATATGCATTTCCTACAGTGACTAAAATGTAACTGTATGTATTTTTCAACTTTGCCTTTTTCCTCCATACCCAATTTATTTGCCTATCATTCAAAATCAGGAGAGGGAGAAGAACTTGATACTCAATGTTTCCTCCAAACAAAGAACTAAAAGGTAAGCAGATGTTCCTGTTAGCAATTTCACAGCCCACAGAGTGGATAATTTTTTTCTTTCCTTTTTTTGAATTATTTTTTTTGTTAATATACATTTCTTTTCCATTTCTACACTACATACCTCTAGGGCCTTTATAATATATAAGACTTGTACTAAGCATATGAATGGCATTCTCCAATCCCCCCTCCTGCCAGTAAAATGTAATTGATGGCATCCGCCAGTATATTATAAAATGAAAACAACAAGCAGATAATGCTATTCTTTCTTTAAATTTTTACTTTAGGAATGTTGATAAGCAACTGTCCTGCCTCACATTCCATCTTCAAAGTACAAAGATAGGCAGCATCGTAAGAAACAAAACCAAGAATCCAGAGACAGGATGGTGTTGGTCCTATTATACTTTTAACCGATAATGGGTTATAGTTACTTCCAATTTGCTGCCATAACAGAATGAATTGTTACATAAAGGTGTTAAAGTGTCTAGGACAGCGAGGATGTTTTCTGATCTTAGCTCTAATGAGCAACAGTGGCTTAATCCACTTCATAGCTCATCCATTAAGGTCTCCATAGCATAGTCAAGTTTGGCATCCTTTTTTTTTTTGCTGGAAAAATGGGCACAATATTGTGTTATTTCCTGGTGTTTTGAATCATGGATACAGAAGAACTAAAGCCCACATTCATAACATATTGCTCATAGGGGATTGTTGGCTTTGCAGAAGATTATTGTAATTTGTTTGATATTTCCTATTTTTCCTTCTCTACAGATCTGAGATGGTCATAACCATATAGGTGTGTATTAAAATAATTAGAATATGCTTGCTGATCAGTTTGTGCATTTAGCAAGGTCATACTGAACAAAAATATGCTTCCCATGGAAGTTGTCAGTTAGTAAGATTTAGTAAAGGGAGTTTTTTGGCAGGATGTCTAAGTCCTTGGCTGGATAGAGTAGGTGGACAACATCTGCCAAGTCTTATGATATGACACCTGGGATGTGTAATGAGTGGAAAACATCAGACTAAATAAAGAAGAGATATGTGAGGTCACAGTGCCCTCTTCCCATGTTCCCAGCTAGTAATGACCAGATGGTGAAGTAATGTCCAGGTGCAAGGGTGAAGCAAGAATTCCAGATGGCCATTGACAAGATTTGGACATCCTCCAAGTGAGGGGCATAGAGTAAAAGATGGTGACGCAGAATCTTTAGCTTCAGAGTATATAGGATTGAGGTTTAGACTCCAGATTTTGGGGCTCTTTTGACCACCAGAAGCCTCCATTGTACCTAATCTGAGATCCCAGGTAGCTTTCTTTATTCGTGTCAGAGGCACCACCAGTATATAATAATATACAATGCTAAAGTTAACATATCTAAAGCAAAAAAAAATCTAAAGCAATTTTGGGTGACATCAACAGCATTTCCTCTTGCCAACATAAGGTCCTCTTCCGTGTATGTTGAGTGGCATAGTGTACATTGTATCATATGGGCAACAGTTTGTTCTTTTCCACAGTCACACAGGATACCATCTACGGTGAAACCCCACTTTCTCAGATTAGCCCTTGATGTTCCTACCACAGCACACAGTCTATTTAAAGCTTTCCATGTAGGCCATGGTTGTTTTTGGCCAGGCGGTAGAGAATTATGTGGTACTGGTGAGTTGTCTGGTAGCTCCTTGCCTTCCAAAGTTCTAAGGTGGTCTGTGGGGGGTTGGTTGTTTGGGGAGGGAGAGAAGTTATGTGGAAACTGTGCTTTGATATCAGTCTCTGCTTTTGTGGTTGGTGATCCAGGTAGCTGAAGAGGAGACAAAGGGAATGCATAATAGGTAAGTAGTAATGGCTTGCTTGCATTCTAATTCTTCCTATTTATTTTCAACTATGCTCTTGTACTCTGTCTCTGATATGCTTTGCTTGTTTAGAGAACTGACTTTATAAAACTTTGTTTCTTTACTCATTGAGTGTTTTATTGTCTCTAAGATCCTAAAAAGAACTTGAAGGTCCATCAGATCTGTCCAGTCTGAGTTGGCAGCACACAAAAACTGGAGAATTTATGAAGAATTGAACCAATGCTAAATTGAAAAAGTTCCTGCTTTTAAGGAAGTTGCTTTCAGCAAACCACAGACAAGAAGTATTATCCTTGGTTTGATGTAGGACATGATCTACCTTGTAGCTACAAGTAAAGCATAGTGAGGTTATTATAGCATTGTACTTCATTTAATCAGATCAAAAGGAATTTTGAGCTCTCAGAATTAATCATCAGTTAAAACTAGTGAAGTAAGTAAAGGCTAAACTTCAGAAAGTGCTTTGGAGGGGGAAATTGAAAATAATTCTAGGATTGCTGTATAATTGGGTGTTCGGGGACTGAAATGTTTTGTGATCTTGACAAAAGGAGGTTGGAAAGAACCTCTTCATCATGGGTATTGGTGTTGTGAAAGTATTGGACTAAATATAATAAGAGTTAAGAACCCCCTTCTAAAAGTTATCCTCCCTGTATTCCAACAATATGAAGAGATGCACAACTCTGCATGCTGACTCTGTTTTATGTTAACAATATAAATTCTGATAAGATTTGAAGTACAGTGATACCTTGGATAACGCTAAGACTTGGTTCCACAAGTCTTAGTGTTATCTGATTTTTAGTGTTATCTGATGCATGTTAAAATCCTGTGGGATGGATCAGATAACGTTAAAGCTCCATAGAGATACATTGTAACTGCACAGGCTTTAGCGGTTGTTATCCAATCCATCCCATAGGACCTTAACGTTATTCGATCCAATTCTCCTCCCCAGATTACTTAACGTTATGCGATGTTAGTGTTATCCGAGGTAAACGTTATCTGAGGTATTACTGTAACTAAATTTGTACACACAAAAATTAAGACATAGAAACATCTTATTTTTAGAGAAGATATGTATATTTTTAGGAAATGCACAGACTTGGAAAACATGTAATTCTTACTCTGATGGGTATGTGAATTAGAAAGCATTGAGTCTATTTTGCATACTCTGAGTCTTAGAGGTGTTCTTCAGGGGGGAAAGCATTCATTTCTAATAATAACCAAACCTTATTTTCACCAATCAGTAGTTTTGCATAAATTATGTTTACAATTTTGGAAAATTAGAAAAAAGCCACTTATAGATAAAACAACACCTCAAAACCAGTACTCAAATACTGCTCTATATGTGCAAAAGTGGAATTGTTTATTTTTTTTCCCCTTTGAATGGCACTCCTTCCCCTGCTATATCACCAAGCTCTTGGGAAACTTGCATGTACACCCATGTTTCAGAGAAGGTTCAACATAGGGAGCAGGACTTCAGAAATTGTCCTAAGGAGGTAGATCTATCCATGGCTCTTGCTCATGGCAGCTACACAGAAATTCTGCTACACAGTTCCTGCCTGTATTATTTCTTCCTTAATTTCTCACTGTTGTTGTCTAGTGTAGTAATCAGGATGCTAACCTAGTCGATGGATCTATGGCCTGATCTAAAGGGGAGTTCCATTATTTTCAGATTCCTCTAGTTACTTGGATAAGAAGGTAGATGAATCTATCATTCTCACTTCACAAGTCCACATTATTAAAATCTCAGGATCTCTTCATTGAAGGTACAAAGAAATCTGTACAACTTTGGTAATTTTTATCTGTTTTCCAAAAAAGCTGTGCAAAATTGACTGAGTTCCAGGGTTTTAAAAAAAAATCTGTTTCTTTTCCATGACATTGGTTCACATGTTCTTCTATAACTGAGCCAATGTACAGCAGCCATTGTCATATACACTGCATGCTCAGGTACTTCATGGCCCTTTTCAGACATTGTTGGATCATCAGCCTCATCAGGCTTAGCCAGCATTGCAAAATGGTAGCAGATGATGGGAGTTGGAGCCCACAACATCTGGATGGCCTACATGTCTTTATCAAGAAATGAAAGCAAGAAATGCATTAATGAGCTACCAATTTTGTGTCCCATGACTTCTCCATCCAAGAAATTAACATTCAAACCTATACATGTCCACTGAGAAGTAAATCCCCCCTAAACTCAATGGGGCTTACTCATAGGTAACTGGGTATAGGACCGTATGGCAACAATGGAACATCTAGAAAAATGCCCATAAGAGTGGAGCTTAACCATTTTAACCAGGTGGCTTCTGTGAACCTGTTGCTATAGATTCAGAAAAAGTAACATTTCCATTAGCAAACATCCCATTGTGACAATTTCTGGATCAGACCAGAGTCCTCCACATGTAAGAATTAACTAGGTTTTGTGTCTTTTGGAATCTTACCCAGATGCCCCCACTTTTCTCTATAGAGAAAGAGGCTTATTATGTTGCATCCAAAACACTGGTAATTAAGCTTCCACCAAATAAATAAATAAGGTCTATTGTACCAATTCTAATATGCCCTTTAAAAGTATGTACCATATTTTACTTATAGCTCATTTTGTACAGTCCTATTTCAGTCCTCAATTTAATACACCACTGAATTCCCTGTACCCAGTTATTTGTGTTCTGAAGCAGTGACAATGAAATCTTCCATTCTATCAAGCCACTATTTTCAGCATATCATGGACAGTTTAAACTAGGTCATCAAGAGATTAAGTAAGTTCCTGCTAGGAATCACTATAACTTTTAGACCCCGTACACTTTTTTGAACAAAAAAGATGACAGGAAGGGCTACTTTGAATAAGCCTTTTCTCCTGGCCACTTTTCTCTCAAAAACCACTCTTTACAATCCCTGACTATAGTGGACAGTATTGAAATTTTTCTTCTTCTTTGTCTAGGCCAGATGTGAAACTGCCAAAATGAAGGCACCTTTGGGTGAATTTATTCTGCAGTTCCTTTTGTCTGACCTAATATGAGAAAGATTGCCCGGCACAACAAGTTTGCCATTGCCTGGTGTATGCATAATTATGGTTCAAAAATACCACAATCTTTGAGGAGACTCTTTATGTGTTGTTGTCGCCGCCGCCGCCGCCGCCGGCGTTGTTGTTCAGTCGCACAGTCGATTCTGACCCTTCGTGATCCCATTGACCACTGGCCTCCAGTCACTTCTGTTCTCCACCATCCACCTCAACTCGCCCAGTTTTGTGCCTACTGCATCTACAATACTTTCTGTGTACCTCACAGTATTTCATTAAATCAAGATACATGAATATACTTGGCAAGGTTTACTTAGTAATGAATACACTCAGGATGTGGGCATAATAATAGCCCTTTCCTTAGCTGCTGGGAGGATAGAAACTGGATGTTGAAATCCTGTTCATTCTCTTACATGGGTACAAAGCATCTGGGAGCTGGTTAGGATTGTGTCTACTACCCAGTTTGAAACTAAAAGCAACGTGATGCACTCACAGTTCTCTGGACTACAGTGTCCTTTAGCCCCTCACAGTATACCAACTAAAGATCATGACAGTATCAACTAAGGCACATTCAGGGCTTTAGGTAGCCAATCCCTGCTCTGTGCAGAAGAAATGTGCGATTTGCATTTATACTTTGGGGAAGATGTTGCACGTATACACATGTTAGAACTTCATGTGAGCTGCCTTCCATTAAAAGGAAGCCTGAGAAATATGAGTACGGGTAATTAAATTTCTTGAAGCAACCACGAAAGTAAAAACCCTGCCATCTGAGTCTTAAAATAATTATCAGATAAACATAATCAGCTAATTCAATAATAATATAAAAAATGCCCAAATGAGAAGAGAGGATTCACTTGAGAAAGCCTTGATGCTGGGAAAGGTAGAGGGCAAAAGAGGAAGGGGGCAGCCAAAAATGAGATGGTGTCACCAGCAGGCAGATGTTAGTCTGTTTTCTTTCCCTTGGCCCAGCCAAAAATAGTAATCTGATCATTCTTTATCAGCCATAAAACCTTACTCCCAATAAATAAACACTTCCATCAGTTGGTTAGGCACCCCAATGCTAGTACCATTTTGGGAAAGCATAAAAAAGTACCAGTATCTACAACTTCAAGAATTGTGCTCCTGCCCTTTTGTATTTCTGTTTAACCTTTCCTCTCAACCTTTGTGTGAACAAGGCAAATGTACTTAATGCAAAGCAAATGTCTTTACTTTGACTGATTAAAAGCCAAATTGATTTTTCTTGATCAGACCTATACTCCTTGACTTTTATTAAAGGTGTAAGCCATTTTGTCCTTAATTTATTACAGAGCAGGGAAGACCAAGAATAATGATTTTGACTTTTTACCACATTTCCACCCCCTCATTCCATTTAAGCAGAATAAAATATTTTTACCAATGTCTTCTCATCTCTACTGCTGTTATCAACTAATTAAAGTATGAGTTGATCAAAATTCACTCTGAAAAGTTACACTGTTCAACAATTAAATATTTCATTTTAAATTTAGGAACTGACAGAAACTGTTCACTTTGATTCATTGGTACCAACAATAGGAGCCCACTAAATGCAGTTGGATTTCAATTTTATAACCGCTTGCCATTTACTAAGCTAGTTAGGTACTTATGGGAGTTGTACTCTAACACCCTGTCAGGAAAAGACCTGTTTCCTAATGATTCCCAAGGCTTAAAATTGCTATTTTTCAGCTAGGCCTCAAAAAAATCTTTTCCCATCTCTGTGTGTCTCACAAGACTGTCATGAGAGGCTTGTTGACATTACAGTGTTTCTGTGTTCCCATCTTTTCAGAGTGTTATGTCTTTACATGGATGTAAACAATTATTGTTTTGAGAATATTTTTCTCTGTTACCTGATTGGCTAAGAGTAACTCACCTGACCAGGAATTCTCCATTTTGGAGAACAGTTAGTTAGTTCGTCTCTGTTTCTCAATGGACTAAGACCTCAGTTTGGCTTATGGGATTTTTCTCTCCTTTTCACTATGATTACCTAAAGATACTTGGACTGTTCTTATTGGACTGATTCTTTGTTATGACCTTTTAATCTACGGTTTTTCCATGGACTTTGCTATCAATGAACCTGAAGAATAAAACAGCTGTTTCTCTTTGAAGATTGTTGTTCTTTGATTAGCACACACACACCTACGCTATGCTACCTGAAGAAGCCTCCTTTGTTCTGCTCTACTGCCAGAGCTCAATAAATTCTTTTAAAAAGCGGCTCAGGTCTCTCAAAGTTGAAAGGTAAGGGTTAAATATGTTCCAGAAATGAGCATATGCTCAGGAGCATGAGTGGGAGGGCCCTTACAGAGACACCTGAAGTCTGACACACCCTTTGGAGGGGCATAGTAGTTCATCTCTGACTTACACATATACACCAAGGTGCCTTGCAACTGAACCATATGTTGGCCAGAATCCTTTTGGAGATTTATGCCAGTGAATGTGTAGATGCATAAATGGCAGTGGTGAATTGCTTCTACTTAATGAAATACTGCTCAGACTCCTAGCTAGACTAGCACCAAATTCCACAACTGGCATATGACCAGGGTTGTAAAGGAGAATTCATGAACAAGAAGCATTTCACAGTCACTGACAGTTGAAGCAAAGACAGACTATGAGACATGGAGCCTCTTCATGTGACCAAGAACTCTGATTTTTCAGGATTGCAATCCATATGGAGATCCTACATACATCAGAATTTGCCCTCTTCAGATGGGACCTTTCTGTGTAGAGACAGTAACAGGCAGGTGAGTGGCACTAGGCTAGGACTGACTTTAATATGTTTTTCCCTAAGGCCTGATTATAAATTAAGGTGTGGTAGAAAGAATGATGACATGTATGTTTCTTAAGACATCCCTTTTCTTTACCAAAATTCTGTAGGTTTGACAAAATACAGTTGGTACCATTTCCCACTTATTTAGCCCCACAGTTATTTCAGCAACTACTAAATTAAAACTACAGTTCAAAACATCTCTCTTCTTTGTGAGGACATTTCAAGAATCTGGAATCTATGGTTCCCTTTAAGATAACATAGTTGCTATAATCATTTTCTATTTCTTGTGCTCTAATGTGACAGAATACAGTACAGTATATGTTTCTGTTTTCTATGATAGTCTATTTAGAAAGGAGGGGAATATATGAGTTTGTTTTTTTCATTACTGTTATGAGATTTTGTAGAAAGGTCTCAAGAGCAATGATTTTAAAACGAAGATTCACATGCTTCAAAATCAAATGAAAATATAGCAATATGGAGAAATGGAACAGATAATTTTAAAATTTACTGTCAATCTGGGGTTTATTTCTTAGCTGAAGTCGTTTTTTGCGGGGAAGATTATCAAATATTAGGGGAAAGGTGCATTTCCTCCTCTTTCAAACATTTTCCTACTGTGCATGTGCTTTTTCGAAAGCATGTGCCTAAGAAGCTGGACATGCAAGCATATCTTCGAGGATGCGTGTAACAGGTACCAAGGATACAACACATTATTACAAGCAAAAGGATGTCTGTATTCTGTTGGAAAATACAAACTTGCATGCTTCTTTTAACACTGGCTGTCACTGGGAAGCATGAATCTAAACCTTCTAATGAGGACCCACAAGCTTTTCTGGCTTTTTGCACCTGGCAGAATCAAAGGGTGGAAAGAAAACTAAGATCTCTTTTGGTGACATCCAGATGCATGTTTGTAGAACTGCTTCAGCAGACTATGGGGTGATGCAACCGTGACTTCAACAGGTCTCCAAGGCAGACTACCAACCAAGGGCTTCTCAAAGACCCCATTTCAGTTATGCGGTGGCAGATTGCCAAAAAAAGATCACATAACAATCTTGGGAAGCATAGCATATGCCTGTATACTAAAGCTGTGGGAGAGATAGATAGATAAGCCAGACTCTAGAAAAGAAAACACAATATTGTTTGGCTATACAGTATTCCTGGAAGTGAGGGATATAACATAGTGAACTTGAGAATGGGTCAAGTCAGCATGAGATGTGTGGCTTGCTTTGGTGAACAAAGTAAAACTGACAAAAGGGACTGTTTAAGCTCAGAAGAACAAGATTGTCTGCCAGTGACAATCCAAAACTCATAGGTTGCACTGGTGCAAATTGAACAGAAGGTAACACAGAGTATAAGTCTTTCAGTGGGTTTCTGTTCATGTTCAGAGGCAAATCTATCCCAGGGGAAGGTTGGAAATCTGATGTTGGAGCTCTGTCTTCTACAGAATCAGAACCAACCCAAAGCAAGCCCTCCTCTTTCCATTTGCTGATATCTTGAAGTGGCTTAACGACTACAGGATAGTGGCAAATTAATAACTTCTCCTCTGATTTTTCAGGATTGCAATCCATATGGAGATCCTACATACATCAGAATTTGCCCTCTTCAGATGGGACCTTTCTGTGTAGAGACAGTAACAGGCAGGTGAGTGGCACTAGGCTAGGACTGACTTTAATATGTTTTTCCCTAAGGCCTGATTGAGTGGCACTAGGCTAGGACTGACTTTAATATGTTTTTCCCTAAGGCCTGGCAGAGGGCAAAGAAAATAAAAGACAAAATACTTTTGACTGCATATAGAATACTGCTGATGCCCTGCATCAGTTATTTTTATTTTTTTTAAAAAATATTTTTATTCCTTCACCATAAAAGGCTGTTTGAGAAATTAGACCCAATCTAAGGGACTGTGGTGGCTTAATGCTTAAGTCACTGAAATTGATGACTGGAAGGTTAGCATGTCAGCAGTTCAAGACCTGAGTACTGCATGACAGAGTGAGCTCCCATCTCTGTCCCAGCTCCTGCCAACCTAGCAGTTAGAAATCAAGAAATTGCAGGTAGATAAATAGGAACGACTTCATTTGGAAGGTAAACAGTGTTCCGTGCACCCCATTGTCTAGTCATGTCTGCCGCATGACCACATAAATTTCTGCAGATACAGACAGTGCTGGCTCCTTGGCTATAAATGGAGATGAGCACCGAACCCTAGAGTTGGATATGACTGGCTTTTTGAGCAAGGGTGACCTTTGCCTTTACCTAACCCATTGTAGTGGTCTTAGCTGCTTCACAACCAATTTTTAATATGGCTTTTCATATTAACTGTCGATTGGATCAAATGGTATCCTTTAATTTGTGGAACATGTCATTTAGCAACTGAAAAACCCTTCTGTAAAGTAAGTCCTTCATGAATATAAAAGCCTTTCGTTTTAAGAAAGTTTCTTTGAACAGAGGGGGTAAGTAACAATTTCCAGAGGGGGGAAATTATGCTTTCTCATTTTCCATGATTCTTATGATTCTCCTGTAGCACTGGTGGTGAACCTATGGCACATGTGCCAGAGGGGGCACTTAGAGCCCTCTCAGTGGGCACTCACACTGTCACCCCAGTGCAGAGTTTGCCCTGCCGCTCTGCCCAACAGCCCAATGGGAGTGCGTCCTCCCCCCCAGCACAGAGTTCACACCGCCCCTCTGCCTAGCAGCCCTAGCCAGTGGTGGGATGTCAAAATTTTACTACCCCACCATGATGTCTTCACAGTGTGAGTGGAGCTAACATCGTGATGTCATGATGTCATGGGCGGGGCCAAAGAATTTTTTTAAAAAATAAAATAAAATAAAAATAAGCATACACACACCCCTCAAACCAACCCACCCACCCACCCACAACACAAACCCGTAAATAAATAAATAAATAAATAAATAAATAAATAAATACAATAAAAATTACATTAAAATGCACCCACCCATCCACCCCAAACACAAAACTGTCACTTACCTGTTAGTATAAGTGCCTGGGCAGCACCATGGTGCAAGATGGATATGGTCATCATACCAGTTCTCTAGGATAATATGCCACCCAGGGTAAATGTAAAACAGCTGTACCTCCTTAAGGGTTCTCCAATTGGAACAGCAACTGGAACAGCACAGGTGTAGCTTATTGATTAGGTAACTCCAAGACATTGCTTAAAAGCCCCAAGCCAGGCCGCCACTCCTGCCAGCTGCCAGGCCTTTTTAGGAACTGTGGTAGTACATCAATATACCGTATATGCCGGTGTACAAGACGACTGGGTGTATAAGACGACCCCCCAACATTTCCACTCAAAATATAGAGTTTGTTATATACTCGCTGTATAAGACTATCCCCTCTTCCGCACACCTTCCACACACAAATAAAACGTAAAAGAACATCAGATTTGATTTCAACATGTTAATTTATATTCAAATGCTTATGACATGCAGAAAAACTGTCACAAGGCTGTATGTTATCAAACATGTACAGTAAAAATAAAACAGCGCAAGTTTATTAAACGTAATTCACCAAAGACAATTCACTAAAGCTGAATGGAACAATAAACCTATGGGAGCTGCCATGCTGTTTGTTTTCTAATCTGTTAACCAAACTGGAACTGTCAATGATAGAAGGAAGAAAACAAATAGAGGGAGAGAGCAAGTGCCAGGCAAATCCCTAGCAAGTTTGCTGGCGTGACAGTTTCCCTTTAAAAGCCTTCAAACTCCTGTTTGTCATCTGATATTAAAAGTTGTTATCCGATCCATCCCATAGGACCTTAATGTTATTTGATGCAATTCTCCTCCCCAGATTGCTTAACGTTATGTGATTTAAGCGTTATCTGAGGTAAACGTTATCCGAGGTAAATGTTATCCGAGGTATTACTGTATTTTATTCAACTGAAGTGCACCCGGTGTACAAGATGGCCCTCCCACTTGAAGGCATGTTTTTCAGGGGTAAAAAGTCATCTTATACATCAGCATATATGGACAAAGGTATGAAATACATATTAAAATACACACAGACACACCACATCCAAAGGTGAGTCACTTACCCTGGGGAGCAGGCTATAGGGAGCTTCAGGCTAGCAGCTTCTCTTTCTCCTCTCCGCTTGGGAGGACAGCAAGGAGGCCATGCATATGCCCCAAGCACTGTAGGTGTGCATGCACACCAAGTGCTTGGTGCGCATGCACAGTGGGGGAACCAGTGAAAAGGTAAGCCCTGAAGGTGGTGTTCCCCCCCCCCAAAAAAAAAAGCTGCTACCGGTTCTCCAGGACACTGGGAAAAGTTACTGCCAGTTCTGGTTAACTGGTGTGGACCTGTTGCATCCCATCACTGCCCCTAGCACAAAGTTTGCCCCAGTCCTCTGCAGCAAGGATGGCAGCCTGTTGAGTTTTGGTGTTTGGTCTCTAAAAGGTCCACCCTATACCCTGCAGGACAAACACACCACAGATCCTCTAATGCTGCAAAGAATCAGTGTTTGTGGGTTGGTTTGGAAAGCACAAGAGTTAGTGCTATTGAGGAAAGGAGCAATAACCTCCCTCGTGCCATTCCTCATAGGCTCTATTGCATCAAAATGCTTTCACCAACTATGAGTGCCTTCTGATTTATTCTCCAATGTGGCATTATAATGAATACACAGCAAATAATCTATTCCTTCCTGGAGAAAGAATACCTGCCTAATCAGCTGCTGATATATACATTCATGTCAACGAGTATAGTTTAAAATGCCTTTTGAAAAGCAAAATTCAAAAGGGGGGATCTGAGAGCCTTATATACTGTCTCTATTATTGAGATCAGTATAGTGATGCAGAAGAGCCTTAAAAATCTAGCTGTGCATGAAACAATGCTTTTGCTTCTTGTATTTGCATGTCAGAGGATGGCTTTTTTTGTCTCTGTCTTGCTCACTCCCTACAGGATGAGTGACGCAAGTCTGCTCTATTCGTTTATGTATCTGTGAACGTGCATGCACACACACACACAATCTTAAATTCTAATAGGACACATAGCTTCTGTTTCTCTATTAACTTGTTAACCTTGTAGAAATTGCTCCTGTCAGTGCTTTAAATTTGACAACTACTGAATAGGAAACAAAGTGGCATCAGAAGCAGATGGTTGTCACAGTCCACATATTGCAATTAAGAATCAGCAAACCAGCTTGGGGCGGCTTGATGCACGATAAATGATTTGAGGGTGTCAATGTTGAACAGGAGCAGTCCATGAGCATGATCTGATTTTATCATTTCTTTTTGTCACCCCCTGTTTTCTTTTGCTTTGTCTTTCTTGCTTTCATTTAAAAAAAAAATTTAAAGGAGAAAGAAACACATTTGCTGTGTACAAGGCAGCCACAATATCTGTGTTGTGCACTTTTGCCATTTCCCCCTGGTGAGAAGATGGACGGTATCCTTTGGTTTGCTGAATTGCTATCAACAGACTACTCAGGGAGCTGCTTCTTAAAAATCTAAAGCTACAAAGAGGCATGATTTCTTTCAAGGAGCAGTAAAAGCCAAGCATAGGGAAAAGTTCCTTATTTTAGACTACCATTCCCATGTGGCAATGTCCAGCTCTCTTAAGTGTACTGTTTACTATTCTTTTTCCCCACCTCACCCCACCCCCACCCCACCTCCCACACAGTAAATTTTCCCTGGTAAGAAAGAGAGCACACTTGGAGGACTGCAAATTGAAGGAAATATATTTGGGACCTCCAGTCAACCATCAGCAAAAGGAATAGTGTGATTACACATTAGATGTTTCTTCTACAAGCAGTCTTTCAATTCAAAGTGACTTTAGTGAACAGTTCTGGGAAAGTTCCAATTTTACACTACCACTTCCAGAGAACAAATAGGTCGATCCTAGAAGAAATCAACGCTGGCTGCTCCTTAGAAGGTCAAATAGTAAAGATGAAGCTAAAGTACTTTGGACATCAAATGAAAAGAGAGGATTCACTTGAGAAAACCTTGATGCTGGGAAAGGTGGAGGGCAAAAGAAGAAGGGGGCGGCCAAAAATGAGATGGCTAGATGGTATTGTAGATGCAATGGGCACAGAGCTGGGTGGGTTGAGGAGGATGGTGGAAGACAGAGGTGCCTGACGGGCAATGGTCCATAGGGTCGCAAAGGGTCAGAATCAACTGTGCGACTGAACAACAACAAAACCTCCAGAGTCATCCACCCACCATCACCAATAGATATGCTGGCTAGGGAATTAAAATATATATAGGTATGACCAAATCTAGATCCAGTCCAGAGCTACTGCCAATCAATTGCTGTTAAAAAACAAAAACGTAACCCATTCTGATAAATTATGGTTGGGGCAGAGGTATCAGAGCAGTTCAAACTCCAGTGTCATCCCTTTCCAATGCACTGAATCTGGATATTGTTTGCACCATCCATCTGGCTATGTGGGCAATATAGCTGTGTTTCCCTGACCCATTCATCTCAGTCCATCTAAAGAGAGACAAAGAGCCCAAAGCACTGATCAGCCAATGTACTGACTTATGCTTCTGAGAATTGAAGTCCCCCTGTGAGGTGTGGGCCCCACATTGGGAACAGCTGATGTAGATATATAGATATATAGACAGGAGCAAAGTAAACACAGACCAACCCAATTTGTATAGAAAGTGTTGTGGAAGTTCAGGCTAACATGTGGCCCACATGCCACACTTTATCCACCTCAGTATATTCCATCCTGTAATAAATGGTTCTTATTAAAACAAATAGACAAATTAGATCCTATTGATTTTGTGCAATTATACTTAATCACACTATTGAATGAATCATAGAGTTTAAAACAAATTAAACAGGGGAATTATTTTTATACAGTGAGGTAAATATGATGATTTGGCATATGTCAGAATGCAATGGAATACAGTAATACCCCGGATAACGATTGCATCGGATAACACTAGAATCAGATAACGATTTTGGATAATGATTCTTAGCATTTGTCAGGAAAGGGCTTATTTCCTAATGCTTCCCAAGGCTTGAATTTGCTATTTCTCAGCTAGGCCTCATTATTGGCCTCATAGAAATCCTTTCCCATCTCTGTGTGTCTCACAAGACAGTCACGAGATGGTTGTTTTTAGAGCCAGTGTTCCCGTGTTATCTTTCTAGCTAGCTAAGCTCCTGCATGTTTTGACTAAACAGAGAACACTCTCTGTTCACTCTCTGTTCACGTGTGAAAACAATTTATTGTTTTGAGAAAGTTATTCTCTGTTGTTCTCTGTTACTTGATTGGCTTAAGCTAAACCACCTGACTGAAAATTCTCCATGTTTGCAGAGAAGTTAGGGAGTTTGTTTTTGGATCTCTATGGGCTAACATCTTTTGCCTGGGAGCTATGCATTTATGCTCCTTAAAAGTGGTTACCTAGATTACCTGTGGACTGTATTGGACTGACTTATGCTACTGACTTTTATGCTTTATGAACCTGATCAATATACCTGATCAATAAATCTTCATTTGCTTGAACAACATGTCTTCATTGGACTAAAAGGGTAAGAGAAGCATTGCATTCACACACAAGCCTCTGAACATGCTACCAATTAAACCTCCTTGTGGATGAAAAACAGCTAAGGGCTGTAAACCTGCTTTGCCGGCCCGCCCGCCCTCTGGGGGCTTTGGTTCAGGAGGTTTTCCAGTGCAGAGGGGGCCAGCTGGTACGTGACAGCGTTATCCGATGCAATGGTCTGCGGGTGTGGGGTGGTTTGGGTAGAACTACCCAATCCACCCCCCATGTGCAGTGGTCTCTGCGACTGCAATAGGGTCGGGGAAAAGCACCCGCCTTTCCCCCGACCCTACTGCAGTCGCAGAGACTCCTTTTCTCTTTCCCTCCCTGTATTTAAACTCTAGAGAACCAATCACATCTCTCTCTTTCCCCCTCCCTGTAGTTTAAATACAGGGAGGGAAAGAAAGAAAATACAGGGAGGGAAAGAAAGAAAAAAACAGTTCTCTCTCTCCCTGTAGTTTAAATACAGGGAGGGAAAGAGAAAAGGAGTCTCTGCGACTGCAGTAGGGTCGGGGGAAAGGCGCTTTCCCCGACCCTACTGCAGTCGCAGAGACCACTGCACATGGGGGGTGGCTTTAAAGGCAGGGAGGTCTCTTTCTTCCCCTGCCTGCCTTTAAAGCGGTTTGCCCCTGAAGTCAGGGCTTTTTATTTTAAGCTTTGTTCGATGCATGCATCGGACAATGCTAAAAATCGGATAACGTCATGACTTGTGGAACCAAGTCATAACATAATCCGAGGTATTACTGTATCTCTTTCAAGCTGCACCATACCAGTGTCCATATGAAAAGAGCTTCCCCAAGTGTGTTTTACTTTTTCCCATTCTGAATTATGTCTTGTGTGCCTTTTTAGAGATGGACTTCTGAAAACAGTATATCATGTTTGTGTTGTGAAAACTCCCCTGCCAGTTTCACAGAGAATACAAATGGGAATCTTTTAGTGAGCATTGGGTTTTTGGGCCACATATACAAGAATTTAGCTCAAAGCTAGAAATGCCTGCTGAGCTGAAAAACTTGATGTTATACTCTCCCATGCTTTTCTTTAAAGCAGATAATTAAATACATACAGTGGTTCCCTCATCATATTATCTCACTTTTTTTTTGTTACCCACCTTGCTTTCTCCTTGGGTTTTGAAATGTATGAGACATGTGAATTTCAGTGTCCCCCCTCCTCCTTCCACCTTGTGTCACAGGCAGTATGTTCACTGTCTCCAGGAAGTCAGACAATCTGAAATGGCTGCCAAGATGTCCAAAAAATCAAACACAAAACACTGACAGCTAAAATGAGCACATTTTCTACCTCTTTTTTCTCACACAGCACAAAAAAATGATCCATGAGACTGCAAAGTTACTGAACAGCAGATTACAGGTTTAGTCTCGAGAAAAGGCATGTTTTTTTTATTTTCAGTAATAAACCATGTTCTACTTTCTCAGTGGTAGTTTAAGCAAATTGTATGAAGGCTATACCTTTTCATTCTAGACCAGCGATGGCTAACCTTGGCACCTGGAGTGCCAGAAGACCAAGTCAGCACTCCTGCTGATCAGGGCTTCTGGGAATTGAAGTTCAAGAATACCTGAAGTGCCAAGGTTAGCGATCACTTCTCTAGACCATATCTGGAAAGGCAGAAAACCCTACAGGGTAAAATTTGTATTGAGATTTTTAGCTGGCATGGATCCATTTCAACATAAATCCCAAAGCTAAATGTTGCCTGTATGTTGAGAACATCAATGGCAGAAGTCAAGATGGTCTACAGGAAACCATCTTCTGCTCACCACTGTTCACACTTGTGGAAAAACAGCCATGACAATTGCTTTATGTTTGGGTGAGGTGTGGCTAATTGATGAAAAAGGAAGTCATCTTCTGGGATTTTCACTTGGTTTGGAATAGGAAAAGGAGCAAGACAAGGCTGCATTTTGTCACCCTGCTTATTCAACTTATTTTAACGTGCAATGCAGGGATGGAGGAATCACAATTTGGGATCAAAATTGCTGGAAGAAACATCAACAATTTGAGATATGCAGATGATACCACCCTAATGGCAGAAAGTGAGGAGGACCTAAAGAAGCTCCTGATTAGGTTGAAAGAAGAAAGTGAAAAAGCTGGCTTGAGACTCAATATCAAGAAAACAAAGATAATGGCAACAGGCCCTATCAGTCCCTGGAAAATAGATGGGGAAGAAGTAGAAGCAGTGACAGATTTTACTTTCCTAGGATCAAAGCTCACTGCAGATGGTGATTGCAGCCATGAAATAAAAAGGCGACTGATTCTTGGGAGGCAAGTGATGAGAAACCTGGGGAGCATAGTGAAAAGTAGAGACATCACATTGCAAACAAAGATTCGCATAGTCAAAGCAATGGTATTCCCTGTGGCAATGTATGGTTGTGAGAGCTGGACCATTAGGAAAGCTGAGCGCAGAAGAATAGACGCCTTTGAGATGTGGTGTTGGAGAAGGGTTTTGAGAGTCCCCTGGACAGCGAGGACAACAAATAGGTCAATCTTAGAAGAAATCAACCCTGACTGCTCCTTAGAAGGTCAAATAATAAAGATGAAGCTAAAGTACTTTGGACATCAAATGAGAAGAGAGGATTCACTTGAGAAAGCCTTGATGCTTGGAAGGGTCGAGGGCAAAAGAAGAAGGGGGTGACAAAAAATGAGATGGCTAGATGGTATTGTAGAGACAATGGGCACAGAGCTGAACGAGTTGAAGGGGATAGTGGAGGACAGGAGTGCCTGGCGGACAGTGGTCCATGGGGTCGCAGAGGGTCGGAATCGACTGTGCGATTGAACAAAAAAAAAGTATATCCATGTGAATAATAATATGTGATTGGTGCAATATACAAATGTAAACCACAATACTGCACAGCAATATAAGGTCATTTCCTGATATTCAAAATATCAAAATATTTCTCCAAAAGAAGACTTTTGAGAATACTCTGGACTGCAAGGAGTTCAAATCAGTCAATCCTAAACGAAATCAACCCTGACTGCTCCATGAAAGGACAGATAGTGACGCTGAAATTCTTTTCCCATCAAATGAGAAGAGAAAACTCACTGGAGAAGCCCCTGATACTAGGATAGATTGAAGGCAAAAGAGAAGGGGTGGCAGAAGATGAGATCGTTAGACAATATCATTGATGCAATAGGCATTGATCTGGGCAAAATACGGAGGATGGTGGATGACAGAGGAGCCTGGCCCACTATGGTCCATGGGAATATGAAGGGTTCAACTTGGTTATGCAACTGAACAACAACAAAGCACAGCTGTTAAGGACAGGAAAATTTGGAGGTAATTAATTCATATAGTTATCATGAATCAGAATTGTCTTGATGGCACACAGCCTCTCTGAAGTTTTTCCTTAATTATCAAACTATTATATAATAACAAGATGGGTAAAATAGGTACCAAAGCTCTGCTAATATCACACAACACCTTCCCCAGGTAAAAAAGCAACAAATGGTGGTTTCACTGTCTAAACTAATGAGCTTCTGAATATATATTTTTTATATTTTTATATATAAAATATATTCTAAAATATTTTATAGACTGAAACAAAATCCCTTTTTAATGTTTGGCTTGGAAGGAGTTAAAAGTTTGTTCTCCTGAGTGTCAGCTAATTAGATCCTGATTGGAAGAGTCAAAATTTCAAATTGCCTTTAAAGCACAAATTTGCAACAATGTGTCTATACTTAGGAATGTTGGTGCTAGTAAGCTTGTACCACACAAATTGTAACAGTCACTGTTTTACCTTTTTGAGATGGCTTTTTTAGGATCAATATATCAGTTTCTGCAGCCAGGAGTCCTCCTAAAAATAAAAGCTGGCGGGACCAATCATTCCCTTTCAAGATAAGCAAAAATTGTCTCTTCAAATTATATACTGTATGAGTATTTTAAATCTGAGGGGTTAAAAGGTCACTTGTCTCAGCATGCAGGTGTTAAAATGATTTTGCTTTTTAAATAAAACTTCCCCAAATTTGGCACAAAGGAAAAATGGACTATCAGTTATAGCTATGCCTAGGTTGGTGCTTATCTGAATCCCAGTTTCAAAATTATAATTATTTATTTGGGTTGCCCCCATTTTTAGAATTGCCCTGTAGAATGTGGTTTTGTTCTGCTTCAGAATAACATAGCTATACTCCCATGCAGGTATGATTTCTGAGGCCTCCGGGCCCTGTTATATGTGAAGTATACCAGAGGAAGGAGGATTTAAGGGTGCAGTTAGGAACAGATTATGCAACTGAGAACAGGTTATACATTATAGCTATGCAGCTGGGGAAATGGAATGGGAGAGAGGAAATTTAGATTCATATTTAGTCTATGTGTTTATTCAGAAATATCTTGCATATCAAGGCTGAGCATGTGATGCAAACTGCATGAGGGTAAAATATGCCCTGGTTCTGTAATTAAACCACACTGCTTGAAACCATATCAATGCAACTTTTTAAAATCTAAACTTCCTCTTATTTTATCAGAATTTCCTCTTTTCAGGCAAGGGATGTTTAGTCACATCTTTGTTAAGCATGACTATTCTCATGCCTTAGGCCATTTTTTAGGTCTGTCTTACATTCCATGCTCCGTCTTCTGCAGAAAATATGAAATAGCTGGTCTGAGGTTCCCATTAGTTCAGATGGCATGTTATAATAGATGTGTACCTTTAACGGCTATTTTTTTTAACTTTTTGTGCTGTAAAATTCACAAAATGATAATTTCTTCCTGAATGGATAGTATGAAAATGTACCAAACAAAATGAATAGACAGCCATATAGGGAAAACAGAGAGCAAAGGGCAGCACACCTATTCTTCTTCTTCTTCTTCCATGTCTAGGCCAGACGTGAAACTGCCAAAATCAAGCCAACTTTTGATGAGTCCATTCTACAGGCTGATGAATTAAACAGGGCATGTTTTGGCCTTAGAAGTATGGGGTTAACAAAGTAATTGACCAGGGCATGTTGGTGAGTCTGTGATATGATGTCCCTCGTTTGGACATCAGGGCTGAGCATTCACAGTTGTATATTGGTGATGGTATACATGTGTCAGAATTAGGGAATCACATCTTCTTGGATACCTGCAGTAGGACCTTAGGGCCAAGGTTCTCAGCTTTTGGGGGCACAAGGAGCTTAGCCTTGGCAGGCAGTGCAGAATGGTAGGTGAGTACAGTCAAACCTTGAGATAACAATGGCTCAGCTTAAGAAAAACTTGAGATACATATGGAAATCTCAGGAAAAAATCAGGTTCGAAATACAAATTTTTAATAGGATTTTTCAAGATACAAAATTCAATGCATTCCTGTGGGAAATTGCATTCAATGTATTCCTGTGGGAAATTGCATTCAATGCATTCCTATGGGAAACTCAAGAATGTTTCTAGATACAACCAATCTTGAGGAACAAATTAAATTTGCATGTAGACTGTATCAGTGTGTTTCAAAGGAACATAAGGATGTCCTACTGCAACCAACATTTCTGGTTTGCAGATCTCAAGAGCTAGTTGCCGGATGGTGTGCCAATAGTTGGCAATTTCTGACCACTGCCTGCCCAAGGTCAGGAGGGTTGGGCAGGTAGCAGGTAGCAGATGGAGAGGATCGCTGGGGGCCTTGGACATGGGATCTGTCCATGGAGGCACAGGGTTAAGCAGGTACCCTTGGTTCTTGGTCCAAGTATCCACACTAGACTGAGCTCCTCTGCAGGGTGTGGGAGGTTGCAAGATAATATAGCTGTGGCCCTAGTTAAACTTCTAATCTGTGTCCCCTCACCTTACTTCTGGACTTCAGATAGCAACAGTCATCTCATATAGAGCCTCTTTCAACAAGCACCAGTTTTTAGACCTCACTATCACTGTGTTGGGTTGGGTAGTTAAAATTCTATTGAAGTCTAATGTTATAATGATAAGCACTGCCATTTAAATTTAAAAGCAATAGGAACCCTTACAACATAATAATAATAATGTCTCATCAAATCAATAGGTACTCTAGAGTCATCAGCTTTATGATATCATTAGCCTTATGCCACAGAAGTTACATGAAGAAAATTTCAGCCTTTGAATGCCCAGCCAGAACAGTCAAGGTCTAGGTTCCCAGCTCTCTCTCGATGAAATTAAACATGGGAGAATATTTAGGTGAAATTTATTAAGGTTATTAAGAAATAAGAAAATATAAACCAAAGTTAATCAAATTCAAATAAGCAAGTATGTAGACACTGCAAAATTAGGAGACCAAATATATACAAACTCACACACGCAAACACACAAAAGGCAACCAAAGAATATTGGATGTTAACTTTGAAAGATATTCATTTCCAACTCCAATGGCATCATTATTTAAATGGAAATGGAGATCAGCATGGGAGGATCTAAATAATATTTGTTTGTTTAAACAGAGTCCAGTATGGGCCCAACCAATCCAGGCAGTCAAGCCACGTCCTTATCCCAAGTCCTTCTAGATTCTAGGGATAGGTTCACTGTTACTCTTCTTTCCATAAAATGACTGCTTTAGATGAGCACAGAAATAAAAAGAATATGTTTTGATTTCCTAACTTGCAAGGTGATATGATTTTGAAACTCCCAGTGCCTTAGAAACAGAACTGCAAAGTATGGGATTCCTTCCCTGTCTGCAAATCAGTCAGATTTCTAGTCTAGCTGACTCTTTATGGTTACTTTGCCATTCTCAACAGCTATATATATGTGTGTGTGTGTGTGGTTATAAATGCAATGATAACAGGTTTTGTATGACATATGACTATAGGAGTGCTAAAGTGATGGGTGGATGACTGATGGTAAAATGGACTACAGGGCTGAATGCCGATTGGCTGGTGTGTTTGGAAAGTGACATGATCTGGCAGTTTGGAGTGGGGTGCCTGTTTTAAGTAGTCTGAGACTTCCTTAGAGTAGCAATAGCAAGTACATGTATATACCACCCCATAGTGCTTAGTGAACTTTCTCAGCGGTTCACAGGATAATTAGCATTATAACCCCAACACACTGGGTACCCATTTTACTGACCTTAGAAGGATGGAAGGCTGAATCATCCTTGATCTCCATCAGGATCAAACTACAACATTTTGGCTGCAGTACACGAGTGTCTGTCTTGAGTTAGCGAGGAGAAAGGAGTTAAGAAGAAGGGAGAGAGTGAAGAGGACTTTGAGTTTTAGAGACAGGAGACTAGTTTATGTGGAATTATGTGTCAAAATACTTAAAGTATTATATGTACATTACCATTGTTTTTCCATTTCAGTGCAAACCACCTGTTAGATTTCCCTTCCCTTCCCCTCCCCTCCCTTCCCTTCCTTATGCCTGTATTTCCCTAATCAATTCCTTTTGTTTGATCTTGAGAAAGACTCTCCTTGTTATTTATTCTTGAGCATGATATTTAGCAATTTGAAAAAGTAGAGCATAACAGCCACACCTGCTCAAGCTACTCAAAAATAAATCTTAAGGAACAAGAACAACTTACCTCAAAGTAAACTTTTCACCTAATAACTAAATATTATGAATACTGGTTAGGGAAAGAAGGTATCTGCTGGATGGCACAAGAAAAGGGGGAACTCCAGCCATTGTGGATAGGTTTGGAGCTGGTTGTCTAACTTAGTGGCATGAAGAAGATGTTGTTAGGATTTATAGTGAAGGTGCCAGACAAGTGTCTGTAATTATTTGGGAAGTGTGTAACTCACTAGCAAAGAGAAAGAGATTATGAGAAGGAATGTCTCCTTCCTGTTCAAAATGGTTTGTGAGATTTGCTAGAATTGATCCCATGATGGTGTAGAATGAACCTTGCACAGCAGTGGTTCAGTCAAAAGGATAAGAAGAGTTTTCTGCAACTGTGATCCTCAGCATGGCCAAAATGTCGGTAGAGTCTGCTTGAAGCTGCTTCTCGTACTTGCTGAACAAGCAATAACAGAAATGTCTTCAGTCTCAGGTTTTCCTATATGTAAGTAAAGTATCATTTGTTGTTCCCTTCTGTTGTTTCAAAGTACAGTCAAACCTCTCATAAAGAGTGCCTTGCTTAAAGAGTAATTTGCTTGAAGAGCAGAATATTCTCTGAATGTTCACCTCACTTAACAAATAAAACCAACCCAAAACTCACTTAACAAATAAATTGGGGTTCACAATCCACCCTGCCAGAAGTCACAATTGGTCACTTACAATGTTGTTTCACTTAAAGAGCAAACTCGTTTAAAGAGCAATCCTGTGGAACACATTATGCTCTTTAAGCGAGGTACAACTGTACAGTACTTAACGAGGGGATCCCAGAAACAAAGAATTGTTTCTTTGGAGGCAAAATAGTATTTTGACTGTCATATTCCTGATGTGTTTGAGAACAACAGCAGGGAAAGCTTATTTCATTTGGCCACCCCCCCTTTTTTTTTTATGTGCACAAAAGCAATACGGGGGGGGGGGGGCAGAAAGAATCTAATTTCTCAAAAAATTCAGTGACAGTGCGATAGAAAACTTTCCATCAATTCCAACAGAGGATGGAAAGTGGGTGGGATGTTTTTTGTAAGCATCTCAGAACTGTTGTTCAAACAAATTGCAAAATCCTTCATAGTGTTAAATGACATTTATTTTTATTATTTATTTATTTATTTACATTTTTTTACCGCCCTTCTCGCCGGGGCGACCCAGGGCGGTTTACAACATCATAAAAGCATAATAAAACCCAACCCAAACCCATTGTTAAAAACTTCAAAATTACAATTATAAAATTAAAAAAGTTTTTAAAATTTATAAAAATCCACAGGTCCCAATAATAAGTTAAAAAGTTAAAAAGTTTAAAAAAAAGATTAAAAAGATTAAAAGACCAGGGGGGAGAGGGAGTTCAAACAAGCCAGCAAGCTGGGGTCATGGTACCGCCAGGGCCCCATACCTGTCCCCCCAGCCATGTTTTTAAGTTCTTCGTAAAAGACAGCAAGTCCATCTGAAGACATAGCTCAGTTGGTAGGAGGTTCCATAGGGCTGGAGCGCACACAGAGAAGGCCCTTCTTCTAGTGCCAGAGAGATGTGCCTCTCTGGCCAATGGAACAACTAGAGAGCCTCTCTAGTCCACTCTGGTGGGACGGACAGATGTTCTTGGGATGATGCGGTCTCTTAAGTATCCTGGCCCACTACCATATAGAGCTTTAAAGATGATAACCAGCACCTTGAATTGCACCCGGAGGCAACCAGGCAACCAGTGCAGCTCCCGAAGCAGAGGCGAGGCATGTGCATACCGCCCAAACCCCATCACCACCCGGGCATCCACATTCTGGACCAGTTGAAGCCTCTGAATGGTCATCAAGGGCAGCCCCATGTAGAGCGCATTACAATAATCTAGTCTGGTGGTGACCAGAGCGTGTGTGATCATGAGCAAGGAGTCCCGATCTAGGAGCGGGCATAACTGGCGTATTACACGAAGTTGTGCAAAAGCCCTCCTGGCCACGACTGCCATCTGCTCTTTGAGCAGTAGTCGTGAGTCCAAGAGGACCCCTAGATTATACACCAGGTCTGTTTCATCGGTCATATGAAAGACCTGTTTCTGAAAATATACTGGGTGGCACTTGTCTCCAACTCATGTCCTTGTCAACTTCTGGTAGCAAACAAAAAGCTCTCTGATGCATGAACTGCTAATACTTGAGCTCCTAAGAAGTTCTCTTCCTCTTTGAAAACACTTTGGTCAGCATATGATTCTTGTCTATGGGATTGGGCTACCAATCCATGACCAAGACACTGTCAACATCTATTGGAGATGTTTCCTCATGGTCACTCTCTACATTGCATTGATGGAAATCATGGTGACTATTTTTTACGTATAAAAACATTGATAGGTGCATTGTTCGATGCCTTTGTCAAGTTGAAAGAGAATTTGTAGAAAAACTGGCTCGCAGTGACATATGCAAAACATAATTTTTCAGTATCTTTCTACACATGAAGCATTGTCCATCCAAAGTTGTCAGTCAGATTTTCTGATGGTTTGCAGACAGCTGTGCAACACTGATGAAATGAAGAGCTTCTAACAGATTTTGGAAGTAGTTTGCCATTGGTCAAAGATCTCACCACTGTTGCCAGTGGTTGTCTTGGCTGCTGCAAACTCTCTTCCCAGGCTGAAACATTTGCCACCCTGGGCTCTTGCTATCCAGGAAATCATCACCGGGATGTTTTCAGACAGTGGAGGAAGTGGGTATCCTGTATCTTTCTACCCAGATGAATGTCATTAATATATTTATTTGTTCCAAACAGTATAATATTTTGGTGGGGCAGGGGAGACCACCTGAATGTTTAGCAGGCCAAAACATTGAGAAGTAGAAGTGATAACACTCTGTTCTTCAATAAATTGGCCCCACTTGGGTAAGAGGAGCATGGGAATTTTGGTGGTGTCAGGAAATAAGGATTAGGATTACTTTGTTTGTTTGTTTGTTTGTATTTATATACCTCCCTCCTCACCAAGGTGACCCAGGGCGGTTTGACACATCATAAAACATTAGAACAATACAGATTAAAAATTGTAAAAAAAATTTAAAATCTATAATTAAAACCGATTAAAAATTACAACTAAATCTTAATTTAAAACTTGAGAGAGCAAAAGGGGGGTCAAACCAACCAGCAGGCTGAGGTCATTGTGCCACCAGTGCCCCAGACCTGACCTGCCAGCCAGTTATTTACACTCTTCCAAAAAAGCAGTAGCTCTGCCTAGAGGCACAGCTCAGTTGGCAGGATGTCCCAAAGGGCCAGGGTGGACACAGAGAAGGCCCTCCTTCTGGTGCTAGAGAGATGTGCCTCTCTAGCTGATGGCACAACCAGAGAGCCTCTCCGGTCTGCTCTGGTGGGATGGACAGATGTCCTTGGGGCAATGCGGTCTCTTAGGTATCCTGGCCCACTACAATGTAGGGCTTTAATGTAATAACCAGCACATTGAATTGCACCCGCAGGCACATTGGCAACCAGTACAGCTCCCGAAGCAATGGTGAGGAACGAGCATAATGTCCACACATCATCACCACCTGTGCAGCCTCATTCTGTACCATTTGCAGCCTCTGAATGGACAGCAAGGGCAGCCCCATGTAGAGCACATTACAATAGTCAAGTCTGGAGGTGATCAAAGCATGTGTGATCATGAGCAAGAGTCCCAATCTGGGAGTGGTTGTAACTGGTGTATAACACGAAGTTGTGTATGTATATATATATATTTCCTGATACCACTGAGATATATAGGTATATAGGAAGATATATAGATACAGTATATAGGGAAATTCCTCTCTATATATGGATTTGTAGAGAGAGCACTAGACACTACCTGGAAAATTTCATAAAGAAAGATGTTCCCTACATAAGCCTAGACAGCCCTTTTCAAGGTCCTGCCAGTGGAGGGCAGAGGGGGATGGGGAATTAGCTGGATGACTGCAAGGTCAAGATGTACTATAAAAATTTTGTGTTGTCTAGGAGAAAATCACTCCAATATGACCCTCCATTTTCTATGTGTCCAAGGAGAAGCTTCCCTCCTCCTCTCTATAAGCTATTTGAGTTATCGAATAAAAACACTGATTTGCAACCTAGTCCCTGTGTTTTAGATTCTACAGAATGTGTCCTTTCTACAACTCTCATGTAAATTGGGAAGGGGGATGGCCAGGGGGATGAACCAACTTACAATTTTTACAACAGGCCAACATGTCAAATAGCAGTAAATTGCCTCTTTAATTTATGCTATTGTGCTTGCATTGGTGTATCTAAACAAGAGAATTGTGGGCAATAAAACTTGTGTTGACTTAGGAAATTCCTATAGAGTCAGGGAACCTGTCCTAGCTGGGACTAACCATTGGTTGTTAGGTAGTTTGTCTTGATCCCAGATGGAAGCAAGACAGCACATTCTCTCATATGATCAGCATCCTCCCTAAATGAATTTCTGAGAAAGCACGTCACGTACAGCCTTTCACTCTTGTGACAACAGACACATCTTATGAGTAAAAATAAAAACAAAACACCAGTGTGTTTAGCCCCCATTGGGGAGCTTCATGCATGATTTACACAAGGAAGTGTGCTGTTTTCTGCGCTATTTCTTCCTAAATTATATCATAAATCATAAATCACGCTGCATTGACATTCATCAATTGCTTTTCCCTGAGCATGAAAATGGTCATCCTTCTTCCCTAGAGGCAACTATAGGATGGGCCAAGCTGTAATATAAGGGAGGAAAAAGTGGGAGATTAATGAGATATATGAAATACCTGTAGTAGAAATGTGCAACAGGTAGACATTTATGAAAGTGCTAAATAAAATTGTAGCATTAAGACATCTGCAGTGTTGGGGCTACTCTACTGTGAAATGCATTGCAGTTCACTACTACCAAGAATTGGCTGTGCTTGTTTTTAGAATATTTGAGATTTAGCAACTATGAGACGAATGTAAGGGCTAGACCCATAAAATTAAAGAATTCTGTGCTCTGGAACTTTGGATATCAAAGCAGAATATAACTCATATAAAAATCTCTATGTAGTTAAATGGTTTCTACCACTTGAGAAATATTGTTTATGCATACAGGGTGCAGGTGTGTGTTATTTTGGTCCTGATAACATGACACTGAGTTTGATGACTGGAAGGTCGGCAGGTCAACAGTTCGAGGCCCAAGAGCTGAATGACGGAGTGAGCTCCTGTCCCAGTTCCTGTCAAGCTAGCAGTTTGAAAGGAAGAAATTGCAAGTAAATAAATAGGTACCAATTTGGTGGAAAAGGTAACACTCCAGCATCTAGTCATGCCTGCCACATGACCATGGAAATGTCTGTAGATGCAGACAGTGCTGGTTCTTTGGCTGTAAACGGAGATAAGCACCTGCCCCTAGAATTGTACACGACTGGCGTTCAAGCAAGGGAGAACATTTTTTACCTGTACTAATGATTACTGAATGATATATATTCCACCCCCATTTCAGTACACTGTGTAAGAGATTTGACAAACACTGGCTTCTAGGGCTGAACAGGAAAGGGTTAACATTCTCTGCCTATGTGTGTGCATAGGTAGGTATGTCAACATTATGGTATGGTGAAATCTGCAACTTAATCCAACACACTGAAGCTATCTATGTCACTGAAATTCCAGGAGATGGAAGTTACTCAGAGCTGAGTCAACCCTATCTGCATATCCATTTTCATAACCTCATTTACTGTTGTTGTTCACTCACACAGTCAATTCCAATCCTTTGTGACCCTATGGACCATTGTCCTCCAGGCACCTCTGCCATCCACCATCCTCCTCAACCCACCCAGCTCTGTGCCCATTGCATCTACAATACCATCCAGCCATCTCATTTTTGGCCACCTCATTCTTATTTAGCCCTCCACCTTTCCCAGCATCAAGGCTTTTTCAAGTGATTGAATGTTTTCCTTTCTCTTTTGCCTTTTGCATTCCTTCTTTCCTCTGCTATTTTAAGAGCCTCATCAGACAACCATTTTGCCTTCTTACGCTTCTTTTCTTTTGGTATGGTTTTACTTGCTGCCTCCTGTATGATGTCCCAAATCTCTGTCCATAATTCTTCTGGCACTTTATCTATCAAGTCTAAGCCATTAAATCTCTTCCACACCTCCACCATGTATTACTTAGGGATGTTGTCTAGGTCATACCTGTGTGGCCTAATTGTTTTCTTCAGTCTAAGCCTGAATTTTGCAATCAGTAGATTATGATCTGAGCCACAGTTTGCTCCAGGCCTCGTCTTTGCTGACTGTATGGAGGTTCTCCATCTTTGGCTGCAGAGTATGTAATCAATCTGATTTCGATGTTGGCCATCTGCTGATGTCCATGTGCAAAGTTTCCTCTTGTGTTGCAGGAAGAGAGTGTTTGCTATGACCAGTGCATTCTCTTGGCTGAACTCTATTAGCCTTTGCCCTGCTTCATTCTGTGCTCCAAGACCAAACTTGCCTGTTATTCCATTTACTTTTTGATTTCCTACTTTGGGGTTCCAATCTCCTATAATAATATAGACATCATTTTTTGGTGTCTGTTTGATGAGGTTCTGTAATTCCTCATAGAACTGGTCAACTGTGGCCTCATCTGCACCAGTGGTTGGTGCATATATTTGGATTATGGTGATATTGAATGGTTTGCCTTAGATTCTAACTGATATCATTCTGTCATTTTTAAGATTATATCCCATTACTGCTTTTCTCACTCTTTTGTTTACTATTATGCCTACTCCATTTCTCCTAAGGGTTTCTTGTCCAGAGTAGTAGATGTGATGGTCTCTGTTGGATCCGGGGATCCGTGGGCGGAGTGAGGACACGGACACCGGTAGTTGAACCCAAACAACACGCCTGTTTATTTCAAGTCACAGCAACAACAACACAACAACGGCTGGCCAGCAGGGGTTTAAATACCCTGCTTGAGCCAGCCCACTGACCAATAGGAGGCGGCGATTTTCCCGCCGCCTAGACATTCAAATATCTAACACCCCTTTCCCCCAGCATGCACTTAACCTGTTATTTGCATACAAAATCGTCCAGATGACGGGGGCGTGTCCTGACCCTGTCAGACCTGCGCAATTCAGTCGGCGCTGGGGTGTCGGGCAGAGCGGACCTGTCGCTCTCGCTCCGCCCCGGCTGGGCCTGCGGCGGACCCGGAATAGGAGCGTCAGGTTCCACGGTGACCGGGGGTGAGCCTGCTCCGCACGGTAAGTTGGCTGGTGATGGAGCGGGCTGCATGGGGATGTCTCTTGGTCGAACCGGGTCGGTGACCGGTTCGTCCATCGGGTGCATGTCTGGCTCCGGGCCGGTCTGCACTCCCAGGGGGTGGTTGCCTTCCGTGTCGGGGCTCGTTCGCCTCCTGAGTTGGTCGACATGGCGTTTCCATGTCCGACCATCAGTGAGGTGAACCCTGTAGGTGTAGGGGCCCAGTGTGTCGCTGATGGTACCCTCTTCCCATGGTGGGCCAGACGCGTAGTTCCTGGCAAAAACCGGTGTGTTGACGGCCAGTGTCCGGCTGTGTGGCGGGTCTCCTCGGAACTTATCTGGGGAGTACCTAGGGTGTAGCCTGTCAAGCTGACAGCGGAGTCTCCGACCCATGAGCAATTCTGCGGGTGCCCTTCCAGTGGCAGCGCAGGGAAGATTGTGCTGGGCGAGTAAGAAGGTGTCTATGCGCTCCTGCCAGTCCCCGGGCCCCAGCCTTTCTAGGGCCTCTTTTGCGCTGCGGACGAACCTCTCGGCTTGCCCATTCCCTTGTGCTCTGAAGGGGGAGGTGAGCGCGTGCCTGGTTCCAAGGGATGCCAGGTACTGCTCAAACTCCGTGGCCGTGAACTGGGGGCCGTTATCGGAGACCAGGGTGTTCGGAATGCCGTGCGTGGCCCATAGTTGCCGGAGCTCCTTAATTATGGCTCGGGCCGTGGTGCTACTCAGGAGTCGGACCTCCAACCATTTCGAGTATGCATCCACTGCTATGAGGAATGTGTGTCCGTGGAAGGGGCCGGCAAGGTCGATGTGGATCCTCTGCCAGGGGCCCGTGGGCTGTTCCCATTCCCTGACTGGGGCGGATGGTGGATTGGGCCGTGATGACTGGCAAGGTGTGCATTTGGCCACCCACGACTCAATGTCCTTGTCAATGCCTGGCCACCAGACGTAGCTTCGGGCCAACCCCTTCATTTTCACTATCCCCGGGTGGCTAGTGTGTAACGTTTCCAGGACCTTGGGGCGGAGTTTCTTGGGGACTACTACCCGGTCCCCCCACAACAAACAACCCCCTACACAACACAGTTCGTCCCGTTTATCGTGAAATACCTTGAATTCCCCTTCCCCCTTGTCCGGCCAACCCCGCTGGACCCAGCTGGAGACGGTGCGGAGTTCGGCGTCCCTCGCCGAAACCCTGGCAACCTCGGCCGAGGTGGTGGGGGCCGAGTCCAGGACGTCCAGGATGAGCACCGATGCCTCCCCCCTGTCCGCGCCATCCTGGGTCGGGAGGGGGCACCTGCTCAAGGCGTCTGCGTTGCCCATGTGTTTCCCGGGCCGGTAGACCAAGGTGTAGGAGTACCCCGAGAGGAAAATGGCCCACCGTTGCATCCGGGGGGATAAGGCTGAGGGTGTGGGGCGGTTGCCGGCCAATAGTCCCAACAGGGGCTTATGGTCCGTTATAAGTTCAAAGTCCCGGCCATACAGGTAGTCATGGAACTTCCTTACCCCTGCCACCGCCGCCAGTACCTCCTTGTCGATCTGGCCGTAGTTCCTCTCCGTCGGCGACATCGTCCTGGAGTAATAGGTGATGGGCGCCTCGAGGCCGTTAGGCAGTCGGTGGGCCAGGACTGCGCCGACGCCGTAGGGAGACGTGTCGCAGGCGAGGACCAGTGGCAGGGTCGCATTATATTGGATCAGAAAACTGTCCTGTGAGAGTAGATTTTTTACTGCCTGGAAGGCCGCCTTTTGCTCCGGTCCCCACACCCATTCTTCCCTGGCCGCTAACAGTCTATGTAGGGGCTCAGCCGCGGTGGCCTTTCCCCTCAGGAAGGCTGCATAGAAATTTAGGAGCCCTAGGAATGCCTGCAGCTCCTGCTTGTTCCTGGGGGCCGGGGCGTTCTGGATGGCTTCCACTTTCCCTTTTGTTGGGTGGATGCCCTTGGCATCAATGCGGAACCCGAGGAATTCCACAGAGGGGACCCCCAGTAAGCATTTGTCCCGCTTTACTCTCAGCCCGGCGGCCCTAAATTTCGCCAGGACAGCGGAGACCCTATCCTTGAGTTGCCCCGGGTCCCCCGCGATGATCAAAACATCATCGAAATAGGGCACTACCCCCGGGAGTCCCTGGAGAAGCCTTTCCATCGTGCTTTGGAAAAGCCCCGGGGCTATGCTGACTCCGAATTGCAGCCTCGTGCACTTGAATGCCCCCCGGTGCGTTACAATGGTTTGGGCTTCGGCCGTGGCGTCGTCTACCGGTAGCTGTTGATACGCTTGGGCCAGGTCCAGCTTGGCAAAGATTTTGCCGGGGCCCAGTGAGTGTAGCAGGTGGTCTATGACAGGGACCGGGTAGGCGCTTGGTTCCAAGGCTTTATTTATTGTGCACTTGTAGTCGGCACAAATGCGCACGGACCCGTCCGGTTTAATGGGGGTCACTATGGGGGTTTCCCACCGGGCATGGTCTACGGGAACGAGGATCCCCTGGGCAACTAACTTGTCGAGCTCCCTCTCGACCCTGGGTTTGAGGGCCAGTGGGACCCGCCTGGCTTTAAGCCGAATCGGGGCAATGCTCGGGTTGAGCGCAAAGGAAATGGGCGACCCCACATACCTGCCCAAGCCTTCCCCGAAAACGTCCTGGAACTCGGCCATCAGGTCGTCCCTCAGTGAGGCGTCTCCGGGCTGGTCGGTGGCGGCGCTGTGGATGCCCGCGATGGACAGCCCCAGGGCGGGGAACCAGTTGGTGCCCAGCAGCGTGGGAATATTGCCATGGACTACGGTCAGAGGTAGGCTCTCCTCCCTCTGTCCGTATTTGACTTGGACCCACTTCTGCCCGGCGACGGGGAGGTACTTGCCCTGGCAGTCCTTTACCCGGACCCTCTGGGTCTGGAGATCCGATTCTTTTAGGGCCGGAAATGCCTTCTTCATCCACCTCCAGGGTATGATGGTGATGGCGGCCCCGGAGTCGACTTCCATGGAGCACTCGGCCCCGTCGATCGTGACGGTTGTATAGAATTTCTCTCCCTTCTCCGTTGCGGTGTGCCCAATGGTCAGCGTGTGTGTGCCGGCATCTTCAAACTTGCCGCCGTTCCGTCCTTGGCGCCTCTGATTGGACCTGTGGCTGGCGGCCATCTTGCCCGGCGGGAACTTTTGAATCTGCCGGTCAACTTGGCCTTCTGCTTGCCTTGCCCGGCAGACCTTCCCAATGTGGCCCCGCTTCTCGCAGTAGCGGCAGATGGCTTCCCGGAAACGGCAGTGTGCCCTCTGGTGTGGCCCCCCACAGCTGGCACAGCGCTGATTTCCTCTTCCCGAGCTTCCCCCGTCCGTCGCGCACACCTCAGCCTCTTCGTCCCCGTCCTCGTCCTCGTCTGGGGCGACGTCCTGGTGGTGAGCGGTGGCTTGGTGGGGTGCCGACGGGGACCTGTGGAATGCAGCCGCGGCCGACGTGGAGAGCTCGAAGGCTCTAGCCTCTTCGATGGCTCCGGCCAGGGTCAGGTCTCTCCGGGCGAGCAGTCTCTTCCGGAGCTTATTATCCCGGACCCCCCTGATGAGTTGCTCGGTTAGGGAATCCTCAAGGAAAGCTCCGAAAACGGCCGGGATGGCTGCGGCTCTCAGGGCGGCCAGGTACTCGCCTATGGGCTCCCCGGGCATCTGGTACCGGTCCCGAAATTGGACCCGGAAAACGAATTTGGATGGCTCCGGCGCATAATGATCTTTGAGAGCCCGCTGCAGGGCCTCCCAGGAGACCTCCGTGATGGGCATCGGATCCATCAAGGACTGGGCGACCTCGTAGACCTTGGGACCGCAGTGCGTCAGGAAGAACGCCTTCTTCCGCTCGGGTGCGATGTCCGCCAGTTCTGCCGCCACGAGGGAGAACTCGAACCGGTCCATGTAGCTCTTCCACCTCTCGTCTTTGGGCTGGAAGGGTGTCGGTGGGACGTAGGTAGCCATAGCGATGTGCCTTGCGGATGTTGGCTCTGGCGCGTGTTGGTTCTGTGCCGTTCCTCAGTATCCCACCTTCGTCGCCAGTGTTGGATCCGGGGATCCGTGGGCGGAGTGAGGACACGGACACCGGTAGTTGAACCCAAACAACACGCCTGTTTATTTCAAGTCACAGCAACAACAACACAACAACGGCTGGCCAGCAGGGGTTTAAATACCCTGCTTGAGCCAGCCCACTGACCAATAGGAGGCGGCGATTTTCCCGCCGCCTGGACATTCAAATATCTAACAGTCTCCAAAGCTGAATTCGCCCATCCCTGTCCATTTAACTCACTGATTCCCAAGATGCCAATGCTTATTCTTTCCTCATTTAAGGGTTCCTTTAATAAAAAGCTGCAGTCCTTGGGTATGATGGAATTCTGGGAACTGGATGGTGATTATGTTGTTCAGAGATGAAACACTAGTTTCCTGGAAATGTTAGAGGTGTTTTTGTGCTCTCTGGAAAATGGAAACCCCATGAATTCCAATATACTTAATTGATTTGGCAGACTAACAATAACTTTAGATGGGTCATAAAACAAAACAAACAAAAAGCTGGCAATGTATTCAATATATGGTTCTCAATAAGATTGTTTAATTTTTTTTTAAAAAAAATACAAGTTATGATGCAAAATGTAATTTAGGAAAAGTATCAAACACAAATACGAAGTATAAAAATGTAGTGTAATCTTATTGTACGGCATCCAGGTTTCAGATTAGCACTGTCTGCTTCTGCAGATGTTTCCGTGGTCATGTGGTAGCCATGACTAGACACTGGAGTCATAGAATGCTGTTTACCTTCCCACCGAGGTGGTCCCTGTTTATCTATTTGCAATGTCTTGCTTTCAAACTGCTAGGTTGGCAGGAGCTGGGACAAAGATGGGAGCTCATTCTGTCCTGTAGTATTTGGGTATCAAACTGCTGACCTGCCACTTTCCAGTCAGCTTTTAGCCACTTGAGCCACTGCAGTCCCTACATTCAGATCCCAGGAACCAAAAAATATAGAAGGGGGTTTGGGTGTCCCTACTTATTACACTTTTATCCAGTGGAGAGATATCAGGGTTGACACAGACAGATCTGATCTACATCTGCAGATGAAAATGCACATCTAAGCATATGCCGACAGTGACTTTTATACTTCACTATTCTGTTGAGGCTTGCATTTCACAGGGGAAGTGGAAGTGGAGAGGCTCAGGGTCAAATTATATATAATAGATAATCAGTGTAATGATGAAAGCATATTACTGTTAATGAGACATGATTGAAGCAGTCATCTGTGTTTGAGAAATCAGTCTTGCCACCAGACAACATGGCTACTTCCCAAAGGCCAATCACTAAACCTTTTGTAAGTTACATGAGATGAGAAAAGTTCTTGGCAAATCATACCAAAACAGCACATATGGAATTATTTCTTCCAATCACTTCTGGGCAGGTCAACTCAAGCATGATTAAGGTAATGTTATTTTGAATCAAAATTGTTGGGAGAAACATCAACAACTTGAGATATGCAGATGTCACAACCCTAATGGCAGAAAGTGAGGAAGACCTAAAGAAGCTCATGATTAGGTTGAAAGAAGAGAGTGCAAAAGCTGGCTTGAGACTCAATATCAAGAAAACCAATATAATGGCAACAAGCCCTATCTGTCCCTGGAAAATAGATGGGGAAGAAGTAGAAGCAGTGACAGATTTTACTTTCTTAGGATCCAAGATCACTGCAGATGGTGATTGCAGCCATGAAAAAAAAAGGCAACTGATTCTTGGGAGACAAGCAAAGAGAAACCTGGGGAACATAGTTAAGTAGAAACATCACCTTGCAAACAAAAATTCGCATAGTTAAAGCGATGGTATTCCCGGTGGGAATGTATTGTTGTGAGAGCTGGACCATTTGGAAAGCTGAGCGCAGAATAATAGATGCCTTTGAGATGTGGTGTTGGAGGAGAGTTTTGAGAGTCCCCTGGACAGCAAAGAGAACAAGTAGGTCAATCTTAGATGAAATGAACACTGACTGCTCCTTAGAAAGTCAAATTGTAAAGATGAAGCTGAAGTACTTTGGACATCAAATGAGAAGAGAGGATCCACTTGAGAAGGCCTTGTTGCTGGGAAAGGTGGAGGGCAAAAGAAGAAGGGGGTGACAAAAAATGAGATGGCTAGATGGTATTGTAGATGCAATGGGCACAGAGCTGGGCAGGTTGAGGAGGATGGTGGAGGACAGAGGTGCCTGAAGGACAATGGTTCATAGGGTTGCAAAGAGTTGGAATCGACTGTGGGACTAAACAACAAAAGTAAAATCATAACATAATCAATTCCCATGTGGCCCTGGTGGAGATTTCTCAGCACAAAGCTGAAGCTATCTGGAGCTTTATGAATTCCGACTAGTCCTATATTGTATCCCAAAATTACCTCTGATGGAATCATTCAGTGCTGTAGTTTTCATCTCTTGCAAGGCTAGACATCTAGGCATGCTTTGGGGGAAACACATGAAGCAGGGGATAAGAGAAGGATCAAATCCACCAACAGGAATCAGATCCTGTGTTTTTTGTTATGTAGGAAATAACCAGTGTCACAAAAATCTATGTAATTATTTTATTAGAATTTTAAACTGGTTCTAGTACAGTAAATCTGAAAACATTATGTTGTTAGAAATCACAAGTCTACATTGGAAAGATGCTTAACAACAAGTATGATTCCTTCAGCTTTCACAAGTAGACATAACTCTGTTAGATCTAGGATTGATACAGACTGATGTAATGAAGCTTTTATCAACAGCTTTGGGGATTAGGTGGTTTTTCCTCCTCTCAGACATATTATTGGATGATTTGAGACAGCTTACTTCTTTCCAGCCTTGTTCAGAATTGACAGCTAATGAACAGTCTTCTCTCGCGGACCTTTTACAGACACATTGGGCTAATGGAGAAGCTACAGGAGCTGCACATTTTATTATGATTTCCAGCTACACGTTCTATTTTCTTTCTGAAGAGTTTAGCAAGCTCAGCAAATTAATCTTTAGCAGCTTGTGTCATTTGTTAGTGACCTGATATCATTTCCAGTGCCTTGGCTCCCTGACAAGAAATTGAAAGGGGGGGATTGCACCCTGGAACCTGATAGTATTACAAAATGCTCAATTTCTAATTTTACTTATACTTCATAGATGAGATTTACCAGTCATCTGTGCTTGTGGATGTTTAGCTTAGAAGAGAGGTGGGCAACCACCAGAGGTTTATGTGAAAGCATTCCTTTCCCTGGACCTTAGAAGGCCCAACCCATTCCTGCAACCCCACACAAATTCAAATCTGTGGGGAAAGATCTGCTGAAGAACCAGACTTTCTTACAACATGGCATATTAGCACACCTTCATCCCATAGGACTGGGGTGGCTCATGGGTTAAGAAGCTGTACTCACTGACTAGAAGGTTGGAGTTCAATTCCCAGGTACTACATGACAGAGTGAGCTCCCATCTTTGTCCCAACTCCTGCCAACCTAGCAGTTCAAAAGCAAGAAATTGTGATTAGATAAATAGGGACCACTTCGGTGGGAAGGTAAGCAGCATTCCATCCACTCCGGTGTTGATGCATGCCTGCCACATGTCCATGGAAACATCTGCAGATGTAGGCGGCTCTGGGGCTTTTTGCTATAAACAGAGATGAGCACTGACCCTAGAGTCAGATACGACTGGCTTTCAAGCAAGGGTGACATTATCCCATAGAACTATAACAACAATGATAGTTACACTAGTACCTCGGATAACGAGGAGACTTGGTTCCACAAGTCTTGTCATTATCCGGTTTTTAACATTGTGCGATGCATTGATCGCACAACGTTAAAAAAGCTCTGTTTCCCTGGAGGCTGCAGCAAGCCAGAACGTCGGGATTTAAATCCTGACATTTTGGCTTGCTGCAGCCTCCAAGGAGGTGGGGGAAGTCCAGAAACAGCTTGGATCGGGGCTTACGACCTCCATGTAGCCAGCAGGGGGGAGGTCAGAGAGCCCGAAATGGGTAAAAAAAGGATGGGGGGTTTTTTACCCATGTTGGGCTCTCTGACCTCCCTGCTGGCTCTGGGGAGATCAGAGGACCTGATAGAAACTGTTTCTGGGCTTTTCCCACCTCCCCGGCCAGTGCAATGAGCCAAAATGTCAGGGTTCGAACCCTGATGTTTTGGCTTGCTCCACTGGCCGGGGACGTCGGGGAAGCTGATCCTGTGGTCCTCAGGTCCTCTGATCTCCCTGGAGCAGGCATGGGGGGGGGTCACAGAGACCAAATGGGTAAAAAAACAGACTTTTTTTACCCATTTCAGGCTCTCTGATCCCCCTGCCTGCTCCAGGGAGATCAGAGGACCTGATCTACAGCTACAGGGTGGCTGGGGAAGCCGACGGGGCCTCCCCGTCGGCTTCCCTAGCCACGCTTCTGCCTCCGCAGCTGTGGGTTGGCTGGGGAAGCCGACGGGGGAGCCACCCATCAGCTTTCCAGCCACCCCACCCCTGCCTCTGCAGCTACAGGGTGGCTGGGAAGCTGAACGGAGAACCCCGTTCAGCTTTCAAGCCACCCTGCTGCTATGAAATGACTGCATCGGATAACACTAACAGATCATTATCTGATGCAAAATTTCTTTGGAAATTTTGCATTGTTATCCGATTTTAGCGTTTCCTGATAGAGTCATTATCCGAGGTATTACTGTACTTCTTTTCACTGGCAATGATTTTTTAAAAATAGAAAGAAAGAACACATATCTTATTGCTAGGTTCCCTAATCTTGCCTGCAGTCCAATTGGGGATTTCAGAATGAATCTCAATTTGGTCTGGAATTATTTGCACCCCTTCCAATGTATTGTGTACCTTGGATTCAGACCACCTTGCAAATTCCTATTGGATTACACTGGAAAGACTAAATGGCTTTGTTCTTATTTTCACACTGATAGAAATGAAATGTGAAGCCGTAACAGATACTAAAGAAGGGAATAAACTTGGTGAATTTCAGACAGCTAGGCACCTTTAACTTCTTGTATGGCTGAAGCAGGTTGAATCTCATTTGACTGTCATTATACTCAACATGAAAATTGATTTGGAACTTTATCTTGCTCTGGAACTGAATCTGAACACATCAACTTCGACTTGGACCAAATACAAATCTGTCCAAGTTAGGCCAATTAAACTAGTAATTCAGGCTTGTGCAGAATCCTATGTCCAGCCCCTACCCCTCTTTTACAAACTATTACTGTGTCATGAAGAAACCAGTGCCTGCTTTCAGCCATGTATTCCCCTCCCCACAAGACTGTGGCAGGTTTCTTTACTTGTCCTTACAACACAATCAGCCTAAAATAAAGAGTTCCAGACACTGTTGCCCACGGTGCCTCTACCTCATAATTAATGCACAGAAAATCTTCTTCAAGGGTAAATAAGCCAACAGTAGACTTGTAACTCAACAGTATAACCCTTGAATCAATTCTCCAGCAATAGGAAAGGCAAAATTCATCTCAGCATGCTGCATATTTCAAAAGGAAGTTGCAAGTGTCTTCCTTGTAAAAAACCTTTTTTTGCAAAATAAATCAATTCTAGTATGTGGGAAGAAAATCAAGAGGTCCCCTTTCATAACTGTAATGATGTTTAACACTAGACATCTCATAATGAAACCCTTTTATCAAGCGAGATGGCAGGCATGAAAGTTGGTATAGCAAGCTGAAGTGGCAAATTCCTCCTGTGTTTACTTGACACCCCATCCCACAAAAATTCACCCTGCTCAGGGTCATTTACCTGCAACTGCTATGTCCACCTCATTACTACCAACATAGAGGAGTCATTTGCAGGAGAGAAGACACTGACAGATGAGAAGTCTCAGAAGAGGGGAAGTTTTTCTGTTTTCTGACCCAGCTCCTGCCAATTTAGCAATCTGAAAGCAAGAGATTGCAAGTAGATAAATAGGTACTGTTTTGAATGGGAAAGTTAACAGTGCTACAGCATTTAGACATAGCGTCCACATGACCACAGTAATGTCTGCAGACAGCACTGGCTCTTTGGCTGATAGCAGAGATTGTCAATGGTCCCTAGAATCAGACATGGCTGGTTTTTGAGCAAAGGAGATATCAAATGCCCTCTTCATCTCTTTCATTTACGCCCTTGGCAAGGGTGATTTGTTCCTCTTCAGGCAACTAACCGTGAAGGGAGAAAGAAACAGAGAGTGGACCTGCCCATTTGTGTTTCTAGCCTTGCCCACAACTAGTTCTAGTGAGCATATTCTCACTGGCCTGCAGTCCTACAAAAGCCTCACACTCCCCCTTCCCAATGAAATGATATATTTGGCAAGAAACAGGATCCCCTCCTGGTCTATGTTTTAGATTAACTCTTTCTAATGCTAAATATGTGTGGTCAAAGGCACTGAGGACTTTCTTCCATCCTCTCCAGATTGTGAAATGTTGACTATGAGGTCAGTGTAGTCCAGAATCAGAGCCCTGAGCCAACTGTGTTGGAAAGATACAGATCCTTGCTTTCTTCAGTTTCAAAACAAAGATCAGAAACAGCAACATGTTGCAGAATTTTATGCCACTTTCAAAAGGAGTTGTTGCATAGGTTGTGTGAATTGGGCAAACTGAGCAAAACCTGGATGGTTGTTGCATTCTTGAAGAATGTGAAATGCCTTCTTCTTTTTCTTCCATATCTGAATCCGAATATTGGCATGGTGATTAGCCATGAGGATTGTCCTAAGAATATAATGTGGGTTATCTACAAAACAGCCTTCGCACAAATAATCCCAGCTGCTGCTGTGCCACTGGTGAAAGCCAAGCTCAGTAATCATGCATACACACACTCTCCTCCAGGTACGCACTCACTGGAAGCAAGGTGCAGGCACGACTGAGGCACAGGTGGCTCTCACCGGCTTGGTGGCCGCATGTTTATTTCCCTTCTCTTGCTCCTTGGGCGCTGTTTTCCCCTCCCAGCCTGCAGAGCCACTGCAGAGCGAATGATAGCTCAAGACAGGCAGGGGATAAGAGGGAGGTGCTTCCCACCCTCTCTCCCTCCATGTGTGCGAGTGAGCGAGTGAAAGCTCAAGATAGGGAGGGACTAAGAGGGAGGCACTTCCCACCTTCTCTCCCTCTGCGTGTGGTGCGTTGCAGCAAGACTCTGGCTGTTATAATATAAAAATCAGTGAGTTTTTTTAAATCCAGGATTTTAACATTATTTTTACTGAACTGGCCAGGACAATTTTTTAAATCTTTTATCCAGGACAATCCTGGTTTTCTATGACGTATGGCATCCCTACCCTCCATCACGATGGATTCAAGTGGGATTTAATCCACTTGGAGACTATCACCTTTCCCTGTGGACTCAGACACCCAAGCCATTAGTCCTTAGGGTTGTAGGCTTAATTAACCCTCATCTGACACTCAGTGTTGAGTCGCTGGCAGTATGGTCTACTCTATTACCATAGCAGGCTAACTTGGCCAGACTGATGGGTCTACAAATACCAGGTCTACAAATTTCCTCTTATATCCTCTTTATTCTGTCCTTTCGGCCAAGAATAGGGAGTGAGAGTGAGAGAGAGAGAGAGACAAGGAAAAGGAAAACATCTCTCAGAATCTCATGCAACAGGGAAAATACTTCTAACATCTATCTATCTACACTGATTTTAGTTGTTTTTTTAAGAAATCAATTGAGCTGGCACCTGTTGCAGTTCAGCTGGTAGGGAGTTCCACAAAGTTGGTGCCAGCTCTTCTCCGTGTCACAGCCTTTCTTGCTAATCTCAGGGTTGGCACCTGGAGCCTTGCTACCTGGGAGGAACTGGTAATGTGGGCTGATGTTCTGAGGGGAAGACGTTCTACCAGGTAGGAAGAGACCTGCTTTATTCTAATAGTGTAATAGTATTGCACTAAAGTTGAGTAAATAAAACTGAGTGATAGAACAAAGCAAAAGAAAAGGTTAGTATGCAAAGAGGCTATCTTAATGGTGGTGCCAGTCTTTCTGTTTGCTTTACAATTCTATGAAATGGCTGAGAAAGAGATCCATACATCACAATCTGACCCCTCTTAGCACATCGGTGGCCATGACGATTCTCTGTGATTTTAATTTTTATCACATAATAAAAACACCAACTGCAAAATGCCATTTTATATACAGAAAAGTCTATTAAAAAGTAGGTTGTAACTTTTCCAACCCCTCCTTCCTCACTAGAAACACAAGAAGCTCTGCCACCCATCTTATGTCCAAAGCTTTCCACTTCGTGCATTTGTGTCCTTTGTTGCTTTTTTCTTTCCAGATGAAAAAGAAAACTAAAGTGTGAGTTTTATGGATGTCGGAAGCAATCTTGTTGTGTCAATTTCTTATGCAAAAGCTGGCTTTGTGTCATGGACTAACTGTTTCTTTCTGCTTTCTCTGACAATCCGAAGAAAGAGTAATGCATACAAATCATTTTACTGTTTAAAATTTTTGAATAAAACATGCTAACCTTGTCATACTAAGTGACAGACAGAAATGTCACCCTGGTTTCCGTGGGACAAATAATCCATATCATTCATGTATAATTCATCTGATCTTTAAGAATGTTTAACAATATTGAATTTAGATAAATTTCAATGTTATAGTACATTAAAGTTTCCTTTGTCAATTTGCCCACACGCCTCAGCTCTTTTTTGCTTTCATCCATGTCGTTCGAGCTTTGTGTTAACCCTGAGAGCTGTGGAGAATTCGCTTGTTTTGCAAATAGTATTGTCTTTACTTGGTGTCTTCCTAGTGACCCTTGAATTGGATTTTATTTATTTTCATTTATTTATATATATTTTACATAATAATAAATATGTCAATAGCAGAACCTGGGAAATATTACAGATATGCAGCACAAGCCTTAAGCATGTGTGCCAGCTTGGAAGATGTCATAGAAAATCCCATTGAAATGTGCTTTTCTCTGTTCCCTGCTTCACCATGTGCTTATTGATTCCCTCAAAATGGAGAAGGGATATGTGTAGGAGGCCGATACACACATTCCAATGTGACTCTGAAGTATGTAAATAAATCACTATTGGCTAATTGTTCCCACGTGGGAAAAATGTTACCAGGATAATAAAATCACTGTACAGGAAACAATCTCTCTCCTTCACAATGGGACTTGCAGTGGGAGGGCCTCACAGGATGGACTTGTGAGCCTAAGTAACCAGTTACGGTTTCTTTATTTTTGTGTACTTAGTTTGAATGACTAGTTTTGCAACTTTGATTCCTTATGATATATTCATTACCTTTAATTTCTTAATAAATTTAATTAACCTGAGACCCTTTGTGTCTTTTGAATTGGGACTAGGGTTGACTGAACCACGCAATTGCAGCCACATCTAGCTACCTAATTCAGATATCCTGCACTCTCACTAGCCTGGCCAAGCAGAGCCAAGGGGAACTCATAAAGGGGAGTTTCCCCAACAGGAAGGGCAGACGGTGCTGGTAAGAAGGTAAAATGGTGAGGGGTAACAGGAAGGCATGTTGAGGTACCCATAAATAGGGTCCCTGCAACTTCTGCTTGGGGGATTCTAGGCATTTGAGAGCAATAAATAAATACATAATAAAAAATCCAAAAGACACATTCACAGTGTACACAGTGAGGTGCTCAGAAAGAGCTTATTTTTGAATAACAATCAGGCATAACTCAGGGAACAGCAATCTTGTTTTGCCAGCCAATCTTTCTCACACTAAGTCAGGCAAAAGGAACTATGGAATGAATTCACTAAAAGGTGGCTTCATTTTGGCCTTTTCAAGTCTGACCTAGACACTAAAGAAGAAGAAATGTACACAGCTCTATTTCTCCAGTCCAGCCCAGGTGATAAAGCTCAGAATGTGCCGCACTGGAGAAAAGGGAAGCTGGAGGATGGGGGCTGTGGTTCTGAAGCCTCAGTACCCATTGATACCCATTTGCAGATGGCACCGGGGCTCACAAATTTGTGTGAAGGTGTGGGTGTGCTTGTACATTGTCATGGCATCAGAAAAGCTCAGAACAATGGAGGGGGTTGGGAGACATTTAGTGGGTACATTTTATTTGACCCATCATGCTGCCTGCATCAAGACAGACAGTAGAGAACTATGGAACACATTAGCCTTCTTACTGCCTAAGTCCTTCCAGTAACAGTGCATATTCTGAGGAAAGAAAACTCTCCATTGACTCTGACCTGTCTCAGTTATAGTAAGCGGAATTGTAAAGCCAATTCTAACTTATGATGGCCCTTTTCTGGGTTTTCTAGGTAAAGAGAACCAAGAAATGGTTTACCATTCACATCCTCTGAGGCAACCTGAAACTTCCTCATGGCATGTCGGTTGGGATGCACATGGGAGAACTGAACTTCCAGGTTCTTGCTCTGTAGCCACTGAGCTACCCAGCCAACTCAGCTGAAGTAAGACTGCCTTCAGAGAAAATGCTGCTCTTTGAGCAAGTTACTCTTTAAGTGAGGAACTCTTTATTCAAGGTTTGACTGTATTACTAGGACTAGCAACAAGGACTACAAATGCAAGGTACACAGTACTGCCTTCCTGCTTATACAATGCAGAATATTCCAGCAGAAAATACTCCAATAGAAACCAAGTACTTAGCACAAGAACATATAATATTCTTGCACCAAAAAATATAGGAGTTATGAAGGGCAGGAAGGAAGATGGGTTGTTTTGGTGCTTCACTCAAGCCAAGAACTCTCACAGGAATGAGGATTTTCTCATGGAGGTCTCCCAACCCACTCACCCACTCTCGAAGGTGAAATTCATCAGGAATGAGAAATTTAGTGATTTACTGACATCCCTACTTGGCAACCTTAATTAAGGTGTTAATGAGTTCCATGAAACCTCACGAAGCTTCTTTCTCAGTCAACTGATGTCTGATTGCACTGTGAATTGCGGGTGTATTTATAGAACCAACACAAACATTTGGGAAACATATTGTGCTGACTAAAATAAAAGAGAAAAGCAGAGGGCTATTTTATGCAGTACAGTACATTGCAAGCAATACATATGGACTGGGGGAGAAACATTTAAATAATTCTCCTTTCTGAGGACTTCCCATTTATGTCAAGCTTTCATGACAAAACAACCAGGAAAGAAATTAGAAACACTGAATTATTCCTCTAGACATGTATGGTTAAGTTAAAGTTTGTGTTTGCTGCACAACCAAAATGAAAGCATCATGGTCTCTGTGAAGGGGTGGGAAACTGACTCTGGGGGTTGATCTCCTTCTGAGGCATTCACTGGATGATGTCAATGATAGCCCTTACACATCAATAGCCTTGGCCCACTTCTTCAAACCTTCACTCTATGACATTGTCAGTTCCATAGCTCTGAGCTTGGAGGTGCTGAGCTGTTATTGGCATCCACTGATTAGAAATAAGAGCCCCATTCATAGCTGTGAGTTGTAGAAAGAGCTGGAAGGAGTTGTAACTTTTCTCTCCCTTATTGTTGTCCAGGTCTCCTTATCTGTCTAGTACACATCTCAGGCTTAAGGTGCCATATTTGTTTGTTCACTTGTTTTTGTTTGTTCATTTGTTTTTCTTATACAAAGTAAATGGGAGGGTTTCAGGAGCTTATGGAAGGCTCATCTTTTCCTCTCATCAGCTCTAATGTCCCCTTCCCCTTTATATCAAAGCATTGTTTCCCCTACCCATAAAATAAAGAGACAAGACACAAACTTATGTGGCTAAAGACCTAGGACACATTTATTGAAATTTACAATCCCAAGACCTATGGAGGGGCTGGTAGTGCATAACTTGGAACCAGAGCAAGAGAAGCTAACCCTATTATATCATCATCACAAATCACAGTATCAAAAAAGCATTATAATAGAGAAAAACACTCATTTGAGAAGTCCCACCCCAGTGATCCAGACTGGCAAATCTCTAGCCCCCTTTCAAAGCAAAAGCAAAGCAATTACACTTCCTCGGCCTCCTCGGCCCTTCCACCAGTGGTTTTGGTTGGGGTGCCATGGTGTATTCGTGAGGCGACTTTTGTGTTGTTGCTGTGGGACTTCTCAAATGAGTGTTTTTCTCTGTTATAACGCTTTTTTGATACTGTGATTTGTGATGATGATATAATATTGTTTGATTCTACTGTATTCTGTTGTACTGTAATATTTTAGTAGCTGTATTGTGATTAGATTGTATTGTGATTGTTGTTAACCACCCTGAGTCACATAACCAATTGGGCATACAAATCCAATCAATCAATCAATTAATCAATCAATCAATCAATAGCGCTTGGTCCACATGCTAATTAGCATTTTGCCCCAAACATGCTGGATACTTGCTAGCAACTTGCTAGCAACTGGCAGTGTGGCACGTGCTAGTAACTGGTAGGCCGGCTTTTCAGGAAGGGATCCATGCAAGTCTTTCTAATTATATTTACACAAACGGACATTGTCCTGCAACAAAGAGTGGAATAGATGAAAAACAACCCAGCTCCAGTAGCCAAAAAGAAGCTAGACCCAAAAATTTCTATCTGGCCCCCATCAGTGACCCAATAACACCCTCAAAATGCTGGGCTGGTGGGTGGGAAGAATCCATAAGACAATTGATCGGTGCAGGGGTGTGCATCAGCGAAAAAGCCTGACATGCCATGCCCCTTCACTGACATGCAGTGACATCATGGGTCAGCTGCTCAATGCCGCCATTTGTGGAAGGAAGTGGAAGCACCCCCATTCACCCGAGATGCTGCCCAAGCTTGGAGGTACACAAAACCATGAATCGATATAAAATATAGGTAAAATTCCCAAACCATCAAAATGGTAAAATAATGAGACTATTTTTGACCAGAAACAGTTGGCTTCAGTTGCATTATCTTGACCATTTGCTAAACCAAATGTCCCTTCTCTTGCACTCATGTGGATAGACTTTTGCACATAATGAGAGTGAAAGCTAGGCTCTGTTGAAAATGCAGATTTTTAAAATAAATTGTATTCCCTATAAAATTAACAAACAATAAAACGTAATGAAAAAAGTTAAAACTAATTTAGATGAGTTAACTAAATTTTAAATCTTAACAACTTAATCACTCTCAACCAAACTAATACTACTCCTCTCTGCTGAGACTGATAGAGAGACCATCCCCTCCCCCATTTGTAAAGCTCCACTGAATCTACCGGTATGTGAAATTTTACACATGATGTGGACAGCTTGTGGAGGAGCAAGTTTAGCTTATTAATAAAAAATTATGTTCCATCAAAGGCTGATTTCAATCCCAATGTTCTCTAAGCATAATTCTCACTCAGAATTGCTTGCCCAAAGCTACAGAGCACATAAATCTGTCAGCCACAAATATTATCAATTATTTTATCAGACCCCTCTCCTGAAAGGCCCAGTGGAGGTTTGAACTCTGAGCCCCTGGCTCCTCAGCCCAGAACTCCAGCCCACTGAGCTATAACAACTTGGCTTGTGCTCTCTGTTTCACCCTGACTAACACAGGGCAGCCCATAAATGGACAGTGTTGATTAATTCAAGGGAAAGGGCAAAAGTAGATTTGGCAGAATTGCCTAAAATGCGATTATTCATCTCTGGTTATTGAGCAAAGCTCAGACCATAACTCTTCAGATGTCTGTTTTTAAAGGATCACCTGTCCGTTGCACTCATTAGCAGAACATCATATTTAGATATTCTTTATAAGCTTTTGCCTTTTTACTTCCAGGCACTATCAAAATGTTAGAACTGGCGTCTCAGCATGAGAACAAGACTCAGATGGGGAGTCAACTGAGCCATATCAGTGCCCTTTACCACGGTAGAATGATATCTAAAAAGCCCTTATTGGGGGGCATGTGATCCTCCACCAGATTAATTTTTAATTTTCTAATTTCTTAAAAGGGCAGATCTCAAAATTAGATATTTCCCTTCCTTTTTCTCCGTAACACACAAAATGTAAAAATGTCAAGACCATTGATCAAATAGCCATAATTACACAAGGGGATGACTTCTTTTCCTGGTTGAAACCTAAATCACTAAATCTTGAGCAAGTACTGTTTGGATAATAAAATGCTTACACCTGCTGTCTCAGCTCATGTAAATAGCATGAAAATGATTCTGCTACAATGCAAGACAAGCCCATTTAGAAAGGCAGTGCCCAAGCTTAGCTTGGATATCAGTTTAAACAGACTAAATTATTATTATTATTATTATTATTATTATTATTATTATTATTATTATTATTATTATTATTATTATTATTATTATTATTATTATTATTATTATTATTATTATTATTATTATTATTATTATTTGGGGAAATCATAAGGCATCACATATTTTTCTAAATCCGTCACCAAGAGTCATAATGCCAGGACCCATTAGCTGAGAGGCTCATTATATTGTTCATTTATTTTAAGGCTCTACCCCACACTTATAGCTGAGACATTTAGAACAGAATAAAAGAACACAATTAAACTGTCATAAGTACAATAAAACAATGACTAATTAAAACAATATGCCTTTAAAGTTTTCTGTTGCTTACAAAAGAACAAACACTACTCAGAGAAATAGGTTCTGACCTTTTCAGTAAGACTTAATCAGTGCTAGAAAATATTACTATTTTAGACTAGAATTCCCAGAACATCTCAGTCAGGATTCTTTACTGGCCATACTGTCTGGAGATTTGAGGATTCGTAATTCACAAAATCAATATTTACAAGCTCTGGCCTCAGTAAGGAATCTGTTTGGCAGCCTTTCTTGAAGAATGAATGCAAATACTGTACTCTAATGAGGTTGAAAGTAATCAGGGCAATTCTTGTCTGTCTCTCTGTCTGTCTATTTGTTTATTACTTGTGGTACAGTGGGGAAGTTCCCTCCTTGCATTTAATCCAAAAGTATATTCTCCTTTCCTAGGCCATTCTCCAAAAGAGGGGTTTGTCAAGAAAACTGTACCAACCCCAGGGGTTCTTCTACCTCTTTGAAAAACATTCCCAAGGTTGTATTGATTTGCTGTTGGGTGGCACTGAGAATTCACTTGCAAAGCTCAGTGGCTTAGAAAATTTTGCATGTGTCTTCTCTGAATATGTAACCAGCACTTCGTTTTTCTCAGTTCTGTAACCATGTTCAAACAGCTGACCAATTTCCTTTCCGGGGTCAGTTCTCACTCACCTCTCACAATGTGGAAATATGGTAAGGACATGTTTGGAAGATAGCTAGAGCTCTCCTATCCGCCTTATGGGCTTCCCACATACTGATTACTGCAGGAGCAGGATGTCGCACTAAATGGACTTTTGGTCTGATTGACATGTCTCGTTTCCTTTTCTTGACACTGGCTTCTACACATTTGTGAAGGGATGCACTATATAGCTTTCATGAAGTTCCCAATGTAACCCCCTGGGAGGGAAAAATGCATAAGTGTATACATTTCCTGAAGCAGTATCAAGGCAGCCAGAACTTCAGGAGCAAATTCAACTGCTTCACATAGTTTATCCCCTCAGATATTTTCACAAGATGCTGCAAATTAAGATGTCATTTTCCATTTTCTAATTCCAAGTAAGATCTCAGCATCCTATGTACAACTGTGTTTATTTCTTTATAATGAAATAAACATGTGTGTGTGTTTGAACAACTCATTTTAAGAAACCATTTTCCCCCCAGTCTCACATCTCAACATCCTTGCTGCTGTGGAATTGGAACCTATTCCCAGAACCATCACTGTCTGCTCAAAATGTGGTGGTCTAGGCCCATGATGGCGAACCTTGGCACTCCAGATGTTCTTGGACTTCAATTTCCAGAACCCCAAGCCCCCATGAATTCACACAAATGAGTTTACTGCAATTCATCTGGCCTGGAAGCGGAAGTAAAACACATCCGTAAGGACAAATATTGAGGATGAAGAGAGGACTCACTCAAGAAGGCATTGATGCTGGGAAAGACTGAAGGCAAAAGGAGAAGGGGCAGCAGAGGATGAGATGGCTAGATGGAAATTTGATGCAGTGGGCATAGAACAGGTCCCAAAATACCCCAACCAGGCTGGCTGAAGGGTTCAAGAACTATAGCCCCCAAAGTAATTTCTCTAAACTGTGGTTAGTGATATGAGAAAAACAACTATTTTTCAAGTCAAATTCACTTGGCAATATTTATGAAATTTTACATAAATAATGCCTATGTAGAACATGCTATACAAAATCTTTCTAGAGTCCCTAATTTCCTTACCAGGTTTACTATCTAAAAACAAACTTTATAGAAACAATTATGATTCCTCCCTGAAGTGTTTTCTCAGGCAGGGCTGCACATTAGAAAATATTATCCCATAATGCACCAGGGGAAAAATGGTTATAGTAAATAATCTGATGTGAATTTTCAAATAAATCAGAATCCAATATTTGAATTTTTCAGCTTGGACCACATTTTATGAGAGTAGTAAATCAGTGCAAAAAATGACCCAGATATCTGTGAGACATTTTGCAAACCACTGTTTTGTATTCCTGAACAAAAAGAGGATTTTTTTTTCTTCTAACAAATAAGGAAGAGACAAAGGTGAACCCCAAAAGCCCAAAACTCATTGAAACACGAATGTGCCAGCACAGTGGAACAAATAAACAGAGGCCAACTGAAATCATTTGGAGATTATTCTGACTGCACATGTTCAGACAAGAATCAATCCTAATGTTCACTAAACACACGATGCAAATTTCAATGAATTTCTTAGCCTCAGAATACAGATGAAAGTTGCTGGGTCACCTTCAGCTTCTCTCTTTCTCTTTCTTTTGCTCTTGCTCCTTCTTTCTCTTTTTCTCAGGTTTATTTACTCTTTTATTTGGCTCATTTATAGCCTACCTTTCTCCTGATGAGGGAACTCAAGGTGGCTCTCATTAATAAAATATACATTAAATATATATTTAAAACAATTAAACTATAACACTAATTAAAATATATTGAAAAGTTTAAAACATTTAAAACTTTTTTAATTACGTGGCTAAAAATGGCATGGATCCAAGAAAGCTAACATTAAAATACAGCCTTTTGACTTCAATGTGCCATGACATTTTTGTCTTTCTTTTTTCTTTTTCCCTTTGTTTTATTTTTTGTCTGATATGCTTGGACAGACTAACACAGCAACCACTTCAAAATTGTCTGGCCAAAGTTGTGGGTCTTCCAACTCTCAGCAGAAGGATTGAAGAGAGGGAGCCAACCCAACCTTTCAAAGGAGACCATTCCACAGTCTGGGAACAACTACTGAGTAGGCCTTCACTTGGTATAGTGAGGAGAAGAAAAACCCAATGTAAAATTGGAATATCAACGTAGCTAACAAAATAATTGTATTTCTAAATGTTTCCCTGTACCACCCATTGTTCTTGCACATGGGGAACTCTCAAATCAAGATGAAGCTAGCTTCCCAAATTCAAATCAAACCTTTTCCCCTTAAATACTTAATTTATGGTTAGATTGCTGACTTCCCAGTTGCCCCCATTTTCTTCCTACAGGAATTATTTACAGATGGTTCTAGTTGTTAGCCCAGCTATCCTAGATCTCCCATAACTCTAGATTTAATAAGCTGTATGTATGCATTTACTATGTTTGTGGCAGACAAGTTTAGTTCTTAGTGTTCCCTTCACAAAAAGCTGGAGCATTATAGGTTTTGCAATAATTTGTAATTATCACTCCTTTTAAAACATTCACCATATGCATACAGTAGAAACAATTAAATGTTAGATGAACACTTGTTTCCATGCTGAAGCCCAATGGGCTAGGAGAAAGATACTTAAAGCATTTAAGCTGGTTAGAGGTGTATTTTAAGAGATTGAAGCACTTTCAATACTCTGTTTAAGCCCTTTGTGCAATGTTACTATACATGCACGCACATTTTCTTTTTTCTTTTAAACTCACTCCCCATTGATCATAAGTGGATTGCAAGGAAATAGAGAAACATTTATTATTCACTTTGTAGCTAATATTGCTCCAAGGAAGTCCCCTTTTAAGTGGTAATAATAACTAACTAGTGATTTTAAAAAACATAAGAAATCCAAATGACGGTGGCTGCCTTCCCCAACCATGCATGCTCAGCACATCTGGAGAAACCAACACAATGAAATCAAAGTATAGATTCATAGATTATATCTGCAGTGGATATGAAAAGTGCATGCCAGAGAGATTACAATAATGCACTTAACCCTCCTGGATTCCATTCTTTAAATAGTCCTTCATTTACTTTGCTACCGGTACTGTAGCCCTGCAAAGCATTGTGTTGTTTGGTTGCTTGACAGGCTATCATACATTATTTAATGGCAAATCAAAATTTCACATTTGGCCATGGAAAAGTATTGTGACAATAATAACTGGTCAAGCAACTTTTCTTTTAAACAGAGTTTGGGAGAATTCTATTTCTGGACTGCAACTTGCAGAATCTTTTGATCAATCTGCCCATTGGCTGGGCAATCCTGGCAGCATTCGTGCAAAACAACAACACCACCAGCAACAATAGCAGTAGCAGCATCAACAACAACAGCTGATATATAACTGTTGTGGAAAAGAAGAAGTTCTGGTTTATTGACATTGCTATACCAGAAGATTCACAAATTGAGGACAAACAACTGTAGAAAATCACAAATATTGTGATTTGCAAATTGAAGTCAAGTATCTATGGAGGAAGAAATCTGTTGTTGTTCCCATAATGATTGGAGTTCTTGGAGCAATACCTAAAGGACTCCCTAGATATTTGGAAATTTTGGACTTATTGGACTTGAACACCCTAACTCTCAAAAAAAAAAAAAAAACAACCCAACTCTACTAGGAACTCCATATATACTCAGATATTACCCTAACAGTTTTTAGGTCCTTGGTTAGGGCTTGAACTGTTAATTTTATTCCAGTCCTGAACTGTGAATCAAATGGTTGATTTGTATACTATTACTGATGCTGCTACTTTTTGAAGTAAGTCATGTTTAGTTGACTTACTTGTTTATTTCATTTCTACGTCACATCTAATGATAAACTCTAAGTGGTTTACAGCAATAGTTTTAAAAAGTATACCACTCCCAAAAAAACTACTAAACCAATCAATCCCCAAAACAACAACAAACAACACTTGAAACACACATGATGACAAAAATGGAGATTAAACAGATACTGAGGACCTTCTCCTGTTTATTGATATTTATTTAAGAAATGTTCCCCAATTCTACATTAGATTTATGAGGGGAACACAGCTCTGAGACTCCATATTTATCTTCTAACATCTATATAAACTGTAAATAAAACTCAAACACAGATACATTAGTGATTTCCTGTTTAACAGGAAGACATGACTTCTAGACAAAAACACTTTTTCCAACTGAAGCTCCATCACCCTTCAAAAAAGATGGAAGAATATGCCACCTTTACTTTCAGAAACTATTTTTAACCTTCTTTTGTTAAACAAAATGCAGTTTTCCACACATGCAGCATATTTCTTTGGAACTGAGATATGTTTTAGCTAAATGTTAGATTTCATCAGATATCATCTCCCAGCTGTAACAGCAGGCATCTCACATTTCTCAGGGATGGTGTGAGACTCATAGCAATAATCGCTGTGTAAAAAAAATGAAACAAAAATCTGTCCCTGTTTTACAAAGGGTTGCACAAAGGTTACTGATATCTACCCAAAGTAAGATAAAATAGCTACAAGGAAACAATTGTTATAACAAGATGGTCCCCATCCACTCTATGGAAGTGTAAGTTCAAGACACAAACAAGGGATGTCATAGAAAATATGAGAATTTGGTATAGTCAAAGATTTTTCTAGCTACCAATTTTTTATTAACACATGTAGTTACAAACTTCATGCATGCAAATGTGTGGCAATGCACAACTATTGTGTTTATTTCATTAAGTGAAGGGAACATGAAACATTTGACTAAATGTGCATCTCTGCTGCAGAAGTACAGCAGTCGGGTCTCCTTTTAATTTGTTTGACTCCATTCTATGGAATCCTGGAAGCCGTGGCTTGGTGTGGCTTGGTCCTTAGACTCCTATGCTGTGGTTCAGGAGAGTAAGTCACAGCTCTTTAACAGAGAAGTATGAGCACCACACAAGTTTGGAACTCCCACATTCTGTAGGATGGAGCCACGAGTGTTGGAGTGGAATCAAACAGCTGTAGCTGAAGATAATAATATTCCTGACTCTTACAACCAACTCATCTATTCACACTGATGAAGCTTGAGAGAAGAGGTCATAGGGAGAAATTTTAATAACCAGCAACTGCCCTATGAATGAGGCTGGAAGGGTGAATAGATTCAAGACTATGAAATTCTCTTGAATCTCCATCATGTAATAGAGCGCCCACTAGGCTTAACAGTTTTAATGCACAGATCAATTTTGCATTACCTCCTTCTGGCTATCAGTGCTCATAGAGGGATACTATAAAACATTCATAGGTCCAAGAATGCAAATTGAAGCAAAGAGGGAATCTTCGGTCTGTGGACAGACCCTCAGTTGAAATAGGTTTGTCAAATGAAGTTCTGGCAAGCATTTACTCTGCCTGAAACCTTATAAAAATTTCATTTTCATTTCATTGACGTCACCTCACCTATCTTATGACTGTGTGGGCTTTCAACATAAAATGGGCAAATATACTGTATGTATTAGGTTTTATTTCCAAAAAAATAATTATGTTAATTAAATTTTCAATATTTCAAAAGGGGCATGCATGGAGGTTTGCCATGAATTAATACAGCAAGACATAGACAGAGTTATCTCCAGCTGATTCAACAGCAAATAATAATGCTAGAAGAAACTTATTGAAGCAAGACCTCTCCTAATAACTATCATTTGGAAATACTTGTGGTATGGAACCAGTTCATTACTGGAATTACATCATTTCAGCAGATTGGGGGTGGTAGCTATGTTTGAACTGTGTTCATTTGTTGTGCCAGATTTAGATGAGAAAGGCACCTTTCCAGGTAGTTTTTGAAATGATGGCCATGTTAGTCTGTGGAAGCATGTCAAACTCTCAAATCCTGTGTAAGAGTCCCCAGGTAGCTTGAAATGGTTTGAAACAGTTTTTTTGTGTGTGTTTTGCTATGCCTGGTGTCTGATTTATCTCCATTAACTCTTTTGCACAGAGATTGTCCCATTTGTCCGATGTAGAGTACAGAGGGGTATGGTTGCCAAGAAATGGCATAAATCACATTGACATAGAAACAAATAAAAGTGCCCTTGATGTTGTATGTGACATTGTTGGGTCCTGTAATTTTGTTCCCAGAATAAATGTGGGGTCAGAGCTGGCATTTGTGCTTGTGGGCAGAGTTTAGTTCTCACCTCTGTTTCACTGCTGTGTAGTTTGTTGTGTGTTGATAGTTGCTTGAGACTGGGGAGTGGTCTGTAAGCAAGTATAGTTCTGCTATCAAGGGCTTGGAAGAGTGAAGTATTTTTGTCAAGAATGAGTTGGACATCAGTTTTTATGCAATGTGAGTAGTTTCAGTTATGGTCTGAAAGTGACAACCAGCAGGATTTGGTCATTTTCTCTTCTGAGTCTGTTTTACAATAGGTTGCTTCTGAGTTGCAAATTAATATTGATCAGTTAATTTGTTCTTTAACCATATTGGATAGGCATTGTAAGAAATATGTAAGAAATACATACATTTTGTAGATTCTTAAGTTTGACGTCACTACGATGTGGGTCTGAACAGATACGAATGTATCTGAGGGCCTGGCTGTAAATGATGGATTTTGTCATGTGTTCAGGATAGAAGCAGAAGGCATGCAGGTATGTATATCAATCAGTAGGTTTTTAATGCAGTGTGATACTGAAATGTCCCTGCTGTAACTTTACAGTGGTGTCTAGGAAATTAATACAAGGTTTACATCAAATATTGTTTGTATGGTGAATTGGGGAAGAGGAAAAAAATATAAAGCACTATGTGGCTACTTTTAAGGTACTCAAATGCTACCAATCCCTGTCTGTGTTCAGTTTTGAAGGGAATGTTTTTAGTTCTGTGGACATGCTAAGTTTAGGCAGCTGTTGCCTCTTTCATCTCCTCAAAGGCCATGACAATCCTTGGCCTACGTGGCTTTCCAGCAATGAAGGTAACTTGTTTCAACCAAAAAGAAGAAATTAAACTGGGAAAGTATGATTTTAAATATCAAGTGTTATTCTGTGATCCTGAAGCTCTCAAAAAATAAATGCCTTCATTGCTTAAATATGTTGTGTAGTGTTGTTTTCTATATTCAAGAGTAACAGCTCCTTTGCCACATAAGAACAGGACTATTATTCCAGACTAATGAAACAGCTTCCACAAATCAAACTAAACATGCCACACAATGTTTGAAATCTAGCAGTAAATCAGAGCTAGAGTAAGCCCACTGAATCAATGAAACATATGCCAGTGTTGACTCACAAAAGGCTCACTGATTCAATATGGCTACTCTGGTTATGTCTTACTACTGGATTTCTGCTGTAGGGGTCAGCAAACTTGGTTCTCCAGGTGTTCTTGGACTTCAATTACCAGAAGCCCAAGTCAGCACACTTGCTGATCAGGGCTTCTGGGAAATGAAGTCCAAGAACATTGGGAGAGCCATGTTTGCTGACCCCACCTAGATCATACTGATTGTTTTTTCCTGTAGTTGAGAATAAGAACATTGTCTGTCTGTCTGTCTGTCTTTCCTTCCTTCACCAATATAATTATATATTTATCAAGAAATCTATAGTTAAAAAAATTAATTTACAATTTTCTAGTAAAGATATATTGTTCGCTATATCAGGAAAGGTAGAATTATGTTCAGCAGTTGCTTCTTAAAAAGTGTTGATCAGAATCCAATGTGTGAATCAGAATGCATCTTTCATGAGAGGGAAAATAGTACAGTGGAAATGACTATTGTTTGCTTGGTTTTCAGTAAGTACTGTGTGTGCCAGCTTCAGGGAATTTCCTTGGAATAAGGACAACCAGAAGGAGAAATAGGTGTCTAAATGCAGTAACAAGATTTTTGTCAAGTGCTGCCCTAATTGGAGGTTCAGGGAACAATTCAGACCAGTGGTGTAATGGAGCCAGGGCTGACCAGGTCAAAACATTGGGCCCTTTTCATTAGCAAGGGTCGGGATGTTGCTCTCCTACCCTAACATTCCCCTAACACACAGCAACATTACATTGTTGTTGACTTTCTCAGTCATAGCATGAAGCATTTTGCAGGATTGTGTAACTGAATGTGCAACTCAATACATTAGAATTGATTCTGGTGAAAATGAAAACTAGTAGAACTGATTTCTTGGTGTGGATTAATATAACTGCTTGCATTTTTGGATACACATTGGAGGCATAGCTATGGGAATTGTAATCAGCACTGCCTATTCAAAATTCACCACTATATGCCTGCTTCATATTGCCAGCGATATTGCTTCATATTGTCAGTTAACTAACCTGACAACGCTAAGGACTAGTGGCCTTGGCAAAATCCACAGGGAAGGATAATGGTCCCCAAGTGGATTAAACCCCACGTGAATCCATCTTGATGGAGGGCAGCAGCTTCATCAATACTGGTCTGGGGATGAGGAGGACTTTGCATGCCAAAAGGGCTCAGGACCAGAAAGTGATTCGAGAAGCTTGAACAGTGGTGCGGGTGTCACGCTCCAATGCGGAAGGCAGATGAAAAGCCACAGCATTATATTCGCAGGAAAGTTCTCATGGCTGATCACCATGATGATTGCCAATATTCGGAATGGGATACAGCACAACAACAAGAATGTCTGCTTCAGATAGCAAAATGCCTTTGTGAGCATGACATAGGCCTCTTCTTGTTTCTTTCTATTATTCGGGAATCCTCATGAAAGGTTTCTATTAGAATCGAGTAACTGGTTTATTGAGGTTATCTATGCAAAGTGGTGGTTGGGAACCATGCTACTTTCTCTTTTAAATCTATTGTCTGCTAGTTGCTGCAAGATTTATGCATCTTCACATTTCATTTTTAACTAACAGAATTCTGAAATCATTGAAGTGTGTCATCAGCATTTGACTAGGTATGAGATAAACAACTGCAAAAGCAGCCCGGCTTAAAAACCATCTGGAACCCAAAGATCCAATGCAAATTCATACATCCCCTTTTTCTTCTTCATGGAAAATGGCGTATGCCTTTATTAGAATATTCAGAACAACACAGAGCAGGGAATGTAGGTTTTGCTATTTAAACAACAACAACAGACAGATGCTAGATACACAAGTATTCCTAGAACATGACTCAGCTTTTCCTTCAAAATCTGACTTGCTTCACTTTGTTGTTGTTAATAAGATTAGCAAAAGAACACCATGCACTTTCAGTGGGGTTGACAGGTGCTGGATTGGGAAATAATGGAAATGAGAAACATTGACAGCAAAACATCCTCCAGAGTAAGCTGTCCTTGAGCATCCTTTATTTTAAAGTCATGGGTTAAGAAACAATAAGAAAGACCACACCTTTCTTTTCTTTCCTTTTTTTGTAAATGATGCTGATAATGACAATAATTTTTCTTTCTTTCATGTCCTGATCAAACCCTGGACTACCAAAATGAAGCCACTTTTTTGACTTTGTCACTGTCCAAACTTAAGTCCTCATCAGTGCATGTTTCTGGCAGTCATCAGCAAACCAGTAAATGAGCCAGAGTCTGTATATCTCCACATTCACACAGTTTGTTGTTGTCTGCCATCAGCCGCCACTTGAGCCTGTTGGTCTTTCATTTAAGGACTCCAACCCTCAACCTATTCAGGGTCCTCCACAGGGAAGGTCACGTTCCTCAGCCATATCCTCCTTTAATGTTGTTCCTTGTCCAAGGAGCTCCCTCCTCCAGCTTCTAATTTGGTTTTGTTCTTGTATACCCTCAAGAATCTTTGTTCTTGCCATAAAGTTCTTCCTGAATCTGAGCCAGTGGACTTGTCAATGATGATGATGACGACGACAATGATGATGATAATGATAAAGAGATTGTTAAGACTTACCAACCGACAAGGCAGATATAGTAAGGATACCTTTCACTTACTAAGTTAGGCAAAAGTAACACTCCACACTTGACAGGTCTTGTACGTAATTTTTTTTAACCTTCTGTGTCAAACAGAAATCCAAGAGTGTTGGACAGCAAGTTGGAGAGGGGGGGAAGTGACTTCCTGAAAGAGAATAAATAGAAACCTCTTCTCCTTTGAGATATGATTTGGCCCTCTGTCCATCTATGCTTTTATTTTATTTATATGTCATCTTTCTCAATGAACTGGGGCCCAATATGGCTTGCAATACAGTTGGTGGTTTACACAGTGAATCAACTGCGACCCAAGGATTGCGCCCACAGTGTGGTAGTAAATTTTTTTGACAGTCCACCACTGCTCATTTTGCTCCTTCCATTACACTGGGGCCTCCAGCCCAGGTTGGTCTGGGGCGAGGCGGGGTTCAGCCATTGGCTGTACCCTGTGTGGCAGGTATTGTAGGTGATTTTAATCAGAATGGCCTGTTTAGTTATTTGGTTGGGGTCTTGGTTAATTTGGAATCTTGGACAGCACTATCACTTAGTGCCTCACAGATGTCAGATTAGTTTCAGACCTGGGGCAGCTGATCAGAAAGCTTTGCCAACTTCCTGGTCGCATGGCTTGGTCCCACTGCTGGGCACTGTGCTGGCCTGGCTGCAGAGCTTTTCTGCTGTCCCTATTATTTGGGATCCAAAATTCTCTGGTACTGACTTGAGTTATTATCTTGCAGTTAGTCCCCAGTGCAATAGTTTGCAACAACTTATTTTGGATTAATAAAGTGAACCATGTTTGAACCCATGTCATGTATCTGTCTCTTCACTCGGAGGTGGCACACAACAACCTATGTGTTCTCCTTGCTGTACAGGGTACTCTCAAAACTCTCCTCCAACATCACATTTCAAAGGCACCTATTCTTCTGCATTCAGCTTTCCTAATGATCCAACTCTCACAACCATACATTACAGTGTGTTAGAAACGTTTTACTAACAAAATACTGCTTTGATTGATAATGTCATCAGAGTTACATGGCATACATTTATGTTCCTGGACATGGATTTTTCTAATTTTGTTACTCTGCTTTCATTAAATTTAAATGCATAATAGCCACTATGCTATTAAAATATATTAGAGCAATTTAAAATCTTTCAATTCAAATAATCATACCAGATTGCCTTTAAAAAGAGGACAAAATAGCTGAAGGTCTGCCTGGCCCTAAATTAAAGGTCTTTGCTAACAAACTTAGCTTCTCTTAGCAAGGAGATCCAGAATGTAGGAGTAGTCTTGAAGAAGGTGTGCACGCTCTCTCTCTCTCTGCAGGTATGTGTTGGAGAATAGGTTCTTAAAGATACACTGCACTTGATCTTAGCCAAAAGGCTGAGAAGCAACTCCAGAGTCTTGGAGACACATTGTTGCCTGACCCAGTACCTGCTCCAACTTGAAACATCTAGTCATCAGAGGGCATTTATGTTAGTCTACTGTCATGCTCTTCTGTGGTTCTCAAAGGAAAGTTCCAAGGAACACCAATGTCAGAGAGACAATGCCCCTGTAACACTGGAGAAATCAAAACCATAGAACACATTCTCCACATCTGCTCTTTTTAGAGAGACATCTGGAACAAGTTCATATCTCTGCTGCTCTTCAGGTATTCTGGCCAGCCAAACAGCACATATACCTGCCGGCTGCAACCTGATGAAAGGTCCACAACACTACCAGGTTCTCCCCTGCAGCGTGTAAGAGCAGAAGAACACTCCTGACAGGTCCTTCAGTTAAATAAACTCCTAGCACTACATCATAGGCTTAGTAATAATTGTAACATTTTACTACTCAACTCTGTGCAGAAACACTCCTTTTTAAAATATATTTTAAGTACAGTATCGTCATTTTAAACTTCTATTTTTTGTGCTGTATTATGCTGTTCTTGGACTGTAATAAATATTGATTGATTTGATCGATCCATCAACCGATTGATCAATCTTTTTGTTGTTGTTGTTGTTGTTCAGTCGCACAGTCGATTCCGACCCTCTGCGACCCCATGGACTACTGTCCGCCAGGCACTCCTGTCCTCCAACATCCCCCTCAACTTGCTCAGCTCTGTGTCCATTATCTCTACAATACCATCTAGCCATCTCATCTTGGGCCGTCCCCTTCTTCTTTCTCCCTCGACCCTACCAAGCATCAAGGCTTTCTCAAGTGAATCCTCTCTTCTCATTTGATATCCAAAGTACTTTAGCTTCATCTTTATTATTTGACCTTCTAAGGAGCAGTCAGAGTTGATTTCTTCTAAGATTGACCTATTTGTTCTCCTCGCTGTCCAGGGGACTCTCAAAACTCTCCTCCAACACCACATCTCAAAAGGCATCTATTATTCTGCGCTCAGCTTTCCTAATGGTCCAGCTCTCACAACCATACATTGCCACAGGGAATACCATTGCTTTGACTATGCGAATTTTTGTTTTCAATGTGATGTCTCTACTTTTCACTATGTTCCCCAGGTTTCTCATTGCTTGCCTCCCAAGAATCAGTTGCCTTTTTATTTCATGGCTGCAATCCCCATCTGCAGCGAGCTTTGATCCTAAGAAAGTAAAATCTGTCACTGCTTCTACTTCTTCCCCATCTATTTTCCAGGGACTGATAGGGCCTGTTGCCATTATCTTGGTTTTCTTGATATTGAGTCTCAAGCCAGCTTTTTCACTTTCTTCTTTCAACCTAATCAGGAGCTTCTTTAGGTCCTCCTCACTTTCTGCCATGAGGGTGGTATCATCTGCATATCTCAAATTGTTGATGTTTCTCCCAGCAATTTTGATCCCAAATTGTGATTCCTCCATCCCTGCATTGCGCATTATGTGTTCTGTGTATAAGTTGAATAAGCAGGGTGACAAAATGCAGCCTTGTCTTACTCCTTTTCCTATTCCAAACCACTCTGTCATTCCATTTCCTGTCCTAACTGTTGCCTCTTGATTCATGTACAGATATCTCATGAGGCCTATAAGGTGTTCCGGTATTCCCATCTCTTTAATTACTTGCCACATTTTGTTGTGGTCGACACAGTCAAAAGCCTTAGTGTAATCAATGAAATGCTAAGGAGTGCTGTTGGAGACACGTCTCTAAATCTAAAAGGGATGATCAATCTTAAAGATACCCAAATCAAATAACGCTGTGGATTGACATTCCTCTACCCTTTCATCCATCCCTTTTAGATTTAGAGACGTGTCTCCAATGGCACTCCTTAGCATTTTTGCTTCCTTTTTGTTTCCTGTTGTTTGAGGACATTCCTCCTGCAAATCCTTACTTACCCTGTAGTCACAGATGGGCAAGGAAGAGAAAAGAACTCCCTTGGGCTTTCAGTAGAGTTCTTGCACTGAGAGAAGAAAATTTCATGCAAAAATAGAGAGCTGTTTTCAAGCAAAAGTCCTTGTCATTTTCCTGCAAAACTGCACAACTTGCAGATTGCACAAATTGTGCAAATACCCATAAGCATTATTTAAATATTTAAACCACAAATGAGAGTTTAACCATCACCCAGTGTTTCTGTGCTTTCTGTATGTGTGTGCACTCATGAGTCTTGTGTCTCAAAGGGATAGGCAACAAGAGACATTTGTTACACAGATTTCAGAGGACTCAAGGGTGGGAAGAAGTGTTCTTTGTTTCATTCTTGGCTGGAGGCAAGAAATCTCCCAGGCTCTTGTCTTGTCATGTTGAGACAGCAATAGTCAAGAAGAAGGGGAATTTAGCAAGTAATCTTGATATCCCTAACTGACAGTCCTTAGGCAAAAAAGACACAGTGAAAAAATTCCTCAGTTTATCAGTGCACAACTTTAGATGGTAGCTGGTGACACATAGCTGTTCAAAGTAGTTAGATAATCCTCTTATCAGTCAATAAGTACTGTCATGGAAATTCAAGGAATGTGTTACATTTCTTTGAATTATTTTTCATACATTTAGTTATAATGTAGTTTGATAGTTTTAAAGGTTGAGAAAGGCTAGCTTTGAAAGGGAAATGTGTCAATGATAATAGACATACCAAGCTGCATTCCAGAGATGCCAAGTCACTAAGCACAGATGTCACCAGAAAAACACCTGTGAAATCCCTGAGCATGCATATTTGCATATGAAGGGAAATGAGCTGGAATAAACTCACAGTTCATGGGACAATAACCTTTTAAGAAGTGGGGAGGAAACCCTCCTACTTCTAATGGAAGAAGTACTTTCACTTGTCACATTTCAATTTTGACAGGAACCTTTGCACTCTCACATAAGGGGAGTGGTAAAAGGACATAGTTAGCATCCTGGGACCCACACCAGGAGTAGAACACCTGTGGGGAAAAACTTACATCATTGTTTATGGAAAAACACCTGTGAGGGTACATCATTCCCACATGATTGTCATTCTTAAGGGAGGAAAAGAGCGCCAAAATGTTATAAAATCCCTACAGTTTAGACACTTAAAAGGACAATTGGAGGAACAATTCTCAAATCAGCAAGAGCCCTTGTCACTCCAGACATCTGATAAAGAACATCAAGATGGGAGGTTAGGAAGATGTGGAAATGGGAGTCTGTGTGCCCATGCTCTAAGACTTTACTAAAATCAACCAAGGCAATGGTCTTAGTCTCTGAGGGAAAAAATGCATCTTTTAGGGAAAGTTAGCATTTTGTTATTTTATTAGAATGTAAGTCTAGAGTAGATTTAGAAGTCCAACAATGGACATGTTAGATTTTAGACAGAGAAAAGTATTTTTAATTAGGTATCTTGCTATGATATGCATATTATTTTGCATATGGATAATTTCTATGCTTCTGCAAATAAAGAATTAAAAGGACATAGCGAGCTTTGTCTTTGATCCAGGAAGAGAAGGAGGGAGCAGTACCATTGCCAAGATCAGAGGTCCATGTAGCTGAATTTCTGGCTACATTTAGATATGTGTTTAACCTTGAAGAAGAGTGGGGTGAGAGACAGAGTGGATTTTTATAAAAAGACAATTGTTTGGGACCAGATAAGGTTGCCAGGGCAATTCTAAGGATGAGATGGCACCTGCAAACCTAACTAGGCTTGGGAACCTCATTTGCCTCGCTGTTGCATCCTTTGAAGGTAAAAATAACTTTTAAGGCAGTTCCCATAAGCCGGGTCCACTCTGTTTCTCTGGTTGGAGAGTGCTGTTTAAATATGACAGTTTTGCAGCCAGCTACCAGAACTTCAATTTTGAAGCATACCCAGCATAATCCAAGGACCCCTGTGTATGTGCAAGAAGGGGTCCATCCATGTGAAACCCTGATGTAGAGGCACACGTGTGCATGTCTTAGCTCTTACAAGTACCAACCTGCTATTTCAAACAGCAAGCTTGCAAGAAAGTATCAAAGACATCCATTAGCTAGTACCATTCCTGAGAATTCCTCTTTTTTTTCTTCTGAATTGAACTGATCCACACATTTATTTATGTTTGTTTCTGTTCAAAATACTTATGTCCCACTTTTCTCTTGAAAAGGACCCAAGGCAGTTTACAGTATTAAAAGCTAAGAATAAGAAATTATTACAGTATTTTAAAAAGAATTAAACAAATATAACATTAAAACAAATGGTTAAAAACAATTCTAGAAACACAAACACAAAAATCTCATTCTACAAACCCTGTTAGGTGTAGCCATATACCTAGTTTATTAAATATGTGTATTCTCTATACCTAAATATATATGTGTGGGATTATATTCAATATAGTCTTCCCATATCTCCTCTTAAAAGGGCCTCTTAGCAGACACAGACGCTGCTTTATGCTCAGCCCTGGCCAAGAGGATTAATCCTAGCATAACTTCCCTTGACCCTGGAAATTTCCTTAATCTATGGCTACATTCATTCTTGATACTTTGGCCCTTTTTGGGTAGGCCAGAAAAACATCCTGTTGTGACCATCCTGTTGTTCCCCCAAACCCAGCTGCAATGACCTAACCTAGGGATGTGAATCATACTGGTTTATATCAATCTTTCATGTGCACTACATATGGGTGTAATGCCTATGATAAGGCCTCTGATCACGTGCTAGTCATGCAACCTATTTCTGCTGTTAGCCAATCAGCTACTTACAGACATGTATATGCTTAACCAATCACAATGCTCTGAGACTGTGTATGTTTTAACATGGAATCAATAAATATGGTCAGCTCAGCCATTGATGATGAACATGATGAGCATGGGGAGTTGGCTGTAGCTGAGCTAGAGAAAGAATCTCTGTGCCCATTTTCCTTCAGTTAGGCACTCAAGCACCAATAGAACACCTTCCTGAGATTAACGCTCCTTGCCTGCTCGTGGAAAGATGGACAAGGGGCCATGGAAGGGAATTTGGGAGTAGCAACATAGAAGGCTCTCTTTCTCATGTTCCTCATCAAATGTTGTGGGGATGGTGGGACCAAGAGAAAACCCCTGAAAGTTGATTCTTATAGTCCTCCAAAGAGTGTGTATCTTCAGAATTGTGCATATTTGAGAACTTTGCCATGACACAGAGATAAAACATTGCCAAAAAAAAAGAACTAGTGCAGGAGATAGAAATTTAGCTCATTGGTCTCTTTCTTTAGTTGACAGAAGATACTAACCTAGGCTGTTGCCCTCAGACCTGGCAAAGGATGTTGCCCATTGGAAAATCTTGACCAAATATAATATATTTATAAATATATTATTTATAAATATATTATAATATAATAAGACACTTTCACAAGGAATTTCAAAGCCCAATGGGATTGCTTGCCTCCACATGACAGTGAGATGTGGAGCACAATCTAGTCTCAGCAAGATCTCCATAATTTTCACTCTCTCTTTCCCTGTCCCCTACCCTCATTCCTCCATTCAGGATACAGATCAATCACAGAACAATCAGGGGATTTTTCTCTGAAGATTCAAACAAACCAATGTTACCTTGCCCTCCTGCCTCCATGGTTCCCAAAACATGATGTCAAAAGCTAGATGCAAACAGATGTTTTAATAACCTTAGCTTCAATCAACAGATAAATGTGACTGACCAGGAGAGCCCAGGAGAACATCCAGGGATATGGACACATCACTTTCCACTCAGAACATGCTAGTTTCTTCACCATGTGTTTAGTAAAGTCCAGTCCTTGGAATTGGAAACAGTCCAACTATTCACACCAGAGTTATGTCCTGATGAGACGTCGGGAATGACGCACCTCTCCTTACCGTTGGCAGCTCCCCTGTGGCCAGAGCATGTCCCCACTTCTCCCTCTGGGAAATAGCTCTTCTTGGTGTCTCTCTAGACTTTGACATTTGCCCCAGTGAGATTGTAATTGAAGTAAAAATTCATTCTCATTCTCTCTTTGGCCTGTCATTGGCACCACAGGATACATAAACCTCTCAAGGGACAAGAATTATTATTTGGTGGTTTCTCATGCTCACATGTAAACAGGAGATAACTTCCTTGGCTTTGTCATTGGTCAAACCTAAGTACTCATTGGTAGATGTTTCTGGCAGTAATTGGCACACCAGTAAATGAGCCGGATTCTGTGTATCTTCACATTCACACAGTATGTTGTTGTCTGCCAGCAGCCCCCACTTGAGAATGTTGGTCTAACATTTAGGAACTCCAACTCTCAGTCTACTCAGAGTTCTCCAAGTGACGTACAGGAGTTGTGTTCCTCAACTATATCTTCCTTTAATGTTGTTCCTTTTCCAGTGAGCTCATTCTTCCATCTTCTAATTTGGTTTTGCTCTTGTGTACCTTCAAGAATCGTTGTTCCTGCCATAAAGCTCTTCCTGGATATGAACCAGCAGACTTGTGGCTCAAGTCCATTCTGAGGATGCCACTATGCATTTTGGCTCATTAGCAGCAAACTGAGAGAACTGAGGATTTATAACTCTTCATTTCACATGCAGAGTTGATGGGAGTGAGGATAAAAGGGGTGGGGCCTGGATATTCTTCAGCATTTGGTATAAGCAAACCATTTCATACCTGAAAAGAGCTGAAGAAAACCTTGATACTGAATATTACCTTGCCTAATATGAGGAAACAAAGACATGTAAACTGAATGTTTATCCCAAGGTTTCTGCACTTTTACCTGCTAAAGCCAAGTCTTCCAGTCAGCAGAAATCTTACTTATTAAAGTCTAATTATCATATCATATCACGCACACCCACAAAACAAATAATTGTTGTGATATCACCACCACCACTCAAAAAATAATGGGGAAAAGACAATGAAAGCCAAGACATTCATATCAGATGTACTATAAATACTTAATTATAATACTGTAAGCTCCATTTGATTGGCAGAAAGCCCAGTGGAAAGAGCAATCTGCCAATTAAGCAATGATCCCCAATTATTGCAGGCTCAAAAGAGGATATTGTTCCAAAAATGTTCTCTTTCATTTCATGAATTACTTTTAAATAACTGTTGTAGAAAGCATTTCGATACAGCTTCTTCTTTTTTAAAAGAAAAGACAGATTTATGAAGGCAAAGATTAACCAACTTGGCTAAATCAATAGAAGATAAACGTTGCTATAGGTGAACATGGGACAAGTCAACACAATTGCATTCTATTTTAAAGCAAGAAAAGCTATATTGCATACATTAGAATGTGAAAGTAGCCTTTGGGGGCCAGTCCAAACTTAAATTGCACATAATCCAGAAGACAAAATGTTCAGTTTATAAGATTTGCATGAAAATTGTGGATCTGATCCAGCCAGGGCTTCAACTAAGTGGATTAGTCTCATTTCAGATTCTGTCAGACTCAGTCAAAATGAACTAGAGTGGCCCAGCTGAAAAGAAACCGGATGTTATTCTACCCTACCTGGATAACTGAATTCAGCCCAAGTTTGTTTGTTAGATTTACATCCTGCTGTTCTGCCAAATAAATTGGCTATGAACTGATCTAACTGTAATAAAATTCAAAGAGAAACAAATGAGTTTAAAAAATGAAAACAGTTTAAATATTCAATAAGATAAAACATGAAATAACTGTACTCGACCAGTTAAAAATATTTTCCAAGCAACCTAAGTCCTGCCTGAATCATTGTCTTTTGATAAAAGGAGAATAGGAACAGGTTTAGCAGGGAGCTCCAGAGCTTGGGAGCAGTCCTTTCTGGTTTAATGATCTTAAGGTGGCATTTGTGACTCTCTTCCTCTCCTGTTTATTCTTACAACAACCCTCCCTAGTTTATTCTCACAAGTAGCTCAGGCTGAGCACATGGGACTGGCCAAGTCAACCCAGGGGTTTCAGGGTCAAGTGCCGATTTGAAGAAAATCTCCCTGAGTCCTCTTGCCCTACTGATAACATGATACAGTATTGCCTCTTGTGAATCCCCACTAAATGTAATTTGAGAGATGGACAAAGAAGACACCTCCTCCAAAGATCTCAATGTCAAGAAACCCTCACAAAGGTAGCAAGATATTTCAAGTGGCCTAATCACATACCATACATGGTTATATAAGTCATAACTAGCAGCCAATTAAATACATTTAACTCTAAACTTCCATGGAACATGAAAGCATGTTTTTTCCTTTCCTCCAAAGCAATACTACACCAAAGGCTCTCAGTCTTTCATAGGTTATGTCCTGCTAATCACACTTTCAAAAAATCCAGATTGCACCCTGAGAGAAGCAAGATCTCACATTTTTCAAGAAGGTAGGCAGTCTGTTAAAATATTGATTTACTGCAAGTTTTAAAATTTGCACTACCTTGTTGGGAGCAAACACAATGAAACAAGAGCCACAATGCCAAACAGCAACTGAAAAATGTAAGAATACTATGGACAATAGTTATTAGTGCTATGCAAGGATGGTTCATGATAGGGGCAAAGAAATGCCCCACAAATTTTGAGATGGGGCATTCTCCGCCATCCTGGTACTCAAGCTTCCCTTGTGCTATGAAAACTATAGAAAACAAGGATGATATTTTTTAGAAAATAGTAGTGATAGGAATAAATGTTATTGCTTTGGCCAAAACGAACAAAAACAAGAATAATAATACCATAATGTATCATTAGTAAAAATAATACCATTATGAAACCTCCACATCTTAGCTAGATTGCTTCTGCATCTTTCCAGAGGTATGCACATCACTGGTTGAGAGTCATTGGGTAGATCATGCCCAATATGGGCCTTTTTAATGAACCTTAATTACCTACCTGAATCCAGGTGAAAGAAACCTTTTTCAAATCCCTTGAAAAATATATGATGAAACTGAAATGTGGTTGAGTTTAGAAGTTCTTCAGTTTCACCAAAAGGTTAGAATATTGCCTATAGACACATATACTCTCTCAACATCTAGTGGACTTATTCTATAGTTATCTCAAAATGATTGTTGTCCCTTTAAAAGCAACAGGACATTAAAAGGTTTAACTTGGGCTAGATCATGCTCATAGTTTGTAACATGCCATAGCATTCTGAATTGCCTTGCGCCTAACAGTTAATGTGGTATAACTCTTTTGTAATTCTCAGAGGTAAATTCAATCATGATAAGATATGGCATGCCCTCTAAAATGTTCGTCACTCAGAAGGAAAGCAGACCTAAGTACAAACAGAACTAATGAATTTTGTTTAATACTGGCTATCTTTGAATGGCAGTTATGACAGACAAAGATAATGCAAGGAAGCATCAAAGAAAGCTATTTTATGAAAATAATATATTGGAGCATCACAGTCACACATCACTAAGGAGTTTTCAAAGTGGGCTGTGTTTTTCTCCCACAGTAAGCAACTGCTTATTTCATGGTTAAAAGTGGCAAATTTCATAGCACATTTTCCGAAAAAGCACAGAGGAGGATGGCTGAAAATTAACTCAACTATTTTCTGGTGTTCTAGAAGAAGCCTAACAACACTAAGTAGAGTTTAATTAACCTATAATAACCTTACAATAGCTGATGTTGTTGTTGTCGTCATTATCACTGTACCACCATCTTCAGTGCTTGATAAATGTATATAATATGTGTTAATTCAAGTCCTTTCACTGAAAGAACACATGAGGTTCATCCCACCATATGCACATGTATTAGCAGGGATAGGTAAATTGTCTGCTCACAAATACTCCTCCATGACTATGATCTCCAGTGGCCACAGCTACCTCTATCATCTTGGAAAGCCAAGTTTGAGGAACCTCGATCAAGATCATGAAAGATTTTTCTAAATTTTTGGCCAAGATTTATGTGGACGTTTAGTCTCATCCAATCATGTTTCTCTCAGAGAATCTGCACTGCATCTTGTTCCATTCCTTAAGTAATCAAACATCTCATGCCACATTATCTCAGCCAATGAGAGCCACATGTACAATAACATTTGGTATTTAAAAATGTTTACAAATGTTAAACGAAAGCTTAGAATAACTAATCAAAATAATCAAAACACCAGTAGTCTATAAACCATATTTCAGAACCATATTTTAGAACTTGAATCCCTCAGCCAGTTGTAATCAATGCAAACCAATTAGCCAGAATCCTACAGGCCATTTCTGCCAGCATAATTGCAATGGCATAGATTGCAGCTACCAATAGTACTAGTTAACGGGTAGCTGCTTATATTTCTCACTGCCTTCCAGTTGCATTATTGGCTTCATGGAAAGAAATACAAGATGTGGTTCTGAATTAGCAACAATTCACTATTGTAATTTATGTCACAGGACTTAGGTAGGTAGGGCACCCTTGCTCAAAATCCAGTCATATCCATGTTTAGGGTTTGGTGCTCATCTCCATTTACAGACAAAGAGCCAGCACTGTCTGCATCTGCAGATGTTTATGTGGACATGTGGCAGGCATGACTAGACACAGAATAGTTTACCTTCCCACTGAAATGGTCCCTATTTATCTACTTGCAATTTCTTGCTGTCAAACTGCTAGGTTGACAGGAGCTCACTCTGTCATGCAGCACTCTGGTCTCAAACTGCTGACTTTCCAATCATCAAGTTCAGCTTCTTAACCACTAAGCCACTGCAGTCCCATCACAGTACTTACACCAGTGTAAATAGCCAATAGGATTCTAGCCTTTAAGCTGACATCAGCACACCAAAATAGAAGTGTGGCACATTCTCCTTTAAGCAGAGTTTGTGACTGAATATGCATTAAAATTAATGTAGGTCAAGTAGCATTTATGTAAAGGGTATAAATATAATAATGAGCAGACTTCGTGCAGTGCGAACAAAATGCCAGTGCTTTTAAAGAGAGCAAAATAAACAAGGAGATGGGGTGATGCTAACAAGTTTGGGAAAATTGTGGTTAGGTGGAATGAGTGTGTATATCAAGAGTGAGCAAAGTGAAGTCCACCAAAGACATATAGTTTTCAAGACTGTTTCAAGTCTCGCAGGTTCTACAAATAACCCCTTGTCATATTTTTAGAACAAATATAGATTTTTCTGCTCTCAGAGTAGCAGTTTTTAATACAGAGATAGGTCCACAGGATTACTCCAAATCAGAAATGGATTCTGCTCCTTCCTTTGGGGATGGGGGAGGAGAATGCTACATTGGATCATTTCCTGGTTTAGAGCAGCCCATGGGGAATTGACACCCACGTCCACAAAAGTTGTTTGTCTTGGTGTACGGAAGCACTTCTACTATTAGGACTATTAAATACTTGACAACATTTTTGACTAATGCTGGAGAAGCTGCCATGATCTAATAGCAGTGTCTGTTAAACCTCTTTCTGTCACTACTGCTATCAGTTTTTTGGGAGACACATTCACACCTATAGATATCTTCCTTTTCTCAACTTCCATGTTCACTCTGTGCCCAGCAATGTAGGTTCATTCATTCATTCATTCATTCATTCGATTTGTATACCGCCCTACTCAGTACAACCGAGTAGGTTTTATTGCTCCAGTAACAGCAGTAATTTATTTGCATTGGACATTAATGCCACTTTGTGTTATACTTACCAACCCCCCCCCCCCCAAAAAAAAAAAAAAAGCTTTCTGTTTCACACTGGAGCCCTAGTCTGAGATTCTACCTTGAAATATTTACCAAAAGAGAAAAAAACAGAAAACTTAGCAGAAGACTTCCCTTGCCACTGGGACTTGATAAGAACAGAAAACTTCTAACTATCTGAGAAGAGCATGAAAAGTTCCTATAAAAATGCTTTAAAATAACCTTTAAAATAAGTTTTGATAGTAATTAGAAAAAAAATACTCACTGGGACTACCCACTGCGTTATCTTTGAAGAGGTTAAACTCATTAGCATATAAGTTGCGTATCTTTACTATTTGACCTTCAGGGAGCAGTCAGGGTTGATTTCTTCTAAGATTGACCTATTTGTTCTCCTTGCTGTCCAGGGGACTCTGAAAACTCTCCTCCAACACCACATCTCAAAGGCATCTATTCTTCTGCGCTCAGCTTTCCTTATGGTACAGCTCTCACAACCATACATTGCCACCGGGAATACCATTGCTTTGACTATGCGAATTTTTGTTTGCAATGTGATGTCTCTACTTTTCACTATGTTCCCCAGGTTTCTCATTGCTTGCTTCCCAAGAATCAGTCGCCTTTTTATTTCATGGCTGCAATCACCATCTGCAGTGAGCTTTGATCCTAGGAAAGTAAAATCTGTCACTGCTTCTAATTCTTCTCCATCTATTTTCCAGGGATGATAGGGCCTTTTGCCATTATCTTGGTTTTCTTTATATTGAGTCTCAAGCCAGCTTTTGCACTTTCTTCTTTCAACCTAATCAGGAGCTTCCTTAAGTCCTCCTCACTTTCTTCCATTAGAGTGGTATCATCTGCATATCTCAAATTGTTGATGTTTCTCCCAGCAATTTTGATCCCAGATTGTGAGTCCTCCATCTCTGCATTGCACATTATGTGCTCTGTGTACAAGTTGAATAAGCAGGGTGACAAAATACAGCCTTGTCTTACTCCTTTTCCTCTTCCAAACCACTCATGAGGTATATAAGGTGTTCTGGTATTCTCATTTCTTTAATTACTTGCCACATTTTGTTGTCATTCACACAGTCAAAGGCCTTGGTGTAGTCAATGAAACAGAAGAAGACCTTGTTTCTGATATTCCTTTGTTTTCTCCATGATCCAACATATGTTGGCAATATGGTCTCTAATTCCTCTGCCTCTTCGAAACCCAGCCTGCACTTCTGGCAATTCTCTCTCCACGTGCTGCTGAAGTCTATCCTGTATTATCTTGAGCATCACTTTGCTAGCGTGTGGGATGAGCACAATTGTTTTATAATTTGAACATTCTTTGGCATTACCCTTTTTTGGGATTGGAACATAAACTAATCTTTTCCAATCCTGTGGCCATTGTTGTGTTTTCCAAATCTGCTGGCATATAGAATGCAATAATTTGATTACATCATCTTTTAGGGCTTTATAACGGCTCAGATCAACCAATGAGCTGGGGTCACTGTACCACCAGGACCCCATCCCTGCCCCACCAGCCATGTTTTTATATTCTTCCTAAAAGACAGCAACTCTGTCTGGAGACGGAGCTCAGTTGGCAAGAAGTTCCATAGGGCCAGAGTGGACACAGAGAAGGCCCTCCTTCTGGTGCCAGAGAGATACGCCTCTCTGGCTGATGGAACAACTAGAGAGCCTCTCCGGTTTGCTCTGGTGGGATGGACAGATGTTCTTGGGGTGAGGTTGTCTCTTAAGTATCCTGGCCCATTACCATGTAGGGCTTTAAAGGTAATTACCAGCACCTTGAATTGCACCCAGAGACAAACTAGCAGCCAATTTAATACCTCCCTTATTTCACTAAGTCTAGAAAAAGAAGACTGTGAGATACATTCGTATGCCTCATTGTACTCTGCATGATATGAATTGGAAAATAAAGCTTAGAATTGCAGAGCTCATGGAACCTGAGCTCAAATCTCAGAAGAAGCAAAAAACCCACTGCTAAAGCAAGACTGACTGGTCTGCTTAAAACATCCAATGAAGGAGAGTCCACCACTCCCTAAGATAATTTGCTTCACTGTCAAACAGTTCTCAATATAAGGATTTTCATCCTGGTGATCAGTAAGAAATCACTTCTTCAAAATTAGATCCATTACTTCATGTCCTACCCTCTGGAGCTGTAGAAAATAACCCTTGCACCATTTCCCACATGACAGCCTTTCAGATATTTCCTCAACTGATCTTCATATGGCATGGTTCCTGTTAAGTTATACTTAGCAGCAGCACGATACAGCAGGGTAGGCTTTTAGGCAAATCTTAGTTTGAATGCAAGTTTTCCCAAGCTTTCTCCCTGTTTAGCCCAGTCAATGAATACACTTGCACCAAATGCTTAGAAAAAGAACAAAATATTGTTTACTCACTATTAGGTCAGAGAAATATACTATGTGGTCAGGATTTTTGTTGCGATTGTTTTTAGAAAGACATAAAGTTAGGTCTTTAAAGTCTTTTAGGCCTGCCTTGTGGCCCGCAAAATGGAGGAGTTCAAAAGGCAAAACACAAGGGAGATAAGGACAGAGCATGCAAAGCCTTAATATATGCAAAAAGGTTAAATGACCCCATAGGAGTGGGAAGACAGGAAACTTTCCAATTGGCTACTTAGGGGGAAACAGTCTAAAACAACTTCCTTTAGTTTAGGGTAGTATTTCTGTCTCTATGGTTGTTGTGCTAACACTCACTGCATGCTGGGGTTGCACTACAATGCTCAACAGTTCCCAGATCTTTTATCATTCTGGTTGCCCTTCTCTGGACATGTCTATTCTGAGCATCCTTTCTCTATCATGGTCAGCAGTCTTCTCACTTCCTCTTTTATTCAACTTGTACAAGGTTGGTATATATGTTAATTGTGTGGGGAAAACATAATCAAAGTAAAATGTTCATTAGCTCTGCCTTCTGTGCCACCAGGTAGTAATTTTCCATCCTCTCTATGCATCTGATCTACTATCTCCCTTGTTTTGTTCCTTTTCTTGCTTTCAGAAAACAAAACAAAAAACTTCTTGTTATTTTTAACCTCTCTTGTTAGTCTGAGCTCATTTTGACCTTTAGTCTCTCTAACCTTCTCTCTACTACCATCCTGTCCTCTATGATTGTCTCTTCAGTATTTATTCTTAAGAAACCCATCCACTATGGACCTTCCTTACTTGAAACATTCCTGACTATGGGCTTTTACCTACTGTTATTGAAATCAGCTTTCCTGAAGCCTAAAGGTCATGTTACACAGTTCTCAGCTTTCTCTTAGAATAACATATCCTAAGACAGTGGTGGAGAACCTTTTAGAGACCGAGTGCCCAAACTGCAACCGAAAACGACTTATCATAAAATGCCAACACAGCAACAGGGGGAGAAGGAAATGTTTCCATTGGACTGCTGGACAAAGGGGTGGGGTGAACTCTGTGGTGGGGGAGGGAGGAAGCATTCCCATTGGGCTGTTGGGCAGAGGGGAGGGGCAAACTCTGTGCTGGGGTGACTGCACAGGTGCCCACAGAGAGGGCTCCGAGTGCCACCTCTGGCACGTGTGCCATAGGTTCGCCAACACTGTCCTAAGAGGATATGGTCACTTTCGTTCAAGAGGCCCACTGCTTTCACCATGTCAATTGTCATTTAGGACCAAGTCCAGGGCAGCTGATTCCTTTCCACCTTCTGGAAAATAAATTTGTCAGCAATGGAAGAATTTGAAGTCCTGGCTATGTTGGACTTCAAACAGATAGAAGTGTAATTGAAGTCTCATGCCATTATGATCTCACATATCTTTCTTATCTTTGAAAGTTTGGTAATTTGATTAAGGAAGGCATAATCTAGATCAGCTTTTCTCAAACTATGTTCTGCGGAACACTGGTGGACTTCAATTCCCAGAAGCCTAAGTAGGTACATTGGCTGATCAGTGCTTTGGGGAATTAACTTAGGCTTCTGAGAATTGAAATCCAAAAACCAAAGATTGGGAAACACAGAGTCTAAAGTTGGTTAGGTCATCTGTAGCAAATGCCCCTCAGTGATGTTACATTTGGTTCTCACACCCAAATGTTTCTGACTCGTGTTTCATGCTGCAGGTCATGAATCCCCTGACAGTCCTATGTTTACATATACATGCTACTCCTTCTCTCACCTTTTTTATCCTATTCCATTTTAATAAGTTGTGTACCACCTTCCCACTGCATCATTGATACTGTTTCCAATATTTGAGTGCTTCCTGGCTTGTTTTAAACCAAATTAATTGCTATGCATGGTGGGAGCTCTCCAAATGAATCAAAATCAAATTGCACCATTTCTAAAAGATGAGTCTCCATCCCCTGTTTCTTTTCCCTGCTTTGGAAGTGGAAGGACACAAACTCACACCCGTTATATTTTATCTTCTACAAAACCATTTTGTCCTAAAACAATAAAGGGAAAGCCTAACATCTGTGTTCAAGTGTAAAACATTTTGGGAAAATACATTTGCTACATAGATGAAACTGCAGCATCTAACAATATCTGCATTCAAGAAAATGCCATTATTTTTTGTGATATCTCTAAAACAAAGAGTGCAGCGGGAAAGCAAGATGTGAAATAAAGAGTGTGTAAAATGTGAGGAATAGGAGGAGCTTGGCATTTAAGATTAAACCCATAGAACAAAAATATCTATAAGACATTTTATAAGTATACACATAAATAAAATGAAATCAATTGTCTGGAAGAGGCAAATGTATACATTTTCTTAACTGCAAATTCTATACTGCTTTGACCTTCTTAGTGGATTATCTGATTCATGGTATGCAAACTGAAAAGCACAAGCGTTTATTTGACTGCTTATAGATTTTTTTTCTCAAAAGCCCCCCAAATTTCAGGCCACAGCAGTTTGATCAGAAGAAATTGAAGATAAATCCTGCTCTTTGCCAAGTAATGTAAAATTGAACTTTTTAATGCACTAGGAAGGGAAAAGATCTTATCTTAATAGAAGATAAGACCTTTTGCCTAAAAATATGGACAAGAAAATAGAAAATAGCCATAGGAATATGTCTTCACTTCTCTCATCCTCACTAGACCACTATGCTTCTGCAAAGACAAAACAGGATTTTATTGTACTCTCAATGAGTATATTTTGCATAAAATGAGATAATAAATAAAATTATAAAACAATAAAGTTGCTTTATTTCATGGACATTGATAATTTTTAAGCCTTGGATGGGTTGTCTGTATCATTCTTAATAATAAGCCAATCATTCTATGCCATAGTTGCATGCATATGGAATCTTTAATAAAACTCCTTGTCTTCCTCATGGGAGGAGATAAGGAATCTTGAAATATTGCCAATTCTTAGAATGAGTTTTTCATTATGTTAGGATAGCTAAAACAATGAGGACAAGGAATTCAGCAACTATTCTCCATATCTCCAAATAGCTGTTAAGATGATGATTCCCATGCCCTGAGCAGATGTTTTGATTTCAGCCAGCATCAATATTCTTAACATGTGCACAGTTTGTGTCAGTTTTTGTGACTTTGTTTCTACATTCTAAATTGTGTAGTTCTTAGCATGCTTTTCTGATGATTGATAGCTTTAAACGTTGTGTTCTAACACAGCAATCCTAACACAAACATATGCTAGCTGTAGGAGTTTCAGAATACATGGCAGCATCTTGTGCTGGCAGAAGTCCCTTTGTGTCAGTCAAGTTTATGGTGGCAGAGGCCCCTTCTACTGGCATAAGAACATGATGGCAGATCTGTTCTGCTGGTAAAATAGCAAAAAAACAAAAAACAAACAGAGAGTAGAGAAGGGCTAGAGTGAGGAAGGAGACAAGATAATATCAGATCCAAACCGCTTCTAGCCCAAGGAAAAAGCCACTTCTGCTGTCACCAGTTACCCTGAAGCAAATGGCCCCATGTTATTTCTAGTGTTCTTGCACTGAGAGATGTTTAGATTTAGCAAAATGTCACCTGGCCTTGTATCATCTCAGCTGGCCTATAGCAATCAAGGCTGCATGGGATTGCATTCTTAATTCACCTTGATCACTGGCTTTTTAAAAGATGGATTATAAATCTCTTAATCAATGGATAAAAAGTAATTAGCCAACATTTAAATGTGTGAGAAAGTAGTTACATTATAGTTGCCACTTAAAAGTAATTGATTATTGTTTTATTTCTCAAAGCTAATAAAAATATTGACTTCCTTAAAGTGTTACAAATTTCTAAGCTATATGCATTCTTCTCCAAGTCACCTTGTTCGTTATTCAACATGCACAACAAAACAAAAGGTAACTGCACTGGTTGTAACTGGAAACAGTTGGTATTTCTCCTTCCCCATTTAGTGTATCCCTAATGAGAAACTGTTCCACCACAAAAAGGTTTCCATTTTCACTCATGAAATTTCAGTTGTAACCTAATGTGGTTAAACTGTTGTTATTTGGGAAAGTTATTTATAACTAGTTACCTCCAAGCTCCATCTTAAATATGTAGACCCCAGGAAGGAGCTAAATGGCCAGCTCTGTGAGAATCACAGCAATTCCAGTGCTTTCCACAGATGAAGTAAAACTGACCCAAATTTGAATTATCTCACAGTTGTTCTCATTGGAAAATTTTCAAAAAACAAAGCTAACTCTGTGAAAGTTCTGCATTCACACACCTTGTTTTCATGTGGAAGTAAAATATGTCATCCATTACACTGTGAGGAACAGAGAGAAAAAACAGCCCTGCTTCTTCATTTGTGAACTTGTGAAAGATATAAGGTGATGGAAAGCAGCCAATGAAAGGGCAAATATATCAGGGGAAAGAGGTGGGCAGGTGGTGGATACCAGACAGCTCATAATCAAGCAAAAAGATGAATAAAACCAGGCTATATTTTATCAAAGTTACCCACTTATTCCATCAATTTCAGTGAGACCCTTTGCTCTTACAATGAGATCTGTCAGACTACTATTCCAATCACTGACTGATGGACTGCAGGAGGATTAATGCTAGGGTCATAATGAAGGAAAGAAGCCACTATTCCTCTTGATATCTATTAATCTTTGAATAAATGATAAATGCCTTTCAGTAAAACAAAAAAAGAGGGAGCAAGCTATGATTCCCTTTGAATTGCTTCTCAAAAGTTTTGTACAGTGGTTTTTGTTGTAGTTTTGTTTTTGTTCTTAAATTCAGCAGTTCTGCACAACTGACAAACTAATTGGGAAAGGTGGTTTATACAGAAGAGCACTAAGTAGTGAAGCTTATATCATTTCAGAGTCCAGCTAGTGAGTGGTGTGCTTAAAAAGTTAATCCAACAGCCCAAAAATCCAATGGGGATTTACAAACTAATTCAAACTGGGGACAGAAATTGAATCAGATGAGGCACAAAGTACTCTGGATGGAATCAGGGTTCATTCCTATGCCCTGAATTAGTCCCTGCCCTAAACTAAGGCACTGTTTCTTATCCCTAGTAGAAATGTAGTAAAATAATTTAAAAAGCTTTATTTCTCTGACCTTTTGCCTTGAGGAGCCTCAGGGCCAGCTGTCCATCCATGAGGCAGACTGATACAGAGAACCCTTCCACCACTCTGGAAAAATCTCACTGGTCTATGTGGCTCTTTAGAGCCAGTTATTCACAAATGGTGGGCACTGATGGTCTTTGCAGAGTTAGACACAGTGAGTAGGCTACCCTGTAATTTTATTTATTTATTTATTTATTCAAATGTATTTATCACCCTCCTCACCGGCATGACCCAGGGCAGTTTCACAGCCACAGAACCATCAATACCAATTAAGACCAATATTTAAAAGGTTATAAAAGTCAAAAAAATTAAAAGGCTAAAACAAATTAAAAAGATTAGAAAGATTAAAACTGGATGTTACGATTGAGAGATTAAAGGGCAAGGGGACTCAAATTATCCAACTGGCTGGGGTCATTGTATCACCCACACCTCCAATTCCCAAAACAGTCCATCCATAATGCTATGGAATGTGCTCAAGTTTTGCCTCCATAGCAAGTAGTTAGCTTGGCAGCAATAGAAAGAAAGTTCATTGAATTTCAGATCAATTTAGGCTATTTTGATATACTGACACATGTCAGTGAGGAATTTTAGAGCCTGATGGGATTTTTTGTTTCCATTTCAGAATGAGGCAAACTCCCCTGTTGCTGTTTTTCTCTGTAATTTACTCCAAACATCTTTGGATAGGGATCTTTTTAAGCAAGCATGCACACATACACACACGGAAAGAAACTGTGAATACAAAAGGGCTGCATGTTTCTTAAGATGGGCAGAAATAACCTATTCAAGGTTTCAAATGGAAAAATGTCCATGAATCAAACTATCAGCCAATCCACCTAATGCATTCCACTCTTAAGTAGAATAGTGGCCATTCCAGGTTAGGGCTATTAAATAAATGGTGTGATTTTATGCAAAATGAGACAATTTGGGACAAAAATTGTAAATCTGTGTGCAAAATGTCATCTACATGATCTCTGAACCCAATATCAAATGCTGTTATACCTTCCAACCGTCTCCCACAAGGAGAAGACTAAAGCAGGCAGCAACTTCTGCAAAGGTGCAAATTTTCTTGAGAACAGATGAAGAAGCTTAAGCAGGATTTGTCTCATGCAATATATAGTGGCCAGGAAATGGAGGACATCAGAAGATCTTCAGTCCACATCTTGCTATTGTCATGAACTCACAAGGTGACCATTGATAAGCCATTTTCTCTTGGTTTTATCACGTGGTATGATGGATATTAATTCCTACAACTTACAAGGTATGATATCAAGGTAACACCTGTGGAAAATGTAGAAGACCAGCTATGTAGCAATGGACATTCATCTGATATGCAGGTTATAATGTATATCATTGGATAGTAAATCTCACAATTCTATTTTTCCAAAGGGATACACACAGAGAATCTACATGGAAAGTAGATGTACCAAAATGATATTGATGTAGGAGTAACATTAGGTTTATGCACTATTTCATCCCAATGTATATTGATTTTACAATTGATATGACAGGTTTATTTGTATCTCTTACAGTCTCTGTAAAAATCAGAGGCCTCAATTTATTTGCTGCTTTTGTCTATAAATAGTATAGAGATAAAAATTGGTATGAATATGCTTTGGTAGTAATAAAGAAAGTTCTGAATGAATAGCACTTCTGTGCTATTGTTTTGTTAGCTTGGCACATGATGTTTTGTTAGCTTGGCACATGATGTTTGTGCAATATCTGATCATATCTAATATCCATAATGGCATTGTTTCAAGATTTTCAGCATTTAATGGGAAAAAATATTACTGTCATTTGTCCTGTTGTTTGGTGTATTATGAGAGTGGGTTATGTTTACTTTTTGTTCTTCAATCAAATTACCTGATCACTAGAATAGACAAATGTGCCTCCAAAGCATGCTTACCCACACCTATTTGAACCCCAACCAGGAATTTCTGCTCTTTTGGTGTGAGTAGGTGGAATAATTTAAATGATTCCCAGTGTGCGCCGTCACTAGAACAGGCTAAAATTGAGCCTCGTAGTTGACAAAGCTGCCAAGACTCTTTCCAGTTTGAATTTCTGGTATCATGAAGTGACTCAATAAACAAGCTATTTCAAGATACTGGCAAATTGAACACTTCCCCTGCTCCTTTGAGGATGAGCAGGGGAAATATATTTTTGTGTGTATGTGCATCTGCTATATTGTTGCTGATGTGCTGAATCACGTAGGTTGAATTTAAAAATTTATCACTTCAGTGATGATATAACAAGGAAATAATAATTTTACTTCCCCTGTCTCTCCATAGAAGAATAAGGGAGGTGTTCAATTTACCAATATCCTAAAGTGAGTCATTTATTAAGGCATTTCACAATACCACGAACAGGGTTGCTTGAGCCTTATCAGGGATTCCCCTAGCGATATGTGTGGCTGGATAGCAGAGTAGCACTTTTAAGCTCTTACGCAGCGAAAGCCTTAGTGCAATAACACACACACATATGCCTTCAGTAGAAAGGTGCACTTTACTTACAGTGAGGGGAAGACAGACATACACAGGACTATATACAACAGTCTCTCTCTCTCTCTCCAAGCCCCACAGTAGGTAGACAGCTTGGAGTCCTCTGTTGGCTCCAACTCCAGGAGCACTCAAAAAGAGTCCTGGTGATCCTTTAGCAGTTCTTTCTTCTCAGTTGAAGAAAAGCTCTCAACAGCATCACCTCCTTCAGTGTCTCAGTCCTTCTCAGTATATAAACTTCAGAATAGCAACCTCCTCACAGATAGACTCCTCCAGAATAATAGCCTCCTCCATAGACCCTTCCCAGAGGGCTACAGTTATACCCTTGTGTTGCTGGGCAGATTCTCTAATCAGCCACAGCTGGGCTGTTTCATGAGCACATGGACCAAGCATGCACAGCCTGGCAATCAGTTTGAAGCTCTATTATGGACACCTGTGTTCAAAACACATGGAGGGCCTTAAAGTTGTACTATTCCACTGGGCAGCAATCTTTGTACAATACCCCCAAATGAAAAATGTCCTAACATGCTCCTCCTATTGTACAAGATGGATGCCACAATATACAGAATAGAATACATAAGCAATATATACATATACACAGTTGCAGTACAACATTCTTTACAGTACACTCAGTTTCAGTATTTACAAACAACATCAGCTTACAGTCTTCACATGCCTTTTGGCACCAGGAGGAAACAGTTTATTACTTTTTCTTGCACCTTTGGAATACCTTGGTCTCCTAGACCCACATACCCTATGTCTTTCAGATTCTGGCATACACACAGACAGGTCCCGAGGTGGGGATACCTCCCTGTCTAATTCTGCCTGCCATGCACCCAACTTTGCACCTGGCAATGCAGCTGCCTCAGTAGGGGTTTCTGGCTTTGCTTTATCCATTAACGCCACAGTGGCCTGATATCTATCAGGTGGCCTTCTAGTCCGACTGGACCTATGAGGCAAGACTCTATCAGTGGTATCTCCCCCAGACTCCCCAGAAATGTCAGACTCCTCTGACTCACCTCTTAACTCTTCTTTAACCCCAGCTTCCCCATCAGTGGGACTTTTGCTAACGAGCTCGCTGGGTTGTAAGACAGGCTGCTGTGTCTTCTCCTCCTCAAACAGGAGTCCAGGAATGTGGGCACTTTCCACATGTTCCCATCGGGAGTGCTCCAGGAACTTGGCACTCTTGCTTTTTGTAACTTGGTTGGATCCTGGCATCCAAAACCTATACTCCCTATGGTTCGCCTCATACCCTATGAAGATCAGTTTGCGAGGGCAAGGCTGCCCTGGGATGCGTACCCAGGCAGGAGAGCCAAAGACTCGAAGATAGCCCAAGTTTGGCTTCCTTCCATGCCACCTGCTTGCAGGGATGTCCCCAATCCCAGAGTGATAAACGTTGTTTAGCAGATGGTTCGCACACTTCATGGCCTCTGCCCAGAGTGTGCAAGGGAGACCTGCATCACTTAGCATAGCCCTTGTCATGGCCTGCAGAGTTTGACCTCTCCTCTCAACAGTTGAGTTATGCTGAGGTCTGTGGTGGACTATCCCATGCTTAGCCAGGAAATCAGTACTGGCTTTATTTGAGAACAGTGTCCCATCAGTCATTAGGGTCTTTACCTGTGTGTTTGCCTTGTTCTGGGCGAACCTTACCCATCTGGTTAAAGTTGAGCAGATCTCACCCTTGGACCTTAGCAAATACACAAACCCATAACTTGTGTGGTGATCTACAATGCACAGGGCATACCTTGAGCCACCAGGGCTTGGGCTCATAGGACCTATTAATTCAGCAGACACCACCTCTAAGGGCTGGGTAGTGCTAAAACCACCCACTCTACTTGCAGGAGTGACCAGAGACATCTCCTCGTTACAAGGTTTACAGCCCAGGAATCTGCTGCATGGTTTTACTGCTATGCCCTCTGTCAGATCAATGGTCCTTCTCACATCCCGGAAATTTACATGTCCCAACCGTCTGTGCATTAAGTGTATGCATTTGTCATGGGGGAGCTTGTTGCTACAACCTTTATCAGCCACATTCACACTCAGTGTACGGGAGCCTAACACAAATAGATCATTGTGTATCAGGACTGTTAGCTCCTTATCTCGTCCCTTAATGACACATTCCTTCCACCGGAATGTCACTGAGTAACCCATTTTCAGTAGGGTCCTAACAGACAGCAAATTATACTTCATCTCAGGGATATAAAGCATTTCTAGCTCTTCACCCAAAGCTTCACATCTCACCTGGCCTTTACCCAGTGCACGCACACATGACCCATTGGCTAACGTGACAGTCTGGTTTGTTTTGGACATTTCAGTAAACATTTTTCTATTTTTACAAATGGAAAAAGATGCACCAGAATCAATTAACCAGGTGCCAGGTTCAACATAAGTAAAAGCAGCTACAGAGATGTTTGCTTTTCTACATGTCTTATCCTTATCTGGGCTCAACCTTGCCTTACAGAACTTGGCAATATGCCCAGACTTCTGGCAACTAAAACATCTCTTTGCTACACACACAGTGGGAGGAGGGGGTGATTTGCTTCTACCACTTTCAGTTAGAACTTCTGGTTTTCTGAATTCTTTCAGAGAACCCCTTTATTTGTCCTGCTCTAGTAAGCGACCTTGAACAGATGAGAAATTTAACTCACTCCTGGGCAAAATGTCCAAGGATGACACATAAGCATCATATTCTTCCAACAAAGACGAAAGGAGAATATATGCTTTTTGTTCTTCAGTTAAGAACAAGTTTGTTTCAGCAAGACGCTGCAGCAAATCACTAATTGAATGGAGGTGCTGAGCCATATCTCCACCAGGCTGGAGGCGTAACCTAAACAAACGTCTGGTGAGAGATATTTGGGAACCAACTGAGTCCCTTACATATAATTGCTTAAACCTCTGCCAACATGCGGCAGCTGACTTCTCCCCTCTCAGATATGTTAACTGACTCTCTGCTACAGTTAACCCAATAATTGCCAAAGCCCTTTGATTATCATACTCAAGTCTGTCCCTTTTGTCAGTGTCCTCTTCATCCAAGGCTTCTAGCTTCTGGGGATTATCAACAATGTCCCAGAGCCCTTCCTTGCGCAGAAGCAGACTGCACTTGGTTGACCACGTCTGGTAGTTGGTGCCATCAAGCAGGGGCACCAGTGAGAGACTTGAAACAGCCATTCTTCCCTCACTTACAGACTCACAAGACATGCAGCTGGCAGGGACACTCAAAGCGAAGTGGACGTCTTCTGGACCTCTGTTGGGGCGTCTGGTTGCGTTGGGGCACTGTCCGGCAGGCGATGAGTCCTCCAGGGAACGCAGCTCCTCCGAATGCTGATCAGGGCTCCACAGCTCCAGTCCAGGCACACAGCACTTCTGGGCTTGACAGGCGAAGACTCACGGGCACAGTTAGGGCGTCGGGCGTAGCTGTTAGGCACACCCTGGGCCCATAACCCGTTATCAGGGATTCCCCTAGCGATATGTGTGGCTGGATAGCAGAGTAGCACTTTTAAGCTCTTACGCAGCGAAAGCCTTAGTGCAATAACACACACACATATGCCTTCAGTAGAAAGGTGCGCTTTACTTACAGTGAGGGGAAGACAGACATACACAGGACTATATACAACAGTCTATCTCTCTCTCTCTCTCTCCAAGCCCCACAGTAGGTAGACAGCTTGGAGTCCTCTGTTGGCTCCAACTCCAGGAGCACTCAAAAAGAGTCCTGGTGATCCTTTAGCAGTTCTTTCTTCTCAGTTGAAGAAAAGCTCTCAACAGCATCACCTCCTTCAGTGTCTCAGTCCTTCTCAGTATATAGACTCCTTCAGAATAGCAACCTCCTCACAGATAGACTCCTCCAGAATAATAGCCTCCTCCATAGACCCTTCCCAGAGGGCTACAGTTATACCCTTGTGTTGCTGGGCAGATTCTCTAATCAGCCACAGCTGGGCTGTTTCATGAGCACATGGACCAAGCATGCACAGCCTGGCAATCAGTTTGAAGCTCTATTATGGACACCTGTGTTCAAAACACATGGAGGGCCTTAAAGTTGTACTATTCCACTGGGCAGCAATCTTTGTACAATACCCCCAAATGAAAAATGTCCTAACAAGCCTGATATACCATCTGGATGTGAGGATCACATCAAAATGAAATATCACTCTTTTTCCTAACCTCTAATCCCTAACATCAATCCTTTCTTTAGACTGAACCAGCCTGCACCAAAATAATAATAATAATTTCATATCAGAAATTATTCTGGGTTGAAAGGTTTTTTGCTAATGAGTTTAACTTACATCATCTATTGGGAATGCCTAAATGAGTCTCCTTTCATGTTCCCAAGAGCTGGGACAGAGACAGGAGCTCAATCCATCATGCAGTACCTGGGTCTCGAACTGCTGACTTGCCAGCCTTCCAGCTAACAAGGTGAGCTTATCAACCACTGAGCCACCACAGCACCCAAATGACCACTGTGGTCACACTCACACTGTAGTCACACTTTAGAATGTTATTCTAAAATGACATCAAGTGATAATGCCCCTAATACTTTCTGCATAGATACAGTGCCCTTTATAGTTGATTTTTTTGGAATAGTAGCCGTGTTGATCCGTGTTTCAAGCATGTCTACCCAGACACACTATGCAAGACTTGAAAGTTGCCATTCTGGAACAGAGAAATTACAAGACAAGGATCTAGAGAGAGATAGCAGAAATAAAATACATCTATTTGCTGGACACCCATCACAAAGGCTGAATATTAGTCAGGGGTTTCTGGGACATTATCAAATTTGATACACAAGTTGTTATATGCTGCTATATATGTTACATGTTATATCACCTTCATAGAAAATTTTCAGTCAATTTTTTATTCACAACATAGGCTGTCTGACAGAATTAAGGATGAACTAAAACACTTGCAAATAGATGATATAAGATAAACTTATTAGCAAATATTCAATGGCAGGTGTTTGTTTTGTATCTTCCCATTATTTACAATTGAAATAGTATCTTCCCACTCTTCCCACTACTTGCAATATATGCTATTGGTTAAACTAATTAATAAATGTTCTATGCCAGATGTTTGTTTTGTATCTTCCCACCATTTGCAATTGTAATAGTATCTTCCCAGTCTTCCCACTATTTGCAATTGAAAAAATGGGGAACTAATCTGAGTAACAACCAGAGATCATCTGCCATTACCAATTGTATAAAGCCATATTTATTTGTATACTTATCTGTTATAATAACCAATCACTCTGTACCTCTGTAACTGATGTGTATAAATTGATGCCATGAAGCCTCACTCCCATGTCTGACGAAGTAGATGCTTCATGGAAGCCTCCACAAAAGCTAACGTTAAAATATAACAGCTAGTCTTAAAAGTGCTACAGCGTTTTTGTTTTGTTTTGGTATGCACAGATATAGTTTCACACCATAATAAACCATGCCAACTGACTTTGTTGTAATGTTGGCTACTACAAAGCTATACTAACATGAACACAAATGTGCGAAACTTTGTTTGCTGTTAAGTGCTAAAGAGTGTACTGAATCATGCAACCTAAATGGATTTTAAAAAGCTTTCTTGGTCTATTTTTAGTCCAAGCAGACCTTTCCATCAGACGGTGCCAGGCAGAAAATGTAGCATATTCAGCTAGCTTAAGGAAGCAAACACAGGGTATTCTTTGGCCTTGCAGCCAGACAACAGACTAGTAGAACACCAGTGGATTCAAACTTCTGTGATCATTTGATAATGGAACATGGACAGATAGATTGGCAAGGAAATTTCCAAAATCCCATCTATGTGCAGTGTGAATTAAGACATAATCTAGCTCATCTTTTGGTGTTGCTGCCTTCCCTTGGACCTTTGTTGGGTTATTTAAAGAAGCCTTTTTTAAATTCAAGTGTGGGAAGACTTTGCCCCAAATAATTTGAACTACAGCAGTAATAATCCCTTGCTATTGCTCATGCTGTCTGAGATATCTGGTGTTTGGCATCCAGACCATCCTGAAGCTAGAGGTTCTAGCTGTTCTGATGGGCAGCTGCTCTATGAAGTATCACATATTGTTCTTTCCATTCACTTGCTATTTAAACTTCTTAAACTGAAGATGTCAAATACTGTACCTGTGAACCTGTCCTTTACCACCCAACTACAAACCCTACACTTACGTATATAGTCTATGTGCATGTACATATCCTTCTCCATGCACACACACAGAGACACTATAACCCTAACCCAGGGGTCAGCAAACTTGGCTCTCCAGGTGTTCTTGAACTTCAATTCCCAGCCCCAAGGCAGCACTCCTGTTGATCAGGGCTTCTGGGAGTTGAAGTCCAAGAACATCTGGAGAGCCAAGTTTGAGGAACCTTGCCCTAACCCTAACCCTAACCCTTTTAATAGTGCGTTGTATTTGTTGTTGTTGTCATCGTCAAATATTTCAAATTAATTTTAGGTGATTTAAACTTTTTAAGTCTCATTTTTGGTTTAGTACATTGTGGTGTTGTTTTTTTAAGATGACTTAATATTGCAGTTATTCCATGGTTTTAGCTATTTTGTTTTTTATAATGTTTTTATAATGCTGTTAATGTCCCTCAAAGGATCAATCAGTCCAAGACCAGCATAGTACAGCAAAAGGAAGAAGCTAAAATGAGGGTGTTTAAAAGATATCAAGAGACAGAAGTTAAAATGAGAGTGCTTAAAAAGAAGTGTTTCTGCTCAGAGTTAGGGAGAAGTAAAATTAGTAGCTAAGATCAATAATGTTACAGCTATTACAAGGCCTATACGATAATGCTAGTCATTTATTTAGCTTAAGGACCTGCCAGGATTGTTCCTCTGAACTTACACACTGTGGTGCAGAAGCTGGCAGTGATGTGGGTGAAGGTGGGCCTTTTATCTGGTAGCACCCAGTGGGTGAATATGCTGTTTGGCCGGCCAGGGTACTTGCAGAGCAATGGAAATATGAACCTGTTCCAGATGTCTCTATAAAAAGGGCAGACACAGAGAACATGTTCTATGGTTTCAATTTCTCCATTGTCACAGGGACACATTGCTGGTGTCCTTTGGAACTTTCCCTTGAGAACCATGGAAGGGAGAGCCTGGCAGCAGGCTGACGAAAATGCTCTCCAGTGACTTGGTGTCTCAAGTTGGAGTCCCTCAAAAGAAAGAAAAGGATGGGATATTAAATAAATTAACAAAAGTGGGTGTCCCCCCCATCCCTTCGTTTATCCATTAATTGATTATTTATTCATTTCAATTCACTCCTATCTCACTTTCCTCCACATTCAAAGGTCTGTTGTAAATATTCCTGGATCCTTTTAGAAGTGCTCAAGAATAGGGATGCCACAAAGATATCTCAAATTTTGCTTCAGGTGAAATGGTATAGCCAATGTTTTTAAAATATCTCGACATGGCCTTAGAGGAAGATAGGAACTTGGGAAAAGAGAAAATAAGTGACACAAGCAGCAGAGTCTGAAGGGAACAAAATCTAGGGCTCAAGTGAAGGATCTGATGGCATATAGAAGTAAAATAATTACTGTGACAGAGCTGTCAGAGAGCAGGATTATATCAAGCTGAGCTCAAAGACAATAGTAAATTATAAATGGAAATGAGGGCGTATTTAGAAAAAGGTCAGAAGTTATGTCAGAAGGGGGAGAAAAACAAGTACAATGCCAGAGTTAAGTGGGAGGATAAGTACCCCCAAGGCAATTAGAATGTGGGTTGTGTACACCCATGCCTAACATTTAAATGACTAGAACATTTCAATGACAACATTTAGTCTCAGAAAATGTGTGGTAATAACAAAGCAGCAATGCAAGATTCTCAGCTACAGAAGGACTACGGGAACTGATATAGTTTCAAATGCCATTGGGAAGCAAACAGTCCATATTTGTTTGTATTTAATTTGTTAATTGCATTTATATCCCACTCATCTGGGATATTTCCTCACACTGGGCAGTGTACAACATTTTTTTTTAAAAAAAATCTTTACAATAAAAAAAACATATCATAGGTAGAGCCCATAGTAAAATTTACCTGATTATCCCGAGTTTGGAAATAACACCTCATAAATAATTGCATTAATGTAATATGTTACTCATAAGGTAATGACGGTCTAGCAGTGTTAAATTTTTCTGTACCTCTGTACCTGATGTGTATAAATTGATCCCAGGAAGCCTCCATCTTATGTCTGATGAAGTGGACTTGATCTACAAAAGCTAACATTAAAATACAGCAGTTAGTCTTTAAATTGCCACAATGTTTGTCTTTTTGTTTTGTTTACTCTCTAATATGCTTGAAACACAGACTAACACAGCTTCTATTTTTTTTAAAAAAATGAAGTATCATAAATAAATAAAAGAAACATCATTATTTTCTAGTCAAATGAATAATATTTACATATTTCTAAAACAGTGCTTGTGGAGCAGGGATTTGTTGGTATTTTGGGTACGGTTTTTTTAAGGAGCCCTAAGAAAAGCATCTTTGCCCTAGAAGCTGTTTTTACCAATTTGTTGTGGAGTTTTGTGTGGACTCCTTCCTGTTCATGCTTCAGACCTAATGACACACTGTTTTGGTTGCTTTTTCGATTGTCTGATTCCTTGGCCTGCCTGGGCTATGTCTCATCTACTAGACTAGCCTTGTTTTTCTGTCTGCGCTCAGATTTTACCTTGGACCTGGATGTTTGGCCTTTAGCTTGGTTGCCTTGGGTCCTGATGCCTGTGCTGCTAGCCAGGTGCCTACCGCCTGGTCTCTGACAGTGTTTCAAAAGTCGAGATGGTTTGTTTGCAATGGCAAGAGTGGAAGATACCAGAGGTTTTGATTTGGAGATGGCAGCCTTTGTCAGTTTGGAGGGTAACCCAGATCAAGAATCTGTCAAATGCTGTTGATAGCTGCCACTATGGCTTGAATTCAGGTGAGTGTGCTGATGGTGGCTTGGAGGTCCATTTTTTCCCTTAGCAGAGGAAATTTGACTGGCCACCTGAAAAGATGGAATCAAAGTCCTCACACTCAATTTGGAGTGCTTATTTGCAAACACAAGTTGCAACAGAAAAGGGATATGGTGATGGACAAGAGGAAGCCATATAATGTTGATAATAGCATCATTTTGGAGAGTAGCAAAGCTTTCCCTTGTGGAAGGTGGATGAAAACTCCATGGATCAAGGAGGTGGGCCCACTGGTGGGAGTAAGAGTGATGCTATTCTGGCAGGTGTGGTATATGGAATTAAGGTTGTGGCCTCAGTGGTGGTGATGTGTGATGAGACTTTTTTTTTCTGATGATGGTGGAGATCAGGCAGGTGACATCAATGAAGTAGAAGGGCCAGTTGCTGAAGCATCCGCTCAAAAGAATCCCCCTGCAGTGGGTGACCTGTATGAGACCATGTAGGTAAAGTACTGAACTGTGGAGAAGGCTAAGGTTGAACATTTGAAACCAAGCTTAGGAATTCTAAGTCAGGAGCTTCTTATTGTGAGGAGACTTGTGGGGACTGAGGCCTGTATTGGGGATGACAAAGCATTTTAGATTGAAGCGGGCTGTTTATGTGCAAGTTTTGAAATTGTGTGAGCCAATTTGGGGGCAAGTTTTGGTTTTGAAGATTGGGCTGTTTTAGTTTTTTGTGTTGATGCCAAATCAGCCAAATCTGAATCTTTAGACTTTATTTTCTTTTTCTGGCAGTTTTCTTAGATTACTGGCCATGAGCATCCAGTGGCAGATTAGAGGTAGGCTCAGAAGATCACTTAGGTGTCGTTGCTCCAATTGGTAAGGTTCTCTGGATTGAGATTGGCCATTCATATATTTTTTTAGTTTGAGATGTGGCATCTACTAAGGATTTTTCCCACAGATGTCTATTTTTCAATACTTGCTTGGCTAAAAAAAATTCAGTGTATGCAAGACAAAACAAACTGAGGAATACAAGGAGGATTGTGCAGGTTTTCTATGCCAGGAAGATGGTACTGTGGCCAGAAGTGAACCTCCTTATGGAGACATTAATGACTAAAAAGAATGAGTTGGCTGTGGTGACATAAAAAGCAAAGGCTGAGATCCTGTTTCATAATTTATACCTGTGGAAGGAGGATGCTGTCATTAGAAGGGGATGATGTTTTGGTAATTAAAAACTTCCTCCTTCTGCCTTGTAGCTTTTCATATTCCTTTAATCATGTTCAAGCTATGAGAGCTGCAGGTGTAAGGAGAAAGTATTTAACAAATGAAAAATGTTCCCTGCCATTATAATCACTGCACATAGAATCATAGAATAATTGAGTTGGAAGGGAGATATGAGACAATCGACTCCAACCTCCTGCTCAATGCAAGAATCCAAATAAAAGGAGATCTGATAGTTGTACAGTCTTTTCTTGAAATGCCTCCAGCATTGGAATGTTCACCACCTCCTGAGATAATTGGTTGCATTGTGATATTGCTCTAATGGTTAAGAAATTTTTCCTGATATTCATCCTATATGTGGCTTCATGTAGTTTCAGTCCATTATTACATGCCCTGCAACATGGGATTATTGAGAAGAGATCTTGCCCCTACTCTTGATGATTATCTTTAAAGTATTTGAAAAGTGCTGTCATATACCCTCTTTGCTAGTCTCCTTTTCTCAAGGCTAAACATGCCTAGTTCATTCATTCTTTCCTAATAGGGTTTGGTTTCCAGTTCCTTGATCATCCTTGATGCCCTCCTCTAAACTTGTTCCGGTTTGTTGGCAACCTTCCTAAAATGTGGTATCCAAAAGTGGAAGCACTACTCTAGGTGTAATCTGACTAGTGTTGAATAGAGAGGGACTAGAACTTCATGGGGTTTGAATTTTTGCATCCACATTGCACTGTTGACTCACAGTCATCTTGTAATCTACAACAATTTCAAGATCCTTCTTGCTTGTAGTATTATTGAGACATGTATTTCCCATTTTGTAACTATGTATTGGGGGGTTTTCCCTTGGTGTAGAACTTTGCACTTATTCCTTTTAAATTTCACTGTGTTGTTTTTCAAGTCTATCAAGATCTTTTTAAATTCTGCTCTTGTCTTCCAAGCTATTGGCTATTTCACCCAGTTTTGTGTCATCTCCAAATCTGACAAGTATTTCCTGCACTCCCTCATCCAAATTATTAATGAAAATGTTAAGGAGCACCAGGCCAGGATTGAGCCTTGCAGTGGCCCTCACTTGTCATCATCCCTCCACCCCCCCAGTTTGAGAAGGAAACAATAATTAGCACTCTCTAAGGTGAATTCTGTAACCAACTGTATATTCACCTGACACTTGTGCTACCAAGGCCACACATAAATTAGCTTGCTAATGAGAATATTATGAGGCACTTTGTCAAAGGCTTTGCTGAAGCCAAGATATATTATATCTACAGCATTCCTACTGTCTACCAAGGAAGTACATGTTTGAAAAATAACATACGGTTATTGAAATTGATGTCAGGCTGACTGGTCCATAGTTCTCCAGTTCATCCTTTTTGAAGACAGGTACAATGTTACCCATCCTCAAGTTACATGGCATGAGAGCAGTGATATATTTTGCTGGCAGAGCAAAACAACATTCTACAAGGCAAGCCTAAAACTGGCAATACCCCAAACAATAGTATGTAACTTTGAATCTGGGCTCGGATCAACACCAAGGTGACACCGATGTAGCAAACACATTTGTGGCATTCCTCAGTGCCACATTTGGTGAAGTTGGGGCAAAAGGGTTTTAAGTAATGATTTTTTAAAAATATGCAGAAAGTGATCTTTTTTTGTTCCTGGGTTTAAAACAGATCAAATATGCTGAAAAGACCAGTCTTTCTTACCTTAAAGCAGAATGGTTCGTCCTGCATGCTTTTTTTAAAAAAAATTTTTTTAGGAGGAATCCTGTCTGCAGGGGTTAAAATATTGATCAGGAAAAAACACCTCTGAAAAGGGTAAAACAATTATAAAGTGAATTTGTCAAAAGGCTTGTCAGCATACAGTATAGGGTTCCAATATATAGAGACCCTGTTACAAATTTGTTCATGTATTGGGCAATCTAAGCTTTTGACCTTGCCAGTCAGGACCTAATTAGCTGACTGTTGAATTTTTTTAACTCCTTGCTCAAGTGGTTAAGATGCTGAACTTAATGACTGGAAGGTCGGAATTTGATTCCCGAGTACTGCACGATGGAGTGAGCTCCCATCTCTGTCCCAGCTCCTGCCAACCTAGCAGATTGAAAGCAAGAAATTGCAAGTAGATAAATAGGTAACACTTTGTTGGGAAGGTAAACAGTGTTCTGTGCACTCCGGTGTTGAGGCATGCCTGCCACATGCCCATGGAAACGTCTGGAGACACAGAAAGTGCTGGCTCTTTGGCTAAAAACAAAGATGAGCACTGAACTCTAGAGTCAGATATGACTGGCTTTCAAACAAGGTTGACCTTTTAAACATTAACAAGGGGATTAGGTTTCTGACTCTAAACATGTTTTAAAAGAGGTTTTTTAAACTAAAGAAATTACTGTTTTGCTGTTGGAATGTATATTGAGCAAAATGCATCAGTTCGTCAAACACCCCACCCCACCCCCCAGGTTCACAGTGACAAAAGTGGAATTTGACTTCTCTACAAAAGGTAGAATTAACCTGAGAGGGTAAAGTAGAGCCTTGACAAAACCATATGTTCTTTCCAGAAAAGTATATACTGTATCTCTGGTAATACTCCACTGGGAAGATTCATAGGGCTTTCAACTCCATGCTGGTGGAGATTGCATTACACTTTTGACTGAGCAAAGAATCTGTGTTTTGGATAATTCATGAAGGGAGATTGCAAGAGAGTAAATGGTTAATCCCATTGTAGATGCTGTCACAGACAGCCAAATTCTATTGCAGTCAGCTGCTCTTTCATTCCAAACAGATTGTCAATGTGTTCAGTGAAGTGATGGCTTATGGTTTCTGTTCCACACATTTGTCAATGGCAGAGGTTTAAAAGAGTTGATGGGCATCTCTGTATCTTGGTTGACAAAACACATATTTTACAACCTACACTGTTTTCTAGCTCCACACGGCTGAAAAATCAGCAGTGCCAGTTAGATGCACTACTGTATCAACAACTTAAGTACTGTATAATAGAATGGAACATTGGTGAAGACAAACCTGGGCACATCCTGGAAGAAGAATAACACAATGCCATTTTTGTTTTGTTATAAAAATAAGCCTTCATGTCACAATATAATTACTATATATTTAAAAAGTGTACATTTATTATACAGTGACTCTAGCCATCTTGCAGTTATGGTTGAAAAAGAGGTTCCCATCTTAACTCTACTGTAGAAACTAATGGCGGAGTTTGTACTTCTCTCCTGCTTCTTGACAACCTTCAGTTTATGACCATCAGGAATTGAATCTGTAGTTTTACCTCTCACTCCTACCACCTGTTTGTGCCTTTTACTCAAATTTAAGTGACAGTTTGAGGTGAAAATTGTGGCTTTCTACTCCCTGAGTATGAATTGGTTTCGATGCCTCATGCCTCATCCTAGAATGTGTTTCCTATGGGAAAATTCAGCAGACCACACAAACTGCTCATGATGGACACATTTGTTAATAACATCTTGTAGTATGAAAAAGCTGCCTCTAAAGGTAGAAGACTTAAATAGCAATGTGTATATTTTTCGGGGCTTCCTTAGTGATCTTGTTGAAATGCTTGGGAGAATTTGGGAAATGTTACATTGCTGTTGACCATTTGTTTGGTTTACTTATGTGAACTTGGTAAAGTTTGGCCTCTGACTCCATGAAGCTCCCTCAGAATATTTTTTCACTTCCAAAACTACTCCAGTTTTTTTAAAAAGTAGAATCTTTTTTGAGCAGAAGGCTTAGTTCTGCTCCCGACAGCAATAAAGTGTGTTGTTTTTTAACCCTCATACATTTGGGAGTTTCTAAAACCTCAAGTAAAGTTGAAACTGGTGTTCCCTCTCTCACTCCCTGCTTATTTTTCCTATTACAATTTGCAGCTGTTTCTTGGCTTGAAGTGGCCAGCAGTACAGTCTGGGCAGAAGACTCTGCCTTCAGATCCAATGACATTGTCCACCTCTGATTTATAAGTGAGATGTAACATTTCCTCTTACTTTAAGTTGTTCATAAAAGATTAGCTTCCTTTACCCAACATTGATAACTATGTTTTAAAAAGCAGGGAAATTCCTGAAAGAGAGAAGGAAAGAGCCCTTTGATTTGAAGCAAAGAGGTGTGGTTGAAGTAGTGTCCCCCTATCCACTCCCTGGGTAAGATCAATCTACCCTCCTCAATCAAAACATGGGTACACTGATACACCGTTCTTTGCACCTTAATTTCCACCCCAAGAAAACACTAAATCATAATGTCACAAGTCACCCAACTCCCTACATACTTCATCATTGCTAGTGTGCAAGAGTTGAACTGAAGAAAAAAAAGGCTGTGATACCATCAACATCTGAAAGCAGGAGGTTGGCTGCCAGCCCAGTCCTATCCCCACTGCATAATATTAAATTCTTCTCCCATGTCTAGGCCAGGCATGAAACTGCCCAAATGAAGGCACCTTTTGGTGAGTTCATTTTGGAGTTCCTTTCACCTGACCTAGTGTGAGAAAGATTAGCTGACAACATAAGGTTGCCATTACGAGGGTACAACTGATTGTGGTTCAGGAATGACACAATCTTCAAGGAGGCGCTTTCTGTGTAAATTAATGTAAATTAATCCAATTGATTAACATTTGGGTAAAGGAAATCTAATTCTGTTTAATGGGCTTAGTTCTATATACACAAAGGTATTTTTCTTGTCAGTGAATCAATGTATGGGGCTTACCTCTTGGGCTGGAAATTAAGTTTCAGGATGGATGAATCAACATGGCTATGTTAAGGGTAAGAAAGGGGAAATGTGGTCTGATGTCTTTACTTTGGAGGGTGTATTAAAGTGAAGGTTGTTCCCCTTTGTGAAATTTCTCCTTTATATCCATTATTCTTTATTAGATAGTTCAACATCCGAATAAAGCATATCTCTTCAATTCAAATCTCTATTTCTAGTGGGAGAAAGAATTCCATCCAATTGGTACAGCTGGCATTGAACACGAATGGGGAAGAAAATTGTTCTTTCATTCTAGTACAAATCAGCCTAATTTGCACACTTAAACTAATATACAAATAGGAGTACAATTATCCTTCAATTTTCACATTTGTCTGAATTTGTGATGCAGTGGCCTTCTAAAAAGGCGTGCAAAAGTGCACACAATAGTAGGAACGGCTACAATGTAAGAAATATCAACAAATTACATCTATTGTAAGTAATATGTACAAAAAGAACATAATGGGATAAATCTGTGCAAAATGTATCTTCAATATTTGACCTTCCAAGGAGCAGTTGGGGTTGATTTCTTTTAAGATTGACCTATTTGTTGCTGTCCAGGGTACTCTCAAAATTCTCCTCCATTACCACATCTCAAAGGCATCTATTCTTCTGCAGTCAGCTTTCCTTGTGGTCCAGCTTTCACAACCATACATCACTACTGGAAATACCATTGCTTTGACTATGCAGACTTGTTTGCAAGGTAATGTCTCTACTTTTAACTATGTTGCCCAAATTTCTCAAGAATTATTTGCCTTTTTATTTCATGGTTGCAATCTTCATCTGCAGTGATCTTGAATCCTAAGAATGTAAAGTCTGTCACTGCTTCTACTTCTTCCCCATCTATTTTCCAGGGACTGATAGCGCCTGTTGCCATTATCTTGGTTTTCTTGATATAGAGGCTCAAGCCAGCTTTTGCACTCTTCTCCTTCAACTTAAGCAAGCGCTTCTTTAGGTCTTCTTCACTTTCTGCCATTAGGGAAGTATCATCTGCATATCTCAAATTGTTGATGTTTCTCCCAGCAATTTTAATCCCAACTTTTGATTCATCCAGCCCTGTGTTGTGCATTATGTGCTCTGTGTATAAGTTAAATAAGCAGGCTGACAAAATGCAGCCTTGTCTTACTCCTTTTCCTATTCCAAACCACTCTGTCATTCTGTTTCCTGTCCTAACTGTTGCTTCTTTGCACAGATTTCTCATGAGGCATATAAGATGTTCTGATATTTCCATCTCTTTAATTACTTGCCACATTTTATTGTGGTCCACACAGTCAAAGGCCTTGGTGTAGTCAATGAATCAGTAGTAGACTTGTTTCTGGTAATCCTTTTTTTTCTCCCTGATCTAACATATGTTGGCAATTTGGTCTCTAGTTCCCCTGCCTCTTCGGAACCAGCCTGTATTTTGGGTTGTTCTCTCTTCGAGTACTACTGAAGCCTGTCCTGTATTATCTTGAGCATGATCCTGTATTATCTTGTATTATGAGCATGTCCTGTATTATCTTGAGCATAGCAAGCAGCCTTCCAGAATGAATTAAATTTGTTATGCGAGGTATGACTGTATATCCAATATGTTATATTCCATTTGAACTACAGTTGTCCTTCTTTTCCCCTTAGTAGGTTGTTTTCAGAATATTCAGACATTTCATTTCTATCCTAAAAGGTATGCCCATTATTTTATGAATTAAAATAACATGGGACTAGAAGCAGCCTTGTACCATACCCATTAATGAGCACAGCACATTGTCTCAACCATGACATACTCCTATGGGCTGTGTCTTAAATAAGTAGGGGTATTGTGAAACCAGTGTCCTATAATTAAAAGCTCAGTGAACAGGAATGCATTCCAACGAGACACATGTATTCATTTCAAGGTGATAGTACTATATTAAGGATGTTTCCATTTTAGTTCATGTTGGTTCTACCTTTCTGTTTAAAAAAAATCAAGATAAACCTAGTCATTATCATTATATTTAAACTTAACTTGTGTCACAGTAACTTTAGCTTTCATGACATTTTTAAAAGTGATCTAACTTAACAGTTTCATGCATTTGTTACTCTTTAAGTACCAAGCTTTGTACTTTTTCTTCTTTCATGTCTAGGTCATAGTTTAAACTTCCAAAATGAAGCCACCTTTTAGTGAATTAATTCCGTAGTTCCTTTTGCCTGACCTAGTGTGAGAAAGATTTGCTGGCACAACAAAGTTGCTGTTGCTTGGGTTATGCCCAATTGTAGTTTAAAAATACAGTAATACCTCGGATAACGCTAAGACTTGGTCCCACAAGTCTTGGTGTTATCCGATTTTTAGTGTTATGCGATGCATGTTAAAATCCTATGGGATGGATCGGATAACGTTAAAGCTCCATAGAGATACATTGTAACAGCACAGGCTTCAGTGGTTGTTATCCAATCCGTCCCATAGGACCTTAACGTTATTCGATCCAATTCTCCTCCCCAGATTACTTAACGTTATGCGATTTTAGCGTTATCCCAAGGTAAACGTTATCCGAGGTATTACTGTACCAGTCTCTGAGGAGGCTCTTTCTGTGTACCTGATCTTAATAGACATTTCCCTGACATCCAATCTGCCTGGAAGGTGTTTGGCTGTAGCGCCATATATTAGGAGTTTTATTCCACACTGTGCCTCTTTTAGATTGTCTGGAAGGATGATGATGATGATAATGATTTGCAGTCAAGTAATATTACAAAGATTAAAAAACTAAATATCTGTTAAATAGCAATGTAATATATATGTTGTTCCCAATATTGCCATTGTTTGCTGCTCTGATGGTGTCATTTCAGATATTTACAGTCAATTATAATATAATATTATGAAATTCTATAGCATTATTTTCAGTGCCCAATGATATGGGATCACTGAAATGCTTTTCATCCATAATCAAGTTGTTTCTATTGCCAGTTCTCTGCATTTTGTTAATGTTTCCAATTTTTTATCTTCAACCCTGACATCTCTTAGAATTGTAATATCAATTATCCAGATATTTCTTCATTCAATTACTGTTTTGTCTGGTGTATTATATTCAAGGTGTTTGTCAGTTTGGATCTGAAAATCCTGCAAGATCTTAACTTGATCATTTTCTAACACCTGCTGTAACTTGATGGGTGCTATCAGATTATATTTTTTACACAATTTATTATTAATTACATTGTGTATTAATTTTGCAACTCTATTGTGTTTTGCTTTGTAGTCTGACTGTACGTTCACAGATGGGGTGTAACACAAAGCATCACCTGTACATGTGGCCAGTTTTTAAAAATATTTTTTCTCCTACTGATTTATGAATAGTATTGATTGTTTTTGAAATTGCATTTTTCCTTATGTTGTTTTAAGTGTCTCTCATACGTTTCAATTTTTTTCACTGTAGCTGTTACTTCTTGTTTTAATTTTTCCATAATTTCAACAATTGTTTTCCTTTCTAAATTATATATTTTGCTTGATCTGACTTTTACTTCTTTACATCCCTCAATTCTGTTTAATTTGCTGATGTCTGTATATAATTTGTTTCTTTTCTTTTCCATCTGATTTTTTTTTCAGCTGATTTTTTTTCCATTTTGGAGTGTTGGAAATTTTCTGGGTTTTTGGCAACTTGTTACCAAGCTCTGTGGTTATTATGACAGCTGTGCTATACATGAGCTAGTTTATTTTCTTCAGTATGTTGGCTGAGACTGTTTTGCTAACCACATTTGCATCCATCGATAGATCTTGTACAGTTTTACTTTGTAACTGGTGTAAAATAGATAGCCTTTGTCTTTCTGTATTGTTGTTATAGCTCTTCATAGCTTTTCAGGGGAAAATAAATCCTAAAGTTTTTTGTCCTCTAAACCTATGGCTTGTTTTTTTGTACCACTTTGTACAGCAGGGAGGCATTTAACAGTAGAACGTACACACAGACTTCTCAGTGTTATTGTTCTTGGCATAATGGCTATTGAAATTTACCTGATTCCAGACTTCTTGTTTAGTCCAGATTCTTCTAGACACTACCAGCTGCTTGAAGTGTATGACACAGGAACAATCGCAATAGCAATTACACTTATATATCGCCACATGAAGGGTTCACAAGTTAATTAGCATTTTGCCCCCAACATGGAGGGTTTCCTAATTTTTCAACCTCAGAAGGATGGAAGACTAAGTCCACCTTGATTCCTGATAAGGATTGAACTCACAACCTTCTGGCTGCAGTACAGCAGTTAAACCACTGAACAGAACGGGGGAAGGTTTCTGGTGGAATTATGGCAGCCACATCCTATCCCTCTATGGCACCACTGACTTCCACAGCACAGCTGAACTCTGACTAGCCACACCTGTCTCTAACAGCTATATTTAATCTGCAACCCGTTTTCCCACATAGCACTGAGTAATTTTGCAGTTAGGATCAATTATGGGATGCAACAGGTTTGCACCAGTTTGCCAGAACCGGTAGTAACTTTTCCCAGTGTCCCGGAGAACCAGTAGCAGCTTTTGGGGGGAACCACCTTTGGGGCTTACCTTTTCACTGGTTCCCCCACTGCGCATGCGCACCAAGCACTTGGTGTGCATGCACACCTACAGCACTTGGCGCATATGCACGGCCTCCTTGCTGTCCTCCCAAGTGAGGAGGAGGAAAAGCTGCTAGCCTGAAGCTCCCTATAGCCTGCTCCCCAGGGTAAGTGACTCACCTTTGGATGTGGTGTGTCTGTGTCTATTTTAATGTGTATTTAATACCTTTACCTATATTGACGTACTACCACAGTTCATAAAAAGGCCTGGCGGCTGGCAGGCCTGGCAGCCTGGCTTGGGGTTTTTAAGCAAAGTCTTGGAGTTACCTCATCAATTAGCTACACCTGTGCTGTTCCAATTGCTGTTCCAATTGGAGAAGCCTTTAAGAGGTACAGCTGTTTTACATTTACATTAAAGCATATTATCCTAGAGAACTATGCGATTCGTCTGAGGCTCTTGTCAACTCATGGAACGAGAGAGTAACGGCAGCCTTGGATGTGATCGCTCCACTACGGCCTCTCCTTGCCCGCGGGCATCGATCATCCCCTTGGTTCACAGAAGAGCTGAGGGAGCTCAAATGGGCAAAGAGACGCCGAGAGCGCCGCTGGGTGAAGACCCGGAGTGAGTCTGATCGAACACTTGTTAGAGCTGCCATTAAAGCCTATCTAGTGGCGATGGGGGCGGTGAAACAACAATTTTTCACCGCCCTTATTGCCTCCGCAGATAATCACCCAGCGACCTTGTTCCGGGTGACCAGGTCCCTCCTTGGAAGAGGGGGGTCTGGCCCTGGTTGGCAGGGATCGGCTGAGGCTTTTGCTGATTATCTGGCGGAGAAAATCGCTCAGATTCGCTTGAAGTTTAATCCCGGCGTGGAAGAGACAGAGCTGGGGTTGACCAGAGTACAGTCTGGCCATGTTATCTGGGATCAGTTCGATCCAGTTGGCCCTGAGGAAGTGGACAGGCTTCTTGGATCTGTTCGCGCCACTGCCTGTGAATTGGATCCATGCCCTGCCTGGCTAGTCAAGGCATCTAAGACTGTGGCAGGCGGTTGGGTCGAGGCAATTATAAATTCATCTCTGCAGGGGGGGCTTTTTCCAGCACCCTTAAAACATGCTTTGGTGCGTCCCCTCCTGAAAAAGCCATCCCTCGACCCTACAGTACTTACCAACTACCGACCTGTATCCAACCTACCCTTTTTGGGTAAGGTCTTGGAGAAGGCAGTGGCGTGGCAGCTACAGGAAGTCCTGGATGAAGCGGATTATCTGGACCCTTTCCAGTCAGGATTCAGGCCCGGATATGGTACTGAAACTGCATTGGTCGCATTGGTGGATGATCTCTGGCGAGAACGGGATGGAGGTCATCCATCCGTCCTGGCTCTTCTTGACCTCTCAGCGGCTTTCGATACTGTCGACTACGGTATCCTTCTGGGAAGGCTCCAAGGATTGGGGATCCAGGGCACTGTGCTGGCCTGGTTCTCTTCATTTCTGAGGGGCCGGACCCAGTCGGTGTGGCTGGAAGGCGAGAGGTCCAGCCCTAGGCCCCTGCAATATGGGGTGCCTCAGGGCTCGGTACTCTCGCCTCTCCTATTTAACATCTACATGAAGCCACTGGGTGAGATCATCCGTTCCCACGGGGTGAGGTATCACCAATATGCAGATGACACCCAGCTGTATATCTCAGCCCGTGGAGATCCAATTGATGCAGTGGAAGTCCTATCCAGGTGCCTGGAGGCTGTCAGGGTCTGGATGGGGGACAACGGGCTACAACTGAATCCCGGCAAGACTGAGTGGCTATGGGTAAGGGGTCCTGCGCTATCTCGGGAGTTACCATCTTTGGTTCTGGATGGGGCAGTTTTGCCCCAAACAGACCTGGTGCGTAATCTGGGGGTCCTCTTGGACTCACGACTACTGCTCGAGGAGCAGGTGGCAGCCGTGGCCAGGAGGGCTTTTGCACAACTTCGTGTAATACGCCAGCTACGCCCACTCCTAGACCGGGATTCCTTGCTCATGATCACACATGCTTTGGTCACCTCCAGACTTGATTACTGTAATGCGCTCTACATGGGGCGGCCTTTGGTGACCATTCGGAGGCTGCAGCTGGTCCAGAATGCGGCTGCTCGGGTAGTGATGGGGTGCGGGCGTTATGCTCGTGCCTCACCACTGCTTCGGGAGCTGCACTGGTTGCCAGTATGTCTCCGGGTGCAATTCAAGGTGCTGGTTATTACCTTTAAAGCCCTACATGGTAGTGGGCCAGGATACTTAAGAGACCGCATCGTCCCAAGGACATCTGTAAGTCCCACCAGGGCGGATCGGAGAGGCTCTCTTATCATTCCATCGGCTAGAGAGGCGCATCTCTCTAGCACCAGGAGGAGGGCCTTCTCCGTGGCCGCCCCGGCCCTTTGGAACCTCCTGCCAACTGAGTTACGTCTACAGACAGAGCTCCTGCCCTTTCGGAAGGGCCTAAAAACCTGGCTGGCAGGGCAGGTGTGGGGCTCCAGGAATTTGGGGTCCCATGTTGGGTGGCTGATATGATGGGACAGCCACCCCTCCCTCACTCTTTTAAACTTTTAAAATCTTTTTAAACCTTTTAACCTTTTTAAATCTTTTAGATTTTTGTAAATTCATGGTTTAATTCTTTTTTAATTGACTTTTAAGTAATTTATGAACCTTAAGGTTTTAATTTATGAATTTCTGTAAGCCGCCTAGAGTCAGGTTCGCCTGATTAGGGCGGGATAATAAATCTAAATAAATAAATAAATAAACTGGTACAATGACCATATCCATCTTGCAACATGGTGCTGCCCAGGCACTTATACTAACAGGCAAGTGACAAGTTTGTGTTTGGGGTGGGTGGGTTGATTTGTGTTTGGGGTGGGTGGGTGTTTGGGTGGGTGATGACATCACACTGTGGGTGATGACATCACACTGTGATGACATCATGGTGGGGTAGTAAATTTTTTGACAACCCACCACTGGCTAGGATGCACTTCTGATAAATCTCTCAACCAAGGGATTAAAAACAAAGGAAGGAAGGAAATAAGTGACATGCCATCTCAAAGACCCCTCAGTTTAAAGCCCAACTTTTTGTATGTTTGCCTTGGAGTTGTTTATGACTTATGTTTACTCTCTTAATTGGTGACCCCTAAAATGTCCTGTTATTAACAGCCCTGCTCAGTTCTTCTAAACTCAAGGTTGCAGTTTATTTTATTGTATCATTCCATATTATTTTTGGTTTTACTTTTTTCCACCTGCCTTCATTTTCCCCCACCTTTACTGTCATCTCCAATGAACCTTGTCTTCCCAAGATACAGCTAAACAGCCTCTGTTTGGTTACTTTTCTTTCTAAAAATTGTTTGGACTGTATTTGATCTTATACCTACTTTTTAATCTTTCTGACAGGCCCTGTTGTCAATAAAGCTCTCCTCCAAAACCACACTTCAAACATTTCCCCCCAGCCATTTGCTTCTTGTCCAGCTTTCACAGTCATGCATAGTAACTGAAGATACTACAGTATGGATTATCTTGGCCTTGGTGATACATCCTTATTTAAGAATATAGTCTAGTTCCTTTATAGCTGGCCTTCTGGGTCTCACTCTTCTGATTTCTTGTCTACAGTATCCATTTTGACTGATGTCCACACTGATGTACAGGAAATTTGTATGCTTATTACTATGTTCAACATGCCTTATCCACAGAAAAATTAGCATAGCATTTCAATATTAAGACAGTATCCAGTATAGTCATTACACAGGTGAGAGGAGAAATGTGAAACTCTTCGGAGTATGGTATTTGTAACTGGAGAGGACTGGAGAGCAAAGAGGCAAATCCTGATGCTATTGTGTCACATTCAATTTAGATCTTTGCCAGTTAAACATTTTAGCTGGATTGGAGACATTATATATTCCATGTTAACAAAGGAGGAAGGAAGCTGGGTTTCTGTGCTTCAGAACCTGATGCCTGATGATGTTTATAGAGAAGTACTAACATTTATAGAGAAGCACTAAATACAGTTGTACCTCACATAAGAGCATAATGTGTTTCACAGGATCACTCTTTAAGCGATTTTGCTCTTTTAAGTGAAACACCATTGTAAGTGACCAGTTGTGACTTCTGGTGGGGGGGATTGCGAACCCCGATTTATTTGTTAAGCAAGTTTTTGGTTGGTTTTATTTGTTAAGCGAAGCGAACATTCAGAGAAAATGCTGCTCTTTAAGCGAGTTACTCTTTAAGTGAGGTGCTCTTTATGCGAGGTTTGACTATATGTCATTCAAGTTGAGTGGGTTCTTTGCACACAGCTGTACATGTATGCATATGTGACAAAGAGGGAGGGAAAGAGAAATCTAAGGGAGAGAGATGATATGATTCACCCGATTATCTATTTATAGACATTTTTTTAAAAAGAATGGAACTAGACTATGCAGAAATATAATTTCCATACTACTCTACTATTGTATACATGAAACCATAAAGATGCACAACACTGTGGTAGACTGGTGTGAGTAAACATTATTTCGTTTTAGAGAACTTCACAATAGATCACCTGAAAGAAATTAGTGAAGTCTTGATACTTCCATAATGAATAAACTTCCTGAAAATTACACTCTTTTCTTCTTCAAAAGGATATTTTTCACATGTCCCTCCTCCTCAGATTAATAGCTACTACTCGGTCACTCATTCAATTGGAAGACAGGTAGATGGTCAAGGAAAAAGGCAAACTGCAGTGGGAAGGAGGAGGGGCAGCAAAAGCTCCCTGTTTTGAGAAAAAAGAGGGGAGGGGAGCAAACTGAGGGTTAATCCTCAGAACCACTGCCTTACCAGGTGGTTAAGAGAGTCACATATACTCACACTTACTAGGTGGAGTGAGATATTTGTTTCTAGTGGCTGAAGTCTGATGGTGTGAGAGAAGGCAGTGGACACAACAGCCCCCTGGCTATTCTCTTCTGTAGGAATACCAGCTTCTTGAAGCCTCTCCAGTACATAAAAGCATGTAAATCTCTTAAATGATATTCACACAACTCAGTAGGCAACAAAAATAATTAATTAATTGGGATGTCCAAGGGTCCCCAAAATTATGCTCATGTAAAGTATATAGCCTATATTTTCACTTAGCGCATACAAATTCCCTCCAAATTTGATGAAAATCAATCCAGCCACATAAGATAAAATCATAGAGGGTTTCCTAAGGGATCCCTACGTGATCTTTCATGTATAGCATGCAGTCTATATTTCATGTCAGAAAATTCCAAATATACTCTTCAAATTTGATGAGAACCCATGACCCTGTTTATGAAAAATAAATTGGGATGTTCCCGAGAGCCCCAAAAGTGATATTTGTATGTGCTACAGAGCCTGTCTTTTAATTTAGACCATCCCAAACCTACCTTCTAAATTTGATGAAAGTTTGTTTAGTCATTTTCCAACAATGCAGTATTTTACACATACAAATTTTCTCCTTCTTATACAATAACAGTAACAGTAACAATAACTGTTGTTGAAAAGAAGGTCTGGTTTATTGACATTGCTATATCAGAAGATGCACGAATTGAAGACAAACAACTGGGGGAAATAACAAAATATTGTGATTTGCAAATTAAAGTTGAGCATCTATGGAGGAAGAAATCATTATTGTACCCATAGTGATTGGAACCCTTTGAAAAATATCTAAAGGTCTCCCTAGATATTTGGAAATTTTGGATCTATTGGACTTGAATATCCTAACTCTACAAGAAACTGCCTATATACTTAGTTGTTACCTTAACAGTTTTTAGGTCCTTGGTTAGGGTTTGGTTAATTTTATACTAGTTTTTGACTGTGAATCTAATGACAAGTTGTTGTTTTTCATAATACAGTACCATTTAAGAAATTTGGCAAAGCACAGGTGTGGTTTGGAAGAAACCTATGTGTAGTCCACTCTGCAAAGTAATTAGTTCACCATAGTTCACTATCAACATCAGAGAAAGCTACTTTGAAAGGAACTTGTTTTGTACTGAGGAAAAGCGAGGGCCAAGGTTACTCACTGCAGTTTGTGACTCTTTCTGATTTCAGCAAAGGGGAAAGGAATTGGCAAAGACACATTATAGCAAAACCCTTGAAGAGATAGAATGCACATTAAGTTTTCATTATTTCCTTCTGCACAGCCACAGATAAATGCTATAAATACAAAAAGGAAATAAAAGGCAAGGTTCTGCTCAAGAAACACTGCAGTAAAGGGAAAGCTGTTTTTATTCTGAGCATCCACATGATTGACACTCTAGGGCAAGATTCAGCATCCTGAACAGGTTCGGCATTCTTAAACAACACAGCCCTGTATTTCTAGCTCCTATGACTCCATTGGAAATGAGCACAGGCCAAATCTTAAGGTGCTAATTGTGGGGTTGTGCTGAAGCCAGAGAGGAGTCGACTATAGAAACACCACGGATGGTATATAAGAGAGAGAGAGATAGGGAGAGAAGAAATGAGAGGGAAAAGCAAAATAAAATATACAATGATAAAATAGATGATGAAAAGATCTGTTATTCCAACTATGCAGTAACAAAACAACAGGCTTGCATAAAAGGTTGGCATCCTACATGAAAGCTGTTGGCTGTGCATAAGTGGGATGTGGGCTGTTATGTTGTTGTTTTGCACCACAATTTCCATAGTTTTTGAGGATTTTCCACCAACACTGAAAGCTCACATTATTACTGGAATGCATCTGGACTTGTGTGATATAGAAAATATATAGCAAATATATGCTGCTGTATCTGAAGGGTTTTTATTTTTAGACTAATAAGAAACAAAGAGGAAATTTTCTGTTATTATTTTTATGCGGAAAGCTCTGTTTTGGCAAATGGAGCAAAAGTCACCTCAGAGTTACTCCTACTCCTCCTTCATTTCCCATAGTTGTTCTCATCTCTGAAATCTCCTGTGTGATAAATGTCATGTGATTTCCTGCAGCCAGTAAGATTCTGTGCTGGAACTGTTGTGAGATTATGGGCTGCTGAATCACACAGTTGTGTCAATTATTTCCCAGCAACATTGGACATACAATTTACAAGTGAAGCATTTTTCAAGGTCATCTGCAAAAAAAATGAAAAACTTCAAACAGAAGTGGGTTTTTTTTTTCAATTGGTAGAAACAAATCTGACACTGATTGTGTACATGTGCCAGTGATTAGACCAGGGGTTCACAACATTTTCTCGCCATGGGTCAGACCTGCCCCTAACCTACAGCTGTAGGGCCAGAGGCATGGTTTCTCCCAGTGCTTACATTTTCAGTGGAGGCGGGAGGAACTGCACTGTTTTTCCAGCTTCTTCCACAGCCTCCACCAATCCCCACAGCGGCAGAAGGCTTTTCTGAGCATTTTCGCTCCATTTTGGATTTTTTCCCCACCACTTCTCCACTGCCATTTGGCAGCTGGGAGCCCAGGCACTGACGTAAGCTCTGCCCAGCACCAGAAGTACCCAACCGTCACATTCTAGCTGCCAAAATGCAGTGGAAAAGCAATAGGAAATTCCCAAAAATGAGTGAAAATGCTCCGAAAAGCTTCCCACTGCCATGCTGAGTGGCGGAGGCTGTGCAAGAAGCCAGAAAAAACAACACAATTCCTGCTGCTACTGTGGTAAGTGATATTTTTGGACTTCCAGTGGTGTTGGGAGCTTCTGGAGGTGCTGGGGTGGCCAATGGAGGCTGTATTAATGAGCTCCACAAACCGTATTAGGCCCTCAGGTCGTAGGTTGTGAATGCCTGGTTTAGACACTAGGTATTTTGGACCACAAAAAAAAAAGGTCTGCTTTCAGTTTATCTTTAGAACACAGAAAACCAAGTTATGACCACATTGTGCTTTACTTCCTATCTCTCATCCCATACTTTATCTCTTGAGTACAGTCCAGTGACTAGTTTTCCAAACATGAGGCAAAATGAGACAGCTGCTTCTGGCAGTGGCTTTGGGGTGACATAAAACATTACCTCAAACTTTGGCTGCAGTAGCTATTATTAGAACTGGCACTGGTTTCAGCAGGAACTCAAACTACTAATCACACTGTCCAATTAGGATTGATTTGGGACTGAACTCATGCACAGTCCTAGTTTTACTGCCAACAATAGGGAAAGAGTCTTATGGGATCTTTCCATCTCATGGACCAATTAATGTAGCATATTTACTATGGATCAAGGGGTGGGTGGCACAATTTACTTTTGTGCCACAGGGAAGAATATGTCTTGGGTCAAACCCGCTTCTCTTCCTCAAATATCAGTCTCAAAATTTCAACAAATGTTCACCTTCATCACTCCCTTTCATTTTCTTTTCTTGTTTTCATCTCCCCCCAAAAAAAAAAATTCTGGTTTTTAGCTGGAGACAACAGGATCTACTTCCAAATACATGCACATAGGACTGTAACTTGGATACCTTGGAGTCATTATTCAGTGAGGAGTCTGCACATTGGTAAACGTCTCTGGAATGACATTCCACACATGAAAATAGACCTAAGAAATTAAGTCCATTTGCATGTGGGTTTTTTTTTAGCCATTTGGATATCACAGCACCCAGTGACTAGGCGGACCATTACATGTGCCCTCCACTTTCACCTTGCCCAGGGGATCAAATGGAGGACGCTTTGGTGAGTTTTAGTCCTGGCCCAACATCATTGACAAGGACCTCCCTGGTGGCTTAGTGGTTAAGATGCTGAGCTGGAGACTGAAAGGTCAGGTTTCGATACCCAAGAGCTGCATTTGGGGACATGAAAGGAATCTCATTCATGTGTACCCTGAGCAGTGTTTCTCCGGCAAAAATCCTTTCAACCTAGAGTAATCTCTGACACTAAATTATTATTATCATTGACAAGAGATGGGCAACACTGCCTGTTATACTGCTCAATGACTGTGCTGTAAATAAATAGCTCTTTAATAAATACAAAAATAAGTAATTGTAGTAGAACAACCACAACAGCAACAGCAGCAGCTGCAGCAGCTGCTGCAGCAGCAGCAGCCAAAAAAAAAAACCCAGTCAAAGTTCCATTGAGATCAACAGCCCAATCTCAAAATCAAAGTTAGCTAGTTAAATTTAGCATGGTCATCCAGTGGATTCCATTCTGCTATGCTCAGTTGGACTGGAGAGTTCCAGGCTATGAGATGGTGTATGCTTGCCTATGACTAAATTTCTTTAGCATCACTGGGATTTCATTGTGCATAGGTGGGTGCAATGTTTCTAGAATGACATCATACTGTATGAGCAATAAGCCACATTTAGAATACATTGGAAAAGCTGAAAACAACTGACTAATTTCTGCACATCCTGGTGTTTTTTTGTGTTTTTTTTTTAAGAAATGCATTTAGCAAAGCTACAGTAATAGCGCCTTAGTACAAGCAGAGACAATTACTAAAGACAATTTCATGCATGGGCAGTGATGATCTTACCCTCCCCTATCCCTCCATGCTATTTAAAGCAATACTTTTTCTGAGCCACTCCTAATGAAGATTAATAAATATACCCAGTAGTTCAACATTACACTAAAGACACTCATAAGTTTTGTTGTTATTATTTCACCAAGGTTACACACACATAATGTTCTCCAAGATGTTGTCTCTTGCTAGACAAACTAAAAATATAATATGCTCTTAAAAATGAAAGATATATGGAATTCAATGTCAGATAAAGCCAAGCACATTTAATTAATAAAGTAATGTCTGTATAAAATTTATAATGAAAATGTTATATTAACAAACTTTTAGAGCCATAAGACTAGAGCATATATTTAACTCACAAAGTGGCTTAATAACAATACTGTACTACTATAATAACAATACTGTACTACTATCAATTGTTATGATTAATCTGATGAACACATACAGTTTATATACAGCTCTACATCTAAGATCACTGCAGACTGTGTCTGTAACCATGAAATACAAAGACGCTTACTCCTTGGCAGGGAAGCTATGGCAAATCTAGCCAGCATAATAAAAAGCAGAGACATTAACCTGCCAACAAAAGTCTGCATAGTTAAAGCAGTGGTCTTCCCAGTAGTAATGTATGGCTATGAGAGATGGACCATAAGGAAAGCTGAGTGCAACTGTGCTGCTGGAGAAGACTTTTAAGAGTCCCCTGGACTGCAAGGAGATCAGATCTATCCATCCTAAAGGAAATCAACCCTGACTGCTCCTCAGTAGGACAAATATTGAAGCTGAAGCTCAAGTACTTTGGCCAACTAATGAGAAGAGAGGACTCATTGCAGAAGACCCTGATGCTAAGAATGATCAAAGGCAAAAGGAGAAGAGGGTCACAGAGGATGAGATAACTAGACAGCAGCGTTGATGCAGTGGGTGTGGATCTTGGCAGACTCTGGAGATGGTGGATGACCGAGGAGCCTGGCATGTGGTGGTCCATGGGGTTGCAAATGGTCAGACTCAACTGTGCGACTGAATAACAACATATCTAGATTTCTATGTTTGTAACTTCATTCGGTCGGGATGAACTGGGTTCATTGGTCCTTTTGAATGGATGAGACTGTGCCTTTCTATAGACCAGGGATGCACCATTCATGACCCTACAAGCCTGTGGCTGCCCAAGATCTTAAGTGCAGCCCTTCCCTATAGAGTTCCTATCTAATTCTATGACTGATCTCCCTCTCCCAACAACTTCCCATCAATTCTGTACAGATTGATTTTACTATGCAGCTAGCATTCATCTCCAGTGGCTATGCAGACTAGGAAGGATGGTGTTTGCAATCCAGTAGCATCTGGAAATGCATCCATTATGCATCCCTGCTGTACTACAGGATATAAACTTTATGCAGAAAGTAAATCGAACATTCCTCTATTGCTAGATTACCTCAGTGCATAACTGCAGACACTCTGCCATATATGGTCTCTGCAGAATTATAGCCAGGTCCTTTCATTACTAGCTTATAGTCAAAGGCAAGCACGTTTGTCCTAGAAATCTATTTTTCATGGGAGTGGCCATAATGCCACAGGGTAAGGGAAGAATGAATTTGTTCAGGGACAGGCAACTGGTGGTCTTGAGGAATATCGGACTGTATGTGTCATGAACCTTGATAATTGGCCATGCCAGTGGAAGCTTATGGAAGTCATAGCTCAAAGAATCTTAAAGACACCAGGTAAACTACTGCTATATGTGTGGATTTTCAAGACACAAAAAAAAACCTGTTCCTGAATCAATGACCCCACTGCTGTCCATTAAGCATTCTAATGATGGCTTAGATTGGTATGGGGAAAGCATGGAGATTTCTTTGCATCTGCTTGCTTTATATATGCATAACACTATATTTATCAAGGCCACACACAATTGCATCCAAGGATGTGATGGAATCATTCCAAAATTATTTGCTAATATGTTGTGTATCTGAGGGTCAAAATCAGATTTCAAGAAAAATGTTTGTGGGCTGCCACTAGCCCATATTTTCTTCATGCAAAATAAATTTCTCAAAAATGCCATGCTAGGCAATAAAACTTGCAACTGATATCCATGTTTACATTCTAGTGACCAATCACAAAACAAAGTATGGTGGAAGTTAAGTCTGCTGCAGAGTGAACAGATTCTTTCAGCATCTAAAGAAACTGTGTTTCTTTCTGAGAACAAGCGAACTGTATTGCCTAACTGCCTTCATTTGACAGTATTTATAAAATTTTATTATCTGCATGATGTCATACTTTAAGTCATATGTTGTTTGTTCCTTCACATAACTAAGAAGGCAGTATACAGTAACTGACTGGCTGTGTGACTTGGACCCACAAAGTCAATTTCACATTTATTTAGTTGATTGAACTGCTTAACCAACTAAGAAAACATGGACTAGAAGTAATCAAACTAATGAAGTTAGAAGAGCCCATGCAAAAATTCTGTAGCTGTTTATTGCATCTCAAGATTTACTGATGTGAACAAATCTTAAAATTCAATCAATGAATTAGATAAGCCCCATATGTTTGTGCAGCAATAGAAATATAGTGTTTTTTTGTCCAAGCTAGAAACAGATCTATCTCAGAACAGCCTCCAGAATGTGCAGAATCAGAATAAGACCCAGATACTGCAGCTGGCCTCGTAATGCTGGCATATGAAAGACCCAAGATTGTTGTTTTCTCTCTTTTGTCTCTTTTTAAAAAAAACTGATTTACCAAGGAATGTGTAGGGGCAGCTCAGAATTTGCTCTTGGCAAATAAGGATTGCACACTCAACCAGAAAGAGAAGTGACAGGTCTCTGAAAAGATTGTGCCTGGATAAATAATACCTTTGAGCCTTATTCAAGCATTGTGAGGGGGGTTAATTTGAAAGCTTGACCACAGACAGGGTTCTAATCTTACTCACTCCTTATGATCACCATGGGAATAAGGAGTGTCAGAAAAGGAAAGCTTGCAACACATAAAGAGTACTAAACTAACTGATGAAGTAATAGTCCCTCTCTAGTACTTTATTTATGCTTTACACATGTATATCCAATACGAAGTTGTAGTTTTCAAAGAAGTTGCTGAGTTAGTCTCAGTGATGGGTTGTAACAGGTTCGCACACATTCACCAGAACTGTTAGTAACTTTTCCCAGTGTCCCAGAGAACCAGTAGCAGCTTTTGGGGGGAGCCACCTTTGGGGCTTACCTTTTCACTGGTTCCCCCACTGCGCATGCATGCCAAACACTTGGTGTGCATGCACGCCTACAGTGCTTGACGTGTATGCATGGCCTCCTTGCTGTCGTCCCAAGTGGGGAGGAGGAAGAGAAGCTGCTAGCCTGAAGCTCCCTATAGCCTGCTCCCCAGGGTAAGTGACTCACCTTTGGATGTGGTGTGTCTGTGTCTATTTTAATGTGTATTTAATACCTTTACCTATATTGACGTACTGCCACAGTTCCTAAAAAGGCCTGGCGGCCGGCAGGCCTGGCTTGGGGTTTTTAAGCGAAGTCTTGGAGTTACCTCATCAATAAGCTACACCTGTGCTGTTCCAATTGCTGTTCCAATTGGAGAACCCTTTAAGAGGTACAGCTGTTTTTCATTTACATTAAAGCATATCATCCTAGCGAACTGGTACGATGACCATATCCATCTTGCAACGTGGTGCTGCCCAGTCACTTATACTAACAGGTAAGTGACAGGTTTGTGTTTGGGGTGGGTGGGTTGATTTGTGTTTGGGGGGGGGTGTTTGGGGGGGGTGATGACATCACACTGTGATGACATCACGGTGGGGTAGTACATTTTTTGACAACCCACCACAGGCTAGGATGCACTTCTGATAAATCTCTCAACCAAGGGATTAAAAACAAAGGAAGGAAGGAAATAAGTGACATGCCATCTCAAAGACCCCTCAATTTAAAGCCCAGCTTTCTGTATGTTTGCCTTGGAGTTGTTTCTGACTTATGATTACTCTCTTAATTGGTGACCCCTAAAGTGTGGGAAAGGCATGTGTCAGATTGCACATGCATGGATTGTTTTGCCAAGAGCAATCTCCCTTAAATTATCCTTCTGTTTGCCTGAAATTTGCTCCAGCCAAAATTTAGCAGCCCTATTGCTGGATTAAAAATGTCCATTTTGGGCATGCCTCAGGATTGGGCCACCATTGTAGCTAGTTTTTTGTGGTATACCACATATTTTAAGGTACACCATAGGTAGAAAATGAAGGGTGTTAAGTCAGGAGAATGTGGAGGAACTCAACCACACCTCTTTGTCCTATCTGTTGTCATAGCAAATTTTCATCAAGGTCTCAATGGAAATATGGCGGGGTGCCATCTTGTTGGAAGTAAAATCAATCATTCCCAAAAAGACTCATGTGGTAAGTGTGTAAACTGTCCCAACACCATAGCAGAGGAAGCAGACTTTGTTGCTGTGTGAGGCCTCCCAGATCTTCCCTTGTTCACATCACACACATTGCCATGCATCTCAAACATAAATCACAACTGCTGTTAAGGCATGTTGGAGGTTCTGTTTAATACTCACACCTTTATCATCATTGTACTTCCACAACATTCTCAAATTTCAAATACCACTTTAAAATGGTCTTGCACTCCTCAAATGAAAACCATGCTTCCATCGTTTTCTTTGACTGTCCTGTCTGTAGCATGGTGATGCTAGCATTCATTCTTTTGAGCAAATGTCATATTACACATTGCTACCATAATTCAAGTCAGCTTCAAAAAGTAAAGCAAAGATAACATATCTTTAAATGTGTATACATTTTTCACACCCTCTGTATAGACTGATGCACACATGCAATAAATAAATAAATAAATGTGGACACAAATGTACACATTAAAAAAGGAGGCTGGACATCACAATATCTGTAACTGAAGCTGCAATAAACTGCTTCTTCTGAAGTCTGGTCCCGTTTGACAATAATAGAAAAGAACTTAGCTACTCATAATCTGTCAATAAACTGAGATTTAAAATGGTGCTACCAATACAATTTCCTGACATTGTATAATACATTTTAGAGGGTTGTGAAATGCAGAAGATGGACAGTTTTTATGATTTGTTATGATGGGTATTCTATATATAAGTTCCTACACGCTATGTGAAAAATGCATCCCTTTTTACTCCTCAATCACATCGCCTCTCTCCAATATAACAAATCAGGTTAATACTAATTTATTCTATGGAGTTGTCCTTGTCAGTAAATCATGGTATTTCTGCCCATCTACACTCAAGCATTTATCCAATCCAACTTTGTTATATTTGGACTGTTTCTACTATGAAAACATGTTGTGCAACATTTCACTACTGGGGTGAAGAGATAATATTCTACTGTAATAGGCTGACTATCCAAAAATATACCCTTTTCTTTTTATAACACACTATTAGATTTAACAAGGTTGCATTCATTTCACACCTAGAAGTGAAAGGTTTTTTATACAGCATGGAAGGAATTATTATGATAGAAGCAAGATTATCTTGTAATGGACACGGGCTGCTGGGGAGGCTTCTGTTTTAATCAATGCTGGGGAAGGGACTTAGCCAAGCTACACTGTCCCAGGATACCCCCAGAGGAAGGGAAAGGTAAATTGCTTCCAAGTACAGTAATACCCCGGGTAACACGAGTACCGTATAGCGTGAAAACCGCGTAACGTGACAAGATTTTTGGGAAAATCTTGTATCGAATAACGCGATTTTCACGTTATTCGGAACAAGCGTATGCGTGGGGGGGAGAGTTGGATTGGGTAGAACAACTACCCAATCCAACCCCCCCCCCAGCGTCCGCCCCTACGATGTTTGGAAAGGGTACAGGGATCCTTACCCTTTCGAAACTTCGAGTTGCGAAAGGGTAAAGATCCTTACACTTTCGCAACTTCGGGCGGCTTGCAGGTTTGCGCGCAACGGTGGCGGTTAGGGCAGGAGACGGGGTTTTTTCCCGTTTCCTGCCCTAACCCCGAACGACACTCGCGCGCACGCTAGAAGTTGCAAAAGTGTAAGGATCTTTACCCTTTCGCAACTTTGGGAAGCTTGCAGGCTTGCGCGCGCCAGCGGCGGTTAGGGCAGGAGACGGGGGTTTTTCCAATCTGAGGGGCTCATATCTTTTAGCCTGATTATAGTGTCCATGGGATTTTCTTGGCAATGATACTGGAATGGAGTTGCCAAATCCTTCTACAATGGATTGTTTTGAGTTTGAGTTTGAGTTCTCCACTATGGCCGCCTCACCATGGCAAGGCAATAATCCTTGGGGAGGATGTCTATTAACTAGACAGGCACAAATGCCACAACAGAAAAGCCTTTGACAATTATATTGAAGCCACAAAAATGAATTACTTTAACTTACTATGGTATGCCAGAAATGTTCTGCAATCCCAATGTACCATAGTCTCATTTCATTTGGCGTTAAATTTCAGATGACAATCAACCAACGGAATCTTAGCTAGTGGCTGCCATAACAGTACAAAATGCATCCTTCAAAGAGGAACATCCTGTGTAGCCTCCTACACTAAAGAAAACTCTTAAACATCACCAAAACCTATAGATGTCTGTTTTACAGGAGAACCGGGTCATGATTGTTACAGCAGTGAGGTCATTATCAAAAGGTGAGCTCAAGAGAATTCTCTTCTCAATTCTTAACTGCTAGTTGACAAATGACAGCCAATTGAAGAGAGACTTGTCATCTCTCCCAGGGTAGTTCCTGCTGTCTGGGGCTGTAAAAGATGATGATATAGGGTGATTCACACCATATAGTAACTGATAACCCCATGTTATATATTTTACTTGTTTTGTTTATGAAATAATGAGGCAACATGTAACAGGACTAGGATTAAAGTCAAGAATGTTGCTTTTCAGTTGAATAGAGAAGAGTATGAAATATTGATTCTCTAATTCCTCCACATTATTATTATTATTATTATTATTATTATTATTATTATTATTATTATTATTATTATTATTATTATTATTATTATTATTATTATTATTATTATTATTATTATTATTATTATTGTTGTTGTTGTTGTTGTTGTTGTTGTTGTTGTTGTTGTTGTTGTTGTTGTTGTTGTTGTTGTTGTTGTTGTTGTTGTTGTTGTTGTTGTTGTTGTTGTTGTTGTTATTATTATTATTATTATTATTATTATTATTATTATTATTATTATTATTATTATTATTATTATTATTATTATTATTTCAAATTTATACCCCACCTTGCTCAGGAGAACCTGACTCTAGGCGGCTTACAATTTATATTTAAAAAATAGCAACATAACCATCACAAATTACACAATACCACAATAACACACAGTATCAGTATCAGAGAGAGAGAAATATATATGAATTACGCAGTAACAGTAAAAAAAATGTCAATATCACATTACAAAAAAGTTTTACAAAAAAGTAAAACAAAAACAGCAGCAAAAAACAACATCACATTTACCAAATCCTACAATGATTATTAACATCAGGATAGCAAAGGCTATTTTCTGATAAAGGCAATATTTCTTTGGAGCAGTGAAAGATGTAGAAACTGGTGGTGGGTAGAGCCAATAGTAAAAGCAAGCAGCCAAAAAAATTCACTTATGCAACCAAAGAGGAGGAAGGGAGGTAGACATTGACATATACACAGGCAGGAGTGTGATATCATGATTGAGGCAGGGCAGAACCCCACCTACCCAAATGATGAAGGCTTTGAGGCTTAATCGATCAGAGGATATGTAATGGTAGCGCACATAGGCACCTGCTTCTCTGTCTTCCTCCTTTTCTTCTTCTCCCAACTGTTGCCAATCTACCAGAATAGAGAGTTCACTCTTTCCAATGATCAGAAGCCATCATTTACAAAGGCTTCCCTATTATGGCTAGGGCCACAGTTTGGTCGCTGCTTCTCCATCACACCACCCCAGGATATCAAGGATATCCAGGTAAGTGTAGAAGAACTTCCTGCCAACCAAGAGGACAATACATAGACCAGGGTTTTTCTACCTTTGGTCCCGAGATGTTCTTGGACTTCAGCTCCCAGGAGTCCTGATCAACAGATGTGCTGACTTGGACTTCTGGGAATTAAAGTCCAAGAATACCTGGAGATCCAAAGTTGAGAAATACCAATAAAAAGCACTAGTCCTACTTATGTTAAGGCAGCTTCTTGAGTACCATCATTTTATATAAGAGAGCGATCCTTCATGAGGGAAGGAGGCAAGTACTTCTCAGAGAGTGAACTGGACTCTTCCAAATCTCATCTTATCACTGTGAGCCTAAAAGACTCCACAACCTGCAAATATTTGCACAGTGTGCAAGGATGCCAAGTGAAGCCAGAAATATGCCACACACATTAGATCAGTGATAAGTCTACTTAGAACACCCTTCCTCAGTGACATGTTGCATTTGCTGCTTTTAAGTAATGCTTGCATATGACTAAATAGATAGTGTGTGTATGTGTTTGTGTGTCACAGAAAGTGCTGCAAACATTACAGAACAAATTATCTTGATCCCAAGCGATGCAGTGAGCTAGGCTTGTTTGATGAATTTAAAAGTTGTTTTGTGAAAGTGCGACAGGGAATTCCCACTTGGCATTGATTTTTCTTGTTTATGGCATTTTTTGTGCACATATCTGAATCCAAAGCCATTAAACAGTCTATTTTAGACTGCTTCTGAAATGGCAGCTGCTTGGGATAAAAAAAACCACATAAAAATTCCTGTATATGAATAAGCTGATTACATTTCCAGTAGGTGTTATCTATTTACATAGATTTATAGCCTGTCTTCTTCTAAAACTCAGGGGGGATAACAACATTTCCTAATCTGATTAATCCTCATGTGAACAATCTAAAGCAACTCACTATTATTTTATGCAAGAGGAACTGTAGCTGCCTTGGGTCACTGACAATTAGTAGGGAATGCATAGTTCTATTGGGAAGTTCCCAAAGCATCTCTAATCATTTGTTTATAAATCAGAACTTGCTATGGGGCATATATTATATAATACCTTTATATTTGGAACTTTCTGTTTAGGTGCCACCTTTCATTCTCTTCCCTTCTTCTTTAAGAAGCCTTTTTGTGCATCATTTCCTTCATCCCATATGCTGTTTTGGCATCCTGATAAATAACCTTAATTTCCTTAGAACTAGCTGTGTGAATCTATTGCAGCATTTTGATTAAACTAGAGGGAGAAGGTGGGGAGGTGGGAGAGAATGGCTGGAACCCTATCATATTGGTGTGCATCAGGTTACCTGTGTGGAAAATCACAGGGAGTTACACCCAGACAATCTGTGTGCCTCTTTGTGTAACTAGTTGTGCCACTGATTGCTTAACTGATTATTCAAGGAGCTGCAAAACTATGCCCATGGGATTATTTCCAGGATATGACTTCCACCTTGATGGGAATGTTGTGCACTTCAAGTTATACAGGCATAGATACACAACAAGATTTGGATTAATGGGTCTGAAGAAGTGGATTTTGATCCACAAAATTTCATAAAGAAACAAACTGGTTATTCTTCAGGGTAACATAATATTTCATCCTCTTTTTAATTGTTTCTTCCACTTCAATTGTGTCAATAATCCAATGATCAAGGAATTCTGCTCAAAGAGTGGGCACAAAAATCAAGTCTACTTTCCTATAACTGAGTGAGGGGAGGGCCAAAATGCTACTTTGGATATAACCATTGTCTTCTAAGATCAGCATGTTAGAGGATGGCCATTGACTCAGAGCAAGGGTGCTCTTTGGTGTTTTCTGCATTCCCTTGGCGTGTCAACCTGAAGGATTGATACATATGACATCCTTCATGGGAGCAGGACACTCTCTCGCTCAGGGCCTCATCAACAGCTGCATAGAACCCAAGACATTAGAATGGATGAACTTTAGGAATAGACAAAAGAACTGGTATAAAAGGGGAAGATACAGTAAGGAACAGGGAGGAGGACTTGGAGGAAGAGAAGGAAGAAGATGAGTGGCTCAAGAGTCCTCTCATACTATGTTTATACTGGCCTCATTCCAGAGTATCCTTCCTCAGGTTACAGCACCCAACAGGCCCACCACAGAGGGGAAGATGACTGTTAGACTGGCTAGACAGTGAAAGTAGGCCCAGTGCACCAAAGAGGAACAAGAGAAAAGCAAGGACTAAAGGACTGAGGATGATGGAAACCATCCAAAGCTTAAACCAACCTGGACAAACAGGAAGGGCCTTGAGAGATAAAGTGTTTGGAGGAGAAAGAGCCTGTGAAGCTCATGAACCTGCCATACGTAGTTCCAGAATAAAGTTCTAGTTTACTGCACTGATGATGGCCAACCCCAGGAACCCAGGAGTCCCTTTGATGTCAACTTGTCCATAAAGGCCATGGAGACCTACACAGAGACTACTTTTAAATTGATCAGTGATTGCTTGTTTGACAACATTGCCTTTTACTAGAAGCAAAGCCTTTAAAATAATCCTGCTTGATCATTTTAAAATTAAAACTATAAAAATCACATATTCTACAAGTATGACATGTTTGTCGGAAAAAGTGTCAAAAGAAAGACTAAAGTATTGACTCATTTTAGGTGCATGAGATTAATGTTTGCAGCGTATAATAACAATCACTTAATGTACCAGGAAAGGAGCCATTATCGACAAATTATGAACCATGACTGAAAACAGATGAGCAGACTTCAACTGCATTTCAGCTCTACAATGAGCCCACAAAGAAAGCATCAAATGCTTCTATCTTAATTGTTCCTAAAATATTTCCATATAAAATGTTTGCTCAGAAGTGAGTTGGAACATTAGAGCCATCACATGAATCCTCCTTTTCACAAAATGATATTTTTACAGAATTGGCCAATCTTTTTTAGTGAAATCTCCAATGGGAATCCCACTTATTCCAGTGCCTACATTGAATGAGAAAACACACTCATCAATTCACAGTTGGACAACTTGTAGGTGAGGGAGCAAAAGTCAGTGGCTTGCCAAACTAGCACTGTAACTTGGCTACAGCTTGGCCCCCATCCATTTTATTCATTTGATTCTAATATACAGTACCATCAAAAACAATGTTTGTAAAACCATGATAAACAACTATGTATGAGTAGTGGGACTGACATTACATCTGTACACCTATGGAATGCTCTGGTCATGAATCTGGGTCATCTCCACTCATTAAGTCTCAGGATTAGCAGCCAGGCTTCCAGAGGCCTGTAGCAAATTGCCATGCCATGAACCTTCTAGAGCAGGGGTTCCCAACCTTTTCAAGCCAGGGGATGAGTCATGCTCTCTCAATGGCCGGAGAGCCATTTTGCACTGCCTACATAATGGAGGTGGCCATTTTGTCCCAATAGCTTCAAAAGGGTGTCCATTTTGTTTCTTGAATGCTTTTGGAGGGGTGGCAAGGCACATAGAATGCCACCACTGGCTGGATCTGGCCCACAGGCCTTAGGTTGGGAACCCCTGTTCTAGAGTGTGTAGGGATTATGGAATGGATTACTTTTGTATCTCATAGTTAAATGATTTTATGGTGGTGGGGAGGGGCATGTAGATGATTGTCACTATCAAAGAGCTGTCAGTTGTGGTTTCCATATTTTTATGGTGTCAACCATCCCTCCCATGTCCTACAATGCCCTAGAACAGTGATGGTGAACCTTGGCACTCCAGCAGTTCTTGAACTTCAATTCCCAGAAGCCCTGATCAGTGTGAGTGCTGACTTGGGCTTCTGGTAATTGAAGTCCAAAAACACCTGGAGTGCCAAGGTTCGCCATCACAATCCTAGAATATTAGAGAATCCGCAAAAACCTTGAGCAAAAACCAGAAACTGCCCTGTGGATATGTGCAGTCCCCAAAATGCCCACATCACCAAATGTACAGAAGACAATCTTCTACTTCATTTCAGGTTTCATAGATTTCAATCGCTGTCCAGTCCAAGGACAAGGCTTTTATTTTTATTTAAATCAGAAGAAAAAGGAACACGCTACTTCAAGCTACCCATTAATATTTAGCAGGCATAGGCATCCATCGCTGTTCTCTCCACTATAGCAAGCCATGTGGTGCTTCTGTTTAAATTATAGTCATTATTTCTGAATTTGCACCAATGCTTCAGTCTATTGTACTTATCAGCAAATCTGCATGTTGAAATACTGTATGCAGTTGGCTTAGAATGTCCATGTATGCTTGGGATCACCCAGTGGTGGGCATCAGCAGGTTCGCACCAGTTCACTAGAACCGGTAACAGAAATTCTGGCTTCCCCCTCTGCCCGTCCAAGTTTTGAAATAAAGTAATCCTAATTTGGGTGCAACACAGGGCTTCCCCCCTAGCCATGCCCACCATATCATGCCCACAGTGTGGTAGTAAAAATTTTTTGGAGCCCACCACTGGGATTACCTTAGAAGATCATCATTCCAGGTAGAAATGAGCATACTCACAGGCATTGTAACAGCCTGAATCTTCCAGAATCTGCTTATTAGGATGGCCTCTGGCTATGGTACCAGGAGGATTCTTGGAGTTGTAGTTTTCAAGCTCTGATACATCCCCTTGAGGACCATGTTTGTTAACAATGCTGATGTACACCATCAGATCAAAACAGAAATTAACTGCTAATGTATGTGACTAAAACTTAGCAAGGGAGGGGACCTAATTAGAATGAATGAAGCAGCACAGTAATTCTGAGGTGAATCAATTAAAAATTCTCTGCCTAAAATCAGAAGATGAATGACACAGAGAGGAGAAAGAGTCAACTCACTGAAGAGTAATGAAACAGAACTGCATGTTCAAGAGCACAGTTTTGACAAATGTGCACAATGCCATGATTTGTGTAACATCAACATCTTGTTTTGACGGTGTCTCAGAAAAGGAAGCAGATAGGCATTGGCAGTCCCTGCCTCCTGCCAGTCGTTTTCCTGAATCAAGGAGGAGGCAACTGTTGCCTTTAAGTCACCTCAGGGAAGAAGAGAGGTTGGCTAGGAGGGAGGGAGAGGGAATGGCAAAGAGAGTGGGAAAACAGAAATGATAAGTTATAAGTAGGGGTGCACGGCAACATGTCCTGGTATCCCGCTGGGCCAGCCTGAGATTCAGTCCCAGAATGAGGAGTGCACTGGTGGCCAGTTGATGGCATTGCCCACCTAAGGTCCTGAGGCTTAGGTGGTGGTGATCGGTCATGTTTAACCCAAGTTAGCTGGCCAGGAGTGGGCTGTACTTAGACAACACACTCTCAGGGCTTAGGACTTGTCCAAAGAGGGAGCAGGAGGAGGGTTCCACCCCACACTACATGGGCCCCATTCAGAAGAGTAGCGTGCCTTGGCAGGGCCCCGTATAAAAATTTGTTTGGGGGGCCCTAGGAAGGGTAAAGATTTGTTTTGCTTACGCACGTTGGGGGCCCCCGTAGCCCGGGGGCCCCGTATAATTGATACGGCAGATACGGCGGTAGCTACGCCTCTGGCCCCATTGCAGGAAAAGGGTGGTTAAAAGTTAACCGTTTATAAAGTTGTGGCCCTTATTCAACTCCATATCTGGTGTTTGTGTCTTTCTTCTGGGACAGGGGATGCGGGACAGTGGGAGGGTCAAGAAGGAACAAGGAGAAGATATATGACGGAGAAACACAGAAATGCAGCTAGTCAAGTCCAGGGAAAAACCTGAGAATCAAGTGAACAATAAATTAGACCAAAGTGGAAGCAAGTAAAGTAGAAAATTAGAGCAAGGTTGAAGCAAATACAGAGGAGCTCAGGTGTTCTCTCAAAGTATCCATTTCTATTTTATTGTTTCATGATCAGACAAATCAAATATGTTACATTGATATGATGAAAAAGAGGATTTTTATGAAATTAAGCTCATTTTCTCCCTTACAGGACAGTGTAAGTTCAACAAGAACAAGAAGTCCCAACTAAGCAAAGTAGTCCACACTTCAGATTAGCTTTTTCAATATTGTCATAATTAGATAATGTTCTTTCCCCTCTGCATAGGCATGCAAGCTTAATGCCTTTTCTCTCAGCATTTGTCTGGCTGTCAACTTGAGTTTCATGTTTCCCATTTGTATTTTATGGTTTCGTTTTTGAAAGGATAAGCATAGATCTTTGGGAGAAAGGAGAAAAAGCTCCTATTTGTGGAGATGGCGAGCTGCTGTTCCTTAAACAATCATCATTCTTCCATCTCTGGTGAGAAAGGAAGAAGGACTGATTTCTTTGTTCAACTCTAAGGCTATTTCTATTTCTATTTGCTGACTCAGTTTTAACTTAGTTTTCATCCATTTAGAGGTAACACAATTAAAGCTCTACTGAGAAATGAATCTTTCTGGGCCAGAGACAGGTAGAAATCCTATACAGTGTTTTAAGTGGGTAATAATAAAACCTCTTGGAGCTGGAAGAAACTGTCTTATTCTGAGTTGGGCTAATAGTGCTTTGGACCCATTAATGTCTACTCCAACATGTCAGCGGTCAAGCTATTCTAATACACTTTGTTGCCCTATACACCCATGCCTCTTTCATTAGATTTGTCACCTAAGAGCAAGTCTACACCTGCCCAAAACACTTGCCAAAACTGGGTTTTGTAACTCCGATTGTGGGTCACGTGTTAGTGTGCATACCCAAACTGGTCTCTACTAATTTGCTGGAGCCATTTCCATTGATCAGTGTCTATGATCTGTGGTGGCAGTGGAAATGTGCTCCAGCTGAGTGGCAGTTCCTCCAGCTGATCAGTGGCAGGAAATCATGGTGGAGCTCTGTTGTGGAGCAGAGAAACTGCCATCAACTGGGGGTAGTCTCTGCCAATCAGCTAAAGCCTATCTCCAGTGCTGTTGCAGATCAGCAGAGATTGGCTCCAGCTGGTAAGCGAGACCTGCCATTGTCAATCAACTGAAGCCAATCTTCAGCATCATTGCAGATCTTTTTTCCGGGGGGGGGGGGAGTATTCAAAGTAGTACAGTGCTATGTCACTTGGAATAAATATTTTAAAACATGATTCATGGCTGCAGTGGGGTGGGGATCCAGATGATCATTGGGGAGGGGCCACAGCTGATCAGTAGCATCAATTTGCAGCAGCAGCGGAAATGTTGCAGATCAGCTGGAGCCATCTCCACCAATCAGCTGCTGCCATATGTTTAGCTGAGAAATGCCAGATAAACAACAATCCAAGTGGGCACATAGCCGAAATAGGTTTATTTTTACCCTGATACAAATATTGCTGCCCATTATGCTGCATAGAATGGGAAGATCTAAGTCTAAGTAAGTGATACAAATATCAGAGTAAAACAAACAAACCTTAATCAGTGGCTTAATATAAAGTTCTTGGCAACCAAAATACAATGTTTTTTGGCTTGGCATCATTTAAGATTTAAATACTGATCTTTAAATTCATCAGGAATTGAAATATAGGTAGAAGTTGTTGGTTGGTTGGTAGATAGGTTGAGTGGTTGTTTGGTTGATTCATATGTATGTATAGTCAAACCTCGCATAAAGAGCATTTCGCTTAAAGAGTAACTCGCTTAAAGAGCAGAATTTTCTCTGAATGTTCACTTCGCTTAACAAATAAAACCAACCGAAAACTCGCTTAACAAATAAATTGGGTTTGCAATCCCCCCCAGACACACAATTGGTCACTTACAATGGTATTTCACTTAAAGAGCAAACTCGCTTAAAGAGCAATCCTGTGGAACGCATTATGCTCTTTAAGCGAGGTACAACTGTACATACCTACAGCCCAACTTAGTGCAAGCACTAACAGAAGCGTAGCTTACCTTGGCGGGGCCCCGTATAAAAATTGTTTGGGGGCCCTTTATATGTGGGGAGGAGCTAACGTCATGACATCATGACGTCGTGGGGGGAGCCAACGTCATGACATCATGGGTGGGGCCAAAATAAAAATAAAATAAATAAAAATAAAATAAATAAAATAGAATTAAAATGCAAAAAAAAAAAAAACAACCCCCACACACCTCAACCCACCCACCCACCCACCCACCCACCCGAAACACAAAAACCTCACTTACCTTAATCCTGGGGCCTCTTCTTCCTCCGCCTCTGCTGTCACCGCCGCCGCCTCTGCTGTCACCGCCGCTGCTGCCGCCATCACGAACGATCGCTCCCTCGCCGCGCACGGCGAAGGCAAGGGGCGGATGTGGAAGGCGAGCGGGTGCAGCGAGGCAGCCCCGACTCCGAGCCCGAAGCCCTCCCCCCGGTCGCCGCGGGGGCTCCCTGCCTGGCTGCGCCAGCCCGGGCGGCGCTCTCTACCTTGACGCTGGCGCAGCCACCTGGAGCGCGCCTGGAGCTGACCTGTCACCTGCCACCTGCGGGGGACGGGGCGCGCGAGCTGGTCCTGCAGCGCTGGACTCCCACCCCAGCGTCGAGGTGGAGAGCGCCGCCCGGGCTGGCGCAGCCAGGCAGGGAGCCCCCGTGGCGACCGGGGGGAGGGCCTCGGGCTCGGAGTCGGGGCTGCCTCGCTGCGCCCGCTCGCCTCGCCTTCCACAGCCGAGCCGCCCCTTGCCTTTGCCAGCTCAGCTACGGCTCCGCGCGCTGCACCTCGGCCCTCTGACGGCCGCCATCGGAGCCGCGCTTAAAAGCTGCGGCTCCGACTCCGACTCCAGCGTTTTTTTTAAAATTGGAGCCAAAAATGGCTCCAATAAAGTGCGCATGCGCAGAAACTCAATCTGACGCATGCGCAATGCATCAGATTGAGTTTCTGCGCATGCGCAGTAAATTTTTGCTCTTTTTTATTTTAAATTTTATTTTTTGCCGTTGGGGGGCCCCGTAGCCCGGGGGCCCCGTATAATTGATACGGCTGATACGGCGGTAGCTACGCCTCTGAGCACTAATCTGGACAGTTTACAAGAATGAAAAATCCATACCAGTATCAGCCATACCACATAAACCCCAAATCCAAGTGAAATCAACATAATACAGTACCTAATAATAATATCAGATAAGAAACATATATATAACACTTACTGGCAAAGAATATCTTAAAAGGTTAAAGGGTTTCTTTGAAGAAGAGTGTTTTAATGAGTGTCTGGATATCTGAAGAAAAGGGGCCTGGCAAATCTCCACAAAGAGATCATTCCACAGTGCAGAGACAACCAAAGGCAGGAAATCCCACAAGTGCCTCATCATTCCATATCAATAAAAGCAGATTTTGGAAAAGTTACTTTCTTGAACTATACCTTTTATTCTGGCTGTGGGATTCTGCAGTTTCTGGTTTTAAAACAGTAGAGGAGGGAGGCTTCAATGTCAGTGGGTTGGTGAATCTCTTCCAGGGTTTAGTCTGAATTAAAAGGAACAATCTCAAACTAATATGCAGATCAGAACAGTTAACCTTCAGATTGTATACTACAGTAATACCTCGGATAGCGCTAAGACTTGGTTCCACAAGTCTTGGTGTTATCCGATTTTTAGTGTTATCCGATGCATGTTAAAATCCTATGGGATGTATTGGATAACGTTAAAGCTCCATAGAGATACATTGTAACCGCACAGGCTTTCGTGGTTGTTATCCGACCCATCCCATAGGACCTTAACGTTATTGGATCCAATTCTCCTCCCCAGATTACTTAACGTTATGCGATTTTAGCGTTATCCAAGGTAAATGTTATCTGAGGTATTACTGTACTACAAATTGTGCAGTGGGATGCTGATGATTCAAAAACTTTGGTGAAAACTCTATATGTCAATGAGAGATTAAACTGAGATTAAATATAGGGATATTGTGCATGTCCTCTTCAATCTGCAGCTGTCTGTACTACATGCCTGTATTAGTGGGTTTACCAGAATAAGCATGGGTGCTTATCATTGCTGTAGCCAGGATTCTAGATGTGGGTGGGCGAAAGCCTCTTTTCAATGAATTTCTATGGGAAACCATGTTTTGTGCCCTCTAGTGGCCAGTTGTTTGAGGGTGGGCAAACTGCTAATCAGGGTGGGCAAGGCCCACTGGGGGGGGGGGCTGGCTACAACCCTGGTGTTTATAAAGAGAAGAATAACCTTCCTGGCTTCATTGGGAAAAGCTGTTAATTTCAGCAGAATAATATTCTTGACTTTTACCTCTTACTGGTTTTCCAGTAGACTGTCCTAAGGTTAAAAACCATGATATAATGAAAAATCAAAAGTCAATAAAAAGGGTTTTAAAAAATCACAGTGCAATGATGTTTAAGAACTACTACCATAGTAGATTCTTTAAAATCTGTCATTGGTAAAAGTTAAATTGCCCTCTAAGCCCCAAAATTAACCAATGGTGGTAATCAACTACCGTGGAAATCAATCCCAATTTCATGGAATTAAGTGGCTTTGAATAAATATTGCCTTCTTCCTATATAGTTCATCAGGCGTTCTGCCACATAAGTCATCCAAAAGGAAACAGTCCAAATACAGTTGGTTCTCTTTGGTCTGCATTTGTATTGAATCTGCATGTATGAAATTGTATTGAATCTGTATGCATGGCAACGTTTCCTGTTTATGTTTTCCAATATATTTGGCTTAGTTTAAGAATAATTCATGCTAGGTTTCAGCTAATGAGAGGCAAATTAACAATGCCAACTCGGTTAGTGCTCTAAAATTGGCTCCAAGCACATCAACTATTTACCAAAGTGGCAAAACAGCACTAAACAATAAATAGGATACAGGTATGATATTCAATCACAGGCTAGTATTTTTCTTTACAAAAGAAGAAGGAAACAGCATTGAGTCAACCTCATTCTCTGACTCCTTAATATACTTAACATTTATTGCATCTCCTGTTATGCACTATAAATATGTGTTCTCCTATTCAATAGCTCTTACTTGAATCCAAGAAGTGTCAGAAGCCTGGTGCTGCTTTTAAGTAAAAATTACATTCTCCTAGCAAAATGTTTTGTAGCTCATACTCCTCAGCCATCAACATTGTATGGGGCATTGCTTCAGCAGAAAACAATAGCATTTCAAAACTGGGAAGTGAGGGAACCTTGAAAGTTGAGGAGAATCTTCCTAGTGAAAAATCTAGAACCACCAGATGAGGTATTGTTGAAGTCTGCTTGCTTATAATCACCACTGATGCCCAGTAGCTGGAAAGAGTTGGAGATGTTTTTGGGAGCCATCTGGATTCAAATGAAGCTGCTTTCAGGTCCAGCCAGATTTATCAGTACCTCACATAAAGCCATAGAATTAGGATTACCTCAAAGGTATTTAGTTCAAACGGGCATATCCTACAAAATTCCTAACAGGCAGTCATCTCAATTCACTGGAATTAAAGATGCATCTACAGTATAAGGATCTTCCTTCTCTTGCTGACATTGGTACTCTCAGCTAACATCTGTACTCTCGGGAGTGTGGTGGCTTAGTGGTTAAGAAGCTCACATTGTTAGCTGAAAGGTCAAGATCTGGGTACTGCATGACAGATTAAGTGCCCGTATCTGTCCCAACTCTTGGGGACATTAATGGAGCCTCATTTGGGTGTCCCCTGAGCAGAGTTTCACCAGCAAAAATCCTTTCAACCCAGAGTAATTTCTGACATATTATTATTATTATTATTATTATTATTATTATTATTATTATTATTATTATTATTATTATTATTATTATTATTATTATTATTATTATTATTATTATTAATAATAATAATAATAATAATAATAATAATAATAATAATAATAATAATAATAATAGCTTCAAAGCAGAAGGGCAGGGGTTTGTCAATAAACAGAGGTCATGTTCTCTGAAGATAGAAATGAGAAAAATACAGAGATTGCTAGAATGGTCAGTTATGCAGAAGTATGCGTTCCCTAATATAATCAACTTGCCCAGTTTGCATCCAACATGTCTGCAACTAGATACATGCCACTTGGGGAGGGGGGTTATAATCTATCTCTGTTCTCTGTCTTATTCTTTGGTTTCCCAAGGGCATTGACCCTTAATTCTATGGAGCCATTGTTGCTGAGCGTTTAGGGCAGGGGTTCCCAAACTACAGCCCATGGCATCAAATCATCCGGCCCCACACTCACTCTGGCCACTGCTTCTGCTGCCACCTCCGCAATCCTTGTCCCCTCCACTTGGCTTGGTGTGTCCCTGCTGGTGTTCCATAGCAGGACAGATGTTATAAGACTTACAACATCTACCCTGCTATGGAATGCCAGCAGGGACACGCCAAGCCAAGCAGAGGGGACAAGAATTTAAGAGGAGGTAGTGGCTATGAGCGGCTTTTCCAATGGCCGCTCTGATCGAGCACAGCTTTCCCAACAGCCACTCTGACCAGTAGTGGGCAGCAAAAAAAATTGCTACCACACTGTGGGCAGAGCCTATGTCATTGGTAGAGCCTACATTATGAGTGATCTAGTCATGCCTGCCATATGGCCATGTATACATCTGCAAACACAGGCAGCACTGGCTCTTTGGCTGTAAATGGAGATGAGCACTGCACCCTAGAGTCAGATATGACTGGCTTTTGAGCAAGGGAAACCTTGAATCACTTGCAGGGACAAAACCTGATGGGGCACAGCAGGGAGTTGGACATGGCCACCCAATTTTGCTTTTCCCCCTGCCCAGAGGCCACCCAATTTTGCTCCCCCCCCAAGGAGGTGCAAACCTGTTGCTGTCCACCACTGACTATGACCAAGTGTGACTTTCCCGGTGGCCAGAGCAACTGAGCATGACATTTCCTGCCTCAGCTCATGGTGGATAAGGACAGGCTGGACCCCTCCTTCACCCACACCATGCAGCTCCTCAAGGATGGTAAGTGCAAGGGGGACTCAGAGTAGTGGGAATATGGTGGGCTTGATGTGGTTGCCACCGCCACTGCCAGTGGGGGAAGTATGGTGGGCTCGTTGTGGTTGCTGCCACCACTGTCAGTGGTGGGGGAATGTGGTGGGCTCGGGGTGGTCTCTGGTGGTGGCAGCGGTGAAGGGATGAGATCAGGGTGGCCAGTGGTGGCAGTGGCAGTGGGGGGAGTTGGGTGGTTTTGGGGTGGTTGCCAGCAGCAGTGGTTGAGGGACCTCCAGTCTGGCCCCTCAACAGGATGTAGGGCTGTGGACTGGTCCCTGGCTTTAAAAGTTTGGGGACCCCTGGTTTAGGGCATGCCTTGTTAGCTGGCAGAGAATAGTGGTTGCTGTAGGGCTTCAGGTTGGAGAAAGCTTTTTTGATGCACTATATTAGACTAGCGAGACAGTTCAAATTCCCATTCACCCCATTAATTTCCATTAAAACAGAAGAGAGGTAGGAAGTAGGAAACACCTTCAGGATAGAACTGAGATTACAGGCCATGTTGTCCAGTAGTTCTTGATCAAAAGAATAACTTTTCCAAGCTCTATTTGTAAATATATCCATGCAGGAAGCAAATATTTATACATAAGTACAATTTAAAGGTAAAGGTAAAGGTCACCCTTGCTCAGAATCCAGTCATATTCAACTATAGGGTTCGATGCTCATCTCTGTTTATAGACAAAGAGCCAGCATTGTCTGCATCTGGACATGTGGCAGGTATGACAAGATAAATAATGCTGTTTACCTTCCCACCAAAGTGGTACCTATTTATCTACTTGCAATTTCTTGCTTTCAAACTGCTAGGTTGGCCAGAGCTGGGGCTGAGATGGGAGCTCACTCCATCATGCAGCACTCAGATCTTGAATTGCTGATCTGCTGACCTTCTAGTCGTCAAATTCAGCAGTCCCTTGGGACTGGGATTTATACTAAATTTCCAACACAGAACCGAAATTTAAAGATTTTAGTCTGTAATAGTGTCCTGTTTTTCTTAAACGATCTTAGTAACTAGTTGCTAAACATGCATCGATTATGTGAACTCTGGGATCAACTCAACACTGATAGCTCTGATGCCTCAGGCACATCACCACTCATAGCCTTTTCTTTTTCCCCACTCACAGTTTCTGTTGCTCCAGAAGGATACACACAAATATCCACATGAAACCAAGGTTAAATCAGTTTAGGTCATCTCCAAAGCTCAAAGTGACCTGTATAATAAATGATCTGTATAATAATTATTTGAATACAGATCAAACTAAGAGGTACTCAGACACCTTTAGCCAAAAACTTGACCAGAGCCTCTCCTTTTCTTCTCCCAGAGAGCTACTAAGCTCACAGCAAATCATTTTAAAAGACTGTCTCACAAGTGAAAAATACTGGTTTTAGTCTCAAAATGATGCAGAAATTATTTGCATAGTCCATCTCTTTTCCTTTATTAAATTATAAATATTTCCTTTTTCATAAATACGCCTGACATTCCAGGTACAGACTTTTATAGCTGACCCAGAGATTCTTAGCACCCTATGCCCACTGAAGGGCTGCTGGGGACTGAGGGTCATGTTTACTTGACTTTTAGCCATGAAGATTGTCCTGGGAGCAACATAAGGTGCTAAGGATTTCATGGGTTGACCATGTGACTAATGTAGAAGTGTTGCACTGAATGGATAAAAAACAAGAACTCTTTAATACCATTAAGCAAAGAAAGTTCCAATACCTTGGCCATATCATGAGAAACGACATAAAGTATAGAATACTCCAACTTGCTCTGCAAAGAAAGATCCCTGGAAAGAGAAGCCTTGCACATAGATGGATTTCATGGCTGAAGAACCTGAGAGACTGGTGTGGCATGTCCTCAGAAGAACTGTTCCAAGGACCTAAGAACAGGAAGACTATTGCAATGATGATAGCTAATATCCAGAATGGATACAGCACCTGAAGAAGGTCCCTCCCTTAATGCTCCATTAGACAGTTATAATGAGATATCTGCCTTCCTTAAGAAAAAGGGTTGAGTTGGGAAGCTAGCAGAAGTGTGCAAAGGAATATACCATAGAGGCCTAAAGGTTTCACATTTGGAAACATAAGTTTACAAGAAATAAATGCGGCAATTTTATACCCATTTACCTAGGAGCGATTTATTTCAGTGGGAACCACAATTACAACCCATGATCTGCCCTGCCTATTTCTTCCTTTTGAAACAGCAGCGACTGAAGTACAGCACAGGACAGTTGTAACTTTTCTTTTCACATATAAATTCAAATAAAATAAATGGGATTTCCTCCCATTTTGTTAAACTTACCAAAGTCCAGCTACACTGCAGGTTGTCTTTGCTGGGACAGTAACACCAAATCATAATGTGGCCAATGCTCAGAGATCAAACCTTAGCCACATATGTCAGAGAATCTCACTGCAAAACCCAAAACTACTTGTTGTAGAGAAGTTTCTATAATTATCACCAAGTGAGCGGTTTGAAAAGTGTGGGCTAAATCTGCCTGACAATATTGCGTGCATAAGAAAACAATTAAAGATTGATGCCGAGAGAGAGAGAGAGAGAGAGAGAGAGAGACTTCATCTCGCAAAATATAAAATAAAAGCAAGAGAGTTCATTCCAGGTGAGCGATGAGCTGAGGGAAATATCAGCTTACTCTTTTCAAGTGAATTAACAGGCCAAGAGAGTTCTGCTTCAGCTGTCAAGACCCAACTTGCACAGATTTTGTCAGTAAGTGAGTCTCATCTACAATTCTGAGACTCCCCCCCCCCCTTCTCCGACCTGTGCTGCATACTCTATTTGGCTCTCTGGAAAACATGAACTCCATTCACAGATGAAGCACTAAGCAAACCCTGCTGTCAATATGGGCCTCCTCATCAGAGTCAGAAAATGGGACCTCTTTGAAGAAGCTAGAACTCTGGTTTTCTTGTCCTGGGGGTTCTAGAAGTAATAGCTCCCAAAGAGTCATGTATTCCCAACCTCTCCTTCCTATCGTCTGCCATCCGAAAGCCTGATCAAATCCATCATTAGTGATGGGCCTCAGATGTGTGCAGAACAGACCATTCATTGAGGGCAGAGAAGGAAATATTCATGCCATCTGCTAAAGTTTGTGCAAAGGAATTTTTTAAGTGCACTGATTGGCATTAGTCCCTTGGAATAAATTAATAATAATGAATGAGCAAACTCTGCTATATATCTTGGAGAGTCATACATTCAAGAAAATGTCTTGGATGCCATAATCAGGATACATACTAGTAGATGAGGCACTGGGGAAGCATTGCACAAGAAATATGAAATCTTCCCTCAACAGTACTCCACCATCTGGTATCTGTTTTGCCCACACCCTTACCAGAAAACATTAGATCTCTAATCATATGGAGGATAAATGAGTTTGTGTATAAATGAGATTAAATAAAATTAGATAACTCGTTAAAGGTACAGTATATGCTTGGCTCTTAAGCTCCTTTCCTATGTATTATTTTGCTGCTATATCATAATGTGGGAGTGTTGACTTTTAAAGGCAACATAAGCAAAGTGGAGACTCCAGCAGGTTCTGACAAGAAGGATGCCTAAATTATCTCTGGATGGGAAAATGATGAAACTGAGACTGTTGTACTTTGGGCACATCATGAGAAGCCATGATTCTTTACAAAAGACAACAATCCTGGGACTAGCAGCAAAAAAAGAGGAATACAAAAAACAAGATAGACTGGTTCCCTGAGGAACCCACAGGCTTGATTTTTCAAAATCTGAGAAGGACTATTGAGAAGATAACATCCTGTAGATAGCTATTTACAGGGTCACCATAAGTGAGAGGTGACTTGACAACACACAAAAGCTACAACTTGAGATATACTGATAAGATATGGTTGTCACTCAATATTTCTTCTGGATTGTTACCAATGTGGCTTGGGGAATGTTGACATTTATCATCCAGTGAAAATGACAATTAATTTTGTTTAGAACCCAGGAGAACTGCAAGTTGTGCTGAAGAGCAATATGTAAATCTTCTCAATAGACAAATAAATACCCTAAAGGCCTGAAGACCTGAGATTTCATCATTGTGGGTAGTCTTCCTACCCAGACAGATCCTGCTTATTCCACACTGCTGTTGTATTCTTAGCTACTTCTTTGCTTTCTAGTCAACTTTATGGTAATTTCCCCTCTCTTATTTAGCTAAGTAGGTCCTCACACAGCAGGAATCAAATCTCCTGCTGAGGTCTACCAGACTTACTGACAACATCTACTAGAGCTTTTATTTTGCCTATGTAGCCTTTGAAAATCAACATTCACTTCAACGCTATGATAAAGCAGCAATATAAGACCTAGGAAAAGAAATAAAAAGCCAATAAAGAGCAATAAATGTCAAGAGATGATGGGATCTAATGTTTTATTGAAGGGTTGGGATTCTAGTTGGTGCCTAGAACTAGTTGGCGTTCTGCAGATTCTGCCAGTAATTTGACCAACACTTACAGGCTTATCAATGTGAGAGAGGCCTTCAAGATGGACTGGCTTGTCCCTTGGTACTTTGCTAACTAGGAGAAGGGATTTCATCTGTGAAGGGAGAGCTTGTCTTCACGAAGGTTTGGGGAAAACCAAATCTGCTCAGAGGACCGTTGGGAACATTCTAGAAATGGAAGTCTAAGGGATAAAAATGGGGTCTGGCTTTACTTCAGTTAGCTTAGTTCTCTTGCAGGAGATGTTGTGCTTTAATTACTGTCCTGTGATGAACTTTGTATATGATCTAAGGCTATGGTGAAGCTATACCAGAATGCAAGCACAGTAATACCTTGGATAATGCTAAAATCGCATAACGTTAAGCAATCTGGGAGGGAGAATTGGAACGAGTAACATTAAGGTCCTATGGGATGGATCGGATAACAACCACTAAAGCCTGTGCGGTTACAATGTATCTCTATGGAGCTTTAACGTTATCCGATCCATCCCATAGGATTTTAACATGGATTGGATAACACTAAAAATCGGATAACACCAAGACTTGTGGAACCAAGTCTTAGCGTTATCCAAGGTATTACTGTACTGTATTAGTATAGCTTGGCTAGTTTTCATGAGATTGCTCTGCCTTGTTCCTGCCTTAAACTATAATTGCCTATTTGCTCCAGAATACAGTAGTGTAATATATCTTGAAGCCTTTTGACTTTTGTTTGTTTTTTTATAATCTTTAATTTTAAAAAAGTCATGTGCTTGTTTGCATATTTAGAGTTTCTGGTACTTCAATCTAGTCCTTGCCTTATCAAGCTACCCAATACCTGATGGTTCTGTGGGTGTATTGGCAATATTACCTTGTAAGGCATTATGGTTTTAGTGGATTTTTGTACTCTTGGGAAGGACTGCTTGGCCTGATCAGGCTAAATTGTTGGGTGGATGCTTAAACAAGAAGATTTCCCCATGCTATCACCATATTGGGCACTCCAGGGTAAATAAGGCTGTGTGGATGAGTGATTTGTGAGGGCCTCTCTGTACATGGTGATAACCTGACAATAATACTTTACAAGATTTAAACATCCAGATGAAATCGTAAGATGCATACCTTTCGTATGTTTACCAATACAGTAAAACCTCGGATAACGCTAAAACTTGGTTCCACCAGTCTTGGTGTTATCCAATTTTTAGTATTATCCGATCCATGTTAAAATCCTATGGGATGCATCGGATAACATTAAAGCTCCATAGAGATACATTGTAACTGCATAGGCTTTAGCAGTTGTTATCCGATCCATCCCATAGGACCTTAACCAGTGATGGGATGACAAAAATTCTACTACCACGCCATGATGTCATGGGCGTGGCCAATGTCATGATGTCATGACGTCATGGGTGGAGCCGACGCCATGACGTCATGACGTTGTGGGCGGGACCAAAAATAAAAATAAATAAAATAAATATAAATACACGCGCACACACACACACCTCTCAGCCCGCCCACCCAACCAGACAGCTACAACACAAACCCGTAAATAACTTAAATAAATAAAATAAAGAAATAAATAAAATAAAAATTAAATAAAAATACAACCACCCACCCAAAACACAAATAACTCACCCACCCACCCCAAATAAAAAACCCTCACTTACTTACCTTCCTTGGGCCTGATGAATCCTCACGGCCCAGGGCCACCCGGCAAGGCGCCCCGCCCCCGACTGCGGCCTCCTCCTCCTCCGAAGGCCATGGCCATAGGAGCCACCGCCTGCATCTGCCATCCACAGCCGCCACCAGAGCTGCCGCTGCCTGCAGTCCTGTGGCCTCCTCCTCCTTGGGCCAGTGCCTTTTTGGCCCGGTTCCAGCTGCGGCCACGGCCAAAAAGACACCGGCCCAAGGAGGAGGAGGAGGAGGCCACAGGCGCCTGGCAGAGGAGGAGGCTGAAGACGGCGGTGGTGCGCCCCGCCGGGCGTCCCCAGGGCATGGGGGCTTGTTGGCAGTGGATGGCCTAGGGAGGCTCCGCAGCCGCGGCCAGAGCCAATGCCAGAGCCACTGTTACCCGCAGCCCCTGGCCGCCCCTGGCCGGAGCCGGAGCCGGGCCAAAAAGGCACCGGCCCAAGGAGGAGGCCACAGGCGCCCGGAGGAGGAGGCTGCAGGCGGTGGCGGTGTACCCCGCTGGGCATCCACAGGGCATGGGGGCTTGTCGGCAGCGAACGGCCCAGGGAGGCTCGGTGGCAGCGGACGACCCAGGCAGGCCTCAACGTGCCCCAGGGGAGGTGCCCTCCTCTGATGGCTGGTGCTGCTGCCGCCGCCGCCGCCCTGAAAGGTGCAGCTCCGGCTCCAAAAGAAAAAAAAAATTAAAATCGGAGCCAAAATGGCTCCAATTGACTGCGCATGCGCAGAAACTCAATCCGGGATTGTTCCTACCGGTTCCACGGAACCGGACGGAACAGGGGTCATCCCATCACTGACCTTAACGTTATTCGATCCAATTCTCCACCCCAGATTACTTAACGTTATGCGATTTTAGCATTATCTGAGGTAAACGTTATCCGAGGTATTACTGTAGCTCTTAAACTCTCTAGGGAGTGCGTTCTCAGCTGTAGTATCCTGACTATGGAATACCTTCCCTTTGGTGGTTCAATTGGCACCAATATTGGAATCATTTCAGCACAAAGTCAACATATACTTACAGTATTTACTACAAGCTTAAGAACCATTGCCTGCACAGGTTTTAATCAAATGGTTTTAATCTTCATGTTTTGCCATTATGTTTCAAACTGTTTAAAATATAATGTTTTAAATTATTTTAAAGATCTTGTGTTTTATATGGCTCTTAACTGACCCTGAGATCCTGTGATATAGGGTAGTCTGTATAAATAAATTATGTTATTTTAATTCATTATTTTTCAGAACAAAAATTGGTAGAACTTGGGTTCAGCTAGCAAATGTCAGAACACCTTGGATCATGTAGTTTTGTCTGTACATTTACAACTTGCCAAGATATATGTAGCCCTTTATTGACCATATAGCAAGGACAGTTGGACAGTATTACTGCTAGCCTTCTAAAAGAGCCTACCATAAATGTCAAAATACAGCAAGGACATATTCAGTTTTTGTAGTCTGGATATTTCAAAATGGAAGAACAATTCTTCCATTCTTGTTATACTCCACTACTCATCTGTATAGCTAAAAGCAAAAGCTTACTATTAATGTGAATAGCTGAAGTAACATTTTATTAATTGGATGGCCACCTCACTAGGGAATGTTTGCAGCCCTCTTATTCCACAGGTGCTAGTGATCCTATCTAGGTTTTTGTTATCTTCACGTCTTTGTGTAGCCACTCATGATTGTTCAGACTGCAGTCATAATTGTGGGATTAAAACAATTTTTAGAGATTCTTCAAATCAGGGTAGTATTTTGCATACTTTCAAAGTATGCAAATTACTTCAGATGCCACCATTTGGAAGGTCTTATTTGCCCCATTTGAAGAAAAAAATGTGGGCTCCAGCAAGACCAATTTAACTATTGTGACTGAAGAATAATGCAAAATGAAGGGTTAATGCTTGTTGGAGCAGTCTCAAACCTCAAGCAAATCTGCTTGATGGCATTAGGTAAAGGTTGCCCTTTCCCAAAAGCCAGCCTCTAGGGTTTGGTGCTCATTTCCATTTACAGCCAAATAGCCAGCACTTTCTGCATCTGCAGATGTTTCCTTGGCAACTAAACACTGGATTACACAGAATGCTGTTAACTTCCCAGTGAAGCAGTACCGATTCATCTACTTGTAATTTCTTGCTTTCAGATTGCTAGGTTGGCAGAAGCTGGGACAGAGACAGGAGCTCACTCTTTCATGTAGCATTTAGATCTTGAACTGTTGGCCTGCCAACCTTCCAGTCATCACATCCAGTCATCACATCCAGCTTTAAACCTAAATGAGGAGAAGAGAGCCATGCAAACCAGGCATGTCACAAAATCTAAATTCAAAGGACTGTATCATAAACCTAAAACAAATATACGTGGAATTAGTCTTTCAAATAAAAGAATTTTAGTTTGTCCTTGTTTGAAATTTCTTTCTAGAAAGAGCCATATCAAGCATCTAGCTCAGTCAGATGTAGTTTTATCCTTTCCCTTCATGCCAATCTCTTCCTTCTGAGCAGCACCCAGCTCAGTTTCCACAAGATCAAATGGAACTTGAATTCCCCCCCTCCAAATACAGTCAAATCTCGCATAACAAGTGTTTCGCTTAGCAAAAAACTCGCATAACAAGCAAGTTTTTTGCTAAGCCATCTGACTTGCATAACAAAAATTTTTGTTATGCGAGTCGGACTTTCCCTATGGAAAAACTTGCATAACAAGCGTTTCTATGGGAAAAACTCACATAGCGAATTTTTTTCGCTATGCGAGTTTCCCCCCTTGAAATGCTTGTTATGCAAGTTTTTCCATAGGAATTTTGTTTGTTTTGCATAGCGAGCAACCTCGCATAGCGAGCAACCTTGGATAATGAATTAAATTCGTTATGCAAGGTATTATTTGTACCTAATACAATGCATAATAGGTATGTAACAAATACTTATTAAATCCCTTGATCTTGCCAGTTTTGTCAGCCTTGGGATCACAAGACATCAATGAAAAGCCTTCAACCTCATAAAAGCCTACTCCCCCCCCCCCACACACACACACACATACACACCAATATCAAGACAAACAGCTTTATAAACACATCCAGTTAGTACCAAAAGACTGCAGGATTGTTAGGAAAACCCTATCCAAGGTTTAAAAATTGGCAAATGTCCATAAAAGAAAGCTGCAGTCTGCCTAGTTTATCTTGCTTTATTATAGGTCTGTGTAAGAGTCTTCTAAGGGACTTCTGTGGCTTAGTGGTTAATACACTGAACCTGACGACTGGAAGGTTGGCTGGTCAGCAGTTTGAGACCCGAGTACTGCACGACAGAGTGAGCTCGTGTCTCTGTCTCAGCTCTGGCCAATCTAGCAATTTGAAAGCAAAAATTTACAAGTAGATAAATTGGTACTGCCTTGGTGGGAAGTTTACAGGAGTTCCTTGTGCTCCGGTGTCTAGTCATGACCATGCAAACGCAGACAGTGCTGGCTCTTTGGCTATAAATGGAGATGAGCACTGCACCCTAGAGTTGGATACAAGCAGCTTTTGAGCAAGGTGACATTGACCTTGAAAAGTTCTCCGATTTGGAGGATTCAGTCTGAACTATTGAGAGGCAATCCAAGCTGATTGAAGCAACTGTGACTTTTTGGGGGGTTTTGGCTATGGCTATGGATGACATTTAAAGACTTTACAGCCCAGCGGAAGCTATTCCTGCACTTTCCTGGATTATTGTACTAGATGGTTTGGGTTTCATCAGACAAGAATATTAAGTCTGGAAGCATGGCAGCCCTCCTTAGTTCATGATTCCTGCCATGTTTCATACAGGCTGGTTAAGAAGTGTTTGTGCTATCCACCTACAGAATTTGCTTTAACACACTTAACATTTTCTAGCATGCACCATGATAGTCACTGTGATTTAAACAAGATGTTGGGGAGAAGGTCGTTAGTGCAATCCCAGTGAGCCCCATGTGTGGATGCTGGGCCCCTGAGTCTCGGGTGCCTGCTACCCCCCACCTTACAGTTCTCTTTTCCCTGTAGGTCATATTCATATAAATTTGACAAAATAAATAAATAAATAAATAAATAAATTCATGCATGAGTGTGAATACCAAAATCCTTTTGAAAAATTATGGCCACTCCACCCTCCCATCTGCATCACGAATGCACTTTTGGGGTGTGTATGTGGGCTTATGTTTTTATTGATGCACTCCAGGCACACAGTTCTATGTTCATTTAAAAAAACACACAATTTTGCATCTGGGTAGACGGAGATATATAGCAGGAGGGAATTAATAGAAATATGCAGAGGGAAAGTGCACATGCACTGCTTCCAAAATTAATTAGAAATCTTCTGCATGAAACAAATGGAGTGGAATGTAAGTCAGCGCCAATCCATGGAAGAATAATGGAAGAGGAATGGGGAGACGTACTTGTTCCAAATGCACTGAAGAGGGTAAAGCAGGTCACGTTTCTTTTTCCCTTCTCCCCCTTTCCTCTCACTTTTGTGCAATTGAAAGCAAAAGGATAGGTGACAAAGATGAGATTCCCCCCCCCCATGGACCCTGTAAGTGAAATGGGGTGACAAATCCTGCTTCCATTTTGGATACTGTTTGATGTCGGCTCATGTCCATGTTGACATATTGAGTACTTTTCCTATTAGCATATCCAACACAACACTTTAGTGCAAGACTTCTCAACCTTTTTAAGCCAGAGGCCGAGTCACGCTCCTTCAGACAGCTTGAGGGGCCAGACAACCATTTTTCTCTTCCTCCACCACATGGCACTTCCTGGTGTGGTGGAGGTGGTGGTGGGCCACATGAAATGCTGCCACATCTGGCCCGTTGGCCACAGGTTGAGAATCCCTGCTTTAAAGTGAAACCCAAATGTTAGGGAGTTAAATGGATGCTTTTCCCCTTCATGTTTCGCCTCTATGAACACATGACCTAAAGCCTTTTTTCTCTTTAAAAGGAGAAAGGGGAAGGGGAAACCCTTCCTCCTTTAAAATGCTTTTAGCACTGTTCCATTTACAGGTGCTGTGTGATATTTCTGCTTCCAGTTAATGCCATGGCTATGACTTTAGTCTAGGTGCAAAACATCTTGAACCCACACCAACATTTAAAATGTTTGAAGTGGTGCTGTGTTAGCAACATTTAAAAGAAACATAAATGAAATATATTTATATCCTATACTGAAGAAAAAAAGAACCTGAAAGGAAATAAATAAATTAAATTAAAGAAAAAGAATTTGTTTCAGTTTATTTTAAATTTTAACTTATTCTTATTCAGGGTAGCATACATTGCCTCAGATTATTTTCATGAAATATAGAGGCTCATCACCTGAGCCCAAGGTATTTGGTAACCCTTTATTAGCTTTCTCTTCACAGAACTGCTCCTTTAAGAGCTGCTAAATATGCAGGTCTTTGAAAGGCATAGATCAGTGGTGGAAAACCTATGGCACATGTGCCGGGGGGGGGCACTCAGAGCCCTCTCTGTGGACATGCACGCCATCACTCCAGAACAGAGTTCTCTCCACCCCTCTATCCAGCAGCCCAATGAGAGCACTTCCTCCCTCCCTAGCACAAAATTCACCCTGTCCCTCTGCCCAGCAGCAAAATGGGACCACTTCCTCCGTTCCCCCAGCACAATGTTCACTCCACCCCTCTGCACAGCAGCCCAATGGGAGCACTTCCTCCCCCAGCACAGAGTTCGCCCACCATATGGCACTTTGCGGTAAATAAGGGGGTTTGGAGTTGCTGTTTGGGCACTTGGTCTCTAAAAGGTTCACCATCACCGGCATAGATTTACCAGTTGCCAGTTTATTTTATTTATTTATTTATTTATTTATTATTTGTATTTACTATCCCACTCCAATCGGGTAACCCCGACTCTGAGCGGCTTACAAATTAAAAGCATAGATAATCCTATGTTAATACTGATTCATCTAAAAAAACTATCATAAAAACATTAAAAACAGCGTCAGAAGTTAAATTGAACTGAGACTGACTTGCATCCAACTCTAGGTTTTAGTGCCCATTTCTGTTTGTAGCCAAACAGCCAGCACTGACGGTGCCTGCAGAAGTTTCCATGGACCTGTGGCAGGCATGACTAGACACCGGAGTGCATGGAACACTTTTTACCTTCCCACCAAAGTGGTGCCTATTTATCTACTTGCAATTTCTTGCCTTTGAACTGCTAGGTTGGCAGAAGCTGGGACACAAACGAAAGCTCACTCCGTCATGCAGCACTCAGGTCTTGAACTGCTGACCTGCTGGACTTCCAATCATCAAGTTCTTCATCTTAACCACTAAGCCACCAAAGTCGCCTATACAGAGTTTAGGATCCTATATATAAATTTGACTGAGAGCTCCCATAGTCAGCCTAAGCTCACATACTATCTTTGCTGTTTACCAAATCTTCTTTTGTATAAGCAGTAAGCATAGATTGCATGCATGCAAAATGCTGCATTGATTGAATTTCTCTACATTCATAGAATATTTGTCTTGTATCCAAGAAGCTCATTTTACTTGATAATTCATTGATCTTCCTACTTCACTTTGAAATCCATTAAGCATCTTTCAAATGGTCCAGCCAGAATCTTGACTGGGAGGGAGACACTGTTTGGCCTGCCCCAAGCCGAGTCAGAGGTGAAATGATCCAATCTGTTCTTAAGTTTTTTGCAGATATTTGTATCTACAGTATTTGTATGTGTCCAGATTGGGAGAAAAGAGAATGGTGAATGGAAAAAACAAAGGACTGTGGTTTGAGATGGGGGAGTGCTCATCACTGTGCCATCAACTTTGGGAACATAATGGACTTCAGTGTGTAGGAACCTGCCTACAGTCACTCACAGCAAGAAAACAGTCATTAAAAACTACTTAAGAGCTACTCTGCCCTCTTCAATCGAACCCCTCACAAGAGATTCGTTCATTCATGTCATGTTTAGATATATTCATTCTGAAGGCGGGAGGTCAGCAGTTCAATTCCCAGGTACTGCAGGATGGAATGAGTTCCTGTCTTTGTCTCAGCTCCTGCCACCTAGCAGTTTGAAAGCAAAAAATTGCAAGTAGATAAGTAGGGACCTCTTCCGTGGGAAGGTAAACAGCATTCCATGCTGCCACATTATCACGGAAACTTCTGCAGAGGCTTTGGCTTTGAAACAGAGATGAGCACTGAACCCTAGAGTCAGATATGATTGGCTTTCGAGCAAGGGAAACCTTTACCTTTAAGTGTAACGAGGAGTCTATATAACTACATAAAAGACCCCAGATTCTCTGACAACCGTTCCTTCTTCCTTTGGACTTTCTGATTGGCTGCTGACAGAGACCCTCAAGTGCTATTTGATTAAATACTTGTTGAGCAATTCAAGGTACAAGAGGTAGAGGAAAGGGTAAATAAAGAGGGAATCATGACAAACTCTGAAGTTCTTTTAAATTCTATCTTTTTTAAACCCTCGACACCCAATGAGACAGTGGTGTGCTGGCCCACAGGGATACAGGGACTCATCCCGGTGCGCACCAGTGACTGGTGCCCCACAGAGGCAGGCAGAGGTAATGGGAATGTATGGGATTTCTCACTCCCAAACCCTCCCCCCAATAGGCACCCCCATCACTTCCTGTTCACCGCCCTCCCAAGGTGCCTAGCAGCACCCCTGCAATGAGGTAAAAGAGGAAGCAAAGATGAAGAAGATCTTTTGTTAAAGGTATCTTTTCAGAATTATCTGAAAGAACAACCACTAAAATGTAAGCGCCCCATCCCTATTGCTGATGCAATGTTGTGGGTCTCTGCCCAAAACTTCTAGGGAAATAAATTAAGTAAATATGAAGCTGTCTACATGGGCATATAGCCTGCTCTTTGGCATTGGGGTGGGTGGTGGGGGTGGAATGGGATGACTGGTCCAATCTCATACACATATCAGTTGAGCAAATCTGCCCCAACCTATCCCCAACCCATCCCATTGTAAAACCTTGTCAGACATTCAACTAAATTGCCCCACTGTGTTTTATCCTGTCCCCAGCATCTTTGTAAGCTGAAGACAGGACAGAATAGAGTGCAGCCCACTTCCCCATTGATGGGGGAAGAGCTTCTCCCATCAGCTGGAAAGCAGCTTTTACTTCCACTCCTGCCTCTGATGGGACTTTAACAATCTGATCAGTGGTGGATGGAGGGATTAAAGCCACTTTGCAGGAAAAATGCTTTTCCCCCTCCCCCCATCAATTGGAAAGTGGCTTCTATTCAGCTGGTGGAGCTAATGTAGTCCCACTGTAGTACCAGAATGCTGCTTGGATGCAGGATCCTACCGAACACACACACACTGCTCTTAGTAATTTCCAGAGCCTTTCTCATCGTTTCCTGATCAGAATGGTCTTGCTCAGGCATTTTAAATGTTAAGTTCCCTTCCTAATTGCTTCCTGCATTTGTTTCCTGGCTGAATGGTTTTTATACTGTTTGTCACTGTTGACATATTTTGTTTGTTTTTCCACAGTTTAATTCACACCTGGTATCCCGCATAGCTGAAGGGAGAATTTTTTTGTGAATTTTTAAAATGGAATATGTTCCATTCGTATGGAATATATGAATACAAATGCTCCATATGTGCTCCTGATCGTTACCTATCCTCATTCTATATGGAATGTTCTGTCACAGTGAATGTCTAGCAGCAGGAGGAGGTCAGGGACACCAAAAATTATCTCAGCCATGAAATATTGCTGACTGGTTGCTGGGTAAACATGATCCTGTAACAGAACCTCACTGAAGATCATGGACTAACAAAAATGGTCACTGTTCTTCTTCAAAAGTAAAGCTTCTTTGTTGAATTTCAAGGAAGGCACAGTTGCTGGAGAAATCAAAGGAACAGTTTTCCACAGGGTAGAGTCATGACATCATTACTTTATTACATTTACACAAATAATCAACTGATGTTCCCATATGCCAGGAGTTCCATCTATGCTGATGATCTTGTCTTTTGACTCCATCCAGCACCAGCTAACTTCTGCATTTGAAGATATTTACTTATACTGTATTATAAAAAGCAATGAAACCAAACCCTTTGAAAAATAGGCATGCCTTCAATTTAAAGAACAGGGAAGCTCCAAGTTAACTAAGAAAGGAAGGTTTTGGAACATGGGCCCAACCCAAAGTATCTGGACATCACTCTGGCTCAAACCCTGCTCTACAAAAACATTGTTTAATTGCCAAACAAAAAGTTGCTGCCAGAAATGACATACTTAGGGAACAGGCTATCGCCTATTTCAGACTGGGGTGCATGCCCACAAGCAAGAAGAACAGCTTTGTCTCTGGGTACGCCACAGCAGATTATAGAAGCACTATCTGGTATAAATCAGTGCATGCAAAAAGAAATCGATGTAGCTTTTAATTAATTATACAGGATTAATACTGTCAGCCTGAAACCTTCCCTACATAAAAAGTCTATTATTTAGCTAGCATTGTCCCTCCAAAAGTACATCAAAAGGTGCTAACAAATAATGAAGGACATGAAATAATACAGCAGCAAATCCACCACTTCTTGGATATCAACCTCCTAGTTGATGGTTAAATTCAAAGAAAAGTTTTTTGCGTATCTCTCATGCTCCAAAAATTCAACCAGAAGAAGCTAAGCCCATGGTTCCCAATGTGAGGCACATTCCTCACAGGTGGGCAAATAGATTTTAAAGGGGGGGGCCAATTTGAGAATGAGTTATTAACAGTGAATGGCCTTTTAGGCTTCCTCCACATGAACAGGAGTTCACTTTTTGCATAATAAGAATTATATGTCACAGGGTGGGTGGATCAGGATTTTAGAGATGCTTGGGTGGGTCATGGCCCAAAAAAGGTTGGAAACCACTGAGCTAGGCTAAACCTATAGAGAGCTAAAACAGCACACCTCTCTGAATAAATGAACACTGAAGAATTTCTCCCAACATGGCAAGATTCTGGCTGGACCATCTAGAAGTCACTTAATGGACTTCAAAGCAAAATAGGAAGATCAATGAATAAGTAACATTGGACTTCTTGGATACAGGACAAATTGTCTATGGATGTGAAGAAAATTAATCAGCCCAACATTTATGTACATACAATTTATTACCCAGGAAGTGTCCAAAGCAAGATCTAATAAATACCAAAGTTAATGCTGTTGAATTAACCCATTTCTGCTCAAAAATCTAATTAACAATGCTCTAATATAAACAAAGTCTGATACACAAATGTTATCTGGCATAAAACTATCCAGATCTTCAACCCCAAAGAAGTTTTAAAAAAACACCATCCATTTATTGTGTTAAAACAATGATCTGTAGAAAGGACCTCAAAAGACCCTCTGGGTTCAAATCCTTAGTATAAAGGGAGAGGAATACATAATAGGAATAAGTATGTTTCAAGTAGGCATTCCTTGAACAGCACATAAAAGGACTGATGTGTATTTAAGATGCTTGAGATTTGCACTTGATTCCTTCTGTTCAGTGGCAATTCACTTAAGCAGAAGTGAACTCTCAATTGGAGTCACACCAAACTAAGCAGCAACAAGTGCTGAACACCCTCTTTGTGAATGCAGCAACAGCTGGCAAACATGATTAAAGATGTGCTTCAATTCCTGTGACTGTAAAAAAAAAACCACAGAGACTGTTTGACACAGAGACAGCTGGAGTTGCCTGTGTCAACTGCACTTCCTAGAAGCAAAAATCTACAAATACTATCACTTTTGATCAACCAGAGTTGTGATGGATTGACCTTCTAAGTCATAGTTTTTAGTGGTTTCCAGGTTCAGATTTCTAACACATTCTGAAGAGGCAAACTACTGAGGAATTTCTGCCTACATCCAACCCCAAGAAAATACTGAATATGGAACAGAAGAAAATAAATGAAAGATAAATGAGGTATGTATGTTAGTACAGTAATACCCCGGATAACGATTGCTCTGGATAGCACTAAAACCGCATAACGATGACAAATTTGGGGGGAAGATTTGCACTGGAGAACGTTCATTTTAGCGTTATCCGATCCATCGTATTAAAGAAGTAAAGGAGGCCAAAGCTCCTCTCCCCCAGCAGTTTGGGGACTCCCCACACCCACTCCACTGGCTGCTCGGAAGAATCCAACCCAGCCCTGGCCGTTTACCTTCAAGCCACCAGCAAGCTTCTCTTGCTGAGCTGCATGCTCCGACGATCGCTGGAGGCTTGTTTTTCTCTTTCACTTCCTGTGTTGACAATACAGGGAGGGGGGAAGAGAGAGAGGTGATTGGTTCTCTAGCGAACCAATCACATTTCTCTCTTTCCCCCTTCCCTTTAGTTTAAATACAGGGAGGGAAGGGAATGAAGGGAACGGGGGGAAAAACAAGCCTCGAGCGATCGTCGGAGCATGCAGCTCAGCAAGAGAAGCTTGCTGGTGGCTTGAAGGTAAACGGCCAAGGCTGGGCTGGATTCTCCCGAGCAGGCAGGTGGGTGTGCAGTCACAGCAGTGGGGTTGGCTTTAAAGGCACCCCACTGCCTGCTCGGTTTGTCCCTGAAGTCAGGGGGTTTTTTTTAGCATTGTTCGATGCATGCATCGGACAATGCTAAAAATCGGATAACGTCATGACTTGTGGAACCAAGTCATAACGTTATCCGGGGTATTACTGTACATTGATCTGTGCCCCTTCTATAACACAGATTATATTCTATCCAGCTAGATCTAAGTGAATGCTGTATTATATATATGTTTTCCTACATCTGGTTTATGTGCACATAGGTCCATAACATTTCATTTCTTAACAGTTGAAACAGGAAACTGCTAATCAGTAATTACTTCCATGTAATAACTTACTGAGAAGTAACAAATGACTTATAATTAGCAATTTTCCCAATAATAAAGGTATAAGTAAAGTTATATTTTTGGAACCTCATGAGGAATAATTTCACTCCTTTTTTGGTTGAATTCTCATTGTGTATCAGTGTTTCCTGATCTTTGGTTTTGGACTACAATTCCCAGAAGCCTAAGTCAATTCCCTAGAGTCCTTATCAGCCAATGTACTGACTTAGGCTTCTGGGAATTGAAGTCCACCAGTGTTCCGTGGAGCATTGTTTTGGAAATGCTGGTGTAAATTATGCCACATAAAGCTGATATTGGCATCACCATCAGCAATTGCTCAGATTTTAAACATTTAAGATTTCTTCCCCAAATGACCTGAGGCTTCCATGTAATTGGTTTCATTGTTTTGAAGTCACTTAAGGCAGGAGGAAGACTTTAATTACTGAAAATTGCCTCCACAGTTTAAGAACCATATCAAGAAGATTTCTGGAGAAAGGTAACCAGAACGGTAAGAGAGTTGAAGATCAAACTCTTTGTGGAAAGGTTGAGATATTGTGTCATATTTAGCTTGTAGAAGGGAAGGTTGAGAAGCAATATGGTAGCCATCTTCAAGTATTTGAAGGGCCGCCATGTAGAAAATTGAGATGGCTTGTTTATTTCAGCTTAAGAGGGTGGGACCAAAAGGAACAGATTCAGGCTTTAAGAAACAATATTGTGATTAAACATTTGGAGACACTAACAGTGACACTCATTGAAAATGGAGTTCAACTGCTACAGAAGGTGATGAAGTCTCTTTCACTGGAATTTTTAAAGCAAAAGTTGGATGGCTTCTGATTGCAGATGCTTTAGATGTGGAAATCCAGTAGAAAGAAGAATAGGCTTAAAAAACACTTCTAGCTCTACAATTCTATGAATTCTCAACTTGTTCCACACTTTCATTTTCTTATCTTTGACTACATTTCTTGGGCTACTAGCTTTTTACTAATTTTGATGAACTTTTATCTCATAACATGAATTAAAAAAACCAAAAACCAAAAACTCTCTACAATGGATAGCCATATTGCTTAAAGCACTTATTATTTATATTAATAACACAGAAAAAAAGAACATGCAATTCAAGGCAAATATTACATATCAGATTCACCAACACATCTGTACACTTGATTCTTTATATTAACAACAGAGAGAGAGAGAAACAGGAAAACAGTAGGAGATTTCAAATACATCACTATTATAACCTGTACTTCTAGTTATACAGTTAAGGAAAAGTTAACACAGATTCTAAGTCACAGCAAATGAACTATTTGTTTAAAAATCTGAAGTGAAACTGGAAGAAATAACACTTAGAATAAGAGACTTAATATTTTCAATACTTAAACTAAAAGAAAGCATTTAATTTATAGTAATTAAAACAGAATGCATCAATATTGCAAAATAAAAGAGAAAACGAATCATAGAATAATTAAAGTGAACTAGAACTAAATCCATTTCTATTTTCAGTGAGACCTCTTATCTATTGTTTTGGAACATATAATATAAAGATGACCTTTCTTGGCAGAGCGCCCAGACAACCTGTGTCTTTAAACAGTAGGTCAGGTCTTTGAGTGAAACGTGCAGATGCCAGCTGCTGGATTTAAACCATAAAGATCCTTATATATATACTTTGAGTGGGTGACATATTTCATCCACCACCCTCTTTTTGGACTACCTGGCCAGGCATAGCTTAGCCAATTAAGTGTTGCTTGGCATGGTCAGTTTTGGCTGATGTGGACTGTCTGAGCCCCTGCCTTCATCTAACACAGTGATGGTGAACCTTTTCAAGACCAAGTGCCAAACTGCAACCCCAAACCCTCTTATTTATTGTAAAGTGCCAACACAGCAACAGGAGAGGAAGGAAACACTCCCATCAGGCTGCTGGGCAGAGAGACGGTGTGAACTCTGTGCTGGCGGAGGGAGGAAGTGCTCCCATTGGACTGCTGGGCAGAGGGGTAGGGTGAATCCTGTGCTGTGGGATGGAGGAAACACTCCCATTGGGCTGCTGTGTGGAGGGGCAGGACAAACTCTGTGCTGGGGAACTGCACAGGTGCCCACAGAGAGGGCTCCAAGTGCCACTTCTGGCACATGTGCCATAGGTTCGCTGCCACTGATCTATCATCTCTGAGTTGCTGTTTTCTTTCTTAATATGAGTGCTGGGCAGTTTTTCCTTGCTTTAACTGACATACAGGTCTATAAAACCATGTACTGTACATTGCTTTTAAATAGTAAATGTTTTCAAGATACTGTATTTTGTATTAATTTATGCAATCTAACAATGCTATGCTTCGTCAGGGGCTTTCTCAGTCATGTTTAATTGGCACAGCTGCTTCCAACTTGGAGAGACCCATAGGGTTCCTGCCTGCCATATTGGCAATGAACATGAACAGCCAGTCAGAAGTGGGGGGGGGGGGCAAACGGAAATCAGTATTAATATGGTAGAATTCTCAAATCCAAGAATTAAGCATTTAATCCTAACTTTGGATGGATGAGTGCATGAGTTTCAGTCTCTTCAACAATGTTTGGGGCGTTTGTAAGCTAATTTTAAAATTATTTTTTGAATATGAAAAAAAATGGAATGTTTTATGAAAAAGTGGACAAATTATCTAGTCAGCTGTAAAGTATAGCAATTTATAAATTGCACATATGTCACAAAGAAGTCAAAAGATTGAACAGAGAACACGGTTAATGTGTTACAATTATTATGGAATTGTAGTTATCTTTAGTCTCCATTGGGCTGGAATGTCTCATCAAAACCCTATTTCTTATTCCTCATTTCCAAAGACATCCAGCTTTTCCAGCAGCCTTTAATAACATAATAGCACTCTATACATGCTGATATCGTATGTTCGGGGCAGAAAATTTGCTTAATCTCATTACTGTGGTGTCATAGATTACCCAAACTGAATTACCAGGGTATAATGTAGCAGGTCTCCTATTGCAAAATGCTAGTGTGGTTGCAAATGCATATTGTCAATTGTCAATGGCATACATAACGTATGGTGCTGGACTGAATTGCATATTTTCATGGTGAGGTCAATTAATAAACATTGGCCTTTTGGGAAGAGAAAGTTATAATAACTCAGCAATCCTTTTTATATTTCAGCAAAAGATGCTTGTCTAGTTTTGCCTCAGACACATAGCTTATTTACCTCTTCTATTTTGCACTGTCCATCTGTTGTAGTGCATAAGGTTTTGAAGGTTTTTGGCTTTTTTTGTCATCTACACAAAACTAGTTGTTACATTGTTTGCAAACATAAGCCTGGAATCCCAGCTGGAAGAATGGCAGTTGGGTGGAGAGAAAGATTGCATGGCAGGAAGTTTTAGCAGAAGGACTAAACAGTCTGGCCTTCTGTCTCCCTGTTCCCTTGTGGAATATCTTACTTGGCTCCAAATGGGCGATGTCTCTCCAACAAAGGAGAAGATAAAGGGATGGAACTATCATGAGTGAGAATGAAACAGTAAATAATTTAAAAGAAGTACATGGCACTGGTGAAATAGGGACTGCAGTGGTTCAAGACTTGAGTACTGCATGACGGAATGAATGCCTGTCTCTGTCCCAGCTCCTGCCTACCTAGTAGTTCAAAAGCAGGAAATTGCAAGTAGATAAATAGGGACCATGTCAGTTGCCACTAGGGGTGTGCTGACCAGTTTGAAAGGGCACTGGACAGGGGCCTATTGGGGAGGAAAGGGGCGGCCTCTCTGCAGTGCAAGTGCGCTGAGGCGACCTCTTTGTCCCCCCTTCCTTCCCCTTCTTCCTCACCACTACTGCCGCCAGGACCATCCCTTCACCTACCCCTCCACTCTGCAAGTAGATAAATAGGGACCACTTTCATCGGAAAAGATCTTGGGGACATAAAAGGAGCCTCAGCAGAGTCCCCTGAGCAGAGTTCCTCCAGCAAAAATCCTTTCAACCCAGAAAGCATCTTTATCGTGAAGGGTTAATGACCAGTGATAAGTCATTGCTCACGTGACATGTAGAGCTTTGTCAGAAGCTTTCTCAGTCCCATTTAATTGGTACAGCTGTTCCCAACTTGGAGAGGTCCATAGTGTTCCTGTCTGCCATATTGGCAGTGAACATGAGCAGCCAGTCAGAAGCAAGGTGGCAAGCTGAAATCAGCACTAATATGGTTGAACTCTCAAATGCAAGAGTTAAGCATTTAATCCTAGATCTGGATGAATGAATGAGATTCAGTCCCTTCCACATTGTTCTTTTTTTTAAAGCTCATTTTTAAATTATTTCCTGAATATGAAAGAAAGGGTTCTATTTAAAAAATGGGCAAATTATCTAGTCAACTGTAGGTAAAGGTAAAGGTCACCCTTGTTCAAAAGCCAGTCATATATGACTCTATGGTTCAGTGCTCATTTCTGTTTATAGCCAAAGAGCCAGCACTGTCTGCATCTGCTGATGTTTCAATGGACATGTGGCAGGCATGACTAGACACCAGAATGCATGGAATGCTGTTTACCTTCCCACTGAAGTGGTACGTATCTATTTGTAATTACTTGCTTTCAAACTGCTAGGTTGGCAGGAACTGGGACAGAGATGGAAGCTCACTCTTGTCATGCAGTACTCGGGTCTTGAACTGCTGACCTACCGACTTTCTAGTCATCAAGTTCAACATCTTAACCACTAAGCCACTGCAGTCCCACACAACCACCACAGTAACTGTAAAGTACAGTTGTACCTCGCTTAAAGAGCATAATGCATTCCACAGGATTGCTCTTTAAGCAAGTTTGCTCTTTAAGCGAAACACCATTGTAAGTGACCAATTGTGGGGAGGATTGCGAACCCTGATTTATTTGTTATGCAAGTTTTTGATTGGTTTTATTTGTTATGTGAAGCGAACATTCAGAGAAAATTCTGCTCTTTAAGCGAGTTACTCTTTAAACGAAAGGCTCTTTATGAGAGGTTTGACTGTATAGTAATTTATAAATTGTACACATGTCACATAGCTGTTAAAAGATTGAACTGCAGTGAACAATACCACCAATGGTGAAGTAAACCTTAACTACAGTCAGGTTATCTTCTGCCTCATGGACTGCAGACAATAGTATCTTCCTCAACTCAGGCAGCAAAATGCTTCCTGCCTCCTCTAGTAAAATAAGAGAAGTATTTGAGTTAATGAAAACACTATTTACATGGTTCCCAACTTGAGCTAATTCTTCTCCCCTTCTTCTTATGCATGCTTTCAGAGTACAGTATTAGTGTTTAATTAATACATTGCTACCCATTCTTTCCTAAAATTTAAACTAAAGCTGTTCCATTTAAAATTTAAACCAAAGCTGACTTAAGCCAGGCCAGGCTTTTTGGGACAATGCAACCTCCCCCCACCCCCAATCAAACTCTGTGTGGGTGGCATGCAGGCAATTATTTTTAATCGTCCACATGCATACAATGAAATGATTTGCCAGCCCATAATTTCAGCCTTCCTATCAGCATTGGCAGAATCTTTATTAGCTGGCTCATTATTTACCATCTAAACAGATATGCACACACACATGGGCGTGCTTGCACACACACAGAGTGAGTCTTCTTTTGGTTAATAAGATGCCGATTTGAGAGCTGCTCTATTATCTTTCAGTAAACTAAGGAACAACATAGAGGTGACAGTCTCCTTCTCCTCTGCAGAAGAGAGCAGATGGCTCTTCATGGCTCCCCATCCGACCAGGTTCTTAGAGCTGCTTTGATGTCACACAGTAGCCTGCCCTCTTAGGATATGTGACAGAGAAACAGCTGGCCTAAAGGGATAGACTTAAATGATGAAAATGATAGAGAAGGAGCAAACTGATTACCAGAGGAACAATTACCACAGAATGTCAGCCAGTGTAGGTTAAGCTGTAGTCGGATGTGTTACTTATCTCCAGTCCCTATACCAGATTAGCTATTAGCCAACTAATAATCTTAATATTTTTGACTAAATGAAAAGTAAATATAGAAGCAAATAAGATTTTGAGATCAAATACTGTACTCTATAGAGTTTAATAAAATATAAAAAAGAAGAACAGCTGCAATAGGAGCAATAGCAACCAGGGCCAAGCCCTGAGCATGTTGTCACATGTAACTCAGATATTTATAGAGGAATCCTGACTATATTTAACCAGAATAATAGCCAGTGTAGCTTGCTGGATAGCACAGTGATTCTGATATCTGCGGAGTCAGAGATTGGAAGATTGATTTTCCACTGCTCGTTCTGGAAGAAGAGCCAGCCTCTGTAGCCTCTGACAAATTGCACAGTGCCAGGACAATGACCAGAAGAAGGGAATGTTAACACATCTATATATTTTCTACTTGGAAAATGCTGGAAAGGGGTGCCATGTCAGACTGAGTTAATGGCATCATCTTCATCATCATTATTATAAAAGTCTACCATTTGATTCACACTCGAGTCCCACAGGATCTTGACTTTCTCGTTTTCTAGAACTTTCTCTACTTGATGTAGAAATACAAAAGATGCAGGAAACAGGTGATACCTTTATTGGATCACTAAGAAAAACAAAACATTGTGCGAGCTTTCGTGGTTCAAGACCACTTCTTCAGGCATCTATTAAAGTGTTCTTGTCGTGGTGGCCTGCCAGGTTCTCTTCTTAAGGACAGAAAAACATTTCATGGAATTAGGATGCCACTCCCACAGGAAGGTGGGTATTTGCTCCCAGCCTACTTGACCCTCTCTGTGCTTCCCAGCAGGGGGAAAGGCTTCAATTTGGTATACATACTAGGCAAGCCAAATGCAGTCATATTAAAGTCAATCAAAATTATTACCTAGTGATGTGGTGTTCCTTCAATTTGTGGTGCTTTCCCAGTGTCAAAAAAAGGTCCATGTTAAATCGCTATTCCTGCCCCCTGCTGGGAAGCAAATGGCATCTATATTCCTCTGTCTGGCCACAAAAGGAAGGTATGTATGCTTCAGAGAGGGTCAAATGGGCTGGGAGCAAATGCCCAGCTTCCTGTGGTAGTAGCATCCTAACTCCATGAAATATTTTGGAAGGTCAGCAGTTCAATTCCCGAGTACTGCAGGATGGAATGAGCTCCCGTCTTTGTCCCAGCTCCTGCCAACCTAGCAGTTCGAAAGCAAGAAATTCCAAGTAGATAAATAGGGACCACTTTGGTGGGAAGGTACAGCATTCCATGCACTCCATTGTCTAGTCATGCTTGCCACATGACCATGGAAACGTCTGCAGAAGCAGACAGTGCTGGCTCTTTGGCTTTGAAACAGAGATGAGCACTGAACCCTAGAGTCGGATACGACTGGCTTTCGAGCAAGGGAAACCTTTTCCTTTACTTTTAAGAAGAGAGTCTGGCAGACCACCATGCCATGATCCTGGCAGGCTATCATGCTATGAACACTTTAATACATGCCTGAAGAAATGGTCTTGAACCATGAAAGTTCCTGCAATGTTTTGTTTTTCTTAGTGATCCAATAAAGGTATTGTCTGTTTCCTGCATCCTATGATTCTCTACTTGATGTTTCCAATGATTTTTACTGCATTCAAATACAAACTTCTGGCAAAGTTTCCAATTTATAACTTTTGAAACCCTGTTATGGCATTGCAAATAATCAGACTGTAAAATTTTGCTGCTTCCGCTGATCAGATGATCTACTGTTTCATCCTTTTCATTACAAAGCCGGTGTTTGCTATTGTTGGATATGTGCTGTATTTTTGTCTTCATGCAATTTGTTGGCAAAACTTGTTCCTGAGCTGCCAAAATAAATCCTTCTGTTTCTTTCTTCAAAACTCCTGCTCTTAATCATCCCTATATCAACTTTTGGTCAGCCTTTCCTTCTATGTTTTTTAAATATTGACCATGCATAGGCTTGTTTTTCCAGTTTGCAGCTCGACTTTCAATCCTTTCCTTTCTGTATTCAGCTTTCTTCTTCACTTGTTGCTGTTGCTGTTGAAGTAAAAAAAAATCTATCATTAGATTGTTTGTAGAGTAAAGATTATTCAGGTCCAATTAGTATTATTTTGCTTACAAAACAGCCTAAAAATGTCAGTTTGGATTGAGTTGCATTTTGAGACTTAGAACAGCTTTCCAAATGGTTTCCGTTATGGTATGAGGAAATCGGCCATCACAATAAATAAAAGTATTGGTATTGTTACTACTTCTGCTTCTACTAACCACAGGAATGCCCATGTCTTTGGGCACACAACAAAAATAGCATTTTTGGGTTCATTCCAATTTATGTTATGATTTGTAGTTTTACAAAAGATATAAATCTGCATTGATTGTTCGTGCACATGCACAGTTGTTCCAAAAAGCATAGTACATCACTTTGCTATTTGTGGACTGTGTTATGCTTTGTGAATAAATTAGAAGGGACAGATAGTCCAAGAAGAAAAATTAGAAAATGAGTAGACTTTCCAGATTCTAAAACAAAAGATTAGCTGGCTGTTTGAAATCTGCATCTGCAAGATGCCATATCCTCTCTTCTAAAGGAGTGTTCCAGCAATAAATTATTCTGAGTTAAACAAGCTTTCTTCTAACCCTTCTGATGAAAAACAAAAGAAATTAAATAGCCAGGCATAGATAATCCTGAGAAAAAGGGAATATCCATACATTGTACAATATATTCACAGTGTCTTAATTCTAGGGGTGGGGGATCCACTTGTTAGCAATAGGAAGGGAGAGCAATTTAGCAGGTGGGTAATCTTAGGATTCCTTCAAATAAGGCTTGTCTTTTTTGAGCTCTGCAGCCAAGTTAACTGTTACCTCTACCAAAATATTATCTTCTATATTACAGTAAAACCCCGAGTTATGAAAAAAATTGGTTCCATGGCCTCTTTCATAACTCAATTTTTTTCTGTGCACATGTGTCAAATGGAGTTTTGATGCATGCACAGTTATGGGAAGCCATTGTGGGCTGTCCAGAAAGGGTGGAGCAGCCTCTTTCAAGCGGCAGCCTTTCCTCGGCGCACCGCCAGGCCGGGCCAGGCCGCTGGACCAAGCCAGGCCACCAGGCCGCCATGCTGCTGTAGTGGTTTGCCGCTGCAGCGGTTTGCTTCTGCGGCATTTTGCCGCTGTGGTGCTTTGCCACTGTGGCGGTTTGCCGCCATGCCACCGCTGCTGCTGTTGCTGCCTGGCTGCTGCTCCCCGATGACCCAGGGTAAGTGATGGGTTTGTTTTTGGGGTGGGGGGTTTGAGGTGGGTGAGTGTTTTATGTTGTGTGTTTTTATGTGTGTGTAATGTCTATTTTAATTTGTGTTTTTGTTTTTTATCTCTATTTAATATCTTTTAAATTTGTATTTTAATATGTTTTTATTTCTATTTTTCTGTATACTGTATTTTTATTTTATTTTATTTTATTTATTTTTTACTTTGCCTCCACCCACAATGTCATGACATCATGACTCTGGCTCCACCCACAACATCATGATGTCATGACTTTGGCTCCACCCATGATGTCGGCTCTGCCCGTGGTGGGGTAATAAAAATGTTGACAGCCCACCACTGAAGACAGCATATCCCTCAAGTGTTTCTCCCTTCCTGGAAGAGATATTACAACAATCACAAAGTTAGTTAAACAACAATGTACTACCATTTAATGACACTTAGAATCTGGTCCCACAGGAGGTGATTTCACCTCATTTAAGAGAAGGACTAGCTCTGAGGACAACATGAGGCCTATGTGCCACCAGCAGCCCCCACATCTCCTATATGGATTCCAAGCCCTCCACAGCACCCAGATGTTTTGCTCTTTTAAAAAAAGGGTTGCTAAAAAATCCCTCTGTTCCCTATGGTCTTGATTTTTCCATGTTTTGAGAAACCACCAGATTTCTGGAACCCCACACAGAAACAATTTGTTTTAATGGTCACTACAAGATATAAGGGCAGTGATGAGATTCAACAGGTTCGCCAGAACTGGTAGTAACTGTTCCCAGTGTCCTGGAGAACCAGTAGCAGCTTTTTTGGGGGGGACCACCTTTGGGGCTTATCTTTTCACTGGTTCTCCCACTGCACATGCACGCCAAGCACTTGGTGTGCATGCACGCCTACAGTGCTTGGCATGTATGCACGGCCTCCTTGCTGTCCTCCCAAGTGGAGAGGAGGAAGAGAAGCTGCTAGCCTGAAGCTCCCTATAGCCTGCTCCCCAGGGTAAGTGACTCACCTTTGGATGTGGTGTGTCTGTGTGTATTTTAATGTGTATTTAATATTTTTACCTATATTGATGTACTACCACAGTTCCTAAAAAGGCCTGGCAGCCTGGCTTGCAGTTTTTAAGCAAAGTCTTGGAGTTACCTCATCAATAAGCTACACCTATGCTGTTCCAATTGCTGTTCCAATTGGAGAACCCTTAAGGAGGTACAGCTGTTAAGGCATATTATCCTAGAAAACTGGTTAGGCAAAGTACCTAACTTCTTTAACTGTTGAAAAGTTGAAAAGTGCCGAAATGAAGCCATCTTGTGGTGAGTTCATTCTGTAGTTCCTTCCATCTGACCTAGTGTGAGAAAGATTAGCCAGAATAAGCTTTACGCTCTGGTTTAAAAGCTCTGGTTGATTTGTGTTTGGGGGGGGGGGTGTTGGGATGTATTTTAATGTATTTTTTATTTTTATTTATTTATTTATTTAATTAATTCATTTAATTTATTTGTGGATTTGTGTTGTGGGTGGGATGGGTTGAGGGGTGTGTGTGTGTGCTTATTTTTATTTTATTTTATTATTACTTTTTATTTTTTTCTATGGCCCCCCACAACGTCCTGATGTCATGATGTCCTGACATTGGCTCCGCCCATGATGTCATGATGTCATGACATTAGCTCCGCCCACACTGTGATGACGTCACAGTGGGGTAGTAAAAATTTTGACATCCCACCACTGTATAAGGGGGATTTTTGTTTTATTAAAAAGACAACTCTTTTGAATGAACCTTTTTTTGGAGGGGGCTGAGGGTTGTGGGTATGTGTTGCCACTGAACCTCTGGAAACTGCCTACCTCCGTTTTACAAATGTACCCCAAATGTACAAGCATGTGGCAGATTCCTATTGAAAACAGATGATAGTCTCCGTCGTTCTTCTGATCTTCCAATATTGTTTAATTTTTTGCAGATAATTTAAAGTTTAATATTGTGGTCCAACTCAGTTAACTCTTCTCAGGACAGCAACCCTTTGACTGTTATCTAATCTATTGTTTAGCTGACTTGTATGGCTCTACTAACTCTTCCTTTTTTCTTATGTTATTCACTCTCCTTCATTTTCTATATCCATATCATAGTAACTTTATTGCTCTTTCACAAAGTGTAATAAAATAAATGTTGCAGTGAATATAACATAATCCTCATGTGGGGTTTGTTCTCAATTAAAGGTATTCATACTCAGACCTTCAAAGAACCTATGTGGGATATTAAATATACAGTACTGTACTAGGAAATAGTCTGAAATTGTTTTGCAATATAATTCCTGCACTGCCAGCAGAAAAAAGGATGCCTGCTTTTGCATAGCAAAGGCCAGACTGAATATTAATAATACCAACATCAGAGTCAAGGTAGACTACAGAATCCCCTCTTGTGCTCCCTACCATTCACCTACCACTTAGTGTTTGCTCTTGCTCTGCCGACTCTTTTACTTGTCCATAGCTAAGATGCACATCAGTGTACAATGTCCACTGTAGTCTTCCTTCATGCCTACACCTGGGGGCCCTGCTGCACTGATGTTTTGGAGCCTCCCACCACTCACTTTCATCATAAAACCCTGGTGTAGCACCAGGAAAACAGAAACCAGCGCACATTGCAGCACCACTGCTGCTCTCGGAATTACATAACCTGAGGCCCACTGGTGTAGAAAGCCCACCCCCACACCAAATCAAGGATACCACCTTTTTTTTTTTTTGTACTTTGGGGGCAACAGCCATGCTGGTTGACTGGGCGTTTCTAAGCATTATAGTTCAAAATTCTACTTCTCTGAGCTCTGACACTTTACTGAGGGCTCCCTCAAAATGCTGATGCATTTCATATTTTTCCTTGCTGTCTGAGCCTTCAGTTGGAAAAAATGCGTTGAGCCCCAGGCAGCTTATTTCAGAGCTAAACTGAGAATTACACAAACCCTTGTACATTTCAAAAATTACTTCCGCCTATTTTCCCTCCAGAACCTATAGAATAGTAAATGTGTTTCAGAAATGTGATTCCAGCAAATCTTCATGACTGAGTAATCCTATTTGTAAATGAATCCTGTGATTACCTTCTGATAGCCACCCACTAAACAAAGCAAACTCAAATAAAATAAATACATATGCAAATGTCAGGCAGTGAGAAAAGCTCCTTCTTTTGTCATAAGATAATCCATCTGGTTGTACATTAGGGCAAAGAATGTTCAAGGTGCCCACTGCAGAGAGAGATAAAATCATTTTCAGCTTAGAGGTGCTTGCGTTTAGCAGTGGCCAAACTAATCTGTAACATTATGATTAATGCAGGCTAAACTGCCTTGTAATCTTTCTACTGGCTGAACTGAGGAAGTGGACCAATAGGACAATTTCAAAATTAGCCAGAGGGATCTCATGCAGCTGCCTTCCACTTTCAGACTAGATTTCTCCCTCCCTCCTGAGGCAGAAGCTTAGGGCCACCTGTCACTCCCAACCCAATTAGCCTTTCAGGGAGGTCTCAAATTATCTTCTTCATCAAACAATGAATATAAATAGGAAGCCCAAGATAAATAGGACAATATATGTACACAAAGGTGGCAAAGGCACTTAAGTGGTGCACACAGTGACACCCTGCTCTGATTGCAATGAAGAGGGCAGCAGACATCTAATTATTAAAAAAGAGTGATGACTGAAGTTACTGGGGATGTCATTCAGCTCAAGCCAAATTAGTAGCAAGCAGACTGCTAAGTTACTTATACATATCAAAGCTCATCAATGGGAGAAAAGAGGACCATTATAACAATAGCTAGAATACAACTGTTGAGAGCTAGCTCAAATAGCAGAATTTGAATGTCATGAAAGTATAGTAAGTTGTAAGTTATTTATCTTGTACTGGGTGTATTTATACTCTAGGGAAGTAGACAGAAAGGGACTTACAAGATCTTCATCTGGATTTAAGTGATGGGGAGTATGCACATAGTGACCAATTTCACCTTCCAGAAGCCTTACCCTTCAAACCTCTTGGTGAAGATTATGGGAACTGAATTCCAAAGTATAGGACAGCCAAAGGCTCCATACTCAGCCATCAGCAAACATTCACAAATGCTTCAAGTCTTTGTGTGCATAATACAGTATGAGGATATCCATAAACTATCTTTCTTGTGATTCAACCCTAAGCCAACAAGCTTACTTTCAAATGAGTGATGTGTGTAATAGAGGAACCACAAAACCCAGTTCTTTTCCCAGTGTAAAAAAATCTCTATGCCATTCCCATTGAAGACCTCATTGACAAAAGCAGGTAAAGCATCATTTTTCCATTTGCAAGTAGACTGGTACCATGCAAGTCCCCACACCTCTGTGCGCAGAATTCCTGTCTGAGCTTTGAAAAGTCACTTTCTGCTCTTCAAACCACCAAAATCCATATTCAGCATGGGAAGCTAACTGTGGGATTAAAAGTACAATGTCCCAAACCAGTGGTGGGCAGCCAAAAATTTTACTACCACACTATGGGCGGGGCCGACGTCATGACATCGTGACATCATGCCCGGAGCCAACAACATGAAAAATAAAATAAAAAAATAATACAATAGATTGAGCTGCTGACACCAAAGAAGCAGGCAAGTGATAGCTGAAGTTTTGAATCAATCCACTAGATATTATATGCAGCTATAGAACAGAGATTCCCTCAACACCCAAAGGGATAAAAGAGGAAGCAAAGAAGATAGAAGGACTTTCACTGATCTTTATATGCAGGCAATTCACTGGCCATTTTGTGTTGCTAAAGGGCAAAGGGAAGGACTTTGATCAATTTTAGATAGATTTCTTTTAATTTGTTTTCTCACACAGCTTAGTTCACTAAACTCACTGAAACTTGCAAATGTGATTGTGGAAAGATGATGTTGGATAAGCCATTCAGTACATAGGTCACAAAATTGGGGAACTGTATAGCTCCCCAAAATCACAGTAACGTGCATTCCCTGGCCTCAATTGTAGGATTTTTTTTAGTAGGGATCGAAAAATGCACAGATAATATCACAGATCTCTGGATAGTGGGTCAGGATATCTCAAAAAGCAGTGATGGTGAACCATTTAGAGACTAAGTGCCCAAGGAGGAGGAGGCAGCGTGCCTGACCCTCCCCCCCCCAGGTACACCTGATCCCCCATCGGTGCTTTCCCCCACACACTGATGCACCAAACTCCTTGGAGGGGTGGGTGGGATGTCTGGTCACCTCACCTCGCTCTACACCACCTCCCGGGCACAATTTCAGCCTCCCCGCTCACCTACCCATTGGCAGAGGGAGAATGGTAGTGGGGAAGCAGCACTGCCATTGGCGCCAGCTGGGTGGGTGGGGCGGGGCTTCTCCTCAACAGCACATGTTCCAACAAATAGGCCTCTGTGTGCCACCTCAGGCATGTGTGCCATAGGTTCACCACCACTGTCCTAAAAGGGACAGGTGTCTCTGATCTCTATATCTTATTCAAGTACAATCAATGTCAATGAGTTTCTACTCACATGTATTTATAAGCAAATTCCATAAAATAGAGCAAATAGCTGCTAACATGGATAGCTTGGTTACTATAATATATTTTACATGGGGCTGCAGATTTGGGGAAAATCTGAAATTTTCTATAACTTCAGGAAGGCTTGGAGAAAATGGGCATTCCATTCATCATACACCTATACCAAGCTGAGCATAACGGTACTTCCTCATTTCTGGGCCCAGTTAACTTTAAGGGCATATAAAATTTGGTATCAAATGTTCTAAAAATCATTCTGCACCTTTCCAAGGCTGACCCTACTTTCTGACTCACAGGTAAGAACTGTAAATTCTTACCAGCTCACACTGCAAAGGCTAACACTATAGGCAGAACCAATTAGAATGTACTAACCCAAGCCTATCCATATTGGGTTTTTTTTCACCTTCCCTGCAAGAGTCAATAAGTCAATTTACTTCAAAATACCAGCTGTTGAGATCCAAGTTTGGAAGGGCACTTCAATCTAAAGTGTATTCATATCCATCCCAAGGACAACTGACCAGCCAGTATGGGAGCAAAATGATGGACCAGATAGACCTTTACTCTGAACCAACATAGCTCTTTCTATATTCTTATATTCTATTTAGAAACAATGATAAAAAATCCATTCTGAGTGTCACATGTGAAATGGCATGAAGCAATATATCCAAAAGAGAGAGAGAAGTCTGTTTATCATTATTCCTACTGCTTCATTTCTTGTATGCAAGACCATAATGTTAACCCTCTGCTGTGAAAAGTATGATCTTCAGGAGGGCACGCAACACTTAATGTCAACAACCATCATTTCTTGCCTACCCCCTTTGGTGATACCTCCCCAAAGGAGGTGGCTGGGCAGGTGGATAAGCATTCCTGATCCTAATTATAATGTCCAACTCCACGCATTCCACTCTGACTTCCTGCTTACATCAGACTCTCTACATAAGCAGCCCATCTGTCCATCACTCTCCAGGAGCACTTAGAAATGCTTCATGCTAAAAGAACAAAACACAATATCCATTTAGACACATATAGCAAAATATGCATCTTTCCTCTTTTCTCCTTAATCGTTCTAACTGTGATGTGGCTGTAAGGCATTTTTTGAAATTGTTGCTTTTAAGCTGGCTTTTGTACAGAAAGATTTCATGACTCTTGACCCCTGGAGGGCTGTTCTTTGACCTACCACTTTTCTTCACCATCTGGCATGTTTACTTGAAGCAAACATGCTAGGTCAGAGGTCAGCACAGACATGTAGAGGGGTAGCTTTGTCCTCAAAGCCACAAAGCACGAGTGGGCACTCCTGAATATGCCGGTCCATGTTTCCCTCATCTGCCACACACAATAAGTGGAGGTCAATTCTATGGCCAAAACTAAAATATATATTTTAAAAGGGAGGTGGGTGAGGAGGAGAGAAATATCAACAAGATAAGCAAGCACCGGAGCAGGACCAAGGAGCATACAATAGAAAGGCTTTCAATCTCTTTGAATTGTTAAAGCCTTCATTAGAAGCAAGGGAGGAAAAGGCCCCTTTTTATAGGTCCACATTTATATGCTGCACAAAAGACGAGACATAGCCTAGAGGCCTTGAATCACAAAGATTAGAGGTGGGATAGTTTGAGTCAAAAGAGATATCAAGGTTCCAGCTGTCAGGTCCACATTTGTTTACCTCCCACCCACTGCCACCCCCATCCCCAAAGAACCCTGGACAAATTGGTGCTTTTATCGGTTTATCTCTCTTAAAGGATTTACTGGAAATAGCTCCGAAATGTGGTGTGTTCTGCTGAATGAGTGAACTCTTCATAAAAATATCAGACAGAAAAGTGTTGATCAGTTGACCAAAGCTTAGATCTTTCCAAAGCTGTCGCTCGCAGCCAACAGCAATTTCAATGTTACCCTCTCAGCTTCGATGTACTTGGTTCTTTTCAAATCTTTTCCTCTTTCAAAAAGGCACCCTGTCTACAAACTCCTTTATTTTCTGAAAGGAAAAAGGGAACAAGGTCAACCACCTTTTTCTCTTCAGAAGGAAAAGTGAAAAATGCATTCTTATTTAGATATCAAATGGTCAAGGAATAATAGTCTGAAGTGAAGCTTCAAATAGGATTACTCAGTATTTCCTGAATACTTAGAGGCTCCTCAGTGAGACAAAGGAGGATCGCCAACACATGTTCCCCATATTTCTATATTCCTGTGGTTCCCCAATGTGGGGCACACACACCATAGGGGGGCAATTTGATTTTAATGTGAATTCTATGAACATCTTACATTTCGGTTGGGTGGTCAGACAGCTTTTGCAATGTAACAAAAATCATGTACTTTTGAGAAGCTGCAATACCAAAACTAAGGCACCCATGAAAATAAGGGTTATGTCATTTGAAAGACTGACTCAGCGACATTAAGAATTGGTAGAACCCAAAAGCCCAAAATGCAAAGTGATGACATCATTGCTTTCGGAAGTAGCATCAGAAAAGTGAGAGTTTTGCTGGGGGAGTCAGTTGTTGGGGAGCCAGCAAAAAAACTACCCAACCAATTCAGATGATCCAAAGTGTGTTTGAAAGAGGAAAGATTAACCTTTGTGGGGACACTCAGATTTGGAATTGGACTTCAGAAAAATAATCTATGAAGCTTTTTACAAAAAAACAACACAAACGAGGTCACAAAAATCCAAGAAAAGGAGGAAAAACCAATTTAGAAACTGAATATGACTACTTCCCAAGGTGGATACAGTTTGCGTAAAACATGTGGAGAAAAATTACACTGAAGCAGGGATTAAAAAAATATATATTGAGGAAAAACGTGACTTGTTAAAATGACATTTCTGCAGGGGGGTGTTTGGTGGTGATGCAGCAAAAATATATATCAACCGATTGAAATGATCCAAAGTACACTTGAAAGAGGACAGTATAACCTTTCTTTTGACACTCATACAATTTGGATTACACTTTATAAACATTTTCTATGAAGGTTTAAAACCTTTCTTTCTAACCTTCTTTCCTTCAAAAAAAAGTATCTCTCCACACCAGAATAGATGCATTGTTGTGAGAATGGATACACTGTAGCAAGTTTCTCCTTTGAAGTCATATCCATTTTCACAATTTGGCTTTTCCTCTTATTGAAGAACTGCTTTCATGGAATCATGAAGGAAAAACTCTTTTTCTTTGCGGTTTGACTATTGAAATATTTATTAAAAATAGATCCTTTGCAGTTATTCACCTGTGGTGAGTTATTGTGTGTACAGTGGGCTGCTTATGGACATGTGTGCATAGTGGGTAGAGTCAGGGAGAATGGAAAATAAAGGTTAAACACATCTTTAATGAAAAATAAAATATAAAAAAATAAACACAAATGAAATTGGGATTTATGCAGTGGTGGGCATAGGCCAGTTCACCCCAGTGCTTACCTTTTTTTTTATGTGACCGGTTCAGTCGCCTCACCAGCTGCCCCACTCTGTAGCCCAAAATGGCTGCTGGTGAGTGCGCATGCATTAAAATACTAATTGACTCATACACACCTCCAGTACTCAGCATTCATACATCAATTGGTATTTTAATGCACGCACACCCATCAGCAGCCATTTTGGGCTGCAGAGTCAGGCAGCCGGGGAGGCCCTCAGTGGCCTCCTCAGAGGTGCAGTGGTGGTGGTGGCGGTGGCGGTGGCGGCCCTTGCTCGAGTCACCTGCTGCCGCACCGCCTTCCTGCACTGCTGTGTCGCCAGCACTCACCCTCGTCGCTCAACACTGATGCTTGCCATTGGTCCAGGCCAGGCTGTATTTAATGTGTATTTATGTGTTTTTATGTCTATTTAATGTGTATTTTAATTTGTATTTTTATGTGTTTTATGTGTATTTAATTTGTATTTTATGTGTATTTTATGTGTATTTAATTTGTATTTTTATGTGTAATGTATTTTTATGTTTTTTAACTTTGGCTCCACCCACATCATTGGCTCTGCCCATGACATCATGATGTTGGCTCTACCCATGACATCATGATGTTGGCTCTACCCATGACATCATGATGTTGGCTCCGCCCATGACATCAGCTCTACCCACAGTGTGGTAGTAAAAGTTTGTGCTGCCCATCACTGGATTTATGCTTTTGTGTTAACACAATGTAGCATTTCAAAAACAAGAAATTGCAAGAAGATAAATAGGGACCACTTTGGTGGGAAGGTAAATAGTGTTCCATGCCTGCCACATGTCCACAGAAATGTCTGCAGACACAGACAGCGCTAGCTCTGTGGCTATAAACAGAGATGAGCAGTGAAACCTAGAGTCGGATATGACTGACGTTCGATCAAGGGTGACCTTTACCTTAGCTCAGAAAACCTTAAATTTTATGAACATTTTATGAAAACCTTAATTTTATGAACCTAATGTCTTTATTTCCCCATTTGAAATATCATTCTTAACTAATGAATGAAATAAAAGAAATAACTGAACCAATACACTGTAACTGGACTTTAATCATCTTCATCATCTAATATGCCATTAATTCTGAGTTATGGCAACACTTTCCAGGGTTTTCTGGTTAGAGAGTTCTTAGAAGTGATATAACATTCCCTTCTTCTGGAAACATCTTGGGACTGTGCAGCTCACCCAAGGACATGTAGCATGGCTTTCTGCCTATAGGCAGAGTTGGAGATTGAGCTCCTGGACTCTGGTTCTGACTAAACCACTGAGTTAGCCATTTTCAATTTCCTGCTTACTCAAAGTCACTTAGTCCTTTTTAACAAAATGTACTTTGCAAGATTGTTCCTGGAATAAAATGGGGGGGGGGACCATGAAAAGGAGCCATGCATATGAATAAGAAAATAATAACTTTTCACCTCATGTGTGTTTTTTCTCATGGAAATGGCTACTAGATTTTGCCATCCATTTTTATTGACATGAAACAAAAAGCATAATCTACAGATCCATGAAAATAGCACAGGAATCAATCCCTCATGGGTGACACACTGTCTTTTCAATTACAGTGAAACCTCGCATAAAGAGCACCTCACTTAGAGAGTAACCTGCTTAAAAAGCAGAATTTTCTCTGAATGGTCACCTCGCTTAACAAATAAAACCAACCAAAAACTCACTTAACAAATAAATTGGGTTTCACAATCCCCACCACCAGAAGTCACACTTGGTCACTTACAATGGTGTTTCGCTTAAAGAGCAAACTCGCTTAAAGAGCAATCCCTTGGAACACATTATGCTCTTTAAGTGAGGAACCATTGTACTTGATATTTCTTGGAGACCATATTGTAACACCTACGGACTCTTTAGTTCAACCCAATGGGTGAGGAAATCCTAGGAAGGAATCTGTGATTCAGGATTTGAGTTAGAAAGAGCTGGAAAGCTGGAGACATAGAAGATTCTGTTCTCATGGAAGATTATAAGGTCTTTGACACCTTGGTTTAAGTAGCAGAATTACAATATGTTTATGCAGGACAGGCATTGGAAATGTGAATAGGTATAGTAATCTTATGTATTTGCATTTATATTTCATCTTATTTTAGGGTTTTGTGGACTATATTTGGAGCCAATTCCTTTATATTGAGAATGTTCTACTTTGGTTGATAAAGATATCTGGGACTTTGTTCTCTTTTGGCTTCATAAAGAGATCTGAAATTTTCTTTATTTCTCCAAGTAGCTGCTTGGAGTGGAAAAAACTCAAGGTGTACAAATTATAAAATCAGAGAGTGTTACATAGAATTTTACAGCTGAAAGCAACCTGGGAGGTCATCAGGATCTACTTTCCTGAAAGATGCATAATATCAGAACCTGGAAAAGTTCATTTTTGAACTACAGCTCCAAATTCTCCAGCCAGCATTCATTACTTTTGGTTGAATGCATTCTATGGACTAATTGTAAATAGGTCTGCAATGGCCAAGCATTTATTGAACTGCAACATGTACTCAGAATTTTTTATTTTTATTTTTTGGTTTACAGTTCTTTGAGTTCCTGTGAAACTGAATCATTTCATTCTTTGGCTAATCTCATAGGAAGACTTGTTTCTTACAAAACAGTTTGAAGGTGTGTGTGTTGTTGTTGTTGAGATATAGAGTAAACCCTTGTGTTGCAAGGGTGTGTCAGCAGAAGTTTGAGTGTACAATGAATAATACAGTAACTAGACAGATACACTGAACTGTACAAACTGTTTTACTTGTAGCAGAATCAGAGTCCAAATCCCTTCCAACTCATACACAGTAATAGCAGCTAGTCACAATGTTGTTTCAGGGCTAAAGTAAAATAATATTTTCTTTTTACCAGTCTTCACCAATCACAGAAAAATCAGTCCAGTAGAGGTTGCAAAACAGTAAGCAAACTAAAACCAACCTCCCACCAAACATCAAAGAGTGAATAGAAAACAAAGAGCGAGATTAGTGAGAGAGTAGTAGTGAGAGAACTAACTGTGGCTGCAGTTACTGACAAAACAAACCATTGAGATAATACAGTAATTATCCTATTCTGTCATTAGTTGAATGATGCAATATCAGCTCAATACTCTTAAAACACCATAATACATTTTATAACAAACATGCTATGCTGGTTTATATATACAGTACAGTCAAACCTCGCATAAAGAGCGCCTCATTTAAAGAATAACTCGCTTAAAGAGTAGAATTTTCTCTGAATGTTCATGTCACTTGACAAATAAAACCAACCAAAAACTCGCTTAACAAATAAATCGGGGTTCGCAATCCCCCCCACCAGAAGCCACAATTTGTCTCTTACAGTGGTGTTTCGCTGAAAGAGCAATCCTGTGGAACACATTATGCTCTTTAAGCGAGGTACAACTTCCCAACAAGTTCGACAATGACCCAATTCCTAACGTGTGTGTGTGTGTGTGTGTGTGTGTGTGTGTGTGTGTGTGTGTGTGTGTGTGTGTGTGTGTGTGTGTGTGTGTGTGTGTGTGTGTGTGTGTGTGTTGAGCATGTCTAAATGGCATATCCAGAAGCCGTGAAAATAGCGAATTATGAGACCAGAAGTTAAAGCTGCCCGAGGCTGGCAATTTCAAGAGAGGTTGTTACTAGAGAATTCTTGTGAGTTTACCAGAACTATCAGCAGAAGATTTTGAACATCTCATCAAACTACAAATTCTAGGATTCTATACAATGGAGCCGTGGCAGATAGAGTGTAGGAGTAAGTAGAAAGACCCTCCTTGAAGATTGTGGTATTTTTGAACCATAATCGGGTGTACCCTGGTAACAGCAACCTTGTGTTGCTGGCTAATCTTTCTCAAACTAGGTCAGGTGAAGGGAACTGCAGAATGAACTCACCAAAAGGTGGCTTCATTTTGGCAGTGTCACATCTGGCCTAGACTCGGAAGTAGAAGCTAGAATGCAATTCTCTAGTGCAGATGAACTCTTAATTGTCCCTTTCTAATCTCTTTTTTTATTAGCAATATAGCAAAGTTATAACAAAATTATATCCATTTGAAGAACCAAAAACAAAAGCAAGAAAAGAGCAATCTCTGGGGATAAGACAACCAGGCATTGATCTATTTTGAAAATATATATCTCTCTCTGAATATTTATGAAGCACTTTGAACACAGTCCGCTTTTTTGGTAGCACAGTCTCTTTGTGCTCCCTTTTGTCCCATCCCAGCATCCATTTCCTTATAACGGGAACTGAGCACAGTTGATAAAAGGGAATACCATTTGCTACACAAATCAAACAGGTTCCTATACGATTTGCTGATGCAGAAACATTTCTATGGCTTCAGAATCAGACTCATCTTCAGATTTACCAATAGAAAAATCTCACCCTTAAACCTCTATAACAATGGAAAAATAAATCGCTGGGGCTTTCTTAAAAATAAACAGGCACCTACTGTCCTCCTCGCTTCTTTTGCTCAGAGAAAATGTATCTAAGGACTTCCCTTTATAGTCTGCATTGAATGTTTCTCTCCATGGAGTATACTCTTTAAATCTACATTTCCCCCTGTATTTACTATTTGCACCACTACAGAGAAAACTGGCCCCTATGGGACATTTGTTCAGTTTGGGTTTAAGGAAACATCAGAAGAAAATAAAATTTGTACCAATCCATTCACTTGCTCCTTGAAAGATGGAGTCATTTAGTTACAACAGGAGGTTGCAGTGGCTCAGTTCTTTAGAATCTCACCTTGTTAGCTGGAAGGCTGGCAAGTCAGCAGTTCGAGACCCGGGTACTGCATGATGGATTGAACACCCATCTCTGTCCCAGCTCTTGGGGACATGAAAGGAGCCTCATTCAGGTGTCCCCTCAGCAGAGTTTCTCCAGGAAAAAAAATCCTTTCAACCCAGAGTAATTTCTGCCATGAAATTGTTATTATTTAGTTACAATCACTGTTTGTGATCCAGCTCTACTTTTAATTCACCTGTTGTACAGGTTGAGGATGGCACTGTGTTGTTTTGCTTATTCCCTTCTACAGCTATAAAATAATTTGAGCTTCTGCTCCTGCACAAAATATCCTTTCATCCATATTTAATACAGCAGCTATATAAAACTGTATTGGATGCAGACTACAAATAAGGTGATCGCTTTGGCCAGGATTATCATAATGTTCTTCCTGGAAGTAAGCCAAAGAAATCAAAATAAAACAGCCAAACAAACTCAAAGAACTACATGTACCAGCCCATAAGAATAATATTATTCTTAGCATGGAAGGGGAAGAGTAACTGAGACATATCCCTATCACCAATACCACCACCATCATTGCTTGTTAAGATGATTTCCAGGTCTTTTAACATTCTTATTTTCCTGCCTTGGGTCAAAGGTCTTTAGAGACAAAGGCACTAAAGTGCTGACACAATTTGCACTGTGTAATGAATGCATTATCAAATGAAATCAGGGCAGAATTATGATACCTGGGATCAAAGTACATGAGAGACAGGAGAAAGAACATTATGTAAAGATCACCTAAGGTCAGGAGAGGGGTCAAATCACACTTGTAGGCCACCTGAGATTCATCCATTAGCGCGTGAGAGACATTGTTCCTGCCCCAAATCAGATTACAACTGCTTACCTCACTTCTACCAGTTTATTATGAGCAGAAGACCGGTATGAATGACTATTCACCTGCCTTCTGTCTCCTTGGCCATTATGAGCAAGAGTCGTCACTCCTGTGGGCTGAAGAATGAAGACTGCTGGCAAGCATTGCAAAAGTTCTCCCAGACCTCCCAGCCAATTGGCTCACTGGAATATTTTGGGAGGTGTTGACTCCTCTCCTAATTTTTATTTTAGCTTGAGATACTGTATTCACATACTACTGCAATTGTACTTCTGATTCTAAGAATCAGCTCTCTCCTCCATGTTCACATATGCACACACAAATACACACAGACCCTGTATCAAAAGATTTCTCTCAGGATTAGTCTGAGCAGAATCCATAACAATGAAAACTAAAGAGAAAACTTTTTAAAAAAAACTGGGGTGGGGGGGAGTTGAGACTCAGTGATTACATTATTCATCTCTTGGGTCATTTATTTATTTATTTATTTCATTTGTACCCCACCCTCCTCCGAAGACCCAGGGCAGCTTTACAACTAAAAGCAATTAAAAACATATTACATACAACAAGTTAAAATTAGCTTAAAAATTAAAAGTTAAAGTTAAAAGTTAAAAACAACGAGGAGAGAAGTGGGGTATTCAAAAGAGCCAGGCGGCCAAACTGACCATCTGGCCCACTCCCCACACATGCCTCACCAGCCAGGTCTTCACTCCTTTCCTAAAGGGGAGCAACTCTGTCTGGAGACGCAACTCTGTTGGCAGGAGGTTCCACAGGGCTGGACCAGACACAGAAAAGGCCCTCCTTCTTGTGCTAGAGAGATGAGCCTCTCTAGCTGGTGGTAAGACCAAAGAGCCTCTTCGGTCTGCTCTAGTGGGATGGACAGATGTTCTCTTAAGTATCCTGGCCCATTTCTCCTTTCAGGAGGATTTTGTAGATACTAAGCATAGTCATTTATGAGAGACCAGAGTTGAAATGCAAAAGATATGGATACAAAAAAAAATTGCATGCAGAGGCAGATGGGCAGGCCACTATACTCAGAGATGAGAAAATTTCAACTATAGTTCACAAAAACCTACTGTGGGATTCTTGGAGTTGTAATACATTTAAAAAAAAAGGTTTCCCATCTCTGGATTTTTGTTGTTCAGTTGCATTTATTTATTTATTTTTTATTTATTTATATATTTAGATTTATTATCCCATCCCAATCAGGTGAACCTGACTCTAGGCAGCTTACAGAAAAAGAGAAAGATAATACATAATGAGTGCAAAACAAGCTAAACAATCCCACTATACCCCTACAAATTCAGAAAATAAAACCTTAAGGTTCAAAATTAATTTAAAAAATTAAACTATAAATTTACAAAAAAAATAGAAAAAAGATTTAAAAGGTTAAAAGGTTTAAAAAGTTTAAAAGAGCGAGAGAGGGGTGGCTGTCCCATCAGATCAACCACCCAACATAGTCGACTCTGACCCTTTGTGATCCCATGGACCATCACACACCAGGCACCCCTATCCTCTACCATCCTCCGCAGCCTGCTCAGCTCTACGCCCAATGCATCAACAATAACATCTAGCCATCTCATCCTCTGCCACCCCCTTCTCCTTTTGCCTTTGATCTTTCCCAGCATCAGGGCTTTCTTGAGTGAGTCCTCTCTTCTCATTTGGTGTCAAAAGTACTTTAGCTCCAAGGAGCAGTCAGGGTTGATATCCTTCAGGATTGACTTATTTGTTCTCCTTGCTGTCCAGGGTACCGTACTTCTCAAATTTTTCCTCCAGCACCATATTTCAAAGGCATCTATTATTCTGCCCTCAGCTTTCCTTATGGTCCAGTTCTCACATCCATACATTACTACTGGGAATACCAATTATCTCAGGCAGGAGATGCTATAAGGCGATGGGGCAGCAAAGTTTTAAGAGGTAGAGGCATGTGTAGAGGTGTCCATTCTCGCACATCCCTCACACTAAACTGCTTCCTTCTGCTATGGGGTCCTGTTGTGAGTGTCAAAATAGTATTCATATGGATGTAAAACATAATGGGGTTAGTGTCCCTGGTGCAATCTTGTTCTTTGCCACCAGGAAGAACATTATGTAATCCGGTGCACATAATGGGGCTGTTGGTGAACCAAGTCAAGTTACTATTGCTAAGGGACAAATTATGGGAGAACATTTTAATCATCTGCACCAATATAGGCATGGCGGATGAGGCATCATTATATAAACTGATTGGAGGAACCTGTATTCCAATTGAGAATAACTGTGTTATGTAATATATTTTTTTTTCACTATAAGGTTTGGTAAACCAATCCTAAGACCACCCATAGAGCTGTAGTGCTGAAGGGAGCTCTGAGATGGATCTCCCATGACCAAAAACAACCATCTTCTCCTAAATTGCTGTCCTCCAAGCTTGAAACTGAAAATGAGAACTTATTCTTGAAGTCAGAATAGCAGAGCATATGTCAAGGTCAAATCCTGAGGCTGTCTCCCTCCCCCTTCCACTCAAACTGTTTAAAGAGTGGCACAGTAAAAAAAATCTACCTGCTGAATCCTGTGTTCCAAGGTTCTGCATCAGAAAACCCAATGGCTGCCTATTTCAAATTCCTTGCCAATCTGGTAAACATTACACCTTGCAATAGCTAATAAGCCATTGACATCAGTAAACAGTAAGAATGAAGAAAACAGCAGCTTACATTTTCTTAGCACCTCCAAACACAGAAAAAGAAAAGTAACCACCACTCCATTCTGCGGCAAGGGGAAAGAAACAGAGAGCAGATGCTGTCTTCTAAGTAGTAGAGCCACAACTGGGAATATGGTAGTTGTAACTCTTGCCATCTGTTTTCAACTGTTCTTTTTTACCATGCCCTCCTACAATAATTTCTGAATGTGGAGCTCTGCATTTTGAGAAGATGGAATGGGAAGCTGTATGTAAAGAAGCCATGCTCACATTCTCTCACCTTCATTTATTTACCGGTATTTAAGCAAACTTTTATGCCACCCTCCTCAAAAAGACCCAGGGCAGCTGACACAACTCTTAACAACCTAAATCACAATAAAAACATAATATAAACTCAAGATTAAAAGATTTTTAAAAATTAAAAATTGTATTTAAGGAAGCAAAGTGGCAAGCAAACAAACAAGCTCACTCCTATTTCATGTTTCCAGCCACTGCTGTGCACAAGACTATCTCAGTCCCACAACCAGCATTAGAAACTGATTGGGGTTGGAGACCATATGGAACCCGCCCAAGTTTCCCAGTCTTCCTTTCTTACACCTATGTTTGAGCAAGGGGGGAATTTCCACACGTTTGTAGTGAATCTGGTAAAACCACTTCTTAAATATTCCTTTTGCATCGAAAGCTCTATTAGGGTTGCTGCTATAAGTCAGTTTAAACTTGTCAGCATGTAAGAGCTGATCCAGCCCCTGGACTGGCCCATGGTCCTGAAGAAGCATGCACAGATTGGTGCCCGTCCCACCTTCTGTCTTTTTTGCAGAGACTTCCTCTTGATCTTTGTCTGGATCTGAAACGCTCCCTATTTCTGCATTTCCCATTCCCTGTTAGTAAAACATTTCCACAAATGGGGAAAGGCAGGTCATAGACTGAAAGGCAGGGCAGAAGCGCTTCTGCTGCCAGAGCAGTGACAATCACACAACTAAGTATTTAGTTGTGTTTTATTTTTCTCCTCCTTTGCTTCTAGCTCCCAGTTTTCCAGTTTTAGAGGTGAGCTTGCCAACTTGCTGTCAGAGCCACAGACAAATGTGTCAGTGAGGGAAGGTCTTTAGAAGGGCAATGGGCAGGGTCCTCTTGGAGTTCCTGCCTGAAAAGCCAGTGCAATATCTGCTCCTCTGTAGGCTATTCCTCTTCGTCTTATTTCTCTTTCTCTCACACACCACATCAACCCTGAATCTGAAATTGCTGGACCACAAGAATTTGATTATTTAATTAATGGCATTGCAGCAGAAAAGACAAGGAAGATTAATGTAAAGATAAAGAGTGTTTCCTTCTAAGTTGCCACTACTCAAACATCATCCTTAGTTTTTCCTTCTTTCAGTCCTCTGCTAAGTGTGACACATGAATGCCGTATTTGAAATGAGGGATCTGCAGATGTGCCACTTGGCTCTTACAGTGCCTCTAAGTTCTTTTCTCAGTCCTATGATTACCCTAGAAATGGGGGGGGGGGATACGCTTGTTTTAGTTTGTATTTAGTAGTTTGTATTTGTCTAATGACTGTAAATGTTTTAATGCTACACTATATTAAAACTAACACAGTTGTATAAAAGTAAAGGTCTCCCTTGCTTGAAAGCCAGTCATATCCTGCTCTGTTTACAGCCAAAGAGCAAGCGCTGTCTGAATCTGCACACATTTCCATAGACATGTGGCAGGCACGACTAGACACTGGAGTGCACAGAACACTGTTTACCTTCCCACCAAAGTGGTACCTATTTATCTACTTGCAATTTCTTGCTTTTGAACTGCTAAGTTGGCAGGAGTTGGAGCAGAGACAGGAACACACTCTGTTGCGCAGCACTTGGGTCTCAAACTGCTGATCTGCTGACCTTCCAGGTGTCAAGTTCAGTGCCTTAACCACTAAGGCACTGCAGACTCCTATAATTGACAATAAATGGAAGGAGGTAGCTCCTTCCGACAATTATTATTATTATTATTATTAAAAAATAATAAAAAATAATAACAATCCAAATTTTAATCCCAGTTCCCTGAGGGAAGGTTCTGGGTTTTTGTGCTGCCCTTTTCTCCTGTCAAACAAGAAACTTACAGTTTCAAAATGAATACATAAGGTTTCCTGTTTTTGTAGAGTAAGGAGATGATAGCTAAACTACTGCTATGTGGTGTAGACTGCTGTTTTAGTCCAACTCGCCTCTAAGAAACAAAGCCTTGCACAACATCTTGATATGACCTTTTTTGACTCTCATTGAAGTCTTTCCCTCACTAGTCACCAGAAATAGGTGCATGCATGAAGAAGTGACTCCGTATCATGAAATGTTTGTGTGTGTTTATTTTTTTAAAAATAGATCCTTTAATGATATCATCTTCCTTCTGCATTTGTATTGCATAAGGATCACAAGGGGTTTGTTTGTTTTTGGAACAGCTTTATAAAGCATTGGAAAAATATTACTCTAAATTGCACCAGAAGCCCATTCTAGTCAATATTTATTTGAAATTTTAAAGGAGGAAAGCATGAAAGCCCTGAGGTGAGGAAAACATTTGGAAAAAGAAAAAGGGAAATTCCTTTTAGGAAGAACAACATATAATACAAAATAAGTAATCAAAATAAGTATATATATATATGCTTGCTTAAGTGCTTAATTGACCATTTCTCTCTCTCAATTTTTTAATGTCCCCAGAGGAAATTGTTCTGTATATGAAAACTGCCCACCTCAAAAAGTAGAAGCAGATTTCAGCCCTCTAAGTGGCATGTTCTGATATGAGACAGTTTTCACAAGCAACACTTCAAATATGTAATTCCCCAGACTGAGGTGAAGCTAAACTTGTCTTGTGAAAGAACTGTATCCCCTCAGGCTATGAGGACCTGAACTGGCCCGCAATAGGTCACCCTTCAATTTCTCCTTAATATAAGATGGACTCCTCGAGCACCTATTCTGTAGAGTATCAGAGCTTACCTCAAGATCAGGAATCAGTGGCCCTCCAGATATTGTTGAACTCTTCAAAGAGCTGCTGGTGAGGCAAAGATCCCCCACCCTCCTTACTTTTTTCATCTTGCATATAAGCTTTATATACCGTAAGCAACCAGAAAAAGTTACTTGCCAACTCCCCAGACTTCTTCCAGTACTTCAGCATTTCATCGCCCCAGGTATTTTATTATGTGGAGCCAAGTCAATAAAAAAGTAACCTTATCAAGGCAATGTTGACAGGTTTTACTAGATGATTTGTCAGTGAGAAATGTATTAACCAACCCACCCCCTTTCTCTGACAGAAGCAGATGGCAGAGGGCTACCAAAACGATAGATCATTATGTTACTGAAAACATTTCATTACATTGTTTGAAATATCTAATCCAAAGACAGTGCACACATCCAAATAGAGACAGCAGAATTTCACTACCCATCTATACATTGTGCTTACTACAGGTGTTACACTATACGAGGGATTAAAAAAAAAAGGAAAAGACAGATCTGTCCATTTTGCTTCCACCTCCATATCTGGTTTTTTCCCAATCTCATTATTTTCCCCCTTGGAATTTATGAAGAGATTTGAAAATTTAAAAGTAAACTCTTACAAGAAATAAAATACATACAATTATTCCCAGTATGGAGAGGGTTACATTGCCCTGTATTGTGCTAAAGATGAAGGGGAAATGTGGTGGCAAGCTCAGGGCAGAAGATGATGTTATAGACATCAGATTAGTGTCGGAGATAAATAATTTATGAAGTTATCTGAAAAATCAAAGTTTAGAGGAATTCTGTGTTTTAGGGGTGGCAGCAGTAATTTTTGTCCAGAATATCTTCAAATATCAAAATCACCAAGACTGGTAGAAAAGTAAAATGGCAAATGAGAGGAGACAGTAACATAGTTCACTTCTGATGCAAATGCCACAGTTGTTCCCGGTGATTTGTGAGCAAACAGTTGCCCACTGCTTCTGCCAATATGGGGGAGCTTTTGGGGGGAAATGCTGTCACTTTTGGAGCATCCAGTTAGGATTGGCTTTGAATGTCATTTGATCTGGATGCCTTTGACCACTGCATGACTCCTGAGGAAACAGATACAATTCTTAAAGGTTAAGCACCACAAACAAATTTACCTCATGATGGGAAAAATGTCAGGGAAAAAGAATTAATTAAATCTGAAAAGATGCCCATGTGTAACCAAAGACTTACCTTGCAGTTAAATCAAGATTTTACAGTTTCCAAAATGTCAAATTCATTTTTAAAGCCAAGAAAAGGGGCGGAGGGTGTCGAGAAAAGAAGAACTAGAAGGGCAGAACATTCTTTGTACAAGAAAGATAATAACAAAATGCTATATTTGATCATCTTGTGAAAACAAACATTGGATATCAAAAGCAAGGCACTGTGACACGGCATGGATTTGCAAACATATAAATGCTTAATGTGAAAAGTAAAATTGTATTTAGGCCATCATCTCCGTATGAAAATCCTGGTTTTGGAGACTTTCTAGTTTATAAATATTTCTTGAATTGCTGAGTATAGCACACATAACATTGAATCAACAACAGGAACATATATGTAAATGTTGTCAATATATTATTAATAATACACACATTGTTTTGGTAAAGTTTGTGGTGAACCCACTTATCCTTTTTTTACTGAATTGCTAATAATACATGCTAGATTTACTTACTGCTTTTATACACTGACTGTATGCTTTTTGGCTTTGTTCTGTTAGAATTGCATTCATAGTTGTGGAATTTTAGCATTTCCTCCACCTTTCCTTGAAAATGGGGGCACCGGTTTTCACCCACTCCTCATATCTTTATCTTCTGTTTCTAGACCAGATATGAAACTGCCAAAACGAAGCCACCTTTTGGTGGCTTCCACAGTTCCCTTCGTCTGACCTAGTGTGAGAAAGATTAGCTGGTAATGCAAGGTTGCTGTTACCCACTCCATGTTAGTGGCAAAGGACATTAACAGCATGAAGATACATTTTGTCCTGCACCCAGAAAGTTACTGTGAGCTAGTATAGTTGTGATAATAAGGAACTCATATATTATCAAAAGATTGTCACTACCTTCCCTACTGAGCCATTTTGATCAGTTGTAATTTCTAGATGCCTTTAAAATATAGAGCTCTAGGTAAAGCACATTGTACTAATCCAGACGTCATGTAACTACACCTGTAAGTGGTAGAGTTTATTATATCATAGCTGTTATACCATCCAATAGTGAAGTGGGTTATGTTTGAACCTCTACAGAAGAAACTCTGAGACTATGGATTTATATTTCTTGGTGAACTGTGGAGGGCATTACAATGTTTTGTACATCTTTATTCTTAACAATCTACATCCTTGTGTTTTTATTAATTGTAAATTGTGTCTAAATTTCACAAAATATATTTAAATAATGCAAATCAGAGGCTAAACATGCAATCCTATATATACTTAAAAATAAGCCACATTGAATTTGGGTAGACTTTCTGCTAGGCAAGTGAGAAGAGAATGATAGCCTAAATACAATTTTACTTTTCACATTAAACATTTATAAGTTTGCAAATCCTTGCTGTGTCACAGTGCCTTGCTTTTGATACGGAGATGGCCTGCATATCAAGGACCTCCACTAATACCGGCCAGTTTTTCATACCTGCCCATACTTTAAAGCAGAAATGTGTAAAACATGGCCTTTGAACTGCATGCAGCCCTCATCTCAGAACCCTTGGGAGCTTCCACCATGACCCTTCCTCCTGTTGAAGTTTAACCCAACTGTGCCTGGGTGAACTCCTCTGCTCCCTTACACACCATGATGTCTTCCTCACCTAACCAGCAGCACTCTATACCTCACTGGGGGCCACACCCCTTGTGTGCCCCTGGTACTCTGCTTGGCTTATGGGCTAGCATGTGTGAAGGGTTTATTGTCTGGTAAAGGTTAACCAAACACCATGATGTCTTCCCTACCTAGTCAACAGCCTCTCTGCTTGGCTTATAGGCTAGCATGAATGTGGTAAACAGACCAATTAGAACATCAAATTAGCTTGACCAAGGCATCAGATTCCCAGCTTAGCTCTGCTTTCCAATCACCAGACACAAAGGTTCTGGGTTCCACTGATGTAAAGAACTCCTAAGCATTTCACAGCATGGCAAAAAGAGGCTGTTCCTTTCCTCCCCCTTCCTTTTATCTTCTCAGACAATTTGGCCCTTCCTCTAAAGGACTCCAGCCAATCACTACACAGTACACCATGTCCATCAAAACTTAGGTTTTGTTTCTCCACAGAAGACAAGATTGTTTTGTCTATCACACAATTCTTCCCCAGCAACAACTTAGAGACCACATAACTCCTCCCATCAATGCACAGATACAGTACTCATAAATCTCCATCACTGGTTTAAAAAAAAACACAAGCCTGTATTTCTATTCTGTTTCACCTCCCTAAAATATAATGTTGGTCCATAATGTCTATTTGGGACTTTAGATGTCATGGGAGTCACCATGTTTGGGGATCCTCCATCAACCTTGGCCTTCCATACAACCCAAAGTATTTTTAAAAACCACTCAGGTACATAAGTAAATGTTTTCAGGTTTCAAAATAAAATCATATTGTTTTGTCTAGGCTTTCTAAAGTTTACATACTCTTAGTTTAAAGTAGACAGACAGACAGACAGACAGACTCACACACAACACTGCCCTGGCATCCTGAAGGTTGTTGTAAGCTCATCTTTCCTAGACTCCAAAACTTTCTTACAAAGAAGGGAGGTCTTCCCTCACTTTAGTGTACAACTATACAAATGTGACATCTGTGCAGTCCCCAAAGTACCACTTGCCACACAATTCTAGTAAACTTCACTGCTAAAAGCTGCAGCACTCAAGGGTACTGGGAAAAGTCCACAATGATAAAGCCTCTTTTTCAACCATTGTCAGAATAAGTGCAGGAACATTGTGTGAAAAGAAAGCAGTGGGATATAGCATGCTGAAAGGTACCCAGGTGGGCTTTGGTATCTTGTTCATCTTGACCTTTGTCACTGATTAATGTCCTTCATAGGTCACTACTCTGCTCTTCAAGAAACAGTTTCCATTATTTGTTCTCATTTTTCTGTAAGAAAGCACAAACTGTGAAGATGTTTCCATGTTGCCAATCAGCTCACCTGCTCATATAGAAGCCAGCTCTAATGACTTCTCTACTCTAGATATTATTCTGGTTTATCCTGAATTGATTTCTTGGAATAATACATGTCCATTTTGCCATTTACCCTACCATGCCCCTCCTTCATTTGTAGCCCTAAACTTACCTTACTAGCCTGTTATGTTAATAACATAACTGCCACAAATCTGTATATTAGCTACCTTGAAATTATGGGGGTGGGGGAATTTTCTTTCAGTTATTTCCTCTTGTTAGCAAAGTATGATGTAGAAAAAGAACAACAGAGGGAAATGTTGAGAGATCAGCTCAGTCTCATCAGCTTTTTTTGAAAACCAGGTTAAATTAAAAATACAGGTTGAAAAGATGCAAGGGAGTATGGGAGAGGGACGTCTCGTGGGAGGTGATGAGTGGAAACAAACAAATAAGGCATGGTTTAAATTAAAACAGGAAATGTTATAATGGAGAAAATTTTGCTGTTTGTGTGGATAAACTGGTTTCTTTCTGTAGTAAGAAGTACATAAGAAAGTAAGACAAAGGGTTTATAGGAAACACCACCAGCACTACTACTCTCTATTAGTAGCTATCACTACATATTCCTACCATGTCTGAGGGGCTGCAAGCCCTAGTTCAGAGTATCAAACTCTAAACAAGGTGTCTTGAACTTCAGCTAAAATATTACTTGTGTTATATCTCAGGCAACTTTATTCACAGTATATTGTATTTAGAAAGTGAAAAATTTTGTACACAAAAGCTACAGGATAACCATGAGCGCTTATAGTTTTCTTCAAAAGACAAGTGACTTACCTCCATTCCAGATACAATATAAAAGACAAACTCACATAGCACTCAAATATTATTTTTCTCTGTTTTATATATAATTCCCCTCACCCACAAAATCCTGGGAATTATAAATCACTGAGAACTGTCTATTCCAGACACATAACAATTCCAAGGATTTCCTAGGAAGATGGAAAGATTACACCAGTTTAAGTATACAGCATTGATCAATCAAAAATACGTTTTAGTTTATAACGACAGTATTAAAGTGAAACAGGGAAGATGTTTATCAAATTAAATTCAAATCATATTTATTCTAAACTGTGAAATTTATGAATGCAAGAACTTTAAATACTTAAAATGTGTAAAGTTCCAACTTTTCAAATGTCCTATTCTTCTGGCCAACCAGAAGGAGTTATTAGTTTGGTTGATATCTTAAGACAGACATTCTTTAGTAGTACAAAGGGACAGATTTATTCAGGGAGTACAAATAGCCAAAATTAATCGATTGAGAGCTTCTTGTTTATTCCATCACTCTGATCTACTTGCTATTGCTATTTCCATGCACACAATAGTGCATATTTGAGAGCTGTTCGGGAGTGTAGTTTTTTTTAAAATACTTTTTGCACCATTTTGCAATTTTGCATACTTTCACCCATAGGCTAAAATGTATTTATACACACTTGAGAATTGTATGGGGTTTCATTCACATATTTTTAAAACTGTGAGGAAGATGTTGTTCAAAGTTTTGTTTTCTTTCAACACACTGTAAACCTGGAAAAGTACAGATTTCTCACTGTATTTTATTCTCCAAAGTGTGAACTGGATTAGTCCAAGAAAAGGGACAATAAAAACAAGTGTGGTGCCATCTTTATGACCAGATTTACTTCAATTAGCATTTTCATGGATTACAATCCACTTCTTCAGATACATTCTTCTTTTGTCTCCAGGTCAAATGTTAAACTGGCAAAATGAAGCCACTTTCTTGGCTTTGTTGTTGGACAAACCTAAGTCATCATAGATGCATGTTTCTGGTAGCAGACCAGTAGATGAGCCAGATTCTATATCTCTCTTCATTCACAGTGTGTTGTCTGCCAGCAGCCCCCACTTGACCATGTTGTTCTTACATTAAGGGACTCCAACCATCAGTCTATTCAGGGTCCTCCAAGTGACATAGGGGAGGTCAAGTTCCTCAGCCATATCCTCCTTTAATGTTATTCTTTGTTCTGTTTGTTATGAAACTTTATGTATAAGCATACACGTTTATACATAAATGTTAGTAGAATAATTTGTTTTCTACCTTGCCATGTCCCTTTATGCCATAAGGCAGAAGAGAATGAATAAATTGGTAAGTAAATATATATGACCTTTTTTTAAAAAAAAACTTGCTAAATCATAGCCTGTTAAGCATTTCAAGTCATTAAATATTTCATAAACTATTTCATAAATATGACTCATTCTTTTTCTAATTGCCAATATGTCACTGCTAAATATACACGGGCAGTTGACAGAATGGCCTACCATTTCTGCCTCAGGAGAGGGGGGGAGTTTGGGGGAGGCGAATGCAGTTGTACACATACACACAAAGTTGAGGCAGGGGAAGGAAGCAGCTGTCAGAATGGTATTGATGCTCAGGCAGCGTAATCGGCCCAGGCGGGTACAAATTCCATTATCTCAGCCTTATCCACTAATCCCACCATTCTATGGAGATGGGTTGTTACAGGTCCCAGCTGCCATGCCTGGCTAGTTACCATCAGCTGTTCACCACAGCGGACTCTCAAGAGAATATCGCATTCACAGCTTTCAGGTACAGACTACAGATGTTAAATCAATTCTGCTCTTCCCCTCTTTCCTCCCCAAAAGCATGAGTATATACTCTGCAGGCCCCCCATTGCTGCTTTTATTTCTGCCACAGCAGAATGAGGGCATCCATCTGAGACACAGAAAGCTCTGTTTTCTTCTTGTTATTAGCTACAACTAGCAGCAGAGTTATATACTCTTATTTCCAGTTTGACCAAGAGGTTGAGGAGTTGCTAACTTGTAGCTGCTCAAGTACTTTCAACCTTGCTATTTCTTACTCACTCTTAAGATCCAATTAAAGAAGGAATTTTCTCAATTGCCACTGTACCTGCTAAATATACATCTTAATTCCTGTGATGCTTAATGCAAAGGAAATGCATTCCCCCATCCAACCAATGACCATCAATGTATGTTACTTATTATTTATTATTTGTTTTGCTTATATCTCACCTTTCTCCCAATTCAAGAACTTGAGACTGCAAAAATGTTAGGAGAGAGGAAAAACAATGCATACATTAAAGTATAAAAAAATATTAAACACATAATAATATTTTTAAAACCATTCAACTTAATTTTAAAAAGCCAACAAAACAGCCGCACAAACATCAGTCTCATAACATCAGTGGTTATGCTATCATTATTAACATATGAGATGTTTGACTTAATTTGATGCATCGTTACAGAACCCTTCTCAGCTGTCTTTCTTTTCTTTACCAGGTAAGCAACAATCCCGAAACAACCAAAATAATCCTACAAAAAAAGGTTTTAAAAGAAGACGCTACAAGATGTACACCAGAAGAAACATTTTGAACCTATTAAGTCCCAGTTTGGCCATCTGTGTGGCAGTCCTTTTCTACAGTCTGTCCAAACTGTAATATTCAAGGTTGCTTAAGTAACAGAAGCTGTGATCCATGGACGTCAGCATTGCTTATGCATCAGACACATCTGAGGTTTCAGTATAAGAGGACATCAAACCATTTATGCTCTAGAATGGAGAACAGTCTGCTTTTATCATCCTCAGAGATTCGGAATGTTGAGATAAAAATTGATTTCATTTCTATACTGATTTGGATAGTATGTGGTTTTTTTAAATAGAACAATAGAATTCGTGCTCTTGCTTGAAAGCCAGTTATATCAGACTCTAGTGTACTGTGTTCATTTCCGTTTACAGCCAAAGAGCCAGTGCTGTCTGCATTTGCAGATGTTTCCACGGACAGGTGGCAAGCATGACTAGACACTGGAGTTCACAGAACACTGTTACCTTTCCCACCGAAGCAGTGCCTATTTATCTACTTGCAATTTCTTGCTTTCGAACTGCTAGGATGGCAGGAGCTGGGACAGAGATGGGAGCTCACTCGGTCATGCAGCACTTGGGTCTCAAACTGCTGACCTGCCGACCTTCTAGTCATCAAGTTCAGCGTCCAAACCACTACACCACTGCAATCCCACAGTGGTTTATACAGTACAACAAAAGGCAGGTAGTAGGTTTGTTTGTTTATGTTCTTAAATATAATAGGTTTATAGGAAATTTTATCTTATGTGATAAACAAGAAAAAATACTGTATAACAAAGGTGGGACCTGCCAAAACCTACAATTTTATGTGCATGTGAAACCAGAATGGCTGTGTCAGTCACAATCCTGTTTTTTACATCTTGTTTGTGGAGAGTGATATTCAAATACTGTAGTGGTGAAGTTAATTTAGATGCAAACTAAAGGATGAAAAAGTATTTTAACACCACACAGGAAAATAAAACTATTTGTAATTAAGATAACACCAGCCTCTTCTGATTTCCATGATTGTTATGCCTCCGGCAAATATCATCTTGCACTTCTGCTTACATGCACTAATACATATTTGAAGTAATGGCTACAACTTATCTATGACCCAGGAATTTTTTGGGTATCATCAGGAAGCTTAAGAGATGGTGAGGGGAATGCTTGGTTGTTATCACAGTTTGGCAAAGATCCTTTTTACCACTACAAAGCAGCCGTCTACGTGGGCATGCAGTCCACTCTTTGGGATTTTGGGGTGGGGTGGTCAGATCATGTGCACACATGCAGTGTGCTGGATCAGCCCAGTCAGAGCCAACCTATTGCCAACCCATCCCATTTTGAGACTGTGTCAGGGGGTTCTATTAAAAAGCCCTGCTGTATTTTATCCTATCCCCAATGTATGTACATGCTGGGGAGTGTGGCTGAAGAAGCACCCCCATCATCAACTGAGAAGTGCTGTCATCACTAATGGGGTTGCCGGGGAAGGCCAGTGTAGGCATGCCCACAATTCCTATAATCTACTAGCCAGCATGGCCGCTAGTTGGTGGGAATGAAGAGTCCAAAGGCCAATTTTCCAAGTTCTGGTGTGCATAACCCACAATTGGCTCAAAGACTGTATCCTGGGGCACACACCTTCTGGTCTGGTCATGAATGCAATCTGGCAGAATCTATAGGCCTTCACAGACAGAGAGACACTGCTCAGTGCCCGTTCTGTCAAAGAAGAACAGCACCAGTGTTCAAAGCTCTAATGACATTTTAGCCAGAATTTAAATATGTTACACTGAAATGGTAAGCTGGATCAGGCTAGAAAATGAAAACATTTCACCATTTGTTGATATCCCACTATTAATAGCACTAATTAATATTATTTGTAACATATTATTATTATTATTATTATTATTATTATTATTATTATTATTATTATTATTATTATTATTATTATTATTATTATTATTATTATTATTATTATTATTATTATTATTATTGGTTGAAAGGATTTTTGCTGGACAAACTCCACTCAGGGGACACTCGAATGAGGCTTCTTTCATGTCCCCAAGAGCTGGGGCAGAGACAGGCGTTCAATCCGTCATGCAGTACCCAGGTCTTGAACTGCAGACTTGCCAGCCTTCCAGCTAACAAGGTGAGCTTTTTAACCACTGAGCCACCACAGAACTGCAGTGTCTGAAAGCTTATTCCCACCCCCACCCCAAACCCCCCACCCCAATCTTAGTTTTTAAGATGTCACTAAGATTCCCAGCAGTTGTAGCATTTTTATGGTATTTCCAGGCTTTCAAATAGTTTCACTTTCATCAGCTCAGATGGTCATTGGGGTTTTTTAATGCTTCCAAGGATTGCAGACTTGTGCATTCTTTTCTTTTTTTCTTCCTTTCCCGGTGCTTCTTGAGAGCCTAAATTTTGTAGGGTGTATAGCCTTGTAGTTCATTAAGATCTATCTGTCATTCTGACTGATCACACTCTGTGCCCCTGTATCTGATGAAATCTGATGAAGTGGACTTGAGCCACAAAAGCTCACATTAAAATATAGCAGTTACTCTTTAATGTCCTGTAGTATTTATTTATTTATTTATTTATTGGGGGGTGTTTTCTGAGATGCCATTACAATCTAGTTCATTAAGATCTATTTCGGGTGCTCCTAAAAAAATTATGCTTCCTACAAAGACCCTGGGATCTCAGGAAGATAGAACCTGTTCCAAATGAGTGAAATGGAGCTATGTGACCTTGGTAGCCACAATTTATGTGTCTATGAGCAGGAACTTCCAGAATTCTGCCTGGGAATTCTTGGAGAATTCTGGGAACTGGGTTTAAAAATCAAATCAAATCAACCACCTCTACTGTCCCATGTACTCACAAAAAGACTCCTCAAATCTTGCTTGGTAAGTCTAAAACTGAATGAGCAGGTGTGGCCTTACACCTCTCACAATCCTTCATCATTGGCTACAACAGGTAGGACATATGGAAAATGTATACAAAAGATATCTGGATGACACACAATTGCCATTCTTTGCCTCCAGATGGATACATACTGATGGAATATGCAGGCTGACACCATTATACCATTTCTTTCTCAAAACATACATCTATATTTATTCTACCCATAAAAGAAATTTGTTGGCTTGCATTACTAAGAGATGATCAATGGGCTTACAGAGGTAATGTAGCAAATTAAATGCTGAACTACAGCTCAAGAGTCTTGGTTCAAAATCTCCATTCAATCCATGAAAACTCACGGGGATGGCTGTGGTCAAGCCATCCATTGAACATCTCACATAATTCAAAAACCCTCTTGAGGTTGTCATAGATCAGTGCCAAAATCAAAACACATAACAGCAGCTATATTAACTACAATATAGATTGCAGTTTTGCCTTCCTGGTATTCTTCTATGAAGTTCCCAGTAGCCCCAGCCAGCAAGACCAATGGTTAGGCATTCAGGTAGCCAGTAGCGTACCATGGGGGGAGGCAGGGGGTGGATGGCCCTGGGCGGCACTTTCCAGGAGGTGGCAAAATGTCCCCACCACTTTGGCCTTCCTCTGCCTGGGTTTAGGGGGTCAGACTTCCCAGGCAGAAGGTGGGCATTTTGCTGCACTGGCGACCAGCCCGGCCCCACTTTGCCTCCTGCCAGCCGCAGCTGCCCCTGCTCCACCACCACCTTCCCAGGACTTTGCAGAAGGGGGCCGAACAAGCTAGGCAATGGGCGGGAGGGTGGCTTTGCCCGAGCCTTGCTCGGGAAGGCAGGCATGCAGACCCAGCTTGGGGGAGCCACGTTGACGGCCACCCCAGGCATGGCAGCAGAGCAGGAAGGGTGACAGCAGCGGGAGCATCCTCCTGCTCCTCTTCTGCCTCTTCTTCTGCCTCCTCCTCCTCTTCCTCCTGCCACCATTGCTGCTGCCACCTCTGGAGCCAGTATGCTGCTCCCCACCATGTTTAGCACAGGCAGCCCAGAGTCGGACACACCCTCGCCGCCGCCACTATGCCCCGCAGTGCACCCTGTCCTAGCTGCGTCCCTGGTGCCTGAGGTGTAGCGTGCACCTGGGCTTGGCCTCACCTCATCTGCCTGCCCCCCACCTGCCCAGCTGGCCATCGGGGGCTCTACCCGCCCTGGGTCCAGGCCCCGGGGACCTTGGCAAGGCAGCAAGGCAGCAAGGGGTTAACTGTGTTCCGGGGTGGTGATGGTGAACCTAGATGGAGGGAGTGGCAAGTTTGGTCTTTGCACCAGGCGGCTGAAGCCCACGCAACACCACTGCAGGTAGCTGTCGTATGACAACATCTCCATGGCCACAGGTTGGCCATTTTGCTCCTGTTTGATTGAAACCCCACATAAGCATAAAGTGTTCCCTACATTAATATTGAAAAAACTGAATGTGCTGGATTACTCTGTCTTTTCACTGTTGAAAGCAAGGGAGTCTTGTCAAAAAAGGAACAAAAGTGTGACCCAATAAATGAGGTAAGAGTTGTAGGGACATTACAGCAAGAGACAAATGTGGCATCAAATGGGAAGCAGGGGCTGTGTGAAATGCATCATGAATCATTTTAGTTTAAAACGAATAGCTATATTGATCAGTTTTCTTTCAAAATAAGTTACCTTGTTTCACCAAGAGATTGGGGTGTCATGCTTCTTTTTCTTGTCTAGTATTAGCACGTTTTTTTCTCAAAGTAGATTGGAGAAGGTGGAAGAACTGTAAAGCATAAAATAGATTTTTAACGATACCTCAGCTTTGTCTTTCAAAATGCAATTAGGAAGAAGTCTGAGACCAAACTTGAAATTACAGAAGCTGTGCACCTCATGGAAGTGTAACAAAAGGTAAATTTCCAGAATTACAAGATTATTGGTAAATTTATATTACTTTAGAGAGAGGAGTTTTATTTTACCTTTATATAAAAATATTCTAATCTGTCCTACATTAACAGGACAGAGTTCAATCCATAAAATCTCATCAAAGGTCAGCAATACAATGTAAGTACTTTACATTTGTCACTTTTTTCTTAAAATAGGTTGAAATTCAACAGGTGAAGGGAGACTCACTTTCCTTTCTTAGTTAGCAGAGCTTAAAGTGGAGCCTTGATTTTGTGAGTTAAAATGGATTCTGTTGTTTGCTTTCCATGCAAAGAGAAGGTAAATTCCTGGAGAAACCAGAGGCTTGGAATTTAGCCTTAGGCTCTGGTGCAAATTCTTGCCTTCTAAAGATAGTTAAAATAATCTAGGAACATGAGAATGGAAAGGAAGATGATAGACATCTGAAAGCATGAGTCTTATTGGGTAATAGAGAGAAAATGGTGGGACAAAGGATGAAAGAGGGTTTTTGTTTATCTTAGAATGGTAGAGAAACACCATGTTTTAAGCAAAAGGGAGATGACTGCAGAGGCTTGTGAGTAAATCTTTATTGAGGTCCAAGACTAGCATAGAACAGCAAAAGGAGCAGAAGTTAAAATGAGGATACAGTACTTAAATTATAGACAAAAGTTAAAATGAGGGTGCTTAAAAAGGAGCATTTCTGCTCAAAGTTGAGGAATAGCAAAATTAATACACAGATCAATAATATTATAATTACTTAATTACTAACCCTATGCTGTGATGGTAGTAGTTTATTTGGCTGGTGGTCCTGCCAGGATTGTTTTTCTGATCTTACATGCTGCGGCACAGAACCTAGCAGTGTTGCGAGTGAAGGTAAGATTTTCATCAGATTATAGCGGCCAACCGTCACGGATTCTCCGGGACAGTCCCGATTTGAGAGGGGGAATCCCGAGTTACCATTTTTAGGAAAATGGTCACGGAATTCCCCCATGACGTCCCGGCTGTCCCGATTTCTCTTCGGCAGCAGGCATTTTAAAAAAAAAAGGAGCAAAAAATGGCTCCAATAAACTGTGCATGCGCAGAAACTCAATCTGATGCATTGCGCATGCATCAGATTGAGTTTCTGCGCATGCACAGTTTATTGGAAAATAAGCCACCCATGTGCCGATTTTCGGGGGGGCTCTAAAAATATAAGGCACCCCCCGAAAATAAGCCATGTGTTATGAAAACACAGCCACCCCACTGCCTGCTTGGACACAGAGAATAATACACACACACCCCAACTCTGCTTACCTTCAAGCTCTGCTTTTTTTCTCTCCCGACGAACAGCTGATCAGACTAAAGAGGCTTTTTTTTAAACTACAACAAGGGGGAGAAATTCAGCGATTTGATTGGCTCTCTATGTCAGCTGACATAGAGATCCAATCACATCGCTGAATAGGTGTTTCCCCTATTCAGCAATGTGATTGGCTCTCTATGTCAGCTGACATAGAGATCCAATCAAATCGCTGAATTTTTTCTCCCCCTTCCTTGTTTCCCTGCCTACTGTACTTTTAAAAAAAGCCTCCGAGTGAGTCTGATCATCAGCTGTTCGTCGGGAGAGAAAATAAGCAGAGCTTGAAGGTAAGCAGAGTTGGGGGGTGTTATTCTCTGTGTCCGAGCATGCAGTATATAGAAATATAAGCCACCCCCCGAAAAGAAGCCATCAGGCCATTTTTTGCCATTTTTTGGGGGGGAAAAAGAATAAAAGCCATGGCTTATAATAGAGGAAACAGTATTGGTCCAATACTGTTTCCCCTATTATAAGCCATGGCTTTTATATTCTTTTTCCTCCCAAAAAATGGCAAAAAATGTCTGCTGACTATTGGAGCCATTTTTTGCTCCTTTATTTTTTTGGCCCCGCCCATGACGTCGTGACGTCGTGACGTTGGCCCCGCCCATGACGTCGTGACGTTGGCCCCGCCCATGACGTCGTGACGTTGGCCCCGCCCCACTGTCCCGGACTCAGTTTTGTAAGGTGTTGGACGCCTTACATCAGATAGCAGTCAGTGGGTGTATGTGCTGTTTGTCCGGCCAGGATATTTGCAGAGCAGCGGAGATATGAGCTTGCTCCAGATGTTTCTATAAAAAGGGGAGATGCAGAGAATGTGTTCTGTGGTTTCGATTTCTCCAGTGTCACAGGGCCATTGTCTCTCTGTCATTGGTGTACTTTGAAACTTTCCCTCAAGAACTGCAGGTATGTTTCCTAGGCCTTTTAGCAAAGGTTATCACTTTGGTTTTCTGATAGTTGATCTCTAATTGGTTGTTGTTACAGTAGTAAGCCAGAGATGCCAGCAATCTTCTGAAGTCTATTGGGTTCCTAAAGAGAATTATGGCATCGTCAGCATATAAGAGTATGTGTATGGGTTTGTCAGAAAGCTTGGGAGGGTGGAAGGGAGGGCTTCTTAACTGGTCAACCATATAATTGATGAAGAAGTTGAATAGAAGTGGGGTCAGTACACATCCTTGCTTGACGTCCTTCTGCGTAGGTACCAGTTCTATAAAATGGCCCTGTTGATTGCCCTGTTGAGGTTTGTGTTAGTGTGGAGAGTGTGGATCAGGTAAAGCAGCCTGTGGGCAATGGAGGATTTCTCTAGCTTCTCCCACAGCATGATCCTGGAGATTGAATCGAAAGCAGCCTTAGATCAATGAAAGCTGGGCTCTTGGAAGAGTATTTCTCAAGGAGGAGTTAGAGGACTAGGCAATGGTCTATTGTGGACCTGCTTTTCAGAAGATGACCAATATCCACCAAAAATTACATAAAATGCATAAAGCATATTGTTCTAAGAATCTATGTTACTATCACACTAAAATCATAACAATAAAATTACTTTAAAAATTGGGGCATAGCTTCTATTGACTGTGTTTCCTCTTTAAAAATGCTGCTATTTCTAAAAATAATTCAAATCACAAAATTTCTATAAACATTTTTTAAAAAAAATTTCACTGCAACTGTACAAAATTTTACCACATTAAACATTATATTTATATTCTGCCTAGAAAGCAATCAGAGGGAAGTGTATTCCTTTTCTTTTTAATTTCAAAAGGCAGGGAATATCTTTTGGAAAATATTCATTCAACATGTTTGTAGAGCTTTGGGGCCTATATAGCATTTCATCCTCAGGTTGCTTACCCCAAGGAAAGGAAAATAGTCTAGGTTCTGTGCAGTGGACATGGCAACATTAGTGTAGCTGAGAAGTTAAAGGTTGTGCATGTTTCTCTGTTGTATGTGCACCACTCATTCATATCTTTGCTTCACTGTTTCATGAAGCCCAAAATATCTCTAGAGAGCCCTGACAACACTTTCCAGGCACTTCACCCTACTACACATAAGAAGAACCCCATTCTGCATTGGCTGGGTCACATTTGGAATGTTATGTCCAGTTCTGAGTACCACATTTGAAGAACAACATTGATTGGTTTGAGAGCACCCAGAAGAGGTCGACCAGGATAATGACAATCTGGAGGTCATGATACTGAGGAAGGACGAAAGACTTTCGTGTAGGTTTAGCCTGGAAAAGAAAAAAATAAAAGAGAGAAATGATTATGGTTTTCAAAATACATCATGTGCTTTTCCATACACACACACACACACACAAATAGAGCAGATTCATTCTCTGTTGATTCTTAGGGCATAAATATAAACAATGAGTAGAGACTGCAGAGGAAGAGATTGCACCTGAACATTAGAAGAAACAGTCCTACTATTATCTTATCAATGTTAAGATGAATAGTAATAAAAGCCAAGTCTGATAAGGATAATCTTGTAATGTGATAGCTTGCTTTCATTTAAAGTGTTTCAACAGAGGACTGCTGCCTACTTGAGAGGCTGCAGATGGCTGATCTTGCATCAAGGAGAAGTCAAAAGACTAGCTAAGCTCTAACATGCCTTCTAATTCTATGATGTTATGAGTTGAGGTTATAAGGCTTTTCTTGTTCGAGTTGAAGCTGTTCATTTTTACAGAGAGATGTAACAGTCCTTGAGAGGTAGGAAAGCACTTGGATAAATAACTTGTTCTTTGTTCTGGGATATATGTGGCTGAAAAGAAACTGGTCCTACTTCCAGTGAACCCACCCTCCAGCTCACTAGCACAATCACTGAGAAAGGTGCTGAGCATCCACCATCCTGTTTAAGAGCACAGATCAAGAATTAACATGCAGGAAATACATATGGCATACAAAGACTGGGATCACTTTAAAAGCTGATGGATTTTACATCTCATCACAGCAATACACAATATTTCTTCAAGGAAGTGTAACATGCAACTGTGTATATACAAAAATAGGGCAGAATCTGAAATATGTAATAGTATCTTCACATATGAAATATCAGTCCTGCAACCAACATTTAGGTCTGTGATGGTGAACCTTGGCACTCCAGATGTTCTTGGACTTCAATTCCCAGAAGCCCAAGCACCCTGTGAATCCACACAAATGGATTTACTGTGATTCATCCGGCCCATGCTGCCGTCGTCAGTCCTGGAAGCGGAAGTAAAACACGCCCGTATAGGCACTTTTTACTTCCGCTTTCGGGAGAAATGAATCACAGTAAACCCATTCGTATGGATTCACAGGGTGCTTGTGCTTCTGGGAATTGAAGTCCAAGAACATCTGAAGTGCCAAGGTTTGCCATCAGAGATCTAGGTTTTAATTCACTGACAAAAATCATCAAAAACTGTCCACTTGAACTGGATTTGATGAAAACCCTCACTGACATTCTTGCCTAAACTAAGAACAGATTACAGCAGCTGTCAGATAACTGGCTGTATGTCTACAGTCTGGCTTCTTCTTTTTCTTTCTCTCTCTCTCTCTCTTTTTTTTTTTTTTTTGGTGGCTGGACTTAAATGCCCTTAAATCAGAAATGTTAAACAGCTCAAATTCCAGATATTGCTAGACTGCAACTACCATTCTCTCTCACCACTGGCAGTACTGGCCAGGGTTGCTGAGTGATGATGCAATCTAGCAACATCTGAAGGACTACACATTTTCTGCTTGCCTTAAACAAAAGATACAGATGACCCACATTTGTTCCCTAGGCTCAGATGATTGCAGTTATATCCCTGACATCTATGGAACATTTTCATCACAAGCATAATATATACAAAGGGATCGATGCTACCACTAAGTGTCTAACTTCAGGGCTTCAAAAAGATGCTAAAATAATACTAAAATCATCATATGGATTTCCCAGCTGAATCAAAAATTTAAATGTCCCTTTTGCAGAAGTGGAAGAAATTAACATCCCATCCCTAAACCGACATATGATCAATAGTAGCTAATACCATGAAAAGTAATTAACATTAAAATGAGCTGGAGTGGTAGAAAATAGTCATATTTACAGCTTGATATGGTATCTTAAGGCAATTTTTCTTCTCCCTCCATTGAATAATCAGTGGATAATTTGGGTAATGGAATGTGAGTCAATGACAGGTGTCAAAAATGAGAATTAACATATGGATGAAGTCCTGCATTTTTTTCACTTGGTGCAAAATAGCCACCTTCTGGACCAGTAAATCCTGCCTGGGATTTCCAAGTACTGTAGTCTTCAAAAGCAGTTCTACACGAAGTGCACTACATTAATCCGACCTATATGTAACCAAGGTTTAAATCCTGTACAAAGTTATATGGGATTAAGCCACATTGAAAACAGTGATGACATACTTCTGATTAAGCATTTATAGCAGGAGTGCCCAAACTACAGCCCATGGGCCAGATCTGGCCCCTGACACAATTTCATCTGCCCACGCTGCCCTCGTTGCTCCTGGAAATGGAAGTAAAACGTGCCCATATGGGCATGTTTTACTTCCACTTCCAGGAGCGACGAGGATGGTGCAGACCAGATGAATTGGTGTTGGGGGTCAGATCTGGCCCTCAGAACGTAGTTTGGGCACCCCTGGTTCAAGCAGAGAAAATGGCAGCCTAAAATCTATCTCATCCTGTTGCAAAACAGATTGCAATAGTTTGGGCACTTCTGGTTTAAGCAGAGAAACTGGCAGCCTAAAATCTATCTCATCCTGTTGCAAAAGAGATTGCAAAGGCATGTTTTACTTCTGCTTCCGGTGGGAGGAACCACAAGACCAGCCAGCTGAACCACATGACTAGCGCACTGAACCATGTGACTGGCCCATGGCCTGAAAAGTTTGGGCACCCCTGATTTATAGCATTGCACCATAAGGGCACTCAATCTTTTCCTACGGAATCCCTAGGATGACTGCTCTGTCCTTTTGAGGCACCGCCCGTCCATTCAATGCCAGAAAAAGATTTCCCATCCCTGCCCTTACTTCTTTAGTACACTGCAAAACAGTGGCCAAAATCTTGTTACCTAGCATAGTAAATGGCACTAGAGTTAGGCCTATTGAAATCAGAGGAGATTTAGTAATCAGTAACCTGTATTAGCTAAAGATCTGTTTCTGACAGTATGACTTGAATTTCACTCTTCTCAGACATTCTTTTCTGATCTGTGTTCTGAATGTTTTCTCACACATACACACCTATTTCCATAACATTATGCAAGTTTTAATCCTCACCAATGATAATGATGAATTCTGCAGTTGTGTGTGGCCATTAGTAATCTTCAAAAGGATAAATAACAGAGAACACAAAATTGCTTTGTTAACCTCTCTTTCCAATTATGTATGATTTATCTAAATTATGAGAAACTCAAAAAAGTCTTTGTCATACATATCTGAAACATAATCTTAAAATTTATTACACCCATTCTTATTAGCTACAATAAATGGAAGAAAGCCTTTTCCCTTTTGGGCAAAATTGGCCTTTCTTGTGTTAGGTAACTACAGATTCCAGTATTGGAAAAATTCAAAAGCAAGGAACATTGTGACATTTAAGTGTTATTGCACTTGCCAAGCTAATAGGAAGGACAGACAGCTTTTCTACATACAGAAGTGTTTGCTTTTTGAGGTTCTCATCAATTGTATTAAATATTTATAAGATTTAAAATAAACACTGATATGTGGAACAGACATCAGACATAAAGATTCTACAATCATTTCCTAGCACCCATCTTTATTTATTTAAAACAAAGAGAAGGCTTTCATAGCAATAAAGAAAAAGGGGGAAATCATTTCTTTTGTCCTTCATCAAGATAAAACAGTAATAAACTTCCTGGGTTTTATTTATTTTCTTTCAAAGATCAGGTGCCTCTACTGGGGGTTTTTTTTCAGTTGCGCAGTCGATTCTGACCCTTTGCAACCCCATGGACTACTGTCCGCCAGGCACTTCTGTCCTCCACCATCCTCCTCAACTTGCCCAGCTCTGTGCCCATTGTGTCTACAATAGCATCCACCCCCTTCTTCTTTTGCCCTCCACCATTCCTAGCATCAAGGTTTTCTCAAGTGAATCCTCTCTTCTCATTTGATGTCCAAAGTACTTTAGCTTCATCTTTATTATTTGACCTTCTAAGGAGCAGTCAGGGTTGATTTCTTCCAAGATTGATCTATTTGTTCTCCTCGCTGTCCAGGGTACTCTAAAAACTCTCCTCCAAAGGCATCTATTCTTTTGTGCTTAGCTATCCTAATGGTTCAGCTCTCACAACCATACATTACCACCGGAAATACCATTGCTTTGACTATATGAACCTGATTTCCTATATCTATAGCTATATTGATTGATTGATTGATTGATTGATTGATTGATAAACTCATTTGTTACATGTAACAGTTCCCTATAACTAGTTATTTAGGGATAATTAATAATGTAACTAGTTGGTCCAGGATTACCCTCCAGGTTTGTTATTTAGTTGAACAGTTGAGAGTGACCCCATAGACCACAGCATGCCAGACCTCTCTGACATCTATCATCCAGGTACAAAGGATTAAATTACACATAAACTACTTCAGTGTAATTAGTAACAGTTAGTTACTTTTAAAGGGCATGTCAAGGAGTTTTTAGCAGTATTCAAAGGGAATTCTTCAGATTCTATTCTATCAGCTCTAAGTGGCAGAAGGAAGATTGTTCAGTTTCTTGTGTATTTATATAATTATTTCAAAGGTACAATATCAAAATTGGCCATGGGGGTTGTAACAGCATCTCTCTCCCCCCCCCCCCATTTTTCTTGCCAGTTGGTAGGAGCATCATAAAACAATAATAAAGGACAATTTAAAAATTTTTGCAACTGGAACAACAAGAGTAATGGCATCTTATTAGGTACAAAGTGATAAGTAAAGCAAGTTAACTTAAGTTTAAAGGATAATATTCAAAGCTCTTGGTTATTATACATGTAGAGTAACCAGGTGAATATTGCAAAGGTTTTCGTCACCTTTAATTTCAACAAGTGCAGCTAATGTCCTCTTCTTAGCGAACTTTAAAGCCACAGGAATCCTGACCTCTGGTTACCTTAATTTTTTTGGGAATTTTGAAGAAGTGAACTTGATCCACAAAAGCTAACAGTAAAAATATAGCACTTAGTGTTTAAAGTGCTACAGTGTTTTTGTTTTATTATTTCTTTGTTTTTGTTTTCTGATATGCTGGTTACCTTAAAGATATAGAAATTGACCTCCTTTCTCTCCATGTGCTTTGCCTCTTGAAATACATAAATGGCTTTTCCAGAACCATTTTTCGTTGATAAGGTTTCTTCATAACATGAAAAAACATCCATGGGGGAGTGTAGGGGGTGGTGGTGAAGTGAATGAAGGAGACACAATTTTCAGGTGAAATGATATGTGAGGTGGGGAAAGCTTCCAGCACTCACTAATACATGCTTCAAATAGCTAGATTTGCCCTAGGGAATTTATTTATTTATTTATTACTCACATTTCTACTGTTGCCTCCTCACCAAGGCGATCCCGGGCGGATTACACATAAACCATAACAAATAAAAACTTACAAAAATATTTTTTTAAATAACATTAAAATTGGGTTGTTTAAATTTTAAAAAAATTAAAAATTTTAATCAGTGGCATCCCAGTTCTGAAGCACAAATTGGTCTAGCTTGGCCCTAACCTTCTATTGACCAGATGGAATATTGGGAAAACAGAGGACATACACAACTGTAGTAATGAACATGGTAATCTAAAAGGGGTGGGCATAAGACTGTTGAATGTTTTACCTTGTCTTTAGCTCTCCCACAAGGCATGCTGACATATGAAATCTGAGGGATCAAAAGAAAGCCTGTTGGTTCTTCCGCAACAAACATTCCTCTCCACAAGGGAGAGTTTTGTTGTTTGTATGGAATTAAGACAGATCTTGGAACATTAAAATGAGAATTCACCTGGGCATGATGGTATGAATGCTTCATTCCTCTTCTGGGCTTCAGAACAAATTACATATCACACATGGTGGAATAATGGTCTTCTCAGACATTTTGTCCTTTTATTCTACTGATTCTGAGTAGGTAAAGGTCATCCTTGCTTGAAAGCCAATCACATCCAACTCTACGGTTCAGTGCTCATCTCAGCCAGTGCTGTCTGCATTTGCAGATGTTTCCATGGATATGTGGCAGACACAGAGTGCACAGAATGCTGTTTATCTTCCTATCAAAGTGGTTCCTATTTATCTACTTGCAATTTCTTGCTTTTGAACTGCTAGGTTGGTAGGAGCTGGAACAGAGATGGGCGTTCACTCCATCATGCAATACTCAGGTCTCAAACTGTTGACCTTCCAGTTGTCAAGTTCAGCATCTTAACTACTAAGCCGCCACAGTCACTGATTCTGAGTAGAAAGCTATTAATACTGTCTCCTGTCTGTCAACATCCTTCTGCTGATGATACCAAAATGCTTGCATAGCAGTAACATCTAAACAGACATTTGCTGTTAATTAAAATATATGTATTTTGCCTGAAATGCACAAATTTTCACCTTAACCAATATTTTGCTGTTGTAGCAGATAAATAGATTATCAGAGATTTAGCTAGATATGCAGTTTGTCTTTGTGCTTGTTATTCAGGCAAGAACATATAAGTATACATATATAACTATGATTACCTCTAAACAATGAACATCAGAAACTTTTTTAAAAATACAGAAATGGCTCTTACTGCCATATAGAATTGGCATCATTCATTGACTTTTCCCCAAGTAGCTGTGATAGTAGAAAAATGCATGGTTAGTTTTGACATTTTCAAAACATATGCAAATAATCTATTCAGCTGCTGAGCATAGCCCCTAATTCTAATATGCTGTTCTTATCTGTAGATATGCTATCACTTGGTTCTCGTCCTTGGTTCCTGCTCAGGAATTGGGCTTCTGTCTGTTTTTGAGTATGTATCAGAGCTCAGAAAATTTACCCCTCCCCCAATGTTCTGGACTAACTACGGTATTTCCTAGGGCCGTGATGTCCAACTTTGGCATTCCAGGTGTTCTTGGACTTCAATTCCCAGAAACCCAAGTCAGCACTCCTGCTGATCAGGGCTTCTGGGAATTGAAGTCCAAGAACATCTGGGGACCCAAGGTTGAGAAACACTAGTGACTATCCAAAGTTCTAGCAAGCACCAACAATTCTGAGCAACATCCTCTATTTAAATTGGACTTGCAACTTGACACACTGCATGCCCAAATCCTTTGCAACATGGAAAGCCATTGTAGTAGACAGATATATTATGAGCAAATCATTGTGAATAATATTCCTTTGATAGCAGTTAGATTGAGAACTCACAGAGATCCTAGAGAATTCTTCCTGCACATTCACAAAATGTATGATTGTAAGATCTTGTACAATCTGACCAATAGCAGTATAAAAATATATCACGGAGAAATCAATTTCCTATCTGTTTTAATGGAAACAGTCAGACCTCCTGCAGCTAGGAAAGGGAATCCCTATCTTTCTTCAGAAATAAGACCTTAGCAGTTGGAATGAAGCTGGAAACTCTTTGCCAGTAACAAGACATTTTAAATCAATAAAAGCCCCTCTTTTTTACAATGAAGGAAGCTCTCATTTTTTCTCTAAAGGAAACTTTTAAAGGTAGCAGTGAGTTTCTCATTGGCAGCTGAGGTCTATAAAATAGCAAAACCATGTCTATCTGGTATTTTAAAGTTATTATTAAAATGCCAGGGATGATGATGCCACTCAACACACAGACCAGCTACCCTGTCCTTTCTAAGCCTAGCTGCAATTCCTATAAGAACTAGGAAGTAATAACTTTCCTAAGAAAGATGTATTCTTGTGCACCATTCAAATAATTTTGAATGGACAATTAAGACCCATTTGCTTCACAAAAGACTAAACCCTAATGGTACAGTAACTGCTAGAATTGGTTTGTTTATTTAAAGTAAAACTGCTATTTGCATTGTTGGACTCTCAAATATTGTTATGATTGGTAACTTGCACTTCAACGCCTACCACTACACCATTGGACAGGGATAAGGATTTTTAAAAAAAGACTGCAAGCCCATAAGTCCTCATTCTTGGAGTTCTACATGATGGACAGATAGACAAACACCTTACACACATCTAATTATGTCTCATCCTTCCACCCTCCCCACCCCAAGAGAACCCTCATCAGTCTTGATGCAAAAATCACAGTAACAAATGAAGCTTCTCTGGAATGAGTCAGAGTACTGGTCCATTGAACTAGTACTATCAGTGCCAACTGGCAACAGCTGTCCAAGGTTTCAGGCAGGATCTATCCCCAATCCTACTTGGAGAACATGGTATTATCTGGTGGAGTCCCACCAAAGTAATACAAAAGCATGGCACTACTTGGCTTCCATAATGAGGTGAGATTGATTCATCTGGATCCATGTTTGCCTTCTTTTAAGGTGCTTGAGAGGAATGTTTTTTTAAAACCCAAGCTATATCTGAGTCCATCCTAAGCACAACCCTAAATAAAGAATGGTGCTAACAATTTAAGAGAATGGAAAAGAGACTGGTTTTCAAATTATGACTTTTAAACAAGTAAAACTGATTTACCCCTGTGCAGAAGCAAGGAAAATTTTATATCCCAAAATTTAAAATCCATATAAATTGAAAATACAAATATTGTTTATCTTAAAGAAGAATGGTTTGGCCTACATACTTCTTTTATTTAGAAGGTATCCTGATTGCAGTAGCTGAAATAGTGATTATAAAATAAGTCCTTTTAAAAGAGTAAAACTGTGACTGTTATAAACTGTGAGGAACAAGGTTACCAACACAAACCTTTCCAAGTACAGTATATATTGTTGCAAGTTCCATGAGCTCTGGAGCAATCTGAACTTTTCACCCTGTCGGTCATCTCTTAATTAGTTGATAGTCAGGAGGAAAAACAGACATTAAAAGACAATCTGTTTCTAATTATAAAAATATTCTAAAATATATTTTAAAAAGTACTGTATATAGAACAAATATTCAGAAGCTTACTCATTCAACCTGTGAAATTGCTAGGTTTTGCTTTGTAGATTGTTTTACTAGATGTTAGCAGAGCTCTGCTGCCTATCCTACCCTTCTTGTCACTATAAAATAGTTTGGCAATTAACACCAATGGTAGCAATCAGGATGGCCTCCATTCATGTAGAGAAAAGTGCCTATCTGGCTGAACATCCTGCTATGGTAATGGAGTAGACTGTACAGCCAGCGACTCAACGCTGAGTATTAAGTGGTGGTAAATAACCTGACTCCCTAAAGGAGTTAACAGCTATGGGCAGTTGATCCCCTTTAGGCAGAGTGATGGTCTCCTCAGTGGAGGAAATGCCACTAGAAACCATCTTATTGGGCCCAACAGCGAAATGAGTGGAGGTGGAAACACTTTCTGATTCCCAATAGTCATGGAGGCAGAAGAGGCCATGCCACATAGACAGGCTATGAAGGTGTATCTGGATAATATCCTCAAGGCTGCAGCAGGCCATTGCAGTTAAATCCTGCATGTTTCATTTCATATGTGCTGCAGGAGATGGCTCTGAGATCATAGTGTGGGGGTCACTTCATGGCAAGCTGGGATCCACCTTAAACAAATTCACACTAATGGCATTTTCCTGCTTACCTGGGAGGGCAAAGACAGCCCAGAGTCAGTTGGCCTCCAAGACCAGGCCTCCCGGCACCCTGAGACAGGAAAAACTTTACTCAGATTGAGTTGAAGCCACCAATGATGACAACGATGACAGACACCAAACAAGGGAATGCCCTAGAAACTGACTTCTTCTTCTTCTTCTTTTTTAACATCAGCTGACCAGTCCTCGCAAAGCAATAATTAAGGCTGGGTTTTTTTTTTACAAGTGTGAATAGTAATGTTTACAAGTATCCCGTAGACTAGGGATGGCCAAACTATGGCCCACAGGCCAGACTCAGGCCACAGTGCCAAATCATCTGGTCCACGCCACCCTCACCGATACCGGAAGTGGAAATAAAAAGTGCCCACACATGCATATAACGCACTGATGCAGGTGCATAATGCTGCCATAAATGTACCTGCAACTGTCGTAAAGACACATTTTACAGTGAGAAGAAGCATATGACTGGCTTGCTCAACCATGTGACCGGCCCATGCTGTGAAAAGTTTTGCCACCCCTGCTGTAGACCATCTTGACTCTGCCAACATACTAGCTGTCCTTCGTAAAGTTTGACATCCTTTTCCCTGCTGGTAATGTGGGCACAGTATTATGCAGGAATATTGGTCCATTTCCTGGCATTCTGAATTATGGATATATAAATATAATATCCCACATTCATAAATCAAAGGGTTTTTTAAAATGAACTGATCAGTTCAACGCTGTTTTGGGTAGTGAATATTCTTTTCTTCTGAGTCTGACTTTTTGTTTATCCCTCTTGTCTTTGTTAGCGCCAAACAATTAAATAGATGAACATGCCAGGTGATTAAAGCAGAACTACAAACTGTAATACTAAGATCCAAGAGGTGGTTTTTTAAAAATAGATTTATTTGAAAGATAACCTGTTGTAGGGGTTTTTTTTACATTGAAAAGAATATGTAAAATATTTCAAAGATTACAGTTAAACACTAATGAATCTGTTAGTCTGCTTTAAAATGCATCTTATACCTTTATATTAAAATACCCATTCTCTTGAGTGTAGTTTAAAGGTCTCTTTTTAAAATATTGCATATTATCCACAATTTCAATAGTTTAACATTACATGTTAATATTTGAGGTATAGTAATTGATATTATGATACAATTAAACTAAGGAAACCAATACTAAGGGCACTAATGATAATTTAAACTGTGCAAGTTTCCAGGCTGAAAACTGGCTGTGATAAACAACTTATACTTGAAGGCTGTTTGTTATGCATCTTAAATCCAAATCCAAATGATAATGATTTATATTAATCTGTAAATAACATTAATGATTCATGTTGTAAGGTTGTGTTACTCAAGTTAATCTTCAGTAAAAAAAAAAATTGATGTGTTACCCACAAACTTCAGACATAATCCTGTTGCCATTTGTAGAGTGTAATAAGAGTACAAACCAGAGATAATCCTGTTCAAAACAGTGTAAATTTCCACTTGAGTAAGTGGGCAGTAAATATCTGCTTAGACAAACAGTGTGAAAGAGGAACCATGTGTTTAATAGCCAATTGCATGACTTGTTAAGACAGATAAGGTTCCAGCCACTGGTCAAAAGCTCTTTGCTTAGCAGAGTAAATTGCAGTAGAGTAGGCTCACTGAATCAATGGGGATTTGATTAATCATCTCCTCTGTAAGCCCCATTGATTCAAATGGCCTTACTCTAATGACAACTTACTATGCTAAAGTATAGTATTGTAATGCTATTGTGAGCATTACAGCTAAATCTGAAAGTAAAAGCAAAAAAGCATTGGCCACATTTGAGAGGTGTGGCAGAATTATATTTTTGTAATAATCAAAAATGTCCAGCACATCACTTTTCTGACCTCTAGATCTTCAATACTACTGTTTGAGATTCTGGCCAGAAATACTTCTAGCAGTAAAACTGAGAGAGGCAATCCCATCCCCTGCTACAGACCCAACCTTACTCCAGAGGACTGAAAAACCCACAGAACAAGATTATTTACATGCTGGGAAGAAAGTTCCATTACACTAATTAAATTAAATTAAATTAGTATAATTCCTTTGTTGGAGAATAATTTAACAAGCCCCTAATCTGAAGCACCAATGGGGAAAGTGCCTGTTTTTGTCTGTTTAGCAAACAGCCAAGAAGTATATTGATGCAATTGGAATGTTACCCTGATGTACCTGAGAACAGATGTTCAACTGTTCTCAAGGCTTCTTTCTTGGTGAATCAGAATTATACATGGATATTAAATAATCCTTCAGACACAAGAATCAGCTGTTTCTTCAGCAATCAGGTCCCTACCAGACAACAAGTCAGAAAAGGTACAATTTTGAGACAAAGCAGATAGCTAGAATTTGAATAATTGTTTGGGTTTCTGCTATGTTACAAAGCAGGGTGGAATAGCACTTGTTAATATTTTATGCAGACACATCAAAGGAATTTTATCTTGTCCTCTTCATGTCTTATGTCTACAACAATATTATTGGAAATATGAACAATCTGACTTTGTCTGGGGTAAATGCAGAAGAGTAGCGTGCCTTGGCTGGGCACCGTATAAAAATTTGTTTGGGGGCCCTTAGGAAGGGTAAAGATTTGTTTTGCTTACGCACGTTGGGGGCCCCCGTGGCCCGGGGGCCCCGTATAATTGATACGGCAGATACGGCGGTAGCTACGCCTCTGCGTAAATGCATGGCCCCATGAAGGAAGGGGCATGGAAGAGACCAAAGAGATCCTCATACAATTATGAAGGTACAGTCAAACCTCGCATAAAGAGCGACACCCACCATGCCACCTAGAGTCAGGTTCACCTGCTTGGGGCAGGATAATAAATCTAAATAAATAAATACCACACCCACAGTGTGGTAGTAAAAATTTTTGCAGCCCAACACTGGACGGAAGTGCATAAAATTATGTATGTTTTGCAACAAATGAATAGGGAGAACATTTTCTTCCTTTCTCTCTCTCTAACATGGTGTCATTTGCTGAAATTGAATGATGAAGAATTCAGGAAGGACAGAATGAAGTTTCTTTTGAGCAATGCGAGTGTGAACAGTGGAATCTATTACTAAGTTCTACTCATGTCTTCCTCCTTCAGCAGCCTTAAAAAGAGGTCAAACAAATTTGTAAGATCATAAAATCCTTTAAAGTACCTGGAAAGAGATGTTTTACTACATTTTTGGCTTTTGATAGCAGACTACTATATTAAGAAACAATCATAATGTGCACGCACACACACATGTATGCACCCATGCAAACACCCAACCCTTCAACATACAGGCAGAAGGTTGAGTTGCATAGGGCTAGATCAATGGTTCCCAACATGGGGCCTATGCCCCACAGGGGGATTTCAATTCCCAGAAGGCTAAGTCAATACATTGGCTGTTCAGTGGTTTGGGGAATTAACTTAGGCTTCTGGGGATTGAAGTCCAAAAACCAAAGGTTGGGAAACACTGGCCTAGATGGTCTGATTCCACAGGTTCATTTGATGGTCTTTTGCAATACATGCAATGAGCATCGCTAAACTGAACCTGTATATCTGTTTGTTTTTCTGGGCTAAGTCCATTGAGAATTATAACTAGACTCATTGAAATGAATGAAAACTGTTAGAAATTATCTCAGTTTCATTGATTTCATTGTGTATACTTTAGTTTGAACTAACATTAGATTCAACTCTCTGGCACAAAGGTGTGTTCCTGCCAAAATAGTAATAGAACACAGTTATATTGATTTGAAATTTTCGGTGCATAAATATATTATTGCACATTATATCTAAATACAGGAAGCTGAATTTTACATCTTATTTTTTAAAATTTACAAAGTATTATTCTTTAAACAAAAAACCTGTAAGGCTGCAATCTCGTACGTATTTGACTAAGAGTAAGTCCAGCTGAACTCAGTGGGGCTTGTATTGAAGGGAACATGTTATTATGTAAATTGAGTTTTAAGCTTATACTATACAACTTGTTTTCTATCTTACTTTGCATACAGAAATAAAATAAAATAAATAATTGTTGTTGTTGTTGTTGTTGTTGTTAATAAAATTAATATAATTATGTAGGCATGAATAACATTCATTTACTCCAACATATATTACCATATATACTCGAATACTGTATAAGCCGACCCGAATATAAGCTGAGGTACCTAATCTTGACCTTAAAATCCAGGAAAATAGAGTGACCCAAGTATAAGCCGAGGGCGGAAAATGTAGCAACTGCTAGTGAGTTTCAACAATCAAAATACATGAAAATATGGTAAAATTAATTAAATTGTTGGCACATCTCAATCCAGTGTGGCCTTGGTACTATCATGGTCATTGACTTGAGTATAAGCCATGTCTTCCTTTTGGGGCTAAAAACCTCGGCTTATACTAAAGTATATATGGTAATGTTCTCAAATAGATTTCACAACCTCAAAACCTACACTGTTTTGGTAAGATATAAAAACACAAATGCATTAAATGCAAAGTGACAACAGCAAAGCCATGCCTTTGTCTACAGCTGCAACTTTGCATTTTCCAAGTTGGCTGTTTACCTGACACAGAATATAGTAACAATAAAGCTGATGCCTACAATTCTGTAAAAGGAAAGCTTTTTTTCAAAATCTGTTTGTACATCAGTAATGTCATTTATACCCCAACTAAGAGAGTTCACACTTAATTGAAACAGAGATTTACAAGCGAGAAGTAAATTAGATATTGATAAATGGGGAGGTGGGTAAAGGTGGGGGTTGGACACAATCCCAACAGTTAATAAAAAAAACTAGTTCTACTGACTGCCTACAAATGTAGTGTGAGACCACTGAGATGACCAAATACTAGTACAATATAATATCACCCATTCCATATTAGCAATACAGCCTCTCTGTTTTGGACTATTTGAACTTCCTGAACTGCTTTTAAAAGAACCCTATATGTAAACCATTGAAATAACGCATGCTAATTTTGTGATTGCTAATTTTTTTAGAAAACCTAGATTGCAGTGATTCAACAGTACTTTTCAGTAACTCTAAATAGTATTTTCTTTCTCTTTTTTCTCCCTCAAAACAAGCACACGCAAAATTAAGTGACAGTTTGTGTGGCACACAACTGAGTGCAATTGAGAAAATTCATATTGTTGCCTCTTGAATAGACTTGTCACATTACTATTCAGCGTTTTTGCCTGGTGACAGTGAAATATCAAAAAAGATACTGATTCCTCTTTTTTTAAAAAAAGAAAAGAAAAGCACAAATCTATTGTACCACAAGATTTAATCTTTGTCTGCATGTAATTGCCTTGTTGGAGTTGTAAGCGAACTCCTTCTGTGATTTTAAAGAAGGCAGGAAAGAGAGAAGGGGAGGGACCCATACTGTTTAGACAAAAAGGAAAAAGACAGGGAAATACACATCACTAGTGTTCCCAAAACTTTACTGTCATATATCAACAATGTGTAATCCAAACTAGAAGTTAAAACTGCAGCCTTTTAGCACAATACCAGTGGTAAAGGCACCTCACTAGCAAACCGTCTCCATTAGCATCAATGTATGGGTTTTCCATTAAAGTCAGGGAGCATGGATTGTGACCTCTGTAGCCTTCAGTTGTGCCTGGCAATCTAACAGAAATTATGTATACTCCCCCCACTCCCCCATGTTTTCCTTGTGAATTTTGCCAGAAAAGCCTGGGGAACTCTTTTATGTTAATATGAGTATCACATTTAGATTGTAATTTATGTTCCGTAGCAACACAATCTACTGCCTGTGACTTCATATCTGTTCATTAAAGCTAATAGAGACAGGGCAATATTCCTCATTTGTTCTTGCCACCACTAGCTTCCCTGCTGGGCAGAAGCTCCATAATTCAGTGGAAGTAAAAGGAGCAATTAGATAATATTGCTAGCAATAGTAGTTCATTACAAATTGTTAACATGAATAAAATGTAGCAGTAGGCAAAACATTTCTTCTGTCCTTCAGCTGATGTCCAACCAGTGGTGGGCAGGAACCAACCAGGGTGGGGGTAGTGGGATTGTGTGGCTGTCGGGCAGAGGTGGTAGAAATCTGTGGCCTTTCAGGTGGAGGGGTGGTAGAATTGGGTGGCCCGCCACACCCACCTCTCAGCCCCACCCCACCCACCTCCCTGCCCCTCCCCACACACCTCCTCCTCCATTCCAAGTCCAGGAGGTGAGTGGAGTCAATGGCCCAGGGTTGGTGGCCTGGCCTTGGTGTGGCTGCCTCCCCTGCATGCCATGTGTGCACATGCTGTGTGCCACACGCCATGCTGGGAGGAGGAGGAGGAGAAAGCACGGTTGGGTCCAGCATGATTGTGCCACCACTGCTGCATCAGCCCAAGTATGGAGGAGGAGAAAAAACAGCCACTCCAAGCATCCTGTCATGTGCTCCCCAGGGTAAGTGACTTGTGTGTGTGTGTGTGCGCGTGCGTGTCTTTTGTTTTGTTTACTCTCTGATATGCTTGAAACACAGGCTAAAACAGCTACTATTTCAAAAGTCTTATTCTGTGCCAGCATATCAGAGAGTAAACAAACAAAAAGACTAACTACTGTATTTTAATGTGAGCTTTTGTGAATTGAGTCCACTGGCTCTTTGGTTATAAGCAGAGATGAACACTGAACCCCAGAGTTGGATATGACTGGCTTTTGTACAAGGGCAACCTTTACCTTTACCTAATAATAACAGAAGATCCCTAATTGGTATTCAAATTTGCTGTGAAGTTTGGCTCTGTTTAGTTGCAAGTGGTTAGTAAAGGTCTCCCCTGCTCAAAAGTCAGTCATATCTGACTCTAGGGCGCAGTGCTCATCTCCATTTACAGCCAAAGAGCCAGTGCTGCCTTTGTTTGCAGATGTATACATGGCCATATGGCAGGCATGACTAGGTCGCCCACAACGTAGGCTCCACCCATGATGTAGGCTCCGCCCATGATGTAGGCTCCACCCACAGAATCGTAGTGAAAATTTTTGTTGCCCACCACTGTGTCCAACACCTCCAGATGTTTTATTTATTTACTGTAAAGGTTCATTTCTTAATTGAATGGAAGACATGGGATTGAAACCCTCAGCAACCAAATAATCATCTTTTTTAAAAAATCTTCAAAGAAGACCATGGAACATCATGTAAACTTTATTTATACCTGAGGCAGAGCCCTTTGCATGTTTAAATGCACAGTTTTTCTCATTCATTACAACTACTCATATTGTTTATAACTTATAGCAGCAGAAGTCAAAAACATCTGGAGAGAAGTCCCCCATCCAGCCTCATTTAAATATACATCTAAAAAGAGCCACCAAGTGATGGAGCCCAGTAACATAACTTTTATACACAAAAATGTGAAAAACTACCAAGAAAAACCTGTCCTGCACATTCCTGAAAAAGACAGCTTGCCTTCCTTGTGGTTGTTAATGAAGAACAGAAATCATATCGTTTATCTTTAAAAATTGATTCTATAGAAATTAAAGGTGATAATAAAGATTTCAAACCAATTCATTTATATGATAAGCAGCACCTGGAATTGGGCCTAAAAGCACATTAGTAACCAGTGTCACTGAACAAAAAATGTATCAAATGTGTTCCTTGCAACCACGAGGAAAGCTCAATATTTTGGAAAGGTGTACATTATAGAAAGGGACAAAAATTTAGGAAGGCAAAAGACTATCAAAAGATCAAATAGCTGAAGGAGCATGGTTTCTTTTTAATATATATATTATTGAGTTTTTAAGTTAAACAGAAAAACAGTAAGAAGTCATAAAAATAGATACAAATCAGAATACAAAAATAATACAATAAACAAAATCATTTCATTTTATAACTGTTCTTTCACATATTATCACTCTTTTCTTAACTCTGTTAAGAAATTGTCTTTGCTTAATAATTGTAAATTTGGTAATGAAGATATAAGACAAGTATAATAAAGGGAAAAAAAGTAAGCTATACAAAAACAAAAACAATATTCACCCTGTGTTAAATTTGTTGTCCTTGGAGTTCCCATGAGCATATCCACTGTTATTCTCCTATTTTTGCCACCTTTATCATCCTTCAACATGTACTCCACAAAAGGTTCCCAAATATTCCAAAATTTATTCTCTTTCAATATACCTCTTTTTTAAAAATAAAAAATTCCTAGGAGCATGGCTTCTGATATCCTTCTAGAGCAGGGGTCCCCAACCTAAGGCCTGTGGGCCAGATCTGACCCATGATACCATTTCATGTGGTTCCCCTATACCCAAGGGCATTTGAGAAACAAAATGACCACCCCATTTGAACCTGTTGGGACAAAATGGCCATCCCCATTGTGCAGGCAGGGCAAAATGGCCATCTGGCCCTCCAAGCTGACTGAGAGAGCATGACCCACCCCCTGCCTGAAAAGGTTAGGAACCCCTGTTCTAGAGAGTGTGGTTTTTGTAGCGGGTGCTTGAAATTAGCTGGACAGAAATGTTTGTTAGTGATTGAAAAGATGCAACCCCTACAGTTATCAGTGTGCAAGTAGCCTTCAAGGCCCAAAGCCAATCTGTTCCCTGGGACTTTGCTAGCTGGAAGAAAGATTTCATGTGTATGAGGAGAGGGGACAAAAAGTGCTCTCATCTTTGGGAAGACTGAGGGGAGGGGACTCAAAACTGATTAGTAAATCATCTCAACAGTTCAAAATATATGAAGCTTACTGTATAAAAGATGCTATGCTCAGTTTTTGTTCTGCCTATTGTGATAAACTTGGTATGCTCAGAGATCACACTCAAAACAAGGTTTGCATGATTTTGCTTCTGCTTTTGATTATTATTGCTTTTGCTCCTGAAACACTTTTATTGATTTTTGCATTTTTTTAATTTTGTTTGAACTTCTTGTCTCTTTCAACTTTTTTGCCATCTTTAATAAAACATAAAAAACAATTCAACTCTTTTGTGTGTGTTTTGGCTCAGGAGAGATTGTGGCACTTAAATCTAGTCCTTGTCATGACTCACCAACCACAACCTGTTTATTTTGTGTGTGTATTGGCAGTACTGTCTTACAAAGTTGGCACGGATGTTAAAAGCACTCAGTCTTTGTTTTAACTCTCTAAAAGCATGGCTTTGTCATGTCAGACTAAGGAGGATGCCAGGCCAGAAAATTTCCCCCAGCCATCACCCATATTGATTCTCCTGGGTGATCCACACCAAGAAAAGTAGGGTAGTATAGCTGGGAGGTTAGTGTGAGCCTTTCTGTACCAACTGATAATATGACAATAATGACATCTGGGGGGGGCGGGGCGGATACAGTTTATTTTCACCTTTTTGTCCTTTGTTTGACTGCAACCCATTTAACTACTACCATTTTCATTGATGGAGTTCCATAAAATGGGTTGGGACTAATCACTGAATGTTATAAACGTTTCATTCTTTAATCAGTAACTCCTATTGAGCTTTGCTGCAGTTAAAACAATTAATCATGGTGTACTTACACTCCATTTGGAAGCCTCTCAGATCTTGAATTAAGTCTGCTGTGTTTCCCAGAATACCTCATTTGTTGTTGTGAGCAGATATCTTCCTTTCTGTATTCAATTATTTAGGTATTTGTGTCCAATAATTAGTCTCACCAAACTGTAGTCTGCACTTCAGAATAATCCTGCCATGTATGTTAACATGCTAACTATAGCTTGAACCAAATATAAGGTGGTTCCTGTGGACCAGGTGGGTGTGTGCACACACGTTTATTAAAGCCATTGCTGTCGCTACACTGCACCAAGAGACCAACACCCCGCTTACTTAAGATGGCCTTGTTGATCTTTAAAACAGCCAGTTTTTCACTAAACCAAAGCATCAAGAGAGTGTGTGATATACCCCATGAGCAATATGTTGTCCATTTCTGGCATAATAGAATTATTTTGACATGTCTGACAAGATGGCCAGGAGGAAGAGAATAGCACCGAATCTCTATGACAACAACCCAGCGACACATATATCAGCTTTTATGGATTCCCCATCTCTTCCATTTCTCAATGATGCAAGCAGGCTGAGGCAGAAAACATATAATTCCATCAAGAGCGGCAGTCAGACTGGTGTAGTGGCTAATGCACAGGACTAGGACTAAGAGGACTGGGATTGTAATCCATGATCATATATTTAACAAGTGACCACAGGTCAGACTCATTCTCTCAGCCTGATCCACCATGCAGATTTATGCTGAGCACATTCCTCACCATCTGGAGTTCACAGCAGGAAAGGTATAATAATAATAATAATAATAATAATAATAATAATAATAATAATAATAATAATAATAATAATAATAATAATAATAATAATAATAATAATAATAATAATAATAATAATAATAATAATAATAATAAAACTATGAGAGTGCCAGCTTGAAACATCTCATCATTTATTTCATTTGGCAAAATCTAAAGAATGTGATAAATCTTTCTCCGACAAGTGAGCTTACAAAAAGTGAATCTTTCCTGGTGTTTGTTCCTCTCCCAATATTTTTATCTGGTGCTGCTCCTGTCTTTAAGATGAAATGGTTCTAGGGAGTAATCAGAGTTGATTTAGCAATCAAGTCATTAGGAAAATTACTCATTTGAATGCAGAAAATTTGGACAATGCATGACATAAGAAAAGAGACAGTAGTGGCATGCCAGTTTAACTGCAACTAGAGAAACTGGAGAAAGATAACAGCTTCATTTTCTTTGGAATTTAAAGGTTTTCGGCCCCAAGTATAAATACTTTGCTAATTTTGCATTTCTTCTTTCTAGAATAAACTTTAATGAAATTTCCCTCCATCTGCACTTGTCAAATTCTCGCCAGAACGGATCATGTTGTAATTGCTGTTGGAGAGTCTCGGGAGAGGAAAAGTTGACCAGTGTTGGACTGGGGTTGAGAAATCCCAGTTCAAGCTCCCAGTGAATCACTCAATCCTCTGAGTGCCCATGAGCCAGTTACTCTGTCTCAGCCTTGTTGTGATGTAAGAAATGAGAAAGAGGGGAGCCATACAGGCTCCCTGGTGCTTACTGATAAATAAATAATACACAGATTCAAACCCAGTCACACACACACACACACACGTGCAAATAACTCTGGACCTAAATCAGGGTTCCTCAAACTTGACTCTCCAGATGTTCTGAGACTTCAATTCCCAGAAGCTCTGATCAGCAGGATTTGTGACTTGAGCTTCTGGGAATTGAAGTCCAAGAAGACCTAGAGTGCCAAGGTTGGCTATCACTGGCCTAGATGGATGAAACGGTAATTTTCAGTGGGCCCAACCTTCTTTAAAAAACAACCTCTTACCACTGATTAAAAAAACATTGCTGTCTCACCCTACCGGAACAGGAACTCCTCTCTAAATATCAAAAATTGTACCTTGTTTCCATCAGAATAGGAAATGAATTTATAAAACAGAAATCTTTATCAAAAACAGACTGAAAGGAAATTCTCACCCAGTTCAAACTATGATAAAAAGTAAACTAAACAACAACAACAACACCCTGTCTTGGTTTTATTTGTCCAGCACACTCTTAGCATCCTGCAGGCAGAAGCTTCACTGAATTCAACAGGGACTTCTTCACTGAGATGCATCCATTAATAATTGCCATACTGGGGCAGCTTCTGATTATCATAGTCACTTTTGATTGCTGCAACAGCTTTTTTGCCAACAATTGAAAGTAATTCGGATCAGTTGGTTTCTACGCCAACTTGAAATGCTGTCATTTTCTACCTGGTTTACTGGTTATTTACAAATGTGCCCTTGAGGTTTTTGAAGACAGGTCTAAGTTTATATGTGTGTGTGTGTGCCACAATCAAAGACGGAATTGAATGTGCTTAATCTTATTGAGTGGAGAGAATTGGCCACCAACTTGGATAGTTGTTTTTCTAAGGATGATTAGTTCAGTCTAGTTAAGATGCATCTGTCAGTGGCTAACAGCCACAACTACTAAATATAAACTTCATGTTCAGAGTTCTAACCAAAGCATGTCTAGTTGGAACAGCCTTTCCTTGGACTAAGGGACTCAGAATGCCACAGCCAAAGTACACATCGACTGAAGGATTTGAGAATGTGTAGTCCAAAAGAGGAATGTTTCCCAAAATGTGGATCAGAGTGTTGGATCCTGTGGATAAAAGGAGTAATGTGTGTGTCAGCCACTGATGAAAACAGAGCTCCAACATTCATGGAATTCTGGGTGGATCCAGCCAAACAAAACAGCTGGAGGATCTGATCCCAGTCTCCAGTATGTCATCTCTGCTCCATCCTATTAGGAACAAGATCTGTAAAGGTTATCTTTTTTGGCCCTGCAATCAAGATCACATTCTTCAAAGAGTTCAAGCCAGCCTCGGGATGCCAGCTTAATAAGGCAGGCGGGTCCTCCAGGAATGTCTGGTTAAAAAAATGTCAGCTGTAGTGGACAAATGGTGGGTGGAACAGGAAATCACATAAACCAGAACCGTAAGATCTCTGCTTGGACAGCCTTTCAGCTTAAACCACCTGTTACAAATTACAGTTTTCAACAGTAGTTCAGCAGTCATTATTTAGTGTATATACAAAGTATCACAATGGCCAAAACTGTTGCCTAGTAAATCACATGAAAGCAGGCCCATCCAATAGACAGTTGATATAGCTTCATAAGTTCTATTGACTCAAACACACCTACTCTAATCACAACTTAGTTACCCACCAAATTCTCTTTGGCCATAATTGATTGTGTTGCTTACTACTGTTTCATTATCACTTGTTACTTTTTGGTAGGGGAAACATATCTAAAGGGACAAGCAAAAAATTGTGTGTGTGTGTGTGTGGTGGGGGTGTTCTTGTAAAAATGTCCCTAAAATGGTTTTTGAAAGCAATTAGAGGTAATTACTTACAGACGCAAATGCTATTAAATTGGTTCTTTCAATCTTTTCCAGTCTGGATTCAGGCAGCACCATGTTGCTGAGATAGTATTGTTCACACTTCACAATGACATTCTCAAGGAATGTGACCCTGCTGGTCCTCCTTAACCTCTCAGTGGCCTTTGATACCCACAACCACAGAATCTTCCCAGAAACACTCTCCTGGTTGGGGATCCATGGCCTAGCATTACGCTGGCTCTGTTCCTTCCTAGAGGGTCATCTCCAGAGAGTGCAAATTGGAGAAGCTGTTTTGTACCCATGGGTCCACAACTGTGGGGCCCCACTGGTTTCAATCATCTCCCCAATATTGTTTAACATCTGTAAGAGGCGCTCAGAGAAGTTATCTAGGGATTTGAGTTTTCTTATCATTGGTATGCCTTCAGTCCATCTGCAGTTATGCCATCATCCCTTGCTTGTTTCCTGGTTGTTGTACTGGATTGGAGAGCAGGCTGAACTGAATCCAGAAAAGATGGAGACATTGTTTGGAGATTCCATCTTCTTGACTGTTGACATTGCTTTTCCACTTACCCCCCACCCCTTTCAAGGATTTTCTAAACAACATGGACATGATTATCAACATGGCACTGACCATAGAACAAGCGATCAATGCTGTGGTTTGATTTGACTTTTTCCAGCTTTAGCAGGTTACCCAGGTAGCCCTAAACATGAAAGTGCTTACCCCAACAATTTTGGGCAATGCACTGACTACTGTAATGCCCTTTACATGAGGCTTCCTTTGAAGGTGTTACAGAAGTTCAGTGAGTCCAGAATGCAATGGTCAGACTGATCACATGTGTGAATAGTTTTGATCACATCTCCCCAATCCTGGTCAGCTTCCACTGTGCCAAATTCAAACTGTTGGTTTTGTTGTTGTTCAGTCACACAGTCAACTCCAACACTTTGCGACCCTATGGACCATTGCCCGCCAGGCACCTCTGTCTTACACCATCCTCCTCAGCCGCCCCAGCTGTGTGCCCATTGCTCTACAATACCATCTAGCTATAGCATTTTTGACTGCCCCCTTCTTCTTTTACCCTCCACCTTTCCCAGCATCAAGGCTTTCTCAAGTGAATCTTCTCTTCTCATTTGATGTCCAAAGTACTTTAGCTTCATCTTTACTATTTGACCTTCTAAGGAGTAGTCAGGGTTGATTTCTTCTAGAATCGACCTATTTGTTCTCCTCGCTGTCCAGGGGACTCTCAAAACTCTCCTCCAACACCACATTTCAAAGGCATCTATTCTTCTGTGCTCAGCTTTCCTTATGGTCTAGCTCTCACAACTATACATTACCACCGGGAATACCATTGCTTTGACTATGCAAATTTTTGTTTGTAAGGTGATGTCTCTACTTTTAACTATGTTCTCTAGGCTTCTCATAGCTTGTCTCCCAAGAATTAGTCTTCTTTTTATTTCATGGCTGCAGTCACCATCTGCAGTGATCTTGGATCCTAAGAAGGTAAAATCTGTCACTGCTTCTACTTCCCCATCTATTTTCCAGGGACTGATAGGACCTGTTGCCATTATCTTAATTTTCTTGATGTTGAGTCTCAAGCCAACTTTTGCACTCTCTTCTTTCAACCTAAGCAGAAGCTTCTTTAAGTCTTCCTCACTTTCTGCCATTAGGGTAGTATCATCTGTGTATCTCAAGTTGTTGATGTTTCTCCCAGCAATTTTGATCCTAACTTGTGATTCCTCCAAAACTGTTGGTACTTATGTACAAAACCCTGTAAGATTTGAGACCTCATTAATTGTTGGAGTATCTCTTTTGAAGTTCTTCTGCTTGTCTTTCACAATCTTCACATGTGTTAAACTTTGGGGTTTTCACTCAGAAGGAAGCTTGGAAAACAATGAACAGGAATCAAGCATTTTTCATAGTAGCCCTCTTTGTATTGGCTTGACTCATGAGCTATATCTGGCCTCTTTCAGTCCTTTAGGACACTTTTGAAAACACACCTCTTTAAGGAAGTGGTTGGGGAGATTTTTGGCTAGGTATCCACTGGAAAGGTCAAATTTTGTATGCTACATAAACCTGCTGCCACCTGTTACTTTTAAATTGCTGTCATTGGTTTATTACCATCATTACCATTTAATTTTTAACATTATGTTTTGTTCAGATTATATTGTTGATTATTCTATTTTTATTATGTAACTCGTCATTTTATTTATTTATGTTTTACATATTATTATGTTATAAAGTAATTTATAACATAATTTTATACAGTACTTGATATATGATATATAAAACAAATAACTAAATATTTGTTTCTATTACTTTGTTGTAACTCATTATATCACTTTCAAAATGTAATTTTGTTACACACTTGCAACAACTATATGTTACTTGCAAATCATCACTTCCACATTCTGAGGGGAAAGACATGATAACAAACCTGTTATGGATATAGGGATCTTCACATGTGTTCCAGATAAATCTGAAATGATTATATTTAGATTCATGGATGGCCCCCTCAGTGGAGGAAATGCCACTGGAAATCATCCTATTGGGCCCAATGTCAAAATGAGTGGAGAAGGAATCACTTCACTATTGTGATTTCCAGTGGTCATGGAGGCGGAAGAGGCCATGCCAGATGGACTGGCTGTGAAGGTGCACCTTATTAATATCCTCAAGGTTGTGGCAGTCCATTGCAGTCTTGGTGTCAATCCTGCATGTCTCATTCATACATGCCACAGGAGATGGCTCCATGATCACAGTGTGTGGGTCACTTTATGGCAAATTGAGATCCACCTTAAACAAAGTGGCTCTTTTCCTGCACACGTCTATCAACTTTGAAAATGATTTCCATGAAAAATGTATACCCAAATATGAGCAGCAGCCAATGAGATTCATGGAAATGCATGTCAAGTTCTACAAAATTCTGGGCAGATCCACAGAAAAGCCACTTTATAAAATTGTCTTGATGCTTTTGACTCTGTATGATCTACTGAAGCAGTGAACCTGTGGCCCTCCTCTCACTTAGTTATGCTGGGATTAAATGTCATTACGTTTGAAGCAAATGGTTTAAGAAAGCACTGTAGACATCATCTATTGCATAATAAGTTGTGCAGCTCAGCATTGAGCTAATAATGTCTATATTGATTTCAACTTTAGGCAATTTGTCTCCAAATGTTACGCCATTTGCACAGCTAATGCAACAGGATTTTGGCTTATAAATTGTTAGGACTACAGGTTCCATACGTGGAGTTCAAAAGCAGTTCATTTCCTACCAGCAGTGATCCCGGGTTTTCAGGCAGGATATTTTCCCAGTGCTATGTCGAAAGACTTGGAGTGTACTGGAAGCCTTCTGCCTGTGACACTTATGGTCTATTATCAAGCAACAGATATGTGAAGGATTTAATCCAAGAAAACATTGGTACTTTTGTTTTGACATAACTTTTAAAAAATATTTTCTTCTTAAAATAATTGACTGCAAGAGCCTGAACTTTTTTCATTCATCCATTTATTTTTGCAATTCCTTTTCCACATGTATAAAGCCCATACAGGATTCTTCTGAGTGTACTTTAGTGTTAAAATTTTTCAAATAGATTTTGGGAGACCCAGGTTCAACTCTCCATGTGGCCATGAAACTCACTGAATGACCTTAGACCAGTTCCATTCTCTAGACATAATGTACCATTAGGTTTCCCCCCCCCCCTTTTGAGGGCACAGTATGGATGTGGAGAGCCATATATACTGTTTTTATGTCACTAGCCAAAAAATGAAATATAAATGTAAAAACCTACTATGCCTATTACTGCTACTGCTGGAGTACACAGAGAGAGCCTCCATAAAGATTGTGGTATTTTTGAACCACAATCGGTAGTGGCATAGCGTAGGTTTCAGCCACTCGGGGCGTAGACCAAATTCGCTGCCCCCTTATTTAGGTACACACTTAAAGAAAATCATGAATTGTGGCAGGTTAATTGAGTCAATGTGAATTGGACAACTGATGATCGAGCAATGAATAAAACTTTCTTTTAATTTTCAAAGCAATAAAGGCTTTCTGGAAGGGACTTACCCGCACCGTATCCTAATTTGCAGGTGTTATTAGACAGTATTGAACTCTATTCTTTATATGAAAGAATTAATTCTCGCTGAATATTCATTGTGAACAATCCGAGTACAAAATAAAATGGGGGTAATTACCGCAAGGCAACTGGTTAGTACAGACAGTGTTGCCAGTCGCTAGAGCGAGCCAGATGACTAAACTCATTTAAAGAAAGGCGATTCCCTGGTTCTGTCACAGATTAAATAATTAAAAAGTTCCGTGCTCATTTTAATCAGTCTCAATTGTAGGTATGACAAAAATATGAAATTGTTCAAATTTTTAGTTCAGATTACAAGATATTATTATTATTATTTACTGTATTGTGAAATTTTGCCACCCTCAAAAGTGCTACCCAGGGCTGGCCACCCCCATCGCCCCTGCTACGCTATGCCTCAGACAATTGGGCTTACCCTGGGCAACGGCCACCTTATGCTAGCTAATCTTTCACACACTTGGTCAGATGAAAGGAACTGCAAAATGAACTGGCCAAAAGGTGGCTTCATTTTGGCAGTTTCACATCAAGCCAATAATGAATTGAAGGATGTACATACAAATGTATGTCTTCCAATACAAATATAAATAATATTAGAAAAACTTACTCATGGCTCATTCAAATATGCAGACCAGCACGTGATGCAGAAGCCATTGAATGAATACATATAATGTCCTTCAAAGCACCACATTTCCAAATTGCTTAGCTACTACCTAAAAAGAAAAATTGGGAGAAAAAGAAAAATGTGTTAGCAGAAACACAACAGCAGCTTAAAATAACCTGTAAACTCACCATAGAAGATGTAAATACAAGTCTTAAATCGATATTAAACTAAATTTGCTTTCCTAATTGATTGATTTGGGTTGGATTTTTTTAGTCATTGACACAAAAGATGTAGAAGAGATTAACCCAGCATTTGCATTTCTAGTTAATCTTACCAGAAATCTTTCTAAAATTATTTATATCTAAGATTTTATGCTTTACCAAGAACTGTGGATAGTCCTGATTCTCTGATGAGTATGGTTTGGTTCACACAAATGCATTTATGTTGTGCAGGTACTTTGCAACTGATACATGGATGTTTGCATACATTGTTCATGTCATCGTTTGATAAGAGAATGATCAAGTGCTGAGCCGTCTCTGAGAATGAGGCATCACAGACACATAAAATTACAAATAGACCTTCCTGATCACTTCATAGAGCCAGATCACTTCATAGAGTCAGCTGTCCGTTGTTGGATATCGAGCAATCAAGTATACAACCATGAGCCCATACACTTCTATGTGTGAACTAATCCACAAGGACTGGCAGCTGAATATTTATTACATTTTATACCACCTATCATATCTGGGATATTTCACACTCTGGGCAGTATACAAACAACTAGGCAACAGTGACATAATAAATGAATGGCATCCACTGAGAAATAGCCCACGTGCACTGACAACTCTCACTGCAGGATGTCCAACTACATAACTAAGCTCAGTTCTTCTTCATAAATGGTTTCTCCCACCTCCCTGCGCACGCACACACACACGTTTATGCCATTCACACATTACTATTTCAGAAGTATACTTTTTAAAAAACGAAATCTCTGAAATATGAGGAAACCCTTTTAAAACAATATTGTTGACAAGACTGCATGCTTTTTACATATTGAGGGTGTGTGTGTGTTTGCAGGTGTGTTTGCCTACCCATCTGCCTTCAGATTTCACTAAAGGAAAACCACCGGTCCTTAGAAAGCTGAGGATGAGCCAGTGAAGTGAAAGAGGCTTATTAAAGCCGATTCCCTATTATCACCCCCCCAGCCCAGCTTCTGCCTGTGATCACAAGTGAGCGCCCAGTGCTTCTTTCTTTCTTTCTTTTCTTTCTTTCTTTCTTTCTTTCTTTCTGGGAGGGGGTGTGAGTGGACGGGTGGGCGTCCTTTCCATTATCTTGCAAAGCCAGGCACTGCTGCAGTGGGGATCAGTTTGGATCTGTTTCTAGACAGGCTTTTTTTTTTTTTGGGGGGGGGGGGGAGAAGCGAAAGAAGAGGGGTGGTCTGCTTCTTCCCCTCTGATTGGCCAACCCTATCTCCTTTTGTTTTGGAGAATGACTAGACCTAGAGAATGGACTTCCAAGGACTGATCTCACCTCCCCGATTCCCCCTGACAGGGGGACCTCGCGCGCCGCCGTCTCTTAGCTTTGTTTTGGGTTCTTATTTTCTGCCTTTCTTGCCTTTTCTGCAAATTCAGAAGACCTTCCCGCGCGCAAAGGCTGGGGGCAAAGCATTATGAGCTTGCAATGGTAAGACACTGACCCCCCCCTTTTATTATCGGGTTTCTCTCTTCTCTTCTCCCCCCCCCCCAAAAAAAAATTCCTCTTTTCCGTTACCCTGGCACGGCTGCTTGGGCGAAGGGTGGGATGATGACACTAAGGGAGGGGGAGGAGGAGGGACCGACGCTCTTTTAAAAGTGCGGTTCAGCGCCGGCTGGGGGAACTTTGGGCTGCCTTGGGATAATAACCAGCCAAGAGGGAGGGGGGAGAGTTAGAGAACGAGGGGGAGAGAGAAAGAGAAAGAGAGAGAAAAGCTGTAAGGAGAGAGAAAATAGGAGAGAAAAGAGAAAAGGAAAAAGAGAGGGAGAGTTAGAGAAAGAGAATAGAGAGGGAGAGAAAGAGAGAGAAATAAAAATAAAGAAGAGAGAGACTGCGGTGTTTCGCACTTAAATTTTAATTTATTTATTTTAAAAGCCTCTGGGGGGGGGGGGGAATTGAGAATATTCGAGAGAGGCTCAAACAGAGTCGGGTCCTCCCGATTGGGGCGAGGTATTAAATTTAATAAATAATAATAATTGTGAAAAGAGGAGAGGGGCGAGCATTAAGTCACCTGAACACCGCCTAAGAACAATGGCAGTGTCCGTCCGTCCACACACACACCCCGGGGTTCGCCTCCTCGTCGGGGTGCCAGCTTTCCTGCCTCGCCCCTCGCCTTTAGTCCTGGGTCTCCGGGTGACTCCGAGGACGCAGCTCAACCCCTGGGTGGGCTTGGTTGAACTGGCGACGTACCTGGCGCTGCCTCCTCGTGCCCTACCTGGACACCCCGTCGCACTGCACCCTAAGGGCGGGAAGAGGGACCGCAGGCCTTTGGAGGAGAGCAATAGCAATTCTGTGTCGCCCCCATCGCGCTTAGTGCACTGTCTGGGCAGTTCACGTGGTAATTAGCATTTGGCCCTCAACATGCTGGGTACTCATTTTACCGACTTCGGAAGGATGGCAGGCTGAGTCCACCTTGATATCTAGTAAGGACTGAACTCACAACCTTTTGGTTGCTGTGCCAAAAATTCGCATGGTCAAAGCAATGGTATTCCCAGTGGCAATGTATGGTTGTGAGAGCTGGACCATTAGGAAAGCTGAGCGCAGAAGAATAGACACCTTTGAGATGTGGTGTTGGAGGAGAGTTTTGAGAGTCCCCTGGACAGCGAGGAGAACAAATAGGTCAATCTTGGAAGAAATCAACCCTGACTGCTCCTTAGAAGGTCAAATAGTAAAGATGAGGCTAAAGTACTTTGGACATCAAATGAGAAGAGAGGATTCACTTGAGAAAGCCTTGATGCTTGGAAGGGTTGAGGGCAAAAGAAGAAGGGGGCGGCCCAAGATGAGTTGGCTAGATGGTATTGTAGAGGCATTGGGCACAGAGCTGGGCGAGTTGAGGGGGATGGTGGAGGACAGGAGTGCCTGACGGACAGCGGTCCATGGGGTCGCAGAGGGTCGGAATCGACTGTGTGACTGAACAACAAAAAACAGCAGTTTAATCCCTGCGCCAGGGCGGAGGCGAGGCTTTAAGTTTTGGCACACCCCGAGGCGCCCACATCCAATCCTCCCCTATGCCGTGAGCCTCGGGAGCAGGGAGGGGAAGAGAAGGCCCTTGAGGGGTTGTGCTGAAGGGTAGGTTTCGAAAGACGTCTGCAGTTAGGCTGAGTCCCACCGTGCAAGGGCAGCTGTGGTTATGGTCTTGAGAGGTTTGAACACTGGGCTGAAACCAACTGAATGAAATTCAACAGGGAGAAGTGAAAAGTTTGACACGTAGGGAGGAAAACCCCAAATGCACAGTTACAAGATGGGGGGAGTGTTGGCTGAGTAATACTATAAGCGAGAAGGATCTTGTAATTGTTGTAGACAACAGGCTAAATAAGAGTCAACAGCCTGACATGGCTGGGGGAAAAGGGCAAGCCTGTTTTGGGCTGCATTAACATAAATATAGTCTCCAAAATCCGTGGGGTACAAGTTCCTCCCCCCAAGAGGGAGGGGGACATGGGACCCCACACTAGTTAGACCACATTTAAAGTGATGTGTCCAATTCTGGGCACCACACTTTAAGAAATATGCAAACAAATTAGAGCAGGTGCAGAGAAAGGCAAGAAGGATGATCAGAGGACTGGGAATCAAACCCTATATGAGGAAAGAATGAAGGAACTGGGCATATTTAGCCTTGAGGAAAGGAGACTGCGTGATGATATGATAGAACTCTTCAAATACTGTACCTGAATGATAACCATAAAGAGGAAATGAAGAATCTGCTCTCCATCATTACAGAGTGCAAGATGCATAATAATGGATTCAAACTACAGGAAGCCAGATATAGGTTTAATATTAGGAAAAATTTCTTAACAGCTAGAACAGTACTACAGTAGAACCAAATGCCTCAAGAGGTGGTGAGTGCTCCAAAACTGGAAGCATTCAAAAGAAAATTGGATCACCATCTGCCCCACCTGCTTTTTTAAAAAAAAAATCCTGCCTTGAGTAGGGTGGGTTGGATCCCATGGCCTCAAAGCCTCCTTTCAACTCAGTGGTTCTATGCTGGTTGCGGGAGGGCTTCTAATGACTCCTTGGGCCTTTCATAGTGTGCAGAGAGGAGAGTGATGATAAGATTAATTCTTGCTCAGATGGTGAGAATGACCTGGTGAGGAGGATACAGGAGGAGGCCAGAATGACTCTCTTTCTGACCCATTGGCAAACCTGCCCAATTGCCACACTTTCAGGGAAGGAGCTTGAATGGTGCAGGGCTTCTTCCATTTTAAAGCACAACACACCTGGAGGTTCCCAAAGTCTGCAAATAAAGGAGACTTAGAAGAAGTCTCCTTTAGTTTCCCAATCAACAGTATCTTAATATGCACTTACAAACACAGTGTTTAATTCTTTGGATAATCTTCATGCAAAAGAAAGAATTTTTTAAATATATTGATTCTTTATATCAAGTGTCTACAGAAGAATAGACCAATTGTCTTTCTGATCAATTAGCAACCCTTGGCCAAAAGCTGCAAAGTTGCTAGGTGGAAAAATAGAATTATCATTCTAAGACTTCAAAATGCAGCCAGTCCCTATTAAAGGTGCAATTTTGTAAAAGCAACTCTTTAGTTTCCTCTAAAATAAAATGAAATCATTGCTCTGTTAATAAAAAAAAACTGAATTATGCAGGTTAATTAACAATTACCAATTAAATTTATATACCAACACTTGTGGCATTCAGTTAACTACTGGAAGATAATCAACAGTTTGATAATTCTCACTGATTCATTGGGTATACTTTAGTAGTGACTAGCAATTGATTTAAGTCATTTTCCTGTTCACTTTGTTACTGGCTAAACAATCCAGAGCAAAGCAACAGCAGAGTCCAATAATTCATTACCACTTAGTGACCTTAATTATAAACTAATCCTATAAACTGTAATTATAAAAGTAACTGAAAAGTTGCAGTCACACTACAAAAAGGCCACAGCTGCAGCATAACTTAGTTATGTTTTTAATTATTGCGAAACTTAAGTTATTATTTGTAATATGATCTGAAAAGAAATCATTTGTAATATGCAATTTTCAAACTCTGCCTTGTGTATCAGTAGACAGGAATGGGTGAGAATATTACTGCTATGTTTTTACGGATCTCACTCATGCCATGTCTGTTTAGCAGCATCACCCACACATGTTAGCCTGTGTCATTTTAAAACAACAGATAATTGGAAAAAATGCCAGAAAAATATGGTTACTGTGTCCATAAGAAACATTAAAGGAATGCCTGCAGGCCATCACCACCCTCTGTTCATTTATATGAAGATTACAATGCCAGCAGTTTGTTTCTAATGTTTTAAAAGTTACTATGTGATAGTTGTATTATCTATTATGGCAGATGTAGCATTTTTAAGTAGTCATCAGTATGTAAGAATTAAGTTCAGGTGGTCAAAACTTATGAAATAAGTTCTTTCTGGTCTTCTTCAAGTTGTTGATTCATTCTAGTTGACTATATCAGATAGTTGTGGATAGGTAGGCTAATTGTGGTCTAATGGTTTGCATTTACAGTAGTTATCTTCTACAATGTCAGCACTCCTGACTGCGGTAGCTCAATGGTTAGGAAGCTGAACTTGACAACTGGAAGGTTGGCAGGTCAGCAGTTTGAAATCTGAGTGCCTCATGCCAGACTGAGCTTCCGTCTCTGTCCCAGCTCCTATCAACCTAGCAGTTTGAAAGCAAGAAATTGCAAGTAGATAAATAGGTACCACTTCAGTGAGAAGGTAAATAGCATTCCATGCACTCCATGTCTAGGCATGTCTGCCACATGTCCACAAAAACATCTGCAAATGCTGACAGTGCTGACTCTTTGGCTATAAACAGAGATGAGCACTGAAGCTAGAGTCGGATACGACTGGCTTTCAAGCAAGGGTGGCCTTTATCTTACCTACAATGTCAGCAAGTCAGCAATTTTGTTTCTTTTCCTTCTTCTATGTTGAATTTTTACACTAACCTTACATAGAAGCACAGTTTGCTGCCTTCGTAGTCGATGTGTTTAGGATTGTAGCACTAACATTCAAAAATAAAAGCAACAGTATCTCTGTTGCTCCATGTGATCCAAAGCTTGAAAAGTTACTTTAAAAAAAAAACCCCACCCATCCCTCTTTCTCATTACAGTATTTGAAAATGAGTCAATTTTTTGTTATTTATCACAATGCTGAAAAAGTAAGTCAAAGTATGTCTTGCACTGCTTATTAATTTTCCATTACTTTTTGATTTGAGAAGGAAATTTTTTTGTTAGATGCATGACAATGGATTTTTAAATGGGATGAAATGTGAAAAAATCTTGCTAAAATGATTTTAAAGTGCCCTTAAATTCCATTAGAAATAGCTTTTTAAGATAGCTTGAATCCATTACTTAGTATACCAATAAGGTAATTTTGATCTTAACTTGTAGAATTACTGTTGAAAAGTAATTTCATTACACTCTGGCTTTCTGAGAAGCAATGCAAATATGATATACTGTACTGGCCACTTGAATATTTAGGCTGGCATAAGAGCAGAATTAGCTTAAACACGGAAGAACCACTCATTAACACATCCCTGATTCAATTCATATTTGCATGCAAATTGTATCATTCAGTGCACAAAACAATTCAGTGAGAGCTGCCCCATTAGGAAAGCTGAGTGCAGAAGAATAGATGCCTTTGAGATGTGGTGTTGGAGGAGAGTTTCGAGAGTCCCCTGGCCAGCGAGGAGAACAAATAGGTCAATCTTAGAAGAAATCAACCCTGACTGCTCCTTAGAAGGTTAAATAGTGAAGATGAAGCTAAAGTACTTTGGACATCAAATGAGAAGAGAGGATTCGCTTGAGAAGGCCTTGATGCTGGGAAGGATGGAGGGCAAAAGAAGAAGGGGGCTGCCCAAAATGAGATGGCTAGATGGTATTGTAGAGACAATGGGCACAGAACTGAGCAAGTTGAGGAGGATGGTGGAGGACAGAAGTGCCTGGCGGACAGTGGTCCATGGGGTTGTAAAGGGTCAGAATTGACTGTTCAACTAAACAACAACAATCATCTAAATCACGCTATTGCACATTGTTGGCATAAATAGTTGGCCAGATTCTGACAAATCCCACCAAACAAAACAATTTGTTTGGTAAGACCAGCTAAAATTCCACAAGAATGTGCAAGGTTTTAAGTCTTCCAGAGTGCTTTGTTATGCCATGTGGTCTGAAAACTGGGAGAGGTGAATGAAACCATGAAAATTTGGTCAGATTTACAATTATGGGTTTGGCAGTCAAATGCAGTCACAAAGTAGCTATTACAGTCACTGATAGGTATGCAGACATTAAGACCTTACACTTCATTTATGAGGAAATTATGCACCACCATCTCAGCAAATGGAGGTTTGACTGCAACCCAGCAATCTGCTTCTTGTTTTATGCAAAACAAACAACAAAAACACTGTTTGTGTTTTAATTAAAAGTAATTATAATCTTTCTATGAGATTGCATTTGTTTGCAGAAAATGAAATATAAAATATGCATCTGTTTGTAAAAAATGAGACATTTATAAAACCCACGAAATAACAATATGCTGAACTTGTATTTCTTCAAATGGAAGGCATTCCTGTAATTTGTTTTTGATAAAACTAATAATTCTAATGGAATGCAGCTAACTGACACCCAACCAATTTCTAGGGTCTGAACAACTGGATTTGATCCATGAATTAAAATATAGATCAATCAAATATAGCAGTTATCTTTAAGGTGCCACAACATTTTTCTTTATTTCAATTTTGTTTTGTTTTGTTTCTTGTTTGATCTATCTGTACAGACTAATGGCTGTAGTGTGAAAAGTAAAAGGAATATTATATGCATCTGAAAAAAGAACCAATCCCAAAAATAAGTTGTAATAAAGCACACACACACATAAATGTCATCTAAATTGCCTGAGGGTAATATGAAATCTGGCGCAGGAGAAGAGAGATGGGAAAAGAGATGTAGTGGTTACAGGGTTGATAACTAGGACATAGTTCTCAACCTTGGGTCCCCCAGCTGTTCTTGGTCTTCAATTCCCAGAATCCCTGAGCAGCAGGTGTGCTGACTTGGACTTCTGGTAATTAAGGTCCAAGGAACAGGTCCTGGAGAGCCAAGTTTGAGAAACCCTGAACTAGGAGATTTAAATTACTGTTGCACAAGAATACAGCAATGCTTTTGGGAGAGAAACTCAACATTCTGTAAGGCAATTCAAAAAATGGGAGGCAGCCCAAATCAAAGCTTACAACTGTTTTTACTAGTCTCTCAGATCAGCACTAAATTTGGCAGTTGTAGCAAACAGTCTTTTGCCAACTTTAAGGAAGGTTAAGTGATAGTCCTCCAGAAAGATGGACATTTTGCCATGTCTTCATGGAATTAACATACAATTTTGTAAAGCATAATCAAAGCATTTCTGCATTACAAAGGCACAGAGCAATTGAGTTTGTCCAAGGTTTAAGTGCTTTTACTAAACTTTCTGTCAGTATTTCAGAGACCAAGTTTCTGACACAGGTTATCAAAGTAGAAATCAGCTCCTGTTGGGAGGGGGGAGGAGAGCAATCTGAACTTTTGACCTTGTCAGTCAAGACCAAATTAATTGACTCTTGGTTAACTTTTTAACTCCTTCTTGTCCAAACAGGGATTTGTACTTGCGAAGAGTTTTTGTGGCTAGTTCTAAAAAATATTTTTTTAAAGAAGCTCATTTATTTATGCTACAAAATTACTGTATTTTGCTTTGTGGCTGGGAATGGTCTTACTTGATTTTAGTAGAGATTTACTGCCTATATCCTGTCACAGTCTCAACGATTCCAGTTGTCTTGTCACTCCAAAGATTGTACAGTATTTGGTTTGCAAATACAGTCACTTCTAATGTGCGGTGACTGTAGGAGTTAATGACTTCCAAAATGTGCTATCCTTAACAGCTCTGTTCAAATCTTGCAAACCAAAAGCATTTCAGATTTGGTTGTTCTCTTTTCCTATGCCAACCCCCTTCCTTGGACTTTCTTTCCCATCACTAAGGTCTATTTAGATCTTGTGAACTAACAGCCATGGCTTTATGTATCTCATGTTACCTCCTCTCTTCGTACTGCCTCTTCCTCCCCATTTCTCCCAACAACATTGTATTTTCCAGTAACTTCTATGTGGTCATTATATGTGCAAGGTAGGATAGACTCGGTTCACTCATTTTTACTGTAGTGAGAGGTCAGGCTTCATTAGTTTAACCACAGGGGTAGTTTTAAAATATTTAAACTCTTAGTGGGGTACACAGAAAGAACCTCTGTGAAGACTGTGGTATTTTTGAACCGCAATTGGGCAGACACTGGAAATGGCAATCATGTATTCCCAGCTAATCTTTCTCATACTGGGTCAGGCAAAAGGAACTGCAGAATGAACTCATCAAAAGGTGCCTTCATTTTGGCAGTTTCACAGCTGGCTTAGATACAGAAGAAGTTTGAGCATCTACTCATCTGTTTTTCTCATTATCTGTGGTATCTATAAGGTTCTCCTTCAATACCAGATTTCAAATGAATTGATTCCCCAAACCCACTGTCTTTCTGTTGTAATTTTGTTATAATCCATAATACGGATAATTTTGACCTTGGTTTCCAGTACCTTTGCTCACAACCCGTTCTCCCCCCCCCCAAAAAAAAAGGCAAAGACACACCTTTTGGAAAACATGCACACAGTGTGTTAGTAGAACGTTTGGTCCCATATAGCTTTTCTTCCTCACATGGCCTACCCCAAGGAAATAATTTCGGAACTGGAACATAGCTTTCTAGTTTGGATTCTGTGGCAGTATTAGTTTACCTGAGAGTGAAAATTTATGTACAGTTTCCTGGTACAGTATATGTGTTGCACTCACAGTTTTGCTTCACCATTTCATTAAGTTCAAAACAGCTGTTCAACATATTTTGGCACAGAGAGACTACAGCCACATCCCAGCTGTTCTTAGATCTGCCTAGGATGTCAAGGGGGGGCAGATTCCCCAACAATCATAAATAGAGAGTAGGCCATCAGGATTGCTTTTACAACTTTCCAGTAATTAAATATCAGATGAAACCTGCAGGTTACCAGTAAATAAACAATTGATGTAAAGATGAGGTTGCTTTTCCAATTTATATCTCTATGTGTTTAAAAATTTTGTCAGGCAAAAATCTAACAGCCACAGATTGTTATGTGATGACTGTGGAAGGGACAATGTTAGGTGATGTAAAAGTCACGCTACTAAAAACATGAGCATAAACATAACCATAATGGCCTAGAACCAGTTCTTAGACCCAACTAAAATAGACGCTTGAATCAATTGAAACTTGGTGGATAGCACTTATGTGTGTTTCATTGATTCAAGGGTCTAGTCTAGTTGGGACTAACAGTTGGTTTTAGGGCAATGTTTACAATCTGTGTGAATGTTTGCTGTTGTTCTAATATGGTTTTTCTCAGCTGATGTGCCCTCTCTTTGAGAGTGTCTGTCAGATTCTCTTTAGAATAGAGAAGAGAAAGTATACCTGTTTAAAATGCCACAGAAAAACACTTTTCTCAAACCCTCAGAAGCTAGGTTTCTTTTGACTGACAAAGCCCTAAAGAAAAGAAAAATACTTGAGGCTTTAAATTCCCAGTACCCTCGCAAGTGAATATTAACAGATATGCACTTTTTTTACAGCATTCAGGAAACAGGAAACATTTCTAAAGAAATTCATCTTTAATATTTCTTTAGTATAAGTATATGGCATGACTATGTGGCATAAAGCTCATAAAATGATATCTGGAATAAACAAACAACATTGCCTAAAACACATTTATAAACTTATAGTATTGATAGAATGTGAAACGATAGAATAATAAAGCAAGGTTGTCTTATTATAAAACATTTCAATTACATCAATGCAACCTAACATTGTATTGAAGCCTCACTTTCAAAGGCAAAGTAACCATGACAGAGTTTAAAAGGTTTTCAGAGAGAGAAGGGGGGCGGGTTGTAAAGGAGTAAAAACCAAAGCAAGGAAAAGGAGCCTTCCCCCCCTCCAAAAAGATGCAATACACAATAGACTAAATAAGCATAATAATCTTAGTGCACTACAACTACAGGAGTAGCATATAAGGATTTAAGGGGAAATGTGTCTAGGTTGAAAAAACATATTTAACATTATAATATAGATTGTTATTTGAAAAAACATGGAAGGAGAGAACAACACCTATTGCTTTCTCAAAAAAAAAAAAACCCCACCACCCAATAATTACCATGATGTGCTCCAGTAAACTTAATATAATTCCTTTATTTTTCTTTACCTCAGAATTATGCAGTAATTAATATTAAAAACATTAAGATCATTACATTTTCTCTAAATTTGCAGATGCTTTGATTTCCTTTCCATTTGAATAGTTGATATATCAGATAAGATTATTGGCAGGATCTTTTATGTACCTGGAACAGAGATTGGGGGAAATGATTCTGATGTTTATAATTTGCCATTATTCAACTATTGAGGAAAGAGTACAATCCAAACTCTTACGTGCTTCTCTCCACCCACCCACCCACCCACACACACACACACACACACACACACCCCTGTTGTGTATCCAACACCACCCTTCACCTGGAGACGAGCATGATAAAGGTTGAGGTGAGATTGTGGCTAGGTACACTCAACCTTTGGCTCAAAATCCTGTTTAATCCCAGTGGCCTGGCTCCTCTAATTCTCCAGGACAGCTTCCCATCAGCATGGAAAAGAACAATCCAATCCAGACTGCAGCACTTCGGTTTCTCACAACCTCTTATACAGGCCATGAGTCACAACCAGGCAAAACAGGCCATTAAACAGATTACATTAGACATGGAAATGCAAAAAGACCTAGCCATAGCCCTACCTTCCTGGCTCCAGAATCTTGGAGACACATTGTTGCCCCAGTACCTGCTCCAACTTGAGACACCAAGTCATCGGAGGCCATTTACACTAACCGTCTGCCAGGCCCTCCCTTCTCGAGGGAAAGTTCCAAAAGACACCAATGTCAGAGAGACAATGGCCCTGTGACACTGGGGAAACTGAAACCACAGAACACATTCTCTGCAGCTGCCCTTTTTATAGAGACATCCAGAAAAAGTTCATATTTCCATTGCTCTGCAAGTATCCTGGCCAGTCAAACAGCACGTACACCCACTGGCTGCTCTCTGATTAAAGCCGCACCTTCATCCACAAACACTGCTAGGTTCTTCAACGCAACATATGAGCTCAGAAGAACAATCCTGGCAGGACCTTCAGCCAAATAAACTACAGTCAAACTTTGCATAAAGAGCACCTCGCTTAAAGAGTAACTCTCTTAAAGAACAGATTTTTCTCTGAATGTTCACTTCATTTAACAAATAAAACCAACCAAAAACTCGCTTAACAAATAAATTGGAGTTTGCAATCCCCACCACCAGAAGTCACAGTTGGTCACTTTCAATTGTGTTTCACATAAAGAGCAAACTTGCTTAAAGAGCAATCCTGTGGAACAACTGTACTAGCACTACAGCAAAGACTTAGTAATAGTGTAACATTATTAATCTTATGTACTAATTTTACTACTCTTTAACCCTGAGCAGAAACGCTCCTTTTCAAGCACCCTTATTTTAACTTTTGTCTCTTGTTATATTTTAAGTACACTCATTTTAACTTCTGTTCCTTTTGCTGTTCTATGCTGATTTTGGAACGTAATAAAGACTCGATTTGATTTTAACTATTGAGGACCATGTTGAAGAAGGAATTGTTTGAAAAGTTGCCTGCCGTAAGATAAATAAAGTTTAGAGAAAAAGGAATATTAACTACTACATGTATCTAAATGGGGCGATTAACTATAGTTCCCTCAATTCCCTACACAACATAGCTGCCTGGAGAATTCTGGGAGATTAAGTCCAAAACACAGATTTGCATATCTCTATTAAAAACATTTGAGAAATCCTGTCTAGTGTGCAGTATTTTACACAGGATAAAGAAATGTGATAGGGAATAAGTTCCTCCACTTTTAATAGTTATATAAAGGAAACTGTTTTGTTTAATGTAGCATGTCATGAAAAATATATCTGCAGAAAGTCTCTCAGGATGTTGTCTTTCACTCCATGTCTCTGAGTGTCCCACTGGTATAGCTGAAGCAGACTTCTCCCTCTCCTTACACAGAGCACTGAAATGAAGAATTTGATTGTGGGGATGGAATGGGTTGTGGTGTGGGCAGAAGAGGAGTCCTTAGAAAATGGAGATTGGTGCCCAAATTCCTGTTATTCCCTTTCTCTCAGCATCGTGGGATACTCCATTTTTCAAAGTCTATCAGACCTTTGTGTATCTCACAGGTTGGGCTGGAGGAAGATGTAAAGTTTATCCGTGGGAGAAGGAGAAGGAAGAGGTGGAGAGTTCTGCTTCAGCCAAATCATAGGGTTTCTCAACCCTGGGTCCTCAGATGTTCTAGTTCTTCAGTTCCCAGAAGCCCTGGTCAGCAGTTGTAGTGACTAGGCCTTCTGGGAACTGAAGTCCAAGAACACCTGGGGACCTAAGGTTAAGAAACATATCTTTGGATCACTAAGAATGGAAATTGTCTAGGTTTGGAGCAACTGCCTGACCCTATTGAAAAGTGAAGACAGTGTAGGTCTGTAATGATGAACCTTGGCAATTAGCTTGCTTAGTTTTATGATAGGCATAATATTATTTTCGTGTCAGAGATTACTCTGGGTTGAAAGGATTTTAGGGAACACCCAAACGAGGCTTCTTTCATGCCCCCAAGTGAAGTTCTCAGGTATCGAAACTCAACCTTCCATTCTCCAGCTCAGTGCCTTAAAAACTAAGGAGCTGATTTATGATAGGTCATTACACAAAGGGCTGTCACAATCACATCTCTGGAGCACTGATATATTTCAGTATCTATTGATGCACTCTCTGTAAGATAAAGTTTGGTCTTAATTGAGCTAAGTAAACATTGTGTGAAAAACTTACTTTTGTGATTGCAACTCATAGAAAACCCATCCTGTATTGCCTGCTAATAATCACATTGGTTGTAAGTAGGAAATAGCCTTCCTGTTTGTGCCAGACAAGTTCACATGATTTTCAAATCAAATCATATCTTTATTACAGTCCAAGACCAGCATAGAACAGCACTTGCAGACAGTGCTGGCTCTTTGGCTATTAACAGAGATGAGCACTGAACCCTAGAGTCAGATATGTCTGGCTTTTGAGCAAGGACAACCTTTACTTTTACCTTTAAAGAGAAAGACAAGAAATGAGAGTTTTATTCTCATCATGATCTGTTACATGACTACCCTGGCATAGAAGAATATCCTAATTTGACACCTAACTGTAAAAATTACTTACAGTCAAACCTCGAGCATCTCGCTTAAAGAGTAACTCGCTTAAAGAGCAGCATTTTCTCTGAATGTTCACTTCACTTAACAAATAAAACCAACCAAAAACTCACTTAACAAATAAATCGGGGTTCTCAATCCCCCCCACAATTGGTCATTTACAAAGATGTTTCGCTTAAAGAGCAAACTCACTTAAAGAGCAATCCCGTGGAATGCATTATGCTCTTTAAGCGAGGCACCACTGTATTTTGTAACTATACAAAAACGTGCCCATTTTCATTGTAAATCTCTCTTATTTCTAAGATGTTTTATAAAAACAGAGCAAAGAAAGTGCTATATTAGTAGTACAGGAGAAATAATGTATTGAGGCTGATGTTTAGCATTCTAACTGTGGTTTTTTTTTATTATGAGACAAAGGAGATTTGAGATTTGCATAATATGTCAGTTAATTGGGAAAAATTTGCAGCAATATGTACAAAGTGAGCAATTGTACATAATGTGACTATTGTTGCCTGCAAAGACAGGGTGGTGCTCTGGAGAGCTGCTGAATTGTCAGGGATTAAAAGGAGCCTTACCTGTTTCTGTAATTTTTCACCACAGCAGCGTGATCTGAAACAATTGTTATTTTTCAAGAAAATATTTATGTATATTTTTTAAGATTAAGGTGCTGGTAAGGTAGGGGGTGGTGAGTAGACACCAGTCTCATCATACAAGTCCATGATATCTGAGCTACATAATTTACAATATTGTTTCTTTAGACCAGGGATGCCCAAATTTTTCCCACCAGGGGCTGACTAGGCCCCCTCAAACAGCTAAGCTGGCTGGTCATGTGGTTCCTCCTGGCAGTGGCGGTGGTGGCGGCATGTGAATTTGAGCCACATTTCCAGGCATTTTTTCCACCTCCACCACTTCCAATGGAGGAGGGAGCGAGGACTGACAATTTTTGTGCTGTTTTTGAATTTTTTGTTGCATTTTTGCATGATTTCGACACAATTTTAGCACTTCTGCTGTCGGTGGCACCCCGGCTTTAGACAGAGGTTAATATATGCCACTATTTTCTTGATATGGTACAGGACCCTTGCCGCAGCCATGGGGGCATACTTGAGTACAATAAGTAGTAGTATGCAAATTCCTGAAATGTCTAGCTGGACATCCTTCTACAGTAATGGAGAAGACCATACAGCCAGCGACTCAGCGCTGCGTGTTGGGCGGTGGTAAATAACCTGACTCCTTAAAGTGGCCAATGGCTATGGGCAGATGTGCCCCTTTAGGTGGGGTGATGGTCCCCTAAGTGGAGGAAATTCCACTGGAAACCATCATATTGGGCCTAACAGCAAAATGAGCAGAGGAGGAACTTTAATTCCCAATAGTCATGGAGGCAGAAGAGGCCATGCCAGATGGACTGGCTGTGAAGGTGCACCTTGTCCATATCCTTAAGGCTGTAGCAGCCCATTGCAGTCCTAGTGTTAAACCCTGCATGTCTCATTTCATATGTGCTGCAGGAGATGGCTCCATCTCCATCATAGTGTGTCAGTCACTTCATGGGATCCATCTTAAATAAACTCACACTAATAGCATTTTTCCTGATTGAGGGGTAAAATGCATTCTCGTAAAAGGGTTGCAGCCAGGTTGAGAGTGGTATACCAAACCTGCTGGTTTAAGGGTTGTTGTTTTTATTCATCTGAGTCCTGAACAACTGGCCCAAAATCGTACTCTCATGGGATGACTATCTGCCTCCACATTGTGTAGGAGGTGGAATCACTTCATGTGAAAAAACTGACATAGGGCCACCTGACTTGTAAAAACCTTTCACATCAGTTGAGGAAGCTTTAGTATCAAGGGGGACAATGAGCTAGGATGAGAAAGTTTCTAAGTCATGTTTGTATCTCAAAGCTGCTAGTAGCATAGAAACTATGCCTTCTTTTTCTTATGCTAATTTTAGCAACAAAGAAGACATTATAGATAGCCCTGATTCAAAGCTGAAGATTATGTTAGTGCTGGAGTGTTATGTTTGAAGTAGTCATTTGGGCCCAAACAATCTGACATCAAAGCAATTTCATGTTTAATTCATGAAGAACAATTACCAAATAAAGTGAACTAATTTACAACTCCTGGGAATTGAGAGAAAGTCTTGCCATGACACTAACATACAATCATCACTTGAGGATTTTTCTGATAATGGATTAGACACAACATCTATTTTCACCTTTACCTTAAAATTTCAAGATGGTGAACTCTGCACATATCAACAGAGTATGTAAGGTTCTTTGTATGATAATATCGTGGAGTTGCTGCAGGATGGGGTAAGTTTAAAAGGAGAAGCAAATGTCCAAAGTTAATACTGTACTATAGTAAAGTGCCTAGCATGACAGGAAAATAAGAACCGTTTGATGCCTCACTCTCACTGTGAAGGCAATAAATCTTACAGGGGCTCAAAAATCTTTATCAGAGCCTGCTTCATCTCAGGAACAAGACATCTGCAAAACAAAATCAAAATCATATCTCTAGCTATTCATGGAACAATTACTGCTTTGAGGCATTAGATTAGCACCCTAGCAGGGAATTCTCTTTAATCCTGACCCAAAGGCAATATAAATTTAAGAAGTTGCATTATACATAGTCGGACAGAACCTTGTGGTTTGTCTAACCTAGTATTTTCAACACTAACAGGCAGTGGCTTTCCAGAATTTCAGGCAGGAGTCTCACCTACAGGTCCCCTGTATTCTTTTTTCCTCTCCCATATAAGAAATAATCAGATCTATCTATACTTAATAATTGTATGTCATCAAGTCAGTTTTGATTTATGGCAATCTTTTCTAGGATATGCTAGGCAGGAAGTATTCAGAGGTGGTTTACCATCCCCTTCTTCTGGGGGCACTTTGGGACTGTGCAACTTGCGCATGACAACACAAGCTGTCTCTTCTCCCAGGAGGTACAGTGAAGAATTGACCTTCCAACTTCTGATTCTGAAGCCATTTAGCTGTCCAGCCAGCTCTGCCCATACTTATATTCCAAAATTAGAAAAGGCTGGATGTGTTGGGGGTGATATGGCAGTAGCATTATGAATATCACTTTGTAGAGGCATATTCAAAGAATGTGTGGGAGATAGGAACGCTCTGACTTATTCCTTGAAGAAATTTGTTAAGAATATCTATAGATCGTTGTCGTCGTTGACTGCAACTTGTATCTGAGAATGTATTTTTTCCTTGAAGCAGGAAAATGTCATTGGTGTGAATTTGTTTAAGGTGGATCCCAGCTTGCAATGAAGTGACTCACACACTATGATCTCCTGCAGCACACATGCCACACATGAGACACGCAGGATTTAACACCGGGACTGCAATGGACTTCCACAGCTTTGAGGATATTATCAAGGTGCGCCTTCACAACTAGTCCATCAGGCATGGCTTCTTCCACCTCCATGACCATTGGGAATCAAAGTTCTTCCTCTACTCATTTTGCTGTTGGGCACAATATGATGGTTTCTATAGATAACTTCCATTTAATGCTGTCTTCCATTATCTTAATATTAATTTGTTGATTGAAGTTGCTCTTTATTTGCCCACCCAAAGCCTAAAGCTACATGGATCTTAGGATGACCAAGGGAAAATATAGGCATTGTTCTCACATCTTTCATTATATAGAAAATAAGTGTTTCATCAAGCAAATCTTTTCCTTCCCTGCCCCAACCTTGCATGCTATAAAATTCTAAAATTCTATTCTTAAAGATATGAGAGTCCTCATGTCTTGAATCTGAGGAAGTGGGATACATTCCACACATAAAAACCCATGTACATAAGAAAACATGTCAATCATTGCAATATTATGTTGTTTCATTTATACTTGTGCATTTTCTACGTGCCTGTGGGAGAGGTTAATAAGTAAAGCCTGGTCTTAGTACTTTTGAAGGAGAAACTGCTGGTGAGAGTGATAGGCTTGTTTGTAGAGTGGAGGAAGGAGGAAAAAATCTATTTTTGACTGCCATTTGTTACCAAGACAAGCATTTCCTTCTAAAAATATGCTCAGATATAACTTCCTGGCGGGTACATTCTAAGAACGCAACACTGTCTTTAATGGAGTAAAGGCAAGCCGTGTCATTAGTGCTAATTGTGCTGTTTAGACACATGTTCCTTTTTTACCTTGGGGTAAAGATCCAGAATTGGCTCGATCTCCCTGCCCCGCCATACAGGGTCCCCCTGCTTCTTTCTTGCTTTTCTGTTTCTGTTTGCTTCTACACAAGTGAGCTATTAGATTTCACATTAAACTGCACAAGCATTGATTGGCTTTGCATGCTCAATATACGCAAGATATCAAGCAGATGGCCAAAGGAGCACAGTGAGCAGAGGAAACCTGCTGTGCCCTTTCTAAAATGACCTCAAATAAGGAGATGACAGTTAAGTGTTTTTTAAATAGGTATCTTGAAGCATAGCAACAACATTCTGTTTTGTTTATTTTGATAAGAACCACCACATACATTAGGAAATGTTTTCTCTTGAAGTAATCTCTTGCAGGATTGTCATCACTTGTTTGCCCATCATAACATTGTACCAGCATAATTCTTACTCAAGATCTTCAGACATTTGGGGCTTCTTTTCTAAATCTATCAGATATACTTGCCTTGCACCAAAAATTTAGGAGTGTGCCCACTCACCCTGGTCACAGTTTCTCATGTGTGTTCTACCATCTGCCCCAACTAAGCACTGACAATCTGTAAGCACTTTCCTTCCACCTACTGAATCTGTGTATTTGCTGCAATCAACATTTTGGTAGGAAAAGCTGAAATCTTCTGTTCTGAAGGTGAGCATGTAGAGATTCCTATGTTTTCAGATGTGAGCATGAGTATCTTGTGCTCATTTCAAATGCTAGCAAGGTCATGTTCCATATCCTACAAGCTAAGCTTTAGCAGTATGTGGATCAAGAAATACCAGAAGAACTAGCTGGGTTCTGAAGAGGCAGGGGAAATAGAGACCAACTGGCCAACTTTGGATTCTGGAGAAAGTAAGGGAATACCAGTAAAATGTCTACTTCTGTTTCATTGACTACACTAAAGGCTTTGATTGTCTAGATCACAACAAACTGTGACAAGTTCTTAAAGAGATAAGAATACCAGGCTGTCTCACCTCTATTCTGAGAAAACTGTATACCACCCAAAAATGACAGGAACAGACACTGAGCAACTGATTGGTTTAGAATAGGAAAAGGAGAATAACAAGACTTTATATTGTCACCATGCTCATTTAACTTGTCTGCAGAGTACATCATGCACAATGTAGGACTGGATGAAGCACAAACCAGAATTTAGATTGTCAGAGAAAATTTATTTATTTATTTATTTAGATTTATTATCCTGCCCCAATCAGGCGAACCTGGCTCTAGGCGGCTTACAGAAAAGGGGGAGAGACTATACACAATGCAAAACAATTAAACAATCCCCCTACAAATTCATAAATTAAAACCTTAAGGTTCAAAATCACTTAAAATCAATTTAAAAAGAATTAAACTATGAATTTACAAAAATATAAAAGACTTAAAAAGTTAAAAGGTTTAAAAAGGTTTAAAACATTTAAAAGAGCAAGGGAGGGGTGGCTGTCCCATCAGATCAACCACCCAACATGGGACCCTATATTACTGGAGCCCCACACCTGCCCTGCCAGCCAGGTTTTTAGGCCCTTCCGAAAGGGCAGGAGCTCTGTCTGTAGACGTAACTCAGTTGACAGGAGGTTCCAAAGGGCCGGGGCAGACACGGAGAAGGCCCTCCTTCTGGTGCTAGAGAGATGCGCCTCTCTAGCCGATGGAATGATAAGAGAACCTCTCCGATCCGCCCTGGTGGGACAGACAGATGTTCTTGGGGTGACACAGTCTCTTAAGTATCCTGGCCCACTAACATGTAGGGCTTTAAAGGTAATAACCAGCACCTTGAATTGCACCCGGAGACATACTGGCAACCAGTGCAGCTCCTGAAGCAGTGGTGAGGCATGAGCATAATGCCGCACTCCACCGAGCAGCCACATTCTGAACCAGCTGCAGCCTCCGAATGGTCACCAAGGGCAGCCCCATGTAGAGTGCATTACAGTAATCAAGTCTGGAGCTGACCAAAGCATATGTAGATGACACAACCCAATTGGTAGAAAATGAAGAAGACCTAAAGAGCCTCTTGATGAAGGTGAAAGAGGAGAGTGCAAAAGCTGGTTTGAAACTGAACATCCAAAAAAAAAAAAAAACCCAAGATGATGGCATTTAATTTAATTTAATTTTTTAATTTAATTTTTCCATTTATATGCCACCCAATCGGGAAACCCGACTCAGGGCAGCTCACAATCACACAATACACACAGTATAATCACAATATAATCAATATACAATACCCAATACAGAATAAACAATAAACAATATAGTCACAATATAATCAATAAAAAATACTCGGTACAAAAATTCAACAATATACAATACAAACAAAATACCATTCCAGTGCTGATCAACAACCTCTAGCCCCATCACTCCCTGGTAAATAGAAGGGGAAGAAATGGAAGCGGTGACAGACTTTTCCTTCTTGGGATCTAAGATTACTGCAGATGGTGACTGCAGTCAGAGATAAAAAGACACTTAACTCCTTGGGAGGCAAGCTAAGGCAAACCTAAGCAACATAATAAAAAAGAAAAGACATCACCCCACTGACAAAATTCTGCATTGTTAAATCAATGGTCTTCCCCCTGTTGAGAGTCCCCTTGACTGCAAGGAGATCAAATCAGTCAGTCCTAAGGAAAATCAACCCTGACTGCTACTTGGAAGAACAAATACTGAAGCTCATCAGATGAGGAGAGACTTCAAAGATGATACCTTGGCAAATTATTCAAAAAAAATATTAAAAAGAGTAAAAAGGTACCTAAACATCTCAAAACAAAGTTGCAATACAACAGCAGAAACAGAAATCCAGAGCAAAAAATTAAAAATAGGAAAGTCATCTATTTCCCACGTCCTAAAGAAAATAAAAAAGATTCTGGGTAAACCCTGTTTGTAAGTAACAGCTACATAACTGAAGAACAAACAGACTAACTGAAAACTAAGGTGGAGGGCAAAAGAAGAAGGGGGCAGCCGAAAATGAGATGGCTAGATGATATTATAGAGACAATGGGCACAGAACTGAGTGAGTTGAGGAGGATGGTGGAGGACAGAAGTGTCTGGCGGACAGTGGTCCATGGGGTCGCGGAGGGTCGGAATCGACTGTGCGACTGAACAACAACAAAAAACTCTAACTAAATCTCCCATCTGGCTGCAATTAATCATTATTCTTCTTAACTAGCTAGTAGTCAAGAAAAGTAAATGTTCCAAGTTCTGGAAAAACAATGCTTACACTTGGTAGATGTTGATGCAGCCTGAAGTGTTGAGTGTAGCAGTTGCCATCTTGGTTAGAAAAGTTCTGGGATTCCAAAATAACTTTTCCAGGTCCTGTGAAAAAATAGACACTGACTAGAGACATGTACAGATTGTTCTTTTTGTTTCTGAAGTTGAGACAAATTTAGATTGCACACTCCATCTCAGATGCGCTGATTTGAAATAACAAACAGAGAGCCATGTGATCCTTACATAATACAAAAGCAGGGGCAAGGTGATATGTTTGTTGGATTACAGAAAAATGTCAACACAAATTTCTATAAAATTTTCATGATCTCTTCTCACGTATGTTTGGAGAGAGGGGGCTGTGTGCATAAATGGAGGGGTATATAGATATACCTGGTTTCCTGTGTTTGTAGAATGGGAGATAATAGCCAACCAACCGCTAATGTGATTCAGCCTCCTGTGGTTTTTCATTCTATGAATCAAGACCTGGGATGGATTTTTTTTTGTTCAGTCGCACAGTCGATTCTGACCCTCTGCAACCCCATGGACCACCATCCGTCAGGCACTCATGTCCTCCACCATCCCCCTCAACTCGCTCAGCTCTGTGCCCATTGTTTCTACAATACCATCTAGCCATCTCATCTTGGGCCGTCCCCTTCTTCTTTTGCCCTCCAGCCTTCCTAGCATCAAGGCTTTCTCAAGTGAATCCTCTCTTCTCATTTGATGTCCAGAGTACTTTAGCTTCATCTTTATTATTTGACCTTCTAAGGAGCAGTCAGGGGTGATTTCTTCTAAGATTGACCTATTTGTTCTCCTCGCTGTCCAGGGGACTCTCAAAACTCTCCTCCAACACCACATCTCAAAGGCGTCTATTCTTCTGCGCTCAGCTTTCCTAATGGTCCAGCTCTCACAACCATACATTGCCACAGGGAATACCATTGCTTTGACTATGCAAATTTTTGTTTGCAATGTGATGTTTCTACTTTTCACTATGATCCTCAGGTTTCTCATTGCTTGCCTCCCAAGAATCAGTCGCCTTTTTATTTCATGGCTGCAATCACCATCTGCAGTGATCTTTGATCCTAGGAAAGTAAAATCTGTCACTGCTTTTACTTCTTCCCCATCTATTTTCCAGGGACTGATAGGGCCTGTTGCCATTATCTTGGTTTTCTTGATATTGAGTCTCAAGCCAGCTTTTTCACTTTCTTCTTTCAACCTAATCAGGAGCCTCTTCAGGTCCTCCTCACTTTCTGCCATGAGGGTGGTATCATCTGCATATCTCAAATTGTTGATGTTTCTCCCAGCAATTTTGATCCCAACTTGTGATTTGTCCATCCCTGCATTGTGCATTATGTCCTCTGTGTATAAGTTGAATAACCAGGGTGACAAAATCTAGCCTTGTCTTACTCCTTTTCCTATTCCAAACCACTCCGTTATTCCATTTTCTGTCCTAACTGTTGCCTCTTGATTCATGTACAGATTTCTCATGAGGCCTATAAGGTGTTCCGGTATTTATTTATTTTATTTTTATTTTATTTTTTGGATTTCTATACCGCCTTACTTGGTGCGACCAACTCATTTTGTTGTGGTCGACACAGTCAAAAGCCTTAGTGTAATCAATGAAACAGAAGTAGACTTGTTTCTGATATTCCTTTGTTTTTTCCATGATCCATCTTATGTTGGCGATGTGGTCTCTAGTCCCCCTGCCTCTTCTGAAACCCACCTGCACTTCTGATAATTTTCTCTCCACATACTGTTGTAGTCTATCCTGTATTATCTTGAGCATCACCTTGCTAGTGTGTGGGATGAGCACAATTGTTCGATAATTTGAACATTCTTTGGCATTACCCTTTTTGGGGAGTGGAACATATACAGATCTTTTCCAATCCTGTGGCCATTGTTGTGTTTTCCAAATCTGCTGGCATATAGAATGCAATAATTTTATTCCATCATCTTTTAGGGCTTTGAAAAGTTCAACTTGGATACCATCAACTCCACTGGCTTTGTTGTTTGCAGTGTTTTTTAGGGCCTTTCTGACTTCACTCTTTAGGATGTCTGGCTCATGTTCAATGTTCTCATCATTGTGATTATCAGGGGTGTTGAGGTCCTTTTTGTAGAGTTCCTCTGTGTACTCTTTCCCTCTTTTCTTAATCTCTTCTGCATCTGCTAACTCCTTGCCATCTTTGTCTTTTATCATGGTCATTTTTGCTTTAAATGTTCCCTTGAGTTCCCCAATTTTTTTGAAAAGATTTCTAGTCCTACCCCTGATATTGTTTTCCTCTATTTCTTTGCACTGTTCATTCAGGTAGGTTTCCTTATCTCTCCTTGCTTTTCTTTGAAATTCTGTATTCAAGTGACTGTATTTTTTCCTTTCTCCTTGGCATTTTGCATTCCTTCTGTCCTCTGCTATTTTAAGAGCCTCATCGGACAACCACTTCGCTTTCTTACGCTTCTTTTCTTTTGGTATGGTTTTCCTTGCTGCCTCCTGCATGATGTCCCGCATCTCTGTCCATAATTCTTCTGGCACTCTGTCTATCTGGTCCAAACCATTAAATCTGTTCCACACCTCCACTGTGTATTCCCAAGGAATGTTGTCTAGGTCATATCTGTCTGGCCTAATTGTTTTTCCTATTTTCTTTAATCTAAGCCTGAATTTTGCAATCAGTAGGTTGTGATCTGAGCCACAGTCTGCTCCTGGTCTTGTTTTTGCTGACTGTATGGATATCTGCTATGTATTTTTGGAACCGTCATTTATAATTTTCTTGCATTATCCACAAGAAATTGGTACAAGGGGTCTTGAATCATGACAGCTCATGATGTAATGTTTGGGGTTTTTTAAGTGGTCATGTTGTTACAGTCTTGTTGTTACAGTCCCCTCAAGAATTGTTGCCTTGCCATGGTGAGGTTGCTTGTGTGGTTCAATAAGGCCACCCAAGTGGAGAACTCAGACTGAACACAGTCCACTGGGGAAGAAACTGGCAACCCACTCCAGTGTCCTTGCCAAGAGAACCCCATAGACAGTACTAGATATAAATAATAATAATAATAATAATAATAATAATAATAATAATAATAATAATAATAATAATAATAATAATAATAATAATAATAATAATAATAATAATAATAATAATAATAATAATAATAATAATAATAATAATAATAGATGACAGAGGAACCTGGCGTCCTGTGGTCCATGGGGTTGCAAAAGGTTGGACAACTAAACAACTTGTTCTTACATGCCTATTATTTTAATGAAATAATATTTGAAATTAGCCCATTTATGAGTAAACATGCATAGCTTGATAACAGCCTACAGATTAGCCTTCCTCTCCAGCCCTGCTTAGAGATGAAATTCAAGACCCTATTGGATTCAAAAGGCTTATGCTGTAAGAAAAGATGTGGGTACTTCTTACCATTTTGGATCATGTGATGCACTGCTCCTGCTAATACTGAACTTTGCTGTGCCTTTGCTGCACTAAAACGTCTTTCCCCACACCAGCATGTTCTCTCTGTGTATGTTTGTGCATGTTTTTAAGGGAAAGTCTTCAAAATGGGGTGTATTTTTATTAAAAAGAGAAAAAGCAAGTATAGTCCTCTTGAACTCATTTTGCTTGTGCGATTCAATATCATTCAAATGAGAATGATCTTCCCCATTTTTTTAAAGGCTTGCCCAATCCAGCTGTATATTTTATATGCTAATCTAAATTCTATTTTTGTTCCCCTTGGGTTTTTTTAAGTGATTATAATTGTTGCTCTTCAAAAGCTAAACAGATGATGATTGCTGCTTCAGGAATATACCAAAAAGAAACTGGCTTTCATTAAACCTGCTCATCCCCTTCATAATTATCCCTATTTTATCACGCAAAGAAGCAAAGGGAAAATGGCAAGCATAGTTCACTGAAGTCAGTTTGGTTACTGAAACACAGCTTTTATTGAGCTAACAGGAGGTGTCAAAGGAAGGTTTTTGGTGCAATTCAGGAGACAGAACTGTAGTCTATAGCCTAGTTACCTTTCCACTGGAAAGTATTCAGCAATCCCTGAATCAGCAAAGAATTGTAGGCCAACAAGGGATATGGCAGGACAGGCGCCCTTTTAACATCTCAGGGAGGGAGGGAAGGAAAGAAGGAGTGTTGAACCTACCCTAGCAACTCTATGTGTGTCAGTAGATGGCTATTTATCCACATTCTTCCCTGCCTGCTTGCCTGCTCTGCTGAAAGTTGTATTATAGTAAGCCACTTGCTGTGGGAATGAAAAGAGAGAGGAAAAATATCAGAGAAGGCTAAAGAAATTGACATAAGTTTTAGATAAAAGCAATCTTTGTGCACTTTATCACTTATCTGAAGTCTGATAGAATGCACGAGGTAGGCAGCCATCTTTCTTTTTCTCTGTTTCTCTCTAACATCATCATTGGAAGTGTCACTATAAAATGCCTATACTCATGGGCTAGAAGGGAGTGAGATGCTATTAAATCTTAATTTCTTGATCATAAGGCTCGCCCTCAGATATTTTGATACCTGAGGTAATACAGTAAATGCCTTCATCTCCACCCAAACATCAAGGTACTAGGCACTCAAAACCTACCAAAACATTTTGGCACCTGAGGTGGGAAATTGACAAAGGGCCTCTCCCTTTCCTTGAAGGTAAAGATATGACAATGATGGATTTAAGAAGCAGTGATTTATTGCCCTTTTGTGATATCTTAAGTCAACTACCTGAGGGAGCCAGCTTGCTCTACTTTGCAAGATTTTCTCTTCTCTCCAGCCATAGTCAACCCATCACCTCTCAAACACTGATTCCTATACCCAGCAACAAAGCTTGTTTTCTGACATGGAGAAGAATTGTGGTGATGAGGGATTCCAAATTCTGCACCTATGAGGCAGCTAAACAGGGACACTAGGAGAAGTGGTTGTTTTAAATTTAGGCCTGCAGTTCCCAAATGTGAGTCTCCAAAGGTTGTTGGACTTTGACTCCCAGACATTTCAGCCAATGTTGCTAACTCTGGGAGGTGTAGTTCAACAGCATCTGGAATTGAAGTTTGAAAACTCCTAATTTGGGACATGTGTGGCGAGGGACTGACTGACTTCTGTTTTTATCACAGTTGTGCTGAAGAGAATATTTGTGGAAAGAGCAGCACTGGGCAAAATACCCTCTTCTGTACATCAGCTAAACTGGTGGCTGTCCAAAAGCACTTAGTCATAGTGCCAGTTCAAGTCTTGATGAGACCACAGCTGTAGTGTTAGCTAGCAAACCTCTTTCTGTTTTGATGGGCCTCTGGAAGTAGACTTCCTTGGTGATAGCAGCAGGAAGCTAGCAGCTTCCATTTGAAACACCCAATAGAACTTCACCTGGAGCATTATGGGAAATTGAAAATGGTAGATTAAAGCCCAACTCATTTGATATGAAGGATCCAGGACAAATAGCAGCTTGCACAGTGGTGGCAGGTGTTGATGACAGATGAGAATCCCATGGAATTCAATGAGGTGTAAGGCTGCCAGGTCAGCAGAATCTCAAAACATGAGAGTGGAGGGCGAGTCCTAATAATGGCACAGTGGCAGGTCAGGTGAAGTTTGAAAGGGAAGCTACCAAAACAAACAAGTGTCTTTACACAGAGGCAGGGAGTTATGGAACCAGCTGGGAATGAGTGAAGATGTGTGGCCAGACTCTTCCCCTCTTCTTCAGACACACACATATGCAAAATCAGTTCCCCCTACCCAACATATAAGTCAGTACATTGGCTGATCAATGCTTTGGGAGATTGACTTTGGCTTCTGGGAATTGAAGTCGAAAAAACCAAAGGTTGGAAAACACTAGCCTACATTCTTTCAGCAATACTTGCCTGAGATTCATAATCAATTCTTAACCAAAAATAGAATAAAATAAATACACCCCAATTTGCAATTAAAATGAAACACAAGAACTTACTAAAACATTATTTGAAATTTTTAAAAAATCACAAGTTTTTTTTCTTCTCACAAAAATAAAATAAAAATGTAACACATTAAGAGGTAGCTGAAACAAGCATATCTAATTTGTAGGATTGTTCTACACTGCAAAGTCATGACCTCATTTGGTATTTCTTCACGGCTCTCTCACAGGAAGGGGGTAGCACAGATTTTTAAAATTGAATAATTTTAGACCCACATATAACTGAAACCATAGATATTGAACCTCTGCATGGGGGTATTTGTTATGAGTTTTCACAGACGTATTCTGACCAACCCTTGGGAAATTTGTGATCAGTGTTTCTAGCACAATTGATATTATTTTCTTTACATTTTATTCCCACCCTCCCACCCCTAGCTTGCAAACACTAACTAGGGTGCATATAAATCTGTCTCTTGAATATACTGTGAATTTGACAAGGAGAGCTGTGACTAGGAAATTCATGCCAAACAAAACAAATCACTAAACAAACAACTTTTTAAAAATTAAAAGTACTAGAAGATATATAGGATTATACCAGAAAAGAAATCCTGTGTCTCTCATATCTGATTCCCCAATAAAGATTGACAATCTGTGGCAACCCCTGTTGATATAATTGTGCAGCCCTGGAGTCCAGAATGACCACACTAAATGTTAAGCTTTTGTATGGAAAAAAATGAGGCTGCAATCCTACAGGCCATTCTTTCTCAGTTCTCTTAATACGTGGGTGTACAAATTCAGTCAGCTTTTACCAGTCAAGGCTGGTGCAGTTTGGGCTGTCAGTCTCCTGCTTGTTGTGAAAATACTCATGAAAGCCTGAGGAGGAGTATTCAGTCCAACCACTCAGTACAAATACCTGTTGAATATACCTATGTTCAATGCTGATTCTTTGGCATTTTGTTGTTTCTGACACCTTTCTCCTTCACGCTGCTGCAATGGCAGAAGACTGTGCCACTGTGGAAGTTCTAAATGTGCTGGTGGGATATCACTCATATTTGGTAGAATAGATAACTCATATTTGTGACAATAATTTTTTTAAAAACTACAGGACCTCTCTTCTTCAAGTTCCATATCCATTCTGGATATTGGCTATCATTGTGGTGATAGTCTTCCTGTTCTTAACTCCTTGGAATAGTTCTTCCGAGGACATGCCACACCAGTCTCTCAGGTTCTTCAGCCATGAAGTCCGTCTATGTCCAGGGCCTCTCTTCTGGGGATCTTTCCTTGCAGAGCGAATTGGAGTATTCTATATCTTATGTTGTCTCCCATGATATGGCCATGGTATTGGATCTTTCTTTGCTTAATGGTCTTAAAGAGTTCTTTTTCTTTATCCACCCAGCACAATACTTCCACATTAGTCACATGGTCAGCCCATGATATCCTTAGCAGCTCTCTGTAGATCCACATTTCAAAAGGTTTGATTTTCTTTTCAGAGGCTTTAGTCAATGTCCAACCTTCAACTCCATATAGCAACACTGGGAATGCAAAACATCTCGCTGTTCAGATCTTTGTAGTGAGAGTTAGATCTCTACTGCATAACAAATGTCACATCATAGGATCTCTCACATTTTTCTAATTAAATCAAACACATTTTTGCAGGGACCTGGATGCCTTCTGGTAAGCAAGGCCTGTCCAACATTTTCTTCCCCTGTTTAAATTCATTTTACATTACATGACATATTGGCTCTTTTTGCTGCCTCCCCCATTTGAAGAAGCCCTACTGTACATTCTAGACAAGTTACCTCATTGGGCACTGCCATTTATCTTACACCTTTCTTCTTCAGGCTGGCTAAGGCTGCATTACCTTTTCATAAGCCCAAGATTGCCTGTCAAGGAGATCTGTAAAAGCAGGGCTGTCAGCAGATTTTTTTTCCCTGGAAGACAAGCTATATTAGTTGTGTGACAAGGCTGGTCTACCATTTTGTAAAGGAAGGATTTATTCCTAGGCTGTGCTCCCTTGCATGGCAATAACTTCACCAGATCTGGACTGCTGCTTTGGGCGGAGGAGAAAAAAGCATGAATTTTACAAGATAACAGAGTTTGTCAGTAATTTAGACCAAAGGCACATGGCAGAGGGCAGTTTCCATCCTCTACCCCCATGGTTTTTCTAATGGATGTTTTTTTTTTTTTTTGGGGGGGGGGATCTCTCTCTCTCATTCTGGACCATTCACAACTTCTATGCACTGAATGACTCTTTGGCCATCTCACAACCACACCACACATGCCGCAGACTCATTTACAGTTGTCTTTCAGTTCATGTATCAAAACTACTATCCAGAGTCAGCAAAAGCCACTTTTTGAATGACTGGGGAAACATTTTTTAAGGACCACTGCAACACTGTTGCATTTTTTTTTCTATTGTGCTACTTAAAATTGTTTTAAGTGAGTGGGTCTTCATACAAGATTGTGTACTGAAGTTCATTTGAATTACTCATTTTAAATAATAATAATAATAATAATAATAATAATAATAATAATAATAATAATAATAATAATAATAATAATAATAATAATAATAATAATAATAATAATAATAATAATGTAAGCCACCTTAGGTCCCTGCATTGGGAGACAGTCAAGAATAAAGGTGTAAATACATAAACTCCCAGATTTTCCAAAGCCAGCTCTAAGGCTTTTCCAAGCTTTGTGAATGAATAAATGGAAATGTCCTTCTTCTCCAAAGGTGCTCAAAGTGAGGGAAGACAACATAGTGATGTTGTGAAATAATGGCTGAGATCCTGTTGTTTAATATAGTAAGTTGCAGATAAAGAAAGCCTATTGAATCACTGGTAAAGGTGGAAAGGAAAGGTGGAGGACGAAAGAAGAATGGAGTGGCCAAAAATGAGATGGCTAGATGGTAATGTAGATGCAATGGGCGTAGCTGGGTGGGCTGAGGAGGATGGTGGAGGACAGAAGTGCCTGGCGTGCAATGGTCCATAGGGTCGCAAATGGTTGGAATCAACTGTGTGACTGAACAACAACAACAAAACCAAAAATAACATCAATAATAAGAACACCCAAATAATATAAATAGGGATAACAACTTTTTTAGGAATTAAATGCGGTTGACTTCAGTAATTCTGGTGTGATTTTATATGAATACATTATGATGGGAAGCTGATAATTTGAAATAGGACAGTCAGATCAGGAATTGTTTCTTGGAGAGAGCAAAGTGCATGTAATATTTTATCTTGAAGAAAAATAATGCATTCTTGGTTGTAAATAAGTTATGTTTTGTCCAGTTTTTAATACCCTGCCCTTTACTATCACATACATTGTGGGTTTGAGTTTCGCATGCAAGAAAACTGACTGATTTTTAATAAAAAGAGGAATGATCCATAGAACTAAGGTTGCTGTGACCCTAGAAAAGAAGACACAAAGCAAATGCTACTACTGCACAATTATTGAAAAGGCTGTTAAGATAATTGCAACCCATTATAATCAATGAGTATGTTATTGCAGTTTCTGAGTATTATCCTGAACTGATTGTTTCAAAAGCCAAAAGGGAAGCTGATTGATGTTGGGAAGCAAAAGAAGCAGCCCATACATGCATTTTTTAAATTTTATTTTAGCATCAACCAAGAATGCATTAACTTCAGCCACAAAATTACTTAGCAATCTCAGAAGTAATTAGCTAAGGAAAAGTCCTACTGAACAAGACAATGCCTACTTTTCAGTAGACAGTTAAATAATTGTACTCTACATTTTTAGTTATACCAATGCTTACAGTAGGGCATGAACCCCATTGAATTCGGTGGGACTGTCATTTGAAGGAAACGTGTGTCATACAGGGCTGTACTGTTGTTTTGTCAGCAAGCATAGTGTAGTGAGACTGAGCTTATTTTAGTGCCTTTCGTAGAATGAATGTAATTAATGAGAGAGTGAAACAATCCAATGGCCTTAGTTTAAAATCCATGTCCCTCGATACTATATGCACATTTCCCTTGGAGCAAACCTCACCCAACACAAGGTAACCTAAATGAATTTGCTTAGAATCAAAGTGTGTATCAAAAAATACACTGGGAATAAAGAACATTTTCTACGGAGCCCCATTTGTATATTTTCTATGTGTTTCTAAACTTGCTTTATACTTATATACTACTGTCAGTGCAACCCCATACAAGTCTATTAAAAAACTAGCCCCAATGGGACTTTTAATGGGACTTTCTCCCAAACAAGTGTGGAATTTTAGACCCAAATGCCAGATGTGGGCTTTCTGGAATCACAATCTACAACCTGTGCATCCCTTAGATCAGTGTTTCTCACCCTTTCTGTTAAAACATGCCATAACCTTGAGCGTATCCTTTTGTATTTAGCTCCTCCTGCTACTGTACGGTAATCAAAGTAATCTCTGAAACCGAATGTGGCCTTTTGGGTTTCAAAACTATTTTCACCCTTGAAGTATAGGATTGCAGCCGGTATCCTGAGACCTACTTTGCTTTAGAATTGGAATGGCCTCTAAGTTTTCAGTCTGTTCTTATTGTTTGTGGTTGTGCTCCCCAGTCTGATCCAGCCAGTTCCCTAAGTAGGTTATTTCTGGCAGCCACTCTAGTGTTTAAGCAATGTTTTTTGTAGATCTAGGCTCAATCCAAATACTTTTTGGTAGTGCAAAATCTTACCTTCCCAGGAAACTAAGAGCTTCCTTTCTGTTTCTTAACTTAAAGGCACAGATCTTCAGGGTTTTTTTTAAAAAAAGTTTGGTTTCAGATGCTCATTTTTACAGTACAAGGAAATATCTGGTGCGTGAATTTATGTGTTCACATACATAAAACTTTTTGCCTACTTCTCATGAAAGTATACATGCACTGCCTTTTGTATAGTCTTGAAAAAGTATTTATGGTTATGACGATGATGCAGATGTCAATGAAATGCCACCATTACTGAAATACCATCTGAGTGAGCCCATAGTTTTTGATAAAACAACAAAAAGCAAAATAACCGGAATATTATGTGTTGTCTCCATAAGTGACATGAATTGCAGTCCTCAGCATATATACCGTATTTGAGCATAAATGACACTAAGTCTTATGGCTGTGCAAATTTTCTTTTCCATTCCCTCAAATATGCTATTAATCTATAGGTTAACCATAATTTAAGTTTGTTCGCAACATTTGGCTAAATACACTAATAGTTTTTCCTAGAACAGAACTATTGAAATCAATGAGATTAAAGTTATTTAAGACAAAACAGATCCAGTCATTTCAATAGGTCTCTTCTAGGTGTGACCCATATTGGATTTATTACATTGCCTGAATTCATTTGATATATATCGTTTTTCAGATGTTCATCTTCAATATGTGATTTTATTAGCTAAACATATAATGATAATGGTAATATAATGCTGACTGAATTGCTCAGTGGTTCAGGTAACTGGCTGCATAACCAGCAGTTTGGAGTTTGATTCCCCACTGTGTTTTCCAGAAGAAGAGCCAGTCTATGTAGCCAAGGGAAGCTCTATGGTCCCAGAGTGCCCTAAAAAAAGGGGGATCACTTTTGTGTATTCTCTGCTTAGAAAACCTGGAAAGGGTCACAATAAGTCAGATTTAAACTGATAGTACACAGTTATTATAATAATAAAATATAACTATACAATATATAATTTAAACATCGTAATACTGTAATTATATAATGCTATATTGTATAGCACTATTAAGAATACTAGTAACTGGTAATGGACAATAGCCATTATTTTTCAGCAATGTATTATTAGCAGAACAATTACTGGGGAAGAGCTATACTTTATTGCAGTGCATACTTCTTTCATCCTTAGTTAATTGTGTGAAAATATAAATCTCATGTTCCTAGAAGTACAATTCATTTCTAGCTTGTTTCATCTTTTCATAATGTAGGTGCAGGATATTCATTTGAGTAGCTAGCATTTCCCACCTTCCTGTTTTGCCAAATTTATAAAAACATTTAAGAGACATAGATTTTACTTGCTAAATTCTTCAGTATGGATTCTTATATTGTCTTGTAATGTTAATTAAATAATTATTGGCAAGAATTAATAGTGCTACGTATGAAAATAAATCATTGGAGTAATCTGTCACCTTCATATTGATAAAAAGTAATGGAGGTATTTTAAGTTTTTATATAAAGGTAGTAAAAGTAAAGGTCACCCTTGCTCAAAAACCAGTTATATCTGACTCTAGGGTTCAGTGCTCATCTCTGCTTATAACAAAAAATAAGTGCTGTCTGCATCTGCAAAGATTTCTGTGGTCATGTGGCAGGCATGACCAGACACCAGGGTGCACTGCTGTTTACCTTCCCACTGAAGTGATACCTATTTATCTACTTGCAATTTCTTGCTTTCAAACTGCTAGGTTGGCAGAAGCTGGGACAGAGACAGGAGCTCACTCCATCATGCACCACTCAGGTCTCAAACTGCTGACCTGCAACCTTAGAGTCATTAAGGTTAGCACCTTAACCACAGTCCCATTAGGGTACCATGTGATCTAGAGATGAAAAAGAATTTTATTGAATTCAATTTTCTCAGCAAAAAAAAATCAACTCTGCCTGAGACACATTGCAAGAAGAAATATACACAAATATATGTTTAAGGCTAATGGGAAATTTTGGAGGCATAAAGTGCACACAAAACAGTACTGGCGAGACTTCAATGGCTAAAATGTGTGCCATTTGGGGGTAAATACACACAAATATGGAAATTAGTGCAGTAGCAGTGGCAGCTGCTACTCGTATCCGAGACACATTCATCAACTGAGAAAATGGCTTCCAAGAAAAATGTTTGCATACATTTGGCAGAATATGTAAAATACACACATTAAGAAAAGACATAAAAAGAGATGGAGATTTCAGTGTAGGAAGACCTCTCACATTCTAATACAAAGAAAAGTCAGGTTGGGCTCTGGGACAAGCACCCAAATTACTGAGATATATTCATATCCTTAAGTTATCTTAGCACAAGTGTTCACTGTATTCTAAAGTCTATGTAAAGAAGAAAACAGTGGTATTTGTACTATACAAAACTAGAATGTTGTTCCCTCTAGCTTAGTATTGTCTGCCTTATAATGAAGGCTGATCTGTTAGGACAAACAGAACAGAGACCTTCATCAGTGGCTAGAAACAGTGGTAGAAGCCCCGCTTCTGTCTCCAGCAGCGAATCGGGTAGGATATTATAGAAGTAGGTAAACTTAAAATACCTGCATTACCTGCTGAACCAACATGACAGATTATTCTTTAACTCCTTAAATGTTAAGTTCTTGGATTGTGGTATTGCCAGGGAGAAGGAAGAGAATATAATCAGGATTAGTTAAGAGCACTTTTTGTTTTTAGCCTTTCTTCTGTTGGTCACCATATCCCACCAGTTCTGTTTAGCACAAGGCAAGCACCATTGCTACCTCACTAATAAGGATTTCAGGCAGCAGTCTTTTGTCTGGAGATGAACTTGGAGAGGAATCTTATTTTTCCAACGTTCTTGCTCTGCCACTGAGCTATAGCTGTTCAGAGCCTGGCCAAATCTACTTGAAAGAAACAACTGTTCCATTAAATTAGCAGGACAGGATGGGATAGAGCACTGTCTAAGCAAGTGAATTACACCCTTGTATTATACTCATTTGCAGTTAGCAATATAATTATTAAATAATGTAAATAAATACAGGTAAATGTTTGTTTTCAAGGTTGTACGCAGGATATAACCTTCCTCCTCTTCCTTTTCACTGCTAGTGGTTCAATCCTCCTGGTATCCTCCAGATAAGTATGAGCATAGCTCCCATAAGTCCTGATCACCATGGCCAACTTTCAAGGATAATTGGGAACATTATCCAAACCACCTGGAGGATATGAGGCTGGGGAAGGAGAAGGCATACTTGGAATGGGATGGTATCTGAGGAGAAAATAAGAGCTATTTTCAATATCCTTCTGGACTGTAATCCAAAGTGGCTGTTGCAGTTGCTTCTTCTTAATCTTTTCAAGGAAGAGAGCCATGCAAGTGGATCTAAAAACATAATATGACTTTACATCATAGGACTATACATTCCACCTGGAATGAATTCCCAAGTGAGATCTGTCAGGCAACCTCTCTTCAGACATTTAAGAAATTATTAAAGACCCATCTATTTAAAGAGGCCTTTGCTGAGTCGGGGGGGTGGGGAGAAGAGTAAAAGTAATGTGTTTTATGAATTCACCTCTAATCTAACTTTAGGATTAGATTTGATTATTACCCGCACAAGGGAAATCTGTCACCATCAAAATTTGTATAGATGTACATTATGATTATATCATTTGATGTTTGGAATCATTTGTCTTGCTTTATGACTCCTTTATTGTAAACTACCGTGAGTGGTATCCAGCACTTAATCTGGCAGTATAGAAATACAATAAACAAGCAAGCAAGCTATTCATTGTGAATGGCAATGATGACTATATTACAGAGAAGTAATAGAACCACATGCTGTACCTGGATATGAGCTTGCTGTCAATTATATCAGTGGCTCCCAAATACGAAGCAACACTTTTAGTCTTATGCACAACAAAGCCAAGCCCTTCCGATCATCCCACTTCTTTGTAGTTCATCATCCCCAAAAATAATCTCAGGTGGAACCACTGAAAGAGCCTCTTCAGTGGGTTCACCCAGAATTAAGAAATATCTTCTGGAAGAGATGGTTCTATTCTGTCATTGATGGTCTCCCTTGAAGAAGGCTTTGAGGTCAAACATATTGTTTATCTCCCATATTAATCTCTTTATAGTTTGCTTTGTTCAGATTGCTCTAGTCAAGCGTATGTGTTCTGATGGTTTTAATAATTTCATCACATTTCTGTGAATTTACTTTGGTTTGTAGCCTTGAACTCTTTCTGGATGAAAGTATTGGATACAAATACAGTACCCCGACTTACAAATGCCCTGAATTACATGAAATTCGACTTACATAATGATTTTGTGCTAAAACCATGTCCTGATTTACATAAATGTCCCCATTTACATAAATTTAAGTAACACGGTTTCCTGTGGGTTTGCTTCGAGTTGCATTAAAAAAAATCATTTTTCCTATGGGTTTGCTTTGAATTACATAAAAAACCAATTTAAGCAAAAGCCTACAGAACAGACTTTCTACGTAAGTAGGGGGTTTACTGTATTTGAAATAAATGTAGAAAAAAAACATAAACTCTCAATCTACAGAGCACCTATAGTTAATTACTTAGAAATTTAATATAACTGAAGGAGTTCAGAAATACTAAGAAATCCCAGGTTTTGCTAGCCATCTTCCACTCTTCTCCACAGTACTTTCTGGTTCAGGTGAATCCTGCTGCCTCCACAAAGCCATCTCTCATGAACCCATACAACCCCCTGTAAAGTAAAACCTGTTACCATCCCCACATTATATCACAGGGACTACCCCATATTTTAGGAAAGTGGGTTAAGATGCTGATGACTGAGATTTGGGCTGGGAGAACTTTGTCTTCACTGTCCCACCACTGCCCCCACTCCCCAAAGACTTTGCATAAGAAACCAAGTCTTATTTCAACAGGAGCCCTTTTCGTTCCTGAAGCAAGGAATAGCTGAGCCACTGACACCATTAGCCTCCTGGATTTGTTGCTTACACAAACATATGGCTCATTTTTCTTACCACCAATCCAGTAATTATTCCAAAGCTCATTAGTCAGGCTCTCCCTCCCCTCTTTCAGAGATGACTTTGCTAATTTATGATCCCTAAGGGACTTGAGTGTGTGTGTATGTGTGTTTCTGTGAGTGTGTGTATGTGGGTGAGTACAAAGAAGGAACCATCTCCTTCCGATGTGTATTTTGTGAGCCTCCTTTATTTATGTAGATTACAAAATGCTCTTTAATTTGTCTTTTAAAGAAGTGATATATGCAAGGACTTCCAGCTCAGATGAATTTTGTTCCAACTTAAAAGTGCCTTTTCTCCAGCATGAATAGTAAAAAAAAAAAAACACACTCAAATGAGACAAGTGTCATTTAAGGACCCAAACCACAGACATGATTTTTTCTTCATGCCTTTCCTTTCTATAAAACAACACCGACCATCTACTTGGGAGTAAGACCATTATGTTGGATATGTTCTAAGCCTCCCTTTGTTTCCAAGGAAGGTGGTTGTGGCAGCTTCTTCCAGCATGGGTGTCCAGATTACAATTCTCATCAACCACAGGCAACATAGCCTATGGTCAAGGATGATAGAAGTTGTAGTCCAGGACATTTTGGAGACTAGTAAATTAGGGAAGACTGAGCTGGAGGATTGGAGTGGAGATTAAGGCCATCCTCCCCTTTCCCCCCTTGCTAAATAAGCATTTGGAAGATCACACTTTGACTTTACCCTACTAGCAACAAGCTGTTTGCTTTCCCTTCCTGCCTGGCTATCCAGGATTTCAATTTCTTAATTTGTAGAGTGGCTTTTAACAATAATATTAAGGTTTTTTTTGGGGGGGGGGGGGAGGAAATAATCCAACCACAGAGAAGGGATAGGGATCGGCAGTTGCTGGTCTCTTTGCCTTATCCAAACATTGGTCTTATCTCAGAGTTTTTTGGCAAGAACAAACATTCTTGAGGGGTAGCAAGAGCAAAACCAAATTAGAAGATGGAGGAAGGAGCTCACTGGATATGGAACAACGTTAAAGAAGGATATGTCTGAGGAACTCAACCTCTTCTACTTCTCTTGGAGGACTCTGAATAGGCTGAGAGTTGGAGTCCCTAAGTCTAAGACCAACATGCTCAAGAGGGGGTTGCTGGCAGACAACAGCACACGTTGTGAATGTGGAGAGATATAACATTCAGTTCATTTACTGGTCTGCCAAATACTGTAGTACCAGGGACACCGGTGAGGACTTAACTTTGGCCAACGACAAAGCCAAGAAAGTGGCTTCATTTTGGCAGTCCAGGGTTAGGAAGGAAAAATCTCAGAGCTAAAGTTTGGCGTGCCTGGCAAGCGTCGTCTCACCTCTCTCCCCCCCCCCCCCCCAACGCCCCTGTCCCGCCGGGGTCTCGTACCCGCTCCCCATTCAGGCGATTATCTGCCGAAGACCTCGCCAGCATCGTCGCTTGCTCTGCAGCGCGCTGATAAGGCAGCTGCTTCGCTCGCTGCCGCGTCTCTGCGGACCTCGGTCTGTCTCTGGGCACCGACCAGGGCTTTGTTTTCCCCTGGCCTGGCGCTGGCGCTTTTCTCTGCGGTGCGGCCGTTTCATCTAAACACACAATAGGTGGGGGATCAGAAAGGAGAAAGAGAGGAAAGGAGTCCTCGGGAAATGATCCTCTGGCAGATACAGGCAGGGTCCTTATAGATCAGGGGTGCCCAAACTATGACCCAGGGGCAAGATCTGGCCCCTGATGCCATTTCATCTGGCCCACAAAGCCCTCGTCGCTCCCAGAAGCGGAAGTAAAATCGCACCCATATGGCCCACGAAGCCATCATCGCTCCCGGAAGCGGAAGTAAAAAATGCGCCCGTATGGGTACGTTTTACTTCCGGGAGCGATGATGGCTTCGTGGGCTGGATGAATTGGTGTCAGGGGCCGGATCCAGCCCCCAGGCCATAGTGACCAGCCCCCTGAACCATGTGACTGGCCCACAGCCCAAAAAGTTTGGGCACCCCTGTTTTGGATATAAGGCAACTTGTCCCCAAGTCTAAGAGAAGGGGAAGAGAGAAATAGCCATCAAGCTCCCCCCTCCACACACACACACACACACACACACACACACACACACACACACACACACACACACACACACACACACACACACACACACACACACACACACACACACACACACACACACACACACACACACACACACACACACACACAGCCATTTCTCCTGGTCTCTGCCCCCTCCCCCCACTTTTTATCCTAGCAAATGGGCGAGGGATAACGAGTTCTTGTAGAGAGAGCAAGCAGATGGCTTCCTCCAATCTCAATCCAAATATAGATCATTTATCTTCCCTTTCAAGAAGTTAGGGGGTCGCGGGTGTCTCTGCCGGGAAAGACTAATTTTTAAAAGCTCCCTCCGCCCCCATCCTTTCTCTTTCTTTCCCTTTCCCTTTCTTCCCCTCCACCCCTTCTTTGTGTTGGCTCATCATTTGAGAAGAGAAGGGGGTGAGTGCAGGCAAGATTCATTAAGATGACCACGTCGTGTCTGTGTGTCTCTGTTTCAATTGTTTTTTTTTCTTTTTTTGCTTCAACCATGGAAGAAGGAATTATTGGGACCCCTTACAAACTCCCTGAACTGGTTTTCTTTCGCGACTCTTCCACTCCGAGGGAAAGTCCCACTGAGTTTCAATCGGACTTTATTTTTAGAGAAAAGGTCTGTAAAACTGTCGCTTTGGGTTTGCAGCAGAGTTTTCTCCTGAGGAAACCTACATAGAATCCCAGGGTTCTGGTGTGTTTGTAAATACAGGTTCCTGGTTTAACTTCTATTCTTTTTGCTGTACTGTACTATGCTGGTCTTGGACCTTAATAAAGATTGATTGTGAGACTCCTGGTTAGGTGGGTGGGTAAGGGTGGGGGTGGGGGATGCATCGGTTTAAAAAGGGACATCCGAGGAAGCAAGTCTCCGGCTAAGTTTCAGGCCCGTCCAGGCATTATTTGACAGGAAAAGATGAGAAAGGGAGAAAATCCCATCCCCATCTCTTGAGTGGTGGGTTGAGCAAGCAGCCGCCTGACAAAGCTATTCCCAGATAGGCTGCGCTGGGCTTGATTCCTTTCTCCTTGGGATACGTGTGGCATCCTTGTCAGAGCGTCAGGGAACAGATCCAGTAAACATGATCAGTAAAAAGAGATCCTTTCCGAAAGAAGCCACTTTCCAAGCCCGATTTTTCCACGCACACACAACGTCACGCAGGGTCAGCGCCACCGTTCTCCTTCAGTTCACATACTTTCCTAACAGCACAGACCCCTATTAGATAAATATTAGGTATTTTATTCGTGCCTTCGCCCTTCTCTGTGTGATCGACACCGAGTGGGCTTCTTGTCTATTTCCACTTGTTTTCCTCTCCTTTCCTTCCACCCCCCCCCCAAGTGATGGACCTGATCGCCGTTGTCACACAATAGCATGTGAAAAGGTATTTGAAAGAAGCAAACAAACAGGTGGCTGGAGCTTAATTCTTAGCACCTTTTAAAAAACACACCCTTTGTGCGACTTTTTTAGGGCCCGACCTTTGGTGAAAGAAAGCTACAGAGGGATTTGTCTGGGAAATGGGAGATGCGGAGGAGTTGAGTGCCTCTGTCCAGAGTGCTGAAATGTCCCTCGCTTTAGAGATGGGCGCTTTTGATTATTTTAGAAATCTTGAAATGTGTTTGATTGGCTTCCCACCAGTCCCCCAAAAAGGTACTAAATCCAGCGTGCTGGATAGCACTTGGATATTGCAACCAGAATAATGGTTTTATTGGACTTGCATGTAAGCTACCTCAGATGTTTTTGATTGTTGTTTTTTAGCTTGGTGCATCCTGGCTGTTATCTTGTAACACAGGGGAGAAATTAGTGTAAACCACCTTGTTCAGTGTACCAAGGAGAGCATCGAGAAAGTACTATTACTCCCCCCAGTCCTGAAGATGAAACATAAAGGCATATGTTTACGTTTTCTTTTGTTACTGTGGTCTTAGCTAAATGTGGAAAGACACGATCAATTCCTCCCTGCGTGTGTAAATAACTCTTATGTTCGAAAGGGGATTTCTTGGGGACAGAGACTTGGAGGAAAAGGCCTCCCATTTTTGAAAAGGACAAGAGAACCTTAGAGGCGTCTTTGCTTGTAACAACTCCTTTAAAGTTACCCGGGGAGCCCATGCTAAACACCCATCCTGTCATTTTACCAGTTGTGGGTCCTGATTAATTTCATTAGCTACTATGTGAAATATGTTTATTCTGCCTTTCTGTTTTCTGTCAATTTTTTTGTCTCATTTATTCGTTGGAAAATGTTGACAAAATTTCATTTCTAAAGCTTCTCCCTCTTCTCCGGAAAGAGAAAAGGGATAAGGACATGGAGGAGAGGTTGTGTGCTTGTGTGATTTTGTTTGAGTTCCTAGTTTCTCACTTTTTGCTGCTGCTACGAGGTTGTCACACTTGTTAGGATGTCACCGAAATAATTACAACTTGAACTGCAACAAGTAGCAAGAAAGTTCTCCTGGGCTTTGCCTATCAAGAGGGGAAGGTATCAAAGATGCTCACCTTCTTTCCTCTTTATACCTTTGCCTTCAAACACCAATTTGTTGCACAATGATCTGGCTTGGTCAAAGAGGTTAAGGAGGAGAGTGTCTATATTGCTCTCCTGATGTGCAAAAACACGTAGGATTTTTGTTCTAATGGCATCGGGAAGCATAGGCGGGTGGCTAACTTTGTAGCATAATTAGGGGAACTCCATACTCATCCTTTCAGGCAGAATCAGCGAGCGCTTGGTTATGGAGCTCCCTTGGAGTGGGTGTGATTTGAAAGTAAGCTATAGCCAAGACTTGCCAGGGAATTGTGTCCAGTTATAGAGAGCCTCTCCCTCCTCCGATTTGCAAAACTCTTTAGGGGTTTTTTAGGAGGAGGAAGGTTGGGGGAGAATCTACTTCATCCCAGACACCCCAGGGGAATTCAGCGCTGAGTAGATTAGTTCTAAAACAGGACATAATTCAGTACAACTTTTGCCCAGTGGGAAAGGTTCGCTGTGGAAGGAGATGGCTGCAGTTCTCTCTCTCTCTCTCACACACACACACACGTTCCTCGTGTGTCTTGTGACGTCTTGAATACAGGGATAATAGGGTTCAAATGGTAAAATATCCGAAGACTCTCCCATCCTTGCCATTCACCATCCACCATCCAAGGTGGACTCCCCGGAAACACACGTTGGCATATGGCGCCCCTTTTCCAAGGCTGTTGCCTGCCTGCCTTGTCTTGCCTAACTGCAGAAGTCCAGTTGCACTGAAAGATGATCGAAGGGGAAATCATTATTTTGAAGGACACATCCTGTTGGATTTTTGTAATGAGAAACACAGTGGTTTCCTCCACTCTTTATCCGTAGTGTAGGAAGTGCTGGTGTGTGTGTGTGTGTGTGTGTGTGTGTGTGTGTGTGTGTGTGTGTGTGTGTGTGTGTGTGTGTGTGTGTGTGTGTGTGTAAAACAAGTTGGTGTGCAGAGGAAGGACACAGAAGGGCAAAGTGATGAAAAAGCCTATGTGGCATGTATACACACACCACAATATATATAAATAAGCAAATCCTCCTCAAACATAATTAAGTAGTGGGAACAATTCGGGAGGGGGGCTGTGCTTCCTCTCTCCGCCCCATCACACGTCCTCACTGAAGCTCTCCCTCACACGGCCAACAGGCAAACATCAAGGGAAGCATCGAGCATGATGTGTTGGGTCACCCCCCCAACCCAACTTTCATTAGGAGTAACTAAAGGGTGACTGGAGATGAAGAGCAAATCCCTGAAAGCAGCATCACTCAAGAATGCGAAAGCTCAGGACCTTCTTGACTAAAAAAGAAGAGAGGGACATGCATCCAACAAATAAATACATAAATTAATTAATTAAGTTTAGGGGTGGTGGAGGAGATGGCGACACATCACCAATAATCCTTCTATCTTTTGCTGTACGTGTGTGTGTAGTTGTCTTGGAAGAGACCACATTTTATGGACTGTGTCTGGCTAGGAGAGAAAGAAAGAGACCCTAACTCACTTCTTGTTTAGAAGGTAGCTCACATTTCTCTCTATCGTCCCCTTTCCTTGGCTCATCTCTCGCCTCCTCTTCCCTTTCCTCCCTTCTGCCCTACATAAAGCATCGCGCTGTCTCGTGTAGGAGGCAAAGGTTGCTTAAGACCAAAAAAAACGTTGTGGCACTTTAAAGACGACCTGCTGTGTCTTAATGTTAGCTTTCGTGGATCAAGTCCACTTCGTCAGATAACGCTCTCTGAAATGCTTGAAACACAGACTCACACCGCTCCCACTTCAAAGGTTCCAGCAGGTTTCCTATGGCTTTGCGTTTGTCTGGTTCAGAGTCGCCCCCCCCCCTTCCCAAGAAAGAAAGCGGGGAGAGGGAAGGAGGGAAAGGACAAACGACCGAGCAGAAAACTTCCCCACCAGCCGCATCCTAAGCAGGGCCGTAGCCAGGGGGTGGGGGTGGGGGCTAAGCCCCCCCCAATCTAGAATCCTAGATCCTAAGCCCATCTCCATGCACCGCACCTCGAGTCCCTTTTCTCTGCCTGCCTCCCTTGCCCTGCGCCGAGTTTACAATACATATAGTAGAACCTAGCTCCGCGCAACGCACCCTCCAATGGTGGTGGTGGTGCTGGGGGGCGCCGACTTTCCATCGAGCCTCTTGCCGGAGTGACAGAGCGCGCGAGCCAATCGGAGGGGGGCGATCCTCCGCGGGGTGGGGCCAGCCGCGGGCGGGGGAGCCAATCGGAAGGGAAAGGGAATCCGGCGGCGAGCAGGTTCGGTATGCTTCCGCGCGTGGCGCTGGGGAGAAGGTGGGAGCGCCCGGCGTAACGTAGGGCTGCAGAGCGAGAGCGCTGGAGAGAGAGAGAGAGAGAGAGAGCCATTCTCGTGCGCGCGCACGCGCGCAGCCCTTCGTGCGGAAGCAGAGGCGCGCCGGGTGATCCGGTCCCTATAAATCTAGGCTCCGGTCCGCCTCCCATTTAAGGCGTCCTCCCCCCCCCCCACCTCCCTCGTGCCTGCCCTCAGTTAAGAGATGCTGCAGCAGCTTCCTTCGGCAGGGAGCTGCTAGGAAGGAGGCAGAGAGAGAGAGAGAGAGAACACGAGCGAGCGAGAGGGAGGCTTTCTTTTAAGAAATCCCTCCTTTTCATCCCTTCTTTCCTTTGTTCCTACCTTTTTTTTTTAATTTCTCCTCCCCTCCCCCTTTTTTTTGTTTAGTTGTGTTTGTAACGAAAGAACAGCCCGTCTTGCCACGCTCTTTTTTTTTTAAAAAAAGTTTCCCCCTTTTTCTTTTCCAACCCCCCCTCCCTCTCTCCCAATTTCTTTTTCTTATTGTGGAAGAAAAGAAAAACAGCTTTGCTTTTTTATTTATTTTCCTCCATTTTTTTTAAAAAAAACATTTTCTTCGATTGACAACTGTCCCAAAAATTTAGGGTCGGGGTGTTGTCTTGAGACCTAACTCCGCTTTCTTGGGAGAACCTTACATCGGTTACCTTTTTTTAATAGAAAAAACCTGAAGCTATAAAAGGTAAGTCTTTTTTTTAAAAAAAATGCTCTATGTTTATCGTTTAATGTCACTATAGCTGTTCGGCCGTCTGCCTTGCCTACAGAAAGGCTTAAGAGTGCATGTGTGTATACAATTAAGTTTATCCCACACGCTTCTGCTTTGGTTTTCAGCAGTTCGTGTCCTTTGCCTCGGGCTCGTAAGGTTAGGGACCCATCTGTGATTAGAAATACCTGGGATGGAAGAGAACAGCGGTTGGTGACGGTATACCTTTAAAAAGACATTTTATTTGTATTTAGGCAATGAAAGGCGCCTGGGCAAGTAATGTGTTAGCTAGCTGGGGGTGTAAAGTTCATCACCAATGGGGGGAAAAAAAGCCCCCCACACTAAACCCCAGCCCGTGGCAGTGAAATGGGTTTCCGCGCCTTGGAAAGCACCCAGTCCGCTCGGGCTTGAGGGATGAATGGATGGCATGAGTATCGCTTTGAAGAGCTTAAACCGGCATTTGCAGATCAGAAGGGATAAGCTCCCCACTCTAATTGCATTAGCCAAATAGCATTTGGTGGCTTGGGAAGGAGAAAGGGGGGGGGCGATGCAAGGCGAGCGTTGGCAGAAGCCATGCCTTGGAAGCCTAGCGTGTGTTTCCCAGGCAGAGCGGAGGACTCCAGGTATGCCAGAAGACACACATATTCCTGGGTGTGTGTGGTTTTCCCGGGGAGGGCGAGGCGAGGGATCCGGCGCCTTGAGCAACCGTTCCGTGGAAACGATCGAGGGAGGGAGGGAGGGATCGGCTTTCGTATCCGGGAGACACGGTTTTCTTTGTTCTGAGCAAGCGATGAGGGGTGGGTGGGTTTGGAAAGGCTTCAGGTCTGGCTATTGCCGAAAGGGAGTCTACCTGCCCGAGGCGAAAGAGCAGCACCAGCGCCTGCCCTTAAGCCGCTGTCCTTGGTGCTGATCGGCGGCTGCTAGGTTCAAGCCCAGCGAGAAGAAAGCGAAAACCCGTAGAATCAGCCCCAACGACGAGACGGTCCTCCCACAGCCCCCCCCCCCTCCTATTGTGAAACTGACACCATGCTGAGAGACGGGGGAAGGCGGCGAGGCGTTTCTCCTCGCCCGGATCCATCTATTTTCTTTTTGTCTGGTGTCAGCATTTAAAGCATCATCGCGTCCTTTTGTTTAATAAAGGACGCACACACGCACGCACACACACTGTCGTTCTCTTTAATTCTGGTCGTCAGAAGTTGGTTGCAAAAGAGACGACGAAGGGGTGATGATATAGACGGGGTATTTGAAGAGATCCCCCCCCCCCTAAAAAAAAACAACCCTCCTCTTTTTTCTTGGGCTCAAATCGGCTGCCCGAGCTCCACGTTTCTGCTTTTTCTAAAGATCGGTTCGGGTTTGGCTTTGGTAGCTTTCTGAATGCACTGCACGTTACTAGGGTCCCCCCCCTCCCCTCAATTTCGCGTTCAAAGAGAAAAGGCACCTCGCCGGTGGCAAATGGGTAGCCCGGGCTCCGTCTTTCCTCTGGGCTTTCCTCCAGCCATTGGAAAGGAAGAGGCTGGTGGGTGGGAGAAGAATGAAGGAAAATCAGGACCGAGGGGCTTCCATTGAATTGAGTCTTGCAGGTTTTACTCTGGCTGCCTTTTGGGCTGAGAAGAAGGGCGTTATGCCCCCCTCCAACCCCCGGAGAGATTCAGTGCTATCTATTTCTGGAGACCCGGCGGTCGTTTGCCAGCCTAAGCAAGCCAACGCGCCTCTTGGGTGCCCAGATGTGTATAACGCCCCAAGGTGATCTGTTGGCACTGCCTCGCTATCCCAACGCATTCAGTCCGGGTGGCAGGCTGCAAAATTTGGTTTAGAGAAGACTTTAGTAGATAGGAAAAATTTTACAGCCCTGTAGTGGAGTGGGAGTGTTGTAAAAGAAGGGCCTGTCCGCCATTCAGACTGGACAAAAGGGAACTGCGGGAGGCGGTTGTGGCGACGGAGCTGTCTCGGCTCCGTCCTAGAGGGAGGGGGTAACAATTAGTAATAGCAATTACATTTATATACCGCCCCATAGCGCTTAGTGCACCCTCTAGACGATTGACAGGTAATTTGCATTTTGTCTGCAACACGCTGAGTATTTATTTTACCGACCTCGGAAGGATGGAAGGCTGAATCAGCCTTGAGCCTGATCAGCATCAAACTCACAACCTTTTGGCTGCAGTAGAGCAGTTTAACCACTGCGCCACCAGGGCTCTGAGAGCAAGGCAGTGGGGAGCCCCAGCAGGGGTTAGTAGGAACCAGTCTCCCAACTCTCCTTAGGTTAGGAGAAAAGTAGGGGATGAAATGTTTAGTTCAAATACACTATTCTGGTGCTTAAAAAAATAATAATATTCTGCACCCAGGAGGAAAGAACGAGGAAAATATTGTACGTGTTTTCCTGCTAGGTGAACCTGAGGCCCTTGGGTGCCCTTCCCTTCCCTCCAGTACTAGGGCCGAGGTAGAAGGAGCCTTTGATGCTATTCAATGGGTGATGGTGCTGAGCCCCGTAGCTGGCTTGCCCTTAAACTGAGCGCAGCTTTGGGGAGGGGGACACGTAGAGTTCTCAAGGGCACCTTGTCTGAGCCGATCCCTCATTTTTAGTCATCCCGGAGGTCGTTACTTTAGCGTGAGCCTCTCTGCCTCAGCCTGCAGGTGTCCGCGATCAACCCAGGAAGAGCCAAGACTCAGGAGAAGGCCAGGTGTGAGCCCTTCTGCCTTAGTGGAATGCTGAAGGTCACACAGATGGTTTGATGTAGCTGGAAGTCAGCTTGACCGGGAGGGGTGGGGAGACACGTAGTGTGGCCTCGTGGACAAGATTTAGATGGCAATGTGCCTGCCAGGGGAGAATATTCCGGTTACTGCATACCATTCCTTGCACAAGCTGTTTCTGTGAATCCACCTGTGTGCTCTTAATTCCCATCATAATGCCAGAGATGTATTTTTTTAAAAAAATAATTAGACTGGCTTCTGGATCATCAATCGCTGTTTGAGCTGGCCTGGCTGTTTTTTCGCATATTTAGGCCACTGACCCCAAAGGAAGCTAACCAGCCAGGGGCAAGATGGATTCCAGGCTGCTTCCTTGAGAAGGGAGTTAACACCAGCACAACTTAGCAGGGTCTTCTTTCTGAATGGGTGGGACTTTGTTGGCCTGCGAGTGGCAGACAGAGCATGCACACACACAGGGTGTGGTGCTAATTAGTCCAAATTAAGAGAACTGACCAGTATGGCATGTCTCCTATGGACTGGGCCTCCAACGCCCTTGAAAAACAGAGTGCGCTTTCAGACGTCCTTTGCAGCTCCTTAGGAGACACTGCTGAGAAAATGGGCAAGAATAACCAGACCAAAATCACAGCTATCCTGAAAGCACTTAAACCTTATTGATGCTGGTGGGGTTTGGGGCCAGCAGCAACCCTTACCCGGCTCTCTCCTTCACATCAGTAAATCTTGGCAATGACAGGTGGCTTAAGTGTTTCATGGACAAGAGCCATGAACGATTTCTTTCACGTTCTTCCATAGTCTTTCATTAATCTTTAATGAGCTGCTCTGCTGAGTTAAGAGGCTTTATGGATTGCAGCCAAAAAAAAAAAGTGTTAATTTCAATCAGTTCATTCTGAAGTAAATTCAGTGAATTTACACTCTTCTCCTTGTTTTGCTTCCACTTTTTATATATATCCTTTAAGTTCTCCTTGAATTCAGTGGGACTTACTCCCAAATTAAATGAATGGGATAGCAGTTAAGTCTGATTTTTTTTTGTTCTAAATCTTCAGGAAACATCCAGCTCAATTACATTATATTTTACTCAGAAATACCTTTTTTGCTAGATGTGTGTAATCCCATTAGGTTCAAAAAGTATAAGTTTCTGATTTGTATTGTATTCTGGCTGCAATCCTATGTAATTTGGAGTGAGACACCAATGTCTCTCCACATGTTTATTAGATTACAATTCCCATGATTCTTGGCTATGACGAATGAAAGTTGCAGTGCAACACTCTCTAGGTCTAGAGATCAGTGGTTCCCAACCTATGTTTGGCCATGCCTCACCTAAGCATCTCTAAAATCCTGTCACCGCCCCCCCCATATAATTCTTATTATTCAAAAAAATAAACTCCTATTCACACTGAGGAAGCCTAAAGGTCATTCACTGTTAATAACTCATTCCCGACTCCCCCCCCCCTAAAAATCAAATCGCCCCACTGTGGCAATTGTCCCCAGTAAACATGGCTCTAGTGTTTCCCATCCCATGCTAAGTAGAACATTAACAGTTATGTCCAAGTACATGCTCATAGGCTCAGACTCCAAGTTTGGGATCCCAGCACAATGGCTCCAACTTCTTTCATTTTCTTTTACGCTAGTTTTAAATAAGCCCCAGTATGAAGTGTGTTTATTAGTGCAGCATTTCTTTCAAGTAGTTCCAATTGAAATGTGAGAAACAAGGTGCCTGATTTCCAAACGCACCTGAATATGATCCATCTAAGTCACCCTATTATTTTCACTGGGATTCACTTTCTTGTGAGCATGGATAGTGGTGGAACCCTAGCAGTAAGTAGCGTCACAAGCCTGTTTGCCAACCATTCCAAAGTACGGCAACAACAATATTGTCAATTTGGTTCAAATTATGGTGATACTTTCCAGGGTTGTCTAGGTAGAAAGCGATTGGTTTGCCATTCTCTTCTTCTAGGAACACTCTGAGACTATATAGCTTGCTGCCCATGCCATATATTAAACTGCCCTGAGTGGTGGGCGCATCAAAAGGGCGGGGTATAAATGTGAACAAGTAAGTAAGTAAAGCTAAGGACGTATAAAATCCTATCTTTAAGGTTGTACGTTGTAAGGACAGAATTAAAATGTCTAAGACGTTAAATGTCTTGCGCCCCCATCCAAAGAAATCAACACTAGGTCACCTCCACAACCTGTCTTTGGAATTCCAATTGATAGGGAGGCGGGGCAATCACTTTGATCTCGCCTGCCCCGCCCCCTCGTAGTGTCCGCGCAGGCGCATTTTGGGTTGCACCCGGTCGGAGGTGTGGGAGGGGGGGGGCGACTCTCTCCATTTTTTTTCCCGCCAGTTCCCGTCGCCTCCTGGGTGCGGAAAGGGCCGCCCTTGGGAGTGTTCGAGTCCTAAGCGCGCAAGACGCCTGAGGTCAGGTGGAACGGGATGGGTGGCGGTTTTTGGGGGGGTATTGCAAAGTTAGCAATGCTTCATTTAGGCTGCTTTCAAGAGAGGGTCTCCAGGTTTCTTAAATGCCCCATTGTTTCCATTGCAAAGTTAGCAATGCTTCATTTAGGCTGCTTTCAAGAGAGGGTCTCTAGGTTTCTTAAACGCCCCATTGTTTCCCTTTGGACTGCACTTTCTAGGTTCTTGGTCGTGCATTTAATATGATGCTCTTTTTATTGGTACCAACACTCTGTTGCAAAGGATAGAAAATGCGGCGTACGCTGCTCCCATGTGGGATTTCTTTTTTTTACTCACGAGAAAGCCTTACTAAGGTTCAGGGACTTTTCCCAAGTCCTGGGCGTTTGCAGCTTTGAGCCGAAGCTCAATGCAAAGCCATTTTTTGAAGCGGTCGCCGCGTTAGTCTGCAAGCATCTGAGTAATATCTGATATTACTCTCGGATAAACCTACTCAGAGTAAGCCTTGCTCCAGCGGTTTGGGGCGGGGGCGCGGATGTGCCATGTGCCTCTTTGGGTCGCTTCCCAGGTGCGGCAACCCGGAGGAGGTGGAGGGGCGAGCTTTGCAAAGCGGTTTTCCGTTGCCACCCGCACCACCTCCATGGAGTCCCCGGTGGGGATTCGAGCCGGGTGTCCTGAAGCGCCGCGCGTCATTCTACGCTCCGCTGCTAAGCCTGCCCGACTAATACCAGGGTTTAGTTCCCTATAACTCATAAGGATGAGTTCTTGGGGGGGGGGGGGGATAGTTACTAGTTTAGCAGGCACTGCATTTCCCAACCTTCTTACGGAGTGGCAAAACTGCCGTCAGTTCGATCCTGACCGGGATCAAAGTTGACTCATCCTTCTGAGGTCGATAAAATGACTACCCAGCATGTTGAGGGCTAAATGCTAATTAACTTGTGAGCCGCCCAGAGAGTGCACGAAGCGCTATGGGGCGGCACATTAGTGTGATTGTTTTGCTTTGATTAAAATTTCAATGGGTCTTTTAGGATGAGTTTGTACCCTTCCCCGGTCCTTCCTTTGGAGACTGACAGGGGTGGGAGTGTGTGTGCAACGGACGTTAACAGTTTGCAAAAAAGTAACGGCAAAAAAAAAACGTCTTTACGTAAAAGGTCTCCCTTGCTCAAAAGCCAGTCGTATCCGACTCTAGGGTTCGGCGTTCATCTCCGTTTACAGCGCTGCCTGTGTTTGCAGACGATTCCGTGGCCCAGTGGCAGGCACGACTAGCTGCCGGGGCGCACAGAATGCTGTTAACATTCCCGCCAAAGCGGCACCTATTTATCGACTTGCAATTCCTTGCTTTTCGAACGGCTCGGTTGGCAGGAGCTGGGGCAGAGGCGGCAGCTCACTTCGTCGTACTTAGGTCTTGGAACGGCTAACCTGCCCACCTTCCAGGCGTCAAGTTGGGCGTCTTAACCACTAAGCCACCAAAGATGCTGGGGAGTAAGGCCCATGGGGAAAACCCCCCATTCGGGGTGGGGGGGTTTAATTCCACTTGCTCCGGCAGTCTGGGAGGCAAAGTCCTTCTCTAGGCCCATGAAATGGTTTGCAGAGGCGCACCTCCCCTCCCCAATGGGCTTCTGCGCAGCGTCTCGCTTGCTTGCTTGCCTCCCCCACCTTCCCGCATAGCGCGCAGGTGCGCGGCCGGCGCAGGTGCAGCGTGTTTGCCGCGCGCGGCAGGTTCGGGGATTGGGAGGCGGGAGAGCTGGGCGCATGCTTGCATGCATGCTCGCTCACTCACTCTGCCTGCCCTCTCTGAGCGGTGGGACCCGAGAGACCCCCCCAGTACACGTTTTTCTTTGACCTTGCCAGTCCTTGGTCGGTTCTGTAGCCTTGAGCGCGCCAAATCCCCGGTGATAACTCTGAGCAGGCTGGATCCGCAGAAGGAGGTAAATTTGTTTTAAATTGCAGAGTTGCTATTTTTTTTTTGCTTTCCACTAGTAAACAGTCTTTAGCAGAAAAAAAAAGTATGTGGCCAATCCCGCCTCCCCCCAAGCTGTAGAAGAAGAAGATTATCCTTTTTTGATTCCCGAGTACTGCAGGACAGGAATGAGCTCCCGTCTCTGTCCCAGCTCCTGCCAACCTAGCAGTACGAAAGCAAGAAATTGCAAGTAGATAAATAGGGACCACCTCGGTGGGAAGGTAAACAGCGTTCCATGCGCTCCGGTGTCTAGTCATGCCTGCCACATGACCATGGAAACGTCTGCAGAAGCAGACAGCGCTGGCTCTTTGGCTTAGAAACAGAGATGAGCACTGAAAAGTCGGATACGACTGGCTTTCGAGCAAGGGAAACTTTTACCTAAATAAAATAAAAACATTGCCAGCTTTCCTGATTCAAGATCACTTCTTCAGGCGTGCAAGGTAGGGAAATCATCCTTGAAACTCCCAAATTTTCATGGCCTGTTGGTGTTTGCAGGCTCTGTTCTTAAAAATAGTAGCAGCCCATTTTACATCCCTCCTGAGTGAGTTATCTGGACCCTGTCAGGTTAAAATGTGATAAAAATACATTAGGTAAAATATGATGATAAAAACAGATTAAAAGTAGAATGATACAGTCATAATAAAATGAGATAAAAAATTACTCGAAATTCATCACCTTTGCATGCAGCTTCTATCTGATCAATAAAACATCTCTTTTCCAAGGGCCTAAACTATGAACTTGACAGTTCTAATATTTACATATTTATTTGTGCCCAGAAGTAAGTAAGTTAATATTTTATCGTGGTCTCAGTATTTAGTTCTGCCCAGTAATGTCTAAATACTGGCCTCTTATTGGGTCATATAATTGACAAATAACAGAATGTGCAATATTTTCTATTTCTGATTCTTTTTTCTTGCAATACATTGGTTAAAAACTTTTGAAAGTTGGGATTGTGTGTACACGGATGTCCATTGAGTTGTGGGTGGTGTGAATACAAATTATCAGGTGTATGTACATGTGCACAACTGAATTTTTTTTTCTGTTTACATGTTTTGTTTGCATCCTTTATTTTTTTAAAAAGATGGTTCTCAACTGTTGGGCCCCAGATGTGCTTGGACTATAACTCCCAGAAATTCTTCACCAGTGGGTGTGCTGTCCAAGATTTCTGAGAGTTTTAGTCGAAGAAGAGTCTTGGCGCAGAAAAGTGTGTGTGGAATTTTTTTAATGCTTTAGTACAGTGAGCAACTTGTTTGTTATTGTCAGGAGTTGAATAGGACAATAATTTGCTTTCTCACACAGACAGTGGCTCAGTGGTTAAGAAGCTTGTCTTGTTAGCTGGAAGGCTAGCAAGTTGGCAGTTTGAGACCCGGGTACTGCATAACGGATTGAGCGCCTGTCTCTGTCCCAGCTATTGGGGACATGAAAGGAGCCTCATTTGGGCATTCCCTGAGTAGAGTTTCTTCTGCAAAAATTCTTTCAACTCAGAATAATTTTGGACACGAAATTATTTTTGTAGTAAAAATGAATGGATGTAAAAAGGTCTCTATATTTTTTGCCATCCTAAATTGAAACAAAAGTCCTGCTACTAATCCATACATTAAAAATAATTATATTTAATCTATTCTGGAAAATATCTTAATCATATTAAACTAGGACACTTACTTGGAGGAACACTCATTCATCTCAGTGGGTTTGACATGTGAGTAGATGCTTATTAGGGTTACACTGTAAAAGTAGCAGAAGTGTCACAATAATAACCTAAGCCTTTTATGCTTTCATGGTTAGAAATTTTAGAAACCAAAACCCAGATCTAGTTTATATTCAACTTGGTAAGTTTTGTGCAGTAAATGGATTGATTATTCTTCTAAAGTCAAGGCTGAATATTAATGGAGAAAATCCAAGGGTTGACTCAGACTCCACAACAATACTCCTAGAATGTGTCTATACATAATGCATGCTGCTTTTGTGGATGCAAAGTGCAGTTTTCCATTCCTCACATGCAGTTTTGTTAAAATTACTCTGGATGTTAGCTTTCAAAGGAAGTTGTTGGTAAAAGGAACTTGTGTTGTAAAAAGGCTACACGTAGCTGCCAGCTGTTTCTCCATCCTGTAGGAAAAATCAGCTGGAAGTGATGATAGTCTGAGCCCATCTGAATTCTTGCACTTAGGGGAAAGGGAAATATCTAGTAGTGATGGAAGATACTGTGTGCTCCGACAAAAAGAATAGCATTCAGTGGGTTTGGATGTTGAATACGTAGGTAATCAGTAGAATAAACGTACAATAAATTGAGGTACTGTACTTGTAACTGTCTGTCCTAGCAAGCAGCAGAAAGTGAAAAAATGTTTTGTTGTCTTCACTAATAAAGTTGGCATTGTCTTTTTCCAGTTGTGGTAAACGAAGGGCATACGCTCCTAGTAAAGTTGTATTTAAATCCTGTCCATTTCAATTGCTTAGACCTTTTGAAATCATTGGGAATTACAGGTGCTTAAATTTAGCTAGATTGTGACATTTTCCAGAAGCTTATTCTTTAGTGACTTTTCGAAGCTGCCTTTCCCCCCTAATTTATGAGGAATCTTTATTGTACACTTTAATAGGATGCAAAAAAGTTTTTTAAAATTAAGTTTTCCTACATAATGTAAAGTTTATATCTTATTTTTAGTGTTCTCAGTTAACAGCGTTCTCTTTGTACCTTTACTCTATAATTTGCTACATCAGCAGAAAGCCTATATATGGAAGGTTAGATTTTTGTAGTCTGGGCTATCTTTTCTGTAAATCTTTGGGAGAAGCTTAGTGTGCAAACCCAAACAAGGAATCACTAATAAGAATAATTCTTGCTGATAATTCTTGCTGAGTTTAACTTTTCGAATGTCAGACCTCTGTAGATTATCACTAAACAAAATCTACCTGTAAATTTAAAAAGTGTTAATGTGTTTATAGGGAGTAATTCAAAATATGCACTGAAAGGGGTATGTGTCATTGCTAACATGCAAAGCCAGTGCTGTTTGGGTTTCTTCTGTTTGACATGGAGTGGAATTGAAGCAGAGGAAGGCAGACTGATGAAAGATTAGTAGCCTGCACCTGACACACAGAATTATGAATTGTACAGGTCTGCCCTAAAAGCAGATGAGAGAAATGACTTGAGGGAGGGGTTACCAACCTTTTATTGTTGGGGGCCAGATCACGCTCCCTCAGACAGTTGAGGGGGCCGGACTGGTTGTTCTCCCTGCCATTTATGGCTGCTGTAAATGAGTCTGTGGCTGATTACAGCGTCAGCTGGAGTGAGGGCGTGGCCCAGATTTTTTGGCACTGCGGGGCGGTAGGTTGCCTATTCATGACTTAAGGTTTCAAGTGCAGGAAAAACCTAATTATAAGTTGTGGAGTTTAATTAAATACTCTATTCTGTGGTTAAAAGCTACTTAACAGAACTACTGATGTATCTCCAGATTGTCGATATAAAATTGCAATTCCAATTCTGAACATAAGAGTGAGTGTGGATCTACATCAGACCAAGAGGAATTGAATTTTTATTTTATGTATAAGTGGAAAAAGAGCTGATTGGCATCTTCTTTTGCCAGTTAAGTGATTAAAGCTGTAGTGGCTCAATTTTGCCAATGCATACTGCTGAGACTTTGACTGATTACCCTCAACCACTTCTGTAGATCACTTCTTTAGATCAGGTTCAGCTGCGGGCTGGTCACATGGTTCAGGGAGCTGGTCACTATGGCCCAAGGGCCAGATAGGGCCCCCCCCCATGCCAATTCATCCAGCTCATGAAGCCCTCACCACTCCTGGAAGCGGAAGTAAAACGCGCCAGTATAGGTGTGTTTTACTTCCGCTTCCAGGAACAATGTAGGCTTTGCGGGCCAGATAAATTGGCATCGGAGGCTAGATCCAGCCCCGGGCCGTAGTTTGGGCACCCCTGCCTTAGAGAAATGAATCATGGAGGGGAGGTTGTTGGCTTGACAATGAGCAAAAATTGAAAATGTTATGCTGAAAAGCAAGAAAACATTCAGAGCTGAACCTAAAAAAGAAGAAATGTCCAGTGTGGAAATAAAAGCTTACTGGACCATCACAGTGGTTGTGAGCTTACCGGTATTTCCAGTGGCAATGTATGGTTGTGAGAACTGGACCATTAGGAAAGCTGAGCGCAGAAGAATAGATGCCTTTGAGATGTGGTGTTGGAGGAGACTTTTGAGAGTCCCCTGGACAGCGAGGAGAACAAATAGGTCAATCTTAGAAGAAATCAACCCTGACTGCTCCCTTGAAGGTCAAATAGTAAAGATGAAGCTAAAGTACTTTGGACATCAAATGAGAAGAGAGGATTCACTTGAGAAAGCCTTGATGCTGGGAAAGGTGGAGGGCAAAAGAAAAAGGGGACGGCCAATAATGAGATGGCTAGATGGTATTGTAGAGACAATGGGCACAGAGCTAAGCGAGTTGAGGAGGATGGTGGAGGACAGAAGTGCCTGGTGGACAGTGGTCCATGGGGTCGCAAAGGGTCGGAATCGACTGTGCGACTTAACAACAACAAAAAGAGCATCTGCCAAAATATCACATGTGTAAGTAAATAGCTTGCTCATTTTCCTGCTCATGATTTTAGGGCTTTTTCTTTTGGTGATTTCTTTCTGCAGAAGAAAGTACAGATGACAGATGGTTTTATTAGCATTTCCCCAGTTAACACTTTTATTTGCCCCAAGCAATTAAATCTTCTAAATGTTTTTCCTAGCAGAAAATAATATTTTTTACTTGAGAGGGTGGAAGGGGTTTATGCCACACTTCTTAGCACCTGCCACAATTACAATTGCTTCATTGTATACTTTAAACCAGGGCTCCTCAATCTTTTTAAGCCTGGGGCTGGGTCACACTCCCTCAGACTGTGAGGGGCCAGACTGGGGGTCCCACCCCCATCTTTGGCAGCGGTGGCCATCCTGAGCTCACCACACCCCAAAAATCCCCCCCCCCCCACTGCTCCCCTGGTTACCAGCCTAGAGGAGCTGCATTGCGTGGATGAAGGAAATGGGCCCCCGGCAGCTGGAGTGAGGGTGCGGGCTGTGCGATTTGGTGCTGTAGGCTGAATCTGGGCCATGGGCCGTAGATTGAGGATCCCTGCTTTAAATTCTTCCAAAGGGTTAAGCAGATAGACTTGCAAGCTGAATTTTGAAAGTGGTGGGCCTTCAAGATAAGAAGTATTGCTTATATTTTTGTTAATCATTGGTTTGGATAGATTATATCAGGTTTCTTTCAGTGGAATCTTTTATCTCTTATTGTACTGTTGAGTAGAGCAAAAGAGGTTTTTTAAAAAATACAATACAAGTCTTGCCTGGACTTTTAGAAACAGTTCAATGTATGCTAGTTAAAAAAAGACAAAACGAAAAGTTCTGATAGAATGGCAAAGCTGATTTTTATTCCTTTCTGCAGGGACAAAATCTGGAAAATGCTTCCAGTACTGTATTTGAAGATGATCCTATGCTACTAGCTCATTGGGCAACGTTTGTCAAATCACAGGGGCTCTGGCATTTAACAGATTACAACCGGAGCTAGGTTTCTGTAATATCTGGCATATACAGATAGAAAGCAATTGTAGACTTAACTATTCTTAGTTGTTTGGTACAGTTGCTAAACTATATTGAAAGAAATATTGAGCCTGGAGCTGCAATTATAGGCATGCCTATTTGCAAGAAGCCCTAGTGAATTCAGTAGAACTTTGTTCTCTTTAACTGTTCTTAGAGTTTGTTGTCAGCATTGGTTGGAGAGAGGTGACTTTTTAAAGTATTAAAAACATCTTTGGGGCTCCAAATGTTTCATGTTTCTTTGTGGGAAGAGTATTTGTAAACACTCTATGGAGCTGGTATGTTAAAATGTGTAAAATATTTATGTTTTAGTTGCAGGAACCCGTATAGAGTTCTGGGAGAGATATGCTAACTACTGCCACGGTAGATTTAAAGGTCGAGCTCCCGTCTCTATCCCAGCTCCTGCCAACCTAGCAGTTCGAAAGCAAGAAATTGCAAGTAGATAAATAGGGACCACTTCGGTGGGAAGGTAACAGCGTTCCGTGCACTCCGGTGTCTAGTCATCCCTGCCACATGACCACGGAAACGTCTGCAGAAGCAGGCAGCGCTGGCTCTTCGGCTTAGAAACAGAGATGAGCACTGACCCCTAGAGTCGGATACGACTGGCTTTCGAGCAAGGGAAACCTTTACCTTTACTATGGATGGTTATTAAAATTGTCTGATGCATATACAATAAGACAAATTATTTTTTGGAAGGTTAATGGGTGTTTAAACCCCTTAGTGCTATTGTGGATAGGTAATAGTTAATTCCTATTAAAATGTCACTTTGGAGTTAATACCTTTAATGCTAAAGTCTTAGCATTGCATAGAACTGCTGTGGAGTGAACTATGGCTTACAATAAGCCGATTTCAGTGAAAAGTGTTTAATTTATAACTTTAATTATATTTTTGAATTCTTTTACATTGCAGACATACTTGAAATAGATGATTATTACTTAGCTCCATGATTACCTACTGCCTGCAGATGAGCAATTGTTAGGTCCCTGTCCCAAGGAGTGTACAGTCTGGATTTCGTTAATGCTCACAGGGAATTGAAAAGAGAAAGGTCAGAATTTGCTTTGTCTTTCTGGTGAGGCTACAGAGACACTTTTGACATTTGTCTGGCTGGACATCCTGCTACAGTAATTGAGTAGACCGTACAGCCAGCAAGTCAACGCTGAGTGTTGGGTGGTGGCAAATAACCTGAGTCCCTAAAGGAGCCAACGACTATGTGGGGTGATGGTCCCCTCAGTGGAGGAAATGCCACTAGAAACCATCATATTGGGCCCAATGGCAAAATGAGCGGAGGAGGAACCACTTTCTGATTCCCAATGGTCATGGAAGTGGAAGAGCCCATGCCAGATGGACTATCAAGGCACATCTTGATAATATCCTTGAGGCTGCAGTAGTCCATTGCAGTCCTACATGTCTCATTGCATATGTGCTGCAGGAAATGGCTCCGTGATAATAGTGTGTGGGTCACTTCATGCAAGCTGGGGTCCACCTTAAACAAATTCACACCAATAGCATTTTTCCTAAACCAGGAAAAATCTATACTTGGCTCGGAGTTCAGACCACCGACAAGAGACACAGTCTGATTTTTGACTTTGTTTATTACTTGAGAGAAAGTGGTATGGCCTTCAGTGGTTCTTTTGCTAGATTTGTTTAAAATTGCAACCTGTATAGTTTAATCATCAGCAACAAATTATTAGGATGCATACATAAATGATTTGTCACACTAACAACAGATTCTGAAGCAGCACAGGTATACCTGTTTTCTGTTTTAATTTCCCCCCTCTAAGTTGTTTGTAGATTTTGGCTACAACTTCCTCATGTTTTTTTCCCTTCTAGGAAAGTGATCATATGCAAAGTTCATTTGGGTTGGAACCAGAGGCTGTTTACTCCAATATTATTTTAGACTGGTGGGATTTTTTTAAGCTAGTGGAGGGAAGGATGTTCATTTTGAGAAATTATTCAATTTTTTTTTTCTATTTTGGAAATGAAAACAAATGCTGTCTTTTTTTGCATTATCCTTTTTTCATCTGTATATCTGAGTTACACCTAGACTCTTAATGGTGAACCTTGGGACTTCAGCTGGAGTGCTGACTTGGGTTTCTGATAATCAGAGTACAAGAACACCTGGAGTGCTGAGGTTCGCCATCATGGGCCTAGATTTTCTTGCGTACATAGGGGCCACATTTGAGTTCTTTAAGAACTTTTGGACAGATTTTAGCTAGGCCCAGTGAAGTATATATTTTTCATATTTCCTCCTGAAATGTGTGGGGACTGTGGACTCATTTCGGTGTCCCCTAGGCAGTGAGCAGCCTAGTGGTTGATTTTCCCAGTCTAAAAGCATCATTGAACTGCTTCTGACAGGAGAAAAAAATAAATAACTACATCAGTGTTTCCCAACCTTTGGTTTTTTTGGACTTCAATTCCAAGATGTAATCATTGTCCAACTACAAATATTTCTGATGACCCTTCTGGCTTCATTGAATGGCTTTTGACTGTTGGGTACTCCTGACATAAATATTTACTTGCCTTATTTGTGTAATTGAAGATGTTTTTAACCTTGTCCTATAGGTCAATTCACATCTAGTCACAACTTCCTTAGCTCCTATGATTAAATTTGCAAGATGCTCTGCTCTCTCTTTGAAAGCTAAGTACAGTGGAACCTCATACAACAATCGGCCTGTATAGCAATGAAATCACATATTATTTATTTATTTATTTATTTGGATTTATATCACCACCCGCTCGCCATGACGACTCAGGGCAGTTTACAGTCAGGAAAAAACAAACAAACAAACAAAAACACACACACAGCACAAACAGCTAAAATCCATTCCTCCTCCCGGCCAGAGGATGTTAGTCTTATCCTTCCCTGGGCAGGTAGGGCCCAGAATTAGGAAGTGGAAGCTTCCATCTAAAAACCTTAAAACTGTTAAAATTTAAAATTAAAATCTAAAAAGATTAAAAACACACCAGATGCTACAACTACTAATTTAAAAGTAGAAAACGAGAGGGGCTCAGATCATCCAATGTGCTGGGGTCATTATACTTCCGTACCCCATATCTGTCCCGCCAGCCATGTTTTTAGATTATTCCTAAAGGGCAGCAGCTCTGTCTGGAGACGTAGCTCCATTGGCAGGAGGTTCCATAGGGCCGGAGCAGACACCGAGAAGTGCCTCCCTGGCCGATGGAACAACTAGGGAGCTGCAACTCATATCCAAGAGAGCATTGTTTCCTGAAGCAGGAAAAATGTCATTGGCGTGAATTTGTTTAAGGTGGATCCCAGCTTGCCATTAAGTGACCCACACACATGATCATGAAGCTATCTCCTGCGGCACACATGAAATGAGACATGCAGGACTGCAATGGGCTGCCACAGCTTTGAAGATACGGACAAGATGCACCTTCACAGCCAGTCCATCTGGCATGGCCTCTTCCGCCTCCATGACCATTGGGAATCAGAGTTCCTCCTGTCAATTGACCATGTTAATTAAATTCATCATATCATTATCTACTAATTTAGTTGGGCAGTGCACAATGTCTTCAACTCTATGCGAGCCTGGAAGTTTGCTGTGTTCCACACACAACGCCACAAGCCCAACTCTTGTCTTTAATGGCCAAATATTCTCTGCCATTCTTAGGAAGATGTACTCTTGGTATATGGGAATACTAATGGTTTTGTTAAGTGGAATCTTTTTGAACGAATGATTTCCAGAGTCTTTAAAATGACAGAGAGAGGACCTAGCATCCTGGGATTAGGATGGCACATCTCCAAAGGCCGCCTCCACCAGCCTCCTTCAGTTTATCCATGGCAAGTACATTGACCTTAAGGAATCATACTGGTTCCATGAGAACCAGGAATCTATCCCACCACCGTACAGGAGTGAGTCTGTCTATGAGGCAGAGATTTGTATGTGTAGCTTCAAACTCTTGCTCAGTTTTCTACTTTTGTTCAAGTTACACTGAAACTTACATTTAGGATGAAAAGTGCCATTTGGTGCTTTGATAACTTTGTTAGTTTTCTCAGTAGGAAATTGCCTAATTCATTGTTTCATTTCATTTCCGTTCTAGGGTTGAAAACCTCATCTAAGTTCTGTTGGCCAGAGTCCTTATTGGTGATTTGTGTGTACATAAGTGAGATCACTTAACTCTTGAATTGCCACTAGTTATTGAGGTACTGGCTGTATTGTTGATTATGCAACAGAGACACAAACAACAAAACTAGCATGTTGTTAGTTGACAGCAATTTCCACCACATCTTATCCAATTTCACTTCTGCATGCATAAATTACAGTAGTTTCTCTCCACTATTTTTAATTGCACTCATCTTGTGGAACTTCTGTTATGTGGTAGCAAGCTTTTGTTGGTGTACACATAACAAAAACCTGCAGCAAAGTCTGGCTGTCTGTTTGGACCTGATATATGTATCCAAACAAACATTCTCTCATCTCTCTTTGTCATCATTTTTAGCTGGAAGATTTTTATAAAAGGTCAGCAGCTGCATACTAATGTGGGATTGAGCTGTTTAGGCAATTATTGCCATTGCACAAGATGTGATCTCCATGAAGAACACGTCCAGTGTAGGTCTATATGCATTTGCACAATGGCAATGATTCCAAAAATGGTGCAGTGTTCCGTTACTACACTGATAGGACTTCCTCCTCACCTGAAGTGCAGTAGAATGCTGGCCCTAGATCACTCTGTGCTGCTTTGCTGTAGTTTCTCCCTAATTTGATATAACATCCTACAGTATTGCAAACTGATAAAAACATTTTAACCTTGGTCTTGTCAAACTTGCATAATCTTGCTAGTAAAGAAACGTGGCAGAATCCCACGATATATTATGCTAGAGTGTAAATTTAATAGAACATTTTTCGCTTTTTCGACATTGAGTAAAACATCTGTATTGCTTGTCTGACAATCAGCTTTTTATCAACATACAGTACCTGTTCCTGAAATGGACACCTAAAGCCTAACTACTTGGAATCAAGTTTCATTAAAACCAATATGGCTACAACCAGGATATGGTAGTTTAGATTATCTAGCTTTTAATTGGCATTACATGATACATGTGTCTGTTCATCAGTGAACTGGACAATTAAAATTGATGGATATTTTAATCCATGTTAGCCAAAAATGAGATGGCTAGATGGTATTGTAGACACAATGGGCACAGAGCTGAGCCAGTTGAGGAGGATGGTGGAGGACAGAAGTGCCTGGTGGACAGTGGTCCATGGGGTCACAAAGGGTCAGAATCAACTGTGCGACTGAACAACAACAAAAAGAGCATCTGTCAAAATATCACATGTGTAAAGTAAATAGCTTGCTCATTTGCCTGCTCATGATTTTAGGTCCATGGGGTCGCAGAGGGTCGGAATCAACTGTACGACTGAACAACAATAAGTTCATATCTGCTATTGTGTATCAATTGTTTCAGATATATAGATTATAAAATGAATTAAATTTGAACTGTGACATTTTATAGTACAGTACGGTAAAACCTCATATAACACTAAAACCTGGTTCCACAAGTCTTGGTGTTATATGATTTTTAGTGTTATCTGATGCATGTTAAAATCCTATGGGATCCATAGAGATACATTGAACCACACAGGCTTTAGCGGTTGTTATCTGAAGCATCCCATAGGATCTTAATGTTATCTGATGCAATTCTTCCCCCCAGATTCCTTAATGTTATGCGATTTTAGTGTTATTCGATACTAATGTTATATGAGGTATTACTGTACTATAATAAACACTTGGATTGTCTCCATAGATAACAACCTGAACTCAGGCTCAGTCGACACTCCAGGAATGATCTCAGTGTCTTGCATTTTTAATTTTGTTTGAAATCCAAACTGTTGTAGTCAAAGGGATTATTGTATGCTTTGACCTTTTCAGTGTTTCTCTCTTTAAAAAGAGATTTATAAAACAGGATAATGTGGCTGCTTCAGCAAAACCAACATCTTCTTTTTTTGATACGCAGATGTTCCAGTCTTCAGCTACTATTCAGATGTTAAATGTCTTTCTGGTTTTACCTAAACAATAAAATATATATGGAGTGTTCTTTGTGAACAGTTGCTATTTTGTAATATTGTATATCTTTCTCTATTTTCTGGTTTTGATCTATGCAGACTTGCGTGGCAGATTGATCCTAGAATATGACAGTGCATGAGTGTTGCACAGGATTGGGCTGTCTAAGGGCTTTTATATCCAAAATGTCCCTCTGCTATTTAAAATATTTATTTGAGTGCTAAATGTAATTGGCTGAATTTCTTTAGCTGAGGTGCAGTATTTATTGACTATTCTGAAATACTTTGGCAAAACCTCAAATTCATCTGGAAATATTGATTATATTTTTGCTCTCACTAGTCTTCTATCCAAGGAGGAGATCTGATTTAACATCTGCTCTAGCAGGGCAGCATTGTATGCTCCCAGAGCTTTTACTGGCTTCCCATAAAATCATCTTGAATTAATATGAAGTGAATTCATTTCTACCAAAATCAACCACACCAGGATGAGGCAGACTATGCAGTTCTGATAATTTCAGCCTTCTAATTCTTTAGAGAGGGTGTTACTTTAGACTAGGAGTTCGCAACCTACAGCCTGTGCGCTGTTTTTATGACAGCTGCAAATGTGTCCACACATGTGCAAATGCACCCACTGCAGTTTATGGCAGTGTCTGTGGAAGGGGGAAACCACATGTCCGGCCCACAGTGTGGTCTGAGGGGGAGTTGTCCAGCCCGTGGCATGGTAAGGTTGAGAACCCCTGCTATAGACACATAGTGTTGTGTTTTATACAGGTCTGTGAGCACATACTATTCTTTCTCCCAAGTAAGCAGGTAGTCATAGTATTACAATCTAGTCCTGCAAGTCGTATTTAGAAGTGAGTGTGCATAAAGTTACTTAGATAAGGCTGTATTTCCCCGTACATCCCTTGACTATCAACAGCTTTGTAGAGTGTTGGCATCAGATCTTATATCTCTAAACCAGTTTGTTTAGAAAGATACTTCCACTATTTTGATGAGTGTGATCTGAAATGTTCTGACTTTGCAGTCCTATAGAAGCCACCTGAGCATTCACTGATGTAGTTATGTACTGCGCATAAACATGAGTGACTCATGAAATTGTGTTCGTGCGTCAGCCTCTAGTTAAAAAAAGAATAACCCTAGAACGGCTTGCTGATAAAAGTCTACTAGAATACTTTAAATTTCAGTAGGTGTATGGCTCTGTCTGATGTAAAGAAAGTCCTCCTTGGGAACAGCACTGAATATTTCGATGCTTACTTTGCTTACTCTTTAGAAGCAAAAATGATGAAATTGAGACTGTCCTGTTTGGGGCACTTCATATGAAGACAGGATTCTCTAGAAAAGACAGTAATGCTGAGAAAGGTGGAAGGCCAAATGAATTGATTCCCTAAAGAAAGCCACAGGCTATAACTTAGAGGAATTGATCAGGACTGTTAAGGACAGGGCATTTTAGAGATTCTTATTTGTGGGGTTGCCAAGAATCAGAGATGACTTGACAGCATATAACAACTTTGCAGAAATTGAACCAAAGGAGTTTTTATAGGTAAAGAGAGACAAGGTGAAAATTTAACCAGCTATGATTGAAAAGATATAGAGTAGATGGAAAAGCCAGGTCCTGTAAGAGTTGTTAATTTAAGAGTAGCATTTGAATAGTCTGCCCCTTAGTGGTGAGTAATGGAACATTAAGTTATATTTTGCCCCAATATACTACTTGCACCAAAGAGGCTCATTTAATATTTTTCTTATTTTAAAAGTCTGAAGTTTTGATACATTTGTTGATCGTTCATTAGTAAAATATCTTGATGCTCTAATTGTAAGGGATATTGGAGGCCAATTTCCCCCGGGATTCTTTGGTCACATTCCCACTGAATATTTCCCCCCTAACTTTCCTTTTGCCCATGGTTCTGCACTGGGATGGGATTTTCAAAATTAACAAACTCCCAGTCCCATTTTAACCATTCCCATGTTGCTGCTTAGAAGAGTGTTCTGCTGCACCATGGAGGTTTTACTAAGGTAAAAGAGGGAATGAGTTTCAATGGAGACAGTCTTTTCTTAATTGTCTTTTCTTAAACAAGTTCAAGTGTCAGCGTGAGACAGATCTATCTAGACATTTCCTATAAAATAGTTTGCAGTAAAATAAAATGAAAAGAGCTCTTAAGTGGTGGTGTCATTCTGAATTCTTTCATGCTTACATTTAAGAAAGAACTTTGATGACAGAGTTTCAGTACAGTGGAACCTTGGTTAATGTAATTGAGGTGTTCTCTGGGACGTTTCTTACAGTGAAAATTGGTTTAACTGAATTTCCCATAAGAATGCATTGAAAATCAAAATACATTAACCAAAATGTGTTTTTCCATAGGAATGTATTGAAAACCAATTAATCCATTCCGGGGAAGAAATCTGTCAACTGAGCCACTATTTTTTATGAATTTTCTTTTGTTATGCGATTTTTAAGTTAACTGAGCTGTTTGTTAACTGAGGTTCCACTGTATTGCAGTACATTTGAGATGCATCTCAATCTAGTCATAACTGTAGTTTAGGGGTGGCCAACCTTTTTCCATTGTGGACCTGTCCATTCCCCTGGATAGCATTATGGGCTGGGCCACGTCCCCCGGAGACACCGGCAGGCCGTTGGTGTGGGCCAGAGGTTGGGAAACCCTATTATAGTCAAACTAGAATAATTGCATCTAGACCATAAGTAAATCTTGGTATCTTGTTGGCCTCATGTTTTCACTATTTTCTAATGTATGCTGAAGTAGAAAATATCCTGCAATGCTACAAAGCTAGGAAGAGTAATCCAAAAATGAAAGCAGAGTTGAAGCTTTCAGCTTATTAAATAATTTGCACATGAAGGAGAGTAAAGCATTTTAATGTATTTTCACACAGTATATGTGTCCCTTTAAGCACAGTTTATGAGGAAGGGTTCATCACTGAAATATCTCACTGACCACTCTTATCTATTGCAAGAAAAATCTAAACCTGCAGCTAAAATGTTGAACCTAAATCTAAGATTTTTTTATTCGTTTGTGAATTCTTTGGCTCTGATTCCAAAACAACTCTGCTACTTTTCAAATCACTCTTATACAGAGTTCAAAAATCTTATACAGAGTTCAAAATTCTAGGCATTTTGTTAGGTTGCAAAGGCGAGGAAAAACACTCAAAATCATTGTTACCATATTTAGTTGAATCCTTGCTTTCCCCAGGAATCTGATAAGAATTTGTATCTAAATAGAGAGAGGTTCAATAATAAGAATGAGACTAGGGAGAGATACAACTAGAGTTCAAGTTTAGCAAAAACAATACAGTAAAACACTGGATAATGCTAAAACTTGGTTCCACAAGTCTTGGTGTTATCCGATTTTTAGTGTTATCCGATCCATGTTAAAATCCTATGGGATGGATCGGATAACGTTAAAGCTCCATAGAGATACATTGTAACTGCACAGGCTTTGGCGGTTGTTATCCGATCCATCCCATAGGACCTTAACGTTATTCGATCCAATTCTCCTCCCCAGATTACTTAACGTTATGCGATTTTAGCATTATCCGATCCAATCGTTATCCGGTGTTTTATTGTAAATATAAAATCCAGCAGCATCTATTCACCATGCAGCCTTTCTGTACTGAAAATCTTCATGTATTGCTGGAAAAGTAGCAGAGAGGTGACTAAAAGGAGTTATCTTGAAAGGAAGCTCTATATTTAGGCATACTGAAAGAGATCTTTTATTTTCCTACCAAATACGTCTCAGATGTTGGCATGACGTGTCATTTCTAAGATTTTAAACTCCAAATTAATTAATCTTGGCAAAACCAAATCATTAGAGGTTTAAAGATCATATATTCTTATTTGTTTGTCATCCTTAAAACCTTAAAGGACTTTAATTTTTTAGAGCTGGGGTGGGCAACCTTTTAAAGTTGTGGGCCAGGTTACGCTCCCTCAGACAGTTAAGGTGGCCGGACTGGTGGTCCCCCTACTGTTTATGTCTACCACAGATGCGTTTATGGCAGCTGTAAATTACTCTGTGGCAGCTGCTGCTGGAGCAAGGGTGGGGGCCGGATTATTTGATGTTGCTGACTGGATCCATAGGTTTCCTACCCCTGCTTTAGACTTTCTGAAGTGGGCTTGCTGCAACATTTAATTTTCTTTTAACCTATACTCTGTACAAGAGGCTTCTGTTAAGACAGAGTCAGAGAAACAGAAACTTTTCCATTTGGCAAGGGTGTCAGACAGGTGAATTTTGACTCCCTTTCTATTTAGTCTATATGGGAGGGGCAAATTTGGCTCTTCAGGTATTCTTAGACTTTAATTACCAGAATCCCAAGTCAGTACACCTGCTGACCAGGGCTTCTGGAAATTGAAGTCTAAGAACATTTGGAGATCAGATCAAAGTTTCCTGACCAAGTGTCCTGGTCTATAACATATAGAAGGCTTGATTAGAATGAAGGGGTGAGAGCTGGTGTAGAAAAACATTAACTTAAAATATATGTAACCACTACTGGTGTGACTGTCTGAAAATACCAAAAATGTGAAATAATGATTGGGAAAGGTTGAAGAAAAGTATAAACTTTAGGAATACAGAAGAATTGCATGATCCATTGCGCAGGTGGAAATAACAAACAAGATTTTCAATATTCAGATACTTTGAACTGATAGCTTAAATATTTTTAAAACTATCAAGACTTCTTAAACTGGTAAGTAAAATGGAAGAGGAATATGTTTTATGGAATTTTTGGGAGAAAAAATCATACAACTTTGTTTGCCTGAGGTGGAATTTAGTAGCTGTAGCACATTTCCCCCTCTTTTCTAAATGACTTTTGTTTCTTTGCAGTGCCGTTGCATGATTTAATTGCAGTGGCTGTGCTGGCCACCATTTTGCTTATACCATATCACCCATCAACTAATGTTATTCTAGACAGTGATGGTGAACCTTGGCACTCTAGCTGTTCTTGAACTTCAATTCCCAGAAGCCCTGATCACCAGGAGTGCTGACTTGGGCTTCTGGTAATTGAAGTCCAAAAGCAACTGGAGTGCCAAGGTCCGCCATCACAGTTCTAGGACATGGTAGCGTAAGGACAGCACCGCTCCTCAAAGTGGACAGATAGGGAATCATTTTGTAAAGGGGACCTTTGTGATGTTGGTGGGAATGAAGAGAAAACAAAATTCCCAAATGTTTTCTAGAAAAACATTAGGAATTTTTGACTCTCCAATTGTCATTTTTCAGGTTTCAGCACCTTCCCCAGGCCTTCCAAATGTTACCTTTTGAATGATTATTGTAAATAAATTTTCCGTCTACCAAAAGTGCTTTTAGTACAGCTTCTTTCTGGCAAGCTTTCTAGCAGGTAGGAAGAAGGGCATTTATGTGCAGCTTCTGGAAAAACGGAGAAGGTTGTCCTGTGCAGTTTAATATATCTTCCAATTTCCAAAAGTTTTATTTCCCCATGAAAGAGGCTGTCATTTTATGTCTCATTGTCAGTGCCCTTTTGAATTTCTTTCGGTTATCTTTTTGAGGTTACTATAACATTGCAGTAGATAAGTGAAAAAATTCCAGCAGAATCTCATTTATGTTTGAATCAGGCTATTTTGACATGGCAGGATAGCCTCTTGCATATGTTGGCCCAAACAGATAGATATTGTTAAATCGATTACTGTGTAATTTTTGTATTGGGATTGATTGCATTGTGATTATATTGTTTATTGTCTATTCTGTACTGGGTATTGTTTATGGATGGTATTCTGATTATATTGTGTTTATATTTATTTTATTGTACTATATTTTATGATACTGTGATATTGTATTATTGAACTGTTACATTGTATTTTATTGTATGTTGTAAGCCGCCCTGAGTTGGGTTTCACCAAGTAGGGCGGCATATAAATCTGAATGAATGAATGAATGAATGGACTTCTTTCTAGTGTTAAACTGAGAAAAAGAGTACTTTGGGGAAAATACTTTATTATTATTATTATTATTATTATTATTATTTCAAATTTATATTGCCGCCCACTCACCGTGGCGACTCATCTTAACTCTTATCATCTTATCATCTTAACTCTTTGTGGTGTTAAATAGACATGAACAGCAAGAACAAAAGCAACTGTTATAGAAAGAGGCCACAATCCATTTTAAGGTTTCTGCTCTTTATAGTGCCGCAGGGCAGCAGTTACTTGGGTACATATTTTGTACTCTAACTGAAATGAACAAAAGTGAGGTTTACAAATCTATTTACCGTGGAATATCCAGTTGCATAACTTTATGCCAGCATAATCCAGATGAAGCAGGGGAGCATTTAATTTATAACAACCAGAAGCTTCCTATCTCTCCTTGCAGCCTGGGAGGGTTCTCAGGGCTCATTTGCCCAAGAGAAGCCTTTGGAAAAGTTAGGGTGGGATGAGGGGGCTTTTAATTGATGTTTGATACCCATCTCTGGTTCCAATACTACCTGTGGTGATCCAGCAGCAATTTTTTTCACTATTAAAGGCTTCCTTTCCGCCTGAATATGAAGCTTCTAAAGACTTTTCTTGAGCAACAGGAGAGCATTAGCGAGCCTAGAAAGCTGAAAAGGGGGATAGGTAGCTGTTAACTGATTTAAATAAAATGCTTCTGTGGCTTGATTCTGGTTATAATGGTATGAAGTTGAACAGTAGGATTTTGCCCATTGTCATAAAGGTCTCCCTTGTTCGAAAACCATTTGTTTCTGACTCTAGGGTTCAGTGCTCGTCTCCAATTACAGTCAAAGAGCCAGTGCTGTCTTGTGTCTGCAGTTGTTGCCGTGGACATGTGGCAGGCATGACTAAACACTGGAGTGCATGGAATGCTATTTACCTTGCCACGAAAGTAGTACCTACAGTATTTTTTGTTGTTCAGTCGCACAGTCGATTCCGACCCTTTCCACTGTCCGCCAGGCACTTCTGTCCTCCACCATCCTCCTCAACTCGCTCAGCTCTGTGCCCATTGTCTTTACAATACCATCTAGCCATCTCATTTTGGGCTGCCCCCTTCTTCTTTTGCCCTGCAGCCTTCTCAGGATCAAGGCTTTCTCAAGTGAATCCTCTCTTCTCATTTGATGCCCAGAGTACTTTAGCTTCATCTTCACTATTTGACCTTCTAAGGAGCAGTCAGGTTTGATTTCTTCTAAGATTGACCTATTTGTTCTCCTTGCTGTCCAGGGGACTCTCAAAACTCTCCTCCAACACCACATTTCAAAGGCATCTATTCTTCTGCGCTCAACTTTCCTTATGGTCCAGCTCTCACAACCATACATTGCCACCGGGAATACCATTGCTTTGACTATACGAATTTTTGTTTGCAATGTGATGTCTCTTCTTTTCATTATGTTCCCCAGGTTTCGCATAGCTTGCCTCCCAAGAATCAGTCGCCTTTTTATTTCATGGCTGCAATCACCATCTGCAATGAGCTTTGACCCTAAGAGTGTAAAATCTGTCACTGCTTCTACTTCCCCATCTATTTTCTAGGGACTGATAGGGCCTGTTGCCATTATTTTGGTTTTCTTTATATTGAGTCTCAAGCCAGCTTTTGCACTTTCTTCTTTCAACCTAATCAGGAGCTTTTTAAAGTCCTCCTACAGTATTTATCTACTTGCAATTTCTTACTTTCGAACTGCTAGGTTGGCAGGATCTGGGACAGAGACAGAAGCTCATTCTTTCATGCAGTATTTGGGTCTCAAATTGCTGACCTGCTGACCTTCCAGTCAAGTTCCGTGTCTTAACCACTAAGCCACCATAGTCCCAACCTCCGGAAGACCAAATTCATTAAAATTTCACTGTGAGTCTAGTCATGCGTAAACTCTACTTTTCATGTTGTTTTTGTGGTAGGCTAGTCTGCTTTTTTCTGGTATGCAGACATGTTGGATGCTGGCGTAATCCCAGTTGCCTCCATGGTGTGCATCTTGGAATCAAATCAAGAGGTTTAACTTTTTGGGCATGCTTCCATATATCCAACAACTTTGGACACAGCAGTAGTGTATATGGGACCATAAGGCATAAGCAATACATAGTGGGTGGGCTCTGCTGTCATTGCCTCAAAGATAAACCAAGCTCTCTCCCCCTCCAAAAATCAAGGCACCATCTCGCCTTGATTTTGGGCCAATCTAAATTAGTTACCTAAATTCCTTAATTCTCTCCAGCCTTACTGCTGTCACTACTACTTGGAGAAGTACGGGTGTAAACAAGTTTCCCTTTAAGTCATTTTAAGGGAGGTGCCTTTATTAGTGGTCAGCATAATGCAGTGATATGTTAATTTGGCAAAATAAAAGTCTGTTTATAACAACACGAGTGTGTGCTGTTAAACTTTGATATTGCAGTAAAATGTAAGACACCCAAAATAATGTTTTTTTGAAATGGTAGCTGTGTTAGTCTGTGCAATCATATCAAAGTAAACAAAAAAAAAACACAAAAGTTTTGACACTTAAAGACTATCTGCTGTATTTTGATGTTAGCTTTCGTGGATCAAATCTACTTCATCAGAAATAAGTGTGAGACCTGATGGTATCAGTTTATACACATCAGGTACAGAGGCACACAGTAGTTGACTAGCCTAATAGAAAAATAACATTGTGGCCTTTTACAACTGGCACTAATGAGAAATCATTGTTGTTATTCAAACTTGATGTGTAGTTTGGCCCAGTTGAATTGTAAATGGGTGCGAAACAATCTTCTTTTGCAAGCTGATGCATCACACCCAAAGGATGGATGGAAAACAAACATTGTGGCATTATAGATTTGCCAGTCAGTTAGCATCAATTGACAATGGTGTGAGTGATCCAGGGAAAATTGCAGCATATAACAACCTGTTAGTTGTGGTGCATCAAATTTGATAATGTCCCAGAAACCCTTGACTTATGTTCAAACCCCTGAGATGGGTGTCCAGCACATGCATGTACTTAATCTCTGCTGTCACTCTCTGGATTCTTGTTGTGTAATTCTTCTGTTCTAGAATGGCAACTTTCAAGTCTTGAAACTTTCATCTCTGGATCACTGTCTTGTATTTTTTTTTCTGTTCTAGAATGGCAACTTTTTAGTCTTGAAATTTTCAAGGATCATGGTACTTTTAGCCTCACAGTACCAGTACTGGGTCACAAGCAGATGAGGTGTAGAAATGAGTTGGGAGTGCACTAGCTTGAGGCCAAATTAAGTGTTATGTACGAAGAAAGCTGTTCAGTCCTTTTAGGAGGAGTGCAATCCCTGTTATGAACTAGGGAATACAGTTTACCCATCTGACACAGCTGTTTCAAGCTGTTCTTTCATCATCCCAATTCTGTGGCATAGCTGCTGTTGCATGTAGAAGAGAAAGATGGACCCTTTCCTTTCAGTCACACATTTGCCTCTGTGCACTAGATATACTCCAGATAAACACCATGTGCAAGGATTTAGAAATAAAGGGGAAAATGTATGCTGGGAGTCAACCTTTTTTGTGAAGGAGTTGGCTGTCCACATTAATTTGCTCTTATTGTAGGAAAAGTAGAGGTACACAGAAAGAACCTCCTCAAAGATTGTGGTACTTTGGAACCCTGGGAATGGCAATTTTGTGTTTCCAGCTAATCTTTCTCACACTAGATCAGGCAAAAGGAACTGCAGAATGAACTCACCAAATAGTGCCTTCGTTTTGGCAGCTTCATGTCTGGCCTAGACACGGAAGAAGAAGATAGAAAAAGTACAGGTTCAGAAGAATATGTGGTCAGTGCAGTGATGTCAAAGTGGTGGTGCTGAGTTATTCCCTTCATGTAGAAAGCTGAATTTGTAACTGAACAAATTTATTTTGTCTGTTTTAGACAGTGCACTTATGAATGCATTCACTCCTAAATGACAGTATCGTATGTATGTATGTATGTATGTATGTATGTAACTCACTCAAATCCTATCTGCAAATGCTAATCTGTAATCAGTTATTACATAAGAAGAATTTGTGTGTGTGTGTATATAAACTCATGCTTGAGGTTACCCTAATTCAAATCCTAGCCGCAAATGCTAATGGTCTGTAACCAGTTATTACATAAAAAGAAGCTAGGTGGCAGCATCAGCAAGCTGTGGCAATCTTGGTAGCCTCCATTGACCTTGCTGAACTGACATAATCTCCTGTCCGGTATATATATAAAAAAAAAAACCTATGTTCTGGGGTCTCAGTGAAGTTCTCAGGGAATGCACCTGGGTCTACTTAGGCTTGTAAGCTAGTGCAAGAGTCTTTTGCCTCTTTAGGAGGCAAACATTGAGGCAAGATGTTTGCAACGTACAAGGGTTTTTATGTTATGATGAGTTGACTTTGGTATCTTCGGGGGGGGGGGGAGATGGAGTAAGAAGCAAAGAGATGGTGGCAAACAGCTGTAAAGTTTGAGTTGAATTGATAACTGTGACAGGTTTCTGTTTGGATAAGTTATACTGAGACTTGCACATATTACTTGGAAGTGCCACTAAAGTGAGACAGGTTTCACCTGGGATTAGTTTGATTAAACTCAGTGTTTAAAAAGGATGTTGAACTATAAACTTGTTAGCAATCTACTTGTTTGCTCACCATTGGTGAGGGTCTGTCCTGCTTGCGGCAAGTTGATTTTTGTGTTAACTTCAGAAACACTATTTTTGCTTAACTGTATTCATTCTTCTCTTCCCCCCCCCCACACCCCAAAGGAGGGAGATATTGTTTGTGTTCTGCAATGTGGGCTTTGTCTGCTTCCTGCATCAACGACGAAAGTAGTAGGAGGGGAAGGCCATTAATCCTTTCCTTTTCTGCTCAAATAAAGGTGAGGTTGTCTCTTCCAGCTGTTTTGGAGATCAGCCACAAGGTGGTGACTTTTCTCTCTGCAGCAGTGTTTCCAAACCTTTGGTTTCTGGACTTCAATTCCCAAAAAAGCCTAAAACAGTCAATTCCCCAAAACACTGATCAGCCAATGTACTGACTTAGGCTTCTGGGAATTGGAGCCCCCCCTGTGGGGCATGGGCCCCATGTTGGAAACCACTGCTCTATAGTGATGTGGGAAGATGAGAAAGGACACCGGTCCTGCAACCTGGGCTCTCCAAGGAAACATCAGTCATTCCTCTCTGTTTCTTCCTGGAAAAGCTGGAGGAAAAGAAATGGATAGAAGACATTTCCTTTTGATGTTCTCTCTTCTTTTTCTAGTTTGTGTGCATTGGGAACCTTATTTTTTAGAAAGCGGGAGGGCTGTGTGGCGGTGCTTTTCTCTCTAAGCCCAATTGGAGAAGTGAAAACCGTATCATGCAGCACATGCTTAATTTCGGGTGTTTGACCTCATGATGGCTGCCAGCTTGGATAGCTTTGGAAGTGGGGAGGTCAGGGTCTGTTACTAATCAGGATGGCTGAATGTCAAATCAGAGTATGCTTCTCAGTATCAGTCTCTGATGAAGGTGTGAGAGAGGGGTTACAGTAACTTGTATTAAAGCCTAATTTGTGGGTAATCCATAGGTCAGTTGTTTTGAAGAAAGAAGACTGGGCTTCTTTCCAGTCTGGGAGGGTCTTCTTGGATATCACTTTCTCTGCAGAGAATGGCAAGAAGCCTTTTGCAGCTTTTTTCCTGCTGCCATCTTCTGCAAAATCCTAATGAGAAGGGAGGGGGGAGTGGGAGTAATCCCCGTTTCAATACGAATCTTATATTTAGAGTATTATCTATCTTTTACACTGTTTACAGAATGAAAACATTGCTGCTGTTTTGTACAAAAGGACCACCTACAGAAATGAAGGAGCCATTCCACCTGACTCTATATGGTGGAAGATTAGGAATGCTTTCTTTTCCTTGGGCCGCAGCTGGATATAGTAACAATAAAGTGCTGTTTGTAGCTAATAAATCAAGTTCTAAGATAAATGACTCTACCTAATACTTAGGTTATGTTTTATACCCAAAAACTCAGTTTAGTGTCATCGAATAACAGCTAGGAGAAATTTTATCTCAGAAATGAAAATCTCACTAGAGAAATATTATTAAAGAGTTTGACAATGGCTATAAGCACCCAAAATGTTTGGAAGCTACTAAAAAGACAGAAAAGCAATCTACCAAGACATAATAAAAATAAAACACCAAATGGATATTCAGGGCAAATCCAGTGAATTGTCTTCTGTTTTCATATTGGCAGAACTAGCTATAAGAAGATGCAGAAATAGCAAAGTCTGCTTGGTGATATCCAGACTCAATGATATATGAATTTAGCAAATTAAACATGTTTGGTAAAGCAATGGAATGACTCCTTCAGTTCTTTAATACCCCCAGAGTGAGCAAACAAAATCCCAAAATATGGCAGAAGATGAAAGTAATTGCTGTAAGGAAACCAAGCAAAGAACCATCAGATCGCAAAAGCCACAGGTCAATCTGCCTACTATGCCACTTATACAAAGTGTTTAAATGAATCTCTAGCCCTAACATTTAAACTACAGTAATACCTCGGATAACGCTAAGACTTGGTTCCACAAGTCTTGGTGTTATCCGATTTTTAGTGTTATCCGATGCATGTTAAAATCCTATGGGATGTATCGGATAACGTTAAAGTTCCATAGAGATACATTGTAACCACACAGGCTTTAGCGGTTGTTATCCCATACATCCCATAGAACCTTAACGTTATTCGATCCAATTCTCCTCCCCAGATTACTTAACGTTATGCTATTTTAGCGCTATCCGAGGTAAACGTTATCCGAGGTATTACTGTACTTCTAATTCTGTACTAGTTAGGCTTTAGATGTGACAAGAACTGTTTGGCTTAAATCTAACCCAGCATAATGGTTTTGAAATTCAGTAAATTGCTGAGATAACACTATTAAAATAGTTTGTTTCTGGGCAAAAATGATGTTATTTTAACACTTTAATTTTTTTTAATTTTATCCATATTTTATTTACATCCATAATTCTAAATGGTACAACGTTCTTAGGTGATTAACGAAAAGAAAGCTCTATCACAGTCTTTTCTCTGCATACGATACAGCATTCAAGAAGGAAGTGAAAGATTTGTGGTGATGTAAATCTTAAATTTGTCTTACAAGGCCAGCCACAGTAAAGGTGGGCCAACTGCCTAAATGTAAGTCCTATCTCCACTGCTTCATTTGATTTCCCATTTATAAAGTGGTATAACAACATTTCTTGGAAAAATAAGAATTCAAGAGCTTTTGTGTCCAGATATAAATATTTATGTAGAATGTTTTAGGCTTAGTTGTCAACAGTTGTCTTATTCATCTTTGCAAAAAGTAAGCAGAGAGAACCACTGCTGCCTTGACAGAATCTCAAAAATGGATGTATGTGTAAATCTAGTTCATCTTTCTAGTATATGGTGGTATCTAGGGTTATGAACCCCTTGGGTAATGAATGTTTTGGGTTACAAATGAAAATTCATTGAAAATAATGGCTCAGGTTACAATTTTTTGGGAATAGGAAGCAAGTTTTCCCAGGAAACTGGTGCATTACCAGATATGGACACTAGAAGCCACTGTCTGCAGTGTAAAATACAGTGGTACCTTGGGTTACAAATTTTTCACAATACGAAACATCCCGGAGAACGCATTAAATTCCTAACCCGAGTTACCACTATATTTGTAAATGTGAGGAGTGAAATCAGCTAACTAGCAACTGATCCACTGTTCAGTTATTTCCTGCTCATTTATAAAAACTACTTAAATCCTGATATATTAATTTGCACAAATAACTACTCTGTTTAGTTACATTTAACAGACATAAAAATTACTTCATACTTGAAACTGCTCAAGTTGGATTAACTTGATTAACTTGGATTAACTGTTTAGAGTTTGCCCATCTGTCTTTTACCTCCTTGATCCTTTGAAAATTACTGTATAGTATACCTGTATCCTGTTTTCTGAAGGTTTCTCTTGTACAGTTGTACCTCGCTTAAAGAGCATATTGCATTCCACGGGATTGCTCTTTAAGCGAGTTTGCTCTTTAAGCGAAACACCATTGTAAGTGACCAATTGTGACTTCTGGTGGGTGGGGGGGGGGAGAGATTTGCAAACCAGATTTATTTGTTAAGTGAGTTTTTGGTTGGTTTTATTTGTTAAGCGAGGCAACCATTCCGAGAAAATTCTGCTTTTTAAGCGAGTTGCTTTCTAAGCAAGGTGCTCTTTATGTGAGGTTTTACCATACATGAAATGAAACTAGTTTTCTTTTGCAGAGATTGTATGCAAGCAAAATTACTCTAGTTTTTTCAATACTTTAATGTGTGCAGTATCTTTTTCTTATCTTTCATATTCATACAGTAGTGAGTGAGACTTGAATTTCTTGCAGCTGTTACTTCTAGATGGTCATTAGGGAAAGCAGGCAAAAAGAAAGAATGGAAAAATGGGAGAAAGATGTTTCAGGGTATGATGAAAATGCCTTGATGTATTTTAAACTGTACCAGTTTCAAAAGTGCTAAAAAAGAGATGTGAAATATTTTTAATGTTCTTGTTCTGCACACTTAAATGAGCTGTGTTGAAAATTGAGTAGGTTAAAAATAGATTACAGGTTACATGAAGGTCATCAAGTGAGAATGTTCTTTTTTGGAAGATATCGAATGGTTCTGTGTATGTTTGAATACTCAGGTTCTTATGACATAGAAAAAAACAAATGTGGTTCTTAAATTAGCAGCAGATTAATTTTAAGTGTGCCCTTTAGGTTTAAAGTTAAATGGATTAGATGATAAACTTGTCAATACTTACTGTTATTTAATACTTACTGTCATTTTTGTTCTTTAGCCCTTGCCACTTGAATTTACTCAATTCTGTTGAGTAAATTTACTCATGCTTGTCTGTCATTCTGCTTGATTACTCTTTACCTCATTGCTTTGTGATCCATTTGCCTTGTGACAGCTTGACCCCTGCATCTGGTGTATATAAACCATGCCTGGAAGTTTTACTCCTTTGTCTGAAGAATTGGACTTGATCCATGAAAGCTCACAGTAAAAATATAGCAGTTCGTCTTTAAAGTGTTGCAGTGTTTTTATTTTTATTTATTTTTTCTGATATGCCTGAACCACAGACTAACATGGCTACTATTCAAAAAAATTGAAAATATAATTATGGGAAATATTTTAACATGCTTGGTTTTAGCCTGTTTAGACTTTTTGAATTCGTGAGCATGAGACATAATAGTCATCTTGTATTGGTGTTTTCAGAATGTGTGACATACTCTGTGGATTGGAAAAGGAAGTGGGTTAGAGCAGATTGAGGTGTTACTGACACTTTGGGCACTTGTCTCTCCATGAAGAGTTGCCTGTCTTTCCAGTTGTATAAGGAGAAAGAGGAGTTTGTCATGTGGTTCATATCCTTTTCATCTGCTGATATTAACTGTCATAAATGGGAGAAATTGAATGTCTTCTATAGGTGTTTGCATTGGTTATCTGTTGCATTCCGTGTAAGATTCATTGCGCTTAATTTATGGTTCTATATATCTGATGCCATGGATTTATGCTATATAGATCACTAGGAATCTTTTTAAATATTCTTATTTATTTATTTTGAAAATGTACTTCCATATTGTTCATTATGCTTTATTTCCTTGTATCATTTGTTATTGTTGTGATGTTTTATACCTGTGATGGTAGACCTTGGTACTCCAGGTGTTCTTGGACTTCAATTACCAGAAGCCCAAGTCAGCACTCCTGCTGATCAGGGCTTCTGGGAACTGAGGTTCAGAAGGGCTGGAGTGCTAAGGTTTGCCATCATTGTTTTATATGTTGTAAGCCATCTTGAGTGGTACTTGCTCTAAAAGGGCAGGGTATAACTGAAAGAAGGAAGGAAGGAAGGATAGATAGATAACATTGAACTGTTGTGCTCTTATGCTGTTCTCTGTGTTTGTTCTTGCGTTCCATCAAAACAATAGCATTTAGTTAAGAGCTGTGCTGAACTGAGATTGCATTTAGCTTATTTCATTGTTAGAGCTGGAAGTGTAGACGTTGACTGCAGATAAATTGCACAGCTGAGACAAAATGGTTTTAATAGCCTGAATGTTTGAAGTAAAGCTTTCATCTCTTACTAGGCACTTCTCAAACACTTTAATTGACCTACCTAGTTGAATACTCAGGCAGATGGATTGGGTTCTGAAGTGATTTATTAAACTGCTAAGGGCTGTTTCATATATAAGAAACATGTAGGAGTTTCATGATATAATGAAATAACCTTGATTTAAGACCTTTAGTTGTTGCCTTTTAGCTTTTATTGTGCCAACTATTTTCTCTGATTCATTAAAAGAAACCCACGAAATAACACCATATTTTCTGGATGTAGGGGAGAAGGGAAATACAAAAATTTCAGAAATAATGCTTGGGAAAACCATGATTATACCTATTCAAGTGTTACAGTAAATTTTCCGTGGATTTTTGTTTTTGGTTCTGAAGAGAGAGCTTTTTCATTTAAGAACTTACCACCCTGCTTATTAATTTCTGCACTGGCTCCCACTTTGCCTCCGGGTGCAATTCAAGGTGCTGGTTATTACCTTTAAAGCCCTTTATGGTAGTGGTCCAGGTTACTTGAGAGACCGCATCGTCCCAAGGACATCTACTTGGCCCACCAGAACGGACCGGAGAGGCTCTCTGGTTGTGCTATCAGCCAGAGAGGCACATCTCTCTGGCACTAGAAGGAGGGCCTTCTCGGTGTCCGCTCCGGCCCTGTGGAACCTCCTCCCGACAGAGCTACACCTGCAGACGGAGTTGCTGTCCTTCAGGAAAGGAGTGAAAACATGGCTGGCAGGTCTGGTCTGGTCTGGGGAGTGGATGGTTCAGTTTCCCCAGCCAGTTGGATGGTTTGACCCCCAGTATGTCCAAGTTATAATACCTAGCTTTTAATTAAGTTTTTAAGCTTTTTAAAAGTTTTTAATTTTTTTGAAGTGTTTTTAAAATTGTTGGAAATTGCCCTGGGTCCCTTCGGGGAGGAGGGCGATAAACAAATATAAATAAATAAATAAATTTCAATTACTTTTAAATTTGAAGTTACATGTTACTAGTTTAATCCAATACAGTATATAGAGCAATGGTGGATAAAATCCTGTTGAGCAGTTTTTTACTGCATAAGACAGCAACAGCTGCACGTTCATAAATTAAAATTTTCATTTGAGTCTTTTTTTCCCTTCAGGTGAGCCTTGTTTAGGGTTCTGTAAGGTTCTGTCAGGTAGAACATCCAAATGGAGAATTATATGATTTGTAGCCCAAGAAGTTGAAAAATTTCATTCTACTAGCAAAGAATAACTAAAGATAGCTTTCACTGTTCAAATCCTTTCTGTCCCAGCCAATCCACTTCTCATTGTCCTTAACTCAAAAGTCAAGAAGTAGTTACTTCACCCTTCCCATGCAAGTTTCTGCAGGGTTAAAATTGTCCACGTCTCTGTTTTGTGAGGAGTCCTATATTGAATGGTCTGCATCTTTGCTTCCAGCTGCCTTAGACAATTGCATTATTTGTGATGCTTGGACCATCATAGTTGTGTGGGAATGGATGCCCTTAAAGCAGGTTTTGTAAGTGGCTACTGGAGACTTGTCTGTACTATACTGTCTTCAGGCCAAGTGAAGTTTGAGGCTTGTATTTGTATTTTCGACTTATATGCCGCCCCACTTGCAGAGCGACTCTGGGCGGCTTACAGAAGAAACAGTTACAATTACATAGCACATTCCATAACATAAAAGCAATTACAGATATCACATAGTAAATTACAAATATAGCATATACAGTATATATACCTCCAATAACAGTTGCAATTACAAAACATTAGATTAGAACATCCTAAGAAATAATCAAAGATACTGTAATATAAAACATTACAGCATCAAAATTCACTAAGCAACAATATCAAACAACAATCAAAAATTCCAGTATCAGTTCAGTTTACACATACAAAAGCAAAAACTTAAACAAAAAACAGTTGCTAAATCCCGCAATAAGTGACAAGCCGGTCCGCCCAGCCGCAGGTGATTCTGGCGGAGGTGGCTGCTCGAAAAAGTCCTGCCACCGTAGCGGCTTTTAAACCCCGGGACAGATGGAGAGAGTCCCGGGGATGGACGCGGTGGGCTCAGAGGGGAAGGCGGGAGCGTCTTCACTCCACCGCCTCCGCTGCCAAGCTTTTATCGGCCACCGGGTGGGGTGACGGGGCCCAGGGGAGGGCGGGAGCGTTGCCTCACTGCCTGCAGCTGGTGGTCATCTCCTCCGGCGTGATGGCGAGTCCGGAGGGCAAGGCAAGCGCGTTCTCATTCCACCGCCGAGCTTTTATCGGCCACCGGGTGGGGTGTTAGGGCCTGGGGGAGGGCAGGAGCGTTGCCTCACCGCCCGCAGCTGGTGGTCATCTCCTCCAGTGTGATGGCGAGTACGGAGGGAAAGGCGGGCTTGCAGCACTTTCTTGGGTACCTTAGTTTGGGGCCCACATGAGGGCTTCCATCCAGTTCTCCCCTTGTTACCTTCTGCCTCTCTTTCTACTTCTCCAAAGTCTGCATCCACTAGTTCTTCCCTTTAATACATTCTCCATCTCCTTTTAAACCTTCTGGATCTCCCTCTTCCTTCCTAGACTCTTCAGCCTTTGGTTTCTGCTTCCTGAACCTTTTCATCTCCCAAAGGTTCTTGCTCTGTAGTCAGCCTCTTCTGTTGTCTCCTCCTCCTCTACCTCCTCCTGCAACTCTGGCAGAGTTGGCTCTTCAATAGCAGTGTAATAGTCACCTTCCAAGGATAGGTGAGAATCATTGGGGTGGAAGTCATAGGGAATGGCAAGGTTCTGGTGTTGTCTCATAACTACATATTTAGAGTTTAGCATATGGGTTTTGACCATGTGTATTTTTGAGTTACACAATGGTCATGTAGAAAGTGTGCATAGACCAATTCCGGTGAATTGTGTCATTTATTTTGGTGGGTAGTGAATATGTCCTATGATATATTGGATGCTTTTGATCTTCAAAAGTGGGTTATGAAAGATGTTATCCAGTAGAACTGTATACCTATTTTTCAGGTGTGCTACTGGTGCAGCATCAGTTTCTCTTGGATACTGTAATATTTCTTGACATACTAATTTGATTTTTGATTGGAGACATGTTACTTTGTCTTTAGTGCTAGCTGAGATTGAAAAAGTTCATATTTTGCTGATTACCACTAATCTATCTTTTTTGTCAAAATAGTGCCCTATGTATTGCCTTGAGATCGAATTCAAAATATAATTGGGCCATTCCGATGAGTGGTAAACTACTTTTAGTCATTCCTTACTTTGGGATTGTAGAACTGAGAACAGTAAGCATTATGGGGAAAGGAAGCAGGTTCTATAACCATGATGGTGAACCCTGGCACTCCAGATGTTCTTGGACTTCAGTTCTCAGAAGTCCAAGCCCATGTGAATCCACACAAATGAGTTTACTGCGATTCATCCAGACTGCACTCCCCTCGTCACTCCCGGAAATGGAAGTAAAACACCTGAAGTCCTAGACTGCCTTTAATTATTAGTTTCAAATGATGACAGGTATTTTTATAAGGTAAGCAACGAATCATTGGGGTTTTGTTGCTTGGGTTCCTGAACAAGCCTGGAGCAAGTGCTTAGCACTCTTTACAATTGAGAAAATTGCTGATCTCCTCAAATGTTTCCTCCTCTGCTTGACTTTTGTAAACAAAAATATAGTCTTGCTTTGTCATTTGTGCTACATGTCCACGGAAACTTCTGCAAATGTAGACAGCGCTGACTCTGGCTATAAACAGAGATGAGCACTGAACCCTAGAGTCGGATATGACAGACTTTCGAGCAAGAACAACCTTTACCTTCTACCTTAGATTTTAAGACTACAGATTTTAAGACTGTACAAAAACATGCCTAGTATGCATATGCTCTGCAGTTGTTTGGACATTATTCAGAGTGATTTTAAAAGGATTTGTGCTCTGCATCCTCCATCTCTCTCCTTCAATAAGTGGCTGTCCTTAGTTGACAGGAGTTGCTCAATAAACAAAGCACTCTTAATGGGTTAGTCTCCTAGCAGTTACATTCTTTTTTCCTCTGAAGGGCTGGCAATATTATTTAGCATTTCGTAAATTTACCAAAAATGTATCCCATATTTCGTCTAAGCAAGCAGATCAGTCCTTCATGCTGTTGTTATTTACTAGCAGTTTGGAGACAGTAATAGATGGGGTTGTGTTATAGCAGTAAAGGCTTTGAACGGAGATATGTGGGTTCCTACTAAGCCATGGGTGCCCAAACTTTTGGGGCCGCGGGTCGATCATGTGGTGACTAAGCCCAGGGGGCTGGGTGCGGCCCCTGACGCCAATTCATCTGGCCCACGAAGCCCTTGTCGCTCCTGGAAGCGGAAGTAAAATGCGCCCATACAGTGTCGGGGGCCGCACCCGGGCCTTAGTTTGGGCACCACTGCACTAAGCAATGAAACTCATTAGGTAACCTTCAAAAAGATCTTCCTCGAAGATTGTGGCATTTTTGAACCACAATCAGGCATACCCTGGTAACGGCAACCTTGTGTTGCTGGCTAATCTTTCTCACACTAGGTCAGGCGAAAGAAACTTTAGAATGAACTCACCAAAACGTGGCTTCGTTTCGGCAGTTTCATCTCTGGCCTAATGATAGAAGAAGCTAGCTAATCATTCACTTTTGTTCAGAGTATTTCAGAGGAGAAAATAGGAAAAGGACTAGACACACTCTTCCTTGAGCTTGAGGGATACAATGAGATATTTAAAATAACATAATAAAATGAGCAGAAGACCTCTCACTTGCATCCACGCTCGAACGATAGCCATCTCTGTACAGCTATGATACCTGTAAATAAATGCAACTCTTAATTGTAAACATTTTATACCACCAGCTCCCTAGATCCTGTTCTTCATCTAGAAGCCATAACGCTAGCCAAAATGTGTGGTGCTGACACCAAGTTTAGCCATCTGAGCTTATTGTGTAACAGGCTCAGCTGGTGGTGTCTGGATTGGCTGACATGTTCTTCCTGGCTTCTGTTAACACTTTGAGTTAAAGGTGCCTTTTGTTATTCCATCTGGTTATGTTTGCACTTGAAAAGACAATGTCTCCAAACATTTTCTTTATAACTGTCACACGTGCTGCAGTGCAAGTGGAAGATCACAAGCAAACTCGTGAAAGCTGTTGTCTGAGAAGAAACAAGTGCTTTGGGCTTGAGAGGGGGAGGAAGCAAGTTTTGGGGAAAAGCTGTTTGCAGAAATAGAGTGTTTAAGAATAATCTGGAAAGCTGGCCTGTAAATAATTGTGTGTCATTCTCATTCCCTCTCATCTATTTCCCCCCAAGCAACAAGTGAGTAAACTGTGAAAGAGAATGCTGTAAAAATCTGAAGATCTTCACTCTTCTTCAAAGCCCCAAGTTTGAACTAAGGAATGAAATGGAAAGGCTTTGGAGAGGCTTTCTTTTGATGATTTAATGAAGGATTTTTTGGGGGGGTGGGGGGGTGGGATTTGCTCTCAAGCCTTTCCTAGTTTAGTTGTATTTCTGTATGGCTATGCCAGAAAACAAAATGCTGTTCCAAACCCAAATGTGTACCATACAAATAGCTTCACACCTTTTTCCACAGTGAGAAACTAGTTACCTTTATTTTCTAAAAACGTGCCTGCCACATGACCATGAAAACATCTGCAGACGCAGAAAGCCTTGGATCTTCAGCTCTAAATGTAGATGAGCAATGCACCTTAGAGTTGGATATGACTTATGACTGGCTTTCGAGCAAGGCTGACCTTTACCTTACTAGCTACAGTTTGGGAGGACAAAAGTATGACTACAATATTTCTGGAGATATTATAGAATTAATTAATTAATTAAAAACATTATATAACTTGCTCTGTATTACAAGATCTCAGGGTGGTTTATGGAGTTTTGTGAAACAAATTAAAAACATTAAATCTTTAAGGTAATTTAAAATTAAACAGTTTAAACACACACAAAAATTAAAACCACTGCATTAAAATGTGCATTGGCCAAGACTCTTAGTCCCCAAGCGTCTAATAAATAGCCTTGCTTTGATTTGGTGTTGACATGATGCCAATGTTGCTACCAATTGAACCATCAAGGAGAGGATATTCCACTGTCAGAGTGCTAATTCTGAGGGAATCCCATGTCTCCATACGTTGAATAAGCTCTCAAAGGTGAGGCGCAGAAGAGGCCTTCCCCAGTAGATCTTAGTGATTGGATAGGTTTATATAGGAAGAGATGTGCCTTCAGATATCTGGGTACCATGCTGTTTAGGTTTGATTGGTCATTGTGAATTCAGACTAGCATCATGTTAGCTTCCAGTGCAGATCCTTCAGAATGAGTATTGTCTGAGCATTGAAAGATTTTCCTGCTAGCAGTCTAACTGCTTCATACTGCACTTGATGCAGCATCTGTGTCATCTTCAAGGATAGTCTTACTTAGAGTGGATTTGCAGTTTCAGTCTAAGTAGAAGGCTGTCAGAGCATGGACTCCTGTCCAAAAGAACCACTGTGATACTGAAGGTGATGAGCATTTCTCAAGAAGCATCTACTTTAAGAGTAGCCACCACCCCCCAACCTGGTAGCTGTATCTGTTATTATGTGTTTTATCTGCTTTCACTGTTAATGTTTTAAATTTTTATGAATTTTTATGAATTTTAAGGCTTTATACATTGTTATGATTCATGATGTAAGCCGCCCAGAGTCGGGCCCACCTGATTGGGGCGGGATACTAAATGCAAACAATAAATAAATATAAAATAAAAAATCTACTTTACTCTTACAGTGGACTTTTTAGTACAGTCAAACCTCCCATAACGAATGCCTCGCTTAGTGAACAACTGGCATAACAAGCGAGCATTCTACAAACGCATAATGAAAATTTTCTTTATGCGAAATGGACTTTATGGAAAAACTCACATAAGCCGCCTAGATTCAGGTTCGCCTGATTGGGGCGGGATAATAAATATAAATAAATAAATAAATAACGAACATTTATATGGAAAAAACTCGCATATCGGAAAATGTTCACTATGCAAGTTTTTCCATAGAAATGTTTGTTATGCGAGTTTTTCCATAGGAATTTTCATTATGTGAAAAAACTTGCATAGCGAACAACTTGCATAGCGAGCAGCCTCGCAGAATGAAATATTTGACTGTATTGTATTTAGTAAATCTCATGTTGGACTATGGTGGCTTTGTGGTTAAGACACTGAGTTTGATGACTGGAAGGTTGGCAGTTCAGTAGTTTGAGATCCAAATGCTGCACGACAGAATGAGCTCCCATAGTCTGTGCCATCTCCTGCTACTTCGGCTGGAAGCTAGGTACTGCTTCAGCTGGAAAGGTAACAGCATTCCAGCATCTAGTCATGCCTGCCACATGATGACAAAAATGTCTGGAGACAAATATTTCTGTTTTTTTAGGAATGTTTTAAAGAGTGTTTTATTGTTTTTTTAAATGAATTGTGAGCCACCCTGGGTCACCTCAGTGAGGAGGGCGGTTGATAAGTATGACTAATAAATAAATAAAAAATAGATAAAGACAGTGTTGGCTCTTTAGCTGTAAACCGAGATGAGCACCGCTGTCTAGAATAGGACACGACTGACTTTCCAGCAAGGGAGACTTTTGCCTTTATAGTAGATTTCATAAGCACCTTAAATGAAAGTTCTGGCTTCCACAGTAGTCAGCCTAAAATACTTTATCCCATCTGTAGTTGCTGATACATTTCAGCCTCCTCCCATTGTATGCTTCTTTAACAGTAAATTCTAGGCTGCTTTCTGCTGCTATTTGCCAACCTGCGTCACTTAGCAAAGGTTGGTTTTGCTGCAGCAGTGTCCTCTCCCCCTCCCATCTATGCCACTAATCCTTGAGCTATCTCCTGTAAAGGTGAATCTGCCTCAGATTCTTTAGGACATGCATGCTGTGTCATGTCTGCCTCCTTCTGATAAGGAAACTGTCACAGAAGAAGAGCCTCAAGGAAGAAGATTGTGCATGGTGAGGGAGGATGTTGGATCTGAGTAGTGGATCATCATAGCAAGTCTTCCTAACAATTTTAGGGAAAGGATAGATGTTGAGCCTGACTGAACATAAACTACAGTATTTCTTTACAAGGAGAAAGGATAGGCCAAGGAAAGCAATAGGAAGAGAATACTTGCTGTAGTCATCAGTCAAAGTGCCTAAAGCTCCAGTAGTCAATCAAGCAAATTTGAAGCATATCGTTCAGTGATGGTGAAACTTGATGCTCCAGATGTTCTTGAACTTCAATTCACATAATCCCTGATCTGCAGGAGTGCTGACTTGGGCTTCTGGTAATTGAAGTCCAAGAACACCTGGAGTGCCGAGATTCACCATCACTGATATAGTTGGTCTGATGTTTGCTTCCTGAGCGTGTTTATCTCTACGCAAGAGAGATTGAAGGAAAGAAAAAATAAAGTGTGTGTGGGGGGAGGTATTAATGTTTTATTTGGGAGAGCTAGATCCCAGCGGTTTTGTTGTTCTAATTTATTTTCTTCTTGAGAAATGTTTGCCTTTGGCGTTCCAAACCTACTTTTAAAGTGGTATCATATTAGTTGAATACACTGTAGATTTACTGTCTGGGACCACAGCTGATCTTATACACACTAAAAGGTGTCATTCCTGAAGAATAGCATAAAGTCTACCCCTAATTTTTCATTTGGGTTTGAAGATAGAAATCGAAGAGACCTCCCTGAGAGTTATATAAAATACCCCCCCCCCCAGTGGTGCCTGGTCTGTTGATCAAAATCAAATGCTTTAAATTGGTCCCTGACCAGTGCCTAAGAAAGATCACTTCTTAAATCAAAATGTTATTAGCCTAACAATTTAAATAAAAATAAAACATCCTGATGTTAATGGAAAAATATTAACTTGAATGTCCCTTTTGGAACAATATTTTATTGTGGAATTTTTTTTCTTGCTATACAGTAATACCTCGGATAACGCTAAGACTTGGTTCCACAAGGCTTGGTGTTATCCGATTTTTAGTGTTATCTGATGCATGTTAAAATCCTATGGGATGTATCGGATAACGTTAAAGCTCCATAGAGATACATTGTAACCGCACAGGCTTTAGCGGTTGTTATCCGATACATCCCATAGGACCTTAACGTTATTCAATCCAATTATCCTCCCCAGATTACTTAACGTTATGAGATTTTAGTGTTATCCGAGGTAAACGTTATCCGAGGTATTACTGTATATACTTACCTACTCAGTGTGATTTTCATGGCTGTTTTCTGTTAGCCAAGGCACTAATGTACAAGTGAAGGTTTGGGGTACACCCTTAACATGTTCACCTATAAATCTTGACCTACACTTGCAGTTCACCGTTTCCACCTTGGAAAAAGTTCGTTCATGTGGTGCCAAAGCCTACAGCAAATTTATTTATTAGTTCAAATTTATTTTGCCGCCCATTTCTTTAGGCTGATAAATATATCGGGTAGACCAGAATAGAAATCTAACAGATAATTTTCTAGGTAAATGTCTCTTGAGATGATCATAGGCTTGCAAATCATTTTGTTCAATCTGGAAAAAAAAAGTTAATTTCATCTTCTGGTGCTACTTCAAATGGATTCTGAAACATTCTTATTTCCTTTATATGCTTATGCAATCAGTGAATCTATTCTGGAATTCCACCTGCAGTGATGGGTTGAGCCTCTAGATATGTTTAGTATGCCAAATACGTAGTATCATTTTTGCAAAGATACCAGGGTTTCTAAATCTCCTTTTCCCAATTTTTTTTTTTGGGGGGGGAGGAAAAAGGTCAGACATCTCCCTTACCCATCCACGGAGCTGCTTTATCTTCCTTGCATACATATGTAACCTTCAGCATTGCAACACATGGAGAGGAGGTGTAAAAAAGCTGAGAGGTACTGGCATCTCAGCTCTGCTGCCTAGCAAAGCATGCACAATGGGCAAAATGGCAGTATGAAGGATAAGACCACAAAAGGACTGCAAGGAGACCAGAAAAACATTGTTGCTGTGGTGGGGATTTTTGTAAGAAACACTTGAGGCCTCAAGAACAGTGTAGGTCTCAGGCAAAATACTTTGTGGGTGATAGCAGTAAAAAAGCATGTTGGAAGCCACGCTTAAAAGAGTTTGGGCGTCACTTGCAGCCAGTGGGCTACAGTTTGGCGACTCCTGCTTTAAATTGTTAGTCTAATGCAGCGTTTCCCCAACTATGTTCCACAGAACACTGGTGGACTTCAATTCCCAGAAGTCTAAGTCAGTACGTTGGCTGATCAGTGCTTTGGGGAACTGACTTAGACTTCTGAGAATTGAAGTACACCAGTGTTCCGCAGAACATAGTTTGGGAAACGCTGGTCTAGTGACAGTGCTGCATTATTCAGAGTCTACCAGTCATTTGGTATAGATAGAGACAGGGTACAGATTAAGTTCTGTATATCTACATACCACTAGTTTTAAATATAGTAAAAACCCAAGTTATAAAAAAAAATCAGTTCCATTGCTTCTTTTGTAAGTTGGTTTTTTTCATAATTCAAGGCATCCCCATAGGGGGAGCTGCGGGGTGAGTTGAAGCCCAGGACGAAGAGCAGAATGGCTTTGTAGCTGAACCACTCTTGGTCCTGGTCTCCATTTCACCCCGCAGCTCATTCACAGCCAGACCGGAGGGCTGGGACTGAGGTGAGGGGTGAATTGGAGCCCAGTCCTAGGCTCCATTTCATCCGGCACTTCCATCGTTGCCATCGCTGGTGTTTCCTACATGACATTATTGACATAGCTAGATCTGCATGGCATGTTACCTGTTTCTTGCAATGGTAGTTGGCATTTAAGGTCGCAGACCTTTACTCCCTTAGAACCGTAATACAATCCTGTAGCTAAAACAAAAAAAAAGTATGTGGCTTAAGCAGACATGTCTGTCACTGCCAACGGGATGTCAATCTGCTTTCTAGCATGAAAACTTTATATTTCTCTTATCTAAAATGCCAAGGTACACCTATTTTTACCATCTCTTCTATTTTTTACTTGACTTTTTTATTTTGCATGTTCATTAAGTGACATGTTACTTTTTTTAAGGCCTCTGGTAATCAGTGTTCATCATATGTAGCCAGCTGTACTAGTTTTCAGCTCTGTCTTAGGTATGCTTATTTCTTTACAGTGTTCAATGGGACTCAAGAGCCAGAATCCTGTTCTGTAGATTATGCTTGCATAAGGATTAAGACTTAGGTGTAACCAGTCTCATTGCACTTGAACTGTGTGGTCCATTTTTGCATATACGTGCAATGGTTTACAAACCACAAGGTTGATTTGAGGCTAGGGTGCTGTTATAGAAACATCAGATGGTGCAATGAAAGATTGATTTCTAGAGTGATTGATTAAGCAGTAAGAGAAGCCAACAGTATTTTGAGGAATATAATCAAGAAAGAAATTCAGCCTATTCTCTTGAGAGCTGATGGTACGTGTGCTTTTATTTAAATTTGGAAATCTGCGTTTAGTATGTGAAGCTAATTGCTCAAAATAGCACTGTTTTGAATACTACTTAAAGTGAATTATTTGATATAGCTGAGCCCCCCTTTCTCCCATGGGTTTTACTGGGGGGATGGGAGTGATAGGCATAGATTTATGTGTGAGTATATGTATGTGTTTTGTTCTTTCTGGCACCGAAATTGTATGCTAAAGTATCTGTAACTAAAGTTAGTGTATACGAGTAAAATAAAGTATTAATTTCTTTTATTTTATATCATTTTCCTTCGTCTCCATTAAATCTTCATTAAAAAGTGCCATTTGTTCTGTAAAGGAATCTGTTAGTCATGAAAATACTTTCTTACTTGTTGTGGTTGTTAAAGGCTGTCAAGTCACTTCTGACTTACAGAGACTGAATAAACGATCTCCAAGAAGCGCTATCCTCAACAGCCCTGCTTAATTTTTGTAAATTCAACCCTGTGACTTCCCTTAGAGAATCAGTCCTTCTCTCCTTCTGGTCTTTTGCTGCTGCCTTCTGCCTTTCACGGACTGTGGTGGCTTAGTGGTTAAGGCGCTGAACTTGACAACTTGAAGTTTGGCAAGTCAACAGCTCGAGACCTGAGTGTTGCATGACAGAGTGAGCTTCTGTCTGTGACCCAGCTCTTGCTTGCTCAAAAGCAAGAAATTGCAAGTAGATAAATAGGTATTGCTTCGGTGGGAAGGTAAACAATGTTCCATGCACTCCAGTGTCTAGTCATGGCTGCCATGTGTCCATGGAAATGTCTGCAGATGCAGATAGAGATGAGCACTGAACCCTAGAGTTGGATATGACTGGCTTTCAAGCAAGGGCAACCTTTACCTCTGACCTTCACAGTTTTATTGTCTTTTCTAGAGAATCTTGCCTTTTCATGATGTACCCAAAGTAGAACGGCCTCACTGTCATCATTTTTGCCTCAAGAGACCTGATATGCTCTAGGAACCCCTTGCCCATTTTTTCTGGCAACCTAGGGTTATCTGCAAAGTTATTTTCCAGCATCATATTTCAAACAAATAATTTTTTCTGTCTGCTTTCCAGCTTAGAAGAGTGTGGATTACTGTATCTTTGTCTTGGTTTTCAGTGGCACATCCTTACACTAGATGACATTTTCTAATCCATTTGTTGTTGCCCTTCGTTATTGCTCTGGCAGTTATAGTGGCCTCCACCCGTGTTATTTGGTGTTCTTGTAATATTTATCTGATGTTATCTCACCACCTTCTTCCGGATCTGCCTCGTGGGTTTTGCCCTTCTCCTCTTTCCACATATGGTTTGTAAGGTATGCAATTCCAAAACATTCTCTCCAAATGGGCAAACCACTTTATTTTACTGATATTGCTTTCACCAATTTTCAGTCTCGTTAGTCTTTTACATCTTAGATCTCACCAGAGACTCTGCTGAAACCTTAGTATCACCATAATAAAAACTAAAAGCCCACTTCTCCAGAAAAGGACACTGACTGTTTTGAGGCAGTCTCTGTTTTTATATTTATGGTTTAACATAAATGAAAGAATGAGGGAACCACGGGTTAGAACATACATGGTAGATGAATGTTCCATTGCAAGTTGGATTTCTTGTAGACAAGACATTACATTATGTAAATTCATTTATTTACTTGTATGCTGCCAAAACTGGTGCAAAAACAGGATGTCTCAAATCTACACCAGTTGAGAAAATATATCCTCTTGTTGGTATCACTCCACCTAAGATAAGGAGAGAAATAGCAGGCGGCAAGAAAACTAAGCAAGAGAATGACGCTTGACAGCCTCTGATTGGATATGTGCCTCAAGTCCACTGGTTCAAATCCAGGAAGAGCTTTATGGCAAGAACATACATTCTTGAGGGTACACAAGAGCAAATCCAAATTAGAAGTTGGAGGAAGGCACTCACTGGGCAAGGAACAACATTAAAAGAGGATATAGCTGAGGAACTCAACCTCCCCTACATCACTTGGAGAACTCTGAATAGACAGAGGGTTGGAGTCCCTAAATGCAAGATCAACATTATCAAGTGGGAGCTGCTGGTGGACAAAAACACACAGTGTGAATGTGGAGAGATACAGAATCTGGCTCATTTATTGGTCTGCCTATTACTGCCAGAAACATGCACCATTGAGAACTTGGGTTTGGGTAATGACAAAGCCAAAGAAGTTTGATTAGGACACAAAAGAAGAAGAATTGAATCAGGAGTATGTGGTGAATCAACTCCTTTGTAAGTTCTGTGGATTCAATTTTGCCTATTCTAATTGTGACTCACTAGGAGTCCTGGTGGTGCAGTGGCTAAACAGCTGTACTGCAACAAAAAGGTTGTGAGTTCGAACCTGGCCAGAACTCAAGGTTGACTCAGTCTTCCATCCTTCTGAGTACCTAGCATGTTAGGGGCAAAATGCTAATTAATTGTGAACCGAGCAGAATGCACTAAGCACTGTGAGTTGGTATATAAGTGTGATTGCTTTGTTTATTTTGCTTTACACCAAAAAACAAGTTGTATCTGTAATTGTGTCTGACATGTGGTTTGAGGGGACTTCGGGAAGTTAAAGGGCCATATTTGTGTTTTAATGGGTTTTGTTGTACTGTATTTGCATGTATCAGATGAACAGATATTGCCCAAAATTTGCTATATATTCATGCATATTAATGAAAATTATTGTCAGTATATCAGTCTTGAACAATTATAAGGCTAAGGCACTTTTAATATTGTCATGTTGGCGATACAATGTGAATATTTTGCTTTTTGTTATGTTTATTGCACTGAACTTCTTTACAGTGTGAGATCTCTTGTGATAATGATTTATTGGTGCAATGTATTGGTATGAAATTGTTGTCCATACATTCTAGAATCCTGTGTCCATTTATCTGGAAGTGATAAATATTTAATTCCACTAGCCTTGATTTTAATGAAGATTTCTTTCTTAAATTAGGATTGTGACACGATATTACAATACTGTAAATGCAAGAAAAATTGCTATCTGGAACTTGTATTTATTTCATCCTGCTCCATCTCTATAAATAATATAGCAAATGCTTGCATAATGTGTAATTTTTTGTTTGTGTTTTTGGAATTTACCTGGTGTTGGCACTGTTCATATATAACACCAAACCATTTGTCTCTATGAATGCACCCTTGCACAACTTTCTGCTCATGTGTGCTTATATCTTATGTGGTGATTATTTCTGAGATCCATTTATCATTTGTAGCACATTGTATTTTGTAGCAAGGCAAGAACGTTTTTTCTTCTGGCAAACAGATACATGCTCTTCTGGATGATATGTAACTTTTGGTTCTGATCTTTGAAATCCATAGAATTTAGACCAGGAAGTTTGTGCATGGGAGGGGGGGAGTCGTCACGCCTTCACTTTCGTTCCCACATTGTGTGATGTCTATTAATTTCCTGTTTATGCAAATCCTTACTGCTAGAGGCACACTGAGCTCTGAAAATAAGATGCTTTATTTCCAACAGCTTTTGGAATTGCATAAACAAAATGTAAGAGCGTTGCATTTTGTGCAATCTGTACAAACATATAAGCAATACTGTGAGGACAGCCATTGCTGTCTTTTGAATCTTGGATCCAGGAGTGAGTTGCGCTAGTGTAGTTTGCTGTAAATGTAGTGTTTTAAGACACTAATTTTTAAGTCTGTCACTTTGAAAGAAGAGAACTGCAAAGAAAAAACATTATAGGTCAACCTTGAAAACAACATAGGAGTTAATGGCACCAACGTTCCACACTGTCCATAAAAAAGTTTTTAATTTTTATGACTCCCTGCATAATATACTGTTGACCAGAAAGCCTTATTGCTGCTCTGAAAAGTCTTATTGGTGATATAAAATGTTGATTAATGCACACACATATACACAGTAGCTTAATTTATTAACTGTACAATTCCGTATAAGGCAGGGGTTCCCAACTCTTTCAAGCCAGGGGCTGGGTCATGCGCTCAGTCAGCTTTGAGGGCTGGATGGCCATTTTGCCCTGCGTGCATGATGGGGTAGCAATTTTGTCCCAACAGCTTCAAATGAGTAGCCATTTTGTTTCTTGAATGGCCTTAGAGGGGTGGAGGGCCACATGAAATGGCACTGTGGGCTGGATGCAGCCCACAGGTCTTAGGTTTGGAACCCCTGGTATAAGAATACTGTATTGACAATTCATTGAAGTGGATCATCATAGAGGTCTTGATTATCATTCTTTTTACATTGTGTATGCTGGGATGGAGGTGGTGGTGGTGGTGGTGGTGAGGTGAAGGAGCTGGTCTTGTCTCAGAAGCCACAAAGGTGGAAAGAGATAAGGACATGTAGTATACCTGCAGAAATATAACATAATTTCTGTCTGACTTTCTTGCTTCTACTAATGTTTTGATACAGTACCAGTCTTCCTTCCACCATTTACTTTAATTTCAGTACACATCATAGAAGGGTCTATGTCATTACAGTCAAAATCAGTCTTTAATAATCGGAACCTTTTTTGCCAGATTATCTAATGTCAATTTGTTTTCTGGCACTGCTTCTTTTCATTGTCTGTTACTGATTCAGAAGCACTCATGTCCATCAAGTCATCTTCTGTTAATTGCTCTGAGGCAGCGTCTGTCAGTTCATGAATTGCTCCAAGATTTCTATCTTTAAACCTTTCATTCCCCCACCTTTATTATTATTATTATTATTATTATTATTATTATTATTATTATTATTATTATTATTATTATTATTATTATTATTATTATTATTATTATTATATTTACAATCTCTTTGATCTCTTTGACTGGTTTTATTGTAAGACTGTGAAGTCATGCACAACATCTGGGCACAGTTCTCTCCAGCAGCTGCCACTGGCCCACACTGAAGTCTAGTAACTAACCATGTACAGTCAAACCTCGCAGAAAGAGCGCCTCGCTTAAAGAGTAACTCGCTTAAGGAGCAGAATTTTCTCTAAATGTTAGCTTCGCTTAACAAATAAATCGGGGGTCGCAATCCTCCCCCCCCAAGTCACAACTGGTCACTTACAATGGTGTTTCGCTTAAAGAGCAATCCCGTGGAATGCATTATGCTCTTTAAGCGAGGTTCAACTGTACAGTAAAACCTTGCATAAAGAGTGCCTCACTTAGAGAGTAACTCACTTAAAGAGCAGAGTTTTCTCTGAATGGTCGCCTCACTTAACAAATAAAACCAACCAAAAACTCGCTTAACAACTAAATCAGGTTTCACTATCCCCCCTGCCAGAAGTCACAATTGGTCACTTACAATGGTGTTTCGCTTAAAGAGCAAACTTGCTTAAAGAGCAATCCGTGGAACACATTATGCTCTTTAAGCGAGGTACCAGTGTACCTAGCTTTCTTTAAAATAAAGTTTCTGAATTAGTTGAATTTTTTTAAAAAAGCAAAAAGTCCCTGGTAAATTTAAAGGCAACCAAATTTATTGCAAGATTTAGCTTTATTTGTGTTAGTATAAACTTGTAAGAAAAAAACAGTTTTTATTATGAAAGGTGACATTTTTCCTTTGGTAAAAGGAGATACATTAGAGCTCACCACACCTTACACTGGTCTTAATGTATGCTTCATTTACATCCACGACTGATTTTGATTCATCTCTTGGACCATAGAAATTATTGAGCAGAGGTGGTAGCAGTGAGTATTCTATAAACAATTCTGAAATCACAAGAAGAGAAGATGCTTTCAAATGCTTTTGTCCCCATGTGATGATACCAGTTCTCTTTCTCTTCGCCAAAGGTGTGCAGGGTATTTTTTGGACCATAACTCATGTCTGTCTATCTTCTATTAGGAGAATGGTAGGAAGTTGATGGAGTTGTAGTGCAAATACTATCAGGATTATGATGATGACCATGATCATGGTGATCAGCCCGCACCAACTGATTCTCACAGGCATAAGAGCTTTGGGTTCCAACCCTGACATAGCCCGGAAGACTGTTAATGGGATCTGGTCCTTCTTGGTGGTGGTCCTGATGTTGTGGAACAGCTCCAATGGTCTTTCCAAGTGTTCTGTAGAGCTGTGAAAGCCAAACTTTATAGAGAAGCTTTTGGAGAAATTCTGCTTCTTACCCCAAGGAGTCTGATTTTTACTGAGTTACTAGATTTTCTATCTTTTAATCAATTTCTTAATGATATTGAGAGGTGTGTGTATATTATTTTGATTGTTGTCTCATTATATACTTTGCTTATTCTGATTTAGTTATAACATATTGTGCTTATCTATATGTTTTTATCTTGTTCACTACCCTGTGGAAATAAGGGAACTACAAAAGTCTAAGAAAATATATAAATAAATAAATATGCCTTCTCTGGTTTAAGTTTCTTCTGAGGAACTGATGATTGAAGGAAATTGATTGGACAAGAAAGCAAATTTAAAAGGTTATCTAGATATGATAGATGTGGTTTTACCAAAGAGTTCAGGTACCGTATATACTCGACTATAAGCCGAGGTACCTAATTTGGACCTGAAAACCCAGGAAGATTGATTGGTTCAAATATAAGCCAAGAGTGGAAAATGCAGCAGCTGCTAGTGAGTTTCAATAATCAAAATACAGTCAAACCTCGCATAAAGAGTGCCTCGCTTAAAGAGTAACTCATATAAAGAGCAGAATTTTCTCCGAATGTTCGCTTCGCTTAACAAATAAAACCAACCAAAAACTCGCTTAACAAATAAATCGGGGTTTTTAATCCCCCCCCCCCCCCCACAATTGGTCATTTTCAATGGTGTTTTGCTTAAAGAGCAATCCTGTGGAACACATTATGCTCTTTAAGCGAGGTACAACTGTACTTGAAAATATGGTATAATTAATTAAATTGTTGGTGAATCTCAATCTGACACACTCTTGGGATCCTCATGGTCATTGACCTGAGTATAAGCCATTTCCCCTTTTTGGGGCTCATTTTTGGTACTAAAAAACTAGGCATATACTCTAGTATATACAGTAATTTGGAATACAAATCAGAATGTTGATGAAGTTACAGAACCCTTGTCTAGAGCAATTTGTATTCCTCTTGCAAAGCTGTAAAATAGCTTGGTTGAAAATTCCACTGATAATGTTTTTGAGGATCTTGGTATATAAATAGTCTGGTGGAAAGATGGTTTCAACACTACATCTTTGAAAGGTGGGATAAAACTTTGAAGGAGGTTTCCTGCTTTCTCATTTTTAGCACATTGAAGTGCCAAATGTTGCTTCTCTAAAGAGACAAGGGTAAATTCCGGCATCACATGAGCAACTTTCTGCTCATCAAATCACACCTTCCACTCTTTTTCTTGCATCCCCCAATTCTGTTCCAGTAACTCTTTAGAGCCATGATAGTGAACCTTGGCACTCCAGATGTTCTTAGATTTCAATTACCAGAAGGCCAAGTTAGCACTCCTGCTGATCAGGGCTTCTGGGAATTGAAGTTCAGGAACAACTGAGGTGCCATGGTTTGCCATCACTGCTTTAGAGCTTTGGAGGTCATACAGGGAGCTATTGATAGAAATATAAATGAAAAAAGATTAATTGTATCCCATTAATTAATTGTATCCCATTCTCTGAATTATTTCATTATTCCATTTTGTTGCTGAAACCATAGATGAAGATAGAGTAATTTTCTATTATCTCTCACCTGCAACAAAGCCACCTATAAGAGGATTAAAATTTGGTATACTATCTTTTTGATCAGTGTTACATGTTAGATGTAATTTAAGAGGAGTATCACAAAAGTTGCAAATATTTTTTTAAAGGAACATATGCTGCCACTTCCCAATCTTCCCACTTTGCTGAAGTTTGGAGGCTGTTCTTTCCCGTTCATGGCAGTGTGAATATACTACAAATGTGAACATGACATTTTCAGCATGATATTAATAGCAAATTATCATCTCGGTTCATTTTTTAGGTGGGTATGTGTTTCTGTTATGTTACAAATGATAAGGAAAGTAAGATGTGAAAAACTATGGTAAGATGAGAAAAATTATGATGGATGTTTTAAAACTGTTGTATGACACTTACCTGGCTAAAAGATAGACTTTAGGTCTACCAAGAACAAAAAGCCTTGATTTTGGTTTCTTCTGCCACTAGAACTTTTGTTTTTTTTAATTAAAAAACTTGTTTTACTAAATTAGAACTGGTTTCAAATTGTGACATCTCTCTATGTTGGAAAATTTGGCATGATTGTATTTCTGGCATTTCCTGCTACTTCCAAGCTCAGATACATTTTAGGGCTAAAGCTTCTATAATCATCCAACTACCATGTGCAGGGATTTACTATGTTGATTAGCAAATTCTGCTGAACAAACATTCTTGAGGGTACACAAAAACAAAACCAAATTACAAGATGGAACACTATTAAAGGAGGATATAGATGAGGATTTCAACCTCCCCTAGGTTACGTTAAGGGCCCTGAATAGGCTGAGAGTCAGAGTTCCTAAATGTAAGACCAGCATGCTCAAGTGGATGCTTCTGGCAGACAACAACATGTGGTGTGAATGTGGAGAGATACGGAATCTGGTTAATTGTGTCTCTTTCTTTTCCTCCCTGTCTTTAAAGCCACCCCCCACCCGCAGCGGGCTCTGCGACTACAGTAGGGTCGGGGAAAGGCGTGTCTTTCCCCCGACCCTACTGCAGTCACAGAGACTACTTGTGTCTCTTTCCCTCCCTGTATTTAAACTACAGGGAGGAGGAAAGAGAGAGACATGATTGGGTCTCTAGAGAACCAATCACGTCTCTCTCTTCCCCCTTCTGGTAGTTTAAATACAGAGAGGGAAAGAGACACAAGTAGTCTCTCCGACGGCAGTTGGGTCGGGGGAAAGGCGCATGCTTTCCCCCGACCCTACTGCAGTTGCAGAGACTGCTGCGGGTGGGGGGTGGATTGGGTAGTTCTACCCAAACCACCCCACACCCGCAGACCATTGCCTCGGATAACGCTAAGAATCATTATCCAGAATTGTTATCCGATGCAAGTTTTTTCCAAAAAACTTGCATCGTCATCCGATTCTAGCGTTATCCGATGCAATCGTTATCCGGGGTATTACTGTAGTCCTGTTAAAGCTGAATGCTAAGTCAGAAGTTAAAATCCTTGGCTGTACATTTGTTCTCATGGTAAGGAAATATAGTGTATTTAGCAGGCCAAAGGCTCATCTGCACTGAATGAACATTTAGCTGATGTTCAGCTTGTTATTTCATGTGCTTCGCTTGTGCCTATGTGTGAGCCCTGATTTTTGACAGCCTAATGGCTTTGAGTTGCCAGCTTCAGGAAGTAGCCCAAGCAAGTTGCACCTTGATTTCCATTGTCTTTTGAAAACCTTAAACATTAATAAAACATGGATTAGTTGTTCAATGCTGATTTAGAATGCATGATTTGATCTATTACCAACTTGGTCTCAGAAGGAAAGAGAGCTGCAGTGTTTGACAGGTTTATGATGATACAGCTTCCTTCCAGACAGGTAAACCATTAATACCCTTATCATGCTTAAATCTCATTGGATATACAACTGTGTGGTGTTCCTTCGATCCAGTTTAAATCAGTGAATGAATGGATGTATGCATTAGTAAGTGAGAGGCTGACCACATGGGCTTTTAACTTCTATATCGTATGCAAATAGAAGGCAAACAGCTGATTTCTATGGAGTGCACCAGCCCATTCCTGGAGCAGCCCTATCAGTATCTTTCTGAGCCCCTATAAGAGGCTTCTGCTTTTTTGAAGTAGGTAGGATCACTCTGGTTTTGATTAGTTCCAATGCCTGAATTGCTGAAACCTGTCCAGAGCAAGCCTTTTGGTTTGAATTTGCCAATGTCAAGAAGAGGCTTAATAACTGAGCTGTTTCAGGATATTACCAAATTAATCATGTCCTCTACGCCTCACCAGAGGAGCAGAGGGAGTGATTTTTTTAACCCTGTGTAGTGCTTTGCAACTGTTATATTAAATTGTTTTTTCTTTGCCTCACCTTAAAGGGTCAAGAAACTGCCCACAGTAATATCCATGGCAGTAGCTTCTGCCACAGCCATTTAATGGAAGACAACCATGAATATTCAGGCTTTATTAAATTGATCAAATCAAGGCCAGATGTTCAAAAAGTGGCCTACACTGCCTTGCTCCCTGCAGCTAATATAACCATACCCTAAGGTAGAGAGGTGATGTTTGGTTCCCAAATTTTCACTCAGAGTGAGATTACGGTATTTCTTCCTCTAAAATCACAGATAAACTCCTTTCTTCAATCAAAGCATACACAGATTAATCACCTTTTCCATCATCCTGAAAAAAATTATAATAAAAATTATAATCCATTTCCTACATAATGCATTGATAGTTATCTTAATGAACTTAAGTATAAGTCTGCATAGATACGTGTTGATTGAAGAGGTCCCCATTTATTTATTTATTGGGTTTGCTCTATTTGGTTGTAACAACTAGATTTAGGTCTTAGAAGCATGTTACTGATTTTCTCCTCAGTTTTGCTTGTAAGCAGAGGCGTAGCTACCGCCGTATCTGCCGTATCAATTATACGGGGCCCCCGGGCTACAGGGGCCCCCAACGTGCGTAAGCAAAACAAATCTTTACCCTTCCTAAGGGCCCCCAAACAAATTTTTATACGGAGCCCTGCCAAGGCACGCTACTCTTCTGCTTGTAAGAAACCATATCTAAGTTTCTTGTTTTAGAAATATAGGTCAAAATACAAGGTTTGTGTATGACATACTCTGTCCATTCTTAACTGCTTTTGTACGTACACAATAATAAACCTGGGTGAATATGCACTTGATAAAGCAACAGGCATTCCTGATTTTATGACACAATTACAGGTATCTCAATTTTTGGAGCATTTCAGGGTTTTGGTTGAATAACATGCCAAGATCAGAGTGAGAAAGGGAATGATGCTGTTTATTATCCTTACTTAATACTATCATTCCTATTCTTCCTGGTAGGCTGCCCATTTGGGACTTGGGGGCTATGTTTTTACAATGGTGAATAAGAGGGACAGTGAATCTATCTGTAAACTGCCAAATGCTTGAACTGTATTGGGGGAATATTGGAATGGGGATACATATGGATTCACCAGGTGGCCAGTTATCTTTATCTAAAGATAGTGTATAAAGATGTGCTAATTTAAATTTCTCTGTGTCTGAATGACTTGCAGTGAGTAAGTGGCAACAGGGAAGAGTCATCTTGATGATTCTTTGTGTTTATATATCCCAGAATCGTGTGGTGCAAAATTTCCCAAAACTGTATTTTCCCATGGAAATTATTCCAAACCATATAGCAGTGATGGTGAAACTTTTATAGACTGAGTGATGGAGGAAGCACTCTCATTGGGCTGCTGGGCGGAGGGGCAGAGTGAACTCTGTGCTGGGGGAGGGAGGAAGCAATTCCATTGGGCTGTGGGTCATCCTTGGAGGCGATTGAACACACTCTCCGTGTCCTCGAACTACTTTCTGGAATTCCTTACCCTGACTGTAACGAAATTTTGAGTACTGTAAAGCAGTGTAAAATTGTCCAGTGCCAGCAATGTTACAGAATGTACTTTTATCTTTTTATAAAAGCAAACACAATAGCAGTTGGAATAGAACAGGTATGCCCAAACTACAGCTTGCAGGGTGGATATGGCGCCTGAAGGCATTTCATCAGGCCTGTAACACCCTTGCCAAACCAGGAAGTAAATATGGACCATTCTGTGGATGCACAACAAGCAGGCATTTTACTTCCTGGTTTGGCACAGACGCTTCTGTGAAGTAACATGCCCACTTTCACGCATGGGGAGAAGCGTCTGCGTCAAACCAGGAAGTAAAATGGCTGCTTTTGCATATGCACAGAAGCGCCTGTACCAAACCAGGAAGTAAAATGGCCACGCATGCACAAACACACCCTATTCTGGGTCATGGTCTGGTCCGCTCAGCTGCTCTGGGGGCATGGTCAGGCCCCTGGCGCAAAAAGTTTGGGCACCCCTGGCATAGAACATCATAGATTTTTGCCAATTGTATTTTTCTTGAATAAAATTCTGGTGAATTTTTATTGAAGGGCATAATATAAATCTAAATAAATAGATGAAGTCTGCATCACGTCTGTTAGCAAATATGGATTAGTTGTACCTACACTTAGTATTTTTTATATAAATTGGGAATACCGTTGGTGAACACCCAGAAACTAATGCACAAGGCATAATCCCATTCTCTTTTCCTTTTGCCTGCCTGCTGACAAGTAAGCCTTGTTCCTAGATCTCTGTCTTGAGTCTGAGCCAGTTATTATATAATTACCACAGCTAGATATCTCATTTGTTTAACTGCTTACACAAGTAGTGCCTTTTCCTGAACAGCGGAACTCTAAAGGGGAAAGAACTTGAGAAATATTACAGTTAATGTGTTCTACAGATACAACACTTTAAATCAGGAGTTCTCAACCTTTTTAAGCCACAGACCAGGTCACGCTCCCTCAGACAGCTTCAGGGGCCAGATGGCCATTTTGCCCTTCCTCCACCACATGGCACTTCCTGATGTGGTGGAGGTAGTAAGGGGGCACATGAAATGGTGCCATGGGCCGCATCTGGCCCACGGGCTGCAGGTTGAGAAACCCTTCTTTAAATTGCTTGGATTTTGCGTTTTTTTTTAAAAAGCAACAACATATACATTCAAATTCTTATTTTAATAAATTCTTTACTCTTAACTAAGTTATTAATAATAGATGAGCAACTTGTAGTTGGAAGAGGCTTAGTGTTCAGGAGCTTTCAGACTTGAAAATAGGCTGGCTAATTTGCATGCTACCTGTGACCGTTGTACGTTTATAACATAGGAAATTTGTTCTTTTAATGATGATCTATCACTAGTGTGCAGTCTGACTCAGTGTATATCACCATTTACAGGACACCTTGTGGAGAATTGATGCTTTTTATCCCATTTATGCTAAGGAGAAAGTCCTTCTATTCAGACATTTCCAACAAGCCAGCTTTAAGTATCAACAGACTTTTGCTCAGATACAGGTTTTTTCCAGCAATTGTAACCTATTTCAAAAATTCTAAATGGAAAGTGCTTTACTGTACTTCTGTTAGAAATTGGTTGCTCTTATTATGTGCCATCAAATTGTCTCCGACTTATGATAACCCTTCCAGGATGTCTTATTAACAGTCCTTCTGTGCATATGCAAACTTGGCTTTTATGGAGTCTATCCATCTCATATTTTTCATCATGTGCTAGAAAACATCAGTTTCAGCTCAGTCATTTTTCATTTCTAGAAATGTGAATTGTTGGTACGTATCAAAATAATAGAAGGTGCAAAATGTTTGTCAGTGTGTTTTTAATGCCACTTTGTGGAGCTGGATATCTTTCTAAAGAATTATGCTTTGTACTTTTTGTTATTTCATTTGACCTATACTAGTGTGATTTTCTGATGTGATGCTGGAATCTTGCTTGTGACTTAACATCTGATTTCGCTTCCTCCTTTTTTTGTTCTGTTCTAGTTGCCAAGTATTCATGTATCTATATCCAGGAATTTGGTATAAATAGTTTGTAGGTTCATACCCTCCATAGATATTAATTAACGGTATAACTATGGTGCTTCTTATAAATGAGATTTCGGTAAGTTACAAATTCAGTTTGACTGCTCACCTCAATAAGCATTGGATGTATAAGTGCTTTATATAAAGTACTTCTTTATATAACATAGCTAAATTGTGCATTCATTGACTTTTGTGGTGTAGTGATTAAGCTGCAGTACTGCTGTCAAGTCTGTGTTCATAATCTGAATTTGATCTTGGTAGGCTCAAGTTTGACTTAGCCTTCCATCCTTTTAAGGTTGGTAAAGTGTGTTGGACAAAATGCTAATTACTTTGTGAATTGTCCAAAGAATGCTTTAAGTGCTATGTGGTGGTATGTAATTGCTGTTGCTATAGTAATGCGGATACCTGTACAGTAAAACCTATAATAGATGTTGGCTACTGTGAGAACAGAATGTTGGTCCAAATAAGTCTTCCTCTATTGCAAATTGGCTCTTACATTCTTAATGGCACACAGTTATTATTAATAAGTTGATTCCAATACTTAGAAGTGGTTTGTTCAGTCTCTTCTTCTGGGGGTTCCCCAAGACTGTGCAGCTTGCTCACAGCTAACCAGACTGGCTCTTCTTCCTGGAGGCTCAGTGGAAAAATTAGCTTTCATCCTCTGGCTCTGCAGCCAGATACTTTAACCCAGGGATTTCAACCTATGACCCATAGGCCAGATGAAGCCCATGGCACCATTTCATGTGGGCCTCCCACTGCCTCCATCACATCAGGAAGTGCCATATGGTGTAGGAAGGGTAAAATGGCTGTCCAGCTCCCAAAGCTGTCTGAGGGAGCATGACCCAGACCCTGGCTTTAAAAGGTTGAGAACTCCTGCTTTAACTGCTGAGCTATCCATCCAGCTCTTATGTTCTTAAAACTGCTCTAGTCTTTCTCACCTCCAAAGGGATATGATACTGGATCGATGAGACCCTGCAGTAAAGTAGAGATTAGGCTGCTTGCATGTTTGGATTTTCACTGTTGGTGAAATGTGACAATCACAACATCCATTATAGTTTTTCTTCCTTGTAAGAGATGACAAACTTTAGCTAGATTGAACAGTCAGTGGTTACTTGGATATATCTCTGACCTCTCCACTTTCTCTGGATCTTTTGCATGTGTGGAATGACTCTGTGTGTATGTTAGACTTGAAAACTTGTTAAGAGGTGCAAATCTATTCATGTTGCTTAGTGTCCACAAAACATAATGAAATACAGACTTTGGAGCCATGGGAAGCAAATTGATTTTTAAGAGGGGGAGGGGCAATTTGGGAATCAGTAAATTCTTTAGAAGCATGTTTAGACCAAATTAATGGCCTTTTAGGGTTCCTCCATCTTAACAGGAGTTCACTTTTTGAGTAATAAGAATTATAGGTCACCGGTGGAGGGGGAGGGGTTGGCATCAGGATTTTAGAAATGGTTAGGTGGGGCATGGCCAAGAAAAGGTTGGGAACCACTGCTTTAGAGGGTAGTTGAGATATCAATAATATTAGAGTCTTATATTAGTGTGGTACTTGTCCTTAGGTGTGGTTCTACATCATAGGGTTAGTAATAGTTGTAACACTATTGATCTTAAATATTAATTTTACTACTCCTTAACTGAGCAGAAACACTCCTTTTTAAAATATATTTTAAGTACCCTCCTTTTAACTTCTGTTCATTTTGCTGTACTATGCTGGTTTTGGACCATAATAAAGATTGATTGACATTATAACACTATACTTGCAAGAATGGCCAAAATAGTGTCCATCTTTTAAGTGCAGGTGGGTAAAGGCACATGATCCTCTTGTTGAAGATAGTGCAGCTGTCCCTTGGCACCTATACACTTGAGACCAAAATCTTGTGATGTGTTATTCTCTGGATCTGTTCTGATGATTGTTGAGATATTGCTTCTAAATACAGCAGCCTGCTTCCACCCCCACAAAGGTTTATTTTTCTTTGCCCATTGTAGAAGTACCACAGTATAATTAGTAAACATCAGATAGTTTTCACTACACGGTAGCTGATGGGCAAATCAAGAGCCTTTATGGTAGCTAGCATCAAACCTGCTATGTTGAGGGGCATAGTGGACGTGTTGGGGGACATAGTTATGAAATTACTTGCTCTTCTCTGCACTAAAAAATAACTAATGTGAAGAGTAAGGAAATGAAGACACTATGAAGCAGTGATGGTGAACCTTTTAGAGACCAAGTGCCCAAACTCACCTTCACCACAGGCTCAACCGGCTGCTGTCCGCACTGCACCCTCATGTGGCATGTAAGCTGCCCACCTTTCCCCAGACTGGGGGAAGCGCTCCCATTGGGCTGTTGGGCAGAGGGGTGGGGGCAAACTCTGTGCTGGGGCAACAACACATGGGGCTCTGAGTCCCCCCTCTGGCATGTATGCCATAGGTTCACCACCACTGCTATAAAGTGTGTCACAGTCTACTTCATTCGTTTCTACATATGGAGGGATACTCAGTGACTCAGGCAATGTACTTCAAAGATTTCTTCTCACATTAAACCTCTACGGATGTGGAAATAGGAATATGTGTAAAGGAAAGAAACAAAATATGATATTCAGATCTGCTGCTTAATGGCTTCCATTTATACATAAAATAATGTAACATTACTCATCATCATCATTACAAATTCAAACTTGTGTTCTTATGCTGGAATGTATTTGGCCAATTTCTTAGGTTTATCTTGTTCAGGATTGGCACCATCTCTGCAGGAAGGTTGCAGACATGGTGCTAGTTGGGATTGAACCTGGGAAATTTCCCTTGCAAAGCATGTACTTTACCACCATCTCCAGGAATCTTAAAACCAATATGATCATGGAAACTCTCCTATGCACTGCTTTTATAACAAACCAATGATTATTACATGATAATATGTCAGCATGCCTTTTGCTCTATTATGTCCTTTCTTTCTTGTTTCACCTAAGCATGGTTGGAAAACTGCTGCTGCTGCTGCTGCTGCTGAATGGGGATTTGAAACAGATATCTTGAGTCCCAGACTGCCATTTTATTGACTATAGGCTCTCTATGACATGGCTACAGTACATGCAGGCATATACTAAATAAAATGTGTAAATCTTTAAGATACATTATATCAAGATTGTTTTTGCTCCAGTTGAGTAACACAGTCAAACTCCTGGATGTATGCTTGACAAAAGTTAAAAGTTGTCATTGTTTGTGTGTGTTTTTAAGCTTGAGTTGTAGAGAAATGTAATATTGCCTAAAACTTCTATTTTATTATTTAAGGTTTACATAAAACTAGGATATGTAAAATAACTACAGTATATCTAATGTTTAAAAATAGAATCAGACAAAAAGACTTCCACAAAAATTTAAATAACTCACTGTCCAAGGGGTGGGGGAAATCCCTTTGTATTTGCCATTTATCAATTGGTGATTTTTCACAGCTGGATATTGTGTTAATCTCTTCTTCCAGGCATGTGCTTTGTCTGACATTAACTCTTTATTATATAGAATTTATGTGGGTCAACCTTACTAATACTGTGTGTTTATTTTGTATATTGGTAGAATAAAACACAATAAATGCCATTCAAAATGAAAATCTCATGGATTCATCCTCTTTCCTTGTAATGACCTCATGTCGTATTCCTGTTTCTGAGCTGCCAATGAGAAGAAAATGGGGAAATTTATTGGATAAAGCTGACTAAAGAGTGTTTGGATATCAGGGAGAGCCTGGCTTGAACATATTGTATATTTATTATAGGTCTGATTGTTGTTGCTATCACTTGCAAAGTATATTCTGCTGACTCCTTTTCGCTAATAAACCATTAGCTTGGTTCCTTAAATGTTCATTAAAAGTCAAAGGAGAAAATAATACATGGTGATATTCCATCTCTAATTACAGAAAAATAATGCTAGTACAGTAGTACTCCATATAACGAAAAAGCTCTGTTCCATGGAACTCTTCATTATACGAATTTTTTCTTACGCGAATTATATTGGTGATACCCCGCATAATGAATTTTTTTTCATTATACCGGGTATAATCCGCATAAAGAAAAAAGTTTGTTATATGTGGTATCGCCAATATGATTATCATAACGAAAAAAATTGTATAATGAAGAGCACTGTGGAACAGAGTATACACATTATGCAGGGTATTGTCAATAGCACCAAAATGCTTCGATATACACATTTTCGTTATACGAAGCGTTCATTATATGGGGTACCACTGAGTAATACCTCATATAACATTAGTATCGAATAACACGAAAATCGCATAACATTAAGGAATCTGGGGGGAAGAATTGCATCGGATAACATTAAGATCCTATGGGATGCTTCAGATAACAACCGCTAAAGCCTGTGTGGTTACAATGTATCTCTATGGCTCCCATAGGATTTTAACATGCATCGGATAACACTAAAATAATATAACATCAAGACTTGTGGAACCAGGTTTTAGTGTTATATGAGGTTTGACTGTATAGTTGTACCTCGCTTAAAGAGTATAATGTGTTCTCCTTCGTGTTGTTTGGGGATGCACACTGATGGGGGGGTTCTGCGCCTGCGCTGAATCCGGAGCGGAGCTGGAAAGCTGATTGGATAAAGAGTTTTGAATGTGGGACCGCCCACCATGCCCAACCCCTTTAGGCGCCATTTCGCGCTCTCCCCTCAGTTTGCTTTTTTCCGCTGCGCAAGCAGGAGCCTGGAAAAAAAGCTGTGAGTACTTTGCTGAGATTGTCTCAGAATCTTCCAATTTTTCCTACCTTACAATTTTTCTCGGACTAAGGGACTTGTTCCCTTGGTCCTCGTGTGGCTGGGGCTCGTCCTCAGCCGCCGTTTAAAAAAAAAAAAAAAAAAAGACCAACATCTCGTGTCGGGGCCTCCCGGCCGGGATAATTTTTTCTCTTCGGCCATCTACTTCGGTGGATGGCCTCAGCGGCAGCGTTCAAGCAGTGTCCGTCCTGCAAGAGAAAGTTCCCTAGCTCGGACGGGCACGTGCGTTGTCTTCGCTGCCTCGGGGAGAGTCACCAGGTCCAGACCTGCGAAGTCTGTCGCGGCTTCTCGAAGGCCGCCATCAAGAACCGCCAGTACCGCCTTCAAGCCTACCTCATGGAGGCCGCACTGGCACCACCGGCTCCCCCAGCTCCAGAGCAGGCCGCTTCCACGTCTGCTCCTTCAACCTCCGCTTCTTCTTCCAGGCCCTCGGCCTCTGAACTGTTCAGGCGGAAGAAGGAGCAGGAGAAGAAGAAGAAAGACAAAAAAGAGAAAAAGAAGCGCCGTAGCTCTTCGTCTTCTCTTCCTCCGACTCCGGCACCGGCTCACCTTTCGCCGCCACGCTCCCTAGCATCCGCCCCGGTCGCAGCTCCACCTACGCCGGGTAGGATGTCGACCGAGGCCCGGGACGCCACGCCGGAGAGGGCCCACAGCCCTCCACCGCCGCCGGAGACTCCTCCACCTGTACCACCGCACAGGTCTTCCTCCCTCCGCAGTCCTTCCGTGGTTCCTGGTCCGGCTACCGAACCGCCGCCCCAGTTGAGCCTCATCGCCCCGTACATCGAGGCGATGGTGCGGAAACTGCACACCGAGCTCTACGGCCCGCAGACGACACCGTGGGAGCGCCCTCTGCCCTCACCACCAGCCACGGAGGCACCACCGCTCCGTGAGGAGGGCCCCGCACCGAAGCGGCAGAGGGTGGAACAGGCGCGGTCGGAGGCCTCTCTCCCTCCGTACCAGCTGCCTTTGCCGGGGAGCGATCCGAGATCCGCCAGGCCGTACTGGTCGGACTCGGACCCCGAGGTCTACCTGCCACCGCCCAGCGTCTCGGAGCGGTCAGGAGACTCCGACTCGTCGGATCAGGAGGAGGAGCAGCATCAGCCACCGCCGGTCGCGGTCGACAAGTCCCCGGACGACAACATCGGCGCCGTCCACGGATCCCAGCCGGAGGATTTGAAGACCTACACCGGACTGATCACTCGCCTCGGATCCACCCTTGGGATTCGGGCGGAGGCTCCCCCGGACGACTGTGAGGATGTCGTCTGCGGCTTGGCCGACCGCAAGGAGTTGGTCCCCGTCCGCCTCGGACTGCTCCCTAAGATTGCTAAAGCGGCCAAGGAGGTGTGGAAGAAGCCGGTTTCTTCCCACTCCGTATCCAACAGAGTGGACTCTATGTACAGACTGCTGGACGATTCCAACTTTCTGCACATTCACCCGGCACCGAACTCCCGAGTGGTCAAGGGCTCCCAACACCGGACGCCGATCAGCAGCACTCCCATCCCGTCGACCCAGGAAGGGAAGAAGCTGGACGCACTGGGCAGGAGGTTCTACGCCAATGCCTCCTTGTCCTTCCGTGCGTCCAACTACGCGACGGCCATGGGAGGCTACCAGTGTCGACTCTGGGAGCAAGCGGAGTCGTTCAAATCCCTGCTGCCACCTGATCGACAAGCGGACTTTGAAAAACTCTGCATGGAGGGCAACCACCTCTCCCTCCAGCAAATCCGCACCGGCCGCCACGTCACCGAGTCGGAGGCAAAAAACTTGGCCTCCGCCATCCAGCTCCGTCGCCACGCCTGGCTCCGTTCGGCTAACCTGCAGGACGATGTCAAGCGGCTCGTGGAGGAGCTTCCCTTCGATGGCGAGGGCCTCTTCGCCAAGGAGACCGACACCTCCTTGGGAGAGCTGAAAGGGGACTACGCCACGATAAAACAGCTCCGCCCTCCACACCGTGGGTCCGGCCGTTACCATCAGGACCAGCCGTCGACGTCTCAAGCGGGCCCATCCTATCAACCTCGCCCGCCACAGAGACAAGGGGACTACTCCCGGTACCAGCCCTACCGGCAGCGCCAACAACCCAACCGTCCACGCTACCAGCAACGGCCTCAGACTGGCAAGCGTACGGAACGGAAGGGCAAACAACGTGTTTGACTCTTCCGTGACCGAGACTCTACCCTACCGCCCCCTTTCCGACTACCTATCGGCGTGGTCTGCCATCACCACAGACCGATGGGTTTTAACCATCTTAGACTCTGGCTACGCGATCGAGTTCGGGAGATGCCCTACTGTCGGACGGATCCGCATCACCGATCCATCCCCACCGCTCCAGGAGGAACTAACAGCTCTCCTAGAGAAGGGCGCCATAGAGCCGGTCGCAGCGTCGGAGTCTCACGAAGGGTTCTTCTCCCGATACTTCCTTGTGGACAAAAAAGACGGGGGGGCACGTCCCATCCTGGACCTCCGTCTTCTCAACAAGCATATCGACGCGAGGAAGTTCCGGATGGTAACCCTTCACTCCATCCTCCCGCTGATCAACCACGGGGACTGGTTCACCGTCATCGACCTGAAGGACGCCTATTTTCACGTGTCCATCAGGAGGGAACATCGTCGTTTCCTCCGATTCCAGGTGGGCGGCAACATCTACCAGTACACATGCCTACCCTTCGGCCTCTCCACCGCTCCGAGGGTATTCACGAAGTGCATGGCACCGGTGGCTGCTCATCTGCGACTGCAAGGCGTCCAAGTGTTCCCGTACATAGACGATTGGTTGATCTGCTCCCCGACCCAACAAAAAGCCAAGGACGACGTTGCACATTGCCTCGCCCTTATGCAGAGCCTCGGTCTGCGGGTCAACTTCAAGAAATCCCAGTTGACCCCCACTCAACGAATAGAATACATCGGAGCCGTTCTAGACTCTCTGGCTGTAAGAGCCTACGCCCCAACCAAACGTCTGCTCGACATCCGCACAGTGGTGGCACGGATCCAGGGCGGACGTCGGGTCCGTGCGAAGGACGCCCTCCGTTTGCTAGGACTCATGGCGTCGACCACGGCGGTGGTCTCGCACGCCAAACTCAAGATGCGCTCCCTCCAGTCGTGGTTCCTCTCCTCCTTCAACAGCACCCACGACAACCTCGGGAAGTGGCTCACACCGACCCCCGAACTCCGAGAACAGTTAAACTGGTGGACAATGGACCAGAATGTGACCGCGGGGAGACTCTTCACCCTTCCCGCACCGTCCATCCAAGTCACCACCGACGCGAGCACCCACGGATGGGGTGCGTGCTGCCGCGGACTACGGATTCACGGCATATGGACGCCCGAGGAAGCCGACCACCATATCAACTTCCTCGAGCTGCTAGCGGTATGGAAGGCGATGAGGTCCTTCAGACCGTCGATCGCAGGCAGTGTGGTGCAGATCGCCTCGGACAACACCACGACACTAGCCTATCTCAACCGGCAAGGAGGGACCAAGTCTCTCTCCCTCCTCTACCTGACCGTCCAGATGTGGGAGTGGTGCCTGAAGGTACATGTGTTCCCCATAGGTGTCCACATCCAGGGCACCCTGAACTCCGATGCAGACTCCCTGAGCCGCAAAGGGACGGCAATGCACGAGTGGGAACTGGACGGATCGGTGTTCGACCGCCTGTGCCGACGGTGGGGCACACCGACCCTAGACGTCTTCGCATCACAGACCAACTCCAAGTGCCGCCGTTACTGCTCCCGAGCAGGGATCGGCCACGGATCGGAGGGCGATGCCTTCATGGTGCCGTGGCACCAGGAACTGCTGTACATGTTTCCACCGATCCCTCTCATCCAACGGGTCCTGATACGGATCCGTGCGGAGAACGCCTGGACGATCCTGGTTGCCCCGTCCTGGCCGCGCCAGCCGTGGTTCCCACTACTCCAAACCCTGGCTTGCGATCGTCTCCGCCTACCCACCGATCCGAATCTCCTCCGCATGGAAGACGGTCGGATCCTTCACTCGGATCTGCCGAGCCTACACCTGACGGCCTGGCTTATCCGCCCAACATAGCACGGATCCTTGATCTGTCAAGGAAACCTTCCACACGGAAGTCCTACGATGCCAAGTACCGTCGCTTCACTGACTTCCTAGCATCCAGCGACCGCACCGTGGACTCCGCATCCCTGCAGGATGTCATGTCCTACCTCCTGCACCTCGCCGAGTTGGGATCCGCACATTCATCATTGAAGGTCCACCTAGCTGCTGTGGTCGCCAAGGCCCCACCTTCTTCAGTATTGTCCTCCGCCTTCAGAGACAAAACTGTTAAAAGGTTCCTTCAAGGGCTACGCAACGCCTATCCTCCAGTGAAGATACCACCCCCTCAGTGGTCCCTCACTACAGTGCTCACCGCACTCACGAAGGCACCCTTTGAACCCATGGCTTCGGTGGACATTAAGTTTGTCTCCTACAAGACTGCTTTCCTTGTAGCTATCACTTCTGCCCGACGGGCAGGGGAGCTGGCAGCCCTTCGGTCTGACCCTCCTTTTCTCAAGTTCTACCCTGACAGGGCAGTGTTGCACCCAGATCTGACATTCCTGCCCAAGGTCCTGACTGAATTTCACCTGGCCCAAGCCATCACGCTTCCAGCATTCTTCCTGAATCCCTCGTCTCCACAAGAGAGAGTGTGGCACTCGTTGGATGTCAGGAGGGCTTTGCTGTTTTACACCCAGAGGACTGCGTCCTTCAGGAGAGCAAAACAACTGTTTGTGGCTTATGGTGGCAAGACTAAGGGACAGCCTCTGTCTGCCCAGAGACTATCTAAATGGATCTCAGGTACCATTTACCTGGCCTATCAGATGTCATCCCTGCCACCTCCGCCTCATGTCCGGGCTCACTCCACCAGGACAATGGCTTCCTCCACTGCATTCCTAGAGGGCATCCCGATGGAGGATATCTGCAAGGCTGCCACTTGGTCCAGGTCCTCCACCTTCATCACCCACTACCGGGTTGATACAAGGTCCGCCCCTGATGTCAGACGGGGCAGGTCCATCCTGACGGCTGGTCTCCGATCCTCTTCGCTGATGACCGCCCATCCATGATGCCATCGCGCTCTCCTACATCTCAGGACGCCGGCTGCCCACCATCCAAGTAAGTGAGCTTGTTAGTCACCCATCAGTGTGCATCCCCAAACAACACGAAGGAGAAGGACAGGTTTCACTTACCAGTAACTGTCGTTCTCCGAGTATGTTGTTTGGGGATTCACACAACCCAACCCTGCCTCCCCTCAGGGCTGCCGGCCTGAGATGGCCTTAGGCTTAGCGGGCAGCTTTAATATCAAACTGAGGGGAGAGCGCGAAATGGCGCCTAAAGGGGTTGGGCATGGTGGGCGGTCCCACATTCAAAACTCTTTATCCAATCAGCTTTCCAGCTCCGCTCCGGATTCAGCGCAGGCGCAGAACCCCCCCATCAGTGTGAATCCCCAAACAACATACTCGGAGAACGACAGTTACTGGTAAGTGAAACCTGTCCTTCCATGGGATTGCTCTTTAAGCGAGTTTTCTATTTCAGCGAAACACTATTGTAAGTGACAAATTGTGGCCTCTGGCGGGGTGGATTGCGAACCCCGATTTAGTTGTTAAGCGAGTTTTTGGTTGGTTTTACTTGTTAAGTGAGGCGACCATTCAGAGAAAATTCTGCTCTTTAAGTGAGTTACTCTCTAAGCAAGGTGCTCTTTATGCGAGGTTTTACTGTACTGTACTTATTGTTTTGTTGGCTAGTTGGGTGGGTTTGAGGTAAATGCTAAAATGGGAAAACGGTGAAAAGAAGGCAACTTTATACGGGCAGTTATTTCATTTAGTCTTGGATTGTTATGGCAAGTGTTCTGATTATGTTGACATAACCTTAATATTAGGTCTCATGTAGCCTTCACATGTAACAATAGGATGCTTTCGGGGCAATTTTTGAAGGATTTGTTAACTTTGAAGGGTGCCACATAAGATAATTGTGTCATTTTAGTGATAAGTTGTGTGTTTGTATGTTGTTTAAGAATCATTGTGAGACACCAATGCAAGCAGACACAGCTTGCTGCCTTAGCCAGCTTGTAAGAAAGCTTCATTCTGGTTTATAATACAAGCCATATATTTGTTCTGGTTTTATTCTGGACTACTGAAAGCAACCGTCATTCTTTGTTGAAGTCTAAGAGAAAATAGAGTGGTTTCACTTTGCTTGTTGTAGCAGGAAGGCTGACAGTGACAGTGCAGCTACTAGTCTCTTTTATTTCTCTGGAAGAATAGAGGGGTTTGATGATATAGTGAAGTATGATATGTCAGCTACCAAGTGTGTACAGTGACATGACACTAAATGTATCTGTACCATTGCTTTTATCGGGTTTGTCAAGGTATTACAAGAACAGCTAATAAATGTCAGTTCTCTTTGGCGTGTTTTCCATCTCATGTTGAGTTTTTCCCAGCTTATCTCATTCATATTCAACTTGTAACTTGATAATTCTGTCCTTGGAGATTCAGTGTTTTACAAGAGAACATACTTTTACCACAGGAAAAGACAATTCAAGAGCAAAGTGTCTAACCACTTAGTTGAGCCTATATGTCGTGCTGCTGATATGCTTTTAGTTTGCAGTCACCAATGTGATTATCTTCTTGTCAACCTATCTTTGCAAAAGCAGCTGCTGAGTCTTATGAGCTTGAATTTTTGGCAAATGATGTTTGGCCCAAAGGTGGTGAGTCTTCAAAGTGGCCAGCCATGTATATATAGTAGTTGCCTGTAGTGTTTACATTTGCAGAGAGGTGGCTCATGGACCGGGAAGAGGGGGCATATGAAACTAGAATTTCAAGGGGGTGACCTGCCCCTGCTTTAATTTATTTTGCTAATGATATATTTTTCTTTCAAACTATCAGATACAGTAATACCTCAGATAACGCTAAAACTTGGTTCCACAAGTCTTGGTGTTATCCGATTTTTAGTGTTATCTGATGCATGTTAAAATCCTATGGGATGCATCGGATAACGTTAAATCTCCATAGAGATACATTGTAAACGCACAGGCTTTAGCAGTTGTTATCCGATGCATCCCATAGGATCTTAACGTTATTCAATGCAATTCTCTCTCCCCCTCCATTACTTAATGTTATGCGATTTTAGTGTTATCCAAGGTAAATGTTATCCGAGGTATTACTGTACTGCATTAGCCCCCTAGGCAGGCTAGTAGCATTGAATAAGGGCTGTCTATTCTGTTATCAAGGGACTGTGGCGGGTGGCTTAGAGGTTAAGACGCTGAACTTGATGACTAGGAGGTCGGCAGATCAGCGGTTCAAGACCTGAGTGTTGCACAATGGAGTGAGCTCCCGTGTCTGTTCCAGCTCCTGCCAACCGAGCAGTTCGAAAGCAAGAAATTGAAAGTAGGTAAATAGGTACAACTTTGGTGAGAAGGTAAACAGCATTCCATGTCTAGTCATGCCTGCTACATGTCCATGGAAACATCTGCAGATGCAGACAGTGCTTGTTCTTTGGCTGTAAATGGGGATGAGCACTGTAATCTAGAGTTGGATATGACTGACCTTCAAGCAAAGGCAACCTTTACCGTTACCCATTCTCCTGTTGGCAGAGTGGAGAGGTACGTGCCTCTGGGCAGCCCACAAGTGGGTAATGAGAGCTTGAAATAAGTTGCTTGACCCATCTTGCATCAGTGAGATTTGCATAAATGCTGGCTATGAGTCTGATCTGCTTTGGGATTAAGAATTGGACTTGGCCAAGGGCAGTAACTCTCTTGCTATTATTTCTAGTGACTGATATTCAGAGGAAAGATTCCTTTGGTCCTGGAGTTAACAGGACTAATGGCCATTCATCCTTTTACTACTGAGTGTTTGTGTGTAATGGAAGAGCAAAAATAGTTGCCCTTAGGAATAAATCCACTACAAAGGGAGGCAGGCTTTTTTTTTTTGGGGGGGGGGGAGCTGAATATGTGCATGTATATGAGTGTGAATGTATGTGTATAATTTAGTAAGAATCAGGGAAGAGATGATGAGGTTAGATTAGTATATTCAAGATAATGGCTCTTTCTGTCATACTTTGATTTACTTGCCATGCCATGATTATATGTTTCTGACATCTGAGCAAGTTGTAATGAGTTGTAAATAGCATATAAACTGTACTTGTCACTTCTTAGCTTTGCTAAACCTGAATCTTCCTAGGGTAACTATTTCTATGGGTCTGCAAATTTTCTTCGTTGGGTGGGTGGGGAGAACATCATTTGAAAACATTTCTACACATTGGTTCAACTAATCCATTTTATGTTACTTGACTCTTCAGTGTTTCCTTATAAATTTGCATTGAATGAGGTTGCTATGGGAAAACCTCACAATGAAATAGTAACTGTGATCCTACCAGAAATATAATTTATGGCATTATGGATGGGTTGACATCTAGCAAAGTTAGAAAATAGCTGATATGTAATTTAGAAAGCTTTTTTTAATATTGTGTAAAATAATCCAAGGATACATAATCTAAAATTTGACTTATTTCTTTTTCAACTACCTACGCTCCAATCCAATTATCTCATTATTGTTTTTCCTGTGACACAGTACTTTTAGACACGTGTTGGTATATGTGTTTAAAATGTGCCAAGCATTTAAGATAGGGTGACAGTTGATGTAAAATAACTTGTTAGTACTGTCTTTTAAATCAGGCTTCTGAAAAGTATCTTAATTAATCAGAGGTGGGGGGAAGCACATATTAAATGAATTTTAAAAGATTAGATTGGAATTGCCTGAAATTCTATTAAGCCACACTGCATGGACGTGCTGGGAATATAAATACAATTAACTGTAAATTTGTACAAACTGATTTGTTGCGTTATCTTGCTAATCTAACATACGGTACTTTTTGTGTCCATATTGCAGACGGCAACTCCAAACTAACATGGCAGTCAGACTGTGTGATGTGGCTTCTCTGCTTAGAAGTGGTTCGTGGGCAGCAGAGCCTTGGACTGGGGTCTGTGGGACTTTTCTTAAATTCTGTAGGATATTTTTAACTTGTTACAGTAGTGTTGAGGCCATACCAAACACTTTAAATTAATATTTGGGTTAGCTTTGTATAACCTCTGCTACATTTTGATATAGGAATTATACTATATCCCTGGTTTGGGGCAGAATTCAGGACAGCCTTGAAACATGTCATTGCTACATGATTTTCTTTACGGTAACTTGAGTGACCTCTTGGCTCTAGAACCATGGTTCCCAACATGGGACATACACTCCACAGGGAAGCAATTTGATTTTTAAGGGGGGCAATTTGGAAGCTTTTTTAGACAAAGTTGTTTGTCTAAACAGTGGCCTTTTAGGCTTTCTCCACATGAATAGGAGTTCACTTTTTGAATAATGAGAATTATCTGTTGTTATTTATTTATTTTTTGGGGGGGATCAGGATTTTAGAGATGCTTAGGTGGGGCATGACCAAAAAAGGTTGGGAACCACTGTTCTAGGACAATCTTCATGTTTTCTACAAAAAACAGTTTGCATTAAAGCTGTTTTGGTATGGTCTGAATGCTGAATTAACAATATCTTTGGAATTTACATTATGTATTTTTTTGGTTACTAAAGAAATTACATAATTTCATTCAGGTATTGGCCAGAAAAGATGTAAAATATAGCAGCTGCTGGAAAATCTGATTTCCATCAGGTGAACAGCGACATTTGCTTTTTAAAAAACTTTTATCAATGTGATAGGTGCTATTTGGCTGAAATATAGGAATATTTGCATTGCTTTTTTCAGAGAAGCATATTGTTCTGTAACTAAGATGCTATAGCTTCAGATTATTCAGATTTCTGCAGCTGTTCTTTTTAATGCTGGTTTAGGATTTCATTCTTGCCAATGCAAGCATAAAATAAATATAAAAATCAATGTGCAGATATATGAAGATGGTTAGTTATCCTTTAAAAATATTTGATTAATGAGCATTTTTATATATATTTCCAGAAAGCTTTGATCTGAATGTGGTAGAGAGTCCATCAGTTTTAGCACATATGTTAGGATCAATCTTTTAAGTTGATCTTGATAATTTGATATATGGAAAATTTAAGATTGATTTGCTGCCTTGTTTATTGATAAGGATATGCTGGAAGAAAGTGAAGGGATTGATTACAAAAAAAATAAGGTTCTCTTAGAATATATCAAGGACTTTCTTGCTTTTTCCTGGAACCCAGTTATTCTTGGGTCATCCATAATTCATTCCCTTACATTTTTCAAGAGGAATAATTCCAGTTCTAACTTACACCAATTTTCATCAAAATAAGCTAGTCTTTAAACTTCCAAAAAATAAAATGCCTATCTTACCAAAAGCTGAACTACTTGTTTAGTTTGAGATTCAGATTTTTCTTTCTGCTTAGGGCAAATAGCAGTTTTATTGGCTAACATGGTGTATTGATTTATTTCTTGAGGTCTGGATGGTATTTTGTGTTAGTAAATTTGATTTAGATTTCATTTTTCGTTTCTTAATCTGGAAGTTGTTATAAGTAGCTACTTTATTATCTACCAGTATTCATATAGTAACACACTTGAAATTGAAATGAATGTGTTTAGAACAGAGTTTTGTTGAAAATGCTCCAGGTTGTTGATGTTTCTAGAAATTGGAGGTTTTAGACAAATAAATCTTTTTTATTAGTTCAGTTAAACCATAGGTGTAAATATGGAGATCTCTATGGTCTACATTGAGGGCACTGGGAATAGCCGTAGTTGTCAAAGTAAATGCATAATAATTGGGGAAAATTTTTACCTGTGCTAAGCAAACCAACAAAGATCACAGATCATACCAGATTTTGCACACTGCTTAATCATTATGAACTACAAACATTTTGGATCATAAAATTTGTATTTTGCCAACAATATGAACAATATGGCCAACCTTCTTCAACAGTATAAAGTAACCAAAACAGTACATTGTTTTAATAATGCCATTCATGAAGTCTGCTTGTTATAAATTTAACTCATATAATAATTATTGAAACTTCTGAAATATGGTGTGTACCATTAAACATCTCTGAAGATTTATCCAAGTGTAATATTTGCCATGATAAGTCTTGAATACTATTGAAATAGCTTGAGAGTGGATTTGAAGATATTTCAGCTCTTGTTATCTGCAAATGTTACAGGTGTTTCATGCACCCCTGCTGTGACTTATAAAACTTTTAAGTGGAATGTTTATTCATTTGAACATTTTCAGTTGATTAAAATTGTTCTGTTTTTATTGTAAAAGCATTATCATAGTGACAAAGCTTTAAATTCTTGGCTAGATTCAGTAATACATTCTGAAATATGATTTGTGACAGTTTCCACTCTCTGTTTTTAGCAGGTAATTGCTGCCATGGAAACACAACTGTCTAATGGGCCAACTTGCAATAACACAGCCAATGGTCCTACTACCATAAACAACAACTGCTCATCACCAGTTGATTCTGGAAACACAGAAGACAGCAAAACCAATTTAATAGTCAACTATCTTCCTCAGAATATGACACAAGAGGAGCTCAAAAGTCTTTTTGGGAGCATTGGTGAAATAGAATCCTGCAAGCTTGTAAGAGACAAAATAACAGGTATGTGTGCGTTATAAGGATTTTATATCTATATGTGTATAACTGGAACATGGTTTTTTTTAAAGAAATTTGAATATTGCTTCATAGTTAACAAACAAAACGGGTTTATTTGGAAGATAGATTAGCATTTCATCTGATCTGTAAAGTGAGAAATTAAGAAGCTTAATAAGATCTTCAAAGAATAGCTTGGGGAGATTTAAGTGGTTTTTGTAGAAGAGTGTTGATTGGAGAGACAAGCATGCCTGTTTATCTGCCTCGTAAGAAGTGTTGTTCTTTTCCAGGGTGGACTTGTTTTAAACCAAATAGATTTAAATCATAATTCAACTCATGATTTAAATTACTCCTTAGAGAGATGAAATTAAATTTTTTAAATATTTTTTTCAAAAGAAAATGAGTGCTGTTGCACGCACCTTACATATATTCCACAATCTCTTTGTCCATTTTGTCTTCACGTTTAATACAGTGTAACCCCACATAATGAACGCTTCGTATAACAAAAAATGTATATAACAAAGCATTTTTGCGCTAGCCGCAATGCTCCGCATTATGAATTTTTATTATACATTTTATTTTCATTATGCGGGGTATCGCTAGTAGCGCTTCATATTATGAAAAAATTTGCACAGCGAAGAGCCCCATGGAACAGAGGTTCCCCCCCCCCCCCCCGGTTATACAGGGTTCTACTGTAATCCACTATACACTGTTGACCACTAGCATTTGAAGATTTGCACATTTAAGAGAAAGAGGTAAGGTTTTTCTTTCTCTGTGCAATAACTGATGTACTTTCCATGTCAGTGTATATTTAAAAACATGTATTCTTTGTTATTTAACCATCTCATGAGGGCACATAATGCAACCTTCATTTGTTAATAAAGTCACGAGTTGACTTTTCATATAAACAGAGTAACATGAAGACAGGAGATCCCAAATGTGGAAATTTCCAGTGTTTTCAAAGCATTGACCAGGATCCTGATGAAAGTCCTGCCAGAATTGTAAAATAGGATTTCACCAGTTGTATAAGCATTGGTATTGCACAAATAGAGGGGAAATTTGTCTTCATTGAGATTACTGCTTGTGACACATGACCCATTCAATCCTAATGCTGGTAGACATTTCTTCTCTGCACAACTTCTGTAGATATTAGCTATTGAGTGCAGCCTCTGTATTCACAACTAGTTGTGGACCCCCACCCCCACCCCCATTACTCTGAAGGTTGGGCACTCAACCTCTTGATTCCCAGTGTCATACCTGATGTCAACTGGGGACTGTGCATGAGCATATCGACACACATCTTAGTGCCCTAAACCACCTCTTGGACTGGAAGAGACAGGGTGAAGTGAAAAACTTTTGCATTTCCCAGCAGTCTTTGCTAAGAAGATTTCTCAGATATCTTGGAGGCCAGAAAGCAGGTGTTATCAAACTTATAAGATGCTTTGGTTCCATAGTTTCACAAGTGTTATATTAGGTTACTCAGAAAATTGTCCCTTCTGGTTTGGTTACAAAGTTCTGCATTTGTGCTATCCTATTATCACCTTGGGCTGTGGTGGGTTAGTGGTTAAGATGCTGAGCTTGACAACCAGAAGGTAGACAGGTCAGCAGTTTGAGACCCGAGTATTGTGCAATGGATTGAGCTCCCATTGTCTGTCCCAGCTCCTTGTGCAAGTAGATAAGTAGGTACTGCTTTGGCGGGAAAGGTAACAGTGACCACAAAAATGTTTGCAGACACAGACAGCACTGGCTCTTTTGCTGAAAACAGGGATGAACACCACTCCCTAGAATCAAACATGACTGGATTTTGAGCAAGGGAGACCTTTATCCTATTTTCAGCTACCCCGTATATTGTCCTCTCATTCATTGCTATGCTTAAAAACTGACTTCCATGTTGACATTTTTTCTTGGGATCTTGCCTGAGTTTTCAAACCTAAAAAGGCAATGAGAAAGCTTAGCTAGTGTAAAAACCTAGTATTTCCCAAAACATATACAGTACTCGTGGTTAGAAGTTGTCTTGAATAATTAGTAGCATATTATATGCCCAGTATGGTGTAATGATCAGAGTGAAAGCTTGTGAATCCCTGCTCAGTGGTTAAAGCCACGCTATGAATATCTCACTTTACTTTGAAAACCTTATTTATGTTGGTATAAATAATTTCTGACTAGATGGCACATACCACATCCACACAATAAAAGTATTAGCAGCTTTTTTTAGCTTAGGTGATTTTTAGGCAAGGTTTGGCTTAAAACACTTGATTGCTATTGGGCCTTACTATTTTTTATTTTACCTCTAATTTATTACGAACTATAGTGGATCTTTTAACAGCTCAGTAATGTGTTTAGCAAACAGAGTTGCAGTCTCAATGGATTTAAAATTCAGAATTGCCCCAGAGTGTCCAAATCACTGCTATAGCAACTGTTAAAAAGTGTTACTTTCTTGCTATGCCTATTTTTTTTTTAATTTTCGTGGACCTCTTCACAAAATGAAACTAGGTATGATGTAGCTAGCAAGTTCTAAAGCAGGGGTTCGCAACCTAGGGCGTGTGGGCTGGACCTGGTTTGTGATGGCAAATCATCCAACCCGTGGTGACGACCCCAGAAGTGGAAGCATTTATGACAGCCATAAATGTGCATGTGCAAGCGCACCCACTGTGGTTTACGGCAGGAGGGAACCATGTCTCTGGCTGAGTCAATTGTCTGAGGGTGAGTGATCTGGCCATGGCGCGAAAAGGTTGAGAAGCCCTGTACTAAAGCATGGAATATATCAATACAAGCCAGTGAAACTCACTTTTAGACTTAAAAAAGTACCTTCAACTGCATTTCTTGTTTGCAGAAATAGATGCTATAAGAAATCTAATTAGATCCTCACCTTGATTTCAAGAAAATAAATTCTAATCGTTGTTAGCCTGATGTGCTTTTAATACTCTAAGGGAGATTCTACTTTCTCTCTTCAGTCTTCCTCTTAGAAGAAGATGTTTATAGATTAAGATTATTAGACTCTCATTTTTAAAAAATGGGTATTTGGCATCAATTTCCGCTCTGTTCACCGGGGGAAAGAGGTGGATAGACTCTTGTCCTTAGCAGAATAAATATACAAAGTTACCGCTTCCCCTTCTTCCACTAAACTGATTTGCTGGCAGAGAGAGGACAGTCTAACCATCGATATGTCAAGATTCAGAGGATGGTTTGGTAGTAGGGAGAGAAAGGAAAAGGTGACTGCAGCAGCAGCTGTCTGAATTATTCCATGGAAAAGTCTACTGCAGTGGGCTGGGGGCATAAGATACTATTTCCTGCTTTGTTCCATTGACCAGTTGAGTACAAACCTTGTACAAACCATGGATCACCGCACACCAGGCTCCTCTGGCATCTTCCATCTTCTGGAGTTTGCCCAGATCTATGTCCACTGTGTCAACGATGGCTGTCTAGCCCTCTCATCCTCTGCCGCCCCTTCTCCTTTTGCCTTTTGCCGCATCAGGGCCTTCTCCAGTGAGTCCTCTCTTCTCATTTGGTGACCAAAGTACTTGAGCTTCAGCTTCAGTATTTGTCCTTTCATGGAGCAGTCAGGATTGATTTCCTTCAGGATGGGCTGATTTGATCTCCCTGCAGTCCTGTTTTAGCAGCCTAATAAAGCATGTCCTGCTTTAGAAATTTAATAAGAAATAACAGCCTGATAATGAATAGCTGCAATTTTAATGGCAAGGCAGCATTTTGTTTAGGAGGTTAAAAAAACCCTTCCATCTCATAAGATGTTTGCAGTTGATACAGTGCTACCGAAGAACTGCTTTCAGGTTAACAAAAACCAATTTATCTCCTGCAACCTGTTCTTTGCTTCTCTTTCCAATATATTTACTTGAAGATGTTTTGTATCATTTGTGGTCATAGCATATTGCTGATTTCATTTTGCACTTCTATCATACACATGTGTGCAGGAACTTAACATCTTAAGGTGTTGTAGGTGTTGGAATGTTGTGGAACTTTAGCACTGTAGTGATTTGGGCTATTGTGGGGTTTTTTTCTGGACAGAATGAATTTAAGCCTGGTCGTGTAATATCAACAGTGAAATTGCACCCAGTTCACTTCTTTGTATTGTAAACTGTTCCATTCCTCAGAAGAGATGGATCAATTAATGAGGGATTTCTTGATAAAAGCCATCTTGCATTTCCTCAAATCATTAAGTGTGTAATTGATGAAACAAAATAACTGTATAGCAGCAAAGATGGCCTTTCACCAGTGCATAATATCCAAGGAATCCATTTTGCTTGCTAGATGTCTAGCAATTGCAGTTTTGATCTGAAGTGCATTTTTCTTTTGCAAGTTGAAACTTTATGGGATATTAATATTTACCAAATCTGTGACAGCTGCATATTTATATTGGTATGCAACTTTAATCAGACTTATTGTTTTAAATAAGGGGTGTCCAAACCTTTTGGGCCATAGGCTAGTCAAGTGGTTGAGTGTGCTGGTTATGTGGTTCCTCCCACTGGAAGCAGAAGTAAAATGTGCATGCACAGTATGCACATGCCACTGCCATAAATGATCCGTGGCTGTCATAAATGCATTTACAACACCCATGGGTCATTTACAGCAGTGTTATGTGCAGGTGCATTTTGTTTCTGCTTCTGGAGGTGGCATGATTTGGTGCCGGATCTGGCCCACAGGCTGTAGTTTGGTTATCCCTGTTTTAAATCATTAAATGCCTTGTTTGCTTGAGCTGAATCACTACAGCTTAATTTTGGATGGCTCTTCGAACAGCAACTTCTTGATTATGAGAGCTATAGGTTGCTGCAAACATTCCAGTAAGGTTTGTCATAGCAATTCTTTTTCCTTCTCAGTTCTGCCTGACCTCTTGTATAGAGGTGTCAGAATCTGAAATAGTTGGGAAAAGAGACTTCTGATGGACATAGTTGTGTAATACAGTGTGATTCTTTGGAAAGCTGAGAAGGAAGATGTAGGTATTCTGAAATTATTATCTTACAGAAATGTGTGTGGAGCTGAGCTGAGAAGATAGTTTTGTTTTAAAAATCATAATAGGATCAAGAGGTAAAGAGGATGGAATTTACTAACGTGATGGTTTATATTTCTTCATGTTTTGCTTCATGAGTCAAAACCACTTGCTGACCTGAGTGTGTATGTGAAGCAGGCCTGTGCTGGCCCGACGGGATACCGGGATGTGTTGCCCGTGTTGCCCCTACTTATAGCTTAAAGGGCCACACCACCTTGGCAGTTTCCACTTCTGCTTCAGCTCCTCTTGCTGAGCTCCCCTGTGCCCTGTGGGCGAAAGTCGGAAGCGCTTCGGCAGCAGTGCAGAGATAATAATAACGCTTGGATTGAAAAAAACCCATGAAATTATTATCTCTGCGCCGAGGCTGAAGCCCTTTGGAGGGGGATCCCGCGAAGAGGAGACCAAGAGGGAGCGGAAACTGCTGAGGTGGTGTGGCCCATTAAGTTATAAGTAGGGGCACTTGGCGACATGTCCTGGTTTCCTGCCGGGCTAGCATGGGCCTGATGTAAAGGAGAAGATATTTTGTACACCCTTTCAGAGAGTCAGATGAAAATCTTAGGAATCGCTCAATGGCTTAAGCATAGTAAGTTGCAACAAGAATAGGTCCATTGAATCAAATAAATTTAGAGGGGAGCTGACTTATCAAATCTTTACTAATTCAGTGGGCTGTCTCTAGTTGTATCTATGCTAAGCAACAGGATTTTAGCCAGTACAGTGGTACCTCATACAACGATTTTAATCCGTTCCACGGGGCTCGTTGTTGTACGAAACAATTGCTATACATTGCATGCATTGTATAGTGATTTCCCCTATGGGATGCATTGTACAATGATTTTTTTTCACTAAGTGGTTTTTCCCATTGAAAAATTGTTGTACAATTTATGCAGGATGCCATTTTCCCCTAAAACCTAATTGTTAATACCATTCCGTTGCTATATGGGGCGATTGTTGTATGAGGTTCCACTTCTTGAAACTCTTGACAATTGAGAATACTTTGCCATAGAGTATTAACTACAGTCACACTGCCACACACAACATTTATGGAAAATATTGCAATTGACAGTTAGGAAAGAGAGGCTATTTAGAATAGTTAAGAGACAAACAAACTAAAATAAAATATTAAATCAATTTTGAACTTAACAAGTACATTTTGTGTATACCTAGCCGCCGCCCCACACACATGTTTCATTAATTGCTAGTTAGTGATTAGTACAGTCAAACCTCGCATAACGAGTGTTTCGCTTAGCGAAAAACTTGCATAACGATCAAATTTTTTGCTAAGTGGTCTGACTTACATAACGTAAATTTTCGTTATGCAAGTCGGACTTTCCCTATGGAAAAACTTGCATATCGAGCGTTTGTATGGGAAAAACTCGCATAGCGAATTTTTTCGTTATGCGAGTTTTCCCCTTGAAATACTCGTTATGCGAGTTTTTCCATAGGAATTTTGTTTGTTTCGCATGGCGAGCAACCTCGCATAGCGAGCAACCTTGGATAATGAATTAAATTACTGTATACGTTATTACTGTATTTTGAAGTGTATTGGCTCAGTCAGGGATGAAATCTTGACTCTGTGTCCCCTGTTTTGTTGCTGCTTAGCAAGTGATACAGGGAGGGGGCCGCAAGTGTAAGAAGAGCTGAGATGAATATATGAAGTGCACATGCTACGTGAAAAGATGGGGCAGTTTAAAAATGCCTTTATTGATTGATGTGGACTCTCAGCAGGACAGGGGTCATAAAGTGCTATCAAAGCAACACAGTTAAACTTCTGTATCACTCCATAGCGCTTAGTGCACTCTCTGGGTGGTCCACAAGTTAATCAGAATTTTGGGTAATCATTTTACTGACCTGGGAAGGACGGAAGACTGATTCAAGCTTGATCCTGGTCAAGATCGAACTCACAATGTTTTGGTCACAGTACAGCAGTTTAACCACTGTGTCACCAGGGCTCATCAAAAGAATACAGTCTTGTGGGCCAGTTTGGTTGCATTTTGACATTCTTTGCAAGAAGAGCAAGGACAGCATACATTCTGTTAACAGCTACAGTGGAACCTTGCTGTACTTCTGTTTTCTGCTTTCCTCCTCCGCTACTGCCTGGAGAGACTCAAACAAAAAGAATAAAGTACTCATACACTCTTGCCCAAGGCAAAGATCCCCTTTAGTTATATGTTGAGTGTCCTGACATGATTTAAATTTTAAAGAGAGAGAAAGAGAGAAGGATAAATCATGATAGCCAGTACATTTGAGGATCAATAAAGATACTGGAAGCTGTAGACATTCATGTTATGTCAGTTGTTGTTGTTGTTTGTTGTTGTTTTTTATGGGGGGGATTTCTGTTGCCACCTTCTGCATACTCATCTTTGTAGCATTGAAGGATTTGCAGTGGCCTTGTACCTGGGGTGAAGCTGCAAATAAGGATTATTGCCCGCTGCTGTTCTTCCAGCGACAACATAATTGTTACTCCTTTTCCAAGTCCCCGCTGGCATAGCTTTTTCATTACTACAGTACTTTGAAATGAACTCATGCAACTTTGGAACCTCAAATATTCCTGTATTGTTATCTTATATCAGGACTTCGCAAATGCTGAATAATAACCTATCAAAGTAAGTAGCTTTTGTGGCATCTAATTTAGACTGTCAAAATATGCAGCCTTTCTGGCTTCTCTCCTGGTAAACTGTCAGAATAGATAGTCTTTGTACCTCCTGTCACCTAGTTATCAAAGCACCAGATCATGTATTACAGATTTCTGTGCTCTTTGGGCCAGGCTGAATCTGGCTCACAATGCTTGTATAACCCTCATTTGTAATAGTCAAACCAAAATATGGTCCTTGTTTTTTCTCCTCCTTTCCTAAATCTGTCCTTCTCTCTTGCCTTTTTCCTACATGCCTTCTCCATCTTTACTGCAATACTGTCTGGTTGTGACTATAGGTTCAGTTGTACTTTCTTTGTTGTGGGCCATCCTTATTATGTACAACCTATTAATTTACTGTCTGCCCTTTATTTGGGGGAGAAGAATTGGTTATCTTTGTCTGGCTCCTATCAAGCCTTGAAAATAATAAAAAATGCCTTTGTACATTTGTGCTTTTAAGCATAACATTTAGTAAGACTCTAGGAAGCATAGTATATCTGTGGGAATGTGGGCACAGATCTGTCTCAAGTTAGATGTTACAAAGTTGAGAAGCTCCCCTTCTAGAAGAGGAAGATTAATAAATGTAGTTCCAGATCGTTTTTGTGTGAAAAGAATGATAGGGATTACCTTTGCTGAAATCTTGTTGACTCTTATTCAGTAATACCTGTCCTTCTTTATGCTATGTAATGGTTTTCTTTTCTGCCTTTTTAATGTGGAACAGATGTCATTGTGACTATCATGTAATTCCCGCTTGGATGTAACAGTATTACATTGGCATTACTCCATCTTTGCAGCCTCTGGTAGAGAAACCTGTATATAGAGACAAATTATGTGTATCTGTTCAAATTTCACATTTTAGTTCATAAATTTGCAGACAGGTGCTTGGGATTTATTTATTTCTAATCTGTAAGTAAGGCGTAGAAAATAGAAAAAGCGAGATCCACCTTCATAAAGATGTGACATTTGTTATGCAGCTATGTTCCCAGTGTTGCTATATGGAGTCGAAGCTAACTAAAGCAGTGTTTCCCAATCTTTGGTTTTTGTACTTTAATTCCCAGAAGCCAAAGTCAATTCCCCAAAGCACTGATCAGCCAATGTACTGACTTAGGCTTCTGGGAATTGAAGTCCCTCTGTGGGGCATGGGCCCCACCTTGGGAACCACTGGACTGTAGACATAGATGGTCCACATGGCTGAAGAACCTGAGAGACTGGTGTGGCACGTTCTTGGAAGAACTGGCCCTAGAGTGAGTCATCAGGTTCCCTTATGTCTAGGGAATTAGATTTTTAATTTTGGCTCTTTGGGGACTCCTGTGGGCCTTCAAGCTGCCTGCTTTTTAATTTATTAAAAAAAAAACCTTGGACACTAGAGGACACAAATCCCCTCCCTTTTTGAAACATAATTTGTATAAGAATTTTTGGGAATGTTGGTTGGTTGTGGGAATAGGTCCAACAACTCAGATGATTGACCAGTCCTGGCTTAGAACTTCATCTCTAACCATTATTGGTGATTATTCAGTGAGTAGATGCATGAATATTTGTCCTACATCTTCAGCACTGAAGAGAGGCAGAACCCATTTCTCTTCTGTATGGTTTGATTTCCTTATCTTTTTTTTTAGAGTATCTTTTATCAGAGAAGCTTTGATGTATTTGAAATTGATTAAAATTGATAAAATCAAGATTTAGACACCTACTAAAAATATTTCATTTAATCATGTGATTCTCCCAACAAAAATACACTTTAACTTGCTCTAACCTGATATACAGTCAAACCTCGCATAAAGAGCATTTCGCTTAAAGAGTAACTCGCTTAAAGAGCAGAATTTTCTCTGAATGTTCGCTTCGCTTAACAAATAAAACCAACCAAAAACTTGCTTAACAAATAAATCTGGGTTCGCAATCCCCCCCACAATTGGTCATTTACAATGGTGTTTCGCTTAAAGAGCAAACTCGCTTAAAGAACAATCCTATGGAACGCATTATGCTCTTTAAGCGAGGCACCACTGTATATAGATCACTATTCTTGAGGTATTATTTTTAAAAATTCTTGTTGTACATTTTGAAAATCTCTGATTAATTTTTCAATTGTATCAGAAAAATCAAAGATTATTTTTGTTACCATAATTTATTGACATTGGTATTTGTGGAGATGCTGAAAAGCAAACAGTTTCCAGTTCAGAAAATGTACCCTTTCTGCTAAAGGATGATCTGGACTTGACTTTATAAATACAGATTTGAAGAAGGATGGTAGCTATGCTTACTATTTCAAAGGAATCTGCATAATTCCAGAAAAAATACTGTACTGGAAATTTTAATAGCACTTCCAAGGCTATCTGATGTCAGTTATATCAGTAGAAAAAGCAAGGCTCCTGGATTTGGAACAACTCAGTCTCAGATGGAAATAGAACTGATTGGATTAGTTACGATTCATCTCCATGTATCTCTGTTAACAAATGTGCATATATCTGGAGATGTAAATTCAGTTCAAAAAAATGCAAAATTTTCTGATGGTGAATACAATTCTAATGGTTAGGTAATCTCGTGCAAGTACATATATCACACCAATAAATGGACATTAGTTCATGTAATTGGTGCCCAGTGTGGGATGCAAGTGATGGCTTATTAACTAGTGGAATTTCATGCTATGACTTGTGTCATATCCAGTACAGCTATGTAACTAACATGCAGGGTTCTTGTAGGTATCTTCTAGCTGAATGATAGATTGAGTATTTGTAGAGATAGAAAAACTACAGAACCCTATAAACCTGAGGCTCCAGTCTAAGAACTGTAGGATCTTAATTTAAAAACCTTTAAAATGCTACAAATATATTGTCTTGTAGTATAGAATTAAAATTTACAATGTGTTTTATGTGATCTTGAACTGCGCTATATAAACTATGAAATATTTCATTTTAAAACTGTCATTATTTATGGCTTTTGTAAATAGCAAAAAGCATTTAACCAGTGAGAAGAAATTTGATTTCAATTTTAAAAATAGGTTTTCTAGATGTTTTTTTTAAAAACTTTATTCATTTTTTAAAATTCATCTGCTCTGGTTTTAATAAACCAGCCATATGACCCATCAGAAGTTCAAATAGACCCAGGAAAGAAATGATACTCTGGCTTTAGCTCTTTTAATCCAATTACTGTACAGTCAAGCCTCGCTTAATGAGTGTTTCGCTTTGCAAAAAACTTGCACAACGAGCGGGTTTTTCAAAAAGCGATCTAACTCACATAACGAAAAGATTCGCTATGCGAGTTGGACTTTCCCTATAGAAAACATGCATAACGAGCATTTCTATGGAGAAAACTCACATAACGAGAAAAAAAAACGCTATGTGAGTTTTTCCCCTAAAAAAGCTCGTTATGCGAGTTTTTCCATAGGAATTTTCATTATGCGAGTCAGACTCGCATAGAGAAAAACTCGCATTGCGAGCAGCCTCGCAGAATGAATTAAATTCATTATGCGAGGTATTACTGTACCTCTACTCGCTGCTTCTTTATTTATACCTCATTGTATTGCTTATACTTTTGTGTTTGGGTGAGACTTTAAACTGCCAAAATGAAGTCACCTTTTGGAGAATTCATTCCACAGTTTCTTTTGCCTGACAGAGTGTGAGAAAGATTAGCTGGCACAACAAGGTTGTCATTGCTCAGGGTACACCTGATTGTGGTTCAGAAACACCACAATTTTTGAGGAGGCTCTTTCTGTGTACCCCATTGTATTGCTGATTTTGAGATTGATCTGAACATGACTTTTTTGGGGACATGGGGTTTCTGAAATTTCTTGTGTGCTAAATGCTAGAGTTAGTTCTTTCTTTTCTTGTACAGTGGAACCTCATACAACAATTGCCCCATATATCAACAAAATTGCATAACAATTAGATTTTGACATGAATTCTATGAACTTCTTACATTTCGGTTTGGTGGTCTGATAGTTCTTGCAATGTAACAAAAATCATATACTTTTTCCAAGCTGCAACACCAAAACTAAGGTGCCCACAAAAATAAGGGTTATGTCATTTGAAAGATCGTCTCGGCAACTTTAATAATTGGTAGAAACCAAAAGCCAAAAATGCAAAGTGATGACATCATCGCTTTCGGAAGTAGCATTGGAAAAGTAACAGTTTTGCTGGGGGGGGGGGTTGGTTATCGGTAGTGCAGTGAAAAAACTATTCAACCAATTCAGATGTTCTGAAGTGTGTTTGAAAGAGGAAAGATTAACCTTTGTGGGGACACCTTCAGATTTGGAATTGGACTTTGGAAACATAATCTATGAAGCATTTTACAAAAAACTACTAAAAAGAGGTCACACAAACCCCAAAAAAGGAGGGAAAACCAGTTTAAAAAGTGAATACGGCAACTTCCCGAAGTGGATACAGTTCACATACAACATGTGGAGAAAAATGATGCCAAAGCAGGAATCCACAAAAAAGATATTGAGGAAAAACGTGACTCGTTGAAATGACATTTCCGCGGAGTGTTTGGGTGTTTGGCGGTGATCCAACAAAAAGACCGATCAAAGTGATCTAAAGTGCACTTTGATACTTATACAATTTGGATCGGACTTCAGAAACATTTTCTATAAAGGTTTTTTTTAAATAAAACCACTTTCTTTCTAACCTTTCCTTCAAAAAAAGAATCTCTGCACACCAGAATACATAAATTGGTGTGAGAATGGATACACTGTTGGAAGTTTCTCCTTTGAAGTCATAACCAGTTTCCTTTTTGGCTTTCCCGCTTATTGAAGAACTGCTTTCAAGGAATTGTGAAGGAAAAAACTTTTTCTTTGCAGTTTGACTATTGAAATATTTAATAAAAATAAATCCTTTGCAGTTATTCACCTTGTGGTGAATTGTTGTTTGTACAGTGGTCTGCCTATGGAAATGTGTCCATAGTAGATAGAGTCAGGGAGAATGAAAATAAAGGTTAAAAACATCTTTTTTGAAAAATAAAATACTGATATATAAAAAATAAACACAAATGAAATTGGGATTTCTGGTTTTGGGTTAAAACAACGTAGCAGTTCAAAAACAAGAAATTGACAGAAGATAAATAGTGACCACTTTGGTGGGAGGGTAAACAGTGTTCCATGACTGCCACATGTCCACACAGACAGCGCTGGCTCCTTGGCTATAAACAGAGTTGAGCACTGAAACCTGGAGTTGGATATGACTGGCTTTTGATCAAGGACACTGGCATAGTGAGGGGATGAGGGGGGCAGCCCGCCCCAGGTGGGACTTTGCGGGGGTGACGCCACTACTGCCCTGGACTTCCTGGTGGCCGGGGTGGCCACCAGAACCCTCCGTCACTGCCGGTGCCCTGGGCTCCGCCCCGGGCTGGAGGGCATGGTCCTGACAATGCAGTGGGGACCAGGGGGAGCCCCTTCTCCCTAGCGCACCTCCTCACGGCCTGCGGGCTGGAGCGAGGCAGTGCAGGCCCAGCAGTGAGCTCAATTTCAGTGTCTCAGGTGCATGGCCGTGGCACCTCCGAGCCCAGTGGTTGCAGCTCAACTGCCTTCAGTGGCAGCGGCACCCAGAGGAGCGAGGACAGTGGTCGTTGCAGCCCAGCGCCCATGGCTGGAGCAGCGTCAGCCAGGCCTTGCAGGGGGTCCTCGTCCAAGGGCGCTGGGCTATGGTGACTGCTGGCCTCGCTTCCTGCCTTCTTGGACCAGCTGCCACCGCCAGGATCAGAGGTGGGACAACCGCACTCCTGGGATGCCAATGGTGGGCTCCCTGCTGGGCCTGTGCCATGCTGCACCGCCCCAGACCCTAGCCCTCGCCCACGCCATCAGGGTCCCAGGTGGGCAGCTGCACTGCCTCCTATCTGGACGAAGCCCGAAGGTAGGACTTTCCTACCTGGGGGAGCAGCAAGTTTGACCTGTGGCCCTGGGCGACTGAAACCCGTTTTACCCCACTGATCAAGAATGACCTTTATCTTAGCTCAGAAAACCTTAATTTTATAAACATAATGTCTTTATTTTTCCCCATTTGAAACATCATTCTTAACTAATGAATGAAATAAAAGAAATGAATGAACTAATGAGCATAATTCGACACATCGAATTCACACACTAAATCCTTGACAGCAGTGTCCTTAGACTCTACCTGCCACTTTTTTGGGGGAAATGGTGTCCCGCATAACAATTTTCCCTATGGGGGAAATTGCTATACGGTGTATCGTATAGCATTTGTACAACAACAAGCCACATGGAACGGAGGTACCACTGTATTTCTTCTAGAGTGTTTGGTGGACAGTTTTTTCCCTTGCTCTTCTCAGTTGGTGAGGAATTTGATTTTTGGTGGGTGGATGGAGCTTTTAGCCTCTGACACCTTCCTTATGGTATATCAGAAAACAAAATAAAATAAAAATAAAATAAAAAACACTGTAGCACTTTAAAGACTAACTGCTTTATTTTTATTGTTAGCTTTCATTTCATTTTTATTTATTTTTTGTTTATTTTGTTTTGTTTTCTGATATGCCTGAACCACAGACTAACACGGCTACTATTCCAAAAAATGCAAGTATGAAGAGCACTTCCTTATGGTGTTTCCCAATCTTTGTTTTTTAGACTTCAATTCCCTGAAGCCTATGTCAATTCCCTGGAGCACTGATCAGCCAATGTACTGACTTAGGCTTCTGGGAATTAAAGTCCACTAGTGTCTCTTGGAACATAGTTTGGGAAACACTGATCACATGGATTAGATTTGCCCACATCTTCTTGGATGCATTGGTACATTTTGTGGTCTGCAGGAAGCGTTCCTGCTAAGCTTCTGTGATTTTGGTTTTGAATTAACCTTCTCTACAGTTCCTTTGCATTAATCCCCTCATTCCTGAAAAGTATCCTTTATTGGGAATGAAGTATGAATTTTGCCAGATTTCTGGGCTGGACTTTGACAGTTCTTCAATTATATATACGGTGGTATATCACTTAAAGAGCATAACACATTCCATGGGATTGCTCTTTAAGTGATTTGCTCTTTAAGCGAAACACCATTGTAAGTGACCAATTATGACTTCTGCCGGTGGGGGATTGCGAACCCCAATTTTGTTGTTAAGCGAGTTTTTGGTTGGTTTTAGTTGTTATGCGAGGCGACCATTCAGAGAAAATTCTGCTCTTTAAGCGAGTTACTCTCTAAGCGAGGCGCTCTTTATGCAAGGTTTCACTGTATGTTGAACCATTGTAGCTATAGTGCCAGATATACAGTCTTCAGACTTTCTATTTTGATTTGTTTGGTCTTGTCTGGACTCCTAACCTGCAGTGATTTTCTAAAAAAAAAAATTGGGACAACTCCACTGAGTCCAATATTTTATGTAGAAAGCTCTTTTGATCTAAACACAGTACATGTTTGATAGCAAATCAGATTGATATTAATCAGGGATCAAAATGTCCACCTTCAGTCAAAATGTTGGCAGCTCTTCAAGGGGTAATTGTAGTAATCATTAGAGCAGCGTTTCTCAAACTATGCTCTGCGGAATACACTGGTGGACTTCAGTTCCCAGAAGCCTAAGTCATTACATTAGCTGATCAGTGCTTTCATGAATTGACTTGGGCTTCTGGGAATTGAAGTCCAAAAACCAAAGATTGGGAACAGAATTAAATAGAGAAAAATTGAAGACATTTATTACTTTGGATTTTTTTAAATCTTTCATAACTTAAATGGCATCTAGTTATTTTTCTGTTATGTAACACCATAAATGTAGGCTTTATACTGCCAGAAATTTTGCTTTACAGCTTTCAAATCTGTTAGTTTTTAATTAAATATGTAGAAAATGTCTCAGATGTTTTGCTTTTCTGTTTGTCTTGTTTCTCTGTAGCTTCTCTGTAATATTCCATTTCAGTTAGCTTTTTATCCTAAAACTCAATTCATTTTTAATTGTTTGATGCAAGGTCTGAAATTCTAGTTGGACCAAAGCACTTGTAAAAATGTAAAGCATAAAAGTGATATATGGGTGAGGGATAGATTTCCTGACCAACATTATTTTCCTGTCAGCTGGATTGATCTTTTTAATCCAAATGTTCAAAGCAGTTTGCAATAAGGTATAATCAATATTTAATAGCTAGAACAACATACATTACAAACCAGGTATAACTTACAGTAACATTTAGGAAATAATCAGAACAGTGCCAGGACAAACACATATAAAAATTTTTTTGATGATGAATGCCCACAGAATCTCATGCACCTGAATCCATTCACCTGGTTAGAGTTGGAATGGAAAAGTTTCACATCTTCATTGGAAGTAAACAAACATTAGGCCATTGTACAGCAAGTTGAGCCCCCTCCACTTGAAATTGTTTATATAACAGGTAGTATATACAGGAGAAGGCAACCTCTCAAATAGGTGTATTCTGAGCTGTATATATATAAGTCTGGCCAAGTTATCCTGCTATGGTAATAGAGTAGACCATGCTGCAAGCAACTCAGTGCTGAGTGTCAGGCGGCGGTTAACTAACCTGACAACCCTGAGGACTAGCAGCCTTGGCGAAATCCACAGGGATGGATGATGGTCTCCAAGTGGATTAAATCCCACTTGAATTCATCTTGATGGAGGGCAGCAGCTTCATCAATACTGGCCTGGGGCTGAGGAGGACTTTGTGTGCCAAAAAGGCTCAGGATCAGAAATTGACTCACAGAGCTGGATCAGTGGGATGGGTGCTATTCTGTGATGCGGAAGGCAGATGAAAGGCTACTGCATTATATTCTGTGGACAGCCTTCATGGCTGATCACCATGATTATCGCCAATATTTGAAGAAGAACTGTATATAGTTCTATTAGCTGATGTAACAGATAAAACCTAGCTTGGTAGCTATGTCACAGTCACTGCAAAAAAAAAAAATTGTGCACAGGAAAATTAAATTACAGTAAAACCTCATTTAACACTAAAACCTGGTTCCACAAGTCTTGGTGTTATATGATTTTTAGTGTTATCTGATGCATGTTAAAATCCTATGGGATCCATAGAGATACATTGTAACCACACAGGCTTTAGCGGTTGTTATCTGAAGCATCCCATAGGATCTTAATGTTATCTGATGCAATTCTTCCCACCAGATTCCTTAATGTTATGCGATTTTAGTGTTATTCGATACTAATGTTATATGAGGTATTACTGTACTGTGAAAGATGACATGCAGAGTTAGATGGTGACGGTGGGGTGCAATTACAGTGAGGACTAAAGTAGTTTTTGAAGTCATTGCATGTAAAACAAGTACATCTATACAAACTGCAAATTTACTCCTGCACAAAATACTACTGTTAGTTGTGAGAACCTGACAAAAATCCACACTGGTTGAATTACCTTCTGTATGCTGATATCTTAATCTGCCCAGCTCTAATTGGTTATCTACTATCTAGTGGTGTTTCTTCAAAGCCTTCTGGTGGAACTACTTGAAACAACAATTCTGTGTATAGAAGGAGTTTTCCCTCAATTGGCGAGAATGGTGTAATAGTGGAAACATGTGAAAGAGAAATCTATGCATACCATTGGAATTTTTTGAAGCAAAGTGAGCAATGGCTTTCTTTCCCTGTCTTATTTTTGGAGACCTGCATAACAACATGATCAGAGTAAAATATTTGAAGAGCAAGAAAGATTACTCTCTGTTGTTGTTCAGTTGCACAGTCGTTTCCGACCCTTTGCGACCCTATGGATGTTTAACTGCAGGTGTTTTATTCTAGTATTGCTACATGTGAGTCAGGTTTTTATTCTAATTTTGCTACATGTGAGTCAGGTAGACATTTTTATTTATGGACCATTACCTACAGATGTTTTTATTCTAGTCTTGTTACATGTGAGCCAGGTAGACATTAAGAGAAGTGTATATACTCCTCATTAACCTGTTTCCCCTCAAGTCCACAATGAGATTTTTTCAGAGCTACAAGAGTCAGTAGTCAGACTTGCAAATTAAGCTCATGATTATCTGTGAAGTACCAGTCGCAGAACAGACGTCTTAAAATGCCAGATTCATAGATGAAGATAGCATGCAGTAGACCGAAGATATTTTTCTGCCTCAGACAGAACGCTATGCTAGACATATTCTCTAGTTTCACCATGAATTGCTGCTTTTTGAGAAACCAGATTGGAACTGCTACATGCAAGTACTGGACCACTGAGCAATAGCTGCTGCTCTGACAAAATGCTTCATTTCATGTTGTCTAACCATGGTATGTGCCACTGGATACCAGAAGAGGGAAATAAACTTTTGCTGGTTTGTATTCTTCTTGTCTTTTTGTCCTGCTTTCTCTGAATCAGATTATTGGTGATCATCATGGTGATCAGCCATAAAGACTGTCCTGAGAATACAATGCAGTGGCCTTTCATCTGCCTTCTCGATTGCAGCATGACCTCCATGTCACTGATTCAGTCTCTAGTCCTGAGTCCTTTGGGCACACAAAGTCCTCCTCAGCCCCGGGCCAGTCTTGATGAACGTGCTGCCCTCCATCAAGTGGGATTCAAGTGGGATTTAATCCATTTGGAGACCATCATCTGTCCCTGTGGACTTCAGAACCCAAGGCCATTAGTCCTTAGGGTTGTCTGGTTAGTTAACCACCACCTGACACTTGACGTTGAGTCACTGGCAGTAGGGTCTACTGTATTACCATAGAAGGATAACCTGGCCAGACAGTTTGTATACCATTCAGAATTATAAGGAAATAATCCTGGTTGATTATGTTTATTATGATTATGTTTAAGTTGATTATGTTTATTTTGGTAGCTTTAAAACCCTGCTGGATTGGGGGGCCTGTGAGTCATTTTAAAACCCAACTCATGAAACAGAGTAGATCTGGCAAATATATTTACAAGGGAATTCATGTCCCTGTTTTGTTTATTTTTCATGTATGTTTACCTATTTTAGCAGAATGCTTGTCATGATAATGCTTCAGGAATGCATGGAGAGAGGAGTTATAAATTATGGAACATGCCTACACTAGTCCAGCACAACCTAGATTACTTGTGCCTTAAATGGTGGTAGGCCCTTCCCATTGCCAGACAAATGGCTATCTAAGGCATGAATGGCATAGATACTTTGGGTCTTCCCCTTCATGCTTTGTTAGTCTCCAGATTATATTATTTCAGTAAGCCAGGGCTGACTTTGAAAAGCATCGTGGACTTCAACTGTGTAGAATGCAGCTGATGACTCATGATGAGAGATTTAACTGTTTCTGAGCTAGCTGGTTTGTCAGTTTGTCTAAGGCTCACTCAAAATGATGATTTTAAAGCTTTTTGTGTGGATTGCACTCTGATGTACTTTAGGGGTCTTTCAAATACCACGTGACCATTTTAAGGGGGTCGACCCAAAGTCACGTAAAGTCACAGGGTGGAGGGGGTTTGGCTTGAAGTCACGTAACTCCAAAATTTTAAAATCCCCGGCCAGGTGAAAGTCAGAGGATGGGGCGGCAGACGTCCTCAGGCTCTGGGTGAGACCGTCCTCCACCGCTCAAGTCGGCATGGCTTTTAACCCCCCAGCCAGGTGGGAGTCCGGGGTTGGTGCAACAGGCGTCCTCAGGCTCCGGGTTGGCCATGCTTCTGCCATTTTTCTTCAAATCAGGGAAAACGGAGAAGCCATATGTTTTGAGATTCGGGGGGTCGGTCAAAGGTTACAGAAAGTCATGGGGGAAGGGGAGTCAAAAAGTGGCCTATTTTAGGTCACGGTGTATTTGAAAGGGCCCTTAAGGTAAACCTTTCGTTTTTTAAAAAAACTGAACACTGTTTAAACAGAATATAAAAGATTCCTGCAAGATTCTATCTTATGGTAAGGCTGAATTAACCTCTTCAAAGTACTGAGCCTTCTTACGTGAATGCTGGGATTCTCTCTTCTGAAAAATTTCTCCTATCAGCCCCATCTTTGCTGAAGATTATTTTGAATATTAATTTTTATAGCTTCCTAGGCTTGATTCTTAGATCAGTTTTTATGTTGTTTTGTCCCTCCCTCTCTCTTTTATTTTAAATGTGCTGTATAACACTATGAAATTAGATGTGGTATATAAACACATGTAAAATCATGGTAGCCTAGCCAATTTACTTTTCATGTGTACTTTTTACAGTAATTCATTTGGTTAGGAGAAAGCTAAGAGGTGTCTTTATGATTGCTACTTGGTTGGAGATAGGACTCCTCTTTCTCTTCAACAACCTTAGCCCCTGGGAAGTGAATATTCTCTTGTTCTCTTGTCATATTTCTCATTCCTGGTCCAGCTAGAATGGGATTCTAATATAGAGTAATGTGTGATATACGCCAGCTAACTAGATACTTAATGATGCATTTTAATTATGTGGGCTGTGGACTGCATAAGACTTCTAAACAGTTTTTCTGCTACTGGAGCTATCGAGAGGAAAGAATAGTCTTTAGCAGAAGTTGAAAAGGAAGTTCAGAAGAAGGAAAAGAGAGGTATTCTATTGTCACGACTGTATTTCTCTCTCTCTTGCATTAGGCAATTACAGAGTCTATTATTTTTGGTGAGTAATATATAAGACCTGCATAACTTTAAGAAGCAGGACCTAGGCTTACTGTCTCCCCCAAATACTCATTTTCCTCAAATTGTCATGTCTTTAATTGTGAGCCTGAGGCCAAAAGATGTTCTTCTACAGATAATTATGAGCTATTCAGTGAGAGGGTTTGACCAAAGAGCAGAGTAGAAAAGCTTTAATACCTCTATTTTTGTGAAGTCATGAAACTTGTTAGAATAGCTTCTCTGATTCTCTGTTTCGGAGCATAGAGGCTAATAAAGCTTTATATAAGCAAACCTTTTCTGTTTATTTTAAAGTGGCTGTTTTTTGTTTGTTTTGCTTTTTTGTTTTCTTGTTATTGTTTCATTGAAGCAGTAGCAGTGCAGTATTGCGTAAAGCTAAGGCCAACCTGGCTGTTTGTACAGTGGATATCAATTTTCTGTGGCCACCAGCTGATGTAGGAACATCGTGACTGTATTACCGTATTTGCCGGTGTATAAGACGACTGGGCGTATAAGACAACCCCCCAACATTTCCACTCAAAATATAGAGTTTGTTATATACTCGCCGTATAAGACTACCTCCTCTTCCGCACACCTTCCACACACCAAATAAAACAAAAAAGAACATCAGATTTGATTTCAACATCTCCCTGTGGCCGGCACTAGTGCGCAAGTGCGCATGTGAGCTCTGCGTAGACATGGGGCGGGGCAGAGCGCTGCTGCTTCCCGCCGAGCAGGACGGGCCGGTCGCGCTGAAAAGGCTGGCACCCCTGTCTCGCTGCTGATGCTCACCGCAGCCATGCTGGATACTGCGTGATACTGGATGGTATGTAGAATTAGGTGGACGGGCATCGGGAGGCCACTATGGGCACCAGGCGAGCATCGGGAGGCCACTATGGGCAGCAATGTCTATCCCAACTGAAGTGCACCCGGCGTATAAGACGACCCCCCCCCACTTGGAGGCATGCTTTTCAAGGGGAGGGGGAAGTAGTCTTATACGCCAGCAAATACAGTATTTAAAGTAACATTTTGTGAACAAAACTTCTTCAGTGCCTAGGCCAGGTGTGAAACTGTCAAAATGAAGGCACCTTTTGGTGAATTCATTCTGCAGTTCCTTTAGCCTGACCTAGTGTGAGAAAGATTAGTCAGCAACACAAGGTTGCCATTACCAGGGTACACCCAATTGGGGTTCAAAAACACCACAATCTTCAAGGAGGCTCTTTCTGTGCACCCTGTGAACTAAACTGGGCTACTATAATAGCTTTTATGTAAAAACTCTGCTAATAAACTTGACCATTCTTGCTTTTCTCATTTGTAGCTATGCTAAAATCCAGTAGTAAATCACAACTAGAGTAGGCCCACTGAATCAGAGGAATTTATGGAAGAGTGAACTTGCCAACCCCTATTCCCCTAATTGTAACTTGCTGCTGGATTTCTTCCAATGCATATGAATTGCTGATTTTGACAAGATGGCAGAAACCCCTGATTTCAACAATACAGGCTAGCCACACTCTCTCCACTTTTGCTCCACGTCTTCCTGTCTTATAAAATGAGCATTAAAATGCTGAAGCTGAGAAGAATGTGATTAGTTTCTCCTTTGCTGCCTCAAAGACATACTGACATTGAGAAAAGCCTATTCACCCGTGTCATGTTATTAAATTGATGTACCATTACATTTTATGCACTTTCTAAGGAGAGGGTTACTCTAAAATCAAATCTTGAAATATGTTTATATTTTTAATGGAAAAAACTGTGTGTTTTAAATACATGTATGTGTCCCCTTAGATATTGTGCAGTATTTTTCACACATATTTGGGGTTTGTGTCAAGCTCTGTATCATGGATATTGTTGGTTTTTAAAAGCAGGTTTCATAAGGCCTTTGGAGATCCAGAAATTCTTAACACATTTAATATAAATGGGATCTCATTAGCAAGTTATGGACAAAAATATTTTGAAATATTCAGTTGTTTGTAGGCACATTATTAAGTTCCTGCAGATTAGAGGTTGTAAACATTATTTTGAGACACACAGATTCTAGTGCTGTGATAGAGATTAAAGATTTCTGTTTTGAGTGCATTGTTAACATACACCTCCAAAAGGAGCAATTTACTATTCAGTAAAGCTACAGATTTTAAATGCAATTTGCATTATCAGGATTTGGCATAGAAAGGCCCATTGGTATAACCATAATAAAAGTACAGTAAAACCTCGAATAACGTTAAAACCTGGTTCCACAAGTCTTGGTGTTATCCGATTTTTAGTGTTATCCGATGCATGTTAAAATCCTATGGGATCCATAGAGATACATTGTAACCACACAGGCTTTAGCGGTTGTTATCCGATGCATCCCATAGGATCTTAATGTTATCCGATGCAATTCTTCCCCCCAGATTGCTTAATGTTATGTGATTTTAGTGTTATTCGATACTAATGTTATCTGAGGTATTACTGTACTTGGAGAGCTAACCATAGATACAGTACATTCTATTTTATCTAGCAATTTCCACTTCAGCACCACTCACGAACTGGCCCTTTCCCATCCACCATCATCTTAGAAACACCCAGAAGCTGACCAGGTTACAGGTCAAACTGCATGTAGAGCCCATCTGGCCATACAGATTTTTATTTATCTCTGGTAACAGAGGATAAGTGGACATATAGAAGGACATCCTTTTATGACTATATGTTTGGACAGTTCTGTTTCTATCCTGACCTGGATAACAAGTTGAAGCCTTCTGCACTTACACTTGGCCTTTATTGTTCTCTTCTGAATGAGCTGTGTATAAGATTGCTGAATTCTTTCTTTTGGGAAGCACTGTCTCTTCCCATAGCTGTACTTGCATTTTGTATCTGTTGTTTGTCTACTTGCAGATACAAACACAAACCATCTATTTGAAAGTTTAATAGCCATATGTTGATAATAATACATGTGTGTCTTCAAGTCATTCTTTCCAGAGTTTTCTACTTTAGAGAATCCTGGCTGTGAAAGCTTGCCCAAAGCTACACAGGCTGGCTATGCTTTCGGGAAGCACAGTGGGGAATTGAACTTCTGACTCATCAGCAGATAACTAATGAAGTACAAATGCTTGCTGTCTGCAAAATGCAAAAATCATGTCTGATGTATTTATATATGCTGTGTGTTCATAATGTGAGAACAAAACAAATCAAACAACTCAGCAGGTAAAACAGTCTAATTATATGTAGCTAGTTTGATGGTGAGTAAAAATTATTTACTTCTAAAGACAAATTGAATGTTTTGAAACAATAGCTTAATATTCTGTCCCCACATGTCATTTTTAAAAAACAACTCTGTATTGGGATTAACAAACTTGTTACCTTGAACTATTCAATGAACTGCTACCGAACTTCCCACCATTGGCCACACTGGTTGGAAACTGTAGTGTCAACAATATTTAGAGTGCTATTGGTTTCCCAGCCTCATGGATATATGCAAGGTTTTTTTAAAAAAATGTACATCGGGTTTATTCCAACTTCTGGTGACCCTGATGAATTGCTTACCTCCAAAAGGTCCTTTCTACATCAGGCTTCACAGCTACTGCATAATCAAGTCTGTGGCTTCCTTTTCTCTGGGCAAGTGAATTATGCTAACCTTAGTGCTAATTCATTCTGCCTTTGCCCCTTTCTTGTATACGGATACGTATGCACACACTCACAGAAAGACACACACAGAGAGAACATTCTACTTAAATAAGGATGAAGGGTTTTACTACCAACTCAGACCATGTCAAACAGAGCTTCCAATCTGCTCATTTGAGCTTTCAGGGTTCATTCCTACTTATGTATCCATATGTTGTGAACAGTGGAGTTCCCACCCCTCCCCTGGGCATTTCTCTCTCCATCAAAGAGTTCTACATTTTGGTGGGGAACGCTCACTTTTAACCTTTACATGTGGTCAATGAGAAGGGGCTAAAAGTGAGTTGCTTCATATATAATTTTTTGGTATGCTGAAACTGGGCATTGAGCACTTCCCTGAATTCTGTGTGGACAATCAGGGGAAGTGATTTTATATGTTTTAGATATTCCTAAAGTGGCTGATCAGTTCGAATTTTCAATCCACAATATACCCACACATAAAGAATTTTTTAAAAAAGAAAAATTAAATTGATGGATTGCTCAGTGGAGATTTACTCAGAGCTTCGATTCCTGATTCAGATGGGAGGAGGCGCACCAGATGCACATCATGCCTCTTCCCGTACTGGTGCCAACACTTTTCCAGGTGCTCCAGCTGATCTGCCTGGGCATGTAACCAGAAAACAGCTTATCCTTTCTCCCAGCCATCTGCCTGCTTGTCTTCAGGTCTCTAGCAAACTTCTCTTCCCCACACCACACCACACCACACCGAGTGGTACACTAGAATATGTACTTTTCTTACTGTTCCTCACCTCCCCACTGATGCCCTGACTGTAGAAATTAACATTATAATTCATTTTCTCATGTATGTAAAAATCCTTCTGCAGAGTTCTTTTGTGATTTAAAAATTGGCAAAGGGGCATGTAACCAGAAAGCCAGTGTTCCTACAAATAAAGCTTATTTCAAAGAGCAATATAATTCCCACTGTTGTATTAGTTTCATAGCACATTTGCTTGGTAATTCCACAAGGGAAGTTTCCCCAATGCAGGTTTGAACATAACATTCAAATAAGCCCCTTTCAGCAAGACCATCTCGACAGTTTCTGAACCATGCATGATGTTACTGCAGCAGCATGCATTCCAGTGACTTAGAAGAGTTCTGCTTGACTCTCCACGTATGAGGATGTGGACAGTTTCGTTAAATGTAAATCAGTGTTTCCCAACCTTTAGTTCTTGGACTTCAATTCCCAGAAGCCTTAGTCAGTACATTGGCTGATCAGTGCTTTTGGGAATTGACTTGGGATTCTGGGAATTGAAGTCCAAGAACCAAAGATTGGGAAACACTGATTTAAAGGGAATTGTACAGGTTCACTTTGTGTGTGGATTAAGAGCTACTTAGAAGAGCAAAAGCTTAGTGATTAACACCAGTACTCAACTAACATGACTTGAATTACTGATTCTTGTAACTGTCTGACCGCAATAGTGGACTACTGTACAGTATCTGCATTCTGTTTGTCCTCTGTAGTTTGTGGATAGAATTTTTCTAGGATTGGCAGGATAAGAACAAAACCTGTTGGCTCTGGGTTTGAAAATGGAGTGCACTTTTGTTTAACCCAGGAAAAAAGCTTTGGGTAAAATGTATCGGTAACATGTATAGGTTCTTGCTTGCATGTAAACTCTACAAAGAAGAAGGAATATCTCTCTCTATTCCCCCCACCCCTGCCCTAGTGCTGAAGCACAGAAGAGTTAAGTTATAGGGTCATGTAGAGTCAGGCACCCCATTTTATGGGTGTTCGCAGCACCAATACTTCTAATGCTGGAATACAGCTTAAAACAGGTCTCAATCCATTTGCTACTTTGAGGCAAATCATTGAGCAAACTCCTGTTGAATTACTTTTTGCTGGCATGGAGTGGATTGAAGTACTATAAACAATTGACTTAACGTGTTTGTATCTTCCCTGTTTCACTTTTTAAGGCTCCCAGGAGCTTTCATTTGCCCCAGGAAGAGTTTGCAAGCCTTGGGCTGGTGAGGGATAAGTTTTAAAACTCAAGCTCCGCCATCGGATCACCAGTGACAGTGATTTTTTACTTTTAAAATCCTCTTCCTCTTGGCCCATACTTTAGAACAAGTTTTCTCCTTGGGTAGAGGGGATTGTTCTCAGTTTAGAAACATTGCTTTTAACTGAACTAGATAAGAAAGAGGTGTTCTGTAACTCAACCCAAACATCTTTTGGAATTGAAAAATCTGAGTTTATTTGAATATTGTGGCAAGATGTTTTGATTGTCTCTAAAATAATTAGCATAATGAATTAAAAATAACCATTTTTATTTACTTTAGGAACTGACTGTGATAGGTGAAGAAAAGTTTCTAGTGGCTGTTCCAGAGCATTTAACTGTTAAAAAGTGTGTTTGTGTGAGACTCTTCTGATACCTACTTCAAAATTAAAAGGAGAGGGATGGATCAGTAGACCGTGAAGATGTCTGTGCTACATATCTCTGAAGTAAAGATGCCATTGCTTTTCCATATGACGTCAGTGATCTGTGATAGACAGCTTATATTTATTACATGGAAATGACATGACAGTGGGATTCACATGATGCATAAACAAAGCAATAATTATTCCATTTCTTTTATTCTCTCCCTCCATATTTTCCACAAATTCACTGAGGTAGTATTTTATTCATCTTCCTGTTCTTTAAAAGATGGTTAAGTTAAATAAAGATGCATGTGTTTTAGGAGAAATTGCTGAGCCTATTTCTTGCTCAAACTAGTAATTGATGTTTTGAAAATAGATTGCAAATTTTGTCATTAGAAACTGGAGTATAAAACTGTGTTGTGTTCATTGAGTTAAGCTGTTTTCAACTTAATATAGTACTTCAGTGAGGAATTTTCAATTGAGTGATTTCCAGATGACACACACATGGAATGCCGAAGACTTTGAGTTGACCTTTTCTATAGGCAACAGCTAGAATGCTTGGAATACTGTATGTTTGTAGGAGGTATCTGAAGTAGGAGTGATAATCCAGCACATCATTTATTGAAGTTGGAACCATTATTTATCAGGTATATGAAGTCAATTGGACTTTGTTGTCCTGTTTCAGCAGTTGGGCATGACAGAGCCTTTCCAAAATCTGACCAAATAGTCTCTTCTAGAGTGGCAGTGTTGATATAATAAACACTTGTTGGATAGCATTTGCAGCAACAGCAAGGAGTTTTTTCATACCTTCCTGGCCTGGGTAGGTTTACAGACAGATAAAATATTGTACATTAAACATTTAATCGTTACTAATGAACTAGGAGTCAAATGAACTATGTGACCCATCACATCGTTGTTATTTAACTTAACTTCATTCTAAATCTTGAAGCAAATGAAGTATATTTATAAAAAGTTAGTTAATTTTTACAGTGTTATAGTATTGGTAGGTATTTTTCCAAGGGATGCAGAATTACATAACAATACAGTATGTGTGTTCTGGTACCTGCTTGCCAAGTTTCATCAATTAGGAATTTAATATGTACAACCCCTTATTAAAATCTGAATTCATGCAGAATATATAATTGTTTAGTGTTGAAAGCCACCCTTCTTTTGACCACAGTTCTGAAGACAACAAATACAGGAAACAATCATTTTTTAATGTTAAATAACTATGTCTATAAATACAGTAATACCTCAGATAACATTAGTATCGGATAACACTAAAATCGCATAACATTAAGCAATCGGGGGGGGGGGAGAATTGCATCGGATAACATTAAGATCCTATGGGATGCATCGGATAACAACCGCTAAAGCCTGTGTGGTTACAGTGTATCTCTATGGATCCCATAGGATTTTAACATGAATTGGATAACACTAAAAATCGGATAACACCAAGACTTGTGGAACCAGGTTTTAACGTTATCCGAGGTTTTACTGTATTGAGAACCTGAATCCATGTTTCCAGTAATTATACTGGAGAATCACTAGTTACCCTTGGAATGGAGATGTGTTAGTTCACATAATTACTTATAATCCAGTGGTTCTCAACTGCTTCATGGTTTAGTCTAGGTAAGTGACTTCAAACCTTAGCACTCCAGGTGTTCTTGAACTTCAATTACCAGAATCCCTGATCAGCAGGAGTGCTGACTGGAGCTTCTGGGAATTGAAGTCCAAGAACACCTGGAGTGCCAAAGTTTGCCATCATAGGTCTAGGTGAGTGAGAATTTCTTATTCACTTTCCATTAAAATGACACTCCAGGCTTTAAAAGTTTAAAGATGTTTATTAATGGTGACTTCATTGTATATGCACTTCTATATTCTGTTCAAATTATAATATATAATAATTGTCTTTTACTCATCATAGTTGACATTCTGAATGATGTTCCCATTTTTTAGTTGTCAAAAACTGGTGTTTTTATAATTACCAAGCCTCTGAAATACTGACATGAATGTTTATGCTGAATACATATACAGTTGTACCTCGCTTAAAGAGCATAATGCGTTCTACAGGATTGCTCTTTAAGCGAGTTTGCTCTTTAAGCGAAACACCATAGTAAGTGACCAATTATGGGGGGGATTGCAAACCCCGATTTATTTGTTAAGCGAGTTTTTGGTTGGTTTTATTTGTTAAGCGAAGCGAACATTCAGAGAAAACTCTGCTCTTTAAGCGAGGCACTCTTTATGCGATGTTTGACTGTACTGTATCTTGAGTCTGTTTCATATATGAAGAGTCATTTTAAGAAAGGGGGGAAAGGGTTATTTTGTTTGTCGATAGAAGGGCTGATTTATAATCCGTTTTTTCCATTAAAAATTAAACTGAAGAAAATACTAACACTTTCCAATTGTCTTGGCCAGTTCAGAAATAATTTGATGCACCTGATTTTTGCCATCTTTCCCCTTTCATTTGTTAAGTGACTTTAACAAATCTCTGCTTTTCCATCTTTTCTGTCTGAATTAACAATTAATGTTCTGTGATAAGCAGATAGTTTAAATGTTCTGTTCACCATTTCTTCAGTACACTCGTTTTAGCTTTCCCAGATGAACTTCTCTCCAGTTCTCTTAAGAGATAATTTTTTAAATCAGATTTAGCTGAAATTATCTCCTTTCTTAATGGTCTTTCAAAAGTACAGTACCTGATGCTGCCTTGTAAATTTCATGTCATGGTTCTTTTATCTATGCAAATTGAATAGGTCTTACCATTTTCTTTGCTGTGGCATCTGTGGCCTATGACGATACTATACAGTACATGAAAGATCTTCAAAATGAGCTGTCTTCGTCAGCCATTCTTAACTCTTAACTCAAGCCTCTGACTTCTTTTAGGGAGTCAGTCCATCTCATATGCAGCCTTTCTCTTTTCCTGCTGCCTTCATTCTTTCCCACCACTGTTGTCTTTCCAAACAGATCTTGCCTTCTCAGCTTCATTTTTGTCTCCAAAAATAATTCACCCTTAATTTGCTCTAGAACCCATATGTTCATCTTTCTGCCTGTTCAAGGTATCCACAAGGCTGTGTTCCCAACACCATACTTCAAATGCATCACCCCCTCCCCCCGGTCACCTTTCTTTATGCCTTCACATTGTACATAGTGACCAGGGATACAAGAGTATGGCTTATCTTACACATTCTTACACTTGATGATCTTTTCTGATTTCTTCATTGCTACCCTGATTCTACAGTCTTTGTTTGGATTGATAACTGAACCAAGGTGTACAAATTATTTCATTATTCCAATTTCTTCGTTGTCAGTGTTTAAAGTTGTGTGGTTCTTCTGTAGTCATGATTTTTGTCCTCTTAAAGTTCAACGTTTGACATTTTCTTTTTTTATTTGACTAAAAGTCATTTCAAGTCATTGCTGCTTTCTTCCAGTAAAATGATTTCCTCTATACCTTAATTTACAGATATTTTCCCACCAGTTTTCACTTCTTTACCTGATTGTTGTCCAACTTTTTGTCTACAGGTTGAACAGATAAGATGATAAAATACATGCTTGTCTGACACCGTTGCCTATGGGGAACCAATCTATTTCTCCATATTTTATCTTGTCCCTAATATAGGTTATGCATCAGGACAATCAAATGCTGAGGCATGCTTGTTCTTTTCTTTTTCTTTTCAGAAATACTCAATAGTTTTTCATGATCTGCACAGTCAAAGACTTCTCTGTAGTTTATAAAGCATAAACTGATCACCTTCTGAATTTATTTGATGGACTCTATCATCCAGTACATATTTGCAATAAGATGTCAAGTGCCACTTTGCTTTTTGGAATGCATAGTGGACATTTGGCATTTCTTGTTCCTTATACCGTAAGAGCCTTTGTTTCAACACCTTGAGCGTCACTCAAGATTCATAGATAGATTTATTTCTACTCTGAGCTTTCAGAGCAGCTTTCAGTTCATTTTCTAGAACTGCAGGTTCTTCCCCAGAGGATTCCTCCTCAAAATGGTATGTTATCCGTTAATCTCTTCTTTTTATAGGTTCAGAAGCACACTTCAGTTTCCAATGTGCTTTTCTGTTAACCATTCAGTATCCCTAATTTAGGTTTGAATTTCTTTTTTATTTGTTAGGTTTTCTGGAAGAGATTTCTTGCTTTTCCCTTTAAGTGTTCTCTATTTCTTTGCATTGATTATTTCAATACTGTAGTTCTCTTTGTCTCTATGTGACCATCACTGAAAACTACATTCAGTTTCTGACCCCATATTTTGTTTCTCACCTTTACAATTTTAGGGGTATCTTCTATCTTGGGTTTTCTTTACTTTTGAATACATTTTTGCATTTTTCCTAATGATATATCTGGCTTCAAAAGTTAATCTGTTCTTTATGTGGATTTTAAATTATATTTCAGTTATATTTTGACACCATCATTCTTTTAGTGTTTCTTTTCAGCTTTACTCTAATGTTGGATATTAACAGCTCATGATCAGTACTGTAACCCACTCCTTGTTTAGTCAGAGAGGGTTTAGCTTCTTCATCTTCTACTTCTAATTACATAGGCTATTTGATTTCTATATTTACCCATATGGTGATGTCCACATGTAGTTCCATCTGTTCAGTTGCAATAAACACATTTTCGGCTTCAAAGTACTCTGCATCATTCTCCTGCTTCATTTCTGTCCCCAGACAAAATTTTCCAGCAATATTTCAATCATAGAATAATGGAGTTAGAAGAGGCATATAAGCCCATGGAATCCAATCACCTGCTGAATGCAGGAATCCAAATCAAAAATATATCTGATAAATGGTTGTCTGATTTTTTTTCTTGCATGCCTTCAGTGTTGGAACACTCACCTTCTTCCAAGGTAATTGCTTCCATTGTTGTACTGCTTTAACAGGAAGTTTTTGTTTCTGCTTTGTTCCCTATCATGTCTTGTTTTGGTGTGTGTGATCAATCTCTTCTTGGATGTTTGCATAAAAGCTTTCAGTTTTATCTTTTTCAACTTCAGTAGTTGAAGTGTAGGCTTGAATTATGGTTAAGTTGATAGGTTTTCCATAGAGTCTGATATTTCATCAGACCTTGCAATATAGCTTCTTACTGTCTGTGCTATATCTTGCCTCATCACTAGACCACTCCATTTTTTCTGAGTTTGTCATTTCCAGAGCAGATCACTTTGCAATTGTCTGATTAAGGATGTCTTGTTCCAATCCACTTTGTTTCACTGATAGTAGACATTACAATGTTTATACAATGTTAGAGCAGTACGACAGTGGAATCAACTGCCTTAAGAGGTGGTGAGCGCTCCAACACTGAAAGCATTCAAGAAAGAATTGGACAGCCATCTGTCATATCTTCTTTGATTTGGATTCCTGCATTGAACAGGGAGTTTCATTTAATTTTCATTTCATTTCAGATTTATACCCCGCCTTGCTCAGGTGAACCTGATTCTAGGCAGCTTACAAAGTATAACAGTCACAAATTCCACATTATCATAATCACAATCATCACAGCAACAGAAAAATAAATATATACATATCAATAACACAGTAACAATCAGAAAATATTAATATCAGCATAAAATGTTACAAAAACATTGCAAAGAAAAAAACAGCAAAAACAAAACCACATTTACTGAATCCTGCAATGATTATAAGCAAAATCCTACAAAACGAGGTCTTTTTATCGCCACCTGGGACCTGTAGCTGATGCTCCCTTCGAGGCCGGCTGGCCGAGGGAGAGTCCAGCGAAGTGGCGGCGGTGGCAAGGTCTCTGGGCCAAGGTGACGAAGTCCGGGGGGGCGCAATAGTGTTCTCTCGCCGCCTGCAGGTGCCGGCAGTCTTTTCCTCCAACCAAGGTGACGAGGTCTGGAGGGAGGACGGGAGCATCCTCATACCCCCCCGTAGCACCGTCTCCTCCAACTCCTGCCGGTGGCGGGGGCACAGAGGACTCAATGGCCTAAAAGGTCCCTTCCAACTCAGTTATTGTATGTTTCTATAATTCTATATGTTCTATTTCTTGCTTTATGGTTTCTTGATTCATACTTTTCATGTTCTTTGTTCCAATCATATTTGTTCTGCAGCATCAGTCTTTCCTTTCATTTCTGTGCACATCAGCCACCAGATGTCCTTTTGTCTTTAATCTAGTTGCAGCACAGCTATTCATACTTGGGTTTTTGTTTTTGTTTTTTTGCTTTTCCTCAGTAGCTGATTGAATGGGAGTCTCATAATCTAGTACTATCTTGTTTCTAGTACTATCTTGTTTCCTTTTGGATTTTCTCCTCATAGGGCTTTCTTAGTAAGGAAAATTCAGCAGAGGGCTTACCATTGCCATCTACTTCACAGTATAAGAACAGGTAGCTTGAGTGTCGATGCAGGTTCTGTCCTGCTGTTATCACCTTCAGCTATCACTGTTGCCCAGTAGCTACTTTGAAGAGTGTGGTTGCATCCTAGTCTGTGACTCAGCTTTAACTATTCCCCCTTGGGTGACCTTGCTAGAAGTCTAAGCTCGTAATGAAGTCTAACCTTCTGACTGCATTGCTCTCAGCTTCACTGACATACTGAAACCTCTTAGCCACATTAAGATGTGCATCCAAGAAGGGGTTTTAATACAACTTAGCAATTATTCTAATTACTACTTTGCTGTAATAATTAACTTACTAATACTTAGTAATTATTCTGCTGACCATGAAAGGGGGAGGCTGGTGCTGCAGAATGTTTCTAACTAGCATTGACTGAATTAGTGGCAGTGATCCATACACGTGGAAGCATTTGAACCAGTATTGAAGCACTACGTCAAGAGCATTTATGCAACATTTTGATCATGTACTGCTTTGTAAGAGATCTATACTACTGTGCTACAATAGGTTTTATTGTAAAGTTAAAGGTCATCCTTGCTCAAAAGCCAGTCAAATCTGACTCTAGATTTCAGTGTTCTTCTCTGTTTATAACCAAAGAGCCAGCACTCTCTCTGTCTGCAGACATTTCTTGACCAACTTCAGATAACTTACTTAGTGGTTCTTTGCCTCCAGGAAGGGAAGGAGGAGGAGTGAAAGACTGACTACTGGATGATTTTTGCATTGCTCTGGTTTTTATATCTCAGTTCTCTATTAGCTTGTTACCGTACATATGTTTGTATACAGATTGTAGTATGATAAAGACTATAGTATAATAAAATCCACCAAGGTCAGTGATGGCATACCTTGGCACTGCAGATATTCTTAAACTTTAATTCCCAGAAGCCCTGATCAGCTTGAGTGCTGACTTGGGCTTCTGGTAATTGAAGTCCAAGAACACCTGGAGTGCCAAGGTTTGCCACCACTGACCTAGGTTGTTGTACAGTGGTACCTCACTTAAAGTGCATTATGCGTTCCATGGGGCTATTCTTTAAGCAAGTTTGCTCTTTAAGTGAAACACCATTGAAAGTGACCAATTGTGACTTCTGGTAGGGGGGATTGCGAACCCCGATTTATTTGTTAAGTGAGTTTTTGGTTGATTTTATTTGTTAAGCGAGGCAATCATTCAGAGAAAATTCAGCTCTTTAAGCAAGTTACTCTTTAAGCGAGACACTTTATGTGAGGTTTTACTGTATTTGAAATATGGCTTGTGTCAGTCATTTGTATAGTAATAAATGGTTTCTTTGTTTCTCTTCCTTTTTCTGTATGATAATAGAGAATAACAGCATAATAAAGTGTCCATCTGAAGTCATTGTCAGTGGTGGTAGGATTTGTGCTTGTTATAAAAGTATATCAGGAAACAAAATATAGTGTGGAAAATAAACTCTAGATCAGTGGTTCTCCTTCGTGTATTCTGTGAATCCCCACTTTTGGGTTCTGCGCCTGTGCGGAGCTATTACCAGAGCTTTCAAGCTGATTGAATAAACGTTTCAATGTTAGGGCCACCCACTGTACCACCCACCCTTTGGCACCATTTCATGCTCTTTCCTCAGTTCTCTTCTTTCCACCTTAGCTGCTGAAGACCGTTGAGAGTTCTCTTCATTTTTTTTGTCATTTCTTCAGAAAAGACTTGTTTTAAATTCAATTTTTCTTGGTGATCTTGTCCTCAGGGCAGGATCACCCACCTTGGAGCTGTTCCTCTTCACGGGAGAGCAGTTCTTTGTATTTTTGTCAATTTTTACCTTAGCTGCTTGTTCCTTGCAGGTTGGGTGGGACTTACCTACACATTTTTTCTTGCCTTCGTTGGTCTTTTCTTCGGGAAGGACCAGCACCCCAGCTATTTGCTCGCCTCACAGTGGGCATTTGGACTGTCTCTCCTTTACTGTGAGGTAAACGTTTGCTTTTAAGTGTTATACTGTCTGCAACAAGAAGTTTCCCTCTTCAGACGACCACAGTAAGTGTTTGCTGTGTCTTGCGGAGTCCCACCAGTCCCAGACATGTGTTCACTGCAAGAAATTTACTCGTCTTGTGGTTCAGGACAGAAGTAATCATCTCAAGGCTCATCTGATGGAAATGGCACTTTCTCCAGCTGCTGCCTCTCAAGCCTCTCAGCTTCGCACCAAAACTCCGGCACCCAAGATGACTGAGGTAAGGAAGAAGAAGAAGGACAAGATGGGAGAGAGGAAGACGTCTAAGAAGGCGAGCCATAATTCTTTGTCTTATGCTCCGAGACCAGCTCGTTCTCCTTGTCTATCGTCTTTCTTACCTTCATCAGTGGTTTTTCTGCAACGACTCTCACCAGGGTCTTCGCACTATGAAGGATGTTCTTCTTCGGAGTCACCATCCAACACACAATGTATGACTGGCTCATCTTCTCCTCTGCCTCCAACTTGTCCCCTACATTACTCCCTCTGCCATCTTCACCTGAAGGCAAGAAACTTGACACTTTGGGGTGCAAGTTGTATGCCACTGCGTTGTTGTCTCTCTGGGCAGCGAACTACGCAGAGTTGATGGGCCTTTACAACTCCCATCTCTGGGAGCGGGCAAAGTCCTTTGCAGTCAAGTTACCTGCTGACTTACATGCGGAGTTTAACTCCCTCTGTGATGAAGGGGACTAACTTTCAGAGCAACAGATGCAGATGTCCCAACACATGAATAATGCAGCAGCTAAGGACTTGTCTACTTCCATCCTGCTGCATCATCATGCTTGGTTAAGTTCCACCGAGCTGGGGGAGCCAACCAAGAAACTGATAGAAGATTTACCATTTGATGACCAAGATCTGGTTGCTCAAGGTACAGTCAAGGTTTTAAATAAACTGTGTCAGACTAGGATGATTGCCAAATTCTTTGGTCTCACATCACCTGGCCTGTCTATTTCGCGGCTGTGATACCAGCCACTCTCAAGTCACTACCAAGGACAAGCCTTCCAGCAGCCAGGCCCTAGGCAGCAGTTAGACAACCAATATCCAGCTTTTTACCATCCACGCCATCCATACGGTCATCAGCGGTACCAGCCATACCAACAACATGGCAAGTGTTCTGAGAGGAAGTCAAAGCAACATGTTTGACTTCCCTCTGACCGAGATTCTATCCCTCCATCTTCCATACATCCACCTCCAAAATTTTCTTCAAGCACGTTACGAACGACCAGTGGGTGTTGAAAATCTTATCCGCTGGTTACACCATTGAATTTGACCAAGTTCCTCGAGCCAGCAAGCTCCGCCGCACACCTCCATCCTCTCATTTGCAGGAAGAAGTGCCAGTACTACTGTCGAAAGGAGCCATAGAAACTGAACCTCCATAAAAATGGATAGACGGTCCTATCTTAGACCTGCAACGCCTCAACAAGCATATCTACACAAGAAAATTCCAGATAGTGATGTTCCATACTGTCCTCCCCCCTCATCAACAAGGGGGATCGGTTTGCAGTGATAGAACTCAAGCACGTGTATTTCCACATCAACATCGGCAAGGAGCACAGAAAGTTTCTCCATTTCCAGATAGGGAACATGGTCTACCAGTATCGATGTCTTCTCTTCGGCCTTTCTACAGGCCTCAAGTCTTCATAAAATACATGGCACCAGTGGCAACTTTCCTCTGTCAGAAAGGCCTAAGGGTTTCCCATGCATTGACAACTGGCTGATTGCCTCTCCTACGAGATCAAAAGCCATTCAGGACATCGCTTACACAGTACATCAGCACATCGAATACATTAGAGCAATACTTGACTCGCTCAACGTCAGAGCCTATGCCCCTCCAAAGCGCCTACAGGACATCACTAAGATGATCGAGATCTTTCGGTGCAGGACTTAGGTGTGGGCAAGGAAGGCTCAGAGACTACTAGGACTTATGGCATAGACCACTGCTGAGGTTCCTTATGTCAAACTAAAGATGCGGTCACTATGATCTTGGCTCCTGCACAGCTTCAATCTGCTGACAGCCCATCCAAACGGCTGGTTCCAACTCCAGAGCTGGTGAACCAGCTAGTGTGGTGGAGATCACCTCTGAATGTGGCAACTGGGAAGTACTTCTACTCCCCTCAATCAACAGTACAGATTTTGACCGACACAAGCAACCTCAGATGGGGAGCTGCCTGCAGGTCTCTCACTGTGAACAACCTGTGGACACAGGGGGAAGCAGTTTTTCATATAAACTATCTGGAACTTCTTGCCATTTGGAAGGCTCTGAGGTCCTTCGAAATGGTGCTGTCAGGCAAAGCTGTCCAAATCACATCGGACAATACCACTGTGATAGTAGTTGTAACAAGCATCTAGACAACCTTTCCTGTCTCATCTTTTTTCCTAGAGTCCTATTATGAACACTTTCCAGTAGTCAAATGGAGAAACACATGTGCTTTTTACTGCTTTTGGCACAGGTCAAAGATAAGCAATTTTTTGTCAATCTAATTATGAACAGGAGATAGCACACAAGCCTAACCTTATTCCATGCTCTTTGGTCTAGTCGTAGTGGCACTCTTTTTCTGTAACTGGGCTAGGATGATGCCTGTACACATGGATCATTTTAAGGGAAATTACTGCCTTTTCAATGTGTCTAGGTGCAGTTCTTAAGAATTAACAGTTTCAGCAGTATTGTTTTCAGTGGTAAGGAGAAAAAGAATGCCCAGTTTGGGGTAGTGGATAGAGTGACAGACTTGGACAGTGATGGCAAACTTTGGCACCCCAGCTGTTCTAGAACTTCAATTCCCAGAAGGCCTGATCAGCAGGAGTGCTGACTTGGGCTTTTAGAATTTATTGAAAGCAATTTCCCATAAGAATGTATTAAAACCCAAAATACTTTAACCAAAACACAGTTTCCCATAGGAATGCATTGGAAACAAATTAATCCGTTCTGAAAATATTTTGTAAACCAAACCACTATTTCTTATGGATTTCCTTTTGTTATGCGATTTTTATGTTAACTGAGCTGTATGTTAACTGAGGTTCCACTATATCTTAAAAGCCTTATTAGGTTGGTAACAGCGGTGAGGCTGTTGATAGCCAAAAATTGGAAAAGATATATGAATTTTAGGTTTGAAAACTGGTACAAAGAATTGTGGGATATGGCCATTAATGAAAAAAATGACATTTGAGCTAAAAAAGAAAGGTCTGATGAAAATTAATGAGTTTAAAGATATTTGGGGCAATTTATTGATTATGTATTTTTTAAGGGAAAGGGTAGGAAACTGGATCAAGAATCATACAGTTTTTGAAAATAGGAGGTCAGTTGTTTAAAAAGAGAAAACTATGGATTTGTTTTAGCAATCTGGAATTTGCCAAGTGATGGGTGCACAACTGTAATTGTATTATATTGAAATTTGTGAATTGTATTGTAAATGGCAGTGATGGTGAACCTTTTAGAGACCGAGTGTCCAAATTGCAACCCCAAGTCCATTTGGCAAAGTGCTGACATAGCAACAGGGGAGGGAGGAAAATTTCCCATTGAGCTGCTGGGCAGAGGGCCGGGGCAAACTCTGTGCTGGGGCAACATCATCAGTGCCCACAGAGATGGCTCCGAGTGCCACTTTGGTATGTGTGCTGTAGGTTCACCACCACTAGTATATGGTATTTTTATTATTATGTTTAAATAATAATTTTTAAAAGCCTTATTACAGTCACTACTCAGTTTTGACTTAACCTTTCCCAGGGGTTTGTAGGTAGAGAATAACATTCCCTGTGCAAGCATATCTGAGAGTAAACAAAACAGAACATCAAAAAGAAAAAAGTCAAAAATGTTGTGGCACCTTAAAGCAGGAATGGCCAACCTCTGGCCCATGAGCTGGACCCAGCCCATGGCACCATTTCATGTGGCTCACCTCTACCAGAAGTGGATGTGTTTTACAACAGCTGTAAAACGCACCCATGCATGCATAAATGCACCTGTGCATGTTGTAAACGGTGCCGTAAATGCAGCCACACCTGCCATAAACACATTTACAACAGACATGTTTTACGGCAGCGCTTGCGGCTGGAGGAACCATGTCACCGGCCCACTCAACTGTCCAGGGGCGATGGTGTGGCCCACTGCAGAAAAGGCTTGGGAAACCCTGCCTTAAAGACTAACTCCTGTATTTAAATGTGAGCATGGACCAAGTCTACTTCATCAGACTTGGTCCATGAAAACTGACATTTAAATACAGGAGTTAGTCTTTAAGGTGCCACAACATTTTTGTCTGGTTTTGTTTGTTTGTTTGTTTTTGCTGTTCTGTTTTGTTTACTCTCAGATATGCTTACACAGACTAACACGGCCAGTGGTGGGATTCATTTTTTTTTACTACCTACTCTGAGCTTGGTATGGTAGGCATGGCCAGGGGGAAAGCCCTGTGTTGCACCCAAATTAACACTATTTTATTTCAGAACTTGGATGGGCGGGGCCAGCCAGAAGTTCTTCTACCAGTTCTGGCGAACTGGTGCGAACCTGTTGAATCCCACCACTGAACATGGCTACCATTTCAAACATTCCCTGTGCAGTTTACCCATGGCTATACAACCTGTCCCTTCCCCTAGGAGGCACTGTGGAGAATTGAACTCTCAAACACTGGCTCTGCAGCCAGCTACCTAACCATTGAGCTATCCCATCAGCAGTAGCACATAGCAGAGGGAAAAGCACATGCAGATACTGAGACCAGATGAACATAAGTGCAAGTCTAGAATAGTTCTGAGTAAAAGCTAAGTGTTTGCAGTATAACTATAGTGATCTTTCATGAGAATGGTACCTGTATTTGGAAATAATCGTCTCATTCCATGTTTTTCTGACTTTAGTGAGTGAACTCTGGAGATCAGATTAGGAAAAATGTTTTTCTTCAATATAGAATAGATTAACTGCATAAAAAAATTAAAAGGTTAAGAAAAACACGTTTATTTTGCATAATTAATATTTTCTCTTTTTCCTTTTTCTAAACCATCAGGGCAGAGTTTGGGATATGGATTTGTGAACTACATTGATCCTAAGGATGCTGAAAAGGCGATAAATACACTGAATGGATTGAGACTCCAAACCAAAACTATAAAAGTATGTAGAAATTCAACAACACTTGAGCAGTTATTAGAATTAGATACAATGAAAACTTTATTGTTTTTGGAAATTATCTAAAACGAGTGGTGGCTTATTCGTAAAATGTATTTAATTATAGAGGATTATGGTGCTAGTTTGTACAAAAAAGTACACAAATCTTTTCAGTCTTTTCATTTCATGTTTATGTTGGACAGACATCGGTAAATGTGCTAAAAAGGGATCCATGTAAATTGTAAGTTATGTATTGAGCATTGAAGGTCTCCAAATCTTTTCTTGAGAGAAGTTACCTGTGACCGTAGAGAACCAAATGTGAACATGTTTTAGTCTACTTTGTTTATGTATTGTGTCAAGTATTCAGTTGATGAAAGGAGTTATGTGGAAGATTCGCTAAATAGAGTGAATCAAAGAAAAGTTGTTTCTTTTTAAAAAACTTGATTCAAAAATGTCAAACTTACTGCATCATAGGATGAACAAAAATGTGGAGCTTTTGTCTTTAATTGGATATTTCATGAGTCCCACACCACTAGCTCAGAGAAAGGCACATTGGTGCTCTCCAACTCCTTTAGAAACAAACTTCCTTTGGTCAGAGGTTATTGTGAGTTGTAATCCAGATTTTTATCATCCCTAGTTTGCTTGTCCATGCCTTTGTATGTAAATTTTGAAATTAATTTCGTAGTCAACTTATGGTACTCCATTTGCTTGTTCAAGTTTTCTCTTGAATAAAATCTTTCTAGTTTGAATTCTGTATTCACTTGTTCATATTAGGTACATTGTGTATTTGTTTCCCAATTCATTACTTATTTCATTACCCCGTAAGAATCTCCACGTGTCCCCTCTGAACCATAGAGTCTCAAAACTACACTTTTTAAAAGTCTTCTGCAGTGTTTCCCAACCTTCAGTTTTTGGATTTCAATTGCCAGAAACCCACGTCAATCCCTCAAAGCACTGATCAGTCAATGTACTTAGGCTTCTGGAAATTGGAGCCCACCTGTGTTCTGTGGAACACAGTTTGGGAAACACTGGTATTCTGGTTCTTTCCCCTTAGGGGACATTATATAATATCTGTTTGGATTATCACCAACCTGCCCAAACTAATGGGAATCCTTTTTGATAGAAACCTAAATTCATTTCCAAATTTGAGAAAAGAGGTCTCCACCCCAAGAGTCAAGAAGGCCAAATATACAGCGAAATTCAGTGCACTCCAAATAGAGTATGTCTCCTGTACAAAGCATGCCAAGAGCATTTTTGGAGTAAAGTTTTGCATTTAACTGGGAGGTCCTAGAGACCAGCATTTAATCTCTGGACTATACTTTGCCCAACCTTCTATAGATGTTTAGATTAAGGGGCATAAAGAGAAAGCTGGCTGTATTTTCAGCAGCATATGAAGACTCAGTGCCTTGTTTCCAGATAAATATGCCCATTGATTCTAGGGTTCCCAGTACCTCAACAGAGTAGCAACAAATTCAAAGGAAGGGGAACTAAAAGTCCTGGTAGTACAATGGTTAAACTGCTGTATTGCAGCCAAAACCACTGATGTGAGTTTGATCCTTCCATTCTTCCAAGGTCAGTAAAATGAGTGTGTCAAGAAACGCAAGGAAGTGATGTGTTCTTCAAAGTGTGAAGTTTAAGGTAAAATAAAGGATAGTAAGGTACTGCCAAAATAGTTTTATATTTGAGGTTTTTAGGTAGTGTTTGTGTTTTTATTGTGATTTCTTTTATTGCTTGTAAATTGCCCCGAGTCACTTCGGTGAGAAGGGCGGTAGATAAATATAAACAAACAAATAAATAAAAACATACCGTATTTGCTGGTGTATAAGATGACTTTTTCACCCTGAAAAACATGCCTCCAAGTGGGTGGGTTGTCTTATATGCCAGGTGCACTTCAGTTGGGATAGACATAGCTGCCCATAGTGGCCTCCCAATGCTCGCCCACCTCATTCTACATACCATCCAGATGAAGAAAGAAGCTCTACATTACAATTGTGTTTCCCTTTCAAACTGGTGGGGGGAAAGAAAGGGTTTTATTTACTGGTACCTTCTGCCCTTATATCTGCTAGGCCCAAGATGGAGGAAAAAGCCATGCTTGCAGGGGAAGCAAGAGGCTAGGCTAGAGCAACACTTCCTGCCTCAGTGCAATTGACCTGCCCACCCACTTTACCTGCAGCGCCACCACTGGTGGGTGGTGCAAGTACAGTTCTAAAAATCAATAAAATAATTAATATTACTGTATTTTAATTAATGAAACTCACTAGCAGTTGCTACATTTCCCACTCTTGGCTTATACTCAGGTCAATCTATTTTCCTGGATTTCAAGGTCAAAATTAGGTACCTTGGTTTATATTCGGGTTGGTTTATGTTCATGTATATATGGTAGATAAATAAGTACCACTTTGCACTTGCACTGTTTTATGTTTACTGTACATGTTTGATAACATACAGCCTTGTGACAGTTTTTCTGCATGTCATAAGCATTTGAATATAAATTAACATGTTGAAATCAAATCTGATGTTCTTTTATGTTTTATTTGGTGTGTGGAAGGTGTGTGAAAGAGGGGGTAGTCTTATACGGCGAGTATATAACAAACTCTATATTTTGAGTGGAAATGTTGGGGGGTCGTCTTATACGCCCAGTCGTCTTATACGCCGGCAAATACGATATGTGTAATGAAATGTAGAATGTGTAAATGAGCCAGAATAAATCCCCACCAATGGATCCTTCTGTTTAACGAAAATTACTGCATTGTCTCAGCCAATTTAGATGTAAGCAGTTTCAGGGAGGGCATTCTAGGGAGTTTGAACAAATGTGCTGCAATTGTAAGAAACAAAATGGGATTATTGTGTGCTCATAGAATTATAATTAGAGAATTATGATTAGAGAAGCCAGCAACCTGTTTGCCATGATGCCTAGGGCTAATGGGAGTTTGAATGCATCTGGAGAGGTAAGGTTCACAATCTGTGTCACCAAGAAAGCTTAAAGCTAGAGTATTTGTACAATTCTTTGCACATTTTAGTCAAATATTGAAAATTCAATAGCATTGAATGTATGGTGCAAGTTAAATTAAAATTCTCCATAGGGCAAATTGTGGCCAAATACTTCTTGCTTGCATTTAAAATTCCATCATAGAGCACTTCTGAATTTATTATAAATGTGCTTGTGTGTAATTATCACCTGTCAAACATATGTCAAACTGAATCTGTAGGTTTACTTCCCACTCTGCAATATTTAAATTATGAAGGCGGTAACAGGAAGAGTTTTTGAAATTTCCTTCTCTTCTGCTGCTCTAAAGATCATATACCTATATATTGAATAATAATTCAGTTACAGAAAATTGATTATTGTCATGCTTCATAGTACAAGAAAACTACAGATTTTTCTTAGATCAGTATCCTAACTTAAGGAGTTAAATTCAAGGGATGGCATTCCTCCTTCCCACATTCTTGCAACCTGCAAATTTGAAGAGGCAAGGTGCTGTTAAATTTATAAAGGAATCTTCCTTTTTGGCTATATAGTCTACTCTTCCTAACATGGGATTTTAGTTTGAATCAAAATTTAAAGATATTGGCAAGAAAACAAGGAAGGACCCAAACAAACACACTTAGCTATGTCTTAAAATAGACTGTCATGGAGTTACTATCTTGCAGTAGATTTTATTTCAAAACAAATCTAGTTGTGTAGTATCTTGCTCAAGAGCTTTCTACATTTATTGTGAATAAATATGTTTCCACTGTGAGATAAGTGGTTGAATTACAGTAGTATGAATCTGTTCAGGAAAGTACACTTGTCTCCTTTTAGTGTACTTTTTTTTTTTGGGGGGGGGGGGATATCAGTTGGAACTAATCTTGGATAGATGACAGTTTTTAATGGTGATCTTCTCCATTAACCAATGTGTCAAGAGAACTGTGAAATATGTATGCATTGTATAAAATCCCTTTAGATCATATGAAGAGAAATGAACTGTGAAGGTGAAGAAAAAGCAGCTCATAACCTCTTTTGTTCTTTCCATATTAAAGAACATTGATCCTAGTGAGTGGCAAAAGGAGATCCTATTTGGAGGTTTAATTAAAGTGAGTGAATTTTATTGATGCTATCAATCAGCAGAGATTGAGGGAAAGGGCTTGGTGCCAAACCATTTAGTGCTCTTGACAGGGTAATTAAATACCAGTGGACTGTACTCTCAAGATAAAGTGAAGTGCTTCTGAGATGTGAGGCAGAATAACAATTTGTGTTAGCAGGAAAGAAAGGTGTTTTCTCTGTTAAAAATTTCTATGGATGCTTATAATTGTAGTGTTACTCATCTGGTTTGTAGATGTTTATTAATCTGCAGTGAGATTTTATCTGAACAATAGCCTAGAAATACTGCAATGAATAAACGTGCTTTGTCAAACACTGAATTGTACAATACAGTGGTACCTCGCATAATGAACGCATCGCATTGTGAAAAATTTGCATAATGAAGCGCTTGTTATGCAAGGGCGATATCCTGCATAATGAAAAAGATTGTTCGTTATGCGGGGTTTGGGGTAACCGGGGCATACTCGCTCAATGGGAAACCCTGGTTAACGAACTTTTTTCTGTAATGCGGGGTATCTCCCATAGCGAAGAGCTCCGTGGAATGGAGTTTTTTCATTATGTGGGGTTTTACTGCAATTTTAAAGATTATTTTGATTCTTATATTTAACAAAATTAACTGTGTGCCATCCATTGAATTCTGGCTTTTAACTGCAGCTCTTTGGAGGGTTTCTTGGGTACAGAGAAACATTTTTCCAATTCTTTTCTTCTGTGGGTGCCCTGGGACTATGCAGCAGGCTCGTTTTTCTTCTAGGATGCAAATTACAGAAACTGACTCCACACTCGGGTTTCCAATTCACTGAACTATTGAAACAGCTGTACTGAGCAATTCATATTAAATTACTCTCTGCTCTAGGTACACAGAAAGAGCCTCCTCGAAGATTGTGGTATTTTGGAAACATAATCGGGCATAACCTGGTAATGCCAACCTTATGTTGCTGACTAATCTTTCTCAAACTTGGTCAGACGAAAGCAACTGCAGAATGAACTCACCAAAAGGAGCCTTCATTGTGGCAGTTTCACACCTGGCCTAGACATGCAAGAAGAAAATTCTCTGCCTTGCCCTTTTTGGAAAAACTGAGCATTACATCTTATTTAAATAAAGTAAAACAATAGCCTGAACTCCAGAAATACCTAATTCTGTTAGAGAACTTGGTGAGGGTCCTTTGTTATTGTTACAGGCCATCAAGTTATCTCCAAATTACGGTAGTCGTATGAATGAGAAATCTTTAAAATGCCGTGTTCCTCAATAACCCGGCTTAGCTGCTACAAACTGAAGTTTATGGCCCCTTAAGGGCAGTGATTGTTAACGTGAGGGCCATGCCCCACAGAGGGACTTCAATTTCCAGAAGCCTAAGTGAGTACATTGGCTGAACTGTGCTTTGTGGGAAAGGTTGGGAAACACTTTTTAGGGCCATGATGGTGAACCTTGATGGCAAACCGTACTGGCCATTTTACTTCTGCTTCCAGGAGCGACAAGAGCGCTGTGGGCCAGATGAATCGCAGTAAACCATTCATGTGAATTCACCAAGGCTTCTGGGAATTGAAGTCCAAGAACATCTGTAGTGCCAAGGTTCACCATCACGGGCTTAGGGAGTCAATCCATCTCCTATTTTCTCTTTTCCTGCTGCTGTATTTTCAATACTTCCCAGTTTTATTATCTTTTCAAGAGAATCTTGCCTTTTCATAATGTGCCCAAAGTAGGACAGCCTCAGCTTCGTCATATTAGTTCCCAGAGATAATGTCAACTTGATTTGCTCTAGGACCAATTTGTTTGCCTTTCTAGCAATCCAGGGTATCTGCACAGTTCTTCTCCAGCACCATATTTCAAATGGATCTATTTTTTCCCATCCTCTTTTCTTTCTATTCTTCTTTCACATACATGGTGATTGAGAATACAAGAGTGTTGTGAATGATCTTGGTTTTAGTTTCCATTGACACATCCTTTCACTTAATAATCTTTTCTATATCTTTCCTAGCTGGCCTTCTAAATCTCAGTCTTTTTATTTGTTAGCTGCAGCATCCATTTGGATGGAACCTAGGTATACAAAATCTCCTACTATTTGTCAGCATTAAAGTTGTATAGTTCTTTTGTAGTGGTGAATTTTAACATCTTAGTATTCAACTGCAGTCCAGCTTTGACTAAAGTCAGTTCAAGTTTCTGCTGCTTTCTGTCAATAAGATGGTGTCATCTGCCTATCTTAAATTATTGATCTTTCTTCCACTAATGTTCACTCCCCCTTCAACTGAATCTAGTCTGTAATAATGTTCCTAGTTGTATGTATTTCTTATATTATTTTCCAAAACAAAAACAAATAAATATTGCCTATTGGCAGTTTTCAATACTAAGCTGCTCAGATGAATTAATATTGTGCTTATCTTGACAGTTCCCATGGTTTGCTACTGGCTTGCTACTGGCTTGCATGTAGTAACAGCCAGCCTGTATTAGATTTTGTTTCTTTAAATAGAAGATAAGAAATACTTTTTTTTTTTTTGGGGGGGGGGGGATAAATTTGCTTTGAATGTTAATATGAGTTTGCCCTGTTTGTAGTTCCTAAACTAACATGTAAAACAAAATGCAGCTATACAGTACTTTGATATTTGTATGTCTCCTAATCTTTCAGTGCAAATTTCCTTATTTTGCTATGCAGCTCTCCAATTTTTTTTCTACCCAAAAGATGCATGCAAGTTGGAATTAAAGGAAAGTTGTGCAGAAATTTTTATTTTAATGCTAATAATATGCAACAACATGTTAAAGAAAATGGCTTGACAGGACATCTATAACACTATGCATCAAAAAATTTGCTACTGGGTGAAAATAACGTGATTGTTATGTAATAGGGTGCGCTGATTCCGATTTTGTAATCAGAAATGTTGTAGGACGTCTGGATTTAAAGTTATAGCTGAAAGTCATATATTAAAAGCCTGTACATGGGTTAATATGTATCTGTTTGATGTACGATTGTGTGTGTGTGTGTGTGTGTGTGTGTGTGTGTGTGTGTGTGTGTGTGTGTGTGTGTGTGTGTGTGTTCGTCCATCAGTCTGATTCGGAGGTGACTAGAGAATAGTTCGTGCTAGTATGGTTCTGTGTTTTATTAATCAGCAGTTGCAGTAACATGCATTTAAGTGATTTTGTATAAGATGATTCGGTAATTCGGTACATGGTGATTCAGTAAACGAAAGATGAATAGGTGCAGCTGTGTGAATTGTCCGGACTGCTTTTGCTACATTTGTGGCAAGTATATGACGTCTGATCAATGCAAGAACATGTCCAGAAAGCTACGTATAGCTTACAAACAATACTTTGGATGTGAAATCGGAGATCAAACAAAATCCTGGGCTCCTCATCTCTGTTGCACCATCTGTTACTCCAGCCTAACCCAGGGGTTAAACGGTAAGCAAAATCGAATGCTTTTTGCTGTTCCCATGATTTGGCGGGAGCAGAAAGATCACCATTCGGATTGCTATTTCTGCTTGACCATCATATCCAGGTACAGCAAGAAGAGCAAGTCAAAAATCGTGTATCCGGATTGTCAGTCTGCTCTAAAGCCTGTGGCTCATGGTACAGATTACCCAGTACCAATTCCTCCTTTATCCGATGCAATGAACAACGAAGAAAGTGATACTGAAGGTAATGACAGTGACGCTGGAGCTATGGAATACACTAATGATCCCGACAGTGACAATAAAAAGCCACATTTGATCAGCAAAGCCGAATTGGACGACCTGGTTCACGATTTGTCCCTGTCGAAAGAAAAGTCTGAACTGTTGGGTTCCAGACTGAAGGAGTGGAACTTACTTGCGATGACAAGAATCTACATAGTGAAAAATTGGCCACACAGAAATTTACCTGTAGTCGGACAGCACAACGTTCAACATGTACCTCTTGTGGATCATAATAAGATTTACCTACCTCCACTCCATATCAAACTGGGTCTTATGAAACAGTTTGTTGCACTGATGGATAAGATGTTTTTCAGTACCTAAACGGCAAGTTTGGAAAGATGAAAACTGAGGCAAAATTGAAAGCAGGAGTCTTCATTGGACCAGAAATACGAAAGTTGATTCGATCTCCACAATTCAGATTGGAGCTCACGGAACGAGAACTAGCAGCTTGGGACACATTTGTGCTTGTCGTGCACAACTTTCTTGGGAACCACAGAGCAGACAACTATGCAGAAACTGTGGACAACTTGCTAACAGCCTTCCAGCACCTCAGTTGCCGATTGTCACTAAAGATGCATTTCTTGCATTTGCATCTCACCTTCTTTCCATCAAATATGGGAGCCGTGAGTGACGAGCACGGTGAAAGATTCCACCAGTAGATGTCCACCATGGAAGCAAGATATCAAGGCCGCTTCAATCTAAACATGATGGGGGATTACTGTTGGTTTTTGCAGAGAGCAACAAAAGATGTTCACAGGTGAAAACCAAGAAGCTCTACACACTTTTAAACCGCCTAGAGTCAGGTTCGCCTGATTGGGCGGGATAATAAATCTAAATAAATAAATAAATAAATAAACCAAGCCATTGTCAATCTTAGTGTAACTAAGGGTCCCTGACTCATTTCTGAGGTAAATAAACATTTATAATTCACTTCTTAATTATAATATTTAGTGTTTTCATCCCAAAGTATGCACATTAATTTCCCTAAAATTTCTCATAATCGCTTTTCAACATAGTTAATAGCATTTTCCTTGATAACCTTTACACATACAGTACATAACTTTTTTCCTGATGTGCCAGAACAAATCCAACTGCAATTCTGTATTCAGCACATATGAATTACTATAAAGAACATACAGTAATACCTCGGATAACATTTACTTCAGATAACACTAAAATCGCATAACGTTAAGTAATCTTGGGTGGAGAATTGGATCGAATAACATTAAGGTCCTATGAGATGGATCGGATAACAACCGCTAAAGCCTGTGTGGTTACAGTGTATCTCTATGGAGCTTTAACATTATCCAATCCATCCCATAGGATTTTAACATGGATCGGATAACTAAAAATCGGATAACACCAAGACTTGTGGAACCAAGTCTTAGCGTTATCCGAGGTATTACTGTATTTTTAACCCAGTAGCAGGGGAAGAAATTTTTTTTTTGCGTAGTGTAATGGGTAAACTGCATAGAAAAATATAGATATTAAAGATGTGTTCATGAAAATGCATGCAGATATCTCTATAAGCAAAGTATCAGATGAATGAAATTAAACTTACTTAAGGTTGGAAAGCTAAATAAGTAGATTGAATTAAAATTTACAAATATCCAGCCACAGAAAAATCCATAATTTCTTCTTTAGCCTTCTCTTTCATATGAATGTGAATCTTCTTTGCCCAAGTGTGGGTGAGGTAAAGTGGAAACGGTTATGAGTAACACAGGATTGAGTATATCAGAAAACAAAACAAAATAAACAAAACTAAACAAAACTTTAAAGACTAACTGCTATATTTTTATTGTTAGCTTTCGTGGACCAAGTCCACTTCTTCAGACAAAGAGTGAAACTTACAGGCATTGTTTTTTTTTACACCAAATTCAGAGGGTCAAAGGGAGAAGGCCCTTCTCAGAAGGGTGTGGTCAAGCAAAATGACAGACAAGCAAGCACAACAATACAGCTTCACACAGCCATTAGCAACAATAGATTATTCAGATTAGCTCTAAATGACTCCCTTTCAATCTAAGGTTACTGAGAAAGCCCATTCTGGTCTCTGATCAACTTTGGACCTGCATGTCAGAAAACAAACAAAAACACTACCTGGTTACTTTCTGTTTTGCTAAAGAGAATTGGCAGAAAAGTGTCTAACAGATGGATGTATTTGATTTCTGCTATCTCCCATTCAATCCTAGTTTTGTAATTTCTCTGTTGCAGAACTGTAACTTTTAGGTCTTGGATAGAGTGCCCAGTAAGTTTCACTCTTTGTCTGAAGAAGTGGACTTGATCCATGAAAGCTAGCAATGAAAATATAGCAGTTAGTCTTTAAAGTGCTACAGTATATTTTCTTTTTATTTTGTTTTGTTTATTTTGTTTTGTTTTCTGATATGCCTGAACCACAGACTGACACGGCTACTATTCAAAAAAAAAAAAAAAAACAAACCCACAGGATTGAGTGTTTGAGGTCAGTGTTTTTATTCTTTTACCCTTCACTTAGTGACAAAGGAGCATCATAGAGAAGCTTCAGCCTAGTTTTTCAAGAATGCTAACTTCCTATTTAAAAATGTATACAGTCAAACCTCGCATAAAGAACGCCTCGCTTAAAGAGTAACTCATTTAAAGAGCAGAATTTTCTCTGAATGTTTGCTTCGCTTAACAAATAAAGCCAACAAAATACTCACTTAACAAATAATTCCAGGTTCACAATCCCCCCCGCCAGAAGTCACAATTGGTCACTTAACAATGCTGTTTCGCATAAAGAGCAAACTCACTTAAAGAGCAATCCTGTGGGACATATTATGCTCTTTAAGTGAGGTACCAGTGTACAGTAATACCTCATATAACATTAGTATCGAATAACACTAAAATCGCATAACATCAAGGAATCTGGGGGGAAGAATTGCATCAGATAACATTAAGATCCTATGGGATGCTTCAGATAACAACCGCGAAAGCCTGTGTGGTTACAATGTATCTCTATGGATCCCATAGAGGATCAGATAACACTAAAAATCATACAACACGAAGACTTGTGGAACCAGGTTTTAGTGTTATATGAGGTTTTACTGTACATTAAAGATATATCAAGCCTGTTTCATTAAGATACAGTAAAACCTCGGATAATGCTAAAACTTGGTTCCACAAGACTTAGTGTTACCCGATTTTTAATGTTATCCGATGCATACATTGGATAACGTTAAAATCCTATGGGATGCATTGGATAACATTAAAACTCCATAGAGCTACACCGTAACTGGCTCAGGCTTTAGCGAACGTTATCCAATGCATCCCATAGGATTTTAATGTTATGCGATAGAAATTTTTCCAGATTGCTTAATGTTATGCGGTTTTAGCACTATCTGATGCAAACATTATCCGAGGTATTACTGTATATTGAAATTTTGAGATTCCTGTTGAGGGATTGAAACTTTAGACCTATTCAGCCATTCTAAATAAGGGTTTTGTAAACCTACTCTTGTCCATTTGAGTGCTTTAATCAGATGCTACTCTTGTCCATTTGAGTGCTTTAATCAGATGAAAAATTATACAGTGGACTAAAGGTTCATAAAATTCCTAAATAAAACTTCAGTGAGAATTGTTTGCCAGCTTTTCTTCACAGCTGTGCCTCACAAGATTCTTGAGTAGAATTAGGAAGGTTTTAGTTGGTGTTTGTGTTTCTTGTCATAGTGGTCTGATTAGTGTCCAAGGAATAAGCTTTGAAAACAGGAAGGATCTGTAAATTCTCCCTGGCAGTATTAAAAAAATATTTTATTTTGCTGACCTAGCATGAAGTCTTGTTCCACCGTACTAATAAAAGAACAGCTTTACCGGATTCAGCTGAGTTGTTCAGTTGCAGAGTTGAGTCTGACCTTTGCCTTTGATCTTTCCCAGCATCAGGGCCTTCTCCAGTGAGTCCTCTCTTCTCATCTGGTGGCCAAAGTACTTGAGCTTTATCTTCAGTATTTGTCCTTCCAATCAGCAGTCAGGGTTGATTTCCTTTAGGATTGACTGATTTGATCTTTTTGCAGTCCAGGGGACTCTCAAGAGTCTTCTCCAAGCACCCCAGTTCAAATGGCTTCTATTCTTCTGCACTCAGCCTTCCTTACGGTCCAGCTCTCAGTCATAAATTATTCCTGGGAAGACCATTGCTTTAACTATGAGGACTTTTTTCAGCTGAGTTACAGAGTAATAACTCAAGCTTGAAAATATATTTGTTCACTGTTTAAATCACTGCAGCTCTGTCTGCAAAATTTGAGAAGTTTCTACTCTGGACTTTCTTCTGTGGACCCCATATTTTTGATACATAAAATCCTCTTTTTTAGTGCTCTTGGAATGCCCCTGAATATAAAAATTGATTCCTTCATTATATTGTATTAAGGACATTGGGCCGTTGTCCTTAGTTGAATTCCATGAGGATTTAAGAGATTGCTAAATCCACATGGTGCATTTTCATAGCAAACAATCTTTTCAGCTGTACTGCTTGATGCTTCTGACAATAAAACTGAATGCAATTCAGTTTTAAAAGTATTTTTTCTAAACATATAACACTTTTTAATATTTAAATTACTAGTCTCTACGCAAAGATATGTGATTATGTAATTCATTTTTACTTTTCATGTTCAGTTCTGTTCTTATATTTAGTTACTGAAGTTAAGATTAATTTTGAAAAATTAGAAATATTCCCTCCATCTGACTTGTATCTTGTAAATTAAGCCTTTGTTTTTATTCTAAATCTGTGCTAGCCAGGAATAGCAAGAATGGGCTAATTAGTCCTATCTATTCTTCTTATTCCCAAATATTTGTTCCCTATAATTATCAATTGCCTGTTATCTCCACACCTTGAGATTTTGGATAATAAAAAGAACCAAATAAGCCACTGAGCCACATTTTTTTTGCTCATTAGTGCATGGCAAAAACAAATCAATGTGAATCTGTCATTAGAAGAGGAAATCCCTTCTCTGCTGAAAGTGTTTGAGTTCATAGTAGGAGCTATTGTCATCTTGACATAATTTGCAAACTAGCTTGCTTTTCTGTGATTAATATTTAGATGTCAAGCATAGTATTTCTTTGAAATTTTGATTTATCAAACACAGATAACTGTTTGATTTGCATTTTTCCAACAGTAATAAATTATAAGCTCAATTCACAAGCTGTCTGTGACATCTGTTTCTGTCCGCAGTTCCTCTGCCGTCCATTACAAAGTATTTTTGTACATTGTTTTACCATATTCTTGTTGATCATTATCATTAGTAATGAAGGATGTTCTGATTATTTGTTCTGTGCTTTAAGAATGTTGTTCCTTCTGTATGAGATTGTTCTTGGACTGTTGCAAAATAATGTTTTAAACTGAGCTCTTGAGTATGCAAGCTGCTGTTTTGGCTATTTAAGACTCCAGAGCAGTGTTTCCTAACCTTTGGTTTTTGGACTTCAGTTCCCAGAAGCTTAAGTCAATTCCTCAAAGCACTTATCAGCCAATGTACTGACTTAAAAGCAAAAGGCAAAACAAAGGGGCAATTTAGATGAAACAGGATGTTTAGCACATCAGATCGGAAGAAGGGGATGGACAGGAAAGGGGGAGCAGAAATACAGTGTTGTAAGGAACAATACTGTATAGGGACATGGAATGTAAGACCTATGAACCAATGAAAACTGGAAGTGGTAAAAAAGGAAAATGAAAGAATAAGCATTGACATCTTGGGAATCAGTGAGTTAAAAGGGTCAGGGATGGGTGAATCTAGCTCTGGAAACCATCATATCTACTACTGTGGACAAAAAAAAGTCAGAAAAAATGGAGTAGCCATAATTGTCAATAAAAGGGTGAGAAAAGCAGTAATGGGATATAATCTCAAAAATGATAGAATGTCAGAATATAAGGCAAACCTTTCAGTATAACTGTAATCGAAATATAAACAGCAACCAGATGAAGCCACAGTTGACCAGTTCTATGAGGACCTACAACACCTCATAGAACAGACAACAAGAAATGATGTACATATTATCATAGGAGACTGCAATGCCAAACTAGGAAAATAAAAAGTAAATAGAATAACAGGCAAGTTTGGTCTTGGAACACAGAATGAAGCAGGCCAAAGATTGATAGAGTTCTGCCAAGATAACGCACTGGTCATAGCAAACACCCTCTTCCAGCAACATAATAGGCGACTGTCCACATTGACATCACCAGATGGCCAACATCGAAACCAGATTGATTACATACCCTGCAGCCAAAGATGGAGAATCTCCATACAGTCAGCAAAAATGAGACCTGATTGGGGGAAGCTGAGCAGCATTTGCTAAGACTGTATTTTCATACAAAGGTATTTTGGGCTATCCCATCATTACGTGCAGGACAATTGGACACCATAATTTCACAAAAAAATATTGTTGTAGAACTAACAATTATTCACAAATGGAAATAAACGTGGTTTTTCTAATTCACATTTGGTACGAAGAGATTTCAGGTGCAGAAACACTATTCCTGAATATATATGTTTTTGTTTAAAATATTAATTTCCAAGTGTTACATGCAGGATACCTAAAGTAGACTTGAATTAATGAATGAAGACAGAAGAATGATATTTGAGGAAGACTTATCTAAGATCTATATTGTAAAATATAGGGTTGTGACAATAAAATCTTGTGACCATAAAATAGTCAAGTCACAAAGGTAGTCTAGATCACTGGTGGTGAACCTATGGCACACGTGCCAGAGGTAGAACTCGGAGTCCTCTCTGTGGGCACAAAATTTGTGATAAATAAGTGGGTTTTTTATTCCAGTTTGGGCACTCGTTCTCTAAAAGGTTTGTCATCACTGGTCTAGATGTACCAAATTATTGCAGTTCCTTTGCAGAATGGCATTTCAGAGTTGCTGCCCTTTAGGAAGGGGGTTAAGACCTGGCTGGTGGGACAGGTATGGGGTTTGGGTCAGACAGTTGCGTTGGCTTGTTGGCTCATCTGACCCCTCCCTCTTTCAATGTATGAATTTTTTATATTTTCTTTGTTTAGTTTTAATCTCTTTTTATATTAATTTTAGACAGGATTTTATATTGTGTTTTATGTCTCTTTTGAAGCTCTGTTAGCCGCCCTGGGTCTCTTTGAGGAGGGCGGCATATAAATCTGATTAAATAAATAAATACATTTATCCTGGTCCAGATTAACCAAAAGAGGCAAAAGACATGCCAAACTGCACAGGATTATTACAGTTCCTGTACAGAATGGCATAATTTATATACCAAGTTCAGCAGAAAAAGCCACAAATCTGCCCAGAATTTACTAGTTTTACAGCTCTGAACAAGAGACACCTCCCCCCTCCCCCCCAAAAAAAAAAGACAGAAGGGAGAAATAACTGTGGGAGTCTTACTGAGGAATATATAGACAGTGAAACTCAGACATCTATTGCTCAGAATAAGGATTTGTTCAAGTACTGTATTTGTATCGATGCAATTTGAATTAGAGTTGAGCAGCTTTTGTACCCTTTATAACAATGGATGTGCATAGCTAGTTTTTTAGCATAGTGGAACAGCAGCCAGCACTAAGCAAAAGGCATTGCCACACTATTGTGCCACTTTTGCAAGAGTTCCTGTTGTGCAGTGCCAGTCTCCTGAAGGAAATCCATCCACTTGTACAATAGTAGCACCTGTGAAAGGAGTGTGATCAGACTTTACTGTTGCAGGTGGTAGTTTCTCACTAAGTACAAACTTAATAGGATACTGGACACTAAATATTAAATTTCTATCACATTTTACTGTTTGGCATTTTAATTAGAAATAGGTACCTCAGGAGACCTGTAGCATGACATTACTATTAAATTGCCAGGCGCAATTATCTAATTTTCTCCTCTTTATTTCTGCCATTATGTGACTCAGCTGGCTCTAGCTGTGATTTCCATTATGGGAGGGTGTGCCACATGAGTGTTAAACATTGATTTGCTGTACCCTGCAGTATGCATGTAAGTTCTGGTTCTATGTAGCATTCTATCTTTCAGAATCCTTCAAAACTTCAGTTTGTACCTCCTAACAGTCTTTGGGCCCCAGTCTTCCCTCACATCCTCAAAATTAGAAGAATAAGGGGAGTAGCTTGCTCCTAAAGCAGGGGTTCCCAACCTTTCTATTCCATGGGCCTGACCACTCCCCCTGAACTGGTCTGACCACCTACTCCAGCCATAAACCGTGGGTGATAACTGTGGGTGTGTTTATGCATGCGTGGGCACGTTTTACGGCTGATGTTAACGTGTCTGCTTCCACTTGTGGGTGCGGCACTGACAGGCCAGATGAAATGGTGCCGTGGGCTGGGGCCGGCCCACAGGCCATAGGTTGAGAACCCTGTGTCACTCAACCAGCCGGCCCACTCTGCCTTGGACCTCCTAAACCAAAGCCCCCAGAGGGCGAACTGGCCGGCAATGGAGCTAAACAGCCCTTAGCTGCTTCTCTTCCACAAGGAGGTTTAAAACAGGTAGCATATTCAGAGGCTTGTGTGTGAATGCATTGCTTCTCTTACCCTTTAGTCCAATGAAGAGACGCTGTTCAAGCAAACGAAGGTTTATTGATCAGGTATATTGATCAGGTTCATAAAGCATAGGTCAGTAGCATAAGACAGTCCAGCAACAGTCCACAGGTACATTAGGTAACCATTTTGAAGAAGCAAAAAGGCATAGCCCCCAGGCAAAGATGTTAGCCCATAGACATCCAAAAACGAACTCGCTCTCCTCTCTCCAAAATGGAGATTCTCCAGTCAGGTGGGTTACCCTTGACCAATCAGAGAACAGAGAAAAACTTTCTCATAACAAGAGAAAGAAGTTTACACACATGGAGGAAGAGTGCTCTCTTTAGTCAAAACATGTGAGATCTCTGCTAGCCTAGAGATAATAAATAGGAACACTGAACTGAAAACAATCTGTCTCGTGACATGTAGTCTTGTGAGACAGAGAGCAGAAAGGATTTTTGAGGCCTAGTTTAAACCTCAAGCTTTGAGAACATTAGGAAAAAGATGTCGTTTCATGACAACCCTGTCATAAAGTTTTCTTATATGGCTTAGGATGCAACCTTTACAACCTATAATTCCTACATTTTTTGTAAATATACAGATTAGTCTGTACCTTTCTCCACTTTACTTTAAAACAATGACAATCTTTTAACGTGCATTGATTTCAAGAGTTCTAGACCATCCTCTTGGAATTTTGGAGAATTCTAACTCTTGAAATCATTGTATTTATTGAGAATTGAAGCAGTACCTTTTTTCACGAACCTTTCAGAAGTGCTAATTTGTCAGGCAAAGAATAAGAAGGAAGGTGGAAAAGAAAACCTTTGACTATAAATGATGCACTTTGAAAATAAATGGTTGGCTTTCTATTGTTTTTTGAATTTGGTATGTTGCAATTAAAGCACTTTATGCAGTGAAGCCCATCACATTTCAGGAAATGGGGAAAACCACAACTTTTATGTCTTGAACAAATGTTTTCATAACTATTGACTCCCTCATCTTTGTTAATTCCATTTTTATAATCTTAAGGTCTCAGAATTCAAGCTTTTAGCCACCTGGATGTGTTTTAAGCCTATTTTATATCTTGATCTTGAGAGCAGTGCCTAGATAAGAGATAAGACTATTACAGCCTTAGGACAGGATATACATGCAATAATACAGCATGTATATTCTATTGTATTTTTGAACCACAGTCAGGCGTACCGTGGTAATGACAACCTTGTGTTGCCGGCTAATCTTTCTCACACTAGGCCAGCCGATTAACCAGAAGAGGCAGAAGACATGCCAAACTGCACAGGATTATTACAGTTCCTGTACAGAATGGCATAATTCATATACCAAGTTCAGCAGAAAAAGCCACAAATCTGTCCAGAATTTGCTAGTTTTTCAGCTCTAAACCAGAATTTGCTAGTTTTACAGCTTTCTCACACTAGGTCATTCATATTAAATTACTCTCTGCTCTAGGTACACAGAAAGAGCCTCCTCGAAGATTGTGGTATTTTGGAATCACAATCAGGTATAACCTGGTAATGGCAACTTTATGTTGCTGGCTAATCTTTCTCACACTTGGTCAGACGAAAGGAACTGCAGAATGAACTCATCAAAAGGTGCCTTCATTTTGGCAGTTTCACACCTGGCCTATACATGGAAGAAGAATAAATATAAAATCACATATTTGCCATATGCTGTGATTTATTTCATCAAGAGCCATTTAGTGTATAGCCCAAACTTGTAACAGCAGCACACAAGTGAAGGGTAAATTAATAATCCTAGTTTCTGCAAAATCTCAGATATCCAAGGAGAAGAAAACTTTCACTTAAAGCAAAAAGGAGCAGTAGAAACTATATTATGAGGAAGCAAAGAAATTTAATGTACAGATGTGTTTATGACAATGAACATGCATTCTGATGTAACTTTTTCCTACTGTGAACTCAAAATAAGTTAACTTTATGGAATTATCTCTCTAGCCACTTCACTCTCCTTATCACTAGTTTTGTGGAAGACTGAAATAAGAACAGACTAAGGTAGTGTTGACATCTGCAAAAGATTTGCAACACAGTTTTGTCCATAGCTGCATAATGTAAGCATTGTGTTTAGAAAGCTCACATTTTAGTATTTACTTGGGAGTGTGAGTTTAGGTACAAAAATGGTGCATTGGTGTACATGTTTTGAATAAGAACAGTTGATTTGAAATTCTTCACTTTGCCTGTGTATGTAGTTTTAGTCATAACATTTCTCTCCTCCCCCCCCCTTGGGAATTTCCCTACATATTGAAATATGGAAGCATAGACATCAGCTGGGAAAAGAAAGTGCTTTTTCTGAAGAATTAACAGCAAGGATTTTTAAACCACTACATAAATTATAGAGCAGACCATCAACAGCAACATTAAATGTCACACACATTGTAGAAAGCATACCATTATCCCCAAGTTTCTGAAAAGAAACTACACCTGCTCGCCTGGGATAGAGAGTTGCTATTTAAATGTATATAAAAAAGGTATATTTCATAAATGCCTTTTGATGTATTGCTCAGTTTTTTTCTCTAGGAAACACATTCCAGAATTAGATCCACCACACTTAAAAAAAAAAACCAGTCCTATCTGATGGCAGCTTTGTGGAAACTTACAGTTTTCATCAATAATTGCCCTTGTGAAAAGTTCTGTTTGGGCAAAGGCACAAATAGAGATCAGCAGATTTCAGAAGCTGGCAGAAATAGCCAGCAGCACCATAGAATAACGGTCACAATAGCCTCCACCAAAGCACATTCTCTACCATTCATTTCTGAGGAGAAAGTAAGACAGATCTGTTATCTACCTCCATTATCTGGTGACTATAGCAAAATGCCATCAGAAAAATATCACAGTGGAGACTCAATCTTTATTACAGTCCAAGACCAGCATAGTACAGCAAAAGGAACAGAAGTTAAAATTAGGGTATTCAATACAGTGAACCACTGCTTTACAGATGGCTCACTTACTGGTAAACTCACTTCAGGAAAAGAAATCCATAGGAAATGGCGGTCCGCTTCAAGTGGGAAACATCGCTATATGGACAGGTTTTCTGGGTTTTTGTCAACAATAGACTCAGCTGTGGTTGCTCCCAGTGCTTGGTGCACAGAGGTGGACGCATTTGTGCCATTCCCCTCCCCCTTGCTCTTTGCTGCTTTTCGGCACCTTAGAAGCGGTTGGGTGGTGATGGGGGAGAAACAACTGATTGGTGAATGATTACCAGAGCCAGACACTAGAGGGTGCAAAGTGCAGTTTCCCATAGGAATGCATTGAAAACCAATTTAATGCTCCAAGTTCAGAAATAAGCCAAAGAAACCATTTTTTCCTGTTCAGAACCCATTATAAAATGCACTTTGGAATTTTTTGCCAGGTTTATATAGCTTTGAACAGATAAAATACTTTTTAAAAAATGCTGAGCTTGGGAATGCTGAGCTCTGAAATGTAATATTTGATTTGCAATGCATTCCTGTGGGAAACCACACGTTGCTTTAAGGAAAAATTGCTGTAAGGAAAACCTAAGGAAAACCCCAAGGAATGGATTAATTCCTTAAAGCCAGGGTTCTCTCACTCTCTCTCTCTCCTCTCCCCCCCCCCCCAAGGACCTGCCAGGAGTAGAGATTAAATATACCAAGTGTGCACAGGAAATTTATTAAGTGCTTAACTACCATGCTACCCTAAACATACCTAGTCATGTCTCTGAGTCTCAACTCTAAGCAGAGGTCTTCCTGGTTACTGCTTGGATTGGAGATCTCAAGGGAAAAACAAGGATCTCCGAGTACGGCTAGATAGGGTCAGACCTGTACCCCTGGAGAACTCCTCTCAGTTAGGGGTGATAGCAATAGTTCCCTTTGTTTCTAACTGAGGCAAAGAAAAGTGTGAAATGCTTGTGGAAAAGACAACAAAATAAGAGTATTTGACAATATAATAAGAGACTAGGATTTTAAAGATGACATTCATCTTTTAATTACTCTGTGCAATCTCCTGCCTAAGAAAGTGTTTTCCCTTTCTCCAGCTCAGCAGTATTATCCATTTGTTCATTCACTAATTCATTCACTACCTTTTTAGCCCATATTTGTATTTCTTCTATTGAAATTTTTTAAAAAAATACCCTTGGTCTCTTCCTCTCCATTTGATACAATATTCTTGTAAAATATATCAAGCTAAGGGAATGAATGGCCCAAGGTCACCTAGTGTGTTCCTAGAGGAGTGGTGGCTAACCTTGGCACTTGAGGTGTTCTTGAATATCAATTCCCAGAAGCCCAGGTCAGTACATCTGTTGATCAGGGGTTCTGGGAATTGAAGTGTAAGAAAGCTAGAGTACCAAGGTTTACCATTGCAGTCCTAGATGAATATAGACTTCAGCCCAAGGCTTCCACATCTCAGTCTGACTTTTTTACCACTACACTAAGCTGATCCTCCCCCCACCCCCCGTGGACTACTTCTGGTAAAGACAAATCAAATGTGTACTGTGGTTTTCTTTGTTGGAGCTTAAGATACCATTCATGGAATGTTATATTTTATCCTCACAATCACTATAGGTTAGTCTAAGGCAGTGGTTCCCAATGTTGGCCCATAACCAACAGGGGGGCTTCAATTCTCAGAAGCCTAAGTCAGTACATCGACTGATCAGTTTGGGGGGAATTGACTTATGCTTCTGGGAATTGAAGTCACAAAACCAAATGTTGGGGAACACTGGTCTAGGAGGTCACAATTCTCCTAAATTCACCAACAAGCTTTACTGAATGAGGGCTTAAAATCTGAGACACCATAAGACTTAGGCGTATCATCAAATTTGTTAGGTCGTGATTCCAAAATACAGTAAAACCTCGCATAAAGAGCACCTCGCTTAGAGACTAACTCGCTTAAAGAGCAGAATTTTCTCCGAATGGTAGCCTCACTTAACAACTAAATCAGGGTTCACAATCTTCCTTGCCAGAATTCACTTACAATGGTGTTTCACTTAAAGAGCAAACTTGCGTAAAGAGCAATTCTGTGGAACACATTATGCTCTTTAAGCGAGGTACTACTATACTCAGTTATTGCTGAGCACTTCAAAAGGTTGTCCTTAGCATAGAGCTCCTCATTCCTGCTAAGATTCCCTGCTTTTGACATTCAGGCCTAAATACCTGCATGCAGTGATGGGCATCAGCAGGTTTACCACAGTTCACCAGAACCGGTATCAGAAATTCTAGCTGGTCCCGCCCATCCAAGTTTTGAAATAAAGTACAGTAGTCCTAATTCCAGTGCAATGCAGGGCTTTTCCCCTGGCACACCCACCATACCACGCCCACAGAGTAGGTAGTAAAAAAAGTTGAATCCCACCATTGTCTGCTTGGTATACTTAATTGGTTATTTTAACTGGCATTCTTGTTTTCTTTAGTAAGAGAGAGAGACCACAAATTGCTGTGGTTTGGCTAATTAAGTAGTGTTGATTTATTTATTTGTATAATCAGGCACAAAGAATGTGACATTTTAGTTTTTCATCTTTTTCCTATCCCCTAATTAATTTCCCTTTTAGGTTTCCCAGTTTGACATATCTTGCTTAGATCCAAAGATTCATGTGTTTTGCTATCATGTATTTTTGAACACTGAAAGGCTTCAGAGGGTATATAGCAGTTTTTCAAAACACTGAAGGGAAATGCCATCCATTGTTGCACCAATGGAAACTTTAAATCTGTGTTTTGTGTTAGCCTTAAAAAAAAAACCTAAAGCAAAGTTGTGTTTTTAAGTGAGAATGTCCTTGGTGTCTTGTATAAGTGTGTTGCATAACAGTATAAGTGAAATTTTGATGAGGTAAAAACTCCTGTCAGATACACCCAAGCCATTCCAGACCATCTTCCTCTATTAATATTGCACATGTTAGTAGAGGTACATTAAATAGTACAAGAAAGGATTTACCTGAGTTCGGATAAAATGGTTTAAAGGGAACATGATCTAATGCTGGCTTGTAAAAACCCTGGGGGATATAAAGTGAAAAACCAAAGCCTGTGCTTTCTGAAGAAGCAGTACTTACCTGTTAATGTCAACCTGATTTATATAAAGATGCAAATGGCCCTCTTAATACTTTTGGATAAACTTTTGTGACATCTTTTAAAGGTATATACAGGTATGTGACAGAAGGGGAGAAATGTATAGAAGAACTGCCTCCCTGGAATCTGGAACAACCTGGAAAAGTGGAACCTATGCTTTTATGAGTTAGAGCGTAATTAAATATCCATATATGATAGCAAATGTGAGAAAGCAGTCATGGTCTGACAACCTTAAAGGAAAATCTTAGTCCGGTTTGCCCATGATTATTCTTTTACAGGAAGGCAAAATGAATAGTTCAATCTCCCTGTTTTTCTTATATTTCAGAATTTGAAAATGCTTTATTCTCTTATTCCATAGGTTTCCTATGCACGACCAAGTTCAGCTTCCATTAGAGATGCAAATCTATATGTCAGTGGACTTCCAAAAACTATGACCCAGAAAGAACTGGAGCAGCTCTTTTCTCAATATGGGCGTATCATTACTTCTCGTATTCTGGTTGACCAAGTCACTGGTAAGTTAAAAAGCAGCATGACTTTGCATGATTTTTCACTTTTTCAGCCTGGTTGTGAAATGTCTTGCCTTCCTGAATAGCGTTTTTGTCTCCAGAACATATCAGAGGTATATGTGGGCCATAAATACAATTTTCTGCTGGTATTGTTTATAAATATGAATGGACAAAAATAGATTGCCAGTCAGTCTGCATTATTTTCGTCTTGAAGGTGCATGTTAGAAGCTTGTTTGTGGCTTGTAATAGATTTTCAGCTGCTAAAATTTCATTTTCAGGCCAATGAGTTAAAGTAGTCCCTGTGTTCTTCAAAAAAATGCTAACTGTTAATAAACATTTTTGTTTGTTTTGAAAAGAAAAGTATTATAAAGGCATGATCTGTTTATCTCTTAGACCAGGGGTACCCATATTACCACCTGTGGGCCAGATTCAGCCTATGGCACCATTCTATCTGGCCCTCTCCACACCTGGAAATACGCCCACACATGCACAAGACAATGCTGTAAATGACCCACTGCTATCGTAAACATGTTTATGACAGCTGTGGTTGCATTTATGGCAGAGTCATGTGCATACACATTTTGCTTCTGGTGGGAGGAAGTACATGACCGGCTTGCTCAACCACGTGACCGCCCCATGGCCCGAAAAGTTTGGGTGCCCTGTCTTAGAAAAAAAGCTCTGTAAAAACCTAAATGGATAATTGCTACTAAGACTTCAAAAAAGTTGTTTTATCTTGCTGTTAAAAAAAATAACTGAAAGATCTAAGGAGAACCAATCCCCCGTGTGGTTGTTGTGTGTGTATTTTTAAAAGAAGTCTGAAAGGTATATTGATTTGATGCATAAATGCTGGACAGTTTTCTCTTAAGCATTCTTAGTAATCACTGTTCTTGTTTTTTATACGTGGCCTAATACATTCTGAGGTAGACTTCTATTAGAGAGTTTGAAGTGTGACCCATCCCTTTTATTACCAAGGTTAAATTTTATTTTCATGCTTATTTTAAAGTCCAATGAAACTGCTCAGCAAGAGTGAATGTACAACTTGACTTAAAAAGTACTGCACTAATCCCAGAAAAAGATAATTTTTTAATCACACATTGTGAAACTCTTAATTTCAAATTGACATCTTCTGGATGAAGGCATGCTACCACTGTATATTATAGACACAAACCCACAGTAGTATGTTAGGATGCGCACAATTTTTGTTTTGATAGTACTGTTTTTTTAGTGGTAGCATTAGTTTTCCCAAGTTCATTGTTTTGTTCTCAAGATACTAATTGAGAATCAAATTTTTGTTTGGGTTAGGATTTGGTGCAGATAAATCCCTTGATCTGGAATTTCATGATTTCTCCATGCTTCTTCCGTGTCTAGGCCGGATGTGAAACTGCCAAAATGAAGGCACCTTTTGGTGAGTTCATTCTGCAGTTCCTTTCATCTCACCTAGTGTGAAAGAGAAAGATTATCCGACAATAAGGTTGCCGTTAGCAAGCATGGAGAACCTGATTGTGATTCTCCATGCTTGCATTCTGTTTTTCAAAATGCTTAATCTTGTGTTATACTCACCTTCCTCAGGTTGGTACCTTCCACTATTTTGGACTGCACTTCCATGATTTATGGATATCTATTGTAAGTGCTAGGGTTTATAGATTGTTGTAATTCGAAGCATCTGGAGATTACAAAGTAAAGAAAAGCTGTCTCATTCCATAGTTTCATGAATCACCTGACTGTTATGTAAGGATACAAATGTTTCCTTAAATTGCCTTTGCAGGCAAGGATGAGGAACTGCATATTAGTTTTCCTCTTGACCTTTTGGAGATTGAGATATTTTCTGGTGATCTTGATTTATGCAGATCTTGTAACTTGTACAATTTTCTGTGAAACGGTAATAGATACTTCTTTGTCTCATTAAATTTTTAAGAATCAGAAGCACCAAATGGGTTGTTTATATGTATGTATGCATGCATGCATGCGACTTGCCTGCAGGAAGAGAAAAAAAACTAGTTTTGTGTGAACTGCCATAGAGACATCATACTTAAATTGCACAAACGTCAACAGGAGAAAAACACTTGTATTCTTAGAATGGAAATGAGCAGTTTCATTGGGCTTGATATGTCCTTGTCCAGATGCTTTGTTATGTTGAGACAGTTGAGCCCAGACTGGTCTGTTGTATGCCTATTCAGCCATTATTTGTGGTAATGATAGATAAAGCTGTACACAACATTGAACATGTATGTAAAAATGGAAATAGATAGAATAAGGAAATCTGGGATCATGTAGTCCAGCGTTTCCCAAACCGTGTTCCATGGAATACTGGTGGCCTTCTATTGCTAGACACCTAGGTCAGTACATTGCCTAATCAGTGCTGTGGGGAATAGAAGCCCAAAAACCAAAGATTGGTAAACACTGCTGTAGTCTAACATAGATAGCTGCTTAATACTGAGTCAGAGTCATCCAAAAATTGAACTTTGTGGGTTCTATATAAACAGTAGGAGTTTGGGATTGCATTGCATGCAGAAGCCCCCCACAAACGGTTTTTCCTTCACAATCCTAATGTGGGTATGGGGAATTTATAGTCTTGTAAGTGTAGCTTGCCTTCCCGCAAAGATGTAGCCACCTTGTGCAGCACTTGGATAGAACTGGCAGTCATTAACATCTACATAAACTTCCTGTTCCAGTCTTAAGCAAAAAGGCCTCTTATTATTTGTTTTGTTGTTGTTCAGTCGCACAGTCGATTCCGACCTTCTGCGACCCCATAGACCACTGTCCGCCAGGCACTTCTGTCCTCCACCATCCTCCTCAACTCGCTCAGCTCTGTGCCCATTGCGTCCACAATACCATCTAGCCATCTCATTTTTGGCAGCCCCCTTCTTCTTTTGCCCTCCACCCTTCCCAGCATCACGGCCTTCTCAAGTGAATCTTATCTTCTCATTTGTTGTCCAAAGTACTTTAGCTTCATCTTTACAATTTGACCTTCTAAGGAGCAGTCAGGGTTGATTTCTTCTAAGATTGACCTATTTGTTCTCCTCGCTGTCCAGGGGACTCTCAAAACTCTCCTCTCATTATACTGAATGCAAATCAGCTTGCATTGTATATAATGTCAGTTCTTTCATACCTCTTTTGTTTCTTTGTGGTTTTCCTACCTCCAAAGCATAAGATGCTCTGCTAGATCCACAAGGAACTATGACAGCCGCCATTACTGATCTTGGCTTCCTGGCTTATTGCAGATCTTCTGTAGACTATGAACACTATTTGCAATAGTAGTCTAGCTGCAGAAGCAGCTATTATCTTTCATTGCTTTCTTGTAGCTTGTTGAGTTTACATACACCAGGGGTGGCCAAACTTTTCAGGCTTCAGGTCAGTCATGTGGTTGAGCGAGCTGGCCATGTGGTTCCTCTCACAGGAAGTGGAAGTTAAACCCACCTGCACATACTCAAAACACTGTCAGAAATGGGCCCACAGCTGTCGTAAATGTGTGTGCATTTACAGCAACATTTGCGCATGCACAAATGTGCCAGATTATTAGGTGGTGGAGGCTGGATACAGCCCACAGGCCATAGTTTGGGAACCCTTGACATACACTATGAAATTCTGTGTTTTGAATCTGTTTGGGCTTTGTGTTTTTTTGAGTTGGGAATGAGCAGGTAGTGATTCTGGAAGTGAGCTGTAAATTAGCAGTGTGCTTTCTGCTTCTTTGCAGGTGTTTCAAGAGGTGTGGGCTTCATCCGATTTGACAAGCGGATTGAGGCAGAAGAAGCTATCAAAGGCTTAAATGGTCAAAAGCCACCTGGTGCCACAGAGCCCATCACAGTCAAGTTTGCCAACAATCCAAGCCAAAAAACAAATCAGGCTATCCTTTCCCAGCTGTACCAGTCTCCAAACAGAAGGTATCCAGGACCGCTAGCTCAGCAGGCTCAACGTTTTAGGTAAGTACAAATCTATCTTGTTCCATGGGCCAGCCTTGCAGTCGAGAATCTCCCTTGGACCCACTTACCCTTTCCAGAATAGAGGTTATTTTTCCCTTCACATGGGAGTTGTTGGGTTTTCAAACTTTCTGCCTCTAAAAGCCATAGCAGTAAATACTTATTTAAAAGCACTGCCATCTGTTGGCAGCTATAAACAGATGAGAAAGATAGTTTAAGCAGCTAATTAGTCACACTTAAACAATGGGGAACATTCTTTTTTTCTAATTTCCTTCATGAGGGTTATTTTTAATCTTCTGGAGTAAGCAGTTTCTACTACTTCAGACAACTTTCTCAACCATATGGTAGTTATATGCCTAAAACTTTGCCATAGAAGAATTCTGTTCTCTTCTATCTTAGAGTTGCTGTTCTGGATTGTAGTGCTCATGCTTTGGAGTTGAAAACATGCTTTCAGCATTTTTTTAAAGTAGTTTGCAGTTTCTGTGTGTGGGTCTCTGTTCCTGTGACACAGAGCTTACAGCCATATGTTTTTCTCTGTGATATTTTAGTGTTCTGAAAAGGACAGATGGTGCGAAATGAAACAAATACTGTGTTAATCTACATTCATTAGCTGCTTAGGGCTTTGCATGAGTTTGGTGCTGTTTTATGAGAGATGGGTATGTTTGTATACTTGCTTACGTATGCTTGTTCTAAATTTGATGCTGTTTGGCTTTAAGGTCTATTTCCTCCTGTGTAAAAAAGGTTATGTAAAAAAATATAAAGAACTGGAAGAAAGATTTGGGTAGCAGTCAGGAATAGATTGGGAGTAGAAACAAATTAGACCACAAATTAAAATAATAACACTGGAGCTGAAAAGAAAACAACAGGATGATATGTTTCTAGCAACTGGCTAGTAGCAGTCTTAACTATGCAGTGGAACGTCATATAAAGAATGTCCCCTATAGCGGGGGGAAACGCACGATGAAAAGGGTTTTTTTTTGGGGGGGGGATGGCGTCTCACATAACAAAAAAAATTCACAATGGGAAAAATTGTATAACGAAAATTTTTGCTATGCAATATGGCACCCCAAAAAACTTGCATCTTTATCCGATTCTAGCATTATCCAATGCAATCATTATCTGGGGTATTACTGAATTTAATAAAACACATTGATATGAATCATAAAAGCTGCAGTAAATCAGAGTGGATTTTATTTAAATCAGATTCACTATTTAAATAACTAGTCAATAAGACTAGGCTTAAATCATGTTTTTTTTTACATAAAGATTCAAAAGGTTTTACTTCCATTTTTACTTCTTGTCCTTCCATCTTCCCACTTCTTGTGCAGATGTATCCCACTCCTAAAGATCTTGTATACATTGAATTTTTTTAAACTTAGCACTTGCCGTATTTTTCGGACCATAAGACGCACCTGACCATATGACACACCTGACCATATGACGCACCCAATTTTTAGAGCAGGAAAACAAGAAAAAAAATATTCTGAACCTTCAGATCATAAGATGCACCCTCATTTCCCCCTACTTTGGGGGAGAAAAAAGTGCATCTTAGGTCCGAAAAATACGGTACTTAAGAGGTAAGGGGGTTTGATTTGGTGTATATGAATTTATAAAGGAACAATGGGATTGAGGACTTTTTATCAACTCTGTGTGCTTATTTTGTAACATTTTTGCTATGAAAAAGAGGCATATGACCTCTGCAGATACAAATTCAGTTTGGAGAATGGTAAAAACCACGCATCTGTGATAATATTTTTCTAAAATTGCCCAATAATCATATAGAAACCTCTAAAAGAGTGAGACAATGTGCATAGATTAATGAAATTCATTTGCCCCAAAATTTTAACATTGCATGACTATACAGCTTCATGCAATATAATTAAAATACTTGTTTCATGATGAATAACCCTTGGACTGTAATGTACAGTAAAACCTTGCATAAAGAGCGCCTTCCTTCGAGTAACTCACTTAAAGAGCATAATTTTCTCTGAATGGTCACTTCGCTTAACAAATAAAACCAACCAAAAACTCACTTAACAACTATATTGGGGGTGCAATCCCCCCCCCCAAGAAATCACAATTGGTCACATATAATGGTGTTTCACTTAAAGAGCAAACTCTCTTAAAAAGCAATCCCATAGAATGCATTCTTCTCTTTAAGCGAGGTACCACTGTATGTTAAAAAGTAACTATGTTTTGATAAGGTTTTCTTTAAAAAAATATTTTATTTTTGAAATGATTTAATTTTTTAAAAAAATCTACAAAATTAGCAGGGGATAAAAAGCAAAACCATAAAAAGTTGTTTTAACATTTAGGACCTACACATTGGAGATTTAGAAAATAAGAAGAGGTTTAACCATACTGAAAACTTCTTTTTCACTAGAACAATTTTGGTAGGGAACTAATTTATTCCACATCCTGATAACATCAAGCCTTTCACATCAAGTCTTTCACATAGTTTCCATCTGTTTATAATTGAGCAAATTAGATCATATACAGTATAATTACCTCCAGTGATGAGGGAAGTTAAGGGCACTGTGTCTAAAATGGAACATTTCTTATAAAGAGCCATAGATGTAGAAGTTTAGTTAGTAGAGCAATGGCTGCCAATTTGTGTATTCGGCTGATTTTTATGGAAACATTTGGTAAATAATATGAGGACCACAGGGGTTTTCCCCCCTTGTAGGCAGTAGATCTTTCTCTCTTAAATAATGGGATCAAAACAGTCTTGCCTCTTGTGTCCTTTCTTTCCCTGATGTTGTAATGGACAGGAAATTAAATTCCATTTAGTTCTACCAGTGTATCTGGGCTGGGAAATCTGATGTATTCCTTGACAATAAAATAAAACTTTAAATCTTGATAAAATGTGATTATGAAGTCAGATTTTTAATTTAACAAATTAAAGGCATGTACTGTTCACATCTTTTTTACAATTTACTATAGGATACTTTAAAACAGGGATTCCCAACCTTTTTACACTGTGGGCCTGACCATGCCGCCTCCAGACAGCTGAGCGGGACAGACCACGCCCCCTGGGAGTGGAAGTAAATGCATCCGCTCCTGCATTTATGGCAGCCACAGTGCATTTATGGCTGCTGTAAACACGTCCGCTTCCACTTCTGGGTGCAGTGGCGGCAGGCCATGTTAAATGGTGCTGTGGGCTGGGCCACAGGCTGGAAACCCCTGCTTTAAAATTTATATTTATTAATGGCCCTTTTCACCATAAGGATCAGCAAGGCAAGAGAACTTTAGAACAGTCTCCCTTTTTGTTTTGTTGCTTCCTTTTCAAGCACATATGAATACAACATTAAAGGTGTTTTAAAAATATTTTTATTACTGAGGCACTTTCACCCAATCCAGTATAAAGAAGATTTGGAAACTTTTTACAACTCAAGGGAGTGGGAGACAAAATGCTCTCGTACAGTATACAGACTGTTGATAAGATTTCATTGTCCATACTGAGGCATTGAAATACATACAGAGACTGTTCTGACTGTATATTCTGGTTGTATTCAAAGTGATATAACAATGTGCACAACTGTTTATTAGTACAGTAATACCTCGGATAACGTTTACCTCTGATAACGCTAAAATCGCATAACGTTAAGTAATCTGGGGAGGAGAATTGGATTGAATAACGTTAAGGTCCTATGGGATGAATCGGATAACAACCGCTAAAGCCTGTGCGGTTACATTTATCTCTATGGAGCTTTAACATTATCCGATCCATCCCATAGGATTTTAACATGGATCAGATAACACTAAAAATCGGATAACACCAAGACTTGTGGAACCAAGTTTTAGCGTTATCCGAGGTATTACTGTATGTTTGTGCATAGCATTCACCGATACAGTGTACTGTCTGTTGACCTTAGCAAAACTTTTAGAGAGGCTTTTGGCCAGAAGGGCGGTATATATACATTTGATAAATAATGATTAAAATAAATATATTTAGGACTCAAGAGAGGGGCAGGAAGCACCTCTTGGCTTTTCTGCTATGGACAATCCTACATCTATTCCAAGGAAATATCCATAGCAAAAGAAGCTGGAGGGAAATCTGTATGCACACAGTAGTATGTCCCTAACATCTCCCATTTATCAGTAAAGTAGAAAATTGGTGCTAATTGCTAGTTTGTCCAGGATCTACTCGCCATTTTAACCTACTTGCAGGTTAGGGTAGAGCAAGAAGATGATTTTTGTACAAACAGAATCTGTGGTATAAGCGGATGACTATCTAATTATCTCACAGTTTTGGTTCAGATGATCAGACCATTAAATTGGCTGGTTCAACTTCCAGTTCAGATTCAGCTACAACTGAGATGGATTGGGTTTAGTTCTGTGAAACAATTGGTTCATTTTCTAATTTGCCTGATATGTTTTAAATATCAGGGCATGTCACAATAATTGAGGCACAACAGAGTAACAGAGCATACAGTGGTACCCCGTATAATGAACGAAAAATACGTATAATTAAGCATTTTTGAGCTATTGGTGATACCCCGCATAACGGTGAAAATGTTTCATTATATGGGGTATGCCCCGCATAATGAACATTTTTTCATTATACAGGGCATATCCCCGCATAACGAAATTCGTTGTTGTTGTGTGGGGCATCACCAATAGTGATTCACATAATGAAAAAAATTGTACAGTCGAACCTTGCATAAAGAGCGTCTCGCTTAAAGAGTAACTCGCTTAAAGAGCAGCCTTTTCTCTGAATGTTCACTTTGCTTAACAAAAAAACAACAACCCAAAACTCGCTTAACAAATAAATCGGGGTTCGCAATCTCCCCCACAGTTGGTCATTTACAATGGTGTTTTGCTTAAAGAGCAAACTCGCTTCAAGAGCAAACCTGTGGAACGCATTATGCTCTTTAAGCGAGGTACAACTATATAATGAAGTGCTCCGTGGAATGGAGCTTTTTTTGTTATACAGTGTTTTACTGTATCTGCTTTTCTCCTCTGATTCTCAGCTTCTGGCCATTAGGCTGGCGGGATGCTATACTGGAGATGCCTCTGACTTAAGTCAGTACAGATGCCTTGTTTAAAAGAATAACAAATAGAGACAAAAACCATTAGATCAGTGTTCAAAAATAACAAAATTATTACAGTTTAGGTTAGCAGCCTCTCATCCAATACCTTTAGCTCGGCGTCTTCTGGTTGATGTTACACAAACACCTCCAGATAATGGTTTACATTCTGTTCTAATTCATGAAAAATAATATTTATTCTGGTTTTCTCTAAGCTCTGTTTGGCCCCCCCATTGTGTTGCTTTCATATCAATTTATGCTTCGTTCTTTCACCCTGTACCATTCTGAGAGCAGCTTAAACTGGTGGCCATATCCTGGTTGAATTAGCATTTCCCACAGTTAATGCTGGTGCCAGCATTTTGCCTTAACTACAGGGCATCCTGAAATGGAGTGTGAAATATTTTCTAGGTCTATCTTTTCCGTTATCAGCAGAAATTTAATAAAGACCCAACCGTAGTCTGAGTGACATCTCCATCACACAGTTGGAGCACAAAACTCTTATGCTTGCCCAAAAAGTTCATATTTTGGCATAATTCAAAAGTAAAGAAATTTGGATTTGGTTGTTTTAGATTATGGAGATATTTTTAAAATGTTAGAGGTTCGTGTTTGCAGGTTTACCTTTCATGATGACGTCTCATCAGGAGTACAGTAATACCTCATATAACATTAGTATCGAATAACACGAAAATCGCATAACATGAAGGAATCTGGGGGGAAGAATTGCATCAGATAACATTAAGATCCTATGGGATGCTTCAGATAACAACCGCGAAAGCCTGTGTGGTTACAATGTATCTCTATGGATCCCATAGAGGATCAGATAACACGAAAAATCATATAACACGAAGACTTGTGGAACCAGGTTTTAGTGTTATATGAGGTTTTACTGTATGTATTATATTATCACATTCTTAAATAAACAACTGCACCTACCCAGAGCACAGGTAATTAACTAAAGTGTCATAATTACGAGTTGGATTCAGACTTAGTCATTCTTTTGCAATACATCTGTTACTTTGAGTGGCTGGAATCCAACTGAAAATAGTGAGGAAGACAGCATAGGCATTTGCTGCCGTGCACCGAATCACACAACTTGGGTGCAACAGCAAATACCTATTCCGATTTCTTAATCTGCAACAATTTTCAGTGGAGAGATACACTGTAGGAGTTACACCAAGCAATATAACGAATATGACATTGGCCAATGGAACTTTAAGGCACAATAAATATAGTTTGTTAACTTCAATTAACCTTTTGTATATGCAACTAGATCTTGATTCCCAAACAATGTATAATCATTGTCTCAAATGTTTAAAAATAGAAATGCTGCAAGTGGGTTAAAGAGAAATGTTCAGAAGAATTATAGGTATTTTTCTTCCTAGAGGGCTTCTTGATAATGGAGTCAGAGTGTAGACCAAATGTAGTCTTTCCTATAAAGGATTTCTGAAAGAATCACTATGTAAAATTGATTCTCTGAACTATTTTAATATGGGACTTCTCTTACTTCAAAAAATGCTTAATTGTCTTGATGATACAGAATTGAAAGTCTTGTTCTATGTCCTCCTGAGGCTGAGCTGCTCTTTTACATAAATACCTAATGGAAATTTAATCAATGCTGGTTTTATGGGAATTCTTGTGTGCTCTCGCTCTCTCGCTCTCAAGATAGCAGGTGGGGTGAACACAGGTACAGTAATACGTCGGATAACGTTTACCTCGGATAACGCTAAAATCGCATAACGTTAAGTAATCTGGGGAGGAGAATTGGATCGAATAACGTTAAGGTCCTATGGGATGGATCGGATAACAACCGCTAAAGCCTGTGCGGTTACAGTGTATCTCTATGGAGCTTTAACATTATCCGATCCATCCCATAGGATTTTAACATGGATCGGATAACACTAAAAATCGGATAACACCAAGACTTGTGGAACCAAGTCTTAGCGTTATCCAAGGTATTACTGTAGTATATATTACTATTACATCTGCTGTTTTGTACACATAATCTATTCTGTTCTGTGAAAACTGTTCAAGACAAACCAGCAACTTACCCTTGAAGGTAAAAGATAAAGAGACTGAATACTTTGCTAAATATATTTTGCAGGTTGGACAATCTGCTCAATATGGCTTATGGAGTAAAGAGGTAATAAGAAATTGTGTTAAATAATAAATTAGTGCTTAAATTGAAAGTTATTGTAGTATTGGTACCTTTCTATAAATGCTTTATTGTAAATTATCTTTGCATGTTCAGAAATCAAAGTGTTGTTGGGTATTTTTTAATTTCAGCGCATTGCTTCCTGCATTGTTATCAGTATAGCATTTTAATACTGCTTTTCTGCTAATTGGCCACATGTTCTTGCATGATTAGTCCCTGGCTTTTACTATTCTGTATGTTGCCTTTAAAAAAAATCAATCCTTTTGCTTTGGTGTAACTTCAACTGCATGTTAACCTTTGAGACAAATCAATGAGTCCCTTTCCAGGACTAATAATTACATATTTGCAAACGTGTAGTGAGGAGTTACAGAAATATGGTCAGGGAGAAGGATATGCTAATACTGGTACAAAGGTAGGAAACCATTGGCCTTCCACTAGAAGTTTTACAGTCCTTTGCCTTTGGCTCTCTCCAGGGAGAAAGAAATTAAATAAGATAGGCTGATTGGCTGTCTGGCTAGTCATTTGGGCAAAACTGACTGAGGCTGAAAGAAGTAATACAACAAAGGTTACATACACTTATATTGTATAATGCTGAATGAATAGAAGTGGAAAGGTATCTAGAACAGCTTTATTAAATGTAGAATGTTCAGGGCATTTTATGTGGAATATTATGGCGAACCTTACGCACCTCTGTACACTGGAGAAGCATTTTCCCATATTTTAATTTGATGAGATGGTACAGCACAGAGGTGTTAGAAGTAATGGCTCCCCATTGGATGAACTAGATGTGTTTTGGCAGCTTTGCAACCCTTTCTCTAAAAAGCAAAGAATAAAGCCAAGGATCCAAATAACACATCTCCCGATTGCTTTAAGATGGCTTATTGAATTCATGGCTGGGGTGAGGGTTGAGAAGTTAACACTTCATTTTGAGTGGTCTGACAGAAAGGCAGGATATGAATAACTGAAAACAAATAGATGGGGCTGTTAAGTTTTACACCACATGTGTCATTGTTAATAGAAATCTGGAGGGAAAATCTGGCTCGATTCCCATGCACTGTAAGAGAGGGCTATTAAAAGAGTAGTATTTTACAAACTTTAATATAGGAATTGGGCACAATCTAAAATCACTGTCTTATTCCCATTCCCCACTTTTTTTAGAAGAAGAAGAAACATGGATAACTTTTGCACTAAAACTGTATGAGAGTGAAGATGGGAATGCAGTCAAACCTCGCATAAAGAGCGTCTTGCTTAAAGAGTAACTCGCTTAAAGAGCAGAATTTTCTCTGAATGTTTGCTTCGCTTAACAAATAAAACCAACCAAAAACTCGCTTAACAAATAAATCGGGGTTTGCAATCCCCCCCACAATTGGTCATTTACAATGGTGTTTCACTTAAAGAGCAAACTCGCTTAAAGAGCAATCCTGTGGGACGCATTATGCTCTTTAAGCGAGGAACAACTGTAATTAATTTTTTGGACTATAGTTCTCAGTCTGCATGGTCTTTGGCTTTGTAGTCCTAACAAAATAACTATTCTATTTCTGTAGTGTAGTGCTTCTTCCCATTTTAAATAAGTTTCTGTCACAGATCATATTAGTAAGGTGCTTGTAATAACCATATTTCCAAATTTAATAGCTGTAGTGTTTCTCAGAGATCTAATAGCTGTCATAAATTACATCAATGAAATTTGGAGGCACACATCCGAAAAAGAGACCCACTCAGAACAGAGATTCATGTTGAGATGCAGTAGGGAACTTCCTAAGGAGCATGCAATTCTATCACATGCTAGGATTTTGTCCTTGGATTAATTATTTAGCGGTAAAGAACCAATGCAGACTCCTCTCTAGAAGTAGATGAACCTCTGGTCCCATAATCTGTGAACACAGATGGTGACTGGAGAAAATGGGAGCTGAACTGTAACAACAAGTGAGAGGACTAATGACTCCCCAGCTGAGTTACGATTAACCGAGATAAATTGGTAGGGCAACCTCTCTTCAGAAAAATATGGGAAAATGAATACAAAGGCACTTATAGAGACTCTGATGATTTTATTTTTCTTAAGTCACTCAATTTGGTCATGGTACATTATTTCACAATCACTGCTAGAGTTAGTAGTCAACATGTGTTTACACACAGAAAATTTGACTGAAATGAAGGAGCAAAATGCACCCTTGAAAATTTTTCCCCATAGAACATGATGGCTAACCTTTGCACTCCCAAGTGCTCTTGAACTTCAATTCCCAGAAGCTCTGATCAGCAGGAGTACTGACTTGGGCTTCTGGTAATTGAAGTCCAAGAACACCTGGAGTGCCAAAGTTCACCATCACGGCCATAGAACTTAGACAACAAAGCTCTTGGTGTAGCTTATTTTGCATGTTGATATGTTGGAAATAGTGTTTTTAAATTAAGTGTTTTAAACTAGCCTTCTCCTAAAGCTATTTTTCTGTGTGTGTGTTTATGTGTTTGTTTTCTTCTCTGCATTGGTTAGTAGGTTTTCTCCAATGACCATTGATGGAATGACCAGTTTGGCAGGAATCAATATCCCAGGACATGCAGGGACCGGATGGTGCATTTTTGTGTACAATTTAGCTCCTGATGCTGACGAGAGCATCCTGTGGCAAATGTTCGGACCCTTCGGAGCTGTTACCAATGTGAAGGTTATCCGCGACTTCAACACAAACAAGTGCAAAGGTTTTGGATTTGTGACTATGACAAACTATGATGAGGCAGCTATGGCAATAGCCAGCCTGAATGGATACCGCCTTGGAGACAGAGTTTTGCAGGTCTCGTTTAAAACAAACAAAACGCACAAAGCCTAATGAGTTGTCCTCAGCCCAATTTATATTTGAAAACTATTCAACAAAGGCAAGTTAAAAGAAACTTTATACATTAGTAAATGTCTTTGTAAGTCAGTGTTGAGATGGGGGGGAGGGGATAACAGACTAGCATCCTAAGAAATATGCGAGATTTTTTATTGCTAGTATTTGAATTAAAACTTCTTAAATATTTTATGTTTGAATATGGACAAAGGTACAGGGTTTTTACCTGTCACAATGCATTCTATTGCCTTCTTTGAAGAAGGTGGACCTTTTAAAATGTTTGACCTAAGGGAAGAAATTTCTTTTACACGATTGCCTTGAACCTGTGAGTAGATATTGAGGCTTTGTGTTACAATTCTTGGTTTGTTAGTCTTATGTTGTGTTTGATTTACACTTTAATGCCTTGCTGTTCAGTCTGTTCAAAAAAAGTGTTTTCAAGTTTACATTTTTATTTATGAAGTTTAAAAAATATTTATTTTGTAATTATGATTTGGGTTAGGGAAGGGGGTGGTGCATTATAAAAGCTTATTGTAAGATTAATGGAGAACTTTTCGTAAAGTAGTACCTTGCCAAAGAGATAAGAGCCTCTTTGATGTGGGTTTAAAAAAAAACAAAGCATCTATTTTTATAAAAAAGAGAAAATTTGGAGAAACTTTTTACAGGTCCTGGAACAAATATTTTGACTTGAATACTTTGAGAAATCTCTTCATATGACACCTAGTGAGCTTTTAAAACTTACCAGGATATTTGCAGTGGTTGGGGGAAAAACACTTTAGAGAGATTTATGATGTAGAAATTCTTTAGAGACCTTTGTTATTCAAGAAGTGGAATCACTGGGAAAGCACTGCTGGTTTTGATTTTGTAATAGTTGGTGCAGTCTCTGAACATCCTGGTTACTATGTGATAGGTGGCTCACGTTAACTTGTGATACTGAAACAAAAGGAAAAAAATTAAAGTATATAAGAGCAGGCAAGAAATTTAAATTAACTGAGATGGGGGAAAAATCTGTTCTTCCTATAGAATTCCCTTCAGATAGAGCTCATGGTGTTTAGTGATGTACTTGCAGTATTGTTTGAAGAATTGTTTTGTCTTAAAGAAAAAAAAAGATGTTTGCACATGGAAGAAGCAGTCTTGTGTTGGATATATTTGAAGGTATTTTGGAAGTTACGTTCAAGGCTAACACCTGAGCTTTGTGTAATGTAAATAAGATATTTAGTTTATGAACCACTTTTCAGCTAATATATTGAGTTTTCTTCTGGTTTTTATTTCTTTACTTAACATGCCAAGTGATGTTCAAATTTTGAATGTTTTTGTATGTTTTCCTTTCCTTTGTAAATGGCATTCAGATTGTTACTTGAGGTCTGCTTATTCATTTATGTTGTCCTGAGGACTTGAATTTACAGTGTATCAGATACGTTGCAAATTTTGTCTGTAGATAGTCTAGCTTCAGCTGTTTATGGTGATGCTACATTTTTGTTTATAAATATGTTTGTGGTAAAAAAAAAATGAGTATAACCATAGGTTTTGAACAAATTCCTTACATTTTTCATACCAGAATCATAAATACCTGTATGCTATTGAAATTTAACTTTGTATGATGCTTAAATCACTTATTTGGGGAAATAATAAAGTCTTTACCATGTATGGAAGAAATTTAAGGTCAAAAGTACAAATATTTTCTGATTAGCATCTAGCTTATAATAAATTTTTTAAAAGCTGAAGGCTGCAGTGCCTTCACCAGGATGCACTGACAACTCTATAGTTACGTCCTGCTTTTTGTATAAACTGAGATGCTCATAATGCTTCCCCTTAGAACAAGCAATGTGCTATGCATAAACATACTTGTACATGATCTTTGCAGTTGCTTTTTGATTCTTATTTTTTAAACAAACTTGTAGTTATAAATTTTCAGTATAGTACAGTACATAATACTGTGGGAGAATAAAGTGTGCTAAAGTGGCAAGTGATTTCTCATGCTAGACCCATCCAATGCTACCGAAATCAATTGGCCTCCTGAGAAATACACTCATCTTTTAGGTGTGTTGAGCAACAATTCTGCATTAACATGAACTTTCTGTACTTCAGAAAAACAAAGAGATATCCATTGTGGTGGTGGGGAAACAGTGACTTCATCCTTTGCTACTGTATAGCACTGTGTAGCAGAAACAAACAAACAAAAACACCCACAAAGGCATTGATGAGAAGGCATGACTGTTGGACTTCACTTTACACTGTTTATCAGAGCACTTAATAAAATGTAAGGCTGGTATTTATTTGAAGTTGTACAGTATGACTTAATTCACATCTGTTGGAGTAGAAAAATATATTCTGTTGAGTATTTAAAAGAGGCTGTACATGTTTTCTTTTGTGTTTGGATCCTTTGTACTTTTTCATGTTCAGTACATCAATAAACAAAAGTTGAAGGGAAAGTACAGTGTGTTGCAGAGATCTTTATCATTTGTTGTTGTTTTGTTTCTTTTGGAATGCAGTTTTCAAGTGCAATTGTGTTCTCTCTTTCACAGATTTTAAAATGTAGGCTTCAACTTTGTACCTATTACAAAAGCAAGACTCACTATCCCCCCCCCAACAAAAAAAAACCCCAAACCCCAATAAAACCTTAATCGGCAATTTCTGATTTTTTTATCCATGTTTTTGCAGTTTGGTGAGCAGGTGTATGCTCTGAAATAATAATGTTAGCGCACCTCATGTATGATAGCTATTCAGTGTTCCTGCAACAATAAGAAATGTTAAATGATGGATGGACAGGTTATTACCCTCCAGTCTGAATTGGACTAAATTATCAGCATTCTTTATCATAAGATCATTGCTGACTACAGTTGGTAGGAAATGTACTCAAACAAAACAGACTTCTATCTCAGTATCACAAGCACTGCTTTCCCAGAATTCTCTTAACCGCCTTTCTTAGCAACTGCTGAACCTAAAGATAGAGAACTTTGGGCTATCCAAATATTTTGACCTTGGCCTTGCATTAGCCATGTGGGATCATGGTAGTTGTAATCCAGAATATTTGAAGAGTGAAATGTTCCCGTACCTGTACTAAATTTCAAATCAAATCTTTATTACGGTCCAAGACCAGCATAGAACAGCAAAGGGAACAGAAGTTAAAATGAGGGTGCTTTTAAAAAGAGCTTTTCTGCTCAGAGTTAAGGAGTAGTAAAATTAGTACATAGATCAATAATACTACAACTATTACTAAGCCTATGCTGTGGTGCTAGTACTTTATTTGGCTGAAGGTCCTGCCATGATTGTTCTTCTGATCTTACACGCTGCGGTGCAGAACCTGGCAATGTTGTCGGTGAAGGTGAGCAGATAGCAGCCAGTTGGTGTATGTGCTATCTGACCAGCCAAGATAAGTCGTTCTAAATTTGACTTCAAAAAACCCTCTTTTTTCATGCCTACACCCTTCCATTCATTTAGCACTATTCCCAACTTTCACCTTTGGAGATAGAGATGACCGCCATCACTTTCTTGCTTACTTATTTATGAGTGGCAAGTCATACTAAATAAGAGGGGAATGTAATTGTCCTGAAATTGTTATAAGCAATAGTCACTAGACTTGTCCCAACTCTTATAAAACCCCAGACTGATCAATTGCTTCTTTTTAAAGGACCAATATGTATTGCTGTAAGATATTCATATTTCTTAAGTAAATTGTACTTGGGGAGGTTCTGTCTAATTGAGAATTCTGTAAAATTCATAAGTCGGCATACTTCTGCAATTAGCACTGGGCCAATAAAATACAAAGGCATCTATTTTGTCTTCATGTATTGTGAGGATAGTGGAAGAGATTTTTCTGTGTGGGTTGGAGGAGTGAACCACATGTACATCATAAATGGGCATGTGCATCAAATGGTTTACACGTGGCACTGATATTAACATCTGGGCCATGATGTTCAAAATCTCATTTGCGATTTAGATAATGAGGTTGATAATAGTGGCAAGTTCTCTCTTGATCTGATAACTCCAGTATTTTCTGGAACCTAAACCGGATGTGGCATAGCTTGTCAGTAGATGTGCCTTTGATTCTGAAGCCTTAATGGCTCAGTTGCAAAAGTTCTTGTCAGTTCCTCCATCCCCCACTCATTATTACTTTCATCAGTTTCCTAATCATTTCCTAACTCTTCCAGGTAAGATTCCATCAGGACCTTTTTTAAGAAACCATTTTATCATTTAATATATAGCAATGGTACTGTACATTTTGACTGAAATGTAAAAGTATAGAAGTATAAAGACCACTAGATTAAAAGTTCTATCTGAATATAGTATCTCAGTTTTCACAGTATAAAATGTTTGACTTATGATTTGGAATCCCTGGTCAAGTGCATGTTCAGTGAAATCAGAAAACCTCACCAGATTTCTAGTGATTAAATTAAGTTCTACCAATCATCTCTCTAATTCAATCATGCCATAATATTGGCATGTCATAGAAAACCAGAAGAGGGGTCACACATGAATTCTAGAGTTCAGAAGATGAAACTTATTAATTTATACTAACCATTTCTTAAATCTTATCTTATATTATTTGCAAGATATTGATTGATACATGTTTGAATGCACATTACACTCACGTGGGAGGCCCAATCTACTTAGCAAATTTACTTTTTAGTAGATATATAGCACTATCACACTCTTTTTGCTGAACATCTGACATTTATTTTTATTTTAAAACCCAATTAAGTAGCATTGTTGTTTTACAGGACAAATGGGGATTTTGACCCTGTCTACTTTAACATTTAAATACTTTGTAATATTAAACTGAAGGAAGAACAACACACCTTGATAACAGCTTTCTCAAGACATGATTACAGTCCTATGCATACTTAACTAGGAGTAACAACCATTTAAATTCACCAGTGTGATAGGCAGGGCATCATATTTACAATCCTTGTTCATTTCTCACATGTTCATTCATAAATCTATCCTGGAAAATTTCAACATTCATCAAAAATTCATATTTCACATTTTTTCTAAATGCATTTTATCCAAAATACCTTCTCAGTGTGCATTTTTATGTTATTTTTTAGTTGAGAACTGTGTTGCAAAATTGGGGAACTGTAAAGACTAAAGAATGAGATTACGGTGGCTCAAGTGGTTAAGACACTGAACTTGAAGACTGGAAGGTTGGAGTTGATACCTACATACTGCACGACAGAGTGAGGTGCCATCTCTGCCCCAGCTCCTGCCAACCTAGCAGTTCGAAATCAAGAAATTGCAAGTAGATAAATAGGTACCACCTTGGTGAGAAAGTAAACAGCATTCTGTGCACTCTGTTGTCTAGTCATGCACATGTCCATGGAAATGTTTGCAAAAGCAGACAGCACTGATTCTTTGGCTTTGAAACAGAGATGAGCACTGAACCCTAGAGTTGGATACAATTGGCTTTCAAGCAAGGGAATCCTTTACCTTTACCAGCACATAGAGCATGGAATGCTATTTACCTTCCCACTGAAGTGATCCCTATTTATCAACTTGCAATTTCTTGCTTTCGAACTGCTAGGTTGGCAGGAGCTGGGACAAATTCAGGAGCTCATTCTGTCCTGGAGTATTTGAGTATCGAACTGCTGACCTGCCACGTTCCAGTCAGCGTCGATAGGTGTAATTTCTATTGTTCTAAAGGTAAGAGACACCATACATATTGATGTTATTGGTGTGGACAGATAATCTATTTCTTATGATGCAAAGTTGATTTTGTAGTGCCTGATATCTATTCCCTGATAGTGGCAACTGTGTTAGCACACGAAAGTGCTATAGGGTGTCATCTCAGTTAGTAATAGTTGGTTGGGAATTTGCCCTTTTAAAAGAAACGTCAAAACTAAAGAATACTTAATTATTATCAGTCATCTTGTGGCATTTAGAGTAGATGCATGAATGAGAAGGGAAAGTAGCATTTTCTTCTCCAGTTATTTTGTTCTTATGAATTTCAATACAACATAGAGTCCCTGCTCTTTTCTGCCAGAGATAGATCCTGTGAATAGACATTCTTCTATTTTAGTACCTGTTGAAGCATTATCACATGTTTAATAAGGAATGCTCCCTATTCTCACAGCCGACTCAACACATTAACACCTCTAAGTCCCTGCAGAAGCTCAGCCTAACTAAAGTTCAACTTATGTCATCCTTCCACCCCCTTCAGCAATGATGTAGTGGTAAATTTTAAAGTGCAGGCAGTCCAACACTGCAGTGAGAAGAGTCAATAAGTACAAGCAAATTTTGCCCATTTCTTTGCGTGTGTGTCTGTGTATGCACAGACAGAGCAGCAATGGATTGTAGTACATATATCCCATGCTTAATAACTTAGCATGTTGGGCTTTAACTAGAAAGGACTAAGCTTACATGAGAGAGGTGTGACATGTCTTTCAAACAATATATGATGTTCAGATCAATAATTTCTAGATGTTTTATTTCCCAACAGAAGAGGAAAACTTCATTTGAGAGTCTACAACCCATTTCTAATAGTTTTCGTCTCCATCTTGAATAACCTTATGCAATGCTAATAATTCCCAGGCGCTCATTCAAGACCAAACGTTCTCAAAATTCTTCATTTTGCAGTAAAGGTAAGGTAAAGATCACCTCTGCTCGAAAGCCAGTCGTATCCGACTAGGGTTCAGTGCTCATCTCTGTTTATAGCTAAAGAGCCAGAGCTGTCTGCATTTGCAGACAGTTCCGTGGACATGTAGCAGGCATGCCATGGAATGCTGTTTACCTTCCCACCAAAGCAGTACCTATTTATCTACTTACAATATCTTGCTTTCAAACTGCTAGGTTGGCAGGAGCTGGGACAGAGATGGAAGCTCACTCTGTCGTGCAGCACTTGAGTATCGAACTCCAACTTTCCAGTCTTCAAGTTCAGCATCTTAACTGCTTGAGCCATTGCAGTCCCTTCTTTTTGCAGTAGGGGTAGCTTATAACTGATAGTTGCTGGGGAAATCATCTCTCCACCTGGAGGAGTGTTGCAGTTGGCATTGCTGTTCCTATTCATTGGAAAGTCTCAGTTCTAAAAAAAATACCCTGCATCGTTAGCCTTGACCCCAATAGACTGGTATATACGATAACATATTTAAAGTACTTATGAGTCAACGTGGACATGACCTGCAAACAACAATATGGATTAGTGAAACATCGCCATCGGATTTGGTAAGGCCAAGCTCTTAGTTGATCTAGGGAAGGAGTGGCCAACCTACGGCCCATAGACTGGACCTGGCCTGTGGTACCATTTCATGTGACCTGCTGCTGCCCTCACCGTTACCAAAAGAAGAACCAGACCCATTTATGACAGCCTTAAAACGCACCCACACATGCTGTAAATGCTGCCATGAATGCACCCACGTTTGTCATATATGCGTTTACGATGGACACATTTTATGGCAGCATTTAGAAGAACCATGCAACCAACCCACTCAGCTGTTTGGGGTGTGTGGTCTGACCCGCGGCATGAAAAGGTTGGGAACCCCTGGTCTAGGGAGATTTTTCTAAGCTAAACCCTTTTAAGATAGCTTTGGGAATGGGGCGGTTTCCCAGACATTTTTGCAATGTACTTCATTTGAGGTAGAATATAACAGGAGAATCTCTACTTCAAACCCTTGCCTCTGTCAATCTGGGCCAAATGCTTATGTAACGCTCTTTATGAGCAAGATTCAAAGGCACGCTTACTACTTTTCTAGTATGAATTAGTAATGCTGTTTATGAAGCAACTCAAGAAACAATCCTTTACTATAAGCTTAAACTCCAAATTTCATTGCATTTTCCTTGTTAACTTTCAACTTCTGCTGTAGGTAAGTTTACCCATTATTAGAAAGGTTGATAAAGAGGAGACATCTGTGATAGGCACATGAGTTCTTTTGCATCTGTATCTTACATCCCAAGTAGCTTTGCTTTGTGATTGGTTATTGGATGCAATCATGGGCATAATTTTCAAGTCAAGTTGTTGAGGAATATATGTTGGTGGAAATCACAATTCAGGAACCAAAACATGCCATTTTCAAGGAATGCAAATTTTATTTAAAGTCTAGTATGACCCTTAATGTTAATCTGCACACTATTGGCTGCAATTGACACTAACCAAACTTCATCTTAGGTAGCTTTATAAAAACAACTTAAACCAGGGATTCTCAACCTGCGGCCCATGGGCTGAATATAGCCCGTGGCACTATTTCATGTGGCCTCGCACAGCCTCCACCACACCAGGAAGTGCCATATGATGGAGGAAAGGCAAAATTGCTATCCGGCCCTTGAAGCTTTCTGAGGGAGCGTGACTCTGGCCCCGGGTTTTAAAAGGTTGAGAACTCCTGACTTAAGCAGTGTTTCAAATAGGGAAAACTTTGTTACAATTAATGGTTATTCCTGGACAGTTAATATTATTCTGCATTGATTGCTAAGAAAAACTGCCACTTCTTGTGAGTGTGAGGGTCAAAGTAATGATGTGTGGCCCATATAAACACAAACACAGCAGCATCTGTAAAGGTTAACCAGGTTATTGTGTGTTGTTTTTTTCTTTTGGATGTCCTTGTGTGTTAAAATTAAACTTGCGTTTCCGGGCTGTCCATATTATTGCTGACGATGTTATTGCTCAATTTAACATTTGATATGTAGTTTTGTTGTTCAGTCGCACAGTCGATTCCGACCCTCTGCGACCCCATAGGCCACTGTCCGCCAGGCACTTCTGTCCTCCACCATCCCCCTCAACTCGCTCAGCTATGTGCCCATTGCAACTACAATACCATCTAGCCATCTCATTTTTGGCCGCCCCCTTGTTCTTTTGCCCTCCACCCTTCCCAGCATCATGGCTTTCTCAAGTGAATCCTCTCTTCTCATTTGATGTCCAAAGTACTTTAGCTTCATCTTTACTATTTGACCTTCTAAAGAGCAGTCGGGGTTGATTTCTTCTAAGATTGACCTATTTGTTCTCCTCGCTGTCCAGGGGACTCTCAAAACTCTCCTCAACACCACATCTCAAAGGCATCTATTCTTCTGCACTCAGCTTTCCTAATGGTCCAGCTCTCACAACCATACATTGCCATAGGGAATACCATTGCTTTGACTATACGAATTTTTGTTTGCAATGTGATGTCTCTACTTTTCACTATGCTCCCCAGGTTTCTCATCGCTTGCCTCCCAAGAATCAGTCTCCTTTTTATTTCATGGCTGCAATCACCATCTGCAGTGAACTTTGATCCTAAGAAAGTAAAATCTGTCACTGCTTCTACTTCTTCCCCATCTATTTTCCAGGGACTGATAGGGCCTGTTGCCATTACAGTATCTTGGTTTTCTTTATATTGAGTCTCAAGCCAGCTTTTGCACTCTCTTCTTTCAACCTAATCAGGAGCTTCTTTAGGTCCTCCTCACTTTCTGCCATTAGGGTGGTATCATCTGCATATCTCAAATTGTTGATGTTTCTCCCAGCAATTTTGATCCCAATTTGTGAGTCTGCCATTCCTGCATTGCGCATTATGTGCTCTGTGTATAAGTTGAATAAGCAGAGTGACAAAATGCAGCCTTGTCTTACTCCTTTTCCTATTCCAAATCACTCATCTTAAAATGGTTGGTGTTATCTCAAAGTGGAGTGGTGATTAGAGGTTCATACAAAAATGTATAGAAGTGGATGCAATTTTATGGATGTCATTTTTTGTATATTTGAGTTAATAGCAACTTGGTAAAATTGGAACTTACTCTGGTTTAAGCAGAGAAAATGGCAGCCTAAAAATCTATTTCATCCTGTTGCAAAACATCCTTCTGGTGGAAGGAACCACGTGACTGGCCTGCTAAACCACATGACCAGCCTGTGCCCCAAAAAGTTTGGGCACCCCTAGACTTTAGCTTGTCTTCTCCATTTTTCTTCCATGTGACCTTCCGAGCCCTGCTTTTTCTGGGCTCTATGGTTCAAATAATTTCACAAAAGTGTGGAGTGAAAAGGGAAGTAAACAGACAGTGTGAAATGATAGTGTCCCCTCTGACCACAGAATGTGGGATGAATGTAATATTTGCATATATAGAGAGCTATGTCATTGATCTGCGTATTTTGATCATATATTGACATTTGATCTCTGACGTTTGCACTGGAGAACTTCCACAGCCATATCTGGGGAGGTTAGGGACCAACTATATAATAATTTCATGTCAGAGATTATTCTGGGTTGAAATGATTTTTAGGGGACGCCTGAATGAGGCTCCTTTCATGTCCCCAAGTGCAGCTCTTAGGTATCGAAACCCAACCTTCCAGTCTCCAGCTCAGCGCCTTAACCACTAAGCCACTGTGGCCATTATATATACCATGCTCCAAAATGACAGCTCTTTCCCATTAACAAGAATGTTATATCTCATAAAGAACCAATCACAATACAGATTTTATTCTTAACAGTCTTGAAGTGCTAACTACTAGTTTTACAGTGGGGTACTAAATTGCAGGTCTTCTTGTGTCCACCTCCACTGTTGTATAAGAGATGTTGCCAACATCTAAACGAAAGTACAGTACCTGAATAATCCTTTGCAGTGGCTTGTTTGTGCCAAACATAAACCTATTAACAATGTGCTCAGAATGGGATTGCAAGCTTTAATCAGTAGGTTAATATCTAAAGCTTTAGTTAATTAATGATTTAGGACTGCTTTTAATTAGGTTGAAAGTTAAGTATATTCTTGTTGCTGGTGGGTGACAGTTCTAAGGAACAGGAAAAGAAATCATGCATTAAACCCAAGTTTTCCCAACAATTAGCTGCAGCTTTTGTTTACAAAGCAGTAAGATTACTTGGAATTTGTTCAAAATGGTGAAAAATCTATTTACTTAGCAATCCTTTGATATACAAATAGTAGAAGTAGGAATCTTTAGTTTACCTATCTGGCCCTTGCAGGAAACCTATCCACCCTATCCCCTTCCTTGGCTTCTGTGTTTGTTCCCATATAGGGAATAGAAGCAGCCAATGACAGATGATAATGAACTGCTCTGGACTGGGATCTTGGCGTGGGATATAAAGGAGCATTATGCCTTGCCCCATTGATTTTCCTAATCCCAGTTGGCCACATGCTTGCTTTTTTTTTTTTTTGCATTGGGGCAAGAGTCTTATTTCCTCTAATAGGAATGTTTTGTCCAACACAGCTTGTGTGCACAGGACGCTGGATCTGGACTTCAGGAAAGAGGGCAAAGAATTCAGATCACTTCATATGATATATATCAGGATCGTCCATTCCCTGAATTTTTTTCAGCATTAATGCAGGTGGATGCAAAACGTGCAGTGTGAGTGTTGGTGGGTCTTGGGTGTAGGAAGTGCAGTGGGAAACTGACAGATGTACAACTGGAGAAGCAGGGGAGAAATAGACTAGTAGTCTGTATCTGTTTATTAAGAACTTAAATCCCCTCTCACACGCATAATAAAAGATCTCCAACCCATCCTGAACAAGAATACTTCACCTTCCCAAGCTCTTGGTGGCAGACCTCTACTTGCCTACAGACAAGCCCCAATCTCAAGCAACTATTGACACTCAACAGACTACACAACAGTGAAACAGAAATGGGAACTAAACAATGTTACAAACCCTGATGCCAGCTATACCTCCAAATTTACTCTGGTAACACAATTATAGGACCCAACAACATCACACGCAACATTAAGGGCAGTTTTATGTGTTCCTCTGCTAATGTGATTTATGCCATCTTTGGCTGCTACTCGTATCCGAGTATACAATTTTCCTGGGAATCATTTTCACACTTGATGGATGTGTCTCCGGTAATTCAATAAACCGATCCTGGCATAAAACATGCAACCACACACATTACACTGAATAGATGGTGGAGGGCGTATGAAAGGAATGACAAACAGGAAAAATGCTACTTGTGTGAATTTGTTTAAGGTGGATCCCAGTTTGCCATAAAGTGACCCACACACTCTGATCATAGAGCCATTTCCTGCAGCTTGTATGAAATGAGACATGCAGGATTCAGGACTACAATAGCCTTGAGGATATTAACAAGGTGCGCCTTCACAGCCAGTCCATCTGGCATGGCCTCTTCCGCTTCCATGACCTTGGAAATCAGAATAATGCAGTGGTTTTTCCATTCATTTTTCCATTGGGCCCAATAGGATGGTTTCCAGTGGCATTTTCTCTACTGAGGGGGCCATCACCTCACCCTAAAGGGGCTCATCCGCCCATAACCATTGGCCCCTTTATGGAGTCAGGTTCTTTATTGCTGCCCAACACCTGGCATTTAATCGCTGGCTGTAGGTCTACTCCACACTGCCATGAGTAATTTGTGAGAAGGGCGGCATAGAAGTGTGAATGAATAAATAAATAAATAAATTACCATAGTGGGATGTCCAGCCAGACATGAATTTATGCCATCTCTTGCCAAAAATGCCCCTCTGTGCTGTACATAGGACAAACAGAACAATTTCTGCAAAAGAGTTAATGGATATAAATCAGACATCAAGAACAGCAGTACACAGAAACCTGTTTCAAGTCATTTTAATCTACCTGGACACTCTGCACAGGACTTGAAAGTTGCCATTCTAGAACAGAGGAATTACACTACTAGTATCCAGTGAGAGACAGCAGAGATTAAGTCAGTGGTGGACATCAGCAGGTTCACACCAGTTCAGAACCGGTAGCAGAAATTCTGGCTGGCCCTGCCCATCCAAGTTTTGAAATAAATTAGTCCTAATTCAGATGCAATGCAGGGCTTTCCCCCTGGCCACGCCCACCATACCACATCCACAGTGTGATAATTAAAAAATTTTGGAGCTCACCACTGGATTAGGTATATGCATATGCTGGATACCCGGGATATCTCAGGAGTTTGAATATTAGTCAAGGGTTTCTGGGACATCAAATCTGATGTACCATAACTAACAGGTTGTTATAAGCTGCAGTTTTGCCTGGGTCACTCAAACAATGGTCAACAGATGCTAACTCATTGCCAAATATGTAATGCCACAATGTTGGTTTTGCATCCATCCTTTGAACGTGATGCATCAGCTTGCAAGAGAAGTGTGCTTTGCAGCCATTTGCAACTCAATAGGGCCAGACTTCACAGCAAGTTTGAATAACAACGGAATTTTCCATTATTGCCAGTTGTAAAAAGCTACAATATTACTTTTCTGTTAGGCTAGCCATCCATTGTGTGCCTCTGTACCTGATGTGTATAAATTGATGCCATGAGGTCTCATTTTTATGCCTGACCAAGTGGACTTGATCCATGAAAGTTCACATTTAAATACAGGAGTTACGTCTTTAAGGTTCCATGTTGTTTTTAATCTTTGTTTCTGTTGTTTTGTTTACTCTTTGATAAGTTTGTGTAAAGGTTAGAAAGTTCTTGGCTTCCATGCTGAAATCAAAGTGCTTTCAACCATGTTAAAACACCATTTAGATCACAGCCTTCCTTCTTCACCTTCATCAGTAAAGATGAAGGCTCTTGTTTGGAGTGGAACATTAAAGCAACCACTCATCCTGAAGATTTGCCTATGACTTTCCTGGGACTGGAAGATAGCGCTTCTCAAAGCATTTGTCAATTAGGAAATCTGCCTTTTCTTTTTTAGAAAAACCTGCTACTCACACTTGTGATCCAGGAGCTTTTAGTTTTATTCGTAGGGAGAGGAGGGATTCCCAAATTACTTTTCCCCTTTAGAACAGAGGGAGAGGTGTGGTGTGTTTGAGGAAGCCATATAGAAGATGAATGGGATGTACTTGAGGAATGTGTTGGAGAGAAAAAAATGACGCCTGTCTTACCAGTAAGAGAATATAACTTTTGTGATTAGGGAGGTTCCCTATTACTATATACATGCCGGAATACTTGGTTGGAGTTGAAATGTGACTGCCTTATAAGTAGCAATAGCAATTGCACTCACCAGACTTGCCAACGTATGACGCACTCCCCCGCCCCCTTTAAAATACACTGGGAAAATGGAGTGTGTCTTGTGTGTCTGCAGTGGCCCATTTTGGTAATAAGGGTATGCGTCTTATAAGCCAGCAAATACAGTATATACTGCCCTATAGCTCTTAGTGCACTCTCTAGTCCAGGGGTCAGCAACCTATATGTGGGCCAAATCCAGCCTGTGGCACCAAATAATCCAGCCCTTGCTCCAACCGCCACTACCAGAAGCAGCCACGGATGCATTTATGGCAGCTGCAGACATGATTACCGTAGCTGTGGATGTGTTTGCAGCCACTGTAGACACGTTTATGCAGCTGCGGACGTGTTTACGGAAGCCTCGGATGTGTTTACGGCAGGAGGACCACCAGTCTGTCCCCCTTAACTGTCTGAGGGAGCATGACCTGGCCCCTGACTTTAAAAGGCTGCTGACCCCTGCTCTAGGAAGTTCACAAGTTAGTTAGCATTTTACCCAATAACATGCTGGGTACTCATTTTACCAACCTCAGAAGGAGGGAAGGCTGAGTCAACCTGGAGCCCCCATCAGGACTGAGCTCACAATGTATTAGAAGTGCAATTTTATTAGAAGCCTCTGTATTAGAAGTGTATTGTCTACACTGAATAGCAGCAACATTTTCATGAGCTTTAGATGGAGGGCCTCACCCAGCCATGCTTCCTAGTTCATGATCTTGGAACTCGTACCACCAATATATGTTGTTGTTGTTTTTAAATTCCTATGTGTACAAAGCTTTAGCAAACCCATTATAATACTCATATTAATCATCTTAAACCAACAACAATAATTTGTTCTCCCTCCATCATTTGGAATTTTGGTCCTACTCAATCTAATTTTATTCCCTTAACTACATTCCATTAATTCAGTTACCCTCATCTTCCCAGAATGACATTGTTTCTCCCACTGGGTTTTGTCCTTTACCTTTTATTAATAGAAACTTCATAAAATTACCCCAAATCTCTTGAAAAGAGTTAATTGTCATCAAACATTTTTAAACTTTAATCTTACCTGTCGCTTTATCATTAATTGTTACATTCCAACATTCTTTATATCATCCCAATATTTGGAAATCAAATTCCATTTTCTAATTTTTTCCAGTAATCTTGCTGGCATCACTAAATTACTGATTAACTTTCCTTCCTTCCTTCCTTTCCTTATGTATTTATTTATTTATTTATTTTGCCAAGCCATCTATCAATCCCCCAAACAATACAACAATGCAATCTTTGGACAACAAGCAAATTTTATAGATAAAATTTCTCCAATTTCCTTAAACACCCTTTTCCAATGTTTTTGTATAACTTTACATTCCCACTATAAGTGAAAATTACCTCTGTCTTATAAATCTCCAACAATTTTCAGAATAATTCATTTTATATGAGCTCAATTTAACAGGTTTTCAATACCAACTCCGTATGGTCTTATAGCCATTCTCCTTAATCCTTATAGACATACAGTAAAACCTCAGATGACGCTAAAACTTGGTTCCACAAGTCTTGGTGTTATCCAATTTTTAGTGTTATCCGATCCATGTTAAAATCCTATGGGATGGATCGGATAACGTTAAAGCTCCATAAAGATACATTGCAACCGCATAGGCTTTAGCGGTTGTTATCCGATCCATCCCATAGGACCTTAACATTATTCGATCCAATTCTTCTCCCCAGATTACGTAATGTTATGCGATTTTAGCGTTATCCAATCCAATCATTATCCGGTGTTTTACTGTATTCTTTTTTAAAAAAAATATTCCATTCATCCTCCATTCCTCCTCAGCTACCTCAGATATTAAATCCCTTCCCCGTATGGTTCTCAAACTCTGTTGCTCACCAACCAAATTCACCAATATTCTATAGCGTGGTAATGGCAAACCTTTTAGAGACAGAGTGCCAAAACTCAACAGTCTGCCCTCTATGCCGCAGAGGCGTAGGGTGAACTCTTTGCTGGGGGGGGGGGAGAAGAAGCATTCCCATTGGGTTGCTGGGCAGAGGGGCAGGGCAAACTGTGCTGGGGGAGGAAGGAAGCGCTTCCATTGGGCTGCTGGGCAGAGAGGTGAGGTTAACCCTGAGCTTGGGTGATGGCTTGGGTGTATCCCCACAGAGAGGGCTCAGAGTGCCCCATCTGGCACATGTGCCATTGACAGTGAGGAGAACAAATAAGTCAATCCTGAAAGAAATCAACCCTAACTGCTCCTTAGAAGGTCAAATAGTAAACATGAAGCTAAAGTACTTTGGACCCCAAATGAGAAGAGAGGATTCACTTGAGAAAGCCTTGATGCTGGAAAAGGTGGAGGTCACAAGAAGAAGGGGGTTGCCAAAAATGAGATGGTTAGATGGTATTGTAGATGCAATGGGCACAGAGCTGGGCAGGCTGAGGAAGATGGTGGAGGACAGAGGTGCCTGGCGGGCAATGGTCCATAGGATCGCAAAGGGTCGGAATCGACTGTGCGACTGAACAATAACAAACCAACAACGTGTTATAGAGAAGTAACACATGGGTTCTCATAACTTTCTTCTAGAAGTTATAGCAGTTTATTGCTGAATGCTTGCCCCTTGCAGAAAGATGTTTAGCTGTAACTCTTGGCTAAAGATTGATGTGCAAGGATAGTACATGGATGAAGTTGAAAACTTCTCTGCAAACATAGATGCATGAGGAGTGGCTCCACACAATAACCTGATGATTACATGGGACCTTTGTGAAAAGATCTTACAATTAGCCTTCATAACAGAATTGTAGAATTATGAAGGTGAAAAGGACTCCAAGGCTCCCCAGTAGGAAATCTACAACTAAACTATCCCTGACAGATAGTTATTTAACCTCTTTCTAAAGACCTTGAACAAAAATGGCTCCACTAGCTTTCTAGGTAGTTTGCACCACTGTTAGTCAGCTCCAATTGTTAGCAAGGTGTCAGAAGCTAGGAACCTACTGTGGACAGAATTTGACTATTTGTCTGTCTGGACAAAAGCTGTCAGCTGGCTTGGAACAACTACCAGTGTTTCCCATCTCCAATACTTGGAGAGCACCAGCTTAGAAAGGAGCAATGCTTCTCCATTACCTTATTGATTGGTATGAAAATTCTGTTTTCCACCAGATGCCTACACTGATGGGACACAGAATTTTCATAATGATCAGTAAAAAATTCCCTTGCATGCTGCTACCACAATCATCTGCAGATGTTGCATGCCATTTTTTACCAACACCTGCCGCCACAGATTATTCCTCTGACCTTTCAGTACACTAATAGTTGGATGTTCAGCAATCTCCTTAATCCTAGAGTATACTTTTTGTAACTGTAATAGTAAAACTGAGATTCTTTGACAGAGTGATTAGTGAACCATACAAAATAAAAAGTTGAGATCCACTAGATCAGGGATGGCCAAACTTTTCGGGCTGCAGGTTCAGCATCATGTGGTTTCTCCTACCAGAAGTGGAAGTAAAACACACCTTGCTATCTGTTTTGCAAGAGATATGTTTTGCAACAGGATGAAATAGATTTTTAGACTGCCATTTTCTCTGCTTAAACCAGGGATGCCCACACTACAGCCCGGATCCAGCCCCCAATGCCAATTCATCCGGCCCACGCTGCCCTCGTCACTCCTGGAAGTGGAAGTAAAACACACTGTGGCATGTTTTACTTCCACTTCTGGGAGCTATGAGGGTGGTGTGGGCCAGATGAATAGGTGTTGGGGCCAGATCCAGCCAGCAGGCCATAGTTTGGGCATTAGATGAGAGGATGATCTGAATCAACTTTTAACCAGCAGCCATGTGCTTGACCATTATGTCCATAATGCTTATCCACTGAGTAAATGAGCATTAAATCTCATACAGATTTCATGCCTGTAGCACAGGTCCTATCAGTGATCTTCTTGCAATGGAAGAAGATAAAACAGAGAACTCAACGAAGAAGCAAAGGTTGGTTTTGTCGTATTTTGTCAATACAATCTCCTGTTGTTGCAGTGTTGATGGATAATTTTCGTTTTTCTTATTTTAGATGAATGTAGTGCTTGAAAAATTGAAGGAAATTGCAGCTATGAACACATCTTTTGACGATGCATAAAGCATTTGAGGTTTATTAACATAGAGAAAAATCTGTGTTTGTGTTCATTCATTTGTTTGCGTGCGCTCCCTCTCTCTCTCTCTCTGTCATGTTTTTCTTTCATCAGCTGAACTCCCAACCCTCCCCACCTGGTTTTTTACTTTTTATTGGTCCTAACAGGGTTTCAAATTTTTGTATTTTAAAAGGCTTGTACAACTTTGACATTGAATATTGCATAAATAGACTAATTTAGTTTAAAGCTTGGAGGAGGATCCCATAATTTTAACTGCCAAATTATGAACCCTTCTCCCCGAAACCTATGTTTTATGCTAGCTGACACTTGATAGACAAAGTAGCTAATTGCTGTTTTAATAATTCTTGCCCCATTGTAGAATGCTTACCAGTATAAATAAGTGATCCCTCCCTCAAACATCCTTCAGTTTCTGCCACATTCCCTGACATCATATTAAAGGTCCACAGAGCTATGCACATTTCACCAATTTCTGATGCATCTTATTTAGTAAGTGGCAATAATTTATACTTACAAGTATGAATGGATTTGGAAGTTTATTTCCTTTTAGATGCACTGGATGAAATCCTATTTGTTAGTGTACTAAGTCACAACTAGAGAAGGCCAATTGGATCAATTGTACTTATGGAGGAGTTGATTCACCAACTTCCCAGTGATTAAATGGCCTACTCTAGTTGCAGCTTGCGACACTGAGCAAAAGAATTTCTTGTAGAAAATTTTCAGATTCTAGTGGAAACTTCTGGGAAACCTTAGGTTTAAGAAAAATAAACTCACCAAAAATTTTAATTATGAGCTATGCTATTATGCATGGATAAATGTTTTCTTTTTTATGGATCTGTTACGTTTTTAGAGTAGAAGCCTGCATTTTTTGAGGTGGGTTAAGGAAAAACTCATCAGCATAATGTGACTGTCCCTTGCTTTTCATAAATTCTGCATTCTGAATGTGGTGGTGTTAATGATGATGATCACCTATTTTTTTAATGTACAAAGCAAGAATTATATGATGTGTTTGACAACTTTTCTTGACCATCACTCAGCACAGATAAGTTCTTTACTGAAATCACTTTCCTTAAACGTGACTATATTGTTTATCCTAAGACGGAAGTAGGACACCTGTGCTCTGAATCGCTCTGCCTGCCTATATTGAATTCAGAGCAGATTGATCTTAACGTGGCAATGATACAACCTGGGCTGCTTGGACCCTGGACGTAAATGCTTTTGACAATTACTGTCTCCTGTACATATATATTTATTCAGAAGTAAGCCTTCCATTTGTTCAGCAGACCTTATTCTAAATTACCAAATTATAAATTGTGTGTATGAAATTAAAGCCAAAAGGTCATCATAGTGGGAAATGTAAAATCTGGAAGAAAGAAAATAACAGAATCAGAATTATATCTTCTCCTCTCTCCCTCTCCCTCCTTCCCCCTCCCCCTCACACACACACTTCTAGATAAACTGTAGTTAAAATCTTCCACTTTGATAAGGTAAATGGTTTGGGGTCAGGGCTTAAGAAGCTTGTAAATAGGTGCATTTTGGCTGGAAAATAGTGAACATACTGATTACGTGATTATTGGAACTAAAAGGATATGGTTTATTGTCATGAAAATAGTGAATATTCCCTGTCATTATTTTGCAGCAGGTTGCAGAGTATGAGGGTCCTGCTAATCATGAAAGTAGTTCATGTTGAATCTATATCTTCTTTTCCCAGATGTCAGGCATCCAATGCACCACTGCCAAGATGGATCAGAGATGTAGCGTGCATTTCCAGGCTAGACCCGCAGATAATGTAAAGGGTAAAAAAAACACACATTAGCTCAAGACTGAAATAAGATGGAATGTTTACATGAGTCGGAAATGTTATTACTCCAGTTTGCATTTCACACTGTATGATTCATGGCTCCTGACTAAGATGGTTGCACAAAATGTGATAAGTTGCTCTCGCTGGTAGCACATGCAGAAAGAATTAAGTCCACCGTCCTGGCACTGAACGCTCTTGGATTTCAGCATGGCTGCTACATCTGTTAGAAGCACATTTGGTTTGCAGTCTCCTTGTCACCGCTCTGAAACGGTGCTGACAAAGAAACATAGATCCTCAGGGCAAACCCCATAACAGAGGTGCAAATTAGAATCACACCTCCCTGTCTCATTTTGATATCACTTCCTGTCATGATAAACAACACTTAGGTTCACTTTCTGACTTGTGGCAAGTAGCCAGTGCTAACATATGCATGGGGAATCAGTCACAACAAATTACAGTTAAGTTTCTTTCTATGAGTCAGGCAGAGCAAACAAGGAGGCCTCAGCTGGTTTGTAAATTTGGATAAACAGTCTTTCTTTAAATACCAAAGAACTGCTTCTACAAGGAACATGTTGATGTGAAATGTGATTCTAGAAGAAGGAGTTTATTATTCTTGACAGCTTTTTTAAAAATGTAAGAGATGCTATTTAGAGAGCTTTACAAACAAAATACAGAAACTGGAATCCTCCTGCAACAAGCAACAAAAAGTGTGTTGTGACACCTTCAAGAGTAAAATATTATTATGATATAAATTTGAGGGATTCCGAGATATACTAAAGACTAGCGAAGTAAATCTTGTTTGCCTTCAGGAGCCACAAAATGTTTTAACACTTGCACTGTACCAGACCGTGGGTCAATGTAATGATTATGATCTTAGAACTGCAGAGGTGGAAGGAACATTTGGATCATTGGGTCCAGCCTCTGTCAAGGAGGCACAGTGGAGAACCAGATTCCCAGGTAAAAGTCTCTGTTACTCAAAAGCAAGTCATATCTGACCCTAGGGTTTGGAGCTCATCTCTGTTTATAGCCAACGAGCCAGCACTGTCTGCATCTGCAGATGTTTCTGTGGACATGTAACAGGCATGACTAGACACCGGAGTGCATGGAACACTGTTTACCTTCCTACTATTTATTTACTTGCAATTTCTTGTTTTCAAACTGCTAGGTTGGCAGGAGCTGAGACAGAAGTGCAGCACTCGGGTCTCAAGCTGCTGACTTGCTGAACTTCCAGTCATCAAGTTCAGTGTCTTAACCACTAAGCCACCACAGTCCCTCACCAAATTCCCAACCCAGATACATAAACCGCTTAGATATCCAGCAATTTTTATCCATCTTTGCTTATTTCAGTCTCACAGGTGCAAACAAAAAAAGGTTTCTACCTGCTGAGTGAGGTTATGAGAGTTTCGGTGAATTGTTCACATTTCAAGCTTTTGAAAAACAAAGATTCACAATAATTTTTTTGGGGGGGAAACATACATTTTGCAAAAAATGCAAGGTTTTAAATGTATGTTTTTGTATACCACTTGAAATGACCACAGTGAAGCATGGAAAACTAGTGTTCAGCATTATTCCTCGTTGTGCTCAGTGACTGAGGTTCTGTAAAATCCTGAAGCAACAGCTGGACTCAAGAGATTACTAAAAGTTAGTTGGGTAAGATTTCAACTCCTGGAAATTGCTGAAATTAGTCTTATGCAGCTGAATGACCAACATGACTTCACTAGTTGGCAACTTGTTTACTCTAGATCTGTGGTTCCCAACAAAGGGGCACATGCCCCACAGGGGGAATTTGATTATTAAGGAAGGCAATTTGAGAATGAGTTATTAACAGTGAATAGGAGTTGGCTTTTTGAGTAATAAGAATTCTATGTAACGGAGAGGGGGGGTTCAGAATTTTAAAGATGCGTAAGTGGGGTATGGCCAAAAATAGGTCGGGAACCACTGCTTTAGACTATCATTCCAGTATATCTCAGTATACTATTTCCTGAAGGGAAACCCACAACCTGCTTGTGGGTTTCCCTTGCCAAAGGACTGGCCACTGTAGAAGAGAGTGGTACACTAGATGGTCTAATCCAGAGGAGGGTATATAAGGCTGCCCTTTCTCAAAAGCCAGTCGTATCTGACTCTAGGGTTCAGTGCTCATCTCTGTTTATAGCCAAAGAGCCAGCACTGTCTGTAAAACTTTTTTTTATTGTGATATTGACATTTTTTTACTGTTACTGTGTTATTGATATATTTATGTCTCTCTGATATTGATACCGTGATGATTGTTATTTGGTGTTGTGGAATTTATGGTTGTTATGTTGCTATTTTTTATATAATTTGTAAGCTGCCTAGAGTCAGGTTCTCCTGAGCAGGGCGGGGTATAAATTTGAAATAATAATAATAATAATAATAATAATAATAATAATAATAATAATAATAATAATAATAATAATAATAATAATAATAATAATAATAATAATAATAATAATAATAATCTGCAGACATTTCCATAGATATGTGCCAGGCATGACTAGACACTGGAGTGCGTGGAATGCTATTTACCTTTCCACCAAAGTGGTACCTATTTATCTACTTGCAATTTCTTGCTTTCAAACTGCTAGGTTGGCAGGTGCTGCGACAGAATGGGGAGCTCACTCCCTCATGCAGGAGGATATATATTCTTCCTTAAAGGCAAAGACAAGGAATTGCGTTTTCCCCTTTTCTTCTTGACCTCCAAAAGGATGAGATATTTTCTAATGCTTTTAATTTGACAGTGTTACAACAGTGAGTCCTATTGTGCTTTCTCTATGTGTGTGCTTTGCCTCTTAAGGACAAGGACATGACTTCTGCATAGGCTGCCTCAGATGCGTGTTGGGTAAATTTCAATAGTTTGGACAGGGAAGAAAAATGCTTCATACTGGAGGTGAAGAGTCTCTTGTGGCTTTAAAAGTTTTTGTCTTGAGGTTTCACCACATCAGTAGACAGCTCAGAAGGACTTAGTGTTCATTCTATCCTTAATCTAAGACAGCTCTTCTCAGACTTCTTATTTGGAAAATCAGAGTTCATCATCCTGTGCAAAACCTCCAGGCAAAAAAAATCCTTCCAGCTTCCAAAGCTCCCCTTGAACACGATGAATGGGTGCAGAATTAACATATTTGCTATCCTTCAGCCTGCTTGCACATGAGTTAATTTTTTAGAACACCTGAATCAGTTGCATATGCACATCTACAGTGGGTGTCAGCATGTATACACATTTAAAGAGATGTTATCTATGTACAGTATAACGAAAAAGCTCCGTTCCATGGAGCGCTTTGTTATACAAATTTTTTCATTATGAAAATCACTGTTAGCAATACCCAGAATAATGGAAAAAGTTGTTATGTGAGGTATACCCTGTAAAAAAAAAAGTTCATAATGCGGGGTATACCCTATATAGCAAAAAAGTATTCATTATGCAGGGCATTTCCAATGGCTCAAAAACACTTCATTATACAATTTTTGTTGTTATATGAAGTGTTTGTTATGCGGGGTACCACTGCATTTCTTTTTGAAGTTGAATAATGGTAGCAATGTGTAGTATGACGTTCACTCAAAATAATGAATGCTAGTGTCATCATGCAACAGGTAGGACAGTCAAAGAAAATAGCAGAGGCACTATTTTCGTTTGAGGAGTACAAGGTTGTTTTTGAAGTGGTATTTGAGAATGTTATCCTGGCTTAAAACCCCTTGACTTGTACCTCTGGGGGAATCTTAAAGGATATGGTGTACTGTAGAAAATCAGCTACACTTGAGGTACTTTGGGAAGAAATTGAAACAGCATGCACTATGATACAAGTGGACATTTAGGTCAATGTTGCTCAAGCCATAGTTCATCATAATCAGAAGTGTCTGGATGCTGATGGTAACCACTTTGAGCACCTCTTGTAACGCAGAAGTCAAACATGACCTGTATTCATATTTTGCTATTGATAGATATTGAGTGTACAATTTTAATACAGTTTTTTCCTTCCTTAAAATGTGTATACATTTTTGGCACCCTCTGTAGGCAAAACTGTCAGTGCAATGGCCCATCTGAGTTTACACATCACATCACTTCATGCTTCAGTTTGAGTTGAGTTGGAGTGCTTCTCTGAAAACAAAAATGACACTGTCAATCTATGGTTGTAAACAGATTTTCCCCCAGTGTAATCTGTCTCCTGACATTATACTTGGGCCAGAGAGATACATATACATTTTTATCATCAGCTCCTTCAGGTTGACTAGATTGGTATATCTCATCTGTGAAAAAATGAAGCTGCACTGAGGAATAGGTCTTGCTGTGAGAGATAATGGTTGAAGTCCAGTAGTAAATTACAACTAGAGTATGCTCATGAAATCAATGTAATTTATGAAGGAGTTAATTCACCAAATCCCCAGTGATTCAATGGGGCTACTCTAGTTAGGGTCTACTGCTGGATTTGAGCTAAAGATTTAGGATTGGGGCCAAAATGAAATTCAGATAAAATGACTCGAGATTCACAGCCAACATAACATTTGAACTAGAGATTCCGTGCTTTTGGTTATTTTGTTTTGCCACCATAACCCTTCTGGCCCACACTAGAAAAATCAGCAACATGGTTTTGCACATCCAGCAGTTGCTTTAACTGTCAGGCAGAACTTGAGAGTTGGGTGGGTGGAAAATAGTTTACTGAAAAGCAGAGCGTCTAGCAGTGAGTCATTCAGGGTCAGGCGAATGAGTTCTCTGAAAGAAGCCATGTTGAGGTTTATTGCTGCACAGAGCGCTGCAACAAGCATTCTGCTTTAGCAAACAGAAAGGCAGACTTCAAATGACTGTGACAATGATACAGAGCTGATGGATCAAGCTGTGTATTTATTTCTTCCACACGTGCTCATTGCCAGGCACTGCTTTCCTTTGCATTACCTTCCAGACTGCCTATTTAAGAAAGCCTCTTCTCTCTCTCTTTCTTTGGTCTCTCCCTACATACATGAGCATGCATGGTAAAAGGGAGCACACACCCTTCCTAATTGCTGTTGGAGGCTGTGCTGCATAACAGCTGCGGCAGCAACTGTTCCAGCTAATTGCTTCCAGCTACAAAAAGAACAAACAATCGCTACGGGAAGATGCTTTACCAGTGAAATATTAATGCATCTTTCAGCCATTACAGTCTATTTGAAGCTGTTTGCCAACACCATGGAAAGATTCAGGAAAAGGAACCTTCTGATTTCTAGTAGTATTCACCAAGAAATATCAATGGAATGTCTTTTGCCAGTTGTTGAAATAGGCGGTGGACTTAACACCCCTATTTCTAGCTTCAATGGGCCCTAGAAGCAGTACTAAACTCACACAGAAATTTCCACATTGGCTTGTGATAGGCAGAAAACTGAAGAGGAGAGTTTCGTGACACATTAAAGAATGAAGCTCAAACTTTGTGGTTACAACTGATTTTTCAAGCAGTGTTCAACCAAATGCATGGACACTTTGCTAAAGAGTAGAGGGGTCTCTTACACTGCTACCATTGCACACTTACGTTTTTCTAACAAGATTCTGGGTCATCAACTATTATAGGCTTTTGAAGGTTAGAAACATGAAAATGAAATGAGTTCTGGATTTCATTACACCTTATTCTACAATAAATCTCTTATTTTTTAACTAGTGATAACAGCAGTCCAGAAATGAAAACAATAAAGCTTCCTGACATTTAAAGAACTTTCAATATGTTGCAATCAGAAAACTTCATCCTAAAAGGTAATAGTCATTGTAGGTTTCAGCAGAAGCAATGAATCTTGTAGCAACTTAAAACATTGTTGGTTTGTAAAAAACTTATGGACTGGTCACCTCTGTTACAGAACTTGAATAAGGTTACTAGTTTCAAACTACATCTTCCAGTACTCCCCGGCTACTGCAATCATGGCATGCTGGCTATGGATGCTAAGAGTTGTCATCCAAAAGTAACTTTTTCAAACTGTGTTTTACCAGATGCTGTAGGTAGGTCATGTGTGAATGGAGTCAGACCAAAAATGGTGAGGTCAGAGTGGAATATGATGGAGGGTTTGAGTTTGCGTTGCAAAGCAGTAACATTTCTTGGCCAAAATCCTGTTGAAACTTCAGGGGCATGAAAGGAATCACCTGTGAGTGTGCCAGGCGTGTAACTGGGCTCATGGCCTGCATGTGCCTAACATTTCATCAGCCATGGCAATTTACATCACTGCACTTCATTGTGCATAAAAGTAGAAGTTTTTGGCCATTGTTTCTGATTTTTCACATTGACCAATATGTGTAATATTTCTATAATCTGTAATAATAACTGTTCTTCTTTTTTGAAGACCATCTCCATAAATTTCAGATTCACCACTATATAATCTATAATTTCTTCTAGGAAGAGAGGCAAGCTCGCAGAGCAAAAGAGCAAGAGCAAGATTTGGTAGCTGAGACAGGAGGAGGTGGGAAGAGAATAAGTGTATTAGTGGGTGGATAGGTGTAAGTGTGTACGTGCATATGGGTGTCCTTGCCCAGCCATGCACCTACCTCTTCCAGGGCAACCATGCTGTGAGACTAAAGGAGAAACCTCCTGCTTGAGAATATTAAGAATGTCCAGGAGGTTGGAAAGAAAAATACTTCCATTTGCATGTGCAAAATAATGCCATTTTCCATTTCATTACATCTACATGCTCAGGCTAATTTTTCCTACGTGGTTTTGCATGTATAGTACTGTATTGGAAAATTGTTTGTGAGCCATTTCCTAGTGGATTACAAGCTGCATGTAAACAGGCCAAATAAAGTAAGCAACTCAGATACAACTGAGATCTGTAAGTATTGACCTGGAGCTTCATCATAGGAGCATGCAGCACAGAAAAGACAAGCTAAAAGTGGAATCCTGAATATATATATATGCAAATATATGAAGTGTATCATTTTAGTTACACAGAACCTCCCTCTTTTTTTTTTGTTTAGGCATCAGTAGATGCTTGGTTTCAGATTTATTAGCATGGTGTACAGAATATAAATGTAATTTTGTTTTTTCAGGTAAGAATGAAACATTTCTAATGTTATGAGTTTTTGTGAATTTATTTGCATTGCACACAAAATTCCAGAAAAACCTTGTATTCTATGGATATCAGTAATGTGATATCCTTCACTGATGGACATTCAAAGTGCCTTTTGGACATCAAACCCAAAAACTGTCAAATTTGTCTGAGGTTTACTAAAGTAGCTTCTCTGGCAGTATGGTCAACTTCAGGAGTTCTCAAATCTTTTAAGCCGGGGGCCGGGTCACGCTCCCTCAGACAGCTTTGGGGACCGGACTGCCATTTTGCCCTTCCTCTACAACATGGCACTTTCTGGTGTGATGGAGGCAGTGGGGTGGGCACAGAAAATGGTGCCATGGGCCACATCTGGGTCACAGACTGCAGGTTGAGAATCGCTGGTTGTCTCTATTACCATATAAGGTTTGGAACTACTGGGGAATGGATTTTATTCCCATTACTTCATAGTGCCCTAAAAGAGGAGGCTTTCAGCATGTGCTGGACCTGAGAGAAGTAAACTCATACCACTTCTCAATGAGAAAACTGGTTTGCTATGACAGACCTCAAAGATGCTTACAGTTGTACCTCGCTTAAAGAGCATAATGCATTCCACAGGATTGCTCTTTAAGTGAACTTGCTCTTTAAGCGAAACACCATTGTAAATGACCAATTGTGACTTCTAGTGGGGGGATTGTGAACCCTGATTTATTTGTTAAGCGAGTTTTTGGTTGGTTTTATTTGTTAAGTGAAGCGAAAATTCTGCTCTTTAAGCGAGTTACTCTTTAATCAAGGCGCTCTTTATGCGAGGTTTGACTGTATTTCCATATTACCAACTGTCAAGCTTTGGGCAACAAGATTTATGAGTTCAAAGCATTCTCTTTTGGTTTATCGACAGCACCCAAAGTCTTCACAAAGTGAAATCAGTTGCTGCATATCTCAGAATATGTGGTATAACTACTCCCATACATAGGTGACTGACTGAGCATGGCAAATTTGAAGGACAAGGCATAGAAGGATGTTGCTTTCACTTTACACGTTCTTGCAAGACACATTAACAACTGGAAAAGAGTTGACAATACATAGGAGCGATTCTGGATTCAAAAGCTGTGAGGCCTTATCTACCCAAAGACAGGATAGATAAACTTCTAGAATTGATGGAAGAAATTCAAAGCTGACATCTCAGTGATGGTATACATGACTCAGAAACTGTTAAGCCTAGTAGTATTTACTATGGGGATGATTCAACATGTTGTGAATACAGGAGTGTAGAGCTGCCCGAGGTGGAGAACTCTCCAAGGGCCCTTCACTGGGGAGACTCCAGATTTTGGGTTCCCTCTCACAGGCAAAGCCTTATTTTAAAAGTTCAACTGCCTGTCTGCCCTCAGAATACACTCTCCTTCACCTACACACCCTTCATGATGCTCCTGGATTGGGAAGTGGCACTCCTGCTCTAAGCAGGCAAGGTGGTAGCTTAAATAGGCACAAGGCTGGAATAACAGTCTTGTTTATGTTTTGCCAACTTCCCACACTAACACAGTCTCACACAGAGAGCAGAGTCCCAGAGGTGTCCCTGGGAAGATGTCTCTGGCCTGAAGTCTTGGGGTTACCTTCAAAGGCAGTGACATGTAGGAGATTCTCTTTCCCAGGCCAATGACTAGGGATACAGATGTCCATCCCTCTCTTCTTGATCTCCACGGAGACCTTATCAGTTCTTGAGAAAGAAATCCTTTCTTCCCATGCTGGGCCTTTGCAAAATTAAAGTCCTTAACTTGGCCTGCTCCACTCTGTAGAAATATTTACTCTTCAGCTTGATAGTCTAAACCCAAACATGGAAGATGTCTTTTTCCATTTATTGAAAGATAATATAAATCCATGTATAGATCAAAATGCAGATTAAAGCTATTAATCTAACTAAATGCTCTATCCCTAAATGACCTAGCATGACTCAGAGGGAGAGTCCCCTAATCTACACTACTTAACAAGCTACATTAAAAAAATAAGAGAATAACTTTCCTCACCTAAGAAAGCATTTCTGTTCAGTGGGCTGGATGCCCCCATGGATCTCTTCATGGATTCATGTCCTTGGTTCAAAGCAACATGGTGTGAGCCTTTTCAAGAGATGGCTGAAGAAGCTCCAAAAAGGTGGTTCTTTTATACGATTTTTGAGCTCTTCTAGAATGTTAGGTATGTAAGAATGTCTAACTATTTCTTTGATGTACTACATTCCCAGACCTAGATTGACGTACTTGAACAGATGTTTCTTTGATGTGCTGCATTCTCAGGTGTCTGGTGATGTCATTATCACGGTTCTCACATATGGCCAATGGGTGCATTACATCATGTGGTGACTTTCCTGTGTGAAAGTGAGTGATTCCCTTCCTCAGAAATGAAGGGAATTTAATGATGTAACCTCTGGGAAAATCCCTATTACACAAGTATGACCTGACTCACAGGTGTCTTAATGACTCCACATGACCACTTAGCAATCCCTGACATGTGTGACATAATGTTATCTAAAATGCCTAGCAGGTGTATTGGAATGTGACTGACATCAGTGTGCTTCCATTTTGAGTTAGCTATTCTCAAACTTACAAAGAAAATATTATATATAAATCCTAACATCTATTAAATGTAAATATGAATATGAATATAATGAAAACTGAAATATGACATTCATCCCTTATGTGATTATCATGATTTTCATGACACAACACACTCGGTTGAGAATGAGATCTCTCCAGGTATGGTACCTAATATCTTTCAACATACAGTTGGAGAAACAATTTAAAGAAACTAACTTTCAATCAAGAGAGATAAAATCTTTTGGTGGGCAAATGTCGCCAACTTGAACATGGGCTATCCATTCAAACGGTTCCACCCAAAATTATGACAGATGCCAATTTGTCATTCCGGGGAGCAAATTGTCAGAAGCAACAAATTCCTGCTCTGTGCTCCAAAAAAGAATGGCAACTACGTATAAACAAGCTAGAAAAGCTAGTTGCGTTAAAGGCATTCAAATGATAAGAAGCAAAGTAGTATAGTCAAAGCAATGGTATTTCCGGTGGCAATGTATGGTTGTGAGAGCTGGACCATTAGGAAAGCTGAGCGCAGAAGAATAGATGCCTTTGAGATGTGGTGTTGGAGGAGAGTTTTGAGAGTCCCCTGGACAGCAAGGAGAACAAATAGGTCAATCTTAAAAGAAATCAACCCTGACTGCTCCTTAGAAAGTCGAATAGTAAAGATGGAGCTAAAGTACTTTGGACATCAAATGAGAAGAGAGGATTCACTTGAGAAAGCCTTGATGCTGGGAAGGGTGGAGGGCAAAAGAAGAAGGGGTGGCCAAAAATGAGATGGCTAGATGGTATTGTAGACACAATGGGCACAAAGCTGAGCGAGTTGAGGAGGATGGTGGAGGACAGAAGTGCCTGGAGGACTTTGGTCCATGGGGTCACAAAGGGTGAGAATCGACTGTGCGACTGAACAACAACAAAGTAGTACAAGTCACTACAGACAACACCATCAGAATGTACTGTATCAACAAGGAAGCACATATTTCATGCCTCTTCTATACTTAATAATCTAACTTTGGAAATGATGTGTCTAATGTCATATCTTTCCAGTAGCCATTCTCGTAGGAGGGGAGGACAACCAGGATGGCCAGTCATACGAGCAGTTTAGGTGACCCGGACCCACAAATAGGAACTGGCACCAAGTATGCAGACACTGGGGTCAGCTCACAGTGGATATACTCACCAGCAACAACCAGAAATGCAAAGAATATTGTTCCTGGGTGGATCACAGAAAGGACTCACTCAGAGATGCATTTACAACTCAGTGGTCAAGGGGTCTCCTTTACCTCTTCTCCCTGATACTCTGGGTCTGTAGCCAGATACCTAACTTACTGGGGTAACTAGCCAACTGATATATAGCTCCACACATTCTCAATCTGGATCAGCATTGCAGGAAAGGGGAGATCTGGCTTGGAGCTACAATCTAGACCCATGGTGCCTACAGGGGGGCAATTTCATTTTTAAGGGGGACATTTTGAGCTTGTAGAGACCAAGTTAATAGCCTTTTAGGTTTCCTCCATGTGAATAGGGATACACTTTTTGAATAATAAGAATTATATGTCACAGGGGAGGGGCATCAGGATTTTAGAGATGCTGAGATGGGGCATGGTCAAAAAAGGTTGGGAAACACTGCTCTAGATCTTTCCCTCCTTTGATAACACATCACATTGGTAACTGTGTTTGCAATTTATTTTCAAAATGCCATTTATATATAGAGAAAGCCTTCTAAGCTAAAGACAGAAAAAGATGGCTGCAAACTCATATCTCTTCAAGCTGGGGTTTGCTGTCATTGACTTCTCAAAAATGTTGCTATTCTTACCAAGTACTCTTTCATGTTTTGGTGTTGTGCAGGAAACCATCACAGGAGATTGTCTCTCATGTTTTTCAAAAGCATACAATTGGATTTAAAATAACTACAGTTGAAGTGGAGAACCAGCTTGACACAGTGAATAGAACAGGAGTTGGAGAAGTTCCTTCTGGGAAACGCTGTGTTGTATCATTTAATTGTAATGTTCCTCTTGTATTAATTTTACCTGAATGTAAATCTAGTACCTACTTAGCTATGTAGCAAATTGGGCAATATTAGAAAGTCCACTGCATCTCAGCCTAACCTGCCTTGTGGTCTTGTCCATCAGGAAAGATAAAAACAATCTCCTGTATGGTATTTTGTTTGCTTGTTCTAGAAAACTAGAATGCTAATGATTTTTTTAAACAATATATGAATAATCCTAACTAGACTTTCTTATTCTTATTTTAGAAAAATTATATATGCAGTATTAGTTTTCCAAATGGAATAATTGTCAACGTATTTTTAAGCAGTATTTAAGTGCCTTGTTTTGGTTTATTTATTACTTGGTTTTTATCACATCTCTTTCCACCTCTCTCCCTTTTTTCCTCTAACCCACATTTTCTATTATCTCCATTAATATGATGGTCTTCCCCCTCTGACACACTTCTAATGTTGATGGGGGAGGCTGTAAGATAGGTCAAGCTGAGGAACAGTTATTGGCCTTAGGTCATCTTTTGACCTTCATAGCTCCATGAGTTTATGGACCCAGATCTCACAAGTAACTCAGGGTTTAAGATTGGAGGTAGAGTATTGTCTGCTCTATCCAGTCTTCTGGACAAGGAGCATTGACTGTTAATATCTTAGTCATAAACCTATTTTTCTCCCCCACCAACTCTCTCTGTCATCCAAGCCTGGCCCCTGACAATCTGGGGCTTGAAGTTTGATGTGGTCTCTTCCAATCCCACCAGGTACTTCAGTGTTTTTAAAAACAACGTAACAATTTGTATTTGTATTTAGACTTGTATCCTGCTCTATTCGCTGAAGCGACTCAGAGCGGCTAACATGACATAGGTAACATACATTACAGCATTACGGTCTCAAATATAAATGTAACAACATGGTATAAATATAACACATAATGCAACACAATTAGTACAATCAATAAATCATAATCCACCAGGGCGGATCGGAGGGGCTCTCTTGTTGTGCCATCGGCTAGGGAGGCTCACCTCGCTAGTACCAGGAAGAGGGCCTTCTCTGTGTTCGCCCCGGTCCTCTGGAACCTCCTTCCAACTGAGCTGCGCACACAGACAGAGCTCCTGTCCTTCCGGAAGAGCTTAAAGACCTGGCTGGCAGGACATGTGTGGGGTTCCAGGGATGTGGGCTCCCATGTGGGGTGGTTAGTCTAGGGATATTACCCCTCTGACAACACCCCCAGATATTGTTTTAGTTCATACTTTTAACTTTTTATTGATGTGTTTTAATTTGGGCTGTAAGCCGCCCAGAGTCGGGCTTCCCCGATTGGGGCGGGTTAGCAAGTGTGAGGTATAAATAAATAAATAAATAAATAAATAAAAAATAAAAATACAATGCAGTCGGGATACAATCCCTATAACAATATACCATTTAAAAGTCAGCTCCCTCCTGCTGAGAAGAGCTATTACCAATACTAGCACAGATATACAACACAAAAGCAAAAAATTATACAATACTAGCACAAAAAATACAATAAAGTCAGGAGAGTCAAGAGAGTCCTTATCCCAGCAGAGGGGGGTAGCTGTGGAACAGCTGTGACAATGGCGATCTTTGATCAACCGGCCAGTCCACGCAGTTGCCTCCAATTCCTGGCCCAACTGGCCAGGGAGAATCCATCAGCAGACGCGGAGCGGCGAAGATGAAATAGCTGCAGCAGGTCTGCACAATTTCCCTTCTTTAGTATTTTCTTCGTCTAAAGACTCGGCCCAAATCCTGAAAACCAAGAGGTAAAGATGTGAGGGCCTGCTTCAGTTCCCCAAATGGCAACCACAGGATACTTCTGTTAAGGTATGGTTGTATCATTTAGTTGTAATGTTCCTCTTTTTTAAATTTTACCTGAATATATAATCAAATCTCCTTGGAATGAGACCAGACAAGTGCCATTTTTTGGCCATTCACATTCTGTGAACAGAAGCCTATTTGCTCTTGCAGGTATTATCCCCCAAAAAGGGAATACAGTATTCAGAAGCTAATGACAATCCAAAAATAGCAACATGAGACAATAATGCTGGCAGCATAAAGCAAATGTTGGCACAAATTGGACAGTAGTGGTGTTAATTTTTGTTTTGTTATGCTTTAATTAAAACTACCAAAGTGATTTCCCACTGTAAATTTTGCCATTTGCCTGAGTTTTACTTTTGAAGATTAGCAAATGGTGTCTAATGGAAAATCTTGATGATAGGGAAAGCATTTTATTGTCAGAATGGGGGTTCTTCTCTCCTTCTTTAAAAATGAGCCTCAAATCTCAGCTGCCTTTGTATCTGGAGAGATTTCCCTTTTTCTAGCATCCAAAACTGTAAAAATGTGAATTCCAACAATGTTTTATGAATAATTAAAACCAGCCAGTTAAACATACTAGCTTCAGATTAAGCTTTTAAAAGTACAATACCAGATTTCCCTTCTTGTTGGTGGAAGGGTCAGGGAGATATCAACTTTCAGGTAAGAGAATTAATTTGATTTGCAAATATAACTCTCCCCCTGCCACTATATCTGCTGGATCCCACGGTGTGCCTGTATTTCTTTCTAAATTGCTGTTGTGACTCTTCGGTGGATTAAATTAGAATAAAACAAACCAATGTGTAAACAATGTTTTACACTGTTTTCAAATCACTTCTTTTTGTTTCAGAGGGATTCCAGATGTTTTGGACTATAATCTGCATCATCCTTCACCACTGACTGACCTGCATGATGGAACCGCTACTCAATATTTTTGAAGAAGGCATAAGTAAAAAGGCTTCCAGGCTCATCAGAATTATTGGTATCCATCTAGCTCGGCATTCTCATTAATGACTGACAGAAAGTTCTTTGGATATGTTCCTAGTATTGTGACTGTGTTCCCAGCCTTAGCTAGAGATGTTGAGACTAAACTTGAGGCCTCCTGAATACACAGTTCATCCTTTTCCAGTGAGCCATGCTGTTCCTACAACTGGTTTAATTACTATGGTGGAATCCTTTAACTGCTGGGCTGTCAACATTTTGACTGGAAAAACAGACTCTGGCTAAGTGCTCTGACTGAGATGAAGCAGCAAAATGTACACATACCACTTAGCAAAGACCTAAATTCTGTTGCTATTCCCAGCTAGTGTAGAACGAATCAATGGAATTTACATAAGTTTTGATTTAACCATGTATCAACAAAGGCTGAGACTACATTGTCTATCACTACAGTGTGGTTTCATGTGAAGCCTTTCTTCCATTTCAGTTCACTGTGAGTGACTGCATAGGACAGTGGTGCCCAAACTTTTTCTGCTGCGGGCCGGTCCTGCCCCCAACAGCTCCTGCTGCTGACCATTTCGATGGCGGTGGCGGAGATCGCACTTTGTCCCCGCTGCTCCGAGTAGCCACTGGCTCGGTCCCCTCGCTCCAGCAGCCTTTGGGGACATGGATCGCTGCCTTGGGAAATTTTTTGGAGACTTCCCCACTTCAAAATCCACAGTGCTAGGAGAGCCCCTTGGCGCACCCAAGGGGCTCTCTGGGACAAAGCACAATCGCCACTGCTGCCGTCACTGACAACAGGCAGTGGGGGCGGGGGGGGGCAGTCCAGAGAGGGCCTGGGTTCTCAGCCCAGGCGGGACTAATGAGATGCATGGGCCTAATTGGGGCCACAGGCAATAGTTTGGGCACAGCTGGCATAGGAAATAAAGATTGATTCAGAGTCCTTGTCCAGACTAGGATATGGTGTGATCTGCATTTCAGCTCACAGTCCTTTCCTTCCTTCCTCCCTCCCTCTGCCAGTCCTTTTAATATTCATTGTCAAGCCACTTGGTTTACAAAGGGCTGGACAATGGTAAGGAAAAGGTGGCAGCTTTCTAAAGACCTTCATAATATAAACAAATACAGTAAAACCCCAGTTTATGATTGTGGTCTATTCCAACAGCTTTGGTCAGAAACTGGATCAATCCTAAACTGAAGCACATTTCCCCATAGGAATGCATTGAAAATTAAAAAAACATTCCCGACCTCCCAAAAAAATCCAACCCCCCCAAAAAATGCAGGATGCTACCTTTCCCTACCTCGCCTGGGATCTGCTGTTTCTTTCTCAGGGAAAGCATTGGGTGATGAAGAGGAGCGGGTTTTCTGGCCACTGGGGCACATCCATGGCTCACCCACTGAAGATGCCACAGCCGAGTGAGGCAAACCACTTGCCTTTCCCCCTTTCTTTGCCCAGGTCGGTGCTGCAAGGGGGGGAGAGCCGAACGCAGTGGGTGACCTTGCCTTGCACATTCACGGCACCTCTTTTAGAGCTGTTTCTAAGACATGGGATTTAAAAGACATCCCGTGCTTTAGTGATGGCTCCAGAAGAGGCGCTGTGAATGCGCAAGGCAAGGTTGCCCACTGTGATTGGTTCTTCCCCATCTCACCACACTGACCCAGGCACGGAAGGGGGGAGAGGTGATTGATCACAGTGGGCGACCTTGTCTTGCACGTTCACAGCACCTCTTCTGGAGCTGTCACTAAGGTACAGGGTTTAAACAATCCTGCTCTTTAGTGACAGATCTAGAAGAGGCGCGTGAATGTGCAAGGCAAGGTCGCCAGTGTGATCGTGCCACCCACAGAATCCAAAATGGCTGTGGGTGATCTTAAATACCCCACAGCCATTTTGGACTCTGAGGAATTCCTGGTTGTAAGGTGAAAAAACATATCCTGGCATGTCATTTCTTCTGAATTTGCCTTTGTAAACCACAGCAAACATAAACCAGGGCAGTTATAAGCCAGGATTTTACTGTACATACCGTAGAAACATATAGTGGAACCTCATATAATGAATGCCTCCTAAAGCGAAAAAATTGCATAACAAAAAGAAATCGAAAAACATGGCGCTTCACATAACAAAAAATTTCACTATGTAAAAATCGTGTTCCCTGTGGGGAAAACTTGTATAATGAAAATTTTCACTACGCAAATTAGCATCCCTGTTGGGAAACTCGCATAATGAAAATTTCTATGGAAAAAATTCACTTAGCAAAAAAAAAAAAAGTTATATGAGTTTTTCCACAGGGATGCTAATTAACATAGTGAAAATTTTCATTATACAAGTTTTCCCCACAGGGAGCACTACTTTCACATAGTGAAAATTTTCATTATTACAGCCTTGTGAAATGATTTTTTATTATTATTATAGTACAGTACAAGGTTATACTGTACATAGTTTTCTTTATTCCATCGGGGTTTCTATTTCATAGCAATTTTTGTGTGCAGAAGTGGTTTAGTACTAAACTATCAATGTAATGACTAGTGCTAACCTTGCTTATTTTTAACAAAATGAGGATGATTTGGTACCAAGTCCTCTAAGAAATTATACCTGGAGCACCCAGATATTTAAGCTCTGAGTGAGATCACACCTGCAGAGAAGCATTGACCAAACTGAAATCTTTTTCCACCATAGCCCCCACCCTCTGGAATGAATTTTCCAGCAGAGAAAAGAGCTTCTCTTTCATTGTTAGCTTTCCATAAGCCTTTGAAGACTTACATCTTCAAACAGGCTTTCCCTAGCTAATAACATTATTGTATTTGGATTCTAAAATGATTTGCCCTGAAGTCGTGCCATTTGCTGCTATTGCTGTTTTTCTTATTGTTTTCATTATGCTGTGCAAAAGCCTTGCATTTTGTGCAAAATACATTTGTATGCAAAAACCATTTTTGTGTTTTTCACAAAACTGCACAAGCATTGTATTAATCATGCATAACCGGGGGAGGGGGGGATCTTACTTTTTAAAAATTCCTACTTGCAACAAAGCAATAAGCAAAATTTTACACTCTTGTTCTAGATCTGAGAGCCAGTGTAGTGTGATGGATTGAGAGACAGATTAAGATTTAGGAGACCTGGGTTCAAATTCCTGCTTCTTGATGGAAACTCATCGGGGGGGGGGATACCTTTCTCTCATTAAAGCAAAAGTAGCATGATGGCACAGAACAAAATGAGGTGAAGAAGCCCAGCCACAATTTTCTCCATCTGTGACAATCTTTTTCTTTGCTTCCGCTTTTACCCCATTGGGTGTCAAGGGAGATGCAAGGTTCTTGTTTTGGCACTTCTAGTGGTGTCCACTGGTGTTATTTGGTGTTCTTGTAATATTTCTCTGATGTTATCGCTTTACCTTCCTTTGGGTCTGCCTCGTGGTCTTTGTCCTTCTCCTCTTTCCACATATGCCTTGTAAGGTATGGAATTCTAAGACATTCTCTCCAAATGGGCAAACCACTCTATTTATTGTCTCCTTATGTAGTGCAAGATTGGTTCTGTTCCAATTCTTTCCCTTACAACCTCATTTCTGATTTTGTCCCTTCTAGTCACTCCAGCAAACAGTAAAAAATAGTGAAAATTCAGGTAATGAACAATTTGCTCCCTTCTCACAACTTCTTAAATATGACTTAGTCTGCCTAATGTTAGTGCCAGGCTTTGGAAAAGGTGGATTTGCTATGATAAGTGGACAGTAAGGATAGAATTTCCTTTGGAAACCTATATACATTCTCAGGTCAATATAGACTTTTTCAATCCCTCATAAAATGAGCTGTACTCTGTGAATGTACAAGAGGCTTTATCGGAGGGGTGGTTGCATAGGCTTTGGGCTTGCATTTTGTTTCAAAAAAGCTTATATTTAACTTTTCAGGTCAAGCGCCCTTTTGCAAAAGGCTATTTGGCAGTGTGATACTAGAGAACATATATTTCAGCTACACTTGTCAGATTGGATTATTTCTAAAGGCCACAAATATTGCTGCTGGAAGTAGTGCTCTGTAAACAGAGTTTACTGAAGCTCTGTGCAACATACATAAAGGCATTTTAGCACATTAAACCTAAATAAGTGCCCAGAGAATTGGTTAGAAAGCAGATTTCTTTTTTTTAAAAAAAATATTTTACGAAGTCTGGGTTTATCTAAGTCAGCATGCTGTGCCTACTCTACAAGGTCAGTTTGTGCCAAAGGTGGGAAAGAACTCAACAGAACATATTTCCAATGCAATGCCCTGGAGCAAGAAAGAATGGAGAATATAACAATTGGGCTGGCGCTTTAAGCAATAGCAATTAGGCTTATGTACCACTCCGCAGCGCTTAGTGCACTCTCTGGGTGGCTCACAAGTTAATTAGTATTTAGCCCTCAACACTCTGGATACTCATTTTACCAGCCTCAGAAGGATGGAAGGTCAAGTCAACTTGATCCCTAGTCAGGATCACAACCTTTGGCTGCAGTACAGCAGTTTATCCACCAGGGCTTTTGCATTTAATGGCCTTCCACCCTGTTTATGCCTCTGTCGGAACTCGGCCTGGGGTGCACAAAAAGCGCCTCCTCAAAGATTGTGATAATTTTGAAACACAATCAGGCGTACCCCGTGTGACAGCCACCCTGTGTTGCCTGCTAATCTTTCTCACACCGGGTCAGGCGAAAGGAACTGCAGAATGGGCTCACCAAAAGCTGGCTTCATTTTGGCAGTATCACAACTAGCCTGGACATGGGAAAAGACAATAATTTGGCCTGTGGAGTTTCCACCGAATCATGAGGGTGAGAATCCATTAAATGCAGTAGTTCCATCCCTAATAGCCACCCTGTGGGGTCCCGGTGAGCTCTTCTCCAAAACTTGGGAAATTGCCGTCCTGGTCTATAACTCTTGGAAGTGATCATGCTGGCTGTGGTGGTGTTTCTGGGAACTGTGATCCCAGTACTATTTTTTCCAAGCTCTCTTCAAGAGTATGCTAAATTGCATTAGTGCTTCAAGCTGCTGTACACTTTGATAGGCAACTGATGGGGAGAATGACCTACAAGTCCAGATCCACTTGATCTACTAACAGGGACTGCGGCGGCTCAAGTGGTTAAAACACTGAACTCAAAACTGGAAGGTCGGCATTTGATTCCCGAGTACTGCACGATGGAGTGAGCTCCTGTCTCTATCCCAGCTCCTGCCAGCCTAGCAGTTTAAAAGCAAGACATTGCGAATAGATAAATAGGTACCACTTCGATGGGTAGATAAACAGTGTTCCATGCACTCCGGTGCTGAGGCATGCCTGCCAAATGTCCATGGAAACATTTGCAGATGCAGACAGTGCTGGCTCTTTGGCTATAAGCAGAGATGAGCACTGAACCCTAGAGTCAAATATGACTGGCTTTCGAACAAGGGTGACCTGTACCTTTACTAAGTGTCTTTGAAATGTTCTCATCTCCAGCTCATCCTGTTCTGTGCAATTTTATGCAGATAAATTCTGTATAATTTGCAGAAGCCTCCATTTAAAAATCTCTTCTTTCTCTTGTGCTGCAGGTGAAACACCTCGTGAGGGGCAGTGTTTTCTCAATAAACTGTCTCAAGAAGAATAAGTAATGCTGCAAATTTTTCACACTCCTAGAATAGAAATAAGGTTCATCTAGTGTTCTGGGCAGCTTTTAACCATGGAATGAAGGAAACATGGTCTTGAGCTTTGCTGCAGCTGACCCGCTTCCCCTTTACTGACATCTGTCCCTGTATGCTTTGTGTTATGTCCTGGCTTACTCTGTTCTCCACAACAGGTATAGATAAATTATTTTCAACTGCATGCTGTTTCGGTAGATGATGCAAAGAATATCAACACCGTCGTGTAACTTTTCTCATCATTGAAGATATACAGATTTTAGCCTTGTCTTCAAGCCTGACTATGCATGAAAATTAACCAGAGTCGTTTAATCATGAATATTTATGGCCAGCCATAATCCTGAATTTAACTGTAAAATTTAACGATATGCTAGCTTCTTGACCAATAATTCATGCTGATGCCAGCTCAATGATGCATTTTAATTGGTCTGAAATAATTTGCAATGTGTACATTATCAGAAGGGATGGGTTTGGGAGCAGAAGGGCAGGGGAAGGACTGGAAAGTATTTTGACACTGATTATGAAAGTAAGGTAAATTTGAAGATATGGATATAAATGTGTTTATAAAGATAATGTTAAAGGTCATGCTTGCTCAGAAGTCAGTTGTATTCGACTCTAAGATTCAGTGCTCATCTCCGTTTGCAGCCAAAGAGACAGTGCTATCTCCATCTGCAGATGTTTCTGTGGACATGCAACCAGCATGACTAGACACAGAACACTGTTTACCTTCCCACCAAGATGGTATCTATTTATCTACTTGCAATTTCTTGATTTCAAACTGCTAAGTTGGCAGGAGCTGGGAGAGCGATGGGAGCTCACTCCATCATGTAGCAGTTGGGTCTCAAACTGCTGACCTGCCATCCTTCATGATGTTCAGCATCTTAACCACTAAGCCACTACAGTCTCTCTGTATTTGTAGGACCCCTCTATTAATAGGAAAACCTACCCGCCCCAGCTAAGGTTGCTGAAATATGGCTCAGTTTTTTCAGCAGACAAAGGTATGTGCAGAAATCCATGCAAACTATGGTTCATCTCCCACACACCCAATGATATTCACAATACAATTTTTATGCCTGTGTGTACCTTTATATATATATATATATATATATATATATATATATATATATATATATATATATATATATATATATATATATATATATATATATATATATATATATATATATATATATATATATATATATATATATATATATATATATATATAGTAATGCTTTCATGCTAGTTACTAATTCTATTTTTATTTGGGTTTTTTTTTTTAATCAAGTGCCCGTGGCCAATATTCTGTTTGAAGCAGAAGGGCAACTGCATAAAGGTTCTTTTGCTTCAGCTAACCACAGGCTGCGTGATGGATCATGCAGCTGGTTGTACAAATGGTCTCACAACCAGTGCAAGGATAAGCATCCAAAATGGAGGCTGCTGAAGCTGGAGGAACACTTATGCAACCCCCGATCTGTAATCACACAACTCAACAAGAGAGTAACCTGTATTTTTATTTTTAGACAACCAGGTCCTTGCAGTTGGGAACTGAATTTTCCACATAAAAAGGATAGTTTGTGCTACTATTCGACTCCCAAAGTGTAATTCAATTTTTTTTTCTATTTTCCTGTGCATGTGCAGCACCCTTTTGTTACAGGGTGTTAAGCAATTTTAGGCAGCCACTGCAGTCCTTGGAATGAGGATGTGTCAGACATTCAGGTGTTTTTGCTGCATGTAAATGATAAAGCAAGCTTTAGTAATTTGCAAAGGGGCACAAGTGTTCTTCCAAAACAAAGGGTTCACTTGGAGCTCTCACTAACAGTGTCTGAAATTCATTCTGAATTCAAGTTGAAGCATTGTAATGTGAGAATACCATCATCTAAAATAGATCAGCTCAGCCAGTGATGCCAACCCTTTTAGAGACTGAGTTTCCAAACTGCAACCCAAAACCCACCCTGCCTCTCCCTCCCTCCATCTGCTACCTGACTCACCCCATACCTTCTCTTGTCTCTGCCCCCACCTCCTGGGTGGGATTTCAGCCTATGGGGCATGTGGTGAGCCTCCCCTCTCGCCTCTCCATTGGTGAAGGGAGAAGGGTGTGTGGGAAAGCAATGCTGCCATTGGTGCTGGTGGCCCAGGACAGGGTGTGGCTTGTTCGGAGAGGCCTGCTGCATGTAGAGAAGTTTTCTGTGCTGGGGTGACAGCGCACATGCCCACAGAGAGGGCTCTGAGTGCCCCCTCTGGCACACGTACCATAGGTTCACCACTACTGAGTTAGGTTGTAAAATATATATAGCTACATCTCTTGTGGGAGGAAATGCATACCCTCTGCAAACTTCTTTTGGGGGGAGGGGTTTGGAAGCAGGATCAATATATAACAAAGCTATGACCATGTTTGCCTAGCAGATACACACTCTATAGACTCCATTTTGAAAAATCTTGCACCAGCAATAGCATTGTGGTGCTTTGCTTGGATGAGGTTGTCTCGCATCCCAGATGAGTCCAGATCAAAAACCACCTATTTGACAGGGAAGGCATTTTCAACACAACTACACGTGATATGCAGAATTTCCATAAGAAGCGAAACATGGCTATGAAGATATGTTTTTGACCATGCTATCAGCAAAACAATTCAAATTATATTGGAGGAAGGCATAGTTTCATACTCTTCCAGATTGTTATCCATTTGGAATATACCCCAGCCCTCTATATCCTCTCAATATTTCTGTCAAACTCAACCAGCAGAAATACTCCCTCAGGCTGCAACTTCAAAGATACATTTTTTTAAAACTTGCTGCACAACATCCTTCGATTATACACAGGAACATTTCTGGTTCCCTTTCTACTGATGTGGAGAAAGAGCACTACAGACAGATGGGCCCTCTCTATTGCAGAGGACAGATATGCCATGGAATTTTCATCCCTACCCATTATGGGTCTTCTCAGGCCCACAGCAACAGCTCAGGAATTATGGTAAATAAACCATCTCTCTACAAATGGATGCCATAGAACCAGTATGACCATTAAGCATCCAAGAGGGTTTCTATTCCTGTTATTTTACTGTCCTCAAAAAGTATGTTGTCCTCAAACCCATTTTGGACTTATGGGATGTGAACGTCTATGTTCAGAACATGAAAGTTCAGGATGGTACCCCTTGATGTCATCTTGCCACTTTTCAAAAGAGGATCCTGGTTCTCTGTCACAGCCTAAAAAGATGATATTTCCACATTTTGATCTTACCCAAACATCATTGTGTCTTTTGTTTCTCCCTGGGAAATATGATTTTTTTTTCCAGTTCAAATCCCTCCTTTTCAGTCTTGCTGCAGCATCCAGTATATGTCTTCACAAAGTATATGGCACTTAGGTTGCTTACCTCTCTTTACAAGGTACCATGATGTTATTTTATATAGACAATTGGTTAATAATTGCTCCTATGGGGAAAAAAAGGCTCATTATGATGTCTCCTTTTCACTCTGTCTTCTTTAGGATCCTAGGTAAAGAGTCAAACAGGAAGAACCAAAATTAAATGCCACAACCAAGATAACCTACATTGGAGCTATTTTTAATTCTTGAAAAGCAAGGGAATACTTAGCAGCAGAAAGGAAAGGAAAGATTTGCTCCATACTTAGCATGTTCACCCCAGGTGCATAGGTTACATCTCACCTAGCTAAGAGATTATTAGGCTTATGACTTCATTGGCTTTGTGTGTCCCACATGCCCGCCTCAAAATGAGGTTTCTCCAATCGAGGTTTCTGTCAAACTTCAACAGCATGAAGAACAGCCAGTGCAAATCCCTGTTTGTAACACCAGAGACTAGTCAACAACTTCAGTGGTGCAGAGAGAAGTCTTTCATTGGAAAGGATGTTCAGACCCCTCAAACCTTCAGTCCAGTTGTCAATGGCTGCAAGTCACACTTTTGGTTACACACTACCTTGTGCATCAGATAAATGTCATTTGGTCAGAAGAAAAACAATATCTACACATCAATGAATTAGAGCTCCTAGCAGTACACAAAGTATTCAGGGTATTTGAACCTGTGATTACAGGTCACATGGTACAAGTTTTTTGTTGTCATTCAGTCGCAGTGTCAATTCTAACCCTTTACAACCCCATAGACCATTGCACGCCAGGCACCTCTATCCTTTACCATCGTCCTCAACGTGCCCAACTCTGTGCCCATTGCAATTGAATCATCTCTTATTTGATGTCCAAAGTGCTTTAGCTTCATCTTCACTATTTGACCTTCCCAGGAGCAGTCAGGGTTGATTTCTTTTAAGATTGACCTATTCGTTCTCCTAGCTGTCCAGGGTATTCTCAAGACTCTCCTCCAACACCACATTTCAAAGGCGTTATTCTTCTGTGCTCAGCTTCCCTTATGGTCCAACTTTCAAAACCATACATTACTACCGGAAATACCATTGCTTTGACTATGTGGACTTTTGTTTGCAAGGTGATGTCTCTACTTTTAACTATGTTTGCCAGATTTCCCATAGCTTGTCTCCCAAGAATTAGTCACCTTTTTATTTTTATTATTTTAAATTATTTTTTATTATTAATAGTACCACTGTATTATATACACCATCACGCCAGAACACATTCCATGAGGCTACTGTGGCTTGCAGTAAATCTGTAAGAGTGGAGTCTTCAGTGTCACATTTACCTAATAGCAATATACTTCTCAGGAGACCAGAATTGTCTCACAGGCTCCCTCAATCATTAGCCTTACAGAACCCATGAAGATGAACTAGCCAACTCTATATGTATCTGAGAATCTGTGACAGGTAGAGCTACCTTGCAATAGATCTATTTGCAACTGAGCAAAATGAACAATACAGAGTATATTGTTTCAGACTGGGCTGAGGCCACAACTCACACGGGGATGCCTTCATGGGAAGGTGGAAACAATACCTTGTTTATGCTTTTCCTCCAATACCATTAATACACCATGTTGTCACTAGACTGCTCAGGAAAAGAGCAAACACAATACTAATATTGCCTTGGTGGACCAGGAAGCAAAGATTTTCATTGCTAATGAGCATGACAAACTGTACTTTATGTCTCTCCTTGTCACCAAACCTCCTAACTCAAGCAGGAGTGGCAATTCAGCACCCAGATCTCTGCAAGCTGAATCTAGTGCCCTGGAGGACACTTCAAGGGCAAGGGCAAAACTAACCAGCTCTGTTTATATTACTATAAGTGGCAGAGACTTATCATCTTCGTTGGGTCAATTGGGAAACAAACTCACAAAACACCTCTAATAATTGTGCTACATTTGAAAGAATCAGGTCTGTCATTATCCTTGATCAAAATATACCTTTTGGCAATTGTACCACATCAACCTGAGCGGTCAACCTGAGCCGTCAACCTGAGCCGTCAACCTGAGCGGTCATGAATGTTGAAAAATGTCTAATGAGATTTAAAAAATGGACCCCCTGATTTGCATCCACAATGGTCTCTTGTCATTATTCTCAGCCAACTCATGCAACTGCCTATAGTCACTGTTTTCATACATTAAAAACCTTTCTTAGTGGCCATAACATTGGGACAGCTGCCCTTCATTGTGATCCACTTTTCCTGCAATTCTACAATAACAAGGTTGTTCTGTTCGCCAATTTTCCATTTATATTTGAAGTTCTGATGAAGTTCCATTTGAAATAACCTATTACTCTGCTATCCTTCTACCCTACACCATCATTGTTTATGGAAAAGGCCTTACACTTACTTAATGTACAACAAACCGTCCTGTTCTGTAGATTAATGTCTTACTGAGGAGAAAAAGTGCTTCTTTTTATCTGAACTTGCACATACCATTTAGGAAGGTAAGGCAAAATAGTTCTACAGTGCATTTTGACTGGCTGTACAAATAGCTATGTATCTGTAAGCACACAAAGTCTCTGAGATACAAAGATGGTTTGCCTTATAAAAGTGTGGCTAAAGAAGCAGAATGTTTTATAATATACTTATTGTTGGAAATTATAAAAGCCAGTGCGTTTGCATTGATAAATGTCTTTGAATCATGTATACATTACTGTAGAGGGAGGCTAGTAGGTTCTGCTTTCTCTCCAGAAATATATTCAAGGTTTTCATTAAAAGCTGTTTCTGTTAATGGGCTCTCAAAGAATGAATCAAATTGCACACACTGTAAATGAAGTTTAAACATGTTAATTCCAACAGTTTAACAAGATCTGACATGCCTCCATCCCTGTGCAATATGCAATTTTCTGGAAGCTAGAGAGCTGGTATAATAGATATTTTAGCTGTGCATGCCATTTTGCTATTAAATTAGAATACGATTACCTCCCGCAGCCAAAAGACTACTCTTGAGTCCCAAGTAATATGACTTTATTTTGCAAACAGACGAAGCCAACTTTATTAGATAGCAATGACTTGGAAGGCAAGAGCTCTTCATTAACATTTTAGCATCTTGCCTCTTCAGTTTTATTATATCTAATCAAACTATGAGTTTGATGGCATTCTGCAGACGTTTTTCTAAACCACCTCACTTTTATGCTAGCTCAGCTTCTACATGCCTTTTAAGCACAGTGGCTGTGCATCCTTACTTGTTGCCGTTCTGAAATATACATGCAGTAATACCTCGGCTAACGATTACATCAGATAACGACGTTTTAGCATTTAATTTGGCATAATATTTTTAATAGTGTAGTCTGTTGCATGAGACATGGCAGTCGTTTCTTGTGGAAACATCTTGTGGATTCTTGGCTGGGGTGAAACTTGAACTCAGTGCCTTTTTAGCCCACAGTCAGTGTTAAGGTCTCTTTTGTAGCTAAGCACTGCCAACTTCAGATTTCAGGAGAGTAGGGATATTGCTCAAAATGTCCTCAGTCAGGCCCTCTTTAGGTCTGACACCTGCTTGCTTCCAGCAGCCATTTGCTTGCTTTTTTTTCTCTGAGTCCTGTTTGCATAGCTGTCTAGAGGGTAAAAGCTAGGTCTATGGTGGCCAACTTTGGCACTCCAGGTGTTCTTGAACTTCAACTCTCAGAAGCCCTGATCAACAGATGTGTGCTTACTTAGGCTTCTGAGAATTGAAGTCCAAGAACACCTGGAATGCCAAGGTTAGCCAATACTGAGCTAGGTAGTCAAGAACAAACTACTATCCTATTCATCATGCTAAAAAAAGAGGTGAATAGACTCTAACAGTAATGGAGAAGCAGCAGGCTGGAAAGCTCTCCAAGTGCTGGCAGTGGCCCCTGTTAGGAAATGGGCCTTGACAGGCCACCAACAAGGGCCACCCCATCATTATGGTGCCCCTACTTTAGGGAAAGAGTGCTAGCCTCTTCCTAGCTGGTTTCTCATACAGTATATTTTATACTGTCTCCTGTAGCTGCATGGAACAACTCACCTTGTTAGCTGGAAGGCTGGCAAGTCAGCAGTTCGAGACCTGGGTACTGCATGAGGGTTTGAGTGCCTGTCTCTGTCCCAGCTCTTGGGGACATGAAAGGAGCCTCATTCAGGCATGGAGATTCTCCAGCATAAATTCAGGCATGGAGATTCTCCAACAAACAATCCTTTCAACCCAGAATAATTTCTGACATGAAATTGTGGTGGTGGTGGTCGTGATGTAACAACAGATTACAGTCTCCTGTAACTGCAGGAATGACAGATCACAGAAATGTCACATTCCAACATCATATTTAGAAAAATACCCATATACAGTAGCTTATTTATAATGTTGCAACTACATGCAAGACTTCCTCTCCCCACCCACCACCCACCCAAAGCAAAGAAACGGATGCTATTTGGAGAGAACAATTCTCCAAAGGGTTGTTTCCACGAGAGAAAGTAATGTTGTGTATTTGATGAAAATAGAAGGCAGCAACATCTTTCTTTGGGGAATGGTTGCTTCCCTCATGCTCTGCTTTAGAGACTATAATAAGCACTGATACTTTTCTTACAGCAAAACACAGAATGAAAGGTCCCATAATTACTGGAAATATCTCTTGATGTGGCAGGGGCAGGCCATTTGCACTGATATGTTTCCAGTTGTTAAAAAGAAATAATTGAAAAGGCCAATCATTCATACATGCTCACTGTAGGTACATATGGAATTGTTTTAATTAATAGCAGTATTTTCCCCCTTGAGCTAAATAAATTACACTGTGATGAAGACCCTGACACCCACACGTGAGATGCATGATCTCATTATATGATGATCCTTATGACTTGCACGTAACATTCACTGTTTTTCTTTCATCCACCTGCCTTTCTTGATCAATTGTTTCTCATCATTCTCCAAAGATGAAAGGAAAATATGAAGCACATGCATCACTAATGGGTTCTTCCAATTTGAAGAATGAATAGCATGTGCTGCTCTGTTGCTACATGTGCTTTTTTAAAATAAAATACCTGTTCTCCTACCTGGAGGCCACCTTTTTTAAGGTAGGAAAAGAAAAAGCTGTTAAGCACTAAATATTGTCCATCTAGCCTGGCGGTCTTATTGCTAATTGCCACAGCTCTCGAGCATTTCAGAATGGGGTAATTCCGAGCTCTCCCTGGAGAAGGTGGGGCATGACCTGAGGATCAGGTGCATGCAAAGCAACTGCTCAACTACTGAAATACCTGAATCTACCATCTGCTGCTCAGCCTTATGAATTCATGATCCTCTAGGGCAGTGATGGGGAACCTTGGCTCTCCAGGTGTTCTTGGACTTCAATTCCCAGAAGCCCAAGTCAGTACTCCTGCTGATCAGGGTGGGAATTGAAGTTCCAGAACACCTGGAGTGCCAAGGTTCACCATCACTGCTCTACGGAAAGGACCCAGAACCCTCAGCTTCATTGTTTGTGCCCTAGGCTCCCCTACTCTGTGCTAGGTTGTGGAAAGAAAGACATACCTAATGAGGTTTTCCAAGCTAAGGGTTCTGATTGTTTTTGATTTCTGGCAACATGAGTGCAGGGCCGTAGCCAGGATTCTAGATGTGGGTGGTGTGAGTGTCCATGGGACTATAGGAGGCTATCTTCCATCGAGTGATATCAGTGGCCTGCTCAGCCTGGTACTGTCAACACCACAGTCTGAAGCCACTTTCCAGCATTTTGGAAAGGAATATTTTGCAAGGATACTTGAAGATGCTGAAGGCTAAGCATGTGACCTTTTGCATGCAAATAATGAGCATTTTTCTGTAGCTGGTCAAAGACTCTTCCCTTCTAGAGGGATCTAAGGGCATTAGGGATGTAATGGGTACAAGCCTTTCTTCTCAGTCCCGTTATCTTGAGGCATCTTGCTGCAGTTTATTACAACAGAACAGAAAGCAATTGGTTTGATAGTTTTGTGCACCATTTCCTCAAATGCATGCATTTTTTTAAAAAATGGCACAATAGAGCATTGCATGAAAACATGCATAGAAGAGCAAAACTTGAAGTGTAATTATGTTCTGATTCCCAGAGTAGCAACAGCAATTACTCTTCTATGCTGCCCCCATAGCACTTAATGCACTCTCTGGGTGGTTCATTAGCATGCCCCCCCCATATGCTGGGTCCTCTTTTTACCAGCATCAGAAGGATGGAAGGTTGAGTCCACCTTGATCCCTGTCAGGATCAAACTCACAGCCTTTTGGCTTCAATGCAGCAGTTTAACCAGCGGCCCAGATTGGCTCTTAGAGTCGTTTGGGAAACATGAATTTGCTAGCTTCAAATGAAAGTGCAAACCAAACAATTTCCCCCTCTTTCTAATGGAGAAGCATTGAAAGTGTGGGAGTGTGAAGATGAGATATTTAAGCATGTTTCAATTTCCTTATATCTATGGCAGTGTAGATGTTTTTTCTAATAGAAACTGCACTATGTCCTGGTGAAATAGCACCCACAAAATTGTGCTTCCAAGCTGAACATAGAGAAATGCTTGTTTCTTGTTGTTTCCAAGAATGTTGATCCTTCAGACCTCTGAGGCTGAGCAATGAGACTAGCTAATTTAACTCATGTGATCTCCCAATTTTCAGTTACAAAACAAAAGCAGGCTAATTTGCAAAATGAATACAGTACTATGGCAATTTTTTCTAAGAATAAACAGACCATCTTTCACCTCTTCAGGGAGCTCTGTTTTAAATGATGTGCTAGCCGTTTTATCTAATTCAGCCTCAAGGATCTTATACTTACTTTTGGAGAGTCAGCACATGTCAGTTTCCCTGCAGCCTCGTTTATCCATCCTGAAGGCTCATTACTTGACCATAGAAGAATAACTCTTTATGATGTTGGCTTTTCAACCTGCTAGTTGGTAAATTTGTATATTTAACATCCAGAAAGCATCAATTTGAGCAATGCAGTCATCAATGAGTGCCTATACTTAACCTAAACTTTTAGTGGGCTTGTGTTTCACATGTTGTTGGAGGTTTTCTATACAACCTAATATGTCTATAATTGGAATCACTGGGAGAAACTTTTCTGATCTAGGATAATGGTTTGTATTCATCACTAACCAATTGTTCTTTCCCACCACTGAATTCAAAGAGAGCCTTGCCTCTCTCTCTGATCTGTGTTCTGTCCCTCTCCTTCATCAGTTATTATTGCTGTTGATTTGTTCGGTTGGTTACTAGAATGTGTGCATTAAAGAAAGTAGCAAGTAAAGAAAGTGGTTTTTATTCTTTTTCCTACAAATGTATCACAGTGAGTTATTGAGACTTTGAATGCCATTTAATGAGAGTTGTGGACACTGGAAGACTTACAACTTTTCTCCTCCGTGGGGCTCTGTACTTCCTTCTACTGCACAGCTAAAAAGAATTTTATCAAAAATTCCAAACTATGTAGTGGCTTTATGGACCAAAAACCAGAGAAACATGTTGTTTCATAGCCAGCCACCAGATGCACGTCACAATCCCTGCAAAGGTATGCTAGCTTTTTAGCTGTCTATCTAAAAAGGTTGCCATGAGGAGATTGAGCAGATGCTGGCAGATGATGCCACCAGCTGGAGAAAGGTTGCAAAGGAAGAAATAGAAGCATTAGAAAAGAATGAGACCTGAACACTGACTGAGCTACCACCAGATAAGAAAGCCATCAGATGTTCAAGATGAAACAAAGTACAGATGGAGAAGTAGACCTATAAGGTTAGCCTGGTTGTCAAAGGTCCCTACAGTAATGCAGTGAAGATTTTGATGGAACCAATGCTCTTTTTGTTAAGCACAGCACAATAAGAATGCTCCTGAGTGTGGCAGCCTCCAGAAATATGCAATTCATGCACCTAGATGTCAAGATTGCTTTTCTACATGGAGAGATTGCAAAGGAGCTGCATATGGAACAGCCGCTGAGCTTCATCAACCATAAACATCCTGATTTTGTATGCCAAATGGAGAAATGTCTGTATGGACAAAAACAAGTTGCTTAGGTCTTGGATGAGAAAAATTGCTCAAGCAAGGTGATACAGATCAGTGCTTGTTCCCACGAGCAAAAATAGACATTTAACTTTCTTGCCTATATAGGTGACCTAATTGTAGGTTTTCAAAGAGAACAAGAGCAGAAAGAGATTATATATCATCTCTAAACAAAGAGGTAGAAATCAAAGAGTTGGGGGATTCTACACATTATTTGGGCATTACAAACTGAAAGGGAGGCAGATGGGTCATATTTGCTGAATCAAAAACAATAGGTTGTTGAGCTTCTAGAGACATTAGGTCTATAAGGTGCCTGCAGTATTACAACATGCATGCAAACAGATTTTCTGGGGGATGGGAAGGGATGAAAGTGAACCTCTTCCAAACAATAGTAAGTACAGAACAGCTAAAGGAAAGTTTATGTAACTTGCACTAAGAGACCAGACATAGCTACCATTGTAGAAATAATGAGCAGAAAAGTTAGTTCGCCAATACATGGTGATTGGACAGTTGTCAAAAGGGTAGCTAGATATTTGAAAGGGGCCATGGACTTCAAGTTAATACTACTAGCTAATGAAGATTCAGGGCTTTTAGAACAGTGATAGCCAACCTTGGCACTCCAGGTGTCCATGGATTTCAATTTCCAGAAGCCTAAGTCAACACAGCTACTGAACAAGGCTTCTGGGAATTGAAGTTCAAGAACACCTGGATTGCCAAGGTTGGACATCACTGTTTTAGGGTAACTGATGCAAGCTAGGATGATTATAACACAGATCATAAGTCCACCAGTGGTTTCTTGTTCATGTACAGTGATGGTCCTATCTCATGGAATAGTCACAAACAGAATCTGAATTCATTGCTGCAGCAGAAGTATGCAGAGAACTGCTATGGTTAGAGAGGCTGTTGAATGACTTTAGGATAGAGGAAGAAATGTTGATTCAACCATGAAAAGATGAATGCATGCACCAAACACAGTGTGATATACCATTTGGTGCATGACTTGACCACAAATTGCATCATCAATGCTGCTGTCCTACCACAGAGAGGAGAGCAGACATCCTGTCCAAGCCTCTTTCAAGAGAACATTTCCAGAACATGTGAAACAAGATGTGACTTCAAGAAAGTGGTCACAGGTGAGTTTGAGAATGGGTGTTGGAGTTTTATTACAACTTCATGTGCTGCTTGTAATTAGAGTGACTTGGAAGGACTTTTCTTGAGCTGGGATCACTGTCTATTCAGCACTAAACAACCATTCCTCCCCAACTTTGGATTCAAGCAAAGCCCCACCTCTCCCTCTCTCTGCTCTGTATTCTTTCTCTTTTTTTCAGGTAGTATGAATTAATTTGTTGCTCTTGGTCCATTTGTTTGGTTTCTAGCATACGTGCAGTACAGAAATCAGCATAATACATCTTTAATTCCAAGTAACAGTAAGTAAATATTTATTTCATTTTATTTTTCTCCTACAGATTCTCAGAGTGAATTATTGAGACTCTGAGTGCCAGTTAATGAGAAAGGAGTGGATTCTGAGAGGCGTGTGGGTCTTTTCCTCCGTGGGTCTCTATATTTCTGCTGTCCAGCTAAAGGGAGTTTTACCAGAAATCCAAAACATGATTGTCAGATTCTTCTGCCACTCCTTTGTGTCCCTTCTTTTAAAAAAAGAAAAAGAAAATCCAATCAAGCTTTTGTTTGATCGTCAGGAATGTATTGTTATGGAGAATAAAACAAATAAATTCACTGATTTCATCAGAGTTCAGAAGCTAAGCTAGGATCAGGCCTAGGAAGATGGTGTGGGACAAAGGTGCTTGGTGGGCAATGGTCCATAGGGTCACAAAGGGTCGGAACTGACTCTGCGACTGAACAACAACTGCCAATCAGGGTTTACAATACTAAGCTAAAAGAACCAATGGACTGTCATCACACAAGGCTGCTCCCTCTGTTTTCAAGCCGCCTTCTCTGAGATCCTTCAACAGGAAGCGCCAGGGGACTGATCTGTACTTTCCCACATTGCAATTGCCATTAAAGTGTTCACAGGACTCAAGTAGAGCTGGATTAGTTTTCTCTAGTGTGAAAGGGAAGAAAACTACATTTGCTTGACATATTTTAGCACCACTGCTGTCTTGCCCAACCTCTGTGAAGTGTACTCCTGGTTTGGCAGCAGGCTAGAATTTTTGCAAACCCAAGATAAGGAGATTTGATGTGGCAGTGCTTGTTTTCAGTTCCACCCGGATCGCTTTGCTGCTGCTCAAAAAGGAAAAGCAGTTTCTCTAGCCAACCCCCACCCCTCTTCTTCTTCTTTTTGTTAACACCTCAAGGCTCATTTTATCTTTGCAAAACAATACAAGCTTGATATCAGCAACGTCAAAGCAAATTAATTCCCCAAATATTTTCTAATTTTGAGCAAACACAAAACACATTTGGAGAGGGGGAAACGTTTGCTGAGAATGCATCAAGGACTAACATTTATGTCTGCCAAACGGGATGTGCAGTTGCCATAGCAGCAATCAATCTACTAAATAACTAGCAACATAAACTGATTCAAAGGCAAAAGACTGATTTAGGTCAGGCAATAACACTCCATGAAAAGAGCAACTTTTTTTCTCTCTCTCTATCCTTCCGTGACTTGTGACGGTTGTGCCTGCTTTTATGAAGGCACTTGAAATGCATATGGGGAGGGTTGCCTGCCTGCTTGAGGCCCGAGTGTGAGACTGAAGAGCTCTTCAGCAGAGATTGAAGAACCAAACCCTCTCCAGATGGATGTGTGGCACTTCCAACGTAGCCTCAAACAAAGGCACTGTGGATGGGAGAAAGCACTGTGAATAGCTTGATGCTAATGAAAATACCTGCCAATGTCAGTACCTCAGGAACACCAACTGTTGAAAGAGAGAAGGTTGGCTTCATCGGCAAATGGGCTCTGGCAGTGTAGTCATCAGACTATGAGTCTAGGGCTCTGGAGACCTGGGTTCAAATTCTCACCTGGGTCAGTCATTCTTTCTCAGCTGACCCTACTTTACAGGACGGTTGTGAGAACAAAGTGGAGACAAAACAGCCATGTTTGGGGGTAGGGTGGGGAATAAGGATATCAATATAGCACACAAATTCATAAGCAGATGGCTGCATGCTATAGAACAGGGGAGCCCAAACTTTTTGGGCTGTGGGCTGGTCACGTGGTTCAGCGGGCCAGTCATGTGGTTCCTCCCACTGGAAGTGGAAGTAAAACACACCTTGCAATCTGATTTGCAACAAGATGAGATATATATTTTAGGTTGCCATTTTCTCTGCTTAAACCGGGGGTGCCCAAACTATGGCCCATGGGCTGGATCTGGCCCCTGACACCAATGCATCTGGCCACGCCACCCTGGCCACTCCTGGAAGCAGAAGTAAAACACACCCATATGGGCACATTTTATTTCTGCTTCAAGGAGCGGGAAAGGTGGCATGGGCCAGATAAATTGAAGTCAGGGGCCGGATTCAGCTCATGGACTGTAGTTTGGGCACCTCTGCTATAGGATGTTATAAGGGCTGGTTTACAGACAGGTGCATCAGCTAGTCAGCAAGCTCACCACCAAAGAGCATGCAGGCTTGGATTGCATGGACTAGAACCACATAAATGTATGATTCCTAGCAATCTAAGATTACCATAATCCATCAACTCATACATGTTTCTGCATGAATGATGGTGATAGAATAACATGTGTGCCTCAGTGTATTATCCCTTCTAGTAGATGAGCAGGTAGTGTTGAGGGTTGTTGGGTTTTTTTTAGATATCAAGCTTTGGTGATGTTTAGTTTCAAATGGCCAATGGGTTTCTTTTAAACATGGATTCAATCACATTTTGAGCCTGCTGGAAAGTAGAGGTGGATTAATCTGTCAGCTTTTCATTCTCTAACATTTCTTTTCTTTAAAAAAAATGAAGTTTTTTCCATCCTATCTGCAAAGACATTTGGAAATGTTGGTAAATTCTATTTTAAAAAAAACCAAATAAAATGTTCCCCAGGCATACTGATTGGGTTGAATTTCCATCAACACTTCAGAAGAAAATATTGGCAACCTTGATTGGTCAGTCTACAATAGAAACGGTCATGCTAGAGGTCCAGAAGGTCTTGCCCAGTGGTGGGCTGCCAAAAAAATTACTACCACACTATGGGCGGAGCCAACATCATGACATGATGGGCAGAACCAATGTCATGATGTCATGGGTGAAACCAACATCATGGGCAGAGCCAAAGTAAAAAAACCCCATAAAAATAAGTACACATAAAAATACAAATTAAATAGACTTAAAAATACACATAAAATACACATTAAAAATAAATACACATTAAATAGACATAAAACACAAAATATAAATTAAATGCACATAAAACACATACAAATACAAATTAAAAATTATCCATCCATCCCCCCACCTGGCATCTGTATCTGTATTTGTATCTGTTTTTATCGGTTTTATCTGTTTTATTGTTTTAATTGTTTTAAATTTTTATGAATTATTATGAACTTTTAAGGTTTTATATATTGTTATGACCATTACCTATGACGGTAATGTATGCTGTAAGCCGCCCAGAGTCGGGTCTTCCTGATTGGGGCGGGATACTAAATGCGAACAATAAATAAATAAATAAATAAAAAATAAATACACGTTAGTAAAGGTAAAGGTTTCCCTTGCTCGAAAGCCAGTCGTACCTGACTCTAGGGGTCAGTGCTCATATCTGTTTCAAAGCCGAAGAGCCAGCGCTGTCTGCTTCTGCAGACATTTCAATGGTCATGTGGCAGGCATGACTAGACACCAGAGTGCACAGAACACTGTTACTTTCCCACCAAAGTGGTCCCTATTTATCTACTTGCATTTTCTTGCTTTTGAATTGCTAGTATTGGCAGGAGCTGGGACAAAGATAAATACACATTAAATAGACATAAAAACACATAAAAATACAAATTAAATACACATAAAAATACACATTAAAATAAATACTCATTAAATACATATTAAAATATACCCACCCACCCCACACCCAAAGGCGAGTCATTTACCCTGTTGAGCAGGCTGTAGGGAGTTTCAGGCTAGCAGCTGCTCATCGTCCTCCCCACTTGGGAGCCTCAGCAGCAGCCACCAGTTCCTCCGTAGCTCTGCGCTGCCACACTCCAAGCAACAAATGGCTGCTTGGCTTGGCAGGCAGAGGGCTGTAGGTGCGCATGCTGCCAAGCACTTGGTGCACATGTGCAGTGGGGGAACCGGCGAAAAGGTAAGCCCCCAACATGGTTCCCCCCAAAAGCCACTACCAGTTCTCCGGGACGCTGGGAAAAGCTGCTACCAGTTCTGGTGAACTGGTGCAAACTGGCTGCTGCCCATCACTGGGTCTGCCCTCATCCAGTCTTGTGCCCACACCAAAACATTTCTGTGTAGCCATGTCGTTCTCAGATTTTTCTTCTTTTTGACTTTCCTCTCTTACACCTTCCATCTTATGTTTCTCTCCCTTTCAACTGTTTTCTCACAAGCAGACTCTTTCTGCCAGGTTTTTTTCTATCACACAATTGCACACTTTTAGCATGGCCAGCTTAGAAGCCTGATGGCTAGAAATTATGTGGCCTCCACCAGGCCCAATACTGCAAATCCTCAATGCTTCTAAAGGTAAAGGTAAAGGTCACCCTTGCTCGAAAGCCCATCATAATCAACTCTAGGGTTTGATGCTCATCTCTGTTTATCGCCAAAGAGCCAGTGCTGTCTGTGTCTGCAGACATTTCCATGGACATGTGGCAGGCACGACTAAACACCGGAGTGCACAGAACGCTGTTTACCTTCCCACCAAGGTAGTACCTATTTATCTACTTGCAGTTTCTTGCTTTTGAACTGCTAAGTTGGCAGGAGCTGGGACTGAGACAGGCGCTCACTCCATCATACAGTACTCAGGTCTCGAACTGCTGACCTGCCAACCTTCCAGTCATCAAGTTCACTGTCTTAACCTCTAATCCACCATAGTTCCATCCTCAAAACTTTTACACACAGGTAAACATTAGACCTATCTGGCACAGAGTCACCACTTTCTCCCAGGAGTAGGAGAGCAGGTGCCAAAAGAAGAATATGTAGCACAAGCCTCTGAAACTGCTGGTCTCTACAGGACAACCTCATCACAGCCTATATCACCATCTCCATGCACCATGGCCCAACAACTCACATTCATTGCACCAATCTTCCTGTCCCACAGCCAGGACAATGTGGCTGAGGAGAATAACACTAGGAAGCCCTGCCTTGGGGAAGTGAATCTTTCTGTAGAGAAGACCCAGCCATGGTACAGTTAACACCAGGAACTTAATCAATTTAGTATGTCCCAAGGAGATTCCTCAATGAGTCTCCCACTCCCTACCCAACAAAATGTGGAACATGAACAATTTTTTCTGAGGCAGGTGAGTGGAAATTGCACACTGCAAATCTGGAGATCCCTATATAATTCTCTGAAACCTGATTAAGACTGAGTTGTGTGTGTCAAGTCACATCCAGTTATTGGTGACTAATAGGATTTTTGAGGTACATGAGATACCTGCCCTGTGGATTTCCATGGCTAAACAGTGATTAGAACCAAGTCTCCTGGGTCTTAATCTGTTACTGTATCCACTACACCATAGAAATTAGTTTAAATTAGCATGTGCTTTGTGGCAAGGGGCAAAGTCTGTTGTCCAAGTCTTCCTTTTTTGGTGATACATAAGTGGCCACCCTACCACTGAGTGCCATTTTGAAGATTCAGAAGTTTGACTGATATTCTGTAAGAGTCATAAGTACTTGCTTTTATTTTACATTCACCTGTATGTTAGTGATGATCTTCTGTTAGGATTTGCCTAACACGCCCCTTCCCCCCATAAGAGTTTTTGTATTCTATTTGTCTTGTTTTTCCTTATTTCTCATCTTGTTTCCTTTGCTCTTATAGATGAAGAGTACGTAAGACAAAGAGTTTTCTCTTTAGGTCTGGATCAAATTCCTCCCTGAGAAGACAAAGTGGCTTAAAAATCTACACTAATCATATTTTGCTCTGTTGGGTTCTTAACATGTGCCCTGCTGCTGCTGTTGTGTCAAGTCATTTCCAACTTGTGATGACCAAAAAGCCATGCCATTAGCAGTCTTGCTCAGGTGTTGCAGCTTCCAGGCAGTGGTTCCTTTAGAGTAAATCCATCTTATTAATATGCCTCAGGTACATGCAAAACTTCCACAAGCTAGCTGTCTCCTTGTAAGAGGATTGCTGTTGACTTATTGGTGGTCAGAAAATGGGCAGGACCTGCAGTTTGTATGTAGACTGAGAACCGGTTGTATTCTGAAAAGGAAAACATTTCTACCTGGATGAATCCTGTCTGCATTCCCATCCCACCCTTTGTTCTTATCAATTTGCAAGACCTTGCTTTTGATTCCTGCATGGGACTTTATATACATATTTCATATTATGCACAATTTATTTAGATATGAGTGAAGGTCCCTGTAATTTATTTAGTTATATGTTGTCCCCGTTGACTAATGTGTATTTGTGTGTAATTTTTTAAACTGCACACATTTTTCACATGGATCAAAATTTGTAGGGATTTGGAGAGGAGAAAGGAACTTTATCTGCAACTGGAGTTGGATTGGTTTAAAGTCCTCCAGATAAATAATTGGAATAAGAAATTTCTTTTTGAAATGGGATCAGACAGGGAGCTTACAGAATTTGAAACATTGCTGGTCAAATTGAGAAAAGGAGACATAGGTTTAAAAGGGATAGTTAGTCAAATATATAAAATTTTAAATAAAGGAGGGAAGGTTCAACAAGTATTGAAAGATAGTTGGGAACAAGAACTGAACATAACAATTAATGAGAAGACTTGGGGGGAAATGTGGAGAAGACGTATTATGAGATCTATGTCGGTAAGAGTGAAGGAACATAATTATAAACTAATTTGGAGATGGTATAGAACCCCAGTAAAACTGCATCTAATGTACAAAGATGTGAGTGAGAAATGTTGGAGATGCAAAAAAGATAGAGGCACATATGAACACATGTGGTGGTCTTGTGAGGCTTTGAAGGATTTTTGGGGAAAAATAGAGGTTGAAATTAAAAACATATTGGATTTGCAGGTTGAACTGGGCCCAAATACAATTTTGTTAACTGAGATGGATAAATATAAAATGAGTGAGGATAAAAATGAATTGATGGCGATAATGTTATCAGCGGCCAGACAATGTATAGCTAGAAATTGGAAAAATAATGAAAACTTACAAAGAAGGAATTGGTATAATGAAATGTGGGATCTGGCACTCAACGAAAAGCTCACTTGGGAGATAAATTTTAAAAAGGGTAAAGTAACTGGTAACAACTTCTGGAGGACTTGGAAACCTTTTATTGATTATGTAACAGTAAAGAATCAGGGCATATCCCCTGTATTTGTGCAAAATGACTTTTGGAAAACATAAGTAAACATAAATCCCCGGACATTGTATATATCACAAGGGTGGTTTTAAAGATAAGAAGAAAAATTGAGATAGAGAATAACATATATTGGTTATGAGGTGATAGATGGAAATATAGTTTGGAGATTGATGTAGTAAATAGTGTTTTATAATGAGGTAATAATTTTTGATGGATGTTAACAATGTAGTATTGTTATATATGAGAGATTATACTTTCTTTTTTGAATTCTCTGTTTATATTCTTCAGTTATGTAATTCATTTTGTTTTATGTATGTGTCTTGTTTTGTATTACTTTATATACCCAATAAAAATTATAATAAAAAAAAAAAGAATGTGTGAACTGCCTGTTTTTATAGTATGTGTGAAGTTGAAATCTGTCTTCAAACATTACATAAGGGTTAACCACCCTAACGCCACCCCTTTTTTGTGATATGATTGTCACTGTGACTGCTAAATGGCAACAAGGTACAACACGATCCTTGTCATCACTGGGAATGCTTTAAACTGTTGTCCTTGACAACTGTTCATTTTATTTTATTATTATTATTTATTATTTAAACAAACTTTTATGCTACCCTCCTCAAAAAGACCCAGGGTGGCTAACACAACTCTCAACACCTAAAAACACAATAAAAACATAATATAAAATCAAGATTAAAAGATTAAAAAGCTAAAACAAGACACACAGAGAGAGAGGGATCAAATGAGCCAACAGACTGGGGAAATTGTCTGGTCCATACCCCACACATGCTCTGCCAGCCAGGTCTTGATTCATTTTTCCATAAACGGGATTGAAATGGGGATTGGCTACTGTCATTAGGCTAAATGTGGGGTATTGGGAGTGAGAAATTCACGGCCTTTGGCCTGCCACATGCCCACAGGGCCCTTGAAGAGTAGCCACAGGGATGTCTGTTTTCTGAACTCCTGTCTCTGGGGGTCAGAAAAATAGCCTGGCTCAAACAGCCTCTTCTCAGGAAACATAGTACCAGTCATGGTGGTGAAGGAACCACCACAGTAATTAACTTTCACCGGTGGTTTAGTGGGTAAGATGCTGAATTTCACAACCAGAAGGTTGGCAGGTCAGCAATTCAAGAACTGAGTGCTGCCCGACAGAGTGAGCTTTTGTCTCTGTCTCAGCTCCTGCCAACCTTGCAGTTCAAAAGCAAAAAATTGCAAGTAGATAAATAGGTATCCCTGAGTACCGAAGATACACCTGTGAACTGGCCCTCTGAAGTATCCTGATCTCTAATTGAAGGATAACTAAAATTCAGGATCCTATTGCCCTGGTGGATCTTGCTGGCTGAGAGATTCTGGTGCCTGCAGTCTTCAGACACACCTTTCCCAAAATCTAGGAGGCAAGTTTGGAAGAGTTGGGGGTACTGGGAATGGTACATCTTTTTAAAAAGGAACTTTGACTGATTCTATACACGGTAGGTTCACCACAGTTCCGGAACTGGAGGGTAATCTTTTTGCAAAGTACAGTAATGGGGAAGAGAGGCAGGCGAGAGACGACAAGCTGGTATACCATGTCACAGCTCCAACTCTGCATTTAAATGCACTTCAAGAACTGAGACATTATATCCTGGGGGGAAATAGTATAAGAGGGAAACGGCTGACACCTCTCTCCACCATACGGCATGCTGTCACTGAGATCCATCCTTCTCCTCTTTCCCAGAGCAAAGTACATCTTTAAACTAAGCAGATGTATAACTCTATTGGGAAGGAAAAGGCACTGTTTTGCTTGCCTCGTGCCCATTTACTCAAATACCTGCTGAATGACATATGGAGTTTTTGAACACATAACGGGGAAATATGCCTCAAAAGCATGTTTTCTAAGTTCTTCAAACAAAATTGGCTCAGCAACGTGGAGCAGCAAGGGTTCCAAGAATGCTGCTAAATTCTTCATTCTTGTTAACAGAGTCCTTGTTGTGATCAGATATCGCAGCAAGGCATTCTCAAACCCACCCTCCACCCACCTACCCTAGATTTTTCACCTTCATCCTTGAATGAATCAAGGAGCACTATTATTGCTCATCAAGGTCCCTTTAATGGGCACAAATTTCTTCACAAAAGTACTGTCCTTCCTTCCTTCCTTCCTTTCTGGGAAGCAAAGTGCAAACCCACACAGCTGGCCCAAAATAATTGGCTGGTGATTAAATCAAGTGTCAGACATCCTATTTACTGCTTCCAACCCTTATACTGTACATTAATTTCAAGAAAGCAGCAGCCAGCCACATCTTTGGAAGTTTTCATGATATTAATTAGCAATAGCAATTACACCACCAACCCATATTGTTTTGTGCCCTGCACATTGGATAATTATTTTACTGACCTCAAAAGGATAGAAGGCTGAGTCAACCTTTTGTCCATTGGGATCGAATTCACATGAGCAGTTTTGGTTGCAGTGCTGCAGCTTAACCACTGCATCAGGAGGGCTCTTATTTGCATTAACTATTAATTATATTATTTGTGCAATGCTTGTGGCTCAGTGGTTAAGGCACTGAACTTGATGACCGGAAGGTCAACAGTTCAAGACCCGAGCGCTGCATGACGGAGTGAGCTACTGTCTCTGTCCTAGCTCCTGCCTACCTAGCAGTTCAAAAGCAAGAAATTGCAAGTAGATACATAGGGAACACTTTGGTGTGAAGGTAAACAATGTTCCGTGCACTCCGGTGTCTAGTTATGCCTGCCACACATCCACGGAAACATCTGCAGATGCAGACAGTGCTGGCTCTTTGGCTATAAGCAGAGATGAGCACTGATCCCTAGAGTCAGATATGACTAGCTTTTGAGCAAGGGTGACCTTTACTTTTACCAATGCAATTTCTGCAAAAATCATTCATCTCATTCTCTTCTTTTATCAAGTGTGTCATAAAACACATTGTCTTCTCATGGTTGTGAGGTGAAGGATTTTGAACTACAGTACTTTATTTTCTTATGGGAGGATGACAGAAGAGAAGTTTACATAGGAATCATTGAATGGGGGTCTTTTTTTCTGGTTTCCATAATGCATGGCCAAGCTGCACAGCTGCTTCTCTGTCTAAAAAGCCCAGGTCATTGTTTCAGCCTTGCTGATGATATGCTGCTCTGCCTTACCTTCTCTTCTTCTGAAGTGGATGCAGTCGAGAAACTGGAGTGTTGTCTGGTCATAATAATGGAAGGTATGAGGGCTAATAGACTGTTGCTGTCTCCTGACAAGATGGAGGTCATGCCAGTTGAGCCCCTTCCTAGATAGGAGAGCCCTAACAACATTGATCCATGCAACGGTAATCTCAAGGATTGAATACTGTAGTGCACACTATGTGGAACTGATGAGGCTGATACAGAAGCTTCAACACGTCCACAATGTGGCAAACAGATTGATCATTGGCACTCCTAAATTTGGTTATATGTGCCTGATCCTAGCTCACCTGCACTGGTTAACTGTTATTTTCCATATAATGACCTCACTACCTGTCTGAGCAAATGTCTCAATTACCTGATTCAGTTCTTCCAGGCTTTATGTCTTCATTTGTCAACTCAGAGAGGCCAGAAAGGTACCCACACTGTGGAAAACATTGCCACAGGAGATACACCAGGAGATATGCCAGGCCACCTCCCTCTTAGCTTTAAAAAGCCTTCTGAAAACAGAGATGTTCAAGGAAGCATTTTTTGACATCCTTCCCCTCAGGAAATCATCCAGCCTCTTAGGTTTACCCTGCTACCTTAATGTCATATTGTTTCATTTATATTAGTGGGTGGATTTGTTTTACCTGTTCTGCTTGTTGCTCAGAGTAGTGAATTTTCACTAGATGGATCAGTTATAAGTTTAAATTTAAATAAATAAGGAAAATTTAAAGGAAAATCAGAATCAATGGCACACTGTTGGTGTTGATGTTGTGATATGTATGTGACTCTTTCAATTTAGTACTGCTAGCAAATACACAGCTGCTCATTTGCATTTGGTCAAAAGAAATGACGCAAGGACATAATGAAGATGACTCTGAAATAATTTAATATTGACTATATCAATGGGAAAGCTTCCACCCAAGACCAAAATATCAGAGAAGAAAGAAGAAAGTTGGAAAAATCATGGCTGCACAGAGGAAGAGACAAACAAGAAAGTTAGGATGGAATGTCTTGACAACCCAACAAGTCTAGAATCAAATAACATGCCAGGCCACCCCCAGTGTATCTTGTGTGCTTCTTTTGGGGAGGTGAATTGCCCATGGGCTCATCAAATTGCTGTTGCTCAACCTTAACTGCTCATTCAGCTATTTTTGTACTCTACAATAGACACATCCCAGGTGATCCATGCTTACCATATTTTTTGTTTGATTGATATAAAAATGTAGAAAGCAAAAATATATTTTCATTAGGTTTGTATTACTCTTTATAAGAAAAGAAACAAATACTCCAGTGTTCTTTGTTTAATTATAATTAAATCATTTGTTTGTCTGATACCACCTTTCCTGTTTTAAAATTAAGGGCAAGCCAGTACTATCAATATTCAAGATTTGAAGGGTACACTCATCACAGGGTTTAAACAAATGTGGGAATTTTTCTTAATTTCTAATTTCTCCTGCCTTTGGTTCATTCCTTCCCATTTTCACTTCAGTTTGCAAATCCATATAGTAATACCTCAGATAACATTAGTATCGAATAACACTAAAATCCCATAACATTAAGCAACCTTGGGGGAAGAATTGCATCGGATAACATTAAGATCCTATGGGATGCATCCGATAACAACCGCTAAAGCCTGTGTGGTTACAATGTATCTCTATGGATCCCATAGGATTTTAACATGCATCGGATAACACTAAAAATTGGATAACACCAAGACTTGTGGAACCAGGTTTTAGTGTTATCTGAGGTTTTACTGTATCTTTCTTTGTAATTTTCTCCATCAGTTTATATCCTTTTGCATTTTCCCATTTTGCAATTGTTTCTCAACCTTCTCTGGAGAACTATATCAATAAACAAAACAAAATAATGGTGATATCAAAAGACAATTGCATTCTAGTTTGCACACAGATTTGAGAAGGTGCAGATTTGGTCATTTTTTGTTAAACTGTGGATAGAATGAAATTATTTTCTTCACCTCTTTTCCTGTTCAGGTCTATACGTTATATACTAAGCCAACCCCATCAGTGCTAGAATCTACATCACCTATGTCATGCACTTCCTTCAAGGAAACTGAGGACAGCATACATGAGCTTATCAGAGAACAAGAAGTCAAGCAAAATGGAGATACAGGTACTGTATCAGGTAGATTGGTTTTGGGTTAACCTTAATTCAGAAATAAAGAAAAGACCATCCATCAAGAAAAGTAGATTTGGTTGAAACATTCATAGAAATATACAAGACTGGAACACAGTCAAGAAATAGATGAAAGTGAGAGCAAGGCACAGATTTATCTATGTTGTAATGAGTAATTGTCCTCTGCAGAGGACAGAGAGGCATATAATTAAATTGCTAGTACTTGTATGAATTTAGATGGAAAGAGAGAAACTTGTCAAAAATCATGAGATAAACCTTCTAAAAATAGAATAACTTGATATGATATGGCTGTAGATTTATGTACTGTTAGCATTAGGATGAGCTAGAATAGTCAAACCCACCTTTGTTAAAACAAAACCTGTTTTACTTGTTTTTGAAATATTTTTCAAAAATATTTTTAAAGATCTTTCCACCATCTGTGGTTTTTTTTTAAAACTAGTGATGAATATAAGGTTTGTTATTGTTCAATCCCACAGTTGATTCCAACCCTTTGCGACCCCATGGACCATTGCCCTCCAGGCACCCTTGTCCTCCACCATCCTCCTCAATCCACCCAGCTCTGTGTCCATTGTGTCTACAATACCATCAGATCATTTCATTTTTGACCACTCCTTCTTCTTTTGCCTTCCACCTTTCCCAGCATCAAGGCTTTCTCAAGTGAATCCTCTCTTCTCATTTGATGCCCAAAGTACTTTAGCTTTATATTTACTATTTGTCCTTCTAAGGAGCAGCCAGGGTTGATTTCTTCTAAGATTGACCTATTTGTTCTCCTCACTGTCCAGGGGACTCTCAAAACTCTCCTTCAACACCACATTTCAAAGGTGTCTGTTCTTCTTTGCTCAGCTTTCCTAATGGTCCATCTCTCATTACCACTGGGAATACTATTGCTTTCACTATGCAAATTTTTGTTTGCAATGTGATGTCTCTGCTTTTCACTATGTTCCCCAGTTTTCTCATTGCTTGTCTCCCAAGCATCCGTCACCATTTTATTTCATGGCTGCAATCACCATCTGCAGTGAGCTTTGATCCTAGGAAAGTAAAATCTGTCACTGCTTCTACTTCTTCCCCATCTATTTTCCAGGGACTGATAGGGCCTGTTGCCATTATCTTGGTTTTCTCGATGTTGAGTCTCAAGCCAGCTTTTGCACTCTCTTCTTTCAACCTAAGCAGAAGCTTCTTTAGATCTTCCTCACTTTCTGCCACTAGGGTAGTGTCATCTGCATATTTCGAATTGTTGATGTTTCTCCCAGCAATTTTGATTCCATGTTGTGATTCCTCCATCCCTACACTGTGCATTATGTGCTCTGTGTATAATTTGAATAAGCAGGGTGATACTATGCAGCCTTGTCTTACTCCTTTTCCTATTCCAAACCACTCTGTCATTCCGTATTCCGTTCTAAATGTTTCTTCTTGACTCATGTACAGATTTCTCATGAAGCATATAAGGTGTTCTGGTATTCCCATCTCTTTAATTATTTGCCACATTTTGTTGTGGTCCACACAATCAAAGGCCTTGGTGTAGTCAATGAAACAGAAGTAGCTTGTTTCTGATATTCCTTTGTTTTCTCCATAATCCAACATATGTTGGCAATGTGGTCTCTAGTCCCCTTGCCTCTTTGGAAACCAGCCTGCACTTCTGGTCGTTCTCTCTCCACATACGGCTGCAGTCTATCCTGTATTATCTAAAGCATAATCTTGCTAGCATGTGGGATGAGCACAATTGTTAATTTGAACATTCTTTGGCATTACCCTTTTTTGTGATTGGAACTTATACTGATCTTTTCCAGTCCTGTGGCCACTGTTTTTGTTTTCCAAATCTGCTGGCATATAGAAATACAATAATTTGATTCCGTCATATTTTAGGGCTTTGAAAAATTCAACTGGGGTACCATCATCTCCATTAGCTTTGTTGTTTGCAGTGCTTTTTAGGGCCTTTCTGATTTCACTCTCTAGGATGTCTGGCTCAAGTTCGATGTTCTCATCATTGTGATTATCAGGGGTGTTGATGTCTTTTTTGTATAGTTCCTCTGTGTACTCTTGCCATTTTTGTCCCTTATCATGGTCATTTTTGCTTTAAACATTCCCTTGATTTCCCCAATTTTTTTTGAAAAGATCTCTAGTCCTACCCCTTATGTTGTTTTCCTCTATTTCTCTGCACTGTTCATTTAGGTAGGTTTCCTTATCTCTCCTTGCTTTTCTTTGAAACTTTGTATTCAAGTGATTTATTTTTTTCCTTTCTCCTTTGCCTTTTCTGTTCCTTCTTTTCTCTGCTATATTAGGAGCCTCATCAGACAACCACTTTGCTTTCTTACACTTCTTTTCTTTTGGTATGGTTTTCCTTGCTGCCTCCTGTATGATGTCCCACATCTATGTCCATAATTATTCTTTTTTTTGGAATAGTAGCCATGTTAGTTTGTGGTTCAGGTATATCAGAAAACAAAACAAAACAAAATAAATAAAATAAAATAAAAAAAACTGTAGCACTTTAAAGACTAACTGCTATATTTTTATTGTTAGCTTTTGCGGATGAAAGCTAATGATAAAAATATAGCAGCTAGTCTTTAAAGTGCTACAGTGTTTTTTATTTTGTTTTGTTTATTTTATTTTGTTTTCTGATATGCCATAATTCTTCTGGCACCCTGTCCATCAATTTATTTATTTATTTATTTATTTTATTGAATTTATTACCCCGCCCCACTCGGGAGAACCCGACTCTGGGCGGCTTACATCGTCATAAAACAGAGGTAAAAGATAAAAACATGTAAAATCATGAAGTTTAAAGATTATCTAAAATCATTTAAGTTAAAAAACAGTACAAACTACACGCCAGTATCCCCCTGGTTCAGATCCAAAGTGACACTCCTTAAGTAAGCCACTTAGTATGGGAACCCGTGTTCCCTGGTCCCCAAATATGTCCTGCCAGCCAGGTTTTCAAGCCCTTCCGGAAGGGCAAGAGCTCCGTCTGCAGGCGCAGTTCGATGGGCAGGAGGTTCCAGAGGGTTGGGGCGGACACGGAGAAGGCCCTCCTCCTAGTGCTAGAGAGGTGTGCCTCTCTAGCTGATGGAACAACAAGGGAGCCTCTCCGATCCGCCCTGGTGGGCCGGACAGATGTTCTTGGGGTGACGCGGTCTCTTAGGTATCCTGGCCCACTACCATATAGGGCTTTAAAGGTAATAACCAGCACCTTGAATTGCACCCGGAGACATACTGGCAACCAGTGCAGCTCCCGGAGTAGCGGCGAAGCACGAGCATAACGCCCACACCCCGCCACTACCCGGGCCGCCGCATTTTGCACCAGCTGGAGTCTCCGGATGGTCATCAGGGGCAGCCCCATGTAGAGCGCATTACAGTAATCAAGTCTGGAGGTGACCAAGGCATGTGTGACCATGAGCAAGGAGTCCTGGTCCAGGAGGGGGCGTAACTGGCGTATTACACGAAGTTGTGCAAAAGCCCTCCTGGCCACGGCTGCCACCTGATCTTCGAACAGTAGTCGTGAGTCCAGGAGGACCCCCAGGTTACGCACCAGGTCTGTCTGGGGCAGGACTGCCCCATCCAGCACCAAAGATGGCAACTCCTGTGTTAACACAGGCCCCCGTACCCACAGCCACTCAGTCTTGCCAGGATTCAGCTGTAGCCCGTTGTCCCCCATCCAGACCTTAACAGCCTTCAGGCACCTGGAAAGGACTTCCACCGCACCACTTGGGTCCCCACGGGCAGAGATGTATAACTGGGTATCATCTGCATATTGATGATACCTAACCCCATGGGAACGGATGATCTCGCCCAGCGGCTTCATATAGATGTTGAATAGGAGAGGAGAAAGTACCGAGCCCTGAGGCACCCCGTATTACAGGGGCCTAGGGCTGGACCTCTCCTTCTCCAGGCACACCGACTGGGTCCTGCCTCTCAGGAATGAGGAGAACCAGGACAACACAGTGCCCTGGATCCCCAAACCCTGGAGCCTTCCCAGAAGGATGCCATGGTCGATCGTGTCAAAAGCCGCTGAGAGATCGAGAAGAGCAAGGACTGACGGCTCCCCTCCGTCCCGCTCTCTCCAGAGATCATCCACCAAGGCCACTAGTGCGGTTTCGGTACCATATCCGGGCCTGAATCCTGACTGAAACGGGTCCAGATAATCCGCTTCATCCAGGACCTCCTGTAACTGCAGCGCCACAGCCTTTTCCAAAACCTTACCTAAAAAAGGTAGGTTGGACACTGGACGGTAGTTGGAAATTACCGTGGGATCGAGAGACGGCTTCTTCATGAGGGGGCGCACTAGAGCATGTTTGAAGGGTGCTGGAAAATGCCCCTCTTTTAACGAAGCGTTGATAATCGCCTCGATCCAGCCAGCTGCCACGGTCTTGGATGCTTTAGTTAACCAGGCAGGGCAAGGGTCCAGTGCACAGGTCGTGGCGCGAACAGATACAAGAAGCCTGTCCACTTCCTCAGGGCCAACAGGATCGAACCGATCCCAGATAACATGGCTAGACTGCGCCATGGTCAACCCCAGCTCCATACGTTCCACGCCGGGATTCAGCTTCGAGCGGATCTGAGAGATTTTCTCCGCCAGATAATCAGCAAAGTCCTCAGCCGATCCCTGCTACCCAGGGCCTGGCCCCCCTCTACTGAGGAGGGACCTGGTCACCCGGAACAGGGCCGCTGGGCGATTATCTGCGGATAATCAAGTCTAAGCCATTAAATCTGTTCCACACCTATTTTCTTTAGTCTAAACCTGACTTTTGCAATCAGTAGATTATGATCTGAGCCACAGTCTGCTCCAGGTCTTGTTTTTGCTGACTATATGGAGGTTCTCCATCTTTGGCTGCAGAGTATGTAATCAATCTGGTTTCAATGTTCTCCATTTGGCGATGTCCATGTGTAAAGTTGCCTCTTGTGTTGCTGGAAGAGGGTGTTTGCTATGACCAGTGCATTCTCTTGGCAAAACTCTATCAATCTTTGCCCTGTTTCATTCTGTGTTCCAAGCATATAATGTTAACATTCAAATTGTGTCTCTTTTTTACAGGACTCTGTTGTCTGTTGAACCTACACTATTTCATTCTATGCAGTATGTTCTTTTCCAAGGTTTATATACAGCTTTGTGGAAGTGGTCTTAAACACAGACTTGCAGCAGCTTTTCATTTAATCAAAGATAAGAAGGGTAGATTGCCTTGAAGGGGATAGCACACATTAAATTCACTATGCCAGGCTATGTTACAAGGAAGTTGGTTTCCTTGGACAAAACTTCCTGTGGGCAACGGTTTCATGTTTTTGAAGAGCTGTAGAAGCTGATTTATACAAAACCAGGCAAATTTTTATTCCACTGTTACTGTGCATATGCTTTCAGACTGTACTGGCATACCTCAGAAAGCGGGCCATGCCTTGGGTCTCTTCTGTAGCTCCTTGTAGTCCCATTTCTTTGTTTCCTGACACAACTATGCTATAAATTGTGCTGTAATTGCATATCAGTTTTATACCATTTTAACTGTCATGCTTCCACCAAGGACACCTAGGCTGTTGCTGCCTCCACAACCACCCCAGGAATATCATAGAACAATCCTGGCCGGTCGGACAGGGAGAATGAGGGGCAGCTGTATGGACCGGCCAGCCCAGCCATAAAAGACCTTGCTGCTGCTGTCTCCATGACCACCCCAGGAACATCACAGAACTCTCCCTGCCTGTCGGACAGGGAGAATGAAGGCCAGCTGTGTGAACTGGCCGGCTGGCCGAAGACTGCTGTCTCTCTTGACTGTACTGTATTTCTTACACTGTATTTTATTCTATTTTTCTTTGTTTTTTCTTTTTATGTAAAATTTATTGATTGCATTATCTGTTCTGCATCTGTTGTTATATTTTTATATTGTGCTGTATTTATATTTGAGATTGTGATACTGTATACGTTGCTTATTTTATGTGAGCCACTCTGAGTTGCCTCAGCGAGGCAAGTAGAGCGGCATATAAATCTAATATAACGGTAACGGTAACGGTAACGGTAACGGTAACGGTAACGGTAACGGTAACGGTAACGGTAACGGTAACGGTAACGTGTGTAGTTTCTTAGTTACAAATCCTACCTCTTCTGTAGAGAAAAAAATGACTATTAAAACTGTTTTTAGCCTTTGGTTCAAATAAATGAATAAGGACATATACAGCTAAACACAAGCCCACCGGGGGGGGGGGGCATTGGGGAGGGAAGAGACTACCAATTTCTTTAAATTCCAGTCAGGCTTCATGTAATAAACTCATAGTAATACAATTTGTTCCATATTTGATGTTATTTAATCTAACTTCATATGGGTTTTTTTCATTGCCTGACTGTCTGGGACAATATATTTGGGAAAGACATATAAAAGCAAATAGCGTACCAGCACTTTGCCTGGTTATCTGATCTATCTCATTCTGTTGCAAAACAGATTGCAAGGCACGTTTTACTTCTGCTTCGGTGGGAGGAACCACATGACCGGCCCGCTGAACCACATGACCAGTCAGCTGAACCACCTGACTGGCCTGTGGCCCAAAAGGTATGGGCACCCCTGGTGTAGACTGAGCAGTGAATGGCAGAAGTCACAATACATGCCTGCTGTATGGTTTATTCTGTTCCACTGAAGATCAATGGATGAGGCACCCTCTCTGGCCTGGATATAAATCCCTCGGACTACACCCAATATATTTCTGTTTTTACTGCTATCATTTAGCTGTGTGAATCTAGAGTCACATGGCAGATATTGAAAATGGAAGTTATATCATACTGGCTTCACAAGCAGACAAATGACATTAGTGCTCTGTCACAAGCTTTTGTGACTTCAAAATGCATATTGGAACATACTTGGAATCCACCTCCTATCAAACAGGCAGTCTAAGAAGGTGTTATGAGGTCCAGGGAGATCTGTGATGAGATTTTGATCAGTACTGTTGTCTGTTTCCATGATTTAATTGACATGAATAACTAACATGGTGCATGGTGTCTTACTGAGTCAATTCTAGGTAGAAAATACACAGAAGTAGGTTACCATTCCCTTCTTGCAGGGTGCTCTGGGACTGTACAGCTTGCCCAAAGCTACACAAACTGGCTCTACATGCAGGAAACACAGAGATTTGAACTTCCAAACTCTGGCCCTGCAGCAAGATACCTAAACCACTTAGATATCCAGCCAGCTAGTACATGGTAGCATGATACTATTATACAGAATGAGAAATTGCCTAATTTACTGCTTCATAAATACAATATGCTCATGAATATAGCAAGTGAAAAAGTTTTATTCAGCCATAGTCAAGAATTTTCCCTCAAGTCAGTGACATCCTCCTACATCACCAATAAGTCTTATTCCCTTGTGTTTTTAAATAGCTCTCAAAAGGTTCATATATTTTGAAAAATGGAGCAGAGTTTGATCAAAGCAAGATTACAGTGGCCGTGAAATAACCCGGAAATGAAGTTGTGTAGGAGAAGCCATTTGAGACATCTGCCTGTAGTGAATCTTAAAGGAGCAATTAAATGGAGATTAGTCCCCCCCCCCCCCCCAGTGGTGGTATGTCAAAAAATTTACTACCCTACCGTGATGTCATCACAGTGTGGGCGGAGCCAATGTCATGTGGGTGCGGCCAAAGAAAAAATAGAAATAATAAATAAAATAAAAATAAGGGCACACATGCACACACCCCTCAACCCACCCACCCACCAACCCACCCACAACACAAACCCGTAAAATAAATAAATAAATAAATAAATAAATAAAAACTACGTTAAAATAGACACACTCACACACACACACACATACCAAACACAAATCAACCAGAGCTTTTAAACCAGAGCTTAAAGATTATTCTGTCTAATCTTTCTCACACTAGGTCAAATGGAAAGAACTACAGAATGAACTCACCACAAGATGGCTTCATTTTGGCACTTTTCAACAGCAATTGGAACAGCACAGGTGTAGCTTATTGATGAGGTAACTCCAAGACTTTGCTTAAAAACCCCAAGTCAGGCTGCCAGGCCTGCCGCCCGCCAGGCCTTTTTAGAAACTGTGGTAGTACGTCAATATAGGTAAATGTATTAAATACACATTAAAATACACACAGACACACCACATCCAAAGGTGAGTCACTTACCCTGGGGAGCAGGCTATAGGGAGCTTCAGGCTAGTAGCTTCTCTTCCTCCTCCCTGCTTGGGAGGACAGCAAGGAGGCCGTGCATACGCATCAAGCACTGTAAGCATGCATGCACACCAGGTGCTTGGCGTGCACATGCAATTGGGGTACCAGTGAAAAGGTAAGCCCTGATGGTGGTTTCCCCCCAAAGCTGCTACCGGTTCTCCGGGACACTGGGAAAAGTTACTACCATGTTTCCCCGAAAATAAGACACTGTCTTATATTTTTAAAAACTCCAAAATATGCACGAGGTCTTATTTTCAGGGGATATCTTATTTTTCCATGATGAAGAATACAGTACACATTTATTGCTGATACAGCGGATTGCCAGGGCAAGATTTAGGTGAGTGCCTTATTTTCAGGGCGGGCCCCTTATATTTCCGAGTTGGGGAAAAATAGGGGGATGCATTACTATATGAGGAGGTCCTATTTTCGGGGAAACAGGGTACTGGTTCTGGCGACCTGGTGCAGACCTGTTACATCCCATCACTGGTCTCCCCCACACACACACACACACACACATCTAGACACAAATGGAGTGCTGGTATGTTGTGTTAATGGCCAACATTGTATTTTCATAACTTTTGTTGTCACCTCCTTTAGTGGCATACAGGAAACTTATTTCCCCACCCATTGCCACATGATCTGTGTTATTAAAACCATTAAATTTTGATATGTTCTACAATTTACTTTTGTTTGAGGTATGAGCAAGTTACTGAGAAGTTGAGACACAAGGTTCACTTCTCCGTGAAGATGGTGTCAGTATTTGCAGCTGCTCCTCTAAGTTCTGCAGCAATGAATGTCAGCAGATATGCAGTTGCTTGGCTCCTGGAACATTTGCCTTGTTTTTGATTATGAAGATCTCTGCCTTGCTCCGGGTTCCTGCACCAGAAGATATCCTGCCTTGTTCCTGCTCCTGAAGACACCCTGCCCCGTTCCTGTGGACTGTTGTTTTGCCTTGCCTGGGTCCTGGAATTTGATTCTTGCCTTGTTCCAGCCCCTGCAGATTCTCTGCCATGTCTGTCCTTATTGCCTGACTTCTGGCTCATTTGGACTACGCTTTTGTCTGGACTAAACCTGCATCTCTGGTTTCATTATGACTGGAACTCTGGGTTGAGATTCGGTGACTATTTGACCTGTTACCTGGTTGTCCTGGGTCCTGGCATTTGTGTTGCCTGCCTGCCAACCACCCACACCCCAGACTCTGACAAATGGAAGGCAGGAACAGACCAGTTTTGTTAATAATCTGCTTCCTTGTGCCTTTCTGTGTATCTCCTGTGTAGAAAGGCATCATACACTCTCTACAGAATAGTTGGTATTATAATTGCCTGATTATATTGCTTCAGAAGAGAAAGGTATTGTTTTGGACTGAGTGCTCTTCATCATCGTTTACTGAAAGGAAGCTGATCTTCAACACAAAGAGATTCAGCTTAACTGGTACCAGGGAGAGGGCTGGTGATTCCCTTCTGAATTACCTGGTGATTTAATAAAAATAGAGTAGTCTCGTTAATTATCCTAAACCTGCCATTTCAGATTAAGGGCTAAATTGCAGCTCTCAGAAGCAGTATGATAGAGGAGAAAAAAAAGAAAAAACCAGTGCCAGATATGGTAGATTGAAAATGAAGGTAAAATATTTGAGGGAGGATGGAAGCTGCTCTTTCATGTCTATGCTTCCATGCTAACAAGACCCATCAAAATAAATGGAACTAAATTTCACAGAGAAGTGACACAGGCTTATCATTAGGCCAGGTGAAGTTTAGGGATATCATAAAGAGACAGCAAAATGTCTATTTATTGATTAAACTTGTTTAAATTTGAAATCCAGCAGTAAACTGCAATTAAAGTAACCCCCTTGAATTAGTGGGGATTGCCAACTGCTCCATAAATTGATTCATTGGGCCTTGATTTACTACTGGCTTTCTGTCATTGTTTACTTGCAAGAATAGAGTAAAGCCTTTTGGGAATTTTCTACTTCATTGCTTGTATGTTTCTGTAGGGTGGTAGGGATCTACTGCTCTGCTTGAGACAGCAAAATATCTTGAACCAGTCTTGAAGGTGGAGCATAGATACGGTACCTTTTTTGAAAAAACCTAGATTTACAGGTCCACTTATTTGGGCTTTGGGATATATTCAGATTCATTCCAAGCAATTTGTGCCCCATATCTGAATGAATTTTTAAAGTCAGCATCTGGGTAAACAAAAAGGAAAAAAACCCTATATTTCTCTCTCACACACCCCACACAATGTATGTGAAATGTAGATGTATGATAGACCCTAAAGGAGAGAATATACCTGCTATATTTCAGATAGCTGGTTTGTAGAGTTTACATACAAGGAAACTTACGGGTCACCCCCCACTCCAAACCCCCCCCCCCCAAAAAAAAACCCTAGTAAACTGGAGTGCTTTATTGCTTCATGTTTTCACAATTTGTGCCCTGAATCTGAATTAATTTGTAAATTTGCTTCATTTCACCCCAGAACAAACATTGACCATTGTGCATCAATAAAGACATCATGCCAGTTGGTGCAAAAGAGGCTGATTTGGCTCTAAATCTGGGATTTACTCTAATCTGGTGAACAGTCTTAATGTCTATTCCAGTTGACAGCAGCTATCCAGGAAGAGAAGGGACTTTACTGTCACCATTTTGCCTCAAACTTTCTGCATGTCAGGCAGGTGCTCTTTCAACGAACAAGTCTTTCAATCCTTCAGAGTCAAAATCATTCACCTCATCCTCTTCTCCCACCCATCTCAAAGGTTTGAATATTAGTCAAGGGTTTCTGGGACATTATCAAATTTAGAATGCCACAGCTGTTGTTATATGCTATAATTTCTCATACCACCTATATACCCATACTACCTTTACAGAACAAACTTCAGAAGGATGGTCAGTGAGATTCTCATCCATAGCTTCAGGCCATCTCACAGAACAAAGGAAGCACTCGGACTCTACCTAGGCCACTCACACCATTGTCAATTTCCTGCACAACAGATGCTAGACCAGAAGCATAAACTCATTAGCAAATGTTTAATACAAATGTTTATTCTACATCCATCTACTAATCATTTATAACCCAACAGAACCAAAGTTCACAGTAATAAATCAATACAAATCAGGGATCTTCTGTTATTACAGATTGTAAAAATCCAGATTTGCAAATTTATCTGCTATACTAACCAAATATTGCATGCCAGTGTACCTAATATGTATAAATTAATACCATGAAATTTCACTCTTATGTCTGATGAAGTGGACCTGATCCACAAAAGCCAACATTAAAATATAGCAGCTAGCATTTAAGGTGCCACAACTTTTTTTTGTCATTTTGTTTTGTTTACACAGAAAGTGAAGAAGGTATAAAAAGCCTCTTGATTAAGGAGAAGGAGGAGAGTGCAAGGTATAATGACCCCAGCACATTGGTTGATCTGAGCCCCTCTCTTTTTCTACTTTTAAATTAATAGTTGTAGCATCTGGTGTGTTTTTAATCTGTTTTTAATCTTTTTCAGATTTTATTTTTAATTTTTAAAAGTTTTAAGGTTTTTAGATGGAAGCTCCCACTTCCTAATCCTGGGCCTTATCTGCCCAGGGAAGGAAAAGACTAACGTCCTCTGGCCGGAAGGAGGAATGGATTTTAGATGTTTGCGTTGTGTGTGTGTGTTAATGTTGTTTTGTTTTTGTGGTTTGTTTTATTTTCCTGATTGTAAACGGCCCTGAGTCGCCACGGCGAGTGGGCGGTGATATAAATCTAAATAAATAAATAAATAAATAAATAATTTTAAAAAACCAACCAAGATCATGGCATCCAGCCCCATCACTCCCTGACAAATAGAAGGAGAAGAAATTGAATCAGTGAGAGACTTTACCTTTTTGGGATCTAAAACGACTGCAAACGATGACTGCAGCTATGAAACAAAAAGCCATGTGCTCGTTGGGAGGCAAGCTATGGCAAACCAAGGCAGCACAATAAAAAGTAGAGACATCACCCTGCCAACCAAAGTCCACATAGTGAAACCTATGGTCTTCACAGTAGTAATGTGTGGCTGTAAGAGCTGGACCATAAGGAAGACAGAGTGCAGAAGAACAGATACTTTCAAACTGTGATGCTGGAGAAGACTCTTGACAGTCCCCTGGACTACAAGGAGATCAAATCACTCAGTCTTAAAGGAAATCAACCCAGATTGCTGCTTCAAAGGAGAGATACTGAAGCTGAAGTTCAAATACTTTGGCCACCAAACGAAATGAGGCAGTGGTGGGCTCCAAAAAAATTTACTACCACACTGTGGGCATGGTATGGTGGGTGTGGCCAGAGGGAAAGCCCCGTGTTGCACCCGAATTAGGACTACTTTATTTCAAAACTTGGATGGGATGGGCCAGCCAGAATTTCTGCTACTGGTTCTGGCGAACTGGTGCAAACCTGCTGATTCCCACCACTGAAATGAGGGGACTCATTGGAGAAGACCCTGATGCTAGGAAGATTAAAGGGAAAAGGAGAAGGGGCAGCAGAGGATGAGATGGTTAGACAGCATTGTTGATGCAGTGGGCGTGGATCTGGGCAGACTCTGGAGGAGCCTGGTGTGCTGTGGTCCATGGGGTTCGCAAAGGGTCTGTGTAACTGAACAACAAGAAAAAAAGCTTAGAACAGTGGGTAGAACATTTTGGTCTCTGTTGGCTGTTGAATGAAGATCTGAATTTGAACTCAAAAAAATGCTCTGTAGTGTTATAAAGCTAGGGTCTTCCAGCATCTGACAGTAGTACAGTAGTATTTGTTGAAGTATGCTACTAACATGCTTACTGAAATGCTTTTGTTTTCCTTGGCTTACAGTGCTTTGTCCTGTCCCCCACCCACCCACTTGCACATGAGAGATTTTCACCAATAAGAAGAAAATAAAAAGAGAAACATGGGAGGGCTAGAAATTTGAGACCACCTCATCTCGGATCCACACAAGCTTCAGTAAATGGTGCATTCCAAGAGTTCATTGTCACATAGTTATACCAGTGCAATTCTTTTTTAATTTTCTGTCTCTATATTATAGAATTCTGGAGTTGGTAATTTGGTGAGGGATTTCAATTGTATCTAAGACACTTGTAGTAAAATCCAATGCACTACAGCAGAAACTATTTTGAGAGTTTCAGTTCAAAAGAAATGAAAATCCCATCTCTAGTATCAAACTGCTGTAAGTAGACAGTGTAAAAATCCTGTATGATTAAAGTGCAGTCTACAAGTACTAAGAAACTACTTTCCTGTTCCTGATGCTATGTGGCCCATTTTCCATGAACAAGATGCATGAAGTGTGTTCAGTCCATCTGAATGTTTGGCATGCAGATCCCAGGGAAAGGGATACTGTACTCCTTTCTTCAGGTTTCCCATATGGCAGCCTACTTTCTTAAGACCATCAGAACCATGATGGAACCAAACCATGATGAAAAGGCTTACCTATTCCAGCCGTCTCCTCTCACGGTGGCCAATCAGATGCTACATCAGAAAACCTACAATGAGGGATATAAACACAATTGCACCCTTTGGCTTATGATTCTCAATAGCTAGCATCCAGAAACCTACTGCCTCTGATATTGAAGTTAATGAAAAACCACCATCTTTAGTAGCCATTGGTAGCTGTATCTGTGTTCCAGGAAGCATCAAGGCAATGCGAGATTAAGCACATGGCTCTGTGAATAATTAAAGTGGCTTTTGCATAAATGCCAGCTTGTTGTCGTTTTATAGCCCATGAGCATTCAAATGTGCTTGGGGTGGGGCTAAGGAAAAAGGAAGCAGCCTTTCATGAAGTGTAATGAATGGAACATAGCAATTAAGTCATTGAGAGTTCTTTATCCTTCGGATAGAATCTGGAGGGTCAGCACTTCTTGAAAAATAGCAAACTCAGACTGGAGAAGGACTTCAGAGAGCAAGGAATTATTTTCTTTATTCGTGTCAGATGCATCACCAGCATATAATAACATACAAAGCTAAAATTAACACATCTAAAAACAAAAAAAGGGCTAGATGGCATCTGCCCAACATCGGGCTACTTCAACAGCATTTCTTCTTGCCAGCATAAGGTCCTCCTCAGTGCATGTTGAGGGGCATCATGTGCATTGTATCATATGGGAGATAGTTTGTACTTCTCCACATTCACACAGGCTGTCATATACAGGGAAATCCCACTTCCTCAGATTAGTCCTTGATCTTCCCACCCTAGCATGCAGTCTGTTTAAAGCTTTCCACATAGGCCATGGTTGTTCTTGGCCAGGTGGTTGAGAGTCGTGTGGTTCTGCCCAGTTATCTGGTCGCTTCTTGCTTGCCTTCCATAGTTCTAAGGCAGTCTGTGGGGGCTGGTTGTTCAGAGGGGCAGAATTTTTGAGGAAGCTATGCCTTGATTTCAGTCTCTGCTTTTGTTGTTGGTGATCAAATAGCAGGTGTGCTTCCAAGGAACTTGCTTAGACCCACTCTTTCTGAGCAGCACTTTCTTGATGGAATTTTGATGGAGGGATGCCAACTAAATAATGCACTTTTTGTATTGGGGTTAGTTTTAGGCATCCTGTGACCAATCTTGCTGTTTCATTTAGGGGCCACATCCACCTGCCCTGCATCCTTTGATCTGCACCACACTGGACCAGCATACTCTCCTGAGGAAAATAACAGGGACAAGTTGGGGTGCCCAACCACAGACATTAAGAACGTCTGCACTAGCAACATAAAGCTAGTGCAAAAGTTCTTAATGTCTGTGGTTGGGCATCCCAACTTGTGCCTGTTATTTTCCTCAGAATATTGTTCCTGGCAAAAACCTTATGTTTGGTATTAAGGCAGTGGGTCTTGAAAGTGAGAGTTCAACTCAGGGTAATTCCCAGGTATTTGGGAGTGAGACAATGTTTGACCCTGGTGCCATTCCAAGTCAACTGCAGGCTTCTTGATACCACATGGTTTTTCAAATGAAAAGCACAGAGTTGAGTTTTTGGGCAGTTTGGCTTCAGTTGGTTAGCCCTATAATATATAGCCATTAAATTCAAAACCTCAGTCAGTTTTTTTTTCTCAACAGCCTCAAAGGTTGCACACTGTGTGGCAATCGCCAGGTCACAGGCATAAAGAAAGCTCCTAGTGGTTTCCGGGAGTGGTTGATCATTAGTATATATGTTAAACAGCGCTCTGTGGGAAGCCATTTCTTTGAATCCTCCATTCACCGCATTGTCCTTGGAAATTAACAAAAAAATCTATGGATTTCCAATAAACAGCCTATGATTTTTTGAATTTAAAATCTTTTGTGATGTGGGAGACTTTCTTTCACAAGGCTTCGTGGTTGACTGTGCTTTCTTTATGCCTACATTATTAAAATGATTAATACGTCTACGTTTGAACCATGGTTATATGATTCTCACGACTTTTCAAGATACCCCGGACACCCACCAACAGCAGGAGGGGAGAGAAATCTATTACTGATTTAGAAAAATGTATTAATTTTGGGGGGGCTTTGTTGTTTTGCTGATTGTAAACCGCCCTGAGTCGCCATGGTGAGTGGGCGGTGATATAAATCTAAATAAATAAATAAATAAGTAATCCCCATGCTTTTTGACTGTTGTGACATGTGTCGATTTCTTCTATGAGCTTAATCCATTTTTCCCTTTTGTGCTCTGAGATAGCAGACACTACCAGTTGTCCAGCTTTAATGGTCTCTTCGCTGAGTGGATTTGCATCAAAAAGGATAAAATATTCATTCAGTAAGTCAGAGCAGGGAGTGACCTTGTGTTATCATCTGAGGATGGTGTTAGTATATCCAGTGAAATATGGGGAAAGAGAGCCCAGGGAATGATGCATAATTTTCAGGAAGCATGTTCTTGCTTTTTGTTTATTTCTGACCTGCTTTAAATTGCTATTGGCATTATTTAAGTAATAAGTTGCTAAGTGTAGTACATATAATAGGAGAAATAGATTTGTGCTGCGATGTTATACTATGTCATCATATGATGAGGTACAACAAAACAAGAAGATGGAAAGGTGAGATAATAACTACACATATTCATATTCCTATTCACACATATTAATATAGGTAATGGTCTCTCTTGTTCAAAAGCCAGTCCAGTGATGGGATGACCCCGGTTCCATCCGGTTCCCTGGAACTGGTAGGAACAATCCCAGAGGGTTCTCTGGGAGGAGAGTCAACTTTTGAGGCGTCCGGTTCCGGATGCCTCACCGAAAGAATTTTTTTAAAAAATCGGAGCCAAAATGGCTCCAATTGACTGCGCATGCGCAGAAACTCAATCTGACGCATTGCGCATGCGTCAGATTGAGTTTCTGCACATGCGCAGTCAATTGGAGCCATTTTGGCTCCAATTTTATTTTATTTTTCTTTTAGAGCCGGAGCCGCACCAGCAGTGGCAGCACCAGCCCTCAGAGGAGGGCACCTCCCCCGGGGCATGTTGAGGCCTGCCTGGGCCATCTGCTGCCGACAAGCCCCCATGCCCTGGGGACACCCGGCAGGGCACACCGCCACCACCTGCAGCCTCCTCCTCCGCCGGGCACCAGTGGCCTCCTCCTCCTCCTTGGGCTGGTGCCTTTTTGGCCCGACTCCGGCGACAGCCAGGGGCAGCCAGGAGCTGTGGGCAGCAGTGGCTCTGGTGGCGGCTCCGGCTGCTGCCGCATGGCCAGAGCTGCCGCCAGAGCCACTGTTGCCCACAGCCCCTGGCTGCGGCCGCAGCTGGAGCCGGGCCAAAAAGGCACCGGCCCAAGGAGGAGGAGGAGGAGGCTACAGGGCTGCAGGCAGCAGCAGCTCTGGCGGTGGCTCTGGACGGCGGCTGCAGGTGGTGGCTCCTGTGGCCACGGCCTTCGGAGGAGGAGGAAGCTGCAGTCAGGGGCAGCACACCTTGCCGGGTGGCCCCGGGCCATGGGGGTTCATCGTCCCAAGGAAGGTAAGTAAGTGAGGGTTTTTTATTGGGGTGGGTGGGTAATTTATTTGTGTTTCGGGTGGGTGGTTGTATTTCTATTTAATTTTTATTTTATTTATTTCTTTATTTCATTTATTTAAGTTATTTACGGGTTTGTGTTCTAGCTGTCTGGCTGGGTGGGCGGGCTGAGGGGTGTGTGTGTGTGTGTGTTTATTTTTATTTTATTTATTTTTATTTTTGGCCCCACCCACAACGTCATGACGTCATGACGTTGGCTCCGCCCATGACATCACGATGTCATGACATTGGCCACACCCATGACGTCTATGACGTCATGGCGTGGTAGTAGAATTTTTGTCATCCCATCACTGAGCCAGTCATATCCAACTCTAGGGGGAGAAGGTCATCTCAGTTTAAAGCCAAAGAGCCAGCGCTCTCTGTGTCTGCAGATGTTTCCATTGTCATGTGAAAGCATAACTAAATGCTGGAGCACATGAAATGTTATTACCTTTTCTGCTGAAGCAGTACCTATTTATCTGCTTGCATTTTCTTGCTTTTGAACTGCTTGGGTCACAGGAACTGGGAGAGACAGGAGTTCACTACATTGTGCAGCTCTCATCTTGAACTGCTGACCTGCTGAAAAGTTCAGCCACTAAGCCATTGCAGTCTCTGCATATTAACATACTCTCATCCTTGTTTTCTTATGAACAATGACAACTGTAGTAACAGTAGCAATTCTAGGAGCACTACTGCTACTGACAACAACAAAAACAATCATGTCAGGCAATTGAGAGGCAAAAGAGCAACAAAGATAGCCAGGGATGGAACGTAGTTGTAGTTAAACTTAGACACATTTGAGATTTACAGATTGCAACATATGATTCTGACCACATTTTGAAACTTCTGATTACCTCCTAGCACCTGAAGGATGGTCTTTTTACATTGAATTGTTCCTGGCCCAGAGAAATCTAGAATATGATATGTAGGGCCTTCCCTGGAAAATGAGAAGGATGTGATTTAGAATCCTGCTTTAATGCGTAATGTAAGTTGCATTCAGGGGATCATGTTTTGAAACACCCTTGCAGGCTTTGCTGCTCAGCACACAGGGAGACGGAGGACAGAGACTGCACGGGGACATAGATGTTGGGCCAGGATGTAACACTCAATACCCCTTACTCATCTTTCTGTATCCTGTTCATGCTCACCACCTAACTAGGGCTTCACCCTTTTCGAAATGCAGTATATCCAACAATTTAATGAGCGGTGTTATAGATGATCTGACAGAAAGCTAGGCTGTTTCATAACTATATTAAATGTTAATTGTACCTTTGGCCAAGATGTTCAGAAGATATTCAGGATTGTAAATTATATGATACTCCCAAGGCACATTTTAGAAAGCCCAGAATCTTAACCACATGCTGGCTTGTGTTAATTAGGTGCCTTGGCTTTGTATCAAAAAAGAAGTAAGGGGTTCAATTTCGTACATGCTAACAATACAGCGAGTATGTATGCAAGGTGAGAAAATGCTGATGATCTAAACAAACAAGTTAAATTCAGCTCATCCCATCCTAATGAAATTCTGTAAATTTAAACACACTTTCAAATCCATTCACTGACTTCAATTGGCAGACTATACATGTCAATAAATAAATATGGATGTGTTATGACAGTTCATTAATTTCAGGTGTGGGGGGAGCTGTGAAGTTTCGCACTTTTACTTTCACACACACACACAAAGCAACTGACAACAGCTGTGCTCCAGTCCAAAGCCATGGGATGAAAGGTAATGAATTTGCAGTAATCACTTTTTATTTAATGCTTGTTTCTGCTGTGAAATTAGGTTAATGTCCTTGAGGGAATGAGGCAGAGCCAGAATAAACAGGTTGTCTTCAGTTTTGGAGTGTTCTGATGGTTGGAAGCATTTGATGAAATCTCTTGGTTTATATTTAAGTTCATCAAAATACTTTATTTTCAGTCTACCTCATTTCTTCCACTTGTTTCACAGGATTGTCTGGTAAGCAAACCTCACTGAATTAAAATATGATACCAGAAATTTGGCGTCATAGTAGACTTGGGGTTGCAAGTGGTCAACTTGACTCTCCGCATAGCTATCCACTAAGTCAAAAATGCAGGTGATAGATCGGTCTATTTCAACAGTTGAGGAGTAGGTCTTGACTGGCAGTACTGAACTACTTTCAGCTACTTTTCATAGTAGCAGGGGAAGTGTGCAAGAATCCTGATTAGGATCGACTTATTTGTTCTCCTCACTGTCCAGGGGACTCTCAAAACTCTCCCCCAACCCCATTCCTAATTATAGAGTCTTGTTTTGATCTGATGTCTCACTTTTTCCATTGGCATCCCATGCTTTTGAATTTCAAAAGGATGGACAGCTAGATGGAGTCTGGAAGCTGAAATCCCCAAAATTCACTTTTTGAAGCTCTGCTCAAACCCTGATTATTTTATCACTATAATCAGTAAAAGTTGCCATTTTTGTTTGCTAGCTTCATTTTAGCTAAGTCTCCACTTTAACATGTGTACCCATGGTTTTTACACCCAGTATTATCCCAACCTTGTCTCAAAATTCTTGCTTCTCCTAAGAGTCCATGCCATGATAGGATTCATGCCTACCAATTAGGATGCATGCCTACATTCCAGAGGTTACTTAGTGGAAAATTCATTGGGATACACTAGGAAAAAAATCCACAGCTAAACAATGGCACTTGTTGGTTCAAAGTAGAGTAGACCCATTGTATTGGTATGCAAATGATATTCTTCAAATCAATATTCTAAAAAGCAATTCTAAAAATGAGGATAGCCCAAACAAAAAAGTATAACTTCCTACTTACTCTAGTAGGTATGTGGTTTCTTGATGATAATGATGATGATGATCATCATCATCATCCAGTTGTGAATAATTTATATTTGGGGAAGCCTGGCAAGTTGGAATTGATTTGATGCCATGCAGTTATTTTATCATAAAGGGAAAAACCCTGTTTGTATGATTAAATCAACATAAACCAGATCTGAGAGTCAGAAACAAATAAAAAACTTCCTATCCTCCTTTCATCTCTCTAGGATGCCCTTTTTTCTCTGGGAAGATGCTGGGAGCCTTTGGATGGGAGAGGTTACTTTGTCACCCGCAGTCTCAGTCATAGTGGCAGTGATCCAGTGGCATGTTTTGACTGCCCCAAGGATCTCAAAGGTTTCCATAGGGCAAAAGGGAACCTTAGAGATAGGTGGGAAAGGGGATAGGAAGTTTTCAATCTGTTTAAATGGATTATTTCTGGCATCTAGATCTGGTTTACGCTGGCATCATGACATAAATAGGATTTTTGTATTGGAGGTTGTATTTGTTCTATTGAATATGGTATAATTTTGGGGTTGTATGCAGTGGCTCAAGTCACTAAGACGCTGACTGGGAGGCGGAAGGTCAGCAGTTCGATTCCCAAGTACTGCAGGATGGAATGAGCTCCCATCTCTGTCCCAGCTCCTGCCAACCTAGCAGTTCGAAAGCAAGAAATTGCAAGTAGATAAATAGGGACCACTTCAGTGGCAAGGAAATAGCATTCCATGTGCTCCAGTGTCTAGTCATGCCTGCCATATGACCATGGAAACGTCTGCAGAAGCAAAAAGTGCTGGCTCTTCGGCTTAGAAACAGAGATGAGTACTGACGCCTAGAGTTGGATATGACTGGCTTTTGAGCAAGGGAAACCTTTACCTTTACTTAGCTATATTGAGTTGGAGAGCCAACTTTCATGACCCCTAGTCTAGCTTGATACTGATACACTGCTCTTCAAGCAAGGTCCTTCAACTAGCTTGCATTGGTGATTAGAATTTCTTTTAAGATTAAGAGGTTACATGTTGAAACTATCCCCAGGAGAGTCTTCATTGCTCTTGGAACGTTGGGATTATTCTTTATTGTGTATCTGCATAACTACAGCTTTTTGTGCCCTCAGATAAATCTGTTTTTTTTTTAAACATTTTCATGACCAAGTTAGCTTGCAGCTTAACTTGTTTCATCTTCGGGGGATAGCTTGTGGGCTGAGGAAATAGATATATTATTCCTTAATATTTGACAGCTTTTCAATTTTATTTTATTTTAGTTCATTTTGCAAGTGGCATATTATTTACTTGTTAATTTCTCAGGAGCCCAAGATGCAATAAATTTGGATGAAGAGCCCAGCGTTTCCCCCTTGCATTCCTGAGGAATTTGCAAGCGTATAATACACAACTGGAAGGAAATACACAAACTCTGTCATAGGTGAATTGCCATCTGTTTTCTCATGGGATGGGGATGGAGAGATGTTATAATACCATGTATGCATGTTTTCATTTAAGCGTGGGATATTTGAACGTTTCTCTTCTACGGTGAAAATAACTGACAAAAGTAATCAGATTGTGACTGAGGCTTCAGGATACACCTCTTTGCTTTCCATAAGCTATTGTGCGTATTCAAAATTCACATCTTGAAACAAAAAGAAATGGGCTGTGCTTGATAGGCAAGGAAAGAGGCTGTGTTAGGTGCAACTTGGCTATGCTTTGACAGCAGGACCATGGCTACACTGGCTTGCAGGGTTGCATAGCTGTGCTTTGACTATTTGGCAGGGAAACATGCAAATTTGTATGTTTTGGCCCACTTCTTATGCTTTTGTTTCAATCTAATGTTTTCAGTCCCATCCACTGACAGAACGTGGCTTCTTAGATCACCTCCATTTTGAAATTCAGTCCCTCAGCCCCCCCCCCATAAATCCAACCAGATTGAGGTGGCTTTAAAGCAGGGGTTCCTGACCTTTTCAACCCGGGGGCCAGGTCACGCTCTCTCAGTCAGCTTTGTGGGCTGGATTGCCATTTTGCCCCTACCTGCATGATGGCGATGGCCAATTTGTCCAAACAGTTTTAAAGCAGTGTGGTCATTTTGTTTCTTGAATGCCTTTCAAGAGGTGGGGGGGGGCACATACTTTAAAGCTTTTACACCCATCTCCACCCATGTCCATCTACCAAAGATATCTGTATGTGTGTTACAACTGCACAATGTAATTAAGTAATTAATTAATTGTGTCTTGACAATTGAATCCCAAATTATTTTTATTTATTTATTTGTTTGTTTGTTTGTTATTGTCAACCCTTTCCAAGGTTTTCTAAGTTTAAAGTTTTTAGAAGTGATTTACCATTCTCTTCTTGTGGGTGTGCTCAGGAAACACATAGGCCACATAAGCTGGCTGTTCTTCTGGTAATTGAAGTCCAAGAGCACCTAGGACACCAAGGTTGGCCCACCCCAGGACTATACATTTCACAAAGATTGAGTAAGAACTTAAATTCACTGTGGTTCTTATCTGGAGGGACTGTGTCATTGAAAACCACAGATTCCGCATGGAATTTTACAAAGGTTGTGTTAGAATAAGGTTATGTGTTGATAAAACGATGAAACATCTACTCTTTGTTTCATTCTCTACACCAGCAGGGAGCATGATAGGCCACCTGTCTTGTTTCCCCACTGAATGAATCGTAGTCTTAATTTAGATATTATAACTGGGTTGTACGTGGCAAGTTACAAAATCCTGATTCCCCCACGCCCTAGTAACAGCATCCTTATGAAGCCACTGTAAAGCTTTCCAATCTGTTGAGCATTAGCTGGTCAGATTAATGCCCATTTATTCTAGCATTAAGGCCTATTTGCTCTAGCTTTATCAGTTACCCAGGTATCTCCAGATGTTCATGAGCAGGAATATGTTTGTTCCTAGTGTGAAAAACCTTGACGATCAAAAACACAGGATGTATCCGAGTCCTTGTAAACTTTTTGCTGATTCTGGTGACCTTAAAAAAAAGGGAAGAAAGGGAGCATCAAAATGCTTCTTCAATCTTAGCATGCATAAATATTTGATGTCTTTCAAACAACAGGATATGATTTCTCAGAGGCTGGGGGAAGAGTGTGAGGGATCTATTTTAGTGAGAAATGTAATCATTTCCCATTTTCCTCTCAGCTATGTTAGGCACCACATGTAGACATGGAGGAGTTGCCCTGATGTAATTGATAGAGGAGATGTGGACACTTTTGTATTCAGGGATGCAACAGCCAAAGAATGTCATAAAAGAACGTGTGCCTTTTTTGGTGGGGGGAGGGGGCGAGATGTGCCTTTTATCAGAAAGCAGTGTGTGGTTTTTTTGTGTGTCTGTTGGAATGGCTGGATCTTTATCTCTCTTTATCAAGCAAAATAAAGCCATTTTAGAATTTGCAGGTGCCTCACATTGTTCTGTGTAAACAAACCTCCCAGTTCTCTGAGCGAAGCCATGTTTCTCGATTTTTATCAGGCTCTGTTTCCACAGTGAAAGGGGGATGCCTGCAGAATTAAACAATGCTTAAAGGGCTTTGCAGCTTGGTAGCACTGTTTGAGGCAAGCCCACACCCACCACCAGTGGCTGGAAAAATGCAATTCAGAAAGGACTCTAATTTCCTGGATATTGGCCTCTACTGTCAATCGCTGCTCATATACAGTGTAAACCAAATGGGGTAATTTGCTACCTTCAGAGTTCCATTGTGTATGTTTGTTTCTATTTAATCAGAACTAAATGATTTTACGTGAAGTTTCCTTTGCCCTCCTGAGGAATTTAGATTCAACACTTCTGAGTGGTTCAGCGATGGAGACAGAAGAAAGTGTAACCATAGTGATGGAATGGAAATCATTTCCTTTCTTCCGAAGCTTCAATATCCAACAGACATTACCGTTTTCAAGGTCAAAAATATATTAAGAGATAAAAATTAAAGGGAAAAAATGTGCTAGCTTAGTGACAAAAGCTAATTTAGTTTATGCATTATAAATTATGTTTAAAATGACTAAAATTGGATTTCTCAGCAAGAACTAAATGTGTGGTTTTGCAAAACTAATTTTCAAAGATGAATGTGATTATGGAATTTAGCTTTTAAAAGCTTTCTCAGGCCATCAGAGGAAACAGCAAAGCTATCAATTATACAACTCTTAGTGAGGTCTCTTGTCAGAAATATCCTGATATTTTAGCTGCCTCCTTGGCATTTACTAAATTAAAATTGTCTGCAAACAAATCAGCTAATTGGAATGTTATTTAATTAAACAAAATTGGGTGCCAGTGAGTCTTAGCTGGGCTACAAACCATTGGAGTGACAATTCTTCTGGAAGAGAATAACATTTCTGAGAATGCCCAGGAAAATATTACAGTTACATTCTCTTTGAGCCAAGGACCTGTGGGTGAACTGTGTCACAATAGGTTTGGTGGAACTTGTAGCCTTCCAGAGGTTAACAGACTGGAATTCACAACAGTGTTAACACCAACACAGCTAATCTTGAAAGGAGCTGTGATTAATATCATTAGAAGGAATACTACTACTACTACTACTACTACTACTACTACTACTACTACTACTACTTCTTCTTCTTCTTCTTCTTCTTCTTCTTCTTCTTCTTCTTCTTCTTCTTCTTCTTCTTCTTCTTCTTCTTCTTCTTCTTCTTCTTCTTCTTCTTCTTCTTCTTCTTCTTCTTCTTCTTCTTCTTCTTCTTCTTCTTCTTCTTCTTCTTCTTCTTCTTCTTCTTCTTCTTCTTCTTCTTCTTCTTCTTCTTCTTCTTCTTCTTCTTCTTCTTCTTCTTCTTCTTCTTCTTCTTCTTCTTCTTCTTCTTCTTCTTCTTCTTCTTCTTCTTCTTCTTCTTCTTCTTCTTCTTCTTCTTCTTCTTCTTCTTCTTGCCATTCCCAAATCCAAATATAGGTGATAATTATGGTGATCAGCCATGAAGACTGTCCTGAGAATATAGTTTGCTTTGCACTCATGTGTGATCTTTTTCTTTTGTAAGCCGCCTAGAGTCAGTTTCGCCTGATTGGGGCGGGATAATAAATCTAAATAAAATAAAATAAAAAATAAATAAATAACACAGTGGCCTTTCATCTGCCTTGTGCATCGCAGCATGACCCCTGTACCACTGATCCAGTTCCGCGAATCACTTTCTGGTCTTGAGCCCTTTTGGCATGCTAAATCCTCTTCAGTCCCAGGCTAGTATTGATGAAGCTGCTGCCCTCCATCAAGATGGATTCAAGTGGGATTTAATCCACTTGGGGACCATCTCCCTTTCCTGTGAACTTCAACACCCAAGGCCATTTGTCCTCAGAGTTGTCAGGTTAGTTAACTGCTGTATGACACTCAGTGTTAAGTCACTGGCAGTATGGTCTACTCTATTACCATAGCAGGATAATCTGGCCAGACTGGCAACCTGTTTGCAGATGGCAATTCACCAAATCAGGAAGCTGCTAAGTATCTCCTGTTTTCTTGACAAGTTGAGTAAAGGACCCTACCTCTGCACTTTAAGTTTGAGATCTAGAAGCAAAAGAATTGTGAGAATATTTGGCAGGACAATTCAGGAGTGGTTAAGGGATTAATTCACTGCAAATTCTGATCAAAAAATAATTGACCACTTATTATACTAAGGTATGGACAACACCTAGCTGTTCAGGTTTTGCAATGTATCAGATTTTAAAGGTTCTGAGGATTATGACCCTGTTCTATACAGTTTAAAACACACCAGAACATTTGGAAGAATGTTTTAAATAGTTACTTAGATGAGTATTTTGTTCAGAATTTCTTGGAACTGTGAATTAATGGAAAATAGAGTGACAGCAGAGCTTGGGAACTTTTTTTATTCAGGCTACGATTGTATTGTATGTCCCTCATCATTCACTCATTTTTTGAATTTTGCTGACATACAGCTTCTTCCATATCTAGGCCAGACATGAAATTGTCAAACTGAAGTCACCTTTTGGTGAGTTTATTCTGCAGTTCCTTTGCCTGACCTAGTATGAGAAAAAATAGCCAGCAACACTAGGTTACCATTACCAGGGTATGCCCGATTGTGGTTCAAAAATACCACAGTCTTCAAGGAGGGAACTAAACATGAGCCAAGATACCAAGCATGGTGTAGCAGATAGAGTGACAGATTAGGGTTTAAGACACCTGGGATCAAATGTCTGTTCAGCCATGGAAACTCAGTGATGGGGAGGGGGAAGATGAGTGATAAAACTACTTTTTAAATATCTCACTTACCTTAAAAGTTCTATTGCAGTGATGGTGAACCTTGGCACTCCAGCTGTTCTTGAACTTCAATTCCCCAAAGCCCAAGTTTCTGTGAACCCACAAATGGGTTTCCTGCATATATGCAGAGACTTGGGCTTTTGGGAATTGAAGTCCAAGAACAGCTGGAGTGCCAAGGTTCACCATCATGGCCCTTTTGGCTCACTATAAGCCTTGACAGCATTCTACAGACATACACATACAGACACACAAATCAAAATCACATCTAATAATCCAGTGGTTCCCAAACTATGTTCCGCAGAACACTGGCTGATCAGTCCTTTGGGGAATTGACTTAGGGTTCTGGGAACTAAAGTCCAAAAACCAACGATTGGGAAACACTGTAATAATGTATTAAAGAGTCATATGGTCCATTCAAAGCAAACCATGCAGACAAAACACACATGTGATTGATCCATTTTAAACAGTTAAGGAGATGGGGGCAAGTTTCAAGTACAAAAGGAACCAAGCAGCATGAAGGCAAGATAGGGCTGCTTTGTTTCCTGTATGCTTTCATTCTATTCAAGCAAACTGGTGCACTACAAAAACACTGCATAGGTGACAGCCTATTAATCAAATGAAAATCATATGTCTCATGGTAGTTCCCCCTCAAGTAGAAGCTGAAAACTGATTTGCATATTTGTCAGCTGCTTAGCTTAAGCAAACACACTCTTGATTTTTAGTGTCTGATACTTTGAAAATATTAATTTTCATGGATCTTGTTCATATTAAAAATCTGCCATAGCTTACAGCAGTGATGGTGAACCTTGACACTCCAACTGCCACATTTTCAGCTTCATTCTAAAGTAGAAGATGGCAGATACCTGGCTTGCAGGATCTCTTTCCTCCATCCTCCACCCTTCATTATTAAGTGGAAATAAGATGCCAAGTGATAGTACTGAACCTATTACAGACCGAGCACCACAAGCTGTATGTTGAGATAACTTATTTGTCCAAATCCAAAACCACATTTGCATTAATGAAGACCAGTGATTTTTAAAGTCTAACATGGACCTAAAATTTACAGCTGTTATGGGAATGGAAGACCCATGTAAGTTACCCAGAGATCTACCATTAGGTCTTAAGCTGAAAAAACTGTGATCTGAGAGATTCTCCATCCGCTTAAATTGGAAGTAATGCAGGCGGGAACACATGAGTCACCACTTAATACATTACAATTTTTATACAATATGCAGATTACTACTCATATAAACAAATTAAGAAGAAAAGCAAGAAACACACAAATTGAAAGAAAATGACTAGGCATACTCAGACTGCTCAAGACAACCAACCACCACCAAAACACTCACTACACTACCCCTCAATTATCTGCTACTAATAGCTGAAGAAAAGCAAAACATCTGGATGATAGGAATGTATGTACAGTATAAATTCAGTGACATTACACAAGCCCTCCCAGCAAGTGCTATGACTGGAAAGTGCTAGTGATAATTTTATCTGAGGGTAAAAGCAATTGCTGACAGAGAGCAAAGTCCAGGTCACATCACATTTTCTTTATAAGGTGCTATTTTGCAACATTTTGGACACAGTCTGTATGCCATTGTTTTAGAGTTCAAATCACCAAACTGACTGAATTGAATCAGACTGACTGACCCAGATCCATTTTGAACCTAGCTTGGATCAATTTCACCTAGATCAGGTCTGAATTAATTGAAATCAGCCTGATCTATTCAGAATACATTTGACTGGCCTTTATACACAACCCTAGTCATGATCCAAGGGACTGTGGTGGCTTAGTGGTTAAGACACTCAACTTCACGACATGAAGGTTGGCAGTTTGGAAGTTTGAGACCCAAGTACTGTATGACAGAGTGAGCTTCCATCTCTGCCCTAGCTCCTCCCAATATATTGAAAGCAAGAAATTGCAAGTAGATAAATAGGTACCACTTTGATGGGAAGGTAAATGGCATTCTGTGCACTCTGGTGTTTAGTCATGCCTGCCACATGTCCACTGAAATGTCAGCAGATGCAGACAGCGCTGGCTCTTTGGCTATAAATGAGATGAGCACTGATCTCTAGAGTCAGATATGACTGGGTTTCGAGCAAAGGTGACCTTTTCCTTTTCCTAGTCATGAGCCATTCATTGTCTACCATTTGGAACATACTTCCCAAGAAAAAGTTCCATGAACTCCAAAGGGTTCCTGTGGAAACAGATTTGAGGCCATGGGACAAAAGGTACAAAATTGGGAGCTGGTGTTATATAGTGGGATGAAGTGTTTGACCCTAGCTCGAACCCTTGTTCAGGAGAGAACCTCAAGACAGTTATTAGTGACCTACTTTCCTTTGTAAAGAGCAAACTCTCAGCCTTCTTTCTGAAACATTTACATCAAATGGTGACTGAAGATAAAGTGAAATAAAACTTCATGTAGGCCTGATCTCTTTGGGAGAAGATTAGTGGGAAAATGTATTTATACTAAAAGGCCAAGTGACAAGTTTTATCAGACTAATATTTTATACCAACAGAGTCCTCAAGCTTTTGACATGACATGAGGATAAATAGAAAGGATACTTATTTTATATCTGTTAGAAATATTTCTGGCTGTTTCTAACTTTGCTTTCCTGATCTGATCAAGGTTGAGGATATTTTTGTAAGACATTAATGACAATGAATATAAAAGAATGACTCCTGACAATTAAACACTGAATACTGAACCATTGCTGGTTAAATCAGTGTGGCAATGCTGATGGCTCCTTTCAGGTGTATTTTGCAATAAGATAAGAGGCATCTTATTTAAGACTTTTTTTATTTAAGACTTTTTTTATTTAAGACTAACTTTTCCTGGTGTCAGGAGACAGTGGTGGCTTAGTGGTTAAGATGCTGAACTTGATGACTGGAAGGTTGGCAGGTCAGCAGTTCAAACCTTGAGTGCTGCACAATGGAATGAGTTCCTGTCTTTGTCCTAGCTCCTGCCAACCTAGCTAAAGCAATTACGCTGTACCTTTTGGCATCTTTCCTAGTCAAGGTAATTGCTGCTGTTATTTTGAGGAGATTGGAGGGCCACCTTCTTAAAGCGCTGACTTTCAGTCAAGCCATTTTACACTGAACAATAATAACTAACTACGTGATAGCTGCAACTTGCCATTAATATATTAGAGATACAATTGATAGCTGTTCCAGAATTAAAATAATCTGCAAAATGATGTAGCCAGAAAACTTTTCAATTTTCTGCAAGCATCCCTTCCTCCCATCACAGAAGCAGTGATATTGAGAGGATATTTGTCTGGTCACATAGCTGCATCTCTTTTATATATGACTGAAACTCTTTATATTTCTGCAGCCAATTCCACATTTGGAGTTGAACAGGATACTGACCAGTGTGTGTAAGCAGCACTGCCTATATACAGTGGGGAGGGAAAGAGTTTTTAGACTTTAAACCAGGGATGCCCAAACTATGGCCCGTGGGCTAGATCCAGCCCCCAAGCCAATTCATCTGGCCCGCAAAGCCCTCGTCACTCCAGAGCGCGTTTTACTTCTGCTTATGGGAGCAATGGGACTGGCCCCCTGAACCTTGTGACCGTCCTGCGGCCCAAAAGTTTTTGCACCCCTGCTTTAAACTGAAGCATGCCAGTATGATATACTCAGCATTGTCATGTGACACATACAGTGGTACCTCATACAACGATTTTAATCCATTCCACGGGGCTCTATGCTGTACGAAACAATTTCTATATGATACATGCATTGTACAAGTAATACCTCATATAACATTAGTATCGAATAACACGAAAATCGCATAACATCAAGGAATCTGGGGGGAAGAATTGCATCAGATAACATTAAGATCCTATGGGATGCTTCAGATAACAACCGCGAAAGCCTGTGTGGTTACAATGTATCTCTATGGATCCCATAGAGGATCAGATAACACGAAAAATCATATAACACGAAGACTTGTGGAACCAGGTTTTAGTGTTATATGAGGTTTTACTATATGATTTTCTCTATGCGATGCATTGTACAATATTTTTTTTGCTAAGTGGTTTTTCCCATTGAAAAATTGTTGTATGATTTTTTTTTCCATAGGAAAAATTGTTATGCAGGACACAATCCCCCCCCCCCCATTGTTATGTGATTTTGTTGCTATATAGGGCGATTATTGTATGAGGTTCCACTGTAAATTCAATCCTTTTACAAAAAACTGGTTTATGAATGTGGAATATTCTGAAATGATCTGACATTGCTATGCAATATCATACCATGCAGCCATCAGAAGAAAAAGGATGACAAGCATTACCTAACAAAGGTCAGTCTGAATGTTGACAACACCACAGCAGTCACGATGGTCTGGATCTCCTCTTGTACTCACTACCATTCACAAACATACACCAAACAAAGGAAATCCAGGAACCTGACTCATTTCCCCCCACTCAAATGCAATTGTCTACTGTATCTTGTAAAGGTAAAGGTCACTGTTGTTCGAAAACCAGTCATATCCAGTTCTAGGGTTCAGTGCTCATCTCTGTTTACAGCTAAAGTTCCAACACTGTCTGTGTCCACAGACATATCCATGGATGTGTGGCAGGCATGAGACCCAGGAGTGCATGGGACAAGGATTACCTACCCACCAAGTGGTACCTATTTATCTACTTGCAATTTCTTGCTTTCGAACTGCTAGGTTGGCAGGAACTGAGACAGAGACAGAAGCTCACTCTGTCATGCAACACTTGGGTCTTGAATTGCAGATCTGCCAACCTTCCAGTCATCAAGTTCAGCATCTTAACCACTAAACCACTCCATACCTCTACTGTACCATAATTTGAGTGGATTATCTCTAAACCCTATGTAGCTTCTGGGGTTTATAAAAAGCTCATTTCTAGCTGAAAGGGAGCCCACCCACCCCAATTTATGAAGAAAATAAATGCTTTGTGGCATCAGGCAGAAGAGACCTGCCTCTTCTCTAGGCAATGCCTCCTGCTATCATAGCAGTCACTTTCCACCAACAGCTGCTAACTATGCACATCATTTGTGCAAGGATGTATGCAGCCGTGCATCAAACTGTTCAGATGGCCTTCTTTATTGTGCTCCTTTAATTGTGGTTGCTGTGAGAAGTAAGCTGAAGTGTGCTGCCTAAAAAAATATATGACAGAAAGCAGTCATGAATCAACAGAAGGATATCAAAAACTGGGACGGAAATGGTCACTTTGCTTATTGAAGTGATGCCCATGGTTACTAGATGTAAATGTCAAACTGGCAATGATTAGGAAAGCTTAATTAATTTTTTTCCACTCCAGTGTCCTTGAAATTAATCAAACTGACTCTGAAAACAGGTATGTGGTGAGGTTTAGTTTACCTTTCTGTCATTTTTAATATTGTGGTTTAGAGAAAGATAAGCTTTTAGAAGGCATTGATAAGAGAGCTACAGACTCTAATACAGAGCATTGATCAAAGAAGAGAGACTCAAACATGACTTGCAGAGTAAATAGTGTTCTTAAGGCAGCAATATACCTGATGTTATTATAGGCAGCCGAGATATCTATACACATGCTGGCACACTATCACATTTTTGTGTTCCCCTAACTGGTGAGAGCCCTGGTGGCACAGTGGTTAAACTGCTGTACTGCAACCAAAAAGTTGTCAGTTTGACCCTGCCCTGACCAGGACTCAAGGTTGACTCAGCCTTTGATCCTTACAATGTTGGTAAAATGAGTATCCAGCATGTTGGGAACAAAATGCTAATTAACTTCTGAACCTCTCAGCGAGCGCACTAATGTTAGGGGATGTAAGTCTTCACCTCACACCCAAACTGGTTGCAAGGCATATTGTGTCTGTGATGCCTTTAAGATGCTACTACAGGGGCACACAGGTGCTGGGACTTTTCCCTGGTGTGCTCCATGGGCCAGTGTTTTTAGGTCAGAACAGGATTGCAGACTTCCAGCTACAATGTTCAACTTGCCTGAGCTTTAATGCTGACCTTCCTCTGCTGACAGTCTGGACGAAGATTCCTGCATGTTCCAGAACCTGCTATGAGGACTGATCCTGATGATGGCTTTTGCCTGATATGCCATCTGTGCTTGCTGGACAAAGAAGGTCTACTTCTTTGTTTTTTAGAGTTTTTAACTATGTATTGTTGTAATCTGCCCTGAGTCTCCTGTGCGAGTAGTGGGGAATATAAATTTAAATAAATAAATAAATACTTGGGGTAAGCCTCCACCAGGAAGACAGAAGCTATAGAACATGTTTGCTCCTATATATAAACACACCATTTATCTGTTACTTCTGCCATGATATACTTTTCATCTAATCAATATCCTGCACTGTGGTTTCATGGTATTCCTGCAGAAGCCAACATTGCCATTACAAGTTGGCTAACCTAATTTCTGCATACAATTAAGTTCCATGAAGTTAATACTATGAATAAGTGTTTCTATCAGGAACCTAACATTAATTGTAAAAATTGATCTCCTTTCTCCTATCACAGTTGACATAATGCTGGTGAAGTGGGCAGCTTTAGAAAAACCAAATTTGCAAAGAGCTCATTGTAGCTTAATTGTAGTGGAAAGCTGAGCAGGTGGACCTAAAAGCCACCATCAATACAGTAGAATGACACTCCACATAGATTTCCAATTACAGTGGACATTCCAGATCAGGGTCCCTCAAACATGGCTCTCCAGGTGTTCTTGGACTTCAGTTACCAGAAGCCCAAGTCAGCACACCTGCTGATCAGGGCTTCTGTGAATTGAAGTCCAAGAACATCTGAAGAGCCAAGTTTATGGAACCCTGATATAGATCAAAGAAAGGGAAGGGCAGAAGCAAGAGCTGGCTACAGAAAGCAATTGTGTAATCCAGGATTTTAGTGTTCCTCTAATTAGACACCCGATGTTGATCTCCTCATGGAGATGGGGCAAATCCAGTGATGGGATGTAACAGGTTCGCACCAGTTCTCCAGAACCGGTAGTAACTTTTCCCAGTGTCCCGGAGAACTGGTAGCAGCTTTTTGGGGGAAACCACCTTCGGGGCTTACCTTTTCACTGGTGCATGCGCGCCAAGCACTTGGTGTGCATGCACGCCTACAGTGCTTGGCGCGTATGCACGGCCTCCTTGCTGTCCTCCCAAGCGGGGAGGAGGAAGAGAAACTGCTAGCCTGAAGCTCCCTATAGCCTGCTCCCCAGGGTAAGTGACTCACCTTTGGATGTGGTGTGTCTGTGTGTGTGTGCTTATCTTTATTTATTTATTTTCTTTGGCCCCACCCACATAATGACATCATGATATTAGCTCCGCCCACACTGTGATGTTGTCACAGTGGGGTAGTAAAATTTTTGACATCCCACCACTGGGCAAATCCAGCAAATGTTTCTGTTTTCTAAAAAAAAATGTGTTTCTATTCACAAGTATTTACAAATACATTATGTCCGCATTAAAATAAAAACCATGCAAGCTTTTTGTATTTAACAGCATGAAAATGAGATATGGGAATACAGGTAGATTGACCTTTTCAGTGTTGTGAGAAGCTCTTGCAGTGAGAATTAGTCTAGAAATTCAAATCAGTTGTCACTAAAAGCAACACTAACACTAACAATAAATCGCAGGCAGTGATGGGATGTCACCGGTTCCAGACGGTTCCCTGGAACCGGTAAGAACAATTTCGGAGGGTTCTCCGAGAGGGTAATCTATTTTTAAGGCGTCCGGTTCCGGACGCCTGAAAAAAATAAAAAAAATTTTTTTAAATTGGAGTCAAAATGGCTCCAATTCAGTGCGCATGCGCAGAAGTCAATCTGACGCATGCGTGCTGCAATTTTAAATTGCGCATGCGTCAGATTCTGTTTCTGCGCATGCGCACTTGTTTTTGCCGGAGCCAGACCATTTTGAAGTGGCTCTGGCAGTGGCGGAGGGCTTAGGAGGAGGAGCCGTGCCTAGCCGGGCGGCCCAGCGTTCCCGGCCGCAACGCTCCACGGGCGCCCCAAGCCTCGCCGCCCGGCGGTGTGCCTAGCCGGGCGGCCCACGCTCCCGGCCGCAACGCTCCACGGGCGCCCCAAGCCACACACCTCCGTCCGCTCGCACCTCCATCCGCTCGCTCACCCGGCTGGCCGTCGGGGGCTCTCCGCCGCCTGTTGCCCCTGGCAGCGGCTTTCAGGGGGAGGCAAAATGTCCCCTCCCCACCCTTTTGCTGGCGAGGAGGAGAAAAAGGCGGACAATTCAAGGAGGGGCACACCCGGTCGCCCGCCCAGCTCTCTCGTCGGGGGTGGGTGGCGCCGTGGCGGGGAGCCCCTGGGGGCTGGCTGGGCAGGAGGAGGTGGGCAGCGTGTGCGCGCACGCGGGCCGCCCGCCAGGAGAGCCCCCGACCGACAGCCAGCCCGGCGGACGGGCCCCTCCTTGAATTGTCCGCCTAAAAAAAAACACTTTTTCTCCTCCTCGCCAGCAAAAGGGTGGGGAGGGGACATTTTGCCGCCCCCTGAAAGCCGCTGCCAGGGGCAACAGGCGGCGGAGAGCCCCCGACGGCCAGCCGGGCGGGCGAGCGGACGGAGGTGCGAGTGGTCGGGGCCGCCCATGGAGCGTTGCGGCCGGGAGCGTGGGCCGCCCGGCTAGGCACACCGCGGAGCGCCGAGGGTCGGGGCCGCCCATGGAGCGTTGCGGCCGGGAGCGTGGGCCGCCCGGCTAGGCGCGCCGCGGAGCGCCGAGGGTCGGGGCCGCCCATGGAGCGTTGCGGCCGGGAGCGTGGGCCGCCCGGCTAGGCGCGGCGCCGGGCACCAAGGCTGGGGGCCAGCCCCAACGGTCCCCATTGTAAGTGGGGTTTGTGTTTGGGGTGGGTGGGTGTTTGGGTGTATTTTTATTTAATTATTATTTTATTTATTTATTTTATTAACGGTTTTGTGGGGGGGGGGTTGAGGGGTGTGTGTGTGTGTGTTTTATTTTTATTTTATTTATTTTATTTTTGGCCCCGCCTACAACGTCATGATGTCATGACGTTGGCTCCACCCATGACGTCATGACGTTTGCTCCGCCCCCACTGTGATGACGTCAGGGTGGGGTATAAAATTTTTTATCATCCCATCACTGATCGCAGGGCAGTGCGTGCCTCAGAGCCCCCTTCCTCACAAGCGAAAGAACTTTGCTGGTATATGAATAGGCAGTACCAGAAATATTTTTATGACTTTCTCTCCTAAGGGGAGATAAGTGGCATAGAAAGAAAGAAAGAAAGAAAGAAAGAAAGAAAGAAAGAAAGAAAGAAAGAAAGAAAGAAAGAAAGAAAGAAAGAAAGAAAGACATTAGTTTCAAAGAGCAAGAATTTCTGCCTTTTTTTGCTGACATTGATTTCTAGGTAGCCACACTGATATCTTATCACAGCTATACTTAAAACTTGGATTTCTCTGTTGATTCCTAGCATCAGCAATAGCTTTTATGCTGAGACCTTTTTTAAAGGAAATAGTTTCTTCACTGTTAACCTAGAGGTTTTTCGTCTAGAAAGTAACATGCCCCACTCTGACCTTTTTGTATCTCTGATGTGTTTGTGATGCAAAGAGGCTACTTCCACTGTTTTCCCATGATGCACTTCAAAAAGCAATGAAATTATCTTTGAAACATGGAAAATTAGTTGCCTTGGCAACACCGATATGTGTTCCTTCCCACTCCTAGTGAAGGCAATGCTGCTTTGTTTGTACGTAGCCTAACTTGCTGGTGGAGTGTTGTTACATTATCTTTCATTCCCCTTGGGACCCCTGATTGTTTGGGACCACTAGGTGAGAAGAGAAGCAGTCAAGAAAGGAACCAAATTCCTATGACCACCCATGCAAAACAACCACCACACAGTGTGTGTGTGTGAGAGAGAGAGAGAGAGAAAGGAGAGAGAGAAATATTGTTTGGGAGGTAATTTTGCATCCCCTACTACCACACACACACACACACACACACACACACACACACACACACACACACACACACACACACACACACACACACACACACACACACACACACACACACACACACACACACACACACAGAGAGGTTTGACTTGCAGCCTAAATGTTTAGTGAACAAAAAAATCTATCATAATTTGATTAACACAGCATCCAGAATATCAATAAACAAGAGTGGGCTCAGCAGGACATTCTGAATTTTATATAGAAATAACTTAACCCAAACAAAAATAATCAAAGAAACAGAATAGCTGTTTTATTCTTTATCCTTCTCCCATGATTATGTGTCACGATTCAATAAAACACATGGATTTCCTTTTTCAGGATGCTGAAAGCACTGAAGCCTTTCCTCATATTCACTGTAAAAGGTAGCTGATTGATTCTGCGGCCAATTGATTTACATTCTACTGAATATTCCACACAAAGATATGAAAAGGACAGATGTATGCTAAAATGAAAATTAAGGAATTTATGCTGTTTGATAAAAGCACTGAAAGTGTATGGGCTAAAAAGGCTGCAGTGATGCAGTTCAGCCCGGTCTGGAAATCTTATAGAGTTTATAGACCTTTGGATGTTCATTGCAGAAGTCTACATTGGCACAGGAAGCACAGTCAGAGAATTGCTCATACAGTTTTTCCATTCCTACAGCAGGATAGGGAAGGACTGTTTATCGCAGGAACATCTGTGAGCATATTGACCTGAAGTTACTCACAAACTTGTATGCAGACCTTTATGCTGAACATGCTAAAGTTTGCAAGATTTCCAGAAAAGGATAAATTAATGAATTCACACATCATCACCACCCTATTGAGTCCTACATGCATTGAGGGTGAATGCCTATACATGGCTTTTTTCGAGAGATTTGAGAGCCAATAGGCTTTATGTGCACATCCATTGGCTGAAATCCTGTGACTTAGTACAGTAGGTTGCAACTAGTTTAGGTTCATAGAATCCATGAAACTTACAAAGGACTAAACTCACAAAATTCCCACTTATTCAGAGCTTACTGTAGTTGTGACTTACTAAGTTGAGCAACAGGATGCAGGTATCAGCCTGTGAGCCCTACACATTTTAAGGCTTAACTCCTAAAGACAACTTTGTAAGTTACAACTTTCAGCTCTTGATTAAATGGTTGAGACATACTGTAGTTTTGTTTTTGTCATATTCCTTTAATTATACTGTATATACAACAGCAAATTTTTTCAACAAAAGGAGACTTGAAAATATAAAAGCATTTTATACATCTCGTTTCTCTACTCAGGAAAATGATTGAATATCCACAAGACTTTTTTTAAAAAAAGATGCACTAAGTTACCTGTATTCTACACACTAATAAAACTCCAACTTGAGAAGAGGGTTGTCAGTTGTGGATACATCTGCAGAATTCCTAATCTACTTCAAATGAGATCTGAAGAAGTAGTGATTTATTGGACCTAAATCTGACAAGAGAGTCAGGAGAAAGCTTTTTTATTACTATTATTTTGCTACTTGCTTGCAGTTCTGCTTATAGTGCTGTAGGTGTTGCTACTACAAAGAACTGCTTTAAAACCATTAAGACTTTCTACTTCAATTTCCTCATATACTGTACTAATCTTGCTCTCTTTAAAAAATAACTCACAGACTAGAGTCAATATCTGTTCTTAACCTGAAAAACAAAAACAAGATCCAGGAATGTTATCCAGGGAGGACAGGTGTACCAAAAAGTGTCTTGGGAAAGCAGCTTTTCTCCCTTTATGTGTGTACTGGTACTTTGTGAGTGTGTTTGTGGGTGTGAGAGAGTGTGAGAGAAACAGAGAGAGTGCAGATCCACTAGAAAACTTCCAAGCTATGATCCATGATTTGCTGGTTCAACAGCTCTGTAGGGAATCTGACCCTGTGTTTTTATCATTGAGCCCCTTCTATTAATCAGGTTTTTCTGGGCAGCTCTCTTGCTAAGGAAGGCCTCTCTTAGTGCTACACATAATCTCTTGCCCACCAGGTGCATGCTGGCATATCGAGCAATCGGGCTTTGTCCCACCCTGCTCTCGTCTCTGGTGCCCTGGGGCACCATTATTATTATTATTATTATTATTATTATTATTATTATTATTATTATTATTATTATTATTATTATTATTATTATTATTATTATTATTATATCAGCCCGGTGCACTGCACTTTAGATTAAACCGTTGCTCCAAGCTCCCTCCTTCAGCTTGTTGCAATGGTTTATTCTAAAGTGCTGCACTCTGGGTGGAGCTAGTAAGGGGTGGTGACCAAGCAGTTCCTGGGGGCAGCCTTCTCCCCATCCCCTTGATTGCCACCCCTTGTTTGCTCCACCTGTGCTGCACTTTAGATTAAAACATTGCTCCAAGCTGAAAGAGGGAGCTTGGAGCAATGGCTATTCTAAAGTGCTGGATGCCGGGTGGAGCTTGCAAGGAGCGGCAACCAAGTGGTTCCCACAGCCTTCTCCCCCGTCCCCTTGGCCGCCACCCCTCACTTGGTCGACGCGGCACAGCAATGTATTGGACCCCCCAAATAGGCACCCCCTCCCTGTCCAGCATCTTCTCATGGTGCCCAGCACATCCCTGTTGCCCACTACCTACTGCCAGACAGTACCCCTTGACAGCCTTGGATATGGCAAAAACAGACAGCATGTATTCCAATAGGTAAAGGTAAAGGGCGCACTTGCATGAAAGCTAGTCATATCTAACTCTAGAGTTCAGGCTCATCTCTGTTTATAGCCAAAGAGCTAGTGCTGTTTGCATGCACAAAACACTGTTTACCTTCCCACCAAAGTGATACCTATTTATCTACTTGCAATTTCTTGCTTTTGAACGGCTAGGTTGGCAGGAGCTGGGAGCTCACCCCATCATGCAGCACTTGGGTCATGACCTGCCGACATTCCCGTCATCAAGTTCAGCATCTTAACCACTAAGCCACAATGGTGCCTGTGCACTCATCCAAATCAGGGTGCATGGACACAAAACACCTCTCCCCAACTCTGGCAGTGAAACTTAATCAGAGAATGACAACTTGCTGCCTTTTTCTTTTCTTTTCTTTTTTTTTTTTGATACCCCAAATTTTCTGCCTGTAGTGACTGGCTCATTCTGATTAATGGCAGGGCTGGCTCTACTACCTAATGTCTGTTTGCTTGGTAGAGAGAGAGCTCTCCAGAACACATGTTGCTACTCATTTTCCTATCAGTTATATGTATTTCCCCACAGTAAATGCATTACTGGATGTGCATTTTCTAATTACATTTATTGTTGAGACTGCATTTTCCCCTTCCAAACGTACTGCATATCTTGAAAAGATATAACTTTCCAATTTGCTGTGTTCTGTTGCCATCTTCAAAAGTGCAAAAAAGGGGTATTTCCACTGGAAAATGGAAACCCAACTATTCATTTTTAAAAAAAAAGGTCATGGGGTTTTCTTCAGTCTGTGCTCAATTCTCTTTGCACAAGTAAGAACTTTGTGAATGAAGGTTTCTGAGTGCTTATTTCAAGCTGCTGAGCCAAAAGGCTTCTGATTCATATATGGCTTTGTCATGTTAAGTGCCAGTAGTTTACCAGATAAGATATTAGATAAGATCATGGCTTTTAGTGCACTCTAAACACAGCTTGTAAAAGCCTCCCTTCTTTTGTTCAATAAGAGAGATTTGAAAATGCAAGTACATAATCCTTTCATGATTTAATTAAAGCAGCTCCTCTACATTCAAATCATTTACCCCTGTTATAATCTATTAATCTCTAGATGAATGAAGAAATGGTGAAGGGATAGTGAAGATAGATAACTCAACCCCAAACCCCCTAAATTACAGGAATCTCTCTCTCACCTGCTATACATACATATTGACCTCTCACCAAGACAGAAAAACAGAAATGGAACAACAATTTCATTTCCCCCATGTTTGCTTCTTTTCTTCTCCAGTCAGGCCAGACAAAAAAAAATCCTTCCTATTTCACACTCCATGGACAAAAATCAAAAGATTACAGATGCCAGTCTGGCAAGGTAATAGAAAAGACCATACTGTCAGCAACTCAATGCTGAGTGTCAGGCAGCGGTTAATTAATCTGACAACCCTGTGGACTGATGGCCTTGAATGTTGAAGTCCATAGGGAAGATGATGGTCCCCAAGTGGATTAAATCCCACTTGAATCCATCTTGATGGAGGGCAGCAACTTCATCAATACTGGCCTGGGGCTGAGGAGGAGTTGAGATGCCAAAAGGGCTCAGGACTAGAAAGTGACTTGCTGAACTGGATCAGTGGTACAGAGGTCATGCTAGGATGCAGAAGGCAGATGAAAGGCCACTGCATTATGTTATCAGGACAGTCTTTGTGGCTGAGTGCCATGATGATCACCTATATTCGGATTCAGATATGGCAGAAGAAGAAGCTGGGCAACAAAATGCAGCTTACAATGTGGCTGAAAACAACATTTGGAAAAGTTATTTTGTAAAAATCTTAGTACCAGTCACGGTCTGGTAGGTGTGGTTAAAAAAGGTAACTGTAGTATTTCCTTAAGGATGTGCACCATTTTTCAAGAAACATGTGAATACAAACCGCTTATGAAGCAGCCATTGGACAGAGCAAAGAACCCAAAGGGAACTCACAACAGAGTGGAGAGGCACCCCCACAAACCTCCATGACAATGTTAACTGGTTAAGTCAGGGGTGCTCAAACTTTTCGGGCCATGGGATTGTCTCGTGGTTCAGCGGGCCAGTCACGTGGTTCCTCCTGAATGCAGAAGTAAAACATGCCTTGGAATCCATTTTGCAACTGGCAGAGATAGATTTTAAGCTGCCATTTTCTTTGCTTAACCTAGGGATGCCCAAACTATGACCCCTGGTCTGGATCTGGCCCCTGATGCCAATTCATCTGGACTGCGCTGCCCTTGTAGCATCCGGGAGCGATGATGGCAGCACAGCCTGTATGAATTAATGTTGGAGGCTGGATCCAGCCATAGTTTGGGCACCCCTGGGTTAAAAGAAGAAAGAAAATACTGAATTATTAAAAGTGGAGAAAAGAAAGTCAGACCCTAGTTTTTGCCCCACCATTGCACTTCATCTACTCCCCTTGGGTTAAAAAGGCAGTATTTAGAGGCAGTGTTGTAGCAGTAGCAAATGATAGTTGCAATCAGTGGTGGGATGTCAAAAATTTTACTACCCCACCATGACATCATCACAGTGTGGGTGGAGCTAACGTCATGACATCATGGGTGGGGCCAAATAAAATAAAATAATAAAATAAAATAAAAATAAGCACACACACACCCCTCAGCCCATCCACCACCCCACCCCAAACACAAACCCATATAAGTGCCTGGGCAGAACCATGTTGCAAGATGGATATGGTCATCATATCAGTTCTCTAGGATAATATGCCTTAATGAAAATGTAAAACAGCTGTACCTCCTTAAGGGTTCTCCAATTGGAACAGCAATTGGAACAGCACAGGTGTAGCTTATTGATGAGGTAACTCCAAGACTTTGCTTAAAAACCCCAAGCCAGGCCTGCCGGCCGCCAGGCCTTTTTAGAAATCGTGATAGTACGTCAATATAGGTAAAGGTATTACATACACATTAAAATACACACAGACACACCACATCCAAAGGTGAGTCACTTACCCTGGGGAGCAGGCTATAGGGAGCTTCAGGCTAGCAGCTTCTCTTCCTCCTCCCTGCTTGGGAGGACAGCAAAGAGGCCGTGCATACGCGCCAAGCACTGTAGGGGTGCATGCACACCAAGTGCTTGGCACACATACACAGTGGGGGAAGCAGTGAAAAGGTAAGCCCCGAAGGTGGTTCCCCCCAAAGCTGCTGCCGGTTCTCCGGGACACTGGGAAAAGCTACTGCCAGTTCTGGCAAACTGGTGCGAACCTGTTACACCCCATCACTGGTTGCAATAAAAAGATTGCCAAAAATAATTTTTAAAACATGGCATCTATTTACTCCCTCCCAAAGGGAGAGGAACATACACCTGGATTCTTTGGGATAAAGGTTGAGAGGATTTGGCAGGGGAGGACTGTTTACATTTTCAGAGGAAAACACAGCTGACCATGCAAGAGGACAGCTGTGCTATGGTTATGAGGCTGTACCCGTTAGCAGAATGCTTTAACCCATTTATTACTTTCCCCCTCTTCCCAGGTCCATTACTTATTCTTTCAAAAGTTTCTTAAATAGCATTTCCCCCCCATTGGAACCTGCCAGGTATGCTTGTCAGTGCAGGGTATATGTAGCTCCCAGATGCATCTTACACATTTGCAAGTGAAATGGCGAATTAACTTCTGTATTTATGTTTTCCACTTGATTCATAATCCTGACTGGCTCATGCTGATGGCTGGTTTACATGAAAGTTCCTGGGATTGTATTACCGAATAATTAATTTCTACAGCACAGTAGCTGGCTTCTACTTGGGTGATTCTGGGATACTGCTCATGTGATAACAGATGAAATATATATTCAGATCAGAGATGCAGTGAGCCAATGTCATATGAAGTGTTAATTATATTGTCACTTGTGAAAAGCTTCACTGATCATTGGGTGCAACTGATGGGCAGAGGATGAGGCAAACTTTTAGGCTATTTTTAAAAAAGTGACTGTCACATGCTATCATTTTGGGCATCCTCTGAGTGGAGTTCCTCCAGCAATAATCCTTTCAGCCCAGAATAATTTATGAAATGAAATTATTATTATTTCCCAGAAACTCTACATCAGTTTGCGGCCACAGCACCATTTCATGTGTCCCTCCACCGACTCCACTACACCAGGAAGTGCCATGTGGTGAAGGAAGGGGGAAAAGACCATCTAGCCCCTGAATCTGTCTAAAGGAGCGTGACCTGGGGCCCGGCTTAAAAAGGTTAACATCTCCTGCTCTACAATGACCAAATCCAATCCTTTCTATTTTGATTTGTAGCCAGTAAGTTTAAAAGTTAAATTTTTATTTGGCTTTTTCTGATTATGTTAACTGGAGAGCTCAGTGAGTTAGGCATCCAACTGCAGAGCCAGAGGTTGGGAGTTCAATTATCCACTATGCTTTCTGGATGAAGAACCAGTTTATGTGGCCTAGGGTAAATGTACAGTCCCAGGGTGCCCTTAGAAGAAGGACATGGTAAACCATTTCTGCATATTTGCTACCTAGGAATGGGTCATTATAACTCAGAATTGACTTGCTGGCACACAATCGTTAGTTATAACTTTATCTTCTTCTAAGGAAACAGACAGTCAGCCATCTCCACCTGAATCTCAGTCTTGTTGGTTTAGTGGATATTAAATCAATTCATGCTTAATGGACTGATTCCAGCCAGTAATTCTATATATCTTAATTTAAGGCTATTTTCCATTTGTATGAAAATGAGAAAGTGCTTCTCTTTGTTTGTAGACCTATTTGCACTTTCATTCCTGCCTTTTTTCATTTCTCAGACTCATTTGTTCTTTGCTGTAAAAGGGGGCTATAGTATATAGTATATAAAAAAATAAAAACTCTCCCTTTTGTTCACAATAAAACAGGATTGGTTCCAATTTTTCTGAACTGCATATCATAACTCCTGATTTTGCATCTTTGTCTATGTGTGTGTGGCTTGCAGAGCGTTTTAATATGAAACTAATAGAAAAAGCAGAAATAATTATTCTTAAACCCCTGAATTAAGATGCCAGTATTTTCCACACTTGAGTTATTCTCCAGTTGTCAGAGCCAATACTTCAACTGATCAAAGCCAGCACAAGACAAAATAGGTGGCTGACATCTTGAGGTGTCAGCCGATTACTGCGGCTGTGATGGCTCGGTGGTTAAGAAGCTTGCCTTGTTAGCTGGAAGGTTAGCAAGTCAGCAGTTCAAGACCTGAGTACTGCATGACAGAATGAGCACCCACCTCTGTCCCAGCTCCTGCCAACCTAGTAGTTCGAAAGCAAGAAATTGCAAGCAAATAAATAGGGACCACTTAGGTGGGAAAAGATCTTGGGGACATGAAAGGAGCTTCATTTGGGTGTCCCCTGAGTGGTGTTCCTCCAGGAAAAATTATTTCAACCCAGAAAGCACCTTTGTGTGCTTCTGACACAATTTTTTAAAAAGCCAATGACACTTAATAAAAGGAAACAACACCTTTCCTATAGGTTTTGTTTTTGTTGTTGTTGTTCAGTCGCACAGTCGATTCTGACCCTTTGCGACCCCATGGACCACTGTCCGCCAGGCACTTCTGTCCTCCACCATCCTCCTCAACTCACTCAGTTCTGTGCCCATTGTCTCTACGATACCAAGCTTTAAGAAGTAAAAAGTACAATGTCCTTCATTACTACACACACATTCATTACTCATGATAACTAGATTCAACTTCTAACCATGATGATTTTAAGAAGTCACCACCACCACCCCAGCTTCACCACAACTCTACAAAGCCCAGCTTGATGAAAAGTTCTACAGGGTTCAAAAGGTAGTCTGATTTTGAGATTTTATTGAACTCATAAAGGTATCACCTGATAGCCTTCTTCTCATCTCTTCTTCTTTACTTTATCTTTTATCCCTTCGGGTGTCAAGAGAGATACAAAGTTCTTGCTCTGGCACTTTTGGTGGCCTTGGTGTTCTTGTAATATTTCTTTGCTGTTCTCTCTCCACCTTCCTCTGGGTCTGCCTCATGGTCTTCGTCCTTCTCCTCTTTCCACATATGCCTTGTATGGTATGGAATACCAAGACATTCTCTCCAAGTGGGGAAATTGTTTTATTTGTTGTCTCTGTGTGTAGTTTAAGATTGGTTCTATTCCACCTGATAGCCAGTGCCGTGTAATGCATAGTGTCATGTATAAGATCAAGAGACTTGGATTCAAAACTTCCATGTCAGCAAGAAGGTAGACACACATTACTAAAAAGAAGGAGAGGCCTTTATGTGGGAGATTGTTTTCCCTAAAGGAGGACATATGACCATCCTAAGCAGATAGCGAAGATCCTAGAGGTTTAGGCAATTACACATAATATAATTGCTGCTGGCCAGGGCCTTTCCAGGATCCTGACTTGCTATAAGGCAGTCTCTTACACCTCCCCTATCTAGTTCAGCCATAAATAAATCCTACTGTCTATATTTTGTGGTTTAAAATACCTTGTGTTCTCTTTCTCTCCCTTTTTTTAACTGTTGCTCATTTTGTTTCAACAAATGTTTTTAGACCACACCAAGCTTGGCCTTATTGTAAGAATTTTCATTTTAATTTGCAATAGATTAAAATATCCAATTTCGACTCCAAATGAAGCGGTTGTGTCAATCACCTTAAAGGCAATTTAAATAATGAATGGCTAGGATCCCGCGATTCACCAAGTAATTACAATAAGCAAATGCAATATAACTAAAAAATTAGTAGGACAAACTCTGTCTCTGAGGCACATCTACAGATTGCTGCAAAATAATTAAGACAGGAAAAATGTTTCAGATTGTTTGTGTGTGTGCGAGAATGAGTGAGTGAAATTAATGGATGCACATGTATGCACATTTCTGGCACATAATACCTGTAAATCAGGTGCACAGTACCATTAAATGTCATAATAATTATTATCTCTTAGAAAAGAGGAGATAAATGTTGATATTTGAGCCCATGATTTCCCCTGAAGCAAAATTTTCTTGTGTGGTACTGTGATCTAAAAAATATTCAGGAAAGCATAATGAGGAAGAAATATTGAAATTTCACTATTAATATTAAGAAGAATAGAAAGGCAAGAATCCTATTAAGGATTTATGTCTTTGGTATAAATAGCAGTCACTAATGTACAAGTTGCCTCTCACATGTCAAGTCATGCAATTAGCATGCTACTTGGAAGGTGAGCAACAACCTTCTAATTAGTGGTAATTTGCCATTGCAATTTATACAGTTATAACTAATCCCCTAATAGTTTCCTACACACTATTGTATTAAGAATAGAGTTGTGCTATACAGTAGAGCCCCGCATAACAAAAACGCAAAACTCATTCCACGGAGCTATGTGGGATTTTTCAATATGCGAAGCTAATAGGAGATGCCCTGGATAATGAATGAAAAATGTTCGTTATCCGGGGTTCCCATTGACCAGATATACCCCAGTTACCAGAAAAAAACCCCACATAACAAAAAAAATTGTTATGTGGGGTATCGCCATTGCCTAACGAATGCTTCATTATGCAGTTTTTTCGTTATACGAAGCGTTCATTATGCAAGGTATTACTGTATTATCCATTTTTATTTGGTCCAAATAATTTGCTTTACAAATGTTTGTTTGCTTGCTTGTTTTTACTCCACCCTTTTTGTGCATGTTTACAGCCTAATTAAAGTAATTTCTTTGCTGTAGGGTGCTCTAGTTTAGCTTGCTCTCAGTGCATGTGAACATCAAGAATGGACAAAATCAAGACTTGTAGTCTTTATCTGGTGTCAATTTCTGGTTTTATGAAATGATTTAATAAGTGAACCACTTCAGGATATTGGCAACTTGAACACTTGCCATGCTCATCTGCAGAGGGGCAGGAGTTATGAAATTCTTATTTTTAACTCACCCTGGTGTGAATTTATGGATCCAGTATCCACACAGAATGGTGTCAAGAAAGGATATGTACTAGCACCACTTCTATTTAACTTCTTCATCAATGATTTGATTGACCAGCTAAGAAGCCTTACCTTCCCCCCTTCCGAGCTTGCTGACAAACCCATAAACATACTCCTATATGCTGATGATGCCGTAATTCTCTCTAGGACCCCAATAGGTCTCAGAAGATCACTGGCAGCTCTGACTCATTACTGCAACAGCAACCAAATAGAGATCAACTATCAGAAAACCAAAGTTATAACATTTGCTAAAAGGTCTAAGAAACACACCTGATTACCAGCTTTAAATACTTGGGAACAGAGGTCAAAGAGACAGATAAATACACCTGTACACTTAATCATAGTAACTTGCATAACTACACTGTTAGCCATTTTAAAATCACACACAATACTGCAGAGAGTAAATTATACCATCAAAGTCCAAAAACCAAGCCTTTAATCATCCCTTATGAATTCTTACATTTAAACCTAAAGATCTACTTTTCCAGTGCTCTTAAAACATAATTTCATTGGGATTCTTATCAAAGACTTTAACCCATGCCTAATGAATCTTTTGCCTTCCAACTACTATTGGACTCTGATTCCCATCAGCTTTTCCAGCTTTGAAAGATCATGGAAATGGTGCCAGCAGCATTTCAAGGTCTATATTGCCTGTGCATACTTTTACTCTGATCATTACAATTTTACATTATCTTTTATTTTGATGTTATCTCATTTTCAACATTATCTGGCTCTTGTTATCTGGCAAATCTGAGCCAGAGTGTAGAAGGGCAGCCAGAGCACTGGCTTCCCTTCCCCAGAGATCAGGAACTGGGTACCTGTATTGCTGTGGGAGACAGACCATTGTGGCTAATTGAGGAGGGTCTGTTGGAGAGTCCCCAGATATATTTCTGGCCATGAGCCTGATTATGCAACTGACATGCATCCTAGCACTTCAGCAATTATCCACAATTAGCCAGGAGAAGTTATGCAAATCTTCCACAAACACCAATATGATCCTATCTACTAAGTGTAAAACACACAAACACATTCACAATAAGCCAGCAAAGCCTGGCATCTGATGGGAGTTGGCACCTACTCAGAAAAGCCATTGCATACACTGATACAATCAAAGTTTCTCCTGCTCTAGCACTGTTTACCCAGAGATTTGTCTCCTTACATACAGATCCAAGGAAACATAACAATTTCCTACAACTTTCACTGGTCTCCTGAAACTATCAACCCTTAGGTGGAATTCATTGAAAGGATGACATGAAATTGATACCCCTGTTGTTGATGGTACGTCTGAAAATCAGAAATTAACCTATAGACTAACAGAGAACTGTGATCTTCTGTGCCAAAGAGCACAGAAATACCCAGAATTTATTGTTGGGTTTAGGATGGAAGATTGAACAGGATACCCTTCTTCTTTAACAGCTTGAAACCTATATAGATTCCTGAGCAGGAGATATTGTGTAGTTTTTGGAACCATCCTGGGCATTCAAGACCTTGCCACCCTTCTATCAATGTATGTCCAATTCTGGATATTTACCACATTAGCAAGATAAGAATGGGTTTATGTATTCAACATCTACTTGGGTGAGCCACACCTTAGCATTTGTGAGATGCTAAGGTTTCTTTTATGTATGGATTCTTTTCAGCAACTTATCAAACAAGGCTTTGAAAGAGGTTTTGCTGAAAAGCTGAAGGAAAGAATGAGCTGATTTTTTTAAAAAAATGACAATCAAATGACCGCGTATTATGGCAGTTTTATCATGGATTTCTTTAAGTGTTATAGGTCTATTCTCTTCAGAACTTTATATCCATTGAACTCATCTGCTAAGGCTTGTTGAAAAATAGTCGTTTTTGCCTTGTAATCCATCCCACAGAATTGAAGGATGAATAGAAAGACATTGTTCTGAAAGCTATTAAACTTTGGTAGTCTCATAAAAGGGCTGCACTGCTGCTCTTCCTTTTCTTTTCAGGTGGTGGTGGAACAAACAAGATGCATCTTCTGTAGAGTCATCCAGAAGGTACTGTTTTTTAAATAGATGAACAAAGAATAGATCATACTAACTGTAGTCCAAAAATATATCTCATATTTCTGGAAATGAGTGCTGAGTCCTCTCCATTATTAGATTATACAGGGCTGATCTACCCATTAGTTGTGGTTTACTTTTTCCTAGAGAAGGAGATGATGTTAGGAAAATGTCAAGTGGTAATGCTTATAACTAGCTGGGAATTTCCTTTTGCTCTAATAAGGACTTCAATTATTCAAAAAACCTTAGGTATCAAAATGTCTTTATTTTATTTATTTATTTATTTATTAGTTCAAATTTATATTGCCGCCCACTCGCCGTGGCGACTCAGGGCAGCTTACAGACAATACATTACATTACAATACAATTATTATTATTATTATTATTATTATTATTATTATATTCAAATTTATATGCCGCCCTCCTTGCCGAAGCAACTCAGAGCGGCTTACAATATCAAATATCAAAAAACAGCATAGTATAAATACAACATATATGTCACAGTCAATACAGTCAACAAATCCCTCATAAAAACAAGAGTACAATACAGTCAGGAAAATGCAATACAATAAAAAAAATGCAATATGTTGGGGTGGGCACAGGGCGACAAGGTCCTCAACCTGCCCTGGCTTCTTCTTCCCCCTGGCAGTTGGTGCAGGCACAGGGGAAGGGGCATTTTAAAAAAGTTTAGGCCCAGTTTATCATCCAGTTTGGCATTTCTTTAAAATCTAGGTCTGGCTTATCCTAATAATTCATTTCATAGCCACAAGCTAGATATGGCTTCATTGTTACAAACTCAATAAGCCAGCTTTCGACTACTAAAGCCATTATTTCTATTTTGTATCCTGAGGAGGTGCTGAACGGGTTTTCCAGAGCTTCTTAGGAATTCAGTTTCTCATTTGGTGGGTTGTTTCCAAACATTTATCTTTTGAAAGGACTGCAAGGCATCTCAAGAGTACACTTGCCTTCATTCACTGAATGGATTCATCCCCCCCCCCCCCAAATTCAAAACCCTTCAGGCTGAGAGAACAATTCTACAACAAACATGAGAATTCTATGCCGACAACTGTCACAATAATTCAACGGAAAACAAACATTTAGCCTTTTTCTTATGTGCTACTGGTGACTTCTTATATGACGGGAATAATTCTCTCTCTCTTTCCTTAAAACAGGCATCAGAGCCTTCAGACTAGAAGAGATCTTCTTGCCACTTCCAGTTTCACACAGAGGTATTTTGACAACTTGGCAGTAAACATTCTGGTGGTACCATCAGCTGTCTTTTTCTCTCAATAGTCTGGTATCATTTCACACTTCTGTGGATGAAGAGGCTTCCATGGTGCAGGGACAATTTCCATTGCAGTGATGAAGCTAAATAACCTTAACATATGAACTTTTATAAGTGAACTATTATATTTGCTTCAGCGAATGACTTATGACAGTTGTAGAGAGAGAGTGAAAGACAGGGAGAGATGTTTACTTTTCTCTACAAAGGTCTCACTGGGTTGAACGGGATGCCTCTTAATGATTTTACATCTTCTCCTTGATCTAAAATAATTATGTGTTTAAAGTGTTGTATAGCTGCACTTACATAATCATTGATAGACCATTGCCCTGTTGATTCAATAAGTCTATTCATGTTAAAACTAACAACTAAAATTATCCCAAGACATATTATGTCACCTACTTTGGGAGACTTCTGGCTCACTCTTCTGTGAGGACAAAACTCTGCCCTGGTGGGGGAACCCATCATTCCTCTAGTTAAAGAGGCATATTTCACATGCCATTTGGTGGTTCGTTATCCGTAACAGGGGTGCCCAAACTATGGGACATGACAGAAGAAGTCCTAACTAGAGTTAGACCCATTGGATCAACAAGACTTAACAACTCATGACTTGCCAGACTCCCACTGATTCAATGCGTCTCCTCAACCTCAGATTAACAATTTGATCTAGCCCTTTAAATCTGAAATATGATATGCTCACTGAAAGGGCAGCTGCCGCTTTTCAGTCTTCAGATCTGAATCTGATTCAAAGTAATTAAAATTCCACCTTCTGTTATGCTTGAATGCACTTATCAAGGACAGAACAAAGCTGCATTCAAGGGCCCATTCTGAAGTCAGAGTTCAGGTAGCCCAGGTTATAATGCAGCACTGCACTTTCTATATGTCTAGTCAAAGTGAAGCTTAGTTTAACTGAATGTTAAAGTAATTCAAATAATATAAAGGTTATCACCTTTCTTCTTATCATGGCAGTTTCACTTCTCATCTCCTTGCTTTTCCTTTCTTTTCTTCCCTTCACCTATTTCATCTACAAAACTAATCTTTCAAAGGATAATTCTGTATCAATGTCACACTGAAATATTATAACTCCCTTCTTAGTGTTGCTTCTCTCTGTTCATCTCCTCTGTTTTGTAGGATCAATTATGGAAGGTGTAATATAATGTTATTTTAATGAAATGCTAAGTAGACTAGAGAGGCCATTAGTTCAAAGAACCTGAGATATATGCAGGTAATCTTTTTTTCTCCCCCTGTTTTGAATGGGAGATGAAGCTTTTGAAGTGAAGTGTGATAACTTTAGCCTTTTGTTGAAAGCTCTGCTTTGACTCCTCTTAAACACACTTCTCCTTACAGCTGCATTATGGATTACTTACTATTAGCTCAAGCTTGCAAGAGTGGGATGATTAGGATCATTTGTACAGTGTTTTTAAGGAGTAAAAATGTTCCACTAATTTTGTTCATCATCACAAAAACTTGCAAGAAACATGATACAAAATGTCTTTGCACTTTGAGGGCAGGGTAGTTAACTTGCTTCTTCTCACTGAATGTACAGTCAAAGGGATATTGTGATTCAAGGCCACCCAAAGATATTTTGCAGTCTGAGGCATGAGACCAAGTGGTTCTCTGCCATTCCATGTTTGGCCATTCCTAGACCGGGACTCCTTGCTCATGGTCACACATGCCTTAGTCACCTCCAGACTTGATTATTGTAATGCGCTCTACATGGGGCTGCCCTTGGTGACCATTCGGAGGCTACAGCTGGTCCAGAACGCAGCTGCATGAGTGGTGTTGGGGTGCGGGCATTATGGCCGTGGCTCACCACTGCTGAGGGAGCTGCACTGGCTTCCAGTTTGCCTCTGGGTGCAATTCAAGGTGCTGGTTATTACCTTTAAAGCCCTACATGGTAGTGGACCAGGATACTTAAGAGACTGCATCGTCCCAAGGACATCTGTCCATCCCACCACAGTGGACCGGAGAGGCTCTCTGGTTGTGCCATCGGCCAGAGAGGCGCACCTCTCTGGCACTAGAAGGAGGGCCTTCTCTGTGTCTGGTCCAGCTCTGTGGAACCTCCTCCCAATAGAACTACGCCTGCAAACGGAACTGCTGTCCTTCAGGAAAGGATTGAAAACCTGGCTGGCAGGTCAGGTCTGGGGAATGGATCGATCAATTTCCCCAGCTGGCTGGATGGTTTGACACCCAGTGCCTCCTAGCTATAATGCCTAGCTATAATGGCTGGTTTTTAATGCTAAGTTTTTAAGCTCCTTTTAAAACTTTTAATTTCTAAATTGGTTTTAAATTGTTGTTTGGCTGATTGTGTTGGGAATCGCCCTGGGTCCCTTCGGGGAGGAGGGCGATAAACAAATTTAAAAATAAATAAATAAATAAATAAATAAATAAATAAATAAATAAATAAATAAATAAATAAATAAATAAATGTATTGAGACTATGCTCTGGGCCAGGTGTAAGAAAAAAAGGGTTGTTTTGGACCAGGTGCAAGAAAGGACATATGGCAAGGACAAATCTATCTTCCCACAAGGGACAATGTCTGATAGAACAGGAGGAACAGCTAGAATGATTTTGCTGCTTGTCCTTTAGCTTCTGCTGCTTCTAGCCTTAGTCTACCTAGCTGTAGGGCTGGATATACCCTGCTTTGCATCTATTGTAATGTGTAAATTGGCACCCACTTGGATTTCACAACTCTTTACTTCAGAATTTGGGTAAGTTCTTTCTCTAAATTAAAACTCCCAGAATGCCACCACAAAAAATAAATTCTAGTGAGTCTGGTCAGGTTATCCTGCCATGATAATAGAGTAGACCATACTGCCTGTGACTCAATGCCAATTGTCAGGTGGCAGTTAACTAACTTGACAATCATGAGGACTAATGGCCTTGGGTGTGGAAGTCTACAAGGAAGGGTGGTGGTTCCCAAGTGGATTAAATCCCATTTGAATTCATCTTGATGGAGGGCAGCAGCTTCATCAATACTGGCCTGGGGCTGAAGAGGACTTTGCATGCCAAAAGGGCTCAGGACCAGAAAGTGACCTGCGGAACTGGATCAGTACAGTAGTTGTACAGCCCAGCTTTTTAAAAAAGGAAAAAAAGAGTACAGTACAGTAATACCTCGGATAACATTTACCTCGGATAACGCTAAAATCGCATAACGTTAAGTAATCTGGGGAGGAGAATTGGATCAAATAACGTTAAGGTCCTATGGGATGTATCAGATAACAACCGCTAAAGCCTGTGTGGTTACAATGTATCTCTATGGAGCTTTAACGTTATCCGATACATCCCATAGGATTTTAACATGCATCGGATAACACTAAAAATCTGATAACACCAAGACTTGTGGAACCAAGTCTTAGCGTTATCCGAGGTATTAGTGTACTGTAGTTTTGTCACTGGATCACCAAGATCCAGCTTGGGCACAGAGCAGGGCAGCTCTGGTCCAGTTCACAATTTCCTGTATTCCATGCAGTTGCTGGCAAATAGGTCGCACTGGACTTTGCCATGAGTCGCTTGAAATGTAAGCTATTTCAGTCTGATCATAACTTTAGTCCAAAAGTTGAACTTTTCCAAATTCTGTTTTTCCTCAGGTATAAAATTGTGTGGAGGATTAATTCATATCCTAATCTGTCAGAACAGCAAGGGAGGCTGCTGATATCAATCAGAGGGAAACTAACTGAATATTAGTTTCCGCCCTGTTGTTTGTATGTATGTACAGTGGTACCTCGCTTAAAGAGCATAATGTGTTCCAAAGGAATGCTCCTTAAGCGAGTTTGCTCTTTAAGTGAAACACCATTTTAAGTGACTAATTGTGACTTCTGGTGGTGGTAGTGGTGGGGATTGCAAACCCTGATTTATTTGTTAAGCGAGTTTTTGGTTGGTTTTATTTGTTAAGCGAAGCGAACATTCAGAGAAAATTCTGCTCTTTAAGCGAGTTACTCTTTAAACGAGGCGCTCTTTATGCAAGATTTGACTGTATGTATGTATGTATGTATGTATGTATGTATGTATGTATGTATGTATGTATGTATGTATGTATGTAAACAAATAAGCATTATAATACAACAAACAACCAAATAAAGTAAATGACAGACAAATATCTGAAAAAAATAAAAATACATATTATTCTTGTAGTTCATGAGAGGTGGACATTTAATAAACAAGGGAGTTTCACTGGTTCTGAACAAATGCAGTTTTTCTTTTAATAATACTATACCTTCCATTCTGATTTATTTTCTGACAATCTTCCAAATGACGCCATTCCTACATTGCTTTTATTATAAATATTTATTCATTTCTGAAACCACCAGGGCTCCTGAAGTAATGTTTATGCTCTATTCCTTTGACCTGCCAGAGCATGTAAAGTGATGTACAACAAAACTGATAATTTAAATTTATGTTTCTAGAAAGCCTCTAATTTTAAAAGATTTTTAAAAAACAGAGTTAAAGATACCAAAATTCATACAAATATAGGGGCTGCTTGTTGAAAAGCCAGCGAGAATGGTGCTGGCCTGACTACCTGAGTCAATGAGTGTAATCAATGACTGGAAAAAGTATGCTTCCAAGCACACCAGAAAGGGTCATGTTACAGGGAGCAATCTCTCTTGGGGGGGGGGGGAGTCTTCTGTGTACTGGGGAATTGCTCCAGCTTGCACAGCAGAGTGAGCGCCCTGCTCCTGCCAACCTAGCAGTTCAAGAGCAAAAAAATTGCAAGTAGATAAATAGGCACCACTTCAGTGGGAAAGGTAACAGTGTTCTGTGCACTCTGGGATCTAGTCATGCCTGCCACATGAGCATGGAAACATCTGCAGATGCAGACAGTGTTGTTTTTTGGCAGCAAACAGAGATGAGTACCACCACCTAGAGTCAGATGTGACTGGCTTTTGAGCAATGGAGACCTTTACCTTACCAGAAAAACAACTGAATTCAATAGGACTTGCTTTCAAGTAGACATATGCAGAATTGTTATAAGAGTGCAATTCTATGTTCACTAACCTGCAAGTAAAACCTATTTGGGTCTTAGGTCAGAGCAGACGTATTGTTGGTTTCGATTTAAAAAGCTAGATCTTGCTTATAGTTCATGTTTATCAGATTTTGAGGAGAGTTTGTTGTCATTCCTGTTTATCTTGACATTTATGTTCTATTCATTATTTTGTAGTCATAATTAAAAAACACAAACATATTTTTAAAAGATAGTTGGAGGTCAGGACTGTTACCAGGGAGCTTGAATAAAATGTTATTCATCCTAGAAACATATAAAAGATCTACGGGGATCCCTGACCCCCATGATCATGTTGCAAATATTAGTTGAACTGTGTTTTCTTCTGCTCCTGTTTCAGAGCTTTTGTTTCACTTCAATAACTTCTATTATTTTCTGACACCATATTTAAAAAATCTGAAAAATATTTAGATAATTAACTTTTTGGCATTTGCAGATTGTTATTGTTATGTGGCTGGGATTAATGTGATTGGGCTTTTTTGAAACAGAATTTCTTAAGCTTCAGGTTAATTTAATTTGCCTCAGAAACAAACAGAATGCAAATATGTTGTCAGGACAGCTGTCACAAGGTATGTGCACAACAATGATTCTAATTATTAATGAAGAGAATAAAACAATAATCATAAACATTGCCACACTCCAGTTCTGCTGGTGGAAGCTTAGCATTTATAATGAGGATTGCAACAATAACATACAATTCTTCCCATGTGATAACTGTGAGCTCTAAATAGCTGTGAATGCAGAGCTTTGTCTAGTTTTGACATACAGAAAATTACTTGTTAGTGAGACCTGCACCGCCAATCAATACAGGGTGAAGGTTTCCATGTGGACCACATTATGGACTTCTTTGTATGCACAGTTCTCAGTGAAAACTGGCCAATGGTTACCTCATTTAAGTATGGAACATGCATTCCTCCATCTATTACTAGTTTGGCCTGCCTACTTCTCTCTCATTTCCCCCTGCTTATGATTAACTCATGTTATCCCTCAGCTTTTTGTGAGGTTCTCTTGAAGATCAAATTATTCTAAGGTGGAATTCTAACTTAAGAGGATAGTAGATAAATTGAATGGACTAAAATCCTGTTGTGTTTCAATAGTAGAAGGGAAATGGTTTAATTTACAGTGATAAAAATGTGCTAACTAATGAATTCCCTCCCAATGATTGTTGCCTTGTCTGTTGAGTGGGCTTGGGTGGCTCAATGAGGCTATGGGCTATGCGATGCAGATCAGAAAGCTCTTAAGAAACGTTTTAGAGATGTTTAGGTGGGACATGGCCAAAAAGGGTTGGAAGCCACTGGTCTAGAGTGATTAGAGTTCTAGATCCAAGTTCATCTGCATGTGTCTCATTGATTCATATTGGAAAGTGAGATGTGTGTTTTTTTTTTTATTGATGCACATCACACTTGGATATATGATAGACAACGAAGGGCAGGCAACTACCAGATTTCAGGCAGCTTGCTCCAAACAGTTACGTACTAGATATCCTTAAATAAATAAATAAATAAATAAATAAATAAAATGGATTATTTGTATCCCGTTCACATTGATTTATGCACTGGACAAAAATCAATCTATAAATTTTGGTCACATAGCCCCAGAGATAAAGATGGCCGTTCCACTACAATTAGACTTCAAGCAAATAAGTCTACACCAGGCCAATTCAAGATTTGTTCAGAGTCTCCGGTGTACAGTCCCAGTTTTGGCTATAGGAGGTCATGAAGGTAAGAGCAGGCTTGTTGATGTAGATCAGCAGAGCTGCTAGTGTTTTTTTTTTTTGTTACTGCTTTGGTGTATGTCTGGGAGATCTGTCATAATAATGAACATCACAATACTGGCTTCAGAGGTTGACCAATAGAGTTCAGGGGACAGGGAACTGAGGAGAAAACATTTGTAGTGGCTTTCAACCTTTTTTGGAAGGCAACTCTAAGGTGGGCAAAACACGAGTGATAATGCCTATTATATTTCCATCACTGTCAACAAGTCACTTTTCATTTCTGTTCTCTTTCTCTGTGGCTTTTTCTTGGTTTTACTGTTTCAGTTAGATTAATTATATCCTCTGCTCTGAATTTATCAGCAAGAAATAGAGATCCATGATACATATCTGTTAAAAATTATAAATTATTGTGTATCCACAAGCAATCCTTTGTAAAAACCATTGTAAGCACCTTTGAAACATGAAGGCAAGCAGATGTTTGGCACCCAAACATCTATAATGGCAACCTAAAAAAGAAAGTAATCTTGGATAAATAGCTTTATGTAGAGAAATGCTAAATTGCCTTGGAGTCTATTTGTAATAGTCAGACCAGGCTCTCTGACTGACAGAAGTCTAACCTCTTTCATATCTCTCTCTTTTACTGATAGGACTAGTAATAGCTTTTTAAAATGAAATTTACCCAGTGTCAGGAAAAAGTCAGCTAGGATGGAAATGCATAAAGGGAGTGCCAATGAAAACATGTGTCTCTCCCAGACAGAAGAGAAGGTGATGTTGGTTTCTCAGGCTGTCAGCACTGGGAGGACCAGTACCAGTGGAGTGAGACTGGAAGAAAAGTTGAACAGGACTATTAAGGGGTACAGCAAAAGAAGGAAGTTGTTGTTCTTTCTGATCTGACCTTCAGCAGCCATTTTGGTTTGTTCTAAGTGGCATCAGTTAAAACAATTGGGAGTGGCTTCTTGAATACAGGCACAATCAGGAATTGTAATTAGTCGGCATAAGCTGCTGATCTCCTAGTGTGTGGGACAGTAAATGAGATTAGACAGAAGCTCATGCTTCTTCCCAAAATGAGACATGAACATTTTTGGTTATGATTGAACCAAGCAAGAAGCTACTCCAGGTTTTCTAGCAGGTGCAATAGAAAACTGTAGTACTTTGTAACTTGGTGGCCCTCAGGTGCAGTGCTATGTACCACAGGGCCTAAATCCTCGATAAGCCCAGCATACAGCTCAGAAAAGTTCCTTTGGTGACTTCAATTCCTAGTATGGTCAAGGCTGTGGAGACTGTAACCCCCCCCCCCCATTTAACTTTTCCAAGCTCTAGCTCAGTGACACATTGAGAGAGAAAAACCCAGTGGTTTCTGACAAGCCCAGTATTAGAGGGTCAGTAGTTTTTGGTGAAGTTGAAACATGGAGAATAATTCTTTTGAAATGCCCAGCTGACAACATGAAAGGAACAGAGGCTGGGGTACAGCCATACCTTTCTCTGGACCCAAAGATGAAAAAGCAGCCAAGACTTCTTGCTAAGAACTTTAGCCTAAAATCCATACTTAAATTACATCTTTTATAGATGCTGGCTAGGTTTGGCTAGAAGTCTGAGAATCCTCCACTTAGGATGACCACCAGTCATGCTAGGTGAGAGAAAATGAAGGTTCTGCTCCAAGCAGCAAGCTCAAAATGAGACAGAGGGCACTCACTGGATTCAATTAATATCAGTCTAATAAACAAATGACAAACAATACAAAACTGGGTTCTCTTTCACTTGGAAGAGCCACGGCCTAATGGATGAAGTGGCAGTGTCAATTGGTTCTTGTCTGTTGATATCTTGGAAAGAAAAGGTACCTTCTCAGTGGAAAATAAATTATATTATCTCTTCTTCTGTGTACTGTATCTCCTGTTCACATCCCCCCCCCCCCTGATTACCCACAAAGGCCAGATGGCATGCATGTGCGAATGTGCGTATTTTTGCAAGCAAAGCAATAAGCGAAGTCCAAAAGCAAATTACACTGGATCAAAAGATTCCAATTTTCATAACTCCTTCATACTTCCTTTTACTGCCTTTTGGGGAAGGGGGAGAAAATGTTTCAAAAGACTTTGAAGGATGGGAAGAGTGGGAAGAAATAAATGATTATAGAATTGAAATCTGAAAAAATAAAATTATAACAAAACCAACATGACTGTAACTGCTGGTTTATAGCAGAAGCTCATTTTATAACAATAAGCCAGTAAATGGAATGAGATTTAAAAACAGCTAAGCATGTAACATCCCTAGCTGCTAAATGTTTTTTTTTAAGCTTGATGCAAGCAAACCTGTTGGGCTGTTTTCATTTAAAAGAAATGAATTTCTTTGCACATTTTTAGATCCTTATGTTTTAGTGAGAATCTGTAAACTATAAAGCAGAAAACAGAAGGGAGGTTATAACTAGATAAAAACTCCAAGCAAGGGAAAAAAACCAAAGATAGGAAAAGTTCAGCGCGCTTGCGCGCGTACACACACACACACACAAAAGGTTGATTAAGACAAGTCAAAATCACAGAATAGGGTGCAAATTTTCAATTACAGTATTGAAAATGTTTCATTGGAAAGATAGTGAACAATGGGGAAAGCAGGATGAAGGGAGAAGTGGTTTATGTTGAAGACATGTAATCTGAATTTACACTTAAAACAGAAGGTTAGCAGGATCATGCCAGTTGTATATTCAGGCATGCAGAAGTTTGTGATTCTATATAATTATTATGAAATGGTATATTATTGCAAAGGCTTATGACTGATGGAAACAAAGAAACCTGACTGGACATTAAATTCAGGCTGAAGTAGAGAAGTTTAGGTCCATTGGAAGGATGATTGGCTGAGGGTCAGTCACATGGCTATGCCTGCTTCTCTCCCATTTTTGGGTGGGACGGTGAGGAATAATTGCATATTGTAAACAAAATATCTGAATTTTAGCTTATTGATGTATAAAGGATTTTTTTTAATGGAGTAGACCAAAGGGAAAATCCAGCTATTTGCACTCCACAATTAATTTTGATTTGTAGCTGCTGTGGTATGCAGATGAGACTTAACCAGGTCAAAAGATTGTGACTTAACATCTAGGCCAGTGATGGCCAACTTTGACACTCCAGGTTTTCTTGGACTTCAGTTCCCAGAAGCCAAGTCAACACACCTGCTGATCAGGGCTTCTGGGAATTGAAGTTCAAGAACATCTGGAGTGTCAGGGTTTGCCATCACTGAGATTCTAGGCAAAGTCATAGTTTCAAGGAACCATTGTCCTCTAGTCCTGACTTGCCCTGAAGTTACCCCTCATCCTTCTGTAGTTTCACAGCAATTAAGGTATATTGTCTTAGGCTGGGAGTTCAGTTTCCAAACTATGAACTAGGTGATGGTTTGTTCACACACAGCTCAAACATCCTGGTGCTTCCTTAGAATTTGCTATGTGCCATCTCAACTATAAATTTCCATCTTTGCCTGCGGTTGGGGCTCTCCTGCCTTTAGGGGGGACCATTTGCTCTAGGTATTGACTTATTATTCAATAACTTAAAAACTGTTGCAGATGTTTGTGCTTTTTTTCTTCTCAATTTCCTTCCAGGAAAACTGGGGCAAAGGCATTCCTCTTTTGCCTTGAATTATTAAAGAAGAATAGAGGGTTATAGAGGGTTATTTTACCCTAAACAAATTGTGTTTCTGATTTTAAGGTGTCAGTGTCAAGAGCAAAAAGCATGGCTGCTGACAATTATGGCTCATTGAGGTCAATGGTTGTTTTCCCATTTGTATGTGTGCTGGTACTACAACCTCAGTCAATTGTTGTAAGTTCTTACAGTGTTACTCAGTTCTCAAACATAGGAGAAGCCCTTCTGATTTAAAGAAACAAGCCATCATAACAAAGAGAAAAGGGAGCACTGGAATTGGCATAGCAGGCAGCAAAATCCAGTTAATAACACATACACACACAGCCATGACATTCTAATATGAGACATTGGGTAAGATTCATCTGAGAATGTGAAATAATGATAGAAGGAGTGTGAAATATATTACCTTAGAGAAATCATTAGAAAAAGAGTGAGACAGCTGATATATGAACACATTAACATTCAATATGCACTTTTTTCCCAAGGAAAATAGGACATGTTTAAGCTACCTAATTTAATTAATATTTAGGATTAATCTGTATAAGGCATAATTGGCTTATTTAAAAGCTGATTAGATTAATTCCATTATGATGATAATAAAGCAGTTCTAAGCATTCCCACCCCCATTTTTAAGTGCACTCTACAATACCAAATTGAAGGAAGCACACATATACCAGAAGTAGTTGAAACAGTGTTGAGTGATTTATGTTAGAGTAGGTAGCAAAATGGGAGAAGAAAATACTTTTGTGCTGCTTCAGAAATAACTGGCAGAATTCTTGCTAAATATTAGAAGAATGCTTATCACTGGGTGGTTCTAACTTTTAGCCTGGGATAAGTGAACACTGAGCATGTCTAAACTCTGAATGTATATAGAAAGTCACATGGAGATGAAAGCAGGACACAATAGGCTGTGGAAATATCTCCTTGGGGATGCAGTTACATGAATAATTTTGGCTCTTTCTGCACATAAATAAAAGATTTCAGTTAACAGAAGACAGCATTATGAACAGGGGTTTGCCAAATCAAGAAAGATAAATTCTCAGCAGTCTCAACTACTTTAAAACTGGTTTGATTTCAAGGAGATTTCAAAGGTAAGGTGACATTTTTAATTGAAGGCAGGAAGGATCAGTTAAGGGTTCTCTTTAGTTCCTCTGTCCAAGAATGCTTTGTTCTGTGATAATTTTTGGTAAATTCAAAATGACGGCCTCCATGAACATAGCTTTCTCTCTCTCTTGTGTCTCTCTCTGGAGGGTCATTAGGACTGTGAAGTCTCAAGGCAGCAGCTTAAGTCTCAGAAGTCATCCAGACATACATTAAGTCTGTTCTCCAGAGTGACAGGGGCCTGTTTTCCAGTATTCCTTATCTCCCTAGCTAGCTGAGTTTCATGTTTTGTCTACACGCTAGAACATTCACTGCACATGTGTGCAAACAATTCTTTGTTTTGAGAATGTTTTCTTCTGTTCCCTGATTGGCCAAGGTTAGCCCACCTGATTGCAGAATCTCCATTTTGCAGAGATGTTAGTTAGTTCGATTTTGGATTTCAATGGCTTAAGACCCTGGCTATGGTGTGGGACTATTCTTTTGTTTCCAATATGATTACCTAACCCGTGGACTGTTACCTGGACTGATATCTGTTACCTTTTAATAACTATGTTTTTTCCATGGACTATCCTACATGAACCTGAAGAATAAAGCAGCTGTTTCTCTCTGAAGATTGTTGTTCTTTTTATTGGCTCACACACACAAAGCTACGCTACCAGAATCCTCCCTTGATTTGCTCTATTGCTCTATTGCCTGAGCATAGTAAGAGTTCCTTTCTACGCAGCTCGGCTCTCTCAAAGGTGGAAGGTAAGGGTGAGAGTTCCAGGAATGGGACAAGGTGTCTCAGGAACTTAGAGGGAGGAGCCTTACAGAGACGGCCGATGTCTGACACCAGGTCTCCAGATGAATGGACCATCCTCAGGGCAACTGGTGCTGAAGATGGGAAATGTATTCACAAAGGTGTGCATGCATATGTGTGTGTGTGTATTAACTTTAAAACTTAGACAGCCATTGACAGCCATTCTTTTCTGCTCTATCTCTATAATATCAAAGTAGTTTGGCTCTGTCTGAGAATCACAGAATAACTGAGTTGGAAGGGGTCTTTTAGGCTATTGAGTCTAGCCCAACCTGATCAATGCAGGAGTCTGAATCAAAACAGATATGACAGATGGTAGTCCAATTCTCTCTTGAATGCTTCCAGTGTTGGAGCACTCAGATGTTACCTTTAAAAATAATTAATCAAAGTTAAATGTTAGAAATTGGGAAATCCTCATTAGGGTTAGCATTGAAAACTGAAAATGTTTAACTTGTTAAATTAGCATTATTAACACATTGATATAAACATTAGTTGATGCATAGTTGAGATAACTCACATTCTGTATCCCCAAAGGAAAGAGAGTCTATACATCTTCTTTAAAAGTAAACTTTTACTTAGTCCATATGTCTCTGTGGAGGGACTAATTTTGAACAAGTTGCTCATTCAATTTGGGCAGCAATATATAAATCTGAATAAATAAATAAATGTATTGCAGGTATTGAACCTAGAAAGTAAGAATGGACTACAGAAGGCAAAAGCTTTAGTAAACACAACCAAGAACCTACAGTATTTGTTAAGGATTCTAAGAGTAATAATTTACAATAATCAAGACCCCAAGGTTGAAAACATTTGAGAAGATGTTAGCCACTCTCAGTACAACACATCAAGAACCTTTCGTGGTTCCTGCCTCGGAGAGGTGGTATAGATCTAAGGCAGTTACTGAAATCATAGAAACTCCATTAGTGCTTCCAAATCAGGTCCCTAGAAATACCATAGAGTGACAAACCTCCAGGTGTTCTCCAGGCACTCCAGGTGTTCTTGGATTTCAATTAACAGAAGATCAAGTCAGCATTCTTGCTGATCAGGACTTAAATTAAAATTCAAAAACATCTGGAATGCCAAGGTTCGCCATCACTCTTGATGACTAAGTTAACTTACATTTCTGGGTTAATTTCTTAGCTATCTAGTTTCAATCCAATTTTTAAATAGAATTATGGGCTCTTTTCCCCTTTCAGAAGGGGAGAATGGTGACAGACATAGTCCCTCCACAGGGACATATGGACTAACTTCTTCAGTAATATTCCCATCAGCATTATTTTCTAAAATGTTAATTTTAAACATTAGGACGGCAGCCTGTTGAGCCTGCAGCAAAGGTGAGTTTGGGCACTTGGACTCCAGAAGGTTCATCATCACTGGCTTATAGCATCCCACAGGATGGCTAACTTCCTGGAGTGCTGAACAGGGATCCTCTTCTTCGGGGACAAGGATATTCTGCAACATTTCTTGCATGCTCTACTTGTAATATTGATTTGTCCTAGTACAGCACAGCAGGTGAACCAGTTGTATAGAATGAAGTTATGCATCAAATGCAACAAGTACAACTTAGTTTACTGCCTGGGGGTAGCTAACAAACATGGTGAGTGAGGGAGATTGAGCTTTGTATGTCACCTCAGCCATCAACTCACTAAAAGTCAAAATTGGAGTTAAGGAGAATGCCTATTCCCTGAGATTTTCTCATTTTTACCTGACCATGGGATTGCCACAGAGATTACATACCTCAGGGCTCTGGTTTCGAAATGAAGCCTAGCAGGAATGTTGATGAGAATGATCATGAGCTATGACAAACAGATGTCCCTCACCACTACTATCTATTTACTTATCTTGCCTTTCCATCAAAAAAATAGCAGTCAAGGTGGCTTGAAAATTTTAAAAACAAAATAAACATTTAGCTGAAACCTTGCTAAGATAATGTAAACCTACCTCACCTTAAAACCATAACAAATTGTTTTTAAAAATGGGGACACTTGTCTAAAATTCCCATTGCTTTCATGGTTGGATTGCCCAGGAGCGCTTTTAGGCTTCACTGATGACTGAACTGTTAATTACCCCCCCTCTAACATGCTTACCGTACTTCTTGTTTTAACCACAATACAGTAGATCTGATTTTGATATGTTTTGCAATTTCTTTATCAAACCAGTCGATTCCTCTCTTCTCAATTTCCCTTATTTCTTATCTTGTGGGAATAACACATGAAAGTTAAACCTCTGACTTCCAGTTCTCAAAATTTAACACTAAAACAAAGCATGAAGTAATATTATTTATAGATCTACCAAAGAAAATGTCAAGTATAAAGCCTCTGATGTTACTTATAAGGATTGCCTTAGTCTCCCCAGTTGGTTATTTACCAGAAGGTGATATGGAATCCACCTGAATTGACACCTTAGCTAAGCAATCTAGGGTTTTCTAGCTTTCCCACAGAACATAGACTGTGTAAAACAGGGGTGGCCATACTTTTCAGGCCGTGGGCCGGTCATGTAGTTGAGTGGGCTGGTCATGTGGTTCCTCCCACCAGAAGCAAAAGTAAAATGCATTTGCACATGATGCTGCCATAAATGCACCCATGGCTGTCATAAGCATATTTACAACATCTGCGAGTGCATTTACAGCAGTGTTTTGCACATGTGCAGGCACATTTAACTTCCACTTCCAGGAGTGGCACGGGTGATGTGGGCCAAATTATTAGGTGGCATGGACCGGATTCAGCCCGCAGGCCATAGTTTGGGAACCCCTGGTGTAGAAGGGAGTGGATGGTTCAATTTCCCCAGCCAGTTGGATGGTTTGACCCCCAGTACATCCAAGTTATAATGCCTAGCTTTTAATTAAGTTTTTAAGCTTTTTAAAGTTTTTAATTTTTATTAAGTGTTTTTAAAATTGTTGGAAATTGCCTTGGGTCCCTTCGGGGAGGAGGGCGGTAAACAAATATAAATAAATTAATAATAATAAAAAAACCAAAAACACTTAATACAGTTCATCTCTACTTGTAGGATGTTCAAAGCAGGTACAGTTCAGATCCAGCAAAAATATAAAATACATTGGCAAAGTGGAACATTTTCAATGCAGAAACACAACCAAAATAAGGAAATCTATCTAATTTGGAAGCCAACAGGGCTTCCTCTATTCTAAATTTAACACATGGCTACACCTGTTTTACTCAAGGAGAGCAATCCCAAAGAATTAAGAAAGAGGTAGAGAGAGAGAGAAGCAGTTGCAGATTAAATAGCTTTTTACTCACTTGAGAACCCATCGTCCTGTTTCAGGTGTCACTCACATGATGGAAACCAATCAGTAACTCCGTATGGTAATAAAGGGGAAGTCCCCCTCTGGGCCTGTCTCCCTGCCCCAGGTTCTCACTTCTTTCCACCCCTCCCTTCAAAATGTCAGGGGGAGTGTAAGTGTGCTAGGCCAGGAATGCCATCTGTCTTGGTAACCGCTTGGAGCCTATTCTCAAGGGAAAATATATGATCTCTCCTTGCAATTACTCAGTGCCAGCCTTGGTCTACCTTCATAGACATTCCAAATTGCCCCCCTTGGCCCCCTTGGTGTAAAAACCAGGCAGATTCCATGTTGGCATACTCACTCTGCCCTTTTACATTACTAAGCTAACTCATTTACCTGGAAACCATTCGCCAGGTTAGAAACAACTATGAACCTCTTACAGTCCTTTCAACACAAGCACAGAGACTTAAAAAACTTTTACAAATTCTAGAAGCTTAATCTCTGAAATGCTAAATCTTAATACAACACCATAACCAATAATCTACCCAACGTATAAAGTAAATTATAGCTTCCTAAAAATGCTTTTTTCAAATTGCGATGAAAAAGAGTTATGTAAAGTTCTGTTGCCAATATCTAAAGCAACAACATAAGTCATGGCATTGGGGGGGGGGGGGGAAGAGAAAGAAATACCTGGTGCCAGTTTGGGGGAGATGATACTAATGCTATTACCAAGATAGATAGATAGATAGATAGATAGATAGATAGATAGATAGATAGAAATTGATACCTGACACTCCAAAGAAAGACAAAATCTTCTCTGGACACTCCAGTTTCTAAGCTTCTAGGGAAGGCTTAGACCATGGGTGGCCAACGTTGGTACCCCAGGTGTTCTAGGATTTCAAGTCCCAGAAGCCCTGATCATCTGGTATGCTTACTTGAGCTTCTGGGAATTGAAGTCCAAGAACTCCTGGGGCACCAAGATTGGGCACCCCAGCTTAGACTGACCTTGCAAGACTCTATCTATTCTCATTGACCTGCCCAACCAGCTACTGTGCCTCCAGGCATAGCAAAAGGTGCAATGTTACACATGAGGCTATCCACATTGTAGAATCTTCTTTCTTTCAAGCATATCAGAGAATAAACAAAACAAAACAAAAAACATTGTAGCGCCTTGAAGACTGACTGTTAAATTTTAATGTGAGCTTTTGTGCATCAAGTCCATTTCATTTTTCATTTTAGATAACTACACTGAATCTTTGTTATACTTAAGGTTAGTGTATGTGAGAATGTGGGAGGAAAAAGTGACTCTCAAGGGCTTTGATTGAATGAGTCCTTAACCATCCCTAACATTTTGTAATGTATTTATTTTGTAGTGTTTGCTGTAGGCTGATAAAAGGTAGCTTCATGGGAAAGCATGAACTGTTCAAAGAGTAGAGTATACGGCTCTCCCAAAGGGGAACAGGAGGAGAGGAAAAAGCCAATGGGGCTTTGTCTATAAACAGAAGGTCCAATACATTCCCAAAATTACTGTTCCTGTGTAGCATTCCTGTCAGGATCTGAGGCAGCTCTGGTAATTTCAGGATGAGCTCCCCAGAGGTAACCTTGATGTCCACAGGATTGGACCTGCAGCCTGGAGGTCAGCTCTAGTACTTGCAGGGTAAGAATCTCACCTTGCTGCACCTGCTAGGTCTCACTGAAAGCCCTAAGGAAGGTTCTGGACCATCATAAGCTCCACCTGGAGACTCTGTGGTTGGGCTACATAAGAACTGACTCTTCCACCTAGAAGCAGTCTCTGCAATGATTATCACTGGACTGGCTATTCTTGGCTCCTGAATCCCTTGCTCTTGGTTCCTCATTTTGAAGAGCTCTTGCCTGGCTCCTGTCTTTGATCACCTCCTGTCACGATCCAGCCGGCCCCCTCACTTCTGGAAAACCCCTGGAAACCAAAATCAAAACAACCGAGGCGGGCTGGATGGCTAATTAGAACAGAGATAGAACTCTCAGCTGCTTATCAGCTCTTAAGGGGTTTTAATTTGGTAGCGTGTTCAAAGATTTGTGTGTGTGAAAGGCAGCTCTTACCCTTTTTAGTCCAATGAAGACACGTTGTTCAGAAAAAAATGATGAAGATTTATTGATCAGGTTCATAAAGCATAAAAGTCAGTAGCACAGGTCAGTCCAATAAAGTCCACAGGCAAATCTAGGTAACCATTTTTAAGGAGCAAAAATGCATAGCTCCTAGGCTAAAGATTGCTAGCCCATAGAGAACCAGAAACAAAAGCTCTCTAATCAAAAACAGGTCTTAATCCATGAAGAAACATAGACGAACTCCTTCTTCTCTCCAAAATGGAGAATTTTTAGTCAGGTGGGACAGCTTAGCCAATCAAGTAACAGTGAAAACTTTCTCAAAACAACAGTACATTGTTTATACACGTGCACACAGGATGCACTAGGGCTAGCCATAACACGGCTCTCGGCTAGCTTACAAAAGATAAGAAATACTGAAAACATGGTTGAAAAACATGCTGTTACACAGCCTTGAGGCTCAGAGAGAGAAAAATTGATTTTTCTGAGGCCTATTTGGAAATTGGCAATTTCAAGCCTTAGGAAATAGGTTCATTTCCTGACACGCCCTCCTTTCTGGAAAGGCAAACCGGGGGTTTGACTTTACCAAAAGGCATTATTTACTAATGTGAGCAAAGCAATTGAGCAAACAAGCTATCCCTTATATATGTAGGATATCAAGCGTTAAAGCTTCTTCCAGTTTTAGTTACTGGAGGTACACGTTACATAAGTTACATTCTGCATTGCAAGCAAACTCAGGTATAAAACCTTGCTGGAACAAAAGACTTGGGCATTTTCAGGTACCAAAGGTTTTCCCTTTCCAAAACACATTTTGCCCAAACAGAACAACCTTTAAATCAGAAAACAGGTCAGTAACACCACACATGTCACAGAGCCCGCTTGTACGAGCCTCTGGAAAAATAAACAGATGATTAGCAAGAAACAATAACATTTCCCCCCTTTCTTTGTCTTCTTCTTCGATGTTGCACCTGCAAACAATTAAACAGCCAGTTGAACAAAGTCCACTCAGAGTTCCGTTATCAGCTCTTCTTTCAGACGACAGGAACATGTGCATCTCCTAGTAAAACAAACTCAAGAAACAAACCTTTAAGGTATTTATCAGAACACAGTCCAAAGGAATCAATCAAACAACCCCGCACTCTCATCCCTGTGAGGTTTGGGAACTAAACAGGCAACAGATGGCTTGACTAGCTTCTCAACTCAAGAACGCGCAGAATTCCATTCACTCTCCTCAGTACGTCGGGAATCTGGATCTGGATCTGGCTTCTGCTATTGCTGAAACCGCTAGTTGGGCTCTCCCACAGCCATCTTTACGTACTCCCCCCTCTTCAGCTCTTGGCTTTCTCGAAGGGTAGTAAAACTCAGGGAAACACTGCATCCGGCAATTATTTCCCACTTCCCACTAGCTGACCAAAACAGCATAGTGTAACAGCCTGTAGATAACACTTTTCAGAGTGGTGGCTCTGGCCCACACACTCTAGCAAAACATTTCTTCCTTGGACACGTGGAGGAGTCCGTTGGAGCTCTTCCACCTTTACACCGGTATTTCAAACACAATGAGGCAATTTGCAACCTCTCCAGGTCTTCAATTTCAAAGACCAAAACAGCACATGTAATCAGCAACTAGGAACTTCAATGCAGGAAAATAAATCTTATCTGAAGGGTTCCACACCTTCCTCCTGGCTTTGAGGGGAAATGAACTTCAGGGAACTGCTTCTGGTGAAAATAGGCACTCTGCTGCCAATTCAACACAAAAGAGTCTTACTTAGGGCTTGGGGCTTGCTGGGCATCTGGGGAAGTCTCAGAAGTCATCTGGACAAGCTTCACCCACCCTGGGCCCTTCCTTTTGGCTAAACATCATCTGGGCACCTTCTCCAAGATCCCATCTGGATTGGAGTCTGTCTTGGGGTGCTAACTGTGGTGAGGGGGTACATTCATCAGCCACTGGCTTACCTTCCATCTTGTAGGCTTGGAAGACGTCTCAGTCCCTTTGGAACTGCCAGCACTGGAAACGGCCCTTGGCCCACGGCCCACGGTCTGGGAGTTTGAGAACCCGACTCAAAACTCAAAACAGCAATCAGTTGCTTTCCTTTCAGCACTTTATCTCAGGAAAACAAAAGCAGTCCAAGGAGGCACTTTCTCAGCTTCTGCTGCAGACGCACACACGCAGGCTTTCAGCCAAAATAAACGAAGGCTGCTTCTTCTTCTTGCCGGGCAGAGACTTAGAGCATGCACACACACACAAAAAACTTATTCAGGGTTCGTTTATCGCACCGCTAGGCCAACATGTCACGTAAACAACTTCAGGAGGGAAGAAACATCCCACCGCTGCCACCATGTCACGATCCAGCCGGCCCCCTCACTTCTGGAAAACCCCTGGAAACCAAAATCAAAACAACCGAGGCGGGCTGGACGGCTAATTAGAACAGAGATAGAACTCTCAGCTGCTTATCAGCTCTTAAGGGGTTTTAATTTGGTAGCGTGTTCAAAGATTTGTGTGTGTGAAAGGCAGCTCTTACCCTTTTTAGTCCAATGAAGACACGTTGTTCAGAAAAAAAATGATGAAGATTTATTGATCAGGTTCATAAAGCATAAAAGTCAGTAGCACAGGTCAGTCCAATAAAGTCCACAGGCAAATCTAGGTAGCCATTTTCAAGGAGCAAAAATGCATAGCTCCTAGGCTAAAGATTGCTAGCCCATAGAGAACCAGAAACAAAAGCTCTCTAATCAAAAACAGGTCTTAATCCATGAAGAAACATAGACGAACTCCTTCTTCTCTCCAAAATGGAGAATTTTTAGTCAGGTGGGACAGCTTAGCCAATCAAGTAACAGTGAAAACTTTCTCAAAACAACAGTACATTGTTTATACACGTGCACACAGGATGCACTAGGGCTAGCCATAACACGGCTCTCAGCTAGCTTACAAAAGATAAGAAATACTGAAAACATGGTTGAAAAACATGCTGTTACACAGCCTTGAGGCTCAGAGAGAGAAAAATTGATTTTTCTGAGGCCTATTTGGAAATTGGCAATTTCAAGCCTTAGGAAATAGGTTCATTTCCTGACACCTCCTGCTTTGTTCCTGGTTCCTTTTGACTGCTGTTGTGCTTTGCCTGGATCCTCACTCCTTGAGTCCCATCTTTGCCCTGCTTTACTCCCTGAAGGTACTCTGCCTCACCTGCTCCCTTGGTCACTTGACTTCAGACCTGCTTGGACTATAATAGTACAGCTCCTTGTGCTGACCCCGAGGTTAGCTAGGAAGGCTGTGACTAGGAGGAGAACCTTCTCAGTGGTGGCACCAATGTTGTGGAACTCCCTCCCAGTGGACCTGCACCAGGTTCCATCTCTCCATATGTTTAAAACACTGTTGAACATCTCTTTTTAAAGAGGTCTTTGGGGATATTTTACCAAGGACTAATCGTTAGGCATTTTATTCCATCTCTCCATGTCACAAATGGGGTTTCCCTTTAGGGTTTCTTGGTTTTGATGGACGTTGAGGTATTTATATGAAAAAATCTAAAATGTGTGTTTGTTTGTATTGTTGAGTGTTACGCTGTTAGAGTAGGAAAGTATTTCCTAGTGGGGTGAGGTATAAATTTAATGAATACAAATTTAATAAATAAATAAATAACCTGTTGTCCAAACCAACTTTGTACCCCTGTCTACTTAGGGTTTTGTTTTGGACTTGGCCTGTGATACAGTTACTGTTTGGCCAGTTGCCCTGGGTCCTGGTGCTGTGTTAACTTACTAGCTGCCCACACCCCAGACTCTGACAATTTCCCTCTTTTCTCCTTCATTTGCCACCCCCCGCCCCCAAATATTGAAACATACAAATGGTTATGGGAACCTGACAACATGGAGATTCCGACTATTTGCAAGCCAGTTTAGGACAGTTTACTTGTGTTCTGTAGATAAAATCTTCCCATTCAGATCAAGCAAGGAAGTAAATCCATGCTCCTTTTTGAGAGGTAGAGTCATACAAAGCACCCACCTAATTGCTATATCTGAAGATGACAACTGTTTAAACCAGTGGTTCCCAACCCGCACCAGGGGGACTTCAATCCCTAGAAGCCTAAGTCAGCACCTTGGCTGATCAGTGCTTTTGGGAATTGATTAGGCTTCTGGGAATTGAATCCCAAAAACCAAAGGTTGGGAAAAACTGGTCTAAACATAGGGTAGGGAAGCAGGAGGGTCTCATTGTGGATATATACTCAGCTCAGTACTTAGTTTTCTTCTGAGATTTACCCTCTTCTCCCTCCCTATTGTCTGTGGAGCTGCTGTGTTTTTATGTGGCTGCAACTGTCTATACGCATTGATATTAGCCAAGGGGTGGACCGAGTGGTAGCGGGTGGGTAGGTTCAATTTAAAAAGCTCCAAGTACGTTCAGTAGATCCTCCAGCAAATTCTCTAACTGAATGCAAATATGCCACCATTTGTGATTTCGGCAGAATACTATGGAGAATTTATTTATGGTGTTTAATTCTTCAGCGAGATTTACTATATGCTGCCAGCTATTTACCCACCCCCACCCCCTAAAAAAGAACCATACCAGATGCACATAAAATATATGAAGCAGAAGCTTAGCTGTGAGGTGGCGGTTTCCAAGCTAATGCAATAGTATCACCTTTTCATACATAGCACATTTAAATGTTCTTACTGCTGGAGGAGTAAAGATGTCAAATGCAGTTAGAGCTATGACAGTATGTTAGTTGCAAATAAAACAACAGCTATAACTAAAATAAACGCTGCAGATAAACAGCCCACTGTGAGTAGTGGATTCAGCTGTGAAGCTTTATTTTAGCTTTATGGCTCTGGGACACATCAAGCTACTGCTTGCTTTTTCTCACGTACGGCGGAAAGCTCCAGAACAAAGCCCGATAATGAATATATCCCTTTGCATTTATTGTACATATAACATTCAGTTAAGTTATATTCATTGTTTATATTATTATGGGTACTTACCTTTGAGTCTTAAAAAAAGAATAAATATGTTTATAGCTAGGTAAGCTTGAGAAAGTATGGGCGGACAAGGCAATTGTAAATGTGGGATAAGCAGGATTATTTTTAAGCACTTCATGCTATCATTCCATATCCACTTTAGTCATATACACTGTTTTTGCACAAATATGCAAAAATAGACTAAATCAGGGATATGTTCAATTGGGGAGTGACCACAGTGTACAGCTAGGAGATGCTCTTTGTCAGTGATGGGATGACAAAAATTCTACTACCACGCCATGACGTCACGGACGTCATGGGCGGGGCCAATGTCATGACATCATGACATCATGGGCGGAGCTGACGTCATGACATCATGACGTCATGGGCGGGGCCAAAAATAAAAATAAATAAAATAAAAATAAACACACACACACACACACACCCCTCAGCCCACCCACCCACCCAGACAGCTACAACACAAACCTGTAAATAACTTAAATAAAACAAATAAATAAATACATAAATAAAAATTAAATAAAAATACAACCACACACCCAAAACACAAATAAATTACCCACCCACCCCAAATAAAAAACCCTCACTTGCTTACCTTCCTTGGGATGATGAACCCCCATGGCCCGGGACCACCCGGCAAGGCGCGCCGCCCCCGACTGCGGCCTCCTCCTCCTCCGAAGGCCGCGGCCACAGGAGCCACCGCCTGCAGCCGCTGTCCTCAGCCGCTGCCCGCCGCCACTGCCACCAGAGCTGCCGCTGCCTGCAGCCCTGTGGCTGCCGCCTCCTCCTTGGGCCGGTGCCTTTTTGGCCCAGCTCCAGCTGCGGCCACGGCTAGGGGCGGCCAGGGGCTGCGGGCAGCAGTGGCTCTGGCGGTGGCTCCGGCCGTGGCCGCCGAGCCTCCCTGGGCCATCCACTGCCAACAAGCCCCCATGCCCAGGGGATGCCTGGCAGGGCGCACCACCGCCACCTGCAGCTTCCTCCTCCGCCGGTTACCTGTGGCCTCCTCCTCCATGGCCACAGCCAAAGCCGGGCCAAAAAGGCACCGGCCCAAGGAGGAGGAGGAGGCCACAGGCGCCCGGCGGAGGAGGAGGCTGCAGGCGGTGGTGGTGCACCCCACCGGGCGTCCCCAGGGCATGGAGGCTTGTCAGCAGCGGACGGCCCAGGGAGGCTTGGCGGTAGCGGACGGCCCAGGCAGGCCTCAACGTGCCACGGGGGAGGTGCCCTCCTCTGAGAGCTGGTGCCGCCGCCCCCGCCCTGAAAGGTGCGGTTCCAGCTCCAAAACAATAAATAAATAAAATTGGAGCCAAAATGGCTCCAATTGACTGCGCATGCGCAGAAACTCAATCTGATGCATGCGCAATGCGTCAGATTGAGTTTCTGTGCATGCACAGTCAATTGGAGCCATTTTGGCTCAGATTTTAATTTTTTTCTTCTTTCGGTGAGGCATCCGGAACCAGACGCCTCAAAAGTTGACTACCCTCCCGGAGAACCCTCCGGGATTGTTCCTACCAGTTCCAGGGAACCAGATGGAACTGGGGTCATCCCATCACTGCTCTTTGTCCCAAAGATGAGACAACCCCCCAATGGATGCTTCAAATCCCATTTGTCATTCAAAGGGTTAAATGTGGTCAGTAATTTGTAATGAGGAAGGATTAAATTATAAATAATATAGCAGATGAAAGCAGTTCTATCCCATCCCAACTCTTTCCTGCTCTGTCCCATGACATAAAAATGCCATGATATAAAGTTTGCAACCCTTTCCATGGTCCTCCTTCCTGGATATCAAAGTTCTCTTTAAGCCGTCATTCAGCTCAGGATGGAACTAAAAGCCATAATGTTGTTAAAAATGTACAGGGTGCTTCTTTCAGCCCATGTAGGGAAGGAATAGGAATGGAAAACAAAGTCATTTGGTTTGCTTTTCCCTACAAAAATCTCCATATCACACCTCCCAAATCTCATAAGGAGATGAAGCAGATTGTGCCTTGGAAATCCAATGGAAAAAAATGTGCATTATTAAAAAATCATGTGTTAAAGAAATGTGCAAATCTGTGTTAATGCAAGAAATTGATGCCAAATGACCGAGGAGGAAAAAGTCTTGTAATGTGATACAGAACCTGGAGTTGGACATGAATGCCAGCGGGATTCCGAGAAACACAACAAAATGAAACTGATGGATTTCTGCATAATAAGCAGTGTCACCAAGCTGGTTAAATATAACCCTATTACTCTGTGTTGACCTGTGAAGGTAAAGGTATCTGTCTCTGTGTGCATACAGAACTGCTCATCTAACTGGATTCCAGTTTGGCTTAAGAGAGCTGCACTCCTGCAGCAGTACAATGTAACTAGTAACTGGAAAAATACAGCCAGGGGAAATTGATAGGCATGTAGTTCCAAAGTACTCCTATTACTATGTATTTATAAGCACATGAAACTTAGTTAGTAGGTCTTGGTTCACAAATGCAGATACCCTGCATAAAGGCAATGCATATTTCCCAGAGAATCACTTTACTTCTGCCATTTCTGCAATGCCTTCCAGAGGTCAAAAGAGTTCTTCTGCTCAGCCCTGGTCTATAACAAAATATGCACATCATTCTTTTTGAGCTTATACCAGGCAAACCCATCATGTTTTGTGTTTGTTTTGAATGCTAACATGGAGATGGGAATAGTGTTGCCATACATCCCAGAAAACTAGGATTGTCCCGGATTCAAAGTTGAAAAAATTGTCCTGGCCAGTTCAATACAAACTGTGTTAAAGTCCTGGATTTTTAAAACTTATTGATTGTGTATTATAACACACCATTAAAATAAATTCAAATTCTTGCCACCAAACGAGCAATTTCCTGCCACATTGAAGTTGGAGTATCCCTGGAGACAAACCTTATCATCCTTGCCTCACACCACCGCAGGGCAGCAGCCAGGATTCTAGATGTGGTGGGTGAATATTTTTTCAGGATGGGCAACAGTGTCATATATATGTCATATAAACACCCAGGAGTTTGAGGGTGGGTAAACTGTTAGCTCAGGGTGCAATGCCCACTCTGGCCACCACCTAGCTACAGACCTGCACCACCGCCCAATAAGTATGATCAGTGTGTTTCCTGGAACTGAGGATGTTAAGAGTTGACCACAATGTGACTTCTCAGAAGCACAACAGATCATCTTACAGTAAGAATTAACTGTTGTAAATAAATTCATTTATGTATTGATATATTTAATACGGAAGTGCTTTATACCTCTCATTATTTTATTATTTTTTAAAGCTATTTTGTAGATAGCCCACCCATTTTTGTCAAGTATACTTCTGTCCAGGTTTTGTGGAAGAGAATTATGGCAACTCTAGATGGGAAGGGCCAGCTTTTAACAAACATAGTTATTGGTTCTTTTGAATCTAAACTGTTAAATGTTTCTCCCTCCAAAAACTAACAACTTATAAATGCTGGGGTCCATATATGGGTATTGTACTTGTACTGATTTAGTTCTGCCTGTTCTAAGTGTTCAGTTGTTTAGCTTAGTTCTTTCTGATTCAAAATGTTTTAGTCTCAGAAAGCTAACAATTCAGTACCCTCTTGCAACCATCATTTTTCTGAGAGATTGTTCTTCCTTTTGCAACGAAGATGGATGTGAACTGTTGTATTAATGCTTTGACATCTAACTGACAATTTTAGTTAAACAAGCCTTGTATGTAAACATTCTTTTTAAATCTTCTGCTAAAATTGTGCCTGAGCATTTATACTTTAGGAACTAAGAAGAGAAAAAGAGGGAATTGAGAAGGACTTGCATTTCAAAACATTCAGCCTCAGTCTGTTGAGACTTTCTATTGCATCATTCCATCTGGCCTCTTTTTTTTTCCTGAAGTGCTAAGGTACTTCTGAATCACAGCTAATAAATCACTACAGGCCTGACCAGTAGTGTAGAATTGATTTCAGCCATCCGGGGCATAAGCCAAATTTGTCGCCCTGGTAGAGGCAGTGGCTTAGTGGTTAAGATGCTGAACTTGATGACTGGAAGGTCAGCAGGTCAAGACCCAAGTACTACATGACAGAGTGAGCTCCTGTCTCTGTCCCATCTCCTGCCAACCTAGCAGTTTGAAAGCAATAAATTGCAAGTAGATGATTTTTTTGGAATTTTTTTGGAATTTTTTTTTGCCAAAAATGTCCGTCCGTGCTTTATGTAGGACAAACAGGACAAACTTTATGCAAAAGAATTAATGGACACAAATCAGACATCTGGAATGGCAACACAGAGAAACCTGTCTCAAACCACTTCAATCTAAATGAACACTCTATACAAGACCTGAAAGTTACAATTCTGGAACAGAGAAATTACAAAACTAGGATTGAAAGGGAGACAGCAGAAATCAAATACATTCATCTGTTAGACACCCATCGCAGGGGACTAAATATTAGCGAAAGGTTTCTGGGACATTATCAAATTTGATACACAGATTGCTATATGATTTTATATATTATATTACAACTTTCCTGCCAATTCTCTTTAGCAAAGCAGAAAGTAACCAGGTACCATGTTTTTGTTTGTTTTCTGACATGCAGGTCAAAAGTTGATCAGAGACCAGAATGGGCTTTCTCAACAACCTTGAGATTGAAAGGGAGTTATTTGGAGCTAATCTGAATAATCTATTGTTGCTAATGGGCGTGTGAAGTTGTATTGTTGTGCTTGCTTGTCTGTCATCTTGCTTGATCACATCCTTCTGAGAAGGGCCTTCTCCCTTTGACCCCCTGAATTTGGTGTATAAAAACCATGCCTGTAAGTTTAACTCTTTGTCTGAAGAAGTGGACTTGATCCATGAAAGCTAACAAGAAAAATAAAGCAGTTAGTCTTTAAAGTGCTACAGTGTTTTCTTTAATTTTTATTTTATTTTGTTTGTTTTATTTAGTTTTCTTACATGCCAAGTAGATAAATCGATATCACTTTGGTGGGAAGTCCATAGAAATGACTGCCTATGCAGACATTGCTGGCTCTTTGGCTATAACTGGAGATGAGCACCGAACCCTAGAGTTGGATATGACTGACTTTCAATTAAGGGTGACCTTTAACTTTACTTTTACTATTCTTCTCAGGCATTTACTTGGCTTGCATAGGAGGAAAATTGGTTTTGGTACTAAAGATACAGGGTTACAGCTTCTCAAACCGAGAAAGAAAAAGAAAGAAAGAAAGAAAATGACCTCCCATTAGAACCCCAAATGAATCTAATCCTTTTAAGTACAAGCAGAGTGTGGGTTTCGAAGTCACTCATACTAGTCTTCTATTGGTGTAATTCCACTGACCTCAGTGGAATTATTTTACAACCACACTGGATTAATTAAGAAGGAAATCAAGCCCAAGGACATTTATACATTGCAAATCTCTCTCTCTCTCTCTCTTCTCTCCCTCACACAATAATGGGGGAGGGGAAATTAAAAGGATGCAACATAGGCTAGGCTTTCAATCCTTTTCCAAGGATTTTCCATTTAGCCGTAATTATAATTTTGTGCACTGCAGCATTGCTGCAGAACTCAGCAGGGACTAAACTATTATTTATTATCACTGGTTATTAGCCAAGCTAAAATTGTAAAGAGAGTGGGGGAAGGAGGAATCTTTTTTTATTATTTTTGTTATACACCTAATTAGATTTTTTCCCCCTAAAAGCTGCATGGGGATTTTCATGAAAGGGTATATTTAAGATGCTTTTCTCCCTCTCTCATTTTTGAAATTGCAATTGGAACAACATTTGTTTTGTGTCATAAACAGAAGGCTTTGGGCAGTGGAATCCTTTAGTTTTGAAAACTGCCAAGAATTATTTGCTTATCTGCAGAATTTCAACTGCTCTTTCTGCCTGTAAGTCATATGGAAGCTGAGCTGGAATAAACAAGATTCTGTAGCAGAACGGCTGGGCATACTGTAAACATACATGATTATGTTCACAATCTAAGCAGTTTGCATTTTCCTATTATTAAGAGAGGGGAGAGAAATGGTGGGGAGGGGAGAACATTGAGTCAAGCCTGGATATTCTAATGTAATTTGGAAAGGGCTGCAGAGTTGTCTAAATGATAATGGTATTTGACAGTTTGATATGTATTTATAGCTGTTGCCAGCCCCGTCTGAATACTATATAGGATTATCAGGGATTTTCTGGGTTTATCACCACAGGCATGCAGGATTAACAGACTGATGAATTCAAAAAGAATTATTCAGCCAATCCTAGAGTCATAGACTTATATGGCGCCCTTCATACAAGGTCCCTGAATGCTGTATATAAAGCACAATAACTGATGGGGGAGAGAGAGGGAGGGAAAGCAAGGGGAAATTAAAAACAATACAAAAGATTTCCGTCTCGACTTAAAATCCACAAAGCAGCAGCACTCTCCCTGAATGTTTTCTAGTCCAAACCAAAAACAAATATGGTAAACTCCATTAAGTGGGCACTGCTTATAATACTTTAAAACAAAACAATGCAACGTCAACAAGAAAAACATCGCACAATTTGCTCAAATTCCTATTTAAGAGTAAATATACTTAGGCATACAAAGGAGCTGGAGGAAGGAAAGAACAAACAGAAAGCAGAGTCCACAGAGTAATCAGAGGCATTGGAAGGTATTCTACTTCAGTAAACTGTGCACGAAACTAAAGATACAGATTTTTAAAATGACCACGTGGCGTTGGCTGCATCTGATGACCCAGATACATCAGAGGGTTGTTTCCCTAAATGATTTCTACTGAAAAATGTTGATGTTCAGTCGCACAGTCAAGTTCGACCCTTTGCAACCCCATGGACCACATGCATGCAAGGCACCTGAAAGATACATTCTGTGATAATACTAATGAAGAATTGGAACTCTGTGCTCCCAGAGTTGATACTAGGTAGAGAAGCAGGGGTTGATATTTATGAATCCTTCATGTTTCAAAAAAATAAAAATAAAATAGAGCTGACCTTAGTAGACAAGACACTGAATCAGTGATAAGACACTGATCCAGCTTCTGAAAGCACTGCATCCTTAAGAGGAAAAGACTGGCTGAAAAGTTGCCCTAGAGTACAGTATTCCAATTCAATCAATGGGCCTCCCCTAGCTGCAAGTACTACTGGATTTCAGCCACCATCTGATTATTGAACCTGAATTTGTCTCAGTCTGTATCTAGCAAATTAGCTTGCTTTTGTTTTGTAATTAGATCAGTTGGGAGATAGATGGAGTGAACTCCCATCTCTGTCCCAGCTCTTGCCAACCTATCAGTTCAAAAGCAAGAAATTGCAAGTAGATAAATAGGTACCACTTTGGTGGGAAGATAAACAGTATTCCATGTCTATTCATGCATGCTACATGACCACGGAAATGTCTGCAAATGCAGACAGCACTGGCTCTTTGTACAGTATGCAAGTCAAACACCAAGAAGCACATTTGTGGTGGCAGTCAAGTAAATGTGCACCATTCTAAATGAAATCTGTTGTGTTCTTGGCATCATATCACATAATAGCAGCCTGACATGACACCATACCTTGTTTATGCGTGATGAAGCTTTCCTTTATATAATATTCTGCATGGACTTGGGTCAAGAAGGGCAAGGGGGGTGGGAATCACTCATCTTGCTGACATCACTTATGATATAAATTATGATTAATGAATGAATGTTCATTAATTATTTGTCCAGTCTTACACTTACATGACATATGGTATTGTGTATTTTATTTTGAGAGAGTTGAGTTTTTTGGTTATATTTTTTGTCTAAGTACTTGTCAGCTGCCCAGAACAGCTCTATGGTTAGCTGGTGTGTGTGGTGTGTGGTGTGTGTGTATAAATATGATTTATTATGCAAGTGTCAACATACAAATGAATATGCCTTCTGTCTGTGGCTTCATGTAAAGTAAAAAAAAAAATATTTTTTTGGTTTGCTTCACTTTTGGGGTAGCAACCCTGTTTAACTTTTAAACTTCTCACCTGGGGATGGTTGCATTATACATCCATTTTAAAGTTAATGGCATATCAAAGACACAACTGAAGTAGCTGTGGATAGTGCGTGCATCATGGGGTGAATAAATTATAGATGTCACACCAAACCGGATACTTTGGGAAGGATATCTGAGGTGGCATTACTGCTGACAGAAGGAGATTCTCATTCAGCTGAGAAGGCAGTTACTACTTTTGGGAACGCAGGCTCTCTCAGTCGCATTTCTGATGCTTTCAAGAGGAAAAAATATGCTTGTTTAATGCTGTGACAGCTGAAAAATATTTCCTTTGAGTGTTTTGTTTACTTGATATCAAGCACACAAGATATAGGAAAGGGGGCAATGAGGCAAAGGGGTTTTTTTTTAAAAAGGAAATGATGAAAGAAAATAAGAATTAAATGAAAAAAGTTGGTGGATTTTTTTTTTACCACCACAACTCTTCTGAGAAAGGAGTGGACTCACCAAATCTTACTGCCCACTCATTTTAGTACTGCTCGCTTTGTGCTAGAAGCTATATGATCTTCTACCTGTCTTAAAATCACTAAGTCAGTTATGTCCCTCTTTGGAAAGACATTGGGAATTCAAACTGTTGCTAGAGTGGGTTTTTAAAACATGTTTAAAAGGAATTAGAGTTCCCCACAGGCCTATCATCCAATCCCCCTAGACACTTTTGTTTCTATTTAAAACCTGCTTGGAAAGTTTCCCCCCAGGAGTTGCTTTTCTAAAAATCTAAGTCCTAACATGAACCTGCTGTCTCCAATGTTGCTGTTGTTTTGTTGTTGTCATTGTTGTTTGGGGATTGGCATGAAAATTAAAAACTATAACTGCGGTGAAGGGGTAGACCAGGGGTGCACAAACTATGACCCATGGGCCTGGACGGGTACATTTTACTTCCATTTCTGGGAGCGACAAGGGCTTCATGGACTGGATGAATTGGCATTGGTGACCAGATCCAGCCCATGGGCCATGGTGACCAGCCCCCTGAACCAAATGACCAGCCTGTAGACAGAAAAGTTTGGGCACCCTTGGGATAGACATTTGAAAGTATCCACACGAACAAAAAAGAAGGAAGTGGATGTTGTAAAACTGTTGGAAAATGACATATTAGTAGATGAATAGCATTTGATCGGGATATTGCAGTTCTTAGAATGTATTAAATTAGCTCGAAAGAAGCACTACATTTTACTGTTACTATTACTAGTTGAAAAGGAATGCCACATTTCACAATTAAATAAAGGAGTAGGGAATAGAAAAGAGGAAACAGGCTGCATGTCTACTGATGTGAGAGGAACCTTGAACATATTCACTCAAACATCTCTTCTGGCAGGTTTACAGTCTTCAATGTGAATCATACAATCAGACATGATCTGCTACTAACACCTTAAAAAAGAAAAGTTGCAGAATCTTCTTTCAGAATCTCCTGCTTCCTGTCTAGTTCAGCCTTAACACCTGAATCAACTTCTCTTTCAGCCAACTGGGATCTGTGCTCCATTGTGATGCATTCAATAAAGTGGCAGTGTGTAATGGATTGCATAACTAAGGCTCACACTGGCTTATTACTTTGATTGTAGCCATTCTGGGACCCAGTAGTTTTGTTGGGTTATGCCCCTTTCTAAAATGAATGCTCAGACTTGGGTTCAGTTCCCTCAGTCAAACACTGAGGATTTATCTGCCTAAGAAGAAGACCTGAGAATAAACAATGACTCACAGGGAGGTAGCTGCTTTGCCAACTTTGAAAGCTCCCAGATCAAGTGAAGGCATCTCATAGGTCTCTTTGCTAGGAAGAGATTGTGCCAGCTCCTCCTTGCCTGCACCACAGCAGTGATAGAATATCATAACTTCTGCCCATAAATAAAATTCACACAGAGCAGGTGTTCCCATGCCTGTGATGCCATTCCATCCAGCTTGTCGCCACCTCTGCTGCACCTGGAAGTGGAAGCGGGCACATTTACGTCAGCTGTAAAATGCATTTGCACATGCACAAATGCACCCGCAGCTGTTGTAAACACAGAAGTGGGCACATTTACAACAGCTGTAAATGCACCCAATTGCACTTCTGGAATGTGTGGTCTAGCCTGCTCAGCTGTCCAGGGCCATGGTAAGGTCTGCGGCACAAAAAGGTTGGCCACCCCGATATAGAGCGTGTTTCTGTCACTTGTAAGATCCTAGTTTGTAAGATTCTCTCTCTCTCTCTCTCTGAACATATGATCTCAGCCACTAAATCTGAAATTCTTTCCCTATAATATGCCTTTTGTGTGTCTCATAGTATATATAGGAAAAGAATAGAAAAATAGGCAAAACTCTAGGACTTCAGATTTGGTGGCTGAAATTCTGTTACCTGGTGTAGTAAATCACAACTAGAATAAGCCCATTTGAGTCAATGAAATTTACAGGTGCGTTACCTTACCAAATCCCCACTGATTCAATGGTTCTACTGCCACATAACTTAGTAAGCTAAGCAACAGGAATTTAGCTGTTGTATCATTATAGTGAGAGTCTTATGCCCATTTGTCTTGAAGTGGAAATTCCTCTGGGGTGTCTATGATAAACTTGTCTTTGAACATCTCACCTACCTTGAAAATGCTATTAGGGTTGTGAAAACGCTGAAACTACTTGACTGCACATAACGATAACAGAACAGCTGAGGAACAGCCAGGAATGGGTTACCCCCACTGCCTCCCCATCTAAGGCTATGAGATCACATTGCCAGATTGTCATACTGACCCTGAGGACTAGTAAACTAATGACACTCAGAAGCCATTGTGTGATGTCTTTCCTTTTATTAAAAGTTGCTGGTGCTTTTAAACTACAGGCTGCATGTGTTGTGTTAATACTTAAATACACTGTTCCAAATTAGTTTTTGAAAAGGAAGCACTGGAAAACTCACAATAAAAGTTTCTTCTTCAAGGCAGGCAGGCTGGCTTTTAGTTTCACTGTGGATCTGCTGCTCTTGCTGCTCATGTGAAACACTTTCAACAACATCAAGTATCATATCCCTTCTGGAGGTTCCATTTGAGAATGTTTCCTTCTCCCCTTTTATATGTGGAAAAGACAGAGAAGGAGTAAGTAAAGCTGGCATTTACAAGTAGTGTCTCAATTCAGCCTCCTTGGATTTCATCATTTCTTGGGAGGGACATCAGAGACTGCTTCTGTGTCCTAGGCCTTTTCCCATACTGGAAAAGAGGGAGAAGATATAACAACAGATGTCCCCAAACAATGTTTGTAGATGGCAGCTGCCCCATAATCCTGGACCCACCCAGTGTTTCCATTCCCCGGTTAAGAGCACATCATTCTACCTTCCCTTCCCTTCCTGTGGAAGGAGAGAAGGAACAAAGACAGATTCAAAGCGAAAGAACCAGAAGAATCTCCAAGTGGGACCAATGGCATGAGACAACATTGCTGTGCCTCTGACATCATACGGCCTGTAGAGGGTTGATGTTGGCTTTGTCCTTGTCCCCAAATATGCATATATATTGCAAGCTATTGTGATTAGCCTATTCAGGATTTATTAGAGAAGTAAATTTAATCATAAACCCCAACTACTGTAGGCCTACTGAATTGAAGGGACTTATATAAGTGTTGGCTTAGTGGGTTTGCTTCTATTGGTACTAATAATTGGAATAAAGGAAATCAACCCTGACTGCTCCTTAGAAGGACAAATACTGAAGCCAAAGATCAAGTACATTGGACATCAAAAGAGAAGAGAGGACTCGCTGGATTAGGCACTGATGCTAGGAAAGCTCAAAGGCAAAAGGAGAAGGGTCAGGAGAGGATGAGATGGTTAGACAGCATCATTGACATGGACTATGAAGGATGACAGTGGATCCTTGCATGTGGTGGTCCACAGGGTCGCAAAAGGTTGGACGTGACTGTGCGATTGAAAACCAAAGCCATAATATTCCACAAATATGCAATTATGCTCAGCTTCAGCAAGCCATTTCAGGAATTGACCATATGCCCTGTTTTCTTGCAATATTTAAGGTGGGTATTTTTTGTTAAATACATGTCAATTTGTCAGTCCTAAACTCCATAATCTACTAGTGCATTCTCCTCTTGTGGAATAGAACTTTAGAGAAGTTACTTTGGAACCTGCTAACCCTCAGAAAAGTACTCAACACGCAGCACATGAAAACTGATATGAGAAGAAACTGACTTCAACATAACTGTGGGTGGGTGAAGGTTTATAAGCCCACACACAGAACCCTAGAGCTATCTGTACCCAGAGGTGACAAAGAGTAAGAACAAAAAATAATCTTCATTTTTGTCAAACATAGCTGTACATAGGGTCACCTAAGCTAAATAAATGAAACATGCATAATTCATCACCCTGGACAGCAACTGGGTCTCTTAAACCCCTTAGCAAAGAAATTGCCAGATTGTGGGATGCTAACATGTCTACCAATGGTATTTATCTGGTGGTGGTGGGGAAATATTAATAATAAAGTACAATAAAAATTTCTATCTTTTTGTGTTTTTCCGTCTTTTTTCTCCCAAGCTAGCATTCCCCAACCCCCACCCCATTCCCTTTCCTAGTTTTAACTATTTACTATTTTAATGAAAATGGAAGCCAGGCTAGGTTTATGTCCATAATATACAATGACATAAGGCACATTAAAAATTTACAGCCCTCAGTGTGAGGCACTGTTCCAAAAGCCCCTTTCACACACAATCTGATCACACACCAAAGCATCTCCCGCTTTCCTAGGCGCCTTAGTTAACACAGGAGCTGCCTTGGTTTGAGTACATTTCCCAAAGATCTCTTTCACTTCTGCACTTCGAAGTGGCTGGAGCATCAAGACCCCATCACCCATGAAGGAAAAACTGAACTGACTTTTTCAGCTTCCTTTCCTCCCTGCCAAAAATTTTGAGTGTCCTGTTGTCTGTGTAATTAGATAAGAAGAAGTGGGCTGATTCTACAAACAAAAGAGGACCTCTTCACTTGATGCATCCCTCTTGCTGTGGGGATTGGAAATGGGTTGGAGCAAGGGGAGTGAGTGAGTGAGTGAGAGAGAGAGAGAGATTCATAACAGAGAGACTTCATTCAGGGAAATAACAGCAAGTAACCCTGAGGATAATGAGGAAATTAAAGCAGGCAGAAAATCAATAGGCTTAAGTATAATGTCTCCCCTGAAAATGGTGAAACTGAGTTCAGTCACATGATCCGAGACACTCTAGCTTCCCCTCCATAATCTCAACTCTTATTGCTAATCTTTCTACAAAGAGCCAACAAAATTAGACCCTGTTTTCATATACAGTACTGGCAAGTCTTCTGACTCCTCATTAAGTTCCTATTGCCTGTAATGTGGAGATAAGAAACCTGTGACCCTCTAGATGTTCTTGGAAAACTGATGATACTACTGGTGGGCTGTAGTTCCCATCATTGCTCCTCATCTTCTTCAGCAGTAACTGGTGGGTAATGCAGTTTTACTAACACATTGGCCACCCTGGATATAATCTGGTTCCAGTGCTGCTGCTTTGGTTTCTTGTGACAAACTATGGTACCACTATTCAAAATCTACAGCCACAAAGTGAGGAAACCTTAATGGCTTGAAGTTGCTTCACCATTCTGTTCTTTCTCTTGTTGCTATGTTGTTACATGGAACACACTATTATTTATTTATTTATTCAAATTTCTATTCCACCCTACTTGCAAGGGTGACTCAGGGCGGATTACAAACACATCATATAAAAACATAAAATCACAAATTCAAAGTACAATTTAAAAATCTAAAAACAGTTTAAAACAGCTTCTCATTCCTTTTCATAAAATAAAATAGAGAGAGGGTGGATATAAGATGTTAAATAAACCAGCAGGGAGGAGTCAATAAACCATCACTACTCCTCACTTGTGCCACCAGTGAGATCTTCACACCCTTCCTAAAGGCCACCAGCTCCATCTGGAGATGCATCTAGGAGCAGGTGATTCCAAAAGGCTGGAGCGGACACAGAGAAGGCCCTCCATCTAGTGCCAGAGAAGTGAGCCTCTCTAGCTGATGTAACAACCAGGGAGCCCCTCCGGTCTGCTCTTGTGGGAGATGTGGTTTCTTAAGTATCCTGGCCCACTACCATATAAGGCTTTAAATGTAATAACCAGCACCTTGAATTGCACCCAGAGACAAACTGGTAACCAGTGCAGCTCCTGGAGCAGTGGGGATGCACAGGAATAACACCCACACCCCAACACCACCCAGGCAGCCACATTATGGACCAGCTGCAGCCTCCTAATGGTCATCAAGGGCAACCCCATGTAAAGCGCATTGCAACGATCCAATCTGGAGGTGATCAGAGTGTGGGTGATCATGAGTAAGGAAACCCTGTTGAGGAGTGGGTGCAATTGGCATATTACACAAAGCTGTGCAAAAGCCCTCCTAGCCATGACTGCTACCCGCTCTTCGAGCAGGAGTCGTGAGTCCTGGAGGACCCCCAAATTGGGCACCGGGTCTGTTTGGGGCAAACTAGCCCCATCCAGAACCAAAGATGGCAACACCTTAGTTAACATGGGACCCCTGACCCAAGGCCACTCAGTCTACCCAGGATTCAGTTGGAACCCGTTATCCCCCATCCAGACCCTCACAGCCTCCAGACACCTGTATAGGAATTTGATTGCATTGCCAGGGTTCCCACAGGCTGACATGTACAGCTGAGTATCATCTGCGTACTGTGTACTTCACCCTGTGAGAACAGATGATCTCACCCAGGGGCTTCATGTAGATTTTATTGGTATCTATCCCTGTGTTGTTTTTAATCTTCCGATTTTTTAATTCTGACGTTTTAGTGATGGTTTTATTCTTGTTTTATTCTTGTTTTATTCTGATTGTGGGCCGCCCAGAGTCAGGTTCTCCCGATTGGGGCGGGGTATTAAATTTAATAAATAATAATAATAATAATAATATTAAATAGGAAAGCTGAGAGCACTGAGCCCTGGAGCACCCCATGATAGTGGGTTCTCGGGCTGGACCGCTCACTCTCCAGCCACACCGATTGGGTCCGGCCCGTCAGAAAAGAGGCAAACCAGGACCACACAGTGCCCTAGATCTCCAATCCTTGGAGCTGCCCCAGAAGGATACCATGGTCGATGGTATCGATGGCCACTAAGAGATCAAGAAGAGCCTGGATGGTAGGATGACCACCGTCCTGCTCACACCAGAGATCATCCACCAGCGTGACCATTGCAGTCTCAGTACCATATCTGAGCCTGAACCCTGACTGGAATGGGTCTAGATAATCTATTTCATCCAGGATCTCCTGTAACTGCCGTGCCACCACTTTCTCCAAAACCTTACCCAAAAAGAGTAGGTTGGAATTAGGATGGTAATTAGATACTACTATGAGGTCGAGTGAAAGCTTTTTTAGGAGGGGGTGAACCAAAGCATGTTTTAAAAAGGCCAGAAAAAAACCCTCCTGTAATGATGCATTTATGATCTCTTCGACCCAGCCACCTGTAACCGTCCTGGCAGTTTTTATTAGCCAGGCGGGACACAGGTCTAAAGCACAGGCGGTGTGCAGACAGATCCCAGGAGCCTGTACACTTCCTCAGAGGCAACTGGGTCAAACCAATCCCAGATAACATGGCAAGACTGCACCCCAGGCAACCCCAGTTCATCATTACTCATGCCAGGATTGAGCCCAGAGCGAAACTGGGTGATTTTTTCTGCCAGATAATCCGCAAAAGCCTCAGTGGACCCCTGCCACCCAGGGCCAGCACCCTCCCTCCCAAAAAATTCAAAGGAGGAACCTGGTCACCCAAAACACAGTCGCTGGGCGATTATCTGCAGAGGCAATAAGGGAGATGAAATATTGATGCTTCACCTCCCTCACAGTCACTGGATAGGCTTTAATAGCAGCTCTAACCAGTGTTTGATCTGACTCACTCCAAGTCCTCACCCAGCGGCACTCTCGACGTCTCTTAGCCTGTTTGAGCTCCCTCAGTTCTTCTGTGAACCAAGGGGCAGGTCATTGTCCATGGGCACAGAGAGGCCATAGTGGCGCAATTATGTCCAAGTCCACCGTTGCCCTCTCATTCCAGAGGTCAACAAGAGCCTCAGGTGAGTTGTATAGCTTATCCAGAGGAATACACCCCAGTTCCCTCTGGAATCCATCCAGATTCATCAGTCACCAGGGGTGGGACATTTTAATCAACCCAGCCTCCCTGCATTGACAGTACATCCCCAGGAAGTCCAGAGTCACCAGATAGTGATCTGACTATGGCATAGGTGTTATGTCTAGATGCTGTAATTTCAGATTACTCTACCACCACTCCGACAAGAAAACTAAGTCCAGGGTGTGGCCACTGCTCCTGGTTGGGCCCTGAATTACCTGAGTCAGGCCCCCAGCTGCCATGGAAGCCATGAACTCCCGTGCCACCTCAGAGCCAATCCCCAATGAAGGCAAATTGAAGTCCCCCAGGACCATAAGCCTGGGGAGCTCCAATGCCAACATAGAGACGGTTTCAAGAAGCTCAGGCAGGGAATCCGCTGGGAGGAAGGTACAGGAGCAGGATTCCCAACTGACCCTTAGGGCCCAAATGAAGCAGCAGGGCCTCACAACCCGGAACTTGCAGAGCAGTAGCTCTAGCGACTCCCAAAGACTCCCTGGTTACAATCATGACACTACTGCCCCTCCCCCTCCCCCTAGGCTGGTGCCAAATACCGAACCTAGCTGGACACAGTTCCAATAAGGGAAGACCATCCAATGGTGTCAGCCAGGTTTCGGTGATGCATGCCAAGTCAGCCCGATTCTCTACCATACCATCCAGAAGTAAGGGAGCCTTATTGCAAACCAACCTGACATTCATCAACAGCATCCTAAGGGAGGGAGCACTCTGGACCAGCTGCTCAGGAACCAGAGATGTAGCCGCGGTTCCGGAACACGGGATAGCAACTAAACATCTAACCTGCATTCTACGAGAGCGGCCTGACCTGCAGTATCCGCTGTATTGGCCACTGCCCATCACAACACTAATCTGGGCCACAGGAATCACTGTGCCGACCCCGGACAGAGCACTGTAAGCTATCCCTGGTTGGCAGAACACTCTATCCAACCCTCCATCCCCAGCTAATATAAAAACCCCTAAGAGACGCCACCTTATCTCTGTGGCACTTCTAAATGTAAGTACTGTATGGAGAACAACTTCCTTATCTACTGCCTTTCTAGAGTGGTTTTATCCTACTAAGTGCTCATTTTAGAATACAAAATACTTTCCATTCTCTTGTTGGTTTCAGGTTACATAGATTGCTAAAATGTTGCCAGTCACTTGATCTCAAGTCCTGAGCATTCAGCACCAGAGATTGCTAGTCCCATGCATTTTAGCATGGCCAGATGTCCTATTTCAGAAGGAACATTACTCTATTTTAATGTCTGTCAGAGTGTAGTTCTCTGTTGGAAGGTGTTCTGTATTTGATGGACTGTCTGGTTCATGTTTGGTGCTTTAACTGTATGAAGGGAAAGCTGGGGTGAAGTTGCCAATCAACATTTAGAACCTAGACAGTTGTTAGACCAGGTTTCCTAGTTGCCATGTTGCAGTCTTCCTCATTGTGCCAAGAGCTCATTTCAGGTTGCATGTCATAGCACTTGCAAAACCACTCCTTAAATATCTCACTGATCTTAAAACTTTATTAACCTATTTTGAAACCTTATTTTCTGTAAATCAGCTCCAACTTGATGGCACATAACATTCAAATAATAGTCATTATTCCTAAATTTACCCATATATATGTTTAAGGTAAACCTCTTATGTATTACCAAAAGAAGACACCATTTGACCAAAATTTGCATATGCAATTTTTGGTCAAATTCTTCTTTTTGGTGAAGCAGCCAGGACAGGTTGAGGACTTCACCACCCCTCCCCCTGTGCCCACACCAACAGCCAGGGAAAAAGCCAGGGAAGGTTGAGGACTTCGCCGCCCCTCCCCCTGCGCTCACATCAACAGCCAGGGGAGAAGCAGCTAGGGCAGGTTGATGACTTTGCTGCCCCTTCCCCTATGCCCACACCAATGACCAGGGAAGAAGAAGCCAGGGCAGGTTGAGGACTTCACCACCCCTCCCCCTGATCCCCAGCAACATATTGTTTGTAAGCCGCCCTGAGTCACTAAGGCGAGTGGGCGGCAATATAAATTTGAACTAATAAATAAATAATAAATAAATATAAGAAGTCATCTTACATATAAACAGATTCCTTGAGAAAAGAGATGTTTAAAGACCAGTTCTATGTGCACTTGGTATACAGGAGTTGTTCCCACCAAGCTGGAGGGAACTCAAATTTCAGCAGATCTGTACAGAATTGTGTGGCAAATCTGTGATTCGAAGCACCTTTGGAGAGGTGAACAAAAGAGAAAGGTCTACATAATTCACTTGTTTTCAGGAAGGAAGAAAATTGAAATGAAGTTACATTTGGAACTGAGAGACTCCTTAAACAATAAATACTATGAAGAGTCCAGGACATCATGGCACTTTATGCCTTTCATCTTCCTGTTCTGCTTTAGAGATGCTGTTTAATCTGGAATTAACCCAGCTCAGCCCAAAGTGGTTTAGTAATCACACCAATAGTGCTGCTCTAGTGGTAAAGATGTAACAAATTTGAATATTTCATTGACACAGGAAAGAAGCTTATTTTCTGCCTTTTGAAAGGGAAGATTTTGGGAGGGATGAAATGCATATGAAACTGTATTTTCTGGATAAAAAATAATAGGGGAAATAGAATTCAGTTAGCGTGTAAAATATCGCTCTGCATTATGAAATGAATCTGCATATCCTTTACTTGTCATGGCAAATACGAGAGCAGGAAGCAGAGAATTGGATGCTAAAATGCTGAACTATTTCATTTGGAGCTGTAGAAAGTTGAAAACTTTGAGACATAAAAGAAAACTCAGTTCTGTAGAAAGAGAAAAACACAGCATTGTGTTTAGAAACTTATGTAGAACGGTTGAAATCTCTTCAGCAGAGCAACCAGCTGATCAGAAAAGGAAAAGGTCAGCATTCAGTGACTATTTTTGTCAACTGGATACACTGGTCAAAATCCTGTTAATTCTGGACTGAAAGGATTTTTGCTACAGAAACTCTGCTCAGGGGATGCCCAAATGAGGCTCTTTTTATGCCCCCAAGATCTTTTCCCACCAAAGTGGTCCCTATTTATCTACTTGCAATTTCTTGCTTTCAATTTGCTAGGTTGACAGGAGCTGGGACAGAGACATGCAATGCAGGGCTTTCTTCTGGCCACGCCCACCATATCACACCCACAGCGTGGTAGTAAATTTTTTTTGAGCCAACCACTTCTAACAAAGCAAGCTTCTTAACCACTGAGCCACCACAACCTCAAGTTAATATCAAGTTATAAGGAAGTGAAGCCTTTAATAGAAATTGTATTCAGTCTTAGAAGTCCTAGAGGACATGTCATCGTATTTTAAAAACAAAAATAAAATTACAATGTGAAAATCTGTGCTTTGCTGAGATACACTAAGCCCAGTGCCACCTTGTGGCCAAATTTTATTATGACACTATCCACATAATTGCCTTGATAGATACCCTTCTTTCCAAATAACTGAGCTCCACATTCGGAACAGCCAAAATAGCTTGGGCTTTATCCTTTGATGTTCCTAACAATAACATAGTGGGTTTTCCCCTGCCTTCCTGGTATAAATGGAAGCTACTTTTTGTGGCACATTTTACTTTCCCAGAAGATATTTCACTGGGCAAAGCATCCAGAGTAAAATACAAAATGGCAGCCAAATGGCCCACAGATATGAAAATGGAGGCAAATCCTATTTGTACTAGTTTAATCCAGTGAAGTGTCTATGATGCCAGCAGACAGAGTGCTGACTGATGTCCTTGCCTGTGAGATAAGAACTTGTTCCAATGGCTGTAAACTGCTATTAGTTTAAAGATGATCCTTGTTAAGCTCATTCATCTGTTTGCTTATTCATCTGTTTGTGATCTCAGCCTTTAGTAAAAAAAAATAAAATCACCCAGCCAACTCCATTTTGAAAGCCCCATTGATTTCCTATGAATTCTAGCAGCAACCAGAAGTGGATGGGCAATATTTAGCAACAGCGATGGTTTATTTCCACTTCTTCTCAACCATGTTGATAAGTCTAGAAATATAGAACATATGACATGGTTTTATCTCACTGTGGCCTTAACCCCACATAGTAGTAGTGACATTTTATTAGCAATCCTGGAAGAGTTCTCAGCTCTACAGAGCAGGTTTTGAGGGTAGAGAACTGAAGAATTACTCCTGGTTGATTGAAGCAGTTCCATAAGTGGAGCAACCACCTCCGATCCTGTATGGTTTCCTAGTCTCAGAAGAAAAAACAGGGAGGCTAATGTTGAAATCAGTGGAATGGGTATTGGTTGAGCTTACAGTTTTATATGCATTTTGTTTGCAGTAAAATTGTATTTAATTCATTGGACATGGCATGCAAGCAAGGTACTGTTTAGGAACTGATTTTCTGTCCCACATCAATAACACTTGGGACAACTTTCATCCAAATCATTCTGAGTACTGTACTTCAATTCTGTGAGAAGGGGCCAGGTAGCCGAATGTGTCAATAATTATGGAAGAATATATACAAATATACTGGAAGTGTATCATGAGCCTTCTCATTGAGAGCACCTCTGAAAATGTTTACCTTCTAGCAGCTTGAAAATTGACTTGGTGCTAGGCAGGATTTTTATAATTTATTTATCTATGCATTTCAATTATACTACTTCTGTTCCATTTTTGCATTCTTTTAAAAAATTGTTCCATCAAGTTAGAATGCCGAAAGCTCTCCTATGATTCCTTTCATTTATGGCCAAAGTAATATTATTTTGCATGCCAAAGGAGTAAACTGTTGCCTTTGTTATTTTTGTTGTTGTTCAGTTGCACAGTCGATTCTGACCCTTTGCGACCCCATGGACCACCGCCCTCCAGGCACTCTTGTCCTCCACCATCCTCCTCAACCCACCCAGCTCTGTGCCTGTTGCATCTACAATACCATCTAGCCATCTCATTTTTGGCCGCCCCCTTCTTCTTTTCCCCTCAAGTGAATCCTCTCTTCTCATTTGATGTCCAAAGTACTTTAGCTTCATCTTTACTATTTGACCTTCTAAGGAGCAATCAGGGTTGATTTCTTCTAAGATTGACCTATTTGTTCTCCTCGCTGTCCAGGGGACTCTCAAAACTCTCCTCCAACACCACATTTCAAAGGCATCTATTCTTCTGTGCTTAACTTTTCTAATGGTTCAGCTCTCACAACCATACATTGCTTTGAATTTTTGTTTGCAAGGTGATGTCTCTATTTTTAACTATGTTCCCCAGGTTTCTCATAGCTTGTCTCCCAAGAATCAGCTTAGTGGTAAAGATACTGAACTTGATGACCAGAAGGTCAGCAGTTTGAAGCCTGAGTGAGCTCCCATCTGTCCCAGCTTCTGCCGACTTAGTAGTTCAAAAGCAAGAAACTACAAGTAGATAAATAGGTACCATTTTGGTGGGAAGGTAACAGAATTCTGTGTGCTCCAATGTCTAATCATGTTTGCCACATGACTATGGAAAGAGCAGACGGCACTGACTCTTTAACTGTAAACAGAAGTGAGCATTCCACCCTATAGATGGATACAACTTGCTTTTGAACAACGGCAAGCTTTACCCAGTTCTACACCCCCAGTGAATTTCCTTGGCTGAGTGGGGATTTGAACCCAGACCTCTTGAACTCTATCCACTACACCACACTGGGTACCATAGTATACATCCATAAAATAGGCATGATATTTAGAGAAGAGGAGGAGGAGCAAGGCTCCTTCCTTGACCCTTCAAAACTAACTGTGTCTGCTTATTTCTCAGTATCACCTGTATCTCTTACCAATTTGCAGAGGTTACACACTATGTGACTTTTTGCATAAAAAGAACCAATTAACTAGCGTCTTTGTGGGTGGATGTTTGTTGCTTTGTTCTTCCTCTTTGTATTTCATGGGTTGCGTTAACCATCTTTGTATGCTCTCTCTCAAGGTTAAGTTTACATGAGATGAGGGGAATGTGTTGCACTTTCCCCATTGTGTTTGAAGCAAAGCCTTCTCTATATATGGCCATCCCCAAGTGACTGAATTTTCCAGAATTTTTAAATTCTAATTTTTCAGAATTATGGCTCATGTGGAGAGCCTTCACTGGTATAGAAGGCTGTCTTCGTCAACCTCATCCCTGTTTGCACGAGCAGTTCAATAACTACAGAGGATAGAGTGGTCATGCCCCACTCCTAATATCTACATCTGACCCTGAAAGAGAATGCCCCACTTATGGCTCTCATCTTGAATGTATCCAAGACTGGCCTTTCAACTTAATACAAAAGCTTGCTCCACCAAACTGAATTCTGTATCTCTTGAAATTCATATCAGGCTGAAGTGAGATTCTATTCCTTAACAGGAACAGGAGCTTTAAAATAATATAGGGCAGAGTAATTTTCACATTTTCTCTCTTGAAACACCTGTGATAACAATCCAGTTTCAACTGCTCTTGTCTAGCAGCTGCCATGACTGTTCTTTTCTTTGAAAATAAGGGTATCATAATAATTAATCAAATAATCAATATTACTTTAGTAAACGATAACACAGACCATATACATAAAAAAGGAGTTAAAGCACATTCAAAGGTGCATGTACATTTTTTAAAAATCTGAAATCTTGTTGGTATACATTTATTTGATCAAAATTTTCTGAGGACTTGAGTGGCAAAGTCCACAGGGAAGGGTGATGGTCCCCAAGTAGATTAAATCTCACCTGAATCCATCTTGATGGAGTGCAGCAGCTTCATCAGTACTGGCCAGCGGCTGATAAGCACTTTGTGTGTCAAAAGGGCTCAGGACAAGACAGTGACTTGCGGAATTTGAAGAAGAAGAATACAGGTCAACAGAATACGTGTAAAAATAAGTTTACTCCTTTGGCATGCAAAATCTTTGCCTCAGTTGGCTAAAAAAACTCTAAAAATTGTGATTTGCTGCTGTGTTTTTAATTTTAATTTAATTTAATTTAATTTAATTTTTAGATGTCTATGCCTCTGCATTCGCGAAAGCGACTCTAGGTGGCTTACAGAATATACACCAATACAATATATACAACAATTATACAATACACATCCAACAAACAGAAAAGAAAAAGAAACAGCACTTAACAACAATAATGATACAATATCCAATATATAACAATACCGTATGCACAAAAATTACACAATATACATCCTACAAAAATGGCCCATAACAGAAACAATAATCAGTGCACAATACAAAAATTATGCAATAATCACAAAAATCACAACATAGCAAACACCACAGCACAATAAAATATAACAATACCATAAAATGTAACAATGCAATAAAAATAACAATGCAATAAAATATAACAATACAATAAAAGGTAACAATGCAATAAAACGTAAAAGACCAACACATACATTGACAACTGTGGCAAAGGTATCATCATCTTAATGAGTTTAAACTTTTAAGATTTTTATAACTGTTTGGTTTTATGATGTTGTAAACCATTCTGGGTCACTCCTGCGAGGAGGTCGGTATACAAATTTGAGTAAATAAATAAATAAATAAATAAATAAATAAGATATCTTGGAAGTCTATTACAAGTACTGTATGTTTTAAATAGTAGCCATGTTAGTCTGTGTTTCAGGTATATCAACAAAACAATACGAAAATGCTGTAGCACTTTAATGACTGACTGTTATCTTGTAATGTGAGCTTTCATGGATCAAGTCCACTTCATCAGACGAAGTGGAATTGATCCATGAAACCTCCCATTAAAAGATAACAGTTAGTCTTTAAAATGCTACAGCATTTTTGTTTGGTTTATTCTCTAATATTTCAAGTATGGCTATTCTCTAAGACAGGGGTGCCCAAACTACAGCCTGTGGGACCAATTAGGCCCCTGAATATCATTAATGCAGCCTGCGGTGAGCACCTGAGCTCACTGTGGACTGCCCCCGCCCCCTGATGTCAGCAGTGGCAGGGGTGGCAGCAATCATGCTTTGTCCCGGCTGCTCCGAGCAGCTTCTTGCTCGGTCCCATCCCCTCTGCAGCCTTTGCCAAAGTTGATAGTTACGTTGGGGAAATCTTTGGAGCCTCCTCCGTTTTAAAATTTGTGGCACTAGGAGAGCCCCCTGGAGGTCCGGGATGATATCACCACAGTGCGCCAGGTTTACCCTTCCAGTGCTGTGGATTTTGAAACAGAGCAGGATCCGAAGATTTCCCCAGTGCAGCGATCGGCTTTGGAAAAGGCTGCAGAGGGGATGGGATCGACCCAGAGGCTGTTCAGAGCAGCCCGGACAAAGCCCGATCACGGCCGCTGCCGCTGCTGACATCAAAACTGTCAGCAGCGGGAGCAGCCCGCCTCCAGCCCCACAGCTGCATGTTGGAGGTGGGACTGGCCCGTGGGGGGGAAAAGTTTGGACACCACTGCTCTAAGACATATATTGATTTCTTCTTTGTGATAGGAAATAGAATTTCTCCCTCACTTTCCAGGGCTTAAATTCATAACTATATACCATAGATGGTGGAAATTAGTTTCCCAAACTATGGACAATAGAATAGCTTAGCAAGCATAATTAGAATGGGGAGAAGCATTTGTATGGTCAAATTTCATTTTATTTGATTTTAATATAATTCAATGTATTTCTTTCATTACGTTTTATGCTGCCATGAGCACCACCTAGTAATGATGTGTATTTTGACATTTCTGTTCTACAAATTCCCTAATTCTCTCTCTCTCTCTCTCTCTCTCTTTGCAATCTTACCTAACAATCCTTGACCTTAGAGATAGGTAGATTCTGCTCACTTGGAGAAAAGCTCCAGATGAACTCAACAAGTCTCCTTCTTGTACCTTATCTGATTCTGAATATTGGCTCTCATCACAGCTGTCAGCCATGAAGATTGTCTTGGGAACAATATAATGCAGTGGCCTTCCATCTGCCTTCCACAACACAGCATGGCACCCATATCACTCATACAGTTCCACAAGTCACTTTCTGGTCCTGAGCCCTTTTGGCACAGAAAGTCGTTCTCAGCCTCAGGCCAGTATTGATGAAGCTGCTGCCCTCCATCAAGATGGATTCAAGAGGGATTTAATCCACTTGGGGACCATCCCCCTTCCCTATGGACTTTGGCATCCAAGGCCACTAGTCCTCAGTGTTGTCAGATTAATTAACCACCACCTGACACTCAGCATTGAGTCACTGGCAGTATGGTCTACTCTCTTACTATAGCAGAATAACCTGGACCAACTGTTCATACTTTTGACAGACCAATTTTCCTGCTTGAAAAGGAACTTCCCAGTAACTATCTAAAAGGAGAATTATAGGATTGTAATCTAAAAAATTCAAAACACACATCCTTACTATTTAGTGTTGGAAAGATGGAATAGAAATATAACTAATGACAGTGATGGTGGAAGATGTTTGCCCCAAATGTCAAAACAAATTGATTGGCCTGAGGAATGGTATGCCATGTACCTTATATGGCTCAGACTCGAGCAGCAAAATGTCTTTGGCCATCCCTAAACTGACAGCATCTTCTAGTTCTGTAGTTTGATATCTGTATTTCTAATGCAAAATAAGAAAGGGACACTCAGTCAAAATATGACAGATAACAATAGCAATTACACTTATATACTGCCCTATAGCGTTTAGTGCTCTCTCTGGGCAGTTCACAAGTTAATTAGTATTTTGCCCTAAACATGCTGGGGACTCATTTTAGTGACCTCACTGAATCAACCTTGATGTCTATTGATTAGAACCAGGAGTTGTAATATAATGAAATAGCACCAATTGCCAAACTACGTGGGGTACTACCTAAATTGCTTGCAGAACACCAATGTGCTACATTTTACTTTGCTGTCATACTGGATTTGTTACATTAGACATTAGTGCCATCTTCCACCTAACCATTAAACAATTTTAGGTTATTACTTCACAACACATCATTTATGTCATTCTCTTTACTAACACGGGACCATTATCTTGCCAGTCAGCAATGACAGATGCTTTATTTAAGATTCCCTGTTATAGTCATAAAATGTATATATATAGTAGCTTAGCTTTGGAGTGTAGTATGTCTATATATGTATATTCTGTCCCATTTTGCTGCCTGAAGGATAGAACAACTTGGTACCTCTCATTCCATATACTAATGGGACTAGCAGTTTAATCTTATTTCTGCACTGTCAATGAGATGTGCCTTTATCTTGCAGAGTAGCAAGAAACAGATTGCTCCCATTATTCACAAAGGACATGTTCTGAGACCTACTGTGGGTATCTGAAACCATGGATAACAGTGAACCCTAGATTTTTCATTGCATACAGTGGCTTCTGGTAATGCCCCATAGAAATACATATATTTTATGTATTTCACTATTTTTAATTTAATATTTTTTTAAACTGTGGATAGCTCAAACTGTAGATTGTGAGCCTGAAGATATGAGGAAGTGACCTGTAGTTTAAGAAACATAAATTAGGTTTTGTGACACCATGCACAGATATCTCAGCCATCCAAAGAAAGGAATTATCCATGGGTATGTGTGGTTTTCTCTCTCTACCTAGTAATAGAGTCAGCTGTATTGTACATACTGTATATGTCGTCGTTGTCGTACCTTGCTTAAAGAGCATAATGTGTTCCACAGGATTGCTCTTTAAGCAAATTTGCTCTTTAAGTGAAATACCACTGTAAGTGACCAATTGTGACTTCTGGTGGGGGGGGGTTGTGAACCCCAATTTATTTGTTAAGCGAGGTTTTGGTTGGTTTTATTTGTTAAGCGAAGTGAACACTCAGAGAAAATTCTGCTCTTTAAGCGAGTTACTCTTTAAGCGAGGCACTCTTTATGCAAGGTTTGACTGTATACTGTATATATTCAAATAATTGTTAAATTTTTATACTGACTATTTGGGAAATTTCTCACTCTGACAATTTTTGTGATTTTGTTGATTCTACCCTCTCCCACCCCAATTGCTTTCTAAAAACTGTGTCTAAAAAGGCCAGGCTCCTTCTGGATCCCCAATTAGTCAAACACATGGAGTATGTTACAATCTGGTTACCTCAAAAAAAAAAATGGTAACCACCCGGTTGGTCTCCCAGGAAGGTTACTATCCCCCCAGGAGACCACCTGGGATTGTTACTACTGGTTCTGCCGAACCGTTCCAAACCAGCTCATGCCCACCACTGGATCACTGTCCTAGGTAGAACACACTGACAATAATTCTGTTCTTTTCCACCTACTGTTTTTGCACAAACTGAGGAGAAGGATAGAGATGTCTCAAATTCATCAGAACTGACTGTAACAAAAGGACTTTACTCCATATTAATGCTTTCGTGCTTCTGAGCTGCTGCCCCCTGGTTGAGCAACCCAGGATTCTAGATTAGTGTAAATAAGGTAGTGTCAAGCCAAGTAATCACTCCAGGCCTCTTTAGGTATTTTAAAAGTATATTGAAATCAAAGTAAGGTACAGAATAAAGTTCATCAGATGCTTAGAAAGCATTTATCTCTGTCTAAATTAGCTACATTATTGCAGTTAAGATCCAAGAGAGTTCTGTCTCCTGGCCCCACCTTCAGGTTTTATCTCCTCCCTCAGAGTCTGCCTCCCAAAAATTCTCCTAGAGGATTCCAAACAATGATTTTACAGTATAAAATGCCCATCACACATTATGTTTCATTTCTCCCAACCCATGAGGCCAGTATGTTTACATTCCAATCTCTCTCTGGTATGTGAGAAAGGAGTCTCCCTGGGATGGAAATCTCCATCTTGGATGGGCTAAAGCACAAGGTAATTTGGTGGGCAAAATCTCAGGGAAAAGTACAAACTTAGAAATGGACTTTTTCATGACACTGACTGGATTTTTTTAAAAGATAGAAACAGACTAGGTTACATGGGAACATGCAATATTGTAACATCATGCCATCATCATTTATGGTATTAAATTCACTAGACATCCCTCATACTCCTTTGTTCTTATTTCCTATTATTAATTTCACATTTGGTTTCTTGCATGGGTTGGCTATAGAGGCAGGTTCTGGTGGCCTATTGCTGTTGTCAGATATTTGGCTGTTGTAAACCAATGCCAGGAAAACAGCACACCAACAGCAGCATGCAAGCATGCTGGAAGTTGCAGTGAGAACAACTCAGATAGAAGCAGATACTGTAGCTAAAAACAGGGGGGGGGGATGCCCACAGCTTCAGTTCACTACCGAGACTAGGGGTAGCATTGATCTCAAATGAGGGGCTGATGGAACATGGGCAACTAGTTCTAAGCAATGTTTCCAGCAATGATACACTGCATCAATTAGTTCTTGCTGCTTTAAACTTTACTAAGGAAAATGACAGGCCAACTGTAGATAATGTCAATGCCAAGATGGATAGTATTGTAAGTCTTTGTATCACAATCCAAGGAATGAATCAACATGCAGGCTTTCGGCAGCTGAAACAGGCAATAGCCTTTGTGTGAATTCCCTGATTGGTCCTATTCAAAGATCCTATTTTCCGCTGTGTTTTGAAGTCCACTGAAACTAGTATAGCCCACGTGACTGCTGAAAGGTCTGAGTGCAAAGAGGTGATCCATATCATTGAGTCATCCCTCTCACTGTGAGGACTGTGTTGTGATGAAGTGATGGCATGTTTGGTGAATTTAATCACTGTATCATCTCACCTCTCTTTAAAGCCTAAGAAATATCAGCCTTGTATAAATGTCAGCTGTGGGCAGTGTTGCAAATCAGATATTGTGAAGTCATTCCTTCATTTGAGCCATTGCTCAAATAGATTGTTGGAGTAGAAGGCATCTCCTGTCACATATTTCAGTACTCCCTGGAGGAACAATAGATTTACTTTAGGAGCCACAAATATACCTTTACCTTTAGACCCTTAGCAATATGATGGTAAATAATATACAGTAATACCTCATATAACATTAGTATCGAATAACACTAAAATCGCATAACATTAAGGAATCTGGGGGGAAGAATTGCATCAGATAACATTAAGATCCTATGGGATGCTTCAGATAACAACCACTAAAGCCTGTGTGGTTACAATGTATCTCTATGGATCCCATAGAGGATCAGATAACACTAAAAATCATATAACACCAAGACTTGTGGAACCAGGTTTTAGTGTTATATGAGGTTTTACTGTACCTAGAATTTTTAGTATGCTCTATCACTCAGTGTGTGTGTGTGTGTTTGTTTGTTTGTTTGTTTGTGTGTATGTGTGTGTGTGTAGGCAGAGCACAAAAGGTTACTTTAACAGTAATTTATTGCAACTACAGTTCCAATCCCACTGGTTAGTTACCATTAGTTAACTAGTTACGATTTTAAAGAAGAATTGTTTATAAGTTTTCAGGAAAAAAACTATAATAGTTACATTTTTTAAAAAGACCACAATATGACAAGCCACTGACTAATTCTATTAAATAATAAGCACAGCTGTGACTATACAGGGGGAGAATACAGGCATACTAGAGGTTTGGGTGGCTCCCCCCCCCCCGGTGATGATTTCATGGAAACGAAAAATGTGACTCAGCCCAGAGTTACCTCCATCTGTATTTCTAGGGATCCCCCTTTTCTTTTCCATTAGTTCAGGAATGTGATCACTTGAACTGACATAGAAAGAGAGGATGAACCAAACATGTACACACATACACAAAGCAATGCTTTGCTAAAGCAACTTCCCCCTCTCCTCTTGCTTCATGAGGGAAGGTGAGTTGTGTGTGCGCACACAGCAGCATTGGCACACAGCGAGCAAATCCTCTCTCTGTGGGCAGAGACTCTTCTCCATTTTACTTTTTTACAACTTCACCTCTGTGAGCAATATTCCTTTTTATTTTTAAACAACTTAAGAATAGACAGCAAGGCTTTTTTTTTTGCCTGAAATAATGTTTTACAAGAGGAATTTGAGGGAGGGAACTAAGAAAGGAAAAGGCTTTTTATACCTTTGCAACTTTGTTCTTTGTAATATCACTAGCTGTAGTTAAAACTGCAAGCAAGGCACTAACAAATATTGTAAGCCACCCTGAGTAATTCTTGGATCAAAAGGGTATGGCATATAGATAGATAGATAGATAGATAGATAGATAGATATCTTCCTCACTCCTTGTGTAGACATTTTAATCGAACAGACCTGGTTTCACCAGTATGACTTCACAGCAAGTGACTGCAATGTATTGCCGCCCAATTGGCAAGTGTTTCTGGGCAGCTCACAACATCATTTACACATAAAAACTATCCCCCAAAACTCCAAAAGTCATTTAAAACATTTAAAATATCCAATCTAGAGTCAGCTGCCTAAAGTCAGGTTCACCTGATTGGGGCGAGATAATAAATCTAAATGAATGAATGAATGAATGAATGAATAATCTGTTAAAATATAGCTAAAAACAAGGTCAGCCTTGTTATATCAGCCAGCAAAAAAAAAAAAAAAAAAGAAAGAAAGAAAGAAAAAGAAAGAAAGAAAGAAAGAAAAAGAAGGGGGGGGTATTTTATTATTTTATTCAATTTCTATCTCCGCTCCCTCACCAAAGTGACTCCAGGAAGCTTACAATCAACCAATAAAAAACAGTGAAATATCAAAACATCCTGACAGCACACAAACACACACACACACACACACACACACACACACACACACACACACACACACACACACACACACACACACACACACACACAGAGTGATACCTCGGATAACGTTTGCATTAGATAAGGCAAAAATCGGATAATGTTGGGGAATCTGAGGCAAACATTTGCATCGGATAACGTTAACATAACATTTGCCTCAAATTCCCTGAGGCATGGCTATATGCTTTGGGAGAAAGGGAGGGGGCTGCCTGCTCTCTTTCTCTCAAGGTTCCAAGATCTCAATAACAATCACATTATCTGATCCTCAGCAGCATATCTCCTTGGGAGACAGCAGGGGTGCCCAAACGTTTCAGGCCACTGGCCAGTCAAATGGTTCATGGGTGCCCAAACTACTCCCTATGGGCCAGATCCGGCCCTGATACCAATTCATCTGGCCCCTTCCACCGTCGTCACTCCCAGAGGCGGACGCTGGGTGAGTTTTACTTCTGCTTCTGGTGTCATTGGCTGGATCCGGCCCATAGGCCATAGTTTGAGCACCCCTGGCTAACAGGGATAGAAGCAGGACCCAAAATGGATGCCAACATTTACCAACATGCAAGGTGGCCATCTGGTGCCATATTCACAGGAATCCATTTTAAATGCTAACAGCAGGGGTGCCCAATCATTTCAGGGATGGCCAATCATACAGATTAAAATTTTAAAAGTCCTTAAAATCTACAATTAAAACCAATTAAAAATTAGAACTAAATCTTTGTATATTTTAAAACTTAAGGGAACAGAAGGGGGAGGGCAAACCAGCCAGCAGGCTGAGGTCATTGTGCCTTTGGTACCCCAGACCTATCCTGCCAGCCAGGTTTTTACACCCTTCCGGAAGGGCAGCAGCTCTGCTTGGAGGCACATTTCAGTTGGCAGGAGGTTCCACAGGGCTGGAGCAGACACAGAGAAGGCCCTCCTTCTAGTGCTAGAGAGATAAGCCTCTCTAGCTGATGGCTCAACCAGAGATCCAAATAGTGAGATGTTACATATTCCCACTGTTGCTATATGGAGTCAAAGTTGGACATTGACTAAAGCACTGAAAAGAGAATCGAAGCTTTTGAAATGTGAATCTACAGATTGCTGAAAAGGATATCATGGGTTCACCATTTGACTAACATAGAAGTATTGTGCTGGATGGTTAAAGAAAAAGAACTTTTTAAGACCATTAAGCAAAGAAATCTTCAATACCTTGGCCATATCATGAGGAACAACTTAAAATATAGAATACAGTTGTACCTCGCTTAAACAACATAATGCGTTCCACAGGATTGCTCTTTCAGCGAGTTTGCTCTTTAAGCAAAACACCATTGAAAGTGACCAATTATAGGGGGGATTGTGAACCCCGATTTATTCGTTAAGTGAGTTTTTGGTTGGTTTTATTTGTTAAGCGAAGCGACCATTCAGAGAAAATTCTGCTCTTTAAGCGAGTTACTCTTTAAGCGAGGCACTCTTTATGTGCGGTTTGACTGTATTCCAATTCACTCTGCAAGGAAAGATCCCTGGGAAGAGAGGCCCTGGATATAGATAAACTTCATGGCTGAAGAACCTGAGAGACTGGTGTGGCACATCCTCAGAAGAACTGTTCCAAGGAGTTATAAACAGGAAGACTATCACCATGATGATAGCCAATATCTAGAACGGATATGGCATCTGAAGAAGAAAAAGAAGAATGGAAGACAAATAACTGCTTCTAAACATATCTAAATAATAGCTGGTAACTTTAATTTCAAAAATTATCTGCTGAAGTTAATATCTTAAAGAAATTGGGAGGTTAGTTTCTTGTTGTTGCCCTTAGGAGATGGAATCATTTAATTTGCTGAGATAATGATACTTAATCTATTAAATTAATTCAGTCATTAGTTGTAGGATTGATAAGGAAGGCCAGATGAGTTGTCACCATTGACCTTTTGTAGCATGTTACTTATTGGCTCCTTCCAATATACTTTTACAAATTGTCTTAAAGTCACACACACACACACACACATACACACACCCATGATGTACAAATCCTATAATATAGCTCTTGCTGGCAATGGTGGTATCCAACACATTTAGAAGTGGCATGATTTGATGTGGAGACTAAATTTAACACTATAAATACAGCTCCCACATAATTTTACTCTGTAGTAGTAAACAGAGCACTGCACCCTAGAGTCAGATATGACTGGCTTTTGAGCAAGGGAGAGCTTTACCTTTACTAACCACAGCGAATTTGAATACCAAACAGGGATCTTCTGTCATTAGGTAAAGGTTGCCCTTGCTTGAAAGCCAGTCGTATCCAACTCTAGGGTTCAGTACTCATCCCTGTTTATAGCCAAAGAGCCAGTGGACTTGATCCACAACAGCTCACATTAAAATACAGCAGTTAGTCTTTAAGGTGCCACAACGTTTTTGTCTTTTTTTGTTTATTCTCTGATATGCTTGCACAGAATAAAACGTTTTAAATGGTAGCATGTGTTTCAAGCATATCAGAGTAAACAAAACAAAAAGAAACCCCCTTAGCTTGCTTCAGTCCCACCATCCCTCTTCATACTCCCCCACCCCTATCCACACAAAGGTGAGTCACACACACACATACCATCCCTCTCCACACTCACACCCACCCACCCACACAAAGGCAAATCACACACACACAAACACACACACACATAGAAAAGTAAACAAAACAAAAAAATAGACAGACTTACTCAGAAGGGGCAGGCGGAAGGTTCATCCCTGCTTGGCCAAGCAGCATCAGGCAGCTTCCACTTCCTCCTTGCCCCGGGATCACAGGGGGGGCATAGACAGGAGCACCCAAGTGGTTGTGGTAGAGGTGTGGCCCAGCCTGGACCAGGCCAGCCATGTCAGGCAGCTCCCTCTTCCTCTTGGACCATGGGGGGGGGGGGGAGGCAGGAGCATCCAAGAGGAGGTGGCAGAAGCGTGGCTCAGCCTGACCCAGGCCAGCCATGTCAGGCAGCTGAGCTCCCTCTTCTTTTTCCTCCTCACCCCATGACCATGGGGGGGGGGGGGAGAGGCAGGCACACCCAAGCAGTGGAGGCGGCACCCAGCTCCCTCTTCCTCTTCCTCCTCACCCCAGGACCATGGGGGGGGGGAGCAGGAGCACCCAAGCAGTGGCAGAAGAAGGGTGGCCTGGCCTGGCCCCGGCCAGCTGTGCCTGGCAGCTGAGCTCTCTCTTCCTCCCGTGACAATGCCATGAGGGGCGGACATGGTGACAATAGGGGCACCTGGGGGAGCCCGACATGGCTCCTCCTCCTCCCTGCCCCTGGCTCTGGTGGCTCTTCCTCTTCCTCTTCTTCTTGGCTCCTGGTCAAGCCAGGAGTGTGGGGAGAGGAGAAGGAGGATGTGGGCAGGTGGGGTTGGGTAGGGAGGTGAGTGGGGTCAGCTGGTTTTGCTACCAGTACGGGTGATCCATGCAAACTGGCTGGTGCCCACCGCTGCTTATATGTGATGCAGTTCAGATGAACTCTCTAAAGAGTCAATAAGTGACTGATTCCTTCCTCAGTTGTTCATTTCCTCATCCTATTTTACTGGTGGAGAGCAGATTAAGCTATAAAAAATAAATAAATAAACAGGAGCTTTGTCCAAGAAATGTTGTTAAAAATAAATAAAAAAGTGTCTTGGGAGAGAGACTTTGCAGAGAGAAGTGAGAGCTAGCTCTCTTTGTATTTCTGTGCATGTGTGCATGGGCACCATGCCCTCCTAGTTCCCCTGTATGAGGCCGGAGGCAAAAGAGAAGGGACTTTGCCAAAGCATTGCTTTGTTGTGTCAGTGCATGTGCATTGATTGGTCTTTCCTTTCTGCATCAGTTCAAAGCTATCACATGCTGTGAATCAAAGCAAAACAATTTGGCTTGTAAAAAGTAGAAGGGTCTGTGATGAGAAGGAAAAAATTATGAATTAGGACTGTGGGACTTCAGGTTGATTAGCATTTCCTGTTGTATCATGTGGCCAGTAGGAAAATATGAATCAGCATGCCCCAAATCCATAGTATTTCCTGCATTTTTTTTTGCTGTGTATTCAGGCTCTTAGAAAATGAAAAGTTGCTCTACTGCAGAGATGGTGAACCTTTTAGAGTGCCCAAACTCAACAGGCTGCTGTCTATGCCACAGAGAGGTAGGGCGAACTCTGTGTTGGGGGAAGGAGAAAATGCTCCCATTGGGCTGCTGTGCAGAGGGGCGGGGTGAACTCTGTGCTGGGGCAATGGTGTACATGCCCACAGAGAGGGCTCTGAGTGCCCAATCTGGCACTTGTGCCATATGTTTGCCCCCACTGCTCTACTGGATCATCTGAGGAAAAGGGCTTGCTAGAAATGAAAGCTGCAATCCAGACCCACTTATCCAGGACTAAGCTACATTGAACTTGGAGCTTATTTCTCTGCAGACATGTACATTATGTGCTTGTCACAAAGGGTTTAAAAAAAAGATACAGTGGTACCTTGCTTAAAGAGCATAATGTGTTCTACGGGATTGCTCTTTAAGCGAGTTTGCTTTTTAAGCGAAACACCATTGTAAGTGACCGATTGTGACTTCTGGTGTGTGTGTGTGGGGGGGGGGGTTGCGAACCCTGATTTAGTTCTTGAGTGAGTTTTTGGTTGATTTTAGTTGTTAAGCAAGAAGACCATTCAGAGAAAATTCTGCTCTTTAAGCGAATTAGTCTCCAAGCGAGGTGCTCTTTATGCGAGGTTTTACTGTATAGGGAAAAGGCCAGGATAAGGCATATTGTACATCATTTTTCTTCAGAGTCATATACATCATTAAAGGTATGAGACACTGTTTTTAAAAGAACCAATTACATGGCCACACTTCATTCTGTACAATCAGTCAGACTTTTTGTTCACCACACCAGGTTTTCAATCCTGGCTGCTGAGTGACATTTTTAAATCCTGGAAAGAAATATGTCAACCCCCCTCATTGCCTTTTCGATTAAATACCAGAGGAATTAGTGTATCGATGAAGAGAAAATTACCCAGCTCGTATTATCCTAGGCAGAAGGCACTGGGATGATCAACTATGATTAATTACAGGAAACCTTGTTAACGTTATACTGAAAAAATTAAATTAGGTTTAAAAATGTTACAAATGGGGACAGAGCTGGGCAGGTTGAGGAGGATGGTGGAGGACAGAGGTGCCTGGCGGGCAATGGTCCATAAGGTCGCAAAGGGTCAGAATCGGCGGTGTGACTGAAGAACAAAATTGCTGGTATGTAGTTCAAGGGTGAAAGAAATGAAATTTAATGAATTAAAAACAGAAAATTATTTCTAAGTTCTGATATAAATGGAATATCCTAAGACTTGGAAAATGAACCCTCCAATACCTGAGTTTCGTGGCTTAAGACTGAAAACTAGAGACTCAACCCTAAAATCTGAATCTCAAATGTAAAGCCCAAGATATGTAAAACCAGACTTCCAAGTAGAATATGTGAAATATTTTCAAACACACAGTGCACTAGGTATCATCTGCTGTTAGCAATTTAGATTAAAAAATACAAACCCACCCACCCTTCATTTCAAACAATGGAATGGGACACAGTTGTAAATGAGTTTTTTTTAATTGCTTCAAAATACATAGCTTATCCTGCCAATTGAGCTTATCTAAATGTCTCAGGTACAACTGCATTTTAATTTTAGAAAAGTACTGAGTGAATTTCCCCCTGTGTTTTGGCTCATATTTAAAAGTCTGTTTACAGAACAGCTGGTTCTAACCTATAAATAGGTCAATGGTACAAAAGGGGCATATTTTGTTTTGTCTGAAATGCCTAGGAGATATTAGGAGTCCAAGGAGCTGCTTTTATAAATCATGAAACAAACTTGTGAAGGTTCAACCATTGGCTTTTGCAGTTTAAAGATTTCAGGATTCATTTGGGAACTTCCAGTAGAGAAGATGGTTACAGGCATTGGCAATTCTCCCTCTGCTTTGGTGAGTGTTTTAATGTACTGTATCGTGTAGAGTTTTTGTAGAATTCACCTGAATTTCTGTTGTGCTGAACTGTACTGAGGATTGTTGCATAAATAAAGCCAAAGTCCTGAAAGATAAAAACACAGAGTTGGTTGATGATGCCTTTACTGGGCCAGCAACATATCCTTAGAAAATATGAGTTTTAAATCATTCAGAACTCTGCATCAGACTGGGTATTGCAAAATTTGGAAGTAGAAGCATTAAAGTTTTAAAAAGTCACCCTGGCTACATATCAATGCTATTGGAGCTGCAATTAATGAAGTCTCAATAAGGACTTCATTACAAAGAGAGAAAGAGAGAGAGAGAGAGAGTCTCAAGGCAGCACAGGTGCTGGCTTCAAAGGTTTAGATGCCAAGCCTAATTTTGCATTTCTGCTTATTGTCTTTGATTAGATGATCTGTACTAATTTGCTTCTAGATATTTACTTCTAGACTGTGTTCCCAACCATGTATGGTTTTTTGTCATCTTTGTCCATTAATAGCCTTTGAGGAACCACTGATGGCATGAGGTCTGTAGATGACTTCTCTTACAACCAACTTAAGAACAATAGAATCACATATCATAGAAAGTGATGCCATTAACATGTCATGTTGAGTTACGCTATTTTTTTAAAATGAACTTGGGGATGCAGCCAAGTGCTTTAGGACCCAGAAAAAGCAAATTGGCATATTTAGAGAAAGTTCATTTTCTTTCTTTAAATGATGAAGAGGGGAAAGACAACCTCAGATTATGAAATGAAGGACATTATAGTCTTTCATTTCAATGTCTGAAAATCTGATGTGGAAGCAGAAGCGTAGCATACCTTGGCGGGGTCCCGTATAAAAATTGTTTGGGGGCCCTTTATATGCGGGGCGGAGCTAACGTCATGACATCATAACGTCGTGGGCGGGGCCAACGTCATGACGTCATGATGTCGTGGGTGGGGCCAAAAATAAAAATAAATAAATAAATAAATAGAATAGAATTAAAATAAACAAACAAACACACACCTCAACCCACCCACCCAAACAACCACAACACAAACCCGTAAATAACTTAAATAATTAAAATAAATAAAGAAATAAAATAAAAATTTAATAAAAATCCACCCACCCACCGAACACACACATAAACCACCCACCCACCCACCCGAAACACAAAATCCTCACTTACCCTCCTGGCTCCATCCTTGCCCTCTGCCCCGGGCTCCGAGGCACGGCTTCCCGCCCCGCCGAGCCCGACCACGGTGCCCTCCAACGGCGCCGGACTCAGAGGCAGCCGCGCTCCCGGGAGGCGGGAGGCGCGTGAGCGGGCAGGGAAGAAGGCGGAGAGCCCGGCAGCCGGCCGGGGGAGGGGGCAAGGTGCGCACTCCCAACCTGCCGGGCGCGCTCCCGCCTTCCCTGCCCGCTGCCGCTGCTCGTGAGTGGGCTGAGCTTCTCCGGACCCGCTGCGGACGAAGGACGGGCAGCAGCAGCGCATCCTCCGGAGGAGGCGGTGGCGCACTCTGCCAGGCGTCCCCAGGCCATGGGGGTTCGGCAGCAGCGGACAGCCCGGGCAGGCCTCAACCTGCCCGTGGGACTCTGGGCGGCCCCAGGGGAGGTGCCCTCCTCTGAGGCCCACCATCGGAGCCGCTCTGAGAAGCTGCGGCTCCGACTCCGAAATTTTATTTTTTAAAATTGGAGCCAAAAATGGCTCCAATAAAGTGCGCATGCGCAGAAACTCAATCTGACGCATGGGCAATGCATCAGATTGAGTTTCTGCGCATGCGCAGTAAATTTTTGCTCTTTTTTATTTTTAATTTTATTTTTTGCCGTTGGGGGCCCCCATAGCCCGGGGCCCCCCTATAATTGATACGGCTGATACGGCGGTAGCTACGCCTCTGTGTGGAAGGCTGGAGCAAGCTACTCCCAAACAAAAACCATGTTTCACTATAGAGCTTAATGACAATAGCATGGGCTGTTCTTATCCTACCGTTGCACCCAATGTCTAAGGTACCATATATACATTGTTTAAGATTAAGTTGTGTTTTCTAGTGTGTAAGTGCACAATCTAAATACATATGCAGGGGCAACCCTACTCTTTGTGCTGAGTGAGACAGTTGCCTAAGGCAACCGGATTTGCTTGTCATGAAAAGGCAAATAAAAATGTTAGCTATTTGTTTCAATTTGTTATATTTCAATTGCTGAGAACAGGAAGCCTTGCCTGTAAGCTTTACCAGGGGGAGGGCAGCAGGGCCAATTGGCTTGGGCCTCATCTCATGGTGGGGCCTTATCCCAGTCTAAAGGTAAAGCCAAATAAAATTCCACTACCATAAACTCCATGAATGTTTTCCCCCAACATACATTACACTATTTTACACCCACTTCCCAAACAATGAAAAGGCCTCACAATACAAAAAACAGCTCAGGCCTTGTGTGAGCTCTCAGGGAGCATAATTGCCCTTGGGAGCTTCTTTGTGGTAAGGAATTATAACCAAAGTTGGCATGGGGTAGGCAGCATTCACTGTTGTGTCTTAGGCTAAGATAAGGTGTTTGCCAGCTGTGCACAAACAGCCCATGCTGTACCCATTCCACAAAAGGACATCTTCAACTGTAATCAAATATTTTTGCTATGAGATGGATCTAAAATGCTTTGTCTCATGAGATAAGAGGAAGAGAGCCATCTATTTAAGCAACAAGTTGCCCCAAGAATCCAACCAGATGCCTTCGGGAGTCAACATTTAGAGGAAACTAGTAACAAATAAACAGATTATAGAACAGTTGCTTGTTTTTGTAACTGGCAGATTCTGAGAGCTACAGTCAGAAAATTAACTCCTCCATGCTCTACTAGCAAACATAAATTATTTCCTGCAACTATTCAATCCGAACTAAATTACACTGCAAGTAGTGACAGCAGAAAACAAACAAAAAAACTTTACTTTATGGCTAATGAAGATAATGTCAGTCCATTTGTGGTACAGCTTTTTCTTTTTTCGCATTTAGATAGGTTTTCTGGCTTTATTGTGTAGACATCTCTTGAAGCACAGTTGTAGCATTTTGATTTTCTTCTGCAAATCTCACATTTCTTCACCACTGGCTAGGCCAGCTTGGGCTGAGGAGAGTCCAAGCAACATTCTCAAGGCCACAAGATTTAGATTTACTGAAATCCTCACCTCTACTTTATCAGTTTGTATCTCTGTAGGCAGAGCTTCTGTGAGCTTGTCCACAGTTGCTCACTATTCGAAAAAACAGTAGAAAGTGACCTTACACTGATGGTTTAGAAGCATTTTACTAGCCACAGCAGCACAGCATACCAAACCCTAGAGCAGTGGTGGTGAACTTTTTAGAGACTGGGTGCCCAAACTGCAACCCAAAACCCACTTATTTATTTCAAAGTGCCAACACAATAACGGGGAGGAAGGAAACACTTCCATTTGGCTGTTGAGCAAAGAGGCGAGACAAACTCTGTGCTGGGGGAGGGAGAAGGTGCTCCCATTGGGCTGCTGGGCAGAGGCTTGGGGTGAACTCTGTGCTGGGGTGACTGCATGGGTGCCCACAGAGAGAGCTCTGAGTGCCACCTCTGGCCCACGTGCCATAGGTTCGCCATCACTGCCCTAGGGGACAACTCATTTTTTTCCACCCAAGTTCTGTCTGTCAGAAAATGTTCAGACCTTATGCTAGCTAATGTATGGTGTTATGCTCACTGCCAGCCTGTACTGTACTCCGCAGAACAGTTGATCTTGAAAAATGACATTTCTTCTCTTTTCCTTTTCATTTCTGACTGGCTTTGTAACAATAGTGTTGATTTATTTTTTCATTTTTGACACATAAGAGAGTTTTAGAAAACTGTTCATGTCCCTGAAATGTTAAATTTGGCATCTGGATGCTGCTAGCTGTGGAAACTAACAAACATGGAGAGGTAAAGCAATGCACACAATATCTCTCTCACACATGCTTTGTTCTTTGCTGCAGAAAGTCTGAAAGGCAAATGAAAAGGAAAGGTGATCCATGAAACAAGCAACCACATGAACCATCTGTTTTCAGAGCTTGAAAAAGTTATTTTTTTGGACAAAGCCTACAAATACTATATCCCCCAGACTAATACGGCTGGTGGGTGGGCCTGCTGGAGTGCTCCTGAGTATTCTAATGGCAGTTTTTTTTGGGCCATACCTTTTAAAGCTTTCTGGTGCTCTATACTGCTTTTCTGTTCTTATTTCCCACTGTATTGCTGTCTTTGCTTTCAAGGGTCCTAATTCACTGGATATGACTTTTACTGAAAGTGAAAGAAGAAATTGGCAAAGAGAGCTGTGGCTGAACACTGGGAAGACAAAAAATTATCACTGTGGAACTTTAATGTTGACAATGAAGAAATTGACATCATGAAAGGTTTTGTATACCTAGGTTGTCACCAATCCAAATGGAGATTGGAGCCAAGAAATCAGAAGGAGGCTGAAACTTGGAAGGGTAGAAGTGAAGGAATTAGAAAAGATACTCATGTACTGTATAAGAGAGTTGCTATTGTTAGATGCTGTCAAGTCATCTTGATTCTATGAATGAGAGGTCTCAAAAATGTCCTGTGGTCATCTCCTACAAATTATAATCTGTGGCTTCCCTTAGAGCAGGGCTGGCCAACCTTGTTGCTCCAGCTGTTCTTGGACTTCAATTACCAGAAGCCCAAGTCTGCACACCTGCTGATCAGGGCTTCTGGGAATTGAAGTCCAAGAACAGTTGGAGCACCAAGGTTGGCCACCCCTGTCTTAGAGAATCAATCCATCTCACATTTGGCCTGCCTTCTGCCTTTCCCAGCATTATTGTCTTTTCCAGAGAGCCTGGTCTTCTCATGATGCCCCCAAAGTAGGGCAGCTTCAATTTCATTATTTTTGCTCAAGGACCCAGTTGTTTGTCTTTTTTGGCAGTCCAAGGTATCAAGGAAACTATCATCCAGCACCACATTTCAAACAAATCAATTTTCCCCTGTCAGCTTTCTTTACTGTCCAGTATTCACACATATATATGGTGATCAGGAATACAACAGTATGGATAATCTCAGTCTTAGTCTCCAGTGACACTCAATATGCCAGCAAATCTGGAAAACACAGCAGTAGCCACATGATTGGAAATGATTCCAGTGCCAAAGAAGGTTAATGCCAAAGAATGTTCAAGCTATTGTACAATTCCACTCATTTCACATGCTAGCAAGGTCATGCTCAAGATCCTACAAGCTAGTCCATCATTTTTATTTGGGCCCGAAAACAGCTTGGATGCCAGCCATACAAAGTTCATCTCATTAGCAGTCATCAGATCACAAACAACAGCCAGTGTGAAGATATATTGTGTAGCCTGAGGCAATGGCTCCAGAATGCAAAGCATTAGATGTTAAGCCTGTTTGTTGTTTGTTTGTTCATTTAATTATCTGTACAACACCCAGAGTGGGAAACATCCCAGATGGGTGGTATAAAAATGTAGTAAATAAATAAAACATGTACAACACACATTATTAACATAGCCTGCAAATCTATGAAAAACATTAGAAGTAGAATCAATGCCATGCTTCCAAAATGTTAACAACACAGAAAATAGAGAAGCCTGGTACCAGCCTTTGATGTATCAGGGAAGTTGTGGTTTTTTGTTTTTGCTCAGCCAGCACCTCTTGCTTTTAAACACTGTTTGTTTGATTTGGGGTGTTGTGTTTTTTGTTTAATCTTTAATCAGTGTCAGTCTTCCACCAATGATGACATCATTTCCACTGCACTTTTGGAACTTTTATTGTGTCTCTTACATCAACCAACAGGATGTTGTCCATGTTATGATAAAAGATCCATGTTTATTTGGGGTTGAGTTGGGAGGGCTGAAAAGTCCCAACTTCCATGCTAGCTCATTGTCATTCTCCTGCCTTAGTTATAACGCCAACTCATTCTTCTCCATAACCTCCTATTTATCCTTGGTTTCATTACTGTAAGACAGTGATGGTCAACCTTGGCACTCCAGGTGTTCTTGGACTTCAATTCCCAGAAGATCGGCAGATGTGTTGACTTGGGTTTCTGGGAATTGAAGCCCAAGAACACCATGAGTGCCATGGTTGTCCATCACTGCTGTAAGACCAAGATCCCAACTGCCATTTGACATCACAGAAGCCCAGGGGGAGATCAGTGAAACATCATGCCACCTCCCCCCCCCCCGGGCAAGAACAGGAAGGAGGTGGCGACCAAGATCCCAACTGCCATTTGACATCGCAGATGCCGAGGGGGAACTATGTTTGAACCATGGTTATATGATTCTCACAACTTTTCAAGATACTCTGGGCACCCACCAATAGCTGGAGGGGAGAGAAAAATCTATTACTGATTTAGAAAAATGTATTAATTGTGCTGTGTTGTTTTGCTGATTGTAAGCCTCCCTGAGTCGCTATGGCGAGTGGGCGGCAATATAAATCTAAATAAATAAATAAGATCATGGAATGTGTCAAAATCTTGTGGGGTATATCTTCCTCCAAATCCTAAGAACTCAGCTGTAAAATAAAGATACCCCAAGCTATAACTCTACAGAGAATGTTGCTCCTGGTTTCTATAGAGTAACCTACTTTACACAATCATAGCTGTTTGATCCCACTTTAATTGCCATGGCTCTGTCCTGAAATCCTCAGGAATCTGGAGAAAAGAGCTGTAATACTAGTTCAAATGACTGCCCTAGCAGAGAATTAAAATATCTAATCAAACTATGAATCCCAGGATACCCTAGGATGGAGACATGGCAGTCAAAGTGGAATAAAAAAGCTGTAATTGTCAAGGGTAAATATACTCTGGCAGAAATCCGGCTGCACTTGGCATTGTATAAAATTACATAGGAAAAGCCATCTAATTGCATCTAGGTAGTCTACCACTTCGTGCCTGATTGTGCACTTCATTCTGCATTGAAAACTGATGTAACACCTGACAATTATTTTCTTATGGGGATGGAATCGGCAAAATGAGGTGAGAAGAGCAGATGGTGTGAAGCATATGCTGAGGCAGAAAGGAAGGTTATGACAGCCAGGAGTGTTGACAATGAAAGGAAGGGCAAGCAAGGAGTTGGTATCATAGAGTGAAGATGACAGAGGTAGGAGAGCAGAAATTAGAAGTAAAAGGACAGGAGAGAGCAAGAGTCACAACAAAATAATTACATCAGGAAGAATGCAAATCAATAGATTATTCATTGTGCAAACTATTTCTTTTTAAAATTTGGTTTACATGAGAACAAAATATTTACAAAGAAGGATCAGGGAAGTTTCCTCAGTAGCTCATCCCACCAGCTTTGATTTTCCTCCAGGCAGGCAACATGGTCTTGCAACTGTGCAACTGCATCTTCTGGGCATGACCCTCTGGCAAGCCTCTGGACTGCAAGAAATCTCCATTCTCTGGGTAGTTCACAAGTTAATTAGCATTTGCCCCCAATGCACTGGGTACTCATTTTACCAACCTTGGAAGGATGGTCAACCTTGGGCCCTGGTCAGGATAAATCACAACCTTTCAGTTGCAGTACAACAGTTTAATCACTGTGCCACCAACAACATTTTCTATTTTATTACTTCTGCCACTTGCAGGCAGCTTCAACAAACAGAGGGCTAGCGAGAATGGAGCTGTATTTGAGGGAACTGGAGATTTGCCTTCCACACCAGAGCAGAGATGCTTGGACTTATTCCTTGTTGTCTTCATCTTGCTTAATGCTTGCCAATAAAGGTGGATTTGGACAAGCAGATGGTGGGAGTATATAAAATACCTCCTAGATCAGGGATTCTTAACCTGCAGCCCATTGACTGAATGCAGCCCTCAGCACCATTTCATGTGCCCCCCACACAGCCTCCACCACACCAGAAAGTGCCATATGGTAGAGGAAGGGCAAAATGGCCATCCGGCCCACAAAGATGTCTGAGGGACCGTGACCTGGACCCCGGCTTAAAAATGTTGAGAATTCCTGTGCTAGATGCACAGGGCAATGTATACAGACATGTAGGGTTGCTAAGGAAAGTTTGATCAGTCTTTGGGCTCTCCTGCAACAACATCCAGAACATAGACAGAAGAGTGAAATGAACATTTCACCATTGTTCCATATACTTGTGGCTCTCCCTTGCCACAGGCTCATTCCCTGGAAAGAGCTACTGAAAACATGTGTCAGTCATTTGTAAGTGCCTCTCGTGGTTCTTGGATGTGCTGCTGTGTTACTTGAAGAAGTTAATAGTTTATTCACATGAATGAGGTCTGCTTGTAGCTGAGAATACAATGTTCTGCTCCATAGCAGGTATGCTTAATGTGATTGGGATCATAGATTGTGGTTCTGAAACAATAGTGTCTCCCACTGAGATGTCTCACATGCAAATAGGAATGTGCATTTCAGATTCTTTAGAGTATCCGTTCCAAAATGCTTCTTTCTGACAGTCCAATCTTATGGTTATTCATCTCCTGCACTTGGTAATGACAGAGAGAAGATATGAAATAAAATGTGGTGTGGTGAGTTTAAGGATAGAAGATCACATCATAGACAGATGGGAGGCACAACTACCAGCCTCTTGAAATAAGCTCATCATAAAAGAAAAGAGCAAATGAGACATGACAACATTCTTGTCAGGAGAATTGATAGAAAAGGCCAAGGCTTTGTCACATGAGTGCACACTGATTGTTGCTGGAGGCCTCTGGAATGATGAGTAAGTGTTGGTTTTGCCACAGTATGTTTACCACTTATATGCAGGGCATGCAAAGACTGGGCAAATGAGAATCTTAAGACTCATAAGTTAAAATCTGAACATGGGAAATTCCCTTTCTATTTGGATGGCAACTATTGGATTCATCTAGTCAGCAGGGCTGGTGATCATTCAGATTCTTGAAAATCCCAGGACTCCCAGAACATGAAAATTATTCTGCTAATTTGCTGTCCTCTTTAATAATCATGGTTATAATCATAATGTATGGAACACCTGTGATTCAGCCAAAGTCAAAGTGTGAGTATTTCAATGGTAGAAAGTTGAGCATCTGATGTTTGTATATCTTTAGTGAAATAAATTGTACTTTAATTGTTTAATGTGGTTGGGAGTGCATCTGTTATTTTAACATTCACTTTTGTATCTGTTGCTGACATATTCAATTGTACTGACACTTGAATTCCAAGGCAAGTTGGGAATCTTGTATCAGCACACTTGAGCAGTATACTTTTCATCATCATTTTATTTGTTGTAAAACTGAGTATAGTCTAGCTCTGGTATCATAGAAATAATATTAATCATGGGACAATTCTGAAATATAGGTATAGTATCAGTATTTTGATTCTGTCAAGAATCCAGTGGGGTTATATCACTAATTAGGGGGAGACTGTGGTTTAGGATATATCCAGTGTATTTTAGTAGCTAGAGTGACAGGCAAGGACATTGATGAACCAGTGAACCATGGAAACTCACGGAAGGAGTAGAACTGAGAAAACCATTCTTTAAATATATCATTTATCATGAAAGCCTTATTAGGGTCACTATATGTTGGTCCAACTTGATAGCACATATCTAAGTCAGTAATTGCAATTTAAGAGCCTATATCTTTCTCAAATTGTAGGATGAGGGTCTCACTACAGCAGGGTCAGGAGAGACAGGGTCAGTGAGACTATGTCAACACCTGCTGAAATTCTTTTCCCCAGGATAAGGGCCATTTGACTCCCACAGCTCCAAACTCCAGCCCTGTAGCTTGTGTGCTACCCCTAGGTTAGTACTCTCCCTTCACGACCTCCAAAACGTTGAGTTGTAGAAGGTTTGACTGCAGTAATGTTTTTTAAAAGTAATTCAGGAGTTAGTTAGCAAGTTGGTAAGCAAAGTCCAAATTCCTTGGAAATAAGACCTAGGATGGTCTCATGCATTTCTTCAAATAAAAGACACATCATTGTCCATAAGGCAAAATACTGCTCAAAAAAGCAAAGCATACCAATGGCTGAATAACAAATCCAGTTCAACAAATCCAGAGTAAAATGTCCCATTTCTGGGTCCTTCTTCTGAGCTAAAAAACTTATAAAATTGCTCTTGCTAGTTAGCTGTTTCCTAGGCACACAAAACCTATCAATACTTGAACTCTGGAAAACAAGAAACGCGATAGTTTCTAAGTGTTGCATCTTCAGGCTAGAAATATTTTATTTATTTATTTATTTATTTAATCACACTTTTATGCCGCCCTTCTCAAAAAGACCCAGGGAGGCTAACAAACTCTCTGAAACAGCTACAACAGAATAAAAACACAATATAAAAATCAAGATTAAAATATTAAAAGATTAAAAAGATTAAGTAAAAACATTAAGTAAGACACACGCATAGAGAGAGGGAGGAAGTCAGATGAGCCAACAGACTGGGGCAACCATCCGGCCCATACCCCTTACATGCTCTGCCAGCCAGGTCTTAACCACCTTCCTAAAGGGCAGCAGCTCTGTCAGGAGACGCAGGTCACTTGGCAAAAGGTTCCATAGGACCGGAGCAGACACAGAGAAGGCTCCCCTCCTAGTGCTAGAGAGATGCACCTCTCTAGCCAATGGTACAACCAGAGAGCCTTTCCGGTCCGCTCTGGTGGGATGGACAGATGTTCTTAGGGCAATGCAGTCTCTTAAGTATCCTGCCCCACTACCATATAGGGCTTTAAAGGTAATAACCAGCACCTTAAATATTTCTAAGAGTCAAATCTGGAAAATTGACAAAGCCCCAGAATGTTGAAAATTCAGCTAAGTCCCAAACTTGAGGTTTTTCTTCAAAGTGTCACTGCTGGGAAAATGACTACGACCACCTGTGTCCCTTCTACTTAGATGATAAGAGTGGCCCTGAAGGCCACATTCCTTCAAAGTCCCACCCTCTGCTTCTCTTGGCGATGGTTCAAAGCTTCCGATGGTCGGTGACTCCTCTCCATCAGTCTCCTTCCTCCTCCTCCTCCTCTCTCTTTGTGCTTTTCTAGCTAACTAGGGGTCCTCTTTTATCCCCAAAAGGTGCCTCATCTCCCCCCCCCCTTAGGGATGTCAAGTGTCCTTGGTATTATATCGTTATTATATCATTATTTTGGGATTACCCAACCCACACCTTCAAGGACAGATTCTTATCAGTTAAGGGCTTTCTTATCAAGATGGGCCAGTTTTTGGCAAGAAGCCTAGGGATTATTTTCCTCCCCCCTCTCTTTTGGGTGGATGAACCCTAGAGTTCAAAGTGTGTAAACCTTTACTGAGGTGTCCATGGGCAAATTCCTCCCTTGATGACTTCAAATGCCACCAGTGGCGCTCATCCAATGATTCTCCATGAAGAATTCTAAATACAGTACAAGTCAATGCATGTTCTGTTTCCTCCTAACTTAAATGGAATGATTAAAGTAAATCATTCAAACATACCTGTAATCTATTTACATGGCTATTTCATTCAAATCCCTTTACAGAGGGAAATGCACCAAACTTGATTATGTCTCTTATGTAATTGTTTCTATCAGCAGAACTGAGAAGAGACCCACCATCACCTTCTTATCTTCAGAAAGTTGAGAAATGCTCTAAACCAGGTTTTCGGGTGGTGATGCAGAAAACTGCAATGAAAGGGAAGAAACTGATCCCACCACTAAAGTGTTGTTTGCTTCACACTGAATTTAGGATTCCACCCCCTCCACTTACATGAAATCACAAAATCATAGAATTGGTAGGTTTACCCCAGTGTCATCAAATCTGAACACCTTCCAAAGTAGGAAATCCACAACTAAACCCATTTAACTTCTGTCTAAATATCTTCACAGGGATTCGATTTGATGATCCATAGGATCCATGCAAGATGATGACGATGATGATGAAGATGACGACGACTGGATTTTCTGGTATTTTAATGCCTGCTTTCAAGGAGCATATTATTTATACAAAAAATAAATAAATAATGACCGTAGTACATTTTGAAATTATCCTCTGCCAGTTTTACCTGCATTTCTCCAACAATAATGAGTATGCATCATGACTGTGCCCTGTTGTGGGAGATGATAATAGCATAATACTCCTTACAGATCAGCACACACAAAATAATGCATTCAGATCCCACCTTGAAATGCATTTGGCTTTCCCACCCTATAGTTATATTGAGGAATATAAACAGCTGGTTGCCTTTGGTTGCCCAGGGCTATTAGAATTTTCCTCCAGGCAACCACGGCATGACTGGCATTGACTCAGATCTGCAGGTGATGTAAGAGAATGCTCACCTCCTCCATTTATTGCCTGCAGAGGGAGGACACAATGCCACTGACCTCTTCTCTCATAAGGAGCAAACAGTACATGAAATGATGAAAATGAACAACATTTCTTCCTTCCTTTATCTGAAAAATACAGACAGAGAGCAGAGTGAAGAGAGATCACTGTTTTGGGGCTGTAGCTGATAAAATAACTCAGCCAGCAAGGTGGGTGGCCAAAAGTGGTCCTTCCTTTAGGGTGAGTGAAGAACCTGTGGCCATTTCGACTGTGTCTCCTGCCAGTATCTCACAACATCTGGAAGGACACTGCTCCCCTCATTGCATGAGGCAGGATGAAGTGGTTGAAATCAGATTCCTGATTTCAGGTGACAAGAAGCTGTTAATTACTCAAAATATTACTAATAAAATGTATTGTTTCTGAAGGGTTCACCTGCTTAAATACATTGGCTGGATTTGGTATTACAGTATTTAACACTGTAGGAGAACCTTTTTCTGTGGTGGTGCTTCAAGCAGCAAAATGGGTTGGAGCAGAAGTGCACAGAACACATTTCTGAAACTGCTTCTTATTTCTGTGCATAGTTAGGAGATCCACAACTTTTCAGGCCATGGGCCAGTCACATGGTTCAGCAGGCCAGTCATGTGGTTCAGTGGACTGGTCATGTAGTTCCTTCCACTGGAAGTGGAAGTAAAACGTGCCTTGCAATCTGTTTTGCAACAGGATGGGATAGATTTTAGGCTGCCATTTTCTCTGCTTAAACTAGGGGTGCCCAAACTATGGCCCGTGGGCTGGATCCAGCCCACGTGCCATAGTTTGGGCACCCCTGGTCAGAGAATACTGTATATTTTATCAGCTATCTGAGGCATTTTCAGAGGATGTTTCTATTCTGCAATTTCTCTCATTCATTGCCTGTTTTATTCTCACTGATCTACCAGACCATTGTGCTGCTTCTGTTGTAACACTATCCAGGGATATCAGTACAAACCCCCACACCACAATAGTCCCAGTATGGATTAGTGTATGGAAAATCTTTCCCACTGTTGTGTTGCTTTGCCATGTAGGGTTGCCATCTCTTGGCCAATTATCACGTTATTCTGCCATGAGCTGTTTATCTACAAGACAAATACTAGAGAAGGAGGCAGGATATAAAATATATAGATCTTCCAAATGCTGAATAAAATGGAAAAATGGAATGGGAATCAAGATATTTGAAACTACACTACAATTATTCCTCACCACCACCCCTGACAACAACCTAGTTGGATAGATCAGGTTTTCATCTGCTCTTCAAGACTAACTAATAAGTTGTCCTCATCCTCACTTTATTTTAAGATTAGCCCTGTTTAGTAAGTTAAGGTCTATTTCAAGGTTATCCACTAAGTGTCATGTCCTGAGGAGTTCCAGCCTAAACTTCAATTCAACATTGTAATCTCCATACTGATATTAACATATGGTGAAGTAAGGCAAAACAAATATTGGGACAATTAGCTCCTCTCTTACAACACAAGGTAATACCGATCAACACAAAGAAACACCTCATACAAAGCGTATTCATTCTAACCTTATGTTACCAGTGCCAAACATGGACACTTACAACAAAACATAAACAAAAGTTGGTCATAACGGAAATGAGATGTCTGAGGAATGACTAGAAGGGATAAAATCAGCATTGAGGTTATAAGGGAAATAATTGGAATAGAATCAATCTTGCCCTGCATATAGAGACAACAAATAAAGTGGTTTTCCCATTTGGAGGGAATGTTTTGGAATTCCATGCCTTACAAAGCATATGTAGAAAGAAGAGAAGGACAAAAATGATGAGGTAGACCCAGAGGAAGGTGGAGAGACAACATCAAAAACATATTACAAGAATACCAAATAACACCAGTGGAGGATTCTAGAATTTCCAGAAAAAGAACCTTGCATCTCCCTCAATACCCGAAGGGGTAAAAGAGGAAGAAAAGAAGAGAAGAAGAATCTTCATATCACACTGAATTTTCCCCTGCCCCCTGAACACCAACCAAGCTTCATAAATTAAAAGGTTGCATAAAATAATTATCCTTTAAAAGCAATATATGAGGCTTTGTTTATGGATATGTCCACTAAAGTTAGAAATGTGCTGCTCAACCAGGTAGTAAGAAATAAAGGAGGTTGGAGGAAGGGGGATCCAGATAATCATTGGTGGCTAGTAAGTGGCCATTAGCCCAGCAATTGCTACACTTGGATAGGCAGGGGCCAGATAGCCAAAATAAAGGAGGAAGAAGTGAACTACATCATGCTTCTTAAAGTATAAATATAAGGCTTCTCATCATTTCTAATCAGCACTGGCTCTTTCCAGCTTGTTTGACTACTTGGCCTCATGCTTACAGACATTTCCAGATGTCTGGGCATGGTACCAAAAGAAGGTATGTTTTGCTGTCTGTGAACATGTTTGTTCAAAACAACAGATAATGGGAACTCACTGAAAATAGCAATAGCAGGTTAAAATGATTCACCTAATTTTTCTATTACTCAGCCTTCTTGTATTTTATAGTGTTAATACATTTCATCTTAATTGAAATAATCTAAGATGTTTTCTTCATAATTTAAGTACTGAAAATATTAAGTCTCTTACTTTAATTGAATTTTCTGTTCAGTCAAGAGCATTCTTTCTTCTGTTTTCACATTTAAAACACATAGTTAACTTTTTGTGGCTAAGAAGCTGTGTTAACTCTTTCTTGATGGCATAACTGAGAATACGGGTTTTAATAGTGATGTATTTGAAATGTCTTACTGTTTTTCTCTCTGTGTTATTAACATAAGTAATGTGCCTTAAGTGTTTTAAGTAATATCACTGGCTATTTGTAGAAATCCTACTTTAATTTTTCTTTGTAAACTATAAAGTTTGCCTCAGTGCATTGCATTGAAGAAATTATAATGCTTAAATTACTTTATTACTATGTAGTTTGCCAATGCCATAAGTAAAATGTTAACCCATTTTGCTACACTTGCAAGAATGTAATAGTTACACTATATATCTATATATCCTTGCAATAATATGCAAGTGTTAAGTGTTACATTTGCACTGTTCATCCTGGTATTTTTCATTCTGCAACTAATGTAAGCAATAAGTACATTCTAATACTGTACTGTTACTTGTAATTTATATGAGACCTTGCTTTTCAAACACTTAGTTATAACATATATTCTCATATTAAAATGTTAAAGAGGAATTTTCCCCTTACCATGTCCATTACCTCTCAATAATTGTAAAAGGGGGTATGTACCTAACAAGTACCTTGTGCAAAGATGCTGGGAACACAAAAGTTTATTGGAGAACCTAGAATGTGATTATAAGGGTACAGGACAAGTATCTACTGTGCATTTTTGCATAGGGGCTGCTATTTCACAACTTGGATCCTATTTGACCTTGGGAAAATAAATTCTTACACATCTGAAACCGTGTTTCATTTCTAGAGAAAGTGGATGGGAAAGGTGCATAGAGCAACCTGATGTTAAGATGAGGGAGGTATAGACAACAAAAATTTCAATGCTCAAAGGAATGTAAAGTTGGAGTGGGAAGAGGAGGGGACAGAAGCCAGTGGGAATCTATCTGGGATCATGGAGAAAAGAAGATGCTTTTGAAGAGGGAAAACTAGCTAACTAGCTAACTAGCTACCTAAGAGCCCTTGACTGAGTAATTGCACAACTGTGATCTATAAAAATTCTTCTGAGTTTGGGAGACAGAGAAATCTCATGCTATTCAGATCTAACTAACTAACAAGCAAGCAAAATGTAAGTGACAATGACAATTGTGGAAGAGACTAGATGGAATTTGGTTAGGCAAGGAAGAGCTTTAAAAATAAAAATCCATGTTGAGAAAAAGGAAGTGTCAGAGTACACTTTGTGTGATACATGAGAGGAGAGGGATAGTAGCAAGGGGAGGAGCTAGAGAGGTGAAAGAGTAACACATTCTAGAGATGTGGAAGGATTGTTTGGAATAGTGCCAAGATTCAACAGTAAAACTGTATTTGAGTTGAAATGGAGTAGCCAAGACTGGAGACAGTCCTACACTCCAAAATCGGAAAGCTGACTATGCAAAGCTGACTATGCAAAAATAGTGTGCCATCACTTCTACAGCAAAGGACCATAGCGAGAATTTGCACACATTATCGGGTTGAAAACTTAGGCCACCTGTGTATTATCAGTTTAACACACCATGTGGAATTTGGCAAAGCTGAGATATAATCTTTTAACTTCTTAGTTTTCCTCCTCATTTTGTTAGAAAGCAGTCAGTGCAGAAAAAGGGAAGATAACAGAATTAGGAATGTAGAGGCAGAAGAGAACTTAAGGGGCATCCATGACGATTCCCTTGCTGATGCACAAAATATGCTTCCATAATTCTTTCCCATACCCAACTGTAGTTTTTTTAAAAAAAAAAAAAAACCTACATATTTCCATCACAAATATATGTTTATAAATCCAATGGTGGTGGAGGTAATAACAAGGAGATACAAGGATCCAATGACCATCTCTCTGTGCAAATTGCATCTTCTACCATTTTACATTTAGCTGGTTGCAACCAGTTCCCACCCCTTGTTAGCCACCAAATACCCAATAAAATGATATGGTAATTTATCTTTTGACCAATTCTTATTAAAAGTTCGAGGAAAAAGCACGTAATTCATACTGTGGATCTGAAGTAAGGGAAGAGAGAAAACCATTCAAGTTCAGTGGCCTGAATACACATTGCTTGCCACTGCATGAGCCGGGCTTTTTATGCTGTAATAGTGAATTTAATTTCCTGCAAACGTTAGCTAGATTTGCAATTTATAAGCCCGAGGGCAAATTGAGACAGTGTTGCATTTTCTTATTCTTCCTGAGAGAAACAACCCAAGCAGAATTGGACTGTTTACACTATGCAAAGCAGACACCCCATTATAAAAATGATGCTAAGTGTGAAAATATAATCGCATTTAATTTCCTAGAGGCAGGCTGAACTTGCTGCTACTAGTAGTACTGCTATGATGTGAAGACTTTAGGCATGTTGTAGCTAAATATGCATTAATAACTCCCTTTTTCTCCAATCCATCGCCAAGGGATGAAAGCAATAAAACAGTAACTCTTGTGCATCTGAGCAGAAGACTATTTGGTAACAATATAACTATACCATATGGCCATTTTAATTTAAAATTATGGGTGATGCACTGTCATCTTTGGTGCATGTGTTAGCTTCCAAAGCACACTTTCCTCAAAAGGAAGAAAAATCATACAGAAACATTAAAACAACATATGGCATGCACAGGCTATAGGGACAAACTCACGTCTGCTTTCAGGGAGATTTGCAGAGCCAGCAAAGGTTTGTTCACATTCAGTCTAGCTCTAGCAGGACAACATCAAGGTAGCACAAGGACTGGGACTGTGTGTTGTTTGCTGAACTCTCAGGTCATACATTTATTATGTGACACAATGGTTAAACTGCTGTACTGTAACCAAAAAGGTTGCAAGTTTGATCCAGACAAGGGCCCAAGGTTGACTCAGCCTTCCTTGGTCAGTAAAATGAGTACCCTGCAAGTTGGGACAAAATGCTAATTAACTTGTGAATCACCCAGAGAGTGCACTAACCGCCATGTGGCAGTATAGAAGTGTGATTGCTTTGCTATATCCTTGACCTGTGCCATGCTGAATTTGGCAACATTAGAGCTTATCCATATGAACAGCTCAGCTTGACTCCCTCATTACAGACTAGACATTAATAACAGGGAGCAAATTTCTTTTGGTATCCTTTTCATCAGAATTTCCTAATATTCACAGATATCTTCATATTTAGAATATGAAGAACTGGGAGAATACAAGTGGGTTCACCAGATGTGCAGATTCTGCTCACCAAGCATTCAGTGTTGACATTTCATAATTTTTGGTTTGGATACCAAGTTACTTTCTCTCTAGGAAGTAGATGCTTGAGCTTTTAACAGGTATAGGAACAGGGCTGTAGCCAGGATTCTATACTAGGGGTGCAAATATTTTTTCAGGAGGGGCAACAATTTCTCTCTCACATGCACATGCACACGCACATGCACACGCACCATTGGAACTTTGCCCAGGGTGGGGAGATGGGCTGTTAGCTCAGGGGGGCTTATCCCCCCCCCCGGCCACCCCTTGGCTATGGCCCTGTACAGGAAAGAGGCAGATGTCCTGTTTTTCGAAAGGAACTGCACATTTTGACAGCATATGAATTATCTGTTGTTTTGCATTTTATGGATCTGTGCATTTCATTCATACTTCCGTACATTCAGAAAGTTTGAACCTTGCCTTCTCTTTCACCTAAGAATGCAACTCTCACGCTGCAGCATGTAGGCAGGCACTAATGAAAGTGACAGTTGTGGCAAGTTGTGTGTTCAGAGTACAGTCAAACCTCGCATAAAGAGTGCCTCGTTTAAAGAGTAACTCACTTAAAGAGCAGAATTTTCTCTAAATGTTTGCTTCGCTTAACAAATAAAACCAACCAAAAACTTTCTTAACAAATAAATTGGGGTTCGCAATCCCCCCACAATTGGTCATTTACAATGGTGTTTCGCTTAAAGAGCAAAGTCGCTTAAAGAGCAATCCTGTAGAACACATTATGCTCTTTAAGCGAGGTACAACTGTACTTTGAACAAAATTCAGACATATGGTGGTGATGACAGCGGCAATGTTAATCATAATAAAATACTGGGAGAATGAAGAATTCTTAATGCATCAGTTCTACTTCAGATTCAATAATAATTTTAAAGACCAAGGAGAAATGCCACTCAGCCATTATATCTTTAGGGCAATGGTTCCCAACTCCAGGTCTGCAGATGTCAGGGTTCCCAGAATCTCCAGGTAGCATGACCAGTGATCAAGGATTCTAGAAGTTGTAGACTAACAATATGTAAGGACCAAAGTATGGGATCCACTAGTCTAGGGCCTCACTTATTTATTTATTTATTTATTTATTCCCTCAGTGGAGGAAATGCTACTGGAAACCATCACATTGGGCCCAAAGTCAAAATGAGTGGAGGAAGAACTCTGATTCCCAACAGTCATGGAGGTGTAAGAGTTCATGCCAGATGGACCAGCTGTGAAGGTGCACCTTGTTAATATCCTCAAGGCTGCGGCAGTCCATTGCAGTCCCAGTGTTAAATCCTGCATGTCTCATTTCATGTGTGCCACAGGAGATGGCTCCATGATCATAATGTGTAGGTCACTTCATGGCACGCTGGGATCCACCTTAAACATATTCAAGCCAACAACATTTTTCCTGCTTCAGGAAAAAAAAATGCATTCTCAGATACAAGTTGCAGTCGACAACAAAAAGGGCCAATGGTTCACAGTCAACCTTTTTGTTTCTGCTTATTCCCCGTATTCACATATTCTGATACTGTACATTATTTCCCCTACAGCCCTGCTATCAGCATCCTCCCTTTCCTCAGCTCTTCCTTATTTCTGTCCATCTACGTCCTCTTTGGCTGAACATCTCATCTATCAGCTTCGTTGCTTGTTCAGCGCCACTGTCTTTGTTTGTTCCCCACTGATGCCAACAACATGAAAAACTCTTTTCTCTCAGCAAATTCACTTTTTGCTTCCTTCACAGAACCTACAGTGTTTCTCAAAAACATTTTTTTCAATACCAACAGCCTTCCCCATATAAATGGAATGCTCATGAGCATTCTGTTACACTACAATAGCTTAGCTAGTACCTGAAAGCCAATGTCTAAAATATACATTTTTATTCTAAAATCTCCACTGAAGGATCTTTTCCTTTTCCTAGCAAAGAAACAAAGAAGAGAAAATTTTGGAATGGAACTGGAGAGAAACTAAAACATATTCTTTTTGAGAGCCAAAATGTTCGAGAATATGTTCTACTCTGTATATAGACTAGAACACATTCCACTTTTCCATTTTTTTAGCAGTATTAATTTTGAGTTCTGCTTATGATAAGCATTTAATAATAGCTGTTGTTCCTGCTGCTTCAAAATGTGTGCGTAAGAGAGAAGACCCATTCCCATACTTTAAAAGAAGTATGAATGTGTGGATTTTCTAGAATGTTGGAATCACTAATTGTATGCCATTTTGTAAGCATTCATGCGAATTACACTGCAATTAAACATTCTGATTTTAGTTATTCAAATGGTAGGTTTGCTACAACATGTTGCCTCCCCTTTTGTCCTGTGAAGCTGTTTCTTTGCACATATCAATCCATGCAAAAAGGGGGGGGGGATCCAAATACGTTTACATTAAATAAACAGATTCTGCAATCTATAATAACTATCCTTCACTTTAAATGAAATGGATGATAGCTTCATTCTTGATAAGGTCACATCTGTCAGGAAAAATTGTTACTTTCCACCAGTAACTCCCAGTCAGAAAACTCAAATAAGCCTACATGAATATACCACAATTATATCTCAACTCTGATAAATATAAATTGGCCCTTTATCTTAAAGAATGACACATCGTTGAGAAAGGATTAATAAACTATGAACTAAATATCAATAAGATCTTATCTTAAATGTAGGAAAAATGTTTTCCAGATTCAATCATGATTATTGAGGCCATCTTATGGGCTTAGGAGAGAGAAATGCAGGACAGGTGTTCCGTGGATGTGTTAAATATTAAAATTAAAAGGGGATTGCAGCTGAAACGACAGTATGCATATAAAATGTCCTTATGCTCAAACCTGCTATGATGTCCTACCAACCCATGAATATTGACTAAATGTTCAGAAAAGATTCTACACAATGCAGTTTTTAACAGAGCCGAGCTGAAACTTAGCTGTTGTCTCTGGAAACAGGGTGAGTGGCCAGGCTGGAAGGAAGGAAGGAAGGAAGGAAGGATCGATCGATCGATCTCAGGGAATGTTTGAAAACTCTTTGGCTTACTCTTCTATCTAATTAACAGCTTGAGACGCATGGTACTGCCATCACACAGACAATTTTGGGAAAGCATAAATTTATGGTACATCCTCCCTACCCCTTCTACAGAGAGCATTTTCAAATTAACCTAAAGAAACTGCTGACTGGTTTGACCAAGCTTAAGCTTGTAAAACAAAAGGAGAAAAAGAAGAATGTTTTATCTTCTGTCTTAAATCTTTACTTGTTATAGATCACCCTTGCTCAGAAGCCAGTCCTATCTTATTCTAGGGTTCAGTGTTCATTTCTGTTTACAGCCAAAGAGCCACTGCTGTCTCTGTCTGCAGACTTTTCTGTGGTCATATGGCAAGCATGACTAGACATCAGAACACTTTTACGTTTCCCACCAAAGTGGTCCCTGTTTATCTACTTGCAATTTCTTGCTTTCAAGCTGCTAGGTTTGCAGGAGCTGGGACAGAGACAGAAACTCACTCAGATGTGCAGCACTCAGGTCTTGAACTGCTGGCCTGCCGACCTTCCAGTTGTCAAGTTCAACATCTTAACCACCAAGCCGCCACTAACAAAACAAAAATGCCAACCTAAAGTATTGAGAGCAAAGTAAAGAATGGTTATGTTTTTAAAGCACACATCCCAGAATTTGATTTACTAATTTGATCAACTTCTGTGCTGGCTGGATGAGTCTGTTGGGTGTGGACCAAAAAAGGTAACTTTTCCCAAATGACTGGGTGAACAGGCTGGCCCCCACCAAAGCTCTGAAGGGCTGCTGTTGCATAGAAGAAGGCAAAGGTTACGTTTCTGCTGCCACCCAAGCCTCAAAGCCTTCCCATCAAGGCCTTCCTCCCTGGCTTATTGCACCAAGGTATCTGTAAAATAGGCAGATCTCCGGGAAGGAAGAACTGTGGTATTTGTATTTATATTACAATAATATAATATAGTCTTCTTTCATGTCCCGATCAAACTTTGGACTGCCAGAATGAAGCCACTTTCTTGGCTTTGTTGTTGAACAATCATAAGTCCTCATCAGCACATGTTTCTGGCAGTAATCGGCAGAGCAGTATATGAGCTGGATTCTGTGTTTCCACATTCACACAGCATGTTGTTGTCCACCAGCAGCCCCCACATGAGCATGTTGGTTTTGCATTTAAGGGCTCCAACCCTCAGCCTATTCAGGGTCCTCCAAGTGATGTAGAGGAGGTTGAATTCCTCAACTATATCCTCTTTTAATGATGTTCCTTGCCCAGTGAGCTCTTTCCTCCATCTTCTAATTTGATTTTGCCCCTGTGTACCCTCAAGAATGTTTGTACTTGCCATAAAACTCTTCCTGTATCTGAGCAGATGGACTTGAGGCTCATATCTATTCAGAGAATGTCGAGGGTCATTCTCTTGCTTAGTTCTCTTGGCAACTGCTGCTACTTCTCTTCTGATCTTAGGTGGAGTGATACCAACAAGAGGATATATTTTCTCAACTGGTGTAGGTGTGAGGCATCCTGTCACTATATGCATAGTTATATTATTATAATAATATAATATAAGTTATATCTTCTATCTAAGGCATCACTAAAAGTTGTTTAATGGAGTATCTACAGCTATTTTTAGGAGTGCCTAATCTGCTGCCTTTATTTAAGACAGAAAACTGAACATTTCAATTTCTGCCTCAGATCTGGTTTCTCTCTCATCATCTGGTTTGTTTACCATCTATTTTATTTATGATTTTTCACTTGGATAGGTTTGTTGTTAGCACCACCTCTATTGGCAACTTGTGAATTGAAGGGAAGGACCTCATCCCCACCTTTTGACTTGAGGTACACTTCCATACCATGGGAGGCAGGGACTGAAACCGGGCTACCACCTGGAAACTGCCAGGGGAGGAAGAAGCCAGGGCAGGATGAGGACCTTGCCGCCCATCCCCCTGAGTGCACACCAACATAGTACAGTATATTGTAATGTAATGTAATGTATTTTTTGTAAGCCGCCCTGAGTCGCCACGGTGAGTGGGCGGCAATATAAATTTGAACTAATAAATAAATAATAAATAATAAATAAATAAATACCTGCTCTGTCTGTGGGCTTCCCACACACCAGCCTTTTTCTGTCTTTAGACAACTCTGAAATCTTAAAAAATTGTGATTCTGACCCATCAGATTTCAAGAAGTTTCATTCCAACACCATTCTCATATTAATGCATCCTTGTATCCACACATCATATTGTCGCTTATCAGGGCATCTTTAATATGTGTGAAATGACAAGCGACTGCCAGCATCTGAAATCTGGTAATGTGTTTGTCTGTAACTTTCCTGGCTGTTTGATATCCAGTAAGAAAGCCATGTCCTTCGACTTCTATTCTTATTCTGGTCTGACACTGAATATCAAAGCAACTGGTTCTGCTTCAGAGGTATGTTGAATTGGAAGCACTACAGAGCCTCACTTTATCTTTTCCCCTCTTCTCCAGTCAGTGACCCAAACAGTTTTATTTTCCACAGCCTACTTTTTACCTTTCATGGCTGTATCTACCCAGAAATAAAGTCCATCTCTTCAGCTTTTCCATACCTCAACGAAATATTTTAGCTTGCATATCTATGCCCCACTCAAATTCCTTGCGTAGAATTCCTTGCAGAATATATTATGCCCTCAAAAGTATTCTAGAGTTTTTCTTTGCCATTGGATTGTGAATGTTCTCTTCTAATAAGGCATAAAGCCCTTCCACTAGACTTGCTACCAAACAGCATGAGAGGTTTGCTTTTGGTTAATTGATTTCAGGCAGAACCAGACGTAATGAAGAACATGAAGGCAGAACATGAAGGTCATGGTGATCAGCAGGAGTTCTCAACCTTTTAAAGCCAGGGGCCCGGTCATGCTCCCTCAGATAGCTTTGGGGGACGGACAGCCATTTTGCCCCTCCTTCACCAAATGGCACTTCCTGGTGTGGTGGAGGCAGTGGGGGCCCCACATGAAATGGTGCTGTGGGCTGCATCTGGCCTGACCTAGAGCAATGGAAATGTGTAATGGCAGCCAGTCTGCCAATAGGTGATCCACGTAGTTAGCTGAATGCCAAGGCAGGTTGTTGCAGTTACATGCTGCAAAGTCATCTCTGACTTGTAGCAACCCTATGAATAAATGATTTTCACACTGTCCTGTCCTCAACTGCCCTGCTATGGTGTTTTAACAAGGTTCTGGTCATGTGCTTAGTCACAAAGAACCCATCCTTCGTCAAATTATCACAGCAGCTTCCACAGGCAGAGCTTTGCACACGTGCAAAAATACTGAGCAGGCAGTTGGCCTGCAATTCTTGTAGTAAATAACTATTCTGAAGGCATTTAAGCTTTATTGTTCACCAATTACTTTTAAAACCTTGCCTGTCTTCAAGCCAGTCCATTCAAAATGGCAATGGTTTTCTTCTGTGAGGGCAGGGGAAAGAATTTAGTCCTGAACGAAGATGTAAGTAGTACTTGCCAGCTGCTACAGTGAACTTTCCAGAACTCTAATTTGTTTGAGAGTTCAGACAGTTAATCTTCACAACCTGTGGCTCTTTTGTTCTGCTTCATTTGCCAGTATCTTTCTTTAATTTCTTTCAAGCCAGTTTAGGTATTGAACTATCTCCCTTTTTAACCCATCTACTTTATTTACTGTCTCCTTTACCTTTTGATTCACCTCCATTAAATCTTTCCATGAAGGCTACAGGGCCATTTTGGCACCTAATTCATTGCTCGGTGAGCAGAGATTTCCCCACCTGCTTTCTTCATATTTCCTTTTTAATGTTTTATGCTTAAAGCACTTTCTGGTTAAATTGCTCTTAGTCCTTCCATTTTTCTCCATAAAAGAATATCAAGAGTACCTCATTTCGCATCAGAGCTATTTTTTTACACAATTATGGACAGGTATGACATTATTTTTGAAACCACTATTTTGAAGGGGGAGAGTGATCCTTTTCATAGCCAATTTCTGAATTTACAGCCACTTCACCTGCACATTACATTTTCTAGGCACCTATCTAAAACAGATGAAAATAGATGGCCAAAAATACCTGACATGGTTCTCACAGAGAAGTTCCTACAAAAAAGTGTGCTATGTAACTATTCTTATATGCTGCATTTGCTGCACACTTCTTTCCTGAATTGAATGAATTCTTGAAGAGGTGAGGTAAGCAGGTGACTTCAGTTTCAGGGAAACTACCTGGGGTTTTAGTTTGCACTTTATAGGAAAAATACATGGCTGCGAAGGATATCATGGGTTGACCATGTGACTAATATAGAAGTGTTGCACTGGATGGATAAAGTACAAGAATTGTTTAAGATCATTAAGCAAAGGAAGCTTCAATACTTTGGTCATATCATGAAGAACAACATAAAGTATAGAATATTCCAACTCACTCTGCAAGGAAAGATCCCTGGGAAGAGAGCCCCTAGACATAGACAGGCTTCATGGCTGAAGAACCTGAAAGACTGGTGTGGCATGTCCTCAAAAGAATTGTTCTGAGAAGTTAAGTACAGAAAGACTATCACAATGATGGTAGCCAATATCCAGAACAGATACAGCACCTGAAGAAGAAGAAGAAGAAGAATGAGAAATAAAAGGTGCTGAACTCTATCTTCAAAATAGGTTCTGTACAGTGGATAATATTTCCTAAGTGCTGACTAAAACCTGAAGTGGATTCACAGCCCCCTTGAAATTGGAGTCACTGATCACTACAATGAGGTAAGAACTTGAGCAATAATAACTGTGTGTTGTCATCAATTCTGAGCTATGGTGAACCTTTCCAAGATTTTTAGGTAGAGAATACACAGAAGTGAATTACTATTCCCTTTTTCTACAGGCATCTTGGGACTATGCAGTTTGCCCATGTCTGCACTGGTAGATTCTTCTCCCTGGAGGCACAATGGGAAATAGAACTGTCAACCTCTGGCTCTGCAGCTAGATACCTAACCCACTGAGCTATTCAGCCAGCATGAACACTCTAAGGATCCCATTCAAAAGGGTATTTTAAGAACAATTTCACACAATAGTAAGGCACACTTCAATTTACCAGTGAAAATTCAGAGAAGGAGCTGCAGCATATTGGATCCACTAGCTGTCACTGTCCCTAAGTAGTTTAATAGGAAATATACAAATTACTGAACCCTATCTTCAAAATAGGTTCAGTACAGCCGTTGTGGTCCTGCAGAGCAACTTGTCTGACATGCAATTCTATGTTCCTCCCTGATGTTCAGTTTCTTAATAGTAATGGCAGTTTTATTTGACATTAGTATAATTGGTTAGTCCAGCGTTTCTCAAAACTTTGGTTTTTTGGACTTCAATTCCCAGAAGCCTAAGTCAATTCCCCAAAGCACTGATCAGCTAATGTACTGACTTCGGGGAATTGAAGTCCACCAGTGTTCCATGTGTCATGATTCTAATAATTGCTTTATTAACCTGCTTTATTAGAGCTGGTCAATATATGACCTAGCTGTTTTTATTCTTTCTATTTTATTAATATTCCTATTTACATATTCACATTTTATAGTGTTAATGATTTAAGAATCATTTTATCTGAAAGGTTAGAGAATAGCTGAATTCAAAATGGAGACACTCTAGTGCTGGCCACATTCCATGACACCTGCCAAGCATTAAGTCATCACATACCAAAGATGATCACGTGAGATTCTCAGACATCTGTGAGTTCACCCTTAGATAACAAAGGGAATTTCCCTAAGTTACACCATTAGATTCTCAACATTCCTGAGAAAGGAGATACAGTAATCTACTTTCACATAGATAAGGAACAAATGACATCACTAAGACACCTGACAAGGCAGCACATCAAAGGAACACCTGTTCAAACTACGTCAACCCAAGTGTGGGAGCATGGTACATCAAAGAAATAGTTAGGTCATCACCACATACCACCACATACCTAGCATTCAGGTGGGAGGTAGAAGAGGGCTAAAAATCATAGAAAAAGAGCCAGTTTTGAGAGACATTTGAGCCATCACCCGAGGAGGCTCACATCGTGTCACTTTGACCAATGACATGAATCCATGAAGGGAGCCAGGAATGGGAGCATTCTGCCCACTGCCTAATGGACATCATGAACAGAGATGCTTTTAGGTGAGAAATTAGCTATGCTCTTGTTTTCTTATTTTCTTGTTAGTGTAGAATTAAGGGACTCTATCTTTGAGTCATGATAGAGCATTTCGAAATGGAACTTGTAGTAGAATTACTATCGTTAATCTGCATTTGGATATACTTTTGGATCTATGTATTCTTTCTTCAATAAAAAGCCAAGAAAGATATCCTGAAGTCTGGTTATTGACTACCAAGCTAATAAGCAGAACTTTCTATAGAGCTGAACTAAGCCTGTAAATAAAGGCAAGCTAAAGACTTTGTTTTGGAAAGATTCTCAGCTAAGGGAAGATGGGACTTTCAGGACTCTGATAAGGTTGCCATGGTGAACCACGAGATCAAAGAAGGGAGGATATCTGTGTCCCTGGCCCCACCTGAGAAATGAAGTCTCCTATATATTATTGCCTTTTGAAAGTAACCGCAAAGTTTCAGGACAGAGACTTTTCCCAGAAACATCTTAGCTCTGCTCTGTGTGTGAAACTGTGTTAGTGTGGGAAGTTGGCAAAATATAAACAATTACTGTTTCTCAGCAGTATTGCCTATTTAACCTGCTACCATACCTGCATAAACCAGAAATGCCACTTTCCAAATCACAGGAGCCTCGGGAAGGGGGTGTAGGAGAAGGAGAGGGTTTTCAGGGCAGGCAGGCAGCTGAACTGGACTTTGCCTGTGAGAGGGAATCCCAAGTCTCAGGTCTCCCCAGTTAAGAGCCCTTGAAGGAAACCTCTCCATGTCTGCTAAACCAGCTACTCAGTCAACCAACTCGGCCAGGCAGGCAGCTACACGCCACACACCCCTTGGGGTCTCATGACACCATGGAATATAGTTTGGGAAATGCTGGTTTAATCTAACTTAGGGTTTTTCCAGACATACCCATAATATATAGGATTCTGGGTTAAGCTTGTCAGTACTTTTATACCATCCACACAATGTTCACCTTGTCTCTGAACAATGACTGACTCTGTAACTTCCTTGTGTTTCCCCCATTTTTAAGATATGGTCTATTTTTCATTTTAGTTCATTTCAAAAGGTAGGTTTGGGTGCTGTGGCACTTTCTAGTGGAAGTTGAAGTCAGTCACAGACTCTTGACATTTCAATTAAACTCTTAAAGTTTAAAATATTTTAAAGAAAAGTTCTTTAAGAACTGAAGGGGGAAATTGTTTCAAAAGAGAACTAGCAGAGAGGTTGATTTTTTTTTCATATATAAAAGAACTTCAAAACATTTCTGAGCAGCATCATTTTTAAGCTATATGGGATTTAAATGTAGGTTTGGATGTAAATACCATAACCCTTTGTGGGGGAGGGGGGGGAAGAGATTGGATTTTTTTTCCTAAATAGAGAAGAATGAATAGGCCTACGTTTGACCATAACAAAATACTTCTTAATTCAATCATTGAATGTAGAGAGATGCAGAATCCAACTCATTTGCTGGTCTGCTGATGACTAGCAGAAACATGTACCAACGAAGACTTAATTATGGCCAACAACAAAACCAAGTAAGGTTGCTTTATTTTTGAAGTTTAAAGTTGACCTGGATATGAAAGAAAAAGAAGAATTAAATAATCTTTTCTCTTGTCATTTGGATGCCTTGCATTATTTAAAGTTGGTATTTTAAGGTCATTCATTGCCTCAATTTGGAGTGGTTCTGATCTCCAAAACAAATAATCAGGTATCACTCTACAGGCGTTCTAATTTATTCTGTCCATTCTGTTCTTCTAGAACAGGGGCTCCCAAACTTTTTGGTCCATGGGCTGGTCATGTGGTCAAGCATGCTGGTCATGTGGTTCCTCCTACCTGGAAGCAGAAATAAAATGCACATGTGCATGTGTGTAACACACCCACACATGTGCAGAACACTACTGTAAATGACCTGGGTCATTTACGGCAGCATTCTGCGCATGCGCGGATGTGTTCTGCACTCACACAACTGTGTTTTACTTCCACTTTTGGGAGAGGTGAGGGCAGTGTAGGCTGGGTTAATTGGTGCTATGGGCCAGATCTGGCCTGTGGGCCGTAGTTTGGGCACCCCTGTTCTAGAAGACAGGATAATTTATCTACTAAGAACATATATTCATAAAAGAAACAAACACTGCAAAAATATAGACATTGATGAAGCCACAGGTGTACATCTATCAAAGCTGTCAGATGTACAGTACATATATAAAATCTGTTTTATTACATTTGTGACTTATTCATAGATAATCAAGTGATAAGTGCACAAGCATGGACAATACTTTATTTAGGAAACACTGCATATGCTCAGGTGGTCTTCTAAATTCTACCTCTGATAATTCATCCCAATTTTATTTGCTATGGACAATCTTGTCCTCAATGATGTTATTAAACTGTTTATGTCAGAGGGGTGGTGGCTCATGATTCCAATTCCAACAATACTGTAAACCCACCACTGTTTTTGGTCTTCACTTTATAGGATATAAAAGTGAGCACTGTACACAGGATGGGCATCATGTAGTACCCCACACCATTTTTGCAGCTCTCAAGACTTTCTGAGATTTTATTTTATTTTTATTTTTGGCAATCCTTCCAAATTTGGCAGCATGGCTTCATGCATGCTTTCTCAGCTTCTCATGAGCTTTTTAATGTTTATATCACAATCATTTTATGTAATAAATAATTTAACACTCTTTTCTGGTTTTCTTTTTGTCCAAATTGCTTTTCTTTATCTTAATTGTGTAAAGAAATCTTCCACATTAATTGCAAACTGTTTGCAATTTTACTGTTTTAATTACTTCATGAATCCAAGGAGATGTTTCCCTTGAGGACCACTGGAACATGGACTATGTGGAACATGACTAATATATGTCAATAATTTCTCTTCATTTCCATATCATCCATATCATAGCTGACACCAGTGATGAGCCAGTGATGTAAAATAGGGCAAAGTTCAAGCAGTGCACTTTGCACTTTCTTGCTGTGATTCCTAACTCTAGATATGCACCTTGACATACAGATCCAGCCTCCAATATTTGCTGAACATATACGGATGGGTGAATATGGCAATTGGAACTAGTCCACATAGCTCTATAGCATCCTCAAAAGTTGTTCGATGATGAGACTGAGGAGTTCATCTGAATTCTCTGTTGTGACACCAGGGCATGCACAAACTCTACACATTGTTATACAAGAAATGGAGGCATACATCTATCATTTTCAGCACAACAACCCCTGTGGATGCCACTGTCTTTTAGTCATGAATTCTGGATCATAAAATTCAATACTGTGGCACATATAAAAAATAGGAAAGTTAAGTGCAAGTAATAAAATGGTAAAAATTTTAATTTACTTTCTGTGTGATAGTTATATATTATTAAATAGGTTACGTTTACAAAGGGAGATTCCTTACTCTTCATTTGCAGATCTGAAATGGTGGAAAGGGAATTTTTAAAAAAAGAACTGAGCAGCATTAACTCAATTGTTATTAAATTCACAAAATGCTGTCATTTCATAAATATTGATTGATCTGCAGCTACATGTATTGCCCTGTAACTGTCAAAGAACCAATTAATCATGCATTCATTTCTCAAGACCAATATTGCTTCTGCTAACCTTTGAAAACAAACTGATCAGTGATGAATCAAGCCCAAGGGATGGTGTCATCTCAACCTAGCCAAGCATGGACGTCTGGTGCAAGAGCAGGGGAATAGCTCTGTTTTCAGGTTGCTATATAGGCAGCTTTTGTTTCTGTTCCGTTTTAGATAACAAGACTGGAGGTTGAGAAGGGCCTAAGGCAAATTTCAGTTCTGATTTCATTATGTAGTCTGCTATGCAGGAACTGGAGTGAACCTGTAAGGTTCAGAACATGACAGCCGATGCTCCTTAGAAAAGCAGGAATGGTTGAGTGAGGTGAGCTTTGTAGCCAGATTCTCCTGCCAAAAGGAGAAGAAGAAACCTCTCAGACAACTAGAGCTTCTCCCACCCCTTGTTTTCTGCATTTGGTACTAAATAGTAAAGGTAAAGGTTTCCCTTGCTCAAAAGCCAGTTGTATCCAACTCTAGGGTTCAGTGCTCATCTCTGTTTCAAAGCCAAAGGGCCAGCACTGTCTGCTTCTGCAGACATTTCTGTGGTCATGTGGCAGGCATGACTAGACACCGGAGCGCATGGAATGCTGTTACTTTCCCACCGAAGTGGTCCCTATTTATCTACTTGCAATTTCTTGCTTTTAATTGCTAGGTTGGCAGGATGGTACTAAATACAGCACCATAAAAATAGTGACTTGTTTCTCCATGTGTGCACATACAAAAACACACAATTACTTTGCAAGTACCAAATGGCATGCTGATCAGCGATCAGCGATCGGCTTCAGCACAGGCTGCTGAGGGGAAAGGATCAAGCAGGAGGCTGCTCAGAGCAGCTTGGAATAAGCACAGTCGCTGCCTCCGTTGCCACCACTGGTGATGTCAAAACTGTCAGCAGCGGGAGCAGCCTGCCTCTGGCTCCTGCAGCTGTGTGTCAGGGGTGGGACTGGCCCACAAGGAAAAAAAGTTTGGGCACCACTGGAATAGACTGTGCGACTGAACAACAACACCAAAATCCAAGAGAACCTTCCATTTTACACGTCCTTGAAGATGCTAAAAAAGAGGAATGGCATAGAAACTGCTGTGAGTGTTTGCTTGGAAATAAAGATGTATTAAACAAAGTTTCGTGAAGTAAAATTAGGGGACCCCTCCCTCCCTAAGCATTTTGTTCTAAAAACCCTCTGCTTTTTAATTTGGTTTCATATTGTGGAAGAACACATTAGAATACCGAACAATTTCTGTGTTCTACTATAACAACAATTTCCCCTCCTTTCTATTTCTGGTAACTGATTCAGAATGCAGACTAGAGATATTGGAACTTCTGCCCAGTGGTGGGATGTCAAAATCTTCACTACTCCACCGTGACGTCATCACAGTGTGGGCGGAGCTAACATCATGATGTCATGATTTTATGGGCGGGGCTAAATAAATAAAATAAAAATAAGCACACGCACACACCTCTCAACCCACCCACCCACCCACAACACAAACCCGTAAATAAATAAAATTAAATAAAATAAAAATTACATTAAAATACACTCACCCACCCAAACACCTACCCACCCAACCCAAACATAAATCAACCCACCCACCCCAAACACAAACCTGTCACCTGTTAGTATAAGTGCCTGGGCAGCACCATGTTGCAAGATGGATATGGTCATTGTACCGGTTCTCTAGAATAATGTGCCTTAATGTAAATGTAAAACAGCTGTACCTCCTTAAGGGTTCTCCAATTGGAACAGCAATTGGAACAGCACAGGTGTAGCTTATTGATGAGGTCACTCCAAGACTTTGCTTAAAAACCCCAAGCCAGGCCGCCAGGCCTTTTTAGGAACTGTGGTAGTATGTCAATATAGGTCAATGTATTAAATACACATTAAAATGCACACAGACACACCACATCCAAAGGTGAGTCAGTTACCTGGGGGAACAGGCTATAGGGAGCTTCAGGCTAGCAGCTTATCTTCCTCCTCCCCACTTGGAAGGACAGCAAGGAGGCCGTGCATACACATCAAGCACTGTAGGCGTGCATGCACACCAAGTGCTTGGCGCGCATGTGCAGTGGGGGAACCAGTAAAAAGGTAAGCCCCGAAGGTGGTTCCCCCCAAATGCTGCTACCGGTTCTCCAAGACACTGGGAAAAGTTTCTACCAGTTCTAGTGAACTGGTGCGAACCTGTTACATCCCATCACTGCTTCTGTCTGCTTCTGACAAACTGGGGAAAGTTAAAATAGGATGCAATTCTTGGAGTTCATCAACTTCTAGCCACATTTGTAAGAAAATTCACAAACTCATATCAGTTTATGAGTATTCTCTGTATAAACTCTATACTGTACTGTATTTAAATTTAATTCAAACATGATAGCTAAATTCCCATTGGTAGCCTGCACTAGAGTGGATCCATTAAATTAATTATATTTGTGTAAGTGTTGGCTTGCCATTCAACAATTTTCAGCAGGTCTACTCTAGCTGGGATTTCTGACACAAAATGTATTATTTAGTAAAACAATTTAGGCTCATCATTTTAGAAGAACAAATTATTCGTATAATATTTTATTTTCTTAAAATAGAGATGTGACTTTAGATGTGTAAAGGGTTATTATAAAGAAGTACATATTTCTTAGATTCCTGCCAAGAGTGTCTTTTTTTCTTTTAGTTTCTGGTGAAAAAAAATAACTTTACATTCTGAGGAAAAACTCAAAATGGTTTTTTATGTCCTACCTCCCTAATCGTCATAGATTGCTCAACATCCAGTATTTTTGAAACCTTCTGAACTCTGTGGCTGAAATCCTGCTGGGTAATTTCTGCCTGTTAAACGAGAATGATCTGTCCTTTTTCTTTCTCAATTTCAGAGTTAATATGATTTCATCTCATTGCATGTGAACTAGGGCTCATTCAAATACCACATGACCATTTTATGGGGGGAGGGGGTTGACCAAATGTCACAGAACATCATGGGGGAGGGGGTTCGGCGTGAAGTCACATGACTCCAAAATTATCATTGCTTTTTGCATCCAGCTGTCCATATATCTATCTTCAAACCAAGTGATTTGGGGGGGGGGGGTCAGTCAAAGGTCATGGAAAGTAGGGGGGTCAAAAAGTGGCCTATTTTAGGTCACATGGTATTTGAAACAGTCACTATGTGCTCCTCTAAAAGTCTTCAATCAATGGCAATCTGGCACAGAAAATATTGCTGCTATTATGCAGGTGGAGTTGCACAACAGGACTTTGGTCTACGATTCTCACTGGAGCAATTTCTGAAGTTGCTACTTTGTTAGTCTGTTGCTTCCTTAAAGATCAATATATTTACTGTAGCATGAACATTTGTGGGATATGCCTAAGGGAGATTGTAGAAAGGGCTTGCTCTTGAAGAAAGCTTACTTTTCATTGACAGTGAGCTGTGCTTTCTGCCTTTTTGTCTTGCAGACTCTTGAGATGTTTACATGAGTGAGGACTTGTGGTTCCCTAAAGTGAGAAAAACTAGACATCTTTCAGTCAGTATAAAAAAAATACCCTATGATTTGAGAGAACTAGGAAAATGCAAGATCCTTAGAAATGAAGAACAAGCTTGAGAAAACTTGTCTACATTGAACACAACAAAGGAACATCTCTTGTTCATACATCATGTAAATGGTTTTAAAATTCTCCATTATTCTGCTTGTTTATTATATGAATAGGTTTGCAAGAACAGGTTGTGCTTATTCCTGCAGCCTAAATTGATGGAATAGTACCTGTCAATTAAAAAAATGTGCCATGGACAAAAGTGTTGCTGCCATATGTGTTTGCCTTATGTTTACAACCTGCCCTGTCATCAAGATAATGCAAAAACAAATAGTTAAAATGAGATACATATACCATAACCTACTCCAATCTAAGTTGAGCCTATGGTATTAAGCCCAGCTGTTTAGGTTTGGCAGCTCACTGAAAGGAGGAAACTCCACAGCTGAGCTGAATTGATATTTTTGTATATGTTTACTTGTATGGTTAATCTTCTTGTTCACAAAGACATGTTCCAAAGGCCAGTCTTGCATTAGTTGTTGGTGTGTCGCAAGGGAGGGCTGATCTTTCAGCAACACAAAATTTTCAATGTTTTCAGAATAGGTTAGGTAGGATATTAGCTTTGTGAGTACAGTTGAAGTGTATTAGCAATTTTTATTTATGTTTTTGTGTGTGTAGTAAAGGTAAAGGTCACCCTTGCTCAAAAGCCAGACGTATCTTACTATAGGGCTCAGTGCTCATCTCCATTTCATAGCCAAAAAGCCAGCACTGTCTGCTTCTGCAGACAACTCCATGGTCATGTGTTAGGCATGGCTAGACACCAGAGTGCACAGAACATTGTTTACCTTCCCACTGAAGTGGTCCCTGTTTATCTACTTGCTATGTTTTGCTTTCGAACTGCTAGGTTGGCAGGAGCTGGGACAGAGGCAGGAGCTCATTCCTTCCTGCAGTATTCGGGTATCGAACTGCTGACCTGCCACCTCCCAGTCAGTGTCTTAGCCACTTGAGCCATTGCAGTCCCCTTTTGTGTGTGTAAATAGGATGAAAAGAAATATTGCCTTTGATACACTAATACCAACATTCTCAAGCAAAGAAAGAAAAAGCTTCCACACCCACTAGTCTCGAAACTACACAGTCCTCTCTGTCAAGAGTCAGTGGGAATTCAGAACTGGGAGGGACAAAACACATTGTGGTTTGGGAACATAATGCATATTAATAGTTCATGCCACAATCATATGTCCATGTATTTTACTTGTGTTTATATGTATGCATGAGCGTGTGAGAATGCATGCATGCATGCACACACACACAAACTTTGATTTTTAGTATTGCATTTAATGGTTGCTAAAAACCAACAAAGGAAAAATGCTCAGAATATGGAATTTGATAGCATTAAAGAAGCAAAATGAACTCCAGCAAAAATGTATGTGGAATGAGGGACATTGGGGGAGGAGGTTAAGAAAAAAGGGGGAAACAACAAATATAAAGATGTAATTTTAAAATAAGTATAAGATGGGAGATAGAACAAGAGTTTTTAGTAAGCCCAAACCAATCATGAGCCAACAATGTGAAATAGCAGCAAAAACAACAACCTTGATGGTCAGCTACATCAATAAAAGTATAGTTATGGTACCTTTCTTATTTGCATTGGGGTACACTGAAGGAACCTCCTTGAAGATTTTGGTATTTATGAACCACAATCGGGGGTAACCCTCATACTGACAACCTTGTGTTGCCAGCTAATCTTTCTCACACTAAGGCAGGTGAAATGAATTGCAGAATGAACTCACCAAAAGGTGCCTTCATTTTGGCAGTTTCACCTCTGGCCTAGATATGGAAGAAGAAGAAATCTACATTGGTTAGAGATGTCACCTGGGTACTGTGTCCAATTCTGGGAACCACAATTTAAGGAGGATATTGAAAATATGGAGTGTGTCCAGAGGAAGTGATAAAGGGTTTGTAAACCAAGCTTTAGAAGATGCAATTGGGGGATCTGGACATACAAAAGTCCCCCTGGTCAAAGCAATGGTATTTCTCATAGTAATGTATGGTTGTGAGAGCTGGATCATAAGAAAAGCTGAGTGCAGAAGAATAGACGCCTTTGAAATGTGGTGCTGCAGGATAATTTTGAGAGTACCCTGGACAGTGAGGAGAACAAATAGGTCAATCAAAGAAGAAATCAACCTTGACTGCTCCTTGGAAGGTCAAATATTGAAGATGAAGTTAAAGTACTTTGGATATCAAATGAGAAGAGAGGATTCACTTGAGAGAGCCTTGATGCTGGGAAAGGCCGAGGGCAAAAGAAGAAGGGGGCAGCAGAGAATGAGCTGGCTGGATGGCATTGTTGACACAATGGGTGCAAAGCTGGGCGAGTTGAGGAGGATGGTGAGGGATATGGGTGCCCGACATGCGGTGGTCCATTGGATTGCTAAAGGTCAGAATTGACTGTGTGCCTGAACAACAAACAATGTCCAATAGCACATATGTTTGGGACCTTGTCTGCTACAACCATTACATTTCATTTCATCTGCAGGACACACCAAAAACAGGAAACCAGCTGGTCTCCTAGCACCTGAGAGAAAGCTTTGCTAAATGTGTTATTTACTTTTGTTGCTCTGCTAGAATGGTCTGCTAGAAATTCAAAAGGAAGGTTGTAATCATTTGAAGGACGAGAGGCAGTGTTCCTTAATAATACTTACGACAGCCAGCAAAGTATTGTTTGCAACAATACTTTGAAAAGTTTCTGCCTGGGGAAAACAAATCCCTCTCTCTTAGATTTCTCTAAAACTGATTGATCCCAACTGCCTTGTAATCCCCACCAAACTGAAGTAATGTTTATGGAGAATAGAAATGTAAATCTTCTCTTGTCTCATCCTGGTGTGTGAGAATGAGAAACATACACATTTTTCTCCTACTTGCAGAACTGTGCAATTTTCTTTGTTATTCTCTATGGGAATGTTTGTATTTATGTACAATATTTGTATTATTTCACAAATTGGTAGATCTCTTTTTCATACAATATGATCGCTTCTATGTTGCTACACAGTCTTTTAGAAGCAATGGATGGATTGTTTGCATTTTTCTTCACAATCAGGTAGATGTCCTGTTTTTGTTTCTCTACTTTTTTGTAGAGGCATTTTCATCATCATTACCATCATCATCATTGTAAGGATAAAATAGCCCATTATCTCACTATTGCAAGACCCATTCCACCTGCCAAGGACCTACACCCATTTAGGAAGCCAGCATAAAGCATTTGCTGCTTCAGAGTATGTTAGGATCTGCTCCGGGCAAGGGGAAATCTATGCTAGGTTTCAATCCCTGGTTGTTTATACTTAAAAACCAAGTAGGACATAGCAATAGGTAGCGATTGCCAAAAAGGAAATGGAATACTCCCACCAGTTTATGCTTCAAATAGAAATCCAAAAAGTCTTCTGTAAAAGTTCACTAGCTTTATTATGTGTAAAAATATGGGATTAAAAACAGGGATTTTAAAAAGTTATAAAAATAAAAAAGAACATTCTCCCCCACCCCCTTTCCCATTATTAAAACAAGAAAGGAATAACTATCTATATTTCCTGGCCTAACCAGCTAACACAATAAAAATTACTTCTCTCTACTTTTCTACTCACAAGCCTCAGTAGATATCCACCTTCTGCTTAAAACATGGTGTTTTTACTCATTATTCAAAGATTAACAAAACCCATCTTTTATCCTTTGTCCCACCTTTTCTCTCTTTTATCTAATAAGCTTCCAGTTTCTATGATCTTCAGAGGAAAAGACTTTGCACTGATGCACTTCCAAAGCCAAATTCCAGCCCTCATAGGAAGGAAAGAAAACAAAGACTGCAATCCCCTTCAGAAGTTATCCTTGATGCATTACAAGAACCAGGGCCAACAGAGTGATGCATACTCTTCTTGCTCATAGTGTTCTTTCTGTCTCTGCCAGTTCTAGTCAGAAAGTTTGAAGTGGACTTGATCCACAAAAGCTAACATTAAAATATAGTAGTTAGTCTTTATGATGCCACATTTTTTTTTATTTTTATGATGTGATATGGTTCCACAGACTAACACACCTACCACTTCTAAAATTTCAACTGTTGCTCAGGTTATCCAGTAACAATAGGAGAAATATCAGTTTTGTCTTCTAATTTGTCTCTCTCTTTCATCTTCTATAACACAACAAATCAAAATGGTATCTAATTGTTGAGACATCTGGGAAATAAAATATACTGCAGTGTGAAATTTCCCCCCAAAGGGTTAAGCCTGGAAAGCCTGGACTTAGACTATATTTAAATGCTGAAGAATAATTTTTAAGAACTGCGAGATGAGAACTAAATCTCAGTGGGTATTCTTGCAGCCTGCATGAAAATTTTAATAGCACACTCGTAATCCTTTACAGAGAACCTTCCTCTCTGTAAAATAATCACCAGGTGCTTGATTATGATTAAAAGATGCACGTTGCAGGATTTTTTCCCCTTTTTAATTGTTACAGAACAAATCTCATGCAACTTCTAAGGCAGTGCAGGTGCCTGTGTGCACACACAACCACAGAGCCATGCAAACACTTAAAAGCAATATCTTCTGTTGTGCCTATAAAACACCCCAGACTGTACCCATAAAAGAACAGTCTGTCTCCAAAGTTGTAGTATGGGATGGCATTCACGCTGTTGGTTTACCAAAAAAAAAAAAAAAGCCTTCTGCATCATTTGCAACACTGTCAGCATAGAAGCACGGTGTCAAAGATTTGTAAACCAATTTAAACCTCACTATATAGCAGGCTTAACCAGGGAAAGAAGAACATTACTATTTAATATTTAAACAAAATGTTTAATGTTTGAACAGTAAAGTTCATCTTCTGAATACTAAACTACAAGGATGGATGGTTTAGAAACAGCACAGGAAGGAATGTCTAAGAGTAATGGGCTTAGATTCAGCAAGATGGGGAGTAGGGGGAGAAAAGCATAGACAGGGGATGACATGTCTCAAGAACATAATAAGACCTGGGGGGGGGGGTTGCCCTAACAAGGGGCTTGATAGGAAATTGTGTGAGAACCAAACCAGTTCAGCATGGGGCTTTTATGCATCCTTTTTATCTTTTAAAAAACAAAACATGAAAAGCTGCACCTTATGGCTTCACTGAGGATGGGAAGAATGGTGGGAGGATGGTGGGAGGGCCTCTTCTCCATGTCATTTCTTCATGGAATAGGACATGTGGGGGAGAGAATGATTTCTTGAAGACAAGGAACTGGAGTGGAAAACTTTAGATGATCTCGCTCTCTCCCACACATCACTAATTTTATGCCATTCAGTGATAGTAATATGACTTTTAAACCATTGGAAAAAAGGAAGCTAGAAGTTGGTTTCCAGGCTACAATGTTTAGAGGAACTCCCGTTTCTGTCTGGCATCTTGATCAGGTTCAGGACCACAACTAATCAAATTCCCTGGTGAAAGCCACATCCCCCTCCACAATCCACTGCTTTTCTCCAAAAAGAGAAACAAATCATTTTCCAGCAGGAGGAAATATGAACAGGTGACCTTTTGGGAAAGCCTTGCATGTTGAAATGATTATCCCTTCTCACCATGCTGTTCTCCTAGCTGTCATGGCCCGCTTTGATGAGTCCTGCTGTGTGGATTAATGACAACCTACTGAATCTAACAGGTGGAGCAACAGCTAGATCATGCAGACTCTGATCCTTAGGAGACCAAGAGGCTAAAACCCCAGAAGAAAACAGCTTGGTTTGAGCCAACAAAGGAGTCTGGACAACCACCTAGCCCACAGGAACTCTGCAGGAGAAAAGGATGAATGCAGCCAGAAGTGCTTACCTGTAGAGAAAGATTTGCCAGAAAAAGAGAGTTCCTTGGCTATAGAAGATCCCCTGGAAAGCTTTTCCTTCCAGGATGAATATTGAACCAAAAACTGCACCTGAGCTCTATCAGAATGCCATGTCTACTTCCCATTTTTCCTGGAGTGGGGCTCCAGCGGCTCAGCTAAATAAACCTGACTGTGAGACCAAGAGTATTGATGAACACCACATTTCTTTTTTAACCAGACCCAACTGTTGTGTGTTCCTACTGCTGATGCTGAATATGTATGGTTTTTGGATAGCTTTTTGGACACTCGTTCTTTGTTTTCTGGTGCAGCAAAACTGCTTTGACTCTGAAATGTCCATGAGAGTTGCCTTTGCATTTTGGGTAGGATTCTGTTTGCTATACCTCATCAGTACTGTACTTTGATCTTGATTCTGAACTCCCCTGGCATTCAGGACTTTTTCATGTTCCAATCTGCCAAGACTCTGCCTTTGAAGTCAGCTCACTAGGGAGCAGAATTCTAGCCTGGGTCAAGTCCCCCAGCAGGTGCTGTTGATAAAAGTTTAAAGACAGAGATGCACTTATGTGAATCTATAGCTTTATCTGCTCTTGCCCATATGTATAACACAATTGCCCTTGAGACTATAGAGATAGGCAAAGAATAATTTCCAGATGACCCAGAATTGTTAGATAGGAATAACTTCCAGCTGGTCCAGAGCTATTAAGCAAGGTGGAGCAACAGGAGCTTTGCCCTAGGGCAGTGTTGGTGAACCTTGGCACTCCAGGTGTTCTTGGACTTCAATTACCAGAAACCCAAGTCAGCACTCCTGCTAATCAGGGATTCTGGGAATTGATGTTCTAGAACATCTGGAGTGCCAAGGTTTGCAATCACTGCCCTAGGGCACACATTTAAAGGGTGTGTATCTTCCCCAGATTTCTGAGATTATACTGGTCTTCCTCCACTCTAGGAAATATGCTGTCAGTGTGTTATCCTAATGGATGGCTAATCTGTCTGGATCAATCTACTGCCTAGAGCTCAGTAGTCTGGGTTTTTTCCCAAACATGACAATAGCCTCAAGCCAGGGAGTTACCGGTACCCCCTAATTGTTGGATGACTCAGTATCCTTTGCAGGAGGGCATTTCCACCCAAGATTCAGTAGAACAGGCCTCTGGTTAAATGTTCAGGAAACAAGGACGCACTGACAGAGAGTTGGTTTTATTTATTTATTTATTTAGATTTATTATCCCACCCCAATCAGGCGAACCGGACTCTAGGCTGCTTACAACATAAATGCAGATCAAACTTAAACAATACAAAAATCCCACATAAATGCAAAACAAACTAAACAATCCCACTATACCCCTACAAATTTAGTGATTAGTTTAAAATTAATTTAAAAAGAAATTAAACTGTAATTTACAAAATACTAAAAAAGATTTAAAAATTTAAAAAGTTTAAAAGTTTAAAACAGCGAAAGGGGTGGCTGTCCCATTAGATTAGCCACCCAGCATATTTTATCCATCCTATTACTAGAACAAGTTTCCCCTTTTGGTGGCATCTAGATGGATTGCTAGTCTGCTCAGTTGGTACCTTCATTGTCAGAGGGGAAGTCCACCCAAGGTTCAATAGATGAGATCTCTGGAATAGACTAGAGAAAAGTCACCTTATTAATATACTGTATCGGTGTTCGAGATAATATTTGTGTGCATATTTCTGTTGTTTTGATAGTGCTGCTGCTCCCCTGTGGAACAGGGGAGAAATTCTGGCAAGATGTTCAGGGCTTTAATTACTTCTTGTAATTTGTGATGTGAAAATAATACAAAGCTTATTTGAGGTACATTTTGCTCTGCTTGCCCTCGGTGCCAATACTACTAGTTGAAACTCTGTAAGCTGTTATTGGACAACGGATGGCAATGACTGGAACCTTGTTTACATACAGATTCACACTCCAAGAAGCCTCCTGGAAGTGCTAATCAGCTTGTAAGAAGGATGCATAGGGGACATTCATTTTGTTTTGAAGAAAAAAAGTCCTAAAACTAAGGCTCAGTTCCTGATTGTTGCTTTTAGGAAGACCAGTGCAGTTGTCTGAGAAGATATCTACCCGGTCTAAATTGTGCGGAAGAAGGTCCTTTAGAAAGTTATTATAGAGCTTACTAGGATGGATCCATGCTAAGCAAGTCATGACTAAATTAGGTCTCAGCAATTTTAATGAGGAAAAGATAGAACTAATATAATCTCCATATAATGTATAATAGAATGGTCCATCGATAGCTAGCCTAGTAGTGCAAAAGGACACAGATGTTTAAGGTTCCTTTATTTGTTTGGGGTGGGGGTGGGGAGAGAACTGATACAAAGTACTAATTGTGTATAATCTTTTTCTTGAGCTTTGTGGGACATTAGATATACAGTATTGGACTTATTCACTGAGTCGTTATAACAATTTGTTCTCAAGATGGCCTTCTTTTAAAGACAATATTTGGTAGCTAGATGGCCTCCAACCAATTAACATAAAGGTTCCATTTCACAACAACCCATGCAAATGTGTACCGAAGCATCAACATATATCCACTTTCCGCCACTGAAACTAACTGGCTTTTCTCTCATTTGTCAGCTTAGACAATCATCCTGTTTCTGTCAATCTTTTTGGCTCCTAGCTATGCTCTAAGCCAGGTATTCTCAACCTGTGATCTGTGGGCCAGATGCAGCCCACAGTGCCATTTCATGTGGCTCTACCACCACCTCCACCATGCCAGGAAGTGCCATGTAGTGGAGGAAGGGCAAAATGGCCATCCAGCCCCTAAAGCTGTCTGAGGGAGTGTGACCTGGCTCCTGGCTTTAAACGGTTAAGAACTCCTGCTCTAAGTTAACTGGTAAATACTGAAGATCTTTTCAAATACCTAGGATACATTACTTGGCATGTGGATCCAGAAGATGATGGTGGGCAGAGGCAGTATTTAAGGCTTCAGATTTCACTGCACAGTATTTTGCACGGTATTTTGTTATTGAACAAAACTGAGCTGCTTTAGATTTTAAAGGCCATGTTATTGCTTATGTGTGGCCCTGAAATCAACTGGTATAGGACCCCAGTGATGGCCAATCTTGTCACTCCAGGTGTTCTTGAACTTCAATTCCCAGAAGCCCTGATCAGTAGGTGAGCTGACTTGGGCTTCTGGGAATTGAATTCCAAGAACACCTGGAGTGTCAGGGTTCACCATCACAGGTATAGGCTAAATCTAAAACATTTTGATAAGTACCCAATATAGTCTGGTGGATAAGGTGACATAATAGGACTCAAGAAACCCAGTTTTGAGTCTTTGCTTTGTCATGGAATCTTACTGCAGGGATAGAAGTAGTAAGACCACTCTTTAAATATCTCATTTACCTTGAAAGCCCCTTTAGGGTCATTTTAAGTCAGTTCTGACTTGGTGGTACATAATTAACATACACATGTCTGATATACAGAATTTTCATCCTTGCCTTATGAGATCTTTACATGAGATCACTACTATTTATCCGTACATGCAGCAGAATGAACTAGTTAACAGCATGTCATGCACATAATAATTAAATGAGCACTTAAAGGTTTCTGAAAAAGTTAACATATTTCTTTGGAATACCATATATTTACAATATATACCACAATGATTCCCTGTTAATAGAATCAAATGCTTTCTTAAAACTGATAAAATTATCATCAGTTTTTGATACTCAATACTCTGGTGATATTTCACAGGGAGAAAATCTGTTCACTACATGAGCAGTCTTGTTTGAATCCAGGTTGCTCTAGTCTTCACAAAGTATTGATCGATCTTGTCCTGCAGTCTTTTAAGTAAGACAATACTAAGAACTTTTCCATGAACTGAGAGAAGTGTAATACATCTCCAGCTACCACAATCCCTTAAATTGTCATTCTTTAGGTATTTTAATGATGATAACTTTCCTCCAATCATCCAGAATGTATTTTTTTGCCAATAGTCATTGTACAGCTTAGTAAGTTTACAAACAACCGTGTTATTACCATATTTTAAAAAACTCAGCTGATGTTTGAACTAGTCCAGGCACTTTGTTATTCTTCAGTGTGCATAAAGTTTCCTCTACTTCCACTCGGGTAAACAGTCCCATGTTAACATATTGAGGTGGATTACTGGAATTATGCATTGGTGTCAGATGGGGGTTGGTTTAATGTCTCTTTGAAATGTTCGACCCAGTGTGCATCCTCTTCTTCTTATCTGTGACGTATTTCCCCAGTTTTATCTCTAACTGAGCACATTTACTTTTATTCCATAGCCAGATAAATCATGAGTTAAGTGAAAGAGCATTTTTCCCCTTCTTTTACATCAATCAAATTCAAGAGGCACAACTATGCCCAGTATGAAGGTGTTAAACCTGAGGGACTGCTAAGTGAGTGTGTGAAAGAGAGAGCAACCATAATTCATCATTAGTACAGCTGAGTATGTAAGGATCGAAACCTCCATTTTCAAGACGTATGCACTCAGACTTCGTAGTGCGAGTGAACAAATGAGTTAGAGTTGATTTCTACTATACGTTTACCAATTCATAAACATTAAAACATTTTCCTTTTCCATTCATTCATATTAAGACTAGCTGAAACAAAATCCTTGCTCATCCTTCCATTGTGATTAATCAATTCTGTTGTGATTTTGAAGGAGAACAGTTGCCTTTGCTAAACAGTTACATAGTTTGGAGCCTGCATATCCTCGCTGAAAACAGCTTACTAGACAGGCTGTCTGTGCATGAGAAACATATTTCTAATTATATGCAAACACCATGCAAACTATTCAAAGCTGAGTTGAAAAGAAACCAATCATACCCTACTTAACCCTGCTGCTGTGGAGAGCTGAGTTACAAATGAACTGAAATGAATATAAAAATTATGTTTTGCTCAGTGGTGTTATGGCTAAGAATTAATAGTGATATGCAAATTTCTCCTGTTATGGCTCTATTGAAGAAAAGGTGCTTATCAAGGGTGGGATGACAAAGAAGGGATGAGACAGACACGAGCTTCTTTTAAAATAAAGAATAACCTCACACACACACACACACACACTGTTTCAATTGGATTTCTGGCATGACTCTTGTCAAGGGTGGGAGAGGGGGTAAAATAGATCGAGAATAAGTAGGGGGCAAACCACAAGAAAAAATAGTGAACTATAAGCAGAATCAGACCTGGGAACTCAAGGCACCATATATTTGGTCTTTTGTGTCTCTGTTGTTACTGCTGCTAGCGCCAGTGATTGGAAAGTTAGAAGAAATGTGCTAACTGTTCAGTTAACTGTTAACCTACAAATCAAAATTAGGTAAGCTAAATTGGAGAGGGCAAATCTTGAATTATTTAAATTGTTACTAAGTTGCTGCCTAATAGAGTAATTACAAGAAAACCTTACCAGGAAAAGGTAGGATAGCCCTCATCATTTTATTTTATACCCATCCCTGTTTTGATCCTTACAGAAAAGACATCAGCTACTTGAATTTTTGAAGAACTCATTTTCTGCCCATGCCATGAAACCTTGCTCTTACTTTCTCTGTCTGTCTCTGCTATAATCTCATCCCTTACCCCAATTTATCCAGGAAATTCTTTAGGAAAGGAAGGAGAGTGAGTCTGCCTGTAATCTTTAGTTTTTCAAACTCTGCACTTTGGGCAGAAGGATGAAAGAGAAACAGAACAGAGAACTAGAGGAGACTAACACAGAAACCTTAGTAGCCATGAGTGCTGCTTCTCCACTCTTTTCTTGGCATGATAAGGTAACATAAATGGAGCACCAGATTAAGTTCCAATTTATTTCTTATGGTTACTGCACTGTTTAAGGTTAAATTAAATTTAAACTGAGTTACCCTCCCATTATCCAAGGAGCGGCCAAAGATGAGATGGCTAGATGGTATTGTAGATGCAATGGGCACAGAACTGGGTGGGTTGAAGAGGATGGTGAAGGACAGAGGTGTCTGGAGGACAATGGTCCATAGCGTCGCAAAGGGTTGGAATCGACTGTGCGACTAAACAACAAAAATCCACAATTGGCTAACGTAGTTTATTTCTCCTGTTTTGATATATGGCTCTAACCATGATCGTTTGGAGTAATTATTATTCTGTTTAATTTTTTACTAAAATGTTGAGAAAGTAGACCAGAATTGTGACATGTTTGTAGTTTGCTCTCCAACCCTTACTTCAGCTAAAAATCTGGCTTTCCATCTTGACATTTCCCTCAATGTTTTGGCCAGAGGGTCTTGATTTATTTTGAGTAACTAAATTGCTTGAACCAGTTGCCATATCTTACTTTTGAACAACTGATCTAATAAGGTCCATTTCTGAAAAAGTAAGTATTTAGCAAAAATATATATTTTTTTTTAAATTAAGGTTTAAAATGGAGCTTGTGTCAGCAAGTTTCCTGTTTTCGTACATGAGCCCAGAGTTCACCCTCCCTGCTTTCAAAGAAAGGAATGATTAACCACTTCTGAGTTTTCTCCACCTAAAAAACCCTGAGATTATAATACTCTCTGCCTAGAACACTTACTATTTTTGTAGGTGAGAAATATTTTCATAGAGGGTTCCTTACCATATCAGTTGTTATGGAGCATGAGCTGTGTGTGTGTGTGTGTGTGTGTGTGTGTGTGTGTGTGTGTGTGTGTGTGTGTGTGTGTGTGTGTGTGTGTGTGTGTGTGTGTGTGTGTGTGTAATCTTGTCCTCAGTGGGCTTTCCATAGGAATTAGGGTGGCCATTGTTTGAACAGAATGTTGGTCATTATGATTCATCTTGTGTTACTTCCAACACAGTAGCATCATTCCAAGTGTATCTCCCTAAATTTCATTATAAAGATTAAGAATATGCAGAACCAATAAATATTCCTATACCAAAAGCTTGTACAAAATCTAATGTGGACACTGAGGAACCATCCATTGTCATGCAAAATATAAGCTGCTACAGCAGGCAAGATGACAGCCCAAAATTTGTTTCTTTCCAATTTATGTAGCATCATGAATTAAAACTTCTCCCAAAAGTAAGATTACATAAAATAATTACATATGTTACAGATAAGCACTACTTTCTGTGTGACTTTATAGGTGGCTAGCATACTTATTGATGAAAGATCTGTCCTCCTTTGAATCAGAGCAGCTGGCTAAGCAGTATGTTTTTGGTAGCATACTCAACAACAAAAATAACTAGTTTAAGTAGTGGAAATAGACATTACTCATAACTTGGAAATAACTAGTTACAAACAATGTAGTTATCTGAGGCTGCAATTATCCTTTATAAATAAAAAGGATATACAATAACAAAATTATATTCCAAAGGCAGTCTAATGGATAGTTTCATTTTGAGTGATGTTTTCTTGTCACTTTTAAATCTTATGTGTTAATAGAACATTTAAGCAATTTTGATAGATATTTTGACAGGAATTTTTCTCATGTTATAACTTTTCTTCCCCATGTGGGAGGGAAAAATAATTTTGTTTTATCTTTCACCTCCTTTTTGTGTCCTTAAGGTGCAATATCAAAATTGGACACTAGTAGGAACTGGTAAGTATTTCTCATTATTTCACAATCGGGCATACCCTGGTAATGGCAACCTTGTGTTGCCAACTAATCTTTCTCACACTAAGTCAGGCAAAGTGAATTGCAGAATGAACTCACCAAAAGGTGCCTTCATTTTGGCAGTTTCATGTCTAGCCTAGACACAGAAGAAGAAGACCTTAATTATGTGCAATAGAGTAGAATTCAGGGTTTCTCAGCCTTGAGTCCCCAGATCTTCTTGCACTTCAATTCCTAGAAGCCCTGATCAACAGGTGTACTGAATTGGGCTTCTGGAAATTAAAGCCCCAAAATACCTGGGGACCCAAGGTTGAGAAACACTAGATTATTTTTGTAACATCAAGGACGATAACCTTCCAGAGACCTCAAAGCAACAGACAATGTGACCACTTCATTTTTAATACACCCAGCAAAAACCACTTTCCCATCCCACCTTACATGGACATGGTAAAATGGCAGAAACCACCCTGCCTCTTGCCTTACACAATAGTATTTGTTCTGCTTCTATGCTTGATTTGGATGGTGGGTGCTTCTCAGCTTTTTTGCTGAGGTCAGAGTTGGTTAAGGAAGGAGCAGATCTTCTTTCAGTGTGGGTTTGAAAAGCTGTCAAGTCAGCCATTTTGCACAAAGGGGTACATGACCGTAGCAGTCTTGTTCTCCTGCCTTGAAATGTACCTGAGCCATTCCCAATTGTTTCACAAGAAGGAAGAGGAAAGCTTCAGGGAGGAATTGCTTTCAGAGAAAGACAGTTTTGCCACAGCATCCATGGTGAAGGAATCAGTCTGAGGTTGAAGATCTATATATGTTGAAAACTTTGAACCATTGAGAGAAGAAAGGTGTATTGTGCAGTGTTGATACCAGAGCCTGAAATTTTACTTTTTGGATTATATTGCCTGGAATCCTCTTCCCTCAGCATAGCTTCTGGGGGATTCTAGATTAATTGATGCATTTTCAGATTGTCATCCGCTTTCCTACAGAATCCGTACAGCAAATGAAATGGGCCAGGAAATGAAGCAATGTGCTCATGTTGAATGGCAATAAACAAATGAAGAAATAAACATTGGAAATTCAGATTATCTCAAACATGCCCTAAGGAGCACATTTTGGGGTGCTCTGTGTGCGTGTGTTGTTTTTTTAAAACAACAAAAGTAGGTCAGGCTTTATCTGTGTGAGCCTCCGCAGCAGAGTAATGACATTGAAGGAAGCTTTATTTGATTTGCTGAAGGCGGTGGGTTACATAGCAGTGGATTATTCATTCCATTCTGATTCCTGAACCTTTTGGAGATGTCACCCCCAGGAGGAAATGAAGTTTTTGGGTTAAAGTCACAAGGGCTGAAGCATAACTAGTGCTGGAATCCATTGGTCTGCATGAGAGAACAACTCCTGTGCTGCATGATTCTGATAAGAATGTACATTTCATTCCTGGTAATGACATTTTTATGAAACCAACAGATAAAAAAAAAGTTTCTCTGCACATAGGTATGTTGGGGGAGCACCTTTATTATCCCAGCTGATATTCTGTGACTATGGCTGATTTCCTCCTGTTGAGTAAAAATATGAATTAGGTTTACATTCAGAGACAACTTTGTAAAAAGGCCTGCATTTATAACAGTGGGTCAAACTACACGATACATTCAATGTGCAAATGTTTTGATTAAGTCTCCCCATCACCACCAAATCTTTTGTATATAATGGCTGAGTGAGGCCTGACGGAGGTGACTAGCAGGGATAAAATCAGGAATGAGATTATAAGGGAAATAACTGAAACAGAACCAATCTTGCACTACATACAGAAAGACAACAAATAAAGTGATTTGCCCATGTGGAGAAAACGTCTTGGAATTTCATACCTTACAACGAGACAGACCCAGAAGAAGGTGGAGAGACTGATAGACAGGGAAGGGAGTTTTAAGCAGGAAGTTACCCTGACAGAACTGTTTCTGCTGCTCTCCAAAGTTGTTGTTGAAAAATATTGTTGGTGCCAAAAGCAGCCTTCCTCCCACACTTTGTTGTTAATGGTGAGGGCACTACGGTCTTAATCATGGTAGGTCCCTCATGATCATTACTTTTAAAAAATAAGAACTTGATACATTAAATGGAACTATTCACTTAAAAGTTTAATCAATTATTCTGGGCCCACCTAATAAAATAATTGAAGGAAGGAAGAAAAATGAAGCAGATTTATTGGCATTTTGTTTTCATCTGAAATGTGACTTAATGGATTTTAGGAATGTTATTATGTCATTGCCAAATTTTAAAAATACCGCTTACCCATTTTCTTTGTTTGTTTTTCTTATTATGCTTGCATATATCTTTCAGGGATCTTCCTTTCCCAGGAAATTGCATATAGTCATACAATTTGATGTTCATTAAAATCTGAGCACCTTTCTAGAAAGCAATATAGTCCTCTACACAGTGGTATAGGGTGGGTTTCAGCCGTCCGGGGTGCAGGCAAAACTCCCCCCCCCCGGCTCACCGCCCTCCCACCTAGGCACTCAAAATGAGACGAAACCCCAACCTTGGTGGGGACCAAGGCCTTGCCGGGGGGTGGTGGTCCTCGGCCTGGCTGGCGCTGCTCCAGCTGCAGGTGCTGGCCCACAACAACCACCAGCCTCACTTCCCGCCCTCCTGGGTGCCATTGCTGCTGAAGGTGGAGCGGCCGCTGCCGGGCTTGGAGGGGGCCCCCTGCATGCCTGGGACTTCGACAGTAGGCTATTTGCTGGGCTTGTGCCATGCTGCCTCAGCCTCTGGGTCTTGACCTGGGACCAAGGGTTGCACTGGGCCCTGCTCAGCACCGCCTGGTGCCACGAGCTTGTGGTAAGGAAGAGGAAGACTGAAGAAGAGGAGGATGAAGGTGATGGATGAGGAAAAACCGCCCCCTGGTCCCCATCATGCTATCGGGCCAGCACCCTCCAGCCCGGGGCAGGGCCCAGGGTTCTGGCAGTGGCGGAGGGTCCCAGCACCCGTCCCTGCATTGGATTCCCCACCCGGCCTCCAGGAAGTCTGGGGGCAGCACCCCCCCCAAAGTGCCACCTGGGGCAGGCCGCCCCCTACCCCCAGGCTATACCAGTGCCTCTACACTTTAATTTGTTGTGGGAGGGGAGGACATAATTTGTAACTTGGCCTCAGGCAGCAAAACCTCTTGGCAATGTCAACACCAACAAATGCCAGATCTTGATTCCACATTGACTAAATATTCCCTCTCTAGTCCCATCAAGTAGGTGAAGGAAATCCCCTTTCAATGGGAAACTTGTGGTTCTGTTATTGCAGACAGTTATATAAAAAGATGCAGATGCATACATATACACCTTCCTATTTTGTCTCGGAAATGATCAGTTTTTAGATGCTACAAAATGCTGTAAGCTATTTTCCTTGCTTCCTTTAAAGAAAGTTTCTGAGCAAGTGTTTCTGCACTGAGAGAAGAGTCGATTGTGGCATGTTTATGTATTTGCATGACACACGCCTCCCCCTTATGAGTACTGTCACATCCTCTCAGGATAATAGTCAAAATAAGGTTTCTACTACTCCATGCTCTCCAGCTTAATATTAACGTAGGAGAATCAAACTGACTTCCTTTACTTTGTTTTAAAATCAGCCTTATTGGAAAAGTCAGGATATACCTTCCATTTCAAGAAAGATCACACTCATAGCAGATGTAAAGAACAGTCTGATAGAAGGCAGTTTGACTCTGACAATGCCAAATTACCCCTGTAGGGTTTTGGAGGGGCCTGGAAAATGGTGTCAGAGAAGTAAAATGACAGAAGATGCATGAAAGGTGACACTTTCCTAAACCTTCTTTTTCTGCTATCCTGTGCACCAAATTCCAAAAGAAATGGGACAAATGTGCAATATTTGTATGCACAATGATGATATGTTTGGTAGGAAAGAGGGGAACACCTTGTTGACATCTGAGGGCTTCATATGCTATAGAGAAATTTGAATTCTTTGTTCATGTAAAGAAAATGTATGTTGTTAATGCTATTTCTTCCCCAAAAAAGATAGTCATGGGGTTGGAGGTCCATGTGGCAAGGAATGCTGTTCTGCCCTTCACAGAGCAGAGCAGAACAGAACAGAAGTCTGGTAAACTAATACATACAATTGCCCAGGCTGAAATGTTTAGCAGGAAAGATAGGATTTTGACCAAGTTGGGGGGGGGGGGGAGATATTTAATGGCTGAAATGCTGTTGGTATAGTTACACATGGGAAAGGATGAAGCCAATGGGAGTGGGAGATTTTTTTATATCTAATAAAATACTTTCTCCATTCCTTGCATGAAAGGAGGAAGTCTTTCATTTTGAAAATCTGCCCCTGTCAATAATATAATCCAGTGCCAGCTAGTTTTCAGTAGTGAAAGACTTCCTTCTCTTGTTCTAAGGCTTCCACAGCTTTTATACAATTAAAGGGGTTATTTTTAAGTCAAATAAAAACAATGTGAAAGAAGAGAGAAGTCTTTCATTACTGCTGATCACTAATAGTTTATGGTTAATTTGTGGTTCACTGATCTGCTCAGGGAAATATAATTGATAAACGATACTTTATCAATATAGAATGCAAATCTCAATATTTCAAAGGGAGTTAGGGAATGCTAAAATAATGCCACTAAATAGCAAAACTGACCAAAAGGATTACATTTCTTATGTTCCCTCCTTTACTCATCAAACTTCCATTTCCTACCTCGTAAACAATGGAATCCTAGTCATGTCTCCTTAGAACTAAACTCCACTGAATTAAGTAGTGCTTATTGCTTGGGAAGAGGGCACACAATTGTAGTCTTAGAGTGTTTGTTTAAGAATATTTATTTAGAATATGGCTTTGAACTGTTTTGTAAAGATGGCTTAAAATAAAAAAATATAGTTGTTTTGGCAAGTCTGAAGAACAGGTCCCTGCCCCCTTCCCAAACAATTTAGAGAAAATGTGTTGCGTTCTCTTTTAAAAAAAGGATAAACTTTTTTCCCTATTGCTTTCTACTTAAAAAGTGCCTATGTTTCGCAGCTGACAATGTGACTCTTAGAAATTGTGATGAGTTTCTTTACTGCTTCTCATGCTGAAACAGAGGTGATAATTAACCTTGCCACATTCAAGCATTGCAAACATATTTCAATTTCAAATGAGGTAAGAACCAAACTTCAGATACCCACACTTAAAATTGTAGGCAGCTTTAAACCACACTTTGTAAATGGCCTGAATTCTCCTCACGGCACTAATACTATTAACACAGTGTTTCTCATATCAATTCTCTGAAACAATAGCTGGAACATTAAATGTCAGAGCTGCTAGATTAGAAACGCACAACCATAAGAAAAAAGGGAGGAAGTTAGTAATAGGGCACTTTCAGGTATATGCCTACTTGGTGATAAAGTACATATCTCTAAAGAACTGCTATTCTCTTTATGGTACCTTTATTGAGGGGGGGGGTGTTTTTGGGAGAAGTGAATATTTATTTTATTATATTTTATTGCACTTATAACCCACCCATCTGGGATGGACTCCCACTCTGGGTGGCTTACACAAATAAAATAAAATAAAATAAAAGTGAATCAAACATCATTAAGGCAATAAAACAACCCTCACTCATCTAATTAAAATCAGAACTGAGGACCCCAAACTCTTGTGACAGAAAAGGCAATGGGAGGGTCTCCTATTTGGATATTTGAATAAATCACAAAGAGAAAGAAAAGGTTAGGAAGAAGGCTAAAGGAGATTCCTGAGACAGAAGTCTCAATGGAATACTGTATTAGACAAATGGGGCTGAAGAACTAACTTCAAAAGAATGAAGGCTGAAGGAAGAATGTCAAGGAGAGATTCTAAGGTGGCCTGGGTGGTTGATGTGGCTGCTTCCAAATGCCCTTCTCTTGGTTCACAGATGAGTTACAAGTAATGAAGCAGGTAAGGAGAGGGCTAGTGTGCAAATGGAGGAGAGCTCGCTTTGATGGTCAGGAATTGCCCAGCAAATATGGGAATATCATAAAGGTGGCCAAGACTGCTTATAACACCAGTGAGGCTTCTAACTGGCTTGTAACCTCTCTGGTGTTGGACGTGAAAGTAGGCCTTTGGCCAGTGTTAATCACTTTACAGCTCATTTCCATTTAAAGATAGATGCCAGTCAACAGGACCTTTACTCCATCAATTTGGCAATTAATTGTGAAGAGATACCAATGCACCAGTGGTGGGATGTCAAAAATTTTACTACCCCACCGTGATGTCATCACAGTTTGGGAGGAGCTAACATCATGATGTCATGTCATTGGCGGGGCCAAAGAAAAAAATACAAAATAATAAAAATAGGAAGCTTCAGGCTATAGGGAGCTTCAGGCTAGCAGCTTCTCTTCCTCCTCCTCATTTGGGAGGACAGCAAGGAGGCCGTGCATATGTGCCAAACACTAGGCATGCATGCACACCAAGTGCTTGGCATGCATGCGCAGTGGGGGAACCAGTGAAAAGGTAAGCCCCGAAGGTGGTTCCCCCCCAAAGCTACTACAGGTTCTCTGGGACACTGGGAAAAATTACTACCGGTTCTGGAGAACTGGTGAGAACCTGTTACATCCCATCACTGCAATGCACCCTCTTGTCTAGTTCAAGTGGATTCACTTCAGTTTGTAATGTTTGATGACATGAGAAAGGTGCTGACCTGCTGTAAAGCCACTGCCTCTTGGTTAGATCCTTGTCCATTATGGCAATTGTAATGGTAAAGCTACAGAATGACTCACTCAAATTATCAATACTTTTGTACAAGAAAGTTATATGCCTTCCAGTTTGAATGAGCCTGTGTTACAACCCATTCTGAAAAAAGTCAAATTCAGTGGCACATGATTTAAACAACTTTTGGCCTGTTTCCAATATTTCTTTCATGGGCAAGCTAATTGAGAGAGTTGTTGTGGGCTACTTCCAGTTTTTATTGGAGGATACCAATACATTTCAATCAGATTTTAGACCTCAGCATGGAACTGAGACAGCATTGGACATACTGCTCAATGACTTTGTAAGGGGGGCAATCAGGAAAAGACATCCCTGTTAGTCCTCCTAAATCTCTCAGTGGCTTTGATACCATTGATCACAGTATCCTCCTGGATAGTGTGCTTAGGGATTGTCAGGGCTGAAGATCAGGAATTTAGCTCTTCACTGGTTCCATCCTTCTTTGATGACTGGGTCCAGAGAGTGCAGCTTGGGGATGCCGTGTTCACCCTGTGAGTAAAATGACATGAGATCCTAGAGGGTTGATCATTTCCTCAATGCTTTTTAACATCTACCGTACGTGAAGACAGTGGGGGAGGTCATCTGGAGAGCCAGAGTGCATTGCCAACAATATGTTGATGACATGAAACTCTATCATTTACATCCACATCCATTGATGCTGTCGGGGTCCTAGTGTGTTGCCTGGACATAACTATGGATTTGATGAAGTCTAATGAGCTGAAGCTGAAGTCAAACAAGATGGAGATCCTGCTGCTAGTGGGATGACTTACTGATTAGGTGGCATCCAGTCTAATTTAGATGGGTTTATTCTTTCCATGAAAGAACAGGTTCATTAATAGGGTGTGATTCAGGATCAAACTCTCTCTATGGAGAAGCAAATATCTATCTTCGCCAGGTCTGTCTTTTTCCATCACAGGTTAATTGCCCAATTTCACCCCTAATTGGGTAGGAAATCTCTAACCACACTGGTCCATGCATTGGTAATTACTGCAATGCTCTCTATGTGGGGCTAATCTTGAAAATGCTACGGAAGCTTCAACAGGTCTAGAATGCAGCTTCTCAGATTAAAGGTGCCAATACATTTTTGGTTTCTGTTTTGTTTTGGTTACTCTCTAATATTCTTGCACAGACTAACACAGTTACCATTACAAAAAATTCAACTATAAAGTCCCTGATACCTGTTGGAGCATCTTTTCCAAAGGAATGTTACCTAAATCATTCAGTTCTATGAGCTCTGGTCTTATGGGTGCCTATGCCAAAGGAGACCCACAAAACATCAATGAGAAATTGGACCTTCTCAGTGGTAGTCCAATTGTTATGGGATTCCCTACTGTTGGAGTTGTGCCAAGTCACTTCCCTCCAGATTGTCCAAAAACATCTTAAACTAAACTCTATAGAGGGACCTTTAAAGACTGATTTGCCATAGTCTTTCGTAGTTTTACTAACTCTTATCCCTAATTAGTTGATCATCTTATGTTCCATGTTTGTTTCTTATGCATTAGATGGGCAGTTTTAAATGCTATAAACAAACAAACAGATAGACATGAATAGGTTAGACTATGGGGAATACCCATCCAAGCATCTATGACTCATACCTGTATATGGGAGCATGAAGAGGAGAGTAAGGTCAGAGCTTTGGAAAATTCCCTTTTTGGATTACAATTCTCAGCATTCCTCAACTGGAGTTACAGATCAAGAAAATGAACTTTTTCAAATTCCAAATACATCTCTTCCCTCCAACTAAAGTGTTCAGGAGAGAAAAATGAATGCACAACCTACCATGTATTTACCTATCTAAAGAATTCATAGGACTGTGGTGGCTTAATGGTTAAGCTACTGAACTTGATGTCCAGAAGGTTGGCAGGTCAACAGTTCAAGGCCTGAGTGCTGCACAATGTAGTGAGTGCCAGTCATCTGTCCCAGCTCCTGTCAACCTACCATTTAAAAAGCAAGAAACTGCAAGTAGATAAATACGTACTGCAAAAAGATAACAGCATTCCATGCACTACAGTGTCTAGTCATGCCTGTCATGTGACCACGGAAATGTGTACAGACACAGACAGTGCATAGAGTCAGATATGAATGTCAAGCAAGGGGGACCTTTACCTAAGGAACTCACTCTTATACGTACTTTGAGGCCATATCCACTTTTTCCTCCACCATCACTTCTGCTTCCTAATTCTCCTGCGTGCATAATATCACATAGAGAGAATCCTCTTAACTTACATAACAGATCACTTTAATAGAACATCAAATCCTCTGCATATTAAATCCTCTCTAAATTGTGTTGGAATGCTTTTAGGCTGGAGAATCCTGCTAGGTTTTGTTGGATTACCAACTAAAAGAGGGGGGGAGCAGCTTCTAGTTTACTGTCATTTGAATGTGTTTTTTCTTCTATAGTCTGCAAAGGGAATGAGTAAATTTAGATTAGCTCCTGGGCTGGACTAACTTTTCAGGTTAGTAGTGGTGGTGGGTTTTCAAGGTTAGGGAATGCTTAGGATCTGGTAGATCCAGTGCCTCCCCTGTTCAACTCACACCACATTGCTAATATTTTTTCCCTTCTTTATTTTATATTATTTTTGTTTAAACATTATCCCAGACAATTCACACTGCAAACTGCATAAAATGAGACTATGGTGGCTTAGTGGAAGGTCGTCCTCATCATTCCCATTTTATCTGAAAATACGACCAGAAAGAGAAGAATCTTCAAGTTCCCAAGCTGACAACAAGAAGAGACAGTAGACAAGGAGTTATTGGCCAGAATCCTATTACAGTATTTCACTTGCATAAATCTAATTACACAAATTTTGGCAACCAAATGGTGCTAATTAATGAAATGTGTTAACATTGTGTTAAAAGTGGCAGATTCCCACAAAGAGTTATGTAGTTTCCTTATGCAACTACCTGCATAAATCCTCCTCCTCCTCCTTTTCTTCTTCTTCTTCTACTACTAAGACTACTTCCTCCAGACTTGTTACCAGTATCATACTGTTATGTCCCAGTGTTTGCAGTTGCCTCACTCCATCCACCTCCAATAACTGATCTCTCCTGGTCGAAATTCAGCCAGTGACTGGTATATTGTTTCACTTTTCAGCACCTGAGGTTACTGTATCTCAGGCCCTGCATGGAAAAAAACAACAACATAATAAAGAGGAAAGGAAGAACCTGTTCTCCATCATCTCAGGAAGCCAAATATAGGCTGAAAATTAGAAAAAAACTTAATTGTTAGAACAGCACCACAGTGGAACCATCTGCCTCAAGAGGTGGTGAGCATTCAAGAGAGAATTGGACAACCATTTGTTGCATCTGCTGTGATTCGGCTTCCTTCATTGAACAGGGGGTTGGACTAAAGGCCCCTTTCAAATCAATTATTCTATGACTCTGTCAGACTTCAGGCGTCTCTGTAAGGGCTCTCCCACTCATGCTCCTGAGCATATGCTCATTTCTGGAACATATTTAACCCTTACCTTTCAACTTTGAGAGATCTGAGCCGCTTTTAAAAAGAACTTGCTGAGCTCTAGCAGTAGAGCAGAACAAGGGAGGCTTCTTCTTAGTAGCGTAGCACAGGTTGCTGTGTGTGTGTGTGTGATAAGGAAAACAACAGTCTTCAAAGAAAAACAGCTGTTTTATTCTTCAGGTTCATTGATAACAAAGTCCATTGAAAAAACCGTAGATTAAAAGGTCATAACAAAGAATCAGTCCAATAAGAACAGTCCAAGTATCTTTAGGTAATCATAGTGAAAAGGAGAGAAAATCCCATAAGCCAAACTGAGGTCTTAGTCCATTGAGAAACAGAGACGAATTAACTAACTGCTCTCCAAAATGGAGAATTCCTGGTCAGGTGATTTAACCTTGGCCAATCAGGTAACAGAGAATAACTTTCTCAAAACAATGGATTGTTTTTACACGTGTGTAATCAGTGTTCTGGCATGTAGACAAAACATGGATCTCAGCTAGCTAGAAAGATAAGAAATACAACAAAACAGGCAGTCTTGTGACATGAGTCCATGAGGTATACAGAGAGAAAAATGGATTTTTATGAGGCCTAGCTGAAAAATAGCAAATTCAAGCCTTGGAAAGCATTAGGAAATAGGTCTTTTCCTGACAGACTCTATGTAGAGTCACAGTAACATCTTGGGGGGAACAGGTTTCCCATCCCATGGCTAGAGCCTTACCGTTTTTTTTTTAAAAAGTTGCAGTAAAGCAGCATGCACAGTTTTCATCTCTCAACTCCTAGGCTCCAAAAAACCTGTTTGCTATTTCATTGGTGAAAGTGTCTTTAAAAACACGTGATGAAAGATCAAGATAAACAAGCATAGATAATAGTCTCACACAGCATGTTCTTTTGCCTGGAAGCATCAAGAAACATCCATCACTTCTCTTACCATCTGATAACGATGTCAGCAGAAAGGCATTCAAGCTCCCTTATAAAATATGAATTTTATAGCTGCCATTCAAAAACAGTGGTGGCAATCAAATGAGGTTTAAAAAAACCCAGAAAGAAAATGGCTGAAAATTGTGATGTTTCCTTTAGGAGTATTTGGCACTTTTTCCCCCCTTTACTTTTTTTTGTAATCACAGTGATCGAAAATGTGTTTAAATTCTGTAAAGCGTCTCTTAGATCTGTGTAGTACATTTTCCTTCAAGGTGCTAATTCCCTTGCCTCCAGTGACAAAAAATAAAAGCGACACTTTTCAAAATCCAGCTGCTAGGGTATCAAAGGAATCCAAATGAAAGGCAGGGATGAAGTGAAATTGGGGAAGGGAAGGGGAAGGCGGGAGGAACTCCTAACTTCGCCAAGTGATAATGAAATGAAAAATTACACTAGAAAATGGAAATTAGGAAGGAGCTGAAAATAGGAAAATGAGGATTCCTCGTCCCCTGATTTTTGTAGAGTATGAAAAATATATGATGATCTTTCACTACATGTCAATCAGTGTTATGGTCCTCCTTGCTCTGTAATTAAAGTCACAAATGATGATATATGGCCATTATATAGTTCTGTTTCCTTGTGATCTCCCTCAAGAAATGCCAACTTTTCTGCAAGGTGCTTCCCAAATGCAAGAAAGGAGGAGAGTCCTTCCCATGTGCCATATGTCTTATGTCTTACAGTGTTCAATTCCACTTTGTATCAGCTAAAATGGCCTTTGTTCATGTCATGCATAGTGTCCCAAGGCTACAGAGAAAGCTAGAGTGTGCTAAGTATCATATGTTTCACTCATTGACTTTTTCTGGAGTATATGGAAACTGAGTTTGGGACAGAAAAAAAACAACATTAATCTTTGTGTACTTTATTCTTTTAGGTGCTTCTTCCCAGTGGGCAAAATTATGAGTGTTTTTGTACATTTTTCGATTTCAGGGCTTTTTAGGTAAAACATGGAGCTTTTTTTAATTTTGCAGGAAAATCCCTTAAATTTTAAACCTAATACAATCTATGTATTTTGAGCAAAATATGAAGTGGTTTGCTTTGAATATGATAGTATTGATTTTGTTGGCTTTCCTTAAAGCTTTTTTTTTTCCCAGTCCCACTACTAACAATTAGAAACCCAACAACGTATGGTATTTTCATTCTCATACAGCAGTTAAAAATCTCACTTACTCACTGTTTGTCAATCTCAATATATTAAGACATCTTTTTTACATTGAGAACAAGAAACTTTGCAATTATTTATTCTATACTTAATCTGAGATGACGTTGATAAGAAGAAAAGATTGGACACATTTACATCATGGACTTTATTTAGCTCCTTTCCCCTAGAGAATCATAAGTCTGTGAAAAGATCTTGTGATATGATAAGAAAAAGGGATTTTTTAAAAAATTCTGTTTTTAAAATGAATGTAGGAGAAAGGAGAATTGACCAGTTTTATCTGTTAGAGCAAAGTTCTTTGTATTTTTATCTCACAGAACAAGATTCTAATTCTTGTTTATTCTATCATGTACATACTGGTCTAAAAATTGTAACAATAGAACCATAATTCTCAATCAGTTCAGCGTATCCCCCCACCAAGGCACATCAAGTTTTTCGGAGTGGTGTATTTAGGTTTTGTTTGTTTTTTTAGGGGGAGAGAGACAGACACAAAATTCAATGTCATAGCTTTTTCTTTGAAAAAAAGGTATGGGGGAATAATACATCTTGCATTTATAGGTCTAAATCCAGTTCTTTGTCCCTACAATAGTGTCGACTTAACCAAATCCCATGCATTCAATTGGTCTATTCTGTCTTGGACTGACAACTGGATTTGGCCTGTAGTACACAAATTATTACATCATCCTAGGATGTGTGACAGTACTTTCTAAATTTCCTTTGCTTTGTTTTAAGTCACATTATTTCAATTTCCAAAATATATATTGGTGAGTTAAGGAGAACATGAGATGTATTTATTTTATTTATTTTATTTTTAGATTTATATACCTCCCTACTCGGTAAAACCGACTCAGGGCAGTTTACAGAACAAATAGCAATACAATACAATAATAGAGCATAACAATGCTATGATAGTAGCCGTGTTAGTCTGTGGTTCAGGCATATCAAAAAATAAAATAAAATAAACAAAATAGAATAAAAACACTGTAGCACTTTAAAGACTAACTGCTATATTTTTATTGTAGGCTTTCGTGGATCAAGTCCACTTCTTGTTTTATTTTGTTTTGTTTATTTTATTTTATTTTGTTTTCTGAAATGCTATGATAGAACATCACACAGCAAAACAGCAATAATGTAGCAATACAATGAGCAATAATATAGCAGTACAATCCAACAATAGAATGTAGCAATACAATGTAAAAATACAATCCAGCAGAACAATGTAACAATATAGTCAGATACTGTATCATAGATACAGCATCCTCTCACCAGCCGCAGCTGACAGCAATTTCTTCTCCTTGTGGAGATGGCGGGGCCCGGAAGGAGGGTGGGAGTGTCCTCTCACTGCCAGCGTCTGGCAGCCTTTTATTGACCTCCGGCCATCAGTGGTAGGGCCCTGAGAGAGGGCATGAGTGTCCTCTCACTACCCATAGCTGGTGGCAATTTCTTCTCCTCTGGGCAGAGATGGAGGGGCCCGAAGGGAGGGTGGGAGTATCCTCTCACCACCAGCCTCCGGCAGCCTTTTATTGCCCTCTGGGCGTTGGAACATGGGATGGACAGGTAAACTGAGGTGCCTCTTAAATGAATCATAGCCAATTCCATAATGTCAAACCACAATCAGTCCTGTGAAATAGTGTCAAATGGCATTGTGAGAAATTTTTTCTTGTTTCTCATTTCAGGTTCTTTTGGGGAGTCATTCTTTCATTTTCTTTCATTTTCTTTCATTTTCTAATCTCAATGTGACAATATGCCTCAATTACATCCCATTTGAATTACTATGTCTTGCTGGGCATGAGGCCACATTAGTGAATGCAGAAACTTGTTGGGTCGAATCGATGCAGCCAGATTCTGTTTCCCAGTTCTAATTTACAGTTCTAATTAGGCCATAATGACCTACAAAGCCCTGCATTACTTGGATCCAAGTTACTGGCTCCTGGGCTTTAAAGTCTGTGGACAAGTACCTTTTTCATTTTGGGACTTTCCAAGGCATGTTTGGCGAGTCTGTCTGGTTTCTGAGAAATAGACCATTAACATAATATGTTTTCCATTGAGTTGTTTTGAAATATAATTGCTTACTTGTATTTTAACATTATAAACAATTTATTTTAGATCCACTTGAGATTTTATGCCATTGTAACACATATGACCCTAGGGTTCAGTGCTCATCTCTGTTTATAGCCAAAGAGCCAGCACTGTCTCAATTTGCAGGGGTTTCCGTGGACATGTGGCAGGCATGCCTAGACACACCTAGTGCACAGAATGCTGTTTACCTTCCTACCAAAGTGGTACCTATTTATCTGTTTGCAATTTCTTTCTTTCAAACTGCAGGGGTCTCCTGCCAACCTAGAGTCTGAACCCTAGAGTTGGTTTCGACTGGCTTTCAAGCATGGGTGACCTTTAACACATATGACAAAACTGCTGGAGGTGAATTGCCTACGTTTAAGAAATCTACTATAGACATTATCAGTTGTGTGCTGGACTGCAACATTCAGTCCTCAACAGACAATGTCCATGGTGATTTCTTAACTTGTAGTAATTCATCTCCTAAAGGTGATATGCTATTTGTGTTATACATGTGGGATTAACAAACCTACATAATCTTCTCCCCTTGAATAACACCAATGGGCATTTCATCTGCTGATGAAGAAGCAAGACTGTAAATATATTAGTATCAGCCCCATATCATGGTGTGGATGCTAAGTCCTGATACTGGGTACAAAAATATTTTCAGGAAAGATAAAAACACCTCCAACCCACCAGTAGCATTAGCTACTTAAATCTGCATTAGACAGTTTTGGAATAAATTATGCATTTGCGCCTAGCATCTGTTATCTAAATAATTCAGTTAGTTTAAATTCTGTCTAAATATCCTTCTCACCTATAATTTATGGAGGGGGGGGGGAGAGAGTTCTTGACAGAACAGGAAAAAAAAGGCCCACCGTAAATAAACTGAATAATCAGGAAGATGAGGGATGTTGTTTTTGAGAGAAAGTGTAGAAGGAAACAGCACCACATGCCAAATGCAGTCCTAATTTATTCGGTGTTACAAAATTCTGTCAGCATAGGCTGAACATTTCGAGATGAATGAGGTACATGATTCATATATTTAATAGCTTGTTTACAAAGTGCTAGTGTCAGTCTAAAATATTGCGTGACACATTTCCCCACCCCACGCCCAATTCAGTTGCAGCTTCTTGACATATTTGCGGAAAGTGACAGTTGAGTATCATTGGCTCTGGCCAAAAGGCTCCTTTAGCAGAGCTATATGGGTTTGGCAATTGAACTGAGAGGAAAAGTAGAGCATTTTCTAGAAGAGTAAGTAGGACTAGCAAGCCAAAAAGCTTTCTTTGGCAAACTTTTTTTTAGTTTAAAAAAAGGCATGAAAGGACTGTGACAAAATGTATGCACTACGCATGCAACATCCACAAGTGAATGGCAATAACAATCATATGAGAATGAGCTAATGGGGAATTTCTTCATTGAGTCATGATGACTACCTCAGTCAAACACAGAAAGGAAACTAACATCCTCAAGCTTAATCTCATAGGCCTTCTGGAAGTAATCTTTTCTGGCCATCAGCAAAAGTGAGTTGACCCTTCCCCCAGCAATCACTGTGGTGGAAAAAAAGAGATGGAGATGGAGAAGGCACAGCCAAGAGGAAAAAGAAGCTGGTGGAAGAAGGAAGAACTATCCCATTCAGGTTTACTTCTAGTGATACTCAGTGCCAGTGAATAGGACCAGCAGATTACCTGTATATGGCCTCCCCATTCATTTATAGGTAAAAGTAAAGGTTGCCCTTGCTACAAAGCCAGTAGAATCCAACTCTAGGGTTCAGTGCTCATCTCTGTTTATAGCCAAAGAGCCAGTGCTGTCTGTGTCTGCAGTCATTTCCGTGGACATGTGGCTGGCATGCCTAAACACCGGAGTGCACAGAACGCTGTTTACTTTCCCACCAAAGAGGTACCTATTTATCTACTTGCAATTTCTTCTTTTTGAACTGCTAGGTTGGTAGGAGCTGGGACAGAGACAGAAGCTCACACCATCGTGCGACACTCAGTTCTCAAACTGTTAACCTGCCGACCTTCCAGTCATCAAGTTCAACATCTTAACCACTAAGCCATCACAGTTCAGTCCATTTCTTTAGGGATCAGATAAAATCAGCCTGAGAGACACATGGATTCAACGGCTACTATTAAACCGCATCACCCCAAGGACATTGGCCCATCCCACCAGAGCAGATCAGAGGAGCTCCCTAAAGGTTCCATCTGCCAGAGAAGCTCGTCTCTCTGGCACTAGAAGGAGAGTCTTCTCCACATCTGCTCCAGCCCTGTGGAACCTCTTACCAATCAATTTGCACCTCCAGACAGAGCAATTGTCTTTTAGAAAGGGACAAAAAACATGACTAGCTGTTGGTGGGGCAGTGCCCCTCATAGGTTGATATAAGGGCTGCCCGGGGTGGTTTTAGCTTTTTTGTATCTTACTTTTAGCTAGTTTAGATGGGGAACAGGAGGTAGAGGATTTTTAAAAAGGTTTTAATGATTTTAACTTGAAGTTTTATGAATTGTTATTATGGGAATGTTTTTTATGTTGGGTTTGTGACATTTGTTGTAAGCTGCCCAGAGTCACCCTAGTGACGAGGCAATGATACAAATCTAAGACAGACAGACAGACAATTTAGAAGCTTTCCTAGAAGTTTTTTTTTTTTTTTACAAAGAATGAGTTGAATTGCCTTGTGTGAATTTTACTACCATTCTTTGTTTTACTAATCTTTATCCTTTTGCACTTCTAATTTTCTTTGGATATATTTCATACATCTAGTTTTCCATCCACAACACCCAGAAAAATTGAGGGAAAATGTGATCTGTTTTTAAAAAAATACTCACAAACTTCTAGTTAAACAGTAGGTGAACATTGGCAGTGTTTAAAATGCAAACTTTTACACATATTTCATTTTTTTATTCTGAAAAAAAAGTGTAACGAGGTGCAGGTGTTTGTGAGTCAATTTTGTTTATATCTCTTCCTGATTGGCTCCATTAATTTTTGTGCTAAAAAATTGTGACATGATGTTTTCAGTAAGAGGGAAAAGGCAGGTGGTGATAATTACTCAGAAAGAGCATGCTATGTTTTTGTGGCTGTGGAATATTTGCAAATTTTCTATTTATTATGCATATATTGTTTAGCTTTGCCATGTGTGCCTACCAAAGATCCCCCTGTTTCCTCTTGCAAGCTGCATTTTTCTCTTCACAGAAAGAAATCAGTTCTGACAGTGTTTCCAAAACACACAAGGACCCCATGAATTTCATTTATGGGGTGAACAGATAAAGCAAAGCAATCACACTTGTATACCACCCCATAGCGCTTAGTGCACTCTTAGGGTGGTTCACAAGTTAATTAACATTTTGCCCACAACTTGCCGGATACTCATTTTACCGACCATGGAAGAATGGAAGGCTGAATCAACCTTGAGTCCTAGTCAGAATTGAAATCACAATCTTTTGGTTGTAGTACAGCAGTTTAACCATTGCATCACTAGGCCTCATAAATAAGGCAATATCTATCTATCTAGGTCAGTATCAGTGTCTCTATATATTGACCTAATTTAACTCTTCACTTATGTGAAGGTGCCAAAAAAATTATATACATTTTGATAAAAGAAAAAAACTGTCTTAAATTTGTAATACTCAATATATACTGATAACAAAAGATGAATACAAGTCATGATTGACTTCTGTAATTACTAGAGGTGCTCAAAGTAGTTAAAATCAGTGTCCAGACATTTCTGATTACAGTGAGCTACTATAAAAATAATTTTGTGCCAGAAATTATTCTGGGTTGAAAGGATGTTTGCTGGAGAAACTCTGCTCAGAGGACACCTGAATGAGGCTTATTTCATCTCCCCAAGATTTTCCCACACCAAAGTGGTTCCTTTTTATCCACTTGCAATTTCTTGCTATTGAACTGCTAGGTTGGCAGGAGCTGGGACAGAGACGGGCACTCAATATGTCATGCAGTACTACCAACTCACCAGCCTTCCAGCTAACAAGGTGAGCTTCTTAACCATTGAGCCACCATAGTCCCTTCTTCTTGAGCAATGTTGACCAAAGTGTCCTGGATCTTTCCTTGTGCGCATCATACACCGTGCCATGCATCTCAAACTTATCACAAATGTGTGCAATTGTTGGAGGTTTTGTTGCATGCCTCCATTGTCATTGTACTTCCACAATGTTCTCAAATTTCAAGTATCATTTCAAAATGGTCTTGCACTCTTCAAATGACAACTGTGCTTCTCTGTCTTGCCTTTATCTGCTAGCATTCATTCTTTTGAGTGAATGTCATACTATAAATTGCTACAGTAATTCAACTCAACTTAGAAAAGTATGACATGGATAATATCTCTTAAAATGTGTATACATTTTTGACACCTTTTGTATATATGGTAAGCAGCTAAATGTGGGGGGGGGGAGTAAAAATATTGCAGCACTTTAAAGACTGACATTTTGTTTCAATGTGTTTCAATGTGAGCTTTCATGGATCAAACTCTTATTTCCTCAGCTACAGGTAAAGCAAATACATATCCTATATATATCAGAAAACAAAACAAAATGAACAAAATAAAATAAAATAACACTGTAGCACTTTAAAGACTAACTGCTATATTTTTATTGTTAACTTTCGTGGACCAAGCCCACTTCTTCAGACAAAGAGTGAAACTTACAGGCATGGTTTTTTTACACCAAATTCAGGGGGTCAATGGGAGAAGGGTGTGGTCAAGCAAGATGACAGACAAGCAAGCACAGCAATACAGCTTCACACAGCCATTAGCAACAATAGATTATTCAGATAAACTCTAAATGACTCCCTTTCAATCTCAAGGTTGCTGAGAAAGCTCATTCTGGTATCTGATCATCTTTTGACCTGCATGTCAGAAAACAAACAAAAACACTGTACCTGATTACTTTCTGTTTTGCTAAAGAGAATTGGCAGGAAAGTTGTAATATAAAATCATATAGCAATCTGTGTATCAAATTTGATAATGTCCCAGAAACCCTTCGCTAATATTTAGTCCCCTGCGATGGGTGTCTAACAGATGGATGTATTTGATTTCTGCTGTGTCCCTTTCAATCTTAGTTTTATAATTTCTCTGTTCCAGAATTGCAACTTCCAGGTCTTGGATAGAGTGTCCAGTTAGATTGTAGTGGTTTGAGACAGGTTTCTCCGTGTTGCCATTCCAGATGTCTGATTTGTGTCCATTAATTCTTTTGTGTAAAAATTGTCCCGTTTGTCCTACATAAAGCACGGACAGACATTTATCAAGAAGGGCCAATTTGCCCTTCTTCCACCACATGGTATTTCCTGGTGTGGTAGAGGTGGTGGCAGGCCACATGAAATGGTGTTGTGGGCTGCATCCGGCCCACAGGCCTCTTGGTTGAGAATCCCTGTTCTAATGAGTTCACTCTGCTTGCAAAATACTGAAACTGAAGAGAAATTTGGAAGAGACTCTTAGTGTCCAAGAGCTATTCATAACGAACAAACTCAGAATTAAGTTCAAAGAAATGCTAATTAACTTAAAGTGCATTGACTACCTGGAGTGATGTGAGTTCAAAGGCATCTGTACCAGGTTTCTTTTCCTTAGCCAAAGCTATAATCAGATTATTTTAGTGCAGATTGATATCCAAAACAGTGAATACTTTGATCCCACAATTTCTTGAAGATCAAAGATTCACATGTACTGCTGTAGTTAAATAGACTTGAACATGATGCAAATGCAGCCATCTCTGCACATGTGGCCCTTTTTCAGGTGTCAGGATATGTAATATGAAATAAAGATTCATTTTTCCTTAGTATTTTGACTGCGACTTTATCCCTTTTGTAAAAGATATGTGAGGACAAGATAAAATTACTCAGCATTAGAGTAGATCTATTGAATCCATACAGCGTTAGAGTCAACTTCTAAGATCCACTGATTCAAATGGAGCTTACTGCACTAGAGTAAGAAGGACATTACACTGTTGATATAAATGAGGAACAGGTTTGGGTGTTTTCTGACAAAGTCCTGTAAATCCTGTAGGCGTTTATTATCTGACTCAGTGATATAGGTAGCTGGCTGCAAAGCCAGAGGTTGTACGTTTGTGCCTCTTGGAGGAAGAGTCATCTTGTGTAGCCTTGAGAAGCTGCATAGTCTTGGGGAGGAGGGCAAAATAATTGTTCATTCCAGGCCTTCTATAAATAGGACTGTAGTGGCTTAGTGGTTAAGATGCTGAACTTGATGACCAGAAGGTTGGCAGGTCAGCAGTTCAAGACCCAAGTGCTACGTCTTTAATAGCAATAATACTTATCAATATGACCCTGACCAATATCAATTTGAATTTTTTTAAAAAAAATTAAAGGTTAAAAGATTAAACAAGGAGATTGAAAAGATTCAGAAAGAGAAAGGAAAGTGGTCAGATAAGCCTGCTGGCCAGGGTGACCGTAATGCCCGTACCCCACATCTGCCCTCCCTAGCCTAATAATAATAATAATAATAATAATAATAATAATAATAATAATAATAATAATAATAATAATAATAATAATAATAATAATAATAATAATAATAATAATAATAATAATAATAATAATAGATGATCATCATCATCTTAGAACTGCAGATCTGGAAGGGACCCTGTGGATCATCAAGTCCAGCCCCTGTCAAACAGGCACAGTGGTGAACTGAATTCACAACCTCTGGTTCCTCAGACAGATACTGTACCCAAATCACATTTCCACACATAACCTTCTTTCTTCCTACTTTCTTCTCATGCCCTCCTAATTCTATGCTCTGTCTCCATCTGTTGCCCTTTAGTAATGGCTGGTTTTAGTATTGGAAGCTTCCATTGTTTTGTGAAAAAAAGGGAAAATGGTTTCTTCCTAACATGGAGAAAAATCTACATTGTGAAGTAGATCGTAGAGCTGTTAGCTGTTCTTTTCTGTCAGGGTAAAACAACATATTATCCATATTGATCTCCCAGGCCTGAAGCAGAGTGCGAGAAGTGCTATGAAGGAGAACCAGCCAGAGGCAGTCCTGCCCCATGTTGAGAACACTCCTGGACATCATGTCATGGCTGATATCAGAGGAATCCTGACTGTACATTCTCCACTGGAGCCAAGTTTTCCATGAGATAAATGGGCAGATGGAGATGACGAGGCTGCCAAATCAAAAACATGTCCCAAGCAAGGGGAAATAACCCTGAAATGGAAGAGAAGTAGCAGGGGCCGAGTCAACTGACAAACTGCTTCTTAGTCAGAAGCAAATAGGATGTATGGCTTGAGGAGGAGGAGGAGGAGGGATTAGGCATGAAACCCCATCATGTAGCTACATGGACTGCTAGGATGCAGCTGGCCAAGAAGTTAAGATTGGAGGGGAACAGACTGCTTGAGATGAGGCTCCTATCCCTCAGTCTGAGTGGGTTACTTGGTTGAAAGGCAAAAAATAATAAGGAGGGCACCAGCTGCTGTTACCACCAGGCAAATCCAGAGAGTGCTGCAAGGGTTCAGTCAGGAATGATTCAGATGTTACATAAAGGTGTTTTCTTCAGGAACTTTGTGTGTGTGTGGAACCTAGCAGTTCAAAAGCAAGAATTTGCTAGTAGATAAACAGGTGGGAAGGTAAACAATGTTCCATGCACTTCGGTGCCTAGGCATGCCTACCACATGCCCATGGAAACATCTGCAAATGCAGACAACACTGGTTCATCAGCTATAAACAGAGATGAGCACTGAACCGTAGAGTCAGATACAACTGGCTTTCAAGCAACAGCGACCTGTATCCCAAGCATCTGGGTTGACAAAAGAAGTTTAACATTGACTTGTCCTTAAGTCAAGTTAGCAATAGTTATAAAGTCAAGAATATCAGTATTTGCCAATTTTGACACAGTAACCTCGTTTAAAGAATAATTAACACATTATAATTGATGGGCACATTTTACTTTTGCTTCCAGGAGCAATGAGGGTGGAGTGGGCTTGGTCTTCTGGGAATTGAAGTCCAAGAGCATCTGGAGTGCCAAGGTTCGCCAACACAGCTCTAGGACCATGATGGTGAACCTTTACACTCCAGGTGTTATTGGACTTCAATTCCCCAGCACTCTTGCTGATCAGGGCTTCTGGGAATTGAAGTCCAATAACACCTGGAGTCCCAAGGTTTGCCACCACTGCTCTAGGATTATCACATGGATGAGGTTGCTGGGTTCACAGATTGCTGTCATAGGGGAAAGTATGCACAACTACTGTCTTCTTGACCCCCTACCACAACCCCCCCCCCAATAAGGCTGTCAGTCAAGGGGAGTTCAGGTTTTAAACACCTCATTGGTAATGTAATACAAAACATTAGTTAATGTAACATCAACTATGAAGCGTCACAAACAGCAAAGGTTGGTTGGAGAAGTAATCGTGACTCGTTGTTTTTGTCATATTCAGTTTTATAAGATGCTTTCTGAGTCAGAGGGAAAAGTTGTTTGCTTTAAATAGTTCTTAAACTTTACTCTATGAAAGAAGGGAATTGGTTCTGGATTTTTGGAATAGACCAGAGAAAGTAATGCTGGAGAATATCACTCCCCTCCCTCAAGGAACAGAAAACAAATATTTCTCTGTGCCCTTCTGCCTTATTTGCAAACCTGGATTTGGTGAACATCTCCTGCTGTCAATTCCCAGGGTAGAGAGAAAGAAGGAAAGCGATTGTCCAACTGTCTGCTATACACACCTATCAAATTATTCATTTCTTAGATAACTTAAGGTAATTTAAATTCATAGCTTTTCAAACCACTGACAAGGCTTGCACACTGTGCAGACAATGAATATTGTTAAGGGTTAAATGAACAGCTTTACATTTTAAAACACATTATACATTCACCAAATGCCACTTCCTTGAGGGTGCATTTGTGTGTGTGTGTGTGTGTGTGTGTGTGTGTGTGTGTGTGTGTGTGTGTGTGTGTGTATCCCCCCCTTATTATTTTATTTTACAATCATAGGTTCTTTTATAATTGCAGGCTGTGATGAAAATTAGCATGACAAGAAGAGAATTCAAAGCCATGTGACTAAATGCATAAAAGAAAAGAAGATGAAACAAAAACTCTTTTCTCAATTAATACAAAGAAATTTATAGTGTAGTACTAAAACATACTGCATAAAACCAAAAGTATACATGCAGGCAAAAGACTGGATGCATGACTCTCTCTAATGTGGTCAGTGGTGCCAACTTGACTGAAGCTGCTGAGAAACAAAATGGAGGTATCAGTGTGAGCCAGAGGACTTCCATAACTTGCAGAAGTTCAGTTTGCAAGCTGGGTGGTTCCTGACCACCAAGCAGCATCTTTGCCAGGTTGCTGTGCCTCTCTTAGTGAAAAGGAGCAACATGCTAATAGGTAGAACCTAGCAGTTCAAAAGCAAGAAATTGAAAGTAGATAAATAGGGACCACTTTGGTGGGAAGATAAACAGCGTTCCGTGTGCTCTGGTGTCTAGTCATACCTGTTGGCAGGTTTATGGTTGGCCTCTTCCTGAGCATCATGGCAGGGGGGAGCTCCATCTGACCTGAACTCCCCTCTTTTTCTTGGTGGTGGCATTTCTCACAGCAATCTCACTCTCACCAGTAGGAGAGTTTTGGAGGAAGGAAGATCTCAAGGCCATATGTGTTTCTCTGCCTCTTTTTGTGGGGCCTGAAACTGTCAAGAGACACTCCTTGTAGATACTCCAACTCTATACAGAAGGGTTTATCTACATCAGCAAGATACCCATCTACCAGCTTCTCTTGTGCATCTCCCCAAGCATCCTCCTCTTCATCCAACACTTCTGGAAGAGGATTCACTTCTGGAAGAGGATCCTCCATCATCTCCCCTCCTTTTGCAGTGTCTCTCTTATTTAGTGGAAGTCTCATATAGCCAGTTCTCCCGTTAGAGATGGTGTTGGCTCCTTGGCTTCCTGGATGCGCATCTCCCATGAGAACTTCTACTTCTTTCCCATCCTCAAGGTCCCTTTGTCTAGTAGTGTCAGTGTCCCACAGGCTGTATGTGGCCCACAGCACCATTTCATGTGTGCCACCCACCGCTTCCACCACACCAGGAAGTGCCATGTGGTAGAGGAAGGGCAAAATGGCCATCCAGCCCCCAAAGTTGTCTGAGGGAGTGTGACCTGACCCCCGACTTTAAAAGGTTGAGAACACCTGGTGTAGTGGCTCTGGTTTTCTTGGGGAGGTGTCTGTTAGTAGGTCTCACCAAAGTTCATGGGGTATCTCACCATAAGAAACACCAGGGCTGTGAGGCTGGGTATAATGGCCCACTGACTAGACCAGTGATGGTGAACTTTAGCACTCCAGGGGTTCTGGAACTTCAATTCCCAGAAGCTCTGATCAGTAAGAGTGCTGACTTGGGCTTCTGGTAATTAAAGTCCAATAACATCTGAAGTGCCAAGGTTCACCATCAGTGGACTAGACTGTCCTAGTCCCTAGTTCCCGCTTCAAAGTACAGTGGTACCTCAAGTTACAAATCTAATGCGTTCCAAGGCATTTTTCATGTTATGAAAAAATTGTAATTCAAATTGCCCATAGGAATGCATTAAGAACCAAAAATCATAACTTGAAACATGGTTTCCATAGGAATGCACTGAAAACCAATAAATCTGTTTTGGAAAAAATTTGTACCTTGAGCCATTATTTTCAACTGATTTTCATTCATATTGTGAAAATTTTGTAACTCGAACCATTTGTAACTCGAGGTATCACTGTGTATATAATAATTAGTTGGTTTTTTCATATAACATGGTATTAGACCACCACTGTATGGTGATGCCTAGAAAGAAGGAATTTGCATTAGGGATATTTTTAACAACAAATTTCATAATTCTTCTATCTGGGAATTCCATCAGCCATGTGTGGACCTTGCAGACACCTAAATTGTTCTCACCTGGATCAAAAGAACAACTGGCAACCTACATGCCTCAGTTAGGTCTAAACTCCTGTTTAAAAAGGATATTTCTCTGATGGTTGCTGTGAAACATTATTTTTAAGCATGAAGCTAGGTCTGCCCAAGACATGTGACCTGGACCTCAGTATCCTCTGTCAGGGAGTACAATTTAGGTTCCATAAGGTTTGAACTTTCCAGGTCAGACTCCCAAAAGTGGAATTATGGAATGTGCAGTCCAAATTTTTTTTATCCAAAATGCAAATCCTTGCCTGAGGTAAAAATTATCAAGGTTGTGGGGAAACATCTGAGGTGATTCCTTTTCATGAGTTCAGAAGGTAGAGGCCGTACTGTACTAACTGTGTAGGCAAGCTGTGATGATACACCTGTGCCCACAGACATGCAGTTGATCTAGACATGCATACTTTCCCATGAAGGTGAAGCAATTGTCTGAATGAACCAAGAGCTGCTCAACAGAATGAGCTAGTCACCAGGAAAGGCTGGATGGAGGTGAAAAATCCTGAAGGCATCCCACAGGCAGTCCTGTTTGTGGATGGATATTTGGGCAACACAAAAACATTTATCTTTTTTGATTGATTGATTGATTGTCTGTATGTCTGCCTGACTTATTGGTTTGTTTATTTTTATTCTCACAGCTCTGACCTGATGCATGGTGGAACCATACTGCATTTTTAATGGGCAAATAGCATGGGGGTGATTTTTAGCATTTTTAGAAGTATCCTTTCTTTAAATTGCAGTTCTCAAAGCCGTCTTGGTGGTTGCTGGAAATGATACCTGAGGGACTGCAAAAATTCTAATTTTTTTTTAAAAATACAAACTCTTAACATTGGGTTGTTTCAGCTGACGTTAACTGAGCATCAGCAGATGTACTTATGTGTATCTTCTCTTGAGTAACAGCAGGGAAAAAATTAGGATGCTGCACGTTGGAGGAGGAAAAGAGCACCCCTGCTGGTTTGTCATTTCAAAACAAATCTGTGGTGTCACATGAAAACAGAGCCTTGCTTTGTCATATAATTATTCCTGCAACATGAGGAAAAATATTTATTGAAGTGAACATGGATGAGGGAATACTGCAAAGATTAATCTCAGTGTAAACAAATTTTGGCAGACAATAAAACACAGCTTTGTTGTCCCAACCAAAGGCAGCCCTCACAAAAAAAAACCCCTCTGAATGTACATTGTTCTGATTATTGAGAAGGCTGCACATTTTGAATTGTAAATAGAAGAGTCTCCCCTTCTTGTGAGGAAAAAAAACTTGTCTGCACATCTGTTAAATGACAATACATCAGAGATGAAAAGACAATACACGTGGATCCTGATATACCACTAAAAGGTCTGCAAATACTTGCAGTGTTCAGTTATTACAGCATTGTCTGTGATTATTTCAAACTAGGGAAAGGTGAAGCACAAGAATGATGTTCTATGAATGTTTGGCAGGAAAGGGGAAATCTCTGGCTCTCCAGATGTTCTTGGACTACAACTCCCACCACTTCTCACCTATGAACTATGCTGGATGGAGGTGATGGCTGTAGTTCACCATTATCTGAACTCCAAGGTGTCCACCTCTGAACAGACACATTTCTTCCCACATAAATGTCAAGACCTGATACAGATTGGGAATGTAATGGGCATTTATGTTTGGTCATTGGCACTGGAGGTGAGTGGATAAAACTCATGTTACACCAGGAAAATAATAATAATTACATATCATCAAGTCACTTCTGGTTACCCTTTTCAGGTTTTCTACATAAAGGATAGGCAGAAGTGGTTTACCATTCCTTTCTTCTGGAGGTGCCCTTGGACTCTTTGTCTTGCCCATGGCTACAGAAGCTGGCTCTTTTCTGGGGAGACTTGGTGGGGAATCGAACTCCCAACCTCTGGTTCCACAGTCAGAATCTTAAATCACTAAGCTATGCAGCTCGCTACAGAGGGAAATAAGAGAAAATAAATAATTGTGCATGAGAAAGAGGAGAAAGTGAGAGAAGAACCTCTTTAGTCTTCCTAGATTGTCATATTCTGTCATTACCTTTTTTAAATCTAGATTGATAGTCTTTAGGTTATTGATGTCACTTACTTTTTTTCCTCACATTTTCTTCTTGACTCTTTTTTGGTTTTGGATGGATGCCAAGTACTTTTTCATTCTCCTGTAAACTGTGTCACACGACACTGCCAATTCTTTAAGTTCTTAATCAGCAGGTACATATATCCTACCTATATTTTCCCCATTTTTCCAGCTGCACATCTGGCAACTTCCAAAATGCACCTTTTTTTTACAACTGTACATTTTCTGTCAAACTGCACACTGAAAAAAATAAACAACAATGGGCTGAATGCCTCTCCAGAACCACTCTGTGATCAAGGAGCATCTGCTGCTTCTACTTTTTAAGCTCAGATTTGTTCAAGTCAACAGCAAAACAAAATTTGGGAACAAGTGTCAAGTGGTGAAACATTGTGTTACTCTGAGTCAAACTCTTAACCTTTCAGTGAGTGTCATGCAGTAAATGACATGCATATGGAAGCTCTGTGTTAAGTGATGATACATGTGAACATGGATGGAACATTGTATTGCTGCTAAAGCTCCACAGCCACCATCAGTTTTGAAAGCAGGCACGACTCATATTATCTTCTTTTGCACAGCATCCATTCTGGATGAGATTCACATCTATTTTCCAACTTCTTTTAGTGATAAATGGCAAAGCCATTACTTTAATCAAACCCTTTAATCTCCACTCCATAATGGCTATGGGAAAGGCCATCTAGAAGTAAGAACATTCCTTTTAAGAGCTTGCATTTTCCAGGCAAACTTGAGCTGGCAATTTCCCCTTTGTATAACATACAGTAAAACCTTGGATACTAAAACTTGGTTCCACAAGTCTTGGTGTTATCCGATTTTTAGTGTTATCAGATGCATGTTAAAATCCTATGGGATGCATCGGATAACATTAAAGCTCCATAGAGATACATTGTAACCACACAGGCTTTAGCGGTTGTTATCCGATGCATCCCATAGGATCTTAATGTTATTCGATGCAATTCTCCCTCCCAGATTGCTTAACGTTATGCGATTTTAGCATTATCTGATGTAAATGTTATCCAAGGTATTACTGTACCTGAAATTAATCTATTTTGTTTAGAGAGTAAATCAGAAATGTTTAGACATATAAATACATATACATTGCATTTGTATAGCAACCAAAGGGGACTAATGAAATGTGGGTTCTGATGAGGCATTTGCAAAATGGGCTCATTTAGTTCAAACTAATACATCCAATTTGTCTTGGTTCTGAAACAAGATGTGGAAATCTGAAGTCCTGAACCTACAGCAGAAATAGCTGTTCCCCACCCCCATCTTTTTGTACAAATGAATCGATTTTGCAAGCTGAAATAGGTGCAAGTTTGCTTGTGCTATTTATATATTTTGTTTGGTATCTTTGTGTTAAACATAATAGAGGTCAAATGTAGAGGAGAAAGTGTTATATCATTACCCTTGAGGAAAGGGCTGTTTGCTTCAAAATATCACCACTCATGATGGAGATGTTTTTCACACTCTGCCTTATTCTACTTTATTTCATCTTCACTTGTGTTACCCATTTAACTACTACACGGCTCCATGGAACCACTTTGGGAAGAGAAGAATTAATGCACTCTACTTTTCTCCCTGTGGGTATTTTAGGAGTATTAGAGGAGATAACTGTGATGAAAACAATGAATATTTTCTACAGCTTTTTCCCCCATTTGGTTTTGGAGCTGCATTGGGTAAAACAGGGGTGCCCAAACATTTTGGACCATGGGCCGGTCACGTGGTTCAGGGGCCTGGTCACTGGAAGTGAGGAGGACTTCACGGGCCAGATGAATTGGCATTGGGGGCTGGATCTGGCCCCTGGGCTATAGCTTGGCTACCCCTGAGGTAAAAGATGGGAAGCTGCCAAATATGAAACTCAGCATTTTCGACAGTAATAATTAAGCATGGGATTTTCAGATTTTGTCACTGCAACTACAAGAATTCAGTAGGATTTCCCACAGCTAGATTTCTGATACTTTTAGCCATGAAAATAAAAATCTAAGCTCTCAAAGCAGTTTCAGGATCCTTGCCTCTTCCTTGAAAAAGCTCTGTCAGCAGATGACCATTAAAATACAGAAATTGGTGGACTTTTCTAAGCTCCATGGGAACAGCAAATCATTAGGGAAACTTTAGTCTTTGGATGGACTAATGATCTGAAAGACTATCATTTGTTAAAGACTAAAACTACCATCTAGCTGTGGGTGACATGATATCCAAATGGCTAAAAATCTGCATGCATGATTTCTCAGGTCCATTTGCATGTGCAGAATGTCGTCGCAGAGATGACTACCATTGTGCGGACTCCCCACTGACTAACGACTCCATGGTATCCAAGGTAAAACTACCAGAATTCAAGCCCAGTGAATTCCTGCTGAACTCTGATAGTTGTAGTGGAGAAAATCCAAAAATCACATGCCTAGTACTAATAATTAAACCAATTTTTGAAACAGAGCCATGACCAATAATGCCATTGGAAATGGTGATCTTATAAAGGCTGCGGTTCCTGGAAGACTCTACCAGTCGCCATGAATAGCAGTAGTAGAACTGGTAGAACATTGACAGCAGTACCTGCCAGGAAATACCTTCACAGCCAGTTAATATAGCAGGATTATCCATATAAGAGAGTAAACAAACAAAAAAAAAGACAAAAAAATGTTGTGGCATCTTACAGACTAACTCCTATATTTTAATGTTAGCTTTCATGGATCAAGTCCACTTCATTAGACATAAGAATAAGTTTTCATGGTATCCTATTTGGAGAGGCAGTCCCTCATAACACTAGTTATTTTGCTGGTAATCTCTTGCATCAATTTCTGTAATTTTCTCTACATAGGGCTCCCCATGTGCCTGATATGGAAAATTCAAACGGTACAGAATGTGGCTCACTGGCTGGTTACTGGGGTGAGAAATTTTGTACATATCTCTCCAGTCCTGGCAGAATTACATTGGCTTCCCATTGTGTTCCATGTTAGGTTCAAGGTGGCTGTGCTAATCTTCAAAGCCCTATTTACAACCAGTAATAACATATGATCACTGTGGTTATTTACAACAGTAATAACAGATGGGGCTAGTTTGATTATCTTGAAGTTTGGTTCTGTTAAGTTGTAAATGTTTAGTGGCTGCAAAATAAACATTCTGATATTACACATCTGCTAATGAGTTAGTTGAGGTTGCTGTGTGTGAGACCCAGGATTATCCAGTATACATCAGAATCCAGTTCACATCCCTAAAGCATGTACATGTGTGGGCATGCTAGTGATCATACATGTGGACACACTAGCGTTATCTTTCCCACAGAGTTTCTCTTTCAAAACTAGACCTCATTTTTTAAAAGAAAATAAAAAAGAAATCTGAACATAAAGATTATATTAATAATTCATTGTCGATATTAACAGCTGAGTTAAAACTTTAACAAGTTGGTGTTACAAAACTGTCAAAACTGTAACAGTGCTGCCTTCTTTAATTTCAGCTGCTTCTGATGAAGCATAGGGAAAAGCCTTACTGGTGTGCAGTGTTACCAATTATCTGACAGAGCCAGAGTGTATTTCAAGCTAATCAGAAATAAGAGCACAGAATTAAATCTCCCGTGTGAAACTCATCATTTACATATTTATGATTCAGAAATGATAATAAGGCTAATGAGAAAGCTCACGTTGAGCCTTTAAAAGTCAACCCAATCTTGCAGTTAATTTCCAATAGCGAAAAAGCTTCCTGGTATATGGCAGCTAAAAGGAAAAGTCTTTTGATTACCATTTTGTTTAATTAAGCATTGAAGGTTATTTGTAGGGATATATATCTCACCAGGTTGCTAGTGCAGAATGGACAAGGACATACATACAAGAAGAAGGTTGACAAGGTTATTCTTATATCTCTTTGCATGACTGAAATTGGAAGATCCCTATGTATTGCTTTTCTCTTGATGAAACCTCAGAGCAACTTTTCTGCACATGTAGTAAATGTGGAGCACTTGTAACTATGCTCATTGCCTTTGCATGGTGTACAAATCAGTTGCTGCAGTCAGTTTGTATGCTCCCTCCATTTCTTGCCTGATGTGGCATAATTAAATAAAAAGGTGATTTCTTCCCATGCTCTCACACACAAGCTCTCTTCCCCCCCCCCCACAGAAAAGAAAAGAGATATAGGCAACAATTTTTGTGGACATCAAAGTCAGTTTTTGCTTATGTTGCATCTTCTGATTTATGAAAGTTTGGCCTTGAAAATTCACAAGTTCTCTGTTATTTGCCACTGTGATTATATTAAATCCATGTTTGCTAAAATAAGTAAAGGTAAAGATCTCCCTTGCTTGAAAGACAGTCTTATCTGACTCTAGCGAGCAGTGCTCATCTAGATGATTCCAAGGTCATGTGTCAGGCATGGATAGATGCTGGAATGCATGGAACATGGTTACCTTTCCCGCCAAAGTGGTGCCTAGTTAGGTTCTTGCAATTTCTTGCTTTCAAACTGCTAGGTTGGCAGGAGCTGGGACAGAGATAGGAGCTCACTCTGTCATTCAGCATTCAGGTTTCAAACTGCTGAACTGCCAGCCTTCCAGTCATCTTAAACACTAAGCCACTGTAGCCCTGTTTACTAAAGTAATATAAATTCATATTGCTAAAATAGTTGAACAGTAATTGCATTATGGGGAGGGGGTAACTTAACTTTCAATCCCTGTCAATTGTGCCAGGTAAATACCTGGTAGCTTGTTTGGGGTCACAGTATGAAGCATGTCATCAAGAGGGTTTTAAACTGAATTGGAAAAGGGAAGGAGATGCAAGGCTCAGAGGTAAGGATAGATGAAGGCTTTTGCACAAGAAGTAGAACAGACCAAGCAGCTCTAATGGGGCCCCAATAATAATCTTCATTTTAAAATACAAAGGAAAGCAGTCTCCAGTATCATGTAGTCTCCAGTATCTATATACAAATGTGAGGAGTATAGGGAACAAAGGAGAAAAACAGAATATCTTAATTCAAGAAGGTAAGTATGACTTTAATGGGGATAACTGAAACTTGGTGGGATGACTCCCATGAATGGAATATACCAATTTAAGGATATACATTGTTCAAAAAGAACAGACAGAACAGGGAAGGAGGTGGAGTCACAGTATATGTCAAAAATACATGTTCTTACACAAAAAATATAAGACAATGATCTTGGTTGTCCCATTAAGAGCATCAGGATTAATATAATTAGGGAAAAAATAGGAATGTGGTAATTGGAGTCTACTACTGACCACCCAAGGGACTGCAATGGCTTAGTGATTAAGATGCTGAACTTGACAGCTCAAAGGTCAGCAGGTTGGCAGGTCGAGACCCAAGTATGGCACTATGGAGTGAGCTCCCATCTCTGTCCCAGCTCCTGCCAACCTAGCAGTTCAAACACAAGAAATTTCAAGTAGATAAATTGATACCACTTTGGTGGGAAGGTAAACAGCATTCCGTGCACTCTGGTGTCTAGTCATGCCTGTCACATATCCATGGAAACATCTGCAAATGCAGACAGTGCTGGTTCTTTGGCTGTAAACAGAGATGAGCACTGAACCCTAAAGTCAGATATGACTTGCTTTTGAGCAAGGACGACCTTCCTAACCACCCAATCATGGAGAAGATGCAGATGAAAACTTTTGTGGGCGAATCAAGAATGTCAGAGAGATGTAATGTAGTAGTAATAGGTGATTTTAATTATTTTGATATCGACTGGGAGGTAAATTCTGCCAGATATGAAATTCCTAGCTGGTATTGCTGAGAATTTTCTCCCACAAAAAGTTGAGGAGGAAGTTAGAAAGTTAGCTACAGTATTCCATTCTAACCAAAAGTGAAGACTTGTTGGATATAAGTAGTGGTAAGGGAAATTTAGGGGGAAAGTGACCATGTTTGACTTGAATTCTTAATTTCAAAGGAAATAAAAATGTAGCGACATGTGTACAGTTGATTTTAGGAAAGCCAATTTTAATAAACTGAGAACAATGATAAATCAAGGTCCCATGAAATGAGATCCTAATAAGAAAAAGAGTCCAAGATGGTTAAGAGTATCTTTAAAAGGAAATTCTAAGGGTACATCTACAAATAAGATATTTTCTAAATATCTTATTTTAAAACTAAAAATATATGAAATAAAATATATTTCTTATCCTAAAGTATATTAACATAGCACAGAAAGAAAATACAGTAAAACCTCGCATAAAGAGTGCCTCGCTTAGAGACTAACTCGCTTAAAGAGCAGAATTTTCTCTGAATGGTCACTCTTGCTTAACAACTAAAACCAACCAAAAACTAAATCGGGGTTTGCACCCCCCCCCCATGCCAGAAGTCACAATTGGTCAGTTACAATCGTGTTTTGCTTAAAGAACAAACATCTATCTTTTCTGGGCATTATTTCATGCCCTAATCCAGGGGTCGGCAACCTATGGCCTGTGGGCCAAATCTGGCCTGGAGCACCAAATAATCTGGCCCTAGCCCTCGCTCCAACTGCCGCCACCACCAGAAGTGGCCACAGACAAATTTCTGACAGCATTTAGGGGGGGGGGCACCAGTCAGGCTCCCTCAACTCTCTGAGGGAGCATGACCTGGCCCCGGACTTTAAAAGGTTACTGATCCCTGCCCTAATCTGTCCTTCTCCAACCATAAACAATCCATTTTGCAGAAGATGGAGGACCAGGATCTTGAAATTCTAATGATATATTTTCAACAGAAATATCTATATAATTAGCACCATCTGGAATGCCAAGGATTTGGAATATGAAATTTGGCATTCTGCGATATAATAATAATGTCATTTGTTTTTGGCTATCATTCTTTAAAGTTTAGATTGATATGAGTCTGTAATTAAATGCCTTTGTTAGAATGGAGAATTGTGCAATCAAGGTTCTGTGTCATAAGTATCCCAATTTATACCATTGCAGAAGTGTAGACAGGCCCTAAGCTAGATATGAAAGAAACAAATCCTAGAATACACATTCTAGCTAGCAATGATGATAAAAAAACCACCCTTTCATTTTTCCTTAGAACTATACGAAATGTCTGGCAGAACAGCTGCAAGGGCTATATAGCATCCAGGGAGATTTTGGGCTTTATATGCTCTCTCCATCATGAGTATGTGTGTGTGTGTGGGGTGTATGTGTCAACTATCACTTCCCTTATCCTCTAGCACTAGCATTTCATTCTTTTCAACCTCTCTCTCTTCAATCCAAATTCCTGTGTGTCTTTGCTTTGAAAAGTTTTTAACAGCATGAATGCCGGAAGGAGCAGTTAGGATCCATGGGGATACTGCTCTACCCCTTAGTTGGCAGAACTGCACAAATACTCTTGAACCAGTCCGTCTCTATGCATTTGTTGTCAGCTTAGCAGTGCAGTGTAAACTCCTCCTTCGAGAATGCCATGACTGAGGCCAAAAGCCATCAAAACTAGCAAGATTTAGTCATGTGTTGAAAACTTTTCCAAAATGAGGTGCCTGGCATTGCCATGACATCCAGGGAACTCTGGAGATTGTTGTCAAGTTTTGATTGCTACACTGGAGAAAAGGATCCATCAAAACTTCTAAATCCAGTCCATGGATGAACACACTATCAGAGTGAAGAGAAATCCTAATGGAAATGTTTCTATAATATTCTCTTGCCTCACAAATGACACAAATACACTTAAATGATGAATCCATCTGAACCAGAATAGAATCCTGGCTTTCAACTGTGTGACTTTGGTTTGAAAGCATGTAACTGCTATAGCTGCAGAATGGGAACCCTATAGAGGGCAATTTGGGTAGCAGCAGGCTACTACTTCATGACTCAGTACATAATGTCTGCTCCTCACTCTCAGCATAATCTACACATCCCTAAATTCATATATGTAGGGCTGTCCAAAGCTGCTTTTAGCTGTTCAAACAGAAGAAGGAAGTAAATGTTTTATGGAGGAAAAAGAAACACAGCCATCCAAACACAAACATGAGAATCATCGGCAGCTGCTACTCGTATCCAAGTATACATTTTTTTCCCCTGTCATGAAAAATGCCACTGGTGTGAATTCATTTAAGGTAGATTAAGGTAGACACTGTGGTCACAGAGCCATCTTCTGTGGCACACATGAAATGAGACATGTAGGATTTAACACAGGGACTGCAATGGACTGCCGCAGCCTTGAGTATATTAGCAAGGTGCACCTTCACAGCTGGTCCATCTGGCATGGACTCTTCTGCCTCGAGGACCATTGGGAATCAGAATAGTGAAGCAGTTCTTCCTCTGCTCATTTTGCAGTTGGCCCCAAAATGATGGTCTCCAGTGGCATTTCCTCCCCTGAGGGGGCCATCATCCCACCTAAATGGGCTCATCTGCCTATAGCAGTTGGCCCCTTTAAGAAGTCAGGTTATTTACTGCTGTCCAACACTCGGCATTGAAACTAAATGAGAATATGTGTTTACTAACTATTAAAATGTCATCAACAGGCAAGCTTTAAAGTTTGGTGTGGCTTGTTTGGACAATCCAAGGCTTGCAGAGCTTGGATTGTCCAAAACAAATCCTGACAAGACATTGAAGCTTCGTAATCTGTAGTTAAACTAACAATTGATAATACAAAGTGCATAGGTATACTATTTCAAGAGTTTGAGATAGCATCATCTCTGGGGATGGGCAGTCAATTGTTTTTCTCCATTGCTATAAACCAGTGTTTCCCAATCTTTGGTTTCAGGACTTCAATTCCCAGAAGGCTAAGTCAATTCCCCAAAGCACTGATCAGCCAATGTACTGATTTAGGCTTCTGGGAATTAAAGTCCCCTTGTGTGGCGTGGACCCCATGTTGGGAAACACTGCTGTAGACAAAGAAGTCTTCCCTTGTCTGTTACTGACACACACATTTTCCATTTTGGTTGAGAATGGAAGGATCCAAAAATATAGCAATTTCTGTATGAGAAAAGGAAGAGATTAAATTTAGTGGCACCCTGGGTATAAAACATCTGTCAACTGAAGCCAAATTCTTAAAAGTAATGGATCATGAAAGCCTGGTGGATCATGAAAAATTGAGTCTTCAAAATGGAGTGTAGTGCATGCCTTTCTGAGTGAAGATGAATCTTCTTGATCTGGTTGTAAATCATGTCCCAGCTGGCTATTTCCCATAGTCAGACAGGAAACAAAGATTTCTTCCATGTGCAAAATCCAAAATACAGTGCATTTACTAGATCACTAAAGTATCACAAACAGGTGAGCTTTCTCAGGTCCTGCAGGACTCCTCATCAGACTGGATGCTCCCAACACTGTTTGTTGTTTCTGCTAATAGAGATGTGATCAAGTGCAGGTAATTTTGCTTTTTAAAATTTCATTAGCCATGTCCTCTGAATAAGTCTCTCCCTTCCCCAGTGGCTCACTTTTTCAAGCTCCTATAGAACCTCCTCCCTCTGCTATTTGGTGTAGAATGTAAGTGGAGGAGGGAAAGTCATTCAGCTTATCCGTTCTAATTGTTATTCCTTTTGGCTAGAGATGAAATTCTCTTAAAAATTAAATTCTCATTTAGTCCTCCTCTCAGGCTAGAAATAACTGATAGAGATACTTAGCAGCTGAAAATGGGACCTAATTTTACCAGGGCTGACTCGTAAGTTAACCTGATGCCATTAAATATTAAAGGAAGAGAATGTGATAAGCCAACCCTTCCTCATATTAATGGAAGTAGAAACTGGACGTCTGTGGCCCTTTCTTTTTGTGTATTGTAGATGCAATGATAACTGGACTCAGGTCTGCAAAGCATGATAGAAAAATGGGAATGTTTCATGATTTTTGCTATCTGTACCCATTGTGCCCACTATCAGTGTCAGCTTGATTTCTTTCTTTGCTTGGGACTATAGATAGACCAAAACCTTCAAAGAACATCTGATAAAACAGGTACCTCCCAATACACTCCTATATACAGTATGTCTGTACAGAGGAAGCCCAATGAGTTTAAGTTGCCCCTGCTTGAAAGCCAGTCATATCCAACTCTAGGGTGTGGTGCTCATCTCCTTTTACAGTCAGATGTTTCCATAGTCATATGGCAGGCATGACTAAACACCGGAGTGCATGGAACATTGTTTACCTTCCCACCAAAGTGATACCTATTTATCTACTTGCAATTTCTTGCTTTCGAACTGCTAGGTTTGCAGGAGCTAGGACAGAGTTGGGAGTTCACGCCGTCATGCAGCACTCAGGTCTCAAGCTGCTGACCTTCCAGACATCAAGTTCAGCATCTTAACTACTAACAGGTCTTACTTTGAGATCTTTAGAGGAAGGGGAGAGTCTCCCAAATTTTCTCTGCTTGTCACTAGCAGCAGTTGCATAGTGCATCTTTCTTCTTTTTACCCTCTTGTGGTGGTGGTGGTTGTGGTTGTTTCTAGGGCATATGGCAGTAGGCTCAATTTTTTTTACAAATTTAGAAATTTTTGAGGTAATTATGTAAAATACTTTTCTATCTCTAGAATAATTAAATGAGAAAGATAAAAATTTCAGGATACTTCTTAGAAAAATGTCTTCTGAGAAACCTTGGCTCAGTTCATGGTTTCCAATTTTGCATAAACCTGCCAAATAAAAGTTCTCTCTCTTTTCTCTCTCTCTCTCTCTCTCTCTCTCTCTCTCTCTCTACATTTGGCTCTTCAGCAGGTATTAGACTACGATTCCTTTCCCTGTAAATTCTGTAGCAGGTATGATGGATGCCATATTAAACCCCACTCCAGGAAAACTATGACACCAGTGCTGTGACAAAATTTGTTCTCCACTTTCTCAAAAGTTGTATTTTGTTATAAATGAGGCTTCCATGTTTCTTTCACATTTTAGGGCTCTTTAGATTGCATTTTATTGCATTTGGTTTTATTTTTGGCCAAGCCACAACACTGCAAGTTTGCCATGGATGTTGTATTTGGGGGGGGCTTTCTCCATTTTCTTTACATCTCTACATATTCCTCTGTGGAGCTTCTCTGTCTGCCCCAATGTCCTGATCTGAAAACGTCCCTGTGGTCAGAATTTCATTTGACATCTTGAAAAACAAAACGAGCATGCCACTCCTAGCCACCTAGCAAATTAAGTGATTGCCATAAGAATTTTACCAACATTTATGCTCCTCTGAAATTTCTTTTCACAAGACTTCTCTTCTGCCAGATCAAATGGCCTAAATTCTCATGGCAGAAACATCCGGCATACCACTAGAGATGGTGAGCCTCCATTGTTTACCTAGTAAAGTACACACTGTGAAGTTGTTTTGTCTGTAAGATTAAGATGTTAAGTTTTAATAGGCTGAAGAGTGCAGAGTGTGCTAAAACAGTTGTTATGTGGATATTGATCCAATTACATGTCATGAAGCATCACTTTTCTGGTTCTGTGGAAGTTGCATAAGTATAATTCAAGGGAGAAATGTTTCCAAGAGATAAAAGAGATGAAGGCATTTACATTTTTCTATGACTCCTAAACCACCACTGAAAATGTCTTCGAGGACATTTGTAATGCTTTGTTGTTCACTCATGTATTCTATGAGACCAAAAATAAAGCAATGATAGGGAAAACCAGCTGGAAGAAGCTTTGAACTCTCTTCCATGAATTGAATTGAATCTCTCTCTCTTTTAAAGGCCCTTGTAACATACTAATAAGAGTTTTAAAAAATCTATGGCTGATACCACTGTTCTTGCCACCAAGTCCATATATCTGCCATCACTTCTAATATAACTTCTTCAGTTTAAGTCACATAAATGTTCTGCATTAAAATATAACATCAAGTGAACTTATTACGAGCAAAGTATACCTAATTGTATAAAGTAATGATCCCATTTTAGGTAGAGACATTATCTCTTTTGCTCTGCTAATTTAGGACTGTTACTCACTCAAAGTGGGTTAGACCTGCTCTTCTTATACCCCATATTAGCATAACAATGCAACAGACATACCACTCTCTCTTGCAGTGCTTGGTATTATCTCAGTGCTCACAAACTTTGTATTTCAACTATTTTGGCACATGAGAAGGTACCTTATGTTTAGATGACAATTGCCTGATGCCAACAACACTTTGGAGCTTCAAGCAAATGTCTTTTCAACATGCCTTGGAGATATCAAGAGAACTGTGCCTGAGACTTTCCACATACAAAAAATATGCTCTCCTGTTCAGCTGAAAAGCAGCCTTTGCTCAAGACCTATTCCATAGAACAGGAGTTTGGCAAATTATCTTGTACTATTTCACAATACAATATACTGATGTGCTAATGTTGCCTTTTCACATGAGCCTTATCTCTGCCATCTTTGTTTCCAACTTCTAGATCAGCACACAGGTGTGTTTATTTATAGCAGCAGCAGTAATCACATGTGAAACAGATTAATATGAATTGCACTTTGTAGCCAAATGTACATATGTGTATGTATTAGGTTGTCAGGTTTCAGGGTACCAACTTAAGTCTCATGTGCTTTCCAAGTCATTAGGCAGAGAGAGACGGATCACAGTGATTGGTCTCAGATGAAGAGAATGTTTGATCTTTATCTCTATGTGTATTAGCTTTAAAGCCTGGGCACCCATCTTTAACCATTTCCTGTTGGCATCAGTGCTCACTGATGTACAGTACTTTTGTTGTTGTTCAGTCGCACAGTCGATCCCGACCCTTTGCGACCCCATGGACTACTGTCCGCCAGGCACTCCTGTCCTCCACCATCCCCCTCAACTTGCTCAGCTCTATGCCCATTGTGTCCACAATACCATCTAGCCATCTCATTTTTGGCCACCCCCTTCTTCTTTTGCCCTCAACCTTTCTAAGCATCAAGGCTTTCTCAAGTGAGTCCTCTCTTCTCATTTGATGTCCAAAGTACCTTAGCTTCATCTTTACTATTTGCCCTTTCTAAGGAGCAGTCAGGGTTGATTTCTTCTAAGATAGAAGTATTTGTTCCCCTTGCTGTCCAGGGACTCTCAAAACTCTCCTCCAAAGCTGCTTATAATGTGTGAGTCATCCAAAGAATAATGAGGAAAGATTGGGAAACAGGAAGGGAACTATCAGCATCATAGCTCATTGTTGTTGCACAAGATCTGACAGCAGCACCTCAGAGCTGGAAAAATAATTCTGCACAGACTGTTGCTGCAGGCCATAGAAAAAACTCCCCATGTGATATGTTCTATAAGTATTTATTTTATTTATATTTGTTTATCGTCCTCCTCCCCAAAGGGACCCAGACCGATTTACAACAATTATAAAACCATTTAAAAGATTAATGATATATACTGTATGATATAAACACTACTGGAAACCACAGTAACTAGTACAAAAAATCGAGTTGCTTCATGGCAGATATAAGTCACCTCCTTATCTACAGAAGACCTACCATGTATACCTAAAAACACAAATAACTGTGGATCCTATATTTTACATTGAAGACAGTGGTCTCTACTGGCCATCTCTGGCAAGGAGCCATAGAAATGCATTCATTTCAGGGATTTTTTGTTGAATATTTTTAGGTCCACAGATAACTGAAACTGTGGTTACTGAACCCGCAGTTATGGAGGGGTCAACTTATACGTATCCAAATTCTGGCGGTATTTACATATATTCCGCAATTAGCTGACCCATAAGTAATTCCACACATCCATTATTGCCCATTTCACCCCACGACACAACAACGGGCTTGATCCTGGCCCCTGTCTCAGCTTTTGGTCCTGAAATCCTAAGGAGTTAGGATGTTGTTGTCCTTGATCCCTTGCACTTGTGTAGTGGTGAGAGGGTAAACTAGAAGAAAGATGTTGCCAGGTGAGCTAAGAAAAGTTATTTATTTGGACTACCACTTTCAGAGTTCCTCAGCCACCATGATCATATGGATCACAAGCATTCCTAGAAGGAACTACAAGTCTGTGTGTCTTCCAGCCTATTGATGAAGGCACATCAATAAGCTGGAACTTAGGCCAGGACTTAGATTTTTCACAAATCCGAAAAAGTGTGTCCCTTTATAATTAGTTATACAAAATGAAACAATTGTCAGACATTGTGTGATTTACTGGGAGAAAGAGACTTGAGTAGGAGAGAGTTTATTTTACTTGGTGTTACGCTGCTTTTTTTTTTAATAACCTGAATTCATTTATCTCCCTAAGCTGTTGTGTTCCTTGCAGATCACACACATACGTCATATAAATGTACATTTAATTGGTCCCCAGATTAGAAACATTGGAACTGTGCTGTAAAGCAAACACTTAGATCACACAGTAATAAAAGGGCCTTTGTAAGTGTGAAGTTTCACAGCAGTAGCAAGAGCAACCTAGAAATAATGGTTTGAAAAGAACTCTACATTATACAGGTCTCCCATTCAGGTGAACCTTTTTTTTTAAAAAGCAGCCAGAAGTAGGTCAACAATACTGAATATAGAACTGGAACAATCAACAAACCCTTTTAAAAAATACAAGGATCAGAATATTCTTTTTCTGCAACAGAGATAAGAACACTTCTTAAACTTGCAGCTGTATTTCAAAAGCTTACAGAGAATGTGTGGGTAAGGGATTTGACTACGATGAACAACAGTTGTATGAGTCTAATGGACAAATGCAACTAAAATGAATTTTGGAGAGTTGACTTTTGACTATTAATTAGTATAGAATAATTCTTCACTACAGCGCTTTTCACTTCACCCCAGATCATTTGGGAAAGGTCAACTTTTGGGCCGTTCTCCATCACAACACTATTTTGGGCAGAGATAGAGAACATTACTTTGTCCATTTTTGGTGCAGGATAGGATTGTCCTATTTTAGAAGCTCTGCTGGAGGAACAAGGTGGAATCATATTGCTATGCTTGCAACAGATAAGACTGCCAGAGATATTTCAGAATTATGCAACCATGTTCTGCCCAGAATTCAATTAGAATTCATGGGGATTTTATTCACTTGGTGTTCATCACAGTACAGTACTTTCATTACTTTGGGAGTAGCCTCCTCTGTTGCATAAAGGAACAACATTCTAACAAAAGTTCATCAAGATGTATCCAAAACCAACCCAATTTATTTTATTTTATTTTTTATTGTGACACATTCTGTAAAACCTCCATCAAAAACATACACAATAACTGTTTTTAACATGCCATTTTTGTGGTTCCTTTCCTCTTCTCTAGAACTACATTTAGGAGTTGAAGTTACTTGAGACTGGTGATCTGGTTGGGAAAATTTTTTTGATCTTACCCTTTAATGTTTCCTTCTCTAGAATAGGGAATTTAATCCCTATTCCTATGAATTGAGGATTGTCTTTAAGATTGCTCTCAGGATTAACATCTAGTTAAACTGTAGTTACTTTGATCCAGCTAAAGCAGACCATGTCATATCAGCTTCCACTTCTAAATTCTCCCATGGCAGCTGTCAATAAAGGAGGCTGAAACCCATGACAGATGAAGACTAGCTTCTGTGACACCTTTGAAGATGTATGAAAGTACATCCTATCACAAACTGAATACTTGGCAGCAGGCCCCCAGCAAAGAAGTGAGAGGTGGGTGAGATGATATTTTTTGTGGATAAACAAAATGAAAGATGGAGCTTGCTCTATCTATCATGTTCATTTGAAGTCCCATTAAAGCAGTCAGCTCATTTTAATCCATTTGAGATTGCTGATGCAGGTTAAGCTTTCTTGAGTCCTCTCATGGGGAGAAAGGTGCCCTGTAAACCTCTACCACTATCAACTGCTTCTTCCAAGTCTGTTAGGGCCAAAGAATAAAATTTCCATATTTATCTAAGACAAATGGCTAGTTCAGACAAAGAGGTTTATTCCAGTTGGGTGTTCTAGTTGTCTCTGGACCTGTCTGCACAAGGAGAACCTAGAGTGTGGGACCTAGAATAGGTGGAAGTAGCTACATGGAATAGGTGCATTTGAATAGCATGAAGTATGCTAAAACTTTGTGAATCAGTGGTTGAGGTGAGGGTCCAAGATTCATTTAAGTATACAGTCAAACCTCGCATAAGGAGTGCTTCGCTTAAAGAGTAACTCGCTTAAAGAGCAGAATTTTCTCTGAATGTTCGCTTCGCTTAACAAATAAAACCAACCAAAAACTCGCTTAACAAATAAATCAGGATTTGCAATCCCCCCCCCCACACACACACACAATTGGTCATTTACAATGGTGTTTCGTTTAAAGAGCAAACTCGCTTAAAGAGCAAACCTGTGGAACGCATTATGCTCTTTAAGCGAGGTACAACTGTACCTATGCTTCTATATTTTCTTCAGAGTGTAAGGGTGACTATTTTCTATAGGAGGATATATCATTTTAATGTTTTAATTATATTTTACAGTAACTATTTGTAATGCTGTCATTAGAAGGATACATTACTTTAAAAATACATTTTTTGAGAAAGTAGTATCATTAATATTAAATCAGCTTTTCCAAATCTATTGAAGACAATGATATGATGGAGATCAGGAGTCTTGACTACTTCAAGCAAATCAGTTCTCTGTGAACTGTACTATGTGATGATCTAATATGGGACAAAAACACAAATCTCTGCACCAAAGCTTGTAAAGATTACTTTTTTTACATTTTCTGGCATCTCCCATCCAGTGTGTTGGTGAGTATTGCTGTAAGTAGTAATGCAATCCCCAACCCAAGTTCTGGTCAGTAATAATAATAATAATAATAATAATAATAATAATAATAATAATAATAATAATAATAATAATAATAATAATAATAATAATAATAATAATAATAATAATAATAATAATGTGCTGTCAAGTCAGTTCTGACTTGTGGTGACTCTTGCCAGGGTTTTCTAGATAAGGAATACCTGGGACTGTGCAATTTGCTCATGACTGCACAGGGTGGATCTTCTCAAAGGAGGCAAAGTGGAGAGTTGAGCTCCTAAGTAGATACCTAAACCACTCAATTCAGCCACCTTAATTGTATACCATCAAGTCAATCTGAATTATGATTACTCTTTCTAAGATTTTCCAGGTAAAGAATACACAGAAGTGATTTACCATTTCCTTTCTTTTGGGGACAGTGGGACTCAGTCATACCCTGCTGAGCAAGGAACAGTTCTAGAACCTAATACAAACTAAGTGGAAAAGGTCTATACAAGCAAAACGTAAACTAAAAAATATTTCTCCTTTCTAGTGCTGTCGTCATTCTCCAAAAGGAACACTTATCCTGTGTTCCTCAGCTTTTGACCCAGCCACCAGACTCTGATTCATTCTTCTATCTTTAGCATAAAATAATTAGTGTCTACTTGATGTTTCAGACATGCAGCATGATTTACAGTCATTATCTCATTTATTCCCTCAACATTTCCTTGTCAGACAGAAGCACATGTGTTTGCTCTTCAGCTTGTTTTTGGTTTTCCATACCTTGCAGAAGATTTTGTGAAGGTTCAGCTTTTAAGAGTATGTTCAGACAGGGTATATAGTTTGCCAGATGGCCATTTTTCCCTTCCTCCACCACATGGGACTTCTTGGTGTGGTGGAAGTGGTGGTGGGCCACATGAAATAGTGCTGTGGGCTGTATCTGGCCCGTGGGCCGCAGGTTGAAAATCCCTGTCCTAAAAGATGCATGCAACTCTAGATATAAAATAACACATATTGCTAGGCAGATGCATTATAGTATCACTATGTCAGTTTATTTAACAATAAAAGGAAGGCATTGCTGTGTTGCCCTCTGGTGTTATGGCTGCTTCTGCCTCCCAATTTGTGATCAAACTTTACTGTCAGTTTTTCACTCTCCATTAGGTATAGCTATATTTGTGTGCCCCCTCCCTCACACACATAGTAAACTAGACACATATTGCTTGTCTGTCTGACCTGTCCATGTATCCCAGCCAGCCCCTTATCAAGATGTTGAGATGAATAAACTGTCTAAAAGGCATTGTGGTGAAGACAAAGGAAAAGGATCTTGTGTTTGATTTGTAGTGTGAATCACCATTTCGTGTGGCCCGCCACCACCTCCACCACACCAAAAAGTGCCATGTGGTAGAGGAAGGGGAAAATGGCCATCTGGCCCTTTAAGCTGTCTGAGGGAGCATGAGCTGGCCCCTGTCTTTAAAAGGTTGAAAACTCCTGATTTGTAGTGCAAATCCTGCTTGATTATATAGTCTTTTTTGTTGTTCAGTCGCACAATCGGCTCTGACCATTTGCGACCCCATGGACCACTGTCTGCCAGGCACCCCTGTCCTCCACCATCCCCCTCAACTCGCTCAGCTCTGTGCCCATTGTGTCCACAATACCATCTAGCCATCTCATTTTTGGCCGCCCCCTTCTTCTTTTGCCCTCAACCCTTCCAAGCATCAAGGCTTTCTCAAGCGAGTGTTCTCTTCTCATTTAATGTCCAAAGTACCTTAGCTTCATCTTTACTATTTACCCTTCTAAGGAGCAGTCAGGGTTGATTTCTTCCAAGATCGACCTATTTATTCTCCTTGCTGTCCAGGGGACTCTCAAAACTCTCCTCCAACACCACATCTCAAAGGCGTCTATTCTTCTGCGCTCAGCTTTCCTAATGGTCCAGCTCTCACAACCATACATTGCCACAGGGAATACCATTGCTTTGACTATACGAATTTTTGTTTGCTTTTCACTATGCTCCCCAGGTTTCTTATCACTTGTCTCCCAAGAATCAGTCGCCTTTTTATTTCATGGCTGCAATCACCATCAGCAGTGAGCTTTGATCCTAGGAAAGTAAAATCTGTCACTGCTTCTACTTCTTCCCCATCTATTTTCCAGGGACTGATAAAACCTGTTGCCATGATCTTTGTTTTCTTTATGTTGAGTCTCAAACCAGCTTTTGCACTCTCTTCTTTCAACCTAATCAGGAGCTTCTTTAGGTCCTCCTCACTTTCTGCCATGAGGGTGGTATCATCTGCATATCTCAAATTATTGATGTTTCTCCCAGCAATTTTGATCCCAAAGTGTGACTCCTCCATCCCTGCATTGCACATTATGTGCTCTGTGTATAAGTTGAATAAGCAGGTGACAAAATGCAGCCTTGTCTTACTCCTTTTCCTATTCCAAACCACTCCGTCATTCCATATTCTGTCCTAACTGTTGCTTCTTGATTCATGTACAGATTTCTCATGAGGCATATAAGGTGTTCTGGTATTCCCATATCTTTAATTACTTGCCACATTTTGTTGTGATCTACACAGTCAAAGGCCTTAGTGTAATCAATGAAACAGAAGTAGACTTGTTTCTGATATTCCTTTGTTTTTTCCATGATCCATCTTATGTTGGCAATGTATTTATTTATTTATTTATTTATTTATTTATTTATTTATTTATTTATTTATTTATTTATTGTTCATACTTGATATCCCGCCCCAATCGGGTAAACCCGACTCTGGGCGGCTTACATCCTGAATCATAATATAAAAGCCTTAAAAATTCATAAAATTCATAAAAAATTTAAAACATTCAACAATAAAAGCAAATAAACACATAATAACTGATACAAATATCAGATTGGGGGGGGGGATGGCTGCTCTTAAATTAGCCATCCTGGGTGGGAACCTACATTGCTGTGTCCCCACACTTGGCCCGCCAGCCATGTCTTCAAGCCCTTCCGAAAGGGCAGGAGCTCCGCCTGCAGGTGCAACTCTGTCGGGAGAAGGTTCCACAGGGCCGGGGCGAACACAGAAAAGGCTCTCTTCCTGGTGCTCGTGAGGCGAGCCTCCCTGGCCGATGGAGTAACAAGAGAGCCCCTCCGATCCGCCCTGGTGGGACGGGCAGACGTTCTTAGGGTGACGCGGTCTCTTAGGTATCCTGGCCCACTACCATGTAGAGCTTTAAAGGTAATAACCAGCACCTTGAATTGCACCCGGAGGCAAACTGGCAACCAGTGCAGCTCCCGGAGCAGTGGTGAAGCCCGAGCATAACGCCCGCACCCCATCACCACCCGGGCTGCCGCATTCTGGACCAGCTGAAGCCTCCGAATGGTCACCAAGGGCAGCCCCATGTAGAGCGCATTACAGTAATCAAGTCTGGAGGTGACCAAAGCATGTGTGACCATAAGCAAGGCGTCCCGGTCTAGGAGGGGGCGTAACTGGCGTATTACACGAAGTTGTGCAAAAGCCCTCCTGGCCACGGCTGCTTCTACTTCTAGTCCCCCTGCCTCTTCTGAACCCCATCTGCACTTCTGGTAATTCTCTCTCCACATGCTGTTGCAGTCTATCTTGTATTATTTTGAGCATCACCTTGCTAGCATGTGGGATAAGTACAATTGTTCGATAGTTTGAACATTCTTTGGCATTTCCCTTTTTGGGGATTGGAACGTATACTGATCTTTTCCAATCCTGTGGCCATTGTTGTGTTTTCCAAATCTGCAAATATACAGTCATACCTTGTGAGTTTCCTCCCTAAAAAAGCTCGTTATGAGCTTTTTTAGGGGAAAAACTCGCATAGTGAACTTTTTTCGTTATGTGAGCTTTCCCCATAGAAACACTCGTTATGCGAGTTTTCAGTGGGGAAAGTCCAACTCACATAGCGAATTTTTTTTCGTTATGTTAGTTTCCCCCCATAGAAACGCTCACTATGTGAGTGTTTCCATAGGGGAAGTCGGACTCGCATAGTGAAAATTTTCATTACGCGAGTCAGCTTGCTTTTTGAAAAGCCCAGTTGTTAAGCGAGTTTTTTGCTAAGCGAGTTGCTTGCTAAGCGAGGTTTAACTGTATCTGTATTCTGAAAATGTCAATTATGTTCTCGTATAATGTTTCTTCGAAATAGTTTTGATAAATGTGTTGATCTTAGAGCTAATGTTAAAATGTATCCTGATGCAGCTACTGTATGGAGAGCTTGGTGTTGATCCTTAATACTTTGTTTGTCTAAGTGATCAATCATGTAGTAATTTGCATAATCTCTTCTAAAATTTCTGGAGCTTTATGTTTGTGGTTTTGGTGGGAAGGTTTTGAAGGATGTTGTTATATTAAACATTTATGGTGAAGTTGTGATTCCGAAGCCTGCAATTTCTAGCTTGCTATTGTACAAGCAACAAATTACTCAGTACGACTCCATACCTGAACAACAGGTACCAGATATTTCCTACAATACAAAGACAAGGGCAGGTGACACCTTCATTGGACCATTGAAACACTGGACAAATAGCAAGCTTATGACCTAAACCAGTATTCATCAGGCTGTGAAGAAGAAAATGTATAAGAATCCAAAACATTTTTGGCTGCTATTTGTGCCACATCTTACTTCTTAAAAGTGAGTTCAAAAACATAGACTGGATTTCCCCTCCCATCTTCAAACAAAAGATCACTGTTTAATATGCATTTATTCCTCCCTACCACCCATTGCCTTTTTTTGAAATTCAGAGGAAAGGTAAGACATAAATATGGCAAGGCCCCATCAGAGAACTGGATATAAATTTTAGTCTACTCACTAGGTGATGTAATGAATTAAAATGGTGATTAGGTTACTTTTAAAAACAGTCAAAACAGGCTGAAGACTGTGAGAATGGAACTAAGAAAGATGAACATTGTATGCTGTGATTGTATTAGTTAATATCCCGGAAGAGGTGGGGTGAGAAATGAAAAATGTGTTTTATCATAGTAGAATGTGAAGAAACACCATGATTCTGATTATCATTATGTGTTGTGTGTGCTCCCACAGAGGAAGAGCATGCTTGTGAGTAATCAGTGGGAAGATGTAGTAAAATGTACTACCTGGCTAGGCTATGCCAAGAAATATAGCTAGATATGCATATGCCTTTCTTGTTTTATTCTGGGGAAAGTAAAGTAAAAAATTTCCTTTTTTCTATTTTGTACCTGATCCTGAACTTTTTTATTTCTATTTTTTATCTAAATGCACCTGATTAAACAAGAAGACATGTGCTTATTACATTGAGCGTAAGCTGGTCAGAGACCTCCAGTTCCTTTATTTTCCTTATTGGCAATGCTACATTTTGCTAATTTACACTGCATATCCTATCTGATCTGGCTGGTTCGTAAGCATAAACAGTCAGTGATTGAAACCTATCATAGATTTCTTGAGCCTGGAACAGGGCCACAGGTACTCTAAAGCAGCCCAAAAGTGGTGTGGTCTTCCTGAATGGGCGCAGGTCTCTTGAAGTTGGAAGGAGTCTAAGGAGTCTTATAATAGTGGGAAAACATGAGTGTATTATCCCTTACAGATGAAGCCAACTAAAGTGAGATTAAAGCCAAATTCATAGTATTATCTAGTGGTTGGATTATCTTCTTCGGCCACATAGGAACTCTGAGTTTCAAATTATGGGGGTGTGAGTAAATGAAGATTAAATGGTGGTTCTTTTGTTTGAGGAACTGGTGGGGGAATCAAGCCAACAGCTATCAGGATGGGGTTTGAACCACGCCTCCAATAGCATTTGCAGTCTATGTTTTTGAACTCATCATTAAGAAGCAGGTCTGGCACAAACATGTGCTAAGCTTGATGAAGACTAGTTTAGGTCAAAAACTAGCTACTTCTTTCATTTTTAGTGTTCCCATAAAGGTGTCATTTTCCTTACCATTGTATGGTTTTGTTTGTGGTTGGATTTCTGGCTTGCTTTTCCTGCATATATTCAAATATATTCAAATCTCTCTATTGCTCACACTCATGAAACACAGCATTGTATGAGCAGAACAGGGAATAGGAATGTGGTCACTGATTTTAACTAAGCAAGTTTAAAGTGTAGAGCCACAGTCCAAGACACAAAGCCAGTAGACTTGAGAACAGCTCTTAATTTAATGTACAATTTTCTTCAAAGTATATAGCTATTTTATTGATCTCAGTCCCAAATTATCTGAATGTTAATCTTCTAACTTCTGCTTTTTTGTACTTATTGTTGCTATTTTTTTACTGGAACATATTTATTTCTGTAATGTGTTGTAGAAAGATAAAAGGAAGACACAAAGCAATTGGAACAAATAGAATGGAGGAGAGGAAACCTTGTGCATTATTAACAGGAAGAAGTAAGAACAGAGACTACATCATACCAACATGAGTACCGCCATATGAGAATATAAATGCAAACTCAATGGTCGCAAAGTTTAAAAGGGCAAGTCAATAAAGTAATTGCTTGAAGGAATTCGTGTGTCAGGAAAATAAATCAATGGTAATAAACAAGATTAGGAGTATGCTTCAAAAAGCTAAAAGGCTAAGCATCCATGTGAGAGGAAACATCTTCTCTTAAATACACAGCACTTTGCTGATACTGGTACTCAGAAAAGGAGAGAGAAAATAAGTAGCTTCATATTGACTCAGTATTATGATCCTATCCGATTTTCTTAAAGCTCATGTAATAAATAGAAGTTTCTGATTCACCATACCTGCCTAGAAAAATCCTTAAAATATTAAATTTTCTCATATCTTGGAAGACAAATTTTATAAGGAAAGTAAAAACAAATGTCGCCAAACTTTGAAGTTAATTTCAGAATCCTAAGAATCTGATTCATGATCTTGAACCAGCATCCAGTATTACTTCCATCTCTCTGCATCTATAATGAACAGAAGACACAAACTTTATAGTATGATCTGAATAATTGTGAATGGTTCTAGACACTGTAATTTAAGAGAGACAGCAGAAGTAGGCATGGGGAAGTTCCACCTAAATCCTAGTGAATGGAATCTGGTTCACTGCTGAATAATGGCTGTGACACATGAGATAACAATGTACATGCGATTTGCCACCCATCCACCCAAGGTGGGCGACCATCCCAGGGGCTACTGGTGTCATGGGGAGGAGCCAGGTGCACTATAAAATGGGGTGAAGCCCTGGCTGGTGGGGCATGTGTGGGGTGCGGGCCAGATGGTCAGCTTGGCCAGGTGGCTCATTTGAATACCCCACCTCTCTCCTTGTTTTTTTTTTACTTTTTTACTTTTTAATCTTTTAACTTTTAATTTTTATTGTAAGTAATGTGTTTTTAATTGCTTTTGTAAGCTGCCCTGAGTCCTTGGATAAGGGCAGGGTATTAATGTAATAAAATAAAATAAAATTAAAAATTAAAGTGTGGCTCCTTCCCGCCTTGCCCTTTCTTTTTTCTACACAAGCACTGTTGAAAAGCATCCCTCCCTCCTCTTTTTCTAAGTATGATTTATTAATGGTCGCTTCAGGATGAGAGGGAATTTTTTCATCATCACTAATTAGGCAGTGTGGTGATGTTTTTTGCCCTCTCCATACTTTTGCGGGGGAGACTGAGGTAATGATTGTAAACCACCAGTGTGGGCAGTAGTGTGGTAAATGGTGATCAAAATTATGCTTGATGATGGGTGATGGGGTTTCATTCATCACCCAGAAAGGCTTAGGTGCTGGAGGCATCTACTGGTTGGCAAAGGAACACTCAATTACAAATTGGGATACCAGGCTGGTGAACCTGATATCAAGTAATGATGTAATAAGGAAGGTAGGAAGTGGTCACCCCTCTCTACATTGCAGTAATCAGTTATGACGATATGGGTAGGCATATCCATAAATAGCTGACCATTTACCCACTACAATGCCCCACTGCAGGTTGTGTTAATACTGTATTTTAATCTGTTATGTTCAATAAAGTTACCTATGTTTTCACCAAAGAATGGTCATCTGTCTGGTCCTTGAGAGGACTGGGTGGGAATGTAGTTATGCCATCTGCATAACTACATAACTAATTTTGCTGGGCATTGATCCCAGGCAATGCAGATTGTGATACTAAAATGTGCAATTAGTCATGCAACCAGTTATGCAGTGCATCAGTGGAAGTGTTGTCCATGAAGCACTTCTGCTTTGGCATTATTACATCTCACTAGACAAGGAACATTAATGGAGGATATAGATGAGGAACTCACTCTCCCCTACATCACTTGGAGGACCCTGAATAGGCTGAGGTTTGGAGTCCCTAAATCCAAGACCAACATGCTCAAGTGGGGGCTGCTGGCAGACAACAGCATGCTGTGTGAATGTGGAAAGATACAGAATCCGGCTCATTTACTGGACTGCCAATTACTGGCAGAAACATGTACCAATTAGGATTTATGTGTGACCAATGATGAAGCCAAGAAAGTAGCTTCATTTTGGCAGTCCAGGGTTTGATTGGGACATGAAAAAAGAATTGTTGCAGCTACCGCAGGAATAATGTCAAATTATTCTCAGAGAGCTACACAAGAAGATTCCAGCTGATGAATCACAGAAGCACAGAGTTTTGAGGAAGAAAAGTAGCCAGAAGAAAAGTTCCCATTGACTGTAACAACCTTTCCCATGCATTGCAGAACTTGGAGATAGCACTCTATTTTAGGCTAACGGCAATATGGCAATATTGCAATCATATTACAGTATCTTAAAAAGTAATGCAAAAATTATTAATATTGCTTTTGTTCATCTCAATGACAGTTCTTGCATTTACACTTTGGCTACTACCTTTACTAACTATCTCTTTCCTTTTCAGAAATAACTAGCAGGATTCATACAGTGCTCTGGATAGACTCCTATAATTTTTCCTTTCAGTGTTTGCTATCACCAGGACCTTTTATTCGGCTCCACAATCTCATACACACAAAACAATGGGATACATTCATTTAAAGTCATTGGACTCGTCAATTTTTTTTTCTAATGACTAGTGAATGACCAGTAGATGTTGACAGAAACTTAAGACTAACTTGTGGTAATAGAAAAGTAAAATGTTAATATAGATTCTCTTCAAGTTCTGTCTTGAAGTGTTTTGTCTAGATGTCCAAAGAGGAGATTTGCTGATGCATAAGACTAAATTTTAATTTGTTGTGATGTTCGAAAGCAAGAAATTGCAAGTAGATACATAGGGACCACTTCGGTAGGAAGGTAACAGTGTTCCATGCGCTCCGGCGTCTAGTCATGCCTGCCACATGACCATGGAAATGTCTGCAGAAGCAGACAGCGCTGGCTCTTCAGCTTTGAAGCAGAGATGAGCACTGACCCCTAGAGTTGGATACCTTTACTTTACTCAAATACAACTAAGGTGTAATTTATCAGAGTGTTCTATCCAGAAATAGGTGGAGAAGTGGGGAGAGATTAAACAGATGATAATGAAAGTGACAATAAAACTAAAATATATAAACCGGTTTAAAAAACCAACAACCCAGCAACACTGAACCAGCTACTAAAATAAAACAAATTTTAAAAACCAAATTCAAGAACCCAGAGCAAGTGGAGTACTTAGGACTTAGAAGAATCAATGATATGATAAAAAAATACTGTCACTTTGTTATATGACATTTTTTGACAACAAATGAATTCCTGTGGTTCTCTTTGGTTTTTTCTCTTTCACATTTCTAGGATCGGAAGAAGAGATCCTATTAAGAATATTTTCTGGCAACCAATAAAGAGAATTTCCAATGTGATAAAATGGCCAGTCTATCATTTGCAATTCTGCCAGTAAGTGTGCCATCAGAAATTATTTGGTAAGTATAACTTAAAATTTGCATCTATCTGTAGGTTTTAAAAATAACACGATATTTATGCTGCAGAATACATCTGCTTCTTGCTGCCTGGAGCACTTTTTAATACTCCCTGTCTTACTAGCCCCCTGTGGAAGGCACTGAAGTTACCAAAGCAAAGAGATGTTTGTTCTAATCAACATATGTGCAGTCTTTAAACAAGGAAAATGAAGCCAAGGATGGAAGGAGTCTGGGAATTATAATCATGAGGATGACCCTTTAAATTAGGATCCTATCGCTCAATGAGTGGTATTGAAGGAACTGATCTTAATAAGCACTGCACCTTTCTGTTTTTCTTTTTGGTAATTAGTCAACAAATAAACTGCTTTGGCAAGTTGTATGTAATGCAATACTGGGTAGGCATTAGGCATATTCCTGCATAAACTTTGACAAAAATCCTTCTGCTTAGCACAGTAAATTGCATTAGAATAAGCCCATTGTATCAATGGGAATTTGATGAGTTAAGCATCCATAAGTTCAATTGATTCAAATGGGTGTATTATTGTGACTTACTTTGACATATTAAAACACAGTTAGAGTAGGACCATACAAATCAATGGAATTTATGGAGGAAATGACTCCCTAGTCCCCATTAATTCAATTGGCCTACTCTAGAGTGAAATACTACACACCAAGCAACAGGATGTGGGCCATTGTCTCACTTGCTCATTTTTTAAATGTAAGCTGATAGAAAATAAAGTCTTTACGACTCAACATAATTGAGTATTAAAGAATATTTTGCGTATCTATTATGTATAGCTGAACTGTGTTAACATTTGGTAATCCTTTTTAAGTAGGCATACCAGAAATGGAAGGAAGTCAGCTCCGGCCATGACATTTTTCACTTACAGCACTCTCTTCATGTGGGGAATGACAGTCTGGAAAAACTACCTGCTGTGTGCATGGAGGTTTTCCACCAAGATGGGAAACTTAAAAAGTCAAGGTTCACAATCGTGCTGCAGAACGTTCATATACCCCACCCTGCTGGCTTATATAATATAGGCCTCTCTGTCTTTTAGTCGCTCTTTTAACCTTAATTTTTAAATAATTGATGGGGAGGGGGAGGGTAATTTTTAAAATTCTATTAAGGGTTTATAAGGGTCTTTAATGTTTTATTATTTTAGTGATTTTATCGTTGTTGCTATGCCGTCCAGAGTCGCTCATTCGATTTGGGTGGCAGTATATAAAGTTGAATAAATAAACAAACAAACAAACAGAAGAGACTGTTCTCCCCAGACTGCTATTCTCTGCATGTGGTCAGTGATGACAGAGTGGCCCAAAGCTGTATACTCCCCTCCTTGTGTATTTACTTAAAGTAGATAGATTCACTCAAATCAGAATACTACTTCTTAGATCTCGTGGTGGATAAGCAAATGATATTGCTACATTTTTAAAAGGTTGGAGAAAATTCCTGGCTTATCACCTACTGCAGTCCTTGATGTCAAGAATCATAACATTTTTGGAGACAAAAAAGCTGACATCAAGAACCAAATGTTCTCATTCATAGCCCTTTCTCTCTGGAATATGCTTCCCAAAGAGGTTTTGTCAGGCACCATCCCTTTTAATTTTTATGAATAATAATAATAATAATAATAATAATAATAATAATAATAATAATAATAATAATAATAATAATAATAATAATAATAATAATAATAATAATAATAATAATAATAATAATAATAATAATAATAATAATAATAATAATAATAATAATAATACAGAAATGTATTAAACTGCCTTCTACTAGTGGTGAATATTGAGCTGGGATGCACACACTGGGTTTAATTTATTTATTTTTATTTAAGGTAGGTTCATTGGGTCCCCCCCCCTTCAAATTGCCATACTGCAATTCAATTTACTAAGAAAACGACTTCAATGAAGGTCTGAAACTAACTAGACTACCACCTTAGGTTTAATTTGTGGCTTCAAATGCCATTTTACTTGTCTGGAGACATGCAAATAGGACAATAGATTACTGTTTTGTGAAAGGAAGAAGACAAATGGATATTTATTTGCATACACAATTCATGTATACTCAAGATATTAAACTGAATGATTCATTGAGGCATACAATGGAACTTGTGAGTTAATGGATTGGATTTGTCTCACTCAGAAGAAGGGAAGATATTGTATACAAGCCAAGCTTGCCTCTTAAGAGGAATGCTGATTGAAACTGCTGTCTGACTTGCCATTCTTTAATGTCATATCAGGAAGAGATGTGTACTTTAATCCAGTTCTTCCATGACAAACTGCTGGAGATTTTGGTATTCTTTTAGTGTGTATAGTGGCAGTGATATCTTTGCAAGGTAAACTTCTTGCTTCCCAGAACTTAGCCTTGAATTTTTCTATTATTTATTTATTTTTATTTATTTAAATTTGTTTATCACTCTCCTCCCCGAAGGGACCCAGGGTGATTCACAACACATCAGCATATCAACAACAATTTAAAACCAGTTCAAAAATTAAAAGTTTTAAAAGTTTTAAAAGAAGCTTTAAAACTTAACATTAAAAACTAGGCATTGTAGCTAGGAGGCACTGGGGGTCAAACCATTCAGCCAGCTGGGGAAATTGATCCATCCATTCCCCAGACCTGACCTGCCAGCCAGGTTTTCACTCCTTTCCTGAAGGACAGCAGTTCCGTCTGCAGGCGTAGTTCTATTGGGAGGAGGTTCCATAGGGCTGGAGTGGACACAGAAAAGGCCCTCCTTCTAGTGCCAGAGGAGTGCATCTCTCTGGCTGATGGCACAACCAGGGAGCCTCTCCGGTCTGCTCTGGTGGGACGGACAGATGTCCTTAGGATGATGTGGTCTCTTAAGTATCCTTTACTAATTAATTTTGAACTCTCTGGAGCACTGTCAAGCTCAAAGTAGACTGAGGCGTGGAGTTAATATTGCGCCAATCAGAAACAAATACTCATAATCACAACTGACCCTGTCTTGGGCTCGCCTACCCAAGAGTGGAAGATTAGTATACTTGTGTGGCTATAGAAGGAAGCAGCTGATCGTTGATGTATGGACAACAAGATTCTGAATCACTTGGTCCTCCCCTAGCCAGTGGGAAAGTAGATCTAAACCTCTTTGCTATTTAAGAATTCTATTTAAAATGTCTGAGCCAAGCACCAACAGGGAAAGGTCCACCTCCATAACCTTCCAAACCTTCTAACTGGAAGTGCATCCAGTCATTTGAGGGTAAGCATCTCTCCATCAGGAGTCACTGAATCATTCAGTCATCTTTGATGAAGAAAGCATCACGATGTTTGCTAGGCCCCAGAGACAGTGACTGGAATGAAGTAAGGACAGCACAATAAATCATACAGAGTCATGACAAGTTAACTTCTCTAGGAGTGGGGACTTGAAGCACATGAATGCTTTTCATGATTTATTTAATTTACTTCTCCCAGCACCCATGTGTACCCTCACACAGAAGCCAGGATATATCTACTTAGATCATATAAGAGATTACCAAGGTCAGAGTATTAGCAATAGTCACAGGGGCAGCCATTCTTGGCATGCAGCTTGAGGGGTTTCTCTGTTTTATTTCTTAAATCAAACATGAGGTGTGGAGGAAGTCTTCCTACATTTCTAGTCTTGTCCATCTTAGCTGTTTTACTCTTAAATGCTCAGCTTCATCAGCCTGATGGGTCACTGAGTAATAGCTGCCTTTGTGGGGTTAGGTGAGCATTTGTCTGTGCAACATTGGCTCATTGCTCCTCTTGCAGGTATTTCTGAGGGACATGTCAGCAATTAAGCTCACCCCCCCCCCCCAAATATCTAAACCTAAGCTTGATTAAAAGAGTAAAGCTGTTGGCAATTGGTTTGTGGATGATATATTTTATGGGGCTGAGACGAAGAAAGAAAGAAAGAAAGAAACAGATGGACGGACGGACAGACGGATGGAGTTTTGTGAGGGTTTTGAAACCAACATGGCTCAGGGGACAGGCCACAACATTTTGTCCAGTCATTTTATTAATGTTCATTATTGATTTCATTTTCTTTGGATTGTCCTGTTTGATACCATTGCTTTGTGAGTTGCCTATTTCATTGTTGTAACCTAACCAGAGTGGTCAATCAATCAATTCATCAATGGCTTTGTAATCTCCTGTACAGTTCAGAGAGTGGTTGTTTTACCTGACTATGTATGGCCAGCAGCAAGTACACAATCTGACTATGCAGAAATATCAGCAGACTGAACTGATGTCTCTGTTTGGGATGGGATGGGGTGATATACAGTATATTGCTTTAGTTCACAATATGGTGTTAAGTCTAAAAAAGGCTTGTCATGACCATTGAAACCACACCATATCTATGTCAGGGATATAGATTCTCCACTTAGCTTTAAGTGATTGGCACAGTAATGGAGCTTGGAAAGATATGTTCATAAAAATAATAATTCATTCCTAATTCATTATAGCATTTCAGAAATAATTCACAGATATTCACAGATATTATACTCACAACATTAAAAAAAATCCTTGTGACATTTTTTCCCTGCATTACTCATTACTTTGTCATCACTTATCATTCCTTTTAATGATTAGATGTGGCAAAAATGATTAGAATGGCATTAAAGTGTGGGGGGTTTTTCTGTTTCAATTGCTCTAAAACTGCCTTACAGTGCCATTTAACATTAACGGTTAAAAAGAACTATTAAAAGTTGCTCATAAAACTGAATAAAGTAACTTCTTTGACCCTTAAATTGTGTTTGAGTAACTTCCTTTTGCCCTCATTACTATAAAAATCATGTAAGTGATTACAGTTAACTACAGTATGTTGTTTATTAGTCATGGGTTGAAGTTACAACTAAAGTTACAACTAAAATAGCTCATTGAATTAATGCAGACTCACCAAATTGCCACTTGTTCAAGGTCAACTCTAGGTGCAACTTACTATTAGATTTCAACCACTGTTTCTAAGTTTTAGACCCAGGTGTTCTTGGACTTCAGTTACCAGAAGCCCAAGTAAGTATACCTGCTGATCAGGACTTCTGGGAATTGAAGTCCAAGAATATCTGGGGCGCCAAGATTGGCCACCCCTACTCTAAGCATTCACATTTTTCTTGCTTGATTTTGAGCTCACCACTGATCCAAGTTGTTTGTTTTGACTTTTCTTATTTGTAAATGCTCATCTACCACCATGTAGGTTGTTTCTGCAAACATCTCTAATCTTCATTTTAAATATTATACTAACCAAACTCCCTGCGCTCCATTGTATCTGTATTATTATTTCATGAGATGTATTTGGCATAGACACTAACTCTTTAATCTCAGCAGATGAAAGTATAGGGTGCACAAATTTGCTCTTAGAAGGGTGCAACCCCATCCATTTGATATTTGCAGTTGGCATAACTGCAAACCCTGCCTCTAGCAGTTCCTCTCCCCAGCAGAGGGAAACATAAAAGAGGGGAGCTCCATGAAGAACCATTACAGCTAGTGTACACTCAGAACTAGGCATTCCTCTCAGCTCCTCCGTCATCCTTCTGCTCATGCCAATTTCACCTGCCAAAACCTAATCAACATCTGTTCAAAGCCCCAAGTAACAGAGTTACTAGTTATGGTCCTGATTTGGCCAAGAGATTATTATAAATGATGAAAAGTAATCCCATGGATTTCAGAGCAAAAGGTATATGGCAAATTTAATGCCTGATAACCCATGACAAGTGTTGTTCCTGGTTTCAAGTTTTGGACCTGAAATTTTAAAGAATTGGAAGCGGCCAACCTGGCCAACTCAACAATAATGCTGCCTTCAACTCTGGTGCCATGTATATTAAGATACCCACTAGGAACAAAATGTAAGTGTGGATAAGGAGTTGAATAATTTTGACTCTCAATGAGAAGGATTGGCAAAGCAAGTTTTAGGTAAAGGTAAAGGTCACCCTTCTTGAAGGCCAGTTGTATCTCACTCTAGGGTTCAGGGCTCATCTCTGTTTATAGCCAAAGAGTCAGTGCTGTCTATATCTGTAGACATTTCCATGGACAAGTGTCAGGCATGACTAGATACACATTACACTATTTATCTTCTCACTGAAGTGCCACCTATTTATCTACTTAGTTCCATCCAGTTGCTAGCAACATTATTCAGCTCTTTGCATGAACCCTTAGCTGTTGTAGCCCTTGCAGATGTACCTAGTAGCTGTTAAGAAATATCAGGTAATAGTTAGCATAGCTTTTGGATTTCATGTGCCAAGCCAGCCATCAAGTGATAGGTTCATCCACTAAATGACATTTTTTTCTTGCAAGCCATATTTTATTCATCCTTGCCAAAGGAAAGCCTGTGGGCATTCTGTGGATGCCTCTGAGAGATCACAGGAATAAGCACCAAATCAAATAATCTGTCACCAAAAGAAAAAAATTGATCACAATTTGAAAAAGAAAAGAAAAGAAACACCCTATGATGATCTGGTTTGATTCCTGCCAAAATTATATTAATCCTTAAGTTGTTCCTTTTCTTCCTACATCCTGCCCTCGCCGCCCCGCTGCCCATGTATTGCGACAAGAACAAAAGAGTCTATGAATTCATTCGGGGTCTTCCTTCCACAAGTCAAAAAGCACAGTTTTAAAAATATATATATGCCATGTGTGTTTTTTGTGTGCTCACTAATAAGACTTTTATGAAGAGGATTAATAATAATAATAATAATAATAATAATAATAATAATAATAATAATAATAATAATAATAATAATAATAATAATAATAATAATAATAATAATAATACTTTCATGTCAGAAATTATTCTGGGTTGAAAGGATTTTTTGCTGGAGAACCTCCACTCAGGGGACACCCAAGTGAGGCTCCTTTCATGTCCCCAAGATCTTTTCCCACCAAAGTGATCCCTATTTATCTACCTGCAATTTCTTACTTTCAAACTGCTAGGTTGGCAGAAGCTTGGACATAGATGGGTGCTCAAACCACCATGCAATACCCAGGTCTCAAACTGCCCACTTGCTGGCCTTCCAGCTAACAAGGCGAGCTTCTTAACCGCTGAGCCACTGCAGAGCCCAGAGGATCGATGAGACAGTATCAACAGCTATTTCCCTCTCTGAGCTGTTCAGATGAGTATCTAACTCCCATAACTGCAAGCTTGTGTTTAAGAAATGTGGCCTTAAACCACTAGTAACATCGCAAAAGCAATATGAATACTCTTGATGAGCTTCAGGGAAGGACAGAAACCCTCAGTTTCTCCCTACCTCTCCCTTACTCTTCTTTCACATACAGTTGTACCTCGCTTAAAGAGCATAATGTGTTCCACAGGATTGCTCTTTAAGCAAGTTTGCTCTTTAAGCGAAACACCATTGTAAGTGACCAATGGGGGGGGGATTGCGAACCCCGATTTATTTGTTAAGCAAGTTTTTGATTGGTTTTATTTGTTAAGCGAAGCGAACATTCAGAGAAAATTCTGCTCTTTAAGCAAGTTACTCCTTAAGCGAGACGCTCTTTATGCGAGGTTTGACTGTATTCTCATTTATATTCATGCACCCGTGCATTTGACTGAAAAAAAATGGTGAATTAGTGGTGTGGTCACAAAAACCTAGGTTCCCACCTTGAAGTCAGCAAGATCTTTGCATGTTCATTGGGAAATTCTGCAGAGATACATGTGAGCACGTTTAGCGAAATATGCACTAGGGCTCCTGTGATAGAGATGTCAGGTAAAGGCTGCATTATGAAAATATTGCAAGCTAAACATCCTTCAAGTGTCTTTATGGTCTCACCAAAAGTAAAAAGACTAGGCAAGAAGGCGGTGTGGGTTGGTGTGTCTTAAAGGCATGCCCATTCCTTACCATACTTACACCCCTTCAAATTTTCAGATACAGTAAAACCTCGGATAACGCTAAAACTTGGTTCCATAAGTCTTAGTGTTATCCGATTTTTAATGTTATCTGATGCATGCATTAGATAACAGTAAAATCCTATGGGATGCATTGGATAATGTCAAAACTCCATAGAGATACATTGTAACCGGCATAGGCTTTAGCGAACGTTATCCAATGCATCCCATAGGATTTTAATGTAATGCAATGTAATTTTTTTCAGATTGCTTAGTTATGTGGTTTTAGCGTTATCTGATGCAAACGTTATCCAATGTACTACTATATAATGACTGAACAGGCTATGTATGCACACAAACAAATAGTCCATCTACAATATCAACAGAAAATGTCTCTCTTTTTTACAAGCAAAGATAATATTTAGCACTTTCTTCTTCTTTCTCAAGCAGAATTTTCATCCTTCTTGTAAAGACTGCTGACACATACATATAGATCAGATTATGGAGAAAAGACTGGATAAACACTGCATAAATTGCAGTCCAGCACAGAATGAAGAGTGTTTAGCCCACTGTGATCAAGAAGCTTAAACATGCTTGACATTTTGTTAGATCACAGCCAAACACTGAAATTGCACCATTGTGTTTATGCCAATAAATAAAGGTCTCTTTTTCCCCCAGAAATAGAAGAGGGCTGTGTGTTATAGAATGATTAATATCTGTTTTCTACAAAGCGGTATAGTGAGTGTTACCTTCTGCTAAAAATATTAGTCTGCGAGAATTGGAGTAACTATAAACATGATCCAACTGAAGTTAAGTATCTTTTATTAATTTTAGGCAATGAATTAAATATGTACTTAATACTCCCAGTGAAACTAGTGTGGTTTACAATAGGTTCTTGAATATGCTTGACCATGCTGCTGCTGCTGCTGCTGTTGTTCAGTCACACAGTTGATTCCGACCTTTGGAACCTCATGGACCCGTGCACACCAGGCACCCCTATTCTCCACCATCCTTCTCAACCCACCCAAATCTGTGCCCATTGTATCTACAATACCATCTAGCCATCTCATTTTCTGCTGCCCCCTTCTCCTTTTGCCCTCAACCTTTCCCAACATCAAAGTGAATCCTCTCTTCTCATTTGATGTCCATAGTACTTTAGCTTCATCTTCACTATTTGACCTTCCAAGGAGCAGTCAGAGTTGATTTCTTCTAAGATTGGCCTGTTTGTTGTTCTCACTGTCCAGGGTACCCTAAAAACTCTCCTCCAACAACACATTTCAAAGGTGTCTATTCTTCTGGATCTTGGATAACCATGCTGTAAACAAGGGTAAAGGTAAAAGTAAAGGTTGAAAGCCAGTCGTATCTGAATCTAGGGTTTGGTCTTCATAACTGTTTACAGACCAAGAGCCAATGCTGTCTGTGTCTGCAGTTGTACCCATGTGGCAGGCATGACTAGATACTGGAGTGCATGGAATGCTATTTAACTTTCCCACTCAAGTGGTACCAATTTATCTACTGCAAATTCTTGCTTTCAAACTACTAGGTTAGCAGGAGCTGGGACAAAGACGGGACCCCAACTCCATCATGCAGCACTCAGGTCTCAAGCTGCTGACCTGTCAACCTTCCAATTGTCAAGTTCAGCATCTTAACCACTAAGCCACTGCAGTCCCCTATGGTGTAAGTACCTAGGGGTAAATAGGTTGAGATGTCCTTATGTACGGTTGCCTGCTTTTGGAGTACTAGTACCCCGTATAACGTGATGACTTGTTTCCATGAATCATCATGTTATACGATTTTTAACGTTGTTCGATACATTGATAGAACAACGCTTAAAAAAAACCCCTGACGTCTGGGACAAACCACGCCAAGGCAAGGTTCGGCATTCCCCCCCCCGTAGGCACGCGATCGCGTGTCGTTCGGGGTTAGGGCAAGGTACGGGAAAGACCCCTGTCTCCTGTCCTAACCCCGAACGACACGCGCGTGCACGCCCGAAGTTGCAAAAGTGTAAGGATCTTTACCCTTTTGCAACCTCGGGCAGCTTGGAGGCTTCCGCGGCATGGCGGGGGTGACAGGAGGATGCGGTAAGGTCTCTCACATCCTCCTGTCACCGCCGCCGCTCCGCGCGCTCACGCCTGAAGTTGCAAAAGTGTAAGGATCTTTACCCTTTTGCAACCTCGGGCAGCTTGGAGGCTTCAGCGGCATGGCGGGGGTGACAGGAGGATGCGGTAAGGTCTCTCGCATCCTCCTGTCACCGCCGCCGCTCCGCGCGCTCACGCCCGAAGTTGCAAAAGTGTAAGGATCTTTACTCTTTTGCAACCTCGGGCAGCTTGGAGGCTTCCGCGGCATGGCGGGGGTGACAGGAGGATGTGAGGAACCTTCGAGCATGCACACACATGTCGTTCGGGGTTAGGGCAGGAGACGGGGGGCTTTCCTGTCTCCTGCCCTAACCCTGAACAACACCGCAACTCGAAGTTTCGAAAAGGTAAGGATCCCCATAACCTTTCCAAACATCGTGGGGGCGGGCGCTGGGGGGGTTGCTTGGTTTGGGTAGATGTTCTACCCAATCCAACTCCCCCCCCCGCACATGCTTGTTCCGTATAACGTTAAAATCGTGTTATTTGAAACAAGATTTTTCCGAAAAATCTTGTAACGTTATACGGTTTTAGCACTATATGATACTCGCGTTATATGGGGTATTACTGTATATTGATTTTGTGTTGCCTTGCTTTGCTTCCCCACCCACACCTTTTCCTCTTTTTTTCTAATTTTAATTTTTAAGTTTTCTTCAGGGTTTTTGGAGTGCCAGAAAAGATCAATTTAGAAATGTGAATAGGAAGCTCAAAAGACACTTCTCTTTTCATGAAAACCGAAACTTCTGAAACACAACAGAGACAAAAATGAAAGAGGCATGCCTGGAAATAACCCAAAATAAAAGAAATATGAATATGTTCTCCTTGCACACGGCTATAGATATTTCATGGGAATAGGTACTAAGTAGTGAAGTGTGAAACAGAAAGATAGCTGGCAGTATTGTGAGAGGCAGTATCTGTGTGTAACTGTATGTAGGTGGAGATTGCAAAACCTACTAAATGTACCAACAGGAGCAAGAATTCATGAAACAGAAATTTACTGTACAAATCATTTGTATTTTTCATATTCTAGTTATACAGTGATGTTTGTTTTGTTCACACAACCTCATAAAAGTATGACCAGAATGTGGAAATTGGATTTCTAGAGACTACAAATTCCAAAATCGCTAGCCAGCACGAGGATTCTCGGTGCTGTAGTTTTTAAAAGTCCCATTCTAAGCTCTAAGCATGAATCTGTTCTAGAAAAATGCTTAGCTTCTACCAAGGTCTAGCTCTAAGAGCACAGGGAAGGTGTTGTGTATTTCTACCACTAGAACACACTGCTCCAAAAATGCCACTGGAGCCAGACATAATTGGACTGCTGTGGTAGTATGCTATCAGCCTCTTGCACACGCAGCTAAACAAATGCCAGTAGCAGCCGTTTGGCATCAGGAACATGTCTCAGTGGAACTCAAAGCAGAAGGAATGTTTTCTACTGCTGATAGGACCATGCAATTCAGATCTACATTTCTTATTTCTTACTGAGAGCCTAGTAACTTGTGCAGCTCAGCCAGCAACTCAGTCAGGGCCTTGATAAATCAGTCCTTTTTTTAAGCTTTTCGTTGCTTTTAAAAAATACATATAACTCTCAGAAATACTTTGAGTATAAAAGACTGAAAGCATAACTTTACACATAAAACCGTTGCCTAGATTATCCCAGATACATATTTTATTCTGACATAAGAGATCACACATCTGAGAGATGCCTACTTACCAAATTGTATCAGTATCAATTCTTAACCAAGCTAACGGTCTCCAGACTTCCACATCCAAAGGACCACAGTCTAGACTAGAAGCATCCTACTGAGCCTCTACTGTTGGGACATTTTTTTGCTCAGTTCTGAGAACTCAATGTGAAAGACACAATTCCACATGAAACAAAGAAAAGCTGACAGCATGTAACCTAATGTTTTCAAGTTGTCAGGGCAACTTGTCATGCAAAAGACTGTGGGAAACCAAAGTGTTTTTCACAACATTTTAAAACACCACTTCTTGTTGTTGTTGGTGGTGGTGGTGGTGGTGGCGGTTTTTGTTTTTTGAACATAGAAAACATAGTCGAAGAATATTATACAAATATTGACAGGTATTATATAACAGATACAAGTTTTAAACAAAAAGCTTAGTAGCTGTTAAATAGTGGTAGACTTATATGCTGTTCCCAATATCATTGTATTCTGAATTTCTGATGGTGTTATTTCAGAAATTCAGAAGCTGATTATAATATTATAAGTCTGGCCATGGTATCCTGCAATGGTAACAGAGTAGACCATACTGCTAGTGACTCAACACCAATCATCAGGCATCAGTTAACTAACCTGATAACCCTGAGGACTAACAGCCTTGGGTGGTAAAGTCAACAGGGAAGGGTGATGGTTCCCAAGGGGATTAAATCCCACTTGAATCCATCTTGATGGAAGGCAGCAGCTTCATCAATATTGGTCTGGGGCTGATGAGGACTTTGTGTGCCAAAAGGGCTCAGGACCAGAAAAGTGACTCCTGAAACTGGATCAGTGATATGGGTGTCACACTGTGATGCAGAACGCCAATGAAAGGCCACTGCATTATTTTCTCAGGACAATCTTCATGGCTAATCAGTATGATGATAGCCAATATTCAGAATCAGATACGGCACAGGAAGAAGAATACTTTATTTTATTCCACAGCATTGTCCCTAGCGCCGATAGGGACTACTGAAGTGTGTTTCACCCATAATCAAATTACTGTATTTGTACTGCCAGGTCTCTGTATTTTGTTAATTTTTCCAATTATTTTTATTAAACTCTGGCATCCCTTTGAATTGCAATGCTAAGAATGTTTGAAGGCAAAGGAGAAGATGATGGCAGAGAATGAAATGGTTAGACAGTATTGTTGCTATGGTGGGTGTGGATCTGGGCAGACTCCAGATGATGGCGGATGACAGAAGAGCCTGCTATGTTCCATGGAGTCACAAAGGTTTTGATTCAACTGTGCAACTGAACAACAAATTGGAAATTTTGGAAAGAACTTTAGGAAAGACCAACTGAACATAATAAAATGCCTCATGGATCAAAGACATCTTAAAAGAAGCCATCAGGGTTGTAGGAGATGTTGATTCTGGGAGCAGGAGAGATATATTACGCTGCTATTTAGCTGATAATTATGCTTTTGGTTAAGTTTTGTCTCTGTTATATAATTTCAATGTTTTGTTTTGACTGTGTTTTGTATGTTTGAATAATAAACATGAAGCATAAATAAAATGAAAATTGCTACCATGACAATCAAAAACCACTTTTTATGTCAGAACTAATTTATGTGTTGCCTGACATTCTTCCCACACATCATGTCAGGGGTGATGGTGTAATGAACCTTGCTGATGTGTTAACTCACATTGAAACTAGAAAAGGAAAGCACTGTTCAGAACTAAAACCAGAGGTCACTTTTTGAAAGAGAAAAAAAATATGAGAACCAATATGTAGGTGCTGTTTAGCAACAGCATTTCTTACCATACCATCAGGCACAGGATCATTTCCAAATAGGGCACATCATTCCTCCCTCCCTTGTTTGTTTGTTCTTAATACTTAAAGATATTCCTTCCTTAGTTTGTGCTCACTCCACCTCTGCAAACAAACTGGGCAGCCACATCTGATCCAGAAGCAGTACTTCTCAATTGCATAGATCTAGGGAACAGGCCTCAGCTTATAGGGCAAACTATGTCTCTTGTTCCATAAAGAAACAAAGACAACTGCCCATCAAGAACTGTAGGTGGACTTTAACACCAACACAGCAGCATTATAAATTGAAAGAACTTCTAACCACTAGGTAATATTCCTAATTGACTTTGATTTGGCTACAATGGGCACACCTAGTGGGTAAACAAAATTTGTTCCCCAATTCCCTGGATGGAGACAGTGGTGGGGATCAGCAGGTTCACACCAGTTCACCAGAACTGGTATCAGAAATTCTGGCTGGCCCTGCCCATCCAAGTTTTGAATATAGTAGTTCTAGTTCAGGTACAACACAGGACTTTCCCCCTGGCCACGCCCACCATACCACATCCACAGTGTAGTAGTAATGTTTTTGTGGAGCCCACCACTGGATGGAGGGCCCTGGGTTTTTGATTGCCCCTCCCTCTGGCCACAAAGAGAACTTCAGCTTTAAAAAAGGCCATAAGGCAATATGTAGATGCCTGGCTTCCTGTATTTGTTGAATTTTGTGGTGTCATAAAAGATGCAAGCTACTGTTCCTCCCCACAACACATCTAAGAGACAAAGCCTTGCTGAACATCATGCCATGAAGTTTTGGGACTTCCCTTTATAGTTTTCCTACCCTTTATTGTATCCTGGGGGGGGGGGATCAAACATTGCACAAGCTTTCATGATTCAAGATCACTTCTTCAGGCATGCATCAATTTCTTGTGGATAGGGTAGGAAGGTTGTCAATGAAAGTCACAAAAGTTCATGGCAAAATGTTGTGCCAGGCTCTGTTTCTTATAGGTGAGCTGTAAAAGACAGAAGGCTGCATCTGATAGCCTCCTCCCATTCAAGAAACACAGAAAACCAGATTCTGCATATTTATGTCCCTTGTGTTTCTAAAAATGTTTATTTTATTTATTTATTTGAATTTTTATACCACCCTCTTTACCAGGGCAACTCAGGGTGGTTAACATCTCATATAAAACATCATCAACAATTTGAATCAGGAGTTCTAAAAGATTTAAAATAAACAAGTTAAAATGGAAAAATTTAAAACTGACTCTTAAAATTTAAAAGAAGTTAAAAGGGCATTGAGGGAGAGAGGGAACTTACACCAACCAGCAGGCTGTGGTCGTGGTGCAACCCGTACCACATACCTGCCCTGCCAGCCATGTTTTTAACTAACAGGTAAGTGACGAGTTTGTGTTTGGGGTGGGTGGGTTGATTTATGTTTGATTTATGTTTTATTTTATTTCTTTGGCCCCACCCACATCATGATGTCATGATGTTAGCTCCACCCATACTGTGATGACATCATGGTGGGGTAGTAAAAATTTTTACATCCCACCACTGCACAAATGTCAGTTTGCCTTCCCTTTGTAAATCAGAAGATATGTTTAGGAGATATATTCAATTGTTCCTCTTTTGCTTTTTAGCATACATGCCTACTACCCATATCACGTTTAACTATGCATTAAGCCTTTTGGGTGCTCTGACCATGACCATGTTGTTTGGAGATTCTTCAAATGTAGCTTAGAACATCTAGAAGCCAAAGGTTTCCTACTTTGGTCTAAGCACAGGATCACTTTTTAATCATAGTTTGACATCATTGGCAAATTCTTGATTGATAGGAATCTTGATCAGCTGCCACAGAGGATGGTGGCGTCAAGGAATGCTTCAAAGATGCATCAACTGGGTCTACTTTTAGTAGACTATACAGCAAAACATTGGTTATGTAGTTTTGGATTTTGTGCATTTACAGAAATGCTCAGGCTATTATTATTATTATTATTATTATTATTATTATTATTATTATTATTATTATTATTATTATTATTATTATTATTATTATTATTATTATTATTATTATTATTATTATTATTTCATGTCAGAAATTATTCTGGTTATTCTTATCTACTTGATAAGATTTAGATATATTATACTAAATTATATATATTGTATTACTGTGCATTTATTGTACTGTATTTGGTTTGTTTATCTGTGATTTGTGTATGATGTTATTATGATGGTGTAACTGTGTATTTTGCATTCTTGTAAGCCGCCCAGAGTCGCTGTTGTGAGTGGGGCGGGGTATAAGTCTAAAACTTAAATTAAATTACTTGCAATTTCTTGCTTTTGAATTGCTAGGTTGGCAGGAGCTGGGACAGAAACGGGCACTCATTCAGTTCTCGAACTGCTGACTTGCCAACCTTCCAGTTAACAAGGCGAACTTCTTAACCACTGAGCCACTACAGCCCCTTCATGCTCAGGCTTACAAATGCAAACATTTTCTCCTAGATGAACAATAACAACACAGCTCATGACAAGTAGAATTTTTTGAGGAGGTCAAGATTTACATACTCATTTAATTCTTTAACCACTATTTTCCACACAGCAACAGCAATGAACAAATCATATTCAGGAGACAAGGTTCATCAGCTTGAGAACATTTGAAATTAAATAGTTTCTGGAACTTTCCAGAAGAAGCTGAGACTAACTTCCTTTTGTCATCATGACCTTCATCTTTATCACTTAATTGGAGCTATTCTATTTTAACTTACTTCTGCCTGACAGTATTTCAGACAATTAGTTGCAACACTTGGTAAAAGCTGACCATTCTGGAAAAAGATGAGTTTCTTTCATGATATGGCTCTTTTTAGAAGAAAGCTGCAAATTAGCTCAAACTTGGCTAGGTGATGACGAATGATAAAAACTTGAGGTCACAAAGAATCAAAATAACTGTGTGGAAGATGATGTAAGATAGATCTACAGGCTTTAACTAATATTAGAACAAAAAGAATACATATAAATGGGGATAGCATTACTCAGTGAACACTATCTTTTTAGGAAAAAAAGAAGAAAGAAAATATCAAATGTATGTAGAACCTCATCCCTTTTAAGAACAAGCTTAATTTGCTTTCCCCCCCCCCCCCAGGTAGATAACCCACCCATTTTTGTCAAGTATACTTCTGTCCTGGATTTGTGGGAGAATATTATGACAACTCTATACATCCAGCTGCATGTAAGCCGCCCATCTTACCCCAGACGGGGGAGGGAGGAAGCACTCCCAGTAGGCTGCTGGGCAGAGCAGCGGGTCTCAGGTGCATGTGGAGAGGTGGAGGGGAGCAGCCCAGCCCCACATCCCTCTGGCTTTCTAGTAAGGAACTCTGGTGAACTCTGTGCTGGGGTGATGGCAGACATGCCCACAGAGAGGGTTCTGAGTGCCCCCTCTGGCACATGTGCTATAGGTTCGCCACCACTGATCTAGCACAATGGCTACCTTATAAGGTTCACATAAGTTAAAAACATTAAAATAAACATTAAAATCTATCAAAAGGATAAGTGGAGGTAAACATTACAGAATAACAACTGTAAAATAGCCATAATATGGCTATTTAATTGAACAATTAAGTGTTGCTCAAAAGATTCTGCTGTGTGACAGGTACATTCAAACACAGATAAACTCATTATAAACTGAACACATGTGGTGGAGAAAAGTCTTTAGGCAAAGATTAACAGAAGGCTGCAGCCTATAGTGATACACAGTTGATGTAAGAATAAAATCACATGGGGTGAAGCAAACAGGAATGGAAATATTACAAGGAGAAATAAGAAACAGTTAAGATAAAACATGCAAACACTGGGCGGTAATACAGATAAACCTGCATAGTTTAGCAAATTACCATATTTAATTAGATAAGAAAGCTTTAATTCTGTTCTGTTCAAGCAAAGAACAAGAAGGATCTATTTTGGGTGAGTGATTGCCATATCTGAGAAATAGGTCAATTGCCTCCCCTAGATGTGGGTGCTCCCCTTCTGAAAGGCCAAACATGTTACAAGGGGGTGCTCCAGTATTCTTCATTGTCGTTTCAGGTCCAGTTGAAACCCCAATGATCTGTGCCCTTTACCAGCTTCATTTGACCACAGTAGTAAAGACATGGAGATTTTCAAATCTGGATTACCGCTATTTATTATTTATTCGAATTTATATAACGCCCTCCTCGCCAGGGTGACCCAGTGTCTAAGGAGATTTCCCGATATTAGTTCAAATCTGTAACTGATTGCAGACACCTTGATGAATACAGTGGGATCATAACAGCACAGACTATTTCTACCTACAGAGCCATATTACCTATCCACTTCATGCTACTGCCATTAGTATATAAGACTCTGAACAACTTGAGAGCTTGCTCTACCCCAACCTCCTTATTAAGCTAAGGAAGCTCCATTAAGAGCACTTGTCAACTTATGTCTCCCAAAATGGAGGAACTTAAAATCAGTGGTTGGCCTCGACAGAATCAATGGGAACTTTATTAAGACAACAGTTACATAAATTGTATTGACCCTATGGATCTATACAAGTTGAGACTAAGAACTGGATTTAAGCCAAGTTATTTAACACAGTTGCACTAAGTTTACAGAAGTCTCTACAAGTTAGTGTTAAGCAGGCACTATCATGCTTGACTGTCTGCTTCTTGCTCAAAAAATAATTTTTCTCATGCAAGTGATCTGTGTCCCAGCTGACATGCCTATCATTACTTTTGCAGGTGGATTTTGTGTCTTTTAAACCTGCACATTGTTTTAATCAGAGCTTGGAAGCAAGTCTAGCAGGGTTATCCTGCTATGGTAACAGAATAGAAAACTTCTGAGTATTTTCTACCCAGAAAACAGTTGCCATGAGTCAGAATTGACTTGACTGCAAACAGTTATTTTTTTCTAACTGAAGGGATGTGGAGTTACTGAATGGTGGAGAAGTGAATAAGATGGTTCAAGTGCTCTTGAAGTGGTAGCCCTGTTAATCTGTGCAATGTGATTTATGCCATCTCTTGCTAATGGTGTCCCTCTGCACTCTACATAGGGCAAACAGGACAATTTCTGAACAAAAGAGTTAATGGACATAAATCAGACATCAATAATGGCAACACAGAGAAACCTGTTTCAAATCATTTCAGTCTACTTGGGCACTCAGTTTTTTGTTGTTCAGTCGCACAGTCGATTCCGACCCTTTGCGACCCCATGGACCACTGTCCGCCAGGCACTTCTGTCCTCCACCATCCTCCTCAACTCGCTCAGCTTTGTGCCCATTGTGTCTACAATACCATCTAGCAAAAGTTGCTATTCTGGAACAGAAAAAACATAAGACAAGGATCCAGAGAGAGAGAGAGAGAGAGAGAAGAGATAAAGTACTGTATATACATATGCTGGACACCTGTCTCAAAGGTTTGAATATTAGTCAAGGGTTTCTGGGATATTATCAAATTTGATGCACCACAATTAACTGGTTGTTTATATGCTGTATTCCCATATCACCTTCATGTTGTAATTTACCCATACCACCTTTACAGACCAGTGATTCTCATCCATAGCCATAGACCACCTCACAGAACAAAGGGAATGCTTGAAGCAGCCTTGGTCTCTTGCACCATTGTCAACAGAGCTAAGATTAAAATATAGTAGTTAGTCTTTAAGATGCTACATTTTTGTCTTCTTTTTTTATGACCTGATATAGTTCAGTGCTAGTTTTCATGGATAATGAGCTGTACAGAACGAGTATGTGCTTCATATCATAGACAAGCAACAGGTATGTTGTTTTAAAAATATGAAAAGATAACTATTTGGGCCACTTTTGAGTTAGTTTTTAAAATTATAACTATAATGCTACTGAATTACTTTTGTATTTTGAAACGTTAGCCAATTATTTTTTTAAAGTAATTTTACAAACCCAGAAACTCTTATAGATTGAAAAATATATATATGCTTGATTTAAAAATAAAAATGTAAAAGTAAAATAATTGCCAGCCGAGATCTAATAGGCATCTTGGTTATAGTCCTTCATAAAACTATGTAAAGCTTATCTTTTCAGAATGGTTCATGCTTTCATTATCATTTTGGCTCTCCATGGTTATTCATCTCCTGATTTAGGCTATATTTTTGCGTTAAAATATTGTATTTTTATTATGTGCATGCATCAGAAGAGATAGGTTTAATTTCTAAATCACACATGTGTATATCTCCCCTCAGCCATTTTTTATATATTATTTTGCCCCTTCTGCACTAGCCATAATGGGTGAAAGAGCTCTTTCCTTGAAACTGTTCTCACTGGAGTATATTCTGCATTTCATGTTGCTTTCCTCCAGCTTCAATATACTTTCTATCATGATTTCCTTTCACTTAACAGTGAAGATAAGACAAAGCAATGAGCACAGAAGAAGTTGTTAACCTCTCTGCCATGTCCATTTATCATCCAAACAATAAGAAGCAATTAAGATCCTCAATTTAAAACAAGTGACCCATCAAAATCCTAAGAGGTTCTCAAGAATGTGCCTTCCAAAGGAATGTAGAAATGTAATTACATCTTGTCTCTAGACACCACAGCTTCAAAGGCTTATTCCACCAGGTGTACAAGAAGTTAGAGAGAACTCTTTTGCAACTCTACAGATTGTTTACCAAAGAGAATATATTGCAGCTACCAAACCACGGAATCAATAATGTTTGCTTTAGCTGTTGAGATCTTTCTTGAACACTGATACCATTAGAACAGGTAATTTGTGTTCAGTTGGAAGACTTATAAACAGAGAAATTACATAAAGGTTGTTGAGGGGGTTTTGTTTTTGCTTTTTAAGGATATATAATAAATATCTGGATAAACTTTTGAGAAGAGGTGAGCTGCAGGAACTTGTGTAAATATAAACATGGTGAAGGAGAAATTTACATAAGGGTTGTTGGGGAGGTTTTTTGTTTGTGCTTTATATGAAGGATATGTAATAAATATCTGGATAAACTTTTAAGAAGAGATGAGCTGCAGGAACTTGTGCAAATATTAAAGCAGAGGAAGGAATATAAATAATTATTTGAAAGCATTTTCAGTGAAAGCTATTTTGTTGATTATAATCTAGACTTCTAGAGACTATGAAAAGTTGTTGGGGGAAAAAATCAAATTATCCATCTGAAATTAATAGTACAGTAATACCTCAGATAACATTAGTATCGGATAACACTAAAATCGCATAACATTAAGCAATCTGGGGGGGGGGAGAATTGCATCGGATAACATTAAGATCCTATGGGATGAGGGGGCGGAGCCAAGATGGCGTAGGGGAAACATCGTCTCTCGCTCGCTCTGCCATACCAATGTGGAATCAATGGGATAAATAAACACAAAATAGAAATAAATATACCTGGCGGTCCTGCTCCGAAGTGCAGAGGGGGACGGAATTGGTGAGATATCCGGAGAGCAGCCGATTGTGAGCGGGGCACGGAAGACTGAGCTCCCGGCGGCGGAAGGGGGGGGGGTCGGAAGACTCAAACCTCGCCGCTGCCTGGTGGAGCTGTGGAAATAGTTTTTTTTTGTGCCGGAGCTTGCTTTGTGACGGAGGTTGGCGGCTGAGTTCCCGGAGGTTCTTGGAGGTTTCTGGGACGAAGTGGAACGGAAGGACGACGTGGACGGCGGAGAGGAGGCAGGCTGTGGTGAGCCGGGGATCGGAGGTGCGTGTTCCGGGCAGCGGGTGGAGGTGTGTGTGTCCCGCTGCCTGTTGGGCCGCGCCGGGATCGTTGGAGCAGCGGGTGGAGGTGTGTGTGTTTTGCTGCCTGCCGAGCCGCACCGGGACTACTGAAGCAGAAGAAAGGCAGGGGAAGAGGAGTGAAGCGCGAACTGAGGGGGCAGTGCTGAGAAGGCAGCCTGAGAGAAATCGTACATAGAGCTTTATACATATATACTTTTAAAACACAGATGAAGCGGGATTAAAGTGCTCTTGTTGGGTCATCGCTGTGGTGTTTGGGCTACCGATTTATTTTTTTTTTGAGAAGTAATGGCGGACAGTTGAGCCTGAAAGGGGCGGTGACGAAGCGATTCCTTTGTACTACAAGCCATGCCCAGGAAATACTGCGGTGGGAAAAGTGCCTTTTAAACTCTGTCAGCAGATTCGTCTTCAGGTTGTGTCTCTGTTTGTTCTTTCGGCTCTGAGAGATAGTGCGGGCCTTCAAGAAAAGACCTTGGAACTTTGATAAGAACAGTAATATTTTGACTCGGGGGCTAAACGTCAACTCCTTAATTAACAACAATATACAAGATCTTATATATAAGTGCCTTTGACTTAGACTAGGGGTGCCCAAACTTTTCGGCCCGGGGGCCGGATAACATTTTATCAGAGACTCCGAGGGCCGAACTATATAAGTGCCTTTGACTTAGACCAGGGGTGCCCAAACTTTTCGGCCCGGGGGCCGGATAACATTTTATCAGAGACTCCGAGGGCCGAACTATATAAGTGCCTTTGACTTAGACCAGGGGTGCCCAAACTTTTCGGCCCGGGGGCCGGATAACATTTTATCAGAGACTCTGAGGGCCGAACCATTTTTCCATGTGTAAATTCTGATTGCCATAGCTTGAATTAAGACACTGGGGTGTTTGTTGGGAAGGGAGGGGAAAGTAATGGAGGAGGTTGTGAAGCCAAAAGGTCGGAAAGGGAAAAGGGGCAAAGAGCAAGAAGTGGGTAAAGAGCAAGAAGAGGAAGAGCGGCACACTCCATCACCGAACATGGAGCCTACAACGGCAGCAACGGATTCCACAGCAACAGAGCAAGGGGGCCCCCTCGACCTGGCCCAAAGGATGGACAATATAACGACAATTCTTCAACAGTTGGCCAAAAACATGGCTGATACTCAGGCAAAAATGACAGATACTCAGGTGACAATGCAAAAACTGGATGCAAATCAAGCTAAATTGAATAAAACAGTAGAGGCCAATAGTGAAGAAATGAAAAGGGATAGGGAATTGGCCAGGCTACAATATGAAAGCCTGGCCAAAGCCCTTACAGACGTGAAGAAAGATGTGGTAGTAAATACACAAAGGATTGATGAGATTACAAATGCAATGCAGAAGGAGGTTAAAAATGCTATAATATCTGTAAATGAGCTTTATATCCAAGAACATGTAATGGAAAACAAGATGGCTGCACAAGAGAGGAAAATGATGATGATGGAGGAGGGGTGGAGAAAATCTAACATTGTGATCCGTCACCTGCCTGAGAGGACGCCAGACAAGCTGAAAGAGAGAGTTCTGGAATGGTTGAACTCACTAAAAACGGGTAAAGATTTTGGATTAGACGATATTGGCGCTGTGTACAGGGTGGGGGGAAGGAAGGATAGGAAGACATCCAGAAATGTTCTAGTTAAATTTGCAAATTGGGCGGATAAATTGAAAGTGATGTCCTTTATTAGGCAAGCTGGGTCTGGCGCCCTAAAAATAGAAGGGCTGGATGTGGAGGTCTACAACGATATTGCGCCCGAGGAGAGGAGGTGGAAATACAAAATGAAACCTGTTACAAGACTGTTGGTAGCAAAGGGCGTTAAGTATGGTTGGCGATTTCCACAACAGCTGAGATTTTTTTATGACAAAAAATGGCATGTTCTTGATGTGAATACTGATGCATTGCTGTATTTAACACAAATTGGCCTGATCAAGGAAGCGGACGCGGATTGGATTCTTTTGAGAACAGAATTGTATAAGGTCGGTGTTATGGGATCGGTATTGGGCCGGGAGGAGGAGGGAGCAGTGGGAGGAGCAGAGGGAGGAGCGGACATTCCAGGGACAAGCGCGGAACAGGTGGGACGATAAAAAGTAAAATTTAATTATGGTCAGAGTCGGGGAGCTATTGGAGGAAGTATATGCCATCTCTCTCCGGCCCCCCCCTCCCCTCTTTGGAGAACAAAGGTGACATCGGGAAGAAAGATGTGGGGAGGGAAGAAGAAAGGGAAAGATTAGGTAAGTCTGTTTTTTATTATTTTTTATTTAGTGAAATTAGTTTTTTGATATTATTATATTTTGCTTTGTTTAATTTCTTTAGTAGTAGGGAAGTAGGAGGGTTTTTAGGGAGCACGTCCGGGGAAGGAAACGAACAACGGGAGGTGGAGTTAGACACAAATGGTTAAGTCACTGAAAATAATAACGTGGAATGTGAAGGGAACAGGGAATGCCCTGAAAAGAAGGAGATTGCAGATGTCGCTCAACAAAGACAGGGCTGATATAATTTTTTTGTAAGAAACTCATCAAAAATCCGCAGATGTCAATAATTTGGTGGTGAGGGGAATCGAAATATATGTAAAAGCATATGGGACATCCAAAGCTAGGGGAGTTGCAATCCTGATTTCGGAAAAATTGGGGTTTACCGTGAATAAAATTATTGCTGACCCAGAAGGAAGATATTTAATAATTAAAGGAAAAATAGAGGAAGAAGAGATAACGTTGGTTAACATCTATGCTCCAAATGACAAACAGCAAGAATTTTTAGATAAAGTGGGGAAAATTTTGAATAAGGAAGGGACTAAACGCATGGTCTTATGTGGAGATTTTAATATGATGTGTTCAGATATTGACAGTACAAGTGTAAAAAAAAGAGGTAAAAAGTACATATTAGAAGAATGGAGAAAATTCATGGGTATGAAGGATGTTTGGAGAGAACTTAAAGCGCAGGAAAGAGAATATACTTATTATTCACACGTGCATGATATGTACTCACGGATAGATTATATTTTTGTAACAGAAGAATTAGTCAAAACAATTGAGGATATAAAGATCGGGACATTTAGGGAATCTGACCATGCAAAGGTAACAGCAAATATAAATCTTAAAGAGATAGAAAAAGGAGGGTATATTTGGAGATATGATGCGAAGTTATATCGAGAGGAATCAACGAGGAAACAAATTATGGAGAAATGGGAGGAAAGCTGGAAATTTAATGAAAATAATGAGGTCAGTCGGGGAGGAGTTTGGGACACAATGAAGGCAATCTTTAGAGGGGAATCGATAAAACTGAATAGTATTAGAAATAGACAAATTCAAAATAGGAATCAGGAATTGGAACATCAATTAAAACACCTTCACATGGAATATGCTAAAAAGAAGGACCAGAAAACATTTCAGAAGATAAAAAAAATCAAGAAAGAGTTGGATGGGAAAGATATTGAAAAAGTAAAGAAAGATTTGATCTTTCTTAAGAGAGAATATTTTGAATATGGCAATAAAAATTCTAAATTATTGGCAAAAGCAGCAAGAGATAAAAAGAGTAAAGGGCAGGTTGGTGTCTTGGTAGACAAGAATGGGAAAAGATGCAACAAAAAGAAAGAAAAAGCTTTGCTTATTGAAAACTTTTATAAAAATTTGTATTCAAAAAAAGAGGTAAACCAAAGAAAAATGCGACTAATTTTTGAACAGCAACAAAATAAAAAAATTACAGAGGAAGATAGGAATAAAATGGAGCAAGGAATATCTATGAAAGAAGTAGAAGATGTAATAAAAAAGTTGAAAAAGGAGAAAGCACCTGGGGAGGATGGTTTACCAGCTGAGTTTTATAAAGATTTTATGCCTTGGATTGCCCCGAGATTATATGAGTTATATAATGGGATTTTAGAGGGAGATGCAACTCCAGATTCATGGAACAGGTCGATTATAGTTTTGATTCCCAAGCCTGGTAAAAATATAGAAAAAATTGAATCTTATAGACCAATTTCCCTGATCAATCAAGATGCAAAAATTTTTACAACGATTTTGGCAAACAGATTAAATGGTTTCATAGCCAATTATATTAAGAAGGATCAAGCGGGATTTGTTAAAAACAGACATATGGCGGACCTTATAAGAAGAGCAGTGGACATACTGGATTTAGCTGAAAAAAGAAAGGAAAAGATGGGATTCTTAGCATTAGACATTTTCAAAGCCTTTGACTCTTTACAATGGGTGACGATTCATGAGTTGATAAGATTATATGGATTCGGAGATAAATTTCAAGGGGTTATTGGAAAGTTATATAAACAAGGTTCGGCAAGAGTCAAATTTAATGAATCTTATACAAATGAGATTAGGTTAGAGGCGGGTACGAGACAGGGCTGTCCATTGTCACCTTCATTGTTTATATTGGCTATGGAAATGTTGGCAAATACAATTCGTCAAGATGATGACATAATTGGAATGGAAGGTATCAAAGTAAGCCTCTATGCAGACGATACACTGATAACGGTGAAACATCCAACAAAAACTATAGCTAAAATAAATAAACATTTGAAAGACTTCGAGGAAGTAACGGGACTGAAAGTTAATTGGGATAAAACAGAAATGATCTTAGTTAATGGGAACAAAGAAGACGAGGAGTTAATAAAAAGGAACTATAATGTGCAGATTACACAGAAAATGAGGTATTTGGGAGTAATGCTATCACATAAAATTGGCGAACTCAAAGAGTTAAATTATGGAAGACAGAAGAAGGAAATAGAGAAGAAAATAGCACAATATAGTAAATTAAATTTGTCATGGTTTGGTAGGATAGCCATATGCAAAATGATGTTAGTTCCTAAATTGAATTTTTTGTTTGATGTTTTACCGTTAAGACATACTGACAAGGAGTTGAAAGGATATCAGAATATGATCAATAGGTACTGTAATGGAAATAGAGGAGCTAGAATAGCCAAATCACTGTGGTATCTCTCACAAAAAGAGGGAGGACTAGGGATTCCCAACGTTATTAAATATTATAGGGCCTTTCAAATAAGAAATGTGATAAAGATTTTAATTAGGCAAGAAACAATCTGGGAAAGAATTGAAGGGAAAGGATTTACAAAGGAGGGTAAGGCGCAGTTTTTATGGGATGGAAAGGAAAAAGGAAAAAAGGAGATCCAGGTTCTGATGTTAAAGACAACAGTGGAGACATGGAACAGAGTGAGGAATGAGCTTACTCCGGGGAGTTCACCGATTTTAGAGGTGGAAGATTTTCAGGATTTTCCAATTAAAATTGATAAAAAGATTAGGGACATATTGGTAGAAAAGAAGGTAAAACTATTAAAAGATTGGGTTAACACTTGCAAAGATCAGGAAAAAAGGCATGAGCTGTACACGCAACTACAATTAGACTGGTTTAAGATCCTTCAGATAAATAATTGGAATAAGAAATTCCTAAGGGAAAATGGACTAAATAGAGATTGTACGGAATTTGAGATACTTTTGGCTAAAGTCAGGAATGAAGAAATGGGTATTAAAGGATTAGTCAGTAAAATCTACAAGATCCTGAATAATAGCCAAAGTATACAAGAGGTGTTAAGACAAAGTTGGGAACAGGAATTAGATATAAGAATACCAACAAAAAAATGGCAAAAGATGTGGGAAAGAAGGATAATGAGAACAATCTCGGTCAGAATCAAAGAGCACAATTACAAAATAGTATGGAGGTGGTATAGGACCCCAGTCGGTCTGCACAGAATGTATAGTAATCTGAGTGATATATGTTGGAGATGCAAAAAAATGAAGGGAACATATGAGCATATGTGGTGTAACTGTGAGGTATTAAAATCTTTTTGGGAAAGAATAGAAAAAGAAATAGAGAATATATTAAAAGTGCAGATCGGAATGGGGTCAGATACAATCTTGTTAACAGATATAGGAGATTATGATATGAATAAGAACAATAAAGAGTTATTGACTATAATGTTGACCGTTGCAAGATTATGTATAGCCAAAAAGTGGAAATGTAATGAACAAATCAATATTCAAGATTGGTATATACAAATGTGGGATTTAGCGTTAAATGAAAAGATTACTTGGGAAATAAATTGTAGGAAAGGAAAAATGCAAAGTAATAATTTCTGGAGGATCTGGGAACCTTTTATAAGTTATTCTTTGGAGGAAAAAAAGGGTATACCCCCTGTACAAGAACAGAATGACTTTTGGAAATTGTAAAGGTACAGAACTCCCTGGACAGTGTATATAGCACGAGGGTGGCGTTAATGGGCTAATAGAAAAGAAGGTGTAGAAGATTATGTCTAAAAAGGTGGTAAATGTAACACGTAATATCGCTATGCATAAAATACTTTACATGATCTTCATAAGTTTAGATATTTCTGTAATTGTCTTGTTATGTATTTCTGTATTTTTGTACTTTTGTACTTTTGTATCTTTGTACTATTTTTTTAATACCTAATTAAAAAAAAAAAGATCCTATGGGATGCATCGGACAACAACCGCTAAAGCCTGTGTGGTTACAATGTATCTCTATGGATCCCATAGGATTTTAACATGGATCAGATAACACTAAAAATCAGATAACACCAAGACTTGTGGAACCAGGTTTTAACGTTATCCGAGGTTTTACTGTACAGTAAAACCTTGCATAAAGAGTGCCTGGTTTAGAGATTAATTCGCTTAAAGAGCAGGATTTTCTGTGAACGGTCGCTTCGTTTAACAACTAAAACCAACCAAAAACTCACTTAACAACTAAATCGGGTTTTGCAATCCCCCCACCTCTGCCAGAAGTCCCAATTGGTCACTTACAATGGTGTTTCGCTTAAAGAGCAAACTTGCTTAAAGAGCAATCCCGTGGAACACGTCATGCTATTTAAGCAAGGTACCACTGTATATAGAAAATCTGTGAAAAGTTATTTCTTTTATTATAAATCCAAAACATTTCATTCAGCCTGCAATTAAAGAGCTGCAGTTCAAAGAAACAAGGTTTTTGGTTTCTATTTGGTACTACCAGCTGTGGACCAGAAAGTTATGCAAGTAAAACAACCAAAAGCATAAAAATCATCATCATTATCATCATCATCAGTTACAGATTCTACATAACATTTTTAACTCATCTGTGATGAATTGTTATTTCCTGGTGACACAGATTCAAAACTGATATGAGATTTAATTGCACATTGAACAGAACTTTTGCTTCCACTACTTTTCCTTGAATGGCAGGATTCATCTGAAAGTGACATTTGGTGGAACTCTTCCCAAAAGCCCTCTGCCAGCAATTGGTTTAGACTTCTGGGAAAGGTAATCTATCCCTTCCTTCATAACCCACTGAATGAAAAGGGAGAAAGAAACAGAGAGGAGGGAAGGAATGAAAGAAAAGGACACCTGGATTTCCCCACTTTTGACCCTAACTATACTTCCTGTTGATTTTGACCCTGCCCATTTCCTCCTGAGAGATTAGTTAATGGTAAAGGTCACCCTTGCTCAAAAGCAAGTCATATCTGACTCTAGACTCTCCATTTATAGCCAAAGAGCCAGGACTGTCTGTTTCTGCAGATGTTTCCATGGTCATGTAGGAGGCATGACTAGAATTTGAAGCACACAAAACACTGTTACCTTTCACACCAAAGTTGTACCTATTTATCTCCTTGCAATTTCTTGCTTTTGAACTGCTAGTTTAGCAGGAACTAGGACAGGAGCTCACTCCACTTGCAGCACTCTGGTCCCAAGCTGCTGTCCTGCCAACTTTCCAATCATCAAGTTCAGCGCCTTAACCACTAAGCCATCTCAGCCCCTCCCTGAGAGATTACCTTTGAGGAAATGAGGCCCATGACAGAAGGAATGCCGCCCACTTAGAACAGATCCTCCACAAATCCCTTAAAACACCCAATATATCGTACATGGGGGGGAGAACCAATTCACTGGAAAAGTGGTTAATCGTGCTCTGTAGAAGCCTCTGGAGCACTGTGTTTGGCTATTTTAAAGACTTTGAGGAAGGCTTTCTGCTTCTGTTAAAGCAGTGTTTCCCAATGTGGGGCCCAGGCCCCACAGGGGGATTTCAATTCCCAGAAGCCTAAGTCAGTCCATTGGCTGATCAGTGCTTTGGGGAATTGACTTAGGCTTCTGGGAACTGAAGTCCCAAAACCAAAGGTTGGGAAACTTGAAATAACTGTTTCATTAAAAGGGTCTTTCAGCCTTGGTCTAAAACTGTGGTTCCTAACATAGGGCAAATGCCCCATGGGAGGAGAATTTATTTTTAAGGGGGGCAATTCAAGCTTGTTTAGACCAAATTAATGTCCTTTTTGACTTCCTCCATATGACTTGGAGTTCAGTTTTTGAATAATAAGAATTATATGTAACGGGGAGGGGGAGGAATCAGGACTCTAGAGATGCTTAGGTCGGGCATAGCTTAAAAAGGTTGGGAACCACTGGTCTAAAAGTAGGGGGTTTAATGACAAGGTATATGTATCGTGCCTAAATCATCATCTCTATTGGGTACGCCTCTTTGCCATTCTCAGCTCCTAAGGCCTTGAAAATCTGTGACCAATCTACAATTATGGATGTCAGTGTATCTTTATCTAGGTGCACCAAGGTCTAAACAAAGCCCTGTTTGTTGCATAGGTGGAAGTACCACAAAGGACAGTTATGGCAAACCTTGGCACTCCAGGTGTTTCTGGACTCCAATTGCCAGAAGCCTAAGTCAGCACTCCTGATGATCAGGGCTTCTGGGAATTGAAGTTCCAGAACACCTGGAGTGCCAAGGTTCACCATCATTGACATAGGAGAAGCAGTTCTCAAGTCAGAATTCATGGCAGGTGAGCAGTCTTTGACCTAGTCAAGTGAGAAGTTGTACAGGCCTCCAGAAAATTAATAGACCTGTCAGGATACTCAGAGAATGAATTGGATGCCAGATATCTCAAGAGGATGGTCCGTGTATGCCACTGTGGTTGATTTTATTGGATTCAATAGATGGCTGAAGTGATGATGTTATAACTGTCACCTAAGTAAGCACCAGTTGTATTCTACTTATTTTTCTAAACAAGTGGTTCTCTCTCCTCTGCCACTAACTCCTCCTGCATAAAAACATTATTTTAGTGACGTCTGGTAGCTGATATATGGCAATCAATAAGATTATATCTATATAATGCAAAACAAATACTGTACCCACCTTGTACTGTGTAGATGTCCTAGTCACTAAAAAACATTTTTTTTCTACAGCATCACAGAAAAAAAGGGGAAAGCTTATTTTTAATAGGGCAGGATCCTCCCCCCCCCCCCAGAACATAAGAACAAACAAACAATAACCACCTGGAAAGAAAGTGTTTGTAACATGCTAAACAAGGCAACTTTGAAAGTGTGGCCTAGTTGTACAAACAGTTCAGTCTAGTGAGCAAAGTTAAAGTTAAAACTTTGAGATGCTCAGCCTTTTGCAATGACCACTGACATTCCTTGGAAGTGTTTTTATCTTGAAATATCAAGTGCTTATTTTAGATCCAAAAGAAGATGTTATATACCAAAGTATGTCTTTTCCTATGAAGAGCCTGCACCATACCTTTCTACAGAATTCATCTGAACTGCATTTCTTCTGAAGTCCAAAGTTCAAGTACCCACCAAATGTATAGTTTTTACAGTGAGAAGATCAACCGATGCTCTGCTATCAATAGTTTTGCTAATTCTGCAAACATAGGAACAATTTTTCATTATAAATTTTAATAACAGCTCACAGTTTAAGCAGCAGAAGCAACAACCACAATGTTCTCCTACTCCCCAAAGACAAAGGATCTTGAAGCAGGATTGCAAAATTCCTGATTTTATTCTGTAGAATCTAAATCTTTGGGCAACCTACAGGCTGGTTAAAATAGTGTTCATAGTGTTCACAAAATTATAGTGCATTCTTCCATTCCTGGCATGGGCTTAGGACAGCACAATTGTTCCTGCTTGTGATTATGCATTGTGTTTGGCAAGTGGACCTAGAAAAGGAACCTGCTATCCAATATTCTTGGGAGGCAAATGATGAGAAACCTGGGGAACATAGTTAAAAGTAGAGACATCACATTGCAAACAAAAATCCGTATAGTCAAAGCAATAGTATTTCCGGTGGCAATGGATGGTTGTGAGAGCTGGACCATAAGGAAAGCTGAGCACAGAAGAATAAATGCCTTTGAGATGTGGTGTTGGAGGAGAGTTTTGAGAGTCCCCTAGACAGCGAGGAGAACAAATAGGTCAATCTTAGAAGAAATCAAACCTGACTGCTCCTTAGAAGGTCAAATAGTAAAGATGAAGCTAAAGTACTTTGGACATCAAATGAGAAGAAAGGATTCACTTGAGAAAGCCTTGATGCTGGGAAGGGTGGAGGGCAAAAGAAGAAGGGGGTGACCAAAAATGAGATGACTAGATGGTATTGTAGACACAATGGGCACAGAGCTGAGCGAGTTGAGGAGGATGGTGGAGGACAGAAGTATCTGGCGGACAGTGGTCCATTGGGTCGCAAAGGGTCAAAATCGACTGTGCGACTGAACAACAACAAAATCCAATATTACCAGAAAATGAACTGGACAGTATTAAGTAGCAAATAATGAAAGAGAATAGCGCTGAATACCTTCTCTTGAAAACTGAAAGTAATGTAGTTGATACCTCACTCGCTCGTTTAAAGCAGAATAATGGGAATATGGAAATAGCAACTTTGTTTTGCAAGTTTACTTGTCTTTTCTTTTGGCACTCTTTGGAAGTCTCCCAGAGGGAAGATTGCTGTTTTGATATGGTCTATATGCAAATTTATAAGGTAACACTTTCTTTCTCAATCTTGCTGTTTTTAAGAAAAGTTCTGATCTGTAAAGAGAACATGGAGAACTATTTAATCACTAATAATCTCCCCTTCCCATCTGATGTTGCCAATGTGGCAGAATGGTGGTAATTAAAGAGGTGCTGCTTCAATCCCAGGGCTTGCTTAGTCCATAATGTGACAGCACATGGGCAAGTTGCTGATGAGGTAGGCAACCCCCATTATCAAAACAGGAACTGTTTAATTACCAGCAATCTTTGATACCAGTGATGTCATTGCCCTTGTGCAGGCATAATTTATTCAACAGGATAATTTATTCCACAGGATGTTGGCCAATATTTTGTATGTGTCATTTGTGTTGTTGCCATCAAGTTGATTTTACTTTTAAGACATCCCTAATAGGCTTTTCAAGGGATGTGTGAGATACTTAAGGAATGATTTTATCAGTTCCACCACTCAGTTTCAGTGAGAGAACAGGGATTTGAATTCATGTTCCCTGATCCCTTGAACTTGAATCTCCCTGATTAATCATGCCCAAAATACACATTTCTCTCAGTCAGAGGGACTCAGGATACCCACACAGAGGGAAGTGAGAAAAAAATATTCATGAGAAAACACTCCTTTTTTGAAAAGGGCCTGGACACTATGCAATGCTTTACCACCCAATATTTGTCTGGCCCCCATCTTTGTCTGTCTTTTGTAGGCAAACCAAAATTGAACCTTTAAAACAAGCATTTAAAGACCTTCTACCCATAAGTTAAGTCATTTTTTTGTCTTTTTCTGCTTAAATGCCATTGTCACTAACATTGTCTTTAGATTTTTTGGTTTATTGTTCCTTTGTTGCATATTTACCTTAGGGTTTTTTAAAATTTATATACAGTATCTTGATGGATGTTTTATCTTCTATTTTTGTTTCTTAGCCACCCAGAACAACAGATACAGTCAAATGGATGGACTGTAGATAGAAAAATAAAGTTAAAAAAATAGATAAATAAAATTATTTTGACAAGTTACACCATCAAAAGCATAATTCAGAAGCACTGAGGAAGAAATTTGAAATGAAGTTGCAAAGAAACATCTATTCTTATGGTCAACAAACCCAGTAATGTGTAAATCTCTGTGGAAAGACTGGATGAGAAATGTAGACATTTTGTGAAACACCCAGTCTTCTTGAAGACCTTCTGGGAACCAGATGTGGTGCCAATGCCAAATACCTTTTCCTAGATAGTTGTAGATGGTGAAGGATGACCCCATCTTAGCAATTAATGTTTGGCTAGAAAGTGTTGTTTCAGTGTCATTTTCTGTTTATGCATCTCATTTTCCATTCTGTTCCTCATTCATTCAGTTTACAGATTTCTTCTCGGCATTCTTTGTCATCTTCTTTGAGTTTGACATCCTTCTCCATAATTTGTCCTAATTCTAAAGCCTGGCTTCTTTGCAAATCTTTTGGGAATGTGAAGTAGCTTTAGTGACCATATAGATCCATCTGGGCCATATTGATTTTCCCTGCCGATTTTAAGTCTACCTATTTAACTCTGCCAGCTGTTTCTTCATCTTAACCAGATGCTAATCTGTAACACCCTTTCTATATGCAGGATGACAAAAAGAAATATCTTTTTGGTGTTAGTTCTACGTAGATAAATAAAAACCCAAACCAACCCATTCATTTTCATAATTCCAGCAGTATTGTGCCAACCCATCATAAAAGGATTTTGCCACATCAAGAGGTTTCCTTGTGGAATGCAACTCAATTGGAGGATTCACTGTGAAACAGATTAGTTGTTGCTTCATGATTATACTGGCCCAGTGAGTAATGCATATCAACATGTGAGCGTCAGATCCTGAAACTGTGAAGCGACAACATTGCAATTCCAGAAACAAGTCCTTATTATCGCCAGACTGACTGCTGCTTGGTCTTTCATGCTTTGGGTTTCACAAGTGCTTCATCTGTTTCTCAGTATAAAATGGGAAGGAAGATGGTAAAAGGGGGTGGGGGCTAGAAAAAAGAGAGGAAGGAAGGAATGGTTTCAAGAGACTATGATATTTTATTTCTGCAGCTACAAAAGATGCTTTACTATTTCTTTATTACTACATACACTGCCTGATCCCATGTGATTTTTTAGAAAAGCATCTTGAAACACTGACGGTAATAAAATAAAATTAAGTGGTACTTTTAAATTCATGCTTTTCATTGCATTTGAGGGAGACATTTCTGAGGTTTCTTGAATGCCCAGGACATATAATAAGGCCACACGTTTGCTATCACATCCAACACCTGGCAATCTCTGCATGCCAGCTGTGCACATTGCAATGATATGTCTAGAGGTAATTATTTCTATCACCCACATAAGGGTAGGAAGGTATGAATTTCATCACAGGTTTACCTTCCTTTCAACATGAAATGCCTATGTTTGTTGGTCTGTGGGAGGCAAGGAATCTTAGGGGTCTTAAATTGTGTTCCTGAAAATAGAAATGCTGTTAGACAAATATTTGATGGAGCTGAATACTTCAGTCACCATACAAAGCAAAGGAACCAGAGACTAGCTAGGCCAGGGTTCCTCAAACTTGGCTCTCCGGGTGTTCTTGGACTTCAATTATCAAGGAGCCCAAGTCAGCATACCTGCTGATCAAGGTTTCTGAGAATTGAAGTCCAAGAACATTTGGAGAGAGATGTTCAAGGAGCCCTGAGCTCCTTCTTCCATGTCTAGCAGGCCACACGTGAAACTGCCAAAATGAAGGCACAGTTTGGTGACTTCATTCTGCAGTTCCCTTTGTCTGACCTAGTGTGAGAAAGATGTCAGCAACACAAGGTTGCTATTACCAGGGTAACCTGATTGTGGTTCAAAATACCACAATCTTCTAGGAGGTTCTTTCTGTGTTCCCCAACCCTGAGTTAAGCTACTTGGAAAATTGACTTTTATGGATTAATGGTCAAGCAAAGAAGAAGAAAAAGCAGAAGCAGAAGCAGAAGCAGAAGCAGAAGCAGAAGAAGCAGAAGCAGAAGAAGAAGAAGAAGAAGAAGAAGAAGAAGAAGAAGAAGAAGAAGAAGAAGAAGAAGAAGAAGAAGAAGAAGAAACTTTCCAAATGTCTCCCTACTATAGAAAAGTAAATAAATATTGCTAAATCATTCATTTTTAATGAGACTGGTTTCAAGACACATACAGGAGCTTTTGTTAACCCTCACAAGATGCCTTTAGTGCAAGAATCTTTAGTGCAAGAATCAGAGAAAAATATTTTTCACAATGTCTGTTAGCACAACTTGGGCAAAAGTTGCAAAACTACTATCATTTCTCTTTCTGCAGCAAAGTGTATATTAATAGAGATGCACTTATTGAAGGATTGCCAGTCAAAATGACACAAAGAATCCATTGCATACTTCTAGTGTTCAAAAGTCCATTCAACAAGGCAAAATGGCTGTATAATTTTCAGCTATGTGATTTGAACAATTTGTACATTTTTCAAACATTGTTTTTGAAAATGTAAAAACCTTTACAAAGAATGATAGAAACTATTATACCATCTTGTCAGAAAGGATAAAAATTTGTGACTTCACTATGTCATGTGGGGATTTCCACCCCCGGCTTGATTGTTGATTGCACTGATTTTTTCAGTGTGTAAAGAAATACATCATTTGGATTGTTCATCTATTTAAATTGGTTACTTTGCATTCCAGTATTATGAGGAGGAAGACCACCACCACCCTTACCCCCAACATGAAACAGTCCAAACATTGTCACATTTCTCTATAAAGATGTTGTCTCAGCCCTACTGATAATATTAGTTGTCCTACACTGCACTGTTTCAGTTCTGTTAAGCTACTCAAACTATAATTGCCTAGCTTTCATCTTGATCCCACTTTTTAAAAATGGTGTTGCATTCACTACTTTCCCATCTTCTGGTCTTGAGTACAATTTTACAGATGTTGTGGGGTTTTTTTTGCTACATAATCACATTTTCATATATTGGCTACTGTATATACTTGTATATAAGTCGGAGTTTTTAGCCCCCAAAATGAGGTCCAAAAATGGGACTCAACTTATACTCTGATCAACGTAAACACTCAAAAACATAACCACACAAATGTCTACATTAATTAATTTTACCATATTTTAATGTATTTTAATTGCTGAAACTCACTAGCAGTTGCTGCATTTTTCACCTCCGACTTATACTTGGGTCAAACTATTTTCTTAGTCTGAGAGGTCCAAATTAGGTACCTCAACTTATATTCAGGATGACTTATAGTTGAGTATATACAGTAAGTGTTGTCTAGAACTATAGATTGGTTAAAATTAAATTTGGCAATAATCCCTAGCATAGATATCTTCACAGGCTTAAAAGCAAAGAAACAGAGAGCTTTAAAACTCAAGAGTAGGGGCACGGTTCAAGGGTGGTAGATATACTAGAGGGAGTACCTTCACCCTTATACATGGCCCAGAGGATGAATGGCTACCCCTGTTTTAAAGCAGGAACAAGAAATATCTCCTACATATGGTCTGTTTTTGACATTACATAATTTTTGCACTCACAGTCAATACTTGACAATATCTGATAGCTGGCACAGAAAAGCAGTCATTACGTAAGAGTGTTTGCCCACAGAAATACAGCATGTATTTGACAAGATCTAACATGTACGGTCAACAGGTAGTGGCAAATAACTGTTATAATATCTGACATAGTGATGCTGTAACCTTTGACAATAATTGCCACCTGGCATGGAATAGCAGTGGGTATCTGATACATAGGAATCAGCCCATGTTCAAATATAACTGTGGTTGCTGATGCACTACAAAGTTGTGTATCACAGTATCTGACAGTTGATATGGCATCTCAGTCAGTTTTTGTAGCAGTAACAGTTTGGTCAATTCTAACATTTAGTGGATTTACCATTTGACAATATCAGGCTACAGCAATCACCATTTGAGTGCTAGTTGGATAGTTTAGTGAGTTAGGAAAGAGGCTGGGAGTTCAATTCACCCCTGAACCTCCCAAGAGAAGAGCCAGGCTATGTAGCCTTGGCAATCTGCATGATCTCAACATACCCCCAGAAGAAGGGAAGTGTAAACCACTTCTGTGTATTCTTTAACTAGAAAACCCTGAGATGGGTAACCATAAATTAGAATTGGGTTGACATGATGGCACATAATTATTATTAATATTGCTGTGTATGGGTCTCAGACAAATCCCAGTCCTAAACTAAATCAGCCCAGTTTGGATCTATTTGTATGAGGACAAATAGATTTATTTCATAGGCAAAACAGGTTAGCTTGATCTTGAAGATTTGGACAACTAAGATAAATAGGAAAATACATAGGATGATATGATTTAGAAAGTAAACAAAACAAAACAAAAAGAAAAAAGTTGTGCCACCTTAAAGACTAACTCCTGTATTTTAATGTTAGTTTTCATGGATCATCCACTTTGTCAGACATAAGAGTGAGACTTCATGGGATCAATTTACACACATCAGGTACAGAGGCACACAATGGTTGGCTAGCATAACAGATAAGTATACAAATCAACATGACTTTTTACAACTGGTAATAGCAGAATGTTCCTGTCTGGAATTCAGATTTGCTGTGAGGGTTAGCCCTGTTGAGTTGCAAATACTTAGTAAGGTAAAGGTAACCCTTGCTCAAAAGCCAGTTATCTGTGACTCTAGGGTTCAGTGCTCATCTCTGTTTACAGTCAAAGAGCCAGTGATGTCTGAATTTGCAGACATTTCTGTGGACATGTGGCAGGCATGGCTAGACACCAGAATGCACAGAATGCTATTTACCTTCTCATCTCTGTTTACAGCCAAAGAGCCAGCACTGTCTGCGTTTGCAGATGTTTCCATGGATATGTGGCAGGCATGTCTAGACATCTGAGTGCACAGAACACTGTTTACCTTCCCATCAAAGTGTCCCTATTTATCTACTTGCAATTTCTTGCTTTTGAACTGCTAGGTTGGCAGGAGCTGGGACAGAGACGGGAGCTCATTCTATCGTGCAGTAGTCGGGTCTCAAACTGCTGACCTGCTGCCTTCCAGTCATCATCTTAACCATTTGAGCCACTGCAGATGAATGGAAAACAAACATTGTGGCATTACACATTTATGAATGAGTTTACCTTTCAGACCTAGTATCTATTGACCATGCTGTGTGAAAGTAGATTTAGTGTGTGAAAGAAAAATTGGAAAGGGGTTAAAATCTGTGAGGGAAATACATTAGCTCTACCTTCTTCTGCATATCAGCCACATTTCTCCACACAAAGAGAGCAACAATCTGAAAAGGAAAACCTTCGCTATATTTGAAGGCTCCCCGTGTTATTCCTACTCCTTTGAAATTAAGATTTTTCATTACTTGAAGAGCCTCTAATCATAGAATTCTCATTTCCTAAACAGACTAAAAAGCTGAGAAGGCAGGATCACTGTCAAACTCCTATTGGAACTGCAAATGTTGCAGCTATCTAATTCCTGCCAGGTATGTGTCAGTCATATTGTTGATCACATACCTAACTACCTAACTACATATATAGTACATATTCTAACACAGTTCTCAACATTTTAAGCCAGGGGCCGGGTCATGCTCCCTCGGACAGCTTCAGGGGCCGGATGGCCATTTTGCCCTTCCTCCACCTGGTTGTGGTGGAGGCAGTGGAGGGGGGCACATGAAATGGAGCTGTGGGCTGCAGGCTGAGAATCCCTGGTCTAACACCTTATCGATTTGCCACAATTAGCTGCAGCATCTTACACAATTCTTCCCTGAGCAACAAAATACATGGGCCCTTGTGTTTCATTCAGATGACTTCTCAATTCAGATCACTTCTCAGTGCTTATGTCTTTGCCCACCATCCCCTGAGTGAAGAGTTGGACACATGAACATGGGTTTAAACAACTGGGCCACTTTATTCAAAGCAACAATTAGTGACCAACCATAATGAGCTGCAATGTGGCCACGTAGCGCAGAACAAAGGCCGCATCCTCTCTCTGTGATGATACCCTAGACTAGGAGTTGTCTGCTAACCATGCTAATCTCCCCGCCACTACTTTGGGCATTAAAGAGTGCTGCCTGACAGCTGCCAAGCTGCTGGACCCAGCAAGCGCCAAAGACCATGGTTAGCCTGACTGCCACGATCCGAACATTTTGGATCCTTACCACTGCCAGGCACCCCCCGCAGCCCTTACCCGAACTTAATTGGGTCTTCATCTTTTACCTTTTCCTGCGCTACCCGCCAGTCACCAAAGCACGACCACCACCACACAAGAGCCTGTGAAAAAAACCTTATCCCAAAAGCCAATAAGGTATAATGGCAAAAAATGCCCATCCAGCCCTAATGCAACAAACTAATCTAACACTGACCACCTAGGTTAACCCATACTTGGCTTTACAGTGGAACTCTGACATACAAACAGTTTGACTTACAAAAAAATTTGACATACAAATAGTAATGCTGGCTACAAAAAAAAAATTGACATACAAAAAAATACAGTGACATCTTGTAGCCTCTTTTGGTAATGTAATGTGTTTTCGACATACAAATATCCTTCCAGAATGAAAAAATGTATGTAGAGGTTTTTCCTGTACCTGTAGCCAGAGGTGTAGCATGGGGGGGTGAAGGGCCCTGCCCCAGGTGGCACTTTGCAGGAGATGGCAATCCCCCCCCCCGACTTCCTGGTGGCCGGGGCAGAAAGTCTGCCGGGCGGGCAGGCGCCAGGACCCTCCACCACCACCAGCACCCTGCCCCCCCCAGGGCTGGAGAGTGCAGGCCCGATGGCGTGGTGGGGACCAGGAGGTACCCCCTCCTCCACCCCATCCCCCTCCTCCCCAGGTGCCCCCTCCTCACATCAAGCCGGTGGCATGGGGTGGTGTTGGGCCGGGGCCGGCCCCGGGTTGAGACCAAGGGGTGCGGTGTGGCCCCAGTGGGGAGTCCACCACTGGGGTCACAGGTGTGCAGCCGCCCCACCTCCGAGCCTGGTGGCAGCAGGTCATTTGCCTTCAGTGTCAGCGGCGCCCAGGAAGGTGGGAAATGAGGCCGATGGTCGCCACGGCCCAGCACCGTTGGAGCACCGCCGGCCAGGCCTTGCAGGGGGGTTGTCCTTGGCCTGGCTGGTGCTGCTCCAGCTGTGGAGCTGCTGCCGCCGAAGGCGAATAAGCTGCTGCCGCCAGGCTCGGAGGCCAGGCTCGGAGGCCAGCCTGTCCCAGCCCTTCACCATGAGCTGGCCATGAGGAAGAGGATGAAGGTGGAGGAGGAGGAAAAAGCGCCCCCTGGTCCCCACCGAGGTAGGATTTTTGTGCAGGGTGGCATGGCGAACCTAGGGGGGCGAATTTGGCCTGTGGCCCTGGGTGCCTGAAACTCGCCCTACGCCACTGCCTGTAGGGAATGTGTGGCAGCTGGAAAACCACACTCCTAGAACTATGTGACAACATAGAAAGAAGTAGATTGCTCCTCAATCCTGTGCACACTCAATTATTAGTTTGTGACACTGTCTTGACACCTAATGGGGTAAAAGAGGAAGCAAAGAAGAAGAGTCAGTTCAGTGTTTTCTACACTCACGTCAATTGTCAAAAAACACAGAGGAGCAGAAAGTAGAATGGCGAGCCAGGGAGGGATAAGGAAGAATGGTTTGTGGTTGATTTTTAACAATACACCATTGAAAGTTTTTACTTCCATATATGTACAGAGCTCAAAACCTAACAGTGTGTGACAGAAGGCCTATCCTTATACATCATTTGCCTGGTTTCCTTTGTGATAAATAGAGGTGATTAAATTATTCATTGTGAATTGTATTCAACTGTTCACCAATAGAATTTTCTATCTACTAGCACTGTTTGTTATGTATACACATTTAATGAGAGGCTCAGGGAAGTTATCTCCACCCCACCCCACCCTCCCAGCAAGACACTAGGCATTTTCCTCTGCTTGACCTGTTTCTTGTTCATTTGGAAATGAGAAATGCATTCAATTTCTTATTAGGCAGAAACACAACAATTACAAGAATAAAAGGGAGCCAATTCACCTAATTGCAGCATGGAGAGATACACCGGTCTGCAGGATGTGCTCCTATGGATACTTTTTGCACGTAATCCAGGCCCATAACTTAATGAAGGGCAAGATTTTCAGTGTATATTATCTTGAAAGGAACAGTTAATTTATGGAAAAGGTACCCATCAAAATTTGGTGCTATCTATCGATCAATGAGTATTACAAACATAAACTTTACAACAATGTATAGAGGAAGCAAGATGATAGAACAGATGACCACTTGGCCTAGCTCAGCACTTTCATTGTATAAAGCCTTCTCAACCTTTTGAAGCCGGAGGCCAGGTCACGCTTCCTCAGACAGCTTCGGGGGCTGGATGGCCATTTTGCCCTTCCTCCACCACATGGCACTTCCTGGTGTGGTGCAGGCAGTGGGGGGTGCTGTGAAATGGTGCTGTGGGCTGCATCCAGCCTATGGACTGCAGGTTGAGAATCCCTTGTACAGCCTGATAGAACAATCATGCAATTGTCAGATTTAGTGATAAGGGTTCTTGTTACATAATGTGTCTACTGGCATGTGGTCCATATACCTTCTACATCCCCTTGAGAATGATATGACACATGTATAACAGTGGCTCTTAAGAAACTAGTGGTGTAATGCCATAGTAAAAAGTGCATAAGGCCATCCTCTTCTCTATTTCTCAATTTCTATCTTCCCCAGCTCTCTTTCTTTCTGACATCCCCGCTACATATATCTTCCTCTACTCTTCTCTTTGCTTAGTATGCTAAAAGAAAATTGACAACAACATAACAGAGCAATATGGCACCATCACAAGTAGTTGTGTCAGTCCCACATGACCCTGAGCTATTTTGCTACCTAACATGGCTACCCTGAGGAGAGAGAAGGAAATAATTTTGGCAGCACCTTGAACTCTAATCAGTTAAGGAAAGCATTTGAAATTAGGCTGAGGGCTCCAAGCAGTTTTAGCATTGCAGATTGCCTTACACCCGACTGAAGGTTGGAATAGCTACTTTTGTAGAAGTCATGCCAGTAGGGGATTTCTGGGATTATTCATAAATAAATAAATACATTTTGACTTACAGTTTCAGTAAGAAGGTGTATTAAATACCTGTGCTTCTGTCTTAATTTCAGCTCAGTTAGACTGCTCAAATCCTACTAAAATGAAATCGTTTTTAAACATTCAGGAGTACAGCTAGTATCTCCCAAAGCAAAGAAGGTGTTCTAGGAGAGAGAACCAACAATCTATCTAAATCGTTCATAAAGTCTGGGTATTTTAAAATTCAAAACAAAAGCACCATTATTTCCTGGACTAGAATATGATTCTTCATTGGTGGTGGTGAATAGCAAAGCAGCTAAAATCTATTTGTTCTCTCCTGGGATTTCTGGGGCTTTCTGCCTCCAGATAATATATTCAATTGCACTAGGTAAATGCAAAATGCAGAAATGTTTCTGCTTCTGAGAAAAAGTTGAATCACATTCAATAGAAATATCCAACAGACCCATCTTTCCCCTAGTCACTGGAGAATTTGCATTTGATTTAGCAATTCATTCACTATCTCTTGAATATTGTCCTATACCTGCTCTTTTTTTTTTAATGTAAATTTCATATAGCTCCACAGATGAGGGACTAGCATTGATACCATAGTCAAGATTGTGTTAAGGAAACACAGCAGATCCTATGCGTCCTAGTGTTCCACTTTAACGATAACATTTTATCTCTAAACATGGCACAGCAATTTATTTGAATTTGTAGGGAGGAGTTAGTTTCTCACAGCAATATTCCAAAACTATCATTCATAAATGTACAGTATTCCCTTTTTTTCTCCTATGCAAGAAACCATAATTCCCATGTTCAGCCTAGGGAGAGGAAAGTCAGGGGTACACAGCAGACATGTGCTGGTATATTCGGCAATTAAGCTTTGTCCCACCCTGCCCTCACCTCTGGTGCCCTGGGGTGCCAATAGCAATTTATGGGATTCCCCCCAACCCCAACACCCCAATAGGCACCCCCACCACTCTCTGTCCAGCATCTTCCCAAGGTTCCCTGCACACCCCTGGTACACAGAAAGAACCTCCTCAAAGATTGCGGTATTTTTGCACAACAATCATGGGTTGGATGTGAAAGGATATAGATCCATTTATATAGATATGAAAGAAGGATTTTATTTTTTAAATGTTTTATACATATTCTGTTTTAGTTTATGTATTTTGCAGCTAGCTTTCCTGAAATATCAGCCTTAAGTTGTATTTCAGTACTATATGTGGCTTATTCTACAAGCTAGTGAGTCTCTGTCTTTGATTTTCCCATTTACTTTACAGAATGCTGTCTAGATGCTCATTAACAACCAGATGTATGCTGAATGCCAGCATTTCCCAAACTATGTTCTGCAGAACACTGGTGGACTTCAATTCCCAGAAGCCTAAGTCAGTACATTGGTTGATCAGTGCTTTCAGCAATTGACTTAAGCTTCTGGGAATGGAAGTTCAAACACCAAAGACTGGGAAACAGTGCCGTTTGCAATGCATAGTTGTAGCTAGGTATGTTGGTTTGAGCATTTTGTGCCTTTGCTACCCCACGGTCATGTATATTTGGAGGTAGGGAACTTACAAGTACAGTCAAACCTTGCATAAAGAGCATCTTGCTTAAAGAGTAACTCTCTTAAAGAGCAGAATTTTCTCTGAATGTTCGTTTCGCTTAACAAATAAAACCAATCAAAAACTCGCTTAACAAATAAATCAGGGTTCACAATCCCCACCACCACCATTGGTCATTTACAATGGTGTTTCGCTTAAAGAGCAAACTCGCTAAAAGAGCAATCCTGTGGAACGCATTATGCTCTTTAAGTGAGGTACAACTGTACCTGTTTATAAAATAGATGTACAGTACATTTCATTTTCTGTGGGTCTCACCATACATTTTCTGTGGGCTACTCTTGTAGGTGGTCCATTACCTTAGCAGGGAACATGCTTCAATCTAAAATTTTGAGATGGAACACCACACTCTTCAGAGTCAATCCTTTTCCCCCTGTCCTTCCTGTTATGGTTTTATGGGCTGCTCTCCTTACTCCACAATCCCATAGAAAAAGGCAAGTTCTTTTGAAACAATTCAGATCAATGTCTAAATAAGCAATTTTGAACATAAATGAAGGGTCACCTTTATACACTCTCTGTTATATATCTAGTGTTTCCCCACAAAACCCAGGGTCAGCTCTACTGAGACAGTGAGGGAAGACATCTTGGAGCCTGTTAATAACTCAGGTCAGCTATTTTGTCGAAAAACGTACCTGCACATTGAGTACATAGGGGAGCACCTCCTAGTTTGTTGTCTGCCTGAGATCCTAAAAGTAAGGAGGCTGTTCAAACACATGATATGGCCCAGTACTTGGTTGATTGGCTAAATGTTCTTGGTGGGTCAGATGCTGTGCAGGACAAGTAAAGAAGCTTTCTTTGACAAATATGTGACAGTTTATTAACACTAGAATAAACTGGACCATACCAAAATAATTTGCCTCAGCTTCAGCATCAAGTCTCAGTTGGTTATTATATTGCTTTTAAAAAAATTGTACCTGTCTTCATGCCTTAAATTCCAAGATTACCTAAAAATCCCAACAAAGTTAGGTTTTCCCGCCCACAACATCCAGAATTTCCCAGCCACTGTAGCCAGAATGATTGCCATGCACTAACTATGTTAGACTTATTGGCCAGATATCTTTCATGACCCTTTCTTGTTTTACGGAAACCAGCTGGTAAAAATCACAATAATGTCAACTCTGACTATTCAGATCTGCCCTTTGTGTGTGGTCCTGTTTTCCTGCCATTTGCCTCTGGCGAACAGCACTATTATTTTCTAAACTGGTCCTATGACAAATATTAATGGCATTTTTACATAACATCCCAAGGGTCATTAGGTTCATCTATAATTTATAAAACATATTTAAATTTTACTGCCAAGGGTTTCGTTGCATAAATGAAATGCACACAGATATGAGACTATTAGATGGTGCAAACTGTCATTTTTCATGCTAACAGATTATTTTATCAGCACTCCACTGGCAGGGGGTGGGAACACAATCCCACAGCAATACAAAAAAAGGGGGTGAGATGGAATCCTACCATATTTATTCCCCTTTGTCCTCTCCCTTATTTTTTTATTTGTTTATATCTAACAATCCTTTAACAAAATCCCTTGGCTACTCGCTTCATCCAGAGTCTTCTTGCATACTGCATATCTGCCATCTTACCTGATTCAGAAAGCTTTAGGAAATCCCAAGAAACTTTTAGAGGGCTGGAAGCATGGTCTATGAAAGAAAGGGTTTGGTGTGCAAGGGGGGGGGGGCGTAAAGGGAAGGAAGTATGAAAACTCAAGGATTACATTCGTCTCAGGGGAAGCCACTGTACTGAAAATCAATCATATGAATTAAAGAGGCTTTTGACAAATAAATAATTCATACGCCGTAAATTAATTAACCAATTTTGTAAGTCAGGCTGAGTATAGGTTTTATTGCCGGGGGGGGGGGGGGACAGTTAATGCCACAATAGCACCCAAATTGTTATACTGATACCATCTTTGCACCCTGTATTCACAATTCAGATAAGGAGGTGAAATAGTCTATACCTACAATGGTGTCATCAGTCAAAGATTACACACACACACACACACAGGATACACTTAGTCAGCCTAATAAGACTATAAACGTTCCCCACCCCACCCTCATTTTTCTCTCTGTCTGCAAAAATACCCCAAAGCAAAGCAAATATTTCTTCAGAAATACCCCAACCCCCCAACTACTGTGTTTAAATAGTGACATTTACATAAATGGATTGCAGTTCAGTTGTTGAACATATAGTAGGATGATTCTCTAATCCCATTTTAATTAGATGGATGTTGCCAGAATATCTCTCTCTCTCTCTCTCTCTCTCTCTCTCTCTCTCTCTCTCTCACACACACACACACACACACACACACACACACACACACACACACACACACACACACACACACACACACACACACACAGAGAAGCTTCACTCCCCATGGTGATGCCATACTGGCAAGGAATCAATCACCACGGTTCTAGTTGCCATAGAAACTGATAGCTCCTGCACCACCATCTAAGTGGTAAATGATTGGTGGTACGCTCATAACACAGGGAGAGCAATGAGTTTTTATATCCTGTCCAGCAGCTGTGCCAGAGAGTTAATTAAAAGCAGAGTACATGAAATAAATCTAAATCTGTGAAGAAATGAAATGTACAGTACAAATCGAATTCCTGTGTTGGGCAAGAATTAATATGCAGTGCAAGCCACAGACCTGCTTGAACAAGCAAGCAGCTAGGATTCTCGGGAAATGGTACCTCTGAGGCAGCTAAAACTGAAATGTGGAAAGAGAGAGAGAGAGAGCCTCTTTATCATATTATCTAAACAAACACCTTATTCAGTGTCAACACATTAAACAATGTACGAAAATTGCAACCTCTAATGCTAACGGTTTGCTGAGAAGGAAGAAGGACAAAGCTTAACTAAGGTTCAATTAACAAGCCATTAGCCATTGCAGTTTATCAGCAGGAAACATGATGTAACCAAACGTTTGCACTGTTGTCCTAGAACCTACCAGTCAACCTTCATGAAAGTCAACATGTTTTTTATTGATAAGCCCTGAATTCATATTTCAACTACCAACGCTTGAATAGCGGCCTCCTGGCTTAAAATCCAGACTAAAAAAACAATGTTATGTATAGCATGAACTACTGCATTTGGCGTATGAAATACTGATCCAAAGTAAGTGAAAAAAATTTAAAGGTCAGTTTGCAAGCTCTTTCTCCCCCCCCCCTCCTGCTTTCCCATTTTTATTTGTAAGACAGAATCAAGTGACAGAACTCTGCATTATTCATTGCTAAAGCTGAACAGTGGTACAATACAAATCAATCACCCAAAGAACCACAGAAACTTCTGTCCACTGGCTATTGGGTCTAGAGGAAAACAGTAGGAAGGGAAATACTAATGTTAAGGTCTCTACCCCACCCCAACCTTTATTTGTTCTCTGACAATTCTTTTTATCTTCTTTTGGGCAGGTCTTCCCAGTTCAACATATATCTCACAATGTGGTCCTGTTGAGAAAACAGCGTGAGGTGGATCAACTTATGCAGGATGTTGCAATAACACTAAAGGACAACCAGCTACCCATTAGTACTTTCTTATTCATTTTTCACTATCTTTACTTCCCATTTTCCCTTCAATTTGCTCAAAGTAAGTTTGAGGCTGGCTCTATACAGTCTCATCAGTGTCATAGACCTTTGCTAGTTACAAATACTTGGGGTTCACACAGTGCAGTGAGATGCTTTTCTTACTATTCAGAGAAAAGCTGCACAGGAACAACATGAAGGTACAGAGGGCTGCTCTAACTCCTTTTGGCTCAAGGACTTTTCCTCCTATAATTCACCATAGGTTGGGAACCCCTGCTGTATGGTGGGTTGTCAAAATTTTCGCCACCATACCATGATGCCATCACAGTGTGGGGGGAGCCAACATCATGATGTCATGATGTTGTGGGGGGAGCCAACATCATGACATCATGATGTTGTGGGCGGAGCCAAAGAATAAAATAAAATAAATACAATAAAAATAAACACACACACATACACACACACCTCAACCCACCCACCCACCCACAACACAAACCTGTAAATAAATTAAATAAATAAATAAGTAAATAAAATAAAAATTGCATAAAAGTACACACACCCACCCACCCACCCACCACAAACACAAACCCTGGGTCACTTACCCTGGGTCGACTCGTCGGGGAGCAGCAGAGGGGTGGCACGACGGCGCAGTGTCAAACGGCTGCTGTGGCAAACCACTCCAATGGCGCACCAGCCTGACAGCACAGCACGCACAGCCCAGTGAGGAAAGGCCACCACTGCCACCGCCGCTTCTTCAGGCGCTGCCTGCCCCTTCCTTTCCCGGTAGCCAAAATGGCTGCTGGGAACTGCGCATGCGTCAAACCTCCATTTGATGTATGCACAGTAAAAAATAGAACTGTGCATACATCAAATTGAGGTTTGACACATGCGCAGTTCCTGGGAGCCAATTTGGCTCTAATTTTGAATTATTTTTTTCCTGGTGAGGCATCCAAACCAGACGCCTCCAAAAAAAATAACAACCCTGGGTGGTTACTACCAACTCCACCCCCACCCCGGTAGAACCGCCCGGGATTGTTGCTACCAGTTAGGGCGAACCGGTGCGAACCTGGAACAATCCACCACTGTGTATAACATATATACAAATGATCAACCAATTCCTGACAATACATAATTGTTCATCTATGCCAGGGATTCTCAACCTATGGCCTGTGGGCTGGATCCAGCCCAGGGAGCCAAATCAACCAGCCCACACCCTCACTGTGGATCCATTCCCAGCAGCCATGGAGGCATTTCTGGCAGCTGTATAGGCATTCCTTACAGCTGTGGACATGTCAACAGCTGCTGGGAACTTCTTCATGGGCGCTGGCAATGTGTCAGCAGGTGCCTGAATAGCCCCCACCCGCCCGCCACTGTGAAAGTGTCCATGGCCACCACAAACACCCCCATGGCTGCCCAAAATGCCTCCACGGCTGCCAGGAACACAGCCGCACAGATGCATTGTCAGTGGCTGAGGGGTGTTTTTGACGCCCTCTGATGCATTTCCAGCATTCACTGATGTGTTTTCAGTGGCCATGGAATTTTGTGTGTGTGTGTGTGTGTGTGTGTGTGTTTCTCCACACACACCATGCAGCTCCTCTAGGCCGGTAAGTAGGGGAGAGGTGGGGGAGGGGGGCTTATGTGGGGTGTGGTGGGCTCAGGGTTGTCCTGCCACCACTGCCACCAAAGGTGGTAGTGGCAACAGGGGGGACACCATTCCAGCCCACAAACGGTTTGAGGGAGCATGATCTAGCCCCGGCTTAAAAAGGTTGAGAACCCCTGATCTATGCAGACAGCACAGCAACGGCCATACAAGGATCAAGTTTTGATGAGGTAGCAAGAAAACTTACTGGAACGCTTGAAGAATTAGGACAGTATTGTCAGAGTGTGAGTTATACCCTGGGCCTTAGCCTCCTCCAAGATAGAGATCTCCATCCATGGGAGAACCTTTTAGGGCATATCAAAGGGTTTGGAATGTGTAAACATGCTGGCCTCATGGGTTGGAAGAAATAAAACCTAATGTGTGATGGACAAGTTATGCTGTATGATCATTGGCTGGATTCCTTTAGGGGAATGGCAAGGAGATGGACCCTGAGGGAAAAGATAAAACCCAGAAGGTGGGGGTCAAGAGACTCTCTTGGACCAGATGCTTGGAGCTAAGGGAGAACTGCAATCATGTAGATGCTTAAGCCAGAAAGGGGTGGGGGTGGGCTTTCCCCAAAAAGGAGCTTTCTTTATTTTGATATGCTTTCTGAACTTTTGAAGAACTTACTTTGATTGCAATATACTTTTGGATTACCTAAAGATGATTTACTTGGCACAGCACTACCTTATCTACACTAATTGATTTCCTATGAGCTACCTTGCTTACCACCTAGATTCAGATCAGGAATGAGAAGCCTGGACTGTCTAGCCAGGAGAACAGGCAGTATCAGGTGAGATCCCATTACAAGGAGGCCAAGGTGCTACTTGTGAGTAAGAGGATCCTGACAAGTATTACAACACCTACCATCTGAAGCCTAACCCAAGCAAGACTCAAGTGTGTGCTTTCCACCTTCAAAACCAAGAGGCAAGGATTGAGTTGGATTGGTATGGGAACTGATTACAGCATTGTTCAGCACCAAAATACCTCAGCATGATGCTTGATCAGACACTCTCTTTTAAGCAGCACTGCCTGATCACCAAATCCAATGTTAGTACAAGGAACAACATCATCAGGAAACTCACAAACTATAAATGGGGAACCCAACTATCCATGCTGCGTACATCAGCTTTGACCCTGACCACAGCAGAGTACACTGCTCCAGCATGGCACACATCCACACACACAAAACAAGTTCACATTGCTGCTAGTGAAACCAAGTAGATCGTGACAGGATGCTTCGAAACTAAAACAGATGAGAAAATATACCCTTTTGTTGGTATTACTCCACCAAAGTTAAGTAGAGAAGTAGCAGCAGACACAGAAAGAACTAAGCAAGAGAATGACCCTCGACAACCTCTGAATGAATATGAACCTCAATTCTGTCAGTTCAGCTCCAAGAAGAGCTTTATGGCAAGAACAAACATTATTAAGGGTACACAAGACTAAAACCAAATAAGAAGATGGAGGAAGGTGCTCACTGGACAAGGAACAACATTAAAGGAGGATATATCTGAGGAACTCAACCTTTCCTATGTCACTTGGAGGACTCTGAATAGGCTGAGGGTTGGGGCGCCTAAACGTAAGACCAACATGCTAAAGTGGGGACTGCTGGCAAACAACATCATGATGTGTGAATGTAGAGAGATACAGAGTCCAACTCATTTACTAGTCTGCCAATTACTGCCAGAAACATGAACCGATGGGGATTTAAGTTTGGCCAATAACAAAGTGAAGAAAGTGGCTTCGTTTTGGCATTCAAGGGTTTTATCAAGACATGAAAGAAGAAGATGTTACTGACCTCAGAAAGATGGAAGGCTGAGTCAACCTGGATCCCCATCAGGACTGAACTCACAATGTCAGCAGTTTTGGCTGTAGTACAGCTGTTTAACTTCTGTGCCACCAGGGTTCTTATATTTATATTTATATTTATATTTATATTTATATTTATATTTATATTTATATTTATATTTATATTTATATTTATATTTATATTTATATTTTACATGCAATTCACAACTAGTCTGGACAGGGGAGATACCTGTTGGCATGCAAGGAAGAACTCTAGAAGACCTAGGGCAATGATGGTGAACCTTTTAGAGACCGAGTGCCCAAACTGCAACCCCAAACCCACTTATTTACCACAAAGTCCCAACATGGCAATTTAACCTGAATACTGAGGTTTTAGTTAGAAAAAAACCCTCATACATTAACATCTTTTTGTCTTAAAAGAAAAACACAATAATAGAGCTTTCAATCACCCTTGCCACAGACTCAAAAGGCTGCCGTCTGCACTGCACCCTCATACTGCATGTGAGCCCAGACAGGGGAGGGAGGAAATGCTCCCATTGGGCTGCTGGGCAGAGCGGTGAGTTGCAGGCGCACGGTGGTGGGCAGCAACAGGTTCATGCACACACCTGGGAGGGGGTAGCAAAATTGGGTGGCCTCTGGGCAGGGGGATGGCAAAATTGGGTGGCCACGCCCACCTCCCTGCCCTGCCCCATCAGTGGGGTGCAGTGCTCATCTCCATTTACAGCCAAAGAGCCAGTGCTGCCTGTGTTTGTAGATGTATACATGGCCTTATGGCAGGCATGACTAGATCGCCCATGATGTAGGCTCCGCCCATGATACAGGCTCTGCCCATGGTGTGGTAGTGAATTTTTTTGCTGCCCACCACTGCAGTTGCACATGGAGAGGAGGAGGGGAGAGGAGCAGCCCGACCTCACATCCCTCTGGCTTTCTAGTAAGGAACTCTGCCGAACTCTGTGCTGGGGTGATGGCAGACATGCCCACAGAGGCGGCTCTGAGTGCCCCCTCTGGCACATGTGCCATAGGTTCACCCCCACTGATCTATGGTCAGTAGCGTAGCATGGGAAGGGCCCGGGGTGGTACACCCCAGGCGGCACTTTTTGCGTGTATGGGTGTTCTTGGACTACAATTCTCAGAATCCCTAGTGGGAGTGGGAGCCAGTGTCCTAGGTCCCTGTCAGGGGGGCGGCAAATTTGGCTTACGCCCCGGGCAGCTGAAGCCCACGTAATGCTACTGCCTATGGTCTTGTTCACAAATAGAGCCTACCTAATCAGTGCTCAAGTAATGTAATTTCAAGGGAGGGGGCAAGGCTACGTGCTGTGCTGTCACTCTGTTGAGCGTGTCAGGTCTAATAATTCCTAAATGGGGCTAATGTAAACTGAATTATACTGTCTTTTTATCATAAAAAACCCTCTGACTGAGGGCTGTATTTTGTTCAAATGGAGTGTACAAACAAGTGCTCTGGCCTATTTAATTATGCCTTTTGGTTTATTTACTGTTGCCCTTTGGCCTTTTTAATTATACAAGTACACAGAATGCCTCCACTCACATCAAAGGAGCATTTAAAGCAAAACCCCAAACAAATGCACATATATTTGCTTTGAGAGAGAAAATTAACCTTACAACATGCCAATTGCGTCACTAAATAAACACACCATATCAAATGCACTTACCTGAAAGTAAGGCCCATTAGAATTAATGGCTCTTGCTTCTGAGTAATCATTTGTAAGACAGTATTGTAAAGGGGAAATATTCTGTATTGAAAATGACAGCTGCTGAGAATTCATGAAGATATCTTTGCTTCACCATTTAATAAAGACATTGTTGATCTCTTTTCACACCTAAAGCATAATGAAAGATTCTAAAGCCCACATATTCAGTGGATGACAAGCAGGTGAAAAGCTAATGGCACCTATCAAAACAAAGAGGACTGTTTTCAAAAGCACTCAGCAGACTCTGCCTGGCAGCTTGAGATAGACAAGGGCATTCCCTCAGGAAGAGACCAATCTGTGTCTCTCACGTGGTGACTCAGACAGACTTGTGACCTGGCTCCTGTCAGTCACCCACAAACTTTTCTTTGGAAGAGAAATCTGGCATTCTTGTCTTGAAACAAAGCAACTGAGTGAAAATACCATTTTATGTACTTCTTAAGAGTGAGATAAAAGACAAAATAGTATCCCATTTGACAGTATCCACCAAGGCTTGGGATCCCTTGGCACTATCCAGATCTTGTTGAACTTTGGTTCCAACCAGCCAGGCCACCGATAAGGTCCGATGGCAGCAGGAGCCCCTCAACATGGGGAGGGAAATTCGGTAAGATTCCCACCTCTGTTGGTCTTCAAATAACAAAGCCAGACAGTTTCTTTAAATACAAGTGGACATAGGTAGATTGACTTGGAAATGTTAACATCCATTGGAAACAGTGAGGTACCTTGGAGTCGTTATTCCGGGATGAGTCCACGCTCTGGTAGACATTCCACACATGCAAATGAACCTGAGAAAACAAGTCCTCCTGCATGCGGATTTTTAGCCATTTGGATATCACGTCACCCACTGGCTAGGCGGACCATGACGTGTGTCCCCAGTTTCACCATGCCCAATGGAGAACACTTTGGTGAGTTTTAGTCCTGGCCTGATATCATTGACAAGTGATGGGCAACACTGCCTAGTTAGACCACTCAAGTCCCCGCGCCTTGACAAGGCTCTCACCCAGTTGGGGGGGGGGTTTAGAAATAAATTAAAGAAATTGTATTAAAACAGGCAACTCAATCTTAAAGTTGGCAGAAAGCATGAAGACTAGTCTGTGGAGGATGGTGCACATTTCCCCTGTACTTCACTTTGTCCACAAGGTTTATATGTGTGAGTTGGTGTTTGTCTTCTCTCAGAGCCATGAAAAAGAGAGCAAAAGTTGGCAGGGATGAAGGGGGTGAATTGTGAGTGCTTAATCAAGATGAGTTCCATTTCTGCATTAAGCCACGGAGGGTTTTTGCCTCTTGACCTAAAACATATTAAATAAATTCACTTATTAAAATCCATTTTAAAAACTCCATATGTACATATTGGCCAAAATCCTTCTGGTTTGCATAGGAAATTGTACTACAATAGGACCATTGAATCAATGGGGATTTGGTGAATCACCTCCTCCATAAATCCCACTGATTCAATTGGGTCTACTCTAATTGTAACTAACTTTAGCAGTGCAGGCCCATTCGAATCAATGGAACTGAAATAGATGTTGACTTATTTCCTCACAGACTCAATGGGCTTACTCTATGACCATGCAACAAAATAGCAAAAAAATGATGCAAAACTCTTCCATATATAAACATGCTTTTTAATTATTTGGCTGTGGTAGGAAATAAAAATAAATAGAAATAAAAAGAATCACAGAATTTGACATCCCACCCCCACCCCCATGCCAGTAAAATTCATGCAAACTTCAGCTTCTTAAAATATGAGAAAATTATGTTTGCCAAGAAGAAAAAGGCTTGACATTCTTCTGGTGGCAGACTTGGAAAAGAGAAACAACCCATCCAACTTATTACATTTGCTAGTTCAAGCAGGACCCCAGGGACAACTATATTTTCATTGCTGTAGTTGTTCTATCCCAGAATGATCTGAGCATTTTCCAGTAATATATTTCCTCCTCCCCCCCCAAAAAAAATGCTCAAAAATCAGCTTTACAAATGGGTCAAATCTTTCTGGGATTGAACAACAACAATAAACATCTAGCCTCACATCAAGAATATGTTTTCATGTTATTTTTATTTATTTATTTATTTAAAATATTTCCCCTGTCTTTCTCCTATAACCCAAGGCAGTTTAAATCATTAAAAAGGACATTATAAAAATCACCAACAATTATTACAATACAGTGGTACCTCGCTTAAAGAGCATAATGTGTTCCATGGGATTGCTCTTTAAGCGAGTTTGCTCTTTAAGCAAAACACCATTGTAAGTGACCAATTGTGACTTCTGGTGGGGGGGGGGGGATTGCAAACCCCGATTTAATTGTTAAGCGAGTTTTTGGTTGGTTTTAGTTGTTAAGCGAGGTGACCATTCAGAGACAATTCTGCTCTTTAAGCAGTGCTCAAGGAACTAGTAACAGTGCTCAAGTAACTAAGTGAGGTGCTCTTTATGCGAAGTTTTACTGCATTAAAAGAGTCTTTTTGTGTATGACCCTTGACACACTCTGAAAGGATATGAGCTTCAAGTCTACCAGCTCAGATCCAGGGAGAGCTTTATGGCAAGAACAAACAATCTTGAGAGTATACAAGAGCAAAACCAAATTAGAAGATGGAGAAAGGAGCTCAATGGACAAGGAACAACATTAAAGGAAGATGTAGCAGAGGATCCTGACCTCCCCTATATCACTTGGAGGACTCTGAATAGGCTGAGGCTTGGAGTCCCTAAATGCAAGACCAACATGCTCAAGTGAGGCCTGCTGGTGGACAACAACAAGCTGTGTGAATGTGGAGAGATACAGAATCCAGCTCATTTACTGGTCTGCTGATTACTGCCAGAGACTTGCACGGATGAGGACTCGGGTTTGGGCAATGACAAAGCGAAGAAAGTGACTTCATTTTGGCAGTCCAAGGTTTGATTGGGACACAAAAGAAAAAGAAGCTTATTAGATTTTTGGCTGCTGTGAATCTGAAATTTCTGGAAAACAGGTTTCAAACAAGTATGAGGAAACAATAATGCCCTTTTCTAGCAAATAATTTTCCATACATTTGTCTTGGGAGTAGAGTATGGGTTTTTGCATTGTTTATTGAGACACTTAACCTACTAAATTAAATGGTCCTTGTATGTCAGTAAATGTACACAGGATACATTGTTTATATTTATCACGAAGGAGAGATTAGCAATGATACTTGCTTGAATTATGCCTCAGACATATGCTTCTGAGACATATGCCTCAGAATTATGCCTCAGGTGAGCATCAGCAGGTTCGCACCAGTTTGCCAGATCCAGTAGCAGAAATTCTGCCCCAAGGTTTGAAATTAAGTAGTCCTAATTCTGGTGCAATGCATTCCCCCTGGCCACACCCACCATACCATGACCACAGTGTGGTAGTAACATTTTTTGGAGCCCACCACTGCTCAGACATCATCAGTGACTATACTAGCAAATGAATTCTTCATGATGTAATTCAAAGATGTCCCATCTGATCTCCTTCTGCAAAATGGCTGCCAGCAGTAAAACAAGTTTGTGGGTATCAGGGTTGGGTGGTTAGAAAGGATTTATACAGAGGAGAAGTGGATCCAAAATATGGGCAATAACACATACTGAATTGACACTTGCTTTGATATATAGGCTTAAATATCTTTTGATATAGTGATCAAAAGTCAAATATGAAAAAAGAAAATTAAGCTAGAGTATTAGGTATAATAAAATATTCATCATGTATCTCTGAAAAACATTGCATCTTTTTCCCCCCTCTGATGTTGGCAATTTATCCTCAATTTCTCCTGCAAATCATTTTCTTAAAGAATGATATGTCAGTGTGTTACTGTACTCCCAGATCTATGGCTTTTTGTCTGTTCATTTTTAATAGGAATAAAAACTACTAGCAAAAAACAACAGCCATCTCATGAGAATATTATCAGGAGACCAATTATTTCTTTATTAATATGGACTACTGAAGTATTTGGCTGTTTCAGATGTTTCTTCTCTCCCCCATGTAATCCTAAAAACTACTTTGTAAAGTGAGCTTACTTGAGAGGCAGTGCCTCATCCCACAGAGCCAAGGAAGCTCAACATTTAAAACTTGGAATTAAACCATTCTAAATTGGACATGTGGACTGTCCATATCTAGTCACGCCTGTCACATGTCCATGAAAATGTCTGCAAATGCAGACAACACTGGCTCTTTGGCTGTAAACAGATGAATGCTGAACCCTAGAGTAGGATACAACTGGCTTTCAAGCAAGGGCAACCTTTACTTAAGTTGGACATGTCAACTCTTACATTATATTCTCTTCTCTCCCCACCCCACCCCCACCCCAAATTCTGTCAGGGCAGAAACATACTGGTTGAAAAGCAATGTTGCAATTAATGTGTTTGATTTGCATAACATGCAAATATGCATAACATGCAAGCTAGACTGAACAGATACAGAGATGGATCTCTCCAGACGGAGCTACTGGCCTTTAGGAAGGGTGTGAAGACTTGGCGGCGGGACAGGTGTGGGGCAGTGATGGTTCATTGGCCCCTCCACATTGGTTTATTTAACCTCTTATATCCACCCTCTCTCTCTTTTAGGAAAGGAATGAGATGTTGCTTAAAACGGTTTTTAGATTTTTTAAATTGTATTTTGGAATTTGTGATTTTATATGTTTTATACAATGGTCTGTAATCTGCCCTGAGTTGCTCCTGTGAGTAGTTATTGTTGTTTAGTCGCACAGTCGATTCCGACCCTTTGCGACCCTATGCACCACTGTCCTTCAGGCACTTCTGTCCGCCACCATCCTCCTCAACTCACTCATTGTCTCTACAATACCATCTAGCCATCTCATTTTTGGCTGCCCCCTTTTTCTTTTGCCCTCCACCTTTCCCAGCATCAAGGCTTTCTCAAGTGAATCCTCTCTTCTCATTTGATGTCCAAAGTACTTTAGCTTCATCTTTACTATTTGACCTTCAAGGGAGTAGTCAGGGTTGATTTCTTCTAAGATTGACCTATTTGTTCTCTTCGCTCTCCAGGGGACTCTCAAAACTCTCCTCCAGCACCATCGGAATAGAAATGTGAAAAATAAAAAATAAATAAATGGGTAACCCTAGCTGGAACCACTCAGTTTGATAATTTGCGAAGTTCTTTTTGTGCCATCTTTTGTGGCAGCTAGTTTCTACCCAAAAAAAAAAAGGCAATCTGATTCCACGTCTAGTTTCCTTTCCAACCTATATAGCAGTAACATTCAACTTTGCACGCCTATGTTAGAAAAATATTTGAGAACACCAGAGTCCACATTTACAGCCAACTGTGAACAGATCAACAAAGATTAAACTTTCCATTGTTCAAGGTCAGATAAGTCAGTGAAATTTACAGCAGACAGAATGAAAATTAGGAAGGCTGTTTAGAACCTTTTCATACTTTTGGCATTGATGTACTGTATGCTGTAGGCTTACTACGTCTGATCAGAAGCTCATATATTTTCCTTTATGCTCAGCAGAGTGGGCCGAAGATCAATTTTTTAAAAAATCCTATCACTATATTATCCACCTCTACTGTTTCAATCAAAATTGATCACTTTTATCATTTGAAAGGTCTTGAGCTTTATCTATAATGTTTTACTTCTTTCTGAAGAAAGCTATTGCAAAAAGACCTTTGCTAGATACTTGTGGGTATATCCAAATGTGCACACACGAATGGAAACATTCTAGAGAGAGAGCAGAGATAAAGTACATACAAATGCTACACACCCATCTTAAAGGTTTGAATAATACTCATGGGTTTCTGGGACATTATCAAATTTGATACACCACAACTAACAGGTTGTTATATTGTTATACAGTAGAACCCCGTATAACAAAAAACCTCTGTTCCATGGAGCTCTTCGCTATACAGTCAAAACCTCGCATAAAGAGCGTTTCGCTTAAATAGTAACTCGCTTAAAGAGCAGAATTTTCTCTGAATGTTCACTTCACTTAACAAATAAAACCAACCAAAAACTCGCTTAACAAATAAATCGGGGTTCGCAATCCCCCCCACAATTGGTCACTTACAATGGTGTTTCACTTAAAGAGCAAACTCACTTAAAGAGCAATCCAGTGGAACGCATTATGCTCTTTAAGCGAGGTACAACTGTACTTTTTTTGTTATACAAAGCATTATTGGTGATGCACCGTATAACGAAAAGAAAATGTTCATTATATGAATCGCTGTGCGGGGTATTGCCAATAGCTATTCGTATAATGAACATTTTTTCTTTATACGGTGCATCTCCAATTCCAAAATTGCTTCACTGTACGAATTTATTTATTAGCAAAACTGTAGTGCTATTTGTTTGTCTTGCATTCATCTACTAAAAACCATTTGCAATTCAAAAGGGCAAAGCTTCACTACTAATCTGAACAAAAGGTATTACCAGTTGTAATACAAAACACATTGACTTGTATACTTATCTGTAATGCTAACCATTCTGTACCTCTGTGCATAAATTGATGCCATGAAGCCTCACTCTTATGTCTGATGAAGTGGACTTGATCTCCAAAAACTAATATTAAAATACAGTTGTCTTTAAAGTGCCACAATGGTGTGTGTTTTTGTCTTTTTGTTTTGTTTACTCTGATATGCTTGAAACACAGCCTAAAACGGCTACCATATCAAAAAAAATTAACAAATAGTAATACAGAGAGAGAGAGAGAGAGTCCTCCCTCACTAACTGATAAAAATATATTTCTTCCTACTTTGATATATTTAAAGTAGAACAAGAACACAGCCGGAGCAAAGAGAAAATGGTGAGGAAAAAATAATCCATGGAAGGAGAACATTCTTTCTGACAGCTAAACAAAAAACTGCATTAAGACATAACAAAGCCCCTTTTGCATGAATATCAGATGCATTAATAATTTAGTTAAAATAATAAACTTCCAGTGCTCTACCACATGAAAAGGTAAAGTAAAAAGCTGACCTATTTTTTAAAAGGATAAAGCTGTTAGCAGGGAAGTAGAATGTGCATTGCATATGCCAAAACTACAAATTGGTTTCTACAGATTTGTATGCGAGTGCGTTTATCAAATGGACCAAATGAAGGCAGTGTGCTTTCTCCTTGACAAGGTCACTGTTTTTACTCTGAGTGCGAAACTATAGTACAGAATTCATCAGCGCAATTTTCACAGGAAAAAAACCCACTCCCTTCAAAGGGCAAGTCCGTTGCCTCTACAGATCCGAACAGATTTTTAGATTAAACTTTTGATCTTTCTTTACCTGAGACAAATATTAGCTTAATTAGTGACACATTTGAATTTGCATGCATAGCAACGGAATATACTTGCATGACTGCCCAGATTTACATTTTCACCTGCTGGAAGATATTCTTCTACTGGTTTCAGTTTCCTGTATTACAAAAATCTAAGCCAAATATAGCAAAGCAAAGCAATCACACTTAGTGTGTAGAGCATTCTCTGGACCAGGGATTCTCACCCTGTGGGCCGGATGCAGCTCACAGTGCCATTTCATGTGGCCCACCACCACCTCCACCACACCAGAAAGTCCCATGTGGTGAAGGAAAGGCAAAATGTCCATCCAGCCCCCAAAGCTGTCTGAGGGAGCATGACCTGGCCCCTGATTTAAAAAGGTTGAGGACTCCTGCTCTGGACAATTCACAAATTAATTAGCAATTTGCCCCCAACATGCTGGGTACTCATTTTATCAACCTCAGAAGGATGGAAGGCTGAGTCAACCTTTGGTCCTTGTCAGGATCAGACTCATAACCTTTTGGTTGCAGTACATCATTTTAACCACTGTGCCACTTGTTATTCCCCCCTATATGAACTTCCTTGCTGTTTTGTGTGATTCCTTTAAATGTTATTTGGGAGACCTGTGTTTTTAAAGTACTGTACTGTACTGTACTGTAAATAGCCTTAGAGAGGTTTTGCCTGGAAAGACCACAGACAAAATAATGTGTAACAAAATTATAAAAGTATAAATAAATAATTAGTAACATCAAAAATTGCAGATGGCATGTTGCAACTCATATGTACAGTGAAGACACTCCCTGACACTGCTGATAGCAATTGACCCTGATGCAAAAACGCCCTACAGGTGATGGGTCAAGCTCCACTAATCAGTTGATGTCTACATTCATTTTCTGCATTTGAAAAGATGTCCTTCTCCCTGGGGAAGGAAATATATTATACACAAATGTTTCTCAGCAATCTGAGCCACCTCCATTTGCTATATATGCAATTACCATTTCTCTGGTGGCCTCAAATTTCCTTGCCAGCATAGGCAATGCTCACGGCAGTGAAGAGAGTCTATGAAACTATAGTCCCACATTCTATCTTGTGTCTTCAGCCTTGCAGTTTTGGGGAACCTCTCAGTGTGGCAGCCAAAGAGTCTGTTGGATGGTAGCAGAAAAGATGGAATTCAGCTTTTTCTCTCTGATACACAGCTGTTGAATGGACCAGTTTCTGAGCATGGGCTGCAGAATAAAGCTGAAGGAGTATTTCCCTATCAGCCATGGATTTACACCAGGGATGGACAAAGCTGCATGTGAACAATCCAGAACACACACGGTCCATGGGAACCCTGCAAAAGGATCCCAAACTGCAATTCTTGGCTTCCTAGAAGCTTCTGGCCAGATTATTGTACTATGGGAATAGAATAGAACATACTTCCAGTGACTTAATGGCAATTTTCAGGCAGTACTTAATTAATCTGATAACTCTGAGGACTAACAGCCTTAGGTGACAAAGTTCACAGGAAAGGGTGATGGTTCCCAAGTGGATTAAATCCAACTTGAATCCATCTTGATGGAGGGCAGCAGCTTCATCAATGACTTGCATAACTGGATCAATAGTATGGGTGTCATGCTGCGATGCCAAAGGCAAATGGAAGGCCACTGTGTTGTATTGTTCCCAGGACAATCCTCATGGCTGATCACCATGATGATAGGCAATACAGTACAGTCAAACCTTGCATAAAGAGCGCCTCGCTTAAAGAGTAACTCGCTTAAAGAGCAGACATTTCTCTGAATGTTCGCTTCGCTTAACAAATAAAACCAACCAAAACCTCGCTTAACAAATAAATGGGGGTTCACAATCACCCCCACAATTGGTCATTTACAATGGTGTTTCGCTTAAAGAGCAAGCTCGCTTAAAGAGCAGTCCTGTGGAATGCATTGTGCTCTTTAAGTGAGGTACAACTGTATTTGGAAATAGAAATGGCACTAGAAGAAGAAGAAGATTCGCTTTCCCTCTACAATAAAATTAAATCAGCTAAGTGAATATAAAGATAAAAGTGCTTAAAAATCAGGATGTTTCTGTAGTCATGCAACAGACATAACTAGACACCAGTGCACATGGAATGCTGTTACCTTTGCCACCAAAGCAGTACCTATTTATCTACTTGCAATTCCTTCCTTTTGAACTGCTAAGTTGACAGGAGCTTCGACAGACAGGAGCTCACTCTATCATGCAGCACTCAGGTCTCAAACTGCTGACCTGCTGTCAAATTCAGTATCTTAACCACCACCACCACCACCACCACCACCACCGCCTCCCCCGGTAAATATACATCCTAAGTTAAATATGACATATAGAGGTTGGAAGTTTGATTCCAGACTTTTGCCTACAGAGAGAAGAGCCAACCTGTGTAGCCTTGGGCAAACTGCACAGTTTCAGGGCATCCCCCAGAAGAAGGCAATGGTAAACCATTCTGTGTAGTATTTATCTACAAAATCCTGAAAAGGTAGAACTGACTTGACAGAGGATCAGTGGTGGGATGTCAATTTTTTTACTACCCCACCGTGATGTCATCACAGTGTGGGTGGAGCTAGCATCATGATGTCATGATGTTGTGGGTGGGGCCAAAGAAACAAAATAAAAAATACAAAAAAAGTAAAAATAAAAATAAGCACACACACACACCCCTCAGGCCTTTTTAGGAACTGTGGTAGTACGTCAGTATAGGTAAAGGTATTAAATACACATTAAAATGCACACAGACACACCATATCCAAAGGTGAGTCACTTACCCTGGGGAGCAGGCTATAGGGAGCTTCAGGCTAGCCTCTTCTCTTCCTCCTCCCCGCTTGGGAGGACAGCAAGCAGGCCGTGCATACGCGCCAAGCACTATAGGCATGCATGCACACCAATTGCTTGGCACGCATGCACAGTGGGGGAACCAATGAAAAGATAAGCCCCGAAGGTGGTTCCCCCCAAAAGCTGCTACCGGTTCTCCAGGAGACTGGGAAACGTTACTACCAGTTCTGGAGAACTGGTGAGAACCTGTTACATCTCATCACTGCAAAGGATGATGATCCTTATGACAACAACAACAACAGTGACAATGATGATGATGACAATGATGATGACGATGATGTGAATGTAAAGAGAGTTATACAGTCTCCTAAGAAGAACCGCACTAACTATGTGATCCTGCCTCCAGGGAAGCCATTTTGTGTCCGTCCCCCCCAGCGTAGGGTTACCATATCTCAGGATTTGTCCTGAGATTTCCTGCTCTAAAGAACCGGAAATCTCAGGACAAATCCTGAGATATGGTAACCCTATGCCCAGCGTCTCCCAGAAACATCTGGTGAGGCCAAAAAGGGTCTTTTTTGTGGCTGCTCCCATGCTTTCCAACTCCCTTCTGAGTGAGGATTGGTTGTCCTTCTGCTTGCAGGCAGAAAAAATTCTATTTAAATGCCTGTGGCCACTAAATAATGGTACATTATTTACCTGTTTTTGTTGCTGTTTTTCAACAGCTCAAACTTGTTTCTGAAAGGTTCTAAAAGGCAAAAGGAGGAGCCCTGATGGCACAGTGGTTAAACTGCTGTGCTGCAACCAAAAGGTTGTGAGTTTGATCCTGACAGAACAAGGTTGACTTAGCCTTCCACCTTTCTGAGGATAGTAAAATTAGTACCCACCTGGTGGAGTAAAAGAGGAAACAATGAAGAAGCAAGTTGGGGGCAATATGCTAATTAATGTGTGAACTACCCAGAGAGTGCACTAAGCGCTATAGGATGGCATATAAGTGTGATTGCTTTGATTGTTTTACTAATTCTGTGCTTGTTTTAATCAGATGACATATTAAAAATGTTATAATATTACACATTGTTGTATTTTCAGCTGAACCTATTTTTAAAATGTACTTTGCAAGATGCCTCAGGTCCCATCAGAGAGAAGGGTGGGATATACGTACCACCTAAGTATATAATCCCTCATAGTATGCTGTAAGAACAAAACATGTGGAAATGTGTTAATAGAATGCCAGGGAAGAGATAAAATACACAAAGGCAACATATGATATAGGTGGAATTTTAAATAGCTGTTGTTATTATTAAACCTATTTTCAAATCTGAAAATATAAGTTTATCTACAAGATTCTCCCTAAAGAAAACAAGAACCATTGACAAACTATGCAATTGTAAGCAGTTTCTGAATCAATGCTATGTGGAAAAATGTAGGGGGAAATATGTAATTTTTTTATCCTTCATATTGATGCAGACTTACAACAATCAGCTAAGGTGGCAGATGGAAATAATCACACTTTCTTTGCTCCTCTGCAGAGGAGCAAAAATGTTTAATCACACTGAAGCAGTTTGTTAGCCCATTCAGCACACTAGATTTTGACACTGGAAACAACCTTTGATGGCTACAGGACTCCCGTGTCCACATGCTGAAGGCCACTTCTTTAAATGTATCTTGGAGTTAAATGAAAGTTGAAAAGATGCACAGAAATACAAAACACATAACAGTAATTTATTTATTTTTGTACAGGTGCTATGTACAAAACAAGGAACCTGGGTATACATGTATGATAGGACATGTTACAGTTGAATACCAGGCTTATGCAGAGGATGTGAAGAGCATTTCTATTCAGCAACCTTGAATCTCTTTATGGGAGAAAAGTGACATAGAAATAAAATAAATAAGCAATGACAGGAATGATCATCAGTCTCACCCAACTCCTTTTTTCTTATCTTCATTGGCAATAAGGAGCCTCACCATACCAAATCAATTGCTTGTGGCCTAATAAAATCTAATGGTGTAACTTCCTTCTTTTTGTTGTTCAGTCACACAGTTGGTCCTGACCCTTCATGACCCCAGGGACCACTGCACACCAGGCACCCCTGTCCTCCACTATCATCCTCAACCTGCCCAGCTTTGTGCCCATTGCATCAACAACGCCATCTAGCCCAGTAGTGGACAGCTCCCAGTACAGACTGGTTCACGCAGGGGGGTAGTAATTTTTGGGGGGTGGCCACCTGGGGTGATAGCAAATTTTTTGGGTGGCAATGTCCCACTTCCCCACTTGTGCATGCATGCCTCCAGTGCTCAGCGTGCATGGGCCAATGGATATATTGAAATGCATGCACTGAGCCAAGCAGCCATTTTCTGCTTGGAGTGTGGCAGTGTCAGGCTGACAGAGAGGCAGCTGCAGATAGTGAGGTCCTTTCAGCCATACTGCTCTAGGATGCCAGGCTCAGGAAGAGCCTTGTTGTCATGGAGGCGGGGAGGAGGAGGAGGAGAACCAGAGCAGCATGGCCGAAAGGACGAGGCAGCTGCTGCTGCTGTTGGCGAGTTGGCTGGTCTTCTGCCTCTGGGAGCTGCTGGAGGGTTGGGCTCTCACCATCCGGGCAAGGTGCTTCGGCCCTGGTGAGGTGCATGGGAATTGCTGCAGGAGCTGCTGGCGGGTCAGCCCCTCACCGTGCACCTTCGGACTGGGCAAAGGGAGCTACAGCTCCACCTCCCTCATCATTGTGGGGCAGTGGGGAGCCACCACCACCCCCGAGCCCAGCCACCCTGTTCTGCCACCTGCAGGAGTCACTGCCCTTGGCCCGCAATGCCAGGTTTTTGGTAAGTCAGTGTGTGTGTGTGTGTGTGTGTGTGTGTGTGTGTGTTTTGTTTACTCTCTGATATGCTTGAAACACAGACTAACATGGCTACCATTTCAAAATTCTTATTCTATGCAAGCATATCAGAGAGTAAACAAAACAAAAAGACAAACATTGTGGCACCTTAAAGGCTAACTACTGGATTTTAATGTGAGGTTTTGTGGATTGAGTCCACTGGCTCTTTTGCTACAAACAGAGATGAGCACTGAACCCTAGAGTTGGATATGACTGGCTTTCAAGCGAAGACAACCTTTACCATTACCCAGTGGAGGGCAGCAGAAAAATTTGCTACCACACTGTGGGTGGAGCCTATGTCATGGGTGGAGCCTACATCATAATGTAGAGCCTACATCATGGGCGATCTAGTCATCTCTGCCATATGGCCATGTATACATCTGCAAACACAGGCAGCACTGGCTCTTTGGCTGTAAATGGAGATGAGCACTGCACCCTAGAGTCAGATATGACTGGCTTTTGAGCAAGGGAGACCTTGAACCACTTGCAGGGACAAAACCTGATGGGGCAGGGCAGGGAGCTGGGCATGGCCACCCAATTTCGCTACCTCCCTGCCCGAAGGCCACCCAATTTCACCACCACCCTGCCCAGAAGACACCCAATTTTGCTAAAAAAACCCCTCCCAGGAGGGTGCGAACCTGTTGCTGTCCACCACTGCCTTTACCTAATAACAGAAGATCCCTGATTGGTATTCAAATTTGCTGTGAAGTTTGCCCCTGTTTAGTTGCAAGTGGTTAGTAAAGGTCTCCCTTGCTCAAAAGCCCATCATATTTGACTCTAGGGTGCAGTGCTCATCTCCATTTACAACTAAAGAGCCAGTGCTGCCTGTGTTTGCAGATGTATACATGGCCATATGGCAGGCATGACTAGATCGCCCACAACGTAGGCTCCACCCATGACATAGGCTCTGCCCACAGTGTGGTAGCAAATTTTTTTGCTGTCGACCACTGATCTAGTCAACTCATTCTCTGCTGCCCCTTCTTCTTTTGCCCTCAACCTTTCCTTCTTTATATCCTTTCAGAAGGATATTTGCAAAAAAAAAAAAACCACACAAAATAAAATAGAAATCTAAACACTACCAATTCAAACAACAACAGTCCAAAACACGTGGAATAAAAAAAAATGGAATTTAAGGCAAAGTTTTGAGTGGTTGTGATTTTCTTTTTTAAAAAATGGCTCACTTTTCTATATGCTGAATGGCTTAGAACCAAGTGCAAAAGTCTATTTTACCTTTGTACCAGAAGGGTGTAATATGGGTAGGCCTGAAGGCAAATGTCTGCCCCTGAGGTCTTCCAAAAAGTAGCACCATTAATCAATAGATAGAGAGACACAGAGAGAGAGAGAGCAGAAATGGCCAGTTGTCCACCTCCAAATTTTGAAGGTGGACTCAGTATTGCAATATAATTCCCATCATAAGTATCTGGAAATTGGCTGCACATTTTGGGCAAAGTGAAACAACATAGCCCTTTATACCCATACCCACACACATCCCTCCTTGTTGGACAGAAGTAGCAACTTAATATATAGGCAATAACCAGCCTGGCTAGTATTATGGCAGATTTTTTTTAATGAAGGACATAGGAAGTATCAAACTAAGGTAGTGACTCAATGAGTTACTTCTGAAGTATCCCTTTACTTAAAGTTCAGTGGACAATTCAATTCAATTTACTCAGGCTCCTGGGCTTAGCAGCCAGCACTGCTTCAGTAAATTTTACAGAGGATCCTGCGCAAGGTGGCATCAATCCCTCAGTCTGTTCTGAGCAGGCTGGTGCTAAGTTTATTCTAAACCCTCTCAAAAAGGTGGCAATAAATCTGACTGCAGCTCCAATGTTAGTATCAGCAGGAGCAGCTAAGGTGGGTGAAAATGAAGAGAGCCAGAGCCAACTTGTGTAACTGATTGATACTATGCCAAAACACTCTCTGACAAATTCATCCCTAGTGTAACTCCTTTGACTGCAATGAATTTATACCAGGGAAGAAATTTGCCCAGCATTGCTTCTGATTACAGGGGAATTTCAGTTTCTAAGATCAGGGATAAAGTTGCTGACCCGAGCGTAATGAAGAGACATCGACTGGCAGGGCTCAAATAAATGAAGATAGAAACACATTGTGTCATGCTACCCTGAAAGTCAATTTGCCCTTGTGAAACTTTTAACTCTAAAGAAAGGAGAGATGAAAATATATTTTTGGCACTCTCCAGATCTACTCCATGAGCAGGAGATGAAGTGTCCATTCACTGTTGGTTGCAAACAATATTATTGAGATTAAATCACAGCAGAGGAAGAAAATGTGTTGTTCTGCCTCAGCCTGGCAGAGTTCTGGACAACAACGAAAATAGGCAGAGTTCAAAGCAGGAAGATAACATAACAGGGCAAAAGAGGAACGGGGTGGGGTGGGGGAATAGCTTCTGTTTTTCTGTTTTTGGGGGGAGGGCTCATAGCATTGTGCAAAAGGCAAGAAGAACTTGTGGAATGGCTTATTGCAATAAATAAGGCGAGAAGGAACTTATAAGGAAGCAGCAGAGCAAAACAAAATCTGTGTGAAAAGAAAAAGAAGGCAACTGAAGGTCAACTTATTCATTATTCATTTATTTAAAGTATTTTAGTTCTTCTTTTTCTGCCCACCTGTGCTCCCAAAATGATATGGCTGGCCAGCCGAAGACGTGTTCCAGGGAGCGCCAGGACTCCTCTAGCTGCCGGCCCTCCCCGGCCCCAGCCCCAGCCCCACAATGGGCTACACCTGTGGTGGGGGAGTTTGGCAGGACCTGCCACCGCTGTCATCACCCGAACCTTGGCCAGTTGGCTAAAGACGTGTTCCAGAGAGTGCCAGGACTCCCACAGCTGCTGGCACTCCCCAGCCCCACACCAGGCTACAGGAGCTAGCAGGAGAGCGGCAGCAGTGGTGGCCTCTGCGACTACCTGGGAGGCTCCCTGCACCACACCGGGCCCGGAGCGAAACCCGGCCTAGCTGGTAGCCCGGTCGGCATCAAAAAGCCATGCCAGGACTGCCGCTGCTTCTACCGTTGCTGTCTCCATGACCACCTGGGAGGCTTCACACACTGCACCGGGCAGGGAGCGAAACCCGGCCCAGCTGTGTGACACAATGGGACCTTGGGACTACATTGTGGTGTCTGTCATCCCCCCCCCCAAACGTGGCCTTGATGGGCATAGGGCAATATAGCGGGAACCAAGGGATGGGCCACACTCGGGGAATGGGGGGAGGTGGATATTTGATTACTGTCCCCCATTCCGGTCCCTTGACCTCACTTCGGGTTCCTGTGCCGGGTTCGGTATTTGGCACCAGCCTAGGGAGAAGGGGAGGGGTGGCGGTGTCACTTGTGGCCACAGAGTCACTGGGGTCACCAGAGCCACAGCTCTGCAAGTTCTGGGTTGTGAGGCCCTGCTCCTGCATTTGGGCCCTAGGGGTCAGTTGGAAATCTTGTTCCTGTACCTGCCTCCCTGCAGTGTAGCAGATTCCCTGCCTGAGCTCCTTGAGGCCGTCATGGTCTTGGGGACTTCAATTTCCCTTTATTGGGTGCAGGCTTAGAGGCATATCAGGCATTAACAACTATTTGAATTGCTGCATTGAGTAGGGGGTTAGACTCAATGGCTAAAAGGCCCCATCCAACTGAGTTATTTTATGATTCTATGATTTGCATAGAATAATAATACTCAAAATCAAGAGAGGAGAGCAAATTGAAACATATGTACAATTATAAGCTCCGTGTAATTATACCAACAAAGAAGAACAAAAGGATGGGTTTTTGAAATAACTACAAGTATCTAAGGTGATAGAGAAAGTGGAAGCTAATAGTATATTGTATGTAATTCTTCTTCCACGTCTAGGCCATACATGAACCTGCCAAAATGAATCCACCTTTTGGTCAATTCATTCCATAGTTCATTTTGCGTGACCTAGTGTGGAAAAGATTAACCAGCACAAGATTACCATTATTTTGTTTGTTTGTTTGTTTGGATTTGTATTGCTGCCCACTTGCTGAGGCGACTCCAGGTGGCTCACAAATATAAAACATACACAGCATAAAATTACAAAACCTTAAAAATTTAAAAACCATAAAAACCACTAAAAAATACCCTCCCAACCCGATATGCCGGATTATGGCTCAAAAATACAACAATATTTAAGGAGGCTCTTTCTCTGTAAAAGTTAAAGCAATCACACCTGTATACCACCCCATAGCGCTTAGTGTACTATCCGGGCAGTTCACAAGTTAATTAGCACTTTGCCCCCAACATGCTGGGTACATGTATATTGTATGTAATGGAAGATTTTAACAGTAAGGTATATAGCAGAAAAGTGTATAAACAGTTCATTGGTCCACATGCTGCTAAGAACAGTTAAAGGACCAACAATGGACATAGGATATTGGATTTATGCAACAAACAGAAGAGTCTTTGAACAAATAGTCAAGATAGTCTATAGCAGTGTTTCCCTACCTTTGGTTTTTGGACTTCAATTTGCAGAAGCCTAAGTCAATTCCCCAAAGCACTGATCAGACAATGTTCTGACCTAGGTTTCTTGGAACTGAAGTTCCCCCTGTGGGGCATGTATCCCACATTGGGAACCACTGGTCTACAGGATCGCTTCTTGTGCTCACTTCCAACCCAAGCAGGAGAAAATGTTAGTTCTTGATTCCTTTTTTCATCAGTCAATTTCCATCCTGATTGCTGGCACTGGTGTGATAATCACCATCTTGAGAGCTGACATTGGTATTGTCAACATTCAGTGACCTTGAAGATGCCAGCCAGAGCCAGCACTTGGACTGCACACTTAACAGGCACTGGTTTACAGTATCCCCCCTGCCAGTTTAAGTGAGATCCATACTAGTTCTCTTTAAATTATGTTAACAATCATTTTTAATATGATAATTGGATCTGTACAAATAAATAATTAATTGTAACAGAGGAGGGATTAACATACAATAACTTAATTTTCTTCTTCCCTGTTCCCTTCAACTACATACACAAATGGGCAGAAACTCAATTTGAGCCCTGGTGTCCATTTCCCCCCTTCCCCAGGCTGCAGAGTCACCAAGCCTTCTTATATTTCTGGTGGTGGACCAGCATACTAACAGGACTGCCCATGCCACTGCCATCTCCACATCCTACCATGATTTTCAGATTGTTCTGTCTCAGCCACTGGGGCCATTGTTCTCAATCCGGGGATGCCACTTGCTTTAATAAGTGTAGATCATGGGATGAATATAGTCCATCAGTTGTCCCGTGTTAATTGTCCTGATGGAAGGCCAGAATGAAACTAGAAGGGAAGCAAAAAAATAATATTCTTAACACCCTACTAAGAGCATCACATTCCTACTGCAGCTTCATTACACTCTGCTCCACATGAAACCTTTCAGCATCAATAGATCCATTGGCAAAATAGCCTCTGTTTAGCTATAGAACAGTTGTCTAATAATAATGCATGGGATAGAAGGGTCACTGCACCTCCTTCATCGACTTCTTTTTTGGACTGGGTCATTAACTGTGAGCATTTCTTCTAATTAAAGGCTGCCAATATATAATTACTAGCTGAGAAAGCCCATCCCTACATGAAACTTAAACAAAGACATTCTAAAGATCCCAGACTAGAAATCATTTAATTAGAAAAGAGACAATTTATTTAGTGGCTCATGAGACATTTGCAAAAGTGTCCATTCTTATATTCCTCTCCATATAAGACCTCCTTTTCAAAATGTTCACAATCAAAACCTGAAACACTGTGAAATTTAGAAAGGAAAAAACAAGATGGGAGAGAACACAAAAACAGAAATTTATCATCATCATCATCATCATCATCATCATCATCATCATCATCATCATCATCATCATCATCATCATCATCATCATCATCATCATCATCATCAGATAGTAAGAGTTTACCTGCACTCCCAAGGCACTGAAGAAGTATGGAAACTTGACCATAACTTCCTGCTACATGTAAACATAGTGAGGTGGAAGGATATATAATCATCAAATATAGCTTTCAACATGCAATTCTCATGGAAGAAAAGCATAACCCTAGAGCAATCTCAAGGCTGTGATACCTACATATGCTTACTCAAAAGTAATTTCTGGTTTCATTGATTTCAAAAGCATGAGTTTCATGTCTCAGTGGGAGATTAAAATGAATATCCCAAATTCCACTGTAACACTCTTAATCACCACATCATTTGGTTGATAAGTAAACACAAATTATATAATACAGTCACTGCATTTCATAGACTCTATGAGTGGAGTAGTTATTATTGATCTCCCCAGAATGTTGAAGATGGAGAGACTGATTATGTCTTGTATTATGCTGTTCCCACATCCCCCCAAAAATACTTGCTCCCACATAGGCATGGAGTTTTCTTTCTTTTTTTGGATTGCAATTCCAAGGATTTGTCAGGAATTTTTCCAGACAGAATCCTGGGAACTGTGCAACCCAATGGAGGAGATTTCCTTACTTCTGTCGCTAATACACTGACTTTTCAAAAAGAAGGAAAATTTTCTTGGTAGAGCCCAAGACTGGTGCAAGGGTTCATGGGAGCCTAAAAGAGTTATGGGGTGGGTAGTCTTACAAGACATTACAGAGGGAGGTTCTCATCATGCTCCCTTAAGACTCCCAAGGACATTTGCAGCACTGTAAAGAACACTGAAAGGTTAATGTAATAACTATGATACACCACATGGAAGTGAGAGAACCTCACAGCTCTGAGGATTCACTCAGGAGGAATTCCCAGCAAATTCTGGGAGTTGCAGTCGAAAATAATTGAAAGTTCAATGCCTACTCCCACATGCTCAACAGCAGATGAGACGTTTACTGATGCTTCTACAGATCTTTGAGTCTAAACTCCTGCTACATAAACAAATGAGATTGCTGGAAATTGTGAGCAACGTTTTATCCATAAATATCTGAATATAAAAAAGTGAAAGTGTCTGATTCACCCAGAATTCACCTCCATTTTCTGTTACTCTTTTTTGTTGTTTGGTTGCATAGTCAAGTCCAAGCCTTTGCGACCGAATGGACAACTCTAATCAACCCCTAGGGCTGCTGCTAAAGATGAGGTTTTCATAACTCTAGGGGCAGAAATAACCTAGGAACACCCACACAAACATTAGGCAGACTTTTGGGACTGGGACAGGAGAAATCAAAAGACACAAGAGAAGTATTTCTACCATGCTCCTTTCTATGTGGATTTGAAGTTCTAGAATTAGAAAACTCACATCTCTAACAGCAGCTGCTCTAAGCAACATAGAGCCCTTGTCTTTAGATAAAACATTGTTATTTAAGTACAGTACTGTACAACAGAAAAACTAATTTGGCTGCTTCAAATAGTTCAGCATTATCCTGGCAAGTGTTACACACCAATACTACCCCTCAAAAGTAACTAACTGCAAATAAAATCTTCCTCTCAACCTCTGCTCTCATTGCATACTTTCAAGTGCCTCAACCAATCTTGCAAGAGCTTTTTGGGGGTATGGACAGTGAATTCCTTCCTGAGCTTGACCTAGTTTTCCCCACTCACAGTTCTTCCCTATTTTTCCTTCTACTGTTCCTGTCTCTTCATGTCTCTTCTCAGTTGAAGACATGAGGGTAAAATGAGGAACTTGCTCAAAATGACTGAAAGTGTGCTAATCCTTTGACTACATTTTTAATTTGATGGATTTTCCTTTATTCGCATAAGAGCGCTGCACAATTTAAAATTATGAACATGTTATGAAATGTAGGTAAAATTCAAACAACTTAAAATGTAGAAATAATTAGACTATTTTCCCTAGAAGCATACTACTTCAGTAGCATGATTTTGGCCAAGATCTTCTTTTGTACACATGATGGGACATAAATTGCACATAAATGTTGCATTGGCTTAATTTTCCCTCATTCATAGAAAAATTGACCTGCATCCAAGTATCCCAATTTTACTTGATTATTCCTTGATCTCCCTATTTTGTTTTGAAGTCTGTCAAATGACTTCCAGATGGGTCCAGCCAGAATCTTGTCCTGGTGAGGGACATTCTTCAGCATTCATCCATTCAGCATGGTAGGTTGTTTGTTTGTTTTTACTAGTGGTATTTTATTTTATAGGTATCCTAAAATCTAAGCAAGGGCCTCTTGACACGATTTGCTACAGGTCTTACCCTGGCTTAATCCGGCACTGGGTTTAAGATTTAGAATTTGAGATGAATGCAGAAAACTCTTCCACAATTTTAGCCCCCTCAGTGTCCATGAAATAGATGAGCTTGGTGCTGTATTTCCTTATTTCATTCATTAGTTGCTAGCACCTCTCAGTGTACTCCTGGAGGGGCATTCCTAGCCTAATATTGGACGTTTTCAGTAGAGGTAGGTTTCAGGCAGCTAGTAATAATCCAGCATGATTGATTAAGAGCTACATCCACATGTTTGGCATGTGTTGGTTTATACCATATGATATTAGCATATGATATTAGGAGTAGAGCCTGGAAAAGTTTTTTTTTTTTTACTACACCTAGAGAATTCTGTGAAGCCATAACCCAAAATGCAACTTTCCCAAGCTCTGCCCAGGACTGGACCTGATGTAATCATCATACCTATTGCACTGGCTGGTTGCTTAGTAAAAAGAAGGCACCATTGCTCAGCTGTTATTTTTTTATATTTTATTTATATGTTTTATATTTATTTTTCTACAAGGTGACAAAGCACAGAACTGAATCCTATAGTGTTGTTCTGTCAGTACAAAATGCCAATTCATTTAGGAGACTTGCTTTCATGCCTGCACAAGACGTAGATCTCATATCCATTTGAACAGACTTTTCCACTATCCTTTGCCCAGAGCTTCAGGACATTATTCAGCCAAGTTTTAGTTGGACTGATGGCATCCTTGTTTCACTGACACATGAAGAACTATGAGTAGGATTATTTTAACTCTTATGCCTTTTTGACTAACCTTTTGTTGGATAAAAGCTGTGATCTCCCCAAACAAACATGTACATTTGGGGTGGGGTGGGGAGTACTGTATGGTGAACTTTTCAAGTGACATTGAACAGATATCTCACCAGGCAGCCATTCACCCTAAAAATACCTTTTTCTTTGAGGTGGAAAATGTGGGATGAAGACATTTAGCTTTGTTGCTTTGAGCATTCGCATGAATCACTGATTTTAGACATAGGCATTAATTCAGAAATTATATATTGAGGAAGCAGCTTTTGAGATTGCAATGCTGTTAGAATTGAGAATCATTTGCATTCAGATCCAGCCAACAAAGACACAATGGGAGGGAAATACTAGAAGTTAAGTGTGAAACGACATCTTCAGAGTATTGAACTTCAAATAAAAAATGGTATAGAAATACTGAGTGCAACAATGCTATACACAGCGAGAAAGAGCCTGGCTGTAAGATTTCCCTCATCAGTGAATCACATGCTTGTTTCTAGCTTTAAATAACCCAAAGCATGCTGGGAAATGTAATATGTTAGAATAATCCTTTCAAAAGGTCAGTTTACCTTTCAACCATACAAGAAGTGTAAGATAGAGTTAAAATGATCTGGTAGGAGTGTGTGGCTGTTTGTAGAAACATGCAGAAAGAAAGCAGGCCATTATGTAGCGCATGATTTTTTTTTTTTGAAAAAGGTACGGCTACTTACTTACATAAGAACTGGCTCTTTACAAGCAGAGAGGAAAGGGAAGAAAGATCCCAGAAAAAGCGCATTGGGGTTCACACATCTGAGAGAACAGCACATAAAACAGAACATAAGCAGGAATTTAAAAAGAACAGCATTTAATTAATTGGGTAAGAGGCATTTCCTAGCTTCAGACCATCAAACAGACTTCATTTTGAGCTTGTGCTTCAAATTACCTGAGAGACTTATCTACTGAAGGCAGACTTAATCGGAACAAATGGTAAAAGCTCTCAGGGCTTCAAAAGCTGATATGCAAAGATGGCTGGAATTCAAATGCTAGCCAGTGACGAATATACTGCACAAACCTTTCAAAAACGCAAATTAACCCATTTACTGTGTTTTAGATAATCAAAGTACCATAGCTCCCCTCCCTTTTAAAGAAATTTCCCATGCTGCTTGGTTGTTTTTTTTAAAAAAAAATCCTACCCAAAGATTAAAAGCAGAGATATTCTAAGAGATGCTGCCATTTTACAGAACTCCTTTTTCTTTTATCCCTGTTAATTTAGTGATTTTATTCCAAAATGATGTTTTCTATCTCAGACAAACCTTATTCCCAGGATGTCTCAATTGGTTTCCAATTTAAAAGACAAATAATTCCCTAGAACTCTTGGTACAGTCCAAAAATATAGTTAACACATTTATTAATTTAAAAAGCACTATATTTTTCTGGATTCCATTTAAGGACAATTTACATGGAACTAAGACCATAGACTGTAAAGGGATTTACTGTTGAGGGAAGAGATGTACAGTGGTACCTTGGATAACGTTTGCCTCAGATAACGCTAAAATTGGATAATATCGGGGAATATGAGGCAAAAATTTGAGGCAAACAAAAATGTTTGCCTCAAATTCCCCAACGTTGACCATCTTTGCAGGCCTTGGGGCAGAGATCTACTGAGGCAAACATGCGCCCGATCTCCCCCCAACCAAACCGGCGCTACGAAGCTCACAGCAGTGACTGGCTGGAAGCAGAAAGGGGGCTCCCTGGTTGGCTTCCCAACCAGGCCACAGCTGCGCTCTTGGCAATGCTTTTGGAAAGCCAACCGGGGAGCCCCTGTTTGGCTTTCCAAATGTGCCACTGCTGCAATTGATGTTTGGGTTGGGTGCATGCAGTGTGCGATGGCCAGCTGGGTGGGGGGAAAGAACGGGGTGCATGCCTGGTAACAATGATCCAGGCAGGGGTTTCTGAAGAGAGGCTGGAAAAACTTTTTCCAGCTTCTTTTCAGAACCTCCCCCCCCCAAGATGGCTAAGGGGCTTACCCATCCGGGGGTGGGGGGGCTTCTGAAGTGAGGCTGGGGAAAGGGTCCCCAGCCTCTCTTCAGAATGCCCCCACCATCATTAAGCTCCTTAGCGAATCAGGCAGGGGTTTCTGAAGAAAGGCTAGGAAAAACTTGTGGAACCAAGTCATAATGTTATCCGAGGTACTAGTGTATAAGATAAGGCTGCACTGTAATTGGAAATTCCTCTATTGTTGCATTGCTTACAGTACTTGGTTGATCTGTGCTTTACACTACACATCAATATACTGTACATAGTTTGAGTTGGTGGATCAAAACATTGGCTCATGCTGTTTCCGATCCTGTGCCAGTCTCATCCAGGGCCCCAGGAGCTTTGCTCTGAACTGGTCTTCCCATCTGGTTGTTGGCCTTCCTAGTGGTTGGTTTATGTCAAGTGGTATCCACTCTGATATAGCTTTTGTCCACCTGCCATTTTTGAAGCGGCACACATGCCTGGCCCACCGATGCCTTGCAAACTCAATCAACATTGATGGGTAGGGGTTTTTTTGCACCTGATCTTTTGCGCAGTTCTACATTTGATATTCAGTCAATCCATCGCATGCATAGCATCCTTTGCTCAATTGCTCTTTGTGTTACATCAATTTTTGTGTGTGTTAGCTTTTGTAGGTGCCCAAGTTTTACTGCCATATAATAAAGCAGGCAGAATGGTGGTGTTGATGAGTTCAACCCTTAATTTTCTCATTTTTGCTTCACTAAGAACATCCATTATGCTGTTAAAAACTGTCCATTCTGCTTGCCTTCTTCTCAAAATTTATTTTGTTAGATCGTGCTTTAAGTTAACTTCTTGCCCAAGGTATACATATGAGTCAACTTCTTCTACTATCTCATTTCCACATCTGATATCTATGGCATTTGTGGAGGCATTTCATATATATTTCGTGTTTGTTGTATTAAAATGCTCTTTTTCTCAACCACAGGAAATACAATGGTTCTGCTTAGTTTGTTACTATTCCTGGTTGCAGAGAAGCTTGTTAGTGCATTCAGCTGCTCATACATACAGCCCATATTTGGACTTTAATGCCACACACACAAAAGTCTTTGAGATGCTGGCTATGGGGGACTATCACAATAGGTCTCATGTGCATGACTCCCCCTCTCCGGACAACATATTTAGAGCTTTTGTAAACTCCTAAACTCAGAAAAAAGAAAAAAGAACCTTATGGTTAAATTGTCCCTAGTGAATTTTCAGTAGCTGGTCAGTGCAATTGTTAAGGTTACATGCCAGGCTCTTCAGGGGAGAAGTTGTGACTTCTACAAAAGGCTGTTTTGTGTTCCTGCAATCTTCCACAAAGGACCAAAAGGGAGAGGGCTCCTGTGGTTACTGGAAGATGTTCCCTCCCGAGATGATGCATTGTGATGGCATTGGCCCAAGTTAGAGGTTTCATTCTGAACCCTTTATTTTGCCATATTTTCAGGGGAGTCTTTACCTTAATTTTGGGGAGGTGACATCCATGGCCTCAAAAAAGATGGGGGTATCAGAGGGACTTTTGCGTACTTTCATTTGCATAGAGGCTGCTTCCTCAGAGGCAGCCCTGGGCTATGGAGGTGAAAATGTCAAAGGCAGGTCTTTGCTCAATTATAGGAAGGTGTTTGCCATGAAATTAACTTGTCTAGTTGGTTTTCTGTTCCAGGTGTCTAACCTAGGCTGCCATTGAAGGTGGTTATCTTGGAAATAACTGAGAGTGTTCAGCAGTACAGAGGGCAGCAGAAGCTGCACACAAATTACAGATGGGCCTTCTTTGTTTCTGGACCTGCTGGATTGGTATCCCTGGTTTGTGGTAGAGGGATGTGGTCACAAGGTGGGCTAATTTTGTTCAGTTTGGGCCCCTGGCTGTCCTGGCACTTCATGTTGAAAGAAAAGACATGGGAATGTTATCAGAAGCAGATTTACATCATGCAGCACTGCATTATCTTGAGGCAGTAGCTGGGATACGGCTCAACATGCATGTGGTATATTCTGTGAGGCTGCAGATGTGGTGTGATTCTGGGTGCAATTTCTCTGACAGTCCTAAAGGTCTTGCCTATTCCTTAACAGGTGTATGGGTGGGGCTTGCATTGCACACTACTCCGTTTCCAGAAATAAGCCTGAAATGTTTCAGGATGTCAATAAGGAACTTTTCATGATGGGGTATGGGCATTTCCTTTGATGGTCTTTGGAGGGGTCTTTTTCTTCCATGGTGGGAGCCTGTAGGTCACCATGTGCCCTCTAGCCTTTGGCAGGGAGTGTGGTCAATAGTATCCCCTAAGGACCCAGGGTCATGCAATGAAGTTCATGTTTGCTGAACAAGTTGTCCGAGAGTGGGGGTATACACCTGGGGATGCACAGCCTCTTCCAGGCTGTGCATCAGCTGGATGGTCAGCAGCAGAAGGGAGTCCAAAGGTAGACTTGGCCCTCTGGGCCAGGGGAGGGGTATTGTTTAGAGAGACTACACAGACTGTACTGCAAAGACACCTTTCAAAGACCCAATTTGGATGGAGTATTTGTTTGGTTACAGTATTTAATAAAGGTGGCCCTAGAGTTCAATCAACAATGGTGTCTGAGTCTTCTATTGAGTGGAGGGGCAAAGACTATATTTCAACCTTATTTCAAAATAAGGCCCAGGCCAAGCACCAAGTTCTTTCTTTGTTCTGAGAAGTACCCTCAGGCTGTGGATGGTGAGAATTTGAAGAGAAGATAAATAATTGGGCAACCAAAGAATTATGTTCTAATTTGTTAATGGTGATGAGATTGCTTATTGGTAGGAACTGGAAAACAACTCTTTTTTTCTTCTTTTTTTTGGTTAGGCAATGGTTTAGAAATGTTTGAGATATGGCAATGAATGATAAACATACATGTAAATTATGTGAAAAGGAGGGAGATTGGTAGAGACATGTTTTCAGATACAGTCAAACCTCACATAAAGAGCGCCTCACTTAAAGAGTAACTCGCTTAAAGAGCAGAATTTTATCTGAATGTTCGCTTCTCTTAACAAATAAAACCAACCAAAAACTCGCTTAACAAATAAATCGGGGTTTGCAATCTCCCCCACAATTGGTCACTTACAATGGTGTTTCACTTAAAGAGCAAACTCGCTTAAAGAGCAATCCTATGGAACACATTATGCTCTTTAAGCGAGGTACAACTGTATATATGGAATAGCTCTCTCAAAGTCCAACCCTGCATCCACAATGAGAAAGGTGGTAACAGGTTCAATTAAGGGACTGCTAGAACTGGGCAAAGTATGGTGTGGCCTTGCATCACAGGACTACTATGGTAGCCATTAAGGCCATCCTGTATTACCCCAAAAAGACCTGACCAAAGGGGATCTGGTGAAGTTGTGATAGGCCTAGCAAACTGGCAATGGATAACCCATTGCTACAAAACTACAAGAGATGTAAACATATGGAATATATCAGTGTCTCAATGAGCCAACCAGGAGGCCTAAATATAGCTCATGAAAAAAGGTGAAATATTTAAATAAATCAAATAATGTGAATAAAAATACAATATGCATATGTGTGACCAGGGGAAGAGAGCACTTTCTGAACATGCTGTCCACATTGCTGAAGGACTCCTTCAAGGCTCCTGTTCTTCCTTTGTTTATTTACCTTTAAAGAAGGCTTTGGCTAGACAGCACTTCAAACAGACGACCACCTTCAGTAAAGTAGGACGCATGGCCACTCTCATAGCGAGCCATCCCCTTCTGCCTATTTCATTCCATTTCTTCTCTCACATGGCTTCCTGTTACTCTCCTCCATCATCATTCTGTAGTCTCTGAATAGGCTTAGTTTATATTAGGCTGAGATTATTCCCATCTCTTTGAGAGTGTGAGGGTTGGGTGGGTTTGCAGACACAGGCATTATGTGTATGCATACACCTTGCATATCTTGCAGAAGAGATTGGCCCTCTGCCTGCCATCTTCTGTTTGCTATACACAGATCTTACGAGAAAGCACTTTTATCATTCCCTAGACCAGGGATTCCCAACCTTTTTATGCCACGGACCTCACCATGCCCCCCGGAAGCTGAGTGGGCTGGTCACATGGTTCCCCCCACTGTATACACTGTCATAAATGCTTCAGCCGTGAGCGTATTTGTGTAGGCATGGGCACGTTTACAGCTGTCATAAATGCAATGCATCCACTTCCGCTTCCACTGCAGCAGCGGCATGGGTCACATGGGCCATAGGTTGGCCACCCCTGCCCTAGACCTTGAGGTCTTTTAAATAAGCCAATCTGTACGGTAGATCAGTGAAACACAAATGAGTTCTGGTAGACCCATCCCTGGGCCTGCAGAACTCCCATCATTTCCCTGATTTGTTGTCTTTGCTAATTGTATTAATACTTCACTTTGCTAATACAGCACAAAAGCCAAATGGATTGCCAGCAATAAAAAGCTTTTAGAGGCAATATTTAAGCAATAATGACCTCTGAGTCAGGCATTTCCTGGCAGCTAATGACTGGATGGCTGAAGTTGAAGGGCTCAGATAACAGGGAGGGCTGTTAACCTATGAAGCCATTAGCTTCGGGAAACACCTGACCCCAGATCACTAATGCTCTTATAAATCACAGAAACTAAAAGGAAGAGAAGAAAGAACTACCGCATTGGCACAGAAAACTAAAACTTTACTGTCAGGTTTCAGCAGATTTTGTGATCTGGAAAGAGGAACATCATGTCTCATTCTCTTCATAACATTGTTATTGTTCGGCAAACATACATTCTAACAGAGAATCAAATGCAAATACCAACCCATAATAACTGGCAATTGGGGCTGCAAAATAACTATTGTACGTATCTGAGATACCTATCTAAATTTTTCCCATATACTGTACAGGCAAAAAGGTACAGCGAATGCAGGGAACAAACCCATGTTTTCAAATCCATTTGTCATAGTAACAGTGAGGTTGGCATCTTTCAGTCTGGCCTATTGTCATGTCATTAATGGCACCTTGGATGTACTGATATTTGCACATGATGATGCATAAAAGGCTTCTCCAGTTATTATCTTTCTACATAAGCACCAAGGAATATCCAGATGTTGTTGAGTCGCAGTCCCCATCATTCCTGGCCAGCCTAAATGCGGGGATCGAAGATAGGAGCAATAGATCACCAACTCCTGGGCAGCTTCTTCTTCTGCTTCTTCCATATCCAAATATAGGCGATCATCATGGCAATCAGTCATGAAGACTGTCCTGAGAATATAATGCAGTGACCTTTCATCTGCCTTCCACATCACAGCATGACCCCTATACCACTGATCCAATTCTGTGAGTCACTTTCTGGTCTTGAGCCATTTTGGCATGCAGTGTCCTCCTCAGTCCCAGGCCAGTATTGATGAAGCTTCTACCCTCTATCAAGATGGATTCAAGTGGGATTTAATCCACTTGGGGACCATCACCCTTCCCTGTGCACTTCACCAAGACCTCAGGGTTGTCAGGATAGTTAACCGTCACCTGACACTCGGCATTGAGTCACTGGCAATGTGGTCTACTTTGTTACCATAGTGCAGGGTTCTGCAACCTTTTAAAGCCAGGGGTCTTGTCACGCTCCCTCAGATTGCTCCCTCAGAAGCCAAGTGGAGGAGACAAGGACTGAGGCTACGGTAACAGGAGTGGTGGTGGGAGTGAGGACGTGGGTCAGATGATTTAGTGCCATGGGCCGGATCCAGCCCACGGGTCCTAGGCTGAGGATCCCTGCCATAGCAGGATAACCTGGCCAGATTGGATATGCATCCCCAGTGCATGTCAAATAGTTCTAACAGGCAGAAACACAAAGTAGGCTGTTTTTCTCTGTTTGGAGGGCAGCACTCTTTTGTACTTGTGAAGGACTGCAGTGTGTTGTGGCATAGCACACCTAATCTACCACCTCCAGAAGGTTTTCAAAACAATCTTGACATTTTGGAATTAGAGCAGTGGTTCCCAACGTGGGTCCAAGGCCCCAACAGTGGACTTCAATTCCCAGAAGCCTAAGTCAGTACATTGGGTGATCAGTGCTTTGGGGAATTGACTTAGGCTTCTAGGAACTGAAGTCCAAAAACCAATGGTTGGGAAACACTGAATTAGAGGAAACTCTGCTTCCTTCTCCAAACTTTTTAAATCATTGTTAACCAAGCAGTGGGCAGAACCCACTTTATAGGGATCTCCCTGCATGTTGATCTGTAGCCTTGTAACATTTCATTTACACTTGAACAACAATCATAGTCTTTATCATGACTCAAACCTTGTTTGTCCACCCAGGTTGATGTGAGATATTTTACTATGCAGTTTCGAAAGCAAGAAATTGCAAGTAGATAAATAGGGACCACTTCGGTGGGAAGGTAACAGCTTTCCATGCACTCTGGTGTCTAGTGATGCCTGCCACATGACCATGGAAATGACTGCAGAAGCAGACAGTGCTGGCTCTTCAGCTTAGAAACAGAGATGAGCACTGACCCCTAGAGTCAGATATGACTGGCTTTCGAGCAAGGGAAACCTTTACCTTTACTAGATAAGATCAAATGCTGCCCCTTCTCAGACTAGCACTGGACTGGCAGCTGACTCTTACTCAAACAATGAAGGTGGAATCATGACCTCCATCTCCTGGGTTTAGGAGCCCAGGATAGGTTGTGTGTCCAACAGACAGAGTATGTAAGGGATGAGTATGAAACTGCCACTCCACATCTCCTGCCTGAAGCAATCACCTCATTTTGCATTATGCTATGAGTGGCCCTGCTGCTCGGTGACTCAATACATCAAGTTTTGGTGGAGAGATCACCAACATTATATAATGAGGACAACTCATTCCCTTGCAGTGATGCTCTAGCATGATCATTGTCTTCTTGTTCAAACAGTCAATGCACTTCTTGTCCCCCTGCTGGTTACCATGTAAAACAAATTTAATTGGAAGTTATGGAAGTGGGGCAGGAGCTTTAAACTTAGCAGGAACATTTAGCCTCATTTTTTGTTCCACCTTGGCATCAATAACGTCTACTCAGCAAAGCTCTGTGTGGTTTTGTGTGAAGCTCAAATCCTACTAAAATTATCCTTTTTTCTGAGCCACCAAGATTCTTCAGCAAACTATTGAATTTACATTGCAGAGATTTATATTATTGAAAGAGTCCCGCTAGCAGAAGAAGAGAATTCCATAAAAAGTACAAATGGCAGTCTGTGGAATCATATATCTGCATTAGTACCTTCGAACCAATGATAGGCTAGCTATGAATTTCTTAAACATAAACAAAGACCATTCTACTAAGTCTTACAACACAATGCTAATATGGGATAGACTAATATGGAATATGCAACTGGGAATGGAAATCTTCCTGACTTGATTTGACCTTATGTAGTAAACAATGAGGTGGCTCAAGTGGTTAAGATGCTGAACTTGATGACTGGAAGGTCAGCAGTTTGAGACCCGAATACTGCATGACGGAATGAGCTCCTGTCTCTGTCCCAGCTCCTGCCAACCTAGCAGTTTGAAAGCAAGAAATTGCGAGTAGATAAATAGGAATGATGGGCCATCTGTCTTTTCTTGTGTTTTTCACGTAGGTGTGTGAGAGAATGCCTCTATGTGTAATGTGCATGTATTTCTGTGACTACTGTTTGCCCCTGGCTCTGCCCAACATTAGTTGCCATGCTGTACAACCACAATGGGCATTAAACTGCCATTGTTCTTTACCACTGGCCGCTACAATATGATGGGTGAGAGGGTATGCTCCCCCACTTTTTTTTGCAAATGTTTCTGTGTTCTTCCGCAAAATTTGAAGTATTTAAAATTGTTCTCTTGCAGTCAAGGTAGTACCCTGGATGGATTATTTGTGCATTCATGATTATTTTGTTAAGATTTAATATATCTTTGCCATACCGTAACTTCTATGCCAGGTATACAACAATATAATTCCTCCAGTCTGTCTGTCTCCTACATAGACCATCGCCAGTGGTGTAAAAGAACAGAAATGAAACTAATAGGCCTTGATAGTGTTGGTATCTACAAACATCATATTTATGGCATGATCCTGTCTACAGTTATGTAACATTCACTTTTCTGATGCAGTTAATCTGCATTTTAGGAAAGAAGGTTTATTGTGTACAATTGATTTAATCTGTCTTCTGATTGGTTAGGATCAGAAGGGAGATCTCACCCCTTGCATTTACTTGGGCCTCAGATGAAAGTATAAGAAGGGGGACCTTTGTCGATTATTTTGTTAAAAGACTTTGGAATATTGTTATGTAAAGGATTCATCTCTGTGTGGCAGCAGCTGAATGGGCATTATCATTGCTTTATTCAGAGAAGTATTCTGTTGTCGTATCTTATTTTGGAGCTGTGGTATCATTAACAATAGCCCCGAAAATACAGATAAATGCTCTCTGCTTTCCTCTACTAGCTAATTCTGATATACTACCTTGAAATGTGGTCTGCGGTGGCTCAAGTGGTTAAGATGCTGAACTTGAAGACTGGAAGGTCAGCAGGTCAGCAGTTGAGTGCTGCAGGACGGAATCAGCTCCCATCTCTGTCCCAGCTCCTGCCAACCTAGCAGTTCGAAAGCAAGAAATTGTAAGTAGATAAATAGGTACCACTTCGGTGGGAAGGTAAATAGTGATCTATGCATCCCAGTGTCGATGCATGCCTGCCACATGTTCATGAAAATGTCTGCAAACGCAGACACCGCTGGCTCTTTGGCTATAAACAGAGATGAGCACTGAAACCTAGAGTTGGACACAACTGACTTTTGAGCAAGGACAAACAACATTGAAATACAAAAGAGGAGACAAAATGATACTTCCTTGATGCTTATGATAGTGGCAAAAAATGTTGAAAAAGTCCTGTCAAAATTCCTGAAAAACAGGTTATAATGCCTTTTTAAAAAATACAAGTTTTAAAAGCAACAACGTTACTCATTACACATTTTAAAAGTTTGAAATGATTCATTACTAAATATGTGCTCTCATTTTCATACTCTCATTTTCGGAAAGAAACCAAAAGTACTCTATCCTCCTATTTCTCCATATGAGATTAGCTTTAATGAGAATTCTCAGCACACCTCACAGATTTTTCTTAGAAATTTCATTGTTTTTCATGGAATATTGCTGCAGAATTATTAGTCCTGCACTGAATAGCATCTTCCCAGTATGGGATTCACTTGGAAGGGAGGAAAAATTACCAGCCATCATTCCACCTGGATTTAAAGAGCAGAATGACCATCAAGGATCTTTCCTGCAGGATTCATCTTGCAAAGGCAGGAAAAAAACACCATGTAGGATTGCTACAATTCCTAGAAAGTATGACATCTTTCCTGTAGAGAAGGAGTTCTCAACCTTTTAAAGCCAGGGGCCGGGTCACGCTCCCTCAGACAGCTTTGGGGGCCGGATGGCCATTTTGTCCTTCCTCTACCACATGGCACTTCCTGGTGTGGTGGAGGCTGTGAGGGGCCACATGAAATTTTGCTGCAGCCACATCCAGCCTGCAGGCCGCAGGTTGAGAATCCCAGCTGTAGAGGATTCTCCAGAAAGGATATTAAGCTTCACATAATTTTTCACTTTCCAATACATAACCATAGGTCAAAAAAAGAAACAAATAAAAGGGGAAAGCAGAGATAGGTCTTGTTTTTGCAGGAAACAAGACTCAGAAGATCTTTGAGAATGTTGCATTTTGCTAATGCTAGGTGTGTTCCTATAAATTACTTCTGAAATGTAATGTAGTTGAACCTTCATTACCTCAAAGGTGACTAGCTACATGTGATTATGTTACTTTAAACCAGGGGTGACCAAACTACAGCTTGTGGGCTGGATCCGGCCCTGGACACCAATTCGCCCAGCCCGCAACACCCTCGTTGCTCCTGGAGGTGGAACTTGTTTTACTTCCACTGCCAGGAGCGACGAGGGTGTCACGGGCCAGATGAATTTATGTTAGGGGCCGGATCCAGCCCACAGGCCATAGTTTGGTCACCCCTGGTTTAAGCAGAGAAAATGGCAGCCTAAAAAAATCTATCTCATCCTGTTGCAAAACATCCTTCTGGTGGGAGGAACCAAGTGACCAGCCCACTAAACCACTTGACCAGCCCACAGCCCAAAAAGTTTGGGCACTCCTACTTTAAACTAATTGGCTCCAAGGTCTCGATGTGATTATATTTTAGGTTGGTGGGGTTAATTTGTTTGAATATCTTTGCTTTTGAGGTTACAGCTTCAAATATCACTTTTTTTTACTTTAAATTAAAAAAAAATCCCTTTAGGGAATTCCCCTATTTTTTAAACACAGGAATAGACAGGCACTAACGTTGGGGATAGAAAGTATCCTCTTTACTAAGCAGCTTAAAGTAAACCATTACTTTTCATTTATAAGCAAAGCAAATGGTGAAGTTCAACATAAACCTTGGACTCACCAGGCAAAGCTACTTTCCAAAAAAAATTCTAACATCTTGCTCAGTCTGTAAGGAAGCTATTCTTCTTCTTCAGCTGTCATATCCATTCCGGATATGGGCTATCATCACAGTGATAGTCTTCCTGTTCTTAACTCCTCAGAACAGTTCTTCCAAGGACATGCCACTCCAGTCTCTCAAGTTCTTCAGCCACGAAGTCCGTCTACATCTAGGGTCTCTTCCCAGGGATCTTTCCTTGCAGAGTGAGTTGGAGTATTCTATACTTTATATTGTTCCTCATGATATGGCCAAGGTATTGGAGTTTTCTTTGCTTAATGGTCTTAAAGAGTTCTTGTTATTTATCCATCTGGCACAATACTTCTACATTTTTCACATGGTCATCCCATGATATCCTTAGCAGCCATCTGTAGATCCACACTTCAAAAGTTTCAAAGTTTCTTGAGTAATGGACCATGTACTCTGACAAAGTGCTTTGGTCCACTCCTGGCCACCTTGACTCATTCATTCCCATTTCAGTCTCTTCATTTCAGTTACTACATTATAAATCTTTCCTTTTTCATAAATACTCCTGATGTTCAAGGTACAAACTGATGTTCAAGGTACAAACAAGCCAGTCGTATCCGACTCTAGGGGTCAGTGCTCATCTCTGTTTCAAAGCCGAAGAGCCAGTGCTGTCTGCTTCTGCAGACATTTTGTTTCTGTGGTCATGTGGCAGGCATGACTAGACACCAGAGCACACGGAATGCTGTTTGCCTTCCCACTGATTGCGAAGTCCTATTTATCTACTTGCAATTTCTTGTTTTCAAACTGCTAGGTTGGCAGGAGGTGGGAGAAAGACGGGAGCTCATTCTGTCCTGCAGTACTCGGGAATCGAACTGCTGACCTCCCACCTTCCAGTCAGCATCTTAGACACTTGAGCCACTATGTTCAAACCAGCCCTTTTCCCCATACACAATCATTACCCAGTTTTCTGTAAAGGAGTATCAACAATATCAAAGTATTCATCAGTATCAATGTTTCCTCAAAGTATCACCTGAGGAAACGTGCCCAGATGTTCTTAAAGATGTACAAATTGTTTGTGCCTGTGAATGTATATGTTCTAATACAATGGCATCTTCAAAAGTTCACGGGCACATGCTGTATTTTCTGTGTACAATCTTGGTCCAGTGAGAGGCAAAACTCCACCATCTGCCCGCCTAACATAAGAAGAGCTTTCCTGTTCTGATGGTGCTTTAACTACCTGGAAGTCAGTAAAGAAAAGGCTCTGCAGCAAAGCTAATTCTCAGCACTCACCTTTTTGCTTTTTTCCCTTGCCATATCTTGTGTAATTTTTTCTCTCATTCATGCTATAGCTGTGGTGCTGAATGCCAATGAGGCAGAACGAGGCAGCCCCAGTCACTCATTTGCAGGCAATTTCTTCAGGGTACCAAACAGTCAACCCACATCTTTTTTGAACCTCAGATGTGGTTGGGTCAACCAATTACACACTCTCTTTTGGAAGTAACCATGGCTACAACTCTGAGAGGTGGGAATTTCGATACCCACTCCTCTACTTATTTACAGTACAGAAATGCAAATCCTATTTTGCTGGGAAATTGGAATTTGTTAAGTACAGTGCTAAAATCATAAGCATGAGGGGAAGCCTGCTTCATAGTCCTTCACATCTTGATTCATGCTCATACAGCACCCAGAAATGAAAGGCATATATATATTTCTGTGACAGTTGTAGGGGGAAAATATGGAGATAAGAAATGAAGTTCAGAAAGGGATTGGTATTTAACAGTTGTGGGGTAGATAGGTGGAAGGGGATACAAAGTACTTGTTTTCTTCAGCTCCATTTAAAGTCATGGCTACCTACCAGCAGTAGCAATAATCCTATGAAATAGGGGGGGAAGCCATTCTTCAGCGCGCACACTCTCCTATCTTTGCACTCTTTTGGTGCTACCCATGATATATATGATTATAAAATGAAGTAACAACCCTAAATAGAAAACCAAACCATGCATAAAGTGAATGCTTTTCAAGGATCTGTTCAAAGACACAATGTGACTAAAGCTCAGCACCTTCTTTGACAATTCATAGCCTTCACAGGAGCCTATCAGTAGTTCATGGAAGCAATTCCACACTTGCAAATTAACTGAATTCCAACAAGCATACTAAAAAGTAAATAATCAAGCAGTCAGGACTGTCTTTTTGTTTCGTTTTTGCTTTTGTAAGAAGAACAAATGCAGTTTGTGACATGAGCTGGCGAAATGGTGGCGGCCAAGAAGACGAAAAAGTCCTTAATGTCTATAAACTCAAGGTTTCAACTGGTAATGAAGTGGCAGATATGTATTGAGATACAAACAAACTCTGAAAATGATTCAGCAGGGCAAAGCCAAGCTGGTTATCCTAGCCAACAATTGTCCTAAATTTGAATAGAGTTGCAGACATCTTTACAGAAAAGCTGCAATATCTTCACCTCATTTGTACATCCTGTAGTGGATCAGTGGTGGGATGTCAAAAATTTTACTACCCCACCGTGATGTCATCACAGTGTGGGCGGAGCTAACATCATGACATCATGGCGAACTGGTGCGAACCTGTTACATCCCATCACTGTAGTGGATCCTCCCTCCTCACAGATGGGTAAATGCTAATGCTTTGCCAGGTTGCTGTTGAACCAAATGCCAGGATTGCCAACTGACCAGGATAAACAATGTTTTTTGTCATCCTCCCAGAAGGAAGGGGTCAGCTTCATCTGCATTTGGTAGCAAGACCATAGCTGATTTCAGATGCCCTTACAGGTGTCTTGTTTCACATTTTGGTCAGAATGTCTTTAAAATATGTCTAAAGTAAAGGTAAAGGTTTCCCTTGCTCAAAAGCCAGACGTATCTGACTCTAGGATTCAGTGCTCATCTCTGTTTCAAAGCCAAAAAGCCAGCGCTGTCTGCTTCTGCAGACATTTCCGTGGTCATGTGGCAGGCATGACTAGATACCGGAGCACATGGAACACTGTTTACCTTGCCACTGAAGTGGTCCCTATTTATCTACTTGCAATTTCTTGCTTTCAATCTGCTAGGTTGGCAGGAGCTGGGGAAAAGATGGGAGCTCATTCCATCCTGCAGTACTTGGGAATCAAACTGCTGATCTCTCACCTTCCAGCCAGTGTCTTAGCCACTTCAGCCACTGCAGTCACCAAAATATGTATATCTGAGAGTAAATAAAACAGAACAGCAAAAAAAGGCAAAAATCCAATTTTTAATTTATTCATTCGACTGACATTTGTTTCAGTACACATATTTACTTCTCAGCTCATCCACCTACCCCCCTAACTGATTCCTGGGTTGTTTGTGCTTGATTTTGGAAGGTACTTTCACTTTTTGGTTTTCCCGACTACCTTTGACACTATATATATAAAACAGAACAGCAAAAAAAAAGGCAAAAATATCTTTCGGCACCTTAAAGACTAACTCCTGTATTTAACTGAGTGTTCATGGACCAAGTCCACAATTAAATACAGGAGTTAGTCTTTAAGGTGCGGAAAGATATTGTAGCCTTTTTTTTTTTTTTTTTGCTGTTCTGTTTTATTTACTCTCAGATATGCTTGCACAGACTAACACAACTACCACTTCAAACATTTTAAAATATATAGTGTCAAAGGTAGTCAGGAAAACCAAAAAGTGAAAGTACCTTCCAAAATCAAGCACAAACAACCCAGGAATCAGTTAAGGGTGTAGGTGGATGAGCTGAGAAGTAAATATGTGTACTGAAACAAATGTCAGTCTAATGAATAAATTAAAAATTGGATTTGAATTGAGTAAACCATTAAATGAATGAAGCTTTTAATTGCGAAGTCCCTAGCTATGTTTTCTTCCTGATTTACAACGCTGCCTATGCACTGACATTTAACATGCTCTGTCAGTAGCTATTGCCACTAGTGGATTGTTAAAATTGTCATGGGGATGTGAGTAACCAAGAATTATTTTTCTCAGGCCTGCATAATATGTGATGTACTGGGAAATGCCCAATTTTGTAGCATCACCATAACTATTTGTTTCTATGTTGTTTGGCAAGTATAGTACAGTAATAAGTGAAAGCTAAAATCCTATTGCTTAATATAGTAAGTTGTACCAAAGCAGGCCCACTTAATCAGTGGGAAATTTGTGAGACATATTCCTCTATACCAGGGGAGCCCAAACTATGGTCCAGGGGTGCCCAAACTATGGTCCAGGGGCCAGATGTGGCCCCCGATGCCAATTCATCCAGCCCACAAAGCCCTCATCACTCCAGGAAGCATTTTACTTCCGTTTCCAGGAGCAACGAAGGCTTTATGGGCCGGATGAATTGGCATTGGGGGTTGCATCTGGCCCCTGGTCCATAGTAACTGGCTCCCTGAACCTCATGTAAAGAAGCAAGAAACCTCCCTGAACCGGCCAGCGGCCTGAAAATTTTGGGCACCCCTGCTCTATACATTCCTTTGATTCAAATGGGCCAACTGTATTTGCAAATTTCTACACCCAATGTGTATCTTATTTATATCACCACATTTGAGTCCATTCTTTGGGATAAAAGCAGATTATAAATAAAGCAAATACTAATGCAATATAGGTATTCAATGATTTCACAGTGCTGTGTTTGTGCTTGTATATGTGTTTGCATTTTAAAACATTCAATTACATTTTAATGACAAAAATGTTTGCAGAAAACTAATTTCCAGCTTGCATGTCCCTCTTGAATATTCATGAAAGTCTATATTTTGCTTCCTAGAGCCTGGTACTCAATGAAGAGCATGCTGGCTTAATGCACTTTATGCAAGACAAGAAAGAAATCATACGGACCTTTTTGTGGCCAACTCAAATTCTGTACCAAGGCTTCTGTAGCAAAATGCCGGTAGCAGAAACCCTTTGGAAGCTAATTTATCTATATTTTTAAAAGTCATGCTTAAAAAACAGTTTATTACATACTTCTGAATAATGAATAACTTCAAGGAAATTATGAAGTGCTCATGGATATTCTGTAAGCAGGAAACAAGGCTAAATTTGTCAGATAAATTATTCATTACGAATTAGTCACCCAGCTCTAATTAAACTATTAGAGCAGCTAAGTAGAGAGAAGGATCTTCCAAATGCAGAATTTCCCCCTTATGTCACTGGTAGGCAGACAGAAGAACAGTGGCTATGCCCAAGGCCAAAATTACATCACAAATGGAACTAAATTCAGTGTCAAGTGCCAAGCAATCTAAAATACAATGGCAATAAAGATTCAACCAAATTGCCTCTTCTCTGTCAGCTCCAGATTTATTTTGAACTGGATAAAGGCACATTGGAACTTCCTCTCCCCCTTCCCCCATGCTAAAAATGGAAAGCAAATGCTGTATAAGGCATTTTCCAAGGTATGAAAATTAGGTAACTTTCAATTGTAAATTAGGCCACAATCCAAGTGGATTTTTACATGAACAGAAAAGGAATTGTGGAGGTTCCTATACTAATTAATGAAGTGCCAGTAGCATTGTTAACTAGTTCAAGTGACTGATCACATGATCAACACCTCATCAATTAGCTATAGTAGTACCTGAAATTTCTATTCCTCTTAACATAAAAATGCAGTAGGATTCTGCTTATATTATGCACCTAAACTTCATTTTCTTCCTGTCTCCAAAATAAATGTGTACGAGGTACACACAGATCAAAACCTCCTCCCCACCACCCTTTCCTTTTGAATGGCCCTGAACTGTCATCAAAGGATTTCAGTTTTTTCATGTTCAGATCCAGTCTCATTGTTGGTTAGGTCATTCACTCTTCTGGAGTAATAAATAAATAAATAAATAACTGAATGCTAATTTTTTAACATAATGACCAGGATCCAAATAATTATTTACATTGGTGTAAATCCAACAGTATAATCTCACTGCCAATTGCTAGTAGTTGAGCTTGTCTTTCTTGTCCTATTCTGAAATTCAGTTACTAGTTGGCAACAAATACAATCACTAACTTCTTAACCATCAGCAATTCACTGCTGAGATTTACAATATTAGACTTACACCAGCAGTGGTGAATAAGAAGATTGAAGTCAATGTGTAGCAGGCATAAAGAGATAAAAATAATAGGTGAACCAGTGAGTGTATGTGTAGTACATAGTCGTAGGTGTTTAACCACTATGTCTTTAACTATCATGGCTGCACTGTAGCAAAACCATAACAGTTAGAGTAGTGTCAAACTAGTAAAACTACACCGTGCAGATTTACACTATAACATGAAGTGTGACTCTGTATACTGTATAAAGATTATATGGAATCTATACTGCATAAGCAACTAAATCCAGGTATGCTGCAAAAAGACACATAATAGCCCTGTCTAGTTTTTCTGCTGTAGCACAAGGGCATATCTTTTGGAGGTAAATCACCCCAAGTTAAGAAAACACCCGAGATGTTATCAGTTGCCTAATGAGTTGCATGACTCAGTGTTCAATTAATAATATTTATGTTGATTTATTTACATGGGTCAATTTGCCTCCAAAAGTTACACCATTTCTGTAGCTAAACAAAAAGATTTAGGGAAATATAGCCATCTTACTGAAGATAAATTTGGCTCTTGCATTTTGAAATGGCTCCTGCAATTAATGAACAACTGCATAGATGAACTTAAGGTTCCTAAATTGTGGACACAGGCTAGATTTGTTGATTTATTGAAACCTGGCAAAGACCCAGATGACCCAAAAAGCTACCGACCAGTGTCACTCCTTTGCCACCTTTATAAGGTACTGGATGATTTACAATCATATTCCCAAATTTAAAGATGGAAAGCTTCATGAAGGAGCAAGCAGGCTTCAGGTCAGGCAGGTCATCTTGTGGTCAAATTCTTAACCTTACGCAACACATTGAGGATGGCTTCGAAATAGAGCTAATTATAGGAGTGACTTTCATTGACCTAACTGCAGCGGATGATACTGTCAATCATAGGATTCTGCTCCATAAAATAAATAATCTTACCAGAGATAACAAGCTTACTAGGGTCATTGGCAGCTTCCTTCAAAGCCAGAGTTTCTATGTGATGATTAATGGAAAGAACAGCAGATGGAGGTTGCAGAAAAATGGACTGCCACAAAGAAGTATATTGCCTCCAACACTGTATAATATACATACAAATGATCAACCAGTTTCTGACAATACAAAATTGTTTATCTATGAAGATAGCACAGCAATGAATGTACAAGGATCAAGCTTTGATGGGGTAGCTGGAAAACATAGTAGAGCACTTGAAGAATTGGGACAGTATTACAACAACAACCATTTGAAGCATAACTCAAGCAAGACTCAAGTGTGTGCTTTCCACCTTTGAAACTGAAAGGCCAGGATTGAGTTGGATGTTACTATAACAGGAAGTATGAATCTGTATATAAAGATTGTTCAGCACCAAAATCCCTCAATGTGACACATGACCAATGGTAGGCAGGTTTGCACCAGTTCACCAGAACTGGTAGCAGAAATTCTGGCTGGCCCCACCCATCCAAGTTTTGAAATAAAGTAGTCCTTATTCAAGTGCAACACAGGACTTTCCCCCTGGCCATGCCCACCATACCACGCCCACAGTGTGGTAGTAAAAAAAAATGAGCCCACCAGTGCACACTCTCTTTTAAGCAGCACTGCCCAAATACCAAAGCCAAAGTTAGTACAAGGAACAACATCATCAGGAAATGCACAAACTATAAATGTGGACTCAACCATCATTATTGTGTACATCAGCTATGGCCCTTAGTGTCTCCACAGCAGAGTATGCTGCTCCAGGATGGAGTGCATTCACACATGCAAAACAAGTTGACATCACTATTAATGAAGTCATGCTTATAGTGCCAGGATACCTCAAACCTACACCAGTTGAGAAAATATATGTTCTTGCTGGTATCACTCTACGTAAGATAAGGGGAGAAGTAGTAGCAGACACAAAGAGATCTAAGCAAAAGAATGACATTCAACATCCTCTGAATTGATATGAGCCTCAAGTCCACTGGCTCAGATTTATTTATTTATTTATTTATTTATTTATTTATTTATTTATTTATTGGATTTCTATACTGCCCTACTTGGTGCAACCAACTCAGGGCGATGTACAAAACAAGTACCATACAATCACAAATACAATACAATAATAGGACAGCAATACTAAGATAGAACACCACACAGCAAAACAGCAATAATACAATCAAGCAATAATATAACAGTATAATTCAACAATACAATGTAGATATAATCCAACAATATAATATAGCATACAATATAACAATGAAGTAACAAGAAAATCCAATCCAGCAATACAAAATAACGGCAGTCTTCTCCTCGGGGTGAGATGACAGGGCCCGGAGGTGAATGTGGAGAGATGCAGTATCCAGCTCATTGGTTGGTCTGCCGATTACTGCCAGAAACACGCACCAATGAGTACTTAAGTTTGGCCAATGACAAGTCAAGGAAGTGGCTTCATTTTGATAGTCTATGGTTTTATCGGGACATGAAAAAAGAAGAACAGAAGATAAAGAGGATTGGGGTTTGGCTGAGCTCCGATGGCCTATGCTGACTGAATGGTTCTGGGAGCTATAGTCCAAAAAACTGTATTGTGTCTTCATTTGGGTAGGGGTGGAAGGAATAGTAATTGTTTGTATGTATTTTCTTTTTAAAAGTACAGTTATATGCTAGAAATTAATATACTATGAATTGGGTGGGGGGAATATGTGACTGCCTATGCTCAGTGGTTAAGACACTGAACTTGATGACTGGAGGAAGGTCAGCAGGTCCACAAGTCAAGACCCAAGTGCTACATGATGGAGTGAGCTCCCATCTCTGTCCCAGCTCCTGCCAATCTTGCAGTTTGAAAGCAAGAAATTGCAAGTAGATAAATAGGTACCACTTCGGAGGGAAGGTAAACAGCATTCTGTGCACTCTGTTGTCTAGTCATACCTGCCACATATTCACATAAATGTCCGCAGTCACAGACAGCACTGGCTCTTTGTTATTTATTTATTTATTTATTTATTTATTTATTTATTTATTAGATTTGTATCGCTGCTGACTCTGGGCAACTTGTAACACATATTACAAACCCAACATAAAAACAACCCCATAGAAATAATCATAAAAAGTCTCAGGTTAAAATCACTAAAACCTTAAAAAGTCCTTACAAAGTCCTCTACCTGCAGTTCACCACTAAAGCTAGCTAGAACTAGGGTAAGGAAGCTATAAACAGAGATGAAACAGAGATGAGCACTAAACCCTAGAGTTGGATATGACAGGCTTTCGAGCAAGGTTGACCTTTACCTTTATCTATGCTAATAATATATTTCACTATATTCTCACAGAGGATTTCAAGTTCTTTCCATCCAATTTATGAAGAAATTTGCAGGTTTTTATACCTTCTTAACAAAAAGCCATCAAAATGAAATTTGTGCCCAGTCCTGATTAATAACATGTTGTGGGGATCCATCCTGGTTCTAGGCAAGCATTGATTCCTTGTGAGGTTGGTGTTTGGTGAGACATGTTGCTTACCTAGCCTTCCTCAGTACACTTTTATTGGCTGAATCTTATTGATTTACACCAGCTGAGCTCTTCGCTGTCCAGCACTGTGTCTTCAGACAAATCTCCTATTTTCATGGGTGCTGTAAGAACAGTATTTATATTATTCTATTTATTTATTTACCACTGAAAACTATCTGTTGCCGTTAGTTCAGTGGGTAAGGGGAAAACCTCACATAAAAGTGATCATGACACTACAGGGACGTTATCTTCCGATCAGACTTTAAACTTCCTAAGTAGTTTGCTAAGTATAAAATATCCTTTGTTTAAAAGGTGAGAAGTTCCACATCTTTACTTGATTAAATTAAGGATCGAAGCAGATTTCGAGAGAGGAAAGGATACTCTTTTTAAAAAAGAAAACCTATGGTGGAGATGAAAAAATGTAAATTAATGATATAAAGATAGTTCTGTTAATTTAAGTAATTTTAGTATCAGTCAGAGAGGACTCTCATTACATATATGAGGCCACTTGTCACAAATCCACATCTCCCAGTCCTTTTCTTCTTTTCCCCCCAGCCACAACAAGAATATTTAACTTTTCTAATCCAGAAAATATTTAGTATTTTTCCTTTATAATTATTTTACTACATCCATTTCTTGCTGCTCAACATGCTTTCAATAGCACTGGATATTGACAGTTTATTCTGAAATAAGAAATGAAAATACACGTTTATTTTTTTTAAAATAAATTAAAAATCATTGGGAATGAAGAACAAAATAACTTTCACCAAGTAAAAGGGAGATAGTAGCTCATTACTGCTCTGAAGTACAGTAATACCCTGCATAACGTGTGCACTGCACAACATTAAAACCGCACAACATTAAAACCGCACAACATTAAGAAATCTGAAGAACAATTTCTGCGATACATTGTATTTCCCCCCAGATTTCTCTGTCCCAAAGCCCGCAGGGCTGGTCTCCGCCTGGGAAATGCCTTCTTAGGCAGAAACCAGTCCTGTGGGCATTGGGGCTTGGGTCGGGGGGGGGGGGCTTGTTGTTCTGAGGCTTGCTTTGGAACAGCAAGGGTACGGTGCCTCTGGAGATCTCTGCCCCAAACCCCGCAGGACTGCTCTCTGCCTGATAAGCACCTTCCCAGGTGGAGACCAGCCCTGCGGGCTTTGAGGCTTGGGTCTATGGAGGCTTGCCTCAAAACAGGAAGGACCCCTCCGTAGATCTCTTGCCCTCTGCCATCCGCTTTGACTTGGGAAGGGCCAGGGAGAAAGCCTAGAAGCTGATCTGGCTGGCGCTGGGTTCCCCCTGGCCCTTCCCAAGTCAAAGCAGCTGGTGGAGGGCTTTCATTGTGTGATACATCACATAGGGTTTAACGTTGTACGATACATGTATCACACAATGTTAAAAATCGCACAACGTTAAGGATAGTGGAGCCAAGATTTAACGTTATTACTGTATTACTGTATTGCATAAGGTGTTGGGCGTCTATTTTGGACCTCTAAGTACATTATTTTTAATGTTGGCTATAGCAGTAGAGTACCTGTAAATGAAGTACAGGGCAACAATTGTGAGTAGAGAGTTTCATCTATATGTATACTTGCTTCTTCTGTTTTTAAACACTTTTCTAATCTCTACTCTCTCTTACTCTCTCTCTCTCTCTCTCTTTTGCAATGGGCAAAATCCTGCTGCGTAATTTTGGACCAGTATATCTCAGATCAGGTAATGGAAACATTTAATTTGCAACAATTAAAAGCTTCCTATCCACCATTTTAGGTTCTAAGGCTCCCTTGAGCTCCCTTTTGTCCTTGGAAAACTTTGGAAATCCTGGTGCAGTAGAAGTGAAAAGCCTTATATAAGAAGTAAAATTAAAGGTCACCCTTGCTCAAAAGCCAGTTGTATCTGACTCTAGGGTTCAGTGTTCATCTCTGTTTCATCTCTGTTTCATATATAAGAAAGAAAGTGCCAAATCACCAATGATGGGATTGGGATAGCCAACATTGATCCAGATTTGTAAAAGTAACAGTAGCTGAGCATTGCCTCAAGGCTCCCAAAGACTTCCCTAGATTAGAACAAAAGGAAGCCCTGAGAAATCTTGAAGCCTAAAACAAAGATAGGATGCTTCTGATTACTGTAAATCAATATTTCCAGTGACTGATCTGGATTACAGTGGCACAAAGTTCTACTAACAAAGTTTTGCCCAGAGAATTCCAAATGCCATATTGAAGCAAAATCTTGACATACCATATATACTCGAGTATAAACCAACCAAATATAAGCTGAGGTACCTAATTTTGACCTGAGTATAAGCCGAGAGTGGGAAATGCAGCATATGCTAGTGAGTGTCAATAATCAAAATACATGAAAATATGGTAAAATTAATGAAATTGTTAGCACATCTCAATCCGATGCGGTCTTGGGACCCTCATGGTCATTGACCCAAGTATAAGCTGAGTCCCCTTTTTAAGGCTAAAAAACTTGGCTTATACTCGAGTATGTACGGTATATTGAAGCAATATCTTGACAGTCCAAACAGAACTGAATGAAGTAGATAGCATGGAAAAATAAATCACAAGCTTTCAAAAACACTGTCTCTTCTTCAAGTAGCATGTTACAAGAAAGCAATGTGTAGAGGGGAGCAGAAAGAAACCTGAAGTCCTTCTTGTATGCATGTTGCTTTCCGGTGTAATGGCAAAGCAATGCTGCAGATAAAAGAATGGGTCATGTCAGGTGATGCAGTGTTGTTAGATTTCACCTCAGGTAACTCATCCAGTTACCTACTTGACTGCCACAAGGCGACTTGATGATAGGGAAATGTCCCCAGAAGCTGGTGTGTGTTCATGTGTCTCTGCTCTGCAAACATTTTATATAAGCTTTGGTTGCCTGTAAAGGTATCACTTCAGTATAAAATTTGGAATTTACTTTATGCCAAAACGGCTATCACTGCTTTTGTTTACACTTTACAGTGAATGTTACACTGGAGGCTCCAGAGTCAAAGAATTGTTCATTCTACACCTTCATGACTCACTACTGCCACCACATGGGTACTGCTACAGTTTTTTCAGCTCCACTAATGTGAAGCAAATGAGAATACAGTATAGAAGTTGTGTTTGTGGAAGAGTAAAAAAAAAGTTCAGTGACTGTTTCATAAATTACAACTTCTCATGATGTTTTTTGTTGTTGTTATTGTTGTTGAGTCACACAGTTGATTCCAACCCTTTGCAACCCCATGGAAGATTGCACGGCAGGCACCCCTATCATCCACCATCCTTCTCAACCCACCCAACTCTGTGCCCACTGCACCAAAGCTTTCTGCTTTGTTGAAAACATGAAGGTAGGTTGGTACAGGTACACATACAAACACAGATGTAGCAATGTACAGTGAAGATAATATTGATGAAAATATTGCATCCTGCAAATTTGACTACATGAATATAGTGGCCCACAACCTGTTGCTTAGCATAGTGAATCACACTAGAATTCTTCTTGTGCCATATCCAATTCCAAATATTTGCTATCATCATGGTGATCAGTTGCCTTTCATCTGCCTTTCACATTTCAACGTGACACCCATACCACTGATTCAGCTCCGCAAGTCACTTTCTAGTCCTGAGCATTTTTGGCATGCAAAGTCCTCGTCAGCCCCAAGCCAGTATTGATGAAACTGTTGTCCTCCATCAAGATGGATTCAAGTGGGATTTAATTCACTTGGAGACTATCAACCTTCCCTGTGAACTTCATGAAGGCGGTTAGTCCTCAGGGTTGTCAGGTTAGTTGTGTTGAGTCACTGGCAGTATGGTCTACTCTATTACCACAGCTAGATAACCTGGCCACACTAGAATAAGCCCACTAAATCAATGGAGATTTGGCAAGAAAATTCCTCAGTAGGATCTATTGGTCCAAATAGGCCTACTCTAATTGGAGCTTACTTTGGATAGCAAGTTGCAGTTAGAGTACGTCCCTTTGAATCTGTGGAGCTTACATACAGTCACCTAATCCCCACTGGTTCAATTGTCCTTCTCCAGTTATGGCTTACTGCTGAATTTCTGTCAAAGCTATATCTACACAAACATGAAAATACCCAGCCATAGGAGCTCATTCATTCATTCAAATTTATACCCTGCCCATCTGGCTGGAAAAATCATTCTGGAAGTCAAATGCAAACATACAGGAATAAAGGAGGGGGGGGATATATCATATGAAAAAAGAACAAGCTCCAAAATAAAAATGGTACTGACAAGATAACAAACAAGGTAAGATCTGAAACTAGGAGGGAGATAATACATCCATGAAAGCATTCCTAAACAATTCAGCCTTCACTAGCTTGGGAAAAAAAGCTGTATAGTGACGGTCAAACACCCAGTTGGTGGAAGAGCATCCCAGGGGGGCCACCATCAAGAAGTGTCCGATTAGTGTCCATAGTTTTCCAGGGCACCCTCAGGGTGGGTATTCAAAGTTCCAGGACTGATTTAACCAAGAGAGGCACTACAAAAGGTACCATGGTCCCAAACCATATAGGGATGTATATGTCAACCATATAGGAATTTATATATCAATACTAACTCTGGAAAATAGATGGGGAAGAAGTAGAAGCAGTGACAGATTTTACTTTCTTAGGATCTAAGCTCACTGCAGATGGTGATTGCAGCCATGAAATAAAAAGGCAACTGATTCTTGGGAGGCAAGCAATGAGAAACCTGGGGAACATAGTTAAAAGGAGAGACATCACATTGAAAACAAAAATTCGCATAGTCAAAGCAATGGTATTCCCTGTGGCAATGTATGGTTGTGAGAGCTGGACCATTAGGAAAGCTGAGTGCAGAAGAATAGACGCCTTTGAGATGTGGTGTTGGAGGAGAGTTTTGAGAGTCCCATGGACAGCGAGGAGAACAAATAGGTCAATCTTAGAAGAAATCAACCCTGACTGCTCCTTAGAAGGTCAAATAATAAAGATGAAGCTAAAGTACTTTGGACATCAAATGAGAAGAGAGGATTCACTTGAGAAAGCCTTGATGCTTGGAGGGGTCGAGGGCAAAAGAAGAAGGGGACGGCCCAAGATGAGATGGCTAGATGGTATTGTTGAGACAATGGGCACAGAGCTCAGCTTGTTGAGGGGGATGGTGGAGGACAGGAGTGCCTGGCAGACAGTGGTCCATGGGGTCGCAGAGGGTCGGAATCGACTGTGCGACTGAACAACAACAAAACTAACCTGACAACCCTGAGGACTGACAGCCTTGGTGAAGTTCTCAGGGAAGGGTGATAGTCCCCAAGTGGATTAAATCATGGGCCAGGTAAGGATGCTTATAGGCAACCAATGCAGGTGGGCCAGATTTGGGAAGATATAGCCAAATGTCCAGGGAGGGCCAGACACCAGCTGTGAATTCTGTACCAGTTGCAGCTTCCATACTGTCTTCAAGGGCAGCCTTACAGTAATCAATTTTCAAGATTGCCAATGTATGAAAGAGTATCAGCAGGACTTCCTGTCTAGGAATAACAGCTGCCTGAAATGGAAAAAAGGCAAACCTTGCCATGACTGATATTTTCTTCTCCAAAGAGAGAGTCAGGTCCAGGATCAAGTGTAGATCCCATACCTAGTCCTTCAGGGAGAATGTAACTTCATCCGGTCAAGGCAGATTTACTCCTAATATTTCAGGAGACACACCTCACAGAATTATTTCCTTCTTGTCTGGATTCAATTTAAGCCTGTTCATCCTCACCCAGTTTCAGGCTTTGTAGCTGCTTCTCTAAGACCTGCAGGATTGGAGCCCCTGATGATGGTGTATAGAATTGCAAGTCATCAGCATATAGATGACATTTCATCCCAAATCTCCAAATAATCTCCCCCAGAAGCTTCATACAGATATTAAAGGTGCTCTTTAGAGTAATCTATGACTTCGTAGGCTCCAGCAAGGTCATATGCCTACATATTTAAAGAATATGATTGCACCGCTGCTTCTTTTTAAAAAATCTACCTGATAACATACAATCTACATAATTACAGAAGTATCACTAATATTCTGTTTATGGGCAAAGTGATAGAGAAAGGAACACCCATGCATATATTTGTAGGGCTTCCACAAGCAGTACCCATGGGAATTTAATTCCCAGCACACTGATCAGGATAGAACTGACTTCCCCCTGCCAATGCGAGAGGAAAATGTTGGGCTTCTGCATAAAACCAAGTGGCCACTATCATGTCTATCCCCGTCAAAGGCCTCACCGGGGTCGTTCACTCCAACCACAACTGAGAATGGGGTTCGTCCCACCTGATCTCAAGGTGATGTTTTACTTTGGCCTGGAAAGATTCATCGTATCTCATCCATACCACCCCCGCAAAATCTGTATAGGCCCTAAAAATAAAATCCATGTACTTCAACAGCTCCATTGCCCTGTCTGGGTGTTCACTGATTCACCCCCATATATATAATGTAGGCTGGAAGCCAACTGCCCCAAGACCACAATGGTTTCTTCCTCTTGATCTAATCCTTCTCCTCTCATCCAACTTTTCCATATCCTTCACCTCCACCTCCCTGTTCAAAAGCGTGGAAATATCCAAACATTCTCCTTGCAGAATTGTTTCCTTTGTTGCTTTAGACAAATGCTCACTGAAATAAGACACTGTCTTCGGTGCCACTTCCACCATCCCTCCTTTACTCCCTACTCCTCCAGGTGTCTCCTCCCAACCTTTTCCCCACCCTTTATCAAATCCATTGTCCACCACCGCCATGATATTTGCTAGCCTGCCATCCCCAAGTACTTCACTTTGCACACCCACATCCTTTACCCTTTGTTGAGACTTCCCTCTTGTCACAATCCTCCCCATCTTCATCGTCAGGTCCTGTTCTCCACTCCCCACTGTAATGTGTGCCCCCCTATTCTCCTTCCCTGTACCAACTGCTGCAGCTTGAAAACTCTGTGCCTATAATCCCCACAGCAGGCATGCACCACGGGAACCCACATGGCCACGGCCAAACTGGCTGTGACTGGGCCTGGGACTTTCCTTGCTCTCCTCCTGCAAATGCTTTCAACCACTCACCCCAACCTGCCAGCCCCACTGATGTCATTGCCGCTCCCATGGCCATGGACAGCACCCAGTCTTGCTGACTTGTTCCTGCTGCCACATCCACAGCCTCCTCCTCCATTTCCCATTCGGCATCCGCCGATTCCATGCTCTTCTTTTTCAACCCCTCAGTCGTCTCTCTCCCCTCCATCTCTTCAACCTCAACATGTACTCCTTCCCTCCAATCTAACCCACAATAACTGGCTGTGACAGTGGAATTGTCATTCTATTTGATTCCAGCACTGCCAATCTGCTACCAGACCCTCTCCCATTACACACACACATACACGTACACACACACACACACACACACACACACACACACACCGTGCTCCATCCCTCTCCACACCCACACAAAAGTCATTTACCCTGGGGAGCACGTGGCAGGGCATTTATGCAGCTGTTTTTTCTCCTCCTCTTCCACAATTGAGCTGATGCCAAGGAAGGAGAATGCCCGGGCCACAGCGGTGGCGGCACAGCCATGCTAGGCCCAACTGCGTATGGCATGCAGCATGGCATGCAGCATGGCATGCAGCATGGCACGCAGCATGGCATGCAACATGCCACGCAGGGGGAGTGGGACCCCAGGGGAGGCAGCCACAACAAGGCCAGGTCGCAGCCCCCAGGCCATCAACTCCACTCACCACCCGGACTGGGAAGTGGAAGTGGGTGGGGGGAGGGAGGTGGGGGAGGTGGGGCAAGGAGGTGGGCAGGGCAGGGCAGGGAGGTGGGCATGTCTACCCAATTTTACTACCACCCTGCCCAAAAGGCCCCCAATTTTGCCGCCCCCTGTTCAAAGGCCACCCAATGTTACCACCACCACCCCTTCTTTGTTGAAAAACTCCTATGCCCCAAACAAAAACCCCTATACACCAATGGTGTGATTGTCAAATGTCTTGGAAGGTGTGGCAAAGACCCTTCTTTTTTAAAAAAATCAACCTGATGACACATGATCTACGTAATTACAGAAGTATCACCAATATTCTGTTTTTGGGCAAAGTGATTGAAAAATGAAGGTGGACCAGGTTTGGTAGCTACCAACTGAAGATTTTAAGGCACATTCAACCTATAGTGATACCCTAAGACACAGTAAAAATAGCCATAAGAGAAGGAATTAGCTGTTTTCTCAAGCTGTAGTTAGTGACAAACGTCTGGCCAGACATCCCACTATAGTAATGGAGTAGACCGTACAGCCAGTGACTCAATGTCGAGTGTTGGGTGGTGGTAAATAACCTGACTCCCTAAAGGGGTCAGCAGCTACAGGTGGATGAGCCCCTTTAGGTGGGGTGATGGTACCCTCAGTGAAGGAAATGCCATTGGAAGCCATCCTATTGAACCCAACAGCACAATGAGTGGAAAAGGAACTCTGATTCCCAATGGCCATGGAGGTGGAAGAGGTCATGCCAGACAGACTGGCTGTAAAGGCACAACTTGGTAATATCCTCAAGGCTGCAGCAATCCATTGCAGTCTTGGTGTTAAATCCTGCATGTTGCATTTCATATGTGCCACAGGAAATGGCTCCATGATCACAGAGTGTGGGTCACTTCATGACAAGCTGGGATCCACCTTAAACAAATTCACACCAATGGGACTTTCCCTGTTTCGGGGGGGGGGGAAGTATTCTCAGGTACAAGTTGCAGCTGATGATGACGAATTAGGGACAGCCTCTTTTTGTAGCACAGATGGAGACCATTTTATTCTGCCTCTCTTTTTGCAAGGAGAAGTCAGAACAGGTGTAATGAATGTCCTGAATGCCTCCTCTTGAAGACCCAGAAAAGTGGAAATGGATACATAATTCTTTGCCTGGTCTGGGCAGCTGCACATGTAGACCAGACAAAGACAATTCTACCCTCCATCCTTAACAAGCTCCACAAGCAGACTTTACAGCTAATGCCAAAACCCAGTCCCATCAGGACATAATCCTGGCTCCCCTGGCTCCCCTAGCTCCCAACTTCCTTCTTTCCTTCTTTCATCTTGTTGGATGAATGTGAGTTCTTACCCTAGTAATTGAATGCTTACTGCCTTGCACAACCAACCAGGAATGTCGCCATCTATTAATCTGTCTTAATTTCTCCATCTATTAATCTGACAATCTTGAAATTAGCAGTTCACTGAACTAGTTAGGGGAAGTTGTATAGAATGTTTTAAACTGCTGTGCTCAGTTATATAAGTAAAATTAGCTGCTGACTCCTTTGCACTCTTATTGATCTTTCCAGATCTAGAAAAAGAAACAGTACTACCTGGATACTTGGAAAGTATAAGATAAATTGTGAGAACAGTGCAGGGGCAGCCAAATAAGAACTACACAAAGGCAGATCACTTGGGGGTAGCGGGAGTACTTTTTCATCAAAGCTGTCTTCAACAAATCACACTGGTCTTTTCCTTCTTCTAGTGACAACCATGCAAAGCAAACTCCAATAGGGGTGATGCCTTCAACATAAGCTATATAAACTGATCAAAATCCATCCTGAGCTTTCTAGAAAATTCAATTAGATTAAAATACATGGTCTTTTCCACGTTCATGGGGAGGGGGGCAAATAATTGTACAGCACGGGGATGATTAACCCCTACCAGTCTGTCAAAGGGGTTGCCAGTGTCAACAATAAGGAACTAAAAGGAATAGTGGTCTGATTCAGTATGAAACATCCTCCCATATTCCTAGAAATGGTATAATGGATCGCTGATGTGGGTAATATAATGTTAGCCTTTAGTAAGAGTCATTTGCAAAGATACTTGTTCATTTCTTTGACTGAAATCTTTGATTTTATTTCAATAGTGTAAGGGGAATGATATAACATTTACTTGCTCCAGACAACAGATTAGAGAGTCTCTAAAGAGATTCTTGGTCATGTGTATGTGTATGTCCCTGCAAGGTAGATCATACTAAAAGATGGAGAAGTCCAAATTTACCCAGTGTAGTGTATGACTCAGTAGAGACTAATATCTGTCTCTCTCAAGTCCAAGTACAGCATGCTTAATGGCTTCATCATACTGCCCCTCATAAAGGCAAAAACTATTTATAATGATCAAGAGTGAGCCTGGATAAGAGGACTACAATGTTGAATACCATATCTTAATAGTAAGTAATTCTTCTGCCACTGCTGGGATTTATCTGCCCCCTTCACCTCTGCTTCATACAATCCAGATCCAAAGTTTACATGGTATCGTTGTCAACTGCAACTTGTATCCGAGAATGCAATTTTTCCTGAAGCAGGAAAAATGCCATTGGCATGAATTTGCTTAAGGTGGATCCCAGCTTGCCATGAAATGACCCACACACTATGATCATGGAGCCATCTCCTGTGGCACATATGAAATGTGATATGCATGATTCAACACCAGGGCTGCAATGGACTGCCACAGCCTTGAAGATATGAACAAGGTGTGCCTTCACAGCCAGTCCATCTGGCATGGCCTATTCTGCCTCCATGACCATTGAGAATCAGAGTTCTTTCTCCGCTCCTTTTGCCGTTGAGCTCAATGTGATGGTTTTCAGTGGCATTTCCTCCACTGAGGGGATCATCACCCCACTTAAATGTGCTCATCCACCCATAGCCATTGGCCCCTTTAGGGAATCAGGTTATTTACTGCCGCCCAACACTCGGCGTTGAGTCACTGACTGTATGGTCTACTCGATTACCATTGCTTTTAGTGTGTTATGATTGTCACTGTGGTTCTTTGCTCCCTGAGCAAGGGTGAAGAAAGTCTGAGACCTTCAAAGTGAGGTGGGAATTCCTTTCCTATTGAAATTCATAACAATTTCATACTGCGAGGACAGAAGTGCAGAAGATGGACACTGAATGTGCAGCCTTATTGGTTAGTAGACAGGAAGAGGTGGAATGAAAGATGAAAAATGAGTTTGGTTATCTTAGAATGTAGAGAAAGAAACACCATGATTATTAGTGTGCATGTTTGAATAGCAGGCAGAGACAGGAGTTACCTATGCTTGCTTGTGAGTAGAAAAGTTGAAAGATGTAATCTTGATTTTGTTAGCTGGCTATGCCAGGAAATATAGATAGATATGCCTTTCTTATTTTATCCTGGGAAAGGGGAAATGTAAAAATGTTCCTTTTTATTTTTGAGTCTATTTTTTGTGATCCTGAAGTTTGATATATTTTCCCTTCAAATAAAAACTGATGTGTAACAAAAGATGTACTTTTTATATACAGCATATGCTGATGGGAGATTTCCAGTTCCTTTATTTCTTTATTGGCAGTGCTACATGTTGCTACCTAACTGACATTGCTATTTCCTACCTGATCTAACTGGTTTGTAAGCATAAACAATCAGTGATTGAAACCTATCATAGATTTCTCTAGTCTGGAGCAGAACCACATGTACTGTGAAGCAGCAAAAGGTTTTATACTGGCTTTCTGAATGGGTGCAGGTCTCTCTCAGGTGGAATGAGTCCTATGGTAGTGGGATAATGAGCTTTTTTAATCTTACAAGAACCAAAGTCATTCAGTGAAGTTGAATGATGGAAGACATAGTGCCTAGATAAACTAGAGAAGAAGAAAGGAACACAGCAGCATCTTGACCGTGAAGAAGGAGAGAGTAGTAGGTTAGAACTGCCACTAAATATCACAAATGCCAAGCTGGCATTAAAACTATATTGGCAAAGGTGATTGCAATATCATAAATGCCCTTGAAGAAAGACAGCTTTACTTAACTTCAACCTGACTATCCTGATAATAAATCAGTGTGACTTGTCTCTTAAAAAATGCCAGGCACTGAAGCTTGAAAACAGGTGAGTACCTTGAGGTACAAACTGGCATACTGTGAAATGCTGAGAACATTTCTTTTCAACAGCTTAGCAAGAGTGAAGGAAGAGAGAGAAGCCGGGAGTTCTCTATTAGTGTCGTAAAAGTGGAGTGGCACTTGCCTTTCAGACAAGAGGAAGTCTGTTCTGTGGTGTCTGTAGCCTCAAAAACAGACAGAGGCAAACCCTAGTGCATTGGAGGGAAGAAGGTCTCTAGACACACTCTGTGTTCCCAAACCAGTCATTCTTCGATTTCTTGTTCCAATCCTCCAAGCACATTCTGTGTGAGTGCTCTAATAAAACCAGGGCTGGCTTGATAGCTCTGTGAGCTAGACACCTGGCTGCAGAGCCAGAGAATGGGAGTTTGATTCCCTACGGTGTCTCTTGGAAGAAGGGCCAACCTATGCAGCCCTAGGCCAGCTGCATAGTCCCAGAGTGCCCCTAGAAGAATGGAACTTCTGGTTATTCTATAATCTAGAAATCACTTGAAATAATATCCATAAGTCATAATTGACTTGACCACACATAATTTTATTGCACCACATACATACTCACAAAGGAAAGTCATAGGATAAGCAGTGATGAAGCAACTGTTGTCATCAGTCCACATCATCAACACTGGCACTTCTCTGGCAAGGACCTTTTCCACCTGGAGATTATGCTCATCTGGACTGTGTTCCTGATCTTGTTGTTGTTGTTGTTGTTGTTGTTGTTCATGATCTCTGTTGCTATTACCTCTCTGCAGTATGTACGGGTTGAGGTAGTTGCACGAAGGGGGCACAGAGAGGCAAAGAAAGGAGAGGAACAGGAAAGTTTTGGCCTCTGTCCCTGGTCATCAACTGCTTGAACGGCATGCAGAGATTTCTCTCTAAGTATTGGAACAAGACCTTAAGATGACCAGTGTAGAACAGATAGTGACCAGTGATAGGGTAGGTTTTCATCTTCTCCTGGAAAGAGGTGAATGAAACAAAGATGGCACTCCCACTCATCTCCTCCAATGAATCCTGGCCCTTTTACACCTTCAAAATTCCTGCCTCTCCCCAACATATTATTTTGCTGCTATCTTATTAAAGATTTTGTAGATAATTTGACACTTGCCAGGTGAAAGAAAGGGCAAACAAAACAAGTGAATCAAAAAGATATAAAATTGTCATTCATCCCTCTGAGATACTCTTTTTTCAGGACTCAAGAAAAGAGTACAAAAATGAAAAACAACAGCGTCTTTCATTCCCCCCCCCCCAATTCTTTTCACATTGAAAGTGTCATGTTTAGGGAACTGGTAATCTCTTTGCATCTTAAACTCTGTAATCCATTCCTATCTGGTGCAATGGCTTACTGGCACAGTGTAATAAAAATGTGTGTGTGTAGCACTCTCAAGGACAAACATTCACCAGATCTCTACTCAGTCCTCTCCTTTCCCTACAGGCTTTTTGGCATTTTGAGGTATGGCTCATCATACGATTTGGAGGAAGACAAGAAAGGGAACACAAACATCACAACCCATGAGCTTTCTTGGCAGCAGTAGCAGAAATCTTGAGGGGAAATCTCCACCAAAATCTCAGCTGCCTTCAACTGTGATTCTACAGCGGCTTGACCCAAGGCTTCAAACCATAAAGACTGGGGTGCTGTCAACCTAGCAACCCCAGCCAAGATTAATGGGGATAACATTTTTGTCAGCTGACATGCTCAAGTCCAAGTAAAGATTCACTGCCTCAGAAAGAATTGCTTTTAAAGTTAGCCTAGAAAAAATGGTGTTATTACTGTATCTACTCGAGTATAAGTCAAGGTACCTAATTTTGATTTGAAAACCCAGAAAAATAGATTGACCCAAGAATAAGAATAAGAATAAGAATAAGAATAAGAATAAGAATAAGAATAAGAATAAGAATAAGAATAAGAATAAGAATAAGCCGAGGGTGAGAAATGCAGCAGCTGCTAGTGAGTTTCAATAATCAAAATACATGAAAATATGGTAAAATTAATTAAATTGTTGGTGCATCTCAATCCAGTATGGCCTTGGGACCCTCACGATTGTTGACCTGAGTATAAGCCATTGCCCCCTTTGGGGGGCTCATTTTTGGGTCTAAAACTCAGCTTATTCTCAAGTATGTAAATGGCTGAATAATACACAAACCTTGACAAAATTTCAGTAGAAAGAGTGCACAGTGAGTGGAACAGGCATCAGGCAACTCTACTCTCTGTTCATTGGGCTTTGCAAAAGGTGCCTCTCAAAAACCTACTGGAACTTAGCTACTCCCACCCCTTTCCTCCTTCTTCAGGCTAGTGGCTGTCAATCTAGAAAAGACTTGGGGAGTCCCAGGTAGATATACTTAAATGCATATGAAAATTTGGGTTCCACAGCTATAGCAACTAGCATTCTTGGCTGAGGGAATTCCTATCAAATTTTTCAAGCTGCAGTGGAAAAAAATGAAAGTCTCATGCTGTGCTAAGCTACCCCAGCAGGCACGGTTGCCACACAGTAATGATACACAGAGAATCTATTCAAGGAGAATCCAAATAGCAAAGTCCAAAGAGCAAGCCGAGATCTTGTTACCAGCAGTTCAAGCAGCGTCTAGTCCAAAGGATGTCCAGAGGCATTGTTAGGGTTGGCAGAGAAGTCAGGGTCATGGCAGGCAGGTCAGGGTCTAGGCAGGCAATATCAAGAGGTATCCAAAGTCAAACAGGGCATCAGTCTTTGCACTGAAGAATTGTAAGGATGCTGGAATGCTGCAACAAACTTGCTTAAAAGCCTGTCAGCTAATCACTATCAGCTGGGAGCCTTCTCTGGTAACTAGTTTTAGCTTGTTAGCATCACAGGTGTAGCTCCTTTCTGATTTTTTCCCTGATTGAGGGCTGGTCACTGTCAAATTCAGACTTCTGATCTGACAGGTCATCTGCCTGGAGAAACAGAATTGGATCAGAAGCAGGCTGAGATTCCTGGTTCAGGACATTCTCAGGTTCGGGTGCCTCCTGATCCAGGTCATCTTCAGAGTCTGATGAGGACTGGATCACAACACGTGCTTATTTAAAATTATTGATATTATTATTATCACAGGTATATGGAAGTTCCTGATAAATCTGTCATCTTCTCTAATCCTGTTTGGGAAATCACCCAGTTCTACCAAATTGTTTTAGTGGATTTCCACTGCACAATCCTGCTTGTGCTACTGAACAGTGGCCAAAAAGAGGTAGGCAAATAAAGGATAATTTTCACCTTCCTGTTGATATTCAGACACATATACATTATGTCCAATTCAAGATAGGCATGTGACTTGTCAAGTGTGAAAAGTACATAGGTGTGTTTGTGTGTTTAGTAAGGAAATTTGTCACCCTCCTGATGTTGCTGGATGTGACTCCCATTTTTCCTAAGCACTGAGCGTGGTTCATAAAACTAAATGGGATTGGAGTCTGAAAACATACAGACTGTCAGAAGTTCCTTCCTCCTGGTGCATAGGTTCATGTGTCAGACTCCTTTGGAAACTGTGTGGTGCCAGTAAATTCAATAAAATTGGGAATACAATGCAAAAGATATAGTGAAATCTATCTCTTGGGCACTGCAGAGTTCTAACATTTAGCTTCTCCCATTAAGGGTTCAGAAATGAATGAAAATTAATGCTGGGTAAGTAAATGAAGGCAGGTAAAGTAATTATTTTCTTATAGATCACAGTTTAATAAAGACTGCCTAGAAGCATGTGCCTTATATGGGATCAGATTATTTGGCCATCTAGCCTTCTGACTGGTGGTGAATCTTCCATAGTACGAGATGAGGTTCTTCTCATCACTTTCTACCCAACTTTTAGAAAAATGGAATTGAACCCAGGGCCTCTGCATGGAAAGCAAATGCTCTAACATGGACTATGCTCTCACCAAAGATTTGGAAAATCTGCCCTTTTTTAAGACTGACTGTGGAACCCATGCTGGCTGGGGGATTTGTAGTCCCAAATCCTGAAAAGTACCTTTTCTATGTTCTGTTTACGCCATCTTGGTTGAGTTGGAGCTTTTTCTGCATAGGTAAAGGTAAAGGTCACCCTTGCTCAAAAGCCAGTCGTATACAACTCTAGGGTTGAGTGCTCATCTCTGTGTATAACCAAATAGCTAGCTCTGCCTGTGTCTGCAGATGTTTCCATGGACATGTGGAAGACATGACTAGACACCAGAGTGCATGGAACACTCTTTACCTTTCTGACTGAAGTGGTCCCTATTTATCTACTTGCAATTTCTTGCTTTCAAACTGCTAGGTTGGCAGGAGCTGGGACAGAGACAGGAGCTCACTCCATCATGCAATACTCAGGTCTCAAACAGTTGACCTGCTGGCCTTCTAGTTGTCAAGTTCAGTGTCTTAACCACTAAGCCACCAGAGTCCCGTTCTGCATACTTATGATATACAGTACTACAAAATTGATTCCAGCTCCTGGAGTAGGCTCCAGATGGAGGTTTGCTTATACTAAACCTGGAGGTTGGAAACTGAGTACAGTACTATATCTATGATTGCTCAAGAGGGCTAAGGCATGGGGTTGAATAGGGAAAGAAGTAAAAGAGTTTGTCAGGAATTGAGCAGAAAGCTCTCACCATTTTCACCAGCATCATCCACCCTTGAAACAGGAAACGCTACAGCTGTTCGTATGCTTGCCTCCCCAATGAGGTTCTTTGACGTGCCTCACAGCTAAGTCCACATTTCAAGAGTTCGACATCTTGAGAGTGAACTTTATTGGAGATTAGACTTGCAAATCTCAGAGTACAAAGTGTCAGTCTAGTGATGTTAAAACAACCACTTAGAATAACTCACACAGTAACTGCGATGTATTATAGGGAAGGATCATGAATATGCAATCAGAAAACAGTTTTGGAGCCTGATCACCATTTCTGTCAATTACTGCAGTCAGTTCCTTTGATGTTGCCTTGTCATTTTGACAGTGATTATACCTTTACATGATGTATTGCAGATATTACGCTTCAGTTGTTTACAAATAGAACTGTATCTTACACTTTCACTATAGGAGTAGGACGTTTCAAAGAACGAAACATTCCTCATAATAATCCTGCCACTTAATTCATTCAGGCATGAAGGCAAGAATGGCAAACAAGAAAATCAGGCTGTGCCACAACTTATGACAGTGTCTGCCCTGGCAATAACATGTTATAATTTATTTTAAAAAAAACATGCCATGAAGCCTCACATCTAAGGGATAAGAAACATATGCAACAGATATAGTGTGAACTGGCTGATTTGTGTTTTTTCTTTATTTAAATTTTTGATAAACAGCACGTTAGACAATAGCATAGCCTACTGCATTTAAAAACAACAGCAGCAAGGAGAAAGTAAATCATTTTATCACTTTGCTGAGCGCACTGCAGTTGACAAACCAGGGATAGGTTTAATATTTATTTTTATACCATGTTTTTTTCTCCAGACATGATTTATTTATTATTTATTAGTTCAAATTTATATTGCCGCCCACTCGCCGTGGCGACTCAGGGCGGCTTACAAACAATACATTACATTATAATACAATATGTTGGTCTGGGCTCAGGGGGAGGGGCAGAGAAGTCCTCAACCTGCCCTGGCCTCTGTCTCCCCAGCAGTTGGTGTGGGCACAGGGGGAAGGACAGCAAAGTCTTCAACCTGCCCTGGCTTCTTCTTCCCGTGGCAGTTGGTGTGGGCACAGGGGGAAGGGTAGCAAGGTCCTCAACCTGCCCTGACTTCTTCTTCCCCTGGCAGCTGGTGATCTGAAGGTTGTTGGTTGGCTAGAATTATCTACTTTAATTTCCAACAATCCCTTTGACATAGGACAGTGAAGGAAAATGGAGTTATTATCACCACCACCACCCAATGCCATTCAGCCTGAAGTGCAACCCCTGTTCCCTAACAGGTAAGCCTACCAGGGCACATCAATAGCTGACATTTATTATTTATTTATTTATTTTTATTTTATTGAATTTATTACCCCGCCCCACTCGGGAGAACCCCACTCGGGAGAACCCGACATACTGCCTAAGGAAGAGGTTCCCAACCTACAGCCCAACCAACAACCTGGCCCACAACACCATTCCACCCAGCCCATCACTGCCTCTGCCCCACCTGGAAGTGGAAGTGGGCACATTTACGTCAGCCGTAAAATACACCCGCATATGCACAAACACGCCCACAGCTGTTGTAAATGTGGAAGTGGTTGCATTTATGACAGCCATAAGTGTGCCCACTTCTGCTTCCAGGGGCCATGGTCTAGCCCGCTCAGCTGTCTGAGGGTGTGATCAGGTCTACGGCATGAAAAGGTTGGCCGCCCTTGGCCTAAGACAATCACAACTCTGTTAACAGACTTGGTCTTGTGAATTTAACAACTTTCCAACTACTAAAGAAAAAGATCGATGTAGAAACATGTCATATTAATCTGCTGTATAAATAAAAAACTAATCATTTCATAACTAAGAAGAAACACTTAATAGCTAGATCTAATTTTGTCCCTCATTCAGTTAAGAAAGATGAGTATTATATCAGCAATCTTCCACAATTTGGAATTGTGGCAAAATAAAGATGGGCAGAACATATCACCCGCCTAAAATATAACAGACTGTAGGTTAACAGACCGGATACTAAGGGACCACAAAAGACCACTAGGCAGACCCTGAAAATGATGGGATGAGCTGATGGTAAAACTGTTCGGCCAGAGATGGAAACAAAAGGCAAAGGATATAATATTTTGCAAGTTCAGGTGATTTGTGCTAAAAGTGACGAGAAGTTGATATTGGATTGGATTTGTTTTTGGAGACATACTTAATCTTAAGAGAGAATTCTATCTATCTATCTATCTATCTATCTATCTATCTATCTATCTATCTATCTACCTACCTACCTACCTACCTATCTATCTTTCTATCTAGCTAGCTATCTACCTACCTACCTACCTATCTATTTTTAAATCTCTTCATGTTGTCACTTCCCTGAGAGGGACTCTCTTACAGTCTCTCTTATGGGGAAGCAAGGGTTTCAGATCTACAGAGTAAAATCTCAGAAGCCTAGATTATTTCACAGCTGACAGGAAGTATTCTAAAATGCAGAGTATTTCCCAAGTAGTTTTGTACCTTCAGAACATCCCTCTCAAGGGATCTGACAAGACAACACAAAATAAAATAAATAAAATGTCATTTCAAAGCAGATTAAAAATGGATTTTTTTAAAAAAAAGAAATATATAACTGCCAATTTTAAAACCCATATTTAAAGATCAAAGGCCATTTGGAATAACACACTTCTGGCTCTCTGTATGGGGGAAACAAACCTGTCTTGCTTTGAGAAAGTGTCTACAATGAAAAAACTGCTATAGTTACATTATCTAGGATGATAGGGCATAAGACCAGGGTTCGTATGGAAGATCCCAGTTTCTGGGCAGTTCATGCATGAGGAAGAGAGAATCTTTCAAATATCTTGGCCCAGAGGTGTTGAAAGATTTCAACAAAGAAAAACAAGTATATTCCATACCACAAAATGGCTTGGATAAACAGTGATGCAAGTCTTTCACTTATAATATCCTTAACTCCACCAAATGATTACTGCAGTATCTGCAAAAGAATATACATTAACACCTTAGATAATGTTTGCCTCAGATAATGCTAAAATCGGATAACGTCAGGGAATTTGATCTCTGCCCCAAAGCCTGCAGGCTTTGGGGCAGAGATCTACCAAGGCAAACATCACTGGTTTGGTTGGGGAGAAGATCAAGCACACCTGATCTCCCCCCAACCAAATCGGTGCTACGAAGCTCACAGCAGCAGCATGGCTGGAAGCAGAATGGGGGCTCCCTGAGTGGCTTCCCTGCCACACTGCCACTACGCCCTAGGCAGTGGTGGCGCATTTGAGAAGCCAACCGAGGAGCCCCATTCTTTCCCCCAACCCCAGTGCCGATGCCAGCTTGGGATCAGCCCTGGGGTTGGGCAGAAAGGAAACAGGGGGTTGTTTTTTCAAAAAAAGTTGTGCGATCAATGCATTGCACAATGTTAAAAACCAGAAAACGTTATGACTTGTGGAACCACATCATAACATTACCTGAGTTATTAGTGTACTGTACATTGCACTGCAATCTCTCTTGAGCACCTATGTGGCTGGAGTATCTTCCAGGCCAAGCTCTTTGCTTCCTCCTTCTTTCCCCAGTGTCCTCCTCCTCCTCCTCCTCCTCCTCCTCCTCCTCCTACTACTACTACTACTACTACTACTACTACTACTACTACTACTACTACTACTACTACTACTACTACAATGTTGCCACCACCATTCTGTACTCCTTTGGGGACCATCTGGGCTGAGGGGCTTAGGCCTGTGCCTCATAGTCTAGACTAGATCAGGTTGTCACTGTGAGTCATACTGGGCTGGTTCAAAGGAAGAATCTCAGAAAGCCAATAAAAACAAAAATGAGGAACAAAAATGCAAAGAGGTTTGCAGACAAAAAAGTGTGTCTCCGAGGAGAAAACAGAGCCATTAATAATGGTTTCAGCAGCATATTTCTTCTGATTCAGCACAGGATAAAGTGTCCTTTCTAAGAAGTGTTTGCAAGTATGTTTTAGTGCCTGCCAAACTAAGGAAAGCAAAAACCAGCCAAGCAGTCTGCAATGCCCTGATGCTGCAGTTGTTAATTCACGGACTGTTTATCTTCTTGTTTACTCTCCAACAAAATGATTGCTGTTTAATTATACTACAAATAGGTTCTGCCAGCCTGTCGTACGGCAGATGTTATTTACTCCCAGAACAACTCTCATAAGACCAATGCTGCACATCTAACAAATCAAAATGTAGTAGATCAAGCCACCATCGCAGGCAACATTCCTAGCTGTCTAGCCACTTACTTTCAACTATTATAAACTTATCATTGCCTTTGATATTTTTTCAGTGAGAGTGCCTCATTAATGACAAAAGAAAGCTAAGGGCCAAACCAAATATGATCATGGTAGAGCTCTTAACAGTGCTGGTGAAGTGTTTACTACAAAATCAGATGGAACAGTGGTTGCCCTGACTCGCAGGGACTCTAGAAAATGGGCTCCCAGGCAAATCAGCTGGATTCCCTAAGGAAAAATTACTACTATTCAAGGGAGCATTGCCTGACTTAGTGAAAGACAAGTTTTTATAGTGCCAAGATTATTATAGTCTTTTTATAGAGCCAAGACATTAAGAAAGATAGAAAGGCAGCAGTTTTTCAAGACCCATCAGTCAAAATCTCTACTCTCTCTACTTTGGAAGCAGAATATTGCTATGACTGACGAAGCCAGAATGAGAACTCAGGACTCCATTCAGTAGCCACAATACAAACTATTAATCTGTAACAGAAGTCCAAGAACACCAGGAGTGCCAATGTGTGCCATCACTGGACTAGTTCATTCACATTTTTAACACTACGAGCTAAGACAAACTGCTTACACTACTCAAAGATGAGCTACCACCACTTGGCCTTTGACTGCCACTGGTGTTCTGATTTACAACATGCCTTGGCTTATATACAGTTGTAGACATGAACAGGTCTTAATCGGGTCTCTATCAACCTGGAAAGCAATGAAAAATGTGGATGAAAATCACCACTTGACTATGCAGAAAAGTCAAATCAATTTCCACTTCAAATTCATTGCATTCTTCTGTAACACAAAACATGGAGCAGACTTATTCTGTGTTGTTGAAGAAGGCAGCACTAAAACCAGGAAGGAAAAATTGCAGGTAAACACTTCTCAGTTAAATGTAAAGAGAAATGGTTTGATGGTCACATAGTCCATTGATGGTGAACCTTGGCACTCCACCTGTGCTTGAACTTCAATTCCCAAAAACCCAAGTGGATGGATTCAACCTGTTCTTGGGCTTCTGGGTGTCATGATAATCACAAGGGATGATTTCATATTTTAATTTTATTTACATTTATTAAGTGTTAAGATTCATATAGTATATTCTCTGTAGGTTTGAGGATAGCTAACTCATAGGGAAGCACACTGAAGGCAGTTGCATTCCAATCCACATACAAAACACATACCACTCATCAACACATCACTAAGAATTTGGGTTGCTAAGTAGCAATGCCAGTCACTTAGACACCTGTGAGGGAGCTCACAAGGGGGATTCCCCAGGTCAATAACCCATCACCTTAGAGAGAGGGGAAATGTGACATTCTCATAGAAGTGGATTATGAGACAATTAACATCTGTTCATACATCTGGGGACAGGATGATAAACGAACACCTGAGAATTAGGTTACGTCAATTCATGTCTGAGAATTTTGTTGCATCATAAACTTTTCTCAAGGGTACAAACTTTCTCAAAGAGACATTTTACTTCAGGGAGAGATAAAGTTGGCACAGTGATCAGAAGGGAGGACCACCTGCTTCAATCATTGGCCAGGGAATATTATTTGCCAGAGTATCCCAGGGCCAAGTCCACTCTGTGTGTTGTGTGGGAAGGTGGCAAAATATATAATTGACTGTTATTAAGCCTTACTACCACATTTCTTAAAATGTATGTGATATATGATACTTTGATATTTTATTGATATGTGATGCTTTGATATGTTATTGATATGTGATATGTAATACTCTGATATGTTTTGATATGTGATATTTTGTGATTATGTTGTTAGCCGCTCTGAGTCGCTTCAGCACCACATCTCAAAGGCATCTATTCTTCTGCGCTCAGCTTTCCTAGTGGTCCAGCTCTCACAACCATACATTGCCACAGGGAATACCATTGCTTTGACTAGACAAATTTTTGTTTGCAATTTGATGTCTCTGCTTTTCATTATGCTCCCCAGGTTTCTCATAGCTTGTCTCCCAAGAATCAGTCGCCTTTATGGGACTGTGGTAATTTGCTTTATTATAATGGAGTGGCTCAAGTGGCTAAGATGCTGACTGGAAGGCGGGAGATCAGTAGTTTGATTCCCAAGTACTGTACTGCGGGACAGAAAGAACTCCCATCTTGGTCCCAGCTCCTGCCAACATAGCAGTTTGAAAGCAAGAAATTGCAAGTAGATAAATAGAGACCACTTCAGTGGGAGGGTAAACAGCATTCCGTGCACTCTGGGGTCTAGTCATGCCTGCCACATGACCATGGAAATGTCTGTAGAAGCAGACAGCACTTGCTCTTCAGCGTTGAAACAAAGATGAGCACTGAACCCTAGAGTCGGATACGACTGGGTTTCAAGCAAGGGAAACCTTTACCTTTATCTAATGTCTTGTTTATTGTTTAGTTCTCTCCACCCACCCACAAAAAGCTGTTCTATGCTTGTAGCTAGCCTATAACTTTATGACTATGAGCTGGAGGCAAGATGCCAAGATGACTTCTCCAGTTTCTGCTGAGAAAGAAAATAATTTCTCAATCCAACAAGAAATCACAAGACTGTAGTTCTTGCTTCACATAACATACTTTCCAGAAGAGTCTCCCAGGTCTATAAATCAGCTCATCATAAAAATCTGGGTGTCCTTGGTCTACAGGAAGCGGCATTTGGATCACCACCTTCTAGAATTTATGGAATAGCTTCCTTGAGAGTTTGGCTAGAGATTAATCTAAGTTCATTTGGCTACTTAATGGAGAACACATGATGTTTTTCTGATTACTCTAAACAAGTATCTAATCTAAGAAACCAGTTCACAAGATCCCATAAGCTTGCAAAAGAGATGAATATAGAAATTCCCATCAAATTTCAAGCATGAAGGAAAACTCAAAAAATGTTATTTATCTGAGAGATCAGAGGTTCTTCTGACTTAATGAACACTGGTTTAGGGTGTCAGAGGGTGGGCATTGGCAGCTGGCAAGTAACACAAGCACCAGGAACCAGGGCAACTAGGCAACAGGCTAAAACAGGGGCGGCCAACCTTTTTTGTCACAGACCAGACCACTCCCCCCGGAAGCAGAAGCAGGTGCATTTATGGCCGATGTAAATTCACCCACTTTTGCATTTACACCAGCCATGGGCGTGTTTGCATATGTGCATTTTACAGATGACATAAACATGCCCGCTTCCATTTCCAGGTGCAGCAGAGGCAGCAATGGGCCGGATGGGATGGCATTGGGAGCCGGGTCCAGCCCATGGGCCATAGGTGGGGAACCCGTGGGCTAAACAGTAACCGTATCGCAGTCCAGAGTCCAGGTCCCAAAATCAAACACTGTAGACAAGGGATACAGGGTTAGTCCTGACAACAGGGCATAATTCAAACAAGCCCAGAAGTCAGGTGAGGGACAGTACCTTTGGGGGCATTATGGAGTAAGAAGCATGTTAAGCCTTCATCATTGCTTCTGTTATAAAGATTTTTCCTCAGAGTGTTGAAAGTAGTAACTTTGGAAAAATAAGAGGAAAGACATATCCAGTCTGTTTGCAACATCCCCTCACCCGGTCTTTATCATGACTTGCAAAACATTAACTACGAATTATATTATATATTCTCAGATAGGGCAAAATATGCTTAGATGTGTTTGCATCAATCTTACTGGGAATGTGATGAGAGACTAAACAAGAGCCTGTCACATTGTGTAAGATGACAAGAGAGCAAAAATTATATCTTACTGATCAAAGATGAAAAAACAAAGTATATACCACCTCTGTGGAAATAAATCCCTAGAAATAAATTTTATCCAGAGTTATATAGCAAAGGCAGAGAACCTGATAAACAGGATATAGGAACTTTTCTTTCTCACCTTGATCCACCCTGTCTAGATTTGCTACAATAATAGTTTCTTGTTTCCCCTGTGTCAATAGTTGAAATAAGGACAGTGATTATGACTATGAATACTGGTAAATCTCCAGGACTAGATACATTTCCTATTGAATGGTATAAAAGTGTTTTAGACTTTGTAATTCCAAAATTGCAATTCAAGAACTGAATTTATCCAAGTCCAAAGCACTAAAATATAGAAACAACATAATTTAAAAAAAAATACTAATCATCACAAAAGTTATGCATATATAAACTGCACATTTACATATCTACAGTCTAATTTTCCAGTATCCAACAGTTTGCATAGCCTTGCCATTTGCTCTAAACAAATCCTTGTTATCACACCGTTCAGGCAATTTGGTGCACATTAGCTGATGTCCAAAGTCTTGCCTCTCACTACGTTCATATTTTTCATCATCAACAATATAGCCCCACCTCTTTAACTTTGTTTTGCATCATGTCACTCCAGTTCTCAGCCTATTAGGCATCTTCCATGTCCCATATTGAAGTTGGCAAGCTGTTCACTTCTCTTTTATCACTCATAGACCTCAGGGTGATAGTCTTTTCCATAGTTTAGTTCAACAAACCTCAGCTAAAGATGGAATTGGTGCCGTTATTTTTAGGAAACTCTTTCTTGACTTTAATTTTGATGGATTGGAAATGCTCAAACTTTGACAGGAGCTGGTGGATTGAGCTGTTAGCTTTTAGCCATGTTGGTCCCTCCCCTAAAATGAATTCAAATTCTTTATTTATTTTCAAGATCCTGAATATTTACTAATGGTAATTTCTCTGCATCATTTTATTTGCAAATGGATACCAGACAACGTTGTCCTCTTTCACATCTTCAATTTGATTTGTGTTTGGAATTACTTGCCTCTGCCATCAAACAAACCTTTGTGTTCTTGGGTTTTATAATTCTCTTGAATCTAAACTTACTCATTATGCAGATGAGCTTTTATTATTTCAGAATCTAAATATCCCATTCCAGAATTAACGAAAGTAATTACCGGTAGTACATTTGGAAAAGTGTCCAGTTATTCAATTATGTTGAGTTGTTGGAAGACAATCCACTAATGATTCCAGTGTTGCCCAGATGTTCAATATTAGAATAAAGACTTCTAGGGGTATTTCACAGATAATTGCATTATATGTAACTAAATTGACTTTGTTTTTTTTAATATTAATTTTTATTTATTTTAACAATTTTAACAACAAACAAAATAAATTCAGCACTTCATATGTATAACTTAAATATAGTATTACACTACAATAAAAACCAATTTTCTATGCTTACTCTGTTCCTCTAGAAGAGTTCAAAATTTTCCTTGTTTTGTACAACCTTTTAACTCAAATCGTAACTTTTACTCTTGTTATTCCCGACTTCACCTATTACGTATCTTTTGCAAACTACAACATTTTACACTAAAAGAAAATATCTTATATATTTTATTGTCATATTTACTTCTTTTTTTCCATCACCAGTTATCGTCACTATCTTGGAATTTGCTTTGCTCTTTTAATTTATTTCTTCATTTTCCCCAAAAACTGCTTGTGTCAGGCGCAGGTTTAGTCCCTTTACCTTGCCACAAAGAATATTCTACAACGGGTTTCCAGATATCCCTAAATTTATTGTGGGAGGTTGTGCCTTCTTTTTGTTTTATTTCACAAGTAAGTTTTTCATTTAAGGCCATTTGCCACACCTCTTTGTACCATTTATCAATCCCTATATCCATTTTGTTCTTCCAGGGTTTTTTTTTACTATCATTTGTCTTGTAATTGATAACAAAATGGATATCGGTTCTTTTTTATTAAATTGACTTTGGAAATACCCTTGGATTTAGATAAATGGGCACCTTTATGTTTGTCCCTTTGTGGCAAGATTAATACATTCAAAATGGATATTATATTTCGCATTACTGTATATATGTTCTTGAAGCAATTCTGTTTCAAATACCTAAGAGATACTTCCATAAAATTTATATCTGTTTTGGAAATTTATGTAGGGCTCCATACCATCTCATATCTCTATGAAAAGAATGTAATTTACACTTACTGTACTAAAGATAGATATGGCTTTCCTGGTCTTAATTTATATCATCAGAAAAAATTGCTAAGCTGTGCTAATTATTGGCACTGCAGTGGCTTAGCGGCTTGTTGGTTAAGATGCTAAATGAGTCGGTCAGCAGTTTGAAACCTGAGTGCTGTATAACAAAGTGAGCTCCCGTCTCTGTCCCAGCTCCTGCCAACCTAGCAGTTCGAAAGTAAGAAATTGCAAGAGGATAAATAGTACCACTTCAGGGGGAAGGTAACAGCATTCCATGTGCTGTGTCTAGTCATGCCTGCCACATGACAATGGAAACATCTGCAGATGCAAACAGCATGGTCTCTTTGGCTGTAAATGGAGATGAGCTGTGGAAGTTTAATTATACCTTGTGTATATCAGTAGTATTAGCCTTGTAACTAAAACAAGGCTAATACTACTGATATACACAAGGTATAATTAAACTTCCACAATGAGCAACATACCCAAGAGTCAGATACGACTGGCTTTCAAGCATGGACGACCTTTGCCTTTTACTAATTATTGGAACTTTGTTCCAGAATCAAATTATCAACCTTGGGCATATTTTGGAAATTATCTAGCTGGATCCTCTCTCTAAGTGGAGAGATATGGGGCCTAACTACACAAAAAGAGACTCAATTCTGCTAACAATCTCTGCAGTAAGAGAACTAAGGCACACATTGTCACAATTCCAGTTTGACCTTTTTTCATCTACTATCTATGGGGTAATCTGGATTTCAAAGCTGAGGGAATGTCTGTTTTATGGAGAGTGTGGACACATGGAGCAATTCTTACCTTAGACCAATTAACTTGACAGGATGACAAATTTTTATCATTAGCCTACTGGAGAAATAGATATGATCTGCCAACTTCAGCCAAATGGCAATATCTACAAGTTCAGTACTGTATCTAAATTCAGTTCAACAACTTTGAGGTCTTCAGCAGCTCCTGCACTTTTGGAAGTGCTAGCTGCATCAGTCCAAGAAAAGAAACCAATGCTTCTTTGCAGCAAAATACTTTATAACTATATATAAAACAATAAATAATTATAAATACTGTGTATTTTATAACTGTTTACTCTCAGTTAATGAATGTGATACATAAGGTTTCAGAGATGAAACAAACAGAGAAATGGACCATGTTATCTCACCTGATCAATGGAAGACAACCCTCACCAGTATACCTGAGATGTCTATAGATCTTAAACTGCAACTACTCCAACAAAAGATAATGTTTGGAATATACTGGAAAACATAAAGGATTTTCAGGAAGGTTCTGAGCAAATTATCTAAATGTTGCCATTATAATTCCTTTGCTACATCTCTTTGGCATGCCCAATTATAAGTACATTTTGATAATTTTGTACTGGACCAATCTCTGATCTTTGCTGTTGCATATGTACTTTTAAATACATACCAGCTTCTTTGATATCGACTGCTGGCCAATGATGATGTACTTAAAATTGTAAAAAGATTGGTTTTGTAGCACTGGAAGGCTAGATGGCCACCACCAATAATCCAGTGGATAGAAGACCTTTCAACACTATTGACTTATGAACATATGTCACACAGACAATAACTGTATATGGATATAATTTTTGATATTTGGAAACTCTTCACAGAAGATTATATGTAGACATTTTATGTTGTTTTGTTTTTCTCTGCTTCCCTCATTTTTGCTCCATTCATTTTTTCTTTGCTTTTGTAATGCTATAATTTAGCATCTACTTAGACCTACTGTATTGTTATTTTACCTATTATTTGTTTTGTTTTACATTTAAGTAACTAATATTTTTTTAAAATAAAAACTACGAAGGTAGTTAACTTCAAAACAATTGAAATAATGACATTTAGAATAATCATAAAAGCTTAGAATGAATCATTAATAACATGTTACTTTTAAATAAATAGGTGTTGATTTTCAATGCATCTTGTCCTAACTATTCCCTCATGCAGGCTATAGTAACCCCCATTTATGCTCTTGGTGAGAACTGCAGATAAGCAATTTTTTGTTGTTCAAACAACTCCTGCTCTTCAGTACTAATGGGCTTACACAACTTTACATGAGCTGGGACTGCCTCATGAAAGTATCAGAAAGTGCAGTGCTTGGAACCAGGATAAATAGGCTTAGAAGAAACAGCAGAAAATGCTTCAAGGCCAACACATTGTACAATCAAACCTTGCATAAAGAGTGCCTCACTTAACTTGCTTAAAGAGCAGAATTTTCTCTGAATGTTCGCTTCTCTTAACAAATGAAACCAACCTTTTAAATTCTTGAGGTTTTTTTGTAAATTTATAGTTTTTTTAATTAATTTTGAAACTTAGGGTTTCAATTTCTGAATTTGTAGGGGTATAGTGTGATTGTTTAGTTTGTTTTGTACTCATGACGTATAATCTTTCTCTTTTTCTGTAAGCTGCCTAGACTCAAATTTGCCAGATTGGGGTGGGATAATAAATAAAGCGTGGTCACACACGCTTTGGTCACCTCCAGACTTGATTACTGTAATGCGCTCTACATGGGGCTGCCCTTGGTGACCATTCGGAGACTGCAGCTGGTCCAAAATGCGGCGGCCCGGATAGTGATGGGATGCGGGCGTTATACTCATGCCTCACCACTGCTCCGGGAGCTGCACTGGTTACCAGTATGTCTCCGGGTGCAATTCAAGGTGCTGGTTATTACCTTTAAAGCCCTATATGGTAGTGGGCCAGGATACCTCAGAGACCACGTCACCCTAAGAACGTCTGTCCGTCCCACCAGGGCGGATCGGAGGGGCTCTCTTGTTATTCCATCGGCTAGGGAGGCTCATCTCTCTAGCACTAGGAAGAGGGCCTTCTCTGTGTTCGCCCCGGCCCTGTGGAACCTCCTCCCAACTGAACTGCGCCTACAAACAGAGCTCCTGCCCTTCCGGAAGGGCTTAAAAACCTGGCTGGCGGGACAAGTGTGGGGACCAAGGTATGTGGGATCCCACACAGGGTGGTTGTTTTAAGGGATAGCTTCCCTTGCTGTGGGTTTTATTCCGCGGGGTTGTTTGTTCCCGGTTTTTACTTCTTGTTTTTATGATCCTTTTTACAGTTTTTAAATTTTAATTATTAGTATTTATTGGATGGGGTTGGGTTTGTGATTGTGTTTTGTCTTGTAAGCCGCCCAGAGTCGGGTATACCCGATTGGGGCGGGATAATAAATGTGAACAATAAATAAATAAATAAATAAAAATAAATAAATAAATAAATGTTTTGGTTAAATAAATAAAAACTCGCTTAACAAATAAATCGGGGTTTGCAATACACACACACACACACACACACACACACACACACACACACCAGATGTCACAATTGGTCGCTTACAATGGTGTTTCATTTAAAGAGCAAATTCGCTTAAAGAGCAATCCTGTAGAACACATTATGCTCTTTAAACGAGGTACAACTGTATGGTGTTTGTTATTTCTAAACCTGTCTTCCTGTGCCTCTGTACTAACTTTGGCATGAAGCTGTCACCCAAAGAGCATACTTCATTTTACAGAGGACAAAGAGGGAGATGTTACTCCCACCCCAATACTTGCTGAATGTGAACAATGTGCCTCTTTAAATGTGCAAATGAGGTGTGAATGATCAAACCATAATGATCTCTGGTCAGCATTTCATCTGGCAAATCCCAAGGTTAGAAAGGCACTCATCAGTCAATGCCAGCATGTTCTCAATTATGCTAAATGGACAGTGTCTCCTCAAGAGCAAGTTGGATGCAGTCTCCTGAGGCTCTCATCTGAAACAGAAGCATCTGGCCATTTACTAAATACTCTGGCTGGAAAATATGCTCAGATTCTATCACAGCTGGGAGAAACTGACAGCTTTCTCTTCACATGTTTTACCTTAGTAAAACCCACAACAGATTAAAACACCCACATCAGGGGGGGGGGGGGGGAAACCCTCATCATGCTAGAAAGGCAACATTATTTCTCTTTTTTAAAAAAAATTCTAACAAGGAGAATAACATTTAATGATCACCTAATCATGGTGATCTGTTGCCACACCCCCGACTTTGCTCTATATGACATGATAGGCCCATGTACACACCAGCAAGGAATTGTAACAGATGTATTGTTAGGCTATCAATTTTAGTCTAAGTTTGGATGATGAACTGTTCCTCAGTGCTGAGATATTATGTATGCCTCCATGGTGAGATGATAACCATTTGTAAAAGCACATTGAACCATGGCTGATATGGCCACCACAGTGCAGTAAATATTGCATTGGTCTTCTCCTGTCAAAGTTTTACAGTCACCACATGGAACATTGGGAATGATGGAACTACATTCCTGATCCATCAAACAGTGATGGGATCTCCAAGGGCAGTGATGGCAAACCTTTTAGAGACCAAGTGCCCAAGCTACAAATAGGGTGGGAAATGCAGCAGCTGCAAGTGAGTTTCAATAATCAAAATACATGAAAATATGGTAAAATTAAATTGTTGGCACATCTCAATCCGGCAGTCTTTGGATCCTTGTTGTCAGTGATGGGATGTAACAGGTTCGCACCAGTTTGCCAGAACCTGTAGTAACTTTTCCCAGTGTCCCAGATAACTGCTAGAAGCTTTTGGGAGAAACCACCTTCGGGGCTTACCTTTTCACTGGTTCTCCCACTGCGCATGTGCACTAAGCACTTGGTGTGCATGCACACCTACAGTGCTTGGCGCATATGCACAGTCTCCTTGCTCTCCTCCCGAGAGGGGAGGAGGAAGAGAAGCTGCTAGCCTGAAGCTCCCTATAGCCTGCTCCCCAGGCTAAGTGACTCACCTTTGGATGTGGTGTGTCTGTGTGTATTTTAATGTGTAGTTAATACCTTTACCTATATTGATGTACTACCACTTGGGGTATTTAAGCAATGTCTTGGAGTGTTGTGGGTGGGTTGAGGTGTGTGTGTGTGTGCGCGCGCGCACTTATTTTTATTTTATTTTTATTTTATTTTATTTTATTTGGCCCCGCCCACAACATCATGATGTCATGATGTTGGGTCCGCCCACAACATCATGACATCATGACATTAGCTCCACCCACACTGTGATGATGTCACGGTGGGGTAGTAAAATTTTTGACATCCCACCACTGCTCATGGTCATTGACCCAAGTATAAGCTGGATCTCCTTTTTGGGGCTCATTTTTGCAGCTAAAAATCTCGGCTTATACTCAAGTATATATTTATCGCAAAGTGCCAATACAGCAACAGGGGAGGAAGTAAACGCTCCCATTGGGCTGCTGGGCAGAGGGACAGAGCAAACTCTGTGCTGGGGGGAGGGAAGAAGCACTATAGTTTGGCATGTGTGATGACAGATGTAGTGAATGCCATGTAGCCCAACAAAATTTCTGCCATGTGAATTGTTATAAATACATTTACTTAAAGCTTCTGTCCCGCCTTGCAGTAAGTATGCTCCTGCTGTTCTTGAATTTAGGACTGCTCCTATGTATTGAATCACTCTTCTCAGTTTCAAATGTGACATTTTAAGATTCACCTGAAGGCTGAGACCAGACAGTTGTCAGGATCTGAGGAAGCTCTGTTATTTGCTGAATGAGTTCCCCAAATATAGGTTTGATGTATGAAGGAGGGCAGTTCTAGTGCTTGCAGGGATGAAACAGTGGTGAAGCTTCATAATAGGATGAGGGTGGATAGAAGTTTTCAATCACAGGCAATTGGCAGATAGATAGCAGAATTGGTCTTTTGTCCAAAGGGTTCTCCAATACTGAGACTTGCAGAAGATCCAAACAGGTTGCCCTGTTTCCCCTCAAATTACTTAGGGATTCCCTAGGTTTGAGAAGGAGGATCACTCCTAGATATTTGCTTTAGTGGCTCCATGTTGGTGAGTGACTTGGAGCTGAAGAAATACTAGAAGACATGGAGCTTTGTCCTCCTCTGATATAGCTGCTACACAGTCAAAGGCCAAACTCCTAATGAGGGCAATTGCTTCCCCCTCACACACACACACTTTTGAAAGTTTGGTCAGAAAGACATTTCTTCTGTTTCTTCAATACTAATGGACTCAGCTTTGAACTGGAGATTTCAAATCTGGCTCTTTAAATGGTGTTGGATGTGATGGTTCTGAAACTTGCAGAATAATTCTTTCTGCATGTTCTGAGTTAACACTCTCTGCAATGATTCCATGAACTCTACTTCTTTTTGGAATTTATGTAATTTATGTCATTACACATAATAATAATAGTGTTGATTGCTTGAAAAGACTTCTCCCAAAGATACAGTTTTAGTCTAGACTGCCAATTTTTGATGACTACATTGGTAGGTAAAGGTAAAGGTCACCCTTGCTCAAAAGCCAGTCATATCTAGGATTCAGTGTTCATCTCTATTTATAGCCAAAGAGCCAGTGCTGTCTGTGTTTGCAGACGTTTTTGTGGACATGTGGTAGACATGAGCAGACACTGGAACAGCCATGGGCATCAGCAGGCTGGCGAAGCTGACAGGGACTTCCCATTGGCTTCCCTAGCCACCTGCCCCTGCCTCCGCAGCTGTGGGGTGGCTGGTGAAGCCGACGGGGGACACCCCCCCTCGGCTTTCCAGCCACCCCACTCCTGCCTCCACAGCTGTGGGGTGGCTGGCGAAGCAACAGGGGAGCCCCCCGTCAGCTTTCCAGCAACCCCACCCCTGCCTCCGCAGTAGTGGGGTACCTGGGAAGCCAAACGGGGAAACCCCGTTCTGCTTTCCAGCCACCCTGCTGCTATGAACGACTGCATCGAATAATGCTAACAGATCGTTATCCGATGCAAATTTTTAAAAGAAATTTTGCATCGTTATCTGATTCTAGCATTATCCGATACAGTCGTTATCCGAGGTACTACATAAAGATGAGGGGAAGAAGGAGAATATTTCAAATGCTCAGTCTCCACTTGGAAGGGGCCATTTCTGCAGATAAAATTAGTTACAGTTGCAACTAATGGCTTGATTTGCATTTGTAGTTAAGCAATCAGTGGCACAAGTTTCTGAGTCTGCATTCTCATCTCCTGTTCAACCTCAAGAACAACAATAGCAAGAATAACAACAGGAGAACAGAGGAATTCATTTCTGCAATCTGAAGCATCATTACTTCGAAACATTTGAATTCAAAATACCAGAGTGTGCGTAAAGATTTCAAGATAAAGTGACAACAAGTGTTTTGACTGGGTTGTACAGGTAGATGAACAGACAGATCAGAGAAGTTGTTATTATACAAGCTTTCAAGTGTCCATAAAATTACAGAACACCATAAAGACTTTCTTTTATGTTAATCAAGGATTTTTGTAAGTTTAAAAAGAAAGTCTATTATGCAGTAAATTGTTCAGAAAATTAAGGACTCCAGCTCATTAATTTTAACATGAACATAATGCACATTGCTCTCAGTCCTAAAGGCTCAATTACGGTTGCACTAAAACATATCCTTATTCTGTTTCTAAACCTTTGTGTATGTGTCTTGGCTGTGTCACAACATAAGATTAAACATAATATTTTTAAGACAACAAACTCCATACTAGCTTTTAACTTTTCAGTTATAGCATAAAAGACTTTGCTTGTCTGATATCTCTTTGCATTTCCTTGTTCACTGTATCTTTAATGTCCTTCATTTCTCAGGAACAAACAAAAAGGTACTTTCATTTAACTCTAATCTTCACAGTGCATTTTGTGTTAATTTGGCATCTTCTGAGAGCCCATTGTGTAAGTTACTACACTGTCTGCATGGAGGAGTGCAGGAGAAGGCCTCTGTCTTGGATTGGCCTTCACATCTTCTTCACCACGCAACAGCAGAGGATGTTGCCTAGAACCATGGACCTTCTGCAAAAAGTGCAGCACCTTTTAAAAGAATGGCTGCCCCGTGTAACAAAGAAGACTGGTTACAAGACTACTGAAATCCAGTAATAAGACACAAGAAGGTTAAGCTTCCTGAATCAATAGAACTTACAGAAGAGCTATCAACACACATAAATACACTGATTCAATAGACCTACTCTAGTTGCAATTTACTACTTGATTTCAGCCAATATCTTACAACCAGCTTTTCTGTCTACCTAATGTAGACTAAAGACGCTCACAATCTCCAAACAGCTCTCTTTTTTGCTGAAAGACAATAGTGGTATGAAGCCAGTGATCATCATTAAAGCTTTCTTCTTCTTTTGTGTCCTGCTCAAACCCTGGATTGCCAAAATGAAGCCACTTTCTTCATTTTGTCATTGCCCAAACCCAAGTCCTCATCAGTGCATGTCTCTGGCAGCAATCGGCAGAGCAGTAAATGAGCTGGATTCTGTGTCTCTTCACATTCACACCATGTGTTGTTCTCTGCCATCAGTCCCCACTTGAGTATGTTGGTCTTTCATTCAGGACTTCAACCCTCAGCCTATTCAGGATCCTCCAAGAGAGATAGGGGAGGTTGAGATCTTCAGCTATATCCTCCTGTAATAATGTACCTTGCCCAGTGAGCTCCTTCCTCCATCTTTTAATTTAGTTTTGCTCTTCTGTACCCTCAAGAGTGCTTGTTCTTGCCATAAAACTCCTCCTGGATCTGAGCTGGTGGACTTGATGCCCATCTCCATTCAGAGGATGTTGAGGGTCATTATTTTGCTTAGTTCATTCATCATCCACTGATACTTATCTCCTGATCTTAGCTGGAGCAATACCAACAAAAAGGTATTAAAGCTGAATCTTACGTATCTCTGGATGACCTTTTCTTCTGAAAGCAAAGTCCACTACAAGGAATTATTCTGGTGTCAAATGACAGAAGTGTGTTGTTCTTTCCCTGGCAGTAAATTCCTAACAATTAGAATTTTAACACACACACACCAATTCATATTAATGTGACTTTTCAAAACCTATTTTGCCATACTTGGGCATGAAGATCAGGGGAACCTGTAGACCTGGTCCGAAGGGCCCTTAGTTGCATGTGTTCCAAGAGCTGGAACCTACCCACCTGTTCTGTAATAAAGAGCCATATCAGTAAAGCTTTGGCTGACCATGATAAAATTCTATTCTAGAATCTGTCTTCCCACAGTCAAGCATTTATGTTGGCCAAATCAGCTCACTGTTTATGTACACAAGAACTAATATGGGAAAAGGCCCTAACATTCATATACCCTCTTCCTATGCAAGATTGAAGGGCACCACTTTAATTGGGTAAATATTTTACATCCTTCATTATTCCTGCTTGCTTAAGATTACTAATTATCAGCTAAGTGATTTGAAAAGGCAAATAACATGTCTATATTCTTCCAGGCAATATTTTACTAATCAATATTTATTTGGCTTTCATTTCCCACTGGTTGCCATTTGAAATACTTTAAAGTCATATTGAGTATGCCTTTTCTGTTAAATAAATATACATGTGAAACCAGGGTATGCAAAGACGTTGTGTTCCCATTCCATTATTTGTGCCTCTCATTAATGCCAGAAGCAGGGGCCTGGGCACTTCACTTGAGAATATTACATGGGTTCCGCACCTGTTTTCCACTGGAAGGTATGTGTGAGATCCCAACTTAAAATAATAATTAATACAGGGACTGAAAGTCCCTCAATCTTTCTGACGAGGTAAATGTACCGTATTATTCGGACCATAAGGCACACCTGAACATAAGGTGCACCCACTTTTTAGAGCAGGAAAACAAGAAAAAATATTCTGAACCAAATAGTACTGGTATACTAAAATATTTATGAAAATAAAGCAAAATATGGTAACATTTAACAGCGCAAACTCAACAGTGGCATTAAGAACCACCATCACTTCCATTAAGTGGATCAGGATACTTAAGAGACTGCCTCACCCCAAAAACATCTGTCCGTCCTACCAGAGCAAACCGGAGAGGCTCTCTAGTTGTTCCATCGGCCAGAGAGGCACATCTCTCTGGCACTAGAAGGAGGACCTTTTCTGTGTCCGCTCCTGCCCTATGGAACCTCCTGCCAACTGAACTACATCTCCAGATGGAGCTGCTGCCCTTTAGGAAGAGTCTAAAAACATGGCTGGTGGGGCAGGTGTGGGGTGCGGGAGGTATAATGACCCCAGCTTACTGGATGATCTGAGCCCCTCTCTCCCTCTACTTTTTTTAATTAGTAAAATGTAGCTTTTGGTGTGCTTCTCCTCCCCATTTTTTAAAAATTAAGTTTTCAAATAAAAATACAAGCACAACCTACAAAAAATCACAACATAATTTTCCACATTATAAAAAGAAACAACAAAAAACATATGACATTACAATTCAGTATAACACAATCTTTTTAGATTTTAATTTTAAATTTTCATTTTAACAGTTTTAAGGTTTTTAGGTAGTGTTCGTGTTTTATTGTCATGGGTTGTTTTTTTTTATTACTTGTAAACCACCCTGAGTCACTTCGGTGAGAAGGACGGTGGAGAAATACGAATAAATAAATAAATAAATAAATAAATGAAGAAAGACTTAGAGGTTCAAGCACTTTTCTTGTTTTCTAGTTTGGGCACCACTGGGTAAAGGTAAAGGTTTCCCTTGCTCGAAAGCCAATCCTATCTGACTCTAGGGTTCAGTTCTCATCTCTATTTCGAAGCCAAAGAGCCAGCACTGTCTGCTTCTGCAGACATTTCCATGGTCATGTGGCAGGCAAGCATGTGCTGGATTCAATCGGTGCTTGGGTTGTGGGCAGGGATGGGTGCCCATCCCTGTCCACAACCCAAGTGCCGATTGATCCCAGCACATGATCAGCACTTGGGGTGTGAGTGTGTGTGTGTGTGTGGGGGGGGGGATGGCAGCACACATTCGACCTCACCCCACCCCAAGCACCGATTGTGTACTGGCATCAATCAACACTTGGGATGTGGGTAGGAATGGATGCCCATTCCTCCCCATATCTCAAGTGCTGATTAACCCAGCACATGATCGGTGCTTGGGGTGTGGGTGGGGGATGGGTGTGTGCACCCATTCCCCCACCCCAAGCGCCAATCATGCACTGGGATCAATGGCACTTGGGTTGTGGGCAGGGATGGGCACCTATACCTGCCCAGAACCCAAGCACTGATTGATCCCAACAAATGATTGGTGCTTGGGGGGGTACCTGTACCAGTCCCCCCCCCCAGTGCCTATCATGTGCTGGGTTCAAGCAGCACTTGAGATGAGGGGAGAAATGGGTGCACACATTTGATTGATCCCAGCACACGATTGGCGCTTGGGGTGGGGTAGGGGGGATGGATGTACATACCCATACCCATTCCCTCGCCCCCACCCCAAACGTTGATCACACACTGGGCTCAATTGGTACTTGGGTTGTGGGCAGGGATGGGCACCCATCCCTGCCCACAACCCAAGCACCAATTGAGCCCAGCACATGATCAGTGCTTGGGGGGAGGGAATAGATGTGTGCACCCATTTCACACACATGCATGCACGCACGCACGCACACACACACACACCAAGCGCCGATCACACACTGAGATCAATGGGCACTTGGGTTGTGGGCATGGATGGACACCCATCCCTACCCACACCCCAAGTGTTGATTGATCCCAGCACACAATCGGCATGGGGGGGGATGGGTGCGCACACCCGTCCCTCCCAAGTGCCTATTATGTGCTGGGATCAATCTGTACTTGGGAGGTAGGGAAGAATGGGTGCACTCACCCATTCCTCCTCACCTCCGAAGCACTGATTTATCCCAGTGCGACCATTCCCCCCAACCCAAGTGTCAATTGTGCACTGGGATCAATCGGCACTTGGGAAGTGGTGAGGAATGGGTGCGCTCACACATTCCTCCCCACAACCCAAGCGCTGACTGATCCCAATCCCCGATTGAGCCCAGCACGATCAACACTTGGGTTGGGGGAAACGGGTGCGTGCACCCATTCCCCCCCCCCCAGCACTGTTTGCACACTGGGATCAGGCGCCCATCCCTGCCCACAACCCAAGCACCGATTGATCCTAGCACACGATCAGCACTTGGGTGGGAGGAATGGGTGCATGCACCCATTTCCCCACACACACATCCCAAGCGCCAATCATGTGCTGGGATCAATCGGCACTTGGGTTGTGGGCACACACATACACCAAGCATTGATTATGCACTGGGATCAATCGGCGCTTGGGTTGTGGGCAGTACACGATCAGCACTTGGGGGGATGGGGGTGTGTACCCATCCCCCCAAAGTGTCTATCGTGTGCTGGGATCAATCAGCAGTTGGGATGTGGGGAGGAATGGGTGTGCACACCCATTCCTCCCCACATCCCAAGCACTGATTGATCCCAGTGCGAATGACGCTTGGGTTGGGGGGGGACGGGTGCACGCACCCATTCTCCACAACCCAAGCATCAATTGCGCACTGGGATCAATCGGTGCTTGGGTTGTGGGAAGAATGAACACATGCACCCATTCCTCCCCACAACCCCACAGTGCAGGGGCGGCATGGCTGGAAAAGCGAACAGGGAGTCGTCATCCCCCCCGTAGATCCTGAACCCACAAGTCTTCTTTCAAACCCCTGGAGGCTCTAGGAGATAATCATGTTCTCCAACTGCAGATGAACTGATGTTCTGCTATCAGATGGATTTGACTGTTTAAACGAAAGCTTAATGTTTGATGACTGCACTACTTATGACCTGAACTTCATACTTTTCCAAATGTCCACAATTCATGCAAATTAAGAAATGGCCACTGAGTCTCCTTTCACACACATTGCTTCAATTACCAATTATATTCATTATTTCCTGCACTTCTGGAGAATACTCAAAACAGGTAGGAAAAAGCCAATCCTCTGCCTTCATTATATCAAACACAACAATGAAAGCCATTCACATCCAAGAAACACTTCAGTGCTTTTAAACCATGGGCTTTGATGTGAGAAATGAAGAGTAAAATGTTATTCTGGGAGAAAAAATTGCAACCACGTGTTCTGATGCCATGAAATGAAGAGAAAGGAAGAGACAATGTGGTTATGCAGAACTGTCCAATATATGATGAATAAAGTCCCATCTAATTTCTTGAAATGAGTAGAAATATATATACTTTGGCACTGGTTTGCACATTCTGTTCAATCATTAATCTGTTTTAGATAGGCATATTTAGCTTGGAGAATATAAGAGTAAGAGGTGACATGAAGTCATCTTCTGACAACTACATACGTAATTTCCATCTTGCTAATATCTCCCAAATCTGTCCCTTCATGACTCCTGAGGCTAAAGAGGTCCTTGTTCAATCCAGTGGATTCATGCCAGGTTTACTGTAATAACCTTTTGGTGAGAGGTCCTTTTGGCCTTTATCTCTAATCCTTGTACAGAAAAGTGCAGTATGAACAGTTCTACATTTACTCATCTCCCACCATCTTAGAGCATTGCATTGGCTGCCTGTTAGGTCCAAGATAAATTTTAAACATATTGCTTTGATATTTAGAGCCTTACATTTTTCCTGTCCTAATTATTTAGCAGAGCTGGTGGCACAGCATATTCCTCTATAGAGGACTCCGTCCATAGAGTCTGGACTTTGTTGGTCCTTTGGATTAAGGTGGAAATTTCCAGGTACAGTATTCTCCCACTTGGTTCCAAAGCTGTGGAATTCTATCCCCCTACACCTTCATAGTCAAGGTTTGAAAACCTATCTGTCAGAACCATAGGTGTCAGGTGTATGGGCAAAACCAATGTATTTTGACATGAACTGTATAACCAATTTTTTGATAGTGCAATTCTTCTTGGCTTGCCTGTCCATCCCAAGAAGTTTTGTGTTGATATACACAGAGGTATGGAGATGGCTGCATGATCATAGTGTGTAGGTCACTTTGTGGCAAGCTGGAATCCACCTTAAACAAATTCATGCCAATGACATTTTCCCATGGATACAAGTTGCAGTTGATGACGACGATACCTGTTCTTCTTTGGTGTCTAGGTCAGACGTGAAACTGCCAAAATGAAGGCTCCTTTTGGCAAGTTCATTCTGCAGTTCCTTTTGCCTGACCTAGTGTGAGAAAGATTAGCCAGCAACACAAGATTGCCATTACCAGGGTATGCCCAACTGGGGTTCAAAAATATGACAATCTTTGAAGAAGCTCTTTATGTACACCTATTGTATTAATGTTGCTAAATGTTGTGTTTCCATGTTTTGCATGCTTTATTGTTTTACTGGAATGTAACAGGGCACTTGATGGAGCATTAACTTTGCAAAAAGAACATGCAAGTATCTCAGGAGTACTCAAGTCAAAGAATAATGCAAAATCAACATAAATTCCCTCAAGCATCTAAATGTGCTAGGCTCCTACAGGTAACTCCTAGCATGGATGTCCTGTTAGCTCCTCAAACTCACCATCCTGGCTTGAGCCTAGCAGAATTGCCCTTACCAAGAATAAAACTAAAGAACTTTCCAGTGTATGCTAATATAAAAATCATTCCTCTTTTTTTGTTTGTTTGTTATGAGTGTCATGGGCTGGTCATGTTTTTGGACGTTAACCCTTTCTTAGCTCTGTGTCAGTTTAAAAGAGTGCCATACAAGATCATAGCAAGGCTTGAATCTGCCAGCCACTAATATCACAGCAATCTTACCATCCTATTTTGGCAAGAGGTTCCAAAGCCAGGGAGTGGGAACCACAAAAGTCCTCTCTCCCCTCTCTACCAAATATGCTTCCACTAGGCAGTATGGATCTTAAAACCATGGCAGCTTTGTAAGACAGACTATGAACCTTCAAACCAGGGGTCCTCAACCTTTCTAAGCCAGGGGCCAACTCACACCCTGTCAGACCATTTGTGGACCAGACTGGTGGTCCCACCACCACTACCACCACCTTTGACAGTGGTGGTGGTGGCAGGGGGAGTGGGAGCTTGGGGTACCACCACCCAGAGTGCTGTCTGGGAAAGGCACAGGTGGTTGTGGGTGGCCACAGGTGACGGCCGCTTCCACCACCACTGCCTCAATCCTTGTCCCCTCCACTGGTCTTGGCGTGTCCCTAATGGCACCTGTAGCAAAAGATTTGTTGTAAGCCTTCTTACATTATCCGCCCTGCTATGGAGCAAAGTTAGGGACATGCCAAGCCAAGCCGAAGGGACAAGGATTGAGGTGGCAGCAGAAGCAGAAGCAGCAGCTGGAGTGAGGGCGCAGGCTGGACGGAATGGTGCCGCGGGCCATAGGTTGAGGATCCCGGCTTCAAATAGTCATATGGTCAAATATAGGGATAAAAAAAACCTTAGCTGCTAGCTACATCATTAAAACAGCACATGGCTTAATCCATGGAGCAACAATCACCAGATTTGTGTGGAAAAGTCAGGATCATTGGTTACAGCAGTATTCCCAAACTATGTTCCATGGAACACTGGTGGTCTTCAATTCCCAGAAGCCTAAGTGAGTACATTGGGTGATAAGTGCTTTGGGAGATTGATTTATACTTCTGGGAACTGAAGTCCAAAACCCAAAGATTGGGAAACACTGGGTTAGGAAATCGCACCCACCAGCCCTGAGTTCATGTATTTTTATGTATGAAACAGCCTTTGTAAGAATTATTTCAGGAAAAGCTTTAAACTGAGATGGAGTTATATAATGCTCTTGATGAAAGTGGTCTTGAAATAATACACGAGCCTGAATAAGCCAGCTACTGTATGATTACCAACTTCTCTTCTTTAGTCATTTTAAAAATAATAATAATAAAACGGTGCTGCTATGTAGGTCCATTTTCCAAAAGAGCTGTCCTGGAATCAAAGAAGCTGCAAAGCAGTAACAGAGAAAATTGCATGGTTTCCGCTTCACCAAACCCAGAGATGAAAGCTAAATATTGCTTTTGTGCAGAGTCGTGTATAAACTTGCAATCAGAGAAGCATATTCTGCCCAAACATTATGCCTTCATGCTAATTGTATCAGCACCACCTTTCTTTAAATGTTAGTCAGTTGCTCATTTCCAGTGAATATGAAATAAAGATGTCTAACGTCTATTGGTTGCATTTTGGTAACCAAGACATAAGTGAAGAATGTTGTCAGTAAATTTAGCTTAGCATGCTGTCAAGAAGAGGTGACCAATCTGCACTCCATGAGCAGGACCCAGTCCATAGTAGGCTGCTTGCAAGGAATGCTCCTGTTGTACTTACAAGTTAAATTATTTGCTCATCTCCATTTTACCTTCACAACAACTATCTCAGGCAGTTAACTTGGTAGGTAGCAAGTGACCTACAGTCACTTGGAAAGCTCCAAGGAAAGGAGAGGATGTGTAACTCATGTCTCCTTCAGCATGGGGAACATTAGACTACATAATTCCTCTAAAAGAGCCATCTCAAGAATAGATTAAACATCAGATATCCATAACAACATTTCTTTAACAGTCAAAAGCATTCAGGGAAAGAGAAGAGATCTGGACTGAAACTGCGTGAATTTCCCCCAGCATTAATTTTCAGATGAAAATCACCTCTTCCAAAACAATTTTTTGAAATACAAAGAGAATAGGTAAGAATGTGAGAGGGACTGCAATGGACTGAACTTCATGAATGGAAGGTTGGCAGTTTGAGATCCGAGTGCTGCACAATGCAGTGAGCTTCCATCTCTGCCCCAGCTCCTGCCAACCTAGCAGTTTGAAAGCAAGAAAGTGCAAGTAGATAAATAGGTACCACTTCAGTGGGAAAGGTAACAGCATTCCGTACACTCTGGTGTCTACTCATGCCTGTCACATGCCCACAGAAATGTTTGCAGATGCAGACAGTGCTGGCTCTTTGGCTATAAACAGAGATGAGCACCGAACTCTAGAGTTGGATACAACTGGCTTTCGAGCAAGGGCAACCTTTACCTAAGAGTGTGAGACAGGGATGACTAGGATTATGGTAGGAGAATGGAAAATTTAAGAGAGATAATGGACCAGGCCTAGGGAAATGGGAAAGAATGACAGACACAGGAGGAGATGTTCTTTCTGTCATCTGCTGCCCAGATGACACTACTGACATCCATTCAGGGGAGATGTCATTGTTTTTCCTAGTTACACTTGTTCTTCAATAAAGGTGACCCTAGTTGCGGTCCAATACATGTGTCTGACTCTTCATTTGGGGCGGAAGGGCAAAGACCTGGCATTCCCAGGTCCTGAAGTAATACAGATCCTATAGTTAAATGAAGAATGAAGGGAGAGTGAAGGACGTAAAGAGCTGATTTATCTGCCGCCACTTCATTAACTGTCTCTGCAATTCATGGCACAGAGTCTTGTACTTTACTAAAAGTTCAAAAGCAATAAAAAGGTCTGTAAGAAGGACAAGAGCAAGTACTTTTTCATGGAAGCATATTTTGCACTATTAAACATTAGAAAGAGCTCAAGGGCTGAGGTGACTGGGTGATTCCCTCCCCCCTTAAACTGAGGAGACAATTCTAGATTCTTATTGCTAGAGTCCCACTTACAAAGAGGAAAGCATTCCTTGTTAGCAGTATGACCCACAGCCCAGTGAAGTGTCACAATGACTAAAAATAAGGAGCACTACTCACAGCCAATAAGGCTCTGGAAAGAGACATCCACTTAGGGATGAAAATGGAGACTTTTCTGTGCATTAGTGTATGAGGCTAGAAATCCAATAGCCTCATGCCATAACCTGATAGATAATGGCCAGCCAACACCATTAGGGCTCAAATAGAATTACAAATCACTATGAGAAAAAGAAAGTGCCCTGACAACCAAGAGTTAACTTCTGATCAGATGCAACCTGACTTGAAGGGCAGAAACAGGACAAACTTTACTCCAAGGGTGCCCAAACTTTTCTGGCCATGGGCCAGTCACATGATTGAGCAGACTGGTCACATGGTTCCTCCCACTGGAAGAGGAAATAAAACTTGCCCGCACATGCACAAAACACTGCCGTAAATGCATCTGTGGCTGTCATAAACACATTTATTATACCTGTGGGTGCTTTATGACAGCATTTTGCACATGCGTGAATGGATTTAACTTTTGCTTCTGGGAGCAGCGAGGGCACTGCAGGCCAGATCCAACCCACAGGCCATAGTTTGGACATCCCTGCTTTACTCACTAAAAAGCTGAACGTATGAGATTTCACTACCACATGATAAGGGGATGGCCACTGACTTAAATTGGCTTAAATGGAGATAAAATGAGTTAATGGAGGATGAGAAGCCTACAATCCAAAAGACATCTGGTTCATTAAAATCAAGTCCCCACAAAAACATATTTAGACTCTCTCTGTTATTATTACATGCCATCAAGCTGCCTTTGACATATGACAACCATATGAATGAGCAATCTCCAAAATGTTCTGTCTCAATAGCCCTGCTTACCTCTTGTAAACTTCAGCCTGTATCTTCCTTTAGGGCAGTGGTGGCTAATCTTCGCACTCCAGGTGTTCTTGAACTTCAATTCCCAGAAGCCCTGATCAGCAGGAGTGCTGACTTGGGCTTCGGGTAATTGAAGTCCAAGAATCCCTTAAGTGCCAAGGCTTGCCATCACTGCTTTAGGGGAGCAATCCATCTCATATTTGGTCTTCCTCTTTTCCTACTGCTTTTAAATTTATTTCTCATGATGTGCCCAAAGTAGGGCAGCCTCAATTTAATCATTTTTGTCTCTAGAGGATAGCTGAAGCCTGATTTACTCTAGGACCTATTCTGGAGGTCAAGGGTATCTGCAAGGCTCTTCTCCAACACCATATTTCAAGCGAATCATTTTTTTCCATCATCTTTCTTTACTGTCCAGCTTTCACTCCCAGACATGGTGATTAGGAATACAAGAGTATGGATGTTAGTCTTGTTCTCCAGCTATATATGATTACACTCAAGAATATTTCTAAGTCTTCTAAGTCTCAGTCTTCTTCTGTTTTCTTGGCTACACTCTCCATTTGGATTGATAATTGAACCATAGTATATAAAATCTCAATTTCTTCACTGTCAATATTAAAGCTGTATAGTTCTTCTATATTGCCTGCAGTGGCTCAAGTGGCTAAAATGCTAACTGGAAGGTGGCAGGTCAGCAGATCAATACTTTAATACTGCAGGACGGAATAAGCTCCTGTCTTTCTCCCAGCTCCTGCCAACCTAGCACTTTGAAAGCAAGAAATTGCAAGTAGATAAATAGGGACCACTTTGGTGGGAAGGTAAACAGCATTCCATGTGCTCCAGTGTCTAGTCATGCCTGCCACATGAGCATGGAAAACATCTGCAGAAGTGGACAGTGCTGGCTCTTCGGTTATGAAACAGAGATGAGCACTGAACCCTAGAGTCAGATACAACTAGCTTTTGAGCAAGGGTGACCTTTACCTTTAGTTCTTCTATAGTCATGATTTTCGAAGCTGGATAGCTCAGTCGTTTAAGTATCTGGTTACACAGTTTTTTTCCCTGTGAGTTCTTTTTATACTGTGCAGGAATTGATGCCATTTTTTACAGGATTCCATTCTTACCAGTAATATTTGTCAATTTCAGGCTTCTATACTGACTAACACCCCTCATTTAAAACTGACCAGTTTAACAGTCTGTGATTGACAAGAACAGATTTAAAAAAAAACCAACCTTGTGGAAACTAATAGTACAGTACAAGCATAGGCAGCAAAGGACTGTCAAATCTTGCACAGGAAATCAGTGCTGTATATTTCCTTCCACTGGCAATCTGAAAAAAAATCTCAGTCTTCTAGAGGATGCAAAAGGGATTCCTGCCAGGGTGAAATGCCAAAAATTGCTGGGACTGAAAAAAATTGCCAAGTACTGGTTACACTCCTAGTGTGAACACTGCATGCTATTCCATAAACTCACTCCCACTTTCACTACTGCAAGCAGAATAAATTTATTTTTACTTCCCAACCTCTACTAGAACAAAAGACCACACTATTCAGAAGAAATATACCCAGGTCTACGGACGAGGAACCAATCATGAGAAGGGTTCAGCTGTCATGCATAAATTGTTAAGGCACCTAGCTGGCCATAGCTGGGAACAGATGTTCTAATACAAAATCCAAAGACCAGAATGGACAATACTGTTTTTAGTAAAGATTCTTAAAACCTCAGAAACAGACTGGCTTTTGAGTCCTGCGCGATTTTTCAACAGGCTGGCCATTGGAAAGTTTGGGTGGAGGGATTTACCTCCAGTGAATGTAGGATTCATTAGCTTTCTCTGTCTCAATCAACCAAAGGCTGTCCATCACTCAACATCTTTCCCTCTGCCTTGGACCCAAACAAGCAGCTGCTGGCTGGCTGGGGACACCAGCACCTGAAACATGGTCATTACCTCAGCTGAAAAATTGGGGATAATTTCCTTTAACCCCACCCCACTTCTTTTCATGTCCTAGTTTTGTTTTCCACCCTAGTTCACAATGTAAAAGCCTTATGTCTCATGCTGATTCTACAGTGTTGCACCCTCTGTTTATGGAATTTCTCTTAACATTTGGAAGTTTTCTGTTCTCTGTCCTGCCCCTACCTGCCCTGCAATACTCAGCCTCATGAAGAGTCCCAACTAGCCTGTTTCCAAGCGTCTAATGCTCTGATAAAGATATTACCTGCCCTTGGTTTTGGATTCCCACAAGTGTTTCTTTTTTAAACTAGGGTAAGACATGACTAAGGGCCATTGTGGCTTGGTGGTTAAGACGCTGAACTTGGCAACCAGAAGGTCAGAGGTTCTGCAGTTTGAGACATGAGTACTGTGCAATAGAGTGACCTCCCATTGTCTGTTGGCTCCTGCCAGCCTAGCAGTTGGAAAGCAAGAAATTGCAAGTAGATAAATAGGAACCACTTTAATGGGAAAGGTAACAGTGTTCTGTGTGCTCCAACATCTATTCATACCTGCTACATGACCACAGAAACCTCTGCAGAAACAGAGAGTACTGCCTCTTTGGCTGTAAATGGAGATGAGCACCGCACCTTAGAGTTGGATACAACTGGCTTTGAAGTAAGGGAGACCTTTACCTTTACCTTTACCTTTACCTAAGGCGTGACTCTCCTAATGCTGTTGGATTGCAATTCCAACAACCTTAACCCAGGAACAGCCTGAGATGATGAAACTGCAAAATTGTGGTGCTGATACAAAGCAGAATGCTTATACGTATTCATAGAGCAAAAAAAAAAGATCTAAAGGTAATCTTTATTTTTAATATACAAAATAAACCATCCTGCCCTATTTAGAACTGTGGAAAGTCTGCCACTATATTTAAAAAAAAAAAACCAGTTTCTAGTCAGATACTCTTTGCCCCTTATCATGGACCCACACAATATTTCAGCACATCTACAAAAATGCTGATGTTCCAAGGGCACTAGCAGCTGGAGTCTCATTTCTATTTATATAATACTGTTCTCCTCTTGTGTGGAATTGTTCTTTAGTGGCTTTCATCCTTTTACCAGCTGGTTGCATCTTCCACGCCTGGCTTTGCATATATTGTTCCTTCTTTGTATTATTCTTTCCTACCGCTGCCCCCTCAGTAATCAGCAGTCATGCAAAGTGAGCATAACAGGGCAATTAACTTGTGACAGTAGTATGAATTTTAGCTTGTTAAAACAAGGTTTACTAACACTCTCTTAGGAGTAATCACCCTGAGCCGGCTTATCCAACCATTAAACACAATGAGATGCATTGGTGCAACTTAGCTAGTGAATATTAAAGAACGTGGAAAGCAATAAACAGCAGGGGAAATAGAATGGAGAGACTTGAAACGTTTCCTAAGATGACAGAATTTCTGTTTTCCAACCAGCAGTAACAGTGGCAATGTCTTGCTGTTGAAATTTCATTTAATCTTCCACTCTTCCTTCTTCTTTAAAGTACATCCTAAAGACCAAGGTAGGGACTGCAGTGGCTTAGTGGTTGAGACGCTGAACTTGATGACTGGAAGGTTGGCAGGTCGGCAGGTCGAGACCCAAGTCCTGCATGATGGAGTGAGCTCCCGTGTCTCTGTCCCAATTCCTGCCAACCTAGCAGTTCAAAAGCAGGAAAATGCAAGTAGATAAATAGGTACCACTTCAGTAGGAAGGTAAACATTCACTCTGGTGTCTAATCATGCCTGCCACCTGTTCATGGAAATATCTGCAGACACAGACAGTGGTGGCACTTTAGCTATAAACAGAGCTAGAGTCGGATACTGGCTTTCGAGCAAGGGCGACCTTTACCTAAGGTCCAAGGTAAATGTGATATCTGTTGTGACTTTGAACCTTACATGTGGGCATCATCTGCCCCCTTTTTTAAAATGCCAGCAGCAGCTGCACCTACTGACGCTCCCACACACTCAGGTGTACATGCACTCAACCCAGGTTTGGGAGTGAAGACTGAGAACAATTTTTTGAAAAAGAACAAGAACAAGAATCCTTGGAGAGCCATTTCCGGTCAGGAATGCACAAAGGGGAATGAAAGGCCCAATCCAATTCAGTATAAGGCAGCTTCCTATGCACTTATGAAATGGTTACCACAATTTACATGCTTGTTCCCCAATCTGGATCACTCATTCTCCAGAGGTCTTAGGTCTAAAATATACCAGGATAAGTCCAAGAATGGAAAAGCAGCAGTTCTTCTTCCATGTCTAGGCCAGACTAGGGTTGTCATACATGCTGGATAACTGGGGTTGTCCCGGATTCAAGGTCAGAAAAATTGTCCTGGCCAGTTCAACAAAAACCATATTAAAGTCCCAGATTTTAAAAACTTACTGATTGTGTATTATAACACACTATTAAAATAAATTTGTACTCTCGCCATCAAACAAGTGATTTCCTGCCACATTGGAGTTGGAGTATACCGGGAGACAAATCTTAACGTCCTCGCCTCACACCAGCACCCGATGAGTGTGACCAGTGTGTTTCCTGGAACTGAGGACGTCAAGAGTTGACCGTGACAAGACTTCTCAGAAGTACAACAAATCATTTTACAGTAAGAATTAACTGTTGTAAATAAATTCATTTATATATTGATATATTTAATGTGAAAGTGTTTTATAGCTGTCATTATATAATGTTTGTTTTTTTAAAAGCTATTTTGTAGATAACCCGCCCATTTTTGTCAAGTATATTTCTGTCCTGATTTTGTGGGAGATAATTATGGCAAATCTAGGCCAGACATGAAACTGCCAAAATGAAGCCACTTTTTGGTGAGTTCATTCTGCAGTTCCATTCACCTGACCCAGTGTGAGAAAGAATAGTCAACAACACTAGGTTGCCATTACTAGGGTAGACCAGAATGTGTTTCAAAAAATACCACAATCTTCGATGAGACTCTTTCTGTGATAAGGGGCAGTCCATAACATGACTGTTCTTTCCAGTTTCTGTAATACATTAGTGCACTCATGGTTTACTGTCTTATACAGTAGCTTAAGCCTTTAAACTGGATCTAAGTAAGGACAGCCCTACAGAATGAGACAGTTGCTTCAGCCAACATGAAGAAGTAACAAATTGCTTGTTATTAGTTCATTATTATTGTGTATTTACACAGTAACGTTGCGTGAAATTCAGCCGCCCGGGGCTGAAGCCAAATTTACCGCCCCCTGGTGGACGCTGGTGCTCGCTCCCGCTAGGACTTCTGAGAATTGTAGTCCAAGAACATACATAACCCAAAAAGCGCTGCCCAGGGCTGGAGCCCCTCCAGCCACCCCCCCTAACAATGCCACTGTATTTACATGGGGGGAGGTGTCTTTGGGACTTTCTCTTTCAGGGAATGAAAGCAAGCTGAGATGGGGATGGGGAGGAGAATCTGACATTCTCCCTCAGGTAGCAAAAGTGAAGTGCAGGCTGGGTTCCAAAGAGGCAGGGGAACTAGAGACCACATTGCCAACATAGGTTGGATCATGGAAAAAAACAAAGGAATATCAGAAACAAGTTTACTTCTGTTTCATTGACTACACCAAGGCCTTTGACTGTGTGGACCACAACAAAATGTGACAAGTAATTAAAGAGATGGGAATACCAGAACACCTTCTATGCCTCATGAGAAATCTGTACATGAGTCAAGAAGAAACAGTTAGGACAGAATACGGAATGATGGAGTGGTTTGGAATAGGAAAAGGAGTAAGACAAGGCTGCATTTTGTCACCCTGCTTATTCAAACATATACACAGAGCACATAATGTGCAATTCAAGGATGGACGAATCACAATATGGGATAAAAATTGCTGGGAGAAACATCAACAATTTGAGATATGCAAATGACATTACCTTAATGGCAGAAAGTGAGGAATACCTAAAGAAGCTCCTGATTAGTTTGAAAGAGCAGAGTGCAAAAGCTGACTTGAGACTCACCATCAAGAAAACCAAGATAATGGCAACTGGCCGTGTCAGTTCCTGGGAAATAGATGGGGAAGAAGTAGAAGCAGTGACAGATCTTAGTTTCTTAGGATTAAAGATCACTGCAGATGGTGATTGCAGCCATGAAATAAAAAGGCGACTGATTCTTGGGAGACAAGCGATGAGAAACCTGGGGAACATAGTGAAAAGTAGAGACATCACCTTGCAAACAAAAATTCGCATAGTCAAAGCAATGGTAATCCCGGTGGTAATGTATGGTTGTGAGAACTGGACCATTAGGAAAGTTGAGCGCAGAAGAATAGATGCCTTTGAAATGTGGTGTTGGAGGAGAGTTTTGAGAATACCCTGGACAGCAAGGAAAACAAATAGGTCGATCTTAAAAGAAATCAACCCTGACAGCTCCTTAGAAGATCAAATAGCAAAGATGAAGTTAAAGTACTTTGGATGTCAAATGAGAAGAGAGGATTCACTTGAGAAGGCCTTGATGCTGGGAAAGGTAGAGAGCAAAAGAAGAAGGGGGTGGCCAAAGATGAGATGACTAGATGGTGTTGTAGATGCAATGGGCACAGAGCTGGATGGGTTGAGGAGGATGGTGGAAGATAGAGGTGCCTGGAGGACAATGGTCTATACGGTCACAAAGGGTCGGAATCAACTGTGCAACTGAATAACAACAACAAAACATTGCCTTTGGTCATCAAAAGGCAAAGTCTGTGTTCATCTAAATGGGCAAAGCCTGCATGAAGTGAAATAAGTCCTAACCACTCAGACTTTTGAGAGATTCCAGACAGAGGACAACAGCTGATGATAAGATGATAAAATTGAACACAATGAGATGGAAGCAAAATGTCATGATTTGTGTGTTTACATACATGCCCTAAAGTGGGTATTCATAGGAGGAACGCTAAAATATCTATTAGCTTCACTTCAAATGTCGCGGGGATGCTGTCTTCAAGCCAAAGTGCTTGAAATTACCACTCAGAAATGGACGGCTCAAAAGAAGAAGAAGAGAGAAGGAGGGGTGAGATAAACAAACAATTCAAGACAAGCTCTGTAATGGCCATACATTTCCAATCACAGCAGGTTGCTGGCTGGTCCCTGTAGGAAAATGACAAATGAATGCTGTTTAATATTTTGCTTCAACAGTTTTTCCTTTCAGGAAAGAAAAAAAAGGCAGCTTTTTGAGATATGATAATGATGAGGGGAGTAGGGCTCCGAAAAGGAAGGCGTTTTTTGCAAAATGACTACCTTTGGAGGGCATACCATCTGATAATGTGCTTTGTTTATCCAGAGCAAATGCAGTGGTTAAAATGATTAATGGGACCCATTTCATGTTACTCACATGAGCTCTCAGAAAAGGAGGCGACTGCCATTCTCCCACCCACCCTCCTTTCCTCGGCTATAGTGACTCATGCACAGAAGCCCACAGTACATGCTGGCAATAACAAAATGGCATTTCTAAATTTAGCAGTTCATAAATCTTAAAAGATGCCAGATTCACCCAACTCCTTTCCTCCTCCTCTTCTTCCTTTTACTCTCAAATGCTGGTCTTCTTGTAAGTGGGGGACAGGGTAGAGGAGGGAAGGAGGCAGAAACAGATGACTTGTGGCCATTGTGGTTCCAAAATGTTCTAATGACATAAGGGGTCAAAATGCAATAGAACTCAGTGGCTCAGAGCAAGACTGATGTTGCTAAAACAGGAGCTCTCAACCTTTGGCTTCCATTTCCGCCACCATCCATGCCCCCTGCGCCTGGCTTGACATGTCCTTAACCCCGCTCGATAGCAGGGCAAATGTTGTAAGAAGGCTTACAACATCTTCCCTGCTACGGAACGGCATTAGGGACATGCCAAGCCAGGTAGAGGAGACATGGACAGCGGTGATGGAGGTGGAAGTCACAGCCGCCCACAGCTGCCTGCATCTTTCCCGGGTGCCATTCTGGTCAAGTGTGGGCAAGGACAGGACCCCTCCTTCACCCACAGCAGGCTGGTAATCAGGGAAGTGGTGGCTGCGGCAGCATGAGGGTGGAATGTTGGTGGGCCAGACTGGTGGTGTGGGGGGAGGGTTGGCAGCAACGGCGGTGGTAGTGGCAGGGGAAGTGTTGGCAGCAGCAGCAGCAGTGGGGGGAATGTTGGTGGCAATGGGGAAAGTGTCGGTGGGCTGGGCTGGTGGCATGGGGGATGGCCTTGGGGGAGTGGGAGTGGTGGTGGCAGCATTGGGAGAGTGTTGATGGGCCGAACTGGTGGTGTGGGGGCAGTGGCGGCAGTGGTGTGAGTGGGGTGGCTCAGGGTGTGGTGGCAGCAGGGGGGAAACTAGTCTGGCCCGCCAACAATTTGAGGGGATGTGATCCAGTCCCCTGCTTAAAAAGGTTGAGAACCCCTGTGCTAAAACATGAGTTCAATATGTGCACAATGCAAAGACTGACATGCATGAGCACAAACACATGCAGAACTGGGACAGGTTTGGGACACTGGTGACGTAATGGTTAAACTGCTGTACTACCACCAAATGGTTGTGATTTCGATCCTTATGTGGACCAAGGTTGGCTCAGCCCTCCATCCTTCTGAGGCCAGTAAAAGGAGGACTCAGCATGCTGGCAACCAAATGCTAATTACCTTGAGTTATTTCTGACTCAAAATGATTTTAGTCTCAGAAAGCTAGGAACTCAGTACCCTCTTGCAACCATCATTTTCACAAGAGATTTTTCTTCTTGCTTTTATTGCAACCAAGATGAAGTAAACTATTACATTATATTTTGGCCATCGACCTGACACATTTACTTTAACATAAGCCATGTAAGTAAACATTCTTTTTTCCTTTTGCTAAAATTGTGTCTGAGCATTGGTCCATCATGAAATGAGAAGAAGAAAAGGGTAATTCAGGAAGACTTGCACTTCAAAGTATTCAGCCTTCGGAATACACTAGTTGCAACACTTTAGAGCCATACGATAATGGTACCAATTACCTCAGGAGGTGGTGAGCACTCCAACCCTGGAGGCATTCAAGAAAAAATTGAGCAACCATCTGCCAGATTTGCTTTGATTTGATACTTGCCTTGAGCAGGTAGTTGAATATGATGGATTCATAGTCCATTTAAAACAAACTATGATTTGATGATTCTATGAAATAAGTTATACTTCCAAACTTTGGCCACATTTAACCAAGAGCCTAACAATTTCAGGCTAAGGGGCAAATAGCATGAAAAAATCTGAGCATAATTTAGAATGGCCACATAAGCCAGAAGACAAGGCTCTTGTATCTTGTCAGAGTGCAGTTTTAGTAAATGTGGCTTGTGTGATGAGCTATACTTGATGAAATTTCTTTTTCTGCTTAACTACTAAAGATACTTGAACCTTATCCTCCATTTCATGTGGCTATAGTACCCAATGTACATCTTGCACTGATTCTTGTATGTGTCCGGGATTGACCAGAGAAAAAAACTGCTTGCAGGGAACTGTTGCAAGCATGAATAAACACAGCCAAAATCAGAATGCAGGTTACCAAGTGACAGATGCCATTCACATGAGAATTCCACCTCAGGGCTCCACAGGTCAAAAGAATGGACTTCCAGAAATATCTTAATTAAGCATTAATTGGCAATTAACCTGCAACCTGTGTGGCTCAGTTCCTTGGCAGTTATTTGGCATCACAGGGATTTGTTAGATGTACAAAGAATATTTTAAGATTCTGAGAGTGTTCCATATCTTCTTCTGATGGCAAAAACAATGTTCTTCACAGACTCCTTTCGACAGGAAATCAGTGGAAGCCTTTCCTTTCTGTTTCTCACAGATGTAACAAGTTTTTTTCCTAATGCTTCTGGTTAAACAGTATGATTCTTTTTAACATTTTAGCTTTAAATGTACATTGTAATGGCTTTAAATTGTTGTAATTTTGCATGTATGCCATCTTTTATCCAGAAGTGGAAATCAAAAGATATGATGGGGAACATTGGAAGTGACCTGGTGTAGCTCACCCTAAACTCAACACATGCCTTTGCTTCAGGAAGAGAAGTGAAGGGAAAGAGGATCTTCATGGGTCTACTAGATTGTCCTTTATCTGCTGTGGCTTGTGCTAACCATCCTTTGACCTTAAATTGCTATTTGTATGGTTTCTGTTGTCACTTCCTTCCCTCTCACATTTCTTTCATAGCTTTCCATGGAGGAGACCATGTTACCTTTGATCTAGAGAAGAAAAGAGAAGCCATGGTTTGACATCTCCAGCTAGAATGAACACTTCTATCCCCATTTTTATCCCAAATGTATTTTTCTAATAAATGGCTTCCTGAATTCTATCGGTACCAGACAGAAACTGTTTTATGATGCAGGTCCTCATACAAAGATGTAGAGACATGAGATGTGATGTGCATACATGTTTTATAGATTACGCAAAAGCCTTTGACAGGTGCAAACATGAGAATATGAGTAAATTTGTATTAAAATATGTATGGAACAAAATCCTTCTCCCCCTGATCTGTAACTCACCACAGGTTTTACATGATCTCTTTCCATCCTGATTCTTCCCTGGCCTTGATGGCTTCTCCCAGACTCAAAGTAATCTGTTACCCAGATTACTTTGATTCTTAATCCTACTGGTACTCTTTGGATCAAAACATGGCTGTACAAGAAAAATCCATTCATAAAATGAGTCTAACAAAAATACTATGCCCTCCATCTGAAGTACTCTCATACAGAAGTGTTTTCCAAAGTCTCCATATTGTACTTCAAAAGAACATGGTGAAATCTGTAGTTCATTGATAAAAAGCCTGGTCCTACTCAACTGCAGGAGCACAACCTGTATTTTACAAATTAGTTTTCCTTGTGGGCATGTTTTCTTAGGAAGCTGCCTACCATGTGCTCAGATTTAGGTCTGATACCTTTTAAAGCCAGAAGCCTCCTTACTGCAACACACATTATCTTTCTTTGGTGTATGGATTTCACAAAAGCGACTTCACCAGAGGTTCAGTCTCATCCCATTGTGAATGCTGGCCCATTGTATTCCTGACAATGTTCTCACTCAGCCTTTTACACTGTGGCTTTCTTGCTGTTAGTTACATTTTCCCATGGTTTCCCATTTCCCTAGTTATTTTTGGATTATGATCACACAAGGATAATGTTTTAAGCCTGGATGCTACACCAAACATGTACTATGATGTACATCCAGCCACTGATAACTGCATATGTACTATAAGAATTACTTTCCTCACAGCAGCTGCAGCCAATGGGCAACATCCAAGTTCAAGTAAAAGACCTATCCTATTATAAAGTTTCAACTTCATTCTCTTTTCAAATGCATACCCCTCTTCTAAACATGCATATAAGTCCCTTCCCTCCAGATATTCATGCTCTTTGGTTATTTTCTTCTTCTTCTTCTTTCACGTGCCAATCAAACCCTGGGTTGCCAAAAAGAAGCCACTTTCTTGGCTTTGTCATTGGCCAAACTTAAGTCCTCATCTTTGGTTATTACAACATGCTTTGAAAATTCAGAAAGTGCTATCTCAATGCCAGTTGCTAGTAAGATTAGACCAACTGGGTAGCAGCCCATAAAATGCAAAAACCTATCTGTTTCCTGAATCCTTTCTACAGATATGTATTTTAGTTCTTCACTGTCTAAGTCCATCCCAATCTTCTTCTACTTCTTCTGTGTCTAGGCCAGACCTGAAACTGCCAAAATGAAGCCACCTTTTGGTGGAGTCATTCTGTAGTTCCTCTTGCCTGACCCAGTGTGAGAAAGATTAGACCTCATAAGAGGACTTTGGGGCAAGGTTCAGGTTGAAGACACCTGTGAGATGCCTTTGAGTGGAAACTTGACTGTTTGGATGAATGTTGAAGTTTGCTCACATTTGAGGTGGGTTTTTTCTGTGTCTAGGTCAGACATAAAACAGCCAAAATGAAGCCACCTTTGGGGAGTTCATTCTGTAGTTCCTTTTGCCTGACCTAGTGTGAGAAAGATTATCTGGCACAAGGTTGTCGTTATCCAGGGTACACCCAATTGTTGTTCAAAAATACCACATTCTTCAAGGAGGCTCTTTCTGTGCACCCCAGTCCATCCCAATGCTAGATAATTACTTTTAGAAAGTACTTGGACAAAGTTACAACTCTAAGCCCCCAAATATAGTTACTGATGTAACTGCAGGTTTTTAAAAGTAACTCACTGCTTTCCAGGTTTCTAAATAACTAATATGATACATTTCAGTTAGTTAAAAAAAAAACAGAATGTTAGGAGGTGCTAGCCTGTTCACATAAAAACTCACTTCACAGCTACTTTGACATGACTTCAACACCCACAACAGAGCTTGAGGCACCACTGTGAATAACAGCATAGCTCAATACTTGAATTATGTGATATTCTTTTACACCATTTAGTAAGGCCATGCCCCCATTACTATTTTAAAAAACTTAGAAGATACAGTTTTACTAGGGGTTCTCAACCTTTTTAAGCCAGGGGCCAGATCATGCCCCCTCAGACTGCTAGCAAGCCAGACTGGTGTCCCCCATGCCGCTGCTGCCGCTGCTGACAACACTCCTCCTCATGCCACCTGTCCGACCCACCAACACTTCCCCCGATGCTGATGCCAATGCCGACATTGGCTTTCAGCAGTGGCAGGGAGGAACACCAGTCTGGCCAGCCAACACTCCCACATACACCATTGCTGGCGCCGCCACCACCACCACTTCCCCATGCCACCAGTACAGCCCGATAACCCTTCCCCCATGCTGTCGATGCCTCTGATGCCAACGTTCCCCTTCATGCCAACAGTCCAGCCTACCCAATCTCTCCCCCACACATGCCATTGCTGCCACCGTTTCACTGCTTACCAGCATGCCATGAGTGAATGAGTGGTCCTGGCTGTCCTTGCCAGCACTCAGCCAGAGCGGCACCCAGGAAAGACGTGGGTGACTACAGGCATCTGCTGCTTCTGCCTCTGTCGCTGACGTCCTTGTCTCCTCCACCTGGCCTAATGGTGCTCTGTAGCAGGGCAGGTGTTGTAAGCCTTCTTATAACATCCATCCAGCTATGGAGCAGTGTTAGGCAGTGAAAGCATGGGCCAGATGGAATGGTGCCATGGGCCAGAAACGGTCTGTGGGTCATAGGTTGAGAATCCCTGACATAAAGTAATCATACCTTTATAACTGGAAAATATATGAATTACAAGTAACTAGTTGTTTGGAACTCTGGTTTACTTCCATATCTATTTGAAGCACAACAGATGGAAAACAATACGAAGACCCGCCAATGACATATGTGAGTGTTTTGGAAATAAAAAAAATGGAATGAAGAGACATAGAGATGCAACATAATTTAAAGAGGGAAGTTAAACCATCTATCATTGAATCTCTCATGGTCAGGAGACAAAAATGTCACATTGAATGGTTTGCTATTGTAAAGCATTCAGCCTATCAATCTAAGCCACTTCATCAGTGTCCTGCCAGTCAGGCTTTACACTGCCAGAGTCTCAGGCTTGGAAACAGTCTGCATTAAGATCCTTGACCTCGCATCTGTTTTTTATTTCTATGATAGGAGCAAAACCAAATTCTCACATCTGTGGTTTTCCCCATTCATTTCTTCAGTACCAAATCTCAGGGCATAATTAAGAAACTTTATCCAGTTGCATCCCTTGTCTTGTAAATGAATTATGTGGTGTTAGAAATGAATCCATTTTTTATTTCAAAAGGAAAGGAAAGTTCTCTTCCCAGTCCAGATGGATGCAGTAATTTAGAGTGCCTAATATTTACATCAGAATTGAAGCAAATCATTCATCTCAATTTAAAGTAGGGATGACATTTAGCACATTGTTGTCATATAGCAGCTTGTTATTTAAGTAAAAGCTGTACAGTGTAGCTGACGTACAGTGTTGGGCAGCTCACAAAACTTTTGGGGATGGCTGGCCCTGTCAAGAAACTTTGGGTGTAGAGCAGTTGAGTTTCACAAGGCTGGAGTGCCACCTTTCCCTTTGAAACGATAATAACATCATCTCCTCTCTAATCCCACGCAAGGGATTCTCTGTCCTCTCTGACTTTAGCCTTAATCTTCACTGTCTTTGGGCAGAAAAAGGACTTTCCCAGAAGCAAGGTATGTTTTTGAGTTATCTCTATAATAAAGATATGGTGTGGCTTTTGCAATTAAGACCCATTGACCTACAAAAAAAAATCTGCTCCTGGTGGAAATGAACTCTGCTATAATTGGCTTGTAAATGTGGATCAGAACAGCTGCTTGGGTTTTTCTGATTCTCCTTGGGAGTGTGGCTATGGGAATTGCCGCACTGGAAGGCCAGCTCTTGAAAATTTGCTATTCTATTGCCAGTTGGAGGACAGTATAGGCCATGGGTGGGCAACATTTTTGCGCCATAAGCCTGACCATGCCCCCAGAACAGCTGAGTGGGCCAAACGACACCCCTGGAAGAGGAAGCAGGCACATTTATGGCTGACATGAATGCACACACTTCCACGTTTACGTCAGACACGGGCGTGTTTTATGGCTGACCAGAACACCTTTGAGATCAACCAGAAGAATTGAGTTCTGCTGGGAATAGGACATTTTCTCATGGCATGTGGAGATTTCTGCTGACAGGGAAGGCATGCACCTACTCCTACAGCTGACGCATCTCTGAATCACAAGTGCACTAAAATTCCCTCTACAGGGAGGTTTTTAGCAGAGTGGTTGCCTAGTTTTCATTCCTGCAGTGCGAAATTTTACTGTGCTGATTCATTTCTCTGCCCTTATTATAGTTTTACAATTTACTGAGTTTCTTAATTACATTATGAAGAACACTGTTACCTTTTCCTCCAAAGTGGTACCTATGTATCTGCTTGCAATTTCTTGCTTTCTAACTGTTAAGTTGACAGGAACTGGGACAGATGACAGGAGCTCACTCCATCATACAGCACTCAGATCTCGAATTGCTGACCTGCTGACCTTCCAATTGTCAAGCTCAGCATCATAGTCGCTGTGCCACTATGCCTTCGTGACCTCTAAACTTCTGGTTTATGACATGACCTGTAAACTTCTGGTTTAGGAGGAGGAATAACTCTGATTGGGAATAAAATGATTTGCTGATTAGATATGATGGGGGTCATGCTTTGTTTTAGACGAGTATTGCCACTTACAAAGCTTCCAGAATACCCCACAAACCCTGAAAATCACCAGAATGGCTTCCTAGACACTTTCCTGGCTTTCTATCCTACTGCATCTTATGCAGTGAGTCAACATTGCTTCCAGCTTTTATTTCTCTTGAAAACTGTAATTCTGTACTTTAATAGCCTTAACTGCAGTCCTCCATCCAAAGTCTACAATTTCCACCTGTGTTCCTCAGCAATTGCTTGTTATTTCTTCTTAAAGCATAAGAGAACATATTCCTTATGGTGAAGCAGAAGGGAAGCATAGAGACAAGGTTATCTGATGTCTAGACAAACCTAAACAACAAGTCATATAACCACAGATAGGTAACAGTCATTAAATAACTTGGACTGGAGGCATCTGATTACAGGCTTTCCTACTCAGTTGGAGTAATTGAGACACAGAACACTGGTTACAGACAAAATAAAAGCAGTAAGAAATGATTAAGATTTTAAAAAAATTAAATAAACATTAAAATAGCTGTTGTGTAACATCCGTGCCACTGATTCTCCACAGCTTTGGCGGAAGCAGAGGTCAATACTAAAATTAGTCCCAAACCTTCCAGAAATTGCCAATCTACAGAAATCTAGGGATTACACACGCCTATCCCTGAACTTTAGAGAGAAATGTCTGCTCTCATCCCTACCCCCAAAATAATTTCCTTACAAAAATGGAGATTACTGAAGAACTCCCTTGCTTACTTTACTGCCCTCCTATAAAATAAACTTGAAGGTGTGAAGAGCTCATGTATGCTGAAGGCTGCATCTGGATTTTGGAGTCCAATATGTCTTTTAACTAAGAAGGCTTTCCAATTAAAGATTACAGAGACCTTTAAAGCTAAAGGCTATGAGCATGATACCTTTATCGACTCTCCATATTTTTCCTGGCAAAGTGACACATGATTTTCATCTCTCTTATAAGGTGTTCAATTAGACATACTGCAAGTGCTGTTGCTTATAATTACAGCGAAATTTAACTGATTATTCAAATAAACTCATGATTTGTTTAGTTAAACAGCATCTTGAGTTCTATACAATGAGGCGCCAAAGCATGGCTCACATGTCCCATTGCTGCTTCTGTCCACCACCCTCAGTAGTTTTGGGGACTTTCAGGTCTTAAGATTGACTCAAACTTCTATCCTTCCAAGGTTGGTAAAATAAGTACCCAGCATGCTGGGGGGGGGATGCTAATTAACTTGTGGACCACCCAGAGAGTGCACTAAGTGCTATGGACAATATATATGTGTGATTGCTTTGCTTTGCTTTGCTTGTGGAGGAATTCCCTAATGAAAAAAATATCAGCCAGTAGTAGCCAGGTATTTAAATATATTTTTAAAAAACAATACTGTGTGCTTAAGCAGGAATAGCACCACATCTAAGAATACAACACATTGTGTCATGCCCCTCTTAAAGCTCCAGCCTCCCCACCAAAAAAATTAAAGCCTCCAAAACAAGATTGGAAGCTGACCTTCATCCTCCGCTGGTTTGAATTTGTTTTTAATTTGCATCATTTTCAGGGCTGGAGAACACTGTGGAGAGACAATAAGACTCTGGTTTCTATGAGGTTACTCACCCACTCAGTGATGGGCTCAAAAAAAAAATTACTACCACACTGTGGGCGTGGTATGGTGGGCGTGGCCAGGGGAAAAACCCTGCATTGCACCTGAATTAGGACTACTGTACAGTCAAGCCTCACATAAAGAGCGCCTCACTTAAAGAGTAACTCGCTTAAAGAGCAGAATTTTCTCTGAATGGTCACTTCACTTAACAAATAAAACCAACCAAAAACTCACTTAACAAATAAATCAGGGTTCGCAATCCCCACACACACACACAATTGGTCACTTACAATGGTGTTTCTCTTAAAGAGCAAACTCGTTTAAAGAGCAATCCTGTGGAACACATTATGCTCTTTAAGCGAGGTACAACTGTACTTTATTTCCAAACTTGGGTGGGCAGAGGGGCCAGCCAGAATTTCTGCTACCGGTTCTGGCAAACTGGTGTGAACCTGCTGATGCCCACCACTGTATCCACTGCCTACTCAGAAGTTGCATATAAGTCAACATAGCTCAAGCCCAAGCAAATAAGGAGATGATCACACTGTAAAGGTTGCTTTTAAATATATATATCAATTTTTTAGCTTCATTTTTTCTTTCTAAAGAAACAGAGCCCCTGTCATCTAATTAGACAATTCCATTGTTTTCATGCAAAAAAACTTCAATGCAGCTCTATTCAGGCATTCTGCCATCTATTTTAAATTTAGGTCCATGCAGTTGAATACCATCCTCTCCCTCACTTCCATTCCTTCTTATCCAGAGCAATGGGAAAACAAAGAATCCACTATGGATAGAGGCCCTCTAGATAGACTGATCCGTGCTAAGAATGGCTGAAAAGCCTGGAAAATCAGGGCATCCATGTAGATGGAGAAGCTTCCCTACACCAGAAGAAGCAAAGAAATGGTGGAAGGATGGGACTAACTCCCTCATTCTCACATGTTTATTCAACCTAGATCACCGAATACCAGAATAGGGCTCATGGTTAATGGAATTCCAACAGATTCACCAAATAATGACATGTGCAACCAAGTGGGGAGAAACAAATGGTCTGAATTAATACCAAGCTGCTGAATAATGAACCAAAAACACATTGAACATCTGTTTCTGTGAACTTTAATAAACAAACATTTCAAATCCAGGCAGCCTTTGCTGTGGGTCACTTCAATTGAGCAAAAACAACTTGAACTTTACTCTGAGTATTTGCTTCATCATGAGAAAAATTACCGCTTCCATTTAAACAGTCGGGGAATTGAAAGTGCAGAAAAATTAAAGGCTGAAATGTTACGTTCTTACTCATCATTTGGGAGGGGTTGAGCTTGTTATCAAGGGAGCTGGAATTGCTGGAAACTCATTACCTTTTGGCACAGGTTCTTCCAATGGTGGCCAGGTATTTACATAGCTTTTTTAAAAAAAACTCGTGTGTTTAAGCAGGAATAGCACCAACATCTAAGAACACAGCACATTGTGCCATGCAGAAACAAGCTGGAGCAAGATGCTTGTAAGTTTTGAATTCAATATTGAACAAATCTCCAGCTCGAGAGAGATCTCAGAAGCCTTGAGAGAAATATGGAAGAAAAGAAGAGGGAAGATTACAGGTTTTCTCAGTCAGAGGGCCTGTTTGTATGTAAAGACTAGGCAACATGGGTTGATCAAGAGGAGATGACTTGCATGGTTAATGTTTCTTGTTCCTTCTACTCTCTGTAGCTTTCTCCCTCCCCCCCAAAAAAACCAGGAAGCTTTCTGGTATGGTAAGATGCATATCATAAGAACTTCAATGCAAGTCATTTATATTGTGGGTGGACCTCTTATCAACAAAGCTACTAATAATTATTATGTGCCATCAAGTCAGTTCTGGCTTTTGGTGAACTTTTCCAGGGGTTTAAAGATGCAAAGCACTAAAATGTGATTTAGCATTTTCTTATACTGAGTCTGTCCAGGGACCATAGAGTTTGCCCAAGGCCACATAGGACAGCTCTCCCCTGAAGAAGCACAGTGAAGCATATTGCTTATTCTTGGCCCTGAAGACGCATAATCTAACCCAGGAGTTCTCAACCTTTTAAAGCCAGAGGCCAGCTCACACTCCCTCAGACAGCTTCAGGGGCTGGATGGTCATTTTGCCCTTCCTCCACCACATGGCACTTCCTGGTGTGGTGGAAGTGGTTGGGGTCCACATGAAAAGGTGTTGTGGGCCACAGTCTACAGTGGAGCTATTTGTAGAGAGCTCCCAGTCAGGCAACAAACCATGACCACCAGGGTTGTCCTCTCTAGAGGCATATTTCATGCTTGGCATTTTAAAAAAAACCCTCCTGTTTTGGCAGGGCAGAGAAGAAAGGATGAGAAGTGAACAATGGGTAGCTTGAATTGTCTTTTGCTGGTATAGATGCTGGATACAACCCCATGTTTCTAAAAAATATACAGTACTACATTTCTGTCTCACAAATCTAGCCGTTCAGTTTATACATTATCTCAATATCCCACATGTTTGCCATTCAATCATTACCATTCAGAGCAAAAAGTGAACAAAGTTCCAGTATATTCAATAGCTGCTTAGAAGATGAAATTCCAGCAGGTGCAGCCCTTAATGGAAACTATCCTGGCTGAAATTTCACCTTTCACAAAACTATTAAAGTATAGGAACCATCTTCTCATTTTTACTTGGTCAGCTTAACTTTGTTGATAGGGCTTCAGGCTTCATTTTGCTTTTACTTGCTTGACTAAGCTACCTTAGTGACTAGAAATAAAGAGAACAAGCTGCTAAAATTAAAGAAAACAGTGGCTTTTTTGCATATCTATGGTAGACCAAACTGGCTAGATCAGGCATGGCCAAACTATGGCACATGGGCTGGATACTGCCCCTGAAGGCATTCCATCAGGCCCGTGATGCCCTTGCCAAACCAGGACGAAAATACAGACACTTCTGTGCATGGGTGAAAAGCAGCCATTTTACTTTCTGTTTTGGAATGGATGCTTCTGCAAAGTAAAATGGCTGCTTTCATGCATGCGCAGAAGCATTCAGGGGTGTGCTGGGCACCTTGGGAAGGCAGTGGACAGGAAGTGATGGGGCGCCTATTGAGGGTTGGTGGGGGAGAAATCCCACACATCCCCATTACCTCTGCCTGCCTCTGGGGGGCACCAGCTGCTCAGGTGACCCTGGATGAGTCCCTGAATCCCTGTGGGCCAGCACACCACTGGAAGCATCCATACCAAGCCAGGGAGTAAAGTGGCCACTTTCACACATGCGAAGTGTCCATGCCAAGCCAGGAAGTAAAATGGTCATTTTTTGTGCATGTGCAGAAGTGTCCACGCCAAACCAGGAGGCAAAATGGCTGCACATGTGCAAACATGTCCTGTTCCAGGGCCGTAGTCTTGGCCGCTCAGCTGTTCTGGGGAATGATCAGGCCCCTGGCCCAAAAGGTTTGGGCACCCCTGGGCTAGATAGCTTAGTGATTTGAGGAAGAGGGTGAGAGTTTGATTCCTCACTATGCCCCCTGGGAAAAGAGCCAGCTTGTGAGGCATTACATAAACTGCACAGTCCTAGAGTACCACCATAGAGATGAAATGGTAAACTACCTCTGAGTACTTTATATTCTAGAAAACCCCATATTGGCACTATAACTCACAATTAACTTTATAGCACATAATTATTATTTATAAAGGAAGGTCCATAACATGTAGGAAAATCTATTTCTGTTGAATATGTCAAATGTTACTTCCTATAAGGGGCCTTTCGAATACCACGTGACCTAAAATAGGCCACTTTTTGACACCCCCTCCCCCCTGTGACTTTTTGTGACCTTTGACTGACCCACCCCTTCCCCCAGAAATCACGTGGTTTCTCCGTTTTCCCTGATTTGAAGAGAAACGGCAGAAACATGGCCAAACCGGAGCCTGAGGACACCTGCCGCCCCACCTCCAGAGTCCCACCTAGCCATGGGGTTAAGAGCCATGCCGGCTCGAGAGGCAGAGGATGGTACCGCCCAGAGCCTGAGGACGCCTGCTGCCCCACCCCTGGGCTTCCACCTGGCCAGGGGGGGGGTAAAATGTTGGAGTCACATGACTTCATGCTGAACCCCCTCCCCCGTGACTTTCTATGACTTTTGGTCGAACCCCTCACCCCCTAAAATGGTCACGTGGTATTTGAAAGACCCCTAACTGGTACCGTATGTCTTTCTAAAACATCTGATTATTCTCTGACCCTTTCATCTCTCTTAATAAAAATAAAAGAACAGTAGAGATGACAAATATATCCTCCATTTTATGCTACCACAAGGTTGCCAACTGACCCCCATCTGACCTGATCTCATGTTTTTAACAGCAGCATGCTGTGCAGAAATCCACCCATGACTGTTTTGTCTAGTATATGCAATTTTATGCTGTTTTAATTGAAGGTAACATATTTCTCATTTACAGTCTCTATATAATGTAGAGATGAAAATCATCGAAGCTATCGTATATACTCAAGTATAAATTGAGATTTTTAGTCCCCAAAAATGAGGTCCAAAAAGGGGACTTGGCTTATACACGGGTCAACAACCGTGAGGGTCTAAAAATATGAGGGTTTTTTTTTGTTTTTGTTTTTGTTTTTGTTTTTGTTTTTTTTGTTATTCAGCACTTTAAAAGTAAGTTTCAGGGCTTCTACCACAAAATAGTCTGAGGCACAATTTCACAACTGGCCACAAGAGGGCGCATATTGCAATTTTCCATTATAATACATTGAAAATCAAGTTCTCTTATTCTGAAGTTTGTTTTCAATTAATTCCAATGGAAAACCGCATGTGAAGAAAGAAGCTCTACATTACAATTGTGTCTCCCTTCTAAACTGGTGTGGAAAAAGAAATGATTTCACTTACTGGTACTTTCTGCCTTTGTCTCTGCTCTGCCCAAGATAGAGGAGACAGCCATGCTTCTTCCTTGCAGGGGGAGCAAGAGGCTAGGCTAGAGCAATACTTCCTGCCTCAGTGCAATTGACCTCCCCCCCCCCTTCATCTGCAGCAGCACCACTGGTGGATGGTGCAAATATAGTTTTAAAAATTACTAAAATACTTGATTTTACTGTATTTTCATGTATTTTAATTACTGAAACTCACTAGCAGCTGCTGCATTTCCCATCTCATTTTATACTCATGTCATTCAATTTTCCTGGGTTTCCAGGTCAAAATTAAGTACCTTGGCTTATATTTGGGTCAGCTTATATTCAAGTGTATATGGTACTTACTATTACAAAATAATAATAATAGAATAACTAGGGCAGGAGTTCTCAACCTACAGACCACAGGCCAGATCCTGCCTGCAGCACTATTCCATCCAGCCTGCACCATTGCCATCGCTAATGCTGCCAATGCCAACTATGTCCCCTCCGCCTGGCTTGGCATGTCCCTAACGCTGCTACATTGCAGGGCAGATGTTGTAAGAAGGCTTACAACATCCACCCTGCTACAGAGCAGCATTAGGGACACACCAAGTGAGGCAGAGGAGACAAGGATGGCAGTGACAGCGGCAGAAGTGAAGGCAGAAGCGGCAGGTGCCCACAGCTGGCTGCATCTATCCCAGGTGCCACTTTGGCTGAGCGTGAGCAAGGACAGGCAGGACCCCTCCTTCACCCACAGTAAACTGGGAAGCAGAAGCAGTGGTGGTGGCAGCATGAGGGGAACAGTGTTGGCGGGCCAGACTGGCGTCATGGGAGGGAGTGTTGATGGTAGCGGCAGTGTGGGGGGGAGTTGGTGCTATAAAGTTGGTGTTGGTGGGCCAGAATAGTGTCCCCCCTGCTGCAGTTGCCACCACTGCTGCTGAAGGCTCATGGTGGTCCCAGCAGCAGCAGCCATTGGGGGGGGACACCAGTATGGCCCACCAACAGGCTGAGGGGGGCAGCTTTAAAAGGTTGAGAAACCCTGAACTAGAGGCTTAAAATTTACAATTTATAACAAAATCTATGCCAAGAGAAATCTCTTGAGAATTGTTAACACAAGGTAGCATAGATGTGAATGCATAGGGAATTGGCTACTGCAAGATTAGGTAAAGGCTGTCAGCACAGTTGCCTGTCAAAAGTGGTTAAACAAACTAGGAATAAGAATACTAGTTAGAAAGGCTATTTAGTATGGCTGTGTGCCAGGTTTAGAAACTACAGATTCCAGATCAAGTTGACCTGGTTCGGGTCAATTTGTGCATAGTTCCTTGGCAAAGCAAAGTGAATTTACAAATTGGTTTGTGTCTAGAGTTTTGAGAGTCCCCTTGGACAGCAAGGAGAACAAATAGGTCAATCTTAGAAGAAATCAACCCTGACTGCTCCCTTGAAGGTCAAATAGTAAAGATTAAGCTAAAGTACTTTGGACATCAAATGAGAAGAGAGGATTCACTTGAGAAATCCTTAATGCTGGGAAAGGTGCAGGGCAAAAGAAAAAGGGGGCGGCCAAAAATGAGATGGCTAGATGGTATTGTAGAGACAATGGGTACAGAACTGAGCGAGTTGAGGAGGATGGTGGAGGACAGAAGTGCCTGGCGGACAGTGGTCCATAGGGTCGCAAAGGGTCGGAATCGACTGTGTGACTGAACAACAACAACTAGAGCAGAAATCTCTTCAGTTTCTGTCTTTCTTTGGTAAAAGCCTAGTATGTAAGCTTCTGATGTCAGCTATTTGAAATTTGGCAAGTTAACTCAACTCTTAGGGCCTACCATGTCTCCAAACATTGTGTACAACAGTGCAGAAATGCAAAGATTGTAGCCATTTTGGTTTTCCAATGCATATTAATGAATATGCAAATAAACGTGGATTGATGGCAGCAATTAAGTTGAATGGAACACAAATTGCTTCCGATCCAAATGGGATACATTCCAAAGCATCAAATCAGTCTTTAGATGGGATCAGGAAACAGTGTACAGCCCTACTACCGTACGGTGTTTCCCCAAAAATAAGACACTGTCTTATATTTATTTTTCCTCAAGAAGACATACTATGACTTATTTTCAGGGGATGTCTTATTTTTATTATGTCACTGGCTGCCCGTCTTCTTTACCACTCCGCGCCGGGATGCTGCATAGCCTATCACTATATCTTATTTTTGGGGTATGGTTTATATTGCACAACTGCTGAGAAATCCTGCTACAGCTTATTTTATGGGTATGTCTTATTTTTGGGGAAACTCTGTATTTAGTAATGTTAGGATCAAAAGTCTCGCCCTCTACTCGCCGGTGGGGAACAGTAACGATTGACAGTTATTCATGTCCTGAATAGATGATTGTTGGATTTCACCTTGCCTTATCCCTGTCCATTAGCTGGTGTTTATAGGAGATGCAGCCTAAAATATACAGAGGGCACCAAATTGCCCAATCTTTAAATTTGAACAAAGTAAACCTGGATTTGATTCCCCCAATGCTTCCACCATAAATCTCCCTGTGTGACTAGGGCAAGTCATTTTCTCTCAACCTAAACTACTTCACAGAAATGTGTGATACTCATGGTTTATTGTGCCTAGAGGACACGGTTGGGGTATGATTAATAAGCATCTGTAAAATTGTATAAGAAACCTAACAAAATCTCACTTTTTTGACCTTCAGGATCAGCCCAAGATATTTTGCTGCCCGAAGTGAAAGATAAAACTATGCCATTTCCCATTTTGCATGCAGAAATCTTAGAAGAATAGGTGAAGTTTAATTCAACAGTGGTGATGGGGCAGGTATCCTCCATCTGTGAATAGTGAGATTTCCCCTGACCCAAATCTCATTGCTGCTTTTCCTCTTCCATTCTGCAGATGATGTCTGATGTGGCTGCCTTACATTGAATGGAGCTGGGCTACCATCACAGAACTTTGTATTGACGAAAAATTGGCTTCTCCAGAGATGGCCTCCTGATTGTACTTTCTAGTCCCCCTTGTTCAAAAGCCAGTCGTATCCAACTCTCAGGGCAGTGTTCATCTCCATTTACAGCCAAAGATCCAGCACTGTCTGCATCTGCAAATGTTTCCATGGTCATGTAGAAGGCATGACAAGATGCTAGAGCACATGGAATGCTGTTACCTTTCCTGCTAAAGCGGTACCTATTTATCTACTTGCAATTTCTTGTTTTCAAATACAGTTGTACCTCACTTAAAGAGCATAATGGATTGCTCTTTAAGCGAGTTTGCTCTTTAAGTGAAATACCATTGTAAATGACCAATTTGGGGGGGGAGGAGGTTGCAAACCCCGATTTATTTGTTAAGCGAGTTTTTGGTTGGTTTTATTTGTTAAGTGAAGCGAACATTCAGAGAAAATTCTGCTCTTTATGTGAGTTACTCTTTAAGCGAGGTGCTCTTTATGCAAGGTTTGACTGTATGTATTATACTAATTAACCCAGGGCACAATAACTCATGATACCACAATATGACAAAATACTTTAACTGTAAAAAAAATTAAAAAGTGATACAATACATACAGTCAAATAAACTAGGAAGAGGAAACAATTAAACTAATAATATAACCTCTGTGTGAAGTCATAGAAAACAGACATCAGAAGCAAGGAAATGATTATTTGATGAAAAAACTGAAAGAGAAACGTAAATGATTTCTGAACTAAAAAGGATTCAAAAGGTTTAATAAAGTAAAATTACAAGGTCATTGCCATCATCATATGTATGCACACACTCAATAAAGGATAAGGAACAGCAGCTGGATTCAAAATAAAATATTCTAAGCTCTGTGTTATAAGTTCTGTTCCTAATGGAAAAGGAAAGGAGCCTGCTTCCTAATATATTAAGGAAGAAACACACAAGAAACTTAAGAGAGAAACAACAGGAAGGCATTAACAGAAAGATTTACACACAACAGGAAAGAGAAAAATTGATTTTTGGAGGCGATGGAAAGGGATAAGAAAAGAATTGAACTGAATTGGCTGCTTAGTATATTAAGAGAGGCACTGGCAATGCCTAAGAGAGTAAACAACAAGGAATAGAAGAAGAAAAGCACTGCAGGAAAATGGACTTGGAGAAAGATTACTTTTGCAGAGATCAGAAGGGAAGGGAAAGAGCGGGGGTTTGACCGAACAAGGAATGAGGAAGGAAGAGAAAATTAAAGCCTGTGAAAGTCAACCATAAGGAAGCACTAAGGTGACCTCCGGCATGAACTGTTTGTCACACACTAAAGAATCAGGGCATCTGAGGGGAAGGGACAGTCATATACAGTATCTGACACAATCCATTCCACAAGAGAGAGTGACTGGAGAAGCTCACGTAAATATGCCCTATTATAAGAAGGAAGGCCTGTGAGTCTGTAACTTTAGACCATTCCTTCCTTCTCACCCTCATATGTTTTCAGAGCAAATGAACCTGAGACACACAACTGCAGTGAACAGCGCCTGCCTTTCTGGAACAGAAATAATGAGTGAACTGTTGTCCGAGATCCCACTTTGATTCTGGTCTCGTAGCAGGAATCTTGCTCCACCTGCAACTGTACTCGGCTGAAGGGACCTTGTTTAAGCTCTGAACAGTTGAGGGCCTTGAAACTTCTTGCAATATCTCTCCCAGAAAACAGCTACCCATTTCTCCTGCTCCTCCTAAACTACAGTTAAAAGTAGCCATGCTGAGGGAAGCCAAAAAGATGGCACTAAGGAATCAGGCTTTCTCATGGGGTGCCCCTTCTCTTTCTGTGGAATAAGCTTCCAATTGTGATTCGCCAGGTGCCTTCCCTATGGATATGCAGGAAATTAGTGTAGACCAAACTATAGTGTAGGAGTACTGCCATATTGATTGTCTTGTTATTATGGGGTTGGTTGTTATAGGCCTGAGTTTTAATTCTGTAAACCACCCAGAGTAGTGAGTATTCGCTAAAGGAGTGGTGGTAGTGGTTGTAGTGGTGGTAGTGGTGGTAGTGGTGATAGTGGTGGTGGTCATCGTCTTCCTCCTCCTCTTCTTCTTTTCTTCTTCCTCCTCTTCTTCTTCCATTATTTGGTGTTCTTGCAATCTGTCTTTTTATGTTCTCCCTCCACCTTCCTCTGGGTCTGCTTTGTGGTCTTTGACCTCCTCTTTCCACATATGCCTTGTATGGTATGGAATTCCAAGACATTCTCTCCAAAAAGGAGTGATATATAAGTCAAATAAATAATAATCTGGCTTGGACTTTGGTTGCATGTGACAACGATCCATAATACATACTAAAAGCAATTTGACTTTCTATGCATCATTTTTCTGTTGGCCACATTATACCATCTATGTGCAACAGGGAATTATCAGCAGACTTGGGAGAAACCAAAGGTTGGCAGGAATGATATGGCCCGCGGGGGTGTGGTGGTGGTCCTACAGTTGCAGAAGACATTCTAAAACAACCCAATAAGGACTAAGCATGCTCAGTGGACACATAAAATGCTGAGACTGCCCTGGAAAGGGCTATGGAAAACTGGAAGAATGGAGCAACGTGGAATGGGGTGTCTTGAAAAAACCAAAGATTGCCAGGAATGATACTGTGGGGGGTGGGAATGTTCTACAGTTGTGAAAGACATTCTAAAACAGTGATGGGGAACCTTTTAGAGACTGAATGCCCAAGGAGGAGGAGGAGATGGTGTATGGCAGTGGTGTCACATAGGTGCATGCTCATGCACCCACGTGACATGGTCAGAGGCCCCAACATGCCTCCATGGGAAGCCCCACCACTGCCAGGGGCAAGCCCCCTTGCCCCATCCCATGGGGCCAAGGACAAGCACCACCCAGGGCAAACCCACCAAACTCCTTCCTGCATGGGTGCAGAAAAGTGCCACTTAGGGCAAGCCCACCCTGTTCCCCGCTGCTGCTTCCACATACACCTGTTGGTGCCAGCTGTGCAGCGTTGGGTGGGGTGGAGCTTGCCTGCAATGGTGCATGTGCCCACAGAGAGGCATTTGCATGCCACCTCTGGCACACATGCCATAGGTTCACCTGCATTGTTCTAAAACAACCCAATAGGGGTTGAGCATGCTCAGTGGACACAGAATGCTGAGACTGCTCTGGAGGGGGGATATGGAAAACTGGGAGAATGGAGCTATGTGGAGTGGATGGAGTGTTTTGAAAAAATTGGGGGATGGGGGAAACATGTAATGGAATATCCTGCCTTGCTTTTTGAAACTTGGACAGGAGTATTAGGCACTTCCACATTATTTTGTAGTCCTCTCTTGGGCACACCCAGCCCTAACAATCCTAGGGGGGGGGGGAACTCACACAAACAAGCTACCAATATTTCAATAGCCTATGTGTCCCACACAGAAAACTCAGCCTAAATCCAATTGACTTTGTAACACTTAAATAGAGTGGGATTTGATCTACATGAGATATTCTAGGCCTCGCTGAAGGGCTGAAGCTAAAGCTTCATTGCTAAAAGCACAGCCGCTTCTTCCTGGCAGTGGGCTGCTCTTGACGTGAAATTTGTGTCTTTCCTTCACTCTCACTTCCACCCCCACCTCACCCAGCATTTGCCTTTGCTGCCTTCCTTTTAAACTTACTCAGTATTTTTTTAATCAATTAAGATAAAAATAGCTCCCTGACTATTGATCCTTGCAAGTCAAACCACCTCTGCTTTTGCTCATTTTCAATCAGACCTTGCTGCCAACTCAAGCTTTTATCAAGCATAATTTATGCATACATAGATATAACTTAAGTATGGGTGTCTCATTTAATTAAACTCTGCTAAAATGTTTAAAACTTCCAAGTGACTGATCAGAGGGACTTCTTTGCAAAAATCAATGTACCCCATCCTCCTTCTTTGTTCTTTGTTAAGAAACAATGGAGCCACTGTATGGAACGCACACCAATGATGTGCAACCCAAGGGCAACTCACCAAGCCAAGACTTTATACTCAAGATCCAATGTAATGTTTTTAAACTAAAGTCTTGCTGGACAGACCACAAGAAGTCTAAAGAGGAGAAGAGGAGGAATTTGGATTTGATTCAGCAGAGACTAGCCTGTTAAGGAAAACGAGGCCTTGCCTTACTTGAAGCTCAAGTTACTCTAGGCAGCCCATCACTGCCTTGTTTTCATTCATGAGTTGGATGATTGGGGCCACCCCTTTGGTCTCCTCCTGGGGAAACGCCAGTCTCAAACTCTGTGTGCTTGTGTAGGCGCTGAGGGAAAAAAACATGGAAATGTGAATGAGGAAATACAACAGTAAGCATTGGAACAGTCACAGAAGGGAATAGTAGCAGATAGCAACACCTCTAATTTGAGGAAGGGAGGGGTTTATTTGCTCCTTAGATAAATCATGAAGTAGATAGATGGGTTGGGGCAGAGGATGGCAGAATGAATTACCACCTCTGTCTGTGTATGGCTGTGTGGGTATGCATGAATGCCTGCGCATGTATGAATATCCATTTTTCATTTACCTCTGCCTGTCACCTTGGGCTCCAGCAGCCTTTATTTTTTCCTGGACTACTCCTGGACCATACTTGCCAGACCATCCATATCTGCCAGATACAATTTCTGTTCCAAAATCTTTATGTTGATAGCTGGACACATGCCTTTCCACTGGGTAAATGGGAGAAGGGAAAAAGAAAAGTGTGTCTATTTGAAATGTGCCTCCAAACCTTGCTTAAACATGCATTAGTCTGGTCTGGGAGGGGTGGGGTGGGGAGGAGATGCATTCAACCATTCTGTAAAATTTAACACATACATACAAATATGCAGCTATTTGGGGGAAATGAGTTTAAAAGGGGATGGGCTATGTCTCATTTTAAAAAACAGCATGGCAACAGAGCTGGCCGGAAATGGTTGTAAGAAAGAAAGATAGGTTTCCTGTCAACATGGAATTTGTAGACCTATACTTCCCATGAATGGACTGTAGAGATTACACTTACGTTGCTATAAAATTTGGAGTTGACTAAATGTTCTCTTGAGATTCAGTCTCTCTTCCAGTTCTGTACTCTTTTATCATGCCGAACATGTCAGAAGAAGAAGAGCTTGTTGTATCCAGATAACCTCTCTATATTAGCTACATTAGAGCTCTCTAAAAGGACCTACTTCTTCATTATAAATGAACTATGAACCTCCATATAGACAATTTCTCACACACACAAACACAAGGGATCTCCTTCCTTATGTCTCAGTCTGCCCTGCTACAAGAGCTGTGTGACTTGTGTGGGCTTCCCTCAGCTGGTTCTAACATCGCCAATAGTCAGGGAGGAGAAAGATAGTAGCCTAAAATATCTGGAGCCTACTGCTTTCAAAGCATGAGGTTGTCAAACACAGAGAGATATTACATCTTATGGGCTAACACTATGGAGAAATGGCTCCAAACACAGCTATGTATCTATGCACAGGTACTTATTCACAATGAACTGAAACTGGACATTGACATTTGAATTTAGTTTCTCTGTAACAGCTTCTTCATTTTCTTTATAATATAACAGGAAGAATCCCATTGGTGCTCCTGTACATATGGCATAACTTGCCATGACTAATTGATGAGATGCCACATGCCTGGTTAAACACTTGATGTGCAGCCAAGATGTGCCCTAGCACTTCATCACTTAGATGAGGGCAAGTTAGGTAACCCTTACAAGAAGACCAAAAATATTTGAGCCCTCAAAAGACCCTTGAGGCATTTCACAATATGTTTTTCAAACATAACAAAGCCATGAAATTAGAGTTCATTAAACTAAGTCCACAACATTTATCTGTGGGTAGGAATTAAATAGATATTTCCTCATTATTAGAATATGCTTTAGTAGTTCCCACAGTCTTGCATAAGGAGGACGGAAGTAATTTGCCCACATGTCAAGGAGGTAGGAAATAAACCGCATCTAGCACAGTGAGACTTATATAACATTACATTATAATGCCGCCATGTTATTCTTAATTGCTGAATTCACTGGGGCTTAGCAAACATGAACAAGCATATTGCACCAAGGTGAAATATCAACAAATTTGTGGAAGATGGTGCTAAAATTCATTTTGTGATTTCTTTTATTTTTCTTTTCTTTTATTGTTATTAAGAGACCTATGTGGTATCCAGTCAAAAAATCACAAATGATCTTTCTTTTGCAATGGCTACTGGAACCTGATGGCATATCATTTCAAGAAATTGAGAATTGTCTTTTCAGAAACAAGAAAATCTCTCTTAGAAGATATGGGTAACCATGGGCAACAACTAATGATAATATCAGTATTAAAAACAAACAAACTCCAGCAGCAGCAGCAAGATCAAAATTGTTTCCAAGGAACCAGTACTGACATCACAATGACTCCAGAGAATACTTATAGGTATAATTTTTGGGATGCTGAAAGGATTTTCTTTGTTTTGTTGATTACTAGTAGTCTAAGAATGGTGCTTCATCAATGGAAGCTAAAGGCATATTTTGTGTCAGATATTACTCTGGGTTGAAAGGATGTTTTTTAGGAAATGCCTGAATGAGGCTCCTTTCATGTCCCCAAATGCAGCTCTCAGGTATTGAAACCCATCCTTCCAGTCACCAGCTCAGCGCTTTAACCACTAAGACATCAGGGGAGCAGCCTTTCTTCCTGACAGCTAGCTATTGAAAAGTGACATCTCCAGGAAGAAGTGTCAACCATTGAGGGATATTGGGGGCAAGGGAATGGTTGGAAGCTGTTTGAACTTGGAGACAGAAAGAGAGAAATGGAAAGATATATTACTTTTGTGATATGGAAGCGTGCTTGGGGTGTATTTGCTGCAAAAGAATTAATAGATACAAATCAGACATCTGGAATGGCAACACAGAGAAACCTCTCTCAAACCGCTTCAATCTAACTGGACACTCTATCCAAGACCTGGAAGTTACAATTCTGGAACAGAGAAATTACAAAACTAGGGTTGAAAGGGAGACAGCAGAAATCAAATACATCCATCTGTTAGACACCCATCGCAGGGGGCTAAATATTAGCTAAGGGTTTGTGGGAGATTATCAAATCTGATACACAGATTGCTATATGATTTTATATACAGTATTATATTACAACCTTCCTGCCAATTCTCTTTAGCAAAACAGAAAGTAACCAGGTACAGTGTTTTTGTTTTTGTTTTCTGACATGCAGGTCAAAGCTTGATCAGAGACCAGAAAGGGGTTTTCTCAGCAACCTTGAGATTGAAAGGGAGTCATTTAGAGCTAATCTGAATAATCTATTGTTGCTAATGGCTGTGTGAAGCTGTATTGTTGTGCTTGCTTGTCTGTCATCTTGCTTGACCACACCCTTCTGAGAAGGGCCTTTTCCCATTGACCCCCTGAATTTGGTGTATAAAAACCATACCTGTAAGTTTCACTCTTTGTCTGAAGAAGTGGACTTGATCCACCAAAGCTAACAATAAAAATATAGCAGTTAGTCTTAAAAGTGCTACAGTGTTCTTTATTTTATTTTGTTTATATTTGTTTTGTTTTCTGATATGCCTGAACCACAGACTAACACAGCTACTATTCCAAAAAATTCAAGTTCTTAAGCTACATCTTGTCATGCCTAAAGAAGTTTAAATGGCTATGACAAGAACAAGATCTTACTCTGTAGTGGTCCTCACTTTATGGAATGATCTGCCTGTGGAAATCAGATCTGCTTCCACACGTATGGCATTTTGTAAACTAAAAACATTCCTTTTCCAGCTAGCATTTCCCTCTTAAGCAAATTGATTAAAAATGTCCAGGAATCCTCCATTAATGAACTCAATTATTTTTCATTTAATTTTAATTCAATTCTGATTTGTTTTTGCTAATTGGGTTACATTTTGGCTGCAAATAGAAAATGTAGTTAATTAATTAGTGTAAGACTTTAAATAAGTTAATGCCATCTAGGTATGTATTTTATCAATATTTATCATTGATTTTTATCTTGTTTTGATTGTACTCTTTAATATTATTGGTTTGTGGGTTGTTTATTTTATTATTGTGAACTGTCCAGAGTAGTGCTTGCAACAATTTGGGATGGGGTATAAAATAATTAATAAATAAAATAAAAATAGAGAAGGATCTTTTTAGGTTTCCAAGACTGCTCTTTCATCCTAGATCGATACAAGGGATGGATTTTTTGGAATTAAGAAACTTCCAGTTCCATAATTCAGTCAGAATCCCCTCCCACCCCCCTAGCCAGATGATGAGACTGGAAGCCATCAAGCCAACAGAAAGTAGAACAGTCCTCTTATTTCCATACTATTCCCATGCTGTGTCTTCTTTTTCACCTAGATAAGTACCCCAATGCACTACAGGAGTTGCAAGGATTCCCTACAACTTACAAAGCTGCATGGAGCAACAAGCTCCAATGGAGGCTATCTCCCAAACACCTTTGATGGAGGCAACCTCCATCAGAAATCAGAACGGCATGGAGGTAAGAGGACTGCTTTGCCTCCTGCCAGTTTTATGGCTCCAAGCCCCATAATATGGCCTAGGACCATGATGGTGAACCTTGGCGCTCCAGGTGTTCTTGGACTTCAATTCCCAGAAACCCAAGTCAGCACTCCTGCTGATCAGGGCTTCTGGGAATTGAAGTTCAAGAATAGATGAAGTAACAAGGTTTGCCATCACTGGCCTACGACAATGATGGCAAACCTTTAAGACAGAGGTGCCCAAACTACGGCCTGGGGGGCTGAATCAGGCCCCCTGGTGCCAATTCATCCAGCCCAAGAAGCCCTCATTGCTCCCGGAAGCGGAAGTAAAATGCATCTGTACAGGTACATTTTACTTCCGCTCAGGGAGCAATGAGGAGTTCAAGGGCCAGATGAATTGGCATCAGGGGGGCAGATATGGCCCCCAAACCATAGTGACCACCCCCTGAACCATGTGATCAGCCCATGGCCTGAAAAGTTTGGGCACCCCTGCTTTAAGAGACCAAATGCTCAAACAGAGAGGTGGGGTGAACTCTGTGCTGGGGGAGAGAAGAAGTGCTCCCATTGGGCTGCTAGGCAGAGAGGCGGGGCAAACTCTATGCTGGGGTGATGGCATGTGTGTCAACAGAGTGGGCTGTGAGTGCCCCTTCTGGCACGTGTGCCATAGGTTTACCCCACTGACCAAGGAGGTTACCAAATTATGGGGCTGGAAGTTCATTAATTCCACATATCCTATCCTCAACTGATATTGTTTGGATTGCTGGTGTCCCTTTCTTCGCATATTTTCTTCTTGGCTGTCTCTAGGAGAGGACCTAGAAGGGATCTTGCAGTTTGTTCATGAGAGCTAAGGAGGAACACTTAGATGGTTAGACCAAAAATTCATGTTATCCTAAATACAGTATCTCTAATTAGTACTAGCTCTCTACTTTTCCTAGAATAAAAAGGTTGGATATCATTTCTTTCCTAAAGGGAAAGTGTGCACTGCTAATCCTTATGATTTTCTGGGGCTGAATACACAAGTTAACTTAGCTGCTGATGCTTACAAAGTGTTGACACTTTCAATTTCCACCTCCAGCCTTAATCTTATCAGCCAAAATACTCTTGTGTTGCTGTCCAAATAGTGTAACTTTTGGAAGCAATTTGCCCTAAGATAAGCAGCCACCATAGATATAATTGGCTGCAAGCATTTTGATTGTACAAATCAGAAAGCAACAATATCTATGGATATTTCTTAACTTTCAACTATTTGCTTCTAAAAGTAATGCTGGTTGTATCATACCAGTATAGTGTAATAAAAAAGGGGACTGTGATGGCTTAGTGGTTAAGACGCTGAACTTAATGACTGGAAGGTCGGCAGGTCAGCAGTTCAAGACCTGAGTATTGCATGACAGAGTGAGCTTCTGTCTCTGTCCCAGCTCCTGCCAACCTAGCAGTTTGAAAGGAAAAAATTGCAAGTAGATAAATAGAAACCACTTCAATGGGAAGGTAAACAGCATTCCATGCACTCCGGTGTCTAGTCATGCCTGCCACATGTCCACAGAAATGTCTGCAGATGCTTTGGCTATCAACAGATGCTTTGGCTATAAACAGAGATGAGCACTGAACCTTAGAAATATGTCTGACTTTTGAGCAAGGGCAACCTTTACCTTTAGATTCTAATCAAACGAGGATTATAGCTTTCATTTTTTTTCCTTTTAACATTTTAAACTAAACAAATGATAAATGTTGTAAATCAATTATGACTTATGCTGACCACTTCTGAGTCTTCTGCTAGAGAATACACATAAGCCATCTACTACACGCTTTATCTGAAGGTGCCCTGGGACTGTGCATCTTACCCTGGACTGGCATAGCAGGAAATCTAACTCCAAACTCTGGCTTAACAACTACATACCTAAACCACCGAACTATCCAGCTACTTTGCACAAAGAAAGTGTGATGTAATCTTTTGTGGCTTTCCTCATAGATAGATAGATAGCATCATTAATTTCCACTACTTTAAACAAAAACTTTAGGTTTATGATTTTTAATTTTTAAGAGTTAGTTTCTTTCATATTCTTTTATTTTCTTTCCTGCTTTCCTTCCTTCCAGATTCTTGAAGGTGCCTCTCAGAGATCTGAAACAAAATAAAAATAGATTTTGAGGTTCTGCATGACACAGTTCACTGTGATTTAGGGAAGCAATCATAGTAACAGTTATAGTCCTGGTGGCACAGTGGTTAAACTGCTGTCCTGCAACCAGTAGTGGGCACTGCAGCAACAGGTTTGCACACACCCTGGGAGGGGGGTAGCAAAATTGGGTGGCCTTTGGGCAGGGGGGTAGTGAAATTAGGTGGCCACACCCACCTCCCTGCCCTGCCCCATCAGGTTTTGTCCCTGCAAGTGTCAAGGTCTCCCTTGCTCAAAAGCCAGTCATATCCGACTCTAGGGTGCAGTGCTCATCTCCATATACAGCCAAAGATCCAGTGCTGCCTGTGTTTGCAGATGTATACATGGCCATATGGCAGGTATGAGTAGATCACCCAGGACGTAGGCTCCGCCCATGACGTAGGCCCCACCCGTGATGTAGGCCCTGCCCATTGTGTAGTAGCGAAATTTTTTCGCTGCCCACCACTGCCTGCAACCAAAATGTTGTGAGTTCTGTCAGGAGAGGATTTGTGCCCTGGTTTTAGCCTCAACCAAGATGGAGATTTCCATGCGTGGTAGACCCTTTAGCACATATCTTACAGAGATTGGAATGTGTCAACATGCTGGCCTCTTGGGTTGGAAGAAATGAAACCTAATGTGTGATGAACATGTTATACTGTATGATCATTGGCTGGATTCCTTTAGAGGGATGGCAAGGAGCTGAACCCTGAGGAAGTTGACTCAAGCCTTCCATCCTTACAAGGTTGGTAAAATGAGTGCCCAGCATGTTAGGGGGAAATTGCTAATTAACTTGTGAACAGCCCAGAGAGGTCACTAATTGCTATGGGTCTGTATATAAGTACAGTGGTACTTCACTTAAAGAGCATGATGCGTTCCAAAGGATTCCTCTTTAAGCGAGTTGGAACAGTTGGAAAAAGCATTGCCGCTGCCATTGTAAGTAACTGATTGTGACTTCTGGCAAGGGGGTGGGATTGTGAACCCTGATTTAGTTGTTAAGCGAGTTTTTTGTTGGTTTTATTTGTTAAGCAAGGTAACCATTCAGATAAAATTCTGCTCTTTAAGCAAGTTAGTCTCTAAGCAAGGAGCTCTTTATGTGAGGTTTTACTGTATGATTGCTTTACTTTAGAAATGCAGAAATAATGGCTTTTTATTAACACCATATATTCACTTGCTGAAGGGAAGCTTGTGTGAATAAACTGGACATCAAGTGATTGCAAGCAAATATATGAGATTGTCCTGCCAGTGGTTCTTTATAGGTCAAGTCAGACGCATACGGGAGAAATGACTGACGTAGCTGAAGCCTTCTAGATAAACAAGTCATCATACTGTAAGATCTCAAGCAATATTTTAAAAGGCTACCAGTGTGTGTGTGTGATTCTGTGGTTAACCATTTAGGACAGGGATGCCCAAACTTTTTGGGTTGTGGGCAGAGAGCCAGTCACTGTTGCCTGGGGGCTGGATCTGCCCCCCTCCAATGCCAATTCATCCAGCCCGTAAAGCCCTAGTCGCTCCTGGAAGCAGAAGTATGGGCATGTTTTACTTTGCTTCCAGGAGCAACAAGGACTTTGTGAGCCGGATGAATTGGCATTGGGGGCCGGATCTGGCCCTCAGGCCATAGTTTGGGCACCCCTGGTTTAGGAATTCTCTGACAAGTGAAATAATGTATGACTCAGTGATCTCATTTATTTATTTATTTTCAAATCAACTCATTCTAAAGAAAACTGCTTACTAAAGAGGAGTCTGTTCATGCAAGAAGGCACTAATTAAAGTCACACTGGCTCTATAAAGCTTGGCTTTATGGAATAATTGTTTATAAATGAGAACAAAATATGCAAGAAACTGACATCTTGCATTAGTCAAGGATCTAGATCGGGGGTTCAGCTCAGGTGAACACCTAGTAATGTTTGCATTTTAATTGAGCATCCTAGGGACTTGCAATGCAGCACCTGTATTTCTGTGTTCACATTTATTTCACAGCACTTCCTGTACATACTTGTAAAGCCATAAGCGCCACAGAATGCCATGGGGTATACTCCCTGGAATGGTGGCAACAGAGTTACATGACTAATTGATTAACTGTGCAGTAAAATATAGTGACACTGTAATAATATTTTAGTAACATTATAATAATGTTAGCCTTTTGGTAAGTGGAAAGATAAATGATTCTTAAATGTTAGAACTACAGGGCTGGAAGGGACCATCTTTAGTCCAGCTCATGTCCAGCGCAGAAGGGAATCAAACTCCAACCTCTGACTCCACAGCTGATACCTAAAGCACTGACTAGGCTATCCAACCAGTTTGCACAAAGAAAGTGTCACATTAATATATTTCAGCTGATTGAACTGATGACATCATTGACTAACAAGTGCAGTGTTTTGAGTGATCTGAGGCGAAGTTTTTTGCCATCTCGCTTCCTATAAACTTTACTACACCCTACCCTCATGCAGGCAATATTTCTCTTCTTGTTCTTGACCACTCCTTCTTGAGATCAGGACCCTAATACACCCTACAGTGGTGGTGGTGGTGGTGGTGGTAGTAGTAGATTATGATGATGAAGGTGATGATGATAGATCTACTTGTTTTTACATAAAGACAACATACAGGTATATTTTTGTTCAGAGATCTGCCATGTCCACATATCTCTTTATAAAGCCTTTATCAATGTATACAGAGTTTGGAAGTTCACCTAATAAAGATGAACATAATGTCATGCTGAAACCATCTATGGTAGAGTAATAGAAGGAGGGTGAAACTCAGTTATGGATGGGTTCAGCACACCATTGTGCCTACTTTTCTTAAACCACTTTCTTAAACCACTTTCACATGATTGTAAAATTAAGGATTCCCCTTCACTCGTCAAAATCAGCTGACTGCTAGTAATGGGCCTTTTGTGTTCAAAGGAAGGTCCCAAAACAAAAAAGAGGCTTTCTTTCATAGTAATTCATGTTCATAGGAAGCTGTGGTTAGGACGCTGAGCTTGGAGACTGGAAGGTCAGGTTCAATATATATATAAGTCTGATAAACATTTTTTCTTATGTACTGTTGCCTTGTTTCGGAGTAGATTGGTTCTTTTGTGCCTTATTTTGCTTTTGGAATTGTTTTTTAAGTGTTCTTTGGGACTTTGGTAGTGCCAGGAAACAAAAATGGGAAACTATAAAACAAAAGGAGCAGCACACAAAAAAAATAATAATGAAAAAGACTCCTTTTAAAAAATCCAAAACAAAAGAAATATATGCTCATTAATAAAATAATGACTTGGTAACATTAACTACTTCAAGACAACTGTCAATGGAATCTTGAAACAGCATAATATCCCCAGAGCAAAACTTATTTATACACCACCTTCCTCAAGGGGCTGGGACCCACAGCAACTATTCTGAGGGTCTCACAGCCTTCTGGTGCACATAGCACAGCTGTAAGAATAACAGGACTTGGCCCACTCCAAGTTGCAGTGAAGGAAGCAATTCCATTAGCAGAAATAACTGCACTGAATTGCTAACAGAAAGTGTACAAATTTTTTGCATAGACATTTTGAAAAAACCTTATTCCTTGTGATTTGTGGCATTACATTCGCTAAGGATCATATGTTAGTTAGGTACACAAGCCAAAATCCTGCTTATTGTAGTAAATGGCATTAGAATCGGCACATTGAGTCAATTGTGATTTAGTCAAAACCCCTGTAAACTCCATTGATTCAAATGGGAGTACTCTAACTGCAACTTGCAATACTAAAACAAGAACCAAATTATACTTGTGTTTAACCTGCATTTTCTGTCATTTTTTGCTGTGGTTGGAGGTATGTTGAATTATGGCATCTCTTCTTCTTGCCTCTTAAAGTGCTCCATCCCTTTTTATTTTCATCCTGTGGGTTTTTGTTAGTGGTAAAGTGGCTTTCATTTGGGCACAATTTAAAGCAGTCCAATAAATTAACAGTATAAACATTTAAATTACTTAAAAATAGAGGTGTGGACATTGTTGTAATTATGGGCATTATTACTGCTTATGGTCATGTGACATTTGCCATGAGTTATGCTTTTTTATATATATATATTTTCTAACTTCCCTAAGTGATGCAACATAATTCTATTTGTTTATATCATGATGCTGTCATGTGACCTAACATTTTATCACTATGCCATTTTACTACAATACTGCATTTGAATGATAAAAAAATGTTCTCCATCCTCCTCTGGTTGTCCATACTGAAAACAGGTGGGGAAGGGAATGGGAAAGAGGGTGTTTAAACTCACATACATCATCTCCACAAGGGACTAGATTATCCACTCTATGTAAAAGTATAGACGTTTGTCTCCAGGAATTACTGAGCACAAAGGTAGATGAAAGAATTTCCTCATCTGAGAGCTAATTTGTATGGCTGTAAAGATAAGGAGTTTTTTGGCACAGAACACAATGTGATTTCTTTCCAAGTGTAGATTAGTTCTGAATCACATTTAGAGCAGACCCACAGAATCAAAGGGGCCTTGGGTGATTCAACTATTCTAACAGTTCCTTTGACTTAAAAGGGCCTACTTGTAAGTGTGACTTGCTATGCTATCCTAAGCAATGGAATTTTGGCTATAAAAGTAGCCATGTACTGAGTGAGGTATGGGACTGTGCTGGCTTAGTGGTTAAGACACTGAACTTGACAATTGGAAGGTCAGCAGGTCGAGATCTGAGTGCTTACTCATTTACTTTGTGAATTAGTATGAGATTATTTGTGGTCATGGGCAGGCATGCAGTGGCTTATGGTGAAGATGCTGAACTTAATGACTGGAAGGTAGGCAGGTCAGCAGTTCAAGACCCGAATGCTGCATGACAGAGTGAGCTTCTGTCTCTGTCCCAGCTCCTGCCAACCTAGCAGTTCGAAAGCAAGAAAGTGCAAGTAGATAAATAGGGACCACTTTGGTGGGAAGGTAAACAGCATTCCATGCACTCAGGTGTCTAGTAATGCCTGCCACATGTCCATGGAAACCTCTGCACATGCAGACAGCACTGGCTATTTGACTATAAACAGAGATGAGCACTGAACCTTAGAGTTGGATACAACTGGCTTTTGAGCAAGGGCAATGTTTGCCTTTTTACCTTACTCTAAGCATCACTTACTATGCTAAGTCACTAAATCCCCATTATCCAATTTGAGTGATTTACTATCCTAAGTAATGGGATTTTGGCTATAAAAGTTGCCACGTATTGAGTGAGACTACTAGCCTATCTCCCAAGGTACTGTTGACAGAAACTGGCAGTCTTTCTCCAGGATTTCAAGTAGCCCTATTTGAAGACACTAGGGATTAATTCCATTACTTTCTGCACACCAAGCAGATGTTCTGTCACTGAGCTACAGCCCCTCTCTCACCATGTAACTGGTTTAAACAGTAGGACAGCAATGATAAAAGTTATTCTGTTTAAAAAAGCCATTCCCATTAAGGGAATTTAAAAAAAAAAGGCTCAGCATTCATATATAATTCATCAGAGGCCTAGCATCTTTTCAAAGAGAAGTTAATTTCACACACATTTCCCCCATCTCCTCCTTCCTATACAGGTGGAGCATACACAAAGAAATAAAGATCCAGGAATGCCTCTCTGTGGAAAAAGTGTGCTATAGCAGAGACTGGAGCTTGAGGAACCTGTTTCTAAAGCAGTTTTTCTTGCTTGTGTGTGTGTGTGTGTGAGAGAGAGAGAGAGAGAGAGAGAGTGGGTGTGAGTGTGTGAGTGAGAGAGAGAGTTCAAAAGCCACTTTCAAACACATTTTCTAAAAAAGGAAAAATAAAGCAGAAAATTAGGTTTATAAAGCCACTAAATGCAATTGGACACCAGATACATGTTAAGCAGTGGTTTTATAGCACCTTTCAAGTAAGTGTCTTGGATAGAGAGTAACACAAGTGAATTTGGACACCCGAATTCCACAAGATTTACAGCTTTATATATGGGGAAAAAATCTTTGGACTAACATCTTTGCAATATTGTCATGAAGAATGAAGTTTGTTTGACACTGAGTTACAGTGGTGATTATTACACCTTAGTCATATATCTTTATACTTATAAGCTACCTCAGGGAATAAATATAACAGAAGTGGGGTACAAAAAGCATGACTACAGTCCTGTCAAGATAAATCTCTTTAAATCTCACTGATTCCAAAGGGGCAGATGAAAGTACAGTACATTTTTAGCTCTGTCACCGAGACCAATGGTTCTTGAAACTGTTTATTGTGGATGAAGGAATACCCCTTATAAGTAAATATCTTGTGCTTTGTCTTTACTCAGTGCTCAAGGCTTCAGACATAGGGATAGGAGATTTCAGGGATGACTGCACAAACATTCTTCATTAAAGACCATCTCTTCTCTCAGGGCAGGCCAAAAATATGTTAAGTTTTTGTAGCAGCTGCGCAGCAAAAGCAGGGCAGGATTGAAGCCTAATGTTGAAGCAAGTCTCCTCAGTACTCCCCTTTTTTAGCCTAGCTAATAAACACTCGGACACAAGGTTTAAGGAAGAAGAAGACATACTTTACTGACTACATGTCCTCAAAAATTCTTCATAGGATAGAATGGGTTCATTAGTAGTGGTAAGAAGAATTCAGATATGCTAGTAAGAGATAAAATGGAGTCTCTCTTTTCCAGCTGCATGGCTGGGGAAGCACAGAAGGAGGTGTCTGCCTTCCTTGGAGGCAATAGACTGGAAGGTAGGCAGGTCAGGAGTTCAAGACCTGAGTGCTGCATGATGAAGTGATCTCCCGTCTTTGCCCCAGCTCCTGTCAACCTAGCAGTTCAAAAGCAAGAAATTACAAGTAGATAAATAGGGACCACTTCAGTGAGAAGGCAATATATGTTTAGTCATACCTGACACATGGCCTCAGAAACATTTGTTGGTGCAAACAGTGCTGGATCTTTGGCTATAAACGAAGATGAGCACCACACCTGAGTCAGATACACCTGCCTTTCGAGATAGGACAACATTTACCTTTACCTAATTGGCTTCTTGGAGACAAACAGTACAAACAACTTAGACAGAAGTCTAAGAGGCATTTTGTTCCATAATCTCCTTGCCACCTGAGCCCAATTTGTTCCTGATTCTTGGTGCTAGATCTTGCAGCTGCAGTGGAAAAGAACGTAGATCCCAGACGTTTATGCTCTGCCCCTCCCAAAGGCAATATGGCCAAGAAAATATTGTGGGTTGTAATTCTCCTGGATTAAAGTACTAACTAAAACATGCAGCCTGCAACCCTACACTCACAATTGGCTGTAGATCCCCTTGGGTTCAATGGGTGTGCCTGCTGATTAAAGTACATACAATTGCCCTGCATAATATTTTAAAAGAAGTTTAGAATGATTTTTAAGTATATCTGAACCAACTCTAATAGGCTAAAACAGGGGGGGGGAAACTGATCGCCTTTACTCTTTTGACATCTCTCCTATCTTTTGGGGCCCAACAGTTCAACGTAGCATGGAGACAGATGATGGTCTAGATCAGGAGTTCTCGACCTTTTTAAGCCAGAGGCCAGGTCATGCTCCCTCAGACAGCTTCAGGGGCTGGGCAACCATTTTGCCTTTCCTCCACCACATGGCACTTTCTGGTGTGGTGGAGGTGGGTCACATGAAATGGTACCATGGACTGCCACTGGTCCATGGGCTGCAGATTGAGAATCCCTGGTCTAGATGCTCAGCCATGGCCGAGGTGTTTGCCCTCAACAGAGCTATTCCATCCCAAATTATAGCAGTCAAGTTTCAGCAGAAAAAATAGTGGATATGGATGGGAATTAAAATATCCAAAGAAGTGTTGGGTTTTAAAAAAAAAAATTGCAGCCTTGAAGAACTCAGTTAGTTATACAGTCATTACGTTGATCTATTCTCAGACAACATTCATAGAAATAATTGAAGCTCCATAAATCCCTGCTGGGTTATTCCCAAGGTAATGTTCCTGTTATCTCAAATGCCTGAGGGAAATTAGAATATATTACATCAATCACAGAACAAGAGCCCTAATGGATAAGACAAATGGCCACAGCTTGGATGTAGCACACAACAAATAACAATATTTTCTGTGTCACATTAATTATTAGGCTAACAAGGGTTGAACAATGTTCCCTCTCCCAAGTAACAACTGGTAACATAAATTTTGTTTCTCTATTTCCTTGCTACTTTTCTGGTCACTCTTTGGGAGCTAAATATGTTTTCTTGAAGAATTTTGAGACAGGTTTTTTCTCTTGAATGAGACAACTTTCTCATTTTCTTGGATATTTCCACACAAAATTAAAAATCTTTTTTTTAAATTCCAAGTACTTTCTGTTCTTGTTTATTTTTTATTGTTTTTTAATTATTGTGTTGTCTATTTTCTCCCGGAAAGGTTTGCAAGGAAAGCACTGAAGTCCCAGCACAATGAAGAGTTTTATCAGAAAAGGCGAGGCCAGGGACGTTGCAAATTAAATTGCCATGTGAAGACCTTGGAAAAAGCAAATGGATAGCTGACGTAAACGATTCGTAATGGACTGTGGGTTTTTACATCTCGCTCCCTGTTTCTAATTTAATCCTGTTTGGTGGTGGGGTTTTTAAAAAAAACACACATTGAAATCAAAAAGCCAGCTAATACCTGTGAAATGACTTGATGTTCCCAGGCCACTTCTGGGCACATCAGTATCCATATGGCTGTTGTGACTCTTCGGGCAGAAGCCAATAATTCACTCGCTGTGACAATTGGATTTATTGATTCAAGGATTGTCTGAGTTAAGAAAAGGACTCAGGTTAGCTACCTCTGCTAGATCTCCATGACAAATCACTGAATTGAAGGTCGTCCAGTTAGGCACTGAGGGTTATGATGGGAAGGTTCCATTTTCAAATAAGGGTGTTGTCAAAACACACACACACACACCAAGAAACCACATTTTTAACTACAGTACTAAACAAATCTGATCCATTGCTTGGTTTGTTGTTTTATTGGGTTCCTACCCTATCTGTGTCAACAAAATGAAAGCCAGTCCAGATTATTACAAAGAAGAAAAACCAGTCATTTCCTCAGCAATGGTAGACTATTTTTCAGGCAGCTAATGTTCCTCTTAGTAGGACAGATGATAAAATCTGAATATGGTTATGATTTTAAGATTTTTTTATTCCATCTGCCTGTTTCCAGTGTTTATTGTGAGAGCCTTGTCGAGGCGCAGGAGCTTGAGCAGTCTAATTAGGCAGTGTTGCCCATCTCTTGTCAATAATGTTATGTTCGGACTAAAACTCACCAAAAGCATCCTCTGTTGGATCCCTTGGGCAAGGTGAAAGCGGAGGGCACACGTACAGAATGTCGTCACAGAGATATCTACCAGTACACAGGCTCCTCGCTAAATAATGACTCTAAGGTATAACTTGTAAGCCACCCTGGATGGTGTTTGCACCAAAAGAGCAGCGTGCAGTGCTCCTATTCTTCATCAGAGTATTCTTTTGCTATTAATATACTGTACAGCAAGTTTGAGACACTGGCAGACCATGGGTCAGATTTGATGTGCATAGGGACCATTTTGGTGGGAAGGTAAACAGCCTTCTGTGTGCTCCTGTGTCTAGTCATGTCTGCCACCTGACCACGGAAACATCTGCAAAAGCAGACAGCGTCTGGCTCTTCAGCTATGAAACAGAGATGAGCAGTGAACCCTAGAGTTGGATACAACTCAAGCAAGGGTGACCTTTACCTTTAATTTGTCCTCTGCTCTGCCTCTCCTCCTCTACCCTGTTGCCCCTGCCTGGCAACTTTCAAAACTTGGCCTATACTTTTTCAACAGGGAAGGGATGGTATGCTCTACAAAGAGATATAATTTCAAATCATGTCAAGCTTCTTCAAACTACATGTTCTTATAGAGGGAGTGCACTCCATGGCATTGACCCCTTCCTGTCTCCAACCCCACTTACTACCAGTTACAGACCCCCACTCACCATCAGAGAAATTGAGTCCTCGATGGAAAGAATGGTTAAACTTCCTAGCAACCACTAGCAAATCCTATTGTCCAATATAGCTATAGCTTGGGGAAATTACTTGTTTGGACCACAGTTCTGAAAAACAGTCCACGTGGCCACCCATAATAAGTAGCTTTTCTAAGCTCGAACTACTTTGTTCCTATTCCTTTCAATGGGGCTTATGAAGAGGTTCTAAAGACTCATAAGCTGCTGGGAGCTAAAATAACATTACTGCTTTGTTGTTCAGTCGCACAGTCGATTCCGACCCTTTGAGTCCCCATGGACCATTGCCCTCCAAGCACCCCTGTCCACCATCATCCTCAGCCCGCCCAGCTCTGTGCCCATTGCATCTACAATACCATCTAGCCATCTCATTTTTGGCCACCCCCTTTTTCTTCATGTGTAAAATCCACTTCTACAAAACTAAATTTATAATGTTTTCCACAGAAGTATATTTCGATTGGCATATATTGCAAGGACTGCAGCACACACCAGGATCACAAGAACAGCATCTGAACTTTTTAAGGACTGAACTGATTCTGGGATAAGTTACAGCAATTTAGATATTTCCTGTAAATTTCAGATTAAAATGAGGAATGGATTCACAACTGTTCATTAATCCAGACCCATCCCCAGTTGCCCTAGATGTATTATGTTGTCTTTCATGTTTATGTGTGGCGCAGTGGTTAAACTGCTGTCCTGCATCTAAAAGGTAGTGAGTTCAATCCTGGCCAGGACTCAGAGTTGACTTAGCCTTTCATCCTTTTGAGATAAAATGAGTACCCAGCATATTGGGGCAAAATGCTAATTAACTTGTGATCCACCCAGGGAGTGCACTAAGTGCTATGGGGCGGTATAGAAGTGTGATTGCTTTGCTTTGCTTTGAGAGGCATCTCATAAAGATTGAGCCCTAAAAGATAGGATAAAAATACCCCTCCATAATTTTAAAAAAATCTAATACTTCATGAAAGGAAATATGACTCTACCTCTTTCTTGACTGCTGGCTGAGCATCATATTCATTTGAAATGTTGATATCCAACAGCAATAAAACACCCAGTTTGTTTTCATTACACACTTAGTTTGTAGATGCTACATTTCAGCCCTCCTTTTGTTTTGCCTTAGTGAGGTCGGCTGCTCTGATTACTTTTAATTGGGAGACCCAGGATACAAACCCGAAAGACAATCACTTAGTTAGTTTAGAAGATAAGCCTGCAAATGAGCAATTAAAATAATCAAGACTCCAGCAATAATTTAGAACCAAGTGACTGCCCCACTGGAAATATTTTTAAAGGTTTCTGCACTTTTAGCAAAGTGAGCACTTGGGAAAACTTTCCACCGCTCCTTTTAGCTCATGACCACAGGGGAAAATATAGACGATAATGCTAATGGATTAATTGTGGAGACATTAAGCCCTTCAGCAACCTTATCATCATCTATACATTTATAATTACATTTTCAGCATCCTTTAAAAGGCAAACTTGTGTTGGTTTTATGCCAGAAAGCAGCTAATGAATGAGCAGATCTTGGGAAAGCAACTTTTTTAAAAATACAACATTCTCTATCCAGCTTAGCCTATGCTGATCTTGTACCAGGCACAGGTTGATATGGGCTGTTGTAGCCCTTCATTCCATCAGACCTCAAACCATTTAGAGCTATAAAGACTATAAAGTCCAATAGTAATTGAAGCTGAGCCTGAAAGCATCCTAGAAGCTGGGGCAGCTGTCACAACATCGGTGTCATAGGAACCAAGCCCCTGAACTGCTGCGGATTTAACCAGGGGTGCCCAAACTTTCCAGGCCATGGGCCAATCACATGGTTCAGGAGGGCAGTTACTATGGCCCATGAGCTGGATTTGGCACCCAATGTAGTACAGGCACATTTTACTTCCTGGGCCAGATAAACTGGCATTGGGGAACAGATCCGGCCTGTGGGCCATAGAGCCACCCCCCCACCCCCCCGATTTAACTAGTTGAGGTTTCTGAACCATCTTTAAAGGCAGTTATGTACCTCTCACATTATAATCACCCAGCCTGGATAACACCTGATAACTAACACACATTTCACCTATTCCATACCTGGTGATTTTTGGCATGGTTGCTTGTTCCTCCTCCTCCTCCCATATCCAAATCCAAATATTGGTGATCAGCCATGAACACTGTCCTGAGAATATAATGCAGTGCCCTTTCATCTGTTTTCCGCATCGCAGAATGTCACCCGTACCACTGATCCAGTTCCATAAGTCACTTTCTGGTCCTGAGTCCTTTTGGCACACAAAGTCCTCATCAGCCCCAGGCCAGTATTGATGAAGCTGTTGCCCTACATCAAGATGGATTCAAGTGGGATTTAATCCATTTGAGGACCATCACCCTTCCCTGTGGTCGTTAGTCCTCAGAGTTGTCAGGTTAGTTAACCACTGCCTGACACTCAGCATTGAATCGCTGGCAGTATGGTCTACTCTTTTACTGTAGTGGTTCTCTACCCCACAAAAACTAGTCAGTTCCATTTTGCATTGACTTTCCTAGGCTATGTAGCCCTCTTCTTCAGAAGCATTTCAAACGCATCCAAAGAAGTGAGCGGTAAGTCAGGAAAGCTTAGGCCAAGTTTTAGATGTCACGGGACTGAGCGACAGTTGAGTTCAGCCAGACTCGATTTCAGTTAAGGGGTCTCTAGGACTCCAACGTTACAAGGCAATGCTCTCAGATGGGCTGCTGAGAATAACTCAGTGGTGGGTATCAGCAGGTTTGCACCAGTTTGCCAGAACCAGTAGCAGAAATTCTGGCTGGCCCTGCCCATCCAAGTTTTGAAACAAAAATGTGGTGTTGGAGGAGAGTTTTGAGATTCCCCTGGACAGCAAGGAGAACAAATAGGTCAATCTTAGAAGAAATCAAACCTGACTGCTCCTTCAAAGGTCAAATAGTAAATATGAAGCTAAAGTACTTTGGACATCAAATGAGAAGAGAGGATTTGCTTGAGAAAGCCTTGATGCTGGGAAGGGTGGAGGGCAAAAGAAGAAGGGGGCGGCCCAAAATGAGATGGCTAGATGGTATTGTAGACACAATGGGCACAGAGCTGAGCGAGTTGAGGAGGATGGTGGAGGACAGAAGTGCCTGGCGGACAGTGGTCCATGGGGTCGCAAAGGGTCGGAATCGACTGTGTGACTGAACAACCACAACAAAAAGTCCCAATTCTGGTGCAACGCAGAGCTTTCCCCTTGGGCAAGCCCACCATACCGCGCCCACAGTGTGGTAGTAATTTTTTTTTAGCCCACCACTGGAATAACTCCCTTTGAATTCTGTCAGCTTAGATTGTCAGAAAGCTGAGATTCAGGAAGAGCTTTATGGAAAGAACAAACACTCTAGATGAGCCATGATTCCCAATGTGGGGTAAATGTCCCATAGGGAGACAATTTGATTTTTAAGGGGTGCATTCCAAGATTGTTTAGAGACCATGTTAATGGCCTTTTAGGCATCCTTTAGTGAATAGGAGTTCTCTTTTTGAATGATAAGAATTGTATGCCACAGGAGAGGGCATCAGGATTTTAGAGATGCTTAGCTGGGGCATGACCAAAAAATTGTTAGCAAGGTACGCAAGAGCAAAATCAAATTAAAAGATGAAGGTGCTCACTGAACAAGGAACAACTTTAAAGGAGTATATAGCTGAGGAACTCAATCTGCCCTTTGTCACTTGGAGGACTCTGAATAGGCTGAAGGTTGGAGTCCTTAAAACCAAGACCAACATGCTCAAGTGGGGCTGCTGGTGGTTAACAACATGCACTATGAATGGGGAGAGATACAGAATCCAGATCCATGAGTCACTTTCTGGTCCTGAGCCCTTTTGGCACACAAAGTCCTTATTGGCTCCAGGCTAGTATTGATGAAGCTGCTGCCCTCCATCAAGATGGATTCAAGTGGGATTTAATCCACTTGGGGACCATCAGCCTTCCTTGTGGACTTCAGCAGCCAAGCCATTAGTCCTCAAGATTGTCAGGTTAGTTAACCACCACCTGAAACACAGTGCTGAGTCGCTGGCAGTATGGTCTACTCTATTACAGGATAATCTGCCCGGGCTTGCCTAAAACAATAAACAGCTCACTGAGATGCCACTGCTGCCACGTGAATTGTTACTGCAGCTGGGAGAATTCCCAGAACTATGTTTATGGACCTTCAAAGAGATGCAACCTCATTAGAACTGTTGCAGATCAGTTTGTCTTCCTCAAAATGGAGCACTTTTCTGGATTAGGTTTGGGCTTCTTTCTCTTCACCCATTCCAAAGGTTCCTCCAGACTCCCAAAGTGAAGAGTCTCACACTTTCTCTAAAATAAGCTGGTGAAAATGAAAGGAGGAGTTAGTGCTTTCCTCATTTTAATGAAATCTGAGACCCAGTCTTTGAACTACTTGCTTCTGTGGCCTCATGTAAGTATTAAAAAGCATAGTAAAGGCAGTTTGAAATAATTCCATGGGTAATTCTATTAAAAGCTACTAAGAAACCCCGTTTTTTTAAAAAAAAAACCACGTTTGCACTTGTTTCTAATACCCGTTACTGATGCACATCATCTACCTAGGAGACCAAGGTGGTTTCCAAATCTAGGTCAAAAAATAGACTGGAATGAATTAAAATCATCCTACTGATACACAACCACTTGAAGTTGAGAAACCACCACATGCTCTCATACCTTGCCCATGAATAGAATATGTCACAATGGATAGTAATTAGGGTGATGGTCCCCAAGTGGATTAAATCCCACTTGAATCAATATTGATGGAGGGCAGTAGCTTCATCAATACTAGCCTGAGGCTGATGAGGGCTTTGCGTATCAAAAGGGCTCAGGACCAGAAAGTGACTCGAAAAACTGGATCAGCGGTACGGGAGCGATGCGGGAGCCAAATGGAAGAGCACTGCATTATATTCTCAGGACAATCACCATGTCTTATCACCATGATGATCGCCAATATTCGGATTCGAAAACAGCATAAGAAGAAGATAGTAATTACTGTATCCCAACCATTGGCTAGTAATGGGAAGAAGCATTAACCAATTGCATAGCCCAAAATCCCAACCCAGCCAGTCATATTTCAATAGGCCGGATGGGCATAGATGAAAGCACAAGGGATGGGTCTTGAATCTCCAGGTTTCTATACATCCTTTGGCTACACAAACTGAAAAGTATCTGTAAAACAACTAGACTTGTCACCCTGCACCTATGTATCTGCTGCAATGTAAAATATTACTTTATACTATAGCATGGGTTCCCAACCTATGGCCCATGGGCCAGCCCCAGCCCATGAGACCATTCCATTCAGCCCATCGCTACCTCCACCACACCTAGAAGTGGAAGTGGGTGGGTTTACATCAGCTGTAAAACATACCTGCACATGTGCAAATGCACCCACAGCTGTCATAAATGAGGATGTGGGCGCATTTACAACAGCTGCAATTGCGCCCACTTCTGGGGGGCGTGGTCTGGCCTGCTCAGCTGCCCGGGGTGTGGTCAGGCTCACAGCATAAAAAGGTTGGCCACCCCTGTAGTATGCCATACATTGTGGAGAACTAATGTGTTGTAGTGGTTAGAGAGTGGAAAAATCCAAATTCTAGACCCCACTGAGTCATCAAATACACTGGGGAGACTTGACTAGTTGTTTTCCTTCATGCTAACCTACGTCATAAGGTTGCCATGAAGATAGGAAGGGGGAAGGGAACCACGTGTGCTGTTTTGAGCTCACTGGGGGAAAGGGTAGCATATAAATGTAACTATGAAAAACTAAACAACTTGGTCAATGGTAAGGGATGGTGGGAAGTGTAGTTTGAAACTTCTGGAAGACCAATGTTCTCCAACTGTGGAATACCCATTATGCATGTTGCTGAACTAAGTTCTTAGTGCAGTGGTGGGCAATTTAGGGATTAAAATAATTAAAGCCATGGCTCCCAACATGAAGCACACTCACACCCCACAGGGGAGGGGCAATTTGATTTTAAGGGGGGCAAATTGACAAAGAGTTAGACCAAGTTAACAGCCTTTTAGGCTTCCTCCACGTGAATAGGCATTCACTTTTTGAATAATAAGAATTATATGACACGGGTGGGGGGGGGGTCGTCAGGATATTAGAGATGCTTAGGTGGGGCATGGCCAGAAAAAGGTTGAGAGCCACTGAATTAGAGGAATAAATACACATTCTGATAGCAAAGTGAGCAGTATGCAAAGTGAAATAAGTCATGAGCCACAACACTTTTCACATAAAAGGTATAGACACAACAGCAGGCCCTGGATCTTTAAAAGAGCAACTCCATGCATCACACTCTGTCTCCCCAGGGAAGGAGAAGTTGGCAGCAGCAGCCGCCATCTAACAGCTTGTCTTGGATCTAACTCGGCCTTCGCATCTTCTGGGAAAAATTAACTGTGCAGACAGCCTGGGATGAAGACTAAGCGAAGCATATTGTACCACTTTCTGCTTTGGTTTAATGCAGGGGTGCCCAAACTTTTCGGGCCATGGGCCGGTCATGTGGTTCAGCGGGCCATGTGGTTCCTCCCACCAGAAGCAGAAGTAAAACGTGCCTTGCAATCTGTTTAGCAACAGGATGAGAGATTTTAAGCTGGCATTTTCTCTGCATAAACCAGAAGTGCCCAAGCTATGCCCCATGGGCCAGATCCGTCCCAGACACCAATTCATCCGGCCTGCACTACCCTCATCGCTCCCAGAAGCGAGGAGTATGGGCGTGTTTTACTTCGGCTTCTGGGAGCAATGAGGGTGGCGCAAGCTGGATGAATTGGCATCAGGGTCCAGATCTGGCCCACAGGCAGTAGTTTGGGCCCCCTTGGTTTAATGCAAGCTATTGGGTTCAGTTCTGAAAAAGAAACCCCTTCCCCAACTACTCTGTCAATTCACATGCTGGTGGCACTTTTAAAACAAAGACAAAAGACCACTGTCTCCCAGTTTTGGCACAGTAGCTCAGGAAATCAAATGCAAATACTATCAATGGGCTTTGTTTAAAAGATCTGGAAGAGATCAATGTGTTTTTGTTGTTAAACGCCTAAGGCAGTTTACACTTTTGTGGCAACAACTCTTTGCCCATGAGTTCCTCCTAGTAATCCTGCCACCACTCATATTAAAGTTTAGGCCTTGCTGTAAAATAGGTGATAGATCCACCCATCCAAGAAGTGCTGCCTATGGTACTTATTTATACAAGTGCTGAAATCCAGTAGTAAATTGCAACTAGCATAGCCCCACTGGATCACTGGAATGCATGTAGATGTTGAGTAGCCAAATCCCTGCTTACTCAAAGAAACCACTCTAGTTGAGACCCACTGCTATACTTCAGCCCAAGTGAATGTAACAGAGTAATGTAGAGAGGGGACAAAATGTTAGAATTATATTAAGTGCTACTTGGATTCAAATTCACTCAGACTGGGGTCTATTTCCCAACTATTTATTTATTTATTTATTTATTTATTTATTTAGATTTATTATCCCGCCCCAATCAGGCGAACCTGACTCTAGGCGGCTTACAGAAAATTCATAAATTAAAACCTTGAGGTTCGAAATTACTTTAAAAAATCAATTAAAAAAGAATTAAACCATGAATTTACAAAGATCTAAAAGATTTAAAATGTTTAAAAAGAATTAAAAAATAAATGTTTAAAAAGAATTAGGCTGTCCCATCAGATCAGCCACCCAACATGGGACCCCATATTCCTGGAGCCCCACACCTGCCCTGCCAGCCAGGTTTTTAGGCCCTTCCGAATCTTTTGAGGCTATCATTATAAAGTACTGTCTAAGCCACCTAATCATTTGCACATAGGGAATGCCTTATGTTGTCCATAAACATATTTTCCCAAGAAAATCCAGCTCTAAATATCAGCTAAACATCAAAGTCCACTAATCTTGTTCGGGGTTACTTGGGGCTGCGGTGGCTAAGTGGTTAAGAAGCCCACCTTGTTACCTGGACAGCTGGCAAGTTGGTAGTTCGAGACCTGGGTACTGCATGAGTCTGAGCGCCCATCTCTGTCCCAGCTTCTACCAATTTAGCAGTTCGAAAGCAAGACATTGCAAGTAGATAAATAGAGACTACTTTGGTGGGAAAAGAGCTTGGGCACATGAAAGGAGCCTCATTCAGGCATCCCCTGAGCAGAGTTTTTCCAGCAAAAATCCTTTCAAACCAGAGTAATTTCTGACACAAAATTATTATTATTCAGGGAAGTTGCGCTAAATCAAACCCATTACTGGTTCCAACTTTTTGTATGCGATGTGTCTTCAGTTGGAGAACAAATGTGCACAATTACTGTGGAAAAAATGCAAAAGCTTGTCACGGGCTGAAATTCCAATCAGATTTTACCACAGCTCTTATCAATTATTTTACACATTTGTGTAAGCACACGCACACGTTTCCTGGCAGAAAATCCTATTTTTGCAAACTGTAATGAGCAGGAGTGGCCACAAGATGGCGATCACCGGCTTTAGGTGCATCTATGTCATCAGACCTGCATGTTGACTGAAGAGAAGCTAATACTGTACTATATTGAGCAAACTTTGCCAAAACTGAGAAAGAATCAAGAGCTTTATAAAATGTTGCCTTTTTGAAGCACAGCTGTCAAAATCCTACAGCCAGCATGGCCACACTAGATACTGGATGTTATACTCCAAAAAAGGAATGTTTCTGAGCTAGTCTGAGCCGAATCATGGTAAAAGTTTGTTAAACGTAGCACCAAAACTCTCCTTCATAAAACCCACCCAATGCTAATAACAGTTTTTAACTAACATGAACATTTGACTGAAAACACACTTAGGAACTGGTTTCACCTCATGATATGAAAAGAATTAGAAACAAAAAGCTACCTCATGAACACTTTTCACTTTTAAGACAAGCAATTCCTCACCCATGACCTAAGTTTAAGTTTCAATCAGGTCTGTTGCATATGAAATTCTGCCACACCAGTCATGGGATGTAACAGGTTCTCACCAGTTCTCCAGAACTGGTAGTAACTTTCCCCAGTGTCCTGGAGAACCGGTAGCAGCTTTTTGGGGGAACCACCTTCGGGGCTTACTTTTTCATTGGTTCCCCCACTGCACATGCATGCCAAGCACTTGGTGTGCATGCACGCCTACAGTGCTTGGCACGTATACACGGCCTCCTTGCTGTCCTCCCAAGCGGGGAGGAAGAAGAGACGCTGCCAGCCTGAAGCTCCCTATAGCCTGCTCCCCAGGGGAAGTGACTCACCTTTGGATGTGGTGTGTCTGTGTGTATTTTAATGTGCATTTAATACCTTTACTTATATTGATGTATAGTGGTATAGTAGTACTGTGTGTGTGTGTGTGTGTGTGTGTGTGTGTGCAGGCTTATTTCTATTTTATTCTATTTTTTTCTTTGGCCCCGCCCAGATCATGATGTCATGATGTTAGCTCCACCCATACTGTGATGACATCACGGTGGGGTAGTAAAAATTTTGACATCCCACCACTCTGTTCACAAATGTCTTTATTTTTTTGAAAAAAATGAAAGTTTTATTTTACATGTTACCTATTCAAATGTTTGCATATGTAAGGTAAAAGTCACCCTTGCTCAAAAGCCAGTCGTATCCAACTCTAGGGTTCAGTCCTCATCTGTTTATAGCCCAAAAGCCAGTGCTGCCTGCATTTGCAGACCTTTCCATGGACATGTGGCAGGCATGACTAGACACCAGAGTGCATGGAACACTGTTCCCTCTCCACCGATGTGGTCCTTATTTATCTACTTGCAGTTTCTTGCTTTGGAACTGTTAGGTTGGCAGGAACTGGGACAGAGATGGGAGCAAAATCCGTTGTGCAGTACTTGGGTATCAAAATCCAACCTTCCAGTCTTCAAGTTCAGCATCTTAACCACTAAGCCACCACAGTCCCTGTTGTATATGCAGAAGTTTATAAAATTCTGCCCAAATGTAAAAATACTCTAGACTGAAGCAGCTTTTCAGTGTTTTTAACTATAAATTCTCCAACTGTGAAAAAAACCCGTATATGCTGGGGTATAAGACGACTTTTTACCCCTGAAAAACATGCCTCCAAGTGGGGGGGGGGGGCGTCTTGTACGCCGGGTGCACTTCAGTTGAATAAAATACAGTAATACCTCGGATAACATTTACCTCGCATAACGTTTACCTCGCATAACGTTAAGCAATTTGGGAAGGAGAATTGCATCGAATAATGTTAAGGTCCTATGGGATGGATCAGATAACAACTTTTAATATCAGATGACGAACAGGAGTTTGAAGGCTTTTAAAGAGAAACCGTCACCCCAGCAAACTTGCTAGGGACTTGCCTGGCACTTGCTCTCTTCCTCTATTTGTTATCTTCCTTCTGTCATTGACAGTTCCAGTTTGGTTAACAGATTAGAAAACAAACAGCATGGCAGCTCCCATAGGTTTATTGTTCCATTCAGCTTTAGTGAGTTGTCTTTGGTGAATTACGTTTAATAAACTTGCACTGTTTTATGTTTACTGTACATGTTTGATAACATACAGCCTTGTGACAGTTTTTCTGCATGTCATAAGCATTTGAATATAAATTAACATGTTGAAATCAAATCTGATGTTCTTTCACGTTTTATTTGGTGTGTGGAAGGTGTGCGGAAGAGGGGGTAGTCTTATACAGCGAGAATATACCAAACTCTATATTTTGAGTGGAAATGTTGAGGGGGGTCGTCTTATACGCCCAGTCGTCTTGTACCCCGGCATATACGGTAGGTGTGGTATATGAATGTATTAGCATAAACTGCTCTCTTTGGCAAGTTCCCTGAGGCTGGTCAATTATCAGGTCATTGAGAAAAATACTGGGATTTGTCAAAGCAGCATGACAGTCTGCTGAAGCAGGGATATGGTGTAGGGATATGAATCTTGCAGCTTCTCTTTCCAAGATTTATCTACATGAAATCCCCCTTCCAAAACACATTTGCAGGAAGTGTGGGATTCCTATACTGTACTTAGTATTCATAGGGGAGAGGGAACAAATCGACACAGAATGATTTACCATGCCTGCTGAGACCAAATGAACTATTACAGTTACGGCCCATAATTATTGAAATTTCTGAGCATTTTGGTGTCTTCCTGCAAGTGATTCCCCACGTGCAGAAAGGCCATTACAAAAACAAGCAACACTGAGTTGAACTTGGTAAATTTCTAAAAGATAATGCAGAAACAAAAGAAGGGGAAGGCGACAAAACATATTTTGACACAAAGTTGAGAAATCTCTCTGGCTTGGAAAACCTCAACAGGGAATCTTGGTATAGTAAGAGCTGAAAAACAACCAAGAATTAAAAAAATTATTCAGTATGCATCACATCACTAAGGGTGAGGCTACATCGGCAAGTCATATGAGTAAATTATGGTTTAGTGTCACATGAATAATTCTCTATTATCAAAAATTTAATAGCTTGCTGTTAAAAATCCAGATAAGTTATGCTTAGTCTTAACTTTGATCTACTAAAACGTGCCAACTTCAAAACCTGGTTTATGAAGTTTTTTTGTTTCAATAAAGCAAGGTTAGGGCTCAGACATAAACCACAATTAACAGAAAGCAGGAGTAAGTTTCTTATCTCTTTACTGTTACACCACAAATGAGCAGAAATGGTCGATTTGTCTACATGTGACTAAAGCGGGGGAGCTTGAGTGGTCTAACTAGGCAGTGTTGCCCATCTCATGTCAATAATGTTATACCGGGACTAAAACTCACCAAAGCATCCTGTCGGAACCCTTGGGCAAGGTGAAAATGGAGGACACACGTCATGGTCCGCCTAACCAGCGGGTGACATGATATTCTAATGGCTTAAAAAAACGCATGCAAATGGACTTGATTTCTCAAGTCCATTTGTATGTGTGGGATGTCATTGCAGAGATATCTAACAATGCGCTGACTCCTCGCTGAATAATGACTCCAAGGTATCCAAGGTATTTTTTTTTAAAGAGGAAGAAGGGGGAAGCATTTTAAAGTCAAGGATTTCAGAATTTGATTGATCGATTGATTTGATTTGTATGCCGCCCACTCAGCATACGCCGTCTCAGGGAGGCTCACAAAAATCACAACATATCAAACATTACAGTTCAATAAAATAAAATATAACAATACAATAAAATGTAACAATGCAATAAAAATAACAATGCAATAAAATATAACAATACAATAAAAGGTAACAGTGCAATAAAACGTAAAAGACCAACACATACATTGACAACTGTGGCAAAGGGACCATCATCTCCTGAATCAGCAACCAGCCCTCCCCAGCTGTTCCTCCTTCTTCAGGCCAGGTGGGTAAGGGGCCTGCGTCTGGCAGCAAGCAGTTTTTAAACAGGCACTGGCCCTCCCCAGGTGTTCCTCCTTCCTCTGGGTGGGTAACATTTGCATTCTGTATTGAGCATTGATTAAAGTACAGTAATACTTTGGATAACGTTTACCTAAGATAACGCTAAAATCGCATAACATTAAGTAATCTGGGGAGGAGAATTGGATTGAATAACGTTAAGGTCCTATGGGATGGATCGGATAACAACCACTAAAGCCTGTGTAGTTACAATGTATCTCTATGGAGCCTTAACGTTATCCGATCCACCCCATAGGATTTTAACATGGATCGGATAACACTAAAAATCGGATAACACCAAGACTTGTGGAACCAAGTCTTAGCGTTATCCGAGGTATTACTGTACAGTAAAACCCCGACTTACATATGCCTCGAGTTACATAAAGTTCAACTTACATAATGGTTTTTGCACTAAAACCATGTCCCAATTTACATAAATGTCCTGATTTACATAACACAATTTCCTATGAGTTTGCTTTGAGATACGTAAAAAAAAATGTTTCTCCCATGGGGTTACTTAGATTTACATAAATATCATTTTCCTATGGGTTTGCTTCGAGTTAAGTAAAATATTCATTTTTCCTATGGGTTTGCTTCGAGTTATGTAAAATTCATTTTTCCTATGGATTTGCTTCAAGTTAAGTAAAAAACTGATTTACACAAAAGGCTATGGAACATACTTTTTACGTAAGTTTTACTGTACAGTAAGGTTTTACTGTACCCTATTTCAGTTTCTGAAAACAGGATTTTAGTTTCTCTTTGTCTAGCAGCAGTTGGCTAGAACTCCGTTATAGTAGGCTCTTGTTAGCAGCTACACTCCAATTAAAGGAGCTGTGTAATTGGGTGAGGAAATGCTAGATGGTCATAAGAGGAATTCTGATTAAAGGGGGAGGCACTTGCTCAAAGGCTGCTTGCTGTACAAAATCATTTGGTTTTTATGTCTTCTTCCAGAGACACTTTTTGTTTTCATGGTTATCAGACCTCTGGCAGAGTCATTGTGTTTGATAAAAGAGGATAGGTTTTGATCAATGCCTTCAAAGTCAAGGCTTTCAAGTTATAAAATCAAACAAAGAAAAAGACTAGGAAAAACTTAGCAGCATGGTAGTAGAGTGTTGGCATATCATGGGAAATAAGAAATGTTTAATATAGTTAGCAGTTATATTTATATGTAAAGATTATAATATTATTCTGGAGCTGGTTAAAGAAACCTAAACATAATTCTAATATACTGTATATATATAGATAAGCTATGACGATGTATACATCTGCTACTGAGGATTCTGATTGAATCAGGGTTGGTTTTCAGTTTTAGAATTAATTCAATATGAAACAGAGAAGGAGCAAAGATCTGGCAAATCATATTGTCTGTAAAGGTTAGGATCAAAGAGGATAATTTTATTGACTGAGTTAGCCCTCTTTACCCATCCTTCAGCCCTTACATTCACCCCCCAAACTGTTCTACCCATCCCTAGAACTGGCACAAAAAACAGATTTACTAGAAACTGCCTGTACACTTAGAAATTACCTTATCAGTTCTTAGGTCCTTGGTAAGGTCTTGAACTGTTAACTTTATACCAGTCTTCAACTGTGAATCTAATGGTAGATTTTTACTTTATAATTATAATAATTGCAAGCCCTCAAGACATTTTTTTAAATTTATGACAGTGTCCTCCAGGGTCTTCCAGGGTCTTCTAGGTGCACAGTATTCAGAAATAGTTTACTATATACAGTGGTAGATATAGCTTTCTTGTTACACTAACCTGGGAATTGCTCCCTTTATACTCAAAGGAGACATTCTGCAGGAAAAGGATTATTATAAAAACCACATGGCTTTCTTTGTGTTTGGTTCTATACAAAATACTTTGGTTCAAGCCCACCAATAGAATCCTAGGATCTCTAATCTGGCTTGAGTGCTGACAATTCTCACTATAATAATAATAATAATAATAATAATAATAATAATAATAATAATAATAATAATAATAATAATAATAATAATAATAATAATACCATTATTATTATTATTATTATTATTATTATTATTATTATTATTATTATTATTATTATTATTATTATTATTATTATTATTATTATTATTATTATTATTATTATTATTATTATTATTATTATTATTATAGTGAGAATTGTCAGCACTCAAGCCAGATTAGAGATCCTAGGATTCTGTTGGTGGGCTTGAACCTGCCAAAGCAACTCAGAGCGGCTTACAATGTTACAATATCAAATATGAAAGCAACAACATATAAATATAACAAATATGATACGGTCAATATAGTCAGTAAATCTTTTATAAAAAACAAGGGCACAATACAATCAGAAAAATGCAATACAATCAAAAGAAATACACTACGGTCAAGAATATACGGTGCAAAACAATCTAGAAAGTCCTTATCCCTAATAAATAACCGGCCAGGGGGAGAGTCCGGGGAAGGTCTTACGGCAGCAGTGGCAGCGGCAGGATCTTTTGTAGCCACCCGCCACTCTGTCCAGCTGGTCCTCGTTCCCCCCCGCCCCAACCGACCAGGGGGCGAGTCCGAGGAAGGTCTTACGGCAGCGGCAGGGTCTTTGTAGCCACCCGCCACTCTGTCCAGCTGTTCCTCATTCCCCCCCCGCCCCAACTGGCCAGGGAGAGAGTCCAGGGAAAGGTCTTACAGCAGCGGCGGCAGCGGCGGCAGGGTCTTTGTAGCCACCCGCCACTCTGTCCAGCTGGTCCTCTTTTCCCCCGCCCCAACCGGCCAGGGGGAGAGTCCGGAGAAGGTCTTATGGCAGCGGTGGTGGCAGCGGCAGGGTCTTTTGTAGCCGCCCGCCACTCTGTCCAGCTGGTCCTCATTCCCCCCCCCCCAACCGGCCAGTTATAATTCAGTTATGAGCTCCCTGAAAATATAACATGACCATTAAATCAATTTGTTCTAGACCTGCCCATTGGGGCCTAGTTCTAGTAAATGTATGCTAAATTAGATTGGAATCCAAAATATACTCACTATTTATTCGGCATTGCAATAGTTGACATTTATTTCTTGAGTGTACTGACAGGTTACTAAAGAAACATTTTCTAAATTTTTCTTCATACCCCTAATTGCATCTTTTACCATTTGAAAATTAATCAGTTGTCATATTCAATGGCAAGTCAGAGAGAGTCTCTCACTATAGCTGTAATGATAAAAGTGGACACCTACATGTAATAGCTAAAGCTTAAACAACAGGGTGGGCAAGGCTAATCCCTCGCTGTTAGCCTTAGCTTTTTGCCTTTAGGTTGGGGGTAGAACACGGGTGCCTGTTCAACCCCCAACCCAAAGGCAAAGGCAGAGAGATTCGCCCTGCCTCCCCTGCTGAAACAACAGGGTGGGCAGGACGAATCCCTTGCTGTTAGCCTTTGCCTTTAGCCAGAGAAACGCAAACCTAACAGCAAGCGATCTCAATGTTGGGGAATTAGAGGAAAACATTAGCATCGCACAACGTTAAGATAACGTTATCTGATTTTAGAGTTATCCGATGCAAATGTTATCTGAGGTACCACGGTATATTATATAGAATCCTACCTTTGGCCATCCTACCCCAGTATTGTTAACAGTGGCTGACAATGTCTGTTCAGGATTTCAGGTAGGATTCTTTTCTAGCCCTATATGAAAAATCAGGGGATTAAACCTGCAGGTTCCTGCCTAGAAAGCAGTTGTGGCAGCAGCGGACGATGACGACAATGACGATTGGCTATTGTGAGCCCTATTCAGTTATTTTTTTAGCCAAGTACACTGATCATGCTTGAAAGAGGACATGCTAGTCCTGTCTTGTCCACTTTCAATTTCATTGTCCTTCTATACATGAAAACCAATGAGTATGAAGAAGAACTTCTGCAGCCCCAGATTCTGCATGTGAGGTGAAACTCAGGGTCCTAAATTGGGTGGATATCCCGAACAGATAATGGTTTTTCAGAGCTCTGGAGGTGCGCACGGGGCCCAGTGGGTGTGGTCATCAGACATTTCTGCTACCAGTATGCCTGATTAGGGGCATACCGTCTGATACCCAACACTGCCTTTGATCCCTCCTTCCAATGATCATGCTTTTCTGATACAGTCAAACCACGCATAAAGAGTGCCTCACTTAAAGAGTAACTTGCTTAAAGAGCAAATTTGTCTCTGAATATTTGCTTCACTTAACAAATAAAAACAAACAAAAACTCGCTTAACAAATAAATCAGGGTTCACAACCCTTCCCCCCTCACCAGAAATCACAATTGTCGCTTATAATGATGTTTCGCTTAAAGAGCAAACTCGCTTAAAGAGCAAACCTGTGGAAAGCATTATGCTCTTTAAGCGAGGTACAACTGTATATAAGGTGGTTTCTTGCAGTGACCTTATTGTATATATGGATTTCATGATTTCCGGACAGCAGACCAGAGTTATGAACAGTTATAAAAAATACTTTGTAACCCAAAGAGAATATTATTTTAATATATAAAGATTCAATAGAACATGTATTTTGAGTTCCATTCTAAATGTACAAACATACATATAGGCCCTAACCCTAACCCTAACCCTACAGAACATGGAATTTGTTTTCTAGGAGATCTTATCAGACCATTTATTATTCCAAGAGATCCATTGGATGAAATGCTGGTTGTCTTCCCCTCCCCCCCTCAAAAGCAGGAGGCCTTTTCTGGCCTATATTCTTCGAAGAGGGAGAGACCTGAAGGGGGGCAAGTTTGGAAGTGAATCCACGTCATTTTACATAAATAAATTAGTTTTAGTTACTGTATCCCCGTGAGCCTTGCTGTGGTAAGATTGGGTTTTGGATTGGTAAGAGATCTGAACGTCAGTCAGCCAAGGGTCCTGCGAAGACTAGGTCTGCCTCTGCCGACCTGGAAAGAGATGGGGCCCTTCTTCACGCATGATGCCCACCCACCCCAAACACAAAACCGTCACTTACCTGTTAGTATAAGTGCCTGGGCAGCACCATGTTGCAAGATGGATATGGTCATCATACCAGTTCTCTAGGATACTATGCCTTAATGTAAATGTAAAACAACTGTAAAGGGTTCTCCAATTGGAACAGCAATTGGAATAGCACAGGTGTAGCTTATTGATGAGGTAACTCCAAGACTGTGCTTAAAAACCCAAGCCAGGCCACCAGGCCTACCAACCGCCAGGCCTTTTTAGGAACTGTGGTAGTACGTCAATACAGGTAAAGGTATTAAATACACATTACAATACACACAGACACACCACATCCAAAGGTGAGTCACTTACCCTGGGGAGTAGGCTATAGGGAGCTTCAGGCTAGCAGCTTCTTTTCCTCCTCCCCACTTGGGAGGAGAGCAAGGAGGCCGTGCAAACGCACCAAGCACTGTAGGCGTGCATGCACACAAACTACTTGGCGCGCATGCTCAGTGGGGGAACCAGTGAAAAGGTAAGCCCTGAAGGTGGTTTCCCCCAAAAGCTGCTACCGGTTCTCCAGGTCTCTGGGGAAAGTTACTACCCGTTCTGGCGAACTGGTGAGAACCTGTCACTGTAAATAGGGGCTACAGTGGCTCAATGGTTAAGAAACTTACCTTGTCAGCTGGAAGACTGACTGTCAAGTCAGCAGTTCAAGACCCGGATACTGCATGACGGATTGAGCGCCTATCTCTGTCCCAGCTCCTGCCTACCTAGCTCCTGCCTACCTAGCATTACTGGGCATGTCTCAACACAGAATGCTGTTTACCTTCCTACCGATGTGGTCCCTATTTATCTACTTGCAATTTCTTGCTTTCAAACTGCTAGGTTGGCAGGAGCTGGGACAGAGACAGGAGCTCACTCCATCATGCAGTACTGAGGAATCAAACTCCAACATTCTAACTGTCGAGTTCAGCGTCTTAACCACTTGAGCCAGGAGGTAGCCACCAATAAAAATAATATTTTTAAAACTGATTTTATTGTCTTTTTTACAAAGATAAATGGCTTTGTCAGGTTGGCTTAGTTTGTAAATGCTGTACTAAGAGCACGTAAGCCCACATGCATACACATTCAAGGGCCTCTCGTTAATTTATTCAAAACAAAACCTTGAGGACCCAAAAGACATCAAAGATCCACCCCCTTTGAAGTAAGATTCCAGAGAAATGTGATTATTGCTTTGGGTTGTTTTTTTAAATGTTCCATTACTGGTGCCTCTAACTCATTTGTATGCTAATTAAACTTTCACTCAAAATAATCTCCCATAATCATTGGCCTCTCCCTCTGCTGTTCCTATTTGCTAGGCTGCTTTCTCTCCTGGACACCTGCTATGACTCAAGTGCTGTAATAAACCACCAAGAGTTCACATCTGCCCAGAAATCCCCAGGGAAAAATCAATGTCCACCCTGTGAGGTAACAGAGGTCAGCTGTTGAAAGTGCAGCTAATTTTGAAATGAGGGCTAATGACAGGGCCGGACAGCCTGCTGGTGAGAAAAACCTAGGTTTTAGAGAAATGAACACAACATCTGGGTTAAGCATGCACAACAAAGTCATCACTTCCTACTCTTGATGTTGATTGAATACAACAAGAGTAGGGGAATAGGGCTAGTAAGCAGGAAAGAAGAGGTGTTATCAATAAGAGGGTTATTGATGAATGTTGGAGGGAAGGAAGGAACCCCTGTCAATTTTATTAACTCAATGGCAACTAATTAGCCAAAGTCAGCCTTCTTGAAGACTTTTTTTTTTTACAATACTCTGAGTTTTCATTCTGAAGAAAAATCTTTTCTGCCTATTTTCTACTAATCCAACCAACAGTACTTTCAGATTCCTCAGGAAGGGAAAACCACATTTGCATTTCTACCATTCCGTAGTGATCTAATAGTATTTTTCAAAATCCTGTTACATAATGTAGTAAATCATACTAGGGTAAGTCCATTGAATCAATGAGATCTGAGTCAATTCCTCTGTAAATTTCATTGATTCAAATGAGTTTATTTTAAGTACAGTATGACTTAATATACTAAAGGAAGTCACAGTTAGAGAAGGCCTATATGAATCAATGGAACGTATAGAAGAATTGACTCATCAATTCCAATTTATTTAATGGCCCTATTATTTTGCAAATTACTATGTTAAGCAACAGGATGTGGGCCAATGACAAGTTACTCTGCTATTCAATTTAACACTGCTATCAGTGGTACAGAAAGAGCCTCCCTGAAGATTGTGGTATTTTTGAACCACAATGGGGTGCTCCCTGACTAATCTTTCTCACCCTGGGTCAGGCAAAAGGAACTACAGAATGAACTCACCAAAAGATGCCTTCATTTCGTTAGTTTCACATCTGACCCAGACACAGAAGAAGATCAGCACTAGAATTCACAGCATAGAAAAAGAACCATTGCTTTTTCTCTGTTAAAATAATTGCTTTTATATCATTTTATATTAAATTGCATTTTATATTATTGTATCTTTAATTGTATTTTACTGTAGCAAAATATTGACTGAAATTTAGTAGTAAGCTACAACTAAAGCAAGCCTAGTGGGGATTTAATGAGTCAACACCAACGTATAATCCAATGATACAGTGGGCCTACTCTGTTTGTGACTTACTACTGGATTTCAACCATTGTGTTTTTTGTCCACTTGTTTTTTAGAAATTTGTGAACAGTCTTTGGTATTACAAGATATGTTTCAACTTGAAACAAAGAATAGCACAGACCTCTCCGCTCCTGATTGTCCACTATACAGAAGATAAGTGAACTGGAAGATAAATCTAATTTTAATGTTGACAACAAAAGAGTGTCCTCTACCTGTACACACAATACTCATTTAGACCCACACTGCAAAGTCTGGTCCTCCCTGACTGTCCAATTTATCCTTTTCATTTTTTCAGATGAAAAGGCTATCCTTTTCCTGCCATTGAAACCAAGCCCTGCCATGTCATGATTCTCTATTGGAAGATTCCTATATAGCAACTTTCATCTAACAAAGCAAATTGAGCAACCATTGGTGGGAGGGGAGTATACTTTTCATCAACTGACAACAGAAATCTGCAAAAGCTTACCAAATAAAAACCTGTTCTTTTTTAAAGGGCCACAAAAGTCCTTACTGCTTTTGTTTCAGCACAATAACATGGCTATTTATTTATTTATTTATTTATTTATTTCCATTATATCCCACTCCTCTAGGAAGAAATCATTCTCACTCAGGGCAGCTAACATCATAAAACCGACAGTAAAACAATCAAGAAGTATTAAAAGTTATTCACAATAAAACTCACAATAAAAGCAGTCACAAAACATTAAAATTTCCAGACTAATAATACATCAAACAAGGGTTCAAAAAGCGCAACCTATTTGAGACAGGGCAGCATCTTTTAATGGCCACTTGAAGACAGGACATTCCCAAAGGCCTTCTCAAAAAGCAGTGTTTTCAGCTGCTGTTGTTTTATGTTTTAATGAGAGCATGGATGGAACCTGGCACAGCTACCCCTTTGAAATACATACAGGTAATAAATGGATTTGCAGGCTTTAGGCTGGTCATCTTAGTGTGGGCTTGAGCCTGTGGTCTGAATGATACCAATAGAGACTATGGATACCAATAGAAATTGCTGAATTTCCACACAGTGTGAATTCAAATGGCAGTAAACAGTTCGACTTAGAGTAGATATATTAAATCAATTGGTAAATAGGCAGTGGTGGGATGTCAAAATTTTTACTACCCCACCATGACGTCATCACAGTGTGGGTGGATCTAACATCATGACATCATGATGTCATGGGCGGGGCCAAAGGAAAAAAAATACAAAAATACAAAAAAAAGCATACACACACACCCGCAATACAAACCCATAAATAAATAAATTAATTAATTAAATAAATAAATAATACATTAAAATACAGCCACTCACCCACCCCAAACACAAATCAACCAGAGCTTTTAAACCAGAGCTTAAAGCTTATTCTGGCTAATCTTTCTCACACTAGGTCAGATGGAAGGAACTACAGAATGAACTCACCACAAGATGGCTTCATTTTGGCACTTTTCAACTTTTCAACAGTTAAAGAAGTTAGGTACCAAGTCTTTGCCTAACTAGTCTCTAGGATAATATGCCTTAATGTAAATTATTATTATTATTATTATTATTATTATTATTATTATTATTATTATTATTATTATTATTATTATTATTATTATTATGTAAAACAGCTGTACCTCCTTAAGGGTTCTCCAATTGGAAAAGCAATTGGAACAGCACAGGTGTAGCTTATTGATGAGGTAACTCCAAGACTTTGCTTAAAAACCCCAAGCCAGGCCACCAGGCCTTTTTAGAAACTGTGGTAGTACGTCAATACAGTAATACCTCAGATAACGCTAAGACTTGGTTCCACAAGTCTTGGTGTTATCCAATTTTTAGTGTTATCCGATCCATGTTAAAATCCTATGGGATAACGTTAAAGCTCCATAGAGATACATTGTAACCGCACAGGCTTTAGCGGTTGTTATCCGATACATCCCATAGGACCTTAACGCTATTCGATCCAATTCTCCTCCCCAGATTACTTAACGTTATGCGATTTTAGCGTTATCCGAGGTAAACGTTATCCGAGGTATTACTGTATAGGTAAAGGTATTAAATACACATTAAAATACACACAGACACACCACATCCAAAGGTGAGTCACTTACCCTGGGGAATAGGCTATAGGGAGCTTCAGGCTAGCAGCTTCTCTTCCTCCTCCCCACTTGGGAGGAGAGCAAGGAGGCCATGCATACGCACCAAGCACTGTAGGCGTGCATGCACACAAATTGCTTGGCGCGCATGCTCAGTGGGGGAACCAGTGAAAAGGTAAGCCCTGAAGGTGGTTCCCCCCCAAAAGCTGCTACCGGTTCTCCAGGTCTCTGGGGAAAGTTACTACCGGATCTGGCGTACTGGTGAGAACCTGTCACTGTAAATAGGGGCTGCAGTGGCTCAATGGTTAAGAAACTTGCCTTGTCAGCTGGAAGACTGTCAAGTCAGCAGTTCAAGACCCGGATACTGCATGACGGATTGAGCGCCTATCTCTGTCCCAACTTCTGCCTACCTAGCAGTTCAAAAGCAAGAAATTGCAATTAGATAAATAGGGACCCCTTTGGTGGGAAAAGATCTTGGGGACATGAAAGGAGCCTCATTCGGGCATCCCCTGAGCGGAGTTCCTCCAGCAAAAATCATTTCAACCTAGAATAATTTCTGACATGAAATTATTATTAATTGGTAAATGATGAATTTATATTTTTGCAAATCTCATTGACTCAATAAAGCTATTCTAGGCAGAAAGTGAGGAGGACCTAAAGAAGCTCCTGTTTAGGTTGAAAGAAGAAAGTGAAAAAGCTGGCTTGAGACTCAATATCAAGAAAACCAAGATAATGGCAACAGGCCCTATCAGTCCCTGGAAAATAGATGGGGAAGAAGTAGAAGCCGTGACAGATTTTACTTTCCTAGCATCAAAACTCACTGCAGATGGTGATTGCAACCATGAAATAAAAAGGCGACTGATTCTTGGGAGGCAAGCGATGAGAAACCTAGGGAGCATAGTGAAAAGTAGAGACATCACATTGCAAACAAAGATTCGCATAGTCAAAGCAGTGGTATTCCCTGTGGCAATGTATGGTTGTGAGAGATGGACCATTAGGAAAGCTGAGCGCAGAAGAATAGATGCCTTTGAGATGTGGTGTTGGAGAAGGGTTTTGAGAGTCCCCTGGACAGCGAGGAGAACAAATAGGTCAATCTTAGAAGAAATCAACCCTGACTGCTCCTTAGAAGGTCAAATAATAAAAATGAAGCTAAAGTACTTTGGACATCAGATGAGAAGAGACGATACACTTGAGAAAGCCTTGATGCTTGGAAAGGTCGAGGGCAAAAGAAGAAGGGGATAGCCCAAGATGAGATGGCTAGATGGTATTGTGGAAACAATGGGCACAGAGCTGAGCGAGTTGAGGGGGATTGTGGAGTACAGGAGTGCCTGGTGGACAGTGGTCCATGGGGTCGCAGAGGGTCGGAATCGACTGTGCGACTGAACAACAAAAAAGTTGGGAATATCAAGTGATTTCAGATCTTTGTTGTCAGCAAATTAGCTGCATTTAACTTATGATCACACTTCATTTCAATTCTTTAAAAAATCAACCTGATGTATGTAAAGAAAACTTGTATTGCTTTTCTAATTTCCCGTTGCCATTCACTAACACTTTCAAGGCATGGCCTCTCAGTTCTCTGTTCTTTGTATTTTCACAGTCATATTGGTTCAGAATCAATATGTTGCTTTGTCACTTCTCCAAAATCTATTTACATTCCTTTCATTTACTTTCATCTCACTCCAGAGGTTCTTGGGGAAAGTGTCAGGCAAATATGTTTTATGTCATACTGTTTAGTCCTTCTTAAATGTGACATTTCAGTTTCACACTGTGAGGAGAACATATTAGATAAACTCATGGGCTGTAACAAACTTTGAAAGGTGCATGAGATCAGATGAAATTTTCAGGAAAAGGTTTGATTGAATTCATGTAGCAGAACATTGTAAATAATATTCTGCCTATCAAATAAATACAAGAAACCAATCTCAGTAGCATTGACCAGTGAGTATGTTCAACTCATTATGGGTTGTGAATTCTCCAATTCTATTCATCCCAACTCAGGAATCAGTTCTATTGAAGTAAGTTATGAATAAACATATGTAATATTCAGACCAGAAATTTAAAATTTTATCTTTTTTATCCTAATGTCTAAATTTCCTCACCTTCATAGCCAGTAGCCATGATCAATGAGGTGTTCTGGGAGCTGCTGTTAAAAAAAACAACTTTTTCAAGCTATGGATTGGTGTGTGCCATTGAGATCTAGCTATCATCATCAGATGTGAAGACAAGATTTTAAAAAATAGATAGATAGATAGATAGATAGATAGATAGATAGATAGATAGATAGATAGATAGATAGATAGATAGATAGATAGGTCAGTACATAAATGTCCTTAGATAATAATGATCCAATTTTAGGACATTTCCTGGAGATTAGTCCTCAGCTGGTGGTCATTAGCCCGCAGCTGGTGGTCATCTCCTCCGGCGAGATGGCGAGCCTGGAGGGAAGGCGGGAGCGTCCTCACTCCACTGCCACCGACGAACTTTTATCAGCCACCGGGCTGAGGTGACGAGGCCCAGGGGAGGGCGGGAGCATTGCCTCACCACCCGCAACTGGTGGTCATCTCCTCCGGCGAGATGGCGAGCCTGGAGGGAAGGCGGGAGCATCCTCACTCCACCGCCGCTGCCGAACTTTTATCAGCCACCGGGCCGAGGCGACGAGGCCCGGGGGAGGGGGGGAGCATTGCCTCACCACCCGCAACTGGTGGTCATCTCCGGCGCAGCTGGTGGTCATCTCCTCATTCATTCATTCATTCATTCATCCATATTTCCTGCTTGAGCTGGGTTTTGAAGGATTGGCTGACTGTGTTCCAACTTACTGATCAGGTCTAATCAGCACCATGAGTGTTGTACTGTTGGTAATATTTGATGCTGGCAAACATTTCCTGTCTTCTCTCTTCTTTACCACTCAGTTCTATGATTTACCTACTAAGAAATAGATTGATGGTCTGCTTAAGTAGTTTTAATTGCCTAAAACAACCAATAGCCAGCAGTCACAAGCACAGAACACATAATTAGTCACAATTTCACAGGGAGTCCAATCCTGAAAGGTGTTGAGCACCCCTGCCAGAAGTTAAATTCCTTTGTTTGCTCTTGAATGGCGAGATAAATTAGCCCTTCTTAGGAAGCATCTGGCACCTTACAATATAAGACCCTGAATTAGCATAGATGGCAAATGCTTTCTTGAAACCAAGCAATTATCATCAGCCAAGCGCATTCTTTGTACAATTTCAGGATTAATACTACACCTTAAAACAGCCTTGAAACCCAAAGCATAATTAAGGACTGCCACTTCCCATATTGTCTAAGCAACAGTCCTGCCAATAAAAGCATTGTGACCACTTTGAAACCTAGGAGTCTGGGGAGAAAACCTTGAGGCTCATGTTAGGAAACCACATTCAGACACTAGTCTTGGTCTCTGGACACTCACCATCTTTTCTCAGCATTGTACTCTACCCATCCAAGTTGTGCTAAGGTATCGTTTGTGCACTTATTCAGTGATTGATTTTCTACCCAACTGAACTTAAATAGCCTCTTTTACAAGTACAGTACTGTAATAAATATTTCCCTAAGACTCAAATGGATCAGAAAGAAAGAAAGACAGACAGACAGACAGACAGACTGACTGACTGACTTCTTCTTAATTTATTGTAATAATATCATGCCAGGCATAAAGACTTTGAGAGTTAGGAAATGAAAAACCTTCTTTCTAATCTTTTGTTGCACAGGAGTTTACTCCAAAAACCAAGAGATAATGAAAAATATGGCGTGGCTCAATATATTGCTGCACATTTTCTAAGATCGTTTTAAATAACATTAAAAATTTAAAAACTGCCTTGAAGGTTTTCAGGGTGTACATTATGTATGAAAATGTAGAAGAGTCTCTGCAACTAATATGATGTGACATCCAAGCATAAAATTCAAAGTAGAAATAGTTCTGTTTAGACTTTTTAAGTGTTACAACACAGATCTTAAAACTTTTCTTGTGAAACTGAATGTGCAGCTGCATGCATTTATGTATATTCTAGTATTTACATGGATGTGTAATTTTAGTATGCAGATACTCCCACTTACAGTAACCAAATCCATATTTTAAACTTCAGAAAACAAAACAAAAAGGAACTCACAAAATTCGACTTCAAAATGAGCAGAATCATTCTAAAAAATGAAAATGTATTGGCTTCAAGTTAGGGTAATTCCATCAGATTTTAGATACTACTGTATTAGATTTTTGTTTTTAAATAATAGTTCAACAGAGTTAATTTATTAATAACAGTAAATTCATTGAGTGTAACCATTATCAATTCTGTGCTGAATTATAGCCATAGCTAAGTGAAATCCCTTTGTATATAAACATAAATTTTATTGTAATACAGAGGTAAGTAGATTTATTCTTAAACTAGCAGCAATGTTGTGCTTATATGCCATCCCATATATATCATAGCTGAGTTTTTCTTAATGCAATTAATAACACAAGATAGTAGACAGGTGAAACAGAATTGAGGTGGGAAACTTGCTTTTTGGAGAACAACTCCCAGTGCCTGCACCAGCTGTGTGATTCTGGCAATGGTCTCTGTCTCTGAAACAGAAAAATCATACTCATATGCCTTTTCTTGCAGTGTGGAGTGAATGTACCAGCATTAGCAATTACACTTACAGTATATACCACCCCATAGAGCTTAGTGCACTCTCTTGGCAGTTCACAAGGTAATTAGCATTTTGCCCCGAGCACGTTAGGTGCTCATTTTATTGACCTTGGAAGGATAGGAAGCTGAGTCAACCTTGATCCCCCATCTGGACTGAACTCAAAACATCAGCAGTTTTGGCTGCAGTACAGCAGTTTAATCATTGTGCCACACGATCATTTTACACTCATTCACCCCTTGCTATGTATTTGAAGTGTAATTAATTAATACAAGTTAAGCCAATAGCCATATCATTGTGTTGGTCCAATTTTTGTTGAAGAGAAATATCCAATCATCTGCTTAAACATCTATGAATTATCCACCCAAGGTTTTCATCGAGAAGAAATACAGAAACCAATACTGTCCTTCTAAGTTGCACTATACATGTAGGGCTATGAAGTAGGAGATCATGATGCCCCAAAGTTCAATATGGTGGCCTGTTAGGTTTGATAAGTAGTACCGTACTTCATGACATTAATTACAACATCCTGTATGGTCATTTCTTTTGGCTGTGGTGATTCAGTGGTTAAGAAGCTCACCTTGTTAGCTGGAAGACTGGTGTACTGCATGGAAGTTAGCTGGAAGACCCAGGTACTGCATGATGGATTGAGGGCCTGTCTCTGTCCCAGTTCTTGCGGACATGAAAGGAGCCTCATGTGGGTGTTGCCTGAGTGGAGTTTTTTCTGCAAAAATCCTTTCAACCCAGAATAATTTCTGACATGAAATTATTATTATTATTATTATTATTATTATTATTATTATTATTATTATTATTATTATTATTATTATTATTATTATTATTATTATTATTATTATTATTATTATTATTATTATTTGGCCCATGGAGTATAAGAGACATACCACGTATATCTGAAAAACTCTCACTGGGGAACTACCAAGGTTTTCATGAGAGGGGTTACACAGTCTCCTTTTGCATATTCCTCTGCTGAGTTGGTGCTTCTCTCGTTCGCCTCTCCCTGATGGGAAAAAAATCAATTTTAAAAATGGAAAGCTATATCCAAGTCTACATCTTCATCACTTTGGATACTTAGAGAATACCCACCTCACTGCTTAAATAATAAATTACCATATTTGCTGACACATAAGATGCACTTTTTTCTCCTTAAAATACACTGGAAAAATGGAGTGTCTTTTATAATCTTATGTGTCTACCATATTTCTCAGCATATAAACACACTCCCCCCTCCACATACACCCTAAAATACACAGGGGGAAACGGAGTGCATCTTATAATCTGATGTGTTTTATAAGTCAGCAAATACATTATATGGAAAATTTACTTCTTAGTATTTCCTTATGAATCTTTGAGAATCAACTAACAGTTTGAGATACTCTGCAAATCAGGCAGAGACAGGAAGTATAGGTAATGAGTATTTCCTTTCCACTCCATTTCATATTAGCATCCCAACTTTGGAAGCATGAGAAATCTGATTATAAAGGATGCAGAAGCTGAACTTTGCAATATAAAAAGCCCTCTCGTAGAAGAGGAAGGATGAATCATTTGTAACATTCAAGCCACTCCTGTTATTTTGAGTCCATGATGTGTTGCCTTCTATGAATGTGAGAATCATTAGCAAAATATAGGGATTGTCTGGGACTGAAACTCTTAATTTTTCCCATCTACAATGCTGTACAGTGGTTAAATCACCTGAATCTTAACCATTCTTAGTAAAATGTGACAGTGCATTTCAGCACATATACTTGAGTATTATGCCAATCTATACAAACATATAGATTTTCCAAATACAGTGGTACCTCGCTTTACAAATCTAATGCATTCCTAGGGATGTTTCATATTACAAAAAATTTATACAGAGAAACACAATGCAGAACACACAGTATTAACAGAAGTGGCCACTAGAGGCCACTGTATACCATGTAATTTATAGGGAAACCTACTTCGTATTACGAAAAAAATTGTCAAGCGAGGCATTATTTTCAATGGATTTTCATTTGTAAAGTGAAAATTACATTAAATGAAACATTCGTAAAGTAAGGTACCACTTACGATCTAACTAACACATGACACAAATTTTGAATGAAATATGCTAAACATGTCACACATTAAAATAGTTTTGATACACCATTGTATGGCTTTGAACAGTGTCACCTCTGGCTCTAAAAGACTTAAAATTTGTGAAGAATTCACAACGCGAGAACTGAGAATTTTCTGATGTTGTTAATGCACAATTACAATCACATTTTCATTATATCACTTATAACAATAAAATCATGTACCTGACGGATAATAAATAGTTGGTAAATTGAAGAACATGCCATCAGCTCACGTGTTGCAACACATAAACCCACCACTGTTATATTTTCAACTATCCTTGCTAAAAAAAAAAAAAAGGACAGAGCATTGTTTATAGAAATACAATTGGTCTCTGTAGAGGACAAATGCATTTCCTTTTCTATAGGGAAGGGGGAATACTGTTCCCTTAGCAATTAGATCTTCTGTTATTTAACTATGAGCAGATGGTGGCAACACGTAAGCCATTATTCTCATTTAAGAGTATTTAAGAACAATAATTATGCACAAAGAGAGTTCTCAAGTTCTCTGGTGGTGTTTTAAAATTAATGGTAGTTAGTTCAAGTGAAAGTAAATTTGACTATATCAGGCAGTGATGGGATGTAACAGGTTCTCACCAGTTCTCCAGAACCGGTATTAACTTTTCCCAGTGTCCCAGAGAACCTGTAGCAGCTTTTGGGTGGGAACCACCTTCTGGGCTTACCTTTTCACTGCGCATGCATGCCAAGCACTTGGTGTGCATGCACGCCTACTGCTTGGCACATATGCATGGCCTCCTTGCTGTCCTCCCAAACGGGGAGGAGGAAGAGAAACTGCTAGCCTGAAGCTCCCTAATTTTATTATTTTGTATTTTTTTTCCTTTGGCCCTGACCATGACATGACATCATGATGTTAGCTCCGCCCACACTGTGATGACATCACGGTGGGGTAGTAAAAATTTTGACATCCCACCACTGATATCAGGGATTCTCAACCTGCAGCTCATGGGCCAGATGCAGAAGTTTCTTTCTTCTCTGCATTCACACAGGCTACCATCTACAGGGAAACCCCACTTCCTCAGATTATCCCTTGATCTTCCTACCCCAGCACACAGTCTGCTTAAAGCTTTCCACATAGGGCCATGTTTGTTCTTGGTCAGGTGCTAGAGAACCGTGTAGTCCTGCCCAGTTATCTGGTAGCTCCATGCTTGCCTTCCAAAGTTCTAGGGCGGTGTGTGGGGAGAGGTTGTTCAGGGTGGGGGGGAGAAGTTATGGAAAAACTGTGCCTTGATTTCAGTCTCTGCTTTGGTGGTTGGTGATCAAATAGGAAGTGTGTTTCTGAGGATCTTGCTTTTACTCACTCTTTCTGAACAGCATTTTCTTGACCTTCTGAGAGGCTGCTACCAGCACAGCCATCAAATCTGTTTTCTGGCTTGGCTTCCTCCTACTGCGCTAGATCAATTTCTTCTTCTGAAAAAGATTCAACTGCATGAGGCATGACACATTCTTACTGCTTAGGATGATTTGAATCCATTGGTTTGGGGCAGGGGTGCCCAAACTTTTTGGGCCGTGGGCCGATCATGTGGTTCAGGGAGCCGGTCACTAAGGCTTGGGAGCCAGGTGCTTCCCCCGATGCTTCAGAGAAGGCCACCATTCAAGGAGTTAAATACGCAATGGCCCTTCCAAACCATGAGATTCAAGAAGCTTTGTAACCCAGTCGAACACCAATCAAAGGCACTGATTCCAACAAAAGAAGTGTTGACTGTGAATATGAGGGAAGTTTGTGGCCATTTTTTAAAGCAAAGGTCCAGGAGCATCCACCACCCAGAAGAAACACGGTGGGGCTTTACTTATGTTACATCCTTTTGAAGATTCAGAAGCTGATTTTAGTAGCATAAATAGACCACTCCTGGATGAAAGTCACGCTAGCAATTACAATTACACCTAGATACCTCCCCATAGCCCCTGGAGTACATTGCCAATGGTTCACTAGGTGTATAGCATTTTACTCCAACAATCTGGGCAATCTTTTTACTGACCTCACGAGGAAAGAAAGAGTAAGACATCCTTAATCCCATTGATATTGAGCTCAAATTAATGGGCTATGTTGACAATGATCCTGTGATTTAATTGTTCACAATGGTGTATTTTGCATGACTGGTGATTTTGCTAATTTTCTGGACCTTTTTTCCTAAAGTCTAACCTTGTGCTTTGTGATTTTGAACTCTCTAGAGCAGGGATGCCCAAACTTTTCAGACTATGGGCTGGTCACATGGTTCAGGGGGCTGGTTACTATGGCCTAGCCCCCAATGCCAATTCATCTAGCCCAAGAAGCCCTCATCGCTCCCAGAAGCAGAAGTAAAACATGTCCATTACTTCTGCTTCCAGAGGTGATAAGGGATTTGTGGGCTGGATGAATTGGCAACAGGGGCCGCATCCGGCCCCCAGACCATAGTTTGTGCATCCTTGCTCTAGAGCACTGCCTAGTCCTGTGGTGGCAGACCTATGGCATGCGTGGCAGAGGAGGCACGCAGAGGCTTCTCTGTTGGCCTCTGTTGAAATCCCACCCAGGAGGTGGCAGCAGGGCAAGGTGAGTTGGCCAGACAACCCCACCCACAACTCCTAGGAGGCAGGCGCCACCTGTGGGGGGGAGCACCCACATGACTTTGCCGGAGGCATGCTAGCGACATCACATAAGTGTGTGGGCATGTGCAGTGCCAGCCCACTCACTGACTTCTCCTCTTCCTTGGGCACTCAGTCTATAAAAGGTTTGCCATCACTGGCCTAGTCTAAGGTAGTTTGGAGTGTTGGAAGAATACATTGCCTGGTAGAAGCTTACAGTCATCACCACATTTAATTCTCCTTGGCTCACTCACCCCAGGGCAACAAAGTAGTGTGGCTAAATGGCTATAGAAGGGAAAGCCTGAACCCAGTAACCCAGGGGTTCTCAACTTTACTGTGCCACAGGCCGGACAACTCCCCCTCAGACTGTGCCATGGGCCAGACAAAATGGTGGTGGGTGCATTTGCACATGCACGTCTGCTTCCACTTCTGGGGTCATTGTCACACGCCAGATGGAATGGTGTCATGGGTGTGGATGCCCCTCACAAGAATCCAAATGGAGCATCATTAATTGGCAGCTAGAAGTGACTGAATGTTATACGTTTTCCTTAATAAATAACAGGATATCAATCAATACAAACAAAAACATATTTGCATGTGAAATTCATTTCTGTTTATTATGTATTTCTTAGAGTCAATCCTTGTCCTTTTCTCTCATGAGCTCCAAGTGGCATACTTGGGTCTCCTCCTCAAAATGTTTCATTGCTCAGTGAGGACTTCATCCTGGATCCTATCCAAAACACTAACCTTCTAACTTCTTCAGCAAAGTGGTTCTTATATGCTGGTTTCCTTCTGAATGATGATGACTATCAAGCTGTGAAAATTGGTCAAAAATACTGTACTACTGTCCTCAAATGATCAAAAATCTGTACATATCAGAGATTTTATATTACAGAAAACCACATTCTTGAGAAATCACAATACCCCTGTATAATGTTGAGGCTAAATAAGTTAGCCATGTTAATCCTGAATGATCCACCATATTTAAGATCTCTGTACTGGAAAAGCAAAGTAATCAATTGAAGCATTTTAATAATACAACACAGCTTTCTTTTTGTTAAAACCTACCTCCACCTGCTGGTCAAAATCTTGACTAGAGCTACAGAGATAATGCTGTTTAGAGACATAACACTTGTTCTCTCTTCCAGCAGCATATCAATGAATACTACCACCATACTGCTTATTATTTCTGTAAATGTGGTTTGTTTTTCCTAATTGAATTTGTAAGTATAATCAAGGCCAATTAGAAGAATGTCCAAAACAAGTACTGTAGTTGCATTGATGTATTTAAACTTCTCCTCTCCTCTACATGCAAAAAATAGTGTAAAGAATCCTAAAATAAAGAACACTAGCTATGCTATCTGAAGGATTTTAGAAGTTGTAGACCCAAAATATAACTTTTCTGATCTCTAGAAACTGCCTGGAAACCAAATACATGCCACCTCGAATTCTATGTTGGAAGAAAGGTGGCCTCTGAATAACAGGGGAGTGGGGTGGGGGAAATCACAGCTCATTTTTGACAGATCCACATTCTAGACTCACCTGTATTGCTTCTAAAACAACAACACCCGAAGCATTACTATTTTGTCAAGCTATATGTAAAGACAATTCTAATGTGTTTGTGGCCTTATCACAAATGTCTGCATCCATCTTATTAAAATGAGAACCAGATTTTAAAAATGTGCTGTTTGAGGTAGAACAAGAAATTATATCCCATGATGTACCGTACATATTCAAGTATAAGTCATTCCGAATATGTTGAGGTACCTAATCTGGACCTCTAAAACTAGAAAAATAGATTGACCCAAGTATAAGTCGGGGGGGGGGGTGGAAAATGCAGCAGCTGCTAGTGAGTTTCAATAATTAAAATACATGCAAATATGGTAAAATTAGTTAATTTAGACATTTGTGTGGGTATGTTTTTGAGCGTTTACATTGACCCAAGTATAAGTTGAGTCCCATTTTTGGATCTCATTTTGGGGGCTAAAAATCCCGACTTATACTCAAGTATATATGGTAGTTATTTTGGCACATCTGGTTTAAAAAATGTTGGGCTTTTAATTAAGGAATACAATTAAGTAAACATTTGGTATTTTTTCATGACATGTAAGTTAGCTGACTGAAATATTTGTCTCACTGTATCTAATGGTAGAGTTGGCCTTGTTCAAAACTAAATGGAATACTTCAGGAACAATGGTCGGCGCTATGCATTTAAAAAAATGGCAGTTCCAGATCACTTGCTGTGACAGAATGGGGATAGGGATGAAAATGTGAATACATGTTGTTGAAAGCAGTGATGACTTCATTGACAGCATTTCTGTTCTGAGGCACACTCAAATGCAAATCTAATTCTTGATGCAGCAACTGATATATACAGCAGAAATCTGCTCTGACAGATCAACGTGTGCTTAAGGCAATGTATATGGATAGAAAAGCATAATATTAGCAGGAAATATACAAATAATGGGAAGCCTTCTCTTTTCTCTTACCGTGGGCTGCATTACCTTTTGGGACCATATACAAGAAATGGGAAGGCTCAAATACATCTGGGCAGACGGACTCTGTGCCCTTGAATCCTTCTTTACCTTCTCTTTCTCTGACCCCTACATCCATTCACACAAGCATATTTGCAGCCCATCCCATAAGCTCCCTTTCTCTCTTCCTTTCTCTCTACTGTTTTCACTTCCTTCATCCCTCCATTCTACTCTTTGTCCAGTTCTTCAACCACCCTGAAGTCTTTGAGGTAAACATTCAAATTAAAGCCTTGTTGCTATCCAGGAAGGGTTTTTTTGGGGGTTTTTTTTTGGGGGGGGGGGAGACAGCTTCAGTTTATGCAAAGTGAAAGGCTAACCCCTTCCCTCCACTTGTGATATCTTTCATCAATATTTCCCTCTTCCTCCTCCTCCTTCCATATCCAAATCTGAATATAGCCAATCATCATGGTGATCAGCCATGAAGATTGTCCTGAGAATATGATGCATTGGCCTTTAATCTGCCTTCCACATTGCAGCATGACACCTGTACCATTGATTGAGTTCTGTGAGTCACTTTCTTGTCCTGAGCCCATTTGGCACACAAAGTCCTCATCGGCTCCATGCCAGTATTGATGAAGCTGCTGCCCTCCATCAAGATGGATTCAAGTGGGATTTAATCCACTTGGGACCATCAAAGAGAATATTCACTTTCTTTAAAAAATAAAAAAAGCTTCCATTTGGCTCAACTCAACCTTGTTTAAGCCTCAGTTACTTCAGAGGTGACAGTGGATGGTGCATTTCTCTTTTTCTCCCTCCAACCTCATAGCTATCCTTCCACCCTTACCCACCAACATAACATGTAGGCTTTCCACTTACCCAGTGCTACAAAGGCCAAGGAAGGCTTGTTGTTCCACAGGCCACAGACAGCCTTCAGCCCTCATTAGGCTTTTAACCAAGCAGTTATAAGTTGTGTTGCAAGAGGATTCATTGACACTAACATACAGATCAGATCCATGCCTTAAACCCTTCTGTGAAGTAAAGTAAAACAGACTCAGAGGGTAGAAATGAGAGGGAAGTAAGGAACTGATGTCTGAAATATGCCTTGAATTTTCCATAGACTCAACCTTTTTTGTGTGGAAGGACATTTAGTGTTCCTTTCTGAATAACAATACATTGCTGTTGTATTTCAGAAAAACAGAACAATATCCAGACTATCAGAATCTGAAAAGTGAATGTATACTATTCAAGGCTCCAAATGAATCTGATATATCTATCCCATATTGCCCTATATATGGAACTCACCATCCTCTCCAATATATGTTACAGGAATAGTTTTCTAGTGACAGCTATGGAAACCTCCCAGTCCTTCTTCCAGCAGGTACCCTACAGGTGTTTTGTATTCTATCCTTCACTATTGACAGATGGAAGTTGCAACTCAAAACCTCTGTCTGAGGAAGGCTGCTTTCAGTAAACCAAATTAGTACATATGAATTGTCCATTGTCACCCAAGCTTCGATAACATGGAATGACCCAGAAACAGAATATGACTACAAATGACTGTGTCCTGCCCTAAGTTTAAAGTATATCACCCACAGAGTATCATGGGAACATTTCTGGTTTGGAACTAATGTTCAGGATATTTGCCTTACTAATATTAAAGTAATCTTGACTTCTTAAGAAAAAACGGACTCTTTGGCTGTTTCAGTTTCACCTGAGAGACCATATCTGTCTGGGAATATTCATGGAGTCATGGAGCTTTCTGTTGTTCTCATGGGTCTAGTGGACAGCATATGCTTTCTTTCACTATCTTACACTCAAATACCAGTGCCTCCTCTGAATTTCAGTACAGTATACACTTTTGTTTAATTTAGGAGGAAGAGGAGCAGCAACAGTGGTACGAACAGCATGTGTTATGTGCCATCAAGTCATATCTGACTTACAGTGACCCCAGTAGAGCTTCAAGGCATTTTGAGATCTTTATGCAGTAGTTTTACCACTGCTATACTCCAGTGAGTTTCCATGGCTAACCAGAGATTTGAACACGGGTCTCCTGAGTCTTTGTCTGACATTCTATCCACTATACTGGCTTTCAATAGTAAAAGTAGCTGTGATAGTAATGTGGTAATATATTTCAATACTTATTCTGTTTAGATCAGGAGTTCTCAACCTTTTTAAGCCGGGGGCTGGGTCACCCTCCCCCAGACAGCTTTGGGGGCCAGATGGCCATTTTGCCCTTCTTCCATCACATGGCATTTCCTAGTGTGGTGGAGGCAGTGGGGGGCCACATGAAATGGTGCTGTGGGGCGCAGGTTGAGAATTCCTGGTTTAGATCTTCACCTAGGTTACAAGTAGTCTCTTTGGGAAATCAGAAAGCCAACCATCCAACCCACCAAAGCCCATACATCCTGAGCAATGCTTTGTCATAAAAATCTAAAAGTGTGGCAAAAACAAAAATAACTTTAAATGAGTAATTCCATAAGAATGTTGTTGCTGTAAGTGCCGTGGCTAAACTGCAGTCCTGCAGCCAGAAGGTTGTGAGTTCAATCTTGACCAGGACTCAAGGTTAACTCAACCTTCCATCCTTCTGAAGTCGGCAAAATAAGTAACCAACATGTTTGGGGCAAAATGCTAATTCACTTGTGAACCACCACCCAAAAAAAGAGTGCACTAAAGAGTGTTATGGGAGCGACATATAAGTGTGATCGTTATTGCAGTTGCTATTGCTATGTTGTAAAATATCTTTTTCGGGATGCACAGTTTGGCTTCCAAACAAAGCATCCCCTCTTGTATTCATTTTAATGCCCACCTCCCCAAGTATTTGTACAGTGTTGTCCACTTTTCTTGGCACAGTGGAAACTGAAAGGCACCACAACAAATTCTGCAGGGGAATCTTTGAGGGACTGCTTGTGACTCACAGACCATGTTTCACTCACCTTGAGTCTAAACGCAGCCTAAATCTTCATGAAAACGGAATCTAAGCCACAGCAAGATACATCATACTTTTGAAAGGGGAGGGAGAAATATGACAATGTAATGATATAGAAAACTGTCATTGACCTCTGTTTATAAGTCCCACAGGTGGAGGGACCACATAGATATTAATATTCTTTTTTTTTTTAATTTTAATTAAATTTTATTAGGTATTAAAAAATAATACAAAAACACAAAAGTACGAACATACAAAGTACAGAAATACAAAACAAGACAATTACAAAAATATATAAACTTATGAAGATCATGTAAAGTGTTTTGAACATAACAATATTACATATTGCATTTACCACCTTATTAAACATAATCTTCTACACCTTCTTTTCTATTACCTCATTAACATCACCCTCGTGCTATGTACATTGTCCGGGGAATTTTATACCTTTACAATTTCCAAAAGTCGTTCTGATCTTGTACAGGGGGTATACCCTTTTTTTCCTCCAAAGTATAACTTATAAAAGGTTCCCAGATCCTCCAGAAATTGTTACTTTGCACTTTTCCTTTCCTACAATTTATTTCCCAAGTAAGCTTTTCATTTAGCGCCAAGTCCCACATTTGTATATACCAATCTTGAATGCTTATTTGTTCATTACATTTCCATTTTTTGGCTATGCATAATCTTGCAACGGTCAGCATTATAGCCAATAACTCTTTATTATTCTTATTTACACCACAATCTTCTATATCTGTTAACAAGATTGTATCTGACCCCAGTCCAATCCGCACTTTTAATATGTTCTCTATTTCTTTTTCTATTCTTTCCCAAAAAATTTTTAATACCTCACAGCTACACCACATATGCTCATATGTTCCCTTCATTTTTTTACACCTCCAACATATTTCACTCAGGTTGCTATACATTCTGTGCAAACCGACTGGGGTCCTATACCATCTCCATACTATTTTATAATTGTGCTCTTTAATTCTGACCGACATTGTTCTCATTGTCCTTCTTTCCCACATCTTCTGCCATTTTGTTGTTGTTATTCTTATATCTAATTCCTGTTCCCAACTTTGTCTTAACACCTCTTGTATATTTTGACTTTTATTCAAAATTTTGTAAATTTTGCTAACTAATCCTTTGATACCCATTTCTTCATTCCTGACTTTAGCCAAAAGTATCTCAAATTCCGTGCAATCTCTATTTAGTCCATTTTCCCTTAGGAATTTCTTATTCCAATTATTTATCTGAAGGATCTTAAACCAATCTAGTTGTAATTGCGTGTACAGCTCATGCCTTTTCTCCTGAACTTTGCAAGTATTGACCCAGTCTTTTAGTAGTTTTACTTTCCTTTCTACCAATATATCCCTGATCTTTTTATCAATTTTAATTGGAAAATCCTGAAAATCTTCCACCTCTAAAATCGGTGATATTCCTAAAATAAGCTCTTTCCTCACTCTGTTCCATGTCTCCACTGTTGATTTTAACATCAGGACCTGGGTCTCCTTTTTTCCTTTTTCCTTTCCGTCCCATAAAAATTGTGCTTTACCCATCTTTGTAAATCCTTTCCTTTCAATCCTTTCCCAAATTGTTTCTTGTCTAATTAAAATCTTTATCACATTTCTTATTTGAAAGGCCCTATAGTATTTAGTAACATTAGGAATCCCCAGTCCTCCCTCTTTTTGTGGGAGATACCACAGTGATTTAGCTATTCTAGCTCCTCTATTTCCATTACAATACCTGTTAATCATATTCTGGTACCCTTTCAATTCCTTATCAGTATGTCTTAACGGCAAAACATCAAACAAAAAATTCAACTTTGGGACTAACATCATTTTACATATAGCTATCCTACCGAACCATGACAAATTTAATTTACTATATTGTACTATTTTCTTCTCCATATCCTTCTTCTGTCTGCCATAGTTCAGCTCTTTAAGTTCCCCAGTTTTATGTGATAGCATTACTCCCAGGTACCTCATTTTCTGCGTAATCTGCACATTGTAGTTCCTTTTTATTAATTCCTCATCTTCTTTATTCCCATTGATTAAAATCATTTCTGTTTTGTCCCAGTTAACTTTCAATCCCGTTACTTCCTCAAAATCTTTCAAATGTTTATTTATTTTAGTTATAATTTTTGTTGGATGTTTCACCGTTATCAATGTATCATCTGCATAGAGACTTACTTTAGTACCTTCAATTCCAATTATATCCTCATCTTGACGAATTGTGTTTGCCAATATTTCCATAGCCAATATAAACAGCGAAGGTGACAATGGACAGCCCTGCCTCGTGCCCGCCTCTAGCCTAATCTCATTTGTATAACATTCGTTGAATTTGACTCTTGCCGAACCTTGTTTATATAACCTTCCAATAACCCCCTGAAATTTTTCTCCAAATCCATATAATTTTATCATCTCATGAATCGTTACCCATTGTAAAGAGTCAAAAGCTTTAAAAATATCTAATGCTAGGAATCCCATCTTTTCCTTTCTTTTTTCAGCTAAGTCCAGTATATCCACTACTCTTCTTATAAGGTCCGCCATATGTCTATTTTTAACAAATCCAGCTTGATCCTCCTTAATATAATTGGCTATGAATCCGTTTAATCTATTTGCTAAAATCGTTGTAAAAATTTTTGCATCTTGATTGATCAGGGAAATTGGTCTATAAGATTCAATTTTTTCTATGTTTTTACCAGGCTTGGGAATCAAAACTATTATCGATCGATTCCAGGAATCTGGAGTTGCATCTCCCTCTAAAATCCCATTATATAATTCATATAGTCTCGGGGCAATCCAAGGCATGAAATCTTTATAAAACTCAGCTGGTAATCCATCCTCCCCAGGTGCTTTCTCCTTTTTCAACTTTTTTATTACATCTTCGATTTCCTTCATAGATATTCCTTGCTCCAATTTGTTCCTATCTTCCTCCGTGATTTTTTTTATTTGCTGCTGTTCAAAAATTAATCGCATTTTACTTCGACTTACCTCCTTTTTTGAGTACAAATTTTTATAAAAATTTTCAATTAGCAAAGCTTTTTCTATCCTTTTATTACATCTTTTCCCATTCTTATCTACCAATACACCTACCTGCCCTTTATTCTTTTTGTCTCTTGCTGCTTTTGCCAATAATTTAGAGTTTTTATTACCATATTCAAAATATTCCCTCTTAAGAAAGATCAAGTCTTTCTTTACTTTTTCGATATCTTTCCCATCCAACTCTTTCTTAATTTTTTTTATCTCCTGAAGTATTTTCTGTTCCTTCTTTTTAGCATATTCCAGGTGAAGATATTTTAACTGTTGTTCCAATTCCTGGTTCCTATTTCTAATTTGTCTGATTCTAATACTATTCAATTTTATTGATTCCCCTCTAAAAATTGCCTTCATTGTATCCCAAACTCCTCCCCGACTGACCTCATTATTTTCATTAAATTTCCAGCTTTCCTCCCATTTCTCCATGATTTGTTTCCTCATTGATTCCTCTCGGTATAACTTCGCATCATATCTCCAAATGTACCCTCCTTTTTCTATCTCTTTAAGATTTATATCTACTGTTACCTTTGCATGGTCAGATTCCCTAAATGTCCCAATCTTTATATCCTCAATTGTTTTGACTAACTCTTCTGTTACAAAGATATAATCTATCCTTGAGTACATATCATGCACGTGTGAATAATAAGTATATTCTCTTTCCTGAGCTTTAAGTTCTCTCCAAACATCCTTCATTCCCATGGACTTCCTCCATTCCTCTAACATGTACCTTTTACCTCTCTTTTTTACACTTGTACTATCAATATCTGAACACATCATATTGAAATCTCCACCTAAAACCATGCATTTAGTCCCTTCCTTATTCAAAATTTTCCCCACTTTATCTAAAAATTCTTGCTGTTTGTCATTTGGAGCATAGATATTAACCAAAGTTATCTCTTCTTCCTCAATTTTCCCTTTAATTATTAAATATCTTCCTTCCGGGTCAGCAATGATTTTATTCACCGTAAACCCCAATTTTTCCGAGATCAGAATTGCAACTCCCCTGGCTTTAGATGTCCCATATGCTTTTTCATATATATCGATTCCCCTCACCACCAAATTATTAACATCTGCAGATTTTTGATGAGTCTCTTGCAAAAAAATTATATCAGCCCTATCTTTGTTGAGCGATACCTGCAACCTCCTTCTTTTCAGGGCGTTCCCTGTTCCCTTCACATTCCATGTTATTATTTTCAGTGACTTAACCATTTATATCTAGTTCCACTTCCCATTGTTCATTTCCTTCCCCGGACGTGCTCCCTGAAAACCCTCCTACTTGCCAATTACTAAAAAAATTTAACAAAACACAATATAATAATATCAAAAAACTAATTTCACTAAATGAAAAATAATAAAAAACAAACTTACCTAATCTTTCCCCTTCTTCTTCCCTCCCCACATCTTTCTTTCTGATGTCACCTTTGTTCTCCAAAGAGGGGAGGGGGGGCCGGAGAATGATGGCATATAATTCCTCCATTAACTCCCTCGCTCTGACCGTGATTAAATTTGTAACTATTATCATCCCACACTTTCCGCGCTTGTCCCTGGAATGTCTGCTCCTCCCACTGCTCCTCCCACTGCTCCCTCCTCCTCCCGGCCCAATACTGGTCCCAACACTCCCACCTTATACAATTCTGTTCTCAGAAGAATCCAATCCGCATCCGCTTCCTTAATCAGGCCAATTTGTGTTAGATACAGCAATGCATCAGTATTCACATCAATAACATGCCATTTTTTGTCATAAAAAAATCTCAGCTGTTGTGGAAATCGCCAACCATACTTAACACCCTTTGCTACCAGCAGCCTTGTAACAGGTTTCATTTTGTATTTCCACCTCCTCTCCTCGGGCGCAATATCGTTGTAGACCTCCACATCCAGCCCTTCTATTTTTAGGGCGCCAGACCCAGCTTGCCTAATAAAAGACATTACTTTCAATTTATCCGCCCAATTTACAAATTTAACTAAAATGTTCCTGGATGTCTTCTTATCCCTCCTTCCGCCCACCCTGTACACGGCACCAATATCGTCTAATCCAAAATCTTTACCCATTTTTAGTGAGTTCAACCATTCCAAAACCCTCTCTTTCAGCTTGTCTGGCGTCCTTTCCGGCATGTGACGAATCACAATGTTAAATTTTCTCCACCCCTCCTCCATCATCATCATTTTTCTCTCTTGCACAGCCAACTTATTTTCCAATACATGCTCTTGGATGTAAAGCTCATTTACAGATATTATAGCATGTTTAACCTCCTTCTGCATTGCATTTGTAATCTCATCAATCCTTTGTGTATTCACTGCCACATCTTTCTTCACATCTGTAAGGGCTTTGGCCAAGCTTTCATATTGTAACCTGGCCAATTCCCTATCTTTTTTCATTTCTTCACTGTTGGCCTCTACTGTTATATTCAGTTTAGTTTGATTTGCATCCAATTTTTGCATTGTTGTCTGAGTATCAGTCATTGCAGCCTGGGTATCTGCCATGTTCTTGGCCAGTTGTTGAAGAATTGTTGTCATATTATCCATCCTTTGGGCCAGATCGAGGGAGCCCCCTTGTTCTGCCACTGTGGAACTAGTTGGTATCGTTGGGAGCTCCATATTAGGTGATGGGGTATGCCTCTCCTCCTCCTCTTGCTCTTTGCCCTTTTTGCCTTTCCGGGTTTTTGGTCTAACGACCTCCTCCATCCCCTTCCTCTCCCTTCCCAAGAAACACCCCAGTATCTTAATTCAGACAATAACAGATTAAGTTTTCAATAGAAGAAGGGAATGGGTAAAGGAGAATTCTCCAAGTCCAAGTCTAGTCAGTCACTTAATCACAGCCAATTCAGGCAAAAGAGCCCATATATATAAAAATCTGGATGTGTTGTTGGTAAAGCTAAGCAGTAATCAAACTTCAGTCAAACTTCAGTCAAACACTTAAATAAACTCTATTCCGGCACTAGAGGGCATGCATATACCATCTTTTGTTATAGTTGATAAGTGAGCGTCAAGTCCTCAGTTCAAAGATATAACAGTTCTTATCAACAGTTCCAAGGACTTTTCTTGGAGGCCAGCGATAACTGCCCAGAGCTGGCAGAGCATACAGAAAAACAGCCAAAAGCGAATCTGCTGGCAGTGTTTAAAAGATACTTTTGCCACCACAATATCCAGACGTAGCTTATGAACTAGAGAAGTCACTTCGTCACCGCCCCTTTAAGCTGAACAGTTATCCGCCATTACTTTTCCAAAATATCAAAAACACAAACAGGTTGATGATGTTTAATATCGCCAAATACTGTCCTCCCAAACTGCCAGTTCGATGCTGCTCCCCAGTTCGCACTTCGCTCCTCTTCCCCTGCCCCTCTTCGCCTTGAATGCTGCTTCGCTCCTCTTCCCCTGCCCCTCTTCACCTCGAGTGCTCCCGACGTGGCTCGACAGGCAGCGGGACACACACACCTCCACCCGCTGCCCGGAGCGCGCGCCTCGGATCCCCCGCTCACCACAGCCTCCGTCCGCGCTACGTCGCGCCGTTCCCACTGTCCTTCCGTTCTCCTCCGCACCAGAAATCTTCAAAAACTCAGCCACCAGCAACCAATCGCCAGTCCCGACAGAGAAGCAAGCTCCGGCACCAAAAAACGCTGTTTCCACAGCTCCGCAAGCAGCGGCAGGGTCTGGATCTTCCGATCCCCCCCCCTCCGCCGCTAGGAGCTGAAGTTTCCGTGCCCCACTTGCAACAAACTGCTCTCCGGGTTTCTCAGTAAGCTCCGTCTCCTTCAAAACTTTAAAGCAGAACTACCAGGTATTTTATCTCAAGTTTTATCCTTCTGTTCCCATTATTTTCCACATTTAATCGGCAGAGCGAGCGAGGGACGCTGTTTCCTCTACGCCATCTTGACTCCGCCCCCCGATATTAATATTCTTATGAATGTATTTTTTTCTGTATTGTTTCTGTCTATTTGTAAATATATTTTACAAATATGTAAATTAGATTTTCTGTCTATGTTTTTAAATAAGGAAATTTTTATTTAAAAAATGAAAACTGTATCTACTACAATTTATCATCTCAAATTGCAACCATTTACCCAGGTAAGTGTACTTTGCTAGATACTGTCACAGGTGACAAAAGCTCCTCACACTATACTGTCAAAAATTAATTTCAAAGTGTGTGTACTTTTAATGTATTTTTTTTATTTTAATGTTTATTTTTAATATTTAATATTTACTGTTGATGACTGAACTGGCTTTAGGTGATATTTCCATTTAGCATCCCAAATACACTGTCATTGTCTTAGTAATAGGATAAAAACAAACAAACGTACACACACACACACACACACACTCATCCCATAAAAGTTTACATTGCCCTAATGACTCAAGAAGGGACTCCAGTGGATTGGTGGTTAAGACACTACTTGATGACTGGAAAGTCGGCAGGTCAGCAGTTTGAAACCCAAGTGCTGCACGATGGAGGATGGAGGGAACTCCCATCTCTGTTCCAGCTCCTGCCAATCTAGCAGTTTGAAATCAAGAAATTGCAAGTCGGTAATTAGGTACCACTTAGGTGAGAAGGTAAGCAGCGTTCCGCACACTCTGGTCTCTAGCCATGCCTGCCACATATCCATGGAAATGTCTGAAAACGCAGACAGCACTGTGTCTTTGGTTATAAACAGAGATGAGCACTGAGCCCTAAAGTCGGATACAACTGGCTTTCGAGCAAGGATGACCTTTGTCTAATGACTTGAGAAAGCCCCTGAATAGCATTATAAATGTTAACACATCAACCAGCTATTCATCTCATTGTACCTCTAAGCAAACTAAAAGCAGTGTAATAGAGCAGGAGCTCATTTTACCACTAGCAAGGAAACAAGCCACAGGGCCCCAAGGCAGTCATTATCACTGCTCATTTTCCCGTTGGCTAGAAAACTAGTGAAGAATTGGTCCCAGGGCTAATTGCATACATCACTCCATTTATCCAGTGCATCCCCTAGTTTGAAAGCAGCAACAAGCAATTACATTCTGCTGATTAATGTGTATTAATGGGTTTAAAGGCTCAATGGGCCATGGAGGCACCCTGCTAGGTGAAGTAATGAATTGAAGATTGTCAGATTAATTAGTCAATCAGACCCCTAACTTCATCTCTGAGTTTAAAACAGTGAAATATATCTTACAAAGCACACCCTTTTTATTTTATTTTCTGAGTGCGGGTGGGAGGGAACAGGATCAGCTTCATCAGGTGTCTTGCTGGATTTTTTTTTAATAAACAAAATCTCACGGAAAGTGTTTAGGTAAATGTAAAGGTCACCTTTGCTCAAAAGCCAGTTGTATCCAACTCTAGGGTTCAGTGCTCACCTCCATTTATAGCCAAAGAGCCAGGTCTGTCTGCATCTGCAGAGGTTTCCATGGACATGTAGCTGGCATGACTAGACACCAGAATGCACGGAATGCTGTTTACCATCTGACCAAAGTGGTACCTATTTAAAAGGTAAAGGTAAAGGTTTCCCTTGCTGGAAAGCCAGTCATATCCAACTCTAGGGTTCAGTGTTCATCTTTGTTTCAAAGCCAAAGAACAAGTACTGTCTGCTTCTGCAGATGTTTCCATGGTCATGTGGCAGGCATGACTAGACACCGAGGTGCACGGAATGCTGTTTACTTTCCCACTGATGTGGTCCCTATTTATATACTTGCAATTTCTTGCTTTTGAACTGCTAGGTTGGCAGGTGCTGGGACAAAGATGGGAGCTCATTCCGTCCTGCAGTACTCAGGAATCAAACTGCTGACCTCCCACCTTCCAGTCGGCGTCTTAGCTACTTGAGTCACTGCAGTCCCTATTTATCTATCTGCAATTTCTTGCCTTTGAACTACTAGGTTGGCAAGAGCTGAGACAGAGATGGGAGCTCACTCCATCATGCAGTCTTTGGGTCTCAAACTGCTGACCTGTTGACCTTCCACTCATCAAGTTCAGCATCTTAACCACTAAGCCACCACAGTCCCCTAAGCCACCACAGTCCAATCTTGATCTGGTGGAACAGGAGTGTCTACTCTTCTCTTCTGTCATTTCAGTCCTTCCAGGCATCAATCAACAAATCTGTACTGTTGTAGGTTCCTGTATTGTGTATCTGCTTCAAAACATAGATGAGAATTTAGCTGAGGTGCAAAGGAAGTGTTCAATTTGCCAATATCCTGAAGTGGCTTGCTTATTAAGCCACTTCACAATATTGAATCCAATACAAGGGTCAGTTGAATTCAAGAAGGGTCAGTTGAGCTCTGCCATTTGGATGTAAGGATTGCATCCACGTCACATTTCATGCTTCCATCCAAACCCAAGCATCCTTGTAAGATAGGGATGCCTGCTCCAAAATGACCAGTGAACACAAGTCCTAGGAAAGCTTTTGTTTAGTCGAGAAATACACATTAGATAGGAAAGATGATAGAAGTCTTAGTTCTGGCTAACTAAGTTGGAAATGTCAGGAAGCAAGGTTGCCCCTTTCATCTCTATAGAATGTAGGCATTACGTCTTCTCCTTGGAAGGAAAAAAAGAGAAGTCTGAGAATTGAAGGACAGAAGGAAGTGTCATCAGCAACCCTAAGAATAGCAATCCATGAACAAAGGATTGTCTCCACTGGTTAGAACAGGTAAAGGAAAGTTTAGAATACTGTGGGAGAATCTATACCAGGGGTGTCCAAACCATGGCCCAGGGCTGGATCTGGTCCTCAACAGCAATTCATCCAGCCCACAAAGCACTCATTGCTCCCAGGAGCGGAAGTAAAATGTGCCCATGTGGTCTTTGTGGGCCGAATGAATTGGTGTTGGTGGCTGGATCCAGCCCCCAGGCCACAGTAACCTGCCCCCTGAACCAGGTGACCGGCCCAAAAAGTTTCGGCACCCCTGATCTATACCGTTCCTATGCAAAGGCATGTAGAGTAATACCGCAGATAACGCTAAGACTTGCTCCCACAAGTCTTGGTGTTATCCGATTTTTAGTGTAACCGCACAGGCTTTAGCGGTTGTTATCCGATCCATCCCATAGGACCTTAACGTTATTCAATCCATTTCTTCTCCCCAGATTACTTAACGTTATGCGATTTTAGCGTTATCCAAGGTAAACATTATCCAAGGTATTACTGTATCTTCCTGAGTGTAAACTAGGTTACACTCAATTGCTTTCAACAGGAACAGGCAGATGATCAAAGAGAGGACACTTTCAAAAAGAGGACTGTCCTTCGTCAGCTTCTCAAATGCAGGATTCTCCTCTGCAAAACTGTTTGCACTCTCCAAACCCTTTATTCATCAGGTGTATCGACTAAAAATCATCAAATCTAGTAACACCTGCCAGAATCCTAAACTCAACCTTTGGTTTTGAGCTGTTTGGGGATGGAAATCCCATGTTTTAGGTTACCATCCACAAGCCAATACTGGCTCACCATTTATTATACACTAAAAAGACCTCAGTGCCGTACTTCTTCCAAACATATACTAAAGGTTAGTGTTAATTTTAGGAGATTCTGTGATGGCCCTTTGCCCAGAGTTTTGGAACCCAACATGATAGAGGGAAAAGAACCTCAGGACATGAGTGTCTCCCATTATTACTTTGTGTATTATATTTATGTACCCACTTTCCTCAATGTGATATGTGTGACTGTCTCCTCCCTGCCATCCTTGTAAGGTGAGCTAGATTGAGAATACAGTGTCTGTTTCTAAGTCGCCCAATGAATTTCATGCTTTGGTGTGAAGGTAAACCATGGAACTCTCAGTTCAACATTCTAACCACTGCACCATACTGCCTCTTACTTATCATTAGTCTTTGTCATTTATTATGATTTTGGTAGTAATAATTAACTATTGGTGTTTATATTTATATTGGTCACTCTCACTGTAATAGTTTATATAGGGCAAGAGTATTCTTCCATGTGAACTTTAAGTATTGTTAATCACCCGGCAAGGCAAATGTCAAGTCAGCACTTATCAAAATGCTCATTTTCATCACATATTTCTTTCTTTCTTTTACTTTTCCTGATTGCCATCCTTCAGAAGCTTTTCTTTGTTCATATCAGAAGCAATCCCATGGCAATTCCTGTCACTGGCCCGGGATGAGTGAACATATTCAGGTCCTACAGTCTTTTGTATTCCCAGTCAGAAGTTAGGATGAATGCTTAAGTGGACTTATGTGTAAAAATGTCCTAGTTGAATTTTTTCCTGTTTGAGAAAAATGTTCATGTGATAAAATCTATAAAGAATTTTGAAAAACACTCTATTTTCACTCATATCAGTTGAAAGTTAAGCCTCTGCATTGCTCTGCTAAAACTCGAGGCTATGGCTTTTCAACTCAATGTCTTGGAACATTGGCTTTAAAATGTATTGAGGTACAAAGGAGTGAACTCCATTCCATTTTGCAATCTCATCTTTGAGCTAGACATGATATTCTATGCCATTGATTGACAAGGTGAGAATTAAGTCCATGGACTAGAACAGCAAGTGGCCTTTCAAATGCTGACCTTTTACCGCTCCAGTCATAGATGAATAGAATTCCATCTCATACAATGAAAAGATGAAAAACAGCCCTGACAACCACAATCTTTTAAGAGAGAGAGAAATGCTACATTATGATGATCCCTACCCTTGTGATGTCCAGTTTTGAGGGGAATAAATGTTTGACCATTCCCAGAAGATGGGACCTATGATCTGATACTTCTGGAACACCATATATGAGTGCTGCTACACTCATATGTCTTAATATGTTGTTGGATAAAAATAGGATTATAGCTGTGCAATAAAAGGCAGAATAAAGATCACCTAGAGCAGCTTCCTAAAGGTAAAGGAATGTAAAAGCCAAAATCCTGTTGTGTAAATTACATCAATTTAAGGAAATTGTGCCAATAGCAGGGGAAGATTGGTGTTAATTAGAATTCCTTTTACATTATTTTACATTGAAAATCTTGTTGTTATGTGTCATCAAGTCATCTCTGATCTATGTAATGTAATACAGCATTACTCTGACATTTCAGAGAAAGAGAGAGAGAGCTACCTGATCCTTATAGGTTGGGAGTTGCCAGAAAAAGCTTTTTGCATGAAAGGTATGTGCTTTATCAGAGAGGCATGGATTGGGAGATGTATATATCTACATATCATTGAGATACTTAATATCATGCAATTTTCAGGTTGATTTGGCATGCGCACGTGCCCGCACACACACACACACACACATACGCATGCACGCACGCACGCACACACACACTTTCTCAAAGGTAACCTATGTATTCTCTACCTAGAAAACCCAGGAAAGTGTCACTATAAGTCTGACTCAATTTGGCAGCAATACACAGACAGAGATAGACATAGAGATGTGTGTGTGTGTGTGTGTGTGTGTGTGTGTGTGTGTGTGTGTGTGTGTGTGTGTGTGTGTGTGTGTGTGTGTGTGTGTTGCTGTATTGCTGCCAAATTGAGTCAGACACTTTCCAGGGTCACTTTCCAGGGTCACACACATATAAAAACACATATACCTAATTTGTTCCAAAATATATTTCAGAGCCTAGACTTCCAGAAGCCAGACTAAATGTACAGTATTGCTTTTCCATTTCAGTCTGCCCCCCACAAACAGTAGCAAATCAGTTTCTCAGTTTTGTACCCCTACACCAGTAAAGTTAGTGAATGTCACTCATCACATCAATACTTCCAATGATATCCAATCATTTGAAACCAAGCCAGCACTCCTGATGATCAGGAGTTATGGGAATTGAAGTTCAAGAAAACCTGGAGTGCCAAGATTCACCATCACTGGTCTAGATCAGTGGTTCCCCACAGGGGGGACTTCAATTCCCAGAGGCCTAAGTCAGTACGTTGGCTGAGCAATGCTTTGGAGAATTGACTTAGGCTTCTGGGAATTGAAGTCCCAAAACCAAAGGATGGGAAACACCAGTCTAAACTCTAGAGACCAAGACAAGGAGCAAGGAAACAAGAATTCATTGAATTAAATCTTTGCTATGGAGTCAACTTGATAGTCTCTCCACTTCAAAGGAGGGTTAATAATTGTTCAACAAGATTATTCTTAGGTTTACAATGAGGTATGGCATGTGAATTGCTATACAAATAGTAAACACTAAAAGTTGTAAACATATTGAAAAACAGATTTAAGTGGCGGTGGCAGCAAAACACATACAAAAAAAACTGATTGAGTGGTTGTAAACTCAATAATGTTATGTAAATAGCCATTTCATCAGCTGTTTCGGGAAAGAGGATGCCAGGTAAATTAAACTGTGAAGAGAGAATTGTACCAATTCCATCACTACCATCTCCCTTACCAAAAGCAAGTCAATATATTATGAGCCAGTTCTCTAAAAAAGATGGTGATAGTCATTTCCTAAGAATTTTAAGTACTGTTCTTAGCACTTTTAGATTATAATATATTTCTAATTTTTTTGTCTCTTTTTCTATGGTATTTTTATTCTTTGTTCCTATTTTTATCTGTTTTAGGTCTTCAATCTTTGCTTTGCTATGTGTATTTTGTCTTTTTAATATATTGTAACCAACCCACAGAATTTTGTTGTTGTTGTTGTTCAGTCGCCCAGTCGATTCTGACCTTTTGCAACCTCATGGACCACCGTACTCCAGGCACCCCTATCCTCCACCATCCTCCTCAGCAGGCCCAGCTTTGTGCCATCTCCATCTCTGCTGCCCCTTTCTTCTCATTTGATGTCCAAAGTACTTTAATTTCATCTTCAATATTTAACCTTCCAAGGAGCAGTCTGGATTGATTTCTTTTAAGAGTGACCTATTTGTTCTCTTTGCTGTCCATGGTACTCTCAAAACTCTCTTCCAACACCACATCTCAAAGGTGGCTATTCTTCTACACTGAGCCTTCCTTAGAGTCCAGCTCTCACAAATATACATCACTACCAGAAATACTATTGCTTTGACTATGCAGACTTGTTTGCAAAGTGATGTCTCTACTTTTAACTATGTTGCCCAAATTTCTCATAGCTTGTCTCCCAAGAATCAGTCACCTTTTTATTTCATGGCTGGAATCTCCATCAGCAGTGATCTTGGATCCTAAGAAAGTAAAGTCTGTCACTGCTTCTATTTCTTCACCATCTATTTTCCAGACAGTAATAGGGCCTGTTGCCATTATCTTGGTTTTCTTGATATTAAGCCTCAAGCCAGCTTTTGCACTCTCCTCCTTCAACCTAAACAGGAGATTCTTTAGGTCTTCCTCACTTTCTGTCATTATGGTAGTGTCATCTGCATATCTCAAATTGTTGATGTTTCTCCCAGCAATTTTAATCCAAATTTTTGATTCATCCAGCCCTGCATTGTGCATTATGCGCTCTGTGTATAAGTTAAATAAGCAGGTTGACAAAATGCAGCCTTTTCTTATTCCAAACCACTCCATCATTCTGTATCCTATCCTAACTGTTACTTCGTGACTCATGTACAGATTTCTCATGAGACCTATCAGGTGTTCTGATATTCCCATCTCTGTAATTACTTTCCACATTTTATTGTGGTCCACATAGTCAAAGGCCTTGGTGTAGTCTATGAAACAGAAGTAGACTTGTTTCTGGTATTCCTTTATTTTCTCCATGATCCAACATATGTTGGCAATTTGGTCTCTAGTTCCCCTGCCTCTTCAGAACCCAGCCTGTACTTCTGGTAGTTCTCTCTCCATGTGCTGCTGAAATCTGTCCTGTATTATCTTGAGCATGACCTTGCTAGTGTGCAGGATGAGCACAATTGTTCAATAATTTGAGCATTCTTTGGCATTGCCCTTTTTTTGAGATTGTAACATATACTGATCTTTTCCAATCCTGTGGCCATTGTTGTGTTTTCCAAATCTGCTGACATATAGAATGCAATGCTATCACCCTTAAGGGCTTTGAATAATTCAGCTGGAATACCATCATCTCCACTAGCTTTGTTATTAGCAGTACTTTTTAGGGCTTTTCTGACTTCACTCTCCAGGATGTCTGGCTCGAGTTAAAAGCTCTCATCACTGTGATTGTCAGGGGTGTTGAGGTCCTTTTTGTAAAGTTCCTCTCTGTACTCTTGCCATCTTTTCTTAATATTTTCTGCATCAGCTAAATCCATGCCATTTTTGTCCCTTATCATGGTTATTTTTGCTCTAAATGTTCCCTTGATTTCCCCAATTTTTTCAAAAGATGTCTAGTCCAGCTACTAAAAATGCAATCAATAAATTGATAAGGATCATTTAAGTCTGAAGCACTTTAAAGCTTTATAACTCAAAGTCACCCCTATGAACTGAGCCCAGAAATAAATGAGTAACCCAACAGCTGATAAATCTCTATAAGTAATAGGAAAATAAGTTTCCTTCTACTGAGAATTTAACTTTACAGCTAACCATCTTGCTGTAGTCTGAAATAGAACGAAGCATGGGTCACCATAACTGAGTCCTAGGATGTATAAGATCATCATCAGAACTCCTTCAGTGCTAAAGATCAGGTGAACATGTGAAGTAATTAGCTGGAAAGTTTGAGCACAGCTATTCTAATTAATTACTGAATAACCACCATCCACTCTGCTGTATTGGGGTTAATTGCTTCCACTTGAGAAGGTTCAAGCTCTTAGGATTTTTAAAATCTGCTTTTAGAGAGTAACCACTATCTGAGAAAGAGCACAAGAGACCAGAACTCAGCTTTAAAAAAGACTTTAGAGTTTTCAGAACCTGCATCCAGCTAACTTAAAATTTGCTGGTCTGTGTTGAGTTAGCAAATTTCAGCAGGATCTCCTACAAGATTTTTCAATTCTGGGCAAATATCTTTCTCAAACTTTCACCAGTTTGCTTAAATTTACTATCAGAAGATTTGTTGTTTTTCATGCTTTGTTGTTCTTATGAGCCACTAAGTTAAATTTCAAGGCATGTGAATTAAGAAACAGTAATGATTAGAACCCGGGTCTCCTGAATTCCAGGTCTCCATCCTGCCCACTGCATTACCTGACTCACTTTTCTATAAAGTACTTGCTTATTCTTATTTAATGTTTTCTTGTATTTCTACATCATGTTTCTGCTTTTATTGCAACACTCATTCCAAGGATTCTTGAATGAAAGAGCAACAGATATTTCATACATATTTACATGTACATATCTCATTTTAAAAACCTCAAGCCTTACATGATCCTGCTTCCTTAGTAAAAGGGGCCAGATGACTCAAATTAGACTCTAGTACCAGAAGGGGCAGAGCTTGAAGAATATTCGTTTCTAGCAGTAGTTCACAACTTTTAAAACTTGAATGCCCTAATTCCAAAAATTATGCCTCTCATATTTGCAACATGTTTGTGATTAATGTGGTTGCTGTTATTTCAAAGTATATGTTGTGACTATAAATAAATAGCCCTACAATGGGTTTTTAATCAATGGAATAATAAAGTGAACAAACATGCAGCAGCAGGTAAAGGTCTCCTGAGTTTGAAACCAGTTGTATCTGACTCTAGGGTTCAGTGTTCATCTCCATTTACAGCCATTGTGTGTCTGCAGACGATTCTGTGGTCATGTGGTAGGCATGACTAACTGGAGTGCAAGGAACACTGTTTACTTTCCCACCAAAATGGTACTTATTTATCTACAGTACAGTACTTGCAATTTCTTGCTTTTGAACTTCTAGATTGGCAGCAGCTAGGACAGACAGCGGGAGCACACTCCGTCATACAGCACTCGGGTCTCAAACTGCTGACTTGCCAACTTGCCAGTTGGCAATTTCAGCATCTTAACCACTAAGCCACTGCAGTCCCACAGCAGCAGATGTGTGTCCATTTCTTATGTCAGCCCACACCAGTCTCCACCATCTAGGCTTCCATTAAACCCAGGCCCTCTCCCCAATCCCACTCCTTTCTCATAGTAACTGGCACAGAACAGCTTGGAGAAGCCACAACCTTGCCCTGCCAGCCCTTCTTTTGGATCTGCTCATCGAGGGTTGCAGATGTTTGTCAGGAAGCTCTCACACACTTCTTGTCCAAACACCAGTTTGTAAATCTGTTCTGCCTTCTTCCATGACCCCAGGGCTTTGCATGGCCACAAGCCAATCTCTCTTCCCTGTAGAGCAGTGGTGCCCAAACTAAGGCCCGGGGGCTGGGTGTGACCCCTGACGCCAATTCGTCCGGCCCACGAAGCCCTCATTGCTCCTGGAAGCGGAAGTAAAACACGCCCGTACGGGTGTGTTTTACTTCCACTTCCAGGAGTGACGAGAGCTTCGCGGGCCAGACGAATTGGCGTCAGGGGTCGCACCCAGCCCCCAGGCCTGGCTCCATAAACCACATGATCAGCCCACAGCCCAAAAATTTTGGGCACCCCTGCTGTAGAGCCAGAGAAATCTCCCCAGAAGTGGTTGTCAATTCTGTTGACATATATGCCTTGTTCTGCCATTGTTCCAGTTTCCTCATGTATCCCTAACTATTCTGGTTCATATATCTGGGGATATACTTAGCCTAGGTTAGATATCACTGGTTTGTAGTACTACAGCTCCCCAAATGCCCTTGCCCATGGTTTTATTGTTGGGATATACTGTGATTTTGTTCTACATTACTATGTCAGCCTCCCTAAGTCGCTCTGCGAATAGGGCGGCATACAAATGTGAACAATAAATAAATATAATCTGAAAAGTTTTGAAACCCAGTTCTTCCTCCGGCAAGAAGGCAGTATTGAGAGCCAGTTGTTAGTGACTTGATCTTTCACTGCACTGAAGTCTTCTTCAATTCTTCTTTTCTTCCTCTTTTACCCCATTGGGTGTTGAGGAAGATGTAAGGTTCTTGCTCTGACAATTCTAGTAGCCTCCACCGATGTTATTTGGTATTCTTGCAATGTTTCTTTGATGTTCTCTCTCCACCTTCCCCTGGGACTGCCTCGTGGTCTTTCTTCTCCTCCTCTTTCCACATATGCCTTGTAACATATGGAATTCGAAGACATTCTCTCCAAGTTGGTAAACTACTTTATTTGCTGTCTCTGTATGCAGTGCAACGGTTCTGTTCCAGTTCTTTCCCTTATAACCTCATTTCTGATTTTATCCTTTCTAGTCACTCCAGTAGCCTTCCTCAGATATTTCATTCTCCCAGGTAATGGCCAGAGTGTGGCATTGCAGGTCATAGGAGCAGGTGATGTACGGAATCAAATTTGTCTTACTTACTGGCCTTTTCTTAAGCATTAACTTCTAGAGATGGTCAGATTTCTGCTTTTTTATTTCTGGGCATTGTGATGTGAACATCTCTGAAGACTTCAGCCTTAGATCCATAGTCTGACTTACTTGTTGCTGAGAACATCCATGTTACCAGCAGCATGAGCTGATAACACAACTATCTCTGGCCCATCAGATATTACTATTTGGTCCAAACCAGAACACATTCTGCTTTGTACAAAGAAAGAAAAATGAAGGAGAGGCGTTTAAAATGTTTTCTTTTAATTATAAATCTAAATGCAGCAACAATGATGCTATATCATTCCTTGGAGACATTCTAATGAAATGGGTGAATACTATATGGGAATAATGTTCTGATTAAATTCTTCCCAGTTTTCTGTGCTTGTGAAAGGCTCATTAGCACCATCTTGTGTTCATTTTTCAGAAAATGCCCAGAACTTTGGCAACCAGGGTTACAGTGATGCTATTTTGCTTGTCCAAATGCAAACTTACTTTCTTTTTCATATAGACCAAGGGTTCCCAACCTTTTGATGCCACGGGTCTGACCATACCCCCAACAGCTGAGTGGGCCTGACCACGTGCTCCAGAAGCGGAAGCAGGCACATTTACGAGAGCCATAAATGTGCCCACTTCCACGTTTATGACAGCCACAGCCACATTCACGCATGTGAAGACACATTTTACACCAGACGTAAATGCCTCCACTTCTATTTCTGGCTGCGAGTGCAAATGGTGATGGGCCGGATGAAATGGTGTCACAGGCAGGGGCCGGCCCATGGGTCATAGGCTGGGAGACCCTGATATAGACTGTTGGCTGCTACTATCAACTGAAAGACATTTGCTTTCTGTAGATGTTCCCAGAAATGCCTTTTACTTTGTTTATATAGCTTGGGAAAGTTACTTCTTGCAGATGCAAAGTTTGGAATTTTGACTATGGGAATCTGGCACTACTTATTCTTCCTCTCCTTTTCCTCCTCAACTTTTCCAAGCTCTAGCCCAGGGGTTCTCAACCTACGGCCCACAGGCTTGATCTGGCCTGTGGCACCAAATAATCCAGCCCACACCTTCGCTCCAGCCATCACCACTGCCAGAATTGGCCACAAACCCATTTACAGCCGTCATAAAAGCATTTAAAACAGCCACGGACTCATTTACTGCAGCCGTAAAAATGGCCGGGGGGGGGGCACACACACACACACACACAACCAGTCCAGCTCCCTCAACTGTTTGAGGGAGAGTGATGTGGCCCTGACTAGAAAAAAATTGACAACCCCTGCTCTAGTCTGTCCATGTAGTTTGGTGTGGCATCATAGAAAAAGGTATGAGAATACAATCCTATCTGCTCTTCCACAGCAGGAAATATGAATGTAAGTACGGTACCTATAAGAATACCCAGGATGAGGTTTGAATTAGAAAGATTTCAATGGTCCAAATGCCTAGAAATATGTATGTTACCCAGATATGCTAATTTAACCTGTTAAAGAAAATCCATCCAGAAACATGGGGACAGTAAGAAACACTCTAAATGTAAATTGTCAATACATTTCTTAGATTGTTAGGTAAAGATCTCCCTTGCTCTAAATCCAATATTAATCTCTCTGTGTGTGTTTTGCACTTACCATTGTTACAAAATGATTTCACAAAACAAAAGGGTTTTTAAATTACATCACTCGTGTAATAGAAATCCCCAAGGAACTGTGAGCCATAAACATTGCAAAGTTCAAGCAGAGAGAGAATTAAGCATCTTAAACATGCAGTATTTGCCTTGTGCTCTCAGGAGAGTGGGAAATCCCCACAAATGAGAGAGAACAGGAGACCTAGGGACTTTCCCCATTTTCAAATACAAGGTCATGTTTTCAAGACTGTTAAAAACACTGAGTCACAGGTAACCACCAGGAAGGATACCAGAGGAAATGTTCAAGCTAAGTGATCCTGTAGAAGAACCTGTTCTAGGCTATTTAAGGCATGCTTTCCATCTGGTTTGCCAACTGTGGCTATTTCTTTAGATGACTGATCTTGCCATTGTTGTTACACATGGCCTGGTCAGTTCAGGATTATGTGAGTTTAATATGCTTTCAATGATGTTGCCATAGAAATGAACTAAAATATTCTCTCTCTCTCTCTCTCTCGGTACTGTCTCAGTCGCTGAGGTTAACTATCATCATGGCACATCTCCACCTATCTCTTACTATATGAGAGTTTCCCAACCTTTGGTTTTTGGACTTCAATTCCCAGAAGCCTAAGTCAATTCCCCAAAGCACTGATCAGCCAATGTACTGAATTAGGCTTCTAGGAATTGAAGTCCCCCTGTAAGGAGTGGGCCCACATTGATCATTACTGAGGTCCAACCAGTCTGATGTTACTCATCCAAGAAATTAACTTTCTACTTCTTCTGTGTTTACCCTTGAACTTCCCTTCAATGGCATGTTGCAGTGTATTATATTTGTCATGTTGAATTGTGTCTCAAAGGCGCGTGATCTTGCACATCTTCCTAGTTAACTCTGTTTCTTTTTGTTTTCATATCTGATGAAGAACGTCTTTCTTCTTTATTCTTTCTATTCATGGGATGTTTACTGAAGCACAGATGTTTTTGAATATATGACACCAATATTACAGCAGGTATACTGGCATCCCATGTGCTTCCCTTCTCAAGATGAGGGTTATCATTTAAGATACAACCATACATCTATTTAACAAGACATGACACTAACTGACCTCTTACTGACCTCAGTGGAGTTCCTACAGAGTAGATATCTATATTATAGCAATATTAAAGCCCTGATATATGCAAGACTAGAACTTCCAAAAGTCTGCCTTGCTCCATTGTTAAGGGAGCATCACCTTGTGTAAAGGTAAAGGCTGCCCATGCTCAAAAGCCAGTCATATTCAACTATATGGCTCATAGCCAAAGAGCCAGCACTGTCTGTGTCTGCAGACATTTCCATGGACATGTGGCAGGCATGCCTAGACACCGTAGTGCACAACCTAACAGTTCAAAAGTAAGAAATTGCAAGTAGATAAATAGGTACTACTTCAGTGGGAAGGTAAACATAGTGAGACCTGCACTACAGGCATTTGTATGTGTGGGGTAGGGGATACTTTTCCTGGCTCTGCTTCTGACTTCTGAATCATTTGGTTTCTCTTCTGATTATTTATTTATTTATTTATTTATTTATTTATTTGGATTTCTATTGCCACCCCCTCACCAAAGCGACTCCAGGTGGCTTACAATCACCATAAAAACATTCAAATATAAAACATCCCCACAACAATAAAATCACAAAAATGTTTAACATTTAAAAACCATTAAAATACCCTTCCAGACACAATAAGTTAAAAACCGGGCGGGGGGGGGGCTTCCCCCACTGGCAGCACCCCACACCTGCTGTGTCAGACAGGTTTTTAGACCTTTTCTGAAGGTCAGTAGCTCTGCCTGGAGGGACAACCCAGTTGGCAGGAGGTTCCACAGGGCCAGCGCAGATGCTGAAAAGGCCCTCCGTCTAGTGTTAGAGAGGCAAACCTCTCTAGCCGATGGGACCATTAGGGAGTGTTAGGGCATTTTTGTGTGGTATTGTACAAAGATTTCTGCCCAGTGTGTTAGTACAGCTTTAAGGCCCTGCAAGAACCTTAAACACAGGTGTTTGGGATTGAGGCACAGACTGATTGCACAGCTGGTGTACGTGCCTCAGCAACAGCACACCTGTGGCTGATTAGAGGAATAGCATAGCAACACCACAGTATAACTATGGCCAACTGGGGAAGGTTATGCTGAGGAGGGTGAAATGGCTGAAGGAGGTTGTGCTGTTGAGGAGAGTATTCTACTGAGAAGGAAGAACTGCTGAAGGCTGCTTAGAGACTGACCACTGACTCAAGAGGGAGAAGACGTGTTGCGTGAAGCTCTGTTTCTCTGAGAACTGACAGGTACCTTATACCACTGAGAAGTAGCACACTGACTTTGCCAGCCTGCAGTCAGTGTTTGCTAGCAGGACTCTGTACATGCTCTTTGGACTGGAGCCATTAGAGGAAGCCAAGCTCTGTTGCAACTGTGGGGCTTGGAGAGAGACTGGTACCTTTGTATATAGTTCTGTGTATGTTGTCTTCCCCTCACTCACAAGTAAACTGCACTATCCACTGAAGCTGTATGTGTGTGTGTCTTTGCACCTGAACCTTTTGCTGCTCAACAGCTTAAAACGCTACTCTGCTACCCTGACACACATACAGCTAGGGAAATCCCTGACAGGGAGCCCCTCCGGTCTGGTGGGACAGGCAGAGGTCCTTGGGGTAACACGGTCTCTTAAGTAACCTGGTCCACTACCAGGTAGGGCTTTAAAGGTAATCACCAACACAACACCTTGAATTGCATCCGGAGGCACAACAGCAGCCAATGCAGCTGCCCCAACAGGGGTGAGGCATGGGTTAAATTATAATTTAGATTATACATTTTGAGATATATTTTTTCTACTATTGCTGCAGTTGAATTGCTGGGTTTGTACATGGTCTTTCTGATTGCTATAATTTTTGCTATGTTTCCTTACATGCTTTGCTAGCCATTCCAAGGTTAAATGCAATATTAGTTATAGGATAAATAAGCTACATGAAATATGCATGGATGTCTCTGTGAACATCTGTGTGAAACAAAAGCTGTTTTATAATGTGGAACAAATATGTATTAATATTGGTTACTATTTACTGGAACTCAAAGCCATCTGGGGCTAACATTCCTTCATCTTCTGCTCCCGATCTTTGCTATTTCAGGAGTTTTTAACCATTTCCAGCTGTGGGTCAGGTCACGCTCCCTCAGACAGGTGAGCAGGCCCAAATGGTGGCTCCCACTGCCATAAATGCTACTGTAAAACACATCCATGGCTGTTGTAAACAGTAGTGGGCAGCAAAAAAAAATTGCTACCACACTGTGGGTGGAGCTTACTTTGTGGATGGAGCCTATGTCATGGGCGGAGCCTATGTCATGGGAGATCTAGTCATGCCTGCCATATGGCCATGTAGACATCTGCAAACACAGGCAGCACTGGCCCTTTGGCTGTAAATGGAGATGAGCACTGCACCCTAGAGTCAGATATGACTGGCTTTTGAGCAAGGGAGACCTTGAACCACTTGCAGGGACAAAACCTGATGTCAAATTTGAATACCAGTCAGGGATCTTCTGTTATTAGGTAAAGGTTGCCTTTGCTCGAAAGCCAGTCGTTACCAACTCTAGGGTTCAGTGCTCATCTCTGTTTATTGCCAAAGAGCCAGTGGACGTGGTCCACAAAAGCTCACATTAAAATACAGCAGTTAGTCTTTAAGGTGCCACAACATTTTTGTCTTTTTGTTTTGTTTACTCTCTGATATGCTTGCACAGAATAAAACTTTTTAAATGGTAGCTATGTTAGTCTGGGCAGGCTAGGGAGGTGGGTTTGGCCACCCTATTTCACTACCCCCTTTTCTGAAGGCCACCCAATTTTGCTACCACCAACACCATCACCCCGCTGGTGTGTATGTGTGAACCTGTTACCGCACACCACTGGTCATAAACATATTGATGACAGCTGCGGGCACATTTACGGATGTTGTAAACACATCTGCATCTGCTTCTGGTGGTGATGTGGGCCAGATGATTTGGCGCCACAGACCAGGTCTGGGCCATAAGCCATAGGTTGCCCATCCCTGTTCTATCTAATGCTCTTGCTCATGTTTCTTCCATGTTTTAACATCTTAGCAGAGCTCTTTAAATTCAAACTAATTTTAGGCAGACATCATCAATTAATTCCAGGTCGATGAATCACAATGCATCATGCATGACCTTCATAAAGATAATGCCTCCATTTCTGCTAGGCAAGCACTCTTGCTATTAAAACAGTGTTACCATATCCCAACTCTTCAAATTCAGACACCCTAATTTGTATCCTGATTTACCGTACATATTATCCAAATTAGCTTATTTCCTTTACATAATGTATAAATGTATACAATATGCAAAGTAATAAGAGGTTATCCATATTATGCAAATTAAGCACATTAACTATCATAACTATGTCCTTCCAACATTTGAGAATCCTGTCAGTTAATGATCTCCAAAAATTGCTATCACTAATTGTCCTGCTCAGGTCTTAACAATTAAAGGCTGCAGCTTCCACTGTTGAGCAGTGGCGTCGCGCAGACTTCAGCTGCCCGGGACGAAGAACAAACTCACTGCCCCCCTCTAGGCTCGCCCCTGCCCCCCCCCCACGGGACCCAGTTAACCCCACTCTGTCTGTGCCAAGGCCCCCGGGGCTGAACCCAGGGCAGGCAGAGTCCCCGACAGCCAGCTGGATGGGCAGGCAGGGGCGAGCAGGCAAGGCCAAGCCCAGGTCCTGCCAGGCTACACCTCCAGCATCAGGGATGCGGCCAGGACAAGGCGCACGATGGGGTGCAGCGGTAAGGGGAGGAGGCGGAGGAGGATGTGGAGACAATCAGAGTGCTGCTCCTGCTGCCGCCCCTCTTCCTGCCTTGCTGCTGTGCCCAGGGTGGCCCTCAATGTAGCGGCCCCCAAGCCCGGTCTGCCTACCTGCCTGCCTGCCTGCGTTCCCAGGCTAGGCTCGGGCAAAGCTGCCTCCCCCCCCCCATTGCCTGGCTCACTGCACCAGCTTCCGCAAAGTCCTGGTTGGCGCCTGTCAGGGGGAGGCAGCCACGGAGGCAGAGCAAAGGCAACCACGGATGGCAGGAGGCGAAGAGGGGGCGGCCCGGCCACCGGCACAGCAAAAGGGCTGCCTTCTGCCTGGGAAGTCTGGCTCCCTAAGCTCAGGCAGAGGGAGGCCACAGCAGTTGGGACATTTTGCCGCCTCCTGAAAAGTGCCGCCTGGGGCCATCCGCCCCCCTTCACACACACTCCACGCTACACTTCTGCTGTTGAGCCATTCCATTCCATATCCATGCTTTTTCTTTTCCCACTGCCTTCAATTTTTCCTCACATTAATGTATTTTCCAGTGAGAATATTAATCACTTTAGAGTTGAAAATTACATTAATAGCTGTGTTGTTTCTCTCCTTTTGTTGTTCAGTCGCACAGTCGATTCTGACCCTTTGCGACCCCATGGACCACTGTCTGCCAGACACTTCTGTCCTCCACCATCCTCCTCTACTAACATACCATATATTAGCCTTGGCCTCATGCATTCACTCATTCATTCATCCTCCATAATAAATAAGGTTAAAACAAGTAAAATTAACAGTTAAATTGTCATTAAATTAAAATATACAAAATGATTGAAATTTTCTTTAAAAACAAACTAAATAATAAAAGCTAAAAACTAGCATTAAGGGACTAAGTCAATTGTTAAAAGCTATAATTCTGTCTCAAGAGGTGCATTTTCAACTTTCAGTGAAAGCATAAAAAGGAAAGCGTCAATTTAGCATCCAGATTATTTATATCTGTATTTGTATATTTTATTATAACTAGGAAATATCCTAGCTCAACTTTCTCAGTGTACAGTTGTACCTCACATAAAGAGCATAATGTGTTCCACAGGATTGTTCTTTAAGCGAGTTTGCTCTTTAAGCAAAACACCATTGTAAATGACCAATTGTGACTTCTGGTGGAGGGGATTGCGAACCCCGATTTATTTGTTAAGCGAGTTATTGGTTGGTTTTATTTGTTAAGTGAAGCGAACATTCAGAGAAAATTCTGCTCTTTAAGCGAGTTGCTCTTTAAGCGAAGCGCTCTTTATGCGAGGTTTGACTGTATTTGATTTATTTTCTTTCATTGACTGCCAAAGGAGAGCCAGTTAAACACAAATGAATTATGTTTACATAAGAAAGGTACATAAAGGTTTCATGTCCTTTTCATGTTCCCTTTTAAAATGGATCTGTTCTTTCACTTTCTGTCTATCTCTGAAGATATTTTTTCATCAAATAGTGTAACAAAGGCTGCTAACAGCAGCCAGTCAGAATATCCAGTGGGGTAGGAATAGAAATTTTGAATCTATACAAGGGTCTAGATTAGTTGGAACTAAATCATTAGTGCTCTTTGATTCATTAGTTTTTATAGGACTGCTGAGTAGCAGTTTTTAAGGGGTCACTAGAGCTTTTGGAGAGGGACTGCAGTGACTTATTGGTTAAGATGCTGAACTTGATGACTGGAAGGTCAGCAGGTCAGCAGTTCCAGACCCGAGTGCTGCATGACTGAGTGAGCTCCCATTGTCTGTCCCAGCTCCTGCCAATCTAGCAATTCAACAGCAAGAAATTGCAAGTAGAAAAATAGGCACCACTTTGGTGGGAAGGTAAACAGTGTTCTATGCATTCTGGTGTCTGGTCATGCCTGCCACATGACCAGAAAAACATCTGCAGATGCAGACAGCACTGGCTCTTTGGCTATAAACGGAGATGAGCAGTGAACCCTAAAGTCAGATAGGACTGGCTTTTGAGCAAGGGCAACCTTTACCTAGAGTTTTTGGAGTGCCAGAAACACAAATGGGAAAACATGAAATGAATGAACTGATTGGCTTTTCCTCTGAGTAAAATAAAAGGTGCATGAAAAAAAGCTTCAGGGGGGAAAACCTAAGGAAAGCAGAATGCCAGCCAAACTAAAACCTTCCTGATGTGGTGTTTTGACTTATAGAACTGGGGGGAAGTTACTTTCAGAAGTTTTTGAACAGGTGTTCCCATAACCATCATTGACTATTTTAATTAAGTTTAAAAGGAATGGTAGGCTAACAACATTTGGAGGCCACCATTGTGCATTCTGGCTTGAAGGGATGTGGTGGGTATTTATTTATTTTTTTAACAAAGGTGGTCTCATAAAATAGATTCTCTATCTATAATCTGAAGCAATATAGCCCATTTTGTCATCACAGGATTTGATTCTGCTGCTACACATGTCGACTAGGTTTAATCCAGGAGATGGAACAAAATAATGTCTGCACAAAATCCATTCTTATTTTTTTGTGATAAAGTGAAAAAAACATGCTTCCAGGTTTCTATCCTGATGGACAAAGTGTACTCTGTGGAGTTATAATCTATTCGAATATGATGGAATCCTGCTATTACAGAGTGTTGGAAAAGTTCTTAAATTTCCAGTGGCCTATATGGAAAATCCCCTTCCCGCTACCCATGTAAACAGAGTTTCATAAATGTAAAGATGACCTCATCTAAAAGGTACCGCATCTAAAAGGCACAGATACATTGTTTTACTGTATATATTTTCTCTCTCTCTCTGACAGTTTCTGCATTGCCACTAGGTGTCACTTTTGGGGAAATATAGCAAAGAAGAAGAAGAATACATGATACAATTGTTAATATTTTGTCTTCCAAATTTTTCTCCCAAAAAATTCAGAACATTTTAAAAGTCAGCACGTCACTAAACATTATCCCAACCCTGTAGACATGAGGTAGATCAGGGAGCAAAGTATCTGTCCGCATGTTTTGAAAGAACTTGATAATCCAATAATCTGTTACTAAACCAGTCAGTTCTTATTACATTGGCTACTCAGCTGATATGTTAATGTAACTTCCTAATTTCCAAATTGTTAGAGATATTAAACAAATATCACTGGTCACAAAAAAAATTAACTGAGTGTTGCATTGAATAAACTAATTCCTTTAAACCCGTGGGGCAGGGCAGGGAGGTGGGTTTGGCCACCCAATTTTGCCACCCCCCTGCTCAAAGGCCCCCCAATTTTGCTCCCCCCTCCCCTCCCCCGCCTCCACCCGGGGAGGTGCGAACCTGTTGCTGCCCACCACTGCTAAAACCACAGAACTGTCTCTCCTGCCATACTCTCTCAATAATGAAACCACTTGTTGCTTCTTAAGGCATGTATGGTTTGCCATCCACAGCCATGGTTTATTTCCCATGGTTTATTGCAAGGTATAGGGGTGCAGTGTCTCAGTGGTCATGAAGCTCACCTTGTTAGCTGGAAGGCTGGCAAGTTGGCAATTTGAGACCCAGGTACTGCATGATGGATTGAGTGCCCATCTCTGTCCCAACTCTTGGGGACATTAATGGAGCCTCATTTCGGTGTTCCCTAAGCAGAGTTTCTCCCGCAAAAATCCTTTCAACCCAGAATAATTTCTGACACATTAATAATAATAATAATAATAATAATAATAATAATAATAATAATAATAATAATAATAATAATAATAATAATAATAATAATAATAATAATAATAATAATAATAATAATAAAAAAATGCTACTGTGCCTTCAATAAGAAATTCATTTCCACACTAAGGAAAGGAGCTCTCAATTACCTCACAAATATGAAAGAAAAAATAAACATACTACCAGAAGCAAAATACTCATAGGGGAGTGGTTTCATAAGATTCTATAAGAATTTCAAAGAGTATAGAGTCCATACTGCATACATACCATCAGTAGTCACAGCTGATCAGGATCTTTCATGACCCAGGGCACAATGTTGAAAGGCATGATAGGAAACTGAAAAAACATATTGCATATATTTTAAAGTACTGTTCCTCTTCCCCACAAAAGGTTGAAAGTGCTCCAAAATGGCGCACAAATTTTAATGACAATCTCACTGTTGAAGTTGAATCACTGTCTTTCACATGTATCTGTTTGGGGAGAAAATTAAAATTAAAATATGGCTCCCAACAACACAGTTCTGATTTTCAGTAGAACCTGGACTTGTACCTGCAGTTGGTCAGGGTTTTAGCTGCCTTATGTAGATGCTGAAGCTTTAGAAGCAAGGCTCTTGAGATGGGATTTCCAATATTTATGTCTATGCCACAGCAGTGTGGAATCGCAGCACAGAAGAATGGGTTGCATGCCAATGCATCACTGTGCCAGAAATAATTTATTTATATTAAGTTTATTCCCTACGTTTCTTCCAAAAATTGTCCTCCAGGCATCTAGCAATAAAGAAAATGCATATAAAAATAAAATGTCATTGAAATAAAATAAACCAATGGAGAACAGAATTAAAGACATGTCAATAAAATGAAACAGCACTTAACCATTTAAAATTTACTGCACTAGCAATCCTAGTTAAATGCTAAAAAGACATTCCTGGTTTTAATAAACAAAATTCTTTGTTGATGGAAAAACCACAAAACAGATTGAATCTACTGGGTTTTGGGCAACCTTCTTAAAGCTATTTTTCTTCTCTTATTTGGATTGTAAACCACTTTGAGCATTTTATCCTTCATAAATCAGTGCACAAATTTCAAAATGAAAACAAACACAACAAAAAACAGATACTAAACATGACATTAAAAAACCTGTTGAAAGACATTTTGTAGTCTGAGGGCTATTATTGTTACATCCTTGCCAGGTACTAGGTTTGAAGGAAGGAGGGCAAGAAGGTCTTTATTATTATTATTTAGAATTCTTTACTCATTAAATCTGCCGTAAAAATAGCTTCAGTTCCCCAGGAGCCATGTTTGAAAAACAACGTTATTTGTTCAGTCGCAGTAGATTCCAACCTTTTGCGACCCCATGGACCACTGCCCGCCAGGCACTTCTGTCCTCCACCATCCTCCTCAACTCGCTCAGCTCTGTGCCCCTTGTCTCTATAATACCATCTAGCCATCTCATTTTGGGCAGCCCCCTTCTTCTTTTGCCCTCCATCCTTCCCAGCATCAAGGCTTTCTCAAGCGAATCCTCTCTTCTCATTTGATGTCCAAAGTACTTTAGCTTCATCTTCCCTATTTAACCTTCTAAGGAGTAGTCAGGTTTGATTTCTTCTAAGATTGACCTATTTGTTCTCCTTGCTGTCCAGGGGACTCTCAAAACTCTCCTCCAACACCACATTTGAAAGGCATCTATTCTTCTGCGCTCACCTTTCCTTATGGTCCAGCTCTCACAACCATACATTGCCACCAAGAATACCATTGCTTTGACTATACGAATTTTGGTTTGCAAGGTGATGTCTCTACTTTTCACTATGTTCCCCAGGTTTCTCATAGCTTGCCTCCCAAGAATAAGTCGTCTTTTTATTTCATGGCTGCAATCTCCATCTGCAGTGAGCTTTGATCCTAAGAAAGTAAAATCTGTCACTGCTTCTACTTCTTCCCCATCTATTTTCCAGGGACTGATAGGGCCTGTTGCCTTTCTTGGTTTTCTTTATATTGAGTCTCAACCCAGCTTTTGCACTTTCTTCTTTCAACCTAATCAAGAGCTTTTTAAAGTCCTCCTCACTTTCTGCCATTAGGGTGGTATCATCTGCATATCTCAAATTGTTGATGTTTCTCCCAGCAATACACATCCAGTATTGCCAACATTTTGTAGAGCAGCGATTTTCAGAATTCAGATTCCTGAAGGTCTTCCACTATAGCATCCAGAAGCCCTAAGGAATACTACAGAGTTTTAGTTGTTCTAACCAAGGGATCACCTGCACTGTAGAAATAAATCAGGAGTTGGTTTGGGTTTTTTCAGAAGTTGATTTATTGTCACATGGTTTTTGTGTTGTTGTTCACATCCTAAGGGGAACCTCTAGTCCAATACAGTATTCAGTACAGGGAACTATACATGATATTAAATCATTGCATATAAATGCAATTTGTCAATTTGGAACTACAGGATTGGTGGGGGCTAAATATTGTAAAGTTTTTTTATATTGTTTGTTTATGTGGCAGAGCACATAAGCACTTATTCAATGCAGTGGTTCAATTGAGGAGATTTAAAAAAAAACTTATGAGGAGAATATAGGTGTGGCTGTTCCAAGGGTGTTGCAGTGGTGGGAAAACATTTTCTTTTAAAAAGAAGAATCCCAGTGTGACTGCTCTGAAGGTTGTATGGTGATCAAGTTAAATATACTTGTTGAAGGGAAGTACAGATGTTTTTCACTCTGAGAAAGAGAAGTCAGGCGTGTATATGTGTATCTGACATATATAATGAGTAAAATGTTTTTTTACTTAGATTTCAACAACTATTTTATGGTGTTGGTCTAAAAAAAAGGACTTTAACATTAAGGTATTGATTTTAATGCAGTATTTCCAAGAATTAGGATGGTGCTCCATTTCAGGAACTGTTAGAAAATACAGTAGTCCTCTACTTGTACATATTCTACATCTGAAGACCTGTTTAGAGGGGAAACATTATCGGAAGTAAAATCAGATAGGGGTGCTGAAGTTGTCCATCCCTAGTTAATACCTGGTCAGTAGTTGACAGATATAGCAGTAGGAAAGAATACAGGGTTGATGGGCAGTTTGAACAACTCAGGATAGAAAAGAAGTGAGAGAATAGCTAGTATACACTGCAACTATTCTTTTTTTCCTCAGATAAAGGCAGAAAACAGTTTACTTAAAAGGCCTATATTACTGAAGCATCTGCTATCCCTGGTTGTACCTATAATATACATATTTCTTCTTTCTTGTAAATAATTGTTGGATGCTACTCCTATCCGAGTGTACCTTTTTCCTGGAAGTCATTTTCTCAGTTAATAGATATGTCTCTGGTGACTCAATAAATTGATCCTGGCATGAATCCAGTGACTACACACAGTTCACTGAATAGATGGTGGAGGGAATAGTTGAGTTTGATGAAGCTTCCATACTCATTGCTTAGCCTCTTCATGTCTGCAGTGTTCTCCTTCGAAGTGATTGGTAGCAGCAGAGATGGTTTGGAGCCAAAGTGGGCAATCTATGGCTGCTGCCTCCAAGGTTTGTGGGCTTATGCAAGGTCTTGTACCAGAGCTAAGTTCCAGATAAAGAATTTGACAAGGAAGCCTGGAACCATCCATATGGTAAACATGCCCTATCCATCTAAGATGATGACCTATGATAGAAGCTTCAATGCTAGTTACATGTGCCTTCTCAGAAACATGTGCCTTCATAGTCATCCCACTTGATGTTCAAGATGGACCTTAGCTTCTGTTGGTGAAAGTGCTCAAGCTTTTTCATGTCTTGATAATAGAGGGTCCATATTTCACAGCCATACAATAATATTGAAATAACAACAGCTTGGTGTACCATGAGCTTTGCATGAATTGTTAAAACTTTGTTCATGAAGACCCAGTGTGATAGACGGCCAAAGGCAGAATGGGCAGCATCAGTTCTCTTCACCACATCCTGTTCACATGTGCAGTAAGAAAACTGGTCTACCTGTTCCAGTGTTGAATCTGAGATGGTAATACAGTACTGAACTCTGGAAGGGCTGTCCTTGGGGCAGGTTGTGCAAGCACCTTGGTTTTCTGAGCATTTATGATGAGGCCAAAATGATCACATACATTCTTGAAACAGTTGACCAGCTGTTGCAACTCCTCAGGTGTGAGAGCAGTTGATGCAATATCATTGGCATGTTGCATTTCTGTTATCCTGTTAACACTGGTTAGTCTTTGGGTGCATAGTCTAGACAAATTAAAGAGTCCTCTGTTGAAGCGGTATTTAATCTCTACACCTGTGTTGTTATTTGATGTTTCATATTTCAACCAAGTAAAGTGCAAAAAGGGTTTGTGATTGGGAAGGCATCTGATATGCTGTTTTGATGAAGAACCCTCCTAGACATCCCATCATGAAATGTCTGGACCAGATCTACAAAACGCTCAGGGCAACCAAAGCATCTCAGCACAGCACACATAGTAAGTCACAGGACAGAATGGAAAGCCTTTTCTAAATCATAAAATACTAAAAAGAGTGGGTTCTGTTGTTCCCTGCATTTTTCCTGAAGTTGTCTTGCACAAAAGATCATGTCAATAAATAATATGTAAATAATATGATTATATTAAATTGTAACACTTGCTTTGAAACAAAAGAGGTAAAGGAAGAACTAGTGTGTGGGGGGAGGTCTGTACAAAGTTCAGACACCTCAAGTTCATAATGTTTAAGACTCCTGCTCCCTTTTCCACTTTTTCGTTCTTCCCAGAAGATGTTTCCATTTATCTTATTAAAAGCTTGCCTTTTCTCCAGAGAAGAATGAGACCTGACCAAGAGATTTTGCTGTCTGTGTCAACCACCATCCCATGGATGCCCATATTCTATGTACAGAAACCAACTGAATTGGGTGCTAACTCTTACTTCTAATCTAGCAATTGCTTGGCATTGTTAATCATGCTTCAAAGGCTACACGCTAATTTATGAGCTTCAAGACAGGCTGTTGCCTGATGCAGTTGATTTACTCAATTTAACAGCAGGGCTGACCTTAGCAGGTAGACTAACAGCTGTTAAAGTTTGACAGGGAGCTGGATGTGTCCTTTTCTTTATTGTATTGTGTTTAATAGATTTTTTTATGTCATGTCTTTAATTTTATACTCTTTATGTAAATACAGTCACATATGCATAGATATTAAGGTACTATCTACAAGGTCAGATGCATTACTTCACATATAACATCTCTGCTTGCATAACCATCATGTCTTTCTGTGTCATGCTTTTCAGGAAAAGATTTCCTTTATTTTGGCTCTACTTAAATAGCTAGCTTAATTCCATGCAACTCACCACCTGCCTTGTGCACACATGCTAGAGCTGGTGGAGTAAGGTGCAATTGTTGATTCAGACCACTGTTCCATCTGGTCAAGTACCACAAAAACTCAGTCTGACAGTGATTCTCCATTGTTTCAGGAAGGGTTCTTTCCTAGTTCTACCTAGTGGTCCCTGGATCTTCCCAGATGGTCATTAGCTTCAAAGCCAAGACAAAATTGCATTTCTTCAGACTCATACAGTGGGGGGTTACTTTAAACCAGTGTTTCCTAGTCTTTGGTTTTTGGACTTCAATTCCCAGAAGCCTAAGTCGATTCTCCAAAGCACTGATCAGCCAATGTACTGACTTAGTCTTCTGGGAATTGAAGTCCCATTGTGGTATCTGGGCCCCATGTTGGGAACTGCTGATTTAAACTTTAAACTAGAACACTCCTTCTTCCTTGTCTAGGCCAGATGTGAAACTGCCAAAATGAAGGATCCCTTTGGTGAGTTCATTCCACAGTTCCTTTTGCCTGATCTACAGTGAGAAAGATTAGCCAGCAACACAAGATTGCCATAACCAAGGTTGGCCTGATTATGGTTCAAAAATGACACAAAACTAGAATACAGTACTGTTCTGACAGCACAAATGTGATTTCCCTAAGATAGGTGGTAGTTGCTTATCTTGTGGAGTAGCTTACTAGTGTAACTGCATCAAGCCTCCTCTTTAGACATTTTCTTTTTACAAATGCCTGAAAACAACATTAAAGTAAAAGGCGATCACATAGATGTTCTCCTAAATGGCTAATTGCTTTGTATTCCATTGGGTTTTTCCTACACCCAAAGTTTCTTTGTTTTACAGTTAATAGATTAATTTTTTATCTATATCTCATTGCTGCCCATGAGGGCTATGTCTTTTATGTGATGTTAAGTCACTTATGTTATTGGAAACTGCCCAGAGTGGGGAATTTCTCTCTCTCCAGGTGGGCAATATGAATGCATTAAATAAATAAAATAAAAACTTTTAAAATGACCACAATCCTGTGATATAAGTTAACACCTACAGAACAGTGATTATGTCACTGGCAGAGGAAGATTTTATCAGTAATTAAAGACCCTTTCTTATTGTCACACAACTTGTCCAGCATGTGAGAAATTTCACTTCCTGGAGACTTTGGGCAGCACAGGTTAGAAGAGGGGAAGTGTTTGACTGGGATGAGGTTATTAGCAATAAGATATTTTAGGTAATCTCTGCTAGTAACCTCACTTCTCTTTCCACAAACTTCCAAATCCAATCTCTTCCAGATGCAGCAATTATTATTGTGAAACTATAAAGTTATGCCCTGTCAATTTCAGTATTCCTCCCCCCCCCCCCCCCATCTAGATGACTCAAGGCTTGATGCTTTTTCCCATGACTGTTGGCTTTTTTTCAAACCGCCTGACAGCTATGATTTTGTTAGTTTGGCTTTGTCCCGGGGCAGCAAGACTGTCTCAGGAAGCCATCAGTTACCACTAATTCAACAGTCCAAGAATGAACCAATAAACAAAAACCCAGCAGAGAATCTCTCACTTGCTTACTAACTTATCACCTTATCAACCCTGTGATGATGAGGAGGAAGTAGGAAAGGGTTTTTTTTTTTAAGGGAGAAGGGACCACATTTTGGAGCAAAAAATGCACTCACAACTGGTGGGCAAGCAAGAAGGAAATGTTAGCTCTTGTAATACTGCTGGCAGCATAAGCTAGGCTAGCTTCAAAGTTTTGCTCTTTGGCTCTTCCAGTCAACTTAAAGCTTTCCTTTTCCTTCATTTTTTTAAAAATCCTAAAGCTACCAAAAGGGGAAGTTGGGACTGGGCTACTTCTCAAGCAGCAACAGGAGGGGAAGACTGGAGAAAGCAGAACAGAAGCAGCAGCCTTTTTGTTATTGCTGTTGATTGGTGCTTCTCCTTTAAGATCAACAGCACCACATAGTGTCAGGTAGTTTATCTCTCTATTTATTAGTGTGGTTTTTTTTTAATCTTAACACTACTTTGTGTGTATCCAAAAGGAGCAAATAGTGTGTCTCTAGGCTACAAAAATTTCTTCGAAAGCAAGAAATTGCAAGTAGATAAATAGGAACCACTTCGGTGGGAAGGTAACAGCGTTCCATGCGCTCCGGTGTCTAGTCATGCCTGCCACATGACCATGGAAACGTCTGCAGAAGCAGACAGCGCTGGCTCTTCGGCTTAGAAACAGAGATGAGCACTGACCCCTAGAGTCGGATACGACTGGCTTTCGAGCAAGGGAAACCTTTACCTTTACCTTTAGGCTACAAAGGAACTGCAGTGGCTTAGTGGTTAAGACGCTGAACTTGATGACTGGAATGTCTGCAGGTCAGCAGTTCAAGACCCGACGGAGTGAGCTCCTGTCTCTGTCCCTTCTCCTGCCAACCTAACAGTTTGAAAGCAAGACATTGCAAGTAGATAAATAGGGACCACTTTGGTGGGAAGGTAAACAGTGTCCAGTGCCTAGACATGCCTGTCACATGTCCACAGAAACGTCTGCAGAGACAGCACTGGCTCTTTGGCTATAAATAGAGATGAGCACTGAAATCTAGAGTCATATATGACTGACTTTCAAGCAAGGGTGACCTTTATCTAAGCTACAAAAAAGGAGGTACAGTTGTACCTCACTTAAAGAGCATAATGAGTTCCACAGGATTGCTCTTTAAGCGAGTTTGCTCTTTAAGCGAAACACCATTGAAAGTGACCAATTGTGAACCCCGATTTATTTGTTAAGCGAGTTTTTGGTTGGTTTTATTTGTTAAGCGAAGCAAACATTCAGAGAAAATTCTGCTCTTTAAGCAAGTTACTCCTTAAGCGAGGCGCTCTTTATGCGAGGTTTGACTGTATTTATTATTTATTTATTATTTATTTATTATTTATTAGTTCAAATTTATATTGCCGCCCACTCGCCGTGGCAACTTTAGATTCCAAGAGAATTCCTCCCAGCCATCTTGTCTCTTCACCCCACTCTTTGGATTTTCTCAACCTCTTGTGGAAGTAGATCCCTACACAATCCACTTTCCAGAGCAATGCAGGCTAGATGAAGGGGAAGGAGTAATGGGGTCACAAATTGATCCCATGTTGCATATAGATAAAAGTAAAAGACGCCCTTGCTCAAAAGCCAGATGTATCCAGCTCTAGAGCGCAGTGCTCATCTCCATTTATAACCAAAGAGCCAGCCCGGTCTAAATCTGTAAATGTTTCCCTGGTCATTTGACAGGCATGACTAAATGCCTAAGTGCATGGAATGTTGTTTACCTTCCCACCAAAGTGGTACCTATTTATCTACTTCAAATTTCTTGCTTTCGAACTGCTAAGTTGACAGGAGCTGGGATTGATGATGAGTGCTCACTCTGTCATGCAGCACTTGGGTCACGAACTGCTGACCAGCCAACCTTCCAGCTGTCAAGTTCAGCATCTTAACCACGACACCTCAGTGCAAAATACAGATCTTTTCTTGCTGGAAATTAAACACATAATGGGATTGCCCCAATGTTACTTGTGGATGCATCCCTTTGAAACCCACAGTGATTACCTAAGCACACTTCCCCCTTTCTAAAGGAATCACATTCACATTTCTTTTTAACACACTAAGAAAGCTTGTGTTTATGATAGAAATAAACTTGGGAAAGATGATAGAAGTCTTAATTTCGGTGTTACTAAATTGGTAATTGCTGGCTAGATAACTCAGTGGTTTGGGTATCTGGCTGCCAAAACAGAGGTTAAGCGTTTGATTCCTGACTGTACCTCCAGTGAAAAGAGCCAGCCTATGTAGGTGTGGCAAGCTGCACAGTCCCAGGGCATCCCCCCCCCCCCAAAAAAAGAAGGGAATAGCTAGCCACTTCTGAGTACTCTCTAATTAGAAAACCCTGGACAAGGTTGCCATAAGTCAGATTTGACTTGACGGAATGCAGTTATTATAAAGTTAGAGATGTCCAGACTCTGTAGAACAAAGACAGGATGTCTCTTCCTTGGTAAGACAAGAGAAAAGTGTGAGAGGGAGGAAAATGACTGTAGCAACCATAAGGATGGCAACATCTAAGGTCAACGGAAGATAAAGGACAGTCTAGGAAGGCTGCGGAGGCCCTCGCTTTCTCTACTTTCCCATGCAAAGACTCACAACTTAAATATTGTGTAAAGCCAAGAGAATGTTGCATCAATATTCACTGTCTCAATATTCACTGCTTTCCTAATAATGTGATGGAGAGGGAAACAAGCCAAAATAAGAATCGTGGTCAGAAAAATGTGTATTTATTGATAGGAAGGAAATTCTAGAAAACAACTGAAGCTATGCAAAAGAAAGAACAAATTTCCTACTTCTCTCCCCCTGCCACACACACAAAAATCATGAGGTTAATTATGAAGTAAAACACAACATCAAGCTGCTCACAGAGTCCAATAAGCATAAAGTCTTTTCTCCACTCAGGATACACAAACCACAGAATTCCGATGACTCACTCTGAAAAGAACTTTTAAATGCACCATGGACGGAAGGTCACATAGGTTTTGCCTTCAAATTTCCTGCCAGTTATAAAACCATACAGATATAAACACGTCTGGGACACGGTTTAAGTAATAATGAGAAATTCACCTACCATAACCCTTCCGGTGAGAGATATCTGCCCAACTTGTGAACTGTGAGATTGTATCCTGTTGTCTCACACAGCTTTTTTTTTAAATCTTGTGGTTAATAATAAGATAATTTTTTAACCTAATCACTGCCATGCTAACTGGGACTTTTGGGAGGTGAAGTCCAAAACATCTGAAGTTGAGAACTGCTATTCTAGAGAATATACTAGCTATAGGTACTTGATAAACCACTTCTACCAGTATGTATTGTATTTATGTTATAAAACATACATAATGATACAAACATACTTCACCAACCACCCTGGCAAAAAAAACCCCATAAAGTTAACTAAGATAAGGGATTTCAGAATATAAGTATTCAGTGCAAATTAAATTGCTCTAACCACAAGATGTGTGGGTGGATGTTTCCGCTTTATTTCATTATTAACTGGCTATGATGACATCAAACAGATATACAGTATCCGGAAAGCCAAGTAACCAAAAGGAAAAAAAAGAAATGAAAGGAGTCAGGAAGAAGCAAGTAGTGTGGCATACAAAAACAGAGAAATAATAAATAAAACTTACCATGGCCAAATGTACAATTTCCCTGACTGTATTGTATTTTCGTTTATTTATTTATTGACAGTATTGATTGTTGTGTTATGTTGCTATATTTATATTATGTTGTTGCTGTATCTGAGATTGTATAATTGTAATATGTTACACATGCCACATTAGCCACATTCAGCAAATACAATGTTTATTATAAATCAGAAAGTAAAAACTCATCCAATGCTTTCTCTGTGCTTTCCAGCATCTAGAAGATATTGAGTAACTGATATCTTCTATTAACACGTGTTTCTTTCTTTTATTTTTATTTGTGTAGTGAGTATTAATGGCACAGAGAAGTCATTTGGCTATTGGCCTAACTTTTGTCTCATGGTTAAATAGCAATGATCAAATAGAGTTTGGATATCAAAAGGAAGCAACACTACCAAAATATTGGTATGGGTCTTGCAGTAAAGGTAAAGGTCCCCCTTGCTTGAAAGCCAGTCATATCTAACTCTAGGGTTCAGTGCTCATCTCTGTTTATAGCCAATGCTATCTGTGTCTGCATACATTTCCATGGGCATGTAACAGGCATGCCTAGACACTGGAGTGCACAGAACGCTGATTACCTTCCCACCAAAGTGGTCCCTATTTATCTACTTGCAATGTCTTATTTTTGAACTGCTAGGTTGGGAGGAGCTGGGACAGAGACAGGAGCTCATTCCATCATGCAGTACTCAGGTATCAAACTGCTGACCTGCCACCTTCCAGTCAGGTCTTAACCACTTGTGCCACTGCAGTCACAAGCAGTCGCATTGCAGTTGCAAGCTTTTTACAAATTCCTCATCAGTGAAAGACATTCTCTCAGCCAACTGTTAATGAGGCATTTTGAGGCACAACCCAATTATTGAGTCTTTGCCATGTGTAGGACAGTGTTTGATGGGTAGGATATTCAAATGTTTAACAGGATTCCAAAGTCATTTGACATATTATATCAGCATTTCGGAAAGATAAGATATGTGTGGAGGGTTGTTTCTTTTTATCAGCTGGGTTATCTCCTTAGCAATGCTTCCATTACTTATGAGGCGAGATAACCGTTCAGACTTTGTATGTGGGCTTTGTTCAGTGCAGTTCTCTAATTTCTGCTTTGGAATGATGACTCATAAGTGGCAGAAAGTCAAAGGCTAGAGGATAAGTCTAAAGAGTGCCTCGTTATGCCAAGCACTGTTATTTCCTGCTTTGCTACACTTTGTCATGTTGCCATTGGATTGAGCGGTCTGTGACTTGCCATTCATGTAATTCAGCCCTAAAAACCATGTGGTTCTTTGGATGTTGCAATTTCACTCTTGTCTTCTGGATTTCCCCTCAGATAAATCACCTCCTCTTCTTTTTATTGTGCAAAGAGGGAGGTGCAGAAAGGACTGGACAGCTCAGAGAGAGAAAGAACTGTATGTTCTTAGTAGACATCATCCATGAATATTTCAGGAGAGATTTGAGATCTTCCAAATAATGTCCCTTTCTAAACCTGTATGCAAAATTGTGTATCCTAAAGATGAGCGCAAACACTTTTTTAAAAAAGGAGACAGTAGTAGGTCATATTCCCATCATGTGATATGGTATACAACCCACAACATGCCCATGATGGTGGTGTGCACACTTACCTACATAGCAGCATACCAAAACATAGGAAAAAGCACCACACGTTGCCCCTGTGTTACAAATGAGGGTGTAGCTGTTTGCAGCTTCCCAGTGTAGTTCAGCCTACCACAGCTAGTATCTTGTTCACTATTTATGCATGTGGAGCTCTAGGTTAGAAAGCTGCAGCAGCAATCTGACCCAGCTATGCATGAAAGGCACATAACAGCACACAACTGGCAAATTCTCAGATTGTCGTGACAGCTTTTGGTAGTTCTGCGCTTGTGCAGCTATGTAACATGAGGTCACTTGTGGGTTATGCTGATAAATTCAACTGCAATTGGGGAAATGTAAGAAATAAATTTTAAGTCTTTTTCAACTATATCATTATTTCCTTTATGTTGTAGTAGACTCTTGAGTGACACGTTCTTGGTGAGTGTAGGAGATTGTTTGACCGTTGTTACAGAATACAGGCATTTGCAGGGAGAAAATAAACAGTGGTGGCCCAAGGTAGCAAACAAAGAAGCTACATAGTCTGGTTGATAGGACAGTGGCCCCTGGGGAGAGGGAATGAGGCTTTTCCATGTACTGTAGAAACTGGACCTTTAAAAAGGAACCTAATTAAAACTGCTATCATCATCCTCATATGAGCCAGACCATGAATTTCTGAGACCAGATTTTTCCAACTCTTTCTTGAAAATTTTAACAATGAATTTAACAATTGTTAAAATTGTCAAAGTTTTTCAGGAAGAATCAACAATTAATTGTTAGATTAAATTGACATCAATTAAATGTTAAAAATTTGCTTCCTACAAAATTAAGTTTTAATTTCAGTACTGTTGTGATTTTAAGATTTTTTTAATGCCATCTGGCTTTGTTTCTTGTGTTTTTATTGCCTATTACAGGATGGTTTTTAAAACATATTTGTATGTATATGTACATTGTAAGCCATCCTGAGTGGTGCTTGCATCAACAGGTTGGGATAGAAATGTGAATAAATAAATAAAAAGAAATAACTAAGCTTAAATGAATTGTAGAGAACTTAAATGTTAAATAAGGGTGTGCACCCTCTTCAAACAAATGTATCAAAACAGGTTTAATTAAAGACATTTGCTCTTCTGGAATGAACACAGGATGGGGCAAATTGCTACTGGCCGCCCACCGGATGGAGGAGCACATCCATATATATTCTTCATGTGAAATCTAAAAAACTAAGGAAGATGATGGAGAATGTGTTATTTGAATAGTTCTTTCCTTTTGTGTTGCAAAGCTATTGACCAGTGGTTCCCAACGTGGGGCCCATGTCCCCAGTGGTGGGGTTCAAAATTTTTTACTACCTACTATGTGGGTGTTGTATGGTGGACATGGCCAGAGGAAAAGCCCTGCATTGCACCCGAATTGAGACTACTTTATTTCAAAACTTGGATGGGTGGAGCCAGCCAGAATTTCTGCTACCGGTTCTGGCGAACTAGTGCGAACCTGCTAAATCTCACCACTGCATGTCCCACAGGGGAATTCAGTTCCCAGAAGCCTAAGTCAGTAGACTGGCTGATCAGTACTCTGAGGAATTGACTTAGGTTTCTGGGAATGGAAGTCCAAAAACCAAAGGTTGGGAAACACTGCTATTAACTAAACCATCAAAGGCTTGTCATTGCAACATTACTAATTTTAGGAAGAGGAACAACAGAAGTGGCACAAAATAGGGCAGCAACTGTCCAGAACAGCAGAATCCCAACTTGTTCCTTTAGGAAAGAAACAAAGGGAGGCATGTTCATGGGTCCTTTAAAGTCCCACCCTCCCTTCCCTTATGAAGTTATTGTCTTTGGAAGCCAGTGGGGCTAAAAAATAAAGAAGTGAAGTATGAAAACTAAAACATAGAACTCAGCTCTGCAGAGTGCTGCTGTTCTTCTGTCATGCTGGCAAAGTCCACTCGATCTTGCCTTACCATTTACATTTCCTCCTTTGCAAGAAAGAGATCTATAGAGAGAACCAGAAATGCACACATACAGCACTATAATTTGTTTTTCAGTCACACAGTTGATTCCGACCCTTTGCGACCCCATGGACCACTGTCTGCCAGGCACTTCTGTCCTCCACTATCCTCCTCAACTCGCTCAGTTCTGTGCCCATTGTCTCTACAATACCATCTAGCCATCTCATTTTTGGCTGCCCCCTTTTTCTTTTGCCCTCCACCTTTCCCAGCATCAAGGCTTGCTCAAGTGAATCCTCTTTTCTCATTTGATGTCCAAAGTACTTTAGCTTCATTTTTACTATTTGACCATCTAAGGAGCAGTCAGGGTTGATTTCTTCTAAGATTGACCTATTTGTTCTCCTCGCTGTCCAGGGGACGCTCAAAACTCTCCTCCAACACCACATCTCAAAGGCATCTATTCTTCTGCGCTCAGCTTTCCTAATGGTCCAGCTCTCACAACCATACATTGCCACCGGGAATACCATTGCTTTGACTAGACAAATTTTTGTTTGCAAGGTGATGTCTCTACTTTTCACTATGTTCCCCAGGTTTCTCATAGCTTGCCTCCCAAGAATCAGTTCCCTTTTTATTTCATGGCTGCAATCCCCATCTGCAGTGAGCTTTGATCCTAGGAAAGTAAAATCTGTCACTGCTTCTACTTCTTCCCCATCTATTTTCCAGGGGCTGATAGGGCCTGTTGCCATCATCTTGGTTTTCTTGATATTAAGTCTCAAGCCAGCTTTTGCACTTTCTTCTTTCAACCTAATCAGGAGCTTCTTTAAGTCCTCTTCACTTTCTGCCATTAGGGTAGTATCATCTGCATATCTCAAGTTGTTGATGTTTCTCCCAGCAATTTTGATCCCAAATTGTGAGTCCACCAACCCTGCATTGCACATTATGTGCTCTGTGATAAGTTGAATAAGCAGGGTGACAAAATGCAGCCTTGTCTTACTCCTTTTCCTATTCCAAACCACTCTGTCCTTCCGTATTCTGTTCTAACTGTTACTTCTTGATTCATGTACAGATTTTTCATAAGGTATATAAGGTGCTCTGGTATTCCCATCTCTTTAATTACTTGCCACATTTTGTTGTGGTCCACACAGTCAAAGGCACTATAATAGATGTGGATAAAGATTTGACCAAAGTACCTGAGTGGTTAGCCTTGATCTGTATTCAGGCACAGAGCCAGTGGGGTGGGAGGCTGTAGCACATCCCTTCTATTAATCACTTTCTACTACATTTTCCTCCTCTAGCTTAACCCTATCCTATTGCTAATCTTCAGTGCACTGGTATTCTGTTGAGGGAAATGCCACATCATCCAATCAATGCATGCTGTTTCATCCAAATGCATAAAGTTTAGGCAAAGTCGTTCTTTAGGTTTGATAACTCATTTAATAATTAAAAATGCTGAGTGTTTCAAATCCACTGTCTTGATTATTTTATTTCTACTTAGAAGTCAGTATGGTAAACCACATGTTTTTGGTTTCATATTCACTGAAGGAAAGACAGTTAAAACTCCCACAATGAGCATTGAAAATCAACACTGAAAATGAAACAAGAGTCTAAAAATAGCAGTAAAAATTCTTTGAACAAGTGAGGAAATTTCTTATTATTATCAGCCACAAATAGCTTTTGCTAAAACTCCACCCCTCAATTCAACAGTTACTTCCTGGAATAAGGATACTTGTCAATGTATTTTCTACCCATTTGGTCAGTCCATTTGTATCTCATTTGAATTTCTGTAGCAATGTGCTCTCCATTGCCAGCTTGCTGGACCTGTCACAACTTCACCAGAGCCCATTTTTCCATATCATTTCAGGGTGACCCAAGATGCCCTTCATGGCTGCAGTAATAGTCCTGTGTGACAAGGCCACACCATACTTTGCCCAGTCCTACTAATACCTTGGGACTGCAGTGGCACAAGTGGTTAAGACACTGAACTTGATGACTGCTAGGTTGGCAGGTCAGCAGTTTGAGTGCTGCATGACAGAATGAGCTCCTGTCTCTGTCCCACCTCCTGCCAACCTAGCAGTTCAAAACCAAAAAATTGCAAGTAGATAAATAGGGACAACTTTGGCTGGAAGGTAAACAACATTCTGTGCATTCCAGTGTCTAGTCATGCCTGTCACATGCCCACAGAAATGTCTGCAGACGCAGACAGCTCTGGCTCTTTGGCTGTAAACAGAGATGAGCACTGAATTCTAGAGTCGGATACGACTGGCTTTTGAGCATGGGACATCTTGACCATTACCTTGACCAATCCCTGACTTTGTCCTGTTACCACTTCTTACACAACATGGACATGGGTTGGCCTTTGTGAGGCTTTGAGAACCTTTAATGGAAGGGTGGGTACAAACAGAAAAGTGTATGAACATTTCATTGGATCACATGCTGTCAAGAACAGTTTTAATATGTTGAGTGTGTTTATTGTGTTATTTTAATATTTTTATGTACACCACCCAGAGTGGGAAGTTTCCCAAATGGGCAGTATAAAAATGCAATAAATTAATAAATAAAAGATACTGGGTTCATGCAACCAACACCACGTGAGCAAATAAAGAAATTTCTTATGATTTGAAATCATCATCCAAGAATATTTTTCATTAACCAATTGCCCCACCCCCTATGCAACTGTTGTGTCATGGAATAATTTATTTTCTACACATTTTGGCACTACTGAAACATGACAGTAAAGTTTCTTTTAAAAAAAATATCTGGTCTACAAGTTCACATTTCAGTTCCTTCTGGCTTTGGCTGTTGGCAAATCCACATTCATGTGTGAAGCCATGCAGACCTCAATTGAGTTAACACAAATGTTTGCTCACAGATAACTTTGGATATGTCAGTCCTATGAAACAGATGGTTACCTCCCATAGAAAGTACAAAGGTCCAATCATAAAATCAAGTGCCTCTGAAGAGCCTACATAGCAGTGTTTCTTAACCTTTGGTTTTTGGACTTCAATTCCCAGAAGCCTAAGTCAATTCCCCAAAGCACTGATCAGCCAATGTACTGACTTAGGCTTCTGAGAATTGAAGTCCCCCTGTGGGGCATGGGCCCCATGTTGGAAAACACTGCTATAAAGGTATGTGACAGACAAGCAGAGCTAGCTGGGCTTTCACTAGGCTTGTAACAACATTTCTTTTGTTATGGTTTGAAAAGCTAATACCATACAAAAAACCAAACACAAAAAGACTCACCAGAAGGAATAAGGATTTTTTTTAAAAAAAATAGCCAGTTACTACATTATTTTAGGGACTGCAACACATGTATTCTACCACTAAGAATACAAAAATATCACAGCTTCCATTCTTGGTGCTTCTTCTTGAAGAGCCGAAGGGTTAAGGAAGGATCTCTACACTACTTTCAAGACAGAGATTCATAGCAGGCCTTGTGAACAAATATGACAAACCAATTCCTATAGCCAGACAAACCAATTCCTATAGCCAGAGCAAGCTTTAAAAAGTTATCTTTCTGATAAGGTACCACTACTGTTCAGCTAGAATGGACTTAGACCAACTCTGGGAATTGTATTCCCAGATAGCTAAGATTTCAAAACTTTGTTCCAAGATTTATTCATTTATTATTTGTTTATTTATTTAAATTTGTTTATCGCCCTCCTCCCCAAAGGGACCCAGGGCGATTTCCAAAACAATCAGCATGATAACAATTTAAAACCAATTTAGAAATTAAAAGTTTTAAAAGAAGCTTTAAAAGTTAGCATTAAAAACCAGGCATTATAAGTAGGTATTATAGCTAGGAGGCACTGGGTGTCAAACCAGTATAATTAAGATCATTAAGGTTATAAAATTCACTTTGTCCCCCAAAAAGTTGAGTTCCTTGACCTTTGACAAACTACTTATTTTAAATAACTTATTTATTTACACATATTCATTTTGCAAAATATATTTTGACTTTACTAGTTATGAAAGGACTAAGAAATTAGAATCCCAAATCTTGCTTCCAAACATTGGAAGTCTTTTTTTTTTAAGATTACAATAACTATTACCCTCCCTAGACCTAAGGGAAAAGAAGAAATGAAAATATCTGGGATCCTCAGAAAGCTAGAATTCTCTATGTTCCACCTTATACTAAGCTCCCGTGGAATAACAATAGATGCAGCATTCCCTGTTGGGTGTAGCACTCAGGTTTGGCTGCATTTTTGTAGTTGAACTAAGCAAACAAATTCACCTGACAATAGCAAAGACAACATAAGGGAGTGTTGCATTCTAGTTTCTGGGATTCTTGATCAGCAAGAATGACAAGGACACGGGATTGTGAGGGTTTTGTGAGCTGGGTAATTCAGAATTATTCTGTCGTCTTCATATGGTTCTCTTATCTCTGTGTGTCTGCATGTCTCCCTCCTTCCTACCAGCAGCTCTTTTTATTAAGAGTTTGTACACAAGCATCTACTATGGCATAATAAAATAATTAATCACCTGTTACCCTATTTTCTCTGCCTGACCACATCAGCATTAACCCAATGAATATCTCGTCATGGCTAGCCGATTCTGTATGACGTTTACACAATCAAATAATTAATGATATCCTGTATTTTGAGTCTCTTCACAATGGTAGCTGCATAAGCTCAGAAAAGGAAGAAATGTTCTGTGAATGTTCATCTGAACAATCTCAGCATGTTAACAATCCTGTGTTACCTTGACCAGTACATGGAGGATGTTTCCTTACAAAACTGATAAACTAACAAGGATGCAACAAGATGCAACAAGGGAGATTTTTGTAAACTGGCCCAACTGCAGTTTATTGCTATATTTTCAATATGATTCACAGAAAGAAAGAACAATGTGTTGCTTTGTGACATACTTCAACAAACTGCTTTAAACTTGTTCTTATTTGGTTTAAATCAGGAGTTCTCAACCTTTTAAAGCCAGGAGCCTAGTCATGCTTCCTCAGACAGCTTTGGGGGCTGGATAGCCATTTTGCCCTTTCTCCACAACATGGCACTTCCTGGTATGGTGGAGGTGGTGGTGGGGCTCTATGAAATGGTGCCATGGGCTGCATCTGGGTCACAGGTTGAGAATCCCTGATTTAAATGATAATCTTTTCAGAGAACACAGATGTATGGATCAAATTGAATGGACCCAATTTAATAAATACCTCTGGTACAAATCATTTATCCCATCCATGTTTCCTGAAATAAAACAAAGTTTTAGCTTATTGCATTCAAAGCCTACCCAAGAAACTCTGGGAAATACATATAGTGTTGCCCTGTTTTATCTTCTCACCAACGTTGTGAGCTAGGCTAAATATATTACTTCCCAAGAATAATTCAAGCATATTATTCTAGATCAGTCGTGGAGACACGTGGTCCTTGACTTTTTGGATTTCAATTCACCAAAATACAAATGTCTAACAATATCTGCAAGGTCATATGAAGCAGATTTCTGGTTACTGTTGGTAGGGTAGCCAGGACTCATCAGGATGGGAGGGAGAACAGATAAGACAACAAGCTTAGATTGAACCAACAGCACTTGAAGACAAGAGTGAGCCATATTACTGAGCCCAAGGCCACATGCAAATTGGTGCTATGGGCCACAGGCCACATGTACACATGCCTTCACATTCACAGACAGAAAATATATGCCTACTTCCCTGCCTTCCAAGATCAGAGGATGGAATTGGTGGAAAGGGATGGGCTGGAAGCCACCCCTACCTACTGATCGCAATCAAGATCTTTTCACTGGCACTATTAATTAACAATGGTTGATTAGCTGGTGAAATAGTGAAAGTTTCTGGTCCAGATGATGAGCAAACAGGCTTTAACTTCTTCTTTTTTCCTTCAACAAATATTATTCTCTGCCTGGTCAGGTTATCCTGCTATGGTAATAGAGTAGACCATACTGCCAGTGACTCAACACCGAGTGTCAAGTGATGATTAACTAACCTGACAACCCTGAGGACTAGCAGCCAAAGTCCACAGAGAAGGATGATGGTCCCCAAGTAGATTAAATGCCACTTGAATCCATCTTGATGGAGGGCAGCAGCTTCATCAATACTGGCCTGGGGCTGAGGAGGACTTTGTGTGCCCAAAGGGCTCAGGACCAGAAAGTGACTCATAGAACTATACCAGTAGTATGGGTGTCACACTGTGATGCAGAAGGCAGATGAAAGGCCACAGCATTATATTCGCAGGACAGTCTTCATGGCTGATCACCATAATGAGCACCAATATTCGGAATCGGATATGGCACAAGAAGAAAAAGATCATTTTTAAATAAAAGCCATGGAGAATGCAACTGCACACTTTATTAACACTTATCCTGCCAAATATGTAAATTAAAACAAGCAAAATGGACAATATTTTTATTCAGACAAATGTTCTTTTCTTTTCCTTTTTTTTAAGCAGAGGGTTAAAGGAAGAACAGGGCAAGGGCACCACAATAGTTTCCACAGTTCAGAATGTAATCATCTGGTAAGATGTACAGGTGCTGATAAAATGATAAGTTCCATTCCATAACCATTAAAGGCTGTCTCACATAACAAGCCAACAAACTGTAAGCTTAGTTGATAGGGTACTGCACTGACTATAGGTTGGGTTTTTTTGTTTGTTTCAACCTCAAACCCCAAGACAGGCTGGACTCTGTTTGATACATGTCACCACCACTGGCTGGACGTGAGAGGTATTGCCGTCCATGCCATCTGCAGGTTGGGAAAGACACCTTCAATATTTCTGGTTGAAAACAAGTATTCCATTATATTCATGTTTTACACCAAGGGCTTTAACATCACTTGTTTTTGCATTTAAGATAATATAATCAACACAAGCCATTGGGGGAGGGGGTAAGACAAAAAAATGGGAGAAAGAGTTATGAAACTATTGATTTTCAGTAGAGAAATCAAAATTCTTAAAAAGTGATATTCCAAGTACCATTATGTCAAGAATGTCATAATTAATCTGTGTCTGTCTGTCTATTTGCTTGTCTGTTGCATGAACATTGAACCCTAGAGTAAGATAGGATTGGCTTTCGAGCAAGGGCAACCTTTACCTAGCTAAAGGTAAAGATCACCCTTGCTCGAAAGCCAGTCCTATCCAACTCTAGGGTTCGGTGCTCATCTCCATTTAAAGCTGAAGAGCCAGCGTTGTCTGTGTCAGCAAATGGTTTTGTGGTCATGTGGCAGGAATGACTAGACGCCAGAGTGTATGGAATGCTGTTACTTTTCCTGCTGAAGTGGTACCTATTTATCTACTTGCAATTTCTTGTTTTTTTAAAAAAAAATTACTAGGTTGGCAGGAACTGGGACAGAGATGGGAGCTCACTCGTTTGTGCAATACTCAGGTCTCAGACTGCTGACCTGCTAACTTTCTAGTTGTCAGGTTCAGAGTCTTAACCTCTAAGCCACTGCAGTCCATGATATGATAGCATAACACCAATTATTTGATGCAATTTTTAAGAGTACATTCAAGTATTTATTTAGTTAGTTAGTTAGTTAGTCAAATTTGTATACCACCCTCCTTACCAAGACAACTCAGGGTGGTTTAACATGTCATATAATAACATCACAAGAAATATAAATCATAAATTTTAAAAGAGCTTAAAATCGACATATTAATCACAAGATTAAAAAGTTAAAACTCACTCTTGAGAATTAAAAAGTTAAAAGAGAATTTAAAAAAAAGAGGGAGCTCACACCAACCAACAGGCTAGGGTCATTGTACAACCCGTACCCCATACTTGCCCCGTCAGCCATGTTTTTAAATTCTTCCTGAAAGACAGTAGCTCCATTTGGAGGCGCAGCTCAGTTGGCAGGAGATTCCATAGGGCCAGAGCGGACACGGAGAAGGCCCTCTTTCTAGTACTAGAGAGATGTGCCTCTCTGGCTGATGGAACCACTAGAGAGCCTCTCCGGTCCACTCTGGTGGGACAGGCAGATGTTTTTGGGGTGAGGCAGTCTCTTAAGTATCCTTGCCCACTACCATGTAGGGCTTTAAATGTAATAACCAGCACCTTGAATTGCACCTGGAGACATACTGGTAACCAGTGCAGCTCCCGAAGCAGCAGTGAGGCACGTGCATAAAGCCTGCACCCCATCACCACCTGGGCAGCTACATTCTCGACCAGTTGCAGCCTCCAAATGGTCACCAAGGGCAGCTCCATGTAGAGCGCATTGCAATAATCAAGTCTGGAGGTGACTAGAGCATGTGTGATCATGAACAAGGAGTCCTGATCTAGGAGTAGGCGTAACTGGCGAATGACACGAAGATGTGCAAAGGCCCTCCTGGCCATACCTGCCACCTGCTCTTTGAGCAGTAGTCACGAGTCCAGGAAAACCCCCAGATTATGCACCAGGTCTGTATGGGGCAAAACTGCCCCATCCAGGACCAAAGATGGTAACTCCTGAGATAATGCAGGACCCCTGACCCACAACCATTCAGTCTTGCCAGGATTCAGCTGTACCCCACTGTCCCCCATCCAGACCCTCACAGCCTCCAAGCACCTGGAAAGGACTTCCACTGCAATGCTTGGATCACCACAGGCCGAGATATATAACTGGGTATCATCTTCATATTGATGATACCTCACCTCGTGGGATTGAATGATCTCACCCAGAGGTTTCATGTAGATGTAGAATAGGAGAGGTGAGAGCATCGAGCCCTGAGGCACCCCATATTGAAGGGGCCTCGGGCTGGACTTCTCACTCTCCAACCACACCGACTGGGTCCGGCCCTTCAGAAATGAGGAAAACCAGGACCACACAGTGTCCTGGATCCCCAATCCTCGGAGCCTTTCCAGAAGGATACCATGGTTGACAGTATCGAAAGCTGCTGAGAGGTCAAGAAGAGCCAGGACGGATGGATGATCTCTGTCTCGTTCTCGCCAGAGATCATCCACCAGTGCGACCAATGCAGTTTCCATACTGTATCCGGGTCTGAATCCTGACTGACAAGGGTCTAGATAATTGGCTTCATCCAGGACCTCCTGTAACTGCTGTGCTACTGCCTTCTCCAAAACCTTGCCCAAGAAGGGCAGGTTGGACATGGGTCAGTAATTCACAAGCACTGTGGGGTCAAGCGTTGATTTTTTCAGGAGGAGATGCACCAAAGTGTGTTTCAAGGTTGCCAGGGAAAAAACCCTCCTGCAATGACGAATTTAGGGATTTAGGGATTAACAAATGAAACTTCAAAGCAGGATTGTAGCATGGACAAAGAATAAGGAATTGGGGAATGGGGGAAAGGGGTGCCATTGGAGAAGAAATCATTAGTGTTTAATATGTTTTACTTTTTAAAAAAAATCAAAAGTAAAAAGATTTCAAGTCCTAAAAAGCACGTGACAGACTGCTGCTAAGATTCTTGAAAACTGGAGCAGTTTCATGGATGGCATTCATTACATAAAAGACTATAACAATAAAGGAAACAGAAACTTATTTTTTAATTAAAGATTTGGGATTAGTATCAGACATATCCTTGAGCAAACACAGGCATGAGTTTGCACAACATTCTAGAAATGTTTGAGGAAGCCACCTGGTACCATCCAGCTGCCTGTTCTGATTAGCAGTGGTCATCCAAACCTTTAGTCACTGGATGTCCTGGGGACTGAACTTGGGCCTTTCTTCAAGTTAAGCCTGAGCTGTAGAACTGAATCACAATCTCTCCTCAATTCAAGTTGTTTTAGTTGAAATTCAACTTTTATAAGATTTCTTATACCCAGCACCACTGACCAATAGAATTGTGCTGAAAGTTTCTCCCATAAAAATATTCTCTCCTTCTTATTTCACTGCCTAGAAATTCCTTTTCAAAAAACTGAGAGGAGAAGGACATCAAAGAAATGTCTATGGGCAAATTTTAGGATTGTTCTGTTTACATTATTTATAAAATAGCTGAGGAATGTGTGTGGATGTCTTGTCTGTAATTCTGCAATCATCACTGTGGCATGTGATGATTTCCATGCTTTTCCCCGTCCCACCCTGTTCCACCCCCACTTCAGTAAAAGCTCATGTCAAAAAGTAATTCACTCTATGGGGCTTTTTAAGATCAGGAAGTATGGGTGTACCTTGACAAAGAGATCTGTAATTTTAAAAGGAAAAAAGAAATGTAGCTCCCAAAGTTACTTTGCAATGTCATTATCAAAAATCTAGCCTGAAAGAAGTTCTGAAGGGCACTGAGAATGAAGAGGCACAATGGAAGTGTATTTATGAGGAAATAAATATTTGGGGAAACTGAAGAATAAACTATGGTACAGTAGTAGCTTTGCCTCTTGGTACGGGACACAAAATTATCCTCCCTTCATATCCACTATAGGGCAGTTAAGGAAGGAGCTGCAGAGACTAAGTTTATTTGCAGTGATTCCTCAAACGTGTACAATCTGGAAGGCACTAAAACCTGAAGAATGACACTAGGCTAACATGACTTCAACAGGTGGTTTGTTTGTTTTTTAATAAAGATTGTGATTTTTTTTAAAAAAATCTTATTTCTTTAAAAAAAAAAACTTTAAAGATTTACATGCAAAATTTATCCACCAATTTTGTTAGCTATTTTACCACCTCTGCCATAAAGAAATATGCTTTGCTATGAGCACTGCTAATGGTGAGCCACTCTCCAAGATATGTTTCGAGAGCTTCTCTTCCTGCTGGAAAAATTAAATGAAAAAGTCCTCAAAATTCTCTAGGTAAAGGTTGCTCTTGCTCAAAAGCCAGTCATATCCAACTCTTGGGTTCAGTGCTCATCTCTGTTCATAGCCAAAGAGCCAGCACTGTCTGCATCTGCAGGCATTTCCATGGACGTGTGGCAGGCATGCCTAAACACAAGAGTGCATGAAACTCGGTTTACCTTCCTACCTAAGTGATATCTATTTATCTACTTGCAATTTCTTGCTTTCATACTGCTAGGTTGGCAGGAGCTGGGTCAGAGACGGGACAGAGTACTCAGGTATTCAGACTCCAACCTTTCAGTCTTCCAGTTCAATGTTTTAACTACTTGAGCCACCGCAGTACAAATAGGGGACTGAACTACAAAATGACATTTGTTCACAGCTATAAAATGAAATTTACTTAGTATTTCCGTGTTACATGAGATGTGATAAAAGAGACCGCTTTATCCTGCCAGTACCCCACACACTTATGTGACACTCCTGTCCTATATGGTTTTGTACAAAGAGGTAGCTATTATTACAAAAATAATGAACAGTCGATGTGGCACCTTGAAGTTTTATTTGGCATGAGCTTTCATGGGCATAACCCATTGTACTCTTATGCCTGAAACTCCATTGCTTAGCATAGTAAGTTGTACTAGACTAGGCCCATTGAATCTGTGTGGATTTGTTGAGTCAACTCCTCCATTGAGTCAATGGGGGAAGAGGGCCCATGAAAGCTCATATCAAATAAAATTACTCATAAGAAGAGAGAGAGAGAGTATGGTGAAAGTGCCTTGTGTGTGGCCCATACATGTGTCCACATCACCACCCAAATCGCTCCTGTTGAGATTGCCACCTATGAAGGGGTCAATAGACATCAAAGATGACCAGCACCATGTTTTCTTCCTGCCTTTCAACTTTGCCCACCATAGGTAAAGGTAAAGGTCGCCCTTGCTTGAAAGCCAGTCGTATCCGACTCTAGGGTGCAGTGCACATCTCTGTCTATAGTCAAAGAGCCAGCGCTGTCTGCCCACCATAGAGACATTCTAAAAGCAGGGTCATTCCCATGGCCACCACACTTGTCTCACTTTACTTAGTATCTTTCTGGTAGAAATATCATTACATCATACCTTTATCTTGCTCTTCCATTACCTTCCTGGGAGGCACTGCTCAGTACATTCAGAGAGCTCAATGATATAAGAAAACATTGCCATCCCCTTGTACCAATGGAGATGGGAAAAGTTATCTTTCTTTGGAATACAGCTCCTGGATAGTGTCATGTGGCTGTGGAATTCTAGAGACTACAATCCAGAAAATAACTTTCTTCATCTCTCTGCCTCCATAAATGCCAAATTACAGTGGTGACTTGGCAGGTGTAGCCCATAAAGGGTTCTGAGGAAGTGCCAGCTCTAACACCTTAAGCCAGCATCAGTTCAAGGGGTTTGTTGTTCAGTTGCACACTTGAATCTGACCTTTTCTGACCCCATGGATCACAGAACACCAGGACTCCTCTGTCATCTGCCATCCTTCATAGTCTGCCCAGATCTATGACCACTGTGTCAATGATGCCATCTAGCCATCTCATCCTCTGTTGCCCCTTGTCATTTTGCCTTCAATCTTTCCCAGCATCAGGGCTTTTTCCAGTGTGTCTTCTCTTTTCATTTAGTGGCCAAAATACTTGAGCACCAGTATTTGTCCTTCCAAGGACAAAGTCAGAGTTGATTTCCTTCAGGATTTACTCAAGAGTTTCCTCCAGCACCACAGTTCAAAGGTGTCTATTCTTCTGTGCTCAGCCTTCCTTAGGGTCCAGTTCTCATACCCATACATTGCTACTGGGAAGACCATTGTTTTAACTATGCGGACTTTTCTTGGTAGACTGATGTCTCTACTTTTAATTATCAAGGGGTAAGTTAATGTAATTCAACAACACCATACTGCCTTATTTCTATGTGTGTGCTAATGTTGAAAACAACATATTTACTTTAATTTGACTGTACAGGATTTACAACAGATTTGTTGTCTACTACATGCTGAAGATGTCTTCCAAATATTTTTTCATGCTGCTTAAATAGCATGTACTGGGAGTAACCAAACAGTCTGCGCCGCAAAAGGAAATGTTATAGACGGCAACTGTACAAACAGCAGGTCATCTGGCTTGATTTCTTCCTCCCGATGCCTTTTGTGTGTGTGTGGTGGAATGTTCAGGAAGTTTAAGACCATAACGTTCTGGTCCACTTATTTGGAGAAATAATTTGATCTTACAGATAGTATCTAACACCAATTAAACTTAAAACTGGACATTTTTTAACATCTGTGTCAGATGCACTAGCTGTATTTTTTACCATAAATGGGGCATTCATCTGTGAATAAAATGTCATATATTAGAAGAGGAGGAAAGACCACACAATGTCATGTAAAATTATTATTTTCAAATGATACAGAATTTTTCCCTACATCCTGATTATACTGCTTAAAAAGTAATTGCCTGTCTCCAGATTGTCTAATGTAATTGTGTTATGTGTAGGTGAAGATTAGCAAGGGTTTTATACACAAATATCTTAAATGAGAATCTCCTGCTTTACCTAATTAAATATGGATAAATATACCTTGCCTTTAAGATTTACAATATTAAGCCCAGATTTAAATCTTTGGGGTGATATTTTATTTTTCTTGAGACTGAACATTGCAGATTGCTTAAGAAAACTGTATTTCACAGTATGTTTCCAAACAGTCTAATCAGGGCCATAGCCAGAATTCTAGATTTATTTATTTATTTACAGTATTGGGGGGGGGGGTGTTTCAGGAGGGGCAACAATGTCACACACACACACACACACACACACACACACACATATAACATTGGCATCCTGGGGTAGGTTGAGGAGACGGGCTGTTAGCTCAGGAGGGAAACCAGTCAGAGAACCAGTGGTGGGCATCAGCAGGTTCGCACCAGTTTGCCAGAACTGGTAGCAGAAATTCTGGCTGGCCTTGCCCATCCAAGTTTTGAAATAAAGTAGTCCTAATTCAGGTGCAATGCAGGGCTTTCCCCCTGGTCACACCCACCATACCACCCCCACAGTGTGGTAGTAAACATTTTTGGAGCCCATCACTGCAAAGAACTATCACATTCCAAAAGGCATACAAACCAATCTCCCTATCAAATCTTTTAGTCCCTAAAATTGAATCTCTTCTAATTCCAGAACAGGCAGTCTTTAGATCTGACAAGAGCTGTACATCTGAAATCTAACCCAGCAAACAGAAGTGGTTTTGAAACTCATAAAATAATGGGAACAGGCAGCAATTGTTGACCTCTCAGTTGCACATTACACTGACCAACATCAACTGCTGCTCAGAATGTTCTTCATGCTAAAAGATCATGTACTGAAAGAAATGGTTATGATTGTACTTCAAAAACAAAGATTCTTTGTTGAATTTCAATTGCTTGAGAAATCAAAGGAATGGTTTCTCTCAGGCTAATGTCCTGGTACCATAATTTTTTTAAATTTACAAAAGTGATCAACTAACATTCCCATACTCAAGGAGTTCCATCTATGCTGATGATCTTGGAAGTCCAAGGGAAACTTTTGAGCCCATCAAGTACTAACTAACCTCTGTCTTAGAAGATCTTTCTTTATATTATGAAAACAACCAGCTGAAACCAAACCTTTTTAAAACACAGCCCTGTACCTTCCACTCAAGGAACAGACAGGAAGAGAGGAAGCGCCAAGTTAACTGGAAAGGCAAGATTATGGTACATTACCCAACTCCGAAGTATTCAGGCATCACTCTGAATCAAACCCTGACCTACAAGAAACACTGTCTGAATACCAAGCAGAAAATTGCTTCAAAAATAATATACTTGGGAAATGGACTATATATGACTGGGATGCACTGCTACAACCAATAAGAACAACAGCTTTGTTCATGTGCTACTCTGCAGCAGAATATGTGAGTGCCAGACAAGTGAATATAGCTCCGAATGAATTGTGCAGGATGATTACTGGCTGCCTGAAACCCACTGGAAAAGTCTATTATTTGGCTATCATTGCCCCTCCAGAGATATGTAAAGAGATGCTAGCAAATAATGAACAAAACAAGGGAATAAAGGGTGTTGATCATGGACAACAGCTACAATTGTGAAAAACATTTCTGTACACCTGTCCAGCAGGGCCAGACTGGGCTTGAGCCACCCTGAGTTAGCACTTTGCCCACCCTGGCAAAGCATGGTTTCCCATAGGAATGCGTTGAAAAGAGGCTTTGTTGCCCAACCTGAAAAAATATTCACCCACCCACATCTAGAATCCTGGCTATGGTCCTGCTCTCAGGTTCTAAATATTAAACCAGAAGAGGCTGGGCTGAACCTATGGAGATCAAGAACAGTGCACCATGCCAAATGGATGAATACCTAAGAGTATCTTCTACCAGGATAAGATTCTGACTGGACTACATGGAAAAGACTTAGTAGACTTCAAGGCAAAGTAGGAGCACCAAAGAATAATCAAAGAAAAGGAGGCTGATTGGCGACATGTTATGTGAATGTGGAGAAATTCAAGTAATGTAGCATTTATGTACATGGAGTTTATGCCCCACCACATGTACAAAAGAAGATTGAGTAACCATCTGAGATCATAGCCCACTTCTGGTCAAAAGCAGTCTAATTATTTTAACAATTCAATTTGTTTTGGATTTTTACCTATATTTCATATATGTCCATAATTTTAAATTCTGCAATGTTATGATAATATGAAAATTGTTTTCATGTGCATGGTTTTCACTTGGGGTCCAAACATCAGAAATACATAAGGAAGTGAAGAGGACTGGGGAGGGAACCACTCAGAGAATGCATTTGGGCACATTATGCCATCTGGAGCAAGGCAGGTGGGCCTAACCATGCACTAACCAGTGATGGTGAACCCTTTAGAGACCAAGTGCCCAAACTGCCATCTATGCTGCACCCTCAAGCCGCATATGAGCTGCCTGACTTACCCCAGAGAGGGGAGGGAGGAAGCACTCCCATTGGGCTGCTCAGCAGAGGAGTGGAGCAAATTCTGTGCTGGGGGGAAGGGAGGAAGCATTCCCATTGGACTGCTGGGCAGAGGGCCAGGGCAAACTCTGTGCTGGGGCAACTGCACATGTACCCACAGAGAGGGCTCTGAGTGTCCCCTCCGACACGCATGCCTTAGGTTTGCCATCAATGCACTAAACCATGATGTGGAACACCTAAAAGCATCCATGATACTTTGAAAACATGAAGTAGAAAAACTCATAAGTACTTCTCTTTATCATGGCGCCAAAAAAAGTTTTTAAAAATTAAACAAGGGACAGTTTGCTACCCTTTTATGATCCTCCAGATCTCCTGCCTGAGGCAGCTACCACTTTGTACCTAAAGGCAAAGCTGGCCTTGGACAGGAGCCAAGTAGTGGTCTCCATGCACCACCTAGACAAAATGTGCACCCAGATAAGGATAGGATATTCGCTGTGTGGTGCCCCCGCTGGTACCCATCTCAGAGAACCTGTCTAGAAGGATGTTGTGGCTGATGGCAACAACATCTATCAAGATGTCTGGGAGAATTAGCATAACTTCCCCTTTTGTGCTACTTTTAAAGCATCAGAAAGCCTCTAGGGGTGAAGTAGGGCTTTAAACAAGACTACTCCAGGAGGAGGTAAGAGACAATCCTAAGAAGGTCCTATTGATACCAGAAATTTTTCACACAAAAAAAGAGTAAACAAATGGTAAATCGATTATCATCTGTAATTGAGAAAAGTAAAGAGGAAAAATTAACCAGGGAGCAGCATCAGGAGTTGACCTAATGACCAACCTTAAACAAACCAGGAAAAGCACTGTTAAAAAATTGTTATCTATGACATAAGACAAGCAAATATCTCAATTTCCGTGCTTATCTTTATGACAGACAATTGACAGCCTTTTATTATTTTGAATTATTGTGTGCTTTTCCAGAAGAAAAAAACAAAGAGTACACTTATAACAAAGGTAGTCTGAGGCTAGGACATACCACTGCCACAAATAGAATGTTTTATATGCCGAAAAGTACCCATTTCCATCCTGGGCACCTCCACTTCAAAGCAGCAGACTAAGATCCTAGAGAGACAGTGAAACAAGGGCAGAGCGAACTAGACAAACAAAGAATCACAGCTGACCTAAGGAAGTGTCCCCTTTTCTCACAAAGAATTATTTAGAGCAGGGGTCCCCAACCACAGAGCTGTAGACCAGTACTGGGCTGTAGTGGTGGGTGGCACTGGGAGCCCTGATAGCAACCTTCTGCCCTCAATGTGCTCCACTAAGTCTGACCAGCGCAGGCTTCATACACAGCAGATAGGGAGGTCATTGGGGCCCTCCTCCATGTTGCTTAACTATGGTGGGGTTCCACCCTTATCCCCACTTGTGCGCTTGTACCATCCAATCCCACCACCCCCACTTACTAGTCTGTGGAAAAAATGTTTAGCATGAAACCGGTCTGTGGTGCAAAAAAAGGTTGAGGATGCCTGGTTTAGAGTACAGTATTTAAGAGACCAGGGTTGGCTCTATCATTACAGAGAATAAAGTGACTGTTGTGAAATGGTCGAAAAATAATTCATTATTACTTCATTTATTATTTTTGTATTCTTACTGCCTAGAAGAGGAGGATCTTGTTTGAGAACTTCTCTGACTCAGGTGTCTTTAATAACTTCACCTGTCTTGGGCAACATTGAAAAAACTGGTATTAGAGAGTGGTAACAATTCAAGCATAACTCAAAAGGAACTTTGCCAAAAGTGTGTGCACACATACACACGCGCATATAGTCTTCAAATGCCTTTGCCGGTTTATCTTTTCTTCTGCTTTCTAAATTAGCTGACCTGAGGAAGCTCAGCATTTCATAATGTTTTACTTTTGATAAAAAGGAACAAAAATATCACCCAATGTTGAATTCTGGGAGGGGGATGTTCCCCCACCTGGATCAATGTGTCTGTGCTTTCTTTCAAGTGTGCTAGATAGCAAAGGTCCATAGGGTCGCAAAGGGTCGGGATCGAGTGTGCGACTGAACAACAAAAAGATAGTAATCATCTGGGTGAGTGAAAATGGCTAGGTAAGAAAGACATGTTTATTCTGAGAATTAACAATCCACACACTTATGTATACACACACACTCCTCTGTCCTGTTAAAGACTGTAGTTTAAGAGGTGACTGAACCACAGCTTCCTTGATAGCAGCAGGGATTAGCGCAGGCTGGGGTGATTTCTGCCTTTAAGTGTGATTGGATGCAAGGACTCCTGTGATTGGACATCAGAAGTCACACGATTATTTTTTTACCACTGATTCACCAGAGATTCATTCATTAACGGTGGGCGTAGATCTGGCCAGGCTGCGGAGGATGGCAGATGACAGAGAAGTCTGGCATGCAGTGATCCATGGGGTTGCAAAGGCTTGAACTCGATTGTGCAACTGAACAACAACACCAGAGGGCAGCAGCTTTCCAGAGTTGATGTCAACATCTAAGAATGCAAAGTACCTGTACCAGTTTTCCCTCAGAGGTTTGGGTGCTGGTCATTATCTTCACATCCACAGCACACAGAGCTGCACAGAGATGGGTATAACTTCTTTGTACCTTGCCTGAGACTGAAACATTGTAAAAGAATAATTAGTGGAAAGAAACTTTCTAACTGCTCTAATGAAACAGCTGAATGTTTTTAAGAAAAGGAAAATAATCTTGCAGGGCTAATGTGGAAGCAGATTGTTTTCTTCTAAGTAAACAGATGCCGGACTGGCCTTATCAGTTTCCCATAAACTGACTGGCCAGGTTATCCTGCAATGGTAATAGAGTAGACCATAGTGCCAGTGACTCAATGCTGAGTGTCAGGTGGTGGTTAACTAACCAGCCAACCAGTGATGGTATGTAACAGGTTCGCACCAGTTCGCCAGAACCGGCAGTAACTATTCCCAGTGTCCCAGAGAACCAGTAGCAGCTTTTGGGGGCAACCACCTTCGGGGCTTACAGGCTTGGTGCATATGCACAGCCTCTTTGCTGTCCTCCCAAGCAGGGAGGAGGAAGAGAAGCTACTAGCCTGAAACTCCCTATAGCCTGCTCCCCAGGGTAAGTGACTCATCTTTGGATGTGGTGTGTCTGTGTGTATTTTAATGTGTATTTAATACTTTTATCTATATTGACGTACTACCACAGTTCTTAAAAAGGCCTGGTGGCCTGGCTTGGGGTTTTTAAGCAAAGTCTTGGAGTTACCTCATCAATAAACTACACCTGTGCTGTTCCAAATGCTGTTCCAATTGGAGAACCCTTAAGGAGGTACAGCTGTTTTACATTTACATTAAGGCATATTATCCTAGAGAACTGGTTAGGCAAAGACTTAGTACCTAACTTCTTTAACTGTTGAAAAGTTGAAAAGTTGAAAAATGAAGCCATCTTGTGGTGAGTTCATTCTGTAGTTCCTTCCATCTGACCTAGTGTGAGAAAGATTAGGCAGAATAAGCTTTAAGATCTGGTTTAAAAGCTCTGGTTGATTTGTGTTTGGGGTGGGTGGGTGTTTGGGTGGGTGGGTGTATTTAAATGTATTTTTTTATTTTATTTGTTTATTTATTTATTTAATTTATTTACGGGTTTGTGTTGTGGGTGGGTGGGTGGGTTGAGGGGTGTGTGTGTGCTTGTTTTTATTTTATTTTTTATTATTATTATTTTTTCTTTGGCTCTGCCCATGACGTCATGATGTCATGACATTAGCTCCGCCCACACTATGATGACATCACGGTGGGGTAGTAAAAATTTTGACATCCCACCACTGCAGACAACCCTGAGTATTAGCTTTCTTGGGTGCCAAAGTCTATAGGGAAGGATAATGGTCCCCAAGTGGATTAAATCCCACTTGAATCTATCATGATGAAGGGCAGCAGCTTCATTGATACTGGCCTGGGGCTGAGGAGGACTTGTGTGCCAAAAGGCATCAGGACCAGAAAGTGACTCATGGAACTGGATCAGTGGTACCGGGGTCATGTTGTGATGTGGAAGGCAGATGAAGGGCCACTGCATTATATTCTCAGGAGAGTCTTCATGGTTTGGGTACACAGAAAGAGCCTCCTCAAAGGTTGTGTTATTTTTGAACCACAATCAGGCGTACCCTGGTAATAGTAACCTTTTCTTGCTGGCTAATCTTTCTCACACTAAGTCTGACCAAAGGAACTGCAGAATGGACTCACCAAAAGGTCGCTTCATTTTGGCAGTTTCACATCTGGCCTAGACATCATCGTCGTCATCGTCGCCGTCGCCGTCGCCGTCGCCGTCGCCGTCGCCGTCGCCGTCGCCGTCGTCGTCGTAGTAGTAGTAGTAGTAGAAGAAGAAGAAGAAGAAGAAGAAGAAGAAGCTGCTTCTTCCCACAGACATTTGACTCATTCAGCAGGTCTCTTCTTCACAAGAAAAGAGGTTATTGTACGCAAACAGCTTTTCAAGCTGATTCATGCCTCTGTCAGGAGATTTTCTCTTGCTACCAATTTCAGATCCCTATTGTGACACAAGGCAATATATGTGTGTGTCGACGCTCAGCGTATATGAATCCAAAATGACAGTGTGAGAAGTAGCCGCATTTAAGCAGGGCAGGGGAGAGGCCAAGGAAACTCACAAAGCAATCTGAAGTTTTCTGTTCGTGGAAGCTTCTGAGAACATTGCTCTTTTGCAGGGCTAGTCTATGATATCATACTTGACTATTTTGCTCATAGAGAATGTGAAGAATTGCACTTCACAGCATGAGAAGATGAAAATTTTATCGGAAAACAGCATCAAGAGACACAAGGAATGTTGCCAGTATGGGGGAAGTGTGGCACCCATGCGTGAGTCTGCATGCCTGACTCAACTCTGTAATCAGATGGGCAAAGTGGGAGAAGCTCTTAAAAAGAGACTTCACGTTTGACTTAAGTCACAGCAAGTCATTCTACTGCCCATCCCAGAGGGAGAATATGTTATTTATATTGGGATATTACTGTGTGTGTGCCAAGGGAGAACCTCGTACCTGGCGGACAAGTGTTTGTTTTTTGTCTTTGGTAGCTGTTACAGTATTTTGCCTTTTTAAAGCTTTCTTCTTCTTTGCTTCCTCTTTTACCCCATCTCGAGGGAGATGCAAACTTCTTGTTCTGGCATTTCTAGAGACCTCCATCAGTGTTATTTGGTGTTCTTGTAATATGTCTTTGATGTTCTCTGGGTCTGCCTCATAACCTTTGTCTTTCTCCTCTTTCCACATATGCCTTGTAAAGTATGGAATTCTGAGACATTCTCTCCAAATGAGAAAACCATTTTATTTTTAACCTGTGATGTTGACAATTTCTATCCATGATCAGAAGCCATTCTGGCTTGGTTTCTGGGTGATTCTAGGAGATGTCACAAAGAGGTTGGTTTTCAAGGCTCTGAATAATTGACCTATTCTTTGCCCCAAAATACATGCTGAAAAAATTCACACTGCTTTTCTGCCCCATCTTCTTTCTTTAAAATTCCAGTCTGAATATTCACATCCATAATCATGATGAGGAACTGTGGTGGCCTAGTGGTTAAGATGCTGAACTTGATGACTGGAAGGTCAGCAGGTCATCAGTTCGAGACCCGGGTGGTGCACAATGGAATGAGCTCCCATCTCTGTTCCAACTCCTGCCAACCTAGCAGTTCAAAAGCAGCAAGTTGCAGGTAGATAAATTAGTACAGTACTGCTTTGGCAGGAAAGGTAACACCATTCCATGCACTCTGATGTCTAGTCATGCCTTCCACATGACCATGGAAGCATCTGCAGATGAAGATAGTGCTGGTTCTTTGGCTATAAATGGAAATGAGCACCAAACCCTAGGGTTGGATACAACCAGTGATGGGATGTAACAGGTTCCCACCAGAACCGGTAGTAACTTTTCCCAGTGTCCCGGAGAACCGGTAGCAGCTTTTGGGTGGAACCACCTTTGAGGCTTACCTTTTCACTGGTTCCCCCACTGCGCATGCACGCCAAGCACTTGGTGTGCATGCACGCCTACAGTGCTTGGTGCGTATGCACAGCCTCCTTGCTGTCCTCCCAAGTGGGCAGGAGGAAGAGAAGCTGCAAGCCTGAAGCTCCCTATAGACTGCTCCCCAGGTGTGGTGTGTGTGTGTGTGTGTGTGTGTGTGTGTGTGTGTGTGTGCGCGCGCGCGCGCTTATTATTATTATTATTATTATTATTATTATTATTATTATTATTATTATTATTATTATTATTATTATTATTATTTTCCTTTGGCCCCGTCCACAACATCATGACATCATGATGTCATGACATTGGCTCCGCCCATGTCATAATGTCATGACGTTAGCTCTGCCCACACTGTGATGACATCACGGTGGGTTAGTAAAAATTTTGACATCCCACCACTGGATACAACTGGTTTTTGAGCAAGGGTGACCTTTACTTTTACTAATAAGGGTGAACAGTTTTCCAAGTATCAAGCCAATCCCTGAGATTCAGGGCCAAACCCCCAAAGCAGGGATTGGTCATTGTCATGTCATAGCAGTATTGCAAGCAAGGTATTTGATGGAGGCCAGAATTGCTTCTGGGCAGATGGTTCAAAATACAGGGTTGCTAATCCAGGAAAAAATGGCTAACCAAATAATATAGGAACCTAGAGTCAGGAAAAATAATTGGCAGCTGGGAAGCCAACAAAACATGGCCGTTAGCTGGCATGGTTCCTTCCTTTGCCACTAGGCCTCACATATCATGTAGTTGTCCCTGGACTACTGGCTTTAAGATGCTAGACAATCTTGTGGAGGGTTCATAGCTCGCCTAGTGACAGTTTCTTCTTGGGCCCTGCTGAGCTGTTCCAAAGACTGGTGAAACAAGAGAGCTTACAAGTTATGATTACCTACCTTGCTCCAGATGGCATTCTAGATCCATGTGCATGATAGATCCTCTCAATCCAGGGATTTGGTGTGACAATAATGTTCAAGTGCAATTCTCATATATCTTTGCATTGAACCAGTAAACTTTTGCAGTGGTGAGGAACTAGTGCAGATGGGTGCCCAGGTTCATGTCGCACACAAGCCATCTCAACCCAAACTTCCTGCTCCAATACCACTTCCCATAACTTTTGTTTCTCTGCTGGAGTCCCAAGGAAATGAACCATAGCTCTAAGACTTCAATCAGCACCCAGAGACCTGGCAACCTTACTACTCTGCCCTGGATTTCAGCGAGAGGATTTAACCAGTCATTACCTCTTAACCTAATATGAGTGGTCAAGGAAAGGAAAAGCAGGCTAATGATCCCATATTGAATCTTGCATGTCTTATTTCATATGTGCTGCAGGAGATGGCTCCACGATCATAGTGTGTGGGTCACTTCATGGCAAGCTGGGATTCACCTTAAACAGATTCACACCAATGGCATTTTTCCTGCTTCAGGAAAAAAATGCATTCTCAGATAAGAGTTGCTAGGTACTGTATTTTAAATACTTCCAGACAGAATTCATTTCAAACCATATGGGAGGAATTAGTCCCAAGTTGAGCATTCATCATGAACTTTGTTTCTTAAAGAGCAGGACTATTGTTTTTAGAACATGTTGTCAGCTTCCTTCTCTCTTGGGCAATCAAAGTTCATCAGAATCTCTCCACAAAGACTGCCTTGTTTTTGGAGTTGATGCTGAGAAGTGTACATATTATCTGAGTCGTCTCTTTACACAGGGGTGTGCTGGGCACCTTGGGAGGGGGTTGGACAGGAAGTGATGGGGGTGCCTATTGGGGTGTTGGGGGAGAAATCCCATACATTCCCATTACCTCTGCTTCGGGGGGGGCAGTCACTGGGGTGCACCAGGATGAGTCCCTGTATCCCTGTGGGCCAGTACACCACTGTCTGCACACAATTATTCCCTGCAGATTTGACAATTTTCCCCCAGAGTTGGCTCTCCTATTTACCAGAGTGAAGAAGCCCATTCAGGCAGGAGATTTGTGGTTATCAGGAAAGGACACCAAATCATTAGTTGTTTAATCCATTTTGATTTTAGGTAGTCAGTCGTATCCAACTCAAGAGTTCAGTGCTCATCTCTGTTTATAGCCAAAGAGCCAGTGCTGTCTACATCTGCAGACATTCTGTGGACATGTGGCAGGCATGACTGGACATTGGAGTGCACAGAATGCTGTTTACCTTCCCACCAAAGTGGTACCTATTCAGTGGTGGGTAAAAAAAAATACTACCACACTGTGGGTGTGGTATAGTGGGTGTGGCCAGGGGGTAAAACCCTGCGTTGCACCTGAATTAGGACCACTTTATTTCAAAACTTGGATGGGCCGGAATTTCAGTTGTGGTGAACTGGTGAAAACCTGCTGATGCCCACCACTGTACTTATTTATCTACTTGCAATTCCTTGCTTTCGAACTGCTAGGTTGGCAGGAGCTAGGACAGAGATGGGAGCTCACTCCATTGTGGGGGTCTTGAATTGCTGACCTGCTGACCTTCCAATCATCAAGTTCAGCATCATAACCCCTAAGCCACCACAGTCCCACCCATTATAGTGTTATTTTGCTGCTAAAGATAAGGAGACATGATGTTGAGATTTCCTACCTTATGAACACCCTTATTGGAGGAGGAGAGCACTCAACCCTCGGGGAAACAAAATATCTTGAGTGAGCTCTGCCTTTGTCTTTGAATCCTAGATCAAATCTTTTTAACCATATACTTTTGTAGTTTTTGAATCACACAATAAAGGGTTACCTTGTGGGCTGGACTGCCACATTTATGTTCATCACTCATGGAATGTTAGATCAAATTGTGATGATTTACATATACAAATGAGCTGTGTATGAAAGTTGGATGTTTGGAATCTGTATCAAGCTGATTTAAGTACCCTCATTTTAGCTTCTGTTCTTCCTGCTGTACTATGCTGGCCTTTTTTTGTTGTTCAGTCGCACAGTCGATTTCGACCCTCTGTGACCCCATGAACCATTGTCCGCCAGGCACTTCTGTCCTCCACCATCCTCCTCAACTCGCTCAGTTCTGTGCCCATTGTCTCTACAATACCATCTAACCATCTCATTTTTGGCCGCCCCCTTCTTCTTTTGCCCTCCACCTTTCCCAGCATCAAGGCCTTCTCAAGCGAATCCTCTCTTCTCATTTGATGTCCAAAGTACCTTAGCTTCATCTTTACAATTTGACTTTCCAAGGAGCATTCTGGGTTGATTTCTTCTAAGATTGACCTATTTGTTCTCCTTGCTGTCCAGGGGACCCTCAAAACTCTCCTCCAACACCACATCTCAAAGGCATCAATTCTTCTGCGTTCAGCTTTCCTAATGGTCCAGCTCTCATATCCATACATTGCCACAGGGGAATACCATTGCTTTGACAATACGAATTTTTGTTTTCAATATGATGTCTCTACTTTTCATTATGCTCCCCAGGTTTCTGATCACTTGCCTCCCAAGAATAAGTCGCCTTTTTATTTCTTGGCTGCAATCACCATCTGCAGTGAGTTTTGATCCCAAGAAAGTAAAATCTGTCACTGCTTCTACTTCTTCCCCATCTATTTTCCAGGGACTGATAGGGCCTGTTGCCATGATTTTGGTTTTCTTTATATTGAGTCTCAAGCCCGCTTTTTCACTCTCTTCTTTCAACCTAATCAGGAGCTTCTTTAGGTCCTCCTCACTTTCTGCCATTAGGGTGGTATCATCTGCATATCTCAAATTGTTGATGTTTCTCCCAGCAATTTTGATCCCAAATTGCGATTCCTCCATCCCTGCATTGCGCATTATGTGCTCTGTGTATAAGTTGAATAAGCAGGGTGACAAAATGCAGCCTTGTCTTACTCCTTGTCCTATTCCAAACCACTCTGTCATTCCGTATTCTGTCCTACCTGTTGCTTCTTGATTCATGTACAGATTTCTCATGAGGCATATAAGGTGCTCTGGTATTCCCATTTCTTTAATTACTTGCCACATTTTGTTGTGGTCTACACAGTCAAAGGCCTTAGTGTAATCAATGAAACAGAAGTAGACTTGTTTCTGATATTCCTTTGTTTTTTCCCTGATCCATCTTATGTTGGCGATGTGGTCTCTGGTCCCCCTGCCTCTTCTGAACCCCGCCTGCACTTCTGGTAATTCTCTCTCCACATGCTGCTGCAGTCTATCCTGTATTATCTTCAGCATCACCTTGCTAGCGTGTGGGATGAGCGCAATTGTTCGATAATTTGAACATTCCTTGGCATTTCCCTTTTTGGGGATTGGAACATATACTGATCTTTTCCAATCTTGTGACCATTTTTGTGTTTTCCAAATCTGTTGGCATATAGAACATAACAATTTGATTCCATCATCTCCTAGGGCTTTGAAAAGTTCAACCTGAATACCATCATCTCCACTGGCTTTGTTGTTTGCAGTGTTTTCTAGGGCCTTTCTGACTTCACTCTCTAGGATTTCTGGCTCATGTTCAATGTTCTCATCATTGTGATTATCAGGGATGTTGAGGTCCTTTCTGTAGAGTTCCTCTGTGTACTCTTTCCATCTTTTCTTAATCTCTTCTGCATCAGCTAACTCCTTGCCATCTTTGTCCTTTATCATGGTCATTTTTGCTTTAAATGTTCCCTTGATTTCTCCAATTTTCTTGAAAAGAAATAATAATGATTGAATGATTGAAATCAAGTCCAGCAACTTCAATGAAAAGTGTGTGTATATTATAGAAATGACATGACTGATAGAAATAGACTACGCTGGCAACAGCTACATTAGTATGACAATATTTCAGTTCAGCTTTCATGACAAGAAACAAGGGGCAAGCTTCTGCCTTTTGCCTATATAGATGAACAAAGACTACTGAGTCAAGTCTATTGTGATTTTATATTATCTGGGGTTAAAATCTCAGCCTGATTCTCCATACTGGAACTGTAGTGACTTCAACATCTAGCTGAGATGATTTTTAGACTTTTCTGGTTTTGCCTTAGCTCTCAAGCTCTACAATGCTGGGTCCAATGAAGAGTCCTGATGATACATTTTTGTGATTGAACAACAGTGTTTCCCAGCCCAGGTTTCTGAATATTACCCACAAAACTGATGAATAGGAAAAGACTATATTGTTTTAAAGTCTTCAGATTTCCTTTTTCTTTAGAAACCAAATTATGTCATATCACATTTTTAAAAAGAAGAATAAGTCCTGTGCTTGTTATGCTCTTGCTTAGAAAGCCACTTGGCAATTCTAGCAGATGTCACTAGTAAGGAACTTTTTGTATACTAATATGTGTATGATACAAATGCTTCCTCTCCTGCCAAGTAGAACTTTTGCATCAATTTACAAATATTTGAACTATTTCAGACTGAGGCTGCCAAGACAGCAATGGCAATGAAGAATACAGCCGCCTGCTCAGAGCTTCAATGTAACAGTCCAGATTAGGAGTCTCATCTATGTCAAAGGGAATGTTTCTTGGTTAAATAGCTTGCAGCAACCACCCAGAAACATCCTAATATTGGATCCTTCCCTAGCTGCTGATCCAAAAATGAAAAACAAGCTAATAAAGTCAGGAGGTCAACTAAGAAAAATAAAAATAAAAATTCTTAAGAGATATGCTATATGCCTTGGCCATATCATGAGGAATGACATAAAATATAGACTACTCCAACTTGCTCTTCAAGGAAAGAGAAGAGAGGCCCTGGACGTAGACGGACTTCATGGCTGAAGAACCTGTGAGACTGGTGTGGTATGTCCTCGGAAGAACTGTTCTGAGGAGTTAAGAACAGGAAGATTATTGCCATGATGATAGCCAATATCCGGAATGGATACGGCACCTGAAGAAAAAGAGATATGCAGTTTCCTGGCCTGATTCAAAATCTTTCTCTGTATGTTCCGACTAGCACCAAACCACCCTACTCTTCCAGTTGCTGTCTCTATAACTGAACCACTTGAAATGGAGGAGTGAGTTAAGTTCATCATTGTTGGTGAAACTCTTGCATAAACCTACTTACAGAGGTTGACCTTTCTTGAGCTTTGTGGTTACACAGCAAAAATTGGAGCAGGTCTCAAGCTTAGTACTGTATTATATCAGCAAGTTCCCCAAGAATTCCCCTTTATCTAAGTAGACCAGCCAAGTGATCAGACAGACAATAGTAAAATGAAACAATATTTATGTACAAAGATTGTGCTCAAAATCTTGACATGAAGCATAGAATTGCTGGTGGCAAAAAGAAGGATCATTTAGTCTAATAAATAATGGAAAAATGTTTTTCATTTGCTACTACGTGGCTGAGGAGGGAGCTCCCCAGAGCATATGCTTCACAAAATGGAGGGCCAACTGCAGGTCATAGAAAAACAAAAATCCACCTCAGAGTGAAATAGGTTAAAGGCAGGAAAACAAGAGGCGTGTTGAGTGGCTGACTTAGAGCAGGAGTTCTCAGCCTTATTTATTTATTTATTTATTGGTCACATTTATATGCCACCCTACTCACATAACAACTCAAGGTGGCTAACATGGTGTCATAAAACAGCAATAAAACAAACAATTCAGTAGTCAATACAACGCTGACCAATACATAAAATTTAAAGGGATTAAAAACTTAGAAAAGTTAAATGATTAAAAAGTTAAAAAGAGGGATAAATGAAAGATCAAAGAAAGATAAAAGAGGGAATTGTCAAATGAGCCAGCAGGCTGTGGTGATCGTGTGACCAGTACCCCACACCTGCCCCACCAGCCAAGTTTTTACACCCTTCCTGGAGGGCAGCAGCTGTCTAGAGGCACAATTCAGTTGGCAGGAGGTTCCTTTTAAAGCCAGGGGCCAGGTCACGCTCCCTCAGACAGCTTTGGGAGCTGGATGGCAATTTTGCCCTTCCTTCACCACATGGCACTTCCGGGCATGGTGGAAGCAGTGGGGGACCACATGAAATGGTGCTGCGGGCTGCATCTGACCCATGGGCCGCAGGTTGAGAATCCCTGACTTAGAGCCAGCAAACAAACAAATTAGTCTTTCTAGAGAGGTTCTTCTTCTTCTAATGGTGTCATGTGACCAACTGTACAGTATTAGTGATAAGCCCATGCATAGCATGCTTAGCTGCTACATAGTTCAACAGCCTCCACATTAAGCAAAGTGATATGACTGCCTCCAACTGCAGATGCAGTATGGCAGTGGCATCTCCCTGGCTGTTCCTCTGCAACTTCCAGCTGTTCTTCTCTTCCAGAAAAGAGACCTGGGTAATCATACAACCCATCCTGTCCTGCTCACATATACAAAATTAGTGATTAAAGATAGGATCTTCATAATTCCATGGTTTCATAACTCCCAATTCTAGCAATTAACTAGAATCCCCAAGCAGACTTCTGTGACTGGGAGAGGAGAAAGAAGGAGGCAAAAGAAAAGTCTCCTTACAACCTTGATCAACTTCACTATACATCCTTTGGCTGGGAAGCAAAAGGGAACACCCCTTAGCTCCACTATTTCCTGGGAGATTGCTCACTGCTGCTTTGGAAGAGCACTGTCACTGTCAGAGTTTTCCCTTCCGCTTCCCAGCCAAAGCACATCTAGTGCATCAGACAGGAAAGTAAGAAGATTTCTCTTTTGCTTTCTTCTTTCTCCTCTTCCAGTCTCAGAGGTTTTGCTGGGAAATTGTAGGTAAAGGGCCATTGTTATTATTATTATTATTATTATTATTATTATTATTATTATTATTATTATTATTATTATTATTATTATTATTATTATTATTATTATTATTATTATTATTATTATTATTATTATTATTCACCCTACTCAGATGAACCCGACTCTAGGCAATTTACAGATTATAAAAAGTAACAGCATTACAGTCACAAATTCCACATTATCATAATCACAATAATCACAGCTGTGGTGGCCTCTCTGCCCGGTGGAGAGTCCAGAGGCAGGGGTGGAGAAGTCCTGCTGTCCACCGCCGTGGTATCTTTTGAGCTGGCCTGGGGCAGGGAGGGGCACCAGCGATGGAGTGGCCCTGGCACCCCACAGCTGTGATCCCGAACCTTGGCACTTCAGATGTTCTTGAACATCTCCACTTCCAGGAGTGATGAGGAAGGTGTGGGCCAGATGAATCACAGTAAACCCATTTGTGTGGATTCACGAGGGCTTCTGGGAATTGAAGTCCAAGAACATCTGTAATGCCAAGGTTCACCATGACAGGTATAGGGTCTGGGACTCCTGGAAATACAAAAATTCCATCCCTACTAGCTATGTGGCCTTATAGCATTGTAGGGCAACACTATCCCACATCTAGTCTTACACTGTGATCTAGCATACATACCTGTTGGCTTCAGGATGTAGAATGAGGAGGAGATGACATCTTACCTTTTATCTCAAAAAATTGTTTTTTGCTGTCCGTTTGGTTTGTATTACATTCTAGCATCTGCACTCCATTTGCCAGTCACAGAGGTGTGCACGAGCCACAGCTCTGCATTTGCACTGACTAGTGTGCAAAGGCAGTTGGCAAAATTGAATTTCGGTTCTTCAAAAAATCTCTGTTTTATGAATGTTATGCTTCTGTATCCACAATTCAAAATGCCAGGAAATGCATTGCCAGGAGTGAAAAGGATGCCAATCTTTACATAACAAAGAGCAACCTGAATGTTAATGGCACAAATCTGAGCAATCAAGATGATCTATGGGGGTTAGAGTACACTAAAGTTGAAGAGACAACAAGCAGGGGGAAATCCCAAAATTTGACTCCTTTTTTGATCAATTAACCACTTCTCACCTGAACACAAAGTAATAAGTTGTCAGAGCTGTTTTTCAACAAGTTCCATTTGAATTTCCATTTTGAGAGCTGCCTTTACACACTAGTGGTCATCCATAGGGCACCTTTGACCTTCTGTTTATTTTTACTAGACTACAACTTCCATCATCCTATGCTGATGGAGCAAAGCAAAGTTGGAGTCCAAGATCATCTGGTTTCCCTAACCCTACTATAGACATTCAGGTTGTTCAGATGATAAGGACAGGATAGAACTCCCAATTTAAAAAAAGTAAAGTAGCATCATGATAAGCATATTAGAGAGTAAACAAAACAAAAAGACAAAAATGTTATGGCACTTTAGAGACTAATTGCTGTATTCTAATGTTAGTTTTCATGGATTAAGTCCAATTCTGTCAGACATTAGAGTGAGACTTCATGGCATCAATTTAGACACAACAAGTACTGAGGTATAGAGTGGTTAACATAACAGATAAGTATATAAGTCATTGTGTTTTTTTACAATTGCCAATACCTGTTCTTCAGATTCGTTGTGAAGCTTCACCCTTTTGAATTGCAAATACATTATAAGCAGTTTATTTTACACTGCATTGAGCTAGCACCTAATCAAAAGTAAAAGAGAATGTGAGGAAATGCTTTGAAAATTCAAGAGTGACATTTCTCAGAATCTAACTCTGATGTATTGCATTCTGTTTCTGAAGAGCATTGTATCTTCTGTTATACTAAACTGTTGTTAATATAGATTTCCAGGAAACATAATTTGTTCTCCAGAGCTTGAAGCTGTAAAATAAAACACCTTAATTTCCAAGAATTCACCAGTCAGTGTGACAAATTCTGGGAACTGTACTTGTTGAGTAACCAGCCTCAACATATATATTTTTGCCTGGCATATATATTTTTATACAGTCACACACACAAAAAGAGTATATGTATTCATCAGCCAGGAGAAAAAAGGAGGGAGAAGGTGGAGGGAGGAGGAGGGGGTGCGATATGGGTAGAAAAACACAACTATATAGTGTTCTTATAACAACTGGAGAGGCCCCTTCTTATCTCTAAAGCCAGCCAGAGCTAGGATAGCCAAGCATCTCAAGGACACATGCATTCTTTTCAAGAGGCCCAGTTCCAGCAGTACACACAGTAAATGAAATCTGGCATCCAGTATCAAAACCTAATACAAGTCTATGATCTATAACACAAGTACAGTATTTGCTGGTTTATAAGACTACTTTTTCCCCTGAAAAACATGCCTCCAAGTGTGGGGGGGGGGTCGTCTTATACACCGGATGCACTTCAGTTGGGATAGACATAGCTGCCCATAGTGGCCTCCCGATGCTCACCCACCTCATTCTACATACCATCCAGATGAAGAAAGAAGCTCTACATTACAATTGTGTCTCCCTTTCAAACTGGTGGGGGAAAAGAAAGGGTTTCACTTACTGGTACCTTCTGCTCTGCCCAAGATGGGAGGAAAAAGCCATGCTTCTTCCTTGCAGGGGAAGCAAGAGGCTAGGCTAGAGCAACACTTCCTGCCTCAGTGCAATTGACCTGCCCACCCACTTTACCTGCAGCGCCACCACTGGTGGGTGGTGCAAGTACAGTTCTAAAAAAATCAATAAAATAATTAATATTACTGTATTCTAATTACTGAAACTCACTAGCAGTTGCTACATTTCCCACTCTTGGCTTATACTCATACTCAGGTCAATCTATTTTCCTGGGTTTCAAGGTCAAAATTAGGTACCTCGGGTTATATTTGGGTCAGCTTATATTCATGTATATACGGTAGATAAATAAGTACCACTTTGCACTTGCACTGTTTTATGTTTACTGTACATGTTTGATAACATACAGCCTTGTGACAGTTTTTCTGCATGTCATAAGCATTTGAATATAAATTAACATGTTAAAATCAAATCTGATGTTCTTTTACGTTTTATTTGGTGTGTGGAAGGTGTGCAGAAGAGGGGGTAGTCTTATACAGCGAGTATATAACAAACTCTATATTTTGAGTGGAAATGTTGGGGGGTCGTCTTATACGCCCAGTCGTCTTATACGCCGGCAAATACGGTATATAAAAGGGTTACAATCTTAATTAAGGCTATAAATGAATCCCTACATGTACTTCACAGCTTTCTCTAAACATTAGTTCTGTTTTTTTCTTGCAGGCTTGGTGGTGCAGCTAGAACTATGGGCAGCCATTTGATGACTATGCAGAAGGTGGAAGGCAATGGTGGTAGTAGAATGCGGGCTCAATGTGAGGACTTTGGCCCTCCCTGTAATTAGGCTAACAGCGCTTGCTGTGTTACTTTTCTTTTTACTTTTTCTTACAAATCTGTAATGATAGGGTGGTTTGCTAGACTCATACGTGACCACAAATACCCATTTCATTTCTTTTACTATACTTCAAAAGATTTTTGTCCTACATGACCACAAATACTCATTTTATTTCTTTTACTGTACTTCAAAAGATTTTTTTCCTACAACAAAATGAACTTCACAGTATTTCCAGATAAACATGTTTAGAGAGACAACAAAATCCAACTCTATTTGTAGTCATTAAGGTGTATGGTTTGAGAGAGTATAAAAATGCAAAAATGCTCATACCAAGAATATTTTTAAAAACAAGATTGACAAAGTTTTCAAGGTTTTCCACTTTCACTCTAGACCAGTGGTTCCCAACATGGGGCCCAGGCCCCACATGGGAACTTCAATTACCTGAAGCCTAAGTCAATACAGTGGAACCGCGCATAACAAACGCTTCGTATAACAAAAATTTTGTATAAAAAAGCATTTTTGCTCTAAACGCAATACCACGCATTATGAATTTTTCATTATGTGGGGTTTTCTTTAAGTGAGATATACCCCTCATAGTGAAAATAAAATGTTCGTTATACGGGGTTTTTGTTAAGCAAACAATACCTTGCTTAAAGAAAACCCCGTATAACGAAAAATTTGTAATGTGTAGTATTGCAGTTAGCGCAAAAACACTTATACCTCACTTAACAAAACCCCATATAACAAACATTTTATTTTCATTATGCGGGGCATCGCCACTAGTGCTTCGTATAATGAAAAAACTCGCATAATGAAGAGCCCCATGGAACAAAGTTTTTTCGTTATACAGGGTTCTACTGTACATTGATTGATCCGTACTTTGTGGGATTGACTTAGGCTTCAGGGAACTGAAGTTCAAAAACCAAAGGTTGGGAAACACTGCTCTAGAGCATATCAAGAACACAGAAGTTTAGCAGTTCGATCTGTTAAAAGATCCCTTTTTTTGTCAATGATATATGTACACGTGTGTGTCGGTGTACACTCATATGTGTATCTATGGGAAGAATGTATAGAGTTTGGGAAAGTTACATTTTGTACTACTGCTCCCAGTATATCCCTGGGAGGATCTTGGGAGTGGTTGTTTGCAGGATAGCTTTTCTAAGCTCTCAGACTATGAAGGTGTGGAGGAATGTGTATGTAGCACCTGGACTCTGGCCAAAGCTGAGTGTTCCCTTTGGGGTCATAAAAACTGTGAACTCTGCTTTATTGCCTCATCTGACCTATCTGTTTTAAAACTGCTGCAGTACAGCTCATTTGTTACATGCAGACCAAACCAGGACATGGGGAATGAAAATACTACCATGATGGATGGATCAAGGTATATCTTCCAGCAGCATGCATACTCCTTTGAAGGCAGGGCAACCTCCTCTTGAAAAGATTGAGCTCCCTGGTCAATAGAGGTCACTTGACTAAAAGCATCTCTATCTTTATGAGATTAAATCTTAGCTTATTAGCTTGTGTCTGCTTGCAAACTGAATCTAGACACCATATCCTGATTTATCACTTCAGCTGCCTCCCATAGAGGCTAACTGGGCTCTTAGTCCAATTTCTGTCACCAGATTGCTTCAGCAGTAAGCCCCAGACTCATCTTGGAAAAGGCCTTTGCAGCATGAAAACTTGGTCAAGGAGCCAGTAAATGTTCCCATGCCCATTGCAAGGCCAGTGCTACTGAGGAACTTCAAAGAAGCATACTTTTTACACTGGTGGGAAGGATGGCAAATGTTCTACTCTTCCCCTCACTAAGAACATTAACTATGTAAGTCGTGCATGCCCTCATATCTGCGAGCTTGGTATCCACAGTTTCAGTTATCTGTGGGTCTAAAATATTCAATAAAAATCCTGAATGTGTGTGTGCACCCTTTAAAAGTAAGTCTTAGAAGTAATTACATTATACTATTAAAGTAAATTTGATCCATTGCCTTTGAAATTTTACTTTGTTATGCCTTTGTTACACCAGCCCTCAAAGCGACTCATTACAGGTTAACCACATGAGTTGTAGCTGATTACTTCCAAACTCTGATTACATCTAATCAGACATCTTTTGTTCCCATTTTAAATTTCCCAAGTTCAGAGACTCATCTTCTTGTGTGAACTTGATCAACTGATATGATTCATTTATGGACATCCTAATACAGTAGTTTTACACACAACCGGTTGCTCTATCAATAATGAATAATTGTTTCAGGAACAGCTAAAGACACCAAAGCACACATTAATAAAAGGCATAAGTAGAATCTGGAAAAGTTACTTTTGTGGACTCCTGCTCCAGAATCCCTCAGCCAGCAAATCCATGAAGAGAGTAGATTTGCAGTGGGAGATTTTCTTCAGGAATAAATTAGCCCACAAAAAGAGGAAGCCAGGAGGAGGAGGAAAGGAAGATACCCAATGTCCATCCTGCTTGTTATCACTAATTGCAAACCAGCTTGCTCTACCTTCCCTGCATGGATAAATGCACATGCATTCCTCTGAGCATGCATGAAAGTCTTTCACTCAGCAAGCAGTGGGACCTGCCCTCAACTTCCCCAACATCCAGGCAATGCTTGACCTAAAGGATAGCAGAAGATACAATGTCCAGACAGACTAAAATAACACTGTTTAGAGTTTGCAGAGGGTGTGATATTTTGCCATCTTAAACTCCCAATTGGTCTCATTGGAGAAAAGGAAATGTAAGCCTGACTTTACTGGATTAAATTTGTTACTCTTAAAGTATTTTTATTTATTTTTAAAATACATTGATTTATGATTATTATCACTCTCATCAGCTTACTTCCATGGCCATGCAATGCTGGATGGAGAAGTTAGAGAACGGGGGGGGGGGGGGATCCATGAGTGTTATATTACATGAGTCAACAAGTTTATTCTGGTTAGTAAATACTTCTGCTGTTCTACCTTTTACATGTTAGGGTTCTGTAAACTCCATGCCAGGAAAATGGTGCTGTCCTTGGTGATACAGATTTTGACAGAAACACTACATTCTAATCCAAAGACATGCAGGTTTATGCAGAGAAAGCTACAATTCTATATTGGCCATACCAATTGAGAGATAAAAGAACTGAAACACACAGGAAACAACCACTTTTTTTCTAATTCTTTGTTATGTCTTTCCCTCCTGCTGGCCAGGTTCCACTGGGCTGCATAAACCTTTTGCATCAACTGAATTTGGAGAGAGGTTGGAAAAGTTTTGTTTTGAGTGTGTATGTTTTCTAGGAGTTGTGGACTAAAACATTAACATTCCCAAGCTCTGTGATTTAATCATTTGGCTGACTTTTGTAAAGAGACACAGTTGAATTTTCCACCCTGTCAGGAGATTTGCCTGGACAGCTCATTTTGAGCCACTGGTACTGGGAAGGTTTCCATTCAACAAAGAAGACGATTCAGCATTGTGACTCACTCAGAAATGGTGGGATTCTCTGGGGTTGGTGTTTCTTAATCATGGAAGTAAACATTTTTTAAAAAAAAGATTGTTAGGACACATGAGAGAAGTGTGCTTCCCAACTATAAATTCTGGAGAAGGAAAAAAAGTATACCTCAGCAGTTTTCAAACACTGCCCCAATTCTCAATTCTAGATCATCCAGTGACTGGAGAGAACATATTTTGGTCTATATTTTAGATAAGAACTCTCACAACCTTTTTACATTAGTTAGGCTAGTAGAACATATGAAAGTTGAATCTGAAACACCTGGAGGGTCAAAAGATTACTACCACTACCATAGAGCTTTTGGTAATGAACTGGAAAAAGGTTAAGAGATTTCCCTTGTATTACAACTAAGTGACAGTCTGTTTTCTCCCTCTACCTTTATACCTGTTCTTGACAGGTAGAAAGCTGGCCTAGGGAAGAAAAGAGGAGATAGTGTCTCTCTCTACACCCCCAGAAACCCTCTCCACTCTAGATAGCTTGATACTCTTAAATGCTGTCAAGTCACTTCCAAGTTAAATCAACCTTAGTGGAGTTTTCAAGATATATAAAATATTTGAGGAGTCCAAGATTCTGATCCACTACACCACTCTGACTCCCACAGATAGGTTGCAGAAATGAATGTAAACTAACTGGTAAATCAAGAAAGCCAGACTTTCAGAAGATACTTTTGGATGGCAGCCAGAAATTGTCATGGCAAAACATTGCCATGACCTTTCAAAACTGCTCATTCTGGTTCACTTTTTTCTTCTTCCCTTCACCCTGAGAAATCATCTTTCTAGGGTGTGTGTTTTTTTTAAAAAAAATACTGTTTCCTGGTTATCATGGGTCGTTTTTATTTATTTGTTTTTAAAAGCTCCTTTAAAGACACTGTGACAAGAGATGCACATTGTAATAAAATATTATCCTTTCATGTGTTAAACAAAAAGTTCTGTTCATGAAGAATTTGCACTGGGATTTCATCTGTGAGTCAGGAATTTGGTCTTTGAACTTTATTCAGCTGTTCCATCACAGCACCCTACCTTATCATATTTCATTGCACTGGCATAAAGATAATGTGAATTATTACCCTTGATTGACAGACAGAGGCTAGGGAACTTGCACATCATGGGTGAGAACAAGAAAAACAAGAACTGTATAATGGATGAAAGTGAAACGAATGGAATCACCTAAGTATATATTTAATTACAGTAAAACCTCACATAAAGAGCACCTCGTTTAGAGAGTAACTCGCTTAAAGAACAGAATTTTCTCTGAATGCTCGCTTCACTTAACAAATAAAACCAATCCAAAACTCGCTTAACAAATAAAATGGGATTCACAACCACCACCCCCAGCCAGGAGTCACAATTGGTCACTTACAATGGTGTTTTGCTTAAAGAGCAAACTCGCTTAAAGAGCAATTTTGTGGAACGCATTATGCTCTTTAAGCGAGGTACAACTGTATATGAATCATCTTCAAGCTTGGTTCAAATGAAAAGGCAGAACTGAAAGAAAAACAGATTCAGTTCCATAAGGTTAGTCATTGTTTGCATAACTGCAAAACTCTTAGGCCTTTGACCAAGAACTATATTTAGGTTCAGAGTATTCATCCATAAATCAGGATAAACTGGCCCTTATCTGGCACAACCGTATTAATTCCAACTAGGTTAGAAACTTTAAATATATAAAATATAGGCTACTTATGATTAACAAGATCCTTTCATTGAATTAGGTACTGTATTCTCTACTCAGGTTTAAAAGGAAATTGACCAGCCTGCCATTATTAGTTCTGAATGCAGAAAAGTTGTGGCAGTAACTCATTATAGATCATTTGCTGTTGCTATCATCATAGTTCAATGACCTGCTGCCATTACAGTGGGATTGCGGTGGCTTAGTGGTTAAGATGCTGAACTTGATGCCTGGAAAGTCATCAGTTTCAGACTCAGTTATTGCATGTCAGAGTGAGTTCCCATTACCTATCCCAGCTCCTGCCAATCTAGCAGTTCAAAAGCAAGAAATTACAAGTAGATAAATAAGTTCCACTTCTGTGGGAAGGTAAACAGCATTCCATGCACTCTGGTGTCTAGTCATGCTTGCCACATGACCATGTAAACATCTCCAGATGCAAACAGTGCTGACTGTTTGGCTGAAAATGGAGATGAACACTGAAATCTAGAGAAAAGTACGACAGGCTTCCAAGCAAGGTACTGCCATTACCATGGTGGACAAGCTTTGGGAGTAGGTGGATCCAAAGAATCATTGAAATTAGAGATCTGTAACACCAGCTCAACAACCATGAAAGGGTGATATGATGTAGGTGCTTTTAATGCAGCCTTGCCTTCAGCAAGAAGCAATGTTCACTAAATACACAAGCAAACTACAAACAGCTCAAACCCAAAACAAGACAGAAAATAAAGCCCAGTGTTACAGCCACTAGTAGCAATGTGCCATTCTTCTTTTTCCCCTATGCTACAAAAACTAGAATTTTGCATTTTGGGAGTCTCACCTGATAGACAAAGCTCACCTGGGAGACAGCCTAAACTGGAAGGCTTTGTCGTCTAGCGTACACTTAGCTTTCAATTTAAAAAGGAAGTTTCCAGGAAGTGTCAGGTTAGCATCATTTTTAATACAGAATGCAGTCTAAAAGATGGCATGCCTCTGGTTGCTTTATCAGTAATGTCAATTTCCTATTTCCTTCAACCCATTCTTGTTCTTGAAGGTCCACTCTTCCTTGTTGCTGGAATAGTCATAACCAGTGTTTGCCTCTTTCTCTTCTCCCTCTTCATTCATAATTTTTCTGTTTTGATGCTCTTTTTTCACTTTCTGTTCCCTTTTCCATGCCACCTGCTACCCTTTGGACCTCAGTTTTCTGATTTCGCTCTTTTTACCTCCTCACTTCCCTTTTATACCCATCTGGTGCCCCTTTTCTCTGCACAGGTCATCTTCTAATAGGCATTGCATTCTTCCAAACTACATTCCCACAAAGAGGGTGGCAGCCTGACAGAGACGCCAGTTGGGACAATCTCCAATGGAGGAGTGGCAAACCATCATACCATCTTGTCTTTTCTTGGTTGCTCCCTCAACACCTTGCCATTATTCAATATATTAATGCAACCCCACAATGCAGTGGGTTAATGTGGGTTATGCATCGATTGTTGAGAATTACAGCCCACTAATATATGGGACAGTACCTGTTGCTCATCCTTGCCCTAAAGGGTTAATATAGGCTTGTTCCATAACATGGTTCAGAAGACAAATTAATTTATCTATCTCTTTGATAGATTGCCTTTCTTGATTATTTATTCTATTTATATACCACCACATTAGTGCAAGCGGGGGGGGGGGTTAACATGATTAAAACTCATAGCCCTCAAACCCCATAGTAACAAAAATGCATTTGAAAGCAAAAACGGTAACACAATAGGCAGTAATTCATCCATAAAAATAGATAACCCTATAGAATCTAGAATTAGTTTTTTAAAAATGACAGCATCCTGAAGTCAACTATTTAAAGCAGCTTTAGATAATTCCATCTAGACCAGCTTTTTAAACATAGAGAGGGATGGAGCTCCCATATCTATGTCAGCATTTTGTTCCAAAGATTAGCTGACACAATTCAGAATGCACAATTCCCTGTGTTTGGCACTTTGACCTCCCTCAGTGTGACCACTGAGATGACATTTGCAACAGACATTCTGACAAGTGTCAGGGAACTATTAAGAGCTTTATAGATCCTAATCAATATATTTAATTGAAAACAGAAGCTATGAGAGATCCAATGAAGACTGGAGTCATATGATCACATTTACTAGTGCCAGTAATCAGTCCAGTCACTACATTTTCAGCCTACTGAAATTTCCATACTGTTTTTAAGGGCAGCTTCCACATAAAGGCAACTCCAGTAGCCTTTTTGAAATAACCAATTTGTGAACCACTGTTGTTAGGAAAATCTTATCCAGTTAGGGGAACAATTAGACAATGAACCAAAGTTGATAGAAGTTATGGTTGGCCATGTCCAATATTGGAGCCTCCATAGAGACTGCTGCATCCAAGAACACTCTCAAGCTGTGGACCTAATCATTCAGAGAAGTGTAAACCCATCAAGACCAGATAAATCTCCCTCTAATTGGTCCAACAGTCCCCCTAACTCAGTCTTCTTTAGATTCAGTTTTATTCATTATCCTTCAACTAGTCCATTATCAAAGTTAGGCAGTGCTTAAGGAGCTACACAGCATCACCTCCAGGTGAAGAAAGGGAGATGTAGGGCTGCAAGTAACCATATTGATGACAGCAAAACCCAAAACCTACAAATCACTTCTCCCAATGGCTTCATGTACATGTTAAAAAGCATTGGAGAGATGATGACCCATGTATGACCCCATAACAGATTACCAAAGGGTGGAGACATCATCTCCAATCTATACCATCTAGTTTCAGCCATCAAGAAAGGACCAAAACTTTGAAGAATGAAGCCCCCCAAATCTAAAACTGATAACATTACACTGGCCAATCATAATAAAGGCCTCAGAAACATTCAGGAGGTCCAGCAGGGTTACACTCCTCTGTTTGCCTCACTTAGGATACTGCCTTGTAGGGTGAACAGTACTGTTTCAGTATCATGTTATGGCTTAAACCCCAGTTAAAATTGACTATCAGTTTTTTCCAAAAATGCCTACAACTAGTCAGCTGGCATCCCTTAATTAACTAGCCCAAGAAAGTAATATTTGAGATCGGACCTATAGTTGTTTAAATCATCAATCACCAAATTAGTTTCCTTAAGAATGGGCATTATATTTTCTTTTAAACAAGAGGTCATATGACTTTCTTGAAGAGAAGCACTAATGACATGAATGGTCCATTCTATCATTGTATCCTTGGCAGATTTTAATAACCAAATTGGGCAAGGAGATAACAAAGAGATAGTAGCTGTTGTGCAAGCACCTTGTCTTGTCAGACCTTACTAACTGATCCAATAAAACATGACTAAATTGTGCATTGGACTTCTCAATCTGATCTACTGTGACAGGTAAGGAGTCAAGGTTCCAACAATTCAGTCTTGGATCTGAAATGGATTGCTATTCAGTTGTACGGTAGTTCTCTACACGTAACTGCAATGTTTGCTTCTGTTTAGAATGTGTAAGGCTGTGGACAGCTCAAAAGAGCTCTGCCCATTGATTGGAAGTTGCATTAATCAATTGAGTATTATAGCCTCTTTTTTATAACCTTAATCAAATGTCAGTATTTGCCAGACATCTCCCTAACTGCATTCAGGTTGCATTCCATGGGAAGACAATGAAGACTCAAAGCAGTGTACAGTTAGAACAAATACAATTAAATATAAAACAAAATATTTGTTAACAATATAGCTTAATAACATGACAGTGAAATCAAATAAAACAAATGTAAATTTTTCTAAATACCCCTAGTATCTTTTTTGAAAACCCACACAACAAAAACAAACATCCGGAAGCTGCCATGCAAGATGGGAGGTCTTGATATCCCCCCCCCCCAAGCATAGGTTTTATTCTATCTGGAACCTCTTTGAAGAGAACTTGTGATGGAGGGGAGTAGGTCTCCATCCACCCTGAAGACTGAAAGGCCTTAACCAAAAAATTTTTAAAAAAAATACTGTACGTGTGTCTATATTTTTTAGAAATCTCCAATTTAATTGTAGAGTACTGTATAGGCATCATTCTGTGGGCTGTGGCTGTGAACTCTTCCAGGACAAGCCTAGGCTTGTCTTCAGATTGTTCCTACGGTAATACATCACACACACACACACACACACACACACACACACACACACACACACACACACACACACACACACACGCACACACACGCACACACACACTGGACAAGCCTGGACTTGTCTAGTTCACAAGTGTTCAGTGTCTGGAATTGAGACAAACAACATGCAGTCTTGCCTCTTAGAAACAAACTAAAGTACAATACTATTCAGATTCAGTCCACAGAAACTGATGCAGAATCTCTGTCATTTAACATGTTCAGATCTCTTCACTCTTCAAGATGGTACCTTCTTATAGGTCTTTATCTCCTAGGGCTCTTCATGCACCTGTTTCCCCCTCTTGTGGCATAAGGCCGGCTGGTCCTTGTGACTACAATGTCACTGCTTCCTTATTTGGGTGGTGGCACTGGCATCCTCCCTGGTAAACATTGTGCAGAGTGGTTCTGTTTGTGTTCCCAGGCGGTTTCAGGAGAGAGACTGTGATTGCTCATTGGTGACAGCATCGCTAGGTGCTCCTAGTGGCTGTTCTTGCTGTGTTTGCTATTTTCCCCCTACCGTACTTACATTATTATGTTTCTGACCTTACCACCAAGAATGTCTAGCATACCACATAGTTGGTTCCAACTCTTCAGAAGCACTGATCCACAGGATTTCCTATTGAACATACCAATGCTTAAAGCAAACAAGCCCAAAAATGTGTACTTCTGTCTGCTTCGAGACTGCTTGTAGGGAAGATAAAACCAGAGTACATACAACCACTGTTTAGCTTCCCACTAAAGTGGTACCTATTTATCTACAAAAACAAAATACAAATACTTCCAATTTCTGCCTTTCAAACTGCTAGGTTGGCACTCGGATCTCAAACTGCTGACCTGCTGAGTTTCCAGTCGTCAAGCTCAGCGTCTTAACCACTAAGCTACTGCAGTCCCCTAAGGGAGACCTTGACCTTGAACTTTATTCTTGAAATCTATCAGTCCCTGGAAAACAGATGGGGAAGAAGTAGAAGCAGCGACAGATTTTACTTTCTTATGATCTAAGCTCACTGCAGATGGTGATTGCAGCCATGAAATAAAAAGGCGACTGATTCTTGGGAGGCAAGCGATGAGAAACCTGGGGAACATGGTGAAAAGTAGAGATATCACATTGAAAACAAAAATTCGCATAGTCAAAGCAATGGTACTCCCTGTGGCAATGCATGGTTGTGAGAGCTGGACCATTAGGAAAGCTGAGCGCAGAAGAATAGACGCCTTTGAGATGTGGTGTTGGAGGAGAGTTTTGAGAGTCCCCTGGACAGCGAGGAGAACAAATAGGTCAATCTTAGAAGAAATCACCCCTGACTGCTCCTTAGAAGGTCAAATAATAAAGATGAGGCTAAAGTACTTTGGACATCAAATGAGAAGAGAGGATTCACTTGAGAAAGCCTTGATGCTTGGAAGGGTCGAGGGCAAAAGAAGAAGGGGATGGCCCAAGATGAGATGGCTAGATGGTATTGTAGAAGCAATGGGCACAGAGCTGGGCGAGTTGAGGGGGATGGTGGAGGACAGGAGTGCCTGGCGGACAGCGGTCCATGGGGTCGCAAAGGGTCGGAATCGACTGTGCGACTGGACAACAACAGAAGACACAGCAAGATCGCAAAGCGGGGTCGAATAGAATTCTCCCCTCTCGTTTCGCCTGATCTCGAGAACGTCCCAATGTCAGGCGAACGTTCCAAGGAAGGAACCTTGGGGTCGCCAACGTTCCACGAGCAACAGCATTTGAGGGTAGGGTGCGCTAACCACCCTGCCTCGCACATGCGCTCTCGAGGCTCCGAACCCGAGATCGGCAACCGAGAGGGGGAGCCCGAGAGCCGCCTGATAACTTGAAGAGGAAAGGGACGAATGATTCAAAATAGCAAAGTGAGACGCCGAAGCCCAGCCCGGCTGAGCTCTGGAGAAGACTTGGGGGGGGGGGGGGATGTCTTTCCTCCACCGTGACGTACAGAAAGGGTGATCGAGGAAGACAGTCCAAAGAGAGGAGAGGGTGAAATCCCGAGGGATTCGACTGGATCACAGCTCCTCCATAGAAAGATAGTGGCACTCAGCCTGGCCCCCGGCTATTTTACTGGTCTGTCGATTACTGCCAGAAACACGCCCCGGTGAGGACTTAAGTTTGGGCAACGACAAAACCAAGAAAGTGGCTTCATTTGGGCAGTCCAGGCTTTGATCGAGACACGAAAGAAGAACCCTGACCCCAGGTAACCGCCGATGGTCGAACATGGAGGGAGGAGGGGGCGACGGCGGGGCACACCAGATGGCGAACGCCGCTGCCCGCGGGGACCTGGAGACCGTCGCGAGGCTGCTGGCCAGCGGGGTTGACCCCAACGCGCTGAATCTCTTCGGCAGGACCCCCATCCAGGTGAGTCTCGGAGGCATGCCGGAGATTCTCGTTGGATCTGAGAGAGACAGACGAGGGCTATTGGCTTCCAGTGCAGAATCTAGGCTAAGGATGGGCTAGGAACCTCTGACCGTGAGGATAGTGTGGCAGTCACCGGAGATGATGGGATAGGGAACCTATAGTCCCCCAGCCCTGGTATAGAAGTGCTGAGGAGTTAACGCCACTCAGGGTTTACAGCAGCTTCGTGGCTTTGCAAGGGTCCCAAATGAAGCGCCGGTGCAGTCAGAGACCCAGTTCCTTCAGCCGGTTGCCAACCTTACCTGCCTTTTCAGCTAAATCCAGTTTTACCTGAGAGCAAGACCAAGGACTGCCGTGGTCCAAGTGGCTAAAACGCTGACTGGAAGACGGCAGGTCAGCAGTTCGATACCCAAGTACTGAAGGACGGAATGAGCTTCCGTCTTTGTCCCAGTTCCTGCCAACCTAGCAGTTCGAACGCAAGAAATGGCAAGTACAGTATATGACTAGGGACCACTTCGGTGGGAAGGTAAGCACCGTTCATGCGCTCCGGTGTCTAGTCATGCCTGCCACATGACCACGGAAACGTCTGCAGAAACAGACAGAGCTGGCTCTTTGGCTATGAAACAGAGATGAGCACTGAACCCTACAGTCGGATACTACTGGCTTTCCAGCAGGGGTGACTTTTACCTTTACTATCCAAGACCAATCAATCTATTTTTACCTGGCTTTCTCCCCCCCCCCCCCCATATAACATGGCAGATTACACTTTTAGTTGTGTTTTAATTAGTAGGGTGGGGTTAATTTTAAATACTTTAAATGTTTTTAATAATTTTAGTGTTTTGTGGGGGTAGTTTTTATGATGGAATGATGTAGTGAGCTGCCCGGAGTCGCTTGTTGATTGGGCGGTGATACAAATTGAATAAATAAATAAATAAATAAATATTTGGCCCAGATCCCAAATAGCCAAAGCCCCCAGAAGCCACCCTGAGCTAGACAGAAGAGGTTTCACAGGCACTTCGCCTTGAGTTTCTCCTCTGCTTCTGTTGGCTCCACCCTGGTAGCAAGACTAACCTTCATCTCTCTCGCTCTAGCTCTCTAACGCTCTCTCACACAGACAAGCCCATTTAAAAAACAAATATGAACAAAGCCCCAACAGAGGAAAACAACTGCAAAGCCAAAGTCCACAGGTAGATTACTTGCAGATCCAATGTAGAAGAGCTGTCCAAGGGCAAAGGTTAGAGTCTGGGAATAAGACTGGACCCTAGACTTTTAAATCAGGGGTGCCCAAACTTTTCAGGCCATGGGCCTGTCACGTGGTTCATTATGGTCCATGGGCCGGATCCAGCCCCCAACACCAATTCATTTGGCCGGCAATGCCCTCGTCACTCCTGGAAGTGGAAGTAAAATGTGCCTCTTTTACTTCTAGTTCCTGGAGCGATGAGGGTGTTGGGGGCCAGATAAATTGGCATCGGGAGCCAGATCCGGCCCACAGGTCATAGTTTGGGCATCCTTGGTTTAAATCCTCACCCGGCCACAATGCTTCTTTGGCCATTTAGTGTAATAGATGCTTGTTTGGAAGATGGAAATACTGAGCAGGATCCACCTAGGCCGCCCAGAGCTATTTGTATGAAGTGTGGTTTATGGGGGGGGGGGGCATAAATCTCCATCATTTGGGCAACACAATCATCTGAAGAGCCTTGATGGTGAAGACTTACCCCTTGCTCATAGCCACATGCAGGTCACTCCTGCATGAAATATCTCGCCCTGCACCAGTGGGTTCTGGTAGAGATCAACAACAAGCATACTGACGATAAAGTCAAAGAGTTGGGCACCTGAAATTCTCACCAATTTCATTTTGGTGTGAGCTTTGGCTGGACTGTATTTTTTATTTTTGCTCCTCGGTGCATGTGGGAACAGGAGAACTGTAGACCAATGCTGTGCAAGGTCTGCCCTGGGGAAAGTGACCTTTCAGTTCAGGCTCTCCAAAGGGGTAGCCGTGTTAGTCGGTTGCTGCAAAAACAATGAAGAGTCGGGTGGCACCTGAAAGACCAAGCTTTCGCAGGTCTGTAGCCCATTTCTTCAGATACTCTTCAGAGACACTAATTAGAGAGTGATAGGATTTCACACCTGTTTATTGGTTTGTTGGCATGGGATAAGTTTGGTGATCAAGTTCTCTTCTTGTTGTTGTTGTGCCTTATCCGAACCTCAATATTGGCTATCCTCATGGCGATCAGCCATGAAGACCGTCCTGCAAATATAATGCAGTGACCTTTCATCTGCCTTCTGCATTGCAGAATGACACCCGTACCACTGATCCAGTTCTGTGAGTCACTTTCTGGTCCTGAGCCCTTTTGGCACACAAACTCCTCCTCAGCCCCAGGCTGATGAAGCTTCTGCCCTCCATCAAGATGGATTCAAGTGGGATTTAATCAGACCATCACTCTTCCCTGTGGACTTCGGCACCCGAGGCCGTTAGTCCTCAGAGTTGTCAGGTTAGTTAACCACCGCCTGACACTTGGCGTTGAATCGCTGGCAGTATGGTCTTCTCTATCCTGCAAAAACTAGTCAGTTCCATTTTGCATCGGTTTTCCTAGGCTATGTACCCCTCTTCTTCAGAAGTATTTCTGAAGTATTACTCCTAAGAAGTGAGCAGTAGGTCAAGAAAGCTTGGGCCAAGTTTAAGATATCACGGGACTCAGCGATGATTGAGTTCAACCAGACTCAATTTCGATTAAGGTCCCCAACGTGAGGCACATGCCCCAGATTTGATTTTTAAGGGTGGCATTTTGAGATTGTTTAGAGACCATGTTAATAGACTTTAAGCATCCTTCATGAGGCATCAGGATTTTAGAGATGCTTAGCTTGGGCATGACCCAAAAAAAAAAGGTTAGGAAGGTACACAAGAGCAAAATCAAATTAAAAGATGGAGGAAGAAACTCACTGGACAAGGAACAACATTAAAGGAGTATATAGCTGAGGAACTCAATCTCCCCTACCTCACTTGGAAGACTCTGAATAGGCTGAGGGTTAGAGTCCTTAAAGCTAAGACCAACATGCTCAAGTGGGGCTGCTGGTGGATAACAATGTGCGCTATGAATAGGGAGTAAAAGTATAGCAGTTAGTCTTTTAAAGTGCTGCAGTGTTTTTGTTTTTGTATTATTTTTTTTGTTTTGTTTTTGTTTTCTGATATGTATGAATGGGGAGAGACACAGAATCCAGCTCATTTACTGTTCTGCGGGATTACTGGCAGAAACATGTACTGATGAAAATTTAATTTTGGCCAGTGACAAAGACAAGAAAGTGACTTCCTTTTGGCAGTCCAAAGTCTGATCTGGACATGAAAGAAGAAGCAGTTTAGACAGTGGTGTAGCATGAGGGGGGCGCCCCGGGCTGCACTTTTTGGGCATATGGGTGTTCTTGGACTTCAATTCCCAGAAGCCCTAGAGGCAGGGCCGGATTTTCCTATAGGCTAACTAGGCTTCAGCCTAAGGCCTCAGGATCCCAGAGGGGCCTATATATTGATATATATCACAGTAATGATGTATTTTATTATCTCTCATGTACTTTACAAACTTAAAAATGGGAGGTGAAAGGGCCACATAAGTGGAATAGCCTACGGCCTCTTTTCATGTATATCCAGCCCTGACTAGAGGCCTCTGCGGGGACGAGCTCTGGTGTCTAGGGCCCCGCCCAGCCCAGGGAGTGGCAAATTTGGCTTATGCCCCGTGTGGCTGAAACCCACGTCCTGGGCCCCGGGCAGCAGATTGCATTGCCGTCTTTTTTCTTTTTCTTTGGGGGGTGGGAGGTAGCCTTCAGATCGTTGGGAATCCTTCCAAGACCGGTTCGTTCAGTGAAATAGGCTGTTCTTGCTCAGCGTCATTTGAAGAAAAGGAAAAAGTCGAAATACATTCTCAAAGAGGGGAGATCTCATACTCAAATCTGGAACTGACAAACCTCAGTCTTATTCATCTCTCGTAATAACAAGGATAGCTGATTTTAAAAAGCGACTGGAGGGGGAAAGAAATTGCTCGCAATAGGCCTTCCCTTGTTAATATCAGTTTTGTTACCTTTTTTAAAAAAGCATATAAGAAGTTAACAAAACAAAAAATTCAAAAATGTTGTGGCACTTTAAAAGACTAACTGTTGTATTTTAATGTTAGTTTTCGTGGATCAAGTCAGACATAGGAGTGAGACTTTGTGGACTTTTCTTTTAAAAAAAAAACCTCCTGCTTTTGGAGCCGGAGGGACCAAAGCTCACAGCTTGTTTTGAAATGCCGAGAAGCTCCTGTATAATTTATTCCTTGAGTTAAACAGGGATGGAAGGAAGGCTTCCCTCTGGGGTTGGGGGTGTCCAAGACGAAGAAAGTGGAGGATACGTCGCTAGCTCTTCTCTTCAGCTGGAGAGTCCTGGCGCTCCCCTCTCTCCGATACAGCACGAGCTCAGGAAAACAGAGCATCTTTAGGTAAAGTTAAAGGTCGCAATAAAAGCCAGTCACATCCGACTCTAGCGTTCGGTGCTCATCTCTGTTTAAAGCCAAAGAGCCAGCACTGTCTGCGTTTGCAGATGTTTCCATGGACATGTGGAAAGCACAACTAGATACCAGAGTGCACTAATCACTGTTACCTTTCCCACCAAAGTGGTACCTATTTTCTACTTGCAATTTCTTGCTTTCAGGCTCCTAGTTTGGCAGGAGCTGGGACAGAGGCAGGAACTCACTCCACCGTGCAGCACTCGGGTCTTGAACTACCGATCTTCCAGTCCTCAAGTTCAGCCACCGCAGTCCCTTGAGCATCTTTAGGGTGATTTTTAAAGAGAGAGAGAGAGCAGAGTTTCTGTAACTTTAGGGGGGGGCATTTAAGCAACTGGACCTTTTAACGCAGGACCCACCTGCTGAAATGTCCACCTCCACTGAACTATGAAAAGTATTCTTTTTTTCTTCATTTGTCTTCCTATTAAGATTATAAGTGGAAAAGCATTCGTCTGTTTCACGCTAATATTGCAGCCCCCCTTTTTTTAAATTTAGAAGTGAGATTCTATTGTAAACAATTGTATTTAATTTGGGATGTGGGAGATCCAAGTAAGGCTCCTGTTTGGAAATACCTTTCGCTCAGGTGAATGGAAGAACTTTTGGCCTCTGTCCGCTGATCCATTCCTCCAGTTCCAACTAAGATTTGGGCCTTCATAAATTCGCTATTCTTATCCTAGACCTTCAGCTCCATAGATCAAACCACATGTGGAGGCAGGATTTATGGTGATGATGGTGTTGATGAGACCATGCCTCTTTGAACCTGGCACCTTCCCATCCTTACTCACCATTGATCATGCTGATTGTTATTAGTTTGGGGAGTATGTTCATGGGGAGGGCCCTGTTAAGGAACTCCCTTACCATTGCAGTATTCAGCATGGTCTGGGTCTGGTCGAAGTTGTAATTCTAAACATCTGGAAGATAGGAGATTATGGCTTGTGGTACTTATACTGTTTGAAACAGTGAAAGGCCTCTTAAGGTCATCCAGCATTGTTGGAAACTCCAGCAGCTTCTCTCGCCCTTGTCTGTGCTACATAAGACTAAAGGGGGGAAGTGGGGGGGAGGGATCTGGAGTGCCAAGGTTTTCTGTCCCTGGCTTTAAAGGTTTGGACAGCTGACTATTCTGCTAACCCAATCATAGCCACTACATATCAAGCTAAAAAACAATTATTATAATAAACAGTGTTCACCATTTCCAAGAAATGCTGTTCTGGTCACAAACTGCCTGTGAAACAGTATCTCCAAAATTCTGAATAACTCTGTTCACAAGTATGGGGGGAGGGGGCATTTCCCTTCCCCCAAATCCTAAACGTCATATTTTCTTAAATGTAGACAGGTAAAAACTACAGTGATTTCAACAATCCGATAGGTCAGCATAGAAATCCTTGAATGCATGGGGGCTGCTGGGTCCCTCTAGAACTGAGTTACTCATCTTGGTAATAACTGGAGTCCTCTTGGAAGTATATGGGGTGTGACGGCTTTTTGAGCTGCGTGCAGTGGGGGAGGGTGAAGCTCGTTTCTCCTGGAGCGGGAGATTTGCCATCTCTTGGTCAAGTAAGATCTGGTTTCAGCCACGCTGGCTCCGTGCGGTGTTTTGGGGTGCCTGATGTGGTTTTCTATTTCACTTCAGTCAACACAAGTAGGGCTGCAGAGATTTCAGGGAGAGAATTGATTTTCTCCTCTGGGGAAGGGAAGAACCGAAACGACTGGGCAACCACTTGTCTCAGCTAACCCAGCCAGCGCAATGGGACCCAAACAGACTGTAATGCATTTGGATCTAGCCCCATTCCCTCCTCCCTACTCTCCATTTCTGTTGTATGGTGCCCGCTAACGATTTGAGTTGTGTTGCTATCAAGAGTTTTAAAAAAGGAATATGTAAAACTACAGGCAACCAAAAAAATTATAGTAATAATTACAAAATGGGCATGTAGGGTGAAAAGTTGTATGAAGCTTAGTTTCAGAACCAGGACTATCATACAAGAGTGTGCGTGGGTGTGGGTGTTCTTGTGATTCAAGTCCCCGGGAATGAAAAACTGATAATTTTAGCCTAGTCTTTCTGTCTTTATTCCCAAATCAAAAGTACTGTATATCGTTCAGCAAAATCCATTGCATATTCACTGAAAAATTGCACCAGTTAGATTTAATTGGCTTATTTTTTAATAAGCATGTTTCGAATCTCACCATAAGCTTGTTAACATCCGTGGTTTTTAGTGCCAGCATGAGATGCAGGAATGAATAGCTGTTTTCCATTAAAATCGCCAGAGGTAAAATGCATTTTTAAGCAGAGGTAAAACCCAAGTTATTGTATATTGTAACAAAAACTGCCTAACGGTAGTGGTGATGTCATTCTTGGGGGGAGAGCGAGGGGGAAATTAGAGGCCCTACAATCTGTCGGAAATACCAGTTACCAGAAGTAATAATAATTTCGTGTCAGAAATTCTTCTGGGTTGACAGGATATTTGGGGAAGAAACTCTGCAACTCCAGAAGTCAGACCCCCATAAGATCACTCAAAGTTGGTTTACGCACAATATCTACTGCTAAATGTATTTATTTATTTATTGTATTATATTTCTTGATTTATATACCTCCGATCTAGGAGATAGTCCCACTCTGGGCAGTGTACAAAATTAAGAACAACAATTCAGTTTCTCCCACACACACCCCTTTGTTTTCACTTATTTGACTAAATTGTTGCTGTTGTTTGCTTTTCAATTCCCTTCCAACTTAAGGCTACCCTCTCCATGGTTTTCTAGCCATAAAGTACTCAGAAGTGGCTTTTTTTTGTTGCTGTTCAGTAGCACAGTCGAGTCCGACCCTTTGTGACCCCGTGGACGACTGCATGCCAAGCACCCCTATCTTCCACCGTCCTCATCAGCCCACTCAACACTATGCCCACTTTGTTAACAGTTCCCTTTAGCCATCTTATCCTCTGCCGCCCCTTTTTCCTTTTGCCTTCGACCTTTCCCAGCTTCAAGGCCTTCTCAAAGGAGTCATCTCTTCTCATTTGGTATCCAAAGTATTTTCGCTTCATCTTCAATATTCCAATTCCAAGGAGCATTCAAAGATTGATTTCCTTCAGGATCGACTTATTTGTTCTCCTTGCTGTCCAGGGTACTCTCAAAATTATCCTCCAGCACCACACTTCAAAGGCGTCTATTCTTCTGTGCTCAACCTTCCTTATGGTCCAGTTTCCGCATTTTTCTTCCAGGTTTTTATTCCTTTTACTAAAAGGGAAAAATTAGTTTTGTACATGTTAGAGATTTTAACTGAGTGCGCGTTCTTTAGAAACAATACTCCCCTTGTTGACGCCTACCGGCTGTTTCGCAGAACTGCCATTGGCCAGCCCCGTTTCCTCCTCGTCTTTGTTTCAGTAAGTTAAACTGACGGTCCCCTAATAAGGCGTTTCGAATTGACTTTCTTCCCTCGCCCTCCTGTCCTTCCCTCTTCGAAACAACACCGTTCATTTTCGGTGGATTTGGGGCGTTGGAAACCTATAACCAAGTGAAACCGCGAAATAGCAATTTCAAGAATTTCCTCTGGCTATTAAGTGGCTCAAGTAACTAAGACGCTGACTGGGAGGCAGAAGGTCAGCAGTTCGATTCCCGAGTACTGCAGGACGGAATGAGCTCCCGTCTCTGTCCCAGCTCCTGCCAACCTAGGAGTTCGAAAGCAAGTAGATAAATAGGGACCACTTCGGTGGGAAGGTAACAGCGTTCCATGCTCTAGTCATGCCTGCCACATGACCATGGAAACGTCTGCAGAAGCAGACAGCGCTGGCTCTTCGGCTTAGAAACAGAGATGAGCACTGACCCCTAGAGTCGGATACGACTGGCTTTCACGCAAGGGAAACCTTTACCTTTACTGTTACTCTTCTAAGGTCAGAGTTTAAATTCTTCTTCAAGCTATTTTAATTACTAGCGAATCTCCTCAGCGTCGCCACCCCTCGAGGGAGATCTATGCCTTGTTGCTTTAATAGCAGACCCTTTGCCTTCGATTAAACAACCCGTGCTTAACGCGACGCCAACAAACACAACGCAAAACACATCTGCGGATCCAAGCCCTTGGTAAACACGCGTTTATTTTTACAACATTCAGTGTCAATATTTGGATTTGATAAGATCAGCTCTGCTGTGGCTGAACACCTGTTGATTAGTGTAGCATGACTTCAGTGTAGAGCACGCTCCATTGCATCTGTAGGAGGTTGGACGTCTGTAAGTTCCATTGACTCTAGCTACAACGTTGAGCAACAGGATTTTAGCTTCTGTCCCTTTGCCGCTCCATCGTTCTTGGAGAGGCTCACCACCACCCCACTCCCTTCCCCCCCCCTCCCACTTTGGCTGCCTCTCTTTACGTTTCATTGAATATTGCACTCTCCTGGTAAAAGCTTTGAAAATATAATTTTGGGGACTACACTTCCCATAATCCCCAAACCAGCGTCCCTGTTGTTGATCCTGTCAGAGGGAATTTCAAGAAAGTGGAGTTCGGAAAAGTTAAAGTTTCAGGTCCTGGGCTTCATACCCCTTGAAATCATCCCCTCGAGGATCACAGCCTTGGGGGGGGGGGGAGTCCATGGAAGCTTCATTTCCCCCTGCAAAGAATGCTGGGCAGCAGGCTCACCTTGGGATGGAGACTTGGAGAGTATTCCATATCACAGGTAGATCTTTTTCGCCCGGACACGATGCGTGTTTGACGCCGGGAAAACTTCTTTGATTTGCCTAGCGCTGCAGGCTTCAGTGCTAAGAAATGCATAGGTGCAGGAGAGAAGGAAGCGTGGCCAGGGGATCAAAAGGATGGGATTCCTGGATTTTTGCCATTTGTGTGGCAGAAGAAACTTCAGCCCGTGGAGGATGCATTTGAAGCTGCGCCTCCTGTTTTTTCCTCTAACCAGCTGGCTGGGCGGCTCGGTGGTTCAGATATCTGCGGCTCCAGAAAGAAAAGCCAACCTTGGGCAAGCTTGCACACTCCCAGGAATGGTGAACCACTGCTGTGTATTCTCTGCCTAGAACACTCTGGAAACGGTCCCACCATGATTAAGCAGCTGTTACTTGACCTAGCTGTTCGAGACCCCAGTACCGCACGATGATGTGAGCGCCCATATTCGGCCCCAGCTCCAGCCAACCTAGAATTTCGTAAGCAAGAAATTGCAAGTACATAAATAGGTACTGCTTGAGCAGTAAAGGTAACAGTGTTCCGTGCGCTTCTGTGTCTAGTCATGCCTGCCACATGACCACGGAAATGCCTGCAAACACAGACAGGGCTGGCTCTTTGGCTGTAAACAGATGAGCATCACCCCCTAGAGTCGGATACGACTGGCTCGACCTTTACCTTTACTCAAGGTACGGAAACCCTGCCCTCATTTTCCAGTTCTCCTGATGGGGCAATTGTGTTCAGAGCAGAGAGTTGACTCTAAGCTTTCTGGGTAGCCCAAAAGAAAGTGTCCTCTCTTTGGAAGCCCCGGTTGAAATCTCTGAAAGATTACCTTCACCCGATTGAGGGGGAAAGTATTATACAAAAAAGCTGGAATTGGAGCTGCCCTGATGGGGAAAGCACAGTCTCCGGTGCTGGTTTGCAGTTCCTGCCTAAACTGGTTTTAAAGATTCCCCTTGACTAGGGTACCAAAGTGGCAGTCCTGCCTTTTCTAACGCTTTGCTTCATCTCGCAGCGCCTGATTGGGGCAGGGAGGGGAGGGGGCTGCCCTAAACCCCCAGGAGGTCCTCAATGCAACATTTCAGGAACGGGGGTGGGGTGGGAACGCCGCCATATCGCCACAGAAGGCCAAGAGAGCAGAAGTCGTCGGGGAGGTTTGCCGTTCTTTATCAAAAGGTGGTCTTTGACATTCGTTGCCACTCTGCCACGTGCTCAGTCTGAAAACACCTGCGGGGTGCAGCAGCCATTCAGCAAACAGAACACGTGTCAGCACAAAAAGAGGTCCCCCAGCCCCATCTTCCGAGCAGCACATCGGAAGGGGCTCTGATAAAAACCCGCGTGGAACTCCGATCGGAATTGGGATGGTGGGCGGGTACTGGAGAGGAGGGCAAGCTTCCATTTAGTCCAGTCCGAAGGCCTAGCCGTCTGACCGGACTTTTATTTCCCCCCCCCCGCAGGTGATGATGATGGGGAGCCCCCAAATGGCAGAGTTGTTGGTCCAGAAGGGAGCGGACCCCAACCGGCCGGACCCCTCGACCGGCTCCGTCCCGGCCCATGACGCCGCCACGGGGGATTCCTGGACACCCTGCGGGTCCTGCGCCAAGGGGGGGCCCGCCTCAACCTCCGGGACAAAGAAGGCCGCCGCCCAATCGAGGTGGCTGAAGAGGCTGGCCAACGCCATGTGGCCCACTACCTGCGCGACGTCTCCGGCTGAACTGTCAGAAGAAAGGGCAACTGGCAGAAGAAGCGGACGGAGCACGTGGTTTGTCTTTGTCTCCACCCAGACCATCCTATGTAAAAACATTTACAGAGAGAGAGAGGTGGATGTTACGAGCCTTGATATTCAAGAGTGCTGATGATTGCGCAACTTGTCTTGGCTTCTTCCCTATCGGGGTGTTGCTTGTGTTGTCAAAGCATGTATGCGGTGTTCTTGTTGTTGAAGTCAGGGCATGTATCCTAGGGCAGCGTTTTTGAAATTCAACTTTGGGGAAGGATGGAGGTTTGTAAGGTAATGTGAGATAATATAGAAATTATGAAGGATAGCCTTGGTAAGATGATCTAAAATGATCTCCCCTCTCCACTCAAATAGCCGAAGGCAATTTTATTATTGAAACTACAAATATTACTGCTCCCTCCCCCAGCCAGCAGGGTCACTGGTAGGAGTTTACAGGAGTTTCAGGCCAAAACATCTGGAAAGCAACACGTTGCCTACCTCGTTCCAGTCACCCCAAGGGTAACAGCTAAATTGGTTAAATTCTGAGCCAACGGGTGCTGAACAGTGGTATAAGACAGCAGTTTTCCCATTAAGAGCTCCATAGCTAAACAGGTGCTTCTTAATGTCTTCAAGTGAAAATGTAAGTTTCCACCTTGCTCTAGTCTGAATCAGCTGTTCTGTGACACTTAAGTACTGTATAATCCACATGGATACCAAAGGAAGCATAGGAAACTGAAGGTATTAATTATACAGCTCAAGACGTTTTACTGTCCAGGGCGAAAAACCAGATTCCTTTACCCAATCAATTCTCTCTAAAGATAGTGACCCAACGGGTAATTGAATCAAGGCTGTAGAATAACGATGCTTGAGTGTAGAAAATACAGTGTGCACTATCTTTAACATTTTCTTGGAACACCTCTTCACCACTCCTAAAATCTATACAGTATTCTATTACCAAAGACAACCTCCTCATTCTGTCTAATAGCAGGGCTAGACCATATGTCTTTTATGTCATTAAATTTTACAGTTATGCTTGTTACATGTTAATTATACCATTAAGTATACAGATAAATTAGTTGGACTGGAAGTTAAATTATTTCTATTTATTTATGATCACAGCATAAAATCAAGAAATATCAAAGGATTCCTAAATTCCTCTGAAATCACCCAAGTTTTCCCATTTGCTTTCTTGAACAATTAACAACAGTTGTGAAACCAGAAATGTTACAAACCACTAAAGGGCCTGGGTTATAAATTAAGATATGCTTCAGGGACAATTAATTTCATGCAGTTTTTCACTCTGTTTTATTATTAATAATGTCACATAAAACAATAAAGAGAATTTAAAAAACAACTTTAACAGTAGGAACAATGTGCTGTACCGTAATTGGTTTTTGGAACATATGGATCTCTCATTTTCACTACTGCTTAACCTAGTACCATGTTTCTCTTTCTGAAGTATATCCCTTGTCATGTGAATTTTTTGCTATCCTGTTACATGTTTATTTGTCCTCATTACACACCATGAGGGTTGGTTGGTAGATGAAAGGAAGCTTAAAACATAGTGACCTAAATCCACACAGGGACCAAGCTACCCAGCTATCAAAGCAGCTGTAAGTCACTTTGAAATAAAATTGCATGGAGTGCTTGCATAAATGTGTAAATGGCCCCATACAGTTTGGGACCTTGCTATCTGTCTTATCTGTCAGAGCCTCTCTCCTCAGATCAATTCCCCAGTCACCCATTCATCACAATCTACACTGCTCCAGATGCTGACCCTGAGGATTGCTAGAAAGTCTATAACTAGAAATAGAGCCTTCTTGGTGGTGGCACCAACACTTTGGAACACTCTACTGCTGTCCCCATCCCTGGATATCTGTAAAAAAAAAACTTAAAACTGTCCTATTCAAGGAAGCCTTTAAGAATATTAGACCCTTAACAGTAAACTAGCTGGTCAGTTGACTTTGTGTGGCCACAGATGCTAGGTACTGTATTTTATTTTCTGATGTATTTATTTGATTATTTTATTTTGTTGTCTGTTTTATTATGTTATTTTGTTATTTGTATGTGCACCATCCAGAGTGGGAAATATCCCAGATTTGGGGGGGGGGGGTATAAAAATGCAATAAATAAATGGCCCTGTACCAAGTACCTATCACAAAATATTGCCATTAAATCCCAAGCATAAGATCTATGAAAAGAATGATGAACATGTAGTCCACCAGATACTGATAGACTATAACTCAACTGCCACCACTGATTATGGCAGCTAAGATTATTTACTATGGTGTCTTAAAATAAGAACTGCAGTCCAAGAAAACCCCAGAGGCTCACAAGGTTCTTCTTGCTGATCTCTGGGCTCAAAATGGATAAACATTCAGATAAAATTAGGAAACAAGTGAGGGGACATCACTTATTTTATGAAGTGCTCTTCAACTTTGCATTAAAAGTGGGGGTATTATTATGATCTCAGAGACTGCTTCCTAATGGGGTAGGCTACATGTATCAAGCAATTCAAATTATGTTTCTAAACCCTTTACTGACTGAAATATACCCACCAACTCACATGCAAATTCTAAAGAAAGCTCTTTTCTCCTACTCAGACTATGAACTGTGATCAAGACTAAAGAAGCAATCTTAGATATGCCTACCTTTGATTAAACTCCAATGAATTCAACAGAGTTTGCTTCTACATAGATGTTAAGGGATGTACTTCATATCCAATGTCTTAGTGACTCATTCATGGACATTAAATCATTATTGTCTCACCAGACAGGTAGGCAGTGATTCATAGTCCCTCTGGAAAAGAAGATTAGCACGTAAAAAAAAAATACAGTAGAGACTCTGAGACTTGGCAACACCCCTCAACAAATGAGACTGTATCTCTGCATGATATGCCACCTAACCCCTTAATAGATCTTTATTGGAGCAAGTAGTTTATCCACATACTGTATCTGCTTTAGATCAGAGCTTGAGAAAGCTATGTGCATATCACAGTCTGAGGACATCAATGGTTGCAGTTATCAAGTTCAATTCCCCCAATCTTACTGCCAGCATAATCACTGGCTGGAGAGATTCTGGGTGCTGTAGTCCAATACCTCCCCACCCACCCACCCACCCACCCACAAAAAGCTCTGCCTAAAGTAATATGGAGCTACCAATCCAGTTTGCTTCTGTAGATGGTAACAGTAAAGGACCGGTATGTTAGCTGTTGCAGTAAAATGTATCTGAGTCTACCAGTTGCAAAAATGTATGCTGAGTATATTATTCCCCCCATTCCCCATTACAGACAGGCTACAAAATCAGGAACAGCCAGCATGAGACAAGACTGGCTTTACAGGAAATGGAGTCAGGGTGAGGCTGAGGTTCAACGGTAAAACTAAGATGGCTGTTTGATTGACAGCCAGAGTGGATTGAAATACAGTACTGTATGACCTCTTCTTTCTATGAAGCTCAAGGCCAGTCCTAGACTCATCCTTCTTGCTTTCCTGATCTCTCATCTAAACAGCATCTGCCATTTCTATAGTCTCTCTGGACTATAGAATTTTTTTACTGACAGAAGAAAGGGAACTGTGTAGTAGTTATACCCATGTTTTGGCAAGATATGATCAACAGAACAAAGAGTGCTTAAACTCCTGAATAAATGTATGCTCCAGGGTAACAAATATAATAACAGATGTGAGTTCCTCTGAGTCCTTGGATGAACAGCTTTTCTTTGGCCTTACTTTCCTCCTCCTCCTCCTGTGTCTAGGCCAGAGGTGAAAGTGCCAAAATGAAGGCACAGTTTAGTGAGTTCATCCTGCAGTTCCTTTCATCTGACCTAGTGTGAGAAAGATTAGGCTGGCAAGGCTGCCATTACTAGGGTACGCCCGATTTTGTTTCAAAAATAATAATGCCACAATCTATTTTTCTCTTTGAAGAAGTGGAGATAATACAAACACATTTCTATGGTTCATTAGAGTCTGCTATAACAAATAAATCCAAGACAATGCAGTAAATGAATTCACAACTCACTTCCCAACTCCAATCACAACAAAGAGAGAGAAAGGGCCCACAGGGTAGGCAGTGGAAGCGAGTAGATAGACTACTCTTTCATTAATTCGTTTTCTTTATACCCCGCCTTTCTCCCAATTTAAAAAAAACCCTACAAGCTGCCAAGTAAAATTTGTGAGTAAATAAGGAAAGAGTAAAAGTTTGTGAGGAAAGCAGCAGCATCTTTAAATACTACGGTAGCATCTTTAAAGCCTAGCAGTGGCTGGGGACCTTGCCCACTCCTCTGGGCCCACAACAGTGGCCTAACAGGAGTTAATTTGTGTTCTGGTTTGGTTGTTTTATGTGGTTGCATTTTATAATTTTTATTGTACTGTTGCTGTATTGACTGTAAGCCGCCCTGAGTTGCCTCGGCGAATGGGCGGCAATATAAATCTAAATAAATAAATAAATAAAATACTAGGGACTCTACACCTGTTTACAGACCTGTTCCAATGAGCAGGAGGAGGCGAAATAAAGTGATGGGAGTTGGCTGAGGACAAGAAGGCAGAGAAAAATCGCCAGGACCTGTAATCGGAGAGGTGGAAGATCTGGGAAGAGCCCGTTGGTTCGAAGTCCAGCGCCAGCTTTGCTCCCACTCCTCTCCTAATTCGAGGCACCGCTTGGAAGCAGCTCGATGAAATTTGCCCTTTCTTGATCTTCGGCGCTTCTCTTCTGAAAATCCCGCTTTCAGTCAGCAGCAGTAAGTCCTTTCCTGAGTTGGGCACCAGGCGCTGCCCCGATCGTGGCGTCAAGGCACTGCCATTGAGGAAATAAATAGATAAAACAAAATCCACTCTGAAGTTCATTGCGGGAGGGAGACACGAAATCTCAGATTCTTATGTCTGACGAAGTGGACTTGATCCACAGAAGCTGAAATGAAAATGCGGCCGTTCGTCTTTAAGGTGCCACAACGTGTGTGTGTGTGTGTGTGTGTGTGTGTGTGTGTGTGTGTGTGTGTGTGTGTGTGTGTGTGTGTGTGTGTGTGTGTGTGTGTGTGTGTGTGTGTGTGTGTGTGTGTGTGTGTGTGTGTGTGTGTGTGTGTGTTTGTTTGTTTGTTGAAAGCAGCCCGGCTTGCTCGGCATAGATAGGCTTGGCTGCCATTTGTGGCACCAGAAGAAGAGCACCAAGGGCTGGGAGGAGTGCAAACTGGGGAGACCAGAAGGAACACACACATTGTGTGTGAGGGTGTGTGTAAGGAAGCGCTAGTCGCGAGACAGAGCTGGGGGTGGTGGAGAAGCCCCAAAAGACTTCTGAAGTCTGGATCGGAGAGCCCGGGGGGAGTGGGGATGGAAGGAGGGGGGGCTGGGTACCGCTGGCCCCGGGTCTTCCCGCTTCCGCCACCTCCTCTTGGGGGGGGGGGATTCATTCCAGCCATACTAAGGCCAAGTCAGGCCGGGAGGCGTTTCCTCCGCAGACCGGCTCCCAGCCCCCCCCCCCCGGGGCCGCCTGCCCTAAGCAAGCCTCTGCCTCCCAGCTGAGCCCCAGCGCCTCCTTTCCCCCTTAGGGCGCCCGGGGCTCCGAAAGGGTCCCTCGGCAGCAGCCCTAGGGGGAGAGGGAAGGCGGAGGGCGCCCAGGCAGGGGCAGGGGCAGGGCCCGCCCCAGGCAGGCAGGCAGGCGGACGGGGCGACGTCACCATTCGAAGTAGGGGCTCGGATGCGGAAATGGACGAAGCCGGGAAGAGCGAGAGGCGGCGGCGGAGGCCGAGTCCCTCTGTCAAGCGGCCGCTGTTTTCCTCTCTCTTTCGCCGATTGGCTGGGGAGGAGGAAGCCCCGGGTGGCTGCCTTTTCTCATTGGCACCCACGGAGGAGGTGAAGTGATGGCGCGTGTTTTTATTTAAAAGAAGGGGGCACGCCGCCCCCCCGCGAAAGTAGGGGGAAAGGAAGGGAGGCTGGACCTTCTTTTTCTTCTTCTGCCTTATCCGAATCCGAATACAGGCGATCCTCATGGCGATCAGCCATGAAGACTGTTCAGAGAATATCATACAGTGGCCTTTGCCTTCCGCATCGCACTATGACCCCAATATCACCGATCCAGTTCCGCGAGTCATTTTCTGATCCTGAGCCCTTTCGGGACACAAAGCCCTCCTCAGCCCCTGGCCAGGATTGATGAAGCTGCTGCCCTCCATCCAGATGGATTCAAGTGGGCTTAAATCCACTTGGGGACCATCCATCACCCTTCGGCACCCAAGGCTGCAAGGTTGTCAGGTTAGTTAACCGCCGCCTGACAGTCGCTGGCAGTATGGTCTACTACTCTATTACCATAGCGAGATAACCTGGCCAGACGTTGAACCTATAGAGAACGAAACAGAAAGACCCAAAACGTTGTGGCCCGTTAAAGACGAACTGCTGTATTTTTTTAAATGTGAGTTGCGTGGATCGAGTCCATTTCGTCAGATTTAAGAGTGGGTTTGATCCACGGAAGATGACATCAAAATACAGCAGTTCGTCTTTAAGGGACCACAAAGTTTTGGATCTTTTTGTTTTGTCCACCCTCTGGATATGCTTGCACCGACTAACACAGCGGCCACTTCCCAAATGTGAGTCTGGAGAGTCTTCGTCTGGAGGGGGAGGCCGGGGTCCGGCCACACGTGACTGGCCCAGGGGCGACTGCTCAGGCCATCAAAGATTCGCACCTCCTTGAAAATAAAGACAATGCCCCGCGGGGGCTCCTGATTGGCGCGCGCTCCGGTTCGCTCTCTTTCTCGCTCTCTCTCTCTGCGGAGGCGAAGGCTGCTTTCGCAAAGGAAGAGGTGGTGGCCCTTTACCCCATGGTGGACAGGGGGCGGGGGGGGACTAAAACGCTCTCATTGGCTGCCCCCCCCAATTGTAATATGTATTTATTTATTGCTATTGTTACCCTCGGAGTATCTGGTCTTCTTCCGTGTCTAGGCCGGGCGTGAAACTGTCCAAAGGAAGGCACCTTTGGGCGAGTTCATTCCACAGTTCCTTTCGCCCCGACTTAGTGTGAGAAAAATAAGCCGGCACGACAAGGGTTGCTGCTGTCACAAGGGTCTAGAATGCCACCATCTTCGAGGAGCCTGTTTCTGAGCATCGGGTGAAGGGGAGGGAAGAGGAACCGCTCTCGCGCTCCTTGGTGGAGTCTCTTGGGCAAATTGCCAACCCCGGGGAAACCTGTTTGCGCCAGAACTCTCGCACTAGCCCAGAGCAGCGCCAAAAGACCCTCCGGCCCCCCCTTTTTTTCTTCTTTTTTTGTTTCATTCTCTCCCTCCTCCCCTGGATGTCGTAAGCCACCGCGATCTCCCCCCCCCCACCCCGCCCCCCAACCCTCTCTCCATTCCCGGGCAGACGGAAGCTCGCCACGCGCCTTTGGTTCCGCGCTCCCTGACGCTGCCCACGGAGCCATGCGGATCAAGTGCACCATCCGCCGCCTCACGCGGGGGCCCCGGAGACTCCTGCCGCCGTTCCTGAAGCCGCTCCTGCTCAAGCTCATCCGGGATCTCCTCCGGCGCCGCCAGCGGAGCAGGCCGCTCTACCACTCGCTGCTCCTGGTCGTAAAGAAGCCCTGTCCCCCCCGGCCGCCGCCGAGAGAAGGTAAGGGGACCTGCCGAGCTGCGCCCGATCCCCTCGCTCTCTGCGCGCCACTCTTGCTTGGAGGGGGGTGGGGATCCTGACATTTCCCTTCATAGACAGGATGCTTAAAATCAATGTCATGTTTAAGTTTAAAAACAAACTTTAAACCTGCTTGCTTAGTTCTGAACTCGTTCAGTTCTTGAAATGGCTGTAAAAATCGATGTCAAGGTTTATTTCCCACAAAGAGCCACAAAAGACACACATACCGAGAGAGAATATTCATTTAGCGAACTCATGACTAAACCTGGCATGTAGCCATCCCATAGGAGAGAAATAAAATTACTGTACAGATCAGTCGCCAATATTACAGTGCAAACAAACAAACAAACCAGTGCACATGTGTATGTATGTGAGGAGCATATTTTTAGGTCTCCAAAACTTGGGCAACTTCTTTATTTGTTGCTCCTAGATAGGTAGGCCTTTACATATTTTGTTGCTGGCATTAGTAAATTTAGTCTGGTGCAATTTTGTTGTTCAGTCACACAGTCGATTCCGATCCTTTGCGACCCCATGGACCACTGTCCACCAGGCATTTCTGTCCTCCACCATCCTCCTCAGCTCGCTCAGTTCTGTGCCCATTGTGTCTCCAATACCATCTAGCCATCTCATTTTTGGCCGCCCCTTTTTCCTTTTGCCCTCCACCTTTCCCAACATCAAGGGTTTCTAAAAATAATATTGTATTATGCCGAGAGTGTACATTGGAGTAAATGAACTGTATACATGTGAAACTGGCTCACAGCTCTCACTGGGAAATTGAAACAAAAGGATTGTGTTGTTTTTCCCCTGAACCTCTTGTCTATATGAGCTCCATTTTCAAGACGGAGGTGAACTCCATTTTGGAGATGTCAGAAATAAATAGAAATGATTCAACTCATGTTTTCTTTTTTTTTCTGAGTGTGTATGAAATCTATTTCCCCATTTATTATTATCATACTTTTTTCTCGCTTTATTATGCTTGATGAAGTGGATTAATCCACAAAAACTTACACTGAAATACAAAAATTAGTCTTTAAGGTATGTTTAAAACGTGTTGGTAGCTGCCAAGAGTGGGAGAATATCCCAGCTGGCTGAGGGTATAAATGCAACATCATCATCATCATCATCATCATCATCATCATCATCATCATCATCATCATCATCATCATCATCATCATTATTATTATTATTATTATTATTATTATTATTATTATTATTATTATTATTATTATTATTATTATTATTATTATTATTATTAAAGCCATTTTTCTAATCTTTCATGTTAGCTTTCACTTTGCAGAGTTATTGTTTTTTTTAAGTCTACCCTCTTTACTCTGAGTTCCAAATACAGTTTTAGGAAAGACTGTTGTTACAGTTTTTGGGCTTTATTCCTGGTTTGTTTTTGTTTTTCTGTGTCTAGGTCAGACTTTAAACTGCCAAAATGAAGGCATCCCTTGGTGAGTTCATTCTGCAGTTCCTTTTGGCTGACCTAGTGTGGGAAAGATTAGCCGGCACAACAAAGTTGCTATTGTCCAGGGTACACCAGATTGTGGTTTTAAAATACCATAATCTTCTAGGGGTTCTTTCTGTGTACCCTGTTTCTGTTCAGTGAAGCTAGATAAGGCTTGTTGAAACTGGGTAATTTTGTCCTCACCCATGACTCTTTGGCTCTAAACAGAGATGAGCACTGAACCCTAGAGCTGGATAAGACTGGTTTTCGAACAAGGGTGACCTTTACCTTTAACCTATGAGGACTCCTGTGTGCTGTGGCTTCCCCACGAGAGAAGAAGTGGGTATGATTCCAGAAATTAAAGCAGAAATCCATGAAGTTCTGGGATCAGAAAGGGAAAAATAAGTATAATTATGAAAGCATATAGAAGGGCGTTTGCCCTTCTGGTAACTGAGGAGGCTTGAGCATTAACGAAAGACAGTGGTGTGTGCCTATCAGAGATTCCAGAGTACTGTACTGTATCTTTTATTTGACGGTAAGAATTTTGAGCACATGGTAACTCCTGGAAATTAAGGAACCTTCAAAACACTAGCCTTGTGTTTTATTTTTAATTTTTTAATTTCTGTTTGTTTAAGAAAACATAAGCTGAATGGATGGGAAGACGGAAGAGATACAGTACATGAAAATTAAGAGACACTGTTGAACTATGCCTGGCAGCAACTGTTATAAACATCTAATTGTTGCTCTATTGTATCTGGTCCTAACAATGCCTCGCCATGGGTCACTTCCGAAGTCAATCCCATTGATTTCAAAGGCATCAGCAACCCCGTGTAACTCTCCCCCCCCCCCAAAAAAAATTTTTTTTTAAAGCTCTCAAGTGGAAAAAGCCTTTCTGTGCCTTGTGCCACAAGCAGTGGTTGATAGCCCAGTGCTATGCATATTTACTTAGAAATAAGTAGTGTACCATTATAGTACATTACCTTACTTCCAGGTAAGTGCGCCCGAGACCCTGGGACCCAATTCTGAATAAATAGTGAAGACTTTAATTTTAAAGTGCCGCAAGGTTCGTTCTTCTTGTTCCTGCAGTAACCGACCAGGGTTTTCCTAAGAAATAGAACAGAGTTCTCAAAGCCGTCACTCGGGTCGCCTCCTTAATCAAAATATTGGGTGGGCGTCAGAGACGGAAGAAGAAGATAACATCCCATGGAAACCAACCATGCGACGTTGGGCTCACCCCTGTCCACACGGGATTCAGGATCGAGTCCACCTCCTCCTTGGTTGATAAGGCGGATTTCGTCCGGTTGACTCATTCTTAACACCCTCCCTGCGAAAATCCGAAATTTGCCTTTACAGGTGAGGGAGAGATTTGGTTTCCCAGTGTGTTCAGGTAGCTTTACTCCAAAGAAAGAGGCTAAAATGAAGACTCTCGGTTTTTAAAGATAACTTGGGAGGCCTTCGTGAGACACACACACACCCTGACTTTGGTGCCTTGCCTGTATCAAATATAGACGCGTAGGATCCGAGCCCAAATACCTCTGCTTAAACTGCGTGGTTAATCCAGAGCGCAGTAGGCTTAATACTGTACAGTATAAGGAAATGGAGGGCTCAGGTCACCTTCCCCCGTGGTCTCGATCCTGGACACACGTGAATTCTGAAAGCACAAGATCTGGCTGCTGCCCCACCCCGACCCCCGTGCTTCGACCCGACGACGCCCCCCACCCACCCCTTCGAGTAAACTCACTTCCACAGAATACGGCCTCGAAGTGTATGTTCTCCCAAACCGAGATAAATAAAGGATGCTCTTTTCACCAGGGAAAGGACTGGTTCTGGGTACAGGTAGCTGTAGGGACTCCAGAGGAAGAGAGGTTTCAGCCTGTTCTTAGAAAAGAAACCTCCCCTCCCCCCCTCTCTCTCACAGGCTACCTTCAGAGCCATCAAAATAGAGGCCTACAGAGAAAAATAATTATTTTTCGTCCCCTTCTGTTATCGTGGAAGGAATCCACAGGGTAGGAGTCTAGGGCCTCCTTCTGCAGCATGAGCAAGAGGATTCTCTGATATATCCTGCTTAGCTGATCATGTTTTAAATTTATATAGCCATTAAGTAGGGGAAGGAGGGGGACTTAAAACCATTGTCTATAATTGCCTGATTACAAAGCTGCCAGCATCCTTCCTTACCCTGCAAAAGAAGTTTGGGAATAACCCAAGTCCTTGACAGCATTTTACTAGGGCCTTGGTCATTTATAATTTATTTAAGTTTTAAAAATTTTATTGTAAATATTTTTTAATATGTTGTAAACCCAGAGTAGAAAATATTCCAGATGCATGAAATATAAATATAATAAATAAATAAATAAATATCATGGGAGAAGGTCCATGAAATGGTCAGATTAACAGTTACTCACAGTACAATATTATATTATATTATATTATATTATATTATATTATATTATATTATATTATATTATATTATATTATATTATATTATATTATATTATATTATATTATATTATATTATATTATATTATATTATATTATATTATATTATATTATATTATATTATTTGACCCCCAGTGCTTTTTAGCTGCAACACCTAGTGTTTTTCTTTTAATTTTTTAGTCTTTTAATCGATTTTAAATTGTTGTGGTTGTTATGATATGCTGTAAATCGCCCTGGGTCCCCTCGGGGAGGAGGGCGATGAACAAATAATAAATAATAAAATAAAATAAATAAAAGATGAGGCCCAGGCTGGTTGAAATCCAGTAGTAATGTACTGCTAGAGTATAGGAATGTGGTGAATGTCACCTCCAGAAGTTTCCACTGATTCAATGGTTCTACAATATTTGCAATTTATTACTGGATTCCAACCAGTATGGGCCACTGCATACTGCCATACTGCCCACTGCATGTTCAGAGGAGAAACAAACCAGGAACTGAATCATCTTTCTAAGAAATTAGGTTGCAGCTGAAGAAGATAGTGTACCCTAGCTCACTAATGAGACAGTAGTTTAAAACAGGAAGTTATGCAATAATATATTTTTGGAGAAGTGACATTTTGAGTCTTTATAATCAGGGAAATCAAAATGGAAGGCCATTGTTTGGTTTGTGATTTGACAGTACAATACTGTATCATCATTAGAACTTCTCACAGGAAAAAAATCTGAGGGAAACAAGTTATACAAAGAACAGAGGGAATCTCCTTAAACACCTAAAGAGTGTATTTTATTCCTGAAGGATGTTAACTCTATGAGGAGGATTGTGCCTCCCTTTTTTAAATGCTTAGAGAGGGAAGGAATTGCATTACTATAAATGGGATTACAGTATTTTGTTCAGTGTGATTGTGCCATTATTTAGACCAGGGGGTGCCCAAACTACGGCCTGTGGGCTGGATCTGGCCCCTGACTCCAATTCATCCAGTCCACAAAGCCCTTGTCACTCCCAGAAGCAGAAGTAAAATTCACCCATAGGGGCACATTTTACTTCCACTTCTGGGAGCTACGAGGGCTTTGCAGGCCAGATCAATTGGTAAGGGGGCCGGATCTGGCCCATGGTCCATAGTGACTGACCCCCTGAACCACATGACCACCCCACGGCCTGAAAAGTTTGGGCACCCCTGACCTAGACTTTCAACCCATTTTAAAAAACAACCCTATTGCCAGAATGTGCCCAATGTCTTTCTTTGGATCCTCACATGTTTACTCTAGAGGAGTCATGTTAAAGAAATTGCATGGTGCTCTGAAAATAAAGCTATATGCTCAGATCAAGAAAACTATGTACGTTCAATGATGTGTCACTGGGGTGAGCCCTCCAGAGTCTCAAACAGGCAGGCCACATTTCTGCACAACTATCAAAGGTCAAGGATGACTGTGGTGAATATTTTGGGACCCCCAGAGTGTTACTTTATCAACTGCATTACAAACATGTAGCATGAAAATCAGTTCCCTTGGCCTCTGTATATTATTTCCAAGCCAAGGGTCATAACCAATACATTTTGCTCACTGGAAGAAACTCTAAAACAGCAATGCTAAGCAATGGCTAGAATGCAAAATACCCATTCCTGCATCCAGTTAAGGGTACAGTATTTGCTCTGAAGGCTACTGAGTGTGAATTACTAGGATCTGGTTCCTTGAACTCTTCACTTTTAGTTGTGAGTGAGCCCCATTGACTTAGAAGCCACCGCCCCCACCCCCCTTAATTTCCCTTTGCCAGAACCAAATCTATACTGTTGACTTATTATGGCATTGGCTCTTATGGTTTAACAAAGTCCAGACACCATCTAACAAAAGTTCTAATTTGAACAAGAAGAGAAAATGAAAGACATCCTTAGCATTCCAGTTGGAATCAGTGCTTGAAACCCAGTAGTAAGCTACAACCATAGAACTAGTGGAAGTTGTCTCACTAAATTCCCAGTAATTCAATGGGCCTAACTCTAATTCTGACATACAAGTGGACTTCAGGACTTTGGGGGTAGTGAACATCTGGTTGTTCATCCTCTTTTCCCACCATCGGAAAGTGGTGTCTTCTGATGAGGCCTCTTTGTTTTCCTTGTCTTCTCCTCTTTCCTAAGGAAGAGAGAAAGCAGTGAAACGAGGTCCAGAGAAAATCCACATCACATAGGCCTTTATCTTTTTTGGGGAAAAGAAGCAAATAACTAATTATCCCTCTCCCAGCTTGAGGAACGCCTGGGTCTCCTCCTCATATTTTGCATACCTAAGGATCCAGATTGTGAGCTTGAGATCGCAAATTGACAACTATACCTGATTTTCCATTACCCGGAAATTAACTTCATGAGTGCCAAAGATTAGTTAGTGGCAGGGGGTTAGTTACTGAAGGGGTGAAGTTCACTTCACTCATCAATCGCCACTCCTCTACATGAGCCCTCGCCCTGCCTTAGTTGTACCCACAGGGTGTTGATTTTGGTGCAAAAGACTGCAACCCTTTGACTCTGACTAGGCAAGTGGGCCACCAAAATAGAGTTCAGCCTTCTCAGGATAGTGACTTCTTACACTCCTAATTTAAGACTCGAAAGCCAGTCGTATCCAACTCTAGGATTCAATGCTCATCCCTGTTTATAGCCAAAGAGCCAATCTTGTCTGCATCTGCAGACATTTCTTTGGAAATGTGGCAGGCATGGCTAGACATCAGAGCACTGTTTACCTTCCCACCGAAGTGGCACCTATTTATCTACTTGTAATTTCTTGCTTTTGAACTGCTAGGTTGGCAGCAGCTGGGACAGTCAACGGACTCCATCATGCAGCACTCTGGTCTCAACCTGCTGACCTTTCAGTCGTCAGGTTCAGCATCTTAACCATTAAGCCACCACAGTTGCTTTGGGAAGACATCAAAAAGAAAGAAAGAGTGAACTCTTCAAAGCATCTGGACATAAACTGATGGGCACCTGTGTGTCCTGCTTATTTTCCCTTCCTGATCAATAAAGGCCTTTGTTGTTGTTCAGTTGCACAGTCAAGTCCGACCCTCCCTTTGTGACCCCATGGACCATCATTCGCCAGGCTCCCCTGTCCTCCACCATTCTCTGCAGCCCACACAGGTCTGTGCCATCAACGATACCATCCAATTACCTCATCCTCTGTTGTCCCCTTCTCCTTTTAACTTCAACCAGCATCAAGGTCTTCTGGAGTGAGTTCTCTCTTTGCATTTGGTGGCAAAAGTACTTAAGCTTCATCTTTAGTATTTGTCTTTCCAAAGAGCAGTCAGGGCTGATTTCCTTCAGGATTGACTTATTTGATCTCTTTGCTGTCCAGGATACTCTCAAAATTATCCTCCAGCACCACAGTTCAAAGGCATCTACTACGCTCAGCCTTTTTTACGGTCCAGCTTTCACAGCCATACATTACTACTGAGGAAACCATTGCTTTGACTATGCATACTTTTTTTAGGCAGGGTGAAATCTCTACTCTTTATTATGCTATCTTGGTTTCTCATTGCTTGCCTTTCAAGGAGTAAAAGTCTTTTCATTTCATGGCTGCAGTCATCATCTGCAGTGATTTTCCTGTTCAATAAAGCCTTAGCGTGTCGGTATTAGGCCTCCAGCAGAAGACTAGGTAGAGTGCAACTCGCAGCCTTCCCCAGAGTTGTGGCTTTTTTTGCATCAGAGGTCCCACCAGCCCAGAAGGACCTGCTCTCCCTGGAGGGTCACATGCATGTGTGTAAATAGTTGTGGCCCCAGTGCACTGACATTTCTTCCCTCCCCATGTAAGTATGAAGACAACTATTCCTGAACACTGACCTTTACATCCTGCCTTTCCTCCAAGGATCTTCTTCTTCAAATGCCATATCTGATTCTAAATATTGATGTTCCTCATGGTGATCATCCATGAAGATTCTCCTGGGAATAATATAATGCCTTACATTTGCTTTCTGCATCCTACCCATACCGTACCACTCATCCAGTTCTGTGAGTCATTTTCTGCCCCTGAGCCCTTTTGGCAGACAAAGTCCTCCTTGGCCCCAGGCCAGGACTGATGAAGCTGCTGCCCTGCATCAAGATGGATTCAAGTGGGATTTAACCCACTTAGGAACCATCACCCTTCCCTGTGGACTTGGCCACCCAAGGCCATTAGCCTTCAGGGTTGTTGCCAGGCTAAGTTAACCACCGCTGGTGTTGAGACACTGACAGTAAGGTCTACTCCATCAACATAGCAGGATAACCTGGGCAAAAGGAGGAGGAGGAGGTACTGACTTGGTCTACTCTGTATCTGCCCAGCGATCCTGCTAGATGGGCCTCGGTGGGCCTCAGGAAGCGGCCCAAGTTGGGACCTTGAGCAAACAGGTCAGAAGTTGAAGGCAAGCTTGAGCCCAAGTCTCCGGGTGTGACAAGTAAGCCTTGGGGGGGGGGGCCCTGGAGGAATGGACCTGACCGGCTCTCTCACTTTCCCTCCTCAAACAACGCGGAAGGCTAGAAGAGGAGGAGGAGGAGGAAGGTGGATTCCCAGCAACTCCACAGCGATGGCTTCTAAAAAGCGCACTTTTACAAAGGAACCAGGCGTTGTCGGCAGCGGAACAACAGGATCCTTCCCCCGCCCCCCTCCGCAGAAATGTTCGAGTCACAAAACATTAGTGTCTGGTGTGTCCGTTGATAATTTTTTTAATCGCCCCGGGGTGCTTTTTCTGCTCCGGGGAAAAATCATTTTTCTGTGGAATTTACGAAGGCAAGTCATGCCTTGGAATTCGTAGTTGCGCTTTAAGGTCTGCAGGATTGCCGAGCCGTTTGGGAATAAAACCAGGAATGAGTAGATAGGGACGCCTTTCTCCTCCTACCTCGTCTCCTTCTCCTCCTCCTGAGTTCAAGGAGGGAATGGGATCGCTTTCCCGGTGTCCTCCCCACCTTGGAAGGCGAATGTTAGTCACCAAGAATTATCCGAACTAGTTCGACAACATGAGATGTCGCTCTTAAAAAAGACAGCTACCAAGAATGTGATGGGACTACGGTGGCTTAGTGCTCAAGACGCTGAACTTGATGACTGGAAGTTTGGCAGGCCAGCCGTTTGAGACCCGAGTGCTGCACGACGGAGTGAGCTCCCGTCTCTGTCCCAGCTCCTGCCAACCTAGCAGTTCAAAAGCAGGAAACTGCAAGTAGATAAATAGGGACCACTTCGGTGGGAAGGTAAACAGTGTTTTCCGTGCACTCCGGTGTCTAGTCATGCCTGCCACATGGCCACGGAAACGTCTGCAGAAAGATGCAGACTGCGGTGACTCTTTGGCTAGAAACGGAGATGAGCACCGAATACCGGATACGACTGGCTTTCAAGCAAGAGCGACCTTTACACCCTACCCAAGAATGCAACACTATAACTCCAAAGTGCATAGTTGGTGGTGGTGGTGGTTTAATCAGTTGGTTCTTAATCAGCCTGGAGATGTTTCTGGCGGGGGGCTTCTTTTATAGAACTAGTCAAGGAGCCCTCGATTAGATCTCCCCCTTTCTCCCCTTCTCCTTTCGAGCTCAAGCAGTGCGATCACTCTGGGTGCTTTCCTCTTTTTAAGAGGTAGCCTAGGATCAACAGCAGTTCCACCCACCCTTTCCCGGCAAGCTTCCCCCCCCCCCCAATGGTTTTAAAAGTCACCGCTGTACCACCGTACGCCTTCCAACTTTTCTGCTCAAATTCAATTTAAAAATGCTTTCATCTTCAGGTCGCCTCCTCTTTGTATCTGAGAGAAAGCAAACCCAGCCATGATTTTTGGAATTTTAGATCCAGGCTTTTCGGACATATTCGGGTTTGTTGCAGTCCCTGGATTTCATTCAGCCCAGGTCGTTCCTGGGCTTTTGTTTAGTCCGACGAGAGGATTGTTCTTTTAAATTGGGGAAATGTGGCAGTGAAGTTGGCACAAAAAGAAGACATGAGGAGAAAGGCACCCACTCACATGTATTAATTTATTTCATTTAAAAAAGAACTTATTTATAAGTTACATATAGAGTTGGTGAGTTCGGTTCCCCACTATGCCTCCCGAGAGAACAACCAGCGTTTGTAGTCTTGGACAAGCTGCACAGTCTCAGGGCAGCTCTCTGAAGAAAGGAACAATACTGAGAACAATACTGTACTGTACTCTCTACCTAGAAAACCTTGGAAAGGGTCGCCAAACGTTAGAATCAACTCCACAGCACACACAGTCATTATTTCTTCTGATGAGCTCCCCTGCTCCCTTCATCCCTGTAGGCAGGTCAATGTGGGAGGAAATCCTGGCCCAAGATCAACCCAAAAGTTTTCTTGCTCAGTAAAGGGTAGAATTTGGATCTGACAAATTCTAGTCCAAGACTCTTTCTAGCCAATAGATCACATGGTTTATCCGAAGTCAAGAGCTTGGATGTCTTTTGCCACCAGACTGCTGCTAACAACTGCTTATAAAACATACGTAGGTTTGAAGTGTATAAGAATGTCACTAGCCAGACCTGGAAAGTTTACCCTAAAACTGTATCTGGGGGCTGAGGAATCTATAGCACCTCCAGATGTTGATGGATCTACCAGTTTGCTTTTTAATCATGCTACTTAGGGATGCAGTGCTGTCCCTTAGGGACGTGAAGGACGAAAGGTTTCCTGAATCCCAGATGTTTGGAGTACTGTCGCTCTGTATTTGTAGGAAGTAACTCCCACTGCGTTTATAATATCAGAGAGTAATATCAGAGAGGAAACAAAACAAAAGACAAAAAAAACCCCCTACATATTGGCACTTTAAAGACTAACTGCTGTATTTTAATGTTAGCTTTCGTGGATCAAGTCCACTTCGTCAGACATAAGAGTGAGACTTCATGGCATCAATTTATACACTTTTATAATGGGATTTTCTCCCTTCTAGACAGAGAGAGTCAAGGGGCAGTAGAGTGGGCTTCGCATCCTTCTCTTTCTTCTTTTTGAAGCTCATTTCTTTCAGCAGGTGCAGGGCAGGCAGAAACCCCACCCTTCCTGTTTCCTCCCACTCCCAGAACTGTATCTCCTTTCTGAAACAGCCCTACCTGTAGAAATTCAACCGAGCTGATCCCCATGGCTGGAAATTCTTCCTGTGAAGGTCAGCAACTCAGTCGCCTGGACAGGTCCGCTTCACTAGCCAGCAATAGTGGCATTTGCACATGCGAGTTGCAAAGGGACACGTCGACAAATAATTTCCTAAAAAGCAGAAAACTTATTCAGCCAAATTAACAGCGGACTGGATCCTTCCAGTCTGGGACATGTAACTGCTCGTTAGGGCATCTGAGTGACAAAATAAACACACTTTCCACTTGCTATCAGCACTGCTTCATTTTGACTTTGCTCATTTCTTCCAGATGAAAGAAGCCAACCGGTCCCAAAGTACTGTGGCTGCATAATAAGACTTTCTCTGCAATTTCCAATCAACTTTTGAAAGAACAAAAAGCTCCAAGCTAGTACGTATAAAGATGTGGTAGCAACTGTGATGGCAAACCAACCCCACCTGGTCATAATAAAGGCAATGGAAATACCAAAGATAAAAAACCCGCTCTTATGTCTCACGAAGTGGACTTGATCCACGAAAGTTCACATTAAAAGATAGCAGTCAGTCTTTAAACTGTCAGGATGTTTTTTGTCTTTTCTGTCTATCTGTTTTTCCTTCTGTTTTGCTTCTTATCCGATATACAATACCTACATAGACTAACAGGGTGCTGCCAGTTCAAAAACTTCAGCCACTGTCAAAAGATCTTAAAGTTGTAACCCTGGTTCTTTGGGCTAAGAAAGCTATTGCGGGCAGGCAGGTCGTGTGAAGTGAAAACACTCTGCTTGGCCATATTTTGCTCTCAAATCGTTGGATAACTCAAGGGTTCTGATTTCGAGTGGCCGGAAGTTGTGATGGGGTCCTGCTATCAGTTCTTAATTTGGAATTGTTAACTCAGTCCATCACTCAAATTAATGATCTTGGGCAAAAACAGCAGTTTTTATCTCGAAGTGACAACTCCTATCTCACCACCAGTTAAAAAAAAATGGGGGGAGGGGTATGCTTCTGTGTCTGATTGTAAAAATGAAGACACCAAAAGAATATTTAAAAATACAGGTATTCAAAATATTTTTAAAGATATATTTTAAAAAGAACACAGAACAAATATTCAGAAGCTCACTTTTTTTAGCTGCAAAATTATTGATGTTAGGAGAGCGGTGCCTATATCTTGTCATAACCTATATTCCACTCATCTTTTCACCATACAATTCTTGTTAGTTTAAAATACATTTCTGATGCATGATACTACTACTGTATATGAGTTAATGACCTACCATTAGCAGCTCTGCTCATATCTTGCAAACCAAGTGCATCTCATGATAGGTTGTTCTCACTTCCTTCTCACCCTCCCACTTCCTTGCACTATTTTTTTCCAGTAACTTCTGCCCACATCTTTTCAAGTAACTTCTGCCCACATCTTGTAAGCTAACAGCCCTGGCTTCCTTTACTGGGTCAAACCCATCCCATGCTAGGTCTCCCTCGTTTCCTACCCCACACACACACACACATTCCCCAGAATACTGTCTTTTTCTGGTCAGTTCTGCATTTTCATTATATGTACTCCTGATTAGGTTGAAAGAAGAAAGTGAAAAAGCTGGCTTGAGACTCAATGGCAACAGGTCCTATCAGTCCCTGGAAAATAGATGGGGAAGAAGTAGAAGCAGTGACAGATTTTACTTTCCTAGGATCAAAGCTCACTGCAGATGGTGATTGCAGCCATGAAATAAAAAGGCAACTGATTCTTGGGAGGCAAGCAATGAGAAACCTGGGGAGCATAGTGAAAAGTAGAGACATCATATTGAAAACAAAAATTCGCATAGTCAAAGCAATGGTATTTCCTGTGGCAATGTATGGTTGTGAGAGCTGGACCATTAGGAAAGCTGAACGCAGAAGAATAGATGCCTTTGAGATGTGGTGTTGGAGGAGAGTTTTGAGAGTCCCCTGGACAGCGAGGAAAACAAATAGGTCAATCTTAGAAGAAATCAACCCTGACTGCTCCTTAGAAGGTCAAATAATAAAGATGAAGCTAAAGTACTTTGGACATCAAATGAGAAGAGAGGATTCACTTGAGAAAGCCTTGATGCTTGGAAGGGTTGAGGGCAAAAGAAGAAGGGGACCACCCAAGATGAGATGGCTAGATGGTATTGTAGAGACAATGGGCACAGAGCTGAGCGAGTTGAGGGGGATGGTGGAGGACAGGAGTGCCTGGCAGACAGTGGTCCATGGGGTCGCAGAGGGTCAGAATCGACTGTGCGACTGAACAACAAACTTGGTAGGATAGCTCCAATTTACCCCATTTTGCTCTAGTGAGTGTTCAGGCCTGCTTTGACTCAGTACCCACATTTCCATCTTTCCAGTTCTTTTAACATCTACAAGGCTCTCCTCCAATATCACATTTCAAATGAGTTGACCCTCCACCCCAGAATCTTGCTTCACTGTCCATACATATAAAGTATGTATGATACTGATGTTGATTTAAAGCAAGTCATTGATAGCTTCCAGCCCCCCTATTTTTAGCTCAAAAGATGAGAGGACATCTTTTAGAAAAAATATAGGAAACATGTTTTAAGAGCAAGGGCATTGAACGATAACTTTCTAGTCTGTACTCTCTGGAGTGGTCATAGCAACATTAGTTTACCTGAGATTTTAAATTTTATCTGTTGTATCTGTTGCACTCACATTATTTCCTTCATCTTTTCTTAAAATCCCAATCAGTCCTCCAAAATATTTTTGCATAGAAAGACTACAACCATATCCCAGCTGTCCTTACTTCTGCCTTCACCCAGCAACCATATTACAGATTATGTGATCATCTTCTGGGATCCTCAAGGTCACTGTTTCCCAACCTTTGGTTTTTAGACTTCGATTCCCAGAAGCCTAAGTCAATTCCCCAAAGCACTGATCAGCCAATGTTTAAAACTTAGGCTTCTCAGAATTGAAGTTGTCCTGGACCCCACGTTGGGAACTGCTGCTCTAGGTAAAGGCCACTCTTGTTCAAAGGCCAGTCTTATCCAACTCTAGGTTCAGTGCTCATCTCCTTTTATAGCCAAAAAGCCAGCACTCTCTGTGCCTGCAGGCATTTCCATGTTCATGTGGCAGGCATGACTAGACACCGGAACAAACGGAACCACTGCTGTATTACCTTTCCTGCGAAAGGGGTACCTATTTGTCTACTTGCAATTTCTTTCAAACTGCTAGGTTGGCAGAAGCTGAGACAGACAATGGGAGCTCATTCCATTGCACAGCACTTGGGTCATGAACTGCTGACCTGCCAACCTTCCAGTCATCATGTTCAGTGTCTTAACCACTAAGCCACCACTAAAATATTATAAGCAAGATAAGCTCAGACAAAGACAGTATAAAGCAAATACTGTAGTTCAAAAATTGGCCAGTGGTAATGGCTGTGTTTTATAAAGGCAGATTGCCAACAAAGCTTAAATCCCACAAGACAAAGCGGACAAATTGTCAGGCCCTACCCTCTCTCCAGACAAAAGTTTACTTATCTTGCTTTGTAGATCTGCCAGATGCCCTGTTGTTGTAGTGGGGATTTTATGCAAGCATACAAAGAAGACTTTGTAGGGCAGCCCCAAAAAAGCATAAAGCAAAGTCTGAGATTTCTACATCTGTAAAATAGAAGGATCCATTTTGGTACCATACTTCTTGTTTAGAATGAAACTGCACCCAAAATGATAATCACAGTTAGTGGACAGGAGGAGATGAGATCCTCACTGAAGTTCTGCCTTGTGCAAAACTCTCTTCTTAGTTCTTCCCATGCAACTGATTATGGAAAATGGCCCTCTGCGGGAAGCAAGCACGCCCCTCTCCTCAGGATTTTTCTCTCCCACTGTGTAGAGAAGAGACTCACTTTAGAAAGTTCACTTTTTGTGTATATCAAACTTACATGCTTGCTCAGAAATAAGACTCTCCATGTGTTACACCGGTATTGTTCTTTTGTGCCAAACTCGTCATCCTTTAGTGAGTCATGAGACTGGTAGCTTAACATTCTCTGCCTAACAACTCAGGTTCAGTCTGGCCAGGTTATCCTGCTATGGTAATAGAGTAGACCATATTGTCAATGGTTAAATAACCTGACAACCCTGAGGACTAAAGGCCTTGGGTGGTGACTAGAAAATGCCACATGGAACTGAGTCAGTGGTACCGGTGTCATGCTGCAATGCAAAAGGATGGGCGGTCACTCCATTATATTCTCAGAACAATCTTCATGGCTGGTTGCCATGATAATCGCCAATATTCAGAATCTGATACAGCGCAAGAAGAAGAACTCAGAGCACTAGAGCTCCCTAGCAGAGAAATCCAAGTCCATTATGGCAGAAACCTCTAAACTACAGACTGTAGGATTCCTTAAAATGGAGTCATGTCATGCAAATTGATATCATACAGTTTCAAGTCTGATTGAACCTTGCTTCACCAAAAATCCCTGCACTTGAAATGTGAAAAATATCACCACCTTATAGGTAAAGACATCCCTTGCTCGAAAGCCAGTCGTATCCGACTCTAGGGTTCAGTGCTCATCTCTGTTTCAAAGCCGAAGAGTCAGCGCTGCCTGCTTTTGCAGACGTTTCCGTGGCCATGTGGCAGCCATGACTAGACCCCGGAGCGCTCGCAACGCTGTTTACCTTCCCACCGAAGTGGTCCCTATTTATCTACTTGCAATTTCTTGCTTTCGAACTGCTGGGTTGGCAGGAGCTGGGAGAAAGACGGGAGCTCATTCCGTTCCTGCAGTACTCGGGAATCGAACTGCTGACCTGCCGCCGCATTTTAGCCACTTGGGCCAATGCAGCCCTTTTGTATCTCCACCAGACAATTTTTCAACCCATTTCTTTAAAAAATGATGCTTGCTCTTCTTGGGCATGTCTTCCTTAAACCTTTCCGTTTTGGCCAGCGAATAGGTGGACTGGCTGCTGCCTGTTCCACCGAGCTACAGACCTGAGCTACAGACCGTAGGGTCCTCTTTCTTCTCTTTGCAACCATCTCTCCTCAAAAGGCGGGGCTGCGGCGAGGTGACACTTGGGTAGGGCTTATCACCGTCCGTAGGCAAAAGAGGGGGCGGTGCCTTGGGCCAGCCGGGCAGGGCAGCCCCAGACCGCGGGCGAGGATGGAGGAGGCGCGGACGCCTGCGGGAGCCGCTCTCGATCAGGCGAACCGGCTGAGCAGCGCGGCCGCCCGGGGGGATTTGGCCGAGGTGCGGAGGCTGCTGGAGGGCGGCGCGGACCCCAATGGGATTAACTCTTATGGCAGGAGCGCCATTCAGGTTAGCGAGGCTGCTGGCTGGAGACCCGCAGAGGTTCTCTCGCCTCTGGGGGAGTGGGGCTGGGAACTTTTGAGAAATAAAAATAAACATTAGAAACTAGGGGAAGTGTTTTTAAGAATTCAAAGTGACGATTCGGAATAAGGGACCCGCACATGTGTGGTTCCTTCCCTTTCCTCCTTCCCTCCCCCTCCCAACCTGTGTTGTGCATCGAGATGTAAGACTGCTGCTGAAGGGGGGGGGGGTAAGGACACGTGTCAAGGAGGAAAGGTCCCGTGGGGAAGGTTTTTTCTTCCCATATTCTGAAGTCCAGCCTCCGGAGCTCAAAGGCTACTCTATCTTTATTAACGATTACTGATGAGATAAAATTGTGTCTACAATTGAACAAAGTTTGCTTCCAAAACTTGAGGAGAAAAATGGACACAGGTTTCCCCCCCCCTTTTTTTTTTCTTTTTTCTTTTCGTTTCTGGTCTCTTCATCCAGCCTCACCGTCTAGGTCATTTCCCAGTCTTGAGTTTCGAGTCCCTGAAATAACGGTTTCCACTGCCACACGATTTTCTTTCTTTCTTTCTTTTTGTCCTGTTGTATGTGTGTGTGTGAGAGAGAGTGTGTAGATATATAAGGGGCATCTGCTGAATATCCACACTGCTAAATCCAACACACTGCATTGTGGATATTCAGCAGATGTCGCTTAATTTTGGAAATGCACATGACTGTGTAATTCCCAAAATACATATATCCGGGAGATATCTTTGGGAGAGTAAAAATATAACCAATTCCTTTACTAATAGAATCCCCCTATTAAATTGCAATTATTTCTAGAATGCCGTTTGTGTTTCCAAAGTGAGGTTTCTGAATCCCGCAATGACCTTGAAGAGAAGGACGCCCTGGCTTTATCTGTAGCGGAAACATTCGCGTCTGGGATCTCACGTTAGACAGTTTTGCGGATACTGTACTTCAAGGCTGCTCCGTAGTCTGAAATGCAGCCGTTTTGCAAGTGCGTGACCACATTTTACGGGTCTTCAATGTAGTTCTGTTTGTTGATGGAAACTGTAGCAAATAAAAATCATTTGTTTGCCATCCCCAATAAAAATCGAGAGCGAGATATTTTGTAACTTCCCTTTAGAAAAAGGCTGGATTCTTCCTTTGAACAGTGACTATGTTTCTTACGTCGTTTCTATGTAATTATGTCTCCTGATCCAAAAGATTAAGTTCCTTCTGTGAATATTGCTGAAGGAGGAGGGGAGCCTTTTTACCATTCAGGGAGGTGACCATAGCCCAGCTCAGATTTATAAATAACTTTCCAAAATACTCCACCCAGTACCTCAGCTTTGAAAACTGAGAAAACTCAGGCTTACAAAAAAAGGGTGCACGGGAATGTCTCTCTACCTCCTCATGGGAGTATCCTGTGGTGAAGATCAGAATGATAAATAATAAAGTTATTCTTCTCAATTCTGTATCCATATTCCAGTTTTTCAGTTCACAGGTGTAGTTCTTGTCCTTCCACTTCAACATAATCTCAGTTACAGTTCTGCTAAACGGATTGCAGCTTGTCTCTTTTTAAAATGCTTACCACAGAAGTGTCTCTCTCAAAATCCAGAACACAGTACTGTACTCTGCAAATATAAACTACAGTACTTTGCCAAAGGACAAGAACTCCTAAGTGAGAAAGTTGAATGAGAGAGCAGCATGCTGTGCATAAAAATCATTAAACCAAACTATACATCCTCATTTGTGAGGGGCACTCCTGGTGTATGACTTTAGTCAATAGTGAAACCACACAGCCCATTGCTTTCTTTGATAAATATCTATCTTCCTTCTAAAACTGAAATTCAAGGTGACTCACAATAAGATTAACTTTCTTAAAGAGCACAGATCATAAAAATAAGCAAAAGGGTTGTGATATCAAAGCACAAAAATTGTAATATGAAAACACAGTTAATTGACAGTTATCGCACACTGGACTTTAAAGCAACTGTGTAGACTACTCCAATTATTAAAAAAACATAATTGCTAAAAGTTAACTTGAATTAAAAACTGTTTGCCAGCAGCACAACAGGACAAATAATTCGGGACGATAATGATGATTATTGTGAAAAGTGGGTAAAATTATCTGGCAAATTATGAGATATGTTTTCTTCTTTTCTGGGAAGTTTCTTCATCTGTTTATTTGATGGGTTAAAACTAATAATAAACCAGATGTATTCTCTTCATTGTTGTTTAAATGAGCACCACACTCATGTGCAATAAAAGCTAACAACTAGTAATTAATGAAATTAAAAGTTGCAGAATACTTGTGGATAGCAGAGTAACCCTAACGATGTTTCAGAAAAGAGAAGAAAAAAGGCTATGAAGAATTTTGTTTTTGTTTTGTGGAAATCAAAAAGCTTTAAACACACCCAGTCCTGCTATGGAGTGCTTGGGGAGGGACTCGCCTCTTAAGTGGCAGAGTGTCCTGGAATTCGGCTGGTCTGTGCTGTTAAGAAAATCAAATCTAGCCAAACTGTTTTGCCCTTTAAAAAAACTTGTGAACAGTTAGAAGGAGGGAACATATAAGCCATGTCTGTATCATGTGATTCTGCATTACTGTATATACTGTCAAACCTCGCATAAAGAGCGCTTCACTTAAAGAGTAACTAGCTTAAAGAGCAGAATTTTCTCTGAATGTTCTCTTCACTTAACAAATAAAACCAACCAAAAACTCGCTTAACAAATAAATCAGGGTTTGCAATCCCCCCCCACAATTGGTCACTTACAATGGTGTTTCACTTAAAGAGCAAACTCGCTTAAAGAGCAATCCTGTGGAACGTATTATGCTCTTTAAGCGAGGTACAACTGTATATTCACTATCCTCAGAGCATATTGTGTGTGGGGAAATGCATGCTATTTCGGAGGGACACACTGTGACTACAGGCATATCAGAAAACAAAACAAAATAAAATAAAATAAAAAACACTGTAGCACTTTAAAGACTAACTGCTATATTTTTATTTGTTAGCTTTCGTGGATCAAGTCCACTTCCTCACCAACTGTGACTACAGGAGAGGAAAAATATAATTTGGGGAATTTATGGCACTATACATAACATAGTAAAGGTAAAGGTCACCCTTGCTCGAAAGCCAGTCGTATCTGACTCTAGGGTTCAGTGCTCATCTCTGTTTCATAGCCAAAGAGCCAGCGCTGCCTGCTTTTGCAGACGTTTCCGTGGTCATGTGGCAGGCATGACTAGACACCGGAGTGCACTGAACGCTGTTTACCTCCCCACCAAAGGGTTCCCTATTTATTTACTTGCAATTTCTTGCTTTCATATTGCTAGGTTGGCAGGAGCTGCAGAAAAGACAGGCACTCATTCCGTCGAACTGCCGACCTGCTGCCTTCCAGTCAGTGTCTTAGCCGCTTGACCTGCTGCAATACACAACACAGTTTTCTGGTTAGCTTTTTCACTTGACTCTCAGCCATCAATGTCTACTCTTGTAAAATACTGTTATGGCCCAGACACTAGCCAAGCCTGTCAGCCAGCAGCTGCTGCACAAAAGATCGGAGAGAGTTCTTACTTTCAGTCCGGAAGGGATAAGCAAAGCCGTAGTAGTGTAGCAAACTGTAGATGCAATCCAGGGACATTTTTGGGGTCACAAGCAAAGGATCAGGTTTTCCAAGATCAGAGGTTCAGGTAACGCAGTGCTCAAGATGGATTGCTCTGACAAGAGCTTACCAGCACATCCCTTCTTTTAAGAAAACTGCTAGCTTGCTCTTGGTCCTCTTGAGTGCTGACACCTGGTCCTTCTGTCAAGCCCTAATCAGCCTGACTGGCTTGACCACAAGGAGCCAGCTCCAAACTGGCAGTAGGCTGCAAGAGTTGGTGCCAGGTCCATGTGCTCAAAGTCCAGATCTGGGCCAGCAGTAGGCAACAGGTCTTCTTCAGGCTCCAACTCCAGATCGGAGCTGGTAGCAGTCTGGTGGGCTGGCCAACTGTCCTCCTCCTCCTCACCACCACACCCAGGATCCCAGGCCACAAGAAATAATGAGAAAAAATTCATTTCATTTCACAAGCACCATACCAGTGGAACACCATAGGATGGGGCACATGTTTGTGGATGCTACTCACCCACAGAAAATGAAATTATGATGTTATCAGCCTCTGTTTCTCAGTGGGATTCAAGCATGCATCTTAAAAAGTGTCACCACAAGATTTTGTTCTGAGTGTTTCTACCTCTGGAAAACGAGGCCTCTATTTCTTCAAGGAACATGCTTTTAAAAGGACAGTATCCCTTTCTTTATGCTCCACACCTTCCTCCATTATTTTATGGGAGGGGGAAATATGTTCTCCTAATTACCCTGGAAGAAGTCATACTTATAGGGAAGCAGATAAAACCCACATTATTCATGTTGGCCCACTGAAGACCAAGTAGACCTCTCCTGCTTCAGTCAAGGCAATCAATGTGAGCTTCAAGTTTAGTTTTGAGATAATAGGAAAAGTTAAAGGTCGTCCTTGCTCAAAAGTCAGTCATATCCAACTCTAAGGTTCAGTGCTCATCTCTTTTTATATCCAAAGAGCCAGCGCTATCTGCGTCTGCAGACATTTCCATGAACGTGTGGCAAGGCATGACTAGACAATGGAGTGCACAGAATGCTGTTTACCTTACCACCGAAGTTGCACCTAATTATCTACTTGCAATTTCTTGCTTTGAAACTGTTAGGTTGGGAGGAGCTGGGACAGAGACAGGAGTTCATGCTGTCATGCAGCACTCAGGTCTTGAATTGCTGACCTGCCAACCTTCCAGTCGTCAAGTTCAGCAGCATAACCACTAAGCCACCACAGTCCCCTTGAGATAATAGCAGCCAGCATAGTGTAGGGTTGGAGTAGGAGTGGGGATGACTTCTTCTCTCATACCAATCACTGCAGAATGAGCTCACCAAAAGGTGCCTTCTTTTTGACAGTTTCATACCTGGCCTAGTCACAGAAGAAGCTTTACAAATCTTTTTATAAGCATAATATATACCCAGAAGTAAGATTCATCCCATTGTGCTTGATGGGACTTAGTCTCATATATTCTCATGCATGTTTCATTTCACTTTTAGTAAATTTCTTTAGAGGACTGTTTTTGTTTTTCCTTCCTCCTGTGGAAGTTCAACTACAGCAGTGATCTTGATATTTTTATATCTCACCTATTTTTTGTATATTTTTATCTATCATTCCTGTGAGGGCTCAAGTTTTTTCTGACTTGGGGTGGGATGATTTAATTGGCTGTGGCCTAATCTCAGGCAGAGGCTAAACTTCCAACTCCTATTCTGGGATTCACAAAACAGGGAAGAGGTTGAAATGGAGATTCAGAGCCTGGAAGCAGCTTCATAAGAGTTTGTAAATTGGAACCAGAACTTCATAAGGATGAAGACAGATTCCATAGCCCAATCTATTGCATCTTTTCTAAGAACGAAAATGCACTCTGTCAAGGGGACAGCAGGGGCATTTCAAGCATGAGTTCTGAGCATAGCAGCTGCAATGTAATGTGTTTTTCAGAAGCAAGTTCATCCCCTGAGGAGTTAAAATCTATAATTATGTTAATACTGGGGGTAAATTGAGTAGAACTGGGCCATGTCTTACCTTTTAGTAGAGAGAGAGACAGAGCAGACTGGACAGGTGATGGAATATTATGATCTAATATTGGATATCTACTGATATGAGATGGATTTACTCCACAAAGAAAGACACAGTTTTGTGTTTACAAGAACTAAACAGGTTGCAGAGGACCGAACATTTTGGGGATCTCTCATTCAAAGGGATGCCATAAGAGGAGAGACTTGATAGCATTTGACAGCAACAATCAGGGCCAGATTTACATGAAAAGAGGCCCTAGACTATTCCACTTATGTGGCCCTTTCACCTCCCATTTTTAAGTTTGTAAATTACATGAGAGATAATAAAATACATCATTACTGTGATATATATAAATATATAGGCCCCTCTTGATCTTGAGGTCCTAGGCTGAAGCCTAGTTAGCCTATAGGAAAATCCGGCCCTGGCAACAATTGATTAAACGAAATCCCTTGTTAGATCCGTATTATTATTTTTAACAACGTTGTAAAGTAAGTCAGCAAAAGCCTATCGTTTTTACTTGAAAAATGAGAGATTTGTTGTTGTTTTTACTGAGTTTCGGGGGAAGGGTCTCTCCTTTCCCCACCGTTAATTTGAGGGAGCAGTGGAAAAAACATTCGCAATTCAGCTGCCTTATCTTGAAATGGGGTGAATTCAGAACGCTTCAGCTTAACTCCCAGCTGGGTTTCAATCTGTGTAAAGGTCCCCCTTGCTTGAAAGCCAGTCATATCTGACTCTAGGGTTCGGTGCTTCTCTCTTTATAGTCAAAGAGCCAGCGCTGCTTGTGAAATGAAATGATTTCCCCCCCTCATTATTTGTTTAAAGCCCCGCCGCAAGTTTAAAGCATAGCGTTTCCTTGGTCCTGTGGCAGGCATGACTAGACACCGGAGCACGCGGAGCGCTGCTACCTTCCTACCGAAGTGGTACCTTATTTATCTACTTGGCATTTCGTGCTTTCGAACTGCTAGGTTGGCAGGACTTAAATCGGACCCAGAAATTCCGATAGAAGAAGCAGGCCTGGTACGTGGACTGGTGTCTCGTTCTGGGGGATGGCTAATGGCTCTGCATGCTTTCTCCCCCCCCCCCCCGGCAGGTGATGATGATGGGGAGCCCCCAAATGGCGGAGTTGTTGATTCAGAAGGGAGCGGACCCCAACCGGCCGGACCCCTCGACCGGCTCCTTCCCGGCTCACGACGCAGCCTGCTGGGGGTTCCTGGACACCCTGCGGGCCCTGCGCCAAGGAGGGGCCCGCCTCGATCTGCCGGACTACCGGGGCCGTCTCCCCGTTGACCTGGCGGCGGAGAACGGGTGGACCGACGTCGTGGTTTACCTTTCCCGCTGAGACAGGCCCAGAAACCTAGAACGAAACCGCGCCGGATCCAAGGAAGATGAAGCACGCCAATCCGGAGCGCTTCTCAAGGACCTGGCGGTCTTTGGCTCTTATATCGTGTTTCTTTTTATACATTGCTCTGCGTTCTCTCCTCGTTTCCAAGATTCGAGGAGAAAGAGTGGGCAGAAATAAAGATCGCCCGGTTCACTTCTACAGTAGTGCATTGTAAGTTCAACCTGAGTCAAAAAGGGTGATGATGGTTGGGTTTCAGGGGAAGCAAAAGTCCCCCAAATATACTAAAAAAACAAACAGAGAGAGAGAGAGTTGGGAGAAATGAAGAATAGTCTGAACGTACGGAACAATTATATTCATAGCACTAACAATTACACGTATATACCACCCCATAGCGCTTAGTGCACTCTCTGGGCGGTTCACAAGGCAATTCGCATTTTGCACGCAACATGTTGGGTCCTCAGTTTACCGACCTCAGAAGGATAGAAAGCTGAGTCAACATTGCGCGCTGGTTAGGATCGAACTCAGAACCTTTTGGCTGTAGTAGAGCAGTTTAACCACTGCACCACCAGGGCTCAGTTTTAAGGCTTCACGTCTGTGGTTACCTGGTCTGGAAATCTCAGGATTTCACCATCGACCCAGTCAAAGTGAGTCGGTGAGGTTGTGCTCAGAAGATACGTCCCACAGAATTCAATGGGGCCTCCTCCCAGGAAAGAGGGTATCGAAGTTCATTCCCAACACGCCTGGACCCGAGAGTAGCCCTCTTTCCCACTAAGCACGACGCAAGTTTGCCCTGTTTGTGCTTTAAACCTGCGGTGGGGTTTATCCGTTGTGGGTCGCGGAAGGGAAAGCCAGAGGAAGGGGAATAGTTTGGAAAGTCAGGAAGCTGAAGAGTTGAGTCTTGCTTGTAGGGGTGGGGCGGGTGGGGACGGGGCACATTTCCCTTAGTCAACGACATGGGCTTTGGTAAACAGGGCTGTCCATCAGAAGAGGTTTTCTTGAGAAGATATCGCCGCAGCCACCCAATCATCCTCAACTGGAGGAGCCCAAGGGAAGTTTTGCACGCACAGCTCCCCGTGTAGACGACGAAGGTTGACAACATCTCGTCCTGACTAAGATACAGGCCGGGTAGGCCAATGCCCACTTATGGACCTATCATTTTTATTCTTCTCCTTCTGTCGCTTCCGAATACAGTATTGGCGACCATCATGGCGATCAGCCATGAAGACTGTCCTGAGAATATAATGCAGTGGCTTTTCATTTGCCTTCCTCACTACAGCGGGACGCCTGTTCTACGAATCACGTCCTGGTCCAGCGCCTTTTGGGGACAGTCCTCTCAGTATTCATTAAGCTGCTGATCTCCATCAAGATGGATTCAAGGGGGATCAGTGGTGGGATGTCAAAAATTTTACTACCCCACCGTGATGTCATCACAGTGTGGGCGGAGCTAACATCATGATGTCATGTCATGGGCGGGGGCCAAAGAAAAAAAATACAAAATAATAAAAATAGGGAGCTTCAGGCTACAGGGAGCTTCAGGCTAGCTAGCAGCTTCTCTTCCTCCTCCCCGTTTGGGAGGACAACAAGGAGGCCGTGCATATGTGCCAAGCACTAGGCATGCATGCACACCAGTGAAAAGGTAAACCCTGAAGGTGGTTCCCCCCAAAAGCTTCTATAGGTTCTTTGCGACACTGGGAAAAGTTACTACCGGTTCTGGAGAACTGGTGAGAACCTGTTACATCCCATCACTGATATATAATCCACCTGGGGGCCATCACCCTTCCCTGTTGACTTTGCCACCCAAGGCATCAAATCCTCAGGGTTGTCAGGTTACTTAGTGCCGCTGGCAGTATGGTCCACTCCATCACTAAAGTGGGATAACCTGGCCAGACTGGATCATTTTTATGGCAATGAAAATTTCTAGCGGACTTTCCCCGGGGCTGAAATGTGGTCGCAGGGAACGCACCTTTATGCTTTAGACCTCAGTTTTGACAATGGCTGAAGATGAATCAATGGTCGTTATCATCCTATTCCCCCTCCCTCCCCCATTTTTTCCTAGGTCTCCACCAAGCCAACCTTGGCGAGAGAAGCTCTTCCAACAGCAAAGGACAGAATGCCCATAGTTGTGACTTCACAAATCGTTCCGTGAGTTGGAACAAGGGCGCTTCACTCCCTGCAGTGCCTTCCTTGAGAGAAAAATAGCCTGCCTGGCCTTGGGCGGTCCCAGAATGCCCCCACCCCAAGGGAAATGTCAAATCACTTTTAAGGATGCTATAGTTAAAAAAAAAACTCCGCCAAGAGTACCAGTAAATTGGAAATGGATGCGGTGGTACTTGATTATTATTACAGTAATTGAATGCATTATAAACCCATACTGATGAAGTCCCCTGTCTTCCACATGAATGCTAAAATTGTGCGGTGTGTCAATCCTATCTTGCCACTTCGCATGTTCCCTGTTCACTCTTCATGGCCTTTGAAGATTGCTAAAGAGCTAACTAAATCCCATTAAGTTCAAGGAACTTTCTTCTGAATAAGCTGGTTTAAAAGCACATTGGGTTCAGTTTGTTCACACTTCCCTCCTCCTCATGTTCCAGAGTCAGTCAGTCCAAATGGAGTGCCTTCAACCAGTCTGATTTTCCACCTGAGCGGCATAATGTGATTTTCATTGCTGAATATTTCCGCTATTACAAAATAGGTGATGTGCTAATTATGCGCAACCTAACTGATCTGATAGTTGAAGGGTGCATAACCCGAAGGAATGAAGATTGCCTATCTTGACCCGAGGATTTTATGGCACTTTAAAGCTGAATTCATTTTTGGCGGGACTGCAGCTCACTTCAGCCCAGGAATTCAAGGAAGGTTATGCCAAATAAAAACGGTTCTTCTAAACTACCTGTTGTTTCAAAGAGAGAAAGCTACCATTCATTCGATTACTTGAGATAAACCAGTAAGGCAAGGGAAGTCCAAGTTCATTAGATGCCTGTCCCGGCCCAAATGGATGCATCCATGGATGCCCTGCTCTTGCTTTATTTATTTATTAGTTCAAATTTATATTGCCTTTCTCAGGATTGGAGAAAGTCGGGTGGGATTGTTTAGAGTTTCCATGAAACACCACCACCACCACCACCCAAGTCAACACCTATACATGTTGTGTCCAGCTAATTGGAATTGGGATATTTAATCGCTGTCTAATCTCCGCGATCTTTGAATATTGCTAGAGAGCTAACACTAAATCCAAAGTTAAAGGACTTCCTTCTGGACAAAATGGTTCTATATAAAGATTTTTTCGTCCAGTTTTTAACAGATTTTAATCCAAGGACATTCACTCATACCATGCAGAAACACTTGGTTAAAAAAAAAAAGGATCAGTGGCCACACGGGGATCTCTGCCCACAAACAATCACAACAACCATGCCAAATAATGTTTAATAATTACGAGGGGATCGCCAGACGGTTTGTTCTGGTTTTGAACCATTTCGGTCCTTTCCGCACACGCTCCTTAGTGAACACGTTATCTGGTTTAAAACCACCAACCAGGCTTTATAAAATTCGCTCCGTGAAAACAAATGAAAACCCCTTTTTTTAAATAAAAAGAGCCGTTGCAAGTTTCACAACTTGGCCAGATAAGCGGAAATGGTTATTATCATTATTATAAAATAAAAACCTATCATTAGATTCACAGTCGAGGACTAGTCTAAAATTAATAAGCTAGTGAATGTATATGTATGATACAAATCTATTATTATTATTATTATTATTATTATTATTATTATTATTATTATTATTATTATTATTATTATTATTATTATTATTATTATTATTATTATTATTGAAGTTACAGGGAGGGAAGTTATTTTCCTTCCCGTGGTGTGTGCGAAAAAGCGAAGGGGATATAAATTCATCCCGAATGATAGAAAATGGCGCCAGCCAGAGGCTGCGAAGGCAAACATAGGTGGGCGGGTGTGGTAGGGCAACAACGTGAAAGGCAGACACACACGCCCCGGATCTCCGAGGCAGCCATTTCAGGGGAGGAAAGGCAAGAAGAAAGAAAAGTTGAGGAAACTGGGGAATGGCCGGGGAGCGATGATTTGTGAGGAGGCGTCGTCCAGGTTTCGGCTGGGCAGGGATGTTTTTTTGCATTTTAAACAAAAGGGTCCAAGACCAAAGCCAACCATTTTAGACCGCCATCTTAATTAAGGGTACCTCGCTCCGGTCTCCCACTCACCCACCCGCCCCAACGAACAACACCATCCCCGCCGTGCTTGGCTAGTGGGGGCAGGGGAGGAGAAGGCATAATGGCGACCAAGGAGAAGGGCGGCACAGAAGGCGGGAAAGAGGCGGAGCAGCGCCATCTTGGGCATCATCCCCCTCCCCCCCGTTTATAAACTTTCTTGTGATCCTGATTTTTATAACCTATTTTCCCTTCACATAATAAAGCTGACTTTTTGTAGACGACGTTTGTACTTTTCATTTTAGAGCAGGGATTCTCAACCTGCGGCCCCTCATCGCCTCCACCACATGAGGAGAAGTGCCATGTGGTGGAAGAAGAGCAAAATGGAGATCCGGCCCCCAAAGGGAGCTTGACCAGGGCTTAAAATGTTGAGAATTCCTGTTTTAGTGGGGGAATTCCAGTTGTTTTATTGGCAACACTACATATTGCTACCTAATCTAGGCAGTGGTGGGATGTCAAAATTTTTACTACCCCACCGTGATGTCATCACAGTGTGGGTGGAGCTAATGTCATGACATCATGGGCGGAGCTGACATCATGATTTCATAACATTGTGGGCGGGGCCAAAGAAAAATAATAAAAATAAAATAAAAATAACACACACACACACATACACACAGAGGTCTTTTTAGGAACTGTGGTAGTACATCAATATAGGTAAAGGTATTAAATACACATTAAAATACACACAGACACACCACATCCAAAAGTGAGTCACTTACCCTGGGGAGCAGGCTATAGGGAGCTTCAGGCTAGCAGCTTCTCTTCCTCCTCCCCACTTGGGAGGACAGCAAGGAGGCTGTGCATATGTGCCAAGCAGTGAAAAGGTAAGCCCCAAAGGTGGTTCCTCCAAAAAACTGCTACAGGTTCTCCGGGACACTGGGAAAAGTTACTACTGGTTCTGGCGAACTGGTGAGAACCTGTTACATCCCATCACTGAATCTAGGTTAAGGTCGCCCCTTGCTCGAAAGCCAGTCGTATCTGACTCCAGGGTTCAGTGCTCATCTCCGTTTATAGCCAAAGAACTAGCGCTGTCTGTGTCTGCAGATGTTTCCATGGTCATGTGGCAGGAAGGACTAGAGACAAGTGCACGGAACACTGTTTACATTCCCACCAAAGTGGTACCTATTTATCTACTTGCAATTTTTTTGCTTTTGAAGTGCTAGGTTGGCAGGAGCTGGGACAGAAACAGGAGCTCACTCTGTCATGCAGCACTCCACATTGTTAATTCCTACTTGATCTGGTCGGTTTGTAATCATAAAGAGTCAGTGATTGGAACCTATCATAGATTGCTCTAGCCTGGAACAGAACCTCATCTACTCTGAAGCAACAAAAAGTTTTATGCTGGCTTCCTAGATAAATAGAGGTCTCTATCCAACAGGTGTAACAAGTCCTATGGTAGTGGGATAATGGGCTTTGTTATCATTACAATGGTTACACTTTCCAGAATGTTTTAGGGCTTGCCATTCCCTTCTTGTATGGGGTACCTTGGGACTGTACAGCTTGCCCATAGCTACAGAGGCTGGTACTTCTCAAAGGAGGCAGAGTTGGGAATTAAACTCCTAACCTCTGGCTCTGCAGCTAGTTACCTAAAGCGCTGAGCTATCCAGCAAGTTTCACTGTGTGCCATGACGCAACAAAATGTTAGTATGTATACATACTACTAACTGAAATGTTTGAAGTGGTAGCCGTCTTAGTCTGTGCAAGCATATCAGAGAGTAAGCAAAACAGAAAAAAAGAAGACAAAAAATGTTGTGGGACCTTAAAGACTAGCTGCTCATATTTAAATACAGCAGTTAGTCTTTAAAGTGTCACAACATTTTTTGTCTTTTTTGCTGTTTTGTTTACTCTCTGATATATTACTAAGAAGCTCAGCTTGTTAGCTGGAAGGCCGGCAAGTTGGCAGTTTGAGACCTAGGTACTGCATGATTATTTGAGCACCTGTCTCTGTCCCAGCTCCTGTCAACCTAGCAGTTTGAAATTGCAAGTAGATAAATAGGGACCACTTCGGTGGGAAAAAAATCTTGTGGACATGAAAGGAGCCTCATTCAGGTGTCCCCTGAGTGGAGTTTCTCCAGCAAAAATTCTTTCAACCCAGAATCATTTCTGACACAAAATTATTATCCAAGTTCTTTCCAATTTACACAGGACCTAATAGGCATGTGAGATGTTCAAAGGAGTGGTTGTGGTATTACCACATCCAATGTTGGGTCATGGGAAGGATGGCAAACCAACATTCCTCCCACTCTCTCCCTGGCTTCCACCTCAATGTGCAGGCACTCAAAACTTTGGTTTGGAGAATGCCCCATTTGCCTTGGAGAATCATCTTTAACTGTAGAAACTATTTTTAGGACTAAACATTCAGAATCCCACCATCATCATGGCCACTGGTGGCAATCATAAGCTGGACATTCTAGCTGAAGAATTCTGTACATTTAAGTAAAAAAAAAGTAACACTAGTTATTGTCTGATAAAAATACTCTTCACCAGCTGCATACTACAGGTAAATATTAGTAGCAGTAAGTCAGCTGGACTTAGAGAAAAGGAGGGACTGCAGTGGCTTAGTAGTTAAGACAATGAACTTGATGACTCTAAGGTTTATAGGTCAGCAGTTTGAGACCTGAGTACTGCACGATGGAGTGAGCTTCTGTCTCTGTCCCAGCTCCTGCCATCCTAGCAGTTCGAAAGCAAGAAACTGCAAATAGATAAATAGGTACCACTTTGGTGGGAAGTTAAGCAGCATTCCATGCACTTTGATGTCTAGTCATGCCTGCCACAGGTTCAAAGAAATGTCTGCAGACACAGACAGTGCTGGCTCTATGGCTGTAAACAGAGATGAACACTGAACCCTAGAGTTGGATATGACTGGCTTTCAAGCAATGGTGACCTTTAGCTTTACTTAGAGAAAGGTGCTCCAAGCACCTAAAGCAAATGAACATCTGCTTATTGAAGAAATCCTGGGAAGCACACCAAGTTTCCCAGAACAGTCTCAGTGCCTTAGAACTTGTCCATCACATTGCTTCTTCAATTTGGGATGAGGAATCATTAGTAGATCTGGCAGAGAATATAATCCTTTCTATTCACGGAGTGTAGCCTACCATTTCTGAGAGTTTTGGAATTTGTAGGGCGAGGCTCAAACCTACTTTGAAGTTTACTGTTTTTGTTGTATTTCCCAGGGCGTATGAAATCTTTGGGTATAAGAGTGACGTCAGAAGGGGATTCACAAGCAATAAGCAGAAACATTTGCTGTCCAAGTGTGCAGTGTGTGAAGCAACATTCCTTCCATCAAAGGGCACTGGTAACAATAGTTAGGGGAAATCCAGAGCCTGTCACATTTACAACCGCAGCATCAAGTTCTTGCAATCTACAAAAAATGTTATTCAGTTTTTTAAAAGAATCAAGAAAAGAAACTATTTGCCATTTGTGTTTTGGTAGGTAATTATCTCATTACTGGGCTATCTTTAAAAAGCTCTTTAATAGCAGTCTCTAAAACTTCCATCAATCAATTCGTGAATAGTTAGATCAAGACTACAGCTACAACTGAACCATGAAATTGGCTTTGTAGCACCCAAAGGTTTTTTCTTTAATCCTAATTTTGAACTATTTTCCGCATCCTCCTGGGAGGGTGGCTTTATTTTCACCACACAAGTGTTTATAAATTTCATGTGTTGTCTGGACCTTATATAAAAACCAATGCTGAGGAATCCAAACACCCCACCCCCAATTTATATGACAGCAGTTTGTTGTTGTTCAGTCGCACAGTCGATTCCGACCCTCTGCGACCCCACGGACCACTGTCCGCCAGGCACTCCTGTCCTCCACCATCCCCCTCAACTCGCTCAGCTCTGTGCCCATTGTCTCTACAATACCATCTAGCCATCTCATCTTGGGCCATCCCCTTCTTCTTTTGCCCTCGACTCTTCCAAGCATCAAGGCTTTCTCAAGTGAATCCTCTCTTCTCATTTGATGTCCAAAGTACTTTAGCTTCATCTTTATTATTTGACCTTCTGAGGAGCAGTCAGGGTTGATTTCTTCTAAGATTGACCTATTTGTTCTCCTTGCTGTCCAGGGGACTCTCAAAACTCTCCTCCAACACCACATCTCAAAGGCGTCTATTCTTCTGCGCTCAGCTTTCCTAATGGTCCAGCTCTCACAACCATACATTGGCACAGGGAATACCATTGCTTTGACTATGCGAATTTTTGTTTGCAATGTGCTGTCTCTACTTTTCACTATGCTCCCCAGGTTTCTCATTGCTTGCCTCCCAAGAATCAGTCGCCTTTTAATTTCATGGCTGCAATCCCCATCTGCAGTGAGCTTTGATCCTAGGAAAGTAAAATCTGTCACTGCTTCTACTTCTTCCCCATCTATTTTCCAGGGACTGATAGGGCCTGTTGCCATTAACTTGGTTTTCTTGATATTGAGTCTCAAGCCAGCTTTTTCACTTTCTTCTTTCAACCTAATCAGGAGCTTCTTTAGGTCCTCCTCACTTTCTGCCACTAGGGTGGTATCATCTGCATATCTCAAATTGTTGATGTTTCTTCCAGCAATTTTGATCCCAAATTGTGATTCCTCCATCCCTGCATTGCGCATTGTGCAGTTATGACTGCCCTCAGTTGTAGGGATGACGTTATTTCACTGCCTGGATTTCAAACACGGTGCTGGTGCCACAGGAATGTTTCATTAAAGGGCAGTAATAAGTGCTTGTATCCCATAAACGACATCTCAGGAGCAAAAGGGACTTTTCCTCCATGCCACTTCCATGAGAGTACGACCAATCCTATTTAAGGAGAAGCCTTCTTTGGCACCTTACAATGAAGGTGGCAGAAACAACCACCCACTTACCTCCATTTTTGGGACACAACTGCTCCTGCTAGGAGGAACCAGTATGTTGGGGACATGAGCAGATACTGTAAGATCCAGAGTGAGTTCAAAATGGAGACACTTTGGTTGTAAAATTTGTCCTATGGGAAGTGGTGCATTTGGGGGGCATGAGACCAGGGGGGCTGGGACAACATCTGAGAAGGAAGCTCCCTAATTTCCATACTGTGCACCTGATTGGTTCCAGCTGATGATGGCTGGCTGGTCCAGCATCATGGGTTATGAGGTGAGAGAGAAGTGGATAAATTACTGAGACATGTTTTGCTCAGAGTTCTTCCAGGTTTGGAGTTCGCTACGAGCTTAGTAATCATGTAGTCTTTTAAACTAGGGGAAACCTTTATGGCTTCCAAACTTAGTAAGGTTTCAATATATTGTCAATGTGCTTTTTTGAACTGAAGATGTTTCATTTTCCTAAGAAATGTTTTTGCTTCCTATAATTTTGAATTGTACCCTGCTTTTCTGTAATACTGTACAACATAATTTTAATGAAGTGGCTGGAATGTGTTTTCCTGTTTGTTACCTTCCTAACAAACTGAATCAGGTCAGGATCTGTGAAAAGTAGCTAAAATCCTGGGTTGTTCCATCTCAGAGCACCATTGTGCACCTTACAATGAAGGGTGGGTTCCCACTCACTGGTAGGCTAAGGTGTTACTTGGAGGTAAGGGGAGCCTTGATAGATACCATGACTGTTGAGGTGTTGTAAGGCTGAGGGAAGAGGACATTAGGCCCTGCGGGGAACTCACACCTGAGCTAACAATATGGATAATTGTGAAGGATTGTGGAAATCAGACCAGAGCTTCTGGAGAGCCAAAATTCTCCCTTCCCCCACCAGGCTCTTCTAGAGAGCAAGGAATGAGAGACTTCTTGTAAGAGACAACTTGGGCCTTGGAGCACCTCGAAAGGATGGAAGACTGTGTCAACCTTGAGCCCTGGTCAGGGTCAAACTCACAACCTTTTTGTTAGCATAGTTGAATGGGTGGTAAATAATAATAATAATAATAATAATAATAATAATAATAATAATAATAATAATAATAATAATAATAATAATAATAATAATAATAATAATAATAATAATAATAATAATAATAATAATAATAATAATAATAATAATAAGATACCTAGCCTTGGACTTCTGAGAGTGTTACTTCATAGCCTTTTAGAAAGACCTGTAAGAACCAATATCCTGCTTTTCTTCTAGGACACTAAAAGGAGCTTAAAACAATTTTTAAAAAGTTATATATAATAAAACCTAATTTGCAAGTTAATCAAACCACTAACAACACATAGCATGATAAGAAAAAGTTTATTTATTTATTTTGAAAAATCTAAAATGGACATATACATAACTCATGAAGTCCAGAATGCTGGAACAAAGGCACGAAAGAGAAAAGGCTTGACATAATCAGAGCAAGGGAAGGAGGGCCATCAGCTTAAAAAATAAAATAAAAACTATTTTTTATTCCAAAAAATAAAAACTAAACATCTAAAATCACAAAGTATAATGAGTTTGTATGCTTTAATCAGAAAGTGTTCCAAATAGAAACAAATATCAAAATTCCCTGTCTAGAAGGCAACTTTTTTTAAAAAAAGGAAAAACTGAATATTTTTATGTAAATAAAGATACAAAAGATAATACATTTCATTACCAAAAGATAACATCATTCAGCCAAACTTTATTAAAAATCATTATTTGTGTTAGGAAAAAAAGTGAAATTGAAATAAGCCCTAAAGACAAATTGACTTACATATCTCTTGATTTTGACTTCCTGAGATTCCTTCCATGCTAAAAGCATATACTGTACTGCACAATAAATAATAACCTTGCATTTGCTCCTTCAGGATATATGATGAGCTAATGAACTGAATCTGAAGCTTAGGACTTGATACATTATTTTTTAAATCCTCATCTCTAACACATGATTGTTAAGTTTAAATTACTATTTTGTGGGATGTCACATCTCATAATGAATTAACTCATAGATTTACAGAGATGGGCTGTTGTTTCATTTTAGTAGGATTTTTATGCCCAAAGAAGAAGACAAGAACAAACAACATGGTACATGCAACCATATTTTTCATGGTGTTGTTGAGTACCTTCCTCAACACTCAAAGGGGTAAAAGAGGAAGTAAAGAAGAAGTTGAGTACCAGACAATTCTTCTTATTTGTCTTGAAATTCTTCCCATACTTTTAATGTTTCGGCAGAATAACAGACAACTGCACGGAATTCTGAAACATAAAATCCAGTACAAAATAAGCAAAATGCACTAGTAAGCAATCCTCAAAGGTTATGGGGATGTTGAAAGAGACAAATTTTCCAAACTGTTATGAACTAATACATATCACAAAAGAACTGCATGGATTACTTTTAGCCCAATTATGCAGTGGCCAGATTAAAAATAACAACTGCATGGTAAAAATGCAACAGATTGTTACAACCATTTTTGTCCTGGTCATCTTTTGCCTGTTTACAACTCTTCAGGAGAAAATGTCATATTAATTGTCCAAAACGATTCTGAGGTAGTAAAAAAGTGTTCTCTGGTTGATTGAAGATTAACAATATAAGCTCTGTTATCATCTAGTGAGGTTATTTTTTAAAACTTTAGGTCCCTTCCCTTTGATTTCTCTTTATATAACTTGGGTACAGCGATACCTCGGATAACGTTTGCGTCGGATAACGTTTGAATCGGATAACGTTGGGGTATTTGAGGCAAACATTTGCATCGGATAACGTTATGTTAACCATTATGTTAACGTTATTCATCCAGGCTGCTCCACCCTCGTTGCTCCCAGAAGCAGGAGTAAAACTCACCCAACTTCCGCTTCTGGGATCGACGAGCATGGCGTGGGCTGGATGAATTGGCACTGGAGGCCAGATCTGGCCCACAGGGAGTAGCTTGGGCACCCATGAACCACGTGACTGGCCCATGGTCTGAAGAGTTTAGGCACCCCTGCTGTTAGCAAGGCTTCTGAGCCAGATCTGGCCCATGACTCCAATTCATCTGGCCCACACTACCCTCATCAGTCCCAAAAACAGAAGTAAAACTCACCTGACTTCTGCTTCTGGGAGTGACGATGGTGGAGTGGGCTGGATAAATTGGTGTTGTGGGCTGGCCCCGGCCCACAGTTTTGGCAGCCATGAACCACGTGACTGGCCCATGGCCTGAAATGTTTGGGCACCTCTGCTGTTCGCTTCTGTTTCTGGGAGTGATGAGGGTGGAAGGGGCCAGATGATTTGTTGTCAGGGCCGGATCTGGTGCACAGGCTATAGTTTGGGTAGTCTGGCCCCTTCCACCCTCATAACTCCCAGAAGTTGGGTGAGTTTTACTTCCGCTTCTGGTGTCATTGGCTGGATCCAGCCCATAGGTTTATGGATGCTAAAACTATGGCCCGTGGGCTGGGGCCAGCCCACACCAATTTATCCGGCCCAAGTCTTAATGTTATCTGAAGTATTACTGTATCTGTTTTGTTACAAACTAAAACAATGTCAAATAACAAAATATATTAGAAAAAGAATAAGACCTATTGAGGACTTTCCCTTCCTTATAAGGCATGACCCTGGGATCGAATCTTCAGGATTTTTTCTAAATTCAGGGGAGCACCCAGGGAAACTTATAGGAATCATACTTTCTACCGTAACCATAGAGAATGAGCAATACAAGTTTTCCACTTCTTCCCTGTCTAGGCCAGATGTGAAACTGCCAAAAGGAAGGCACCTCTCATTGAGTTCACTCTCCAGTTCCTTTTACCTGACCTAGTGTGAGAAAGATTAGCTGGCAACACAAGGTTGCTGTTACCATGGTACGCCCGATTGTGGTTCCAAAAATACCACAATCTTCAAGGAGGTTCTTTTTGTGTACCCCAATATTTCCACTAAGCTGTTTAGAAAAGCACGCCCTTCTAGGCTCCCTCTCTTTGTGTACGTTTTATATTATTTCATCTTCTACACATGGCATTATAATGTATTCAGATACACAGAAAGATGCCCACACATAAATTTTACATAGGTCTGGAACATGCTATACCAGTTTCAGCACAATTTCACTGGCTTCCCATGCACTATTAGGAGCAAATTATGCTGTCAGCAGACTGCAGTGGCTTAGTGGTTAAGACACTGAATGTGACAACTGGAAGGCTAGCAGGTCAGCAGTTCGATACCCGAATACTGCAGGATGGAATGAGCTCCCATCTCTGTCCCAGCTCCTGCCAACCTAGCAATTCGAAAGCAAGAAATTGCAAGTAGATAAATAGGTACCACTTTGGTGGGAGGGTAAACAGCATTCTGTACACTCTGGTGTGTCTAAGCACACCTGTCACATGACCATGGAAATGTCTGCAAAATTCAGACAGCGCTGGCTCTGGCTATAAACAGAGATGAGCATTGAACCCTAGAGTCAGATATGGCTGGCTTTCAAGCAAGGGCAACCTTTACCTTTACCTAACGAAGGGGTGCCCAAACATTTTGGGCCGTGGGCCGGTCAAATGGTTCAGGGAGCTGGTCACTACAGCCTGGGGGCTGGATCCGGCCCCTGACACCAATTCATCTGGCCCCGTGAAGCCCTCGTTGCTCCTGGAAGCGGAAGGAAAATGTGCTGTAGTTTGGGCACCCCTGACCTAAAGGCTATATTGATCTATCCAGAATGGACCCTTGAAAAAAAGAAACAGCGTTATTATCTCTTTAACAAAGCAGTTGACATTTCATCTTCCACACATCTATTAAACACACAGGGGACCTGTGCCCTTTTCTTGTAGCTACTGCAGTCCAAGGTAATGTCAAGGATTCCTTCTATTCCTGCCAAGCACCACTATCAAAAAATCAGGCCTTTTCTGTCCAATGCTTCTCCTTGGAGACCAGTACATGTAGGGTTTATTCATGACCTTCTAAGTAGGGGTCGAAACCGTTCTGCCCAGAGATTCTTAAGTCAGAATTCTATTTTGCTATTGCTGCTTTCATACAGTATTGCATTCAGCTACTGCAAATAAAACTACTTTATATTTATTATCTGCTACTGCAGATATTTTTTGCTGTTATTTTTTATCTTGCTGTCCTGAATGATTCCATCTTGCTTACAAACATTTTATCTACAATAACCTTAGAAATACCCTTGGAAGCATCGAGACAAAAATGAGTATATGAAACAAATTAACCAAAATGTAACCTTACTTTCAGGCTTTGCAGAGTCTCTGCCCAGTCCACGGACCCAATTTGAGGTATGGTAGTAAGTAGTAAACTTGTTGCTTTATTGGCATTTTCTTTCAATGTCTTTAGCACTCTGTCTACTGATACCTGCAAAGACAACAAATTCTGGTAATCATGTCCATTAGCAGTAATTGCTAGATGCAACAGTATACTCTTGCTAAAATGCCCACCTCGCACTTCAACATGGTGCAGCGGTGACCCTGGCTGTCAGACAGTTATGGTGGCGGGGGTGTATTCCCCTGGCAGGTTCAACCATGCCACAAAGGTGTCAGCTAGTAGTCCAGAACAGTTCTCTATCATGGAACCACAAGTCAGCTCAGTGGAGTTGGGTACTCAGCCAATGCACCTGCCCAGTGCATCGCTCTAACACGGCCAACATCGACATGAGCCCAGCCAGCTGTGTCGGATTTAAAATGGTTAAAGGAACTTTGAAAACATGAGCCTCAGTCCCTCGTGCACCATCAGGTCCTACTTTGGTAGCGGTAGGACCTCCTGATGACGAGAGCCCACTAAAATCTTGTGGGAGATGATACTTCGATCCGCCACTTCAAAATAGACTTGTGAAGTATGGATCAACCAAGTAACCTTCTATTTTGCAGCTGTAGAAATCTCAGACCTTGCTTCATGCTTTTTTGGTGCTGCTCTACAAAGTCCTCTTTGTATGCTTGCATAAAATCCCCACTACAACAACTGGGCGTTTGGCAGATCTACAAAGCAAGATAAGTAAACTTTTGTCTGCAGAGAGGGTAGGGCCTGTCAGTTTGTCCTCTTTGTCTTGTGAGATTTAAGCTTTGTTGGCAATCCGCCTTTACAAAACACAGCCATTATTACTGGTCAGTTTTTGAACTACAGTATTTGCTTTGTACTGTCTTTGCCTGAGCTTATTTTGCTTATAATATTCTAGTGGTGCCTTAGTGGTTAAGAGACTGAACTTCATGACTGGAAGGTCGGCAGGTCAAGACCCAAGTGCTGTGTCATTGAGTAAGATCTCATCGTCTATCTCAGCTTCTGCCAATCTAGCAGCTTGAAAGGAAGAAACTGCAAGTAGATAAACAGGCACCACTTCCGTGGGGAAGGTAAACAGTGTTCCATGCACTCTGGTGTCTAGTCATGCCTGCCACATAACCATGGAAAGTCTGCAGATGCAGACCACACTGGCTCTTTGACTGTAAAAAGATATGAGCACCAAACCCTAGAGTTGGATACAACTGGCTTTATCTTTACCTATGTCATCAAGTTCAGCATCAGAACCACTAGGCCACCACAGACCAATTCTATAGATACTTCTATTATACACACCTGCCTTTGTTTTGTGCACAGACACAAAATTTATCAAGAGTTACCGTATATACTCAAGTATAAGCTGACCTAAATATAAACTGAGGTACCTAATTTTGACCTGAAACCCCAGGAAAAGACTGACCCGAATATAAGCTGAGGGTGAGAAATGCAGCAGCTGCTAGTAAGTTTCAATAATAAAAATAGTGTACATGGAAATATGGTAAAATTAATTAAATTGTTGACGTGGCTCAATCCGGTGTGGTCTTGGGACCTTTGTGGTCATTGACCCAAGTATAAGCCATGTCCCCTTTTGGGGGCTCATTTTTGAGGCTAAAAAAACTTGGCTTATACTGAAGTATGTAAGGTACAGTATAACAGATTGCTGCAGGCTTCTCATTTAATGGGCAGTGGGTAGCCTGTAGGTACCAAGTGTCCCTTTAGCTAGTTCTAAGTTTCTGAAACCACTTTTTGCAGCAGCAGCAGCAGCAGCAGCAGCAGAAGGATCACACTGACATTTTTACTTTAAAAACAAGATGTGAGGGAATGTGATCTTTTGATTAAAGATCATAAAAGACTCCCTCCAACTCTAAAACAATTCCTTTCTTTGCTCCATAAGTTGTAAATGCTTGTTTCCCAAACTTAATTTCTCTTTTTGCTGGTTCAACAATACAGGCATTCCCACGGGAAAAATCCAAGAGATTCTAATCCTAGTAAAAGAAAACAAATGGACATTTTCCTTTGAGTTATATGTCACTGGTTCCAACCTGGGGCCCATGCCCCACAGGGGGGCTTCAATTCCCAGAAGCCTAAGTCAGTAGGTTGGCTGATCAGTGTTTTGAGGAATTGACTTAGGATTCTGGGAATTGGAAGTTCAAAAACCAAAGGTTGAGAAACACTGAGTTATAGAATGACTTACAGAGACACTGAGGATGAGAGAGTGAAGACATTGGCTTGAAATTATTGGGAGACATTGTAGAAGACTATACGGGGGGCTCTATTTTAATCGGTTCTGACTAACTGGACACTGGGAAAACATCAATCTTTACCTCTTTTACTTTCTTTGCTTCATTTTCCTCTCACAGCTTCTGGGTTATAGCAAAATACATGGCCAAATAGCTGGCTGGATAGCTAAGTGGTTTAGGTGTTTGCCTGTAGAGACAATGGTTGGGAGTTCGATCCCCCACTGTGCCTTCCAAGAGAAGAGCCAGCCTATGTGGCCTTGGGCAAACTGTACAATCCCAGGGTGCCCCCCACAAGGGAAGGGTAGATTGCATCTGTGCATTCTCTGCCTAGAAAACCTTGGAAATGGTTGCCATACCTCAGACAACATCACCACCACCAAAACATAGCCTAATACTTAATTGTTGTAAAAAAAAATTTTTTTGGGGGGGTGGATCATTTTTAAATAAAACTAATTACATTTTATTTCCTCTCTCACAACTAGTTAATTTAACTACATATACAGTAATACTGCACATAACGAATTTAATTCGTTATGCAAGGTTGCTCGCTATGCGAGGTTGCTCGCTATGCGAAACAAACAAAATTCCTATGGAAAAACTCGCACAACGAGCGTTTCAAAAAATGATGACACCCCCAATTAGAAAAAGCCCAACAACAGAGAACATATCTTGGCAACAGGAAAAATTCCTATCCTTAGTGCTTAAACCTCATATGGTGCTTTAAAAATAGTTTTAGTTATTTATAGATGCAATGTAATTTTTGGCCTAGCACATTTCAAGTATGTCATATTGATCAACAGCACTGGTCACTTGTATCCTGAATAAAGCATTGAACCCTTATGAGGGATTATATTTTCCCCTGAGTAAGGATGAATAATATTTTACAAAGCAGCTGCCTGCAACATGAAGGATAGTGTCTTATGTTGCATGAGTCACTGTAGTTTATTATTTTTAATTCCTACAATCTTCTCCAAGACATCTGCATATGCTACACCCACATACAAATTCTCTGTTTGGCTTCTTGATTTTCACATCTGGTCAGTTATTAAAGCTGTACAGTCAAACCTTGCATAAACAGCGCCTCGCATAAAGAGTAACTCGCTTAAAGAACAACTCGCTTAAAAAGCAGAATTTTCTCTGAATGTTCGCTTCGCTTAACAAATAAAACCAACCAGAAACTCACTTAACAAATAAATCGGGGTTCACAACCTACCCACCCCGAAGTCACAATTGGTCACTTACAATGGTGTTTCACTTAAAGAGCGAACTCGCTTAAAGAGCAATCCTGTGGAACGCATTATGCTCTTTAAGCGAGGTACAACCGTATCAGCAAACATATTTCTAGTGGATGAACTACATTCCAGCATCAATCTATTTCCCATCAAGCTCCTAGTAGAAGAGCAGTAATTGACAGAGTGTTTTCAGCCATTGAAGGGACTGCCATGGCTTAGTGACTTGATGACTGGAAGGTCAGCAGTTCGAGACCCGAGTGCTGCATGATGGAGTGAGCTTCCGTCTGTCCCAGCTCCTGCCAACCTAGCAGTTCGAAAACAAGAAATTGCAAGTAGATAAACAGGAACCACTTCAGGGGGAAGGTAAACAGTGTTCCGTGCACTCTAGTGTCTAGTCATGCCTGCCACATGTCCATGGAAAGGTCTGCAAATGCAGACAGCACTGGCTCTTCAGCTTTGAAACAGAGTTGAGCACTGAACGCTAGAGTAGGATACGAGTGGCTTTTGAGCAAGGGCGACCTTTCAGCCAATTGAAGTGTCTCCTGTGCTCTTATCTCTATATTCGTTCCACCAACCCTATATGGTAGTCAGGGATAGTCTCCCATTTTTTCTGACAATCGGGGATGAAAATGACAACTTATATACTGCCTGATTTTAGTTCCGAGGTAGTACTTACAGCAGCGAACATCAAGACACATAAAACATACATGGAAACAAAGTAGTAAACAAAATGTTACAATAAACATTATTTATTATAATATTTGTAATATTACAGTATTACAAACAAAATAAATCTTAGACGAACTCAGATGGAGATGAGAAAGTATATGTGGATAAAGAACTTATAAAATAAAATTGACCAGAAAACAGGGGGAAATTAGCTCTCTTTACTGATACTCACTGGTGTAAATTTTAAATAAATATTTACAGAGGGGGGATCCAGAAGCAAAAAATAAAATAAAATGTTGTGACATCTGATGAAATGCACTCATTTATAATTGTGTAAGCTTCCAGGGATTAACTATCTACTTCATCAAATAATTAATAAACATTACAGGAAATGTAATGTAGACAGTTAAGAGAGAGTGACAGATATAAGCAACTGCAGCCATTCACAAATCATCCCACAAACTCCCTAGGCAACAGATAAAGTAATTAACACAAGTAGTATGATAAAATATAAAGCACTTTTATCCCAATTTAAGCAGCAGAAGATGATAATTCATCTGAACACTGATTTCTAGTTTAGTAGTTTCACATTCCCTACCATTATCATCATGGTTGGTGCTGTTACTGCTACTACTGTTATTTTGTGTCAATTTGACTTCAGCTACAAATAATAGAAAATTACCGTATTTTTTGGGACCATAAGGTGCACCCAGTTTTTAGAGCATTTTTAAAAGCATTTTTAGAGTTTTTAGAATTTTTGAGACTTTGGGGAGGCATCCGCGTGCCCACATGCCCGCTCCTCCCCATAACCCAAGCGCCAATAGCAGTGCAGGGGCTGCGTGGCTGCGAAGCCGACCAGGGACTCCCTGTTCACCTTCCCAGCCACGCTCCTCCTGCGCCTGCAGTGACGGCGTGGCTGGAAAGGCGAACGTGGCGTCCCTGGTCAGCTTACCAGCCATTCCACCCCTGCACCACATGGCACCTTTGGACCATAAAACGCATCCTCATTTTCCCCCCATCACACTTTTTTTTTGGGGGTGTGTGCATCTTATGGTCCGAAAAATATGGTATCCAAACTTGCTTTAGATAGGGATGATCTGTAATAAAATATTGCAGTGTGAAATATTCCTGTTCAAGGTTGTATCACCTAAGACAGGGGTCTTCAAACTACAGCCCGCATGCTGTATCCGGCCATGGCATCAAAGAATCCAGCCCATGCCCTCCATGTGGCCACCTCTTCAATCCTTGTCCCCTCCCTCACAAATGAGGCAGGTGTGTGTGGCGGCGGCAATGGAAGTGGCGGCAGCACAAGGACCGCTCTATCGCCTCCCGCCTAACCAGGCCTTGTTTGTCACCACCGCCTCAGGCCACTGGAGCCTCCCCATGGAGGCCTCTCCATGGTGGAGGGGGCCATGATCTGCGTGGCCCAGCCACAGCCCCTGCTGCTCCCCCTCTGCCACTGGCTTGGCAGCGGAAGCGGCCTGAGGACCTCTCCATTACCACCCACCTGGGCAGGGACCTGGCCCACCTTTGTCCGCCAGCAGCAGCCTTTTCCACCTCCAGTCACCTCTGGATGATGAAGCCTCCCTGAGGAGGCCTCTCTGTGGCAGAGCCCCCCCGATCCATGGGGTCCAGCCCCCCTTCCTGCCCCCTTAGCTACCAGCTCGGCCCTGCTGGCCCCCAGCAGAGCCCCCACCTTGCTCATGGCTGGGCCTGGCAGTGGTAGTGGGTCAGAAGCTGGAATGGCCTCCGCCAAGGCGTCCCCAAGAACAATGGCCTCCCCAAGAACAAGAACCTGCCCAAACTCATGGCCGAGAAGGAAGCCTGAACCTCTTTCACCCAGATCATGTAGCTCCTCCAGGCTGGTAAGCAAGGCAGCAGTAGGGAGGAATTCTGAACAAAAAATCCAGCCCCCTCAATGATCTTTTATTTCCCCACGGATGCAAAGTCCCCGAAGAAGTGACCTGCAGAGGTGGGGAGACTCCCACCATCCCCGCCATGGTAACAAGCACTGCAGCCACTGCAGTGGACACATGCTGCTGCTTGGGCTTGGGCTGGTCGCTGGCAGAGGAACCACCAGTCCGGCCCCTCAACAGTCTGAGGGACCGTGAGTTTGGGAAACATTAGTGCATGGTCATGGTGGTTTGGCTATGTAAGGATCCACAAGAGAGGAATGTGTTTGTCAGCAGCCCATTTATGTCAGAATCACTCAAACTATACTATTCATTGCTACATCTCTCTTCACTTACACATCTCGCCCACTTGAAATTTAGGCCACTGCTCTTATTTGCCAAAGAGCTTTAAATTTATCTGTATTCTATGCACACATAAGGCACATTTACTGGACATGGTTGAAAGCACCATTTAAACACAACCACCCTGTAATCAGCACCTCTCAAATGTAAACTAAAATTTCTACTCACCATTTCTTCGTGTTCTTTCCAAGAGTCGTAATCTGTGGCCATAGCAATACTTGCATAGCAGATTCCCGCTTCCTTTGCAAGAACAACTTCGGGGACTGTTGTCATATTGATGACATCGGCTCCCCAGCTCCGAAACATCAAGCTTTCCGCCCGAGAACTAAAACGTGGTCCCTCAATTGTGATCACCGTCCCTTTGGAGTGGCACTTGATTCCAAGCTTCTTGGCAATATCGAGAAGAACCTAAGAACAAACCGAGAGGAGAAATGATATATTGCACAGTTCTTCTGCAAAGTCACAAAGGCACTCATTCTCTGTTAAGTCCTCCTTAAGTTTTCAGGGTAAGGTTAACCTGAACAAATGAGGAAACTTAACAGGCAAGCCCTGCTCTGCTTGGTTGAAGGAATAATCTGAAGTGGGGATGCGAATTTTGCAGCCTTGGACTCCCAATTTCACAGATATCATCTGATTTCTCAGATGGTTTACTGTTGTTGTGTGCACCACAACTATAATTCCTGTGCAAAATGGCCTCTCACCTGCACAAGAACTCATGGAAAGGCCACAGAGAAATGCAGAATTTGGATGCTTGTTGTACAAAAGAACAAGAGTTGAGGGGTGGATGGTGGTGGCGAAGTCAAGACCAAGGAAAGCCAGGAAATCTCTCTGGTCCGAGGGGAAGTCACAATGAAAAGCAAAGCAATCACATTTCTATACTGCCCCACAGTGCGTAGTGCACTCTCTGGGCGGTTCACAATTAGCATTTTTCCTCCAATAGGCTGGGTACTCATTTTACTGACCTTGAAAGAATGGAATGCTGAGTCAACCTTCAGCTCTGGTCGGGATTGAACTCACAACCTTTTGGTTGCAGGGCAGCAGCTTAACTACTGCGCCAACAGAACTCTAATGAGAAGTCTATATGTGAGAAGATTCTGAAAATTGCTAGGAAAACTATTTTCCCCATGCACTCTTCTTATCTCTAGTCTGAAAACCAATAGCATGTGATGTGCACATGGCTTTTCCAAGCAACAGAAAACACTGATTTCTCATGGTTGCCAATCATGTAGAAAGCTGCCAAGGGAAACGTGTGAGATATATCTGGTAGCAACCAATTTGATGAAGAACAGGCACTTCTGGGATTGAACTAACATAGATTCATAAATAAATTGCTGCTTTATGATAGAGAAAATATACTATGGAGAAAACAGCCAACAATTCAAAATGTAATGGGGGGGGGGGATTAAACCCAGTTCTAAATTTGTTTCAAACTGCAACAAATGCAGCAGTGCATTTAGTAAGCCCGTTGTTGCCTGTCAAACTGCCCTCTCCCTTCAATGAGGCAGTCATCAATATTGGGAGGCCATCTGCAGCAACACTCAGCTAAGAAAAACTGTCCCTAACGTCATCTCTCAACTAAAAGTATATGCAAGATACTTCCTGCCCATGTTGGGGTCTCAGGAGAATGAAAAGATGGGTTCAATTCCTGAGAGCTACACGATGGGGGACATGAAAGGAGCCTCATTCGGGCATCGCCTGAAAAAATCCTTTCAACCCAGAGTAATCTGACACGGAGTTTTCAATGTATGCAAGATCCACTAACTTCTCGTGTCTTGGCACAGAAAGGTTCTGCCATAGAAACATGGCACACTCCTGGCATGCAAGAATGGTTCCCGTCATAAAACGTAAGGGGCCGCTTGGTTGTTCTGTGAAGAAAGAAGAAAAAACAGTTCCAAGTCAACAACCTAGGGACAGGTAAAGAGTGATGATGTATTCATGAGTTAAACAACCCAGTACCCTCCAGCGGGTTTGGATTACATCATCCGAGAGTACAGGTCACAAAACCTGAAGCTGATGAGAGCTACAAGCCTCAATGTCTAGAGGACACAAGGGTGGTATGTCATCAATGGTAGTAACCAACAACACCCCGCTTCCATGTAAAGCAAAAAAAAATCATCATCATCATCAATTCGATTTTTATGCCGCCCTACTTGGTAAAACCAAGTGTTATTATTTGCAGACTGTCAATGTGACAGCTAGAACGTCAAGGGTGGTTTCATTCTCCCAGGCCATCCCTAAACCCACCGCCAATGTTGCTGGCCTACAGAAATTAATGGAAAAGCAAGGAAGCACTGTAAGAAAGAAAACAGGTGGAAAACGCCACATAATTTGCCAATTTAGTAAGGAAATGGAAACGGTTCTACTTCTCCTCTAAATTACACAGTCAATACAATGGAATAATACATTCAGCCCCTCACACCAGAAGAGTTGCAGCAAGTTCTAGGAATATTTATAAATACTTAGGTATCATATGCTTATTCATACATAAAGCCACCAGCCTATCCACTTGGAAGAGGAAGATACTCGGTGGGAAAACATGTAACATTTTAAAGCACACAGACATTAATGGTGTGACACGTAGCATATGAAGAAACCACGGTGGAGGACAAAATGGAGAGTTAAAGGAAACTGGGAATTTCAATCTGGGCACTGCAGGAGAGTAACTTAACAGGCAGTATTTTCTCTTTCCGTGTTCATCTGTTGCAATGAAAGTAACAAAAGTCTTATGACATCTTGAGGACTAAGTTTTTGTTGCTTGTAGTTCATGCCTGTCTGAAGAATTTGACCATAGTCCACACGAGCTTACATCAATAAAACTCCTTGTGCTTAAGGCACTACAAGGCTCTTTTTTCTCTCTCTTTAATAGAAATGCAACAAAATATTATTGCTTGAACAAAATCCAAAGGATGCATTTCTAAGTTTGACTTGGGAGAAAATGGACAAAATATAGCTGTAGCATGTCTCTAACTGACTTCTTTAGGAATCCAATACTGTATTAGATTTTAAAACAAGGGTAGGGGACTTGTTGTTTGGAGACAGCAAATCCTTTCACTATTGGATGTGAAGCCTGGTGCTAATGGGTATCGTAGTAAGAGAATATGTGGAGATTCCCCGTTGTTTTAAAGCAGGGGTTCCCAGCCTTTTTTGAACCATGGTGCGGTTTCATGCTGAACAATTTTATGAGGGGCCCAGTTGCCTGCCAGCCACACCATTCGACTCAGGCAGTGAAGTATAACACTGCACACAAGCAGGGGCAGCAGAGCCCCTCCATAGTTAAGCAATGTGGAGGAGAGGCCCCACCACCTGCTTGTCTGCTGTGTTTGTAGCCTGTACTCTTGCTCGGCTCGCTGGGCAAATCTGGCGGAGCACATTGAGGGTAGAAGGCTGCCATTGGGGCGCCCAGTGCCACCCACTCCCATGGCCTGGGTTAGGGACAGCTCATGACCCAGTACCAGTCCATGGCCTAGTGGTTGGGGACCCCTGCTCTAAAGCACTTCTGGCTGAGAAAACAAGATGGCAAGCTGGAACACAGACCTACAAATTCTAGAAGGAAGTCCAATGAGAATTGCCTCCTCAGGACAATCTGGCCTAATGGGTAAGATTCAATGTGATTATTAGCCACTCTGCAATGGATCCTAAACACTACTCATGGTTCGTATTAATAGCTACTAGTTCTAGGTAAAATATTTCTGTGTACTAGTTTCTGGGGAAGAGGAATGTCAAGAGTTCTGTTGTGTTCATGTGCAACCTGTGGGCTTCCTGCTGAGTCAGATGGCTGCCCACTGTGGGAACAGGATGCTAGATTAGTAACTCTTTCGACTCTTCTCCTATTCTTACATTTTTGCATCACTAGGTCGCCCTTGCTTGAAAGCCAGTCATATCTGACTCTAGGGTTTGGTGCTCATCTGCAGACGTTTCTGTGCACATGTGGCAAGCATGACTAGACATAGAATGCTATTTAACTTCCCACCGAGGTGGTACCTATTTATCTACTTGCAAATTCTTGCTTTCGAACTGCTAGGTTGGCAGAAGCTAAGAGAGATGGAAGCTCACTCCATCATGTAGCACTCAGATCTCGAACTGCTGACTCTTCCAGTTGTCAAGTTCAGTGTCTTAACCACTAAGCCACTGGCATCTCCTTCTGCATCACTGCAGAAGATATAAGAAATGTAAATGTATGCAAGTTCATGCTCAAGTAGAATTCTTGGGGAGCTCCAGTCAAACAACAAAAATATGTACACTTCTAAAAGTGGGCACTCATCCTTGCTATGAATCATTGACTAGTGACTGTCAGCTCCCTGTGCCAAAGTAACGGCAAAATTTTGGCACCCCCACTAGCTATCAGGATTACTCATTCTCTGCCTGCTCACTCTGAAATGGATGCCGGAAGGTAAAGGAATGAATAGAGGGAGGGTCACTGCTCCTGTGCTAGAAGGGCATAGTTTTGTGTTTTTAGCGTGCAACTCCTAGAATTTTGCTTGTGGAATTCTTGAAAAATTCTGGAAGTGGTTGTCCAATTCGGAGAGGTGCTGCCTGGAGAATTCAGGGAGATGCAGTCCAAAAACACAAATTCGAGTGAAACAGGAAGCATACAGAATTTGCCACAGTCTTGTGTTTGCAAAAGCTGAGCAGGGTTGTTGAGGACAGGACATTTTGGAGGTCTCTTATTCATCATGAGTCAGAGATTGCTTGATGGCATATAACAAAAATGGAACTGGCCACAGGAAGGCCACTGTTGATGAAGAACACCCATTATTTTGCCTTCAAGACATGATCATCATCAAGATATTCTTCAGGTTCTCTTTCTGGCTTGAATTAAATAAGATGCTGGGTACAAAAATAAATCTATTCTTGGTATATTTCACATGGCCTGTGCATTACTTAATAACCTAGGTCCGTGATGGTTAATTTTGGCACCTCCAGGTGTTCTTGGACTTCAATTACCAGATGCGCAAGTCAGCAGGAGCTGGCTCAGAGATGGGAGCTCGCTCCACCATGCAGCACTTGTGTCTCAAACTGCTGACCTGGCAACCTTCCAGTCTCCAGGTTCAGCATCTTAACCACTAAGCCACCACAGTCCCTTAACCGACCAAATATATTGCACCAAAAAAGAAAGTGATAGATACTAGAGAGGGCAGTTCTTGGAATATCATGACCAGAGAGGCTCGCTGGCTACCTGGCTTCTGGAAGAAGCAAGGCAGATAATATGGCAGATGGGTCAACGGCTGAGGCCAGAGCCTAGGATAGTAGTGGCAAACCTATGGCACATGTGCCAGAGAGGGCATGCAGAGCTGTTGCCCCAGCACAAAGTTCGTTCCACCCCCTGCCCAACAGCCCAATGGGAGCACTTCCTCCCTCCCCCAGCAGTTCACTCTGCTCCTCTGCCCAGCAACCCAATGGGAGCATTCCTCCCTCCCCCAGCACAGAGTTTGCCCCGCCCCTCTGGTCATCAGCCCAATGGGAGTGCTTTCTCCCTCTTCCCAGCACAGAGTTCACCCGCCCCTCTGTTTGGGCACTCAGTCTTTAAAATGTTCGCCATCACTGGCCTAGGAAATGCAGGACACATTAAGAACATGCCTGCCAGAAAGAATCAAAACCAAATGAGGGGTTGAGATGACCAGTCTCTGTGTTGGACATTCAGATCATGAAGATCTGTTTTATAAAACTCCTCATTTCCTCAACCATTAGTAACACCATCTTTAGTCTGCTAAATTAATTATGTGAGCTTAAAGCAGCAGTGCATCCCATTTAATGCCTTTACACTTGGTTGCAACTTCTTCCTAGCTGGACTTTTTTTTCCTTTGGTAGATAAGAAAGGAAAAGCTGCTGCTGACAGCAACTTATAACTGTTTGTTATTGTGAATATGTAACCTCCGGTGTGACTCAGACAGGCAGCCTCAGCTGTGTTGAGTAAATCACTGCATCATGGGATGGGGGGAGGACAAGGGGAAAAAGCCCTTTCCTTCCTGTGTGCTACCGGCTAAAAGAAAACTGTGGGTGGAGTGGCAGTGAGACAGATTTGCTTAGTTTTTTTTAAAGCTATAAATTCAGCATTAACAGGGCCAGAGAACCTTTGAATGTCCACCAGATGTTTCATATCCAAACTCCACCTGAATTTGATGGCAGGGACTTCTGGGAGCATATGTCTAAAACACCATATTAAAAGTTTATTAAGTCAGCTAATTGTAATTTTCTGGATTTTAAGCCCCTCTCCCCAATTCCTCTTATAAATTTAATAGAGAAGACTGTGAATTGGACTTTCACAATCAGTGGAAATCAGTGGAAATCAGTGGAAACTCTTCCTTTAGCTTGAGAAAAGGGCCCTTGCTGAACTTTTGTTGATTTTGGAAAATCTCAAGGAGGCCCAGTGTGGAAAGGAATATGGGAATCGGGGAGAAACTCCCGCCATTCCCCCGCGTCCAACAGATGACTCTGGGAATTGCAATGTAGATTTAATTTTGTATATTGTATTACTGTGTATTTACTGTGTAAATTGTTTAATTATCATGTGAGCCAACCTGAGTAGGATTCCCTGATTGGGCGACATACAAGTGCGAACATTAATTTAATTAAAATTAAATTAAATATCAGAAGGTAACATTTCCAAGCTCTGCTGTTTTCCAAGGTTTTTGAAAGTCAAATTCCCTTTTCATCCTGTGATTTCCTATTGTCTCCTGACTGCAAATATCCAGCTTCTTTCCAAAGTCATTGAGGGGAGATGCCCTGTTCTCCAAACTCTAGCGAGAGATGGAACAAATCTCATCAGTATTTATTTATTTATTTATTATATGGCAAGAATAATGAAACTAAATCTACTAATGGCAATCAGATCTGCGGATTCCCAGTTTTATTTATGCCAGCATCTGGAGCTACACCAGGATAACATTCATGCAAGAAAACCGTGGAAGGAAAGCTCTCTTCCAAGTCCACGATATAATTCAGTTATTGTCAGCCAAAGTTCCATAAAGGAACTCATTCTCTTACTTACCTGTCTATGAACTGGTCTATTACAACAATATCTCCAGGCTGAATCTCTTCTCGTAAGGAACCACAAGCGGTAGTTGCTAGCAAATGAGTGCAACCCTCTTCCTTCAATGCCCACATATTGGCACGGTAGTTGATATTACTTGGCATAATGGTATGTTGTCTTCCATGCCTATGGTGAGAGAAAAATGAAAGAGGAGGAAACTCAATAAACCCAAGACCAAGACAGAAACCATACGATAACATCCCTCGATTCCTCGATTGAATAGACCCATGATGGTGAACCTTGGCACTCCAGATGTTCTTGGACTTCAAGAATCCCAGGCCCCTGTGAATCCACACGAAGGGATTTACTGCGATTCATCCGGCCCGCGCCACCCTCATCGCTCCCGGAAGTGGAAGTAAAATGCGTGTTTTACTTCTGCTTCCGGGAGCGATGAGGGCGGCGCAGGCAGGACGAATCGCAGTAAACCCCTTCATGTGGATTCACTGGGGCTTGGGATTCTGGGACCTGAAGTCCAAGAACATCTGGAGTGCCAAGGTTTGCCATCACGGGACTTGTCTATCAAGGGATATGTTCTTGCTGGTTGCAACTCATTTTCTATTCCTTTCACTGCTGTGCTCTTCTTCTCCAGGTTCAACCCAAACTTTTCATGATTGAGTCTTCCCATCTTTTTTTTTGGGGGGGGGGGGTTGCCAAGGGGTCTTTTTACTTCTCTGGGATACCACTCAGTGACTGCTGCTGCTGCTGTCATTCAAGACACGTGTCCAGCCCTGCACAATTTCTGCTTATTATATTTGGCAACAGCTTCATCAATTTCACTTTGTTTTCCTATCTGGGTGTTGGGGATGTGGACACGAAGGGATACTTTTAGCATTGATCTTTCAATGGCTCTTAACAGTTCTTCTTACTCAGCCTTCGTTAATGACCATGTTTCACTCCCATAGAGAACTGCAAGTAGTACTGTTGAATTAAAAAAGGTTGGCGCATTGTTTCTTGCTTAACAAGATTTCTTTGACAGAGTTGAACGGTGCCCATCCTGCTTTCTTTCTTTTGGCTAGTTCTGCTCTCTGATCAGACGGTCGAGATAGATATAGTGGCCGACCTGGATTCTTATTTGGATTCTGGATTCTTATCTGGAAGTTCTGCTGGTTGCCTGATAGCATATAATTTGTCTTTGTGCCATTCATTTTAGGCCAGTCTACCTACTTTCTGCGTCAAGCTCACATTGCATTTTTTGATGTCTTGGAGTATTTCTGGCACTCAGTACTACATCATCTGCAAACCTGAGATAGTATATCTTCTCTCCATTCAGTTTGATAGCCTCTAACAACAACTTGTATTCAGGAAAATTTATTTCTGCTCCAGTTAGGAATGAATACACCAAACTATGCTTTCCTGTGTAAGTTTGGTGTGTAAAGTCCTGCCAATGAGGCTGAAGCTCTTGGAAAATTTCTTCAACCTAAGACTGGTGTTTCTGTACCCAACATGCCCATCAATCAGTCCATCTAATGGAGTCAGAAAAAGGTGTAGCAAAACAATCATCGTCATCATGTGCCATCAAATCAGTTCTGACTTATGGCAACCCTTTTCAAGGTTTTCTAAGTACAGAATACTCAGAAATGGTTTACAATTGTTCTTCTTTTGGGGTCACCATGGAACTATGCAGCTTGCCTAAGGCCACATAGGCTGGCACTTCTGGGATGTACAGTGGGAGACCTGAACTCCCAACTTCTGGCTTCACAGCCAGAAACCTAAGCAACAGAGCTATCCAATCACAGCTAATAGGACAAAGATGAGAATAACCAGACAACTGAACCTGAACAGACTTCCTAGTAGGTGTAAATAAGCCTGGCCAATCCAAAGTATTCACACAGTTTATAAAGAGCTTGGAAAAATTACATTTTGGACTACAATTCCCAGGATCTTACAGGCAGCTATGATCACTGACCATATTCCAAAACTCTGGGAGTCACCATATATCAGAACAAGAACTCGTCTCAATTAAAATATGTTAATACAGTAATACCCCGTATAAGGTGAGTACCGTATAGTGCTAAAACCACATAACGTTACAAGATTTTCCGAAAAATCTTGTATCGAATAACACGATTTTTAACGTTATACGATACAGTCGTTCTTAGCAGGAGGGTGGGTGGAAAGCTGAACGGGGTTCTCCGTTCAGCTTCCCAGCCACCCTGCAGCTACGGAGGCAGGGGTGGGGAGGCTGGAAAGCTGACGGGGGGCTCCCTTGTCGGCTTCCGCAGCCACCCCACAGCTGTGGAGGCAAGGGCGGGTGGCTAGGGAAGCCGACAGGGAGTCCCCGTCAGCTTCCCCAGCCACCCTGCAGCTGTAGATCGGGTCCTCTGATCTCTCTGGAGGTGTTTCTGGGCTTCCCCGACGTCCTGAGCCAGTGCAGCAAGCCAGAATGTCAGAGTTCGAATCCCGACATTCTGGCTTGCTGCACTGGCTCAGGACGTCGGGGAAGCCCAGAAACAGCTTGGATCGGGTCCCCACACCTCCCTGGACCCAGCGGGGGGGGGGGGGGTGTCAGACACCCCAAAATTTGTAATAATAAAAAAAACGGACTTTTTTTACCAATTTTGGGGGCTCTGACCCCCCCGCCGGGTCCAGGGAGGTGGGCAGACACGACCCAAGCTTTTTCTGAGCTTCCCCGACGTCCTGAGCCAGTGTAGCAAGCCAGAATGTCAGAGTTCGAATCCCGACATTCTGGCTTGCTGCACTGGCTCAGGACGTCGGGGAAGCCCAGAAACACCTTGGATCGGGTCCCCACACCTCCCTGGAACCAGCGGGGGGGGGTCAGTAACCCCAAAATTGGTAAAAAAAATGGACGTTTTTTTAACCAATTTTGGGGGCTCTGACCCCCCCCCCGCCGGGTCCAGGGAGGTGGGCAGACACGATCCAAGCTTTTTCTGAGCTTGCCCGACGTCCTGAGCCAGTGCAGCAAGCCAGAATGTCAGAGTTCGAATCCCGACATTCTGGCTTGCTGCACTGGCTCAGGACGTCGGGGAAGCCCAGAAACACCTTGGATCGGGTCCCCACACCTCCCTGGAACCAGCGGGGGGGTCAGAAACCCCCAAATTGGTAAAAAAAATGGACGTTTTTTTTAACCAATTTTGGGGGCTCTGACCCCCCCGCCGGGTCCAGGGAGGTGTGGGGACCCGATCCAAGGTGTTTCCAAAGTTCTCCCACCTCCCTGGAGGCTGCAGCAAGGCAAAATGTCAGGATTCGAATCCCGACATTCTGGCTTGCTGCAGCATAAAAGAGGGTGGGGGAAGTTCAAAATTAGCGCACATCGGGTCTCCCGACCTCCCTAGAGCTGATGCGCGCTAATTTTGAACTTCCCCCACCCTCTTTTATGCTGCAGGAAGCGAGAACGTCGGGATTCGAATCCTGACATTTTGCCTTGCTGCAGCCTCCAGGGAGGTGGGAGAACTTTGGAAACAGCTTGGAGCGGGTCCCCACACCTCCCTGGACCCGCCCGGGGGGGGGGGGGTCAGAGCCCCCAAAATTGGTAAAAAAAAACATCCATTTTTTTTACCAATTTTGGGGTGTCTGACCCCCCCCTGCTGGGTCCAGGGAGGTGTGGGGACCCGATCCAAGGTGTTTCTGGGCTTCCCCGACGTCCTGAGCCAGTGCAGCAAGCCAGAATGTCGGGATTCGAACTCTGACATTCTGGCTTGCTGTACTGGCTCAGGACGTCGGGGAAGCCCAGAAACACCATGGATCAGGTCTGCCCACCTCCCTGGACCCGGCGGGGGGGTCAGAAACCCCAAAATTGGTAAAAAAAAAAAAAAGGATGTTTTTTTTTACCAATTTTGGGGTGTCTGACCCCCCCGCCGGGCCCAGGGAGGTGGGGAAACCCGCTCCAAGCTGTTTCCAAAGTTCCCCCACCTCCCTGGAGGCAGCAGCAAGCCAAAATGTCAGGATTCAAATCCCGACGTTCTCGCTTCCTGCAGCCTCCAGGGAAACAGGGCTTTTATTAACATTGTGTGTTCAATGTATCGCACAACGTTAAAAACCGGATAACGACGGGACTTGTGGAACCAAGTCATAACGTTATTCGGGGTACTAGTGTATGTCAGTTTGAGACCTGAGTGCTCCATGACAGAATTAGCTCCCATCTCTAGCCCAGCTTCTGCCAAACCAGCATTTTTAAATAAATAAATTACAAGTAGATAAATAGGTACCACTTCAGTGGGAAAGGTAAACACCATTCAGTGCATTCCTGTGTTTACTAATGCCTGCCACATGACCACAGAAAGTCTGCAGGCACAGACAGTATTGGCTCTTTGGCTATAAACGGAGATGAGCACCAAACCATAGAGTTGGATATTACTGGCATTCGAACAAGAGATACCCTTTACACCCTACATCCTTTTGCTCCAACAGCTTATGAAGGCTTAGTACAAGAGACAGTAACCTCCCTAGCTCCATGGCATCCATGGCCCTTGGAGAGCTGTACCTGTTCTCACAACTTCCACTAGACCTAAATTTTCTTATAAAAACAGGGGTAGGAGATAACTGAAAAAGCTTTCTTCCACCATCTAGTGGCCAAACAAAAATATGTTTTGGTTGAGGCTGACCTTTGGAGTTGGAGAGAGGGACTCCTAAAAAGACAGAATTGCCCATCCATCCTGTGTCACAGTGGGACATTCTAAGCCAGGAGTGGCCAAACTTTTCATACCACAGGCCTGATCATGCTCCCTGGACAGCTGATCGGGCTGGTCACGTGGTTCCTCCCACTGGAAGAGGAAGTAAAATGCGCCCACGTATGCCCAAATGCTGCCATAAAATGCATCCGCAGATGTCGTAAGCATGTTTACAACAGCCACAGGTGCATTTACAGCAATGTTTGTGCATGCGGAGGGTGCATCTGCTTCCGGTAACAGCAAGGACGGCACAGGCCAAATGATTTGGTGCCATGGGCCGGATGTGGCTCATGGGCTGTAGTTTGGCCACGTGGATGAGTTGTGAGGCTTTGGCCCATTATTTACCCCAGCTTAGTAGACAAAAGAGTGCCAGATTACTTTTTCTGGATCAAGTTCCAGACACAATAACAAGGTTTTCAGTTCAAATTCTGATTTTAACACCTTGGGACTGAATGGGAAATTTTATCATGTTTTGTAATTGTACAAAGTAATTTTTCTTTTTGTCTCTGAACATATGCGGAATGTCATACAGTACTTTCTTCTTAGTTCTTTACTATTTTTTTAAAAAATTATTTATTTATTTTATTAATTAAATAATAAAATTATTTTGTTACATAATTAAATAAATATTTATTATTTTATTCTGTTTAACATTGCAATAAATACCTCGGATAACGTTATGACTTGGTTCCACAAGCCATGACGTTATCCGATTTATAGCGTTGTCCGATTCATTGATTGAATGTTAAAAAAAAGCCCTGTTCCCTTTCCAAAGAGGAAAGTGAACAGGGAAGAGATCAGGTTGTCTTGGGGAGGGAAAGCACCCTCCTTCCCCAAGCAAACCGGGGGAAAGGGTCCATGGGGCTGGGGGGACTTTGGGGGACAAACTGTGTGGCCGCGTGGTTTGTCCCCGAAGTCAAGCTCAGGCCCTGCCATTGCTAGCCAGGGTTGAGCTTGACTTCAGGGACAACCCGCGCGGGTTCTCCCTAAAGTCAAGCTAAGCCCCGGCTAGCGATTGCTAGCCTGGGCTAAGCTTGACTTTGGGGACAACCCGCTCGCCCGCATGAGTTGTTGCCCAAGTCAAGCTGAGCCCGGGCTGGCGATCGCTAGCCGGGGCTCAGCTTGGCTTGGGCGACAACCCGCACGGGTTCTCGCCAAAGTCAAACTGAGCTCGGGTTGGTAATCGCCAGCCGGAGCTCAGTTTGACTTGGACGACAACCCACGCGGGTTCTCACCCAAGTCAAGCTGAGCCCAGGCTAGGGTATGAGAGAGAGAGAGATAAAAACAAAGGTTGTGAGTTCAATCCTGACTAGGACTCAAGGCTGACTCAACCTCCCAGCTGACTCAGCCTCCCATACTTCCCAAGTTGCTAAAATGAGTACCCAGCGTGTTGGCGGCAAAATGCTTATTAACTTGTGAACTGCTCAGAAAGTGCACTAAGCTCTATGGAGCAGTATATAAATGTGATTGCTTTGCGTTGCTAAAGAAGTATAGATAAAAGGCATGGTCCCAGGCTGATGAGTACACAATGTATATGTATATGTGTGTATTTTTTGATAGTTATGTAACAATTTGTGTTATGAGATTTACTTTTAAGTTTTATGTTTAAATCCTTTTTAATGTTTAATTTTTTAAAAAATTAAAATTCTGATCCCGAGAATATAGTGTTGTAAAAGTTAAAGCCAGTAGCTCAAACTGGACAATGAAATGCACTGGCAGACACTGAAGCTGGGATGGTATGGATGCCTCCAGAGTGAATGGCCAAGCCCTCATATCCCCATATTTTGTCATATATCCGCTTTTTAAAGGTAAGCTTGAGCTGAAAACTACACTTCCCATGTGATCCACTGAACTTAAAAGGCAGAAGAAAATGGCAAAGTGCACGTTAAGAGACTGAACTACCCCAAATCAACTATTAATTGAAGAACTTCCTGAACACAAATATCAAGATCAGATCTCTTGGTCACCTTCAGTTTACAAGTTCATCTGCTGAGGGGACGAGGGAGAAAGAGCCTCCTCAGAAATTGTGGTATTTTTGAACCACAATCGGGCGTACCCTGTGTCGAGGATTGTACTTGTGGTATTGATATTGTATAATTTTTACAGTGTATTATTATATGTTGTTCTTGTAATTTGATTTAGATATATAGTACTAAATTATATATATTGTATTACTGTGCATTTATTATATTTGGGTTGTTTACCTGTGACCTGTGTGTGATGTTATTATGATTGTGTAACTGTGTATTTTGCATTCCTGTACGCTGCCCAGAGTCGCTGTACACGAATGGGGCGGGTATAAGTCTAATAAATAAAAGTAAAATAACAGCCACCTTGTGTGACCAGCTAATCATTCTCACACTAGGTTGGGCAAAAGGAACTCATCAAAAGGTACCTTCATTTTGGCAGTTTCACATCTGGCCTAGACATGGAAGAAGGGCTTCTTCAGTGGCTGGTCCTAGACAATGGGATGCCTTTTCTACGCATGAACATTCCTTTTTTAAGCAAGCATTTGCCATTTAAATTTGGATATTTTATGGCTGGTGGGTGGTAGCCATTTTAGTATTTGTAGAGGTTTTAATAATGTTTAATAGATGTTATTATTTGTTTATTTAATCGTTTTTAACAATGCACACATTATGTTTGTATGCTTGTTTTTACATACCTGGCCAAGAGTACACAGTCGACGTTTTTTATTTTCCCCAAAATCAGAGCATCTGATGGCTGAAATTTGAAAAGGAAAAAAAAAAGGTGTGTGTCACAAAATGTATCCAACAAGTTGCATGATCTAAAACAGGGGCGCCCAAACTACAGCCTGCGATGCCTAATAATCCGGCCCACGCTGCCCCTGGAAGCGGAAGTAAAATATGCCTGCAGATGCGCAAAACACTACCATAAATGCACCTGTGGCTGTCGTAAATGCATTTATGACAGCCACAGGTGCATTTATGGCAGTGTTTTGCACATGCATGAGCGCATTTTATTTCCACTTCTGGGAGGAACCAGGTGACCAGCCCGCTCAACCACGTGACCAGCCCACAGTGCAAAAATTTTGGCCACCCCTGATCTAAAAAGAAAAACAAGTCTGCATCTAAAAAGTTTCAGTCAGTTTAGTTGTGTAACATTCTATGTATGCCAACTCATGTGTTACAGTAAGTCTCAGCTGGCAAGACGGGGGCTGTTTCTAAGTAAATGTACATAAGATTAAAGAAGGATATAGCTGAGGAACTCAATCTCCCGTACGTCTCTTGGAGGATCCTGAACAGGCTGATGATCAGAGTACCTAAATGTAAGACCAACATGCTCAAGTGGGGACTGCTGGCGGACAACAGCACACGGTGTGAATGTGGGAAGATGAATCCAGCTCATTTACTGGTCTGCCAATTACTGCCAAGGACTTAAGTTTGGCCAACAACAAAGCCAAGAAAGTGGCTTCATTTCAGCAGCCCAGGGTTTGATTGAGACATGAAAGAAGAGTAAGATTATAGTCTAAATTTGATATTGGGATGGCCACCATCAAAACATTTTGCACATTCTTTCTCAAAATAATAAATAAGGACTGTCACTAGTAGATAACAGCCCTCACTATTGTACAGATACTTTAATCAAACTGTCAAAACTCCAATCATAATTTAAAGGTTTCTGTGTGATGCTATGTTTGAAAATCTTCAGCATGTGCAGTTTTTGCAAATTATTTTATAAGTACCAGCTATCACACTGCAGACATGTTAATACACACCTTTCCGTATGGCGTATCGACGTACTTTTCTGTTCGACCTTCTAATATGTCAGGATCATTTAGACCAGTCCCTCCGATAATTCCAATCTGGCATATAAAAAAAAGTGAATATTAAATGTTTTTAATGGAGGAATGAAGACTCACATGTGCACCTAATGTGCACACATCCCATTTTTAAACAACTGACATGTGGTTCCATAACCCCTAAAGAAACCTTTATACATACCACTACATGTCCTTGGGTAGTCAATTCTTCCAAACACTATCACCATCCTCTCTCTCTACCATCTATATATTTTTGCATGCAAGCATTTTTTAAAAAATCAGCCAAGAGGTTCAGAATTTGCATATAAGGAACAGTTTAGAGATCATTATTTCTAAATACAAAGAATTAAGGCCAGTACAGTGGAACCTCAGTAATGTAATTAATGTGTTCTCTGGGATGTTTCTTACAGCAAAAATTACTTTAACAGAATTTCCAATAGGAATGCATTGAATGCAATTTCCCATAGGAATGCACTGAAAACTAAAATACTTTAACCAAAACTCAATTTCCCATAGGAATGCATTGAAAAACAATTAATCTGTTCCGGAAAAAAATCTGTAAACAAAGCCAATATTTCCTATGGATTTCCTTTTGTCATGTGATTTTTATGTTAACCAAGCCATTTGTTAACCGCGGTTCCACTGTGCTTTACATAGTAGCTGTCCTCCAACCATTTCTATAAGCATTAACAAAAGTCTTCATACACTTACCATACAAGGAGATCAGACAGGTAATAAAACAAAGAATAAGGCACCTTAAAAAACTGCTATATTTTAATGATAGCTTTCACAGATCAAGTCCACTTCTTCAGACATAAGAGTGAGATTTCAGACAAATAATTTATACAGGTGGGATACAGAAGCACACAAGGAATGGTTAGTATTAAAGAGACAATTGCAAATCAGCCATTACAGTTGGGAATGACCAAAGATCCCCGACTGATATTCAGATTTATTTATGTGAAGCTTTGTTCTGTAAAGTGGCAAATGGTGAGTACAGAGATGCAAAATAATCATTGTGGCATCAGACAACTGGTAATGCGTTTATCTTTCAGACCTTGCTTCTAGAATTTATGGACTATGTTGTGAAAAGTAATAATGGTTGTGAACTGACCTGTTAGCAGATAACATGCTTTGTTCTGCAAGCCAGCCTCAGTCTATGGATGACATGTGGCAATGAATAAGAATCCCTGACCATGGCTTGTTTTGTAAAAGAGGTATGGAAAATTACAGCATATACTAAACTAATCATTGTGATGTTTCAAACCTAGTAATTTCCCCAACATTAGTGACTAATATTCAAATTGTTGAGATGGGTATCCTGAATGAAATTATTTGAATAGTACTAACCAATTCTTGTGTACAGTACTTCTGTATCCCACCTGTATAAATTATTGGTCTGAAATCTCGCTCTTATGTCTGAAGATGTGGACTTGATCCTCCGTGGTGTATTGCCATTTCTGGTGTTTGATTTTTGTCCATTAATTCTTTTGTGCAGAAATTGTCTCATCAGTCCTGCGTAGAGGGCACAGAGACATTGTTGGCAAGAGGTGGCATAAATCACATTGGCAGATAAATGAGTAAAAGTGCCTTTGTGTGTGGCATTGTTGAGTGCTGTAATTGTGTTGCCAGGATAACTTATATGCAGAGTGCATCATGCGTAATGCAGGGCTGGATGAAGCACAAATTGGAATTAAGATTGCTGGAAGAAACATCAACAACCTGAGATATGCAGATGATACCACCATAATGGCAGAGAGTGAAGAAGATCTAAAGAACCTCTTGATAAGGGTGAAAGAGAAGAGTGCAAAAGCTGGAACAGACTTTACCTTCTAGGGATCTAAGATCACTGCAGATGATGACTGCAGCCATGAAATAAAAAAGACACTTGCTTCTTGGGAGGCAAATGAGAAACCTATGCAGTATAATAAAAAGTAGAGACATCACCCTGCCAACAAAAGTCCTCAAAATGGTCTTCCCAGTAGTAATGTATGGCTGTGATAGCTGCACCCTAAGGAAGGCTGGGCAAAGAAGAATAGACGCCTTTGAACTGTGGTGCTGGAGGAGACTCTTGAGAGTCCCCTGGACTACAAGGAGATCAAATCAGTCAATCCTGAAGGAAATCAACCTTGACTGCTCCTTGGAAGGGCAAATACTGAAGCTGAAGCTCAAGTAATTATTTGGCCACCAAATGAGAAATAAGAGGACTCACTTGAGAAGGCCTTGATGCTGGGAAAGATCAAAGGCAAAAGGAGAAGGGAGCGGCAGAGGATGAGATGGCTAGATGGCATTGTCGAAGCAATGGGTGTAGAGCTAAGCGGGCTGCTGAGGATGGTGGAGGATGGGGGTCCCTGGAATACAGTGGTCCATGGGGTCACAAAGGGTTGGACTCAACTGTGCGACTGAACAACAACTTGTTACCTGGAAGGTCAGCAGTTCAAGATGCAAGTACTGCATGACAGAACGAGCGCTCGTCTCTGTCCCAGCTCCTGCCGATCTAGCAGTTCGAAAGCAAGAAATTGCAAAGTCGATAAATAGTGACCACTTCGGTGGGAAAAGATCTCGGGGGCATTATTTATTATTATTATATTTAAATTTCTATACCGCCCTATAAATGAAACGAGCTTCATTCGGGTGTCCCCCAAGCCGAGTTCCTCCAGCAAAAATCCTTTCAACCCCAAAAGCACCTTTGTGTGGCTCTGACAAGATTTAAAAAATCTTGTGGATCCAAGGAGATACAGTTGCACATGAGTGCCTGGCTGTAGACAATGGAATCCTCTATGTGTCTTCTGTGGCACATTAACGACTAACAAATTGTCTACTACTGTATGAGCTTTTTTGGGCGACTGTGGCCTATTTCTTCAGGTGCAGTATTGCAGGGTGAGGGTACCATGGGTATATGTGTATATATGAACATGTTTGTGCATGCATGCGTGTGTGTCGGGGTACCATAGATATACAGTCAGTGGTGGGATGTCAAAAATGTTACTACCCCCACCGTGATGTCATCACAGTGTGGGCGGAGCTAATGTCATGATGTCATGACATCATGGGCGGGGGCAAAGAAAATAAATAAATAATAATAATAAAATAAAAATAAGCACACACACACACCCCTCAACCCACCCACCCACAACAGAAACCCGTAAATAAATTAATTAAATAAATAAATAAAATAAAAAATACATTAAAATACACCCACCCACCCCAAACACAAACACGTCACTTACCTGTTACTATAAGTGCCTGGGCAGCACCATGTTGCAAGATGGATATGGTCATTGTACCGGTTCTCTAGGATAATATGCCTTAATTTAAATGTAAAACAGCTGTACCTCCTTAAGGGTTCTCCAATTGGAATAGCAATTGGAACAGCACAGGTGTAGCTTATTGACGAGGTAACTCCAAGACTTTGCTTAAAAACCCCAAGCCAGGCTGCCAGGCCTACCGGCCACCAGGCCTTTTTAGGAACTGTGGTAGTATGTCAATATAGGTAAAGGTATTAAATACACATTAAAATACACACAGACACGCCACATCCAAAGGCGAGTCACTTAGAAGGAGTAGGCTATAGGAAGCTTCAAGCTAGCAGCTTCTCTTCCTCCTTCCCGCTTGGGAGGACAGCAAGGAGGCCGTGCATACGTGCCAAGCACTGTAGGCATGCATGCACACCAAGTGCTTGGCGTGCATGCACAATGGGGGAACCAGTGAAAAGGTAAGCCCCGAAGGTGGTTCCCCCGAAAAGCTGCTACCGGTTCTCCGAGACACTGGGAAAGGTTACTACCGGTTCTGGAGAGCTGGTGAGAACCTGTTACATCCCATCACTGTTACATGTATATATGTGAATATATTTGTGCATGCGTGTGTGTGTGCGTATATATAACAGTAATCTTGGGCAAAATGGGGGCAGCATTTTGAATTCCATCTTTAGAATAAAATATATTGAATTGGGTGGTGCCTGCTATTAAATCTCAGAACTCTGGTCTTTCACAAGAAGTCCCGTGAGCATGTCGATCCCATGGCACCCAAAAACCCCTCGCCCTTGTGGCTGAAGACCCGCGTGCGCCGGGCAAGACCGGGGGTGGGGGTGGGGGCAGAGAAAGCCAAGCCAAAGGGGGGGACGGGAGCTTTGCTATTTTCCTTCTCCCTTTCCAGAGAACTCAAATGACTTACCTTCACCACCGGACAAACATCAGCCGTAGCCATGTTGGTGGAAAGGCGGAGCGGAGGCGGTCCCTGCCCGGCAGCCGCGGGTGCCTTCTCCGCCCCTGGCCCGACGCATAAGGGGAGGGAGTCCCTCGCGTGGCTTGGCTGCACATTAATTTATTGCATGTTATGCCTCTCTGGGATAATTTTCCCACTCTAGGCATCTTCTTGCAAGAAATATGAAAAAAAAAAACACCTTGACAGTAGAGAATTAGACATAAACAGTAAATTACATATATTTAATTTTAACAACAAACCAAAATCATTAAAAGAGAAGATATATATATATATATAGCTATAATACAATAGATAAAGTTAAAGGTCGCCCTTGATCAAAAGCGAGTAGTATCTCACTCAGGTTCGATATCCATCTCCATTTACAGCCAAAGAACCAGCTATGTCTGCGTCTGCAGATGTTTCTGTGCTCATGTGGCAGGCATGACTAAACACCAGAGTGCACGAAACGCTGTTTACCTTTCCTGGTACCTATTCATCTACAGTATTGTACAGTACTTGCAATTTCTTGTTTTTGAACTGCTCGGTTGGTACTACCCGGGACGGATGTGACGTGCATTCAATCCATCATGCAGCGCTCGGGTCTCAAAATACTGACCTGCGACTTAACCGCGGCACTAAGTCACTGCAGCTATAGCTAAGGCTAAATTAGCTGTAGTTCGAATCTGTACATGAGTCGAGAAGCAACAGTTAAAAGACAGAATACAAAATGACAGAGTGGTTTGGAATAGGAAAAGGAGTAAGACAAGACTGCATTTTGTCACCCTGCTTATTCAACTTATACACAGAGCACATTATGCACAGTGCAGGGATGGGGGAATCACAATTTGGAATCAAAAATGCTGGGAAAAACATCAACAATTTGAGATATGCAGATGATACCACCCTCAAGGCAGAAAGTGAGGAGGACCTAAAGAAGCTCCTGATTAGGTTGAAAGAAGAAAGTGAAAAAGCTGGCTTGAGACTCAATATCAAGAAAACCAAGATCATGGCAACAGGCCCTATCAGTTCCTGGAAAATAGATGGGGAAGAAGTAGAAGCAGTGACAGATTTTACTTTTCTAGGATCAAAGCTCACTGCAGATGGGGATTGCAGCCATGAAATAAAAAGGCGACTGATTCTTGGGAGGCAAGTGATGAGAAACCTGGGGAGCATAGTGAAAAGTAGAGACAGCACCTTGCAAATCAAAATCTGCGTAGTCAGACCAATGGTATTTCTGGTCGTAATGTATGGATGTGAGAGGCGGACCATTAGGAAAGCTGAGTGAAGAAGAATAGACACTTATGAAATGTGGTGTTGGAGGAGAGTTTTGAGAGTACCCTGGACAGTGAAAAGAACAAATAGGTTGATCCTAGAAGAAATCTATCCTAGAAGAAACCGCCCTGAGTCGGTTGTACCGAGCAGAGCGGTATATAAATCAAATAAATAATAATAATAATAAATCAACCCTGACTGCTCCTTAGAAGGTCAAAAAGTAAAGATGAAGCTAAAGTACTTTGGACATTAAATGAGAAGAGAAGATTCACTTGAGAAAGCCTTGATGCTGGGAAAGGTGGAGGGCAAAAAAGGGGGCAGCCAAAAATGAGATGGCTGAATGGTATTGTACATGCAATGGGCACAGAGCTGGGCGGGCTGAGGAGGATGATGGAAGACAGAGGTGCTTGGCAGGCAATGGTCCATGGGGTTGCAAAGGGTTGGAATTGACTGTGCGACTCAACAACAACAACTCTCTCACTCTATCTCTCTGGTGGTCTTAACCACTAAGCTACCACCATAAACCACATGCAGTACTACTAAATCATTACAATCTCCATACTCCAGAAAATACAATGAAAGACCAACACGATGATAGGATAAATACATCTACATAAAATTATTGACTTGTTTTACATAATATATCTAGCTTAATATGTGTATGTGTGCTTATGTTTGTGAGAGAGAAAGATAAAGTACAGTATGAGCAAAACAAAACAAAAACAGGATGGAAGATTTCCAGTTGCCTCAAGGACTAAAGTGTATATAATAATCTTACAGTATGTCACTACAAACTCTTAATAATGACAAGCCTTAGAAATACTTAATTCAGGAATAAGAAAAATAAGTCAGAGCATTTCTTGGAGAAGAAATAGAAACCAATTTATTGGTATCTTGCATGCAAAATAGTGCCTTCTCTGTGAGGAGGGACCCTTACTCTATGTCTCCTCCCATTATTATATTCCCAAAAATATGATAAAGTTTGCACACACTAAAATATATGAACTTCTTAAGAAAAGTACTAGAATATTAAACTTCTGCAAACTAATAACTAAAAGCGCATGTACAATCTTCAAACAGATAAATACATGGACCAATCATATGAAGCAATGTGTTTAAGCCTGTTTATATAGTTTTAGCTTATTTATTACATGTCAGACCTGGCCTCAGCTCTTCCAAAGAGGCTAACTTGTGATCAAGTGGCCAGGTCTCTGTCTTCCTCTGCGGTTAGAACATCTGTTAGAATCCAGAAAAGAAAGAGTGTGGGTCTTCAGTTAGTTTACTTTGAAAAACAGCTTTTGTAACTTAAAAATGAATTTCTTCATTTCAAAATGGCTCTGGTTCTGCTAACAGTCACAGTGTTGTTTTTCAGATTTGCATGTTGAAAATTAACTTACTTTTGTTGAAGACAGATGATCAAAAGACAAATGGTGGTCATTATTTGCATGCTGATTGTCTAAACATAATACCTGTGGATAATGCCTCTAGACTAGAGCAACAGTATTTTATCACTGTCTGTTTGCAGAGTTAACACATCCTTTCATCTGTGTCAAAGGCTCAGTGTTTTTGGGCCGCACTTGATATGGGACCAGAGTTTTGAGATTTAATAGCATGAACCACCTAATTGAATATCTTTTTCTCTAAATGTGGGATTCCAAATGCTGCCCCAATTTGGCCCAAGATTACTGTTACACACGCACGGATACATACACACAAATATGTTCACATATATATCTATAGTACCCCCACCCACAATACTACAGCTGAAGAAATAGACCACAGTCCCCCCCAAAAAGCTCATACCGTACTGTAGACAATTTGTTAGTTGTTAACATGCCACAGAATTTATGTTTTGTTTTATTTCAACAATATATACACTGAGGCAGCTGCCCCCTGATCAATACACCTTACTAGCCTAAAGATGGCAGCATGTTAACATGATACTGCTATTAAAATAGAATTTGCCCTAATATTTCCTAATACATTTACTTACCTCTAGGTGGAGAGATACTACTTCTCCGCTCTTAAAACAATAACCTTACAGTATTAATATGGTGAGTTTTGCAGATTACATAAAACAGCGCCTTGCCATACCGTCCAACATTAATAGATTTAACCATGACAATTGGGGTACACAGAAAGCGCTTCCTCAAAGATTATGGTATTTTTGAACCACACTCAGATATACCCTGGGCAACCAATTTTTTTGCCAGCCCATCTTTCTCACATTAGGTCAGGCAAAAGAGCTATGGGATGAATTCACCAAAGGGTGGGTTCTTTTTGGCAGTTTAAAGTCTGGCCTAGATGTGGAAGAAGAAGAACGATGACAATCTAATTAAGTTATAATTTCCTTTTTGCTTTCTGGAAGGAAATGGTTAAAAGTTGCAAGCCAACCTGTATCCTTTATCTCCCACCTGCATCTCTAGAATTAAAACATAGCTACAAGAGTGCTGTCCAATCTACTTTATATTTACTTAGAAGTAGATTCCATAGATTTTCTTCTAGGTAAAGCTAAGCAAAGTGTAAGCCACCTCTGAACACAGTGGAACTTGCTTCTAATTAAATCAGCATAATCAGTACGAGCAATTAATCAAAGTCTGTAACTTTAATCCACCGTGTCCTGGCCACATTGTCTCTGTCTATTCTGATAGACTGTCACAGAATCAACCTGGAAGGAAGGATCTGAGGGTAATTAAGGAAACTACAAGAGGCGAATGGAACCTTCCTTCCCTTTGAACTTTTTATTCATCTCCTACTGCTTCCTATGAGCTACCAAAGCTTCACTAGAGTTATTTCTGAACTCATTTGGAGAAAACTTATGGCACTATTTCTAAAGCCTTTTAGAACTTCCACTTATTCCATTTAACCTCATACTGTATATTATTGGCTACAAATTTGCTGGCTCTTTCTTTCCCATTGCCATTGCCTTAATACAGGCATGGGGTCCTGGTGGTACAGAGACCCCAGCTCATTGGTTGATCTGAGCCCCTTAATCTTTTAATTCTGTCATTTTTAGGTGCTAGATTTTAAATGTTGTTTTATAATTCGTTGATTTTTAAAAAATTTAAAATATTTTTAAACGTTTTTATAATTTTAAATCTGAGGTTTTAGAAATGTTTTTGATTGTTATGTGGGTATGTTTTATGTGATGTAAACCACCCTGGGTCACCTCAGTGAGGAGGACGGTATATAAATGCAAATAAATAAATAAATAAATACACAGCAGATATCTCAATTTTAAATTTTGTTACAAATCTTTAAATTGAACAAGCTTCAAGGAGATATAAGCCTGCTTGGCCAATCAAAAGTATACACACAGCCTATAAACAGCTTGTAAAAGTTACATTCTGGACTACAATTCCCAGGACCCTCCAGCCAGCCTTGATCACTGGGAAGCTCTGGGAGTTAGGCTTGAACATTCCATTTTTAAGCAAGCATTTAGCATTTAAATTTGGATATTTTATGGATGGTGTGTGGCGGCTATTTTAGTATTTATACAAATTTTAATAATATTTATTAGAAATTATTTTTGTTTGTTTAATTATTTTTAACACTGCATTTATTATACTTTGCAAGTGTTTACATGTAAACTGCCTTGGGTCCCTGATGTAAGCAGGTGGTATACAAACACACATATTCATAACATCAATATCCTGGGACTGTGTAGCTTGGTCATGGCTGCAAAAGCTGGTTTTAATTCAGGGTACAGCAGGAAAGCAGATATAGAGCTGTAATTGTTAATATAATTTGTAGCTTGCCTCCATTAGTACAAGGAACAGAATCATCAGGAAACTATAAATGGGGAACCCAACCATCCACACGGCATACACCAGCTTTGGCATTGAGTATCTCTGCAGCATAGTATGCTGCTCTAGTATGGAGCACAACCGCACTCACAAAACAACTTGACATGGCTGTTCATGAAGCCATGCGTATAGTGACAGGATGCCTCAAACCTACACCAGTTGAGAAAATATACCCTCTTGTTGGCATCACTCCAGCTAAGATAAGGAGAGAAGAAGTAGTAGACACTGAGAGAACTTAGCAAGAGAAGGTCCCTCAATCTCCTCTGAGTAGATATGAGCCTCAACTCCACCAGCTAGGATCCAGGAAGAGCTTTATAGCAAGAACAAAAATGAGTGAAGCCACCCAAGAGAAAAATCAAATTAGAAGACGGAGGAAGGAGCTCTCTGGAAAAGAAACAACATTAAATGAAGATATAATTGAGAAACTCAATCTCTCCTAAGTCATTTGGGAGACTATGAATAGGCCTCAGGTCAGAGTCGCTAACTGTAAGACCAACATGAACAAGTGAGCACTGCTGGCGGAAAACAACATGCTGTGTGAATGTGAAGAGATACTGATCCAGCTCATTTACAGTTTTGCCAATTACTGCCAGAAACATGCACCAATGAGGACTTAAGTTTGGCCAACGACAAAGCCAAGAAAGTGGATTCATTTTGGCAGTCCTGAGTTTGATTAGGACACACAAGAAGAAGAAGCTTACCTCAGTAACAAAACCCATGTGTAGAAATACAAGGTTCCAGATTCATTGGTGGTGTATCTAGTCATAAGGATTGAAATGATGGTGCATAGAAATTTAGATGTAAGGGCCATGGTTTTAATCAGGAGTGGTTTTAATCAGTGCTGTTAGACTGCAGTTTTAATCAGTGCTGTTAGACTGCAGTGCTGTTAGACAGCAGTCCATGGTTTTAATCAGTGCTGTTAGACTGCAGTTCCCATCTGCCTTAGCCAGCATAGTGAATGGTAATGAGTCATAGGATAGTCAATGCCATCAGGAAGGGGGCATCCATTCTTCATCCCTGATTTTTATCATTTCATAAATCAATGATGCATTTGAACACAACACAGAGAAAACTGGCAAGGTAATCAGTGTACCTGCTCAGTCCATTTAGCAAGGGCTCCTTCAAACTTACTCCTGGTGCTTCCTTCTCAAGGCTCTTCTAATCACCAAGCCAGATGTGGACTAAACAAAATTTGGTCCATGGGGATGAGCAGTATCCTAAAGCATCCCGGAGCCCCTATGTGGCACCCCTTAAAGACCCTGAAAAGAAATAAATAATTATGATTTGGCTCAGAAAATCCCAATCTGCCTCCTGCAGGTGCTTCTACAAGTGGAGGCAATAACTGCATCCCTCCAATTATTTTATTAGTTGACCACTAGAGGGCCAACTAAATAAAGGGTCTGCAGTGGCTTAGTGCTTAAGACGCTGGACTTGGCGACTGGAAGGTTGGCAGGTCAGCAGTTCAAGACTTGAGTACTGCATGACAGAGTGAGCTTCTGTCTTTGTTCCAGCTCCTGCCAACCTAGCACTTTGAAAGCATGAAATTGCAAGTAGATAAATAGGTACCACTTTGGTGGGAAGATAAACAGCGTTCCATGCACTCCAGTGTCTAGTCATGCCTGCCACATGTCCATGGAAACGTCTAAATATGTAGACAGTGCTGGCTCTTTGGCTTTAAATGAAGAGGAGCACAGAACCCTATAGTCAGATACCACTGGTTTTCGAGCAAGGGTGACTTATACCTTTACCTAGAGGGCACAAAGGATTTGCGGAGTAATAGAGTGAGTGAGTAGTAGAGAGATTAAAGCTATATTTTTGTGGTGCAGGAATGGGATGGCGGTGCACCACCCCCTAGCTGCACCCCACGAAACAGAGGTAGTCTTCAAATGGAAGCTTGTCTTCAAGCAGTCTTTCAAGCAGAAAAATGCTCCATGTAAAGCAAGAAGCCTTAGGACCAAGAGCTCCGACAGGTTTCCATGCTATTTAATACTGGGTCATTTTAAAGCCGCTGGTTTTCTGGGTTTTCTGGCATGTAAGATAAAATTTAAAGCCAAGATATTCACTCTGAAAAATATGCTTTGCAAAGGGAAGAATGAAAATTATATATTTCAAGAAAACAAAGGGGGGAGAGGGACAAACACATTTACTGTTCCTATTTAGAGTAATACAAATAGCTGTATTCATCCATTATTCTTAGTAGTCCACTTCAGGTGATATGCTGGAAAATAGGTAGGGCTTGAAACATGGTGGTGATGTGGAACACCTCAAGGTCTGTAGGGCAGCCAGTGGGCAGGGAGCTATTTGAGGTCACCATGAATGTGCACATTCTTGCTTGTCACTACAATTCACACTTTACCATGTGAGCAGGAGTATTTGGGAAGTTGCAGTCTGAAAAAAATAACCATCCACATCTCTGGGTAAGGTAACCTACATTAATTTAGCTCACAACACCTTGTTGCCAGCAATCATCCTATCTCTCAGCCTGGTCTCTTGACCGCTACTTCTGTCTTCTGGAGAGAGTTTCTTTGTTTAACTCTAAACAGGATAGTTGTGAATCTTCCTCTATAACTTTGAAAAGCATAGCAAAAACAAAATGAAACAATGTGGTGGAAGCTCCCAGCAGTGTGTCTAGCTAGCAAGCTGTATTCCTCAGATCCAGAGACTGGCCCTGTTTTTCTTCAACATAAATTGCTTGGTTATTTTAGAGGGTTTTGTTCCTCCAAAATCTTGATCCTTGAAATTGAAAGCTGAAATTAAATAATTTTCTCTTACAGTGTTTCCCAACCTTTGGTTTTTGGACTTCAATTTCCCAGAAACCTAAGCCAATTTCCAAAAGCACTGATCAGCCAATATACATACTGACTTAGGCATCTGGGAATTGAAAGTCCCCCTGTGGGGCATGGGCCCCAGGTTGAGAACCACTGCTCTAGTATGAATCAAGGATGGCAGAAAAAAAGGGGGCTGTAAATGAAAAAGGACATTTAGATCTCTGTAAATGTCCAGGAATGAGAGATTACAACAGCACAGTAAAAAAATTTGCCTAGAAGGAACCTGGTTCAACAATCTATTAATTAACCTGCAGGATTACAGTGCACAGGCCCATAACAACTACCTGTTCATTAACTGGGCTTGTAAAGTAAGATGAGAGAGGAATAAGTTTGCTCAATGCCAGAGATCTACTGAGATTTGCCCTGGTAGATATTGCTGTGCTACTAAAGAGATTATTTTAGCCTCATAGGTAATCTTTTATTTACTGCATTGACTAATGACCAGCAGGCAAATTTGAGCATTACCATGAGCAAAGAGTGATGCATAATTACCCCCACAGCTGCCCTAAAAAGCATGAAAATGGCTCTAACGGGATTACTGAGTCATTCTTCTTGTTTTGAGGTTAATTTTGCTTATGTGGTATCTCAGCCTAGTCGGTTAGATATGAAGCCAAGATCCCACCCATCTATTGCCCATGCCTGCCTGTTTGAATACACAAGTACTTTGGCCATAAAATAATGATTTTTGTATAGACCTTTGCAGGATTGATGACTGCAGTTGCTCAAGTGGCTAAGACTGGAAGGCGGGAGGTCAGCAGTTCAATTCCTGAGTACTGCAGGACAGTACTTTGTCCCAGCTCCTGCCAATCTAGCAGATTGAAAACAAGAAATCGCAAATAAATAAATAGGGATCACTTTGGTTGGAAGGTAAACAGGGTTCTGTGTGCTCCGGTGTCTAGACATGCCTGCCACATGACCACGGAAACGTCTGCAGAAGCAGACAGTGCTGGCTCTTTGGCTTTGAAACAGAGATGAGCACTGAACCCTAGAGTTGGATACGACTGGGTTTCGAGCAAGGGAAATTTTGCGGGACTGAAGGGAGAGATTAACTTGTATCCAAAAGGATACAGACAAGTTATATTTGAGATCAGTGCTTCTTCATCTTTTTAGAATCATAGATGAGAGCTATGGACCCTGCTTGGAAAAATATACACACATATACACACACACAATTTTGCATAGTTTGTTCTTGTTCATACCAACAAAATACATAAACTATCTTTTAAAAAACTTTTATTTTTTTCCATGCTAAAATTATTAATCACAGCCTGAAAAACCTGAAATAAATCCAAGCTGCTTAATTAAAATAAATTAAAAATAGTAATTCCTCTCATGAGTATATTTTAAGATGTTTGACTTGAATAAGAACTTGAAATTGAGAAACGGCCTTTGATGCGGCAGCGTCTTTTCATTTCTGATGTTCAATTGATTCTGACTTTTCATTTTGATGCTAACAAGTTCTGAAAATCCTGACTTACAAAAGTATATATAGGTTCATAGGAGAGACATTTCGAGACCTACTGTGGATACCTGAGACCACAGATAACAACAAACCCTATATTTATATTACAGACAGTGGCCAGCTCTTGTTAAGTGCCATATAAATATGTATATACTGTATTATGTATTTCAGGGATTATTTATTGAATATTTTAGACCTGCGGATAAGTGAAACTGCAGATAGTGAATCCATGTATATGGGGTGTGAGGTGTGTGGCCTGTAATAGCAAAAAGAATGCAAGCTCCCATAGCTTACATTGCCAGAGAAGCATGGTCTTGTGTCTGTTGACTTTTAAAAATATATAAATGCAGCAGATGTAGGCAGGGCAGGTTTAACAAAATTGTTATAGTAAGCAAGTTCTCCAAAATCTTAGACTCCCGTTCTAGCCCACCAAATTAAAACTCTCCACAGATCGTGAGGTATAAGAATAATAGTTCTTTACTTAGAGTTCCTTTCTTGAACTAGAAGAATAAACAGTTGCATTTCTTGATAAACAGTTCTGTACAATCATTTAAACAAATACACTTTGCCTATAAGGCAAAAATTGAAAAGTGAGAGAGAGGAGAGAATATTAACATGACAACTGAAAAATATCTCAGAGACACTGAACACAGAACACTATCTGATAGAAAAATGATCCAGCTCAGATCCAGGAAGAGTTTTATGGCAAGAACAAACATTCTTGAGGATACACAAGAGTATAGCCAAATTAAAAGATGGAGGAAGGAGCTCACTGGATAAGGAACAACTTTAAAGGAGGATATAGCTGAGGAACTCAATCTCTCCTATGTCACTTGGAGGACCCTGAATAAGATGAGAGTTGGAGTCCCTAAATGCAAGACCAACATGCTCAAGTGCGGGCTGTTGGTGGACAACATGTGGTGTGAATGTGGAGAGATTCAGAAGAAAGAAGAATCTTATCAATCATATAGACATTCATTGGAGCACCAAGTATAAGCTGTTTCATGAATGTCCAAAGAATCTTCTTCACAATTGTATAATTCATTTTATGAATTGTGTTTGTCATATAATTTACAAAACTATCTGAGCAGAAACAGCAAGATCTTGGCTGGCATGTAACAGAAGACAGCCAAAAAGCAGAAGGAGAAAGACTACTATAGCTTGCCAAAGATTAAAAGGCATTGTGGATCTGAAAAGATGTTCCTTTCTCTTGCTCAAAAAGTCTTTAATCTTCTGTGTTAGGGAAGGCTTTTTTAACAGACCAGTTTTCTGCAGGTATTTAGGTCAGCTGCTCAGTGGAGAAAGTGAATGAATGACTCATATGGTGAGTAGAAAAGTGTTTGAAAGGAAGGGGTGGCATGGAGATCCGGGCGCACAAGTGTTACCAAATTAAATGGACTGTGGGCAGCTCAGAGGATAATCCAGTTTCATCTGTCATTTGTAAAAGTAAACACCTGTAAACCTAGAGTTGCCAACTTTTAAACTGACAAGCAAATTTGAGTGCGGAAGAATACTTGTCTCTGTAACATCACTCATCCCCGTGGTTCACAGAGGAGTTAAGGGAACTTAAACAGGCAAAGAGATGTTGGGAGCACCGCTGGGTGAAGACCCAGAGTGAGGATGATTGAACACTTGTTAGAGCCTCTATTAATGCTTATCTGGTGGCAATGGAGGTGGTGAAATGTCAATATCTAACCACTCTTATTGCCTCTGTGTCCATCGTCCCTGTTCCGGGTGACCAGGTGCCTCCCTGGAAGGTGGGGTCTGGCCCTGGTTGGCAGGGGTTGTCTGAGGCTTTTGCAGATTATCTGATGGAGAAAATAGTTTGCATTTGCTCGAAGTTTAATCCCAGCATGGAAAATGTAGAGCTGGGGTTGACTAGAGAGCAGTCAAGCCATCTAATCTGGGATCGGTTAGATCCAGTTGTTCCTGAGGGAGTGGACAGGCTCCTGGGATCTGTTTGTGCCACTGCCTGTGCATTAGATCCATGCCCCACCTGGCTAGTAAAAACAACTACAATGGTTAGGGTTGGAGCAATTATAGATTCATCGTTGCAGGAGTTTTTTTTTTCCAGAAACCTTAAAACATGCCTTGGTTCTCCCCCTCCTAAAAAAATCTTCGCTTGGCCCTACGGTGCTGGCCAATTATTTGCCTGCTTCCAACCTGCCCTTTCTGGGTAAGGTTTTGGAGAAGGCAGTGGCATGACAGTTACAGGAGATCTTGGATGAGGCGGATTATCTGGACCCTTTTTAGTCAGGATTCAAGCCTCGGTACAGTACTGAGACTGCATTGGTTGTGCTGGTGGATGATCTATGGTGAGAGTGGGACAGTGGTCATCCATCTGTCCTGGCTCTTCTTGACCTCTCAGCGGCTTTCAATACCGTCAACCATGGTATCCTTCTGGAAAAGCTCTGAGGATTGGGGATCCAGGACACTGTTTTGTCCTGGTTCTCCTCATTTCTGAAGGGCCGGATCCAGTAAGTGTGGTTGGAAAGCGAGAGGTCCAGTCCTAGGCCCCCCCAATATTAGGTCCTGAGGGCTCAGTTCTCTCTCCTCTCTTATTTAACATCTACATGAAACCGCTGGGTGAGATCATCTGTTCCCATGGGGTGAGGTATCATCAATACGCAGATGATACCCAGTCATATATCTCGGCCCGTGGAGACTAAAGCGATGCAGTGGAAGTCCTATCCAGGTGCCTGGAGGCTGTCAGGGTCTGGATAGGGGACAACAGGCTACAACTGAATCATGGCAATACTGAGTGGCTGTGGTTCAGGGGTCCTGCATTATCTCAGGAGCTACCATCTTTGGTTCTGGATGGGGCTTCTTTGCCCCAAACAGACCTGGTGCATAACCTGTGGGTCCTCCTGGACTCATGACTCCTGCTCAAAGAGCAGGTGGCAGTAGTGGCCAGGAGGGTTTTTGCTCAACTTCGTGTCACTCACCAGTTATGCCCACTCCTAGATCAGGACTCCTTGCTCATGATCACACACATTCTGGTCACCTCCAGACTTGACTGTTGTAATGTGCTCTACATGGGGCTGCCCTTGATGACCATTTGGAGGCTGCAACTGGTCCAGAATGCGGTGGTGATGGGATGCAGGCGTTATGGACGTGCCTCACCGCTGCTTTGGGAGCTGCACTGGTTGCCAGTGTGCCTCTGGGTGCAATTCAAGGTGCTGGTAATTACCTTTAAAGGCCTGCATGGTAGTGGGCCAGGATACCTTAGAGACCACATCACCCCAAGAACATCTGTCCATCCCACCAGAGCAGATTGGAGAGGTGCCCTTGTGGTTCCATCGGCTAGAGAGGTGCATCTCTCTAGCACCAGGAGGAGGGCCTTCTCTGTGTCCGCTCCAGCCCTTTGGAACCTCCTGCCAATGGAGTTACATCTCCAGACAGAGTTGCTCCCCTTTAGGAAGGGTGTAAAGACATGGCTGGCGGGGCAGGTATGGGGCTCTGGTCACTCGATGACCCCAGTCTGTTGGCTGATCTGATTCCCCCCTTAATCTTAATCTTACAATTTTGATCTTTTAACTTGTTCAATTTTAAAACCCTTTTTAAATTCTTTTAACCTAAACTTTATGGGGTTTATGGCCACTGATGATTTTTTTTACTGTGGGATTATTCTTTTAGTGTGCTGTTATTCCTGTTAATCCACCCTGAGTTGCTCTGAGAATTGGGCAGTATATAAATATGAAAAATAAAATGAATAAATAAAAACACACAAAGCTTTAACCAGATTGCACCTAGAAATTATTGTATTATTTAGGGACAGGACTATGCTTGAACTCCCTCCCTGCTGGTCATTTGGCAACTCTGAAACTGAATGCAAGAAGCCAGTGAAAGGACCGAAAGGCCAACTGTGATCTTACATAAGGTTGCCATACGTCCTGGAAAACCAGGATTGTCCCGGATTCAAGGTCAGAAAATTGTCCCAGCCAGTTCAATAAAAATCATGTTGGTCCCGGAATTTTTAAAATTTACTGATTGTGTATTATAACACGCCATTAAAATAAATTTGATCTCTTGCCGTCAAACGAGCTATTTCCTGCCACACTGGAGTTTGAGTATATTTAGAGACAAATCTTAACATCCTTGCCTCACACCACTGCACACTGTGACCAGTGTGTTTCCTGGAACTGAGGACGTTAAGAGTTGACAGCAACACAACTTCTCAGAAGTCCAACAGATAATCTTATAGTAAGAATTAACTGTTGTAAATAAATTCCTTTATGTATTGATATAGTTAATGTGAAAGTGTTTTATAGCTCTCATTATATTATGTTTGTTTAAAAAAAGGCTATTTTGTAGATAATCCACCCACTTTTGTCAAGTATACTTCTGTCCCAGTTTTGTGAGAGAGAATTATGCCAACTCTAATCTTACAGGATTGTCTAAATCATAGAGAATGCTAATTGGATCAGCTATAGATGAGATGGACCAGGATATAAAGTTCATATTAAATTTTGTAAGAGTTGAAAAAGAAAGAACTTCCAGAGAGGTAGATATTTTTAAGAGCCAAATTATACGTTAGAGATAGACCATTATTATAACCTGAAATCCAGCCATATGATTCAGGCAGACTTTCATGCCTGAGCAATCCTAATTGCAAGTAAAGTCTGTGCTTGTCTGATAATGACCAGTCCAAAAAAAGAAAAGAAAAGAAAAGCTAGCTAATTTTTTAAATGTCTTCTGTGATAATCAGACACTTTCAGCACTTAAGGATAATTTCTTCTAATGTCAAGCTACTTGATGACTTGGCCCTTAGTCTGCTGAATCAAAATAACAGTCTTGTATTGCTTCAAAGGCAAACATATTTATCATGGTAAAAGATCAGGAACACAGAAGGAGTTATTGCAAAGAAAGATTGTGGACACGTTCCAATATTCACTGCACAACAATAGTAGTCTCCTGTTGATCCTTCTACTGTAGCACACCACTGGATTGCTTCAGACGCAAATGAAAAAGAAGATGGTTAAATTTTGGGGGACTAAAATACATCAGGAGTTGTACTCAATTGGCAGGTTCATAAACATAAGAGGGGAGGGGAAACTGCAAACAGAAAGCTAATAATAATGAAATGTAAAAATATCCAGTGAATTCTGGTACTTTTTAGGCAGGAGATGATGTAAATTTGACTCTCTTTAGGAGCCTTTATGCCACAGTGGTTAAAAGTTAAGTCCTGTAAATTCAGTCCTGATGGGGATCAAGGTTGCCTAACATCCTTCTGTGGTTTGCAAAAAGAGACCCCAGCATATGGGGGGGGGGGGGAGAAAAATACTAATTACCTTGTGAATCACTCAGACAATGAACTAAGCACTATAATTACCATTGGGATTTTTACATTCAGAAGCCTCAGTGGTACATCTCATAGATCATGGGGCTTCCAAATCTGCTCTGGTGAGTTGGAAAAGTGAAAAGGAAGTGGTAGAAGAGGTTGCAGTAGGACAAAGAATTGGTGAATATCCTTTCTCTTGCCTTTCTGCTAGATGCAGCACTTTGAACATATCTCCCCTGGAAGCATTGCTGCATATAGAAAAGAAGTTGATCCAATCCAATGGGAATACATATGGTACAGTGTAGTCCTACACGTTTGCTCAGAAGCAACAATTCTACAACTTTACTCACTGTAATCCTTTGGATCTTTATGGTGAAAATATGTGTTCATTTTATACAGAAATCTGTTTGGAGACTGTTCTTTGTTGATAAAGGCAAACTGTGAACCTTCCACGGATCACGGATCACGGATCACAGGCTGCATTTTTAAGGGGGGTTGAGGTTTTTTATATACATATTCTCAAAATAGACACCAAAAGTTCATTCCTCTTTATGCCTCTCTTGTTTTCAGTAAATCAAAGTGGTAGTTAGAGTAAAATTTAACACTTGATGAACCCTATCAAAAGCAGTGTACAGGTATCTGTAACTTCTTCCTCAGTAAATTTTAACATGTGTAACCATGTGAACTACCTGGTTTTTAACACTAAGCCTCCTTCCTCTTCAGTTTTTTGGGATTTTTTTGTTGTTGTTGCTTGTGCTTTTTTAAAAAATTATCGTGCATCATTCTCAGAAAAGCCATTTTTTATCTGGAAAGTGTGCACAGTGAATGTTGTGCCTTCTTGGCTGGCCTAAGAAACAACAACCACAAATTACCATTTTTGAATTTATATTGTGTCCAATGCAGCTACTGTTGCATATTCTTCAGTAAGTGAGTATATGGTTGCAGCCTAACTATCAGACTGCAAAAAAGCTAGATTAGATATACCACTGACTTGCATTTCCTGTCTTTTGTTTCTATTGTATGCCCAAGGTGCACATTATGTAATTAAACCAGGGGTTCTCAACGCATGGTCCGTGGACTGGATCTGGCCCACAGTGCCAAATAATCTGGTCCCTGCCCTCGCTCCAGCCACAACTGCTGCTGCAGCAGAATCAGCCATGGACTCATTTACGGTGTTTACGACAGCCTCAGACTTATTTATGACTGTTGTAAATGTGTTTATGACAGCAGTGGACTCATTTACGGCTGTTGTAAATGAATTTACAACAGCCGTAAATGAATCTCTTGCAGATTCCTGTGGTGGCAGCGGCAGCGGCTGGACCATCAATCTGGTCTGCCAACTGTTTGAGGGAGCATGACCCAACCCCCCGACTTGAAAAGGTTGAGAACCCCTGAGCTAAGCCTTTTTTTGATAAATCATTTTCTCTCTATAGATATGGGTCAATTTGTATATTGAGATATATCTGAAGAATTTACATTTTCAAGCAATTTTTTACACATCAGTTTATTTAATCTCTGCTCTGATTCATACCTTTTGATATTCCCAAAGAAAGCTTCTTTTTCTCTGGCTAGACTTTAGATATGGAACTGATATTATATTTAGAAAGGGAAACCCTGCTTTCTAAAACTAAATGAAAAAAACAATAGATCAAAGTGCTTGGAATATGTGAGGGAGGAGATTTAAACACATGAGTCCAGATATGATTAGAGATAACAATCTAAGGAAAAGAGTGACACCAATTTAAGGACTAAGGGATGGGAAAATGGACAGTTATGGATACCTCAGAGAGGTGCAAGAGTCTTTACTCTGCACAGCAATGTAATAATGTGTTTAGTTGCATATTTAATGCATCTTTCAAAAAGAGGCAACCTTTGGAAGCCAGGTATGTGTTCAATATGCCAACATGCACTTTTCTATTAACATAACCAGTTTGGAAAATCTAAAATTAGTCGCGATACCAACATGAGGATGAATGCACACCAAAAGCAGCCCTGATAATGAAAAGGCAAGGAAAACAAACAAGCTTTCAAAGCCCTCTTAGAAGCCACAGCAAATGGAGCTGACTGAATATCTCAGGAAGGAACATGCTAGGTTCTACCAATGAGAAAGTCCTGTCTCTAGTTCCTACCAACATTATTGCTCTTAAAAGAAGAGCAGTGTGTAGATGCTCCAGTGAAAATCTTGATTATGGACCTGCCTTGAATTGGTTATTAGGATAACTGTGCATCAAGATCCAATGGGTTCAAGAAATTCTGGACAAGCACACCTCATCCTTCTGCCTCTTTTCTCTCTGTTATTCTCCCAATGGACCTCTGAGAAAGAAAGAATGAGTCAAGGCCACCCAATGCGTATCACAGCTGTGTGGTGTTCATGACCCAGAGTGTGTCTATTAATCTACAGAGGGTGGCAAAATGTATACACATTTTAAGAGATGTAACCTATGTCTTACTTTTTGGAGTTGAATCAAAGTACGGTAGCAACATGTAGTATAATGTTCACTCAAAAAAATGGTAGTGTCACCATATGACAGGCAGGGCAGTCAAAGAAAATGGTGGAAGTGCAGTTGTCATTCAAGGAGCTCAAGACAATTTTGAAGTGGTATTTGAGGTTCAAGAATGTTGTGGAAGTACAATGACAACAGAGATATAAGTATGCAACAGAACCTCCAACATACCTAACAATTGCATGCTTTCGTGATAAGTTTGAGATGCATGGTACTGCATGTTGTGTGCACAAGGGAATATCTGGGAGACCTTGCACAGAAAGAAGTCCTGTTTCTTCTGCTAGGGAGTTGGAGCAATTTATACACTTGCCACAGAAGTCTAGAGGCAGGAGTTACCCAAACAAGCATATGACACATTCTTCAAACCAAACCAAACCAAATCAAATTTTTATTATGGTCCAAGACCAGCACAGAACAGCAAAGGAAACAGAAGTTAAAATAGGGGTACTTAAAATATAGAAAGTTAAAATGAGGGTGCTTATTAAAAAGGAACATTTCTGCTCAGAGTTAAGAAGTAGTAAAATTAGTACATAGATCAATAGTGCTACAGCTATTACTAAACCTATGCTATGCTATGGCACTAGCAGTTTATTTGTCTGAAGGTCCTGCCAGGATTGTCCTTCTGATCTTACATGCTGTGGCATAGATCCTGGCAGTGTTGTGGGTGAAGGTGGGTCTTTCTTCAGATAGCAGCCAGTGGATGTGTGCTGTTTGTCCACCCAGGATATATGCAGAACAGCAGATATATGAATTTGTTATGGAATTCTCTATAAAAAGGGAAGTTGCAGAGAACGTGTTCTGTGGTTTCCATTTCTCTAGTGTCACGGGGCATAGTCTGTCATTGGTGTTCTTTGAAACTTTCCCTCGAGAACTGCAGAAGGGAAGGCCTGGCAGCAGGCTAGTGTAAATGGCCTCTGATGACTTCGTGTCTCAAGTTGGAGCAGGTACGGGGCTGGGGCAACAATGTGTCTCCAAGTCTTTGGAGCCAGGAAGGTAGGGGCACAGGCTAGGTTTTCTTGCCTTTCCATGTCTAGTGTTCTCTGTTTAATGGCCTGTTTTGCCTGGTTGTGACTCATGGCCTGTATGAGAGGTTGGGAGAGGCCAAGATGCTGCAGTCTGGATTGGATTGTTCTTTTCCATGCTAATTGGAAGCTGTCCTAGATATTTAGAGGTGCCAGGCCATTGGGATTAAACAGAATTTTGAGCCAAAGGCTATTGTTGTTGTTTTCATATTAGAGATTACTCTGAGTTGAAAGGATCTTTGCAGGGGATGCCCAAATGAGGTTCCTTTCATGTCCACTGTAGTGCAGTTCTCAGGGAATCGAACCCTGTTCTTTTGGTCTCTAAGTACAGTGCATTAACTTACTGAGCCACCAGGTAGCTGGCAAGCGAAAGGTTGAGAGTAGCTCTCCAAAATCTCTCCTCAACCTTTATCATGCCTATCTCCAGTCAAAGGGTGGTGTTGGATACACAGTGAGGGGTCTGGAGTACTGCACATAATAATTTATATTGTACTCTTTCCATAAGAGCCAGGTTCTTGTATTGGCCTCCTTTTGTCCTCAGGAATTTTAGTATGGCGAAGGTGGATCTCTGGGTTGTAAGAATGGGGTGTGTGGTATTCCTTGGAGGACTACTCCCAAGTATTTAAAACAGGTAACCTGTTCTATCTTGTGACCATTTATTCACCAGGTATGTTTCTTAGGCCTTTTAGCAAAGTTTATCACTTTGGTTTTCTGATAGCTGATCTCTAATTGGTTGCTGTTACAGTAGTGAGCCAGAGATCTTCTGAGGCCTATTGAGGTCCTAGACAGAATGACAGCATCATCAGCATATAGGAATACTGCATCTGTATGGGTTTGTCAGCAAGCTTGGGGGGATGGAAGGCAGGGCTTCTTAAATGGTCAACTATGTCCTTGATGAAGAAGTCGAATAGAAGTGGGGCCAGTACAATCCTTGCTTGACATTATTAAAACAAAAAAATGCTGTATGCACAGAGATACAAGTAGACACTTTGGCCAACATTACTCAAGCAGTTGCTCGCCATAATCAGAGGTGTCTGGAGAATGGTGGCAACCACTTTGAGCACCTCTTGTAATTGCAGAAGTCTAACATGACTTGAATCCATCTATTGTTATGGTATATATTGAATATTAGAATTTTAATAGTGTTTTCCTTGCTTAAATGTATATACCGTATATGCTGGTGTATAAGATGACTTTTTACCTCTGAAAAACATGCCTCCAAGGGGGGGGGGGCATCTTATACACCGGGTGCACTTCAGTTGAATAAAATACAGTAATACCTCGGATAACATTTACCTCAGATAACGCTTAAATCGCATAACGTTAAGCAATATGGGGAGGAGAATTGCATTGAATAACGTTAAGGTCCTATGGGATGGATCGGATAACAACTTTTAATATCAGATGACGAACAGGAGTTTGAAGGCTTTTAAAGGGAAACTGTCACGCCAGCAAACTTGCTAGGGACTTGCCTGGCACTTGCTCTCTCCCTCTATTTGTTACCTTCCTTCTATCATTGACAGTTCCAGTTTCGTTAACAGATTAGAAAACAAACAGCATGGCAGCTCCCATAGGTTTATTGTTTCATTCAGCTTTAGTGAATTGTCTTTGGTGAATTACGTTTAATACATTTGCACTGTTTTATGTTTACTGTACATGTTTGATAACATACAGCCTTGTGACAGTTTTTCTGCATGTCATAAGCATTTGAATATAAATTAACATGTTCAAATCAAATCTGATATTCTTTTACATTTTATTTGGTGTGTGGAAGGTGTGCGGAAGAGGGGATAGTCTTATACAGCGAGTATGTAACAAACTCTATATTTTGAGTGGAAATGTTGAGGGGTCGTCTTATACACCCAGTCGTCTTGTATGCCGGCATATACGGTATATATATTTGGCACCCTCTGTCTATACTTGACAACTCAGCATGTTTACTTTGTACTTCATTAGCATCTGGACAATGTCTTTCTTCCTCAATCCTGTTTTTGCAATATTCAAAAGGCAATATTCTAGAAGTAGTCATTGTAAATTGGTTATCTGTTCACTGCAATCCCATGTTTATTTTTATTTCTGTTGAGAAACAAAGGTGTTAGTTTGTAAGTTTATGTACTGCAAAATGAACCTCTAGAAACTGCTCCATATAGCTTGAGGGTCATTCACATCCACAAAATCTTTCCATGATGAAACTAATGAAAGTATACATCCAATTTAAAAATCATTTGAATGATAAAATAAAGCTTAAGAATATAATATTGGTTATACTGTATTATATTGTTGGTTATTTGTATTTGTCTTCAATAGTCTGAAACTTTAGAACAGGGCCCCCCAAACTACTGTCCACAGGCCAGATTGCCACTGACACCGGAAGTGACCCGCTGCTGCCGGAAGTCACAAAATTGTGCTAAAATGTGCTGGAATGCTGCGAAAATAAAGCAAAAAATTCCAAAAATGTGGCAAAAATGTGCCGCCCTTGTTCCTGCTGCCATGGGAAGTGGTGGAGGTGGCAAAAATGCCCAAAAACACATGGTGAATTCACACACCGCTGCTGCCGCTGTGAAGAACCATGTGACCAGCCCATTTGGCTGTCTGAGGGAGTGTGGTCAGGCCTGAGTACCCCTGCTTTAGAACATCCTACTGCCCATGAATGTTTATTTACCTGGACTAATCACAGGGTCTAGAAAGTGAGATCCAGGTATTGCTGATGCAGCCGAACAATAATATTTTAAAAGAGACTTCTCCACCCCACCCTAAGGATTTATAATTTAATGAGAAGTCTGGCAGAACTCTGTGTCTACTAAACTGTAAAGAAAAGAATACTCTTTTCTATTTATAAGGGGGAAAGACCAACAGTTCTGTACATGTCTTAAGTTTCAGAATATGGTTGAGAAGCTTTGTCTGCAGCTTAAAGCGATCTTTACCATTTCTACAGGCTGCCAGATTATAATTACAAAACATGTACAGTTGGCTTTTAGTGGTTCAGCATTAAATTATCTTCTGGTGTAAAAAAAAATACCTTGTTCTTCCGTGGTCTGATATTGCAAATTTGGTCCTTGCATTTTTGTGTAAAGAGTAGAAATCTTAACTTGCTATGTTGATTGGCACAATGTGTTTTCCAGGGTTTTTGGCTCAACATGATGTTATTAAGGAATATGTAATATTAAAAGAACTGCAGGCTATACAGTGATTCTTCTTTTGAATGATTACACTGAAAGAAGTGAGTTTTTACAGTTCAGCTTGTATTATAGTACAGTCAAACCTTGCATAAAGAGTGCCTCGCTTAAAGAGTAACTCGCTTAAAGAGCAGAATTTTCTCTGAATGTTCGCTTCGCTTAACAAATAAAGCCAACCAAAAACTCGCTTAACAAATAAATCGGGGTTCGCAATCCCCCCCACAATTGGTCATTTACAATGATGTTTCGCTTAAAGAGCAAACTTGCTTAAAGAGCAATCCTGTGGGACGCATTATGCTCTTTAAGCGAGGTACAACTGTAATGAGATAAGCTGAAATTTCTTGTCACCAGCCATAGATTCTTCCAATCAGGCATAACAAACAGCTGTCTAAATTCAGATACTGTACAAAATTATTGGGTTTCCTTTTTTTCTTCTTCCATGTTTAGGCCATACACGAAACTGCCAAAATGGAGACACCTTCTGGTGAGTTCATTCTGCAGTTGCTTTGGCCTGTCCTAGTGTGAGAAAGATTAGCTAGCAACACAAGGTTGCCATCATTAGGGTACACTCAATTGTGGTTCAAAAATACCACAATCTTCAAGGAGGTTCTTTCTGTGTACCCCAGTTATTGGGCTGATTAGCTTTGAAAGCCCAGTGCCTTTTTAAAAAAATTACAGTGTGTATTGAGTTACCAGAGACACATCCATCAACTATGAAAATGATTTCCAGGGAAAATGTACACTCAGATATGAGTAGCAACCAACAAAGTTTGATGAATATGGCTATTATTTCCCTATAATCTTGAAATTAAGACATTTACAGGAGGGGGAATGTCCAACACCACTGAGGTACCCAACATTTATGGCTGTAATTGGAATTGGCACTGAAAAAGAACCATCTGTTTTAGTTATAGCTAAGGAAAAGGTAGTTCCTAGAGTGCACGTAAATACTTTTAACAAATGCAATCAGATTTTTCTTCCTGAAGACAGTGACAGCCAATATGTGAACGAGTCTTAGATTTCCTGGATCACAGAATCACAGAACTATAGAGTCGGAACTGGAAGGGATTCCAATGGCCTAACCCCATGCAGGACAAGGTCATATTCAGCTTTGACTATTGGGCTGTCCATGGCATCACAATAGACTTCCATATTCTTGTTGGTAGTTATCTCCATTTACTTCAACAGAAGGGGAAAATCTGCACTTAGAAGAACATACACTGTAGGAGATGTAAAAAAGAGTCTTGGATATACTTACATTTATGGTAGGAATGTTAGTCTATTAAGAAAATATGGAAGAAAGTTTTCAAAGAAATTAATCAAATTCTGTCCATAAAACCAGAGGTGTGTCCCAGAATAGCTTTATTAATGGACTTTCGAAATAGTACCTTAAAAAGAAATAAGAAAAAAATGATTACAATAATGGTAACAGCCATGAGACTACTTATTGTTAAAAGATGGAAAATAGACTGTGAATCCGAGCTGGATGAATGGTATAAGAATTATGTAATGTTGCGATAAATGATAGACTGACATGCGAATTAAAGTTAAAGAAGGGACTAACAAAAAGAAATGACCTTAAAGAGGTTTGGGGAGAATTTATTGAACATGTCTTAATTAAAGCAAAAGGAACAAAACTGGAACAGGAATGCACTTTAGAAAGTAGGGACAAATACGTATATAGAATATTGTTAATAATAATAAACTAATCATAAACTGAAGGTGTAATGTCCCATGGGTGGTGGGGTGCACACAGAGGATTATATAAAAAGTCTTGTAATATTACACATTGTTGGGATTATATAAAAAGTTTTGTAATATTACACATTGTTAATACACATTATTAAGGTTAATTAGAAATACATGGGATTGGATCTCAATTCTTGCTTTCAAATCAACTTTTCTTTCTTTCTGGAAAATCTGACCAAGTCTCATATATCTCTTCCTTGACATGACATTCTTATTTAGTTAGCCATATATTGGCCAAAATCTTGTTGCCATAAATTTATGCTAGTGGAAGCTGATGATGTTGTCAACTGCCACAAATCAAATTAAATCTTCCTATTTCTCCACTTTAAGACCTCAGGTTTCTTAGGGCTCCCTTCTGCCCTGAGGACGATTTTGTGAGTCCAGTGAAGTGGGGAGCCTTTAGCTGCCAATAATCACTGTCAGGATCGGGACTGCAATCAGGGATCTAACAGGGATTTTTGGTGTTAGAAGGCTTCCTCACCTTGTTCTGTGGCACCCAAAATATTTTCCAGAGCAAGAGTGAGCCTGGAGGAAGTGGTGGTTCAGAAACTAAAAAAGGAGGATTAGAACCTTTTAAATAATTGTAATTAAATTTTACTGGTATTCTGCTAGCATAAATTTGTGTAATAAGAACTTGCCCACTGATATAGTTGTTAGGTATGAAAAATGGCACGTTTGCAATTTATCCATATAGTATATGTGCAATGATTTGTACTGAATGCTAACATTCTTTTGTGATGGGGGAGGCTCTTCTTGAACCAAGCAGCAGGTAGGATACATCACCCTAGGAATGTGATAAGTGCTTGCAAAATTTCTGGTTCTTGGAGATTTTCAAAATCTTATCATGCTTGATGAGCAAACAAAGTGATCGTAGACTGGATGAAGGAACTGTTTGCAGTAGAATTTTAAGAACTAATAAGAAAACTTAAAAAGAAATAAGTTAACAAGGAATGGGTAAGAATTAATAAACACAAATGAAGCAAGTTGAGCATAGTTTGCATGGGAGAATAACCTAACTAGAGGAAAAGATTACTGGTTAGAAGCTAAAGTAGAACTTAATAAGAAAGAAACTCTGGAAATAGAGGGGGAAAACAAAATAATAATAAGCATCAAAACAGAAACTCAGAAGTTCTTACAGAAAGTTAGAGTTCTGGAAATTTATTATGTATGAACCGACTCTAGAACAGGGCCCCCAAACACCAGGCTGCAGACAGGTACCAGGCCATGGGCTGTGCTGAACCAAACCACAGGGGTGAGTGGCGCTGGGAGCCCTGATGTCAGCTTTCTGTGCTCAACGTGTTCCGCCGGGTCTGCCCATCAAACAAGTGAGAGCATGGGGTTCAGACACATCAGATAGGCAGGTGGCTGGGCCCCTCCTCCATGTTGCTTAACTATGACAGGGTTCTCCCCACCCCCCACCCCGAGGTGTGACTCACTGCCTGAGTCAAATGGTGTGGCTGGCAGGCGGCTGGGGCCCTCCTCCTTGTCTTTGATCTACAGCGGTCCATGGTGCAAAAAAAGCTGTGGACCCCTGCTCTAGAACACAGATGTATCTTGGTGTGCAAGGTACGTGATCCTGTTCATTTGGTGGAAGAATTAAAAGATGAAATAAAGGTGGTGTCTTTTATCAATAAAGGAGAAGAGCCAAATCTATGCCAAATGAGTTGACTGGATAATTCTATGAGCTAGGTAGATATCTGGCTGTGGAGTAGGCTCTAGTCAGTATACATTGTGAATATAAGACAGGTAAGAAAATAAGAATGGAGACAGAATAATACTCTGTTGTAAGATAAGCAAGTATAATATAACCCCTACTTATGGAAAAAGCCAGTTCCATAGGCGTTTGCTTAAATTGTTTTTTTATGTAACTCAAAGCAAACCCATAGGGAAAAATTTTTTTTTACATAACTCGAACCAAACCCATAGGAAAAATGAAATTTTTATGTAAATCGAAGCAAACCCATAGGGAAAAGAATCTTTATGTAACTGAAAGCAAACCCATAAGAAATCATGTAAATCGGGACATGGTTTCAGCACAAAATCATTATGTAAGTCGAATTTTATGTAAGTCGAAGCATTTGTAAGCCGGGGTTTTGCTGTATTTAATATAGAAAAAGAAAAAGCTAAATTCTTCTTCCAAATTAATCTTACACAAGGAATGTCAACAATAGTAATATAGGAGGAGGCATTCAAAGTTTGGATTGCAGGCTTTTGACAGCTAGAGACGATGGAATACGTATCAATTTTTTTTGAGAATTTATACAAAGCTGCAATACCAGAGATTATGAAATACCTAAGTGAGGTTCAAGTGCTCATATTGTCTGTTGAAGATACTGAAATGTTGTTGCTATCTACCATCAAATTGGCTTCAAATTATGGCAACCCTATGAACGAGTGACCTCCAAAATGGCATTATTAAGTCCTGCTCAGCTCCTGCTAACTCGTGGCTTTCTTTACTGAGTCAAACCATCTCATTCCATCTTCTTTTCAACTTTCCCTAGCATTATCATATTTTCTAACAAGTCTTGTTTTCTCATGATGTACCCAAAGTATAGCAGCCCCAGTTTCCTCATTTTTGCTTCTACTGAGGGTCCAGGCTTTATTTGACCAATTTTTTGCTGTTGGCTTTCTTTGCTTTCCAGCTTTTTCACCCGTCCATATGAATTGGGGATCCAATAGTGTCGATGGCCTTGGCCTCATCCTCCAGCAACACATCCTTGCAGCAACATATCCATCTAAAGTCTATCAGGGGAAAAAGAAACAGACATCTCAGAATTAAAACAAGTTCTTTCATATATGAAAAGCTGTAAGGCTCCAGGCCCTCTTCGCTTAAGAGCTGGATTTTTTCAGGGATTTATGAATTGGCACAAGTAATAACAAAATCAGCCGCTGGCCAATTTTTAGAAAACAAAATCCTGGAGTCTCAGACGGAAGCACCTATAGTACGCCTTTGGAAGTGGTACTTTGAAAGCATGCTTTTATAGCCAAGACCCATAAACTCAGGGATCAGGGAAACTCAGGGATCAAAAATCCGCTTAGTAGAATTCTGGGAGTTTCAACCCACAAACACACATCCACACACACCTACATTTCACTGACCAGGAGCAGAGTCTATCTCCTATTTCAGGCCTTAGCCTCCTTTATTAATGGAAGAAAGAGCAGCAGCAGCTACTCAATGTTCCCTAGGAGTTGTAGTTTTTAATCTTTGTCCAATCTTTAGCTATCAAGTTCCTTGTGGTAACAATGAAATCAAGTATTATTATTTGACACCAATGGGTCTAATAAGTATCAAATGATTAGACATTCATTTAGAATCACGTTTTTTAAACTGAATATATTAGACCCCTAATTATCAAATAATAATACTTATACTGTATAGTTGTTACTACAATGAACATGATGGCAAAAAGTTAGAAAATGATAAAGTTTACACTATGGAATTACAGTTAAACAGCTGTTGGTACACTATGCTGATGTACATATTGATGTTTGAAGTTGGAAAAGCTAGGAAGAGTCAATACAACTAATAAATCCTAAGAGTCATGGATCCTTTTTCTGGCATTGTGGAATCCACAGAGGCCAAATTAGATCATGTCGCCTGCTTTTATGGATTTACTATGAATGAGGATAGAAATATCATCTTTTCCTGGCAGTATTTTACTGGTGCCTCATTGTTTTACTTACAGAAGACTACATGAGAAATGTATTGGTTGAACATAGTGTGAATTATATGCATGTGCGATTTATAAATCTCATCATGCTGAGACTCTCAGCCATAGCTACCCCACTGCACCAGCAAGACTTCCAAGCTTCTGGCCAAAACAAGGACCTGTTTTTCCCCCTACCTACCTAAATACTTATTTACTCAAGCAGAAAGCTGCAAATTTTATGTGCAGCTTATTGTCCCCCCCCCCCCGTGAATTTACACAGGAAAAATGCCATTTTGCTTAGAACAGTAACAACCATGCACAGATTCATTTTTTTTGGGGGGGGGGGGCCCTAAATTAGCCTGTTGCCTCATGTGTGGTGAGTAACACCATTCTGTTGACAGTATTGAAATATGATTTAAATGCCATTTCCATCAGCTTCTGTATAGGCAGTAACATGTTTTGAACTGGCTATGACATCAAGGATTTTGGAGGAATCCTGCATTTAACATTTAGGAGAGCTGCTTTCCATTGAATAATAAACAACAACAAAATAAACAAAACAAAATGAAAAATACTGTAGCACTTTAAAGACTAACTGCTTTATTTTTATTATTAGCTTTCGTGGATCAAGTCCGAAGTCTGAAGAAGTGGACTTGATCCACAAAAGCTAACAATAAAAATAAAGCAGTTAGTCTTTAAAGTGCTACGGTGTTTTTTATTTTATTTTGTTTATTTTGTTTTGTTTTTTGATATGCTTTCCATTGAACTCCCCTTTGGCCGCGCATAGCTTTAATTTCAGTCTGTTTCTATATCATTCTATCCATCTCTATAATCTGTAAGAACAATTATGTTAAAACCATTCTGGATCATATAAGAAATAACCAACATAACTCAAACGATAGTCACAGCATTCCATGCAATAAGGAATTAATTATTTTATATTACAGGTTTTGATTTATAGGTAGTATTTAGCTTTACTTAATTATCTAGGTATTTGATAGTTGGGATGAGTCAGACGGATAAAGGATTAACATCCCCCCTCCCCCCCCCCCCGGTTCGTTCTCAATTTCAGTTTTAGAATGCTTTAATCATGAGCAACAAAAAGAGAACAAGTTTGGTCACATCGTATGATTTAGAGCAGTGGTTCCCAATTTGGGACCCATGCAACACAGGGGAACTTAAATTCCCAGAAGCCTAAGCCAGCACATTGGTTGATCAGTGCTTTGGGGAATTAATTTAAGCTTCTGGGAATTGAAGTCCAAAAACCAAAGGTTGGGAAATACTGATTTAGATTCTTCCAGTGCTATTTAATATCAGCCCTCATGAAGTGACAAGATGAAATGATCTAATATAGTTAAGCACATAGACTACTAACCTATAACCATTTTGTTGAAAGTTGAGATGAGCCATGATGTATGACAGATTAATTCATTTGTTGTCATTACATGTCAAGAAGTCACCTCTGGCTTCTGGCAAACCTATGAAAGAGAAATATCTCCCCCCCCTCCATATATGATAAAAGCCGCTGTTTCAGTATCTTTAATATCACTTTGCTTGCACGGGAAATTAGAGCAATGGTTCTATATTTACTGCACTTCTTGGCACAATACTCCTTTCTTGAGTATTGAAATATTGTCAGTCTACAGGTCATTACTTTACTTTCCATTTTTGTTGGCATATTCTTGTTAGAATTTTGGCAGATTCAGTCCCTGTGGCTTGAAATATTTCTATTTGTATCCCATTCACCTTGGTGATTTATTTCTTCCTACTGCTTTCAAAGCAGTTTTCACTTTGCTTTCTAGAAGTGCACATTGTTGTCATAGGATTCCTCTCCAAAGAATTCATTCATTAATTCATTTAATATACCATTCCACTTAGTGCAAACCTTTTCTCTGGGTGGTGAACACAAAACATATATAAATAAGTACCAATACCCACCTCTAAAATCAAGAGGATCAAGAGGATCAGACTAAAACACAGAAAAACAAAAAAGAATAGCAAAAATGAACAAAAACAATTTAAAATCATAAAAATTTGGGTGAAAGGATTAATTCCCCAAGAGTCAATGTAGTTGAAAGCTTTTTTGTATCATTCCATTTTAATAGCTTTCAGAAAAGACCAAGAGATGAATTCTGACACACCTCCAAATGAATGTCATTCTGTAAAAATGGGGCCACAACTGAGAGTAATGCTGCCCACACTTTGCTGTGTTCTCAGCTAAATTTATCTCATCAAAATTCAAGGAGACAAAAGACCCATAAACCTAATCCTATACCTATACCTAGGTGTTTGCCTACACCATCAAAAACCCACAGGATTTGCTCCACTTATAAAACAGAATTCAATTATTTAAATAAATTGCATGATGCAAATGCTGAATTGAACTCATCTGCTGCTTATTGCTCCCAATCAATCTTTTCTCCTCCCCCACTGCTGCCAGGCACCCTTTTTCATGCTGAAGCGAACCAATCATGCTTTTCCCTGTATGGTCAGTTCTGATTCCTTACTGTAAAGTTGCAGTGTTGGGGGGGGGGGGCTGCCTGTAGGTGGTGTTTCGGTGACATGGGCAGTGTGATGTCCAGGATTCGAAAAACAGCACCTGTATTCCTTCCCCTCCCCTGAGCGTCCTCCAATTCGCAAATGTTTTAAATTTGAGATTAGTGCTAGAGCAGTCTTTCACTTTATTGCTGGATCAGTAACTGTGCAGGTAAAGAAGGCATTGGAAAACATTTCTGCAGGGGTTTCCTCCACGTTACCAAGACAGAAAGTCAAAGCTCTCAGCCTGAGAGTAGAGAAAAGGAGGAGGGAATTCTTGTCATATGCTGTGTGTGAGAAAGTGCACATTTTAAAGTCCTGACTGTGTTCCTTCTGCTGCAGCCCAGAAGAGAAGAGGGGGAATTGGCAGAAACTCAGAAGAAGAGCTAGATTACTGCTAGATTAATGCTAGAGAGATCAAGAGCCCCTGTGGTGCAGTGGTTTAGTTATAGTATTAGGGCCATGATGGTGAACCTATGGTACGCATGCCCAAGGTGGTACACAGAGCCAATTCAATCAGCATGCACTAGCATCAGAGTAAGCCCTGCCCCCACACCACACCACCCCTGCGCTGCCAATGGCAGTGCAGCTTCAGCCACCTGGCTTCCTCTCCCAATGGGGAGGCCCGATAGGGGAGGCTGAAATCCCACCCAGCAAGTGTAGCGAAACATCCCCCTCCTGGCTTCTCCAATGGTGGTGGCGGTGGCATTACCTGGGGCCTACATGTTGGTGGCGGCTTTGTACAAAGACTGATGCAGTAGCAGCACCTTTGGAAAGGATGCCGCTACCGCCTTGGTCTGTGGACAAGGCCTGCTTCTCCAGGGGTGGTGGTAGGGTTACCTGGGGCATGGCATGTTGGTGCATAGGTTTTGACCAAAGATCGATGCAGTAGTGGCACCTTTGGAAAGGGCGCCACTATGGCCTCAGTCTGCAGACAAGGCCTGGCTTCTCTGGAAGTGGCAAGGGGGAGTTACCTGGAGCCTGTCACATTGGCGGCAGCTTTTTCCGAAGACCGATACAGTAGTGGCACCTTCGGAAAGGGTGTTGCTACTGCCTCAGTCTATGGACAAAGCCTGACTTATCCGGGGGTGGGGGTGGCGGGGGTTTACCTGGGGCGTGGTGTGTTGGCGTGCAGCTTTGTCCAGAGACTGATGCGGTAGCCGTGCCTTTGGAAATGGTGCCACTACAGCCTCGGTCTGTGGACAAGGCTTGGTAGTTTGGAGGAAACAGTGACATCACGTAGGTGCACATGCACTTACATGATGTCACTGGCATTTGTGATGGCTGCGCCCACTCCCCCTCCCTTTTGGGCACTCGGACCCTAAAAATATTCACCACCACTGTGTTAAGGCATGTTGTTATCTGGGCTGTCTTTTTGGAAGTTGAGAGAAACCATTACTAACAACTCTAACCTGAACCCAATACCCAAACCTAAACCTTTCCCCAAACCCAACCCTTCCTCAGAAACCATCCAATTCCCAAGTATGTAGGAAATCTGTTCCTGTTACTGCTTGTCCCATGTTTAGTGATGATCTTAGCTTGTCTCATCAATGTGGAATAGACAAGAAAGATAGAAAAATGTAATCCTAACCCTAACCCTAACCTTAACCTTCATCCTAACCCAGGTCTTCCTTAGTCATTCTGTAGGTCCACAAAAGAGTAAATTAGTGCTTGCATTCTGACATGCTATGAACTGTAAATATCAGATCAAGGCAGAAGAGGAAACAATTACTCCTAACTCAAACATGAACTCCAATCCTGGGATCAATGCTTCCATAGTAGTTCTTCAGCTTCCACAAATGAAGACAACGTGTACCTGATTTGGCTTGCTGGCTGTTAAGTGAGGTGAATTTAACATGTTGAATGCCAAAGGAAGATATAGGACTCAAATCTTGATTCTAAGTCCACAATTTCCTGAGTCACTCTCTAGTGTCCATACATGTAGTACCTACATTCCTGGTACACCTTGATGACTTAGGGTTGGCTCATGACCAGTCCATAAAGGTAACATGCACACGTGTTCCCTTGGAGGAAGAATAGAAGTCTTGTACAGGAGTGAGAGAGCTATTTTGTGCACAGGACAGTTTAGAGTGATACCTCGCTTAAAGAGCATAATGTGTTCCATGGGATTTATTTATTTATTTATTGAATTTATTACCCCGCCCCACTCGGGAGAACCCGACTCTGGGCGGCTTACATCGTCATAAAACAGAAGTAAAAGACAAAAACATATAAAATCATGAAATTTAAAAATTATCTAAAATCATTTAAAGTTAAAAAACAGTACAAACTACACGCCAGTATCCCCCTGGTTCAAATCCGAAGTGGCACTCCTTAAATGAGCCACTTGGTATGGGAACCCATGTTCCCTGGTCCCCAAATATGTCCTGCCAGCCAGGTTTTCAAGCCCTTCCGGAAGGGCAAGAGCTCCGTCTGCAGGCGCAGTTCGATGGGCAGGAGGTTCCAGAGGGTTGGGGCGGACACGGAGAAGGCCCTCCTCCTAGTGCTAGAGAGGTGTGCCTCTCTAGCTGATGGAACAATAAGGGAGCCTCTCCGATCCGCCCTGGTGGGCCGGACAGATGTTCTTGGGGTGACGCGGTCTCTTAGGTATCCTGGCCCACTACCATATAGGGCTTTAAAGGTAATAACCAGCACCTTGAATTGCACCCGGAGACATACTGGCAACCAGTGCAGCTCCCGGAGTAGCGGCGAAGCACGAGCATAACGCCCACACCCCGCCACTACCCGGGCCGCCGCATTTTGCACCAGCTGGAGTCTCCGGATGGTCATCAGGGGCAGCCCCATGTAGAGCGCATTACAGTAATCAAGTCTGGAGGTGACCAAGGCATGTGTGACCATGAGCAAGGAGTCCCGGTCCAGGAGGGGGCGTAACTGGCGTATTACACGAAGTTGTGCAAAAGCCCTCCTGGCCACGGCTGCCACCTGCTCTTCGAACAGTAGCCGTGAGTCCAGGAGGACCCCCAGGTTACGCACCGGGTCTGTCTGGGGCAGGGCTGCCCCATCCAGCACCAAAGATGGCAACTCCTGTGTTAACACAGGCCCCCGTACCCACAGCCACTCAGTCTTGCCAGGATTCAGCTGCTTTTTAAGTGAGTTACTCTTTAAGCGAAACACTTGGAAAAAGTGCCACTGTTGCCATTGTAAATGACCGATTGTGACTTCTGGCAGGGGGGATTGTGAACCCTAGTTTAGTTGTTAAGCGAGTTTTTGGTTGTTTTTAGTTGTTAAGCAATGGTGACCATTCAGAGAAAATGCTGCTCTTTAAGAGAGTTAGTCTCTAAGAGAGGCACTCTTTATAAGAGGTTTTACTGTATTTACTTTAAACAGCAGTTACCAACTTATACAACAGTGATTTGTATTTGTATTGAGCAGTACACAAGCAGGCTTAACAGGATTCTGGACCAAATATCTACAAGAAGAAGGACCTCTCTGCCCTCGCCTCCGGACTTCCCACCAGGCGGAGAGGCTACCACAGCTATGGGACGCCAGGGCCATTCCGTCGCTGGCTTCCTACCCAGTCCCAGGCTAGCTTAAAAGGACGCTGTGGCAGCGGATGCTAGGACCTCTCTGCCCTCACCTCCAGACTTTCCACCAGGCAGAGAGGCTACCATAGCTATGGGATGCCAGGGCCATTCCATCGCCGGCTCCCCACCCAGCCCCAGGCCGGCTTAAAAAGATGCTGGGTGAACTGGAGTCTTTCTTTTTCAGACTTCTCTTGCACTTTTCCCAGCTACCTTCTGTAGGACTTTGCTTATAAACATTGTGGGACTCAGTATATGTGATTTTTGTTTTTGCTGTTGTTTTTTGTTATACTTTCTTGTAACATTTTAGTGTGATATTAATACTTTCGGATTGTTACTGTGTTATTGATATTTATATCTATTTTCTGATACTGTGATGATTGTGATTATGATAATGTGGAATTTGTGATTGTAATGCTGTTACAGTACTTTTATAATATGTAAGCCGCCTAGAATCAGGTTTACCTGAGTAGGGCGGGGTATAAATTTGAAATAAATGAAATGAAATACCAAATGTTTGCATATTCATGCACAAAAATCTTGAAGTTCCAACACAAAATCAATGAGGTCATCAGTGTAATAAATTCAGGCAGCAATGGAGGAACTAGAAGAGATCATCAAGTAGAAGACTGTCCCACTGGAGAGCAAGACCAAAGAGAATCCACTATTCCTGATCACTATGTATGGGTGTAAAAGATGGACAGTAAAGAAATTTAACAAGGAAAAAATTGACTCTTTTGCAATATAGTGCCAGAGGAGAGCTTTATAACATTCTAGTATGCTAGACAGATGAAGAGGGTCCTACAGCAAATCAAGCCTGAAATCTTTCTGGAGGCAAAAGTGATGAAATTGAGGCTTCCCTGATTTGGGCACATCATGAGACGGCAAAACTTTCTGGAAAAGGTGATAATCATGGGGAAGGCAGAAGGCATTAGGAAAAGAGGAAGACTAACTGTGAGAATGACTAACTCTCTAATGGAAGCCAGAGGCTTTACTTTACAACACTGTTGAGGTCAGGCCCTTTTGGAGATATGCTAAATACCTCTTTGGATTTTGAACAGGGTGAGCTAGAGGAGTCAAATGCAAAGTCATTTCTCCCCTAATTAAAACTAGTTGACAAAAGACACATGGTAATCAAAATGGTCTTTTTTAAAAAAAATTATACTGAAATAAATGTTGGATCTCATGTTTACTGCAGTTAATTATCATTAACTAAATTAGGATACTGTATGTGACTCATATGGCTTTAGGAAAAATGATTTTATCATCTAGCCTAATTAGAGTGGTATCTCATTTAAAGAGCATAATGCAATCCACCACGGAATTGCTCTTTAAGCAAAACACCATTGTCAGTGACCAGTTGTGACTTCTAGTGGGGGAGGGGGATTGCAAACCCAGATTTAGTTGTTAAACGAGTTTTTGGTTGGTTTTAGTTGTTAAGTAAGGCGACCATTCAGAAAACTCTGCTCTTTAAGCAAGTTAGTCTCTAAGCGAGGCACTCTTTATGCAAGGTTTACTGTATACATCATTATTCATATTGACGATGCAAATGTTTAATGAATGCTTTCCTTATGTATATGCTCAGGAAAAATGACTTGACTGTCTTTCTTTCCCTCCATAGGCTTTTATTAAACACCTCAAAATGTCTGAATCTCAATCTGCTATCAACAAATTTAGGTTATGAGAAAATTGACATACAGTACTTTTCCCAACCCGCTTGTGACAACTGATTATACGAAACTCTGATTCTTCAATGAACCTTGAGATTCCAACAAATTCCATCAAAAACAAAATGAAGTAGAAGGGGAGAAATACTGTAGTCTTAAACTTCAAGAACAAGAAATCCACAGCAGAACAGAGCAACACATTAGCCCTCTGATGGAGCTATAATTCGTGGTGCAGCCCCTATTCATGCTTATTTGTGTTGACTTACTGAATTCAGGGGCCTTACTTTTAAGGAAAAAAAATAAAAGATTGAAACAAATAAAAGATTGTGCTGTTGCTACTTGCTGGAAGATGAACAGGGGTAGAGCCACATAGTGTCCATTCCTCCCTGTGCCACAAGACACTCTGCCACTTAGAAAAAAGCCCCAGAGCTCAGTCCCACATAATTGAAGCATGAGCAGCAAGAAAGACAGATCTATAACCCAGGATGGGTGTGAGTGAGAGCAGCCAGCTAGTGAGTGCAGATAGCTAGATGGACTGGTAGTCTGACTTGGCCAAATAAAGCTTCCTAAGGGCTGGTGGCTTAGTGGTTAAGATGCTGAACTTGACAACTGGAAGGTTGGCAGGCCAGCTGTTCGAGACACGAATGCTGCAAGACGGAGTGAGCTCCTGTCTCTGTCCCAGCTCCTGCTAACCTAGCAGTTGGAAAGCAATAAAGTGCAAGTAGATAAATAGGTACCCCTTCAGTGGGGAGGTAAACTTTGTTCCATGTCTAGCCATGCCTGCCACATGTCCACAGAAACAACTGCAGACACAGACAGTGCACCCTCTTTGGGTATACATGGAGATGAGCACCGAATCCTATAGTCGGATTGACATATATACATCTCATTGACATATATACATTGCACCCTTAAGAATGTCTCTGAAGGCTGTCTATGTCTCACAATTTTATCACAGGATTGCACAAAAGCATCTGAGAGTGGATGTCCCATAATATCCATGTGGCAGGGTCTAAAACTACAGTAGGCAGACCAAGCTGCATGTTCCACAGGGCCTGCCCTAAACTCTCTTAGCTATCTATTTGAGGTATTGCAGAAGAAGACAATGCTGGCTCTTCGGCTTTGAAACAGAGATGAGCACTGACCCCTAGAGTTGGATACGACTGGCTTTCGAGCAAGGGAAACCTTTAGATATGAGATAGACTGTCTTTCTGTTTGAACTGGAAAACTCACCCCTAAATTTACATCAGTGCACATAACTTAGCATATGGAATTTTATGCCAGTCAGTGTCCTCTTTTTTCTTTTGCGATGATGCATGCCACCTCTTTTTTGAAGGCAAGAATTAAATACCCACTCTGCCTCTAAAACCTTGATTAGGCATTCAACACTTTACCTTTACCTGCCTCTAAAACCTTGATTATACATTCAACAAGGTGTTAATTTGAAGAATGTGAGCAGGGAAAGAGCCTCTCATTCAACATGTCCAGGTTAGTCCTTACCATGCTCTTTTAAGCTCTTGGGGGATGTTTTGGGCATGATGTATCCTCATTTCATGGATGATGGGGTGTCTGAACCTCTTCCAAATGCTTCTTTCAGACTTCCTGTCAGGCATTTCTACTTATTTTCAGCACTCAAGAATATGGTGTCTCAATTGCCCCTGGGTGATTGGGATGCTATGTAAAATAGACCCACTGTGATTATCCAGTCTTTTGAAGAGCTAATGACCTGCTTCAGTATATTGGATGTTTTTATTCAACACTTTCCCTGCTCCTCTGCACAGGGGCAGGGAAAGTGTAGTTCCCTCCCCCCCCAATTGTTATAGTACTGGATCAGTAAAGAGAGGAATTCCCCCCTCCTTTACTCCTCCCTCCTCCCTCCTTTGCCTCCCAGTTGAGAGCATAGCTTGCCAGCCACTTCACCATTCAAACAAAGGGTTATTTAGGATATTGGGCAAGTTTTTTGCTAAGCGTTCCGACTCGCATAACGAATTTTTCACTATGCAAGTTGGACACTTCCCTGTGGAAAAATTCGCACGAGCGTTTCTATGGGGAAAACTTGCATAGCAAAAGTTTTTCGCCATGCGAGTTTTCCCCCTTGAAACGCTCATTATGTGAGTTTTTCCATAGGGAAAGTCTGACTCGCATAGCGAAAAATTCGTTTTGCGAGACTGACTCGTATAGCGAAAAACTCGCATAGCGAGTAGCCTCACAGAAAGAATTAAATTCGTTATGCGAGGTATGACTGTATCTCTTTTCTGAACATATGAATAGGACTGATCTATCAGATGAAATAGGCAGTATCCTTGCTGTCCACTGTAAGGTCCAACTTTCTTTTAATTGATATTACCCAATTTTTACTGCTGCTGATAATATTTTAATTTTAACACTGTTGTGGTTTTAAGATTTTTTTAATGCCATCTAGCTGTTCCCTGTGATTTTTCCCTTGTGTTTTTATGAAGAGATGGTTATATATACAGTGAAATCCCACCTTATGGATGCCTCATCCTATGGAAAACAAACCATGTGGAAAGAAATCCATTGAAAATGGCATTCTGCTTCACGGTATTTTTTCAGAACAGTTCCCCTCCAATGCATTCCTATGGAAAACCACACATAGCAATAAGGAATTTTTGTTTTTAATGCATTCCTATGGGTACTTCACAATAAGGATTTTTGTGATAAGGAAAACCCCGTAGAATGAATTAATTCTGTAGAGTGGGGTTTTACTGTATATATAAATGGCAGAGTTTAAATGTAAATAAATAAATAAATTTCTGATCAACTCCTGTTGGTGGAATTGGGTGAGGATGCCATCTTACCTCTTACCTCTTACGTCAGCCAACAAATGTCTATAAATAACTCTGCCACCTAGTCTAGTTGGCCTTTGAAATCAATACCACTAGAGACTATTAAAATGAATAATATATGGATGTTTCCAGTGGTGGGCTTCAATTTTTTTACTACCACACTGTGGGTGTGGCCTACTCTGTGGGTGTGGTCAGGTGACTGGGTGGTCATGGCCATGTGACTCAGTGGGCATGACCAGATGTTGGCCATGTGACTTGCTGGGTGTGGCCATGTAACTGGGTGGGTGATCTAGTCATGCCTGGCACATGACCATGAAATCATCTGCAAACACAGACAGCACTGGCTCCTTGGCTGTAAAGGGAGATGAGCACTGCATCCTAGAGTCGGATACAGCTGGTTTTTGAGCAAGGGCAACCTTTACCTTTACTAACCACTTGCAACTAAACAGGGCCAAACTTCACAGCAAATTTGAATACCAATCAGGGATCTTCTGTTATTAGGTAAAGGTAAAGGTTGCCCTTATTCGAAAGCCAGTCTAGGGTTCAGTGCTCATCTCTGTTTATAGCCAAAGAGCCAGTGCTGTTTTCTGTGGTCATGTGGCAGGCAAGTCCACTGGCTTAACCACTTGAGCCACTGCAGTTATTACCGGTTGTAAAAAACCACACTGATTTGTAAACTTATGTAATGTTAGCCAACCATTGTGTGCCCAGTGGACTCGATCCACAAAAGCTCACCGTTCCATTTTAGCTGTGCTTACAAAGGTTTTGGAATCACTGCAACAAGCGGTGTGTCAAGCAGCCAGCAAAGATGCAGAGTTGGACTGTGGGATACCACAGGGTAAGGTAATTTATTACATGTTAGCATGTGGGTTTTTCCTCCACCCTTGGTGGTTGCAAGATACAGTAGTTTGGAAAGAAGCCTGCCAAATTAACTGCACACTGGAAAAAGAGAAGATGTTCAGACTTGCCTCATCACTTACTTTCTCTTCCTTGCACGTTACTCATCTGAATACAATACCAAGAGGTCTGTGTACAATAAGCACTCATTGCTCCATCTTGCTAGCTGAAGGAGAAGATATGCAAACTTTGAGATGTGTGTGTGGAATCTTGATGAGTCAGCCTTGTTGGCAATAGAATAAAAGAGCAAAGAGATTGGCAGAGTAAAGTGGGAGTGAGTGAGCTGGCATTCCTTGACACCTGAATATTCCTATCAACTTGAACAGACTTCGGCCTGTGACGCTGGAAAGAAAGCATCCTCCTCACAGACTACGCCTGGTGAAATCCTCAGGCTATACAGGCTGCGTGTCGAAGGCTATAAAACAAAGGTGGTTTATTTAATATTTGACTTACGGTATGGTTTTCATGAGAGAGACAATGAAATAAGGCAGCTAGAAATGTTATGGTAGCAGGGGACGAGACAAGAATGACATGTATCAAGGTCCAAATGCCTGGTCTAAAATACACTGAGTATTAAAGGCCAAATCAGAAGAATTGCTAACAGAATATGCCCAAGAAATGTTGATGTCTGAGGCAATGTACTAGAAGCTCTCTATCTTTCAATCACTTCCACAGAGCAAAGTCAAACACACTGGTAGCTGAATGATGCTTGAACATAGGCAGTAAGTTCTTTACCACATCTGTGAGCAAACATCTGACTGGACATTCTGCTATGGTAATGAAGTAGATCGTACAGCCAGTAACTCAATGTCAAGGGTTAGGCGGCAATAAAGGGGCTATAGGCTATAGGCAGCTCCTTTATATATAGCTCCTATATAGCTCCTTTAGGTGGGGTGATGGCCCCCTCAGTGGAGGAAATGCCACTGGAAACCAACATATCGGGCCTAACGGCAAAATTAGTGGAAGAGGGACCACTATTCTGATTCCCAACAGTCATGGAGGTGGAAGAGGCCATGCCAGATGGGCTGGGTGAAGGCACACCTTGTCAATATCCTCTAGGCTATGGCAGTCCATTGCAGTCTCGGTGTTAAATCCTGCATGTCTCGTTTCATATGTGCTGCAGGAGATGGATCCGTGATCACAATGCATGGGTCACTTCATGGCAAGCTGGGATCTACCTTAAACAAATTCATGCCAATGGTATTTTTCCTGTTTGTCATTCTTCTTTCTGCGAAAATGATTTCCAGGAAAAATGTATAGCAGCAGCCATCCAAGAGCAGCCAGTTATTAAGGTATGAGAATTACTGGGCTGCACTGACAGGGAGAGAATTTCAATGAGGGGCTGACACCGCCCCTCTGGCTTTTACTTAGTTTCCTCATTTTGGTTTAGCAACTGGAGAATAGCAAACAGGACCTCCTCCATGTGTACTTGTTTTGAAATGATAACAGCAGCCATACAGCCCAAGATCAGACTCAGATTGCAGCCTTTGCGAAGGAGCGTTTAGGCCCGTGGTTCCCAACATGGGGCACATGCTCCAAAGGAGAGCAATTTGAGGGGGGGGGCAATTTGAGAATGTTTAGACCAAGCTAATGGCCTATTAGGCTTCCTTGACATGAATCGGAGTTCACTTTTTGAATATAAGAATTATATGTTATGTGGAGGGGGGAGCATCAGGACTTTAGAGATGGTTAGGTAGGGCTTGGCCAAAAAAAAAAAAAAAAAGGTTGGGAACCCTTGATTTAGTCAATCACCTTGTGACCATTAAAAAAAAAGTCTTTTTATAATGGAATTTGCCCAGTGGTGGGTTCCAAATTTTTTTACAGTAAAACACCGGATAACGCTAAAACTTGGTTCCACAAGTCTTGGTGTTATCTGATTTTTAGTGTTATCCGATCCATGTTAAAATCCTATGGGATGGATCGGATAACGTTAAAGCTCCATAGAGATACATTGTAACCGCACAGGCTTTAGCGGTTGTTATCCGATCCATCCCATAAGACCTTAATGTTATTCGATCCAATTCTCCTCCCCAGATTACTTAATGTTATGCGATTTTAGCGTTATCCGATCCAATCGTTATCTGGTGTTTTACTGTACTACCACACTGTGGGTATGGTATGGTGGGTGTGGCCAGGGGAAAAGCCCTGTGTTGCACCCAAATTAGGACAACTTTTATTTCAAAACTTGGATGGACAGGACCAGTCAAAATTTCTGCTACGAGTTCTGGTGAACTGGTGCATACCTACTAGTGCAGTGTTTCCCAACCTTTGGTTTTTGGACTTCAATTCCCAGAAGCCTAAGTCAATTCCCCAAAACACCAATCTGTCAATATACTGACTTCGACTTCTGGGAATTGAAGTCCACTGGTGGGATGTGGGCCCCATGTTGGGAACCACTGTACTAGTGGCAACCCTACCAATCCAGCTCCTTTGGAAGAGTAAAATGAGGTCTGGGTGTGACAATCACAGCAAAAAGTAGTTTGCTCTTCCGCCTTTTAATAAGCTGCACTACACTGGCCCACAAAGATCAGGTTCTATGTTCACTTCAATTTTAAAACAGAACAAAAGGGGGCAGGAGGACTTGTATTTCTTTTCCTTTGTTAATTTTACCCTCCAACAAATATAAAATATGTTGTATTAGTTGAAAGCACACTAATGAGATTGTTTTTTTAAAAAAAACACATGAGAACATAGGGGGAATGTTCCACCTTGACCCACTTATGTTGAGTTCAGGATCGGAAGTCACAGAAATGACTGCCAGATTTCTTATTGGTTGGGCCCTTCGACATACCTATTGGTTAACATTTGCTAGTCATTTTCATCTACCCCTTCAGCAAATCATGATGCCTAGACAGCTTGGAAGGCCTAATCCTTTTCTCTCTTTTTTGCAGATTCATAAGCTCCCAGCCTCTGCCAATGTACATAAAGGTTGGGCTGAGGAACAGGCTTGAGCATGAAGGTCACCATCCAAGTAATTTGACCTTCACTACTAAGAGAATGTTTCATAATGAAAATGGGACATTCTGTAGGCCATCTGTCAGAATGTTGAATTCTCAGTGGACAAGACTCTTAAATTCATAGTACCAAATGTTGAGTACTGTATTATCAAAATTCTGCTTAACTTTTCATGGAGAAATTGATAAAGTAAAGTAGGTTCCATATTCTTGTACATGAAAAATGAGTGTGACATTTTTTATAGTGTCCAAAAAGATTTCAGATTTATCATTAGTCTTAAAATTAGTTATGATTTTTCAATTATTTTATTCAAAGTAGAAAAATACCAATTAAATTCAAAATAGAAAAAACTTATCAGTATAAATAAGACCAAGACTACATGTTTAGACTAACACTGTCTATATTTTAATGGTGTAGCTTCCTAGTGATCACTTAGAGGATTTTAGAGGTCTTTTGACAAGACTGTTTCATGTTTTACGTGATTCTCATATCAATATTAAAAGGAGAATGAGAAAATAATGAGTGATATAGCAGATTGCCTTTACATTGCAATCAGCCACAACTAAAAGTTACTATCCAAACACACTAAGGAGAAATGCCAACATATTATTTTATTAAAAAAACAATTTTCTAAGTTCTGGCTGACTTGAGTCCTTTTAAGAAAAACTGCATCCATTGTGTTTTTTCAGTATTTCCCATGCAGGAAGTTCTTTGCCACTTCTTTGTTTTAAGTCAGCCCTGGCCAGTTTTCACTGAGATGAAAGTGAAACAATTCAAAAATTTAAACCGTGGCTTTCATCCAGACTGATGGACTCTCTGAAGTGGGCTGGCCTGCCAGAAACCCCAAATAGGACCATCCATGCCTTAGAAAAAGGACACAATCTTATTATGCTTTCTCTACTTTCTCAGGCAGGGAAAGTTTTCTTTCATTTCCCTTGGATAAGAAACTACAGTAATACCTCATATAACATTAGTATCGAATAACACGAAAATCGCATAACATCAAGGAATCTGGGGGGAAGAATTGCATCAGATAACATTAAGATCCTATGGGATGCTTCAGATAACAACCGCGAAAGCCTGTGTGGTTACAATGTATCTCTATGGATCCCATAGAGGATCAGATAACACTAAAAATCATATAACACGAAGACTTGTGGAACCAGGTTTTAGTGTTATATGAGGTTTTACTGTACTTGACATCTGGGGCATTGTTTGCCACATTTATTTTATTTACAAGTACACTGTTGGATTTGGAAGCAAATGGACAATTTTGCAGTAGGCAACAAATCTGCCAATTTGACATTGTGTTCTTTGGCAGGGACATTGCACTCAAATAAATGTGCTTCATCTTGAGACAATCATGGCTAACTCTGTCTTCTTCGCTAGTCCATCTTCAGAATGCCTGTCTCTGAAATGCTATGGGTATTTATTCCAAAAACTGAAGAGAGAGAAATTCCTAGTAGTCACAGAATGTCTTCTATGATCAACTGCTCATGTTAAATGAAATATTTAACCAATAATCAATGGCTATTAACTGGGAATCAGCTAGCAAAAGACAGACAGGCATTTCTCATCATATTATTTGGAAGCGACATCTGTCAAGTGAGCATCAAAACACTGCTTACTAGTCTCCCAAAAAGTTCTAGCATAAATAAAAAATGCTGAAGTGATAACCACAAGAGTGCCTTTCCTGAGTTGTCTTTCATTTTCTCTCTTTGATGTTACATCAGAATGTGTACCTTGACCTTTAAAGTATAGTAATTAAGGCTGTGCTCACAAAACCTTTAAGCCTTCACAGCCAGAATGTGAATGGCAATCTTGAAGCACAGTTGCCAGAAGAGAGGGGAGCCAATTGAAAACAAAGATGTAAAGGCGCCAGAGATTAATGAGGTGTCTGTCAAAAGCAGAATCAGGAGGGAGATAGAGAGCATAGAGCAGGGGTTCTCAATGTTTTCAGGTTGTGGGCCAGACCACTCCCCCTCAGACAGCTGAGCGGGCCAGTTTCCCCCACCATAACACTGCCATAAAACACAGCCACGTTTATGACAGCAGCAGGTGCATTTCGGGAATGTTTTGGGCACTTCCGCCAGTTCTGGCGGCAGTGGCAGCAGTGGTGGAGGGTGTTAGGGAACATAAGTCTTCACTGCTCTCCCTAACTGGTTGCAAGGTATTCTGTGTCTGTGATGCCTTTAAGACTTTACTGCAGGGGCACACAAGTGCTGGGAGGTTTTCCCTGATGTGCTCCAAGGGCCAGTGTATTTAGGAAAGATCTACAATGTTCAACTTGCCTGAGCTTTAATGCTCACCTACCTCTGCTGACAGCCTGGTCGAAGATTCCTGTATCTTCCAGAACCTGCTATGAGGACTGAACCTTTGTCACTGTTCCTGCTGATGGCTTTTGCTGGATATGCCATCTGCGCTTATTGGGGTAAGCCTCCACCGGGAGGACCGAAGCTGTAGAACTCTTTGGCTTTGTTTGTAACTACAGCTTGCCTTTACCTTGCTGAACTGCATTGACTTGTATATAGCACAACTGTACTGTCTCAGTGAGGTCAACTGAGCAGTCCGAGAGGATATATCTGTTTTGTGTTACAGTTGTTGCACCCTTCCACCTTATAAGTAAACCTGCTTTGAGTTTTCTTTTGCGCCAAACTCTGGTCTGCCCGCCTTTCTTGCAAAAGACCACTTGGCCAGGTACGAATCTCTTGCTGGCCACTGCACCACTCTGCTGACCAACTACATCAACAGCGGGCACCTTTTTTACACGTTTTCAGCTTCTTTTGCCACTTCCACTGTTTCTGGCAGTGGTGAGAGCGAAGGTGGCGGGCCACATGAAATGGTGCCGTGGGCCAAGTCCAACCCATGGGCTATAGGTTGCAAATCCCTGTCATAGAGGCACAAATTCAATCAACCTTTTGTTGACATCATCTGTGTAAAAAAAAAAGCTTTACAGAAACAAGCAAACAACAACAACAATGGCAAAAACATATTGTGGCACAGTCGTTAAACTGCTGTACTGTGGCCAAAACTCTGTTCACGATCTAAGTTTGATCCTGACAGGGGTCATGTTTGACTCAGCCTTCCATTCTTCTGAGGTTGGTAAAATGAGTACCCAGCATGTTGGGGGCAAAATACTAAATACCTTGTGAAGCGCTATGGGTGGCATATAAGTGTAATTGCTCTTACTAGATCCTTGTTCCAAAGCAGTCGTAGACTTGTTCACGCTGCATCATGTTGGAGATCCCAGTATAATTATGTTTGTGTGTGCCTGTGCACGCACGTATACACATGCCTTTCTCATTCTTGCAATTTGCAAATCTTTCCCCTGATTTCTGATTGGTCACCAGCAGGCAAAAAACAAGCTTCATCTGCAAGTCTAAAGAACGCTATTGTTGGAGGACGAACAATGCTATTCATTTCTGATTATGAGTTGAGTGTCTCTTTTAACCTCAAAAGAGAAAACTCTGCCACTCTTAATAGTTTAACCCTACATGTTCATCTTCTGGAGATGGTAAAATGATCTGGAATTTGGCATTGGTGTAGCAGAGAGGGCTGGATCTCTTACATCTCCACAAGATAGTTGGAATCTAATTAAGGATTATTATTTTTTTGCACTACTTTTTTTTAAAAAAAGACCAGCTTTGATAACTAACAGGACACAGGAAGAAGTGGGCTGAAAATTCCAATGTTCTCAGTCACACATCTGACTACAGGGCAAAAGTAAGTCCAAGTGACTCATACTCTGAATATGCCCAGACAGGAAACTAGCACTGATCCCTCATCACAGATCATAAGTGTAGTATGGTTATAATTCTTAATGAACTTTGCATTCATTTCCAGCATGTATGCCCTTGTATAACACAGCTTATAGATCTTCTTACACACATTTACCACACAAGAACTTCTGTGAAGGGCCATTGGTATTTAGTTTGTTTTATACACTAATGTTAGAGTATGTCCAATTCAGCACAAAGTGATTTCTTTCTTAGTAAAATTCCATTGAAGTGTACTACATAAAGAATGTAGAAGGAATAAAACATTTCCCTCCAAATATGTAATACAGTACCTCAAAACTGCTGCATCTGCACAATCAAATCAGAAAAGAAGTCCATGCTTATCTCCCAGTGACCAATCACCAAACAAGCATAAGCTAATATATAACTTTCATTAGAATAAAAAAGACAATTTAACTTCTTAAGACAGCAACTCACAGTTTGACAATGGGCAAAGAGTAACATACATTTCGAACCTCTCTTTGAGATGGAAGTATGAGTTAGAAATTGACTGCTATTTGGTATTATAAAATTATTCTGAGAAAATTTTTATGATAGATATTTCTACCTGTACTTTTACAGAGACCAAGTCAAAATTGCTGCCCACCTGCAAGTCTAGATATTGAAATGAATGCCAACTTCTACGTCTGGGAATTTATTTAGAACTTGAGGACATAAGTGTGGGAAGAAAAATAGAAAGACAGCTATATGAAGCTATGTCAATTGTGTAACTATGAGATAGGATTTTAATCAGACAATCCACCTCTTGACCATATGATCGAACAATATACAGTATTCACAGAACATTAACCTGACATTTAATAGATTGCTATGCTCTTGAATTTGTTAATCGGTTTAAGGTAGCAGTTATTGTTTTGCTTTATCTGTTCTTTGTCTTCCCAGAGAAAAAGAAAGAAAGAAAGAAAGAAAGAAAAGAAAACTCCAAAACAGCATGCAAATTAAATGAAAGTAGAGATTAAGTCAGGAACTGAAAAACTTTGTCTTTCCAGATGTTTTAACCAACAGCTCCTACCAGCCCCACTTACCATAATCAGTAGAAAGGTATTGAGGGAGTTACAGTCCAAAACATCTGTGCTATAGATATACTTAAATATTCCTGACTTGAGATATTTTTATATCCTTTTATTTCAATGGGAGAAATATAAACTCTTGCTTGACTTCCCCCACTGAGCTCAATGGAACCTAAAAACATTTAACTTTAGCTGGACCATTGGCTAGAGACTGTTCTTCTCTGAGCACCTCTTTCCTCCCCCTAAAAAGAAGAGAAGAAAGAACTAGTAACATTCCAAAGGATCCCCAATCTTTAAATGATCAGCTAGGCAGTAAAAGAGATCACTGTATTTGCCTCATGTTTCTCAAACAAGTTCAGGCAGAAATATTGTAGAAACTGGCATATAAAGAGAGAGAGAGACAGAAGCCAGAGATGTAATATAATTACAGGGTAATAAAGACTGTTAATACAATAATTTTGTATTTCATTATCCCCCACACCATATTTGGCATCGCTGGACACAAATCCAGTATTGTCATTACTTGCCATTGTTTTTTGGGATGTGTGTGGGGAAAGTACAAAAGTTGTCTCTAATACCCTCTTGTACTGCTCTAGTTGTGTGGATTCTTCACATGGTAAGACTGCAGTATTTTAAGATATGCCTCTTCACAATCTGCTAAAATAACTGGGACTTCCAGAGTGTAAAGATTATAAAGTTTCCATTCATTGCACTGTGGGTGACAAAAGAGACTGTCCCATAAGATCGTGCCCTCCGATGATAAAATTAGTTGATGGTAAAATTAGAAAATAATGCTCAAAAACGATATTACAAATATCACTTTTGTAGACAGAACATCTATCATAACATATAAAAATCATTTGGGGAGTCCAGAAGAAAGTGTGCAGCTTGATTAAATCCAGATATTGTTAATGTGGAGGTTATAACCATACGTATTTTAATTATATTATTAATGTAATTAATTGTCAAACTGCTGATCTTCCAAATATTGGGTCTTCCGAATTACTGTTATATTCATCTTTTCCCAGTCTGTGTGAGTTTTGTGTGTGGTCAATCTTAACAACCCAACTGCTGTTTAGGCTTGCAGATGTTTTAAAAACCCCATTAAAATTCTCCTTTGCATTTTCCTTAACATGTATAGTTTGTTCACCATTTCTTCTAATATGCATATCATGCATACAGCTCTCCTTGATATACACAGCTGAAGCTATGCCAAAAAGGAATTTTAAAAAGTGTGACAGGTAGAGTCTAAAGACACTACAGTCAGGGATTTAGTTTGTGAATTCAATTGTGTACTTTTGACGAGTTGCCACAACGAAACTACAGCACTGACGAAAATAAGGATTATGCCATATGAAAGATCGTCTCTGCGACTTTCAGGAATGCTTCAATGGCCAGGAATGCAAATTGAGATGTCATTACACTTGGAAGTTGCCCTGTAAAAATGACATTTTCGCTAGGGGCATCCAGTTGTCCGTGAGCCAGCGACCAAACCATGCAACTGATCGTAGCAATCCAAAGTGTGTTAGATAGAAGATAAAATAACCTATGGTCTGGCACTATTATAATTTTGTTTGGGCTTTCCAAAAAGTTTTTATGACAGCATTTATCCAAAAGTCCTCTACCAGAATCCCTAAAAAACTCAGATAAAAGGGACAAATCTGTCTGAAACCAACCAAAACCACTTTCCATGGTTGGTAGAGGTTGCTGATGTGGATGTTGGATGGTTTTGCTCAGTTTCCAACAGATTTGTCCCTTTCATTTGAGCACCTTTGTGATGTTGTTCAAGGATTTTTTTTGTAAACGTCGTAAAAACTGTTTCTGAAGTCTGACCAAAATTCTAATAGTGTCATACTAAAGTTATTTTATCCTCTATCTAATGCACTTTGGATCACCTAGATTGGTTGCATGGTTTGGTCGCTGGCTCAACAACAATGGGACACCCCCAGTGAAAATGTCATTTTTTCCAAGGCACCTTTTGAGTTTAATGGCGTCATCATTTTGCATTCCTGGACTTTGGGTCCTAGCATTCCTGAAAGTCACAGAGATGAACTTTCATATGGCATAATCCTTATTTTCGTCAGTGCTGTAGTTTTGTTGTGGAAACTCATCAGAAGTACACAATTTTTGTTACCTGCTAAACACAGTCAGACCACCCTACCAAAAAGTAAGACGTTCATTGAATTCACATCAAAAATTGTGTTCAGAATTAGGTGTGAATTAGACTGCATTGCTTACACATTTGGATCAAACAAAATTCTTTCCCATCCTGAAGGCACCTTTTAGTGAGTTCATTCTGCTGATCCTTTTCCCTGACCTAGTGTGAGAAAGATTAGCCAGCAACACAATGTTGCCATTAACAGGGTAGGCCTGATTGTGGTTCAAAAATACCACAATCTTTGAAGAAGCTCTTTCTGTGTACCCCCTAGTCATAATAATGGGTAACATTCATGCTGTCAGTAAGAACATTTGAAGCTGACTCATTATTAACGTTTTGGCATTTTCTGAGCCTAATTTTATTGTGTTTCAATAAATGCTAAAATCATTTTTTTTAAAAAAAAATAGATTTTAAAGAAAAAGAGACAATAGCACTAGTTTCATCTATAAATGTTAATGTTCCAAAATAACCCTCAAAATCCCTCTTTTTCCCCTTATGAAAAAAACATTTAGCAGTGTATCACCTAGAATGTTAATTTTTATTTTATAGGCTATATCTCATGGTTATATTTTTTTAAAATGGCTTTCAAAAACATTTCAAGTTCTTGCCATTTTGACAGTGAGTAGAAAGGAATTTTCAATTAAACACACAGACAAAATATTTAGTTCTGAAAGCTAATATTGTAAGATAAGAGTGCTAAGACATGATACCTCTCGTTCTTCAGGGATAAAAAATAATGAGTGATATAAAGTGATAATTGAACTCTCAATTTAAAAAACCATAAAGTTATAAAACCACCTCCAGTAAAATAACAATAAACATGGAATAAGTGTGTTTTGATCTTTAATTTGTTCATCTGCTCCATATATCAGGGACCGTATCCAAATTATGTCTTTAAAAAATAGCACTGGAGGCATTTATGCATTGTGCTTCTCTGCCATTTTTAAGCAGAAAGTTGGAAAAGTATACCACTGGGAAAATAGAGAGTAGCTGCTGTATAGACTAACAACATCATGTGGATGACCTCTGAATTGTAGTGGACAGAGTGACGGACTAGGGCTCTGGAGATCAGACATCAAATCCCTCTTTGGTCATGGAAACCCACTGGGATTGTGGAACTGGTAAAACCATTCCTTAACTATTTCACTTACCCCCAAAGCCCAATTAGGGTTGCTATAAGTTTTTTCTGACTTGACTGCATATAACTAACCTCCCTGGTAGACAGTGGGAATACTGTGGACAAAATATATTTTGACCTCAGCAAGGCTTTGGACAAAGTGTCCCATGATAGTCTACAGTAAAACTTCGCATAAAGAGCGCCTCGCTTAGAGACTAACTTGCTTAAAGAGCAGAATTTTCTCTGAATGGCTGCCTCGCTTAACAACTAAAACCAACCAAAATCTCACTTAACAACTAAATCAGGGTTTGCAATGGGGGGGGGGGGGGAGAAGTCACAATTGGTCACTTACAATGTTGTTTCACTTAAAGAGCAAACTCGCTTAAAGAGCAATTCTGCGGAACGCATTATGCTCTTTAAGCGAGGTACAACTGTATTTGGCAAGCTAGCTACCTAAGTGAGGGCTGATAGAACAATTGTCGGGTGGATACACAGTTGGCTACAGAATTGTATTGAGTGATTATCAATGAGGCCTTTTCAGACTGGGAGGAAGTAACAAGTGGGATACCACAATGGTTAGTACTGCACCTTGTACTCTTCAACATTTTTATTAATGACTTGGATGAAAGGAGGCAGGGAATGCTTGTCAAATTTATGGATGGCACAGAAGTGGCTGGAATAGCTAGTGTTCTGGGAAATAGAAACATTTGTTTGTTTGTTTTTTTAAAAAAAGCTTGAATGACTCAAGCACTGAGCTGCAAACAACAGAATAAAATTTAACAGGGAAAAGTGTGAAATCTTACACCTGTGGGAAGGAGAACAAACAGTTACAAGATGGGGAATACTTGGCTCAGGAATATATTGAGCGAGAAGGATCTTGAAAATGTTATACAACACAAGCTGAATACTGTATGAGTTAAAAGTGTGATATGGCTGCAAAAAAGGCAGATGCAGTTTTAGGATGCATTAACAGAAGTATTGTTGTTGTTCAGTCGCACAGTCGATTCCGACCCTCTGCGACTCCATGGACCACTGTTCGCCAGGCACTCCTGTCCACCATCTCCCTCAACTCGCTCAGCTCTGTGCCCATTGTCTCTACAATACTATCTAGCCATCTCATCTTGGGCCATCCCCTTCGTCTTTTGCCCTAGACCCTTCCCAGCATCAAGGCTTTCTCAAGTTAATCCTCTCTTCTCATTTGATGTCCAAAGTACTTTAGCTTCATCTTTATTATTTGACCTTCTAAGGAGCAGTCAGGGTTGATTTCTTCTAAGATTGACCTATTTGTTCTCCTTGCTGTCCAGGGGACTCTCAAAACTCTCCTCCAACACCACATCTCAAAGGCGTCTATTCTTCTGCGCTCAGCTTTCCTAATGGTCCAGCTCTCACAACCATACATTGCCACAAGGAATACCATTGCTTTGATTATGCGAATTTTTGTTTGCAATGTGATGTCTCTACTTTTCACTATGCTCCCCAGGTTTCTCATTGCTTGCCTCACAAGAATCAATCGCCTTTTTATTTCATGGCTGTAATTACCATCTGCAGTGAGCTTTGATCCTAGGAAAGTAAAATCTGTCACTGCTTCTACTTCTTCCCCATCTATTTTCCAGGAACTGATAGGGCCTGTTGCCATTATCTTGGTTTTCTTGATATTGAGTCTCAAGCCAGCTTTTTCACTTTCTTCTTTCAACCTAATCAGGAGCTTCTTTAGGTCCTCCTCACTTTCTGCCATGAGGGTGGTATCATCTGCATATCTCAAATTGTTGGTGTTTCTCCCAGCAATTTTGATCCCAAATTGTGATTCCTCCATCCCTGCATTGCGCATTATGTGTTCTGTGTATAAGTTGAATAAGCAGGGTGACAAATGCAGCCTTGTCTTACTCCTTTTCCTATTCCAAACCACTCCATCATTCCATTTTCTGTCCTAACTGTTGCCTCTTGATTCATGTACAGATTTCTCATGAGGCCTATAAGGTGTTCTGGTATTCCCATCTCTTTAATTACTTGCCACATTTTGTTGTGGTCGACACAGTCAAAAGCCTTAGTGTAATCAATGAAACAGAAGTAACTTGTTTCTGATATTCCTTTGTTTTTTCCATGATCCATCTTATACATCTTACAGAAGTATAGTATCCAAATACTGTGAAATACTAGTTCTGCAGGAACACAAATTACAGTCCCCCAGAAACATACAAAAGACTTCTTTGGTTCTTCTTTTAACCCATTGGGTGTCAAGGGAACAAGCAAAAGACACTATATAACACAACAAGTACACAGTAAATTTAACAAATAATAATTTCTCAAAAATCAGTCAGTACAGGAAAACACTACCACTATCCCACACAGGGAAAACAGCAAAATAAAAGGCACAGAAACAGACTTACTCTCTGAGAAACAAGAAAAGCAAGCAAGTAAATAAATAAATAAATACAAATAAAATTACTAGAATATTAGAAGATTTTTCTGTCCACTACCTCTTGGTGCTTTCTGTTCTCTTTTTTGAGTCCAACAGGCAATAGCAGAAGATAAAGCCTTAAAAGAAAGAAAGAAAGAAAGAAAGAAAGAAAGAAAGAAAGAAAGAAAGAAAGAAAGAAAGAAAGAAAGAAAGAAAGAAAGAAAGAAAGAAAGAAAGAAAAAAAGAAAGAAAGAAAGAAAGAAAGAAAGAAAGAAAGAAAGAAAGAAAGAATGAAAATAATGTGAAGGAAGCATGCTGCGACAGGTAGTCTGTCTAGCAGTAGCAAATACTGTACTGGTTACAGTACTGTGCAAATGTCTTAGGCTACCACCAGCTGATTTGGAGGAAATTCAGTGAGTGAATAGAGGGAAGCGCTTAACTCAGTGATCATAACTCCAAACTTCACCAACCTTTGAAAGGAGTGTCAGCTGAAGACTCTGTCCAATTTTGGTGTGCCTATGCCCCCCAAATCGCCCATTGAATTTCCCTCAAACCAGCTGCTGGTGGTCTATGACTTTTGCACAGTACTGTAAATCAAAGAAATCTGGGGGGAGGGGGATCCCAATGCAAAAGTAACAAAAAAATAAGAAAGGATCCAAGATGAAGGCACAAGCAGGCAAGCAGCGATCCAAGATGATGGGTACTAGGAGCTCAGTCAGAGTAATCCTACAAGGAACAATGAAGGCAGAAGCATTTGTAAGGGGATTCAAAGAAGTTTTACAAGTCAACATTCATGCTTGCCCTGGACATTCCAAATGGCTGCTGACATTAGTTCCTGAGGCACTGAATATTGAATGAAAAACTTCTCAAGTGGTTTGATCAAAAGGCTACATGAAAGGGAGAATCTGGAAGAAATATGAATCATTCATGTTAGAGAGGCTCTGTTTTCCACAGTCATTTCTTCTTCTTTCATGTCTAGTCCAGACCTGAAACTGCCAAAATGAAGCTACCTTTTCGTGAGTTCATTATGCAGTTCCTTTCACCTGTCCTGGTGTGAAAAAGATTAGCTGGCACAAGGTGACTGTTGCCCAGGGTATGCCAGATTGTGGAAAACATGAAATACATGAAAGGGTCATTGGACAGTAAGAAAGCGCTTGTTAGCAGATCTCAACCCTAAGGTGGGCTTTTGTGGCAGAATATGGTCTTTCAGATAACCTGAACTCTAGATGCACAGGGCTTTATGAGTCATAATGAGTTGTTATTTTTACTGTTACAATTCCTTAAATTCTCCATTCAGTATAATGAGCGTCCATAATTATAGTCAAGAAAAGGAACTTTTCTAAGCTCAGAAACAGATATAAGTCTGCAGAGTTAACCATGCACTTTTGAATAGAGGTGGGCTTTTGTTTGTTTCTTCATATGGGTGTTGCGCAATTTAAAATTATGAATGTATATGAAATATACGGCAGATAAACATCAAACAAATAAAAATGTTAATATAATTAAACAGTTATTGACTGGATGTGGGCTACTTCAATAGCAGTATCTCAATGATTTACTAGAACAGCATCCACTTGCTTGGTATGTGCTAATTTAAATTAAATGGCACTAGCATATTCTTCTATGGAGTGGCACTGGGACAAAGCTTTGTGAAGAGCTTCTCACATACTGGCACAGATTAACCCTACATTTGTCAAATGGTAAAAAATCAACATGAAGAATGGGTCAGAAACAAAATGTTTTGGCACAGGATTAAAAGACAAAAGTCAATATGTGTGCTTTGCAGACATTTGAATTATTCCTGGGGTGTTTTTATTTTGAATATATGTATTAGCCTTGAAGCAGTGAATGCTCCTTTCTACTGCTTATTTCAAAAGAAATAAAAAGGGGGAAGCTTGACTCTAACAGTCACTCTTTACTGCAGTATTTTGTTTTCAATATACAGTAATAGTGCCTATCGTCTCTGTTCATGTAAATTATTGTAGTACTGTAGATGAATAGTCCTTTGTAAGTAAGACATGAATGCACGATCTAATGAATCAACTTAAGTTCAAAGTTCATCGGATTACAGGTGTAGTTAATAGAGGTGAGGAATGTGTTTAAAATACTATTTTCAAATGCATTCTTATTCATTGACTTTTCACTGTTGTCCTGGGGTTCTTCTAGACTAGTTTTAGGATATTGTTGGGATGTCCTGCTTCTTGCATTTTAGAGGGAACAAAGACATTGCCATTTTTCTTTGGCAGCCTTTCCTTGTTTCTTCTACTTTTTTGCATACCAAAGAAAATTAGATAAGGAAGAAAAGATAGAAGAGCCACGCAGTGGGCAGAGTCCTACTACTTCCATGTACAGGCTAAGCCAAGCAGAGTAAATTACAGTTTGTTAAGGAGCTGAAAAGAGAATTGAAACTTTTGAAATGTGGATCTACATATTGTTGTTGAGGATATCATAGGTCAACCATATGACTAATATAGAAGTGTTGTGCTGGATGGATAAAGAACAAAGAACTGTTTAAGACAATTAAACAAAAAAAGCTCCAGTACCATGGGCATATTATGAGTAATGACATGGAATATAGAATACTACAACTCGCTATTCAAAAGAAGATCCCTTGGAAGAGAGGGCCTGGATATAGACGGACTTCATGGCTAAAAAAAACTTGAGAGATTGGTGTGGTACGTCCTTGGAAGAACTGTTCTGAGGAATTAAGAACAGGAAGACTATTGCCATGATGAGAGCCAATATCCAGAATGGATACAGCACCTGAAGGAGAAGGAGTTGGTGCTTGCAGTGTTCATTGCATCTCAGCTATGTAATGTGGTGTATAAAAAGGAATGTAAAATCCCCACTTGCTGCTGCAATTTATGCTGCTTGGCCTATGCCAGCATACATAAGTAACAGATTCTGGTTAGTGTCTATTAAGTGTGAACAGTAGAAGCCATCAGCCTAATAGCACACTCAAGTACTGATCTCCATCAATGTAATTCTAGATATTTTATATATTATATTTTGGTGTATTCCAACCTTCCTGCCAATTCTCTTTAGCAAAAGAGGAAGTAACAAAATACAGTGTTTTTGTTTGTTTTCTGACATGCAAGTAAGAGGTTAATCAGAAACTAGAATGGGCTTTCTCTACACCTTTGAGATTGAAAGGGAGACATTTAAAACTAATATGAATAATCTATTGTTACTGATAGCTGTAGGAAGCTGTATTGTTATGCCTGCTTCTCTATGCTTGAGCACATCCCCTTTAACATGTAGACCCTTACATTTGGTGTATATAAACCATGCCTGGAACTTTCACTCCTTGTCTGAAGAAGTGGACTTGATCCACAAAAGCTAACAATAAAAATATAGCAGTTAGTCTTTAAAGTGCTACAGTGTTTTTTATTTTGTTTTCTGATATGCCTGAACCACAGACTAACATGGCTACTATTCCAAGTAATTCTCCTGGTTTTCCCATTATTTCTTCTGCAGTTTTAGCACATAAAAAATGGGAATCACTATATATTTTTAAAATGGTAATGCTAAGGAGACTATGGCAGGAAGTTTCATAAGCAAAAGCCTATTTCTTAGTCATCATTTTGTGTACATCACTCGTTTTATTTTGATGAAACAGACTAGTACGCGTCCAAGCCCAATAAAATACCTTTGCAATGTTTATAATTCCCTAAAACCTCATTTCTCATGGAGATTCTTGGTTCCACACAACAGTAACTAAACTAATGCTTTGATTGGTGCCAGAGGTGAAAATATTAATTGTATCAATCACAAATATGTCCCATTTGTACACAACAGAACTCTGCTCACTTTCTAAAATTAAGCTAACTTGTTCAGCAAGAGAGGAATTGAGCTGTAGTCAAGTCATAAAATAAAAACAAGGCATGAAATAAAAACAAATATTGTTGAAAATGTTGTCAAAACAGAGGTTATGCTCTGTCCATAAATCATACTGAACTATAATAACTCCAGCAAATCATATAGATTTGCCCAAACATTTACAACAGCTATCATATCCTATAGGGAGACTGGTATCTTTCATGTAAATTATGATATCTCTTATTAACACAAGGAAAAACACTGTGGCTACCAGTGTTGCATTTCATTTGGCCCTTAAATATCAAGTCAAAGTCAACTTCTCAGACTCAAAAGAAATTTTCAACAGAAATCTTGTTTCATACTTTCTTTCCCTGACCTAGCAACAGCTACTTGTGACCAAGACTACAGTCCTGTGCACACTAATTAGCCAAGGAACTGGTTACATTAAATATAGCTGGAGTGAATGGCCATAGGACTGGGTGGCGTGTCTCTCTGAAGGCAATGGAGCTTTCATCATCACACATGTGCCACTCAATTCTGTGTGGCATTTTGTGTGGGTTGGTACCAATGTGTCCTGCAGAAAACTCTCTGGAAAACAGCTTGTGAGAAGACTAGTTCAGGTACTGTATCTCTATTCTTGTCTATGCTTGTCTATCATAACAGGTTTAGAAGTGATATAGTTTACAAAGAGGAAGGTATAGACTTAAATGTGTATATTAAACTAAATGACAAAATATGTATATTAAACTAAATAACAAAATTGTGAAATGCTGGTGAGTATTTGTATATTGTGCAATATAATTTCTTGTTAACAAAGAAGGAAGCATTGTAATGCTTCTTTCTTTGTTACCAAGAAACTATATTGCACAATATACAAACACTCACCAGCTTTTCACAGTTTTGTTATTTATGCTTTGGGTTGCAATCCTAAAACTCTTTAGTTTAAGTACAGGCAGATCATCTTCCAAGTAAATGTGCTCTCTACAGCAGGCACACGTAGTGCTATAAACCTAGCTTTTCTGTACACAGAGCAAAGAGAATAAACTATCCGATATCCTGGGTCGCCTTCGGCGAGGAGGGTGGTATAGAAATTTAAATAAATAAATCCTTGCCAGAGGTTAACAATTAAAGAAAATTGAGACTTACCTTCCATGGAAAGATCTTGGAACCATGCAAAGAACAGAATTCTGCTTGAAGCACTTGTAAGGCAAAAAGAGAAATGTCTACAATATCAATAATATACATTTTCAAAGATATGGACTCTAAATATAAAGTTCTTTTAAGTGGGATTGAATAGTGCAGAAGGATGAAAACTGAAATAGTTCTAAGAATAAAGCATCTGGATCAAGCTCCTTATTTTTCATGTAAAATAATCAGATTTAGTAATTGAGTGATTGGCTCCAATTATCAGTATCCAACAATATATGGCTACTGTTTGAACTTCAGAATATAGAAGAAATGAGAAGGGATAAAGCCAGCCTCCCACTGGAGCCCCCATCTCAAAACTACACATTCTAGAATTCTACAGGGCTTAGCCACAACAGTTCAAGTGATATCAAATTGATACAACTATGCAACACCAAATGACTTGTCACCCCAAAAAAATATATCAATAAGCTTGCAAGCATCTGCCAACCAAAATGAGTGTTTTCTTTCCAGTGAGTCATGTATCTATCCCAGGCACACTCCCTTTTCTAGGACAGATTCCAGGTATTGAGTTTATGTAATCCATTTCTCAAAGGGCTTCTATTAAGAGGCTGGAAAAGTCCAAAGTTTACCAGCTACAAGTTACTATATTTGGAAGACTGTAAAAATGCTTTCTTTAATATAAAAATGCTGAAAAAACTTTTACCATTTCCCCATTGAAAATTAAAATGTGGGAGAATCTTGAAAATCACCTAAGCATTTAAGGACTTCAGGTGACTGTTACTAGATCTGTCTGATGAAAGCTTGTGGTTTATGAAAGCTCCTGTTCTTTGTCTCCTCTTTCTTTTCAGCATTTTCTTGCCGAACTTGCTCGTTGTACCTTTGTATGTTTGGTGAGAAGGGAAAGGAAACTGTAGAGATGGTAGATTCTTACAATTATATTGAGCACTGCAAAAATGTCCTACTTGCCATATGACAATCCACTTGATTAAAAAGTTAAAATGTTAATATACAAGATTTATTCATTCATTCATTTTTCTCTCTAGCATCTCACTTTTCCACCAAAAATTTGCTCAAGGCAGCTAACAGTAATAAAATAAAACATGAATGAAAACATGAAGAAAATGCTTCAGTTAAAAACACAGGTGGAAGAGAGGAATGCAGACTCATATGATGTTTAAAAAGGTTTACTAATAGCAGCTGGGCTGGCTCCATTCTCTGGCACTCATAGTACCAAATTGTCAGGTCCATTACGGTACAATTAATAACCTTGATATCTTTATGCTATGCCATGTAGGAAGAAAGGTGTTTTTCTGTATATCTCTGGTTTGAAAATGTATCTCTATTTTATAATCACCTAGATACTTTCAAGTTTATTCGCTCTGACTCATCATCTAAAATGTTTGGGCTGGGATTTCTCCTCTTTAGTCCCTATTTCAAGGATCTGTGGTTCTTTTAGCTTCATCTTTGAATGTTTCAAGGAAAAGTTAGACCCTTTCATTTTAGCAGCTATGGGTAAGAATAATAAGAGGAAAGACTGACCCAAGGAGTTTATCAGGTACTGAGCATGAATAAAGACTGACATTCAGTTTTCAAGGAAGCTCAGAGAAGATGCTTATTGAGGCAACACCTGGTGAGAAAGATGACAATCAAAATTGCAGTACTACACATGAATATGTATGTGAACTCAATCAGTCTTATTTCTGGATAGACATTTATGGGACTATCCTACAAAGCAGACACCCTCCAGGCATATTGGACTCCATACCGCCCAGAGTGGGATAACACCCAGATGGGTGGTGTAGAAATCCAATAAATAAATAAGTCCAAGACAACATGGCCTATAGTAAGTGATTTGAGATTTGTAGTTGAAGACATCTCAGCAATGTCATAAAGAGATGAAAAACAGAATCCATCAAAGGTAATGGCTAAATTCCATGGATAAGGAAATACTTAACCTATGCACATAGTTAAAAAGTAAATAAAGAAGACTAAATTCAGAGGTGTTCTAAGTAACGCAAAAGCACCTGCATATCTGAATGTCTTTCTTAATAAGGAGCTATTTCCCAAGTGGTAAACATCAAGGTAAAGTAATGTGGTGCAAGACTTGCTATTGTACTTATACCATATCCACAGCGCAAATATGGAGATGTTTCTAGAACCCTGTAGTCCAGGCATAGCCTAAAAGTCCAAGAATTCTTCCTATCTGGTGAGGAATAAGAATGATGATAAATTATAGATCATGTTTAACAATATTAACATCTATTTCCTTGTACAGACTGCATGAAATTTGCTAAGGAAAACTGATTTATTCAGGTCAGACATATAGTGGTCAATCACATAGATATACAATGGCTGTCCCTTGTTTTGTTCCTCTACTCCTGGCCATCCTAGGCCTGAAGATAAGATGTCAACAATTGCATTCAATTCTTCATGCAGGATTGTGAAAGATTCACTCACGTGCAGAAAATTGTAACCAGCCTTAAGCAAAGGCTGAGGCTTCTGTGTTTGTCTCTGCATTTTAAAGTTGCTGGGTCAGCAGAATCTCGTTTCCTGAGATTTCACAGCAAAAAATCTTTGTCACATTACTTAATTATCCATAAATTGCTTCTTCTTCTTCTTTGCCTTTTTTTTTGTTTTCTCTGTCTGCCTCTGTATCATTGTCAACAAGAAGAAGAAGAAGAAAGAAAAAGAAAAAGAAGGAGAAAGAGAAAGAGAAAGAGAAGGAATCTGTGCAAAAGAAAAGGTGCCTGGAAGATAATGTGCACCCTAGTTGTGCACCATGTATTCTTCAGTATTTGAGTGAATTTCAAACCTAGCAAAACCCACACAAATTTAGGACTTTTTGGTAATCAAGACATACTTAGTGGTCTTTGAAAACAGCATGGTAGGTGACCATGGCTGTAGCTTCTTTCTTCACTTATATTTTTAAAAACTTTTTTGGTAGCTCTCCTTAATGTAATGTATAGTACAGTAAACAAAAGATACTGCATGTTTTGACTGTTACTTTCTAGACATGGTAATAGTTTGCAGATGTTGCTGATTCTTATCGTTTCTGTAACTAACAGGAGATAATGATGCTACTGAAGATGTAATCTTCAAAAGTCAGGCAGCAATCCTAAACCCATCTTTACCTGTATAAACGCTTCAAGTTTATTAGCTTCACAATCCAAACAAAACAAATGTTCTGAAGTATCTTGATTCATATTTAACTAAAGCAATACATTCTAAAGAGAGATTAACTTTCAGACCAAGAAAGAAGAGATTTCATCACTGCTGTTGGCTCAGCTATACTTTGGGGTACACAGAAAGAGCCTACTTGAAGATTGTGGTATTTTTGAACTACATTCGGGTATACCCTGGGAATGGCAACCCTTTTGTAGCCAGCTAATCTTTCTCACACTAGGTCAGGTGAAAGAAACTGCAGAATGAACTCACCAAAAGGTCTCTTCATTTTGGCAGTTTCATGGCTGGCCTAGAAATGGAAGAAGAAGAAAAGAAGCTATACAGTACGTTTATTTAGCATATGGGCTCGTCTCACATTTTTTATTTGCCTACTCTGTAAAGGAATAGTCTTCATAACATAGAGAATGTTGACCAGAATTAAGCAGAAAAGAAGCAGAAAATCTTATTGAAGTGGTTAAAAATGATAAATGCATAATATAATATTTGATGGTCAAATTAAGATGAAGTGCACTCTCCACATTATTTTTCACATGCTTCCTTGTTCTTTCAGGGTTCATCTCCCAACAGTATACAATGTGCAGGTATTTAAAAATAAGAGACTGTGTAGAAAATGTGGCAGGTATACTTCAAGAAATGGATAAAATGGAGCAATTAATAAGGGAAGATGTGACATAGGAAGTGATTAATATATTAAAAATAAGTAAGAAAACCAGTAATTAAGGGACTGGGATCAGAGTATTATAAAACTTTTAAAAAACTGTGATTACCTAAATTAATATCTGTCTTTAATAAAATAATTGAAAGAAAAAGATGTCATTGTCAGGGATACAACTGATAATTATATTAATTTTGGAAAATAACATTTGAAAGATTCTTAAGTATTTATATATAAACATTCTAAATAACCTGGAAAGATACTTAGCATTCTAAATAAACTGAAAGAACAGATTGTTAAAATTTAGAGCAGGTAATCATGAATAAAGTACATGATTGAAGAAAACTGATTGAAATGGTTTAGTAGAATTGCAGTATGTAAAATGATTATATTACTCAAGATTAATTTTATTGATTTGTTATCAGTACATATTAGTGAAGAAGAGTTAAAAGACTGACAAAACATAATTAATAAGTTTTGTAGCAGAGATATGAACTCTGAAAAGAGATAGCATAAATCTCAAAAAGTAGAAATTTAGGACTTTTTAATTTAAGATTATATTATACTACTAATCAATTAAGATATATATCAGATGTTACTTCTCTCTTTAATAAAAGAGATGAGGTTTTTTTTTTAATTAAATGTCTGGTTAGAGAAAAATGAAGAATAAAAAACAAATATGGGAAATTAATGGGTAAAATGTAATACTTTGTTTTTAAAACTATCCATTTAGAACAGTGTACAAAGAATTCTATAAAAATGGTAAATGTAAGGATAGCACAAAATGTCAATGAATTATCTTTCAAAAGGAAAGTGAAAGTAACAGATGCCTCTAAAATTTCCTTTAGAAATAATTTTAAAATGTTTTTGTTGTTCAGTCGCGCAGTTGATTCCGACCCTTTGCAACCCCATGGACCACTGTCCGCCAGGCACTTCTGTCCTCCACCATTCTCCTCAACTCGCTCAGCTTTGTGCCCATTGTGTCTACAATACCATCTAGCCATCTCATTTTGGGCCGCTCCCTTCTTCTTTTGCCCTCCACCCTTCCCAGCATCAAGGCTTTCTCAAGCGAATCCTCTCTTCTCATTTGATGTCCAAAGTACTTTAGCTTCATCTTCCCTATTTAACCTTCTAAGGAGCAGTCAGGTTTGATTTCTTCTAAGATTGACCTATTTGTTCTCCTTGCTGTCCAGGGGACTCTCAAAACTCTCCTCCAACACCACATTTGAAAGGCATCTATTCTTCTGCGCTCACCTTTCCTTATGGTCCAGCTCTCACAACCATACATTGCCACCAAGAATACCATTGCTTTGACTATACGAATTTTTGTTTGCAATGTGAATTACGCCCCACCCCAACATCTTGTATTGTAATGTAATGTATTGTCTGTAAGCCGCCCTGAGTCGCCACGGCGAGTGGGCGGCAATATAAATTTGAACAAATAAATAAATAATAAATAATAAATAAATGTCTCTACTCTTCACTATGTTCCCCAGGTTTCTAATTGCTTGCCTCCCAAGAATCAGTCGCCTTTTTATTTCATGGCTGCAATCACCATCTGCAGTGAGCTTTGATCCTAAGAAAGTAAAATCTGTCACTGTTTCTACTTCTTCCCCATCTATTTTCCAGGGACTGATAGCGGAGAATATTTCTAGATGCTCCCCTCCTTTTAAAGCAGGGGTTCCCAACCTATGGCCTATGGGCCCGACCTGACCAGCAGCTCCATTTCATGTGGCCCACATCAGCGCTTGGGCACCCATTTCTACTTGAAGTGGAAGTAGATGACAGCCATGGGCATATTTTACACCAGCATTTATGCCTGGGGAAACCACCAGTCCAGCCCACTCAGCTGTCCAGGGGCGTGATCCTGGTTGGGAGCCCTAAAGCCATATTGGTCCTGTTCCTCACATTCATTTTGAAATATAGCTTCATTGCACCAAATAAAAGCCAAATTCTTTTACGTCATTTTTATACAACTTCTTGCAGCTCATTGCTTCCAAGTTCTGCTGATTCTATAACAAATAGAGTTGTATTGTGTTTTTAACCTTCAGTTTACAAGACTTCACTTTTGTGGAAATAGGCTACTTAAAACATATGTGGGTACAGATGTTCTCATCTCATACTCCTCCAAACCTTTCACCTTCTTGTGCCCAGGTTCCAGCACTTAAAAGATCAGACAGGAACAACAAGAAGCTAATTACTTAGTGTAAACCTAACACCCCCCCCCCCCAATTCATGACTCATTCACTCTTGATGAGTTCTGTTTCGTGGCAATTGTTAAAGCAGTTCCAGCATTACCTTTCTAAGTATTAATACAAATTCTCAAAATAAAATTTCAACACCCTTCAAAAGAGAACACTTGAAATGTATTTCAGATTCAAAAAGATTCATATGACTCTCAGCATGATTATGTGTGTCCTCAACTACCACAGGAAAGGAAAACTTCAATTGGGATTTCCCCCTGCAATTTCTTAGTCAAATCTGCACATGCAAATATTATATAGTGTACTCTTCCTGGGACTATAATATTTAAAACTGCTGACTGGGTGAAACATCTCCCAATTTTGATATGGAAAACACTTAGAAACATTCTTATTCTTGGCTTTTTCCCAAGTTCCAATATGTTGAACTCCCATCCCAAACTTCTGTGAGGAGAAAAAGGTAATTTTGCCTTGGTGCTTTGCAAAGAGACAGAGAGTGTGAGATTCACGATCCCTGCCTACCAAAATTGTTTAGCTTTTAAAAACTGCACAAGTCCTTGCATGAATAATGTTATCCTGTGATTACCGGTTCTTTAACAACAACAAAAATCGTCATTATGTATTTCCTGGCTTCTCCATGAAGAAAATTCTGGGAGTTTGCCTCTGGTAGCATAATATTTTGGGTCAGCAATTAGCCATGTGTAAGAAACTCAATACATATATAGACAGTCTCTTTACCTGGTCTGAATAGGGGTATTTAGCATGATGCCTGCTCTGCCCTGTACTCTATGGGAGAAATTCCAAAGTAATCTATGTCCATGTCTACACTGAATATTGTACATTTTAGGATCCGAGTGAGAGTGGGAGGGAAATCATTCCAAGAAATGAGGAAATATCCGTCCGTCCGTCCGTCCATCTATCTGTCTGTCTGTCTATCTATCTATCTATCTATCTATCTATCTATCTATCTATCTATCATCAATGACCAAACACTTGCAGAAATAAAACCCCAGGCTTCTGTAATGAATATGATGTTACAGTATTTTATTTCGTATTTATTTTTTTAAAATTGAACATTTAGCAGATCCCAACAGCCATTAAACACCTTTATTTGTTTGATGAGAAGAACATTACAATCAAGCCTTATCCATTCAATCACTTTGCCTCATTCATGCAGTTTTACACGGATGTTTTCTATTGGTAAACTAAAGGGCTAGAGTGGATTTGAAGGCCTGTCACAAGACAATTTTCTTTTTAAAGATGTCCTTCATTTGAAGGGTGCCCAGTTCAAGGTTGATGTGAAATAAAGCACTAGTAAAAAAGGGAGATCTTTTCACAATGAAAACTTGGATGCACACAAAGTCTCCAGGTTGTGGTCTTCTCTCCGCTCAGGTGAAATGCACTGCCAATTCCGTGGAAATTAATAAAATCATTTCTAATTTTGCATCTGTACATATTAATATATACAGAGAGAAGTTTGCCTATTCTGTCCTCCTTAGTGTATGGTCTCTTTGAGAAGAAATAAAAGTTATACCAGCACCACCTTCACTTCCTTGGCCATCAAGGGGAGTGCAGCCATCAGTAGGATTTCCATAAAAATATCCTGGGGGGGAGGGGACTTATCTCCTGTTTAAGAGAACTGTGTGTCTACTGTAGTAATGTTCAAGAAAGTTTTGAGAAAAAATCCACTTCTCTGCTGGTGTTTCTCTTGTGGTGCTTGTCTGTTTGCATACTAATTGAAAGCTTCCAACCAGGAGGCACTTATTGGAAATCAGTTTCAAACTTAAAGTGGCATAGCTCTATACTCTGCCTACCAAAAAAAAAGCAAACTACAGTACTGTATATTAAAAAATAAACCATGATTTCAGGAGCAAGAAAAAAAAAAGAAAGTCCTGGAGAAAACCTCTGTACTAAGTGAGGGTGAGAGAAATGTCACATGAATAGTAGCAGAAGTACTGCATTGGTAATATCTGTGCAGGATCTGATACGTTTAAGCAGAACGAATGCACCATATGGAAGAGCCCTACATTTCTGCAAACTTCTTGTGGATTCTCTGCATTTTTCCTTAGTTTTCTTGGGCACCCATTTCTACTGAAAGGCAAAGCTGTGGCTGTGCTATGCAGAAGTAATCACAAGGCATCAACAGTTGATTTCTTCTTTCTTTATTCATGTCAGAGGCACCACAAACATATAATACCATACAAAGGTAAAATTAACATAATGTATATAAAACAAACCGGAATTAGATGACATCTGCCCGATATCAGACCACATCAACAGCATTTCCGCTTGCCAATGTAAGGTCCTCCCGAACCACCATGTGCATTGTATCATATGGGAGGTAGTTTGTTCTTCTCCACATTCAGACAGGCTGTCATCTACAGGGAAACCTACTTTCTCAGATTAGCTCTTGATCTTCCTACCCCGGTACACTGTCTGTTTAAAGTTTTCCACATAGGCCATGGATGTTTTTGGCCAGGCAGTAGAGAATTGTGTGGTTCTGCCCAGTTATCTGGTAGCTCCTTGCTTGCCTCCCGAAGTTCTAGGGCAGTCTGCGAGGGCTGGTGGTTCGGGAGCCCCCCCCCCCCCCCGGAGAAGTTATGGAAAAACTGTACCTTGATTTCAGTCTCTGCTTTGGTATTTATTTATTCTTATTTATTCTTCAAATTTATACCCCGCCTCGCTCAGGCGAACTTGACTCTAGGCGGCTTCCATACTAAACAAAACAATATCCCACCAAACCCCCCCCCCCATTATGTCCTCTATCGCCGCCCAAGACCCCCAAGTTCTCTCCCTTCGGGGCCGGGTGGCCGAGGTAGTTGGTAGTTGGTGATCAAATAGTAGGTGTGTTTCCGAGGATCTTGCTATGACCCACTCTTTCTGAGCAGCATTTTATCAGCAAAATGTGGGTGAAGGGATGCCAGCTAAGTAATGCACTTTTTGTATTGGGGTTGGTTTTAGGCATCCTGCGCATGCCATTCTTGGAGCATTCAAGCCAATTGGACAAGTTCAAATGTTAGGACCAGCCACTGTGTCCGCCCTCCCTTCATGCATTTTAGGCTTTCCTCTTTCCAGTTTATATTTAAGCTGCACTTTGGACAGGTTAGAATTTCATTCGTGCATGCTAGAGGGGAGGACAGGCAGGTTGTGTGAATTCACAGATGACCACTCGAAGAACAACAGTTACTGCCTTTCTTCTTCATGGTATCTGTGAATTCACACTACTAGGTGACTGGCACGCTAATGGGTGACAGGCTGGTGGCCAATTTGGTTGGCTGGATTGAAAACAGTTGCTGACACTTGAATATACCACAGGACCCTATGAAAGTGCCAATGCTGAACCAAGGTTCACCTGCTCATCCAGCTGGCTTCTGTGAGTGGGTTATGGGACAGGCTCTTGCCCTTGATAATGAGGCCTCAGAATCACCACACCATGTAAATAGGTCTTTACAATGGCATGCAGGATATGCTCTTAAAATCTACATCATTTCCCCCCTCAAAGTAAAACAGTGTTTGCAAGGGAGGCCATTGCTCCTAATTATTAACACAAAGAAAGTAGACCTGTTGAAAAATCCGATTTCCTTCTCTCTTATCAGTTGATCTGCTTGCGTTGTAATACACAACACCTCCATTCACTCACCAACCTACCCAATTGGGTATTAAGTATGTGGAATCTGCTGTAGAATTTGACACAAGGTAACTATATCTGCATGTACAGAACACAAAAGTGAGGTGTGCCCAGCCAGTGGATATGAGTCACTTTATGTGATATTTTGCATTGTGTTCTTTCTAGGTATTTAACATGAACAAGGGGAAGGGAGAGGAAAGGGGCATGATAAAGGAAAGGAAATGATGCCCGGTAGGCATGGGGGAATCCCCCTGTTCATTATATATATATATATATGGGCATTTAGGAAAACTACTAAATGAGATTAGTGAGAAACTCAAGTCTAAATCAGTTGCCCATTAGGAGTTATAATGACAAGGACTTTGAGTAAATAAGAATTGCATGGCTTCTAGGGGAAAAAGTAAAACCTTTCTTCCTGGAAGGTTGCAGTTTCTACTACTCAAATTAATTCCAGCATTCATAATTTGTTTTTTAAAACAATTAATAGCTAAATAATCTGGGGGAGCAACGTCATGGCAAGAGAGTTATGAAAAATCCATTCAGAAAGGGACTGCAGTTTGAGGTACTACAAGGACAAACATGCATCGCAAGCAGCCATAAGGTATAAAACATATGTTCCCATATTTCTTTCATCCCCTATTTTTCTTTTGTTATATTCTGTGTTTTGTTTCTTTTTTTAAAAAAAAATCAATATTCAGTCTTACAGTGCAAAAACTGGTATATTTTTATTTCTCCAGAATGTATGGGTGTGATAGAATTTGGATGGTCATTTAAGAATGTCATGGAATTTTGCATGTTATCCTTCAGTGAAACACTGTTGACCACTCTTATTTTACTCTCTCTCTCTCTAGCTAAGAGATATTATATTTTTGTACCACAAATGTGAGCTCTTTGCAATACATGCTGCTTTGTATGAGTAATATGAGTGCTGTCTTTTAGGAATGCTGTCTTTTAGGAAGAACTTAAAAACATGGCTGGCGGGACAAGTATGGGGTTCTGGCAGTACCATGACCCCAGCTTGCTGTTTAGTTTGAGCTCCCCCCCCCCGGTCTTTTAATCTTTTTAATATTGTGTTTTTGAGTTTTTAACTTTTAAATGATTATTGGGACCTGTGGCTGTTTATAAATTTTAAAAACTTTTTAAATTTTATAACTGTAATTTTGAAGTTTTTTAACAATGGGTTTGGGTTGGGTTTTATTATGCTTTTATAATGTTGTACACCCCCCTGGGTCGCCCCGGCGAGAAGGGCGGTATAGAAATGTAAATAAATAAATAAATATGTTCAACCCAATATGGCCTGGTCCATAAAATCAGAGCATTTATTGATATACAGTACTTGGGTGATAGCCCCACATTTAGAGTTAACTCCTGGATAACTGTTCTTCTTTCCAACTGCTTCTATATATTAGGTGTTTATATCTATTTGTATATCTGAAAATTAGGCAGAATATTGTAGCACAGTCCGAATAAATAAATTTCTGCTATGGAGGATAAGTTGTGGGGAAATATCTTAAGATGATGCTAGTATATATCTGTGCACTCCAGAGTTGCCTTGATAGAGAGCTCAGCCTCCTCCTCTGAGGGGAAATTAACTATTTTAGGATGGGGAAATACATTGTGATTTCAATGCTTATGTATGTGTGTGGAAATAAAAATTTATGCACACCCTTTCCACTGCAATATAGTGTTAGAAACTGCATTAAATTCCATCACATTTCTCTGTCCCTCCTATACACTGAGATTGTCTTGTTGGGTGGTCTTTCACCCCCCCCCCCCTCAGCCAGCTACCTGCCACAGTGCTCTTTCTTACCTCTTAGCCACATGGGAGCTTCCCTCATCCAGGTAGATGAATTGATTAGCAAAGTCCACCACATAGTGACTGTAAATGGGACTGCAGGCTAGAGACATTTAAATTTAAAATAATGAATTACTTAAAAACTACTACTTAAATTACTTTAAAACTACTTAAAAAAACAAACTATCCCTTGAGTTTCTCGAATCCATTTTAAAAATTTGAATTCCCTCTAGGGTTCTGTTAGTATGCATACCAAGCTTCAGATATTTAGGTTTCACAGTCTTGGAGCTATGATGAAGACACATTCTTCTTTATTTCTTTCATTATAGTGGATAACTATTTTGCATGTCATTTTTTGTCATACTTTCTGCCTAAGATCCTATAAAGGTAAAGGTAAAGGTTTCCCTTGCTCGAAAGCCAGTCGTATCCGACTCTAGGGGTCAGTATTCATCTCTGTTTCTAAGCCGAAGAGCCAGTGCTGTCTGCTTCTGCAGACGTTTCCATGGTCATGTGGCAGGCATGACTAGACACCGGAGCGCATGGAACGCTGTTACCTTCCCACCGAAGTGGTCCCTATTTATCTACTTGCAATTTCTTGCTTTCGAACTGCTAGTATAGTTATATGCAATATAGATGACCAAATGTAGTACGGTAAAACCCTGGGTTACAACCACCTCAGTTTAAGTTTGCTGTGATTTACAATGGCAAATCCTATGGAAATGCCATCCTGGTTTACAAAATTTTAATATATATATTTTTTCAGTTTACAATGATTAATTCAGGACCATATTTTTATATTTCAGTGCATCCCTATGGATGCTTCGGTTTATAATTTTTTGGGGTTGCAACAGAGGCTGTTGGAGCAGACCTCCATCATAACTGCATGCCCAAGCTAGATGTTGTTGAATTCATCTTTCCATTTCATGTAGAAATTTTAAAAGGCACTTAGAAGCCATTGCCCTCCTTCAGACATGGTCCCAGCAAAAATTGCTCTCTTGAAGCTAATAGCATCGAAAATGCTATCTGGTTCCAGATACAAAATACAGAGCTAGTGACTACTTTTAAAGATTTTGTACAGCCAGGATACAAGCTATCAGAAAGATCATATTCTGTCATATAAGCTTGCCTGAACTTTGCGATTTGAGAAAGAGGCTCTATTGCAGATCGGAATAAAATATGGAAACAACAAATTATGAAAAATATGTCAGTGAAAATAAAGGAACATCACTATAAAATACTGTGGAGAGGGTATATGACGCCAGTTCAACTAACCAATGTAATAAAAGTAATAATAAAGAATGTTGGAGATGGAACCAATATATGGGACAGACTTCCATTTGTAGTGGGAATGTAAAGAAGTCAATAGAATTTGGATACAAATCTTTAAGGAAATTAACCAAATACTGTAAATAGAAAGAGGGTCTTTCTCTTGGTCCTTCCACTTTCAGAAGCATGCTTGGTGAGGATGTGACAAAGGGCCATTTTAATGACCACTGCCAGATAATGGAAACTGCCTGCCTTGGCCATCTTTCTCATATCCTGCCACTGACACACAAAAGCCTCCCTGTTTGGGCAAGCCCTTGGCAACTAAATGATTGCCAGAGACAGGGCAGGGACCTTTAAGCAAGCACTGACTTTTCTATTACTAATCTGCAATTATTTTAATTGTCAACTTTAAATGCAGTTTTAACTACATTCTGATTTTGAATGTGAAAACTAATTTAATTATGTTTTAATATTTTTATATATATCTTTAAACTGTACTTGTTATCATTATTATTTTTTTGAAGTTTAGTTTAATGTAAGCTGCCTTGAGTCCAAGTTTCTAGGAAAAGAATGACAATATTAATCAACCAAACAGCAGCCAACCATTCTCAGCTGCAAGCAGGTACAGGATCAGAGTACCTGAAGAGGGAGCTGGATGATCATATGGTTATATCCGTGATGGTGAACCTCGGCACTCCAGGTGTTCTTGGACCCCAAGTCTCTGTAAATCCAAATAAATGGATTTTGAACCAATTCATGTGGATTTACAGAGATTTGGGCTTCTGGGAATTGAAGTCCAAGGTTTGCCTCATGGCGCTATATGATGCTCCTTCTTCCTCCTCACATGAAATGTGATGTTAAAAATTGCTTTTATAAGGAAGCTTTCACAATCCCAGGGTTACGCACAGCTTTCGGGGAGATTTTATAGTTTTTACTGTGGCAGGGAGAGAAAACAATCCTATCCCATATCTTCCAGAATAAAGAATTAGTAAATTACTTTCTGAAGTCATCAGTATTTGCATTTGCATTTAATCTGTTTAATTTCCTTTAGTTTCACATGTGTATCTACTAAAGATTTTTATGAAACAACTTGATAATCTTTAGAAAAACTTTAAAAACTGAATAATTCCATTTTATATTACAGGCTCATTACACCCTTGTGAGCTTTAAAAGTGAGGATAATTGACATTTTCTTCATGCATAGTACCTTGGAATATTCTGCTAATACAGTAAAACCTCGGATAATGCTAAAATTTGGTTCCACAAGTCTTAGTGTTAACCAATTTTTAATGTTATCCGATGCATGCGATATTGTTAAAATCCTATGGGATGCATCAAATAATGTTCGCTAAAACCTGTGCTAGTTACAATGTATCTCTATGGAGTTTTAACATTATGCAATTATGCGATGCAATTTTTTTCTCCAGTTTACTTAACGTTATGTGATGTTAGCATTATCTGATGCAAATGTTATTTGAGGTATTATTGTATTTTGTTCTTCAGTAACACTTTAACAATGTTTGACACTTGCATGAATGATTGGTCATTAGGGCTAAAAGAACTTGCTACAGAATTTATTAAATAATATGTGAAAATTTCCCCCAAATATACATAGCTTCTTTCATTGGTGCCTGACCTTTCCTTTCAATAGGACAAATTCTATAAAATATCCCCATATGTCATTAAAATTGTTTATTTTCAACAATCCTTTTAAAAACTTTAACCTCACAAGTTAATTTATCATTTATAGCTAAATTCCAAACATCTTTAGACATCAAGTTAAAATTTATATTTTATTTGTTAAATTTTTTATAGTAGTTAACCTAGCTGCTGTTATCAAATTTGTGTTTAATTACTCCTTTTTTTGGCCATTTGAATCATTCCAGAAGCTAGGGGGAAAATGCACTAATTCATTTATTTCAAGACTACCAGTAATTTCCAAAATTTCTTATTTTCATCTCATAACCAACATAAATAAAAATAGTTAAAGATTTTCTGATTACATCTCCAACACAATACAGAATACACTATATTAGGATTATAACAATTCGATTTTACAGGTGTTAAATATCACTTCTATATAGCTTTTTAATAGTCCTTTATTACATTTTTTTCAAAATCTTCTCCACTGTTCTTTACTTAGTTCTGTACCGAAATCTGTTTCCAAAATTGTTTTAAGACTGTGGGGTTTATTTATTTATTTATTCATAATTCACATTTACATAGCCACCCGCTCACCACACCGTGGTGACTTAGGGCGGCTTACATCATTTGCTTCTATGAAAATTTTATAAAATTTACCCTTTAAAAAAACATTTCCATCATTTTGCCTCTGAACTATGAGTTCTTCAAACTTTGTCATGTCTCTGTCCTTAAAATGGTTATTTTCCTAATATTTAATCCAGCTATCCAATTTAAACACATAATAATGATAATACTTTTGTGTCAGAAATTATTCTCAGTTGAAATGATTTTTGCTGGAGAAACTCCACTCAGGGGATGCCCAAATGAGGCTCCTTTCATGTCCCCAAGATCTTTACCCACTGAAGTGGTCCTTAGTTATCTATTTGCAATTTCTTGCTTTCAAACTGCTAGGATGGCAGGAGCTGGGACAGAGACGGGGGCTCAAACCATCATGCAGTACCCGGGTCTCGAACTGCCAAAAGATGGCCTTCCAGTTAAAAAGACAAGCAACCACTGAGCCACTGTAGCCCATTGAAACACATTATATCATTATATATTTCTCCTAATATAAACTGTATTTTATCTCCATTACTCATGGTCTTTAACCAATTTTCCAAACTAATAATCCATTTCCTTTTTAATACAATTAGTAGTTTCTTTAGATTCTCTGGAAATGTTTCCATTTCATCTTATTTCTTTCCTTTTTATCATAATTTAATAGCATCATTTCTGAATTATTGCAAATTATTTATAAACCCATTACTTCACTAAAGTCTTTCAAGTGAGCCTGAATATTCTCCATAGCCATTAATGGCTCTTCCATACTTTACAAGGTATCACCAGCTAATAAGATGGCCTTAGTCTTTTATTATACAGTGGAACCTCGTTTAATGTAATTAATTCTCTGGGACATTTCTTACAGTGAAAATTACTTTAACAGAATTTCCCATCGGAATGAAAACCAAAATACATTAACTGAAACACGGTTTCCCATAGGAATGTATTCAAAACCAATTAATCTGTTCAAAAAAAATTTTCTGTAAACCAAGCCACTATTTTCTATGGATTTCCTTTTGTTATGCAATTTTTATGTTAACCAAGCCATTTGTTAACCGAGGTTCCACTGTATTTCTTATATTAATCCATTTCCCATTACAACAAAAAGTATGTACTTATTTTTCATCTGTTTAAATTTTTATTCTGGAATAGATTATATATTTTAATATAATAATTTGTTGTCTAGAGTAATTAATGCTGATATTATTATTATTAAAGTAATAAATCATGCAATAGTGAATATGGAATTTAAAGCAAAATGTGATTATAAAGAGGCTAAAATATGGAAAATATATACTAATATTTTAAAAAAATAGATTTATAATTCAAAGAATAAAGAGAGAATTAAGGGAAGTGTGGCAAATAAATGAGAAGAGAATACTAAATAATCTTTTATATATGATAGAATGAAGGCAATAGTAAGAGGGTTACGTTTTAAAGAATGTAAAAATACATATCACAGAATTGGAGGTGTGGATTAAGGTTTAGAAAAGAAGAATGTGAAGAATAGATATTTGATAATTATTACACAGATAGAAGCTAACAGAAGCTAGCTACAAAGTATAAAAATAAAAAAATGTTTACAGAAATTAGATTTATTCATACACAAAGTCTTGCCTATGCCCTTCATTTATAACAGGTTAGAATGTCAAAACTGGATCAAAACTAGATTGTGGCTAATATCTCACACCAATGTACCTAATAATAAGCACCATCAAAAAGAGCAAAATTTATTTCTGATCTGATATGTTAAAACACAGACTGTGAAACAGCATAAATTATAATCTCACCTATCATAAGGTTATCATATATTTCTCCAAACCCAACTATGATGTTGACTGCTGAAAGTGTATTTGGATACATGGGGTGATTAGCAATTGTTACTCTTTCCTCTGTTTTTTAAGCAGCATCTGAAAACTCTTACCTGTGCCACATTGTGACTGAAATTCGTGTTTCATGCCAAAATGTCATATTTTGTGTATGTTTAAATAAAGACATGTCATGTTTTATATGTATGTGTTTATTTACCTGAAAATATAATGGCATCAATCAGTGTATCTGGTTTAATTTTTATATCAAAATATAAAATATTTTACATGAAAGTGTAGGAAAATACATAGAATATATTTCTCTCTGTGTATGTATACATATACATATGCATATGCATATGCATATATATATAGTACAAGAATAAGTAACAAACAAAAATATTTAAGCAAAATGTTATAGTTCCCACCATCTTCAGTTGTTCTGGGGAAAAGACAACAACATGTGTAAGCTATATATGGTATATGTTCAAATACTTTATTCCAAAAAATATTTTGATATAAAACCTTTAAGTGAGATGCACAGACTGATGCCATCACCTTGTTTGGAATAACTGTAAATTGGTGTTTCCCAACCTTTGGTTTTTGGACTTCAACTCCCAGAAGCCTAAGTCAATTCCCCAAAGCACTGATGAGCCAATTAACCCCCAATGTGGGGCGTGGGGTCCACCTTGGGAACCACTGCAATGTATTGCATTGCCTATATATACTGATTACCAAAAGGCCAGATTGAGGTGAAATTCATTTAATTATAGTGCTGAGCTATAGTACCAGTATTTTGACTTGAATTTCAAGTCATTCTCAGGTTTCGCTCTTAGCTCTAAGCTGGTACAATTACTCATACAGAACTTGCACAAAAGACATTGTAACAGAAAACAAGAAAGTCTATACTTTTTTGTTGTGCAGTCATGAAAGAAAAAAAGACACCTGATACGGTAGTTTTCCTTTAAAATTTAACATGGAACTAATGGCTGAATTATGCTAATTCTTTCTTTTCTAGCCAGAGTTAATGAGAGGGACCATGCTAAACTATTTCTTCCAGTGAAGCAGACACAATGTAGAGTTAGTTCTCCCAAACATTTTTACTGAAAAGGATGCAAATTAGATCTCTTTGCAGTGAAAACTAGACCTAGATCATGTTATGGCTGCACTAAAATGAAGTAGAGATTGAATTAAAGTTTAAACCATTGTTACTGTGATGGTGGTTGTTGCTGTTGTTATTACCAATCTTATTACAGTATTTTGCAAAAATTGAATCAGTACATAACAATACTGCCAGCACATTTTGGTTTAAAGGCCTGAGGTAACCGAAGATGGGTGTCTTTGAAATGTTTGTACAAACTGACTGGGTGAACTCTGGCACAGCTAACAGAAGCAAGAGCCTTCTGAGTTACTGAGTCAATAGCTTCTTTCTCTTTCATGTCCAGATCACACTTTCGACTGCCAAAATGAAGACACTTTCTAGGCTTCATTGTTGGCCAAACTTAAGTCCTCATTGGTGCATGTTTCTGACAGTAATCAGCAGACCAGTAAATGAGCCAGATTCTGTATCTCTTCATGTTCACACAGCATGTTATTGTCTTCCAGTAGCCCCCATTTGAGCATGTTGGTCTTGCATGTAGGGACTCCAGCTCCCAGCATATTCAGGGTCCACCAAGTGAGATTAGTGAGGTCAGGTTCCTCAACCATATCCTCCTTTAATGTTATTCTTTGAGTCAAAAGTTGAAATGCTATGGAATGTTTACAAAAATACCAGCTGCTCAGAAATTGGGCTGGGGAAATGCATCCGTGCACAGAAAACAGTGTGAGCTTTGTGTTGTGGGTGGAAAGAGAGTTCCACCGAAAACAAAGTACAGTAATACCTCGCATAACGAGCATAATGCGTTCCACACACCTGCTCCTTATGCGAGTATTTCGTTAAGCGAAACACGTTTCCCATAGGGAAATGTATTTCGCTTAACTTTGCCTGCGGTGCATGTGCATCACCTGGGTGTTTGGAAAGGGTACGGGGATCTTCCCCGATCGCAAAGTGGGAGTCAACGCAGGGCGACGGGACCCCCGTGAGGGTGGGGTGGGCGGGGAGCGCTTTTGGGGCCTCCTCTCAAAAACCAGCCCCCGAGGTTTCCCGCCTGAGGAGAACGGTTCCTGCGAACCTGCCCCATTCAGCCTCGCTGGGGTGGCCGCCGCTTCCCAAGCCCTGTCGTCGCAAGTGGTTGTTGTGTTATTTTCTCTTTTCCCTCTCGCCTGGCTACCTGCCTTCCACAGCTCCTGAGCCAGCCCATTATAATGTGCAGCCGGCAGCAGAGGAGGGGGAGCTAGGACTGCCATATACTGTACACACACACACACACACACACACACACACACACACACACACACACGCCTGCCTCCCCCCCCCCCGCTTCCCTGAGAGGCTGTTGGGTGGGGGACCGCAAGGTAGCCCAGACGAATAGGTCAACAGCGGGCGGGAAAAGGGAGGAGGCGCCTGCCTGTCAGGAGAGTGGAAGAATTGGCGTGGCTGTTTGTTTGTTTACTTACTTGCTGGCTTGTTTGTGCACTCCCGAAGCCCCACCCCTCTCGCTGGTTCCGCTCCCAAGGCAAAGAGGCACAAGGTTGAGCCTGGCACGGCCCTGCCTCCTTTCTGCCTTTGCGGAGCAGGTTCCACTTCTCCAGTGTAAAGGCCGAGTCCCACCTGATAAGGACCGCCTTCCTTTGGAACCTGCCAAGTTTACTTGAAAATCAAATTTTAAAAAATTAATACAGATGTAAACAGGCAAAGGGCCTGTGGTTTTTGACCTATCCCTAGGCAGATGGTAAAGCCAGGAATAAGGTAATCTACTGAATGCAGAGTTCAGTTTTATAATGTCTCAGGGGCCCAAAACTAACTAACTCAATTAAATCTTTAGTTTCAGTAGACAAAGAAAGGAAGCTCATGGCTATTCAAGTAAGATAGTACACAGATTATTGCAGATCAGTAACACAAAGCAACACAATGTTTTTACAAGTACAAAACAATCACCCTCTTTTAATTAAATAGCCCAGTCTTCAGATATTGTCAATATTGGCTTCTTGATCTCTTGCACACACAATGCTATACAAAGGACAATTTTCTACCAGCTGCATTTCCACAACAACAGGTACTGAATTCCACATCTGGTAGGAAGGCCAATGGCTGGAAAAACTGGTTTGATACAAAGGTCCTTGATAAATATTCCCTGAGGTCAAAGGGTGTTTCCCCTCTTTTAATACAGTATCTGCATTGCTTTAATATCAGAGCTGTCCTTTTAGTTATAAAATTCCATTTAATTGTTCCCTGGACTGAGGAGATATAAAATCCAGTATTAATATCATTGTCAAATACAAAAAGAAGTTATTCCATAGAGGTTCCCTATATATTCCTATCTTAAAGGAATCAAACTGCAATGAACCAAAAGTCTTAAGATTCAAGTCAAACATTTGCATTGGCTAGCAGGAAAGAGTTTATTTCCTGGGATGAGATTAACATATTACCAGTGGTAGGCTGTAAAGAAAATTGCTACCCCACCATGGGCAGAGCCGGCATCATGGGCAGAGCCAACGTCATGACATCATGATGTCATAATGTTGTGGGCGGAGCCAATGAAAATAATAATAAAATAAAATAAAATAATTAAATAAAAATTAAATAAAAATACACATTAAAATTAAAATAATCATCCAACCCACCCACCCACCCCAAACACATATCAACCAACCCACCCACCCCAAACACAAACCCGTCACTTACCTGGCCTGGGGTCGGGGAGCAAGCACTAGGCAGGCAGGCAGGAAGTGCAGCGGTGTGGTGGCCTGGCGGTGCGGTGCAGCCCGGCCCGGCGAGGAAAGGCTGCCACCGCTGCTTCTCCAGGCCATCCTGCGTCCTTTCCAGGCACCCAAAATGGCTGCCCGGAACTGCGCATGCGTCAAACTGACTGCTCCTAAATTTGGAACAGGAAGGTATCAAAAATTCACAGAAATTAAGCTGAGATCTTGTATCTCTATGAATCACACAGCATATCACAGAATATACATACAGAATTATTGTTTCAAGTAATAATTTAGCAAAGTAGATCCATGATGATTGGATAAGCTGGTAAAATGTTTAGATACAAATGGCCACTGTGCCACATTTTTCACATACATTAAAATCAAGCTTAAATGAAAACAATGCCAATATGTTTTAGTAAATTTCAATAAGATTTTGTTTGTAGTGTTGGAGTGGACTCTGGAGTTTAAGGTTCTGGTCCCAAAAGAGCCATAAAACTCACCAGGTAATCTTATGCCAGACAGTCTGTTTCTCAGCCTCACATATTTCACAAGGTTGTTGTAAGGATCAATGGTGGGGGAGGGGAGCTATCAGTTTACAGAAGGTTTACGGAAGCTCACTCCATCATGCAGCACTCATCTTAAGTGCTTCCAACATTCCAACAGTCAAGTTCAGTGTCTTAACCACTAAGCCACCGCTGTCCCATATAAACCTGAGTAGAAATTAAAACAAGCCAGTAAACCTGGGTAGAAATTAAAACAAGCCCAGACATCTCACCTTCAATCAAATTACAGTCCCTTTGTAACTCACTAGATCAAACCATTTTACTAATTTAATATGCAACAAGACTAATTTACTACGCAACAAAAATATTTTGGAAATTATTTTCAAGATTCAGGTTTGCTCAGATTATAATATTCGAGGATAAATTATAGCCCAACAATAGTTTTGTCTTTTTTTAAAAGTTGGACACAAAACTACCTTCCTTCCACAGATGTTATATGATAGGAAGGAACTGTATTAGAATCATTTCCTGAAGCATGGACAAAAAGTATTTTTTAATAACTACCTTAAACTATAACACTTCAGAGGTTGTGAGGGAGGTTCTGAATTCTGTCTAGTGCTGAGCCAAAATTTCTCAGAAGATATTATTTGAGAAACAGAGATAAGTTTCCCATAAGGCTCCATCCTGCTATTTGAATTTGGTGTGGTGAGAAGATGTGGTGAGGGAGTTAGAGTTTGCTTCTGCAGTTCATGAGAGTGTGGTTATGACAACAATCACCGGAAACCTAATCTGGAAAAAAACACAAATATGTGCATTCCGTGTACAAAATAGGGAGACAAGAAAGAAGCTGAACATAACCTGGAGATGCCACAAATTAATCTACTGTGACAATTCAAAATCCCTGGGAGTAAAACTGGACCATCCTTTAACATATAAACTTCACTATCAGAATATTAAGAAGAAGGTACTGTATATACCATTTCCAATATGGGACATGGAAGACACTGATTAGGCTGGGAACTGGGGTGACAAAATGCAGAACAAACCTAAAGAGGTGGGGCTACATTGATGATGGTGAACTATGTGAATGTAGTGAGAGACAAGACTTTGGACATCTGATAATCTGTGGCAACTTGCCTGAACAGTGTGATATTAAGGATTTTTTTTGAAGCAAGTGACAAGGTTATCCAAACTGCTGAATATTGGAAAAGTAAGTTTAAGCCTGTACTTCATGAAAACATAATTTTTATATTATTAGTGGTTTTTTTAATTATGTTGGTCTTAAATTTTAGTGCTTCAGACTGAGTGTGGTGCAACTTTCTAGCAAAGAAATCCAAGTACCACATCAAACTACAAATCCTATGGTTCCAAAAGATGAAATCATGGTGGTTAAAATAAACAAAACACTATGGTTATAACCAATTCACTCAATCTTCCCTTCCCTATTCTTATTAAATTAAAAGTGATGAAAAGCATCATGTGTTCAAACATGAACCACTGGTGGTATACGATCGTGATATTAAAAAGATAGGAGAGATTAAAATGTTGTGAAATAAGTAAACACAGAGAAATAAAATGTTTTGCACATAAAGTGTTTTCTTTTTTCCCCAGGGTGACCATCACACTGAATATTTGCTTACTGAAGCAAATATTGCTTTAATTATTATTCAAATTGGCTGAAGGCAATGCATGACTGTTCTTGTTTAAAAAGTGAAAATGTAGCCTATGAAGCAGAGGCCCTATGATACAATGAGTAGGAGGGGGCAGTCTGCTTGATAGACCTCTTTTTTCATGCTGAGGTTCTTTGCCTGAGCTATGTACTTTGAATGATAGTGAACAAATACAGAGATTAAGGAGAGGTACAGTGGAAAGGCAAGCATTTGCCTGTGCAAAATTGCACCAGCAGAATGCCCTTTGCCAATCCTGACACAGAGGAAGAAATCAGACCACCAGAAGGGGCCAATCAGAGATTCATGGGGTGTTTGATGAGCACTGAACCAGTTGTGGGCTCAATTTTTTTTACTAAAACACTGTGACCATGGCATGGTGGGTGTGGCCAGGGGGAAAGCCCTGGGTTCAGTGATGGGATGTAGCAGGTTCGCACCAGTTCGCCAGAACCGGTAGTAACTTTCCCCATTGTCCTGGAGAACCGGTAGCAGCTTTCTTGGGGGAACCACCTTCGGGGCTTACCTTTTCACTGGTTCCCCCACTGCGCATGCGCGCAAAGCTCTTGGTGTGCATGCATGCCTACAGTGCTTGGTGCGTATGCACGGCCTCCTTGCTGTCCTCCCAAGCGGGGCAGAGGAAGAGAAGCTGCTAGCCTGAAGCTCCCTATAGCTTGCTCCCCAGGGTAAGTGACTCACCTTTGGATGTGGTGTGTCTATGTGTATTTTAATGTTTATTTAATACCTTTACCTATATTGACGTAGTACCACAGTTCCTAAAAAGGCCTGTTGGCCTGGCTTGGTGTTTTTAAGCAAAGTCTTGGAGTTACCTCATCAATAAACTACACCTATGCTGTTCCAATTGCTGTTCCAATTGGAGACCCCTTAAGGAGGTACAGCTGTTTTACATTTACATTAAGGCATATTATCCTACCTAGAGAAGTGGTACAATGACCATGATCATATCCATCTTGCAACATGGTGCTGCCCAGGCACTTACTAACAGGTAAGTGACAGGTTTGTGTTTGGGGTGGGTGGATTTATCTTTGGGGTGGGTGGGTGTATTTTAATGTAATTTTTATTGTATTTGTTTATTTAATTTATTTATGGGTTTGTGTTGTGGGTGGGTGGGTGGGTTGAGGTGTGTGTGTGTATGTGTGGGTAGCTTTAGGTAGTGCTGTCTAGCGGGTCCCCTAAGGCCCAGAGTTAGGCACTGGACTTCTTTTATACTGAGCAAACTGTCCCAGGGTGGGCTTTACACCTGGGGATGTGGACTGCCTCTTCCAGGCCGTGCATTGGCTGGATGGTCAGCAGCAGAAAGGGAGTCTAAAGAAGGACTTGGCCCTCCAGGCCTAGCGGAGGGGTATATTGTGTAGAAGGACAACCCAGACCACACTGTCATGTCTCCTGCCAAAAATCCATTTGGCGTAGTTGTTTGGTCTCAGAATTATATTTTAAATAAAGGTGGCCCTAGTTTTCAACCAACATTGGTGTCTGAACCTTCTTTGGAGTGTAGGGGCAAGGGCCCTTTCTTGCATCTTTTAACATTTTGCCAAAAATATTTTTCTAAGTGATCCACCTCTTTTGCCTACTTGCTCTGATTAATTTATACAGATGACATATTTTTCTTCCATTTGTTTTGTTTTTAATCTCTAATTTAAAAGTAAGGTCCAAATCTTTCAGCTTTTAGCTAAACTCTCTTTTGTGAAGGCAAACTATATTGCAATTGAAAGTGATTTTTGACAGAAAAGATCGACCTATTTGTTCTCCTTGCTGTCCAGGGTACTCTAAAAATTCTCCTCCAACACCATATTTCAAAGGTGTCTATTCTTCTGCAGACTTTTGTTTGCAAGGTGATGGCTCTACTTTTAACTATGTTCCCCAGGTTTCTCATAGCTTGTCTCCCAAGAATCAGTTCCCTTTTTATTTCATGGCTGCAATCTCCATTGGCCGCGATCTTGGACCTCAAGAATGTAAAGTCTGTCACTGCTTCTACTTCTTCCCCATCTGTTTCCCAAGGACTGATAGGGCCTATTGCCTGGTTTTCTTGATGTTGAGTCTCAAACCAGATTTTGCACGCTCTTCTTTCAAGCTAAGCAAGAGCTTCCTTAAGTCTTCTTCACTTTCTGCCATTAGGGTAGTATCATCTGCACATGTCAAATTGTTTTAATTCCAATTTGTGATTCATCCAGCCCTGCATTGCATATTATGTGCTCTGTGTATAAGTTAAATAAGCAGGGTGACAAAATGCAGCCTTGTCTTGCTCTTTTTCCTATTCCAAACCACTCCATATCCTGTCCTAACTGTTGCTTCTTGACTCATGTACAGATTAGAATAAAGGTAAAGGTTTCCCTTGCTCGAAAGCCAGTCATATTGCTTGGTTATATATTAGCCCATCAATTCTGGGGAAGATTTTATCATAGACAGTGTATGCAAATGAGTTGTAAAACAGTAACTCTGTTCACCTTTGCCAACAAGTAAATGTAGGATTAGAGTTTATTCCTACATACATACAAAAATGCCTCAAACTTTCAACATTTGGCTCTGCCACCAGATACCCAAACTACTAGCTGTGTTTCTTATATCACCCTTCACACTTCTAAAACAGTTACAAGTGGTATACATTTAAAATATTCAAGTAGTTTTCAAAGGAGATTAACTAAGAATAGCTAGACTGATTGGTCCTTGCTTTTTTAAAGGGAAATTTGTGTACCTTGAACCCCCTACTAATGTACCTATAAGTTGAACATGACTTAATGGCATATAACATGTAATGAAACAATTATTAATTATTCCTGCATTCCACAACCAACAGGCAAGATTAGTGATGCAGCTGTGGGCCAAATGTCAGATTTAAGGAAATCTATATTTCCCTGCTATTACAAAATCTTTACAGGTACATAGTTTTTGCAAAGGACAATAAATCTTCCAAGCATTTGTCTTGGGATATCCAGTCAGAAAACAAAAGCAAGCTACAGTCAAACCTTGCATAAAGAGTGCCTTGCTTAAAGAGTGCCTCGCTTAAAGAGCAGAATTTTCTCTGAATGTTCGCTACACTTAACAAATAAACCAACCAAAAACTTGCTTAACAAATAAATTGGGGTTCGCAATCCCCCCCCCCCCAGAAGTCACAATTGGTCACTTACAGTGATGTTTTGCTTAAAGAGCAAAGTCGCTTAAAGAATAATTCTGTGGAACACATTATGCTCTTTAAGCAAAGTACAACTGTAACTTGCAATCTGCAGAATGATGGCAACTCTTTGTAAGACAATCAGACTTTTTATTGTATTAGAGAACTTAGCTTCTAATGATGTCTATCTTATTTGTACATGATTCACAAGTTTTTCTGAACTTTGAACTGACTGCAAGAGGGTTTTGCCTGTACTCCTCCAAAATATTACACGTAAGTGGCAGTAAGCTAGCATAAACAAGCTCATGTACTCAACATTAATTACAGAATTGTGTACTAAAGAAAGATCTGCTCTATAAGTGATACAGATATCTTTTTCTTACAACCTGTAGAATGAACATTTTTCTTTTCCTTGTCAATGAAATTGTTTTGTAGATCCATAAAGTGTATATGTGCCAAACCTGGTGAACCTATGCCCAGAGAAGGCACACAGGGCCATTCTTGGGGGCACACAGAGTCATTGCCCCAGCACAGTTTGCCCCACCTCTCTGCTCAGCAGCCCAGTGGGAGCGCTTCCTCCCTCCCACAACACACTTTGCCCTGGCCCTCTGCCCAGCAGCCCAATGGGAGAGCTTCCTCCCTCCCTCCCCCGCACAGAGTCCGCCCAGCCCCTCTGCACAGCAGCCCAATGGGATCATTTCCTACCTCCTTTGTTGCCATGTTGGCACTTTGTGATAAATAAGTGGGTTTGGGGTTGCAGTTTGGGCACTCGGTCCCTAAAAGGTTTGCCATCACTGATATATGACATGCTGTATCAATATTCCACGAAATAAATATTGGGTCTATGTCCCTTTTTATTTTGTACATCATAAGGTTTTATACCTGTTGAGTATTTTATCCAAAGAGAGGAGGCAAGACAGAATAGTACTGGGAATGTTCTATCATTTTGGAACTTTGAAACAATGTAGAATAATAGTTTAATTTTGGTTGGTATTTTATCAATATTTTCATTCCACTGTTGGGTTTTGAATGCAGGAAATCTTATAAGGTCAACGAACTCCAATGGCTCTGCCACCAGATACCCAAACTACTAGCTGGGTTTCATTGAACATGTTGCTGTGTTTCCCAAGAAATCAAACCTCTAAAAGCAATCACAAATAAAGAATGGTATAAATTATAAATAACATATACAGTATTCCATTATAGTATTAAGATTCTTACTTACACAGATATGAGACATAAAGATTATGTGTGTCCTCTCAGAAATGATTCACAGAATTCAAAGCATCTTGTCTGGAAAAATTCCATGGCAGCTTCAGTACCAAAAATTGGATTTTAATGGAATGATTTGAAGTCCTACATTTTGTCATGTTGTCAAATATGTGAACATTAAACATGGAGATAATGGAATATGTGTTTATCAAATATAAACAAGTACAGTATAGTATTATTGCAATACAAATTTCCTAGAATAGGTTTGTGAGCTTGTTAATTGGGCAGTTTTCAAATCAACAACTATCGTGTATTCGGGTTCACTCCTGAGTTGTTGAACAGCAGAGAGTTCAAAACCAGACTTTGGGAAAGCAGTTGTGGTTACTGTGGATTAAGCCCACTGAATGCAATGGGGATATCAAACCTCACTAGGCCATGTGCCTGTAGGATTGGGGTGCCCCAGCTGGGGCACCCCAATCCTACAGGCACTGGATTAAATTCTATTGACATTTATGTTGAGTAGACCAAGACTACAGTATTAGTCATGCATGTGTCTGCCAAAATCCATGGATTACTCATCGAGGTCAACAACAGCATGTAAAGAGCATATATAATTGAATGCATCTATATTTTTGTCACATGCTAAAGCAAAAATAGTATTTCTTCTTTACAGTGTGATTTCTCCAAGCCGCAGACATTCCCAGTGCTATTTTCCTGGAACATCAAACATGCAAACATAGCCGTGGTTGTTTTTTCTACTTCACCCAGTATGAAACACATGAGCTAATCTGCCAACAGTACATTGAGAAAAGCTCCTGTTGAAATCAACAGTCTTTTCCTCTTAATTCTATATAATGTATAGGATTAAAATTCTAGACGTAGGTTTGAGATATAGAATTCTAGATACATAGTCAGTATCTCATCTATTCAGGCCCTCAGTCTGAAGTTGGAAAGTTCAGCTTTTCTTGTGCTGTCAGTCAGAACATGATTTAGGAATTTCAGCTAATGACAATGATGGAGAACTGAATGAGAACTGAAGTAGCTCCTGAATCCAGTTGAAAACAGTGGACTTTTAAATTATTATTTTGAGGAAGATTCTGCTTTCCAAAAAATATGAGTGTGTCAGGGCAATTGCAGTGCAATTACCCTCCCATCACAAGCTGTCTTTTGTGCAAGTCACAGTATGGCTGGTAACATGCATGATTTTACAAACAGTGCACAACTGGGCATGCAAAAGACAACCTACTGGATAAGAAAAAACACTTGACCAATTGTCCTCATGCTCCATCTTCCCAAATTCAGGCCCTTGATGTTTAGTAGCAGCTCTTAAAGGAAATTTCAGGTATAAAATCGGAAGATAGTACAATACTGTAATGACAATACAAATGCTTAGGTAAAGGTAAAGGTTGTCCTTGCTCAAAAGCCACTCGTATTCTACTCTAGGGTTTAGGACTCACTTCTGTTTATAGCTAAAGAGCCAGCACTGTCTCTATCTGTAGATGTTTCCATGGACAAGTGGCAGGCATGCCACAACACTGGAGTGCACGGAATGCTGTTTACCTTCCCACCGAAGTGGTACCTATTTATCTACTTGCAATTTCTTGCTTTTGAACTGCTAGGTTGGCAGGAGCTGGAACAGAGACAGGAGCTCACTCCGTCGTGCAGTACTCGGGAATCAAACTCTGACCTTCCAGTCTTCAAGTTTAGCGTCTTAACCACTTGAGCCACCACAGTCCTTACAGGTTACCTGTAATGCTTACAGATGCATTAAATTTAATTGCTAGTCTCAGTTTAAATTAGCCTAATCTGCCCTGTGCCCTTTATGCCTAAATTAAGTAACACAATAAGAGTCATGGGATGGAAGAAGAAAAGATTTAATGAAGGATCAATATATGGAGGAACAGGTTTTCTCTGTCACATGTTAAAATGAGAATGTTCAAAAAGTATTCCTAAATTTTGCCCTTGGGGAATGATTTAATTTTCACCTAGTTAAAACATAATGTAGTTATTCTTGCCTGTTAATATGTTTAATGCAGTTCATATTGATTAATATCCTTCTTGTTTAACCTTATTCACTTAATTTGTTGCATTACTTCATGTAACATAACAAAAATAAATTTAGAGAATAGCAATAAAACAATGGGGAGTTTTATAATGGAATGCCATTAGAATGGCATATCAGGCTAAATCAAAAGTAATGGAATGGTTGTGTCAGGTTTTCAGATTAGCAGAAGATATGACAAACCAATATCAAAATACAATAAAGGACGTACAGATGAAGTGAGAACATAATCACTGCACAGTAATTTTGTACTTCATGTGCAAGTTTAAGACAGAACAGTAAAAATTGTTTAAACTTTTAAAAAATTAAAGTGACAGACTGAAGAGTCATAGACAAAGAACAGGTTTCATGGTTTAAGTCTCCTCCTCATTCAGATCTTGTCTTCCACTACAGGAAAGCTATAGTGCAGAGTATGAATGGGTAGCTGTTGAGCCTATATCCTATTACTGTATCTGTGAAGGGGCAAAAGAGGATGTAAAGAGAAGACCCAAAATTATAGCTGTGGCTTCCAGGAGTTGACATCCAAAATGGCCAAAGAACCCAAATTCCCTACTGTAGAATGGAGAATTCAAAAGAAATGAAAGTGCCAGAAAAACAGCAACACATTTTTCAAGGAATATATTATCTCTGCAATTTTTAATCAATGAATTGATCAAAGAAGTTTGAATTACTAAAAAGGTACTTGCTGCTAATCAGGCAGGAGGTATACATTCAATAAAATACTTATGGAAATGGAAATGGCAAGTAACAATTTAAAAAATGTTTTCCTGAAGATTATCTAGGAAAAAAATGTTCCTTATTTTATGAACACTGTTTTATCTGTAGGCACATTTAAATTATGAGTGTATGAACACTCTTATGATTAATCAATTATTTTGTTTAATCAGGTTGAAGTTTTAATAAGCATATGCACCATTAATCCTTACCAATAGGCTATTTAACTACCCTTGTTATCAATATTTCTTCTTAATTGTTGCCTTATTCATCTAACTTATATTATAATAACTGCTCTGGGCAGGAACTCTACCTCTTTATCTATTGAACACACAATTAGCACTTCATAAATGTGGGGGGAAATGTAAAACATGTCAGTCTTTAAGGTGCCACCAGACACCTTTCTGTTTTCCTAAGTCAGAAAATGTCAACTATGCACTGGCCAGGAAGTGCAGTAGTATTAATAAGTCTTCTGGAGTATTCCTAGTGGTCACACAACAATAGTTGGGGTTGTTTTTTTTAATTAATTTTGGGCATACTCAATTAATGAACTCTTTATTTCTTGTTCTGTTTTGTTGATTGAGTTATTTTGGGCTGCTAATATGATAATTAATAACTGCAAGACTCTAAATTTATTAACCACCTAGGTAGGTATTTTATTATTAATGTTTATTTTTTAATCTTTTGCTAACCAATCACTTTGTATATAAATTGTACATAAAACTCTTATGTTTGTTGAAATGGACTTGATCCACGAAAACTAATAGTAAATTACAGGCATTAGTGTTTAAACAGCTACAATGGGTTTTTTTTTAACTCTCTGATATTATTAATGTTTATTGTTCATGTTTACTTTTTGATTGTCCTGTTTTTCATATTTGTGTATTGTGGTCTGTTCTTTTATCGTTGTAAACTTGCACCAATTGCGTCCGGGTATAAAATAAAATAATAAATCACCCCCTTTTTTCAGTACCCTCCACTCAAGAGACTTGGGAGACATTTCTGTTGTTCAGGTTCTGCTCGACCAGCTTGCGTGTGCATGTGTGTGTGAATGACTATCAAACCCAAACTTGTTTTCCCCACGGGAACGTCAGTCCCACTGAGGGCGCCTCAACTGAGTGGGACTGATTTCATGCCATTGTGGGGAATGGGATGCAGGTAGAGTGACAGACGTGGATGAAGAAGACCTAGGTTCGAATCCCCCTCACGACTAAGGAAACTCAAAAGGGGGGAGGGGGAGTGTAACTTAGCAGAACCACTCAAGCATTTCATATAACTTCAAATCTTTATTTCGAGTAGTTCTAACTTGGACGCGACTTCACGGCACTTGGCGATAAAATAACAACGTGAGGATACGCCGTTACCGAAACCCCCGGGAGTAAAGTGGGGGGGGGGCACTCAGGCGGCGCCAATCCTCCTGAGCCGAGTCTGTCTCTCAGACTCCCTTCCCCGCCTGGCCTCCGCTTCACTGAGCGGGCACCAGAAAAGGCGGGAAATGGAAGGAGCACCCGAACGGGGATCCCACGACCCGAGTTTCCCACACACACAATTGCGAACGGTGTCCTATTGCCAGAGGATTCGCCGGGCGTCGGTAAAGGGCAGCCTGACTTTCCAGACGACCCAGTTTTACTTCGCGTCAAGGGGGACTCGAGCTCACTTCCCTCCGAGGCGCTGCTGATGCGCTTTAAAAGACCGACGGGCTCCTTATTTCTTTTAAAAATATTTTTTTAAAAACACAGAAAATATTTTTTTAAAAGAAACCCTATTACTTTAACAAATAAGTGAACCCACCACCAATGGGACATTGTATGCTTTCAACCTATTATCCGAACACATTAACTTTATATAATTATCTTCTTTATATGACTGCCGGTTTTCTGCTTCTCGCTTTACGTCACTGAGGGGGAATCCTGTACTTTTATTTTTCGTACACGGCTCCCTGGAGCATACGAAAACCAGTGTGCGTTTATTCTGCATTATCTTTCTATGTTATTTTCTCTCCCCCCCCCCATCCCATTAGTAATAATATTAAAGGCCAGTCGTATTCGACTTCTAATGCTCGGTGCTCATCTCTGCTTCTACCCCAAAAGCCAGCGCTGTTTGCGTCTGCGGAGGTTTCCATTGACATGTGGCAGGCATGACTAGACACCAGAGTGCACAGAACACGGTACCTCTTTATCTGCTTGCAATTTCTTGTGCTGTGCTCCGAGTCGGTTGTTTATAGGGCCAGTGGTGACCGGCGCTGCCTCTTTCCCCCCACCCTCGCCCAATCCTGGTGGACAAAAGGGAGGACAGGATCGCGCCTGGGGCGGGGAAGGATCGTATATCCCGCTGCGGGGGGGGGGGGGCGCAAGAAATTGCAAGTAGACTGGCAGGAAGCGGGAGCTCACTCCGTCATGCAGCACTCGGGTCTCAAACTCAAACTTCAAGTCCAGCGCCTTAACCACTAAGCCACCGCAGTCCCTCACGATATTTAACTGCTAAGGAGAAGAGTGTGCGGGGAACGTCACGAGGGAAGGATTGGGTCCTTCCTTCCTCCCTCTCCTGGGCCAGCCAAGGCTTCCTGAACTCCGTCCCAATGGGACGTGGGAGGCGGCACGCGGCCTTCGCCTCGCCCCGGGGGATTATTCTTCCGTGCGTCGCGCCCTCCCGCCCTTCTGCCGCCTTCGGGGGCGTGTCCTTCAGTGGGAGGGGTGGAGACCAGTGGGGCGGAGGGCTCGTGATTGGTCGCTCGGGGCCTCCAGAGCCCACCTCCAGTCCCGCCGCAGGTGTGGAGAGCTGGGGTGGTGGAGGTGGAGGTGGTGTTGCCCCTCCTCTCCGGATCCTGGACAAGGGGGAGAGAGAAAAAGGGAGGGTGTTCCTCGGAAGTAAAGTCCAGTTGGGGCCGGAGTGTGGCAGTCCTTTCCTCTCTCCGCGCCGCCTCCGGGGGCGGGTCTCCCACCAGTTATTACCTGCGGCAGCAAGTCGAGAAGCGTCCCTTTTGCGCACCAACGGGGGCGGCTTCCTTTGCCTCTCTCCTTCTCCCTCTCTCCTTCCTCCCTGCACAGGGAAAAGTGCGGGGCTGACCGACCGACCGATCGACTGAGCGCTGGCTCGCCTGCCGCAGTCTGTGCAAGAGGAGCGCGCCAAAGCAGGTGCGTGGAGGAGGAAGAGGAAGACGAGGAGGCCCGGGATGGGGTGGGGGGAAACGAGGGACAGCGCGGGCCAGAGCAAGAGGGAAAGTGGTCTGGTAGGAAAGAGAAAGTGACCCTCTGCGGATGAGATTCCTCTGCCGGGGAGGCTCTGCTGGTGGTTTCCAGGCGGGAGGGAGAGCGATCCCACAGGTAAGGAAAACGGGATCCCTCCCACTTCGGCTGTGCTCCGAGTCGGCGTGTCGTTTGGCTTTAGGTCCAGTGCCGACCGATGCTGCCTCTCTCCCCCCCCCCCAAATCCTGTGGCGAAAAGTGGGGACAGGATTGCGCCTTGGGCGGCGGCGGGGGGGGGGGGAATCGTCTATCCCGCTCCGCCTCTTCCCTCCTCCGATGACCTTCCGAGAGCTTAAGTTCTCCCTGAGGATGGGATCCAGCCAGACGGCTAGGCCGATCGGCATCATCCGGAACAAGCCGAAGTTCTTTCGTTCCTCTGGCGACCCTTGTGGCCAGACCGGTTCCGCTCGGTCCAGTGGGCCTAAAGCAGTGATGGCCAAACCTTGGCACTCTGGGTGTTCTTGAACTTCAATTCCCAGAAGCCCTGATCAGCACTCCTGCTGACTTGGGCTTCTGGGCATTGAAGTCCAAGAACACCTGGAGTTCCAAGGTTGGCCATCACTGGTCTAAAGGGTCTCCCCTGGCCGGCTTGGTCTTGGTTTGGCGTGTGTGTGGGTCGTTGTTGCGTGTGAATGGATTCCAGCGAGCCCGACGGCGCTGCCTGGCTCGGAAGGGGCACATCGGGTTGGGGCGCAGCTACTTGTTTTCCTCGTCCGTCCGTCCGTCCGTCCGTCCGTCTGACTCGCCGTCCGGCTAGCCATCCGTTCGGCCTCATTTGCCGCGACCGGACCTGCTGATGTCGGGCCGAGCACCGGTCCAGATACAACTCTTGGAAACTCGCAACGTGGCATGAAAGGGCTCCGCCACCCGCTCTGGTCTTAATCTATGTTCAGACTCTTTTCACTGTTTCACCTGATTTTAAAATGTGTCCCGAAAGCCCTCCAGTTTGACTCGTAGATGTCTCTGAAAGACCCTATTAGGTTTTGATTAATAAGAAAAGTTATGTGTATTTAAACCTCCCTTTTAAAAAAGTCCTTCTTCCCCCACAAAGACTGCAGATGTTGTTTCCTTTGATAAAGCGAGAAAAATGGTTCTCATTTTCTTAAACTTTATCACTTCATCAGTTTCTTAGCTTTCCTTTTATTTGTCTTCGGGCCTTTTCTCCCCTTGACAACATTAAAAAAGCCTCCCCCCCACCCCCCAACTCTAAAATCGGTTCTCTCTTATGTATGCTTGTTGTGGCTTTGGTTCACTCTCTAAACTAGGTATCCCCCCCCCCCTCCTCAGAGTTCAGAATCAGTCATGATTCTTGTTACAATTTCTACCATTGGGTTTTTAATGTAAGCCATTCAGAGCTTTTACAAGGCAGGGATGCCTGTGATTGCCAAGGTGTCTGGAGATGGAAACAGTCATGTCTAAAAGGTTGGCAAACATCTGTATTGCTGGGCTGTAGTGACCCTGAAGTTCTTACACACATGTTCTCAGGGATCAAAGTCCATGGATGTCTGTCCATGGAATTTAGTGGCAGCTATTTTTGAGATTACACACACACACACACACACACACACACACACACACACACACACACACACACACACACACACACACACACACACACACACACACACACACACACACACACACACACACTGTATACAGTATTGGGGGTTGCTCTTCACATGGTATTGTAGAGACCGAAGTCAAATAAGAGAAAGATTAAGAGTCTTTCCTGCTAAAGGAAAGTCATGCTAGTAAGTTTCACTTTCTCTCACATACATGTTTTTAAACTGTCAAATTCTTTTGATCCTGAATACGTGATTTGAACATTCCAGTTAATACTTAAAAAGAAATGGGTGACGGGAATGAAAACATCATCAGTTTCCAGTAACATGTTAAATGGATACATTTATTTGTAGCATAGAGAGCACTATGGTTATCTGTATGCTGTGTATGTGTGTGTTTATGTTTTATAAACATAAACATAAAAACGCACATACACAGCATACAGATAACCATAGTGCTCTCTATGCTACAAATAGCTGCATTTAACTTGTTACTAGAAACTGATCATATATATATATACATGGTAACATTGAGGAACCCTTTGGAGACAGAAATTGTAACTATAATTCAGTGCTATTGTGGCTGAAATTACAAGGTTTCAGAGTCAAACATCTTCTAAGAGTTAAGATGTGTCAAGCTGTGAGCCTAAATGAATCTTGTCCATTTGGTTTTCTTTCATGTTCAATTTTTTTTGTTTATATGCAAGTTCTTTCCATTTCAAATATTAAGAACTCTTTTAGATTGAGGGAGAAACTGTTAAAAATGGAAGTCCGGGCAGACATCCAGGCAGTAATAGTGCACTTTTTATGTATATTCTTGAAAAAAGGAAGTACAGTACAGTACTATATAACCAAAGATGTCAAATGATTCAGTTAAAAGACAGTGTAATAAGATGTCCTGGCTTCCAGGCTATTGAATTAAACTGTCTTTTCATGAATGCAAATGCCTAAATTTGCATTCCTATTATGCAAGCCTGTGTAAAATTAGGTTCATATCCTATAATTCTCATTACTCTACACCTGGATCATGTTATTCTTGCTAAATTCCTGCTATGCAGAAGAAGAAGAAGAATTGCCTGCTGGTTTTCTGAAACAAAGTTTCAGAAATAAAATTTGCTGAGCACTAAGCTAATCATGAATTTACAGCTCACGTGAAAAAAATTGCTAATGTGCTTTTAATGCTTACCTACTAGTTTTCAATGCTGATAATGAGAGAGACTTGCTGACGTAGATCATAAACACATTTTAAAAGGCAAAGTTCAGAGTAACATAGATTTCCAGGTGAGTTTATCAGAATTTGCAGCAAAATAAAATCTTCACTTTCTGCCATCATTTTCAGAGTAAAAAAACAACACCCTTGGAGTCTTTCAATTTAAATTACATTTTTTGAAAAGGTACATTGTTTTATATTGGTACATTGAAGTAAAAGGTTCAGAATTCAGAATATGGGAATTAGAACTGAATTGACAAATTCCCTACATGCCGAAACAAAATTGTACTCTGTGGAAGTAAGCTGTATATCCATGAAAGATTGTGTTTATGATAAACCTGTTAATTTTAACAGTGATATACAACTCTGTTTTATTTTGCTACAAGAAGCTGCCACTGGTGCCTCTTTAAATAATTCTAATTCTGCACAGCTTACTGCTAATTTCATATGTTTAATTGCAGAAACGTAGATGATGAACTCAGTTCTGGCTGCAGTACGGCATAACCTGCTGACCTAGGAATATCTTGTTTTATTTCTGCATCAGCATGGATAGGATTACACAGTGCGTTTATTGGACTTTCACACAGAATTAAAAAGAAGTCGTTTCACAGCATGGGCCAATGAAAGTTACATGCTCTGATTTAATAAATTTTTAAGCATGCAGTCAAAGTACCAATGAATTCAGTGCAGCTATAACATCCATTGATTTCACTATTGTTGCCTCATGGTTAGAAATTAATTTAAAGTTTTAGGAGGTACTGTATGTGATTATTTTCAAGTTCCGGACCATCTCCTAAAATTATTTTTAAAATTAATATCTTAAATGTAATTTTAAACAATTGTATTGCCTTTGAAGAAGCACCCTTGATCTTTCATTTCTGCTCGTGCCCATACTTTTGTTTAAAAGGCAGTGTCTGGTTTTACTTTTAAAATTGATACCTTGTTAAGTTTTAAGAGCTTTTGCTTAGTAGTATCATTCTGTGGGAACAATGGCTGTTTTAAATACGGCTGGTAAGATACCATTTTGAAAGCCTTTCTTTCTTACTAATGTCTATTGATGTTTTAAGAAAGTGTACAGTTCCCTTCTCCTCCTTTGTCACAATCCTAGACACACCATTTCAATTCATAGAGAAAGTTACATTTTATTTGAAGATAGCATTTCTACTGCAGTTCCAAGATTTTCTGCAAAATGATCCAGTCCTTTGACAAAAAAACATTCTTGTGTTACAGACCAGTAGCTGTTTTCACGCCAGAAACAACAAAGAATCATATGATACTTTAGATACTTATCATGACATACAGTTTCATGGGCAAGAGCCTCTTTCATCCATACTTCTTCCACAGTATACAGTTGTACCTCGCTTAAAGAGCATAATGCGTTCCACAGGATTGTTCTTTAAGCGAGTTTGCTCTTTAAGCAAAACACCATTGTAAGTGACCAATTGTGGGGGAGATTGTGAACCCCAATTTATTTGTTAAGCGAGTTTTAGGTTGGTTTTATTTGTTAAGCGAAGCGAACATTCAGAGAAAATTCTGCTCTTTAAGCAAGTTACTCTTTAAGCGAGTTGCTCTTTATGTGAGGTTTGACTGTATTTCATAGTTTCAGGTATCATGGTGTTTTCATTTTAAAGTTAAAAATAGTAGTTTGTGCACAGATATCTCCAGGAGCAAGACAGTAGTTTAAAAAAGTATATGAAACTCTACATTAAAAGTTGTCACTTAATTTGTATGCATAATGTTATGCATTGGCAACTTCTCGTGTTTTAAAAAAGCCAGCTTGCAATATTTAATGGAATAGTCTGTTAACACAAAGTGGTTAAAATCTTTGACAATGCACTGAATAGAAAGCAATCTTGTCCCTGCCTAACTGGGAAGACAGTGGTGATTCTTGCTTTCAGAATGCTTTCCGATCTAAAAACCATACAACTTCTGAGATGAGAAAGAGCTAGATTACATTGGCTGGGCATGCTTATTTAATAAAGGATAATACAACTGTTTTGCTCATTAATTGTTTAATTAATTAAGAACGAGTTGACAGGTTTGCTTTATAATTGTAGATGTGAGGATTCAGAATGTTATGGAGTAGACAAGATCAGGCTTCTCCCTGCCAAATGTTAGATGTTGTATCGATTAAACCCGTGATTTCCAACATCCCCCCCCCCGCCCCATGGGGTGCAATTCAGGAATGAGTTATTAATAGTGAATGGCCTTTTAGGCTTCCTCCACATGAATAGGAGTTCACTTTTTCAATAAGAATTATATGTCACAGGGAGGGGGGCAGGATTTTGGAGATGCTTAGCTGAGCCATGGCCCAAAAAAGGTTGGAAACCACTGACCTAAATCATCACCCCATTTTCCACCCATTACCTTAAAATGTATATTTAGTCAAAGCTTTCTCACACGTGGGGCTGAAAAATCAAATTTTAAAGTATGAAGGCCAAGGAATGATTATATCCAGCCTTCTCTCTGAGGCTTACAGTGAATTATTTCTTCAAAATGTATGAAAATTTACAGTAGAAATCTTAAAAAAAAAAAATAGTACCCGTGTTAGTCTGTGTTTCAGGCATATCATAGAATAAACAAAATAAAAACAAAAATGCGGCAGCACTTTAAAGACTAATTGTTAAAGACTACTGGTAAAATTGGCCAGGGCGGTGACAGGTGGCCCCAGTCTGTTGGCTCATTTGAACCCCCTCTCTCTGTTTGTCTTGTTTTAGCTTTTTAAAAAAATCTTTGAATCTTGATTTTATATTATGTTTCTATTGTGTTTTAGGTGTTGAGAGTTGTGTCAGCCACCCTGGGTCTTTTTGAGGAGGGCGGCATAAAAGTTTGCTTAAATAAATATATAAAATTCAATATGAGCTTTTGTGGATCAAGTCCGCTTCATCAGAAATATGCTTTCCATTTTCAGTGAGTTGTTAAATGAAACCACAATATATTAGGAATTTTACACTGAAAACTAAGAATTGTATCTTTGGTTAGTTTAAACTATGCTAGTTGTGGATATTCATTGAAAATCAGTGGCACCTTGCTTAAAGAGCATAATGCATTCCATGGGATTGCTCTTTAAGAGAGTTGCTCTTTAGGCAAATCACTTGGAAAATTGCTGCTGCTGCTATTGTAAGTGACTGACTGTGACTTCTGGTGGGGTGGGGGATTGTGACCCCCGATTTAGTTGTTAAGCGAGTTTTTGGTTGTTTTTAGTTGTTGAATGAGGTCAACCATTCAGAGAAAATTTTCCTCTTTAAGTGATTTAGTCTTTCAGTGAGGTGCTATTTATGCGAGGTTTTACTGTATTAAAGCCACTAAGTGGTTTCTTTTATTTCTCTTCCTCTAAGATGGCATTTTAACACTATTGCAACCATATGAAGTAGTTTATGTTCCAAGGGAAGAAGTGTGGCTTGTTGGCCACTGAGTTTCCTTATCGATCTGGAATTGGATTTTAGGATTGCATCCTGAAGTAATCAGAAATAATTGTGCTTCGGCAGTCCCCTATAGCAGGAGTCCCCAACCTTTTTTGCATCATGGACCAGTTTCATGATAAACAATTTTTCCATGGACCAGTAAGTGAGGGGTGGGGGGTGGGATTGCATGGTGCAAGCGCATAATAATGGAATGATAAACTGCCAGTCACACCATTCCAATGGTGTAGTGTGGGTTTCAGCTGTCCAGGGTGGAGGCCAAATTTCCCACCCCCTGGGCAGGACCCAGGACACCGGTGGTATTAAATTTTGCCGCCCCCAGAAAGTGCTACCTGGGGCAGGCCACCCACCACTCCCATGCTACACCACTGCTTTCCCACCCACCACCCACCCCGGTTGGCTTCCTTGCATGGCTTCTGCGGCTTATCCTGGCAGCTACTGTTGCGGGACAACTTTGGTTTCTCCAAACCTTCTTCACCTTGGCTGGTTCTCTGCGCACCCTTGCCTTGCCCTTTCCGCTGCACTCTTAGGCGCAGAATGACTGTTTGGTAAGATGTGCATGACTGAGGTGAGAGGATTTCTCTCTCTTTCTCAGTCTGGGGCACAAAGTCTTGTCTGAACTCTTCCCCTTGGCCACCCCCCCAAAAATTTTTTTTAATAAAAATAAATCCTACAACATCGTTGTAAGATCTTCCACATCTCCTTCTATGACCTCCTACTCTGCCTTCCCCAGGGATGCGGTGGCTTCCCTTGATGGAGGGCCACCAGCGGGCTGAACCATGTGCCCAGGCTGGACTACATGCCCCACCACCTCCCACTGGAACATTTTGCTTCCCCCTGGAATGTGCCACCTGGGGTTGGCCACCCCCTTGCCCTCCCTACGCTATGTCACTGCACCATTTGACTCAGGCAGTGAGGTATCACACTCCACACACAGGTAGGGTGGGGCAGAGCCCCACTGTAGTTAAGCAATGTGGAGGAGGGGCCCAGCCACCTGGCTATCTTCTGTACCTGAAGCCCGTGTTCTCGCTCTGTTCACTAGATAGAACCAGCGGAGCACACTAAGGGCAGAAGGCTGCCATCAGAGCTTCCAGTACCACCCACGCCCACAGCCTGGTTCGGGACAGCCCGTGGACCGGTACTGTTCCATAGCCCGGTGGTTGGGAACCCCTGCTCTATAGGCTTGCTAGAAAGTGGAAGAGACTAATGACTAATAACTCTGAAAGTTGTAATTCAAGATACAAAGAGAAAAATTGACTGAGCAATGAAAGTCCTCTACAAAATACAAGCATGGATATTTCCATTACTAGAGTAGCTTCTTGCATGCAAATCTGGGGATGGGGTTGTTTTGTTCCTTGTTTTTGTTTATTTGTTTGTTTTGTATCAGAATAGTTTATGTCAAAGTGTGTGTGTGTGTGTGTGTGTGTGTGTGTGTGAGAGAGAGAGAGAGAGAGAGAGAGAGAGAGAGAGTCTAATAGCTTGCTTCAAACATCATGCATCTACATCCCTCCCACCCTGAGATTCTTTATTGCGGAATCACCTTGTCTCAAACGTGAAATCCTTGAGATGATGTTGTCTTCCATCTGTAATCCTCCCATGTTTCCCCACCATTTTATTCATCCCATCTCCTCCCATCAACAAGCTATTGAGGGAAGATACAATCACCGTAAAATGTCTTTGAACTGGGAGTTATCCAATCTCTGGTCTGCTCTTCTTTGGTTGTTACTAACATGAGCTGATGAGAAAAAAGAAGCCAGACAATTCTTCTTCTTTGCTTCCTCTTTTACCCCTTCAGGTGTTGAAGGAGAGACAAAGTTCTTGCTCTGGTACTTCTAGCAGCCTCCACCGGCTTTATTTGGTGTTGTTGTAATGTTTCTTTGATATTATCTCCCCACCTTCCTCCGCGTCTGCCTCGTGGCTTTTGTCCTTCTCCTCTCTTCATATATAGTTATATACAGTACCTTGTAAACTGTAATTCCAAGACATTCTCTTCAAATGCACAAACGATTTGTTGTCTCTGTATGTAGTTCAAGATTGGTTCTGGTTATTGTCAAGCCAGACAATAAGGAGGAAAAATACAAGGTGTTCTGCTTTGTCATTTGGTAGACTTGGACTGCTTTTAAAAATGGTTTTACCAAAATCCATTTGTGATATTGAATGTCTGTTCTTTGTTGCTGATTTTCTTCAATGTGGATAATTAGGTTGTATTTTTGTAATTCTTTGATTGTGTTTTCTTATTTTAAAGTTTAATAAACATTATAATTTTAAAAAATGGTTTTATTATCTGAAACATTTTTCATTTTTTGCAGTCTAGTATTCCAGAGTGCAGTGGTACCTCACTTAAAGAGCATAATGCCTTCCACAGGATTGCTCTTTAAGCAAGTTTGCTCTTTAAGTGAAACACCATTGTAAGTGACCAACTTCTGGACCAGTGGGGGGGGGGGATTGCGAACCCTGATTTACTTATTAAGCAAGTTTTTGTTTGGTTTTAGTTGTTAAGCGAGGCAACCATCCAGAGAAAATTCTGCTCTTTAAGCGAGTTTGCTCTTTAAACAAAACACCGTTGTAGGTGACCAGTTGTGACTTCTGGCTGGGAGTGGGGATTGCGAACCCCAATTTACTTGTAAAGTGAGTTTTTTTGTTGGTTTTAGTTGTTAAGCAAGGCAACCATTCAGAGAAAATTCTGCTCTTTAAGTGAGTTAGTCTCTAAGCGAGGCTTTCTTTATGCAAGGTTTTACTGTACTGTATAGTACTTGTTTGCTTCCTTGTGTTACTACTAATCAGCATTGGCTTTGGCATTTTAACTTGCTTGCTTGCTTGAAGTCCGAAGATTATATCCTCCAGTATTAGATTGGAGGGCTTGCCTGTCCCCCAACTGGTGGCTCAAAATATGACTTACATTAAGTAAAGGTAAAGGTCACCCTTGCTTGAAAGCCAGTCGTATCAGACTCTAGGGTTCAGTGTTCATCTCTGTTTATAGCCAAAGAGCCAGTGCTGTCTGTGTTTGCAGATGTTTCCATGGACATGTGGCAGGCATGACTAGACACCAGAGTGCACAGAATGCTGTTAACCTTCCCACTGAAGTGATACCTATTTATCTACTTGCAATTTCTTGCTTTCAAACACCTAGGTTGGCAAGAGCTGGGACACAGATGGGAGCTCACTCCGTCGTGCAGTATTAGGGTCCTAAATTGCTGACCTGACCTTCCAGTCAACAAGTTTAGTGTTTTAACCACTTGAACCACCGAAGTCCCAAGAAAAACAGTAGGTGATAGAAATTCCAACCTCTGGCTCCATAGCCAGATACCTGAACCACTAAGCCATCCTGCCAGCTCTTGCCAGAATAGAGCAGCAATTTTTCCAGCAAGTGCAACCACAGAAACCATTTGTTGCTCACCATGTGTAGAGCAAACCCAGGTTCACAGTAACGTTGCTCCAGCTTGTCCCGTTCCTACATATTTACAACATATGGAGAGATCTACTTATTTTTTTATGGATACCAATTTTGATGCACATAATCTGCTGTCAGCACGCAGAATATTCCCTGTAGTATTTTTTTTAAGAATAAACAAAGATTAACACATTTTTGGCTAAGGTAATTATTTTGTTTTCATTTTTAATTGTGCATCATCCTGAGAGCTACAAGCTTATTTGTTCCACTAAGTATCAAATTGTAGACATAGAAAAGTAGAAATAAAAATAAAACAGCTGACTGACATAACTTCTGTGTACAAGACCTAAGTGCTGCACGATGGAGCTCCCATCTCTGTCCCAGCTCCTGCCAACGAAAGCAAGAAATTGCAATTAAAAGTAGATAAATAGGTACAGTTGTACCTCGCTTAAAGAGCATAATGCGTTCCACAGGATTGCTCTTTAAGTGAGTTTGCTCTATAAGTGAAACACCATTGTAAGTAACCAATTGTGGGGGGGATTGCGAGTTTTTGGTTGGTTTTATTTGTTAAGCGAGGAGACCATTCAGAGAAAATTCTGCTCTTTAAGCGAGTTACTCTTTAAGTGAGGTGCTCTTTATGCGAGGTTTGACTGTACCACTTCATTGGGAAAGTAAACCGCATCCTGTATTTAGTCATGCCTGCCACATGCCCACAGAAACATTTGCAGACACGGACCGCACCTGGCTCTTTGGCTATAAAGAGAGATGAACACTGAACCCTAGAGTCGGATACGACTGGCTTTTGAGCAAGGGCAACCTTGACATTTACTATATGAAACTTAAAAGTGAAGATTGACATATAGATACATGAAGTCATTGTGTTTAGTAGGAAACATTCAAGGACTGTCTCATGATGATCTCTTAATAAATGTTATCCTTAAATCTGTTTCTAAATGATAAACTTATTTAAGCACTCTGAAGGATAGGATATTGATTAATAACTATCCTGGAAAAATTTTTTTAACTACTGCAATCGCCTTGAATCTGAAGAAATGGGCTACAGTCCATGAAAAGCTTTTGCAAAATGAAACTTGTTCTTTAAAGGAGACAGATTAACATAGCTAGTCCTTTGTGGGGGGGAAAATCACTTCACTTGAGACTGTAGGAATTGAAGATGCATCCAATTTGATTCATATAACATCTTCTAATTTCAGTCATGGTGACTGTGGTGGCTCAAGTGGTTAAGAGACTGATCTTAAAGACTGGAAGGTCAGAGTTCAATACCCGAGTACTGCACGACAGAGTGAGCTCCCATCTCTGTCCCAGCTCCTGCCAACCTAGCAGTTCAAAAGCAAGAAACTCAATGCCTAAGTCCTTTTCCCATGATTCTTTTAGTATTTTTTGGGGTAGCTCATTTTTATTAATTATCTTATAAATTTTGCCAACTAATCCTTTTTCCAGAGTTAACCCCTTCCTTAATTTGTATATGATCTCCTCAAAAGGTGTTATTTCTCTCCCTATATAATTTTTTAATCTCTGTTTCCTATCCCATTCTTCCATTTGTTTTTCCTGAAACCAATTCAGACTTAAACTGGTATATATCATTTTTCTTCTTTGTTGTTCCCCGCAAGATGCAATCCACTGACTTAAAAGCATTACCTTCTCCTGGATTAGTTTTGTTTTCTTTTCATTGTTTAAAGTTAATGGAAAATCCGGTAAATCTGTAAGTTCTAAAACTGGAGAGTTCCCTGGTGACATAGTATTTTTCATTCCTTTCCAGAATAAGTATAGATCTTTTAAAGTTTTACTATTAATCTTAACTTTTTTCTCTTGATTTGTTAAAAACAGGCTTCCTTTATGTCTATTGTATTCTAACCTGTCTCTCTCTTCTGTTTTTACATGATCATGTGTTAACAAATTTGCTATACATTTCAATTGAAAGGCCTTATAGTAATTAAGTATATTTGGGATACCCAAGCCGCCCTCTTTCTGGTGTTGATACCATAATGATTTCACTATCCTGTTTTTTTTTTCTTCATTACAAAACCTGTCTACTAATTTTTGCCATTCCTTCAGCTCTTTTTCATTTATCTTAATTGGGAGGTTCCCTAATATAAAATTTATTTTAGGTACAATTTTCATTTTGCTGATGTTTACCCTTCCAAACCATGATAGATTTAATTTCCTCAACTTTGTTATGATCAATTTAACCTCATTCTTATCTTTTTCAAAATTTATCTTTTGAATTTATTTAAAATCATCCACTATGTTAAATATTTTAATCTGTCCTTAATTTGTAAGTTATATAATTTCTTTATTTTTTCCTTTTCCCTTTTTCTGTGGTTGCATACTATTATTTCTGTTTTCCCCCAATTAATTTTTAAACCTGAAATCTTTTCAAAGCTACTTAAATGCTCTTTAACCAAACCTATAGCAAAGATTAATGAACCAAAGATTAATGAAGGTACTTTCTGTAAAAGAGAAAGAACACAATTGTAAAGTATTATGGAAATGGTATACCACCCCAATACGTTTATGGCAAATGGGCAAGGCTGAAACAAATTTATGTTGGAGTTGTGGCAAAGAACCTGGAACGTATATTCATATGTGGTGGTCGTGTGAATTTGCAAACAAATTTTGGAAAATGATAGAAAAAGAGCTGGGAAAGATTATGTCGTTAGAGATCAGGTTATCCGCCAAAGCTGTGCTACTGGGGGAAACAGATGAAGTGAAGTTAAGTGAGAATAAGAAAGAGTTAATGATCACTTTACTATCTGTGGCGAGACAATTAATTGCTTGCGAATGGAAAAACAAGTTTATAATTGATAAAGGAAAATGGTATAATATGGCATGGCGTTTAGCACTTAATGACAAATTAACAAATGAAACAAAGATTAGAAGAGGTTTAAACACTAAGAATGTATTTTGGAAAATCTGGGAACCATTCGTTACATTTGGTAATGATGGTTTTAAACCAAGTCAAGAAATGTTGAAGTTTTGGCAGAACTGAGATATTAACATCCACAAGCTATTCAATTTATCTGGGATTATATGTACAACACGAGCTGGAATGATTTATATGCTTTGTTTATAAGTTAGTGTGCGTGCAAATGTATGTGAATGGGTGGGTGTATTCGTATATGTCATCATATGTATAATTTTGGTTTTTGTTCACTGTTTATTTTTCTGTTATATTATTGTTTTACATGTTTGTTGCAATATATGTGCGATAAGAAATAAAAAATATAATTGCAAAAAAAAAAAGCAAGAAACTGCAAGTAGATAAATAGATACCACTTCGGTGAGAAGGTAAACAGCCTTCTGTACACTCTGGTGTCTAGGCATGCTTGCCTGCCATATGTCCACTGAAACATCTGCAAACACAGACAGCACTGGCTCTTTGGCTATAAACAGAGATGAACACTGAACCCTAGAGTCTGATACGACTGGCTTTCAAGCAAGGGTGACCTTTACCTTTACTTAATGTAAGTCATATTTTGAGCCACCAGTTGTTTATTCTGGAACAAAGAAAACTGGGAGCATACTTATCAAATACAGAGGAAGGAGAGAAAATGGCGTGTAACCTCTTTCCTTCCAAGCTGTTTATACCTCCTCCCCATTTTCTCTTCACCAGATTTCCATCCTCCAGTAATTCTTCTACATGAGCTTCACGTGTTGGAATTTTCCCTTCTCCTTCTGCTCTTCCCCTCTCCATCATATTCCAGATGGCTCAGCACAAGCAGAAAGTCTAAATAATAATAATAATTAAGTTATGTTGAACAAAGGTCTGTTATATTCTATGAGCAAAAGTGGTCACATGACCACACATGTGGTGAATCCATATATTTCTAAGGAAAACATTCATGTGGTTACAAAGCAATAACAATATTATCTACTGATTGATTAATTGATTAATTGATTGATAGATTAATTAGCCCTCATCATAACTGGTTTAGCCACCTCTAACATAGTTCTTTTCCTACCAGTATCTTTTTTGGGACCACTTCTATAGCTGCTCTTCTTCTCATGCATTCTCTTAAGATGTGGTTCATCTAACTCTTCAACATTGGACAAAGTAGGAATGGTTGTAAGAAAAATGCAGGTAAATGCTTGCAACTAGGTCAACAGCCTTCCATTCTCTAGGATTCCCAGAGCTAAAATCCTGAGACCAAGGCATTGTGATGTCGCAGAGTTAGGTCAGGCAGAGTTTGGAAGAGGGTCAGAAGAGCCTTTTGGGCAGGAGATTGTGGAAATAGGCAAGAGGATTCTGGGGAAATGGTCCTAGAATCTAGATTGTAGGCCCAGAATGTTGTGGTAACTGGAGAATAAGGCAACTGACAGCCAGAGGGGAAACCTATTTTGGATGGCTAGACAGGTAGTGTAACAAATCCCATAACTACAGCAGTTGTGGCCTTTCTTGCTAGGGCTTGCATCTTTTGTGGTATTGCCTGCAGCAGATATGAAATATGGGAAGATTTTCCAGACCTTTCATGGATGCTGGTGCTTGTGGAAGGCTTCTTGCCAGTCCACCTGATGAGTCTAACCCCTGCCCGCCAGGGCTCTGTGCTGCTGCTGTCAGGACTTGTGCAACAAGGAGACCTACCAGTTGGGGCATTAACACGCACCACTCCCTTTCTTACTCCAGACAGCCCACATGCGTAAAACCATGGTCTATCTCCCCAATATCCGCTTTCTTCTGTCTTAGCGTTTTGGTGGGCTGATGTGGCACAAACATATACAGATACCTTCAGGTTGAGTCATTGTCCCCCAGTGCCCTCTGTGATAGGTGCAGATGGATGTCCTGGGCTGACCCCATTCATAAGAATCAGACGGGCGCGCACACACACCCTGGACCTCCTTGAGATTTGTCTCCATGTTTGGAGAGGTGAGAAAGCAGATCAGTTCCAAGAAACTGCATGGCACCGTGAAACCTTGGCCTGCACATTGTGTTCAGTGAGATTTAGTTAAGTCTCTCTTACACTCTCTTTCATTCTCCCTCCCCTATTTTGCCTGTTATTATTGATGAATTCATTAACAGCAAAGTGGAAAAGAGATTGGAAAGAGATGAAGTATTTCTAGAGTACCTGAACATCTGTCATAAGTGACGTGAGGGGGACAGTGGATAGATTGTTATATTCTTGGACCACAGTAGCCACTTCAAACAATATTTGCAGGTACACTTTAAAATGTAAGCCAAGGCCAGAATCCAGGTGGATTATTTAACTGACAGAATTGCTTCCATCCACACCTCACCTTCCGTGCAATAAACAGTGCACCAGAGCAGGCTTCCAGATAGTATATGGAGCTGCAGTGAATCTTGGGGAGAACAGCTTTTAAAAATTAATTTACAAAAACCCACAACAAAGTGAATTAGATAGGAAATAGCTGCTGTTGGAGAACATTTCCTCTCAAAATACACCTAAAATGTTCAGCATTGTAAATCTTCCTAAAATGATGGACTGATTAACCATTAACTGTAGTGCAAAAGATATCAATATTGCTGGTCATTAAGATATCTTGAAAGCAATATGGTTGTGTTGTTGCTAATGAAAGCATTGTATGCTAAGGGCAGTGTTGCTACTTCTAACACATTAATTCCAGCTTCCCTCATGCCAGAGCTTTGCATTAACTGTGCTCGCTGTTGTTGACACAAAGTGAAGCCCAATAATATCTGGCCATACATTCCCCACTTATTCAGAGTTAAGGGGCCAGGAGTCCAGGGGCTTGCTTGGCTTTTCACAGTCCCACTGAGTAGGCCTAGAACAGGAGTTCCCAACCTTTTTAGGCTGGGGGCCGAGTCATACTCATTCAGACAGCTTCGGGGGGCTGGGGGGGCATTTTGTCCTTACACCACATGGCACTTCCTGGTGTAGTGGAGGCAGTGGGGGGCCTCTGTCTGGAGGCCCCCCAATTGGAAGGAGGTTCTAAAGGGCTGGAGTGGACACAGAGAAGGCTCTCTTTCTGGTGCTAGAAAGATGAGCCTCTCTAGCTGATGGGACAACTAGAGAGCCTTTCCAGTCCACTCTGGTGGGATGGACATATGTTCTTGGGGTGACGCAGTCTCTTAAGTATCCAGGGCCACTACCATGTAGGTCTTTAAAGGTAATTACCAGCACCTTGAATTGCATCCGGAGGCACACAGGCAACCAGTGCAGCTCCTGAAGCAGCAGTGAAGCACGTGCATAACGCCCGCAACCCATCACCACCTGGGCAGCTGCATTCTGTACCAGTTGCAGCCTCTGAATAGTTACCAAGGGCAGCCCCATGTAGAACTCATTACATGACCATGGAAACATCTGCAAACACAGACAGTGCTGTCTCTTTGGCTATAAGTGTAGATGAGCACCGAACCCTTGAGTTGGATACGACTGACTTTTGAGCAAGGGTGACCTTTACCTTTACCCTACCATGTACTGTACATTGGCTAGAAAATAACTGTTTGCTTTAAATAGAGCCATTCATAATAGATGATGATAGCACAGGTTGAGATCTGATGACCACATATACCAGAACTGTTGACGCAGAACATTACGTTAATCTTAACAGGTTTTCCCACTTTTGTTCTTAATAAAACTTCAGAATCTAGGCTCTGTGTCAGTGCTGGTTTTAAATAGCATTTGTTTCTCTTATTTTAGTTTTCTGCTCAAACTCATATCCCATAACTCTCAGGTCAGTTAGCTGGTCAGTTGAACTTGCTTGCCCTCAGACCTATTTTTTTGTATTTATTATTTATTTATTATTCATATTTATGTCATTTATTTGGTTGGTTGTTCTTTTATGTTGTTTTTGTTTATTTGCCTGTGCACCATTGAGAGTGCAAAATATCCCAGATGGGCAATATAAACATTAATACATAAATCTTAATAGGATGGAGAATTTGGCAGTATGATTTAGTCTGTTCACATTCAATAAGTTGATGCTCTTTCAAAGTATGCAAACTTGTTCACTTGCAGTTAACAAGCACAGCTTGTTGTTTAGCTGTAGAGTGTTGTTTAGCTGTAGTGAAGATGGGGCTGTCTTTTAAGTGCCACGTTGTGTAAGTCTGCTCTAAGCAGGTCTTGACAGTGGCATGCTCATTATGCCAGGAACTACATGGAGGCTCCCATCACTGCCACCATTTATAGAACATAACTGGAGTTTTTAGCAGTGGGAAAGTTGAACCAAGTTAGGTGCAGACAGAGCCTTAGGGAAACAGTTCCCCACAGTAATTATACAAGCTTTACTAATGTGAGAGGTTTAACTGTGAGCACTCTTCTGCTGACAGCTGTCTTGGGAAACTCTCTGAAGGGCTTTTACTCACTTTGACTTTGATCCTCTATGCCAGGGGTGCCCAAACTATGACCTGGGGGCCGGATTTGACCCCCAACGCCAATTCAGCTGGCCCACAAAGCCCTCGTTGCTACTGGAAGTGGAAGTAAAATGTGCCCGTACGGGCACGTTTTACTTCCGCTTCCAGGAGTGACTAGGGCTTCGTGGGCCAGATAAATTGGTGTTGGGGACCGGATCCAGCCCCCAGGCCATAGTGACTGGCTCCCTGAACCACATGACTGGCCCACAGCCTGAAAAGTTTGGAGACCCCTGCTCTATGCTATGCTGGATATCTGGCAGCGAAGGGTTTTTACATTTAGAAAATAAGAATTGTTTTTGCTGAGGGTGGTGGTTCCTACCCCCATCAGAAATATCATCCATCTCAACACATGTGAGGGTTGAATTGTCTGTATCACTTTTCATTAGAGTTGCCCCCCTTCCCGTCAGATAAGCTGTTACCTGTTTCTAGTTTAATTAAGTATAATTTTAATAGCACATTTAATGTGCCCAACACATGTTGAACAGTGCCTACATTAAATGAGCACAATGTTTTGAGAGCAGACAGATGAAAATTAAGGTAATCTACAGCTGATGAAGAGTGAGACTTAAAAAAGTTATCTGATTAAATTAGTATGACATGTTTAACACCGTTTCTACATTCAGTTACATACGGACAGTGGGCTTGCAATCAAAACAGCTAGTAATGTGAACTTGTTGTAGGGGAAATGTTGATACAGTAATACCTCGGATAATGCTAAGACTTGGTTCCAGAAGTCTTGGTGTTATCCGATTTTAGTGTTATCCGATGCATGTTAAAATCCTATGGGATGGATTGGATAACGTTAAAGCTCCATAGAGATACATTGTAACCGCACAGGGTTTAGCGGTTGTTATCCGATCCATCCCATAGGACCTTAACATTATTTGATCCAATTCTCCTCCCCAGATTACTTAACGTTATGCGATTTTAGCGTTATCCGAGGTAAACGTTATCCAAGGTATTACTGTATAATGTATTTCTTTCATAGATATACAGTCCTCCAAAAAGAGAATTTCTCTCATTAAGAAAGCTAGTTCAATTATGAAAGTAGATATTTGACAATCAAGTCTAAAGTAGGATCCTCCCAACAGAATATACTGAAGTTGATCAAGACCAAAACCTCTTCTTCAAGTGCCATATCCAATTCTGAATATTGACTATCATCGTGATGGTCAGCCATGAAGATTGTCCTGGGATTGATACAAAGCAGTTGTCTTCTGTATCATAGTGTGACATCCATACCACTGATCCCATTCTGCAAGTCACTTTCTGGTCACGTTATTCGATACAAGATTTTCCCGAAAATCTTGTCACGTTATGCGGTTTTCACGCTATTCGGTACTCGCGTTACCCGGGGTATTACTGTATTACTGTACCTATAAAACCTGGTTGGGCTGGCAGGTTGTCATAATTTGAGATCATTTTGATGACCTATAACTAATAATTATGGACCATCAAGTTGATCCCAACTATGTGGTCTCATCCAAATGTTTTCAGCTACAAACGTCTGTGGTTTATACAGCAGATTGCCCAATCATCTTCCAGATTTACCCAAACCCTGTTCAGGCATTATTTTCGTATACATGCTCCAGACACAATGGGGGAGGTAGGTGATTTAATTTAATCTCTTCTGCTGTTACTTTCTTCATGAGAACGTGATGTGTCTGAGGAAGAGATCAGGTAGATTCCATGGAGGAGTTGCAAGAATTAAGAAGACTAACTGTCCTGGCTCATTTGCAGTACCTCCTTAAAGGTTTTCTCTTTTGTTTTTGGATGTACAAAATGACAGTGGAGGAAGCAGGCTTAGGCACTCTATTCTACTTGCGTGGAGGCAAAGAAAATTTCCAAATACCTGTAGTCCTCAAATGTTAATGGGTTCGTAGGTAAATTCATTTCCCTTAAAAACAAAGCCACCAAGACATCGTACGTACATTGTTATTTGTCTTTAGCTTGGGAGGAGAAGATGGTACTGTTGCTCAGCTGTTTTGTCTTGCAGAGGACAAAAAGGGGAAATTTGTTGACACAAGATGAATTAATAACATCAAACGTTGTCTTTATCCATAGCCGTGGGCTTTGCTATCTAGTGTAATTTCAGAGAAGCTTGTTTGGTCTTCATCCTAGTCTTAATTTTGCCTTGCTGCTTTGTGTAGGGCAGGGAAACCAAACATGAATTTGTTACTGGTCTTTTAAATATGCAACTATAACTTGAATGTAGCTCTGGAATTTACTTTGTAGGTTAAGCGGCGTTGCAAATTACTGTATTTCAAACTTTCTTTTCTGAAGCAAATCCATGGTGCCAGGTTTTGCTGGGAAAAGTTGTTTCATAGACTATGATTATAACTACAAAAAGAAATTTTCCAAACCCCAATTCACAAACCATTGGACCCTTAGAATTATTGTGTACTAGGATTAATATTTTTCTCCTCTCTCTCTTTGTATGCTTACAGATTTTGGGTTGAGTTTCTTTTTCTCCAATGTATTGGTATCATCTTTCTTTCTTTTTTTCCTAGGCCAAGCAACACTCAATAAAGGATTGTGTGTTCTTGCTACAGAAGTCTGCCAATGGTGTCTTTTACTGAGAGCTGGAGGGGAGGCAAGATGTTGGCATAGCTGATGAACTAAGAACCTGCTATGCCATCATATTGCCATCTTTCCTGTCTGCTTGCTCCCAAAGCTGCCATGTGTTGAATGCTTTCTAAGAGCATTAATGTTCATCTGAATACAGTACAGTACTTTAAAAGCAATGAATATCATAAAGTGAAGCTGGCCAAGGCTTTTCCTCATTTGATATAGGAAGCAAAAGCAGCTGGCTCCAAACATCAAGGCACAGTGATGATGTGATTCCCTTCTTCACCAGACCTTTATTAAGTTATAACCCAGCACAAGAATGACTGTCCGCACAATCAGTTTTGACAAAATGCTTTCAGCCAGGATTAGAAATAACAATTGCTGGCTTAGTGAATCAGGGACTGGAGGCTTCCACCCTGTCCTCTTTGCAGCTGTCACTCAAGACAAACATCTTTTAAGGCACAATCCTGTTCACTTCTTTCTGGGAGTAAGCCTTCATTTAAACCCAGTAGATGTGTAAACATGTCTAGGACTGCTGAGTGTTCCCTTCCACCAAAGTCCAGCATTGCCTTTTATGTCTTCTTAACGTGTGCCAGAAAAGTTGGAGATTGCAGACAGGTGTAGCTGTGCCTGACATTAGCCAGTCTCCCTAATTACACCGATACCAGAATCCATAAAGGCATGCAGGTGCGAGAAGAAGCAAGGTGATGCAAGCCAAGCAGGTGCATCTTATAACAATTCACAAGGGCACTGTATATGCAACACCTGTTCATTCTGAGATGTGCATCTCCCCCCCCACTCTACCACCCAGTTCCCTGGCCATTGTGCAACATTATGCTCATAACCTGCTTTTTTGATGAGCTGAGATCAGTACCTCTAGTCAAGAGTGACTGGGGGGTGGAACTCAATATCTGGTACACCTGACTACAACATCATTTTGGCATCTCAACCGGATAGAGAAAGCATTCCAGTTTATACCAAGTTTGGTGGAATTAAATAATTCCATTTCAAGCTATTAATGCACATCGGGCAACATTCCATTGGTGGGAACGTATGCCGGTTTAGCCTGGATTGAGCATTGTAGACCTTTAATTTAAATTTATGGAAAGTTTCCAGTCCCACTTCTTTCAGGTTCGAAAGCTTCCTAGGTCATTCTTTTACCCTGGATAAACCTTTGGAGAGCTTTAATGGTTTAAAACAAATCATTAACAAACTACAAGGGACCCTAAATCAGTGTTTCCCAAACTTTGGTTTTTTGGACTTCAGTTCCCAGCTGTCTAAGTCAATTCCCCAAAGCAGTGATCAGCCAATGTACCAATTTAGGCTTCTGGGAATTGAAGTTTCCCTGTGGGGCATGGGCCCCACATTGGGAAACACTGCCCTAAATACTGGGATAGTGAGAGAACATTTTGGCTGCAAAGTACCTGTCTGATGTGCAAATCCCTAAAAGCCTTTACCAAGGCAAAATATAATGTGTTACCCTCTACTCTATTGGATGGAAGATTTAGAAGAACAACATATGAGGAACAAGTGTGTCCCTGTGGGAACGGAAATGCAGAAACAATGGAGTATGCCTTATTGTGTTGCCTGTTGTATCAAATTCTGGTGCCAAAAAACAACTCCTATTTTACAAGGGCTGTTAGTGAAAACAGTGAAACATCTAGCATATTTCTTATCTGATCACAATTCAGAAATTACTATAAAAGTGGCAGGTTTTTGTTTTGGTGCTGTTAAATTCAATAAACTAAGATTTGCATTAATTAGGTGGTCAAAGTTAGTCAAAATTAGCGAAATAACTATTATAGGATTGGTTTCTTTTGACATGTATACTAATTTTTACCTTCCTATGTTTGTTTGTAGACTTGGTTTTTATTTTCTCTTTTATAATATAGTTTTGTATACTGGTTGGTGAATGAAATAAAAAAATTTTTTGATATAAACCAGAGCATTGTTGTTCCTGCAACAATAGATCATTACTATCAAAATAGTCTACTATAGGCCACTATATACAGTATAAGATGTACTCCATTTTCCAGTGTGTTTTAAGGGGGGAGTGGGTCTTATACACCAGCAAATTGGGTAATCTTTCCAGAAATTCTGCAGTTTCTCTCAGATGAACCAAGGTGTTTCCTAATTCAGCTTATATTGCAAAGTAGGAAAACCCAGGTAGCAATTTGCTGGAGCATGAAGCTAACAAAAATGTAAAAAGCCACTGCAGTTTTGATTAACTTATGCAGGCAGGCCTTTTGAAAAATTCCTTCTCTCATATTACTATGTAAGCTCTTGGCTGTGCCAGTAACTGTCTGTTATATCCCTAGCAAATCCATTATTCTCTGGCGTGCCTTCAGCAGATAATCATGCTATCTGATTTCAAGTTGGATAGAAAAGACATTCAGTATTGATTTGGTTCATTTGTGAATAGTTTCCAGGAGAAAGATTTTATTTTTAAAAGTATGAGAGTCACTTATTTAAAAGATACTGACTTCTTAATGGTTTAATTTAGTAGTTTAGCCTTCCAGAAAGAAAGAAAAAACAATTGACATTTCAAAATGTGTGCCATTTCAGTATATTTCCCTTCTACAGGGTGCACAGACAAGTCTGGGGAGCTTTAATAGTTCACAGAAATCATCAACCAACTTCGAGAGCCTGGTAGGCTTGGCTTCTAGACATGGACAACTCTGGGTTTTTCAGAAGGGGAGCAAAAGTTCTGCCCCAGTTGGTCCTGGTCCCCCTCAAAGATTGACATTTGCACACTGAAATTTCAAAAGCCGCCTCTGGAGTGACAGGAAGATGAGAAAGGCACGGATTGGTCACTGTTGCTATCCATTGGGTCATAATGGATAGTGGGGGATAATCCAAAACAGACAATGATGAACCAGCTATTTTCACAGGAACAGACCTCTGTGAAACCAGCTTCTGCAGTCTTTGTCCTTTTCCCTACATCAAAGCAGGTTCCATGCAGATTGTTTTTTACACATAAATCTACAGAGGGTGCCAAATATGTAGACACATTTTAAGAAAGGGAAAAAAACTATTAAAATTGTAACACTCAATATAGATGAATACAAGTCAGATTTGACTTCTGCAGTTACAAGAGGTCCCCAAAGTGATTACAATCAGCATCCTTACACTTCTGATTATGGTGAACTGCTGCTTGAGCAACGTTGTCCAAAATGTCCTGGACCTTCCCTTCTGCACATCACACATAGTATCATGTGTCTCAAACATATCACAAATGTGTGCAATTGTTAGGTGTTTTGGAGGTTCTGTTGCATACTCATGCCTCCATTGTCGCTGTACTTCTATAACATCCTCAAACTTCAAATACCATTTCAAAATAGTCTTGCGCTCCTTGATCGACAACTTGGTGTGGTAACGGGCATGGGGTGTTACAGCGGGAGCCGAGGGGCGGGCCGCACACTGGGAATGCGGGACAGATATCTAGTTGCTGTCCCCTGTTCCAGCCCCCCAGCTACACCTCGGGCTCCTAAGCAGCCGGTCAAGAGTGACCCTTCCCTTAGGCTGCTGCTGGTGAATGCCAGGTCTGTCTGCAATAAAGACCGCCTACTCTCAGACTCCATTCTGGAGGAGGGGACGGACCTGGCATGCATCACTGAAACCTGGCTGGCACCAGAGGATGGAGTCCCTCTATCTGAATTGTGTCTGGCCAGGTTCGGTATTTGGCACCAGCCTAGGGAGAAGGGGAGGGGCGGTGGAGTCGCCGTGGTGGCCAGGGAGTCACTGGGAGTCGCTAGGGCCACGGCTCCGCATATTCCGGGTTGTGAGACCCTGCTCCTGTGTGTGGGCCCAAAAGGGCAGCTGGGAATCTTGCTCCTATACCTGCCTCCCTGTAGGGTAGTAGATTCCCTGCCCGAGCTCCTGGAGGCGGTCTCGATGCTGGCGTTGGAGTCCCCCAGGTTTATGGTGCTGGGGGACTTCAATTTGCCATCGTTGGGAGTGGGCTCGGAGGTGGCTCGGGAGTTCATGGCTTCCATGGCAGCCATGGGCCTGACCCAGGTAATTCAGGGTCCTACCAGGAGCAGTGGTCATACCCCGGACCTAATTTTTATATCGGAGCCGTGGCAGAGTGATCTGAAATTACAGAATTTAGTTATCTCTCCTGTGTCATGGTCAGATCACTATCTGGTGACCCGAGACTTTCTGGGGGCGAATCTTCACCACAAGGAGACAGGGCCAGTTAAATGGGCCCACCCCCGGCGACTAATGGATCCAGAGGGATTCCAGAGGGAATTGGGGTGTTTTCCTCTTGACCTGCAATGTGATTCGACAGAGGCTCTCGTCAACTCATGGAACGAGAGAGTGACGGCAGCCTTGGACGGGATCGCTCCACTACGGCCTCTCCGCCCCCGTCTGCACCAATCTGTCCCTTGGTTCACTGAAGAACTGAGGGAGCTTAAACGGGCAAAGAGATGCCGAGAGCGCCGTTGGGTGAAGACCCGGAGTGAGTCTGACCGAACACTAGTTAGAGCAGCCATTAAAGACTACCTAGTGGCGATAAAGGCAGTGAAACGCCAATATTTCACCGCCCTTATCGCCTCTGCGGATAATCGTCCAGCTGCCTTGTTCCGGGTGACCAGATCCCTCCTTGGAAGAGGGGGGTCAGGCCCTGGTTGGCAGGGTTCGGCTGAGGCATTTGCTGATTATCTAGCGGGGAAAATCGCTCAGATTCGCTCGAAGTTTAATCCCGGCGTGGAACGTATGGAACTGGGGTTGACCGGTGCGCAGTCTGGCCATGTTATCTGGGATCGGTTCAATCCTGTGGACCCTGAGGAAGTGGACAGACTTCTTGGATCTGTTTGTGCCACAGCCTGTGAATTGGATCCATGCCCTGCCTGGCTAATTAAAGCATCAAAGGCGGTGGTAGGTGGTTGGGTTGAGAAGATTATAAATTCATCATTGAAGGAGGGGTCTTGCCCAGCACCATTAAAACATGCTTTGGTGCGCCCCCACCTTAAAAAACCATCTTTCGACCCTACGGTAATTTCGAACTACCAACCAGTATCTAATCTACCCTTTCTGGGTAAGGTGCTGAAAAAGGCTGTGGCACAGCAGTTACAGGAAGTTCTGGATGATGCAGATTATCTGGACCCTTTTCAGTCAGGATTCAGGCCCGGATATGGTACTGAAACTGCACTGGTCGCTTTGGTGGATGATCTCTGGAGAGAGCGGAATGGAGGCCATCCGTCTATCCTTGCTCTTCTCGATCTCTCAGCGGCTTTCGATACCATCGATCATGACATTCTTTTGGGAAGGCTCCAAGGATTGGGGATCCAGGGCACTGTGTTGGCCTGGTTTTCCTCATTTCTGAGGGGCAGGACCCAGACGGTATGTCTGGAGAATGAGAGGTCCAGCCCTAGGCTCCTCCAATATGGGGTGCCTCAGGGCTCGGTACTCTCACCTCTCCTGTTTAACATCTATATGAAGCCGCTGGGTGAGATCATCCGTTCCCACGGGGTAAGGTATCATCAATATGCAGATGATACCCAACTGTACATCTCAGCCCGTGGGGACCCAAGCAGTGCAGTAGAAGTCCTAACCAGGTGCCTGGAGGCTGTTAGGGTCTGGATGGGGGAAAACGGGCTACAACTGAATCCCGGCAAGACTGAGTGGCTATGGGTAAGGGGCCCTGTGTTATCCCGGGAGCTTCCAGCTTTGGTTCTGGATGGGGCAGTTTTGCCCCAAACAGATCCGGTGCGTAATCTGAGGGTCCTCCTGGACTCACGACTACTGTTAGAAGAACAGGAGGCAGGCGTGGCCAGGAGGGCTTTTGCACAACTTCGTGTAATATACCAGTTACGCCCACTCCTGGATCGGGACTCCTTGCTCAGGGTCACACATGCACTGGTCACCTCCAGACTTGATTACTGTAATGCGCTCTACATGGGGCTGCCCTTGGTGACCATTCAGAAACTCCAGCTGGCCCAGAATGCGGCTGCTCGGGTGGTGATGGGGTGCGGGCGCTACGCTCGTGCCTCGCCACTGCTTTGGCAGCTGCACTGGCTGCCAGTATGTCTCCGGGTGCAATTCAAGGTGCTGGTCATTACCTTTAAAGCCCTATATGGTAGTGGGCCAGGATACCTCAGAGACCGTGTCACCCCAAGAACGTCTGTCCGTCCCACCAGGGCGGATCGGAGAGGCTCTCTTGCAATTCCATCAGCTAGAGAGGCTCGCCTCTCTAGCACCAGGAGGAGGGCCTTCTCCATGACCGCCCCGGCCCTGTGGAACCTCCTGCCAATCGATCTACGTCAACAGACAGAGCTCCTGCCCTTCCAGAAAGGCCTTAAAACCTGGCTGGCAGGACAAGTTTGGGGATCAAAAAATACCGGATCTCATGTTGGGTGGATTATCAGATGAGACAGCCACCCTTTGCTCTTACCTCCTTACCCCTGTCCTGTTTTTAAACAATTTTTGTAATTTTTTGTAATTTTATAACTTGGAATGTTTAATTCCTTTTAGCTTAATTTTTAATATTGTATTTTTAACTGTTAATAGGGTATTGAATTTTGTTCTGTGGTCTCCAACTATGTATTTTTTAAATTTGTTATGTAAGCCGCCCAGAGTTGGGTTTTTACCCGATTGGGGCGGGATAGCAAGTTGGAAGAAATAAATAAATAAAATAAACTGTGCTTATTTTCTTTGACTGTCCTGCCCATCACAACACTGATTGATATATGGGACAATTAGACCAGAGAATACTCCTAGATTCTGGGAGTCAGACAGGCTGTGAGTATGCAGAAAGATGGAAACAGTGTGAAGGAGGCAGAAGCTAAATCATTGCCATTCCTACCCCTTCATCTTCCCATACAATTGTTGCCATGAGTACCCCAATGAAATATTTTTATAAACTGGTGTTCCAAATGTGAAAGTCTTCCTACAAACCAAAGGTTAAGAGTAGATTTAGTCATGGATGTGTGGAAGCATGGGTATGAGAATCCTGATGTGGAAGACTGGGAAGTAGAATATAGCAGAGATAACTTCTCCAGTGATGAAGTGTATTTTACCAGCCCAACAGCCAAGGAATCCAGCATATGGAGGGTTAATAGTGATCTATTTCTGACTGCAATAGTAGAAATTAGCAAGGATAAAAGCATCCATTTTATTAGGCCATGAGAAAGAATGTTCCCAGCCACTCTCTACTACTCTGGTGAGAGAAGCTAGCAGAGTGGTACCCCATCTTATTCCAGCATCGGTGAAAGGTGCTACAATGGTACATATGGCAGTGACAGAGGGTTTTTTTCCATGTGGTCAACCCTGATTCCATTGAAAGAGGAGGTTCAACAAGCATGTCAGAAGAATAATAAGTCACTGAGGGTCTACAATAATGGCCCTTTTGTGGATATTACAACTATGCAAGATTTAGGTGCAGACCTCAATAGTACAGGTAGATCTTAGATACAGGAGAGCCATTTGATTACCTACTTGAGATTCCCTGCTCAGCCTTATGATTCTGATGGATCTACCACCCCTTATGATGCTCTAGCATGGGCAGATATAGAATATGGAGCTTGGAGGGGAAAGAAAATGGGGCTTGTCCCATCAGAACCTCAATATTTATTGGGCAATGAATTGAGATTTCACTCCCATAAAGCTTGTTCTGTTCATGTTTAAATGTTTCAATTCACAACTAGGCAACAGCTGGCTTGGGTGAACTTCCTTAGATGAAAGGAGAGGGGGTGGTTGAAGCTCAGCCAAGTGAAAAAAAAGTAAGACTGAGCCAGAGACTGGTAGCAACCAGAAAATTTAGAGGACTTGAGAGAAAAATCTATGGTTTCAGATTAGTTTAAAGAGGCTGAGAAACCAAATGACTGAAAAAGTGTCATTGTCACTGATGCTACTTGACAATTGCTGGCAGTTTTCTGTTGTTGTCACTGTCTAAGTCAGGAGTTCTCAACCTGTTAAAGCCAGGAGCCGGGTCATACTCCCTCAGACAGCTTCAGGGACCAGATGGTCATTTTGTCCCTCCACCACATGGCACTTCCTGGTGTGATGGAAGTAGTGGTGGAGCACATGAAATGGTGCCATGGGCCACAGCTGAGCCACGGACCGCAGGTTGAAAATCCCTAGTCTAAGTCTTGAAAGCCACTGATAAATACAGTCTGGATTTTACTAATTACCGTATTTCATAATATAGTTGGTATTGTTGCATAAATGTCTTTTTCTGGATAGAAAACAGAACAAAAACTCAGATGACCTCTTTATCTGTACTAGATTCCATTGTAGTGCCACTTTTCCATGAAGTGCAAAAATTATGCTTGATGTGAGAGAGACTATCTAGGAAGAAATTTGTATTCCATCTGAAACACTAAATTAGCATTGTGATTGAGTAAAACATTTGTCACTTGTGCACTGCTGTGACAAAGCCCGCATACCTTTACACAAATGATTTGGTTCTGGTAATGCCTGTGATAACCTCCTCCTGTATCCAAGTGGCCTTTCATCTGCCTTCCACATTGCAGCATGACACCCATACCACTGATCCAGTTCCACAAGTCACTTTCTGATCCAGATGGTCCCCAAGGGGATTAAATCCCACTTGAATCCATCTTGATGGAGGGCAACAGCTTCATCAATACTGGCCTCCTGCCCTCCATCAAGATGGATTCAAGTGGGATTTAATCCCCTTGGGGGCCATCAGGACCAGAAAGTGACTTCATTGTACTGGCCTATAGGACTGCAGTGGCTAGGTGGTTATAAAGCTTGCCTTGTTACCTGGAAAGTCGGCAAGTTAGCAGTTCAAGACCTGAGTAGTGCATGATGGAATGAGCATCTGTCTCTGTCACAGCTCCTGTCAACCTAGCAGTTCAAAAGCAAGAAATTGCAAGTAGATAAATAGGGACCACTTTGGTAGGGAAAAATCTTGGGGACCTGAAAGCAGCCTTATGTGGGCTTCCCCTGAGCGAAGTTCCTCCAGCAAAAATTCTTTCAACCCAGAAAGTACTTTTGTGTGCTTCTGACACAATAAAATAATACTGGCCTGGGATTGATGAGTATTTTGTGATTTATAGTCCTATATGATTTATAAATTACTGAATAAACCACGTCTTGTTTCATTCTGGGGGAGGGGTAGGTCCACCCTTATCACTGGGACTCAAATAACAAAAAGTTTTAGTTGTTATTTCCCATCTGGACTGTTAAAGGGTTATCTGTCAGACCAAATGCTTCCTATGTGAATGGAATAACAAGTGGAGTCTTGCATATGTGCACAGTCTACCACAGGTTGAATATTAGAAAGAGCTTCTTGTATTACCACATAATCAGTGCTTTTTGATGTCAAACTAGACAGTACACTTACCCTGTATTTATAAATGTTGCTCCTTCTGAGATGAAAAATATATGTTTATCTTATGTTGAAGTTGTTTTCAAAAACATCTCCTTTGGCATGCCAGTTAATTTTGTTTTGTGATTGCTAATTCAAAGAAAAGCATGGGCTTATTTTGCATTTTTGATTGCTAAAGCCTTGATATTTGAGGAAATTGTTTTGATGGGGGAAGGATTGGGATAATTACAAAGGATATGCATTTTCATTAATGTTTAGTTTGACCATAAATATTCACATTCAGCCATTAGGAAAAAGAAAGCAAGTTTTTCAATGCATATGAGTAAACCACCTGATTAGTAAATGAGTACACAATTTTAGATTACTCAGGCAAATAAGTAGAATTATACTTTAAAGGGAAACAAAATTAAGACATTTCATATGAATGCATCATATTTTTAAAGATATGTATTCCTTAGTTTTCATAATTTAAGATCCCACTGCTGAAATTAGTGAGACATAATTTTGCCTGGGCCGTAAATTGAATGTACAGTTTTATAAAGGACTGTAAAATTTATTGACAAACCTAAAAGTATCATAAAAATTAACCATATGTAAACACACAGGATTGAACTATGTTAGACTTTCAAGAGATAAAAGAAATAGAAAAATCTTTAAAGGATTGTTAGGCTCAAGACATTCTACAAACATTTCCAAAGAAGAGGAAGACCTATATAGCCCCCCTCCTCCAGTCAATAAAAAAGTAAGCTATTAACAGAGGATAACAAAGGAAGCCAATTTATGGCATATCTACTTTCATTTGGTTTTCTCAAGGGAGGTAAACAATATCCAAGTGATTAGCAAAATCAACATTTACAAGAAGGAAAGGACAATGTTCAGCACAGAAGCGAAGTTCAAAGGGGGAAAAAAACAATTATCTAAAATGAAACCCAGCCTTGAGGTGTCAACCACTGCCACTAGGGCCGAGCTTTTATCTGCTCTGAAAATCAATACTGATGATCTCTCTAAGAAAAAGATAAAGCAACATCAAGATTTATGTTCTCCCTGCATCTGAACGGAAAGGATACCTTAATCACTGGCAGCCCTTGGTCTAAAAGAGGGATGGTGACTGTAGAAATCTCCAGATGTGGTTGGTCCACAAATCCTTTGATGGGACCATCAGTCCAGCAACAGCTATGTGTCCCCACATCTTCCTCTATGTCTAGGCATGAGATTGGTGGGTTTGGGGGAGAGATCCTGAGCTGCAAGGAGATTCTTAAACTTGCTTCACACACAGGCCACATCCAGCACATGGGCCACAAGTTAAGAATCCCTGGTGTAGCCACTAACTTTCTTTCTTGAACATTTTCCTAAAATCATGACAAATGTGTGTCAAAGCAAAATAACAGGTGAGCTTCACTATTCCTCTGCCTCTCAGTTGCCCCTTGGTACAAGGCAAGTACCAAGGAATAAAAAGGGGGGAGTAGAGTAGTGGACATTAAGGACCCACACCTGAATCATAAAATCAGCTATCAAAGTTCTTGTATCTTGAGAAAGCTACTCCAGCTGAGAGTTTTAGTCCAGAAAAGTAAGTTTTCCTTCAGTGATGGTGAACCTTGGCACTCCAGTTGTTCTTGGACTTCAATTCCCAGACTCAGCAGGTGTACTGACTTGGGCTTCTGGTAATTGAAGTCCAAGGCCAGCTGGAGTGCCAAGATTGGCCATGAGGGTCTAGATTTACCAAGTCAACAGCTTCACACTCCCTGAGACTACAGTCTGAGACCACAGGTGAGTCTCCATTATGCCATGGAAGTTAGGCAAGCAGGGATTTAGCAGAGGGTATGGAAGGGCTTAGTTGTAAAAACAGTCATTGGGAGTGAGGAATCCAGCTATGTGAGCCCAGATTATAGGTTAAACTTGGCTAATCAGGTACTGCAGCCAACCAAATAAGTGGGGGCAAGTGACAGAATGCCATTCATGTTAAGGTTGATGGCCTGCATAAGGTCATGCTCAAGAGGACAGGCTTCAGCAGCACGTGGAGAGAGAACTACCAGAAATACAGGCTGGGTTCAGAAGAAGCAGGGGAACTAGAGACCAAATTGCCAACATACGTTGGATCATGGAGAAAACAAAGGAATATCAGAAACAAAACTACTTCTGTTTCATTGACTACACCAAGGCATTTGCCTTTGTTGACCACAATAAAATGTGGCAAGTAATTAAAGAGATGGGAATACCAGAACACCTTATAGGCAGTGATGGAATGTTACAGGTTTGCACCAGCTCACCAGAAAGGGTAGTAACTTTCCCCAGTGTCCCAGAGAACCGGTAGCAGCTTTTGGAGGGATCCACCTCGGGGGCTTACCTTTTCACTGGTTCCCCCACTGTGCATGCACACCAAGCGCTTGGTGTTCATGCGCACCTACAGCACTTGGCACATATGTGTGACCTCCTTGCTGTCTTCCCAAGCGGGGAGGAGGAAGAGAAGCTACTAGTCTGAAGCTCCTATAGCCTGCTCCCCAGGGTAAGTGGCTCACCTTTGGGTATGTATTTTAATGTGTATTTAATTTTTTTTATTTTTAATGTGTATTTTAATGTGTTTTGTGTGTATTTATTTTGTGTATTATATGTGTTTTACGTGTATTTTTATGTATTTTTATGTCTATGTAATTAGTATTTTTATGTGTACATGGCCAACTTTGCCCCCGCCCACCAGGTCACATGGTCCCACCCACAACATTGGTTCCACCCACAACATTGGCTCTGCCCACAAATTAGGCTCCACCCACGGTATGGTAGTAACAATTTTGACATCCCACCACTGCTTATAGGTCTCATGAGAAATCTATACATGAGTCAAGAAGCAACAGAAATCTATACATGAGTCAAGAAGCAACAGAAATCTATACATGAGTCAAGAAGCAACAGAAATCTATACATGAGTCAAGAAGCAAGGAACATCGCCAGATTCTCCCCGGGAGCCAGTGCAACTCTTAGATAAGTGGTGAGGCACGAGCATAATGCCCACAGCCCCATCTAGAGCACATTAATGGCAACAGGCCATATCAGTCCCTGGAAAATAGATGGGGAAGAAGTAGAAGCAGTGACAGACTTTACTTTCTTAGGATCAAAGATCACTGCAGATGATGATTGTAGCCATGAAATAAAAAGGTGACTGATTCTTGGGAGACAAGCTATGAGAAACTTGGGGAACATAATTAAAAGTAGAGACATCACATTGCAAACAAAAATCTGCATAGTCAAAACAATGGTATTCCCAGTGGTAATGTACGGTTGTAAGAGCTGAACCATTAGGAAAGCTGAGCTCAGAAGAATAGACACCTTTAAAATGTGGTGTTGGAGGAGAGTTTTGAGAGTCCCCTGGACAGCGAGAACAAATAGGTCAATCTTAGAAGAAATTAACCCTGACTGCTCCTTAGAAGGTCAAATAGTAAAGATGAAGCTTAAGTACTTTGGTCATCAAATGAGAAGAGAGGATTCACTTGAGAAAGCCTTGATGCTGGGGAAGGTGGAGGGCAAAAGAAGAAGATGGCGGCCAAAAATGAGGTGGTAGATGGTACTGTAGCTGGGCGGGTTGAGGAGAGTGGTGGAGGACAGAAGTGCCTGGAGGACAATGGTCCATGGGGTCGCAAAGGGGTGGAGTCAACTGTGCAACTCAACAACAACCACTTCTATATGACACGACTGACAGCACATATGATACATGAGAGATTTTTCCACATCCAGTGCTAGTGTTGACATTTGGGGAAGTTATCACCATGAGTTCTCCTTCGTGTTGTTTGGGGATGCACACTGATGGGTTCTGCGCCTGCGCTGAATCCTGAGCGGAGCTGGAAAGCTGATTGGATAAAGAGTTTTGAATGTGGGACCGCCCACCATGCCCAACCCCTTTAGGCGCCATTTCGCGCTTTCCCCTCAGTTTGCTTTTTTCCGCTGCGCAAGCAGGAGCCTGGAAAAAAAGCTGTGAGTACTTTAACTGAGATTGTCTCAGAACCTTCCAATTTTTCTACCCTACAATTTTTCTCGGACTAGGGGACTTGATCCCTTGGTCCTCGTGTGGCTGGGGCTCGCTCTCAGCCGCCGGTAAACAACAACAACAACAAAAAAAAACCAAGAAGGAAACCGTTCTTTCCTGCAATCTCGTGCCGGGGCTTCCCGGCCGGGATAATTTTTTCTCTTCGGCCATCTACCTCGGTGGATGGCCTCAGCGGCAGCGTTCAAGCAGTGTCCGTCCTGCAAGAGAAAGTTCCCTAGTTCGGACGGACACGTGCGCTGCCTCCGCTGCCTCGGGGAGAGCCACCAGGTCCAGACCTGCGAGGTGTGTAGAGGCTTCTCGAAGGCCGCCATCAAGAACCGCCAGTACCGCCTCCAAGCCTACCTCATGGAGGCTGCACTCGCACCACCGCCTCCCCCAGCTCCAGAGCAGGCCGCTGCCTCAACGTCTGCTCCTTCGACTTCTGCTCCTTCTTCACGGCCGTCGGCCTCCGAACTGTTTAGACGGAAGAAGGAGCAGGAGAAGAAGAAAAAAGATAAGAAAGAGAAGAAGAAGCGCCGTAGCTCTACGTCTTCTCTCCCGCCGACCCCGGGACCGGCTCACCCCTCGCCGCCACGCTCCCTAGCATCCGCCCCGATCGCAGCCCCACCTACGCCGGGCAGGATGCCGGTCGATGTCCGGGAAACCACACCGGAGAGGGCCCCCAGCCCTCCGCCGTTGCCAGAGGCCCTTCCACCTCCACCGCCGCGATGATCTACCTCTCTTCGCGACCATTCCGTGGCTCCTGGTCTGGCATCCGAAGCGCCACCCCAGTTGAGCCTCATCGCCCCGTTTATCGAGGCGATGGTGCGGAAGCTGCATGCCGAGCTCCAAGGCCCTCGACCGACACCATCCGCGTTCGTGGAGCACCCTCTGCCTCCCGAACCAGCCACGGAGGCACCACCGCTCCGTGACAAGGGTCCGGCACCGAAGAGGCAACGAGTGGAACAGGCGCGGTCGGAGGCCTCTCTCCCTCCGTACCAGCTGCCTTTGCCGGGGAGCGATCCGAGATCCGCCAGGCCGTACTGGTCGGACTCGGACCCCGAGGCCTACCTGCCACCGCCCAGCGTCTCGGTGCGGTCAGGAGGCTCCGACGACTCGTCGGACCAGGAGGAGGAGGATCGGCCACCACCGGTTGCGGTTGACAAATCCCCAGACGATAACATTGGCTCCGTCCATGGCTCCCAACCGGAGGACCAGAAAACATACACGGCCCTCATCACCCGCCTTGGATCCACGCTGGGGATCCGGGCGGAGGCTCCCCTGGACGAATGCGAAGATGTCGTCTGCGGTTTGGCCGACCGGAAGGAGCTAGTCCCCGTCCATCTGGGACTGCTCCCGAAGATCGCCAAGGCGGCCAAGGAGATCTGGAAGAGACCCGTCTCTTCCCATTCGGTGTCCAACAGGGTGGACTCCATGTACAGACTGCTGGAAGACTCCGACTTCCTACACGTCCACCCGGCGCCGAACTCCCGAGTGGTGAAAGGCTCCCAACACCGGACACCGATTAGTAGCACCCCCGTTCCGTCGACCCAAGAAGGGAAGAAACTGGACGCACTAGGCAGGAAGGTCTACGCCAATGCCTCCCTGTCCTTCCGTGCGTCCAACTACGCGACGGCCATGGGGGGCTACCAGTGCCGACTGTGGGAACAAGCGGAGTCCTTCAAGTCACTGCTACCGCCGGACAAGCGAGCGGACTTCGAGCGGGTCTGCATGGAGGGAAACCAACTCGCTCTCCAGCAGATCCGTACGGGCCGCCACGTCACGGAGTCAGAGGCGAAGAATCTGGCCTCTGCAATCCAGCTTCGTCGCCACGCCTGGCTCCGCTCCGCTGACTTGCAAGACGACGTCAAGCGGCTGGTGGAAGAGCTCCCCTTCGACGGTGAGGGCCTCTTCGCCAAGGAGACCGACACCTCCTTGGGAGAGCTGAAGGGGGACTACGCCACCATCAAACAGCTCCGCCCTCCACGCTGTGGGTCCTACCGTTACCAGCAGGACCAACCGTCGACGTCCCAGGCGGGTCCGTCCTACCAACCTCGCCCACCACAGAGGCAAGGCGACTACTCCCGGTACCAGCCCTACCGGCCACGACCACAACCCAGCCGCCCACGCTACCAGCAGCGTCACCAGACTGGTAAACGCATGGAACGGAAGGGCAAACAACGTGTTTGACTCTTCCGTGACCGAGACTCTACCCTACCGTCCCCTCGCCAACTACCTATCGGCCTGGTCTGCCATCACCACAGACCGATGGGTTTTAACCATCTTAGACTCTGGCTACGCGATCGAGTTCAGGAAATGCCCTACTGTCGGACGGATCCGCATCACCGATCCGTCCCCACCGCTCCAGGAAGAACTATCAGCTCTCCTAGAGAAGGGCGCCATAGAACCGGTTGCAGCGTCGGAGTCTCACGAAGGGTTCTTCTCCCGCTACTTCCTCGTGGACAAAAAAGACGGGGGGGCACGTCCAATCCTGGACCTCCGCCTCCTCAACAAGCACATCGACGCGAGGAAGTTCCGGATGGTGACTCTTCATTCCATCCTCCCACTGATCAACCACGGGGACTGGTTCACCGTCATCAACCTGAAGGATGCCTACTTCCACGTATCCATCAGAAGGGAACACCGCCGATTCCTACGCTTCCAGATCGGCGGCGACGTCTACCAGTACACCTGCCTACCCTTCGGCCTCTCCACCGCTCCGAGGGTATTCACGAAGTGCATGGCGCCGGTGGCTGCTCATCTTCGGCTGCAAGGCGTCCAAGTGTTCCCGTACATAGACGACTGGTTGGTCTGCTCCCCAACCCAACAGAAAGCCAAGGACGATGTTGCCCATTGCCTGGCCCTTATGCAGAGTCTCGGTCTACGGGTCAACTACAAGAAGTCTCAGTTGACCCCCACTCAAAGAATAGACTACATCGGAGCCGTATTGGACTCTCTGGTTCTGAGAGCCTACGCTCCCCCCAAACGTCTGCTCGACATCCGCACGGTAGTGGCTCGGATCCAAGGCAGTCGTCGCGTCCGTGCCAGGGACGCTCTCCGCTTACTAGGACTCATGGCGTCGACCACAGCAGTGATCTCGCATGCCAAGCTCAAAATGCGGTCGCTCCAGTCGTGGCTCCTAGCCTCCTTTGACAGCACCCACGACAACCTCGGGAAGTGGCTCACACCGACCCCCGAACTGCGGGACCAGCTGAACTGGTGGACAACGGACCGCAATGTGACCGCCGGGAAGCTCTTCACCCTCCCCGCGCCATCCGTCCAGGTCACCACCGACGTGAGCACACACGGATGGGGTGTGTGCTGCCTCGGGTTACGGGTCCACAGCATCTGGACGCCCTCGGAAGCCGACCGCCACATCAACTTCCTCGAGCTATTAGCGGTATGGAAGGCGATGAGGTCCTTCAGACTGTCCCTAGCAGGCCGCGTGGTGCAGATCACTTCGGACAACACCACGACCCTAGCCTACCTCAACCGGCAAGGAGGGACCAAGTCCCTCTCCCTCCTTCACCTGACGGTCCAGATCTGGGAGTGGTGCCTGAAGGTACATGTGTTCCCCATAGGTGTCCACATCCAGGGCACGCTGAACTTAGAGGCGGACTCCCTGAGCCGCAAAGGGACAGCGATGCACGAATGGGAACTGGACGGATCAGTGTTCGACCGCCTGTGCCGACGGTGGGGCACACCGAGCCTAGACGTGTTCGCGACACAGATCAACACCAAGTGCCGCCGTTACTGCTCCCGGGCGGGGATCGGCCACGGATCGGAGGGCGATGCCTTCATGGTGCCGTGGCACCAGGAACTGCTGTACATGTTTCCTCCGATCCCTCTCATCCAACGGGTCCTGGTACGGATCCGTGCGGAGAACGCCTGGGTGATCCTGATCGCCCCGTCCTGGCCGCGCCAACCGTGGTTCCCGCTACTCCAAACCCTGGCTTGCGACCGCCTCCGCCTACCCACCGATCCGAACCTCCTCCGCATGGAGGACGGTCGGATCCTCCACTCGGATCTGCCAAGCCTACACCTGACGGCCTGGCTTATCCGCCCGACATAACACGGATCCTTGAACTTTCAAGGAAACCTTCCACGCGAAAGTCCTATGATGCCAAGTACCGTCGCTTCATAGACTTTCTAGCATCCGGTGACCGCACCGTGGACTCGGCATCCCTGCAGGACGTCATGTCCTACCTCCTGCACCTGGCTGAGTCAGGATCTGCACACTCATCCTTAAAGGTCCACTTGGCTGCGGTGGTAGCCAAGGCCCCACCTTCATCAGTATTGTCCTCCGCTTTCAGAGACAAGACTGTTAAAAGATTCCTCCAGGGACTGCGTAATGCCTACCCTCCAGTGAAGATACCACATCCTCAGTGGTCCCTCACTGCTGTGCTCACTGCGCTCACGAAGGTGCCCTTTGAGCCCATGGCTACAGTGGACATTAAGTTTGTTTCTTACAAAACTGCTTTTCTCGTAGCCATCACCTCTGCCCGGAGGGCAGGAGAACTGGCAGCCCTGCGGTCTGACCCTCCTTTTCTCAAATTCTACCCCGATAGGGTAGTATTGCACCCGGACCTGGCCTTTCTGCCCAAAGTCCTCACTGAATTCCACCTGGCCCAGTCCATCACGCTTCCAGCATTCTTCCTGAATCCTTCGTCTGCACAAGAGAGAGTGTGGCATTCGCTGGATGTCAGGAGGGCCTTGCTGTTCTACACACAAAGGACTGCATCCTTCAGGAGAGCCAAGCAACTGTTTGTGGCCTATGGTGGCAGGTCCAAGGGACACTCTCTGTCTGCCCAGAGACTTTCCAAATGGATCTCAAGCACCATCTACTTGGCCTATGAGATGTCATCTCTGCCACTCCCGCCTCATGTCCGGGCTCACTCCACCAGGACATTGGCTTCTTCCACTGCATTCCTCGAAGGCATCCCGATGGAGGACATCTGCAAGGCCGCTACCTGGTCCAGGTCCTCCACCTTCATCACCCACTACCGGGTTGACACAAGGTCTGCTTCCGATGTCAGACGGGGCAGATCCATCCTCGCCGGCTGCCCACCATCCAAGTAAGTGAGCTTGCTAGTCACCCATCAGTGTGCATCCCCAAACAACGCGAAGAAGAAGGACAGGTTTCACTTACCAGTAACTGTCGTTCTCCGAGTATGTTGTTTGGGGATTCACACAACCCAACCCTGCCTCCCCTCAGGGCTGCCGGCCTGAGATGGCCTTATGCTTAGCGGGCAGCTTTAATATCAAACTGAGGGGGAAAGCGCGAAATGGCGCCTAAAGGGGTTGGGCATGGTGGGCGGTCCCACATTCAAAACTCTTTATCCAATCAGCTTTCCAGCTCCGCTCAGGATTCAGCGCAGGCGCAGAACCCATCAGTGTGAATCCCCAAACAACATACTCGGAGAACGACAGTTACTGATAAGTGAAACCTGTCCTTTTTGTCCAGGCTCTGTATTTGTGTTGTAATTAGGGAAAGGCTCCTTTACATGCCGTAATTAATTCCATCACCACCATCACTCTGGTGCCACTTCGAGAATTTGAGCCACAAGAAAGATCAGAAGGTGCCATGCTGGCTGTTCACTCTCTGTCTTACTCCACATGCCAAAAAAGGCCCAGGGGTTAGCACTCACCTTGCTAGTCCCAATCCCTTCCAAAAAACCCTGGCTTTTTGACGCAAAAGTATTGCACAAATGCAGGACACCTTTACACAAGGCCCAGAGACCCTGACAACATATGACTTTTAAAAAATACACTTCCCCACACCTTATAATTTTTCTATTCATGTGGAGACCTGGTGGATCAGACTTCAGCCTCTTTCCCATGCTTTCAAAAAAGAAGTGTGTAACTTCTCGCCTAATGTAATAACCTGGGTTGCTCTTTCATTAACTTATTTATCTTAAAAGGTTCCCATATTGAGTAAAAGATAAAACACACTTCCTTCAATTTGTAAAGTGACTTGGGAAATCTATATCCAATCATGTTATTTTTTTAAAATGGAGACTTTGCCCATAACTGAATTACATGCTGAATTACAGAATAAATGGCATGTGTTCATATGGGGGGGGGGGGGGATGGATTTATCAACTGTTTCAGTTTTTTCTAAAGTTTTGGATAGTTCAATTCTTAGAATTACTAAAGCCATTCTGGGGTGACTCTTGGGGTTGTCTTTCAAAAGAATAAGATTTCTGTTTTCGCCTTAAAAATCATTCGTATGGGGCATTTTTTATTCCTTTCTTGGAATAAATTAAATTTTCTATCTGTATGCATTTTCTTCTGATAATGCCAAATATAACTGGGGGGGGGGAGGAAATCCCACATGAAGATTACAGTATCTATATTTTATTCAAGAGATCCAGTGTTTTGTACTGGAGAATGTTGAACTAAAATTAGTTGAACACTGAGCTGTTTATGGACACGATGAAGTGCCCACATATACAGAGGGTGCAAACAATGTATACATGTTTTAAGAGATGCTGTGTAAAGGTAAAGGTTTTCCTTGCTTGAAAGCCAGTCGTATCCAACTCTAGGGTTCAGTGCTCATCTCTGTTTCAAAGCCAAAGAGCCAGCGTTGTCTGCTTCTGCAGACATTTCCGTAGTCATGTGGCAGGCATGACTAGACACCGGAGCGCACAGAAGACTGTTTACCTTCCCACCAAAGTGGTCCCTATTTATCTGCAAGAGTTCCAAAATATTTTGAGGAGGGTGATTAAATTTTTTTCGACTCAGTACAGCAGCCAAGTTCATTTTGAGGGAACTAGGATGAGGCTCTGTAATGTGTAATTCTGCCAGGATCTGACACAGCTGTTTACCTTCCCACCCAAGTGGTCCCTCTTTATCTACTTGCAATTTCTTGCTTTTGAACTGCTAGGTTGGCAGGAGCTGGGTCAGAGACAGGAGCTCACTCTGTTGTGCAGTACTTGGGACTTGAACTGCTGACCTGCCGACCTTCCAGTCATCAAGTTCACTGTTTTAACCAGTAAGCCACTGCAGTCCCAAAGGATATATTCGCCCCTTCAGAGATATGTTAGTAAATGTAAAGGTCACCCTTGCTCAAAAGTCAGTCATGTCTGACTCTAGAGTTCAGTGCTCATCTCTGTTTCATAGCCGAAGAGCCAAGTCTGTCCACTTCTGCAGACGTTTCTGTGGTCATGTGGCAGGCATGGCTAGACATGGAACACTGTTTACCTTCCCACCAAAAGGGTCCCTATTTTTCTACAGTGGTATGTCGCTTAAAGAGCAAACACGTTCCACAGGATTGCTCTTTAAGTGAGTTTGCTCTTTAAGTGAAACACCGTTGTAAGTGACCAATTGTGACTTCTGGTAGCAGGGATTGTGAAACCTGATTTATTTGTTAAGCAAGTTTTTGGTTGGTTTTATTTGTTAAGTGAGGCGACAATTCAGAGAAAATTCTGCTCTTTAAACGAGTTACGCTCTAAGCAAGGCACTGTTTATGCAAGGTTTTATTGTACTTGCAATTTCTTGCTTTCAAACCCAGAAGAGTAGCGTGCCTTGGCGGGGCCCCATATAAAAATTTGTTTGGGGGCCCTTAGGAAGGGTAAAGATTTGTTTTGCTTACGCACGTTGGGGGCCCCCGTGGCCCGGGGGCCCCATATAATTGATACGGCAGATACGACGGTAGCTACGCCTCTGTTCAAACTGCTAGGTTAGCAGGAGCTGGGACAAAGACAGGAGCTCATTCCGTCCTGCAGTATTCGGGTATCGAACTGCTGACCTGTCACTTAGAAAAAAAGTATCTTGGGTCAGTGATGGAATGTTTTTCCCCTCTTCAAAATATCCAAGGCTTGATATCTTAATAAAAGGAAATTTCATTCCAAAATGAAGTGGGAAGTTTTGCTACTTCACTTTCTTCAGACAGCTTAATTGTCTGTGAGTGATGCAATGAAAGCAACTGAATGAAACTGCAACTCATTCGGCTTTCATTTCGCCCCTTCAGAGACATGTTTCTTGAAAGCAAAATGCCAGCTGTTTCCTGTTATTTCCCCTCTGTCACTAAATTCTTTTTCTAAATGAAGAACAGGAGTTGATCTCAAAAAGTGTCAAAATGACAGTAGTACAAGCAGTTTTGTTGGGGAAGAGAGAACATCACTCTTCTACGAAGTATGCAGATTTGAATGCATCACAGATTATGCTGAATTTAAGGATTAGTGAGAAGAGATTGTTTCTATTCTGGGAGTGGTTGTTCCTTTTTAAATTGTCCGTTGACCTGGGTTTATATGCTTATTTAGTTCCTTTATTTCATATTTAGTGGCCAGAATCCAAATAAAGAAATACATGGCGTGAATATCAACAGGAAATTGCAGATAGTTAAGAAGTCTGTGTAGGCATTTGTTGTTGTCCGCTAGGTCACAAGACTGATGTATAGCGCCAAATCTAACTTCTTAAGTAGTGTGAATTTACTGCCAAGTTTTAAGCGGATGGAGTTATGCTGGGAGACATAAGTATACTGGCTGTTGTTTGATGTGATATCTGGATACAGTATATGTATTTAAGGTTATTTACTTTGTTAGTATGTCAACTAGACTTTACAAATCTACATTTTATTAAAAAGGGACTGCAGTGGCTCAAGTGGCTAAGATGCTGACTGGAAAGCAGAAAATCAGCAGTTCAAGACCCAAGTACTGCACAACAGAGTGAGCTCCTGTCTCTGACCCAGCTCCTGCCAACCTAGCAGTTCGAAAGCAAGAAACTGCAAGTAGATAAAGAGGGACCACTAGGGTGGGAAGGTAAACATCTGTGCCAGATCCTGGCAGAATTACACATTACAGAGCCTCATCCTAGTTCCCTCAAAATGAACTTGGCTGCTGTACTGAGTCGAAAAAAATTTAGTCACCCTCTTCAGAATATTTTGGAACTCTTGCAGCAAAAGCATTATTCATGTTGCCATGGGAGAAGTGTCCAATTACAGTCAGTGATGGGCATCAGCAGGTTCGCAACCAGTTCGCCACAACTGGTAGCAGAAATCTGGCTGTCCCCAACCATTAAAGTTTTGAAATAAAGTAGTCCTAATTTGGGTACAACACAGGGTTCCCTCCCTGACCACACCCTCCATACCACACCCACAGTGTGGTAGTAAGTTTTTTTTAGCTCACCACTGATTATATAATAAATAATATTACATAAAGTTAATAAATAACATTAAATAAAAGCAATAAATTAATAATGTATTCAAGTTGACCAGCAATATGAATACTCTTTATATTTCTTAAAATGTAAATAACAATCCCATAGGGCCAGCAGATGAGCAATATTAAAAATGGAAGGTCATCTGTATTGCATTTTGCTCCACTCTATTAGGAATAATTTGACATTGTTTGGATTAGAGCTGCAGTTCTTTATTTAAAAAATGTCTGCAAACTATTGATGTGGCCTGGAGTATGTCTCCTGAGCTTAACCAGTTCAAGCTTCACAGTTTGTACCTGGAAGAGTTGGACAGTTTAGTCTGAAATTGAGGCAAGGCCCTCCATCCAATAAAACAGGGAAGTTAATGTTTGTTTTAAAATTGAAAATCTTCTGGTTTGGCATTTTCCTTGGGATCTTCCCATGAGTTGTTGTTGTAGTTGTTCTTGAATGGTGAAATGTGTTATGGAAAAAAGCAGCGAGAGTCTGAAACTTTATTTAATCTGTACTATCATTCAGCTATTTTCCTTGCATTGTTGTCTGAAGACTCAGCTGCAAAGAAGAAGAGAAGAGGTCAATAATTCTTTATAAACTTCCCATTTTAATTCACTGTTTCAAACATTGGATTATGAGTTCAAGAATTATGAATAATGTATAGAAGCTTCAGATCTCAGAATAGTTAGCTATATCTAGTTGTGAAGTTTCTAGACACTTGGCTCACACAAAATGAGAAATCTCTTTATGTGATACATATCATGTATACTTTAGATTTATTCTTGAGACGCTGTTCAGCAGCAGGCATGCAAGAAATCATTTTGGTGATGTGATCTAACATATTTTAAGATTGTTTGCCTTGATTCTGGGAAAGGTGGAGGTCAAAAGAAGAAGGGGGCTGCCAAAAATGAGATGGCTAGATGGTATTGTAGATGCAATGGGCACAAAGCTAGGTGGTCTGAGGACGATAGTGGAAGACAGAGGTGTCTGGCAGGCAATGTCCCATAGAGTTGCAAAGGGTCAGAATTGACTGTGCGACTGAACAACAACACAAACCCTTTATGTATATATATTCTATATTTTCAAATAAATGAACCATTTTGAACCTTAAGAAGCAAAATCCCAGTAAAGAATCTTCAGAATAGACAGAAAATTGAAGCAGTCATTTTTGTAGCAGTTTTACAAACTTGATTAATGTTAAGTTGATAATGAATTATACAACACTTGTGTGTATTATATAATATGTAAGATATATATATGAAATCTCTCCATACCTTCATTTCGGATCCTTTGGGTGAACTGATGGAGCAGGATAAAGCTCTGCCTGACTTGGATCCAGACAATCTCCCAGGCACAGTAGCTGTACTCTTTCTCTTTCAGGAGGTCACTGAGTCTTTTGAAGTATCTTTTCACACTCACCCTGGTGAGCAGCAATCTCTGATCCCTTGGAGATGCTCTCAGACATCTTTCCAGGTACTGTGTTTGCCGATGCAGTCTTGTTTGCAAGGCTTTAATGGATTTCTCATCCCGTGCAAGTTCTGTGCGATTCTGGTTGAAGATGTGGCTCATCTGCTGAAGGATCTCATGTATGGCCACCTTTGCATTCTCTGTGTCAGAGACATCAATGTTTTTGAGGCTTCCATAATTGGCATAGAAGGTGAGGATATCATCTATGCATTTCAGGTGAAAGGTGCATGTCATTTTACTGTTCAGGATTGCCAGGTTATCCCTGATCATTACTAGCAGCCAATTGTGAAGTTGACTACAGCTTTGTGATGAGATTTCAGTGAAGACAGTGATCATGCAAATGGATAGAAGCCAGCCTTTGGAGATCATGTTGGAATTGAAGAAATGTGATCCTTTGTGGAGTGCAACTACTGGATGATGGCGTCTCCTGTAGAGGACCCTGGAGTGTGTTGCATCTTGGAGACATGTCTTTGTTTTTATACTTACAGGGACTGGTGTTTCCTTTTTTCCTCTTTCTACTTTACAGAATAGTTTAGATCAAGAGGGAACGCAATGTGTTTTCAACATACAAATAACCTCATCAAACAGGAAAAAAATTCATGCGTAGAGGTTTTAATGTATTTGGCAATTTATACTTTTTCTGTAATGTCTAAAATGAGAACATGGTGCTCTAAATGTTCAACAGTGCATTGGTCAAGTCCCTATGTGGAGGCCATGCATCTCATTGTATGGGAGGGATAGAATATCCTCTTTACATTGTAAAAATGGAACTATTTCAGGCAAGAACACACACACACACACAGCCTAAGTACTCTGGGGTATTTCCCATGTTTAAATAGGCAAAATACCCAAAATTACCCAGACTTTATCAACAGGTTGGAAAGGTAGATTTTTATTCAATTACAGTGAGTGGTGGGCATCAGCAGGTTCACATCAGTTCACCACAACAGGTAGCAGAAATTCTGGCTGGCCCTACCCATCCAAGTTTTGAAGTAAGGTAGTCCTAATTTATTGCAACGCAGGGCTCTCTCCCTGACCACACCCAATATACCACACCCACAGTGTGGTAGTAAATTTTTTTTAGCTCACCACTGATTACATTATATAATAAATAATATTACACAAAGTTAATAAATAAATAACATTAAATAAAAGCAATAAATTAGTATTGTATTCAAGTTGACCAGCAATATGAATACTCTCTATATTTCCTAAAATATAAATAACAATCCCATATGGCCAGCAGATGAGCAATATTAAAAATGGAAGGTCATATGTATTGCATGTTGCTCCACTCTATTAGGAATAATTTGACATTGTTTGGATTAGAGCTGCAGTTCTTCATTAAAAAAAATCTCTGCAAACTATTGATGTGGCCTGGAGTATGTCTCTTGAGCTTAACCAGTTCAAGCGTCACAGTTTGTACCTGGAAGAGTTGGACAGTTTAGTCTGAAATCAAGGCAAGGTTCCTTCATCCAATAAAACAGGGAAGTTAATATTTAGTTTAAAGTTGAAAATCTTCTGGTTTGGCATTTTCCTTGGGATCTTCCCATGAGTTGTTGTTCTTGTTGTTGTTGAATGGTGAAACGTGTTATGGAAGAAAGCAGCGAGAGTCTGAAACTTTATTTAATCTGTACTATCATTCAGCTGTTTTCCTTGCATTGTTGTCTGAAGAATAAGCTGGAAAGAAGAAGAGAAGAGGTCAATATTTCTTTATAAACTTTACATTTTAATTCACTGTTTCAAACATTGGATTATGAGTTCAAGAATTATGAACACTGTATAGAAGCTTCAGATCTCAGAATAGTTAGCTATATCTAGTTGTGAAGTTTCTAGACACTTGGCTCACACAAAATGAGAAATCTCTTTATGTGATACATATCATGTATACTTTAGATTTATTCTTGAGATGCTGTTCAGCAGCAGGCATGCAAGAAATCATTTTGATAATGTGATCTAACATATTTTAAGATTGTTTGCCTTGATTCTGGGAAAGGTGGAGGTCAAAAGAAGAAGGGGGCTGCCAAAAATGAGATGGCTAGATGGTAAGCTAGGTGGTCTGAGGACGATTGTGGAAGACAGAGGTGTCTGGCGGGCAATGTCCCATAGAGTTGCAAAGGGTCAGAATCGACTGTGCGACTGAACAACAACACAAACCCTTTATATATTTATATTCTATATTTTCAAATAAATGAACCATTTTGAAACTTAAGAAGCAAAATCCCAGTAAAGAATCTTCAGAATAGACAGAAAATTGAAGCAGTCACTTTTATAGCAGTTTTACAAACTTGATTAATGTTAAGTTGATAATGAATTATACAACACTTGTGTGTATTATATAATATGTAAGATATATACTGTATATGAAATCTCTCCATACCTTCATTTCGGATCCTTTGGGTGAACTGATGGAGCAGGATGAAGCTGTGCCTGACTTGGATCCAGACAATCTCCCAGGCACAGTGGCTGTACTCTTTCTCTTTCAGGAGGTCACTGAGTCTTTTGAAGTATCTTTTCACACTCACCCTGGTGAGCAGCAATCTCTGATCCCTTGGAGATGCTCTCAGACATCTTCCTAGGTACTGTGTTTGCTGATCCCTTTATGTATATATATTCTATATTTTCAAATAAATGAACCATTTTGAACCTTAAGAAGGAAAATCCCAGTAAAGAATCTTCAGAATAGACAGAAAATTGAAGCAGTCACTTTTGTAGCAGTTTTTACAAACTTGATTAATGTTAAGTTGATAATGAATTATATAACGCTTGTGTGTATTATATACCGTATTTGCCGGCGTATAAGATGACTGGGCGTATAAGACAACCCCCCAACATTTCCACTCAAAATATAGAGTTTGTTATATACTCGCCGTATAAGACTACCCCCTCTTCCGCACACCTTCCACACACCAAATAAAACGTAAAAGAACATCAGATTTGATTTCAACATGTTAATTTATATTCAAATGCTTATGACATGCAGAAAAACATGTACAGTAAACATAAAACAGTGCAAGTGCAAAGTGGTACTTATTTATCTACCATATATACATGAATATAAGCCGACCCGAATATAACCCAAGGTACCTAATTTTGACCTTGAAATCCAGGAAAATAGATTGACCTGAGTATAAGCCAAGAGTGGGAAATGTAGCAACTGCTAGTGAGTTTCAGTAATTAAAATACAGTAATATTAATTATTTTGATTTTTTAGAACTGTACTTGCACCACCCACCAGTGGTGGCGCTGCAGGTAAAGTGGGTGAGCAGGTCAATTGCACTGAGGCAGAAAGTGTTGCTCTAGCTTAGCCTGGCACTCCTGAACAGCAAGATGGGACCTACCTTCCTCCTAGAATGCACATAGATGATATCCTCAACTTCTCTCCCAATTATGGAAGCCTCAGAAACATTGATGTCTCTGACACAGAGAATGCAAGGGTGGCCATACTGGAGATCCTTCAGCAGATGAGCCACATCTTCAACCAGAATCTCACAGAACTCTCTTGGGATGAGAATTCCATTAGAGCCTTCCAAGCTGGACTGGATCAGCAAACACAGAACCTTGAAACATGTCTGAGAGCATCTCCAAGGGATAAGAGATTGCGGCTCACCAGGCTGGAAGTGAAAATATACTTCCAAAGACTCAGTGACCTCTTGAAGGAGAAAGAGTACAGCCAACGTGCCTGGGAGACTGTCTGGATCCAAGTCAAGCATAAGGCAGCCAACTTTATAAATGTTGAATGCGGGACAGTGGGGCGGGGCCGACGTCATGACATCATGATGTCGTGGGCGGGGCCAAAATAAAAATAAAATAAATAAAAATAAAATAAATAAAAATAAAATAAATAAAATAGAATTAAAATAAACAAACAAACACACCCACACACCTCAACCCACCCACCCACCCAAACAACCACAACACAAACCCGTAAATAACTGAAATAAATAAAATAAAATAAATAAAGTAATGAAAAATAAAGCAAAAAATGGCTCCAATAAACTGCGCATGCGCAGAAACTCAATCTGACGTATGCGCAATGCATCAGATTGAGTTTCTGAGCATGCGCAGTTTATTGGAGCCATTTCGGCTCCATTTTTTTTATTCCTTCGCACTCTGCGGGACAGTCCCATTTTGGGAGGGGAAATCCCGCGTTACCATTTTGAAGAAAATGGTACCGGAATTCCCCCTTGGCATCCTGTCTTTCCCACTTTCCAGCCGGTGCGAAGGAATTAAAAAAAATGGAGCCGAAATGGCTCCAATAAACTGCGCATGCGCAGAAACTCAATCTGATGCATTGCGCATGCGTCAGATTGAGTTTCTGCGCATGCGCAGTTTACTGGAGCCATTTTTTGCTCCAATTTTTAAAAAAAGTTTTGGAGTCGGAGCCGCAGCTTTTAAGCGCGGCTCTGATGGCGGCCCTCAGAGGAGGGCACCTCCCCTGGGGCCGCCGAGGACGACGTCGCAGAGGCAGGAGGCCTGCTCGGGGCCATCCACTGCTGCCGAGTCCCCATGGCTTGGGGACCGGCGGAGCGCGCCGCCGCCGGCTTCGGCGGCGATGGCGGCAGTGGCAGCAGCAGCGGCGAAGCAGCGGCTCCTGACAGAGGAGGAGGAAGAAGAGGCCCCAGGAAGGTAAGTGAGGGTTTTGTGTTTCAGGTGGGTGGGTGGGTGGGCGGGTTATTTGTGTGTTGGTTGGTGGGTGTATTTTTATTTAATTTTTATTTTATTACTTTATTTATTTTATTTTATTTATTTCATTTATTTACGGGTTTGTGTTGTGGTTGTTTGGGTGGGTGGGTGGGTGGGTTGAGGTGTGGGTGTGTTTGTTTGTTTATTTTAATTCTATTTTATTTATTTTATTTTTATTTATTTTATTTTTATTTATTTTATTTTTATTTTGGCCCCGCCCACGACATCATGATGTCATGACGTCGGCCCCGCCCCACTGTCCTGCATTCAACATTTATAAAGTTGGCTGCCTTAGTTTTGACATCAGCAGTGGTGGCGACGGAGGCAGCGACTGAGCTTCTTCCAGGCTGCTCTGAGCAGCCTCTCCCTCGATCCTTTCCCCTCAGCAACCTGTGCTGAAGGCGATCACTGCCTTGGGGGAATTTTCAGAGCCTCCTGCAAGTCAAAATTCGCTGTGCTGAGAGAGCCCCCTGGCGTGCTCGGGATGACGTCATCCCTGTCACATCCTCCAAGATGCAGAGCCAGCTGAAATCCAACCAATCCAGAAATGTCATCTGGGTCCTCAGGAAAATTCATGCAAAACTTTGTGTCTATAGCATTTACCATATCAATAAGTGTAACTACAACAGTTTCCAAAATCCACTGGAGAAAATCATTAGACTACCTTTCCCAGCATCTACACACACACACACGCGCGCGCGCGCGCGCACACACACACACACACACACACACACACACACATGGACGCGCACGTGCGTGCACACACACACACACACCAGCAAGGATGAGCAATTGAGGAACCCTGTATCCAACTTTAAGCTGAGAAATCAATAGTATCCATGGAAAATGTTCATGATTCTAAGCTTGATCATTTTGGTGATAGATGTAAGTTCCAGAATCTGTAGGCAGCATGCCTACAGATATAACCAATCGGTTTGATAAGTTTGGGCTTCTAGCTTCTACAGTTTTGTAGCCCTTTGGGAAAATTAAAAGGACTGCAGGTCCCACGTTATCTACCAGTTACATTCTTTGGAACACATCTTGTAGAATCCACCCACCAACACAGATATCTGAGATACCGTATAACCCAGGGGTTCCCAGCCTTTTTATGCCAGGGGCCGGGTCATGCTCTCCTCAGTCCGCATTGAGGGTTGGATGGCCATTTTGCCCTGCCTGCATGTTGGGGTGACCGTTTTGTCCTAACAGCTTCAAAGGGGTAGCCATTTTTCTCAAATGCCCTTGAAGGGGTGGGGGCCCCACATGAAATGGTGTTGCAGGCATGATCTGGCCCATGGTCCTTAGGATGGGAACCCCTGGTATTTACTTGAATTAGGAGCTCAGTTGTCTACATGCAACATTTCATGATTCTAGTTTTTACCATTTCAGAGATTTGACCTGTATGGTTAGAGGACAAAAACTTCCTGGATCCTCCCAGCAAGTATGGCCAGTTTTAGTATATCTGTCCCAATTTTTTTGTTCCTAGCTCTTACTGTTTCTGTGATTTATCTCTTGGACTAATAAATACACAACAGTAGACACACGAACCTTCTGCTATATTGATAAGATTCACCAGCAAGCGTGCTCAGTTTTTCACAGCTTAGAAGCCTCTTTTCACCTCAATATTGTTTCATTCCTACTCATCTAAGTAGTCTTTTCCTCCTTTCCTAATCAAGCCACCAAATCAGGCAAATTTTCACCTCCTTCTTTCCCTTACTCACCTATCTACCAATCTCACCTGGTGCTCATTTTCTTTCCAAAGAGCAAAGAGTCCTTTCCATCTTTGTACCTCAGAAAGAACAAAGCTGACCTTTCAGCCCTTTCCTCTTTCTCTTCCTACTCTTCCACCTTTTCTTTTTGTTGACATTTATTTCAGTCCACCCCAGTGCTTAATCAGTTTTTCTCTTTTCTCACTTTCCTGTCACCCACAAGCTGATCTTTTCTCGCTATCTCTCTCTCCCCCTCTCTTTGACTTTTTGAAGAGTGGGGACAGCATTTACACATGGCCTCTTATCAGTGGTGGGATGTCAAAAATTTTACTACCCCACCATGACATCATCACAGTGTAGGCGGAGCTAATGTCATGATGTCATGGGCGGGGCCAAAGAAAAAATAAATAAAATAAAAAATAAGCATGCGCACACACACACACCTCAACCCACCCACCCACCCACCCACCCCACAAACCCATAAATAAATTAATAAAATAAAATAAAATAAAAATTACATTAAAATACACATAAACACCCACCCACCCAAAACATAAATCAACCCACCCACCCCAAACACAAACCCGTCACTTACCTGTTAGTATAAGTGCCTGGGTAGCACCATGTTGCAAGATGGATATGGTCATCGTACCGGTTCTCTAGGATAATATGCTTTAATGTAAATGTAAAACAGCTGTACCTCCCTAAGGGTTCTTCAATTGGAACAGCAGAGGTGTAGCTTATTGATGAGGTCACTCCAAGACTTTGCTTAAAAACCCCAAGCCAGGTCGCTAGGCCTGCCGGCCACCAGGCATTTTTAGGAACTGTGGTAGTACATTAATCTAGGTAAAGCTATTAAATACACATTAAAATACACACAGACACACCACATCCAAAGGTGAGTCACTTACCCTGAGGAGCAGGCTATAGGGAGCTTCAGGCTAGCAGCTTCTCTTCCTCCTCCCCGCTTGGGAGGACAGCAAGGAGGCCGTGCATACGCGCCAAGCACCAGTGCAAAGGTAAGCCCCGAAGGTGGTTCCCCCCAAAAGCTGCTACCAGTTCTCCGGGACACTGGGAAAAGTTACTACCGGTTCTGGCGAACTGGTGAGAACCTGTTATATCCCATCACTGCCTCTTATTTAATCTCTTCTTTGCCTCTTGAGTCCAGCAGAGCTACCTAGATGTTCTCTGGAGAAATGAATCTGCCAAGCCTAACAGCAGCTTCTTTGCTGATGGTTAGGGAAGATAGTACTGTGAGTTACTGACATATTTGTTTTCTTAAAAATATAATTGCTTTTCAGTTCCTTCCCCTTTTGGAATAGGTTTCATACAAAGTTTTTTTTTAATCCAGAATTTGTATCACTTCTTTATCTACTATAATAAACTCCTCTTTTGGAAACTAAATTCTAAAGGTTAGGGAACCTTCTTGGGACCATGGTGGGTTAGTGCAGAGGCGTAGCTACCGCCGTATCTGCCGTATCAATTATACGGGGCCCCCGGGCCACGGGGGCCCCCAACGTGCGTAAGCAAAACAAATCTTTACCCTTCCTAAGGGCCCCCAAACAAATTTTTATACGGGGCCCCGCCAAGGCATGCTACTCTTCTGGGTTAGTGGTTCAGATGCTGAGTTTGATGACTAGAAGGTCGGCAGATCAGCAGTTCAAGACCCGAGTGCTGTGCGATGGAGTGAGCTCCCATCGTCTGTCCCAGCTCCTGCCAGTCTAGCAGTTCAAAAGCAAAAGTTTTCAAATAGATAAATAGATACCACTTCAGTGGGAAAGGTAACAACATCCTGTGTGCTCCAGCATCTAGTCATGCCTGCCACATGGCCATGGAAACATCTGCAGACTCATACAATGCTGGTTCTTTAGCTGTAAACAGAGATGGTCACCGTACCCAAGAGTCAGACACAACTGGCTTTCACACAAGGGAGACTTTTACCTTTACTTTTACAGGGACACCATATTGCCTCCATCAAGATTTTGTAGATTTTGTCAGGCTTTTGCTAATAAGGCTAAACAAGGGCAGTGCAGAGAGTTTGGCTTCGGCTGAACAGATTTATAGCCATTAGAAGACTGGTCCAGACTTGGGAAATTAAGGCTGGGGTCCTCTAAAGCTAAACTAGGCATGCCACGGCTATGATGTGAGTGGGCTGACTTAGATGGTACTAGGACAAGGAAATACTGTACTTAGCACCTCCTTGTGCAAGCATAAGCTGGCTATTGATAACAAGGGTCTCAGCTTATACCTGGCATGTGTGTCACTAGAGCCCAACAGGTTTCAGGCTGGAGTTTCAAGTCCTGAATGAGCCATTAAGTGACTTACAACCACTATCCTGAGTTTACTGGGGAAAGGTGGAATATGCATGTCACAATGAACGAATTCTAGCAAAAGAGTATGTGAATGAGGTGGGATTCAGCAGGTTTGCCCCAGTTCACCAGAACCGGTAGCAGGATTTCTGGCTGGCCCCTCCCATCTAAGTTTCAAAATAATGCAGGGCTTTCCCACTGGCCACGTCCACCATACCACACCAACAGAGTAGGTAGCAAAAAACAAACAAACACCTGAATGCCACCACTGGTCATACACCTATCTGTATTTGCCATAACAACAAAAACATCAGTTTTTTAAAAACTAGCCCCTTTAGACAATTGGGCTATGGAGATGCTCAAACTGTCTAATAAACTAAAGATAGGCCTGTGCTGTCTCCATATGATGTGTTAAATGGCTTCATAAGGTTTCCATGGATACAATTGTTTACCAAAAGGATTCTCTCTGCTGATCTGGAACCTTGCTTTTCTGCCATTCTATGTCATATGGTGAGAGCCATGTATATATATCTACATCTGTATAAGTGTAAAACACACACGGATGTTTAAACTGAATTTATATAGGTTAAGAGTGGGGCTTGATACCAGATCCTGTCACATAGGTATTCCCAGTGTGCAGTCTGAATGTCAGCACATCAATAGTACTGCAGGTGTGTATGCTTTGGATGCAGCACCAGTGCTGGAATGAGACATCACAGGCCAGTCACTACAGAAGGGAATCTCCAGTCACTTTAGATGCAAAACCAATAGAGCTGATCCACGTATTCAAACTGCTCAAGAATCAACGAACCAGTGATACATTTGTACATTTGAAACAACCATCTGTACTTCACCACTGGGAACATTCAGAATTTTATTCCAATTGCTCCATAGGAAACAGCCCAGAACAGACTCTCTGTTTTGCTTTGGCTACATTAAAAACATGACTGTCCCACAGCTTATCAGTTTAATCAAGTGATAGGAATTCAGGACAACCACAGGTAAGTGGTAACAGAGTCTGATTTCTTCTATCTTTGAATACTGACTGCAATTTTTTTTTGGCTCATTGATTTTTAAAATTTGTATGGAACAGGAACAGTGAAAATTAATGTAGAGTATCTTGAGATCATAAACTGGGGAGAAGAGGAGAGAGTTTCTCTGAATGTTGAAATGTAAAAACTGGGGAAACAGTCGTCGGAAGATGTGCTACAAAGGACAGTCTGATAGATTCCACAATCCACAATATATATATATATCTAAAACCCCACAATTGTTTTCACAATGATCTCAAAAAGTTGGCTTCTGGCCATTTGGCTAATGATAGTCTTCCTCCCTGAAAGCTTGTCTCAAAATTGTGATCAACTTCGCAAAACGTTACTGGAAGATAACAAGGAAAATGTGAAGCTTTTGACAAGTAAAATGGGACCAACTTTTCCTCGCCAATGTTTAGGCGAGATCATAAAGTTTTCCTCCTCACCTGGTGAGGAAAGTGCTCTAAATATTCAAGAAATCCAGAACGAAGATGTCGAAATAGCTATATATGAAATCCTCAAGCAGGTACTTCATATTTTCAATCAAAACAGCAGCCAATTGTCCTGGGATGACAATTCTTTAACTGTTTTTAAGCTTGGGTTGGACCAGCAAATAGAGAAACTGAGATCATGTGTCAACAAAGAGCAGTGCACTGAAGTGAAGAAGTTCTTTGATCGGATCAACACATTCTTGGAAAAGCATCAGTACAGCTTGTGTGCGTGGGAGATTGTCCAGATCGAAATTAACCAAGCTTTCATAATGATGAATCAGCTCATCCGGAAACTCCCAGAGGAAGGTATGATATGTTTCTTAATAGTCTTATTTAGAAAAAAACAAGAATAGGTCGCCAGTTCCATAGCTACCAGTTTGAGATGTTTGGAAACACCTCACCAAAAAATGTTCATTATTCTCCCTGAAGCTCTTTCTGCCCTCACAGGAAAGCAATTCTCATCTGTCTGCCTTAGGAATTCAGCTAATGGCAATTCCAAAACCAAAAAAAAAAATCACATACACAAATTTCATTCACAAAACGTACTATATGTTGCCAAATATTTCCCCATCATATATGTCACTGAAGGCCATTACCCTGTCTGATGGGTAAGCTGAGTGTTCTGACGTTGGTTGAAGGGAGAGGGACAGCTTTAAAGGCAGCAAGATGGCCTCCTCCACATGAATAGGAGTTCACCTTTTGAATAATAAGAATTATATGTCACAAGACGGTATCAGGATTTTAGATATGCTTAGGTGGGGAATGGCCAAACAAAGTTGGAAACCACTGGTGTAACCAGGTTTGCACCAGTTCGCCAGAACCGGTAGTAACTTTTCCCAGTGTCCCAGAGAACCGGCAGCAGCTTTTGCGGGAAACTACCTTCGGGGTTTACCTTTTCACTGTGCATGCGTGCCAAGCACTTGGTGTGCATGCATACATACAGTGCTTGGTGCATATGCATGGCCTCCTTGCTGTCCTCCCAAGCAGGAAGGAGGAAGAGAAGCTGCTAGCCTGAAGCTCCCTATAGCCTGTTCCCCAGGGTAAGTGACTCACCTTTGGGTGTTTGTGTGTCTGTGTGCATTTTAATGTGTATTTAATACCTTTACCATATTGACGTACTACCACAGTTCCTAAAAAGGCCTGGCGGCCGGCAGGCCTGGTGGCCTGGCTTGGGGTTCTTAAGCAAAGTCTTGGAGTTACCTCATCAATAAGCTACACCTGTGCTGTTCCAATTGCTGTTCCAATTGGAGAACCCTTAAGGAGGTACAGGTGTTTTACATTTACATTAAGGCATATTATCCTAGAGAAGTGGTACGATGACCATATCCATCTTCCAACATGGTGCTGCCCAGGCACTTATACTAATAGGTAAGTGACGGGTTTGTGTATGGGGTGGGTGGGTTGATTTATGTTTGGGGTGGGTGGGTGGGTGTATTTTAATGTAATTTTTATTTTATTTATTTATTTATTTATTTATTTATTTATTTATGGGTTTGTGTTGTGGGTGGATGGGTGGGTGGGTTGAGGGTTGTGTGTGTTTGCTTATTTTTATATTATTTTATTTATTATTATTTTAAATTTTTCTTTGGCCCTGCCCACGATGTCATGACATCATGATGTTAGCTCCGCCCACACTGTGATTATGTCACAGTGGGGTAGTAAAAAATTTGACAACCCACCACTGGGTGTAACTAGATAGCAAGTTTTCCAAAAGAGGTGAAAGAGAGTTGCTTCAAAATGCACAATGCAATTTAGGGTGATGCTTGCGACACACCACATGCACAAGCGCATGTGCGCACACACACAAGTAGCAGGTGGTTTGGGGGCAGAACACCTCAAGTAGCCCTGTTAAACCTGTTCTTCCCATTAAAGGGAAAGAAAAAAGGAACAAAAAATATCTCCTGTCAGTGATGGGATGACAAAAATTTTACTACCCCACCGGGATGTCATCACAGTGGGGGTAGAGCTAACATCATGACATCATGATGCCATGGGTGGAGCCAACATCATGATGTCATGGGCAGAGCCATCATCATGATGTCATGACGTTGTGGGGAGGGCCAAAAAATAAAAATTAAAAAATTAAAATAAATTAATTTAAAATAAACACACACACACACACACACACACACACACACACACACACACACACACACCTCAACCCACCCACCTAACCAAACAACCACAACACAAACCCGTAAATAAATTAAATAAATAAAATAAAGAAATAAAAAAAATAAATTAAAATTCACCCTCCTGGAGATCTGCACAATGGGGGAAATGAAAGCAGCCTCATTCAGGCATCCCCTGCAAAAATCCTTTCAACCCAGAGTAATCTCTGACACGAAAACACACACACATGGAAAAGTAAGAGGAAGCTGGGTTTTGTTTTAAATTTATTAATTAATGATTTCCTTTCAGCTTCCATGTGAATGAAAGTTAGATCCTGCAGCAATTCAAACTATCCAAAGTTACTCCTAAGTGCAACATGGGGAATCAATATTAGGTTCAATATTGCTGATCACTTATGCTGAAACTAAATGAAAATGCCTTCTCCAAAACCTTACTCAGGAATGGAAGGTTGGAGACAGGCCGGTAGTTGGTCATAACCTCAGGGTCGAGGGATGGCTTCTTTAGGAGGGGGCGCACCAAGGCATGTTTTATGCTAGCAGGAAAAAAACCCTCCCGAAGCAAGGAGTTAATAATGGCCTTGACCCAACCACCTGTCACCGCCCTGGCAGATTTTACCAGCCAGGCAGGACATGGATCTAATGCACATGCAGTGGCACGCACAGATTCCAGGAGCCTATCCACTTCCTCAGGGACAAATGGATCAAACCGATCCCAGATAACATGACCAGACTGCACTTCGGACAACCCCAGATCTAACATTTCCATGCTGGGGTTCAACCTCGACCGAATCTGAGTGATTTTCTCTGCTAGATAATTACCAGAACATTCTGTGGTTGACAAAAAATGGAACAAACCAATTCACCAATGTAATCTAAACCAGGGGTCGTCAAACCTGGCTCTCCAGGTGTTCCTGGACTTCCAATAACCAGAAGCCCAAGTCAGCACATCTGGGAATTGAAGTCCAAGAACATCTGGAGAACCAAGCTTGAGGACCACTGGTCTAAACCATGGGATAAAGCACCATCTGATCACACTTGCAGTTCACAAAGCAGGTGAGAAATAGTTGCACACTGCATTAATCATTTTATTAAAAAGGGAACAAAATCTAATTGAATTATTTTTACATGGAAGGGGGGCTTTTTTGAGGTTTACACTGATTCTAAATTGCCATTTCCCTTTATATTATGTACCTACCCTAAGGTTTTACCAGAATGAAGATGAAAAATCCTACTTGTTATTTGATTTTTATCCCTGTATTGAGCTTTGAAGAGAAGGAAACAACTACTTGGATTTTTGAAAATGCTATTTCTGATCCACTTCATCAGAAATCATTATCATGCTTTCTTCTTCTCCCTTCCTCTTAATCTCATCTCTTTGCTCTCCGCTTCTCATTTAGTTTTTGCTGGGATTCTTCATCAGGGTGGGTGGAGCTGCAGTAGCTAAGAACAATGGTGGAATTCAATTTTTTTTACTACCTACTATGTGGGCGTGATATGGTGAAAAGCCCTACATTATTTCAAAACTTGGATGGGTGGGCCCGGCCAGAATTTCTGCTACCGCTCCTGGCAAACTGGGGCGAACCTGCAGAATCCCACCACTGGTTAAGAAGCTTGCCTTATTAGCTGGAAGGCTGGCAAGTGAGTAGTTCAAGACCCAGGTACTGCATGATAGTTTGAGCACAAGTCTCTGTCCCAGCTCTTGTGGGCATGAAAGGTGCCTCAATCGGGCATTCCCTGAGCAGAATTTCTCCTGTAAAATCCTTTCAACCCAGAATAATTTCTGACATGAAATTAACAGCACTGCAGTGTCTTAGTGGTTAAGATGCTGAGCTTAGAGACTGGAAGGTCAGGGTTTGATATCCGAGTGCTGCACGAGATCTTAGGGACATGAAAGGAGCCTCATTCGGGCATCCCCTGAGCGGAGATTCTCCAGCAAAAATCATTTCAACCCGGAGCAATTTCTGACACAAAATTTATTTATTTATCTGGGTGGACAATGTAAAGTGAGAAACAGGAAACTTCAAAATCCTCCCAACAGAGTATTTTGCTTTTGTAGCTTAACTTGAAATTGGACAGACAGCTATCAGTTAAAGGGGTGATGTCCCCAGCATCATATTAATACTAATATTTGTCCTTCGCAGTGGGGGACAGCAAATTTTTTTGCTACCACACAATAGGTGGAGCCTACATTGTGGGTGGAGCCTATGTCATGGGCAGAGTCTACGTTGTGGGCGATCTAGTCATGCCTGCCATATGGCCATAAATACATCTGCAAACACAGGCAGCACTGGCTCTTTGGCTGTAAATGGAGATGAGCACTACACCCTAGAGTCGGATATGACTGGCTTTTGAGCAAGGGATACCTTGAACCACTTGCAGGGACAAAACCCAACATTAAATTTGAATACCAATCAGGGATCTTCTGTTATTAGGTAAGGGTTGCCCTTGCTCAAAGGCCAGTCATTACCAACTCTAGGGTTCAGTGCTCATCTCTGTTTATAGCCAAAGAGCCAGTGGACTTGATCCACAAAAGCTCACATTAAAACACAGCAGCTAGTCTTTAAGGTCCTACACATAAAACTAGAGGATGGAAAAATGCTAAGTAACCTGTTATGTTCCAGCTCTTGTTTTGGAACCTGAGACAAAAGAGATCCCAAGCTCAGAGATCCCTCCAGAGGCAGTAGAAGAGAAGAGCAAGGAGAAAGGTAAGCTGGGGGAAATACATGAGTGCTCAGGATGGGTAGAAGATGACAAAGACTTTGGTTGCAATCCAACATATCTGGAGGTTTTTAGTACATGTGGTGAAGATTCTTTCTGAGCTATACGTCAACGGGGAGGCTGCAAACCTTCCCCATTTGGCAAAAAGAAGGTTTGGCGGATTGACAGGTGAGTCACTCTGGGTATTGTCTTCAGCATTGCCCATCCCATGTTTGGTGCCTGGGCCCATGCAGATGTTGACATTACACTGTCAACACCTGACACAGTTTCTGCATGTGTTCAGTTACAGGGCTCTTGGGGATTTTTAAGAAAACAATTGTATGTTCATAGGACTCTCTCTCTCTGCACAGAATTGTCCGAGATGTGCAGCCAAATGAAGAGAAAGATACAAGATGCCAACAAGGCCAACCTGGAAATTCTGAACAACAACATGAAATCAACTGTTGCTCGAGTGTGCCTAGGTGACATAGTCAACTTCTTTTCTAAGCCCAATGAAGCAAATCTCCCAAAACCTAATGAATTCCAGGGGAATAATGTCACAGAGGCCATATATGAAATCCTCCAACAGATCAGCACAGTATTTGGTCAAAACCACACTGAATTGCCCTGGGATGAGGATTCCGTAACTGTATTCCAGCTTGGGTTGGACCAGGAACTTGAGATATTGCAACCCTGCTTGAAATTAGGGCCAGTGACAGAGAAAGTGAAACAGAAATTGATGAAATATTTCCAACGAATCAATGACCTCCTTAAAGATAAGAAGTACAACCAGTGTGCCTGGGAGATTACTCAGATAGAAGTTAGACATTGTTTGATAATGCTTAATGAGTTCTTCACAAAGCTTCAAGAGGAAGATACTACAGGTATGCACTTTTAAAAATAGTGTCCAGATACCTATCATCAGTTTTTGTTACCTTAAATTAAATAAGTCTTAGCAGTAAATTGCTACTCACTTGCAAAAATGCTAGTTGCATTCCTGGGTGTCAAAATTGGACATGTCCCAAAGAATACAAAGAGCACTTGATTATGTAAAGGTAACGGTCCCCCTGGCTCCAAAGCTGGCCATGTCCAACTCTAGGAAGCAGTGCTCATACCTTTTTACAGCCAAAGAACCAGTACCCTCTGCATCTGCAGACGTTTCCATGGTCATGTGGCAAGTATGACTAGACAGACATGGAACACCAAATCAGTGCCTATTTATCTACTTGCAATTTCTTGCTTTTGAACTCCTAGGTTAGAATGAGCTGGGACAGATGATGGGATCTCATTCTGTCACATGGCACTGCTGACCTCCCAACCTTTGGTTTTTCAGCCTCACTGTCTTAACCACTGAGTCACTACAGCTCTCTCAGCACTTTGATTAATGAGTGGCAATTTGCCTCCCCCCCCCCCAAAAAAAAGTACAATATCACATTTACAAGCATAAATCTCTGGAAGCATTCTGTCAATACTTTTGCTTAGAATTAAGCAGGAAACTGTAGTGATATTATAACTACCAGTACCACATAGAGATGTTTAAATTACATGTGTGTCCCACGAAAACATTTTTCATGTCCACGTATTTCTGCCTATCTACTTTTGCTTTTTCAGAAGACGGCCATCAGGGCTCCCAATACCACCCACCCCTGCGGCCTGGTTCAGGACAGCCCATGACCCGGTCCCCCTACGTGACCTGGTGGTTGGGGGCACCTGCTTTACAGAACTGATATGACTGTACTCTCTTTGATTTTTAATTTCAACAGTTGTGAGGGTACATAGGTAAAAGAAAAATACTTTGACCCTGAATCATGGAAACTAGGGTACACATAAAGCGCCTCCTCAATGATTATGGTATTTTTGAACCACTGTACACTCTTAACGGCAACTTTGTGTTGTCAGCTAATCTTTTTCACACTTGATCAGGAGAAAGGAACTTCTGAATGAACTCACCAAAAGGTGCCTCCATCTTGGCAGGTTCACATCTGGCTTAGATGCAGAAAAAAAGAAGAAAACAAAAAAAACACTTCAGGTGTTCTTTTCTCTTTAGCTAGACAAAGGGCAACTGGCTGACCAGCTCAGTGGTTAGATCTGGCTGCAGAGGCAGAGGTTGGGAATTTGATTCCCCACTGTACCTCCAGTAAGAAGAGCCAGCCCGTGAGGTGATGGGCAAGTTGTACAGCCCTAGGGTGCCTGCAGAAGAAGACAATAATAAACCACCTCTGCAATTTTTTTTAACTAGAAAACTCTGGAAATGATTGTCATAAGTCAGAACTGACTTGCCAGCACACAGTTATTATTAAACAAAGGGCCACAATTGAGAGTCTCTACACCATTGTTTCCTAACATGGGACTCACGCACCATGGGGGACTTCAATTCCCAGAAGCCTAAGTCCGTACATTGGCTGATCAGTGCTTTGGGGAATTGATTCAGGCTTCTGGAAACTAGAGTCCAAAAACCAAAGGTTGGGAAACGCTGCTCTACACCAAATCATATACTGTATTAGGCTAAATGCTTCAAATATTCAGATTGTGCCTATGTAAAAATAAACATAGTTGTTAATTAGCTTCATACACCCGAGATTCACTTCATCACAAGTGGATATATTGAACTTACGAATTCTTTGTCGCAAGGTGTAATTTCAGTGACAGTGTGTTTATAAAGATTTTTTTATTTATCAGTTTAGTCAAACTATTTCATAGCTGTAACCATGATTTGAAAAAGATAGGGAGAAAGGGAAATTTTGAAGTGAATAAAGAGTTCAATCTGTGTCTTCTTTCCAGAGTTACCTGACCTTGAGACATTCATGAGAGAACAGCTGGATAAACTTGAAATACGAAGAAAGCGTTCAAGTAGTTCAGCTTCCAGGGGGTTCTTCCTGTGACATAACTCAAGAAAGTGAAACTGCTGCTTTACCCATCAGCTGCCAACAAATTGCTTCACTAAAGAGCACAATGAAATTTTGAGATGTGTCGGTTTATATTGAAGCCATTTGCAAAAAGAAAAGAAAAAAAGGAAAGAAAAAACAGAAGTTACTGAAGAAAATAGCAGAAGTGGTCAAGCCAGAAGAGTCTACAGTTTCCCCACTTTCTGAAAACCTTCCAAAATGTAACTGGCTGACTGTTGCTTCTGCTGATTCTAGAAATAACTTTATTAGCAACAACTGCCTTAAAGGATCCTAAATTTTGATACCAGTACCACTTAAACTCACTCAGAAAATGGTATTTTAGGAAGTATAACTCACACTTAGTCACCAGCAAATGTGGACACAGGTAGACATTTATTGTCTTGATGCAATAACATTTATTTATTGTGGGTAATATTATTTATTATTTATTTTTCTCTGAGTGAAAATTACATATGTCTTTCTATTAAAAACAATCTTTTAAAAGGCAGTAGCATGTAGTATTTTGCCTCAAAACAATGTACATGTTATTCACAACTCAACATAAATAGTAAAGTCTGCAGATGTTTCTATGGATATGTAGCAGGCAAGGAACACTGTTACCTCTCCTGCCGAAGTGGGACCTATTTATCTACTTGCAATTTCTTGCTTTCGAACTACTAGGTTGGCAGGAGCTGGGACAGAGATGGGTTCTCGAACCTTACAGTCTTCAAGTTCAGTGTCTTAACCACTTGAGCCTCTGCAGTCCTATCAACATGAATATAAATATGTAATTAACAGACATTCAAGTGAGCATCTAATATAAGGAGAGTAATAATCTTGGAGGGTTTTCTGAAACTTTAGGACTGGATGAAAAATATTTTTGAAAGCTTGCTAATAATAATAATGTGCCAACAAGTTGGTTTGAGAGTCCAGAAATCCACTTAAGGTTCTCTAGGTATAAAGTACACTGAAATGGATTGCCAGTTCCTCCTTCTGATAGTGTTCTAGTCGTGTGTAGGTTGCCCAAGGCTGCATAAGTGGCAGGACATGAAATACAGTCAATCACACATACTCTGGATGGTCCTGCACAGTGGGAGCTTCAAATTCCTGTGGCCTAACTCCACAGCCACCATCCCACAGAACTATAATCACTCAGTGGAATTTTGTTACAGTATGTATAATGGAAGTCAGAAGCAATCCTGAGAAATAGTATAATAAGACCTAGCAGTTTTCCAGATGCCTTGGGATAAAATGAAAAATAGTATTTTGAAACAGAACTGTAAAATGCTTGAGCCTGCCAAAAGTAGATGTCCCACTTTTCGTAAAAACAGAACTGCAGGTCAGGATATACACTGGCTTCACAGAAAAATGGTCCACAATGAGCAGAGAAGAGATGTTTGTGCATTACTGGATCAACCATAGGAAAGTTCAAGAAGGCCCCAGTCATCTCAGATCAATTTGTGCATCCTAACAATTACTAAAGTTTGCTCCATCCATGGGGTTGGGAGTAGAAAGGCTGGGATTTGGGAGGTAAGTAGAACACTTGGTGCCAGTTTTCTAGCAAAAGAAGGAAGTACCAAACTAGGAGATTGATTGACTACTGAAGAGTCAATAAAAGCCAACATTTGTCCTGGGAACTGTCACTGGCCCAAATCCTAATACCTAGCATAAGTCACAGTTCTGGAATCAATGAGACTCACAGAGGAGTTGACTCGCCAGATCCCCATGATTCAACTGGAGTACTTTAGTGCAATTTACTGTGCCAAGCAAAAGGACTTTCACCACTATGTCCCAAGGGAGGCTGTGACCAACCTCACGGTATAGATGTCCCTCCACCCAAACAAATAGCCCTTTTGCATCTAGACCAGGAAAAGGGAAGAGTGCTATATGACTTACTACACTGGTCCCAGCCTAGAATATTCTTCCTTTTTATTCTAGGTACTGAGTCTTCACTACATTTGAGATTTACTAGCTGAAATCCTTAAAGGTAACAACTCAGTTTTTCAAAACAAACATTTCTGATTCCTCTCTGAAAGGTCTGGAGATTCCTGTGGAATCCTTTTCTTTGTGAAAGACACTTGTCCATAGTATAGATTACATATCAAGATGATCATATATTGTGGCACATACTATCCTTTTAGAGTGGCCGATAATTTTTTCATGATCCACATAGCCAAAGGCTTTGCAATAATCCTTAAAGGAAAGGCAGGTGTTCTGCTGGAATTCATTTCTGTAAATCCTGGAAAACTGCATTTAGGATTCTGACCCTTTTCTATCATCATTACTTTTACTTCTCATCTGTTTTTAACAATTTTAAGAGTCTCAGCTGTCATCCATCAAGGCTCTTCTTTTCTTCTAATTAATATACAATCTTTTTGCATTCTTCCTTGATAATTTCTCTTCTTTGATTACTCTGGTTTATAATCTGTTAAATTTAATAATGCAAATATGTACTTTGCATGAATTTAAATTCATCTGGAATGTAATTTGAATTGGCTTTTGGTACTATGATCATTTTTGTGTTTTTTTGGCTTTCAAAGGCATCTATTCTTCTGAGCTCAGCTTTCCTAGTGGTCCAGATCTCACAACCGTACATTACCACCGGGAATACCATTGCTTTGACTATGCGGATTTTGGTTTGCAAGGTGATGTCTCTACTTTTCACTATGTTCCCCAGGTTTCTCATAGCTTGCCTCCCAAGAATCAGTCGCCTTTTTATTTCATGGCTGCAATCTCCATCTGTAGTGAGCTTGGTTCCTAAGAAAGTAAAATCTGTCACTGCTTCTACTTCTTCCCCATCTGTTCTCCAGAGACTGATAGGGCCTGTTGCCATGATCTTTGTTTTCTTGATATTGAGTCTCAAGCCAGCTTTTGCACTCTTTTCTTTCAACCTAATCAGGAGCTTTTTTAGTTCTTCCTCACTTTTTGCCATTAGGGTAGTGTCATCTGTGTATCTCAAATTGTTGATGTTTTTCCCAGCAATTTTGATCCCAAATTGTGATTTCTCCATTCCTGTACTGCACATTATGTGCTCTGTGTATAAGTTGAATAAGCAGGGTGACAAAATGCAGCCTTTTTAAAACTCCTTTTCCTATTCCAAACCACTCTGTCATTCTGTATTCTGTCCTAACTGTTGCTTCTTGACTCTGTCCTAACTGTTGCTTCTTGACTCATGTACAGATTTCTCGTGAGGCATATAAGGTGTTGTGGTATTCCCATCTCTTTAATTACTTGCCACATATATATTTTAAATATATACATTAAAATGTTCAATTGAGAGAAGGAAAATGACACATTGGAAGCAGGGATTCCTCCCCTTCCTTATATTCTCACCCTGCTTAAGTATAGGCTAAAGCCAGGGTGCCCAAACTTTTCAGGCTGTGGGCCGGTCACGTGGTTCAAAGGGCTGGTCACTATGGCTGGAGGGCCAGATCTGGCACCAGGCCATAGTTTGGGCACCCCTGGGCTAAAGTAACAAACACCTGGATACACCTGGGACTTTTTCCGAATATTTATTTATTTAATTTATTTATTATTCATATTTATCCACCGCCCTCCTCACCGAGGTGACCCAGAGCAGCTCACAAATCACAAAAGCACTAGATAGGTGGATTGAAAAAAAAGAAAGCCAATGTACTGCTCAGCAAAATTGTTTGTTTGTTTGTTTGTTGAATTTATATACCACCCATCTGGGTATCATCCCACTCTGGGCAGTGAACAAACAGAAAATAAAAGACAACAAGACAAATCAAAACCCACCACCAACAGATATATCATTAACTAAAATAAAATACAATAAAATATTTGGCAACAGAGGACATTGAAACTGAACCTAACTGGTTAATCTATTGACAAAGGAACAATGCCCTGAAAGGCCTCTTTGAACAGGAACATTTATAATTGTTTTTAAAGGTAGCCATTGATGGGGCCTGGCACAGCTCCACCAGTAGAGCATTCCACAGTATAGGTGCCACCACCGAGAAGGCTCTATTTCTAGTTAAAGACTTTTGAGCCATCCTCAGTGTTGGCACCTGGAGCTGCACTGACTGTGATGACCGGGTGATGCGTGGAGTTCTTCTGAGGGAGAAATACTCTGACAGATAACAAGGTCCCAAACCGTATAGGGCCTTGTATGATAACAACAACACCTTGAATCTGACACGGTAGGCAACATGTAACCAGTGCAGACCTGCCAAGGCTGGGGAAATATGATTGATTGGAGAGTCCAAGGGGCCGACTCTCTCTTCCCAAGTTGAATTCTCTGGGACTGCTCATTAAGGAAGGAGCGGAACCACTGTAGTACAGTGCCCCATATTTTATTTTATTTATTCAATTTGTATAACCACCCCAATTGACATGCGACTCTGGGTGGCGTACATACAATCCCCAACATTTAAAACTATAGAAACCCTTAAAATTCCTAAAAACACTGAAAAACTATCACCCACCTGCACCAATTAAAAATCTAGTTAAAAACTTTTAAAAGCATGAGTGATCCTGCTCTAAATGAGCCTGTGGGGGGGAGGGGTGTTGCTCCCTCTCCACCTCTTCACACCTGCCCTGCCAGCCAGGTTTTCAGTTGTTAATAAAGGGCAGCAGCTCTTTCTGGAGACACAGTTCAACTGGTAGGAGGTTCCATAGGGCCAGAGTAGATGCTGAAAAGGCTCTTCTTCAGTTGGTATTTTTAAAGAGCCCCTTCGGTCCACTCTAGTGGGATGGGCAGATGTCCTTGGGGTGATGCGGTCTCTTAAGTATCCTGGCCCACTACCATGTAGGCAGTGGTGGGCAGCAAAAAAGTTCGCTACCATACCCTGGGCAGAGCCTATGTCATGGGCAAAGCCTACATCATGGGTGGAGCCTACGTCATGGGCAGAGCCTACGTCATGGGCAATCTAGTCCATGCCTGCCATATGACCATGTATACAACTGTAAACACAGGCAGCACTGGCTCTTTGGCTGTAAATGGAGATGAGCACTACACCCTAGAGTCGGATATGACTGGCTTTTGAGTAAGGGAGACCTTGAACCACTTGCAGGGACAAAACCTGACATTAAATTTGAATACCAATTGACTCTGCTGCGCAAGGCCGCCTGGACTTGGAGGAGGAGGAAGTGGAGGAGGAGGTGGCCAAGGCGGGACAAGGAAGTGGGTGGGGCAGCACAGGGAGGTGGGCATGGCCACCCAATTTTTCCACCCCCTGCTCTAAGGGTCCCCTCAATTTTGCTACCCCCCTGCCCGGGTGGGGGTGCAAACCTGTTACTGCCCACCAGTGCATGTAGAGCTTTAAAGGAAATTACCAGCACTGCACAGGCAGCTGCATTCTGAACCAGCTGCAGCCTCCGAATGGTCATCAAGGGTAGCCACATGTAGAGTGCATTACAATAATCCAGTCTGGAGGTGACCAGAGCTGTGTGACCATAAGCAAGGAGTCCTGGTCCAGGAGCGGGCATAATTGGCGAATGACACAAAGTTGTGCAAAAGCACTCCTAGCTGCAACTGCCATCTGCTCCTGTAATTTGCCCCAATAAGCATCCCAGGAGGATACCGTGGTCAATGGTATCAAAAGCCGCTAAGAGATCCGGGAGCACCAGGAGAGATGAAGCACCCCTGTCTGCTTCCTGGAGAAGCACTGCAGTCTCAGTGCCTTGGCGAGGCCTAAAACCAGTGCTGGGCAGCAAAAAAAATTGCTACCACACCGTGGGTGGAGCCTACACTATGGATGGAGCCTACATTGTCAGTGGAGCCTATTTTATCAGTTAAAGGGGTGATGCCCCCAGCATCATATTAATACTAATATTTGTCCTTCGCAGTGGGGGACAGCAATTTTTTTTGCTACCACACCATAGGTGGAGCCTACATTGTGGGCGGAGCCTATGTCATGGGCAGAGCCTATGTTGTGAGCGATCTAGTCATGCCTGCCAGATGGCCATGTATACATCTGCAAACACAGGCAGCACTGGCTCTTTGGCTGTAAATGGAGATGAGGGCTGCACCCTAGAGTCGGATATGGCTGGCTTTTGAGCAAGGGAGACCTTGAACCACTTGCAGGGACAAAACCTGACTGGGCAGGGCAGGGAGGTAGGTGTGGCCACCCAATTTCTCCTACCTACTCTCCGGGGGGGTGCGAACCTGTTGCTGCCCACCACTGTCTAAAACCAAACTGGAATGGGTCCAAGCAATTGGTTTCATCCAAGAACACCTGCAGCTGATCTGCCACTATCCTCTTACTGACCTTTCCAAAAGTTTTAAATAATTCACCTGACTACTTTAGTACTATGTTGCTCGTGTTTGTAAAAACAGACCATTTATGCACCCAATCAAATTGTACAACAGATGGATTGTACAATAGATGCCTGGATGTGTTGAGTAGAACAATTGCTTTGAATTTCCATGGATACGATTGTCCATCCACAAGATTCTCTTGACATGATCTGGAACTTTGCTTTTCTAGGATTCTCAACCATATGGAGAGGGGTCTACAGGATCAGTTGTATTTAGATGCGAACCAGACGTCACAAATAAATCACCATAGACAGAAAATACCCGCCACTTCAAAAACAGAACCAAGCGTAGTGCTCCAGAAAGTCAGCTGCCAAAGAATGGAGTAACTAAATTACATACTTGTGTATCTGAGCCAACTATGTAAGTGTCATGCCTGAGATCACATTTCAAGTTGTTGTGCATGGAGCATCCCAAAACTGATATCCTTTTTCCCTCCTGAAAGGAATCAGAGAAGGCCAGCGCTAACTGGTAACTAAGTGTGACCTTCAAGACCAGCAAAGACATTTTCCAAATATTGATTCCATCTCACAAATATTGAAGCCATTCCATTTTTTTCTCGTCTGAAAAAAGTTGGATTAGAATACCTGCAGAGCATAAACTGAATGATGAAAGAGAAAGACTTGGTTCAAAGATGTAACAGACTCCAGAGTATCTATTAGAAGAACTAGACTTCCATTCCTGCCATGATCACAAAAAGTTGGTGTTTGTACATTTGCCTTGTGATGCTCTTTGTCACTGAAATTTTGTCTCAGGGCTGCAACCAGCTCCGCAGCAAGTTACAGCAAGCCAATAGGGACAACCTGGAACTTCTGAGCAAAAAAATGGGTACAACTGTCCCTCTAAAATGTGTGGATGATATAATCAACTTCTCATCCAAACCAAATAATGACAGTCTTCCAAGCATTGATGAGTTTCAAAAGGAGAAAGCCACAGTCGCCATTGATGAAATCCTCCAACAAATCACTTTCATCTTCACTAAAAACCATAGTGAGCTGACTTGGGATGAGGATTCTGTAAAGGCTTTCAAGCTTGGATTGGACAATGAAATTAGGGAATTGAGACCTTGCTTGGATACTGGGATGGAGGACATCAGAAAAGAAGTGAAAGACTACTTTAGACGAATCAATGACCTCTTGAAAGATAAAAAGTACAGCCTGTGTGCCTGGGAGATTGCCCAAATGGAAGTTACTGAGTGTTTAATAGTTGTTAATCAACTCATCACAAGGATCCCAAAAGAAGGTACTGAGAAGGAACATTATCGACAAATATGGTTTATTAGGGGCAAAATATGGTAGAAATGGGCATTCAAATTTGGTTGCCCATCTGTGGCATCATCTGTCTTGTCAACTGGTTTGGTTATGTATGGAACTATTCTTTCACTCAGACCACAAGTCTCCAGCAAAGCAGTTTCTAAATTTCAACGATTCAGAGCACATTAAAAAGTTACTTTTTTGGACAACCAAAATTCTCCCAGCCAGCAAACCCAGTGGTTATGTTTGATGGGCCCTGTTGTCCAAAGAAGCAACACCTCATGATTCTGGTTCTGAGAGGTTGGACCAGAGGGATGGAGAAACAAGCTATAGAACCAGCTCCTTCTAGGAGGAATTTTGTGCTCACACTCTCAGCTGCCCCATGGTCTTCTGCCTCAAAAAAGAAAAGTATGGCTGAAACAAAAATCAGAGAAAGTACAGGAGAGGGGGAAGGAAAGCTCGAAAGGTTGCCAGAAATGGAAGTAAAAAGCAGAAACTCAGTAATTTTTTATCCCCAAATGCCATCAATCCCCAGGCTTTTGTATCTAGAACTAAATTTGCCCCTTGGTCACTGCTAAGCTGTGGAGGAGGCTTATTTTTCATCCTGAACTCTCAGGTGGTGTCCAGTTGTGGGATAGAGGATTCCTTGGTTGTCCCAAATGTTATAAGTAGGGGAACCAGTAAACCCAACCCACCCCATTTAAAATTAATATAGCATAGATTTCCTTACTTTATGACCGTGGTGCCCAAACTAGGGCCGGGGGCCCGGTGCGGCCCCCGATGCCAATTCATCCAGCCCACGAAGCCCTCGTCGCTCCTGGAAGTGGAATAAAATTCACCCGTATGGGCGTGTTTTACTTCCACTTCCAGGAGCAACGAAGGCTTCGTGGGCCGGATGAATTGGCATCGGGGCTGCACCCAGGCCCCGGGCCTTAGTGACTGGCTCCCTGAACCACATGATCGGCCCACGGCCCAAAAAGTTTGGGCACTCCTGCTTTATGAGTTGTCACAGAATATTGGAAATATTCCATTAAACTTTTCCTCATGTTGGCTGTTAATCTCTCATTTTCATCTTTGTATATGTGCATATCTATTGATGCTGTGTATATGTATGCATTTATGTATTTAATATAATATATTTAATATATAAACATGAACCAACACTGTATCAAGAACTGATCTGGTGTTTTCATGGTTGGAAACCATGAAAACATACTTAGTGGCTGGCAGTGGCAAACCACTCCTTTCACATCTCTGATATCTTGACAAGCATTCTTGTCGCTGTTGATTTTTTACATGACATTGCATTGCCTCTAAACGACGGTGACCCCATTGAGCAGTTTCCAAAATGTCCTATCTTCACTAGCTCTGCTGTTAATAAGGGCTTATTAATAGAGGCTTATTATAAATGTGGGACTGCAGTGGCTTAGTGGTTAAGATGCTGAATTTACTGACTGGAAGGTCGGCAGGTCAGCAATTCTAGACCCGAGTGTTACACAACAGAGTGAGCTCCTGTAATCTGCCCCAGCTCCTTCTAACCTAGCAGTTCAAAAGCAAGAAATAGCAAGTAAATAAATAGGTACCATTTCAGTGGGAAGGTAACAGCATTCTGTACACTCTGGTGTCTAGTCATGTCTGTCACATGTCCACAGAAACATCTGCAGACTCAGATAGTAGTTGTAAACAACTGGCTTTTGAGCCGAGGTACCTAATTTTGATCTGAAAACCCAGGAAAACAGATTGACCTGAGTATTAGCCAAGGGTGGGAAATGCAGCAGCTGCTAGTGAGTTTCAATAATCAAAATTCATGAAAATATGGTAAAATTAATTAAATTGTTGGCGTGTCTCTATCCAACACAGTCTTGAGACCCTCGTGGTCATTGACCCGAGTATAAGCCATGTCCCCTTTTGGGGGCTCATTTTGGAGGCTAAAAAATTCAGCTTATACTCGACTATATAAGGTAAACCATGGACCCAACCAGTCAAAATAATTCTGGGCAATGGGAACTAGCAAAATGCAGAGGCAGGTGGATGTTGTAGTAGAATTTTCGAGCCACTATAATGAACAATATTTGGGGAAGTCGTTGGAACTGATTCTAGAGCTGGAGGAGAAATGCTTGAAAAAAAGACATGAAAATAATCTGACATGTATAAAACTGGAGGCTCAAACCAGGCTAAGGCATCAATTAATCTTACAGGTGCTGTTGTAGAGAACAAGGAAAAGGTGACTAAGACTTCACAACCATGTACTGTCCCAGCATCTTCGAAGGAAGAAGTGACTGTCGAGATAGGTGAGTATTGGGGGAGGAGGAAGCCAGGGCGGGTTGAGGACCTTGCTGCCCCTCACCCTGTCCCCACCCCAACATATTGTATTGTAATGTAATGTAATGTCTTGTCTGTAAGCCACCCTGAGTCGCCACGGTGAGTGGGCGGCAATATAAATTTGAACTAATAAATAAATAATAAATAATTGGTGAATACCAGTTGAAGCATGGGACTCTGGGAGAACTGAAGGCATTCTAAGGCATCTTTTCGAGCAAAGGGATGTTTCTTCATACCTACTCCTTGATGGCCATTTAATTTGAAAAACTGGAGAAGGTTATGACTGACACATTCAGATAAAGGGTAATAGGCTGGCAAGGAAAGATAATGCACAGATGTTTGTGTAAGTGTGAGTGTGTGAATAAGCCTCACTACTTTGCTTCAGTATCAAAGCAGACAATACAGTTTGTACATCGTTAGAAGGAAAACTCTTAAGAGATTAATTGACTTGTGCCTCTTTATGGATACAGATGCAAAAGACCTGTAGCAGTTTTATTCTGAATTTTCTAAAGCATCAACATATATCCAGTAAAACTCCGGGTTACAACTGCTTTGATTTAAGTTTGCTGTGGTTTACAACGGCAAATCTTATGGAAATGCCATCCCAGTTTAGAAATTTTTAATGTATATTTTTTCAGGTTACAACAATCAATTCAGGCCCATTATTTCCCAATGCATCCCTATGGATGTTTCAGTTTACAGTTTTTTCGGGTTATGATGGAGGTTGTTGAAATGGACCTCCATTGTAACCCAGGGTTTTACTGTATAAAAAAATACTTTGAGATGGTGAGTCAAAAGATCCTATATCTAAGGCCAAGATTTAACAAGAGAGAACAAGATTTCAAGATGTATAAAGACTTGCCCAGAATTTATTTTTCTTTATTCCAGAATTCCCTTCAGCCATAGATGCCGTGATAGAACATGAAGAGCTGGTTGGCACCAGAACCTGAAGTATGCCCTCCAAAACTGTTCCACTGTCACAGGATTCCACTCCTTGACACATTAGTATAAAGTGAAATGCTTGCTTTTCATCATTAACAAAACTGTTTCCTTAGATTTAAATTATATAATTAAATTCTGAAACATGCCATGCATTTCTTCCCCTTCTTGCAAACCCCGTCAATACTTGCATTGTGGACCTACCCTCAGAGTCATGAATTCTGAGGCTAAAACTGCAGGCTCGAAGAATGTGATAGAATTTGATTCCAACTTTCTATAGCTGTAAGGTGAAGCCACTTACTGCCTTCAAATAATGACCTTTATTTTCGGTCTTTATTTAATATTACTTTCTTGGAAGTAGAATATTCTTGAATATTACTGCTTAAAGACTATATTAAATATGTCCTTCTATTTTAAAAATTCTGTAAAAGTATGTTTAGTTTGTGTTGGTTTGTGTCTTTTGATAACATGGAAAATGAGACATGAAACACAAAGAATGACCTAACTATTAGTTAAATTTTTTGGAATAGTAGCCGTGTTAGTCTGTGGTTCAGGCATATCAGAAAACAAAACAAAACAAAATAATCAAAATAAAATTAAAAACACTGTAGCACTTTAAAGACTAACTGCTATATTTTTATTGTTAGGTTTTGTGGGTCAAGTCTATTAGTTAAACATCCTAATTAGCCAGACAAATTAAGTGAATGGAATTTAAGTCAACACTTTTCAAACATCCCCCTTCCCCTGTTTGATAAGAAAATATTTGTGAATTCGACTCTTTTTAGGATTTCCTTTTTATAAAAGTTGCAGGTCCACCACCACCACACACACAAAAAAAACCATCTCGTATTTTGCACACAAAACCTTGCATTTTTGCCAGAACACAAAGAAGTTTTTTTTTAAAAAAAATATCTAGTATTGTAGCCATGCTCTCCTGCAAAGCTAAACATGAAGACAACATTCTTTCCACACCTTAGTCATATACCAGGAGTTCTCCACCTTTTTAAGCTGGGGGCCGGGTCATGCTCCCTCAGACAGCTTCAGCGGCCAGACAGCCATTTTGCCCTTCCTCCACCACATGACACTTCCTGGTGTGGTGGAAGCAGTGGGGAGGCACATGAAATGGTGGCATGGACTGCATCCAGCCCACAGGCCAGAGGTTGCAAATCCCTGGTGTATGCTGTACTCTAGAAGTGGACACTTGCCTCGGCCATGTTTTTGGCCAACAAAGCCCATCAACTTCTAACCACATGGCTAGTATTGTGGGATTGTGGACTTGTATCCAAATACATCTAGTTGCACACATGTATGATATTTAGCATTATACATTTTCCAAGAATGCACAAATCTAATGATGGGATTAGCATTTCCAGGCCACAGAAATGTCTTCTACTTGCCAGTAAAATTAGATGTGTGTGTGTATAAAGTTGACCTGATACAATATACAGATGAAGAAAAAAGAGGTGCATTCTGGGATGCAAAATCAATTAATACATAGGAAATGATTCAGTAAGGCCAGGGATATTTGCAAATGCTCTGTGATAAGTGTAAACAATGCCAGCCTGACAGAGAAATGTTACATCTGAAGAAGCAGCCTGTGGTCCACGCAAGCTTGTACCAGTACCATTTACATTTGCATTCCCACAAGCAGGGGAAAATCTCAGACAATGACTCCTTTCTCATCAATTAACCATCCTCACCCAAACAGAAAGCATTATCTTGCTGTTTTTGTGAATGGTAGTGAGGATAAGAGAGTATCCTATAATCCAGGGATTCCCAACCTATGCCCATGGCACCATTTCATGTGGCCTGCTGACACCACCACTGCATCCAGAAGTGGAAGCAGGTGCATTTATAACAGCCGTAAAATGTGCTTGCACATGCATAAACAGTTACATCAGCCTTAAATGCACCGTGGCTGTCATAAACATGGAAGTGGGCACATTTACTTCCACTTCTGGAGGCGTGGTCCAGCCCACTCAGCTGTCCGGGGGGCGTGGCCAGTCCCACAGCATAAAAAGGTAGAGGACCCCTGTTATAAACCATCTTGACTGTTACCTTTGGTGTTGTCAACATTCAGGCTGCCCTTTGGCAATATAGTTTTCCTGCTAGCAATGTCACCATGATATTGTGCATTGAACCAGTTCCTGATGTTTTGAATTGTAGCTTGTTGTTCAGTCGCACAGTCGATTCCGACCCTCTGCGACCCCATGGACCACTGTCCTCCAGGCACTCCTGTCCTCCACCATCCTCCTCAACTCGCTCAGCTCTGTGCCCATTATCTCCACAATACCATCCACAATACCATTCACAATACCATCCACAAAGAAAAGAATTGTAGCTACAGAAGCACAATATCCTACATTTAAAAAAGCAGAAGATTTTTGATTAATTGAATTTCCTAGCTTTTTACAATGAAACGTTTAGTTCATATACATGACACATAAATTCCAACAGACACTTCCCTCATATAGAATTATCCTACGTTAAAGGAACCCAGAAGATGAGCACATGGTATGTACGATGACTGCTGGGAGAGGCCTAAAGCAGGGACAGCTGAGATGCGGCTATCGTCCCTCTGTCCCTAAATATAGAGTTTGGGAGTTAATGAAATGGTGAGTGAGAGCAACACACAGTTGAGAAACCTATGGATCTTTTAACCTCTGTTGCCATATTAGAATGCTATCTTCCAATTTAGAAACCTTTCTCTTGCAGTAGGAAAGGCAACCAGAGGAAGAAAAGCTATATTGGACCAAACACTTTACAGACACGTTATATGCATGTTTTCCAAAAGATGTTTCTTCATCTCTGGAAATTAAAAAAAAAATGGCCGAGGAGGCTCAGTGTTAGCAAAGATTGCCACTAAAGCTCTATTTGGCATGCATTGGTCAATCTATGGTTGGTACCAAATGAAATACACTATAATACAATAATTTAAGAGGAAATGCAATGCAATGAAATTTCCTTCTTGGTTCATTTTATATCCTGCTTCTCTTCCAAATTGCTGAAGGTCATGCTAGCTCTCCTCTTAAGACCTAGAAAATAAATGTGAAACTGATGGCCAGCCAGTGACCAGTGCCAGAATCTGATGGCGCTACCATTGAAAAGAGTGTTCCTTTCCTCTCTGCCCCCATGTTCCATGCCTTGCACAACAGGTTACGTTCAAGTCCTCACCCTAGAGACAATTCTGTTCCTCCTAAACCATGCCATGGGACACTTGTCCATCCATAATTTGAGAGGGCAGATTCTTCTTGGATATCACCAGCCTGCCACCCCAGTGATCAGGCAAAGGATTTGGGATTTATTTATTTTTTAATTACATGCAAATTAGAGAATAGTTGTGGGGATGCAAACACAGTTTCAAGAGACTGAGTTGTGATTTCTTTCTTTGGAGAATAAGTTTTGATATGCACTGCTAGAGTTAATTTAACTTCATGATTTGAGCTAGAAAGCTTTGCTCAAACTTACCCTTTGAAGCTTATTTTTTTTTAAATTTTATTAGGTATATAAGACATTACAAACCAAAAAAAATACATAGGACAAAAAACATTACATAACTTTTTTAAAAAATATATATAAAGGAAAATAAAAGAGAAGAAAAGAAATAGATGTTCACATAAACAATAATTCTACATTAATATCATCAATCGAATATTATTATCTCGTTATAAACCAAAATTTGAAACTACAAGTTATAAGTTATATCTCCACATATCTCCTCTTAACCAATATATATTATTCACTAACTCTACTATCCTTTTTAACTTTAAAACCACCCTTGTGTTATATACATTGTCCAGGGATTTATGTTTCCTTATATTTTCCAAAAGTCATTTTGCTCAGATACAGGGGGTATGCCTTTATTCTTAACCATTGCGTGATCAATAAAAGGTTTCCAAATCCTCCAAAAATTATTGCCAGATACATTACCCTTTTTAGAATTTATCTCCCATGTGAGCTTTTCATTAAGTGCCAAATCCCACAATTCCTTATACCAATCCCTTCTTTTTAACTTTTCGTTGTTTTTCCAATTTCTCGCTATACATTGTCTGGCCGCCGATAACATTATTGCCATCAGTTCCTTGTTTTCATTACTCATTTTGTATTTATCCACCTCAGTTAACAAAACTGTATTTGGCCCCAGTTCAAACTGCATATCCAATATATCCTTAATGTCATTCTCAATTTTTCCCCAAAAATCTTTCAAGATATCACAAGACCACCACATATGCTCATATGTACCTCTACCTTTTGTACATCTCCAACATTTCTCACTCACATTTTTGTACATTTGGTGCAGTCTTACCGGGGTTCTATACCATCTCCATATTAGTTTATAATTATGTTCCTTCACTCTTATCGACATAGATCTCATAATGCGTCTTCTCCACATTTCCCCCCATATGTTCTCAGTGATTGTTATGTTCAATTCCTGTTCCCAGCTTTCTTTCAATACTTGTTGAGTCTTCCCCCCTTTATTCAAAATCTTGTATATTTGACTAACTATCCCTTTTAACCCTATGTCTCCTTTTCTTAGTTTGGCCAACAATGTTTCAAATTCTGTAAGCTCCCTGTCTGATCCCATTTCCAAAAGAAATTCCTTATTCCAAATTCCTTATTCCAATTATTCATCTGGAGGACTTTGAAGCTTATCTAATATTTTTATGTTGCTAAATAAAACCTTCACTTTCTCTTTACTTAGAAGTATGCACTGATCTCCTGAGATGGGACTGAATCCACACCATATACTCTGTTTATAAATAAATTAAAATTAGCTTAGCACAGTATGCCTGAAGTTCTGTTTCCATAGCCCTGCATTGTTAGACTGATAACATAATCAGCCACAGTTATTTTAATGAAATAAAGTATTTCTGCTCCCCATTCCCAGAGGACCCAAGCTGTTTGTGCATCTCTTTAATCAGTGGGAAGCCATCGGGGCTAGAGTTGAGGGCAGGGAGAAATCCTTAATGTCCAAAAATCACCACTGCCAGTAAAGTCATTCAACTCCCCCAGTTAGAAACATTTTATTTTTGAAAAATTATAGCAGCTAAGGAACCATCAGCATTACGCAGTATCACTCATGCACCATTTTAGCCCAGTGGCTCAGTGGGTAAAAGCACTGTGCTTTGAGACCAGAAGGACAGGGTTCGATTCCCCGAGAGCTGCATGATGGGGACATAAAAGGAGCCTCATTTGGGAATACAGTACCCTGCAAAAATCCTTTCAACCCAGAGTAAGCTCTGACATGAAAACACAACATGATCAGAAAGATATACGGAGAAGCAAAACTGGACAAATTATGCAATTATGTTTAAAATATCAAAACATAAACATCGATATAAATCTGGTTTAAGGTCGCATAAAGACACCTGGCGAAAAAGTTGCTGGATAGAATGCTGGATTAAGGGTCTTCATAGAAAGGATGGTGACTGATTTCAGAAGGGTGGAGAATTTATGTTGTGTTTAGCTATCCAAAGTACTGAAACTCATCCCTGAAATAGATTCAGCAGTATGGATAGCTCCTCTAAGACCTAGAGTAGATTCACCACTCTCACATAATGAAGCTCTCCAGCAGTGGTTCCCAACCTTTGGCTCTTGGACTTCATTTTCCCAGAAGCCTAAATCAATTCCCAAAAGCACTGATCAGCCAGTGTACTGACTGAGGCTTCTGGGAATTGAAGCCCAAGAACCAAAGGTTGGGAAGCACTGCACATTATCGACCAGGTTTTTAACAATACTGTATTGTAAATCAATTACTGTTTCTGTTTCTCCCTCTTTTAAATGGCTATGAGATCATGGAATCTAGTATAGATTCCACAAAGTATTCAGTGTGCTTTGGCTAGGCATAGCAAGTGCCTCCTGATCCAGGTCATCTTCAGAGTCTGACGAGGGCCAGATCACAACACTTCCATCCTTCTGAGGTTGATAAAATGAGTATCCAGCATGCTGGGGCCAACATGCTGATTAACTTCTGAATAAGGACGCGCACACACACACACACACACACACACACACACACAAATACAACCACCCAGTGGGGGAACCAGTGAAAAGGTAAGACCTGAAGGTGGTTTTCCCCAAAAAAAAGCTGCTACCAGTACTCCGGGACACTGGGGAAAGTTACTACCGGTTCTGGGGAACTGGTGAGAACCTGTTACATCCCATCACTGCTATAATACAATAATTTAAGAGGAAATGCAATGCAATGAAATCTTGGTTCATTTTATATCCTGCTTCTCTTCCAAGTTGCTGAAGGTCATGCTAGCTCTCCTCTTAAGACCAAGAAAATAAACGTGAAACTGATGGCCAGCCAGTGACCAGTGCCAGAATCTGATGCTGCCACTGTTGAAAAGAGTGTTCCTTTCCCCTCTGCCCCAATGTTCCATGCCTTGCACAACAGGTTACGTTTAAGTCTTCACCCTAGGGACAATTCTGTTCCTCCTAAACCAAGTCATGGGACACATGTCCATCCATTATTTGAGAGGGCTGATTGTTCTTGGATATCACCAAGACCAGGCAAAGGATTTGGGATTTATTTATTTTTTAATTACATGCAAATTAGAGAATAGTTGTGGGGATGCAAACACAGTTTCAAGAGATTGAGTTGTGATTTCTTTCTTTGGAGAATAAGTTTTGATATGCACTGCTAGAGTTAATTTAATTTCATGATTTGGGCTAGAAAGCTTTGCTCAAACTTACCCTTTCCCATTTGTTATACTCTTTCCTATCCATTCCCATTTGAAAAAGCCCAACCAGAAATATGGAATTGTTAATTCTAGCATTTTAAAATGCCATTGATAAGAACATTGTCTAGAATTATAGGATTCCAAAAATAATCACTGGGAAGTGGGGATGAGAAGAAAAGAAGGGGAAAGGGAATATTTTTCAAAAGAAATAAAGGAATTTTTAAGGCAGAAAGCCAACTGGAGGAGATATGAGGAAAAAGCCGTTCTTCTGGGTAAATCAAGAGTTGCTCTAGCTGAATTTCTATACATTCAGAGATTTTGGAGACTGTTAAAATTGGCTGGTCCTTTAAAAACCAAAAGCTTTTACTGAGCATGTTCCAGAGTTATAAAATGTCTGATTTTCTGATTAATGGTTGAAAATGTATTTTAGCAGTTCCTAACTGCTGAACAAAAAAGTTGCTAGTGGAGGGAAACAATGTCTACACTTTTAAAGCCATAACTTTAAAATTGCTTGACTAAACATCACCATATTTGGCACAGAAAAACATCAGATTGTCTACTCCTACTGTTTCAAATTTTCTGCTGAATGGAACCCCAGTTTAAATGTTACACATTTTCTTAAAGGTACCCCCATTTTTAGAATTACCTTATAGAGTATTATTTTGCTCTACCCCTCAGTAACATCCCTGCACTGCCATGCAGAGTTAACAAGAAATGTTACAAGCTCTCTAAACATACTATTCTACTCTTAACTAAAAACAAAAGTGTGACATGAATTTTTTTTGTACAAAATGAGGTAGGAGAAGAGTGAAATTAAAGTATTTCCACACAAAGGAGAAACTGAAAAGGACAAAAGAAAGGAATATTTTCATATGTTGTTCAAAGACACAATGAAAGTAAAAAATGGAAAGTGTGAGATCTCAGCAAACAGAAACAAGCAAGAAGAAGTTTGGCCCCAGACCTTTAAATACAAAGGCATGGTTCAAAGATGCAGTAGACTCACAGACATCTTTCACCAGAACCAGGCTTCTGAATTTTGTACTGTGGAAACAGAAGACACTTCTTTATTTCCATTATGAAGACATGGGTTTGGCTCATTCATGTTTGCCTCATTGCGTTCTCCTTTCATGAAATCGCATCTCAGGGATGCCACCAACTTCAAAATAGGCTGCTGGAAGCCAACAATGACAACCTGGAGCATGTGAACAGCAAAATGGACTCAACCATTCCTCTACAATGCCTAGATGAAGTAATTAACTTTTCACTCCACGAAGACACCCTTGAAAACATTCATGTCCCTGAAGAGGAGAATGCAATGGTGGCCATACAAGAAATCCTTCAGCAGACTGGCGACATCTTCAAGCAAAACAATTCTGAAATGTTTTGGGATGAGAATTCCATTAGAAAGTTCCAAACTGGACTGGATCAGCAAACACAGTACCTGGGAAGATGTCTGAGAGCATCTCCAAGGGGTCAGAGATTGCTGCTCACCAGGGTGAGTGTGAAAAGATACTTCCAAAGACTCAGGAACTTCCTGAAAGAAAAAGAGTACAGCCAGTGTGCTTGGAAGATTGTCTGGAGCCAAATCAGGAAATGCTTCCTCTGGACCGCCAAGCTCATCCAAAGGATCTCAAATTAAGGTATTGTGCTTGAGGAGATGTGGTGGTGGTACTATATATGGAACGGTCTTGCTTTGAAGCAATCTAAAGAAAAATATCTAATTTCGTGGCTAGTGATGAGACTCGTTTTGTTGCATTGCTCAATAGGAAAATATGAGGAATTTCCCAACCTCCAAAATCCCTTTCCAAGCCACCTTGTTAACCCCAGATTTTTAGTTGTATTAAATCTTCACTCCTCGGTTAAAGGTTTGTGGGTATCAACATAAACTGTAGCTGTCCTCCTCCCTTTTTAAAATTATGTCCTGTTATAGTATATTACAATATTTACACTGCCAGTAGGGAAATTAAAAGTCTCTTCCCAACCAACCTATTCAAGGGGAGACTGCAGGCATAGGAGTGGGTGGGGAGTTGATGATATGCCAAAGAGTTGTAAAATATTTGGACCATTGAAAATAAATGTTTACTGATTTCACATGACAAAACTTTTCAGAAGCACACTCAGCTATTCTTTGATTAATAAACCAGTATGACTGCAATAGCTGGGTCCTTTTAAACTAGGGCTGCCCAAACCTTTTGGGTCACATGGTTCAGGTAGCTGGTGACTATGGCCTGGGGGTTGGATCTGGCCCTGACGCCAATTCATCCAGCCTACGAAGCCCTTGTTGCTCCCGTAAGCGGAAATAAAATGCGTCTGTACAGGCACATTTTACTTCCACTTCCGGGAGCAACGAGGGCTTTGTGGGCCAGATGAATTGGTGTCAGGACCAGATCTGGTCCCCAGGCCATAGTTTGGGCACCCCTGTTTAAACAGTCTGATCTTTTGGCAGAGCAAAGAGGATGAGTCGTACCTAATGCAATTTCATTGGCTTGCTAACGATTCTTCAAGAAACAACAGCGGAGAACAGCCAGGGTCTTGTTCATAGGTTTGGTGTGGGTAGATGTCAATGTTTAGAGGACTGTTTCCAGAGTGAGGGGATGGTTAATTACTGGACTAAAACTCACGAAAGCGTCCTCCGTCGGATACCTTGGGCATGATGAAAGCAGAGGGCACATCTCATGGTCCGCCTAGCCATCAGGTGACTTGATAACCAAATGGCTAAAAAAACCCGCATGCAGATGCAGATGGACTTGATTTCTCAGGTCCTTTTCTGTGTGTGGAATGTCATTGCAGAGACATCTGCCGGTGCGCAGACTCCTTGCTGAGTAATGACGCCAAGGTAAGGCGAAGAGACTGAAACTAAAATGAGCTGTAGTTCTCATTCCCCTGCCTTTGGTGTGTGGTCTTGCCACACAATTGCTTCTTTTATAATCTGAATTGTTTTGAAAGAAGTCTGCACCTTATCCCCAGATAAACCTTTACTCTAGCAGTCGTCTTCTGAAGCCACCATCACATCACAGCAACTTCTTTTCTTCATCCTTACAGCTTAACCTGCAGTTACTGATGCAACCAGAAGACCAGAACATGAAAACCATTCCGCTTTTGCCTGACTCCCGTTTCCAGAAAGCAGGACAGTCAACCTTCCTCTTTCACTTCATCTGTTCCTAAATGCTTTCACTAAGTTGAACATACTAAAATGTGGTTTTGAAATGAGAGTGAAGCCTTACAAAAAAGATATGGGGCCAAAAAGTGGGAGGGAGGAGAAATATTGAGTTTCCTACAGTTTCTTTCACAAACTACAGTAATGTGTGTGTGTATATGTGTATTTATTTATTCATTCATTCATTTATTCTTCAATTTATTCTTCAAATTTCTATTGCCGCCCAACTCGGCAAAAACTCAGGGCGGCTAACAGCAATTAAAAGTAACATAACATAATTAACTAAAAGCTCTTAAAACCCCATTTAAAAATCTAAATAATTTACCCACTCATTTGGCACCCACTTATTTTGGCGCCTAAGATGACCACATTTATTTATTTTTTTATTTTTTTTATTTATTTATTTATTTATTTATTTATAAATGTATTTATTTATGTATTCTCTTTATTTTATAATATATATTATTATAGTTGAAATGTTTTCATGTTCTTTATATTAAAAAAATTTATTTCAAAGCAACTTAACTCATTTTGATTACTTTGTACTGTAGAAACAGGGCAACAGTCACCTTGCATTGGCTAATCTTTCTCAAACTAGGTTAGGATGAAGAATCTGCAGAATGAACCCACCAAAAGGTGGCTACGTTTTGGTTTTTTCATGTCTGGCCTAGACATGGAAGAAGAAGAATCCTATATATATATACAGTATAGACTTACACAATATTTTCTTCAGTGTGTAGGCCTCCCATATTTTCCTTTATGTTGTTTTCATATTAAACATGTTGAGAAAAGGAAGAAAATATAGAATAGTTTGCTAGTCGTTGTCCCCTCATTAGGAATAGGAGCCAACTGTATGAATGCATCCTTTAGCATACATTTTTGTGTCCCTTCAGAGAGCAAGTAAAGCACTGAGACTACATGTTTAACTACTTATAAGGCATCAGTCGCTAGGTAACAGGCTTGCCATCAGGGATGGGATGTAACAGGTTCTGACCAGTTCGCCAGAACTGGTAGTAACTTTTCCCAGTGTCCCAGAGAACCGGTAGCAGCTTTTGGGGGGAACCACCTTCGGGGCATACCTTTTCACTTGGTGTGCATGCATGCCTACAGTGCTTGACGCGTATGCACGGACTCCTTGCTGTCCTCCTTGCTGTCCTTGTGTTGTGGGTGGGTGGGTTGATGGGTGTGTGTGTGCTTATTTTTATTTTATTATTTTTTATTATTTTTCTTTGGCTCCGCCCATGTCATGATGTCATGACTTTAACCCCGCCCACACAGGCTAAAACTGCAGGCTCGATGAATGTGATGTAATTTGATTCAAACTTGCTATAGCTATAAGGTGAAGCCACTTACTGCCTTCAATTATTGTCCTTTATTTTCTGTCTTTATTTAATATGACTTTCTTGGAAGTAGAATATTCTGGAGTATTACTGCTTAAAGACTATATTAAATATGTCCTTCTATTTTAAAAATTCTGTAAAAGTATGTTAAGTTTGTGTTGGTTTGTGTCTTTTGATAACAAGGAAAATGAGACATGAAACAGAAAGAATGAGCTAACGCTATTAGTTAAATTTTTTGGAATAGTAGCCGTGTTAGCCTGTGGTTCAGGCATATCAGAAAACAAAACAAAATTAAATTAAAAAAACCACTGTAGCACTTTAAAGACTAACTGCTATATTTTTATTGTTAGCTTTTGTGGATCAAGTCTATTAGTTAAACATCCTAATTAGCCAGACAAATTAAGTGAATGGAATTTAAGTCAACACTTTTCAAACATCCCCCTTCCCCTGTTTGATAAGAAAATATTTGTGAATTCGACTCTTTTTAGGATTTCCTTTTTATAAAAGTTGTAGGTCCACCACCACCACACACACACACACACACACAAAACAACTCGTATTTTGCACACAAAACCTTGCATTTTTGCCAGAACACAAAGAATTTTTTTAAAAAAAATCTAGTATTGTAGCCATGCTCGCCTGCAAAGCTAAACATGAAGACAGCATTCTTTCCAGACCTTAGTCATATACCAGGAGTTCTCCACCTTTTAAAGCTGGGGGCCAGGTCATGCTCCCTCAGACAGCTTCAGCAGCCAGACAGCCATTTTGCCCTTCCTCCACCACATGGCACTTCCTGGTGCGGTGGAGGCAGTGGGGAGGAACATGAAATGGTAGCATGGACTGCATCCAGCCCACAGGCCGGAGGTTGCAAATCCCTGGTGTATGCTGTGCTCTAGAAGTGGACACTTCCCTCGGCCATGTTTTTGGCTAACAAAGCCCATCAACTTCTAACCACATGGCTAGTATTGCGGGATTGTGGACTTGTATCCAAATACATCGAGTTGCACACATGTATGATATTTAGCACGATATATTTTCCAAGAATGCACAAATCTAATGATGGAATTAGCACGTCACCGCACTTGTCCTCCTTCCCCTGAACTATCCATGCCTAGCTATCATCGGATGTTCAGAGACCAGAAGTCGAACCATGCAGGTTTCTGCCTGGCTCAGATGACACATGCATTAAATCTCCAGGTCCTTAATGGGGTAACTCCAGGGGACTCCCCAGCAGAGTTTACATACTGGGCCAGAGCCGGACAGAGTACCATTGACTATATGATAGTGTCTAATAATCTGCTCAAGTGGATAGATCGGCTTGAGGTTACTCCATGCGTGGACAGCGATCATTTTCCACTCCGTCTACTTCTGAGGTCATTTGGCTACCTTCTGCATTTAAGAGAGAGGCATAACTTGGAACTAACTCAGAGGGCACAGGGCTGTGGTGTGAAATGGTCTCAAGCCCTGGATGGCAGGATGAAGACACTCCTGGACTCTGAACAGTACCAGCAAAGGGCCACTGCTATTATTTCGGAGGCGGACCCAAAAGGGCTTTTAGCTCATTACGATGAACTTGTTGCAGACCTGAATAAACATCTCACCTTAAATCTGATAGAAGGTCACAGCGAAATAACCCTCGGTCTAAGCCCTGGTTTGACAACGAATGCATTTTAGCCAAACAAAGACTGATCACCCACTTTAAAGCTTACAAGGAAAGTCCCAATCCTCTCTTGCCACAAGCTCTTTTGGAAGCAAAAAAGAGTTATAAGAAGCTGATAGCCAAGAAAAAAATGAGGACACCAAGTTAACATGGAAGCGTCTCATACAAGCAGTCAAAGGAGGCCACTCTACAATATTTTGGCATATCACGGCAGGCCTCTCGGCAGTAAGATCACCATATATTGAATGCAGCATTCCACCTGAGACATGGGAAAATCATTTTCGGTCTTTATACAGTGAGACTGAACCCCTTGCTCCCATAGAGGTTAAGTGGGAGGAATTGCCCCCCTGGCCACCAGTATCAGAGAAAGAAATCAAGGATCTGATTGCCCAACTCAAGCCTGGTAAGGCAGCAGGTATTGACTGTATCCCCCCAGAATTAATTAAAAACAACGCTAGTTGGTGGGCACCCATTCTAGCTTCTCTATTTACTTTTATAGATAGGATGGGTTGTGTACCCCAGAACTGGGGGATGGCAGTTATTGTCCCTATTTTTAAGAAAGGACAAAGAAATGATCCATCTAACTACAGACCTATAAGTCTTCTTAGTGTGGTCAGCAAACTCTACACTAGACATCTTTACTGGAAGCTAAAAGACTGGGTCGACCAGGAAGCTATTTTGGCCGAGGAACAGGCTGGGTTCAGGACAGGAAGATCAGTCATGGACAATTGCCTGATCCTACAACACCTTCGTGAGAAGTATCCGAGTTCACTGTATGCCGCCTTTATAGACTTAAGATTTGCTTTTGATTCCATTTCACGGACCAAACTGTGGGAGAAACTAAAAGCCACCTCAATTGATCACCGCCTTTTGGCCTTGATCTCTGTGGTGCATGAGAACTCAGCTTTGAAGGTGCGCTGCTCCCCATGGGATCACTTGTCCTCTGCAGTTGCCACCCAGAAAGGTGTGAGACAAGGATGTATATTGGCCCCACTTCTGTTTAATTTCTATATTAATGACTTGGTCAATCATTTGGCAAATCCAGACTTCCATCCTCCAAAGTTAGCAGAGAGGCATATTAATTCACTGTTTTATGCTGATGATACCCTCATTATGGCAAGATCACCGGTAGGCCTCAGATGGGCACTCAGAGCATTAGTTGCCTATTGCACGGAAAACCATCTAGTTATCAATTATGCCAAAACCAAGATCATGGTCTTTGGCAGGAAACCCAAACTTTACAATTGGGAAATCGAGGGGCATCCTATTCAGCAGGTCCCCAGCTTTAATTATTTGGGGGTTCTTTCCCATGCCTCAGGCTCTAGGAAAACCCATATTGACCATGTAGTTCAGAATGCGCAGAGGAGTGCATCAGCAATCCTTAGGTTCTACTGGAGCAGGGGAGGGCGTTATGTACCAGCAGCCATTAAACTGTATGAAGCTAAATCACTTGCCCAGCTCACATATGGTGCACAGCTAGGACCCTTAGCCAGTTATCAGCAGGTGGAGAGAGTTCAGTCAAAGTTTCTTAGAGCTGCTCTCTCGACCCCCCGCTGCGTTTCCAATGCCAGATTAAGACTGGAGACGGGCTTAGTGAAGGTAGAGGCGAGGTGCTGGATGCTGATGATTTCATATTGGCTTAAAATACACAATTCCCAGGGCACCTTGGTGTTTTTTACACTTCAAGATTCATTTCGCTCTTCCTGGAAATGTTTTATACTTAATAAATTGGCTTCTTTGGGCTTGTGTCCAGCTACCCTGCTTGCAATGGAAGCACAACAAGCCAGGGAGCTAGTGAAACAGAGAATAAGGGACACTGAACGGCAGGAAGATGTGGCCAAGTCTCCTGGTTTCTTCTCCAATGTTTCCATCAGGTACCAGCTTGTCCCCGCAGCTTATCTGCAGGAATTAGATCTCCCAAAACATAGGCTGGCATTCACCCAGGCCCGCTGTGGATGCCTGCCTTCAGCTGTCCTTGAGGGCAGATATAACGGGATACCCTATTCAGAACGATTATGTCCATGTGGAGATGGGGATGTTGAATCGATTGAGCATGTTCTCCTTTTCTGCTCATTCTATAGGGATGCCCGTGCAGAATTAATAATCCCCTTGCTGCGCCAATGCCCAGGGAAATTGCCAGCCCAACAAGCTTCCTTCCTACTCCAGGACAGTAGTATTGCTATCACGCGCAAAGTGGCAGGTTTTTGTGCACAGGCTAGTAGGATATGTCAGCTGCTGACTAGGAAGTCTAGTGTGGCTCTATAGTTTACTGAGATTGCTCCCGCACTGAGCAGCTGACCTACACTACTTATTATGTTATCTCTTCACGCTTATCATTATCGGATTTTACTCAGTTTTTAAATTTTGAATGGATATGTTTTTAAATAATATATTTTAACTATATTTTAAGCATTTAAATTTTAAAAGTTTATCTCCATTTTACTGTGCTGGTCATTGACTGTAATAAAGTGATTGATTGATTGATTGAATTAGCATTTCCAGGCCACAGAAAAGTCTTCTACTTGCCAGTAAAATTAGATGTGTGTGTGTGTATAAAGTCGACCTGATACAATATACAGATGAAGAAAAAAGAGGTGTATTCTGGGATGCGTAATCAATTAATACATAGGAAATGATTGAGTAAGGCCAGGGACATTTGAAAATGCTCTGTGAGAAGTGTAAACAATGCCAGCCTGACAGAGAAATGTTACACCTGAAGAAGCAGCCTGTGGTCCACGCAAGCTTGTACCACTACCATTTACATTTGCATTCCCACAAGCAGGGGGAAATCTCAGACAATGACTCCTTTCTCATCAATTAACCAGTCCTCCCCCAAACAGAAAGCATTATCATGCTGTTTTTGTGAATGGTAGTGAGGATAAGAGAATATCCTATAATCCAGTGATTCCCAACCTATGGCCCGTGGGCTAGACATGGCCCATGGCACCATTTCATGTGGCCTGTCAACACCACCACTGCACCCAGAAGTGGAAGCAGGTGCATTTATAACAGCTGTAAAATGTGTTTGCACATGCATAAACAGTTACATCAGCCTTAAGTGCACCGTGGCTGTCATAAACATGGAAGTGGGCACATTTACTTCCACTTCTGCTATAAACCATCTTGACTGTTACCTTTGGTGTTGTCAACATTCAGGCTGCCCTTTGGCAATATAGTTTTCCTGCTAGCAATGTCACCATGATATTGTGCATCCACATTGGGCCAGTTCCTGGTGTTTTCAATTGTAGCTACAGAAGCACAATATCCTACATTTATAAAGCAGAGGATTTTTGATTAAGTTAATTTCCTGGCTTTTGAAAATGAAAGTTTTAGTTCATATACATGACACGTAAATTCCAACAGACACTTCCCTCATATAGAATTATCCTACGTTAAAGGAACCCAGAAGATGAGCACATGGTATCTACGATGGTTGGTGGGAGAGGCCTAAAGCAGGGACAGCTGAGATGCGGCTATCGTCCCTCTGTCCCTAAATATAGAGTTTGGGACTTAATGAAATGGTGAGTGAGTGCAATAATCAGTTGAGAAACCTATGGACCTTTTAACCTCTGTTGCCATATTAGAATGCTATCTTCCAATTTAGAAACCCTTCTCTTGCAGTAGGAAAGGCAACCAGAGGAAGAAAAACTATATCATACCAAAAACTTTACAGACACGTTATATGCATGTTTTCCAAAAGATGTTTCTTCATCTCTGGAAATTAAAAAAAAATTGGCCGAGGAGGCTCAGTGTTAGCAAAGATTGCCACTAAAGCTCAATTTGGTGTGGCTTGTTCAATCCATGGTTGGTACCAAATGAAATACAGTATAATACAATAATTTAAGAGGAAATGCAATGCAATGACATTTCCTTCTTCGTTCATTTTATATTCTGCTTCTCTTCCAAGTTGCTGAAGGTCATGCTAGCTCTCCTCTTAAGACCAATAAAATAAACGTGAAACTGATGGCCAACCAGTGAACAGTGCCAGAATCTGATGCTGCCAATGTTGAAAAGAGTGTTCCTTTGCCCTCTGCCCCCATGTTCCATGCCTCGCACAACAGGTTACGTTCAAGTCCTCACCCTAGGGATAATTCTGTTCCTCCTAAACCACGCCATGAGACACTTGTCCATCCATTATTTGAGAGGGCAGATTGTTCTTGGATATCACCAGCCTGCCACCCCAATGACCAGGCAAAGGATTTGGGATTTATTTATTTTTTAATTACATGCAAATTAGAGAATAGTTGTGGGGATGCAAACACAGTTTCAAGAGATTGAGTAGTGATTTCTTTCTTTGGAGAATAAGTTTTGATATGCACTGCTAGAGTTAATTTAATTTCATAATTTGAGCTTGAAAGCTTTGCTCAAACTTACCCTTCCCCATTTGTTATATTCTTTCCTATCCATTCCCATTTGAAAAAGGCCAACCAGAAATATGGAATTGTTAATTATTATTATTATATTCAATTTATATGCCGCTCTCCTTGCCGAAGCAACTCAGAGCGGCTTACAATGTTAATTCTAGCATGTTAAATGCCATTGATAATAACACAGTCTAGAATTATAGAATTCCAAATATAATCACTGGGAAGTGGGGATGAGAAGAAAAGAAGGGGAAAGGGAATATTTTTCAAAAGAAATACAGGAATTTTTAAGGTGGAAAGCCAGCTGGAGGAGATATGAGGAAAAAGCCGTTCTTCTGGGTAAATCAAGAGTTGCTCTAGCTGAATTTCTATACATTCAGAGACTTTGGAGACTGTTAAAATTGGCTGGTCCTTTAAAAACCAAAAGCTTTTACTGAGCATGTTCCAGAGTTATAAAATGTCTGATTTTCTGTTTAAAATTATATTTTAATTGTTGAAAATTTCTACAACCACTGGTTGGATTACATGCAGTGGAAAAGAGGGCTAAGGAAATTACTATTCTTTTTAGATAAAAAAAAGATTAATGTTTGAAAATGTATTTTAGCAGTTCCTAACTGTTGAACAAAAAAAGTTGCTAGTGGAGGTAAACAAGGTCTACACTATTAAAGCCATAACTTTAAAATTGCTTGACCAAACATCACCATATATGGCACGGAAAAACATCAGATTGTCTACTCCTACTGTGCCAAATTTCCTGCTGATCTGAACCCCAGTTTAAATGTTACACATTTTCTTAAAGGTACCCCCATTTTTAGAATTACCTTATAGACTATTATTTTGCTCTACCACTCAGTAAACATCTCTGCACTGCCATGCAGTTTTAACAAGAAATGTTACAAGTTCTCTAAACATACTATTCTACTCTTAACTAAAAACAAAAGTGTGACATGAATTTTTTTTTGTACAAAATGAGGTAGGAGAAGAGTGAAATTAAAGTATTTCCACACAAAGGAGAAACTGAAAAGGACAAAAGAAAGGAATATTTTCATATGTTGTTCAAAGACACAATGAAAGTAAAAAATGGAAAGTGTGAGATCTCAGCAAACAGAAACAAGCAAGAAGAAGTTTGGCCCCAGACCTTTAAATACAAAGGCATGGTTCAAAGATGCAGTAGACTCACAGACATCTTTCACCAGAACCAGGCTTCTGAATTTTGTACTGTGGAAACAGAAGATACTTCTTTATTTCCATTATGAAGACATGGGTTTGGCTCATTCATGTTTGCCTCATTGCGTTCTCCTTTCATGAAATCGCATCTCAGGGATGCCACCAACTTCAAAATAGGCTGCTGGAAGCCAACAATGACAACCTGGAGCAGGTGAACAGCAAAATGGACTCAACCATTCCTCTACAATGCCTAGATGAAGTAATTAACTTTTCACTCCACGAAGACACCCTTGAAAACATTCATGTCTCAGAAGAGGAGAATGCAATGGTGGCCATACAAGAAATCCTTCAGCAGACTGGGGACATCTTCAAGCAAAACAATTCTGAAATGTTTTGGGATGAGAATTCCATTAGAAAGTTCCAAACTGGACTGGATCAGCAAACACAGTACCTGGGAAGATGTCTGAGAGCATCTCCAAGGGGTCAGAGATTGCTGCTCACCAGGGTGAGTGTGAAAAGATACTTCCAAAGACTCAGGAACCTCCTGAAAGAAAAAGAGTACAGCCAGTGTGCTTGGAAGATTGTCTGGATCCAAATCAGGAAATGCTTCCTCTGGACCGCCAAGCTCATCCAAAGGATCTCAAATTAAGGTATTATGCTTGAGGAGATGTAGTGGTGGTACTATATATGGAACGGTCTTGCTTTGAAGCAATCTAAAGGAAAATATCTAATTTCGTGGCTAGTGATGAGACTAGTTTTGTTGCACTGCTCAATGGGAAAATATGAGGAATTTCCCAACCTCCAAAATCCCTTTCCAAGCCACCTTTTTAACCCCAGATTTTTAGTTGTATTAAATCTTCACTCCTCGGTTAAAGGTTTGTGGGTATCAACATAAACTGTAGCTGTCCTCCTCCCTTTTTAAAATTATGTCCTGTTATAGTATATTACAATATTTACACTGCCAGTAGGGAAATTAAAAGTCTCTTCCCAACCAACCTCTTCTATTCTAGGGGAGACTGCAGGCATAGGAGTGTGGTGAGATGATGATATGCCAAAGAGTTGTAAAATATTTGGACCATTGAAAATAAATGTTTACTGATTTCACATGACAAAACTTTTCAGAAGCACACTCAGCTATTCTTTGATTAATAAACCAGTGTGACTGCAATAGCTGGGTCCTTTTAGACTAGGGGTGCCCAAACCTTTTGGGCCATGGGCTGGTCACATGTTTCAGGGTCACATGATTCATCCAGCCCACGAAGCCCTTGTTGGTCCCGGAAGCGGAAATAAAATGCGTCTGTACAGGCACATTTTACTTCCACTTCCGGGAGCGATGAGGGTTTTGTTGGCCAGATGAATTGGTGTCAAGACCAGATCTGGTCCCCAGGCCATAGTTTGGGCACCCCTGTTTTAAGGAGTCGGAACTTTTGGCAGAGCAAAGAGGATGAGTCCTACCTAATTCAATTTCCTTGGCTTGCTAACGATTCTTCAAGAAACAACAGCGGACAACAGCCACTGTCTTGTTCCTTTCTCCCATACATTTAATAGCACTTTGCACAGACTATTATGTCTTCTCTACAGCTGGTAATCTTTCTGTTGGTTTTGACAAGGGGCAGTCTCTAGCTTGTGTAACTGTAAGCCAAATTTTACTGGGACAGATGTGGTCTGTTCCATCCATCATAGCCTTTATCTTCTGCATTTGCCAAGAGAAACCTGATGGGTTTCTGAAGACCTTTCTTGCAACAATATAGTAAAAGAACTGTACCTTTTTGTCCCTAAAGATATGGTTGTAGTGCAAATTCCATCAGTCCATAGGGTTGAAATTTCAGGACATTCATAGGTTTGGTGTGGGTAAATGCCAATGTTTAGAGGACTGTTTCCAGAGTGAGGGGATGGTTAATTACTGGACTAAAACTCACGAAAGTATCCTCCGTCGGATACCTTGGGCATGATGAAAGCAGAGGGCACATGCCATGGTCCTCCTAGCCATCGGGTGACTTGATAGTCAAATGGCTAAAAAAACCGCATGCAGATGTAGATGGACTTGATTTCTCAGGTCCTTTTGTGTGTGCGGAATGTCATTGCAGAGACGTCTGCCGGTGCGCAGACTCCTTGCTGAGTAATGACGCCAAGGTATCCAAGGTAAGGCGAAGAGACTGAAACTAAAATGAGCTGTAGTTCTCATTCCCCTGCCTTTGGTGCGTGGTCTTGCCACACAATTGCTTCTTTTATAATCTGAATTGTTTTGAAAGAAGTCTGCACCTTATCCCCAGATAAACCTTTACTCTAGCAGTCGGCTTCTGAAGCCACCATCAAGTCACAGCAACTTCTTTTCTTCATCCTTACAGCTTAACCTGCAGTTACTGATGCAACCAGAAGACCAGAACATGAGAACCATTCCGCTTTTGCCTGACTCCCGTTTCCAGAAAGCAGGACAGTCAACCTTCCTCTTTCACTTCATCTGTTCCTAAATGCTTTCACTAAGTTGAACATACTAAAATGTGGTTTTGAAATGAGAGTGAAGCCTTACAAAGAAGATATGGGGCCAAAAAGTGGGAGGGGGGAGAAATATTGAGTTTCCTAGAGTTTCTTTCAAAAACTACATTAGTGTGTGTGTATATGTGTATTTATTTATTTATTCATTCATTTATTCCTCAATTTATTCTTCAAATTTCTATTGCCGCCCAACTCGGCAACAACTCAGGGCGGCTAACAGCAATTAAAAGAAACATAAAAAACTAACTAAAAGCTCTTAAAAACCCATTTAAAAATCTAAATAATTTACCCACTCATTTGGCACCCACTTATTTTGGCACCTAAGATGAATACATGTATTTATTTATTTATTTATTTATACTGTAAATGTATTTATTTATGTATTCTCTTTATTTTATAATATATATTATTATAGTTGAAATGTTTTCATGTTCTTTATATTAAAAAAAGTTATTTCAAAGCAACTTAACTCATTTTGATTACTTTGTACTGCAGAAACAGGGCAACAGTCACCTTGCACTGGCTAATCTTTCTCAAACTAGGTTAGGAGGAAGAAACTGCGGAATGAACTCACCAAAAGGTGGTTTAATTTTGGTTTTTTCATGTCTGGCCTAGACATGGAAGAAGAAGAATCCTATATACAGTATATACAGTATAGATTTACACAATATTTTCTTCAGTGTGTAGGCCTCCCATATTTTCCTTTATGTTGTTTTCCTATTAAACCTGTTGAGAAAAGGAAGAAAATATAGAATAGTTTGCTAGTCGTTGTCCCCTCATTAGGAATAGGAGCCAACTGTATGAATGCATCCTTTAGAGTAAATTTTTGTGTCCCTTCAGAGAGCAAGTAAAGCACTGAGACTACATGTTTAACTACTAATTAGGCATCAGTCGCTAGGTAACATGCTTGCCAGTGATGGGATATAACAGGTTCTGACCAGTTAGCCAGAACCGGTAGTAACTTTTCCCAGTGTCCCAGAGAACCGGTAGCAGCTTTTGGGGTGAACCACCTTCGGGGATTACCTTTTCACTTGGCATGCATGCATGCCTACAGTGCTTGGCACATATGCACGGCCTCCTTGCTGTCCTCCTTGCTGTCCTTGTGGTGTGTGTGTGTGTGTGTGTGTGTGTGTGTGTGTGTGTGTGTGTGTGTGTACTTATTTTTATTTTATTTTATTATTTTTTATTATTTTTCTTTGGCTCCACCCATGTCATGATGTCATGATGTTAGCCCTACCCCCCCTGTGATGATGTCACGGTGTGGTAGTAAAATTTTTGACATCCCACCACCGCTTGCCATAAATAGGTGGTACTATAGCATCTATATCAGCTAATCAACTTTGTGAGCACACGGATATACTGTATGCAGAATCATATATATTCAAACTATAGCATAACCATTCAATTGGTTTCTTCACTGTGATTGCAGAGTTTTCTTTAGTAGTTGTGTTTCTTTCGGGGGAGGAATTCTTAAAAGACAATGACAAACCGCAAATGTATGCCACTTCAGTTTGCAAATGCTGTGTTCAGACTGATGGGGATTTTACCACAGCTGATGCAAAGGGGGAAAACCCTTTTTTACTTTGATTCATTCTTTTTTTTTCCTTTGCTCTGTTTGAGTGCGCGCGCACGCACACACACACAAACACACACACACACAGTACAAATTTCCTTTTAAAATGAGAAGTGAACTATTGCAGCATGAGGAAGGCAATCTGAAAAGCACAAAATGCAACCCAAAAGGAAAAACATTGTGTCAAATCAACTGGAAGCAGCAAATTTGGATAAATTTACTTCCACAACTCCAGTGAGTTTCCATGGCTGAGCATGAATTCAAAAGGGACAGAAGTACTTAAGAGTTTGGCACTCTTAATTGCCCCCTAATTAGCCTTTACATAAACAAAAAGGCATGCCTATGTTGATCTCTTTTTTAAAAAATGGGCAGAAAGAGGTTGACTTCATGTGTGACTCCCAGCCTCTATGTCAAGGCTGGGCAACCAGAGGTCCCAAAGCCATATAAGATCACATCCGCATTTCTGGAGGGCTTCCCTCAACCCAACCCATGATATGAGTACCGTCAGCCATTTGGCATCTAAAAGATAATAATTACCTTTTATATGTACAGTACTCTTGTCTGTTTATATCAGGTTCTATTTTGGGAAATTTATTTTTAACTATTTATTAGGCTGAAATGAAGCTTATCTAATATTTTTATGTTGCTAAATAAAAACTTCACTTTCTCTTTACTTAGAAGTATGCACTGTTCTCCTGAGATGGGACTGAATCCACACCATGTACTCTGTTTATAAATAAATTAAAATTAGCTTAGCACAGTATGCCTGAAGTTCTGTTTCCATAGCCCTGCACTGTTAGACTGATAACATAATTAGCCATAGTTATTTTAATGAAATAAAGTATTTCTGCTCCCCATTCCCAGAGGACCCAAGCTGTTTGTGCATCTCTTTAATCAGTGGGAAGCCATCAGGGGCTAGAGGTGAGGGCAGGGAGAAATCCTTAATGTCCAAAAATCACCACTGCCAGTAAAGTCATTCAACTCCCCCAGTTAGAAACATTTTATTTTTGAAAAATTATAGAAGCTGAGGAACCATCAGCATTATGCAGTATCACTCATGCACCATTTTAGCCCAGTGGCTCAGTGGGTAAAAGCACTGTGCTTTGAGACCAGAAGGACAGGGTTCAATTCCCCGAGAGCTGCATGATGGGGACATAAAAGAAGCCTCATTTGGGAATACAGTACCCTGCAAAAATCCTTTCAACCCAGAGTAAACTCTGACATGAAAACACAACATGATCAGAAAGATATACTGAGAAGCAAAACTGGACAAATTATGTAATTATGTTTAAAATATCAATACTTAATCATCGATATAAATCTGGTTTAAGGTCGCATAAAGACACCTGGCAAAAAAGTTGCTGGAGAGAATGCTGGATTAAGGGTCTTCATAGCGGGGCTGGATGGATGGAGAATTTATGTTGGGTTTAGCTATCCAAGGTACTGAAACTCATCCCTGAAATAGATTCAGCAGTATGGATAGCTCCTCTGAGATCTAGAGTAGATTCACCCCTCTCACAAAATGAAGCTCTCCAGCAGTGTTTCCCAACCTTTGGCTCTTGGACTTCAATTCCCAGAAGCCTAAGTCAATTCCCAAAAGCACTGATCAGCCATTGTATTGACTTAGGCTTCTGGGAATTGAAGCCCAAGAACCAAAGGTTGGGAAACAATGCACATTATCGACCAGGTTTTTAACAATACTGTAAATCAATTACTATTTCTGTTTTTCTCTCTTTTAAATGGCTATGAGATCATGGAATCTAGTATAGATTCGACAAAGTATTCAGTGTGCTTTGGGCTAGGCATAGCAAGTGCCTCCTGATCCAGGTCATCTTCAGAGTCTGACGAGGGCCAGATCACAACACTTCCATCCTTCTGAGGTTGATAAAATGAGTATCCAGCATGCTGTGGCCAACATGCTGATTAACTTGTGAACTGTCCAGAGAGTGCAATAAGCACTATGGGGTGGTATATAAGTATAATTGCCATTGCCAAGAATGATGCAAGTTGGTACAGAAACTCAACCATGAGCAGTGATCTCAGTCAGAAAAGATGAACTAAAACTCTAGGCTCGATGAATGTGATGTAATTTGGTTCCAACTTTCTATAGCTATAAGGTGAAGCCACTTACTGCCTTCAATTATTGTCCTTTATTTTCTGTCTTTAATATTACTATCTTGGAAGTAGAATATTCTGGAATATTACTGCTTAAATACTATAATAAATATGTCCTTTATTTTAAAAATTCTGTAAAAGTATGTTCAGTTTGTGTTGGTTTGTGTCTTTTGATAACAAGGAAAATGTGACATGAAACACAAAGAATGAGCTAACTCTATTAGTTAAACATCCTAATTAGCCAGACAAATTAAGTGAATGGAATTTAAGTCAACACTTTTCAAACATCCCCCTCCCCCTGTTTGATAAGAAAATATTTGTGAATTTGACTCTTTTTAGGATTTCCTTTTTATAAAAGTTGTAGGTCCACCACCACCACACACACACACACACACAAAACCCATTTCGTATTTTGCACACAAAACCTTGCATTTTTGCCAGAACACAAAGAAGTTTTTTTTAAAAAATCTAGTATTGTAGCCATGCTCTCCTGAAAAGCTAAACATAAAGACAGCATTCTTTCCACACCTTAGTCATATACCATGAGTTCTCCACCTTTTTAAGCTGGGGGCCGGTTCATGCTCCCTCAGACAGCTTCAGGGGCCAGACAGACATTTTGCTCTTCCTCCACCACATGGCACTTCCTGGTGCGATGGAGGCAGTGGGGAGGCACATGAAATGGTGGCGTGGACTGCATCCAGCCCTCAGACCGCAGTTTGCTAATCCCTGGTGTATGCTGTGCTCTAGAAGTGGACAATTGCCTTGGCCCATGTTTTTGGCCAACAAAGCCCATCAACTTCTAACCACATGGCTAGTATTGTGGGATTGTGGACTTGTATCCAAATACATCGAGTTGCACACATGTATGATATTTAGCATTATATATTTTCCAAGAATGCACAAATCTAATGATGGGATCAGCATTTCCAGGCCACAGAAAAGTCTTCTACTTGTCAGTAAAATTAGATGTGTGTGTGTATAAAGTCGACCTGATACAATATACAGATGAAGAAAAACAAGGTGTATTCTGGGATGCATAATCAATTAATACATAGGAAATGATTCAGTAAGGCCAGGGATATTTGCAAATGCTCTGTGGTAAGTGTAAACAATGCCAGCCTGACAGAGAAATGTTACACCTGAAGAAACAGCCTGTGGTCCACGCAAGCTTGTACCACTACCATTTACATTTGCATTCCCACAAGGAGGGGGAAATCTCAGACAATGACTCCTTTCTCATCAATTAACCAGTCCTCCCCCAAACAGAAAGCATTATCATGCTGTTTTTGTGAATGGTAGTGAGGATAAGAGAATATCCTATAATCCAGTGATTCCCAACCTATAGCCCGTGGGCCAGACCTGGCCCATGGCACCATTTCATGTGGCCTGCCAACACCACCACTGCACCCAGAAGTGGAAGCAGGTGCATTTATAACAGCCGTAAAATGTGTTTGCACATGCATAAACAGTTACATCAGCCTTAAATGCTCATTTACTTCCACTTCTGCTATAAACCATCTTGACTGTTACCTTTGGTGTTGTCAACATTCAGGCTGCCCTTTGGCAATATAGTTTTCCTGCTAGCAATGTGGCCATGATATTGTGCATCCACATTGGGCCAGTTCCTGGTGTTTTCAATTGTAGCTACAGAAGCACAATATCCTACATTTATAAAGCAGATGATTTTTTATTAATTTAATTTCCTGCCTTTTTAAAATGAAAGTTTTAGTTCATATACATGACACATAAATTCCAACAGACACTTCCCTCATACAGAATTACCCTGTGTTAAAGGAACCCAGAAGATGAGCACATGGTATGTACGATGGTTGCTGGGAGAGGCCTAAAGCAGGGACAGCTGAGATGCGGTTATCGTCCTTCTGTCCCAAAATATAGAGTTTGGGAGTTAATGAAATGGTAAGCGAGTGCAACACACAGTTGAGAAACCTATGGACCTTTTAACCTCTGTTGCCATATTAGAATGCTATCTTCCAATTTAGAAACCTTTCTCTTGCAGTAGGAAAGGCAACCAGAAGAAGAAAAGCTATATTGGACCAAACACTTTACAGACATGTTATATGCATGTTTTCCAAAAAATGTTTCTTCATCTCTGGAAATTAAAAAAAAAATTGGCCGAGGAGGCTCAGTGTTAGCAAAGATTGCCACTAAAGCGCAATTTGGCATGCCTTGGTCAATCCATGGTTGGTACCAAATGAAATACACTTTAATACAAACACAGTTTCAAGAGATTGAGTTGTGATTTCTTTCTTTGGAGAATAAGTTTTGATATGCACTGCTAGAGTTAATTTAATTTCATGATTTGAGCCAGAAAGCTTTGCTCAAACTTACCCTTCCCCATTTGTTATATTCTTTCCTATCCATTCCCATTTGAAAAAGGCCAACCAGAAATATGGAATTGTTAATTCTAGAATTTTAAAATGCCATTGATAATAACATAGTCTAGAATTATAGGATTCCAAATATAATCACTGGGAAGTGGGGATAAGAAGAAAAGAAGGGGAAAGGGAATATTTTTCAAAAGAAATACAGGAATTTTTAAGGTGGAAAGCCAGCTGGAGGAGATATGAGGAAAAAGCCGTTCTTCTGGGTAAATCAAGAGTTGCTCTGTCTAGCTGAATTTCTATACATTCAGAGACTTTGGAGACTGTTAAAATTGGCTGGTCCTTTAAAAACTAAAAGCTTTTACTGAGCATGTTCCAGAGTTATAAAATGTCTGATTTTCTGTTTAAAATTATATTTTAATTGTTGAAAATTTCTACAACCACTGGTTGGATTATATGCAGTGGAAAAGAGGGCTAAAGAAATTACTATTCTTTTTAGATAAAAAAAGATTAATGTTTGAAAATGTATTTTAGCAGTTCCTAACTGTTGAACAAAAAAAGTTGCTAGTGGAGGTAAACAATGTCTACACTATTAAAGTCATAACTTTAAAATTGCTTGACCAAGCATCACCATATATGGCACAGAACAACATCAGATTGCCTACTTCTACTGTGCCAACTTTCCTGCTGATCTGAACTCCAGTTTAAATGTTACACATTTTCTTAAAGGTACCCCCATTTTTAGAATTACCTTATAGACTATTATTTTGCTCTACCACTCAGTAACATCTCTGCACTGCCATGCAGTGTTAACAAGAAATGTTACAAGCTCTCTAAACATACTATTCTACTCTTAACTAAAAACAAAAGTGTGACATGAATTATTTTTTTTTACAAATGAGGTAGGAGAAGAGTGAAATTAAAGTATTTCCACACAAAGGAGAAACTGAAAAGACAAAAGAAAGGAATATTTTCATATGTTGTTCAAAGACACAATGAAAGTAAAAAATGGAAAGTGTGAGATCTCAGCAAACAGAAACAAGCAAGAAGAAGTTTGGCCCCAGACCTTTAAATACAAAGGCATGGTTCAAAGATGCAGTAGACTCACAGAGATCTTTCACCAGAACCAGGCTTCTGAATTTTGTACCGTGGAAACAGAAGATACTTCTTTATTTCCATTATGAAGACATGGGTTTGGCTCATTCATGTTTGCCTCATTGTGTTCTCCTTTCATGAAATCGTATCTCAGGGATGCCACCAACTTCACAATAGGCTGCTGGAAGCCAACAATGACAACCTGGAGCATGTGAACAGCAAAATGGACTCAACCATTCCTCTACAATGCCTAGATGAAGTAATTAACTTTTCACTCCACGAAGACACCCTTGAAAACATTCATGTCCCTGAAGAGGAGAATGCAATGGTGGCCATACAAGAAATCCTTCAGCAGACTGGCGACATCTTCAAGCAAAACAATTCGGAAATGTTTTGGGATGAGAATTCCATTAGAAAGTTCCAAACTGGACTGGATCAGCAAACACAGTACCTGGGAAGATGTCTGAGAGCATCTCCAAGGGGTCAGAGATTGCTGCTCACCAGGGTGAGTGTGAAAAGATACTTCCAAAGACTCAGGAACCTCCTGAAAGAAAAAGAGTACAGCCAGTGTGCTTGGAAGATTGTCTGGATCCAAATCAGGAAATGCTTCCTCTGGACCGCCAAGCTCATCCAAAGGATCTCAAATTAAGGTATTGTGCTTGAGGAGATGTAGTGGTGGTACTATATATGGAACGGTCTTGCTTTGAAGCAATCTAAAGGAAAATATCTAATTTCGTGGCTAGTGATGAGACTAGTTTTGTTGCATTGCTCAATAGGAAAATATGAGGAATTTCCCAACCTCCAAAATCCCTTTCCAAGCCACCTTGTTAACCCCAGATTTTTAGTTGTATTAAATCTTCACTCCTCGGTTAAAGGTTTGTGGGTATCAACATAAACTGTAGCTGTCCTCCTCCCTTTTTAAAATTATGTCCTGTTATAGTATATTACAATATTTACACTGCCTGTAGGGAAATTAAAAGTCTCTTCCCAACCAACCTCTTCTATTCTAGGGGAGACTGCAGGCATAGGAGTGGGTGGGGAGTTGATGATATGCCAAAGAGTTGTAAAATATTTGGACCATTGAAAATAAATGTTTACTGATTTCACATGACAAAACTTTTCAGAAGCACACTCAGCTATTCTTTGGTTAATAAACCAGTGTGACTGCAATAGCTGGGTCCTTTTAGACTAGGGGTGCCCAAACCTTTTGGGCCATGGGCTGGTCACATGGTTCAGGGAGCTGGTCACTATGGCCTGGGGGCTGGCTCTGGCCCTGATGCCAATTCATCCAGCCCACGAAGCCCCCAGGGTTGAAATTTCTGGATTTGTTTATAGGATTCCAAATATAATCAAGGTATCCAAGGTAAGGCGAAGAGACTGAAACTAAATTGAGCTGTAGTTCTCATTCCCCTGCCTTTGGTGTGTAGTCTTGCCACACAATTGCTTCTCTTATAATCTGAATTGTTTTGAAAGAAGTCTGAACCTTATCCCCAGATAAACCTTTACTCTAGCAGTCCTCATCTGAAGCCACCATCAAGTCACAGCAACTTCTTTTCTTCATCCTTACAGCTTAACCTGCAGTTACTGATGCAACCAGAAGACCAGAACATGAAAACCATTCAGCTTTTGCCTGACTCCCGTTTCCAGAAAGCAGGACAGTCAACCTTCCTCTTTCACTTCATCTGTTCCTAAATGCTTTCACTAAGCTGAACATACTAAAATGTGGTTTTGAAATGAGAGTGAAGCCTTACAAAGAAGATATGGGGCCAAAAAGTGGGAGGGGGAGAAATATTGAGTTTCCTACAGTTTCTTTCACAAACTACAGTAGTGTGTGTGTGTGTGTGTATGTGTATTTATTTATTTATTTATTCATTCATTTATTCTTCAATTTATTCTTCAAATTTCTATTGCCACCCAACTCGGCAACAACTCAGGGTGGCTAACAGCAATTAAAAGTAACATAAAAAACTAACTAAAAGCTCTTAAAAATCCATTTAAAAATCTAAATAATTTACCCACTCATTTGGCACCCACTTCTTTTGGCACCTAAGATGAATACATGTATTTATTTATTTATTCTCTTTATTTTATGATATATGTTATTATATTTGAAATGTTTTCATGTTCTTTATATTAAAAAAAGTTGTTTCAAAGCAATTTAACTCATTTTGATTACTTTGTACTGCAGAAACCGGGCAACAGTCACCGTTCACTGGCTAATCTTTCTCATACTAGGCTAGGAGGAAGAAACTGCGGAATGAACTCACCAAAAGGTGGCTACATTTTGTTTTTTTCATGTCTGGCCTAGACACGGAAGAAGAAGAATCCTATATATATACAGTATAGACTTACACAATATTTTCTTCAGTGTGTAGGCCTCCCATATTTTCCTTTATGTTGTTTTCCTATTAAACCTGTTGAGAAAAGGAAGAAAATATAGAATACTTTCCTAGTCGTTGTCCCCTCATTAGGAATAGGAGCCAACTGTATGAATGCATCCTTTAGCATACATTTTTGTGTCCCTTCAGAGAGCAAGTAAAGCACTGAGACTACATGTTTAATTACTAATTAGGCATCAGTCGCTAGATAACAGGCTTGCCATCAGTGATGGGATGTAACAGGTTCTCACCAGTTCACCAGAACTGGTAGTAACTTTTCCCAGTGTCCTGGAGAACCAGTAGCAGCTTTTGGGAGGAACCACCTTCGGGGCTTACCTTTTCACTTGGTGTGCATGCATGGCTACAGTGCTTGGCGCATATGCACGGCCTCCTTGCTGTCCTCCTTGCTGTCCTTGTGGTGTGTGTGTGTGTGTGTGTGTGTTTGTGTGTGTGTGTGTACTTATTTTTATTTTATTTTATTATTTTTTATTATCTTTCTTTGGCTCCGCCCATGTCATGATGTCATTATGTTAGCCCTACCCACACTGTGATGACGTCACGGTGTGGTAGTAAAATTTTTAAATTTAAAGTAAAAATTTTATCAGCTAATCAACTGTGTGCGCACACGGACATACTGTATGCAGAATCATATATATTCAAACTATAGCATAACCGTTCTATTGGTTTCTTCACTGTGATTGCAGAGTTTTCTTTAGTAGTTATGTTTCTTTCGGGGGAAAAATTCTTAAAAGACAAAGACAAACCACAAATGTATGCCACTTCAGTTTCCAAATGCTAAGTTCAGACTGATGGGGATTTTACTACAGCTGATGCAAAGGGGAGGGGGAAAACCCTTTTTTACTTTGATTCATTCTTTTTTTTTCTTTGCTCTGTTTGAACGCACGTGCATCACATGCATCACACACCCACACACACACACACACAGTATAAATTTCCTTTTAAAATGAGAAGTGAAGTATTGCAGCATGAGGAAGGCAATCTGAAAAGCACAAAATGCAACCCAAAAGGAAAAACATCGTGTCAAATCAACTGGAAGCAGCAAATTTGGGTAATGTAGAACAATGGTAGTGACATTATTCAAAGTTTTTAAAGATAAAAATGTGCATTTCCACTCCATCCCAGTTACTTTTTAATCACGCTGAGAACAATGAAGGGGGTGAAATCTTGATTATCTTTTATCTCCACTCCTCTTTGTGACTATCAATAGTGGGGTTGCAGCTTTCCATACTACATATGGCATCTAAAAGATAATAATAACCTTTTATATGTACAGTACTCTTGTCTGTTTATATCAGGTTCTATTTTGGGAAATCTTATTTTTAACTATTTGTTAGGCTGAAATGAAGCTTATCTAATATTTTTACGTTGCTAAATAAAAACTTCACTTTCTCTTTACTTACGAGTATGCACTATACAATAAGCTTCCATGAAGTAAACAAATGGTTGCTTTAAACATATATGCTTTGCTTGTAAAGCAAATAGCAGCAATAATAATGAGAGGATAGGTAGAGAGCAGAGCAGCAGAAATGAGGAGAATAAGAGACCCGAATAATAAGCAGTTTGACACCATCTCAGGTGACCCTTGAGGCAGAAAAATAGAAGACTTTTCTTATTGGCTAGTTAGAGATAAAATTTACATTAACAACCCATTCAGTGGTGGGCTGCCAAAAAATTTACTACCACACTGTGGGTTGAGCCGACGTCATGGGCGGAGCCAACATCATGATGTCATGACATTGTGGGCAGAACCAAAGGAAAAAATAAAAATAATAAAAATTCAGTACACATAAAAATAGAAATAAGAAAAACATAAAAATACAAATTAAAATAGACATCAGATACACATAAAAACACACTGCATAAAACGCACACACCTCAACCCATCCACCCACCCCAAACACAAACCCGTCACTTACCCTGGGGTCGGGGAGCAGCAAGCAGGCAGCAACAGCAGTGGCATAGTAGCAAAGCAGTGCGGTGGCAAAGTGGTGCAACGGATTGGCGGACTGGTGGTGCGGCACTGCCTAGCACGGCCTGGCCTGGCCCGGCCTGGCAGCGCAGCATGGCCTGGCAGCGTGGCCTGGCCTGGCCTGGCCTGGCGGTGCGCCGAGGATAGGCCGTAGCTCCTCCAAAGAGGCCGCTGTGCCCTTCCATGCAGCCCAAAATGGCTGCTCGGAAGTGTGCATGCGTCAAAATACCATTTGGCGCATGCACACTTCTATTTTTCAGTGCATATGCGTCAAATGGTGTTTTGATGCATGCGCACTTTCGAGCAGCCATTTTGGGCTGCCTGGAAAAGAAATCCAGAGGGCGGCTGGAGAGGCGACTGAACCAGTTGCCCAGGGGTTTACTACCCCCTGCCCCCCGGCGAACCCCTCCGGATTTGTGCTACTGGTTCAGCCAAACCAATCTGAACCGTCAGCAGCCCACCACTGAACCCATTACATGGTGGGGTTGCTCTAATGTACTCAACACTAATAAGTACAGTATGGACATAAATTTACCATAGCCTTCTCAGAAGTTATCTCCATTTGGTTCAATGTGTCTTAACCCCAGGTAGCTGACTGTAAAACTGAAGCCAAAAACATGTAACTGTATAATTTGCTAGTTAGAAAAATGCAATATGGTCTGAAATTAAAAGTGTTTGCTTGTTATTCTTTATGGGATTTGTCTGTTGAGAGACAGATGACGGATGCTAGAATTTCAACCCACCCATACTTCCACTCATATCCATTCTGAATTCTGTGAACTGTTGTAAACAAAAGGTAAAGTATCAAAGTTCTGGACTTTAGATGTGGCTTGGTGATGGATAGCTTTCTCTTTGCTAGTGTTTAAAATTCTGTCCTCGCTTTGGACACTAGAGGGCAAAAGGAGACTACAATATTCAGCCATACTATATCACTGGTAAGCTAATTGCTAAATGTGCAGCATAGCCTTTGCATAGTGTTAACAAATTTTGGGTGGGGGGCAAACAGACAAGTTCAGGGGCTCAGCCAGCCAGACATGTCCAGGTATATGATAACTCCATTTTACTTCCATTCACTCACTCTTTTCACCAAGTTCCAAATTTGCATAAGGAGGGGGATAGCCAACACCAGTGGTGGGGATCAGCAGGTTCAGACCAGTTCGCCAGAACCAGTAGAAGAAATTTTGGCTGGCCCCGCTCATCTAAGTTTTGAAATAAAGTAGTCCTAATTCGGGTGCAATGCAGGGCTTTCCCCTTGGCCATGCCCACCATACCACACCCACAGTGTGGTAGTAAAATTTTTTGGAGCCCACCCACTGGTTGACACCCCCAAATTTTTTCTACTTCTGGGATTCCGTACACATTCCCTGCATAGGTCCACAGGGTGCAGAGACTACATTCAGCCAAACCTCTTTATAAGCAGAATAGCAGTTGAATAACAGAGCACCTGCATCAGGTACAGAAGGGTCTCCAGTTAAATTCCCAGCATCCTCAAGAAAGGCAGGGAAAGATGTCTGGAACCATGGAAAGCCATAAGGAGTGACTTTTGCAACTCTGCATGTTGCTCTGCAAGGACTCAAAATTATGTTTTTGGAAACCCATGTTCTTGTACTTGCAGATTTTAAGAGATTGTACAGTCCTTTGTAGACTAACCTATGTTGCTGGCTTTAGAAGGTACAAGACCGGCAGAGTGGTGCATATTTAGCTGCTGGGGTGATGGGAAGCCCAAAGTGTTGTTCATCACTTGTAAAAACAACATTAGTAATCTGAGTGGTTCTTATTGTAGCAGTACTAGTATGTAATAAAGGATGGAGCCACAATGCATTTGTGAAGCAACTTCCCCCTTCACTCATATTGGGTGAAATCCTGTTGTTTTGAAAGCAAATTGTCAAGTAATCCAGACACATTGCATGCTGTATACTGACTTGCACATGCAACAGATGGTGTCTACTGGGATTTCTTAGTTTATGGCAATGAGCATCTAACAATTACATCATTTCTTTTTCTTCCATGTCTAGGTCAAGCTTTGAACTGCAAGAATGAAAAACATCTCCAGATCTTCCCATCATAAATAGGATCTTGTGTATTCTCATAGATGACTATCCAACATGAACCTTCTTCTTCCATGTCAAAATCAAACCCTGGATTGCCAAAATGAAGTCACATTCTTGGCTTTGTTGTTTGCCAAACTTAAGTCCTCATCAGTACATGTCTCCTTCTGGTAGTAACCAGCAGATGATCTGGATTCTGAATCTCTCCACATTCACACAGCGTGTTGCATGCCAGTCGCCCTCACTTGAGCATGTTGGTTTTGCTTTAAGGGACTCCTACCCTTAGCCTATTCAGGTTCCTCCAAGTGACAGAGGGGAGGTTGAGTTCCTCAGCCATATCCTCCTTTACTGTTATTCCTTGTTCTCCTCCATCTTCTAATGTTTGTTCTTGCCACGAAGCTCTTCCTGGGTCTCAGTCTGGAGCTGAATTACAGCATTCATGTAACTATATACAACAAGATTCCAGCTAGACGCAAAGCTACCAATTCAAACCTGTTGAACTCGTGGAGGTCATTGCAATGTGTTATAGAGCAGAATAAAAGAGGTGTGAAAATTTGGGTCAGTGCTTTAAATACAATGAAATGTGTATCGGTTATTTAAAAATTTCAGCTAGGAAATGCAGCAGAAAGATGATACCTTTACTGGATCTCTTTTAAAAAACCAATCAAACAAAAATAAAACCAAACTTTTGTGATTTATTTTTTAGTGATCCAATAAAAGTACAGTATTGCCTTTCCCCTGCATTTGCATTGTGTAAGGATCACACAACTGTCTTTATTTGTTTTATCAGCTAAGAAAGTAACTCATTAAATTGCTTTTAAAAGCATCAGAATTTATAATATATGAAAGTGGCACATTGCTGTTGCTTATTGCAGTTTTTTAGAATGCAATTTGTTCTTCCGCTCCATGAGCTCTTGTTACTTTTCCATTACGTACTTTAAAAAAATATCAGAATTGTTAAGAGATCTTGTTAGCAAGAAAAGTTCTTGTGATGATTTCTCAGAAAATGTTTTCATATACCTTTCATATACCTTTCAGAAGTGGCTGTTAGAACTAAGAAAGAACATGAATCATTACGCTAGTAAAGTAACTTTGTTTCTTCTTTTTCTGCTGTATCCAAATCCAAATATTAGCGATCCTCATGGCTATCAGCCATGAAGACTGTCCTGAGAATACAATACAGTAGTCTTTCATCTGCCTTCCTCATTGTAGCATGACACCCATACGACTGATCCAGTTCCACAAGTCACTTTCTGGTCCTGAGCCCATTTTTGCACACAAAGTCCTCATCAGCCCCAGGCCAGTATTGATGAAGCTGCTGTCCTCCATCAAGATGGATTCAAGTGGGATTAAATCCATTTGGGGACCATCACCCTTCCCTGTGGACTTACCTTATATTGTTCTTGAAAAGTAGATTCATGACACCCATATGATCCCAAAAAGCAGCGTGTTGCAAGTAAATGACTTGTAATTTACTGCTTCCAACTCTGTTCAACAAAAAGAACAGATTAATTGTGGATATTACACAGCTTGCTTTTTTTGTGGACTTTTTTGATTCCTCTTGACCAGTGGTGGGCTCCAAAAATGTTTACTACCACACTGTGGGCATGGTATGGTGGGTGTGGCCAGGGGGAAAGCCCTGCATTGCATACAAATTAGGACTACTTTATTTCACAACTTGGATGGACAGAGACAGCCAGCATTTCTGCTACCGGTTCTGGTGAACTGGTGTGAACCTGCTGTTGCCTACCACTGCTCTTGACTTTTCCTTCAGAAAGTGCTCTTGAATGCTGTCACTATCAGACGTTTTCTACAAATTCTGCAAACCCCCATTGGAAACAGAATTAAGGAGTTGAGCTGATGCAGCGCCTAGACAAAGTTAAAGAGCTACAGCTCAGTTCACTGTTATCGAGGAAAACAGCAAATGGTTTTTGCAATGCTGGTGTCACATAAAAGAAGGGAAGGGAAGAAGGAAGAGGAAAGGAGGAGGGGAGATTTCTCAGCACGCCGCCCAGTTCCTGCAGCTGTGAGGAAGAGGAACAGATAGACAGAGAGAGAAAATATCACAGTTGATTTCAACAGCAGAGCAGGAACTTCTGAACCAAGGTAAAGGCGGGCAAGTTGAATTGTTGACAAGTAACTTAAGTGGTAAGAATCTCCTCAGTCCTCCTCTTGTTGTGATGAGGAAGGTGGACGCTGTCCTACACACAAGATGGAGGTTTTTAATTGAACAAGCTGCTCTCATGTAGAAAAACTATACATCCTCTTTTCTAGTTTCAGGGCACAATTGCTTCATTTGAAGAAAAATTCACGGGGGTGCAATGAACATCTCTCTCTTACACACACACACACACACACACACACACACACACACAGAGAGAGAGAGTTAGGTTCAAATAGAGTGTGCTAGGGATGGCATGGTTTTCTGCCAGATCTTCCTGTGGCTAGTCTTCTCATTCAATTAGGCAATGCAACTACAGTATTATAAAGTGGAGGAGGACAGCAAACTTTTAAAAATGTGGGTCATATGTTGTTGGAGTGCATGTATGCGTGCGCACGTGCATGTGCGTGAGTGAGAAAGAGAGAGAGAGAACAGACTTAATTCTCCTCTCAACACCAAACCTAGCCTTCAGTTTATGTAGCCTGTTACACTCTCACTCTATTGTCTGGAATCCTGTTGCTCAATTCCATCTGTGTAATTGGCATGACACCAGCATCGGTGGTGGCAAACTGCTGCTGACTAAACATAATTTTCTGGTGCACAATGATTCATACACAGTGCAACAAAATGATGTGGACTGCAACCCACCCAACCCCCAAAAAGTATTTAATCAGTGGTGATTTTCCACTGATGATGATAACGTTGCTGGTGTACATTCAGAGGTTTCCACAGGATTCCAGCCTTTGTATGTCACCTGAAAATTTACTCGAGGCATGCACACATCACAAAGGTTTGTAACATTTAGATATGAACATAGCAGTCTATGTAGAAAGTGTGTCAGTTTCTCTGTTGCAAATGTCATATGCAGCCATGTGCTTTGGTTGTATACAGAAAAGTTCCACACACAAAAAAACTTTAGGCTGTTTGAAAGTGCCACAGTTAATTTTCAATTCCCTATACTTCATAGAAATCATATCATGTTAATCAAATCTCTTTATTTAAAAACCAGATGCATGGGAAAAACCTAATAGATCAATTTCATAAGGATGCTATATATTACTGATAGATGAGTTCATATTCCTGCATCTAGACACGCAAAACAAGTTGACATCACTGTTAATTAAGCCATGCATATAGTGACAGGACTGCAGTGTCTCAAGTGGCTAAGACGCTGACTGGGAGGTGGAAGGTCAGCAGTTCAATTCCCGAGTACTGCAGGATGGAATGAGCTCCTGTCTTTGTCCCAGCTCCTGCCAACCTAGCAGTTCAAAAGCAAGAAATTGCAAGTAGATAAATAGGGACCATTTTGGTGGGAAGGTAACAGCGTTTTGTGCGCTCCGGTGTCTAGTCATGCCTGCCACATGAGCACAGAAACGTCTGCAGAAGCAGGCAGTGCTGGCTCTTCGGCTTTGAAACAGATGAGCACTGACCCCTAGAGTCGGATACGACTGGCTTTCGAGCAAGGGAAACCTTTACCTTTACTATAGTGACAGGATGCCTCAAACCTACACCAGTTGAGAAAATATACTATCTTGTTGGTATCGTATCACTCCACCTAAGATAAAGAGAGAAGTAGCAGCAGACACTGAGATATCTAAGCAACAGAATGATCCTCAACATCCTCTGAACATATATGAGCCTCAAGTCCACTGGCTCAGATCAAAGAAGAGCTTCATGGGAAGAACAGACATTCTTGAGGGAACACAAGAGCAAAACCAAATTAGAAGATGGAGGAAGGAGCTCACTGGACAAGGAACAACATTAAAGAAGCATATAGTTGAGGAACTCTACCTCCCCTACATCACTCGGAGGAACCTGAATAGGCTGGGGGTTGGAGTTCCAAAATGCAAGAGCACCATGCTCAATAGGAGGCTGGTGAGAAACAGCAACATGCTGTGTGAATGTGGAGAGATACAAATCCAGCTCATATACTGGTCTGCCAATTACTGCTAGGAACATGCACTGAATTTGGCCAACAACAAAGTCAAGAAAGTGGCTTCATTTTGGCAGTCCAGGGTTTGATTTTGACACGGAAGAAGAAGAAGAAGAAGAAGAAGAAGAAGAAGAAGAAGAAGAAGAAGAAGAAGAAGAAGAAGAAGAAGAAGAAGAAGAAGAAGAAGAAGAAGAAGAAGAAGAAGAAGAAGAAGAAGAAGAAGAAGGTCATGTCACATAGTCATCTGTGAGAATACACAAGATCCTATTTGGGATGGGAAGATCTGGAGATTTTTTTCAAACTCAAACACAAAAAGAAATTAAAATGGAAGAATTCAGACCTGGGGATTTGCAGAGGTGTGCTTGGGCACCATGGGAGGGCACTGGACAAGGGGTGGGGACCAAGGGATGGGGAAGAAGGCTGCCACTGGCAACCGCTTGTTCACCACCCCTCGCTTGCTGCACCCGGCGTGCTGAAAGAGGGAGCTTGGAGCAATGGCTTAAAGTGCAGTACGCCGAGGGGATAAAATAATAAAAGAAATTATTTGTGCCTCAGCTTGTCAGAGGCAAGGAAGGGCGCACCAGGATGAACCCCCCTGTCTCGGTAGCCCAGCCCATGCTTGGGGATTTGAATAAATTCTTAAAAGTTTGAGACTATATCCTCATATATACAAATATCTTAGTACTGAAGTATAGTTACTATCTCTCTTTCTCTTTTATTAACTATAAGGCAGATAGGTACAACATGGTTTTCTCCATGCTCCAAATAGCTTATTGAATTGTCCAGCATAATTTTTTTAAAAAAGAATTGTACTAAAATTTGCAAATATAAAGGAAGTGAGATTTAAAAATAATAATAATAATAATAATAATAATAATAATAATAATAATAATAATAATAATAATAATAATAATAATAATAATAATAATAATAATAATAATAATAATAATAATAGTAATGTAGAAGGCAGCAAATGCACATATTTTCCTATACAGTAATACCTCATATAACATTAGTATCGAATAACACGAAAATCGCATAACATCAAGGAATCTGGGGGGAAGAATTGCATCAGATAACATTAAGATCCTATGGGATGCTTCAGATAACAACCGCGAAAGCCTGTGTGGTTACAATGTATCTCTATGGATCCCATAGAGGATCAGATAACACTAAAAATCATATAACACGAAGACTTGTGGAACCAGGTTTTAGTGTTATATGAGGTTTTACTGTATATACTATATACTTGTAAAGGAAGTAAAACAGCAACCAATAACACTTTTAAAGTACTCTGCTTAATTCTGAATATGTCGAAGACTAAGTCTTTGACTCTTACTGTCAGTATTATAAACACTTCCTTATCTTTTTGCTCTAACGAAAACTGAAATATCAAAAAGCTATTTCAATTTTTCTGACTTATGCTGACTTCATAGTTCACTGTGTGTATATCCAATTTTAGGCTTATTTATTTTGAGTTCTGACCACTGTTACCACAGAGCAAGACACACACATTGAAAAGCAAATATAGCACCCGCTGTTTTTGCAAACACATTTCCACATCACTCATCAGCAAAACCAAAAGAACTAATGCCATAAAGGGGGGAATTTTATTTAAATAATAAACAAGGCAAAGAGCCACGCTACAATCCCATTTCAGTCACATACAGTACCTTTGCTTCTGATGGAAAGCAAACAACGGGATCTTTCTGCATTCATAGCTCAGAAGGTCTGTGTCAGGATCATCGCACGAAACGAGAGTTTGCAACCAGTCTTAATGTTACAACAGGTGAAATTTACCTTTACATGGAAATACTCCGAGAGAATCATATGATCATTTAAAAGAAAAGTCTTTAAAAGCAATATGATTATTTTATTTGATCTATGGAGTGTCTTAGATGTGACTATGATCAGATAGTCCTTTGCTACTATGATTCTGGTCAGGGTTTTACATTTTGAATTCCTGATTTTTGCCTTTTCAGTTGTGCCATGAATACCTACATCTTCAGCTATTATTTAATACAGTTCTGTGGACATTCCTGGATTTTTACCAACATCATCATCAGGTTCCTGTCTTTTGGGGAAGGTACAGCTATGCCCCGTGTCTGGAAATGGTCAGGGGAAATGTAATTCTTTTTTTCCTTGTGTTTGCTAGATGATCGTTGTTGTGCTTCAGTGACAGAACTTAAGGGAGTAAATTACACATCAGTTGCTGCAGCTTTGACAGCTGCTTCGCTCTCTTTTATCCTGTTCCCAGCATCCACATAGGTTGTCAGACACATGTTAAAAGAGGACACTGCAAAATAGTACAACCCCTTGAAGAAAGCTCATAAAGCAGCATGTACGGGCAGGTTGTTCCACTCCAACACCCAAACATGTGGATGATGGAAGAAAAAGTGAACCAACCTGCCCCAAAACATCCTGAAGCATGGTACAAGTGCCTATGTAGATAGACTTTATGATTGTTTTTGCACTCATAAATTCATAAAATATCTGATATTTTGAGAAATTATAGGTCCTAAAAAGGGGGGGAGTAAACCTGCCAAATATCAGACAAAGACTTTAGGGATATGTACTAGGCAGCTCTGAAGTTTCTTTTGAAGAAAAATTATAGTCTGAAGTAAAGTGAATCTTGCCTAATTTGATTTGTGCTCTCGTTTCAAATCAATTTGTTGGTTTTTCTCTTGATCCAAATCTGTCAGTTCTCCTTTGGTCTAGTCCTTCTATAAATCTTGTTGAATTGGGCCAATTTGATTCAGAATGTGCAATTTGTCTGAATTTGGTGTCTACTCCTGGTTTAAAGTGCTGAAACTACACGCACACATTTCCTGGCTACCAGGAAGCTCAGTGGAATATTGAATGGTGTATGTCCTTTGGAGAAAAATTGCCTTGTGTGAACCCATGTACTTACCAAAATAGATTGAGAGGGCATTATGTAAGGTATAGCAACAAGTACATTGAAAATGGAAATTCCATTGCAAAATCATTTCATGTACTCTCCAAGTGCTGTATTTGATTCCAAATATTGGCTATCCTGATGGCGATCAAATTGCCCTTCAAATATAATGCGGTTGTCTTTCATTTGCCTTCTGCATCGCAGTGTGACACTTGTACCACTGATCCAGTTCCATGAATCACTTTCTGGTCCTGAGCCCTTTTGGCACACAAAGTCCTCCTCGGCCCTAGGACAGTATCGATGAAGCTGCTGCCCTCCATCATGATGGATTCAAGCGGGATTTAATCCACTTGGGGACCATCCATCACCCTTCCCTGTGGACTTCAGCACCCAAAGCAGTTAGTCCTCAGGGTTGTCAGGTTTGCTAACCACTGCCTGACAATCAGCATTGAATTGCTGGCAGTATGGTCTACTCTATTACCATAACAGAATAACCTGGCCAGACTCCATTTCATGTAAGCAACCAAAGACAAAATGTTTTTGTTTTCATTTTCATCCTTCAAAACCAAGTTTTACTCTTGATGTCTGGAAAATGAACACATTTCAGGGAATATTTAAGTGTCTTGGAACAAAGAGCATCTTGCTGTTACCACTAAAGGAGCATTCATCATCCCATCAGCAACTAGTACTAATGTCTAAAGTAAGACATAGTTCTCCCAAGCATGAAAAGTCAGCATTGCTCCAAGACTACAATAATTATGATACAATAAGTATGAAACTGATATACTCAAGTGGAAGCTGCAATACAATATTACAGTGTTGACAGCTTGCTCAGGATCGCAGTATACAATGTGATAAGTGGATAACTTGTTATCTACTAAATATTATTTTAGATATATTCAGGCTGTTATAAAGGCTAAAAGCTAAGCTAGCTGGGACTGATGAGAATTACAGTTCAAGAGCAACTGGAGGACTGTACTTTATCCACTCCACAAGGACTATGGGGCAGTATATAAGTGTAATTGCTATTGCTCCTTATTGCCAATTTTCTGGTCTTTCAGTGGTGGTTGCAAAAGGACTGTGATGACCTGGAGAAAAGGACTGGATTCTAAGCTAACGTTTTTGTTTCTTTTCTGCGGCTGAAGATTCTGTAGCAGATACTTTCTATTCCATTGGGCTTGTGATGCGTATTTGCCAGTCAGCAGCTATCCTGGAGCTCTTTCACATCCACCTTGGTATTGAGGAAGACCATCTTCTTCTAAGACTTTTACAGGTATGGGGGACACAGGAGAGGTATGAAAGAGTACTTGGGCTTGATGTTTAGATTTCAAGCACTGGGTTTTGTTGCTGCTATTATTTGTTTGGTTGATTAAATCCCCCCCAATAAATTCATACTGAGTAAGTATACTTGCTGGGCATGACCTGCAGCATATGATGATCTGAGATGATATCCATCAAAGTTTTCTCTGTAGTTTTGAACAGGGATGGGGCTTTGGCATATGCAAGTCATCACTTGATGGTACATTCATCCTTTCCTGGCCTTAAGAAGTATGAACCATTTTTTTTCTTGGTCATCCTTCTTTGGTTGGAATAAATTAAAGCAAAAAGGAAGAGTGACTATCCAGAGATTTAGCCATGCAAAAAATTTCAAGAAATCATTTGAGCAGGCTTTAGACATGAAGCACAAATGCCAACCAACGGTGTAGGCCAGTGGTTTCCAACCTAAGGCCTGTGGGCTGGATCTATCCCATGGTGTCATTTCATGTGGCTCCCACCCCTCCAAGGGCATTCAAGAAACAAAATGGCTATCCCTTTGAAGCTGTTGGGACAAAATGGCCACCATCACCCCCATCATGCAGGAAGGGCAAAATGACTTTCCAGCCCTTGAAGCTGACTGAGTGTGACCCGGCCCCCAGCTTGAAAAGGTTGGGAACCCCTGGTGTAGGCACATGAAACCCACTGTGTATAACCAGTGTAAGATTTGAAGAGGAGAGGCGAGTATCTCCTGCCAAATGTATGAGTGCTTGGTGCCCAAATTGCTGAGCTTTGTGTTTAAAACGTGCCAATTTCTCATCTTTGGTAGGGATATGTGTTAGGAATAGCTGGTAGCATGAGAAGCATTTTAGGAAAGATGAACTAAAAACCTGAGATCAGTGACTTTTGTTTTTGTTTAACGCTTTGGCTTTTGTAGCAATCTCTGCCTCTCCTCCTTCCCAGCTTTTCCTTCTATGGAGAACTGGCAGAGAGTAAACAAACAAGAGGGGGGGATGATTTGTTCATGTTTCCTGTTTGATCCTTTGCTGTGCTTCTGTACCTTAACCTGTGGCACAGCACAAGCTGGCAATTCATAGGTACTGAAAGGAATAAACAAACAAACAGTTCTCACAGTAAAGATAATCAGACGGGGATATTCTCTGACCTAAAGTCATGTTTTCAGACCATGACAGAAGAGGTGGATGAAATGCTTCACGTTTAGATTATGCTGTGCTTTAAGAATCTGCTTTGGGAGTGTTCCTCTTTTGTTAGAGCCTGCAATGGCAGTGATATGATCAACATTCCAGAAGCCTGAACAATCATTGACCATTTAGAAGAATCAGGCCTTTCCAACACAAGGAAAATCATAGAAGAGTTTCTGACTTACAGTCTCCCCCACTTCAACCATGACATAAAATATGTGTTGAAAATATAGAGAATTGCCTGGATGCCATTCGGAACACCTAAATGAGGTACTCAGAAGCAAGTTACCAGGGTAGGATGGCTTCATTCCCAAGTAAATACGGTATAAAATTAATGAGATAAGTGAGAAAAAGCAATGTTATACCTATCAACGTGGATGTTAAACAGCATTGATTTCAGTGAGATGCAATCGCTAGCATTTATGACTGTAGCCTTAGACTGTATGACGATAAATATGTAAAGAAATCACATTAAATGTATTTTGTTTGTTGGCTATTTGTTGTGAATTTCTTGCTTTCTAGATAGGCTTTATGGAATGAAAAGCTGGCCATTTGCCATTTATTACACTGCACTGTCCTCTCTCTCTGTGTGTGTGTTTAAGGCCAGGTGGAAATCTTCAAAAGACACTGTGGAGCCCTTGCTTCAGCTTCACAGTGTGTGGGATTTTTATCCACTAAAACCACCTCCCATTATGCCCCGCCGCCCTGTGGGACCACCGTCAGGCATTATTTCACTGGGGGCAGACTGGCTGTTTAAAACCCTCCTAGAATTTGGCTATTCACCCCTCTTCTCTGTTCCTCTGGCTGCACTCTTCGCAGTCTCTCCACACCTCTAAGTTCCAAGATGATCCCAGCCACATAATATTGTTGCACAGGATGCAATCCCTTCTGCCACCACCTCTCATTCAAAAATGGACAGCCCTGGTGGGCTCTCTGCTTTGGGATCAGGGAGGCTGGAGGATCCTTCCATCCCCACCCAGGGGTTGGGGTGGTGGTGGTGGAAGGCGCCTCCAACCTCCCTGATCCCAAAGTGGAGACCCTGCCTGGGCTGTCCGTTTTTAGATCGGGGTGGTTGAGGATAAAAGGCATCTCTAGCCACCCTGATCCTAAAGCAGAGAGCCCATCCAGGCAGGCAGTTTTGGGATCAGGGTGGGTGGGGGTGGAAGGCACCTCCAGCCACCCTGATCCTAAAGCAGAGAGCCCACCTGGGCTGTCCGTTTTGGGATCAAGGGGTGGGGGTGGAGGAGCAGGCTCTCCACTTTAAGATCAGGGTGGCTAGCGTTGCCTTCCACCCCCACCCACCCTGATCCCAAAAAGGACTGCCTGGGCAGGCTCTCCACCTCAGGGTCAGGGTAAGGGAAAGGTTTCCCTTGCTCGAAAGCCAGTCGTATCTGACTCTAGGGGTCAGTGCTCATCTGTTTCAAAGCCGAAGAGCCAGCGTTGTCTGCTTCTGCAGACGTTCCCGTGGTCATGTGGCAGGCATGACTAGACAACGGAGCGCATGGAACACTGTTACCTTCCCACCGAAGTGGTCCCTATTTTTCTACTCGCAATATCTTGCTTTCGAACTGCTAGGTTGGCAGGAGCTGGGACAAAGACGGGAGCTCATTCTGTCCTGCAGTACTCGGGAATCGAACTGCTGACCTTCCGCCTCCCAGTCAGCGTCTTAGCCACTTGAGCCACTGCAGTCAGGGTGGCTGATTAAATATAAATATAAAAATCATTTCAACCTAGAAAGCACCTTTGTGTGCTTCTGACACAATTATATATGTGTATAGTACTCGGGTCTTGAACTGCTGACTTGTCAACCTTCCAGCTAACAAGGTGCTACTTAACCACTGAGCCATTGAAGTCCCAATCACTTTTATATTATTATGATGGGTTTTAAACAGTCTCCTGGGTTTTTTCCCTACACAAAGCGTTGGGTATGTGTTTGTACAAAATATTTGTTTCTCTCTCATCTCGGTGAAAAATGTAATGTCTGTAGAGTTTGAATTTCAGCTACAATTTCAAGAGTGCAGAGGAGGACACACAGTATTTCTGTAAAGTCCTGAGGAAACTGTTTTGAAAACAGAGTATGTTTAGTCTTAAACAGATGCAACTTCCGCTGTTTCATTCAGCACTTTTAAACCTCAAGATGGTATCACAGAAACCTGAATTGCTTCTTAGAGAGTATATGTGGCGGGTTAGGAGTTTCGAGGAAATTCCACATCAATCTTCCAGCACTAGAACATGAATGAAAATGTTTTGTGTTCATTTTGTAAAACGACAGTGCTAGTTTCATCTTCTGATTTCTGGTTGCAGAAGGTAGAGCATGGACCTTAGGTTTTAAATTGAGTTTTGATTGAAGAAATACTTTCCTAGTGAAATGAAAGACAAATGCAAATTCAAGTACAGTCAAACCTCGCATAAAGAGTGCCTCGCTTAAAGAGTTACTCGCTTAAAGAGTTACTCGCTTAAAGAGCAAAATTTTCTCTGAATGTTCACTTCGCTTAACAAATAAAACCAACCCAAAACTCGCTTAACAAATAAATCGGGGTTCGCAATTCCCCCCCACAATTGGTCACTTACAATGGTGTTTCGCTTAAAGAGCAAACTCGCTTAAAGAGCAATCCTGTGGAACGCATTATGCTCTTTAAGTGAGGTACAACTGTACTGAGGAAACTTAACTGAGCCTCTTCATTCATTCCTTTTGTTAATCAAATCCCGTATTTTGTGTTCCTTGTGAGTTTGGCATGCCAGACTCATTTTGAGACAGGAAATCTATGCTTCATTTTCGTTGGTAATAATAATTTTGTGTCAGAAATTATTCTAGGTTGAAAGGATTTTTGGTGGAGAAACTCCACTCAGGAGATGCCCAAATGAGGCTTTCATGTCCCCAAGAGCTAGGACAGAGATGGGTACTCAATCTGTCACACAATACCCAGGTCTCGAACTTCTGACTTGCCAGCCTTCCAGCTAACAAGGCAAGCTTCTTAACCAGTGGTGGGATTCAGCAGGTTTGCCCGTCATTTCTTAATGGATTCTTCGCATTCTTCCGCTTGAGTGGTACATGGAAATGGCCAGATCCTGGTGCTATGGTCTCATCTTTAAGAGTCCATGCAGCAAAGCAGCAACCAGTGATGAGGGGTTTTTGTTGTTGTGGGGCGAAACTTATTTATGGAAAAACTACTATTCCCAGAGTGAGAGCTCTTTCTGAGAACCCCACAAAATACCTTGCCCCACCCTCCAGTGAATAAGAAAAACAATTATGCACTTAATTGTCTTAGCAAGGACAACATTAGACAGAAGTTACATTTCTAACTTGACTAGAGCTACTGTTCTTTGAACTGATACAGGACATGCAGATAATATACTGTATATGTTTCTTTGGCTCAGGAATTAATTTGCATCACTTCCAAGAAAGTGCAGGTAAATTTTTCCAAGGGACTGTGATGACTTATTGGTTAAGATGCTGAGCTTGATGACTGGAAAGTCGGCAGGTCAGCAGTTCAAGACCCGAGTGCTGCACAATGGAGTGAGCTCCCATGTCTGTCCTAGCTCCTGCCAACCTAGCAGTTCAAAAGCAAAAGATTGCAAATAGATAAATAGGCACTGCATCTTTGCTTCCACTGAAAAGCTGTTTTCTTCTATATAAACCTCATCTCACCATAACTTAGAAAAGTTTCTCCCACTGCCATTTCTCTGACTTGCATACCAGATTTAAGGTCTGAAGAATAACTTTCCTTTGTTCCCAGATCACAGAAAGAATTGTCATCTTATTTGTTGTGATTGCCAGTCAGGAAGAAGTTCAGGGGAAATATGTTGTATGTGTCTTATTCCTTCTTTGGAGCTTTATGGACGTGGTCAGGTAAGAATTATGACTCCCTGAATATTCAAGCTAGTTTTTTTTAATTTGACTCCCAATCTGCATTTTCAGCATTCCATTCCGTTACTATCTAGTGAGTTGTTGTTTTTTAATTACAAAAACCAAACTCTGAAACAGGTGAAAAGAATGCACATGCTCTTAGGTATTTCAGTCCAGATCCAGTCAACTTTGCTAGCCAACATCATGACGTTGTGGGCAGGGACAAAGAAAAAATTAAAAAAATAATAATAAAAAATAAAATAAAATAAAAATAAGTGCACGCACACACACACCTCAACCCATCCACCCACCCACAACACAAACCCGTAAATAAATTAAATAAATAAAATAAAAATATATTAAAATACACCCACCCACAACACAAATCAACCAGAGCTTTTAAACCAGAGCTTAAAGCTTATTCTGGCTAATCTTTCTCACACTAGGTCAGATGGAAGGGACTACAGAATGAACTCACCACAAGATGGCTTCATTTTGGCACTTTTCAACTTTTCAAAAGTTAAAGAAGTTAGGTACTAAGTCTTTGCCTAACCAGTTCTCTAGGATATCTAGGGGAGCAGGCTATAGGGAGCTTCAGGCTAGCAGCTTCTGTTCCTCCCCCCTGCTTGGGAGGACAGCAAGGAGGCCGTGCATACGCGCCAAGCACTGTAGGCGTGCATGCACACCAAGTGCTTGGCGCGCATGCGCAGTGGGGGAACCAGTGAAAAGTTAAGCCCCGAAGGTGGTTCCCCCCAAAAGCTGCAATTGGTTCTCCAGGACTCTGGGGAAAGTTACTACCGGGTCTGGAGAACTGGTGAGAACCTGTTACATCCCATCCCTGTTGAGACTGCATGCTATACACTCACTTTATACTCTACAGTATTAGAGAGGGCAAGACTCAGAAACTATGTTGGTTATATTAGTTGCTCTTGCTAATATCAATCTATCCTGAAAGAGAACCAGTTGTGTATAATGCAGGCCTGTTGAGCAAAAGAAATGTTAAAAGAACGGGTTTCTTAACATTCCTGCAGTTTGCCCAAGCCAACACAAAACAAACAAGAATTCCATGGCTTCAGCCAGACATGTGTATGCATGTGCTATGAGCTGAAAATCACATTTTACTTATAATAACTGCAATAAAGCTTTGGAGGCAAGTGAGATATTTAAGGAGTAGTTTTATCAGTGCTATTCTTCCCAGGGAATTTCTATGGCCCAATGGCGATTTGAACACAGGTCTACTGAGTCCAAGTCCATCACTGTATCTATTATACAGTGATATATATTGTCAATCTGTGGCCCATGGGGCGGATGCAGCCTGAAGCACAAGTTCATGTGGCCCCCTCACTGCCTCCACCACACCAGGAAGTGCCATGTAGTGGAGGAAGGGCAAAATGGCCATCCGGCCCCTGAAGCTGCCTGAGGGATTGTGACCTGGCTCCTGGCTTGAAAAGTTTGAGAACTCCTGTACTACACTGTAGTGTGGTATACCAGATCTAAACACATTGAATTCTGGACTCTTGAGGGAACAGAAAACATCCCATCCTAAAAGCATGCTGGTTACCAGGGAGATTTGGATAATATAATCTATTTGCTCTCTAAGCCTATTGGCATTATCTGGGATGTGGAACATGATGAGTTAGAAAAGTCTAGAAATTATTTTAAGATAAGTGTTTTAGCACTTGGATCAAACGGTGAAAGCTTTCCCCTGTTTTATAATGGCTGAAAATGATTGTGTACTAGAAATGTGTATGGTCTCCCAATGGGCCTTGGAGGCTTGCTTTAGGCCTTCAGAATATGCCCCAATGTGACCCAGAGAGATTTGTCCCCCATCTGAAATGATTTGTATCCTGGATCATGAATGATTTATAAATCTGTAAAGTCTGTGCATCGACTTGATTGGACGCTCTTGACTGGATGCTCTCAAATACATGCAATTTGGAGACATAACTGACCTTAAGGAGAAAACTTGCTCATTTCAGATAACTAGAAGTGTGCATATTAGGCTTGTTCAGTGTTTATTTTTTTAAAAAAGTTAATGCAAAATCATGCCTCATCTGATATAGTCTGTACCCCAGATCTGAACTGTACATTCACTGTGCTTTACAATAGAAGTGAATCTGGCCATTCAAGGGCAATCAGAACCTTATGTAAATTGCTCTGATTCAGGCCATTTCTGAGTGCAAGTTGACTTTTGTCCAAATCTGATGGCCTAACATTGGCCTCACCCTCTTTCTCTTCTCCTTTTTGTTCTAGGTACACTTATTGCATGCTAGCTGCGGCAGGAATATATTTCCAAGAATTGACATGGATCCATTATTCCCTGTGGATTCCTTTGTATCCTCTTTCAGTTTTGGCTCAAGGTAAAGGGAGCAGAAGAGCAGAGTCATCTTGCCATCTGATGCTACAATCCTCTCTACACACTGACTTGAGAGCATGTCGCTTTCACCCAAACCCTCAATGTTCTTGGACACTTTTGTTGTTGAAAACAGCTTTGTTAAAAACAGTATAGAGCCATTAGTGAATCAGAGAACCACAAATCTGTCACCTAAATCTGACTAGAGGAAAAACATGTGGCATGTGTAGTGGTCCCTCCCTGCAAACAGTTGCACAGCTAGTCATCTAATTGTTCAGTAAGTCAAAGATTAGGGCACATGATAGTGCCTTGGGAGTCAATGGGTGGGCAACCAATGCTTACCCAACCATCTTTATATGATTTCATAAGCCAACAAGATTCTGTCCACTGATCTCAGTGCCATTCCTTCTGAATAGGCCTGTATAGGACAGCATCGTGGTGCTTTCTCGGTAGGTTTGTTGTTCTCTGGTTCACAAATGGTGCTCTACTGTTTTCAAAGAAGATTTTTCAACAACAAAAACATGTTCAGCATACCAGTGAAAATGTCTAAACCTAGGTTTGAGAAAATGGCACAGATTCTGAACAGAGTTAAAACCAAAGTCATGAGAAAATTCATATATGGTCAAACTCACTCTAAATAGTAGCTATTGTTCTAAAAATTAAAAATATTGAACATTGAAGCTTTAGTTCTCGTGGGGTTGGCCAAAAGTGATAATAATTTCAACTCACATTAAAATGAGTTGCCTCAATATTTTCATTTAGGAAAATTGTGGCAGAAATAAAAACCTCTTGTAATCCCTTACTACAAAGATGATTTTTTTTACAAAGCAGACCCAAAGGCTCAGAAGGTGGTGCATCCAACCCATAGCTTGGAAATGTTATCTATTTAGATACTAACTGTAAGACTATCCAAAAAAGCATGATTACAAGTCCACGTTGGTTGGGGGATTCTGAGAATTGTGTTTTGTGAGTAAAAAGAATGGAGATTCATGGACTATAAATGCAATCATACATATGTGCTATTAAGTAAAGGACTGCTTTTGAGCTTTGTAGCTTCACAGCAAAAGAACAGGTAATATTTCAGACCTAGAATGATAAACAAGCTCCACAAGAATGGCCCTTTTATCTAACTAGACCAGCCAAATGATCAGTCAGACAATAGTAAAATGAAATAATGTTTAATTACAAAGATGGTGCTCGAAATCTTGACATGACAGCATAGTATTATTTGTACTAAAAATACCTTTAGTCTGAATAACTGGTAAGAAAGAAATTGTGTTTTATTCTCAACTACATTGCTAAGGAAGGATCGCCACAGAGCATATGCCTCACAAAATGGAGGACCAGTTGCAAGTCAGAGGAATGCAAAAATTTACCTCAAAGTGAAAGAGTTTAAGTAACTGAAGAAGAAAATAGGGGGACAGGAAGCCTGTTGATCGGATGATTTACAGCAAGCAAACTATATTTTTTTAAAAGAACAAGCAGTTAGTTTTCCCATAGAGGTTTTTTCTTTCTTCTAAGAGTCATTTGACCAAATGTGCTAGTAATTTAATCTCTGCATAACATGCTGGGTTGTTAAATATTTCAACATTATTCTCAAGGTAAAAGTATTAGAAAAATGAGCAAACCTAATTGAATGGAGAGTATTTCATAAAACCATTTCTCCCTGGATTTGTTTTAAAAATGTATTTTTTATAATTAAAACACTACATCTTGAAAGCTCTAAATTCTTCCTATATCCTTGTTTTACATCCTGTTTTCCTGAATACTGTATACCAGAAGAGGAAGAAGAGGAGCAGATTGAATCCTATTGTCAATTTACCATCTGGGTAAAGAGACACAGGAGTTCCTGAGTGGAGATTATTGTCCTATACAGTATATATTTGAGCCATTCATTGTTTTCACAACTATACTACACTTTACCCAAAGTGGGATTCCATCTGCAGTATTGAACTTTTTTAAAAAAAATCCTGTTGAAAAAATATTTCTATCATCTTTGATGCAATTTTGTATCATCTTAAATTTCTATTATCTTCTGCTATTAGAGATTTCTTCATTAACAAGCAGTATTTTGGCTAAATTAAATTTACAGGTGCTTAGGTTGCATTGGATACTGTGTTATATCTGTTCATCATAGAAGACCTACTTTTTCTGGTTTATTAGTTTTTGCCAATTATAAACTACTAATTCAAAATTTGTTTTGTTTTATTTTTCTAGCATTTGCAGTCTATGAATCATTGCCGCACTTTGAAACCTACGGCACCTACTCCATCCAACTTCCCCTTCCTTTAGATGTTTCAGTCTACTTTCCTTATGTGCTAAAAATATACATACCAATATTGCTTGCAGGTAAGTTTTCATTTTCATAGGAATTACAATATAGTGAAGGCTCTGTTGTAATTAATAAACTTGTGAAATTCATCTCATTATAACAATAGGGCAGAGGCAGAGGTTAGAAAATTGTGTTTGTTGGTTTGGTTTGTTTGCTTTTTCAGTACAATTCTCAAATACACCAATTAAGCCATGATGGGTGGGAGATTCTGGGAGAAAACATATTAAAGCTCTGACTCATTGCTGGCACCAGGATATAGTCTACATACCCCTTCTTTGGTTTACTCTGTTGTTGTTGTTCAGTCGCACAGTCGAATCCAACCCCTTGCGACCCAATGTGCTACAGCCCGCCAGGCTCCTTTGTCATCCTCCATAGTTTGCTCAGATCTACGCCCACTGCATCAATGATGCCATCTAGCCATCTCATCCTCTGCTGCCCATTTCTCCTTTTGCCTTCGATCTTTCTCAGCATCCAGTGAGTCCTCTATTCTCATTTGGTGGTCAAAATATTTTAGCTTCAGTCTCTATCCTTCCAAGGAGCAGACAGGGTTGATTACCTTTAGGATTGACAGGCATCATTCTTTTGGGTTGGTATTTATAGAACAAATTGCTGCACAGGAATTTATAGTGCAACGATACAGGGGAAACCTGGTTAGCTTTGAAGTTTCTCATACTGGCTTCCCTAGCTGCTCTCTGCTGGTGAAGTTGCTATAGCTACCCTGCACTAATGTGGTTAAATATTGTGTTGCAGAAAAGTTCACAGAAGCAAAAGGAGAAAGCTGTGGAAAAAAGCCAACACTGTGATTGACAATTTCCACTGGGAGACCTTATTTTGTCTTCCTTTTAGAGTTTGTTTTTCCGAAGTAACACAGTGCTTATGCAGTACATCACCACCTTTGACAGGCATAGTTTTAAAAATAGAAAAATAGAGGAGACAATGGGCAGTCAGTTGAGGAAAACTTACATAAGAGCTAGCGATGGGATTTTTTTTGACGTGAATTTGATGAAGGTCTTACATTTTGGTTGGGTGGTCTGGCAGCTTTTGCGATGTAATGAAAATCATGTACTTTTGACAAGCTGCAACACCAAAACTAAGGCACCCATGAAAATAAGGGTTATGTCATTTGAAAGATTGTCTTGGCAACTTTAAGAATTGGTAGAACCCCAAAGCCAAAAATGCAAAGCAATGATGTCATTGCTTTCAGAAGTAGCATCGGAAAAGTGAGTTTTGCTAGGGGGCTCAGTTGTTGGGGGGCCAGCGAAAAAACCACCCAACCAATTCAGATGGTCCAAAGTGCGTTTGAAAGAGGAAAGATTAAACTTTGTGGGGACACTTTAAGATTTGGAATTGGACTTCAGAAAAATAATCTATGAAGCATTTTACAAAAAACCACTCAAATGAGGTCACACAAATGCAAAAAAAAAAGAAAAAGAAAGAAAACCAATTTAGAAACTGAATATGACGACTTCCTGAGGTGGATACAGTTCGCATACAACAAGTGGAGAAAAATGACACCAAAGCAGGAATCCACAAAAAAGATATTAAGAAAAAACTTGACTCGTTAAAATGACATTTCCGCGGTGAGCCAACAAAAAAACCGATCGACCGGTCAAAGTGATCCAAAGTGTGCTTGAAAGAGGACAGAATAACCTTTCTTTTGAGACTGATACAATTTGGATCGGACATCAGAAACGTTTTAATTTATATGAAGGAATAGAAACAAAAACCGGCAAGTGCTTGTGAATCCTCTTCCTCTCTCTTTCCCCCTCTTTTCTTTTCGCCCTGTGTGGGCTGTCCCCACCTCCTTCCATCACTCCCTGTCCCCAAGTTTGTAAGGTATGTTCCGAGTTCTGGTCTGGTGGGTGAGGAGCGCCCGAGTGTGTGTGGAAAGAAGTACAAGTGGGGTGAGTTGTATGGGGGGAGAGGAGAAAGAGAAGCAACCGCTGGAAGGAAGGGAAGAGAGGCAAGGCAGAATGTGCTTTTTGCTCTCCCACCTTACTCCACCCCTCCTTCCATCCCCAACACCCACTGCTACAACTGCACGCCAGGGAAAGAGAGGTCAGGGGACTGTATCTGCAGAGTCCATCACCAGAGGCAGCCAGCACAGGAAAAGCCCACGCCAGCCATGAAGGGGTCTCTCACTTGCCCAAAAGTATTGATATATAAATGACATTGTTGCCCATCTGGAAAAAATCTTCACCCACCCACATCTAGAATCCTGGCTATGGCTCTGGAGGGTGGGTTACATTCAAAGGGGAGGGAGCTGGCAAGAGAGCTTCCTTTCCTTTCCTGCCAGCCTGCTTCCTGGTAGGGAGACATGCAAGGCTGGGGTGCGGTGGGGTGGCTCAAAAGCAGGCCAATGTATTTAAAGGGGGGAAACCCACCCATTTTCACCCCTGATCTTTTCTTCCTTCTTCCACTTCCACCATTGCGGAAACACTTCAGTGGGAAGGTAAAGAGCATTCGGTGTTGAGGAATGCCTGCCACATGTCCACCTTAATGTCTGCAGATGCAGACAGCGCTGGCTTTTTGGCTAATAAACATAGATGAACACTGAACCATAGAGTCAGATACTACTAGTTTTCCAGCAGGGTCGACCTTTACCTTTATTTCAATGTTAGCTGCCTCACCCTCCCAAAAAATGTTGCAGGTAGAGTCTACGGACACTACTGTCAGGGATTTATTTCATGAATTCAATTTGCTACATAGGTGAAAAGAACATGATTGTTGGTCTTCGTTTGCAAAATTGACTCATTTCATCAACTTCAATGTCCTTCGGCCATTTACCACATCGAATTCACAACCTAAATCCCTGACATTAGTGTCTTTAGACTCTACCGGCCACTCTTTTTGGTTTTAACATTCTTGCTTTTAAAAACATCTTGTTTGTGTTTAGGTGCATGCTTCATTGTGCGGTACCGCTACATGGAACGAAAATATTGTCTAGCAAGCAGCAATGTCAAAGCAAAAAGGAGCTGAATCCTGGGCAACAAAGAAAATAGCTTGAGACCTCCTGGTGGTGAACATGTATTGCAAAACAAATCAATGTCCCCAGAAACATTAATTTGGACATCTCTAGCTTAAAAGAAGCATCCTGCCGCATCTTCTTAGCAACTTGGTCCCATCATACAAATTGAATGAACTGTGGAATTTGGAACTTGCTGCAGAATTGAGAATTTAAAAACAGAATTTTAGTTCCTGGTTGTGACAGATGCTGAAAAACAAGATGATAATCATCTTAGTCCCAGTGAGTATTTGGAGATACAGAAGCCCCCCCCCTCCCCGCCCCATGTCCTCCCTGTTAGACCTCCATGAAGGACAGCTTCTTTCTCTCTTGGAGAAGTTCATGTTATGTGTCCACTTTGTGAGTGTTTATAGTCTGTTATACACATGTGCCTGTGCACCGACCCTCTCCCGAGACCTTTTCATCACATTCTCTCTGAAGTGTTTGCTACTAATGGTACTGCCACAAAACCAACTACTGTACATAAGCTTTTCACTCACCTTTTCTCTAAATAAAAAACACTGAAAAAGAATTGCAGACTCCAAAAGGTTACAAATACAACCATAAAAGAAAAAAACCCAAATGGTTCTCCTGAGATGGTATGAGATACTGACTACTCATGAGTCAGGAAAGATATCTAGGGTTTTAACTTTGTGAAGGTGGGAGTCTCCAGGGGTGTTGAGGACACTCCTCTCTGGCTGACTCTAGTGTCCCTCCCACACCCCCGATATAACATTGGACAGCCCTAGCAGTCTAACCAAGGAAAAAATATTTGAAGGACACAATATTGGGCATAACCCCAGGCAATGGCAACCTTCTTGTGTCAGCTAATCTTTCTCACACTAGGTCAGGTGAAAGGAACTGCAGAATGAACTCACCAAAAGGTGCCTTCATTTTGGCAGTTTCATGTCTGGCCTAGACACGGAAGAAGAAGATGGTAAAATACATCCAACAATTGTAGTTTCAGGTCCCCTCCCCCCCCAAAGATCACAGACAGATTCTATCCACTGCATCATACAGTTTGGTTGTAGTCTAAATGTTCATACCATCCTTTATGTTTCAGAAAATGAAATTCCGTCAGACTCACACTAAACTTGTATTCAAAGCAGGCTTCATATGCACCATACTCCCTTTTTCCATGTTAGCACAAAGATAGACATATACACAGTCAGTTATTTTAAACATCTTGCTTAGTAAATACAACAATCTATCTGAAATGGAAACCCCACAAGCACTCTATAGCAGGTATGTTCTTCACGCCAGCTGTTTTAATCTTCTTCTTTGTTTGGTTTAAAAGAATATGTCAGTCCGGGGCTACCAGCCATAAGCATTTGTCCAGACTGCCTTCTTTTTGAACTCTGGGAGAGATCTTAGGGCCAACAGTGAAGCTGAGGAAGAATTAGAGAACATGCATAACATGAGTCAACACTACAAACAGAAGTAACTCTTCTATAATTACATGCTTCAATTAAACATTGATTTGAGAAGGCAGGAGCAGTATTATCACAAATATTTTATTCAGGTTCCATTCAGAGTAGGAAGGATCAATGTTATCTCAAAGAGATTTTTCAGAATGCAGCTCCAAGGAATCTCTAACATTGGCTATGCAGCTAGGGCTGATAGTATTTGTCACGCATAAATACTGGTGTTCTGTAAAGAGCAGCAGATTTGCTTCACTTTGTTTCCTTATATTTGCTCAGTGCATCATGCTCTGTATCAAAGAGCATAGGTAAAGGTCACCCTTGCTCGAAAGCCAGTCATATCTGACTTTAAGGTTTGGTGCTCATCTCTGTTTATAGCCAAAGAGCTATCTGTGTTTGCATTTCCATGGACATGTGGCAGGCATGAATAGACACCGGAATCCATGAAATGCTATTTACCTTCCCACTGAAGTGGTGGCTATTTATTTAACTTGCAATTTCTTGCTTTCGAATGCCAGATTGGCAGGAGTTGGGACAGAGACAGAAGCTCCCTCCATCCTGGAATACTCAAATCTTGAACTGCTGAGTTGCTGACCTTTCAGTCATCAAGTTCAGCATCTTAACCACTAAGCCACCGCTGTCCCATTAAAGAGCATACTATCAGATCAAAGCAGGAAATCTCTATCTTCAGCCTGGTGTTTAAAACGTGGGCGAAATTTGTAACACTAAGAATACATTAGAAATTCCACCCACTTTCCTAGAAAAAAATTATCAAGACCTCAATCAAACTTTGGCTCTTCTAAATGGAGCATCTGCTCTACCTCCCCTCTTCCTATCTGGTGCCAGAAGAGCATTATTGTGCTTTATATCCAAATGAAGAGCCTTTAATTTTGGAAGAAGAGAGTGCAGAAAAAGAGCACTTAAAATTGCAAATCTTAACAGGATTTTTAAAAATAAAATCTCTCTTTCCAGACCTAATTATGTTAAAACCACACATACAACAATGATCAGTACAGTAATACCTCGGATAACATTTACCTCGGATAACGCTAAAATCGCATAACGTTAAGTAATCTGGGGAAGAGAATTGGATCAAATAACGTTAAGGTCCTATGGGATGTATCGGACAACAACCGCTAAAGCCTGTGCGGTTACAATGTATCTCTATGGAGCTTTAACGTTATCCAATCCATCCCATAGGATTTAAACATGCATCGGATAACACTAAAAATCGGATAACACCAATACTTGTGGAACCAAGTTTTAGCGTTATCCGAGGTATTACTGTATCCTGTTGTGCAACTTTGCCTACATAATAGGAATTATATCATTGTGACTGGCAGACTGCCACTATTCAAAGAGGGTTGGGATTAATCCCCACCCCCAATTTTGGAGAGCATATAACTCATATGCTGTAAGAGAAAGTTGAGCTCATTCCAATATAAAGGAAGGAAATATTTATTTAGTAGAAAATGTTGGTGACTGACTATGACATCATTTGCATTAGACAGGCATAGCTGTGCAACAAGATAAAAACCTTTATCATTTTTATCTTCCAAAGGAAAGAGTAAAGGTAAAGGTCATTCTTTCTTGACAGGTAGTTGTATCTGAATCTAGGGTTCAGCGCTCATCTCCGTTTACAGCCAAAGAGCCAGCACTATCTGCATCTGCAGACGTTTCTGTGGACATGTGGCAGCCATGCCTCGACACCAGGGTACATGGAATGCTGTTTACCTTCCCACCGAAGTGGTCCATATTTATCTACTTGCATTTTCTTGCTTTCAAACTGCTAGGTGGGCAGAAGCTGGGACAGAGATGGGAGCTCACGCCATTGTGCAGCACTTGGGTCTCGAACTACTGACCTGCCAGTCATCAAGTTCAGCATCTTAACCACTAAGTCATGGCAATCCCGCAAATGAAAAGGTGGATGGGAAAATGTAAATGTTTAACACAGCACATAGTTGTTTTGGCCTGGGGATCCGTACAAGTTCATTTCATCTTGCTTTCTTTTATAAAAATGTTTTATTTAGTAACTGACATAAGTAACCTTCTGAAACACGATGTTCTTATTTTCTCAAAACAACAACAACAAATTAAACACTTAAACTCTACAATACCTTTCAAAAGATCTCTAGAAAACTGGGATAGTACTTCATCCGAGCAATCCATTATGCTGAACAGCCAGTCAATAAACTAGGAATAAAGTTAAAGCATCATAATTCTTCATATTCTTGATCAAATTTGCCAATTCAGTTCAAGTGAGAAGAGAACGAGGGTAAGAAACACTGTATTTTGAAAAAATACAGTAAATGCTACTTCTTATAAAGCTCATCATGTGCAGAAGAGCAAGTGTGACAAGAATGCATTTAACATTCTGATTCCATTGAAAAGAAGGAAATACAACCAGTTTTGGGAAATGCTACTAAATAGAGATGCAGTGACGATAATGATTTGCAGTGTATGCCATTTCACTTCACTTTTTAAATGTTGGCTCAGTGCGAGGATAAGGCTTAACACTAGTGTTAACACTAGTTACATACCAACCAAGGTTTGTACCTTAACTTTGAGTTCGTATTTACTGATGGGCAATAAAATGAAGGACTAAACTGCTTGGCTACCTGATAACTCCAGACATGAATTATTGCTGTATGTTGCACAACTCTGAAGGCAAAGAGAAATGGCCTTCATTATGTTCACTTATTCGTGTACTGGGATAAGTCTGCCTCAAACTTATTTCAAAGTCCGAACATAAAGTTCTGGTTTGCAGCCAACTCACAGCCATGGTTTAGAGTTCATTTTTTAACACTTAGCCACTATTATTATTTCATGTCTTCACAGGAGCTCTGATGGCAAGAACACCAGAGTTAGAGGACAACAGAAAAACAGAGGCACAAAGTTACAGAGGCCTGGAGCTCCTGTATGTGCTTCGACTAGGGCACAATTTTGAAACTGATCATTCTGTTGTCATTCACAGTTATTCCTAAGGACTAGGTCAGATGCTGCTCAGTTATGTTTGCTGTGAAAAGTTATGTGTAGAATCCAGCAAAGATAGTAACATTATGAGCTCTCTCATGTCAGGATTCTCTCAGCTTGGAGGTACAGCTGTGTTCTTTTACTGGAAGTATGATGAGAGGCTGACTCACTTGAAAAGCCGGGAACTAGCTCATGAGAATTAATTGACTGTGCCATGAAACAAAAATATTTAACTAAGAATGTTCCCACTTTGTGAGATAACATTATAGCTTGAAAGCAAGGAGGGTAACAGTAGCCAAAATAAAAGTTTAGTAGACATTATCTACAGTTAAGATCCTGCCCTTTTTAAAATTTCCATTTACTAAGTGACCTGAACATTTACCTAAGTTATCAGGTAGCTAAGCAGTTCAGCCCTTCATTTTATTGCCCATCAGAAAACATGCAACTCAAAGTTAAGGTACAAACCTTGGTTGGTATGTAACTAGTGTTAACACTAGGGTTTAGCTTTATCCTTGCACTGAGCCAGCATTTAAAAAGTGAAGTGAAATGGCATACACTGCAAATCATTATCGTCACTGCATCTCTATGCATCTCTATTTAGTAGCATTTCCAAAAATGGCATACAAGTCGAACAACAGCAACAGCAGCAGCAGCAACAACAACAATAATAATAATACTTCAGCTATCTTCTCTGCAGAGTTATCAATGAAGAAAAATAAGAATAAACCATTTTAACTCTGTAAAGGTCACCCTTGCTTGAAAGCCAGTCATATCTGACTCTAGGGTTCAGTGCCCATCTCTGTTTATAGCCAAAGAGCCAGCACTGTCTGCATCTGCAGACGTTTCCATGGACACGTGGCAGGCATGCCTCAAAAACGGAGTCCGCAGAACGTTGTTTCCCTTCCCACCAAAGTGGTACCTATTTATATACAGTAAAACCCCAATTTACGAATGCCCCTACTTACAAATAATTTGACTTACAAATTGGTTTTGCACTGAAATCCAAGCCTTGAGTTACGAACGTGCCCTGATTTACAAATTAATTTTTTTCCCTCTGTGTTGCCTTGGGTGAAACAAAAAAACACAATTTCCCCTATGGGTTTATATTTTATACACATCCAGCCTTTCAGAGCCCTGTAGGTGGCAGTAGAGTGCCTAGCGAGGAGTTCTTTGTCTGGAGTTTTGGCACCAAAATGACTGCCCGTTGCTGCTTCTTGCTGGATTTTTCTGAGTTTTCTGTCCATTTTCAAAGCTTATTTAAGGTAAGGAACATAGTTTTTGCTTATGCATGCTTTCCTTTCAATGCAGCTGTTGTTTCTGGGTTGTTTGATTGATTTTTGGAGGGTGGGGGTGGGACTTTTTCTTTACCGCTATGGGGATGCCTCGAGTTACAAACAAATTCGAGTTACGAACAAGGCCATGGAACTGACTTTATTCGTAACTCGAGGTTTTACTGTGCTTGCAATTTCTTATCTTTGAACTGCTAGGTTGGCAGTAAACTTACTGCTTAAAGCAGCATTTTCATTACCCTATTTCAGTTGTATCTTATCTGATGGAATTCTTTATATTTATGAGTAGCTTTTATACCTGGCTTTATGGCAGGGTTTTGTTAATTTGTAATTATTCTGTCTGCTAATTTTATACAAATTTCACTGAATATTTTGACTGAGTGGCCAAGTGATACACTGCCAAGTAAGTAAGTAAGTAAGTAAGTAAGTAAGTAAGTAAGTAAGTAAGTAAGTAAGTAAGTAAGTAAGTAAGTAAGTAAGTACGTACGGTAAGCAAGTAAGTCATCCACATTCTGTGCTTTAATGTATCCCCATGTATAATCAGTCAACCCATACTTAAAGCTGAGTAAAAGGTTAATGAATCTATAAACCTGCTGCATGTTAGGGAATCCCCGATTAGAACATAACTCACGTTACCTTTTGTGTGTGTTCTTTCCATGGCTCCTTTGCCAACAGAATCTGCAAGCACCCTGGGAAAAGAGTGAGGGTCTCCTGGGCAGCCAGACAATCTACTGGTCGCTGGCCCAGATAATTTGCAGACAACTGTGATGCTGTATCGCCTTCCCAGAGAGACCAATCAGCACTGAGGCCAAGCAGCAGTGGGGCAGCGTGATCAGCCCAAACAACCACAGAAGCAGCAAAGATCCACAGAAGGAAGCTGACAGCCTAAAGGGGAAACAGATGTGCCTTTTGTTAATGGGCTCCGCAAAGTTGAGGAAAAGACTATAAAGCCACGGTAGCAGTTTATAATTACTGAATTCAGAAGCTTAAAAGAAAAGAGGAATTCTATTAAGTGGGCAATTGTTTTGGCCTTAGCTTAGCTCTGGAACACTTTGAGTTGAATATTATGAATGTTCAAAGATTTGTGAGGCTGGAAGCAGGAAAGAGGAATTGTTGTCACTAATTTCTGCAGACATTAACTTCTTATTTATTCATCATATCAGCAATATTCTGTCTCATAGCATCTGTTGGTATAGTGGTCAATTACTAGTTCCTTCAATCATCCTGTAACCAGATCATGCAAAAGGATGATTCGTACTGGCAGGCCAGTAATATTTCAATAATTCAACAACTGTCACTTCTAGTCCAAATAATTTCGGACTTAAAATTCCTGAACTTCCTGATTAGCCTTAGATAATTCAGCTAAAGTCATCTACTTGTAAAATGGGCATAGGATAAGGCCCATCTTGCTGATTTTAGGGAGCATCTAGATCAGTGGTTCCCAATGTGGGGCTCACACTCCACCAGTGGACTTCAATTTCCAGACACCTCAGTCAGTACATTGGCTGATTAGTGCTTTGGGGAATTGACTTAGGTTTCTGGGAAATGAAGTCCAAAAACGGGGTTGGAGCACATATTTCTCAGTTAATGTTCTCAGAAATATAACTGAATACTTTGAAGTTTTCTTAAAATATCAATTGTTTGCTGAACGGCATTAGGAAGAGGGCATTGAATTCTGGAGGAATGTACAAAATTCCAGTTAGGTTCTAACTATGAAACTCTTAGATCAAGTGGTTACTACTAAAGCAAAGCAATCACATTTATATGTCGCCCCTTTAGTGCACTCTCTGGACAGTTCACAAGTTAATTAGCATTCTGCCCCCAATATGCTGGGTATTCATTTTACAAACCACAGAAGGATAGAAGGAAGAGTCAACCTTGAGCCCTGGTCAAGATTGAACTTACAACTTTTTGGTTGTAGTATAACATTTTAACCCCTATGCCACTACTGTAACAATGCCACAGAGCATTCTTTATTGATCCAGGTAACAAATATGTGATAACTCAAGAACTGAGTTTACAACACTATCCTTTGTATGTGTAACAAATTGAGTGCCTTGTTGTTATACCCACAAGTTTGTATATATGGAATCCTATTCACGCCCAGTGATCCTAAGGGAGCAAGGAAGAATCTGTGATAGAAGAAACCGGTCTGGTTAAAACAAGAGCAGAGTAGATATTGTTAAAGGTTTCCTACCCTTCCCCTGTGCTGTCCTTTAAAAACTTCCCATAACATTGACAATAATGAGAGAGGAAATGGGCATACAAACTCTAGGACTGGAGTATTTCTTAATCTCTGCCATAAGCACAGCAGGGAAATGGGAGGATTTCAGAACTTGAACATCAGCCTTTCTCAAGCTGGTATATTCCAGATGTATTTGGACAACAATGTCCATCATCCCTTGCATGCAGTGGCCATGGTAAGAACGATAACCGTTTCAGTGCAACCGTATCTGCAGAGTGTCAGACGGGGAAAAGCTGCTCTGTAGGATTGATGGTCTCCGTGATCCATCACAAATATACCTCTTTCCCTACCATTACTAATACCACTTTTGCAAGAGTAGGCTGTAAGGAGGGTAGCAACACAGGATTCTGCCCTTGAAACAAGCAGAAAAAGCTAGCCTGTGAATAAGCAAGTCCTGTACACAACATGCTGTGACCCCAGTGAGGGTCTCCCTAGACAACAACCTCAGCTATACTAAGCACACACACAAAAATGTAATGAAATAGCAAAGCAAGCAGTTCATTCCAGCTGATTTATTTAAAACTAACTAAATTAACACAGATGGCTTGACAAGAGCACAAAGAACTTTGCTTTCTAACTGCTTGAAAGTGTATATCTGAAGTGATATTTTCCTCTGCGGTTTCTGTTCTTATATTCAGGCAGGCCAGATGGCCAATTTCCATATTTTAAGTATGTGTTCCATGAGGCCATTTTTATATATTCCGCCAGCAACTTGACATTATGAAAGTATTAAGATGACTTTTTCACATGGCAAAAAAATCAAATGAAATGAAAAATCTCCACATATTCCTCACAGAAAGTGTATGAACCATAAATCAAAATGTTTCCCAGTTCTGAAAGCCACAAATTATTTCCTTGGCCTTTACCTCGTTAGGAGGCACATTTGGTATAGATGTTGTCTTTAAGGATACATTCTTGATATATCCCATCAGCTCTAAGAGCCACTCCATTCTCTTCAAGACTCCTAGATGGGGGAAAACAAAACAAAGCACAGGGTCAGGACAAAACCAGACACATCATTTTCAGGTGCTTTAACAATGAGATGGGAATCTTTCCCATATGTCAGATAATATGTATTACCATCTTATATAGCAGCTCCCCTGGTGGCTTAGTGGTTTAGGCACTGAGCTGGAGACTGGAAGGTTGGGTTTTGATACCTGAGAGCTGCACTTGGGGACATGAAAGGAGCCTCATTCAGGTGCCTCCTCAGTGGAGTTTCTCCAGCAAAAACCCTTTCAACCCAGAGTAATCTCTGACATGAAATTATTACCATCTTATACAAATTATGCTCTTCTCAAAAAGGTTCCACATGTCCTCCACATGTGAGAAGAAAACTCCCATCCTTGTGTATCTAAAGTGTTGGCCAATATTGACACAGTAAATTTGGAGCATGTAATTATCTCTTACTTTTAACTTATTAGTAGATAGTTGAGTGGCTGATATCAATGGCCAGGGAAGGGGGCTGAAATTAGCTTGGGAAATCTGTTTAAGGCTGCACCTCAAGAAAAGTCCAATTTATTTATTTTATTTATTTATTATTTACTCCAATTTTTATACCGCCCTACTCAGTTGGACCGACTCAGGGCAGTTCACAAGCACAGAGTAAACAACAAGTTTATAAACACAACATGTAAATATAGAAAAAGAAGAAAAAATCAATATCAACACCGTAAAACAACTCAACACCGTAAAACAACTCAATGTAGCAAGTACGTGATCCGTTACAAGTAAAAAAGAAAGTTTAGTTGTACTCTGTGTAATTTAAGAATTATGTATTAGCAGATTCAAATCTGTAACAACTCAGTTTTTTAGGTATAGATCCTCAAATGTAGTTTACCAATCCTTTCTCTTGGGGTGGGGGGTAAACCTAGGGATACATTAACTTATCCAAGACCGTGAAAGTTGGCTCTTCTACTAAGAGGAACAGTGGGGAATCTAATGTCTGATCTCTGGCTCTGAACCCAAGTGTTCAGGCTTATTTAGCTATCCAGCCAGCTAATTTGTAATTTGACCATTTTGTTAAATCCAATCCTGAATTATTATATATAGCTGGGGCAATCCCACCTTCACTACCTGCCTCTTTCTTCTACCATATTATCTCCCTCCTGCTGTGATTTCTACTAGATATCTGCAAGATTGGTAGAAGACTCATTCTTAGCGTTGCCAATGAGCTCCTAATATCTCTTGGTACACAGAATCTGAGCATCAGTGCTTACAATTAAGAAAAGTAGAAACGTTCAAAATATATCTTGTTATATCATCATTGCTTTCCAGAAATAGCTATAATTGTACAAACATATAACTTTCCAGCCATAAGGAACAGGTTCACCCTGTTTATTTAAACAGCTTGGGGTCTTGGAGCAAAACAAAAGTAGAAGATTTGAAGTAATAGGAATGATACTTCCATAGGATTTATAGTGGCATAATTGTAAAGTAATTAAATTTGTTTCCTACAAATAACAGATGCCAGAACCTTTTCAAAAGGGCTTTTTGCTGGCTAGGTAAGACTACAAAACTCCGGAAGTGCTGATGTCTACATGGGCAGGTATAATATATGCCTGCCAGGCTCTGAGTTCTGCAGGCTTCTTGTAGGGACTAAAAGTGCAAAGAAAAATCAGTAGATAAGACTAAAGATGTGGTTGATGGGCCTCTCTGATGAAGAAGAGATTTTCCAGACCACACAATGTCTTCTCTGATTTGTTCTTACCAGTGTTTTCATGGCTCACAATCCGTGCATGGTAGAAGCTGTGTAGGAGCATCCACACCATAGTTTCTTTCTGCTGGCACCCGGCCACCATGCTAATCACGTCATTCCATCTCAGCAAAGGAAATCTGCCTTGAGCAACTAAACAAACTTTGACAAATGTGACCTTTTCCAAATTGTTCTGCAAAGCAAATCATGAAGTACAGTATATGAAAAATAAGAAACAGACTCTTTGGTGGAAGCTTTTGCTAGTTGTTTTAGAAGAAGCGAAGCACTGCCTTAATGTTAATCTTTAGAAATTACACAGTAGCTAGTTCCATCTATAGTAGACCCATGGATTTCATTACTGAATGGAGATTCAACACTTGTAAATCCCACTCTAGACCTGCTCTAGTAATAGCAAAAGAAATCTGGCTTGTATATCTAGAACAGGGTGCAAAGGCTCAGTGGCTCCAACAGCTATTTTTCACTCCCAAAGAATTAGGTAAAGGTAAAAGTTGCCCTTGCTCAAAAGCCAGTTGTATCTGACTCTAGGGTGCAGTGTTCATCTCTGTTTATAGCCAAAGAGCCAGCGCTGTCTGCATCTGCAGATGTTTCTGTGGACATGTGGCAGGCATGATTAGACACCAGAGTACACAGAACACTGTTTACCTTCCCACCAAAGTGGTACCTATTTATCTACTTGCTATTTCTTGCTTTCAAACTGCTAGGTTGGGAGGAGCTGGGACAAAGACAGGAGCTCACAATAAAATAGTCCATTGGGTTCAATGCCTTCCCCACCCCTCTTTAGCACAAATCAAATTATGCTTAGGGATTCCTTATACAATAAAACACCGGATAATGATTGGATCGGATAACGCTAAAATCGCATTAATGTTAAGTAATCTGGGGAGGAGAATTGGATCGAATAACGTTAAGGTGGAACCAAGTCTTAACGTTATCCGAGGTATACTGTATAGCGAAAAAATGCACAACAAAGTGTTCGTTATGCAATGGCAATACCCCACATAACAATTTTTTCCATTATGCTGGTAACTGGGGTATACCTGCTTAATGGGAACCCCGGTTAATGAACTTTTTTTTTCGTTATGTGGGGCATCTCCCATAGGGAACAGCATAATGGAAAAAAACGCATAGCGAAGAGCTCCGTGGACCGGATTTTTTTCGTTAGTTTTTCTACTGTATGTATGCTTCAAACAAACAATTACTGACAACACCCAAGTCAGAAGGAAGCTTAATATAAACCACCAAATCTTACAAGGCTGATGCAATGTAGAGTATTTTCTTTTTTGTTTCCCCATTTATCTCATCAGGTGTCAAGGGATGCCGAACATCACAGAAAAATATTTTATTTCCCACTTCTAAAAAGAAAGGTTTAGATAGCTGGAATGAAATTACCTTTGACAGCTGGGTAATTCGGTCAACTTCTGCGTCTCCCATTTCTGAAAGGCATTTCACTAAATCGATATACAATTTCACCTCATTTTGCTGAACAAAAAAAAATGATGTGCTTTAAACCAAACAAAGCCCGCAAAACCACAAAAAAAAAAAATCATTTCTATTTCCAAATTCCTAAATTGAACTTGGATATAGTCATTCACTAAGGGCATGTTCTCTAAGTTCCATCAATTATGCCTCTAGCTGCAAGGAAACAAATGCTATCTGCAATATCAATGTTGCATTGACAGAAATGGTTTCGCTCTTGACATTACTAAAAATCCATAGCAGGGGTACCCAAACTTTTCGGACCACAGCCTGGTCACATGGTTGAGTGGCCCGGTCACATGGTACCTCCCACTGGAAAAGGAAGTAAAATACAACCGTGCATGCGCTAAATACTGCCGTAAATGCACCCACAGTGGTCATAAACTTGTTTATGACCGCTGTGGGTGCTTTATGGCAGTGTTTTGTGTGTGCGGGGGCATGTTTAACTTCCGCTTCCGGAAGTGGCACAGGCACCACACGCCTGACTATTAGGCACCGTAGACTGGATCTGGCCTGCGGGCCATAGTTTGGGCACCCTTAATCCACACAATATATAATAGGTCTAGGCATAATCATTCACAAAGAAATAATAATATTTAAGCCTTGCACATCCATATTTATAGCATATTGGAAAGTGAAGAATATAAATAGTATTTATAATACTTTTTTATTACAAATGTTCACTTTGGCATCTATACCTATGAGTGTGAAATCAGTATTTTTTCCACCTATGTCCAATTGTATGTAAATGTCTGTGGGTCAGAATGATGGTGATGAAGAATGCCAATGCATTCATCACCACTTCATCAATATGGGGACTGACACCATCTTGAGGCAGGAGTAAAAATGTCTTGAGTTATATTTAATTATACTGAGAAGGAAAATAAATGAATTGTAGAGCACGGGGCGGCCAAAAATGAGATGGCTAGATGGTATTGTAGACACAATGGGCACAAAGCTGAGCGAGTTGAGGAGGATGGTGGAGGACAGAGGTGCCTGGCCGATAGTGGTCCATGGGGTCGCAAAGGGTCGGAATCGACTGTGCGACTGAACAACAAAAGAGCACACATGCAGTGGCCAAATGCTTCTTGAAATTCCCCTTTCTGCATAATAGCCTCTTTTTCAGGAGTTAAAGGTTAAAGGAGAACAAGCCACCAAAATTTATAGATAAGTATCCAATTTCTCTTCCTCAGAATTTCTTAGTATTGTTCATTATGAACAAAAACATCTAAAAAGCCATAGAAAAAGCCATACGGGCACGTTTTACTTCTGCTTCTAGTAAAAACGAGGGATTTGCAGGCTGGATGAATTGATGTCAAGGGCTGGATCTGCCCCACAGGCCATAATAACCAGCCCCCTGAACTGCATGGCCAGCCCATGGCCCAAAAAGCTTGGGCACCCCTGGTCTAGTGACATTTAAGACAGATGGGCAGCATAGAATGGAATGAATGAACGAACGAACAAAAGATCAAATATACTAATGAACAAATAAATAAAATGAAAATGTACTGCTGTTGCAAACATTCCCACAAAATGAAATTTGACTACACTCACATTAACCATCAATAATAAAAACAGCCCTTTGTGACGTTTCATTTACTCTGGTTTCTATCATCACCTCAACTCTATGTACACACTAAAAGCAGAATACATTTATGTTTCAGCAGCAATGGCAACAATATTCCTCTACCTATTTGAACAGCATAGTCATCTCAGAAATCAACCTCATTCCTTGTGTTGATTTAAATCACTCTCAAAAGTCACATTTCTATTTTTTTTAATGTGATCTATTGTACTACAACACAGGTTTGCGACCTACACCACATCCAAGGCCTCTTTCAAATTTCCCATCCTGTGAAACAGCTGTATATTTCAGGGCCTGTGTTTCCTCCTCTGGCCGTCCGAGCTCCCTAACATCTCTTATAGTTCCCGAAGCAGCTTTTTTCAAACAGCTCTAATACTTTAAATATTTACTTTCCTTACCCGAATTTCACTTGGCAAAAGTTCAAATATTCTCTCAGCAGCCCTGCAGAGGCAGCTCCAGATATACTGGGTAGGGCTAGGAAGTTTCATGGCTTGGTGAAGTCCTTGTAAAATATTCCAGCAAAGATCCAGGTTTTTCGGCTGCTTCTGGGCTTCAAAATGCTGAACCATAAACAGTTCAGTGAATGCCTGCAGTCTGTCTTCTGCTACATGTTTTATCCATACAGGCAAGGAAGTGAAAAGATACTTCTTGGCTGCCACCTGAAGAAAAAATACAAGATACAGTAAAACACTGGATAACGCTAAGACTTGGTTCCACAAGTCTTGGTGTTATCCGATTTTTAGTGTTATCCGATCCATGTTAAAATCCTATGGGATGGATCGGATAACGTTAGAGCTCCATAGAGATACATTGTAACCACACAGGCTTTAGCGGTTGTTATCCGATCCATCCCATTGGACCTTAACGTTATTCGATCCAATTCTCCTCCCCAGATTACTTAACATTAATGCGATTTTAGCGTTATCCGATCCAATCATTATCCGGTGTTTTATTGTATAAGGAATCCCTAAACATAATTTGATTTGTGCTAAAGAGGGGTGGGGAAGGCATTGAACCCAATGGACTATTTTATTGTGAGCTCCTGTCTTTGTCCCAGCTCCTCCCAACCTAGCAGTTTGAAAGCAAGAAATTGCAAGTAGATAAATAGGTACCACTTTGGTGGGAAGGTAAACAGTGTTCTGTGCACTCTGGTGTCTAATCATGCCTGCCACATGTCCACAGAAACATCTGCAGATGCAGACAGAGCTGGCTCTTTGGCTACAAACAGAGATGAACACTGAATCCTAGAGCCAGATACAACTGGCTTTCAAGCAAGGGCAAACTTTACCTTTATTGTCTCAATAACTATTTCCATTCTAAGAAGACACACCTCATACTGACCAAGATAATATTACACTGTACCTGAAGCAAACACGCTAATTTCCCTGCAAAAGAGAGGGGTCTTTAAACTGTGGTCTGAAAAGGTAGGGATGGGTAGGTTTGAAATTTAATTTAATTTAATTTTCACACTTATATCCCGCCCAATCAGAAACCCAACTCAGGGCAGCTCACATGGTAACTATCCAAAATACAATATACACCAAAAAAAATTATACAATATACGTCCTACAAAAACAGCACATAACAATAATGATAATACACAACCAATATCCAATATATAGTGACAATATGCACAAAAATTATATCATACATATCCTACATAAACAGCACATAGCATGATATACAATCCTATAACACAGCAATGCAATACTGCAGGGGGCTCTCCACCCTGGCCAAAAGCAAGTCCAGAGGGCAGGGTGGCAAGATCCTACCACCCACCACCAGAGTCCCTTTTAAGTCCAGTGGGCGGGGTGGGGTGTCGGCGTTGGAATGCCTAGGCTCCTACAGCTGCGGTGTTCTCTCTCTGCCCGGCCGAAGGAAAGTCTGGGACGGAGGCAGAGAGGTCCCACGGCCGTCTGCCGTGGTGTACTTTTGAGCCAGCAGGGCGCAGTGGCAGCATTGGACTGGCCCGGGCACCCATAGCTGTGGTGTTCTCTCTCCGCCCGGCCAAAGGAAAGTCCAGGATGGAGGTGGAGAAGTCCTGCTGCCCGCCACCCTGAGGGTGGGCGGGTGAGCGGGTAAGGGCGCCGGTGCTGGAATGGCCCGGGCGCCCACAGCTGTGGTGTTCTCTCTCCGCCCGGCTGAAGGAAAGTCTGGGATGGCAGAGAAGTCCTGCCGCCCACCACCGTGGCATCCTTTTGAGCCGGTGGACAGAGTGGGGTGCCAGCGTTGGAATGGCCCGGACGCCCACAGCTCAAATATCTGAAATACTAATACAATATTGGAGAAATTCAAAACCTTTGATTATCCATCCCCACAAAAAAGGGAAGACACCCAGAAGGAATGATTCTTGATTAAAATTACAAAATCATACATGATTATTTTGTAAAAGTAAAACTTGGGAACATTACTGCTTTCCGCATTTATCTCCCAGATTATGGTCAGTGGGATTTTCACAGCCACAGTCTGAATGCTGGCTGCCAGTTTAAATCTGAGGTAATTTATCCCTCTCACATCTTAAAAATGAAAAATTACAGGCATTTTATGTTCATGGTCTGCATATGAACCATGAAAGTGTCAACAAGAAGACTGTCGTCTCAAAGAAACCTCAGTCAAAATGATAATACGTACACTTAAGCTATACACCAGAGGTGGGGCTATCCACATCCCCAGGAGGGCTGCTGCATTTTGAGATGATTGGGCCTGAGTCACTGCTAGCCGAAGACATAGCTGCTGTATATCTTCTCCTACAAAAGAAAACATCAATAATAGAGATTGAAACAGCAGGTATAGATAGAAGAAGACAGGAGCAACATCCAGCCTGAAATCTGTCAGAGTTTCTCTCCCTCAGAACAACTACCCACATCATCCATTCATCACAGTCTATAAAGCTGTGGGTGCTGACCCCGAAGATGGCTAAATAGTATGTAACTAGAAGCAGAGCTTTCTCAGTGGCAGGATCAACACTGTGGAACACACTATCAGTGGAGCTGCACCAGGTCCTGTCCCTAGATATCTTCAAAAACTATTAACAAATTTCCTATTCAAGGAAGCCTTTCAGAATGTTATCCCCTTAGCAATAAATTAACCTGTCAGTTGATCCTCTGTGCCCACAGATGCTAGTTATTTTATTTTAGGATGTATTTATCTGGTTGGTTTATTTTTAATTTGTAGTGTGTTTTATTATGTTATTTTGATATTGGTATGTACACTGCCCAGAGTGGGAAATTTCCCAAATGGTCAAATGCATTAAACAAACAAACAAACTCCCTTCCTCCTGGGGTTAAACTGAAAACCACCATTGGCCACACATTCTGTATGGTGAGCCAGACGGTCCTTTAGCATCCATGTACAGTCAAACCTCGCATAAAGAACGCCTCGTTTAAAGAGTAACTCGCTTAAAGAGCAGAATTTTCTCTGAATGTTCGCTTCGCTTAACAAATAAAACAAACCAAAAACTCGTTTAACAAATAAATCGGGGTTCACAATCCCCTCCACCAGAAGTCACAATTGGTCACTTACAATGGTGTTTCGCTTAAAGAGCAATCCTGTGGAACACATTATGCTCTTTAAGCGAGGTACAACTGTATATTTTGCCCTGGGAAACAAGTTCAAATTTGCATTAGAGGCACCAATGAGGACTCTGGGTTCAACCATGCCCCTGCACCCTGATTAAGATCTTGTTTCAGAATATATCAAGAAAGAAATTATTCAATATATACAAAGTGCGAAAAGTACCTCTTTGACCTAGGGATTGGCTGGTTCCAATCAAACGCTAAAACTTTGGGAATATGTAGGATCAAATGTACTTTTGCTGCTCTCACTTCTTTGACTGCTATGATTTCTACATCATTTTCCTAGGCACAAGGAGGTTTTCAATTCAACTGAATACATAATAAAATCTGACAAAAACTTTGAACTTCAGACCATAATGCTAACATTGTAAAAACAAAGAACACCATTCAATTAGAGGATCACCATGAACAGACCTACAAGGAATCTTGCAGCCACCTGTCACTGGCAGCTTCTACATCCAAGCATCTCCCCTAAAACATGAGTTTCTCAGGTAAAATATTATGGATAACAATGCCCAAAGCATTGTTGTCGACACTGATATGTTGTGAATTGCCCTGGGTCCCTTTGGGGAGGAGGGCGATAAACAAATTTAAATAAATAAGCCAGCTGGCTACTTGTCACATGCCACTTGTATGAGTTGGTGTAATACAACGGATACGAATAACAACCTATTAGATAGTGGCAATTCACTGTTGTGATTTATGCTTTTCCACTTACACTGTGTCATAAGTCATCAGTAGGATTCTGGACAAAAATTCTGAAGGTTCTAAGAGAATGCTGGAGCTGAAGTTCAGATGCCCAGTTCCAGGGTTTAGAGTCAGATGGACAACATGAAACACATCAGCCCCATAGGCCCTGAGAGGCATTTCTGCAGTCCCCAACAACACTTGAGAGTTCCTCTTCCTAAAATACTGTAGTCTTTATTGTCAAAAATGTCTTACTTTCATCATGCTCTTGAGATTGTAGGGAGAGTCCTCTAAGCCCCCATTCCTAAATGAACAGAGCAGACGTCTAGGCATTTTCTAGTTTTTTCAAAAAGAAAATATGCAAAGACTTGAAACTTGGAACAACTCAAAAGAAGGTAGGCCCCCAAAGCGTCTGAAGCTCCCACTCCTGGTTAAGAGTCACAATGGAAAGGACCTTTACCCTCTCTTCTTTTCCCTGAGCTCTGAAAACAAGTAAGGCATCAATGTCCTTTCTTCCCTATAGATCGGGGTGCCCAAACTTTTCGACCTGTGGGCAAATCACATGGTTTAGGAAGCCGGTCGCTAAGGCCCAGGGGCCAGATGCGGCCCCCAATGCCAATTCATCCAGCCCACGAAGCCCTCATCAGTCCTGGAAGCGGAAGTAAAATGCGCCCATATGTGCGCATTTTCCTTCCACTTCCAGGAGTGATGAGGGCTTTGTGGGCCAGATGAATTGGTGTTGGGGGCTGTAGCCAGCCCCTGGGTTGTAGTTTGGCCACCCCTACTATAGATGAATATCTCTATTGGGAAGGCATGCAAGCAGACTCGTCTCTTAAATCTACACAGAAAAAAGAGATTACCAGCCATTTCTCTGCTTAGGGAAGGGTTGAAAGGGATGCCATTACAGTAAAACACTGGATAATGATTGGATCGGATAATGCTAAAATCGCATAACGTTAAGTAATCTAGGGAGGAGAATTGGATCAAATAATGTTAAGGTCCTATGGGATGGATCGGATAACAACCGCTAAAGCCTGTGCGGTTACAATGTATCTCTATGGAGCTTTAATGTTATCCAATACATCCCATAGGATTTTAACATGGATCGGATAACACTAAAAATCGGATAACACCAAGATTTGTGGAACCAAGTTTTAGCGTTATCCGGTGTTTTACTGTATCAGTGCCCCAGGAAAGCAAGTGATCTATTCACTAGCTTGAAGACTATTTGAAAGCCAAGTGCCTGGCAAAAGGTTAATTTTTCTCCTGAAATATCTGACAACAGATATTGTTAGAAGAACAAAGAACTACTGCAGAAAGGTGAGCAGAGCAGAATTAGAATTTGCTGATAGCAGACACATACCTGGAAAATCATGTCCCTGCAAGAAGTTTCAAGATAAGGAGATAAGTTGCAACAGAGAAGCAGGAGATTTAAATATTTTCAAGACAGCTAATTTTATCCTCTATGCTTCTCCTGAACCACAGGTTGTTTTTTCACCACCACCACCTCACTAGATATGACAAATACAGGCCAAATGCTCAACTCAGTTACACAGGTAGGGTTAAGATATATAGAGAAACCTTCACTGCAAATCACCCCTGTGGCCCATGGGTATGGAGCAGGGAAGATGCCCACACAGCTGTCTAGTCTTTTGCTTGTTGTTAGCCATACAGATGTACAGAGTAACAGATGAAGTTGCATCACCTTTCTTATTTTTATTATTTCACCCCATAAAATGTATGATCATAATTTTTTGAAAGTACTAATATAGACTTGGCTATGATGGAGGGAAGTTCACACTGGCATTTGTAGATCTCTCTGATCTCCAGCTCACGGAGTTATGAGCAGTCTGTGTAAAACAAAGCCTCCCAAAAATAAGTCACTCTGTATCTATACCAAACCTGGGAAGGATAACTTTTATTTGTTTAAAAAATTTAACTTGGAACAGCTGAAAGCCTCTAGAATCTAAAATAATGGCATCCAGTTGATGATAGATTACCACCCTATTACAGAGTAATGGTCCCCTCAGTAGAGGAAATGCCCCTGAAAACGGGTGTGAAGCCAGTGCAAACGAAAAGCCTAAAAGAGAAAGCACTCTGAAATTTTGGAAAAGCTTGTGGGAAAATAATAAGGAGCATAATGAAAATTCAATATGGATCAAGCAGGTTGAAAAACTAGCAAGAGCATCCAAAATGGAAGATTTTCAGATAACGAAAGAAGCCATACAAGAATAGTGAAAGAAGATAAAAAGCTAGAGTGCTCCTGGCTTAGATGATCTCCATGGCTGAAATCACGAAAAAACCTTCAAGCAAGATTGGCAAACCAAATTAATCAGGTTTTGGAAACACCAGCAGATGAAAAATGGTTAACAACTGGAAGGACACTGTTAATTCAGAAAGATAAAGAAAAGGGAAATGAGTCTGAAAACTACAGCCCAATAACTTGTCTACCAACAACTTACAAATTACTCACAAGCATAATTGCATATCAAATATATAGACATTTGAAAAACAACAATTTGTTGCCTGAAGAGCAGAAAGGATGCTACAAAAACTCCAGAGGAGCCAAAGATCAGCTATTAATTGGCAAAATGGTTTTGAAGAATTTAAATAAAAGGTGAACAAATTTGTTTATGGTTTGGATTGACCATAAAAAGGCATATGATTCCGTTCCACACAGCTGGATTGAGAAATGCCTTGATATTTTTGGAATTAGCAACAATATTCAAAGTTTCATGAAGGCTTCAATGAAGCTATGGTGAGTAAAGTTAATGGCCTGTGGAGAAGACTTTGGTAAAGTTTTACTGTACTTGAGAAATCTTGCCAGAACATTAGCATTTTCAACCCAACTTGGCCTCTTTTATGTAGAATACCATTCTATCAACCGTACAACTTAAGAATGTATGGAATTTTTGTTTCCATCCTCAGTAGCAAACAGAACATTGTTTTAATTCCACACTTGTAAAGGACAAGACAGGATTGACTTCCCTATTCTTGACTAACAGATGTTGATATTGAGAGACTGCTGTGCCCCCATCCCAGCCACTGGCAACTGGTTGTTGGCCTTATTGGCTGAGGCTGACAGATGTGCCAGTCCACCAACATTAGGATGACCATAGGTTGGCCCTATCTCCAATAGAGATAACATGGATATGTTTCAGCAATTACTGTATTTTAACTTACCAAAGTCTAGCCGCAGCAGAGGGGAAAGAACAGATGCCCAGTTCACAGGTGGGTACTGGTAGGTTTCTCCAATTACTGCTATAGGGCCCAAGGCTATTTTTACCAGCTGAGGGTAGACTTGTTCAGGGCCTAAAACAGAATTCCAGATCACAACATGAACATAGTAACTAGAAAAAGTAGAAGAACCAATGTCAAAACTAGGAGACATCCCATGATTTTTAAACTTTTTCACTTTTATTGTACAGTATTTTCAAACCTATTTTTTTAAAAATATACAAATAACACAGGCTAGAAAAACGATTCATCTGAACAAGTTATTCACTAACTCATATCCACTGTGGCCCACATAAGTATGTTGAAGAATATTTAACATTCCTGGGTCCAGAGGGAACAGTAATGAGTATAGTTCGTTTGTTTGTGGCAGTGGCATCTTACTAAATTCCAGTATGAATTAAGGTAGAAGGCTAATATTACAAAACAAAAATAGGGCTCTCAAGCTCTATTTCTCTTGTAAAGCAAATTGGAAGACTTTGTTTGTTGGGGGCAAAATGCTAATTAACTTGTGAACCACCCATTAGGCATTATGGGGCAGTATACATGTGTAATTGCTATCACTAAAACTGTTGGGAATGTCCAAAACCCTTTGCCCATCATCACTAAATTCTCCCTACAATTGCCCCCTAATTGTTTTTTTAACCTTGTTGTCTCTTAAATATCAGAAGGTCCTGAAATCTGAAATAAGCATGGCTGAGGGGACACTAAAAGAACAGACTTAAAATGACATGGGAACGAATGCCACAATTTCATTTATTTACATTACTTATGATTACATTTATATCTTGGGTTTCTTCCAATGAACTCAAGGTGGTTCACAATAGTTCTCCTCCTTCACACATTATATTTATAACAATGCTACAAGATAGGACAGGCTGAAACAGAGTAACTACCCACAGATCATCCAGTAAGTTTCATGGCCTAATGGTAACTATGAGCTGGATCTTGCAAGTCCCAGCTCAGTAATCTATTCACTACAACACTTAGGCTGTCTATTTTCCCATGAAAATGTTCAACCTCTGCCATGAAATGTATTGAAATTTATTGTTAACTTGAAAGACATGGAGAGATTTCAAAGATAAGCCACAGTTCTGACCTTAAAAACACTCAAAACAAAATAGCCAGAATCCAATTGAATGCTTATGTAATGACAAAACTTGGAGCAGTGGACAACCACTAGTTAAAGAATCCTTGATTGAATTCTTAGTTGCACATAGTCATGTGATTCTAAGTGCAACTAGGAACTCAGCCGAGCCCTTCTTATTTAGTAACTTCTTTATTGTATATCAAATAAAATGGGGTTACTTGAATACAGGACCAATTTTTATGAATGTGTAGACCAGTGATGGAGAACCTTGGCACTCCATGTGTTCTTGGACTTCAATTACCAGAAGCCTAAGTAAGCATTCCTGCTGATCAGGGCTTCTGGGAAATGAAGTTAGAGAACACCTGGAGTGCCAAGGTTCACCATCACAGGTGTAGACATTATTTCAATCCAGCATTTGGAGTATGCAATGTATGCCCTATCACATGTACAGAAGAAGACCTAGTAAATGGCCAAGATAATAATACTGAAGTAATATTCACTTCTGGTCAAAAAGTGGCCTAATTATGTTAATATTTCAATGTTTATATCCATAATTTTAAACACAAAGAAAGATTAGCAGCTATTTGCCACTCTGAATTGTGCCATTCCACTTACAGTGGTATAAATATTTGGTTGAATATTGACTAGCATAAATTGCTTCATGGCTGTTGGGGATCTTTTTTTTTTTTTAAAGCACAAATTTAGTGTCATTATGAAGTTATTTTCAAAGACATTATACAATGCTTGATATTTATTTATATCCAACTTTCAATAGTGATGGATCACTTCAGCAGTAATGGAGGAGAGAGTATACACATCCTATAATTTGTAGAATAGATATTTCCCCAAGGTGAGAGGTCTGCTTGTTTGGCTTACCTTTCTTTCCAGCTTCAATGACAAAGTCAATGGCTGCCCTGAGGAAGCTCTTCTCTGTCAGATAACTAAAGTCTGGAGGAACTGTGAAGAAAAAGTTACACTGACTACCCATCAGGCCAATCATTTGCCCTATACCATACTGGGAAAAAACATATTGTATTTGCCAGCATATAAGACACATCAGAGTATAAGACCCTCTTATTGCCAAAATAGGCCACTATATACATTATAAGATGCACTCCATTTTCCCAGTGTATTTTAAGGCGTGTGTGTGTGTTATATTTCAGCAAATATGGTAATTGATAGGCTGACAGTGGAACACAGAAAGATACCTTATACATCAAGTCAAGATCATTGGTCCAGTCAGAAAAACACTGTCCACACCAGAAATGACCAACTGTAGTACTCCATATATTTTTAGATTGTACACCCACAGTTCATTCTCGTTGTCACTTCTTCTTCTTCCTCCATGTTACTCACTCAGTGTATTCTGACTAGGGGTATACAGAAAGAGCCTCCTCAAAGATTGTGAAATTTTTGAACAACCATCAGGTGTACCCTGGTAATGGCCACATTTGTGTTTCCGGCTAATCTTTCTGACACTAGGAACTGCAGAATGAACTCACCAAAAGTTGAATTTATTTTGGCAGTTTCAAGTCTGACCTAGATACAGAAGAGTATTTTGACTGACAGCAGCTCTCTAGGCTTTCAGATAGCAGTCTTTCTCAGATATATACGAAGATGCCAAGGATTCCATCTTGATTCATTTTTCACACAAAGTCTCTACCACTTAGCTACAGACCTTCATCTTTCCTATACAATACTTTTGGGCAGTGGTTGCTTCTCAACAGTGGTTGAAAGCACATTAAAAAGTCATTTCCAGCCTGCTCCAACACAAACACACATTTTCTTCTGTAAGCTGAAAATTTTAAAATAAATCAACTGTTGAGACCAAACTTAATTGTACATTTCAAGAAAATCAAATAATACTCAACACCAGACTGAAAATATTTTGGTATATAAGAAAAACATTTTCTGATGGCTTCAAGATGCACATAAATTACAGTTAATTCAACATGTTGCTTTGAGTATCTTCTAGAACTGAGTCAACCAAGGAAGTAATAATAGGAAATCTATACTTGCACTAAAACAATTAAATGACTTTGTGGAAATGAAAAAGTGCTCAGCCTTAAAATGTCACCAAGCTCACATTTCAAAAGCCAAACTTGACTTTTCATCAGTACTTTCTGAATTTGTGTCATCCATAATATCATTCTCTGCTAAACTTACCAGATGTCCGACTCTGGTTTGCAGACACATTGGAGAAGTGCAGATAGCCCAATAGCCACGCAGCATTTGTCTGAAGGCCAATCACCCCTGAGAAGCTGATTATCTGTAAGTGCAACCAACACATGTTGAACCAATAGTTCAACTTTTATTACATGAGCTCAACATAATCAAACTATGGATCTATAAGACAGTTTGCAACACAAAGGACACCAAATGACTGCTGTCATGGATATAGAACTGGCTAACTGAGACTGTGATGGCTTAGAAATTAAGATGCTGAATTTGATGACTCAAAGGTCTACAGGTCAGCAGTTCAAGACCCGAGGGCTGCATGACAGAGTGAGTTCCCATCTCTGTCCCAGCTTCTGCCAACCTAGTAGTTTGAAAGCAAGAAACTGCAAGTAGATAAAAAGTACCATTTCGGTGGGAAGGTAAACAGCATTCTGTGCACTCTGGTGTCTAGGCAATCCATGCACGATGGTGTCTAGTCATGTATGACACATGTCTGCAAACACAGACAGTGCTGGCTGTTTGGCTACAGAGATGAGCACTGAACCCTAGATTTGGACACAATTGGCTTTCGAGCAAGGGTGACCTTTACCTAACTGAGACAACCTGTAATTGATTCACTGGTGCCAACGTAGTCTGGGAAACCCATTCACAAATGGATATTTCAATTCCAGATAGTGACTGACTGTAATCTTTCTCAATTTTCAGAACTAGATTGGTGTCCTTTAAAGTGCATAAATGGCACCTACATGTCCTGTGAAATGAGTCAAGTTTGTAAAGGGACTTGCATTAACATGCTGGAGGAGGCTGGAGGAGAAGGATGCAATGTCCAAACCAGCCAGTTTTGGGGATGAATTAATAAAATGTTGTATGTATGATTTGATACCAGAAAGTACAGAAATATGAGGCTTTACTGCTACTGTCAATATTCACTGGTGAAAAAGATTCGACAGTCCTTTTGCACATAGTGGCAAGAGTAGAAATTGCTTAGATGCAGAATTTGTTCAACGATCTTAGTATCACCTCTTGATTTAAAAGGGTCTGGCAGTTAGCCCTAACAAAAAGATAAAGTTACAGAAGTTTGGCTTCCGTTTATTCAATAAGTGAGGATAGAAAGCACATAGCTTGCCCCCCTAATTAACCAAATTTATTTTTGAAAATACACATTTTAAATACCTGGGAATTTCCTCTCAAGGACTAGCTCTGCTTAACATAATTTTCCTCTCTAGGACTAGCTTTGGTTGACATAATTATTGTCCTGTTCTATGAATGATGGGGTTATTTTGAAAAAATGACTGAGGAATGGTGGAGTTGGAATAACTGTATGCCAGTAATGATTAAGTGATTGCCTCTTTTAATAGAAGGTCTGAGGCAAGTGGAATAGACCAAGTTAAAGCAAACACTGTCAAGATGAGTGCACTGACAACTATAGCAAGTTAGATAGGAAGGGTAGTCTCTTTTATCTTTTGATGAATTTTCAATCACACTGGAGTCCATAGTATATCATCACAGGATGATTCTCACCTGGCTCAGAGTTCTGATGACTTCATTAAGTTTGCTTTGAAACTGAGAAGACTGGATAGCCTCTGTTTTAAGCTGTCAAAGAAAAAAATAGAGAGGAACAGAGGAAAATCATGCCTTAATTTATGAAGAATTTAAGATTAAAAGTCTGGCATCAAATTATTTCTCAGCTGCCGAGTGGAGTGGGGATGGGGAACAAAACTCCTTAACTGTGACCTTGATTCTTAATGGGTATGATCACTACAGTGTACGGATGTGAAAACTGGATAATGAAGAAATCTGACAGGAAACATGAATTAATTTGAGATGTGGTGTTGTACATGAAATACCAGAAAGTAGGTTCTAAAGTATGTACTGTACTTGGCTATTTTAGGAAAGTAAATGCATCTTTTAAATATCTTTTTCCTAGCAGGTAGCCACATTAGTCTGTTGAAGCAGGTTTTAAAGGTGCCACAGGATTCTTTGTGGCTTTTAAATACTGTAAATAGATTATTATTTGCTGATGCATTAATCATCTCATTATTTAAAAGAAAGTGCATTTACTTTCCTACAAATCACTTTCTAAAAATAATGTTCCATTGAAGGAACGCCTCCGAGTGTTGAAGAAGGGGAGGGAGACCGGGACTAGAGCGGGTTCTTACTGATGTTTAAAAACATCAATTAAGTCTTATTACTAATAACAATGCAGTTGCTTCTCTTTCTCCTTTCCTTCAGCTGGTGGTTGTTTACCGTTCTCTTTTTTATAGGATTTTAACATGGATCGGATAACACTAAAAATCGGATAACACCAAGACTTGTGGAACCAAGTTTTAGCGTTATCCAAGGTTTTACTGTAATCCCTTTCCTAACATGGAAACCATGGAAGCTGCAGGATGGAAGAAGAGTTTTCATCATGGAAAAAAGAGAAAGAGGTCTTTCACTACAAAAACTCTCCTGCTACCAGCGAAATCATTCCCTTCTCCAGACATAGCTATGTCAATAGGATTTCAGCCATTAGTTTTCAAAGAACATTCAGAAATATCTTTACCTGTAGTATGGCTTCTTCAGAACCTACCAGAGATACCAGCCCATTAACTGCTGCAAGACGCTGCATTGTAGGAGCTCCCTAAAATTGAAGTGAAACCAATTTAGGAATATATATTAAATAGAAAAGTGGACAAAAGCAGCCCTCTTTTCTAAGAAAAAGAGCAGAAACAGGGTTAAACTACCCATCTTCCTCCCTGGCATTTCATTTCTTCTATTTATAGTCTCCATCAGCTCCTTCCAGTGAGAAATGTCTAGAGAATGGCAAAAGCATTTGCTCATCTCATTTAGCCCTTAATCTTTAGTGCTTCGTGGAATTGTTAAAATAGTCCCAGGGTGGCAAACTTTGGCACTCCAACTGTTCTTGGACTTCAACTCCCAAAAGCCCTGATCAGCAGGTGTACTGACTTGAGCTTCTGGTAAGTAAAGTCCAAGAACAGCTGGAATGCCAGGGTTTGCCACCACTAAACAAATTAAGTTTCTTCAGGATGGGCTGTACAATCATCTCCTTCAACCCGGATGGTAATATGCCTTCTTGGAAAGAGGAACTAACAATTTCCTTGACCCTTCCTGCCACCTCCTCCCTGGGAGCTTTTATCAACCAGGAAGGGCAAGGTGCAAGGTGGGTAGTAGGATCCCTGCAGTCAGTGAGTGTCCTGGAGATTTCCTGAGCTATTACAGGCTGAAACCAATTCAATAAACACAGACTACACAGAGCACAAGACATCTCTACATGTTCTGTTGCATCTAACTTGGAGTCAAGGTCCCTCTGGATGGCCACCACTTTAGATCTAGAGAGCATCGCAAATCTACTAGTTATCTGTGGCAGGGGTCCCCAACCACCAGGCTGCAGACCAGTACCAGGCCACGGGCTGTCCTGAACCAGGCTGCAGGGGTGAGTGATGCTGGGAGCCCCAATGGCAGCCTTCTGCCCTCAACATGCTCTGTCAGGCCTGCCTGATGAATGGAGCAAGAGCACGGGCTTCAGACACAGCAGATAGGTACCATGTATACGCAAATTTAAGCCGACCCAAATATAAGAAGAGGTACAGTCAAACCTCGCATAAAGAGCATCTCGCTTAAAGAGTAACTCGCTTAAAGAGCAGAATTTTCTCTGAATGTTCGCTTTGCTTAACAAATAAAACCAATCAAAAACTTGCTTAACAAATAAATCAGGGTTTGCAATCCCCCCCACAATTGGTCACTTTCAATGGTGTTTCGCTTAAAGAGCAAACTCGCTTAAAGAGCAATCCTGTGGAACGCATTATGCTCTTTGAGCAACGTTCGACTGTACCTAATTTTGACCTTGAAACCCAAGAAAATAGATTGACCCGAGTATAAGCTGAGAGTGGAAAATGCAGCAGCTGCTAGTGAGTTTCAGTAATTACAATACATTAAAATACAAAAATATTAATTATTTTATTAATTTTTAAAAAAACTGTACTTGCACCACCCACCAGTAGTGGTGCTGCAGGTAAAGTGGGTGGGCAGGTCAATTGCACTGAGACAGGAAGTGTTGCTCTAGCCTAGCCTCTTGCTCCCCCTGCACAGAAGAAGCATGGCTCTCTCCTCCATCTTGGGCAGAGTAGAGACAAAGGCAGAAGGTACCAGTAAGTGAAATCCTTTCTTTTTCCCCACCAGTTTGAAAGGAAGACACAATTGAAAAAAAAACAATAGGATAACATGATTTTCAATGTGCAGTACAGTATTCTAATAGAAAATTGTTATTTGCGCCCTCATGTGGCCAGTTGTGTAACTGCACCTCAGATTCTTTTGCCGCAGAAGTCTCAAAACTTACTTTTAAAGTGCCGAATAGCTTTTTAAAAAACCTTTATTTTTAGACCTCGGCATGCCCTTTTGACTTTAATATCTGGACTATCCTCGAACAAGACTCTGTGTAGCGCCGCTGTGCTGTGACTTTGCCTGCTCGGGTGGGTCAGCACACTCTCCCTGGCTCCTGATGGTCAGCAGCTGTGGGATGGGGAGGGGGGACAGGCTTTAAAGAGTCCCTTCTCCCCCTATCCCACTCTCCCTGGCTCCTGGCAGACAGCGGCTGTGGGATGGGGAGAATAGGATTCTTTGAAGCCCATCCCCCCTCCCATCCCACAGCTGCTGGTCACCAGGAGCCAGGGAGAGTGGAATAGAGGAGAAAGAGGAATCTGTTTTTCCTCTACTCCCACAGCTGCTGACCATCAGGAGCCAGGGAGAGTGTGCTGACCCACCCGGGCAGGCAAGGTCACCGCACAGCGGTGCTACACAGAGTCTTGTTCGAGGACAGTCCAGATATCAAAGTCAAAAGGGCATGCCGAGGTCTGTTTACTGGTAGTCTGAGTCAGTAGTCTAATCCAAAGGGTGTCCAGGGGAGTCGTCAGGGTTGGCAGAGAAGTCAGGGTCACAGCAGACAGGTCAGGGTCTAGGCCGGCAGTCTGGAGTCAAGCAGGATGTCTATCTTTGCACAAGAGTTGTACAAACACAGGTAGGCTGCAAGAAGCCTGCTTATAAGCCTCCCAGCTAATTGGTATCAGCTGGGAGCCTTATTTGGTGCTTTGCCTACCTGTGTCTCAGGTGTAGCTCTTTCCTTGACCTCTCCCTGACTGATGGCTGATCACTGTCAGAGCCAGACTCCTGATCTAACAGGTCAGTTGCAGAGGAAAACAGAATTGGGCCAAGTGCAGGCTGAGATCCATGGCTCAGGGCATCCTCAGGCTTGGGTGCAGGCAAAACTGGGCTGGGCATAGGGCGCGCCCCCTGATCCAGGTCCTCTTCAGAGTCAGAGGAGGGCTAGATTACAATAGAGGGTGGGATGAGGGGCTGAAGGGATCCTCTGAAGCCTGTTTTCTTCCATCCCACAGCTGCTGGCCACCAAGAGCCTTGGAGGGAAGGAAGGGGGAGTGAGTGAGAGGAATCCTTTGATGTTGCCCAGCCCGTTCCAGCCATTGCTGATCAACATGATAATTTTGATTACTGGTATATCCCATTTTTCAAGTGGTAATTAAAAATGACATATAATATTCTAAATAGGAGCTATCAATAAAACATAGTGGCTTACCTCTGTCAATACAATTTTCATCCAAGCAGTAAATAGCCTGTTACCAAGGTCTTCTGCTTTACCATGACCACACACAGAAAGTCCATGGACAATGCTTCCCAGTGCTAAGGCAAAGCCAGGTGTCTTTAATAGAACAGGATAAGGAAAGTAGATATCAATTTAGAAAAGCCATTTGCAATCGCATACATTGCTTTAACAAGAATCAAAGAGATTTTGGTTTTGTTCAGTCATGAGAAATAAGTAGAGTAATATCTCGGGTAACAATTACATTGGATAACGGTAAAATCGGATAATGATGCAAAAAATTTTTTATTTAATTTATTTATTTCTGTTAGTGTTATTCGAGGTAATCATTCGTAGTGGCGGTGTGGCTGAGAAGCTGAACGGGGGCACCCCATTCAGCTTCCCAGCCATCCCACAGCTGTGAACGCAGGAGCGGTGTAGCTGGGAAGCTGATGGGGGAGTCCCTCATCGGCTTCCCAGTCACCCCGCAGCTGCAGACGCAGGGGTTCCCTTCAAAAGCGGCGAAAAGCTCCCCAGAGGCGGCAGGAGTGGTGGAGAGCCCAAAATGGGTGGGGAAAAAACTTCCAGGTTTTTTTTGCCCATTTCGGGCTCTCTGCCACCCCTCCCTCCTCTGGGGAGGTCAGGGGATACAATCTGCGTTGTTCCTGACGTCCCCAGACCTACCCGGGTGTTGCAATAAGGCAAAACACCGCAATTATTTCCTTGGCATTTTGCCTTATTGCAGCGTCCAAGTAGGTCTGGGGATGTCGAGAACAGCACAGGTCAGGTCCCCCGACCTCCCCAGAGGCGGAAGAGAGCCCAAAATGGGGAAAATAAAAGAAAAAACCTCCGTCCCAATGGAGTTTTTTCACCCATTTCAGGCTCTCCACCGCCCCTGCCACGTTTGGGGAGGTCAGGGGACCCGATCCACACTGTTCCCAACCTCCCCTGACCTACCTGGGTGCGGCAATCGCAGCATGCAATCAGTGCTTGAGGGGTTGAACGGATGCGCACCCCAGTTCAACCCTCAACCCAAGCACTGATCGCGGTGAGGATTCCACGCATGGAATCCCCACTGCCCTTTCCAAAGAGGCAGGTAGATCACCCCCCTGTGGGCTTTTTTAAAAATGTTTTGCGATCAATGCATCACAGGTTAAAATCCGGATGACGATGAGACTTGTGGAACCAAGTCTTATCGTTATCTGAGGTACTAGTGTACAGTACAGTAATGTATTAGTCTGCTTTTGCTACCAGACAAAAGGACTGTACTATCCCATGATTCAGTAAAACTGAATCTTTATACAAATAAATTTCTAAACCTTGTTCAGTTTCTGATGATGATAATAACGATCAATTACAGTTCTAAATTATTATTAGTTACTTTTTAAAGACCTCCTGTTTTCAGCTCCTTTCACAACTGCCTTGCAGCATAACATAAAAACAGTGTAATGAGAGGTAGATAGTCAAGTCGTTAAAACTAGTAACAGATTAACTATTGATTAATATTAAACAGGGATCAACAAACATTAATATCATAGATGAGAACAAGAATACTATATTAAATTTATGGCAAAAGTCCTTTTTCCTAATGTAGTTTCTCACTTAATGTGTCTCTGTTCCTGGTATCACTTCTTAGTTGTTGTTGTTTTGTAACATTTAAATCCTGCTTTTCCTAAAAAGAATTTAAGGTAATGAACATGACCCTTCCATCTCACCAATATTTCTCACAACAATGCTTGAGAGACTTTGATTATGATTTACCCAAAGTTACTCAGTATATTTTATATGCTGTGTAGCCTTGAACCAGCATTTCTCAAGGCTAGTCCAACACTTTGAACACTAAATTACACAGGCTTTTTCAGGCTTTACAACAGGGGTGCCCAAACTTTGTGGGCCATGGGCTGATCATGCGGTTTAGGGAGCTGGTCACTAAGGCCTGGGTGCAGCCCCCAACACCAATTCATCTGGCCCACAAATCCCTTGTCGCTCCTGGAAGCGGAAGTAAAATGCGCTCATACTTCCGCTTCCAGGAGCGACGAGGGCTTTGTGGGACGGATGAATTGGCGTCGGGGTCCGCACCTGGACCCCGGGCCTTAGTTTGGGCACCACTACTTTACAATGACGGTTGTTCCCCTTGTACCTAGCCACAGGAAATTGTTATGGAAGGCAAACGTTCCAAACAAGGGTACTATTTTCAAAAGCTAACTTGTACTTTTTCTAACATTGAGTTCTAGGACTTTTTAGTCAGGAAGATGTAGCCTCCATTATATTGTCAAAATGACAGGAAAAAAATATCTCATCTTATATACAGTAATACCTCGGATAACGCTAAGACTTGGTTCCACAAGTCTTGGTGTTATCTGATTTTTAGTGTTATCCGATCCATGTTAAAATCCTATGAGATGGATCGGATAACGTTAAAGCTCCATAGAGATACATTGTAATCATACAGGCTTTAACGGTTGTTATCCGATCCATCCCATAGGACCTTAACGTTATTCGGTCCAATTCTCCTCCCCACATTACTTAATGTTATGCGATTTTAGCGTTATCTAAGGTAAACGTTATCCGAGGTATTACTGTATATGGTTATGTCTCCTGCACAATACTCCAGCTGTTTTTCCTGGGATGTCTCTTGGGACATTACAGAAACAGTTAATAAAAACCACACCTTCATAACAGGTGGTACTCCCAAGATTTATTTTGTTTTGCGGATGTCTACATAAAATCTGGAAAAGACATTAAATCTATGTGAATGAGGAAGGGACACTTTTGCCCAAGAATTACATTTTGTTTCTGAATTCACACAGAAGTAGGCCTACAACATTGTCACTTGCACAGTTGTAAACAATATTACTAAATTCCAGCCTCTTATAAAATATATGTTTTTGTCTGCTTAAACTAGTGTGCCCAAACTAATGCCCGGGGGCCGGGTGCGGCCCCCAAGGCCAAGTCATCCGGCCCGCAAAGCCCTCGTCACTCCTGGAAGCAGAAAACGCGCCCGTACGAAGCTTCGCGGGCAAGATGAATTGGCCTCAGGGGCTGCACCCGCCCCCTGGGCCTTAGTGACCGCCTTCCTGAACCACAGGATTGGCCCACGGCCCAAAAAGTTTGGGCACCCCTGGCTTAAACTATTCCTGTCTTTCTTCTGCCTGTCAATCCATCCCAAAAGTGTGATATGTTATGTGACTTTTCGTCTTTTTTCCATTTTCCTTCTCAAAACCCTCTTCTTGCCATCTAAACTTTTGACCACAGACATTAGCTGTTGCTTGCTATCTTCCACAACCCACCCAGCAGGCCACATATAATGTCTAGTATGATTTCTTGACAAGGCATTTCAACTTCAAAAGTTTTGCACAACAGGAGTTTGGCCATAACATCACAGCAGCTTTCTGCAAACATAAAATAGGGAAGAAATGCTTTTAATATACAACCTGCTGATTAGCTTCTGCTAATTTCTGCAATTTGTCAATAGTCTCGTCAGCCTCTACAGCCTCAATTATCTTAACACTGAAGGAAGAAATGCAGGTGCAAGCAACAGCATAGGCAAGAACCTGTGTAACAAAAAGAGCAATAATTAGTAATAATCAGTGAGATTTTACAGTCACATGACTTGGAAAATACAACTTTTGTTTTAAAGTCATCATGGATGACTATAACTAAAAGCAACTATCTTCATACTTCCTGGAAAGTTCTGCTTTGGTCTTCTGCATCATCCAAGTACTTGCAAAGTTTATGTAGGGAAGCTGAGATGTGCCCTTGGGAATCTGGTAGGTCACTGTGACTCATCATTGACAAAACAAGTCCTACGCCCAGGATACATCCGGTGCTTAAAGGGGGGAAAATTAAAAAGATAGTTAAGAAAATCTAGAGAGACTAGCATGTAACCATATACTTAGTAAAGGTTGCCCTTACTTAAAAGCCACTCATATCCGACTTTAGAATTTGGTGCTCATCTCTTTTATCGCCAAAGAACCAGCGCTGTCTGCATTTGCAGATGTTTGTGTGGACATGTGGCATGCATGATTAGACAACTGAGTGCACGGAACGCTGTTTAACTTCCCACCAAAGTGGTCCCTATTTATCTACTTGCAATTTCTTGCTTTCGAACTGCTAGTTGGGCAGGAGCTGGGACAGAGACGGGAGCTCACTCTGTCATGCAGCACTTGGGTCTCGAACTGAACTGCTGAACTTCCAGTCATCAAGACCAGCATCTTAACCACCAAGTCACCGCAGTTCCTAACCATATACTTATGACCCCTATATTTTCCTCAATACATGAATATTGCCACAAATCTTTATTTCTACAAATGATATGCAAGTGGTTAAAGTTACAACTGAACACACAGTCATTAGCTGGATTAACAACCTCATACAAATACCCAAAGAACTGCTAACAGCCAATTAAGAATTTGCACCAATGTAATAGGGATAAGCATCAGATTCAGAGGCTCTTGTTATATAAAATCTCTTGTACCAATTTATTTGCAATTTGGCAGGGATAATCTCTTACTACAGGGTAACTAAGCATTTACAGTACAGTAAAACCTCATATAACACTAAAACCTGGTTCCACAAGTCTTGTTGTTATATGATTTTTAGTGTTATCTGATCCTCTATGGGATCCATAGAGATACATTGTAACCACACAGGCTTTCGCGGTTGTTATCTGAAGCATCCCATAGGATCTTAATGTTATTTGATGCAATTCTTCCCCCCAGATTCCTTAATGTTATGCGATTTTAGTGTTATTCGATACTAATGTTATATGAGGTATTACTGTATATTTATTCCACCAGCAGCAAAGGTTAAAAAATACATTTATTTGTATATTTCCCTTGAGGGTCAATATGAAAATAAACCTTTGTATTATTGAGTCTCAACCACAAATGAGTCCAAATTGGTCGTAGATGAAGTGAGTCATTTTTTGAAGTGTTTAAATTGGGATCTATGTTTCTTCAGTGGGACTCAGCATGACAAACAAGAGGCAAAAGAATTTTTTGCACAAAATATCTTGAATCCACACTGCTCTTTAACAATTATTATTAATAATACAAGGTCATATGTCTGAAACACACCTCTTATTCAGGCATTTATGTACAAGTGGATATTAGGGAGTGAAACCTCTTCAACTACTGACATAACCATTTGTTAGGCAAAGATAAAGGTCTCCCTTGATCGACTACCAGTCGCATCTGACTCTAGGGTTCAGTGCTCATCTCCATTTATAGCCAAAGAGCCAGAATTGTCTGCATTCACAGAAGATTCCATGGACATGTGGCAGGCATGACTAGATGCCATAGAGCACAGAACACTGTTACCGTTCCTGCCAAAGTGGTATATATTTATCTACTTGCAATGTCTTGCTTTCGAGCTGCTAGGTTTTATTTATTTATTTATTTATTTACATTTTTATACTGCCCTTCTCGCCGGGGCGACCCAGGGCGGTTTACAACATCATAAAAGCATAATACAACCCAACCCAAACCCATTGTTAAAAACTTCAAAATTACAATTATAAAATTTAAAAAGTTTTTAAAATTTATAAAAAATCCACATGTCCCAATAATAATTAAAAACTTAAAAACAAAAGATTAAAAGATTAAAAGACCAGGGGGGAGAGGGAGCTCAAACGAGCCAGCGAGCTGGGGTCATGGTACCGCCAGGACCCCATACCTGTCCCACCAGCCATGTTTTTAAGTTCTTCCTAAAAGACAGCAAGTCCATCTAAAGACGTAGCTCAGTTGGTAGGAGGTTCCATAGGGCTGGAGCGGACACAGAGAAGGCTCTCTTTCTAGTGCCAGAGAGATGTGCAGGAGCTGGGACTGAGCATTAAATTTAAAATATTACATTAAACGTTCTTTCCCACCAGAGGGCAGCAATACATCATACCTCAGATAGCGGACAACAGTTGTTGGAATTAAAACAAAAACATTACAAATCGCGTATCATCTGCAGGCTAGCTAGAATGACAATTTTGACACAGATGATTTAGAACCTTTTTTATGATTGTAGTAATAACATTTCAAAGGAAGTGTCCATTCTCTCAGTCTTGGTTAGAAATGCAAATCATGATTTGCAAGTACTGTACAGTCAAACCTCGCATAAAGAGCGCCTCGCTTAAAGAGTAAGTCGCTTAAAGAGCAGAATTTTCTCTGAATGTTCGCTTCGCTTAACAAATAAAACCAACCAAAAACTTGCTTAACAAATAAATCAGGGTTCGCAATCCCCCCCACCCCACCAGAAGTCACACTTGGTCACTTACAATGGTGTTTCGCTTAAAGAGCAAACTCGCTTAAAGAGCAATCCTCTGGAACACATTATGCTCTTTAAGTGAGGTACAACTGTACTTCATTTCCAGGCGACCACGTATGAAATTATGGAGCTGACATCAACACACAGGTAGAGAAATAGATAGATAAAAAAGTCTGCTGAGGATTTGGCTATGCAGTGGTGGCAACCTTGGCACTCCTACTGATCAGAGCTTCTGGGAATTGAAGTTCAAGAACACCTGGAGTGCCAAGGTTCGCCACCACTGGACTACAGTTAAAGTCAGCAAACAACAAGGGGTGTTTGTTAGCTCCACCCCCTCTGCAAGCCTTCTTCTCAACTGATTGATAGTTTGAAGAGAACCACTTGCTCTATTTGTGGATGTTCCTCACCATTTGATTCAGAGACTCAACTTCCCAGCCTTCTGAACTGTATGGGAAACATCTACCAATAAGAGACAACTCTGGTTACCCAAGTCAATTTTCATGGGGGGGGGGGGGAAGTGGCAATAGAAAGAAGAAGGCTAGCATGTTCTCCTCCTCTTGGGTGGCTTTTTCTCTTTGCAGTCTCTCTCTTATTCCCACTACAGTACTAGAAGTCAGGCGGTGCCCAATGAAACGTATTAAAAGAAAACTAATCTTTTACAAAGGGATATCATTCCCATGAAATCTGACGCCACAGGCTGTGGAATTTATGGCTCAGGGTTAACAATTAATTATATTACCAGAAGATATTAGGTTTATTAATTTCTAATAGTTCCTAGTTTCAGAGAACAACAAGTATAGGAAATTTGTTCTGCTATCAATAAAATAGAAAACGCCGCAACGCTAAAATGATATGTAATTTATACAGCCAAGCACAAAAGCCAAATATAATGTTTTGACAAATCTGTCTTCAAATGGGACAAGATTGTAAACATTAAAACGGAATGTTTCTCGCCTAGGAGACAATGCTATACAACTTACATGGTCAAACCAAAGTTCAGTTTCTTTTTTCCTCTTCCTCTCTCTCCTGAAGGAAGGAAAAGATATTCCATCTCTTCCATACTCAGTAGTTTCATCTGCTCTGTGCTGGCAAAGGAAGTTAATCTGGCTGCATGTATAGCCACTAAAACATGGAGCAATGATTGATACAGTACCACACATCTTTTTATAACATATGTCTCCGATCATGCCAGACTAGAGTAGAGAAATGCCTATCTGATTCTAAATAAAGCCTCTCCCACATTATATCAAGGGGTGCAACAAACTCCATGTCAAAGAAATGTCTAAATTCAGTGTCAGGGAAACATAATTTGCATATATTTTCCTATTTGTATATTATATTCCACTTTTTGGAATCACAAAAAGTATTGAAGTAGCAAAAGTCAAGAGAATTCAGGTCAGCACATAAGATGGTAGTTAACTCAAAATGCATCAAATAATAAGGTAAAGAGACAAAGTATGACTAGAAGAATGATTATTTACTGATTTATGCAGCCTTATATCCCATCCTAACTGATGGATTTCACCTGATTAACAATGTCTTAGTTACAATGTGATTAAAGCTGAAATACTGCATGTTTTAAGCTAATTTACATAGCTTTGGCAGACTTACTACTGCATAATATTTTCCCTGTATCTTGCATTAAAATGTTTTGGTTAGAAATGCAAATCATGATTTGCAAATACTTTGCTTATTGCCTCTTCCTGGTTTAACTATCGTATGTCTGAAGATGAGACATTGGGATAAAACAGCTCTAAGTTGCTCAACAGGTCATCAAGCCATAGCCCAAATCCTATTTGTGTTTGTGTATAACAGGGGTGCCCAAACTACAGCCCACGGGCCCAATTAGGCCCATGCAAATCATTAATGCAGCCCATGGTGAGTACCTGGGCTCACCATGGACCACCCTCCACCTGCCTCCACTACCTGATGTCAGCAGCTGTGGCAGTGATCACGCTTTGTCCCTGATGCACCAAACAGCCTCTGGCTCAGTCCCATCCCCTCTGCAGCCTTTGCTAAACCTGATCATCATGTTGGGGAAATTTTCAGAGCCTCCTCCATTTCAAAATCCGCAGCGCCAGAAGGGTAAACCTGGCGTGCTGCACTGACGTCAGCCTTGCTGCGCCAAGGGGCTCTCCCAGCGCCATGGATTTTGAAATGGAGGAGGCTCTGAAAATTTCCCCAATGCCGCGATCGCCTTTAGCAAAGGCTGCAGAGGGGATGGGACTGAGCCAGAGGCTGCTCAGAGCAGCGGGGACAAAGTGTGATCGCCGCCACCACCATCAAAACTGTCAGCAGCAGGAGCAGCCTGCCTCTGCCCCCCACAGCTGTGTGTCGGGGTGGGACCAGCCCAGCAAAAAAAAAAAAAGTTTGGGCACCACTGGTGTATAAGGTTTGCAGGGATGCGGTAGCTTAGTGGTTAAGACGCTGAACTTGATGACTGGAAGGTAGGCAGGTCAGCCATTCAAGACCTGAGTGCTGCATGACGGAGTGAGCTTCTGGTACAAAATGCCACCTGAATAATTTTTTTGTCTCTCACTTAAAAAATTGAAACGAGCAAAGGATTGCAACCCTAACCTAATCAAATCAATCTTCATTATGGTCCATTATGACGATAAGGGTGTTTAAAATATGTTTAAGAGGAGTGTATCTGCTCAGAGTTGAAGGAGTGATGAAATTAGTATTTAAGATTAATGTTAAGATCAGGAACATAGCTGAAAGTCATGAGTCTGTTCTCTTTTCTTTTTTAACCTTCAAAATATTAAATGCCCTACTTGGCATTTGACAGACATTGCCTATTGATTTCTATTCTACAGACTCATGTTGTCTAGGAACATTGTTTTTATTAAAACACACAGCAGAGAGAATTTTTTTCTGGATGTGGAATTCTGCCTTATAATGACTTTGCATATATGCAAAACTACACACTGTTGACCATAACTCTGTAAGTTGTTGCTGATGTGACTGGCAGGAACTAACTGCTTATTGCAAAAGCCTTGGGTATCTTATAGTCAGTTTCACTATTCTATAAAAGCAATTTGTTCTCATGAGGGCATCACAGAACTCACTGATGTCTACAGTTTCAATACATTTTGGAAATAAAGACTTCGCTCCCAAAGAACTGCTTTCTGATACACGTCAAATGCCTTAGTAGGAATTAATAGACCTCAAAACATTCAGAGCCAATGTAGCTTTTAAACACTTGTCAGCTGATGAATCTGACATTGTATATTGTTTCAACCATCTCACAACTTCCAAATTCTTTCCTTTGTCACCTGGAGCTTCAGGCTGCTACTCAGCAGCCATAAATAACTTCCCTTTCATCCACACTTTCTACCCTATCTCCAGCTGTTCATTTAACAGCACAGTTCTTCCAGATAAAGAAGCTGTGTGAGACAGCTGCTCTTGTATTGTGAGTACAGTCCCATTCTACTAGAAAGCTCTGTCACTGTAACACTCAACTCAGCCCTGGGCATGTGCCAAGGGAAGTGTGGAAAGTACCTTTCATTGATGAAACTGTGAAGGAAAGATGTCCTATCAAACACAGGCCAACCTCGTAATGCCAGTACAGTAATAATTTGGATAACGCTAAGACCTTTTCCCCACAAGTCTTGGTGTTATCTGATTTTTAGTGTTATCCAATGCATCCTATGGGATGGATCAGATAACGTTAAAGCTCCATAGAGATACATTGTAACCGCACAGGCTTTAGCGGTTGTTATCCGATCCATCCCATAGGACGTTCTTCAATCCAATTCTCCTCCCCAGATTACTTAACGATATGCGATTTTAACGTTATCCAAGGTATTACTGTACTGCCCTTGGTCCACTTTAAAAGAACGAGATCCTTGGCCCAACATCTTCCTTACTACATTTTTCCTAGTTGTGTACATGTAACTTTCTGCTGTGATTTTGGCAGGGAAGCTAACACATAAGCATTGACAATAATCAATTTATATTACAGGGGTTCTCAACATTTTTCAGCCGCGGGCTGAACCACACCCCCTCAAACAGCTGAGCAGGTCAGACTGGTGGTTTCCCCCGGCTGTAAATGCTGCCTTAAAATACGTCCACACATTTACGATAGCCACAGACTTATTTACAGCTGTATAAATGTATTTACAACAACCACGGACTCATTTATGACTGTAGTAAACATGTTTGCAATGGCTGTAAATGAGTCCATGGTCAATTCCGGCGCCAGCAACTGGAGCGAGGTCAGGGGCTGGACTATTTGGTGCCACAGGCCGGATCCGGCATGTGAGCGATAGGTCGTGAGCCCCTGATTTATAAGACTCAGAGTGTGTGTGTGTACACACCAGGAGAAATGTATTCCCAAACTGTACTTCAGGCTGTAAATGTCTTCTGCACCTATAATCAGAATGCTTCAAATGAATCTGCAGATTGTCACACACTTGTCTTTGTCTGAGATTGGAGGGATGTGCTCCATATGCTCAGTCCCAAATTATTTCATACCTGCTGTTGTTATTTATTCATTCTTGCCTTTTATGCAATCTTTCTTACATCATGCTGACACAAATTGCATTATTTTACCCTTGCAATAATCTCATATGCTAAAATCGAGCAAGGAAGGAGGTCAGCATTCCAAATATCGGTTTCATGATAAAAACATGGACTCAGACTTAAAGTTCTATATTTCAAGTCCAAAACCTACCCACTACACCACAGTGCATACTCAACAAAATATAGGCAACTAAATAATAGACTTACTTGTACTCTAGACTGGTGTCAAAGCAGCATTCTTCTAATTTATCCAGAGAGTTCATCAATAGGGGGTTAATTTGCTTGTCATCAACATCACTGGAAAAAAGACAAGACGTAGGAATTAACTTTTCTGCTAATGAAACTGTATTTATCTGCATTTCTTTTTATTTCTCCCTAAAGAATGCTCTATAAATGGTACCTATTAAACAAATGATAACTACTCAGTACTATAATTAACATACCCTTATCTTCTCTTAACCCAGTTTACATATCCTATGGGGACATAACCAAAGCTGCCAATTGCCCCCAAGCTTAGAACTGCAACCATATCAAAGAACATCAGCTCTGGTGGTCAATATTACAACATCAACCATTTGAAGCCTAATCCAAGCAAGACTCAACTGTGTGCTTTCCACCTTTGAAACAAAGAGGCAAGGTTTGGGTTGGATGTTACATGGCAAGGGAACTGATTACTGCATTTTTCAGCACTAAAATACAGTACCTCAGTGTGATGCCTGACAGGACACTCTCTTTTAAGCAACACTGCCTGAATACCAAAGCCAAAATTAGTACAAGGAACAATATTATTAGGAAACTCCCAAACTATAAATGGGGAACTCAGCCATCCACACTGTGTACATCAGTTTTGGCCCTGAGCATCTCTGCAACAGAGTATGCTACTCCAGTATGGAGCACATTCACAGATGCAAACCAAGTTGCAATTGCAGTGAAGCCATGCGTATAGTGACAGGATACCTCAAACATTAAAGAGGATATAGCTGAGGAACTCAACCTCCCCTACATCACTTGGAGTACCCTAAATAAGTTGAGGTACCTAAATGTAAGACCAACATGCTCAAGTGGGGGCTGATGGCAGACAACAACATTCTGTGTAAACATGGAGATATACAGAATCTGGCTCATTTACTGGTCTGATGATTACTACCAGAAACATGCACAGATGAGGACTTTAGTTTGGAAAATGACAAAGTGAAGAAAGTTGCTTCATTTTGGCAGCCCATGGTTTGATCAGGACATGAAAGAAGTAGAAGCTCTGCAGTAATCGTAATCTTCTGCAAATCTTTAAGAGACATCTCTGTTCTGACAAAAAACACAGAGAGACATTCCAGTTTTCTAAGCCCTTCTTTCTTTGCCAGTCTCCTCCAATCGAGCACTCACCCATTATCCCTAGTCAACCTGCCCGCTGGCATAGGTAGTAACACAGGTAGCTCTAGTCAGAAAGTATCAAAGAGCTATGATCATTACAGAAGTACTGGGGATCTTAGGGTATTATCACACAGACAAAAGTGCTGCACTGAAAGAGCAGTGGTGGTCACGATTCTTTCCAAAAAGAGATTACTGGCATTCACTTCTACACTACTCTATGAATGCTAGGACTTTGCAAATTGCATCTTTAGGAAATAAATCTGTGTAAGTCCTGTGTTAATCCTACTTCAGGGCAGCTTTGCCTCTGGAGGTTCTCCAACACTACCACTTTCTAAAACCTATTCTTCTTCTGTGTCTAGGCCAGATGTGAAACTACCCAAATGAAGTCACCTTTTGATAAATTCATTCTGCATCTCCTTTCGCTTGACCCAGTGTGAGAAAGATTAGCCAGCAACACAAGGTTGCCATTACCAGGGTACACTTGATTGTGGGTCAAAAATACCACAATCTTTGAGGAGGCTCATTTAAACATTATTTAAAGGCTTCTGATTTGGGAGCCCCTGAAGTGAATATGAACTCTCCACAGTAAGCACTGTGGCACAAACTTTATCCACCAGCAAAAAAAAAAATCCTGGGACAAAAGGAAACTGTCACCTCAGAAAGAACAGCACATTATGGGATGGCACGGAAAAAGCACATATGTTATTAGACTAAGCCTTGTATCCTCTGGTCAAGGGAGCAATCAAACACTATTGGAAAAGGTAATTCTATTGCAGCAAGCAACCTTTAAGGAAACCCCTTAATGCATTAAATACAGAATTTTCCCCCACCCACCCACGAGAGACCATTCACAAGTATGGTTTTTGCACACAGACATTTGCATTCTGAAGTGAAGCAACCCAGAACTCTACCTCGTTCTAACCAAAATGTGGGTTATGTGCTGTCAAGTCTGAATGAATTTGGAGACGTTTTTTATGTCAAGAACTTGCCACCACAGCTCCATGGCCCAACTGGGGTCTCCAAGAACAACCAAGTGGTGTTTTTTCAATAAAAAAAGGCTCTGCTCCTTTTCGCAAGACTCCCAAAGGCTTCCCAAGTGCACAAATGATCCCTAGGGAGCCCAGAAAACTGAAAGGGGTAGATATGAAATGTTAAATTAAATTAAGTATTTCCACTGGTTGATAATAATAATAATTTGATGTCATAAATTATTCTAGGTTGAAAGGATTTTTCCTGGAGAAACTCTGCTCAGGGAATCCCCAAATGAAGTTCTTTTCATGTCCCCAAGAGCTTGGACAGAGACGGGCGCTCAATCCGTCATGCAATAATCGGGTCTTGAACTGCCAGCTTGGCAGCCTTGAAATGCCAGCTTGCCCCGGAGACCTCGCCACCGCTTCGCTGGACTCCCCTTCGGCCAACTGGCCTCGAAGGGAGCAACAGCTGGGTGTCCTCGGGGTGATAAAAGACCTCGCCGCCGCCGCTTCACTGGACTCTCTCTCGGCCAGCCGGCCTCGAAGGGAGCAACAGCTACGGGTCCCGGGTGGCGATAAAAAGACCTCGTTTTGTAGGATTTTGCTTATAATCATTGCAGGATTCAGTAAATGTGGTTTTGTTTTTGCTGTTTTTTTTTCTTTGTAATGTTTTTTTGTAACATTTTATGGTGATATTAATATTTTCTGATTGTTACTGTGTTATTGATATGTATATATTTATTTTTCTGATACTGTGATGATTGTGATTATGATAATGTGAAATTTCTGACTGTTATGTTATTTTTTATACTTTGTAAGCCGCCTAGAGTCAGGTTCGGCTGAGCAAAGTGGGGTATAAATCTGAAATGAAATGAAAAAGCTAACAAGGCGAGCTTCTTAACCCCTGAGCCACCACAGCTCCTCATTGGTTGATGACAGTATTTGGATTGCACAGCATAAACTTACACCAGCAGGATTTCAGCTCACAAGAACTGTGGCTTCTGATTTTACCCTCATAACACAGGGAAGGTGACAGCCCAATGTGCTTTAGACTATGAATGTAATACAAGAAGAAACCCACAAAACTACCTGGAAGTAACAATCTGGGGGAAGTATTAACAAATTTATCAAATAGGTTGGGGTGGAACAATGCAGGCTGAGAAGCAGATGAGGAGGGGAGACCAAGAAAGCAATGGGTAAGAAATAAGAAAATAATTTTGAAGACTACTTTGAGGATTGGTAAGTGCAAGAAGTTAAACATGTCATTGCATAATTTAAATGCTTCGCATGGGGAGGGAGTTATTTATACACCTGCTATACAAGGTAATCCATACCTGAATTTTTCCTTGCATAATTGTGAGACAAACATCCCCAAAGCAAGGCCCATGTGAATTTGAACAGCCTGAGACTCATCTGCATTTGGTTTCCCAGGTAACATGGCAATCAGCAAATTCAGGACTTCCTCAACCTTTTCCTTGCAGGATGCCATAAATACTGGCACCAAGAGAGACAAAGCAGTCGCAGCACAGGAACGGGCAATAGCACTTGCAGTATTTTCACCAGAGTAGGATTTCTAGGAGACAAAATAAAATCCACAATAGATTCTTAAATTCAATTTCTCTTCTCATATGGAGAAAATATAGCACACTGTACAGCACTCCAAACAATCTGAAAATGGAATAAAGAGAAACTATTCATGCTTTCTTTGGAAACACAACTTTCATAGCTTTGTTTATCAGAGTCAGGTTTCAGAGCCCTGAAATAAGCAATTAATATGCTTTCTAGGCTGAAAATAGAAGTAAACCTCTATTTAAAAACAGATGGGACTGAATGATCTCGTTGTTGTATATATGTAAATAAAAATGCCACTGTGAATGTTAATTAATTCCAGAATTATAGCTTTACTGAAATTTACTAAGAAGGAAGAGGGAGAGGATAAGTGGGGATGTTACATCAACAGACGTGCTCTGTCAAGGGCAGCAACATTTGCAATTCTTGCTGACATCAAGAAATAAAAGGAGATTATAATGATTTTAAACATTCATAGGGACTGCTGTGGCTTAGTGGTTAAGATGCTGAACTTGATGAGTAGAAGTTTGGCAGGTGAGCAGTTCAAGACCCGAGTGTTGCATGATGGCGTGAGCTCCTGTCTCTGCCCCAGCTCCTGCCAACCTTGCAGTTCGAAAGCAAGAAATTGCACGTAGATAAATAGGTACCACTTCAGTGGGAAGGTAAACAGCATTCTGTGCACTCCAGTGTTTAGTCATGCTTGCCACATGACCACAGAAACGTCTGCAGACGCAGACAGCACTGGCTCTTTTGCTATAAAGAGATGAGCACTGAACCCTAGAGTCAGATACAACTGGCTTTCGAGCAAGGACAACCTTTAACTTCACCTAAACATTAATACTCATTTCAGAACATGAAACATTCTATAAAAGATAAGTAATATTAGTACAGTCAAACCTCACATAAAGAGCGCCTTGCTTAAAGAGTAACTCGCTTAAAGAGCAGAATTTTCTCTGAATGTTCGCTTCGCTTAACAAATAAAACCAACCACAAACTCGCTTAACAAATAAATCAGGGTTCGCAATCCCCACACACACACACACACACAATTGGTCACTTTCAATGGTGTTTCGCTTAAAGAGCAAACTCGCTTAAAGAGCAATCCTGTGGAATGCATTATGCTCTTTAAGCGAGGTACCGCTGTACTGTACTCACTTCTGAAACATTTGTTTTAAAAAGAGCAGCCGTTCCGATTTGCTCCTGGACACTCAAGAAAGTTCATAATAACTGAACACAAAAATGTCCACCCTCCCTCACACAAAAATGTATGGTGGCCAGGTAAGTAGGTCCATGATTAAATCAAACTGTATTCTCTCTAAATGCAAAGCTGATGAAGCTGAAGCTATCATACTTTGGTCATATAATATAAAAACATTCACTGGAAAAGACAGTATTGGTGGGAAAAGGGGAAGGCAATAGGTAAAGAGGAGGCCTGAATGTGAGATGGATTGACTCAATAAAGAAACCACAACTTTCTGGTTGTGAGCTCTGAGAAGGGCTCTTAACAATAGAACCCATGGAGGTCACTGACTCACAGAACCACCTTAAAGTGAAAGGAACTTGATGGCATATACCAGTGGTGCCTAAACTAAGGCCCGGGGCCAGATGTGGGCCCCGACGCTAATTCATCCAGCCCGTGAAGCCCTCGTTGCTCCTGGAAGCGGAAGTAAAATGCGCCCGTACGGGTGCGGTTTACTTCCGCTTCCAGGAGTGATGAGGGCTTCGCGAGCCGGATGAATTGGTGTCGGGGTCTGCACCTGGCCCTTAGTGACCGGCTCCCTGAACCACATGATCGGCCCACGGCCCAAAAAGTTTGGGCACCCCTGGCATATAGCAACAGCATTACCTCAAATGAATATGAACAACTATTGAATCTTAAAACCAACATTATTTCATTTACCTAGGAATAAGCTCTACTGAACTCAATGAGATATATAGGTATATACAGGATTGTACCATAAAATACAGAATGTTACTCCCTACAAAAGAAAAATTGTGTGGCTTGATTACACCCATAAGCATGCTGTGTAAAGCAACGTACAGCTATGAACATAAACAATGAAAACCACTGAAAAAACAACCAGCGATATTACTGACAAAGATGTGAATTTTCTCACATTTGTAAAAATGAGTAAAACATACTGTTTACCAAAGATTTATAAAAACATCATGCAACGCAGATTGAAGTGTTCATGCTGAGACTCTCAAGGCATTAGTGATTCACCCTTTGGGAGCAGTTTGGAGTGCAGAAGCCTCAGGCAATTAATAACCAGATGTACTTCTTTGGCAGCAACTCAAAATGTTTCTATTTTGACCCACCAACAGAACACTGTTGCTGCTCATTACCCACCTACCAAGAAGATGCTTCAGCGGGCAGACCTTATACAGCTGTGTTTCTAGCATCCACAGCTGGCCAGCTGGCACCCCCCACTGTATATGTCGCACCCACAGCCTTCCATATTTAATTTTCCAGAAGAGACCACAAATTAGCTGTTTGCTAGATCTACCATAGGGATTGCAGTGGCTTAGTGGTTAAGATGCTGAATTTGACAACTGGAAGGTTGGTAGGTCAGGAGTTCAAGACCTGAATACTGCATGACAGATTGAACTCCCATCTCTGTCCCACATCCTGCTAACCTTGCAGTTCTAAAGCAAGAAATTACAAGTAGTTAAATAAGTACCACTTTGGTGGGAAGGTAAACAGTGTTCTGTGCACTCCGGTGTCTAATCATGCCTGCCACATGTCCACAGAAACATCTGCAGACACAGATAGTGCTCGCTCTGTGGCTATAAACAGAGATGAGCACTGAATCCTAGAGTTGGATATGACTGGCTTTCAAGCAAGGGCAACATTTACCTAGATCAGTGATGACAAACCTTTTCGAGACTGAGTGCCCAAACAGAGGGGCAGGGCAAATTCTGTGCTGGTGGAAGGGAGGAAACACTCCCATTGGGCTGCTGGGCAGAGAGAACTCTGTGCTGGGGGGAGTGAGGAAACATACTCTCATTGGGTTGCTGGCCAGAGCAAACTCTATGCTGGGGGGAGGGAGGAAACACTCCCATTAGGCTGCAGGCAGAGCGAACTCTGTGCTGGGGCAACGGCACATGTGCCCACAGAGAGGACTGTGAGTGCCATCTCTGGCACGTGTGCCATAGGTTTCCCATCACTGACCTAGATCAACCATGGCAGTTAAGCCTGTTGAGCCCTTCTGCTGACAGAGCTAGGTGAATACAGAACACTCACTCACCCTTCTACCTTTAACAAATAAATAAATTTTGTGTCAGAGATTACTTTGGGTTAAAAGGATTTTTGCTGGAGAAACTCCACTCAGGAGAGGCTCCTTTCATGTCCTTTAACAGAGCTGCTAGGATAAGTAAGAAGTTTGATTGAGCTTTGATGTAACAAGGAAGCCATTTTTCTTATCTGAGGACTGTGTCACTCTCATAGACTGAATGTGAGGCAATCAGAGTATTATCCCATGCTTCATTTCTACTTTTTCAGAGCTCTCTCTCAAGTTGGGAGTTTCCCCTTATTTCAGATGGCATAGATCTCCCCTTCTATCCTTGTCTTAGAATTAGAGATGTGGTACACAGAAAGAGCCTCCACTAAGACTGTGGTATTTCTGAACCACAACTGGGGGTACCCTGGTAACGGCAACCTTGTATTGCTGGCTAATCTTTCTCACACCAGGTCAGGCAAAAGGAACTGCAGAATGACCTCACCAAAAGGTGGCTTCATTTTGACAGTTTCATGTTTGACCTAGACACGGAAGAAGAAGGATTAAAGACACAACCCATGCTCCAAATCCATGCAGGGATATATATGGTAACAGAGAAGTGTGTGGAATTGAAAGAACAGCAGTAGCAGAGTTGGGGAGCGGAATATTAAAATAACACAATGTGTTTCTGGTCCAAGGTTCTACTGAGTGACATTCGCCCTAAGTTAAATGCACCTGATTACAGATAAAATGCTGAAGCAGAGCCCCTCTTCCAGTATTGAACTTAGGAATCCATCAAAGTGACTGTGGATTGATCCAGGCAGGACTGAGGAATCGCTACACCAGGAGTTCTCAACCTTTTAAAGCCAGGGCTGGGTCACGCTCCCTCAGACAGTTTCGGGGGCCAGACGGCTATTTTACCCTTCCTCCACCACATTGCACTTCCTGGTGTGCTGGAGACAGTGGGGGGCGGGCACATGAAATGGTGCCATAGGCCACATCCGGGCCATAGGATGCAGGTTGAGAATCCCTACTCTACACAAACATAAACATGCATACACTTCAGACAACTCCTTCAGACTCAGCCATCATGGCCAATGTTAAATGATAGGGGACAATCAATTCAGAATACCTAGAAGGCAAAAATGTTCTCCTCTGATATGTTTTCAATTCTGCATGTCAAGTGAAAATGTCACCTCATTTCCAACTCTCCCTTGCTATTAATGCACAATTAAGGACAATTTCCCCTATATCATAACATTGTCAGCTTGCAAATTGCCCTATCTTTGCTCTACAATATTTCACAATGAGATGGTGTCACCTACAATACAGAATAGGTATTAGAGACAGAGAAGTGTAACTATCCCTGGGGTTGTCATTTTCAAAGTTCAGCCCCAAGAGACATTAAACTTGAAATGTGATCTCTACGCACTTCTGACTATCCAGTTCCTGCTGGTTTGATCCACAACTCATTCCCAATCTCACCCCTTTATCTTTGTCTATGACCTGACACTTTCACACCTATTGCAGGGATGGCAAACCTTTTAGAGAGGAAGTGTCCAAACTGCAACCCCCAATCCACTATGTGCTGGGGGGAGGAAGTGCTCCCTTTGGGCTGCTGGACAGAGGCAAACTTTGTGCTGGGAGGAGGGAGGAAGCGCTCCCATTAGACTGCTGGGCAGAGTGAACTCTGTGCTGGGGCGACAGTGCACATGCCCACAGAGAGGGCGCTGAGTGCCCCCTCTGGCACGCGTGCCATAGGTTCGCCACCACTGCCCTTTTGGTTCCTTTCCTTCTCTTGGTCGGTGGTGAACTCATGTTGTCCCCATGCTGCAGATGCTAATACTCCCAGAAAAACTAAGAAATTCAAATCTATTTCTTTCCCAGTTAAAATAAGGTACAAGAATTATTCACTGAATCTCCTGGTAGAATCTGCTTGGACTTACCTGATAAAACCATGGGAAGGTGCGGCCCTTGGGACGATAGTGACTGTCTACAACACTAAGGAGTGTATCTATTACCATGGAGATCCAGTGCTTTGTCAGCAGGAAATCTGTGTCAGTCTAAAGGTAACAACAAAAGGACAGTAAGTACCTACTTATCCCAATTCAGCTAAGTACAGTAATACCTCAGATAACATTTACCTCAAATAACGCTAAAATCGCATAACATTATTTGTATTTGTATTTGTATTTGTATTTTCTACTTATATGCCGCCCCACTCGCATAGCGACTCTGAGGAGGAGAATTGGATCGAATAACGTTAAGGTCCTATGGGATGGATCGGATAACCACCGCTAAAGCCTGTGCAGTTACAATGTATCTCTATGGAGCTTTAACGTTATCCGATCTATCCCATAGGATTTTAGCATGCATCAGATAGCACTAAAAATCGGATAACACCAAGACTTGTGGAACCAAGTCTTAGCGTTATCCGAGGTATTACTGTAGTTTTTCCGTTTCTGAGTTCAGCATGGTTTTCCAAAGAACAGAAATATGGACTGGCTTAAGAAATATCCCACTATTTAAAAGGCAAGAATTGGCTAACTATAGATTGTGAATATTTAAAAAAACAAAATAAAAAATATACTCCAAGCATCTGTGTATACAGGGAAGACAGGCAAATGAACACTTTGAAGCTACATGAAGGTGTAGCTTCAAATGATCTGTTCCCAAAAAAAGTATGGCACAAGCTTAACTATATGTATGGGGCACACAGAAAGAGCATTCCTCGAAGACTGTGGTGTTTTTGAACCACAATCAGTCATATCCTGGGCAACGACCACTTTGTGCTGGGTAATCTTTCTCACACTAGGTCAGGCGAAGGGAATTACAGAATGAACGGTGGCTTCGTTTGGGCAGATTAAAGTCTGGCCTAGACATGAAAGAAGAATTGTATTTACCGTATCTGCCAGCGTATAAGACGTATCAGACTATAAGACGCACCCTGGGCTTTATACACATTTTAAGGAAAAATTAATTTTCCACATTTTAACTCCAGGAGGTGAGGAGGACGGGATCGCCCAGGCAAGAACACTCCAAAAGGAGTGATCTTGCCTGCCCTCCCCACCAACAGCAGCCATTAGGCAACAGGAAGAGCAGGATCAGACGGGCAACATCACTCCTTTGGAAGCTGCCCTTTGCCCGGCTCCTAGTGGTTAGAGGCGGCAGCTGAACCACACTAGCGGGATGGGGGGCTGTTACCAGCGTATAAGACACACTCTGTTTTTCTGGTGTATTTTAAAGGGGGGGTGCATCTTATACATCGGAAAATACAGTATATAGAACAGGACTTTCTTCAAGGGCAGTAGACTTTGGACTGAAGCTTTAACTGACAAAACATGTACATTTTGGTAATCATCTTGCCAGGTTCTGCTTTCAGGAATGGCAACCATCCATTTTCAAATAGGATTTTAGACAAATCAATTTTAAATCTAGAATATGTGATTATATTCTGATGTAAAACGGGGTAGAAGATACTTCATGTTCAGAAATGTCTCCTGAGCATCAGGGTAAAAATGCTTGCTATTTAAACTTACATCAAACTGTTCTTCAGTGTCTGAAGAAAGTCCTTTCTCATGTTTCGTTACCGCAACAGCAAGGCCTGTCAGGGCGAGGAGGCAATTACCTTTCACCACTGGACTTTCCCTGTTGAAAGTAATACACTAGTAATGAATGGCGAACAGGGAAAAAATACAAAGTATACAGAAGCAAAGGGAGAATGTTTAGGCCTTCTGAGAGACACTCTAGGTCCCTGTATTTAGAAAAAGCAAAACATTAAATAAACCATGAAGAATCAAAATTACATTCAGACATTGGTAAAAGGAGATTTTTAATACAGTAGTTGGGGGTTCTTTTTATTACTACTGATTTGCTTCAACTGCTCAGCCCATTAAACCACCCACTGTTGTTTATATAATTTCTTCTTCTTCTCTGAATGCCATATCTGATTCCAAATATTGGCTATCCTCATGGCGATCAGCCATGAAGATTGTCCTGGGGACAACATAACTCAGTGGCCTTACATTTGCCTTCCCCATTGCAGCATGATGCCTGTATCACTGATCCAGTTCAGTGAGTCACTTTCTGGTCCTGAGCCCTTTTTAACATGCAAAAGCCTCAGCAGCCCCAGGGCTGTATTGATAAAGCTGGTGCCCTCCATTAAGATGGATTCAAGTGGGATTTAACCCATTTAGGGACCATCACCCTTCCCTGTGGACTTTGCCACCCAAGGCTGTTAGAACTCAGGGTTGTCAGATTAGTTAGCTGCCGCCTGACAATTGTCGTTAAGTTGCTGGCAGTATGGTCTACTCTATTACCATAGCAGGATAATAATAATTTCATGTCAGAAATTATTCTGGATTGAAAGGATTTTTTTTCTGGAGAAGCTCCACTCAGGAGAAAGAATCATGGTTCTCATATCAAGAGTTTTCCCTATTGAAAGTTTTCCCTTACCAAAAGTAAGGCATAGTCACCCTAGTCACCCTCTCTTTTTTAAAGATTGCTTCTAATCGCCAAGAACAGCAATAGTGGAGGGGAAAAGTCTAGCCTGTATTCTCTCTAACTCCATTATGGATGCATAAATAGGGCTCATGATATTATGGGAACTAAACTGTAAATGAAAATGCACTTCTTAAAACCATTCAAAATGGGTTTTGAATTCTTGAATACCAGCTGATAAAAAAGCTGAGTCTTTAAAAATCAAATAATGGTTTGTAAGGACAAGTTTTTTATGGGAGATGCATGAAGTGCACTTCTCCGCTTGACAAAGCTCAAGGAGGAGCAAAAATTGGGATGGTGTGCTCATCAGACCACACCTTGGGAGTTTCCCCCTGTGTGAATGGCATTCACTTTTCCAACACCTTGAAAGGGTGAGTAGACCAAACCATCTACTCCCCTGTGTGTGTGTGTGTGTGTGTGTTAAGAAACAACATACAGTATCTTACTTTGAAGCACCCTTGATTACGTCGGTCAACATATCTCTGACCCTGGTGAAAAAACAAAGTGTTATCTTTAAAGTTTTTGTTATAGCTGTGATACGGTTTTGTCAATGGAAAAAATCACAAGCCTTTCTGGACACACAGAAGGTCTTTGGTATCCTGAAAGTGTCCATCAAATTGACATCTGCATGCATGTATGTCAGCTTCTATATTGCATACTCAAAGACCAGGATAGCCTCGTTTTCAGTAATGCATGCCACATCCAGATATAAAAAGTTATTATTTGTAGTAAGTTTCTGAACATCAGCATTGTATCAAAATCACATTAAACGCTAAGTGCCTTTTCCAGTCCCATGACTTCACTGAGCACTCTAAATTGAAGAGATCATTCTACTAAAGAAAATCACCTGTATGTTGCCTCTTCCACTACTGCCATTTTCTAGCGATCATTCAAAGAAGAGCTAGAGGCATTTAAGGTCACTCTTGCCTTGCCTTTGTTGTTTCCCTTTAACCAGAAGACCTTTTGTGTTTCTCATTGTTAACTGTTATAAAGTGAGTGAAACATGTGAGTCTGAATACTTTGTAGTGCCTTCCTAGGGCTCCTCCTTACTTCCCCACTACTATTTCAAGTGACAAGGAACAAACAGTCATTCTCTTACCAGAGCCAGGCTGTAAATTGTTTGTACTGCACTTCTTCAGGTCCCTCTTTCCCATGCTTTAGCTGCATCTCCAACTCAGCTTGCCTTCCCTGTACAATGATAATGTAAATGAGCAAGAGAATTTACATGGGTAGTAATCCAGAGGTTTCTATGGGGAACACTTATGTAACAAACACAACTTTTCCCCTGAGGTCCACTCTTTAATTTAATCAACATTGCCTTTTCTTTCCATGGTAATAGACTAAATGATAAGTGACAGAATCTGACTACTTGCTTTTGAGGAATAAGGATGCAACTAAGTTTAACTTTTGGCTCCATTAACTCCTGTTCATTGACTTAGCAAAAATAAAGCCATTAAACTCCTCGGAATTAGCCATTTCTATAGACCAGTGATGGCAAACCTATGGCACGCAGGCCAGAAATGGCACTCGGAGGCCTCTCTGCAGGCACCCCTTGAGTCACTGCAGCATAGAGTTTGCCCCGCCGCCTGCCCAGCAGCCCAGTGGAAGCACTTGTTCCCTCCCCCCAGTACAGAGTTCACCCCACCCCTCTACCCAGCAGACCAATGGGAGAGTTTCCTTTCTCCCCTGTTGTTGTGTTGGCACTTTGCAATAAATAAGTGGGTTTTTGGCTGCAGTTTGGGCACTTGATCTCTAAAAGGTTCACCACCACTGCTATAGACACACAGACTTGGACACTGGGAAAACAAAGCATGGCTATCTTGTTAAATAATATCAGACAGTAAACAAAACAACAAAAAAGACAAAAAACATTGTGGCACCTTAAAGACTAACTCCTGTATTTAAATATAAGCTTTCATGGATCAAGTCCACGTTGTCAGACTTTGTCTTGTTAAATAACAAATTGTTCTGCATTAGTGGTATAGGTCTCATGCTGTGATGCAGAAGGCAGATGAAAGGCCACAGCATTATATTCTCAGGGCGGTCTTCATGGCTGATTGCCATGATAATCACCTATATTCAGATACGGCAAAAGAAGAATGCTAGGTACTGATTTTAGCAGACGCAAATGGATGGAAGCTTGTGTCAATCTTGAGCCCATTGCAATTGAACTCAAACTGCACCATGAGGGTATCCATGTCATGAAACCCAGCATTCAGCCTGATTTTCCAATGTCTGTCCCACCTGCCTGTACTCCATGAGCCTGAGGGAGGAGGAATCCTCAGAGGATACACAGTAAGGCTAAGATAACTGGCCAATGAAGAATAGCTTTCTTTCTGAAAACTTATGCCACTGCCACTTCCTGTACCTTCTGAAATCCAATACTATTTAATAACTACCGTAATATTGACCCCAGTAGATTGTAACCTGAATAATTAAATATTAGATTTATTACAAGATACCCCGTAACAAAATCCAGTTCCAAACATCAGAATGCACTGCTCATGAGCAACTGCTCATACCTGTAAAATAGCTTGGTACGTTCTCTCCATAAATCCTGCCCAGGACTGAGGAAGAAGCAGGGAACGATGCCACTCTGATGGTTGAATATTTACCTGTGTGACAAGCAAAGGGGGCTTGTTAGGTGTGAAAGAACAGAACAAAAATAACTGTCTGCTGTAATCACTAAGAGATGAACATAATGATATGCTAGTATGAAAAGTACCACAAATATAACCAGCTATCTGGCTTTTGCATTTCTAGTTTTAATCCTTAATTTTAAGGGTTGCATTATATGAGTCAGTTCCAATAATTTGTCATATCACCACAGAGACATTGATCCAGAAAACTACACAACTAGTTCTGGGAGCCTTGCTGGATTTGGGTTTTTAAAATTTTCTGTTTCAGATAGGACAATAGCAATCCTAAAGACTTAACAGCATTATACGGGTAAAACACAGTTAACTCAATTTTTAAATGCAACAAAAGTGCATGGGTTCTGTTTCTACAGTTTCAGTGAGTCTAAAAATATTCAATTTAAAAAATCTCTGAAATGTATGTATTTCTACGGTGCATTACCAGAGATGGCCACTAAAGGCCACTGTCTGTAAAACAATTTTAGAAGGAACAGATTTTTTTACAGCAGCCATTTTGTTGCTACACATGTACAATGATGGATATATTTGTGCACATGCACACACATACCTCGCTTTTATGGCCAAGTATGTGTGTTTAAATATGGGTTTGCTGTTTTCCAACATTTCAGATATCCGTAGAAGATATTAGAATGTATCCCTGTGAATACAGGGAGGGTCACATAACTTGATTTACATTGTTGTTGTTTTCTTTATCACAATGCTTTAGAACAGGAGTTCCGAACCTTTTTGTGCTGTGGGACAGACCACTCCCCCTGGACAGCTGAGTGGGCCTGTCATGTGGTTCCTCCCACCATAAACACTGCTGTAAAATGCATCCGTGGCTGCCATAAATGCGTTTACAACAGCTGCGGGTACATTTACGGCAGTGTTTACAGCAGGAATGGGCATTTTATGGCTGTTGTAAATGCATCTGCTTCTGTTAGCAGTGAAGATGGCAGCGGGCCACATGAAATGGTGCCACGGGTCAGGGCAGAACCACGGGCTGTAGGTTGGCCACCCCTGCTTTAGGACTTATGTGAAGCAAACCAGTCATTTTATGGTAAAAGAGTTTACTCAAAAACTTCCTTCAAAATTAGTCTTGGCTCCAAAGATGAATGTTAAGGTAGCATACAGTTTTGTGGCTTAGTTGTCAAATACATGAAACAGTCTTTGAATACGTAGAGGATGCAACAAAGGGAGAGGAAGCAGATTATGTCCATTTATCTGGGATTATTAATTATATGTAAGAACATAAGCACTTTAATTACAATATAATTCACATTGGATATATGCATAATATAATTTATATAGTACTGTATATTATGAATCCAAAGATGTGCACATCTGAAAAACATTTTTAAGCATAGGAGCATATTTACCATTTTCTTTTTAGGCTGACCAAAGTTTTACCAAATACTGCATAATTCAAAAGATGCAGAAACAGTGGAGTAGTTTTGTTTAAAATTGTACAACTTGATATTTCTTCCTTTCATATGTTGTCATTACCACAACACTTTAAGAAAAAGTCACTGCTGAGGAGTGTTTCTGTTGGCATTGGAACTTCAAAGGCCATTGTTTTGGGTTTTTTTTAAAAGCACTATAATTAAAATTACTGCTGTGCATCGTTATCTCATAATATTATATGACAGGCAAAAGAATTAGTTTTTTGTTTCTGGTGGCCAATTATTTTTCCTGCTGGCCTCAACTAAAAATATTAAAGTTGTCATGACAGCCATTTGGAGCCTATTAAAGACAAGTTATTAGATCTCAGCAGTTTCTAGGACAATGTAACTTCAATACAGTATCTTCTGTTGTGTTAGTCTTTTTTTAAAAAAAGAACAAAGAGCATGCCTGAGTGAGTTATTGCTTCTTTAACATAGTGTTTCAAAATTCAACCAAAATTAGTAATCTTACATTGTGGTTATTATATTTGTTTATCCAAACACTTATATATCATCTTTTAGCCATACGTCCCTCAAGGGGGAATTGTGAACAAATATTAAAACAATTTGCAACCTAAGTAAGATTCAGCAAAGAGGTTAAAAAGCATCAAAAGAACAAACACAGCTTTCAATCTTTCAAACCCAGAATATGTTGACAATAGACATGGGTTTTCTACCAGATGAACAATAAATGAAACTCCATCCCAGGAGGAGGAGTTCACCATAAAGGCTTTCTCTCTCATTCCCACCACCATAACTTTTTCTAAGTGGGACTGTGAGCCATGGGTGGCAATTGTGTGGCCTGTGAGCTGTATGAGGCCCATTGGGCCACAGCCTGTTTGCTAATTGTGGTCTGGAAACCTACAGAAGCTGTGCTTGGCAAACTGTAGGCTACGTTGCCCCTCTGCTCTGTATTACCTCCAAAAAATATTTTCATACAAAATCAAAATGGCTTTTTGGTTACTTCTGGCTCAGCATAGAAAGCTGAAATCTAAGAGTTATTAAAGTGGTTCAAGTACAGTCTCCAGACCAGGATGGCTACCCTTGGTGCTCCTTATGTTCTTGGACTTCAGTTACCAGAAGCCCAAGTAAACACATGACTAAGAGTTCACTTTTTAAATAATAAGAATTATATGTGTGTGTGTGTGGGGGGGGGGGGATCAGGATTTTAGAGATGCTTAGGTTGGGCATGGCCAAAAAAAGATTGGGAACCACTGATTTAATAGCTAAGAATCAGTAACTTGAGCGACACCCACAAGCAAAGTAGAAGCCACTACAACTGATGTAAAATAGTAATATAAAGCCCCTACCAGGGAAAAACATCTGACCCCAGCCAAACAACCTTTAAGAGAAACCCTACATACAGCACATTATAGTAGACTGCAGAGCAAGTGACCAAGGTTCGTGCCACTGTTTGATCCACATTCCCCACTGAAGGGTGCAACTTGCATACCACCTAAAATTTATGAAGCCCCCCACCAAACTGTGTCTTATCCTTCAAATAGGACACTGCCTTCACTACCATTGATATGAGGAGGAGTCTGAGAGCCTTTGCTTCCAACTTATATTATTTCTTGCATGTCATACAAAGGAGTGCAGAGGCCATACATATGAAGGTAAGCAACGAATGAGAGTGAAACATGGGAATCCTCAGTACAGCCAAGCTGAAACTTGAAAGCTTTATTTCTTAGACTAACCACAGTTTGACAGGTCAACCAACTCCTAAATAATGTTAATTTTAAATATGGTTAGTTGAAAGAAGCCAGCTACATAATTTATAGCATGAAGTTCATTTGTTTGATTAGCCATAAGTAAGCTAACCACAATCTGCCTGGGTTCAGATAATATGGCAAGCTATGGATAAAATAAAGAAAAAGTTTCCAAACCCCTGCTGTTTACTGTGCTAGAGAATTAAGGAGAAAATTTTGAGTTTGAGAGTCACTGTGACTCCTTCTTGTAACACTAAATTATGTTTAACCTGTTAGCAAATAAAATCTGACAAAGGTCCTTATGTTTTAGTAATAAGTTCAAAACATCACAGAAATAAACAGGAGATACTTGGTTGGTGTGGGGCTGCACTGGCTCAGTGATTAAGAAGCTGACCTTGTTAGCTGGAAGGCTGGTAAGTTGGCAGTTTGAGACCCAGGTACTGCATGATGGATTGAGCACCCATCTCTGTCCCAGGTATTGGAGACATGAAAGGAGCCTCACTTTGGGTGTTCCCGAAGCAGAGTTCCTTCTGCAAAAATCCCTTCAACCCAGAAGAATTTCTGACATGAATAATAATAATAATAATAATAATAATAATAATAATAATGATGATGATGATGATGATGATGATGATGATGATGATGATGATGATGATGATGATGATGCAGTTACTCCTGAATAATTACAGGAACTTGAACAATACACAACTTCAAATGGAATACTGTATTGAAACCATGTTTCTTCCTCTTGCAATGAAATTATTCAAAGTAACATGGAAAATGTTTTCTATCTTATATTATTGCTGACAGGAATTATACACCTTAGCTAGAACAGTATCAAGGTTGACATCTAAGGGATTGCTTGCTTGCTTAATATCCAACTTTCTCCAGTATAGGACCTAATGTTGCTCACAGCATAAATTGAAACAAAAACAAGTTAAAAGATACCAACCTATAAGATCATCACTATATTCCATCAAGTTGCTTCCAATCTGTTACAATCCAAATAGTTTGCAAGGCATATGAGATGTTAAAGAGTAATTTACCACTGTCAGCCCACCAAAGGGCACATCCAAGTGACTTTCATGATTTAGTGGAGATTCAAACCCAGGTCTCCAAAGCCCTAGTCTAATATTCTATTCACTAGACCAGGGGTCCTCAAACTTGGCTTTCCAGGTATTCTTGAACTTCAATTCCCAGAAGCCCAAGTCAGCACACCTGCTGATCAGGGCTTCTGGGAACTGAAGTCCGAAGAAATCTGGAGAGCCAAGTTTGAGGAATCCTGCACTAGACCACAGTGGATTTCAAGTTGCAATATTAAAACATACCTAAATGCATTACCAAATTAAAACCATAATTTGAATACAGTTTTAAAATTAGAGGCACAATAAAAGAAAAAGTACAACACTTCTTTTAATATACCCCTCTACAACCAATTAGTGGCCAAAGCCTACCTATGTAAACTAGTTTTACAGTCTGGACTGGGATTATGCAACCATTTCTTCTCCCACTAGGGAAAGGGTCAAGTTTCCAGTGGCTGCTTTTTAGTAAAGGAAAGCCAACAAGAAAGGCAGGGCAGTCAATTCCAGATTTAAGCTTATAAATAATTTAAATCAGTGTTAAGAAACTGGGACTACTATCCCTCCTAATAGGGTCAGGGTGCCCTATTAATCTCTGCACATGATATAAAAGTAAAATACATATTCAATCTTGTCCCTCACAGCACATAGGCACCTTTCAAGGAACGCCTTTATTGCACCTTATGAAGACAGACTATCATGTGCTTACCAATCACAGAGAAGGAGCCTCTGATCCATTAAACACTTATCAATCATACAAAAATGATCTTATCAGTAAGCAGATGAACCAAGCCACTGTTTCCTACTGGTTCGTTTAATTTGCTAAACACATGCTGCCCACACAACCCACACTATTTGAAGACAAAATCCTGTTGCATACTCTATGGAGTCCAAACAGGGCCCCCTCCAACCAACTTGACCTTTATGGAAAGAGTACAATCCAAATTCATTCATTCATTCATTCATTCAGATTTATATTGCCGCCCACTCGCCGAGGCGACTCAGGGCGGCTTACAGTCAAAACTGCAACAGTACAATAAAAATTATAAAATATAACCTCACAAAATACAACCAAACCAGAACACAGACTAACTCCCCTCAGGCTGTTGCTGTTGGCCCAGAGGAGGGGACAAGGTCCTCAGCTGCCTGCCAGCTCTCCAGACCCCCCACTGTGTATCAAACACCATCCTTTGCCTGGTGACGGGTATGATAAAGGTTGAGGCAAGATTGTGGATAGCCATTCTCAACCTTTGCCTCAAAATTCTGTTTAATCTCAGTGGCCTGGCTCGTCTAACTCTCCAGGACAGCTTCCAATCAGTATGGAAAAGAACAATTCAATCCAGACTGCTGTACCCTGGCTTCTCCCAACCTCTCATACAGGCCATGAGTCATAACCAGGTGAAACAGACCACTAAACGGAGAACACTAGACAAACCAACCTAACCAGGGCCAAAACCTTCAGGGTCTTCCTTCTTGAAGGAAAGTTTCAAAGGACACTTATGTCAGACAGACAATGCCCCTGTGACACAGGAGAAATTTAAACTATAGTACACGTTCTCTGCATCTGCCCTTTTTACAGAGACATTCAGAACAAGTTCATATCTCTGCTGCTCTGCAAGTATCTTGGCTGGTCAAACAACACATACGTGCACCGGGTGCTTCATCCACAACACTGCCATATACTGAGCTGTAGCGTGTAAGATCAGAAGAACTAACCTGGCAGATCCTTCAGCTAAATAAATCACTAGAGCTACATCATAGGCTTAGCAATAGTTGTAGCATTATTAATCTTATGTATTAATGTTATTACTCCCTTAACTCTGAACAAAAACACTCTTAAAATATATTTTAAGTGCCCTCATTTTAACTTGTTTCTTGCTGTACTATGCTGATCTTGGACGGTAATAAAGACTGATTTGATTTGACACTACACACACAGAGTGTGGCTCTAAGGGATATCTTTCAGACTGTGATTCTTAATAAAAATGCAGACTAATAAATGCAATCATGGAAATTAAACTAGCATCTTTTATTTTCCACACATAAAATTTGACATTGTACTCTCGGTAACAAACTGCTTTGTAGCAAAAAAGAATTACATTTTCCACGGATTACTTTAGACATAACATGCTTCAAAGGTTGTCATATTAAACTCTAATCCTGTCTTCAGTTATTTTAAATAAAGTATTTGAAAGTACAAAAATGTTCCTGTCAAACTCTTACAGTATTTATAAGGTGCTTTAATAAAAAAAAACAACAAATTGGGCTTTTCATACATGATGAAAAATTAGATATAAGAGTTACAGTAAATAGATATCAATAAATACTTACAGTTCAAACATGCATGTTTATTTGGTTTATTTTTTTTTTTTTGGAGGGGGGATGACAGCAGGTGCATATAGATGTCAAAACTACATAAATGTGATTTTTCTCATTCTAATCTAAGTTTGGTAATTTACCTCCATTGGCTAAAAGGGATAAATATATATCACACTACAGATATGCAGTAGTAAAATGGTAGTCCATAAGAACAAAGAAATAGTTAAGTATCGACAGTAAAGAAAATCCTGTATTCAAATGTTCACTGAAGGATTTATGAGACTAATGAAAAAGGTAGAGAAGACTGTAATTGGTTTTCTCTTAAACTGGAAGTGGAATAGCAACAGCAAATTCCTGATGTCACAAAGGGACAGCTACTCAATATCTTACCCTTCATCCCAAACAGCAGGATGTCTTGGACCAGCCCTCTATCACATGCTGTACTGTTATATGCACTATATGTTGTAATGGTCTTGTGGGAGGTGCACATCTGGGAAGTAGAGACCTGTAAGAATCCTATAGCCAGGACTATCAGCTGGATTCAGTCTTGGATTGCAACTCCTAGAATCTCCAAGTCAATATGGCTAGTGTCCCCATAAAGACTGGAGACTTGTGGAAGCTATAGTTCAAACAAGTAACTGATCCACAAAGTTTAGGTTTGCAAATTTATGTTGCATTTTAGAAAAAACCTAAAGTCATAAAACTCACTAAATATACTTACACAATGTTGATGCAGTCAAAGTCCTATCCAGGTGTCTGGAGACTGTGAGGGTCTGGATGGGGGACAATGGGTTACAACTGAATCCTGGCAAGACTGAGTGGTTGTAGGTTGGGGGTCCCATGTCAACAAAGGAGTTACCATCTTTGGTTCTGGGTGGGGCTAGTTTGCACCAAACAGACCCGGTGCACAACTTGGGGATCCTCCTGGACTCACGGCTCCTGCTCAATGAGCAGGTGGCAGTCGTGGCTAGGAGGGCTTTTGCACAGTTGCGTGTAATTCGCCAGTTGCGCCCACTCCTTGATAGGGACTCCTTGCTCAATATCATCCACGCTCTGGTCACCTCCAGATTAGATTATTGCAATGCACTCTACATGGGGCTGCTCTTGATGACCACGCAGAGGCTGCAGCTGGTCCAGAAAGCAGCAGCCTGGGTGGTGTTGGGATGTGGGCGTTACTCTCGTGCATCCCCACTGCTCTGGAAACTGCACTGGTTACCAGTTTGCCTCCGGGTGCAATTCAAGGTGCTGGTCATTACCTTTAAAGCTCTACATGGTAGTGGGCCAGGATACCTGAGAGACTGCATCTCCCCAAGAGCGGACTGGAGAGGTGCCTTAGTTGTGCCATCTGCCAGAGAGGCTCGACTCTCTGGCACTAGAAAGAGGGGCCTTCTCCTTGTTCACTCCAGCATTGTGGAACCACCTGCCTTTGGAGTTGCGCCTCCAGACGGAGCTATTGGCTTTTAGGAAAGGTGTCAGAACTTGGCTGGTGGGAATGGTGTGCGGTAATGATGGCTTATTGACCCCTCCCCGCTGGCTTATTTAACATCTTATTTAACATTTTATATTTACCCTCCCTCTCTTTTACTCTTTTTACTCCCTTACTTAAAGGAATGAGATGTTGTTTTAAATGGTTTTAAATGGTTTTTAGAGGTTTTAACTGTGTCTTGTATGTTTGTTGATTGGCTGTAATCCGCCCTGAGTCGCCTGTGCGAGTAGGGCGGAATAGAAATTAAATTAAATTAAATTAATAAATAAATTACTTTTCTCTTTCTGACCTTCTGCCATTAGTGGCAGATGATCACTCTGCCTAATGATAGGGTCACCCTGTCCTCACCCTAACAGCAGTAAAACCTGAAGATGGTAACAATTGATACCTTTAAAACTCTCTTAATGCAGAGCATAGACAGGTTACTTTTTTTTGGGGGGGGGGGGGATACTGGAGAAGTTGACTGAGGGAAAATGGAGGTTTTAACCCAAAAAATATTTTTTAAAGTCCTGATAAAATTTGCAACATATGTGCATATTTTACCAGTGCTGTGCTGGAGTGTGTGATATTTAAAATGCTTCACACTCATTAATCATGAGCACATTCTTTTATTAAAAAATGAAAAACTATTTTAGCATTCTAATAGAGCACTGCTGTTTCAATGTTTAGATTTCTTTCATAATTCTTACATGTGCTTTGCAATTTTGCAAGGCATGTACATCACTCCAAAAGCTAAGCCAGGTTTTCTTTTCGGGAATGTTTAACATTCTACAGACATATGATGATGGGCACCAGAGAATAATATTTCAAACACCAAATGTTTCACATTAAGTGTTTTTACCATTAGGTGTTTTCACATTCCTAGCAATGTTGCATTATACAGTATTTATATTTCAAAGAAATTTAAATGCCAAAGACTTTAAAAGAAGCACAGTGGCAACATACATAATTTAAAAAAAAAAAACAGGTCTGGAATTCAAGTTATTACTTCAAAACACCAGGCCAACTAAAGCATGCAAGCAGAATAAGAATACAGTCAAACCTCGCATAAAGAGTGTCTCGCTTAAAGAGTAACTTGCTTAAAGAGCAGAATTTTCTCTGAATGTTCGCTTCGCTTAACAAATAAAACCAATCAAAAACTCACTTAACAAACAAATTGGGGTTCGCAACCCCCCCCCAAGTCACAATTGTTCACTTACAATGGTGTTTCGCTTAAAGAGCAAATTCGCTTAAAGAGCAATCCTGTGGAACACATTATGCTCTTTAAGCGAGGTACAACTGTAATTAATTGGCAGAGGACAAACCGGTACTGTAATTGAGCCCATTTTCAGTATAGGTCTTATTTGGCCATATTCTCTTGACATAAGGCATTTTTCCAACTTTCTGCTGCAAACATCACTACCTTTTAAAAATGTTCTTAGTAGTGTGTGCTTTTGACTGAGAAATCTCCATATTTCTGGGGCTCATGGTACATTTCAGAGAGAAAAATATGTACGAAACAATAAATAAGCTTTCAAAAACATGTATGGCTAAAGGTGCATGGAACTGAAAAATATGCAATTTCTTCATTCATCATCCACACTTCTCACCCTGGAAATAAGAGCAAAGCTCCTATTTAAACCTTTCCCAATTGTTCCTCCATTAACATGCTTATTGCCCCCATAAAGACTTAGTCAAGAGGGACAGCATGTTAGGAAAAGGACATTCACAAGTGTGTAAAAATATCAATGGGGAAGAAAATCACTCTCTGATATGAACCAGGAACTAAGATAGGCCAGAAATGCAAGTGTGGTTTGGAAATATTCAACAAACTGAGACTGAGAGATCGTCACATCCCTGGTAGATTCACATTAAAGTTCATAAGTAATTAATTAGTCATTATTCACAAGCAATAGGTTTCATTAAGTCCCCTAGCTGCCTTTGGATCACTATGGGGACAAAGGTGGCATATAGACAGAATGAACGAACCAACAAATGAACAAACAAGTCAACAATGAATGAACAAACAAACAATCTTTTCTTAAAGATACAAAATTGCCAAAAATTGTCACTGCTCCCAAAGTACTGTTTTTGTAATAAAAAAATAAGCATTGTTATAATAATAATGTTGTGTTAGAAATTATTCTGGGTTGAAAGGATTTTTGCAGAATAAATGGACAAATGAGGCTCCTTTCATGTCCCCAAGAGCTGGGACGAAGATGGGCACTCATCCCATCATGCAGTACCCAGGTCTCAAACTGCGGACTTGCCAGCCTTCCTGCTAACAAGGAAATCTTCTTAACCACTGAGCCACCTAGCATGTAAAGTTCCTAGCATTCTTCTTAAACTAAGAAAAAGTAACAAAGGGTAAAATCTCATAAATTTATGCCAATTTAATCTGGATTTAATGCCAGAAGACATTTAATTGAAAAGATCCCTATAACTCCCTTTCAGGTTTTGAAACTTTCCAGGGGGCCCTTTGGTTTTTGAAAACCTTCGGCAACATCTGAACATTGAGGTGGAATTTTGAATTGTAAAAATCACCACTGGATTGTACCATCAGGATCAGAACTGTCACTGGTGATCCAGCAACAGTCTTTGACACCTAAAAGTGCATCCTCCCCAATCCTGAATAATGTATCTGAAAGGCTTCCCAAGGCCAAAGGAGAGCCTTAGAGAATCTCAGAACACGAAGGAATTGAGGAGATCAGAAGCATTTGATTCATTTAAATTAAATATTTCTGGTATCTGATGTGGGTTAAGGTGTTGTAAAATGCAGTATGTTACAGAAAAGTTTGTAACACCTTCAGCCTTCCCTACTCTAGCCAAATAAATACTAGTCAGCTTCCAAAGAGCAAAGCTGCAATTTCAAACTACCATTTAATGCAGGGGTTCTCAACATTTTCGTTGTTTTCACTGCTTCCAGCAGCTGTGGCGGTGGGAGCAAGGGCGGTGTGTTTTCGGCTGTTTTCTATGCTTTCACTACTTCTGGCATGGAAGTAGGCCAGATGAAATGGCACCACAGGCTGGGGCCGGCTAACAGGTTGCAAGTTCCTGATTTAATGTGTAATTTAACATTTGGGAAATTGAAATAAGGGAAATGTTGCTACTTCTCACCATACAAAACAATTGCCCCGACCAATATAGTTATGAACGTGACTTTCTGGGTTTTAAGAACTCATGTGAAAGACATACTTTCCTCTCATTATTTTCTCAACTTGCTACCCCCACCCATCTCCACGTTAGCACAAACAATGTATATGCAATTCTTGGATACCTGCCAAACCAAAAAGAAAGAAAATTTAGTACCGTACTAGACAAAACAAAAAGTCTTGAGGTTTTGAAGTGCAATTAAGAGAGACGTGTAACTTTTTAGAAGGTGAAAAATAAACATTTTCTTAATTCTTAGGGAAAGAATAATTCTAGCAGGAGCCATTAAAAAAAGCAGCCCACCAAATTTAAACCAATTTAATTTAAACCAAAACCAAGAATCCTCTTAAGACAAGAGACAGACTGTAAAGACTCCACAGAGTCTGCTAAGAGCATTAGTAAATACTTTCAGGTGGGGTGGGGTGGGGGGAGAAAAACTTATGAAGTTGATTACACTTGACTGAATGAAATGCCCTGATTAGGAGTTTAGTTTTGCCTGAGAGGCCCTTGTGGTAACAGGCCAGATGACTTGAGTCCCTGGCCAGTTGCAATATCCCAGTTTAAGTGGACCATCTTCTTTCAGTTTTTCCTATCCCTTGACTAAAAGGGACTTGCAGAAGTTGGGAACTGAATTTTAACTTGGTCCTCCTTGAATTGGTTGTCTGTTTGCTTCCATGCCAGATTCAAAGTTTTGATATGGTAACTGAATTCCAAGAACACCTGGAATACCAAGGTTCGCCATCACGGGCCTAAGTGATGCAGAAGTTAAAAGCCTTCTTAAACAATATAAAACTTCCTAATACAGTATCTCTTTTGGAAAAGTTGGCTCCCATTCACAAGGCTGAGTTTACGAATGCGTATGATCCAAATCCATATTTGGTAATTTTGCCTTAACTTGCCCTTCAGTGGCAATATCTGAATAAAGACAGAAGGGAATCACAAAAAGGGAAGCACCATGCCACCAGTCTTGGATGCATGGCTTTATGAATATAACATTATCCTGAAGGCACTTTTGATACGTAACACTTTCAGCGACTCCTTCCAGAAGTATTAACATATGCAAACACACACAAGCACACAAAACCACATGACATTTTGAAATTTTCCTTCTTTCCAACCAGGGCTGTCACACTATGCCAGAACAGAAATTCCCCCCCCCCCAATCACTTTTAGCTATAGCATTTGACTAAAGCCTTCCTCTAGACCAGGGCTTCCCAAATTTGGGCCCTCAGGTGTTCTTTGACTTCAATTCCCAGTGGCCCTGATCAGCAGGTGTGCTGACTTGGGTTTCTGATAATTGAAGTCCAAGAACACCTGGGGACCCAAGTTTGGGAAAGCCTGGTCTAGAGCTATATAGCACTGCCCATAAGGTTCTGAAGTCATACTGATGCACCTATGGAGAGATGGCAACACTTCTAAACTTATTCTCACAAGTTCATCTCCTGCTGATGTTCCTGTTAGTTGCAGTTTCCAAAGATCTGCAGCTGTAATATCTATAAATGCTTTATTTAATGAAAATGTTTGATAACAAGGTCTTGTGGATATTCCAGAATAATTAACTGAATGTTCATTTCCCATACTTTCCTGCTTTCCTCCTGCCATTGCCTCTGCCCTAAATCCTATTTTCACACAAGAAGTTAACCTTCAGATTACAAAATTTCATATATACACAATCAGTTACATCAACCTTAAATTCCCATAGAGCTGAGAACAATTAAGAGATATGATGTGTTATCATTACAGTAACAAGGAGGTATAGGTCACTCCCCAGGTTGCAATCCCCTAATTGTTTTGCTGACAATCCCAAATCTGACAGGACTGTAACCAGATTAGGCAAAAGTATTAAAAAGAGTTGAAGGGAAAATGTCAGTTTTGATTTACAGCAACAATCTTCAGAGAAAACATTTCAGTACAGAGGGCATTTTATTAGATGTATTTATACATTCCGTTCTCCTTAATTCTTCTTTGCAGCAATTTTACTTAATTAAGAGTAAATTACAACTTCACACAGCTTGCAGCTACCATTTCCTAATTAAAACAAGAAATGCAAACTCAAGCTGGAGAAACAAAAGGGCACTGAACGGCTATGTAAGTGGAATGAAAGCAGTAGTTATTTACCTCATGGAGCAGAGCAGTTAACATCTGGTGGAAGTTGCGTCCCCTGCTGGCTAGAAATCGACTGATAGGTTTGCCATCCTTACTCACATGGATTGGAAGATCATAACTCAGCAACATACCAGCTTAAAAAAAAGTTAATGTATACACTTTAATCAGATTGCTGGCTATTTGAAAGGTCATGTTCAAACACTATTGGAATAGCAAAGAATGTGAAAGTTTGGAAAGCCAAGAGATTGAATATGACAGCAACTTGGTAATGCTTTCTTAATTTAAGTGCTGAACAGAAGCAGGAAAAAATGAGCTGATTATAAATTTCATATTTCCTGTATAAGTTTTAGTAACATAATCTTCATAAATGTATGTATTGACTGAGCTGGGGATTTCTCTTCAGAATACGGACAGGTTGCTGATCTGTGATAGTTGTTCTTGGAGTGGTAATCAATGAATTCATGCATTTGAGTTTGTTGTATGACCTTCAAAACATTCTACAACCTAAAGAAGTTTGTTAGTTCACCATCTTTCCACTGCGCGTAGACCCCATTCTGTAACCAGACGTTGACAATGAAGATCTGTCTTTCATGTTAGGGGTTGGGATCAGTGTTTACTGTGTTAGGTCTGTAATTTGCAATGGATTATCAGAAAGTTTAGCAGATGACTCAGAATGAACTTTCCCCAGAAGGATCTTTTTAGATGGAGTTTTGCAGATAGAAATCACTGGAACCAAAAACAGTCTGGTAATATTGACCACTTGTAGATTTTTGTCAGAGATAAAATTTCTGCTGAACTCTGGTAAACTTTCTGCAGATTTGGCAATTCTGAATCTTTTGATTTGCAGGAAAGAATCTTTTTAAAGATGACATATTAATTGTGGAACATCCCTCCCAGAAAGGATCATGTCACATTACTTTAATGGATTCTTCCCCAACGTTCGGAGACTATCCATCACCACAATGTTTTAAAAATGTTGCTTTTTCAAATGTCTCCTTTGTAAAAAAAGAAAGAAAGAAAGAAAGAAGTGAGTGTTGGGCTAGGATTGAGAAGACAGAGGTCCAAATCCCAATTCAGACATGAAGTTAATCCAGCCATTCTCATTTTACCAGCGTAACCTACTTCATACTGTTATTGGGTGGCTGCAACATGTGAAATTGGATGGGGTGAAAAATGTATGCTCTCTCATGGTTATTAAAGGAAAGAAGAGCATAAATATATTATGCATTTTGATGTTTTTCTTAATTCAGAATTACTGCTGCATTATAACAACAGTAGTACCGCAGTTTTTAAATTGCTGCTTTTGGTGAACTGTCCTGAGACAAACTTTTTTACAGGGCTGCAAACAGAAGACACTAATAGGACAAAACAATCGGCAAATATGCCATTTGGCTCTCTGAACATTATTCTACCATTTGAGGGCCCTTATTTGTGGCCAAAGCCAATGGAATCTCACCTGCAAGGCCAGGTTTCAGCCCTGGTTGCTTGTTCCTTTCATACATCTTCAACATAAAGTTTGGAACCCCTGACACAGTCTTCCCTTGGTCTGACCGAACGGAACTTCCCCTGAGTGCAGAATGGTATATTCCACGAGGCATGTTGACCATCTCCTGTTTCATAAGTGATGTTGCAAACTCTTCAAATGCTTGAAGGGAAGGTGAAAAGGAGTTAGAAAGAAAACAAAAGGCAATTGACTGTGGAAACCAGAACCATCTAAATGATGTGGAACCGCAATGTTTATCTGAGAATGTTATGCTGAAATAACTGGTAACTTCATATTCAGTTGACAGCTCCAAGGCCATTTTTTACTCCTAAGCAAGCAAGCCTTCACAATTTCATGTTCACCTCCCAATCAAAACGTCACCTAAGGAAACCGTCAATAAATGGTGTCAGATGTTCAAGATCAGAAGAAAAAACAAACAGCTAAACCTTTTAATACATTGATCAATGTATCCATTGTTTGATCAATGCGCTGAGTTTGCCCAGTAGAGAATGACAGAAATGGGAGTGACCTCTACGTTGGCCAAGCCTTTGTTTCAAAGTATCTTGGCTAAGTCTAATTGAAGCTTCTTGCCATTAAAATAAAACAAATTCTCCAAAATGGATATTTAAAATTCAGCAAACAAAACGGAAAAGGTTAAAAAAGGACCGTACAACTGAGGCTTCTAAACTCTAGTTGAATTTACCATTGAAGTTTATGATGATACTATTTTTTGTTGTTGTTCAGTCGCACAATCGATTCCGACCCTCTGTGACCCCATAGACCACTGTCCGCCAGGCACTTCTGTCCTCCACCATCTTCCTCAACTCGCTCAGCTCTGTGCCCACTGCATCCACAATACCATCTAGCCATCTCATTTTTGGCCACCCCTTTCTTCTTTTGCCCTCCACCATTCCCAGCATCAAGGCCTTCTCAAGTGAATCTTCTCTTCTCATTTGATGTCCAAAGTACTTTAGCTTCATCTTTACAATTTGACCTTCTAAGGAGCAGTCAGGGTTGATTTCTTCTAAGATCGACCTATTTGTTCTCCTCGCTGTCCAGGGGACTCTCAAAACTCTCCAACACCACATCTCAAAGGCATCTATTCTTCTGCGCTCAGCTTTCCTAATGGTCCAGCTCTCACAACCAAACATTGTCACAGGGAATACCATTGCTTTGACTATACGACTTTTTGTTTGCAATGATACTATTACACTTTATAATTTAAAATCCAAGAACTAAAACCATGCAGTACTGTATGAAAGGGTGCACAGCTGTGCTTTGTCTAACATTTGTTAGGATTAACAGTAATGTATGTTGGTACTCTTTGCTATTGGAAGAAAAATTGTTGGTGTTTTGTTTTGTTCTTTTTTCCTAAAAGATATACTTACTACAACCTTTTTGCTTTGGGCTTTGATGCATATATTTGTAACCTCAGACAGATTGCAGGGTTTCCTAAGAAACATGGTGTGCATATGACGAAAGTTCATTCACATGCTCACTCTGGCAAGCTAGACATATACAAAGTGTAACAGAGTCTACTAACAGAATCTACTTAGGCTCTGGGATTCCTTTGCTTTCTTTATTCTAGTCTTTTCATTTGAAAAACAAATGTTTTGTTTCTTTTAAAAATAGCATTATAGGCAGAGGTCTAGTATTTACAGGACATTTGGAGAGCTCCCCCACCGGGGATTCGCAACCTGCCGCCCACAGCACCATTTCATGAGGCCCCAACTGCCTCCACCACACAAGGTAGTGCCATGTGGTGGAAGAAGGGCAAAATGGCCATCCAATCCCAAAAGGTGTCTGAGGGAGCATGACCCGGGCCCCAGCTTAAAAAGGTTGAGAACTCCTGTCCTCCACAAATAGAAGACTATACATGCTAAACAGATTGGAAAATTAACTTGACCTCAAAATCAAGCCTGTATTTGCATCGCAGGATACTTGGTATACATTTTGCAGTTTTCATAATAAATTTCTTGAAGTACATTTGTCTCCCATTGTCTTCTTCTGGCATGCACTACCTACATGTGATGCATGGTGAGCTGGACATAATAGCCTGAGCTGATTATCAAGAGCCTTTCTTAACCTCCACCCTGAATAATTTAAAGTGGAAAACCAAAGGCTACTTTGTGGAGACAACCCAAGCACTCATCAGAAAATTACTATTGAATTATTATATGTTGCATTTGACATGTCAGCTACAGTACTCTGAAGCCAACTATCTAGTGCCTTTATAACAAAATTAATATATCTACCAGAACAACAAAACATAATCTGCCCATGATGTCATAACCCTGTCACCTTCAGCAACATCTAGTATTCCCCATCGATTGAACAAGCAATATAGTCAGATCTTGGAAAAGTTTGTTTTTTGCCTGTTTCTCTCAGATGTCCATAATCAGCATGGCTAATAGTATGCCTGCTAGGAAATCTAGGGGTCACATGTGAAAAAAAGTAAATTTTCCAAATTTCCTCTATCATTCTGGAATTTGATTTTATCTAACTGCATATGTTCATAAGCAAATTAAAATGTAGGTGACTATTGCCTTCTGATATATTCCCCAATATAACGGATTGACCACTACACCCTACCTGCTCTAATTTGCTTGCTTAGTACAATTTAAGTTGCAATGACAGTAAAGGTAAAGAAAAAGGTTGTCCTTGCTCAAAAGCCAGTCATATCCAATTCTAGGGTTCATTGCACATCTCTGTTTATAACCAAAGAGCCAGCACTGTCTGCATCTGCAGATGTTTCCATGGTAGATGTGATAGACATGACTCCACATGAAATGGTGTTTACCTTCCCACTGAAGCAGTATCCATTTATCCATTTGCAATGTCTTGCTTTCAAACCATTAGGTTGGCAGGAGCTAGGACAGAGATGGGAGTTCACTCTGCTGTGCAGCACTCGGGTCTCAAACTGATGACCTTCCAGGCATCAAGTTCAGCATCTTAACCACTAAGCCACCGTAGTCCCCACCACAATGACAGTATATAGTTCTAAACTTATCACTGGGCAACAATTCTATGGAACTACATGAAACAAATTAAATTAAAAGGCCTGGCCAGAAATTAGTAAGTTTCAGAATGAATTATACCTGGCAGAACAGGAGGAGGAGTGAGCAACAATAATTTAATATATGAGGCACCAGGAACTGAGAGATCGGTCTCTTCCACCTCTTCTCCATCCCCTTCATTTGCATCCACTTCTTCATGTTGCTCCACTTCTGGTCTTGCCTATAGGTTTATAAAAGCCATGAGAAAGGAATAGAGAGAGAGAGAGATGCCAGAGAACTTTGAAAATTAGAAAATAAGTTTGGCTGGACTAAGTTTAAGCAAGGGAAAGAAATCTAAGATATGAAGAAATAACTGGATGTGTGTGCATTCCTTTATTATTATACAGCCATATGAGCAGGATATAAAGTGATTAAACATGTGCCCCCTGTCTATTTTTGCATGCCATTGTATCTCTAAGTTTCTTGGCTACCTCACCAATATATAAAAATTGTGTGTGTGGGAGGGGTTTCACTCATTGTGCTGTAAGGGCAGTGTAGATGATGGGGCACACAGAAAGAGCCTCCTCAAAAACTGTGGTATTTTCAAGCCACAATTGGGCATACCCCTGGCAATGACAACCTTGTTTTGCCAGCTAATCTTTCTCACACCAGGTCAGGCGAAAGGAACTACGGAATGAATTCACCAAAAGGTGGCTTCATTTTGGCAGTTTAAAGCATGGCCTAGACACAAAAGAAGAAGTAGTGCGGGTGATTCTGCCATGTTTAAGTGCCTTCTAGCATCTCTGAAACTTTCCATACATGCAAATTAATTTTAACAACTTGGCCACTAGAAGGCTCAAGATGGATTTTTCACCTTATAAACCATTTGGGGGGCAGAGGCAATTAAACCCATTTTCAGCTAACAAAAGCTCTCTGTAGAAACTCTTTCCAAAACATTCAAGTCACTAAATGTCCACAGAGGACTTCTCTCTATATATGATTTAGCTCATTCTCATTTCTTTGTACTGTATTCCTATAATCACTCATCATAACCCCCATTTAAAGAATGGAAGACCTACCTTTTCAGGGAGATGAAGTATAGTATGCTCTTCCAAACTGAATTCAGAAAGGGATTTGTATGCAGAGATGGCTACGAGAGGATCCTAAAGAAAAACAATCATTATCACACACAAAAATGTTTTATATGGAAGCAGAGAAAAGAGGATAAGATTGTACGTCTACTGAGACTGAAGAACTCTGGCAGACAAAGCAATGACCTCCATAGTGAAGAAATGTGACCTGTATGATTCCCTGAACATTACAGAGGGCAGCAAGCTCTGAAAATAATGTACAAAAGGGACAGTTACAAAAGCCAGCAATCATACTGGTGGAAGGATTTTGACCACTGTAATCTAAAAACTGTAAGGTTTCTAAGCTCTGATGATCAAGCCAAAATCTGAAATTTCCTAAATGCTTTTACTATGGCACATCTACTCCTCTATATGTTCAAGTAAACAGCTGGAGAGTATTGTAAAATACTTTGTACAATGAAAACGACCAGTAATAATACTACTGAGAACCAACATCTAAATGCATACTTTCACTTAGATTTTCAGCAGAGAAAAGATTAGAATGGAATGGAAAGTCAAACAGTCCTCTTACAGCAATTTCCAAGGACCTCACAAATTCACAGCTGGGCTTTATTCTACTTACCATATCTGCCAGCATATAAGATGCATCAGAGAGTAAGATGCACCTCATATTTTAGACAAATTTTAAAGGGAAAAATAATTTTCTACATTTTTTCATGAATTTCCTCCTCTCTGTGTATACATGTTTTTGAAACCACCCCTTGCCTGGCTCCAGCCACCACTGATCGCCAGAAGCAGGGAGGATTGGCAGGGGAAGAGGGGGTCTTTGTGAAGCTGCCCTTCGCCTGGCTTCAGCTGCCTCTGATCACCAGGAGCCAGAGAGGGTAAGACCCAGGGGGAAGAGGGGTCTTTTTGAAGTCGCCCTTGGCCCGGCTCCAGCCGCCGCTGATTGTCAGGACTTTGGGTCTTTTAAACCCGAGAGAGGTAGGCTGACTAAATTTTCAACATGATCATTTTTATTACTGGCACACAAGATGCACTCCATTTTTCCAGTGTATTTTAAGAGGGGAAAGTGCATCTTATATGCTGGCAAATATATTATTCTCAGGACCTGGCACCATCGCTGCAAGCATACTACTTTCCAGCTGCATCATTTAATTCAGCTCACTATATAAATCCACCACAACATATCACAGGTTTCATTGCAAGTACAGTAAAACCTCATATAACACTAAAACCTGGTTCCACAAGTCTTCGTGTTATATGATTTTTCGTGTTATCTGATCCTCTATGGGATCCATAGAGATACATTGTAACCACACAGGCTTTCGCGGTTGTTATCTGAAGCATCCCATAGGATCTTAATGTTATCTGATGCAATTCTTCCCCCCAGATTCCTTGATGTTATGCGATTTTAGTGTTATTCGATACTAATGTTATATGAGGTATTACTGTACTACAAATGTAGGTCGCTGTGGATAGGTATAATCATTACTCTTCTGGTGTATTCGTTTGGGCGTTTAGTACACACAGGCCTCATAAGGAGAAACAAAACCACTGTATGATACAAAGTTTATTGAAAATTGTGACATTCAACAGATGTAGATAAAGGTAAAGGTTGCCCTTGCTCGAAAGTCAGTCATATCGGACTCTAGGGTTCAGTGCTCATCAGTGCCATTCAATAGGATATACAGTTCTTTGGCACTAAACACTTTCTTGCCCTAAAATGAAAGCTAAGGCCAATGAGGGTAAAATGGATTATAGGCTAATTCTCCCTATTTACTAGAAGCTTCTAGAAACTTAACAGGAGGGAGGGAGCAGAAGTATATAACCCCCTTCAGATGGGAGACCTCTTTTTGTGAGAAGCCAGTAGGAATGGTGCTATCATAGCACTTGGGAAAGTAGCCCACTTCACAGAGATATAGCATAAGCACAGAAAGGACTTAATGAGAAAAACTAAGCTAAGGGATTAACTGGTATTAACCTCTAACAGCAAGGACTATAACCTTCACATGTCCAAAATAAGTGATGACATGATATACAGGAAGAGTTCATCCCTCTATTTTTAGCTGCTAGTTTAAAATCCTCTACACATGGTGTGCTGTACTAAATTATACAGCAAAAAAGTTGAACCAGGAGGGGTGCTGATCATCATAAGGAGTGGGACCACACTTCTTAGCATTCTGCGAGATTTGTCAGGATAAGTAAAGGACACGAGCAGTATTGGCTACATCCTCCACTTGTCTCTCCTGCCCAAGCATGGTAAACCCACTGAATCAGTGGGATCAATTTGAGTTACTATTCAATAGGTCTACTATAACTGGAACTAGAAAACTGGTTTAGGCTATTGTGTACACACTTTGGAAAGGTTAAGGGAGCAAGAATAAGAAAGGAGAATATTTTTTTAAAAAATAAGAAAACAACTATGGCAGGGATTCTCAACCTGCGGCCCGTGGGCCGAACGTAGCCCACAGCACCATTTCATGTGGCCACTCACTGCTTCCAACACACCAGGAAGTGTCATGCAGTGGAGGAAAGGCAAAATGGCTGTCTGGCCACCAAAGCTGTCTGAGGGAGTGTGACCCAGTCCTTGGGTTTAAAAGATTGAGAACTCCAGAACTATGGGATAAAGCTGTATGACTCAAGCAAGAGAATTTGGCTTCTTTTCTTCACTCCAAGGTCATTCAAGGATCTAATATTAGATTTAGATGTCATGCCTGACAGTTTTACATTTCTCACATGGAGCAGGTTTAATGTGTATGACCAAAACCACATCATAAAATGAAACCACATGTTCAAAAGCAGTATTGTCTCTGAGGGATAGTCTGGGCAACGCTCTAAAAGCAATGGGAGCCAAAAAATATATATGCAATTCATATACTAGCATGGAAACAAACCAAAACAAGCAAAACAAAATCAAACATTAAACACTTCCTCTGGAGTTCAGGCGATACTAACTAGCAATATCTGACAATCCTGAGTCATGGGGTTGAAAAAATCCAATTGGTCCTTCTTACACTAGAGTCAGTGGTTAGATTTTAGGAAATAATGGGAAGGAGAATTAACATAGTCTATATGTGAACACACCTGAATCTGTTATCAAAGCAATGAGACAGAAACAGAGGAACGTGGAGTTTTGGTAACTCCTACACAACTTTACTAACACCTACAATGGGAACTGATTAAAACCACACCATCATCAAATTCAAGCATCTCACCTTGTTCTGTGTGTGGCTCCAGAGGAAGCTGACAACTTGAGTTTTAAAGTTCTATAAAATTAGGAAAAGATTAAATTAGAAATGCTGAAGAATATGCTATCTTCTTTAATCTGGGCAACAGAATAGAAAATTCAACCAAGAGATACCTTTGCCTATTGTTCTGCCCTCAGAGAGAGAGAAACAATAGGCATTTATGGGTTAATCTCCTTCAGAAGGAGGCAAAATCCATGATTTCCAAGGTGCTTTGGAGCTCAATTTGCAATAACTAGGATAGCTCAGGCAATTTAGCCAACTCCTAACGGCAGACCAATGAACCCTTGCATACTAACAGCAGAAATACAAAGGTCAAAAATTATTCTCCAGAGACAGGATTCAAAGTTGTATAATAAAGATCTCACAAAAGAGTCATGTCAGCTGTGGTGATGGGAGAGAATTGATCCTTAAGTGTGTCTAAAGATGCCATTCATTTACATTGCCACAGTCTCAGTGCCAGTAACAGGTTTAGAGTTAAATGCTTTTGTCTTATTACATTTACACAAATCACTTATTATTATCCTGGATAATTGCAATATGCACATAGTGACTTTGTGGCATACAATGAAAAGCAGTTAGTGTTGCAAGTAACTGTGACATTACCTCCTTAATCTAAGTAGAGCTATCACAATCCTTGACACATTTACCTGACCTCACAGAAGGGTAGGTTATCTACTGTAAACATAGTTCTCTGAGTGGTCCTGTGAGCATTCATACGAATGGGTTTCCCATCCACACCTGCGCAGTGGTTGGCTCTTCCAAGCTTAGCTTTCAAAAGAAAACACCATCCCTAGATGCCCAGCATTGGGGGCCCGCCCCCTCAGTTCCATCTGCATAGCCGCTGTAGTAGTTTATTATTAATTATATTATCACTATAAGTGTATATAGTAATAGCAAAGTTGTTGCCAAAATGTCTATCTCTCAAAAAAGGATAGAAGGAAAGGAGATAAGACATTCATTGTTAGCCAAATAACAATGAATAACACCTCTAATAACACTAAACAGGTTTGACATCTGAAGAACTATTTTTATGACCAAGACTAGGGATGGATGATTTGCCCATTTTTAATTTGTTTCAATTTTCCATGTGTGTGATCATAATTTTGTTGCATCTTGCATATCCCTATCAATCAGTAAATAAAAAATTTCACAAAATGTTTTTGTAATCTGCATCACAAAATTTAGTAAATTTTAACATCCAATGTTTCTGTTTGTGTCTTAGTTCAGAAAATGTGAACCCTCACTATTTGCTTAAAAATACAGGCCAAATGAAACCCTGTCAATATCTCTTAGCCGAGATACCTACTTCATAGTCACTTGAATTCACTACCAGCGAAGGAACAAGGGAAAACAGCTCATTCAGTGTTTTTAAAATGAGCGGTCGAGTGTCACAGCTCAACTTTGGGGACAATGCATTCCATGTTGAGCGAATGCAAACAACCTGGAAAAGAAAGGGGAAAGGCCATTGGCATTATACAGACAAAATTGGGTATCCGTTCTGTTCTGCTCTTGGCAATAGTTTGTGCCAAGCTATTAATACACAAATTTAAAATAATCCAAAAATTAAACCACCCATAGTAATATTCTCAGTCTATAGTAAATACAACCAGCTATACATCTCCTGAGCTCTCATTTTGAATTATGTGTCCAATGTTTTATAGACAGACAATCGATTATTTCTAAAGAGCTGGTATTTTTCAATACAATATCAGATGAGAATTATGGTGCTTAACATCCATCACACTAACAAGAAATGCATCTGGTATTGAGGCATGTTTAGTTTCAGGCACATTGGTGTATCACGCGTTTGGACTGTGCTGTAAAAAATGAATAAAAAGCTATTTTGTTATCACGCCTGGCAAACACATAGACAACTTGAAATAGTTGTCTGGACTAAAACAGAAGGCCAATTTTCAATTTTATCCACATGAAAGTAAAAGAACCACAATCTATTTAATATCCTTGGAGCTGCAGAATCTCGTTCATTTGTAATATAGAAACTGATGAATAAGACACTTGAATAATAAAAATAGGCCAGAACAGAAAAGCCCTCAAGGACTACAAAATTGCTGTGTGAAAGAGGACATACTGTACATTCATGAAAATTCTGTTTGAGTCTATATTTAATCCATGCTGTATAGAATGCTTAATAAAGCTTCAGTTGCTTTATAAAATAATGGAAAATTAATCTTTGAATGCCATTTCAGCCACGACAAAATCCATCCTGTTCAAAAGTGCAATTTTACATGGTATTACAAAGGCACTTACAGATTCTACAATTACATGTGCTGCAATCAGGGTTGCCAGAGGTTTTATATTCTGTTGTCAAAGAATCCCCCTTTAAATCCTCGTAGATTTTACAACTTTTATTTTAAAAAACATAATGTTTTAACTGAAAAACAAAGAAAACCCTACGCCATTTCGTAATAGTGGTGTACCTTTTTTCACCTAGTGAAATGATCATATATGCCAATGCATGCACCTTGTTACTTCAAAATTATTGCTTAATGAAACATTGAAGAAATTCGTTTTTGAGATGAACGTCCAGAGTGCTTGAAGAAATTCAAGAAAGGCAATAATTCAGAGAGTTGCAGTGTCTGATATCAAGATGATATAAATACCATTTATTACATTAACTAACTTTAAACACTGAGATGTTGGGGTCTTCAACAATTACAACAGCCTACAACCATGATGGTGCATCTTGGCACTTCATGTGTTCTTGAACTTCAGTTACTAGGAGTGATGACTTGGGCTTCTGGTAAGTGAAGTCCAAGAACACCTGAAGTGCCAAGGTTCACCATCACTGGCCTACAATCACGTATCAACCAACTGTCAGAACTGAAGCAACTATGCAACTGAGTGCAACCTCCTTGTGTTTCTTAAAGAGGATTGAGTGGGTAGATGCTTGCACAGTTCACATGGGAAATGTCAACAGTGTCTGAAAACAAATCTTTAATAAAGAATGACTGTCTCTTGTTCAAAGTGGGAAAATAGGAAATTTGCCTAGGTGCCAGGTATAGACATTCAGTCTCTGATTCTTTACCCGTGATTTAAAAACACCTAGAGCATCAAGAAAATTCATTCCCAATGAAAGTGAGAATTAGACAACTCTTCCTTCCATTAATGTCCCAGAGCTATCCAAAATCTTACAGACTGATAGGGACCAAATACATCGGTCTCTGCACTGTAGACAAGCCTCATTGGGATGATGGGACCAGAGAAACACATGAGAAAGACTATCATCAGTAGTTAATGTTTTAAATTTTTTTTAAACATTTATTACTTTATTTAGCACTGCAGCATTCCCGAGGAGGCATCCTTTCTCTAAGGAGTTACACACCAGGTAACTGCAAGCATCTCTCTGACACCTTCACTTTAAAACTTAGCTATTTATTAGTGCCACCAGGTCAGACATTAACTCAAAGGAGAACAACTACCAAAACCTATTCAAAATGTCCCTTTCTATTGTGTGAATGCTTTCCTGTCCCAGCTGGTACTGACATTATTTAGTTATGAAATGAAAAAGTTTTCTTGACACAAGTTTTGTTCTTCAGGTTTTGCCTTAGTGTTGCTTGAGCTGATTAAGGTATTAAACACATAATGTTAAGAAACAAAATGGTCTTGTTTCTTCTCCTTGTATTGTCTCATGTTTTCTGATAAAGTAATTTTTTTCACTGTTCATATTGTATCCAGCAAAATGCCTGATTGGTGCCACTGTCATGATTTTAGGCCAAAAGTAAGCTACTAAAGCAACTGCATTCTTTCTTTGCTTATCTCGGATCCCTCTCATTTAAGTTGGATCCTAAGAAAAACTTTATTATTTATTTTAAAGTATAATTATAAAGATATTTGGCAATTAGAGAAGTGAGAGTGTTTAATACCTTATTTAGGATAAGTTTTCTTAAAATAAATAATAAAGTTTTTCTTAGGATCAAACAAAAGGAATTTATTAATAACCCAGGAACAAGAAGGGGAAGAGTAATTATTCAGTTAATTTAAACTGAAGTAGAAAAACAATGATTTCATATACGGTATATATATGATATTCACACATACTTTATATTTGACGATCCTATCTTTAAACTGTCTACAGCAATTGGTTACCGTATTTGTATAGACTCTGAACCACACATAACTTTTGTAACCCTTTTCTCCCCATTAACTCAACATGGGCACTTTAACCAACTTCTTCTCCCAGACTATTCATAACAGACTGATTTCTCTCCATTGTGTAAATGCCATGTCACATCACAGTCCAAAGGAATCAACCAACTATGTTTCAACTATACATTCAATGTTGCGTCAGTCATTCACTAATCATTTCAACCTCAACCTATCTCTATACCCTCATCCATAGCCACTGACAAACCTGTTATCACTATAAACCATAGGTTCTCAACCTGCAGCCAATGGGTCAGATGCAGCCCACAGCATGATTTAATGTGGGGGCCCCACTGCCTCCACCACACCAGGAAGTGCCATGTGTTGTAGAAAGGGCAAAATGGCTGTCCAGCCACCAAAATTGTCTGAGGGAACGTGACCCGGCACCTGGCTTTAAAAGGTTGAGAACTCCTGCTATGAACAATACTGTGTACAGTCAAACCTCGCATAAAGAGTACTTCGCTTAAAGAGTAACTCGCTTAAAGAGCAGAATTTTCTCTGAATGTTTGCTTCACTTAACAAATAAAACCAACCAAAAACTCACTTAACAAATAAATCGGGGTTAGCAATCCCCCCCCCCCACAATTGGTCATTTACAATGGTGTTTCGCTTAAAGAGCAAACTCGCTTAAAGAGCAATCCTGTGGAACGCATTATGCTCTTTAAGTGAGGTACAATTGTATATACTATGTATATAGCCATTTAAAATGATGGAAACCCCACTGGCATCACCAACATATGTGGTGTTTTACAAAGTGCAGAAAGATTACTGCACTACTGAGGGGGTTCATAAAGACAGGGCTGCTGGCTTTTTTGAAAAGTTTAATATTGCTTATTTTCCTATTATAACCTGCCCTGGGTCCTCTTAAAAAGAAAGGTGGTGTATAAGTATGTTAAATAATAAATGAATAACCAGCAAATAAAATCTAAAACTGCTCAGTTACTGTAATTCTTGGGGTCAATATCTCCCCTCCCTGCAACACACCAGGGAGTCTTCCCAAATGTTTTTTCTAGAAACACAGAAAAAATGAAACTGGAAGTAACTTTTACTCTGTGTTTAGAAGGAGACTTCCAAGACCAAGAAATAAAAATCACAGAGGATCAAAGGATTCAGGGAGCCCTAATGAAGACCTTGGGAGATGGAGCAGACCAAGCCACATGATTCCCACCCTGCTTCACTTGTTTTGCTTCTTAGAAAAAAAAATCTGTATTAATCTCTAGTACCAAAATTCAATTTATTTCTCCTGAAACCTTGTTAACTACTGTCTTTAGAAATTGTTATTTCAAATTTATGAAATTGGTTCAATAAGAGACCCACTGGTGACCAAAGTGAAAATCTATGCTGCTCCATGGAATTCCTTCACTTTTTACAAACTGTTGGAATAAATTAAATAGTGAGCATCTGCAACACTAGGGCAACTTTTACAAAAGGCTTAGGGTTTTTTTTTAACTTCCTCACAAGATAGATTAAAACCTAGAAGCAAACAGTACAACTCAGCAATGGTGTTCCATGAAGATAAAACAGACAAAAACATAGAAATGTCTTTCTATTTTGGTCCATGTTTAGTGACAAGAATTAACTATACCAGAGAGTAAACAGAAAGTATACCAGAAAGTAAACTAAACAACAACAAAGACAAAATCATTGTGGCACCTTAAAGACTAACTCCTGTATTTAAATCTGAGCTTTCATGGATCAAGTCCACTTCATCAGACATCAGAGTGAGATGTCTGATGAAGTGGACTTGATCCACGAAAGCTCAGATTAAAATACAGGAGTTCGTCTTTAAGGTGCCACTTTTTTCTCTTTGTTGTTGTTGTTTTGTTTACTCTCTGATACGCCTGCACATACTGAAGAGGGCAAGAGTTCAAAAAAATTAAAAAGTAGGATTAGTTACTGTTAATGACTGTTATGTACCATTTACCTCTACACTATAAGTTGATGCATGGACAAATAAAAACTAATATTTTCTTGTAAATATATCCTTTCAGAAATTACAAGCCTTCAAAAATGTCAAACCAAAATTTGACCAAGGGATTGGGGATGGGGTGACTATGTTAGAGTTACACATCTGTTTTATATTCACAATCAAGGAAGTGGATGCCAAGGTTTCAAAATATACACAAAATTACAACCAAAGCTACAGATGCCTCTGCCAAGTGGGAGATAAAATATCTATCTGTGCAGAGAAACAATCTAACTGTACCTCTGTGAAGCTCATTCCATTAAGGGAAGGGCTTAATGAAATCACTGTAGCAATATTTTTATAGTAGAAAAATAATCAGAATGCTAGGCATCAAAAAAGTAATTGCCAAATTAAGCAGCCACATCAGAAGTTGGGAAAACACTTTGGGGGAAGCCATTATAGATAAAGGTTTCAGAAATGCCTATTGGGTTAAATCCTTTTAACTAAGAGGCAGATACATGAATACATTTCCTGTGTAACTAATGTTGACAGCCACTGAAAGTTAATCTGATTATAAATTGAGTGAAAATGGCACTTCTCCACCCCCACATTCAAGAACACTGTTCTCCAGAAGTGCACAGACCAATTCATCTGCAGGGAGAGAGAGAGAAAGAAAAAGAAAGACATACAGTATTCTGCATTGGGGTGGGATCATAATTATTTGCTTATAAATTACTGTAATTGGAAAAACAATACATACATTTATCCAGCAGAAAGGAAAAAACAAATGTGAACTGTTCTTGAATTTTGCAGTTCCTAACTATATGTTAGATCAAAGAAGGATGGAAAAGATAGAGAATGGCAATGTGTACCCTATTCACTACGAATAAACTAAGGTGATAGGGAGGGGAAAAATAGATTACAACATGGTTATTATCCTGACAGTAGGTGCAATTTCAGATTATAACTTTAGATATACAATGGTACCTCGCATAACAAACGCATCGTGTAGCAAAAAATTCGCACAACGAAGCGTTCGTTATGCAATGGCGATAACCCGCATAACTAAAAAATTTTCTGTTATGCGGGGTTTTTGGTAACCAGAGTATACCCACTTAATGGGAACCCTGGTTAACGAACTTTTTTCCCCATTATGCAGGGAACCGCATAACGAAAAAACCGCATAGCGAAGAGCTCCGTGGAATGAAGTTTCTTCGTTATGTGGGGTTCTACTGTAGTTTTATTTCACAATAAAATCCAGCATATCCATTCTATAGTTTAAATCCTGTTGGTGAAGCTTTGCAACAAGGATGACATGACCAGGGCAATAAAAAGTTTCCTAGAATTCCGTTCCCTGCCCCAAGGTTTCAAGGAATCCTAAAGTCCCAGTGATGGGGATTTTCTGGCTTTAAATCATTCCTCCTTACACTTTGTGGCTCCCAAAGTCTGCCCCAGGATGTAGGGGACAGAAGTGGAGTTCTAGGAAAATGTTTATTGTTCCGAATAACTGTGGCAAAACCAAGGCTGCTGACATCCTCCTCACTGCACAGGGTAAAGTTGTGCAACAGGATTTCAGCCTACAAGTTCTTTGCAATATATTATTCCTTAGTCACAAAAAGTCTAGCAGAGCTGAAGGTCTCAGCAGAAATGAGGTTATAACAATGTTATATTTCAAAAGTAGCACAAAGGAGGAAGATGACACTATTCATTCATTCATTATTTATTTATTTGTTATGCAAGAAGTAACTTTTATTTTAAGGGGAACTTTGTGGATATCCTGGAGAAAGACAAAGAAGTGGATCTTAGTGCAAGTACTATGAGAAGCCAAGATTTTATGGAAAAGACAATAGCACTGGGAAAAATTGAGGGCAGCAGGAAAAGAGGAAGACCAAATATAGAATGGATTGACTCTCTCATTCAGTGTTTCCCAATCTTTGGTGTTTGGAATACAATTCCCAGAAAAGCCTAAATAAGGCTGTTGAAGACGGAACATTTTAGAAATAATTTATCCGTAGGGTCCCCATAAATCAGAGGGACTTGACTACATGTAACAAGTTTGTCACATAAGTGTGAACCAAATTGTAGTCTCCTGGTGCTGTGAATATAACACTTCATGAATTCCTGCAAGAAAATGTACAATGGCACAAGGATTGACTCAGTTCTCAAAGTAGGTTGCCAACCCAACCATTATGGTCAGTACTGTTACCCATTACTCTTCAGATCAGTGGAAAGATTCTCAATTAAGAAACAAAACGGTCTTGTTTCTTCTCCTTGTATTGTCTCATATTTTGCTTTTTTCACTGTTCATATTGTATCCAGCAAAATTGGTGCCACTGTCATGATTTTAGGCCAACAGTAAGTTACTAAGGCAACTGCATTCTTTCTTTGCTTATCTCGGATCCCTCTCAGATAAGTTGGACAGTTAGATGTCTTCCAATGACCTCATGCATTCCTGTGGTCAGGGAAGCTTCGAGAAGCTTCCAGAACCTTCGAGAAAGTTCCATATGATGTAATCAGGGTGAGATCATTAAATTATTATAGGAGGGGGACCACTCATTTTGTCTATATAAACCAGAGGATTTCAGACAGAAGACGGTTCTTTAATGCTGAGCTACCCAGTTCGTATTGGCATGAACCAATATTCCCTTTGGGGAACACTTACTTATGGAAAGGAGGCATGAGCCCTTGGGGGCTAGAATGGAAATAGACTGAATGTCATGCCAATCTTATCTTGGAAATCTGAGACGTCAGACTCTTATCTATTCTAAGGTATGCTATTATGCTTTGCTTCTATGAAAATGCTTATGGAAAAATAAGGCTCTTTGTGAGTTTTACTAACTGATTGTGTTGAAATCTATTTAACAGGCATACCCAGGCACTATTTGCTCTCTACCTTATAAACTACCAAACTAAAGAACTGCAGACTCCCTGTGTCTATCAGGAGAAAGCACAGCAGACCCTGGATTCAAGAAGGAGAGGTGACATTAAGGCCGGAGGGAGTTTGCAGAAGTAAAGGAATATCTAACAGCCAAGATGCTCATACCTAGCCTCTCGAACCCCCAAAAAGAGTCAAGCCTGTGATAGCCACTAGTATTAAATTGAAGTCTGGCTCAGACTGAGGCAAGTTCTATTTGACTGACAGTGGCAAGGCCTATAAGCCCTGCGTCACCGAGACATATGTCATTATCAACGGCAGCTGTTCATATTTGGAACTCTTTGTTCCCCTAGCTAAACAATAAGAATTACAACTGAAACATTCCTGCTTAAATGACAACATAGCTATCCCCAATGATTTTCCTCACTTCTATCTATGTTATCACTTAAATCAATCACTGCTTGGTTACACAGCTCACTGCTTTTGCAATCTATGAGCAACATACAGTGTAACATTGGGGATTCTACTGTCTGCCATGTTCAAGCATCCAAGATAATTAACCCATGATTAACACTGGTGGATATGTATATCTCAAAAGCCTGCACAAGTCTGAATTCATTCAGATAACATAATGGACAACCATTATCATAGCTGAAGTCATGGTATTATTTCCAGCTTGACAGGGTCATTCAGCAGTCATGATTTGCAGCCAATGCATGCATGGGCTTCTCTGTCAGTGACTTAGCTCCCACTGTCTATTACTGAGAAGTCAAAGCTCTCCCTAATCGGTCCTTGATCTCGTCTAAACACTCTTAAGAGTTTTGCTGAGGGACAATAAATCATTGGCATTATAGTTATACCTCGCTTAAAGAGCATAATGCGTTCCACAGGATTGCTCTTTAAGCGAGTTTGCTCTTTAAGCCAAACACTATTGTAAATGACCAATTGTGGGAGGGATTGTGAACCCCGATTTATTTGTTAAGCGAGTTTTTGGTTGGTTTTATTTGTTAAGCGAAGCGAAGATTCAGAGAAAATTCTGCTCTTTAAGCAAATTACTCTTTAAGCGAGGCGCTCTTTACACGAGGTTTGACTGTACTTAGAATGCAAAAATAAAACAAAAGAAATAGCATTTTTCTGGGTTTAGATCAGCAAATTACAAATTGGAGGGAGGGAATAAAAATTACTTATCAATTAGTAATAAAAAATTATTTGAGATTAAGTATGAAATCACAGTTCAAGTACACATAATGCATTCTAGCTTTGCTGGCTGGGGCAATGTTGATTGGAGGATTCTGGAAGTTATAATCTTAATTTTTAAAAAAAGCCTGGTAGCTTCCAAATGGAATTCAGTACTCTTGTGTTTCAAATGCTTCATGTTATAAGGCCAATGGGTGGATGGACAGATAGATAATGCAAACAGGTACAGTGGTACCTCACTTAAAGAGCATAATGTGTTCCACAGAATTGCTCTTTAAGCGAGTTTGCTCTTTAAGCAAAACACCACTGTAAATGACCAATTGTGGGAGGAATTGTGAACCCCAATTTATTTGTTAAGTGAGTTTTTGGTTGGTTTTATTTGTTAAGCAAAGCAAACAGTCAGAGAAAATTCTGCTTTTTAAGCGAGTTACTCTTTAAGCGAGGTGCTCTTTATGTGAGGTTTGACTGTACATGCATGTACACAAACATGTTTACTGTATATTTAAATAGTATATCACTTTTATACAGGAAAATTTCCCTCTTGTAGACTTAGGTGCAGCATTTTGTATTTACATCAGAAAAAACATCAGGGAAATGGTCTCTCAGTAACCTGTTATAAAACAGATCTCCAGAATGTAATAGAAAAATCCACACTCGATTAAAAGAAACATCACTGTACACAGCTGGCCATTCTACCTCGCTTCTTGGGGGCTCTTGGTCATGCTGAGCCATTTCCATAATAAATTATTTTTACACTCTTAACTGGACTGAAAATCTAGACATCTGATTGGATCCTTCAGCAAGAAGCGGATTTTCTGGAATAATGAAGCACAGCAGCCACCCCCATTGAGAGTCGGCTACCCTGTCGCGTTGCAAAGGAACCACAGGGAGATAAAATTATGCTTTCCTCCCAACCTAGGCTTGTGTTTTTTTAAGTAAACAAATACAAAGGTAATAACAGCACTAATGATCTTGGCATGGCACATTTCCGGGGGAATAGCCGATTCTGCCACATGATATATGGTCTTCAGTGAACTCTTTCCCTCGGTCACAAATCCCCAGGAAACGGTTTGAGTCTTGATAGCTATGGTTCAATTGTACACTGCTGTTATTTGAGAGCACAACACCCTCTAAGAACTGCAGAAGATGAAAGGTTTTCTGCTCCAGGATATGGGGAACCTATTAGCTCTGACACAACAGAGCAGGAGTTGATCAGAAAGCATCTTTATAATGCCAGGCAGTGTTCAAAGGCTTTGGGTGCAAGCCCTCTTTGTAAGTTTGTTTTAAACTTTGTGTCCATTGTCCCTTCCTTTGTGTTGTTTTAGGATGAATAGGTCATTTCCACCTTTTAGGATTAACAGGGTTTAACATCACAGAGCTGAAGGCTGCTGCCACTACCCACTTAAATGCTGCCAGTCAACTAAATACACTGATCTGTGATATGTTTATTTAACAAAAGTGCTTTAATTGTTCTTACTAATACTGAAAGGGGACTGTATTGATCCACACATTTCAAACTTGTCTTCTGGAGAAGAGAGTTCCAGTTCACAAAAAAGGTCTTAGTTTTAAGATACAGTAATACCTCGGATAACGTTTACCTCGGATAACGCTGAAATCGCATAACGTTAAGTAATATGGGGAAGAGAATTGGATCAAATAACGTTAAGGTCCTATGGGATGTATCAGATAACAACCGCTGAAGCCTGTGCGGTTACAATGTATCTCTATGGAGCTTTAACGTTATCCGATCCATCCCATAGGATTTTAACATGGATCGGATAACACTAAAAATCGGATAACACCAAGACTTGTGGAACCAAGTCTTAGCGTTATCCGAGGTATTACTGCACTGACTGTCAAGATCCAGGAAAGCTCACATTTAAATATTGAAGTTAATCTTTAAGGCGCCACAACTTTTTTTTGTCTTATTTGCTATTTGGTTTGTTTACTCTCTGATATGATTTTCAAGAATAATTAACCGCTGTTTAATCATGGAAACTATATTAACTCTAGAACAGAGGGATTACAAAACTAGAATCCAGAGAGAGACAGCAGAAATTAAGTTCAGTATATGCATATGCTGGATGCCCATCTCAGGGGGGTTGACTATTAGTCAAGGGTTTCTGGGACATTATCAAATTTTATGCACCACAACTAACAGGTTGTTATATGCTGCAATTTTGCCTGGGTCACTCAACCCATTGTCAATAGATGTTAACTCATTGACAAATGTGTAATGCCACAATGTTTGTTTTGTATCCATCCTTTGAACGTGATGCATCAGCTTGCAAGGGAAGTATCCTTTGCAACCATTTGCAAATCAATAGGGCCAGACTTCACAGCAAGTTTGAATAACAATTTTCCATTATTGCCAGTTGTAAAAACTACAATATTACTTTTCTGTTAGGTTGGCCAACCATTGTGTACCTCTGTACCTGATGTGTATAAATTGATGCCATGAAGACTCACTCTAATGTCTGATGAAGTGGATTTGATCCACGAAAGCTTGCCTTTAAATACAGGAGTTAGTCTTTAAGGTGGCACAACTGTTTTTGTCTTTTGTTGCTTTTGCACATACAGTGGTACCTCGCTTAAAGAGCATAATGCATTCCACAGGATTGTTCTTTAAGTGAATTGCTCTTTAAGAGAAACACCATTGTAAGTTACCAATTGTGACTTCTGGTGGGGGGGGGGGAGGATTGTAAACCCTGATTTTGTTGTTAAGCGAGTTTTTGGTTGGTTTTAGTTGTTAAGTGAGGTGACCATTCAGAGAAAATTCTGCTCTTTAAGCAAATCAGTCTCTAAGTGAGGTACTCTTTATGCAATGTTTTACTGTAACTACTATTATCCATTTTTCACAGATGTTCCCTTCTTGTCCAGGTGATGCTAGAAATGAATGTTCCACAGAGTGACAGTTAAAGTACTGGGACAACAAGGGGGCATTCCACCTTCTGACTAACAATTTAGTTGTTCCAAGTTTCAAGCCCAAAGAGAATCTTGGATCTGATGCATGTCATCAGGCAAGAGAAGTCAGATATGTACCACTACCAAGCACTGTTCAAACAAGAGGTTTACTTGAAATAGGTTAGACAGGCCATCAAGAAGTATGAAACTAGAGGTCGTGTCCTACCATATGAATTCTTTGAATACATCCAGGTCAGGACTGGATTACACACCTTCTCTTTTACATATATCCCTTCTAGCTATATGACAAGTTACAGAAAAACATGTTTATTGATAGTGATTAAAATATGCTGCTCCATCAAGGTTCCTTTCTCTCTTTGGGAAAGAGAAGAAGCCAAAATATTTTCAATATGGAAGAATAAGATTCACAGCAAGTTCAAAGGCTAGATTTCTTATGACAGTTTTCTACACCAGGATTTCCCAAACTATGTTTTGCGGGACACTGGTCGACTTTAATTCCCAGAAGCCGCCCTACGTCAATACATTGGCTGATCAGTGCTTTGGGGAATTGACTTAGGCTTCTGGGATTAAAGTAGAAAAGCCAAAGATTGGGAAACACTGTTCTATGCTCATCTCCATTAGATATGCATATAGTACAAAATAGTACAGTATCTACACATCTCTCTGTGTCCAATGCAGGAATGAAGATCCAACAACCTTTTGACTGAATCTGGCCTGCTGGAGATACTCAGAAAGCCCTATGACATCATTGTTCGTAGGTTTCTCAATTTTTCTACTGTACCCCATTCTATAACATTTGAAATGCCTCTTAAGAATGGGCAATTAAGAGCTTTCATCCACCACTGCAATGTACCCCTCCTCAATCCTGAACAGCTCTGAAACTTAATTTGAGCTGAAAGACCTTCCACATCCCTGATCCAACGTGCAGACTGTTCCTACGTGGCAGCATAAGAAATAAATCTTGAGAAACTGCACTGTAAACTCCCAGGGAAAAAACCTGAAGAAACTTAGTTTCTGTTTTTGCATGGAGAAAAATCCATCACTTCAGTTTTAATAACCAAGTTATTTTAAGATTCCCCAAGGAACAATTTTCTCCTTGTTGTCAACTTCGCTAACCAAAGTAATTTTTCATCACAGTAATTTTCGTTGTGTTATTCTATTTTGTCAAATCCTTCTCCTTTTCGGGTCGAGAAAGATAAATGTGAAATCAAGAGTATAAGCAGAACAAAACTGTTTCCAGAAAGAAACACACACACCCCCTAGCCTTTTCATCTCTGAATTTTAGTTGGCCTGCCCAATATATTTCACCTATGAAATCTACTAGAAACCAGAATATATAGGCTCATAGAAAGTATGTTGGCTTCTGTTGAATTATTCTGGCAAAAACATCAAAATATTTGCAAAGAATTAGTAAATGTGGTCTGGCAAAAACTACAATGTATTATTTCTAGACCTGACATGCAAGCCAGTGAACACTATAAGTCTCATTAATGGGCTCCACTATACAAAAGCACAAAAAGATTTAGCAGTCTTCATAAATCATCCCAAAGCAAACCCAATACTAAGAAGCAATATGTGTAATTCAGGAACATTGCTTCTTACTTCATGCACTCCTTTATATTCTAATACAAAACGATCTACACACAGTTAACTTAAACACATTTATACAACAAGAATACTTTTATTTTTAATTCCATTTTGTTTTACAGAGGTTTTTTAAGCATCTAGCAATCCACTTCCAATAATTTTCATGTAGAGATTTGACTGGCTTCCATTACATATCATTTTTATCATCGCCGCTCTACCATCTCTCAAAATTAATAAAAAGTAAAATAAAATGCAAGAGGGACTGCGGTGCCTCAATGGTTAAGAAGCTTGTCTTGTTAGCTGGAAGGTTGGCAAGTCGGCAGTTCAAGACCCAGATACTGCATGACGGATTAGGCACCTGTCTCTGTCTCATCTCTTGTGGTTATGATGCTATCAGTCTCATTGGTATAGATTTTTCATCTTATTTATAATTTCTTTTCCCCTCTCAGGATACTCTTTCATTGCTGGTCAATGGCTGTTAACTGCAGATAGTCTGTGTCCTTATCTTTCTCATGCCTTGCATTGCTAATAATCATAATTTCATGTCAGAAATTATTCTGGATTGAAAGGATTTTTGCAGAAGAAACTCCGCTCTGAGAATCATGAGGGCTACTTGAAAGAAGTAAATCCTTTCAGGGAAGGTTCACTCAAGCTTGTTTTACCAGACCCTTGTAAACTGTCACATATATAATATTTACCTCATCCTTCTTAGCTCTTTGACACTCTATTTTGATACTTTAGTTTGGAAGTATATATATCTTATCTCAGATATGTTTCCATGCATACTACTGGTTTTATAACCCTCTACAATGAGGAGAGAGGCAGAAGCTGTAGCCAGGAAAATAAGCTTCAGTTACCTGTAACTGTCATTCTTCGAGTAAGTAGTCTATGAATGCACACTCTGGGGTTCTGCCCCTGCATGGGAGCCATTTCGGAGCTTCAAAGCTAATTGGATAAAAACTTCAGATTAGGGACACCATCTGCACCCGCCTTTGGCACCATTTTGCGCTCTTTCTCTCCGTTAATACTTAAGCCGTACGTAGGAATAAGAGAAACATCTCATCCACCCAGCTAGAGGATAGTAGATAGTGTGAATTCACAGACTACATACTTGAAGAATGACAGTTACCAGTAAGTGAAACCTGTCCTTCATCTAGTTTGTGAATGCATACTCTGGGAGATTAGCAAACTCACTTACTTGGATGGTGGGCACCTGTAGAGAAGATGAAGCCGAAGAGTGTGTCACAGGTGGCATGTCATCGTGGAAGAAGAACAAAGACCAGCCATGACAGCCGCTCTTCCCAGCCTGGTGTCAGGGTAGCCTGAGTGTCCAGTCTGTAGTGTTTAGTAAAAGTCATTGGTCTAGATCAGTGTTTCCCAAATGCTGGTGTTTGGACTTCAGTTCCCAGAAGCCTAAGCCAGTATATTGACTGATCAGTGCTTTGGGGAATTGACTTAAGCTTCTGGGAATTGAAGTCCAAACACCAGCATTTGGGAAACACTGGTCTAGATCATGTGGCTGCCTTACAAATCTCTTCCATAAGTATGCCCTCTAAAAAGGGCATAGAAGTGCCGGTAGCTCTTGTGGAATGAGTGATGGTGGCTTAATGAATGAAATGTCATAAGCCAGATTGATGGTACTTGAAACCCATTTCGAGAATCTTTGTGAAAATAGTGGGTTTCCTTTGCACTTTCCTCCATATTGTATAAATAAATGCTGTGATTTCCGAAACTCAGTTGTCCGCTTCGTGTAAAAGGAGTGCCATGCCCTCTCCTGTTCAGAGGTTGGGGCAGGGAAGAAGATTGGCAGAGTGATTGACTGGGCCAGATGGAAGTCTGAGACAACTTTCGGTAAGAAGGTAACATCCAGATAGAGGACAACTCTATCCTGATAAAACTTTAGAAACGGTGGGTCACAATGGAGGGCTGTTAACTCACTAGCCTATCGTGCAGATGATATACCCACTAAGAATGCTCAGGAGAGAAGCCTGAGATCTGGGGTTGCTAAGGGCTTGAAAGGTGTTTTCATGAGGGCATTGAGCACTATGGTCAACGACCATTGGGGTGGAGGGACTTTCACTTGTGGGAATGAATTTTTCAGTTTTGAGAAACTGCAGCAGCTCAAGAAGGGGGAAACCTCCTCGGGCAGAGAAAAAATTGTTCAGAAGTTCGTCAATACTAAACTGTCTCAACAAGAAATCAGTAGGAAAGTTTTGAAGGTGGACCGAGAGGTGGTCAAAAAAATCTTTGAAATTGGCTAATTGTAAGCCGAAAAAAAGAGAACTGAGGGAAAGAACGCGAAATGGTGCCAAAGGTGGGTGGAGATGGTGGGCAGTCCCTTGAAGGAAGACATATAGCTACAGTCTCTAACCTGAAGTTTTTATCCAATTAGCTTTGAAGCTCTGAAATGGATCCCATGCAGGTGAAGAACCCCAGAGGGTGCATTCACAGACTACACAAAGGAGAATGGTAAGTTTCTATCCCAAAATCTCAGGGCCGCAAAAAACATACATTCCAGGTAGACAACACCAAAATAAAACTGTGGACTGGAACAGCCAATAACACCCAACAAAAGAGAAGATTGTAAAACACCACTCCACATCTCTGCAACAACCACTCAAATCATTATATTTTGCAGACTGGAAAAAAAGAGAGAGCTTTGAGGGGAATTTTGTTTGCTCTGAGACCCATGAATTAGTCACAAAATGGAAAGCATATGGTTGGCAGGTCTGTGTGCAACTTGTTATCTGTAGAAGTAAAATGGCCACATCACATTTCTCAGTGGATGACTAATGAATGAGGGAAACAGAAAGCCTTTCAACAGCAGCTCCTAGGAAAGTACAATGAACAAAATACAGAATACATGAAGGATAAAAGCAGCTCACAAGAGCTCAGGAAAGCTTACCTCAGCTTGACAAAGAGCATGAAGTCCTTGTAAGACTAAGACCGCAGGTGTAGCTTGGTCAGGTTTTGTGCATTGATTCAGTACCTGAGAAATTGCAGCCAACATATCTGCACCATGTTGGTATGGCCTAATGGAATATAACAGTTATATAATAATTAAGCTAGAGTTATTGGGAGCCCCCACCCACCTGAAAATCAACTGTGCTCACTGTTGCATGGAAAACAAACATGAAGCCTTGTGACAACAAGATGAAAAGCTGTATTTGGCTTACATTTTCACATATCAGATTGGTGGTATGCTCATATTTGTAGGATACGTACTGTACTAAAAAGCTCAACTGCACTGAATTTCACACTTCAACCTTATTCAGGAAGGAAGATTTCCTTAAAGAACAAACTGCCTAATAACAATTCCAGCAACAGATGACCTTGTTTCTTAATCACATCTCGTTGCTGTGGCTTCAAATCAATTGATTTCATCTTCCCGTATGAGAAGCACCACCAACTGGGTATTATTATTTTATCTTGCTTTTCAGGCAAATACAGCCTCCCATTCAAGTTCACATGAATTCATCATGGTTTGGGTGCAAAACAACAGCAGATATTAATTTGTGTCTTATATTTATTAAACTGTACAGCCTTTCATTCTGCCTAAACTAGCACTTAAGGAGAGCTGACAGTAAAAAGATACAATTTAAAACCCAATCATATGTTCAGGCCACCTGAAATGCAACTAGACTTTTTGAATAGCAAAAGTCTGACATAAAACTGCAAAACCCATTTATTTCCATTTGTGGTATTATGCAACTGAAATTTAGCTTTGGACTCCCAAGTAGATGTACAATTAAGGCACTTGTCATCATAGTTGGATCAGAAATCTCCAAGAGGCACAACTGGCAGAAACCACAATCTTGGCCAACCACTCTGCCATCCAAGCTCAGGGCTCTCTTTAAAGACTGTTGGGCCAAGTCATTATCCTGTTGGGCCAACCCTATCCAGGGTTAAAGGGTTCCTTTGCATTGACCAGGAATAATTCTACCTTGTCCCAATCAGACTTCCAACAGGAATTTTTTGCTGAAGAGACAGGCCATGATACACAGGAGTGAGGATGACTGTGGACCATCAGAATTTGGTTTGATCCCTCTCACTCAACAGAAGCATCTGATGTCCAAGATAAAATTTAAGCTAAAAGCAACTTTCTGATTACCTTTGCTTGCATATGTCTCTGATTGAAGCAGCTTTGGCAATCAGCTTCTCCCATTGTGTATCTTTGCCTACAGACAGGGAAGTCCTATCTGACATTGCCATGAACCTCTGTAGCTCTGGGTAAACCCGATCCTGAGAGGAATTTATAATGAGAAGAAAGGAAATTTTTTTTTTTTTTTATATATTTTTATTAGGTATATAAAGTGATACAAAACAAGACACATACATAAAACAAAATGAATTACATATCTAAAGAATATAAACAGAGAATTCAAAAAGGAAAATAAAATCTCTCATATATAAGAATACTACATTGTTAACATCCATCAAAAATTATTACCTCATTATAAAACACTATTTACTACATCAATCTCCAAACTATATTTCCATCTATCACCTCATAACCAATATATGTTATTCTCTATCTCAATTTTTCTTCTTATCTTTAAAACCACCCTTGTGATATATACAATGTCCGGGGATTTATGTTTACTTATGTTTTCCAAAAGTCATTTTGCTCAGATACAGGGGGTATGCCCTGATTCTTTACTGTTACATAATCAATAAAAGGTTTCCAAATCCTCCAGAAGTTGTTACCAGTTACTTTACCCTTTTTAAAATTTATCTCCCAAGTGAGCTTTTCGTTGAGTGCCAAATCCCACATTTCGTTATACCAATTCCTTCTTTGTAAGTTTTCATTATTTTTCCAATTTCTAGCTATACATTGTCTGGCCGCTGATAACATTATCGCCATCAATTCATTTTTATCCTCACTCATTTTATATTTATCCATCTCTGTTAACAAAATTGTATTTGGGCCCAGTTCAACCTGCAAATCCAATATATTTTTAATTTCAACCTCTATTTTTCCCCAAAAGTCCTTCAAAGCCTCACAAGACCACCACATGTGTTCATATGTGCCTCTATCTTTTTTACATCTCCAACATTTCTCACTCACATCTTTGTACATTAGATGCAGTTTTACTGGGGTTCTATACCATCTCCAAATTAATTTATAATTATGTTCCTTCACTCTTACCGACATAGATCTCATAATACGTCTTCTCCACATTTTCCCCCAAGTCTTCTCGTTAATTGTTATGTTCAGTTCTTGTTCCCAACTATCTTTCAATACTTGTTGAGCCTTCCCTCCTTTATTTAGAATTTTATATATTTGACTAACTATCCCTTTTAAACCTATGTCTCCTTTTCTCAATTTGACCAGCAATGTTTCAAATTCTGTAAGCTCCCTGTCAGATCCCATTTCAAAAAGAAATTTCTTATTCCAATTATTAATCTGGAGGACTTTAAACCAATCCAACCCCAGTTGCAGATAGAGCTCCTTTCTCCTCTCCGAATCCCTACAAATTTTGATCCAATCCTTCAACAGAGAGACCCCATTTTTTAATAAGATATCCTTAATCCTACCTTCTATTTTTATCGGAAAGTTATTGAAATCTTCTAATTCTGTAACCATTGATATCCCTGGAATAAGTTCCTTTCTTACTTTGTTCCATTCTTCTATTGTTGCTCTTATCATCTTGCCCTGAATCCTCATTTTTTTATCCTTATCTCCACATAAAAAGAATGCCTTCCCTTTCCTAGAAAACTCTTTTGATTCTAATTTTCCCCATATCGGCTCTTCTCTATTTAGTAGTTTAATAACACTTCGTAATTGAAAAGCTCTATAATACTTGCTAATATTCGGAATACCCAGTCCCCCTTCTTTTTGTGGTATATACCATAAAATCTTGGGTATCCTTGCTTTTCTTTTCCCATTGCAAAATCTATTTATAGTATTTTGATATTTTTCCAATTCTTTTTCTGTGTGTTTTATTGGCAGAGCATCAAATAAGAAATTTAATTTAGGTAACAACATCATCTTACACATTGCCACCCTGCCAAACCACGATAAATTCAACTTATTGTACTGTAATATCTTTTTATCTATCTCTTTCATTTGTTTTCCATAATTCAATTCCTTAAGTTCCCCAGTTTTTCTAGCAAGTATTACCCCTAAATATCTCACTTTATCCGGAGTTTGAATATTAAATTTTTGCTTTATTTCTTCTTCATCCTTCTTACTCCCATTGATTAAAATCATCTCGGACTTATCCCAGTTCACCCTTAAACCTGTCATTTCCTCAAAAGTTTTCAGGTGTTTATTAATCCTCAATATTCCTTGTATTGGTTGTTTAATTGTGATTAATGTGTCATCGGCGTACAAACTTATTTTATTTCCTTCAATTCCAACTATTTCTTTATCTTGCCGTATTAAGTTCGCCAATAGTTCCATAGCCAAAACAAATAATGTAGGCGACAATGGGCAGCCCTGCCTAGTTCCAGCCTCCAGTTTTATTTCTCCTGTATAGTTATCATTAAATTTCACTATCGCTATTCCCTGTTTATATAAATTCTTGATAACTTTTTGAAATTTGTCCCCAAATCCATAATATTTAATTACCTCATGTATTGTATCCCATTGCAAAGAATCAAATGCCTTGAAAATGTCCAGGGCTAAGAAACCTACCCTATCCTTTTGCCTTTCAGCTATATCCAATAAATCCACTACCCTCCTTGTAAGATCTGACATGTACCTACCCTTTATAAACCCTGCTTGATCATCTTTTATGTATTTGGCTATGAAGCTATTTAGCCTGGTCACCATTATTGTAGAAAAAATTTTAGCATCTTGGTTAATCAAGGATATCGGCCTATATGATTCTATTTTATATAAATCTTTCCCTGGCTTGGGAATCAATGCGATGATAGATCTATTCCAAGATTCTGGTGTTGATTCTCCCTCTAAAATCCCATTAAATAATTTGTGTAGTCTCGGAACAACCCAGAACTTAAAATCCTTGTAAAATTCAGCGGGAAGCCCATCTTCTCCTGGAGCTTTATTCAATTTTAATTTGTTAATTACATTCTCAATTTCTTTTACAGATATTTGTTCCTCCATCATATTTCTATGTTCTTCTGTTATTAAAAGAATATTATATTTTTTGAAGTGATCCTCCAATTTGTTCAAATTTACCTGCTTCTTTGAATATAGCTCCTTATAAAAAGCCTCTATTATTTCCGCCTTCTCTTTCCTTTTATTACATCTCTTCCCCTTCTCATCTACCAGTACTCCTACCTGGCCTTTGTTTTTTTTATCCCTCGCTGCTTTTGCTAATAACTTTGAGTTTCTATTACTATGCTCATAGTATTCTCTTTTTAAAAATATCAAATCTTTTTTTACCCTTTCCATGTCCTGGGCTTCCAATTCCTTCTTTACTTTCTGTATCTGCTGTAACACCCTCTGATCTTTAGCCTTTATATATTCCCGGTGAAGTTGTTTTAATTGTGTTTCCAATTCCTGAGTTCTATTGATGTTCCATTTTTTCTTCCAACTACTCAGTTTTATTGATTCTCCTCTAAAAATCGCTTTCATAGTATCCCATACCCCTCCTGAGCTGACCTCGTTATTATCATTCCATGTCCAATATTCATCCCATTTCTCCATAATTTGTTTTTTCATGTTGTCCTCTTTGTATAATTTTGAGTCATATCTCCAAACATATCTTTTCCTGTCACCTTCATCCAATTTTATATCTATACTTATCTTGGCATGATCTGATTCTCTAAACGTCCCTATTTTAATATCTTCTATATTTTTCAATAACCCTTGCGTTACAAATATATAATCTATCCTTGAATACATATCATAAACTTGAGAATAGTAAGTGTAATCCCTTTCCTGTCCTTTAAGTTCCCTCCATACATCTTTTATATTCATTAATTTTGTCCAATCGCTTAGGATATATTTATTACTCCTCTTCTTAATACTTGTGGTATCAATCCCGGAACTTAACAAATTGAAATCCCCCCCAATAATCATATTCCTCGTTCCTTCTTTCTGTAGAGTTATTCTTAATTTTTCTAAAAATTCTGCCTGATTGGTATTCGGGGCATATACGTTTACAAGAGTTATCTCTTCATCTTCTATCCTCCCCTTAATTATTAGATATCTCCCCTCCGGGTCAGCTATGGATTTTATCACAGTAAAACCCAATTTTTCCGAAATAAGGGTTGCAACACCTCTTGCTTTTGATGTCCCATAAGCCATTTCATAAATATCAGTTCCTCTCACAAATAATTTGTTAGTATCTGCCGATTTTTGATGGGTCTCCTGTAGAAAGATGATATCAGATTTTGATTTATTGAGCGCTATCTGCAACCTCCTCCTCTTCACGGCATTCCCTGTCCCTTTCACATTCCATGTTATCAACCTTAAATTCTTAACCATTTGTGTTTACTAATCCCTCCCCTCCTTTACATTCCTCCCCGGACGTGTTATCCCCATCCCCTACTAAAAATCTAAAAAAAAAACTAAGAAAAAATACAAAAAAATGAGTACAATCTAACAACAAAAAAGACAATCGTACAATCTCAGTACAAAATAACTCTGTAAAGTGAAGTACTTGAAAAAGATTGCTTACTGCTACTACAAAAAAGAAATGAAAAAAAAACTTACCTACTCTTCCATTTTCTGCTACCCTCCCCACACCTTGTTCCAAGATGTCGCCTCTAACCTTCAAAGAGGGGAGGGGGGGACCGGGGGAAAAAAGCATTGTGTTCTTCTAAAGCCCCCCCTCCCTCCACCATTATAATTTGTTCTGCAAGTTATTTATTCAAAAAGCTCCGCACTCGATGTTCCTGATACTTCCGCTCCTCCCACTGCACCCTCCACCTCCCCCTCCTTATTCAGAACCGGGCCCATCACCCCAACTGCATACAAATCAGTTCTCATAGCAATCCATTCTGAACTGGCCACCTTCATGAACCCAAGTTGAGTCAAGTACTCCAAGACATCTGTTCTATCGTCCAAAATATGCCATCTTTTTTCATAAAAAAATCTCAACTGTTGTGGAAATCTCCAATTATACTTAATGTCTTTTGAGGCCAAAAATTTCGTCACAGGTTTCATCATGTATTTCCATTTTCTTTCCTCTGGCGCTATGTCATTGTAGATTTCCACATCAGCCCCCTCAATCTTTAGAACGCCAGACCCCGCTTGTTTGATGTAAGCCATCACTTTTAATTTATCCGCCCAATTTGCAAACTTAACCAAAACATTCCTTGGTGATCTCCTGTCTCGCCTTCCCCCCACTCTATACACATTTCCAATATCTTCTGCCGCGAAATCTTTTCCCATTTTCAAAGAATTCAGCCAATCCACTACTCTATCTCTAAGCTTGTCTGGCGTGCGTTCGGCCATTTTACGTATGACAATGTTTTGTTTCCTCTGCCCCTCCTCCACCATCATCATCCTTTTCTCTTGAACAGATACTCTTGAAACAATCACATGCTCTTGAATCAACATCTCATTCATAGAAATCTTTGCTTGCTCTAAATCCTTTTGCATTGTGTCAGTAATCATATTAATTTTTTTTGTATTCTGAGTAACCTCCTTCTGCAAATCAGTCAGAGTCCTGGCCAGGCTCTCATGTTGTAGCCTGGCCAGTTCTCTGTCTTTTTTCATTTCTTCACAATTATTCTCCACCATTCTATTCAATTTTTGCATTGCAACCTGATTATCATTTCCATTTTTAACCAATTGTTGTAAGATAGCACACACATTGTCCATTCTTTCCGATAAGCCCACTGATCGACCTCCAATGTCTGCTTGAGAATCCGTTGCTGCTGTTGTAGTGTCCATCGTTGGTGACGGTGTGTGTCCTTCCTTGTCTTTTTGATCTTTGTCTTTTTTCTCTCTCCTCCCCTTTGGCTTGACTGTCTCCTCCCCTCCTTGCATAACCTAGCTACTTAATTCTACAATACCAATATATAATAATCTCACCCCCTAAATCAATTCAATTTCAGTTATGCCTGCTATCAAATATATTGAGAGTTCCAATGTATATACACTAAAGTCAACCTTTATATAAAACAAAGACTTAATCTCAAAGTTTAATAACCCAGTGTCATGTTAATTAGTTAAAATCCAATCAATAAAGCTCTTATTATGTATTGTATACAAGCCAGAGAGCGAGGAGGGGGGGAGTGGGAGGGGGAGGGGAGGATGATCCAATTATAAAAATATTAAGACTGCTGCTGTTTTCTTCTTTAAATATGCAGGTTAATTGTCTCCTCTTTAAAGGGAAGTTTACCGGATCTCATAAGCCAAAAGTCATAAATCGCCAGCAATCTCCACCAAAAAAATAATAATCAACCACTGTCCTTCTTTTTTATTCGTCGCGCTGCTGTTTTAGGTTTCGTTTCCTCCCTCAAAATTAAGTTTCGATTACTCCGCCATTGTTATTACTCGCTTTTCCACTCACCCTCTGTCCCACGTCCAACCACGAAACACAGTTCTCTTGCACTCTCTCCAAATCGCAGCTCAAAAGTTTTGTTTCTGTTTTTTTGTTTTTGAAAATTGTTAATAATAAATCACCACCAACAGAGGATCCAGAAACAAGGTTTTGCTTTCAATTACTCTCCAGCAGCACCACCACCTAATCTATCCGATCTTTCCCTTTGTCCCTTCTTCTTCTTCTCCTCTTCTCCTCTTCTCCAAGCCCCCGCCTTCTCGTTTCTCCCGACCGGCACACTCACATCAATCCTTTTCTTCTCACGTCCCCCCCGTCTCCCCACTTGTCAAAGATAGCAGTTCAGTTCCACACACGCACCATAATATAGGGGGTAGACTCCGGGGAACGCGCTTTCCGCCAAGCGCCGACAAATCAAGATTTTCCTCTCCAACCGCTCTCCCACCTCCACTGCCGGCCTCTTTCGGTTTTTACAGACCTCCGCGGCACACTCCGGCTTCTCCTCCGGCACCGGAGGCGGCTCAACAGACGACGCTGGGACCGAGACGCTCTTTCGAGCCTCCCAACCCCCCCCGCCGCCCGGAGCTCGGCTCTCCAGGCCCCGATCGTCCGCTCCGCCGTTCCACCGCTCCACCGCTTTCTCTTGTTTTTTTTTTTTTTCCAGCCCAGGTCGGGAGCACTATAGACAACACCAGCAGCCCTTTTTCCGCCAAAATGAACCTTATTCTTCTATTAAAGTCGCATTGGAAATCTCATTCAATGGCGGAGGAAAGGGAAGCCGCTGCTTACCCTACTCCATCCAAACCACGCCCCCAGAAGAAAGGAAATTTGGTTGTTAAAAATGCATGTATAATTGAATAAGATAAAATTAATTGAATAAGATTAATTGAATAAGATAAAATTAAAAGTTTAAACTACTTCCTAAATCCTATTACATCACAAGTCATTCTGTACCGTGCTCATTTCCAATTAAAGCAGGATTAAATATGCAGTTATATTGTGACTGATGACCAGTTAACATGTATAAGGGCACAACCTTAGAGTTATCATAGCACTATTTGCATACTTTGTTAAATCCCTGCAAGCCTGTAAAACAGGTCAGTATCACCCTTGCATGCCAGATGAAGGCCCTGAGGATAATAAAAAGTAACTTGCCACTGATCTGCAAAATTTGAGGAGGGAAGTGTGTAGCACAGGGGTCCGCATCCTATGGCCCACAAACCAGATGGCAAACCACAGTGCCAAATAATCAAGCCCCCAACCTCGCTCCAGCATCCCCCAAAGCCGTCATGGCCAGAATTGGCCACAGGTTCAGTACTCTTGTTCAAGATGGGTTGGAGATATTTCATTATGCATGTGATGTGTTTCAGTTGAATGATCTCCAGCCCATCTTGGTGTGGGGGCCAAGTTGACATCTGGGTTTGCAGCAGGGTTTAGTGCCCATCTCTGTTTCACTTTTGTGTAGTCTTTTTGTTGTTCAGTCACACAGTCAATTCTGACCCTTCACGACTCCATGGACCACCGCATGCCAGGCACCCCTATCTGCCACCATCCTCCTCAACCAGCCCAGCTTTGTGCCCATTGCGTTGTGTGTCAATAGTTGTTTGAGATTGGAGGGCTGTCTATAAGCAAGTTGAGGTCTGTCACCAAGGGCTTTGGAGAGTGAAGTATTCTTGTCCAAGCCCTGTAGGCTTTTGGGACACAACGCTCCCTCACTTCTTGTTTGCACTGGAAAAGGTGTTCATTTTGCTGCTGCCATGGTAAATTCAGTGGTTGATGGAAAGGTCTATCAAAATGCTGGGAGACCACTCCATCCTAAATTGTCCTGAATTGTCAGGAAAACTAACTGACATATTTTATTAATAAATAAAATTTATCAATTAGGAGATTAATGGTCCTGAATGTTTTTGCCAACCTGTTTCTCCCATAAAGATGTCATCAATCGTAATGTAATAGCTTGAAGCTTTTGTGTGCTTCCCAGCACCTGCAATACACGTAGAATCTGTGCTACACAGACCTGGAAATAAAATAAAATAATTCATGTATTATCAACCATATATGAACATGCAGTTTTCCTTTCATTCGTTTTCCATATTCCTGTAGACCATGTCCATAGAAACTGATCTCGTGGGAAGCTTAAAAGCACCTAAAGCATTTTAGAACAACCTGCAGATAGCAACTTTTCAAACTGGTGGCTCTGTGATTTAGACATGTAATGGAAGAACAGGAAATTGACCAGTAAAAATCTGTTGGAAATATTTTGAAGTAGAGCTTAGTCAATATTTCCATGTTGTGACAGCAGTAATTGCTGGTCCCCCAATCTGCAATTTCCATTATCTAAACAGGGTAGAACCAACCCAGAGATCTATTAAATCAACACCTCTAACACAATAAGAACTCACCTCCTTGCCAAGCTTTGCACACCTGCTTTTTAGATTACATGATTTTACTGTCTATCAATCTGTTTATAACATTTCTGGTAGGCTTAAATGCAATGCAAACTATACCTAAAGTCTTCTTCTTTTTCTGCCGTATCCAAATCTGAATACTGGCAATCATCATGGTGACCAGCCATGAAGACTGTCCTGAGAATATAATGCAGTGGCCTTTCATCTGCCTTCTACATCGCAGTGTAACCCCTGTACAGTGGTGGAATGTCAAAAATTTTACTACCCCACCGTGATGTCAACACAGTGTGGGCGGAGCTAACATCATGACATCATGATGTTGTGGGCGGAGCCAAATAAAAAAAATAAAAAAATAAGCACACACACACCCCTCAACCCACCCACCCACAACACAAACCCGTAAATAAATAAATTAAATAAATAAATTAAATAAAAATGCATTAAAACACAGCCAGCCACCCACCCCAAACACAAATCAACCAGAGCTTTTAAACCAGAGCTTAAAGCTTATTCTGGCTAATCTTTCTCACACTAGGTCAGATGGAAGGAACTACAGAATGAACTCACCACAAGATGGCTTCATTTTGGCACTTTTCAACTTTTCAACAGTTAAAGAAGTTAGGTACTAAGTCTTTGCCTAACCAGTTCTCTAGGATAACATGCCTTAATGTAAATGTAAAACAGCTGTACCTCCTTAAGGGTTCTCCAATTGGAACAGCACTTGGAACAGCACAGGTGTAGCTTATTGATGAGGTAACTCCAAGATTTTGCTTAAAAACCCCAAGCCAGGCCACCAGGCCTTTTTAGGAACTGTGGTAGTACGTCAATATAGGTAAAGGTATTAAATACACATTAAAATACACACAGACACACCGCATCCAAAGGTGAGTCACTTACCCTGGGGAGCAGGCTATAGGGAGCTTCAGGATAGCAGCTTCTCTTCCTCCTCCCCGCTTAGGAGGACAGCAAGGAGGCTGTGCATATGCCCCAAGCACTGTAGGTGTGCATGCAGACCAAGTGCTTGGTGCACATCCGCAGTGGGGGAACCAGTGAAAAGGTAAGCCCCGAAGGTGGTTCTGCCCAAAAGCTGCTTCTGGTTCTCCGGGACACTGGGAAAAGTTACTACCAGTTCTGGCAAACTGGTGAGAACCTGTTACATCCCATCACTGCCCCTGTACTGCTGATCGAGTTTTACGACACACTTTCTGGTCCTGAGCCATTTTGGCACACAAAGTCCTCATCAATCCTAGTTCAGTATTGATGAAGCTGCTGCCCTCCATCAAGAGGGATTCAATCCATTTTGGGGACGATCACCCTTCCCTGTGGACTTCAGCATCCAAGCCTGTTAGTCCTCAGGGTTGTCAGGTTAGTTAATCACCACCTGACACTCGGCATTGAGTTGCTGGGAGTTACCAAAGCAGGATAACCTAGCCCAGTGGTCAGCAAACTTGGCTCTCCAGCTGTTCTTGGACTTCAGTTCCCAGAAGCCTTGATCAGCAGGAGTGCTGACTTGGGCTTCTGGGAATTGAAGTCCAAGAACACCTGGAGAGCCAAGTTTACAGACCCCTGACCTAGCCAGTCAGACACCTATAACCTACATAAAATATTTTGATGACTTGAATCTATTGGGACTGAACTCAGATAGTGAGCAGTTTTGTCAGATCTATTCCCAATAGCTCTAACAAAAAAGGCTATGTCAGAGCTTTCCATCATTGTAATATAATAGAAAAGTTCATGTTCCAGCCTTTAAGAACAGTTGCATCTCAAGCCAAACTCGGTCCTCCATATTGTATTGCCTTGGTACTGCTGATTAGGTCCAAGGAAAACTACAGTCCAACAATATTTGAAAATGCCAGTTTGCTACTGACTGCCTTCAGGCCATTCAGAGCAACATATCCAACAATGACCAACAGTCAGGTGCCCTAGATTACATTCACCATATGGACTCTCCTTTGGGAAACAAACAGTACACTTGAAACAGGTGTAGTTTTATTTATTTATTATTTTATTTGACTTGTTTAGCCACCCCCTCGCCAAGGCGACTCCGGGTGGCTTACAACACAAGAAAACCCAACATACCCATTAGAGAAGGGGTGCCCAAACTTTTCAGGCTGTGGGCCAGTCATGTGGTTCAGGGAGCCGATCACTATGGCTTAGGGGCCGGATCCAGCTCCCAAAGCCAATTCATCCAGGCCGTGAAGCCCTTGTCGCTCCTGGAAGCGGAAGTAAAACACACCTGTATAGGCATGTTTTACTTCCACTTCCAGGAGTGACGAGGGCTTCGTGGGCCGGATGAATTGGCATTGGGGGCCAGATCTGGCTCCCGGGCCATAGTTTGGGCACCCCTGCATTAGAGTAAGCCATACATATGGATAAAACATCATAAAAATACTGAAATCTCTAAAATCTAAAAATCTTAAAATCACAAAAACTCAAATCGAAAATATCTAAAATCCCAATAAAATTGTCAGATGGTCATATGAGCCAGCGGGGTGGAGAAGATCCAACAGCAGCACCCCCCACCTGCTGGGCTGGCCATGTCTATAGCTCTTTCCTAAAGGCTGGCAGTTGTGGTTGGAGGCGGAGGTCCACATGTACTGATATACCGTCTTAGACACCACCATGGCTTTTCACATTATATTCTGCTGTTATTTAGTTAAAAGCAACATTTCTTCATGATGTGAATGGCTTCAGGAGAGAAGTTAAATTTTCATACCAACCTTGTGTACAGCCAAAGCAGGCAAAGTATACAAAACATCCCGGCAGAGAGTGGGCTCCAGTGGCCTTCCCATCTTAAACATCAGGACTGGAATTAGATTTGGCACCTAAAGTAAACAAAAGTAATGCAAACCATGACAGCCTGTTCTAAGAGAGTAATGCTAAACATCACCTTCAGCTTTAGCCTCTGGAAAAAGAACTAGCTATTAATATAAACAACTGTAATGCTGGGATACGCAGTATTTTTACTCCTTATAAAATTAACTGCTGGGTGAGCTGTGATGATTTTTAGCGCTCTTTTGTTTTCAACATTTCAATTCACTGATTTGCCAGTGAAGTCATTACAACATGACCATTCTGGTTTTACTGTTTGTTTCTGGAACAAGACTCTTTCTTGCATTTTAGAGTTTCTCCTCCTCCTCTTAGCTCCAATTATTGTAATTTTAGAATTTAGTAATCCTAGTCTTGGACATTTATACTGGCTAAAAAACAGAGAACAATTTCAAACCAAATCTTTGCTTAGTACCCTGTGGGAACACAGACACCAATCGCAATCCATGTAACCAGTGATTGGTAGCAACTTTTCCCAGTGTCCTGGAGAACCGGTAGCAGCTTTTGGGCTGAACCACCTTGGGGGCTTACCTTATCACCGGTTCCCACACTGCGCATGTACGGCAAACGCTTGGTGTGCATGCACACCTACAGCACTTGGCGCGCATGCGCAGCCTCCTTGCTGTCCTCCCAAGCAGGGAGGAGGAAGAGAAGCTGCTAGCCTGAAGCTCTCTATAGCCTGCTCCCCAGGGTAAGTGACTCACCTTGGGATGTGGTGTGTGTGTGTGTGTATTTTAATGTGTATTTAATGTGTATTTATTTTTAATGTGTACTTGTATGTCTTTTATGTGTATTTAATCTGTATTTTTATGTAGTTTTATGACTATTTAATTTGTATTTTTATGTGTACTTATTTTTATGGGGTTTTTATGTTGGCTCCGCCCAGATCATTGGCTCCGCCCATGATGTCATGACATTGGCTCCACCCATGATATCATGACGTTGACTCTGCTCACTATGTTGGCTCCGCCCACAGTGTGGTAGTAAATTTTTTTGGCTGCCCACCAATGGCGTAAACCCTATTTTTCAAGAGGCCAAAAAACAAAGCAAAGGCCTGAAAAGAGGAGAGGTCGTCAAATGACTTTCAGACTAAGATGCTTACACATTGCATAGACCAACCCGGATCCATTTCAAAAGAAACAAGACTATTGTTTCGGGATAAGACGCCTAGTGGCAGGCTGATTTAGTAGATTTGCATCATTTTTCCAAGTACAACAAGGGTTACAAGTTTATTTTGACAGTGATAGACATTCTGTCTAAATACGCCTGGGCTTTACATGTAAAAGACAAGAGAGGCAGAGAAGTGTCCCAAGCGTTCAACACTATTTTCAGGCAAGATGATAGAAAGCCTGGAAAAATACAAACAGACCATGGTCGTGGGTTCCTAAAAAAGTCTGTAAATAAATTGCTAAAACTACACGGTGTCCATCACTTTGCCACCAATAATGAAGTCAAAGCAGGGGTGGAGGAAAGATTTAATAAAAGTTTGAAAACTAAATTGTGGAGGTATTTCACAGCTCAATATAAAGAAAACCAAGATAATGGCAACAGCCCCTCTCAGTCCCTGGAAAATAGATGGGGAAGAAGTAGAAGCAGTGACAGATTTTACTTTCTTAGGATCAAAGCTCACTGCAGATGGTGATTGCAGCCATGAAATAAAAAGGCGACTGATGCTTGGGAGGCAAGCAATGAGAAACCTGGGAAACATAGTGAAAAGTAGAGACATCACCTTGCAAACAAAAATTCGCATAGTCAAAGCAATGGTATTCCCTGTGGCAATGTATGGTTGTGAGAGCTGGACCATTAGGAAAGCTGAGCGCAGAAGAATAGATGCCTTTGAGATGTGGTGTTGGAGGAGAGTTTTGAGAGTCCCCTGGACAGCGAGGAGAACAAATAGGTCAATCTTAGAAGAAATCAACCCTGACTGCTCCTTCGAAGGTCAAATAGTAAAGATGAAGCTAAAGTACTCTGAACATCAAATGAGAAGAGAGGATTTGCTTGAGAAAGCCTTGATGCTGGGAAGGGTAGAGGGCAAAAGAAGAAGGGGGCGGCCAAAAATGAGATGGCTAGATGGTATTGTAGACACAATGGGCACAAAGCTGAGTGAGTTGAGGAGGATGTGGAGGACAGAAGTGCCTTGCGGACAGTGGTCTATGGTATCGCAAAGGGTCAGAATTGACTGTGCGACTAAACAACAAAACCACAGTTCCTAAAAAGCTACAATTCAGTGCACCTGGCGGCCTGGCTTTAAGCAAAGTCTTGGAGTTACTTAATCAATAAGCTACACCTGTGCTGTTACAATTGCAGAGCCCTTAACATGGTACAGCTGTTTTACATTAAGGCATACTATCCTAGACAACTGGTTAGGCAAACACTTAGTACCTAACATCTTTAACTGGGGTGGGTTGAGGTGGGTGGGTGTTTTATGTAGTGGAGGGTTTCCCAAATGCTGGTTTGTGGACTTCAATTCCCAGAAGCCTAAGTCATTTCCCCAAAACACTGATCAGCCAATGAGAGCTGGACCACAAGGAAAGCTGAGCGTAGAAGAATAGATGCCTTTGAAGGTCTGTTTCAAATAATGTGCTAAATGTATCATCTAGCTCACAATATTTCATGCTTAGGGCAATCTTAGTATTTTGCTCAGAGTGCTACTGTTACCTACTAAATGGAAGACCAACGTGCTCAGGTGGGGTCTCCTGGCAGGCAACAACACGCTGTGTAAATGTGGAGAGATAAATAATCATTTACTGGTCTGCCGATAACTGCCAGAAACAAGCACCGATGAGGACTTAATTTGTTTATTTATTAAATTTATATATCGCCCATCTGGGATATTTTCCCGTTACAGGTGGTTTACAATAGCCAAGAAAGTGGCTTCATTTTGGCAGTCTAGGGTTTGATCAGAACACGAAAGAACAAAACCTACTTAATAGTATATTTATGTCAGAACTTTGAGAAATTACTTTCGTTGACTTCTACTTCCCAGATATTTCCATGAGGATGTTTTTTAGCTGGGGTTTCTGAAAACTAGAGTCCAAAAGACTAATATTTCCAAGTTCTGATTTATTCACAAAGTGGCTGACTAACAAGATAAAAGAGTTTAAATACATATGGCAGAGACACATGACAGAGCACTATACATAAATCTGCATGTGTGAAATGACCTTATATCTTTAAGTACATACAGTCATACCTCGCATAACGAATTTAATTCGTTCTGCGAGGTTGCTTGCTATGCAAAAAATTCACTATGCGAGTCTGACTCGCATAACGAATTTTTCGCTATGTGAGTCGGACTTTCCCTATAGAAAAACTCGCATAACGAGTGTTTCTATGGGGAAAACTCACATAGCAAAAAAAATCGTTCTGCGAGTTTTCTCCATAGAAATGCTCGTTATGTGAGTTTTTCTATATGGAAAAGTCCGACTCGCATAGCGAAAAATTCGTTATGCGAGTCAGACTGCTTAGCTAAAAACTTGCTCGTTCTGCGAGTTTTTCGCTAAGCGAAACGCTCATTATGTGAGGTTTGACTGTATTTACTTCGAAAATGCTTTTACCTATAGTTTTTTGCTTTCTTTACTGTTCAAGACCACCACTAGCATCTTATAAATACAGTAATACCTCAGATAACATTAGTATAGAATAACACTAAAATCGCATAACATTAAGCAATCTGGGGGGAAGAATTGCATCGGATAACATTAAGATCCTATGGGATGCATCAGATAACAACCGCTAAAGCCTGTGTGGTTACAATGTATCTCTATGGATCCCATAGGATTTTAACATGCATCGGATAACACTAAAAATCGTATAACACCAAGACTTGTGGAACCAGGTTTTAGTGTTATCTGAGGTTTTACTGTATAAGGAAATGTGCCATCTATTAGGAATTGATTTAAAGCGATCCTAACAGGGCCTTCAAAGAAAGTGAGCTCTTCTTCCGTGTATGGGCCAGACGTGAAACTGCCAAAATGAAGGGATTTAAGGAGTAGCTTTGCCAGTTCTACACCCCCGGTGAACTTCAATCGCTCAGCGATGATTCAAACCTAGGCTTCCCAAGTCCTGCTCCATCACTAATAATAATAATTTAGTGTCAGAGATTACTCTGGGTTGAAAGGATTTTTTGCTGGAGAAACTCTGCTCAGAGGACGCCCGAATGAGGCTCCTTTCATATCCCCATGCAGCCCTCAGATATCGAAATTCCCAACCTTCCAGTCTCCAAGCTCAACGTCTTAACCACTAAGCCATTGGGGGGGGGGCTGCCCTCCTTCACTCTACCCACTCCATCAGTCTGAGTATCACAAAGGGTTATTGTTTAAAACTAGGAGATGTAAACCAACAAAAGCCAGCTCTTAATTGAAAAGCTTTACTGGAAATAAGGTAAGGCTAGATTTTTGTTGTTATTTTATAAGCACTCCTCTGGAGCCTTTCAACGGTTTTCCAGCAGTCTTCCTCTCCCCCCTCCCCATTAACTCTTGATGCATATGAAGAAACAGAAAGCAGCTGAGTGTGTTGCTTAGCAACACAGCATTTTCAATTGCTCACCATTCCCAAAGATTCAGCAGTTAAGACAACTTTCTTCCTGACAAAGGGTTTACCCTAATTTGCCTCCCCCCCAAAAAAACCCTACCCATATACAGTATATTAAAAATCTGTCTTTTGAAGTAACACTTTAGAATCATATTACAGTCAATCTTGCAAAACGATTTATAGCTTTCAGATTATCATGATGTATCATGATATTTCCTGAAACAGAAAGGTCACAAACAAGTACAGTTGTACCTCGCTTAAAGAGCATAATGTGTTCCACAGGATTGCTCTTTAAGTGAGTTTGCTCTTTAAGCGAAACACCATTGTAAATGACCAATTGTGGGGGTGGGGGATTTCGAACCCCAATTTATTTGTTAAGCGAGTTTTTGGTTGGTTTTATTTGTTAAACGAAGCGAACATTCAGAGATAATTCTGCTCTTTAAACGAGTTACTCTTTAAGCGAGACGCTCTTTATGCGAGGTTTGACTGTATGTCGGGGTCACCACTAAGCCTTCATTCAGCAGCATAATCATTACTTACTTTTTAAAGAAGCCAAGACAAAGACAATTTAAAAATTTCCTCTAAAATTTTGGAAATTGTTTAGCTAGAATGGGATTTTTTGTTTTTAAATGTAAAATTTCATAGTGGCTAAAATCCTATGTTCAAAATCCTTTCCCCCCCATAGTGGCTGAAATACTGCTGCTTACTGTAGCAAGTTGCAATTTGAGCAAACCCACTGAATCAACTCAGAGAAACTGACTTATCAAATCCCAAGTGATTCAATGCACCTACTCTTGCTGCAATTTACTATGCTAAGCATCAGGATTTCAGCCAGAAAGTCTTACTACCAGAGAAATACAGAAATAAGCTTTGTTTACTAGGGCTTGATGAAAAAAAATCACTAAGTAATTGAATACTGGCTAGAACATGCCTTTACAGTGGAAAAAACAGCCTTTCAATACCTTAAAAGGACCAATCACCAAAGGTCAGGCAAACAAAATTTTAAATTGAATTTAAAAGTTGTAAAATATATTTCTTTTTCTGCCATATCTGAATCCAAATATTGGAAATCATCATGATGATCAGCCATGAAGAATACCCTGATAATATAACGCAGTGGCCTTTCATCTGCCTTCTGCATTGTAGCACAACCCCAGTACCACTGATCCAGTTCCACTAGTCACTTTCTGGTCCTGAGCCCTTTTGACACCCAAAGTCCTCCTCAGCTCCAGGCCAGTACTGATGAAGCCACTGTCCTCTATCAAGATGGATTCAAGTGGGATTTAATCCACTTGGGGACCATCACCCTTTCCTGTGGATGTCAGCACCCAAGCCAAGCCTTTAGTCCTCAGGGTTGTCAGGTTAGTTAACCGGTGCCTGATATTCGGCACTGAGTCACTGGCAGTATGGTCTACTCTATTACCATAGCAGGATAACCTGGCCAGACTTGTAAAAGATATGTAGATGTGGTAAATTTCTCCAGCCCAAGGAACACCACAACAGAAAAGCAATTCCCTTTGTCGTGTTATTGTTATGTACTATGAAGTTGCTTCCAACTGAAGGTAATCCTGTGAATGATTTCCAAAATGTCTTTCCCTGTTCAGCGCTTATAAACTCAAGGCTGGGACTTCCTTTATGTTGTCAACCTTTTATACTTGGCCTTCCTCTTTTCCTGCTGCCTTCAACCTTTCCAAACACAGCTGTCTTTTCCAGGGAGATTTCTCTTTTCATGTTGTGTCCAAAATAGGATAGCCTGTTTCCTCATTTTTGGTTCTAGAGAGAGTTCAGACTTGAGTTGATCTATGATCCACTTTGGTTTAAAGCTCTATTCAATGATAGTTTTAATTTAAAATGTATTATAGACCAAAGAAGGTACTATGAAAGTTTCACTCAGGGTTATAATATATTCATACTTTTCTTAAACAGTTTTATAAATAGAGTCCATTAGTACTTTGGTCAGGGCTTCAACTTTATGGGGTTCCTCAAGCTTCTGCACAGGTTTTTTTAATTAGTTTTTTTTACCTCCTCTCATACTTATCCCTGTAGACATCAGAAAATTCTGCAGTTTGTAGTGGGCATCTCCAAAAATACATAATTAACAGCAGTACATGGAAATGAGATTTAACAGAGTTTATCAGCTGTATCTTCCAACTCTGAGTGAAGTTATTTCTGCATCTTCCTTCCAGCCATCAACATGACAGACTCTCAGAAACATTCAGAAGCCCTTTCAAAACCTCCAGGATTCCTTTCAATAGTTCAACATATTGTATTGTAATGTAAATGTATTTTTTGTAAGCCGCCCTGAGTCGCCATGGTGAGTGGGCGGCAATATAAATTTGAACTAATAATAATTTTTTAAAAAGGTCTCTTGAGTGATGCTGATCTCTTTAGAGCAGCAATCCTTGTGACTATCCTTCTGCAACTTAATGGAGTCAAGTCCTTACTAACTATTCTGAAAGTTGAAGAGGTGGACTTGATCTACGAAAGCTCACAGTAAAAATATAGCAGTTAGTCTTTAAAGTGCTGCAGTGGTTTTGTTGTTGTTGTTTCTGATACAGTATTCTGAAAGCGTGTACCTTCACACTTTGGATCAGAGCAGATTTGAATCTAATGCAAATCCTCTTGCCCAAAAGTCCCCTCCTGCTTGCAATAAGCTTAACATATATTTTTCATTAACTCCTTGGGGTACAAAGAAAGAGCCTCCTCAAAGATTGTGGTATCTTGGAATCACAATCAGGTGTATGCCTTATGCTGGCTAATTTTTCTCACATTAGTTAGGCCAGGCAAAAGGAACTAAAGAATGAACTCAACAAAAGTTGGCTTCATTTTGGCAGTTTCATGTCTGGCCTAGACACGAAGAAGACTATCTCCTTACTCTCACTGACTCCACCTCCCATAATCCTCTATTCATAGACACCTCCAAACCCAAGAAGTGTCAATGAACAGAGGATTTGGGCTGGGATATTGTGGAAAATATTTATACCCGCCTGGTTATAGCATATAAGACGGTGCTTGGAAAGTCATTATTAAACCAACATTTTCAAAAGAGAAATTTAAATAACGATTTAAATTAATTTTATTTAAATCAAATTCATCTGGCCCTAACATTTGCCCTTTATTTTTAATCCAAAGTAGGGGGGAAAGGCATCTTCTGATGAATTTCCAAGAAGGGTGTCATTTGATAGCCAAATATTTTATTGCTCTAGTTGAGATAGACAAGGAGTCAACAATCTATGGCCCGCACGCTGGATCCAGCCCGTGGCACCATATCATGCAGCCCATGCTCTTCCTCTGGTTACTGCTGTCGCTGCCACTGCTGGGAGTAGCCGCTGCTGCATTTATGGCAGCGTTTAAGGCAAAGGGACTACCAGTCCAGCCCCCTCAACTGTCTGAGGGAGTGTGACCCAGCCTTGACCTAAAAAGATTGTAGACCCCTAAGATAGACCATAAAAATGTGAACATTCCCCAGAGACTCATCATCAACTAATAATGGTAATAGATCTTGTGTTATAACACACAAATGACCTCTCAGCCAAATGATTCAATTTTGTCTTCTTGCAGCACAGTTGGATTCACACATAACAGTGTTTTTGTTCCCTAGTCCAACAATAAGTCAATTTAACCGATTAAGAAAACTGTATGAAAGTCATTTGAGAACCAAACAAATGTGTTTTCTCCACAGTGATTTTATTTCATTCATGCAAATACTGTATGCATTCCAAGATACCTACACTCTCCAGTTATGCCCGAGGCTGTTATCCTTCCATACCTACTAAGATACGTTTAATACAGATCCAACAATGAGATTTAACTATTCAGCCATGGAATAATCAAAACATTGGATGTAAATTATTTACTGTAGAAACAGGTGGCAAGGCAACTCAAAATCAAGTCCTACTTCTAAAAACTGATTAGTAAATATCTGCTAATTAACAATAATGGTTTTCTACTGAAAAGGCTTCCTATGAAAAAAAAATTAACATGGCAAAGAACACCACAAACTAGAGTGCTTTCTAAAATGCAATTCTAACTGGCTACAGCAGCCAAGGATCAGCTGGTATAGCCCAAAGAGGCGGCAGCTGGACTAAATCCAAACCCCTCTCTGTCCAAGGAAGTTAAAATCATGTAGGACTGATTTCCTCCAGGCCCAGGATTGTACCAACACTGTGGTTTTGTTCCTGAGCTAAGATAATAATAATTTCATGTCAGAAATTATTCTGGGTAGAAAGGAATTTTGCTGGAGAAACTCTGCTCGGGGGGTGCCTGAACGAGGCTCCTTTCATATCCCCAAGATCTATTCCCACCAAAGTGGTCCCTATTTATCTACTTGCAATTTCTTACTTTCAAATTGCTAGGTTGGCAGGAGCTGGGACAGAGATGGGCGCTCAAACCGTCATGCAGTACCCAGGTCTCGAACTACTGACTTGACGGCCTTCCAACTAACAAAGCGAGCTTTATTAACCACTGAGCCACTGCAGCCCCTTCTGAGCTAAGGTACCATCTGGCTCTGGTATAATGTAGATCAGGGGTACCCAAACTTTTTCAGACGTGAGGCAGTCACGTGATTCAGGGGGCTGGTCACTATGATCCAAGGGCCGCATCCAGCCCCCAGGCCGTAGTTTGGGCACCCCTGATGTCAGGGCCAGATTTACATGAAAAGAGGCCCTAGGCTATTCAACTTATGTGGCCCTTTGTGATATATATCAATATGTTAAATGAATGGATCCATGTCAATGAATCACAATTTGAATATAGGCCCCTCTTGATCTTGAAGCCCTAGGCTGAAGCCTAGTTACCCTATAGGAAAATCCGGCCCTGCCTGATGTAGATCTTCCTTTTCCCTCTCCCCAATTTCCCCCCCTTTCTATCACCAGATCTTGCAGGGACTGTTTAGTGGTTAAGACACTGAACTTGACAACTGGAAGGTTAGCAGGTCAGCAGTTTGAGACCTGAATTCTGCACGATGGAGTGAGCACTGAAAGCACCTGAGTGGCAAGCCATCACAATTTTAACTTGAACGAGCTATTATATTCTACATTCCTAAAAAAAAAATCTGTCGAGTATAACCCATTTGAGCAGATTTAAAAGGAAAAACTTTCCAAAAAAAACCCCAACTCTTCTGCTAATAATAAATGCAACCGTAAAACATCACAACAAGCCAGATACCCAAAGTTTATAGATCCAAAATGCATTTTTGGAGCAGGCCATGTGGTTGACCCAGAGTTAACCTACATCCTGACCATGCCTCTGCAAACCATTTGCAGGAGGCTACTAGTAGCACCAAGTGCTCTGTGGCTCCAATCTTTCATTTCCATTATCTACCCTAGAAAACAAATTCTATTTGTGTGGTTTTTTAATTGCAAACAAACAAAGAACAACAAGAGCCATTTGGAGTTGAAAAGAAACTTCCCAAGCTCACCATTTCTTGTAAAGTAGTTTCCATTTATCTGTTTTGAATTAAAACCGATAAAAGCATCATGAACCCACCATCTGCAGACAGCTGTTTCCCACAGAGAGATGCAAACTATATGATACAGTTCTCCCTGTTAGTGGTGGTTAAGCCCTTTTTCGCATTTTGAGTGGATGTTATTAGAAATAAAAAGACATGTGAGGAAATTAAATACAGTGATTAGTTGTGGGACTTCCAAAGAATGTTTCGCTTGTGTTTTTTATTGTTAGCCTCGTACTTCACTATACAAACCTCGCATAAAGAGCGCCTCACTTAAAGAGTAACTTGCTTAAAGACCAGAATTTTCTCTGAATGATCACTTCGCTTAACAAATAAATCAGGGTTTGCAATCTCTCCTCCCTCCCAAAGAAGTCACAATTAGTCACTTAGAATGGTGTTTTGCTTAAAGAGCAATCCTGTGGAACACATTATGCTCTTTAAGCGAGGTACAACTGTACTTCAAGATAGCCATTTTATTGGTACAGTTTGGTATTTTTAACAATTTTCAGTAAGAAGCTATGTGCACTCCTGCCAACCTAGCAGTTCGAAAACAAGAAATTGCAAGTAGATAAATAGGTACCAGTTTCGTCGGAAGGTAAACTGCATTCCATGCACTCCGGTGTCTAGCCAGCCTGCCATATGTCCATGGAAATGTCTGCAGACGTAGACAGTGCTGGCTCTTTGGCTATAAACAGAGGTGAACACTGAATCCTAGAATCGACTATGACTGGCTTTCGAACAAGGGCGACCTTTACCTTTTACCAGAAAGAGATGGGCAAAAAACAAAGAGATTGGATCCTGCTCATGGAAATGGAAGCACTGATGGCATCATGCCCAAGAGTTCTCTGATGGAGGATGGAAAGAAACTAGGGGGGAAGAGTCAGAGGGAAAGTTGCTGATGAAGAAAATTGAGAGAAAGGGAGATGTATCTAGCAGGTCATACAGAACAGCTCTTCTTACCTGAGATGAATCTGCTTTGGCAATTTCTGTCATGGCTGCCAGTACATCCCGAAGGCTGTCTCCATTTTCTTGAACAACAAGGTAGGCCAGCAACAGGGAAACGTGAGTGGGGACTTGAGTTGTAACAGGCAGTGTTGACTTCAAAGAGGACAACCAGTCAGAAACAGAGGATGTCTCTTTCAGAAGCAGAAGGATCCTCCAGGTAGTATGCAGTGAACCATAAAAACTAGTGATGGGAAAGAAATGCCCACAGGATGCCTGAGGGAAATTAAAGAGGCAGATTAGACCAATGAGAAGCTCAAAAGAATACAGTACTTGAAAGCCTTATCCACCCAATTTCAAATATGTACCTCTTGAACAAAAAATGCATTGTTTCACAGTGATTTATATCAAAGACTAGGCAAGGAATAACATCAGGACAACTAACTCCTGTGAAAGCTTTTGCCTCCCCATAAATTACCCACAGAGCTGTGGTGGCTCAGTGGTTAAGAAGCTCACTTTGTTAGTTGGACGGCTGGCAAGTCAGCAGTTTGAGACCCGGGTACTGCATGACAGATTGAGCGCCCGTTTCTGTCCCAGCTCTTGGGGGCATGAAAGGAGCCTCATTTGGGCATCCCCCCGAGTGGAGTTTCTCCTGCAAAAATCCTTTCAACCCAGAATAATTTCTGATAAGAAATTATTATTATTACCCACCTAATTATCGCCTCACTTACTAACTGAAGTTTTGATTACACGTATATTATAAACTCACTTCACTTCAGAAACACTAATTATTACAAGAAAGCATCATGGTAGAAAGGCTTGGAGCTTCAAACAATCTGGGGGCTCTGCTATGCTAAAATTTTCTGTAGTTTCCATTTGGCTGATTGAATAATAATTCACTGGAGTCTCCACTGAAGGAAGAAGAGATTAGGGCATCTTTAGCTGTAGACTGCTAACAGATTATTCAGACATTAAGGTTTTTCAAAATCACGCATGTGCATTTTTAAAAGGTCGTATCTGTGTATTCAAATATGCCAAGGCTAGCCCTAGTTCCCAGTTAAGTATGTAACAAACTAAAGACTGCTTCCACACAGTGGCTGGGAGCCTCACTTTCTTGCTGTGACGCAATACACTCTCAGAGCAAGGACTTCCCGCTTTGGATAAAGGGTACTTTTGCAAATCATGGAAATAAGAGGCTGGAGGCTATAAATGAAGGAGCTGGGGAAATCGGACACAATTGAACAACCAGGCAAGCAAGCTGACATATGGAATGGCTGGCACACTAAGTCTTAAAACCACAGCACTGAAGCACACATCATCTCAAATTATCTTTTGAATAAACTTCTAAATTACCACAGCAGGATTGGGACCATCTGCAAATATCTGCCAACAGCAGCCCTGAGTAATGGTCTATAAGGAGGGCTTTCCAAATATCCACGAGTATGTTCACCCAACACAAATTTGTTACCAGCATCACCTATAGAGATGGGCAAACTGTGGACCACCTGTAGCCTGCTCAGGCAATGAGGAGGAACACTAAGAGGTTGCAGTTCAATAACATCTGAATGGGCATTTTCAGGGTCAGGAGGATCAGCTCTACCATTAGGCATAATGAGGGAATTGCTTAGGGTAGTGATGGCAAACCTTTTAGAAACCAAGTGCCCAAACAGAGGGGCAATGAAAATTCTGTGTTGAGGGAAAAGAGGAAGCGCTCTCACTGGGCTGCTGGGCAAAGAGAACTCTGTGCTGGGGCAATGGTACGTGTGCCCACAGAGAGGGCTGTGAGTGCCACCTCTGGCATGCATGCCATAGGTTTGCCACCACTGGCCTAGGGCAATACATACAGAGGAACAGGGAATGGTGGTGAAATGCTAGAGGACAGATCTGTATGTGATATACAGCCCACCCTCTGTTCTACCCAAGCTAGGCTTCTGTTTGGGGACATTTTCCTATTGCCATTGAAGTAAAACTCATTGGGTGGGAGTGGGAAAGGAAACATCTTGTTTTTTCCCCATTCATTGGTTTGGGCACTGTCCCACCTCAGACTCAGGTTATCCCTAGCCAGCCCTGAACCTGAAAAGAAAGAAGCCTGAACCTTAGCCAGCCCATTTCTACCAGTGTCCTTACCAGAGATGGAGGCTCAGCACGTCTCGAGTGAGTACACCTGAGCAGGGCCTCAAATATATGCAATGCACACAAAGTGCATATATTTGAATGTTTTGCCTCTGCATGCATGTAAAAATACAAATTATTTGTGTCCCTAGCACTGCACATCACCCAGTTACATCCACCTGTTCTGTGCCTCTGCCCCACCAAAAACTGTGGGAACCACAGAAGCCTAAGTCTGTATGTTGGCTGATCAGTGCTTCAAGGAACTGACTTACGCTTCTGGAAATTGGAGTCCAAAAACCAAAGATTGGGAAACACCAGGCTAAGGGATGGCCAAGCGGAGCAAATTAAGGAGTAGCAGAAAGTAGAGATGAGGTTTAATTGAAGCAAAGAATTCTAGGCAATGCTGCCAATCAGTTTTCCAGCAGCCTCCTGTTATTTCCTTTTATAAGGCCTGCTGAAAGGATAAGAGAGGCCAGGTCTGAGGAGCAACCATTCCCAATGTAACTAAGGCATAAATGGGTCCTTAGTTCATGAAAGGAGGCATTTTGCTCTCAAGTTTCCAATCTTCCAAGAGATTTTGAAGCAATCAGCCTGAGCAGTTCTACAGAAGGGCACGTGCCCATTTTAATTATATTGCTCAATGAAATGTAAATTCATTTTGGATAATGAGAAGTATAATGCTCCTGTACTTTAAATGACCTTTTAAAAAGCCGTTTCATGCAAAAGGATGTTTTAAAACCACATTTACCCTCTGTTTATTGCTTTCTATTATTGTAAACTGAAAATTAAGATCCAGCCACCTGCAAAGTTGCCACATTGACTGATGAAACTGCTCAGAGGTAAAAAAATTCCCCTTGCACGGATCCCAAAGAGCCTCTACGACAAGCTACTATTTTTGTTTTGCTACTCAGTGTGAGCACAACCCCAGGTTGTTGGGGGAAAGAGTTCATGGGCCTATTTTTGCAGGAGCCTATTGATATAAGACAAATGATTGTTTTAACTCCATTAAGCATGATGGAGATGACTTCTGAGTAGTCACACAGATGACTGCACTACCAGATGTCTCCAAATACCACCTTTGGAAGATGATAGTCCCTGCATCCCACAAAGTCTGCCTTTGGTAGAAGGCTGCGTGGGGTACCGTCAATTCAAAAAAGTGTCAGTCATCTTGAAGTCAAAAGCTAAACCAGAAACAAAGGCAAATTTGTTCACTGTGCACTCTGGTGTTTAGTCATGACTGCCTCATGTCCACGGAAACGTCTGCAGATACAGAAGTGCTGGTTCTTTGGTTATAAACAGAGATGAACACCGAACCCTAGAGTCAGATATGACTAGCTTTCTAGCAAGGGTGATCTTCACCGTTCAGTCTTGAAAGCAGTAACATACGGTGGTGAAACCTGGGCTTTAACAGCTGCGGAAGAAAAACGGCTGCAAGTAACACAATGAGCAATAGAGAGATCAATAAAGTAAAAAATGAAGATATCAGGCAAAGATCACTGCTAAAGGACATAGTAACAAAATACCTCACAAAGAAATTAAGGTGGGGTGGCCATGTTGCATACACAAGTGACAATAGATGGAGTGCCAGAAGAATGAATCCGAGATATTGCAAAAGACTCAGGAAAAGACTACCTTGCAGATGGGAAGATTTTCTCAAGCAAAATGTTGGACTAACATGGAGAAGAACTGCCAGGGACAGATCGCTATGGACAGACATTGTGCGAAATGTTGTCGCGGAGATGTCTACTCGTACGACTCCAAGGTATTGGGATCAAATGCAGGGGAGAGGAAAGCACACTTTAATGGCAATTACTGGTGGGCCCCAAATAGATGGGTTTAAGAATGCTGGGCTCGGCAGATCAAGATAAAGAAAAAGTCAAATAAAACAATGTATTTAGCCATAGTTTTTTCCAAGTAGCAGAAATATCTGTTTAATCATAGCATGTGATTTTCTTCACTCTGTGATTGGTCATTCAAACTTTAACATGAGTTTAATTTGCAAATCTCCAGAGACAAGTAAGTCTAAGAAATTGCCATTGTGGTACAGAACATTCATTTGGCATTCCCTTTAACATCTAGTTTGACCCTAGCAAGCCTTTTATTATTTTCTTAGGGTCATAAAAGCCATATTGGATTATTAGAGCAAATGCCTAGCTAGTTAGTGGAACCATTTCTGATAAACTAGATGCCTCTCGGACGTCCACGAGCTGCATATAAATGCAGCGGTTTTCTACCACTGTTATTCTCCAGTGACAAAAAAAATAGGAAAATCCTAAATTTATCTTAAAGGGAGAATATAGCCAGAATAAACAGAGGTTGCCAACATCCTTCTTATCTAAGATTTGGTCTAATGCCCTTTTATAAATCTGTGGAAACTGATGGCCATTAGCACGTGTTTTTGGCACCTTGTTCCGTACATGTACTAGTGCTCTATTTGACTATGTGGCTGTGGAGGAGGCAGGATGGGAGCCCAACAAGGGACCAGTGAGGGTGACCTTTGTTCACAGACAGGTTCTTGTAAGAAAAAGTCTACTATCAGCCATTAAACTTTAAGGAAGTCGAATGTTGAGAGTAGGAATTACATGTTTCTTTCTTAGATATTTCACTGACAAAAAGGTCTGCTTTCTGTACTATTAAAGTTATCCTATAGAATTTGCAACTTGTCCCTTAACTTGAGCAGCAGACAGGATTTTTAAACTCATTTTTCTGTGGAACACACCGGGGGGGGGGGGCACTAGAAAGTTTGGAAACCTCATATGGCCTCTAGCCTGCACTTTTACCTATCCAGAACTAATGAATTCATGGCAGAGGCAAGACATGTGAACCAGGAATGGAATGAACAAGGAATGCTTTACAACTCAGACTCGTATTCACGATGGTACATAGCGGATTGCATTTCAGTTGATCAGGAGGTAGTTGGAAGCATTTAATACAGGGATATGAAAAAGTGAAGCCTTCCAACATCTGGCGAAGGATGATGAGAGTTGAAATCCACCAACATCTAGAGACCCAAAAGTTCCGCACCTTTGCTTTATTGTAAATGACAAGCCCCTCCCGACCCCAACCCAGCATTTAACAGGAATACACTAGTACCCCGGATAACATTATGACTTGGTTCCAAAAGTCTCGTCGTTATCCGGTTTTTAACGTTGTGCGATACATTGATCACACAATGTTAAAAAAAGCCCTGTTTCCCTGGAGGCTGCAGCAAGCCAGAATGTCGGGATTTGAATCCTGACATTTTGGCTTGCTGCAGCCTCCAGGGAGGTGGGGGAACTTTGGAAACAGCTTGGATCGGGTCTCCCCACCTCCCTGGACCCGGCGGGCGGGTCAGAGACCCCAAAATTAGTTTTAAAAATTCCATTTTTTTACCAATTTTGGGGTCTCTGACCCCCCCGCCGGGTCCAGGGAGGTGGGGAGACCCGATCCAAGCTTTTTCTGGGCTTCCCCAACGTCCTCAGCCAGTGCAGCAAGCCAAAACGTCAGGGTTCGAATCCCGACATTCTGGCTTGCTGCAGCCTCAAAGAGGGTGGGGGAACTTCAAAATTAGCCCTAGAGCCGATGTGCGCTATTTTTGAAGTTCTCCCACCCTCTTTGAGGCTGCAGCAAGCCAGAATGTTGGGATTCGAACCCTGACGTTTTGGCTTGCTGCACTGGCTGAGGACGTCGGGGAAGCCCAGAAACAGCTTGGTTAGAGTCCCCTGCCTGCTCCAGAGAGATCAGAGGACCCGATCTACAGCTGCAAGGTGGCTAATGGGGACTCCCTGTCGGCTTCCCTAGCCACCCGCCCTTGCCTCCGCAGCTGTGGGGTGGCTGGGGAAGCCGACGGGGGAGCCTCCCGTCAGCTTTCCAGCCTCCCCACCCCTGCCTCCGTAGCTGCAGGGTGGCTGGGAAGCTGAACGGAGAACCCCGTTCAGCTTTCCAGCCACCCTGCTGCTAAGAATGACTGTATCAGATAACGTTAATAATCGCGTTATTCGATACAAGATTTTCCCGAAAATCTTGTAACGTTATGCGGTTTTAGCGCTATCCGGTACTCGCGTTATCCGGGGTATTACTGTACATGTAAATTTTGCTGATGGAACTGATGGAGCAAATGCAAATAGCTTGTGTACTTATTTATATGATTCCCTCACAGTCATCAAACACATGCACAAAACCCAGTACAGTGCTAACACTTGAAAGGGATGGTCAATAGAAGAGATAAGTTTGCAGCAATGAAATATAACTATTCTCTTCCTAGCAACAGCGAAATGGACATGAGAATGAAAAACTCACTGATTGCTTTTTCTCTTTTGTATCTTTTATATCTTCTTGTTGCACAATTTCTAGAAGACTAACAGCCAGTTGCTGCCTTGTGGTACCATCCTCCTCCTCCTCCTCCTCCTCAGCTGAAGATGAAAGTATCTGCAGAGCAGGCATCACTAGGATGAGAGGTGACCTCAGAGTCATCTTGATTTCAGAACAGGAAAGGATCTTGAGGGCTACAAGAAAGAAGGGTAATTTGCAACCAGAACTTTAATATATTTTCAGAAACACAAGTCCAGCACACACAACACAAACACCCGGTCTCTCAAAGCAACCTGATACAAAAGATGAAATTGCTGTAAGTGACCAATTGTGACGGGGGGGGGGGGATTGCAAACCCTGATTTAGTTGTTAGCAAGTTTTTGGTTGGTTTTAGTTGTTTTTGGTTGGTTTTAGACCATTCAGAGAAATGGAGAATAGAGTTAGTCTCCAAGCAAGGCGGCTCTTTATATGAGGGTTTTACTGTAGTTTTATTGCCCATCACATGATTAATTTTTAAAAAGAGGCAAACTTCTAAAAAATAAAATTAACACATGGATGTCCCTCATCGTAACCGCAGGATCAAGTAATGAAGATTAGATACTGCGGACAGAGTTTTCATAACATTTGGGATCATGTGAAATACATTAATGTTATACAGAAACAACAAAAAGTATTTGGGCATCTTAAAAACTGTCAAGAAGATTTTATTTTACTTTATCTTAATGTCAACCTCAGAAGAAACTTGCTTATTTGAGTGACTATTTGTGCAACTGCACAGAACTTAAAAGAACTGCAGCTACAGTCTTTTTCTTGCATGAACTTGTAAAACTTAAAACAGTAGACTGGTTGTCCACACTACTGTGAGCAATCAGCTTGCTCTTTTGTTATGTTCACTGCACAAGCTTGCTTAGCTTCAGAAAGGGAAAAGATGTAATACATATTTTGCACCATTTATGTGTGCGGAAGAAGGGCTTGCTGTGTTATTCTGACAGTGGAATCAAGAACACTTGCACTACTTGAAGAATCCTTGACAGGCAGTTTTGTCTTCTTCAGACAGCTTCCTTCATATTCTGATCTAACCTTGGACAGCCAAAATGAAGCCACTTTCTTGGCTTTGCCGTTGCCCAAACTTAAGTCCTCCTTGGTCAGTGCATGTTTCTGGCAGTAATCGCCAGACCAGTAAATGGGCTGGATTCTGTATATCAACAGATTCACACCATGTGTTACTGTCCCCCCAGAACAGTTTGCCCCACCCTTCTGCCCAGCAGTCCAATGGGAATGTTTCCTTCCTCCCCTGTTGCTGTTTTGGCACTTTGCGTTAAATAAGTGGGTTTTGGTTTGCAGTTTGGGCACTCAGTCTTGAAAAGGTTCGCCACCACTATGATAAAGCCATTAAAGAAATATATGGTATGTGCTTCAGTGGTTATGTTGTGTCCAGAATTGCCGGGCACAACGTTTATTTACTGGAGAGAGTATGAAATGGAAGATGAAGATTGTATTTTCTCATGTTTGATCATTTTAAGCAATACTGTATACTAGTTGTTTGCCCTTTTCCTACACAGTATTTGTTGTAAGTGTATGTGCTTTGCTTATTACTTTCTACAGCTCTTTTTTTGTAACAGGGATCTTGTCTTGCTCTTGATTGGAGGTAGAAAAGAAGGCTTAAACAATTCTGTATCAAGGGACCTTGTGCTGTCAAAACAACTTAAATTAACAAGGATGACGAATTTAACAACCATTCCTTACATCACTATTTTTCTACAACCTAAATCAAGGATTATCCAGAACTCAGAATGTTATTTTTAAAACTGCTCATTGTTTTTATGAAGTGCCATGTTGGCCATTAATCACTACACATTTTTTCAAGTGCAATGTCATCCTAAGCACACAACTTTATTATTATCATCAGCACCACAATTACCACCCTTAGAAGTGTAAAAAATAAAACCCCAGACATTCTAATCAAGATGTTAGAAGTAACATATAAACAGTGGTCACTACATCAAAAAGGGAACAATGTCACCAATCAATATCATATTTTACCAAAAAATAGCCACTTTTTTTCAACTACATTAGTACCCCGGATAACGTTATGACTTGGTTCCACAAGTCTCATCGTTATCCGGTTTTTAACGTTGTGCGATACATTGATCACACAATGTTAAAAAAAGCCCTGTTTCCCTGGAGGCTGCAGCAAGCCAGAACGTCGGGATTTGAATCCTGACATTTTGGCTTGCTGCAGCCTCCAGGGAGGTGGGGGAACTTTGGAAACAGCTTGGATCGGGTCTCCCCACCTCCCTGGACCCAGCCGCGGGGGGGGGGGGGGTCAGAGACTCCAAAATTGGTTTAAAAAAGTCTGTTTTTTTAACCAATTTTGGGGTCTCTGACCCCCCACCAGGTCCAGGGAGGTGTGGAGACCCGATCCAAGCTGTTTCTGGGCTTCCCCGACATCCTCAGCCAGTGCAGCAAGCCAGAATGTCGGGATTAGAACTCTGACATTCTGGCTTGTTGCACTGGCTCAGGACATCGGGGAAGCCCAGAAACAGCTTGGATCAGGTCTCCACACCTCCCTGGACCCAACCGGGGGGGGGGGGGGTCAGAGACCCCAAAATTGGTAAAAAAAAAATGGACTTTTTTTTACCAATTTTGGGGTCTCTGGACCCCCCCCCCCCGGGTCCAGGGAGGTGGGGAGACCCAATCCAAGCTGTTTCCAAAGTTCCCCCACCTCCCTGGAGGCTGCAACAAGCCAAAATGTCAGGATTCGAATCCCGACATTCTGGCTTGCTGCAGCCTCAAAAAGGGCGGGGGAACTTCAAAAATAGCACGCATCGGCTCTAGGGAGGTGGGGAGACCCGATGCGTGCTAATTTTGAAGTTCCCCCACCCTCCTTAAGGCTGCAGCAAGCCAGAATGTCGGGATTCGAACCCTGACATTCTGGTTTGCTGCACTGGCTCAGGACGTCGGGGAAGCCGAGAAACAGCTTGGATCGGGTCTCCCCACCTCCCTGGACCCCGCAAGGGGGGGGTCAGAGACCCAAAAATTGGTAAAAAAAATGGACCACCCCCCCCCCCCGCCGGGTCCAGGGAGATGGGGAGACCCGATCCAAGCTGTTTCTGGGCTTCCCCGACGTCCTCAGCCAGTGCAGCAAGCCAGAATGTCGAGATTCGAACTCTGACATTCTGGCTTGCTGCACTGGCTCAGGACGTCGGGGAAGCCGAGAAACAGGTTAGATCGGGTCTCCACACCTCCCTGGACCCGGCAGAGGGGTCAAAGACCCCAAAATTAGTTTTTTAAAAAAAGGACGTTTTTTTACCAATTTTGGGGTCTCTGACCCCCCCCCCCCCGCCCGGTCTAGGGAGGTGGGGAGACCCGATCCAAGCTGTTTCTGGGCTTCCCGACGTCCTCAGCCAGTGTAGCAAGCCAGAATGTCAGGGTTCGAATCCCGACATTCTGGCTTGCTGCAGCCTCAAAGAGGGTGGGGGAACTTCAAAATTAGCACGCATCGGGTCTCCCCACCTCCCTAAGAGCCGATGCGTGCTATTTTTGAAGTTCCCCCGCCCTCTTTGAGGCTGCAGCAAGCCAGAATGTCAGGATTCGAATCCTGACATTTTGGCTTGTTGCAGCCTCCAGGGAGGTGGGGGAACTTTGGAAACAGCTTGGATTGGGTCTCCCCACCTCCCTGGACCCTGGACCTGGCTTGCTGCACTGGCTGAGGACGTCGGGGAAGCCCAGAAACAGCTTGGATCGTGTCCCCTACCTGCTCGAGAGAGATCAGAGGACCCGATCTACAGCTGCCGGGTGGCTGGGGAAGCTGACGGGGACTCCCTGTCGGCTTCCCTAGCCACCCGCCCTTGCCTCTGCAGCTGTGGGGTGGCTGGGGAAGCCGACGGGGGAGCCCCCCATCAGCTTTCCAGCCTCCCCACCCCTGCCTCGGTAGCTCCATAGCTGCAGGGTGGCTGGGAAGCTGAACGGAGAACCCCGTTCAGCTTTCCAGCCACTCTGCTTCTAAGAACGACTGTATCGGATAACGTTAAAAATCGCGTTATTCGATACAAATTTTTCCGAAAATCTTGTAACGTTATGTGGTTTTTGCGCTGTACGGTACTCACGTTATCCGAGGTTTTACTGTATATCAAAAGTAAAATGTTAACGGTCCTGGTCATTATCTGCAGTTTGCTACTTCTAAGAGCTGAGATTAGCATGAAAAAAGAGCTGGAAGAAGAACATTCCACACTAAAAATGGAAGGGCATCAGTTTTTCAATTCATCCCTAGCACAAATACAGTAATACCTCAGGTAACGTTTACCTCTGATAACGCTAAAATCGCATGACGTTAAGTAATCTGGGGAGGAGAAATGGATCAAATAACGTTAAGGTCCTATGGGATGGATCGGATTATTATTAGCATTTTAATTAATAGCATTTTATTGGATGAGTTTGTGATTGTACTTTTATCTTGTAAGCCGCCCAGAGTCGGGTGTAAGCCCGATTGGGGTGGGATAGTAAGTGTGAACAATAAAATAAATAAATAAATAAATAAATAAATAACAACCGCTAAAGCCTGTGCGGTTACAATGTATCTCTATGGAGCTTTAACATTATCCGATCCATCCCATAGGATTTTAACATGCATCAGATAACACTAAAAATCGGATAACACCAAGACTTGTGGAACCAAGTCTTAGCGTTATCCGAGGTATTACTGTAGCAGAATTGCTATTGCTTACTAACAACAATTTGAGAGAGAGAGAGAGAGAGAGAGAGAGATCCTGTGTGAAAGATACACACCTACACAGATTGGTCAAAGGTCTTGTAATGTCTTTTATTTGTTTGTTTTTTCAGATTTACAAGATATAAATACAAATGAGTAGAGGAAACAACCCTCCAAATTCAAGAACTGAAAAAATAAATCTTCACAGCCCTACAAATTATATAAGCAAAAAAAATGAAATATACAAAATATTTGTACGTTGCTGTATTTAATGAGTTATTTTGCTATTAATTAGACTTAGACACTCCCATGCTATGTAGCATAATGGGCAACATTTTGCAATTATGGAGAAAAATTAAGACTATTTTACCACCAATAGTTAGTTTCTAAACTGCCACAACGCTTCTTTGTTGCTAAATGAAATAGAGTAGAAACAGTGGAAATGCTGATTAACATTTCAATGTGTTTTTTAAAATAGGAAGAATGAGATTAATTTGAAAAGAGCGTGAGTTGCCTTGGTAAGGAGGTTGGTATACAAATTTGAAAAATAAAATAAATAAATAAAATAAACGAGTGTGTTGCTTTTTTAAAAAACAAAACCTTACCTAGCTTTAAGATTGGTTTCTGCTGACCGGCTGGAGCCTGCAACAGAAGCAGGCCTAATCCAATTATGGCCATCTCAAATGGAAAACCCTAAAGAACAGAGGAAAATATCACAGCTGAAATGTTTTCAACCACAACAGCCTGTGGAAATAAACAGTCCTGACAACATTTCACAGCCTCATTTTCGGCCATGCAGCTCACTGCATATAATGTGTTTGTACAAGCTCAGTCTCTAAAAATAACTATCTCAAGTCCCCTTCTGCTGATACCAGCTCGCTGTGAAAACTACTTTGGCTCTCTTTTTTCATGATTCTCACAGCACTGAATGTCCAAGAGAAACTGGGTTAGCGGACACTTCTCATGTCACATTACACCTCTTGAGCACTGGGGCTGTATGGTCATGGGAAGGAGCCACACATTGTCAACTAAGGAAGCATCAGTGCTGTCCTCTTTCACACAGAAGAGCAAAGTCCTAGGCTAGAGAACCTCAGTTTTCCTGGTATTGCTGGGCCTCAACCATTAGCTCCAGCTAGCAATGCTGGAAATGAGAGACACTAGGAGTTGTAGTCAAACAACATCTAGAGAATTAAAGACTGCCTAACAGTGGCTTAGCAATTAAGATGCTGAATTTGAAGACTGGAAAATCAGCAGTTCAAGACCCGAGAGCTGCATGATGGAGTCTGTCTCAGCTCCTGCCAACCTAGCAGTTTGAAAGCAAGGAACTGCAAGTAGATAAATAGATATCCCTTTGGTGGGAAGGTAAACTGTGTTCTGTGCACTCTGGTGTCCATTCATGCCTGCCACCTGACCACGGAAACATCTGCAGACGCGGACAGCGCTGGCTCTTTGGCTGTAAGTGGAGATGAGCACCATACCCTAGAGTTGGATATGACTTGCTTTTGAGCAAGGGTGACCTTTACCTTAAACGTATTGCCTACTCATGCATTTATGCAACCTTAAGGACCACACACCTTTTCCTAATTCTCACCATTGGTCTGAGGTAGCACACACCCATCCTGGACTTCAGAGGTCTGCTGCTCTAATTTTCTTCTAATAATTTTTTTAAAAAACTGAAAAATCCTTCATGCCGTCTAGTAGCCAACTTTACTAAAATTAAAAACTGGAGAATGTGGCAGCCTCGGCAAAACTGTCCCCACACTCTTTAGAAGGGGACTTTTTGAGCCCAGATACTTTCTTCTCCAAAATATGTTAAATGTTATGAGTGTCTTTTTGTTATTCCCATGTGGATGTATGCAACGTTAGTCCAGAAGCAGATAACTTTTGGCTCACCGGACATGCTGACCTACCATTCCCATCCACCATGAGCCTGACGTGGGGAAGTGCCCAAAGGAATGCCTGAGTAAAAACCCAAGCTGTTTCCTTCTCCACTCCCATCCACATAAAAAGCCAGTGAAGCTGGCCAACTACTTCAAGAATGGCAATAGGAAAATGTCCCAAAGCACAAGTAAGCCTAGCAGTCTTACCACAATTTCCCATCCGTCTGCAGGTATTGCCCTGCAATTTTCTCACTGTGTCTAATGGTAGAGCTGGTTCTGCTGACCCTGACTATGCCCATTCAGTTGTCATCAGACTGCAAACCCTTAGCATTCCTCATCATTGTCTGAGCAGGCTACAGGTGGGCCACAATTTGCCCATCTCTATAGGTGATGCTGGTAACATGCTGGGTGAACATACACATGGATATTCACCTGTTTGGAAATACAGGTGAATATCCATGTGTATGTTCACCCAACACAAATGGGTTCCTGTTAATTTATGTTACCAACATCACCACTGCTGTAAATGGAGATGAGCACTGAACCTTAGAGCCTCCTCAAAGATTGTGGTATATCTGAACCACAATCGGGTGTATTCCAGGCAAAGACCACCTTATGCCGGCTAAACTTTCTCACACAAGGTTAGGCAAAAAGAAATGACAATGAATTGATCAAAAGGTGGCTTCATTTTGGCAGTTTTATGTCTGGCCTAGACACATAAGAACCTGTTTGGAAAGACCCATTTTCATCAGATATCTAACCAAGCATGATTAATGATAACAAATTGCAGAAGTTGCAATTCAAGGCAACAAGAGGGCCTAAGTCTCCTATAACTATAAACTTTCAACAGCCACCTACCAATACGTCTTAGCATTTTACTATTCCTGTGTCTCCTGAAGTTATACTGTATATGAACATGACTTAAACTAAAAAAATGTGTGATCTGCTATCACAGTTCTCTCCATGCTTCTTTATAAATCATTCCTCTGTACAGACCCTACCTCTTTCAAGAGCTCCACATTTTCTTCCAATAAGTAAACTAAAGATGAACATTCTCCTGTGATTTTCAAGCAAATCTCACAAAAGCACAGAAGTTGGAGGTACAGCTGGCTTAATTGGACTTTCCAAATAGTAGGATAGTGTAACAGACTCCGAAATAATTTCTCCAGAAAATGTAACATTTCTGTAATCTGTGGTAAATCATTTATCTGCAGAAGGAAATTTAAAAAAAGAAAGATAAGAGTTCAGACAGGCATGGTTGACAATACCCAATAACAGATGTATCAAATGGTAATCAGTATGTACAAATGTGCCCTTGCCACAGATTAAAACAACAATATCCAGGGATAAAACTTTCACCTGATACTGTATATACTCAAGTATAAGCCGAGTTTTTCAGTCCCAAAAGCATCAGTGTCATTCACAAGGCTTTACTTCACTAGTACCACAGCATTTTATCAAGAAAATAAGAGGAAATCTAAGTGTACAGTTTTGCCTGGTAGTTAAAAAAAGTGCAAGAATTTAAATAAGGTCAATTTTCCCTCAACCATGCCCCCACTTATGTGAAAACACACTGAAATAAGATGCTATGGACCTTTAGGAGAAATGGCCATTTGAAAAAAAAGTTTTTGGTTCTACAAAAGGAAGGAATCAGAATTTTCAAAAGCTAAAAAGAGTCCCACTGGATAAGCCAGGCCAATGCACCCAAACAAATCTATGGTCATAGATTAAAAGTGAAATAGCCATAACAGATAAATGAGTGAAATGTGTCCCACCAGATAATGTGAAACAGCAGAGAAAATGGCAGCTTAAAATCTATCTCATCCCATTCCAAAAAAGATTGCAAGGCGCGTATTACTTCCGCTTCTGGTAGAACCACATGACCAGCCCACAGGCTGAAAAGTTTGGGCACCCCTGGGCTACGGTCATGTCCAATAGAGACTGATGACCTAGCTTGTGTACCTGGAACACTGTGGTAGGGAAGGGGTTGTACTGATCATTGCCTCGGGGCAGCAGAATGTCTTTCAGTGACCCTACCCACTTCCACTAAGAAAAATGAACTGAGAACAGGTACACACAGAGCTCTTACCTGATAATGTGGAACTAAGTCACAAAACAACTGAAGGAGGTGGTATTCAAGAGCAGAAGGTTGTTCTTTGTTCTGAAGCTTACATGGCTGTAGCAAGATGTGAAGCAGGCCCATTCGTAACTCAGTATGCTCTCTCACATGGCAAGGCTCACAGTACAGGTACCTCAAAAATGGCCTCATTATAGAGACACAGGAACTTTCTGCACTGCATTTAAAGAGAGGGGCTCAAATTACACAGAAATGAAACATCAGAGCGTAAACAAAACAAAAAGACAAAAAAAAGTTGTGGCACTGCTGTATTTTAATGTGGGCTTTCGTGGATCAAGTCCATTTGACCCACAAAAGCTTACATTAAAATACAGCAGTTACTATTTTAAAGTGCCACAAGGCTTTTTTTTTGGCCTTTGTTTTGTTTTATTTACTCTCTGATATGCTTGAAACACAGACTAACATGGCTACCACTTCAAAAATTTCAGAAATGAAACAGTAAACTTTCATCATATGAGTAAACAAAACAAAACAACAACAAAATGCTTGCACAGACTAACACAGCTACCACTTCAAAACCTTCATTATAGGTTCCATAGATTGGGTGATATAATTACACAAATCTTTTAGTTAAGAAAACTGTGGTAGTTTACAAAATAAATAATTGGGACTGTAGCCCAATTATTTTAACAATAACAACTTTGTGTCATCAAGTCAGCTCTTGCTTATGAAAACCTTTCCAGGGTTTTCTACGTAGAGAATATTCAGAAGTGGTTTTACCATTTCTTTCTTCTGGGGGTACGCGGAGACTCTGCAGTTTATCCAAGGCCACATAAGCTGGTTCTTCAGGCATGCACAGTGGGTAACTGAACTACTAACCTCTAACTCTTTCATCAGATATCTAACCTGGTTTGCATTCATAAATAGAATTTCTACCAGAACAAGGCAGAGTACTCATTTTTACCACACCTATATTTCCACAACACCTGCTGTAATCCCCTGGACCACAGCCTGTATTCTAATTAATCTTCTATAAGATTGTGGCCTCCTTTATTACTGAGTAACTAGTATAACATTGCATTGGATTCTTGCTCAATTCTGTATAATAAATTGCAGCAAGAACAAATATGATAGTTCCTCATATTCTGAATAGTTGTAAGATACTTTATTTGTTCTTGCATACTAATTTATGTTTCTAGGACATTTCTGATGTGATGAGAAAATGGCATGTAATTCTATAGTCATGATGACTAGAAACACACTTCCTTCTACATTTAAATTCTAAAAGGCCTCAGAATCGCACATTATCCATCCATCCTTCCCATATGCAATACAGATGGCTTCTTACCCTTTTGGGCACTGCTGGAAAAAAGTTGTCATTTGCTGAAGGAGAACAGGCCAACTGTCAGGTCTATTTTCAAGAACAATGATCAGGGGGTGAGGAGAATTCCTGGAAACAATAAATAAATGCAATAAAATAGTGGGATGTACATGTTTAACTAACTGGCAACTAGAGACACAGCATTCCAAATGTCCTGTACTGTATGTATTTAAACTAGGACATAGAATTATTGACTTTCATAACTCCCGACTCTCAAGACTAGCTTCAGACATTTTTCAGGCTGAGGCAAAAGACATGATTGTACCTCTTCACCAAACTTGTTAGAAGCTGACAGAATGGATGGCTGAATCTAACTTCAACACAAGTGATGGGATACGTCCACCACAAAACAAAATGTGTCACAACAGCCAGGGGAGAACATAGTCAGTCATATGTCATACATATATAATCTACAACAGAACAAGCCATAGAATTTGTTGCCACAAAATGTGTCTATGACTATGTTGCAAAGGCTGAAATGCTGTTGCTTAGCGTAGTAAATCACACTAGAAGAGGCCCACTGAATGAGTGGGGATTTGGTGAGTCACATAATCTGTAAATTTTAATCCAAATCAAACTAAACCAATCTGACTACATAATAGCAACCAACCATTTCTTCTTTCTTAAAATATCCACCTCTACTAATAAATTACATAAATCTACCTTCCAAAGCAGGACTCATAAATTAAATGATCCAAAGCATACCTGATTGCATATAACTCCAACTGTTTTCTCTCTCCGTTTTTCATCATCTTCAGGGCCTGCATCTGCAGCAGCTTTATAGCAATTTTTATCAAGCCATGAACATTCCTATCAAAATCACAATGAACAAATGTTAACATCAACAGTCCCCTGCAAAGGAGGCCTTAATTATGTCTCCTACACAACTTTCTTGTCTGGAATTACGTATCATTAATGAAACACTGATACCCTAGGTAGTCTTTTAATAGCAGCTCTAGCCAGTGTTCAGTCGGAGTCACTCTGGGTCTTCACCTAGCAGCACTCTTAGTCCGTTTGAGCTCCCTCAGCTCCTCTGTAAACCACAGGGATGAACGGAGCCCACGAGCACAGAGAGGCCGTAGTGGCGCAATTACGTCCAAGGCTGCCATCACCCTCTCATTCCAGAGGTCATCAAGAGCCTCAGGCGAATCATGTCACTGATCCAGAGGAATATCCCCCAGATGCCTTTGGAATCCATCCGGATCCATCAGTTGCCGGGGGGGGGCAATTTAACTGGCCCTGCCTCGCTGCAGTGAAGCCTTGCCCCCCAGAAAGTCTAGAGTCACCAAATAGTGATCCAACCATGGCACAGGAGTAAAGTCTAATTTTGTAAATTCAGATCACTCTGCCACTGCTCCAACAACAAAACTAAATCTGGGGTGTGGCCACTGCTCCTGTTTGGGTCCTGAATTACCTGAGTCAGGCCCACAGCTGCCATGGAAGCCATGAACTCCCATGCTACCTCGGAGCCGGCCCCCAGTGACAGCAGATTGAAGTCCCCCAAGACCATAAGTCTGGGGAACTCCAACGCCAACATGGTGACTGCCTCAATGAGCTCAGGCAGGGAATCTGCAACCTTGCCGGGAGGCAGGTACAATAGCAAGATTCCCAACTGAGCCTTAGAGCCGAAACCCAGAAGCAGGACCTCACAACCCAGAACTTGTGGAGCCGTGGCTCTGGCTACTCCCAATTACTCCCTGGCAACAATGGCGACGCCACCGCCTCTCCTTTCCGACCTAGGCTGGTGCCAAATACCAAACCCGGCTGGACACAGTTCTGATAGAGGCAAGCCATCCTCAGGTCCCAGCCACGTTTCGGTGATGCATGTCAGGTCAGCCCGCTCCCCCAAAAGGGCTCAGGACCAGAAAGTAACTCACAGAACTGGATCAGTGGTGCAGGGTCACACTGAGATGTGGAAAGCAGATGGAAGGTCACTGCATTGTATTCTCAGGACAGTCTTCATGGCTGATTGCCATGATGATCGCCTATATATATATACGGCAGAAGAAGAAGTGGAAAGGAACTGTCCTATTCTTCTTCTTTCATGTCTAAATCAATCTTTGAACTGCCAAAATGAAGGCACTTTTTTCGCTTTGTTGTGGTACAGGTTTATTGTTTCTGAATCAAGATCCAGTTTTTGAACTCTGAATAGGTCTCTCAGATCTACCCAGCAAACATCACATACTGGGAGCCCACTAATGAAAAGGAGAATATCAACACACATAGCTATAATCTGCAGCTCTCAAAAGGAAGAGTGGGATGTTCCACAGAATCCACTGAAACCATCAAAACTCTGTAATGACAAACAAGCTACCTTTTGAACCAGCTGTTTACTATGAATTATGTTCCGAAGAAGGATAGCTAATGACCACCAGAAAGCAATTGGGAAAACAGTTGGCTATTTTCAAATGTTGTCCTGTGCCAAACAAACATGCATAAACTATATTGGTTTTATCAGAGCTTTGTAAAGTTACTTTTTGGAATTATTATGCCCCAGAACCACCAAACCATCCAGCAAGACTAATGGACTGGGAAAGTTTGAGAATTGCTACCCAAAAACATGACTTCTAACCCCTTTAGTACATGTCTTGCCATATTTTAAGTCTTAAATTAGATTCATCTTGTCTGCTAGCAGTAATTGAATAAGTTTTAAACTTTTTAAAATAGAATAATATTTCTTATAATAAACATATAGATATATCAGGATTTTATTTGAGAGATTGGGAGGTGTGGTGGTAGTGAGGTTTTTACTAAATAAAGACAAGTATTGAATAAGTAAATTTGATGAAGTTAGACAAAGCTGAAAAAATACAGTTTGAATGGTGTAAGTCTTGAAAACTGTGACTCTAAGGTCACCCTAATGACCCCATAATACAGCACAGGTGGAAAACCAAATTGCTGGCCTTGAGCAAGAAAATGATCTTATGTTGTCTACACAAAAAGCAGGAAGCTTGAGTTGATTAGATGCTTTGGCACAAGGCACAACTTCCTTCGACTATTTACCTACACATTTTATTTTCCCCCACCTTCACCATAACTCACCTCACTATAATAATTTCGGGTCAGAAATTATTCTGGGTTACACAAAAAGAAATGCAAGAAAAGCATGCATTTTTCTTTGGCTTGGATCCATTAAAGAGCTCTTGGTTAAAATTAAACAGAGAAATCCATTACAAGCACTAAATGGACTACATGCATTCAATTCTATAAATTGCTTAGAGCATTTGAAAAAAAAATTGGTAAGAGAGAAAAGGCTTGGTGATTTTTCAGTTTATAGCTACTTTTACACTGAAGCTCAGAACATGCTTAAGTATTATTTAATTTAAGGATTATTTAGTCTCCAAAGTTCCTTGAAGGAAGAGAATGCAAGCATAACAAAATAAAAATACAGATACTTTTTTTATTGCAGCCAACATATTTGTTTAAAACTGTAACACACCAGTTTGTCAGTCAAAAGCAAACACTCAAGGTTATGGAGAGAACCTTGAAAATGTGACTTCAGAAAGACTTACAGTAGGGCTCAAATTGTAGACTGTTTAAAATTAACTTGTTGAAGTCAAATAACTATCACAATTGCTAAAACTTTCTAGTAAACAGATTGCTCATCCACCCTTCAGGGTAGCAGGGATAACTACCAGCAGAGCTCTTCATTCTTTCCACTAATGGCCTGAGGCCCTCGCTGGAGTGGAGAGGAAATTATTTTTAACAGAAACAAAGAAAAAGCTTGTGCAATGGTGTGTATTTGGGTTATGTCACCCTTGGGTACCATCAATTGTTATTGTGTGTATATTTTTGGTTTTAACTATTGTACACCACCCAGAGTGGGAAAAATACCCCAAATGGGTGATATAGAAAATTAATTAAATTAATTTAAAAATAAAATTATAAAGGCTGAGGATGGCACTTGAAGTGATGCCTCCAGCTTCCACCTCTACTAGTCACGTGTTTAGTTCAAATGGGTAGATATAAAAAAGCACCATGAATGTGTATAGGTAAAGATTGCCCTTGCTCAAAAGCCAGTAGTATCCAACTCTAGGGTTCACTGCTCATCTCCGTTTACAGCCCAAGATCCAAAGCTGTCTGCATCAGTGATGGGATGACAAAAAATCTACTACCACGCCATGACGTCACGGACGTCATGGGCGTGGCCAATGGCATGACGTCATGACGTCACGGCCGACGTCATGACGTCATGACGTTGTGGGCGGGGCCAAAATAAAAATAAATAAAAAATAAAAATAAACATACACACACACCCCTCCCTCTCAGCCCACCCACCCAGACACAAATAAATAAATAAAATAAAAACAACCACCCACCCAAAACACAAATAAATTACCCACCCACCCCAAATAAAAACCCCTCGCTTACCTTTCTTGGGACCCGGCACCCCGATTGCTGTCCACAGCCGCCGCCGCCGCCGGAGCTGCCTGCACCCCTGTGGCGTCCTCCTTGGGCCGGTACCTTTTTAGCCCGGCTCCGGCCATGGCGAGGGGCGACGGGCAGCCGCGGCTGCCGCGCCTCCCTGGGCCGTCCCCATGCCGCACCGCCGCCGCCTACAGCTTCCTCCTCCGCAGCGCGCGGCAGCCGAGCTCAAAAGGGACCGACCCAAGAAGGAGTCCACAGGGATTCAGGCAGCGGCAGCTCCGGCGGCGGCGGGCGGCGGCTGTGGACGCCGGGTGCAGGCACCCGGCCCACAGGCGCCCGGCGGAGGCGGCGGCAGCGGTGTACCCCGCCGGGCGTCCCCAGGGCATGGGGCTTGTCAGCAGCGGACGGCCGAGGCAGCCCTCAACGTGCCGCGGGGAGGCGCCCCCCTCAGAGGGCTGCTGCCGCCGCCGCTGCCCTGAAAGTTCTAAATGTTTTAAAAATCGGAGCAAAATGGCTCCAATTGACTGCGCATGCGCAGAAACTCAATCTGACGCATGTGCAATGCGTCAGATTGAGTTTCTGCGCATGCGCAGTCAATTGGAGCCATTTTCGCTCCGATTTTATTTTATTTTTTTCTTTCGGTCAGGCGTCCGGAACCGGACGCCCCAAAAGTGGACTCCCCTCACGGAGAACCCTCCGGGATTGGTCTTACCGGTTCCAGAGATCCGTCTAGAACTGGTGACATCCCATCACTGGTCTGCATCCACAGATGTTTCCATGGACACGTGGCACGCATGAATAGACACCAGAGTGCACAAAACACTGTTTACCTTTCCCACCAGCAGTGTTTACGGAGGGCACGGGCACATTTACACATGTGCAGGCACATTTTATGGTTGTCATAAATGTGACCACTTCTGCTTCTGGTAGTAGCGAAGGCAGCGGTGAGCCACATGAAATGGTGCTGCGGGCTGGGTCCGACCCATGGGTTAAAGTTTGGCCACCCCTGTTCTAAGTGTTTGAGGGATGTGGAATGGAGTGACACAAGCTGCCATTACCTAGCAGAAGGGATCAGGTTGAGAGCTCCGTTAAGAACATAGGTGAGATCTGCATGATCCTGTGCAACCAGAGCCACCAGTGCCTCTGAGCATGTTGTCCTGACAACCACATTGTCACTGCAGCACTTTTCCCAGAGCAAATTCAAAGCAGGGGTCTAAAAATAAAAATTAAACAAACAACAACAACAGACGAGAAACAAAGACAAGCTATCAGAATTGTAGACCTGTAAACACAACAAAACTTTGCTTCCACAACCTCCAGTTATAAATGGTGTCTGAATAAAACATGGATGAACTGTTATTTTAAAAAAAAATTAGCTCTGCGATAAACTGTACTCTGTTGCTTCATCTACAGCTTTGCTCTTCTATTTCACAACCAAGATGTTTGAATCCTTCAAAACTGGGAAAGAAACTGGGAAAGTCTGTCCCTGCTTGGGACAGATGTTCTCTCATAACCCTGACCCACTCATTGGTAATCTCACAGATTGACTACTATAATGCTCTCTACGTGGGGTTGCCCATGTCTGATATGGAGATTGCAACACATCCAGAACGCAATGGCCCAGCTTGTTTCCCAAGCTTTGGCAGGATTGCACTGGCTTCCTGTTCTCTACCTTGTCAGATACAAGGTGTTAGTATTATCAGATAAGGCTCTATACCAGTGTTTCCCAAATGCTGGTGTTTGGACTTCAATTCCCAGAAGCTTAAGTCAATTCCCCAAAGCACTGATCAGTCAATATACTGGCTTAGGCTTCTGGGAACTGAAGTCCAAACACCAGCATTTGGGAAACACTGCTCTATACGGTTTGGGACCTTATTATCTGTCGAGCATCTCTCCCTCAGAACAACTCCCCACATCACCCACTCTTTACAATCCACGTAGCTCCAGGTGCCCCAAGGATGGCTAGAATGCCTTCTTGGTGGCATCACCAACGCTTTGGAACACACTACCAGTAGAGCTGCGCCAGGCCCCATCCCTGGACATTTTTAAGAAACCTAAAACTGTCCTTTTTAAGGAAGCCATTAAGGATATCATGCCATTGACAATAGGTTAGTTGGCCAGGTTTGAGCAGCTTGCCCTCAGTGGCCATTAGGTTTTTATTTTGCTGTTTATTTTATTTTGTTGTTTCTTTTATTATGTTGATGTTATTTGTCTGTACACCGCCCAGAGTGGGAAATAGCCCAGATGGGCCATATAAAAATGTAATACATAAATAAAATAAATAATTATGCATGCAGATTCCCCCTGCCCCCTGAAAATGTCATTTTTAAGTTGAACTATGGTTTCACTGTGTCACAATAAATGAATTAAAGGGACTAAGCTGCATAGCAAATGCGAAATATAACTTGCAGCTTTTTTTTTTCATAAAAAGAAATACTAACAGTGGAGGGAAATACTGGGAAATTTCCTGGTGTGGAAAGACTTAAGGCACTCAAAGTATGTACAGACCCAATTCTCTACAGAGAAACTATAACTAGCAATGTGCTGTCTGAAAATAATAAAGGTTCCATTTTGGGTCTCTCACACCTTGACAAGGATCTCCATTCACAATAAAAGAATAGAACATAGCCAGGACTGATGGTCAATTATGTCACTTCACACAAGTAGTTTTCAACATGATATGGGAAAGCAAAGGAACAAACCTGGTTAGTGGACTGGCTTATCTTGTTAGGCAATACATTTTCTTTCAGTACTGCTGCTACAAGATGGCCCACAGTCTGTGAAGGAAACACAAATCTTTAAGTTAAGTTCTTCAATGTTGTCCTGCAGCAATAGGATAGAACAAAAGCTGTGCTGTGTAATTGAAAGGACAGGCTTCAGAGGCTGTGGAAAATTTGGTCCCACAGATGGTTTGACAACAACTCACAATATCTCTTGCCATTTGCCACATTGCCTAGGGTTTCTTACGAGTGGCTATCCAAAACTTAAAATAAATGCAGGAGGAAGGCGATACTTTTATAGGATCACTTTTAAAAAATCAAACATTGCACAAGCTTTCGTGATGCAAGGTCCCTGCTTCAGGCATGCATCAATTTCTTGAGGATAAGGTAGGAAAATTATAAAGAAAAGTCCCAAAAGTTCATGGCATGATGTTCAGCCAGGCTGTATCTCTTAGATGTGCTGTGAGGAAAATCAGCAGGCTGCATCTTTTACAACCCCCATTCAACAAACACAGGAAGCCATGTGCAGCCTGCTGTTATCATTTTAATAATAAAATGATCTTGAATCATGAAAACTCATGCAATGTTTGATTTTTTTAAGTGATCCTATAAAGGTATTGCCTTCTTCCTGCATTAATTTTATTTTCTGTATGGATCACACAGCTATCTTTGTTTGTTGTCCAAAACATGTGGAACATCAATGGGGTTACTGCTGCTGAATGTTTTAATTTGAATACTGTTATGATTTTAAGATTTTTTTATGCCATCTGGCTTTGTTTCGTGTTTTTTCTTGTGTTTTTATTTGCTATTACAAGATTTCTTTTAATACAGTCAAACCTCGCATAAAGAGCACTTCACTTAAAGAGTAACTCGCTTAAAAAGCAGAATTTTCTCTGAATGTTCGCTTTGCTTAACAAATAAAACCAACCAAAAACTTGCTTAACAAATAAATTAGGGTTCACAATCCCTCCCCCCACACACAATTGTTCACTTACAATGGTGTTTCGCTTAAAGAGCAAACTTGCTTAAAGAGCAATCCTGTGGAACGCATTATGCTCTTTAAGCGAGGTACAACTGTATTATATATGTACATAATGTTTATATACATTGTAAGACACCCTGAGTGGTGCTTGCACCAAAGGGGCAGGGTACAAATGTGAATAAATAAATACCCTGGTAACGGCAACCTTGCGTTGCTGGCTAATCTTTCTCACACAGAGTCAGGTGAAAGGAATTGCAGAATGAACCGCCAAAAGGTGCCTTCATTTTGACCATTTCACATCTGGCTTAGATATGAAAAAAGAACAAAATATGTATAGAAATATGCATAAATATGCAAAGCAGAAATTTACTTACCTGTGATTGTATAAAGGTGTTAGGAAAATCAAGTCTTTTCCTGATTTCTTCAGACATGGCTTTCACTTAGAAACCGTTTGGCCAATGAAAATAAGATAATAAAATCCACTGCAAAAGAAAATATATGAAGGGTCAATACAAATGAACACAAATTAGCTATTCACATTGGGCAATAGGAGTACAGTATCCTATCAAGATTATGATACAAGTCATCATCACTGTTGAGACAGAATATTAGCCTGCACATTGTAAAACAAGGAGGACAGCAAATTCAGGGAGGGCCCCAGCACCTTAAAAGCAGTCCTCTCTCCAACCCACCATAAGAGATGGCAGGTCTACAAGTGGCACATTAACAATCAGCCTTCGCTTCTCACCAGACGAAGCAATCAACATGCCATAATGAAAATAAGTACCTCCATAGTAGCAATATGCTGGCCTTAAAAGCCTTCATTCTGTGACCTCTGAAGTCTGCAGGATATAACCCATTTTCCCCTGTAGCCAGTTATTCCAAGAAGGCAGATGAATTGTAGGAAAGACTTATTAACTATTCATTTCCCTTCTGGATGCACACATTAAGGCAGGTGTGCCCAAACTTTTTGGGCCGTGGGCCGATCATGTGGTCCAGGGAGCTGGTCAGTAAGGCCTGGGGGCCGGTTGCGGCCCCCGATGCCAATTCATCCAGCCCATGAAGCCTTCATCGCTCCTGGATGCAGAAGTAAAACGCACCCGTATGGGCGCGTTTTACTTCTGCTTCCAGGAGCGACGAGGGCTTCTCGGGCCGGATGAATTGGCATTGGGGACTGCAACCAGCCCCCAGGCCTTAGTTTGGGCACCACTGCTTTAAGGCAATGAAGGAATCTGAGAGAATCAGGGAAGTTGAGAGCAATGCTCTCTGGCACTAGAAGGAGGGCTTTCTCTGTGTCCGCTCTGGCCCTATGGAACCTCCTACCAACTCAGCTATGTCTACAGATGGACTTGCTGTCTTAGGAAGAACTTTAAAACATGGCTGGCGGGACAGGTATGGGGTCCTGGCAGTACCATGACCCCAGCTCGCTGGTTACTTTGAGCTCCCTCTCTACCCTGGTCTTTTAATCTTTTATCTTTAAATTGTTTTTAACTTTTTAATTATTATTGGAACCTGTTGATTTTTATAAATTTTAAAAACTTTTTACATTTTTATAATTGTGACTTTGCAATTTTGGATAGTGGGTTCGGGTTGTATGGTGTTGTGCTTTTATGATGTTGTAAACCGCCCTGGGTCGCCCCAGTGAGGAGGGCGGTATAAAAATGTGAGTGAATAAATAAATAAATAAATAAATAAATGCTGTCAGAAGACTCTCATGAGTTTAGACCAGGGTTCCTCAAACTTGGCTCTCCAGATGTTCTTGGACTTCAATTCCCAGAAGCCCTGATCAGCAAGTGTACTAACTTGGGCTTCTGGTAATTGAGGTCCAAGAACACCTGGAGAGCCATGTTTGAGGAACCCTAGTCTAGACTCCAAGCAATACCCACAACAGAATAATTAAAGCTGAGACACCAAGCTAACATGCATCCAACTTCTGACTTTAAAAACAATCATACAGTACTTTTTTGCACCCTAGACAACCTGTCCAAAATCAGTCTGGGACGGGATTTAAATCTCCAAAGGGGACAGCAGGAGGTTAGTTCAGAAGTAAATCAGTGATGGGATGTAACAGGTTCTCACCAGTTATCCAGAACCGGTAGTAACTTTTCCCAGTGTCCTGGAGAACCGGTAGCAGCTTTTGGGGGGAACCACCTCTGGGGCTTACCTTTTGACTGGTTCCCCCATGGCTCATGTGTGCCAAGCACTTGGGTGTCCATGCATGCCTACAGTGCTTGGGGCATATGCACGGCCTCCTTGCTGTCCTTGTGTTGTGGGTGGGTGGGTGGATATTGAGGGGGGGGTGTGTGTGCTTATTTTTATTTTATTATATTATTATTATTTTTTCTTTGGCTCTGCGCACAATGTCATGACATCATGACGTTGGCTCTGGCCACACTGTGATGACATCATGGTGGGGTAGTAAAATTTTTGACATCAAATCCTTTAAAAAAACACTGTTTGAAGAACACGTTCCTTTCTAAAAGGGGCTCAAGAAGCCTCTTAACTCAGGAAGAGGCAGTGTAAATAAAGATGCAAACTTCAAATGCCACAAGAGAAGCCCACTCACTCCCCTCCACCTCCTTTACTCCCCATTGAGTTGCGCCCGGGGACGAGTTTGGCAGACGGACACAGCCAGAAGGGACGGGCATTGCCAGGCATGGCAGGAGGAGGCAGAAGTTTTAGCCCCCTGTAAACCAGGACTTACCCCCCACCCCTGCGCCCACCCTGGGGAGGTTTGGGGGTTTTGCAACCTTGAGGAGCTCCTTCTTCTGCAGAGCCACGTTTGGCTGAGAAAATGGATACTCAGGATACTTACTCAGCGGCGTTGCGGGCGCTTCCGGGCTGGTGTGCAAAGCAACGCGTGTCTGTGCATGCGTGTGTGAATCTTACAAGCCTTCCCTGCGGCCTTTGGAGCCTGCCTGCCTGCACACTTGCTCCCGGTTGCGCAGCCGCTCAGCCCTGCCTGTTCCCCGCCCGCCTTCTCTGGCAACGCGTCCTCTTGCACACGTTGCTAGATGGATCACGTGGATTTGCTCTTTGGTTTCGGTTTTAATTTGCTTCCCCGGTCTCTTGATAGCAGCTGGGGAGATTTTTCTATCTTCTGGAATGGGAAAAGATAGTACAAGTAATACCTCATATAACATTAGTATCGAATAACACTAAAATCGCATAACATTAAGGAATCTGGGGGGAAGAATTGCATCAGATAACATTAAGATCCTATGGGATGCTTCAGATAACAACCGCTAAAGCCTGTGTGGTTACAATGTATCTCTATGGATCCCATAGGATTTTAACATGCATCAGATAACACTAAAAATCATATAACACCAAGACTTGTGGAACCAGGTTTTAGTGTTATATGAGGTTTTACTGTATCTTACATTTGACACAAGTCTTCCTCTTTGCTTCACAGTGCTGTGAAATTGATGACAGAATGGCTATCTGTCAGTCGGATAGGTAGATCTTTTTGTTGTTCAGTCGCACAGTCGATTCCGACCCTCTGCGACCCCATGGACCATGGACCACTGTCCTCCAGGCACTCATGTCCTCCACCATCCCCCTCAACTCGCTCAGCTCTGCACCCATTGTCTCTACAATACCATCCAACCATCTCATGATTCTTGGGCAGCCCCCCTTTTCTTTTGCCCTCCACCTTTTTCAGCATCAAGGCTTTCTCAAGTGAATCCTCTCTTCTCATTTGATGTCCAAAGTACCTTAGCTTCATCTTTATTATTTGACCTTCTAAGGAGCAGTCAGGGTTGATTTCTTCTAAGATTGACCTATTCTCCTCACTGTCCAGGGGATTCTCAAAACTCTCCTCCAACACCACATCTCAAAGGCGTCTATTCTTCTGCGCTCTGCTTTCCTAATGGTCCAGCTCTCACAACCATACATTGCCACAGGCAATACCATTGCTTTGACTATAAGAATTTTTGTGATGTCTCTACTTTTCACTATGTTCCCCAGGTTTCTCATCGCTTGCCTCCCAAGAATCAGTCGCCTCTTTATTTCATGGCTGCAATCACCATCTGCAGTGAGCTTTGATCCCAGGAAAGTAAAATCTGTCACTGCCTCTACTTCTTCCCCATCTATTTTCCAGGGACTGATAGGACCTGTTGCCATGATCTTGGTTTTCTTGATATTTAGTCTCAAGCCAGCTTTTTCACTTTCTTCTTTCAACCCAATCAGGAGCTTCTTTAGGTCCTCCTCACTTTCTGCCATTAGGGTGGTATCATCTGCATATCTCAAATTGTTGATGTTTCTTCCAGCAATTTTGATCCCAAATTGTGAATCCTCCATCCCTCCATTTCGCATTATGTGTTCTATGTATAAGTTGAATAAGCAGGGTGACAAAATGCAGCCTTGTCTTACTCCTTTTCCTATTCCAAACCACTCAGTCATTCCATTTTCTGTCCTAACTGTGGCTTCTTGATTCATGTACAGATTTCTCATGAGGCATATAAGATGTTCCGGTATTCCCATCTCTTTAATTACTTGCCACATTTTGTTGTGGTCAACACAGTCAAAAGCCTTAGTGTAATCAATGAAATAGAAGTAGACTTGTTTCTGATATTCCTTTGTTTTTTCCATGATCCATCTTATGTTGGCGATGTGGTCTCTAGTCCCCCTGCCTCTTCTGAAACCCGCCTGCACTTCTGGCAATTCTCTCTCCACATACTGTTGCAGTCTATCCTGTATTATCTTGAGCATCACCTTGCTAGATCTATCAAGCAAGAAATTGCAAGTAGATAAATAGGGACCACTTCACTGGGAAGGTAAACAGCATTTTGTGTATTCTGGTGTCTAGTCTTGCCTGCCACATGACTAGTGGTGGGATTCAAATTTTTTTACTACCCATTCTGCGGTATGGTGGGCTTGGCCAGGGGGAAAGCCCTGCATTGCACCTGAATTAGGACTACAGTACTGTACTTTATTTTAAAACTTGGATGGGTGGGGACAGCCAGAATTTATTCTACTGGGGCAAACCTGCTGAATCCCACCAGTGCACACAACCACGGAAACATCTGCAGAAGCAGACAGCGCTGGCTCTCCGGCTATGAAAGAGATGAGCACTGACACCTAGAGTTGGATACGACTGGCTTTTGAGCAAGGGTGATCTATCAATCACTTTATTATGGCTATGACCAGCACAGTAAACCAAGAGGTAAAATATTTTAAAATTTAAATTCTTAGAATGTAGTTAAAATTTATTATTTAAAAAACATATCCAGGTATGAACAAATGTTTTATATAAATATGTAAATCTTATATGTAAAAAAATCACCTTTTGGCCAAGATCAAAGATAGATACAGTAAAACCTCTACTTACATAAAAAGTCTGTTCCATAGGCTTTTATGTAAATCGGTTTTTTACTTAACTCGAAGCAAACCCATAGGAAAATGATATTTATATAAATCAAAGCAACCCCATAGGAAAAATGAATTGTTTACATAACTCAAAGCAAACCCATAGGAAATTGTGTTATGTAAACCAGGACATTTATGTAAATCAGGACATGGTTTTAGTGTAAAAATCATTATGTAAGTCAAATTTTATATAACTTGAGGCATATGTAAGTTGGGATTTTAATGTAAATAGCCACTCTGTCATCAGTTTTACAACTGAGGAGCAAAGAGAAAGACTCATGTCATTGTAGATAGTCTTTTCACATTCCAGAATATTTTTCTTTTTTATCTCATTGAGCTTGGCATATTAAAATTTTACCGAAGTACAGTAATACCTCAGATAACATTAGTATCGAATAACACTAAAATCGCATAACATTAAGCAATCTGGGGGGAAGAATTGCATCGGATAACATTAAGATCCTATGGGATGCATCGGATAACAACCGCTAAAGCCTGTGTGGTTACAATGTATCTCTATGGATCCCATAGGATTTTAACATGCATCGGATAACACTAAAAATCGTATAACACCAAGACTTGTGGAACCAGGTTTTAGTGTTATCTGAGGTTTTACTGTACTATTATACAATTAAAATTGATTGTGTGATTGTAGAGTAGCATATTACCCACAGTAAAGATACCCAGTAATTTTGCTTGACTTGGAGTAGATTGCTGCTGGCATTCTGTCACTCCCTTCTTCCAAAATTTATTTGTTATTTTTTACATTTCTCTCTTTCAGCTAATAATAAATAATAATTTTGTGTCAGAAATTATTCTGGGTTGATAGGATTTTTGCTGGAGAAACTCCGCTCAGGGGATTCCCGAATGGGGCTCTTTTCATGTCCTCAAAAGCTGGGACAGAGACACTTTCATCTAGTATAGGGTAACTAAATAAAAAAAGAGGGTGAGGCTGCTATAATTTTAATAGTTACTTACAAAAAGAAATTTCAGGAGGTGCAGGTTAATGTACAGTGGAACCTTGGGTAACATAGTTAATGCATTCTCTGGGATGTTTCTTACAGCGAAAATTACTTTAACTGAATTTCCCATAGGAATGCATTGAATGCAATTTCCGACAGGATTTCACTGAAAACCAATCCATCGAAATGTTGGTGGAGGGATGCCAGCTAAGTAATGCACTTTCTGTATTGGGGTTGATTTTAAGCATCCTGTGAACAATCTCGTTTCATGTAGGGCCACATCCACCTGCTTTGCATGCGTTGATCTGCACCATACTGGATTAGCATACTCTCCTGCAGAGTAACTGTCACTGGCCCGGCACTGGTGGAGCTCTACAACTGATTAGAGCTGAAGTGGGGGAGAGATTCCTCTTACTTCAGGCCTTGGAGCAGAATCGACATCACCAGTCTAGGGTGAGTAGCCAGTTGGGTCTTGTCAGGGTTACCAGGGTCTTCCGGGAAACATAGGGTCAGTCAGAGGTCTAGAGTCGGGTACATCAAGTCAGGAAGTTAAGAGCACGGTGTCGGGTCCACAAGGTTGACAGATTGGTCCAACAAAGGGCCTGCCGGTACATCTCTCTTCTTTTAAGGGGAGTCAGACCCCACAGCTGAGGGTCTGTTCAGGAGGTATGTATGTATTTAGACTTATATGCAGTGGTAGGATGTCAAAGTTTTTACTACCCCATCATGATGTCATCACAGTGTGGGCAGAGCTAACATCATGATGTCATGGACGGAGCCAATGTCATGCATCATGACATAGTGGGTGGGGCCAAATAAATAAAAATAAGCATACACACAGATACCCCTCAAACCACCCACCCACCCACAACACAAACCCGCAAATAAATTAAATAAATAAATAATAAATTAAAATACACCCACCCCAAACACAAATCAACCAGAGCTTTTAAACCAGAGCTTAAAGCTTATTCTGGCTAATCTTTCTCACACTAGGTCAGATGGAAGGAACTACAGAATGAACTCACCACAAGATGGCTTCATTTTGGCACTTTTCAACAGTTAAAGAAGTTAGGTACTAAGTCTTTGCCTAACCAGTTCTCTAGGATAATATGTCTTAATGTAAATGTAAAACAGCTGTACCTCCTTAAGGGTTCTCCAATTGGAACAGCACTTGGAACAGCACAGGTGTAGCTTATTGATGAGGTAACTCCAAGACTGCTTAAAAACCCCAAGCCAAGCTGCCAGGCCTTTTTAGGAACTGTGGTAGTACATCAATATAGGTAAAGGTATTAAATACACATTAAAATACACACAGACACACCACATCCAAAGGTGAGTCACTTACCCTAGGGAGCAGGCTATAGGGAGCTTCAGGCTAGCAGCTTCTCTTCCTCCTCCCCACTTGGGAGGACAGCAAGGAGGCCGTGCATACGCGCCAAGCACTGTAGGCGTGCATGCACACCAAGTACTTTGCGTGCATTCATAGTGGGGGAACCAGTGAAAAGGTAAGCCGCAAAGGTGGTTCCCCCAAAAGCTGCTACCAGTTCTCTGGGACTCTGGGAAAAGTTACTACCGGTTCTGGTGAACTGGTGAGAACCTGTTACATCTCATCACTAATTGGGAAACACTGGTCTTGTGTATTGTTGCAGCATCTTGGGACTGCTGAACGTTGCATACCCTTTGCAAAGACAACCCCATGTAACATGTATTAATGTAACAACCTCCCCTGATTACTACTTGAAGATGATACAGATTGGCCCCTCCTCCAACTCAAAAACAGGCTTGGTTTTACCTCACTAAGCAGTTACCTGTTGGCTGAGGTGCACTCTGCCATGTAGAAAACATACTTTACAGATACAGTGGTACCTCATACAACAATTTTAATCCGTTCCATGGGGCTTGTCGTTATACGAAACAATTGCTATATGATACATGCATCATTTAGCGATTTTCCGTATGGGATGTATCATACAACAATTTTTTTTGCTAAGTGGTTTTTCCCATTGAAAAATTGTTGTATGATTTTTTTCCACAGGGAAAATTGTTATTTCCCCCCAAAACCTAATTGTTATGCGATTTCGTTGCTGTACTGGGCGAATGTTGTATGAGGTTCCACTGTAGTGACATTGGTTAATTTATAAAACATACTATATATGGGCTTTCCATTCAAAATACAGTAGAACCCTGCATAACAGAAAAACTCAGTTCCACAGAGCTCTTAGTTATTTTCGTTATGCAGTTCCCTATGGGAGATAGCCCACATAACCGGTGGGGGGGGGAGAGTTTGTTTACCAGGGTTCCCATTAAGCGGGTATACCCTGGTTACCAAACCCCCTACATAACAAAAGATTTCTTTGTTATGTGGAGCATTGCCATTGTATAACAAACGCTTCGTTGTGCGAATTTTTCGCTATACGATGCGTTCGTTATGCAAGGTACCACTGTAATGTTCAAGGTGGCTTAGATTATAAAATGGGGCAGTGAGATTATAGTTAAAATTAATCAGTAAAAACATTCAGTAAGAGAAAAACACATAGCAAATCAGCTAAATGTTCAAAGCCTCCTAGCATAAAAACGCCTCTGCTTGCCATCAGAGACCTTGCAAATAGATAAATGAGGTTTTCAGGAGATGTAATTTGAAACTGTTTTTTGCTCCTGCAAGCAGGGAAACCACAAATATTAGTCTGTTTTCTCTTGTCCTTCGTTTATTAATCAACAAATACTTGAGGTGAGAAATCCTGTTGTAAGAAGGGAAATGGGTTAATTTAGAGAAAACACACATTCTCCCAATTTGCTAATGGTGACATTACTATGGGAATAGCCTTCACCCAAGAATCTTGAAATCTAAGTAGACTGACATGGGAGGAAATGTCTTTTACATCGTTCCAGATTCTGTCATGAATGAAAATAAAAGACATTCATCCAGCAATCTGTTAGCCTGGTCAGGGTGATGCAAACCAACAAAGCAAGCTGTCCCATCTATAATTGTGAGTCACTGACTGTCATTCACATTCTATATAAGGAGAACTGTCTAATGACTTGACTGGAACAAGATTAAGCAAGGTATCGTTGGCACAGACAAAGGGATCGTGCACTCTATGATTTTCTTTGCATTTTTAAACAAGATGTATCTATTCCTACACATGAAAGATTCTTTTGTGATGAACCCTAGAAAATGAACGTGGACTAAAGTTAATGAAAGCATTGCATTACTTTCCCGGGCTTTATGTTATGCTTTTTTGGCTGGCTCTCTCGCTGACCTGGTTTTGCACGGAGGATGCATATATAGTAGTAGTTCCTTCTCATGCTGCGTTGGCACCTCAGCCCCGTAAAACCTTACTGCTGAAGAAACAACGAGGAGCTTCATTGCTTGATATGCTGTAATATATCTAAATGGTTTTGTAAAAATGTGTTGGGTTTTATTTATTCCTGTTGTGCATTATGCAAGTTTAGCCTTGATCAAAGAAAATGGAAGTTAGCGGTGGCTAACTGCATGACAATTGCTCTGCTGAAGAAATACACAACTGCTAACATTCAATAAAGGACTGTGGTGGCTTAATGGTTAAGACCCTGAACTTGATGACTGGAAGGTTGGCAGGTCAGTTTGAGATCTGAGTGCTGTATGAGGGAGTGAGCTCCTGTCTCGTTCCCAGCTCCTGCCAACCTAGCAGTTCGAAAACAAAACATTGCAACTAGATAAATAGGTAACACTTTGGTGGGAAAGTAAACAGCATTCCGTGCTCTCCAGTATCAAGGCATGCCTGCCACATGTCCATGGAAACAGACACAGACAGCGCTGGCTTTTTGTCTATAAACAGATGAGCACTGAACCATAAAGTCAGATACGACTGGCTTTCGAGCAAGAGCAATCTTGCTCGAAGCAATTCAGTAGGGCTGCATTGACTTTCTGGCCAGGCTTTGGTGAGTTTATCAGGTACTGTATACCAAGTGAGTCTTAAGGTATCATGTAGGAATATTACTGACACTGAAACCTATTCCGACTGAAAAACTTTATTATTTGACTGGAGTTTCCCCTGAGAAGTGCTAGCAAATAAGGAATAAAACAAAGTACAGTAAAACCTCATATAACACTAAAACCTGGTTCCACAAGTCTTCGTGTTATATGATTTTTAGTGTTATCTGATCCTCTATGGGATCCATAGAGATACATTGTAACCACACAGGCTTTCGCGGTTGTTATCTGAAGCATCCCATAGGATCTTAATGTTATCTGATGCAATTCTTCCCCCCAGATTCCTTGATGTTATGCGATTTTCGTGTTATTCGATACTAATGTTATATGAGGTATTACTGTAATGCAGCATCAAGCCTATCTACTTCATGGACACCAACCCTCTAAACAACAGCTAAAATAGAGGAAACATTTTCTTCACACCACACAAATTGTAAATATTAAACCAGAAGAGGCTAGGCAAAATCTATAGAGAGCAAAGCCAACACATCTTATTGAAGGTATATTATTATATATCTTACTGAACACTTGAGCAGCAGACTCAAAAGCCAGACATATCCCCATATTAGTGTGTTCCCCCAAGATGCATTACAATTCAGTTTACATAAAAATAAGTTTAAAATTTACACCATAGCACATGCATGAACATGTATAGTTTTATGCCAATCAGTACCCTCTTTTTGGTGATTCATATGATCATTAGCTTTCTGGATCTACTCAACCATAAGAAAATATAATAATAAATACTTACAATACTGTACAATGCATGGATACATAGACTAATTCCAAAAGGAATATAAGCAAGAGACAATACATATATGATGATTCAACAAGGTTGGAAGACTAATCAGTTAAATCTAGTAGTAGTAGATCAGAAAATATTATAAAACCATTATCTACAAAGCAAATTATGTTTTCAGAGGAACTCCTTCAGGAGCACCACACAGTGGAAGTCTATCTTGTACTTAACACAGAATCCATCAAATGTATGAGATAATTGACTTGTAAAGAAAACTACTAATTATATTTAATCTAATAAAAGTAGAAGTGTCGTCAGTATAGAATGAGAATGAATTCCTGTCAATCACTTATTTACAGTGATTGAAATGCTTGAATTTGCCATCAACTTTTTTCTTTTTTCACCATGTTTTTCTCCTGAGCCTAGTTATTTTTGAGACAATCAAAAGTCAAATATTTACCTATAGTTCTCTCTACTAGACTTCATTTGGAATAGCTTTCTTTATTTGTCTCTAGAGGGATATTACAATTTTAAAAGAGGATGCTGCGGGGACTGGATTCTTTCTTTTTTAGGCTTCTCTTGGACTTTTCCCAGCTACCTTCTGTAGGATTTTGCTTATAATCATTGTGGGACTCAGTATATGTGATTTTTGTTTTTGCTTTTGTTGTTTTTTTTGTAATACTTTCTTGTATCGTTTTATTGTGATATTAATACTTTTGGATTGTTACGGTGTTATTGATATTTATATATATATATTCTGATACTGTGATTATTGTGATTATGATAATGTGGAATTAGTGGTTGTAATGCTGTTACTTTTATAACACTGGTCAACACAATTTTTCTGGCATGAGGTACTTTAACAATTCTAAGGTAATTTTGAGGTACTGATTCCGAATCTGGCATCTGTTTTTTTCTAGCACATCAGGTTTTTGAGATCTCAAATATTGCCATATATCTATGAACAGCAAATTTATCATCATATTCGTTGAGCTAAACAGACAGATGGACCTAATAAAATAACATCCAATATGCAATACTTTATTGAACAAACATATATAATTATGAACTGAAGCACAAAGTTGAGAGTGAAAGCATATTAACATGTAAGAATTGAAACGTTAAGATATGAAAATATGTACAAAAAGGTAAATTGACTAGATTGACCTTACATCACCATGAACAACCTTTTCTTGGATGCTCTGCGACGTTCAACGTGTGCAATGTCTCTCATCAAGGACCAACATTTGGTGTTCCATCGGCCTTGGTAATGTTCTTCCATTACTTTAATGTCTTGATGAAAATGTTCACCGTGCTCTTCACTCACGTCACCCAAGTTCTCTGGAAAGTTGGCCAAGTGACTACTGTATGTAAATAGTGAATCTTGATGCTCATTCTACATCCAAGTGCTTGGAAACTCAAGAGCAGCTCCTCCACAATCTCTCGATAGTTATCTGCTTTCTTGTTGCCAAGAAAATTCCAAACAACATTGGTGAATGCATTCCAAGCTCTAGCCTCTGCCGCCGTCATTGTTGGAAGAAAGTGTGGATCCCTGATGAGAGTTCTAATTTGAGGGCCATCAAATATTCCTGCCTTTTTCTTCTCCATGCTGAGACCTGGAAAGGTTGTACATATATAGCTGAAGCAGTTTCCAGTGTGATTCAGGTCTTTGTGCAGTGGAGGTAATACAATTTTATTCCTATCAACCAGAGGCTCATTCATAATGTTCTTGTCACCAGGCATCAAACTGGTTCTTGGTGGCCAGGTCTTTTCCACCCAGTGTTTTCCTGTAAACCTACTGTCCCAATAGCAAAGGAAGCAAGGGTATTTGGTGTAACCTCCTTGCTGGACCAGCAAAACATTTACCATTTTCAAATCAACACAGATCATGATGTGTGTAATCCAATCTATCCAGAATTGTCTTTATATTGCCATACTCTTCTTTCATTTGTACGGAGTGTCCTATTTGGATTGAAACAAATATATTTCCGTTGTGCAATAACACACATTTTTAACTCCTTTTACTACTGCCGATAAAAAGTCTCCATTCACTAGAATCATATGTGGGCAGTCCTATATGGAGAAGAAGCCCTTTAACATCATTGCAATAAACAAGTGGACCATCAGATTGGAAGTACTTTCTCAGTGTTGCTTCTCTGTTAGGATAAAAGGAGACACTAGTGCCAGGTCTGAGTAGTCCTTTCTCTTTCAGCTTGGAAGCCAACAATTCTGCAGACTGCTTTGGGAAATACAAATATCTTACCAGATCATTCCATTCAGGTTGACTAAACAAACTAACAGAATCTGCATCAGATGGCTTAGAGGTTGGAGCATCATTATCCTCATCGTGTAGTAGAACCGGATGAACTACGGGATTCAACATCAATCTCTGGTAGTTCTATATATACAGGCACAGGTATTTCCTCACAGTGTCCAACTGGTAATTTAGCTGACAGGATATCGGGGTATTGTATGTGGTGTCTGTTCTTTTTATTGAACCCTTTGACAAGGCAAAAGTAGCAGTCATCCACATGGTTCCTTGGTTCTCTCCAAACTATCGGCACACCAAACTTCAGCTTAGAATTCATTCCTTTAGACCAGTGGTGCCCAAACTAGGGGCCGGGTGCGGCCCCCAACGCCAATTCATCCGGCCCACGAAGCCCTCATTGCTCCTGGAAGCAGAAGTAAAACGCGCTCGTACATCCGCTTCCAAGAGCAACGAGGGCTTTGTGGGCTGAATGAATTGGCGTCGGGGCTGCACCCGGCCCCCGGGCCTTAGTGACCGGCTTCCTGAACCACATGATCGGCCCACGGCCCAAAAAGTTTGGACACCACTGCTTTAGACCATGACCACAATGCTTCGACACAGGTTTTGCACACTGTATGAGGTGCCCAACATTTGTCTTGGTCTCCCAGTGGTATTTTAAAGTAGGCAAGATACACCCTCTTGACAAAGGTAGTGATGTTGCACCTTTGATCCCGCAAGGTGAAGCTGCCATAGATGTAACAGAAGATATCTGCATCATTATGGCATTTCCTTCTTTCCGATGTTGTGTCCATTGTTATATCACAAACTACACTAAAAATATATACATAAATAAGGTTATCTACATAACATCACATTATAATCACTAATTTTATCACTATAATTCAATAACTGACTCGCACCAACATACAGTCAGGAATGACAATTGGGTTGGCCAGTAGCATAAAAATGTGATGTGACAGAGCAAATCTGAGATCACATTTGTAATCAGCAGCCTGAAATTAGTATAAAACAACTGCAAAAGCTCATGCCAGGGGGAATTTTTTTTTATAGCTGTTTAATATGTAAGCCGCCTAGAGTCAGATTTACCTGATTAGGGCAGGGTATAAATTGGAAATGAAATGAAATGAAAAATGAAATTTTAAGGGCTCCACAGTTAATAGCTTATGAATGTTTGTTGTTGTTCAGTCGCACAGTCGATTCCGACCCTTTCCGACCCTATGGACCATTGCCCTCCAGGCACCCCTGTCCTCCACCATCCTCCTCAACCTGCCCAGCTCTGTGCCCATTGCGTCTACAATACTATCTAGCCACCACATTTTTGGCCGCCCCTTCTTCTTTTGCCCTCCACCTTTCCCAGCATCAAGGCTTTCTTAAATGAGTCCTCTCTTCTCATTTGATGTCCAAAGTACTTTAGCTTCATCTTAACTATTTGACCTTTTAAGGAGCAGTCAGGGTTGATTTCTTCTAGGATTGACCTATTCATTCTCCTTGCTGTCCAGGGGACTCTCAAAACTCTCATCCAACACCACATTTCAAAGGCATCTATTCTTCTGCGCTCAGCCTTCCTAATGGTCCAGGTCTCACAACCATACATTACCACCAGGAATACCATTGCTTTGACTATGCGAATTCTTTGTTTTCAAGGTGATGTCTCTATTTTTAACTATGTTCCCCAGGTTTCTCATAGCTCATCTTCCAAGAATCAGTCAGGTTTTTTTTTCATGGCTGCAATTTCCATCTGCAGTGATCTTGGACCCTAAGAAAGTAAAATCTGTCATTGATTCTACTTCTTCCCCATCTATTTTCCAGGGACTGACAGGGCCTGTTGCCATTATCTTGGTTTGCTTGATGTTGACTCTCAAGCCAGCTTTTACACTCTCCTCTTTCAACCCAAGCAGGAGTTTCTTTAGGTCTTCCTCACTTTCTGCCATTAGGGTGGTATCATCTGCATATATCAAATTGTTGATGTTTCTCCCAGCAATTTTGATTCAAATCATGATTCCTCCATCACTGCACTGCACATTATGTGCTCTGTGCATAAGTTGAATAAGCAGGGTGATAAAATGCATTCTTGTCTTACTCCTTTTCCTATTCCAAACCACTCCGTCATTCCATATTCTGCCCTAACTGTTGCCTCTTGATTCATGTACAGATTTCTCATGAGGCATATAAGGTGTATAAGTTATCTTGGCAGGACTCTATCAATCTTTACCCTGCTTCATTCTGTGTTCCAAGACCAAACTTGCTTGTTATTCCATTTACTTTTTTATTTCCTACTTTGGCATTCCAATCTCCTATGATAATGTGGACATAATTTCTTGATGTCTGTTCTATGAGTTGTTGTAGGTCTTCATAGAACTGGTCAACTGTGGCTTCATTTGCACCAGCGGTTGTTGCGTAGACTTGAATTACATTGATACTGAATGGCTTTCCTCGGATTTGGACCAAAATCATTCTGTCATTTTTAAGATTGTATCCCATTAACTGCTTTTCACACTCTTTTATTAACTATTGTTACCACTCCATTTCTCCTATCATTTTCTTGTCCACAGTAGTAGATATGATGATTTCCAGAGCTGAATTTGTCCATCCCTGTCCATTTTAACTCACTGATTCCCAAGATGTCAATGTTTATTCTTTCCATTTCATTTTTACCACTTCCAGCTTGCCTTGATTCATAGCTCTTACATTCCAAGTTCCTATACAGTATTGTTCCTTGCAACACCGTATTTCTCTTCCCACTCTCCTATCTCCTCCCTCATCTTTCGACCTGATGGGCTCAACATCCTGTTTAATCTATTTTGTCTTTTTGTTATCCCTTTTGACCCTGTCCATGGAGTTTTCTTGGGAAAATTCCTGATGTGGTTTGCCGGTTTCTACGCCAGTATTTTCCTATCATACATTTTATCACAATTTAATAAAAAGTAACAGACTAAAAAGATAAGTTGGTTAGTACTGGATATATGAAATAAGAAGTTATATATTTAGTCAGAAGTTAAAAAGTATTTCATTAGTCATTTCAAAAATATGAAAAGGAAAACCTTGGTATGAAAGGAAAAGTCCACTATATCAAGCCAATTATAAAGAATTCAACTAACTAGTGTTGCAGTAATTCAGTTACTTATCACATGCATGTATGCAGCTTGCAGTCTGTGATAAAAACAGCAAGGAGTCTGTGTTTTTATTCAGCTCATCCCGGGTGTGTGAGCTGGACTGGTCTCGGTGGTGTTTTGGCTGATGTTCCTCCTTACTCTTCACTCCCTGGATGGCAGCTGAAATCTTAGTCCAGAGATATGATTGAGACGGTTCTTCATGACAGACCAATCATCCTTGAGAATACAGCCTGTGTTTATTTTATGATGGGCAATCACAGAATGAAGCAGGATAATCTACAAACTGTAGGTGGTATTAAAAGCTCCTGCTATAACAATGTATGTAGAGCTTGCTAATACTGTACCTTTGGTTTGGGTCTTATCATCTGTCCTTCCAATTGGCCTGAAACACATACCAATTAGTTTTTTTAAAACAAACAAACAAGATAATTGCCATTGACCACTGGTTTAAACAGTCTTCATTTTTCAAGTCTCAGATCAAGTCTAACAGAATTGGTTCTTGAAAAGATAACATGAAAGTACTGTACTATAGTTTGTTTTTCAAAGCAAATTGTTTGAAGATAGCAGAACTATATGTTATTAGAAAAGGCAATTCCTAAAATGCTGCAAATGGCCAATTGTTACAGCAGGAGCTTTTAATACCACCTGCAGTTTGTAGATTATCCTGCTTCATTCTGTGATTGCCCACCATAAGATAAACACAGGCTTTATTTGGAAGAATGATTGGTGTGTCATGAAGGATCATCTCAATCATGCCTCTGGACTAAGATTTCAGCTGCCAGTAATGGGCTGTCTTTTAAATATTGGTTGTCCCTAAGGACCTTGTACACCAGGGGTTCTCAACCTATAGCCCATGGACCAGACCCGGCCCATTGCACCATTTCATGTGGCCCACATCGCTGCCACCACTACTGGAAGCAGATGCATTTACGACAGCCATAAATGTGCCCATGTCATAAATGCATTTATGACAGTCGCAAATGCATTGTACAGCAGTGTTTATGGTAGGGGAAACCACCAGTCCAGCCCACTCAGCTGTCTTAGGGGTGTGGTCCAACCCAAAGCTTGAAAAGGTTGCAAAGCCCTCCTTTACACACAACACTAACCTTCTGTAAAATGCTTGTGTATAATAATAATAATAATTTTGTGTTAGAAATTACTGCATTCTGGGTCGAAAAGATTTTTGCTGGAGAAACTCCACTCAGGGGATCCCTGAATGAGGCTCCTTTCATGTCCCCAAGAGCTGGGACAGAGATGGACACTCAGACTGTCATCCAGGACCTGGGTCTCGAACTGCCAACTTGCCGGCCTTCCAGCTAACAAGGCAAGCGTTTTAACGTTTTAACCACTGAGCCACCCCAGCCCTTGTGTACAGTATGAAAGCTATGGATGTGTATTCTTGATTATTATTATTTTTTTTGGGGGGGGGGATACAAATTTCATAAATTTTCCTTTTTGGGAGTCCAAAAAGATACAGTACTTAACTTGTGCTCATATGGAGAGAAGTAGGCCTTACTTCCTGTTTGAAAAATAAGCTTCCCAAGTTAATGGGAATAAATGCTTCCTGGAGCTTGCTGGAACTACATTTGTATCTGCAGTGGAACCTTGGTTAACAAATGGCTCGGTTAACATAAAAATCACATAATAAAAGGAAATCCATAGAAAATAGTGGCTCAGTTTACAGATTTTATTTTTTTGGAATAGAATAATTGGTTTTCAATGCATTTCTATGGGAAATTGTATTTAATGCATTCCTATGGGAAATTTGGTTACAGTAATTTTTAACCGAAGGTCCACTATAATTTGAAAGATTAGTGCCAGTTCCAGATGCCCCCCCCCCCGCCCTCACAAAATGAGGTACATACTGTATCCATTGTTGAGTTCAGTTCAATGATTAACAATATGAATATCTATAAAATTAAGGATAAATTTGGATATTTTGACCTTCCTTGTCCTTTATAAAGAGGGGTTGAAAATTATTGTAAGTTTCAGAATCCAGCACATAATTTTATGGGAGTGTGCTATGAAATTCATTTGAAATTCTCCTTGAATGACACCAAAAATACTGTTATCTCAGCAACAGCATTGTTTGTAAAACTTGATTGTAACAAAAAATGTTATGTTTTACATGAAAGATGGTAGGGGAAGGAAATGGTGTGTGTGCAAAACACAATAATTTTGTGCAAAGCAAAACATTGTGTAAAACTGTTAAAATCTCACCAAGCAGGATTTTTTAATTAGCACCTGCAAGAATTAAATTAGCAAAAATATATTTAAAATAAAGGTATTTTGATCGTCTGTAGCAAAATCTCAGCTCATGCTGGAGGGTAGTAAGTAGAAGACAGATTATGAAATGAAGTCTCTAATAATAATTTTGTGCCAGAAATTATTCTGGGTTGAAAGGATTTATGCAGAAGAAACTTCGCTATGGGGACACCCAAATGAGGCTCCTTTCATGTCCCCAAGACCTGGGACAGAGACAGGTGCTCAATCCGTCATGCAGTACCCGGGCCTCAAACGGTCAACTTGTCAGCCTTCCAGCTAACAAGCCAAGCTTCTTAACCACTGATTCACCGCAGCCTTTAGGCATTTTGGCATATGTCCAAAAAGTGGATGGACTGAGCATTGATCCACTAGCAAAGTTTTGTTTTTGGATCCATTTTTAAAATTTGCCCAAATATGTCAACAGCAAATGTATTTAAGTGTACTTAATTATTAATTTGACATATCCTTAGTTACTTCTTGTATTATTCAACTGCAGACTGACTACAGAATTCTGGGATGCTTAGGGTCTTGTCGAATAGGTCAAGTGAGGATAGCTCAAAGATTATTTTCGCCATCTGCTGGCAGAATACTTTATTTTCTTGTCGGAGACTTTATTAATGTGCAGCATGAAAATAGAATTTATCTGAGACTTTTGAGCTAAAGGTTTTTAAATTGCAGTTTTGGGTAATTCGGGATGGGAGGAAAGTGATCATAGCCATATATTCATGCATTAACACACAAACATTATATCATGACTTTTAGAGACTAAAAGTCATGCATATTATTTTATTTAGATACTGTACTTCACACAGAAAATGTTTTCTTTTTCTCATGCAAATCTCTATGTGATTCTTTAGCTAGTAATGATGCAGACAGTTCTAAAATAACATTTGATCATAGATATGCTACATTTCTCCTCCAATCCATCATCACCAGTTCCACTTATTTAATTAGTACATTCTTGGCATTTTTCTTACCCTTTGTTTCTGAAAGCTGCTTTGCTGGTTTCTCTGCAAGTATTCATGTTTGTGTGTGTGCGCGCGCATGAAGGCAGTTAGAATCTTTTCTGTCTCCATGTATTTTAAACTCTTCTGCTTTCTTGTTTGTTTTTCGTTGTAGAGCTTTTCAAGGGCGAGGCCTGTAGAGTCTTTCAATGGGAAAGACAAACAACACACCTTTTCAGCCTTGTACAAGAGATTTCAAAATACATTCTCAATTGTATAGTTGAGGCAGAAATTAATTTTGTTTCTTCTTTTAGTGGTCAATTTGTGTGGTCGGAGTGAGCTCTCGTTTCTGTCCCAGGTCCTGCCAACCTAGCAGTTCGAAAGCAAGAAATTGCAAGTAGATAAATAGGGACCACTTTGGTGGGAAGGTAAGCAACATGCCATGCACTCCAGTGTTGAGGCATGCCTGCCACATGTCCGCAGAAATGCCTGCAGACGCAGACAGTCCTGGCTATTTGGCTGTAAACAGATGAGCCTAGAGTCGGATATGACTGGCTTTCAAGCAAGGGCAACCTTTATTAATTATTCTCATGGTTCTTCTGGACAGTATATTATTTGCATCCCTTTAAGTTCCCATTCAGCTATTAATGTTGCAAGTACCAATTATTCAGCTGGAGATTCGTTGTCTCGGAGAAGATGGAGGGTAAATAACGACCACCAGTGAGACAGGACATAGTTGGAACAGTTTCTTTACTGAACTAAAGGTAAAATCCAGTATAGGGAGCTGGATTGTATGCCCACTTGGCAGTTCCATGCTTAGCCAGAAAAGAGGAGGATAGCAATTAGGTCTACCAATTGCTACCATTTAACTTACGTAGAACCTGTGAAATATCAAAATAAAATATATATATATATCAAATTCCATAAGTCCTTGAGCCTGTATTGCGTCAGCAGATGCTAGGCAAGCCAGTCTTAAGCAGGTCTGCAGGGTTACTTACTTGCTGGAAAGGTCACACAGCAACCTAAAGGGGATAACTTAAAAGCAAAGAGATAAGAGAAATATCAATCATAAAGAAGCATTAATTTTAAGATTTCACCAATTCTCCCAAGAAGCAGACAATATTCACCCTGTTTTGCTTTGAACGACTGTGTTTCTTTTTTATGGCTTCTGGGACCTTTATATCCCTCAGCAAAATGGAGGGCTTTTTAAAAGTACCCATTTGCACCAAGGGAAAGGGGCACACAGAAGAGCCTCCTCAAAGAGGAGGTACAGTATTCTTGAACCACAGTTGGGCATACCCTGGTAACAGCAATCTTGTGTTGCCAACTAATCTTTCTCACACTAGGTCAGGTGAATGGAACTGAAGAATGAACTCACCAATGGGTGCCTCCATTTTTACAGTTTCACATCGTGCCTAGACACAGAAGAAGCAGAAGAGGAAGACCAAGGGAAAGAGTTTACCACTTTCTAGCCATAGTGCTTCACAGCCTCCCTCCTTCCCATCTTCTGTTTCCATTCTTGTCTGGAAACAGAGACAGCAGACAGTTGAGCACCAGAACAATCCAGTTGCTTCACCAATCTAATGAAACTAAACACACTCACTCTGGACTCTCATCGAAGTCATGTGACTTACTTTTGAGCAGGGACATAGAAAATTATGTATCAAACTGAGAATCATTAATTTTGAATAAAGAGCTTGAATAATGAAGTCAATATTGTTACCTACTGATATGTTGTACAGCAAAGCCCATGTTGAATTAGAATGGTTTTTTAAATATGGTTCTCATAACAAAGATGGGGACCATGTGCTCCCCCCCTGCAATTATGTTGGTCTGTAATTCTTACTATATCTCCTCATAGGCTGTGTTAGCCAGGGCTGATGTGAGCTGTTGTCCAATAACACACTTTCTCCACCTCTCGTTATATGGAATCTTTAAGGATGTGTATTTTTTTGATTATGAAAAAGTTTTGGAGACATTAGAAGTTCACCTTGTTTGCTAACTTTTAAAGTTCTAGTAATTGTATTATTCAACTCTGAACTTTGCTTCTGGGGATGGTTAAGCTTAACTTTTTTATTCCTACTTCTTCAGGTGAAATCCTTTGTTGCATTAGCTACTGTCCAGCCATGCAACAATACCTCCCTTCCTTCTCTTCTTGAATATCTCCCCTGGAAAATGTCAAATATCTCTGGAACAAATTTGAACCCAAGCAAGGAGGTTTGTGACAGAGGAGAAATATCTCCTCCTTTCCCCCCACTGATGATATATTCATCCCACTGGCAAAAGAGATTAATTGGTGTTTTTTTAACCCTTAATTAAGCAACCAAGCTTTATGCATGTTTACTGTCATGTTCTTTTTATTAAAAGTATATATGAGGTTGTCTTTTGCGTGTAGCATGTTTGTTTTCTCATCTTTCTAAAGTTTCTTCTTCTTTTAGGTCTAGGTCAGACTTCAAACTGCCAAAATGAAGCCGCCTTTTGGTGAGTTCATTCTGCAGCTCCTGTTGCCTGACCTAGTGTGAGAAAGATTAGCCGGCACAACAAGGTTGCAGTTGCCTGAGGTACACCTGATTGTGATAGAAAAATATCACAGTCTTCAAGGAGACTCTTTCTGTGTACCCCATCTTTCTAAAATGAAAAAATGGATGCTTTATGTCCATTCATTTCAGCTTTTATTATTTATTCATATTTCCCTGGTTGGCACAGGTCAACTGCTATGCTACCTCTCCTTATATGTTTTCAGTTGGCAATATTTTGAATTTTTCCCTTATTCTTTTTTACATTGATCTTCTACTTTTACATGTGGTAATTTGTTGCATCCAATAAAAATAACAGATTGAGTCTTCACCAGCTTGATGAGCAGTTCTGGCATCTCAAATAATCTCATACATCCATCCAACCCAATTTTGGATGTTAATGCCCTGGAATAGTGTTTAGAAATTAAAAAGAACAACGATCCTTATAAGACCATTCAGTTCTATATGAGGCACAAATTGAACTTTATAAGGCAGGTTGTACCAGAATACAGTTAGGGAATCAGGAGGAACTTTTATGCTGCTCCTTTGAGTGTTCCTCAGACCTTAAACAGATTATTGTTCTTTATCTGGATTATACTTGCTGACTGCTAAAGCGCATCAAGTTTCTAATGCAGTTTATACCCATTAAATTCAAGAATTAGCTGCATTTTCTATTTTGAGACTGCTACTTCACTGTAATGGCCTAAGAAGGTTTACTAGAGAAATCTGACACACTGTGATCAAAACATAAACAGCTTCCACAATCAGCCTTATGTAATGTTTTCTAGGATGCCAAGCAGCAAGGTTTAATTCAAACGGGGGTTTGATTTGTCTGAGAATCCATTCTTAAACTAGATTAATTCAGAGGAGCATGGGAATTAATAATGAAAGATGCACAAAATGTTTCCTGCATTTCACTCAGCAACTGCACCCCTGTCTCAAATTAAAGGAACGTGTTTAAAGGGGTGGGATTCTTCACAAAATGTAAATCCCCAGAAACTTTTTCTTCAGAACATGTTATTGTTACATGCTGTCAAGTTCTTTCTGACTTTTGCATCCCTATTAATGACTGGCCTCGAGATGTCCTCTCCTTAACAGCCCAGCTCAGCTCTTGCGAACTCAAAGCTGTGGGAGCTTAAGTTTAGAGCAGTGGTCCCCAACCTTTGGTTTTTGGACTTCAATTCCCAGAAGCCCAGGTCAATTCCCCAAAGCACTTATCAGGCAATGTATTGACTTAGGCTTCTGGGAATTGAAGTCCAAAAGCCAAAGTTTGGAGACCACTGCTTTAGAGAGTCAATACATCTCATATGGGTTTTCCTCTATTCCTGAAGCCTTCACATTTTTCTAGTATTATTGTCGTTTCCATTAAGGCCTGTCTTTTCATGACGTGCCTAAAGTATGACAGTTCTGACATGTTTGCTTCAAGAGAAAGATCAAGCTTGATTTTATCCAAGACACACTTGTTTGTCTTTCAGTTCGTTCAGGGTAACTATAAAGTTCCCTTCCAACAACATATTTCAAACAAATCATTTTTCCCTGTAACCTTTTTTTGCTGTCCAGTTTTCATACACATACATGATGATTGGGAATACAATAGTGTCGATGTTCTTGATTTCCAGCTACACCCTTACATCTGATGATCTTTTCTAATTCCTTCGTTGCTGCCCTGCTGAGTCTCAGTTTTATTCTGATTTCTTGGTTGCAGTCTTCATTTGGATTGATGATTGAACCAAGGTATACAAAAGTATAAAAAAGTTAACCATTTAAATTTATTTTATTGTCAACATTAAAGGTACATAATTCTTTTATAGTCATGATTTTTATCTTTTTAATATTCAACTGCAGCCCTCCTTTTGCACGTTGTTCTCTCATCAGAAGTCATTTCAAGTCATTGCTGCTTTCTGCTATTAAGATACACATCTTATGTTATTGATATTTCTTACATTAATTTCCCCTTCTCTTTCATCAGACTCTAATCCAGCTTCCTGCATGTTGTGTCCTGTGTACAATTGAGCAAAAGAAGATAAAATACATGCTTGTCTGGCACTTTTGCCTATAAGAAACCATTCTTTCTTTCCAAATTCTGTCCCTATGGCAGATTTTTTCCACAATATAGATTATGCATCAGGAGAATCAAGTGTTGAAACACTATTTTTCCCCAGAGTAATCAGTAGCTTCTCATGATCAACACAGCCCAAGTCTTTACTGTTCTCTATAAAGTGTAGACTGATCTTGTTTTGGAATTATTTGGTGTACTCTACTAGCAGTGTGTATTTGTGATAATATCTCTAATGTCTTTTCCTTTTCAGGATCCATCTTGAACATCAGGTATTTCTTCATCCATAAAGAATAAAAGTCTTTGTTGCAATATCTTGAGGATCAGTTTGGTTGCATGGGCAATTAATGCAATGATTCTACAGAAAGTGTTGTTTTCTATTTCATCTCCTTTGGAATCCATAATTGGAGTACAGAGCTGAATGATGGTTTTGGTGATAATTTTCCAAATACTGTAGTTTGTTTGACATTATTTGGTTTTTAAAAATGCATTATAACCCATAACTGCTTATGCTACAGCCTATATCAGTATTGCAGCTGCTTCTGTCATTTGCAGAATAAAGCACTTTGTATCTGTCTGACTGAGAATATCCCATTGTAGTCCAATTTAGTTTGTTCACAGGAAGTACTGCAATCCATTTTTATTTTTTTGCTTCATGGCTTCCAGTTTATCTTGAATCAGACATCTCCATTATTCTATGTTCCAATTGTACATGTTGTGCATTGGACTTTCCTTTCACTGCTTTGCACAGCAGCTGCTAGATGTTCTTTCAGCTTCAATCTAGTGCTATTTGCACTTGTCCTTTGCTCTTCCCCAATAGCTAACTGAATGCATTTAATGTTGGGAGACTCATCTTCCAGCATTGATCTCTTGTTGCATTTTCAGTAGTTTTATTATAGCGTTTCCATTTTAAGAAATATTCAGCAGTGATTTATCATTAACAAACGTTAGTTTGAGTGTCACCGCCATTGTTCTTGAAAAAGCCTCTGCTAGTGTCACTTTTACTTCTGTTGCCCAGATGTTGTATTGTATTGTATTGTATTGTATTGTATTGTATTGTATTGTATTGTATTGTATTGTATTGTATATTTTGACTTATATGCCGCCCCATTCGCACAGCGAATGTTCTTCTTCTGCCATCACAATTTGAACGATCTGTTCTCTTCACCTGCTGGGACTGTGTTTCTGAAAATAATCTAGTGCCATGGTTCTCAATGTGGGGTATATACACCCCATGGGGGGGGCAATTTGATTTTTAAGTGGGGCAATTTGAGAATGAGTTATTAATAGTGAATGGCCTTGTAGGCTTCCTCCGTATGAATAGTTCACTTTTTTAATAATAAGAGTTATATGTCACAGGAGGGGGATCAGGATTTTAGAGATGTTTAGGTGGGGCATGGCCCAAAAAAAGGTTGGGAACTACTGATCCATTGTCTCAGCTGTTACCATTTTGCTTTGCATGACCCACTTCGAGTCTGGCCAAATGTGCATATAGCTTGCTATTTGGATCGCATTTGATGCTGGCTCCCCCCCCCCCCCCGCCCAAAAGCAAATTATGGTGTCAACATGTGTTATAATTAAAGCATTCCATCTTACCTATTTTAAAAACTGCCACACTCCCTTTTGTCACTTTTTAGCATTAGGGCTATTCAGTTTGTATCTAAATAGAGCTGTAGGTAGTGACAACCCTATGATGTATTTGGTAGATTGTAGCTTTGAAAGAGATAATGGAAAATCCCCTCCTTCCTGTGTTTTCATCTACTCTACCATTTTACTTGTTTTAAATAATTTCCTTTAGATGCAATGCTATTCTAGATAAATGAGACATATGGACAGTAGAGAGATGCATTGTTGATCCAAAGACCTGCTCGGACCCTTCTCACAGGAGAAAAAAGGTTGATCAATTTTATTTATTTATTTATCATCATACTTCTGTGCCGCCCTCCTCACAAATGACTCAGGGCGGCTGACAACAAATAAAACATACCAATTATACAATTATACAATCAAGTGAGAGATAGAATAGAATACATGTACACTAAAGATTAAAAAATTTTTAAGTACGAACAAGACAGCTCCAAATTAGCCCATCAGCATATTAAGGTATGCCTGCAAGAGGGGCTTTAGAACAGGGATTCTCAACCTGAGCCCCATGGGCCAGATGCAGCCCACAGCACTATTTCATGTGGCCCACCACCACCTCCACCACACCCGGAAGTGCCATGTGGTGGAGGAAGGGCAAAATAGCCACCCAGCCCCTGAAGCTGTCTGAGGGAGCATGACCTGGCTCCCATCTTAAAAGGGTTGAGAACGCCTGCTTTAGAAGATAACAGTTGTAATTCTTTTGTGTCATTTTTTTCCTGCTTCATGCCCCCTTTCCCCAGTTTCTTCTTCTAAAACCTTGAGAGGTACCTTGGGCTGAGCAGCAGCAGCAACCCCTTCAAAGTCACCCAGTGAACTTCATAGTTGAAAAGGGGATTTGAACCTGTCTGACCACTTTCTTTGCCACTATGAACACACTAACTCTCCAGTAAGCACAAAACCAATTGTATGCTGGGATTGAATCCACACCACCCATTCATAAATGCACAAGATCTAGAAATCTACACAAAGAAAGAATACTGCATTGCTGTGGCTGTTGAACTTTGTTAAAGATGTAATTAAACCCAAAGTTATTTCATTTCTTCACCTTGTGTGTTGTACTAGGCAGATCATTTTGTATCTTTCCCAAATATCTATTTTTTTTAGAACGAGCAAGTCTTTAAATAGCATCATGACACATTTGTCATTTCTTACTGTCCCCAAAACATGAATTAGTAGTTACTGAACTAATGAAGCCACAGTTCAAGAGTGCTGTTATTGTTGGGTGTTGCTCCACCCCCCCCCCCAAGAAATCTTCATTTCTGATTAAAAAGCTCTTTTGTCATACACATATCACGAAGTCCCAAGCCAACGGGAAACTCCAGGCACTCTGACTCTTCACCCAAGGACTTCCCCGCCTGCATACTCTAGCTGGGGGCTAAAAAGCTTCTTGAGGTGGGTTACATTCCAGCACTTTTAATCCTTTTTTTTATTGTCAGTACTTTTCTGTGTAGCTGGGCAGTTTCTCCCTCCCACCATCTAAGCTCAGTCTCCCCACCACCACCACCACCAGCAGCCCCAACCCCTTCCCTTCAAGAAACCTGCTACTTTCTAAGTAGAAATGTGTACTTTGGTTGAGGCAGGGAAGGTAGCAGCCACTGCCTCCTTTGCCTTCCTTTTCTGCCTCTTGCTCGCTTCTTTATTAAACTGGGACCTAAATTGGTGGTGATGGGCTTTATTTTACAAAGCTATTATCTATTGCAATCATTATTACTGTGGGTTTTTTTAAAAAAATGGTAGCCGTGTTAGTCTGTGTTTCAAGTATATCAGTGATTAAACAAAACCAAAAGACGAAAACATTGTGGCACCTTAAAAACCAACTGCTGTATATTCATGTTGGCTTTCATGGATCAAGTCCACTTCATCAGACATAAGCGTGAGACTAGTGAAGTTGCATTCATTTTCCAAGAGTTCTTTTCTTGCCCTACTATGGAAAGCTTCTTGTAGATTCTCCTGGCAGAAATTAATAGATAGCAAGGTAGAAATTCTGGGTTTATCACAAGAATTATGAATATTGTATGGGCAAAAGAGAATCAAGATTATATATAAGGAACCAGTACGCAGACTTAGCTAGGATTCAAATGAGAGCTTAATGCAGTGGTTCCCAATGAGGGGCACAGGACCCACAGGGGGACTTCAATTCCCAGAAGCCTAAGTCAGTACATTGGCTGATCAGTGCTTTGGAGAATTGACTTAGGCTTCTGGGAATTGAGGTCAAAAACCAAAGGTTGGGAAACGCTGGCTTGATGAGTATGTTATCCTTGCTTCTTTGGTACAGTATATCTATTCGCAAATCAGTCCCATCATATTTTTTCCATTTAACTACTCTTCATTGTTGAGCCTTTTTATATCTAATATCCAAATCCAATATCAATTTGTCATAGCTTTTAGCGCAAATCAACTGAACTTTTTATATGTAAGATCGAATATTGTCTCGTCATCTCAGAGAGTAAACAAAAGGCAGAAAACGTTGTGGCAGTTTAAATGCCAATTACTGTACTTAAATGTGTGCTTTCATGGATCAAGTCCATTTCGTCAGACATAAGAGTGAGACTTCATGGCCAACCCTTGTGTGCCTCTTTAACTGATGTATATAAATTGATGCCATGAGGTCTCACTTTTTGTATGACAAAGCGGACTTGATCCATGAAAGCTCACATTTAAATACAGCAGTTAAGTCTTTAAGGTGCCACAACTTTTTTGTTGTTTTGTTGATATTCATGATCATGACATCAATTTATACACATCTCATATGCCAGTGATGGCTAACCTTGGCACTCCGGATGTTCTTGGACTTCCAATTCCTAGAAGCCCTGATCAGCAGTATTGGGCTTGGGCTTCTGGGAATTGAAGTCAAAGATCACCTGGAGTGCCAAGGTTGATACAAATCGAATAAATGAATGAATGAATCATCACTGTATGCTAACCATTGTGTGCCTTCGTACCTGATGTGTCCAAATGGATACCATGAAGTCTCACTCTTATGTCTGACAAAGTGGACTTGATCCACCAAAGCTCGCCAAATTAGGCTTTAAAGTGCCACAACGTCTTTGGTTTTTTTGCTTCGTTTACTCTCTGATATTATTACTGTTGTGATTGGGGCTGGTTTGGATTGGCTCGGCCGCCCTCCTCTCTTCCCCCTCCCCTTTTGGCATGTGCTTGTGTGCATGTGTGGCCTGGACCGGCGTTGTATCCGCAAGAGAGTGTCCGGGCTCTCCGGAACGGGGCGGGCGAGAGCGAGAGAGGTGGGGGACCCGGTGGTGTGCAGGGCGCATGCTCTTGCTTGCTCGCCGCCGCCAGAGCTGGGGGCTCAGTTTAATAAGGGAGCGAGCAAGAGGCAGACAAGGAAGGCGGAGGAGGAGGAGGAGGAAATAAACCCTAGGCGCGAGCATGTCCGCCATGGGCTCTGCGCTCCTGTGCGCATTCTCCATTGCTTCATGAATTGGAGCTGAAGGGTGGGGGCGGGGAGCGCTGGAGAGACAACCCCCACCCCCAAAAAAAGCCCCCCAGGCATGGCCAGTTCGGTGAGTAGAGGCGACCTTTCTGTCCACCCCACCCCCGGCAAACACACACCTCTCTCTCTCTCTCTCTCTCGCCTTCTTTCTCTTTTCTCCACCCCTTCTCCAAACGCAGACACCATTTAGTGCTGCCAGGGAGAGGGAGGTTTTGGGGCTATTGGGGGGGGGAATTAATTCCCCCCTCCCTCTCCTCCAGTGTGTGGGTTCGCTTTTCTCTCACGCCCCCCCCCCCAATTTTCCAAGCCCGTTTCACTCTTCTTTAGTCTGTGCAATTGCATGGAGCGCGCCCGCCTGCGCGCACACCCCCAACACACACACACATGCATTCTGTCTGTGTGTGTCTCTCTCATACACACATTGCACACACACAGTGGCGGTGGATAATAACCCAGCCATATTTCTGCAGTAGCCCGCCGTCTAGCTCAGCCGCCGCCGAGGGGGAGCCGCGAGTCCAGGAGAGGCAGGACGGGCTGGGGGCGCCGCTCAGGATGGTGCGTTTGGCCCGGTGTGGGTCTCTTTGACAGCCGGCTGCACCCCCTTCCTTCCTTCCCCACCCCCTTCCCTCCCTTCGCCTCTTATGGCATCCCCACATTAAGACCTGTGCCTGCAGTTCAGGCGCCGGTGAAATATAGTTCGAAAGAGACGCAAACCTCCCCGCCTCCTTTCCAAACCAGCAGGCAGGAACACTTGCTTAAAGTCACCTTTTTTTTTTTAAAGATCCCCCCTTAAAAATGCAATTTCTTTCCTGGTCATTCTCATCCTTCCTCTTGTTTGATTCTTGACTGGGGAGGCGAGCTCTGCCTCTACCTGCTTGCCAGGCACTCTGTGCTGAGCCCAAACAGAAAAAGGGGGGTGCCAGACCCACTGTAAATGGAATGTGTGGGACCTAAAGGAAGAACTATTAGTGTTAGAATTTTATTTTATTTTTCTTGTTCAGGTTTCCTGGTTTTTCCTTCCGATTGCTATCTCTCCCTTTGCCCTTCCTGCAATTCTGGACCAGGTCCTTGTTTTGATCCCATTATTCCAGATTACATTCCATTACAAACCCAGCTGCTCCAGTAGTGGGAATGCGTGTTTAAGGGACATTTTCCCACCCGTCTTCGTTGAACAGCAGTTTTCTTTGTGTGCATATTGCCTCCCCCCCCCCTTTTCTCTCTCTCTCTCTCTTCATTTTTCAAGGAGCTGTAGATCTGAATGAGGGGTTGGGTTGGTGGGGTGGGGGTCCTTGCCTTTCTCTTTACCTCATTGTTATCTCTTTCTCTGTGTGTTTGCAGTGTGCTGTTCAGGTGAAACTGGAACTTGGGCACCGAGCCCAAGTGAGGAAGAAACCCACCGTGGAGGGTTTTACTCATGATTGGATGGTGTTCGTAAGAGGACCAGAGCATAGTAACATTCAGCACTTTGTGGAGAAAGTCGTCTTTCACTTGCATGACAGCTTCCCTAGGCCCAAAAGAGGTAGGGCATTGGTGCAAAGTTATCTTGATAAAATTCCCCATGTAATGTGTTTGCTTAAGGGTGGGCAAAAGGAAAGCGTTGGCTTTTTAAACTCCTGGCCTTTGCTTGCCTCTTCTCCTGGCAAAGGATTACAGCCTGGTCTGGACCTTTTCTCAGGAACTGGTTGCCTGATGGAGAAGGACCCTCAGGTGTACCAGAGGAGTGGGCGATTACTGCTTTTGTACATTTTTGGATGTTGAAGGTAGCTGCCAGTTGTTTAGCTGCAGTTTTAGGTGGGGTAGAGGGGAAGCAGACTGGAGCTTCTTCCTGCCTCTGAAAAGAGTGGACACCTGGGCATTTTCTGTCAATTATTTATCCCTGTCCTCTTTAAGTGTCTCTGCTCAGTGACTGCAGCCATAATGATCTTTAATCTCTGTTACTTGTGGCTGCAGTTGCTTGACAAAAAGTTGTGTTCAATTTTGATAACTGTAGCGTTGCAATTTTGTTATTAACATGGACAGTCTTTGTGGACTCCTCCTTTCATTGGAGAGAGACAGTCAAACTACATTGTTGGTTGGTGCAGCTTGTTTTTTCTTCATCACCTTTAGTTCTGAATTTTACTCTTGGTTGCTTAGTGTAGTGGGCCAGTGGAAAGTATTACCGAAAACTGTTGGCTGCTCAAAATTTTGGAATGGATAAGTGTTTAGCTTTTGTTGCTAACTTTGTCTTCTGGATTATGCTCTTGGGTTTATGTGGTGATCAGCCTACAATTAAAAGTAAATCCTGAATGCTTAAGTGGCAATCAACTGCAAAATGATGAGAGTGAAATTTCCTTTGATTGTATAATGTTTTAAGAAACTGTTTTAGTTTCTTTAGCCTCCCATCTGTTGCCTTGACTGTTTTGGTAAGAGGTAGCAGTACAAATACAATAAGGTACTTTGTTTGTGAACAGGTTTATTTATCTAAAACCCATACAATGGGTTAGTGGTTATCCTGTGTTTAATCTGTAATCTTTATTGGCATCTAGAACTCCTGCTGCCATTTATAGCTGCATTCTAATAAATCTGTTCTATTTATAGCTTGCCAGAATTACTTAACATACCTGGTTGTAAATAAACAGAAAAGAGAAAGTTTTGTTAAACGTTGTCCCTTTTTTTAAAAAAACCATGAGGTTAAGAACATGTTTTAGGATATGTGATTAGACTTCCTAATCACAAAATAAAATTACTGTATCGTTGCTCATGCATTGAAGTCTTTTTTTGAAAATTTGTAATCCATTCAATGTGACTTTAGTTGGGTTTTTTTTTCTACATAAAATATTTTCTCCCCACAGTTCAAGGGTTATCTTAATCATCATATGTTAGTTTTGTGTTGCCTTTTCAGTGATTTTGTTTCTAATCTGTTATTGCTTTTCCAGTTTTTGGAACAAAATATCTTGACAAAAATAACTTTCCAGTGTTTGAGCTACAGTATTTGTCTCTGTAGTGTCAGAAACTTCTGATCTGCTCAATGTCAGTGCAAGTAAAGAGATGCAATTATAACCTTTGATAAATTCTTTTTGTGCAAGAGGGTAAAGCAGTGGCAGCATAATGTTGAGTTTCCCTCTTTGCACACTGCAGTTGTCTTCTTGTCTACTCAGAAGTATGATCCTTGGAAGTCACCGGGATTTAACTTCCAGGGCACATATAAACAGTATTGTGACTGTAAGTCCTAAAGCTTGTTTAATGTGCTGTGGCTGTGGCTTCTGACAATCTGACTTGATTCTCCAGGATTAATGATTTTCTGTCCAGCCTGAGGGAACATGGCTCTCTAGCTCAAACCTAGAGATGGTTGCTAGGTGTGTTCATTATGTTCTTGGTTGTGAAAGGAAGAGGTGTGCTTAGTGCAGGCATTTGAGGTTTTTGGATATATAGCCTGCCCTATTGAGGGCTTTGTTTGTTGCTCTTCTTTACAGCCTTTGTTTTAAGTGTGTTTGTGTAGGATTGGTTGTTATTTTTGTATTGTGTTTTTCCATGTAAAAAGTGCTAGGGAAAAATGCTGTCTCATATAGCCTGAAAGAGGACTCATCCTATTGTAATCATGCATGACTCAGATTGTATTAGAACTTTCTCTGTTCGCTAGGGATTTGTAGCAGGGAACTGAAACTGTGCTAAGTATGCAGTCACCTGTACAGTTGGCTTCAGCTTTTGTGGCATAGCAAAACTGATAAAAGATCAAGAGATGCTTGAATTTTTTCTAGCCATGCTCAATTTCTGTTAGTAAAAGAGCAGGGTGTGAGTGGTTTCTAGTGATACTTCTGATTTGTTCTTAGCAACCAAGTACTGTACTTACTTTCTGTTAAAATCAATGTCTAATGCTGATCCCTAACATGTCTCCTGAGCTAGCAGGTGAAAGAGTCTTATCTTTATCCTTTGTGATTGGTAGAACTTAGCTGCTGAAAAGCCACATCAGTTTGAAATGCCAGTGGGAATCCAGCATTGCATGTGCAACATTTGGTCAAGTTTTAGCGTTATCCGATGTTTTACTGTATCAGAAGATGTAACATTTCATTTTTACAGCGCATAGTTTATTGGATTGCAGTATGCACATTTTGCCATTAGCTTTGCTGAATTTGCTATTGACCTCTTGGTGTTAAACAACTGCTGGAGAGTGTTCATGTCTGGGGTTTTCAAAGAGTATGAGAATTTATGTGTAGCATAATTCCAAGTGGAATATTAATGCCTTTAAATTCTCCTCCACACCACCAAAACTACTTCTAGCCTCTGTTCAGGGTGTTTTGCTGCAACAGTAATCTCGCTCATTCTTCTGTGAGTGACAGATCTGAACACTTGGATAGAGACTAAAGCAGAGCCAAGTTACTACTTGTAATTCCAACTGTTCTGAATTGTGTTTTGGCTTTCTGGATACTCTTTGGATATTCCACAGGCCTAGTGATGTAGCTAACTGTATTGTAAATAAATCACTAGGGTTAGTGGAAAGAACCTTAATTTACATGGTACGGCTATCAGTGGCTACCTGTCAAGATATTTCACCTCCAGTAATGGAAGCATTAGGCTTCTGAATAACAGTTCCTTGGAAGTATATGTAATGAGGTGGTGTCGCGCTCTATCCTTGCTCTTGGACATTCTGTAACGATTTGTTTGGCTGCTGTGAGATCAGAATGCTGGATCTAGATGGGCCTTGTCTTGCTCCATTGTATGTTTGATACTGAACAATTTTTGGGCTGTTAATTCTCAATCACATCTTGATTTATGCTTGAAACTGTACTGAGCTGCATTGGACCAAATTATTTCTTCTGTGCTGTCCTCAGAAAACCATGTTATTCTGCAACAGTTGCTAAAATACGCATCTCCAGTGTGTGTTCGTTATACTGTACATGATAAGTAAGATCACAAGGCATAGCAGCCAGAATCCTATTACTTAAATGTTCCAGCATTAATCAAGTAGTATAAATTACAATATCAGATTGTTGCTAATTAAGAGCAGATGGTGCTTGCATTCCTTGTTGGGTGCCAAGTCAATTGACAGGTGCATAACAAGAAATGCAAGCATTCTTCTTTAATTAGCTAGAATTTATGCTATGCTAGTACTACATATGAAAGTACAGTAATACCTTGGCTAACGTTTGCATCAGATAACGCTAAAATCACATAACATTAAGCAATGGGGGGAGAATTGCATCGAATAACGTTAAGATCCTATGGGATACATTGGATAACAACCACTAAAGCCTATGTGGTTACAATGAATCTCTATGGAGCTTTAACGTTATCCGATGTATCCCATAGGATTTTAACATGCATCAGATAACACTAAAAATCGGATAACACCAAGACTTGTGGAACCAGGTTTTAGCGCTATCCGAGGTTTTACTGTAATAGGATTTGGGCCACAAAGTTGTGTGATGTTTATAAAAGTTTGATTTCCTACAATGGATTTTTGTATCCTTTATTAATACTTATGGGCAGCCCCATGCAGGTCCCCTGCTGTCTTGTAATTAAAGAAATGGTGAAGTTGTTCCATGTTGTACATAATTTCATTCTACCAAATGAAAATATAATAGCATGTATCTGTGTTGGTTAGTGTATTCGGCAGGGTTGGTTGAGAAACATTGCATGAACAATCATCACAGTGTGTTGTGTTTACTGCATGAAAGGACATAATAGTAACCCTTATCATCAAGCATATCAGAGAACAATAAAATAAAACAAAAGCAAATCACAAATGTTGTGGTACCTTAAAGACTAACTGTTGCCACTGATGTGTTCATTATTTGCTTTAAAAATGATATCTTAATCATGAATACCACAATATGTGGTACCTCTTAATTAGTCAGGAGGATTTATGCTTTCCCTATTTTAATATGATTTGTCTCTAAAATATTCATTATGTTTTAATGAAGTCTAGGCTTATTGTAGACTTCATTGGCTGTACCAACACAGAAAGCAGACTTTTAATGTATGAGGAACTCAGCAAAATAGAAGTTCTCTCTGCTTAAATAATTGTTTCTTATATTTTCTGATTTTTTCCCCTCACTGTTGAAAACAGGATCCTCCTCCATTTTCCCAGTTAGAAATGTAACATGATAATTCAAAATATGCAAATACAGTAGCTCACAGCTGAGGTTTATATAAGAGAATCATACCTTTCATCACTAGTAGTTTTTTGTCATTTAACTTTATTGAATATTTGTTCAATTGAGACAAGTCTAAGACTGCTCCACATTAGTAAATATTTAGTGCTATTGTTTGGATTGCAGGATCAAAATGTATACTGTATTTAGTGTCAGTTTTTGAGTTTGTTGGTTCACTTTTGAATGAACAATTTTTAAAAATGTTAGGCAAGGTGACAGAATGCAGGAAGTTGCCCTTTCACAGTACCAATATAAAAGTACTGTACCTGTTTGAATAGCTACAGTAAAACCTCGCATAAAGAGGGCCTCGCTTAAAGAGTAACTCGGTTAAAGAGCAGAATTTTCTCTGAATGTTCGCTTTGCTTAACAAATAAAACCAACCAAAAACTCGATTAACAAATACATCGGAGTTCACACACACACACACACACACACCCGAAGTCACAGTTGGTCACTTACAATGGTGTTTCGCTTAAAGAGCAAACTCGCTTAAAGAGCAGTCCTGTGGAACACATTGTGCTCTTTAAGCAAGGTACAACTGTATTTTGAATATGAATTAAATTGGAATATGTTATCATTGTCCGAGTTTACATTCCCCCCCCCTGCCCAGAACGCTGGGAGGCCTGGTCTTGGAGGCCAGGTGGTTCTGGGCCACCTTCGCCCTCTGAGGCAATCAGGAAAAATGCCATTGGCATGAATTTGTTTAAGGTGGATCCCACCTTGCCAAAAAGTGACCCACACACTATGATCACGGAACCATCTTCTGCAGCACATATGAAATGAGATATGCAGAATTTAACACCGGAACTGCAATGGACTTCTGCAGCCTTGAGGATATGGACAAGGTACACCTTCACAACCAGTCCATCTGGCATGGCCTCTTCCACCTCCATGACTGTTGGGAATCAGAGTTCCTCCTCCATTCATTTTGCTATTGGGTACAATACTTCGTGTTGAGTCACTGGCTGTACGGTCTACTTCATTACCATAGTGGGATATCCGGCCAGACAAGTGTTGGAATATGTACAACTCAGTCGATGATATTGTAACTAATACTGAACTACTTTTCACAGGAAGTTAATAATCCAGAATTTTCTTTCTAATCTGCACTTTATGAACCAATTTTATGTTCTTTAATAAAATAGGAGCAGTTTGCTCTGTTTGACTGTCCAATTTTATCAAACACTTATGGACTCATTTCTTCCATGTAATGTGCTTTTTTGGAGCCAAACTGGGTATCGTAATTAACATGCTGGGTCCCACACAAAATGGCAGCCATGTGACTAAGTGCTTTTGTATCATTTTTGTACAAGTTACTGATGCCACAATATTAATTCATTTCCTTGATCCTGCCATAGCATTAATTGACTCAAAAGAGAAGATATTTTATTGATCAGATAGGGGTCGAATGCAAAGGTCTTGAATTTTATATCTCATTTTATTGTGATTGTATCATTCTACTTTTAATCTCTTATCTTGTTTTTGTAATCATATTTTATCTAATGCATTTTATTACATTTTAACCTATGGTCAAATGACTAATCAGTTAATAATGGATGCTTGGATTTTATCTGGGGCAGGAGCATATTTATATTAATGCCTACTCTTTACATCCATATCTGTTTCTAGATTCTGTGCAGAGAATAAAAATTTCTCAAAGAAGCACTTAATGCTATTCTAGTTTCTTTCCTTTCCTTCGCCACAGTGAATTTTTTTCCTTTTTAAACCTTAAATGTTGAAGAATTAGCAGAAAGATTGTGCAGAAAAAGCTATAGGATTAGACTGGCTACATTATGACCAGTGGCTCCTGCAGTACTGTAACAAGTTCCACATGTAGTAATATATTGTAGTCTGTTTTTCATTTAAAAACTTTTTTTGGGTCAGTGTAAGTAATGTATAATAGGTTTCTTATTACATATGCAGTAGCATTGTTCTGAAGACACTTTGTAAGATGTTGTTCGTGACTATGGCATGGATGCAGATTTTAGCTTCAACAATATAAATATAAACTATATTCAGATAAATATAATAAAATTGTAGCATCAATTTTTAGACAATTGAAACATCATGCTTTTTGCAGTATATAATTTTGTGAAACTCTGTATGTTTGTTCCTATGTGTTGGAGACACTATGAATTGATTAAATACTGTTTTATTGTGTCTGATTTTTCAGCAGAGTGGATTGGGTCTTCTTCAGATAGATTTAAATAGCAGTTTAAGTCACTACTCAGAACTACATAATATGATCATTTTTATTCCAAAAATTACACCTAAGATTATTGCAATACTCTCAATATCTTTGTTCACCTTGACTCTATTTGTAATCTTATGTTGCTTGCATTTTTGTACATTCAGAAAGGGGGGGAAGGGGGACTTCATTTTGTCTACGCAAAGTTTCACAGGGTAAATATATAGGATTGTCACTTCAAAGGATTAAGCATCACTTGGAGAAAGTGTGTGATCATTTACACTGAATTGAGATGTCATGTTGCTATATGGCTTTTTCACAGATCCTAATGGTAGCGTCCAGGATGTTCTTCTGTCCCGTTCTGTCCAGAGGGTTAACACAACACTTAAAAAAAAATGTTCTACTCCCCATACTGCTACTCCATCTTACCCTGTGTTTCCTTTGTGTTCTCTTTTCCTCTCCTTTTTCTTCAACAAACTTGACTCCGGGCAGCTCACAACAGTACACAATAAAATCAGAATGCAAACACCCACAATAAAATACCGATCATCCAAGTACAAAAGTTCAAAAGTGGCCACAGACATTCCAGGGGATAGGCTGGCCAGGGGGGTGATGTCCGGCCCCCACCCCAATGGCCAAGTCCCAGCACCAGAACAGCACAACTCCGGCTGTGGGCATGGCCCAGAGTCGTGGCGCCATTCCTACCGTCCGGAGCGGCGGTTCTTCAACTCCGGCCATGGGGTGGTTGTGTACTTCTTGTTCAGAGCAAGTCCTTGTTAAAAAAATATACAGTGGATCTGGTGCAAAAATGATTGATTGATACTAGTAGTAGAGAGCAAATTCACCAATGTGCATCAAAACCTGAAAGCCATGACATTCCACAACCCAGATAACAAAACATAGTGTGGTTATGTTGATGGCAATGCAGTGAACAATGCTTTACAATGAGAGAAGCAGCGCTAGACTGGCAAGAGCAAACCGTTCATTGCTGTCTAGGGCTAATATCTTCACATCTTTTCTTTAGGCTAATAGTTACAAGCAGAATGTCATTTGACCAAAACCAATAAATGCTGTCCTCTATTTACAAAACCTTTTAAAAATAAAGCATGTTAACAAATTTTCAAAAAAAGTCCTGATTTTCAAAATCCTTTATTTTTTAGAATCAACTATGTTCTTCATTACTTTGCCAAAAGTAGTACAGTCAAATCTCGCATAAAGAGCGCCTCGCTTAAAGAGTAACTTGCTTAAAGAGCAGAATTTTCTCTGAATGTTCGCTTCACTTAACAAATAAAACCAACCAAAAACTCGCTTAACAAATAAATCGGGTTTTGCAATCCCCCCCACAATTGGTCACTTACAATGGTGTTTCGCTTAAAGAGCAAACTTGCTTAAAGAGCAATCCTGTGGATCGCATTATGCTCTTTAAGCGAGGTACAACTGTATTCTGAAGAATTTGCTGAACTATTTGTCTGGTTTTGGAATGTATAATGGTTATGAAATCTTTGTGATTTAAAAAAAAAGCTGGAAGCAAAACACAATGCAGGCAGAACTGTTCCTTAGTATAGAGAGCTTAGAAAAATTTCTCCTGGACCAACATGACTAAAATAGCAATGGATAATTCTCTGTACAGTAGTCTTAAAAAAACTGTTCTAAATTTTGCATGTATACGTATGATAAAATGTACCATTTAAGTTAAAAATCAATTGAGTTATCATCATATGGACAAAATAATGTTTCCATTTTATACTGTTTGTGTCAGTAGTCCATTATTGGAAGGAATTATCCATTTCTAAGACCCATATACCGTACTGTAATAGAAATAATTCTTATAAAATAAAATATGGGGATTTAGACAGCACTTTCAGTTTGTCCAAGCTCCTGATACATGGAAGATGAAGGAGGCTGTGTGGAAAACTGCAGATCTGCTGTAAAAGGAGCAGACAGTTAAGCCACTCATGAGTTTCTCTTTAAGTTAAAAAAGGGTTGCCTGAATAATAATGATCTTGTGAGTAGGAATCTACTCCCAATCAAGAGAGCATGGTAGGAAATAAGTAAGTGCTTCTAGAAAGCTGCATATAAAAGTAAGGTCTGAAGGAGGAATGGGTTCTTTGGTTTATGTTTGTAGGGGAGAATTTGTGTGAGTAATGCACTTGGCTCTATACTTACTGCTAAAAGTGGATCCATGTCTTCCTGGATCTGTTGTGATCCAGTACTCATCAGATTCTGAAGATGATCTGGATCAGGAGGCACTTCTTATGCCCAACCCAGTTCTGCCTGAACCTGAACCTGAGAATGCCCTGAACCAGGAATCTCAGCCTGCTTCTGGCCCAACTCTGTTTCCCCAGGCAGATGAATCTGACAGTGATCAGCCCTTAGCCAGGAAAAGGTGCAGAAAGGAGCTGCAGCTGAAACGCAAGCAAACTAGAACTTGTTACCAGAGATGGCTCCCAGCTGATACCCATTGGTTGGGATGCTCTTAAGCAAGCTTGTTCCAGCATTCAAGCGTTGGTACAATTCTTCTGTGCAAAGACTGATGCCCTGCTTGACTTCGGATACCTCTTGAGATTGCCTACCTAGACCCTCACCTGCCTGCCGTGATCCTGACTTCTCTGCCAACCCTGATGATGCCCCTTGACATCCTTTGGATTGGATGCTCACTTGAACTACTGGTAACCAGACTTTGGCTTGCTCTTTGGACTTTGATATTTGGACTCTCCTTGAATAGACTCTCTGTGTAGTGCTGCTATGCAGTGACCATGCCCGTTGGGGTGGGTCAGCAAAGGATCCTATGGATGATGCCAGTAAAAGTGGAAGAAAGAAAAAGGAGGGAGACCCTCACATCTTCCGTTCAGGACATTAGTCCACATCACTTGTTCTTCTCAGATGGAGTAGCTCCAGGTGCCGACCTAAGATTGGTAAGAAAGGCTGTGACTCAGAGAAGAGCCTTTTCGGTGGTGGCACCAACTTTATGGAATTATCTTCCAGTTGAGCTGTGCCAGTTTCCATCCCTGCCTATATTTAAAAAACAGTTAAAATCATTTATTTTTAAAGAGGCTTTTGGGAGTATATTGCCAACAGCTGAGCGTTAGGTGTTTTGTTTTATTTCTCTCCATTGCCAATAGATTTTTTTGTCCCTGGCATATTTATATGAATTTTAAAAAATAAATGTGTGACTGTTTTTAATGTGTGAGTTTTCTGTTGTTAGCTGCCCAGAGTAGGAAAATCTCCTAGATGGGTGGGGTATAAATATAATAAGTAATAATACTTGGTCGTTCTCATCTTCTGAATTAGCAATTTGTAGTAAGTAAGCCCAACAAATGCAAATTGTTTAATTCAATTGGTAAAATAGTCTTCTCTAATGAAAATTGCTGGACAACTTACAAGTTTTCCTAAGTTTTTGTGTGATTTTTTAGTTTGTCTAGTTAGTAAATGATAAAGCCCTAATACAAAATCTGGAATTTGCTTATACTAAGGTGTAATACATCTAAAGAAATGAAGTTATTTAAAAATGGTTACCATTGCATTTTGTGGACTAATTTCATTTATTTCAAATCAGTGAAACTGCATATTCATAGTAGAGATATTTTATTGATTTCAAAGGAACATATATATATAGTGAAAAGGCACCTAACAGTTCTGAAACACATTCTACTTACATTTCTATGATACAGTATTTTTAAAACTCTGGCATACTTTTGTTTCACATGGAAACTATTAGCAAGTTTATTTTTACTAAACTCTTTTACAGTAAGCTTATGCATAAAACCTTTTTCCTGAAAAAGATCCAGACACAGAATGCTTAGAAAGTTGATATACGTAACTGCATGAAAAACACAGTAAAATATTTGTTCTAGGTGAGGCTAAGATTAATAAACATGATAATTTGTTGGAAAGAAGCCTCTACAGTGATGCATTTTGTAATACAGCTGGAACTTAAGTGTCTTGGTCTAAAGTAGTGGTTCCCAAAGTGGGCTCACATCCCACAGGGGGACTTCATTTCCCAGAAGCCTAAGTCAGTATATTGGCTGGTCAGTGCTTTGGGAAGTTGATCATTGCTTTGCAGAATTGACGTAGGCTTCTGGGAATTGAAGTCCAAAACCCAAAGATTGGGAAACACTGGACTCTAAAGCCTTTACTTGGAAGATGTTGGAGTATTCATCCAGTCAGAGTGACCCATTATAATGAGAGAGAATTATGTAGCTGATAACATTATAGTGTATCTAATTTAGAATGGAATTAGTAAAGGTAAAGGTCCCCCTTTCTCAAAAGCCAGTTTTATCAATCTCTAGGGTTTGGTGCTGCTCGTGTCTGTTTATAGCCAAAGAGCCAACACTGTCTGGGTCTGCAGATATTTCTATGGTCATGTAGCAAGCATGACTAGACACCAGAATGCACGGAATGCCATTTACCTTCCATCTGAAGTGGTACCTATTTACAGTATCTACTTTCAATTTCTTGCTTTCAAACAGCAAGGTTGGCAGGAGCTAGGACAGAGACAGGAGCTCATTCCATCGTCTCAAACTGCTGACCTGCCGACCTTCCAGTCCTCAAGTTTATTTATCTTAACCACTAAGCCAGTTGCTAATTCACTGTTTTTAGACTCAGCTTGATACATACATCTTGATTCCCACCCCCTGTGATGGAAAGGTAGTTCTGATTCCTTTTTACCTATTGGTCCCTGCAACTTCTTGTCCATTTGCCATGATTTTTCCTTTTTCTTAAGTTTTGGCTGCTCTGATGTAACTGCAGCAAGTATTTTTGCCTCAGAGCTGGCTGCTAGGACATTAAGGTTTTTTCATTATAAAAACATGTATATAAAAATAAAGATGTTAGTGACTTAAAAGATATTGGATTGTATCCACATTTAGTGATGATGAGTACATTTAATCATAGAGATTGTTATTCATGATTAGAAGTTGTTGGATGGTTTCAGTGGGTTTATTCAAAGCATGACTATAATACTAATTTTAACAAAGGCCTGGATAACATGTTCATGAGCTGTGAAAAAGTGTACTCTGGAAGATTGTTGCATTAGTAGCTGAAATCCTGTTATGCCTGCCAGTTGTAGCTGAACTCAAGTTAACATTCAGTGGCAGAGTGTTTAAATTTAACTCAACATAAGCATTTCTTATTGCACACCAATTGCATGATCTGGCATGTAGTTAGAAATGCTCACACTGATTTCTTAACTTCAGACATTCACTTCTGAAAGCGGCACTGATGAACATAATGTTGATATAATTGTGCTGTACGATTCAGGCTTTTTGCTTCCATAGGAAAGCAGTTGCATTAGAATTATTTCATTTAAAATCCTAAGTGAGCAAAATGTTCAAATACAGTATGACAATCTCAGTTTGACTGTAACCTTTTGTATAGTCAGAAGCAAGCTCAGGTCTTCTACTGTTTAATACAGGAATTCTCAACCTTTTAAAGCCTGAGGCCGGGTCATACTCCCTCAGACAGCTTCGGGGGCTGGACAGCCATTTTGCCCTTACTCCACCACATGGCCCTTCCTGGCATGGTGGAGGTGGTGGTGGGCCACATGAAATGGTGCTGCAGGCCACAGGTTGAAAATTCCTGATTTAATAGGTCAAGATGGAAACCTTATTGGTCTGGTTTGGATATTGTTTGTAGTAATCCTAGACTAGAACTTGCATTGTTGATCAGACTTCCATACAGATCATTTCAAACATTATAGATACAGATAATTTCAGATATTATAGAAACAGTGTTTAAACTTCATTAACCATGGTTTGGTATAATAGCTAACTTTGTTTGGGAAAATGCTGAATATTCTTTGATGTTTTCATTTTCTAGATGTAATATCCTTCACTCCAGCATGTGGGAAATGGAGTGGTAAATTGACGCCAAATTTTGTCATCTTCAAAAACACATGAATTAGGTTTAGGAAACACTAAAAATTAGGTTGATTACTATATAGGATTTAAAATACATACCTGTCTGAGCTATGTGTCCATTGTTCTATTGAATAAATGTGGTTTAATTGGTTTTGTGTGGTCTTTGGCTTCTATATTGCTTTTGTATAGATTGGAATTCACTTTGAGAGCAGGCTTTGTTGGAAAAGATGTGTCAGTCTGGGTATATTAAAAGGAATTCAAGCAAAATGTATACGAAGGCAGAGATTCTACAACCAGGCTTTCTGGAGTGCCAACAAAGAACTATGAAAACAATCTGCTCTTCAGCCAGTATCATAAAGTAGTTAATTCTATGTGGATTAAGGCATAGTTGATACTTCTAGTGTTCATGGTGGGTTGGCAAACTTCCATGTTTATATTTCCTAATTTGTAAAAATAGCAAATAACTATGGGTCCTGTTCAAGCTTCAGAAAATGATCATGCATTTACCTGTCAGTTTCTGTAGCTACTTTAATAGTTAAAGTTCAGCAGGTCACTTAAATGTTTTAATGACAGGCGTACCTTTTTTCTAAATTAGTTCTAATGATTTTGAACATCTTTTTATTATGTGTTAGGTCATAAAATTTCTTTTCCCCCAAAGCAGGTCTTTCTAGGATTAAGGTAAATACCACATTTTAATAATGGCAGAAAAGGTAATCATGGAGGAAAAGTGTAATGCAGTTTTATGTAAATTGGTTTTTACTTAACTCGAAGCAAACCCATAGGAAAAATGAATTTCTACTTAACTCGAAGCAAACCCATAGGAAAAATGAATGACTTGTGGAACCAAGTCATAACGTTATCCGGGGTATTACTGTATATGTCTTTTCTTATTATAGATTAAATATAATTGTTAGTTTTAATGCAGAAATATGAATGAATGAGAGGTACACGTCAAGTGAACAGTTATGCAACTCCCATTGATTCACTATTTTAGATTCAGCCCTGCGGGCATTATATGAAATTCTGTCATTCTGGTTTGTGTGTCCACATGATAAAGCTGAATTGTAATCATATTGCTTACCTGGTAGCATTCTAATCCCCCCCCCCCTTTGAAGTCCATTCTTGCTCTGACGAGAGATCGTAGCAGTGAGTAGTACTGTAAAAAGAAATTGGTCTTATATTAAGTAAGCTTCATTTTCTTGAATTTTATAAAAGATATTTACTTTGCAAAACCATAAGATAAGGTAAGGATAAATCTAATTACAGTAATACCTTGGATAACGTTTGCATCTGATAACGCTAAAGTCGCATAACGTTAAGCAACCGGGGGGGGGGGAATGCATCCCATAGGATTTTAACATGCATTGGATAACACTAAAAATCAGATAACACCATGACTTGTGGAACCAAGTTTTAGCGTTATCCGAGGTTTTACTGTACTCATATAAACAAGTATTAAAGCGTGTTAAATATAACCATATAAAATACTCTAATTGCTTTGAAAATTAGTGTAGAGTTATGAGACCCTCTTACTTTATTAAATATGGGCTTCTTATACAGTTATCAAGGATGAAACAGGAAATGTAACTTTACATTCTGTTATTAACTAGTCTTTCTATGAATGGTTGTGGTGTGCAGCTGAATGTAGTAACTAAATGCTGGAACTTGTGGTATAAATTCAGTTCCTGGTCCCAATTAGAGTACACTTATTGAATCTTGGACTGCAGTGGCTCAAGTGGTTAAGACGCTGACTGGGAGGTGGAAGGTCAGCATTTCAAAACCTGAGTACTGCATGACAGAATGAGTGCCTATCTCTGTCTCAGCTCCTGCCAACCTAGTACTGTAGTTCAAAAGCAAGAGATTCCAAGTACCACTTCGGTGGGAAGATAAACAGCATTCCATAAACTTCTGAATGATGAATTATTCAGAAGCTGCTATAGCAGTGATGGGGAACCTTGGCACTCCAGATGTTCTTGGACTTCAATTACCAGACGCCCAAGTCAGCACTCCTGCTGATCAGGGCTTCTGGGAATTGAGGTTCAAGAACATCTGGAGTGCCAAGATTCACCATCACTGTGCTATAGTTACTCCCTCTGATTCAGTAATTTTTTGTTTTTAATTACACAATGAATTCAAACCCATTCCTTTAAAATTAGTGTCATTGATAAGACCAAGATGAAACAGTGCCACGAGCGAGGTTATTTTACAATGAGATCACATGAACAGTTGCAGCTACGAGTTGGAATTAAAATCATGTCTAGCAAGGATTAGACATGAAGAGTTTGCTCAGGAGAAATTTCCTTTAGGATGCAATACTTTGCAATGTAATTATGTTCCGATCTAGGAGCGTGCGTAACTGGCGAACAACTCGAAGTTGGGCAAAAGCCCTCCTGGCCACGACTGCCACCTGCTCTTCAAGCAGTGGTCGCGAGTCCAGGAGGACCCCCAAGTCTATTATGGCTATTATAAAAAGTGGTTGTAACTCGAAAAAGGTAAGGAAACACTAGTATAGAAGAACCTGTAACCCTGTTCTGTTTCTTAACCAGCTTTTTTCATCTTTGCAATGCTTTGTTGCCTTGTGTAAAATAAATAATCATGTATAAATGTTTGCACTATTTAGATAAAAAAAGCCATCTATGGCAAGTTAAACACCTTGGCACATTTATCCCACATTTCAGTCAGTGCATGTGGCTGTCCCTTGTCAAAAACCTTGTGTCATAGTGCCACAACTTGTTTCTTATTATTAAATAGTTTCTCATTATTATTATGCCATATCCAATTCTGAATTTTGGCTATTCTCAAAAATGTTGATTTGTAATACCTGATGGTTACATTACCTAGTAAAAGTTAAATCTTAATCCTTGCCTCAGTGTATCTGCCTCAGAACAGTAAGCCATGAATATTGTAGACTCTAGAGCAGTGGTGCCCAAACTAAGGCCCGGGGGCCGCACCTGGCCCCCAGGCCTTAGTGACCGGCTTCCTGAACCACATGATCAGCCCATGGCCCAAAAAGTTTGGGCACTCCTGCTCTAGAGGTTAACACAGCACTCGTATTCTCAAGGAAGCCATCCATTGAATAACATTCTGGTTTCTTTTCAGCAAATGGATAACTAAATAGCTATTATGAGTTTTTTAATTAAGCAGAATAGCATGTCAAGTCACTTGCTGAGTTTATAGTCACTGTAGACTTTGTAAAAATTAGTTGTTTAAGCATATGAATTGTGGCAAACTGTTAGAGTTTTTCCACTGTTAGTGATGCAAACTGCAAGTTAATTGAAATCATATTTAAGGAAGGCATACAGACTGATGGTGTACTAAAGCACGCAATACATGTTCATTCATTTTGAACATTCTTTGAAATCTCCATGAACTCAATCATAAAAGATACTATAAAATCAGTTAAATGAGACTGTCAAGATTAGAAGCTTAACATGAGATGAGACCTGGGTTAAGAAGTCATGTGCTAAGTTTTGACCTCAGTGTTCCTTGCAGCTTACAATGTCAACATAGTGTGGCTTTTTAAAATTACACATTTTTCTTGTACCACACCTAGTGCATTGCAGAAATGCACCAATAATTCAGAATTAGCCGTTTTGAAGTAGTATGACTATTTTGCACAGATTAAATGGATTGATGACAGTCTATGCCATAGCAACAGATTATCATCAGTGCATTTAATACAACCTGCAGCCCCAGTGAACAGAAGTTATCTGACCTCACTGACACATTCTTTCGTCCTTTGTAGTTACCACATTAGTACAGTACAGTACTTCTCAAAGTGCTGGTCCACAGACGACTGCTAGCCCAGGCATAAACCATCAGTTGATGATTTGCCAGGAAAGAAATGTGTTTTCAGAAGCAACACATTAATATGCCATAGTGTCACCATTTGTATCTTCCAACACTCCAGGTGACATCATGTCATGCTGGATAGAGAAAGGATCATGGTGTAGACGTATTGTGTTCTTTGAAGGCAAATCATGCCCAAAAGCTCCAGGCATATACATATCCAATGAATTTCAGAAGCAATTTCCTTGTAGTAGGTATACACACGGGCTAGTTGAACTGGTGATCTGTGTTACATAGAATGTGTGAAGTACTGTATTTCTTATTTCTTGCACGCTCACAATTCTAAAATTGATCTTACAACCAACATGGGAGTGGTATATTCTTTCTTATTTAAAAGAGTGCTAAAACAGAAATAATAGTATTTTGTTTACTATTTTATAGTAAAAATCATTTTTCAGTTATGTTTTTTCTTCTTCAGTCCTACTAAATTGCCTACAAATCAGGGCAGAAAAGAAAGACCAAGTTGTCCCATCAGACAGTTGGAGAATCAGTGCTATAAAGTACTGTGTGGCAGGTTGTCTTTAAACACTGGGCTGGAAATTGTTACTGTATTTAAACAAAAAAAAATTTATCGCGTCAGAAGCACAGAAAGGTGCTTTCTGGGTTGAAAGGATTTTTACTGGAGGACCTCTGCTTGGGGGATGCCTGAATGAGTCTCCTTTCATGTCCCCTAAATCTTTTCCCATAGAAATGGTCTCTATTTATCTACTTGCAATTTCTTGCTTTCCAACTGCTAGGTTGGCAGGAGCTGGGACAGTGACAGGCACTCATTCCATCATGCAGTACTCAGGTCTTGAACTGCTGACCTTCCATTACCAGATTGCAACATTTGACTTTGGGTTACTATCATGTTACTCAGTGCAATAATGCCTTTTACCCATATGTACAAGCTGTGTCCAGGCTCAGTTCAAAGGTCTAGTTTATATCTTTTACAAAGCCATTACAACTTAAGACCAAGGTAGTTTGAGTGCCTTTGTCCTAAAGTGCCTACTCATATTTTAAGATTCTTCAAAACAGGGTACAGTAGGTTCCTCCACTATATGAGACAAGACACATGATTACCAGGGAGACAAACATCCCACGAATGGAGGTTCCAGTCATGGAATATTCTCCCAGAGCAACCTATCTTATTCCTTTTTTTATTCTTTTGATGCTGAATTGATTATTTTCCTATATTCCTAAATGAGTTCTACATAAGCTTAGTTTTGATTTAATTTTAATTGGTTTTCAATAACATGCTGCTTTTCGGTTCATATCTGTGCTTATTTAAGTCTCCATTATTTCTCTGATGTTTTTATTTATATGTAAATGAGGAGGGGCTTTAAAAGATTGATGGTTGGTACTATAGACAATTTTAAACAACCAAAAGTCCTATTTGTTAAAATAGAACAAATCTGGAAAATAATTTGTTGAATGCCATTGTAGGGTAGAGTGACACACTAGGACTCAGGAGAGCTGGGTTTGAAACCCTACCTGTGAAAGCTCACTGAGGGGATGGCAGAGGTTAAAACCATCCTTTAAATATCTCTCACACTTCAGACACCTTGGTAGGTTTATCCTATGTCAGAATCTACTTGACTGCAAATCACAAACAAGTAACTAGTTATACATTATTATGCAATTATTAAAGCAATAACACCCTAATGGCTGAAAGTGAGGAGGACCTAAAGAAGCTCCTGATTAGGTTGAAAGAAGAAAGTGAAAAAGCTGGCTTGAGACTCAATATAAAGAAAAGAAAGAGCATGGCAACAGGCCCTATCAGTCACTGGAAAATAGATGGGGAAGAAGTAGAAGCAGTGACAGATTTTATTTTCTTGGGATCAAAACTCACTGCAGATGGGGATTGCAGCCATGAAATAAAAAGGCGACTGATTCTTGGGAGGCAAGCAATGAGAAACCTGGGGAGCATAATGAAAAGTAGAGACATCATATTGAAAACAAAAATTCGTATTGTCAAAGCAATGGTAATCCCTGTGGCAATGTATGGTTGCGAGAGCTGGACCATTAGGAAAGCTGAGCGCAGAAGAATAGATGCCTTTGAGATGTGGTGTTGGAGGAGAGTTTTGAGAGTCCCCTGGACAGCAAGGAGAACAAATGGGTCAATCTTAGAAGAAATAAATCCAGAATGCTCCTTAGAAAGTCAAATTATAAAGATGAAGCTAAGGTACTTTGGACATCAAATGAGAAGAGAGGATTCGCTTGAGAAGGCCTTGATGCTGTGAAAGGTGGAGGGCAAAAGAAAAAGGGGGGCGGCCAAAAATGAGATGGCTAGATGGTATTGTGGAGACAATGGGCAAAGAGCTCAGCGAGTTGAGGGAGATGGTGGAGAACAGGAGTGCCTGGCGGGCAGTGGTCCATGGGGTCGCAGAGGGTCGGAATCGACTGTGCGACTGAACAACAACAAAAGCAAAGTTAACTTAAATTACACTTGTAGTCTACATGAGCTATAGTATAATTCTTTTTTATGTGACTCTTTCTAGTCACTTTCATAATTTCAAGACAATGTGTTTTCATTATTTAGTTGTTGTTGTTTTTTGCCACAGTAGTAGTTCTTGGTAGATTTAAGTATTTAGGCACCTTTTTTTAAACGTTGAGAAAACATTTGCTTTAAAATTGTAACTGTAGCAGCAAAGAGTGGTAAGACCTTGGTATTCTAATGGCACTTAGTTATTTTCCAAGCTCTGGAAGCAGGTGTTGGTCAGAAGATTAACATTTGTAAGGGACAATGATGAATACTGTAATCTCAGTTTACTAAACACCAGGATCACAATCTAGTGATAGCATTTCAGGTTTCTTTGATTTTGGTCAGAGAATTCTGCACATCAATTCCTCCTGTTGAATTCAATGATGTGAACTGCTTAGCTTTGGTATGTTGGTGCCCAAAATTTATTTATTTATTTATTTGTTCATATTTCTCCACTGCCCTTCTCACCGAAGTGACTCAGGGCGGTTTACAAGTAATAAACAAACAGCACAGTAAAATACAAACACTACCTAAAAACCTCAAATACAAAACTGTTAAAATTAAAATTTAAAATTTAAATCTAAAAAGATTAAAAGCACACCAAATGCTACATCTTACTAACCGTACTAATTAAAAAGTAGAGAAAGAGAGGAGCTCAGGTCATCCAATGGGGTCATTATACCTCCCGCACCCCATACCTGCCCCACCACCCATGTTTTTAGATTCTTCCTAAAGAGCAGCAGCTCCGTCTGGAGATGTAGCTCCGTTGGCAGGAGGTTCCATAGGGGAGGAGCGAACACAGAGAAGGCCCTCCTTCTAGTGCCAAAGAGATGCACCTCTCTGGCCAATGGAACAACTAGAGAGCCTCTCCGGTCCGCTCTGGTGGGACGGACAGATGTTCTTGGGTTGAGGTGGTCTCTTAAGTATCCTGGTCCTCTATTTCCTATATACACTAGTACCCCGAATAACATTATGACTTGGTTCCACAAGTCATAACGTTATCCAGTTTTTAGCGTTGTTCGATACATACATCGAACAACGCTAAAAAAAGCCCTGATGTCAGGGACAAACCACGCCGAGGCAAGGCTCGGCTTGTCCGAAATCCCCCCACTCCCAGGGGAGGGGATTTCGGACAAGCCGAGCCCTGGGTAGGCACGCGATCACGAGCCTGCCAGGCTCGGCTTGTCCGAAATCCCCCCGCCCCCAGGGTAGGCACGCGATTGCGCGCGTCGTTTGGGGTTAGGGCAAGATATGGGGAAGACTACACACACACACACACACACACACACACACACACACACACACACACACACACACACACACACACACACACACACACACACACACACACACACACACACACACGGTTGTACCGGATAACGCTAAAAATTGCGTTATTCGATACCAGATTTTTCTTAAAATCTTGTAACATTATGCGGTTTTAGCGCTATACGGTACAATCGTTATCCGGGGTATTACTGTATCTTCACTTTTGAAATTAATAATGTTTGACAGAAAATAGTTTCTGGTCATCTGCATATAAGTAAACAATTTATGTTGTCAAGAAAAGAATAGTTTGCTTCTTGATTTTATTAAACTCTTGAACACAGCGAACAATTTAAAGAGAATAATGCCGAACCACTCCACCCCTGTGACTTTCAGTCGACTCTTCCCCCCCCCCCCAAAAAAAAATGGTCACGTGGTATTTGAACACCCCCTTAGAGGGAGCTATGAAGTTAAGGCTGTAATTCTATGGATGAGGGACAAGTTTTAAGATCTGCATGATCCACTATATTCCTTCAGCGGTTTGGAGCATCTGGCTGTGGAGCCAGAGTCTGGAAGTTCAGATGCGTAGGGGAGATATTGCCTACAAGATAACCTAGACTACGTTTAGCTGATGGCTTTACATTCCCTGCCATTTGTGCTGCCAGGAACAAGGTCCGTGATGTCAAAACAGCACCAGAAAGAGGGAGTAACAAAATTGCTTTTGTACCAGAAAAATCCTAGAAAGATATTCAGAAGTCAGAACAGACTTAACAGCACAAAATTAATTAGAGTTGGAGAGAATAGTTCCTATATTTTGCAGAAACGGGATTTTTTTTTTTTTGAGGAAGCATAACTTGTTTAAAAACAACCCTAGAGCAGGGGGGAGAACCATTGGGCTCTTGGCCTTGTCTCAGCCGCCTCCCTCCTAGACCCCACCCCTAAGGATAACCTCCAGCCCCACAAAGAAGGACTAGCCTTGGTATAAAGGCCCACTCAACCTTTCCCAGAGCAGGCAATTAATCTCTAGTGTCAGTTGGGGAGGGGGATCCAAAGCCTCCATTCAAGTTTGGCATCTCCCTCCCTCCTTCCAGGGAGAAACAAAATTCCTGCCCCTTTGAGGCTGTTGGAACAAAATGGCTGCCTCAAAATGCCCACCCCATCATGCAAGGAGGACAAAATAGCTGTCCAGCTCACTCAGCTCTCTGAGGGTGACTCGGCCCTTGGCTTGAAAAGTTTGAGAACCCCTGCCCTAGAGGGTTTAAACAACTGTCTTGTAAGTACGTATGATACTGAATGTAGACCATGTGCATACTGACTTGAATTATTGTTGTAGTCTGACATACTTGGAGGGCTCAAAATTAGACTGATATATGAAAAAGGGTGAAAGAACTCTCCGACTTAAAACCCTTGGCATAAGTAAAAATAGGCTCCTGCTTTCATGCTGTACCTGCTCTGAATTTCAAGAGTGGCTACTTTGTCAGACATTATAATTTGGCCTTAGTTAACATGAATTATATGGATGAATCTTTTGGAATAGTAGCCGTGTTAGTCTGTGTTTTAGGCATATCAGAATAAACAAAAAAATGCTATAGCACTTTAAAGACTAACTGTTATATTTTAATACAGTATGAGCTTTCGTGGATCAAGTCCACTTCATCAAACATGGGAGCCATGAAGTCTCAGTCCCATGTCTGACAAAGTGGACTTGATCCACGAAAGCTCACATTAAAATATAACAATTAGTCTTTAAAGTACTACAGTGTTTTTGTTTTGTTTATTCACCGATATGCATGAATTATATGGGTATATATTCTCATACAGTATTGGTTTTAGAAGCTGCATTTCTGAAAAACCTTAGTGTCTTTAGAGACATATCTTCCTCTTATGATGATTATGTTGAATAACTTTTGTTTTCATTTATCTGTGCGCTCAATGTTACTGTTGATATCTGGATTATCCATTGTTTGGGTGGGTAATTTTTCTCTCTTAGAAAAACATCCTTCAGACTTCAATTTACATATACTGTACTGTATTTGTTTTTGCTATTTCTCTGTTGGGAATCATCATATAGTAGCAGTTTAAAAAAAATAAGCCAATTTGCTTAGACTAGATTTCTTTTTTACGGAAAAAGATTTGTTTTCTATTCCAATAACATTGCTTAAACTCATTCTTTTTCTTAAAACTAGATCTAAGACCCTTTGTTTCAAATGCCACTTGGGCTGCATCCGGCCCACTGGCTGCAGGTTGAGAATCCCTGCTACAGAATCTGTATAGCTGTGGACTGGTGTGTTTTAATTATTCCAGGAATCTATTCACATGCTACTTGACCTTAGAACTGTATTAATTTAAGGTGGAAAATTTTACTTACACAATTGAACCCAAGATGCAGTACAATAACAACTGTCGTTATAAATTATTTTATCTTTATGGCAGAAGAACTAAAACAATATTTTATAAAATACCATTTCAAACACAGTTCTGGTATTTGTTTAATCTTCTCCACTGCCTAAAGTTTAGGTACTTAGAAAAGGAAAACGGAAACTATTCTTCCTAATATGTCTTGTTGAAACTTCCCCTCCTCTTGAACGGTAGGGAAGACTGGTAAACAAGAATAGCTTTGAAGCTTTCTAGGCAAGCTAGGATATCAAAGGAAGTTATAGGAATTTCTGCAGTAATTGTTTTATGGCTTGTCAGATATAGGCCTTTTGAATAGGTAGCATACAACCTATATGTGAGTTGACAATTTGGTGTCATTTATATCCACCATAAAAAGAGAAAAGAAAAAGTTAAAGGAGGAAAGGAACTAAGTTGTAAATGCAAATTGTTTTCCCTCTTCACTCTGCCTATATAGGAAGCAGTTTTGAAAGTGCTTTAATAGGGGCTGGTTTCCTTTTCGGTGTGCTCTAATGTTGTCCTATAAAACTACACAAGCTTTTGGTTTCTTGCCCTCAAAAAGGAGCTTTGTCTGAATGATTAAAAAAAAATAAGAAATGGATGTCATCATTACGCATGCATCCAGTGGTACTTTCCCAACTAAGTTTTGAATGTTTTATAACAGAAATAAATTGTTTACATTTTAAAAAGTCATATCCTAATGGCTTCAAAAGAGAATTTGTGGATAATCCTTTAAGTTTTTTTAATAGGAATGCTAGGAAATACTTTTTCCAGTTAATAACAAGAGGAAGTTCTTTCTATTCTAAAGATAAAGTTTTAAATCGTGCCAAAATATCAAAATGTTTAAGAGCTTAAATTCCTGTGTTGCATATTTTGATGTGTTTATGGGATGTTACAGACACTGGAAGAAAGTCTTTATCCTTCTGTAAGAAACCCACAACTCCCTTTTTGCTTATTAAGTTTCTTAGCGGAGACACCAGCAGAGTAATGTGTAAAGACATGCAACCTCAGGAGGTTTTCTCTTTTTAAAAAAAATCAATGTTTGATGTAACAAGGCTTTAGGCAAGAGGACGAAGAAGAGTACTTGACTCATTAATAGAATAAAACTAACGGTAAGCAATGGAGAGGAGCAAAAAAGTTTACAAACTTGATCAAAACCTATCCAGCAACAGAGAATTTCTTTTGTGGAAAGCTGTTTCCTATTTATGTATACTAAACAGTGCCTAGAATTCTGATACTTGACATAGTATATGCACACAAAATGAGACTCTCATTTTGGAAATTTAGAACAGATGAACAAAACAGCAGGCAAAAGAAGCTTGTATCTTGATCTTGTGGTCTAAGAAAACAATGTTTGTCAGACGTGGGACTAAGCCAAGGTTGTTTCTCTCTCCAAATTAGTGCCTGGGCCAAATGTCCATCCTTTAAGTCCATCCTTTCTTCATTGTTCTCAGACAACTGAAGAACAGTTTGTTTACCACTTACCATCATATAAGCTCATTGAGAGAGCTGACTGTTCAGCAACTCATGGGATCCCGAAAATTGCCTTCATTGGCTTTAGTAGGAAGACAGAGTAGTGTGAGAATATTTCAGCATTGCATCTAAATAGCTACATCTTCATACAATGGAGATTAGAGTACTTGAATTTAAAAGTTCAGTCTATTGATTTTGGAGTGCTGCAATCCAGGCCCTCCAGTTACTTATTAAGTCTCAAGTATTGATGTACAAATTGAATAAAATAGGCTCTGTGCAGTCAGCATGTCAGTGGTATACACTACAGGAAACTTTGAAAAGTACACACATCCTTAATTCATATTAGTAAAATGAAGGGGGTGGAATCCTAACTGTTGGAATTATTATCTTTTTTTCTGGTCCATCTTTGTGCTCTCTCCATGTTCCTAAAATGGGGGAATTAAAAGTTTGTGGCCTGTAGTGAAGAAGTTGGTCTAGTTAATGGTAAGTTCCAGAGGGCACCCTTAGGTGAAAGGGAGATTGAGCAGCTTGGGTCTTGTAAGTCAGGGCTGGGGAGTGTGTGTGTATGGGAGGGGGCACTTTTAGAGACCAAGTCTGGTCACAGTTACCTAAAGTGATGAGGTTTGGCGAAGAAATGTGACCAAGAAGGCCTCTGACTTCTAGATTGGCCAGTGTAGCATTATCCAGGACACCGAGGCTCTGGACTGACATCATTGACAGGGAAGATGGTCTGGGAGGACTCTGTTCCTCATCTAGGATCTGTACGTACAGTACTATATTAACTTCTTCTGCAAGGTAGGGAAGTTAAATAGTTCAATAACTTTCTGACCCTAGTTTAAACCCATCACGTGTGTCTCATCTATTTATTCCTGAATTGGTGACAAGTTAGGTTCTAACAGAAGAAGTGGGTTTGTTGCTCAGTATTCATTGTCAAACATTAGGCTTCTAGGTAAAGTAAAGGTAAAAGCAGCTCAAAAGCCGGTCATATCTGACTCAAGGGTTCAGTGCTCATCTCTATTTCAAAGCCGAGAGGCAGCACTGTCTGCTTCTGCAGGCATTTCCGTGGGTCATGTGGAAGGCATGACTAGACACCGGAGCGCATGGTGCGCTGTTTACCTTTCCACCAAAGTGGTCTCTATTTATCTACTTTAATTGTCTTGCTTTCGAACTGCCAGGTTGGCAGGAGCTGGGACAAAGACGGGAGCTCATTCAGTGGTTTTTAGGTACTGTTCAGTATAAATACTTTATTTAAAAAAAAACTTGTTACCATAAAGTCATTTTTACTATCTTTTCATTTCAAGCTCATTGAAGTATTGTTGCAGAAAACCTATTGCATTAATGAGATACAACTTTGCTCAAACTATGGGGAGGAATTAGGCGTTTAGCTAGGTATATTTGTCTTCCATATTCCACTTATGTCCCATCATCTCATGTAACATTTCTCACTTCACAACACACACACACACAGAGAGTATATGCACCTATCCATGAAAATAAGTAAATACACAATTAGAATAATTAGTCCCTTAACTTGCCTGAACCAAAGGAAATATACTTGGAGCTTTGTCATATGTATGCGTTGTGCTATATACTCTGACTATTGTTTCATTTCAAAGGATTGGGAGTTCTTGCTCATGGTCATGCATTCTCTTGTCACCTCTAGACTGGATTATTGTAACACGCTCTACATGGGTCTGCCCTTGATGACCATTCGGAGGCTGCAACTGGTCCAGAATGCGGCTGCCTGGGTGGTGATGGGGTGCGGATGTTATGCCTGTGCCTTGCCACTGCTTCGGGAGCTGCACTGGTTACCGGTGTGCAATTCAAGGTGGGCACAATTCAAAGTGCTGATAATGACCTTTAAAGCTCTACATGGTAGTGTGCCAGGATACTTAAGAGACCACATCACCCCGAGAATATCTGTCCATCCCACCAGAGTGGACCGGAGAGGATCTCTTATTGTGCCATTGTCTTGCCTCTCTAGCACCAGAAAGAGGGCCTTCTCTGTGTCTGCTCCGGTCCTGTGGAATCTCCTGTCAATTGAGCTACGACACCAGATGGAGATATTGCCCTTCAGGAAAGAACTTATAACCTGGCTGGCAAAGCAGGTGTGGGGCACTGGGGATGCAGTGACCCCTGCCTGCTGGCTGATATAGTAATATTGCTCCATCATTCTTTTTAGCTGTCAGGGTAATTTCTTATTGTATTTTTAATTGGGTTTTTTTTTTACTGGTTTTAAGTTTTTAGATTGTAGTACTGATTTTGATGTAAGCTGCCCAGAGTCATTCTGAGTTGAGCGGCTATACAAATTGGAAATTAAATTAAAAATTAAATAAAGGTGAATGTTTGTAGCTGCTTTCACTTAACTTGGGAAGGTTGATTACTGTTTACTTCTTCAGCAAATGGACAATATGAGGTTCTTCTTTTATTCAGTCACTGTGAAAGAATGCTGAAATTTCTCTGCTGAACATGACAAGATACAGGTCTTGGCTTACAGATGTACAGTAGTTATGTACTTCACTTCTGATATGTTGATGGAAGTTAAAAGCCTGGGTCTTTTCTCCTGATTGCCGGCTAAAGCCTTTGATCGAGAATCAAAACAGATGGTTTGCAAAAAGCTTTTGCACAATTAATTTAAATGAAAATGGTTTCAGTGTCTGAAAATTTCAGTAAGCATTTTTTAATGTCATCATCTTGGCATTTTGTTCCAGTGTTCTTGGCATTTTCTTCATTTTGCATTAAAAATAGTGTAGCATTTAACCGTCTCCACTTGTTTGTTCATGAGCAAAGTCTGGAGCACAGCATGGCTTTTAAGCAAGTGAACATTGTCCAAATTAAAGTACTGTCCAAACTCTACTCAAATATAGTTTTTATTCTGTTTTGTTTTTTTGCTTATAAGTTTCAGTAGAAGAAAGATTACATACATTTTGGAGAAAGGAACAAATCTTCATATTTACACATTAAATTCCAAAAGAGTAGGGAACTCTTATTATAGTTATAATTTTGAAAATGTTGCCTGCTTAACAAATTGAAATACTTCTGCTGAACAGGAAGTTACTTGGAAAATAATATACAGTACAGTACTTCATACCTGAGGCCAGCAGCTCATAGGAGTCATGTGATTTTTTAAGAAGCATTTTATAGTCACTTTCTAAAACTTTGCAAAATGTAACTCAAATTGTAACAAAATACTTGGACTAGGATGGTCTTAGAACTATAATTGTAACTATTTATCTACTAACTGCTAGGTTGGTACCAGCTGTGACACCACCAGCGAGACTTGCAGCATGCAAGTCTCGAACAGCTGACCTGTCAACCTTCCAGTCATTAAGTTCAGCATCTTAACCACTATGCCATCTCAAAAAGTTTTTGCTTTCTATAGGGTTTAGCCTAATTTGTTTGATTTAATTTTTAGAGCTTGAGAGGTTTGCAGAAAACTTTTCCTCCATTTTAACCAATGTCTAGGGCAGTGTTTCCCAATCTTTGGTTTTTGGACTTCAATTCCCGGAAGCCAAAGTCAATTCTGCAGAGCATAGCTTGGAAAATGCTAGTCTAGGGCAATGTTTCCTAACCTTTGGTTTTTAGACATCAGTTCCCAGAAGCTTAAGTCAGTACGTTGGGTGATCAGTACTTTGGGAAATTGACTTTGGAAAATTGCCGCAGGTAGAGCCAGGAGGTGTTGACGGCGGCCGCAGCAGCTGCCTCTCATCCACCCGGCGTTGGTGTTGTTTTAGAGGGGCAATGCTGGCTTAATAATAGACTTTTTCAGTGGTGATAAGTTTCAGGCAGCCAGTAATAATCCTGCATTGTCAATTAAGAGCTACATCCACTTGTTTGGCATATGCTGATTTATACCATATGGTGCTAATATAGTCTGCTTTGGAGAAGCAGAAACAAAGCCGCTGTTCTTATTGTTTGTGGATGTGCTCTCCAGTCCAACCTAGTCAGTTTCCTTAGTACTGTATGTTATTTCTGGTGATAACTTTCTGTTTGGTGTTGTAGGTTAAGGTTTGATCCAGGGTGATACAAAAATTCTTTGAGTTAGGGCAGTGTTCTGAAAATTGCATTCTCTATTAATTCAGAGGTCCTCTCTGCTTCTCTGTTCTTTAAGTGGAAGGCACAGACTTGTGTGGGTTTGTTTTGGTGGTTATTTTTTTTTATAAAGATCCAATACCTTGGCCATATCATGAGGAACAACATAAAGCAGTGGTTCCCAACAAGGGGTACACAGCCCACTAGTGGACTTCAATTTCCAGAAGCCTCAGTCAGTACATTGGCTGATCAGTGCTTTGGGGAAATGACTTAGGCTTCTGGGAATTGAAGCCCAAAAACCAGCATTTGGGAAACACTGAAGGAATCTTCCATCTTGCTCTGCAAGGAAAGATCCCTGGGAAGAGGGGCCCTGAATGTAGACGGACTTCATGGCTGAAGAACTTGAGAGACTGGTGTGTCACATCCTCAGAAGAACTGTTTCGAGGAGTTAAGAACAGGAAGACTATCACCATGATGATAGCCAGTATCCAAAACTGATACGGTAGCTGAAGGAGGAGGTTATTTTTATAATATAAGGAATGATATTTTAATGCAGAAGTTAGCTAGTGCTTGATGGATTCAAAAGGTTTTCCCCTGACTATTAAAGCCAGATCATCACATAGATGAAACTCCTAGCATATGGGAATATTGGTTAATCATTTGTGCAAGGATCCTACCTGTGGGAGACTGTTGTTTTGATTTTTCTGGTGACTGTTTCTTGTGGAATTCAGCAAAGCTTCTTGGTTTTGAAGTAGAAAGACAACAATTTTGGTTAGTCCATTATCTTTAGTAAGGTGATAGAGCTTTTTGAGCATGAGTTGTTGGTGGAGATTGTCATATGTTGCTGTAAGGTTAATAGATGATGCTCTAGTGCTTTTAAGTGTTTCAAAACTATTTTCTGTTCTGCTGGGTTAAATTTAAGATTTAAGCCATACAGCTGTTGCCAGGTCTCAAACCTGCCTATTCTGGAATTAGAAGAGATTTGGTTTTAAGGACTTGATCAGTGATGGCGAACCTATGGAACACGTGCCAGAGGTGGCACTCGGAGTTCTGTCTGTGGACACCCATGCAGTCACCCCAGCACAGAGTTTACCCTGCTCCTTTGCCTAGCATCCCAATGGGAGTGCTTCCTCCCTCCCCACAGCACAGAGTTCACCCACCCCCTCTGCCCAACAGCCCAATGGCTACATTTCCTTCCTCCCCTGTTGCTATGTTTGTTTGTTTGTTTGTTTAAATTTGTTTATCGCCCTCCTCCCAAAAGGGACCCAGGGCGATTTACAACAATTATAAAATCATTTTAGAAAATTAAAAACTCTAAAAACTTAAAACTTAGTATTAAAAGCCAAAAATTGCAACACAGGCAATTTGTAATAAATAAGTGGGTTTTGAGTTTGGAGTTGAAGTTTAGGCACTTGGTCTCTGAAAGGTTCTCCATCGCTGGACTAGATGATTTAATATAATTATTGTAACTAATTGCTTTTAAACATCAAGTTAAAACCCATATTTCCAAGGTTTAAACCAGTAGTTGCTTCAGTAATGCATTATTACTATTTTGGCTCTGTAATTTGAAAGAAAAGGAAGAAAAAGGCTGCATGCTTATTTGAAGAGTTTGCAGTTTATGCAGTGTCCTTCATTTAAGAATATGTTTGTAGCATGCCAAAAAATTTATCGGTAAAATAGACCTTTAGTGTGAAATCTCAGTGAAACCCCTTCTGCCACCAGGAAGACAGCATGCTTGGTAATATAGTCTTAAACATTTGTACAGTATTTGTAAATAAATTATACTGGGTTCATTTGGATTATAATATGTGTTGAATTGCTACCTATGTCTCAGTTGTTCATGAACATAAAGTGTCTGTGCCACATGGATAACTTTAAGGCAGGGATATAAATCCCTTAAATAAAAATTATCAGAAACATTGAATAATGTTTTCATATTCAGTTGAGAATAGATTTTTGGGCTGTAACCAATAATAGCTATTATTAGCTCTAATCATTTGAGGTAAGAATGAGCCTTTGTAGTGTTGATGCTGTATGCCAAAGTTCATCATAGTTCCCCCTTCCAACTCTCTCTTTTGTTTCCAAATAATGAGGAAGGCAGCTATTTTGTTTTAAAGGAATCATATGTGCAGCATTTACAGCATTAATTGAAAGAGCCTGGCATACATTTTCTCTGCCTGTTTACACGCCTATGGTTTTTAAATCTGTTTGATTGCCAAGTAGATTTCTAGTGTAAAGCAAGTGGCTGCAGTCCAAGAATTTTTTTTGGCTAGCTCAGTGATGATTTAAAGAGAAGTTGTGAACTTACTGGCTGGAATGCTACCACACCTCTGACTGGCATACATATTTGTCTTTCATGGTGACATACTGTATATGCTGGCATATAAGACTACTTCTTTCCCCTGAAAAACATGCCTCCAAGTTGGGGGGTCGTCTTATACGCCGGGTGCACTTCAGTAGACATTGCCCATAGTGGCCTCCTGATGCCCACCCACCTCATTTTACATACCATCCAGTATTGCGCGGTATCCAGTGTGGCTGTGGTGAGCATCAGCAGTGAGACAGGGGTGCCAGCCTTTTCCGCATGACCAGCCCGTTCTGCTCGGTGGGAAGCAGCGGTGCTCCGCCCCGCCCCTTGTCTACGCAGAGCTCGCACATGCACACTTGCGCACTAGTGCCGGCCACAGGGAGATGTTGAAATCAAATCTGATGTTCTTTTATGTTTTATTTGGTGTGTGGAAGGTGTGCGGAAGAGGGGGTAGTCTTATATGGCAAGTATATAATAAACTCTATATTTTGAGTGGAAATGTTGGGGGGTCGTCTTATATGCCCAGTCATCTTATACGCCGGCATATACGGGTAAGTCTGGTTTTCTATATTCAAACCAATGCTTGCATTACTTTCTTGCCTTGTAGACAAAAGTGTTTCTCTTCTGGGTCCAGAAAACAGTCTGAAGGCATATGATTCAAATCTATCTTTCAGTCTCACATCATGGCTAGCATTTGTGTGGCTAACTGCATGGATTGTGGGGGGTGGACCCCATCTATGTTTCAGTTGTCTTTTAGGAGGAATGCTGAAATGGAAATTATTCTTAGCTCTATGAAAGTAATTGGTGTTCAGGGATGAAGTGCTGAATTATTGTTTTGGGTTTAAACCGAGTTCACTCATGGATTCGTTGGCTGTTTATAACTTCTTAAAACACTTGTTTCCCGTTTGCTTAGTGCACAGGATTATTCCAGTGATTAAGGCAACAGTTGATAAATACAGAGCTCAGGTATAGTATGACTGATCTTATAAATACTTTGCCTGGCTTGGTTTTGCTTTGACTATAGCGAAGAGCCAATACATTAATTAAAAGACTGATAGCCATATACTGAACATACAGTAGAAAGCTTCTTCTGTCATTACAGACTATTCATTAGTAAGAAAACTCATAAACTCATATGACGCTCATATGAAATGTTTGTTGACTTATGCCAGAAGCTTTAAAACTGGTACTTATTTGCATTGGAGGGCATTGAAATTACCTGTCAGTTTCTTTAGAATAGGCTTTTTGATGAACTCTCACTGATTAGTGCTTTTACTTAAAAAAAGATTGTTAATGTGGAAAAACACCTCTTCAGGTGTGAGTATGGACAATGTTTTATTTGCAAGATCTTTAGATGTTTCTCTGATGTGCCTGTTTGCTTTTTGAGTTGTTTGGCATTGTGGCACTCTGGTAGCCTTTATGGCAAACTTTTATTTTCTGTGGTTCTGCTTTTTACCACCTGTTAGAATGATTTGGGTTTTTTCTGAATAAGAGGGAGCTTTGCTGCTTTTTCCTCTTTGATAGCAAAGCCTCTGTGCAAACATAAAAATATTAGTGAAGTTGATATTTATTAATTCTTGATTTCAGCTACATGTTTTTGTTATAGATTGATTCAATGGGTGGAAATAAGTGGGTTTGAAAATTTAAATTGAATTGAATTAAAATATGTCTTTTTTCTTTTATTGCTAAAATGCCTTTTAGAGAAGCCCTGTGTTATGGTAATTTTAATTTAGAATGTCCTACCTTAAAGAACTTATTATGGAATAGGCATTATAAAGTCTAACATAAGACAGTACTGTACATCCATATATTTTAAAAAAGTTTTGTAAATAGGATCCAACAATTATTAGACTGATGTTTCTGTATGATGGAGGTTTTGCACCCTACAGTTTAAGTCTAGAAGATGCCATCAGAAATTTGGCAGTTCTGAGACCGGATTTCTATTTCCAAACAGATATGGAAGCTTTCACTTCCTAATTCTGGGCTCAGAGAAGGATAAGACTAATGTCCTCTGGCCGGGAGGAGGAATGGACTTCAGCTGTAGGAGGCGGCAGGCTGATAAATCCGTACCATCGCCTTTACCAGACTTTTGTCCAATGTCTCCCAGATAGTTATGTTGAGTACTGATAGTTATGAGGCACTTTTAGTCATCGTGTATTGATTTATTGTGTATGAACTTGTAATTTTACATGTGTTGTGAACCGCCCTGAGTTGGTCCTACCAAGTAGGGCGGTACAGAAAAATAAATAAATAAATAAATAAAAATATACTTTTTAACAGATATATGGTGGTGAAAAATAAAAACAACTAAACAGCCCTATTTTTCAATTCTTGTTAAAATTATTGTGGAGTTTTTTTTCTCATGCTTGGCATAATAAAATGTTGGAAATTCTAGAAAACAGCATTAAAATGTTCAGATTGGCTTTCAATACTTTACTTGAGGAATGCTGATTTTTTTTAGGGTGGCTGTGCTAGCTATTGTTCTTCTACAACCTTATGTAGATAAAGTCAAGCCTTCCCCACCCCTTCTCTGTGTGTCTCTCTCTCTCTCTCTAAGTGCACATTTACAATCAGAGACATCAATGAATGGAATGTTACTTGAGCTTTATTCAGTCTGGGCAAAGAGATGGTGAAAAGTGTGCGTTATTTTTATTTATTTATTTATTTATTTATTTGGTAGGCAAGACATTTTCATGTAAGAAAAGTATTACGATTAAACTAAAATCAGTAGTGATTAAAATCATTTTAAAATACTGCTTAAAATCAATTTTATTTAAATGAAATCAGTCCTGAACATTGTTTTTTTATATGTGTTTTATAGCTTTGAATGTCCTTGTCTCACCCCACAAATCTGATTGAAAATTAGCCAAGCTATTATTGATCAATGTCATAACTGATTCCAGCAAGTATTCCATATTTGGTAGTTTGGGGAATTTAATAGATTTTTGTGATTGAATAGTGTTTTTAGTATTTTCTATATTTTGGTATGTAATTTAAGTCTTAGCCAGTTTATTGGAAAATTGGTACATATTTATAAGTTATGAAGTGTGGCCATTATTCTTTAAGACCACTTCAGAATCATACGTAAGAAACAATAAAAGGAAGATTTGAAAAGCAACTTGGGAGGCATTTCATTTCTTACAAACCAGAAGATCATTTTACCAGTATTTGCAGACGATAAGTTCTGGCATTTATAATCACATCATTTTTATATTCTGTAAAGCTGTATTTGGACCACTTCCCTGCTTCTACTCCATAGCAACCCACTTCATTTTAATCATAACAATGCAGCCTCATATGTCCTGTTGTATTTCAAATTCAGGGAACGCACACACCGAGATGTTTTAATGTATGAAATTGAATAGTTGGAAGGCTTATATCTCTATATACTTTCACTGTAAGTACAGTAATACCTTGGATAACGTTTACCTCGGATAATGCTAAGATCGCATAACGTTAAGTAATGTGGGGAGGAGAATTGGATCGAATAACGTTAAGGTCCTATGGGATGGATCGGATAACAACCGCTAAAGCCTGTGCGGTTACAGTGTATCTCTATGGAGCTTTAACGTTACCCGATCCATCCCATAGGATTTTAACATGCATCGGATAACACTAAAAATCGGATAACACAAGACTTGTGGAACCAAGTCTTAGCGTTATCCGAGTTATTACTGTGTTAAATTCACTCTGGTGGCCTACAAATCCATTTCTCTTGCTACCTTTCATTACCATCTAACTTTATGTGACCAGAGGTAGAAAACTAACTTGCTTGCTTGCAACTCAAAATATTCTTAGACTTAGACTGCAACTCAAAATATTCTCATCATCTGAGAGTTGTAGGGTCATTTTATAAAATGTGTCTTGTTAAAGGGGAAAGGTCAGATGCCATCGCGTAAAACAATATATATTTTTGAGAGAAGGGTTTAGCAATTACAAAGAAGAAAAAGAACAGATATTATATAGGGTTCCAAAGGTGGTGAGAGACCACCACCACCACCACCACCACCACCACCACCACCACCACCACCACCACCATTATTATTATTATTATTATTATTATTATTATTATTATTATTATTATTATTATTATTATTATTATTATTATTATTATTATTATTATTATCATCATCATCATCATCATCATCATCATCATCATCATCATCATCATCATCATCATCATCATCATCATCATCATCATCATCATCATCATCATCATCAAAACCGACTCAGGGCAGCTCACAACATACAATCAAATACAATGTAACAATTCAATAAAACAACACAATGTCACAATATAGTGAAATATACATCAATAATTCAAACAATAGAATATCATAAAATACAATACAGTAAGATAAAACTCCAATATATGTCATAAAGTTACAAAAATATTACAAAAAACATAGGAACATTACACAATCTTACAAAGGGAAAAAATGTTACAAAAAGGCATCCCCATCCTACCCACCCACGATCCTACCCATTAAGGTGGTGGCCACCAACCGACTACTCCCCTTCCTTCTGTCCAAGGGAAAGGAGAAGGGCAATGTGTCCATCCAACATGTGTCCATCTAACATGTAGGTGCTGCCACAATTAATTAATAATTAATACAATTATTTTTATTATAATTTGTTATTACCTTTGTATTTTGTCTATGTTGGTTTATGTGTTCTTTAAATTTTTTTTTAAAGAAATCTAAAGGATATCTTGTACCTTGAGGGGAAACTACTTGGGTTATGTAAATCAGATGTGATTTGACAACATGTAACATGACATTGATAATAAATGCAGGGAGAGAAGTTATACCTCAGTGGTTTGAAGTGCTTAGTTTTCAGAGCCAAGAGCTATGGTTTCAAATTCTAGCTGTGCCCCCAGACAGAGAAGGGGGGGGGGCTGAGATCACCCAGATTGTGGGTGGCTTTTGAGATTACATGCCTTGTCACCTGTGATGCTTTGATTACACTGCATAGTCCCAGAGCACCACCAGAAGGAGAGAGTGGTAAACTATTTCTGAATCCCAAATTTCCAAAGTTATGTAGATATCAAATTGATGGGATATAATTATTAATACATTCAGGATATGCTAATGTAGTAGCAACAATAACAATCTTTCTCTCCTGATTGCATGAGTATAATAGAGAAGCATATGCTGTACAATATTTTCCATATAGATTGTGATTTCACAATCAACACATGAGTGAAATACATTTTTTCAAGGTTATAGAAACAAATGTTTTTCTATAACCACTTTTAAACATCAGCTGTTGAAGAGTCAATTTACTTCTTGGTCTGTTCTCTTGGTTATCAGTTAGTCAAATGATTTCAAAAGCAGTTGTGCCGGAAAATGACAGAGTTCCTGGATTTGGTATCTGAGCTTCGTTTTGTTAGTGTTTCCGAATCTGTTATTTGCTTGTTTTTTGTGTGTGTGTGTTTGTTGTTGTTATACCATTGATTGATAATATGTGATGATTTTCCTAAGCTTAATATTCCATAAACAAATGGCAACAGCCTGTTGGACAAGCTACACATCTGTGCATACTAAAAAAAAAGGGAAATTCAGGTGTCATGAATCACTTTGATTCTAAGCAATGGAAAACCTATTCTAGCAGGATGGGGAAAATGTAGTCCTATACTGCATTCATTTGGTTGGTGTCTTGTTTTATATATCCCACTTCTTTCTTCAAAATATCAACTAAAAGCAGCTCATAATAGGTTTCCCTTGCTCGAATGCCAGTCGTATCTGACTAGGGTTCAGTGCTCAACTGTTTCAAAGCCGAAGAGCCAGTGCTATCTGCTTCTGCAGATGTTTCCGTGGTCATGTGGCAGGCATGACTAGACACGGGAGCACACGGAACGCTGTTATCTTCCCACCAAAGTGGTCCTATTTATCTACTTGCAATGTCTTGCTTTCGAACTGCTAGGTTGGCAAGAACTGGGACAAAGATGGTAGCTCATTCCGCCCTGCAGTACTCAGGAATAGAACTGCTGACCTTCCACCTCCCAGTTAGCATCTTAGTCACTTGAGCCACTCCAGTCATAATAATTCATAATAATTCAACTTAAAAACAACATCACATATAAAAACTTGGTAACTTGAGTCATCCTTAGTTGGACTGTCAAAGTGAAGCCACTTTCTTGGCATTGTCATTGGCAAAAATTACTGTAAGTCTCATCAATACATGATTCTGGTAATAATCAGCAGACCAGCAAATGAGCTGGATTCTGTATCTCTCCACGTTCACACAGAATGTTGTTGTCTGCCAGCAACCCCCACTTGAGCATGATGGTCTTGCATTTAGGGACTCCAACCCTCAGCCTATTCAGGGTCCTTCAATTGATGTGGGCAAGATTGAGTTCCTCAGCTATATCCTCCTTTAATGTTACTCCTTCCCTGGTGAGCTCCTTCCTCCGTCTTCTAATTTGATTTTTCTCTTGTGTACCCTCAAGAATATTTGTTCTTCCCATAAAGCTCTTCCTGGATCTGTGCTGGTGGGCTTGAGGCTCATATCCATTGTTACGTTGGTTGGCGTAGCTAGTGGTGATGAATTGTTGGAGATACTGTCTCACAACTTCTGGAAGGATACACATTCACCATCTCTGTAGTAGAGTGTTTATTAGTATGGGAAGTTCTGCTTCTTTATGAGATATTTCTGGTCGCTTTCATTTTTAAAAGCTGTGGGCGCACTATGTTTAATTTTAAGTAATTTCCCTCCTCAAATAGTTTTTCAAAACTGACTTCTTATATTTAATAGCAAATTTTGTAGAGTACTGTTTAATAAAGCTGAACAATAATATTACTTGGAGAACATAAGTGAAACTGTTGACATCTTGGCCTGAATGATTTTCTTGTACTACAGAACAAACTCTTCACTCTGTTGTTCTTGGCTTTTCTTATTCTGTTGTATTGTACCTCAAAGTATAGAAATGAATTCAAAGATAGGCTTAGTAGCTTATCGTGTAGCTAAACAGAAATGATCAAACAAGCAGGTAGATCTTTGCATATGAGCGTTATGTTTCATGATAAATGCAATTTTCTTACACATTTTGCATAAAATTATACTGCTGGAGTAGGGATATAAACAGCTAATGTAATCTGCAATATTGAGGAAACAAATAATTGAAAAAAGCATCAGCCTCCAACTGAAATTTAGAGCACAGAGTACTAGTCACTAAAAGCACATGTGTAAAATAAACTTGCTCTTAGTTTCATACCTAATGTCTCCTTTCATACGTGCTGCAAGAGATGGCTCCATGAACACAGTGTGTGGGTCACTTCATGGCAGGCTGGGATCTACCTTAAACAAATTCACGCCAATGGCATTTTTCCTGTTTTAAAAATGACTTCCAGGAAAAAATGTATACAGTGGTAACCTGCATAACAAAAAAGCTCAATCCCACAGAGCTCTTCATTATGTGGGTTTTTCCGCAGATCAACTGGGTGATACCCTGCATAACAGGAAAACAATGTTCATTATACAGGGTCTACATTAAGTGGGGTATATCCCGGTTAACAAAAACCCTGTATAACCGGGGGGGGGGGGTGTTCGTTATGCAGGGTATCGTGCAGAGCATACAAACGCTTCGTAGTATGGATTTTTCACTATACAAAGCATTCATTATGTGGGGTACCACTGTACTTGGATATGAGTAGCAGCCGCGAAATGTCTTAGAAATACTAAGGCTTGTGTTTTTTTCTTTCCCTTCCTATATTGAAACTACAAGCCTCTCTCTCCCTGTAGTTTAAATACAGGGAGGAAAAAAGACGCGAGGCTCTAGAGAACCCATCACCTCTCTCTATTTCCCCCTTCCCTGTAGTTTAAATACAGGGAGGGAAATAAAGAGAAAAAGCAAGAGAAACTTGAAGGTAAGCAGGGTAAGCAGACTTCGACTGCAGTAGGTTCGGGGGAAAGGCGCTTTCCCCGAGCCTACTACAGTCGCAGAGACTGCTGTTTGTGGGGGATGGCTTTAAAGGCAGGGAGGTCTCTTTCTTTTCCTGCCTGCCTTTAAAGCGGTTTGCCCCTGAAGTCAGGGCTTTTTTTTTTTTTTAGTGTTGTTCGATGCATGCATCGGACAACGCTAAAAATCAGATAACGTCATGACTTGTGGAACCAAGTCATAACGTTATCCGGGGTATTACTGTATACAGTAATACCTCTGATAACGACTGCATTGGATAACGCTAAAATCGGATAAAGAAATTTTGCATCGGATAACAATCTGTTAGCGTTATCCAATACAGTCGTTCTTAGCAGCAGGGTGTCTGGAAAGCTGAACGGGGTTCTCCGTTCAGCTTCCCAGCCACACTGAAGCTACGGAGGCAGGGGTGGGGTGGCTGGAAAGCTGACGGGGGAGCCCCCCGTCAGCTTCCCCAGCCACCCTACAGCTGCGAAGGCAAGGGCGGGTGGCTAGGGAAGCCGACAGGGAGTACTCGTCAGCTTCCCCAGCCACCCTGCAGCTGTAGATCGGGTCCTCTGATCTTTCTGGAGCAGGCAGGGGGATCTGAGAGCCCAAAATGGGTTTTAAAAAGTCTGGTTTTTAAAACCAATTTTGGGCTCTCTGACTTCCCTGCCTGCTCCAGGGAGATCAGAGGACCTGATCTACAGCTGTTACTGGGCTTTCCCGATGTCCCCAGGCAGTGGAGCAAGCCAAATCATGGTTCGAACCCTGACGTTTTGCTTGCTCCACTGGCTGGGGACGTCGGGGAAGCCCAGAAACAGCTTGGATCGGGTCTTCCCACCTCCCTGGACCCGGCAGGGAAGTCAGAGAGCCCGAAATGTGTAAATAATATAAAATAATATAAAATAATAAAATTAGGTTTTAATAAAGATTTTAAACATCTATTTACAATTTATATTCATAAAGTTATAAAAATTATATAAAACAAACACCATGAAATTATATTTGTTCCTCTATAATGCTAAAGCAACAAGCGGGCTTCTAGCGCTCATTAGAGCTTTTCTTGGTGTTTTGTTTTGTTATTCTTTGCTCCAGTGAAACTTTGTGCATAGCTGATCTTGCTTGTCACCTCTTGATTATGAAGTCATGTGGTGTCAAGATTTCACGAGGTACAGAAAGGCCATCACTCACCACTGTGACACACTACCTTGCTTTTTGTAGTATGGATGGCCCGAGAGAGTCAATATAGTGTTTTCTGGGGGACTCTTCCTGTTCTGGTAACCTCCCAATACTTTTATCTGCCTGGCTAAGCAGTACTGTACTTCCAAAGAGTTTTTTTAAAATACACGGAATATAATGCTTTTAATTTTCACTCCAGCCCTGCAAGGTAGTACTGGTGAATGACTAACAAAATAAACAGGCTGCTTGTAGATGAACAGTACAAGGATTAGATTTGGATGCCACAACCATCCATGATGGTTCTGTGCCTGGTAGAACCATCTTGCCATGAACTTTCATTGATAAATTTCCTAATGCCTGCCTGCCTGATAAAGTGGTCTTGAGTCACGAAAGCCCACACAATGATTGATATTTTTTTTGAGTGATCCAATAAAGGTATCACCTTCTTCCTGCATTTGTTTTGTGTATGGATCACACTCAGGGCCGGATTTTCCTATAGGCTAACTAGGCTTCAGCCTAGGGCCTCAAGATCAATAGGGGCCTATCTATTGATATATATCACAGTAATGATGTATTTTATTATCTCTCATGTAATTTACAAACTTAAAAATGGGAGGTGAAAGGGCCACATAAGTGGAATAGCCTAGGGCCTCTTTTTATGTAAATCCGGCCCTGATCACACCGCTGTCTTTGTTTGCCTATGGAACTACAGGATACCATGAATAGCTGCCCGGCAACACCATCAAGAACTGCTTCAACTTTTAACATCACAGCAGCACCACAAATTGAAGAAACTTCTAATCACTAGGTAATATTTTTAATTGAGTTTGATTTGGCTACGATTGGCGCACCTAGTGTGTAAACCAAAATACACTCCCAACTCCCTGATGGAAGGCCCGTAGAGTTTTGCATTGCCTTTGTTGTTCAGTTGCACAAAAGGAAGCTAGAGCTTCAAAGGCTGTGTGAGAGCAATAAGCAGATACCTGGCATCCTGTGGGGGAAGGTACCATACAAGCCTGCTGTTTTTGTCCACATTCCTTTCTAAGAAGAGCACCTGGCATAACCATCAGGCCATGAACTTTCATTGATAATTTTCCTGATGCCTGCCTGATGAAGTGATCTTGAATCACAAAAGCTCACACAATGATTGATAATTTTTTAGTGATCCAGTAAAGGCCCTTCTTCCTGCATTCATTTTTCAGTTTCACGCCTGGTCTACACATGGAAGACAATGAAGAAGAACCTACCAAAGTAACATCTAACCCCGTTTTTTCATATGTAGAGTAAATTTACCTTCTAAACCTTCAAGATAATTTGTCTATCGGGCTTTGAGTTCCCCTGAATTTCCTGAAGACTAGAACAGTCTCTGATTAAACCATTCTTCCATTTAGCAATGTCCTGAGGGAACAGGATGGCTTTTGACCTTGAAGGGTACTTGCACACTGATAACTGCAGGGGTTGTCTTTTCAATCACTAACAAACTTTTCCAGCCAGCTAATTGCAGGCACTAACTAAAAAAAACCTGAACTCTCTAAACAGGGGTGCCCAAACTACAGCCCAAGGGCCAGGGCTGGTCCCCTATGCCAGTTCATCAGCCCCACAAAGCCCTCATTGATCCCGGAAGTGGAAGTAAAACGTGTCCATACAGGTACGTTTTACTTCCGCTTCCGGGAACGAGGGCTTCGCAGACCAGATAAATTGGTGTCAGGGGCCAGATCTGGCCGGCAGACCATAGTTTGGGAAACCCCTGTTCTAGAGAGTTCAGGTTTTTTACCTGCCCATGGCCCGGAAAAGTTTGGACACCCCTGCTCTAGAAGGATACCAGATACCATGAGTTTCCCAATCTCTTAGCATGTATCACTCAAGAAATATATTTTCTTTGTATTCTTTGTCTTCCCAAACATTTCAATTTTTAACGTATTTTGTATTTTATTGTATTTATTATAAGTCTTTTGCTATCCTATTGATAAGGTTGTAAGACTAATCAATTAATAAACTACCACAAATACACAAGTAGAAAATGTTTATTATAAACATTTTATGCATGCTGTTCAGGAGTATCCACTTCAGAAGAATATTTCATTATAACATTGAAGCTAGCCAGTTTGAATGGTAGTGTCTTAATTCATTATGTTCCTAATTCTATGGAGGAATGCTTTTTTATTATTATTAAGAAAAGGAGAATTTTCTGACTACATTGCTGCACTTGGAGCTGTTTTGTTTATCTTTTTACTTGTACCTTGTATTTAAAAGCTGACTGGATAGCCCAGTGGTTTAGGGAGTTTGATTCTTCACTGTACCTCCCTGGAGAAGATCCCCCAGTGTAGTAATGGGCACCTGCAGAAGAAGGGAAATGGTAAACCAAGGGTCACTCAAAGTTAGAATTGGCTTAATATGGCATGTAATTATTTAATTTTTATATTAAAACAGGCAATGGGTAAACACATGCTGGTTCAGATTCAATGTCAAAAATGATCATACTGTATTATATAATGTGGAAGAACTGAATTCTGTGGAACAAAATCTATACCATATGCTCATCAGGTTCGTCTGCTAAAATTGATCTGATGAGCTGCATTTGAACTGTAGACACCAGTTAATTTTACAGTAGTGTGGAAACATTTAATTTATTTTTCTCTAAAATAACTTGATAAGAAATGAAATATGTAACTCATGCCATACTTGTTCTTATATGCCAAGGACTGGAAGCAAGTCTGCTAAAGGTAAGCATACAACTCGCCAGTAGTTTAAGAGGTGATGGGATGGTTTTAGTATGAGTTGCTATGGATTATCTTCTGACATGGAGTGTCTGCATTTGGGTGTTGCTGTTATCCTATAGATTTTATTACCTGATGTATGGGCAAGAGCAATACATTGCCATCCTTATTCCCCACGCAATGACTGGCAAAATCTATGTCCTCTTTCTGCCAAACCTTGACTTTGAAACTGACCAAGGTGGATTCTGAGTGAGGAAGTGAATGATGTTTTTTTTTAAAAAAGTAAATAGCAGCTATACCCTTCACAGTGCAGCAGTGCATGAACAGAATGAGGGCATGGTCAGCCTTCTCTTTTTTGCTTTGCTTGCCCCTCCTCATATGCTCAAATACCTTCCAATAATATTTTTCTTCTTTAATAATGCTTGATATCAACTGGAGCCTGCCCAGTAGTCAAAACTCTTATTGTCACCCAAAGGTTTACAATTTCTTAGTGTTTAATTATACTAGCTATCTCGTGGTAACAGTTTTGAGAATATGCCAGTAATGTAAGTCTTTTAAATCTGATTCACTGTGTATAAATAAGTTTACATATTTCATTTCATTTCAAATTTATACCCCGCCCTACTCAGGTAAACCTGAATCTAGGTGGCTTACACATTATAAAAGTACTGTAACAGCATTACAATCACAAATTCCACATTATCATAATCACAATCATCACAGTATCAGAATATATATATATAAATATCAATAACACAGTAACAATCCAAAAGTATTAATATCACACTAAAATGTTACAAGAAAGTATTGCAAAAAACAACAGCAAAAACAACTGAGTCCCGCAATGTTTATAAGCAAAATCCTACAGAAGGTAGCTGGGAAAAGTGCAAGAGAAGTCCGAAAAAGAATCCAGTCCCTGCAGCGTCTTTTTAAGCCAGCCTGGAGCTGGGTGGGGAGCCGGCGATGGGATGGCCCTGGCGTCCCACAGCTGTGGTAGCTTTTCCGTCTGGTGGAAAGTCTAGAGGCGAGGGCAGAGAGGTCCTAGCGTCTGCTGCCACAGCGTCCTTTTAAGCTGGCCTGGGGCTGGGCGGGGAGCTGGCAATGGAATGGCCCTGCCGTCCCATAGCTGTGGTAGCCTCTCCGTCTGGTGGAAAGTCAGGAGGTGGTACTTTTATTGGGTGGTACTTTTATTGAAAAGTGTACAGAAACCACAAACAATGATGCTTGTGGCTCCCAACCTATGGCCCATAGCACCAATTAATCTGGCCTGTGGTGAGGATCCTGGTGCCACCACCAGAAGCGACAAAAATGGGTGAAAACGCACTGCCATTGCTCCCACCACCACCACCACAGGAAGTGGTGGAAATGAGCAAAAATGTGTTGTTAATGCACCTGCTGCCACTACCGGAAGTACCGGAAGCAACAGGAGGAACCGAGCCTCTGGCCTGCTCACCTGTGTGAGGGGAGCATGGCCAGCCCATGGCACAAAAAGGTTGGTCACCCCTGATGTATATTGAAAAGTAGTGGGACTTTTTAAAATCTTGCTCAACTATTTGTTATTTTTGTGTGGGTTTTTTATTGGCACAATAAAAGGTATCACTTTAGTATACCTTTAGTATGTACAGTATGTTGCTTTTGACTATACAAGTACATCCATATAGATACAAGCAGTAAACAACAGTAGATAGATGTACAGTATAACATTGTTTTTCCTTAGCCAAATTTTTCCTGGTAATGAAATTGATAGTTTCGATTCAATGTTTTTTCCCCTCCCCATTCAGCATTCTTTTAAAACAGCTGTAGATCTGGATTGATTTAAAACCACAGTATGTTCAAAAGTTAGCCATGGCAATTGAAAGCTAATTTTCCTGGTTCGTTTTTACTACACAACTACTCATTAAAATTAATAGGTCTTGCATAATTTCTGTGGGACTTTATTAGGTAAAAATAATTCACTGCAATGTGATAAATCTAATCACATAATTAAGACAGTACAGTTACTAATTGTTTGAGAGTACTAGAGTATTTTGGGAATCAGTAAAGATTATGTAAAGCAAATGTTACTGGCATATTGAAAAAAATAATAAGAGGCAAAAAATAATTAATTTGTTGTACCTAGCTGGTTAGGGTAATAGTAATAACGATGATAATGTTATGGCCTTATCATGAAAAGTATATCTTGTGCTCTTTTTTATATCAGTTTTCAAAGTAAAGTGACAACGGGAAAGAATATTTTTATTTTTCTGGGAGTACATAAAAGGATTTTTTATTTTTCATATACTGTAAGTGCTTTTATCAATAAGAATCGATGTACAAATGTTGGTCAGTTGGCTTATGTTGCACATTACCTAATCTTCTTTTAAAAACAAAAATAAGTTCCAACCCCACCTATTTGTCAGACATCCAGAAGTGGTGATGGTTATGGTGATGTGATGCACTTCCGTGGCATTTAACAATAACACATTTATGGTGATCTTAATGGGATTTGCAAAGTACAGTATGTGAGCAATTTAAGGAAGGACTTGACTAGTGCCACTCTCCAGTAAGTTCTGTGTTTTAAAAACAACTAAAATTAGAGGATGGTTGGGAATGTTCTTCCAGTGCTGAACATTATGCACTAACTGACTACATCAGTACACCTGCTGCTTAAGGCTTCTGGGAATTGAAGTCCAAGAACATCTGGGGGACCAAGGTTGAGAAACTGGCCTACATCACTGAAACACTACCTATAGACACACTCCTGCTCAGTTGAATTGTTCTACCATGGAAAAGTGGAAGCCCTCCAGTTGCAGAGAAGACAGGTTGGAAGCAAAAAGCATCAAATAGATTCAAATGTATCAATAAAAAAATAAATCAAATTCACCTGTTTTCTAACTGATGTAAATCCTGTGTTTTTTGATTATGTGGTTGGGTTGTAAGTCAAGTCTGAACTCTCTATAAACAAAAATGGCTAAACTGGGCTATTGTACATGTCATGAGAAAAATCATAGGAAACGCCAATAATTCCAGGGAATGTAGAATGAAGTAGGAAGGAAAGAAGGCTCAAGATAAGGTGTGATGGCACACTGAAAGAAGATACAAATTTAGTTTGCAGGACCAGAGTAATGCTGTTATAGCAATGGCCTCTAAAATGCCCCACTATTAAGTCATAATCATCTAGATAGCACAGAATAACAACAAGGAACAATTGACCTCACAAAAATTCATTTAGATGTGGTTAATGTGAATTAGTCTATGTTTGACTGTATCTAGCTTCAAAGAATGAGAACACATTAGCAACTGTGCTAAAGCCTGAACCCTGGTGAGCATGGAGTTGGCCATTCGATAGAGGGGTTGTTTTTTTCCCATCCTGCCTGATTAATATTAAAATGTCTGTACTGTATTTATCTTTTATCTGACAGCACACAGTGGAAAATTTAATTCCAAACACTGTTTTAAAGAACCATTGGCAGATACTAAGGCAGTCAACAACTTTCACTAGTATTAATGTCCTTGTTTTCATCTGTTATACCATGTTTGAATCAATTGTATTCAGACTTATTCAGGCTTTTCTTCAGACATTAGAGATGTCTGTAATGCTATGATTTGGCTCATATATCAGTTTTGATTTGGTTTCCCTCATTGATCTGCATCTGGGCTTCTTCTCTTTCTGCCTTAGTGTTTAAGAATGCTGTAAATGTTGATTTCTAGATGTAGTTTTGGGTTGAACATTTTATTGTTGGTGTGCCTGATTCTTCTCATCACAACTGCTTGTGCATTAAGGAAAAAACAGCACTGCTAACCTAGTGTATACCAGCCATTCTGCTTCAACAAGACACTGAAGCAAAGCAATGTAGGCTGCCTGGTGACCCATCACTGTGGATTCTTGTTACATAATAGAGAGCAGAGGTATGAAAGAAAGAAAAATGTTGGCTGAGAAAATGTTCAAAGGGAGCTGAAAGCAATACTGTACAGGAAATTAAATCATTGGGCAAGGAAGTGAAATTGGACTGATTGCAGTCATTAATGTCCCTTTAACGAGGGGCACATAAGGAATGTTACTCAGCAACTGTGATGGTCCCTAGTGTGGTGCCAATTAAATAACATAGATGTGGTATTTCAAACAAACAGCTTGTACTGGGTAGGGAGGGGAATAGAGGGGGATTTTTATGAGGCTGGAATAATGTGTTACATCGTAGAGAATGCAGGAGACTTAAGTTAACTTTGTTTTAGGAGAAGAATTTGAAGGGGAAATCCCCCTTGTATTAGGCAAGTGTAAACCCATGATTTTTCTTTTCTCCCATATCACTTTTCTTATAATCTGTATACAGTACAGTGGTACCTCGCTTAAAGAGCATAATGCGTTCCACAGGATTGCTCTTTAAGCGAGTTTGCTCTTTAAGAGAAACACCTTTTAAGCGAGTTACTCTTTAAGCGAAATGCTCTTTATGTGAGGTTTGACTGTACTTAGTTTTTGTCTCTTTCTGTTGCACTTTTAAATTTTTTTAACTAAAATACATTCTTAACTTCAACAATTTCTTCTGTCTTTAAATAATTTACTCTATGTAAGAATCAAAAACATGTAATTAAAAAGCTTTTTTAAAAAAGTAACAATCAAGTAATCGGAACCCTGGTTGACATCCATTTTAACATAGTAAGTCACAGTAGACTAGGTCTACTGAATCGGTAGGAATATGATGAGTCGACTCTTCCATACAGCCCTTTGATTCAAATGGGCATGTTCTAGTTGTGACTTATTTTGGTGAAGTAGTTTGCAGTTTGAGTTGGCCCCCTTTGAATCAATGACATTTCTTGCAATCCGAGATGTTCTGAGGAACTCTACTCTTTTGTTTATGTGTGTCTGCTTTACTCCAAAGTACAGTATTTCTTCTGTCTCACAGCTTCAGATATTGACCAGATTCATCCACAGCGATGTTCCTGTTCCATATTTTAACTTTATATGTGTTTGTGAACCGCCCTGAGTCGGTCCTACTGAGTAGGGTGGTATTAAATAATAATAATAATAATAATAATAATAATAATAATAATAATAATAATAATAATAATAATAATAATAATAATAATAATTAATAATAATAATTTGAGTAGTCTAGAGCTAAGAAATCTTGATGCTTCTTGGCTATCTGCTTTGCAAAGGTGCCTTTGGCTTCTGGTGTTGATTTAAAACAGTGTACAGTAATTTGGTTTCAGTAGTTAGTTGGCTAGTTTTTGTGACATAGGTGCTACCTCATGTATTCATCATAAGGTAAATCTTATCCATCTGCATACAGCTATGTTGTTTTCAGCTAAGGTTTGCAGTACCCTCCTCATTTAAAGTAGTCTGGTATTTTAAAAGATATGATAGCTTCAGGGAGCTCTGTGTATAATAAGGGGGTCTTTCTGATGTTTTTTTTACTTACATTTTTTCTGTACCCTCTGGTTACTTCAGAAGGTACAGTGTGGTGGACATTCATTTTTGTCTTTGGTTTTGCTATTGGAAAACTTCTGTTTTCAGTTTTCCCAACCAGTTGAATTAAGAGCCATTTTTGAACTTTGGACAGGTATTCATGCACTCATGTTTTTCTGAAAAACATGGTAATAAATCCCCACTTAGATATATGTAAGAGTTTTTAAGACTTTCATTTGTCATATACAAGTACTAAGAATTCAAAATGTATATGGATGAAGCTTCAGAGAGTGACTCCAGTGAAGAAGGTTAGTTTGGAATATCTATAATGGGGTGGTGGGGCTGATGCCCATTTTTAAATGGGGCAACTGCTTTGGGATCATACTCCTCGGGGGAAAAGGCCTGGCTAAAATGACTAAGAAGCTAATTTCCTCTAATTTTTTAAAATAGAAACTGATCAAAATAATGGCAAGTGACAAGAATTAAACTACAGTCAAACCTCGCATAAAGAGCACCTCGCTTAAAGAGTAACTCCCTTAAAGAGCAGGATTTTCTATGAATGTTCGCTTCGCTTAACAAATAAAACCAACCAAAAACTCGTTTAACAAATAAATCAGGGTTTGCAACCCCCCTCCCCCCCCCCACATTTGGTCATTTACAATGATGTTTCACTTAAAGAGCAAGCTCACTTAAAGAGCAATCCTGTGGAATGCATTATGTTCTTTAAGCGAGGTACAACTGTATATTTCTTCTGAGGTTTTTTTAAATCAGGTACAGGTGTGTGGTAAATTTCTCCTCATACCTTAGACAACATAATATCCACATATTGTAATTCACTTTCTGAAATGGCTACAGGTGAACAACAGTAAATTGTTATTTGATTCATGGTCATCAGTGTCAATTCTAAGAAATTTCAAGTACTGTAGATAAATAGGTACCACTTCGGTGGGAAGGTAAACAGTGTCCCATGTGTCTAGTCATGCCTGCCACATGACCACAGAAATGTCTGTAGATGCAGACAGCACTGGCTGTTTGGCTTTAAACTGAGATGAGCACTGAATCCTAGAGTCAGACACAACTGGCTTTCGAGCAAGGGAGACTTTTACCTAGAGTTAATTTAACATCCTTCTAGGTTTTTTCATTTTGAGATTAAATTTTCTCTGTAACTGTATAGATTGATAGTTTATGTAGTTCAAGTAATCAAGCCTAGAAATTCATCCTTTACCAGTAAATCAGAATATTCCATTTACAGTATTATAAGCCTTTTGCTTAACTCTTCTGTTTTAGAAATAGAAGGTGGAAGCTATAAAAGATGCAGCATATACATATACAGTATAATCATTTTACATCTCTTTGCTTCCATTTTAATCAAATTTTCATTCCATTTTAAATTAATGTTTAATTTACTTGTTGGTTGTTTGAATTACTGGTTCAACTTTAATTGATCAGAAAAGAAATTAAATATAATAAAGAGAAATTAATTTTGCTTTTATTATTTATTTACAAGCAAACTGTGTTAAGATAAAAAGTTAATTGATTCATTTTACATACAGGTATTTCATTCTTTATGGGTATTTAAATAAATTATGGGTAAGACATAACAATACTTGTTCTGCATACTGAAGTGTGATGGCAATGTATGATTGGATAAGCAAGGTATAATTAAAACTGAGAACTAAATATACTTAAACATTATCCTTTTCTTGAGTCAGGTTCTCCCTCATATTGAGAAGTTCCACTTAGATGTTTGTGTTTCACTTGATTTCTAATTATATTATTCATCCCATTATATCATTCAAACCATGTTTTAGTTTACATTTTTGGGGGGTTACAGCAGAGGCTGTTGGAATAGAGCTCCATCATAATCCAAGGTTTTACTGTACTTGTCAAAGGAGATGGATTTGAGTTAGATAATGAAGAATGTATCAAAGCAATAACTTCAGAAGAGGGATACTAGTACCTGGGAGTTCTGGAAGTTTCTGACCTGCCACTCATCCAAGTCAAAAGAGCTACTAATACAAAATAAATAAACCTGATCCAGAAAATCTTGTGGTCAAAACTGAGTGGAGGCAATATCATACAGGTGATTAATACCTGGACAGTGCCTGTTATACAATATTTAGCTGGGAAATTGATTGGACCCAAATGGAATTAAAGAACCTAGACTGAAAAACAAGGAAGCTGTGCATTGTGTCCTGCACCCAAAAAGTGATGTTGATCATCTGTACTTACCAAGAGCTGAGGGTGGCAGAGGACTCCTACAGGTGAAAAAGACAGTAGCGGAATAAAAGCATAGCATTAAGGAAAGTGAAGAGCCTACGCTTCAGGAAGTTAATAAAGGAGGACTTTTGAAAACAGTGAAGAAGAAAGAAAGGTAAGGATTGAAAGCTGAGCTGCACAGTGGAAAAACAAGCCTATGCATGGTCAACAAAACATGGAAGGCAAGGCTGACCCAAAGCTGACATGGGGATAGTTAAGAGCAAAAATTTTGAAGACAGAAACTGAAGGATTCATCTTGATAGCTCAAGAACAAGTTGCATGAAGAAGAAAAACTGCACGTATCGAACAATAGCAGGTGCCAGCTGTGTAATGAAAAGGATGAAACAGTAGATCATCTGGTCAGTGGATGCAGCAAAATTTCACAGATAGATTATTTGCAATGCCATAACAGCGTTGCAAAAAATATTCATTGGAAACTTTGACAGAAGTTTGGATTTGAATGCAGTAAAAACCATTGGGAACATCAAGTACTGTAGAGAGAATTTTAGAAAATGAGAGATTCAAGATTCTGTGGGACTTGAAAATTCAAACAGACATCTGAAGAACTGGTTTATTGACATTGCTATACCAAAAGATGCATGAATGGAAGACAAACAATTGGAGAAAATCGCAAAATATTATGATTTGAAAATTGAAGTTAAACGTCTATGGAGGAAGAAATGTGTTGTTGTACCAATAGTGATTGGAGCCCTTGGAACAATACCTAAAGGACCGCCTAGATATTTGGAAAGTTTGGATCTATTGGACTTAAACATCCTAACTCTACAAAAAACAACTCTACTAAGAACTGCATATATACTTAGATACATATTACCTTAACAGTTCTTAGGTCGTTGGTTAGGGCTTGAACTGTTAATTTCATACCTGTCCTCAATTGTGAATTGAATGGTAGATTTGTATAACATAATGGCAACAGTTTTTGGAGAGATAACAAGTGTGGTGAAGTGGGTAACATGATGTACTAGGATTTAAGAGTCCTGGATTCAAATCCCCACTCAGCAGTGGAAGAGCACTGGGGGAGTGGGACTGGTAAAACCACTCCTTAAATATTTTAGTTACAGTAATACACCGGATAACGTTATGACTTGGTTCCACAAGTCATGATGTTATCCGATTTTTAGCATTGTCCGATGCATGCATCAAACAACGCTAAAAAATAAAATCCCTGACTTCAGGGACAAACTGCTTTAAAGGCAGGCAGGGAAAGAAAGAGACCCACCCCCACCCGTAGCGGTCTCTGTGACTGCAGTAGGGTCAGGGAAAGGCGCACCTTTCCCCCGACCCTACTGCAGTCGCAGAGACTGCTTGTGTCTCTTTCCCTCCCTGTATTTAAACTACAGGGAGGGGGAAAGAGAGAGACGTGATTGGTTCTCTAGAGACCCAATCATGTCTCTCTCTTTCCCCCTCCCTGTAGTTTAAATACAGGGAGGGAAAGAGAGACGAGCAGTCTCTGCGAATGCAGTAGGGTCGGGGGAAAGGTGTGTGCTTTTCCCCCAACCCTACTGCAGTCGCAGAGACCGCTGCGGGTGGGGGGTGGATTGGGTAGTTCTACCCAAACCACCCCACACCTGCAGATCATTGCCTTGGATAACGCTAAGAATCATCCAGAATCGTTATCCAATGCAAGTTTTTTCCAAAAAACTTGCATCGTTATCCGATTCTAGCGTTATCTGATGCAATCGTTATCAGGGGTATTACTGTATATTGAAAGCCTGGTTAGGGTTACTTTAAGTTGGCTCTGACTAGATGGCACATAACAAGAAAAGTGACTTTGCAACTATTTAAAACAGGAAAAGGTTTTTTAAAAAAACCCTTATAGAATTCCAGAAGTGGGGTTGGGAAGACATGGAAGCATTAAACATAGTGACCTTGGATTTCAGAAGATCAACATTTTGATTTCACAGAAGTGGTCTGAACATCAATAAAATAAGAAGCATGTGTACTAGTGATATAGTTACATGCCATAGTTGGAATGAAAACAAAAGCTTTAGTATTCATTTAAACCTTCTGTATCTTCTTAACAACAAAAATTAGTTTTGTCATCTTGCTTGCAAATCTGGTAAATGTTTAACTTCTATGCACCTTTCTTTCCGCCATCCCAATTATATTTGATCCATGATAAGGACAAGATGGCCTTTGGGAGGTACATTTAGAGTGGGGTAAGGAATAACTGATATATTGACAAAGGAAAGACCAGTCTTGTTGTAATGCCTCTGTGCTAGTCGTCTTAGATAATTATTGCACTGTTTTAAGATGTTGATACTGCTTGACTCAGTTAAACTATTAAAAAAAACAAGCCTAGCTTTTCAACATGACTTTTATTCTTTCTTCATTAGCATCAAAGTCTTGCACAAACAGATTATTTTTCAACAGAATTGGGATACCTCAAAGGTGTTATCTTGGCCATTTTATTAGAAAATTTGTACATATGGAAGAGTGTGGCATATACATTTTGTGTACATAACTGCTTCATTGATTAAATTTCTCTACATTCATTGAAAATTTGTCCTGTATTCAAGTATTCCATTTTAGTTGATTTAATCTTTGTTCTTCCTACTTCACTTCGAAGTCTATTAAATGATGTCCAAATGGTGCAGCCGGAATCTTGTCACAGTGAGAGACACTCTCCTGCAAATCCTTTCTGCAACATGTGTTCTTTTTGATCTTCATTTATTTAGTCTAGCCTCTTCTGGTGTGATATTTACTGCTCAAAAGTTTGGCAGAAAACATTGCCTTGATTTTAGCCATCGGCTATCTGCCGGATTGCATAATTTGTTCACATTGCATGTTGGTGGATGTTGATAGATGAAAGATGCATCTGCAATCTTTCCTTGAAACATCTTTATTTTGGAGGTGGGGTATGACTGTTTAGGAGTTGAAAAAGGGTTTGCAGGTATACTTGAACATGTTTGCTCAGCTTCCAGAATCGAGAATCTAATTAAGGCAAGGTTCTCAATGATGGAAGTATTGCGATTGCTTTCAGACACATACTTTATATTAATCTGTGATAAAGTGGCATTTCTCTCAGAGATCCAAAACATTCATAAGTACATGCAGCAGCAGTCCTATATGCATTTTTAAAATAATTTTCTTTAATAATTATTAAAGTATAATTACATTACAACAACAATAATAATGCACAAAATGTACAAAACAACAAAACAGGGGGGTATCCGCTACACACATGATTTCCTTATTATTCACTTCTGTAACAATAGTAATGTGCACCCTCCACCCTTGGGACCATACTTTTTAAAATTAGATTCCCAGTATGTCAGTATAACCCCCTATTTCCAAAAGCTCACGGTTACTTTCTTAGGCTTAATTCCTTTTGAATCTTGAAGAACATATCGGACAAAATCTCCCCAAATACAAAAGAAATAATTTCTTTCAGTCATTCCTTTTATAACCCTCAGGTCACAAGTCAATTTGTCATTCAAACCTATTTCCCACATTTCTTTATTACACTCTTTTTAAAAAAAAAATCTTTGGAGATGTTCATTTTCCAATTCTTTGCAATCAAGAGTCTCATGGCTGTTATCATTATTATAACTACCTCTTTTTTATTTTTTATCAATTTTAATATCACTTAAATCCATCAATAATGCCATCTTCAGATTCATACATACCGGTAGTTTTAATGATACTATCTTATTGATTTCATGAAAAACATTTTTCCAAACAATATTTCTCTCTTTGCAATGCCACCATAAATGTAAATAGGTCCCATCTTCAACTATGCATCTCTAAAAAATTTTGAATAACTATTATCTATTTGAAGCGTTCCGTGCACTCCGGTGTCTAGTCATGCCTGCCACATGACCATGGAAACGTCTGCAGAAGCAGACAGCACTGGCTCTTCAGCTTTGAAATAGAGATGAGCACTGAACCCTAGAGTCTGATACAACTGGCTTTTGAGCAAGGGAAACCTTTACCTACTTGATGCATCTGAATTGGCATCATGTACCATCTCCGTAACAATTTGGCAATGTTCCTTGATTCTCACAGATACATTTTTCATAATCTTCCCTGACCATATATTCTTCCACATTGATTTGTCAATTTTAATCTCAATATCCAATTCCAATATTTTTCTTAATGTATTTTGGATTGTTCCTTCTTTAAGTGGGAGGCTATTTGAAGCATTTCTGCTGTTTTTGAAATTTTTGTCACGTTTTGGCACCACCTGAATCTTTCTCCACAACCAGAAAGTGAGGAAACACCCCCCCTTCTTTGCAACAGCTGGTAGTTGGTACTGAACTGACAATTACCAGAGCTGTCCACTAGACGGCGCTGTTAGAAATTATTTGGCATTACCCTTTTTTTGTGATTGGAACATATACTGATCTTTTCCAATCCTGCTTTTCCAATCCTGTGGCCATTGCTGTTTTCCAAATCTGCTGGCATATAGAATAGGTAAAGGTAAAGGTCACCCTTTCTCGAAAGCCAATCATATCTGACTCTAGGGTTCATTACTTTATAGAATGAAGTACTTTAACTCTATCATATTTTAGGGAAGGAGTACCCAAAATACTGCCCATGGGCCAGATCTGACCTGTGATGCCAATTCATCCGGCCCATGCCGTCCTCATTGCTCCCGAAAGCGGAAGTAAAATGCACCCATATGGGCGCATTTTACTTTCACTTTCAGGAACAATGAGGGCTTTGTGGGTCAGATGAATTGGCATCAGGGGCTGGATTTGGCTCCCGGGCTATAGTTTCAGCATCCTTGGTTTAAGTGGAGAAAATTTCATCCTTTTGCAAAACAGATTGCAAGCCGTGTTTTACTTCCACTTCCTAGTATTTTATTTTTAATTATTTTTATTTTTTCTTTGGCCCTGCCCACAACATAATGACATCATAATGTTAGCTCCACCCACACTGCAATGACATCACGGTGGGGTAATAAAATTTTTGACATCCCACCACTGCAATAGATGCTTTAATTGTAAATGCAGTAAAACCTTGCATAAAGAGTGCCTCGCTTAGAGACTAACTCACTTAAAGAGCAGAATTTTCACTTAACAACTAAAACCAACCAGAAACTCGCTTAACAAATGAATCAGGGTTCGCATCCCTCCCCCACCAGAAGTCACAATTGGTCACTTAAATTGTGTTTCACTTAAAGAGCAATCCCGTGGAATGAATTATGTTCTTTAAGCGAGGTACCACTGTACAGTTGTACCTCACGTAAAGAGCATAATGCGTTCCACAGGATTGCTCTTTAAACGAAACACCGTAAGTGACCAAATGTGAGGGGGGGGGGAATTGCGAACCCCAATTTAGTTGTTAAGCAAGTTTTTGGTTTTATTTGTTAAGCGAAGCGATCATTCAGAGAAAATTCTGCTCTTTAAGCGAGGTGCTCTTTATGCAAGGTTTGACTGTATTGCCATTTAGCTGGCAGATCATATCTACTACTCAGACAGGCAAATGCAAAAAAAAAAGTCAATTGTTTTTTTAATACATTTACAGCAAAACCTCGAGTTACGAATAAAATAAGTTCCATGGCCTTGTTCTTAACTCGAATTTGTTTGTAACTTGAGGCATCTCCATAGGGATAAAGAAAAAGTCCCCCCTCCAAAAGTCAATCAAACTACCCCAAAACAACAGCAGCATTGAAAAGAAAGCATGCATAAGTAAAAATGCTGTTCCCTTACCTTAAAGAAGCTTTGAAAATGGACAGAAAATCCAGCAACAAACAGCCATTTTGGTGCCGAAAATCCAGACAAAGAACTCCTTTCTAAGCACTCTACTGTCACCTACAGGGCTCAGAAAGGCTGCATGTGTTTTTCTATAGATTTCCCAGGGCACAGTGCACTCTTTGGGAATCAGATTATGTAACCTGAAGCAGACCCATAGGGGAAATAGCATTTTTTGCTTCACTCGAGGCAACACAGAGGAAAAAGAATTAGTTCATAAATAGGGACATATTGGTAACTCGAGGCATGGATTTCAGTGCAGAACCAATTCATAAGTCAAACTATTCATAAGTAGGGACATTCGTAAATCAGGGTTTTACTGTATATACTGCCCATCTAGTGAAAGGTCCATCACTCTTGGTGATTTACATAGATACATTTTAAAATCTGGTTACTCATAAAGTTAATTTAGCACAAGAACATAGGTCCAATTTGATTTGTTTTAACAGTATGTTCCTTAGTTCTGTTACTGCTGAGATTGTTGGGGGAAACCTTCCCATGCTTTTTAATGCCTTCAGTTTTGATGGCATATAATGAATGATAAATCTGGTTGTCATCTTGTTGTAGGTTTGAAGATAGATTTAAACCACAGTTTTTGGAATTTATCTACAGTAGATGGTTGTGTACTTGTCCTCACTAAATTTGGCATTGCCAGCTAAGTGGATCGATAAAGAATTCCTTTTTGGGTGTGAAAGTCAATATGCCACTAACCCATAGAAATTGTTAATTCATAAAATAGTAAAATAAAATCCACTGACTTAATTTTACATTGACATTTTGTCATTCACAACTTACAAAGCAGCAGACTATTTCAGATAATCCAGCACAAAATTAATGCCTCATAGAACAGACATTGCAAAGAATAGTCTAGAACAGGGGTCAGCAAACTCAGCTCTCCAGATGTTCTTGGTCTTCAATTCCCAGAAGTACACCTGATCAGCAGGTGTACTGACTTGGTCATCTGGTATTTGAAGTCCAAGAACACCTGGAGAGCCAAGTTTGCTGACCCCCTGGTCTAGGACAACAGTTGAGCTTACCGGCTTTGTTTGAACGTATGCCACATATAGTCGTTCTGGGATCCTAATAAAACCTGGCATCAAATACTATGGTGCAACCATACCAGGGTGCAGTTGTACAAAACAAGGAACTTTGCTCAAGGATTGCAAGATCCCTTCATGCAATTTGATCAGTTTCTCCCATCACTATGTATTCTGGTGGGATGCATTCTGTATAGTGTTCTCCTCAAGCTCTCTGTGCTACCATAGAACACTGCATATCTCCAGTCTCTCTGCTAATTTTGGAAACTGAAGGTTCAGATACTGAGCAGGATCAGGCAGGATTAATATATGGATGGGACACCATCTGTCTATATAGGAGATTTCCTGGAATGACTCCTGTCTGAAACAGTAGAGAGCCTCTGCAAGTTGAGTTGATAGTACTGATTTGGATGGATCAATAGTCTCATTTGGTATAAAGCAGCTTGCTTATAACCAGATACATAGAGGAGAATTGATAGATCTCTGTGAATGAGTTTCTGCTTTATGCAGTGTTAGATTTTGCCTGCTGTAATAAATAAAACAGGAGACTTTTTTATTGCACAGGTTTGAGAGCAAGGAATTGTGAGAGCTTTGGCTGTAGAAAAATAATAAATAAATGATGTAGACTACTAGTGAATAAACAAGGTAATTTGCTTACACATTCTGTATGTAGAACAGACATTAATGAGTAAATTTTCTTTAAATGATGTTGGTGATTGTGTGTGTTGACAACCAGCCTTGGCTATAAAGAATTTATTCACAAGTAACTTGCCAATAAGCATGTCTTTTATTTTTCTTTACTGATCAAGAATGATATTCTTTATTTCCTTGTCTTAGTATTCAATGCTATGCCCTTTCCCTGTTTCCATATTTAAGAGCTTTGTCCCTCACTCACCCAAAAAAGAATATACAGTATTTTAGATGCTTGTGTGGTTTGCTTTTTGAACATTTCAGAAAATGTTTATGGTGATCATTTATATGCTGTCATCTTATACCATGGTGCATGGGTGCTGAGAACCATCTCCAGTGCATTTGTGTTATTCCATTTTACTGTTCAGTCATTTCCAAGTACAGTACTCACAATAGTCTGCTTTTTAAGAAGATAGTTATGAACCTATTCCCTGGAAGTTCCTGTAAACAAGATATAACAACATTACACAGCTGTTTAATTGAAGACCTCACATATGCTTGAAGAATACAATATACAGAGCAGGAGTGAGGAACTTGTCTCCCACTCACTGCATCCCTGATCAGTACACCAGTGGGCAGGGTTGTTGGAAATTCTGTTCCACCTGGACAGCTCATATATTTCCCATCTCTGTTATGTTGCCATGTCAAAGAAAATATAGCATTCAGCTTTGTGTGGTTTGCTTTGTCTTGTAGTATCATGGGTACATGCAAAAATAGTATTATAAAGACAGCTGTATACAACAGATAATGTGTATACAGACTTAATAACTTGTGGAAATTCTCTTCCCAAAACTATGCTGTTTGGTTATGTTCCCAAGTGTAACTAATAGGAATTGGTGTGTTCATTCACATCATCTCAGTCTCATAAACTGTACAGACATGGATCTTACTGATACTCAAGGTGGTTCTTCTACCACTTCTGGTGTCAAGGGAGATACAGAGTTCTTGCTCTGGTACTCAAGGTTTGGGTATACAATATATACAGCTCTTGATGGCTCTGAGGCCAAATGTTTTCATCCTGTCCTCTCAAGATTTCCAGCTGAATCTGAACTCCAGATGCCTTTCATATTTGCAAGTCAACTGTAGTGGTACCTTAGCTCAGGAATGCGATGAGTAAAGAGATACATTGAGTAACTAATGTTAAAATATGTTCATTTAATCTAAAATTAAGATGGATTTATTAACCCAGGATCTCTAACTTTTGTTTCAGACTACCTTTGTAAGTGAAACTTACATTGGTGGGAGGCAGGTTTTTTTTTATGGTTCTGTGATTTATTGTAATGTATATACAGTAATACCTCCGATAAGGTTTACCTCGGATAACGCTAAAATCACATAACGTTAAGCAATCTGGGGTGGAGAATTGGATCGAATAACGTTAAGGTCCTATGGGATGGATCGGATAACAGCCGCTAAAGCCTGTGCGGCTACAATGTATCTCTATGGAGCTTTAACGTTATCCGATCCATCCCATAGGATTTTAACATGCATCGGATAACACTAAAAATCGGATAACGCCAAGACTTGTGGAACCAAGTCTTAGCGTTATCCGAGGTATTACTGTACCATACTTTATACACTAGAATCATGTGTTGTGCAGGGTGGAAATGAAATATTGGAGATAAATAAGAAAATCATTATTTTTATGTTGAGGTTGAATCAGATTTCAAACTTCATTTGGAAATTTTTATTAGAATTATTTAAATACTTTATGACAGGTCAACGGAATGTAGTTCTGCTGTATGTTAGTTTGCTACAAAGAGACTTATAATCAGAAGTAGTGAATACAATGACAGTTTGACAAAATTGCATCATTCACTAGTGAATGGACTATCGGCACCATTGCAATAGTTACTGAAAATCTTAAGGGGGGAATTGGAAGCACTAACTATACCTAATGTAATGTACTGACTACACATAATCTTATCCGAACCATTTTTCTTAGAAGAATTGTTTAACATAAATAAAACTAATTGCAGTGTTCACTATGGTTCTCAATTTACTGTGTAACGAATTAATTTTTAGAAAACAAAACATGGCTAAAATTGAAACATTCTTTCAGAAAAATATAACAATGTGAGCATATCACTGTCCATTTTCCAACAAATAACTTACTAGTCTTACTCTTTCATTGAAGCAAGAAGGGAGAAAAGGATTGAAGTAACACCATAAATTGGTAACATTTTCTTCAAATGCTTTTTAAAAAACCAAGAAGCAATTTTCTAAGACAATGTAAATAGCTTCCCCTATAAAATAATTACACAAAGTGTAAAAAAAATCATTTTCTTTCCCCCCAGTATGCAAAGATCCACCATACAAAGTTGAGGAATCAGGATATGCTGGTTTCATTTTGCCGATAGAGGTTTACTTCAAGAACAAGGTATGTATCTCTAAATTTTTGTTTGTCTCTTGGCATACACATAATTTGATCCTTTAGATTTTCTCTCCAACAGTGCTTTGAGAGAACAGTGTCAGTTTAAAATAAGCTTTGCAATAAATTTGAGATGCTGTTACAGTTTTAGAAGCTAGTTTAACACAGTTTTGCTCTAGAAGTCTGTAACCTACCAGTATATCAAAATCCCATTGCTTAGTGTAGTAAATTGTAGTAGAGTAGGCCTCCTGTATCAGTGGTGAATTGGTGAGACAGCTCTATACATTCCATTAATTTAAATGAGTCTACTTTAAAATGTGACTTATTTCAGCACAGCAAGTCATGATTAGTACAGATTCTTCGGAGAATTTGAGTCACTAATTCACTATTTATTCAATAGGCCTACTGTCGTATGGTTTACTATTCTAAGTAAAAGATTTTGTATCTCTTGATTAGATAGTTAACTTAAAGCAAATCTTAAAGAGTTTGTTAATGATATGAGGGAAATAAATGGAATGTTTCTCTCATAACAATTTTTCCTCTAAGAGAGAGAAAAGGAAGAACTTTTTAACTATAAAACGTACTTGTGTGTGTGTGTGTCCTTCACTCTTACTTTAAAGGTTTACAAAAGAAGGGTGGAATCTTATGTATGGCCTTCTCATTAGTGCTTTAGAAAGCTTACATTTTATTTTAGGGAAAATGCTGTGTTTAGGAAGAAGAAGGATAGTTTATGTGTCCTTCCCCTGCTTCCTCTTGGCAAAACTATCTGATCTGGAAAGCGAGATGGAAAATTGCCCAAAATCTGGAATTGGGGCGAGATCATTCCACCTGATTTCAGGTGATTCATACATAAACATATAGAAATATAACAGCAGCCAAGAATCATTTCAGAATGTAGGGAAGGTCCTCAACCAAGTCTTCTGGAGCTGCAATGGCTTGTTAGGAAGCAGGAGAAAGATTCAATATGCAAATTACACTCTGATCACAGGATACTGGATTTCACCTGAATTAACAGTATCTCTGAGGCCAGGGGCAAGCACATTTTTAACCTAGGTTATTCTAACCAGTGGAAAAATATAAAGGTTATTTGTGATGTTTTGCTCAGTGTGTTGCTGTTACACATAATATTGTGTAATAATTACAGCAAGATATAATTTATTTTCATTTCCTGGTATCTTGATTGTTCAATGGATGAAGGTGCTTGATCCTCTTTGTTAGAGAAGATATTTGACTAACGATCTTCGTATTAAATCTTTTTCGCTGTCTTGGCTTAAGATGTATTACAGTGAGTGTTAAAAGTGTTTCTTGGATGGCATTTATTTCCCCCATGAGGCAGCCAAGAGCATAATTACACTTTTGGAAACAATATTCTGAGTAGGTTGGAAGTGTTATTTTCATCTACCAAAATAAAATGAGATTGTAGAATAGAACTTTTAACGTAGATTGAAAGAGGAATGTTAGTTGAGATTATTTGGTTACAAATTCCCTGTGTCTTCTGGACAAACATTAGTTAGTATGAGCATCCACATCCCCAGTCAATTAATTGTCATATATAATTTGATTAAGCCTATAGTTCTATGCAAGCTTCCACTAAACACAGTGGTATTTTCTCAATACAGTAAATACATTTAAGACTGCATTACAAATACATTTGCTCATGCTGGGATAAACTTCCAGCCTTAACATAGTGCTGATTCTTCCAGGTTATTTAGAGCAAGATTATGTTTCAGATTACTGTATTTGTTGGAACCAGCAGCCATTCAAAATAATACGGTTATGTTGTTGCATAAGATATCAAGTTTAAGTAATAAACCAGTAGAATGAGACATACTGCACTGGGGTTAATTCAGAGCCTTCTATTGATGTTAATGAATATACTGTCTCATATGAAAGATGATGATTGTTTATTATAACTAGTGCTTTGAAATGTTCCTTGGAACAATTGAGGTTGTGAGCATCAATCTGGCAACATGCAGATTATGTGGTTTTTTGGTGATACTCTGAACATTCCATTGTCTCTGTATGTTTGCCAATACATAAAATCCATGGTAGTAATGTGGGCCTCGTTTTTTCCTGTCGTATGAAAGTGTTGTATGAACTGTTGATAATAAAATAATGGTTGCCTTTACTCATGTTGAATTGGGTTGAAAAAGTCTTTTTTATTCTTCTCAGTACTTTGAAAAACCAATTCCTGGTTTCTAGATGAAGCAATTAACAATTGATTTTCCCCTGTCCAGAACACAGTAGAAAAGTGTATTTTTCTATAGGGGTTGGCCTTGAAGTTTCTGTTTGTTTTCTCTGCTGTACAATTTGCCTTAAGGTAATTTTATTTCTTAAAAGCCATTGTTAGGTTGAAACTAGGATAGTCAATTCAAAAATTTTGACTCACCTTAATTATTTTATTAAATCAATCTATAACTCTTCATGAATATCATGCCTTGTGTAGCACACAGTGAATCAATAAATCTGTAACACTGGGATAAAAGCTTATGTTTCAGGTAGTGGTATCATTTTCTCTCCATGTCTGACTGTTTCTTGACCTGTAGGAAGAACCGAAGAAAGTCCGTTTTGATTATGATCTGTTCCTCCATCTGGAAGGCCACCCACCTGTAAATCATCTTCGCTGTGAAAAGCTTACATTCAATAACCCAACTGAAGAGTTCAGGAAAAAACTGCTGAAAGCAGGAGGGGTAAGTTTTCTGAGTATAGTCTTTAAAAGCCCAAACATATGGAGTCATGCCATATGATGATGATGCAGCTCTGCAGACTAAATCGAATCAGCAGGCTTAGCTACAGTTAGACGAATGAATAAATGGTAATTACAGAATGAATCTTATGTAAATCTAGGTGATTTAATGGCTCTGCATTATGTAGGACTACTGTGCGGGTTCATGTTTTTATATCAGCACTTTAAAATAATATTTTTCAGAGGAAAATTTAGATAATTTTTGTATCAGTTTTATAAGACTCATACGTGCAGCATTCATTACATTAATTACAGAAATGATAACATGAAAATGACATGCAGTAATACCTTGGATAACGTTTGCACTAAACAACACTAAAACTGCATAACATTAAGGGAACTGGAAGAAAATTGCATCACACAATGTTAACATCCTATGGGATGTATCCAGTGGTGGGATGACAATTTTTTTTACTGCCCCACCCTCATGTCATGGGCGGGGCCAGCATCATGATGTAGTGGGCGGAACCGCGTCATGATGTTATGGGCGGGGCCAAAGAAAATAATAATAAAAAATTTAAAAAATCATCCCATTCCTGCCCAAAACATACATCAACCCGCCCACCCACCCCAAACACAAATTAACCCACCCACCCCAAACACAAACCCATCGCTTACCTGACCTGGGGTCGGGGAGCAGGCACTAGGCGGTCAGGCAGGCAGCATGGCGGCTTGCCTCCTAACCCTCCCATCTGTCTCACCGATGCTTCGGTAAAGCGAACGGGGGCTTTGGGACCAAGCCATGCGCACGTGTGGCTTGCTCCCGAAGCCCCCGTTCGCCTCACTGAAGCATCAGTGAAGCGAAGGGGGGCAAGCCGCGCACCCACACGCCACCCCCAGTTCACCTCACTGATGCTTCGGTGAGGCAAACGGGGTTTATGAGATCGCCCCCATTCACCTCACTGAAGCATCGGTGATGCAAATGCGGCTTGATCCCAAAACCCCTGTTCGTCTCACCGAAGCTTTGGTGAGGAGAACGGGGTTTTGGGGATCAAACCACGCACGAGCGCGGCTTGATCCCAAAAACTCCGTTCGCCTCACCAAACCCCCATTTGCCTCACTGAGGCATCACCGCCGGAGCCACTCTGAAAAGGTCCAGCTCCGGCAGCAATAGGCAGCAAATGGCTGCCTCTTACTGCGCATGCGCAGAAATTCATTCTGACGCATGCACACTTCACAATTGCAGCGCGCATGCGTCAGATTGATTTCTGTGCATGATCCCCAAAACCCCGTTCACCTCACCAAAGCATCAGTGAGGCGAACAAGGTTTTTTGGGATCAAACCATGCACGAGCACGGCTTGATTCCCAAACCCCCATTTGCCTCACCAAGGCATCACCGCCGGAGCCGCTCCGAAAAGGTCCGGCTCCAGCGGCAATAGGCAGCAAATGGCTGCCTCTTACTGTGGATGCGCAGAAATTCATTCTTACGCATGCACGCTTCACAATTGCAGTGTGCATGCGTCAGATTGATTTCTGCGCATGCGCACTAAATTGGAGCCATTTTGGTTCCATTTTTTTAAAAAAAAAATTCATTTTTTGAGGCGTCGGAACCGGACGCCTCAAAAAAGAACTACCCTCCCAGAGAACCCTCCGGGATTGTTCCTACCAGTTCTGGGGAACCGGTCAGAACTGGCATCATCCCATCACTGGATTTATCGCATGACGTTCGCTGAAGTCTATGCCAGTTACATGTATTGCACAACATTAAAAACCAGATAACACTAAGACTCATGGAACCAAGTTTTAGCACTTTCTGGGGTATTACTGTACTGTACTTGTGTCACAGATGCTGAAACTGCAGGCAAACTGCAAATGGGATCAGTCTCCAATTTTAAATCTGAAACCTGAGATTCATTTTGTGAGTTGAAGTAGAATCAATATAGAAGGAATTCTAATATTTAGTATGTAGAGAGAAAGTCCTAGTAGTGCAATACAGTAATTCTGAAAATACATGACTGGAAATTAAGGAGATGGTGTTCATCCTGACTAGGCAGGATAATAAGAATCAGAACTGCCGTCTAGAGGATATTTCCATTTCTTCCTTTGTCACCTATGGCCCAAGTGCCTTCTGTGGTGAAATCCTCCTTCAGTCTGTAAATGTTAATGAGTCTTCTCAGGAATAGCTTGGCCATGTTCCTTACTGCGGTAATATACAGCATTGATTTTTGTAAAGCAACATACATAGACCACTTATTTGAAGACTGCTTGGAAATGTTCATTCATTCAGAATATGTCTGCTTATTTACTGATTGACTCTGGGCAAACAAGGCATGTTCCTCTAGTGTTCATTGAACTGGACTCTTTTATAGTCAATTTCTCAGTATACAGTAAAACCCCATTTTACAGAAACCCTGTTTTACAGAAGGGTTTTTTTTTCTTTCTGAAAATGTGTCCCATTTTACAGAAAAACCGTGTTTTACAGAATGCAATTTCCCAGAGTGCATTGCACCTGGTGGGCTATAAAAGACATGATGGGCCCTGTGGGTGGCAGTAGAACAGTCTTGAGAGGAGTTAGAGTGGTTTTTTTTAGTTTTTTTTATTTGCGGGAGGGGTCGGGAACATTCCCCCCCACACCCAATGTGTTCTTATGGAAATGCCTCGTTTTACAGAAAAAAATCGAGTTAAGGAAAAAGCTACGGAACGGACTTTTTCTGTAAATCAGGGTTTTACTGTATTTCGAAGTGGTTGATATGGTGTGGGAGTCAAGAACCACATTGTGATGACCTTATTTGGAATCCCCCCCTCCCCAGTCTGCCATTTGTTGAGCTAAACAAAATGGGAGACTAGGGAAAGAGAGTTGACAGTATTGGTGCTCTTTCTTAGGAGGTAGTCCAGAAACTACTTGGTGCTTCCCTTTTTAAAGTCCTGAATCCAAGACTCCTCCTTCTCCTAGGTTACGTTCTGGGCTTTGTTGTAAATGGCTGTTTTAGTCATGTAGGCAAAGATCCTATTCAGGTTTTATATAACTTGCATAGTTATGTGGAATCACACTGTCGCACAATATCAAGCGTTGTATTCATTTAGCTCTGAGAAAGTGCAAGTATTTGCTTAGCCTTCTGCATGTGGCAGAACTGTTTCTACAAAGGTAGATTAATACCTCGGATAACGACTGTATCGGATAATGCTAGAATCGGATAACGATGCAAGATTTCTTTAAAAAAATTGCATCAGATAACAATCTGTTAGTGTTATCTGATGCAGTCATTTGTAACAGCAGGGTGGCTGGAAAGCTGAACAGGGGTTCTCCGTTCGGCTTCCCAGCCACCGCGCAGCTGCAGAGGCAGGGGGGGGGGCTGGAAAGCTAACGGGGGGCTCCCCTGTCGGCTTCCCCAGCCACCCTGCAGCTGTGGAGGCAGGGACGGGTGGCTAGGGAAGTCGACTGGGAGTCCCCGTCGGCTTCCCCAGGCACCCCAGGGGTGCCGGAGAGCCCAAAATAAGCAAAAAAACTTCCTCCCCCCCCCCCGCCCATTTCAGGTACTCTGCTGCCCCTGCCACCTCAGAGGAGGTCGGGAGACCCGATCCACGCTGTTACCGACCTATCCGGGTGCTGTTACCGACCTATCCAGGTTGGGGGATTGAACGGGCACGCATCTGGTTCAACCCCCAACCCAAGCAGCAGATCCCACGCTGTGATCTGCCTGCCTCTTTGGAAAGGGCCGTGGGGATTCCATTCATGGAATCCCCACTGCCCTTTCCAAAGAGGCAGGCTGATCACCCCTCTCTTCCCTTTCCTCTTCTGAAAGGGAACAGGGCTTTTTTTAACGTTGTGCATTAAAAACCGGATAATGACGAGACTTGTGGAACCAAGTCTCATCGTTATCCTTTCGTGAGTCTGAGGAAGTGCAACCACTTGTGCAAACAGAGTTGTATGAGCATAATGGGCTTTTTTTCTCTAGTAACTTTTTATCTTAATAAAATGCTCAGGAATTGTTTGCCTTAAGGGAAGTATTTTATCATACACATAGAGACTGTGGGCTGGCAACTATTATTTGTTTAAATTTACAATCTGTGTCAATCTAGTTTGAAGATAATTTGATTGAAGTCTAAATTCAAGTTGAAATTTGTTATTATAGAATTATTTGCAGTGGCTTGAAAGAAAAAATATTATTGAAGGAATTTAAACTTGGATGAACTTACCTAGTACCCCATCTCTGTTATGAAAACAGAGAACTTGATGGCACTCAACATATGCTTTTTAAACATAACAACCATCTTTTCTGTGCTATATGTATTCTTAGCATCTTTTCTTTTAACATGGTGTATCATCTTTGATTTAGTTTTAGAAAACTGTTTTCTTTCAAATTATGATATTGTGCCTTTTTGAAACTATGCTCCCTAAATGTTAGCCATTTTACCATTTTGTCTATTTATCCATAGCCAAAGGATGGCAGATGTTTTTTTCTTTTCTTTTTTGTGGGATTAAGGAACATACACTTATATCAGTGGTGGTGAACCTATGGCATGCATGCCAGAGGGAGCACTCACATCATTTCCCCTGTGGACACTCACACCATTGCCCCTGTGAGGTGAAGCAACCAGACACCCCACAACCCTCCCTCCTATACTTAGAATTGTGTGTGTGTCTGTGCGCGCGCGCACTAAAGGAGGAGAAGGTAGTGTTTGTGCAGCCACCACGCATACACATGCAATCACATGATATCGCCGGTGTGTTTTGAGCAGCGCACACATGTGCATCGCTCAAGGCACAGCAGCAATGTTATGTGGGTGTGTGCGCATGCACAATGCCTGCCCACATGCCATTGCTTCCTTGGTCACTTGGACTCTAAAAGGTTCGCCATCACTGACCTATAGTGACAGTTTGGGTTATTTGTTTAAAAACATTTTAATACGAACGGTGTGGGGTCCCACGCTAAGAGGTTGAGCCAAAACAACAACCAAAATTCCCCAGCCCTATAATCCATTTCAAACTGTGACACATGAAGTAAGCAAGTGTACATCCTCCCACCTACACAGACAAATTAATAATGCAATATTTTCTCAAAGTTATTTTTCCCCACTGAGGCCACCGGGTTATCTCCAGAAGAAATCACAGCTGCCCCCTTTGCCCATGATATTTAACAGTTTACTTCCAAGATCTCTTGCTTCATATCTCTAACTATTTTGTAAATATTACTAATGCATTTCTTTCCCTTTCACCCTTAGATCATGGTAATGTCAGAAGGAATGTCAGCTGCTTCAGGGCAGAGTCTTCACCTCCCTAATCTTCCAAGTAATTCCCTGTCTTTTTCCGAAGTGAAGAAGAAATCATCTCATGGGCCAAAGGTGAGGCGTGACCTATTATTAGAAAAGGAGATATTTGAGCATAACAACCATCTTTTCTGTGCTATGTGTATTCTTAGCATCTTTTCTTTTAACATGGTGCATCATCTTTGATTTAGTTTTAGAAAACTGTTTTCTTTCAAATTATGATATTGTGCCTTTTTGAAACTATGCTCCCTAAAAGTTAGCCATTTTACCATTTTGTCTATTTATCCATAGCCAAAGGATGGCAGATGGGTTTTTTTCTTTTCTTTTTTGCGGGATTAAGGAACATACACTTATATCAGTGGTGGTGAATGCTGTGTGCCCAGTGTGCCAAGAAGTAAAAAGTTCAAAATGATACTTAGTAGGTAAGACGAGTAATTAACCAATTAAATGTAGATTTATGATTCATGAATGTTTGTGGGTGTGTGGGTGTATGTATTTGCTTAAAACTGGGGTGGTTCATAACTGCATCTGTGATTTAAACTTCTGCTATTTCAACAGATCCAAAATGTGAATGAGTATGACACAATCTCTCCCCTTGTGTTCAGACTTTGTTCTGATGCTCTTCTTTGTTCACAGCTCTGCAGTTGGTAATCTAGTCACTAGATTAGTGGGTAACATGATCAGAATTGAAACCATATGTTAATTTGAGATGGGACTTCCATGTCAAAAGAGAAGGAGGCTCTCTTTAACTTAATGTGTATTCTTTTGGTGATTACCGAATGAGAAGGCTATGAAAAGAATTATTTGTATTTTCAGCAGAGGATTGCACAAATGTTTTGTGTTTCTTTCGTGTTTTCTTTTTTGTGCAGCCTTTTGGTGCCCTTTCTTTTATCCTTTGACTGTCTAATTGCGTATGAAAATTTTCATCCAGTTGGTGTCGAGAGTGCTGTCAGAGCCACTGAGATTACCCAAAAGGTAGCAGGATTTTTGAATCTGTAAAAGGTCCTAGAACCCAGTAATGAGTCCTCTTTGCCTCAGTTGTTTCTTGTGGGATTACTGTCTCTTAAGCTCCTAGTGGTCCCCATCTTGAATGTTGGCCTACTTGCTTTGCCTCCATCTTGGATCCTTTCTATTTTTGCCTTTCTTTAGAGGAAAATCTTCGCGTCTTTTGAATTATTTTGGTGCTGTCTGGCAACCTACCTGTGCCAATGTGCACCTTTGAGATAAAGGGTTTGTGTGTGTGTGTCAGGAAACAAATTTACTCATAAGTAGGATTTCTCGCCCAAAGATGATTGGCTCCTGCTTCTGAGTTCCTGTCTCTCTAACTTCACAACCCAGGATCTTAGATTAGTGTAGATAAGGTAGGACATAGCCAAGTAAACACTCATCTTTGGGTAATTTAAAAGTATACTGTAAACAGAGTAAGTTACAGAAGAAAGTTTATCAAAAGTTCAGAAGGCACATCATAGCAAAGAAAGCTTCTCTAATTGAGGAAGCTCAAGGGCCCCCCTTCTGGCTTAAGTGCATACACGTTTGCAACTCACCCTTAGCTTGAAGCATCAGATCAAGAGAGCATCTTGGCCCCACCTTCTGGGTTTTATCTTCTTACACATGGTCAACCCCCTTGCCATTCCTCTAAAGGAATCCAGCCAGTGATCATACAATATAACATGTCCATCACACATTAGGTTTCATTTCTTCCAACCCATGAGGCCAGCATGTTTACACATTCCAATCCCAATAAGGTATGTGCTAAATGTTCTCCCATGCATGAAAATCTCCATCTTGGAATGAGGCTAAACCAGGGCATAAATCCTGCCCTGACAGGAGGAAGAAATTTATTGGGGGTTTCCCCTCATTTTTAATTTTATCCTTTCCTTTCTTGGTTTATTTTTGCTGCTGCCTGGCTCGCTTGCTTGTAGTTGCCCACTGAACTGAAAGAAGAGAAGAGGAGGCATTGAGGGGAGATAAATCTCTCCATATTCTGGTAGTTTTTGTTAGGGAGGGGCTTTGGTTGTTTTTTGTCATTAATTGTGTGTTTTTTATTAAAATTTTATTAGATTTTCAAATAAAAATACAAACAATACACTACAAAAACCAACAATATTTTCTCACATAAGAAATAATAATAAACTCAATACAAAAAATACATACAGTATATAATAAAAAGCAAAATTAACTTAACATACACACCTCTGTGATATATACAGTATTAATTGTGTGTTTGTTTGTTTGTTTGGTTTTTCAGAAGGCTGTGTGTATGTACAGTATGTGTTTTTTTATTTTGGACATTTTCCCCCATGTGTATGTGTTTTTTCTGTTTGGTTGTTTTTTTTTAAATGTTGCTTGGTCAGTTTACTTCGTATTTATTTTCCTAAATTTTAGAAGGGTTCTTTTGGGATTGTTTTGTTTGATTAAGTGGAGGTAATGTGGCCTGTGGTAGACTATGTAATTGTTTCAGTTTGTCACTAGGTTGTGTTGGTCATGGTTGTCATTGGCTAGATGCAGCTTGGACCATTTCTTTTCTGTAGCTGGCTTCTCTGACAAGTGGGTGTCCCTGTGGGCTGTGCAGTTAAATGCCTGTCTACCTAATTCCTTACTTCCCCCTTTTCCCCTTTCTATTTTGCTGCCCAGGCTCAAAGAGTCTCTTGTGCTAGGTGGATGGCACTCAACTTCTGCTGTTTTTTTCTAATTTTTGGCGATTTGCTGCTTTATAATTTTAATTTTTTGTTTATTACATTTATGTCCTGCCCATCTGGGATATTTTTCTACTCTGGCCAGCGTACCACATAATAATAATTTTGTGTCAAAGATTACTCTGGGTTGAAAGGATTTTTGCTGGAGAAACTCCACTCAGGGGACACCTGAATGAGTCTCTTTTCATGTCTCCAAGTGCAGTCATTGGGTATCAAAACTTGACCTTCCAGGCTCCAAGCTCAGCATCTTGACCACTAAGCCATCATAAAAATATTTGCAATAAAAAATGTACACAAATTGAATAAAATTATAAATATAAAAATTCCAAAAACAAAAAACATATTGGTGGCTGGGAGGGGGACTTAAAAAATAAAAGTAGTTCGTGAGTGAATGAGATATTTTTTGTTCAGTGAGTAGGACAGGTAGTGCTTGCATAGGTCCAATGGAATGCCAGAAAAGATTTAAAACATGAAGGGGAAATTTTATTTTTTTTAAACAGCTTTCCCTTTTGCATAAAACAAAATGATAAGTATGCAGAAATGAAGAATAAAGAAGCACTCCCTGAAAGAACAAGAAATTGGGTTTTTTTTAAATTGCTGGGCACACCCCAACAGTAATTAAGCTTTACGTTCCTTCACCTCCAAAGCTGTGATAATGGGACGTCCCCCTTCCTTGAAACAGCTGCTCTGACATCCAGTTTGTTTCTGGACACAATTCAAAGTTCTGGTGATGATCTTTAAAGTCCTAAAAGGTTTGTGAGCAAGATATTTGAAGGATTACCTTCTCCCACACAAATCTGCTCACTTTATCTTCAGAGGAGCCCTTACATATCTCAACAAACTGCAATATCTCTGATTGTCACCTGGTGGCTAAATCTTGAGCTGTCTTCCAAAAGAGTCCTCTCTGTCCTCCTGAATGAACCTCTGGACTCTGATAAGGTCCTTCCTTTATAAGAGGATGTTCAATATGTAATCTGAATTTCCTATATAATGAGTCTTTTGTTTATGTCTTTTTGGGAATGTTGATAACATTTTGATTTGCGTTAATGGTACTTTCCTTACGTTTTGTTTTTAAGGCATTGTTAGAAGGTTTTTAATCATTCCATTATTGATTTTGGAGGAACCCAGGACTCCTTGGAAATAAGGAGCAGTATAAATGTTTAAATACCTTTCCATATTTTTAATCAGTAGTTATCAGTGTTTCCAAATATTTCAATTTGACAAAAAGACGATAGTAAGCAATTTCTCTGATTCCTCTTTGTAAAGTTGAGTGCTAATAGTATTCTAGAGAGTTTGGCATTTTTAATCTTTTGGGGATTAAATCCTCTACCCTCAATGTTATGGGCCTTTTCTTTATAATATACTATTTAATTCTTGGAGAGTTTCCAAACTGACATAGTAAAATTTATAAATGCAATACTGTATAATACTTCTTATCTTTTTCTAAATTCATGTGAAATGTGGATGGATAACAGTAATTTAACATGGTACTGCCTTATTTGTTTAAAAGTCACAGTTACTTCGATTCCTGCTCTTAAAAGACTTGCTAAAGTACTGTAACAAAATAATAAACATTTGAGCTGTCATTAAGCTAGATTTTAATTGAAAAACTAAGGAACTAAGGGTTTTTTTAAAAAAAATAAGGCAGTACCATGTTGCATTACTGTTATCCATTTGCCAAAGCAGAAGAAATTTGTTCTTGTTGCCAGTTCAATTGGGATTAACAACAGAGATTGTTTTTCTTATTTTGGAGAATTTCTGTAACTTGAGTGATTCTATAGAGGAGGCCTTCTCTTATGTCCTTCCCACAAAAGAATGTCTTTGAAGGTATGTTTTAAAGCCCCTACAATTAAATTATGGTTGGTTTCATAAAAGAAGAGGCAGTCTTGCAGAAGCTTGACAAAATATTCAGGCAAGTGGCCAGTTGTGTATTAATAACATGACAGAAATCCAGTAGTGAGTGACAGGTAGAGTAAAATCATTGAATCTGTGGAACTTTCATACGTGTTGACTCATCAGAGCTCTACTGATTCACTGAGCCTTCTCCAGTTGTGATTTACTATTGGATTTTAGCCAATATGTATCTCCACAGAGTGCAAGTTGCACATGTTTCTGTGGACTCATGCATATCATTTTAAATCTTCCCTTAATCTATAAAGAATTGGTAAAGCTGAAAGGAATAGAAATACTGTGATGAAGGAGTTTATGGTCAATGCATAACTTGATATCATGAGAAACTGTTATTTTCTTCTTGTATTGTTTTAGCATGTTTTTTACTCGAGACATTTAATTACGTTTTAAATTTATTTATTTAAAAAAAACATTGAAAACAGTTGAAATTATCCTGACTGACTTTGCCTATGGCAAGATCAGTTTAATGTAAATACATTTCTGCATGAATTTCTGGATTATATGGATCAGTACTCATCTTGCATATCCAACACACATTAAAATTGTCATTTTCAAAAACTTAATTTGGTGATACAGCCTAGCCTTGCTCCTACCACTGAGTGTACTTGAAGGTCAGGTGGAGTTGCCTGCAGTTGGAATTGAAAATTCCAGCCCTCCCATATATATGCAGTGATTTTCTTGAACTCTGGGCAACATCTTGTGCTTCTTTTGTATCAGTGAGACATATCTGTATTCAGTGATTGGATCTACATGTATGAGTCACTGAGGAAGACAAAGCAAGATTAGTTCCACATTCCATAATGTCTTTCACCCATGCACTTGCTATTGGGACAATTTCCATGCGCTTACCTAGATGACGGCAGCTTCCACATAAGATCAACTTTCTTAAGAAATAAAGTGAAGCTGATTTTGTTTATTTAAAGGAAACAGTAATATTCAGTTTCATTTCATTATTCTTTCTCTGTCTCTTTCATCAAAGGCTTTTAATCAGCGATTGGATGGCCATCTGTCATGGATGCTTTAGCTGCATTGGAAAGGACTACTAGATGTCTCTGGGGATCCTTTCCAACCCTACAGTTTCATTGCAATGGAATTTGACATTTAGTACTAAATTCTGTTCAACTGGTTTCAGACAAACTTATTGGAGATCACTGCTGTATTTTTCATGTAGCAGTCTGGAAAATGAGAGAAAACAACTATGCTTCTGATGTAAACTTAAGTTTGGATAAAATTAACACATTACCCCAAAGAAATAAAACACAAGTAAAACCTCGCATAAAGAGCACCTTGCTTAGAGACTAACTTGCTTAAAGAGCAGAGTTTTCTCTGAATGGTCACCTCGCTTAACAACTAAAACCAACCAAAAGCGAGGTACCACTGTAAAGATAATTTTAAAATTGTGTATGTCATAACTTTTAACAGCATTGGCCTTTGGTTATTTAAAGTGTAACTTTCTGTCCAAATTCTGTAGAATGAAATGTTTTACATGGGCTAAAGTTTGTTTCAATAGGACTAAATAGGACTTGGCACTCCCTAGTACACACAGTAAACCCATTCGTGTGGATTCACAGAACCTTGGGCTTCTGGAAATTGAAGTCCTTGAACACCTGGAGTGCCGAGGTTTGCCATCACTAGAATAGGAGGTAAGAACCCGCATCTTTCTGTTATATGATGCTCATGTCAGCATGGCCACAGGAGGAAAACGGTGCACATGTAGCTCTCAGCTATTGACCTTCTTTGTGATTTTCCAGTTCTTTCACCTTCCATGTCTAGCTTCTGCTCCCCATACTTTAATTTTAATTAAAATAGTAGTGCATTGTCAATTAAGCTGAATTCAGAGTTGCTACCTTCTGTTTTTGTTCCTCAAAATCTTGCAACCAAGTCTGACTATGTATACCTTCTTGTTACTGTTTTAATAGGTTTTCCGTATTCATTCACAAAGATTTAAAAACCTGGTATTTTTATATGAGGTCATTTTTTGTACTATTGGGTTCTACAGTAAAATCTTGCATAAAGACCGCCTCGCTTGAGACTAACTCACTTAAAGAGCAGCATTTTCTCTGAATGGTCGCCTCGCTTAACAACTAAAACCAAACAAAAAGTCGCCTAACAATTATATTGAGGTTTTCAATCTCTCCCACCGGAAGTCACAATTGGTCATTTACAATGGTGTTTCGCTTAAAGGGCAAACTCACTTAAAGAGCAATCCTGTGGAACACATTATGCTCTTTAAGCGAGGTATAACTGTATTAGTTATTAATAGTCAGTAACATTACCTAAATGAAACAACCTATGTGATAATGCTGTTTGGTATTATAACCATAAATTAAATAATTAAAATCAAAAGATAATTAATGAGCCATTAAAATAGCAAGTCCAGACATAACTCAAATGAAATCTGCTTCAGCTAGATGTTCGCAATCGTCGTCTTCTTTTTTCTTCTTCTTCTCTTTCTCCTCCTCCTCATTTTATTTCATTTCATTTATTCAATTTATATACCGCCCTACTCAGTGAAACCAACTCAGGGTGGTTCCCAGCATCAATACATATAACATTCCATAACAGCAGTATAATCAAAAATAATACAATATAATATAACAATAGACAGGTTCACAATTTCAAACCAACAAAATACAATAAATACACAATAATATAATATACGTATCCTCCTCCTTCCATGTCTAGACCAGACGTGAAACTGCCAAAATGAAAGCACCTTTTGGTGTAATATCCAAGTTCCTGAGAAAATTTCCCAATTGCTGTAATCTTGGTGATATTGCAGGAGAGTTGTAGTGCACCTCTGCAGATGGTTCAAGGACCCTGTTCTAGTCTGGGTATAGTTAGGATTTTTCTGACAAGCCCCCCTGCCCCCCCCCCCCAAAAAAAAAAAAGCAGCCATGAATGGTTCTTCCTGATTCTAGCTAGTGGAGTGTTTCTTGAAATCTCACACACAATATATATTTGTTTAAAATAGTTCTATACTGCCTCTCTATTTAAAAAACTCAAGGCAGATTACAGTATTGAAGTAAACAGTGTGAAAAGCTAAAAACCTAATAGATCAGTACAAATTTGAAATAAATTCAGATGTTTCTCAACCTTGGGCTTCCAGTTGTTACTGGACTTCAGTTCCCAGAAGTCCAAGTCAATACACCTGCTGATCAAGGCTTTTGGGAATCAAAGTCCAAGAACATCTGGACAGCTAAGGTCAAGAAACCCTGAAATAATACCACATTACAAATTTAAGGATAAAAAGTGATTTAAAATAGTTCTAAAGTACCGTACGTGTTTACATTTTTTAAAATAGCCTCCTGTTAGGCAGCAGTTGCTGAGGGAAAACGCTTCCTGAAGAGAAAAGTACCAGATTGCAGAAAGTGAAAAGGGGGCTAGTTGACCTACTGTGCGAAGGGAGCTTCACAGCTTAGGCCAGTGATGGCGAACCTTTTAGAGACCAAGAGCCAAAATCAACAGGCTGCCACCCATGCTACAGAGGGGCCGGGTGGACTCTGTGCTGGGGGAAGGGATGAAGTGCTCCCATTGGGCTGCTGGGCAGAAGAGCGTTGCAAACTCTGTACTGGGGTGATGGCATGTGTGCCCACAGATAAGGTTCTGAGTGCCCCCTCTGGCATGCATGCCATAGGTTTGCCACCACTGGTTTAGCAGCAGTGGAAGAGAAGGCCCTTTCTTGTGTCCTCATCAAACACACTTGTAAGGGTCTGGCCAGGTAATCCTGCTATAGTAATAGAGTAGACCATACTGCCAGCGACTCGACACCGATCATCAGGTGGTGGTTAACTAACCTGACAACCCCGAGGAGTAACAGCCTTGGGTGCCAAAGTCCACAAGGACAGGTGGTGGTCCCCAAGTGGATTAAATTCCACTTGAACCCATCTTAATGGGGGGCAGCAGCTTCATCAATCCTGGCCTGGGGGTGATTAGGACCTTATGTGCCAAAAAAGCTCAGAAAGTGACTCGGGGAACTGGATCAGTGGTAACGGGCATCATGCTGATGCGGAAGGCAAATGGAAGGCCATTGCATTATATTGCTCCCAGGACAATCTTCATTGTTGATCGCCATGAGGATAGCCAATATTTGGAACTGGATATGGCATAAGAAAAAGAAGAAGGGTGCTGGGACAAAGAGAAAGACCTCTGATGATATATATAAAATTCACATTTATATAATGTGTATAAATGTGTAATTCAGTCTAGAAGATGCTAAATTTATGATTGTCATCAATTCCTGGCAGATACATTAACTCCTGAGCACGTTTATTAGGGGACTAGAAAGAAATATTTTTGTCACTGTGATGTAGCATGCAGCTATAACTCTAATGTTGCTAATATGGTAAATAAGAAAAGGGAGATTAATGGTATCTGTTTGTGTTAGTTTGGTAGATATGAGTGAGGATTCAAGTGAAGTATGAACAGACCAGTGATGGCGAGCCTTTTAGAGACCGAGTGCCCAAACTGCAACCCCAAACCCATTTATTTATCACAAAATGCCAACACAACAACTGAGGAGGGAAGAAGCGCTCCCATTGGGCTGTTGGGCAGAGGGGTGGGGCAAACTCTGTGCTGAGGTGACTGCATGGGTGCCCACAGAGAGGGCTTCGAGTGTCACCTCTCCCACACATGCCATAGGTTTGCCACCACTGGAATAGACTGCCAGATTGTGAATTTTCATATGGAAGGAGTTTAGCTGAGAGAAGGAAAATAGAGGAGTGATAAAGAAAGGGAGTGAAACACTTGTGAAAAGAGCCCTATACATAGTTGGAACCCAGTTTGGACAAAATATAAACAGGGAGAGTGATTTATCCCACACCACTCCACCACAATTTTTGGTCTTTCAACATGTGGAGGGTGGATTTATGGAAACCAAAGGTTCTGTTCTCCATGAACTCTGTGCTTCATTAAGAACTCTGGAAAATCAGATGCAGTATGTTCTATTTATATGACATGTGTTCGTGACAAATACAGTACAGTACTGTATCTTTATTTAAAGAGCCCTGGTGGTGCAGTGGCTTAAACTACTGTACTGCAGCCAGAACATTGTAAGGTCAGTCCTGACCAGGGCTCAAGGTTGACTCAGCCTTCCATTCTTCTGAGGTCAGTAAAATGAGTACACAGTGTGTTGGGAGCAAAAAAAAAAAGTTAATTAATTTGTAGACTGCCCAGAGAGTGCACTAAGCACTATGGGGTGGTATATAAGCATAATTGCTATTGGTATTTATCCTTGTAAGATAAAGGTTGTAGTGATAGTATTAAGAAACATAAGATAAAGCTGTATAACAATATTATGTGAAAGGTGAATATTGTTTTGCCATAATAACTGCAATTAAATGTCTGTGTAGCTGTGAATGAGGAGAATTGTATATCAGTATTAATGACTCAAGCTTTTATTATAAATCAATATTTATATATTTTCCAGTTTATTCTCTCTGTATCTTGACACTTTCAGTATAAAATTTAAAAATGTGATTAATTTAATTCAGTATCCCTTGTATGATAGTATTTATGGTCAAGGTCAAGGTTTCACTTCCTCAAAAGCCAGTCATATCCAAGTCTAGGGTTCAGTGCTCATCTCTGTTCCAAAGCCAAAGAGCCAGCACTGTCTGGTTCTGTAGACGTTTCTGTGGTCATGTGGCAGGCCTGACTAGACACCAGAGCACATGGGATGCTGTTTACCTTCCCACCGAAGCGGTCCCTATTTATCTACTTGCAATTTCTTGTTTGTGAACTGCTAGGTTGGCAGGAGCTGGGACAAAGACAGGAGCTCATTCCGTCCTGTAATACTCAAGAATCGAACTGCTGACCTCCCGCCTTCCAGTCAGCATCTTAGCCACTTGAGCCACCTTAGTAAATAGCTCCAAGGGCAATCTCCCATTGAAGGGAAATTTTGAAGGTGGTTGTCCAAAGCGATAAAGAGACTGTACTAGTATTTTTGAAGGGAAAGAACCACAAGGTTAGCGAAATGACTTTGTCTAGATCATTACTGTACAGGTCTACCCCGTATCTATGGGAGATACATTTCAGAAACCTATGTAGGTACATGAAACCATGGACAACAGCAAACCTTATATTTAATACATATACCTAAGTCATAGAAGGAGGGGTTTTTAAAATGTCTCCATTGCTCTACATGAGAGGTACCAAATGTCTTACTCCATTCCTTGTAAACATTACATTGCAGACAATGGCTCTAGTGGCCAGCTCTTTAGTTTTACGACGGTTCTCTAGGTAAGTGATGGCGAACATATGGCACGGGTGCCAGAGGTGACACTCAAAGCCCTGTCTGTGGGCACCTGTGCAGTTGCCCCAGCACAGAGTTCGCCCTGCCCCTCTGCCTAGCAGTCCAATGGGAGTGCTTCCTCCCTCCCCAGCACAGAGTTTGCCCCGCCTCTCTGCCCAGCAGTCCAATGGGAGTGCTTCCTCTCTCCCCAGCACAGAGTTTGCAGCGCCTCTCTGCCCCGCAGCCCAATGGGAGTGCTTCCTACCTCCCTTGTTGCCATGTTGGCACTTTGCGATAAATAAGTGGGTTTGGGGTTGCAGTTTGGGCACTCGGCCGCTAAAAGCTTTGCCATCACAGCTCTAGGTTGTTTTCTAATCCAAGGAATGCAACCCACTAGGCCCATTGGGTGCAACACTGTTCTCTCAGTTTTCTCAAAACATAATGAAATAAAAAGATGCTGTGGAGAGCCAAAATGCCAGTATGTGATAGCTATATGTTACACCCATGGAATACTGTATCATTTTTAACTTTGTTATTTCCATTGTTGCAGGACCCAAGTAAAAGTGTGAGCACTAGCAGCAGCAGTAGTAACAGTTTTTCAAAACCCCATAAATTGACAAAGGAGCACAAGGAGAAACCTTCTAAAGACTCGAAAGAGCATAAAAGTGCCTTCAAAGAACCTTCCAGGGAACATAACAAATCTTCCAAAGAATCCTCTAAGAAACCCAAAGAAAACAAACCACTAAAGGATGAAAAAAATGTTCCTAAGATGGCTTTCAAGGAACCCAAACCTATGTCCAAGGAGCCAAAATCTGAAAATAACATACTCACTATAGCAGGTGGACAGCAGCAAGAAAAGAAGGCCCCTACAAAAAGGCCAACTGGTGTGGATTCTGAGGAACTTGCTGCCAAAAAGAAGAAGAAAAGTGGCTCGGAGGCTTTGTTTAAAAGTTTTTCTAATGCTCCCCCGCTGATACTTACTTGTTCCGCGGCAGACAAAAAACAGACAAAAGATAAATCCCAGTTTAAGATTGGGAAAGTCAAAATGGAACATGAGACACTAGAGAAGAAGAAAACTATATTGCCACCGTTTGATGATATTGTGGACCCTAATGATTCCGATGTGGAGGAGAACATGTCATCAAAATCTGAAGTAAGGCTTTGTATTCCAGTCATTATTTTCTACCCATTCATACAATGTGTTGTTGTGCTTTATCTTCATAAAGTAAGACTTGGGCCTAATGTTTATTTTGTGTGTGTGTGAATAATACATGTATTGAAATAGGTGGTATCCGTTTTATAGAGCAAAATCTTGGAAATTAACTGTAGTTTCTTGCATTTCACAGGTGGTTGAATTTTTTCTTGATTTTATAGAAACTCATGTCAGATTGCTGTTGCTTTATTAGTAATTGAACAGGAATGTGAGTTGATGAAGGCCTTTCAATGTGATTGCCTCTCCTTGCTGGGTAATTTTAAGGTTGATTCATCCAGGCATGTTCATGATTTCAACTAGGTAGCTTTAACCTTACTGTATACATTATTTCAACTGAACAGTGTTTTCTGCAGACTTTGTACAGGATGATTTTGAATTTTTGCTAATGATGATTAAGTCATGTTGGCAGACCAAAGTTATACCGTATTTGCTGATAAGACGACTTTTTCACCCTGAAAAACATGCCTCCAAGTGGGGGGGTCATCTTATACACCGGGTGCATTTCAGTTGGGATAGACATAGCTGCCCATAGTGGCCTCCTGATGCTCGCCCACCTCATTCTACATACCATCCAGATAAAGAAAGAAGCTCTACATTACAATTGTGTCTCCCTTTCAAACTGGTGGGGAAAAAGAAAGGGTTTCATTTACTGGTATCTTCTGCCCAAAATGGAGGAAAAAGCCATGCTTTCTTCTTCGCAGGAGAAGCAAGAGGCTAGGCTAGAGCAACACTTCCTGCCTCAGTGCAATTGACCTGCACACCTACTTTACCTGCAATGCCATCACTGGTGGGTGGTGCAAGTACAGTTCTAATAAATCAATAAAATAATTAATATTACTGTATTTTAATTACTGAAACTCACTAGCAGTTGCTACATTTCCCACTCTTGGCTTATACTCAGGTCAATCTATTTTCCTGGATTTCAAGGTCAAAATTAGGTACCTTGGGTTATATTCGGGTTGGCTTATATTCATATATATATGGTAGATAAATAAGTACCACTTTGCACTTGCACTGTTTTATATTTACTGTACATGTTTGATAACATACAGCCTTGTGACAGTTTTTCTGCATTTCATAAGCATTTGAATATAAATTAACATGTTGAAATCAAATCTGATGTTCTTTTACGTTTTATTTGGTGTGTGGAAGGAGTGCGGAAGAGGGGGTAGTCTTATACAGCGAGTATATAACAAACTCTATATTTTGAGTGGAAATGTTGGGGGGTCTTATACACCCAGTCGTCTTGTACACTGGCATATACGGTATTTAAGCTTTCAGTTTGCTGATGAGAGAGAGCAGAAACATCTGCAAAATCTCCACTGCCCTCTATTGCCATTATTGTTGTCTTCTAGCAGTTTGAAGTACAGATCTGCAGGAGGAAGCTGAGCCTAAATGCTAGCATTACTGAAGAAGAACACCCACATACAGTATATTGCAAATCGAAATTTAAACATGTGAGAGTTTTTACAACATAAACACAAGTTGTGGTTAAATATATGAATTGACTTGCAAGATACCAAAAAGCAGAAATAGAATGGGGAAAAAGAAATAGGTTGGGTATCATATGTGCTGTATCAGGAAGATGTCATTGTCAGACCAGAGAAAGGATTGTGATAAATAAGCCACAAAGGTTAATGTTTTGAAATGTTAGCCCTGTTAGTCAGTGTTTCAAGTATATCAGAGAGTAAACAAAACAAAAAGACAAAAAATGTTGTAGCACTTTAAAGACTAACTGCTGTACAATGGAGCCTCAGTTAACAAATGACTCGGTTAACATAAAAATCGCGTAACAAAAGGAAACCCATAGAACGGATTGATTTTCAATGCATTTCTATAGGAAACTGCATTGCAGTTAATGTATTTTGGTTTTCAGTGCATTGATATAGGAAATTTGGTTAAAGTAATTTTTGCTGTAAGAAACGTCCCAGAGAACGCATTAATTACATTAACCAAGGCTCCACTGTATTTTAATGTTAGCTTTCGTGGATCAAATCCACTTCATCAGACATAGGAGTGAGGCTTTATGGCATCAGTTTATACACATCAGGTACTGAGGTACAGAATAATTGGTTAGCATAACAGATAAGTACACAAATCAATACAGCTTTTTACAACTGGCAATAGCAAATGATCTCTAGTTGTTATTCAGATTGATTGTGAAGTTTTGCCCTGTTGAATTGCAAATGGTTAGTACTGTATATGGATGCAAGACAAACACCTGGCATTAAATAGTTGCTGATAAGTTTAACCTTCAGCATAGGTTAAGGTGTATCAACAATATTCTTTTTAAAAGGGAGGAATTGAAATGTATTTGGTGAGTTTTAAGTGAGGATTGGAAAAATTGAAGCAGACCAAAGTTAGATATTTGGAAGTAAATATTAGCATCGTTATTCTGGAAAATAAAATATTACTGTTAAAAATTTTCATTGTGGTGGTTGAGGCAAGAAGATTTGCTGTTTCAGCCTTTCAAATCTCTCTTTTACTGTGCTTCTGGAAGTATGCCATGATGTAGTTTTGACTTGTGCTGATCAGTGTTGATGTTAGAAAAAAATGAGTCTTGGCACCTGTTCAGATTGTTGCATCACTGTGATTACATAGGTTTTAATCATATGTAACATATACAGCATTTCAGGGTATTTCTTCTCATCATCTTTTGTTTTTCTGTTTACATTTTGCTCTTCCTTTGCTTTTTCTTCATGGGGTTTCTTCTTGTGGCTTTCTCTTGGCGCAAGTTTTATCCTTCTACTCTTTTTATTTCTCAGCAGTTACTACTCAAATGGCAGGTTGTGCTCAAGTGTTAGCCAAAGGTGGAAAGGGGTTTTAAAACCAGCAGCAATGCAGTCCATAATGAGGCACTGTTCTGTGAGTGGGTGGGTAGGACAATGATAATGCCATCACTTTGCATTTCTTCAAGATCACATCCAGTCTCCATATCTCAGGATAGCATGAAACCCTCAAAAGAACATCTGGGTTTAGAGGCAAGTACTAGTGTGAAGTAAAAGAGAGGAAAGTTAGCTGGCTGGCTTTAACTTGTGAACTCCCCAGAGAGTGCACTGAGCACTATGGGGTGGTATATAAGTGTGGTTGTTTTGCTTTCTGCCCTCTTCTGTATAACCCTTGAACCTGTTCCCAGTGCCATTCTGTTCAGACTGACACACTGTCCAGCTGTAATTTGGGCATGCAGACATCTCCCCTTGCCAGAAAAATAAGTTTTCCCAATAAACGGGAGCTTGAGAGGATTGGAATTAAGGGAGAATTTCTTCAGATAAGGGAGCCCCAACTGGCTAAGGATGGAAGTCGAAGTCCAGAAAAGGATGAAAACAAAACAGAAGAAGCAGAATTTGTGCATCTCTTTGCTCTTTGTTGCCATGTGTATGCTGCACCTTATGTGAGTGATGAAATAAGGAACACAGAGCTTAATTGTGATGTTAGAGTGGGCAGAGAGAATTAGGAAGGTTTTGTGTGTTGTTTTTTAAAAAGCTCAGGTATAGTCAAGGCTAACAGCTGGGCATTTGAGCAGGCACAAGCATGAAGTCCGGACCTCTGGTCTTCCTATTCAGTTGGCAGATTACTCTGGTTAATAGTATCACAGCTTGTGAGACTGCATTTTGCAGTGTTGTGTGCCACATTAAGAAGTGATGTTTTTTGTTGTTCAGTCACACAGTAGATTCTGACTCTTTGCGACCCTATGGACCACTGTCCGCCAGGCACTTCTGTCCTCCACCATCCTCCTCAACTCGCTCAGCTTTGTGCCCATTGTGTCTACTATACCATCTAGCCATCTTATTTTGGGCCGCCCCCTTCTTCTTTTGCCCTCAACCCTTCCCAGCATCAAGGCCTTCTCAAGCAAATCCTCTCTTCTCCTTCGTGTTGTTTGGGGATGCACACTGATGGGTTCTGCGCCTGCGCTGAATCCGGAGCGGAGCTGGAAAGCTGATTGGATAAAGAGTTTTGAATGTGGGACCGCCCACCATGCCCAACCCCTTTAGGCGCCATTTCGCGCTCTCCCCTCAGTTTGCTTTTTTCCGCTGCGCAAGCAGGAGCCTGGAAAAAAAGCTGTGAGTACTTTGCTGAGATTGTCTCAGAATCTTCCAATTTTTCCTACTTTACAATTTTTCTCGGACTAGGGGACTTGTTCCCTTGGTCCTCGTGTGGCTGGGGCTCGCCCTCAGCCGCCGTTTAAAAAAAAAAAAAAAAAAAGACCAACATCTCGTGTCGGGGCCTCCCGGCCGGGATAATTTTTTCTCTTCGGCCATCTACTTCGGTGGATGGCCTCAGCGGCAGCGTTCAAGCAGTGTCCGTCCTGCAAGAGAAAGTTCCCTAGCTCGGACGGGCACGTGCGTTGTCTTCGCTGCCTCGGGGAGAGTCACCAGGTCCAGACCTGCGAAGTCTGTCGCGGCTTCTCGAAGGCCGCCATCAAGAACCGCCAGTACCGCCTTCAAGCCTACCTCATGGAGGCCGCACTGGCACCACCGGCTCCCCCAGCTCCAGAGCAGGCCGCTTCCACGTCTGCTCCTTCAACCTCCGCTTCTTCTTCCAGGCCCTCGGCCTCTGAACTGTTCAGGCGGAAGAAGGAGCAGGAGAAGAAGAAGAAGGACAAAAAAGAGAAAAAGAAGCGCCGTAGCTCTTCGTCTTCTCTTCCTCCGACCCCGGCACCGGCTCAACTTTCGCCGCCACGCTCCCTAGCATCCGCCCCGGTCGCAGCTCCACCTACGCCGGGTAGGATGTCGACCGAGGCCCGGGACGCCACGCCGGAGAGGGCCCACAGCCCTCCACCGCCGCCGGAGACTCCTCCACCTGTACCACCGCACAGGTCTTCCTCCCTCCGCAGTCCTTCCGTGGTTCCTGGTCCGGCTACCGAACCGCCGCCCCGGTTGAGCCTCATCGCCCCGTACATCGAGGCGATGGTGCGGAAACTGCACACCGAGCTCTACGGCCCGCAGACGACACCGTGGGAGCGCCCTCTGCCCTCACCACCAGCCACGGAAGCACCACCGCTCCGTGAGGAGGGCCCCGCACCGAAGCGGCAGAGGGTGGAACAGGCGCGGTCGGAGGCCTCTCTCCCTCCGTACCAGCTGCCTTTGCCGGGGAGCGATCCGAGATCCGCCAGGCCGTACTGGTCGGACTCGGACCCCGAGGTCTACCTGCCACCGCCCAGCGTCTCGGCGCGGTCAGGAGACTCCGACTCGTCGGATCAGGAGGAGGAGCAGCATCAGCCACCGCCGGTTGCGGTCGACAAGTCCCCGGACGACAACATCGGCGCCGTCCACGGATCCCAGCCGGAGGATTTGAAGACCTACACCGGACTGATCACTCGCCTCGGATCCACACTTGGGATTCGGGCGGAGGCTCCCCCGGACGACTGTGAGGATGTCGTCTGCGGCTTGGCCGACCGCAAGGAGTTGGTCCCCGTCCGCCTCGGACTGCTCCCTAAGATTGCGAAAGCGGCCAAGGAGGTGTGGAAGAAGCCGGTCTCTTCGCACTCCGTATCCAACAGAGTGGACTCTATGTACAGACTGCTGGACGATTCCAACTTTCTGCACATTCACCCGGCACCGAACTCCCGAGTGGTCAAGGGCTCCCAACACCGGACGCCGATCAGCAGCACTCCCATCCCGTCGACCCAAGAGGGGAAGAAGCTGGACGCACTGGGCAGGAGGGTCTACGCCAATGCCTCCTTGTCCTTCCGTGCGTCCAACTACGCGACGGCCATGGGAGGCTACCAGTGTCGACTCTGGGAGCAAGCGGAGTCGTTCAAGTCCCTACTGCCACCTGATCGACAAGCGGACTTTGAAAAACTCTGCATGGAGGGCAACCACCTCTCCCTCCAGCAAATCCGCACCGGCCGCCACGTCACCGAGTCGGAGGCAAAAAACTTGGCCTCCGCCATCCAGCTCCGTCGCCACGCCTGGCTCCGTTCGGCTAACCTGCAGGACGATGTCAAGCGGCTCGTGGAGGAGCTCCCCTTCGATGGCGAGGGCCTCTTCGCCAAGGAGACCGACACCTCCTTGGGAGAGCTGAAAGGGGACTACGCCACAATAAAACAGCTCCGCCCTCCACACCGTGGGTCCGGCCGTTACCATCAGGACCAGCCGTCGACGTCTCAGGCGGGCCCATCCTATCAACCTCGCCCGCCACAGAGACAAGGGGACTACTCCCGGTACCAGCCCTACCGGCAGCGCCAACAACCCAACCGTCCACGCTACCAGCAACGGCCTCAGACTGGCAAGCGTACGGAACGGAAGGGCAAACAACGTGTTTGACTCTTCCGTGACCGAGACTCTACCCTACCGCCCCCTTTCCGACTACCTATCGGCGTGGTCTGCCATCACCACAGACCGATGGGTTTTAACCATCTTAGACTCTGGCTACGCGATCGAGTTCGAGAGATGCCCTACTGTCGGACGGATCCGCATCACCGATCCATCCCCACCGCTCCAGGAGGAACTAACAGCTCTCCTAGAGAAGGGCGCCATAGAGCCGGTCGCAGCGTCGGAGTCTCACGAAGGGTTCTTCTCCCGATACTTCCTTGTGGACAAAAAAGACGGGGGGGCACGTCCCATCCTGGACCTCCGTCTTCTCAACAACCATATCGACGCGAGGAAGTTCCGGATGGTAACCCTTCACTCCATCCTCCCGCTGATCAACCACGGGGACTGGTTCACCGTCATCGACCTGAAGGACGCCTACTTTCACGTGTCCATCAGGAGGGAACATCGTCGTTTCCTCCGATTCCAGGTGGGCGGCAACATCTACCAGTACACATGCCTACCCTTCGGCCTCTCCACCGCTCCGAGGGTATTCACGAAGTGCATGGCACCGGTGGCTGCTCATCTGCGACTGCAAGGCGTCCAGGTGTTCCCGTACATAGACGATTGGTTGATCTGCTCCCCGACCCAACAAAAAGCCAAGGACGACGTTGCACATTGCCTCGCCCTTATGCAGAGCCTCGGTCTGCGGGTCAACTTCAAGAAATCCCAGTTGACCCCCACTCAACGAATAGAATACATCGGAGCCGTTCTAGACTCTCTGGCTCTAAGAGCCTACGCCCCAACCAAACGTCTGCTCGACATCCGCACAGTGGTGGCACGGATCCAGGGCAGACGTCGGGTCCGTGCGAGGGACGCCCTCCGTTTGCTAGGACTCATGGCGTCGACCACGGCGGTGGTCTCGCACGCCAAACTCAAGATGCGCTCCCTCCAGTCGTGGTTCCTCTCCTCCTTCAACGGCACCCACGACAACCTCGGGAAGTGGCTCACACCGACTCCCGAACTCCGAGACCAGTTAAACTGGTGGACAATGGACCAGAATGTGACCGCGGGGAGACTCTTCACCCTTCCCGCACCGTCCATCCAAGTCACCACCGACGCGAGCACCCACGGATGGGGTGCGTGCTGCCGCGGACTACGGATTCACGGCATATGGACACCCGAGGAAGCCGACCACCATATCAACTTCCTCGAGCTGCTAGCGGTGTGGAAGGCGATGAGGTCCTTCAGACCGTCGATCGCGGGCAGTGTGGTGCAGATCGCCTCGGACAACACCACGACACTAGCCTATCTCAACCGGCAAGGAGGGACCAAGTCTCTCTCCCTCCTCTACCTGACCGTCCAGATGTGGGAGTGGTGCCTGAAGGTACATGTGTTCCCCATAGGTGTCCACATCCAGGGCACCCTGAACTCCGATGCAGACTCCCTGAGCCGCAAAGGGACGGCGATGCACGAGTGGGAACTGGACGAATCGGTGTTCGACCGCCTGTGCCGACGGTGGGGCACACCGACCCTAGACGTTTTCGCGTCACAGACCAACTCCAAGTGCCGCCGTTACTGCTCCCGAGCGGGGATCGGCCACGGATCGGAGGGCGATGCCTTCATGGTGCCGTGGCACCAGGAACTGCTGTACATGTTTCCACCGATCCCTCTCATCCAACGGGTCCTGATACGGATCCGTGCGGAGAACGCCTGGACGATCCTGGTTGCCCCGTCCTGGCCGCGCCAGCCGTGGTTCCCACTACTCCAAACCCTGGCTTGCGATCGTCTCCGCCTACCCACCGATCCGAATCTCCTCCGCATGGAAGACGGTCGGATCCTTCACTCCGATCTGCCGAGCCTACACCTGACGGCCTGGCTTATCCGCCCAACATAGCACGGATCCTTGATCTGTCAAGGAAACCTTCCACACGGAAGTCCTACGATGCCAAGTACCGTCGCTTCACTGACTTCCTAGCATCCAGCGACCGCACCGTGGACTCCGCATCCCTGCAGGATGTCATGTCCTACCTCCTGCACCTCGCCGAGTTGGGATCCGCACATTCATCATTAAAGGTCCACCTAGCTGCTGTGGTCGCCAAGGCCCCACCTTCTTCAGTATTGTCCTCCGCCTTCAGAGACAAAACTGTTAAAAGATTCCTTCAAGGGCTACGCAACGCCTATCCTCCAGTGAAGATACCACCCCCTCAGTGGTCCCTCACTACAGTGCTCACCGCACTCACAAAGGCACCCTTTGAACCCATGGCTTCGGTGGACATTAAATTTGTCTCCTACAAGACTGCTTTCCTTGTAGCTATCACTTCTGCCCGACGGGCAGGGGAGCTGGCAGCCCTTCGGTCTGACCCTCCTTTTCTCAAGTTCTACCCTGACAGGGCAGTATTGCACCCAGATCTGACATTCCTGCCCAAGGTCCTGACTGAATTTCACCTGGCCCAAGCCATCACGCTTCCAGCATTCTTCCTGAATCCCTCGTCTCCACAAGAGAGAGTGTGGCACTCGTTGGATGTCAGGAGGGCTTTGCTGTTTTACACCCAGAGGACTGCGTCCTTCAGGAGAGCAAAACAACTGTTTGTGGCTTATGGTGGCAAGACTAAGGGACAGCCTCTGTCTGCCCAGAGACTATCTAAATGGATCTCAGGTACCATTTACCTGGCCTATCAGATGTCATCCCTGCCACCTCCGCCTCATGTCCGGGCTCACTCCACCAGGACACTGGCTTCCTCCACTGCATTCCTAGAGGGCATCCCGATGGAGGATATCTGCAAGGCTGCCACTTGGTCCAGGTCCTCCACCTTCATCACCCACTACCGGGTTGATACAAGGTCCGCCCCTGATGTCAGACGGGGCAGGTCCATCCTGACGGCTGGTCTCCGATCCTCTTCGCTGATGACCGCCCATCCATGATGCCATCGCGCTCTCCTACATCTCAGGACGCCGGCTGCCCACCATCCAAGTAAGTGAGCTTGTTAGTCACCCATCAGTGTGCATCCCCAAACAACACGAAGGAGAAGGACAGGTTTCACTTACCAGTAACTGTCGTTCTCCGAGTATGTTGTTTGGGGATTCACACAACCCAACCCTGCCTCCCCTCAGGGCTGCCGGCCTGAGATGGCCTTAGGCTTAGCGGGCAGCTTTAATATCAAACTGAGGGGAGAGCGCGAAATGGCGCCTAAAGGGGTTGGGCATGGTGGGCGGTCCCACATTCAAAACTCTTTATCCAATCAGCTTTCCAGCTCCGCTCCGGATTCAGCGCAGGCGCAGAACCCATCAGTGTGAATCCCCAAACAACATACTCGGAGAACGACAGTTACTGGTAAGTGAAACCTGTCCTTCTCATTTGATGTCCAAAGTACTTTAGCTTCATCTTTACTATTTGACCTTCTAAGGAGCAGTCAGGGTTAATTTCTTCTAAGATTGACCTATTTGTTCTCCTTGCTGTCCAGGGGTCTCTCAAAACTCTCCTCCAACACCACATCTCAAAGGCATCTATTCTTCTGCGCTCAGCTTTCCTAATGGTCCAGCTCTCACAACCATACATTGCCACCGGAAATACCATTGCTTTGACTATACGAATTTTTGTTTGCAATGTGATGTCTCAACTTTTCACTATGCTCCCCAGGTTTCTCATCGCTTGCCTCCCAAGAATCAGTCGCCTTTTTATTTCATGGCTGCAATCACCATCTGCAGTGAGCTTTGATCCTAAGAAAGTAAAATCTGTCACTGCTTCTACTTCTTCCCCCTCTATTTTCCAGGGACTGATAGGGCCTGTTGCCATGATCTTGGTTTTCTTGATGTTGAGTCTCAAGCCAGCTTTTGCACTTTCTTCTTTCAACCTAATCAGGAGCTTTTTTAATTCCTCCTCACTTTCTGCCATTAGGGTGGTATCATCTGCATATCTCAAGTTGTTGATGTTTCTCCCAGCAATTTTGATGTACAAAACATATTAATGAATAATGATTGTGGGCCATCAAATCAATTCTCACACCAATTCTTTCTGGGGTTTTCTAGGTAGAGAATACTCGAAGGTAGTTTATCATTTCCTTCTGGGGGGACCCTGGGACTGTACAACTTTCCCATGACTACACAGGCTGGTTCAGCCCAGAGGTTTAGGTAAGGGAGCTAAAGGTTGGGCCATCAAATCAATTCTTACTCATGTCAATTCTTTCTGGGGTTTTCTAGGTAGAGTAATGCACTACTTAACCACTGAGCTATCTAACCAGATTTCAGTATCCTAACTTAAATAAATTGTAGCAAACAAGAATGCCTAAGCTATAGACACCAAAGAGTGCCTTCATTTTGGCAGTTTCATGTCTGGCCTAGATACAGAAGAAGATTGTATATCACATTTCAGAAGGTAATTTTTGTTTGTTTGTGAAATGGTAATTACTAGAAAAGCAAAAGATGGGTAACATTAACTGTGATGATCTCATTCTGAGCTCTAAGTATGCATTGTATCTAGTGATAATTAAAGCAATAAGAAACATAGCAATGTAATAATGGACGGTGTCTACTCTGGTGTAAGTTCCATTTAGTTCAGAAATGTAGCCATAGAGACCAAATGCTTTCAGATTACATGCCTTTCTTACTATCTGAACATTTTTTGATTTCTAGCTAAAGGATGTTCTTACACTGCATTTGCTTTAATGTTTATTTTCAAGTAAGAGTAATTTCTTCAAGAGTTAAAAGAATAGGATGTCTTGACACAGCAGATAATGCAAAGAGTTCTGAAGATAACTAACCCATCATACTTTTAATTAAACATTTTTAGAGAAGAGTTTCAGATATGACTCTTAAATCCAGACATCTAGAAATAATATTGCCTGATAATTTTCTTAAAGTTCACTTCCTCCTTCCTCAGCACAGTGTGCTTGCTGAAGAGTAGAGTGTAAAGAGGGTCTTGTTTCAGCTTTCTAAAGCCAAATTTTACTTTTATCAGTGCCCATTACACAGAGAAAGTACATAAAAAAGTTCTGTGACCTGAAAGAAGATGAAGGAAGAATCAGTTCGGTGTGACACTTTTAGTTAAAGTGAAGGTATTGCTAGAAACAGTATGGAATTCCTTTGCTGAATAAGCTAAACTTCTTTGCAGTCTCAGTTTGGCATCTCCCTCTCCCCTTGTTCAGAGATGTTTTCATCTGTCTGGAACCAGCAGTAAATAACTCACTGTGAGGAAATCATAATTAGCTTTTTTTTCCTGCTTGATGAAAGCTTCTTGAAGACAGAAGGTGGTCTTTCATTTTATTTTTAAGGCAGGCCTTTCATGGCTGTTTCTCTTGGTGTAGGCAATGGTTGTAAAATATGGAAAAGATTGCGCTAAAGGGACTCCTTTATTTTTATACCATAGTTCTAGCTGTGCTTCAGCTATGGATAAAATGGTGTTTCCATTTTATGCTTTGGAACATGCAGTCCATTTCGCTCTCTTGATAATAATATTAATTTTGTGTCAGAAATTATTCTGGGTTTAAAAGATTTTTGGCGGAGCAACTCTGCTCAGGGGACACCCAAATGAGGCTCCTCTCATGTCCCCAAGATCTTTTCCTACTGAAGTGGTCCCTATTTATCTACTTGCAATTTCTTGCTTTCGAACTGCTAGGTTGGCAGGAGCTGGGACAGAAATGGGTGTTCAATCCATCATGCAGTACCTGGGTCTCAAACTGCCAACTTGCCGGCCTTCCAGCTTACAAGGCAAGCTTTTTAACCACTGGACCACTGCAGCCCCACTCTCTTGATTATATACGGTACATCAAGAAGCAATGTTGGTGAGAATGTATGTTTATGGCTAAACTGAGACAATTATTAAGAGGAGAACTGTTACCAGATTATAGAAAACAGTGGACTCTTGTAGAGAGATGGAAGAAAAGTGGAAATTAAAAGGTAAAGGTCACCCTTGTTCGAAAGCCAGTCGTATCTGACTCTAGGGTTCATTGCTCATCTCTGTTTTATAGCCGAAGAGCCAGTACTGTCTGTGTTTGCAAATGTTTCCGTGGACATGTGGTTGGCATGCCTAGACACCAAAGTGCAGGGAACACTGTTTACTTTCTCACCGAAGTGGCACCTATTTATCTACTTGAAATTTCTTGCTTTCAAACTGCTAGGTTGGCAGGAATAAAGTCATAAATTTGTAATGGGATATGAAATTTTCATAAGAAAACTAGTTAGAGTTTCTGTAATAATAGCTCAATGATTTAAAATGAAGAAGAAAAAAGAATTAAAGTTGGTGAACTGTTCCCTTACAGCAAGGTAACCCAAACTATGGCCTGTGGGCCAGATCTGGCCCCAAAGCCATTTCATCTGGCTCCCAACAGCCTCTCCTCTCCCGGAAGGGGAAGTAAAACATGCATGCGCACAATGTTACACACTCGCACATGCACATAACACTGCTGTAAGTGACCCACGGCTGTCGTAAATGCATTTATGACAGCATTCTGCACATGTGCGAGTGTGTAACACATCTCATGCATGCACATTTTACTTCTGCTTCCAGTGGGAGGAACCACGTGACTGGCCCGATCAGCTGTCTGGGGGGCATGGTTAGGCCTGCGGTCTGAAAAGTTTTGGCAACCCTACCCTACAGGGTAGCACATATGTGTGTTTGTACTTTTCTCTCTGTTTCCTTCTCCTTATTTGTATACATGCAGACCTACACAAGGCACAGTTTACCAAAAACTGGCATTGAGCACAAATGTTATAGTTTCAGCAAAAAGTTAAATTTCTTCTTCACTCGCTAGTAGGTTCTAGAGCTGACTCACGCTGAACAAGCAATATAATTTTTAAGTAGCTAGCTACAGAAATACAGTCACTGACTCCCCCAGCCCGTCCTTAATTCAGATTTCAATCGCAATTAAAGTGGTTCTGTTCAGTGGCAGGCCTGAAATTGAGTGCTATTGCTGCCATTGTTGCTGCAGGAGCACCAGTCACTCCTGGGTGAATGGGAATTACAAGTGTGACTTTTGAATGCAAATTGTAGAACGTGCTGTCATTATCCTGTTTAAAAATGTCAACCATAAAGTCTTCTAATTTGCTGCAATATAATTTTATATAACCCAGAAACAATGTACCTGTAAATATAATAACACTGTTTGATGATATGATTTTGTGTATGAAAACAGTAATCTTTGTGATATATGCTGTCCTGATCTTGCACTTGGTGTTACTGTGATGGATGCAAAAGTATAAGATGTGTGTTAACAAGGAAACAACAAAAACATAAACAAGATACCTGTTTTTCTGCTTTTATATAAACTGTGAATGTTCATGCATTGATGTTAGAGAACTAGTGATTTAACTGAAGAGGTTTATCTACCATAAAGTGAATATTGAATATTACCAGGATACCACTAATATTAAAATATCATAATGTTTTTATAAGCAAGCAAAGTTTTCCAGAACTCTTTGAATATTTTTAGACATTTTTAGATCCCACACTGCAACTTCTCTTGGCAGTCATCTGATGAGTAAAAAGCAACAAGGGAAAGGAGAGGAAGGAAAGCCTGTAAAATTTATGGCATTTGAAGCAGTGGAAGAATAGCTCATTCTGCTTAAAACTATAAAAGCTCTTTATCTTTGATTTCCCAAAAACTGTTTTGTGAAAAACCTCAATCACAGGATGTTTGATTTCATGAAAAAAACCTACTCTCAGTTTCCGACATTGGTCCGTGTAGCTGTATGATAACGCAATATTTGGCTTTGTGTTTGCTGTCTGTGTGATCATGAAATATGATGGTGGTGTTTTAATATTTACACAAGCTGCTCACTGTTCTGCAAAGTGGAAACTTTGAAGCTGTAGATCTTATTATGGAGTATTTTAGGCTGGAATTGATGTTGATGCAGCCAGGAAGAGTAGGTGGCTGTGATAGGTTAATCATATGTAGTTAAACAGAAACTCTTTTAGGAGGAGCATAACTTAAAGGAAGGCAGTGATGGAAGCCCTGTAAGCTGGAGTTTGGAATCAAGATGTTCCTCCCATGAGTGGAAAGGATTCTTCATCCTTAGAAAGTTCCTGATGAAGCAGAATGTTTTTACTTGCAGAACAGAAGATTTAGGTATTTTAGCTTATTTTCTTCTCTTGACATCCCTATAAATAAGGGATCCTCAACCTACAGCCTACGGCACCATTCCATCCGGCCCACGCCCTTGCTTCAGCCACCACCACCTCAATCTTTGTCCCCCCTGCTTGGCTTGACATTTCCCTAACTGTGCTCCTTAGTAGGGCAGATGTTGTAATAAGGCTTGCGTCAAAGAGTACTAATTAATTAGCACAGGTTAAAAATTGTATGTGCGTTTTTAGCTTTTGGCAGGAAATTTAGATACAAAGCATTTTAAAATAAAGTCTAAGGCAGGGGTGCTCAAAATACGGCCCATGGGCCCAATTAGGCCCATGCATATCATTAATGTGGCCCGTGGTGAATACCTGGGCTCACCGCGGACTGCCCCTCCACCCGTCCCCACTGTCTGATGGCGGAGGCAGCAGAGGGGATTCCGCTTTGTCCCTGCTGCTCCGAGCAGCTTCTGGCTTGGTCCCACCCCCTCTACAGACTTTGCCAAAACTGATCACTGTGTCGGGGAAATTTTCAGAGCCTCCTCTGTTTCAAAATCTGTGGCGCTAGGAGAGCCCCCTGGCACACCCGGTATGACGTCACCACAGCGCGCCAGGTTTACCCTTCCAGCACCATGGGTTTTGAAACAGAGGAGGCTCCAAAATTTTCCCCAAAGTGGTGGTCAGCTTTGGCAAAGGATTCAGAGGGGATGGGACCAAAGCAGAGGCTGCTTGGAGCAGCCAGGACAAAACACAATCACTACTGCCGCCACTGCTGCTGCTGACGTTAAAACTGTCAGCAGTGGGAGCAGCCCATCTCTGGTCCCCGCAGCTGTGTGTCAGGGGCAGGACTTTTCGTGGGGGAAAAGTTTGGGCACCACTGGTCTAAGTTGTACCTTGTTTAAAGAGCATAATGTGTTCCCCAGGATTGCTCTTTAAGTGAGTTTGCTCTTTAAGCGAAACACTATTGTAAATGACCAATTGTGTGTGTGGGGGGATTGCGAACCCTGATTTATTTATTTATTAAGTGAGTTTTTGGTTGGTTTTATTTGTTAAGCGAAGCGAACATTCAGAGAAAATTCTGCTCTTTAAGCGAGTTACTCTTTAAGCAAGGCACTCTTTATGCAAGATTTGACAGTATAACTATGCCATAAGATGCTTTGGGAACAGTTATGGAGCTTACTCTCAAGTTTGTTGAATTCCCCAAATCCTTGTAGTAGTGTTGATCATGCTATTGCTATCACAGTACCCTGCCATAAAATGTGCAGAACAGTGAGAGATCCATCACCAGCATTTATTTGATAAAATTGTTCTTGTTAGATCAGTGGTTCTCAACCTTGGGGACCCCAGTGTTCTTGGATTAAAAGTTCCAGAAGCCTTCACCACTGGCTATGCTGGCCAGGATGTCTGGAGCTGGAACTGATGAATATCTGGGGGTTCAAGGTTGAGAACTGCTGTGTTAGAAGAACAAGGAGATGAGTATGCCCATTTCTTGAACCTCCATCAAAGCAGAGAATCCCACTGCAGCAGGTCAAAGAGCTTTGGGGTCAAGGAGAAAGTCCCATCACACTAGTGCAGTGGTGGTGAACTGTGTGCCAGAGGTGGCACTTGGAGCCCTCTCTGTGGGCACCTGTGCCGTTGCCGCAGCACAGTTTGTCCCATCTTTCTGCTCAGCAGCCCAATGGGAGCACTTCCTCCCACCCCCAGCATAGAGTTTGCCCTGCCCCTTTGCCCAGCAGTCCAGTGGGAGCATTCCCTCCCTCCCTTGTTGCTTTGTTGGCACTTTGTGATAAATAAGTGGATTTGGGTTGCAGTTTGGGCACTCGGTCTCTAAAAGGTTTGCCATCACTTCACTAGTGGATGTTCATGACACTGGATGTAATCCAATGCCCTCGTTCTTAAAAGGTGATAGAATTTATTTAGCATACTAATTGCAAGGTATGTTTTTAATGCCAAACTAATTTTTAAATAGTGAAGGATGTAGCCCTGACTTCTGTCATATTAATGGCTTGTACATTTTAAAGCAGGTTTAAAACCTTTAATACAGTACCTGTTTAATTAGCCGTAAAGTGTAACTTTTGCATCTGCTACAAGAGCCCACTGATCTGTCTGTTTTGAATGTTTAGAAGAATATTCTCATATGACCACACCAATTTATTGTAAAACCTCCAGAATCATTTTAATTTAAACACTCCTGACTTTTCTCAGGCTGGAAGCCAAGAAGTGATACATTACTTTCAGCAGATAACGTTTATAGTAAAAACCCAGTAGTAATGAATTAGGAGCTCCTATGGAGTTTGAATAACAGCTTTCCTTTCCTTAATAAGCAATAAATAAAACAGGGAAAACACTTTAGTGTAAGATGGTTTTCCATTTTAGTCAGCCTCCTGATAAAAGTGAAGTATGCTGTTCTCTGAATTTAAGCTGCAATATATATTGAAACCCTTAGCTGTCATCCCTGTGATCATATCATTGCATTATTAAGCAGCAACCCAGCTGGCTAAGAAGTTCAATACTTTACCCAGATTTTAACTGCATCAAAGAGCATTCAGAAATACCAAAAGAAATTGGCATGGCACAAATGGATTACAATTTCACCATATCCAGAGAATTATGAAATGTGGAAATTGGGGTTTGGTAGTTTCAAGTAGGTTCACATTTATCTTGATAACTAAAAATAAATATTTAGGGCAACATATTGCTAAGTAGCCAAAATAACTGGCAAAAAGCACTTCAGTTTTCATCTGAGCAGAACTCTGTTTACTCCTGACATACAAGTGTAATGTCAGAAAGTACATTTAAACCTGATGTGCAGATATAAGGCACAATTAAACCAAAGTAAAGTACAATACTCTTAAAGGTGTTGTTATGACATGGTTAAATAATTAAACTTAGTGGAACTTACTGTTACTTAACTGTAACTGGAACATGTCTGTTCCCTATTTATATTCATACAAAATAAACATTCTGTGCAAAGGTCTCATTGCCTAGATACTGTCATATACTTTCCTGCTAAAGAAAGCTAATTTACTGATTTGTAGGGAAACTTGCTCAATTATTTTTGATTTATTGAAATAATTTACATAACTGCATTATTTGAGTCCTGGTGTTCTTTTCATTTTAAGAAAATTAACCCCTTTTGACTCATTGCAAAAGCTATTAGATAAATGAAAGGAACTGTGAATATTTATTGGTGTACAGATTCTCATTACCATATAGAGCTGCGAGATTCCTTGAATAGTTTTGGTTCCACACATCTTCTCCCTGGGAATGACAGAGGAAACTTCATACATCTTGCTGATGCCAATGATGAAAAGATGGGATTAGTTAAGCATATCTTTGGTTTGTGGCTCTTGTCCTTATCTTCCTGTCCATGACCAGTAGAGCTAGAAAGAATGTTTTCACCAGAACAGTTTCTGCAATAAAGGATTTGACAACACTTTCCTGACCCCAGCTGAAGTAAAAGCATTTCTAAATACAATTTAGAACGTATTTCTTTTCCTCTCAGATGACTGGAGAGTCTCTTTACCCCTTACTAACCTTGCACAGTATCTGTCTGGCTCATTGTTGTATCTGACTATTCAAATATAAAGATACAAGCGGAATATCCATAATATATCAAAACTTAAACTTCCCATGCTTTAAATTTCACAGCATAAACACTTATGTTGTACTGTAATTTACCTCTGGATAAAAAATATTTTGAAGATAAGTGTTTTCTTAAGTTTTAAAAAATCCAAATGTCTGAAATCTGAAATGTCACAAATTGGATTAGAAGAGGCAGGATGGGGAGGGGTGTTGTCCTCAATAGAGTTGGCATGCTAGTATGTGTGAGTTTGTTTTTGTTGCCAAATCACAGTTATAGAACAGGGAATGTGTGACCATGTGCAATGTGGCACTGTCCATGGACAATATAGTTTACATTACCGATTAACTCAGAAATAAAGAAATAGGTGCACTACAATATAACACAGGGTGATGCAGTAAGATGCATGTGTTAGTTATCTCCCAAATTTTCCAAACAAAAATGTTGATATGGTTTTTTTCAAAGTGCACGTGCATTGCATTTTCTTTAGAACAGAAGTTTAACATATTACTTGCTTAAACAGTGTACAGTAATAAGACTTTGGGGGGGATTACATTCAAAGCTGAAGAAAGCACCTAAAATGTGGTGCTATCTTAGCTTGAGGGGGGAGGGAGCATGTGTAATACAGCTTTTGCTTCTTTCTTTCTTCTTTTTTTTTTTTGGTACTTCTCCCCTTATACCCAAACTTCAGATTCTTGTCTTTTACTAGTGGTTTTAGTATCTTAAAATTAAATGTTGACACAAATTTAGAACTATGCTTTTCAAATTTTCAGTTGAGATTTTGTTGGTTATTTCAATGATGTTTTGATAGTTTTCTATATATATTTTAGCCAGCTCAGTTGTAAGCATATCTCCTAAAGGACTTCATCTTATAGCACCACCCAACAGAGCCAACCTTCATCTTGGGGGGTTTCCCCTCCCTGTTTTATTTCCTTGTAGTGAAAAAATATGCTTAGTAAATGTTGTTCCACTTCTTAATGCATAGTTTCAACTCTAGTTAGTTATACCGTACCTTCTACAGTAGATTGATGTAGTCTAGCTTTTATGACTTTTATTTATGTTTTATAGAGCTATCAAATGTAATGTTGTATTTCCTTCGTTTTAAAATACATGATTTTTGTTTAAAGGGTTGCAGCTCAACTCCATGAAATTGATGAGATTAATATATTTCTGAACATTTCCTGTTCAGAGGCTTACAGATCACCAACTAAAAGGCATTTTCCTTTCATACTTAACATATACATAAAGTATGGTAGTAAAATTGAATTATTGGCTCAGCTTTCTTTTTACTGAGCAGAGTACAAAGGACCAGAGCTCAGCATGCATACAGAGGAGACATGGCATGTGTGTTTAGACTTGGTTATTGGAAGAAGGAGAGAGAGAGAGACCTAATCAGCTACTAGCAATTGAAGTTCTTTCCCTGTTCTCCTCTCTTTGCTCCTCTTCCTTCTGAATTATATAAAAAGATTGTATTGTATTAGCTGGGCAGACAGTGGGTAGAACTGGTTAAACTTTATGGTGAATCTTGGGGTGTCAGGAAACCTTGTTCCCTTAGTAAAGAAGGCCTTTTCTCCAGGCTGAAGAAATAAAAACAGGGATCTACAGGAATAGCAAATGTGATTGCTTGATGAAGAATTGAAAAGCAAGATGCATGTGAAAAGTACTGTGTAAATGGGAGAAGTATAAAATCAACTCAGTGGTCAAAAGACAATGGTTTACTTTCACTGGATCCCTCGGTTTCTGCAGGATCAACAACTCCTTCTCTACGCAGCCCCTTATACATCCTATAAACCCATAGGAAGGGGTGGGAAACACTTTGAAGTAGGTTTTTTAGCACAATAAAGGATGGGAAAATGAGGGGTAGAGGAAGGAATCTTATTCCATTGAAATTCAATACCAAAGTACACTGTTGAATTTTGGATTTCAAATTTGTTTTCTACTTTATAGGGCGTGGTATTTTGGAATTAGCATCATTATTTCTATATTTGGCTAACTCACAATTTGATCTATGGAGAAAGCCAGGTTCAGAAATATCTCTACATTGTCTAGTGAATCTTGATAAACCTAAGGTGATCTTTGGCTTCTGCCCTATTTGTAGTCATTTCCCCCTCTCCTTTGGCTCATATTTCCCTTTCTCTTGCCAAATAGTACCTCCCATGCCTCCTTGTGTTATATAAGCATATTTTTGAACAGTAAATATCAGAACGAAAGAAATTTCTTATTTACACATGTTAGAAACTTAGATTTACTTATCTTAGGTTTAAATGTATTTGCAAATTGTCCTCTGGGACAACATCAAATTTTTCAACTTTTATTTTGCTTCAACAGTGATAAATATTTTTCAGAAAATAATTTCATGTGGGCTCTGAATATATCCATGTGGTCAAGATTCTGACTATGTTATGTGACAAATAGCAAGCACTGGAACAGGCATTCTTTGATCTGACCATGATTGCTTTGGCGACTTAAGATTTTGTTGATGGCATCACTTTGCTTGAGGAAGATGAGATGAAACTACAACAGGGGACAACTGCCCTAGATAGAGAAGCAAAGAAAATTGGCCTTAGGATAAAAGCCAAGGAAAGTGGAGAGGTTTACTTATTTGGGTAATATGATCGCCCAAAATGCCTCCTTGGAAAGCCAACAGCTGTTTTCCAGAGAACAAATAAGATCTCATCTTTGCCATCTATATCACTGAAAATTAAACTACGTTCGTTCACCTCCATTGTGATCCTGACAGCCATCTATGCCTGCGAGACTTGGAAGGTGTCAGCAAGTATCAACAATAGATTTGATGTCTTCCAGCAGAGGTGCTTCTGCCGAATTTTAGAAATTTGATATTTTGACCACATTACCAATGAGGAGGTGGTTTGAAGGAGTGACTTGTGCAAACTACATAACATTGTTGCATGAAGAAGACTCCAAATGGCAGGCCATATTTTTTGTATGGCAAAAAACAGGATCCCAAAGATGGCATTAAGTTGGAACCCTCCTAATGCTAAATGACAATGAGGACACCCTTGAAATAAATGGTGAAGAATTTTCATGGCAGATTTAAAGGTCCAGAAAATGACAAGACCAAAACCATTGGATATCCCTTGCTGCCCTATATGGTACATATCATGGGAGGATCTAAGTCTAAGGTGAAGATTTAGTGAAACTGAAAATTGAGTAAGGGAGATTATGTCCATAGCAGAAATGTTTCTGTATTGTAATTTTTACAAGGTTGTAAGGGGTAGAATATTGCACCTGATTCTGTTATACAGTTTCCTGGTAGATCTGACATAGAGCTTCTGGAAATGTATTTAAATTGAATTTTTTAAAGTATTATATTGATAGTAGACCTGATGCTTTAAAAATAGTCTTTGAAGAACTGTATTCAGTTATGCAATGACTCCCTGGGATTTCTTGTTTGAGTATGTATGTTCTAGATCAGTGTTCCCCAACCTTTGGTTTTAAACATCAATTCTCAGAAGCCTAAGTCAGTACACTTGCTGAGTAGTGCTTTGGGGAATTGACTTAGGCTAATGGGAATTGAAGTCCAAAAGCTAAACGTTAGGGAATACTGTTCTACAGTAATACTTCGGATAACACTAAGACTTGGTTCCACAAGTCTTGGTGTTATCCAATTTTTAGTGTTATCTGAGGCATGTTAAAATCCTATGGGATGGATCGGATAACTTTAAAGCTCCATAGAGATACATTGTAACCGCACAGGCTTTACCGGTTGTTATGCGATCCATCCCATAGGACCTTAACGTTATTCAATCTAATTCTCCTCCCCAGATTACTTAACGTTATGCGATTTTAGCGTTATCCGATCCAATCGTTATCCGGTGTTTTACTGTACAGCTTTGGCAGGAAAGGTAATGGTGTTCCATGTGCTCCAGTGTCTAGTCATGCCTTCCACATGACCACTGAAGGGTCTGCAGATGCAGACAGAACCGGTCTTTGACTGTAAACTGAGATCCACAAGTCTTGGTGTTATCCGATTTTTATTGTTATCCGATCCATGTTAAAATCCTATGGGATGGATCGGATAACTTTAAAGCTCCATAGAGATACATTGTAACCGCACAGGCTTTAGCGGTTGTTATCTGATCCATCCCATAGGACCTTAATGTTATTCGATCCAATTCTCCACCTCAGATTGCTTAACGTTATGCGATTTTAGCATTATCCGAGGTAAATGTTATCCGAGGTATTACTGTATATGATTGATAATTCAATACATATTTTTAAACACAGAGAGTAAGGGAGAGGCAGGGAGGGTTTCAATAGGCGGAGCTGAACTAGTATGGATGATTGCAAATAAAGAAAATTAACAACAGCGGCAGCAACAACAGCTGTGTAGAGAGCATTCCAGTAATCGATTTTGGAGATTATCAAAGTATAGGTCAGCATTGTAAGGGATTCCCTGTCTAGGAGTGGATGAAGCTGGACAATGCACCATAGATAATAAAAAGTGCACTTGACCATGAATGAGATCTGTTGCTCTATAGACAGAGCTTGGTCAAGTTGCACATCCAGATTATGTATGCTCTCCTTTAGAGGGAAAGCAACATCAAATGAGGGAAATACTCTCACCCTAGGACTGGATACTCCCAAACCTCATGACCACTGTGTTATCTGGATTCAGTCTCAACTTTTTATCATTATAACCGTATAGGTTTGTAGATTTCATAATGCTAGAATAGTCAATGGTAGTCCAAAATATTTGAAATATGCCAGCTTGCCTGTTCCAGATTATAACAATGAAAACAGAAATAGATGATACAGATAGCTGCTGGCTACAGCTGTAAGCACAGTCTCCTTTTGGTACTGTACTACTATTCTGATGCAGGTCAAAACCTCTATAATAAATATCAAATAATACTGTAATATGAATTCGAACAAAAACAGAATAGCTAAAATAAGTCTCTGGAACATGAAGTAATGAAACAAGTGACATGGGAGAGGGAAAGAGCATCTAGATTAACATTTCCTTAAATTTCAGATAGTTGTGTATGTTCTTCATCCATCCAAATTAAAATTAGAGGCATGCTTTGCTCATGAACCTCAAGGGTTGTTCTTTGTGTATGCCATGACAGGCATTAATACAAAGGATTAATGGTTCCCAGCTCCCAAAGCATGATAATTTTGTTCCATCTCTCTATCAAGAGTAATGGAAAGTTTCAATCAAGCCTGATGCAAAGTTGCATAGAGGCTGAGTAGAAGGCAGAGAGAAAGCGAGAGCATTGACTCATACAAACCCTCAGCATACAGCTGTTTCTTTGTGTGGCAGCTTTGGGACTTACAAACAATTTGGATTTTGTTTCTTATAGTATGCCTTTTTAGTCCTTATAGCACATTGAGTATGTTCCTATATACATTTTTAGATCCGGGGTCAGCAAACTTGTCTCTCCAGATGTTCTTGGACTTCAATTCCCTGAAGCCCTGATCAGCAGGTGTACTGACATGGGCTTCTGGTAATTCAAGTCCAAGAACACCCAGAGAGCCAAGTTTGCTGACTCCTAGATGAAAAGGCTATGGTCTTTTTATTTAGTATATTCAGTTTGAGATACCTAGTGAAGGAAATCTAGCTAGTGTAGAGTAGTCTTCTCTGTGTGCCACCACCATTGGGCCATCACGTCATTGAGCAATTATAGTTCAGAAGCAGTTTCTTCTAAAGATTAAGGCAGGGATTGTCAACCTGTGGCCTGTGGGCCGCATGTGGCTCATGGCACCATTGCATGTGTCCTCCACTGCCTCCACCACACCACAAAGTGCCATGTGGTAGAGGAAGGGCAAAATGGCTGTCAGGTACCCGAAGCTGTCTGAGGGAGCATGACCTAGTCCCCAGCTTTAAAAGGTTGAGAACTCCTTGATTAAGGTTTAGGGGATCTGAGGGACAAAACTTGCAGAGCAGCAAAACCACAGAATCACTGGGACAGGCCTTCAGAAAAGTCACTGTGAGGATTTTAACGTTGACCTGAACACGGTGGCTACACATGGAAGAAAAGTGTGGCAGTGGCAAACCACTCTTTGAGCATTTTTGAAAACCCTGTTAGAATCTCCATAAATCAGAAGTGATTTGACAGCCTCTAATGTACAACAGTGTGCAAAAACAATGCTTCCCTTTGGCTTACTTGCCAAATGAAATAAGAATGGATATAGTGGGAGCCATGGAAGGACATGGTCATGTCATGTGCTACTAACAAAGGTCTTGCAACTTATTTCACTCCTGCAGAAATGGCACCTCAAGTTATTTGTTGTTTTTAGACAAACCTTAAGAACTGTTTCATTTTGAAAGATCAAACTGTGTTAATTTTATTTATAAAAAGGGAGCTGTGTGAAATATCCACTTCTGATCAGAATTTGGTTAAAATAACTTCAAAATATATTGGTAATTAACAGAGGAATCTGAAGAAGTTTTACAGAACTGATAAAACACGCCATTATCTTGATAGAAGTGTTTCAGCTAAAGTGTTGAGAAAATGCTACTGATATTTTAATACTTAGAGGGAAATTTTTCAAATAGCTAATGATTATGAGTGCCAAAGAGATTAGCTGGGGGCTTTTCTGAAGTTTCAAACCTAATTTCACCACAGTTTATCTAAAAGGCTACAGTAGCATTTAGGTTCATAAATTTGTGAAGTTTATTGCTTTAAGTCACCTTGTTTAAAATAGTGCTTGAAATAATGGGTAAGCGACACAGTACTCCAACATTGTTACATTGATGTTATCAGTTGCAAAATTGCTGTTACTACCACTATTTTTTAAATACAGTAGTACCCCGTATAACGAAAAAGCTCCATTCTACGGATCTCTTCATTATATGATTTTTCTTCATTATGTGAATTATATTGGTGATATAATCCCATAGCATGGAAAAAATGTTCACAATACGGGGTATAACAAAAAAAAATGTCATTATGTAGGACATCCCCAATAGTGCCAAAACACTTCATTATACGAATTTTTCATTATACGAAGCATTCGTTATATGGGGTACCACTGTACTGTGATCAGAAAGAAGAGAATTGATTGTGTATTTTAGTTTGCAAAATCTTCCATTGTGTAAATATACTTTCTATTAATGTACTTGATTCTATATATTTCTGCTAGTAAAGCCCAACTTAATTTTGTAATCTTTTTTTTAAGACCACCCATTGTACTGCTGTGCTTACTTCTTGAATCAAGATGATATTTAATAATGATCATACAAAAAGTACATGCAAGAAGAGAGTGGCTGGATAGCTAAATGAGGGAGCCAGAGGTTAGGAGTTCAGTTCTCCATTGTGCCTCTAGGGCAGGGGTTCTCAACCTACGGCCCGATGGCTGGACCCAGCCCACAGCACCATTTCATGTGGCCCACGTCTCCACTGCCCCTGCCGCCAGAAACGGAAGCGGAGACGTTTACGACAGCCGTAAATGTGCCCGTGGCTGTTGTAAATGTGTTTATGAGAACAGCGGATGTGTTTTACAGCAGCATTTATGGAGGGGGGGGACCACCAATTCGGCACACTCAGCTATCTCAGGGGACATGGTCCGGCCTGGGGCTTTAAAAGGTTGAGAACCCTTGCTCTAGGGACAAGAGCCAGCCTTTTTGTAGGCATGGGCAAACTGTACAATCCCAAGAGCTCCCCCTAGAGCAGTGGTGGTGAACCTATGGCATGCATGCCAGAGGTGACACTTGGAGCCCTCTCATTGGGGACCTGTGCGGTCGCCCCAGCACAGAGTTTGTCCCACCTTTCTGCTCAGCAGTCCAATGGGAGCACTTCCTCCCACCCCCACCATAGTTTGCCCCGTCCCTTTGCCCAGGAGCCCAATGGGAACACTTCCTCCCTCCCTTGTTGCTTTGTTGGCACTTTGTGATAAATAAGTAGATTTGGGGTTGTAGTTTGGGCACTCGGTCTCTAAAAAGTTCGCCATCACTGCCCTAGAGGATGTGAATGGTAAACTGCTTCTGTGTATTCTTTACCTAGAAACCCTTGGAAACAGTTGCCATAATCCACAATTGACTTGCTAGTACTGCACACAATAATTTAAGGAGAGAGTACATCTGTGTAGAATATGTCTAAAGCAAATGGATACATGTGTATTTATATGAATGTGTAAAATAACTATTTTAGTAAAGTATGCTTTGGCAGTGAACCATAATAGCAGAAAACTGCTGCAAGAAAAACATCATTGTTTCAGATAAAGAAAACATTTCCTGTGTCTGTTAGCTTTTCTTGATTTATTAATACTGTTTTCAACTCTTTTATCTGAATACATTTTTAAAAGACAAATATTCATTAGGGATCCTATATATAAGCAGCTAGTGTTGTCTGTCAATTCGTTTTAAAGACTTCTGGAAGATGGCATTTGAAATGTTATGGCAATTTGCCATAGAGATTGTTCAATTTGCCAAAGGTTGCTGAAGGACTTTCATATTCAAATCGTAAGAGAATTACTGATTCTTCAAGGACTTCTGCGACATCAGAACACTTAAACCAGGGGTTCTCTGTTACTGATGCCAGACCGTGGTTGGCTGTAATCTGCATAGCAGTGGCACTAAATTCTATTTTTTTTGACAACTTCTCACAACTGTTTTGTGGATATCTTGAATAACATGGGAGACAAAAGAAAATTCTGAAGGACATCACAGGCTAATGGCCATGGTGTTAAACAGGAGTCTTCCAGCACCACTTTCTATTACTAGATGCTATTACAGGATGCCTCAAAGCTGCACCAGTTGAGAAAATATATCCTCTTGTTGTTATCACTCCACTTAAAATAAGAGAAGTAGCAGCAGACAGTGAGAGAACTAAACAAGAGAATGAGCCTCGACATCCTCTGAACGGATAGGTGCCTCAAGTCTGCTAACTCATATCCAGGAAGTGCTTTATGGCAAGAACAAACATTCTTGAGGGTACGCAACAGCAAAATCAAATTAGAAAATGGAGGAAGGAGCTAATGTAACAAGAAACAACATTAAAGGAGGAGATGGCTGAGAAACTCAACCTTCCCTACGGCACTTGAAGGACCCTATGCTTGAGTAGGAGTTGCTGGCCAGCAATAACATACTGTGTGAGTAGAAATGTACAGACACAGACAGCGCTGGCTCTTTGGCTATAAACAGAGATGAACACTGAACCCTAGAGTCTGATACGACTGGCTTTCGAGCAGGGGCGACCTTTTCCTAATTTGTTTCAACCAAGAACCCCTGAAGCTAAGAAGCTGTCAAATGGTCCAATACCATGCTGAAAAATGGAGCACAGGGGGCTAAGCAATAAATATCCAGCATAGTGGGATTCTTTCTGTCCACTAATCACCCGATTCTTTTCTGATTGCTTTATGAGCTAAGAAGGGGAAGGATCTACTGGTCTTCGCTCTTCCAAGGTTCCTTTCCTTATCTTTGAACTCAAAACAATGATAGGCCCCTAATTGAAGCAAAGTATTTTGGATGTGGAGAGAAGAGGTTAACAATTAGTGAATATTTATAATTTGTTATGATTGGGTTATCTTTGGTGATCAAGCCAGTAGCATAGCAAACCAGTCATTCACTTTCTCTGAGAAGCACAATCCTTGCATCATTTCTAGAGTAAGAAATAATGATCATTTTAAGATACTGAAGCATTATGTGACTTCATTTATTTCATATATTGTACGTAAGCAGAGTTTGGTGACTGTGGTATAATGCACCAGATGATATAAGTAATAAAATAGCTAATTCTAGGTATCTTTGAAGAAACTGCACTGTAATACTATACAGTTTTTAGATACAGTAACTCGGATAACGATTACATCGGTAATGCTAAAATCAGATAATGATGCAAAATTTTGACAAAGATTTTGCATCTGATAATGATGTTTTAGCGCTATCCGAGGTCATAGTGGCAGCATGGCTGGGAAGCTGAATGGCAACTCCCCGGCATGCTGCCATCAGCTCTTGAGTTGGGGGCAGAAATGGGCACGCACGCTGGTTCCCCCCAACCCAAGTGCTGATAGTGCGCTGTGATCGATCGGGGCTTGGGTTGTGGGGAGGAACAGTGTGCAACCCAGCGGGGCTGGGTTGGGGGGAGAACCTTTCCAAAGAGGCAGGTGGATCGCCCTCCTGTTCTCTTTCCTCTTCAGAAAGGGAACCGGGGGGGGGGGAGGTTAACGTTGTGCAATGTATGCATCACACAACGTTAAAAACCGAATAACGATGCGACTTGTGGAGCCAAGTCTTATCGTTATCCGAGGTACTAATGTACTCTTAAATACACACAGTGAGATGTGCACACAATATGCTGCAGTTATCCACACATAATATAGTTCAAGTTCTTAGAAATAAAAATAGAAATGTGAGGATATTTTGTTTTTAGAGACTAAGAGGATGAGTTCATATTATGGACCTGATGAGACCTTCCTGATGGTACACATCAAAGCTTGTAGCTTTACTGTGAGTGAGTCCCTTTTGAGTGCACAAAAAGATGGCAGGAAGTGAGCCTTGTAAGAGAGATTGCTTTGTAAGAGAATACTCCAACAAATCTTGTTCCACACAAATAGTTGTTAAATTTTTAACATATGTCTATATATCTTTTTATAAACTAGCATAGTATTATATGCTTTTAACATAGGTAAGTTTTTTCAGATGTTGTATGTATGTACTCTTTATTAATTTGGAGAGAGAATTATCAATAACATTGCTTTCAAAGTTCTTTTGCTATTTTTAATGAGTTTATTGTTTCACAAAATAAACACAATTGCAACATGCTCAGTTAACTGAATGTCACAAACATTATAGCACATTTGGACGCCTCTGATAAATAGTATAGGAAAAAGTTACTGTGAGATGTTAAGTTATGCTGTTGTGCTATTTTAAATGCCTTAATTAAGCATTAATTTAATATAGAATTCCCTTTACTCAATAGGAATACTGAAGGGAATAAGATGTACCAGTGTGTTGCAGTAAACCAACAATCTTAGGGCACCTTAAAGAGTAATATATTTCATGTGATGCAAGCCTTTATGGTCTTCAGGTAGCTTCTTCTGATGCATGTGGAGAAGCAGCCCAGTCTGTGAAAGCATATGCCAAACAAAATGTACTAGTCCTTAAGATGGGCTTCAAGACTCTTTGTTGTCTTAGAATAAGTGGTGCAAATAATACAGTCAGAGACATAATTCAGTTTGTGAGCTCTACTTTTTAATTCACGTTCTTTTTGCTCTACTATGTTGGTCTTGGACTGTAATAAAGATTGGTTGATTGAGCTCTACTTGTGAAAAATATGCAGTATTAGCAGTCTGTATACGCTGGATTTTTTATCAATGGTGTCTTGAATAGGCATGGGATTGATGGGTTTTCCATAATTCTTTATTACAGATCTACACTTAGAGACACCTCTGTGGCCTAGTAAAGTTCAAGGTATAGTACAAGTAAGGTTAGGTAAAGGTAAATTTCACCCTTGCTTGAAAGCCAGTCGTATCCAGCTCTAGGGTTCAGTGGTCATCTCTGTTTACATTTGAGAAGGCAACAGTGTCTGCATCTGTAGACATTTCCATGGATCCCAGAGTGCATGGAACACTATTTATCTTCCCACTGAAGTGGTGCCTACTTGTAATTCCTTACTTTTGAACTGCTAGATTGGCAGGAGCTGGGACAGCAACGGGAGCTCATTCTGTCATGCAGTACTCAGGTCTCAAATTGCTCACCTACTTCTTTCATGTCAGCTGTCAAACCCTGGACTGCCAAAATGAAGCCACTTTCTTGGCTTTGTCATTGGCCAAACCTAAGTCCTTATCAATGCATATTTATGGCAGTAATTGGCAGACCAGTAGATGAGCCCGATTCTGTATGTATCCACATTCACATGGCATGTTGTTGTCCACCAGCAGCCCCCCACTTGTGCCTGTTGATTTTGTATTTAGGGATTCCAACTCTCAGCCTATTCAGGGTCCTCCAAGTGATGTAGGACAAGTTGAGTTCCTCAGCTACATCCTCCTTTAATGTTATTTCTTATCCAGTGAACTCCTTCCCTATCTTTTAATTTGGTTTTGCTCTTGCATACCCTCAAAAATGCTTGTTCTTGCCATAAAGCTCTTCCTGGATCTGAGCTGTCATGCATGAGGCTCAGATCTGTTCGGAGGATGTCGCGGATCATTCTCTTGTTTAGTACTCACTGTGTCCTCTGCTACTTCTCTCCTTATGTTAGGCAAAACGATATAAACAAGAGGGTATATTTTCTCAACTGGTGTAGGTTTAAGGCATCCTGTCACAATACACATGACTTCATTAACAGCGATGTCAACTTGTTTTGCATTTGTGGATGTGCTGCATACTGGAGCAACATACTCTCCTGCAGAGGCACTCTGGGCCAAAACATGGATGGTTGAACTCCCTATGCATAGTTTGTGAGTTTCCTGATGATGACTTTGGCTTTGGTTATTCAGGCAATGCTGCTTAAAAGAGAGTGTCTTGTCAAATATCACACCTAGGTATTTTAGTGCTGAACAATGCTGTAGTCCAGGTGTTCTCAACTTTTTAAAGCTGGGGGCCGGGTCACACTCCCTCAGACAGCTTCAGGGGCTGGATGGCCATTTTGCCCTTCCTCCATCACATGACACTTCCTGGTGTGATGGAGGCGGTGGGTCTCCCACATGAAATGACACTGCAGGTTGAGAATCCCTGCTATAGTTGATTCCTTTGCCACGTAATATCCAACTCAACCTTTGCCTCTCAGTTGAAAAGGTGGCAAGCACACACTTGAGTCTTGCTTGGATTAGGCTTCAAATGGTTGATGTTGTAATACTGTCCTAATTCTTCAAGTGCTCCAGTAAGTTTTCCAGCTACCTCATCAAAGCTTGATCCTTGAACGGTCATTGCTTTGTTGTCTGCATAGATGAACAATTTTGTATTGTCACGAACTGGTTGATCATTTGTATAATATACAGCGTTAGAGACAATACTCTTCCTTGGGGCAAGTTCAACTGAGCCCAAACCACTGTCACATTCATAAATGAACAACTTTGTATCGTCACGAACTGATTGATCATTTGTGTAATATACAGCATTGGAGACAATACTCTTCTTTGGGACAAGTTCAACCGAGCCCAAACCACTGTCACATTTATTGCCATAACTGTAATAAAGCAAGGATTACCTTTCTTGTAGGTTGTTGTCCCGTTAATTTCCCCCCCTAATCTTGTCGTTTAGTTGAGATTATAGAATTTGGAAGGAGAATGAGATGATGATTTGATGAGTCGCTTGGTAAGTGGGGCAGCATACGAGTCGAACAACAATAACAATAATAATAATACAAAGATACATGCACCTAAGGCACTATGCTATTTTGAACAAAGAGCATACTGATCATCTGTGTAAGCCACCTAAACTCTCCTCTCTCTCTAAATCGTTGTAATCCACTAGAATTGAAATAATAATAATAATTGGGTGTTGCTATATTTCTGTATATTCTAGTTTTCTCCTAACTTGAGAGAAAACATGTATTAAACATATTTTTTAATTCTAAATGTTTCTCTCCATAAACATGCTTGCACGGAGCTCATATCAAGAGGTGGTTTTGGGATATTATGTACTTGCTTGCAAGTACTGTAGAGCTGGATGATGTGAGTTCAAAGGAGTGATTTGGGATATTGTTGTGCGGACCAGAGCTATAACCCAATCTTTTTCCTTGAATTCCTTTCAGTTAAAGTGAACTTATTTGCCTTGGTTTTCTTTTTTTATTAGATTTCTGGCTGGGGTAGAAGACAAACATTAGTGAAAAAGAATGTTTTAGTATGCTTCAGAATTCATTCTCAAGTTCTCTTGTTGGAATCTAATCCCTCCTAGTTTTTATAGTCATGTACATTTTACTCAGAAGTAAATCCTGCTTTGTCCAATGGGCCATTGTTTCATACACTTGTCCACAGGGTTGCAGTTTTGTATTGTAATGGGGTTTACAGTGAATGACCACTTCTTTTCCAAGGCTGAAAGCATTCTGTTCAAGGAGCAGTACATGTAAAAAGGGTAAAACAGCACTGGGTCTTGGAAAGGTGCACTTCTTTTAAGATGTGCATATCCTTCTTTTGATTAGTACAGTAAAACCCCAACTTATGTAAAAAGTCAGTTCCGTAGCCTTTTATGTAAATTGGTTTTTTTAGGTAAATCGAAGCAAACCCGTAGGAAAATGAATATTTGTGTAAATCAAAGCAAACCCATAGGAAATGAAATTTTTCCGTAAGTGGAAACAAACCCATAGGAAACCGTGTTACATAAATCGGGACATTTACGTAAATCAGGACACCTTACGTAAGTCACATTTTACATAACTCAAGGCATATGTAAGTCAGGGTTTTACTGTACTACTAAAGTATAGTACCTTTGCTTGGAGTAAGTTTGTTACAGTTTGTGCCAGCCAAGGGGCTGAAGTGCTTAATACTCAGCAGCACTATAAAAACATATGTTACATTCCTCTCTGTCATTGCCATATTGTCCCTATCATGTTTTTTAACATTGTAGTCTGTCTGGGTCTGGATTCATTCACTGAAAAAACAGCAGCCAAAATGTGTCATACCAAAATGTCCACTGCATAACAAATGCATTTGTTCTTGTGAGCTCTGCAGGCATCCAACAAGTTGACTATGCGTCTGTGCACAGCTGTTGCCTCCATGTTAGGGGCAGGAATTGGGAGTGAAGTAGGGCAGACTGTTATATTGTAAAGGAGATCTTTGTTCTTTGATACATTTTTCAGGCCACAGTAAATGATAATTATTTTAAGGATTTAGGAACCAAATGAACAAACTAATGTTTCTATTCTGTTTGTTTTTGCTTGTGTCATCTTCCTTCAATTTCCCTTGTCCCCAAGTCTGAGCAACCAAGTCCTGCCAGTTCAAGTTCCAGCTCCAGCTCCAGTTTTGCACCATCTCAAAACAACAGACAACAAGGTAAATAAAAAGAGAGAACCTGACAATTACACAAGAGTCCAGTGGCTAAGGCATTATGTACTGATAGACGGGTGGTTGTTAATATGTTGTCGTCTTCTCCCTCAAGCAAAGCTCCTTCTTCCATTTTGATGCCCAAAACAATTTTGAGAGGCAACCTGGGCAAAAAGAGACTTCCTAGATTACCCCATGGCAAAATGTACTTTTTATAAGTGTATCACTGTAACCCAAAAAAGTGAAGTCTTCCAGACGCTGGGCTGCAACTACTATATTCTTAATGATTGTGAAGGCTGATGAGTGTTGTAGTCCAGCAACATACTAGGTAAAGGTAAAAGTTTCCCTTGCTCGAAAGCCAGTTGTATCCGACTCTAGGGGTCAGTGCTCATCTCTGTTTCTAAGTCAAAGAGCCAGCGCTGTCTGCTTCTGCAGTCGTTTCCATGGTCATGTGGCAGGCATGACTAGACACCGGAGTGCATGGAACACTGTGACCTTCCTACCGAAGTGGTCCCTATTTATCTACTTGCAATTTCTTGCTTTTGAACTGCTAGGTTGGCAGGAGCTGGGACAGAGACAGGAGCTCATTCCGTCCTGCAGTATACTACAGTATACAGTATACTACAGTATACAATATACTACAGGATGATATATTCCCCACTCTTTCCTTGATGGTTATACTGTACTTCGCTGACAAGCCACTTTTTTGCTTCAGAAATCAAATTCTCTGCTGTCTTGGAAGGCATCTACCAAAATACCAACTGCAGTATCTGAATTAAATGCATTTTCATTTCAGTTAACAGTGCCCTCTCACCCATTCACATAAGCAAGGTAACAAGTGAGGTTGAGTTTAGGTAAGCTGATTTCCCAGGGCTATGCTACAGAGTTTGGAATATCCTCAAGATTTCTCTATTCAAAAAAGAAGAAGAGGAGAAAAGAAAAGAGGGTTGGGTTTTTTTTGCATTGCTTTCATGAGTGGAAATATTTGAGCTGGATGTATGGTAATCATATGTGGCCTCGATATAAATAGCAGAAGAAGAGCAGTATGTTTTTCAAAAGGAAAGTCATGCTGTAGCTTCCCTTGAGCACAACAACCTAAAAACATTATAGCCTGCTCCACTCTCAAAACCCTCAAACACTTAATAACTCTTTCTGTTTTAAAAATGATTTTAAAAATATTTGTGTTTCTGACCAATAACCACATGTCTTAAGAGGCAGTATTTCTAATGTTTTTGTTAAATCTACTAAAACTACAACTAACAAATCCATTGCTTACTTTCCAAAATAAGAGATGACATTTTGAACATTCCTTTCAACATTGGAAGCATCTGGCCCAAAATACCATTTTTCCCATTTCTTACACACACACGCATGCATCCACACACATGCACACGCAGATGGTTAGAATTGGCCAGGGCCATTGACCCTTCTCCCCCTACCCTTCTCCATAAAATTGGAAATAGGATGATACCCTTCTTTTATAATTACTAGTGATCATCCCAGTAATGTTGTGTAAATGAGATGCATTATTATAGGATTAAATTATCAGACTATTTTATTTATAATAATATATGAATAGTAAGATTTTCTTTTAATTTGAACTAACAATAAGTTGCATTGTTCTGGTATATTAAACGGCCATCTAAAGCTGACGATTGGGCTGTAGCACTTACTTTACAGTTTTAAGTTTTTGCCCTCTTATAAAACTGATGAGTGATAGTCTTCCAAGGAAACTATGATTATTCTGAAGCTTATCTTTATTAAAATGGGTGTTACTTCTACCACTAATTGTCAGTGACTGAGCTCCTTAATTTCAGAGCTAGTCTCAAAAATGTACAAATAATTACAGCTCACTTCATAATCTCCCAAGGTGAATTTTCCAAAGAGTTGCCTTTTTTAAAGATACAGTATAACCATACCCTTCTTTTGCAAATGTATTTAACAATAATTCTAAAATTTTAATATTGTAGGAACTAATCCAGAAAGTCTTCTTTTAATACATCTTTATTAAGGAAGCAGGTTTAGCACCTCTGCTCAATTCCGGAATAAAGATAGGTCTCTGTTACTGCCATTGACACTCTTTATAGATATATGAATGCTGCCAAAGAGCTTGCTTGACCTGACATTGACCTTAGAATAAAGAAGACTGCTAAATCTAAGTAGATCAAAAACAGGCAGACAAAGAATGCCTTGGCTGGAGCAAGTTGCAATCACAATGATTTATTAGACTATCACTTTCAATACATGGATTAACCTAACAAAATATGCTATTACTACTACTCTGCTTTAGATTTTTACAGGTATAGGACACCTAACCTTTGAAGGTTATTTTTAAATAAAGTGGTTTGCTTTAAGATACATATTGTTGTGCAAAAGGGACAATTTGCTTTGCTTCACATTCCAAGGGACTAATTTTGCAAACACTTAAAACACTAATCTCTTTGTTGTCTGAAATAATCTCATTTTAAGTCAACTGGTCGTTGAATAAATTTACTTTTGTTTAAGCATTTGCTACATAAAGTCCCCTCCCTGTGTGTATTATGTCTTTTGTTTAATGCCCAAGTCCTTATTCCCTCTTCTTAAAACCTGTGTCAGGATTTGTTTCATTATAAAGCTGAACAGTAGGTGGACTTGCATGTGTGAATTCTCCTTGTTGATTTGTGTCTTGCTTTGTTTTTGTTCGGCAGGTCCTTTGAGGTCTATAATGAAAGATCTGCATTCTGATGATAATGAAGATGAATCTGATGAAGCAGATGAGAATGACAATGATTCTGAGATAGAAAGACCTTTAAATACTCATGGAGGAAGCAGGGGCCGCAGGTGAGGCTTTAAAAAGTAAATAAAAACATAAGATCCAAATGATTTGAAATCTGAAGACTTATGCTAAAGATAATAAAACTTCTGCTTCATACGTTCAGCTGTATCCGATTCTAGGGTTCAGTGGTCATCTCTGTTTATACCAAAGAACCAGCACTATTTGCATTTGCAGACATTTCTGTGGACGTGTGGCAGCCATGACTAGACGCCAGAGTACATGGAATGCTGTTTAGCTTTCCATCAAAGTGATCCCTATTTATCTACTTGTAATTTCTTATTTTTGAACTGCTCGGTTGGCAGGATTTGGGACAGAGACAGGAGCTCACCCTGTTGTGCAGTACTTGGGTCTCAACCTGCTGACCTGCCAATTGTCAAGTATTTACCAGCTTCACATAAATACTATGTACACGTATGAAAATAAAGCATAAAACACAGAGAAAGGTTGGCTCGGAAATTGGGGCCTTAGGGTGAAATCTGGGGTTGGCGCAATAGGCAGAACCTATTCAGTAGAAAAAGAGAGACAATCCTTTCAAACTTAATCCTGCACTGAGGCTGCAATTGTTTTTAAAGGTGATACCTACAATTCTGGGGGTTCCCTTTTACAAGCCTCCACCCTTACCTGGAATACCTGGAATCCAAAGTCTGGAGCATCCACATTGGGGGGGTCCAGATGTTCTGGAACCACATGTTAGTCAAATACAGTACCATAAAAGAAAATGTTTTGGTATCATTTAATTTACTTTAGTTTAAAACCCTCTGGCTGAGATGGAATCATTACCAATAAAACAAAGAACTGGGGTGGGTGGGGGATAAAAGCTTTTATTACATATGGCCCAAGGAATTCTCTGCAATGAAAAACTCCACCATAGGACTTTCCCAAAGGGTCAGCCCCAAACCATTCAAAACCAGGTACAGTATATTTATACACTGCAACTGTCATTTGGGTAGGGGAAATTACACCATACAGTCAAGCATTTATCACCAACAACAAAGGTTAAAAAACATTTCGAAGTTTGAACAATTACATAAGCACATATAAGCATAATCCATATAATGTATGATCTCAATTACATAATCCATATAATATATGAACTCAATCACCGTATATACTCAAATATAAGCCGAGGTACCTAATTTTAACCTGAAATCCCAGCAAAATAGATTGACCCGAGTATAAGCCGAGGATGGGAAATGCAGCAGCTGCTAGTGAGTTTCAATAATCAAAATACATGAAAATATGGTAAAATTAATTAAATTGTCAGCATGTCTCAATCCAGCACAGTCTTTGGACCATCATGGTCATTGACCTGAGTATAAGCCATGTCCCCTATTTGGGGCTCATTTTTTGTGTTAAAAAATTTGGCTTATACTCGAGTATATACGGTACATAATCCATATAAGGTCAAAAGTCTGTGAATGTTGAAGAGATAACAAGTTCATCTTGACGTTCCAAAAGCTCCCTGAGGTGCAGGGCCCCTTGCAAATATCCTGTGAGAGGTAATCTTCCCGATGGCCATACCTCTTGGGCTTGTCGAGAAATGCCACACCACTGATAAAATGCAACAGTCTTTTGTCTCAATTCCAGAGTGGCTACTGTCCTACACCCAGAATTCATTTCAAGAACATCTGTCCGTCCCACCAGAGCGGACCGGAGAGGCTCTCTTGTTGTGCCATCGGCCAGAGAGGCGCACCTCTCTGGCACTAGAAGGAGGGCCTTCTCTGTGTCCGTCCCGGCCCTATGAAACCTCCTCCCAACATAACTACGCATGCAGACAGAGCTGCTGTCCTTTAGGAAAGGAGTAAAAACCTGGCTGGCAGGTCAGGTCTGGGGAATGGATGGATCAATATCCCCAGCCGGCTGGATAATTTGACCCCCGGTGCCTTTTAGCTGCAACGCCTAGTTTTTAATTTTTAAGCTTTTAATCTTTTAAATTTTTTAGTGTTTTAATCAATTTTAAATTGTTGTGGTTGATATGTTATGCTGTAAATCGCCCTGGGTCCCTTCAGGGAGGAGGACGATGAACAAGTACAAATAAATAAATAAACAAACACAATCTGGAAGTGTTAGAATACATACCACCATTATGTGCTTAACACTGACACAGCAGTCATTTTGAAAAGCAAGTTCCTCTTTTTTACAATCAATAGAAACTAACCCAAGCTTTCAACATGGTCCCTGTGAAGAGTTACGTATTTTAAAACATTATTTCTTATTCCCAAAATTTGCGTCTGTTCACTTTCACTGGCTGACATTCCAATGCTGATTGGATTAAGTTTTCACTTATTATCACAAGCGCTACATTCTAACTTTGATCAGCAGGTGGCAACCCTGCTGCTTACATCAGTCACCTCTAGGGGAGATCTAATACTGAGGTCAGTTTGGTTCACTTTCCCGTCTTGGAGTACCAGAATGGCGGATAGCTTTTCAAGGAAGTCCCTGGCCATGTATCCCTATGTGGATCAGACTTCTGTGCTATCTGGAGTCTACCGGTGTGTGTGTGGTGGTGTTTGATGTGTTTATGCTTATGCACGTGTGAGTGTGTACTGCTTGTGCACTTTATCATGAAGGGGGACAGGGCAACCAATGGTTAAAGCAGGAATCCTGTATTAATGACAAATAAAAACGGAGCTTCGTTATTTCATCTTTCAAAGGCATTACTTTGCATTTTCCTGTTTATGTGCTACAGCACTGAAGCCCTGTGTCAGAAATTTTCCTTTTTTAACTTGTCCATGAATTTTGTCATACTCAAAGTACTGGGTGAACTATAGAACTGAGCACCAAGAAACAGCGCTCTGTGCTTTTGTACTATTTCTGTCATATATAAAGTTTGCTAATGAGGAAGTGAATATATTTTGACTGCTCATTAATACAACCGTTTTTGGTGATATAAGGTGAAGCTGACTTTTATGCCATACATTATTTGTTTCCTGAGCCCTGGTCTGCAATTTTATCCACTATTCCACACTGGGAGTCATACTTGAGTAGGAGATATCAAGTCATACCAGAACATTTGGAAAACTAGATAAAAATTTAAATACCACATTTTATTTACCATCAGTCCAAAACTTACTCTAATTCATGCCAATATTCCACTTTATACTGTCCATTGGTACCAAGACCAAGAATGTGAGTGATAATTAATTAATTAGAAGTTCACTGCTGTTATTTATACAATCACATTTATAATAGCTAAATGCTGAATAATATTCCAGGTGCTTTTTTTATGTGGCTCATTTATATTCTGTCTTATATACACTAACTGAAACCTTGTTGCTCAGTGTAGTAAGTCACAACTAGAGTAGGCCCATTAAATCACCAGCACTAACCAGAAGAGTTTATTCAGTGGACCTATTCTAGCGACACTGAACAACAGGACTTCAGCCACTGTATGCAATATTTGTTTTTGTATCTTACATTTAAGCCATTTGTCCAGCACTGATGGTCACATTGGAAATTCATATTGCAGGTAGACATATGTCAAGTATCAGTTTTCCTCCCCCCCCCCTTGCTCATCATCTCATTTGATTGCCATTTATTTTCAGATCTCCGTCTCAAACTACAATGGTCAGGAAACTGGCTTTCTTGAAAATAAAATCTCAGTTGTTTGTACAGTTGTACCTCGCTTAAAGAGCATAATGCGTTCCACAGGATTGCTCTTTAAGCAAGTTTGCTCTTTAAGTGAAACACCATTGTAAGTGACCAATTGTGGGGGGGATTGCGAACCCCGATTTATTTGTTAAGCGAGTTTTTGGTTGGTTTTGTTTGTTAAGCAAAGCGAACATTCAGAGAAAATTCTGCTCTTTAACCGAGTTACTCTTTAAGTGAGACGCTCTTTATGCGAGGTTTGACTGTATTCTGAAACAGATTGTGAGCCATGTACAATTATACTGTATTTTGATTGTCTTGGTAAAGTTATAACTCCTGTCATTTTCTCTTTTCAGAGTTAGTTTAAGTGATGGAAATGATAGTGACAGTAGTTCAGCATCTTCACCACTACGCCATGAACCTCCACCTTTACTAAAAACCAACAATAACCAGGTACCATTTTGTAATATAATTACTGTAGTGAAGGAGGATTCATTTCTCCAATGAATGACTTTTCATTCTTCCACACTGTGAGCCATTTGATTATGCAAATTTCTAAAGGTTATTGAAGTATAGCATTTGTCTTGCACTGATGAACTACATTGTGCAAGTCTGCCTAGCCATGTAGTAGAGCTACAGAGGCAGGTATAGTGAGATGATTAAGGAGGCACGGCTTAGAAGGATATCTTACTCTTATCTCTCACATGTTACAGTTTAGACATTGTGTTTCTCTCCTTATCACTATACCTTTTATATGGTGACAGAGGAGCTAACAATTTAGGCACCTTCACACAGTATATGTAACAAAGGCATTGTGTATAGACCTCCTCTTCATTATGTCCATACAGTAAGCATGGATGTGATAATTAGGAATGCCTACAATCTGGCTTTAAAATGATTTGGAATCCCAGTTACACAGGTTTCAGTGCTGTCCAATGGCATGTTTCTCAAAACAGCTGCTGAGCAATTATGCTTTGTGAATTTAGCAGTTGGAATTTATGAATTGTTAAAATTAATTTCATTCATTAATTCATTGCATTTATACCCTGTCCTTCTCTTTTTGTTTCACAGATTCTAGAAGTGAAGAGTCCTATAAAGCAGAGTAAATCTGATAAACAGATTAAGAATGGGGATTGTGATAAGGTAAATCAGAAGAAATAATCTTTGAATCTGCTCCTGCCCAATTAAATATGTATTGTATAAAAGTAAGGATCTTCCACTGCATAAAAAAGATTGGTTTATAGAGCATGTTTTCACATACTGTTTCTAAGGTATAACTACACTAACAAATAATTTAGGATCTACTCTGCGGTTAACAAGGTGAATTCAAAGTATCTTCAGTGATCACATAACATGAAGGCCAATGAGAATCAGCCCAGTACTTTTTGCTTATGATTCATTGCCGCCGCCCCCCCCCCCGCCCCTCCAGTCCCTGAGAGGTTATACTTTTGTAAAGCCAGAAGGATTTGAATGGTTTTTTCATTGTATGAGTATTTGGTTTGTTCTACAAAACAACAGGAGGGCATGACACTGGGTGGTGTTATGGTGACATATTAAGATGGAATGTGGTGTTTTGGGACAGTGAAAACATCCACACCAATGTTCTTTCTCCCTAGTCATCCCAAAGTATTTACACATTAGTCCAGCACTAGATTATTTTTGGGAAGGGGGGAAGAGATGAGAAAGGGGAACCAAGGATTGCCAGGTGGACAGTATCAAAGGAAGCAGGACCATATCAAATCATACTGGATTGAGGGCCAATGTCAACACTTGCACCAAAACCATATAACATCTTCATGTGATCACCTAAACCAAATACAACTGTAAAAGAGACTGTGACTGAAGCCATATTTTGATATGCCCACTTCGTATATTTCATTCACATCTTAATTAGTTGAATACATTTTACTTTGTTTTGAATTTTTAAACAATGAAATAGCTGGAAGTGACTGTGCAGAATCAATGAGGAAACTCCGCACCTTAACCAGTGCTTTTGTTTTTTTTTAATTTGTGGTGGTTTTGCTCACAGGCATATCTTGATGAACTAGTTGAGCTCCACAGAAGGTTAATGACACTGAGGGAAAGGCATGTGCTACAACAGGTGAGAGGACTTTATTGTACATTAATTATGTTGTGTGCTATTAAGTTGATTTCCACTTATGGCAACCCTAGTGGAGTTTCCAAACTATCTGAAATATTCAAGGAATGGTTTCACCACTGCCATCTCATTGAGTTCCCATGGCTAAGCAAGGATTTGAACCTAGGTCTCTTAATTTCTAGTCCAACATTCTCTTCACTATACTGCATTTGCTCTCCTGTTGAACATACATGTAAGTGTTTATCAAAATCAGGAAACATAATCTGAAGTAGAATTTTGATAAAACATCAGTATAGATTTCAACAGTTATAGTTTGTATTCTAAATTTTATAATGGTTTGCCCGATGAAAAATGCCTTTTATGGGATTATTCTCCTAAAAACTTCACACAACAAGAGTGTGCAGTTCTTTACAATACTGGCAATATAAACTTGGCTGACACACCCTGTGGAAGCGTTGTCTTACAGAAGCAAATGTTCCTGCTACAAATAGTTTACTTAAGCTTTGTACAATGAGGTCCCATAAACTTCTTCCCCTGACCTTCATAAAAAATAAAATACCGTAATTGGCATAAGCAGTTTAACTAAACAGGATCATAGCTCAGGGTTTTAGGACAGTTTCAGCAAGTTCTAAGAAATAAAGACTTGTTTTATTTCTCATGCTAAAACTAAATTTAAATTCCATAATTTGAAATTATTTTGTGGAAATTTCTCACATTGTTCACAAGTTATAATGTCTAATGTAATTCAGTAACAAAACTTTTTTGCTGTGCAAGCAGCTTTATGTTTTGAAGTGCTGCCTTTTTAAAAAAAGAGTCGGGTTCACCCGATTGGGGTGGGGTAACAAATGCAATAAATAATAATAATAATAATTTCAATAAGTATAAATAAGTATTAATCGAGATGGCAAAATTTAATCTGCATCCAATAGATGCTTCAAATGTTATGTTTTACTTAGAAGAAATTCCTTATATGTGTGCAGAACTGTATAATAATTTTCATTAGAAGTGCCACAATATTAGGGACTGTGGTGGTTAAGATGCTGAATTTGCTGCCCGTATAGTCAACAGGTCGGCAATTTGAGACCCAAGTTCTGTGCGGCAGAGTTAGTTTCTGTCATCTGTCCCAGCTACGGCCAACCTAGCAGTTGGAAAACAAGAAATTGCAAGTATAAATAGGTACAGTAATACCTCAGATAACGCTAAAACTTTGTTCCACAAGTCTTGGTGTTATCCGATTTTTAGTGTTATCCGATCCATGTTAAAATCCTATGGGATGGATCGGATAATGTTAAAGCTCCATAGAGATACATTGTAACCGCACAGGCTTTAGCGGTTGTTATCCGATCCATCCCATAGGACCTTCATGCATCTCCAAAATAAGAAAAACAATATCTGTTGTTAATCCCAATTGAACTGGCAGCAAGAACAAGTTTCTTCTGCTTTGGCAAATGGATAACAATAATGCAACATGGTACTGCCTTATTTTTTTTTTAAAAAAACCAATCATTTAGTTCCTTAGTTTTCAATTAAAATCTAGCTTAATGACTGCTCAAATGTTTATTATTTTGTTACAGTACTTTAGCGAGTCTTTTAAGAGCAGGAATCGAAGTAACTGTGACTTTTAAACAAATAAGGCAGTACCATGTTAAATTACTGTTATCCATCCACATTTCACATTAATTTAGAAAAAGATAAGAAGTATTATACAGTAATACCTCGGATAATGCTAAGACTTGGTTCCACAAGTCTTGATGTTATCTGATTTTTAGTGTTATCCGATCCATGTTAAAATCCTATGGGATGGATCGGATAACGTTAAAGCTCCATAGAGATACATTGTAACCGCACAAGCTTTAGCGGTTGTTATCCGATCCATCCCATAGGACCTTAACGTTATCCGATCCAATCGTTATCCGGTGTTTTACTGTACTGCTTTGGCAGGAAAGGTAATGGCGTTCCATGTGCTCCAGTGTCTAGTCATGCCTGCCACATGACCACTGAAAGGTCTGCAGATGCAGACAGAGGGGTCTTTGACTGTAAACTGAGATGAACATCACCTCCTAGAGTTGGATATGACTGGCTTTCGGACAACATTACAAATATAGCACAAAACAATCTGTGCTCTGCTCTCCATTTTGCCGTGTCACAGCCAGGGAGGCCAAAGGGGATTAAAGCAGGTCGTGGGAACATGTAGTCCTCCAGATGGTGTTGGTGTACAGCTCCACTTAGTTTTGGACATCAGAGAAATCACAGGAGTTCTGGATGGCCAAATGATCCCCCTTGGATTAGAGACTAATATCTCTGAACAGCTATTATCTCTGACCATTAGAAAGTTCAAAACCTTATGCCAATACCTATCATTTATTATTATGCTGTGCTCATGACTTTTAAGTTGCAAATAAAATGCAGGACTTGACTTACCCAGCAATACAAGCCTGTAGGTGATGTATGGCTTGTCATAGTTATCTGTTATTTGGTTCTGGGTTTAAAAAAACCCACTAGAACCTCACTTAAATGCAAGGCCATTTTTAGGTTCATGCATCTAAAAATGGGCAAAGTCTTCCTTGTGTTTAAGGAATTCTGATGATAGCTAGTTGACTCTTCTGGGTACAATTTAAAGTGCAGATGTTAATCTGTAAAGAGGTAAATGGTTAAAAAAAACAGGGTGTTTGAGAACCTTCCAAATTTTAGTTGCACCTGTCCTAAGTGGCTGTCCTGTTTTGCACCCATGCCTTCTTTGTGGGACTCAGTCTTCTTATCTTGGGGACATGAATGGAGCCTCATTCGGGTGTCCCCTGAGCAGAGTTCCTCCAGCAAAAATCCTTTCAACCCAGGAAGCACCTTTGTGTGCTTCTGACATTTTTTTTAAACTCAGTTTATCAGGAATTAAATTTAACTTAATGTCTTTTTTAAGGCATCAGGTTAAATTATGTCTATTTACAAAACAACAACAACAACAACTGATTTTACAATAGTTTTGAGACTCAGAATATAACGTTATATTCTTATATACTGTATATTTTAAATTATATAATTAAAATGCTGGCTCTGAGGGTCAGCATTTTAATGATATAATGAGTTTGTTTTGTGCTGCTTGTCCCCAGTGCCAAAATTGCTAGATACAACTCTGCTCATGAGATTAAAAGAAAGGCAACTGGTACCTGGACAACATAATTGGTAGGAACAAAGAGAAACTACAGGTATTCCCTGTACATCTCAATCACATGTAAACTGATACTTTAACTGTTGCCTTCACAGAGCCTGCATCCAATTTCTTGCAGGTAGAGAAATACATCCTGGCCAAAATTGGACCAGGATTTTTAGTGGTTCTGATTCTTTCCCTGTCCTGTAATTTTTATATACTACTATCTTTCCTGGTCAAGAGTTCTGAAGCATACAAAAGTTTCATGTAATATTTTAGTGGTCCTAATAAGGTCTATTATCATATTTTGTTTTTACTTATAAACCACACTGTCACTTTTTAAACAAAAAATGCTGTCAAAGATTCAGTGTATATATGTTTACTGTAAACTACTTGCTTATGTTTTGTACACTGAATAAAGAAGATATAGGTATAACTCAACCTGCTTACCCTTGCTAATAATAATAATTTAATGTCAGAAATTATTCTGGGTTGAAAGGTATTTTGCGGAAGAAACTCCACTCAGGGAAAAATCAAAATGAGGCTCCTTTCATGTCCCCAAGAGCTGGGACAGAGACGGGCGCTCAAACTGTCATGCAGCACCCGGGTCTAGAACTGCTGACTTGCCAGCCTTCCAGGTAACAAGGAGAGCTTCTTAACCACTGAGCCACTGCAGCCCCTACCCTTGCTAACAAGGTATATTTGACAGAAAGCTGAAATGCCTGTTCATTGCCTTCACTGATTACTTAAAATCTTAGTCTGTTTAAAAAAGTAACATGTGAGGTATATCATACAGTAGTACCTCGGATAACGATGAAACTTGGTTCCACAAGTCTCATCGTTATCCGGTTTTTAACGTTGTGCGATGCATTGATCGCACAACATTTTAAAAAGCCCTGTTTCCCTGAAGGCTGCAGCAAGCCAGAACGTCGGGATTTGAATCCTGACGTTTTGGCTTGCTGCACTTGCTGAGGACGTCGGGGAAGCCCAGAAAGAGCTTGGATATGGTCTTCCCACCTCCCTGGACCCAGCATTTGAATCCTGACGTTTTGGTTTGTTGCAGCCTCCAGGAGGGTGGGGGAACTTCAAAAATAGCGCGCATCGGCTCTAGGAAGGTTGGGAGACCCAATGCGCACTAATTTGAAGTTTCCCCACCCTCCTGGAGGCTGCAACAAACCAAAACGTCAGGATTCGAATGTTTCCAAAGTTCCCCCACCCTCCTGGAGGCTGCAACAAACCAAAACGTTTGGGGTCAGGGAGCCCAAAATTGGTTTTTAAAAAGTCCATTTTTTTTAACCAATTTTGGGCTCCCTGACCTCCCTGCCGGGTCCAGGGAGGTGGGAAGACCCAATCCAAGCTGTTTCTGGGCTTCCCCGATGTCCTCAGCAAGTGCAGCAAGCCAAAACGTCAGGGTTCGAACCCTGATGTTTTGGCTTGCTCCACTGGCTGGGGACTTCGGGGAAGCCCAGTAACAGCCATAGATCAGGTCCCCTGCCTGCTCCAGAGAGATCAGAGGACCCGATCTACAGCTGCAGGGTGGCTGGGGAAGCTGGCAGGGACTCCCTGTCGGCTTCCCTAGCCACCCGCCCTTGCCTCCGTAGCTGTGGGGTGGCTGGGGAAGCCGACGGGGGAGCCTCCTGTCAGCTTTCCAGCCACCCCACCCCTGCCTCCGTAGCTGCAGTGTGGCTGGGAAGCTGAACGGAGAACCCCGTTCAGCTTTCCAGCCACCCTGCTGCTAAGAACGACTGTATCGGATAATGCTAAAAAGAACGTTCTCCGGTGCAAATCTTCCCCCCAAATTTGTCGTCGTTATGCGGTTTTAGCGTTATCCGGTGCAATCGTTATCCGGGGTATTACTGTATATTGTTGTCCAACTTGAACAGCCTTGCTCAGCTCTTGTGAACTCTAGCGTGTGGCTTCCTTTATGGATTATTACATATTCTATTTGGGAGTCAATATTTTACACTGAACATTTAAATTAATTGTTTAGTAACCTTTTTCAAACTGAAGAGTGTCAGTGGATCACTGCTAAAGTAACTGAAATCATGGCTTACTACTACCTGGTGCCAAGATAAAGATACTATGTTCAAAACATAGGGATTCAGTGTGCTAAACTTTGGATAATCTGTGAGTTGGTAAACATTTGAGTGGAAGCAGTTTGGGTTAAATCCTGTCTCAGATCTCAGTAGGAAATTTTGAGTAAGGGATGCTTGTAATTTGGAATTAGTCCTAACCCTTTACAATAACAGTAAAGTAAGATCCATAATAAATAACAGTTTTTAGGGCAGTTTGTGGATTTGGAGAGGAAAGATTCTTTCAGACCTTTCTGAAAGGTTAAACGAAAAGTTTGCCATTAGTTATACTCAGTCCTTTATGTATACATTCTTCTCTAGAGGCATGTAAATGGCTCTCACATGATAGATGGCAGTGAAATTGAGGGAGAAGGATGGTGTGTAAACAGAACTGTACATTAAACACAAAAAATTACAGCACACTTCATCAAGAACAAATAAGACTTCCTTGGACTTTGCATCCTGGGTCACCAGTTAAAGTAATTTTAATGTTGTGTTTTTAACGAGGGTAATCAGAAGGCTTGACAGGTATAATCTTAAATCTCTTTTCCCCCTCCATGTTTTTCAGTAGATTAAGAACACAAGTGCTAATATTAAAAGCATTAACATGATTCCCCTTGGCAGGCGGTCAAGAATGCCCCTAAAGCTTTCTTAGCTATATCTGGATGTACTCCGTGCCTCCATTTAACTGAGGGTTTCATCTCACTCCAATGTTCCAGGTGGCCTTGACACTGTATCTGTAATTCTAAGAGGCCCAGATAGAGACTAGGGTTCAAATGTTTATGTAGCTCTTTGTAGGGAGCTTTAACAGTATAGATAGTGATCGACAAATGGGATTTTATTTCTCGTTCCTTATGAGAGTCTTGCATTGCTTTTAAATGAATCTGTGCTCACTTCTTAACTGCTCTTCAGTGTCTGAAATTTGTCATGGGGGTTAACGGAGGGCCCCATTTTGGCACAGTATCACAGAAAAAGTATATAAAATATAATTTCTTTAACAAGATACTTCTGGGAGTTTTCTTTTTAAAAAAATTCTAGAAAAAACTTATTTTCCATCATCTTTCATGTATCAGAAACAGAGTTTGCCCTTTCTGCCTAATTTAAAGCAAACAAAAGCAGAAGAGCAGTTTTCCTAGGGAATTTAGTATAGATGAGTTGTCCTTTGCAATTGAACAGAAGAGCTTGACAAAAGAACATTAGGTAAAGGTTTCCCTTGCTCAAAAACCAGTCGTATCTGATTAGGATTCAGTGCTCATCTCTGTTTCAAAGCCAAAGAGCCTTAGGTATCCTCTTTAGTTGCTGAAGGGACTGCGGTGACTTAGTGGTTAAGACACTGAACTTGATGACTGGAAGGTCGGCAGGTCATCAGTTCAAGACCTGAGTGCTGCATGATGGAGTGAGCTTCTGTCTCTTTCCCAGCTCCTGCCAACCTAGCAGTTCAAAAGCAAGAAAATCAGTCTCCTTCTGTTTTGGTAAATTAACCAACAAAGACAATACCTAAACAGGACCCCTGTAGCCCTACATATCACTGAAATTGAATTAGTAATCAAAATAATATTAAGTGGTCAACAACTAAGGGTAAAGGTACCACTTCAGTGAGAAGGTAAATAGGTACCACTTCAGTGAGAAGATAAACAGCGTTCCATGCACTCCGCTGTCTAGTCATGCCTGACACATGTCCATGGAAATGTTTGCAGATGCAGACAACAGTGGCTCTTTGACTATAAACCAAGATGAACACTGAACCCTAGAGTTGGATTCACCTGGCTTTTGAGCAAGGGTGACCTTTACCCTTAGTTGTTGACCACTTAATATTATTGATTTTGATTACTAATTCAATTTCAGTGATATATAGGGCTACAGGGGTCCTGTTTAGGTATTGTCTTTGTTGGTTAATTTACCAAAACAGAAGGAGACTGATATTGGCATCCCCCAGATGCTCACATTCCAAATAAGATAGCCACTTGTATCCAAGGTAGTCTGCAGGCATTTCAGAACCATGGATGGAGAGCCTACACATTCTTCTCTTCAGACTGTCACCTGTCACACACAAAAACCCCACTGAAATGGTAGTTGGAGAAATAGCATGCTCAACAGCTTGTACACTTGGTTAATGGCAATACATAATGCCAAAATAGAGCTAATGTGAAAGGAGGATTGAGACTGTACGAGAGTTGGCAAGAATCTGAAATTGATTTAGACACCCCAGGGGATGTGTAGCATCACTTTATACCAGCGTTTCCCAAACTATGTTCTGCTGAACACTGGTGGACTTCAATTCCCAGAAGCCAAAGTTAGTACAGTGGCTCATCAGTGCTTTGAGGAATTGACTTAGGCTTCTGGGAATTAAAATCCGGAGAGGCTCGCTGGTCGTGCCATCAGCTAGAGAGGCTCACCTCTCTAGCACTAGAAGGAGAGCCTTTTCTGTGTCTGCCCCAGCCCTATGGAACCTTCTGCCAAGTGAGCTGCACCTCTAGACAGAGCTGCTGCCCTTCAGAAAGGGGGTAAAGACCTGGCAGTGGGGCATGTGTAGGGTGTGGGCCAGACAGTCATTTCAGCCAGCTAGCTCTTTTGAATAATCCCCACCTCTGACACTGATATTTTAATTTTTTTAACCCTTTTAATTTTACATTTTTAAAATACAATCAATGTGTTTTTAACTGTGTTTTTAACATTGTGAGCCACCCTGAGCCTTTGGATGAGGGCGGGGTATAAATTTGATTTGATTTGATTTGATTTGATTTGATTTGATTTGATTTGATTGATTAATTAATTAATTAATTAATTAATTAATTAATTAATTAATTAATTAATTAATTAATTAATTAAAGTCCAAAAGTCAAAGATTGGGAACCAATGCTTTAGACAACCATGGAATCTTCATTTGACCTTTGGGATTCTTAACAGAGTGAACTTCTGGCTTGTGAGCCAATTGAAAATTGAACGTTACTTACCTGTAGTGACAGAAAAGTGAACCATAACTGAATATACTTTCAGCTCATATTATGTTGGTACATATTCTATGCTACTGGCTTCATTGATACATTTTATAGCTCATGTAGTTTATATCCTCATGTGATGCTCTTTCACAGAAAGGGAGAAGTTGGTAGCATGACTTAAATGAGGAATGATCAACTCACCCACCTCTTGTTCTAGGAGGTAAATAATAATAATTTGTAATGTTGTTGATATAACATGTAAACCAGAGCTGCTGACATTTAATAAAGTTTCTTTAAGCCACTTAAAAGGCACAAAATGGATTTGCTGACTGAGGACTTTGGGAATTGTGGTTCCAAAAAATAAATGATTTCTAAAATAATTAGAATGATTTCAGGCTTTTGACTTGAGTTTACATAAGATAATTCCATAAAATAATACATTTTTTTTTAAAAAAATGCATTAACATAAGCAGGATGACAGATAAAAAATCTCATAAATTAAATTCAGATCAGCAATATTAATAAAAAAGATTATTTCTATTGGTGCCATACTTCCCATTTGTGCCTTGCTTCCCTACTTCCACTTTATTTCCACCTCTATTCACCAGAAGGTCTATACAGTAATACCTCAGATAACGCTAAGACTTGGTTCCACAAGTCTTGGTGTTATCTGATTTTTAGTGTTATCCAATGCATGTTAAAATCCTATGGGATGGATCGGATAACGTTAAAGCTCCATAGAGATACATTGTAACCGCACAGGCTTTAGCAGTTGTTATCCGATACATCCCATAGGACCTTAACATTATTCGATCCAATTCTCCTCCCCAGATTACTTAACGTTATGTGATTTTAGCGTTATCCGAGGTAAACGTTATCCGAGGTATTACTGTAGTTGCTTAACAGAAGTTTGAAATTCAGCAGCATAACCACCATATCCTTACAGAAGATAGTTTAGCACTTCATCTTTCAAGAATCTGAAAAATGAGTCCATTGTATTTTGCTAAAACCCTGTCAAACAATCTGGTTTCAGTTCATATCTGGAGTCCTTACATGTGATGAAGCTCATTCCATATTTTTTTGGCATATCATCCTAAGAAAGTTTAAGTGATATAGAAGTATAACTGTGTCTTTTCTTTTAATGACAGATTGTAAATCTTATAGAAGAAACAGGACATTTTCATATTACAAACACAACATTTGACTTTGACCTTTGCTCATTGGACAAAACTACAGTGAGAAAATTACAGAGTTACCTGGAAACATCCGGAGCATCCTGAGGATGTATCGCTTGGCTGCATAAAGACTGTTCTCTTTAAATAAATAAAAAAAATCCTAAATAAATGAAATGTTCAGAATGATGCAGTCAAAATGGCACAAACACTAAACGAAAATCAACCAACTCTCTTCAGCTTTATTTTTATTTTTTGGTTAAAGCCAGTCATCATCTCTTGATAAAGGAGAAGAAAAGTGACTAGCCTCAAAGGATTGTTGTTTTCACCAAGGAAATACTCTGGAAGAGTTTAGCCTGGATAGCCTTGAAAAAAAACACTTAATGAATGTGTATGATGTCATGTATCTCTCTCTCTGTGGTATTCCAGGCCACAAGATGAATGCATGTTCAACACACTGCCTTATTACATAACTGATCTATTTATTATTTACATATTCATATTCTGAAGTCCTTGAGGGCATGACACTACCAACTATTACAAGTTCTTGTTCCATCCTGTGATGCGCTGCCACCATCATCACAAGCCTCTGACTTTACACTCTAGTTTCAATGCCACTTTTACTTGACTTTCTTATATTCCATTTTACCACCTGATTGTCCTGGTTCCATGTCTGCAATTCCTGGGAACAAGATACCAGGTTGGGAGGAGAGGAGGGGAAAGAGATTCCTCCTCCTGATTTTTCCTTTTTTAAAAAAGAAACAATCTCCTGTCTGCTGTAGCAGAGTGGGTTCCCCAGATTCGAATTTTGTATTGATCTTGGAGCATGATAGAAAATGCACCAAGCAGGATCATGACTTGCTTTCTAGCCTTAGTCAATAATCCAATAGAACTTTTATTAAAGAAAAAAATGTATCTGTATGCTGTTGTAAGTCCAGAACTGTTTTTGCCATAAACATTTTTGTGTCTGTTTTAATATTATATTAGATATCTATGACACTGAAAGCACTCCAGAAGTTTGCCATAAAAAGGAGGAACACTAGCCCATTTCTTTATGGATATGTTGTAGAAAGTCCTTAATTTGGAGCTATTTATTGCTAGGAGTTCCAGCACTCAGCTGCCCAGGTGTGCAGTTCAATCTTTTGTTTATAGAAATATAGGTGTAACTATTGGTTCTTTGTTAATACATTATATGGCCTGTTTAGATCATGGTTTCGGCTCTTTTACTGTCTCATAAAACATTTTTGGTTCAAGCTGTTGTTAAACAACATCACATTGGGAAATTGTTTCCACATTTCAAGTTTTGTTCCATACCCTAGATTCATTTCTTAGTTGGGCTGTCAACCCATTTAAAGAAATAGGTTGGTTAATCATATTACTTTTAAGCGATTAATCAATTAAATTAGCATCAATTTTCATGTATATAAACAAGTGTTTGTTTTTTTAAAAAAATGAGTTTTCTTTCCTGGGGGAATAATTTACACTTCTATCTTACCAGACACCGACTTCAAACCAGAGCTTGGAAAATTTACACTTTTGGATCACAACTCCCAGAATTTTCTTGTCAGCTTGGCTGTTTGAGGGATGTGTGTGTTATGATCCCAAAATGTAGCATACCGAAATTCTACATACAACACAAACCATCTGCTATGTTAGAAAAGAGGCTGTGCACCTGCAATCTGGAGTTTTGTTGTTGTTCACAAAGATGGAAAATATCATTTGCCCTGTTCAGTGGAGGCATTTCTCAGTTTTCAGACATATTAATCTAATTGATGGATTGATTAAACATTGTTGCCTTTCTTTGCCATTTTCAGTTAAAACAAATGTGCTTCAAATTAGAAACCCTTTACAAGAGTCCACTGAAGTTTGGGTTTCAGTTTTTACCATATTTTTCGGACCATCAGACACACTTTTTTCTCCCCAAAAGTGGAGGGGGAGAATGAGGGTGCGTCTTATGGTCTGAAGGATCAGAATATGTTTTCTTGTTTTCCTGCTCTAAAAACTGGGTGCGTCTTATCGTCAAGTGTGTCTTATGCTCTGAAAAATACGGTAATTATGTTGCTTAAGAAATATTTCTGAGCCTCTGTTAGAGAGGCCATCATATTTCCAAAATCATTTCCTAGCATACAGAGTCCACAGACAACCACCTATGTATTTTGTTATTCCATTATTGTGGTCCTGCACATTATGTAAGACTAGGTTCCCAGGAGGGGCATTTCTTCAAAATCAAATAGGAATTTTTAATATTGTTTTCTTTAAGTCCAAAGAAATTATTTTCTTTTCTCTCTTTCAATTGTGTGTGAGTGTGTGTGCGTGTGTGTGTTTAAATTAAAATGTTGTTTGACCATAATCTATGAAAGTCTTTCCTCAGGCTTTCGAAAGAACAAGTGTACTTTTCTTCAGTAATGTTATGACTCTTCTTGATGATTGGCATGAAACATACTTGAAGCGATATGTTGTGTTTTTTTAAGTCCACATGTTAATTAATGTGCAATTGTGGGGGTGGGAGGTTTTTGAAATCTCTTGACATCAGGCATATGATGTTCGAGTGTGGAAGGGGGAATGTTTGAGTGGGTTTTTTATGTTTTTGTTAACATTTTTATATGAAACATTTGAAAATCTAAAAGCTAAATTTCACTTTTTAAAAATAGCACACATTCAGCAGGTTTCATTTCAGTCGAACACAAAACATGCATTTGTGAGGTCCATTTTTGACTTTTCTAACTAAATTTTGTGGCAAAAACTCTTTAAAAGTTGTTGGAAGGAACACAGACTGGCATAACCTTGAGTATATATATTGGACAGATCACTATATTTAGTTTGTTTCGTTTTCTCTCTTTAAAAAAACAGGCAAAGTAAGTCCACAAAAAAATAGGAGCTGATGTACAGAATTTGTGGGGGTGGAGGGATTAACTATGTAAATGGAATATTACTGCAATTACAGTAGATTCTTAACTCTGACTTGCATGTAGTTCATCAGTCATCCTTATAAAATGTTAGTTCTCTAGTTTGGTGAGGATGAGGATGGAATAAACACATTTCAGCTGCATTTGTGTGTTGAAAGTGAAGAGTGTTTTCCACAAAATTCTGGTAGAATAAAAGCCGGTAAGTGGTGTCTCTTTTGGGGGAAAATACTTTAGTTATTTTGTATGCTGAAACAAAATAAACCCTTTTTTTCAATTAACTTCAAATAGTCGTATTTGTCTGACACAGAATCTACCATGTCAGCTGTGTGAAGGATTGATCTTTTAGGGCTGGTTAAGAATGCTACAGTATGAGTGCTTAAGTTTACAACAGCTGTTGTATCCATTCAGGGCAAGAATCACTGCGTTATCTGAACTAGAGTTTACCCAAAATCTCTTTTCAGTGCTACAGTTCAGCCCTTGAATTTGTGATGATAGAAAAGAGAATACTTCTTGAGTATATGTGGAGTACACGTGATTAAACTCAGCAGCCTGGCACACATCTATATTAATTGGCAGTTTACTGATCCAGGGATGTTCCCTAATGGAGTAGCCATAAGAAGAAACCGGAATATCCCAGATACCCAGGTGAGTTGCTTCAGTTTACAAGCTGCTTCTGTGTCTGAAGGGGATTGTGACCCATGCGATTCTTTCCTTCTTCTAGACATGGTTTCCAAGCCTAGATCCCCACATCTCTTTGGATTATGTGTCCCAGAACTCCTCCAATTATGACCATGTTGGCTAATGGTGTCTAGGAGTTGGATGTCTTTACAAGAACTAGAAGTCCAAGTTAAGGAATCATGGCCTCTAGCAGTTTGCTTTTCTGAGAATTAATTGTCTATTACAGAATTTCCCAAACTGTTCCACAGAATACCGGGAGGAGGGGGATTTCAATACCCAGAAGCCTAAGTCAGTACATTGACTGATCAGGGCTTTGGAGAATTGACTTAGGCTTTTGGGAACTGAGCTACAAAAACCTCAAAAATTGTAAGAAAATGAAGGTGTGTGCGTAATTTAAGTCAGAAGAATTGGATTAACAGCAAAACCTCAAAAATTGTAAGAAAACTAAGGGATGGGTGGGTGTGTAATTACTATATGCCACTAGTATCTAGTGGTGGACCATAATGCCCTCTGCAACACTGCACGTGATCTCCAGAATATAAAATCTGAAGAACATCCTGCTGAACAAGAGAGGACTTTTATATCTGCTTTTTTGGAGTATTGTGTAGAAGTTATCTTCCTAAGCAAATGGTTATGTGAAAGGAATGCACTAAGGATTCTAGCCCAGATTTTTAAACTCCTAAGGACCAATCTGGATCTTAATGAAACCTGTAGGTCCAGCTGAGAATAGCTAGTTGTACCATCACTACCACCAGCAAGCAAAAGCAAGAGTATAAAAATCACAGAATACTGATATAAAGACTTAAGTAATTTACATACTAGACAAGAATGGAAAAGTCACTTATGCAATTGGTGTTGTTTGACGACAGTCATATATTATGTGATAACACCTAAGTCTACTTCAGAGTTCATGGTTCACCCACTTTGCAATGTTGGTGTTTTCATCACGTCTCTTTGAGTTTACTAATTAATTATTTTCAGCTCAGGTCTAGTTTCTGTTTGTGCATATTGGCTATATAGGGATGATAGTTCTTGTTCCTTTTGAACTGAATCAACCAGAATTCTCAACGAATTCTTTGCACAGGCCATTGAGCTCAACAGGCAGAAATGGTACACTCTTATTTATTCAACAGCTTTTTAAAGTTACTTCAAACACTTGGAGAAGGAGTTAATCCTCCAGGACTCTGGATGGAGTATTTTTTGCAGACATCTAGTTGCTGTAGTCCAGGAGTTCTCAACCTTTTTTAAGCCAGGGGCTGGGTCATGCTCCCTGAGACAGCTTCTGGGGCTGGACAGCCATTTTGCCCTTTCTCCACTCCACAGCCCTTCCTGGTGTGGTGGAGGTGGTGGTGGGCCACATGAAATAGTGCCGTGGGCCTCAGGTTGAGAATCCCTGCTGTAGTCTCTTCCAAAAAAAATACAGAAGTCTCATCCCTAAACCTCTTCACATTTTAAAAATCTTACCTAGATTCATGTCTGAAAAGGACAGTTGTGAATTTTATTTTCAAATGCCAAGTCATACTTTGTGTTACTGTAGTTATGTATTTTTGCACTAGTATTACTTTACACAGAAAATAACTTTACTGTAGAAATTCTGACAAGTTACATAAAAGGTGCCTTTGAATGAGCTCCTCACACAACCATTACCTCAAGGCTCCATCTTGCCTTGCTGTGATCTGTTATTTTATACAACCCTTTGTTTAAGGTTCTCCTGAAAAGGAATACAGTAATACCTCAGATAACGTTCAGACTTGGTTCCACAAGTCTTAACGTTATCCAATTTTTAGCCTTATCTGATGCATGCACCAGATAACGTTAAAATCCTATTCAGGTGGATCAGATAACGTTAACTCCATAGAAATAAGCAACAGAGGCTTCAAGGGAAAGTCAAGGAAACATGCTGGAAACTTTAAGAAATAATTGTCTAAAGGGTAAATACATTACAAAAACATGCCAGACCACCCTGACTTTAGGGGAACAAAGCCATGCAGCATTTTTAAATTTTTGAAAATTTTATAAAGTGCTGTTTTAAAAGATCTGAACAGAAGCTAGGAAAATGTTTTCGTTTAGAATCAGCCCACCTACCATTGCTGTAATAAAGGAAGTTCCCTCAGGGCTTTGCAGGGTGTGAAAAGCTTAATTGCTTTGTAGGTGAAAGGTTTCAGTCTGCTTGTTTTCCATTGACAATGCATGAGGCTTGCGGAGCTACAATCTTGGGTTCAGGCTGTTTAGAATTTAAAGGGGAAACTTCATAAAGGTAATTGGGTCAAATTGTCTCTTTGCAATTATTGTTCTGCAAAGTGTTCTGGGTTACACTGGGGAAAGGGTCCTAAGCCTTTGCTTTGCTAAACTAGTCAGACTGGTTTTTGCAAGCCTTTGTTATTCAAATGTGGCAAGCTTGAGAGCAGACAGCCCCTCCCTTTCTCCCAAGAGAAACTGGTGAGTCACAGCCACATCTCAGGGAATTTGAGGCAAAGGTTATCTGATGGATCGGATAATGGTTAGCATAATGTTATCCGATCCAAATGTTTGCCTCAAATTCCCCAATGTTATGCGATTTTAGCGTTATCCGATCCAATCGTTATCCGGTGTTTTACTGTATAGAAATATCTTGAAATAAAAAGATGACATTTAGAAAGCCAAGATAAATGCCTTTTCTATTTAGAACTATACTAAATACTTACTATATTTAGTATATTTCTTACACAGAGCAGGCGGAATGTAAAAGGCTTACCACAGAAAGAAGAATTGGGCTTTGATGTGTCTTTTCTTTTTTTGAACAGTATGGGATGTGCAATATTTGTATAGTCACTCTGTCATTTAAAAAACAGCAATACCAGACGTGTGTTTTCCACACATACATGCACAAATATTGGGGTTCTGGTTTTTTAACTCTGTGACACTTGACCAGCAATTTAAAAACTAGAAGAACAGGAAGAAAGCTGAAGCCCACTTCCTCTTCTTTGCAAGATAAGTTTTTTTTTCTTTTTGTTATATCAAATAACTTTTTAAAAACCGACCATGTCCATCTGTTGCCTGAGCTTGGCAGTCTGTGTTATCACTTCAGGAATCAATCACCTCATTTTGCTGGCATGTGTGGACTAGGCTTTAGTCCTCCTTCAGGAAACCACAATTCTGACACCCTCAGGATGTGAAGGGTCTCTAATTAAAATGACAGTATGTTCACCAATCAGCATTTCTGGGAGAGAAGCTAAATCCCTGTACATGTATTCTAAACCTGATCATGAGATTTTATGTCGAGGGTTTCCCGTTTGTCCTAAATATAAACTGTTAGTCACATTGCAAGTGACCAATTGTGACTTTGGAGGTTGGGGGATTGCGAACCCCGATTTATTTGTTAAGCAAGTTTTTTGGTTGGTTTTATTTGTTAAGCAAAGCAAACATTCAGAGAAAATTCTGCTCTTTAAACGAGTTGCTCTTTAAACGAGGCGCTCTTTACGCGAAGTTTGACTATATCCATTATTCTCATAGCTGAAATGAGACTGGGAGATGATTCCTTGGTAAAGTGATACATTATGACAGAAAATAATGACAAAACTATGAAGACACCATATATAGTAAAACCCCGAGTTACCAAAAAAGTCTGTTCCACAGCAAGTTGTGTAACTCGATTTTTTGCGGAACTCAAGGCATCCCCATAGGGAGGCATAGAAAAATAAAACTAAAAAAACCAACAAATTGTGATTTAAATGGAGCTATCCCCTTACCTTTGCAGCTGCTTCCTCTTGCTTCTCCAGAGTGGGAAGTGCACCTTTGCCGCTGCTGTAGCTCCACTGCCCCTGCCATCTCTGAGAGGGCCAGAGGACCCAATCTGTGCTGTTTTTGATGTTCCCCGACCTTCCCATGCAGTGTTGCAAGGCAAAACCTGCAGCCTTGGGAAGGTTAGGGATGCCAGAAACAGCCTGGATTGGGGGGGGGGGGCAACCCTACCAGAGGCAGCAGGGGTGGCGGAGAGCCCGAAATGGGCGGGTGAAAAAAACCTCCGTCGCCCAAACCGGCCAGAACTGGCTAAATCCCAACACTGAATTAGTTGTGTATGTAAGAGTAAAGTTTTGTGCTATAGTGATCAGGATTAGAAGAATTCTGGCAGTCCCCTAAGTTGCACAAAACGTGGATGCTATATTGCTGTAGCATTCACCATGGCATTAATTTTAAAAACTGATTTTATTCTATTTCTTTTAATTTTGAATGGATATGTTCTTAATAATATTTTAAACTACATTTTAAGCATTTAAATATTAAACATTTTACCTCTCATTTTACTGTCCTGCTCGCAGTTTGTAATAAAGTAATTGATTGAGCAGCACAGAAGATCAGTTGAAACATGTTGGGCCAGTATTCTGCAATGTTTTCCTTGTAGCTCAAAATATCTGAACTATAGATATTGCTATTTTACTGATACTGTATTGCTATTTTACTGACATTGATAGGCTTAGTACATTTGTACACTGTAATCTTGGATGTTACTATATTTTATATCATACCTTTTATTATACTACGCATATATTATTATTTTTACATGATATATACTAGAACTTATTTAATTGAATTTAGCTAGAGCATTCTTCAATCTCTTTTGTAGCCCCGCCACAATATACAGTATTCAATCGTGTTGTAAGCTTTTTATCTATATTCTGTTCTGGTCTTTGACTATAATAATTAATTGAATTGAATATCTTTTTACACCTGAAAATTCCAAACAATTGATCTTTTTTGTCTTTGTTCTGAATCATTCTAGCAGGAAGAATTGCAGCTGAGGGTTTGACTACCCAATGATAAATACCGTATATGCTGGTGTATAAGATGACTTTTTACCCCTGAAAAACATGCCTCCAAGGGGGGGGGTGCACTTCAGTTGAATAAAATACAGTAATACCTCGGATAACATTTAGTTCGGATAACGTTTACCTCAGATAACGCTTAAATCGGATAACGTTAAGCAATCTGGGGAGGAGAATTGCATCGAATAACGTTAAGGTCCTATGGGATGGATCGGATAACAACTTTTAATATCAGATGACGAACAGGAGTTTGAAGGCTTTTAAAGGGAAACTGTCATGCCAGCAAACTTGCTAGGGACTTGCCTGGCACTTGCTCTCTCCCTCTATTTGTTACCTTCCTTCTATCATTGACAGTTCCAGTTTGGTTAACAGATTAGAAAACAAACAGCATGGCAGCTCCCATAGGTTTATTGTTCCATTCAGCTTTAGTGAATTGTCTTTGGTGAATTACGTTTAATAAACTTCACTGTTTTATGTTTACTGTACATGTTTGATAACATACAGCCTTGTGACAGTTTTTCTGCATGTCATAAGCATTTGAATATAAATTAATATGTTGAAATCAAATCTGATGTTCTTTTACGTTTTATTTGGGGTGTGGAAGGTGTGCGGAAGAAGGGGTAGTCTTATACAGCGAGTATATTTTGAGTGGAAATGTTGGGGGGTCGTCTTATACACCCAGTCGTCTTGTACGCCGGCATATACGGTATTTGTTTTCCTTCAACAATTTTTAAATCGTGTCTCTAATCATTTCCAGTGCTCAAATTGCTGTAGTTATCCACACTGATACAATTAACTCTTCTGTTGCAAGAGTATACTACATTTCACAATCAATTCAATTTCCTCTAGGAACATAATCTAGTGCTATTAATACAGTCAAACCTTGCATAAAGAGTGCCTCGTTTAGAGAGTAACTTGCTTAAAGAGCAGAACCAACCAAAAACTCGCTTAACAAATAAATCAGGGTTCTCAATCTGCCCTACCAGAAGTCACACTTGGTCACTTACAATGGTGTTTCGCTTAAAGAGCAATCCTGTGGAACACATTATGCTCTTTAAGCGAGGTACAACTGTACAACTCTTTTCTCCATCTGTTCAGTTTATCCTTTTAAAAATGTTTATTTATCTGTTTAGAAGTGACACAGTGCTTATACAATACAGTGCTAAATTTGACAAGAATATTTTTTTAAAAAAGGAAGAGACAACAGGTGCTTAGCTGAGGGAGAATTACTCCATTTTAATATAGCGCCCCATTGAAGAATTCATGGCCTTTGTCTCCATAAGACTTGCCTATAACTGGTCCTTCGAACCAAGATAAACAATCACACATTCCAGAAAATGGAAGAAAGTGATGACAGTAGAATTAGTACTCTATAAACCACACCTTGCCATCTGAACAATAAGCAACAGCTGCTCATGGAACAGTTAGTGGTGGACAGCCTTCCCTACATTTAGTTTTATGCAGTATTCTCACCAGTAAATACTTTGATTTTAACCATGCCAGTTTCAACACCAATTGTTGATAAATTGTAGTGTGTTTGTATCTGGAATCAAACATAATGTTGAGCATTACACTGTAACAGTTGTATATGCTTATCATTCCTGCAAAACAGAAATGTGATTGTTTTGTATATTTGACAAATGGGCAGACATTTTGTGTTTGTTTGCTCTTTTTCTAGACACTTAATAGCTAACAACAAAAGTATTTCACTTTAAATGGGTTAAGTAACATACAAACTCTGTGTCTTCAATGTATGTGGCCAAGTTGGTATCTTGTACAGTGGAATCTCGGTTAACGTAATTTTAATGTGTTCTCCAGGACATTTCTTACAGCCAAAATTACTTGCAATTTCTCATAGGAATGCACTGAAAACCAACATACATTAACTGAAATGCGGTTTCCCATTGGAATGCATTGAAAACCAAAATACGTTATCCAAAATGTGTTTTCCCATAGGAATGCATTGAAAACCAATTAATCCATTCTCCCCCCCCCAAAAAAAAAAAAATCTATAAACCAAGCCACTATGTTTTAGGGATTTCCTTTTGTTTTGCAATTTTTATGTCAACCAAGACATTTGTTAACAGAGGTTCTACTGTATTTTGCATTTCCAGTTTTATATATATGGCAACTAATATTTTTCTTATTGACAGTGTAACTGAGGAATTGTACAGTAAAGTTGTCAGTGGCATATTCCTGTTAAGACTGGATGAGAAGCAAGATTCCCATCAAAAGGCTGGGGAATATGTATTTCATCCAGCATCTTTCTTCCTTTATAACAGATTTCTTATCCTCTGTATCTCTGTAAAGACTCTATGTATCATTAAAAGAGAAGAGTACTCCAACCAAAAGAGACGAGAGAAGAAAAGAGCAGAGAAAACAAATGAGTTATACTAAAAAGCCAGGCTGTTCAAGTAATAAGGTTGTGATGCTGATATTAATTCAGGCACTGAGCACACATTCCTAGCCCATGTGGTTTGTGTATCCCCGTCTGAGTGGGTGGTCTGCTCCAAGCTGAGAGAGAATGATGCTAAATGCACTAAAATGGCTTAGATGCTGAATAGTGGAGGGAAACTATGAGGCTTAGCAAGTCTCACCCAAAGATCCTCCAGGATAAAGTCGCCTTCCTCTTAGTTGTGTTTGTGAGAGGGAGCTTCAGCTCAGTCATTTAAATATTGGACTATCTGTGCTGCTAAGCCTTAGGACGGATTTTGTGTGTGAGGGCTAATTGTTTTGAGGGAATATTACAAGTTTCTCCTGGGGATTGTGACATAAGCAAGTTCAAGAAAGGAAAGGGGTGTGTGAGAAGCCCTTTGCTCATTGTGTCCAATTTACTTGTCTGTGAAGTAAATAATCTCCTTTCAAAGCTCTTCATTTTTAAAGTGCTACTTTGCATGGCAGGGGAGAAAAAACTGTTTCAAGTTCATTCTTCATTATTACATCATTATCAAAAAAAGTCCTTTTAAATAATAAAATACTATTTTTTCCCTTTTCAACTATATATATTGCTGAAATGTATATCCTTGCACATTGTCAGCAGCAAACTGAACAGGGAAGGATAGTATTTAGGAGACACAAAATCCTGTTTTAAAAATTTATTTTCATGAGTTTTATACTTAAAGGGGAAGAGGAACCATTACATCTGAAGTGAACGTGTGTCAGATATGTGACCTTTACGTGTATAGTCACAACACCATATTGCGAAGTTAGTTACCACATATATATTTTGACTTTTGTCTTTCCTGGCTTATATAAGCTGCCAGAAAGGGGCTAGCTGAGTGGGTGGGTGGAGTGGTGAATCCCTCCTTTAAAGCCCACATAGCTTCTAGGCATAATTCAAAGTGCTGCTTTTATCCTATAAAAATACAGGAGAATTTTAAGTCCTTCAATTCAAACAGTGACCAGACCAGACCTGTCTGTTTTCTGCAGATTTAGTTCTCCCATTCGTTCAGACCATATGTTCTGCATGTTGCCCTGTCCTTTTATTAAATAATCTGCAGCATATTCTACTTTTTAGGAATTGCACAGTGAAACAGCTACCCAAAGTTGCTCTTAAACAAGTTTTTTTTAAAAAAAAACCTGTAGCTCTAGATCTGGTGTCTGGCCAAGATATACAGTCAAACCTCGCATAAAGAGCGCCTCGCTTAAAGAGTAACTCGCTTAAAGAGGTGAGGGCGAAGAAGTAAAAAAATGTCAGATGTCACCTAATAGGTAGCCATAATATTTACCAAAGCCACAAAAATCTACAGAATCAGGTCACTTATTACACAGACAATATTTTCTCACACTCGGGGGCATCCCTTTTAGTAAAAGAGCAAGAGGGATCAAAAGGGAAATGACAACCACAGATTGAGAGACAGTGGATGGCAGACAAGGTGAGAATAATGGTAAATAGAGATGTTGACGGAGGAGGGTGTTAAAGCAAGGAGAAATGTTACCAAAGTTTTCAGGACCCAACAGATGGATGATCCCAGCAGAGGAAGAAGAGTGGGAAACCAGCCCTATTTTAGGAAGGTTATGATCTGCTCTTCATATCCAATCATCAAAGAAACAAAAGTGCTTACCTTTCAGGAGAATCCACTATGAAATAAATAGGAAACGAGAGCTCATTCGCTATGCAAAAAATGTTCATGCTGTAAAGTCTTAGACTAAACAGAAATTCTTGATTCCAGACAGTGCTGTAACATCGTAAAAGCTAAACTGAGTGGAAACAGATAAACTTGAGTGTTAGCTTTGTGTAAATATTTATGTCAAAGTTTTGTGTGTGTGTGTGTGTGTAACAATTGAAGTATCACAACTGTACCAAGAGAGTTGCAGGTTCCTTGTTGATTTGCTCTTGTTAAATAGCCAATAGCAAGAACATATGTCTTGTCAAGGCAAACCCCCCCCCCCCCAAAAAAAAAAAAAAACCACAACCTGAAGTACCAGGAAATCTAATAGGTTCCCTTGGGGTGAACAAGATAGTTTGACTTTCCATGTCAGCATACTTTGTAGTACTTTGCTGAGACAAGTGTATGTGTTCATTTGTATTTGCTGCAGCCATTTAACTCACAAAAGGAAGCAGGGACACAGAAAAATATTTAGGAGCAACAATATAAATAATTTTACAGTGGAGTCCTACTCAAAAATTTTGTGTACTTCAGTTTACACATGGTGTTTCCAAAGGAGTTCATTGTTCTGTTTTCACTATAGAGTTCAGGGTAAAATCTAGCAGTAAGTCACAACTAAAGCAGACCCACTGAATCAGTTGGACTTATGAAGGATTTGCTTCACCATATCTCCACTGATTCATTGGGTCTACTCTAGCTGTGACTTGCTGTTGACTTTCAGCTGCTGGTCGTATCCTGTTCCATAAATTATGCTGCATAAGGCTGATAATGTCATCAACTGCAGCAATTTTTTTTAATTAAAAAATTTCTGATTCTTCCACCAAAGGTTCCTAAGCTCCTGTGGAGTCCCTTTTGTAACATGAAAGCTGCTGGATGCTATGGAATGGGGGGAGTCTTTAATTTCAATAAATGGCTATCACTGGTAAAGTTATTCCAGCTGAAGCTATTTTCAAAAATTAAAGACTCCACTGGCTTCCATCTGAAAAGGAAGGGTGAATTTTTTTATTTCCAAGAAAATTGTTGTGGTGATTTTTGTGTTAGAAGCACCACAGTACAATTAGTATGTATAACAGTTAATTTTTGCTCAGTAGTGGGCAAACTCAGGAGCTTTTGAGATAGCTAACATCAAGTCTTCCATAGTTCATATTGAGGGATACAGAAGATACATAATACAGTTCTTCTTTTGTGTCCCAATCAAACTCTGGTCTGCTAAAATGAAGCGACTTTCTTCACTTCGTTATTGGCCAAACTTAAGTCCTCATTGGTGAATGCTTCTGGCAGTAATTGACAAATCAGTAAATTAGCCTGATTCTGCATCTTTCCATATTCATACAGCGTGTTGTTGTCTGCCAACAGCCCCCACTTGAGCATGTTTGTCTTGCATTTAGGGACTCTGACGCTCAGCCTATTCAGACTCCTCCAAGTGATGTAGGGAAGGTTGAGTTCCTCAGCTATATCCTCCCTTAATTTTGTTCTTAGTCCAGTGAGCTCCTTCCTCCATCTTTTAATTTGGGTTTGCTCTTTTGTACCCTCAATAATGCTTGTTCTTGCCATAAATCTCTTCCTGGATCTGAGATTATGGACTTGAGGGTCATATCTGTTCAGAGGATGCCAAGGGTAATTCTCTTGCTCAGTTCTCTTGGCTTCCACTGCTACTTTTCTCCATATCTTAGCTGGAGTGATACCAAAAGATATGCATGGCTTAACAGCGATGTCAACTTGTTTTGTGTGTGTGGATGCAAAATAGAATACTATGATAGAAGTGTGAAGTTACTGTGGCCAATGACATCATCAGCCTTATGAAGCTTAGCTGCATGAACAGGATTTCAGACAATGTTTCACAAATGTTTCACCATTATATTAGGTGAAATAGTGATATCTTTGCAGGAACACATCAATAGCATGTACATTAGTATATCTGCAGATGCAGAGAAAGGCTGAAGTCTATGTCTGTAAGTGCAAACTGATAAATCATGCTGTTTGTTTAAAATCAAATCAGGATTCCCCAGGGAGGAGAGGGTTCAGAAATCTAAAATGGATGCCTGAGCTCTTTGTTTCCCCTTAGGATGTCTGGTGGCTCCATTATATATCTATACAACTTTTCTTTTATAGCTGTAAAAGAAAAACATCTGAGACACTGGAAGCTAAAGACACTGTTGGTTTAACAACAAAATTGAAAAAATATATTGCCTCTAAAAGCTGGTTTCTAAGACATGAAGAAAAAAATGTTATGGGTGCTCCTAGTATGCCTCCAAGTGGCTAATTAGCTGCCCAGGAACTTGTTTAATAAACACAAACATTTAATATGTGGCCATCTGGAATGGAAATATATCTTTTGAGAGTATAAGCAGTGACTAACTACACCCGCCTCTCTGCAATTAAAACTATGGAGAACAATATGGGGAGTGTTTCAAAAAAGCAGAAAGGGGGATGAAACAAGCTGAGTAGCTAGTTGATCCAAGGAGAACCAACACTTGAGAAGATACCTCATCAGTTAAGAGTTCAAAAAATAATACAATTCTCAGGTAAGTTCCTTCCATTTCATTTGGCTTTATTTCTTATGTAAATAGTAACTTCCATGACAACCTTTGACATGATGTATTAGACAAATAATCTTGCTTTGCTTATCTGCTTGAAAAATTCTTGCCTTCTCTTATTATGTCTCTATAATGACACAGGGCTAATTAATCTACATGGCTGGGCTGGAGCTGTCTAAATAGGATTGCTAGGCAGTTCTGTTTGACGTTTAGAGCAATTCTTGTACTCAAATAGCGTATGGACCTCAACTGACCTTATTTGGTCTGCAGAAACCTGCTGTGAATTTACTAGTATAGTATTAAGAAAAGAGCCACTTCACAATATTGGCAAATTAAAACTTTCTTGGCTTCATAGATGGGCTGAGGAAGTGGGTGGAAATTAAGCTTGTATAGTAGTGGAAAATATGCACCACATCACTTTAAAACAGCATGAGGTGTGAATATGACAAATTAGGTATACAGTATTAGGTATATACATTAGGTTCCTACCTAATACACATACCTAATGCTGTTTTTAAAGTGATGCGGTGCATAGTCACTGATCAAATATAAACTTTTTTAAAAATCCTCAGTCCCTTCATGGCGCCAAGGAAGTGTTTAATTTGGCAATGTCACAACATCCTGCTATGAAATGGAGTAGACTGTACAGCCAGTGACTCAACATCGAGTATTGGGCAGTGGTAAATAACCTGATTCCCTAAAGGGGCCAACGGCTATGGGCAGATGAGCCCCTTTAGATGGGGTAATGACCTCCTCAGTGGAGAAAAAGCCACTGGAAACCATCATATTGGGCCCAATGGCAAAATGAGCAGAGGAAGAACAATAGTCATGAAGGAGGAAGAGGCTATGGCAAGTGGACTGGCTGTGAAGGCACACCTTGGTAATATCCTCAAGGCTGTGGCAATCCCTTGCAGTCCTGATGCTAAATTCTGCATGTCTCATTTTATATGTGCCACAAGAGATGGCTCCAAGATCACAGTGTGTGGGTCACTTCATGGCATGCTGGGATCCACCTTAAAAAAATTCATGCAACTGGCATTTTTCCTGCTTCAGGAAAAAATTCATTCTTGGATACAAGTTGCAGCCGACGACGAGGAGCATTGGCATTGTCCTATTCTGAGTTCTGCTCCCATTCTAAATGGATTTTTAAATATTGGCGAATGTGATGAAACAACAAAGTATATCCATGCACATGAGAAAAATGCATCATTGTGTGATAATGGGATGTGCTTTGCACATAAATTAGAACAATTTTAGTATTATCATTGTGCAGTTCCAAATTCTTCCCAGAATATTTCGTTACAGTCTGTTCTAGGATGAAGAGGTGCAGAGGAAGCGACAGAAGTAGCGAGTGTCACAAGTTGGTAAGCAGAATTTGAGGAGACAGAAACTATCTCTGTTCAGGGCCATAGCCAGGGGGGCGGGGGGGGGGACCCTCCTGAGCTAACAGCCCACCCATCCCCAACCCAACCCATGGTACCAATGTTATATATGTGATTGTGACATTGTTGCTCCACCTGAAAATCCCCCCCTCAAAAAAATAATAATCTAGAATTCTGGCTAAGGTCCTGTCTCTGTTCATACTTCAAGCTGCTGGGGGCGGGAACATATCCACAGAATAGGCTGGCACCTGTCTTGTCTCTGGCTCAGCCACTGGAATATGGAGAGCAAAGCCATTTAGTCTTCCTTAGTTTTACATCATGTGCAGATGGACTGTGCAGGCATATTTCAAATTTTATTTTTGCATGTCTCTCTGGGCTTGCTTTCTAATGTAGCTTACTGGGAGGGACTCGGGTCAAGGGACACCTTATGTTATCAATCATCATTGATCTGAGTTAATTCCAAGGCACCCTTTGTGCAACCCTTACCTTCCAACAGGTCGCCAAATGTACATGAGCAGGGACTGCTGGTACAATTTATGAGAAACTGAAAATGTCCATTAGAGAAGGATCAGGATGACAGGGGAGGTACTTCAAGGGACAAAGAAATCTAGCAATCAAGATCAAATGAGTCCCCTATACTTACAATAAACAGTAATGCCCAAAATGGTGACTTGAGCAGAACAAAACCTTTCACAGGTGCTACAAGTAACTAAGGCCTTCCATTTTAATTTTAAAAAACATTGTGTCCCACTTTCAAAATTATGGGAAATGGTGTTTGAGACTTTCTAGAAAAGAACAAATCTCATTTTATGTAACTGAAACCTTGCTTATTCCCCATCTTCATCAGTGTTTAAATTGTTTATAGAGATAGCCAGAGAGAAAGAGAGAGAAACGAATATTATATTCATAAAAGCCATCAAAGAACGGTGGCTTCAATCATTTTTGAAGAAATTCATACTGACTATTTTAAAATTAATTTCATCAACTAAAGAACTTTGATTACAACAGATGTTACACATACCATCTGGAATGTGTCACTATCAACTTAGTGAATGAATTTGTGTCACTCATTAAAAGCAGCAGAATTTGTTAACTAGTGGAAATGAAAATTTCAGAATCAAAGTGTCTGACATTTGAAATTGCCACCCAGCATAATCCTTCTGTGAGAATTTCATTCACTATCAATGAGGAAATGGAGTTCTTTAATGAAATCAAAGAGTAACGAATCCAACCCAAACAGGCTGATAGTTAAATAAAGCAAGAGTGAAAAGTCAATAGTTAAAACACTAAAAGGCTCAGAAATTAAGATCCAGAGTAGAAAATCATATTTAATAAATTTGCACTGACAATAATATTTTATTGTGTGTGTGTGTTTGTCTGTCATAGAGTATTTAACTGCATGTTTATAATATTCATGCAAAGCATAAATGCCAAAGTCTAGTTATCCACTATGTCTTCCCAGTTTAAAAGAAGTAGCCTTTAACAAACCTACAACTCTTAGAAAGCTTGACCTTACTTGAAGAAATACCACCCCCTCTCATTTACAGTTGGGACAGCCTCTTAAAGGATATATACAACACCCTCCTCCCCAGTGATGGGATGACAAAAAATCTACTACCACGCCATGACGTCACTGACGTCATGGACGTGGCCGACGTCATGACGTCATGGGCAGAGCTGATGTCATGACGTTGTGGGCGGGGCTAAAGATAAAAATAATAATAATTAAAAAAATAACACACACACACACAACCTCAACTCAACCACCCAACCATCACAAACCCGTAAATAACTTGAATAAATAAAATAAATAAATAAATAAAATAAAAATTAAACAAAAATACAACCACCCGCCCAAAACACAAATAACTCGCCCACCCACCCCAAATACAAAACCCTCACTTACCACCTCCTCCGAACGCGGCAGGCGCCACCGCCTACAGCCGCCGCCATAGCCGCAGCCGGGCTGAAAAGGCTCCTGCCCAGCCAGTCCTTCCATGCTGTCCTTCCTCCCGACAGGCGCCCGGTCCAGCCAGCCCAGTCCGGCTAATGGGATCTCCAAGCTGCTCAAGGAGGAGGCGTCCCAGGCCGGGGCTGGAGCGCTACCGCGGTGAGCAATGCTGCCGCCGCGCCCTGGCAGGGCCACCCAAGGGGGGCAGGCAGGCTGGGGAGGGGTCTTTGGAAGGCGCGCTGGCTGAGGAACTGAGGGCTGGTGCCGCCGCCGGAGCTGCCCTGAAAAGGTGCAGCTCCGATGCCGAAAGAAAAAAAATTAAAATTGGAGCCAAAATGGCTCCAATTGACTGCACATGCGCAGAAACTCAATCTGACACATGCGCAATACATCAGATTGAGCTTCTGCGCATGCGCAGTCAATTGGAGCCATTTTTGCTCCGATTTTTTTAAAAAAAATTCTTTCAGTGAGGTGTCCGGAACCGGACGCCTCAAAAGTTGACTAACCTCCCGGAGAACCCTCCGGGATTGTTCCTAACGGTTCCAGGGAACCGTATGGAACCAGGGACATCCCATCACTGCTCCTCCCCCCAAAAAAGCTCTTGTGTCCAGCATGAGACCAAGATAGGGTTTTCCCCTGTCATAGTTTGTGCAGTTCTCACAAAGCATCTCTAGTGTCTTTTCTCTGCAATTTGAAGTACTCTTGCGCACACTCCACACAAGTACAAAAAGGATAAGCTGGTAGCTCAGAAAGATGCAAAAAACCCATTCCATGCTTCTGCTTTTCAACAAACTATTCAGTAAGAAAGAGCTATCAGGATATTAATTTTTGCATATGTATGGAAATGTGCAGGAGTTGGGGACGGTTGCTGGGGAATTCCAGTAGTTTTTTAAAAGCAACTTTTCCAAATTCAAAAAAAGAAATAGTCAAATAGTAAGAGGCAAGGCAATTTAGCACAGCCAAGCATAACTGTAAACATACAGTGGCTAAGAGATATCCATTTTTGAAAGTCCAAACTGGAAATCAGTAGAAAGTAGGAAACATTTCTTTCAGGTACAGGTTTGGGCATACCTTTGGTATATACCAATGTAGTATCTGGCCGGACATCCCGCTACGGTAATGGAGTAGACCATGCAGCCAATGAGTTAACGCTGAGTGTTGGGTGGTGTTAAATAACCTGACTCCCTAAAGGGGCTACTGGCTACTGGTGGATAAGCTCAGTGGAGGAAATGCCACTGGATTCCATCACATTGGGCACAATGGCAAAAGAGCAGAGGGGGAACCACTTCACTATTCTGATTTCCAATGGTGATGGAGTCGGAAGAAGCCATGCCAGATGGACTGACTATGAAGGTGCATCTTTGTCAATATCCTCAAGGCTGCGGCAGTCCGTTGCAGTCCCAGTGTCAAATCCCACATGTTTCATCCCATACATGCCGCAGGAGATGGCTCCATGATCATAGTGTGTGGGTCACTTCATGGCAAACTGGGATCCACCATAAACAAATTCACACCAATGGCATATTTCTTGTTTGTCAAAAAAAAATTCAGTTGGGCGGGGAATACTTGGACACAAGTAGCCACCACTGCTACCGCTGCCGCCCAGTGTAGTAACATAACTTGGTAAAGTTTTTTTTTCCCATAAGTCCATTGCACTTTAAAACATGCTTACATTCTACTTGGAGACAGTGGTAATCTTGGAATGTAATTGTGTAATCTGCTGAAATATATTAATGGTTGTTTGGACACATGTTTCAAAGGATCAAAGGCATCTTATCAGATTAAGAGGGAGAGAATGCATTTCATTTTGGCTTTTCATCTGCCTCTGATTTAGGACATTGCTACAGCAAAGTTACCAAAGTTGTTGAATCAGTATCTTTAATCCCTTATGTAAAGTCTGGAGTTCCCATTCTGATACTGCATACAGACTGCACAGTTGTAATCATTTTTCTTGCTGCTTAGTCCAAAAGCCATTTTTAATAGTACCTCTGTCTTAACAGAAAATCCTTTCCTGTGGTATAGTGTTTTAGAAAAACATTTTCTTATCAAGAGCAGATCTACATATTATAAATAAAGCAGCAGCTTCTTCCTGTCAAAAGACTATTGAGTTATTCCAAAAGTCTAGAGGACATTTTAGCTTTGAGATTGCATATTGTACAATGCTATATATTTTTGATTTTGCTACATGGAATAGAATTGTACGACATGGGCAACCATTAAAAATTAGAAGGATTTAAAAATGTGGGTTTCTTTTTAACAGGATGCTAAAGTTTTCTTGGGTCAAGTGAAAAAGGGTAAAAAAAGCAAACGAAGCATATGAATAAGAAATCATAAAACACAAGCATTGCAGAAAGCTAGAATATTTTGTCCTATCATAAGACAGAAAAAGTGCAGATTGTTCCCACTGAATATTCAAGCTGAAATAAATAGGAAAAGAAGTGTAGGAAGGGAACATCTCGGCTGAAAATCTGTGTAGACTGTTTTAGATGTAACACATTGCTATTTACAGCTGTTGCATCCAAAGTCAGTACAGCCATAATAATGTCCAAACTCCAGTGTGAGAATAACAAGATGTTTAGGTGAAAGTATTTTTTCCATTCACTTTTTAAAAAGGGACCCACACATTTGTGATTATGGCTGGATAGGAATATTTTTTTAAAAAGTGTATTCAGCTGGTCCAGAATGCAGCTGCACAAGTAGTGTTGGGATGCGGGCGTTATGCCCATGCCTCACCACTGCTGAGGGAGCTGCACTGGCTCCCAGTTTGCCTCCGGGTGCAATTCAAGGTGCTGATTATTACCTTTAAAGCCCTTTATGGTAGTGGTCCAGGTTACTTGAGAGACCGCATCGTCCCAAGGACATCTACCTGGCCCACCAGAGCGGACCGGAGAGGAACTCTGGTTCTGCCATCAGCCAGAGAGGCACATCTCTCTGGCACTAGAAGGAGGGCCTTCTCGGTGTCCGCTCCGGCCCTGTGGAACCTCCTCCCGATAGAGCTACGCCTGCAGACGGAGTTGCTGTCCTTTAGGAAAGGAGTGAAACCTGGCTGGCAGGTCTGGTCTGGGGAGTGGATGGTTCAATTTCCCCAGCCAGTTGGATGGTTTGACCCCCCCAGTACGTCCAAGTTATAATGCCTAGTTTTTAAGCTTTTTAAAGTTTTTAATTTTTTAAAGTGTTTCTAAAATTGTTGGAAATCGCCCTGGGTCCCTTCAGGGAGGAGGGCGATAAACAAATATAAATAAATAAATAAATAAATAAATAAATAAATAAATAAATAAATAAATAAAAGAGGCCACATATAACCCACTATCTAATTTCCCCAGGCAGACAGAGGCTTCAGGAGAGCGTTTGAACAAGTTTTAGTATCTTTATTGTTGATGGTTGAAAATTAAAACTACTATTACATTGTGGAAGAAACTGGAGCAGTTTTTCCCAACCTTGGATGGGCTTTGGTGGCTCAGTGGTTAAGACACTGAACATGATTACTGGAAGGTCAGCTGGTCATCAGCTCAACACTTGAGTGCTGCATGATGGAGTAAGCTCCCGTCTCTGTCCCAGCTCCTGCCAACCTAGCAGTTTGAAAGCAAGAAATTGCAAGTAGATAAATAGGTACCACTTCAGTGAGAAGGTAAACAGCATTTTGTGTCTAGTCATGCCTGCCACATGTCCACGGAAACAACTACAGATGCAGACAGTGCTAACTCTTTGGCTATAAATGGAGATGAGCACTGAACTCTAGAGTTGGATACGACTGACTTTCAAGCAAGAGTGACCTTTTTACCTTCCCAACCTTTGGTTTTTGGACTTCAATTCCCAGAAGCCTAAGTCAGTACATTGGCTGTTCAGTGCTTTGGGGAATTGCCCTCCACCTTTCCCAGCATCAAGGCTTTCTCAAGTGAATCCTCTCTTCTCATTTAACGTCCAAAGTACTTTAGCTTCATCTTTACTATTTGACCTTCGAAGGAGCAGTCAGGGTTGATTTCTTCTAAGATCGACCTATTTGTTCTCCTCGCTGTCCAGGGGACTCTCAAAACTCTCCTCCAACACCACATTTCATAAGCGTCTATTCTTCTGCACTCAGCTTTCCTGATTGTTCCAACTCTCACAGCCATACATTACGACCAGAAATACCATTGCTTTGACTATGCAGATTTTGGTTTGCAATGTGATGTCTCTACCTTTCACTATGTTCCCCAGGTTTCTCATCGCTTGCCTCCTAAGCATCAGTCACCTTTTTATTTCATGGCTGCAATCACCATCTGCAGTGAGCTTTGATCCTAGGAAAGTAAAATCTGTCACTGCTTCTACTTCTTCCCCATCTATTTTCCAGGGACTGATAGGGCCTGTTGCCATTATCTTGGTTTTCTTTACATTGAGTCTCAAGCCAGGTTTTGCACTTTCTTCTTTCATCCTAATCAGGAGCTTCTTTAAGTCCTCCTCACTTTCTGCCATTAGGGTGGTATCATCTGCATATCTCAAATTGTTGATGTTTCTCCCAGCAATTTTGATCCCAAATTCTGATTAGGGATCTTCTCACCTAAAGACAATTGACTTTGGACCAGTTCCATGCAAAGCTTATCCTATCCCCAGAGTTGGACAGGTTTGTTTTTAATTAATTCCCCAGCCAAGCCGAAGCCATACAAAGACCCACCCACCCCAAATAGTTCCAATTCTTTCCTTCATATTCAAGTTGGAAAAGAGGTAGTATTGTCTCCTTTTCAATTCACTCCAAATTCAAATGGTGCTATCTCTAAGCCTCTCTGGGAAAGCTGCTATGATCAGCTTGCCAAACTTGTGTCTAAGCTACATAGCTGTTTATATTTAACTACGTTTATCTTGATCAACTGGCAAGAGGATTCACAAATGGCTCTAATTTGTACTGATAAGCTGCAAGGTATACTTTAAATAACCTGCTGCACAGTGTGCTGGTCTCATGAAGTGTGTTGTGTTTTTGATTTAGCAGGCTCTCTTGAACTGTCAGTATTACATTTCATCTAGACAACCCACGCATTTGGCTCACTGAAATCACACTGTAAGACATCAGTGCATTTTCAAGCATGCAAAAAGATCAAAGTACTTCTATGCAGGGATTAGCAAGCATGTCTTATCTGAACATACAAACAATGGGAAATTGATTGGCAACTCTTTGTCTACAGAGGTGAAGAAAGACAATTTGTTCTATATTGTCTAGATTCGTTGGCGGTGTGGTGGCGGATGCTACTCGTGTCTGGGTATACATCCCCCCCCCCCCCGAAAAATCATTTTCACATATGATGGATGTATCCAAAAAAATGAATTTGTTTAAGATGGATCCCAGCTTGCCATGAAGTGCTCAAAGTGCCATCTCCTGCAGCATGTTGACCCTTGTCCAGTCCATTATCGTGGCCAGGCAGTGGCCCAGGACTGTCACATCAGCATAAAAACATTTTAAACAAAGAAATAAAATACAACCCAGCTTGAAGATTTGTTGTGAGAAAGCTATATGCAACTCTGAGGTTTTATGCTGCTCTTGATTGTTTTCTCATTTCCTTGCTCTCATGTAGAGTGCACAGGCATGCAGTGGTTTCTTCTATTCAAACCAGTGATGGGCAGCAACAGGTTCACACCAGTTTGCCAGAACCGGTAGTAACTTTTCCCGGTGTCCCGGAGAACCAGTAGTGGATTTTGGGGGGAACCACCTTGGGGGCTTACCTTTTCACTGGTTCCTCCACTGCACATGCATGCCAAGCGCTTGGTGTGCATGCACGCCTACAGCGCTTGGTGCGCATGTACGACCCTCTTGCTGTCCTCTCAAGCAGGGAGGAGGAAGAGAAGCTGCTGGCCTGAAGCTCCCTATAGCCTTCTCCCCAAGGGTAAGTGACTCATCTTTGGGTGTTGGGTGGGTGGGTGGGTGTATTTTAATGTGTATTTAATGTGTATTTATTTTTAATGTGAAATTTTTGTGTTTTATGTGTATTTAATTTGTATTTGTATGTGTTTTATGTCTAGTTAATGTGTATTTATTATAAAGTGTATTTTATGTGTTTTAATGTGTATTTTTATGTCTATTAAATTTGTATTTTTATGTGTACTTATTTTTATTGGGGGGGGGGGGGTTATGTTGGCTCTGCCCAGACCATTGGCTTCACCCATGACATCATTATGTTGGCTCCGCCCACAACGTTGGCTCCATCCACAGTGTGGTAGTAAAATTTTTGGCTGCCCACCACTGATTCAAACATGTCACTCTCCACATGAAAATAGTGATGATGAACAGGTGAGGGTCTGGTTACTATTCTCTGAGCATGTTGGAAACAACTGAAGAACTAATTATTGAATAGGGCTTATGAGTAAAGCCTTCAAGCACTGAAATATGTTTTCAGTGACATACCACTTTGATTGTCAAAGGCCACATCTTCTGGAGTCCTGAAAGAAATGTAGCCTGTAGTTATGTTTCAAAGTTAATTATATTTTCTGTAGTAAAAAGGTGTGTCATGCAGCCTTTATGAAAAAAGTATTGAACATTTAACTTGGCAAATCATTTATTGACAACACATTAGAAAGTGTGAACTATATTGGTTGTGTGTAAAAAAAACAACCCAGAGATAACCATATGGTCCCTTTACATTACGAACACAGTACAGTATTGGTTATGTACCTATTCTGTTTTTTGTTCTTGGGTACAGTATATCAATCGTTGTTATGCTTAACCTCCATTTATATGTTTTGAACAAGGACATGAATCTGTAGCGGCAAAGCCATGCAAAAGTGATGGTGCAGGGATGAAACTGCTGTACTGCAGCCAAAACACTGTGAGTTTGATCCTGACAAGGATCCAGGTTGACTCAGCCTTCCATCTTTCCGAAGTCAGTAAAATGAGAACCCATGTTATACATTATGAGTACTTAGAAGAACCCTTGTCTGGCCAGGTTATCCTGCTATGGTAATAGAGTAGACCATACTGCCAGCAACACAACGCCGAGTGTCAGGCAGCAGTTAACTAACCTAACAACCTTGAAGTCCACAGGTGCTAAAGTCCACAAGGAAAGGTGATGATCCTCAAGTGGATTGAATCCAACTTGAATCCATCTTGATGGAGGGCATCAGCTTCGTCCATCCTGGCCTGGGGGTGAGGAGGACCTTGCTTGCCAAAAGGGCTTAAGACCAAAAAGTGACTTGCAGAGCAGGATCAGTGGTACGCGTGTCATGCTGCGATGCAGAAGGCAGGTGAAAGGCCATGACATTATATTCTCAGGATAGTTGATGATTGCCAAGATTCAGATTCAGATGCAGCAGCAGCAGAACCCAGGAAGTTGGAGGCAAAATGCTAATTAACTTGCAAACTACCCACTATGCGCTATGGGCTGTATAGAAGTGTAATTGCTATTACTTTTCTAAAACAGGGGTGCCCAAACTTTTCGAGCCACAGGCCTGACCACGTCCCCCGGACAGCTGTTTGGGCTGGTCACGTGGTTCCTCCCACCGGAAGTGGAAGTAAAACATGCATGCATGAGTGCACAATGCATCCCATGCATGCATGTTTTACTTCCACTTCCGGGAGCATTGAGGGTGTTGATAGGAAGCTGAAATGGCTTTGGGGGCCGGATCTGGCCCATGGGTCGTAGTTTGGGCACCCCTTGTCCTAAAACTTTGCAAATGATTTGAATTGCTTTAAGTTGCAGTATCTCCAAATGTAAATACTGTACAATCATGGGGCTCTGAAGATGTGTGTGTGTATGTGAGAGAGAGAGAGAGAATGAGAGAGAGAGATAACTGTCACCTGCCATTACTTTGGCCAGGGAAACTCTCAAGCGCCAAGGCGACCCTTGGTGCTGCCCAACCCAGCTCGACATCCGTCTGAGGGTGTTTGAAATGTGGAAAAGAGGAGCTGGCCAAACAGCTCTCCTCCAGGATTAACATAACACATTTCCCTCTCTCTTTTTCCTTTTTGGCCATCGCCAGCACAGGCGAGGGAGCGGCGCCTTTTCAGAGCCTGTGAGACACCAGCAGCAGGACATCCTGTTCCAGTTTAGACATGGGGAGAGGGGGTACTCCCCTCCCCCCACCCATAAAACAAAGGGACCCTAGAAATAATCTCTGACAGAAGAGAAGCGGCTCAGGAGGCATTGATTGTCACATTGGCACTGGGCCAAAGCTAGTGTGCCATAAAACATTTTTTTAAACAGCGGACCCAGGCAGCAAAGCAACCAGAAAGCAGTCAAAAAAGAAAAGCGCCAAAAATGAAAAGCAATTAAAGGGCCCACAGCAACCAAGCTCCGGACTCTTTCATTTCTCCCCCTCCCTTTTTCTTCTTCTTTCTAGACGTTAAATTGAACCCCCTCTCCAAAGCTTTTCTCTGGCCTTCCCATTTATAGTCCAGACTTCTTTGACTCGTACCATTGGCTCCCCTGCCCGTGGCTTTTTCTTTGAGTGGCGTCCATATCTGTGAAGGAGTTTGTTTCCAGAAGATTTATTAAGAAAACTGGCATAGTGGGCCTTTCAAAAAAAAAAAAAATGAAAATGAGAGTAGATATTTCTGTGTAAAAAAGAGACATGCCACACTGTTTTAGCCAGTCCGGTTTAAGGAGGATTTTCTGTGGGGTTCGCTTTGAAGGTTTTTGCTGTGGGACACATAAAGGCCACTTCTCGTTGTGTGCAACAGCCTAGCACTGCCAGCCAGTGCAAACTTAAGCAAGCAAGACTTACGAAGTAACTTCTCAGAAGTAACTAATCACCATTAATAGTTGCAATACTCTAGAACAGTGTTTCCCAACCTTTGGTTCTTTGAGTTCAATTCCCAGAAGCCTAGAAGAACCCTTGTCTGGCCAGGTTATCCTGCTGTGGTAATAGAGTAGACCATACTGCCAGCAACACAACTCCCGAGTGTCAGGCCAGCAATTAACGAACCTAACAACCCTGAAGTCCACAGGTGCTAAAGTCCACAGGGAAAGGTGATGATCCTCAAGTGGACTGAATCCAAATTGAATCCATCTTGATGGAGGGCATCAGCTTCAACCATCCTGGCCTGGGGCTGAGGAGGACATTGTTACAGCAAAGTTACCAAAGAGCTAGACTTTTTACCACTGTAACTATAATAGTGACAGCTTCTAGATCACTGTTTCCCAACCTTTGATTTTTGGACTTCAATTCCCAGAAGCTTACATCAATTCCCAAAAGCACTGATCAGTCAATATTCTGTCTCTTCATATTCTGTCCTAATGGTAATTTCTCATCCATCATCCCTCCCCCTGTGCCGATACCAACTGCCAGGGGAAGAAGAAGCCAGGGCAGGATGAGGACCTTGCCGCCCCTCCTCCTATGCCTATACCAACTGCCAGGGGAAGAAGAAGCCAGGGCAGGATGAGGACCCTGCCGCCCCTCCCCCTGTGCCTATACCAGCTGCCAGGGGAAGAAGAAGCCAGAGCAGGTTGAGGACCTTGCCGCCCCTCCTCCTGTGCCTATACCAACTGCCAGGGGAAGAAGAAGCCAGGGCAGGATGAGGACCTTGCAGCCCCTCCTCCTATGCCTATACCAACTGCCAGGGGAAGAAGAAGCCAGGGCAGGATGAGGACCTTTCCACCCCTCCTCCTGTGCCTATACCAACTGCCAGGGGAAGAAGAAGCCAGGGTAGGTTGAGGACCTTGCCGCCCCTCCTCCTGTGCCTATACCAACTGCCAGGGGAAGAAGAAGCCAGGGCAGGATGAGGACCTTGCAGCCCCTCCTTCTGTGCCTATACCAACTGCCAGGGGAAGAAGAAGCCAGAGCAGGATGAGGACCTTGCCACCCCTCCCCCTGTGCCCACCCCAACATATTGTAATGTAATGTAATGTATTGTCTGTAAGCCGCCCTGAGTCGCCATGGTGAGTGGGTGGCAATATAAATTTGAAATAATAATAATAATAATAATAATAATAATAATAATAATAATAATAATAATAATAATAATAATAATAATAATAATAATAATAATAATAATAATAATAATAATACAGGTTATGCATCTGGGCAATCAAATGTTGAGGCACGCCTTTTCTTTCAGAATAATCCATAGTTACTCATGAGCCACACAGTCAAATACTTTTCTGTATTCTATATAACAGAGACTGATCTTCTAATATGCATTGATGTGCTCCAATTGCTAGTAAATATTTGCAGTATGATCCCAAGCACCTTTTCCTTTTTTAAATCCAGCTTGGACATCAGGCATTTCTCACTCTATGTAAGATAAAACCTTTGCTGCAACATGTGAAGAATAAAATAGTAACTTCCAGATAGAGATAGAAAAGAGTTAACATTAACTGTGCCATTTTGGAAAGGGACCAATCTATTCCTGAGACTATAAAGAAAAGTACTGTATGCATATATCTTCCATTTCCTGTCATCCTCCAGTTTTAGATTCCTTTTATCCTTTTATTTTTATCTTATTATATCCAAGTAAATGCACACATATAAAAATGCATATCCTCGAAAAATGTACACAAGTATGCTTTAATGATTGGGAAAATACATCAAATACTTTAAGAAAAATATAAAATGTGTATATTAAGAGATCTGTGTATCAAAATGGGCATGAAATTTCTAATATGGAATGAAAAATGAAATCTCACAGCACAATAGAGAGCAAAGAGGAAAGAAAGTTGATACAGGTATCATGAAGTAGAAGACAACTGAGGGATTTTTATGTCTCTACTCCCTACATGGTTTTTTACAATCATTAGGGAAACATTTCATGTGGGGCAGATTAAGTGAATCTGTCAAGTTCTTTAATGTGTTGTCCCCACATCTCCCCTAAGTGGGGAACAGCCTTTTTCTCCTTAGAAAAATTAAGAGCCAATTTAATTGAAACCTAGCTTTCCTGCTTGGAATGCAGCAGTCGTACAGACTACTTTGACTACATCAGCTTCCACAAGACTTCAGGGGGCAAATTAATGATTAAACATTTATTAATAGTAATTATATATCTGGGAATCAGGTTAAAAAGGAAATGGCAATCAAGGCTTTACTGTTTGAGATTAAAGTGTTATTGATGTGCCTAAAATCAAAGCCCTGTCTTGTGAGGCTGTAAGGAAATAGCTCTTTTAGAAAAGCTTTTATAGCATGTGGTTTACAAGGAAACACTACACAATCCAGTTAAATGTGTTATTCCCAGGTATGTCTTTTAGCAGCCCAGGAGATCTAGCCTGCTAGTGGTTCCCTAATTATTTACATGGACAGAGTAAAGTAGTAAGCAGCTCTAAGAGAGCACATAGTTTGAAACAGACATATGAAGAGGATATTTGCATTATTTACTCTGAAAATGGCTTTTAAAGTGGGTGGAAAAAAGGAAAAGGGGAGGAGATTCCTTCTTTTAATTAGCATGAGGATATTGCCTGCAAACAAAAATTCGTATAGTCAAAGCAGTGGTATTCCCGGTGGCAATGTAAGGTCGTGAGAGCTGGACCATAAGGAAAGCTGAGTGCAGAAGAATAGATGCCTTTGAGATGTGGTGTTGGAGGAGAGTTTTGAGAGTCCCCTGGACAGCAAGGAGAACAAATAGGTCAATCTTAGAAGAAATCAACCCTGACTGCTCCTTCGAAGGTCAAATAGTAAAGATGAAGCTAAAGTACTTTGGACATCAAATGAGAAGAGAGGATTCGCTTGAGAAGGCCTTGATGCTGGGAAAAGTGGAGGGCAAATAAGAAGGGGGCGGCCCAAAATGAGATGGCTAGATGGTATTGTAGAGACAATGGGCACAGAGCTGCGCGAGTTGAGGAGGATGGTGGAGGACAGACTTGCCTGGCGGACAGTGGTCCATGGGGTCGCAAAGGGTCGGAATCGACTGAACAAAAAAAAAATTGCATGTTTTGAAACAATGTAATATTTTCTTTACAGAGTTTTACAGTGTGGACAAAAGCAAAGTATATGACTTGAGACCCCCTCCCCTTTTAAAAACTTTAAACACATGGCTATATTCTTTTAATTTTTTTTTGTAAAGGATGGGGTAGTTACTACACAGACTTTGGAAAGTCTGAAGCAGAGGCCAAACTTCTCTTCCTTCCTCAGCCCCATCTCACTCTTCCCAGAATAGTGACAATTCAGTAGATAACAGCTCAAGCAGATGCAGAGCTGTGAAAACATCTGTCCCCCGGTATACTCAATGTACTACTAAACCTTTTAAAAAGGCAGTAGGGAAGTTCTTGAAGTATAAAACGACAGCAAAACAAGGTGGAAGGTTCTCACTTCTGCCTCTTTTCCCTCTATCCAAAGGGCTGCAAAACATCAGGATCACTAACAAAAACATATTTTGAATGGTCCTATGCGGAGGACCTGTTGCTCCTTTGCTTTTTAGCAACCAACCTTCCCAGAGTAGTGGAATCTCTTTACATACTAAAAGTAAATTTATTACCTTAAAAAAAAGCAGGTACTCCCGTATGCTTCAGGGGATAATAGGATTACAGGCAGATGTTTCTCAATGTTTGTACAGAATTTCACTGCCCTGTATAAGCACACCAACCCTTCTGCTCTGCTATCAGCACTCGGGAACTGCCTTGGCTATACCCATCTGTCTCATATACAGGTAATAGTACAGTACAGTATTTGTCGTAACCTACCCATATCTCTTTCCAACCTACATATTTATTGTAGTGATTTTTGCCCCCTCCTGCAAACAATTTCCAGGCTTACTTATAAAGGATCAAAATACAGTTCAAGGAAATTAATTTCTAAACGCAGGAGGCTTTAAAAGAATGCCATAAGACTCAGCCGAGGTGAAACAAATTAAACGACAATAATTAGAAAGGCTGAGGTTGTTTTCTTTTTAAAGAAACTAATTGAACTGATGCTAAAGTGACAACGCCGCCCAGAGTCGCATGTCGATTGGGGCGGCTATACAAATGGAATTATTATTATTATTATTATTATTATTATTATCATCATCATCATCATCATCATCATCATCATCACCATCACCATCACCATCACCATCACCATCACCATCACCATCACCATCACCATCACCATCACCATCACCATCACCATCACCACCACCACCACCACCACCACCACCACCACCACCACCACTTCACCGGGACTGGGTTCCTTCTTTTGTGGACTTTTCTTGAACTTTTTCCGGTTACTTTTGGTAGGATTTTTGCTTATAATCATTGCAGGGTTCAGTAAATGTAGTTTTGTTTTTGCTGCTGTTTATTGTTTTACTTTTTTTGTAACATTTTATTGTGATATTAATACTTTTTGATTGTTACTGTGTTATTGATATTTTTTTCTGATACTGTGATGATTGTTATTATGATACTGTAATGTTGAATTTGTGACTGTTATGCTGTTATTTTTTATATAATCTGTAAGCCGCCTAGAGTCAGGTTCGCCTGAGCAGGGCGGGGTATTAATAATAATAATAATAATAATAATAATAATAATAATAATAATAATAATAATAATAATAATAATAATAATAATAATAATAATAATAATAATAATAACGGGAGAGAAAGGAGTAGGATTTCATTCTGCAAGGTCTGGGTACCTGTCTCCCCCTAGTCACAACTTGCTAAGGCCACAAAAGTATTCATACATGCAGTGTATACTTTGTGTATACTTTTTGGAATAGTAGCCATGTTAGTCTGTGTTTCAAGCATACCAGAGAATAAACAAAATAAACTGTTATATTTTAATGTTAGCTTTCATGGATCAAGTCTGACAAAGTAATAGAGTACACCATACTGCCAGCGACGCAATGCCAAGTGTCAGGTGGTGGTTAACTAACCTGGTCACCCTGAGGACTAACGGCTTTGAATGCCGAAGCCCACAGGGAAGGGTGATGTTCCCTAAGTGGATTAAATCCCACTTGAATCCATCTTGATGGAGGGCAGCAGCTTCATCAATACTGGCCTGGGGCCAATGAGGACTTTGCATGCTAAAAGGGCTCAGGACCAGAAAGTGACTAGTGGAACTGGATCAATGGTACAGGTGCCATGCTGCAATGTGGAAGGCAGATGAAAGGCCACTGCATTATATTTTCAGGACAGTCTTCATGGCTGATCGCCATGAGGATCGCCAATATTCAGATCTGGATATGGCAGAAGAAGAAGAAGAATCCCCAGAAGCCTAAGTCAATTCCCCAAAGCACTGATCAGCCAATATACTTACTTAGGCTTTTGGAAATTGAAATCCCCTTGTGGGGTGTGGGCCTCGCATTGGGAAACACTGCTAATGGAATATGAGCTTGGCCTTCCAACTGAATTGGCCAATCCCAAGGCCTTATACAGTCTCTCAGCTGGAATATATATGACTGGTAGTTGTTTTTTTAAAAATCTTCAAGTCTAATGTCATTTTTATGAGGATCCAGAGTAACCTGGTACAGGATGTATCTTTATACCATTCATAAGATGTGTTGCATAAAAAGGTATATGATCTACACCACCCACTGTATTTGCAATCAAAAAACACATAGCTGTCTTTTTATTGTAGGACTGTTGTTAACAAATGAGTTTAATAAACTTGTGAGGAAACATGATTTCTTGCAAGCTTGCAACTTTGCTGACACATCTGCAGTTAATTTCTGAAAGTGTCCCTTTTCTGACTAAAAAGATGTACATGTGCATGCACTCACAATGACTCCAAATGCACAATTAATTTGCATCTGCATGCTTAATTTCTTTATGTCGATTGCAGTACTGTAATCGCTTGTACAAAATTAGAGGGTGCTTTCAGAAAAATTTGGCTGCCCCCAAAAGGCTTATATAATGGTAAAATTAAAGATAAGTTGAGCAAGAAATGTGAGTCTCAATCAGATTTGATGTCTGGAAACTAAAACCTCATCTCACCCCCAACCCCCAGCAGCTGGGTGTGGGGTAAACGAAATAGCTGAATCAGAGCTTCCATTGCAATGCACAAGAGCTTATCAGATTCAAGTACCTATGTGATTCTGTCTGCCAAACAGAGCTTCACTCAGCTGTAATGATTATGATATGCACCTCTGAGCTGTATACGGATTCGACATCCTTAGTTTAATTGCTGGACAAGCTGGGGGAGAACTGGATAGAGCAGGCTGACAATGAGGTGTACTGCTCTGTATCTGAGGTTCAAAGGCATTATTTGCTGCCACGTACGGTGGGTACAAAGGGATTGCAGCAGTGGTGGGCTCAAAAAAATTTTTACTACCACACTGTGGGTGTGGAATGGTGGGTGTGGCCAGGGGGAAAGCCCTGCGTTGCACCCGAATTAGGACTACTTTATTTCAAAACTTGGATGGGAGGGGCCAGCCAGAATTTCTGCTACTGGTTCTGGCAAACTGGTGTGAACCTGCAGATGCCCACCACTGGATTGCAGTGGCTTAGTGGTTAAGATTCTGAACTTGATGACTGGAAAGTTCTCAGGGCAGCAGTTCAAGACACGAGTACTGCACGATGGAGTGAGCGCCCAACCTAGCAGTTCAAAAGCAAGAAATTGCAAATAGATAAATAGGTACCACTATGTTCTGTGCACTCTGGTGTTTAGTCACACCTGCCACATGATCACAGAAATGTCTGCAAATGCAGACAGCGCTGTCTCTTTGGCTATAAACAGAGATGAGCACTGAACCCTAGAGTTGGATATGACTGGCTTTTGAGCAAGGGTGACCTTTACCTTTAGAGTGGATGCAAAACTGATTTGGACGAGTTAAACCTACTCCATTAAGCAACCCAGGCCATCTATGTGCCATTTGTATGAGAATGCGTTCAATACGATGCATTTCAGGTGAGCCAGAATGAAGGCGTACGGCACAGAAACAATGGTTTGCATACAGTTCTGTTTTGTTCTGGAGCCTCTGTGTGTTACAGTGGAATTTTGAGTAACTCCTCTCCTTCCTTGTAGATGCATGACAGAGAAAAGCCAACCTATTTCTGATTCTAAATTTACTGTTTCAGAAAAACATACTATATCCTATTGTTTTTAATGAATAGTAATTTGAAGAAATGAAATTAACCTGATAAGATTTGCAGCTTTATGTTAATTGCTATTTTATCATTAAGTTACAGTTTGTATCTTCAAGAAAGCAGATAGGCGATGAGAATGCACTGGAGATATGAACTGCTGGCGCTATTTCTTCGGTGACATTTGTATTCCATTACTGTGCTTGATTTGAGTATACATCCACTCAAAATATACCCTAGTCTGTTTCCACTACTATACATGGTGGGAAACGGTTGCTCCATTGCAGAATTGCGCACGTTAGCAAAAAACAGAAATGAAAGACCATCCTATACTATCCATAACCAGTCTCAGTTTAACAGCACATCAGCAGTTGTTGTTTGGTATGATGATTCAATGGGATCTTTTAAAAAGGGGTGTATTCTCTCTATCCAGAATTTTTTGATGTAGAGGTTCCAGAATTCCACAGCCAACAGCAGGCCCATGTTGATAACCTCTGTGTGCATAAATATCCAGCACAACATATTCCTTGCCTCAGGTTGCTGATATCATTACCAGTAGTTTGCAGGAGATAGATACTAGCTTAATAAAATTACAACAATATTCCTCACAATGAATCCTCACAATGAATCATGTTTTCTGCTGGCCATATTCCCAGTGATGGGATGTAACAGGGTTTCACCAGTTCCCCAGAACCGGTAGTAACTTATCTCAGTGTCCCGGAGAACCAGTAGCAGCTTGGGGGGGGGGCACCTTCGGGGCTTACCTTTTCACTGGTTCCCCCACTGTGCATGCACGCCAAGCACTTGGTGTGCATGCATGCCTACAGTGCTTGGCGCGTATTCATGCCCTCTTTGCTGTCCTCCTTGCTGTCCTTGTGTTGTGGGTGGGTGGGTGGGTGGGTTGAGGGGTGTGTGCATGCTTATTTTTTTATTTCATTATTTCATTATTTATTTATTTATTTATTTATTTATTTATTTTCTTTAGCTCCGCCCATAGTGTCATGACATCATGACATTAGCTCCGCCCACACTGTGATGACATCACGGTGGGGTAGTAAAATTTTTGACATCCCACCACTGCATATTCCCATACTGAATTTCACACTTGAAGAGATCTTTTCTCTCATAAATTCAGTTCCAGTGTTTGTTAACATGTTTTGCTAGATACATCAAGGTCAGCAATCCAGTTGATTGATTCTTTCTCTCTCTCTCTCTTTTATCTCAGCATTCCTCAGTATTTTACTTGCTACATGCCCAACTTACAGAATTTAGAACAGGGATTCTCAGCCTGTGGGCCACAGGCCAGATGAGACCTGTGGGACCATTTCATGTGCTCCCCCTGACTCCACCACACCAGGAAGTGCCATGTGGTGGAGGAAGGGCAAAATGGCTCTCTGGCCCCTGAAGCTGGCTGAGGGAGTGTGACCTGGCCCCCAGCTTTAAAAGGTTGAGAACTCCTGATTTAGAACATAATAGGGTATATAATATCCTATTTCAGCAATATTTTCTTAATGTATATTTTACAGGGATTTAAAAAAATATTTCTAATTCAAAACCTTGTAACAATATTCCTTCCAATTCTGTGCTCTTCATTTATTTATATATTACCTAGCAAATTATTGTCTTATACTGTAGTAAGTTGCTATGGGTGAAGACAAACCTGGACATATCCCGAGTTTGCATTAATGCTAAATATTTATCAATCATTTCTAATGCAAAAATTAGCTTTAATAATATTTTGTGCTATTTTATTGGTACTGTGTGTGTGCGTGTGTGCACGCGTGTATGCGTGTGTGTGTGGCTCAATAGTACATTTCTCCCAGGTTGACTTTTAAAAAAAGCTTATTAAAATCAGCAAACATTTATATCATTGCAATATACTTTGTCATCATTCATTGCAGCATTATCCAAATCCACAAAACCATTTTTAAAAGCTACAGTAAATTCATTTTTGTCTGCTGGTAGAACTCCTATACAGAATTCTGGGTGGCAAGGTCTGACTGGGGTTGCATACAAATGAGTCTTGTGAAAATGCCATGGAGTTAGGTAAAGAACAAAAGCAAACGGACTTCAAAGAGAGCATAACAAGTGTAGAATCTCCAATTGCTATATACCCAGGGTTTAATAGTTCAAAATATTATTATTATTTGCTTAAAAGAAGTTATGATGCTTTTTACACACACACCACTTTCTTTAACAAAAGTAAATCACACACACACCTGCTTCCCAGAATAATCAAAAATACCCCACACGGCTCTGTAGTGCTTTGATATTTTTCCAGCTAGTACTGCTATTTGCTGAATTTTGTTGTTAGTTGTTATTTCACAAAGACATGAGAAAGGTCTGTGCCCATCACGTTAGACTGGCTTAGAGAAAGAGAGAGAGAAAACAGAGCCAAGCAATCTGAATCGGCTGGTCTTAAATGAATTCTGGCTAGCTTCCCAAAGATTAGACGCTTTGGCCTGGCTTCCTCTTTCTACTTTCCTCTTTCTAGTCAACCACTGATGTGTGCACGGAACTGCAAAGACATGGGGGGAAACACTCAAATGGTCCAGCACATTTTCCAAGTTTGTTCTCCTCAGCCACTCATATCCCCACCCCACCCCCCTCACCTCACCCTGGGCTAAAAAGACTGAAAAGAAAAAAGGTTAACAAGATTTTTTTAAAGAGAGAGAGCGAAAGTTTTGTTTCCCCCTTCCTCCCACCCAGCCCAATATATTAGAAAACATATTAGAATGAGAAAGGGCTCTTAAAAACTACATCGCCTCTGTGTTAGTAAATGGCCAATTATTAAAACTTCATTGCTCTTCAATTGGGTACAATACAGGGTTGCCAAATTACATGTTTGTATCATGAGTCATGTGGTCTTAAATGCTTTTTGAATACTCCTGCTGCTGTTGCTGCTTAAATCAGACACACTCACACACTCTCTTTCTCTCTCTCACACACACATCATCATCATCATCAATATCTTTGAAAAACTGGAGAATTCAAAGATGTAATGTAGATATGCAAAGCTGCATGTATTAAAATTACTGTCAAGAGGCATCCATAAACATTTGGATAATCAACATTATGGTTATGTACAAGTCCCATTTGAAGACAGTTCAACCACCCATCTTTATGAGGCAACTGAGGTGAAAAAGTCTGGAGCAAAGCACATCGCTTACCAATACTGGTGGTTCTTTATATACAGAGAGATGTCTGTTAACAATATCTACATCTTTTTTTCTTCCTGTGCTCAGCACCATGGTTGGAAGTTACTACAGCACCAAGCTGTACATTCCACCAGCAATCTGGATTGTAGAGAACCCAACAGGAAGGCATGAGGAGAGAAAGATGAATGTGTAGCTTTATCTACTTCAGTTTAGCATGTTTTCCTCATTGCCTGCTATCCACAGCTGCTGCTTCAATTGTTTATTATTATTATTTTTAAGCCGTGAGCTCAGAAAATTTTGAGCAGAACATCTTGGGAAGAACATTGTAGAGCAGTCAGATACTTCAGGACTGATAGTAAGTTTTGTCTTCAAAGGTCCAAATTCTTGTAGATAACTGAATTGTTATGGTTCTCTCCTCCATTCCCCAGAGAATGTAAAGCAGCTGGCAGAGAACCATTGGCTCATCACCATGGCCTACTTCTGGGGATGATGGAAGTGGTCATCTAATAAAATCTCTCTTTGAGTGTGTTAGATCAACCCCACCATGTAATGTGTTGTTAATATAACTTATATCTCTAACCAACCAATAGGAAAGTCGTCTAAGTTTTCCTGCCTCTAGGGTCACCTAACATGTATTAAGCTGCTTGTTGTTCAGATCTCTTATTCAGTGTGTTGTTCCAGTTATTCTTCTGCTGTGTGTTGTTCTTGTTTTTTGCTATCACTCCTATTACTGATATTTTGCCTTACAAGCAAAGCATGTTTGTCTAAGATAAAAACTTACTTTAAAGATCTCCTTTTACCAAGCAAAACACATGTTTACTTATCTATCTGAAGCAACTGTATGTAAAAGAACTGTTTTGTTCTCTTTCTAAACACATGTGGAGAGTTTAATTACTGGGTTGGAGTGGGGAGTATAAGGCTTGGAGAACTTGCAAACTCAAACTAAATCTATTTGTAAATCTACTGCTGTGTATTAAAAGATTTTACAATCTCAAGGGTCACAGCCTCTGCATCCTAATCTGTAGCCTCTGATCTGGTCCTGCATTGCTCATACTGAGGTTTTGTTGTTGTTGTTGTTCAGTCGCACAGTTGATTCCGACCCTCTGTGACCCCATGGACCACTGTCCGCCAGGCACTCCTGTCCTCCACCATCCCTCTCAACTCACTCAGCTCTGTGCCCATTGTCTCCACAATACCATCAAGCCATCTCATATTGGGCCGTCCCCTTCTTCTTTTGCCCTCGACCCTTCCAAGCATCAAGGTTTTCTCAAGTGAATCCTCTCTTCTCATTTGATGTCCAAAGTACTTCAGCTTCATCTTTACTATTTGACCTTCTAAGTTAGCAGTCAGGGTTTATTTCTTCTAAGATTGACCTATTTGTTCTCCTCGCTGTCCAGGGGACTCTCAAAACTCTCCTCCAACACCACATCTCAAAGGCGTCTATTCTTCTGTGCTCAGCTTTCCTAATGGTCCAGCTCTCACAACATTGCCACATTGGGAATACCATTGCTTTGACTATGCGAATCTTTGTTTGCAATGTGATGTCTCTACTTTTCACTATGTTCCCCAGGTTTCTCATCACTTGCCTCCCAATAATCAGTCGCCTTTTTATTTCATGGCTGCAATCACCATCTGCAGTGAGCTTTGATCCTAGGAAAGTAAAATCTGTCACTGCTTCTACTTCTTCCCCATCTATTTTCCAGGGACTGATAGGGCCTGTTGCCATTATCTTGGTGTTCTTGATAGAGACTAAATGCCAGGGATGTGTATCTGCATCCATTGTACCTTCTTCCCAGCAAAAAGCATGAAATATCTTACTAAGGCAAGATCATACCCCTTCTTCCATGCGTGATATGTGTTCAGATAACTCACACTAGTATCTGTCCTGAGGTGAGACATAATAACAAAAGAATTGGAAGCATCCATTTTAATTTGTTGGAGAAACAGGTGGTTTATTTGTTTTAAAGCAAACTTTCTTCTAGGTCAGTATTATCTTCAGCTGAGTTAGCACTCACAATTTTCTGTATAAAGGGGATGACTCCTCAAAATTCTTACCAGTCTTAAAGTGACCAACAGTGTTTTGTTCTTAAAGGATAAGATTGGAAGTCCTGAAACAACTTCTTCTCTCTGACCTTCTTCTCTGTAATGGTGTATCACATCTTGGTATTAAATGGAAGAATTATTGGCTGCAATAAACTTAACAGTCCAGTCCATGGAACAGGATAGATACAGAAACATTTGTTGCAGTAATGAAACTGATAAAACAAAGGCAAAAATTTGGAGGAAATGGGAGGGGAAAATATATTCTGTTCAGAAGAGTAGCGTGCCTTGGCGGGGCACCGTATAAAAATTTGTTTGGGGGCCCTTAGGAAGGGTAAAGATTTGTTTTGCTTACGCACGTTGGGGGCCCCCGTGGCCCGGGGCCCCCGTATAATTGATATGGCAGATACGGCGGTAGCTACGCCTCTGATTCTGTTCATCCCATCAGTGGACATTCAGATGGGAAGCCGATAGTAGTAAATTGTTCTCAATGTGCTGAATTGTCCAAACAGTTAGTGCAATTTTCTTTTATAAGCTGGGTTTTCAGATGGACATCTTTATATGTTGACCCAGATTATGCCCAGTGTCCATAACTGATGTAGTTGCAAGTCTGTCTTGAGGAAGTGTGTACTGTACATGTATAGCTCCACACAAGGGGGAATCCTGACAAACTAGGATCACTACCATTTTTCTTGAATGGAGGTGGTTTATATTTGTTGGATGAGGACAGAGAAAATGGGGAACATAAAAATATTTTCCCATGTTAAATTAGAGTGAGGGCTTGTCTAGACATTGATATACCGTATTCCTTTACAGTATTTGAGTTGGGTTCCCCATGTTTTAAATCAAGGTGCCCAAACCTTTCCCACCAGGGGCCTGACCATGCCCCCTCAGTCAGCTATGCGGGCTAGTCGTGGTTTTTCCCAGCGGCAGTGGGTGAAAACGTGCCACGTTTCTGGGCATTTTCCCTTCCAATGCTTCCTTTGGAGGAGGTAGCATTAGGGGAGCATTTTCACACATTTTTTTTTAAAATGTGTGTTTTCACTGTATTTTAGCACAACAATGCATTGATTTCAGCACTTCCGACGACGTCAGAGCACTCCTGGCGTCAGTGGCAATCCAGGCCCTGGGATGTAGTTTGCACACCCCTGTTTTAAATCAATTTTAAGATAAAAAACTACATGTCATACAGCTAGGTAAAGGTCGCCCTTACTTGATAGCCAGTCGTATCCATCTCTAGCCTTCAGTGCTCATATCTGTTTATAGCCAAAGACTGTGTTTATAGCCAAATGTCTGTGGTTGCAGACATGTAGCAGGCATGACTAGACACCAGAGTGCATGGAATACTGTTTACCTTCCCACCAAAGTGGTACCAATTTATCTAGTGGCGCGGCAGTGGCGCGGAGGTCCTGGATTAAACAGATTATCTGGACCCTTTTCAGTCAGGATTCAGGCCCGGATATGGTATGGAAACTGCATTGGTCACATTGTTGGATGATCTCTGGCAAGAACAGGACAGAGGTCGTCCGTCCGTCCTGGCTCTTCTTGACCTCTCAGTGGCTTTTGATACCATTTACCATGGTATTCTTCTGGGAAGGCTCCAAGGATTGGGGATCCAGGGCACTGTGTTGGCCTGGTTTTCCTCATTTCTGAGGGGCCGGGCCCAGTCGGTGTGGTTGGAGAGCGAGAAGTCCAGCCCTAGGTCCCTTAAATATGGAGTGCCTCAGGGCTCGGTGCTCTCACCTCTCCTATTCAACATCTACATGAAGCCACTGAGTGAGATCATCCATTCCCACAGGGTGAGGTATCACCAATACGCAGATGACACCCAGCTGTATATCTCATCCAGTGGAGATCCAATTGATGCAGTAGAAGTCCTATCCAGATGCCTGGAGGCTGTCAGGGTTTTGATGGGGGACAACAGGCTACAACTGAATCCCGGCAAGACTGAGTGGCTATGGGTAAGGGGTCCTGCGCTATCTCGGGAGTTACCATCTTTGGTTCTGGATGGGGCAGCTTTTCCCCAAACAGACCCGGTGCATAATATGGGGGTCCTCTTGGACTCATGACTATTGCTCGAAGAGCAGGTGGCAGTCATGGCCAGGAGGGCCTTTGCACAACTTTGTGTAATACATCAGTTACCCCTGCTCCTAGCTCGGGACTTCTTGCTTATGATCACACATGCTTTGGTCACCTCCAGACTTGATTACTGTAATGTGCTGTACATGGGGCTGCCCTTGGTGATCATTTGGAGGCTGCAGCTGGTACAGAATGGAGCTGCTTGGGTAGTGATGGGGTGCAGGCGCTATGCTCATGCCTCACCACTGTTTCGTGAGCTGCACTGGTTGCCGGTATGTCTCCGGGTGCAATTCAAGGTGCTGGTCATTACCTTTAAAGCCCTACATGTTAGTGGGCCAGGATACTAAAGAGACCACATCACCTCAAGAACATCTGTCCGTCCCACCAGGGCGGATCAGAGAGGCTCTCTTATCATTCCATCGGCTAGAGAGGCGTATCTCTCTAGCACCAGAAGGAGGGCCTTCTCCATGTCTGCCCCGGCCCTTTGGAACCTCCTGCTAACTGAGTTACACCTACAGACAGAGCTACTGCCCTTTCAGAAGGGCCTAAAAACCTGGCTGGCAGGGCAGGTGTGGGACTCCAGTAATATGGGGTCCCATGTTGGGTGGCTGACCTGATGGGACAGCCACCCCTCTCTCGCTTTTTTAAACTTTCTAAACCTTTTTAACCTTTTGAACTTTTAATTCTTTGAGGTGTTTTTTTTTGTAAATTTATAATTTAATTATTATCATTATTTTATGAAGTTGATTTGGTTTCTGGGTTTGTGGGGGTGTGGTGGGATTGTCTGGTTTGCACTCATTTGTGTAACTTTTTCTTTTTTTGTGAGCCGCCTAGGGTCGGGTTTGCCTGATTAGGGCGGGATAATAAATCTAAATAAATAAATCTACTTGCAATATCTTGCTTTCCAACTGCTAGGTTTGCAGGAGCTGGGACAGAGATGGGAGTTCACTCCATCATTTAGTACTCGGGTCTCAAACTGCTGACCTGCTGACCTTCCAGTCATCAAGTTAAAATCTTAACCATTAAGCCACCGCAGAACCACGCCATACAGCTAAGCACATATTATTTCTGTCAACAAGCATTTTTTAAAACATGCTTGTGGGGTGGTTTGTTTTGATTTGATTTCAGTCACAGCTGATTTTGATTCATCTTTGCATGTGCTGTCCCCATTGTTGGGTAAATTGTGCATATGGGATTTGGCAAGTTTTTGTTGCCAAGCAATGGGGTGCAGACTCCAGATATCACTATTGCACTATGCTAATTAAGTGAGGAAAGGAGGAAAAAAACCCAACAATGGAAAATATTTCACAGCCAGTTAAGACCGCTCACTTTTGGACATGAGGGAGAACACAAGCAGAGCAAAGAAATCATTATTCCAAGCAACAGCGCCAATGATCTGCAATTGCGCTACTGGTGCCGAAAGCTGAAAGCGGGAAACTTGTTTATGATTTATAAACTACTGCCAGGTTTCTGAGACATTACAGTCCATTGGCTCACTGGAGAAGCAAACCATGAATTAATTTTTGCTATCTGTTTCTATACACAAATCATCCACATGGACAGAATGTCCTGTGAAAGATCAGCTGGTGAAGATGTATCAGGACTGCTTCGTTACTTTTTCTTTACAGACATCTCAAGTTTCAGGAGATCTATGGGTAAAGCAAGTTTTATGTTATTAATATACAGACAACAGCTTTTATCAGTTCACTCCTGGGAACTCCATTTGCCCCCTTTCTGTCCCTAGCTAAGCCCATTACAACAGATCTCCATTTTATCAGGTGTGAAGCCAAAAGACTTGCATTGTTCTGATAGATGAAAGCTGCTGGTTTGTTTGATGTCCAGTCGTTGTACTTAAATGCACTTTCTTGTCTGTGTGAGGTGTGAACTGAACATTTGCTGATTGCACACTAAACTCCTGGGCGGTGGATGACTTTGGTTGGCTATGTTACCCACAGTGTGGCTTGATAAAAGCCTATGTCTGCTCCTGAAAGTCTGGTGTGTGTGCGTGTGTGTGAGAGAGAGAGGGGGGCTATCAAATAATTCCTCTTTTGTCCCATGGGCTGCTTTTCATAGCTATCAGGATGAGTCGGGCGGGACCTGACTCAAGGATGCTTGTAAAACTCTTTGCAAAAAGTTAGGGGGAAAGATTAAAGGGAGAATACAATCTGCACAAGGCAGTGGTCCTAAACTGGAAAGCAGCAGATGATCTAAAGGGAAGAAAGAGGTTCTCTTTTAAACTGGAGACTCTACATGCAATGCAAATTATCCCATATGCAGCTGCCACTGGCTGGCAGCCAGCCACCCGCCTACAGAAGAATAAAGTCAAAGCAACAATTTCCCCAAAACCCCAAAGCTTAGTGACTTCAAACAAGGAGAAGGGGATGGGGGGGGGAAGAGGCATGATTCTTTCCAGTGAATGCTTTCCATCCCCAAACTGTGCTGATGACCTCATCGGCTGCAGCTGTCCATTTTGGGCTCTGTAGCTCTCCTTCCAATGGGCCACATCTGGTATCGTCTGTGTGCTCAGACTTGAGATGGGAAACATCTGGAATGTGCCATCTTTGAAACGTACACTTCCCATTTCCTCAAGCTACCTTAAACTTCCCTCACTTTAAACAGTGCATATCACTTCCACAAATTATAGTGATTTATGGTGATTGTAAAGAGGGTAACATGTAAAAAATTCCATCTGGAACCAAAAAGGTGCCAACTACCAAGAGATTCTTCAGAACATTTCACTAGTTGTAAATCTTAAACCAAATTTATCTAAAGTTTCCAGGCAAATCCTGCTGATGAAGAGTTTGCTTAGTTCAAAATTTGCTTCAAACATCTTTTCCCCAGACTAGTTAAAGTAGCCCTATTTGTAGATTCCAGAATTCCACAGCCAGAATGGGGATTGGGAGTTCTGGGGATTGTAGTTGAAAAGGAGTGACTTTTCCAGGTTCCCCTCATAAAAAATATTCAACAGTAACAACTTTTGAAAGGCAATGAATGGTTTATATTAAGATCACTTGGATTTTTTTAAAAGTTAGTTGTCTTAGTCCTTGAGAACAAAAGAAAGCTCCCTGGTGAACCTTACCTTTCTTAGGATCAACTAAAATTCCACATGAGTGTTCAAGATTTTAGTTCTCAACAGTTCTTCTTCTAGAAAGCAGGTACAAATTTGTAGAGGGAGGGTAAGGAATCAAGATGTTTTTAAAGCTCCACATGCAACGATTCTTCACCCACACAGGAATATATTTGTTGTTGTTCAGTATAGGACTTCTAAACCTACTTTCTAAAAGATAGTTAAAAAGTGGTTCTAAGAACATGTTAGGTACATTTGCTCATGGCAGGGAAAGAGTCAAATCACTTCTGTAACATTCTAGAATGTGTCTCTTTTCATCTATATAGTCTAGTAGTGTCATAATTATACAAATAACTATGTTACATGATCAGGAATTAGATATTCCTAGTGACTATTAAGCTCTGTTGCCAATGTGCAATTATTCTGCTAACTGTAGCCCAAGAAAAAGGTACTTGGGTAGAACACCTATGTATTCTTATGTGACTTAACAGCACAGAATTTGTTTCTTTAGTTTGCAGTTTTTCTCCCAGATCTGGCACCTGTGATACCTGATGACATTGAAAACAATATATAATTAAAATACAGTAACATTATCAACATTAGCATAGATTAAATTCACTTTGGCTACTGTTGCTGGGGCAAAGGAAACACCTTAATTCACAGATTTGTAGAAGCTTATGGAACAGTAAAACTCTGCACAGGGCTATTTTAGGCACCAACCAAACATGTTGTTTCAAATGTGTGTTCTCTGTTTATAGTGGCCTTAATAGGGTTTCCAAGGTACCTTGAGTTACAAACGCCTCGTGTTACAAACATTTCGTGATACTAATGAAAATCCATTGAAAATAATGCCTTGAGTTATAAATATTTTTAATGGATTAATTGGTTTTCAATACATTCCTATGGGAACTTCCATTCAATGCATTCCTATGAGAAATTTGAGTTACATTTTTTTCATAATACGAAATGCCCTGGGGAATGCATTAAATTGGTAACACGAGGCACGACTGTATGTGAGAAAACAATGAGTTTTCATGGTCAAGCAAGGATTTGAACCTAGGTCTCCTGAGCCCTAGTAGGCATCACAATTCACTATACCACACTGACTTTCACTGTAATGTGCATTTAGACCCTAAAACACTACACTATCTCTTGAAATTGGTACTAAGATCATAACCCAGGAATGTACATGTCACTGATGACATGCAAGTCAATTTCATTCTCTCGTCATCCAATTGTAGGCTGACTATAAAACTGTGTGCCTCTATGCAACCACAGCAAGCTGTCTGTCTTGATGACCCAAGAATTCATGTGGCTTTGAAATGAATTAACCTGTACCCCTGCTGCCCAGCAGGGCCTGTAATTAAGCTGTAATTCCTCCCAGATAGTTTTATAGTTCTCCTATTGTAGCCATCTAGAATTCTAAATGGTGCCTCTTCTGACCTTCACCCTTTCTTGATCCTCACAGCCATTACTAGAGGGAAATTATCCTTTTTAGATACTGGGTTGTTGGGATTTTTAAAAAATAGACCCTTGGCTTTTTCTCATTTTCCTGCCCCGCACAGAGGACCAACTCCTTGTACACCAGGGAAGCTTTACATGGGGCGATAAAAGAGGTTTTAGCCTTGGGTGCTAAGGAAACCCTGCAGCATTCAAACTCTTGGGGAGCCTTGCCGGGGCCCATTGTTTGCATTCCAAAGGAAGTATCATGCTATGCTAAGTGCAAAGCGCCTTAAAAGCTCCCCTTGTGATGAAACCTTTCAAAATGGAAAGCTCAAATCATCCATAAGAATCATAATGTCAAATGGATTTCATGGTAAAATCAGATCTAACATTGGCTTTTGGAAGTATCACCACAAACCAACACTAATGGAGGCCCTGTGTGTGTGTGTGTGTGTGTGTTAGTTCACCCTGAAAAGGATTTGATTTAGTGTCTGAAAGTGCTCAGTGAACATTTTTCTCAGTCAGTCCCTCTATGTTGACTTTTCAGCAGCGATTTGCAACAATCATATCTTTTTTTCTCCCGATTCAGAATTTTTGAAGATTATGGGATGCCACCACCCCCTCAGACACACATACTCACTCACTCGCCTCCCCACACACATTTCTTTATCTAAACATGAAATGACAACTTTATTGTTGCTATCGAGAGTCTGACTTCATGGACCACTTGCTTCTGGCATGTTTCTTTGGAAACAATAATAATAAAAACCAGGGCCTGTTTGGAATAGTAACAGGTGCACAGTTAGAGGTGTGTGTGTGTGTGTGTGAGAGAGAGAGAGAGAGAGTGTGTGTGTGTGTGTGTGATATTGAGAGAGAGAGAGGGAGAAGCTCTCTTAATCTTTTAATCTGTTAATTTTTAATTTTTAACCTCTTAATCCTGTTAATCTTTTAACTCGTTGAATCTTTTAAATTTTTAATCTGAATTTTTAGGGGATGGTCTTGATTCTTGATAATTTTACTGTTAGATTGATGTTCTAATATTCTGTTATGTCATGTCAAGCCACCCTGAGTCGCTTCGGTGAGTAGGGCGGCATATAAATATGATTAAATAAATAAATAATAAGACTCCATCCATATTTTAGACCACATGCCATTTCCTCCCTCTATATACAGGGGCACATACCTGTATTTCTAAGGTATACAATTGTTTGTAATGCATAATGGGTCTGTTTATGTTTTAACCTGGAGTATACCCAACAGTTAACTGATAAATCTTTCAAACCTTACCACAACCAAAAAATATCTATTGCCCACAAAGAAAACCAGACATGGTATCCTGATGAGCAGCTTTTAAAAATAAAAACCATGTAAATTGGTTTTTTTTTAATGTTCCTCTTGAATCCAGGAGTGCTTATGTTTCAGTAAACAGAGAAGCAAAACAATTCCTAAGTCTAGGGTTGCCATAATTCTCTCCCACAAAACTGGGACAGAAGAATACTTGACAAAAGTGGAAGGCCATTGGAGCGGCTGGTGGCAGAAGGAAGCCACTGCTGAGATCCTGTCCAATTGGGACATGGTGGAAGGAGGCCAAGTACAGAGCTCTGTGTTCACCTCGCCAGCCTCGTTCTGCAGAGCCACACGTGCAAGGGGGGAATGGCAAGGGTTGCAGCAGGAGGAGGAAGCAGTGACAGACACTCACTGACTCTCACACGCCCCTCCATATATACTGACCCAGCTCAGGTGGGAAAAAAAGAGAAGGGCTCTGCGTTTCCTGGACTGTGTTTTAAAAATCTGGGACTTTAACATAATTTTTATTGAACCAGCTGAGACAATTTTTCTGACCTTGAATCTGGGACAATTCTGGTTCTCCAGGACATATGACAACCCTACCTAAGTCACAGTGTGACAGCAGTGGAAAGCCAAATAACTCTGCTTTGATTTGCAACCTATTTTACATTCCAAATTGCAGCCAGTGCTCTCACAGGGGCTGTGGGTTAATTTTGGAGTTCACTTCACTGTTCATACAGAATGCAATGTGATTCCCACTCTACCACTAGCCCTTCTTTTCCCCCTTCCTTCCTCTCATTCTTCCTCTGCTGACTTCTTTAGGGACATAAATATGAGAAGTAATAAATAATTAGATGTAAAGGTAAATGTCACCCTTGCTCAAAAGCAAGTAGTATCTGACTCTAGGGATCGGTGCTCATCTCCATTTATAGCCAAAGATCCAGCACTGTCTGTGGTCATGTGGCAGGCATGACTAGACACCAGAGTGCACAGAACACTATTACTTTCCCACCAATGAATACTTTTGCCTTCAGAAGTAAGCAATGAGACTCGTCCTTCCTGTCATAGAACCCCATTGATAAAGTGCTTTAGACATGTCAGTACCAATTCCTGGGCTCAGAATTCTGTTTTGTTTTGTTGCAGCCAGATCCATGGGATGGATTGTGTGAACTAGTTTTTAAAACTCCATGTGCTCCCATTGGGCTGCTAGGCAGAGGGGTGGGGTGAACTCTGTGCTGGGGAGGAAGTGCTCCCATTGGGCTTCTGGGCAGAGGGGCGGGGTAAACCTTGTGCTGGGGTGACAGCATACATGCCACAGAGGGGGCTCCGACCACTGTCTGCCAGGCACTTCTGTCCTCCATCATGTCCTGTATATTTCTTAAATCAGAGTAGTAATGGAACAGGCCTATCAGTAAATAGTAAGACTATCTTTGCATTTTCCCAGTTTTCAAAAATACTAGCAAAGAGGCCTGTCTCAAAAGCAGACTGCCACATTTCTCACTGAAAGATCTGCCCTCAGTATGTATGGGCTCTCCTTTCAGGGGTTTCTGTGGCAAAACAGTTAACTGCAGTACCATACTCGAAATCAGGGGTTCCCAACCTTTTCCCGCCATGGGCTGGACCCACCCTGACACTTCCCACCAGGGGCCAGAGGGATTGCTGCACTCACTACTTACGTTTTCATCATCATTGGCGGCGGCGGGAATGGCACGGTTTTTCTGGGTTGTTGCACAGCCTCCGCCACTTCTTAGAGTGGCGGGATCTTTTTCAGAGCATGATCGCTCAGGTTTGGGATTTTTCCACCCCTTCCCCAGTATGCTTCAGTAGCTAGAAAGCAACTGGGATACCAGGCACTGACATAAATTCCACCCGGCACCGGAGGTTGCCCATGGTCACACTCCAGCTGCCAAAGTGCAGCGGGGAAGGGGCGGAAAAATCCCAAAACAACGTGAAATTGCTCCGAAAAGCCTCCTGCTGCCCTGGAAAAAGCAGAGCCTGTCCCAAAACCCAGAAAGAAGTCATGATTAACGCCGCCACCGCTGCCACCGGCATCATCACGGTAAGTGATGTGTCGCAACCTGGCGGTGGGGTGGGTGGGGGACATGTCTAGAGGTCACTGTGGGCCAGATTAATGATATGCATGGGCCATATTAGGCCTGCAGGCCGGAGATTGGAAAGAATTCCAAGCCCATGATTCAGAGGGTACATTTAGAGTGCAGTTTACTCTCATTTAGAGTGCAGTTTACCCCATTGTTTTCAATGAATAAATATGTATAGGAATGCATATATGTATTCTTGGTTCTACTATATGATATGCAACTATGAATTTTAATACAAATAACTGAGAAAAATTGGAAACTTCTGAATGCCAATTTATTACAGGATGGAAATAAATCTCTTGGATCAAAGAGGTGGCCAGTGAAAAAGTACAACAGTAAATGAAAAAAGACCATGGAATTTAATAAACATATAAAATATAGAAAGTTAGAATAGTTCGGAGAAATGAAAAATACAGAGGCAAAATAAATAGGAAAAGAAGTACAAGAAAGAAAATAACATAGTAGCTGAAGGAACTTGGGGATTGGTTTGAATGCAATTCAAATTGCCACATCCAAAGTTAAAGCAATCATTATGAAATCTAGCCTCCAATGAGAGAGGAAGAAGGGAAATTGTAAGCAAAGTCTCCAGGTCTCTTCTTAATATAATGACTCTCTCACACAGAAACTAACAAAAGATGTAAAGAAACTAGCCCACTTCTACTCTTCAAACATGCAGACATATATTACTGGAGGAGAGGAGTGTTAGAAATCAGAAAACAAGAAAAGAAGCACATCAGAGAGTAAACAAAACAAAAGGGAAAAAAAGCTATGACACCCTAAAGACTAACTCCTGTATTTTAATGAACAAGTCTAATTGCTATTGCTAATTTTTAAGAGAAATAATACATTTCAGGACAATCCCCCCCTCCTCCTTCTTCTTCTTGTGCCATATCCGATTCATGGCGATCAGTTGTGAAGATTGTGTTGAAAATATAATGCAGTGGACTTCCATCCTTCTGAATCAGAGATTACTCTGGGTTGAAAGGATTTTTGCTGGAGAAACTCCACTCAGGGGATGCCCAAATGAGGCTCCTCTCAGGTCCGCAAGTGCAGCTCTTGGGTATCTAAACCCCACTTTCCAGTCTCCAGCTCAGTGCCTAAACCACTAAGCCACCAGGGGAGCTGCAGAATCACAGTGTGATACCCATACCAATGATCCACTTCCACAAGTCACTTTCTGGTCCTTAGCCCTTTTGGCATGCAAAGTCCACCTCAGCCCCAGGCCAGTATATTGATAAAGCTGCTGCCTTCCATCCACCCAAATAAATGACTAAAGGTTAGAAACATTTTGTTGTTGTTGTTCAGTCGCATAGTCAAGTCTGACCCTTTGCCACCCCATGGACCACTGCACACCAGGCACCCCTATCCTCCACAATCTTCTTCAACCCACTCAGCTCTGCGCCCATTGCATCAACAATACCATCCTCTGCTGCCCCTTCTTCTTCTACCTTTGTCCTTTCCCAACATCAAGGCCTTTTCCAGTGAGTCCTCTCTTCTCATTTGGTGTCCAAAGTACTTTAGTTTCATCTTCTGTATTTGACCTTCCAAAGAGCAGTTAGGGTTGATTTCCTTCAGGATTGACCTATTTGTTCTCTTTGCTGTCCAGAGTACTCTCAAAATTTTCCTCCAGCACCACATTTCAAAGGCGTCTATTCTTCTGTAGGCCGCCTAGAGTCGGGTTCGCCTGATGGAGGTGGGATAATACATTTGAATAAATAAATAAATAAATAAATAAATGTTAGAAACATAATTTTATTTTTAAAAAGAAAGAAAATGAAATTAACTTTCTCCCAAAGTGAATGCTGAGATTCCTGGGATTCCGAATTCTGTATTGAGTATAAAATTGCATATTCACCCTGTAGATTAGAATAATGGAACTGTGCAGTATACAAAACAAATGATTTAGCACTATACAGTATAAACATTTCAATATCTTGTGGAAATACATAGAAATGAATCATAGCTCAGCTGCCAAACCTAGGGCAGAGGAATGTCCAAAGTAATATTTTCTGAAGCTGTTTGGCATGATTACTGAGTAATATGATGAATTAATACCTTTTTTCTTTTGTTCTCCTGACCCCACAAGCATTTCATTCCTAAATACAACTACAGCAGCTGCTCAGCTGTGTTATTGCTTTCATCATATAGCTGTCATTTTTCAGGCACAAATAACCACAGCAGCTAGTGATAATTCTCTTTGTAAATGAAATGGCAGCTGCATTCATTTCCAGTCACTTTTCGTGTGCTCCAAAACCTGTCTATCAGCTTGCACACACCACTCTCTGGTTGTGGTAGGCAAAGGTAAAGGTCACCCTTGCTAAAAAGCCAGCCGTATCCAACTCTAGGGTGTGGTGCTCATCTCTGTTTATAGCCAACATCTGTGTCTGCAGATGTTTCTGTGGACATGTGGCAGGCATGGCTAGACACTGGAGTGCACAGAATGCTGTTTACCTTCCCACCAAAGTGGTCCCTATTTATCTACTTGCAATTTCATGCTTTTGAACAGCTAGGTTGGCAGGAGGTGGGACAGAGACGGAAGCTCATTCTGTCATGCAGCACTTGGGTCTCAAACTGCTGACCTGCTGACCTTCCAGTTGCCGATTTCAGTGTCTTAACCACTAAGCCACTGCAGTTCCAGCTGCAATAAGGGAGAGGCAATTAACAGAACAGGTTAACATTGGTACATGAAAAGTAACATCTCTTGCTTTGGTAGTGCGGTAAATATGTAACTGATTTCCTGTTAAACATAGGATCTTTCCCTGTCTAGAAAGGTACTAAGAGTAGGTTTGGTATGGTCCAGCTTTCTCCTATTCCATCAGCGTCACATGTGGAACTGGAATCACTGTTTAGAGAAGTCAAGATAACATAAAGGCCAGCATATTTTCTGCTCTCTTACTAGTTAAAAGGGCCTGAATTCCAATACACTTGGAATAAAATTGAGGCACACATCTAAGACCTTCCCAGAAGCTGATGGACAACAGGGAATTGGGGGTCCTCAATTTAGGCAATTTCTTTAATGGCTGTATTTTTTGTGTAAAAACTGAGAGAGATTGTACTATTTAACATTTATTCTGAAGCATCATCACAACCATACTGGTTCTGTTTGCATTGCTGTGTCTTTTGGAGTCTTGACCTGGCCGGGGGGGGGGGGGTCAGAGACACCAAAATTGGTTTAAAAAAAAGTCTGTTTTTTTACCAATTTTGGGGTGTCTGACACCCCCCCCCCCCACTGGGTCCAGGGAGGTGTGGAGACCCAATCCAAGCTGTTTCTGGGCTTCCCTGACGTCCTCAGCCAGTGCAGCAAGCCAGAATGTCAGAGTTCGAATCCCGACATTCTGGCTTGCTGCACTGGCTGAGGACGTCGGGGAAGCCCAGAAACAGCTTGGATCGTGTCCCCTGTCTGCTCCAGAGAGATCAGAGGACCCGATCTACAGCTGCAGGGTGGCTGGGGAAGCTGACGGGGACTCCCTGTCGGCTTCCCTAGCCACCCGCCCTTGCCTACGCAGCTGTGGGGTGGCTGGGGAAGCCGACGGGGGAGGCCCCCGTCAGCTTTCCAGCCTCCCCACCCCTGCCTCCGTAGCTGCAGAGTGGCTGGGAAGCTGAACGGAGAACCCCGTTCAGCTTTCCAGCCACCCTGCTTCTAAGAACGACTGTATCGGATAACGTTAAAAATCGCGTTATTCGATACAAGATTTTTCCGAAAATCTTGTAATGTTATGCGGTTTTCACGGTATACGGTACTCGCGTTATCCGGGGTATTACTGTATTCAGGTAAACTCTAAATGACTCCCTTTCAATCTCAAGGTTGCTGAGTAAGCCCACTATGGTATCTGATCAACTTGTGACCTGCATGTCGGGGGGGGGGGGGGGAGAGAGAGAAACTCCTGTACCTGGTTTCTTTCTGTTTTACTAAAGAGAATTGGCAGGAAAGTTGTAATATAAAATCATATAGCAATCTCTGTATCAAATTTGATAATGTCCCAGAAACCCTTCACTAATATTTAGCCCCCTGTGATGGGTATCTAACAGATAGATGTATTTGATTTCTGCTGTCTCCCTTTCAATCCTAGTTTTGTAATTTCTCTGTTCCAGAATTGCAACTTTCAGGTCTTGGATAGAGTGTCCAGTTAGATTGAAGTGGTTTGAGACAGGTTTCTCAGTGTTGTCATTCCGGATATCTGATTTGTGTCCATTAATCCTTTTGCGTAAAGATTGTCCTGTTTGTCCTACATAAAGCACGGATGGACATTTCTGGCAAGAGATGGCATAAATCACATTGGCAGAAGCACAAGTAAGAAGCACATTTTGGCAGTTTCACATCTGACCTAGACACAGAAGAAGTGTGTGTCCTCCCTCACAGTGTTGTTGTAGGAACAAAATGGAAAGACAGCTTTATTCACTGGCTTGACCTCACTGGAAGAAATTGTGTGCACCACTTGAAATCTCAGTTTTGTTCTCAGGTGGACTTTTCCCATTTCAACAGGCAAGAAATATTTGATGTTTCAATATACGTAAAATTATTCTGTCTTAAAAAGACTTGCGGCAGCACTGTGGTGGCTTAGTGGTTAAGAAGCTGAGCTTCGAGACTGGAAGATCAGGGTTTGATACCCGAGTGCTGGATGACGGATCTTGGGGACATGAAAGGAGCCTCATTCGGGCATTCCCTGAGCAGAGTTTCTCCAGCAAAAATCCTTTCAGCCCGGAGTAATTTCTGACATGAAATTTATTTATTTATTTAAAAGACTTGCTTAGACCAATCTACTTCTTTATTTAACTTATTTATGTTTCTTCAGCATGACTCCAGAGAATTCTTAAACTGACTAAGAAGTCATAAATCATTTCAACAATTTACAGTGTTAAATTACCACTCATCCACTATATTTGGCTACTGTGTAACAACAGCTTTCATATGAAAGTTTATGAAGTATGAAGTTTAAAATGTATTAGAGTTTGTATGAAAGAAGTGACACCAAAGAAGGAAAAGTTTTTTTCCTCTGTCTGAATAAGGTTACCAGATTAGTAGCATTCTATTCACTAACAGTGTAGCTACATTGGCTGTTTACTGCACAGATTGTGTCAGATTTGGCAGAGATAAAATCAAAGTAAAACCATTGACTATTTGCAATGTAAAGCGAAGTGCAGGGAAGCCTACTGTTTTTCATTGTGGAATCATCTCTTTTTGTTCAGCTACCTAGGCAGAACAAATTTTGCTTCAGTTTGGCTAGCATTGCTTTTCTCTGCTTTTTTGCTCATACGCTTTCATGCACAAACACTGGGCACACTTTGAGCACTTCTGGCTACTGGATTTCATCCAATATTTAGGTAACTTTATCTGTCACTTGCTGGTCTTGCACAAATATCAGCTTTTGGTTTATTACCAGTGTTTGGTTTAAAGTGAGGCCAAAAGCAATTTTCTCAACTTTATTACAGTACCTAGAAGCTATAAACAGCATTTCGTGCGCTTTGGTGTCTAGTCATGCCTACCACATGACCATAGAAACACAGCACTGGTTCTTTGGCTGTAAACAGAGATGAGCACTGAACCCTAGAGTAGGGGATTAAAGTGGCTTTTGAACAAGGCTGACCTTTACGTATATAACCATGATGAGTGTTTAAATTTTGTGTCAGTTATTTTCACTTCTTTTTTTACAGGTTTAATTTAATTTTAATTTAATTTTTAGATTTCTATGCCACCCCACTCACACAAGCAGCTCTGGGTGGCTTACAGAATATACAGTAACACAATATGCACAAGGATTATACAATACACATCCAACAAAAAACAGTGCATAACAATAATAATGATACAATATCCAATATATAATAATACAGTATGCACAAAAATTATAAAATACACATCTTACAAAAACGGTCCATAAACAATAATAATGATGGACAGAGCTTGTGTTTATTCAATTGTTTATTTATTTTGTCATAGCTTAATGAAGTTCTCCTGGTCAGCAAGAACATTTTTAAAGAGAAGATGAGGATGTGAGTAACAGAAGAAGGAAAAGCTATCTTGAGGCAGTTCCTTTAACTTTGCCACCTCTGGAGGCTTCAACAGAACCACAGTAACAAGGCTTTCCCGGTGTCCCTATGGGGCCACTTAAGCCAAACACACTCAGATCCTCGGGTGTCACTTCACAGTGAGTGGATGCAAGTGAAATCACATTTCTGTTGTTGTGGAGTCACATCCTACAGCAGAAAGAGAGGATGATTTTTTTATTTTGCTTTTCCGGAAGATAAAATTTTAGATTGTCTTTGGCTGGATTCCAGCTTTTTCTTCTTCTTCCATGTCTAGGTCAGATGTGAAACTGCCAAAATGAAGGCACTTTTTGATGAGTTCAGTCTGCAGTTCCTTTTACCTGACCTAGCATGGGAAAGATTAGCTGGCAACACACACTGGCCATTACCAGGGTATACACAACTGTGGTTTAAAAATACAGTAAAACCTCGGATAACGTTAAAACCTGGTTCCACAAGTCTTGGTGTTATCCGATGCATGTTAAAATCCTATGGGATCCATAGAGATACATTGTAACCACACAGGCTTTAGCGGTTGTTATCCGATGCATCCCATAGGATCTTAATGTTATCCGATGCAATTCTCCCTCCCAGATTGCTTAATGTTATGCGATTTTAGAGTTATTCGATACTAATGTTATCTGAGGTATTACTGTACCATAATCTTCAAGGAGGCTCTTTCAGTGTACCCCTGGATTTCAGCTAATGTTCACTTTTTGAAAACTCAAAATTTTTGAACAATTCTGCTCCTTGTGTTATATAATATATACATTTCCCACTGATCTCCCCATAGTTCTATATTCCTTCTTTCTTCTTTCTAGTTGTTTAAGCTTTTAGACTGTTCCCCCCCCCAATCTATTTTTGTTTGCAAATTAACTAGTAAACCCCCCCCCCAAAGAGTTTCAGGCATAATGCTGTGTCTTTTTCATTGTACTGTAATTTCATTTAACATTCACAGTTTTTCTTGAAATTCACACACGCACGCACACGCCAAATACCAGGCCATGCTGCTTCAGATTGACAGTATTATTGGCAAGCTATATTTACTGGCACAGTGCCATTGGGACACATTTTTGGGATGAATTTATAATTTTGTTTGGCACGGCTGATTGAAGGCAAGTATCAGCTACTAGGCCAGTGTAGTGGTGTTTAACCAAGAAACCTTTTGACAACCATTTCATCATTGGATGTCAAGAAAAGCTGCACTGTAGAATATGAGGGAAACCACCTGGAGTTTATAATATGCCTCTGGTTGGATTCTTGCTATGGGAGATATGTCTTGAAGTTTCTTCATTCATACAATGCACACCTTCTCCAAATGTAGCATTTGTGACTGTCCAAGATCAGTTGGGCCTTCCATTCTGCAATAAAATCACAAAAAAGCAGTAAATGTAAAAGTTACCCTTGCTTGAAAGCCAGTTGTGTCTGACTCTAGAGTTTAGTGGTCATCTCCATCTCCTATTCATTCATTTATTAGTTACATTTATACCCCGCCCCTCTAGGGAAGGAGAAATCCCTGCACACGGCAGCTAATAGCATAAAATCCCCCATAAAACAAACAAACTTATTAAAAATACCCCCATAAAACTACAATAAAAGCTCACATTAAAACAGACCATAAAAATGGGCCAAAATATAGCACACCTAAGCAACCTAATTGGGAGAAATATAAGCCAGGTCCCAGTCTAATAGCCAGGGATAAGCGAAACATTTACAAAGGCCTCCTCAAAAAGCATCGTATCCAGTTGCTTTTTAAAAGACTGGAGTGAGGAGACTGGTGCAGCTCGAGTGGAATAACATTCCACATTGGTGCCACCACCAAGAAGGCCCTTCTCCTCACACCAGACTTCCTAGCCAATCTCAGGGACAGCACTTGAAGCTGCACCATCAAAGATGAGCGAGTGATGTGGGCTACAGACCTGAAGGGAAGATATTTCATTCCATTTCATTTATTCAATTTATATGCCACCCTACTCAGTGAAAACCGACTCGGGGTGGCTCACAACATACAATCAAATACAACATAACAATTCAATAGAACAACACAATGTCGCAGTATAATCAAATGTCATACATTAATAATTCAAAACAATAGGATATCATAAAATACCGTACAATAAAATAAAACCCCAATATACGTCATAAAGTTACAAAAAGTAATTAAACATAAGAACATTACACAGAAGAGTACAAAGAAAAAATGTTACAAAAAGGAATCCCTCCACCCACCCCAGATCCTACCCATTAAGCCCGTGGCTGCCAACTGACTACTCCCCTTCCTTTTGTCTGAGGGGAAGGGCATGGTCCTGACACTGGCCGTGGCTTCGGCAGCTTTTGACTGTTCCCAGCCAGGAGGGGCCAGCTGCGAAACAGCTGTGATGGAGGCAGCGGGGATGGAGGCAGCTGGGACGCTCAGCTGTTCCTGCTCCCCTCCTCATCCGGGCTGGCTAGGGGAGCCTCTGGCATCTGGCAGTGGCAGACTGGGAGGGGCTGGCCCAGAGACAGCTGAACTGGCAGCAGGAGAAATGTTGGACCCACCGCGGGTCTCTTCACCTCTGTCCCCTCCAGGACTGTGAGGGGCTGGGCTCTCTTTGACCCCAGCTGAGGGGCTGAGTCTGGAGCAAAAGTCCTGCCTCCTGCCGGCCCATGGAGGCTCTTTGAACCCAGCCAGTGTTGGGAGCTGGGTCTGGAGCAAAAATCCTGCCACTCGCCGGCCCACAGAGGCTCTTTTGAACCCAGCCACGAAGTGCCAAAGAGCCAGCACTGTGTGCATCTGTAGATGTTTCCGTGGTCATGTGGCAGGCATGACTAGATGCTAGAGTGCACAGAATGTTGTTACCTTTCTACCAAAATACATAGTACCTATTTATCCACTTGCAATTTCTTGCTTTCGAACTGCTAAGTTGGTAGGAGCTGGGACAAATGACAGGAGCTTACTCCATTGTGCAGCACTATAGTTTCAAACTGCTGACCTTCTGATATTCCAGTTGTCACATTCAGCATCTTAACCACTGAGCTACTGCAGTCATAAATTCTATTTTGTCCTTTTTTGGGTTTCCATCCCAGCCTGTTTTGTGATGGGAGGTTGTGACACACCTGCATTGGTTTTCTTTCCTTGCTCTTTTTTCCTCCTGTATTCTCAGTTTCATTTCTGGTTTTCAATGCTCCATTGCTGATTTATCTCCCAGCCAGACCCTTTCTCATCTACCTTCAATTTCATACTCTTCTGCTACCCAATCCTGCTGTGGAATAGCCTAACATGAAAATCCTGTCAAAGTTACATCCAGGACCTAATCTGGTAATGTGTCTTGTCCCACATTATTCATGGCCTTTCTTCCAAAATTATGCCTCAACTGTTGGTTACTGTAGTGATATCAACATTCAGTAAAGGACTAATGCCCCTCCTTAGCATATTCTGGGACTGATGACATCACTGTAGTGTGTCATTACTGTGGCAGGTTGTTACAGACTACCACTCATCCAAAATGTGATGGTAAAATAAAGACCTACAATGAATTTCAACTGGATAATGAGCACTGTATGAATTTTCCCTATATTTTATTAATAGCTCAATCATTTGAGCTATTCCTCGTTCAAATTTGAGGGAGGAAAGCTGAAAACTAGGAATGAAATACTGCCTTCTGTTGAAAGTTCATTCTTTCACAGCTCATTTTGAAATTACAGAAAATATGGAATTCAAATAAAGTACATTCTATTTATTAATTTCTTAACAAAGCATTTAATAACCAAGTTCTCCACAAAAGGAGGCACAGGTTTAAGAGACAGAAGCCATCTAACAACATTGCAGATATCTAAACAAAAACAGCTGTAACAACAAAAGTGGAGTCTGCCACAAAATTTTACAGCATGAGATGTTCCTTTCAAAATTCCAACTAGACACTTTTCCCCCAGGGCAGTTCATCCCCTTCCATTCCTCATTCTCTGTTTTCTGTCAGGTTGGGCTATCCTTCCCTCTGGCAGTCAGCATTATAGTATCCATTGAAATTACAGTCAACCATCCATTCATTTACATAAAGACCCAGATGATCCAAAAAGCTACTAACCAGTATCACTCGTTTGCCATCTTCACAAAGCACTGGAATTGATGATTCACAATCTCATTTCCAAATTTATTGATGGAAAGATCATGAAGGAGCAAGCAGTCTTCAGGCCAGGCAACACATGTTGTGGGCAAATCCTTAACCTTACACAACACGTTGAGAATGGCTTTGAAAGAAAGGAAATTACGGGACTGGCTTTAATTGACCTAACTGCAGCATATGATACTGTCAATCATAGGACACTGCTTCATAAAATAAATAATCTTACCAATGATAAAAAGCTCACTTAGGGTCATTGGCAGCTTCCTTCAGAATCGGAGATTCTGTGTGATGATGAATGGAAAGAACAGCAGATGGAGTTTACAGAAGAAAGGACTGCCCCAAGGAAGTGCATTGTCTCCACCAGTGTACAGTAAAAACCCGATTTATGAAAGCCCCTACTTACGAATAATTCAACTTACGAATTGGTTCTGCACTGAAATCCATGCCTCGAGTTACGAACATGCCCCAATTTACAAATTAATTCTTTTTCCTCTGTGTTGCCTCCAGTGAAGCAAAAAATGCAATTTCCCCTATGGGTTTATATTTTATACACACGCAGTCTTTCAGAGCCCTGTAGGTGGCAGTAGAGTGCTTAGAGAGGAGTTCTTTGTCTGGAGTTTCAGCACCAAAATAGCTGCCGGTTGCTGTTTCTTGCTGGATTTTTCTGAATTTTCTGTCCATTTTCAAAGCTTCTTTAAGGCAAGGAACAGTGTTTTTGCTTATGCATGCTTTCCTTTCAATGTTGCTGTTGTTTTTGGGTGGTTTAATTGATTTTTGGAGGGTTGGGGGACTTTTTTATTTTTTGAGGGTGGGGTGGGGGCTTTTTCTTTACCTTATGGAAATGCCTCGAGTTATGAACAAATTTGAGTTACGAACAATGCCATGGAATTGATTTTATTCGTAACTCGAGATTTTACTGTACTGTATATACAAATGATCAATCAGTTCCTGACAATGCAAAACTGTTCACATGCAGACGATACAGCAATGATCGTTCAAGGATCAAGCTTTGCTGAGGTAGTTGGAAAACTTACTGGAACACTTGAAGAATTAGGACAATATTAGAACATCAAACATTTGAAGCTTAATCCAAGCAAAACTCAAGTAAGTATGTGCTTTCCACCTTCGAAACCAAGAGGCACAGGTTAAGTTGAATGTTACATGGTTACATGGCACCAAAATACCTCGGCATGATGCTTGCCTGGACACTCACTTTTAAGCAACACTGCCTGAATACCAAAGTCAAAGTCAGTACAAGGAACAACATCATCAGGAAACTCATAAATCATAAATGGGGAACTCAACCATCCACACATGAAAAACAAGTTGACATCACTGTTGATGAAGCCATGCCTATAATGACAGGATGCCTTAAACCTACACCAGTTGACAAAATATACCCTCTTGTTGGTAGCACTCCACCAAAGATAAGGAGAGAAGTAGCAGCAGATGCTGAGTGAACTGAGCAAGAAATTGAGCCTCGATATCCACCGAACAGATATGAGCCTCAAGTCCACCAGCTCAGATCCAGCAAGAGCTTTATGGCAAGAACAAATATTCTTGAGGGTACACAAGAGCAAACCTAAATTAAAAGATGGAGAAAGTAGTTCACTGGGCAAGGAGCATAATTAAAGGAGGATATAGTTGAGAAATTCAACCTCCCCTACATCACTTGGAGGACCCTGAATAGGGTGAGGGTTGCAGTCCCTAAATGTAAAACCAACATGCTCAAGTGGGGGCTATTGGCAGACAACACACTGTGTAAATGTGGAGAGATACAGAATCTGGTTCATTTACTGGTCTGCTGATTACTGCCAGAAATATGCACCAATGAGGACTTAAGTTTGGACAATGACAAAGCAAAGAAAGTGGCTTCATTTTGGCAGCCCAGGGTTTGATCTGGACATGAAAAAATAACAATTCAAATTGGGTTGTAGGGTGTTATCAACTCTTCTTAATGTTCCTGCCTTCAGTATTTTTGGTGCTTCTCTCTATATTTGTATTTCTCCAAAACAATGTATACCTCCCTTTCTCTTACGTAAGGACAGTAGTGTTTTGGTTGCACAAAAACTTTTCATAAAACAATGAGTTTGCAATTTGCATGCAAAGTATTAATTAAAAGTGCAATCAGAACACTAAAAAAAAAAACCATACCAAAACTTATTACTATTGTTAACACACATCCATTAAGCAACAGTTTATGCTTTGGGGTATTTACTTGGTGGAGATCCTCAAAGAAGAACATTCTTCTGTAAGTATGGGGTCATATAACATTTTAGTCATAGTTTTAATTGGTTTTAACTGTGGGTTTTGGAAAACTTTTAGAATGTTAGCCTTTTTATGTGTTTTAGGATGTGTTAAACCGCCCTGGGTCACCTTTGGCGAGGAGGGCGGTATAGAAATTTAAATAAATAAATAAATATACATAGGAATTTGTACTACTTTTTGGCACACTGATGGGTCAGGTTTTCACCCCAGGAAAGCTCCTAGTAAGTCACATTTCTTCTCAGAAAATTCTTGCACATGTGAACATCAATGTAAGCCAACAAGGTTAACCTATGTCTACTCAGAAGTCAGGCCCATCAAGTTTAGTGGAGTTTAGGTTTACAATTGCAGCCTGATTTATGATGTGGAAAGAGAGAAGGAAGAAGGAAGAGCAATTACAGCTATTATATAATCGAAGCAAACATAATACAGGGAATGTAAAAGAATGGAGATAATTCTTTTAAAGATTTTTTTTCTTAACACATTTGTTAGATTACACATCTGGCAAGAAAAACAAACTGTGCTAGATTTTTCCTCCTTAATCTTCTGTCAGTATTTTAACTAGGTGTTCCTTAAAAATGACCTTTAATTGTGATCAATAACAGGAGAAGTGAAACCAGTCATTTATTTTACACACACACCTATCTTTGACTTTTTATATTTCTATTTATATATGCATATGAATGACTGTGCTTAAAAATGTGCAGGATGATGAGAAAATTCCATATTCGTGCAATTTTGTTAACAGAAGAATAAACTAGACACATTTATAGTACAGTAGTTAGAAGCATCAGTAACTATTTTGCATGAAGCCCATATGAAACCATATTCGGAGGCAATTTGCCGCTAAAATATTGGTTGTTGGCAGGTAATAATGAGGGCCAGCTATTTTCTTCATAAGATCCTAGGTAAAGGTCGAAAGCCAACTCTATCCAACTCTATCCAACTCTAGGGTTTTGTGCTCATTTCGATTTATAGCTAAGGAGACAGCGCTGTATGCATCTACAGGCATTTCCATGGGCATGTGGCAGGCATGACTAGGCACTGGAGTGCATGCAACTCTGTTACCTTCCCCTCAAAGTGATACATATTTATGTGCTATTTCTTGCTTTCATACTTCTAGGTTGGCAGGAGCTGGGACAAAGACAGAAGCTCACTCGTTGGTGCAGTACTCGGGTCTCAAATTGCTCACCTGCTGACAGTGCCACATTAGGCATCTTAAATCTAAGCAAGAGCCCATAGCAAATCATGTCAAAGGGCCCTTGCTTAGATTTAGGATACAGTACAGGTACCTATAAAATAAAACACCACTAATAAAAACAAACTTTTCTCAATTTAATGTGGGCAAATTTAGAGATAACACTAGTCAAATCAATTTATCCAAGTAAATCACATTCAAAGCTCATTAGGATGAGGTTATTTAAACGATCTTGCCTCATCGTGTTCCTTAAATCATTTTTTATTTGCTTTAATTTTGAAAAAGAATGTTCTCCACTGCAGTTAGCAATCATTAAAGACAAATAAATACATAATGATTTCTACATTTGGGACACACGAAGGAATTTTCCACTATAAGTTGCAAAAATTGCAGTTTCAGAGTTTCATGCTTTTTGTTGCCAATACCCACAGCCACATCCGTTTCGAGCAGTTCAGTGAACTGCACAAGTTCATTGCCTAAGCTTTCTTTCAGTGCTCATCTCTGTTTATAGCAAAAGAGCCAGTTCTGTCTGTGTCTTCAGGTGTTTCCTTGTTCATGTGGCAGGCATGACTAGACACTGGAGTGGACAGAATGCTGTTTACATTCCCACTTAAGTGGTCCCTATTTATCTACAGTCAAACCTCACATAAAGAGCACCTCGCTTAAAGAGTAACTCGCTTTAAAGAGCAGAATTTTCTCTGAATGTTCGCTTCGCTTAACAAATAAAACCAACCAAAAACTTGCTTAACAAATAAATCAGGGTTCGCAATCCCCCCACAATTCGTCACTTACAATGGTGTTTCGCTTAAAGAGCAAACTCACTTAAAGAGCAATCCTGTGGAACGCATTATGCTCTTTAAGCGAGGTACGACTGTACTTGCAATTTCTTGTTTTCGAACTGCTAGGTTGGCAGGAGCTAGAATAATTTCTGACATGAAATTATTATTATTGCTTCTACATTAAAAAAAACCAAAATACTTAACATGTGTTAAAATATAACATATCTGAGTTTATAACATACTGTGCTGGTATATTGTTTTATATATTTAAAATTATGAAAACTACATGTAGAAGAGAGAGAAAATAAGAATCTAAATGTAATATCAAAGGTACATGAAATAATATTTATTAATAAAGGTGTGGTTGCATTATACAACAGCATTCATTTAAACAGAATTTTGAATTTATATTTTGGATTTAAATAAAATTATGTATCTTTAATATTAATATCACTTAAGATATGAAACTTCTTAAAATTCAAAAATCAAAACTATAAAACATTAATGTTACTTTTTTGTTAGGCTGGCCAATCATTGTGTACCTATGTAACTGACGTGTATAAATTGATGCCATGAGGCCTCACTCTTTTACCTGATGAAGAGGATTGTTCCATGAAAGCCCACATTTAAATATAGGAGTTTAAGGGCCCACAATATTTTTGTCTTTTTTTAACTGTTTTATTTTGGTTACTCTCTGATATGCTCGAAAAAGAAGAGTCCCTTTCCCCCTGCCTCTCCCATTCATTCATTCATTTACTTTAATGTAGTTGGGTGATTTGTTGTCGTTGTTCAGTCGCACAGTCGATTCCGACCCTCTGTGACCCCATGGACCACTGTCCGCCAGGCACTCCTGTCCTCCACCATCCCCCTCAACTCGCTCAGCTCTGTGCCCATTGTCTCCACAATACCATCTAGCCATCTCATCTTGGGCCGGCCCCTTCTTCTTTTGCCTTCGACCTTTCCAAGCATCAAGGTGATACTAACATTGGGTGATACTAACATTAAAATAAAGGTAAAGGTCGCCCTTACTCAAAAACCAGTTGTATCTGACCATAGGGTTCTGTGCTCATCTCTGTTTATTAACCAAAGAGCTACTGCTGTCTGCGTCTGCAGACGTTAACATGGACATGTGGCAGGCACACCTCAACATCAAATGCTCCTTACCTTTCTGGTTACCACTGAAATGGCTGGCAGACATCACTATTCCTACACTTACCCTCATTACCCCACCCCCCACCAAAAGACCTCCTAGGGGCACAAAAAAATCCTTGGGGGCGAGTGGCGCCCTTTCCCCAGTCCCCTGGGATGTTGTTTTGCCTCCAGGGGTGAGTGCCGTGTCCACATGGCTGGTTTATATTCCCCACCCGGCAGGAGAAGCTGGTCCCAGCAGCAGAGCTTGGTGTTGTGGGCGTCCCTCTCTTTCTCTCGCCACAGGTGTTCCAAGCGGAGGCAGGAAGAAGACAACCTGGCCGGTGCGAGGCTTTTAAAGTTCCCGCCCGGCAGGAGCAAGAGTGGGGCTTGGTGTTGTCAGCGTCCCTCTCTTTCTCTCACCGCAGGTGTTCCAAGCAGAGGCAGGGAGAAGACAACTCATGTGTCTAGCCATGCCTTTTACATATCTACGGAAACATCTGCAGACACAGACAGTGCTGGCTCTTTGGCTATAAACAGAGATGGACACCAAACCCTAGAGTAGGATAGGTCTGGCTTTTGAGCAAGGGCGACCTTTACCTATATTTAATATAAAACATGGCCTCAACATTTTGTCTTTGGATTCTGGAGAGATTTGTCTTTAAAATTTGACCGCTTGAAGGAATGATATTAATTGCTTCAACAAGACTTGTTTGTCTTCAGCCTGCACAGTATTATGCCTGCCTGTTCTTCTCTTCCCCTTGATAATTGTTGGCAGCCTGAAAGCATGTATCACCCTAGCACTCTAGAGGATTTTTTGGAAGAGACAGGAATATGACCAAGCCAATTTTTTCCCCTTTAGCATCTGGGATACTCTTTCTCCCTGCCTTCTGGTTCCATTTGGACCATTCTTGCATGCACAACAAAGATGTCTGAACTATATTGTTAAAGGTGCATCACTAGTTGCTGCATTTTGGATACTGTCAAATGCAACATGTCATCTACAGTGACACATTGACAGTTCCTGCCAAATCTTTGGTTATCAAGTCCTGGCACTGAATGTCAGATATCTCCACATGCATTACAACAGATTGAATACTCTCAGAGTAGTTTGCATTTTACTTTAAAATACAGAGTGGGATGAATTTAAATTTTGGACACTTACATTGTCTAGTAGGAAAAGTGACAAGCATCTCCATGTTGAGGGTTGACACATGAAAAAGAAGACATATTCATGTGCCATGAAGCAGAATTTCAACAGGTATAGCTTTCTGAAGTATAACTGAGATCTGTCTTTCACATAGGTGCTAAAGGAACCTCATCTCTTTTCACCTATGGTCACTCTATCCATGGCCCCCTCCCCCTCCCCAGGGGCTGCATCTATTGTCGTCGTGACAATTGCATGGTGATGTGTGACAAATCTGTCCTGAAATCTGTATTGAACTATTTGTTCAAAAATCAACAGGGTGGGATTATGAAAGCACAATCTTCTTCCACATTACCACGCTATGGCATGGCTTTATGTTTTTGTAGCCTGAGATTACACCTCTTCCAATTTCACTACAGATGCCAATTGGATTTACTTGCTTTGACACTGCTGATGAGATTACATCCTTATTATACCTGCATGTAGCAGAATAGCCAGGGCTGCCTTGACCACAGACCTGTTTCCTCCAACATCTGCTTGAATACCAAAATAGTTTGAAGCCTTTACAGCATTAGCAGCTCTAATCCAGAGCATCTTTTCTACCCAGTGGCTTGCTGGCATTCACAATTCTTCCATAGCTACTAAAGTATGGAAGATATTTCTCAAATAGCCCACTAGAATGAGGAGGTGGTGGTTTTAGAGAGAGCCTCAGAGAGAGAGAGAGAGAGTTGTTTCCAGATGTCTGTGGGAAAAGAAGCATGCTACTGTTCTTCAAGAAACCAATACTACTTTAGAAAGAAATGTTATCTGCCTTGTTTTCCCGAAACTCACTGTGTATGTTTCTAACTAAACAGATATGACAGAGGACACCTGATATCTGTGCACTTACATCTCCTCCAAAACACACTGCAGCTCCTGGAATTTCTCGCTGCCTAGGAAGGTGTAGAGTATACACCTTATTCATGAAGGACAAACTGTAAACTCAGATCAGCTTGTTCAAAGCTTTGCTGTTTCAATGGTAAATATACTTCCCCAACTCTCCCACTGGAATCAACAGGTGAGAAAAGCGCTTGACTTTAGTTGGCTCATACCCAACTAATTACTAGCTATTTAATTCCTTTTCAGTTCTATCAGAGCTTGGACCTGAGTCAATTGATTCACACCTTCAGGCCTGTGTAAACAAAGTGCTAAAAGATTTATGGATTAGTTCCAATAGCAGTAAATCTGAATTTTTACAAGAAAATGTCAAAGTCCCTAGTAGTCATAACACTCTTGAAAAATCCTTCCCATTTTCACAGAATTTTTTTTAAAAAAAGGGTAGCTATTCATCTTCCGTTTTAAAAGTGTTCCCAAGAAATAGATCATGTAACACAGATACCTTGTGCTTAAAAGAAAAAACCTGGTCTCTCAAAAGTAGAAATGTAATGACCCAATTCTGTATTTAGCTACTCTAATAATCTTGATAACATCAGAGGCAAATGCCTTCTACATAACAATTTGTGTGAATTATTTGCCATGGATCACTAGAAATTTAATCAGCATGAGGAATGACTAGGATATGGAGGGTGTTCCCATATTGTGAAGACCCACACATTTCACAACAGTATAAAGTGACAGGCATATGACAGTGATTTATGTATAAACTGCCAAAACCTAAAGCTGTTCTTTGATAGAACTTACTTACTTCCCCTCAAGAGCTTAAGTGTAACTTGAGCTACATCTCTTGTATGGAGGCTACAATGTTGTGGGCCGATTTCTGACCAAAGGAAGTTCTGTTAATAAACCTATGCAGTGTGATCAATTTCAGTGTAAAATGAATTGTGTTGGGGCTCAGTCTTTTGTCTCCAAGTCATCTTTAGAAGTAGAATACAGTATACTGTAATATTATTTCTACTTCTTCTTTCATGTCCTGATCAAACCCTGGACTTCTGAAATGAAGCCACTTTCTTGGCTTTGTTGTTGGCCAGTTTTAAGTCCTCATCAATGCATGTTTCTGGCAGTAAATGGCAGACCAGTAAATGAGCAGGATTCTGTATCTCTCCACATAGGCGCAACATGTTGTTGTCAGGCCCGTGCTGGCCATTTGTGACACAAAGGGACAAGTCCCAGTGCAACCCAGTGACTGGTACCCCCCCCCCGAGGTGGGCAGAAGTAGGTCACCTGGTAGCTATAATCCATGACATCATGCAGCAATCCCCTTCTAGGCGCCATCTCATCCCTCCCTGACCAGCACCCTTTTAGCATAGCCATCACGCCCCTGGTTGTTGTCTGCCAGCAGTCCCCACTTGAGCATGTTGGTCTTACATTTATGCAAGCTTCCTCAAAGATTGTGAATACAATCAAGAATACCCTGGGTAGTGATCTTGCTGGCTAATCTTTGTAACACCAGATCAAACCAAAGGAACTGAAAAATGAATAATATTACTTATTTGACACTGTACCTCAAACTTGGTTATTGCCCCGTTGATGGCTATTTGAATTATGGCTGGCTTTACATGCTTAAAGTGTGTTGTTCGTATAGCCTAGATATGTGAATGTCCTATAACAAAATAGTCAAACCTCGCATAAAGAGTGCCTCGCTTAAAGAGTAACTCGCTTAAAGAGCAGAATTTTCTCTGAATGTTCGCTTTGCTTAACAAATAAAACCAACCAAAAACTCACTTAACAAATAAATCGGGGTTCGCAATCCCCCCACAACTGGTCACTTACAATGGTGTTTCGCTTAAAGAGCAAACTCACTTAAAGAGCAATCCTGTGGAACGCATTATGCTCTTTAAGCGAGGTACAACTGTATAAGTCTTGGAATCCTTGAAGTAAAGCTTGAGGAAGCTTAAGTTTATCTACTGAATAAACATCTTGTGCTCAACAAAATATTCTAACTCTCATTTGTCAAAAAAGCACAAGCACAATATATTCTGCATTACCACAATCAATAGGCAACCCTCTGGGTGCTTTGGGGGGTGTTAATGTGTGCTAGGTTGCCAATTAAAATAATAATTGCCAACATAACAAATTGTACATCTCAAATGATAATGTTGCAGTATTATTTCTTACATTTATATCCTTCCAATGAGCTCAAAACATTGTATAGTAATAAAAATAATAATCTGTGTGTCATCAAGTCAGTTCTGACTAATGGTGAACCTTTACAGCAGGGGTTCCCAACCTAAGGTCCATGGGCTGGATAAGGCCCACAGAACCATTTCACATGCCCTTATCCCTCCAAGGGCATTCAAGAAACAAAATGGCTACCCCATTGAAGCTGTTAGGCAGTAGTGTCGCGCAGACTTCAGCCACCTGGGGCGAAGAACAAACTCGCTACCCCCCAGCTCGCCGCTGCCCCCGCTGCCGCCCCCCCCACGACCCAGGCAGAAGGCGGCCCTTTTGCTGCGCCGGCGGCCAGGCTGCCCTTGCTCTGCCTCCTCCGCCACCTACCCCTGATGAGCGCCCCGCACGCACGCGCGCTGCTCATCTCTGCCCGCCCACCCACCCAGCTAGCCGTCAAGGGCTCTCCGCCACCTACCCCTGACGAGCGCCGCGCGCACGCACGCAGCTCACCTCCGCCCACCCACACAGCTAGCCGTCTGACAGCTGGGTGGGTGGGCGGGCAGGCGGAGGTGAGCAGCACGCGCACGCACGCGGGGCGCTCATCAGGGGTAGGTGGCGGAGAGCCCCTGATGGCTAGCTGGGTGGGTGGGTGGGCGGGCGAAGGTGAGCAGCGCGCGCGGTGCTCGTCAGGGGTAGGTGGCGGAGGAGGCAGAGCAAGGGCAGCCACGGCCGGCGGGAGGCAAAGAGGGGGCAGCCTGGCTGCCAGCGCAGCAAAAGGGCCGCCTTCTGCCTGGGAAGTCCTGCTTCCTAAGCCCAGGCAGAGGGAGGCCAAAGCGGTGGGGACATTTTGCCACCCCCTGAAAGCCGCTGCCCGGGGCATCCGCCGCCACCGCCCCCCGCTACGCCACTGCTATTAGGACAAAATGGCCACCCCATCATGTAGGCAGGGCAAAATGGTTGTCTGGCCCTTGAAGCTGACTGAGAGGTCTCGCTTGGCATTATCAAGTTATGAGTAGCATAGCTACTGGAAAGCATCTACATACCTTACTGAGAGTGTCACAGTGCCACATATTAAAAGTAAAATAATGAGTAGGAATGAAATTGCTTCATTGGAGTAATCAGGAATGTTTTCTAGGAGCTGTACATTTAAAAGTTACATTTTAAGGATATTCAAAATAATTATGTGGATATTTGGCAGGAATTCTTCAGGTGTTATGCCATTTCCTTAGGAATCACAGGGAAACAATACAAAATAATAAAGAAGTAATAAGCAACCTGCCAAGTTACATTTAAAACATTCTAATAAGGGATCAGTTTTAAACACTATGACCAAAATCTTGTTCTTGCAGGCAATTGTGATTGGCTGGCACAATTGATTGTGCAATGCCCATTGTCACTGTTGAACACTCTACCAGGAAAAGTATTTTGTCCATAGCACGTAAGCGTGCAAGAAGATTTTTGCAGTCTTCAAGTACTGAATAGATGAGGGCTTTAGGTACAGCTGGGAGTCGACTTCTAGTTCCTTTTGAATCTAAACCAGAACTTGTAATTAACAAGTAAGGAGGCTACTTGCAGTTGGCTACTTTTTGTAAGTGAAAGGACAGAATATCAGCTCTTTTGCAAGCAATAGAATAGAGGACAAATATCACTTATTTCCTCACAAAACCAATATTAACTTGCTGTAGCAGCTATAATGAGGAGGAGGAGTGTAGCTGGTAGCTCAGCTCTAGGAGTTGCCAGGGAAGTAGTTTTACCGTACTTAAAACAAGTGTTCCCCATTGTTTCCAGTGAAACAGAATCTTGTCTTTTGATGCAGTGTTGTTTAACTTATTTTCTTATTTTCCCCAGTCAGTTCCTTCTCAGCAGGGCCCTAGATAGCAAAGAAAAGTGCAGCAGTTCCTCCTTCCCCTAGTATTGGTTCTCCAGGAACCCGAGGAGAGGAAAGCACCAATAAAGCAATATATTTTCAACAATTCTGCAGCATGACATAGAGGCCCATGAAGCTGTGAGCAGAGAAAGTGTCTCATTTTAACATAAAAGTAGAATCACTATCACTACCTTGCCTTCTCAAGTAAGTAGCCAACACCCCACTTACTGCAAATATAATGATAACATAGCAAGCAATGCAATATTTAACATGCTGGAGAGAAGTAATGTAGGAGTGATGATAATGCAGTAAGTGGCTGTTCTCAATGAGTAAGATGATAAATTACTTATCAAATGTAAAACCCAGTTCAAGTCAAAGTCTCATCAGTTTGAGTTTCTCTGAGAGATGTTGAACAGTGGTCATGTGATGCAGGTTTTCATCAAAACGTCTACCCTACTGAAGGATGTGGTTTTTTAAAAAAAATAAATAAACAGAAAGAACAATGTGCCAAAGGATCCTGAAAATGCTGCCATAATATAGTAGTCTCCTTTAGTGCCTTATGCTGTACTTTAGATGGCGAAGACCTGAGTGAGAATTGACGGCAGAGTAGTACAAGGAGCTTACACACAAAGAGTTCGAAACAGAATTGTAGACATGAATTATCTGTTTATAGAGACTAGATTACTTACTGCATTACTCAGTCTACATTCTGCTGAAGGATTAAGGAGAAAGAAATCAGCTGACTCATAGGTTCCAGAGACCACAAGGTACTAGGGAGAGCCAGAATTTTCAGTTAGATTTGACCTCGTGTATTATGTTGCCTCCAATAACATAACATCTTAGAGCTCTTATTTTTTTCACTCTCTCCTTGCACATTATAAATTAGATTGCGATCCTCAACCTAAACTCCATTAAATGTAATGAGACTCGTTTCTGACTAGATAAACCACAGGTCATCTTTGCTAGCCTTTAATCATGTTTACACCAGCAATATTTTTCTGGGTGGAAGTGTGACTTAATAGGAGCTTTTCTGGAAAAGCTATTATAAGCAGAATGACACATGGCTGCTCTTTTGAACATTATGCCACCGTGAGTGTGTATGAAAATATAGGTACATACTCATTTTCATTCTCTATCACACATATTTGTAATTCTCAAAAAACATGCAAGGACATTTTTGTCACTATATTCTGAACAGGATCATTACCTCTTATTTAGTTATTTATTGAAACTTAGTCTTTTTTGAGGGATACTGTACCAGTGTTCTGAAAGAAGAAATTCATATTTAAGTTTATGCTTCCTTCATAAAATTTCTTTTTTGGCATCAGCAGTTGTACTACTTCCTATCAGAATGGGGGGGGGGGCATCAAGACTACTAGTTCAATGCCAAACTCTCTGAAAGTCTGGATAACACCCAAGAAAATATCATCACCTACATCTGTCTGGTTTACCTTATGTTACCACTTGCTGACATACCATTCACAATGAAGCTCTGATCCGTACTGAGTGATGAACTTCTAGTCTTTCTCAACACAAATACACTTCCTGTCACACATAGAACACTCTTGTATTACCTGTCCATCTGTCAATGGTCAGGAGGAAGTTTGAAACACTCTGCCTACAGTGGAGGTGTTGAAAGCATTACGTCTGGGTTTACTACATCTGGTGGAGCGTCACATAAGATGGGTGCTATGAAACCAATTTCTCAATTGGGCAACACCTCTCAGCATTTTTATCCAAATGGTCGAAACTATGTTAAGTATAAAGCATGTTTCAAGTTTGCCAGCACAGTACATGTGTTTTCAAAGACTACTCATGTGTCCTCATTGCAAATGAATGTGGTGTTATTTATAAAAATTAGACAAAAGAATGTAAGCAGTCCTGTCAGAATATCAGATTTCTTCTGTATGAAAAGCAATGCAATAATGCAAGACCAAAATTTGCTATCATCTTGCATGTTTATGAGGATGTAAAGAAACAAGTGCTTGCAAGGTGAGTGAGATGTTTAAAGAGTGGTTTTAGCAGTTCCACACCTCCAATGAGTTTTTCATGGCTGAGTGGAGATTTGAACCCAGGCCTCCTGAACCCTGCTCCATCTTTCTATTCACTGCACCAGACTGGGTATACTTACTTCCAAATACTACAACCCATCATGACAGAGAAAGTAACAGAGAAATCTAATCAAGGCATTGACTGCAGATTCATCAGTGTTGTCCTTGAAATCAGGGCTGCAGTCAGAGGGGGCCCAGCCCACCCTGAGTTAGCAGCTTGCCCACCCTGGCAAGGCGTGGTTTCCCATGGGAATGCATTGAAAAGAGGATTTGTTGCCCACCCTGTGCCAGATATAATCGACAATGCCTGAAATTGGATCCAAAATGGCTTAATGTATCTTCACGTCTGATTCATCCTGGCTGCCATATGGAACACTTATCCATACAGGTGAGCAGTCAGTTTTCTGAACTGTCTTTCAGTCGAAAATGAGGGTTAATGGTTGAGAATCTTCTGTTACTTTTTTATAATTCACCAGTACAGTAATACCTTGGATAACGCTAAAACTTGGTTCCACAAGTCTTGGTGTTATCCGATTTTTAGTGTTATCCGATGCATGTTAAAATCCTATGGGATGGATCGGATAACGTTAAAGCTCCATAGAGATACATTGTAACCGCACAGGCTTTAGCAGTTGTTATCCGATACATCCCATAGGACCTTAACGTTATTCGATTCAATTCTCCTCCCCAGATTACTTAACGTTATGCGATTGTAGCGTTATCTGAGGTAAACGTTATCCAAGATATTACTGTATAGAATTCACCAGTCAAGTCTTACAAGAAGATCTACAGTTAATTCAATTTGTGAAGCTGGGCACATATTCCAGAAGCTTTTAGGGCTAAGCACATACTGTACAGTACTTCCTTTCATCAAGACTCTGATTGAGATAACTGTGGGATGCTACAGAAGCCATTGTTGTTCTTTGGCACCTCGCAAACTTTTTGAGACAAAATGAATTGAGTTTTCTATCTCTCTACTACATTCAGTTTTCGAGTCCTGACATTTCCCACTTCTCTTTGTAAAGACGCCTGAGAAGAAAGCGGGATGCAGATTTCTTCATTCCTTCCTTGAGAAATTCTTTCTTATGTCTTTTCTGGCTAATGTATTTAGAGTCTTCAGTAGGTATCAGAGGTAAAGGTAAATGTTGCCCTTGCTCAAAAGCCAGTCATATCCAACTCTAGGGTTCAGTGCTCATCTCTGTTTATATCCAAAGAGCTGCCTTTGCAGACATTTCCATGGACATGTGGCAGCCATGAGTAGACCCCGGAATGCATGGAACACTGTTTACCTTTCTACCAAAATGGTACCTATTTATCTACTTGCAATTTCTTGCTTTCGAATTGCTAGGTTGGCAGGAGCTGGGAGAGAGATGGAAGCTCACTCCTTCATATAGCACTTGGGTCTTGAACTCCTGACTTGCCGACCTTCCAGTTGGCAAGTTCAGCATCTTAAACACTAAGTCATCGCAGTATCAGAAGCAGTAGCTAATTGATGGGATCAGCAACCATGATACAGAGAAACCAACACCATTGGTGCTGAAAGAACAGTACAGTAATACCTCGGATAACGTTCACCTCGGATAACACTAAAATCGCATAACGTTAAGTAATCTGGGGAGGAGAATTGGATCAAATAATGTTAAGGTCCTATGGGATGAATCGGAAAACAACCGCTAAAGCCTGTGCGGTTACAATGTATCTCTATGGAGTTTTAATGTTATCCGATCCATCCCATAGGATTTTAACATGGATCGGATAACACTAAAAATCAGATAACACTAAGACTTGTGGAACCAAGTCTTAGCATTATCCAAGGTATTACTGTACTCAGTCGGTGGGTCAAGACTTTTAAAGTTTAAGCTATTACACAGCCAGATGGAGCAGTGATGCTGGCAACAAATAGCATGAAAGCTGCATGGGACACCACTAGTAGATACCAGACAGGGGAAATACTGGTGCTGTATATAGTGAAGTTGTTGATGTACGTGCTGCGTTCTTGAATCAGCACTTTATGTTGATCTGTTATTGATTATTTTCCATGTTGTAGCCTTCAGCACACATGGAAACAGTTCACAAGTTGCTAGAACAGATCTCAACCTGGCAGAACTTTCACTAGAAAATGATGGGATACTTCAACTGATGGTGCTTGTAAGATGATACTGTTCTTCCATTAACAAAGGATAATGAAAACCATTGTTCCTGGTTTTGGAAGATGGGCCATTTATTTAGAGTGGTGGGAGGCTGATGTCCTTATCAAGCTTCAATCCATTTTAATTCCATTGATTTCTAACCTAAACTGGCATCTTAAAAAACAAACATATTAATTGCAGTATTAGTAAATGAAGGATATTGAATATAATCATTTTACACTAAGATCCTAGATACTCTTCTTGGGATTGGGGGGAAACCCACTGAATTTGATGGCAGCTAGCTCAATGTTTTAGGTATCTGGGAATAGTAAACCACATCTGTGTATTCTCTAGTTAGAAAACCTGGAAATTGTCACCATAATTCAAATCTACTTGAGAGCATGCAAGTATATTATGTAGGTGTACACATTCCACCAGATGTTTGGACTGGAGTTTTGGAACCCTACTGATTGGGTCTTTGCTGATGCTGATGCCTTTTAAAGAGACATGACATATAAATCCTTGTAAAAAGAGTCTACAGTTGAGCTTGATAGAGGTGAAGACTGAGTGCACTGCTTTAAAAATATCTGTATTTTCCAGCAGCTTTTGAACAAGCAAAACCACTGTTTCTGGTCATTGGACCTAGTAGGGAGGGTATATGGGAGTTTTCATACAAAATGACTGGATTGACTGGAACAGGCTGGGGGAAGACTTCCTTATGGTGGTTATTCGAGCAAAAGCTAAGCAGAAGATAATGGCTGTAAATATTTCAGTCACTTAAAGTTAGCCATATGGCTACTGCTACATGTTATGCCACAGGCAGTGCATTGGTGAAGGACATTCACAGTATACAACAAACTATGAAAGATTTAATTTTGGGAAACCAGCAGTCATGGTTACAGCAGTGGGGTTTTTGCTGAAGGGTCTTCATATATATTTGAACGCATAGTTGCACTTTAAAATGGAGAGTATTTCGGTGACAGAAAAAGTGCTTTTCTTCCCTTAACGTACATTTCTATTTATTTTGTAAAGATTGTATACAGTATAAGTAATCAAGGAGAAAATGTGTAACATCCTATACATCTACACTTTGCTGTACAGATGCCCACAATTATTAAATTAAATAATTTGTGTGATGGATTAATGGGCTTCAGAGTTACTGGAGAGAAATGTTTCCAGAATAATGCATTTCATAGACTCCAAAGCATTACACCCTCAACACATTCAATCCACATGAAGGATAAAAGATAAATATTTATGTTAAATATTGGAACAATTTTTTTTAAACTCAGGTTCTGTTGGGTATTACAAACACTGGCAGAACAAAGAAGTTGCTGCAGGAGGACTGACTTTTCTGTTTTATCATAAACACTTGAACAAAATCTTTTAGTCCCTAACAGAATGATGCCATTAATGTTGTTCTTGTCTGTCTTATTAAGTCTTGTTTCATTATCTTGAAATGCTCCGACATATATGCTTGTGCATCTTTGCCAAGGGAAGCTCTGGATGTCATGGCCACCACAACAACTATAGATTCAGTATATAAGATGGATCAAATTTTGGGCCACTCAACACATGAAAATTTGGAACAATCTGTTTTGCACTGAAAAGCTTCTCATCTGTGCTGAGATACATTTCATGTCTCACTTAAGCAACCCTTCTGTCCACAATAGCTATGCTTATTCTCATGTAACAAGGGTCTACACAGGTCTCTAGATCACTATGGTTTTTTATCTGCAGGAACACCTCTTCCTTGGAAATTTGACGCGGAACAGCGAATCAATGAAGCCACAGGTGCCTATACCTAAGGAGGCAAACCAAGCTGCCATGAGAAGTAGAGATTTTTTGGCTTTCGCACCCACATTGTGCAACTTTTTACCAACTGAAATGAGAACAAACCCCAACTCTGTTGGCCTTTTGGAAAATGCTGAAAATGTTTTTGTTTACAGAAGCTTTTCCAGTATAGAACTTCCTATAGCAAATGGCACTTGGCACTGATGAGCTATTCTTCTTCTACCGTGTCTGGGCCAGACATGAAACTGCCAAAACGAAGGGACCTTTTGGTGAGTTCATTCTGCAGTTCCTTTCACCCAACCTAGTGTGAGAAAGATTAGTCGGCAACACAAGGTTTCCATTACTAGGGTACGCCTGATTGTGGTTCAGAAATACCACAGTCTTCGAGGAGGTTCTTTCTGTGTACCCCTCTGGTGAGCTATTATGACTTTCTTTTGACTTATTAATATTTTAGGGGCTTATTGGTATAGGAGCCATCATAGTTTGTAACTTGTTATACAGTTGTTGTTTTTATGCTATGTTATTTGATTGTCTTTGTTCTTATTCTGCTTAATGTTTTCCTTATCATTTGATGTTTTTGTTCTTATTGTGTGCTGCCCAGAGTAGTGCCTAGCACTAATTGTTGGCATGAAATTAATTAATAATTAACCTATCCACACCCAGCTGGGTTGATTATCAACTCTTCTCTTTCCCAACAAACTTTTCATGTACTCAAAACAAGAGTTGTGTCTCCTTGGGGGAGGGGAGCTTAAGACAAAATTTTGTTTATTATGTTTGTGCCTCCTTCCTTTTTGGAATTTAGCTGCAGTGAGAGAGAAAGAGAGAGAACGGGAGAGAAAGGGCACACACCTAAGAGAGCATTTTTGTGTAGAAAGTTAGTCGACTCTACCTGCTAGAAAAGATAATGGGAGCCAGGAGACTGTTCCTGCCACTTTTCAGTTCACTGTTTTTTTCCTGCAAGTTTAAGTAAAGTAAAGGTTACTCTTGCTTGAAAGCCAATCGTATCCGACTTTAGGGCTCAGTGCTCATCTCTGTTTGTATCCAAAGAGCTACAGATGTTTCCGTGGACATGTGGTAGGCATGACTAAACATGGGAGCACACGGAACACTGTTTACCTTCCCACTGAAGTGGTCCCTATTTATCTACTTGCAATTTCTTGTTTTCGAACTGCTAGGTTGGCAGGAGCTGGGAACAAGACAGGAGCTCATTCCCTGATGCAGCAATCAGGTCTCGAACTGATGACCTACCAACCTTCCAGTTGTCAAGTTCATTGTCTTAACCACTAAGCCAGCACAGTCCCTCCAAGTTTACCAGTTATATATCAGGCAATTCCTTTAAACTACTTTAAAAAAAAAAAAAAGTACAAGGCTAGGAAGGTGAAGAAATTTTAAAAGTTCCACAAGTGTCATAGAAAAGCCTCTTGGCTGCTTAATATTTCAGTTCTTCAGAAGAGTGATCTGTGCTATACTTTAAACAAACTTCCTGGCTGGCTTTGTCTCACTTATTCTTTTCCCCCCATGCTTCAAACACTCCTTAATATTTGCTTCTTAAGCAACATGCTGGAGAGCAGTTGACAGTGGGTGGTCTTTGAAAAACCACAGAGAAAAGCTTGGAAGGGAAATGGAAACAGGAGGAGCCCTCTGTTTTTGCTTCCAATACCAAAAAGAAAAGACACCCCACCCCCACCCCACAATCCGAATCAAAAGAGTCAGAGCAATTTTTGTTTTGAAATAATAATAACAACAATAATAATAATAGGGGCAGCAGCAGCAGCAACAACAACAACAACAACAACAACCACCCCTCCATGGAACAGTACCTTGACGCAGTGGATGGTTTTAGGTATTCCACAAACCATTTAATATGGTGAGAAGACATAATTCTAATCCCATGCCAGCTCAGTCGTCAGCCGCATTAATAAGGATCGTGATGGATGCTATGGCTCTTGGGCATCCATTGAAAAATGAGGGTTGAGCCACATAAAGTATCTACTTGGATGGTGGTCAACTAGAATATCCTTCCACAGTGCTCCACACATATTTCCCTCCCCATCAGCGGGAGATAAAATGCAGCAATTTTCCCTTGATAATTTATGTACTCAGTTTTCTCTTTGTTTCTACAGACACCAGACAATTTAATTTAATTTAATTTAATTTAATTTAATTTAATTTAATTTAATTTAATTTAATTTAATTTAATTTAATTTAATTTAATTTAATTTAATTTAATTTAATAGATGTATATACCACCCTGTCCAATGGACTCTGGGTGGTGTACACAAGTTAAAACCAATATAAAACAAATTTTAAAACTCCTAAAAACATAGCACTATCCCCCCCCGCCCCCGGTGGTGCCATTTACTATCTAAAAACAAATATAAAATATACAAAATCTTAACATTAAAAAATTAATTATAGGGGGGGGGGAGCCTCAGATGAACCAGAAAGGGGAGCTTGTTAACAATCCTGGCTCCCAGACCCATTTTGCCAACCACGTCTTCAATTCTTTCCTAAATGGTAGCAACTGGGCCTGGAGGCGTAGTTCTATCGGAAGGAGGTTCCATAGTGTGGGGGCTACGACCGAGAAGCCCCTTTTCCTTGTGCTGGAGAGATGATCCTCCCCAACAGATGTTACCTGAAGGGTGCCCTCTCGGTTTCTCTCGTGGGACAAGTCGATGTCTTAGAGACGATGCAGTCCCTGAGGCAACCTGGTCTGCTACCATGAAGGGCTTTAAAGGTGACAACCAGCAGCTTGAATTGCACCCAGAGACATATAGGCAGCCAGTGCAGCTCCTGCAGCAGTGGCGAGGTGTGGGTGAAATGACTACATCCCACCACTGTGTGGGCCACTGCATTCTAGACGAACTGCAGTGTCCGCATTAGTCATCAAGGACAGTGCCATGTGGAGCGCATTACATTAGTCCAAATGGGAGGTGACCAGGGCATGGGTGACCATGAGCAGGGCCTGACTTTCGTTGTCAATAACTTGAGGTTGTTACTTGTTTGTTGTTCAGTTGCATAGTAGATTCCAACCTCATGGACCATTACATGCCAGGCACCCCTATCCTCCACCATCCTTCTCAACCTACCCAACTCTGTGCTCACTGCATCAACAATACCATCCAGCCATCTCATTCTCTGCCGCCCCCTTCTTCTTTTGCCCTCTACCTTTCCCAGCATCAAGGCCTTCTCAAAATCGTATTTATAGCATGTTTATACCATGAGCCCTGGTGGTGCAGTGGCTAAACTTCTGTACTGTAACCAAAAGGTTGTGAGTTTGATTCTGACCAGGACTCAAGGTTCACTCAGCCTTCCATCCCTCTGAGGTTAGTAAAATGAGTACCCAGCATGTATGGGGCAAAATGCTAATTACCTTGTGAACTGACCAGAGAGTGCTCTAAGCACTATGGGGCGGTACATAAGTGTGATTGCTTTGCTTCACTCTTACAATTTCCCCCACTATAAAATCTGCCCTTTTTGTGTTAATAAATGTTGACTACGTTAGAGATTGTTAATTATATTCTAATTGCAACAACAAGTGCATCCCATACATTACACAACACATTTACAATACTAAGTGTAACAAGACCTGTTTGAACACCCAAACATACAAAGGAAGGGAGAGAGAGAGAGAGAGAGATGGGAGGGTTAAACTGCAGAAAGCATTTCTGTACTTTTCTACAAGTAAAGTACATGTGACAAGGAAACTGAAACAGTTTTTGTAAAAGAGTATTGTATCACATCACTCATATGAGGAGGCAAACTAGGGGACACAGTCATAACAATGGTCTTGCCGATGCTATGTTCCTGATATTTCATAGAAAACCTGTACAAATCTATGACATATATCCTAGCCATGAGCAAGTAGTTTCACCCCAGGAGATGTAGAAAATGCATTCATTTACCCACAGAAAGACAAGATATGTTTCCTAACCTCTTTGTATATTCAGGTAATTTAGATAATCCTTCCTTTTAAGATAAAAAGGAAATAACATAATCCCTCATTTTTGGCAAGCATGTCCGCCGCCCCCTCCACAGTTGACTAAAGGGTACCTACAATACAGAATTATATGTGAATAACACTTTGGTTATGTTCTTCTGATTTGTTTGAAATTATTAATTCTGATTAATGCTGTTAATGAAGCCATGCGTATAGTGGCAGGATGCCTCAAACCTACAGCAGTTGAGAAAATATACTCTCTTGTTGGTATCACTCTGCCTAAGATCAGGAAAGAATTAGCAGTGGACACTAAGAGAACTAAGAAAGAGAACGACCCTTGAAACCCTGGATATGAGCCTCACATCCGCTGGCTCAGATCCAGGAAGAGATTTATGGCAAGAACAAACATTCTTGAGGGTACACAAGAGCAAAACCAAATTAGAAGATGGGGGAAGGAGCTCACTGGACAAGGAATAACATTAAAGGAGGATATGACTGAAGATCTCAACTTCCCCTGCGCCACTTGGGGAACCCTGATGAAGCTGAGGGTTGGAGTACCTAAATGCAAGACAAACATGCTCAAGTGGGGGCTGCTGGCAGGCAACAACACGTGGTGTGAATGTGGAGAGAGACAGACTCCAGCTCATTTACTGGTCTGCCAATTGCTGCCAGGGACATGCACTGATGAGGACTTGGGTTTCGGCAATGACAAAGCAAAGAATGTGGCTTCGTTTTGGGCAGTTCAGGGTTTGATCGGGACACGAAAGAAGAAGAAGAAAATGATTAATTCAGTGACTGCCATAACACAAGTAGGCCAGTTATATACATTCCTAATGAATCATCCAGTAAATTTGAACCATGATAATGAGTTGAAAAAGACTGGGGTCATTGTTTATTTGTATGGGACACAACAGAAAGATGGCTTGTAACCATATAGCCAGTGGCCTAGCACAATAGTGGAACGTAGGACAATAAACATGGGTTTATTGTTCTGTGCTGCCACATCTGTGCCTACTTATAAAAAGCCTAACAGGGCTTTCAAAGCAACAGAGTTATTTAAAGAATGGTTTTACCACTTCCACATACACACCCAGCAAGTTTCCATTGTTGAGCAGGGATTTGAACCCAGGCCTCCTGAGTTTTAGTCCATCACTTTATCCACTACAAAATCACCTTTCTGCTGCTTGTGACTCAAAGCATTATTTTGCTAATTTTCTAAAAAGGTGTTGTCTGTACCAGGCCTAAAGTCAACGGACTTTGACTTTTCCTCTGCTCTTTTTGTTTCTTGTTGTTTCCTTCTTCCTTTACACATCTGTGTCGGTATTGGCAAAATGTGGCCCTGCTTTGCCAATTGTGGCCTAAGTTGCAGATGAAAGTCTATGCTGGCCACCAATCTGTAGAATCTTCATGTGATGAGAAAATTGAACCTTGCCTCCTGTTTCCAAGCTACATATATACTCTGTGTGTACAGGTGCCCGAGTATGTACTGTCATTCTTTAGTTTTTCAGGCTTCAAAGTGAAGTTCCAAGTGTAGGACAACATCCTGCAGAGTCCATTAAAATGTTAGCAAATGAGACACAGTGACATTATGATAAAAACTTGCCTGGCATATGGTCTGGATGTCTGTGCACAATGGTTTCTACTTTCCTTTCTGAATCCTTATCCCTATGGTCTCTAAGATGTCACTCTTGTGCTTGGAAGATATTAGTCACAACTTTTTAAAGGAGGATATAGCTGAGGAACTCAACCTCCCCTATGTCACTTGGAGGACCCTGAATAGGCTGAGGGTCGGCGTCTCAGCCTGAATAGGCTGAGGGTCATGCTCAAGTTGGGGGCTGCTGGTGGACAACATGTGTGAATGTGGAGAGATACAGAATCCAGCTCATTTACTGGACTGCTGATTACTGCCAGAAACATGCACCGATGAGGGCTTAAATTTGGCCAAAAACAAAGCCAAAGAAGTGGCTTCATTTTGGCAGATCAGGATATGATCAGGACAAGAAGGAAGAAGCTACAGCTGTCATGTGGCTGATGAAGCTGTGGACAAAAAGAAGAGGTAAAAGACACAAGTATCATCATGTGTTTCAAAATGCTTGTGTGTGTAACAAACATTTCTACACATAACGAGAACAGGTCAGCACATGAACAGAGTTATTGTTCTTATTTCAAACAAATACTATTTAGGCATCTTTCACATACAGAATATCTTGTCAGGAATAATTTGGTTGGGCCTTTCAACTTTTCCCAGTAAATTGGTTTTTCACTTTCAAATTGGGATATACATGGTTCTTGTATATCATCTGTAAACATTTTAGTCACCTGTTGTGAATTTGTTCAAAATGCAGCCTGGGTCATCTTTAGGATAAATGAGGATCTAAAGCCTAACAGAGGAAAACAAACAAGTCAACTACTGTGTCTTTTGTGTATGTGTCTGTTTCAGAAAACATTTAGCAAGGACCAATTTATCCATCAAGCAAAATGAGGGAGCTGCCTCAGGCAGAGAATTCTGGCTACCCCCAGGTAAACCTCCCAATCGTCACTTGGTAGCACTTTGTATATCTACAGCCTTCTCCTTTCTTGTTTCATTTCTGGGTGACATACAGACTTCATGAAGTCTACATGTAGTTGGATTCCTACGTCCTGCTTTAGATAATAACTTCTGTGATAAAGAAGCAGATTGAGAGATCTCCTAACCTGCATACATTTTTTGTGGTCTACACTTCTGGTTGATTTAACTGAAATATTATACAAAGTACAATTACAGTTTACTGCAGTGGCTTAGTGGTTAAGATGCTGAACTTGATGACTGAATGGTTGGCAGCAGTTTGAGACCCGAGTGCTGCAGGATGGAGTGAGCCCTCGCCTCTGTCTCAGTTCCTGCCAACCTAGCAGTTTGAAAGCAAGAAATTGGTTGTATAAATTGTGATGACCTATGATCTGTGTATGATGTTATTGTGATTGTGTAACTGTGTATTTAGCATTTCTGTAAGCTGCCCAGAGTCACTGTCGTGAGTGGGGTGGGGTATAAGTCTAAAACTTAAATTAAATTAAATTTAAAATTGCAAGTAGATAAATGGGTACTACTTTGGTGGGAAGGCAAACAGCATTCTGTGCACTTCAGTGTCTAGTCATGCCTGCCACATGTCCAGATGCAGACAGTGCTGGCTCCTTGGCTGTAAACAGAGAAGAGCACTGCACCCTAGAGTCAGGTACAACTGTCATACAAGCAAGAATGACCTTCACCTATTATAGAAACACAGATTATGTATGGGTTCCCTTGTATGATTAACATATTTGTCGTCCCCCCCTTGGGTTCATGAGGCTTTATTTCATGTGTACATTGGGGTTAAGGTAGGGATGGGACATTGAAATGAAGGGGAAAGTTTTTAACTTTTCAAATGATGAAAATACATCCAGCTTTTTTTGGTTTTCATGAAATGAAGTTTAAAAGAGGGGGATAAGTGTGGGTGCTGGGCATCTGCTTTGTTGTTGACAATGTGGGTCTGAGGATATTAGAAGCGGAAGTTATTGGTATATATTGTTAAGATCTGCTGAAAGAAGAGCAGCCAACTTATATCCTCCAGCAGTCTGCGGAGGTCTATTAAAAGGAAGTGTTTAAAAGGTTGGCAATAAAGGAATAACCAGCACTAATTGCATAACGAGGTTTGCCAAGGTTGCAGAGAAGTTCTCAGGGCATGTCACAGCAAATTCCAGCAGATAATTATTCATTGGATGTTAAGTAGTTCATTGAAATATAACTACGCTAATTGCAGTGGTGTGCATTTTTGCATCTCCTGCCCTTTTTATATACATTGGCAGAACAGATGTTTCAGGGAAGACTCTTAAACAGTAAGCATTCCTAAAACATCATTATATAGAGATAGATCTTTACAGTATTTCGACTCCACTGGCCTTCTAACTTAGCCAGCATTTTTTTTCACCCACTTCATCATAAAGACAGATGCAGCAAGGCTTTTAGGCTTACTTATTGTGTTTTTGTTGTTCAGTCGCACAATCGATTCCGACCCTCTGCAACCCCATGGACCACCATCCGCCAGGCACTCCTGTCCTCCACCATCCCCCTCAACTCACTCAGCTCTGTGCCCATTGCTTCTACAATACCATCTAGCCATCTCATCTTGGGCCATCCCCTTCTTCTTTTGCCCTCCATCCTTCCAAGCATCAAGGCTTTCTCAAGCGAATCCTCTCTTCTCATTTGATGTCCAAAGTACTTTAGCTTCATCTTTATTATTTGACCTTCCAAGGAGCAGTCAGGGCTGATTTCTTCTAAGATTAGCTATGTTTATATCTCACCTTTTCTCCAGTGAGTGCAAGTCAGCGTATATGACTTTTTCTCCTTAGAGTATCTTCGCACCAGCCCTGTGAGGTAGATCTAACTGAGAGAGAAGGGTTGACACAAGGCCTCTCCCAGCAGGCTTCACAGATGAATGGAGCTTCTGCATTTTCATAGCCAATATACTTACCACTACACCATACAATGAGGATTGCGGTGGCTTAGTGGTTAAGACGCTGAATTTGATGACTAGATGGTCAGCAGGTCAGCAGTTCGAGACTTGAGTACTGCACAACAGAGTGAGCACCCATCTCTCTCCCACCTCCTGCCAGCCTAGCAGTTCAAAAGCAAGAAATTGTAAGCCAATAAATGGGTACCACTTCGGTGGGAAGATAAACAGTGTTCCGTGCACTCCCATGTCTAGTCATGCCTGCCACATGTCCACAGAAACATCTGCAGACGCAGGCAGTGCTGGCTCTTTGGCTATAAACGGAGATGAGCCCTAGAGCGCTAGAGTCAGATACAACAGGATGACCTTTACACCACACAACACTCGCTCTGTGCATGTGTGTGTGTGCGTGTGCGTGTGTGTGAGTGTGTGTGTGTGAGAGAGAGAGTGTGTGTGTACTACTGCTGAGTTCAATAGTAAGATAGTAATAGGTACACAGAAAGAGCCTCCTTGAAGATTGTGGTATTTTTGAACCACAATTGGATGTATCCTGGTAAAGGCAACCTTGTGTTGCTTGCTAATCTTTCTCACACTAGGTCAGATGAAAAGAACTGCAGAATGAACTCACCAAAAGGTGGCTTCATTTTGGCAGTTTCACCTCTGGCCTAGACATGGAAGAAGAAGCAGAAGTAGATTTTAAACTATTTGTCTTGCAAGGACAAGACCTGCCATTAGACAAGGTGAGGTACAGTCCTCTGGCAACAGATTTTGACACTGAGGGAAAAGCAGCAATGGTTTTAGTTATATAGCTTGTTATTATTGCATATTTACCACTAGAGAAGAGGAAAGGTACTTGAGAGATCTGACAGTTTTTCTGCCAGCTGAAATAACATGGCCAGGGGAGTGTAATACCCAGTTTAGGTTGGATGAGGGTGGAAAGCCAGTTGTTGGTTCATATCAAGAGCAAAAAATAGTGGACCAACCATGTGCCATGCATTCTTGCTGCTTTTTGAAAACTGTAGCAAGACTAATACCAGATTTACACAGCAATATTGTAAAGCTGGGGCTGCAGTGGCTCAAGTGGTTAAGATGCTGAACTCGATGAGTGGAAGGTCAGAGTTTGATTCCTGAGTACTGCACAATGGAGTAAGCTCCCATCTCTGTCCCAGCTCCTGCCAACCTAGCAAGAAATTGCAAGTACTGTAGATAAATAGGGACCACTTCGGTGGGAAGCTAAACAGCATTCCGTGCACTCTGGTGTTGAGGCGTGGCTGACACATGTCCACGGAAACGTCTGCAGATGCAGATAGTTCTGGCTCTTTAGCTATAGAGATGAGCATTGAACCAGAGAATTGGATATGACTGGTTTTCGAGCAAGGGTGACCTTTACCTTTACCTATTGTAAATCTACTGCTACACAGCAGTGAGCCCCATACAGTTTTGTAGGGATTCCTCTAAGTAAGTTGATACAGAATTAAATACTACTGTACTAAACTTTCCAAAGGTAATCATGCAACAAAGGGAGAAAGGGTTCAAAGTGGTAATGAAAAAGTGAAAAAGGACAAGGGAAGATTAGAGCAGTATATTTTAGGAATATATTCACACACTGCTAGGAATATTGTTGCAAGAAGGTCACTCTAAAGCAGTGTTTTCCCCCATTGGTTTTTGGACTTCAATTCCTAGAAGCCTAAGTCAATTCCTAACCAATGCACTGATTTAGGCTTTTGGGAATTGAAGTTCCCCTGTGAGATGTGTGCCCCATGTTGTAAACCACTGCTCTAAATGAAAAGGGAAGCATTACATAACATTTGGAACATCATTTGTTGTTCAGTTGCACAGTCGATTCCGACCCTCTGCGACCCCATGGACCACTGCCCACCAGGCACTCCTGTCCTCCACCATCCCCCTCAACTCGCTCAGCTCTGTGCCCATTGTCTCTACAATACCATCTAGCCATCTCATTTTGGGTCGCCCCCTTCTTCTTTTGCCCTCCACCCTTCCAAGCATCAAGGCTTTCTCAAGCGAGTCTTCTCTTCTCATTTGATGTCCAAAGTACCTTAGCTTCATCTTTACTATCATACAGGTAGTTTATAATGTTTAAATAAATGTGATTGCCATGCTTCTATAGTGACAGAATGCTGTCTACACACTGCCCCCTCCTCAATATTACTTGCAGAATAGGGTGGCCCTATGTGCTCTTTTAAGGATACTGGTCCTCCATTTGAATAACTACCGTATCTTCCTTTTTTATTACATAGGTCTTTCTTTTTGGTGATGTGCAAGTAGCCACCCTACTCCACCAGTGAATTTCATTGAATGAGCATGGGAAGTGAAGCTTTCATTGGTAAATGTATCTAACAAGTTCTCTTGTTTTTAAGTAAATTGTTTAGTTTAGGGCTGATTTTGTGGGGTGGGGTAGAATACAATCCACACACATTGCTCCAACTACTAGTTGGAAGGATATGGCATGGCATGTCTATTCTACATGAACTTCATATATGAGGACAGTCCTAGAAGTAGACATTCTGAAAACCCTGTTCAGACAAAATTGTGGTGTTGGTTAAAAGATGGAATTTACTTTTTGAAATTGCTTGATCTTTGCTGCTAAATCTATTTTTATTTTACCAGGCTAAATCTTTCTAGGGGCTAATTAATTTTGCCAGTCATGTACTGTATAGAGCAAAGTATTCATATATTGAGGTTCAATTCCTAGGTAGAGATAAGCAGTCTATAGATTATTTTTTAATATTCCCTTTTAGGCTTAAGAGAGATAAGGCAGATCATCTGTAAAACCCTTTCCACTTTTAGCAAATAGATGGAAATAAATCACTTATAACATATTATCATACTTCTGAGTTTATTTAAAGTTTAGAATACTAGCTTTAGTATTGATTTAATAAAGTACTTCACTAAATCTGTTTAAGAATGAAAAATTCCAGCCAGACTTTGAGATGAATGAGTTCTCTTCTCTTAATCCTGCCTGTCTAGAGGTAGGAGTTTGGTCAGTTTAGTGATTAAGAATATAAACTCCAGATTAGAAAGTCACAGGACTCTAAAATCAGCAGTGCAGAGGGTTTTTTTTTTTTTTGTTACACAAATAAAAGACAAAATATGTAGTCAGAAAAGCAGTGTAGATGGAAAGCATATGCATTTGGAAACTAGTAAATGTATAGCTGGGGGAGGACGAAAGATAAAACTAATGTTATGTATATGTATCTAGTAAGAACATGCACATTCAGTAAAATCAAGAGTAACAAGTATGTAATATTATTTATATAATGGTGAAGTCTGCTCAATATCCACAGTAGTATAGTGGACAGAGTGTTGGACTAGAACTGAAGAAGCCTGGGTCTGAATCCCCACTCAGCCATGGAAACTCCCTGGGGGTGTGGAATTGGTAAAACCACTCATTAAAGATCTCACTTACCTTGAAAGCCTCATTAGTGTCACTGTAAGTTGGTTCCAACATGATAGCATGTACATTGTGTCACCTCCTCAGTTTATATATTTAAAGCAAATTGTCCAAACCGTATTAAAGCAACTTTTTATTTTTGGCTGGAACCTCTCCTTCTTCAAGCAATTATTGACTCACATCCATGTAAATGTCCTTTTTTTTTTAATATATATTTTTTATTAACACATGTATATTGTGACAAACATATAAGACAATATTATAACATAAAATAAATGAATAAACAATAAACAAAAACCAAAATTATACATCTAATAACAACTGCAAATACACCCACCCATTCCCATACTAACTTGTAAACAAAGCACATAAATCATGCCAGCTCATATTGTACATATAATCCCAGATAAGTTGAGTATCTTGTAGATATTGAAATGTCCTTTTGAACTACAGTAAAACCCCAACTTACATATGCCTCGAGTTATGTAAAATTTGACTTACGTAAGGACATTTCACTAAAATGGTGTCCTGATTTATGAAAAATTCCTGATTTACATAATGCAATTTTCTATGGGTTTGCTTCAATTTACATAAAATTTCATTTTTTCTATGGGTTTGCTTTGATTTACATAAATATTCATTTTCCTATGGGTTTGCTTTGCTTTACATAATTATTAATTTTTCCTATGGGTTTGCTTTGATTTACATAAAAAACCAATTTACATAAAAGGCTATGGAACAGACTTTTTACGTAAGTAGGGCTTTTACTGTATTTCCATTGTCACAGAATCATATAATAACTGGGATGAAAAAGGCCTATGAGACCAGGGAGTCCAACTCCCTGCTCAATGCAGGAATCCTGAATCAAAGTGTATCTGACAGATAGCTATCCAATTTTCCCTTGAATGCCTCCAGCGTTGGAGTGCTTGCCCCCTCCTGAGGTAATTGGTTCCATTGTTGTATTGTTTGGGACGTGGGACAATCATATGGTTCAGGGAGCCGGTCACTAAGGAGCGACGAGCGAGCGCTTCCAAGAGTGACGAGGGCTTCACGGGCCAGATGAATTGGCATCAGGGGCCGCACCCGGTCCCCGGCCCTTAGTTTGAGTACCACTGCTCTAATAATTAAGAACTGTTTTCCTGATATTCAAACTATTATCTTGCTTCCTGTAGTCTCAGCCTGTTATTACATGTCCTGCATTCAGGGATAATTGAGAACAGATCCTGCTTGCCCCTCCCCTTTATGATTATAATTCAAGTATTTTAAAAGTACTGTACTATCATATTCCCCCTCAGTTTCCCACTCCACAAGGCTAACAATGCCCAGCACTTTCAGTTTGATTTCCAATCCCTTGATCATCCTTGTTGCCCTCCTCTCAACTTGCTACAGTTTGTTGGGATCCTTGCTAAAGTGCAGCATCCAGAAGTGGGCAGAATACTCTACATGTGGTCTAACTAATGCTGAATAGGGGGGGATTAGTTACAGTACCTTTACAGGTTTGGGAGACTACTTTCTGTTAGTGCAGCCTAAAATAGCATTAGCCCTTTTTTTGCAGCCACATTGCACCGTTGAATCAAAATCAGATGGTGATCTACAAGAATTCCAAGATCCTTCTTGCTCATTGTATTACTGAGTTACAAGTATTACTTGTTACCAGGTTGCTGTTTTTTCTTTAGGTGCAGAACTTTGAATTTCTTCCTGTTAAATTTCCTTCTGTTGCTTGTAGTCCAGTGTTCAACCTATCAAGATCTTTTTGAATTCAGTTCCTGTCTTCCAAGGCATTAGCTATTCCACCCAGTTTTGTGTCATCCACAAATTTGGTAAGTATTCTGTGTACTCCATTCTCCAAGCCATTAATGATAATGTTGAAGAGCACAAGGCTCAGTACTGCGCCTTGTAGTACCTCACTTGTTATTCCCTCCCAGTTTGTAACCAACTGTATATTCACCTAACGCTTGTGCTATTCAGTCTTTCCATGTGTAGCAGAACAGCTGGTCTATGGTCCTAGTCAACTAATGATGGCCTATTATAATAGATATACAGGTTTTTTGGGCCCTACCATTTTGAGTGCACTTGCTTTTATGAACCAGCACTATGGGCTTCGCAGTGAGTGTATGGGTGAGAATCATAGCAATGTTTTTATCATTCACTGGCAACAACTTGATCTTGTTTCTCAAAGCTCTGGTGCTACACCCTCAGTGCTCAATATTTTTTTCATACTTTATTCCTAGGTCTGAGAGATTCAAGGCAATGCTTTCCCCAGATGTTAAGTACCTTATTGAGATGTGTATCTAAGAATGATTTGATGGTACTGATGAAGTAGTCATAGTTGATGAACTTCTCTTCAAGGAAATTTCTGAGAGATTCACATCAACACAGCATAAATAGACTCTGTCTTAAGGATAAGTCACAGATGTGTGATGCTCCTTACATATCTGGTTCTCTTTGTAACTACAGTCATTCTTTTTCAATGGCTTAGTATTATTTTTGCTGATTTTGATGCTCTCTTGTGCAGCCTTCACCTGCATGCCAAAGAAAGATTTTTCTACAGGAGAAGCCATCTCAGCACAACAAGAAAGCTGGTAGCATCCACTAATACAGGAGTTCTCAACCTTTTAAAGCCAGGGGCCAGGTCACACTCCCTCAGACAGCTTTGGAGGCCGGGGGGGGGACATTTTGCCCTCCCCTCACCACATGGCACTCCCTGGGGTGGTGAAATGGTGCCACAGGCCACATCTGGCCCACGGGCCACAGATTAAGAATCCTTGCACTAATACATGCAGAGGACCTCTGTCAGAAAAGCCATGATTTGCAGACATTCCCAATAATAATAATAATAATAATAATAATAATAATAATAATAATAATAATAATAATAATAATAATAATAATAATAATAATAATAATAATAATAATAATAATAAAGATATGGGAATACCAGAACACCTTATTTGCCTCATGAGAAATCTGTACATGAATCAAGAAGCAACAGTTAGGACTGAATATGGAATGATTGAGTGGTTTGGAATAGGAAAAGGAGTAAGACAAGGCTGCATTTTGTCACCCTGCTTATTCAACTTATACACAGAGCACATAATGTGCAATGCAGGGATGGAGGAATCACAAATTGGGATCAAAATTGCTGGGAGAAACATTAATAATTTGAGATATGCAGATGATACCACCCTAATGGCAGAAAGTGAGGAGGACCTAAAGAAGCTCCTGATTAGGTTGAAAGAAGAGAGTGAAAAAGCTGACTTGAGACTCAATATAAAGAAAACCAAGATCATGGCAACAGGCCCTGTCAGTCCCTGGAAAATAGATGGGGAAGAAGTAGAAGCAGTGACAGATTTTACTTTCTTAGGATCAAAGCTGACTGCAGATGGTGATTGCAGTCACGAAATAAAAAGGCGACTGATTCTTGGGAGGCAAGCAATGAGAAACCTGGGGAGCATAGTGAAAAGTAGAGACATCACATTACAAACAAAAATTCGTATAGTCAAAGCAATGGTATTTTCGGTGGCAATGTATGGGAGCGCAGAAGAATAGATGCCTTTGAAATGTGGTGTTGGAGGAGAGTTTTGAGAGTCCCCTGGACAGCAAGGAGAACAAATAGGTCAATCTTAGAAGAAATCAACCCTGACTGCTCCTTAGAAGGTCAAATAGTGAAGATGAAGCTAAAGTACTTTGGACATCAAATGAGAAGAGAGGATTCGCTTGAGAAAGCCTTGATGCTGGGAAGGGTGGAGGGCAAAAGAAAAAGGGGGCGGCCCAAAATGAGATGGCTAGATGGTATTGTAGACACAATGGGCACAGAGCTGAGCGAGTTGAGGGGGATGGTGGAGGACAGAAGTGCCTGGCGCACAGTGGTCCATGGGGTCGCACAGGGTCGGAATCGACTGTGCGACTGAACAACAACAACAACAAATAACAATAACAACAGCAGCAGCAGCAGCAGTTTCATATCAGAAATTATTCTGGGTTGAAAGAATTTTTACTGGAGGAACTCTGCTCCTTCCATGTCCCCAGGATCTTTTCCCACCAAAGTGGTCCCCATTTATCTACTTGCAATTTCTTGCTTTCAAACTGCTAGGTTGGCAGGAGCTGGGACAAAGATGGGAGCTCATTCTGTCGTGCAGTACTCAGGTCTCGAACTGCTGACCTGCCAACCTTCCAGTCATCAAATTCAGCATCTTAACCACTAAGCCACCACATTCGTCATAAAAAAAATACATTAGTCATCTATGCTGTTGTGTTGGTTCAACAGCCAAAAGTACATAATAAATTCATACAGTACTAGAAATGAATACATGTATCTATGAGAGGGAAAAAGTACTGTATCATCTCAAAAATGATTTAGAGCAACAGTAACAAGCATTTGTTCGGTTCTTCTGACTCCATCCATTCTTGCCAGTGCACAACTGACACATGGGGAAACAGAATAGATTGAACCTAGCTTTCTGAAGAACCTGACTCATCTCAGCAAGAACTGCATATTTCCATGCAAGGTTGGACCTTGATGTATTTTTTAACATCCCTGAAATAAGTACAACAGTCTTAGTTCCTCTTTGCCAAGGAATCACCAGATACTGAAAGTTCTGTTCTACCCACTGAGAAAAACGACCCTTTTGATATTGGAGACATGAGCCCCAGAAGGATTAACTGTGTTGATGGTTGAGGGAATCTACCTGTCATGCTAACCTCCCAACATTCTAGTCTGGCCTGACTAAATACTACTTCCAGGGAATTCCAAAGAATCCATGAAGTTAAGTACTTTTGATCTTAATTGTCAGCCCTGCAAGATAAAACTGCCTCTATCTTCCTTTCATCCTCTACTCCTCTGCCCATCCTTTTATAGTTCTCTGGCCTGTCAGTTTTATCTATGGAGAAACCAATCCAAACTCCAAAAGGGATGTTAAGAACTCAAAGCCCTACAGCCGCAGAACAAAATATATAAGTTAAAAGCAAAAAGCATTGGTGTTTCCCAACCTTTGGGAACCAATGCTTTAGATGGATTCGATCCAGCCTTGCCTTTTGTGTCATGTGGCCAGCAAAAAAATAAAAATCAAATCCACCCATTTAATAAACGGAGCTGTAGCTTTTAACGGTATAGTCAGGTGCTTGGATAATTTGAAACATGGCTGAAATATCTTCAAATAATTATTTTTAGCATGTTGACCCAATTTTTATATCTTTAAGTTTTTCTATTACAACCAGTGGTGGGATGTCAAAAAATTTACTACCCCACCGTGATGTCATCACAGTGTGATGACATCATGACATCATGACATCATGATTTTGTGGGCGGGGCCAAAGAAAAAATACATTAAAATACACCCACCCCAAACACAAATCAAATAGAGCTTTTAAACCAGAGCTTAAAGCTTATTCTGACTAATCTTTCTCACACTAGGTCAGATGGAAGGAACTACAGAATGAACTCACCACAAGATGGCTTCATTTTGGCACTTTTCAACTTTTCAACAGTTAAAGTAGGTACTAAGTCTTTGCCTAACCAGTTCTCTAGGATAATATGCCTTAATGTAAATGTAAAACAGCTGTACCTCCTTAAGAGTTCTCCAATTGGAACAGCAATTGGAACAGCACAGGTGTAGCTTATTGATGAGGTAACACCAAGACTTTGCTTAAAAACCCCAAGCCAGACCTGCTGGCCGTCAGGCCTTTTTAGGAACTGTGGTAGTACGTCAATATAGGTAAAGGTATTAAATACACATTAAAATATACACAGACACATCACATCCAAAGGTGAGTCACTTACCCTGGGGAGCAGGCTATAGGGAGCTTCAGGCTAGCAGCTTCTCTTCCTCCTTCCCCCTTGGGAGGACAGCAAGGAGGCCGTGTATACACACCAAGCACTGTAGGCATGCATGCACACCAAGTGGTTGGTATGCATGTACAGTGGGGGAACCAGTGAAAAGGTAAGCCCCAAAGGTGGTTCCCCCCAAAAGCTGCTACCGGTTCTCCAGGACACTGGGAAAAGTTACTACTGGTTCTGACGGACTTGTGCGAACCTGTTACATCTCATCACTGATTACAACTGAAGTTTAAGTTCTTTAATTAAAAGAAGAAAAGATTGCATATGCCTCCTTGAGATATACTTAAGATACTACTCAGAAATGACAGAATAAAAGACAAAATGTGAATAAGAGACAATTATTTCACAAGGAGAGCTATACAACTCAATTTTCTGCCCAAAGGCAGGCTACAACACTTTGCTAAAGATGCCTTGAATTTTTCTCATTTTTTCAAGGGCTCTACAATGTCTGGGATTCAGTGACCCAAACTCTCCTATCTAGATGGATATAAGTGCTAGGATCAAATAAATGCGCAAGAAAGGCAATACCTTTATAGGATCACTTATTAAAGTGCTAGGATGAATCTTAGACTTCTCCAGACCCTTCAGGCCTGTTCTACTGTAAGAAGGGACAAGATTTGAGGAAGAGGTACGAAGTACTAAAACCTCTAATGGCTAATCTGACAGCTAGGCATTCGTGGTGGGGGGGAATGCAATTTAGAGGAAATCCCATTGTATTTTTGTCCCAATTTTTGAAAAAAAATGTTTCACAGAGAAATTGTGCTTTGTGTATAGAAAGAAAAGGATTTTCTTTCCCGGTTTCTCTTTTTTAAGAGGCAATGAATATTTTATTTAGTGCCTTATTCAGCTTAGATTCAAACTCTTCGAGGCATGATTTCTGACCGGTGACTTTTCTGTTCGCTAACTGCCTTTGTCTCACCACGAGTCTTAGCTTTATCTCCAGTTTTGACAATCAACACTGCAATGTGGACAAAATTGCTTCTGTTTTGTATTTCAGATCCCATCAACATTTGGAATGTAGCCTTAAAAGGAAGTTGCTGCGTTGCTTGTCGCTTCTCTGCAGACAGGCTGGCGTTATTGTTCTCACTGCTCTGATCACAGGAGCAAATCCACCACACTGCACATTATCTGCTCATTGCATTGCATATTACTGGCACTAACAATAGACTAGTCTAGAAAAAGAGGGGGAAACTCTCTGCTTCCCTCTAGTGCCAATTTGTAGGCTGCATCTGGAAAATAAATGTAGAAACCAAAATTAAACAGTTCTTCTTTGGACACTTAGGATTGCCTTTAAAAATGATATTTTAAAAAATCCATTTCAAAACGATTCTGAAATACTCTTTAGATAAAGCTTGCCCTTGCTTAAAAGCCAGCCATATCCAACTCTAGGGTTCAGTGCTCACCTCTGTTTATAGCCTAAGAGCCAGTGCTGTCTGCATTTGCAGACGTTTCTGTGGACATGCAGCAGGCTTTAACTAGGCACTGGAGTGAATGGAATGCTGTTTAGCTTCTCACCAAAGTGGTCCCTATTTATCTACTTGCAATTTCTTGCTTTTGAACTGCTACCGGTAGGTTGACAGGAGATGGGGGAGACCACAGGAGCTCACTCCATTGTGCAGTACTCAGGTCTCGAACTGCTGGCCTGCAGACCTTCCAGTCATCAAGTTCAGTGTCTTAACCACTAAGCCACCACAGTCCCCTAAAAAAACTCTTTACAGCATGGCAATTAGGTGTCACTCATTACAACTAAAGAGTAACATTGAAAATACGGTACTTCTTACATTACTTGTAACTTACTATTCTGAAGCTCTGGATCGCATTAAGGGCCAGATGGAACATTATTTTAAAAAAGTATTTTCCTCTTCTCTCACAGATTTTTTCCTACCAACATGCATAACTTTCATAATTGCATAACTTAAAAGCAGGTGTGAAAACAAAAACTGCTTCTCTCTCAATCACCAGTTACAAAAGAAAAACATTCAATTTGCCATATGCAGGTTGATGCAAGCTTGGTTATTTGGTGATAATGGACCAGAACTGACAGTCTTTTCCTCTAAAAGGAGCTGTGCTCCCAATGACATGTTAGCTGCTCTGTTCAGTTTATCACCCAATTAGTTCTCACTCTAATCCCTTGATCCCATTTCAGTGATGCTTTAGCTCAGTCTCATCAGCAGTCACTGAAATGACTGTGTCACTGGATTATAGCAGATCTAAAAATAAATTGGTATTGTTTTGTGTATAAGAAATACTGGTCTCTATGGAAAAAGCAATATAGATAAAGAATGTAAACAAGAAGTAACATATGGTTTAATCCAGCGTGGCCACTTGTTTACCACCTTCCTTTCAGATTTCAAAAGATCTCTACAACACACACACAATTAAATGTACAGCACAGCAGAATCCTTAAAATGAGCATTTCTGTTGTTGCTCAGCCGCACTGTTGAGTCCAGCCCTTTGCGACCCCATGGACCACAGCATGCCAGGTTCCTTTGTGAACTGCCATCATAAGAACATAGGTTGAGCGTTGAATTGTCCATGCTTGAAAGACATGAATTCAGTAATACCTTTTTAAAATCATGTCCCATCTGGGCATGTTTGGATGGGGAAAGTTGGCGTGGTCTGGCTCATGCTGGAAAGGTTCTTATATTTACCGTAATACAACCTATTTTATCTCTCATTTCAGAAATTTTCCATTTCCACTACGAAAGATCCAGGCAGGTCTTTGAATCATTCCAATTTGTCCTCCTTTCAATTAACAACACACCCTTCCCCACTCCCTTTCCCATCTTTTCCCTTAGCAATCATTCATTAGGCCACAGCAACTTCCCTTTTCTTGTTGAAGTAAATGATACAGTGAAACAACAATGCATCTACCTACTACTGATCTATTTTGCTAATCTAGAATGGCATCGCATCAGCAGGAAGACATTTAAAAATTAAAATAATAGAGTAGATTAAAACAGAGGTAGAGTCTCTCATCCTTTTCAGTGCCATAATCCACCAAATATGTTACAGGGTTGTCACTTCCCAAAGCTCTACTTTGGGGTTAACTAACCATCTACAAAATGGGTTAATTAGGAGCACTCCAAATTACACCAAAAAACCCTGTAGCCCTAGCACTGTTCCAAAAAGGTGGAGGATAACTCTAAAAAGGGGTGGGATAGACCACTCTAAGACATAACATGTGTGGCCACTGTAATTTGATTTGAACCAAATAGAATAAACCCCAATCCAAATAGCAAGTGATATGTCCATCTGAATCTGTTCTATCTTACAGTTTTTAGACCAGATTTACATGCAAATTAAAGCCAAACTATGATTGTTGGTTACAGTTAAATTCTGGTCTGTTAACACCAAACTTTATTTCTTAGTCAACCACAGACCACAATGAAAAGTCGTTGTCTTGTGTTGGTTTAATGTTGTTGTTGTTCAGTTGCACAGTCGATTCCGACCCTTTGCGACCCCATGGACCACTGTGCACCAGGCACTTCTGTCCTCCACCATCCTCCTCAACTCGCTCAGCTCTGTTCCCATTGTGTCTACAATACCATCTAGCCGTCTCATTTTTGGCCGCCCCCTTCTTCTTTTGCCCTCCACCTTTCCAAGCATCAAGGCTTTCTCAAGTGAATCTTCTCTTCTCATTTGATGTCCAAAGTACTTTAGCTTCATCTTTACTATTTGACCTTCTAAGGAGCCGTCAGGGTTGATTTCTTCTAAGATTGACCTATTTGTTCTCCTCGCTGTCCAAGGTACTCTCAAAACTCTCCTCCAACACCACATCTCAAGGCATCTATTCTTCTGCGCTCAACTTTCCTAATGGTCCAGCTCTCACAACCATACATTGCCACCGGGAATACCATTGCTTTGACTATATGAATTTTTGTTTGCAATTTGATGTCTCTACTTTTCACTATGTTCCCCAGGTTTCTCATTGCTTGCCTCCCAAGAATCAGAAATGAAGCAAACTAACAGTGGTTTGTTTGGTAGTCTGCAAGACAAACTGTAGTCAAAACCGCAAACCATGGCTTAGTGCAAAGATGTGGAATTTCTGGCTCTCCGGATGTTCTGCTTACAATTCCCATTACCTTTCACAATTGTCCATGCTGGCTGAAGGTTTAGGGACTCTAAGTAAAAAATATCTGACTCACTAAAAGCTAGAATGAGAAATGGGCAGAACCTAGCAAAACCTCTGAACAGGCAAAAGAGGTCAGTTATCATAATATTCACATTACAAGATAGAAACTGGGAGATGAGGGTTTTCCCCAAATCAGCAGCTGTGAATCATTCAAAGTTAAAGTCAGTATTATAACCATTCACTGCAACAAATAACATTTTTATTTTGCATATTGCGTATGTTCACAGTCATATTTGTGGCACCTATTCATCTTAAGACAAGATTTGCTGATACACATTAAATGATGGTCTTATTTACGTGTAACTTTACAAGCAAAATGTTCCTAACTTATACTTAGCCTAAAAGTCTGAAAACTATAGTGATTTGCTCTTTATGAGGCAGCTAACATCTGGAGTAATGATGGAAATGTGACTGGGTCAGTCAATGTAGCTGCCATTCACAAACTGTGATGACAATGAAACTGTTCTGTTCATAAATAAGCAGTGGTCCAAAACAATCTTGTAAAAACAGTCTCTACATAGCACCCAAATATATGTTCATTTGAAATGTAAAACTATGTACAGTACAGTAATACCTCATATAACATTAGTATCGAATAGCACTAAAATCGCATAACATTAAGGAATCTGGGGGGAAGAATTATTTATTTATTTATTTATTTTATTAAAATTTGATACCCCGCCCCAATCGGGAGGACCCGACTCTGGGCGGCTTACATCCTAATAAAAGCAAAACAAAACATAAACACTCAATTAAAAACATCAGGATTAAAAATTATCAGAAATTTAAAAACAAGAACAGAAACTACACCCCAGTATTCCCCCAATCCAACTCAGGAAGGCAGTCCTTATATAAGCCACTTGGTATGGGAACCCACGCTCCCAGGTCCCCAGACCTGACCTGCCAGCCAGGTTTTCAGGCCCTTCCGGAAGGGCAAGAGCTCTGTCTGCAGGCGCAGTTCGGTGGGCAGGAGGTTCCAGAGGGTCGGGGCGGATACGGAGAATTGCATCAGATAACATTAAGATCCTATGGGATGCTTCAGATAACAACCGCTAAAGCCTGTGTGGTTACAATGTATCTCTATGGATCCCATAGGATTTTAACATGCATCAGATAACACTAAAAATCATATAACACCAAGACTTGTGGAACCAGGTTTTAGTGTTATATGAGGTTTTACTGTATAGGTATATTTGGCCAGATTGGTGCTTTAAAGAGCTTTACAGGTCAAATAAACAGGTATTTATATTTCATATGAACAGGTATGTTTCAAATAAACAGGCATTGTTTGCAGTAATTTCCTTTGCTGAAGCATTTACTGTAAATAGTAAGGAGTAGCTAAAAGGCGCTGGGAATTTAAATTTGTTCTTTCTACATTATCTACTCGGGTATAATTGTCATCTAAATTTGTTTGACTTTCAACTACAGGATGGCTCAGGTTCAAGAGGAGCAGGAAACCAATTAATCTGTAAGACTCCTCCATTATACTCCATTGTGGAAATATAAAATTTATTTGCAATGTTTGCTGGTGTGTTAGCGCACAAATGATAGTTTTTTCTGTCTATTACAGGTTTTTCAAGTAACTGAAAGAAATTAAGTTACATTAGACATCCTCCATTTCCTTGAGTGCCTAGGAAATGTTTGGCTTTCTTTTGAAGGAGAGATTACTGAAAGTAGCATTTCTGTAACATTGAAAGTGAGGAAGACCAAAAGAAGCTCCTGCTTAGGTTGAAAGAAGAGAGTGCAAAAGCTGGCTTGAGACTCAACATCAAAAAAACCAAGATAATGGCAACAGGCCCTATCAGTCTCTGGGAAATAGATGGGGAAGAAGTAGAAGCGGTGACAGATTTTACTTTCATAGGATCCAAGATCACTGCTGATGGAGTTTGCAGCCATGAAATAAAAAGGTGACTGATTCTTGGGAGACAACCTGTGTGAAACCTGGGGGACATAGGTAAAAGTAGAGACATCACCTTGCAAACAAAAATTTGCATAGTCAAAGCAATGGTATTCCTGGTGGTAATGTATGGTTGTGAGCGCTGGATCATTAGGAAAGCTGAGCGCAGAATAGACACCTTTGAAATGTGGTGTTGGAGGAGAATTTTGAGAGTCCTCTGAACAGCGAGGATAACAAATAGGTCAATTGTAGAAGAAATCAACTCTGATTGCTCCTTAGAAGGTCAAATAGTAAATATGAAGCTAAAGTACTTTGGACATCAAATAAGAAGAGAGGATTCACTTGAGCAAGCCTTGATGCTGGGAAAGATGGAGGGTAAAAGAAGAAGGGGGAGGCCAAAAATGAGATGGATAGATGGTATTGTAGAGACAATGGGCACAGAGCTGGGCGGGTTGAGGGGGATGGTGGAGGACAGAGGTGCCTAGAGAGCAATGGTCCATGGGGTCGCAAAGGGTCAGAATTTATTTATTTATTTATTTATTATTTATTTATTTATTTATTTATTTACTCATATTTACTATCCCACCTCAATCGGGTAGACCCGACTCTGGGTGGCTTACATCATAGATTAAAATCACAGGTTAAAACCTTAAAAATTCATAAGAAAAATTACAACAATTAGAATCGACTGTGCGACTGAACAACAAACATACATTGGTCTGTCTGTCCGTCCATCCATTGTATTTGTCATTTTTTCCATCTACCAGGATTTTCAAAGCAAAATACTGTACAATGAACAGATTGAAATTATTTAGTTTAAATACAACCTTTTAAAGAGCAGGTTGAGAACATTATCTAAAGTCCCATTTTTAGAGCAGTCTTAAGGACCAAACTTCCTTTGAAGCAACATAATTCTGTCTAGTTAACGAGGTTCATTAGGAATGCAGCCAATCCAACATTCCTGGGAGAGAGTTCCACAACTGAGGTGTTCCCACAAAGAAAGCCCCATCTTATGTATCTACTAACCCTGTCTCTTGGACTGATGTGAAATGTAGCAGAGTCTCCACTGAGGATCTTGAATTATAGGCAAAGTTATATGGAAGAAAGGGGCTGTGGTGGCTTACTGGTTAAGACACTGAGCTTGAAGATAAGGTCAGCAGTTCGAGACCTGAGTGCTGCATGACAGAGTGAGCTCCTGTCTCTGTCCCAGCTCCTAGCAACCTAGCAGCTCGAAAGCAAGAAATTGCAAGTAGATAAATAGGTACCATTTTGGTGGGAAGGTAAATAGTGTTCTATGCATTCTGGTGTCTAGACATTCCTGCCACATGTGCATGGAAATGTCTGCAAACGGAATGGAATGGTGAGTCAAATTTGATCTCTGGTCAGGATCAAACTCACAACCTTTTAGTTGCAGTAGATCAGTTTAAACATTTTGCCAATATAAACATTTATAAACGTATCTTAAGTAAAGAAAAGCAACATAAACTGCAAGTGGCAGATCTCTCACTTCTACATCAGGTTCCCAGAGAGAGACAGAAACCCTGGAGACAATTGTTAGACCCACCTAGAGTTGTCTGGTTGAGTCAACAACAGCAGTTACAACAAAAGTAGAAAATTTAAAAAAATGATGTAAGTTTCTCATGAATTGAAAAAGACCCCAGAATTGGTCTAAAATATTTGGCTTAACAAACAATTGGATCAGACGTTAATGAAATTGTTTATTTTTTTTCCCCTTTCCCTTTTTCCTGTTATCCTTCTAGACATGCAAATGTTTACCAGCCAAATGCCTGAGAAAATGAGCTATGACTCTCTCCAGATAACCATTCAGGGGAACTCTCCTTCCAGGGATATTTTAACTCCATTATCTGGTTTGGCCTCTGGATTCAAAATTTATGGCTGTCCTAGACAAAACCTTCTGCTTTTCCAAACAATCTAGTGCAGTGGTGCCCAAACTACAGCCCAGGGCCAGATCTGGCCCCTGACACCAATTCATCTGGCCCATGCCACTCTAATCGCTCCCAGAAGTGGAAGTAAAAGGCACCTGTATGGGGGCATTTTATTTCTGGTTCTGGGAGAGACAAGGGCCAGATGAATTGGTATCAGGGGCTGGATCCAGCCCATGGGCCATAGTTTCTGCACCCTTGGTTTAAACAGAGAAAATGGCAGCCTAAAATCTATCTCAACCTTTTGCAAAACTTCTGTTGCAAAACAGGTGGCAAGGCGTGTTTTACTTTCGCTTCCAGGAGCGACAAGGGCTTCACGGGCCGGATGAATTGGCGCCAGGGGCCGCACCCGGCACCCGGGCCTTAGTTTGGGCACCACTGCTTTAAACTGACATTTAGCATATTGTTTTATTAAACACAGACATTACGGTGTTTTTCTTTCAAATCCAGCTCTCCTTCTTGTGCCTAATTATTAGTCATGGTTATGGCTTCAGCATAGACAGATAGCAGATTCCTTTGGATCACATTTGGCCACCCGCAAGCCATGATTTCTTAGAGTTTCTCTTCTTACCAATGCTCTAAATTTGAGAATTAAAATCCAGGAAATGGTATACAGAGATAGAGATAGATACTCAGGGTGATGTAGTGGGTAGAGTGATGGGCTAGGATTCTGGAGGCCTGGATTTTAATCTCCACTAAGCAACAGAGACTCACTAGATACATCAAACTGGTAAAACCACCCATAAATATCTCACTTAACTTGAAAATCTCATTAGGGCTGCTGTAAGTCAGTTGCATCTTGAAGATATGTAACAAATATAGATATAATTAATTATTGGCCTGGAGGAAATATACATTCCCTCTTTGAAAAAGATAGTGGCTTATTTCTGTTCAATAGCTCCATGACTGAAATAATTGGAATGCAGGAAAGCTGGATTCAGTCTAACGGTTAAACATCAGTTTATATAATACGGCTGATTAAATTTTGACAAGTGTAATGCATTTTAATGAAATTCCTCCTCACCAAACATTCATCTATTGAAGTATCAAGGGGGGAGGAATCTCCTGCCCCCTCCCTCTGTGTTAAAAATCAATTTTTCCCTTTTGGATTATCTACCTGCTTATTCCATGGATATTTCTGAACTTTGAAAACAGAGAACAGATGCTTTGTCGTCTTCCTTTTTACAGTCTAAAAACAACTGTTGTTTCCTGATTCTCATGATATCCACTTACGTGAAAGGAGTATGGTTTCAGCACAGTCCCCAGAGGATGACTATGGTGCTGTTATATCTAATTGGCGTCTTTGTTGAGCAAAGGGGACCGGGAGAGGCAGACAGCTTTGATGATGTACATCAAACAATCTGGCATTATCTAATATGTGTTGTTTACAGAAGATGTGGACTGCGAAGCTGTTAGTTCAATTACTGTACTTTCATACAGATAAGGAGATATCTATGGTTCATAAGTATGCATCAAAGTTGCAAAACAGCTGGATTTTGAAGGTTTGCACTCTTTATCTGCACCCTGTTTTTTTCATTTTGCACACAAAAATTAACACACACACCTTACCTGTCTTATTTTATGTACTAATTGGTGAGCATTTATTTTATTTTAATTTTGGCCATGTGAACTACTTACAAATAAATATCAGCTTACATTAGAGAATTGTTGGTGACAATCTGTTGATTCATGTTTTTGGACTTTGGGCCAGTTGCATATACTGTTTATCGCAAGAGTTCTCACTCTTTTAAAGCCGAGGGCCGGGTCACGCTCCCCCAGACAGCTTTGGGGGATGGACAGCCATTTTGCCCTCCCTACACCACAAGGCACTTCCTGGTGTAGTGGAGGCAAGGGGGGGGCACATGAAATGGTGCCATGGCTGCATCCGCAGGTTGAGAATCCCTAGTTCATCAGAGTACTGCAATTTGTTAACCTCTCCATCACTCTTGAAGCAGGAAACAATTATTATGTATAGAGCTCTTAAGAAACAATCACTCAACCTTTCAAAGAAAAGAAAGCAGTATGATTTTTAGAGCAAGTTGTTGGAAGGCAGGGTTTGTTTGTTTTTACAATAATCCCAGTTTCTATGCTAAAATATGAAAAACTATGTGGTTCATATTCTTCTTGAATGAAGGGACTCTGTCCATCCATATGAGGTAGACTTTCACTAACACCCAAGAGAGGATTGCCCACCCCAGATTTCACTAACATGCCATACCCATCATCCCTGGCCGACATTGCAAGGGAAGGAAGAAACTGTAGTCTAAGGCCAGCAATACACCCACAGGTATCAATCGATGGACTGTAATATAATTATGCAGGAAAATAAGGTTACAATAACAAAAAGTAACATTCCTTTATTTTTATTTATTTAATTTCTCTTACTGATGAGATGACATCTTCTTCTTCTTCGTTGTCTTCTTCTTTGCTTCCTCTTTCACCCCACGGCGTGTCGAGGGAGATGCAAGGTTCTTGTCCTGGCACTTCTAGCGGCCTCCACTGGTGTTATTTGGTGTTCTTGTAATATTTCTTTGATGTTCTCTCTCCACCTTCCTCTGGGTATGCCCCATGGTCTTTGTCTTTCTCCTCTTTCCACATATGCTTTGTGAGGCATGGAATTCCATGATATTCTCTCCAAATGGGCAAACCACTTTATTTGGTATCTCTCTGTGTAGTGCAATTTTGGTTCTGTTCCAATTCTTTTCCTTATAACCTCATTCCTGATTTTATCTCTTCTAGTCACTCCAGCAGCCTTCCACAGACATCTGGGGAGTGATCTGACTCAGTCTCAAACAATAATGTAGCGGGTGTAAAGGGTTGATGTCCCCTTCTCTATACACGATTTGGCCCCCTGCACTACACACGCCATGACAGAAGCATGGATGGCTGTTCGTATTTAACCAGTACTGTGGTACCAATGGGAAGATTCCTCCCAGTGCAAATGGCAGCAGTGGGGAGTGATCTGAGTCAGTCTCAAACAATAATGTAGCGGGTACAAAGGGTTGATGTACCCTTCTCTCTACAAGATTTGGCCTCCTGCACTACACACACCATCTATGGTTTACTTCAGTGGTTCCCAACAAGGGGGTACACAGCCCATAGGGGGACTTCAATTCCCAGAAGCCTAAGTCAGTACATTGGCTGATCAGTGCTTTGGGGAAATGACTTAGGATTCTGGGAATTGAAGTCCAAACACCAGCATTTGGGAAACTCTGGTTTACTTTATTTAAAAAACAACAACAGGTGCTAATTTGTTAGATAAAAATGTTCTTGCTTTGGCCTAAATAGCTCTATGGCTGTAACATTTTCATTCACCAAAACTAACATACTCAGTATACAGAAGCTAAGGCTATTTATTTGACAAACATTTGGATATTTTTTGCTGCGTGGCTGTCTAATCACCCTTCAAAGACCTCCCACAGCATTTCCTCATTCAGTAACTTACCTGCATCCAGTAGGATGAGGGCCATCTGCTTTCCCTCTCTGCCTCTGTTATCTCTGAATTATTCTAGTCTTTTTTCACTTACTATAGGAAAGTGTAGTCAGCAGAAGTAAGTATTGGGAGTGGCACCAGAATATCTTATCTTCCATGGCTTGTGGCATGTGGACACTGCAGACTGAAGCTAATTAAACTGTCAAAACAACAACACCAACACCAATACACGCGCACGCCGCGCACGCACGCACGCACCCACGCGCACGCACGCACGCACACACACACACACACACTTCAAATCCTAGTAAGGGTAATTCAGAGACAGGGAGACATGAATTGCTAGCAGACAGCTCACTGTTTTATTCTTCTTCATGTTGCTCTGCTGTATCCGATTCCGAATATTGGCGATCCTCATGCCGATCAGCCATGAAGACTCTCCTGAGAATATAACGCAGTGGCCTTTCATCTGCCTTTCGCATTGCAGCATGACCCCAGTACCACTGATCCAGTTCTATGAGTCACTTTCTGGTCCTGAACCCTTTTGGCACACAAAGTCCTCATCAGTCCCAGGCCAAGATTGATGAAGCTGCTGCCCTCCATCAAGAGGGATTCAAGTGGGATTTAATCCACTTGGGGACCATCCAAGGCCATTAGTCCTCAGGGTGGTCAGGCGGCAATTAACTAACCTGACAACCCTGAGGACTAATGGCCTTGGGTGGCAAAGTCCACAGGGAAGGGTGATGGTCCATTGGATCAGGGGTACAGATGTCATGCTGCAATGCGAAAGGCAAATGAAAGGCCACTGAATTATATTCTTCCCAGGACAATCTTTATGGCTGATCACCATGATGATCGCCTATATTCGGATTCAGATACATCAGAAAAAGAAGAATACAGTACTCAGAAGTGGTTTAACATTCCTTTCTTCTGGGTGTGCCCTGAGGCCATGCAGCTTGTTAATGACTACACAGGCAGCCACAAAGGGGACTTGAACTATCAGCCTACCCCTCAACCAGGAGCAAATGACTGAGTAAATTGACTTAATATTAATAAATAAATATATTCAGCGCTGCTCTCGGCCGGTCTCAGACTAGGGAGAGCGGGAACAGCTGTGTGGGTCTTCCTTGGATAACAACCACTAAAGCCTGTGCGGTTACAATGTATCTCTATGGAGTTTTAACGTTATCCGATCCATCCCATAGGATTTTAATATGCATCGGATAACACTAAAAATCAGATAACATCAAGACTTGTGTGGAACCAAGTCTTAGCGTTATCCGAGGTATTACTGTGTAATATAATAATGTTGCTGGAGGTGGCAATTAAAAGATGGCTGGTTTGAATCCAACAAGGTTCTCTGAGCTTGTGTAGCTTGCAAATTTCTTTTCTTTGTTTTGTGACTGGTCTTCAGGAACTGCCAATTTGAGTTACATTCTGAAATGTCAAGTGTTGGGGTCCGGCCCCAGCAATTGGCGTGAAAGAATTGAGACTGCAGTCTTGGATCCGATGCACAAGTTTAATGATCCAGCCTGACGTCTCAGGCTGGTCTTGTGGTCTCTGTCATACATGCAGCACCAAGCAAGGCATATTTATTGAGTCACACAAAGGGTGGAGGTTACATGGAAAAATGGGAGGTACATCAGAGGGTGTTTACATGTTCAACAGGGTGTTACCTGGAAGAGGGAGGAGGAAGAGGGTGGAGGGTGGAAAGGGTGTAAAAGAAGGTGGGATGGGGTGGATGGTGGAAAACACCTCTATATATCTAATCATAAGAAAACACACTTATAATAGCCTCACTGCCTTAAGGGAATATATATTACAAGCTATATTATACTGTGGTTTCAACCTCTTCTTCATGGTTGGTTGGTATCATCTCATAACATCTGCTGGGCTCTTGGAGAGGCCTCTTGGGCTAAACATCCTGTTATCGCTGGAGCTAGGATGCTCAATCATGCATGCATCCTGACTTACCTATTTATGTCACACAGCTTCTTCAGCAATAACAGGGGCCCCAATTGTATTTTCCAAATCTATCACATAGTTCTAAAATCTATAACACAGGGACATATAAAGGTATAGTCACAATTAAGGCTAAAATGAATTCCTACAGTCAAGAGGAAATTACATGGATGGAACACTTACTTGCTTGCTTTCTCTTCAAACGACATGCTAACTGATCAGGCTTGAAACTCTAGCATGGGATCTTTCTGGAACTCAGAAGCATTCTTTCTTTGAACAGCAATGCCCAGAAAGCTTCATTTGAGTAAGAGGTGGGCATCTGAGGATCTGTAGTTCAAAAAAAAGCATTTCCCCCCAGTTCTTACAGCAAATGAGTTATCTTTTAGATTATCTATCATGTATTGCATCAATCATTCATGAGTTGAGAATGGCCTATAGAGCCTTGTTTAGGATACTGTAGTTTCAAACTATTGTATCTTTGATTTGATAAAGTGCCTTTGATTTGATAAAGTCTGACTCTGATAAAATGACTTACACTTCCACTGACTGTTCCCTGAGAGAGATGTAATGGTGAGAGAAAACATCTGCTTTGCTCCTCTGCCTCATGCATCCATTAATGCTACAACAAGAATTAGCGCTCTCAACTTTACAGAGATAGGATAAAGCTAATGATCAAAGGGCAAGAGATGCTGTAAGAGATCTAAAATAGTACAAAGAAGGGAATTTGGGAAGCTTATCCTGTCACAGTTTTCCAAGCTTTGCATATTTGTCTAGTGAAGTAAGCAGTTTCTTTTAAAAAAAACTTGCCTTCTATAGGCAGGGTAGAGGGTATCTGTTTTCTGCAAGGTTGATACGTTAATGGCTGATTTGAATTTTAGCTGGCTGGATAGCTGAGCAAGTTAGGTTTCTGGCTGTAAAGCCAAAGATTGTGAGCTCAAGTTCCCAGTGTGCCGCCTTTCAGAAAAGCCAGCCGGTGCAGACATGGGCAAGTTGCACAATCCCAGAACACCCCCAGAAGAAGGGAATGGTAAACTATTTCTAGAAAACCCTGAAAAGGTCCATAATAAGTCAGAATTGACTTGGCAGCACAAAATTATTATTACTGTTATTAATTCAATATTTACTGTAAAATTACACCAACTTTCTTCAAGTAGTTAGAGTAATAAAATTATTTCCTTGGCTTGTTTCCTTCTTCTTCTTCCGTGTCTAGGCCAGACATGAAACTGCCAAAATGAAGGCACCTTTTGGTGAGTTCAATCTGTAGTTTCTTTTGCCTGAACTAGTGTGAGAAATATTAACTGGAAAAACAAGGTTACCATTACCAGAATATGCCCAATTGTGGTTCAAAAATACCACAATCTTCAAGGAGCCTCTTTCTCTGTACCCCGGCTTGTTTCCTGATGTAGTGGTAGGAAGTAACAAGTAGTATTCTGATTTTCCTGGCAACGAGCAAATCTTTCATTTTTTCAGGGGTTCCCCACCTACCTCATGTTTTAAAAATATATTTATTATTGCTAATTGGATAAATCAGTAAATCAGGTCCTGAGCTATGGAGCCAGAATTTGGGAGTTTGATTCCCTAATATCTCTCCCAAGAGAAAAACATCTTGTGTAGCCTTAGGCAAGTTGCACAGTCCCAGGGTGCCGCTAAAGCAGTGGCGGAGAACCTATGGCACGTGTGCCAGACATGGCACGCCCAGCACTCTTTGTTGGCACATGCACTGTCACCCCAGCACAGAGTTCACCCCACCCCTCTGCCCACCAGGCCAATGGGAGTGCTTCTTCCCTTCCCCCAGCACAAAGTTCACCCCAGCCCTCTGTTTGGGCACTCAGTCTCTAAAAGGTTCGCCATCCCTGCTGTAAAGGAAGGGAATGGTAAGCACCTCTGAGTATTCTCTATCTTTAAAAAAAAAACCTGGAAAAGGTTGCCATAAGTTAGAAATGACTTGATGGCATGTTCATCTTCATAGAATCGTAGAATAATTTTATTTATTTATTTATTTATTTATTCAGAGTTATATTGCCACCCACTTGCTGAGGTGACTCAGGACGGCTTACAGTCAAAACAGCAATAGTACAGTAACAATCATAAAATAGAACCTCACAAAACAACCAAAGTAGAACACAGACTAACTCCCCTCAGGCCGTTGTTGTGGGTGCAGAGGAGGGGGTGATGTTCTCAGCCGCCTGCCAGGCCATGGGGTCTTCTCCCTCAGGCCGTTGTTGTGGGCCTAGAGGATCTATGATCTATGAGGCCATTGAGTCCAACCTGTGCTCAATGCAGGAATCCAAATCAAAGCGCCTCTGAAAGATGATTGCCCAATTTTCTCTTGAATGCCTCTAGTGTTGGAGTGCTGACTACTTCTCAAGGTAATTCGTTCCATTATTATACTGTTCTAACCGTTAAGAGGTTTTTCCTGATATTCAGTCTATATCTGGATTCCTATAACATGAACCTGTTATTATATGTATTACACTGTGTTGTTGGTGTTGTTTAGTCACACAGTTGACTCTGACCCCCTGTGACCCATGGACCATCACATGCCAGGCACCCCATCCTCCACTGCCCTCCTCAACCCACCCAGCTCTGTGCCCATTGTGTCTACAATACCATCTAGCCATCTCATTTTTGGCTGCCCCCTTCTTCTTTTGCCCTCCACCTTTCCCAGCACCAAAGCTTTCTCAAGTGAATCCTCTCTTCTCAATTGATTTCCAAAGTACTTTAGCTTCATCTTCACTATTTGACCTTCCAAAGAGAAGTCAGGGTTGATTTCTTGTAAGATTGACTTATTTGTTCTCCTTGCTGTCCAGGGGACTCTCAAGACTCTCCTCCAGCACCACATCTCAAAGGCATCTGTTCTTCTGCGCTCAGCTTTCCTAATGGTCCAGCTCTCACAACCATACATTGCCACAGGGAATACCATTGCTTTGACTATGCGGACATTTGTTTGCAAGGTGATGTCCCTACTTTTCACTATGTTCACTGTTTTCACTGTGGGATGACTGAGAACAAATTCTGCCCCTCCTCTTTATGACTATATTTCAAGTACAGTCAAACCTTGCATAAAGAGCACCTCACTTAAAGAGTAACTCACTTAAAGAGCAGAATTTTCTCTGAATGTTCGCTTCGTTTAACAAATAAAACCAACCAAAAACTCACTTAACAAATAAATCGGGGTTTGCAATCCACCCCACAATTGGTCACTTACAATGGTGTTTCGCTTAAAGAGCAAACTCGCTTAAAGAGCAATCCTGTGGAACGCATTATGCTCTTTAAGCAAGGTACAACTATATTTGAAAAGTGCTAACTTCTTTTTCATTAGAAAACAGGGGGAAGAGAGGATATTTAAGCTTTCATAATTAATTGTCACAATTGACTTCATCTCCTCCTTTTTTCTTCAGTACTAGCCACCCAACATGTCCCAGCTATGCAGGGTGGGGGTGGAGGGCAGAATTATATGGTTCAGTATCCCTCATGGGGGAAACCTTGCATAGCCTGTAATAATAATTTCAATGGGTCTTGAATGCTGCCTTCCTCTGCAGAATGACTTCTTCCAATTTCTCCGGCACAGACAGCACATGCCAATCTTTAAATCTTCCTTGCCTACCTAGGGACATTTACAGCAGCTTTCAGACAGGCTTGGCTTAAAGCCATTGACCTTTGTGGCCTGCCTTATTGACCAGAACACAACGTCTACAACCCACATACATCTGTCTCTTTTTATCTCCATGAAAAGAAGGGAAATGACTCTTCAAATGGCCGGAACACAGTAATAAAGACAAAACCTACCTCTTCATTTTGTTTTGGTGTGGGGGAGGAGGACTGGCTGTTAACAGGGATGACATACACACCCTTTTCACAACACATCAGGGAACAGCTATGTGCAGTTCCCCTGAAGGTCTGCACAATGTGTAACAGGTAATTAAACAAATCAATGACATCTGTTTATGGCCCATCAATGGCAGGTACCAATTCAGTAGCAACCTACAGTAACCCTTGAAAGTATAACTCCATATCATTATGTTATATTCGCTCACTGCATACACAAACAAACAAACAACTCTTTGACTTCCTTATTCATTTACCACACTTTATTCTTTTTAGCTTTACCTTATTCAGCTGCTTGTTCATCTAATTTAGTCGCTTCCTTCTTCTTCCATGCCTAGGCCAGACATGAAACTGCCAAAATGAAGGCACCTTTAGGTGAATTCATTCTGCCGTTCCTTTCACCTGAACTAGTGTGAGAAAGATTAACCGGCAACACAAGATTACCATTACCAGGGTACACCCATTTGTGGTTCAAAAATACCACAATCTTCAAGCTGCTTGCCCACTTACATTTCAAACCTAACAAAGATGTACTGGCTGTAATGAATTTGGAATGGGCAGAAACCCTTTTGTGATAACAAAACTGATCTGAGGCTGGCAGAATTCTTTTGTTGTTGTTTTCTTTGCTGCCCTCAGAAATCTCACAACACATTTGTTGTGGTGACTTGCACCAGAGGCGCAAGTGACAATGAGAGAAGGAGAAGAGAAGAGCAAGACTAAGAAATTACTCTAGATTAAAATCCTCTCTAGCCCAGGGACACAGCCATTATACTAGCTGCGTAAAAGCTAGGCCAGTATGTCTAGACTGGGAGAGGTTTGGATTCAGCATGACTTCAGCTGGCCTAAGGTCCACATGTAGGGAACACTCTTGCTTGTTAGAGCTGTGCTATAAGTTGCTTGAAAGTACAATCAACTTTCTGAATTGGATTGTTTATTGATTTAAATGCTACTATAATTAAAGATATGGGAATACCACAACACCTTATATGTCTCATGAGAAATCTGTACATGAGTCAAGAGGCAACAGTTAGGACAAAATACCGAATGATGGAGTGGTTTGGAATAGGAAAAGGAGTAAGACATGACTGCATTTTATCACCCTGCTTATTCAGCTTATACATAGAGCACACAGTGTGCAGTGCAGGAATGGAGGAATCACAATTTGGAATCAAAATTGCTGGGAGAAACATCAACAGTTTGAGATACGCAGATGATGCCACCCTAATGGCAGAAAGTAAGGAAGACCTAAAGAAGAAGCTGCTTAGGTTGAAAGAAGAGAGTGCAAAAGCTGACTTGAGACTCAACATAAAAAAACCAAGATAATGGCAACAGGTCCTATCAGTCCCTGGGAAATAGATGGGGAAGAAGTAGAAGCACTGACAAATTTTACTTTCCTAGGATCCAAGATCACTGCAGGTGGTGATTGCAGCCATGAAATAAAAAAGTGACTGATTCTTGAAAGACAAGCTATGAGAAACCTGGGGAACATAGTTAAAAATAGAGACATCACCTTGAAAACAAAAATTTGCATAGTCAAAGCAATTGTATTCCCAGTGGCAATGTGTGGTTGTGAGACCTGGACCATTAGGAAAGCTGAGTCCAGTAGAATAGACACTTTTGAAATGTGGTGTTGGAGGAGAGTTTTGAGAGTCCCCTGTACAGCGAGAAGAACAAATATGTCAATCTTTGAAGAAATCAACCCTAAGTGCTCCTTAGAAGGTCAAATAGTAAAGATGAAGCTAAAGTACTTTGGACATCAAATGAGAAGAGAAGATTCACTTGAGAAAGCCTTGATGCTGGGAAGTGTGGAGGGCAAAAGAAGGGGACAGCCAAAAATGAGATGGCTAGATGGTATTGTGCGACTGAACAACAAAATAATCACTTCTCCCTTTATGTCCTCCTTACTTTGCTCAGTCACTAAGTTCTTCATGTTGTTCTTTATTTACTCTCTTACTCATTTTGTGAAGTCTGTTTATGTAATCTACAAGCAAGTGGGAGAAAGCCATTGTCATTGTGTTATCTAGACCCAGAGTTCTCAACCTTTTAAAGCTGGGGGCCAGGTCACGCTCCCTCAAACAGTATTGGGGGCCGGGTGGCCATTTTGCCCCTCCTCTACCACATGACACTTCCTGGTGTGGTGGAGGGTGACATGAAATGGTGTTGTGGGCCACATCTGGCCCATGGGCCAAAGGTTAAAAATCCCTGATCTAGACCATTGTTTCCATCAAATTTGGTGGTGGATAAAGAGTTTCAAAGAGGATGCAAAGTTATAAGGTTTTCATGGTGATTCCATCCCCATCGCTCAGATTAAATAAACTTCTGTGATAGAAATCGATACTAGACTTCAAGATTTATCCACCACAGCAAATCAGCTGCATTCAAAGCAATCTAGGAAACCTCTCTAGAGAACCAGGCAACTTCCCAATAAACTTCTCATCCATTATCAGGGACTCTAGAGACAGACACTTGCCGACCCTGTTCTTCCATATATTTGCTGGCACAGAAAGTCACAGAGACTGAGACACCTCAGTGTAGAGACAGCTCTTTGTGATCTAAAGCATCTGACTTTATGATGGGAGTTGATGACTTTTCTGGCTGCTTTTGCCCTTCTTGTTCTCTTCACCAGTTAATTCCTCCTCCCTTGATAATTATTAAGCTGAACTCTCCCAATTCCTCCCAATGAGAGGAAGAGCTTTCTTGTTTTGTTTCTGTTGCTTCTTCAAGAAAATTATATCTTTCTGCTTTGTGGCAAACACTCGCTCCCCCATCTATGCTTATTTTAAATTAAAAATAATTTTAATAATTTTATGTGCTGATTTTTTCCATGTTCAATTACCATTGTACTTGGTTGGTTGAAATAAAGTTTAATGAAGGTAAAGGAAAAGTGGGAAGGCACATGAGTTCTTTGAAAACTGAAACTGGAGCACATTACCAAAAAGTTTGGGAATTACTGATATAGTTCTGGGATTCTCAACCTGCGGCCTGTGCACCATTTAATGTGAGCCCCCCCTCCTGCCTCCACAACACCAGGAAGTGCCATGTGGTTGTAAGCTGATTTCTGAAGGTCTACTTTTTTAATATTCATATTTTCATGAATAGAGTACAATTTCAGCTAACATGGCAGAGGATGGGCAAAATTGCCATCCGGCCCCCGAAGCTGTCTGAGGGAGTGTGACCCGGACCCCAGCTTAAAAGGTTTGGGAACTGCCGATCTAGTCAATCAGAGATGAGAAAACAGTGTTATCCAGAGACTTGTTCCTCTATCTTTTAGTTTTGCTTAAGTCTGTGTGAACTGTCCTGAAAACTCATGTTTGAGATTGTACACTAGACTAATGCAAATTTTAATTTGTAAACCATTTTAAATGACTATGTGAAAGTTCGGAAGCCATTCCTTCACTCCAAACCTGTCACAGGCCAGATGACACTAAAAGATATGTAGTAAGGAAAGGGACAAATTCTCTTCATCATTTTAAATGTACATTTTCTAAACAAACAGAAATTTCCAAAAGCAGACAGACATGGGCATCTAGGCCCAATGTTCTGAATGCTTAACTCTTCAAGGTCTGCAACATTCCCTCTATGATCAGTGAGATGCATGAAAAGGACTTCAGGCTAAGGAAGCAATTCTTAAGGCACTTTATTGCTTGTTTAGGCTGACAATTTCCTCCTGTGTTGTGAAATTATGACTGTGATTTCTATGTTGTTAAAGTCACAAGAAGAGACCAAGGCTGGTTTTTGGGTCACACACACACACACACACACACACACACACACACACACACACACACACACACACACACACACACACACACACACACACACACACACACACACACACACCGCGTAGACCTAACATGAGTCCAATCCCCTGTTACCTAATACCACGTGTATTGTGGTTTTGTGGTTAACTTGTTTTTTCTAAGTTAGAAGTTCCTTTTTTTTCCTTTTGGGTCACAGTGACGCAACAATAAGGCCACACCCATTCCCGTCCTTACCATGTTGCCCCCATCACCCTGTTCTGATTCGGCTTATATTAATATGGTTACATATTATGTAACATATGGTTACATAAATGGATAAATAATGTGGTTACATATGGTTACATAAATGGATAAACAATATATAACTCATACTTTCTCCTTCACAATACCATCTGCAATGAGCTACAGTGGCAAATATATATTTATATCAAATCAGCAACTGTTATTTTCTCAAAGTTCTGCATTTTGCTTAGGTACTTCCAGAGGAGGGAGGGGAAAATCTTTAATTAGATTTAAAGTTCATTTTCTGTAATACAGTATTCTCTAAGTGGGGCTGCCCTTGTCCTTGATACAGACACTTCAACAGACCCAGAATGCAGTGGCCAGGCTGGCAATGGGAACAAAGAAATTTGAGCACATCTCCCCAGCCTTGGCAAATCTGCACTGCCTTACTTATCAGGTACAAAGTTTTATTGCTAACATATAAAACACTATACTGTTTAGGACAGTGGTTCCCAATTAGTGGTACGCGTACCCCCAGGGGTACGCGAGATTGCATCAAGGGGTACGCGCAGCAATCTCTTAACTAAAATATTAAATCCTTAAAAAACAATAATGCAATAACAATTGCCAAAAAATTATTCAATTTAATTAAACGATCAGTAGGTAAGTCAATTGTATGCATTAAGCACTTTCTCCTGCCGCGGCGGTTTTTCCCACGCCTCCCGCGCCTCGCGCCCCCCTTTCCCGCCTATTTGCTCTTCATTGTCAACGTGCACATTTGTCACATTAATGAAACATGTGTTCTCTGTCATTAGAATGTCTTTTGATGATAATAAATATATAATACACCTGATTTCATTTTTTATTTAATGTTCTTGTGATAAGGGGTACGCGATATTTAATGTTCCTGCAATAAGGGGTACGCAAGTTTGAGGTCTTTCTTGAAGTGGTACGTAGAAAAAACTAATTGGGAACCACTGGTTTAGGACCTTATCTGTCAGAGCATCACTCCCACAGAACAGCTGTCCACACCACTCAATCATCACAGTTGGCACAGCTCCAGGTTGGTTATGACAAGGAGCAGAGCCTTCTCGGTAGTGAGACCTACATTATGGAACTCTCTGCCAGTAAAGCTGTGCCAGGCCCAGTGGTGGGTTGTTGCCAGTTCGCACCAATTCGCCAGAACTGGTGGTAACAATCTCGGGTGGTTCTCGGGGTGTGTGTGTTAGAACCCACCTGGGATTGTTTTGTTTTTTTTGAGGCATCCAGTTCGGACGCCTCACTGGGAACTGCGCATGCATCAAACCTCCATTTGATGCATGCACACTAAAAAATAGTGGTCCCGGACTCCCCCCCCCCCCGTTAGCCTCACCGATGCATCAGTGAGGCTGACGGGGGGTTCGGAAGGAAGCTGTGTGATAACCCAAGGGCCACTGAAAATTTGTCAATACAGCCTCTTGCAACTGCACACCTAATTTCTAGGCTGTTTTTCAAATCTCTGTTCTTCAGAAACTTATAAGGAAAGACGAAAAAGTCGGGGGGTTATGTGCAATGTTGAGCTAGGGAAGAAACAGCATTGATTTCGTTTCCTCCAGAAGAGAAGAGCCCAAATAACTTATTGCTTTCATTTTGAGAATTGTGACATTAGGAATTATGGCTCAGTGTGTGCAGTCTGAACTATTTTTGACCCTTTGTGCAATATTGTGATGGTATTATTGAATTCTGTGTCTGACTGGTTTCAGGAAAATAGGTTTTCAGCATGCTTCTGACATGATAAAAAAAAGTGTGTATGCTATTTCTATTCCATTTCAATGACATGAGGATAGATAGCACTGTTGGGTCTCCTTGGTGAATTTTTCCTTTTGCTGTCATTTTGAATGTTGCACCATTCACTGCCTCAACCATCTCATACTGGCTGAAATCCTGTTGTTTCTTATTGTAAGTTGCACTTGAATGGACTCACGGATTTGGTTGGTATTTGATGTGTCAACTCCTTGGTAAAGGGTCTACTCTAGTTGCAACTTATTAGACTAAACCAAGTTGTAACTAGACAAGTTGAAACCTGTTTTAGTTTTTCTTCAGATTGTATAAATCTTTCACCTATTTGAATCAATGGAATGTACAGGGTAACTTAGAGAATACTTTTGTTGTTGTTCAGTCGCACAGTCGATTCCGACCCTCTGCGACCCCATAGACCACTGTCTGCCAGGCACTTATGTTTAGATTTATATGGCCACATCATATAATAATATGATAAGATGCTGGTATAAGAATAAATATGATAAGATGTTGGTGTAAGAGTAATTGATTTTATTAAAATGCATCTAATAAATATCTGTGTGCTTTAACTGGAAATAGTTTGACCCTTTACCCTGACAAGACAAGCTTATAGTTAATATCACAAAAGAGCTTGCATAACCATTGTAAATACAGTAATACCTCGGATAACGCTTACCTCGGATAACGCTAAAATCACATAACGTTAAGTAATGTGGGGAGGAGAATTGGATCGAATAACGTTAAGGTCCTATGGCATGTATCGGATAACAACCGCTAAAGCCTGTGCGGTTACAATGTATCTCTATGGAGCTTTAACGTTATCCGATCCATCCCATAGGATTTTAACATGAATCGGATAACACTAAAAATCGGATAACACCAAGACTTGTGGAACCAAGTCTTAGCATTATCCGAGGTATTACTGTACAGTAAAATTCCTACTTACGTAAAAAGTCCATTTCATAGGCTTTTGTTTATATCGTTTTTTTATGTAACTCGAAGTAAACCCATAAAAAATGAAATATTTATGTAAATCAAAGCAAACCCATAGGAAAAATGATTTTTAAAATGTAACTTGAAGCAAACCCATAGGAAATTGTGTTACATAAATTTATGTAAATCAGGACATTTATGTAAATCAGGCAATGGTTTTAGCACAAAACCATTATGTAAGTCAAATTTTACGTAACTCGGGGTATATGTAAGTCGGGGTTTTACTATAGTTATTTGTGATAGCTCGTAGTGTGACTTGTAAGAAAGCCACTTTAAGAAAATGTAGGAATGAAAACATATGTATCTTCTTGGTCTAAATTGTTTATTAGCTAATGGAAAATCCCCTGACTTTTTCCACTTTCTTAACATGGGTTCACTCAAAAAGGGTTTTAGCCTGCAGGAACCAGTAACACGATAATCCCGGCCTGTGGCTGATTCGATAATTTGGCCCCCTCTCTCTTAATTCTTTTAAATCTTTTAACCTTTTAAATTTTAACTGAACTGTTTTTGGTTTTAGAGGTGAATTCGTTGTTGGGATTATGCTGTGTTGTAAGCCGCCCTGAGTTGGTTTTCACCAAGTAGGGCGGCATATAAATCAAACTAATAATAATAATAATAATAATAATAATAATAATAATAATAATAATAATAATAATAATAATAATAATAATAATAATAATAATAATAATAATATGTTGTGATATTCTGCAATACTATGTTATCCGCCCTGAGTCGGTCTGTGAGTAGGGCTGCATACAAGTTTGAACAAATAAATAAATTTCTGTTTGAAAAACCTACATGTTTGTGATACCAAGACATTACATAACCACATAGGACTGCTTGGCCCCACCTACACACCAGTTTGAAACACAGAAGGCTAAGAACATATGTACGCTTCAACAGAGTGAGACATGGACATGTCCGGAATGTAGTAGCTTGTCCTCCAAGTTTAAAAACATGATTAAAGCATTACACAGGGTCCCTAGGCCTGTTTTGACCTTGGCCACCACATATGCATATGTCTCTGTTAAATTTCTTTTGTTAATAAATATCTTTTTCCTTCAAAACCACTCCAGCTATTTTATTTATGGATTAAGGAAACCCGAGGGCTGATCCCTATTTCAAGGGTTTACAGGAGACGCTGGGCCCTAAATTTATATTTCCTGACCAAGTGCAGGTGACCTGATCTTATGGGATACTTTTATCATAAAAAGTATCCCACAAGATAACCAAAACATCTAATCATTCGTATGAACTGCTTCATATAACAGGTACTACCACTCTGCCTCAGTTCATTACTTCTGAGGAAGAAACAGGGCTGTAAGTAGGATGGGGTGACCAAGGTTTTGATCCAGTGTACTGTAACTTATAGGGCACAAGTAGCGATAGAAATTACATTTATATACCACCCTGTGGCACTTAGACTGTTCTCTGGGCAGTTTGCAAGGTAATTAGCATTTTGTTTTGTTTCATTCATAATTATTTTTTGATTTGTCAGATTTTCTATCCATTTAATTATTTTATGCCAATATGCTTCTATTTTAGGACAAGCAAGTATCTAAAAACTAGATGGTTGTGGATCCGCGCATGGTTCCGCCTCATGTTGTAGTGAGTGAGGAACAGCTTGTGAATTGTCATGTAGTTGTTCTCAGGGTTGTGGAAATATTCTTTGAGCCATAGGTTTCCACAGAATTCTAGCATTTGTGTGGGTTTGGTGGGACAGAAGAACAGTCCCCATGATAGGACTGATTCTTCTGCTTGGCTGAGTGAGTGGCTGGATAGATCTTGTATACGGTAATATCTTGGATAACGTTTGCATCAGATAATGCTAAAACCACATAACGTTAAGCAATCTGGAAAAAAATTGCATCTCATAACGTTAAAATCCTATGGGATGCATCGGATAACATTCACTAAAGCCTGTCCCATTTACAGTGTATCTCTATGGAGTTTTAACGTTATCATGCATCGGATAACATTAAAAATGGAATAACACTAAGACTTGTGGAACCAAGTTTTAGCGTTATCCAAGGTTTTACTGTATTTTATTTATACTTGAAAAGCACCGTTTGTGTGTGTGTGTGTGTGTGTGTGTGTCTGTGTCTGTGTCTGTGTCTGTGTCTGTGTCTGTGTCTGTGTGTGTGTGGGGGGGGAATTAGCATTTCTATGCATTTCTTTTCCCACAATTTGCAATGTTAAGGTTTCCATTTCATCAGTTTTGCATACCATCAGCTTATTGCAGTTCTACATTAATGAACTGAGATTGCCCAAAATGGATCTTTATATAAGGTAAAGGTTGTTCATGCCTGAAAGCCAGTCGTAGCCAACTCTAGGGTTCAGTGCTCATCTCTGTTTATAGCCGAAGAGCCAACGCTGTCTGCATTTGCAGATGTTTTCGTGGACATGACTAAACACCAGAGTGCATGGGGCGCTGTTTACCTTCCCACCAAAGTGGTACCTATTTATCTACTTGCAGTTTCTTGCTTTTGAACTGTTAGGTTAACAGGAGCTTGGACAGAGACGTAAGCTCACTCTGTCATGCAGTACTCAGGTCTTGAACTGCTGACCTGCTGTCAAGTTCAGCATCTTAACACTAAACCACCACAGTCCCTTTTTTATATAAACCAAGGAATAAATTTATTTAACACCGCTCATACTTCTTCTTAAAGAATTCTCACAGTCTGGTTTTCCAAAGTCTGGTTTTCCCAGCTCACAGATGTTTCCGAATCCTTCTGTCTGCTTAAACAAAGGACAAGTATTCAGCCTTTGTTTCCCATGAAAAGGAAGGGCCTTTCTTTTTCTCCCCTTGGATCTGTTCCAGATTATATCTATGGTTGACTAACACACAATCCATAAAGACCAGACTTCTTGAAAGTGGATCTGAAAAACTGGTGGCACCTGACTTAAAGGCCACACTGAGGCCCACTGTGAGAAAGCAGCTGCTAGCTAGATATGGCTGGTTAAGCAGAACTTTAGAAAGTGCCCCCTGTCTCCTCTCTGCATTTTAACTTGATAGTCTCACACCATGAATATAATATCTTCTTGTCAGGATGAGAAAACTTTCCCTGTTTTTTTTTAAGGGGGGCAGGAATTCATTCCCTATTTCTTTCCTGATTTGACATGAGGGCACTATTTTATACCCACCTACACCATGTATGGGAGGGACTGTGGTGGCTTAGTGGCTAAAACACTGAAATTGACAACTGGAAGGTCAGCAGTTCAAGACCCGAGTGCTGCATTACATTGTGAGGTCCCACCTCTGTCCCAGCTCCTGCCAACCTATCAGTTCGAAAGCAAGAAATTGCAAGCAGATAAATAGGTACCACTTCAGTGGGAAGGTAAACAGCGTTCTGTGGAGTCCGGTATCTAGTCATGTCTGCCACATGTCCACGGAAAGGCCTGCAGACACAGACAGCACTGGCTCTTTGGCAATAAACAGAGATGAACACTGAACATTAGAGTCAGATACAACTGGCTTTCAAACAAGGGCAAACTTTACCTTTACTTCTACCAAGGATAAGAAAAGTCTAAGAAAATGTCTATTAGGATTGCATTGGATTGCAATTCCCCATAGAACACACTTGATTATTCCACAAGTGATCCAAAGCACAATCTATTTCCCTGTGTGATTGAGCCCTGTTGATTATAATGGTTCAACATCAGAAAGCTGAGGATGTTACAGTGCAAAGGATATACCGGTACCTTTGATGAAATCAGACATTTAAAAATGGGTTTTCTGAATTCCATACTTTATTGTGAAGGTGGCAATAATAGTAATTTTATCACTGTAAAGGTAAAGGTAAAGGTTGCCCTTGCTTGAAAGCCTGTCATATCCGACTCTATTTATCTACGTACTTGCATTTTCTTATTTTCAAACTGTTAGGTTGGCAGGAGCTGGGACAGAGACGGGAGCTCATTCTGTCATGTGGTACCCAGGAATCGAACTCCCACCTTCCAGTCAGCGAGTTCAGCGTCTTAACCACTTGAGCCAACTTTTCGCTATGCGAATTTCCCCCCTTGAAACGCTCAGTATGCGAGTTTTTCCATAGGGAAAAGTCCGACCCGCTTAGCGAAAAAGTCGTTATGCGAGCCTGACTCGCATAGCAAAAAACTCGCATAGTGAGCAGCCTCGCAGAACAAATTAAATTCGTTATGTGAGGTATGGCTGTATCACTCTAAACATCTAAATAAAAAATTATTTGCATTGGGGGGGAAAGAATTAACACTTGTAAACTAAAGTGCTAACTAAACTAAACTTTTAAATATAATTTCATTTGTGTCCACTAGGTGGTGGTAAAAGACTATCCTAGTTAGTTTAAGCACATTCTTTAACAAATTCTGGAAAGCTATAATAAGCTGCCTATCAGATAAAGTGCCAAACTTCAGACTCATCTGATAAAAATAGTTAGAGTTACGTAAAGAAGGATTCAAAATTGATGCATAACCTCTTTCCATCCTGTTGATGTAATTTATGCAGGGTTGTCAGTAACACAAAGGTTATTGACAGAACAGAGCATGTGTCCTAGAGTCAACTCTCTATTAGACATGAGATACAGTAAAGTACTGTACTGTATTTTAAAAAAAATTGTGATGAATATTTTGTACATAAAGGTGCATTTTCTCTATGTGTGGCAGCTTTTTTTTGGGGGGGGGGGGAGACACCCTGTATTTAGCAGTCTGTTGTTGACAAATCCAGGTTGGCTTCCAGTTATTTCTGCAACATTGTCAAGGTGCTTGCAAAATGACAATTTTTAATCTGCTCCAGAATTTTCCTTTTGCTTGATGTCAAGCTACCTGGTTTGTAGTTCACAGATTCCTCCTATTTTGACAATAGCGACACCATTAATCCTTCTCCAGTCGTCACTTCAGCCATCCACCATGATTTGAAGAAAATAGTATTGGTTCTGGAACTCTTCAGCCAGTTCTTTACTCTTGGATAAAGTTCATTTGGCTCTTGAGATCTGAACGCATTCAAAATTGTAAACTATATTATTTAATTTCTGAAAACTGTCACCAGCAGTAACAATTTTAGGAAATTAAAGACTCCCTGCCCATTCTTTACAGGTGCCACCATGTGGAAACAAGTCTTAGTGTTATCCGAGGTATTACTGTAGTTGCTTGTAGTAGTAGATGCTCCAAAATGACAGTGAGATGTTGGAAGTGAGACCACTGTGCTATGTGGCTCTTCCATCGCTGCTGTTAAACTGTGAATACAATTCACATCTGATTCAATTATGAATACTAGTCAGCTTTTGTAAATGAAGTCCACTTGTCATCTTGTTCTTTGCAGCAGGTAGAATAAACATTTGGGGTTCAGGAATAGTGACTTTGTCGCGTTTGGGTTTCAAGTACAAACTACAGTTTGGATCATAAAACAAAACTAGAATGTTAGAACAGCCATGATAGATCACAACACAGTATAGTTCTATTTAGTGCAGTTTCTAGTTTCCCAGAGTGAAGAATCAGCTGTGAAATAGGCAGCCCCAAAGGAAGACATCAGTGTAAGAATGTTCCCCTTCTCAGCAGATGGTACATTTGAGTTATAATATATAGCTACCATGACTGGTAAAGCAAAGCAATCACACTTCCATCCTGCCCCATAGCACTTAGTGCACTCTCTGGGTGGTTCACAAGTTAATTAGCATTTTGCCCCAAACATGCTGGGTGCTCATTTTACTGAGCTCAGAAGGATGGAAGGCCAAGTTAACCTTGAGTCCTGGTCAGGATCAAACTCACAATCTTTTGGTTGCCGTACCGCAGTTTAACCACTGCACCACCAGGACTCCTATGACTGGTGGCCATGGATGACCTTATCTTCATGTCCTTTGTTATCTCTCTCAAGGATCAGAAAGACAAAGTAGTGGCTGTGATTTCCAGGAAGATGAAACAACATTTGAGGACAACATGATGAGCAGAACTAAGAACAGCTGTTCCTCATTATGAAAATAGTATGCTATTGATTTTAATGCCCTTTCATGCCAGCTTACAGCTGGTCATGTCACCTCACTTAGCATAAGACCCTGCATCTCTTCATTTATATCCAACTTTTCTCCCAACAAGGGACTCAGCTTTATGCAACTTCATCCCACTTTACACCTCCTGTGTACAAATATGTAGAGAAGGAGAAACTATTCATGAGGAGTTTGCTATCTCCTACCTCTTGCTTGGTTGCTGATGCTCTTCAAGGGAGATATATGTATAAAATGTGTTTTGTAGGGCTGCCCCAAACCAGTGCTGGTTCTATTGTAGCCAAGACATTGCTTGCTTATTATGCATAATTATATTCCCCTCCTCAGGTTTCCATCATAATAAAAAGTAGAGACATAGCCCTGCTGACAAAAGTCCATATAGTTAAAGTGATGGTCTTCCCATTAGTAATGTAGGGCTGCAAGAGCTGGACCATGAGGAAGACTGAGTGCAGAAGAATAGATGCCTTCGAACTATGGTGCTGGAGATGACTTCTGAGAGTCCACTGGACTGCAAGAAGATCAAATCAATCAATCTTAAAGGAAATCAACACCGACTGCTCGTTGAAAGGACAAATACTGAAGGTGAAGCTCAGATACTTTGGCCACCAAATAAGAAGAGAGGACTCACTAGAGAAGGCCCTGATGCTAGGAAAGATTGAAGGCAAAAGGAGAAGGGGACTGCAGAGGATGAAATAGTTAGACATCAATATTCTGCCAACCTTCCATCCAGTCATCTTCTCCACAATAAACCGATGATAAAATTGTGAATTATTACCATGTTCCACATCATTAGCAAGCTGATATATATTTAGAAGAATTTCAAATGTAACTGAAGTTTTCTATAACTTTAAAACAACTGGATGTTTGCCTCTGCAAATTGAAAGAGTGCCCATAAATTATACCAAGGCTCCTTACTGTGTAAGAACAATAAAAGCAATTATATTAGCTTCCCCACCCGTCCATGCAAGTAAATCTCTCTGTTTTTCCTTCAGGGCATCATCATGAATCCTTAAAACTAGCAGTGTATAGGAACCAGGAATCAGAGGTCAAAAACCCCTGGTTTTGTCAAGTAGCAGGGACAATATTATCATCCTCCATCCACTTCAGAATCTTTGCATTTAGATGAAATCCTCATATTAGCCTAAAGAAACAGGTTCCCCCCAAGAATAGGATACTGTTACACGTCATCTTGTTAGGCAAAGTATTTGAGGCTGATTTTGTTTTGAACAGGCAGTTAAGATCAATAGCTTTACAAAACACCTACTCCACGTTTATTGATATGATTCAAGTCAATAGCCTGCATTTGTGGATTCTCAGCTGGAGAGAAATTAAAGATACTGTACTACCTTTCTCCTGGAGTACAAGAACATAGGTTGATCTTTCATATAAAAGTTGAAAAGTAATGGTGCCAGTACAATACACTGTGGGAAACTGTTCCTTTGATTCCTCAAGCAACTGTGCCTCCTTTGAAATTCAACAAAGAAGCTTCAGTTTTGAAGCAGAATGTCAATCATTTCTGTTAGCCTGTGATTTTTAGTACAGAGGTAGCGCTTTTTGGGCAGCAATTGATGGTGAACAGTTTCAGGAGCATTGCACAGATACTGCCATTATGTCCACACAAATGTACCCTACTGCTTATACCAACAACTCCGCCATCGCCAGTCCCAAGCCCAGATGAGAAAGAAGGTCCCATGCAACTTTATTGATATGGAAACAATGCAGAATAACCGGTGAAAATCTGACAATAGTTTGGATTTGCTGGAGAAACTGATTCAATTATGGATTTATAGTAGTGATGGATAACCTTTTAGAGACTGAGTGCCCAAACTCAATAGGCTGCCATCCACACTGCAGAGGGACAGGGTGAACTCTGTGCTGGGGCGACAGTGCATGTGCCCCTAGAAAGGGCTCAGAGTGCTCCCTCTGGCACGTCTGCCATAGGCTTGCCACCACTAGCAGTTGTCACCACTAGCAGTTGTCATTCTGGGGCAAACTGTTTTAGAATATTTCATTGGTCTGTTTTATTTACATATTTGTTATGCTTTGTCCCACAAACTGAAACCTCAAGCTGTTGCTCTCTTCGGTGTGTTAAGGAGAAATGGTTCCCTGCAGCAGTCTAAGTACACCTGCTTGTTTAGTCTGATCTCTAAGGTCAGCGCTAATCAGTTTCAAACTCCAGACCTTCTACTTTTGTTTAATATAGCCCACTGAGATTAAAATGGGATTACAGCTGAACCTGTGGTGAGAATAGCTTCTAAGCACGGAAGATTTTTTTTAACCTCCACTGCTCTATTAAAAATACGGTGAGTATAGGGAAATGTCTTGCATACAAAGAAGGTCTCAGATTTATCATTGATGTTTCTACCACAAATCCTCCCCCCCCCCCATTTGTTGTATGTCTATGTGTGTTCACATGCATGTGTGTCTATTCTGCACTGAAGACCTAACATTGCAGAAAGGACCTTATATAACACCATCATTTTCAGTGCACTGCTAGACAAGGTGATGGGATGAAGAAGGGGGGAAAGGACAGGGTTAAATTGTTTTTTAGAAAAGGAAATTTCAGCAGATACTCCTTTCAATGCAAGCTACATTAAAAAATTGTACCTCCCCACAACTATTCAAGACACAAGAGCCCTATCCTCTGATTTCACCTGGGCACCTGAAGGTAACAGGTTTCCAAATTGGCTCATGCAGATAACTAGGCTTTTCAAATCAAACTTTAAAGGATATTAATTACATCTTAAGTCTCATCAATTATATCCTCCAGTTGTTTGAAACTCACAGCAGATTCAAGCTCTCCCTTCCCTCAACTGCATTGGGAACAGTATTGGAGGGAGCAGTATTAGAAACAGTATTGGAGTATAGGACCTACCCTTAGGACCTTAAATTCCTGTTGCTTCAGAAGCAAATTTATTCATTCATTCATTCATTCATTCATTCATTCATTCATTCATTTATTTATTTACTTACTTACTTACTTACTTACTTACTTACTTACTTACTTACTTACTTACTTACTTACTTACTTACTTACATTTGTATTGCCGCCCTCTCGCCTAGGTGACTCCGGGCAGCTTACACATATAAAAACACCACAAATATAAACTTAACAAAACCATGAGATTAAAATGTTAAAATTAAATTATTTTAACATTTGAAATGTCCTCCCCAAACAACCACATCATAAAATTTCTAAAACTGAAAGCTGGAAGCCCGGGTGGCACTCATATAAGCCAGCCTGGAGTGGATATCTCCCCAGCCACCCCACACACCTGCTGCGCCAGCCAGGTTTTAAGGTTTTTTCTAAAGGGTAAAAGCTCTGCCTCGAGACGAAGCTCAGTTGTCAGGAGGTTCCACAGGGCCAGAGCAGACACAGAAAAGGCCCTCCTTCTCGTGCTAGAGAGGCGAACCTCTCTAGCCAATGGGACTATCAGGGAGCCCCTCTGGTCTGCTCTAGTGGGATGGGCAGATATCCTTGGGTTGATGCAGTCTATTAAGTATCCTGGTCCACTACCATGTAGTTTAAAGGTAGTTTAGGGCACTTTGTGTCAAATTGACTAGGACTGCAGTGGCTTAGTGGTTAAGATGCTGAACTTGACAACTGGAAGGTCAGCAGGTTGCGACCCGAGTGCTGCATGACGGAGTGAGCTCCCATCTCTGCCCCAGCTCCTGCCAACCTAGCAGTTTGAAACCAAGAAATTCCAAGTAAATAAATAAGTACCACTTCAGCGGAAAAGGTAAACAGCTCTGCATGCACTCCAGTGTCTAGTCATGCCTGCCACATGACCACAGAAATGTCTGCATATGCAAACAGAATTGGCTCTTTGGCTGTAAACAGAGATGAACACCGTATCCTAGAGTCGGATACAACTGGCTTTCGAGCAGGGGTGATCTTTACCTATGTTAAATGGAGAAAAGGCAAAGCAAGAAGAGATTAAGATCCCCACCCCTTTACAGCCACTCCTACTAGTTTTAAGAAAGGATGAGAAGTCTCTTGCTGAAGCCATGCAGTTCTAATATATGCTAAGCTCACCCAACCTTGAGCTGAATTCTGCAAATGACATCATCATTAAAGGAGCAATTTACATCACTATCTAATTTGGCCCTTTCAGCATATCATAGCTTGGAAAAATTATTCTTTTAGACAACAATTTCCACAGTACTCAACAGGTATTTTCCAGGCTCTGTATAATACACATTCCCTGATAATAATAGACCATAATGCTGCTTTAGTGTGGGACTGTGTATGGAAGAGTGGTGCTAAGCCAGAAACACCTCTTGTTGGTGATGGCAATTTTTTAAAAAACTAGAGCAATTTCTCAAGTTCCATTAAAAAAGGAAATGGGATTATTAGTTAATGGTGCTGAGGAAATGTAATTTGCTGCTTTTTGCAAATCAAGCTGCTAGAGTCCCAGAACTAGACTAGAGCACATGCTCCCAAACACTCATCCCCTCATTGTTTTGGCCTTCAACTCAGTGATGGGATGTAGCAGTTTCTCACCAGTTCGCCAGAACCGGTAGTAACTTTTCCCAGTGTCCTGGAGAACCGGTAGCAGCTTTTGGGGGGAACCACCTTTGCAGCTTACCTTTTCACTGGGTCCCCCACTGTGCATGCGCGCCAAGCAATTGGTGTGCAAGCATGCCTACAGTGCTTGGCACATATGCACGGCCTCCTTGCTGTCCTCCCAAGCGGGGAGGAGGAAGAGAAGCTGCTAGCCTGAAGCTCCCTATAGCCTGCTCCCCAGGGTAAGTGACTCACCTTTGGATGTGGTGTGTCTGTGTGTATTTTAAGGTGTATTTAATACCTTTACCTATATTGACGTACTACCACAGTTCCTAAAAAGGCCTGGTAGCCTGGCTTGGGGTTTTTAAGCATAGTCTTGGAGTTACCTCATCAATAAGCCTCACCTGTGCTGTTCCAAGTGCTGTTCCAATTGGAGAACCCTTAAGGAGTTACAGCTGTTTTACATTTACATTAAGGCATGTTATCCTAGAGAACTGGTTAGGCAAAGACTTAGTACGTAACTTCTTTAACTGTTGAAAAGTTGAAAAGTGTCAAAATGAAGCCATCTTGTGGTGAGTTCATTCTGTAGTTCCTTCCATCTGACCTAGTGTTAGAAAGATGAGCCAGAATAAGCTTTAAGCTCTGGCTTAAAAGCTCTGGTTGATTTGTGTTTGGAGTGTGTGTGTGTGTGTGTGTGTGTGTATTTTAATGTATTTTTTATTTTATTTATTTATTTAATTTATTTATGGGTTTGTTTTGTGGGTGGGTGGCTGGGTTGAGGGGTGTGTGTGTGTGTGTGTGTGTGTGCTTTTTTTATTTTTATTTTTTTAATTTGGCCCCACCCATGACATCATGATGACATGATATTAGCTCCACCCACACTTTGATGATGTCACAGTGGGGTAGTAAAATTTTTGACATCCCACCACTGCTTCAACTCCAAGAAGCCAAGACCAGCGTGGTTAATAATGTGTACACACGCTATGGGATTCAGGGTATAGGAAGGCAAAGACATCTGAAAACCAAAGGGTAAGTCAGTAAAATTGACTGCTTCATTATAACTAAAAGTTGCTTCTGGCCGCTTATAGACAGAGGTTACAGAGAATTGTGGGGTTTGGATGATGGGAATTTCAATGTTGTTTGTTTCCGTCAGCGCAGCTGATATTATAGTGAGGCAGGATCTAACAAAAATTGCACTCCCATACAGATCATGAGTTCTCTTAATCACTAGCTCCATTCCAACCACTTTGGGTCTGTTCCTTGCTGTCCCCAGATGTGTTTCCTGGAGCAAAAGTATGTCACATTTGTATTTCCTGCACATGTCCACTAGGAGGACATGCTTATTACTCAAAGGTCCCTCAATGTTTATTGAGATCATTGTTATGGTTGGTCTTGACCTGGGTTTCTCAACCTTTCTAAGCCAGGGGCCGGATCACACCTCCTCAGACAGTTGATCTGCCAGACTGGTGTCACCCCACGCTGCTACTGCCACCACAAACACTCCCTGCCATGCCACCAGTCGAGCCCACAAACACTCCCCTCCATGCTGACACCGATGCTACTTCCCTGCTTACAAGCCTGTCATGGGTGAAGGTTCCATGCTCAGCCAGAATGGCACCTGGGAAAGTCACAGGTGGCCGCAGGTGTCTTCTGCTTTTGACTCCCACGCCACTGTCTTACAGCATCTGCTCTACTCTGGAGCAACGTTAGGGATATACCAAGCCAGGAAGAGGCGAAAAGGGTGGTGAGAGTGAGGGCACAGGCTGGATGGAATGGCACCATGGGCTGGATCCGGCCCATGGGCCATAGGTTGAGAACCCATGGTCTTGATAAAGACCTTTCTAGTGGATTCATTCTTCAGTTCCTTTGGTTTGATCTGGTGTTAGAAAGATTAGCCGACAAGGTTGCTGCCCAGGGTACGCCCAACTGTATTCACAATCTTTATGGAGGCACTTTCTGTTTACCTTTCTGTGTAAAAACCACTTGATTATTTTAGGGGGCGGAGAGAGTCAGCTGGCAGCCATCTCCCTAATTCAGCTCTTACTTCTCTCATACTCAGTGCAAATTTAATCAAGCCTCTCAACCCACAATATAATACAGTACGTACTGACAACCCTTACAGAGTTCTTGCAACAGCTATAATATATATGAGATATTTATTACCCTCTTTTTATTGCAGTATTGTTCAACCATTGTTCCAGAGGAAATTTTGATAGCATTCCCCACCTCCATTACTTCCTATGTTTGTGCATGGCATACACTCTCTGGTGGAGGTTTAGCACACTAATTCCAAAGCCATACACTTTTCTTTGAGGTTGAAAAGGTCAGAACGCATGAGAAACAGTTGGGTCACCATCATTTTCATTTCATTTAGGACAAAAAGCTTTCTTCCTGTTGTGATTTTTTTTAAAAAGTACTTCTACAACGTTAGTTTGAGATTAAAATAATTAGTGCATGCCACCAAGTCAATTCTGACTTAAGGCAACATTGTTTAGAGTTTTCTTGGTAGAGAAAACTCAGAAGGGGTTGATCATTCTCTTCTTCTGGGGCACCCTGGGACACCCTAGACTGTCACATAGACTGGCTTTTCTCTCTGGTGATGTAGAATGGATTATATAAGCATTAATGTTCTTGCCAATGACAATAATGAATATCTTTTAGCGAGCAGCGAGTATCACAATAGGGTAATGATTCTCAATTGGTCTCTTTTTGAGAAGTACAAATTGTACAAACCTTAAGTTAATGAATTCCATGGTTTTTTGGGCTCTGCTGCCGCATTATGACACATTTATCTTCTGCCTTCCTGACATTCTGCTTAATGGTAGAAAATGGGGCCACCTATTGCTACAGTAATTTCATTATTATTCTTTATTATCATGCTTATAACCTCATTGAATGTGTTCTTTTTAAAAAGTCTCTGTCTGTGATTTGCTGCGACGAAAATAACAAAACATCATTCTGGCTGGGAAAAATAGTGTGGCTTGCTGAACTTTTTCTGAGATGGAGGTTTTCTTCACGGGGATTTATTTTGAGACAGATTCCATGGAGCAAGGGCAAGAAACTCTGGTTGTCCAGTTGTAGGGCTACAATTCCCGTCAAGCACAGCTGGTGAAGAAGAAAGATAAGAGTTGCAGACCTTCTCATCTGTCCCAGTAGAGGAGTCAGCAAATTTGGCTCTCCAGGTGTTCTTGGACTTCAGCCCAAGTCAGTACACCTGCTGATCATGGCCCCTGGGAATTGAAGTCCAAGAATATCTGGAGAGCCACATTTATTGACCCCTTCCATAGAGGAATCCATATTGGAAATATGTAAAATCTGAGCTAAAATCCAGAGTGCATGTTTTTTAGTTCACTGAATAGATACAACAATAGAAGAAAGAGCCTTTTTTTGGATGTGTAATTGTTTTTGTCATGCAGGTAATCTTTAAAAAAAATTGTTCACTTGTATAACACCCCAAAGTGACATGCTGCACAACTGCATTGGTCTGAAATACACTAAAGCACAATCTTGTTTCATGTGGGCACTAACTCTATTTTTTGAGTGCGGTTTACGCTACCATTTTTAAAAATTGTGTCAGAAGCACACAAAGATGCTTTCTGGGTTGAAAGGATTTTTGCTGGAGGAACTCCGCTTAGAGGACACCTGAATGAGGCTCCTTTCGTGTCCCCAAGATCTTGACTATACCATTGAGTATAACTGGCCAGTCACCCTAAGCATCGTATACTGGAAGTCATGGAATCAAAAGTGTTGGCTATTTAATTTATTTTTACATAATTTTTACTGTTAGAAAGTGAAGAGGCTCTTGTTCTGTTGCCATTTGTTGTATTATGCCTTATTATCTATTGTCATCATCTTCTTTTGTGTCCTGATCAAACCCTGGACTGCCAAATTGAAGCCATTTTCTTGGCTTTGTTGTTGGCCAAACTAAAGTCCTCATTGGTGCATGTTACTGGCAGTAATTATCAGACCAGTAAATGAGCTGGGTTTTTTTTTATCTCTCTGCATTCACACAACATGTTGTTGTTCCCCAGCAGCCCCCTCTTAAGCATGTTGGTCTTGCATTTAGGGACTCCAACCCTCATCTTATTCAGACTTCTCCAAGTGATGTAGGGGAGGTTTTGTTCCTCAGCTATACAGGTACTGTATATTCCTTTTGAGACCTGAGTGTTGCATGATGGAGTAAGTTTCCATCTCTGCCCCAGCTCCTGCCAACCTAGAAGTTTGAAAGCAAGAAATTGCAAGTAGATAAATAGGCTCCACTTTAGTGGGAAGGTAAATGGCACTCAGGTGTACAGTCATGCCTGCCACATGTCCATGGAAATGTCTGTAGATGCAGACAGTGCTGGCTCTTCAGCTATAAATGGAGATGAGCACCAAATCCTAGAGTCAGATATGGCTGGCTTTCAAGCCAGGGTGACCTTTATACCTGCATTATGTTTAATGTGTAATAATGAACACAGAATTAGAAAATCATTAGGTCTGGACAGAAGAGGTGTATGAAAAATGGAATTGGTGACACCTCCTAAGAGATGATCCAGTCACAGTTAGGCACTTTTTAAATTCTATTGAGTTCTGTTTCAAGAACTGTTACACCATGCCTGGTAGCACTGTGGGTAAACTGCTGCCTTGCAACCAAAGGTTTGTCAGTTCAATCCTGACCATGGATCAAGGTTGACTCAGCCTTCCATCCTTCCAAGGTCAGTAAAATGAGTACCCAGCATTAGGGGGTAAAATGCTAATTAACTTGTGACCCGCCCAGAGAGTGCATTAAGTGCTATGGGATGGTATATAAGTGTGATTCTTTTGATTGCTTAAGAAGGATTGCTGTGTTCCTTTGCAGTAATTTTGGTCCATTGGGTGTTTTTTTTTTTTTTTTAACAAAGAGTAACTTTTTTTGTAGCTGGCTTCTTGCATAGACTCTAATCCACAAAACCGTTTGTTAAGATTCACTTGCGAAAGCCTTGATGCTGGGAAAGGTGGAGGGCAAAAGAAGAAGGGGGAAGCCAAAAATGAGATGGCTAGATGGCATTGTAGATGCAATGGGCACAAAGCTGGGTGGGCTGAGGAAGATGGTTGTGGACAGGGGTGCCTGGCGGGCAATGGTCTATAGAGTCGCAAAGGGTCGGAATTGACTGCGCGACCGAACAACAAAGATCAGTTTGTGAGGACTACATATAACTGACACTAACTAGAGCAGAATCACTTAATCTACAAGACTTTAATATATGCTAATTTACCAAAGTCCCATTAATTCAATGTCTCTTCTTTAACTGGGACTAAAAATTGGAGTTAGCCTGATGTGTTTCAGGCATTACAAGACTTCTGTTGTTGTTTTCAGTATATGTCAGCTGTTACCTTCCAAGTACAAGATCTGCATGAAAATCCAAATCAAGTGAAAGAACATCTGAAACAGCCCTACGTAGTACTAAGGTTGTTTCCAAGCCTAATTCTGTGGTACATTAGATGCAAGAATGGACAACTTTCATATAAAACACAAAACAGTGGTACTCTGATAATTATATTATTTCTGCCTAAATTACTTCTAATGTAATAAATCTGTCACAGTTCAGAGTAGCTGAGAGTTAATGGCTTTGTATTAATGGACACTTCTCTCCAGAAGATTTTAATTTGGTTGTCTGTGCATTTGTTTCTCTGAGCCATAGAGCTATGATGTATTACTTCAAAAACACAGTCTGCTCAAGCATTAACTCTTCCTTACTCTGATTTGAGCAAAGGTTGCTTTAAAATCCATTTGTTTAAGACTTTGGTGTTAATCCAGGCACAGTATCATAATTGATGCAGTATGCTATCAAATTAAGTTATTTATAGAGACCCTAATAGGGATTCCAAGGAAAGTTGAGATATTTGTTGTTGTTCAGTCACGTAGTTGAGTCCAACCCTTTGCAGCCCTATGGACCATTGCACGCCAGGCACCCCATCCTCCACAGCCCACTCAGCTTTATCAAATCTCCCCTCATGAGTTTCCATGGCTGAGCAGGGATTCCGACTCAGGGCTCTTGAGTCCTATTCCATCACTCTATCCCCAGGTGGCCAAGCTTGGCACCAGCTGTTCTTGGACTTCAATTACCAGAAGCCCAAGTCACCACACCTGCTGATCAGGGCTTCTAGGAATTGAAGTCAAAGAACAGATCGAGTGCCTAGGTTGGCCATCACCACTCTAGGTAGCTTTGATGCAGTACACATATAGTAATAACAATGTGCTTTCAAGTCAATTCTGACTTATGGCAACTCTTCTCAGGATTTTCTAGGTATACAGTAGGGGGAAAGCAGCATTATTTTTACAATGTGTCTTTCTCTTCCCAAGCCTGTAATTTAATTGTTTCAGCACTTAAGTCATCATGAGAGTGCAATTCTGTCTGCAGTTAAATAGGACCACAGATAAGATGTCTCACTGAACTTGATCCAGTTTATTATTTGATCATACCTAGGACTGCACTACATGTTTGCACATCTTTTCCCCAGAGGTTTTACACTGGGAAACATGACCCTGATAAATACCATCACTCCACTCCACTGACTTCAGGATGCAGCTGAAAATAATAATTAGTTTGTGGCCAATATTGTTCTTAGCAAATGGTGGTATGTCAGCTACCTTGATTACCTTGGATTCGTTATTCAGTGAGGAATCCGTGTATTGGTTGATGTCACCATGATGATATTCCACACATGCAAATGAACTTGAGAAACCAAGTCCATTTGCATGCAGTTTTTTAGCCATTTGGATATTACGCCACCCTGGCTAGGCGTACCATGATGTGATCCCTCCGCTTTCACCTTACCCAAGGGATCTGACGGAGGATGCTTTGGTGAGTTTTAGTCCTGGCCTAACATCATTGACAAGAGATGGGCAACACTGCTTAGTAAGATCACTCAAGTCATCTACCATGTTCATAATTAAGTGCTCCATTGGATATTTTGACTATTAACTACTGTGTCTTCAAAACACAAATGTTTCATCAAGGAATGAAACCATAGAAGAAGAATAGATTTGTTATGGTTTTGTAGGAATCTCAGCTCTTGATACTTTTTGGCATTCAAATAACAAGCAGCTATACATTTTACCTACTATACCGAACAAGTAAAAGATGCTGTGTGATATGCATGTGCCTCTCTTTGTTCAATACCACACAATTCAAATGTCATTTTCTCCAGTCCTCTTTTTTTAAAAAGGGCACAAGTTATGAAGTATTAGAAAATGATTGTAGCTTCCACCACCAAACCTCCTATTCCTCAATTGCAATTAGCATTTAAAAGACTCATCCCAATTTGTATTTAAATGTGCCGCCTTTGTAGTTATGGCAATTTTCATCACAAGGACTTTCCAGTTTTAGAATTTGTTGCTGCTAGTTCCTATTGAGATGTTCTCATACAATGCTCTTTTTCTCACCTTTTCCCATTTCATATATAAAGATATAACTGTATGTAGGAGATTCAAAGTTTAAGATCTGTTAAGAGAATCATAAAAAAAACCCAAAACAATAGAATAATGCTATAATAAGCAGAAATGGAAGTAGCTTTAGAGGGGAAAGATTGAATAATATTCCTTTGCATTTTTCAGCTTTGGTCATGTAGGAATCATTCAGTCTATCTCATATTTATGAGATAATAATTGGTGAGATTTTTTTTTCATTGCTTGGGAAAGCTTGGGAAAATGAAGTGAATGTTGCAGTAGCCTCCAAGAGTGACATTTAAAACAGACCAACCCAAAGATTAATAAATTATGAGCTTTCATGAACATTGCCAACTTCATCAAAGGCAAATATCCTGATCACATGCATGGACTTGAGACTTACTTCTAGTTGCTTCAAAGTATGTCTTTGAAGCAATGCAAAAAGTTCTCAAAGCAGTCCATAGTGCAAAATAGCAAGAAAAGTGCAAGACCTGCATTGTAGCTTTCACTACAATTTTCTAGATGCTTCTTTTAGAATCATGTAGGATGGCCTGTGGTGGCTCCGTGGTTAAGATGCTGAACATGATGACTGGAAGGACGGCAGGCCAGCTGTTCAAGACCTGAGTACTACAGGATAGAGTGAGCTCCTGTCTCTGTCTCAGCTCCAGCCAACCTAGCAGTTCAAAAGCAAGAAATTGCAAGTAGATAAATAGGGACCACTTTGGTGGGAAGGTAAACAGCATTCCGTGCACTCCAGTCTCTAGTCATGCCTGCCACATGTGCATGGAAATGTCTGCAGACACAGACAGTGCTGGCTCTTTGGCTATAAACAGAGACAAGCACTGAACCCTAGAATTAGATACGGCTGGCTTTCAAGAAAGGGCAACCTTTACCTTTACATGACTTAGGGTAGGACAGCTAGTATGAACTGATCCTGGTGTTAAGAATTTGCAGTGTTGAAGCTGTTACAGACTTTAGGGAGAAATGATGTCAAAATTCTTCTCCACCACCATCTTATTACTGTAGTCCATAAGGGATGTACAGGGACCATAAGAGAAAACTTTTAGTCCTGTGATACAAAGCACTAATCCCTGTAGACATAAGGTGTCCATGTTTCTCACCTAAGCAGCTAGTGTGATGGAATAGTGCACAATCCTGGATGCAATCTTAATTTATTTAGGAGTGCTTGGACTAACTCATCAGCCACTTTAATTGAGCCTTGTGTTGTTATATTTCATTATTTTGCAAGACCAACATGCTCAAGTGGGAGCTGCTGGCAGACAACAACACGCAGTGTGAATGCAGAGAGATACAGAATCCAGCCAATTTACTAGTATGCTGATTACTGCCAGAAACACGCACCGATGAGGACTTAAGTTTGGCCAATGACAAAGCCAAGAAAGTGGCTTCATTTTGGCAGTCCAGGGTTTGATCAGGACACAAAAGAATTATTATTATTATTTTAAAAAATATTCATGATATGCTCCGAAAACCTACTGTAGCTTGGGCTGCAAACAGAACAGGCAAAAGAAAATGGTATGTTCCTGCTGCTTTTTCTTGCATTTCATTCTTGCAGTTGGAGGTGCCATTTCATGACTGCATGTTCCTTACTCTTCCTCCCTGAGACAGCTGATGTCTTCATCCTTAGAGAAGGTAACACAGCAGTCTCTGAGCAGCAGGAAGCAGATTTTTTTTTCCCAGCCTGTCCGTGTCCTTAAGAGACTTTTCCCTCGGAACAGCAGCAGGCCGCTGCACAAAGGACAAAACAAGGAGCAACTGCAGTGCGCTGATGAGACAAAAAGAAAACAAGAAAATCTGGCAGTCCTGGGCAAGAAGCAATATTCCATCCCCCCCCCCATGTGAAAATCTAACATCCAGAAACTTTCACCAGGTATTTATTTTCTTTTGTTCAGTGAAAAGCACCGCAATGCAATTAGTATAATGGAATGCAAAATTGGGTGATAGCATATATACTCTTCTTCTTCCATGTCTAGGTCAGATGTAAAACTGACAAAATAAAGGCACCTCTTGGCGAATTCATTCTGCAGTTCCTTTGGCCTGACCTAGTCTGAGAAAGATTAGCTGGCAACAAAAGGATGCCGTTACAGATTTAAAAAAACACCTCACTTTGCAAAAACCAGGTGGTAAAACTTAGATAAGGATAACTCTATTTGGTAGCATCAACAGCATATTTTATGGAGCATACGCAACAGAAACATAAGTCTAGCACTCACTGGATGGGTCTAAGTTTTTGTTCAGGGGGAAGTATTTTCTTTAAAAAATAGAAAAGGAATTCTGTGAGAGAGGAATCGACTGTGCGACTGAACAACAAAACTGGTGTTCAAACGATCTTGCACCATGTGTTTTATCCTGAAGAGAAGTGCTAATTTTTTAATTATTACAAAAAGTGCAGTGAGGATGTTGTTGAAAACTTAGTGTCCTCCTATTCAATTAGATAAACATTCTTCTATTTTTTTCCCAGTTCTATTTTTGTGTTCATAGGATTGTAGCTTTAAGCAGCTGGTTGGGGAACAATAAAGAAAGCTGACAGGAAGACAAATCGATTCCTTTGAAATATGGTGCTGGAGGATTGTTCTGCGGATACTCTGGACTGCCAGAAAGATGAGCAAGCAAGTCCTAGAGCAAATCATGCCGGAACTTGCTCTGGAGGCAAAAAATGATGAAATTGAAGCCCTACGTTGGATGCATCCAGTGGTGGGATGTCAAAAATTTTACTACCCCACCATGACATCATCACAGTGTGGGTGGAGCTAACATCATGGGTGGAGCCAATGTCACGACATCATGATGTTGTGGGCGGAGCCAAAGAAAACAAATTTTAAAATTATAAAAAATAAAATAAAAATAAGCGCACACACACACACACCTCAACCCACCTACCCACCCACAACACAAACCTGTAAATAAATTAAATAAATAAATAAAGAATACATTAAAAAACACACACACACCCAAACACCCACCCACCCACAACACAAATCAACCAGAGCTTTTAAACCAGAGCTTAAAGCTTATTCTGGCTAATCTTTCTCACACTAGGTCAGATGGAAGGAACTACAGAACGAACTCACCACAGATGGCTTCATTTTGGCACTTTTCAACTTTTCAACAGTTAAGAAGTTAGGTATTAAGTCTTTGCCTAACCAGTTCTCTAGGATATCTAGGGGAGCAGGCTATAGGTAGCTTCAGGTTAGCAGCTTCTCTTCCTCCTCCCCACTTGGGAGGACAGCAAGGAGGCCGTGCATACGCGCCAAGCATACGTGCCAAGCATGTGCAGTGGAGGAACCAGTGAAAAGGTAAGCCCCGAAGGTGGTTCCCCCCAAAAGCTGCAACCGGTTCTCCAGGACACTGGGGGAAAGTTACTACCGGTTCTGGAGAACTGGTGAGAACCTGTTACATCCCATCACTGGATGCATCATTAGAAGGCAAAACTCTCTGAAAATAGCCGATAATCCTGGGTTCAGGTGGAAGGCAGCAGGAAAAGTGGGAAACCAACTGTGAGATGAACTGACTGCCTCAAGGAAACCACTGGTTTGTTTGCAAGAGCTGTTCAGGGCTGTTCAGGACAGGATAATTTGGATGCCATGAGGTCTCGCTCTTATGTCTGACAAAGTGGACTTGAGCCACAAAAGCACACGTTTAAATACAGGAGTTAGTCTTTAAAGTTGCCACGACATTTTTGCCTTTGTTGTTGTTGTTGGAAAAGCTAGACGCGTTGCTTTTCAAATGGGGACGGAAGATTGTCCGGGACCCCCCAATTCAGATTGCAATCCTGCGCGCATCACCAGCAAGCAGCCCCGCCATGCGCCGTAGCTTAACGTCTGCCTCGAGCATTACCGGAGAGTAAACAAAACAAAAAGCAAAAACGTTCTGGAACCTTAAAGACTAACTGCTGCATTTTAATGTTAGCTTTCGTGGACTTGATCCACGAAAGCAAAGCAAAAACAAAGCAATCACACTTCTATACCCCCGTCCCATGCGACTCTCTGGGTTCATAAATTAATTTCTACTAACTAACCCCCCCCCCCTCCCCCAATGATGAGTCCTGATTTTACCAACCTCGGAATGATGGAAGGCGGAGTCAACCTGGAGTCTCCCGTCAGGATCGAACTCTCAACGATTTGGCTGCAGTAGAGCCGGTTGACCACTGCGTCACCAGTTAAGTCTTTAAGGTACCACAACGTGTTGTCATTTTGTTTCTGTTTACCCTCTGATATGCTTGAAAGAGAGTAACACTTCGAAAAGTCCAACTTCTGAATGGAGGCATCCTCGATATGATTTCACCCAACAGCTCAAGCTCACAACTATTGGTACCCATCACCATAAGGTAATGATTGGGGGGCGGCTGAAATCAAGTCACCAGCCCCCCCTAAAATCACCTATATGGGGTGTTATGAATTTAAACCCCTTTTCTCCCTCCCCCACCTCCTCCTTGCCAGCCCCAGTTCCCTGTCCCCACACTTCTGCTAGGCGACGGGGCAGACTTCCCCTTCCAAAAAGGAGCGCTCAAAAGAAACGTATGCATGTTTCCCCTGACACGTGTGTGTGCATCATGGGGAGAATCGGGGAGAGAGCGTGAAAGGAGCCCTGGTGGCGCAGAGGTTCAACTGGATTACTGCAACCCAAAGGTTGTAAATTCGATCCTGACAAGGGCTCAAGGTTGACTCAGCCTTCCATCCTCTCGAGGTCGCAAAATAATTCCCCAGGATGTTGGGGGCAAATGGCTAATTAACTTGTGAACCGCCCAGAGAGTGCACGAAGCGCTATGGGAGCAACATATATGATGGGATGTAAGAGGTTCTCACCAGTTTGCCAGAACCGGTAGTAACTTTCCCCAGTGTTCCGGAGAACCGGTTGCAGCTTTTGGGGGGAACCACCTTCGGGGCTTACCTTTTCACTGTGCCAAGCACTTTGTGTGCATGCATGCCTGCAGTGCTTGGCACGTATGCACGGCCTCCTTGCTGTCCTCCGACCTTGCTGTCCTTGTGTTGTGGGTGGGTGGGTGAGTTGAGGGGTGTGTGTGTGTGTGTGTGCTTATTTTTATTTTATTATATATTTTTTATTTATTTTTCTTTGGCTCCACCCATGCTGTCATGAAGTCATGATGTTAGCTCCTCCCACACTGTGATGACATCACGGTGGGGGTAGTAAAATTTTTGACATCCCACCACTGTAATCCTAGTATAATAAAGAAAACATTAAAAAGAGCCCTGCTGACATTGTGAGTTCGATCCTGGCCAGTACTCCAGTCAGCCTTCCATCCTCCTATTCCTTGGTCGGTCAGTGAGTCCCCAGCATGTTGGGGAGGGGTGGTTTCATTACCTTGTGAACCGCCTAGAGCAGGGGTGCCTAAACTTTCTGGGCCGTGGGCAAGTCACATGGTTCAGGAGCCTGGGGGCCGGATCCGGCCCCCTGACACCAATTCATCCGGCCCACAAAAACCCTCGTTGCTCCTGGAAGCAGAAGTAAGAACCCGGGCGCGTTTGGCTTCCTTTTCTGGGAATCGACGAGGGCTTCGTGGGCCAGATGTGGCCCACAGTTTGGGCATTCCCTGGCCTAGAAAGTGCGCTAATAAGCGCCTGTGGGGCGGGATTAGAGAAGTGCCATTGGTCTTTGTGGGCAGGGCTTCTTCACGGTGTGAGGAGGAGGCGCCCGGCAGGCACAGGCAGAGGCGCAGGCAAGCAGTGCGCCTGGAGGTACCAAGCGTGCCTCCTCTCTCTCTCATGGCCCGGTAAGAAGGCGGTGGCGGCCGCCGGCTGAGCGCCTCCTCCACCGCCCCTTCCCGCCTGGAGCGAGAGGGAGAAGCGAGACCGGCGGGATCGACTCCCTCCAGAGCGCCCTGGCGACGGCGTCTCGGGCAAAGCTGCCTCCTCCTGCCCGAGGAAGGGCGCACGCTTTTGGGTAAGTCCGGGTCTCGACTGGGCTGTGCCCGGTGGAGGGAAGTGCCCACCGTGCCAGGTTGATTCGGGCCGCTTCCCCTTGGGTTACTTGGTATTTGCTTCCATCACGAAGTTTGGGAAGGAACGCAGGCTGGAGAGCTCCCGAGGTCCCCAGTTCGATCCCCCCCACCTCCCCAGAGAAGAGCCAACCTGGGTGGTTTGGGGCAAGCTGCACAGAGCAGAAAAGAAGGGAAGAGTAAACTACTTTTTGTGTTTCCTCTACCTCAAAAAAACCCTGGAAAGGGTCGCCACAAGTCAGCGTTTAATTGGCAGCGTAATGAAAAGTAGAGACATCACATTGCAAACAAAAATTCGTATTGTCAAAGCAATGGTATTCCCTGTGCCAATGTATGGTTGCGAGAGCTGGACCATTAGGAAAGCTGAGCGCAGAAGAATAGACGCCTTTGAGATGTGGTGTTGGAGGAGAGTTTTGAGAGTCCCCTGGACAGCGAGGAGAACAAATGGGTCAATCTTAGAAGAAATCAACCCAGAATGCTCCTTAGAAAGTCAAATTGTAAAGATGAAGCTAAGGTACTTTGGACACCAAATGAGAAGAGAGGATTCGCTTGAGAAAGCCTTGATGGTGGGAAAGGTGGAGGGCAAAAGAAAAAGGGGGCGGCCAAAAAATGAGATGGTTGGATGGTATTGTGGAGACAATGGGCACAGAACTGAGCGAGTTGAGGAGGATGGTGGAGGACAGAAGTGCCTGGCGGGCAATGGTCCATGGGGTCGCAGAGGGTCGGGATCGACTGTGCGACTGAACAACAACAACAAAAAAATGATTATAATTACAGTATAAGTAGACAGCACTGGCTCTTCGGCTTTGAAACAGAGATGAGCACTGAACCCTAGAGTCGGATATGACTGGCGTTCAAGCAAGGGAAACCTTTACCTTTATTAGCAAGAGAGAGAGATGTTCAAGAAACATCTTAAAACTACTGTTTAAAGAGGCTTATAAGAACATTTTCCTTATAGTCAATGAATAAGTGTATAATTGGATTATGCCACCTTTGGGTACCATCAATTGTTATTGTATGTAAATTTTTGGTTTTAACTATTGTAAACTACCCAGACTGGGAAAATATTCCAGATGGGCAGTATACAAATTTAATAAATAAATAATAAATACTGCCCCCATAGCACTTGGTGCACAATCTGGGTGGTCCACAAGTTAATTCGCATTTTTGCCTCCCCCCCCCCCCCGGGCTCTTGACCTCTGAAGGATGGAAGGCTGAATCAACCTGGCATCCCATCAGGATTGAACTCACAATCATTTGGCTACAGTAGAGCAGTTAACCACTGTGCCATCAGGTTTATTAATTATTGGGAAGAAAGCACATTTTAGCTGCATCCCTAATTCCTGATATCTTATGCTGGAGTAGAGGATGCCACCCTGAAAGATGTAAATTGCCCTGTTGCCACTTTAGCCCATAACCCACCCCACTTTTTGTGGCAAGAAATGTTTGTTTAAAGTGCAACAGAGCTCTTTCATAAAGTTTCCTCCTTCCTCCATCATAACAATAACCTGGATGAGAAGCAACAGTAAGTGATACTCTGAAAAAATAATAAGGCAGATATTTAGATAACTGCAATTTCTTGGTGGTTTTTTTTAAAAGGTTGGCTCTCATACAGAATTACACGACAGCCATACAAGGATAAATGAATGTTGCTGAGTTTAACTGAAATTATTCCTGGCAAAACGTATGCTCGATTGCAACAATGACTTCTTGCATTTTTTGCAGTGAGGAAGCTGCAGTCTGTTCTGTGGGCATTTCCTGTCAATGTCTTTGGAAATCATTAGATAAAAAGAGGCGCATGTGAGAGCAAAAATAGCTCTTCTCTTTCGACTTCTGTACTTGCATTTAGGAAGTTTTGTTAGAGCTAGGATTCTGGTTTGGAAAGTAATGTTCAAGATACAGTATTGTTATTGTATGTATATTTTTGGTTTTAACTATTGCAAACCACCCAGGCTTTGCCACAGATTACTAAAATGTGGAAGGCATCAGTGTATAGAGGTGACTGTAGCAATGGAAGTCAGGGACATAAATGGCAACACTCTCTGGCCTTAATCACTTTTGTTTGATGGTGGGGGGAATTCTCCTTTGTTTGTGTAGGGGTACACATGCATTAAGGTGGAAGGCATGGGAGGTGAGGTTGATTTTCACAAATACTCAAAATATCTGATTACAGTTCTGGAAATGCTACAGCCTCACCTTGACGGAGGCTTCCTCAAAGAAAAGAGGCATACAGTATTAAGAAACCCTGAATCTTTAATGTAATAGGAACCAGGTGATGCAGTGGTTAAACTGCTGCCCTGCAACCAAAAGGTTGTGAGTTTGATCCTGACCAGGACTCATGGTTGGCTCAGCCTTCCACCCTTCCAAGGTCAGTTAAATGAGTTCCTAGCATGTTGGGAGCAAAATGCTCATTAACTTGTGAACCGCTGTGAGAGTGCACTAAGTGCTATGGGGTGGTATAGAAATGTGATTGCTTTGCTTTTAATAGGATCATTTTACTGGGGAAACTGCAGAGCACTGAGTCTGAGAGATGAATGGGGAGGTGGAGGGTGGGTGAGTCAGGAGATGCTCAGAGAACAGTTAATGCCTCAGCTTTAAGTGCCCTGTGTAATGGGAAAGAGAAAGGTTGGCTCCATTGCTTTTATTTCATTTTTTTTTTGCGCAGGTTTGTGGTGGATTCATAGACAGAGTGGAAGATTTTTTATAACCTACTTTAAAAAAAACATGGTAGCATTCCATTATATCCTATTTTATCTTAATAGGATAGGAACAAACAATTTCTCTGGCTTTGTTGTTGGTAAGCACAACTCATTAAATGCTGTTTGAATACTTGTGCCAGAGGACTTTGAGGACACTTTAAGAAATGCTTTTGCTTTACAACACTGCAAACTGTATATCCCAGTTGGCTATTTTTAGATTATAAATTGTAAATTGACCCACCATTATGAAGACTTGTATCTGGGTTTAAACCACTCTAGTTCATTTGACTTCACTGGCTGTCAATTGACTAAGGTGGCTTATATCGTACAGTATTGTGGAATTGGGTTATTTTTTCAGAAGATTCAACTGAATGACACTTTGTAGTTTCCTGACCTTTACCTTCAAGTTCCATATATTTGGGTGTTTTCTTCCCTCCAAATTGTATTCTGAGGGTTTTTAATAATAAAGATGAACTTAATAATGAATGTATGCATTTCCACATACATACGTCTGGATAATTTTAGAAAGCATGTTGAGAAAGTGAATTAGTTTTCTAGAGACAGGTTCTGTGAACATGCACCAGCAGTAAGAGTTGGTTCAGGAATCATGAAGTAGCCAAATTTGGTTTTTCCTGTAAGACATTTTTAAAATGAGTGCAGTGCTTAGCAAAGTTTTGGTGGCTCAGATTCATCATAGAAAGACTCTTCGTTGAGCATATAAGTCTACAAATCCAGGTTTTTTAATACCTAATGAATACTTTACTTATAGCAGAGGTTATTTATTGGTTGCATGGAATAGTGTATTTTCAAATTTGGGATGGGGGTGGGGATATATATCTTTTGACACATCCAGAGCCAACATTGGGTGAACATTTCTCTCTCTTTCTTTTTCTAGCACAATCAAGGCATGCATTCCGTATAAAGTTTGAGACCCCTTGTTTCAGTAAGAGGACATCCTAGCAACATTCCCATGCTCAGTAAAAGAAGAATGACAGAACAATTTGTCTGACTCTAAATTATACGATCAAAATGGCTCAACATAAGAACATTGCTGTTCATTTTCTGGAAGAATGGTGTCTGCAAGAACTACCCCTTGGATGTAAGAAACACCGAAATGTTAGGAAAAAAAAGAGACTGATACGAATAACAGGACTTTTCCTAGGTATTATGGCCGTGAGCATATTCTCTCTTTCAATGAGTGCCTTTTCCCAGTTGGAACCTTATAGCACAGAGAGAGCCGACAATCAAAAGACAGTGCACGTGAATCAAAGAACTCTGTTCGACTTTAAGGAAACAAATCAAAATGGCACCCCTGATTCATCTTTTCCTACGGAATCTAAAACTGAGTCAGATAATCACACTGAGGATCACAAAGGGGAATATCCAAAAGATATTTTCTCTCTTGAACAGAGAAGAAAGGGTGCTGTAATCCTTCATATCTTTGGAATGGTTTACATGTTCATAGCCTTAGCCATCGTCTGTGATGAATTCTTTGTCCCTTCGTTGACAGTAATCACAGAAAAGCTGGGAATCTCAGATGACGTGGCTGGGGCAACGTTCATGGCTGCCGGTGGTTCAGCCCCAGAACTTTTCACTTCTCTAATAGGAGTCTTTATAGCTCACAGCAATGTCGGCATTGGAACAATAGTAGGGTCTGCAGTATTCAATATCCTGTTTGTGATCGGGATGTGTGCTTTATTTTCCAGAGAAATTTTGTACCTTACTTGGTGGCCGCTGTTTCGAGATGTGACTTTTTACATCGTGGACTTGATATTGCTAATAATCTTCTTTTTGGATAACCTCATTATGTGGTATGAAAGTTTAACGCTGCTGACTGCTTATATAATTTATGTGATGTTCATGAAGTTCAATGTGCAAGTAGAAAGGTGGGTGAAAAGCATGTTAAACAGGCAGAACGTGGAGAAAGTATCACCAGAACCTGAAGGAAAGGTGAGTTATTGTCACAGCATGTAAGAGAAAAAAATGTATTGTTCATTTCTGAGACAGTGATGTCTTGGGTCTGTCCCCATGCCAATTTATGTCAGCTGATAGCTTACTAATATGTTTTAATCCTCCCCCCCCCATTTGTTCTTTATTTGTCTCACTCCCCCAATCCCCCTCTATGAGATTTTCAGCCTGGATAACAATCACAAGCACTAGAAGTAACAAAAGTCATTACTAATGTTTGTATTGTCTGCATAGAGGTCGAGTCAGAAAACAAAAACCTAGTGCCAATATTGATGACTCACTCAAGAAGGACAATGCTGCTCCTAAGATGGAAAGGACATGCCAAACCGCATAGGAAGGAACCCTTGGTGGGAAGATGATTCACCTTGGTTGCTGCCACCATCCTTCTTCTGCAGCCAAGAGCTGCATTGCAAACAGTGGTAAGAGGTTGAGTTGGACACACAAAGAAAGCACAGTGTCCCCCTCACCCATATAAAAAAAAAGCAGATTTCAAAGGTCAAAACCCCTTGGGAGACTGTTGGGCCGTAGCAGTGTAATGAACTATTATGTTCTTGAGTGTTAACAGATCTATGGATATTTATCGCTGTGATGAAACTATGTTTATGGTTCCTGCAGTTTTTAGCAAGTCAGCAGCTGTTGTTTTTGAGCCACTGCAGTGTTGCTAAGTGGCTACTTATAGACTGAAGCATGGAAGAGACAGTTTACCTGTGCATGAGCGTAGCCGCACATGAGCCCCATGCATTAGGCTGAAGGGTTGCCACAACTGTGAATTTTCAGCGATAATAATAAAAATGGCAAGGATTGCATTACTGATTTAAAGAGGTGATTGACTCTTGCTCATTTCCTTTCTTGATACTGGTTCATTTGTTATTTGGGAGGGTCAGTATAACAGAATGAAGCATGTTGTGGTACCTACATAAATACATCAAATTATTGTTTCAGTTATGCATTCTTTTAGGTTCAGGGTAGCTACTTGTGATCATTTGATGTAGATCACAAACATCTTTCTGTATGTTAATATATTGTAGTTGCAGAAATTATAGTGGCAAAAGGTAATGGTTTTCCATCTAAAGGAGGCAGTGTGGACATAATATGCCCATTTGGTTTATCAATAAGGGATGCTCTTGGGCATATGCATTCTCCAGCCGGCAATTAAACTCTTTGCTGTACATTTACTTTTTCTTTGAAAGGAGAACTTTAACCATGTTTGAGGTCAACAATAGATTCTGCATCGATCCTGGGTGACTAGAAACCCTAGTTTATGTTCACTGTGGCTATGATAGCATGAAATGGAGGATGGTGGTACTGATAGTGAATTTTACATGAAAAAGAGAGAGGAGAATAAGGTTGAGTGTAACTTCTTGTGGCCAATTGTTATTCTTTTTACCTTGATAAGGAATGGGTTGTTTTATAACTTAACTGGTGCTTTCTATATGCATAGTGGGAGATGCAGTTCAAAAAGAGGAGCGTGTGAGTAACTCCAGAGCCTGTAGTAGGTCTATTTTTGGACAACACTCTGAATCCCACAGCTTTCAGTAGGCAGTGGTTACAAAATGTAATGTTCCGAAAGGCTATTATGTGCCAGCATCCATTATGTATGTGAGTCCTGCTAAATTTGGTGAGCTGATTTCGTTGCACATTTTACTCTTGGAATAAGCAACAAAGTTTCCAAGAGAATTATAAACTTTGCTTCTTTTCTTTCGTATACAGTACTCTGGATTTATCAGACCACTATAATCTTTTTGCATTTCACTAGTTCTATGTAATTAGGCAGTTACTACATTTTTCATCCTGCGATGAAAGAACTTACTTTGCAGCTCTATATATGTCAGCAATCCCATATATGTTTTGATGGTGAAATCAATGGGACGTAGTCCTAGGCAACCTAAGGGCATTTCTTTGTTGGTGTTCCAGCTAGACAAATGTGTTCCAAAAATGCCATTAATTTACAGGATGGTTCCCAAAGTATTCCTTGCTATATTCCTGTGATCTCTAGAAACCATTAAGTGACTGACCCAAATTGTACATGGACCATGGCTTTCTAAGCATTTAGGATTAGCAGCATTGCTGAGATAGCATTTTTGGTCTTTGTTGGAACAAATCCCTCATTTTACAACATTCTGTTATCAGCTGCAGCTTTTGTCCTTCTGTCAGAAAGAAATTACAGCAGTCAAAGGCAAGCAAATTGAGATTCAAACAGGATAGCTTCTGAAGGGAATGAGTGTTCCTATGAGCAGTCTGAGATACTCATCATGGAATTCTTGTGAATTTTTCCAGCCAGTATTGTTATAGGCCTGTGTAATACGCAAGACCAATTAAGTAAATCATTTCTCTGTAACTCTACTGTGAGATATGTAAAATGTGTTTTCGCATTGTTAAACTGGAAATTGGTCAGTCAAGGAAACCGTTGTCCTTGGTATTTATCTTTAAGACTTTGTGTTGTAATCTGACAGCAAGTCAAGAGACTTCTGAGGGAACTAAATAAAGAATCAAAGAGCTAAGGGGTTATCCTAGCAACAAATCCCCAATCCCAAACAATGAGATGTACACAGTCCCACATAAATTAAAAACTTTTGAATCGAGAGTTTTCTGTGTAGCTAGAGGACTTGTCAACTGCGTATGTCAATAAACTGATGGTATCAGCAGCAAAAAGGTGTTCCTTTATAAAAACACAATAGTTGAGGAGTTTGAGCATTTTGAAGCACCTTAGACAAAATCAAGTTAATTATTTCCACATTTGATAGAACTAAGGCTTGTTTGGTATATTTTAACACTTCAGGGCCATATACGTTAACATAAGTAAAATCTACTGAATTTTATCAACTTTAATCCCACTTAAGTGTCTGTTCCATGCACTCTGGTGTCTAGGTATGCCTGCCACATGTCCACGGAAACGTCTGCAAACGCAGACAGCACTGGCTCTTTGGCTGTAAACAGAGGTGAGCACTGAACCCTAGAGTTGGATACGACTGGCTCTTGAGCAAGGGTGACCTTTACCTTTAAATATCTGTAGGACTGCATCTTAAATAATTCAAGTTTATTTTCACCACCATGGTAAATCATTGTGTTCTGTGTTGAAATAATAAGTCTTTCATGGCAGAAAAGCTTGTTAACAGCCATAAAAACATTAATTTGCAGAAAAGGTGGGTTGTCGTAATGTACTCTACTCTGATTTGTCAAGCATAATTTTGTAAAAATTGCTTTAATTCTGTTTATATAAAAATAAGTGGAAATAGTTCTGCACATTCGGTGAAGTTACCAGATCAGAAGCAGACAAGAAAATTATTACATTCCATCTACAGTATGACATTAGAGCAGGTTTTAAATTAGAAGTTTCTTGTGGCTTTTTAAGTGGTTTTGAATGTAAGTGTTGACAGCTAAGCAAACCAGTTTTGGATAGTGGAACAAGATTGTTGCAAAACGGTCTACTGTTAACATTAACATAATCCCTGTTAGTTTGTGGAAGCTTGCAGTGGATCATAATTTAAAGATAATGTGTCTTGAAGTGTTCATGGTTGCTAACTGTAATATTTCTGCAGGGAAAGCGTGTAAGATAGTTATTTAGGAATACAGTATGTGGTCTGCATAAAGGACAATGAAAGCTGTAACCACTGGCAGCCTGTAGTGGGGATGTGGATCTCATTCTCTGAACCAATTAAGACCGTGCTTGGTTGCTGTACCAATTAGCAGTTACACTGTTACTCTGTGTGGCATGCAATTAAAAAGGGAACTTTTCAAGGACCTTTCAACAATACAGGAAAGGCAAAGGAAGCTTCGTTTGTACACAAAAAAAGACATAAAGTTTCTTAGTTCTAGGGATGTACAGATGAGCTCAATAACTCACATGCACATGAATTTTTGCATTGAGTTATATTCAGAAAGTCTTCATATTGAAGAAGAAGAAGAATTACAAGCCACAGACTTATTCACAATATAGGAGTTTTTAATATGGTAATATTTCTAAAATATTTTTTTAAAGAGTGGAAAAAATAGAATTGTAATACAGCCAAACCTTGCATAAAGAGTGTCTCGCTTAAAGAGTAACTCGCTTAAAGAGCAGAATTTTCTCTGAATGTTCGCTTCACATAACAAATAAAACCAACCAAAAACTCGCTTAACAAATAAATCGGGCTTCGCAATCCCCCCCCCCCACAATTGGTCACTTTCAATGGTGTTTTCGCTTAAAGAGCAAACTCGCTTAAAGAGCTATCCTGTGGAACGCATTATGCTCTTTAAGCGAGGTACAACTGTAGTTTTAAGGAGTACAGTATTTTCTTTTTTTGTAAAGCTTCTAAGAAAACTGCATCAGTAACCATAAGATTATGGCAGTAGCTATACTGTCTGTCATTAATAATAATGCCAAGATTGTACTGAAACCATTACTTCTCCTCACCTAAGTCTGAATCTTGCCAGCTTTCTGTGAAATGGACCACTTTGTAGGAGGGAAAAATTAGATCCTAAAAGAGAGATCTGCTTCTGGGAATTTCATCACATGCCAAAATGGTAGAAAGTTGTATTGTGGATACCTCTTAGAAATGCCTTCTGAGCAGATTAATCTGAAACTATACTATGAATGAATAGTGCTATGTAATTCTTTGAGCTGTTGTCAGTGCTTTTCTCATGATAACGTCAGAAAGGACCTACAGTACTTGTAACAGAATTTAGATTTAATTAATTTGTAATTGCTTTTATTTTTATTATGCACAGGCATTTATATTTGGTGTCTACTAGAATCAAATAGCATCTTGTCATTAATTGGAATAGTAGCCATATTAGTCTTTAAAGTGCTACAGTGTTTTTTATTTTGTTTTGTTTATTTTGTTTTATTTTCTGATATATCTTGTCAGGGATCTACGTGGAAAGGCATTATATATAAATATATTTATGCACACAGACATGACTCGTTTATGGGCATCTTAGTTAAAGGTATAAATACAATTTTCCTAACTTTCTTACTTTCAAGGCATCTCATTGAAATTGGTGGGCCTTGATGTGTGTAGGGTTTCCCAGTCAAGAGAACAACAAGGTGTTTTCACTTTTGAAACAGAAATCCAGGGTCAGTGGCAACTGACAGATGTGATAAACCAACCTAGAATGTGAGATGTTGGCTGTATTTGATTGTAAAAAATAATAATACAGTATGTGCTTCTTTTTCAATTATACCTTGGGGAGCCTGTATATTTGGCTGCTTGTAGAATGAAACCTTCCATTATTGTTCCCCAGTCCTTAACAGCCTGTATGTTTCCAGGTAACGTAGACTGAAAAGTTGCTGCCAAAATCCTTGTTGAGTGAGTTTACTGAATACAGTAATACCTCAGATAACATTAGTATCGAATAACACTAAAATCTCATAACATTAAGCAATCTGGGGGGAAGAATTGCATCGGATAACATTAAGATCCTATGGGATGCATCGGATAACAACCGTTAAAGCCTGTGTGGTTACAATGTATCTCTATGGATCCCATAGGATTTTAACATGCATTGGATAAAACTAAAAATCGGATAACACCAAGACTTGTGGAACAAGGTTTTAACGTTATTCGAGGTTTTACTGTATGTTTTAATAATGATAAATACCAATGTATATATTCTTATCATGACAGCCTTCCTGGGGACATTTGTGCCCAAGAGAACAGGAAAATACATTAATAATATCTTTCTGTATCACAGATACCATATATACAAAGAATCTGTGCATTTAGTAAAGGTAAAGGTTTCCCTTGCTCGAAAGCCAGTCGTATCCGACTCTAGGGGTCAGTGCTCATCTCTGTTTCTAAGCCGAAGAGCCAGCGCTGTCTGCTTCTGCAGACGTTTCCATGGTCATGTGGCAGGCATGACTAGACACTGGAGCACATGGAACGCTGTTACCTTCCCACCGAAGTGGTCCCTATTTATCTACTTGCAATTTCTTGCTTTCGAACTGCTAGGTTGGCATTTACAAATGCAAATTTACAGAGACTCTTAATTTTACAGGACCTGCTTTTGCCAGGACTAGGAACATATGTTTTGTCTCAAGTTTTTCTGGAAAGGCATTGTAAAAAAAGCCAAAAACTGGCAACAACAACAACAATATACACAAATGAATCCTGACCTCTTAGAAAATAATAATTATAAGAGAACAGGGTTAATTTGTACATCATCTAAGACACAAGTGTGCATTTGCTTTTTTCTTGTTACTGTGGGATTGATGTTCCTATGAGCCTTAGCCTGCCTATTCAATAGTGGAGGGGGTACATACAGTTCTCTTTGCTCCTATACTATTGATCATAAAAGGATATTTTTTTTATTAATCTGGCCCTTTTAGTCTGGACTTAATTTTTTGAAAGATGATGTTGTGTGAAATTGTCAAGCTATAAATAGTTGTGACCTTAAAGAACTCTTGGAAGTGAAGTGTTTGAAGAGGCATAAAAGATATACGTTTTGTGGCATTAACTATTCTGCAAGGGACTCTAGTGGCTCAGTGGTTAAGAAGCTAACTTTGTTGGCTGGAAGGTTGGCAAGTCAGCAGCTCAAGACCTGAGTACTGCACAACAGAATGAGCCCCTGTCTCTGTCCCAGCTCCCAACCTAGCAGTTCAACTGCCAACCTAGCAGTTCAAAGCAGGGAATTGCAAGGAGATAAATAGGGACCACTTCAGTGGGAAAAGATCTTGGGGACATGAAAGATGCCTAATTTGGTCATTCCCTGAGTGGAGTTCCTGCAGCAAAAATCCTTTCAACCCAGAAAGGACCTTTGTGTGCTTCTGATATTATTTTTTAAAAAAACACCAATTACTCTGCAGAAGGATGGATACAGTATTTACATTTGGAAAAGAAAGAGAAAAGGGTCCAAAGAAATTCCCAAGTAGTTTTTACATTGAATAAATAGGGATGGGGGTGGGGAATTACTATATTCACCGGCAAAGGAAATGAAGGAAGAAGTGTTGAATGATTTTTATGTTCTTATCAATGTAGATATTTTTATGCGTATACTTGAAGCTTCACCACAAAATGCAAATTCTAAATTATGCCCTGCAATTAATCCTACTTTGTCCCTATTTTAATCCTTGTTGCTCCAGGGCTGGTTTAAAGCAAATGGTATTATGACATTTATTACATAACTACTGCTAACACTTCACCTTCTTCAAATGTGATCATTTAGAGTTTTGCGTATGTGAAATATCCTGTAAGGAAATGTTTTTAACCAGATTTTGCTTTACATGGAGCATTGCATGCTGCTCAGAAATCAAAATTCTGTCCAATAGGTTATATGTCTTATGTTTACAGTATTGTATATACAGTACCTTTCTTCTTTTGGTGGGCTTTTGTGTTGAATCTTATTGTCATGTTTCCTTGTGCAGGAGCCCTGCAACTTGGTGTGAAGTCATTAAGTGATCTGTTATTTAGGTTACTATTTGTCTAAAAAACTTAATTATAATTTTTTTTGTAGTTTCTGTCTGTTGAACGTATGGATTAATAAAACACTCTAGAATATAAAACAACCCAAGGGTGGGAAACAAAGTATCAGTGAGAAAGAAGAGTATTCCTTTAAAACAAGTTTGGAAGTAAAATATATGGGTAAATGAAAAGATCTTAAGAACATTCCTTAATCTTCTAAGTATGCTAATGCAATAAAAAGGCTGTTCCAGGACAGCCAAAGTAAAGTTGAGACTGAAATGGACATTGAAATCAGTATTTCACTGTAATTTAATGTGTCCTAGCATCTTGTAGCAGCAGCAGCAGCAATAATAATAATAATAATAATAATAATAATAATAATAATAATAATAATAATAATAATAATAATAATAATAATAATAATAATAATAATAATAATAATAATAATAATAATAATAATAATAATAATTTTTGCTAGAGAAATTCTGCTCAGCCTGACTGAGGCTCCTTTCATGTCCCCAAGATCTTTTCCCACCAAAGTGGTCCCTATTTATCTACTTGCAATTTCTTGCTTTTGAACTCCTAGGTTGGCAAGAGCTGGGGCAGAGATCGGTGTTCAAACCATCATGCAATACCTGAGTCTCGAACTGCCAACTTGCCAATCTTCCAACTAACAAGGCGAACATCTTAACCACTGAACCACCGCAGCTCCTATCTTGTAATGATATTGTGCCAGTAGTGTGAGCAAGTACAGCTACATTTAGGACCCTATTGCCAGAGTAGAGTAAGAGGTAGGGCATAGAAAACTACCTTATACTTTTTTCTGATGACCCATCTGTTTGCTGCTGACTCCTTTGATTTCCAATACTGTATTATAATGAGTTAAACTATTGATCTGTCTAGCATGGTGCCATCAACCAGAATTTAGGCAGAATTCTTCATGCTAACTGGAAAGCCCTGGTATTTCTTGGTGGTCTTTTATCCAAGTACCAACCTTATTAAACTTCTGAAGTTTAGACTACAGTATGATGCTTCAGAAGTTTCCTTTTCTGAAACATCATTATGTTTCATGTTATTTCTGTATTAAATTATATTCTGTCCTGTTTCTATAGAAAGTCCTATATAGTAGTCTCATCTCTTCACTAAACAAGCCTACAGTATAATAGGACCTCAGAGTGGAAGCCGTTCTGTTGTTCTAGTACAGGAGTCAGCAAACCTGGCTCTCCAGATGTTCTTGGATTTCAATTCCCAGAAGCCCTGATCACCAGGTGTGCTGACTTGGGCTGCTGGGAATTGAAGACCAAGAACACCTGGAGAGCCAAATTTGCTGACCCTTGTTCTAGTTAGTATATCTCGCCAGGCTGAAAGACTCAGCATGATTAGCAGGATTGAAACCCCTCCTTGCCTGCAGATAAGTCTCCTGTTCCTTTTCCAAATTTAGTCTTGCATCCTGAACATTCCCAAAGTTTACACATCTGGTCATTTCAAATTGACTTTCTGTGTCACGGTTGGATTCTGGAAAGTTGCTAACAGATATTTTGCTTTAAAAAGGTGAGCATAAGTGTACATTGTTTTAGGGAACTTTAACCCCTAAAGATTACTGTCATGGATTAGTAGTTAAAACACTGAACTTGATGACTGGAAGGTCAGCAGGTCACGAGCTCGAGACCCAAGTATTGCATGACGGAGTGAGCGCCTGTCTCTGTCCCAGCTCCTGCCAACCTATCAGTTTGAAAGCAAGAAATTGCAAGTAGATAAATAGGTACCACTTTGATGGGAAGGTAAACAATGTTCCATGCACTCCAGTGTTGAGTCATGCCTGTCACATGTCTACAGAAACATCTGCAGTCACAGACAGCGCTGGCTCTTTGGCTATAAACAGAGATAAGCACTGAACTCTAGAGTCAGAAATGACTGGCTTTTTACCTAAAGAGTATTTTAGAAACATTTTGAAAGAGATTTTTTAAATGTCACTTTCAAAATAAATCCTAAGTGTCAAAAGAAGAAATCTTTAATTTTTTGGAGCAAAGGCGACCTTTACCTAACCCATAGGGATATTTTTCCAGTTTTTCCAAAAGGAGAGGGTTGTTCTAGAGAGGATGTATGGACAGAGAAGCAGCCTTAAAAATCTACATGATTCTTGATTGTCCTTCTGATTAAAGAGCATTTCAGGAACATTCGGAGGAGGACATTCAAGTTTCATGCTATTCTCTTATCCAGTCTTTTAAAAATTCCAATGCCATAGCAGTAACAAAAGGCTGTTAATAATGTATCAAGTGACATAACTTTCGTTGTTGTTAAGTTGCACAGTCGCTTCCGACCCTTTGTGACCCCATGGACCACTGTCCGCCAGGCACTTCTGTCCTCCACCATCCTCCTTAACTCGCTCAGCTTTGTGCCCATTGTGTCTACAATACCATCTAGCTATCTCATTTTGGGCCATCCCCTTCTTCTTTTGCCCTCCATCCTTCCCAGCATCAAGGCTTTCTCATAACTTAGTTACTACTTAAAGCATTGCAATAATTTCTTTACAAGACTGTTATACATAGTCAAGATAGCTTAGTTTAAAAACTAACTTTCTAAGCTCTTAGAATTAATTAGTATTAGTAATATGTGATGGGCATTCTCATTTAAAACAAGAAATTTAAAAAAACATACCATATGAGTTTGTAGTTAACCCACCTTTGCTCTCTATGGCTAAGTATCTTAAGAGCCTTCCAGATAAATTTCACAGTTGTGGTAGAGGTGCTGGAGGAAATACTGTACACACAAGCTCAAAGTTATCAAAATGTAAATTGAAGGGTTGTGGTGTATAAAGTGCAAAACCTGTATGACTCACATAATTAAAAAAAAAATTCATCTTCTGAGCAAATCCATTCACAAATTGTTTCTTACTTTGCTTAAAGTTTGGTACTGTTACCAGAAGCCAGCCAAGTCTAAAATAGACTTGATGGTTATTATAGCTGGCTGGGTAGTTCATTGAGTTGTTCACAGGGCTGCAGAGCCAGTAATTGGGGTTAAAATTCCTCCCAGTGCCTCCCAGCAGAACACCCTGCCTATGTAGCCTTGGACAAACTGCACAATCCTACAGCACCTCCAGAAAAAGGCACTGAAAGACTGCTTCTGACCATTCTGTAGGTAGAAAACTCTGGAAGGGGCCCAACATAAGTTTGAATCAACCTGGTGCAACATAATTAATATTTGTTATTATAATAAGCCATCCAAAAAGGTGGGACTGTGGTGGCTCGGTGGTTAAGAAGCTTGCCTTGTTAGCTGGAAAGTCGGCAGTCCAAGACACGAGTACTGCATAACAGAATGAGCACCTGTCTCCGTCTCAGTTCCTGCCAACCTAGTAGCAAGAAAGCAAGAAATTGCAAGTAGATAAATAGGGACCACTTTGGTGGGAAATGATCTTGGGGACATGAAAGGAGCCTTATCCAGGCATCCCCTGATTGAGAGGTGACAGTCTACATCAGGGGTGGGCAACCTACAGCCTGTGGGCCACACCCGGCCTACAGCACCAAATCATCTGGCCTGTGCCACCAGAAGCGGATGTGTTTATGACAACCGCAAATACACCCTTAGCTGTTGTAAACACATTTACTACAGCTGCAGACACGTTTTACAGCAGTGTTTATGGCGGGGGAACCACCAGTCCGGCCCACTCAAATGTCTGGGGGAGCATCACCAGGCCCCCGACTTTTAAAAGGTTGGCAACCCCTGATCTACATGGAAAATGATTCTAAACTCTGCAGGATAAAAGCTCCTCAGTCATATGTTTCCTTCCAATTTTTTTGCCTGTTAGTCTGTGTTTCAAGCATATCAGAGGATAAACAAAACAAAAACATTGTAGCACTTTGAAGACTAACTGTTATGTTTTAATGTTAGCTTTTGTGGATCTATGGAAGTGGTCTTGATCCACGAAAGCTAACATTAAGATATAATAGTTAGTCTTCAAAGTGCTACAACATTTTTGTTTTGTTTATTCTCTGATATGTTTCCTTGTAATATCTGAAAGGAAATTTCAGTGGAGAAATGTGCCATATCAGAGCTTCTCGTAAGATTGAAAATTGCTTTTAGTATTTTTCTGGAGAGGAAGGCGTGAGGTTTATCAATTAAAAGCGCCATCATGAACTTAGTCTAGATAATACCGGCAAAAAAATTGCATTTCTGTGACTTTTCTTAAAATAACATTCTGCATATGTGAACTGAGGTTTCTTAATTAAAGGGAAGCAGTCATTAAATTACTCCACGGGACACCAGCAAAGAGCAGAGCTAACTCCTATTAAAAATGACATCCTTCCTGTGTAAAGTGGTGGTCCCCCACTCCCCCTGTTTTGACATTTCAAATTCTGGAAGACACATAGATTTGTGCAATAAAAAGAAAATAAACCTTTCAAGACTTTAACAAGCATATCACTGCTGTTAGAAAGCTAAGGACATTTTTAAGCGACTGGAACGAATTGCAAAGCCATGTATTAGTTTAGGATTTATAAGACTGATGGTTCTTCATTTAATCAGTCAGGCAGAAGCGATGCTTCCTAGAGATCACTGAAAAATTGGTCTAGCAAGCCTGAAATCCCCTGGCATCTAAGAAGATTATTATGTGCTCTTGATTAGCAGAAAGTCTGTGTACAGTATTTTTTAAAAAATGACCAAACCTGGACATTTGACTGGCAACTTGGGGGTTTTCAGAGAAGATAGTAACCACAGAATAGTAGCACAGCAGACCATGATACACATCATAGAAATGACCTTGCAGCAAGCTTGAAACTGCCTGTGAAGTATGAAAGAGTGAGGCTATGAATCCAAGGTCATATGATTGTCATTAAGTACAAAGCAGACAAAGAAAATCCAGCAGTTTGCTTTCTTTGCCATTCAGCGGGTCAACACACAGAAACCAACAGTTTCCCTGTCTTGTTTAAAGGAAGCATTTGCTAGCTTTTCAGGAATCATTAAAGGCCCGAAATAATGGCCAAAACTGATGAAGTCAAATGAGAAAACCATAGAAGATATAATGCCAGAGAACGTAAGACTGATACACATATGCCATTTGTTCAGTTGTCTTGTTTCCAAAGGGACTGTGGTGGATTAAGTGGTTAAGATGCTGAACTTGATGACTGGAATGTCAGTAGGTCAGCAGTTCAAGACCCGAGTGCTGCATGATGGAGTGAGCTCCCATCTCTGTCCCAGCTCCTGCCTTTCTAGCAGTTCAAAAGCAAAAAATTGCATGTAGATAAATAGGTACCACTTTGGTGGGAAGGTAAACAGAGTTACGTGCAGAGTTCTACTCATGCCTGTCACATGTCCATGGAAATGTCTGCAGACGCAGACAATGTTGGCTCTTTGGTTATAAACAGAGATGAGCACTGACCCTAGAGTCAGCTATGGCTGACTTTCAAACAAGGGTGACCTTTACCTTGTTTTCAACATTTTCAATGCAACACATTTTGTGAGTGAGAAGGACTAGCCCTAGGAGTAGCACAGGAATAAAAATAATAAATAATTGTATGCCATCAAGTTGATTCAGATTTATGGCAACCACTTTTAGGATTTTCTAGACAAAGAATACAGAAAAGTGGCCTACCATTTCCTTTCTCTGAAGGCAACTTGGAACTGTGCAACCTGCTGGCACTTCTCTCTGGAGACAAAGGGTGGAATCACACTCCTAACCTCTAAGCCACTGAGCTATCCAGCCAGCAGGAATAAACATATGTATGTATAATAATAACAATTAAAGGGGACATGGCAGGGAGCAGAAAATTGACAGTGGAGAGTATAAGGAAGCTTTAAAATTTTGCTCAGATGTGTGTTTTCCACCCAAGATGATGCCTGGGAGGACAGTATTGTACAAATGTCTTGGGCCATGACCAGCTGATTTGGGAAAATTCAGTGAGTGGTTTGGGGGACCATAAAGTGGACATCCTAACTCCAAACTTCACCAAAAGTGGAGAGGGTTTAGAGGAGAGTCAGCAGAAGGCTTCCCCCCCTCAATTTGGTGTATCCAGGTGGCTTGGGGGCTAAGTTATGCCACCCAAATCACTCATTGAATTTTCTCAAAACCATTTGGTACTGGAGTAAGACTTTTGCGCAGTACAGTCTATGGCAAATTGATTTAAAATTCATGAGCATTAAGTAACTTTCCTGTTTATTCTCTGCTTTTGCTTATCAATGTTATAAAGAACCTGAGGAATTCAGATGTTTCTGTAATACAGGGGTTATCAACCTATGGCCTGGGGGCCGGGTGCAGCCTGTGACACCATTTCAGTTGCCCTCCACCGCCTCTGCCACATCCGGAAGTGTCATGTGTGGCAGGCAGGGCAAAGTGGCTGTCTGGGCCCTGAAGCTGTCTGAAGGAGCATGACCTGGCCCTCGGCTTGAAAAGGTTGAGAACCCATGCTGTAACAAAGCACCATGCAATTCAACTCTTAACTAAGACTTTTAAATTGCTACCTGAATTGCACATAGAAAGGTGATAAATAAAGATTTCTTATTCTGCTCAGGAGATGTTAGGGGATTTTGCTATTCATTTCACTTAGAGTTAAATTTGACTCTGAAAGTATATTACTAGTTGCATAAGCTCATGTTGTGCTTTGATGAGGCTGAATGTGATGAAGAATGTGTTGGTAATTGCCATCTACCCTAAAAATAACCTCATATTACTGACTGCATGCAATCCAGATCATTGTTTTGAATGAGGCCCATGTAGTTTTATATCCAAAGGAGAAATTTTGGACAAGGTTAGAAAAGAAAATGAAAGACTTAATTGCTATTGTGCACATTTACAGCATATTTATTATACCACTTTGCAATGAATAGTAGTTTCTTACTTTCTGTGCTCACAAGTCACAACCATGTAAGGAGAGTGCAGTTTGTTCAATGCTACACAGTGAGATGTCATGGCGCAGTGGGCATTTGATCGTGATTTACCAAGATCTGAACAAAAACTTCAGTTCTTCTTGGGAAAATGCATCCACTAATGGATTCTGGTTTTTCTCCAGAAACTTGGTCACCCAGGGTTATGCTAAAGTTTAGTGTAAGTTGAGTATTCATCTTGTATACCAGGGGTAAAGAATTATTTTCCACCCTGAAAGCAAGGGATCAAGAATCACATATGTGAATATGTTTAGACATATGCTTCTGAAGTGCATTTCAACACAGTCACATCCCACAACCATCTCCACTGAGATTGCTGCTAATTTGCTAATGGTAATACAGTACTAGACATACATCCCCAGCTAGGTGCCTTGTCAAGGTGCAAGGGGCTTGAGCGGTCTAAGTAGGCAGCGATGCCCATCTATTGTCAATGATGTTAGGCTGGGACTAAAACTCACCAAAGCATCCTCTGTAAGATCCCTTGGGCAAGGTGAAAGCAGTGGGCACACGTCATGGTCCGCCTAGCCAGTAGGTGACGTGATATCCAAATGGCTAAAAAACCACACTCAGTTGGACTTGAATTCCCAGGTCCATTTGCATGTGCAGAATGTCGTCACAGAGATGCCTACTATTGTGCAGACTCCTTGCTAAATAACAACTCCAAGGTATCCAAGGTAATACTAGATCAACTGTCATCTCAGAACATGGTTCAGGGAAGAGAATCTTTCTGTTTTTGCAGATCTTACAGAGAGATACTCTTAGTGAATATTACAGCTTGCTAATTAACATGCAATGGAAGTACGGTATGTTGGAAAGAAATTGAAAACAATGTGGAATAAAAGTTGTGCTTTCTGATTTTGGACCTATGGTATAGTTGTTGTTGTTGGTCTCTTAACAGATTGCTTGAAACACCTGGAGATAGATTGTTCCTCAGAGTGGATGTCTTCTAGTTCTAAGGGGCATAACATTTTTTCTCTGCAGTCCTCCCAAAACTATTCCAGAGAATTTTCAGATCAAATTGTTTGGAATGGAGAGTTATAGACAAAGTCTCATTTGCACCTTAATCTAATTCAGAAGTCAGCAAACTTGGCTCTCCAGATGTCCTTGGACTTCACTTCCCAGAAACCCTGATCATCATGTGTACTGACTTTAGCTTCTGGTAATTGAAATCCAAGAACACCTGGAGAGACAAGTTTGCTGACCCCTGTTATAATTGATTTTACATTGATGCCATCTCTTCTGTCTTAGGGTTTCTCAAGTCTGGAGAAAGAGGCCATGCTTGGTAAGCCACTTGACAATGATTCTGGACTTCATTTGCTAGTTAACTAGATTTCTGATGGGATGACTAATCTCAGCCCCGGGTGGCTCCTGTCCCCACCCCCACCGCTGACTTTGAGCTTTGCATTGGCTTCCATTTTTTAATCATACAGTATATTCTTTTCAACGACTTTATATGGACATACCATAGTTTTATCAGGCTGACAGTTGCTTGATTTTGCTATCGAAATGTTTCATCAATCCACTGTATGTGTGTGATGGGTGTTGTTGTTGTTATTGTTCAGTCGCACAGTCAATTCTGACCCTTTGCAACCCCATGGATCATTGCTCTTTAGGCATCTCTGTCTTCCACCATCCTCCTCCACCCACCCAGCTCTGTGCCCATTGTGTCTACAATACCATCTAGCCACCTCATCTTTGGCTGCCCCCTTCTTTTTCCCTCTACCTTTTCTAGCATCAAGGCTTTATCAAGTGAATCCTCTCTTCTCATTTGATGTCCTAAGTACTTCAGCTTCATCTAAACTATTTGACCTTCTAAGGAGCAGTCAGGGTTGATTTCTTCTAAGATTGACCTATTTGTTCTCCTCGCTGTCCAGGAGACTCTGAACACTCTCCTCCAACACCACATTTCAAAGGCATCTATTCTTCTGCACTCAGCTTTCCTAATGGAATACCATTGCTTTGCCTATATGAATGTTTGTTTGCAATGTGATGTCTCTAATTTTCACTATGTTCCCTAGGTTTCTCATAGCTTGTCTCCCAAGAATCAGTCGCCTTTTTATTTCATGGCTGCAATCTCCAGCTGCAGTGATCTTGGATCCCAAGAAAGTAAAATCTGTCACTTCTTCTACTTCTTCCCCATCTATTTTCCAGGGACTGATAGGACCTTGGTTTCCATGATATTGAGTCTCAAGCCAGCTTTTGTACTCTCTTATTTCATCCTATTCAGGAGCTTTTTTAGGTTTTCCTCACTTTCTGCCATTAGGGTAGTATCATCTGCCTATCTCAAATGGTTGATGTTTCTCCCAGCAATTTTGATCCCAAATTGTGATTCCTCCATCCCTGCATTGCACATTATGTGCTCTGTGTATAAATTGAATAAGCAGGGTGATAAAATGCAGCCTTGTCTTACTCTTTTTCCTATTCCAAACCACTTCATCATTCCATATTCTGTCCTAAATGTTGCTTCTTGACTCATGTATAGATTTCTCATGGGGCAAATAAGGTGTTCTGGTATTCCCATCTCTTTAATTACTTGCCACATTTTGTTGTGATCCACACAGTCAAAGGCCTTGGTGTAGTCAATGAAACAGAAGTAGACTTGTGTTTCTGATATTCCTTTGTTTTCTCCATGATCCAACGTATGTTGGGAATATGGTCTCTAGTCCCCCTGCCCCTTCTGAACCCCACAAGCACTTCTGGTAATTCTCTCTCCACGTGGGGGGGGGGGGGGAGGGAAATATTTTGTATATTGCTGAAGTCTCTGCTCTATTAAGTTACCAAAAATAGGAATCTTAATATTGACCAGAGAGGATGGGAAATACAGACATTGACTCTTCTGAGAAAGGGATGGAAATCTTGAAAGAGATGTCTCAACAGTTCCCCTCAATTATAACTTCTTGGCTTCTTTGAGGGCTTTCCAAGGTGATTAACATTTCTGTATTGCCATTCAGTATTTGTATCTAAATCAATTAGTCCTGTGATTGACTGAATGAATAATTGCATTGTGCTTCCCCCAGCAAAGGAGATCACCTCTATGGTTTCGTTTGGGTATCAAAGCAATACAGAAACTTAAGGCTGCTTAAATGGGCTCCTTTCCTGACACTCTCTGTCTGGTAGAGAGAGATGAACCATTGAAGTAACAAGATTTGTTTTGTACCAATTTGCTTTGATATAAACCAGTACGTACTTCAGGATCTGGTTTTCAAGGGGATTTTTAAGTGAGCTGTTTACTTTGGATGATAAAATAATCTCTGCAATATAAAGGTGAAATTATGTTACCTCCCCAGAAACAGTTTTAAGAATTACGGCTAAAGCCAAGTGCGGACTGAAACATACTCTTTCTCTGTATTATCAGTAGAAGTGATCCTATTCAGAGTGCTGACTAAAGCCCTACTTTCCTCCAAGGTAGTATTAACTTGTAAGATCTCACCAAGCTCAACCTTCTAGTTTTCTTTCTGGAGATTAGAGAAGGGAGCTCTTTTATGTATTTTCCTGTTGAGAAAAATAGTCTTACTATATATTCTTACCTCAGGATTCTATCATCTCCCTTTTATTTTTCAGTGGTTATCTTTAGGCACTTGGAATCTAGGTCAACTATTAGAGGGAGTGATTATAGGATATATGTTGCCTGTATCCCCCCACCCCCACCCCGTGTGGTTCTTACTAAAAGCACAGGTCTGTCGAACAATTTCGTGCTAATTTTTGAAAGGTATATGTTGACATTGCTATACATAAAAGAAATAGAAGGCCTGTGGATGACCTTTAAGGTTTAATGGGTTTATTTTAGCAAGAACTTTCATGGGCTAGAATAATTCTGTCTTGAAGATGACAACTTTTTCTTTTCTTTTTTGTTACACTAAAACAAAATAGTATAGTGGCACCTTTGAAAATCAATATACTGTACATACTTCTGAAAATATCTGTAATAATATGCTTAGGTCTTCTGATGAAGACAGTGTTATTAGCTCATATCCCAGATAATAAATAAATTTTGTGTCAGAAATTACTCTGAGTTGAAAGGATTTTTGCTGGAGAAACTCCACTCAGGGGATGCTTGAGAGGCTTCTTTCATGTCCTCAAGATCTGTCGTGCAGCACTTGGGTTTTGAACCCCAACCTTCCAGTCTCTGAGCCTCAGTGTCTTAACCACAGCCACCGCAGTGCTATATATCCTGGATGGGGAAGCAGAAAAATGAAGTGGGAATGGTGGTTTGGTTCACGTGAATGCCAACTGTGTTTGGCTATCCATGACTATCTTTGTTGCTGTCAGCAAATTCCATAAGAGCGGTTTATCACGTGGCTGAAGAGGGTCATCTAGGGTAATCTAAAAAGGTTCAATGTCTTATACGTGGCCTGTCGTTGAAAATACAGTATGTATATTCTTCCTTGTCTCTGAAACCACTTAGCCAAACTATGAGTATGCTTCTAGTCAAGCTCTCCTAGTGGCATTAATCTGCTCTGCTCTTCTAGTGCTGTACCTCTTGTGCTGTTTTTATAACCAAACAAGTTGCACAATAGTCTTAATTACACAGAGCCATTACAGATCATCTGTTTACAAAGTAATTAATCTTTAGCAACATTGCTAGTCTGTCAGTAGTAGATTAAGAATTTTCATCCCCTCCTTCAGTTTATACTTCACAATAAATATTTCAGCTTCTGCAGATGAAGTTGTCCTGCATGTATTATAAATGCACTAACAGCTTGGAGGAAGCACCATGCGGAAAACTGTGTTACTAAATCAGGCCTGTGAAATGAATTTTTCAGGAGGCTTGAAATATCTTAAAGTCAAGCTACTTTAGATGTTTGACAATACAGTTTATTTCCTCTGTCCTGAATTCTCATGGAAAATCACCACTTAATTTTCTTTGATTTGAGCTTCTTGGGTTCTGCATTTACACATAATATTCCATTGTTGAATGTGAGAGAGTTTTTGCCAGAGCCAGCCATAAGGGGTTAAGGTCACCTTTCTCAAAAGCCAGTTGTATCTGACTCTAGAGTTCAGTGCTCATCTCTGTTTATAGCCAAAGAGCCAGCGTTGTCTGCGTCTGCAGACGTTTCCGTGGGCATGTGGCAGGCATGCTAGACACAGAATGCTGTTTACTTTCCCAAGGAAGTGGTACCTATTTATTTACTTGCAATTTCTTGCTTTCAAACTGCTAGGTTGGCAGGAGCTGAGACAGAGGGGGGAACTCACTCCGTCATGCAGTACTCAGGTCTCCAACTACTGACCTGCCAACCTTCCAGTCATCAAGTTCAGCATCTTAACCACTAAGCCACCACAGTCCCCCAAGCCATCCGTACCAATAAGCAAAAGTTGCCTAAATTTGTTGTGAGAGATTTTATCTGCTACTAGACCCAATGAGAAGAGAACAGGACCATTTCATGCAGGCCTCATCTTAACCAAGGATACTTGATTAGCATTATTTCTATGCACTAAAATATCCCAACTAGTCAGGCCATAGTGGATAAATAAAATTATACTGTCGTGCATTCAGTGAATAAAATAATTTTTAAAAATGTCATTCTTTACCTTAAGAAATTTTCTTCTAAGGAAAATGGTGGACAGAGTTGCCTGGTGGGCAAAGGTCCATGGGGTCACAAAGAGTCGGAATCGACTGTGCAACTGAACCACAGCAACAAATGCAATAAGGAAGCCTCACAACGTGGCCCAGACCTCATCTGAACTCCCAAAGGGCTGGTTTACCACTATAGTATCCTCAGCACATCCAATTTCATCTGATTTTGGAAGCTGAGTAGAGTCAAGTATGGTTACTGCTTGGTTGGGGGACCATCAGACAATAGCTGAGATATTCAGGTAAGGTTAGGGAAGCATCCTCCCCATCAAGTTTGGCAGCACTAGGCTGAACCAGTAGCCTAATTCATTATAAGGAAGCTTCTTCCATTTCTAATACAGACGTGAATGTCTGTGCTTAAAGCATATTGTGTATTCCTGGTCAGGCAAAAGGAAATATGAATGCATGGTAAGGAGCTAGTAGGCACAAGCAGGTACAGTACTGAGTAAGGTACTGAAGCACAGTGTGGAGTCCAGAAATAATGCTATATTCTACAGAGTGGGGTTAAATGAATGGTGTCAGTGGATTGCTTACTTTCTTGCTCTCCATGGTAGCTGTGTTGTTACATTGGGAGTATAAATCTGCAGAACTGGATACCATCAAAATAAATGTACTTCCTTGAGTTGTTATATTATAAATGCATTTGTGTGATCTAAATTGTTTGTCATTTCAAGCATTGCTGAAGATGATTCTTATGGTATCTGTAGAACAGACACTTAGAGTGTGGCATAGGATGTATTGCACTTCTCTAAATAAGAATGGATGTATTGTACAGTAATTGTGATTGGAGGAAAGGGGCCCATTGGAGCATTACTAAGACGTACAATTATCAAGCTCAAGAAGTGAGATGGGGAAGAAAAACCCACCATCAATTCCTACTTTTCAATCAAAATTTAGAGGTCAAAAATGTACTGCTACCTGTTGTTATTGGCAGCTGGAAGAGTACAAATTCACCTACCTCAAATACACTGAATCTCCCTGTTCTTCCTCAAGTATAAGCTAACCCAAAACAGGTAGGCTGAGCATGGAAACATTATCCTTCCTCCTCTCTTCATGTATGCCAATTCCATGTGATCCAAGCATGACAAAAATAATGGCAAAGGCAAGGTTTGCCAATTCTTCTTCTGTGTCTAGGCCAGACATGAAACTGTCAAAATGAAGGCACCTTTTGGTGAGTCCATTCATCTGTTCCTTTCACCTGACCTAGTATGAGAAAGATTAGCCAGCAACACAAGGTGTCTGTTACAAGGTTACACCCAATTGTGGTTCAAAAATACCACAATCTTTGAGGATTGCCAGTTACAGCTATGTTTAGGCTTTCCTAATATAATCTCCCTATCTGCTATCATCCATTATGCTACTTCTTTGACCCACGTTATTTAACTTGGATTACAAAATATTTGAGATACCGTATATACAGTAATACCTCGGATAACGCTAAGACTTGGTTCCACAAGTCTTGGTGTAATCCGATTTTTAGTGTTATCCAATGCATGTTAAAATCCTATGGGATGTATCGGATAACGTTAAAGCTCCACAGAGATACATTGTAACCGCACAGGCTTTAGCGGTTGTTATCCAATACATCCCATAGGACCTTAACGTTATTCGATCCAATTCTCCTCCCCAGATTACTTAACGTTATGCGATTTTAGCGTTATCCGAGGTAAACGTTACCGAGGTATTACTGTACTTGACTGTAAGTCATCCCGAATATAAGTCGAGGTACCTAATTGGACCTCTAAAACTAGGAAAATGGATTGACCCCAGTATAAGTCGGGGGTGGAAAATGCAGCAGCTGCTAGTGAGTTTCAGTAATTAAAATACATGAAAATACGCTAAAATTAATTTATTCAGACATTTATGTGGGTATGTTTTTGAGTGTGTTACGGTAGTGTTAGTGCTTTTTTAAAAAAAACGTATGTTTGAATTTGCACCACCACAGTTTTGGGACCCTCGGAGTTGTTGACCTGAGTATAAGTCGAGTCCTCTTTTTGGATCTCATTTTGAGGGCTAAAAAACTAGACTTATACTCAAGTACGTACAGTACTTTATTCATGAATAAAATAGTTTTATCAATTGCCATTTGTGGATGTGAAGGTATATGTTTCTCCATAAAAAGAGGACTTTTTTCTTGTCACTGTTTTCAATTACAGCATTTTTTAAAACTGGAGGAATTGCCCTTTTCTTTCCTAGTGGACAAGCAGTATTCATGTTAACCATATATTTTATGTTAAGTTTTGTAAACGCCAAGATCACATACATCGTAGGTCAAAGATTTTAAATACTGTACAGTATAGATGAGTCGCAATTGATTTTCTACAAGCTTATCTTCATGTTAGTTTTAGATAGTTTCTATGAGAAAATTCATACCATGTTGCAGGTGAAGGGATGTCATTGACCTTTCCCCCATGATACCAACAAGGGGATATATTTTCTCAACTAGTGTAGGTTTTAGGCATCCTGTCACTGTACACATTACTTCATTAACAGAAATGTTAACTTGTTTCACATGTGTGGATGTGCTCCATACAGGAGCAGTATACTCTGCTTGATGGACGCAGAATGGATGGTTGAGATCCCTATTTATAATTTGTGAGTTTTCTGATTATGTTGTTCTTTGTACTAAAATTTAGCATTGGTATTTAGGCAGTGCTGTATAAAAGAGAGTGTCCTGTCAAGTGTCATGCTGAGGTATTTCTGTGCTGAACAATGCTGTAATCGATTCCTGCCATGTAATGTGTAATTTTTCCCTTGCCATGTAATTTCCCTGCTGTCTCATGCAGTCATGAGCAAGCTGCACAGTCCCAGGGTGCTCCTATAATAAGAAAGTAGTAAACAACTTCTGTTTATACTTTACCTGGAAAACCCTAAAAAAGGCTCACCATAAGTCAGTATTATTATTTTTTATCTACTGCTCACCTGGTGGCTTCTGTCTCTTCCCCTACTAACCGTGTGTTTAATTCAGCATTTCTTGTAAAACTTTTAGCAAATTTGAGTAGAGTATTGGGTTCCTCTGTCATGACCCTGTCCCGCCCCCCACGCCCCACACTGTTTGTCTAATATGTCATTTTAAGCAAAGATGCAGAATGCACAGCCTGATGGCACTTCTGGGGCTCACCTATGACTGCCTGCTGGAGAAGAACATTGTTCTGCTGAAGAAAAGGGATTGTCTGGGAGCTTCCAGGAGCAGAGATTCATCTATGTGTAGGATACTCCCTGTTTGCATTAGTTGCCTTGGTAGTGTTGCTTTCTGGACTCCTGAAAGTGGCACAGGACTAGGTGAATGCAGGGCACAATTTGAAGGCGATTGCATGAGACAGACGACCAGTCTCAGATTGTAAAGCTGCTCTGCTAAGCTAAGCAATAGTGGTAACAATCAAAAACATCCTTGCCCTCTTCTACTCAGTTTGTCTACATGCTAGAGTAGAAGAATAGCTTTACTAGAAGAAGGTGATAACCAGGAATGCTCTGCTAGACATGGTGGAATGTTCTGTCCTGTCTCTAATGAAGGTCACTCTTGCTAATCGCAGGCTCTCAGAATTGACTTCAAAGGTAGATGTTTGGATATAGGCAAGTTGTACCTAGAAGACCGAGACTGTCACATGTTTTATGCCAGGATTGGTTTATGGAGTCACCAGAGACACATCCATCAGCAGATAAAATGACTTCCAGGAAAAATGTATGCTCGGATACAAGTAGGAGCCGCTGCTGCCGTCAACCTTGAAGATGCTCTTTGGGATAAAAATTTTTGTGCCTAATACTAAGACACTTGTCCGGCCAAGTTATCCTGCTATGGTAATAGAGTAGACCATACTGCCAGCAACTCAACACCGAGTGTCAGGCAGCGCTTAACTAACCTGACAACTCTGAGGACTAACAGCCTTGGGTGCCAGACTCCATAGGGAAGGGTGATGGTCTCCAAGTGGATTAAATCCCTCTTGAATCCATCTTGATGGAGGACAGTGTCTTCATCAGTACTGGCCTGGAGCTGAGGAGGACTTTGGGTGTCAAAAGGGCTCAGGACCAGAAAGTGAATAGTGGAACTGGATCAATGGTATGGATGTTGTGGTGTGATGTGATGTAGAAGGCAAATAAAAGGCCACTGCATTATATTCTCAGGACAGTCTTCATGGCTGATCTCCATGAGGAATAATAATAATAATAATAATAATAATAATAATAATAATAATAATAATAATAATAATAATAATAATAATAATAATAATAATAATAATAATAATAATAATAATAATAATAATAAAGGCCTTTAAAAGTCTTTAATATTGGCAGTCAGCATTCTGAATTAAGCCAGAAAACATTTTGGTAATGATGCAACTAATGCAAGGTAGGTGTTAGGTTTACAGATCTCACTTTTGCATCACTTTGGATTTTGTGCCATCTTCTGAGTCAGCCTTGCATAATCCGGTGTGTTGGTAACCAGATTGTGATAATGTGGCCAGGTCTGCCTGCTTTAAATAGGGCCTCAGCTGAGATAATCTTCCTTGCTCTCTGTCTGAATCTCTCTGTTATATTTAGCAGAAGTGTTATATCTGTCTTTTTGCTGAGCTAAAAGCCTGTCACTTTTAACTTATTTCTACTAAGATAGATAGCATGAAAGCATATCCTATTGGGTTTTTTTTAATATTGATCCTCAACTAATTGCTCAATTCCAACAATTATTGTATTATTTTCTACCCAAATGCAATACAGTTGTGATTAAATCATGCTCCAGTATATTTTGGTCCTGTAGGGATTTTGCAGGATTTTATTATAAATAAATGCACATAGGATTGCATAATAACTATCACAATGACCCAAATCTTGATGCTTACTATAGTAAATTACACTAGAGTAGGTCCATTAAATCATCAAGAATTTGGTGAAGCAATACCTCTGTAAGTTTCACTAATTCAAATGGGCCTATTATGCTAAAGTAAGTCACTGTTAGAATAAGTCCATTTTAATTAATGGGTTTATGTACATTTTATACAAACAATCAGATTTCAATGGACCAAACTATAGTTGCATTAGTTGTGTTAATGGCTTTTTAAAAGACTAACAAGTGTGGGGGCCCAACTGTGGGTTAAGATCTAGGTAGCTCTTTAGGACTCCCAGTAAGTTATAATAGACAGAGGGGCAGACTAGGGTTCAAAAGACCTGGGTTCAAATCTCTGCTTTGCCATGGAAAGTCAGTGGGTAGTAACACTGTTAAACTACTCCTTAAATATTTCACATCGCTTGAAACCTTACTAAGATTGCCTAACCTTATTAGGAATGGTTGGATGTAGCTTGATGGCTTGTAATAAACAAAGAAGGGCTTTAACACTCTTCGGGAGTCCATTACATCAGGGCCCGATACCTGATGTTTGCTTCAGAGGAAAAGCTTATATTCAGTCAGGTACATAATTGTTAACTGCATGAGAAGCATTGTGGCTATTTTTACCCTTAGTGGGAGATATGCTTAGTTCTGCTGCTATCAGTCAGTGAGCTGGGAACTAAGCTTCATGTTCTACATTTCATCAATCTTCACTGCAGTAAAACCTGTTTAAATTTTTTTAAAAACATACTCTATGGCAAGCCATTTTCTTAGAAATTCTGATTTTCATAATATAGGATTGACCTCTCTAACCTAGAACCTTAAGTCCCCCCTATTGCTGGCAGTAGTGGCTAGATAGGAAAAGCTTCTCTGCCTAATGCATGGAAGGGTATTAAGGAAACCTAGCTATGCAGTCTCACAGCAGATTTTGTTATTTAAAGAAGGACTCGTTAACATTGCAATCCAGCTTAAGGAGTCAGCAGCATGTAAAAAGTCAAAGTCAAACAGTGTTTCTCACTGCCCAAATTTAACTTGACTTTAGCATCAAAGATTTGGGGTTCCTAAATTCTGCTTAAAACATAATGTACAAAACACTGGACTGCTTGCTAGTTGGCAAAATTTAAGTAGCAGTAATTAATACCAAAAGCCAGTGAAAAAAAAGCCCATATACATTCTTTGGAAGGAGGTAACCTTTGGTAACATGTACAGGGTGACCCATAAGTCCCTACCCAGTCCATAAGTCCCTATTCATCCATATATCTTATGTATCTAGAGTATCTGTGTGCTATCCCTCAATCTCACTGCATAATATTACGTGACATCATGTTCTGTGAGACATTTCCCTCAACATAGCAGGGGTTATTCAAAATATTGTGGTAACAGCTACCTTTAACTTTGTTTAGACACAAAGAGAGTAGAGCTCTGCTGGAGGAGGGAGAACTTAACCTAAGTAACTCAATTTTCTTAATACAGGTACAGTACATTCATGGTATGAATGTTAGAACACAAGTTGGAGAAGATGTATTTAAGAATTTCCTTTTTCTTTCTTTCTGTACCTGTCCACTGACACTTCCGGTTTCAATATTTGGTGAACCTGTTCTTTTTTAAAGTACCCCAAACTGGAAAAAATGTAAATATTCTATTTTGATTAGGTGATACAAAGTAATTTTATTTTTTCTTAATTACTATAAGGTTTGTATTTTGCTTTTTGTTGAAGCCCGGAATCTATGTGTTTAAATATGTACTTGGAATTATTGAGAGTAGATATCACTGTTAGTCCTTCTGTAAAATAGATGCAAGCAGTACAGTACTAAACTTGTAGAATAATTTATGCCAATCCCATTTATTTACACTGAAAATTTTAAAACAGTTCTTAATTATTCTTGAAAATTAGCAATAAAATGTCAGAGAAAGGTGAAGGCCATGCTTGTCTGATATACATAGCATTCACTAAGCAGACATTTTCCTTGACTGCTCCTGTTCTCTTTTTGCTGGGAAGCTCAGCATATTTAATACTATGTGTGTTCTTTTAATAACAAATATGGAATTATCTAGTGTCTGTTAAAGTATAAGTGTATGTAGATGAATAGAATATTTGATCTTTCCAGGCTGCTTGCTTTTGGCTTAAAACTGAAATATATTTTAAAGTACCGGTACATAATGAAAATATGTTCACGTCGTAAATTCAGTGATATACTCATCTGTTATTCTGGACATGGTGGTGTAATGTTAATCTTTAAAATCCTGTTATGTTTTAATGGATCTGATTGCAAACTAGGAGAGGTATGGATGTAATCTGATTGCTAGAATCACTGCCTTAGCAAGGGCAGAATGCTATATGCAAAGCAGTCCATTACATAAGTGCTGATGAGTAACCAATTAGGTCCGCTTCCATATGCCATTGCTGGACCCTGGTTATAGCTATAACTAAAGATTACTCAGCCTAAAATTACATGCATACAAGATTTCAGCTTGGATTCAAAAAACAATAAACCCAATATAGTACTTTAAGAGAATCAGAATTTAGATTTTAGTGTAGGATCTGTCCATCCAAGCTCTGTTTTGTGGGATTGTAGTATATTACACATAACTTGAAACTCAACATTTAAACTTGTATTTTGTCAAAGAAAGTTTAATAATGCTGTAATTTTCTTGTATGAGAAAAGAAAGAAAGGATATGTCAGATTCATTCTGGGAATCCACATACAGATTTGAGTAATCATCCACAAAGTCACCCAAGTACGTGTTTTCAATGAGCAATTCTTCTCATTCTTCCTGTTTGTGATCATAATAAAAATTAATCCAGACTGGTTTGCCAGTATCTTGGTAACTCCAGCAAATGTCTGCTGGCTGCAGATTTGAGAGCGCTTTAAATATTTTCAAAATAGGGGGTTTTGTTCAGGAGACTTATTTTGAAAGAATCTTCAAAGGGCTCCTTTGGAGCTGGTTGGATGGACGATTTGTATGCAAAGAACAATGGCGCACATAATTAAGGGGCAGCATAACATTATGTTGGAACAGGCTCTGTTGTAACACCCATTATTAAAAAGGTAGTTGATGGTTACAGTTTTGACCCCAACTAAATGCCAATTGAAATTGCATGTGAACTGGATCATTAATCAGCAAAAGTTTAAAATTAAAATGTTTCCGTGTATGGTCAGAAGCTAATAGGCTCTGTCTAATCCACATTTCACTAGTTCATACAAAAAATTGGCACCTTAGTTCAGTTTCTTGGAAGAATTTAATATAGTACTTTATCAGAGTAGAAGAGAATTTGCACTGCAGCCAGTTTTTGCATAATTTGTCTATGTGCATACTAATGAAGCATATGGGACTGCTGTGACTTAGTGGGTAAGACACTGAACTTGATGACTGGAAGGTCAGCAGTTCAAGACCTGAGTACTGCAAAATAGAGTGAATTCCCATCTCTGTCCCAGCTCCTGCCAATCTAGCAGTTTGAAAGTAAGAAATTGGAAGTAGATAAATAGGTACCACTTTGGTGAGAAGGTTAACAACATTCTGTACACTCCGGTGTTTAGTCATGCCTGCCCACATGTCCATGGAAACATCTGCAGATGCAGACAGCGCTGGCTTTTTGGCTATAAACAGAGATGAGCACCGAACCCTGGAGTGTCTTGTACACCTGGCTTTCTAGCAAGGGAAACTGTTACCTACACTAATTAATTTCTCTTGCGTTAAAAGGATGGCAGTAAAAACACAAGTTTTTCTCACAAAAGTTCCAACAGAATACTACAATGTGTCTCCAACCCTAGAATTGTGTTGTGTCTATTCTTCTGTTCTATCGATACCAGGCTGAGAATCCCTGATCTATACCCAAATACAGTAAAGTCATTTTGGTTTGCTGTTGGGTTCTATTTAAGTCCATGAATAGTAGTCATGTCCATTTGTTAACAGCAACTCCCGTCTCCTAAAAAGTGTATAATATAGGTTTGTTGGTCTTTAGGGTATCAAAGTAATTTCCCTAAAAATAAATGCTGTAATTCTTTTTGATTTTGCAAACTAATTTTAGGTTGAGCATTATCTTGGATCACATGTTGAAAGGATAATAATTTTGAAAAACATTATTTCTCAACCAGCATACCACTAGTGCAGGATTTCTCAACCTTTTTAACCCGGGGCCCAGGTCATGCTCCCTCAGACAGCTTCAGGGGCTGGATGGCCATTTTGCCCTTCTTCCTCCACATGGCACTTCCAGGTGTAGTAGAGGCAGTGGGAGCCACATGAAATGGTGCAATGGGCCACATCTGCCCCCCTGGCCACAGGCTGAGAATCCCTGCACCAGTGGGACATCAAGCAGTCAAACAGTTTTCATGTCATGAAATTATGAAATTATTATTTTTGCTTGTGTTCGAGTTATATCAATATGTTCATTCTCACTAATGGTAATAATGCTATGATTTCTATTGTTGTTCTCTTTTACAATTGCTGGCCAGAACTCTGTTGATTTTTATATCAGGTTTGCATAGTTTACTGCATATCATTTTGGCTAGTTGACTGGGGTGCCCTTCAGTTGCATGGTTGAGCACTTGACCAAATGCATGTCTTCACCTTGACAGTTAGTCACAATTAGCTATAACAAAGACCAATAGAACTGTGCTTACTATCGTTTTAAGATTTATATCCACGTTATTATTAACCTTTTCAACCACTAAATTGATTTTTCTTTGTTAGCATTTGTTTCCAGTAATATTACTGCAATCTTTTGTGCCTTGAGTTATTGCTGTAAATATAAGTAAAATGCCAGCAAACATATGCATGTTTATCTTGGAAAAGGTGAACTTTCCCCCCTTATAGTTAGGACCCAGGTGCTTTTATAGATTGATTTACAAGACATAAGATACAAAAGGTTGAGAAACAGTGACCCAGGTCTACCAAAGCTGCCTACTCCTGTCCTAGAGGATGCTTTGTGACTTAATCTCGCCATAACAACATATATGAACAAATTTATCCAGTTACCCTAACTACTACTAAGAATTTTCTGAAATTAGCAGTGGATGAGATACTGTACTCTGTCTTCTACTTAGAAGGTAAAAATTAATCAACTTCCTGAAGAATGTCTGAAGACTATTTTAGTCAACTAATGCTTTCAGCTATACATATTTTAAACCTGTTGTTCTCTTTACAATTAGGCTATAGTAACTAATAGAACTGAAGGTGTCTGCAACCTCAAACACAAATTCAGCATACCCAGACCTCAAGGTGTTATCATCCAATCCAATGTGTCAGGTGGTGTAGTGATCCAGCAAGGTTGATAGAGCCTAAAATGCCATGCTAGAAGCTTATTGTAAAATCAAGGATCGTCATATTTCAGTGGTGCAAGCAAACAGCTGGTAGTCTGTTTTGGCATAATTAATTGTTCTTCCAAAGGATTCTGTTTGAGAAACAAGAATGGCATCTATTCTGCAGGTTAAATGGCTGAATGTTGGGTTTTATGGAGCCAAATGGCATCAACGTTCCCAATAGCAATGGAATATGTTTAGAAAATTTCAGATGTCTCCATACTTACTATCTCTTGTGTGAAAGTAGCTCTGATAATGGCCTTTGTTATATTTTGATTTATCTACTCGTAATTAATTTGCTGAAACCATTTGATGGTGACACAGTCGTGGAAAACATGGAATTTTCATCTGTTGAATTTTAAAACAGTGCCACATGCTTTTCTCCACACCTACACATGTGGAAGGTCCAGCATTATGCTGCTACTTGTAGGGCCATTTTGTCAGAGAATAAATGGGATTTGGCAGTGTGCCTATTCAATGAAGCAGGAAGACTAGCACGTGAAGATACTAGAAGGAATCTCATGGGCCTGCTTTGATGAGCTGAAGCATAGATCTGAAGTATGAAACACTTGCTGAGAATACTAAACTACAGTTACTGGTACTTTTCTTGGTGGTTCTTCACCAGTGCTAAAATGTCTCTGAAGTCTGATGGCCCAGGTGCCTTCTATTTAATCTTTACATAAGCTTGACACTGTTCATCACCAGTGAAGTAAGGTCAGTGCCGCCTTCCCCCGCACTGTCTCAGCAGCTGAAGTTACATTCTGGCAGCATCTACTTTGATGGCATGGATCCAAAGGGAGATGAAATAGGGATTTCCTTTTTCTAAAGGCAAGTGCCCTTCCTCTCATGCTACTGTATTTGTGAATAGACTGGGTTTGAAAATAGCACCTTCCTCTATTTTTGCCTGAACATTTCAGGTTAGTTAGATCTGAAGAGTACATTTCTGAGTAGTTCTCCCAGTCTTTCGAGATGGGTCATTTTCAATGTGGAATGAGATCTTTCTGTAACATGGACTGGGTTTTCATGCCACAGTTTGTTTGAGATCTAATTGTTGGATAGGCAGGCTAATGCATGTTTAGTTGCTTATACAAAAATGGTATCCTATTCGGGCTATTCCAATGAAACAAACAAATTGCCTGAAGGTGACTTTAACTGAATGTTCACACTTTTATGTTAAATATCACTGTACAGTATTTGCATTTCATTTTTCTGCTTGTGTTCTGGGGAGGGCAAAATGTTTTCTGAATAATAACTTCTTCATATATTTTTCTTTAATTTAGACACATAATCAGTCCTAGAAATTTCAGATCATGTAGTGATTACGTCAAAGTGCCAGAGTGGAGAGAGCAAATGAAGGTAAAGAGACAGCAGTGCCTCTTGGATAAATTATATGGATGACCTCAGCCAGTCAGGGCTCAAGATGAAATGGATGACATTGTGATGCTGTATAACCAGTCAGATTTGGCTGCATGATGAAGTCATCCAGAGCAAAAAAGAAAATTAAATCAAAGTGAATCATCCTTTTATTTTTATCTTGGGTGTGTGTGTGTGTGCCCATGCTAATTCAATTACCAAATAGTGTAAGATTGTTTTCTGTGCTACTAAAAAGTTTGCAAAAAGAATATATACTTGTGCAGTTTGAACCTCATTTCAAAGTTAGTTTTATCACCACCATGGAGAGCAGCCTGCAACTGCTATACAAGTCCCTGCCAAAACAATTTCCTTTCTTCAGCATTAAATACCTTTTTCATGCATCTTCTTCTTCTTTTTGTGCTGTTTCCAATTCCAAATATTGGTGATCATCATAGCGACAACAATAAAGACTGTCCTGTTAATATAATGTCGTGATCTTTCATCTGCCTTCCGCATCACAGTATGACACCAGTACCACTGATCCAGCTCCGCGGGTCACTTTCTGGTCCTGAGTCCTTATGACTCACAAAGTCCTCCTCAGCTCCAGGCCAGTATTGATGAAGCTGCTGCCCTCCATCAAGATGGATTCAAGTGGGATTCAATTCATTTGGTGATCATCATCCTTCCATGTGGACTTTGCCAAGGCTGCTAGTCCTCAGGGTTGTCAGGTTAGTTAACCACTGCCTGATGCTCAGCATTGAGTTGCTGGCCGTATGGTCTACTCTATTACCATAGCATGATAACCTAGCCAGACATCATGCAAAGGAAAAGTTATGTAGTGCTGAAGAGATAAGATTGATACAGAAGACCATTCTGTATATCAAAACCATAACAGTTGTACTCATATTGACTCCATCCCATTAGTGTTGTAACAGAAAATAATAAACATTTTCCTTGGATAATATTTGCTCATACATGAAAGCTGGGTGATAGATTTCTTGCATATCTCTTGTGTTTTGTGGTGTATTCATCACTTACCATCCTTCATCATCTGAAATTCTCTCACATTATACATTCATTTGTGTAAATAGTGAGGAAAGTTTCTTATTTCTCCATATAATTTTTCCTCCCAGGATTTATTCACAAAGAGTCCTTTAAATAGATCCTTTTTGTGACAACAGGGCATGTTCAATTTCAGCTAATTATTGGTATAAGACAATTAAGCTTTGGTGTATATTTCCATGTAATTTTATAAATACGATTGTTTGGGAGAGTGCCAATTATCTTGAACCTAGCAAGGCATTATGTGGATAATTTACTCTTCTAAATCAGATACCAGACTGGATGGCGGTGACTTAAATATAGATCAGAAATGTTTGTTCCTGTAATTTCTCATCAAGAATCGAGAAGGGGGAGAAACTATTCTGAAACTATTGAAACATACTGATCTTATGATGAGTACTGTAATGTTTCCTTACATACCTCCCCACCCCCCAAGAGTATTAAAATAATTACTTCCTTGACAATTAGTGAGAATTGAATTGGGGATTTCAAGTTCAGAACCATTGACCTGAACACCACTCTATTTATAAAGAAATAATTCTGTTGGGATGACCTCTACCAGCAACATTATGTTGGGGTGATATTCACCATTTCTAAAAATACAATAATTTTTTTTAAAAAAAATTGTACTCCAACATATTATTTTTACTGTTTTGTTTTTTACTGTAGTGTAACTTCAAGATCACACTTCTTGATTCAGCAGCCACTTTGAAAAAGCCTGGTATATGATACATTGGTAATAATCAATATTTGTTGATTTGGTTTTGGCAGCTTTTCAGGAATCACCCGTACTGTGAATTTAAACTGGTTTTAGCTACTAAGTTGAGAGTTGGTCTTGTTAAATAATATGGGACTGGCTTCTGAGTAGATGTGTGTGCAGTACTATTGAAGTCTTATGATACTTATGATGTGTATTGGGAATCGCCCTGGGTCCCTTCGGGGAGGAGGGCGATAAACAAAAAGAAATTGCAGTTTTTTTCTTGGTGTTAGAACTACTTCATTAGTAATACAGAAACACTAATTGTTTTAGGACTATTTTGATTTTCTTTTTGCAGACATTCTCCAGTCTGTGCTGTGAACTTCCATTATCTTTACCTTCTCAATGGTATTTATTAGCTTCTCTACTCAAATTCTAGTGCCAGGTTATCATTTTATCTCTTGTATCAGTGAGAAAGAGAGGATGCCACATGAGTTAGGAGCAATTAATTTAAAATATTTTAAACTTTAATTCTTAAATATTTAATGCCATTAGATTACAACTAGCATTGATTTAAGTCTGTTGGTCTGTCTGTCTGTCTGTGTCAGCTTGGGCTCCACGTTGGGAACCACTGATTTAAAGCCCTGCTTTTACAGCACCAACCTCTATAAAGTCTGTGTACTCACCTCTTCTTCTCAATTCTGTGTGCAAATTACTGTTGCCCACTCATATTTCTCTCTGACTAAGAAAAGGTTGCAATCAATATTTTGAGTCTTCTATCTCTGTAAAATTTAGGGAGAGTTTTCAGATTATTTCCATTTGCTTAGAAGGAGATCTGACATCTAAAAAATGACAGGAATCGATGTTAGCTCTCTCTGCCCTTTTCAAACAAAGATGTTCAGTTAAACTGTTTAAAATCACGACTGCATCTTATTGATGACATTTTCAAATGCAAGCTAATTCTTGTAGGTATGTTTTTGGTCATCTGCCAGATTGCTGATCGCAGGAATGTTGCTAGCTGATGGTGTCATTCAAAAATGCAGTACAGTCAAACCTCGCTTAACGAGCATTTTGCATAGCGAAAAACTTGCATAATGAGCTGGTTTTTCAAAAAGCAATCTGACGCGCATAACGAAAATTTTCGCTATGTGAGTCAGACTTTTCCTATGGAAAAACTCGGATAACGAGCATTTCTATGGGGGAAACGCGCATAACAAAAAAATTTTCGTTACGCGAGTTTTTCCATAGAAGTGCTCATTATGCGAGTTTTTCCGTAAGAATTTTCGCTATATGAAAAACACTCGCATAGCGAAAAACTTGCTTAGCAAGCAGCCTCGCAGAACGAATCATTTTTGTTATATGAGGTATGACTGTAGTAATTATTATAACAACACTGCCTTACAGTTTATTTCATTGGCTTGATTATTGCTTCCTCCTCGGATATTAGTACACCTCCTTTCCACACCAGTAAATAGTACAAAATAGCTCAGTTCCATAGGATATTCCCATATCATGCAAGCATGACGTAGGACTCCAGTATCTCTTGTGTGGTTGTAAATATTTACAAGAATCCAACCCACATAGGCAGAAAACCACACTGATATCCATTGTAAGCACAGGCAGCTCTACCCTTCTTCTCAAAACTTACTTCTGAGTATAGTCTTTATTTCAATGGATCTGCTCCATTTCACAGAGACACACTTGTTGTAATGTTGATTGATGAAAATACAAAGCAGTAGTGGACAAAATAAAGGCCTTAAGCTGCAGGGCGCATCTCCCTTCAAGACGACTGCTGCAGTCCTCTGCTCTTCACAGTTGCTCATTTTTCTCTTCCCCCCCAAAAAAAAAATGAAACACCCTTCATAGAACTTGTCTTTTAAAAAGATCAGAGGGCTCCTCTGTGCTGTTTAATATGTTCTCAAACCCATTTTTGGTCACTGAAAGTAGAGGCCTAGAGACGTCTGTTTTTTGTTTTTGCTTTTTAATATGTTTTGGGTAGGGGTTTGCTTGTTTATTCATTTTTGGCTTGCTCTGCTATACGTAAAGTTTCCCAAGTTGCCCTGGCAACCTGCCACAACTACTCCCTCTTGATATAAAGACAGCATGTGGAAGAAATACTTATCCTGTGTCGTAACCTGCTGCCACTCGTGTGCTGAAAGCAAATAGCCATTGGTGACAATCTTCCCTAGGTCTTGAGATTAAGTATTCAAGTGACTTTATTTGATATCATATGCTTTTTAAAACCAGTGGATAGTTTTGCTTTAACTTTATTGTGGGAGATACAGCTGGCTTTTTTTCTGTTTTGTTTTTCAACCCCATTCAGTATCCATTTTAAGCATGTAAGCAGTTGCCTTAACCATATGGAACTGCATGAAATGAAAAGTTAGGATGCAACTATTTTAATTGATTACTAAATAACCCCCACCCTCCAAAATATGGAGCAGAAGCTTAGAAATCTAAACATGATGGATATGGCATTCCTCCCTCCCCGGCCGCTACATGTGCCTGATCACTTTGTTTTTCCTTTTAAGATTTTTCTGTGAAGGAATATCTCTAATCTGAAGGTCATTCATAATCCTGAGGAAGCAGCTGTTAATTCAGATAACTTTTACTCGGAACTATTTATACCTTATCTCCACCATCAGTTCAAATTCCAGTCTTCTCCATGGGGAAATTAACTCAAGCCTTGTGGATAATGTTACCTCCACTGCCCCTAGACCCAGGCAATACAATATCTGTCAGGGTTTACAAAACCCCAGTTTCTCCTCCTGAGTGCCCCCCTCCAGTTGTTGCATTTGTTTAAATTGTCTCCTGTGATACCAGTGACACAGTTAGGACAGTATTGGCTCAGTCTTCCCAGTCGAGCTGTTTTTTCTTTTCTTGTAGGTAAATTCCAGTGTTTCCCAACCTTTGGTTTTTGGACTTCAATTCCCAGAAGGTAAAGTCAATTCCCCACTGATCAGCCAATGTACTGACTTAGGTTTCTGGGAATTGAAATTCCCCACATTAGGAACCACTGAGTGATCTGACCTCACCCGTTCCCACTTCTCCTGATTCTGTCCAAATTTCTATGGTTGGTCTTCTTGGAGTACAGAAGGATATAGTCCAATGAAAACTCCCTTCTGGAAAAGCATAGCCAGCATAGATAGACAACTGAAATATGGCACATAAGAAAAATGAATTAAGATAAACTAGAAATTGTAAAGCAAGAAATAGAAAGTACAAGCATTGTAGTGCCTGGCATCAGTGAACTAAAGCGGACTGGAACAGGATAGTTTCAGTCAGACAACTACAAAGTTTTGCTCTGGAAATGAACAATTCTGAAGAAATGGAGGGACTGTGATACTAAGGCAGTTAGGAGCTATAATGTAAGGTTTGCCTGAATAATATCAACATAAACCTATCAACATAATCATCATTCAAGTGTATGCTGCAACTACTGATACTGTAGAAGATAAAAATGAAAGTTTTTATGCAAGCATCTAAGATGTTCAATGCTGACAAATTAATTTTTTTCTTAAGTTCAATAGATGATGGCTGCAATGGTACAAGGATCATCATCCAGCGGTGGCTAACCTTCGCACTCCAGCTGTTCTCAGACTTCAATTCCCAGAAGCCCAGTGGTGTAGCGCAGGTTCAGCTGCCTAGGGCACAGGCCAAACTCGCCCCCCCCCGGCTCATTCCTCCCTAGGCTCAACCCCCCCCCCCGGGTTCCCTATTTATCAACTTGCAATTTATTGTCTTCGAACTGCTAGGTTGGCAGGAGCTGGGACAGTTGGGAAGGACTGGGGGCCCCATGCACGCCCAGTGGTACTGCAAGGCAGGGGGGAGAGGGAGGAGGCGGAGGCGCGGACGCAGGAGCAGCTCAGCTCCTTTCACACGGGCAGAGCCAGTCCCGGTGCCCTGGCCTAGTGCTCCTCAACCTTCCAGTCCACTCTCCTTCCCCCTCCATTCACCCCAAGTCTCCCAGCTTCGGCTCCTCCAAGCCATCCCAGAACCAAGGCCGGTGTCGCAACGGTACTATCAATGCAGACCCGGGAAGGAGCGCCCTCGTCGCCTCGCCTCCTGCTGGGACATTTTGTCGCCCCCTGGCAAGTGCCTCCTGGGGCGGGAGGCTGCCCCCCATGCTATACCACTGCAGAAGCCCTGATCATCGGGTGTACTGACTTGGGCTTCTGGAAATTGAAGTCCAAGAACAGCTGGAGTGCCAAGGTTGGCCTCCACTGACTAGAGAATAAGAAAAAAATTATACCTCCCCTGAAGTAAAATTTATTTTCTTCAGTTTGGTCGATGATCACTGTTCTACAGCAGATAAAAATATACTTTTCCTGGTAGCCTCAGCAAGCCAAGGAAGTATTCACTTTGTTGTGATCATAGACATACTTGCAAAGTGACCAATTCACGTAGTTGCTGCAGCAAATTATGATTGCAGTAAATTAAACACTTCTCAATTGACTGAAGAAGTTTAATTTGAAGGAGCAAAATGCTGTTGAGACACATGGTTCATGCTAAAAAACATTTTGCTCCCCTACACCGCACCACCCTAAAATCAACAGTGACTTGAATAGTATAGTGATCTTAAGTATAAATATGATTTATGTCTGTCTCCATTAAAGTGTCTAGTCTACTTTTAAAATCAGGAAAATTATACAGAAAAGTATAAGCTGTGTATCATCAATATGTAAGATGACAAAAAAGGCCATGAATCTCATGTCTTTTTCAAATTTAATGTGTCACCAATCATTCTATCAAGAAACTTGAGTCTCTGAAAATTAACAGAAAATGTTTTGGCTAGTAGGACATGTATATATTTGCAGCCATTCTGCTACTATGGTTATTATTCATGAAAAATTGGTGGACAGGAAGTAGGTGGGATTAGGAGAACCCCCAAGCATGCTAAGTTATTTCTGCCATATCAAAAGTTGCAGATGGCTAATTTGTGGCACAAAGGGTCTGTAGGAAATAGAATTTCATACTTGTAGGGGGACATGGAAGTTGAGCTAGAGTGAATTCTTAGCAGTTACTACAATGCTGCATCTCATCTGGACTGATTCTCTGTCCAACTATTTAGTGCTCATTGATCTGCTTATGGTACCTGGAGTTTAGAGAAGTTGTAGTAAGGAATGATTTTTACCAAGCTGAAAAAATGCCAATACAGTAGATGAAATCCTAGAGCAGTTATGAATGTAGAAAGCAAATGGCATAACATGCATTCACGTCTAACCAGAAGTCAAAGAGTCACTGCACATCCTTAACCCTGAGAGTCACAGTAGCCCCTCATCAACTGCAGTCTGGAAGTGAGTGAATATTATGTTCTCTACCTTCTGCATGCATGAAAAAGTAACAGGATTTAAGCCAGTAATTGGTATTCCTTTCTGGAGGAAAACCCCTTGTAATATGACATCATTTTTAAACAGAGATGAGCAAACTCAAGCAAATCTTTTTTTGAAAGTCAGCCTGGTATCTTCCAAGCAATGTACAACATAAAAAAGCTAGGAGGTTACTTGGAAGTACATCATGACCTCAATAAAGAACCATTGTTATTGTATAACCTGAAGTATAGTATAAGTCCAGGATAGAGTGGACCACACAAAATAAATGGGATATATTAGTTACCCATGATGCGAGTTCAATTGATTTCCTTGTTTCTACACTAGTCACATGAGAACTCTATTTAACTCCTTCCTTTGGACTCATATATTCAAGATGTATTTTGGCTTTGACTTGAGCATTCTTGAACTAGTGAAATCCTGTGCACTTTAATGATCACTGTTCCATCTGGTTCTCTTTTTTAACAAATGCTATGATAAGCGTGAGACATAGATTGTATTAGAGATTGTGGGACTTCTACAGGTGAGTAGGGAAGATACTGTATTCTTAATTATTCTTTCCCAATTTCAGAGTTTCTCTCTTTTGGGAGGTTTGTTAATAACTGAAGCAAGATACAGAGATATTTTCATTACATCTGAGAGCTGGCACCCAGAGTGTCCAGTGGGTTTCCTTAGATGCAGTTTTGATTGGGACTCTCTTACATTTTAAAAGCTAGTATTTATTGATTGCTGCAACAATGAGAATTCAAGGATTAATTTATATTCTCCACACCAATCACATACAGTACTTCTAATTGCTTGTTTCTTCATGGAAGATAGCTTTGCTATACAATGTTCTTATATACAGTAGGTAGTATCTTCATCTTCTTGTCATTTAGCAACAATACTTTGGGTGGCGGTTTCACTAGTTTATATAACCCAATGACCAATTAAATCAAGATAAATATTTTGGTATCACACTTTCAGTTACAAGGTCCCCAAACTACTCTTACAAAATGATATATGACTCAGTGCAGGGGTTCCCATCCTTTTCAAGCCAGGGCCTGGGTCGCGTTCTCTCAGTCAGCTTTAAGGGCCATTTTGCCCTGCCTGCACAATGGGGGTTGCCATTTTGTCCCAACAGTTTCAAAGGAGTGGCAGTTTTGTTTCTTGAATGCCCTTGGAGGTGTGTGAGTCTACATGAAATGGTGCTGTGGGCCAGATCCGGCCCATGGGGCTTAGGTTGGTAACTCCTGACTTAGTGCAATTTGACACACACTTCCGGCCCAGGTTCCACATTTTTCAAACCTTTCTGTTTTTGATTTTGTTTTGAATTTGTGTCTCGTTAAAGACAGCAGTTGGCTAGTTCTTCATCTTTCGTGTCCTGATCAAACCCTGGTATGCCAGAATGAAACCACTTTCTTGACTTTGTCATTTCCCAAACCCAAGTCCTCATCAGTGCATATCTCTGGAAGCAATTGGCAGACCAGTAAATGACCTGAACTCTGTGTCTCTCCACATTCACAGACCAAAGTTGGCTAGTTTTCTGTCAGGGTTGCTTTAGTGGTGGATTTCCTGCTTCAGCAGGAAGCTGGACTCAGTGACCCCTTGGAGTCCCTTCCACCTCTGCAATTTTATGATTATAGGACTCCATGTTACATATGGATAAGGATTACTTGCACAGGCAAGGGTTGGGCAGCTCAGGTCTGAAGTTTCTAAGAGCAAATACATTATAAGATCAAAAGGGCTTGTAGGAGTAGCAATCCTTAAACCCTATTAAAACCTATTAAGGGAACCAAATAAAGCTTCTTGCATGTTTGGTGTGGGTCCAAAGGTGCTATTTAGCACAACTCTGGCCTCTTTGTGCTATGCAGGCTGAGATTTCCTACAGTTTGAAATGAGGAGCTGCTAAAGAAATAATGGCTGGGCCTGATGTCATTATGTTTCTTTTATTTTAAAAAATGATTTTGAGAGCTAATTTTCTTTGTAAAAATATCCCAGAAAGTGGGTGTGTGGCTAAAAGAGAACGGATGGTAACAAACCTTCTGCTAAGTACTCTCTGATTTACAGACTATTTGTGTCCCGTGCAGAATCTGCCTTCCCAAGGATGCCCTGTCCTGCTCCTGTCCTCCAGTTTAACAGAATATCAGATATGGTTTCTAATAACACCTGCCAGATAACTTTGATATCCTCTAGGTCAGTGTTTTCAAATGTTTGGGTTTTGGACTTCAATTCCCAGAAGCCTAAGTCAATTCCCCAAAGCACTGATCAGCAAAAGTACTGACTTGGGCTTCTGAGAATTGAAGCCCCCCCCCCCCCCCCGTGGGGCATGTGCCCCTAGTTCGGAACCTCTGCTCTAGGTCAATGTTTCTCAACCTTGGGCTCCATGTGGCTTGACTTGAGCTTCTGGGAACTGAAGCCCAAAAGCACTTGGAGGCCCAAGGTTGGGAAGTCCTGTTCTAGGTAATTCTGGAATGCTGTTGTCTCACAGGAATCTTCAAGAGCAATATGGTTCAGATGCCCCTTTTTAAGGGTTGCTATTGCCATTTTTTGCCCATGTATGCAACAATTCACCATATCCTTACTGGAAATTAGTTGGGCATTCTGAATATGTATGAGTAGAACATTACTCTAAAATTGCATTGCAAAAATAGGTTCATTTTTCTGTCTTGACAACTCTATAAAATATACTGAGGTTAGGAATAACTAGAATTACCAGATCTCAGATTTCCAGCAGGAATCTCCGTGAATTCCTATGTTGATTCTCTAGGTCAGGGGTCCCCAGTCTTATTTGCACCATAGAACATTTTCAAGTTTCATGCTAAACAATTTTTCCACAGACCAGTAAAGGGGGGTGGGGTGCACACAGGAAGGGGGATGGAGCCCCTCCATAGATAGGCAACGTGGAGGAGGAGCCCGACCACCTGCCTATCTGCTGTTTCTGAAGCCTGTGCTCTTGCTCTGTTCGCCTGGCAGACCTGGCAGAAGATATTGGGGGCAGAAGGCTGGCATTGGGTCTCCCAGCACCACTCACCCCTTTGGTCCAGTTTGGGACAGCCCATGGCCCGGTACTAGTCCACGGCCCGGTGTTTGGGGACCCCTGCTCTAGGCCATGAGAAAAATATCAAGATGAGCAACAGAGGGGGAGGGGGAGACAGATCAGATTTTGTGACTTAGTTGGCTTTGGAGCAGGGATGCCCAACTCCACCTGTTTCCAGTTGGTTCCAGGATCCCCTGGCTAAGCACAAAGCCGGCTGAGTGCACATCCCTCTTGCTCAACTATATAACACCTATTATTTCAGCAACACGGTTCATCTTTTGCCAGACCCAGTAGGATTATTCTAATTACATCCAAAGGTGAAGGTAATAATGGTATTGCCACTGAATCAACCAATAATATTTTGTCATTTTATACCTAGTGGCAAACAGAGAGGGTCTGTTTCCATGGCAAAATGCAACATGCATACTGCAATATCTCCAATTATTACCAAAGCAACAAATAGAAAGAAAGACAAAAACCAGATACATTCTGTAAAGATTAACAAAAGATGGACGTTCCGTGAACTGTTTCCTCTTCCCACATGGCCTGATGTCTGACCACATGAGGTCAATGTACAGTTGTACCTTGCTTAAAGAGCATAATGTGTTCCACAGGATTGCTCTTTAAGCGAAACACCATTGTAAGTGACCAATTGTGACTTCTGGTGAGGGGGATTTTAAACCCCGATTTATTTGTTAAGCGGGTTTTTGGTTGGTTTTATTTGTAAAGCGAAGCGAACATTAAGAGAAAATTCTGCTCTTTAAGCGAGTTACTGTTTAAGCAAGGTGCTCTTTATGTGAGGTTTGACTGTAGTAGGATAGCAGATGAAATTGAGAGCTTTCTGAAATAATATTTTTCAAAAATAAACTAAGGTATTAAAATATTTACTCATGTAGGGATGTTTGAAAAAAAGGTAACACTTCCAATATGGCGAATAATAGGCTTAGACCTTCTGTGTGGATAAATACAGGAAATGGTTAACTACTATCCTAGCTACAACAGAGGAAATAGCTAGTGTTTGGTAGCTGATGATAGGTCAGTAGGAGGGTAAAAGAGGTTTTGTTGTTCAGTCACACAGTCGATTCTGACCCTTTGCGACCCTATGGACCATTGTCCTCCAGGGACTTCTGTCCTTCACGATCCTCCTCAGCCCGCCTTGCTCTGTGCCCACTGCATCCACAATACCATCTAGCCATCTCATTTTTGGCCACCCCCTTCTTCTTTTGCCCTCTACCTTTCCCAGCATCAAGGCTTTCTCAAGCGAATCCTCTCTTCTCATTTGATGTCCAAAGTACTTCATCTTCATCTTTACAATTTGACCTTCTAAGGAGCAGTCAGGGTTGATTTCTTCTAAGACCGACCTATTTGTTCTCCTTGCTATCCAGGGGACTCTCAAAACTCTCCTCCAACACCACATCTCAAAGGCATCTATTCTTCTATGCTCAGCTTTCCTAATGGTCCAGCTCTCACAACCATACATTGCCACCGAAAATACCATTGCTTTGACTATACGAATTTTTGTTTTCAATGTGATGTCTCTACTTTTCATTATGTTCTCCAGGTTTCTCATAGCTTGCCTCCCAAGAATCAGTCACCTTTTTATTTCATGGCTGCAATCCCCATCTGCAGTGAGCTTTGATCCTAAGAAAGTAAAATCTGTCATTGCTTCTACTTCTTCCCCATCTATTTTCCAGGGACTGATAGGGTCTGTTGCCATTATCTTGGTTTTCTTGATATTGAGTCTCAAGCCAGCTTTTGCATTCTCTTCTTTCAACCTAATCAGCAGCTTCTTTAGGTCTTCCTAAAGAGCAGAATACAATCAGCATACAATAATAAAAGTCACATAAGACACAAACATCCCAAAACAAGAATTGGACCACAAGAGTTCAGGCCTCAGAGTCTAAAGTCTAGGCTGGGCAGGGGGCGATGTCCAGCCCCACGTCCCAGCAGTCAAGTCCGTGGCCAAGTCCACAGCGCCAGCCAGCATAGGGGGCATGAGACTCCACCACACCAGGCCCCCTGCCATCTTGCCTCTGCTGTCCCCTTCTCCTTTTGCTTTCGATCTTTCCCAGCATAAGGGCCTTCTCCAGTGAGTCCTTTCTTCTCATTTGGTGACCAAAGTACTTGACCTTGAGCTTCATTATTTGTCCTCCCAAGGAGTAGTCAGGACTTACTTTCTTTAGGATTGACTGATTTGATCTCTTTGCACTCCAGGGGACTCCCAAGAGTCTCCTCCAGCACCACAGTTCAAAGGTGTTCATTCTTCTGCGCTCAGCCTTCCTTATGGTCCAGCTCTCACAGTCATACTTTACTACTGGGAATAGCATTGCTTTAACTATGGAGACTTTTTTTTGGCAGGGTGATGTCTCTACTTTTTATTATGCTGCCATAACTTGCCTCCCAAGAAGTGAGCATCTTTTTATTTCATGGCTGCAGTCACCATCTGCAGTGATCTTAGATCCCAAAAAGGTGAAGTCTGTCACTGCTTCCATCTCTTTCCCTTATATTTGCCAGGAAGTGATGGGGCCAGATGCCATAATCTTGGTTTTTTTACGTTGAGTTTCAAACCAGCTTTTGCACTCTCCTCTTTCACCCTCATCAAAAGGCTCTTTAGGTCTTCTTCACTTTCTACCATTAGGGTGGTGTCATCTGCATATCTCAGGTTGTTGATATTTCTCCCAGCAATCTTAATCCCAGCCTGTGCTTCTTCCAGCCCTGCATTACGCATAATGTACTCTGCATATAAGTTAAATGAGCCGTGTGACAATATACAGTCTTGTCGTACTCCTTTTCCTATTTTAAACCAATTAGTTGTTCCGTATCCTGTCCTAACTGTCACTTCTTCACCCACATACAGATTTCCCAGAAGACAGGTGAGGTGGTCTGCTACCCCCATCTCTTTAAGGACTTGCTACAGTTTATTGTGATCTACACAATCAAAGGCTTTGGTGTAGTCAATGAAACAGAAGTAGACATTTTTCTGGTATTCACTTGGTTTCTCTATAATCCAGGGAATATTGGGAATTTGGTCTCTAGTTCCACTACCTCTTCAAAATCTAGCTTGTACTTCTGGAAGTTCTCGATCCACTTACTGCTGATGCCTAGCTTGTAAGATCTTGAGCATGACCTTGCTAGCGTGTGAAATGAGAACAATTGTATGATAATTTGAACATTCTTTTCCCTTCTTTGGAATTGGAACGTAAACTGACCTTTTCCAATCCTGTGGCCACTGTTCCGTTTTCCAAATCTGCTAGCATACTGAGTGCAACACTTTAATGACATCTTCTTTTAGGGCTTTAAATAGCTGAACTGGAATACAATCATGTCCACTAGCTTTGCTATTAATAATACTTTTGGGGCCCACTTGACTTCACTCTCCAGAATGTTTGCCTCGAGGTCAGTGATCACACCATTGTAATTGTCAGGGACATTATGGTGCTTTTTGTATAGTTCTACTGTGTATTCTTGCCATCTTTTCCTAATCTCTTCTGCATCTGTTAGGTTCCTACCATTTTTGTCCTTTATCATGGCCATTTTTGCTTGATACATTCCCTTAATTTCCCCAATTTTCTTGAGATCTCTTGCCCTTCCCCTTCTGTTGCCTTCCTCTATTACTTTGCACTGTTCATTTAAAAAGGCCTCCTTATCTCTCCTTGCTGTTCTCTGGATTTCTGCATTCAGTTAAGTGAATCTTTCTCTTCACATTTGCTTTTTGCTTTCCTTCTTTCTTCAGCTATTTGTAGAACCTCATCAGACAACCAATTTGCTTTCTTACATTTCGTTTTCTTTGGGATGGTTCTAATTGCTGACTCCTGTAGGATGTTATGAACCTCAGTCCATAAAGCTTCAGGCACTCTGTCTGTTAAGTCTAATCCCTTAAATCTATTCTTCACCTCCACCGTATATTCATGAGGGATGTTATCTAGATCATACCTGAGTAGCCTAATTATTTTTCCTATTTTCTTCATTCTAAGCCTGAATTTGGCAATTAGTAGCTCATGATCTGAGCCACAGTCCACTCCAGATCTCGTCTTTGCTGACTGTATAGAGTAGTGATGGCGAACCTTTTAGAGACCAAGTGCCCAACCTGCAACCCCAAACCTGCTTATTTATTGCAAAGTGCTAATGTAGCAACAGGGGAGGAAGGAAATGCTCCAACTAGGCTGTTGGGCAGAGGGGCGGGGCAAACTCTTTGCTGAGGTTACTGCATGGGTGCCCAAAAAGAGGGCTCCTATTGCCACCTCTGGCACACATGCCATAGGTTCACCATCATTGGTATAGAGCTTCTCCATCGTTGGCTGCAGAGTACATAATCAATCTGATTTCTGTGTTGCCATCAGGTAATGTCCATGTGTAGAGTCGCTTCTTTGGTTGTTGGAAGAGGGTGTTTGCTATGCCCAGTGCATTCTCTTGGTAAAACCCTATTAGCCTTTGCCCTGCTTAATTTTGTACTCCAAAACCAAAGCTGCTTGTTATTCCAGTTACCTTTTGACTTCCTACTTTGGCATTCCAGTTTCCTGTGATGATAAGGCAGTGGTGGGCTAAAAATTTTTTTTACTACCACACTGTGGGCGTGGCTAACTGTGGGTGTAGTCATGTGACTGGGTGAGCATGGCCAGCCACTTCTGCTGAGCATGCATGTGCTACTGTATAGTTTAGCACATGCGCGCTAAGCCAAGCAACCATTTTCTGTGCCTGGACTGGGAGCAGTGGGACACAGAGCAGAGGCAGCGGTGGAGGAGGAGATGGAGGTGGCGAAAGCGGAAAAAGTGGCAGCTGTAGCAGCAGCGGCGGTGACGACTGCAGCGGCCGGGGCGGTGGTAGCTGGAGCAGCCGCTGCTGCTGCTCCCACCACTGCTTGAGCCGCCGCCACCACTCCAGTTGCCGCTGCTCCAGCTGTTGCTGCTCCTGCAGCTGCTTCTTCCGCTGTCACCACTCTGTCTGCTCTGCCGCCACTTTGCCCACTGCCTCTGCTCTGCATCCGCACTGCTCCCAGTCCAGGCATAGAAAATGATCGCTTGGCTTAGTGCACATGCACTAAACTATAAAGTAGCGCATGTGCGCTGAGCAGAAGGAAGTGGCCGGCCAAGTGGGCGTAGCCTCTGAGGATTTCCGCTACTGGTACACCTGGACCAGGATGCACCGGGTCCAGCAAACCACTGTGATAAGGACATTATTTTTTGGTGTCAGTTCTAGAAGATGTTGTAGGTCTTCATGGAAATGGTTGACTCTGGCTTGGATTACTGTAATGTTGAATAGTTTGCCTTGAATTCAGACCAAGATAATTCTGTCATTTTAAAGACTGTATTCTATTACTGCTTTGCTCAATCTTTTGTTGACAATAAGGGCCAGTACTGCACACACAGTAAATCCATACGTGTAGATTCACAGAGACATGGGCTTCTGGGAATTGAAGTCCAAGAACACCTGGAGTGCCAAGTTTCGCTATCATGGGTATATGCACATTTTTAGAGAATAAGTCCATGAATTTGTCGTCACAATTGCCTGGTGATTGTCAGATCAATCCTCAGGGCACATTAGCTTGGATACTTAACTATAGTCTGATCAAAATTCGTTGTCTCCAGAGAAACTATGTTGTAAGAAGAGGGAATGTTCTCTTTTACATGTGTGTTAAGCAAGAAAAATGTTTCAGATCAAGAGAAGAAGAGTTTTTATTCCTGAAATGTTTTCATAATATGTTTTATATTCATTTGAACATGCAGAAAGTATCTGAATTTTCTTTTTTAAAAATGAAAATTAATAAGGATAATAATGCTATGAATAACAGCATAGCTGATAAAGATTTCCTAAACCTTGTTTCAATCATTAATCCAAATGGAGAATGCAGCCAAGGTCACAAGATTTGGACTTGGAAGGGTTTGTATAAAAGAACCAGAAATGATGCTTGAAACCAAAAGTGCTCAAAATTCTGTTGCTTATTGTAATAAATTGCACTACAGTAAGCCTATTGCAGTAATGGCCAACCTTGGCACTCAGGGTGTTTTTGGACTTCAATTACCAGAAGTCCAAGTCAGCACACCTGCTGATCATGGCATCTGGGAATTGAAGTTCAAGAAGTGCTGGAATGCCAGGGTTGACCATCACCATCCTATTGAATCAATAGGAATTTACTTTAGGTTCGTAAGTCATAGAGTAGATTGAAATAAGTAGGCCTTATTTAAATCAATGGAACTTATGGAGGAGTTGACTCACTAAATCTCCATTGATTCAGTGTACCTACTCTAGTTTGATTTACGAGGCTAATCTGTGGGAGTTTGGCTAAAATGGCACTAGTGACCAAGGCCAAGATCATCCATGCTAGAATGATCCTGATTGCTACACACAGATGTGAAATCTGAGTAGTAAAATAAAAAAGGTGGGCTTTTTAAAATATAAATTAGAATCATGGTGGAAGTGATGCCAATAGAACTGTGTCTGGATAGCTCAGTAGTTTAGGTATCTGGTTGTAGAGCCAGAGCTTGGGTGTTTGATTCCCCACTGTGCCCTCTGCAAGAAAAGCCAGCTCGTGTAATCATGAACAAGCTGCACAGTTGCAAGATGCCACCAGAAAGAAGGGAATGGAGGACTACTCAGGAAAAAGTCACCATGAGTCAGAATCAACTTAAAAGCGCACAATTATTTTTAGATACAGCAGAAGGAACTTTTCCCCATTTTTTGAAAGAAAAAAAATGGGCTTTTGGTGATCACGGTTAAAGTGGAAGGAAGGAGGAAGAATTTGATTCTGTTCATGTTACTGGCTATACATAAGAATGTGAAATATCCATTGTATTAAGTAGAACAGGGGTCAGCAAACTTGGCTCTCCAGATGATCTTGGATTTCAATTTCCAGAAGCCCTGATCAGCAGGTGTGTACTGATGTGGGCTTCTGGTAATTGAAGTCCAAGAACACCTGGAGAGCCAAGTTTGTTGCCCCTGGTCTAGCTCATTATGACTTCGCCCAGAGTAGAGAACTGTGGGTCTCTGGATATTTTTTGTTTGTTTGTTTACAACTGTCATAATCCTTCAACATGTGTTTTGCTGATGTGGAGTTGTAGTTCTAGACACTTCTATAGGGCCTTTTTCATCCAGGTGGGAATCTCAGAGGATCAATTGACATTTAATTTTCTTTCCTTTCCTTGTCACAAAAGAATCCAAGAATTACATGGTGGAATTTGGGATAGTTGAGGCTGCCTATATGCTACCATTATGCCATGGAAACAGTGAAGGACGTACCACTGACACTCTTTCTACTAACTTTGGGAGCATGATGGCTCTGATCATCTGTTAAAGATACATCATGGATTTGCCAGGAATGTGGGATCTAGGACTGAACCCGGGAACGAAATCAGACTGGATCTGGAATAGTTAAATGTCACCCACTGATATATCGGGGAAGGGTTTCAAAGTAACACAGAGCCAATAATAATGGGGACTCATTGCTTTGTGAATTATGAGATCTCTCATAAATGATTTATTTTAGCCTTATTTGAAAAAGAACACCAGGGAGCATGTTTCAAGTGTGCCTTCAACTTGATTGCTTTTGTTGCTAATAAGGTCACACCCAGGATCCTTTTGTATTCAGACTGAAGCAAAATGGATGACAGACAGTTCAGGCTCCTTTTACTTTTTAAACTGTTATTAATAAAAGGAAGATGTAGTGTTTAATAAATGATGGACTCCCTTGAAAATTAGTAAAAATCATGGGTGTTGATTTATTTATATTTTTCTTAGTATGCAGAGAACTTTATGCTAGTATGTTCCGGTAAAATATACAGGTTCATTTGTTCGTGCCTTTCTTTATGGTGTTTGGCTTGGACCACCTTTTATTACAATTCTCCAAGGAAAATTATGTCAAAATCAGATCAGGTCAGGTCAGGCACTTTTAAGAAAACTGTGTTTGATCCTTCATATTAATAAGATGGGAGTCCTGTAAGGTAAAGGTAAAAGGTGCCCTTGCTCAAAAGCCAGTCATATCCGAGATGATGCGATGCTCATCTCCGTTTACGCCAAAGAGCCAACGCTGTCTATGTCTGCAGATGTTTCCATGGACATATAGTAAGCATAACTAGACACTAGCGTGCATGAGACACTGTTTACCTGTGGTAACCTACGAAAAGATATCTTGGGTCAGCAGAGCTACTGCAGAGATCAAGAAATCTCACGGTGAAATCCTAACTTGGATGTTTTAACTTACTCAGGCCTCAGCTGGCAAATGTCAGAAAGCAACAAGTGTAGTCTTTTGGCTATGACAGTAATGACTTAGAATGCTGCAAATATGAATGGCAATAGAATACCTTGCACACATAGGCTGTTCTCCTGGTGTTTTATAATTAAACTTACACATGGATTTCTATAAAATACTGTTAATATTGTGTTTTATTTCCTTCACACAAACACAAACACACACACATACTACAAGGCATGTGCTTTTAAACAAGGATACCTGTTGAAATATATGAAATGCAAGAATTGTACATTTTTTAAAAATCCTTAGCAGTGACCTCTGTGATGATTTTCCCCCCTCAGACAAAGGCAGCCTATTCTGTACATGATTTTTATGCCACACGGAGAAAAAAATCTGTCCGTCTTCAGGTAGAGATGATTAGTGAGATATTGAACAGAAATTTACATATATAGGAAAGAAATGCTTATACTTTTATGTCCTCTTCTTACCCCTGTTCCTCCTCCTCCTCCTCCTCCTCTTCTTCTTCCATGTCAAAATCAAACTTTAAATTGCCAAAATGAAACCACCTTCTTGGCTTTTTCATTGGCCAAAATTAAATCTTCATTGGTACGTGTTTCCAGTAGTAACGCTGGTTATGAAAATTACTTACTGGGGGATTATTTTCAGATATTTAACCTTGTTCTATGTCAAAAGGAAGAAATAGTTAATTTCCCTTGTAGATGGTAGTATAGGGTGTGCTGATGTGAAGTAGGAAGTAAACTAAGCAACATTTGTTGTATTAACACAAGTGCAGCGTACAATTGTTACTTTTCTCTGCAGTTTTAGCTAATTGTATTCGAATACTTACTTGGCCCTTAATAGGAATGGGATTCAGGATAGAATCATGCAAGGTCTTTTATTGAATTAGCATGTATATCAGGAGTTCTCAACTGTTTTAAGTCGGGGGCCTGGTCATGCTCCTTCGGACACCTTTGGGGGCTGGATGGCCATTTTGCCCTTCCTCTACTACATGAGACTTCCTGGTGCGGTGGAGGCTTTGGGCTACATGAAATGGTACCGTGGGCTGCATCTGACCCGTGGACCACAGGTTGAGAATCCCTGATGTATATGATGGTAAGAGAAGTAGCTGTTTGTCAGTCACACACCTGTTAGTAAGGTGAAAAGGCTGAATATATTGTTTCTGTAAAAAGAAGCAGTAGGGAAGCCTATAAAACATTGGGATGGCAAGGATGTACACTTATACATCCCTAATATGGTCCTAACAAATCATTATCTTTCTGAAGCTATTTTCATTTCAAGGCATATTGCCCTGACCTTTAATATTGATGACACATCAGTCTCATTTTTTAGAATTCCAGAGCAAAGCTCTTTCAAGCTTATTGCAACCTATTTAGCCTATTCAGGATTCCTCATATATAAAATTGGATTCAGTGTCCACGGAACAAAACATTGTGTAGTGTATGTATGTGTATTTGATTTTCATAATGCTTGCACATAACATGCACTACTACAACACAATGTATAGGTCAGTGTTAAAGTAAAGAATAAATGAATTCCGTTAATATTAGTGAGAAAACATGAAACTTCTCTTAGCTTGAGTTGGACTGTTCTGGGGTAGGCAATCATGGTCTTTGAATTGTTTCTAGATTACAACTCCTGTAAGAACCTATCATTTGCTACACTGACTCAGCTGATAGATAAAGAGTACATTCAAACCTCGCATAAAAACCACCTCACTTAAAGAGTAACTCGCTTAAAGAGCAGAATTTTCTCTGAAAGTTCGCTTCGCTTAACAAATCAAACCAACCAAAAACTCACTTAACAACTAAATCGGGGTTCTCAATCCCCCCCACCAGAAGTCACAATTGGTCACTTAAAGAGCAAACTCGCTTAAAGAGCACTCCTGTGGAACACATTATGCTCTTTAAGCGAGGTACAACTGCATGTCACAGTTGTCCTCTTTCTACCTGCCCATAAGGCTCCTCCAGTGGCTTAGTGGTTAAATGCTGAGCTGGAGACTAGAAGGGTAGGTTTCCATACCCAAGAACTGCACTTGGGGACATGAAAGGAACCTAAAAATCCTTTCAACCCAGAGTAATTTCTGACATGAAATTATTATTATTATAGACATTGCTTTCAGATTAGAGTCCTTTCTAATGAATTTACACTAGCCTACAGTATTAATGTAATTGCAGAATGGCATAGTGACTAGAGAGAACCAGCAAATTACTGTTTTGTTATAGTCACACTTTGTTTTCAAATGCTTGTTTCTCAAAATATTTGCATGCTCCTCACTCACTCACTTTGTTGTTTTGTTTTCTCTCTCTTTTCTCCTTCCTCCTCTCATGCAGTCTAGTGTTGGGGATGAGCAGACACTCATGGTAGGCTGCAGTCAATATATTTTTATATCTTGCTAAAAAGTATTTGTATATGTGTGTATAAATATAATAGCAAATCTATGAACTCCAGTGCTAATATTAATAATGAATGCTAAAATGGTAGAGGTAAAATTTCATTTTTATTTTATGGTCGTCTTAATCACAGTAGCATCAAGGTTTCTGACTCCTCTCCTGGAATAATTCCTGGCATTTTCTCAGTCCTCCAGAGGGCATGGATAGCTATAAGAGTGAAAAGACACTCCTCCCTTTTACTGCTTGTACAAATACTTCCACAAGCACAATGGCAGCATGATATGCTTGCCAACAGATGTTGCTTTTTATGATGTTGTAAACCGCCCTGGGTCGCCCTGGCGAGGAGGGCAGTATATAAATTTGAATGAATAAATAAATAAAATGAAGGGTGAATGTATGCATTCACGGGTGTCATGTGTTTTGGTGATCCTGTGCCTTTCCACTTTCCCTTGTTGGTTTTCAGCCAAGGTGACCCCGTCCTTTCTCTTTCCTCTGTGAAACCAGAGGTGTCAGAGCTGTCTATCTGAGTCCTCTTTTGGGCAGGAGCCACAGGATCTCTTACCTGAGCAGTAGCCAAGAAAGCACTCTTCTCTCCCTTCCCGCAGGAAAGGAAGTGATGGTCTGACTTGGTGCAAGGGCTCTGTGCTACGCAGCCAAAGGAATTAGGCTGATGTTTGCTTCTATTCAGGCAGAAGCCCTGGCTGCCTCAGCTCCATGCTGGCCAAGACCCATCCCTTTCCTTTTCTGTTATGAAGCCGGAAAAAGTGGTAGGTTGCTGCATAGGTGAAGTGTTCGATACACCTCCGTGTCACAAGAGTCAACCTAATATTGATCTGGGTAGAGGTGGTGCTTGCTACACAACGGCTTAGATCAGCGATGGCAAACCTTGGCACTCTAGGTTGGTTGAACTTCTTGAACTTCAATTCCCATAAGCCCTGATCAGCAGGAGTACTGACTTGGCTTTCTGGTAATTGGAGTCCAAGAACACCTAGAGTGTCAAGGTTCACCATCTCAGGTTTAGGTAATCTATGCTATGCCCATCTTTCCAGCTCACCAATGAAGAAGAACTCTTTGGCTCATTACAAGCCTGTTGGATAACAGACTAGCATTGTTTGGCCAGAATAAAAGTATCCGTTCTATGGTTGAATTGCAATGGCTAGATCTTGTTCATTTTACAAATCACTGATGCTGGTAACCATTTCTCACAATAAGATACAACAGGTTATTTTGAGAAACCATTCTATCTATAAACTCCCTACCCCTTTCTTTAAATAAGCAAAAGTTTACATTTGTTTATGCTGTCTCTGTTGGAATAATAATGAAAAACTCTTGCAACTGCAAGTTGTTATCATCTTTGGTATTCAGGTGCAGATATATGAGTTAAACTCGCGTCTTTATGGTTCCAAACAGGCCATATATATATAAATCACAGCCTTCTCCTTTGAAACATATATGAGCAACAACTGAAAAATTATTAATCTCTTCCACCCACCAACCCTGTCAGGGATTTTTAGGGAGAAACAGTATGCTGAAATAAGATTTAGCATAACCAACATCTGAAATGTTGATTCCAAGATGAGAAGTGTTCAGCTTCTGTTAAAACTTCTCTTTGATACTGACTGTTTGACACCAGAGTGTAAACTGAGATTATAGCAAGGAGAGTCCAAGAAATAAAAAAATGCCACCTCCTTTTGCTTCTTGAATCTTTGAAAATGCAGTGAAACCTAGCAAAAGGAGAAAATTTGATGAGTCATGTGCTGCATTTGTTGCAGGTATCCTGGAGCACTGATCTCAATGCATCATCCATGGACAATTTTGAATATAGTATTATGGACAAGAACTTACACATTTCTACTAACAGGCTCTGAAAGGCTGACTCTTGCTAGCACTACTGCATTACCCTTTAAATTAATTGTCATGCCTCCATTTTGTCTGACTGTTACCATGTTATATCTCTAGGCTTCAGATTTGGGCCATGAAATCTTGGGGAATAGGATGCGGCTGACTTGACGATTCTCTCAGGAACCAAGAATCCTAGTCAGTGTTTTATAGAATTCTCAGGGTTTTTTTAACTTGGCTTTCTTCGCACCCATTTTCACATTCAGGCATCAATTCAATACAGAGTTTGGAAAAAAAGTTTCTCTCAGAATGGTATAGCCCAGGGGTCCTCAAACTTGTGTCTCTAGATGTTCTTGGGTGCCAATTACATCTGCTGATCAGGGCTTCTGGGAATTGTAGTCCAAGAACATTTTGAGAGCCAAGTTTGAGGAACCCTGGTATAGCCAGGATGCCCAATAAATGGCTATGACACAGGACTCCTATGTTGCAACTTCATAAATATTGTTCTGCTGTAAAATAAACTCTTTGCATCTTGAGACGTTACCGCAACAGTTGTTTGATATATAAGATAAGCTGTTGCCTCTTCGTAATATATGAAGCAAGTTTGCTTCCTTATCAGACTTTTCCCCTGCCCTCTCTCTCTCTCTCCTTTTCCCCTTCTTTAGACTAAACCACGTCTGCAGCGCGGTGGGAGTTCTGCATCTCTTCATAACAGTCTAATGAGGAACAGCATTTTCCAGCTTATGATTCACACCCTTGACCCTCTTGGCGAAGGTATCACTATAATGAATTTTTATGCAGTTTTGCTCTCTCTGTGGATTCCATTTTCATCTGCTAATATTTCTTCTTCTTCGTCATCTGTGGTGACAGTCCCTCAGTGTGTTTGTCCCATTAATCCCAGTAGAGTGTGCATACCTTTACAACCCTACCATGCATAAACATTTATGGAAATGTCTATTCACTATAAGCCCTGCTGATATTTTCCCTCTTCCTTCAGCTTGATTTAAAATAAGTTAACATAGTCACACGTGTGTGTTTGTGTGTTTTCATGCCATGGGTTAGACTTCCAGCAAATAAATATGTGTCCCAAAATAACGTCTATGGTAGCAAATCTTACGTTTCTCCAAAAACATCACACAATTATACTTTACTATGGATGTTTATTGTTCTGATGATTTCCAAACTCAAGAGATTGTAAAATTTATGTCTGCTGGAAACGCGAGATAATTAGGCTTCAGTTGAATAGTGGGGGTAGAGTTTCTAATTCTTCTTCTAAGTTGTGAAAGTTTATAACTTCTCAAGAATGAGAATATATTAATTTATTCTTATTACAAATCATGCAAGTTGATAATCATAAATGTAAACAAAAAAGAATTGACTCTTTCATCCTCTGTCTTGTCTGCATCACTAAGTCTGTGCTCAGATAAATACTTCTGTTGCTTATGGTATGTGCCATCAAGTTGGAACTGACTCTTAGCAATACTATGAGGGCTCTCAAAGAAAGTGAGATATTTAACAGGTGGTTTTACCTGTTCTACATCCCCAGTGAGCTCTCATGCCTGAGTCCACTACACCACATATATTTTCAGAAATTATTTCTGATTGTTTGACATTTAATATAAAATTGTGTTGCTTCCATAGGAAGGATATGAATGATCAGAATTGGCTGTATAAATCATAAGTGCCCCAGAATGTGAATTTTGGCTCTTTAATTCTTTAATTAATAATTAAAAGGGACTAAATGTCATTTTCCTGTCTTAAAAAAGATACATGCTTCAGAGTAAACAGAGACCAAAATTCAGTGTTCATCTTAACTAAAGGAAATCTACCAGAATGAATGGGACATTTTAGTCACAAGTAGAGTTTTGATACACAATCCATGGATTCCAGTAAATCTCCTCTAGGTGGAGCTAACACTGGATTTAAATAACACTGGATGAAATTCTGTTGCTTAATTTCACTAAAGTAGATTCTTTGCATCAGTGGCGATTTGGTGAGCTAACTGCTCTGTAAAATCCAGTAATTCAGTGAGCCTACTCTAGTAACATGATTTCTAAGCAACATGATTTCAACCACTATGTTGCTGGGTAACTTCTACAATTTAATTATATTAAAAGAGACACACACTTGATCTTCTGTTCTGATCTGGAAAATGTAGAATGTTGCATGGCATAGGCACATTCAGAAGAACAAGGGAGCTCTGTATCTTATGGTGTGTGGAGGATGATTGTGCCCAAAGTTTTCCAGGCAGTATATTTTTCTCTTCATATTACAGATGTGTGAAAAGAAACCAAGGGCTTGGCTAGATGGCCAAATAGGAGCCAGGTGGAGTAGGCTGAATAGAGTCACTCAAGGTTGTAGAGCAGGAATTCGCAATCTACAGCCCACAGGGTGGGCCAAGTCCAGCCCACGGCACCAATTAATCCAGCTGGTGGTGAGGACCCCTCCACCACTGCTACAAGCACCAAAAGTGCGCCAAAAGCACCAAAACCCCAAAGAACCACCCAACACCCCCCCATGTGCTGCTCTCATTCCTGCCACTACGGGAAGCAAAAAAAAAATGTACTGTCCTTTTCTGATTAGTTCTACCTCACAGAGTGGGTAGCAAATTACTATACAGTACTGCACTTTTACATTATGACAGAATAAGCCAGGAATTGTGGCTTATCACTTTCATAAACGCAATGCAGGTTCTCAGAAAGTAATTGCAGGTCTCTCCTCAAATGTTTTTTTGATGGGCTGACTTGCGAAAGCTTGACTTTCTACTTGCTGACACTGTAATGTTTACTTAGAGAGAGAGAAACCTATTTCAAGAAGCTGTGACTACAGCAAGATTTCCTTCAGATATTTGCAAATTCATGTGTTTTTCAGGAGGAAACCTAGCACCCTTCTTCTTCAGCTTTTCTTACCGTGTACAGAAAGGATAAATAGAATATCTTGTTCTTGTCCTTGAACTATTGTTTGTGTTTAAATCTCAAAACTGTTTTTGCTAATTATTTGTAAAGCATTCAATATATATTTTTAAAAGTGATTACAGAAACTAAAAATACAAGAAAAAACAGTTGGAAATACATTTCTTCAAATTACAGTAACATATTTGGTACTTCAGTTGATACCTTATCATGGCACAAGTTGTGTGTGGAGGGATTTGAATCTTTATTCCCCCCCCCCTTACACACTTTATTATGGTCTTTGATCAGTCTTTACAATAGAAAAAGATTTCACATTTTGTTAACAATAAGAAAAAGCAGTAAAACAGTATAGCATATCCTTTAGTTAAACGTTTTACATAATTGAGTGGCTTGATAAAAATAGTTACCTGGTACATAAGTGTAGAATCCGCATCCTTTATAAGAAAATGAACATAAAATCTATCATTATGGCCCACAAATTTAGAAATAACTTGGGCAATTAAAGCCCTTATTATTTTCATAAGAGAATTCTCACGCCATAGCATTTTTGGCTGAAAGCTCAAAATAACTGAAAATTAAATTCCTACCTTGTGTCCCTTATATATCAGAAATAAATTTTATTCTAATGGCAGAGATGATACTGCTTTACACAGAGATAAGTGCACTTTGTATAGGTTTTTTTAAAACAAATGTTAGAATAAGAAAGAAGCTTTTGTTTCTATATGCTTTAGGAAAATTTAGCAACATTTCCAACTCTGAATTAAAACAGAATATTTGCAGGTTTTAAAACACAATTTTGCTGACAAGAGAAGGCTTTCCCAGTGCATGGAGTTGCCTTCTCTAAACAGTACACTTTGCCCTTCAAATCCCTGATAGAAACATGAGGAAAAGGTTTCTTTCTAAAAAGAAAGCTAACGGGCGTCTTGATTTTCTGTTTGTTTGCATATTTTAGAATATTTCTGGCACACCTTTTGGCCTTCATGATTATTTCCAGCAAATCTGGCCAGGTTATCCTGCTATGGTAATAGAGTAGGCCATATTGCCAGCAACTCAATGTTGAGCATCAGGCTGCGGTTAACTAACCTGACAACCCTGAGGACTAACGGCCTTGGTGAAGTCCACAGGGAAGGGTGATGGCCCTCAAGTGGATTAAATCTCTCTTCAATCCATCTTGATGGAGGGCAGCAGCTTCATTAATACTGGCCTGGGGCAGAGGAGGACTTTGCATGCCAAAAGGACCAGAAAAGGATCTAGCTTGCAAAGCTGGATCTGTGATACAGGTGTCACACTGCGATGCAGAAGGCAAGTGAAAGGTCATGGCATTATATTCACAGGACAGTCTTCATGGTTGATTGCCATGATGATCACCAATATTCGGAACTGGATATGACACAAGAAGATTATTTTCAAATTAAACAAAAAGAAGACAATAAACGTAAAGCATATTGCATTGTACATTATTTTTAAAAGCAGTAACCATGGGAGCAGTTTAGATGCACAGTCACAGTAGGAAGAGTTAAAACACATGAAAAGTAAAGGGCAGAATCCTAACAGGTCTTAATGTAACATAAGAGGAATTCCACAATTTTCCGCAGAAAGAGAGTATTTCTGTAATCCCTGACACAGATGTTAGGTTGGACTATATAGGGGAGGCCTGGAGAAATTAGTATTTTTTCAAAATGTACCCAAACTTAAAAATTGTAGCCATGTATCACCTTTATGAGGGAAGGGTATTCTATGTGGTAGTAACCCAGCAATGAAAGACCTGCCATGGATGATGGAAGAGCAGATGTAAAGAATATGTCACATTTGCAGGATGATCTCTTGAGATGAGTTATGGAAATTCTCAAGAATATTTAAGACTGTGCCTAATGATGAATATTATTAATAAGGTCCCTTACGATGTGCCTGTGCCACAGAGACAAATTGAAAAGGGTAGCACCATGAGGCAACAGGTTATCTACCAAGTAGCTTCTTCACAGAGGTTGTATTGCAACAAGAGACATCAGGAAATGCTACCTAACTTGGTTTTATGTTGCAGCCACAGTATACGGTATCTGTTATTTACCATCTGCTTATTAAAATAATCTGAAAACTATTCAGGGTGATAACTTCCCAAACTTCCGCAGGTATCCTGTCCTCATACAGAAAAGCCTTTTGCTGAAAGAGAGGCAGGCTGCATTTGCTTAATGCTAATCACAAAGTGTAATGCCAATTTCATATATGCATGTTTACCACATACTCAAACAAATACATAAAAATACATACTTGTGTGTAAGTGTGAAGTGTTTGTTGTATGCCACTTGGATAAAAGTAAAGGTCATCCTTGCTCGAAAGCCAGTTGTATCCGACTCTAGGGCTTGGTGTTTATCTCCATTTATAGCCAAAGAGCCAGCTCTGTGTCTGCAGACATTTACTTGGTCATGCACAGAATGCTGCTAACCTTCCCACCAAAGTGATACCTATTTATCTACTACTTGCAGTTTCTTGCTTTTGAACTGCTAGGTTGGCAGGAGATGGGACAGAGATGGGAGCTCAGTCCGTTGTTCAGGACTCAGGTCTCAAACTGCTGGCCAATTATCAAGCTCAAGTGTCTTAACCACTAAGCCACTGCAGTCCCTTGTATGCCACTTACATGGGCCTAAATCCAATTGTCAATCCCAAAAGAGAGTCCAACTTTTGAATCTCTGGGTGCTTGCTAATTCAAGAGTTGATTGATATCCTTTGTCCCAGAGTCGTGTCGGATGCTGCCTAAACACTCTGGTGGGATAGCTATGAGACATCCTAGCTTGCTGTTGTGCAGGTGGAGATCACCGAGTTGAACAAATATGCCATCCGCTTACACAACAAAGTACGGATGGGGATAAATTCTGAAGCCAGTACCAAAAATCCCAAACTACTATTGTTATGTCTGTCGCACGATCAGTTTGACATGAAGAGGACCCAGCCATCAATTTAGTGAGACTGACAATGGATTCAGGTCATATAATGGAAAATCATGAGTTGAATGCAGAATTGTACTCAGTGGAGTTTTTCTAGTGTTGGAATGAAGGATAGGGCTACAAGTTGACAGTTCTTCCTTCCCTGCTCTGGATTGTCCAGAGGTACTTATGAACATAACTAAATGGTGTTTGGGAAGAGAGGATATATTAAAACTCACTTTCCTCACTTCCTGCGTTCTGTTAGGTAGTTTATCTGGGATCCTAAAGCCTATTTGGTTGACAGAGGGGCGTCTAGTTCTAATTCAGTTTCTGCACAATTTGAGGGGATGGATTCATATTCATCATTTTCAATAAAATTTACTAAGTATTTGAACCTTAGTCTTGGACTGATGGGATTCATTGATTGATTGATATGTCTTTCTGATCAACGGCTATTTTATTTATTTATTTATTTTCTGATTTATATTGCCACCCAAATCAGAATACTCTGGGCGGCTCACAGAGAATAAAATCAATATCACAGTTTAAAAACCAGTAAGAATCCCATTAAAGCTACTACCAAAAATTACCCCAAACCCTACAGATTGAAAGAGAGAGAGTATGTTCTTACTAGATCAGCCAGCAGGCAGGGGTCACCACATTGCTGGTGTCCCACACCTGCTTTGCCAGCCAGGTTTTTAGCCCTTTCTTGAAGGGTAGCAACTCTGTCTGGAGACGCAGCTCAAATGGCAGGAGGTTCCACAGGGCCGGAGCAGACACTGAGAAGGCCCTCTTTCTGGTGCTAGAGAGACGAGCCTCTTTAGCAGATTGCACAATTAGGGAGCCTCTCCGGTCTCCTCTGGTGCAATGGACAGATGTTCTTGGGGTGACGCAGTCTCTTAAACTATTCCAATGGATTAGGTTCATATTGCCTTAATGGATTTTTTATCACAGGGTTACCTTACAACGCAACGAATTTGTGTTAATTTTTCATGGTTTTGCATCCCAACATTTCCAATGAGTGTTTATTTTAAATAATTCAGAATAAAACTACAAATGGGATTACAATAGCTGTTTGCGATAAAGTTTGCAATTGAATTTAGTTTTATTTCCAATAAATGGCTATATCTTATATTAGCTTCGCTATACAGGTGTTACAGATTATTATTTTAATTGCCCTTCCCCCATTTTCACAAGTACTGTAGATGAAATTTCCTAGGTTAAATATTTTCTTTGCCTCAGTCCTCAAATAATGATAATAAAACCATCATGTAAAATTGTACATCTTAGAAATTATCTTTAAAATGGACATTTTGCTGTTTTAATATCTGTATTATCTGAAGTAAAAATAGACAGTTTTTGTGCTTCCAGGCCATTTTAGGCCAGAGGAATGTGCTAGAATCTTACCTGGCAACTAGTTTTGCATGAGAATTACTGGCTGTAGTGATTTTTTAAGTGGACTCATAGCAAATCCATTTAGCTCAGTCACAACTCCATCTGTAACCCTGTTTGTTCTCCTTTGGAAACTGGAATGCAGACATTAAATCTCATTGGGGCTGGATTTGGTATGGGTACAATATACATAAACTCTAGCTAAAGTAGCCTGTAATCTGGATCACAGCTTTCTAGGGCTGGGGTTCTCAACCATTTCCTGCCGCAGGCCAGACTACGCCACATCAGACAGATGAGTGGGCCAGACACGTGGTTTCCCCCACCCTAAATGCTGCCATAACACACATCTGCAGCTGTAGTAAATGTGTTTATGACAGTTGAAGGTGCATTTACAGTGTGTTTTTTGATATTTTAACCACTTCCACTGCTTCTGGTGGTGACGGCAGTGGTGGGAGTGAAGCTGGTGCATTTTTGGCTGTTTTTTCCACTTCCGGCAGTGGCAGTGGGAGGAGTGATGGCTGTAGGCCACATGAAATGGTACTGTGGGCCAGGTCTGGCTCGTAGGCCATAGGTTGAAAACCCCTGTTCTAGAGGAACTGAAAGCTGTAAGAAGAGTAGCTCAAAGTCAGTGGCCCCCAGAGTGTAGTTTTAATGAGCCATGTTATGTGGTTTTATACAGTGTCAACATTTCAACTGGGTAGGACCTCTGCAAACCTTATGTAGTCTGTTTATACCTCACCTAATAACAAAGGATGTCTTAACATACAAACTGAAAGAAATCAAAGTGATAGCAGAATGTAGTGTAAATATGGTGCTATACGATCAAAACAACAGGCAGTGCTAGAAAAGGATATTAAAATGATAATGCCAGACAGAAGACAAAGTTGGTACCTCTTTTCATAGGCACACACAAAAATAAGGAGCATACGTATCAGATGAACCTCCTTGGGAAATACAAACATGTTGGTGGGTGCATCTCTGAATACAATCTGAGAGTCTGGATAAATGCCTATGAGAGATAGTGAGATATTCTAACTCCCAGCTGTTCAAGGCTTTAAAAGTCAACCTGATATTTTTCAATTGACCCTGAGAACAGACTGGAAGCTATGCAGCTAGCCAACCACTTATATCACATTATATCACCTATTTGCAGTTAATAGTTTTGCAGTCCTATTTCAATAATTTCTGGACAATTTTCAAAACTAGGCCTCATATAAATGGCCAAAATCCTGTTGTTTACTGTAGTAAATTGCACAAGTGAAGGCCAGTTGAATCAGTGGAGATTTGGTGAGTTGACTCCTCCTTACGTTCCACTCATTCAAAGGGACCAGCTCTATCCGTGAGTTTAACACAGAGACTTGCATGATTTGGCTGATGTGTTGGAGTAACCCAACCTGGAGTTAGCTGTAATATCTGCATGGCAGGTACTGCAAGCAGTAAAGGATGACCACCATCATTACACCTTATCTCTTAATTTCCAAATGCTTTTAATTGACCAGTACTGACCACTTCTGAACTGCTGCTTTAGTGAGGAAACTCTTGTAGCAATAGCAATAACATTTTTATAGCACCCCATAACGCTTACTGCACTCTCTGGGTGGTTCACAACGCAATTAGCTTTTTGCCCACAACATGCTGGGTACTTATTCTACCAAATTCAGAAGGATGGAAGGCTGAGTCAACCTGGTCTCTGTCAGGATTGAACTCACAATGTTTAACCACTGCACCACCAGGACTAATTCCATTACACTTTTTTGTTCTTTTGCACTTTCCAGCTATTAATGGTTTCTCAGAGTATAACTAGAACTGTATTTATCTCATAATTACCTTAAAATGTTTAATCCGTGATACCAAACAAAATTGAATAACCCGAAATATAATACTATATTAGCACATGACCTCCTTGTCCTCTTTACCATAGGCCTTCACCACACCACAAAGCCAGACGTAGATAATTTCCCAGCCTTCAGAGCAGGTTTTCAGCATCATGAAGTCTTGTAGAAATAAGAAAGACCTGATAGAAGCTTAGTACTGGATCTATCCCACTCTGCAGCCAGTACCTGGAGCCATCCTTTCTCTGACAGAACAGTAGAATCCACTGCAATCCAGTGACAGGCAAAATCCCTTTCTCATTGCACTTGACTCATACAGCCAAAAGTCTGCTTTAATGGGCTGCGGAGTTTGGGCAACAGCCACCTTGTGGCAGCTAATCTTTCTCAGACTAGGTCAGGCGAAAGGAACTGCAGAATGCACTCATCCAAAGGTGGCTTCATTTTGGCAGTTTCACATCTGGCCTAGACATGGCAGAAGAAGTAGGTTGTGGGACTTCCTGGAGTAAATGTTTTATTTATTTATTTATTAAGTTTGTATGGCCACCCACTCACCAAAGTGACTCCGGGTGGCTCACAATGCAATTGCACTTCACCTTATATAAAAGACCCGACATACCATTAAAAACCTTACATAAAACATATTATAAAATCTATTACAAAATCTTCACAGCAAATAGACAAATACAGTACTGTAGACAGATAAAACCTAAAAACCAGGTGGCAATTAGCATGTTTATATCAGCCAGCCCGGGGGGGGGGGGGGGCTGTTCCTCTATCAGCTCCCCATACCTGCTGGACCAGGCATTTCTCTGGCTGAAGACAAAAGTCTTTGAGAGTTGGGGGGGAGTAAGGTTGAGAACTCTGTCAGGTTGTTAAGATAGTGCTCATGCAATGTTAGATTTAGGTGTTGGTATGTCATATATTAGTGAGTTAGTGTTTGTAGTTCCCAGCCACACAATCAGCTTCTTATGATCAAGGCACAAAATGTGGCAAGAAAATCACCATTCTGTACCTGCCTACATCATCCCTGGATATAAATTTTACTGGAGAGGTGGTGTTGTTTCACAGAGACAAAACAAAAAGGCATTTTTCTGCTACAGTTTGTTATGATATGCAAATATCTTGCCAGGAAAGATCCCTGGGAAGAGAGGTCCCAGACATAAACGGACTTCATGGCTGAAAAACCTGAGAAACTGATGTTGCATGTCTTCGGAAGAACTGTTCCGAGGAGTTAAGAACAGGAAGACTATCGCCATGATGATAGCCAGTGTCCGGAACGGATATGGCAACTGAAGAAGAAGAAGATGCAACTATAGAATTGCACACAATCAGGAACTGTGTATTCCTGGAAGACTTCACAATTTCAGCAAGCCTCTCTCACAAGAACATGTGTGCCATTTTGACATCGTATCATTTGTGTACTCTCCAGAAAGATCATTGCTGTTAATTGTATTTGAAATGTGTGAAAGCATGTCAGTTGCCTTCAGGTGTCTGCTGGTTCCTTATCTCTGTGTCTTTTACTGTGATGTTGTAGAGCTGGGATCATTTGGAAAACTAAAATATTATGACTCAATGACTAAAGAAGGTAAGAAATATTTTAGCATTTTTGTGTCAGTATTTTAAAACATTTTAAAACTATTATTATTTTCTTTCTTGGGTTTTCTCCCCCTTTTCTCTCTGCATGGCATAGTGTGGTGTACTGGTATATTTCTTGACATTTTTTATAAACGCCTCTTAAATTTTTTTACTACCTTGTGTTTGTAGTTTTTCTTTTATTATCATAATATAGTTTATTTTTCTGCAACACACATTTGGACCATGTGTTAATGTATACATACACATATCAAAAACTTCATTTTTCAATTAAATGTGCTTCTATTTTATCAACATTAAGATTCAGGAAAAATTGTTACACATTTTGTCTCTGACCTGTTCGTTTTACAAACATATACATTTAAATATTTTGTTGTGTGCCAAGTCTCTTCCAACTTACAATTACCCTGATGGTATTTTTGAGACATAAGACATTCAAGGAGTAGTTTATTACACCAAAATCAGTTCCCATAGTTGAACAGGGATCAAGACCAGATATTCTAGTCTGATTACTATACCACACTGTTTGTTTGTTTGTTTCTTTGTTTGTTTATGAAAAATAGACTTCCCTTTTCTCCCAGAAATGGAAACCAAGTACAGTACAGTCAAACCTTGCATAAAGAGCGTTTCGCTTAAAGAGTAACTCACTTAAAGAGCAGAATTTTCTCTGAATGTTCGCTTCGCTTAACAAATAAAACCAACCAAAAACTCGCTAAACATAAATTGTGATTTGCAGTACCCCCCACAATTGGTCATTTACAATGGTGTTTCGCTTAAAGAGCAAACTCGCTTAAAGAGCAATCCTGTGGAATGCATTATGCTCTTTAAGCGAGGTACCACTGTAATTTAATATGAGTGTTCTTGGTCTGTTACCAAAAGAGAGAAAAATCTCCAGCATTAGCCTGCTAGCCACTCAATTCCTTAGGCAGCACCAGTAATGGTATTGAAGAACTGGAATGAACCCTTGTTTGTTAGTGTCAACATATAGAAATAATAGCTTTCCAATCCTTCTTCTTCACTTCCTCTTTTACCCATTCAGGTGTTTAGGGACTTCCCTATCTGTAGTTACATGCTATATATTTTTTTTAGTCCAGAACAACAGATCTTTATTGTTCTTGGTGAAGTCTTGCCATTTCCAATGGCCCAAGCCCTAGGGAAGCACGTATTTTGTTTCTCTATAGATGTCACTTTTGAGTTTGCTTTGGAAAAAGTTGAATTGCAAAAAGGGTGGTTCTGCATGGTCAAATCTTGAGTGTGGATGATTTGTAGTTCGAATAACCTTGTTTTCCTCAGACTTGTTTAAATTGAACTGTGGAATTCTATAGCAGGTGTGTCAATGTTCCTGAGGAAATGAGTAGATATGCTGAAGGAAGAAAGGTTAATTAGCCCTGACAATAATGCTAGGTAGATGCAGGGGCCAAAAAGTGGCTCCTGTCCAAGAGGATGGGACCAGTGTTTACTCAATACTACACACTTTATAAACAGTGAGGGTTATACAATACTTCCAATCATTTTTTACTGAACAATAATACAAATAGGAATCTCTGACGTATACAGAAAGAACCTCCTCAAAGATGGTGGCATTTTTGAACCACAACTGTGTGTGCCCTGGGAATGGCAACCTTGTGTTGCCGACTAATTTTCCCACACTAGGTCACACAAAGGGAATTGCAGAATGAACTCACGGAAAAGTGTCTTCATTTTGGCAGTTTCACACCTGGCCTAAACACAGAAGATGAAATAGGAATCTCAGGAAATACCTCCTCCCAGATGCTTACACACATTCTGCTAAGCAGTAAAACAAAAATGAACAGCATTAGATAGCTAAATAATCTAGTTTTAGAATGCTCTCTTTAACAGCTTTATGACAGAAAATGTAAGTCTAATAGAGGCAGGTCGAGAGGCAAGTATTCTGTACCAGAATCTTCTGGAAGCAGTATGGCCCACCAAAAGATGAAGGAATTGAAAGGGGAGGGAGAAGCTGCAAGTGGCCAGGAGCACACAACACTTGAAAAATCTGGTGATTTGTGTTAAGCAGTACTAGGGGGCTACAACTTATTTAAAAGATGAGTTGCTGTTTCTAGAAACTTCTGAGAGTAGCCACACATTCCTTTAATTGGCACGAACCATTCGGGGGTCCAAGGGGAAATGAAGTGACCCGAAACCTGCAGAAGGAACTCTTGGAGAGGTGCATTTTGTTTACTCCTTTGGTAAATCTGCACCCTATAGGAGAATACTGTTCTGTTGTTGTTTCTGAAAACAAAAGAGAGAAAGAACCTGAGGAGCGGCATTAGAAGTGCCTCTAATTTACTACTATTTTCCCTAAAGCCACCCTTTCCAAAAATACAACCTTGTTCTGCATTGTGGGGAATTAGAAAGGGGAAAGAGCACCTTTTGAGACATTATTGACTCAGACACTTCATATTTCTAAACAGTGGCAAATCCTGATGCATCTCATTTTTCACTATTGTGCTATGAGCATCATCCATGCTTTTCTACCTTTGCAGTCTCTGGCCTTTTAGGGCAGAAAGCAATGAAAAAATGGAAAGAGCAATTGCTTTACATAACAGTCTGTAGAATCTTACAAATGACTGTTATTCCCATCTGGATTGTCCATGAGGCATAAATAAAAGATGGATTTTCTTGCTCTTCTTCTTCCCATTCACAGCTGAATGAAAGATATAGCTACACTTAGGTTTCTCAAACTCCACTCTTCCCTTGCAGTCCTAACAGATAGAAGGGCACTTGACAGAAAAGAAAGTCGATGTAAGAGAAGGAACTGCTAAACTCTGTCACCTCAACTGATGGTCCTGCTAATGTTCCTCCAGTTACTCTTTTACTTTCAGGAGGAAAACATTTTGACTGGGCAACTTGTGTTTGGGAAACGCTGGTTTACTGGTACCACGTGGAAAGTTGTCCTTGAAAGCTGCTAAGGAAAAAAAATGAATTTGTGACCTTGTAGTTAAAAACTTCTACAGCCACACTCAGGTTCCTTCTAGTGGTTTGGTTCTAAACTCATTGAAATGACAAGCGAGAGCAGCATTGTGGCAATGAAGTGTGGCTTCATTTACTAGGGATGGTAAGACGTGGGAGCCAGAATCTCTTCTATGTGATGGCTAGACTTCAATGTTGTGCTTAGAACCTATTCTTCCTGGAGAATCCTTTGTTACTATGAAAATAATTTTCTCATAAGGATAATCTGTTTCCACATGACTCTACTTAATTAATGTCATGTCTGTGACTAACCCATGAACTTCAAGGTTATCCCAACCCCACTTCCCCATACCAGTTCTCAGAAATATGCTTGACCTACATGAGAAAAGGGAAAAAATCAACTTCTGGGAGGCCTTTTTATTCTTCATCCAAAAGGTAAAGGTCATCCTATTTATCTACTTGCAGTTTCTTGCTTTCGAATTGCTAGGTTGGCAGGAGCTGGGACAAAGACGGGAGCTCATTCGTCCTGCAGTATTCGGGTATCAAACTGCTGACCTGCCACCTTCCAGTCAGCGTCTTAGCCACTTGAGCCCCTATCCAAAATCCATCCCTTTAATCCCTTACCTGCTAACAATACACTTTCTTGGCTTTTGGAGGCTCTGAACTGGAGCAATATTTGAGGAGAGGAGAGAAGAAAGACCTCAGGTTTGCATGTAAATTTCCCCTGTATTTGTATACTTAGTCAGCTTATGTCCAGGTTATGTATTGTGTCATGGCTTCATCATTACTCTTCATGAAGTGTTTTGCAAAGAAACTGAAGTAGACTCTGTGACTGTTGTGTCATTCAAAGTGATGTTGCCCTCATGAGAAGTCACGACCATTGTTTCCGACAGGCAAAACAGCTGTCTGTACATCAGTTGAATGGCTGTGAGAACAATGGATTTGATTTCATGCCTTTGCTTAACTCTAGAGTCAGCTTATAAATCAACTTTACTTCATACATCCTCTTTAGGGGTAAATCAAATTATTAGTCTCAACTAGATTACATCTACTTAAATGAGTGGTGAAAATGGACTTTCATTAATGAATTCCATTCATTCATTGGATATACTCTAGCTGGATGAATAATTGGATTTAGCCTGTTCTCTCTACCATAGATGGGCACCTTTTCCTTATATGTTCATGTGTGCTGTTCTCATTGTGTGAGAAATTGAATGTATTATTTCAGCTTTGAATTTTTCATAGCATTAAGATAAGCCAGTGGTTGGACTGTATATCATTAGGGTCTGTCCCCCCCCCCCTTCATTTTTTCTTCATAACGGTTCTTTAATTACTTTCTTTCTCTGAACTTTAATATTTCCTGTTACATTCTGTTCTCATAGATACATCTATATTCATGTGCATCAAATATGCTATTCTGCATAACTTTAAAAAATATTCTGAAACTCTATTTTTTTAAATAACGGCAGTTCTTCTGAACGGCTGCATGTTACAGCTTCCAGCTAGAAAAGGAAAATGGCAGCAGTGTCTGTCATATTTTCCAAATATTTTTAATTCACAGTATGATGATATCTACATTTTTATCTCAAAGATGGCTTCTAGTTTCAGCGTTGTTTTGTTGTTGTTGTTGTTGTCGTCTCCAAGCATCCTCAGCTCTCCAAAATTAAGACAGAGAGATATATAGAATCAGAAAGCCACAATGGTTATTCTTATAAATTAGACTGAGCTTTGATTTATTAGAGATGAAAACATGGCATAATCTATGACCCAGTAGAAATGTGATAGGAAGGAAAGCAGAAGCCTATATCCACTTTTCTCACAAGAACTGAGGGGGTTAACTGCCTGGACTGTCATTTGCCTACCATTATACTTGACCCATATCCCAAATTTAGTTCCCCCATAATTTTTAAAGTACTGTAATGTTAAAGCCCAAGAACAAAGATTGTGCTGACTTAGGCTTCTGGGAATTGAAGTCCACGAACCAAAGGTTGGGAAACACTGCTCTAGAGAAGGTCCTCCAACCTTATGGAAAATATTTTGAGGGTACACATGGGACATGACTCAAAGGGAACAATCATCATTCCAATTCTGAATTCACTTGAGCAGAGTATTTTTTTTTTTTAATTGGTGGAAGATCCAGCCATCTAGCTAGTAAATAACTGTGCCATCGAGTTGATTCTGGCTTCTGGTGACACTTTCCAGGGCTTTCCATTTATAGTGTTCTCAAAAGTAGATTAGGGGCTGTGCATCTTGCCCAAGGCTACACAGATTGACTCTCTTCCTGGAAGGCACAGTGGAATTGAAATCTTACTTGTTGCAAGCTACGATCCAACTTTCTTTGAGTGTGAAAGAGGAATGAAAGAGAAAGAAGTGGTCTGTGAAGATAAGGCATTCCCCAAACATCTCTAAAGTATGGTTTGTTAAAATGGCTGAAATCCAGTAGTGTAATATATGACAACATCCATGACATCAGAAATTCCTCCCTGAAAGTCTGGGGCTATATGAGATTCCTTTCACAGGGGAGAAACCTTTGGAGTCTGAAAGCTTTGGGGCAGAAGGAGTCTTTAATTTCCAAAAATTACCCTCACTAAAATACCATATCAGAGAATAAATACCATAGGTACTAGCAGCAGAGATTTTCAGAAGTTAAACAACTATCCCATTATGTAGCCCCCAACATATTCCCCACAACAAAAAGGATTGCAGAGAAACATTGGGACTTTGGGGTGAGATTCAGAAAATTTTAATTTCTGAAAGACCACCATATCAGCTTTACGCAGCATAAATTACGCAGCTGGATTTCAGCCCATGTCTGAAGGAGAACACAGGGTCACTGTTCACTCAGGATATTCCTGTTGACCATTCAAGTATCAAAATGGAGAAAACAAACTAAAGCAGGCATATACTGAGTTCACACATTTGTCATACTAAGAAGGCAAAGGGGAATTGCTGTCTCCCTGTCTATCAGTCAGTGCTCAGGTCTCTGAAAGCAGTTCATAGATATGACTAGGTGAGAGATAGCATGCAAGTAATAATAGTAATTGTGTGCTATTAAGTCAATTATGACTTATGGTGACCCTTCCCAGGGTTTTCTAGGTAGAGAATACACAGAAATGGTTTACCGTATATACTCGAGTATAAACCGATCTGAATATAAGCCGAGGTACCTAATTTTGATTTCAAAACCCAGGAAAATAGATTGACCCGAGTATAAGCCAAGGGTGGGAAATGAAGCAGCTGCTAGTAAGTTTCAATAATCAAAACACATGAAAATATGGTAAAATTAATTAAATTGTTGGTGCATCTGAATCCAGCACAGTCTTGGGACCCTTGTGGTTGTTGACCCAAGTATAAGCTGTGTCCACTTTTGGGGGCTCATTTTTGGGGCTAAAAATCTCAGCTTATATTTGAGTATGTATGGTACTTTTCTTCTTCTTCTGGTGACACCATGGGACTATGCAGCTTGCCCATGGCTACACAAACAGGCTCTTCTCTCGGGAGGCACAGTGGGCAACCACACTCCCGGCATTGGCTCCCCAGCTAAATTCTTAAACCACTGGGCTATCCAGCCAGCTCACCATGTGAATATCTATGTCATTATTATTATTTTTAGTCTTCAGGATGTCACAGTTTCTTAGTATACAATACATTGTATTATTTTTGAAAAGGCATATGCCAGATTCAGTCATCACTTGCAGCTTTAGCTAGAATTCAGCATCACATGTCTTCATGGTGTGAAATGGAAAACTCATGCAGTGACCTAGAAATAGCTTGGCTTTAACAAAAGCGATGTTTTCTTTTAGGGAAATTCAAAGAAAGGGCATCAATTCTTCATGAGATGGCGAAAAAGTGCCAAGTAGAAGAGGGTGAAAAAAGGAATGGAACTGCCAATCATGCTGGTAAGTGTAAATAAAGAAAGCAATTCATTATTTTCTTTAAGCTTAAGTGAACGCCTTTGATGTTGTCGACTAATAGCAGTGAATCTGATTGGCTCATTTGTACCTTATCCTTTGATTTATATTTCCAAATCAAGGATTGAAACTGGGTTATGAAACCCTTTTAGAAAAACACTGCGAGCCAGGGATACACTGCAGAAGAAGCCTAATTTTTTATAGCTTCTTTCTCCTTCAACCATTCAGTTCTATCTATAGTATATCTTGGAATAGCCTTGCATCAGTCAGTTTTTGCACAGTTGCCCCTGGGAGAATCTCAATGGCTTCTCCCATAAATGCCCGAGTTTGGGCAAAGAGGGGCAAATGACAGACTCTCTTTGTAGTAGCTTATTAATTGATTAGTCTTGCGACTATATCAATAAAATAGAATATGAATTATAATAAATACAATAAAATAAAATATATACCCGTGATTTTTAAAAAACTGATTCGTCAGTTTTGTTTATTTGTTTAAATGTGTGTATTTGTTTAAATTTCAGAAAGAATTGAAGTTGCTGTGACACCACCAAATGATGGGCCAGTGCAAAACGGAGCTGCTGTTGGTGCTGCTGAGGTTGCTCATCCCCCCCTCCCCTCCAATTTTTAAATTTTCTTCCCTCTTTCTAAATGTATGTATGCTTGGCTGTGGGTTAAGGCACCACAGATGAAATTACATGACCATAAACATCAGAACAATGGTTGGGGGGAAATAGAAAGTCCCTTTTTTTCTTTGCTAGGACTCGGTATTAACCCCCAGACAGTACAACTACTATACAATATAGGCATATCAGAACAAAACAAAAATATTGTAGCACTTTAAAGATTCACTGCTGTGTTTTAAAGTGCTACAACATTTTTTGTTTTGTTTTGTTTATTGTCTGATATGCTTGAAACAGAGACTAACATGGCTACTATTAAAAGCAAATACAATATAGCAGTGATGGTGAACCTTTTCAGAGACCGAGTGCCCAAACAGAGAGGTGGGGTGTACTCTGTGCTATGGGAAGGTAGGAAGCACTCCCATTGGGTTGCTGGGCAGAGGGGTAGGGTGTACTCTGTGCTGGGGGAGGGAGGAAGCACTCCTATTGGGCAGAGGTGTGGGGTAAATTGTGCTGGGGTGATAGCACACGTGCCAATAGAGAGTGCTGGGAGTGCCACGTCTGGCACGTGTGCCATAGGTTCACCACCACTGCAATATAGGGTTATATGTGGCAGGCATAGGCAACTATAATTGGTCTGAGATGGGGCGGGGGGGCAGATTTTCTATATCTGTGGGTTTGGTCCCTTTCCCTACTGAAACTAAAAATGATCAAAAATACATTTCCATTTATGTGTTGGTCAGCAAAAGAATGTGAGGGAGTGCAAGGAAGTATTCAGTATACCTACTGAAAAATACACTTCCCCAAACATTAATTTCCTTGGTGATATTGAGGGTTGAGGGAACCCATAGCTAATGGTGAAATGAGTGAGATGTATCTATTTGTGTGGAAAGACGTGCAGACTTATGATGTGTTTTTGACCCAGCATGAATTTTTTACTCATTTATGAGTATTTGTGATTAGAAAGTTTAAGACTACTAAACTTTGTTTGGATCTTGCCTTCTGGAAGAAATTGAGTAGTGCTGCTTTTGCCACCATTTTTTCCCTTAATAATTTCTGAGGCATAAGCTACAAGCAAGACAGATGTCCTTATTGATTTGTTCAATGTTCTATCCTTTTTTGTTTCCTCTGACTTCAAACAGTGGTTGGTTGGTAGATTGACTGATTGATGATGGATTGGCTTTGATGGTTATTGCTACTTCAAAGTGAGCCCTATTGAGTTCATGGAAGCTTTTCCCCCAGTTATGTAGCCTTCATCACCTCTCTTTAAAAAACCAGATTAAATTTAAATAATAATTATTTCAAGACCTTCTGCTATCAAAGATAGTATCACATTGGTTGCATTTTTCAAATACTTGCCACTTTCTGTTGCAAATAAAGGCCCTGTTTTATATTTTCTTCAGAGAGTATCAGAATGTTATGTTCTATATATATTGTATATTTATAGCTTTACATTCAATATAGATGATAGGAAAAGAAAAGAGAAAAGATTAAAGTCCCTACAGAAGACTCTCACTGAATACTTTTTAGACTGACCTGTAAAAGACCCTTCAAAAATGTCATATATGCATACGAAGCAAACATCTCTCTTTTAAGTTGGCAATTGACTAAGTGCAGCTGCAATTGTTCTAGCCTATGACTTTCCTAAAAATAACATTCAATTTCACATTAGCATCTCCTCCCAATCAGCTATGCTCCTTTTCTTTGCTGGTTTCTATGGAAACGGAAGCAGGGGGAAATTGTTTGTCTCTACCATAGCAAAGATCATTTTAAAGTGAAAAGAAAAGTACCTTGGATCCAATAAAGAAGGAACTCTAAGCCTACATTGTTTTCTTTGTGATTACTAAACAGTTTATTGAACAGCTATGACAAAGAGGATTTAGCTTGATACACCAAGGAACCAACAGATGACTAATTCATTTCAAGAAAATTTCTGGTCACAAGTGCTTATTCATTGCATTTTTATGTGACCTTTTTCGGTCAAAATAGCCTGAATTTTCTTATGAATAACTGGTAGTTCCACTCCAATTTCCAACATGTTTTTATTTTGGTATACTGAAGTTCACTGGATAGCTTTCAGTTAGGATGGAGGAGGAGGAATAAGTACTTTGAACCGAGGGGTGCTCAAATTAGAGATGAATATGTTTCTGATTTTAAACTACAGAATCCCCCAGTGGTCAGTGTGGTCACAGGGTTTGTTGAGTTCTGAGAACTAGTTAAAAAAAATAAAAAGAACACCGCACAAATATGCCCACACCTCTGTTAGTTGACTATTGGTAACTTAACATTTATATCTCACTTACCCTCTATCAGCTCAAGGCAATGTACTCTCTTTGTCACTTTGACCTCTTTTCAGGTTGGTCAGGCTGAGCGGATGTGACTGGCCCAAGGTCAGGCTTCATCGCTAAGTCAGGGTCTGAACCAAAGATACCGCCATCTTGTTTTAACACCCTAACCTAGGGTTTCTCAACCTTGGTGCCCCAGATGTTCTTGGACTTCAATTTCCAGAAGCCCTGATCAGCAGGTGTGCTGACTTGGGCGTCTGATAATTTAAATCCAAGAACACCTGGAGTGCCAAGGTTGAGAAACCCTGCATTAACTATTCCACCACTTGTTTGTAGCAAGCAGGATTTTGTTTACTCCCTTATGGAATATTGCTGAAGAAAGTTTCCATGGGCACAAGTAGGAACTCCAAAATATTTTATAATGGCTAACTTTTTTTGGTCATAAAATACTAACACTTTTCTTTTGAACCCAGATTAATAGAGCTTTGTTTGTTTTATGTAACAGGAAGAGGGGGAGGATGATCAGCCTCTCAGCCTAGCCTGGCCTGATACCCCACGCAAACGCTTCACCTATCTCTTGATCTTCCCTATTGTTTTTCCATTATGGGTCACCTTGCCTGATGTCAGGAGATATGTAAGTAAAGCAGCATTCACGTTTATGTGTGTTTACAACCATAAAAGATACTTTTGTTTCATTTAAAGAGCAGGATTTGCACATATCCTCTCCAGTTGTATTAAATCACCAAGTACAGTGGAACCTTGTATAACAAATGCATCATACAACGAAAAAAACCGTGCAATGAACAAAATTTGGGGAAAAAAACATTGTGCCCCATATAATGAAAATGTTCGTTGTACGATGCATTGCATCTCTATGAGGAAAATTGTACAACGAAAATCTATTGGGGGAAAATGTACAACAATTTGTTGTTGTTGTATGATTTTTCCAATATGGATGTTCATTATATGATGCATGCATCGTATAATGAAAAATCGTATATACGGGGTTCTACTGTATCTTTTAATAACAAATGGTTTCTTATCGGTGAATAGTTTGCCTCATGGATAACTTGATTGACATGTGTACCCCATGGTAAATGGCATTTAATTTGAGCTGTTGTAGGTCTTTCTAGTTGACAATGGTCAATGTCAGTCTATAAAATATGTTATTAATAGTTCCTTCATGTTGATCCCCAGCGCTGCTTCTTTAGATGTCTCTATTGATACCTGTTAGGACTGCAGTGTCTTAGTGGTTACGATGCTGAACTTGATGACTGGAAAGTCGACAGGTCAGCAGTTCGAGATCCGAGGACTCCTCGACAGAATGAGTTTTCGGCATCTGTCCCAGCTCCCGCCAACCTAGCTGTTCGAAAGCAAGGAATTGAGTCACAGGTTGCTGTGGTATGTAAACCCACCTTTTTCCAGCTGCATCAAATTGCCCGGCTGTGCTCTTTTTGGGACAGGCAGTCCCTCACAGCAGTAGTCATTTCGCTGGTAGTCTCCATTATTGACTACTGTAATGCTCTCTACATGGGGCTCCCACTGTCCCTGCTGCGGAGACCTCAGCGAGACCAGAATGCAGCGGCCAGGCTGATCACTGGTTTGAGAAAATTTGATCATATCTCCCCAGCCTTGGCCAGTCTGCACTGGCTACCTGTTTCTTTTCACATCAGGTACAAGGTGTTAGTGTTAACCTTTAAAGCCCTGTACGGTTTGGGACTTTCTTACCTTGCGGAACGTCTTCCCCTCAGGACAGTAGCCCGCATCACTCACTCCTCTTTATCACACAGCTTCAAGTGCTGTCCCTGAGATTGGCTAGGAAGACTGGAATGAGGAGAAGAACCTTCTCAGTGGAAACACCAAAGTTTTGGAATGCTATGCCAGGCTTCCTCGCTCCAGTCTTTTAATTGAAGATTGAAGATTATGCTTTTTGAGAAGGTCTTTGTAAATGTTTCACCTTTCCCTGGTTTTTATACTGGGACCCAGCATATATTTTCCCAGATCAGTTGCTTAGGACATTGGTCTGCTGTATTTTGGCCCATTTTTATGGTCTGTTTTACTGTCTGCTTTTATTGTAGTTTATTTTTATTATGGTTTTATGGGGGGTACTTTTAATAAGTTTGTTTGTTGTATGGGGGATTTTATGCTGTTAGCCGCCTCAGGTAGAGATTCATTCTCCCTAGAGAAGCGGGGTATAAGTGCAACTAATATTTATTGTTAATTTATTGTTTATTAATCATATTTCTATACCGCCCTCCTCACGAATGAGTTAGGGTGGCTAACAACAATTTTAAAAATCATCAATAAAACCCACAATAAAATACTCACCCATTTAAGAAGAGTTATAAGTTAAAATTTAAGGATTAAAATATTAAAAAAGAGAAAAGATTTTAAAATAACAAATTAAAAACTTACAGGGGAGAGGGGAGGAGTCAAATGAGCCAGCGGGTCTGAGCAACCAATTGGCCCATACCCTATATCTGCCCCGCCAGCCAGGTCTTCACACCCTTTCTGAAAGACAGCAGCTCTGTCTGAAGACGCAGCTTGGTTGACAGGAGGTTCCATAGGGCCGGAGGAGACACAGAGAAGGCCCTCTTTCTGGTGCTTGAGAGATGCACCTCTCTAGCTGATGGTACAACTAGAGAGCCTCTCCAGTCCACTCTGGTGAGACAGACAGATGTTCTTGGGGTGACGTGGTCTCTTAAGTATCCTGGCCGACTACCATGTTTGGCTTTAAAGGTAATGACCAGCACCTTGAATTGCACTCGGAGGCAAACTGGTAACCAGTGCAAATCCCGGAGCAATGGTGAGGTGCGAGCATAATGCCTGCATCCCATCATGATCCGAGCAGCTGCATTCTGGACCATCTGCAACCTCTGAATAGTCACCAAGGGCAGCACCATTTAGAGCGCATTACAATCATCAAGTCTAAAGGTGACCAAGGCGTGTGTGATCATGAGCAAGGAGTCCCGATCTAGGATTTATTATCTAATAAATAAATTCTAAGTAGAAAAATAGGTACCATTTTGGAGGGAAGGTAACAGTGTTCTGTGCACTGCGGTGTCTAGTCATGCCTGCCACATGACTGTGGAAATGTCTGCACATGCACTTTGGCTGTAAATGGAAATGAGCACTGTCCCCTAGAGTCGTATACAACTGGTTTTCAAGAAGCAGCAGCAAATGAAACCTTTACCTTTTCTATTGGTACATATGCATAAGAAATGTTTCCCCTTAAATTCTGCCAGTACCCAACAGGTTGTGTATTTGTCAATCATCAATAGTTTCTCTGCTAATTTTTAGAATACCCATGAGGGTTTTCTTCAGAAAAAGCAATAAAAGGAGCATCTCAGTCCTTTTTTGAGAAAGAAAACCTTGTTCTATTTCAGCTCTGCATTTTTCTGTACCAATATGCATAACATTAGGGCTTTAAGCATGCATATTTTACTTCTTTAGCATAGCTCCAGTGGTGTTTTTTTTTTTTTTGCTACAACTCAATTTTTCCATAAGTTTCAACAGAATATTTCATGCTCTGCATAACACAGAATTAGTGCAGGTTGCAGTACAGCCAAAGTTCACAATTGTTTAAGTCCTGCAGATTTCAACCAATGTCTGTGCTTAGCTGCTTCTGCTTAAAACTTAAGTGCATAATCCTTTGGCTAGGTCACACCCTCAGCCTCTGCTGAAAAGCTGACCATTTACAATTGACAGATAGCAATTCAGGATGAGGAGTGACAATGGGCATTTCTGGCTGAGATTTCTGTTGTCCTGCTTCATTCTTGGTATTTTTAAAGAAATCCAGGCACTATTGCCTTCTATTCCTTCCCTTTCCCCATCTGCTTTTTAACTACCAAAACACAAAGCAAAACTTTTTAAGGAGGAGAAGCAGCTTTAGATATCTTATTAGAAACCCTGCATTTGGAAGAATCTTGTAAGCATAATAAATCTTTCCCCTCAAGTTCTGCAAACATCCAATGTGTTATGCATAGATTAAGGTGTGCGCAGGTGTTAGATCTCCAGTTGTCTCTCCCTCCTCCCCCTCCACAAGATTGCTGACCAAGCCTGACCTAGCTTAGCTTAACGTGACCTTATGTGGCTTCCGGGAGCAGACAGGATCACAGCACCAGGTCAATGCGCAACCACGTGCCTGCAGGGTAGCTAGATTAAACACTTGAAAGGAAATTGTCTTCTCAGCAAAGCAAGGCAAATACAAGCCAGTTAGGCTGATGAAGTAACTCTTTGATCCCACCAAAGCACAGTGAGGATCATGTCCCCGTCCTTCCAATTTAAAAATTTTTTTTGAAAGGAACGAGGGAGAAAGCCTGCGTCTATAGCAGCTAATAAAGATGGACACAATTTATCTCTTCATTTTCATATCAGTATTCTATTTGTAAAACTTGTTTTGTGCAACCTAGAACATAGACCATCCTTCTACAGAGCCAGGGATAACCAGCATCCTCTGTAGATAACATCACCTAGCAGCAAAGGCCCCTGTAGAATAAAGGAAAGGTATAGGTCAGTGATGGGGAACCTTGGCACTCCAGGTGTTCTTGGACTTCAATTACCAGAAGCCCAAGTCATTACTGCAAATATCAGTAAGAGACCATCATTACTTCAAATAATGTTCACTGAGCTGAATCGCATGAACTAAAGCCATCATCTGCCTGCATTAAGCCTATTGTTTTTAGTTTCTTCCATTTTCAGTTTTGCGTATGGTAATACGTCCTTTCCCAGGACTCTATTTGCGACCATTAATACCTAACCAAAGAAAGATAATTGTCCAGGTTTTGAAACTGTTTGTCAATCTTGTTCCCATATTATCTTACACTTTGTGTGTTGCCAAGATTCGTTTTAACAGCATAGGTGCAATGGTGCCTTTATCCTGACAAGGAGCTGGTATCAGTTATTTTGTCTCCCTTCTGTGGATTATGGCATTTGAAAAAGAGGTTCAGGTATGGGTGTTGATTCAATTAGTAAAAAAAGAAACAAACAGATGTAGCACAAATAGTCTGAAAACCTGGGAAACCAGACTGACTTCATAATAGGAAAAGCAAAAATCTCTTCAAATGGGATAAATTGGCTCACTAAAATTCACCTGCTGCCCCATCCCCGGACATCCACCTACCGGGGGCTTTAAAAGTTGTGCTGGCTCGGGCAGCAGAAGAGGGGCCCTCCCCGACTCTGAGGACACCTCCTGCTCCATCCTTGGACTTGGTTGTCTGTTTAGGGATTTTTTCTTAAGTGACTATTATCAGTATAATATTGGATTTTGTATATTGTATTATTCTGTATTTACTGTGTTGATTTTCATGTATTTTGTATTTACAGTATTTGATTGCCATGTGAGCCGCCCTGAGTCGGGTTACTGATTGGGCGGGATATAAATCAAAAAATTAAAATTAATTATTAAGATTGAAGAAACCTTAATGAATGGGCTTTATCAGTCTACTAAAGGAAATATGTATAGTGGACTAGAATGTAGCTTCATATAAGCCTCTTCATCCTGATGGATAATATTAGGAATTCAAACATCACATTAAAGACATTGTTTAATTTTGCAACAACTAAACTTTAGAGGATGTTTTTCTAAAATTGTCCTAAACAATACCCATTGGCGTTTTGCTTACTGTTGGAATGTGATGTAAGAATTAAGTGAACTATTGTTTTGAAATCCATTGGGCATAATTTAGACTGCTGTTCATTTAAAGATAAGGGACAGCAATGGCTTAGTGGTTAAGACATTGAACTGAACAGTTTGAGCTCCAGGTGCTGCATCATGGAGTGAGTTCCCGTCTCTGTCCCAACTCCTGCCAACCTAGCAGATCAAAAGTAAGAAATGGTGTTATGCCTGCCACATGACCATGGAAACGTCTGCAAATGCAGATAGCACTGACTCTTTGGCTATAAAAGGCAATGAGCACTGAACCCTATGAATGGCTTTCAAGCAAGGGCAACCTTTACTTCATTTAAAGATATCATAATTATTTATCAAATTAGTTTTAATAATTAGGTCTAAATCTATAGAAATTTATATATAACAAGAACAAACATTTAGAACAGGAGTTTTGTTGGCGGCCGGGTCACACTCCCTCAGACAGCTTCGGGGGCCGAACAGTTGAGAATCCCTGATTTAGAAGGAAATGTGAATTTTTAAAATCTCTTCCCTCCCCTCCTTTTCTTTTTGTATGAAATAAATAAAATCAAGTTTAAAAATCTAATTGGTGCTGGCTAAGTGAAAATTGGATATTAATTAAGTGTATGAAAATATTTAACATTCCTGTTTCTGTGGCCACAGGTAAGCTAGGTATAAACAAAGAATGTACTCGGTTATTTGGATGCATTTAATATTTAAAAAATTCTATCCTTCCTGGAAAGAAATGTTCTAGAGGAAAATAATTGACTAATAGTGTCAGAGTGATGAATAAGCTGTGAATTATTTGTGGCCCAAAAAGTACAATATGTTCAAGGGCATTGTTTTAAAGCAGTGAAGGACAGAACTCAGTAATATTCAAGGACAGGACTTGGTTATGAAATAGATTATTATGCATTATTGTTTGTGATTATTTTTGACTACTTTTAAAAGATTAATTAAGAGGGGCAGACGTTCAGTGAAGATAGATTACAGAGTGGTTCAGAGTTTAATTCTGCTGTCTTTGTTATTTCATCATGGGATGGGAATCTGGGGAAGCAACCTTATCTAACAGGTCAAGTGTGCAGTGAAGTGCAAAGCTATTGCTCTTTAGATGAACTGGAAAATCGAACTTTTTGCTGTGGATAGAAGTTCACACAGACAGATCTCTCTGGATACTTAGAAACTGAAAAAGCAATTACATGTGGTTGAACTTTGCTTTTTTTTTTTTTTTTTTTAGAAAATGTGGCAAAGCCAGTAAAATTGCATCCTTGTTCATGTTTAAGATCCAATATCCACAGGACTAACAATATTTCTCTATTGTCAAATACTGTTGTAAAATACTGGGAGTTGTGGATGATAAGATTGGGAGGAAAGGGTTATAAAATATAGGAAGGTAAAGTCACAAAAAGATACCAAAACAATTTTTTTTTTTAAAGAGAAACCACAAATCTTGGATGGGAGCATGAAAAAACAAAAATCATTGAGTCATCTATTAGCCCTCTGGATAAAAAATAAAACAGAAGAATCTTCTAATGAGTAGCTAATAAATGGAGCTAGGAATTTCTCTGGCATGCAACAATCTGACAAATGTAGTAGATTCCTGTGCAGGGAAGTCTCCAAAAGCACATTGCTTTCATTTATGCCTTATCCAACAATGTCAGTACAGTAGCATACTAGCAGCTGTACAGTAGCACAAGAGTGTCTCAGTAGCCGTTTTCTTGGAGAAGAGGTTGTGCAGACTGTTGTACAATCCGTTCTTCAGGCAGCAATTTGTACCAATTCTCATAAAGCTGTTTGTCAGTAAAGGTAAAGGTCTCCCTTGCTCAAAAGCCAGTCGTATCCAACTATAGGGTTCGGTGCTCGTCTCCTTTTACAACCAAGGAGCCAGCACTGTCTGCATCTGCAGATGTTTCCGTGGTCATGTGGCAGGCATGGCTAGACACAGAACGCTGTTTACCTTCCCACCAAAGTGGTATATATTTATCTACTTACAATTTCTTGCTTTTGAACTTCTAGGTTGGCAGGAGCTGGGGCAGAGATGGTCACTCACTCCATCGTGCAGCACTCAGGTCTTGAACGCCTGACCTGCCGACCTTCCAGTCCTCAAAAGTTCAGCATTTTAACTACTAAACCACCGCTGTCCCAAAAAGTTGTCCATTCAATGGTCTAATTCAGGGTAACTGCGCCAAGGGGAGGGGGTGCTTCCCTTTCATGCCACTAGTTGTAGGGTGTGAATGAAATACAAGTGAATTAGTTTGCAGTCGGGGCCTTAAGGACTTTTGAGAAAAGGACTGAGTAGGTGCTACATCCAAATGTTATGCTGTATTTTTTTTTGGGCTTTGAAGTAAAATGACAGCACTTAACTAGAGTGTTCACTTTCTCTCCTGTTCTTTCTGCCTTTTAGTCATCAAGGAAGTTTTTCCCTGTCACATTTTTCGGATCAATCTCTTGGATAGCAGTATTTTCTTACCTAATGGTCTGGTGGGCACACCAGGTAAGTTAGTGATAAATTTCCTACTTGTCTTGTTTGTGTTCATTAATTCCAGCCTCAACATTTTACTGTACTTCCTACTGACTCAATTTCATACTTCAGTGTTTGGCCAAAAAGAGAAAATAGAGAGGGAGGGCAAATGGATAAAATGGCTAGGAGCTGGGTTTTTTCTTTTTTAACATGAGCTAACCATGTAGTCTGCAGTCCCAAAGGAACATCTGAACTTGTTTATAGGAACTAAAAACAACAGTATATTCAGCGGTGGCCAGCCTGGGCACTCCAGGTGTTCTTGAACTTCAATTCCTAAAAGCCCAAGTCAGCACACCAGCTGGTCAGGGCTTCTGAGAATTGAAGTTCAAGAACACCTGGCGTGTCAAGGTTGGCCACCACTGAATATATCATTCAGCAAAATAATATATAACAAGCAGTAAAGCAACAAGAAGTCTAATCATCAAACAGAATAAAAGAGCTGAAGTGGCTGACAAAATAAAATGGGCTCCAACTGACGCGTGAAAGATGTCCAACTTGACATAGACAAGTAGTGATTGTTCCAGAACCAAAACAACTCACCTGAAAAGGCCTTATACTAGTGTCCTTGCCTGTACAGATGGGGGGGGACCTGAAATAGGACCTCAAAGACTCATTTTAAATACTGTACTTAGACAGATTCATAGGAGAGAATGTGATCCTTAAGATATTGAAGTCCCAAGTCATTAATGCTTTGCATTTTAAAACCACCATTTGAAATTGTATTGGAATCAAGATCAGAAGACCTGGCAAAAGCCATAAGAATTTGGGCAGGTCAGATTATTTTAGTGCCAGAGTTTTAATCTAAATGTGGTTGTGGTTTATTTTAAAAAAAATTATGCCAACTGGCTTTTTCTGGAGTTTTTTCTGCGTGTGTCTATTATGAGATTTTTAAAAACAAGACATAGACCAGTAATATACAGGTAATTTCAGCGATGTTGGGAGAATTTACAGACAAGGTTGCAATGATATGAGTTTGAATCTAACTGCTAGTCTCAACTAGAGAGGATTCGTTGAATCATAGAATTTATGTAAGTGATTTACATGCAGCAGTTGCTTCAGTGAGTGAGGCTAGCAGTTGAATATAGACTGTGGGCATCCCTGGTGATTCAAACAGTGCAGTGGCCCTCAGTTTGAAGGCTCATAGGCTGCATAAATTGAAACATTAGTTTTACAAGAGCAAGACACCAGTGCTTTTGCATTATTTCTGTTGTTATGTGCTGACAAGTGGGAACCAACTTGTAGCGACTGTAGTAGGACTTTCAAAGTAAGTGAGATATTTTTAGAATTCATACACACACACACCATTAGGTTTCCATGGCTCAGTGCAGATTTGAGTCCAGGCTCTAGAACAATGGTGCCCAAACTAAGGCCTGGGGCTGGGTGTGGCCTCCGAGGCCAATTCATCCGGCCCGCGAAGCCCTCGTTGCTCCTGGAAGCAGAAGTAAAACGCGCCCGTACGGGCACATTTTACTTCCGCTTCCAGGAGGGATGAGGGTTTCACGGGCTGGATGAATTGCCTCGGGGCTGCACCCGGCCCCCAGGCCTTAGTGACCGGCTTCCTGAACCACATGATTTGCCCACGGCCCAAAAAGTTTGAGCACACCTGCTGCAGAGTCCTAGTCTGTCCACTGCATCACACTGGGTATTGACTCTTCATCATACTTTGCCCTTTCCCCATGATTAGCAAGATGAGCAGGTTATGCAAAATGTACATATCTCTCCCCCCCCCCCCGTCTTTATTTTCAGAAGCCATACATATCACACTGGGTAGCCACTTTACCATATAAAAATGGCTTTTACAACTACAGTTGTGTGAGGTGTAATCATGGAAAAATAAAATACAATTCAACAAAATAAAACAGATGTGAAAACGATATCATTAAAAACGAAAACAGTACAAAAAGCAAAGTCAACAACAAAAATCACATCCAAGCAATTATTGGGACATCCAAGCAATTATTGAAGGGGTTTTGGGGTGTGTGGGGTTTTTTTTTTTTTGGTGGGTTTTTTTTTTGGGGGGGGGGGAACCAGACTATCTGAACAGAATGTCAGAAAGTTGGTAAAAAAGAAAGACTTTTCATTCATCTGTTATAACAAAAGACTGAATCTTCCAAGAGCCAAAGGAAACAGTGGATGGACATTCCAAGCTCCCTCCTAGCCAAGTCCGCCCCTTTCTGAATATGCTTTGCACAAACGCTTCTTTTGATTTCAGCACCTTCGTTCATATTTAGGTTGGAGAAACCATTGGCATCAGTGAAGAAATCATGGGCCTGACCATGCTGGCTGCTGGGACGTCTATCCCTGACTTAATTACCAGTGTTATTGTAGCACGGAAAGGGCTGGGGGACATGGCAGTCTCCAGCTCCGTAGGAAGTAACATCTTTGACATTACGGTGGGGTAAGTAGAACTTTTTAAAAGGAAAAAAGACAGCACCCAGCTTCCTTTTTTATTATTATTAAGGAAATGAAAACAAAAAATAAAACATACCCTAAACCTTAAAACATCCAAAAAACAAAGTAACAAAAAAGAAACACAACACTTAATAACAAGTGCACTCAAACCCTGGCACAATTTGAGAATAACCACCTCTTCTTTTTACTTTTGTGGAGTTCCATTCCTTTTCCAAAATTGTACAGACTCCTGTGTTGGGCTCTGTTTGTTTCCCTCTAACAAATATAAAACCAATAAGTTTTCCCCGTATATCTGAAAATACAATTCTATCAACCTTCCCCTTTTCCCACCTTTAAGCTACATACTGTATAAGTTTGACATTGCTATATTCCTTTACCAATTTCTTAATAAATTATTATGTGCTGTTTCCCAGTTCCTAGGAATAAGTAATCTTGCAGCTCTTAATAAATTGGAAATTAATTCTCGGTTTGCCCACTTACCTATCGTTTCTTCACATATTGATAAAAACACAATTTTAGGACATGTTGTTAGGTTTAAATTATTTATTTCATTTATCCTTAGGCACAGTTGCCAAAATTTCATTAAATACTTGCATTCCCACCACAGATGAAAATAAGTGCCTATTTTTCGGGCATGCTCTCCAACATATCTTAGAGCAGGGGTGGCCAACCTTGGTACCACCAGAAGCCCAAGTCAGTACACCTGCTGATCAGGGCTCCTGGGAATTGAAGTCCAAGAACAGCTGGAGCACCAAGGTTGGCCACCTGTCTTAGAGGATTGACCATCTATTTGAATGCTCTGAATAACTGGCAAATAATCAAACTCTGGTACAAAAGTTGGTTCTTGTTAACTTTTTGGAAACGCCAAGAGGTGACTCACTAGCTGCTTGTCACAAGGGTTTTATATCAACCTTGATCAAGGTATAGTTTAAGGGGGGGATCAGTCTTTCTTCGCTTCAGTAGTTCCTTTCTTTTAAAAGACATTAACTTCTATGCTACATCATCGTTAGCCTCATTGCCACTGAAAAAATTATTTTTGTAACAAAATGCAGTTCCACATTATTATTATTATTTTATTATTAAATTAGATTTATATGCCCCTCTACTCACCTCACTGAGGCGACTCAGAGGGGCTCACATAACATAAACATATACAGTATCACAATCTCAAATATAAATACAGCATAATATAAAAATATAACAACAGATGCAGCACAGATAACACAATCAATAAATTTTACATAAAAGAAAAAACAATACAATAAAATACAGTGTAAAAATACAATACAGTCAAGAGAGACAGCAAGGTCTTTATAGCTGAGCTAGCTGGTCCACACAGCTGGCCCTCATTCCTCCTCTCCAGCAGGCAGAGAAAGTTCTGTGATGTTCCTGAGGTGGTCATGAAGACAGCAACAGCAGTAGCAGCAAGGTCTTTATGGCTGAGCTAGCTGATCCACACAGCTGGCCCTCATTCCCCCTCTCCAGCAGGCAGAGAGAGTTCTGTGATATTCCTGAGGTGGTCATGGAGGCAGCAATAGCAGTAGCAGCAAGGTCTTTATGGCTGAGCTAGCTGGTCCACACAGCTGGCCCTCATTCCCCCTCTCCAGCAGGCAGAGAGAGTTCTGTGATGTTCCTGAGGTGGTCATGGAGGCAGCAATAGCAGTAGCAGCAAGGTCTTTATGGCTGAGCTAGCTGGTCCACACAGTTGGCCCTCATTCCCCCTCTCCAGCAGGCAGAGAGAGTTCTGTGATATTCCTGAGGTGGTCATGGAGGCAGCAATAGCAGTAGCAGCAAGGTCTTTATGGCTGAGCTAGCTGGTCCACACAGCTGGCCCTCATTCTCCCTCTCCAGCAGGCAGAGAGAGTTCTGTGATGTTCCTGAGGTGGTCATGGAGGCAGCAATAGCAGTAGCAGCAAGGTCTTTATGGCTGAGCTAGCTGGTCCACACAGCTGGCCCTCATTCCCCCTCTCCAGCAGGCAGAGAGAGTTCTGTGATATTCCTGAGGTGGTCATGGAGGCAGCAATAGCAGTAGCTGCAAGGTCTTTATGGCTGAGCTAGCTGGTCCACACAGCTGGCCCTCATTCCCCCTCTCCAGCAGGCAGGGAGAGTTCTGTGATGTTCCTTGAGGTGGTCATGGAGGCAGCAATAGCAGTAGCAGCAAGGTCTTTATGGCTGAGCTAGCTGGCCCTCATTCCCCCTCTCCAGCAGGCAGAGAGAGTTCTGTGATGTTCCTGAGGTGGTCATGGAGGCAGCAATAGCAGTAGCAGCAAGGTCTTTATGGCTGAGCTAGCTGGTCCACACAGCTGGCCCTCATTCTCCCTCTCCAGCAGGCAGGGAGAGTTCTGTGATGTTCCTGAGGTGGTCATGGAGGCAGCAATAGCAGTAGCAGCAAGGTCTTTATGGCTGAGCTAGCTGGCCCTCATTCCCCCTCTCCAGCAGGCAGAGAGAGTTCTGTGATGTTCCTGAGGTGGTCATGGAACCATCCATTCCATGATCACTACCTGGAATGGATTGACTCCCTTCTCCAAAGCTTGCAGAATAATAGATTTTAGCTCTCCCTGCTGTTGCCTTGTCATCTTCTGGAGTTGAAAGCACTAGACCAGGGGTCAGCAATCTTGACTCTCCAGGTGTTCTTGGACTTCAGCTATCAGAAGCCCAAGTCAGCACAACTACTGATCAGGGCTTCTGTGAACTGAAGTCCAAGAACATCTAGAGAGCCAAGTTTGCTGACCCCCACACTAGACTAACCAAGTTTCTTGTCCCATTGACACCACTTTAAATAAATTCACACCACTAATTTATACAAAGGATGTTTCACTCTTTCCTTGTGACAGTATTCTGAGTTGGTGTACAGTTTCCTAGCTCTGAACTTGCTGCTTTTCCCCAACAGCCTTCCTCTCCCATGGCTCCTCTTTGCTTCAATCCACAACCTTGCTCCCGTAGCGGTGAGCAGCAACGGGCTGTTTTGTGCAATTGTCCTCCTCTTCATCATGCTGCTCTTTGTCATCCTTTCCATTGCGGCCTGCAAGTGGAAGATGAACAAATTCCTGGGGTTCACCATGTTTGGGCTCTACTTTGTGTTCCTTGTCGTCAGCGTCCTTCTAGAAGACAGGATCATTGTGTGCCCGGTGTCCATCTAAGGAAGGTTGAGATGCCAATTCTTGAAGGACCCAACAAGGCAGGAAGAGGAAGAAAACAAAACCCTCCCAAAGTAAGCAGTATCTTTAGTCCCTCTTATGTTGAAGCACAGAGAAAAGAGGGGCTGAAGTCAGAAGTGAACAAGCTTAGCTGTTATGTGCAATGCCGATGGAAAAACAAGAAGATGTGCAAAATGAGGCTGATTGCTTTGGAATGTGCTGTTTTGAGATGAGCCTCTGCTTCTCCATTGGAGGTATTGTGCATGTACTTTATAACAATGTTCAGCTCATTTATATATACACACATATATATATATATACTGCACACCTAGGACCTGCTTCAACACACCTATCTGCGCTGAGCAGGGGGTTGGACTTGATTGCCTAAAAGGCCCCTTCCCAACTCTATTATTCTATGATCTTTATTTCACCATACATATCACACACATTGACATATGTGTATATATTAACATAGACATGCCATTCAAAGAGAGAGCAATATCTATAAATATACAGAACAATGTTAATATCTAGTCTTTGGGAGACACAGGTCTCCTTGTTTCAAATTTTGTCTGTTCCTGGAAGCTGATTGAAGGAGTTCTCAGGCGTCATCAGTATAAACAGTGTGACACACCAGAGACAATTAGTCTCCTATCTGTAGATAAAGCGCTGTTCAGGAGCAACTGGCACCCTATGTTGAATGGTCATGCTGTCAGGTATGAGAAATAAGTGGAGTATGAATATGAGAAACGAAGAACAAATGTGGTAAAAAAAAAAATCTGTATGGTCCAAACGGCGTTTTTCAAACCATCTAAAATTCATGTGGTTCTTTACCCAGTATTTTCAAGCTGTAGATCTGTTCATGGCTGTATGGTAACAACATCAAGTGATGTGTGAAAGAACTGTTTTGAGATCAGATATCTCACACAAATATTTCATATACCACCTTGTATGCAGTATAGTCAAGAGGGAGTTTGGGCACCCTTGTCAAATGATGAGGTATCAAGTGACATCCATGCATCTGTGGTCCAGGTACATAGTCCAATAAAGGTATCATCTGACAGGTATTCACTTCCTGTAAAAGTCCCTGCATTCTGACTCCTCTACACTGCACTACATTGAACAAATTGTAATTTAGAAACACACCCAATATGCTTACAGGTATGACCCTCACGAAGGGTTTGAAGTCTCTTCTGCCACCCTCTTGTGATCTATAGAAAATTCAGCTACTGTGTTAATAAATTCTTTTTTAGTAATACAGCAATACTGTAAAGATATAAAACCACTGTTAATACTATTTCCATTAGTGCATTTACCTTGGTTTTGAAAGAGGCTGGAGAGGTTTTAAAAATAGTTTATCAAAACCACTGCACAAAGAGGACATGAGAATAACTGGGCATGTTCTGTACATTATTATTTCATTCTTCTAAATGCAGTGTTGTAAAGTTTTAGAGTTCTGCACTCTCTTCGTGTGGAAAATCTTCGGAAAAGCTGAGCATTTGTGTATAAGTGGAGTATTGGAACTGAAAATGAAACTCAAGCAAAAGACTTTCTGAACTTGAAATGTTAAGAGTAAAACTCATTGGTTGAGGGACTAAGACATAGATTAACTCTCATATGTACCACACAAAAAGAGGGGTATCTCCAGTATCAAAGGCAAAAGATCTGGTGGAGGTTTTATTTATTCTTTATTCTATTTAGATAATGCCCATCTGAGAGACTTTCCCATTCTGGGACGGTTTACATGATTAAAAACACAAATCATTCAAAGGAGGGGTCAGTAACCTATGGTCCGTGGACGGAATCTGGCCCATAGTGCCAAATCTTATGGCTCCTTCCCTCGCTTCAATCGCTGTTGCCACGGACACCTTTATGGCAGTTGCAGACATGTTTACGGCTGCCGTACATGCATTTATGACAGTCATGGATACGTTTACGGCAGCGTTTAAGGCTGGTGGACCACCCATCCGGCCTCCTCAACTATCTGAGAGAGCATGACTCAGCCCTCAACTTTAAAAGGTTACCAGATCCTGTTTCAAACGAATAGATTTTCTGTAAGACTTCCAAAACCCAAGCCAGCAGACACATGTTAAAGCAATCAAATAATTAAGTAATAAAAAGAAAAGAGCATATCCAGTAAATAAACAAATAACCAAAGTTCTTGACAGAATAAACTAGAATAAATTAATGGAAAAGGGAGGGGTCAGTCCCAAAGCCTTCTTGAACAATGTTGCTTTAATATGGGGTTCCAAACCTTTTCGAGCCAGGGGCCAGGTCGCACTCTCTCAGTCAGCTTCAAAGGCCAGACTCTATGGGTCAGTGCTCATCTCTGTTTCTAAGCCAAAGAGCCAGCGCTGTCTGCTTCTGCAGATGTTTCCATGGTCATGTGGCAGGCATGACTAAACACCAGAGCGCATGGAACGCTGTTACCTTCCCACCGAAGTGGTCCCTATTTATCTACTTGCAGTTTCTTGCTTTCAAACTGCTAGGTTGGCAGGAGCTGGGACAGAGACGGGAGCTCATTCCGTCCTGCAGTACTCGGGAATTGAACTGCTGACCTTCTGCCTCCCAGTCAGTGTCTTAGTGACTTGAGCCACTGAGGCAGGGAAGTAAGATTCATTGTTTGCATCTGCTAGCTAGACCATTTCTGATGCACTGTATCATTTAAGGTTTTTTTTTTTAATGATTTGCCCGTGTGTGTGTGAAGTGGTGATCAAAACTGCAAACTGGGCAGTTTATTGACCAGTGCTATGCACCAAGCAAAGAAAATACATGTTCTTAATTTAATCCAAGCAATTTAGGACATCAGTGATGGTCTAGAGCAGAGGTTGGCAACCTACGGCCCACGGGCCAAATCCAACCCATGGCACCAAATCATATGGTCCCCACCCTCACTCCAACTGCCGGCAGCAGAAGCAGCCATGGATGTGTTTACAACAGCCACAGATGTGTTTACATCAGCATTTATGGTGGGGAGGACCACCAGTCTGACCCCCTCAACTGTCTGAGGGAACATGACCCAGCCCCCAACTTAAAAAGGTTGCCAACCCCTGGCCTAGATTTATAGGGGTTTTCAAAATTGGTTCTCGAAATGTTCTTGGACTTCAATTCCCAGAAACCCTGATCAGCAGGTGTGTTGACTTTGGCTTCTAGTAAGTGAAGTCCAAGAACACCTGGAGAGCCAAGATTGAGGACTCCAGACTATAAAAAAAAAATAATTTCACTTCTCCTGCTCTTCCTCAGAGAAGCAGGGGAAACATTCAATTTGCCAATATCCTAAGTGACTTATTTATTAAGCCACATCATGATACTATAAATACAGTTGCTTGAGGTCACTATACCATTTAGACACAAGGATCACACCAAATGGCATATTGTTTCATATTGTTTTCAGCAACCCTATTTTGACTGCACCTACCAAATGCAGTACAGTACGTACTTGTATTTTCTATCCGATTAAACAGGCAACATGATTTCCCTGAGTCACTCATTATGAATGTTCTTGATGTACTGTCAGGCCTACGCAATAAATGTTTGATACCTAGGATTGTATAACAGAGAATTTGGTGCATTTTGTGATGGCTCTGACATTATTGTGCAGATTTCATATTTAATTTATGATTGCACTTTTATTCTATACAATATTCATTGACTCTTCTACACATGTCTGTGTGTGGCTATATTTGAGCCAGTCGCGGAAAGGAGAAAATGCAAGGATAGAATGAACAAAACATTCCTGTTTAGAAACTGTGGAAACGGACATCTCAGAAAACAAAACAAAATAAATAAAATAAAAAACACAGATACTGTACTGTAATGAACAAATCAAGGACTCACAAATTGTTGTAACAGCAGAAAAACACAAAAGCAAGAAATCACACAAATTGTTGTACTGGTATCTATAGGCCATTTCATGTTTTTAGCCTGCATGAAGCATGCTCCTGGCCAAATCATCACTTTTAATCGTTCCTGAAATATCCACTGCTATTAGAAAGTGCTGTGCTTTTGAAAGCTGTCAAGATTATTTGTAGGATGATATCATGGGTGAATCTGAGAAACACTCCACACCTGTTAACCAATATGTTGTAACTGTAGCCTTATTGTGTGCATCAGGAATATGAAGCCATATTGTTGACATATAACCTGAAATTCATTCACAGTATAGCCTGTTTTTATCTAATTGTGGGAAATGTAAATCCATTCACATTTAGTTGCTCTGAAGTTGCAAATGAGAATTCAGGTCTGTTGGATTTGGGTGGCAACATAGGGAGATAGGAGAAAAGCATTATTTTCAAATCTTTTGGAGCCTCTGTAGGCGGTGCTGTGGAAAGGAACAGCTTTAACAAGCTGTAACAAGGTTTTTCCTCCTGACATTTCCATCTCTTGTCAGATTTTGTTTTGTTTAGGTGTCCCAGTATACGAAGTTTTTTAAATTAAAAAAAGGGGCCCCAAAGATTTTGTACTTAAGATTCTCAAGCAGTAGCCCCATGTGGCATATATCCAAACAGTCTTGAAATCAAGGTGGGCTGTAATAAAGGCATGAGAAGCAAGTTTGAAGAATGAAAGTCCAAAACTTGCTGTGTACATCCCATATTCTTGCATATTCCTGATGTTCTTGTCTTGATCTTGGCTCTGGTGTGTGTTTTTCACACTCATAGAGATTCTGAAGACAAATTAAGCTTCTGCCAATCAACATGTTTTTAACTAATTAGAATGTCTCTTGCATCTCATTTAAGTAAAAAGTGGTTGTTCAGACAAATGAATGTATTAGAAAACTTGAAAACTGAGATGCGGTAACTTTGGCTGCAAACCTACACGTCCTTTCTAGGAGAAAACCCAACTGAATAAAGTGTGGTGGAAACTGTCTAGTCTTTGGTAAAAGGCAGTCCTGTTTGTTAGCTAAAAAGCCTGATATGAAACTACTGTATTGAAGTACTGTAAACTGATTTTAAAACTGTCTTGATCTTTATTTCTAGTGGGTGGAAATGAAGTACAGTACTGGTTAAGAGGAGGACATTTCCTGCTAGTATGGATTAAATGATAGAGTTGAGTTGGTTGATAAGACGTGGGAAATGGCTTCTATCTGGCAGATATCATTACAAACCTATCCTTTCAATAGGAATGTGGAAAATGTACGTATCTTCTGCGACAAGAAGCCATAGTACTTAGAGATCAAAATTAGCATTAAATTTGGAAATGCTTCCAAGACAAGACCATGATTAAGGGTTTCATCAAAGATTTTAAAGGCAGGCATTTTGTCCTGACTCAGAAATAAATAGACTCATTTTGCAATAACACCATTTGGCTAGACAACTGTGCAGGAAGTCCTGGGTGGGTGGTACTGCTTACCTCAGTACTGCAGAAGAGAACAGTGACATTTGAAAGGGGACGAAGTACCTTTGCAAGAACAAACAGTTCCAGCAGATCGCTGGAGCTTCCATTTGATGGAGGTGTGGCTCATTAACCAGTGTGCTTGGTTTCCATGGCCTCCAATTTCAAACATTACATTGCACTACTAAGTTGCCTACTGCCAAGGAATGGGTTGGTTATTTAAAATCAGTATATAGAATGCACATATACATAGTGTTTTGGTCATCACTGCCCATTTCAGGCTGTGAAACTATAATGCTCAAAAGAGTAAAAGAAACCATCACTGGAAGAATTGCTACGGTATGTCAGGGTGTAGATTTGCTAGTCTTTGCTCTTTAGTTGACAACTCCCTTGTTTCTGGCTTACAAAAGTCTCTTATCCCATGGTTCCCAACGTAGAACACATATCTCACAGGGGAGCAATTAGATTTTTTTTTTTTTTGGGGGGGGGGGGCAATTCGAGAATGAGTTATTAACAGTGAATGGCCTTTTAGGCTTTCTCCACGTGACTAGTGCACTTTTTGAATAACTTAAAGAGTTGTTATTCAACTAGGAATCCGCACACTGGTAGACATCTCCATGATGACATTCTACACATGCAAATGGACTTGAGAAATCAAGTCCACCTGCATGCGGTTTTTTAGTCATTTGGTCTACTGGCTAGGTGGACCATGATGTGAGCCCTCCTCTTTCACCTTGCCCAAGGGATCTGACATTACGGTGAGTTTTAGTCATTAGTCATTTAGACATTACAGTGAAAACATTACGATGAGTTTTAGTCCTGGTCTAACATCATTGACAAAAGATGGGTAAAAACGGCCTAGTTAAACCCTTGCACTCCGACAAGGCTCTTCACCTTTTGGATGAGAATTATATGTCACGGGGTGGGCATCAGGCTTATAGTTGGGGCATGGCCAAAAAAAGGTTGGGAACCACTGGTCTAATCCTTTCTCTTTAACTCTTTCCTGTCATTTTCTCTCAGCACTTGGAATTGCTTTCTTTGATTCCAACTTTTCAAGCTTCTGCCTATCTTTGCACTATTTAAGCACCTTGTCTCTTGGCCAGTTTCTCTACTACCGTCTACCCACAGGAACATTTTGTTGCCTGAGGAAGAGCAGAAAATGATGCCCTTCCAGTCACTCTAATCAACAGCGCTCTAAGCGCTATGCAGTGGTATATAAGTGTTATTGCTATTGCTATTCAAGCTGCTATTTTTTTGTTTATGTCAAATATTTTTAAAAGAAAATTCATATATGCTGTTCCCAAATAATAATATAATTTTGTCTATTTATTGATAGCTATTCATTGAATGAAAATGGGATAGCTAAATCACTATTTTTGTGTGTGAATACCACTTTGTATATAGTGTGGAAAGCTATATTTGTACATAAGTGTTGCAGAAATGATCTATATATGGTTCTTCACTATAAATACTGAATTATAACTGTAGTTTTGTGTAGATTTTTTCCACACCATTACTCTGTATCAATGGTATCCATATCTCCTCCTAAGGCACGTGGTGTAACCTGAACCCACCTGAATGTAAAAAAAAGTAATAAATTTTAAAAGTGAAATAATGAAACAATGCTTTGTTTTCCATTTGTCAGCCATCTAATGATTGTTATTAGTAGCTCTCTTGCAACAGAGGATTTGACATAAGGCTGTTATTCTGAATATCAGCCGCCCATGTCCTTTCTATAATAGGGAATCTCTCAGTAGGCTTTTTTTTTTTAGTTGACACTGTTCCAATTCTCTTAGGAGTAAATGAGGCTATTGGTATTTTTAGATTAAAGCCGCTTAACAGCAAGAAAGTTACAGGGTAACCTCTTGGGGAAATGACCTCTGCTTTCTGATTGAAGTGGTCCCGGATTCTCCCCTGAATTTAAGCACAGCAGTCGTAGATTTTGCGGCCTGTTTGTATCAGCGGCAGAGGATTCACTGCTTGAAGGGAACCACTTTGCTTGGTCATTGTGCCTTTAGCACTTCATTTCCTAGACACCTAAATCAATTCCACAAGCACTGATCAGCCAATGTCCTGACTTAGGCTTCTGGGAATTGCAGTCCCCCTGTGGGGCGTGGGGGCCACGTTGGGAACCACTGCTCTAGGCAGTGAAAAGAAGCAGTTCCCCCTGCCACCAAAACTGAAATATCTAATTAGCATTGACTTAATGGAAACAGACATCAAGGCAGGTTTATCTTAGGACGTGCAGCCTGCCAGGAGGAGTTTTTGTGGAGACTTTTCCTGAAAGCTTTAATGGGCATTCGGAAGTGCCTGGCCCCTGGTTCCATAAGCAGAAAGCGAAGTAAATCCAAGGGAATTTGACAGTACCATTAAGCTGGCCTATACCCGTGATGGTGAACCTTGGCACTCCAGATGTTCTTGGACTTCAATTCCTAGAAGCCCCCGTGAATCCACACAAATTGGTTTGCTGCGATTCATCCGGCCCACTTCCGCTTCCAGGAGTGACGGCGGTGTGTGCCGGATGAATCGCTGTAAACCCATTTGTGTGGATTCACAGGGGCTTCTGGGAATTGAAGTCCAAGAACATCTGGAGTGCCAAGGTTCGCCACCATGGGTCTATACATTTTGCCTATAATACTGATTGTGAGGCTAGGAAACCTGTATGATGAAACTGTGTCAATTTCTGAATGTTTAGCAGATTTACTCATTACCACAGGCAACAAATCTGTTTTACAGAATAGCCAGTACCGGTATATAGTAATAATAACTCTGAGTAGAAACTAAAATGTTTGGGAAAGGAGCACAGTTCTGACAGAAACCTAGTGAAGCGCAAAATCGTACAGGAGTCATTGTTTACTTAAAAGGCAACTTTTGAAAGGAAACAAAGTTCTTTCATTCCACGTTTTCACTTCTTCAGATATCAATCACAGAGCCACTTGCTTTTTGGCAAACCACAGGCTTTTCTCTGTTATAAACCTTGAACTGACCAAATGTTTCAAATCCTTAATCACAGCGCCTTCCTAGAATTTCTTAACCACGGGGCTGAACCAGGACATTTAGTTATCTTTGATATGTGGCCACGCAGTTCCATTTGACACGCCCATCGTCATGCACAGGGAAAAACCATATGCTCTCTCGCTTGTGAGCTGTTTCACACTGAGCAAACCCTTTGTGGCAGAAAAATAAGCAAAGCTTTAGTTGTCCTTGAACCGCTTTGAAATGTGCATGAGGCAATTTCCCTCAGGTTACCAAATGATCATATGTGAGAATGGAGAGGGGGCATAATTAACTTGTTAAATACAGTCATGAATGTCAAATCAGAAATCTCTCAAGAAACAGGTGTTTAAAAATCCTTATAACTAGTTGGTTTAATTTAGGCAGCAATATTTAAATAGAAGCTCTTTTGCAGGTGTTTTTCATGTGTTACATTTCAAAGGCATCCCTGCAACAGCAAAACTTTTCCCTTCCTTTTAGTACTTGATATTATAATTCAGGTTTTGTTTGTGGTGTAGTGTGTGTGTGTGTGGGGGGGGGGATTATGCTCTTATTTTCCGATTATTGTTGTAAACTGCCCAGAGTAATGCTAATGTTGGATAGGCAACAAGCAAACATTATTTCCTGTACACCCTCTTACAGGTGATTATGGGTGAGAGTTGCCATCTTAGAGTCGTTCTTTCTTCCAGCTACAGGGGCATAATGGTTTTTAAGATGGCTCTCTGGGAACATGCCCAATCTGAAACTAAAGAATGTTTCCCTCATCCTTCATCAGCACTATTGTTTTATTCATATGGATGTCTTATGCCACTGTAAGCCACTTAAATAAATGTGCTTTAATGCAGCAGTGTAAAGCTGCCAGTTCATGATTTTGGGCGGGTGGCTGCAAATCCACTCTGCACTTTTAAGTGTGCACTTTGTAGCAGCTTATCTGAGGCCTAGAGCCAAAATGAATCCTGCCCTTTAGAGAGCTCTTCTGAAGGGCAGACTAATGCAAAACAGCTTCACAAAGATGCTCAAGTTTGGAGCCACCTATTATCACTGAAAAGGGCATGGACTAGGGGACCCAGAGCCAGTTTTTAATGTCCCACCCAAAATTATTTAATTATTTAATAGCTTTATATACCGCCCTAATCCACTGGACTCTGGGTGGTGTACATAGGCCAGCGAGCACCACACTGACCATACAATAACACAAGTTAAAACCAATATAAAATCAATTAAAAACCCTTAAGAACATCTGGCAATATTGCCTACCGCTGTGCCATTTTGCTATCTAAAAACAAAAACGTATAAAAATCAACATAACATTAACATTAACATTGGTTACAGGAGGGGGGAAGCCTCAGACAAGCCAGAAAGGGGAGCTTTTGGACAATCCCGGCCCCCAGACCCATTTTGCTCAACTATGGACCATACCAGGCTTGAAATAAATCTAAACCTCACATGACCAAATATCAGTGTCAGTTTATTTTCTTCCTATCATCTGGGGAACTAAATAATGTCATTACTCTCAAGAGTTGGCATGTAAATACGGGCACGTTTTATTTCCGCTTCTAGGAATGCGTTCCATACGGACACGTTTTACTTCTGCTTCCAGGAACGATGAGGGCTTCGCAGGCCGGATGAATTGGCGTTGGGGGCCATATATGGCCTCCAGGCCATAGTTTGGGCACCCCTGGTTTAGTCAAATTTAAATTACTAAAGTTAAGGAATTCAGAAACAAGACTCAAAATATTGCTTTGCCGGAGTTGGCAAGTTTCTCTTCTGTTGTTTTGTCAAATTCGCACACTTAGTTGAATGCTGCCCTCTTGTGGAACCAAATGCTTGAACTTTCCCCACCTTTCTTTCAAAGGAAAGCATTTAGTATACAGTACTGTACTGTATTTGACAGAGGAACAGCAGTGCATTGGGCAAATTAGAGCACATGGTCCGTATGATATCTGTTTGTTATATCACCCACTTTCCCTGCCCTTAATAACTTGCAGTCTGCATGCCTGGTGCTGGGATTAGTCAGTGGCTTAATTTGCAAATATGATCCTCTCTAAGAAGGAATTCATGATAGGAAAGCAGTCTGGTTGCAGGGAATAGTCATTCCTCTTAATATCTGCAGACTGTTGCAAAAGCTCAACTGAACAGCATAAATTTTGGACTAGAAATGGGATCCAAATCTACAAACGATTATGACATGGTCAATTTGTTAATAGTCTTCAAGGCGCCACAAGATGGTTTTAAATCACATTCATACTAATGTACTGCCAATTCCCCCCATTATTTCTCTGTACAGTATTTCAACTGCACTTGACCTTTTTATCAGAACAATTAGAGTAATAAAGCTTTTTTTTTAAAGACCCATGCCACAACAGGTTTTGGATGCCTATAAATGCTTGGGTTCATTTTGCTATGACAGATTGACTTTATAATTTGGCAGATGGTTGGGGGGGGGGCAGGAGTGCTAGCCTTGCCATTCTGTTGTATTGAAGGGCAAAGTTGTGTGCAACACTTGCTCTATCGTGTGTTCCCCCACCCACCCACTCATCAGCCTGTGGCCATAGCAGAGGTCACTGTCCCACCATCCCTCTTGAAGTAAAATTCACCTGCCATTCACTTCCCATTCATTGTTCCTGCTTAAAATTTCTCCTTAGTTAATAAATGAAGATAAATGTTAACTGAAATAGACATGTTCTGATGTCAAGCACTAACTATACAGTATATAGGTTGTATCCAATATGGGGCTGTAGTGCTTAATGGTTTAGATGCTGAACTTGACTGGAAGATTGGCAGGTCAACAGTTTGAGACCCAAGTGCTGAATGACAGAATGAGCTCCCCTCTCTATCCCAGCTCCTGCCAACCTAGTAGTTTGAAATCAAGAAATTGCAAGTAGTTACCGCTTCGTTAGGAAGGTAAACAGCGTCCCGTGCCTAGCCATGCCTGCCACATGTCCACAGAAATGTCTGCAGATGCAAACAGCGCTGGCTCTTTAGCTGTAAATAGAGATGAGCACCGAACCCTAGAACAAGATACAACTGGCTTTCGAGCAAGGGTGACTCTTTTAACTATCCAACTTGATGTTCAGTGCTCCACATTCCTCTTTTCTTACCTGTCCCAGTGAGATCCTCCTGAGCAGGTCTGGAGTATTTGGGAACTAGAGAGTAAAAGAAGGGAAAGAGATATCATGTGCCCCAAAGTGCATCTGGCCTTCAGCTTTCTTGAAGTCAATAAAGCCCTTCCTCAAGAACAGTGTAGCTGTGCCAAGTTGTGTGAAACTGCAAAGGAAAGTGTGGTTTCAAATCTCCAACAGTTTTGAGGGAGTCTTTTTCTTAAAATTGATACCCATGGCAAGGGCACAACTGTGCTAGCACAAGGGATATGCATTTGGATTCTGAAATATTCAACCCAATTGGGCTGTGCAGAAGTGTTTAGTGCTGCTGAGAGGTAATAAAGATTTGAATGGGATCAGGAAGCATGTACAGTATGCGTCATTTCTTCGCAACTCACCAAAAGGAAAGCACAGAATGTTTCTCTACTTCAGGATGTGTGAAACATTTTACAAGAGAAGGCTGCTCTGAAGCAAAGCCTCCTTTGCGACCCGTTTCACCTACTTCCAGTGTTGATGGTTGATAAGCTCCTTTCACAGGAAAGGTTCAAAGAAATACATGGCACAGCAACAAACTGTAGAGGGTTGGGAAATGACACAGAAACAAGACATCAAAAGTTGCTTGCTCAGTTGGTCATTAAATGCTGCCTAATGGAACAGGCAGCAGAAAACAGGAAAGTGGGTGCAGGGTGGGGTGGTATAGAGAACTGTGGATGGCATAGATGGGTGAAGCCATGAAGAGGAGGGACCTGATAACCCAACAAGTTGTTTTGGGGTCCTCTCTTAAGGACCCGTGGTCATCAACAACTTCTCACCCCCAGACCTCATGTGAAGAATTTTAGAAACAAGTTTGGCATGATACTTTTTTTACAGGCTCCTTAATCCACCTCATGTAAGACATACTCAAGTGGGGGCTGCTGGCAGACAACAACATGGTGTGTGAATGTGGAGGTACAGAATCCGATTCATTTACTGGTCTGCCAATTACTGCCAGAAACATGATACCGATGAGGACTTGAGTTTGGCCAACAACAAAGCCAAGAAAGTGGCTTCATTTTGGCAGTCCAGGGTTTGATTGGGACATGAAAGAAGAAGTCCGCCCCATAGAAGTTCAGTTTTTAGGGCTCTCCAGGGAGAAGTAACTACTGAACCAATGTAAACTTACTGTTTTAAGTAGTGATTGGTCAGTACTATGAAACAAGAGTCACTGTAGAGAGTACTTGGAGGGACGATGCAGTTTTTATTCCTTTCAAAATAAACAGTTATGTATATTCAAGACACACACACACAGTTTCAGTCATTATTTCCACAGCTCCGTTATTTAATTACTCAGTTGTGAGAGCCAGCACACACACACCACATCACCTGCAGGTGCACATCTTAAGAGGCTCCTGGCTGGTATTCAAGAAGTGCTATCTAGACATAGGCGTGCAGTGATAAACCTCTTTCCATGTGCAGGCAAAAGCTCTGCCCTTAAGGTAGGAGGAGCTAGCTGGCATCTCCACTGCTATATTTTTGACAGAGTGATTTCTAACTGGAACAGATTTAGCAGAACGTCCTTAAATTGAAACTTAACTGCAGGAATTTCTGCAGCTGTACAATAAGAATTTTGCTGAAAGGGATATTTTTAAGTGGGGAAGTGGACAGAGCTGCAAAGCCCAAATTTAACTGATGTTATAACTGCCTACCAACATTTTATTTATTTATTTATTTATTTATTTATTTATTTATTTGATATACCACCCCTCTGGGTGTTATCCACTCTGGGCGGTGAACAAACAGAAAATAAATGACAATACCCATATAAATCAAAACTCACCACCAACAAATACATCATTGACTAGACTAAACTAATTGGCGACAAAGGACATCAAAACTGAACCTAGCTGGCTAATATATTGACAAGGGAACAATGCCCTGAAAGGCCTTTGAACAGGAACATTTTAATTGTTTTTAAAGGTAGCTATTGATGGGGCCTGCACAGCTGCACCAGTAGTGTATTCCAGTGTTGGTGCCACCACCGAGAAGGCTCTATTTCTGGTTAAAGACTTTCGAGCCATCTTCGGTGTTGACACCTGGAGCTGCGCTGGCTGTGATGACCAGGTGACATGGGGAGTTGTTCTGAGGGAGAGACGCTCCAACAGATAGATCCTTGGCATCTTTTGTATATATGGTTATCTCTGTGCCTGGCCTTTTACTCTCACAACAAGCCTATGAGTATAGTTTGGAAGTATCAGTGAGATACTACACATTAATTCTGAAATCATTTTTATGATAATTCTTGCAATGAGAATAATAAAGTTAATACATGACATTGATAACATTTTGTGAGCCAGTACAGTATGGTGGATAGAGGACAGAGAAGACCAAGATCCAGATCTTCACTCAGCCCTGGAAACTCACTGAAGGGTGGCATTGGCCAAACCGCTCTCTTCATGTCTCTTACAGTAAATCCCCATTTTACAGAGAGGTGGTTTTTTGCTGTAAATATGTCCCATTTTACATTCTGTTTTACAGAATGCTATTTCCCAGAGCACACTGCACCTGGTGGGCTATAAAAGACCACCTGCAGCCATTCTGGGCCCTGTGGGCAGCAGTAGAGTGGTCTGGAGAGGATTTAGAGTGGTTTTTTTTTTAAAAAATATGGGGGGTCAGCAGTCCCCCCCATGCATTCTTATGGGAATGCCTCATTTTACAGGGACAAAACCCGAGTTAAGGAAAAAACTACTGAACGGATTTTTTTCCGTAAAACGGGGTTTTACTGTACAGTAAAACATCAGATAACGCTAAAACTTGGTTCCACAAGTCTTGATGTTATCCGATTTTTAGTGTTATCCTATCCATGTTAAAATCCTATGGGATGGATTGGATAAAGTTAAAGCTCCATAGAGATACATTGTAACTGCACAGGCTTTAGCGGTTGTTATCTGATCCATCCCATAGGACCTTAACATTAATCGATCCAATTCTCCTCCCCAGATTACTTAACGTTATGCGATTTTAGCATTATACAATCCAATCATTATCCGGTGTTTTACTGTGCTTTGAAAACCCTACTAGGTCACTGTGAATCGGCATGTAATACACAATAGCACGTTACTAATGCATTGGTTTTTTTTTTTTAAAAAAGCTAGAATTATTTTAAATGGCCAAAAGATCCTCAAATTCCCCTCCAATATTTTTTTTTTAAAGTCCAAAGTAGCAACTAATACTCAATCCTTTAACTAATCACTGTAGTTCATTTATATAAATAATGTTTTAAAATTGTTTAGCATTAAAACAAACAAAGGGTAGAAAATTAGTTTCTAAAATGTTTAATGAGGTTAAACCATTGGCTCAAGGTGACTTGGAGAGGTTCATCTGAGCTGATGTCTCTTCAATTCAAGGACAACAATCTCATAGTTATAAGCTTTCCTTTCCTTCTCCTTTACTATAAAGAGCTATTTTTGTATTGTTTGTGAAGGAATAACATTTTTGCATTGTTATTTCCTGTTACTTCAAATACAGTTGTACCTCGCTTAAAGAGCATAATGCGTTCCACAGGATTGCTCTTTAAGTGAGTTTGCTCTTTAAGCTTAACACCATTGTAAGTGACCAATTTGAGGGGGGGGATTGCAAACCCCGATTTATTTGTTAAGCGAGTTTTTGGTTGGTTTTATTTGTTAAGCGAAGCGAACATTCAGAGAAAATTCTGCTCTTTAAGCGAGTTACTCTTCAAGCGAAGCACTCTTTATATGAGGTTTGACTGTACTGAAGCAATCCAACATACCAGAATGTCCCTTTTTAAACAGTGAATCTGCAATTTTTAATAACAGCAGGAGCCAAACATTTATTCTAAATATAATTTAATATTGCAAAATATTTTATTTATTTATTTATTTATATTCCGCCAACAATATAATATGTGCTGTGAAAGTTACCATAATCCATTTCCCCTGAAAGCAGAGAAAAAACATGTACTGTGTGCCCTACATTTTCAACACACTGGGCAGGATTTCCAAGCCCAGACGGGTGTGAGGGTGTCATGTGTGTCTGTGTGTGTCTGTGTCTCTCTCTCTCTGTGTGTACACACCTAATTAAAAACATGGGGCACAATCTATCTGAACCAATGTAGGGAAGAATTCCATGGATTTAAACTTTTAAAAATGTGCCTTATGCTCCTCCAAATGCAATGCTTTCATTGAGTATTGCTATATTTAGATACTTTTGTGTATAAATACTCTGCCTGTGCAGAGGAGTCATTTCCATGTGCAAACACACGCATCTGTTCAGACTTTTCAAAGTCTTCATAATGGCTTAATAATGAAGTAAAGAAATGGGCATATTCAGAACATTTATATTTAAACTACTGTAGTCATTTTTTTCAGCCACCTCACAGCTTTAAAATATATTACCTATGCTGCAGGTGCAACAAGAGCATTTAAAAGACACAGAAGATCCAGTTCTCAGTGCACTGAGGACAAAACAGATAAGCCCATTTGAAAACCACACAGTTGCGTCCTCCCTTACTAAGTGACTTAAGCACACCCGTTAGCCACACATGATGTTTAGCATCTCATTAGAACTTTATCTCTGCCAGCGACAACAACAGAAAATCCATAATCAGACTGGAACTGAGGTACTGTATTGTGTTCCGCTTCATTGTGCTGCTGGTATAATCATAGTGTTCCACACTCTCATGTAAAAAGTGGTGTGCTCAGCATAAGAGACAATGAATACAGTAATACCTCGGATAACGCTAAGACTTGGTTCCACAAGTCTTGGTGTTATCCGATTTTTAGTGTTATCCGATCCATGTTAAAATCCTATGGGATGGATCAGATAATGTTAAAGCTCCATAGAGATACATTGTAACCGCACAGGCTTTAGCGGTTGTTATCCGATCCATCCCATAGGACCTTAACTTATTCGATCCAATTCTCCTCCCCAGATTACTTAACGTTATGCGATTTTAGCATTATCCGAGGTAAATGTTATCCGAGGTATTACTGTAGGGTTTTTTTTTTTCAGACAAAGAAATTGAAGAAGTGAATTTTCTAAAACAAAAAGACATCTTATATTTAGTGATTACCATATTTTAAATATTTTACCTCAACATAAATACATCTGAATCCCTTCAAAGTGGATATGTGTGAATGTGTGTGTGTCAAACGCTATAAATCCACAAACTTCTATCAATACTTGATGAAGTGATGTTGACTTAGCGAAGTAAACTGGAAATAGAGTAGGCCTCTTCGAATCAAAGGGATTTAACAGAGAAATTGGCCTATTCTAGTGCAATGTACTATGCTAAGCAAGAGGATTCCAGGATGTAGGCATAAAAGGTCATAATTAACAGTGTCCAAAAACTGAAAGAGGAGAATAAACAAATGAAAAATAAATCTGAGACTTGCTAGAGTCATGGAATGTAAACAGAATAATTCTAATTTTAAAAATGGACAATTACACATCAGCAAAATACATAATTGTACAATATGTCAGCATTCTACCTGTTGAACATTCTGAAAACAGGGTATTCTAGAAACACAACAAAAATAAATAGAAAATCATAGGCCAATATTCAATACATATACAAAGAAAGATATTATCACCCTTTCTCAAACCAGAATCTAGTACACTAACTGGTTTTTAATCTTCAGCCATAAAACTGGAGTAAGCCGAAAGAGTCCCAGCAAAGATTGTGGTATTTTTGAACCACAATCGGGCATACCCTGGTGACAGCAAGCTAATCTTCCTCACACTATGTCAGGTGAAAGAAACTGCAAAATGAACTCACGAAATGGTGCCTTCATTTTGGCAGTTTCATGTCTGGCCTAGACACAGAAGAAGCTCTAAAACCAATTCATGAGTAAATAAGTCCAACTTAATTCAGTGGACACAACTCTTTTAAGCAAACATAATTAGCTATGCTTCTCATGTGATTTTTTTTTTTGAGGTCATGCAACCTCACAATCAAACCGACTGTCGGCCCCAGGCTGTCCTTTGCATGACTATTTGTGGGTCCAGTTTTACAATCATTACACGACTGGTCAATGTGGAGGATAGCCTACCCGGGGGGGGGGGGGAGAGAGACACATGCCTTCCATTCTGCATTTGCTCAAGAGAATTCTAGCCTTAGAAATCAATGTACACTATACTTGAGATACTCAGGATCCCTTGTAGTGCAGTGGTTAAACTGCTGTACTGTATCTAAAAACTGCTGATGGAAGTTTGATCCTGACTGGGCTCGAAGTTGACTCAGCCTTCCATCCTTCCACAGTAAAATGAGTCTCCAGGATATTGGGGGCAAAAATGCTAATTATCTTGTCAACTGCCCAGAGTGTGCACTAAATCCTATGGGGCGGTATACAAGTGTAATTGCTATTGCTGTTTGTACTGCTATACAATACTGTATATACTCTCAATGATCAGAATGTGGAAAGGCCTCACCTATAATAGGTAGTCAATGTCCCTTTCAAATCCAATACTTTTATATATCTCCCATTAATCATTTTTTTCTCTCAATCCTGATCGGGTTTTGCACAAAATGTATTATTTAGCCTGAATACCTCTATTAACACAACTAAAACGTTACACTTTTCTAAGGGGAGCAACAGGTGTTATATTATGGAGACCCATATGTTCAGTTGAAGGTGTTTTTTTTTACTTGGGTCCACAGAAGTGAAAGATTTAATGGGCTTTGCTGCTCCACAGATGGCAACAAGCATCTCAGATACTAGTCCTATAGACTAGTTTTCAAAGAAGAAACCATATTATTCTATTCAAGCACATCCAAAAAACAACAACACTGTGAGACCTTAAAGACCAAATAACATGCAAAAAGCTCACATTGAAATTTAACAATTAGTCTTTAAGATGCCATAGTGTTCTGTAGTTTCTATTTTTTTTGTTTCTGCTTTTGTTTTCTAATGAGGAGCCTACAGACTAGATACCATTGATTTTTCAGAACCATAAAACAACAATTTTAATGTAGTCTCATAAAAAGGACTTAATAGTTTCACAAATCATTCACAAAAACACATATGGAATTGAAAGCCTAATAAATTTCACATAAAAACTTGCTGGATTTTAATCTAGTTCCAATGTTGTCACTACTGCTGCTGCTAAAGTGATTCGTTTTTGAAACATGAGTTTTATGAGACCTTTGTAAATTAACATTACGTCTAACTATTAGGTATGTATAAAGGTGGGCAAGAGCCAGATTTGGCAAAGAATTATAACCAATGTTATTAACATTGTACCTGAGAACTATTTAAAATTCCTCTCTTTCTGTCTTTTTTTTTTTTAGAAGCAGGGCACTAGATAAGGTATATGGAATATTCCCTGAATATTCATTTATATTTCAAGTATGTTGCACTGCAGTATAAATTAATCTGTTCACATGGGGGTGCCCAACTAATGCAACTGGGCACGTGTGACAGGATTAAGAGACTCAGAACAATACTCCTGTATGAAGAATAATATTTCAGCAGGGAAGCATTAAGGAAATACCTCAATATCACCTCACCTGTCACCATTGTGACTGGAACATGCATCTCCTCTACGCAGTTAGATGCTATTTGATGCTTTTAAAATCTTGCTTCATTTATATTGACCCTTTATATTGATTACTGGGTGAGTGGGTTCCAGAAAAAACACACAGAACTAATCTTTCATGATTTAACACTAGGACAGAAAAAGTAAATTCCTATTCAGGGACAGAAAGAAGCCAATAATCTACTTTACTGTAGATTACTTTACATCAAACCATCCTCAAAGTACAAGATAAATCATTATGACAACTTTTAGCATTAATTAACAGCATTAGATGATATAGAATGCTGACATGCTCAGACAGTGTGTCCTTCTGATACTGAACTGCTAAAATGAAATGTTTTATTCCAAATCTATCTGTTCTTCCTCCAAGCAATGTCAAGACACCAGTTGGAATCCAGGATCTGCCTTCACAGGAAAGGCTTTGGTCCAATCTTCCATCTTTAACTGATACTACAGATCACCCCATTTATCAGCGGGTTCAAGCCTCTGCCCAGTATTTGCCAAGGGATGAAGTAACAGGCCAAAGTTTCCTGCATCTCTTTAGATGGCTGTTATTCACTCCATATACAGTATCTTTCTGGATTTAAGTCAGGAAATAAGGTAGCTGCAGATCTAATGAAAGACTAAGGAAGATATCTAATGAGAAAACTTTGGCCCTTCATATGCTTTGATATGGAGAGTCAAAATTTCCCCACATCTCTGTTAGAGCAACCTAGGCTGCATCTTACAACCAGGAGTTATGTCACGTCAAGGCTAGGAGAAAATATAGCATGCAAAACATCCTAGAGACCCATCATCAAGGGTGGTTGTTCTTGTACTAACTAGGCCATAACAAATTCCCGGAAGACTGCCCTGAAGAAAGGTTGCCAAAATATAACAGCTCTAACAAATTACTGAGAAAAGTGCAGGAAAATGAAGAAGGGGAAAAAACACAAAAGAATTATGCTTGCTGCAAATAGATCACAAGACCTCCACAACTCATATTGCACAACAGATACTGATCTACCTGCCAGAAAAATAAGTGTTTTAGCCTTCTTGAAACTCTATTACTTTACAATACATAAATAACACGAAAAGCAGGCTTTTATTTAAAAAAAAGTTATAGCCTAATCTATTTTCCCAATTTGCTAGAAGTACTCTGAAGAATCTCAAGTGTATGATTATATATCTGCATTCTGGCAGTACAATTTAAGGTCAACACCACAAACTTTTTTCTGGGAAGTCAGTTAGCAAGAGTTTGAATGTTAAAACAAGGTGAAAAGGACATAAATAAAGCTAGTAATAGCCAATGTTTTGGAAGTTAGTACAAACCAGGGAAAAGACAAGCAGGTTTAGCTAACAAGGAGATTTCTTCTATGAATAATTATTACTCAGACTGGAAAAGAGTACATCTCTTAATGTGAAAAGCATTTTCACTTACCGTAAGTGCCAAGCACTTGAGTTGTTCCATCTACCATCGTGTTCATACTATTGTTTACAGTGGTGGCATTCAAAAATTTGTTACTACCTACTCTGTGGGTGTGGTATGGTGGGCGTGGCCAGGAGAAAAGCCCAAATTAGGACTAGTTTATTTCAAAACCTGGATAGGTAGTGCCAGCTGGAATTTCTGCTACTGGTTCTAGCGAACTGGGACGAACCTGCTGAATCCCACCACTGACTGTGTGCCACAATATCCCAAGAACTTAATTTTCTGACTCTGCACAAGCCAGAATTATGTTCATCATCACATTAGAATTAAAGTTATATTTAAGATATATAGTACTAATACTCAGCCTTATAGTTCCTTTCTTTGGGGACTGGGCAAACTTGGTCATCACGGAAGAAACCAAAAACTTACATCAGTGACACCCAATTAATGCTGCTGGCTGTGCTAGGCCAACAACATGTAACAGCCCTAGCAAATATAGAGAAGATGATCATGCACAAATTCTGCCTACACATAAGTTTGATTCTAACACAGCCAAAGCTGTCAGGTGCTTGAAGTGGGTTTCTAAATGGCAACTTCAACAGAACTGAGAAGATTATTTCCATTTTACAAACCCACAATGCAGATTTTCTAACTACAGAGCAAGTAAATGTGCTGTCGTTACAAACAGTCAATCCCTCCACACCTCTTTATCTTGAAGTGCAAGAACTGATTGTTACCCAAGATGGTTACTGGAAATCAGGCTTGATCACCAATCTGACTTTGTCATGATAAACCATCTTTCAGTGTAACAAGATAAGATCCTGGTCAGCCATTTTGCATAATCTAAATCAAATAAATAAGAAAGCCTTCATTTCATCCGGACTAAGAAAATGTGACTACAAGTTCAGAAAAGGTATCATAACCTTGACTTTTCTAAACTCAGTTATCACAATTTCTCGTTTGCTTGATTTATTTTCTGGCACTGCCCCCACCCCCAATTTCATACAAAGGAAGACAACATAAAACCAGAGGTTCTCAACCTTTTTAAGCCAGCTCAGACAGTTTTGGGGACCAGACAGCCATCTTGCCCTTCCTCCACTACATGGCACTTCCGGGTATGTTGGAGGCAGTGGGGGCCACATGAAATGGTGCCACAGGCTGCATCCAGTCCATGGGCCACAGGTTGAGTATCCCTGACATAAATCACCGACATGGCATTAAATGCTTTCTGAATTAACATTGCTTGAAGCTGGGTACCATGGTTTCAATCTTGGATAGGAAATGAGGCTACCCTAATCTCTTACATTCCTGAAGTTCAGGTCCTGACATAGTTATCCCTGGAGATGGAATTAAAACCCAAACCATGTTACAAGCCTTCAATCTTCAATTTTGGAAGGGGAACCATGTTACAAGTCTCCTCAATTATGATGTTACTAGAATCTGAAGCTGAAAGCAGCTTTTGTGAAAACAGCTTTAATGATTAAATAGGAAACCACACTTTTCTATCCTTAAAATGAAACTATAGTCTCTGTGAAAGTACTGTATACCAGATGCCAGAACACGAGTGCTTTCTCCTTCAGGTCTCCTTTAAAATTGGTTTGTGACGCACACACAAATATATTGACAGTTCAGCTTCTCTTGGTTCATTTGTTTGTTACAAGGAGCCCAGGATTTAAATACAGATTAATGTAACAACAATTTACCAGATTTCAGAAAAAGCAATTTGCCAAGTAATCTCTTTCCAAGAACTTTTGCTTGCACTGTACATTATTTAACTCTCCACAATATTGGCTTCTAAGGAGGCATAAGGTTGTATTGGTGCTTTAAAAAGAATCCTTACCAATGTCATTGAACAGCACAGTTAATCTCAACATGGATGACTTTCTTCTTCAAAATCTTGTTTTGGGGGCAAAGAGTTTGCCATGTCTCAATGGAAAAGTGGGCAGAGAAAGGTGTGCAGTACTATTTATACACGATAGTTACATACTAAAAACAAATGTCAACAATCCTATTACATAGTTATACTGATTTCAGTACTATGGCATAAACTGCAGCAGCAAATTGCTACTAATCAGCATATCACCATCATTTCTCGTGTCGCGCCCCATTTACATGCAATAGAGTCTGATAAAGGATACCAGCAGCAAGTCATTAAGCAGTGGCAATTCACCAGTGCAATTTATGCCACCGAACTTATGCCAACATAACTAAACAATAGGATTTTGGTCCCCTGAGCTTTGTGTGTTTTAATGGTAAGCTGCTTTTTGAAAAAGCTGCCACAGTAGAATACCAGATTTCAGTTTCTTTGCAGTCAAAGATTGGCAGATAGCCCCACGCCATACAGATGAAGCCCTTGAATCCATGGGGAAAGAGTTTTATAAATCTGATCATTCCCATTCCTTATTGGTGTAATTTGATCTTCCATTCCATGTCTTAATCTATAAAGCAACAATAGTTGATATACTTGCCCTTCACATATTTTACAGTTCTCTCTGTCCTTTACTATTGGCCATGTTGGCGAGGTCTTCTGGAAAGTGAAGCACAAATCATCTAGATGACCAAAGTATTCTCATGTGGGTTATAAACCCATGGAATGCAGAACATCACTTGGTTCAACTGCTCAACACTAGAAGGAGCATCTGGAGCAGTCCTTCATATTCTGTACCTTTCTGTAATGGCTTTACAAATTCCTCACTATTTCACAACCAGCAGATGCTTGACATGTGCCCAGTCTCCAGGACTGTTGATGAGAACTGATGCCCTGATCAGAGTATGCCAAGGCTAGAAATTTTCAGGGAGAGAGGTCTGTGCCATTGTGTCTGAGCTATAGGAACAACCTATTCATTGCCAAACATAATGTATCTGTTTTAAAAAATGGTGTGTTGTATAAGATATTTTGGAGAGGGTGCCAGAAAATAAGCACATATTTTCATATGTGGTTGGAATGTGAGTATTAATTGAAATGTTGACTACTGGTATTTGAGGAGATAAATGAAGTAAGTAAATTAAATCTAATGGTATGCCTTAAAATTGCATTTTATCAATATTTGAAGAGAAGATAGATAACTGGGCAACCAGAAAACTAGTTTCCAAATTGTTACCAGTGGCAGGATTACTAATTTCAAGGAACTGGAAAACATTGCATAATATTTGATTAAGAGTTTAGTATAGCAATATAGCAGTTAACGTCAAACTTACATGTAATTTAAAAGTGAAAAGAGGCAGGGGGAGATTTGATAGAGATGTGTTTTCAGATATATGGAGAAAGCATATTGATTTTGTATTTGTTAAAGGGAAGCAGACAAAGCCCAACACAGGAATCTATACAATTTCGGAAAGGGAATGGGGCTCCACAAAAGTAAACAGTGGGGGTGGTTATTATCAAATGGTCCCAGTGCTTTGTGTTAATTTTAGGGGTGTGTGTGTAAGTTTGTTTGTTAGACGTTTTAATGTTTGATCTATTTTCTTTCTTTGAAAAAAATTAAATGATGACATGATAATGCAATAATATCAGTGAACTGGAGATGGTTGTGGCCACAATTATAATTAAGAACCACCAGGCAGAAATAAATGAAGGCACAAAAACCTCCATACTGTTACCCTCATAGTAAATGAGAGTATAAATCAGAGACAGTAACTGTGAATCGTAAGAAGATCAAGACTGCCATAATTTACACAAATGTCTAGGTGAAGTTGCCCCTCTGAATAGGTACAGATGATATTGTACCAAGAGATATAATATTTATATAAGGTAAAGGTCTCCCTTGCTTGAAAGCAAGTTGTATCCAACTCTAGAGTCTGGTGCTCATCTGTTCATAGCCAAAGAGCCAGGCTTATCTGTGTCTACAAACATTTCCGTGAACATATGGCAGGCAGGACTAGACACTGGAGTGCATGGAATGTTGTTTACCTTCCTACCGAAGTAGTACCTATTTATCTACCTGCAATTTCTTGCTTTCGAACTCCTGGGTTGGCAGGAGCTGGGACAGAGACAGGAGCTCACTCTATCATGCAGTACTCAGGTCTCAAACTGTTGACCTGCCAACCTTCCAGTTGTCAAGTTCAGCATGTTAACTACAAAGCCACTGCAGTCCCTTAATGTTTATGTAGCCATCTGGTAATCACCCTAGCAGTTAGGACTTCCAACTGACCAGAATTTGCTTGGTTAGCTCCTAACAGTAACTTTTATCAGTGGCTTGATATTCAGCTATTAATAGGTTATCTTTTCACAATATTTATAATGCTTCTGTTAAATATTACAGGAGCAAAAGCTGGGTGAGAAAAGTTAGCAAAACTCCTGCCAAGGGACAAAAAAAGTTTACCAAGTGCAGAAATGTGGCACAACTGTGGTCAGAATGGCCTTAATACTGCACACAAGAAGTAACCAAATCAAAAGGTTCTCAACTATTTATACATCCCTCCTTCCCAAAATATCTAGTCATAGAAGTCAGAAATGTTTTCTCCCATGTAGTTAATGCATACATAAATGTATGTACAGTAAAGCCCCGTTTTATGGGGAAAGTCCATTCCGTAGCTTTTTCTGTAATATGTTTTTTTCGTAAAACGAAGCAAACCTATCCCATAGGAATGCAATGGTCTTTTACAGCCCCCGGGTGCAATGTGCTCTGGGAAATTACATTCCTTAAAACGGGACTTTTCCATAAACATTCCTGTAAAATGGGATGTGTTTGCAGCAAAAATCCTTTCCATAAAACAAATTATCCTTAAAATGAAGCGTCCATAAAATGGGGGTTTACTGTATTGCATTCTTATTTTTATATGCATTAACTGCATTAATATACTGCCATGTAAAAAATAGTTTTTTTTAATGAACACCCTAAGATTCCACATATTCTTAAAATGAAATCTGGAGTAAAACATGATGAGAAATGAGTGTCCACCTCATCTTCTTCCCATAATGCTAAGAAAACTAGTCCAATAGGACACCAGTACATCCAGAGTTCCTCTGCTCCTTGTGAGCAACAGGCGCCCAGTTAAACGGTGCAAAGACCAAAACCTGATAATGTTACATATTTATGCCAGTACATTGACCCCAGAGGTGAGAAGATCTGGCTTTGCTGTTTTGACAGTATCCATGCATCCCCCATTCTGTAGTATTGCTTCGAAGAAAAAGTACTGGGAGAATGTTAGATGAGCAAACCGAATTTAGCCATTTAATAAAAAAGCTCCAAAGTTACCAAAAATGGGAGGCAAAGGAGATGTCTTACTGCTTTATACACAGCTGTGCTTGAGTGTCAGAAATAGAAAAAGGTCCACTCCGGCTCCTATCACACCAGTCGTAGAGAAAGAGAACAAACGTATCTATCCAGTTCTATCACCTTCTCTTTGCCAATTAGCATTTTCATGTGATCTTCCAGGGTGACTTCTTGTGGGCACAAAGTAGACTGACATAAGGAACCCCAATGAAAGCCCACTTCTCACTGGGCCAGAACTTAAGAACAGGACCTTGATCAGGGATTTCAGAGACGGCGTCAAAGTATGCAAAACAGACACAGCCCAGGTAGGCAGCAATACAGATGAGGATGTGCCTGCAAAGAAGAAGGAGGAAGTTAAAAACAGTAAGCCCAGCACCAAGCATTTGCATTTCCGATCTTTGATTTGGGACCTGGTTCTAAAGTACAGTGACTGTTGCTTGTCATTTCAGAAAGAAACTGCACATCTTCTATAGGGAGAGTAATAATAATAATTTTGTGTCTGGACTGAAAGGATTTTTGCCAAAGAAACTCCACTCAGGGAATGCCCAAACTAGGCTCCTTTCATCTCCTCAAAAGCTGGGACAGAGACGGGCACTCAATCTGTCATGCAGTACCTGGGTCTCAAACTACCGACTTGCCAGCCTTCCAGCTAACAAGGTGAGCAGTGATGTACATATAAATAAAAGAATCCAGGATTCCCGTATGACTGTGCTTGTATGCATGCATGTGTGCACACGTGCATCACACTTAGATAGAGGGTTTGTTAGAATACCAGAATACAGAGTTGCAGGAAATAAAAACTTTGCAATGTAACATCTTCCATCAATTGGAAAATGAACATACAAAGGTGGTGCATACCCAAATTATGCCATTGGTTCATCCAGCCCCAAACTAGTAGTCCAGGGGATTCTCAAAAGTCTTCTCTAGAACCACAGTTGAACTGTGGTACACGCTATACACAAGCAGTAATCCCAAGTACTCACTCATAGATAGAGCTTACACATAAGCAGGATTTTTCTTTTTCAGATAAATCTCTTTCCATGTGCAGTAATGGGAGAGTGGGTGGCGCTAGTCTAACAATATCAGTAACAACTAGGCAGGGGACAAATTAACAGGCTTACAGTTTCAGTGCTTCAGTTATATTTCCCTTTGACAGTGGATTTAGATGAACTGCTGGTTTTTTTCCAGCTCACCTCAAAGAAACAAGGTCTGACATGAACATCTGCCATGAATTTTGGAAAATCTTGTTTATAATTTTCCTGCCCTGTCCCCAAGAAATGGGTGCCCACCTGAAAACGCAATCTTGAATCATCCAAGTTCTTGTAATGTTCAATTTTCTAGCAATCAAATAAAGGTATCACCTTATTCCTGCACTTGTCTTTTCCCCAAATATGTTCTATTTATTATCTTGGTGCTAGAGATCTGGTGTGATGTTTAAAGGGGTTTTTTTAAAAAAAGATAATAAGTACAGTAAAACCTCATATAACACTAAAACCTGGTTCCACAAGTATTGGTGTTATATGATTTTTAGTGTTATCTGATCCTCTATGGGATCCATAGAGATACATTGTAACCACACAGGCTTTAGCGGTTGTTATCTGAAGCATCCCATAGGATCTTAATGTTATCTGATGCAATTCTTCCCCCCAGATTCCTTAATGTTATGCGATTTTAGTGTTATTCGATACTAATGTTATATGAGGTATTACTGTATAATGAGAGGCAAAGTGTAACATCATGTACTATTCAGATTTTAAATATACAAAGTGCCTTTAAATTTTCCTAGTCACATCATTTGTCTTTGGCACCAAGGATTATCTACTATGACTGGACCAGAACTTGAAAAAGCCTCCCCCCCCCCCCAATTACAACTTCCAGAATCTCTCATTCAAAAAGCTGGGAACTTCTCGGAGTTCAGACCAAAACAAAACTCGCCCAAGCTCCACTTCTTGCTGTTTCTTGCAGTCTCAAGTCAAAAATGTTCACAAACTCTTTTTTTTAAAAAAGAAAATACTAGGGACCGAAACTACAACTTTGGCCATGTATCGTACCACATCCACAATACTATTTCCTTGGAAATTCAAATCAGTATTACATTGAGTAATTTACAAAATCATTATCTCTAGTTTCTGGAACCCATTTATCTCATAAGTCAACATGTTTGATCAAAATGTTAACACAAACACAGATGGTGTTGGGAGAGCAGGGAAGGGAATAATTAAAATCAAAACAGAAATCTCACCATAAACAGTGCAAATAAGGAAAGTTGAATGATGACCAGATCTCACAAAATACTTTGTCACTTATCCAACAAAAAAGTGCCAACGTCCACCAGAGACCAGAAAGGAGTCCCAGCTTGTACACTCGCACATTGTCACACCTACAAGCAATATAACAGGAGTGAAGATATCAAAACAGGCAACACCTTCATTACATAAAACTAAAGTAATCTATACATTGAATTTACTTGCCAATTCAGTCAGGTACAAACACTTTCACTGTTCTAGTTTTAGTTGCAGGAGTTACACCAAATATAAAAGGGCAGATAGCACATTTGATAATACATTCTAAGTATTCAAAGTATACCATGTCATTAAGCCTCAATACTATGTTGACAACCCAAGAAAAAATCCTTCAGTACGTTCAGATCATTCAGTATGCTTTGGAGAACCTATTGCATCTTATTTCTCCAGTTTGCAGTCCTACTACACTATGATTCTGCCTATGATTACTACAGCTAGTAAATGTTCTGGTTTAACAAGCTATCAGAGGTAATCATAAGCTAATAAAGTTGTGTCAACACAGATAGGGAGGCACCCACCTTTTAAGTTCTGCAACAAGCAGCCCACTGCAGGGGAGACCTAATGTCATCAGGGAGATGTTATTGATGGCCGGTTTGACAAAGGCGAGGCAAGTCATAACCCCTGAAAGGATGCCCACCACTGTTTTAAATCGGCCCCTGAAAAATAACAATTTTTTAAGATGTCACCTCAGGCTTGAAATCAACAGCACTAACAAACATCCGAACTGACTAATTTTTACAACCAAAACCAAGATATTGGCATATATCTCTCATGATTGCTCCCACCGTACAAAGCAAAGATATGCAAATGCATTTGGAATAAAATTCAATGGTCATATGTATTAGTTTCATGATTCTGCTAAAGATCTGCGCAAGTAAGGGCTACTGAATCGCTTTGTCTCAGCCTGTAGCAGACACTTGTCAACCCAGGTTCAAAGAAATCCATGTCCCGTTCCACACACTCCGGCAATCCCATCAAATAAAGGGGTACAATCTCCTTGCAGATTAAGTGGTTCATTTAACCTTAAAAAGACAATTCTCTTGCTGTGGAACTAGAGCTTGGAAATGTTTGGTTTGGCCTACAACTCACAAAATCACCACCATCACCACCACCACCTACCCACCCAGCTAGCTAGGAAATTCTGGGAACTGTAATGGAAAACCTTTATTTTCTGACCTCTGACTAGAGCCTCCTCCCCCATAAGCCTTCCCATCAACCATGGAAACAACCCAAGTCTGGGCACATTTTGGCAAGGCAGCTTCTCCAAGCTTGGCCAAACAAGCTTAAAGATCTCCTGGGCCTCAGGTATTTCCTGAGCTTTGTACTGTGTCCATTCCAGGGCTTATACTGTCTCCTGGAACCTTCCAAACCAACCCTCAAGGACTTTTGCTTCCTTCCTTTTAGGGCCCTAGACTTGGAGCAAGAGAAACAGACACATCATTTCATGGCAGCAGCTGAAGGCACACTTGAAGAAATGACACGGAAGTGCTTTTTGATAACACCAAAACCTAAAACGAAAAGGTTCGGCTGTACTGTATGCATGATTCTTCCAAGGGTGGGGAAGCCATAATCTTGAGGGGAGCCAGGGTTTCTGGGAATTGAAGTCAAAGTACACCTGGTGGCCCAAGGTTAAGAAACCCTGGTCTAGAGATTAATCAGGCTAGTCCTCCAGGTGTTCTGGAACTTCAATTCTCAGAAGCCCAGGCTCATCTCGAGGTCACAGGTTCCCCACCTGAGCTAGACTTAACCCAATTAGGGTTGTCCATAGATCGACAAGAATGCATGTTCTAGGCAAAAGCAGATTATTTTGTTGTTTATTTATTTACGTAATGTTTTTAAAAACTACTTCCAAGTCAAATGTCCAACCCTATTAGAATACCTGTCATGACAGGCTGAGGGCTGACTCTCAACTTATATTTTGCACACAGGTACATGAAGAGTTCAAAATGGACACACCTCTTGTTAAATACAAATATGTCTCCCTTTAAAATACACAAAAGTAAAAATTGGAATGAAATCAGGTTTTCTGGACACTTTGAATTCACATCCTGCCATCACATTCTAGTCACATATCTTTTAGATCCCGGAGTAGAAATCCAAGCACAAAATGTAAATTTATTATTGACCCTCTGAGAAGAACATATACAGAAGTGCTAAAAAGTTTATTAGTTGAGCAGCAATCCCTATGTAACTATATTCACTTATGGTCACAGAAAAGACGTTCTGTAGCTGATATGGAGTTGTATGCTAGAACTCTTGCCTAGCACCAAAGCAAAACAGCTTTAAGGCCTTGGATCAGTTTAAGTTTTGCAGGTGGGCATGGACTGTCAGAAAAGGCAGCCGGTAAACAATTTCATAGCAAATAAGCAAATGTCATTACAAGTGTGCTGAAGTCACAAGGCTGGGCTGATAGTCAGGAACTAGCTATGGTAAGGTTTTATTTGCTGGTGTCAGCAATTTTGTTCACTGCATGAAAAACAATTCCAGCAGCATTTTAGCAGAAATTTCAAATGTTTAGGAAGGCTGGAAACCAAGACAGAGAGTCATTTGCAAAGCTTCTGTACTTTCTATGTTTACTTTTTCTACCTGACAATCTCTACAGTCAATGTCTTTTACACTGAGCCTGGCACATGAACTATTAATTAATGAAAGAAATGCTGCATTTGGAATTACCTATGAAGGGCCTTGTCGGGACTTTGGCCACTGACCACTACTCAATGTTACCAACCCAGTTCCGGGTTCATGACTGAACACTGTGGAATTTTCTCAAAGATTTCCCCAGACTTTTAAACATGCTCCACCCCTGATATTTTATTTCATGCCATTTGGTAAAATTTGTACAAGTTTGGTTCTGCTTAATGTTTTAGGCTACAATGAAAATGCTTCTGAAGAAAACAGCAATCGCGATTACATTTATATACCACCCCACGGTGCTAAAGCACTCTCTGGGTGGATCACACGGTAATCGGCATTTTGCCCCCAACAAGGTGGGTACTCATTTTATCAACCTCAGAAAGATGGAAGACTGAGTCAACCTTGAGTCCATTGGAATTAAATTCAGATCATGAGCAGAGTTTTGGCTGCAGTATTACAGTATAAATCAGGGGTTCTCAACCTATGGCCTGCAGCACCATTTCATGTGGCCCATGTCACCGCCGCCACCAGAAGCGGACGTGTTTACAACAGCCATAAATGCACTCACGGCTGTCGTAAATGTGTTTACAACAGCTGCAGACGCGATTTATGGCAGTATTTATGGTGGGGGGAACCACCAATCTGACCCACTCAGCTGTCTGAGGGGGCATGGTCTTGCCCACGGCTTGAAAAGGTTAAGAACCCTTGGTTTAAACAGAGTAATTTAGAGACATGGCGTCTCTAAGGGCTGTAAATCAAGGGTTCCCAACCTACAGCCCACTGTCATGACACCATTCCATCTGGCCCCCCGCTGCCGCACCTGGAAGTGGGTGCTTTTACATCATTCATAAAATGCTCCCACGCACATGTAAACATGCCCACGGCTGTCATAAACATGGAAGTGAACGCATTTATGACAGCCATAAATGCACCCGCTTCCGCTTTTGGGGGCGTGATCAGGCCCACAGCAAAAAAAAAAAGGTTGGTCACCCCTGCAAGAAATACTTTTTAAAAACAAACAATAAGGTGCACTGTCAAACTGTATCTAACTTAGTCCCAGTTTACTAACAATCAGAATGTTTCTGGAGCACAGCCAAGAACATCCTGCCTCTATAAATTGCAGAGGAAATCTGGTAGCAAAAGGCAAACTGTATTTCTCTGCCATAACTGATTATCTACTTCTCAAAAGGGGACCCCTTTGTTATTTTATGAAAGGGGTCATGCTTCTGATTTAGACTGTTTGTACAGTCAGGCAGCACTCCAAACACTGCAGGAGTGATGGGAACCTTCGGTCCTTCAAATATTTTGCTATTCAGATAACCAGTAAGGCAACTTTGCCCTGGTCCAAACCTGCTAGCTCCCCACATTTGCTTCAAAAATCCCACACCCTGAATGATAGTCTGCTGGCAAGCTAAGAAAAAGAAAGAAGGGTGCCTGACTGAGACAAATGGGAAGGAAAACTGTAATTGACTCATCTCTCAAGTTGGCTATAGATTTACAGCTATAGCTAGAATCTACATGTTTCAACCTAGCAGTGTTTATATATTTAACTTTCCCCCCTTGTCCTCCTTTTGTTTTTTCTTGTGAAAAGACTGGCAAAAAGTGACTGATAGAGTCCTCCAGTCATTCAGGATCATTAAGAAACGTTACCTGTCGTTCCTGAAAAATTTAGGAAGATAGCGTCTGGGAAACCACATCGCCAGAGCACACATAAGAACCCAAAGTATAGCTAGTTCGTCAAGCATCTGACCCAGGAAACTAAGAGTAGCATGAAAGTATACAGATCCAATTCCTAAAGGGAAAGAGTTAAAATGCAAGAGATCACTTCAGGAGCAGCATAAAGCACACATCTCAGTGAGATTTAAAAACAGAAGGCTTGATAAGGATGAACATCAGAAAATTAATGTTATGTAAATAGCTTGAAACAAAGTAAATGAATAAATAAGACACAAAGCAAAGAAAAATCCTAATCAGTTACAAAACAAAATCAACCTAAAAACAATGTACAGTAAAACCCCGGCTATGAGTGCCCTAGGTTACATTTGCCGTGGTTTATGATGGCAAATTTAATTAAAACAATTCCCCAGTTTACGACGTTTTTTCGGTTTACGACCGAAAATTGTGCTATTTTAAACTCTAAAATTGCCGTCGCCATTTCAGAGTTTAAAATGTCCACCTCCTCCACCCGAAGTCACAATGCAACACTTACAGCGTCGGGATCATTTCTGTCGCTATTTCTGGACTGTCCGCCACCCGTGCTAGCACTGGGAGAGTCTGGGGACCTTATCCGCTCAGTTCCCACCTTCCTCCAAGTTCCCTGGGCAGCACTACAGCCGGGAACACATGCCTCCCTGAGGCGCACACCTGGGGGAGATGCACATTTTTGGCTGTAGCGCTGCCCAGGGACCTCAGAGGAAGGTGGGAACTGAGTAGATAAGGTCCCCAGACTCTCCAGGTGCTGGTAGGGGCAGAAAATTGGCTCAACATGCATCTTCCCCAGATCGAAACTGAGTGGATAAGGACCCCAAACAGCGTGGAAAAGGTAGGGAGATAATTTCATTGCTTTTGTGGGGACAGGGAACGATCACATCTGGCATTGTTTGGATTTATTGGTGTTTTTTTGTATTTTTTAAATTTTATTTTTTATTTTATTTTTATTTTTTTGGGTCCAGTGAGGACTATTTCCCTTTTGGAAGGGTGTGGGACGATCGTATCTGGCATTTTTTGGATGTTTTTGTGTTTTTTTGTATATATAGTAAAGGTTTCCCTTGCTTGAAAGCCAGTCATATCTGACTCTAGGGTTCAGTACTCATCTCTGTTTCAAAGCCGAAGAGCCAGCGCTGTCTGCTTCTGCAGACATTTCCGTGGTCATGTGGCAGGCATGACTAGGCACCGGAGTGCACAGAGTGCTGTTACCTTCCCACCAAAGTGGTCCCTATTTATCTACTTGCAATTTCTTGCTTTTGAACTGCTAGGTTGACTGTTCAATTATTTTTGGTCGGCAGGGGTCGGCAACCTATGGCTCGTGGGCCGGATCCAGCCTGCGGCACCAAATAATCCACCCCCACTCTCTCCACAGCCACCAAAATCGGCCAAAGACTCATTTATGGCTGTCGTAAACACATTTACAGCAGCCGCAAATGGCAGAGGGGGCACCAGTCCACGCCTCTCAACTGTCTAAGGAAGTGTGACCCGGCCCCTGACTCAAAAAGGTTGGCAACCCCTGCTTTAAAGAATTACTAACAATTTCCTCATTTTCCAGGTCTCATGCAGGGATACAGAAGAACTTACCTGCAACCACCATCAGAGTCCATATTAAATATATCCCACTGTTGAAGCATGTTGCATATTGTCGGAATAAGCACATGCATATTGGTGGCAGTACAAAAAATAAGATGTTGCTTATCTAGAAGAGAGAATGAACAAATAGCAAATAAGCAGAATGGAATGATTATATATAGTGTCTTGTCATACTAATGGAGAGATGGTGCACAACCTAGACAAAATCCATGTAAGAGCTTAGATGCTATCACTTTACACTGTTAATCAGATTGCACGATCAATGGGTTCTAGGACAAATCTTCTCACACAGAATGTAACTTTGTAAGTATGAATTTGCCCCCTAGGCCAAGGATGAGTAAGATTTTATAGATACCTGTATACATACTTATGTACAAAGGAACAAACAAAACCTGTGATACAGCAGATGCCACAGAAGATATGCAGAGCGATGGTGGAATTTTGAACAATAGCAGAAGGCTCTATGAGCCCAAAACAGGGCACAAAATGAAAACCATCTGTTGCATGGCTTCTGTTGTGTGGCTTCTGTTGCTATCCCCTGACCTCAAAGGACTAGAACAAATATGTAATCAAGGTACAACTGACTGGGTAAGAGATCTATTTTTGCAAAAGCAAACAAAACTGAAGCATAAAGGAGCAGCAAAATATGATTTGGACTTTACACAGGTAACAACTATTGCAAGGGTGTCCACTGGTAGCACCCTAGGCAGCATTCATGGGAATCAAAATGGTGCTGGAAACATCTCTGAAGTTAACCAGAATGGAGTGGCACTGGCTCAAACAGCAGAGTAAAGAGGGATTCTGGAGAAATATGGCTTATTGGGACTGAGCATGGCCATTGCATCAGTTAGACTTCACGTTGCTTTACCTGCATGTGGAAGTAGCCAAATAAACAACAAATCATCTGCCTATGATTTACCTCTCATGCTTCCCACACTGGTACATCCCTCTCTGCTGAGATAAACCAGAAATAAACACTGCTTATGACTCTGAACTGTTTGAGAGGGAACAAGATTCCCAGTTTAAATGTCACAATGGTGGCACCACAAATGGACAGTCTTGGATTTGCTAGCCATTCCTGCTAGCGGGAAAGATCAAGTGGGTATGCTAAAGCAAAACACTTGCTATATCTTCTTTAGAGCACATCTAAAGAGTAAACCAACAATCATATAGAATTCATCTACTGAATTCAGACACCCTCTGAATGGATATGAGCCTCAAGTCCGCCAAATTAGATCTAGGAAGAACTTTAGCTTTATAGCAAGAACAAACATTCTTGAGGGTACAAAAGAGCAAAGTCAAATTAGAAGATGAAGGAAGGAGCTCAGTGGGCAAGGAACAATATAGGAGGATATAGCTGAAGATCTCAACCTCCACTACTTCACTTGGGAGGACCCTGAATTGGCTGAGGATTGGAGTCTCTAAATGCAAGACCAACATGCTCAAGTGGGGGCTGCTGGAGGACAACACCACACCACCTGCTTCAAAATAAGGTGTGAATGTGGAGACACACAGAACCCGGTTCATTTACAGTACTAGTCTGCCAATTTCTGCCAAAGACATACACCGATGAGGACTTGGGTTTGGCCAATGACAAAGCCAAGAAAGTGGCTTCATTTTGGCAGTCCAGGGTTTGATTGGGACACAAAAGAAAGGAAAAAATCTACTAAAATTTAACATATTTTCTCCACAAGAAGAAAGGTGGCCCTTGGGTTTCTTTTTAAATATAGGAGGGAAAGAGTACAGAATCCTTCATGCAAAATCCTTATTCCAGGAGACATACTGCTGGGTGATTCTGCTGGCTACCTCTTGATACCAGTCTCCGAGAACCTACAGGTTTTCAATTGGCAAATTCAATTTAAAATGTGCGAGTGGGAGGAGTTATATGGGGAATGAAACTGAAAAATCAAAATAACCACAAGTTATTCTGATTACTTTTATATGAAATTTCAGGGTACTGAAATATTGGAGGAATTTCATCAAAAAGGTTCTACACGTGTCTAATTTCTTGCAATTCAGGGCTTTCTGGACCACCACCACCCCTCCCCAAAGGAGGATGGGGAGAGGAAGAAGAAACTTCTGGGTGTTCTGTTCCATTCTTCTCAACTTCAAATAACAGCCTTGCAAACAGAACAAAAATAATTAGTAGCCTTTTAAAATAGAGATTAAATTCTGTAGCATTTTCTTTTCTTTCTTTTCATGGAAGAACAAACTGTTGTTTGAGAAGAGTTGATCCTTTTAAGGCATTTTAATGGACGCTGAAGCATCCTTAGGTTTGTAAGTTTGTATGGACAAATATTCCAACTGTGTACCCACTTCATAGGACTGCAGTGGGTTAGTGGTTAAGATGCTAAACTTGACAACTCAAAGGTCAGCAGTTCAAGACGCGAGTGCTGCATGGTGGAGTGAGCTTCCGTCTCTGTCCCAGCTCCTGCCAACCTAGAAGTTCAAAAGCAAGAAATTGCAAGTAGATAAATATGTACCACTTTGGGGGGAAGGCAAACAGCATTCCTTGCACTCCGGTGTCTAGTCATACCTGCCACATGTCCAGGGAAACATCAGCAGACACAGACAGTGCTGGATGTAAACAGAGATGAGCGATGAACCCTAGAGTCAGATATAACTGGCTTTTGAGCAAGGGCAACCTTTACTGCCTTTACAACCCATTTCCTTTACTATCCATATCTATAATTTCAGACAAAAATGGACTCAATTAAGAAAAAACTGCTTTTATAGGCCAGAGGATTGTTGACAAAATGTATTACTAGGAGCTTAAGTGCCACCACCTTTTGCCACAATTCCTGTTTCCAAATCTAATGGGCATTAGCACTAGCATTAACCATACTTGGTATTGACAGTGCTTATTCAGAAAACATTTCCCCAAGAATTCTGGAAAGAAGGGCCCATAAGTCAGAGACAGAGCATACATTCTGCATGCAGTGTTCTAAATTCAACCCCATGACTCACAATGAAAATTTCAAGTGACAAATACCAAGTCCTTGAAGAAGTGTTCAGAGCAGTCCATTTTGGATAAGATGGGCCAGGGAACTGATTTGATAGAAAAAAATTCCATACAGCTGGATCACGCTTAGCTTTGACAGATACAGAAGCCAGTAGAGGTTTTTTTCAGCCTATTATATTCAGCTACTTCTCAAATTCACTCTTTGCTCCACTGAAGAAAAAGTACAGAGAAATCCTCTCTGTGTGCGTGTATGAGAGAGTGTGCGTAATAATGATGGCATTAAAATCAGGAATAAATCACTGCTGATTAAATCTGGTTTCAGGTTACATACAACTTCTTGATCTTGTGTTGTTACACACACACGAGGTATGACCAGGTATGCAGGAAGTACTGCTGCATTAACCATTTTCTCGCCCTCCTCCATGACCAGCAGCAGTAGAATAAATTTCACAAAACAAGTCAGCTTTCATTTGGTTAACAGAATTCACTTTTGCTCAGTTCAGAACCTGGACTTCCTAGAAGCAAATGCAAATCTATGATTTTGAGGACAGATGTGAGTAACTGCAGCTCTCTAGATATTACTGGATGGATATCCCAGCATTCCTTAACACTAGCTATGATCCTTAGTTCCAAAAGTACGGTAACTCCAATCCAACAGTACATTGAGAACCATATCTGACCTGTCCCTGGTACCAGAATATTGAAGACTGACAAACACATGCCATGCGCTAGTTAGAGTGGATGCAGGTAAAGACTACAGTTCAGATTGTGCACTGGAACAGTCGCCCAACTTATCAAATACCTGTTCATACTTTGGGCCATTATAGCAATAGCAATTACACTTACATAGCACTCTCCCATAGGACTCTCTGGGCGGGTCATAAGGTAATTAGCATTTTCATTTAAACACTAGGTTTCATTAAAGCATTTCCCCCTCAGGCAAGCAGAGTGACAGGACAAGACAACTGAGAAACCTATATATAGATGCTCACCCTGGTAAAGCTAACAAGATGGCACTTGTTTCTGATGAGGTCTCAAAACTGGAGTTTAAGATCCTGTCTTACAAGTTGCAAAAAAATTGAAATTCAGGTAAGCAAATCCAGCACACATCACTTGTTTTTTTGGTTCCAAAAAAACCTACTTCAAAATAAGGGTGATGGCAGGGTAATTAACCATAGCGCAATCATTTCCTATGCCTCATTCAGTAGATGAAAGCATACATTATATCCAAGCTAATGTCCCATCAAACTGCTGGTATACTAGATCACCTACATATAAGTTAAAATGTGGTTTGCAGAAAGAGCCTCTTTGAAAATAGTGGTATTTTTGAACCACAATCGGGCGTATTCTGGACAATGGCCAGTTTGTGCTGGTTAATATCTCTCACACTAGGTCAGGTGAAAAGAACTACAGAATGAACTCACCAAAAGGTGGCTTCATTTTGGCAGTGTCACATCTGGCCTAGACTTGGAAGTAGAAGGTGCAAATGAGGATGTAGAATGCTTAACAATGAATAATAATTTTCTGAGAACTGAAAGGGACTTAATTCAAGACATAAGGAACAATAAATCTTCCCTAGTAGTTTTCATCATATAAGATAAGAGGGTACACATTACAGTATTCACAAACATACAGCATATAGTACAAAGAGGGATAACAACAGAAGGTAATGCACCCACAGCTTTGTGCATTGGCTGTTCTGCTGCTTGATGAGTCACCAGGTGTAATTGTAGCACTACATTGATAACCTTTATGACATATTATCATGTACCAGGTAGTACCATGAAGTTAGTGGAAGAGAATAAATGAAAACCTTTATTTGAGAAATGTTTGTTATTGTTTCGTTCAGATGTGTTTAAAAATCTTATTCACAAGGGTTTGTGTTATGTTATGTTATGTTTCCCTATCTTAAATGAATTTAACTTTTTATTCTGTACAAAGAAATATTTGAAATTTATTTTTGGAATTGTTTGTTTTCTTCTTTAGCTAATTAAGAAAATCTCTTGGTTGCTTTTTCTTTCTTTTCCAGCGTATGCTCTTCCTTTCAAGTATCCAGCTACCCTTTTGACATCAGTCCCGTCGTCTTATGCTGGTGAACTAATGTTTCTGCTTCGTATTCCTACTTTGCTAGGGCCCTGAAAATGATTGGATTGCTTTGGAGCAGCCTATTAGAGCAAAGATACAGCTGAAGATTATGACAAATTGAAATCAGTGCTTTGCTCCATTAATCTAATGCACTCAATTTAAGCTTTATCCTCCAGTATTTGAACATCAGGCAAAAATGATTGTCCTTTCCAGTTCCAATCAGAGGTTTCAAAAAAGGTTGGTACAGACACTTCCCAATACTTACTGAAACATATATATGAGTGCCTTGAAACTTTCCCCAAAATTTTAGAGATGTACTGCAACTAAACTAAACAAGGTAAAAACACACACACCAATACCAGCAGTAACGATTACAGACAGTAACCAGTCTGCATTTACTGATGCTTCAAGTAAAAATACTACAGTATTAAGAGCCTTGGTTGCACAATGGTTAAACTGCTTTACTGCAGCCAAAACAGTCAAGTGTGGGGAGTCAAGTGTGGGGACATAGTAACGCAGGTTCCCACCTAGGATGGCTGATTTAAGGGCAGCCATCCCTCCCCCCACCTGGCATCTGTATCTGTATCTGTTTTTAGCTGTTTAATCGGTTTTATTGCTTTAATGTTTTAAATTTTTCTATGAACTTTTAAGGTTTTTATATATTGTTATGACCATTACCTAAGGCGGTAATGTATGTTGTAAGCCGCCCAGAGTCGGGTCTTCCCGATTGGGGCGGAATACTAAATACGAACAATAAATAAATAAATAAAACGTTTGAGTTCGATCCTGATGGGGCTCCAAGTTGAACTCAGCCTTCTATCCTTCCAAGGCTGGTAAAATGTTGTTGGAGGGCAAAAAATGCTTGTTACATAACTTGTGAACCACCCAGAGAGTGCACTAACTTCTATGGAGTGGTACAGAAGTGTATCCGCTATTGCTAACTTCTGAAAATGTCAATGTACAGTACTGTGCATAGTACATGTACCTGATGTGTATACGTTGATGCCATGAAGTTCCACTCTTACGTCTGACAAAGTGGACTTGATCCACAAAAGCTCACATTTAAATACAGCAGCTGGTCTTTAAAGTGCCACAACATTTTTTTGCCATTTTGCTTTGTTTACTCTCTGATATGCTTGACAGAGACTAACACAGCTACCACTTCAAAAATTAAAAAACAGCAGTTCGTGTTTAAGGTGCCACGACAGTGTGTGTGTGTGTGTGTGTGTGTGTGTGTGTGTGTGTGTGTGTGTGTGTGTGTGTGTGTGTGTGTGTGTGTGTGTGTGTGTGTGTGTGTGTGTGTGTGTGTGTGTGTGTTTGTGGGGATGTCTTTTTGTTTAGTGTACCCTCTGATATGTTCCATAGGGTCCTTTCTATATTGCCTCAGAGGTCCCACGAACTGGTCTCGCACCTCATCCAGAACTCCATCCTTAATAAGTAGCTGTGCTGTAAATAACAACCTCTTGTTTCTATTTTGCAAAACTTTTTTTAATCACCCTCAACTTTCTGCAAGGAAAGGGATGCCCCACATCCCAGGCTACTCAGCGTGCAAGTCAGTACAGTACTAGACAGCAGCTCAAACTTTTCCCCCCCATGTACCCATCGCGAGTCAGCGAAGGGGCAGGATCTGGCTCTTCTAACAAACTTAACACGTGTACAAAACAGCGAGCTCAATGAGAAAGGATAAAACCAGGACGAGAAATACACACCGTTCTGGAAAGAGGGGACGATTATAAATTAAAACACATTGTAGCTTGAATAAGTAGAAAAGCATTTTACACTGTCCTATTGGCTATTGGGCGAAGGGTGCACATAGTGTCATAGTATTATGGTATAATGTTGATGCTGCTGTTGTAATCTTTGTTGTTTTGTTGTTTATTTTAATCTCTTGTCTTTATTTTGTACTTTAAATTTAAAAAAACCTAGTAAGGTTTTACAAGTGAGACCCCGCACCCCCTTCCCTTTCCTCTTCAAATGCAGACCCTCGAGCTGACACGTGAAGCAGAAGACCCGTGTCGCCGTCGCCGTTCTCACACGCCCCCCCGGGGTACGCACCGTGTTGTAGAACTCGGCGATGGTGGGCACGATGGTGTAGTTGTCCTCGCACCAGTCCAGCTCGGAGCTGCCAGCCTTCATGTGGTCCCACAAGCGGAGGGTGGTCATCATGGCCAAAGAGCCAGGGACCCGCTCCGGGGATGCCAAAGGCAAGACCAGTGCCGTCGGGGCTGCTGCGGTGGTGCAGGAAATGAAGCCAGAGCAATAATCTGCTTTATCCCTTCCTCCTCGAAGCTGGACCAGAAGCAACCTCAGCTCTACCTTTTGTTCCCTCTCCTCCCCCCGCTGAGCCTGTTGAACATCAGCCTGTCTTGCCAACTCCTCCCCCAAGCAGGGCTGGAAGGCTTTTTGAACAACACCACGACACGCCTCCTCCCAAGTAGACCCAACCCCTAGCCCGGCCCCCTCAACCTCCCAATTCTCAGCGCGCCTGCGCAGCTTTCACTCGCCCCCCCCCCGACTGTCAATCCCATCCCACGAGTACAGCCCTGTGTAAAAGGGAAAAGGTGCAGGTGGCCCTTGGTCGAATGGCAGTCGTTTCCGACTCTAGGGGGGCGGTGCTCAGCTCCGTTTACTGCAGTGGTGCCCAAAAACTACGTCCCGGAGGAGGCCGGATGCGGCCCCCCGAAGCCAGTTCATCCGGCCCGCGAAGCCCTCGTCGCTCCTGGAAGTGGAAGTACGGGCGCGTTTTACTTCCACTTCCAGGAGCCACGAGGGCTTCGCGGGCCGGATGAATTGGTGTCAGGGGCCGCACCCGGCCGCCTCTGGGACTTAGTGACCAGCTCCCTGAACCACATGATCAACTCATGCAGTGATGGGATGTAACAGGTTCTCACCAGTTCGCCAGAACCGGTAGTAACTTTTCTCAGTGTCCCGGAGAACCGGTAGCAGCTTTTTTTTTTTTTTTTGGGGGGGGGGGACCACCTTTGGGGCTTATCTTTTCACTGGTTCCCCCATTGCGCATGCACACCAAGCACTTGGCATGTATGCAAGGCCTCCTTGCTGTCCTTGTGTTGTGGGTGGGTGGGTGAGTTGAGGGGTGTGTGTGTGCTTATTTTTATTTTTTCTTTGGCTCTACCCACGATGTCATGATGTTAGCTCCGCCCACACTGTGATGACATCATGGTGGGGTAATAAAATTTTTGACATCCCACCACTGAACCCATGGCCCAAAAAGTTTGGACACTCCTGGTTTACTGCAACCAGCACTCATTCCCTGTTGTGCAGAGTATGAAATATTCCGTTGAAATTTATGGGAAAACTGACTTGTAGCAAGAACACTGTGGAGCTTGGGCTTAAAAAGTAAAATATGCATCTGCTTAAAAGCCTGATGTTATGCATATTGGTACAGAAAAAAATGCAGAGCTGAAATAAAACAAGCCTTTCCTTCTCAAAAAAAAAAAGGATTGAGATGCTCATTTTATTACTTTTTCCAAAGAACCTACATGAGTATTCTAAAAAGTATTGATGATTGACAGATACACAACCTGTTGGGTGCTGGTAGAATGTAAGGAAAGTTTCTTATGTATATGTACCAACAGTAAAGGTAAAGGTCATCCTTGCTTGAAAGCCAGTTTATCCAACTCTAGATTTTAGTAGTCATTTCTGTTTATAGCCAAAGGGCCTGCACTGTCTGTGTCTGCAGATGTTTCTATGGTCACACGTCAGGCGCAACTAGACAGGAAACTCTGTTTACCTTCCCACTTAAGTGGTATTTGTCTATTTGCAATTTCTTGCTTTCAAACTGCTAGGTTGTCAGGAGCTGGAACAGACGGGAGCTCACTCTGTCGTGCAGCACTTAGGTCTCAAAACTGCTGACCTTCTGGTCGTCAAGTTCAGCATCTTAACCACTGCCACCATGGCCCTATAGGGAAGCAAAAAAGTCTCCGTTCCCTCCTGCTTGTGTCCCCCCAATTCTCAAGATAACCAGGACATTAGAGACTTTAATCATGGCAGTTTGCAAGGGGAAGGGTGTAACTTGTGATACTCCTGCAGCAACAAGTCTTGTGGCAATTAACAAGCTTAGGTTTGCCAAAGTGTTCGTGGCTTCATTGTTTTCTAGTTGAAAAGAGGAAACCTCCCCTTGTGGGAAAGGTGCAGGAGCCCATCCACCCCCGCCCTACCCCTTTGAGCAGCGGTACTTCAAGAGAACTCACTCAACCATCCACACTGCAACTATTATCTTTGGCCTAGATCAGTGATGGCGAACCTTGGCACTCCAACTGTTCTTGGACTTCAATTCCCAGAAGACCAAGTCTCTCTGAATCCACACAAATGGGTTTACTGTATGCGTAGTAAATCCATTTGTGTGAATTCGCAGGGGCTTGGGCCTCTGGGAATTGAAGTCCAAGAACAGCTGGAGTGCCAAGGTTCACCATCACGGGCTTAGATTAGAGCAAATGTCTTTGCAGCTGAGTATGCTGCTCCAGTATGGAGCACACCCACACACATGAAACAAATTGACGTTGCTGTTAAGCAATGTTTATTGTGACAGGATGCCTCATATCTACACCAGTTGAGAATAGCAGCAGATGCCAAGAGAACTAAGCAAGAGAAGAACCCTCGACACTCTCTGAATGGATATGTTCCTCAAGTCCGCTGGGTCAGATCCAGGAAGAGCTTCATGGCAAGAACAAGCATTTTTTAGAGTATGCAAGAGCAAAGCCGAATTAGAAGATGGAGGAAGGATCTCACTGAACAAGGAACATCATTAAAGGAATTTTAACCTCCCCTATGTCACTCAAAGGACTCTGAATAGGCTGAGGGTTGATGTCTCTAGATGCAAGAACAATATGCTCATGTGGAGGCTATTGGCAGACAACAACACTCTGTGTGAATGTGGAGAGACAGAATTCTGCTCATTTGCTGGTCTGTCGATTATTACCAGAAACATGTACCAATGAAGATTTAATTTTGGCCAATAAAAAAGCCAATAAAGTAGCTTCATTTTGGCAGTCTGAAGTTTGATCTGGACACGAAAGAAGACAACAATGAGATACTTTATAGGCTGCAGAAAAACCTTTGACTGTTTTGATTATGAGAAATGTTGCGTTGCTCTAAAGAAATTGATGTGCCTCAGTACTTGGTTTTCCTAATCTGTATAATTTGTATTGTGGACAGAAAGCTACCACTAAAACAGAATATAGAGAGACAGAATGGCTTTACATAGGCAAAGGTGTTGGACAAGGGTACGTTTATATCCTCTTTTCTGTTTATCTGTACATAGAACACATCAGAGAAAGCTGGACTAGGTTCAGCGTGTAAATTGGTGAAACATAATTAATTTAAAACGTGCAAAAAAAAAACCCTTTACTGGTAAAAAGCAGCAATGACTTGAAATGGTTCTTAGTGAAAGAAGCAGATGCCAAAGTAGGAGCTAGTTGAACACTAAGAAAACAAAATCATGACTACATAACTAGACAACTTCAATGTTGATAATGAAGAAATAGCAAAATATTTTGTATACAGTATTTTGGTACAATCATCAATCCAAATTGAGGCTACGGCCAAGCAACCAGAAAAAAAGTCTGAGACTTGGAGAGGTAACAATTTTTTAAAATCACCAAGTTTACGGCTGTTATCACTGACCAAGTTAATCAATACTCTTGTATCCTCAATTACCATGTATAAGTAAATGTGGACAGTAAAGAAAACTGACAGGGTGTTGGAGGGGAGCTTTGCAGATAGTCTAGACCCGTGATGGCGTACCTTGGCACTCCAGATGTTCTTGGATTTCAATTTCCAGAAGCCCAAGCCCCCATGAATCCACATGAATGGGTTTGCTGCAATTCATCCAGCCTGCGCCGTGCTGTCCTCGTTGCTCCTTACAGGCGTGTTTTACTTCCACTTCCAGAAGCGATGAGGTGTAGCACAGGCCGGATGAATCGCAGCAAACCCATTCGTGTGGATTAACGGGGGCTTGGGCTTCTGGAAATTGAAGTCCAAGGACATATGGAATGCCAAGGTTCACCATCACGTGTGTAGACCAGTTATGGCCAACCTTGGCACTCCAAGTATTCTTGGACTTCAATTTTTGTTGTTCAGTCGCTCAGTCCATTCCAACCCTTTACGACCCTATGGACCATTGGCTGCCAGGGCTTCTGGGAATCGAAGTTCAAGAACATCTGGAGTGTCAAATTTGGCCATCACTGGTCTAGATTGCTGAAAATACAAACAAGTGGGTCATAGAGCGTATCAAACATGAACTGTCTGTGGATGCAAAACTGATGAATCTGAGGCTGTCATAATTTGGGTGCATTCGTGAGAAGGCAAAATTTTCTTGAAAAGATATTAATGCTGGGAATGTTTGAGGACAGCAGGAGAAGAGGAAGGCCATATGGAGGACATTTTGGAGATTGCTCATTCATAGGGCTACCATATGCCAGAGGCTGCTTGACAGCACATAAAAGAGAACACAAAACCATTTGTTGTGCTCTTTTGAAAGGCATGGGAGGCCAGAAAACAATGGTGGCAACCTCACACTACTATAGAAGCTGACAAAAATTACATATTTTTATCTATCATCGGTAATGTTAAATCTGAAACTCTGTGGCTATAATAAACAACACTTAGAAGCGATGCATACATACATACATACATACAGTGATGGGATGTAACTGGTTCTCACCAGTTCGCCAGAACCGGTAGTAACTTTTCCCAGAGTCCCAGAGAACCGGTAGCAGCTTTGGGGGGAAAACCACCTTCAGGGCTTACCTTTTCACTGGTTCCCCCACTGCGCATGCGTGCCAAGCACTTGGTGTGCATGCACGCCTACAGTGCTTGGCGCGTATGCACAGCCTCCTTGTCCTCCCAAGCGGAGAGAAGGAAGAGAAGCTGCTAGCCTGAAACTCCCTATAGCCTGCTCCCCAGGGTAAGTGACTCACCTTTGGATGTGGGGTGTCTGTGTGTATTTTAATGTGTATTTAATACTTTTACCTATATTGACGTACTACCACAGTTCCTAAAAAGGCCTGGCAGCCTGGCTTGGGGTTTTTAAGCAAAGTCTTGGAGTTACCTCATCAATAAGCTACACCTGTGCTGTTCCAATTGGAGAATTCTTAATGAGGTACAGCTGTTTTACATTTACATTAAGGCATATTATCCTAGAGAACAGGTTAGGCAAAGACTTAGTACCTAACTTCTTTAACTGTTGAAAAGTTGAAAAGTGCCAAAATGAAGCCATCTTGTGGTGAGTTCATTCTGTAGTTCCCTCCATCTGACCTAGTGTGAAAAAGATTAGCCAGAATAAGCTTTAAAGTCTGGTTTAAAAACTCTGGTTGATTTGTGTTTGTGGTGTGGGGTGTGTGGGGGTGTGGGGTGTATTTTAATGTATTTTTATTTATTTATTTATTTTAGGGGTTTGTGTTGTGGGTGGGTGGGTGAGTGAGTGGTTGGGTTGAGGGGTGTGTGTGTGTGTGCTTATTTTTATTTTATTTTATTTTTAATTATTTATTTTATTTTTCTTTGGCCCCACCCACAACATCGTGATGTCATGATGTTGGCTCCTCCCATGACATCATGATGTTAGCTCTGCCCACACTGTGATGACATCACAGTGGGGTAGTAAAATTTTTCACATCCCACCACTGCATACATATGTATACAGTACCTTCAAAGCCCCATTAAGACCACTATAAATTGGTTCCAACTTAAGGAAAGTACAATACTGTACTTCCAGAGGAAGGTGGAGAGAGAAGATCAAAGAATTATTGCAAGAACACTAAATAACACCAGTGGAGTCTGCTAGAAGTGCCAGAACAAGAAACTTGCATCTCCCTCAACACCCAATGTGGTAAAAGAGAAAACGAAGAAAAACTCATAAAAGTACAGGTTTATGCAAATAATAATTATACAGTTTTATGACATCATTTCACACTGACAAACTAATGCTGCTGCACAGAAACTGGTCACTTAGTCGTTACTGTAGGGCTGTTCTGCCAACAGATAATATATGTAGTACTGTACTGTACTCATAGTCAGTGGTGGGCACCAGCAGGTTCGCACTAGTTTGCCAGAACCAGTAGCAGCAATTCTGGCTGGCCCCGCCCACCCAAGCTTTTACGGTAAATAAAGTAGTCTTAATTCGGTGCAATGCAGGGCTTTCACCCTGGCCACACCCACCATACCACGCCCACAGTGTGGTAGTAAATTTTTTTGGAGTCTACCACTGCTCATAGTCTCTTCCAGGATTGGAAATATAAAAAACATTACAAAGCCCACTATAGAAAGTACAGTACAGCAGTATTCCCACCTTACAGAGGCATAAATATGCATCATAGGGAACATGAGAAGTGATACCCTTTCCCCAGAATTCAGCACTGTTTTGTTATCGTTCAAAGCTGAATCAAACTTCTACTTTTAAAGTGATTTTTGCAGTGTATGTATAAAAATTGGATTGGTGCATTTGCTCAGCTGTTGTCTTCTAGATGAACCATAAAAAACAGGCATCCAATTCTGTGTGTCTGCAAACACTAGAAATCTGTGAACGGGAATAACGGAAGGGAATGGCCTGTGTTTTTCCAAGACATCAATGAGGTTTGATTTTGAACGAGACATTTTTCTTAATAGTTATGACATGTTCTTGGCTGTGAACAGGTCACAGTCCTTGTGGAACAAACAGAACTCAGAAGAAAGACACTTCCTGTTGCTTCCACTATTGTGTTTCTTTGGTATGAATAGTTGTTAATCTAATCTACAGGAAGTATTTCTGAATAGATATAGAAGCTATCTAGAAGGATGGAAGACGTCAATCCAAAGTCAAATGAGATCATTATAAAGGAAAACCAGAGACTTTTGTCATAAGTATCCTTCAGTAACTTCCAATATCATGTAGTGGTGGGTCAAATACATTTGTGGAACTGGTGCCAAATGAGGCTTTTATTATTACACCATTATCCTGCCTCATGCCCTGAATTTTAGAAGGTCTCCGGACAACATGTTCCTCCACTCATGTCCCCTGCCATGTTCTTCCACCTCTCTCCCCCCCCCCCCCGCCCTTACTGTGTAAAGGCCATTAAAGAAGGAAAGACAGAACAAGTACACAATGGCTACTACTGGCTAGTATGAAGGCTCCTACCTGGAAATGAACCTGGCAGATTAACCCCAGATTACAACTTTTCAAAGTCTGTCAAATAAAGTCAATCTTCCTAAATTGTCAAAAAAGAAGCATTGAGACATTCTTCATAACAGGCGTACAAGAGATAGAATAAAGGATAGAGAAACCATTAGTATTATGTCTGCATATAGAACATTACCCTATACAACAACAAGAAAAATGCCTGTCTAATTTAGCACTGTCTACTTTGACTGGCACTGGTGCCCCAGTGTCTTAGACCAGTGGTGCCCAAAGTAAGGCCAGGACCAATTCATCTGGCCTGCAAAGCCCTCATCGCTCCTGGAAGCGGAAGTAAAACGAATTGGCGTCGGGGGCCACACCTGGCCCCCGGGCCTTAGTGACCGGCTTCCTGAACCACATGATTGGCCCACAGCCCAAAAAGTTTGGGCACCCCTGTCTTAGACTGTAGCCCTATTTTGTAATGGGAGGTTTCCAAAATCTAATCAAAAAGGGGATGTTGTTAGTGGGAGCCCAGGTGGACCCCCCCCCCCTTCTAAAGAGTCAGGTCTCCTATCCTCTTCCATTCAAGCTGAGTCAGTCTGTAGTTACTCAGTTCACAGTTCAGGCCATTACTCTAAGCAGGCATTCTGATTAGGCTATATATATATGCTGGATTCTCCCTTGTGTGAATGGTCAGGAAGAAGAAATTGTACACAAACAAGACTATTCTGTAGCAAGTTTGCAGGCAACAGGATATCAGCCCAAATCTGTGGTGTGAAATTCTCCTGGATCCACCTTATTTTTGTTGTTCAGTTGCACAGTCGATTCCGACCCTTTGTGACCCTATGGACCATTGTCCTCCAGGCACCACTGTCCACCTTATTACTGAAGGCATTGGTAGTCATGGTGACGTGAAACACCTTTATCAGTTTAGGCATCAGCTAAAGTCCTAAATACAGGGCCTTGGTGGCTTAATGGTTAAGATGCTGAGCTTGATGACTGGAAGGTTGGCAAGTCAGCAGTTTGAGACCTGAATGCTGCATGACGGAGTGAGCTAACATCATCTGTCCCAGCTCCTGCCAACCTAGCATTCTGAAAGCAAGAAATTGCCAGCAGATATATAGGTACCAGTTTGGTGGAAAAGGTAACAGTGTTCCATGTGCTACAGCATGTAATAATGGCTGCCAGGTGACCACATAAATGTCTGCAGACACAGATAGCATCTTTGCCTATAAATGGAGATGACCACCTCCCCTTAGAGTCAGACATGACTGACTTTCAAGTGAGATTTTTACTAAAGTCCTAAATAGACATAGCTATTTTCATTGGGGTATTACTCGTGCTAGCTTCATTTTAACACTGTTTAAATTTACCATCTTTTATTCTTTTATTTTTTAAATAATGTAAATTTTTCATTTAAAAAAAATCTACCATCCAGATAACTTGTTATTAGTAGGCAATCTAAAAATTCTGCAGTTAAATAATTTTTAAATTCATCAGATCTTGGTGGATCTCTCCATGGATTCCACAGAGTACTGTCATATGCAAAGAAGTGCTTTATTTCTTCTGTCATAAATAGAAGTACAGTTCCACGGAGCTCTTCGCTATGCGGGATCAAATGGGTGATACCCTCCATAACGAAAAGAAAATGTTTGTTGTTATATGGGGTTTTCATTAACTGGGGTATACCTCGCTTAACGAAAACCCTGTATAGTATAATGAAAACAAATTTCATTATGTGGGTTATCGTGATTGCTGCACAAACACTTTGTTGTACAAAATTTTCATTACACGAAGCATTCGTTATGTGGGGTTCCACTGTAATATTATGAAAGATAATACGTCTACTACAAAAAAGAAGATTGCAGGGACCTTAAAAATTACAGGCCGATACGTTTGCTGTCAAAGATGTGTAAGTTATTCACAAAAGTAATAACAAACCGACTTTCAAGAACATTAAACAAGCAAAAACCAAGAAAGCAGGCCAGTTCCAGAAGTAGTTACAGCACTACAGACCACCTCTTCACTTTCCCAGCTTATTGAACGTTGCAGAGAATATAAGCTACCACTAGCGATAGCATTTGTTGACTATGAAAAAGCATTCAACAGCACTGAATTGAATGCAGTCATGCAAACAATCAGCAAACAGGGAGTAAATGCTGAATATATCAAGCTGCTCAAGGAAACAAACTTGAACTGCTCCACTACCATCACCTTATTTGATAAAGGGATAAGAATACTGGTGGAGAAGGCAATCAAGCAGGGAGATACCACCTCACCAAAGCTCTTCAACACATGCCTAGAAAAAGTAATGCAAAGAGTAAACTGGGAAGATGGTATCAAACTAAATAGGTAGAAGATAAACTATCTCAGGTTTGCAGATGCTATAGTACTAATTGCCAGAAATGCTCCAAGACTTAAAAAAAGCTGTGCAAGCTCGACGCAGAAAGTAGGAAAGTTGGTCTAAAAATGAGTGGCATGAAAACAAAATACTGTACAGTATATGCAATTAAGCAACTAACAGACATTACAAATAAAAATCCAGAATGAACCCATCGAGCAGGTCGACCACTACATCTATTTCGGACGTCTGATAAGCATGAACAACAATCAGAGAGTAGAACTAGCCAGAAGAGAGAAAGCAGAATGGGGGGCATTTAGCTCCATCAAAGAAATCTTGTTAAATGAGAAAATTGACAAGAAACAATGTGTCAACCTTTTTAATTTGTCATTATTACTTGCGATCCTCTATGGGAGTGAAACATGGTCATCAATGAAGGTCGAGGAAGAAGAACTATCAAGAGCCATAAGAGCCATGGAAAGATCAATTGTAAAGGTCTACCTTTACGACCACATCACCAACGCCCAGATAAGAGAACTAAGCAGAATCAATGAAGCGGTTGCTGAATATTACAAACGAAAATGCTGGGCTGGACATGTCCCTCAAATGACAGATGGGCATTGGACAGCAGCAGTCACTGAGTGGAATCCCAGAGGAGTAAAAAGACCTCTTGGCAGGCTCCCCAAAAGATGGGAAAACACAAGCAGGCATGGGCTGGGCCACTGGGACAGGGGGTTCATCCCAGTGCGCCCTCTCCTCTGGTGCCCTGGGGTGCAAATAATAATTTTATTACAGTATTTTATCTGGCCGGCGTGCTACACTTTAGATTAAGCCATTGCTCCAAGCTCCCTCCTTCAGCTTGGAGCAATGGTTTATTCTAAAGTGCCATGTGCCAGGCAGAGCAAGTGAGGGGTGGCAACCAACTGGTTCCCAGGGGCAGCCTTCTCCCTTGTCCCTTGGTCACAGCCCCTGTCCAGTGCCCTCCCATTGTGCCCAGCACACCCCTGGACCCAATCATGAAAGTTTTGGTCGAACCTGGAGAAGAAAAGCACAGCAGCAAAACAAATGGAAATGAGTTCCAACAAGGAGGAACTTATTCCTTGATAGTCTGGTCAATCAAGAAACCAAGGAATTATGAAAGAAGAAAAAAGACATTTTCCTAAGCCTACAAATCATTTATAACTACGTTTTTACTTTTAATTTTATCAAAAGAAAGTTGCTTAAAATTAATTTATAACTTTTTCACTTATTTATACAATTTGAAAAAGCTAATACATAGTTAAGGTACAGTATAATAAAGCTGCTATAATTTGTCACCAAGTCAATTGTGGCTCATAGCAACCCTTGTAGGGGGTTCCAAGAAATGTGGGATCTTTAGAGAGTGGTTTTAACATTGCCATCCTTCAGTGAATTTCAGAGATCCAGCGTTTTACTTCCGCTTCCGGGAGTGAAGAGGGCTTCGCGGGCTGGATGAATTGGGAGTCAGGGGCTGGATCTGGCCCCTGGGCCATAGTGACCAGCCCTCTGAACCAAGTGACCGACCCATGGCCCAAAAAGTTTTGGCACCCCTGCTTTAAGAGGTGCCACAATGTTTTTTGTCTTTTTGTTTTGTTTACTGTCTGATATGCTTTGAAACAACATTTTTTCTTTTTGCTTTATTTCATTTACTCTCTGATATGTTTGAAACAATGGTTTTCCTCTCTTTCTTTTTTAAAGTTTACTCTTTAATACATTTGAAACACAGACAAACGCAGCGATCGCCTCAGAAACGGAAAGGACTAGTAAAGGTAAAGGTTTCCCTTGCTCGAAAGCCAGTCGTATCCGACTCTAGGGGTCAGTGCTCATCTCTGTTTCTAAGCCGAAGAGCCAGCGCTGTCTGCTTCTGCAGGCGTTTCCATGGTCATGTGGCAGGCATGACTAGACACCAGAGCGCATGGAACGCTGTTACCTTCCCACCGAAGTGGTCCCTATTTATCTACTTTGCAATTTCTTGCTTTCCAACTGCTAGGGTTGGCCGGAGCTGGGACAGAGACGGGAGCTCATTCCGTCCCGCAGTACTCGGGAATCGAACTCCTGACCTTCTGCCTCCCCAGTCAGCGTCTTAGTGACTTGAGCCACTGCAGTAGGAAAAGATAAAAGACTCAAGCAATACGGAATGAGCTCCCGTCTCTGTCCCAGCTCCTGCCAACCTAGCAGTTTGAAAGCAAGAAATTGCAAGTAGATAAATAGGGACCACTTCGGTGGGAAGGTAACAGCGTTCCGTGCGCTCCGGGGTCTAGTCATGCCTGCCACATGACCATGGAAACGTCTGCAGAAGCAGACAGCGCTGGCTCTTCGGCTTAGAAACAGAGATGAGCACTGACCCCCTAGAGTCGGATACGACTGGCTTATGAGCAAGGGAAACCTTTACCTTTACCTAATCCCTGCACAGGGGGTGGGGAAGGGATCTTTTAGAAAGAGCCAGCACCGCTCTAGGAAGTTTTCAACCTTTTCTATCATCTCGCCGGAAGCTGGGCAAGGCGGTTCCCTCAAGATCCACTCTCGCGAGACCCGGCGCAGCCTATGTGACTTCCGACGGGCCGGAAGTCTGGTCTCTTTCCCGTGTTGGGCCCGAAGCGGGTGGACACGTCGCTGCCATGAAGGTAGGTTTTTGGGCGAGACGGTCCTGGACATCCCGCAAATAACCCCGTGGCCGGTTAGGGGGCCCTTGGGTGGGGGCGACGAGGCCGGGCTGGCTGGATGAAACGCTCCTCTGAGGGAAGATGGAGGCGGATTGGATGGGGGGGGGTGCTCCGTGCCTGTGTCAGTCTATGGGCCTCATGGAGGAGAGAGTGGCTGCTGAGGCCCCTTCGCCACCGCCGTGGTTGATCCTGTCTCACGTTGCCTCCCTTCCTTCCCCTTTTCCTCGGCCGCTTCCAGCTGAACATCTCCTTCCCGGCCACGGGCTGCCAGAAGCTCATCGAGGTGGACGATGAGCGGAAACTCCGCGTCTTCTACGAGAAACGCATGACCGCGGAAGTCTCCGCCGATGCTCTAGGCGAGGAATGGAAGGTAAGGCCAAGGGGGTGGGTGGAAGGTTCCAGCAGGGTGGCAGGCAGTGGTTTCCAACATGTGGGCCCCACGCCCCACTGGGGAACTTCAATTCCCAGAAGCCTTAGTGAGTTGGTTTTCACCAAGTGGGGCGGCATATAAATCGAAATAATAACAACAACAATAATAATTGCCTGATCAGTGCTTTGGGGAATTGGAAGTCGGCTTCTGGGAATTGGAAGTCCAAAAACCAAAGGTTGGGAAACTGCTGGGTGGCAGGTCAGCAGTTCAAGACCCGAGTTCTGCGCGACAGCGCGCGTCTTTTACCCCAGCCCCTGCCAACCTAGCAATTCAAAAGCAAGACATTGCAAGCAGATAAATAGAGGTGGGAAAGGTGATGGTGTTCTGTGCACTCCGGTGACTAGTCATGCCTGCCGCATGTCTGCAGACACAGACAGGACCTGCTGCTTGGCTATAAGTGGAGATGAGCACTGACCCCTATAGTGGGATATGGCTGGCTTTTGAGCAAGGGCGACATTTACCTTACCTACAGCAGAAACGTGAGTTTGATCCTGGTGGTGCCACATGTCTGCAGACACAGACAGGACCTGCTGTTTGGCTATAAGTGGAGATGAGCACTGACCCCTATAGTGGGATATGGCTGGCTTTTGAGCAAGGGCGACCTTTACCTTACCTACAGCAGAAACGTGAGTTTGATCCTGATTGTGCCACATGTCTGCAGACACAGACAGGACCTGCTGTTTGGCTATAAGTGGAGATGAGCACTGACCCCTATAGTGGGATATGGCTGGCTTTTGAGCAAGGGCGACCTTTACCTTACCTACAGCAGAAACGTGAGTTTGATCCTGATGGGTATGAAGGTTGACTCAGACTTCCATCCTTCCAAGGTCAGTAAAATGTGGTCCCTAGCATGTTGGGGGCCCAAATGCTCATTACCTTGTGAACAGCCCAGAGAGTGCACTAAGGTCTATTGGGTGGTATATGAGTGTAAATGCTATTGCTAACCTGCTGGAGACATACAGTATTTTTATTTGCCATTGCTGGGCAGCTACACTAAGAGCTAAGACTTCCTGCCTGCAATCCAAGTCTTTGGTCTAAAAATACTGTACAAATATGGGCTGTGGGTCCACAGTTCCCAGAACCTTCAAGCGTGTAATTGGAAAGAATAAATCTGTAAATCTTTTAATTGTGCCACAGATCCACAGCTTGTCCCCCCCCCCCCCCCCCCGGAGGGTTTGTATTCATTAGGTGATTGTGTTCTCACTATCCTGGCTTGTTGCTGCCTTGTGTATAGAACTGTTGCAGATAAAGACAGCAGAAGCAGTTACACTTATATATCACCCCATAGCGCTTAGTGCACTCTCTGGATGGTTTACAAGTAATGAGCATTTTGCCCCCAACGCTATGGACTCATTTTATAAAGGGCTGACTTCAGTTTCCCCTGTAACATAATTTTGAAATGATTAGAAGATGGGAGTCTGACTGAATTTTTGGCCAAATTGTACTGCCTGGCTTTTATTCAGTGCCTACATCTCAGTAATAAAACTGTGATTAGGGGCATTTATAGGAGAAATGGGTATGTTGCAGCAAATGCAGCAGAGTCCTTTAACATGTAAAGGTGAACCAATTTTACACAGCATGGGTTTTTGTATTTTTGAGTTTTGTTGCATTTAAGGAAGTGGGCTGTCCTTGAAAACTTTAACCAATAAAACTAGAACATCAGGGTGCCACGAGTTTCTTGTTGTAATTAACGAAATTCCATGGAAGTGCAGAAGGTGATGAGGGAGTGTTACTTGTGAGTCTGTAGAAAAGTTTCCCATATGAAAAAATAAAAATTGCTGTATCTGAATGCCTCTGTGTTCATGATAGATTGTTCAATGTGTGTGACTAGAATAATTGGTTGGAATGAAAACAAAATCATTTTATACCAGTACTGATCATAAGGAATATTGGAAGTAATCTAGTGATTTCTGTTCAGAATGAAACAAGTAAGATGTGATTCAGATTATATTTAGATAATGTAAGAAATCTACATGTGGGGAACTAAGAAAAGAAGAATGATGTTTTAAAAAGTGTTCTTGAGATTGAGGTTGAAGCTCTGCTTTGTTTCAGGGATACGTCGTCCGTATCAGTGGAGGCAATGACAAGCAAGGCTTCCCCATGAAGCAGGGGGTCCTGACTCATGGCCGAGTCCGCCTGCTGCTCAGTAAGGGCCACTCGTGTTACCGCCCAAGGAGGACCGGAGAACGGAAACGGAAATCTGTTCGGGGCTGCATTGTTGATGCCAACTTAAGTGTCTTGAACTTGGTCATTGTAAAGAAAGGTAGGTTTCACTATATACAGTGGGAGAACCAAGTAGCAAAACTCTGTTATGATTTGTAACCTTTACTGTCATGAACACTTGGGGATTATGCCCTACCAGTTCATATGGGGTTTATTTTAGCTAGGGGTTCCCAACCTTTTTGCGCTGCGGGCTGGGCCACGCCCCCTAGACAGCTGAGTGGGCTGGTCACATGGTTCCTCCTGCTGTAAATGCTGCCATAAATGTGTTTACAACACGTGAATGCATTTATGGCAGGCATGGACAACTTGGCGCAGGTGTGTGTTTTATGGCTGTTGTAAACGTGTCCGTTTCTGGTAGTGAGGGCGGCGGGCGGCCACATGAAATGGTTGCAAGAGCTGGCTCTGGCTCATGGGCAGTAGGTTGGCCACCCCTGATTTTAGCTTATTCCTGATATAGGACCAACAATTTATTTGGCATTACAGTGGTACCTTGGATAATGTTTGTATCAGATAATGTTGGGGAATTTGAGGCAGACATGTGCAACGCAAATGTTTGCCTCAAATTCCGCATTGTTGAGATTGCTTGCTGTTAGGTTTGCATTTCTCCGGCCAAAGGCAAAGGCTAACAGCAAGGGATCCATCCCTGCCTGCCCTTTTGTTTCAGCAGGGAGGCAGGGCGAGTCTCTTTCGCCATCACCTTTTGCCTTTGGGTTGGTGGTTGAACCAGCTTTTTTTAACATTGTGGAACCAAGTCTTAACGTTATCCGAGGTACTAGTATATACAACATATACATGAAAACAGTTAGCTCCTGGGGAGAGCGGCTTTTAACATAAATTGTTATATGGTAGTGCAAATGGAAGCTACAGCTAACTTGCAGCTAGTATGCTTTAAAAACTGCTTTAGCTTGAATCAACTGCCCATCTTTGGGATGGTTATGTTTCCAACTATGTGGTCTGCATCAGCTGTTTAATGGCCTGGTACACTCTGTTTAGTAGGTTTTTAGCTGCTACATGTTGAACAGCTGCTTCCTCCAGAGTAACCAGAGAGAACAAAGAAACATTTTTTTTAAATGTAAAATCCAGAAACATGGTGTTGAACCGTTTTCTGTGTAATGTCTAGAACTCCCATGTGATCATCCACATTTCTTAACAGTTTCGTCTGTGTTTCATGTACAGGCTTATTAACTAGATTTCCATTGTACTGTTCCTTTTGGAAGCAAATTTTGAGTTAAATCTCCATGGATACTCTGTTGACCTTTCCTAGAGTGAAATGAATAATTCAGGATTCTACATGGAAATTTTTATTGATTTGTTCATTAGGATACATGGGAGATTATTCCAGTTTAATAATATTGATTGATCATGTCACCATGATTGTATGACAAAGATATAGAGAATTCTCTTTTGGATCGGATAATGTTGTGATAATGTTGAATCTGTGACTGTTATGCTGTTATTTATTTTTTATATATGTAATCTGTAAGCCGCCTAGAGTCAGGTTTGCCTGAGCAGGGCGGGGTATAAATTTGAAATAATAATAATAACGCTAGAATCGGATAATGATGAAAGTTTTTTGGGAAAAAATTGCATCAGATAACAATTCTGGATAATGATTCTTAGCATTATCCGAGGCAATGGTCTGCAGGTGTGGGGTGGTTTGGGTAGAACTACCCAATCCCCCCCACCACCCGCAGTGGTCTCTGCGACTGCTGCAGTCGCAGAGACTGCTTGTGTCTCTTCCTCCCTGTATTTAAACTACAGGGAAGGGAGAGAGAGAGAGACATGATTGGTTCTCTCTCTCTTCCCTCCCTGCATTTGAACTACAGGGAGGCAGGGAAGAGAGAGAGAGACCCAATCACGTCTCTCCCTTTCCCCCTTCCCTGTAGTTTAAATACAGGGAGGGAAAGAGAGACAAGCAGTCTCTGCGACTGCAGTAGTGTCGGGGGAAAGGCGCATGCCTTTCCCCGACCCTACTGCAGTCGCAGAGACTGCTGCGGGTGGGGGTGGCTTTAAAGGCAGGGAGGAAAAGAAAGAGACCCGATCGCATCTCTTTCCCTGCCTGCCTTTAAAGCGGTTTGTCCCTGAAATCAGGGTTTTTTTAGCGTTGTTCGATGGAACCAAGTCATAACATTATCCGGGGTATTACTGTACAGTGAAACCTTGCATAAAGAGCGTCTCGCTTAAAGAGCAGAATTTTATCTGAATGTTCGCTTCACTTAACAAATAAAACCAACCAAAAACTCACTTAACAAATAAATCGGGGTTTGCAATCCCTCCCACAATTGGTCATTTACAATGATGTTTTGCTTAAAGAGCAAACTCACTTAAAGAGCAATCCTGTGGAACGCATTATGCTCTTTAAGCAAGGTACAACTGTACAGTCAAGCTTCGCTTAACAAATGCCTCGCATTGTGAAAAGCTCGCATAACGAGCGAGCATTTAAAAAATGTTCCAACTCGCATAACGAAAATTTTTGCTATGCGAAACAGACTTTCCCTATGGAAAAACTCACATAATGAAAATTTCTATGGGAAAAACCCGCGTAACAAAATATTTTCGCTATGTGAATTTTTCCACAGAAATTTTTGTTGTGTGAGTTTTTCCATAGGAATTTTCATTATGCAAAAAAACCTCACAGAACGAAATATTTTTGTTATGCGAAGTTTGACTGTAACTACTTGGCAATTGTAATTATGTTACTGAAAGTTGGTTTTTTTAAAAAAAATTGTTTATGCAAAATATATTTGGTGGGATTAAGGAATGACATGGTTGCAAATGTACATAATGGAAATATCATGGGCTAGGCCTTGTTTTAAACAGGTTTTTGTTGTTTTGAAAAGAAACTAGGCTGTAGGAAATTCTATATAGTTCTCTGTGTTAGAGAGCAGATGACAATGAGAATAACAAGACTAGTTGCACAGCTTTTCACTTGCTTTGTCTGAAGGTGCTTGGCAAAGGATCTGATATAATGGTGTAGCTGTCACATGTGGAGGGAGATGAATGTAGACTTAATATATGTCTGTTTGGCACCTTGTCAAGGTGAGAAAGATATTCCCGGCCTGACTGACACTACTGTGCCTCGCCGCCTGGGTCCTAAGAGGGCTAGCAGAATTCGGAAGCTGTTTAATCTCTCCAAAGAAGACGATGTCCGTCAGTATGTGGTGAGGAAACCACTGAACAAGGAAGGTAAGCCAAATATTTTGGCCCTTAAGATGTCCGCACCTGGCCAACCAAGACCCTGATGCAATATTTGTACTGTGTAGGGTCACTTCTTCCATTTTGAGGGCGCAGGGAGTCGACTGCAGAGGGAATATAGATTGGATGAAAATCCCTACTAGCTGTCCAGTCAAAAGGCTGTTACAGTCACAGCAGTTGGATACATACAGCAGTTATGCCTGTGCATTCATAGATGGCTACCTCCCTGTATATTTGTAAATGTCAGGCAGGCGAGAACGAAGAGACAATATGCTTTATAGATTTTTTTTTCATGGTGATATCTTTTATGTTAACACTTAGAAATCCATCAAAACAGGCCTTGATAATATATATATACTGAACCATAAGTCGTCCCAAATATAAGTTGAGATACCTAATTTGGACCTCTAAAACTAGGAAAATAGATTGATCCGAGTATAAGTCGGGGGTAGAAAATGCAGCAGCTGCTAGTGAGTTTCAGTAATTAGAATACATGAAAATATGGTAAAATTAATTTATTGAGACATTTGTGTGAGTATGTTTTTGAGTTTTTATGGTAGTGTTCGTGCTTTAAAAAAATTATGTTTGAATTTGCATCGCCACAGTTTTGAGACCCTCAGGGTCATTAACCCGAGTATAAGTCGAATCCCTTTTGTGGATCTCATTTTGGGGGCTAAAAAACTAGACTTATACTCAAGTATATACAGTAAGTGATCTTCCACAATTCTTGCTTGCCGCATGGGATCACAGTTCTCTAAGGTGCTTTTCTAGGACATGCTTTGCTAGCTCAGGTCTTGCTAGGATAAATACAAGGTTAATGTGTAGATATGATAATAGTTAATCAGTATAATTCCATCTGACCTATACAATCCCACTCCCCACTGTAAGCAGAAATAAAATATGACATCTTGAAGAATAGCAAATTTATTTCCATTTAAGCTTTTGTGGGTTGTATTCCATTTCTTAAAATACAGAAAGATTATTGTGGATTGTAATCTGTGAGAGCTCACATTAAAATAAATGTTACCAAACATGTGATTCACAGACTCCTCGAAGAAGAACCTCATGTTACAATATATAGATTACCCTTTAAGGCAGGACAGGGAAAGTTTGGAGAGTAATACCAGTCCCTCTGTGTGAAACGGTTTTCTGGTTTGAAAACCATTTCCAGGTTTTGGGGAGAACCCCCCCCCCCATGACATTTTATCTTAAAATTAAGATATTTGGGGCACTTCTTTTCTTCTTCTACTGAATCTGAATATTGGCGATCCTCATGGTCATCAGCCATGAAGACTGTTCTGAGAATACAATGCAGTGGCCTTCCATCTGCCTTCCATATCACAGTGTGACACCCGTATCCTAGATCCAGTTCTGTGAGTCAATTTCTGGTCCTGAGCCCTTTTGGCACACAAAGTCCACCTCAGCCCCAGGCCAGTGTTGATGAAGCTGCTGCCCTCCATCAAGATAGATTCAAGTGGGATTTAATCCACTTGAGGACCATCACCCTTCCCTGTGGACTCAGTCCTCAGGGTTGTCAGGTTAGTTAACCACCACCTGACACTCGGTGTTCAGTCACTGGCAGTAGGGTCTACTTTTTTAACGTAGCAAAGGGTTGGAATTGACTATGCGACTGAACAACAAAATAACCTGGCCAGACTAGAACATCTTGTTTTAGGGGGAAAACCCAATTAATTTTAGAGGTAAAGGCATGAGTCTACCCTGTTGGGATGGGGAACTAGTCTGGAAAATGGGAGGGGACTCTGAATGTAAAAAAAAATGGCCTTTGGGTTATACATTTCCTACCCCTGTTGTGAGTGTCACTGCAATAGCCTCAACACAGATGCCCTTTAAGAATTAAATACAAGTTGGCACTCAGTACTCAACTATAAATTCTATGTTCTGGATATCCAAATAGTTATTTTATTGATCAAGTGGATCTCTGTTCTGTTTAGGCAAGAAGCCCAGGACCAAAGCACCCAAGATCCAGCGTTTGGTCACTCCCAGAGTACTCCAGCATAAGCGCAGGCGTATTGCTCTCAAGAAGCAGCGTACCCAAAAGAACAAGGAAGAAGCAGCAGAGTATGCCAAGCTTCTGGCCAAGAGAATGAAGGTATGTTTTTTTGCATTGTTCCAATACAGATACTGTTCCAGTCAATATGGCATAATGTTAAGACTAGGACTCAAGCAACACATGTTCACATTCCCACTAAGTCAGGAATTCAACACCTACTCTTCTAGTGTTAAGGATGGAGGGCAAAACAGGTCAGGGAGAATCATCCACATTGTGCTTGTGTTCCTTGGTTAAATGCCAGAATACAAAGAGAGATTAAATTCAAGCAAAAATTACATCTGTGGTCCATTTTACAAAAAGTGGATGTGCTAGGGATGGCCTACTACCTGTACTATATGTAAATGGCAACTATATGTACACCAGTAAAGATCTATACTGAGATGAGATAGTTGAGAAGATAGCAGACTTCTTGTGTACAAGGGGATGTCATTGGGCTTTCCATAGTGGTTTGACTGTACTCATCAATCCAAGCGAATAGAGCCAGTAGCCAAAAATAACAAGAAGTCCAACATTGGGTGGGCTACATCTTTACCACACATACCATTTAGAACAGGAGTTCTCAACCTTTTTAAGCCATGGGCTGGGTAATGCTCCTTCACAGAGTTTTGGGGGCCAGACGGTCATTTTGCTCATCCTCCACCACATGGCACTTCCTGCTGTGGTGAAAGTGGTGGTGGGCCACATGAAACTGTAGGCCATATTTGGCCCATGGACCGTAGGTTGAGAATCCCTGATTTAGAACGAAGTTACATCTTTTGGTGAGCTGAAATCCTATTTTGTGTTGACCTGTGGTGTTCCCCCTTTTTCTAGGAGGCAAAGGAGAAAAGACAAGAACAAATAGCCAAGAGGCGTAGACTTTCTTCTCTAAGGGCCTCCACATCGAAGTCTGAATCAAGCCAGAAGGAAAAGTAAACAATGAACTGTTTTCATAAAAACATTAAATAAAATGTTTATGTTCGGAATTGTTTTTGTGTTGCTTCATTAAGGACAAATAATTCAGTTAGCGCATTAATTCACAAGTGCGCTAAATAAATTACTGGTGGCTGCATACCTTTTTCCCTAATAGGAGGGGGGTCCCTGGAGCTTTAGCTTTTACCACCTGCACTTTTATATTTTCTAGTCTTAGGACCTAGAATGTAAAGACTCGATGGCAAGTGTACACCTGGAGTAACCCAGCCACATTCAGACCCTTGATGAAGCAGGGCTTCCAGATACTTTGTGCTGCAAATCCCATCAGTTTAAGGCAGCACAACCAGAGGAAGCTATGCAGTGCCTGTCCTTGCTCTATAGTCATGGTAAGAATAGGTTAGGTTCCAAAGTCCAGTAAAGGGCTGTGCCTCTAAGCGAGTGGTGGTGAACCTATGGCACACGTGCCAGAGGGGGCACTCAAGAGCCCTCTCTGTGGGGCACACATGCCATTGCCCCAGCACAGTTCTCTGCTCAGCAGCCCAATGGGAGTGTTCCCTTAGCACAGAGTTCACCCCGCCCCTCTGCGTCACAAACGACAACCTGTTGAAGTTTAGGCACTCGATCGCTAAAAAGTTTGCCATTGCTTGTCTAAGCCATGCTGGATGATGACAAATACCACTTGCATTATTACAATATTGTAGTGGCCTACTAGCTATACTAACTACATACATTGCCTTTCTAGTGTTGATTCACTGCAGTTCCATCCCTGTAAACCAGTGCCACCAGGGCTGATACAGCACATTTCATAATGGGATACTTTAGCAGTAGATTCAGGATACTTGAACCACGCATTTCTGTCTCCTACACTTTACAAATGAATGTTTGGTTTTTAAAAAAAGTCCTCTTTGGGTTGTCTTCTAATCTTGCCTTGGGACAATGGCGCCAGAACCCTATATTACGGGTAGGCGAGTTAAGTTAGGACACTACGTTTGAAATAACACCAGGTAGCTCCAAGCAGCAAGACTAGTAATGAGGAATAATGAAGTTTGCCAGATGATCATACATTTGCCTGATCCATCTGTGCAAAATAAAGGTAAAGGTTGCCCTTGCTCGAAAGCCAGGTAGGATGAATCAGTTTCTCCTTTATTTTCACTAATATCGGTACAATTTAGATTGCAGTAATGGAGTGTTCCTCCTATTTCCTGTAAGGTAAAGGTTGCCCTTGCTCGAAAGCGTCATAGCTGACTAGGGTTCAGTGCTCATCTGTTTATCGTCAAAGAGCCAGTACTGTCTTGAGTCTGCAGACATTTTGATGGACATGTGGCAGGCATTCCTAGACACCAGCACATGGAGTGGTGTTACCTTCCCACTGAAGTGGTATCTATTTATCTCCAGTACTTGCAATATTTTGCCTTCAAACTGCTAGATTGGCAGAAGCTCACTCCATCATTTAACACTCAGGTCTTGAACTGCTGACCTGGTAAAGTTCAGCGGCTTCACCACTAAGTCCTGCAGTCCCTGTACAAAAAATAGCTGCACTATAGCCCTATTCGGGCGTTCTCTGCAAAAAACCCTTTCAATCCAGAGTAATCTCTGACATGGAAATGAAAGATCTAAATCAGAAGGCTATTCATAACTCCCTAGATTTTTATTCCATATCCAGTGCAATAACCTAACCGTATATATGAAGTTGGAATGGCAGGGGGCACTTAACTGTCACTCTGCCTTTGTACTTTTATTCAAAATAAACATCTACAGTAATGGGCTAGAGAGTATATCTTGTAGAAGTCACTTTGAAATCAAGAAATTTGAGAAATGTCTTTCTGCTAAAACCATATCTTTAGCAAGAGTATCCATTTCTGTAAATTAAATGTTGGGTTTACATGAAAAATAACACCCAATATCAGAAGAAAATATTTAATATTTGCATACTTTAATTTTAAAAGATAATATTAACAGGTAGTTTCTAAGCCACCTAAGGTACCTATACAAAAGTAAATAGGAAACATGAGTGTCTTAAAATTTCTGTACAAGAAATACGAGATACCGGTTAGATCAAAGCAAGAATAGTGAACTGACGACATATTTAAACAATTCAAACCCCTCTTGATACTAGTACAATATTTATTGCATTAGTGATCATTAATCATTTCATCCAGTCATTCTTTTATTAAATATATACAGACTTCCACAAAAGAACTCTTGCTGCTTTGATTGGTAAAAAGGCAAAAAAGTCCCTTTCATACTTGTGGCAATGATACCGAATAATTCCACTTGTTTGTACACTGCTGTTTTCTAAAATGCAATACAATTAACTCATAGCAAAAGAAGAAGAGAGCCAACTTCAATGGTTTAAAATAAGTTTTCTTAAAACAAGACCGTCTGCAAGACAGAAAGAACCATAAAGATTAAGAATCCTTATGAAACGTTCAGTTCTAAATTGCCAAAGATTGCAAAAAGTATTTCTCCTTCGCTTACTTTTGCAGCAAAGAAATGAACAATATGATTGGTGAAGTGTTATACGAGTATTGCTTTGAGTAGTGAATTTTTTAAAAAATATATAAATATTTAACATCGTTTTCATTTCATTAGGTTAACAGAGAATACAATTTGAAGCCAGATGCACATTTTACCTGATTTGGACTACACAAATATTAGTTGTATGCAAGCACAGTAGAAGACATAACTAATCATCAATTTTCATATCAAAACATACTAAAGCCCAGACTGAACTCAATTAAGATTGTATTATTTCTGCATTATTATGAATTGGCCTCAATTGAATTTCCAATTGTCACAATGAATAATTTGAAAGAATTGTGTGGCAGGCACCATAAAGACTGATAGTGTAAGATTCTGCAAAACTTTGGTTTTCTGCAATTAACATGTTGAAATCATGTTAATGTGCTTACGCTTTTGGAAAATTTCTATTTTTAAACTCCAAATGTAATTTAAATTTCATTGTCAATGCAGATTCCAATTTCGAGTCATGTAGGTGTGATATCTTGACCAAAAAAAAGAGGAAATTTTACACAGTGCTTGATTGGCTTATCAATCTGCAGTCCTATGCATCCTTTCCTAGAAAGAGATCATACAGAACTCCATGGGATTCATTTATTCATAAACATTGTGCTGTACAGTTGTCTCTTTTTTTTAGTGTATTTCTGCAAACTTCACATGGTTAATCAATTAAACAAATTGAGTTTTGATCCCCTGACGTAACAGGATCTGGATGTACATTTGTGTTTATGGAGTTGTTTTCCCATTCTCATTCAGACTCCCACAAGCAGCCTTGCTTGAACAAAAATGCTTTCACTCCCAATTTGTTAGTTTCTTTTACAGGATTACAGTTTTTTAAAGTAATCACCTACATCAGTGGTGCCCAAACTAAGGCCCGGGGGCCGTGCGGCCCCTGACACCAATTCATCCGGCCCACGAAGCCCTCGTCACTCCTGGAAGTGGAAGTAAATAGTATTTTACTTCAGCTTCCAGGAGCGACGAGTGCTTTGTGGGCCGGATGAATTGGCGTTGGGGGTCGCGCCTGGCCTCTGGGGCTTAGTGACTGGCTCCCTGAACCACATGATCGGCCCATAGCCCAACAAGTTTGGGCACCCCTGACCTACATAATTGTTAGAAGGTAAACTGAAGATGTGAAATTAACAATCGTAGTTAGCGCTTTTAATTTCAGGCTAAGAGAAGGGGATATTACCAGGTTTACAAGTTATACAGTAAATTCTCCCAGTTTGGACACCTACTACCTCTAGTCTGGCTTCTAGTTAACATGCCAAACCATGAGCAGCCACATGTTCTTGCTGCAAGCAATATTTTTATACAGATGTCAAATGGAAAGTAGATGTGTGTATATGCACACACCGAGAGGTTAATTCAAGCTTATACTTAGACATTCCCATTTGTAGATTTGTCTAAATGAAACTGCATATGATTATCTTCAGCTCTTGAAAGTATGGCTGAGACAAGCATTGAATATTGCTTTCACGTCTATATTTAAGTAGCGTAAACAGTAAAGGTGATACATTCAAAACACCAGGTAACAGCACTTTGGTATCGTCCAAAAATATGCCCTAAATCCTCTGATATAATTGGAACTGTACTTGGACTACTCATTCAATATTCTAAAACATACTGCTAGAATAATGTTTGAAGTACTGTACCTGCCAACACCAACCACAAGTGATAAATGGGCTACATTATGTTGCTAGAGCAGTGAAGAATCCAATCTTGGACGTGTCAGCCACTGTTCTGCATTAAAGCAGAAGGACAATATCAGTACTTCAAAGTTCCTAGCAATATGCAAGCCAAGAGCAGCTCAATTCCTTTTAATGTTGTTACAGAAGGACCACAAGAATGACCACTGCTTAGAACTGCAACTATTTTTCTGCATATCAACATTCCTGATGAAACGTAAGCCACCAGAAACCTCCATCCCAAGCAAAACCGGGGGGGGGGGGGGGAGATATGAAGTGCAATGTTTGATGTTTCCATTTAACATAGTATAATGCGCACATGAACATACAGAAATATTTCAAAGTGGTTTTTCTTTAGATACTGGAAAAGTCCATTGTACCTGGGGAACAGATATAGGTTAAAACCAGTGGTGGGTACCAGCAGGTTCGCCAGCACCGGTAGCAGAAATTTTGGCTGGCACTGCCCATCCATAGTTTGAAATAAAGTACTGTAGTCCTAATTCGGGTGCAATGCAGGCCTTTCCCTCTGGCCACGTCCACCATACCATGCCCACCATACCATGCCCACAGTGTGGTAGTAATTTTTTTTTGAGCCCACCACTGGTTAAAAACAAATAAAAAATAAATCTACAAGCAAATTTAAGAAGTTATTCTGCTATAGTTTTAGAAAAAGAATAGTGTAAGACCATCATGAAGACACTGTTTACATTTGATGCTTTTTTTTTTTGAGAGCATGGTTTGACATGCTAAAAACTGATTTCCAGCAATATATATTTCAAAATGAGATTAGCGTGGACAGCAGCAGCAGATAAATGTTAACCTAAAGTGCCAGGCTGTCACAAGTGCAAAATTCTAGCTGCTTTTCTAACAGACTGTGTCGTTGAAAGAACGCTCCCAATTCTGCTATGCTCTGCACTAGTAGGACCAGGGATGGAGGCTGGTTAGGGGAACACCTGCCACTCTTTCTTCTAAGCTTTAAAAGAGCGGGTGGCCAACTGTGACTTTCCAGATGTTCTTGGGACTTCAGTGTGTGTGCCGACAGGTGTGCTGACTTGGGCTTCTGGGAACTGAAGTCCAAGAACAACTGGAGCACCAAAGTTGGCCACCCGTGCTTTAAGAGGTTCCTTGTGCCCCTTTAGAAACCCCAGGTGCAATTTAGCTATTCTCCCCCCCGCCCCAACTCCCCAAGTCGGGTAGCCCGTTTTAGTTCCAGAAGAGCATGGAAAAGCAGGATTGTCTAGAATGCCTAACAAGTGATGAAACTGATCCCGGGCTTTGTAGGTGCAAATAGGTCATCTTAAGTTAAAAATGACCCGGGGGGGCGGCATTTGGGCAGGTGCACTTGATATCTTTCCACAGGTATTATTGGAGTAGGGAAGGTTACAATGGGTAGGAAGAAATAGAGGAAAATTGGTTGGTTACCAAAAACATTCTTCCTGGTGAATTTGCTTCATAAAGTCATCAGTGAATATCCCCATTTCTTAGTTCCTCCTCTGTATTGAAGAAACACAGGGAAACAAATCCACACCTGCCATCATCTTTAAAACTGCCATCAGCTGTCGGGGAGATGATATAGCCAAGGCCTGTCAAGCAAGGTGTGGTTTGAAAGTACATAATTCCCACCCCCACCACCTGTGAACAAGTGGCAGTTAACTAGGCTTATTTTTTTTAAAAAAAGATTTTTTTAAAGAACATTTACAAATAACTTTTTCACTTTCTGTAAACATATCTTCAAGTCTGAGTATAAATACATTTATGATAGAAGAATTTAACTTGGACAGTGCAAAAAATATATATTGTCCCACAGGTTAGGAAGATGAGCAGGAATGAGGCATTAGTGCACCTGAAGTTTCACGTGTTGCCCCTAACATATATTTATTTATTTACTTTCTTTTACAAGAATGCTAAAAAAATGTATATGGTCAATATTTCATATCCTTTAATATAACCCTAGCTTTATTTACGTTCCATTTTCTTTTCCAGAAAGGCAACTGGTTTAGAATCACTCAGGGTAAAAACCCATCATTGTCTTAGAGAAGAGAACATTGTATATACAGCTTTAAAATCATTTAAAGTAGCATAATTGTGAAAAAAGAAAATATTCAGCTTTACAATAACCAAAGCGAAGATAATAATTTTGCTAAGGGTTGGGACGGCAATTCCTTTCAAAGTCATGGACATTTACTAAAACTAGAGTTTGGTCTTCTGACCCAAGGGGAGAAACAGTGATTCACAATTCAATATGTATGTACACATCTATGTAGCAAAGAGATCCCTCTTTAAAATTGGGTCTATTTCATACACACACACACAAACCAATTTAATGTGGTCTTGGGCTAGAAGGCAGAAGACTAGAAATATTCCATCATTTCAAGTCTTTAAAAGGAAGACACCACACATATGTCAGTCTCCACTGTCAATCTTCTCTTTTTGACATGAGGCAGAGAAAAGATTAATTGAACAGAATATAATTGAAGTTAATAGCAGAGTCAATAAACAAAGGTTCTTTTTATGAGCATATGTATGCTAATGCATGGGCTAGTAGTATGAGTATCTGAAGTGGTTGAAGAAGAGCGCTACATTGACTTTTGAAATGGATTGGGCATAACGACCGTAACTCAAGATTCAAATCAATACAATCCCAGCTTTGCCCGTTTCTGTTTCTTTTCAAGACCTCCATCTTCTCTGCAGAGTTTATATGACAGGGGCTCCAAAGCATTTCCTGCACCATTCAATATTGCTGTTGGGTGGAGAATCGACCTTCTGCATTTTTCGAAGCACGTCAATTGGAAGGCTTTTATATGCAGCTCTGTACTCATTGTCAAAGGCCTCTGGAAACAATAGGAACAGAGGTTCAATTATGGGGCAGAGAACTCAGGGAAAGCAACATTTGTGGTCTCTTGACCTTCTTAATTCCTTGCAATGCATTTTTAAAGTCAGTTATGCTACTGCTGAGAGCAGAAAAAGGTTTCCAACAAGTGCAGAGAGAAAGCTAGTGCCGCTTTGAGTTTTTTCTTCTTCTGTGTCTAGGCCAAACGTGAGACTGCCAAAATGAAAGCACCTTTTGGTGAGTCCATTCTGCAGTTCCTTTCACCTGATCTTCTGTGAGAAAGATTAGGTTGCTGTTACCAGGGTACGCCCAATTGTGGTCCAACCCTGTGGGATTCCATACTCTTGAGCTCAAGGGAACTGACAACGCCCTCCCCAGGCATCTGAACATAGTCACCAAGAAAGGAATGGAACCAGGCCTAAGCTGATCCACTGATCCCAAGTCCTAACAACCTCTGTAAGATATTGTGGTCAAAGGTAATGAAGACTGCTGAGAGATCTAAGAACACCAACAGGGGAGGCACATTACTCCTGTCAGATTCTCTGAATAAGTTGCTAAGCAGTGCAACCATGGCACAGCCTGCAGTCCACCTGGAAAGAACGGAGGGGATTCATCTCTTCCTGGAATGCCTGCAGCTGATCTTCCACCACCCTCTCCGCTGCCTGGTTGCACTTCGGATTCTCCCAAGGAATACAGGAATGAAAGGGGAGAGGAGGCTAATACCAACGAAAAGTAGTTGATCCCACATTTTTAAAACATAGGTAACCTAGCCATTTCTCAGAAACATTTTATCAGTAACAATGTCATCGTTTGAGCATTTGTTTCACATAATCAGAGACCAAGAATCCCAAATGTGGTTTGCTATGTATGTAAGGTATTTCTACTTATGTGAACTAGAATTCTATTAACAGCTGGTTCCTGGATCAGTAAAAATATATTGACCATTTCCTCTCTTTCTTCCCCCCCCCCATCTCTCTCTCTCTCTCTCTCTCTCTCTCACACACACACACACACACACACACACAAAATTAGTTTTTAAGGAACACCTAACCAATTTTATCTTACCAATATCAATATTCTCTCTCCCAAGGGACACCAGAGACAAGAAAAGGATTTCTCTGTAAAGACTCCTGTTAAGAAATGCACAAGGATGTCAAAACAGTATTTTAATACAGTAATACCTCGGATAACGCTAAGACTTGGATCCACAAGTCTTGGTGTTATCCGATTTTTAGTGTTATCCGATGCATGTTAAAATCCTATGGGATGGATCAGATAACGTTAAAGCTCCATAGATATACATTGTAACCGCACAGGCTTTAGCGGTTGTTATCCGATCCATCCCATAAGACCTTAACGTTATTCAATTCAATTCTCCTCCCCAGATTACTTAACATTATGCGATTTTAGCGTTATCCGAGGTAAACGTTATCCAAGGTATTACTGTATATAGCTTCAGTATTATAATATACAGTGTATGAAATTGTATACTCTCTCTCTCTCAAGACATTAAGGCAAGCTGAACCCTTGCTATGTAGCATCCCCATGTCACCAATAAAGTAAACTTCTTCCATAGAACTGAAACTCAATGACAATTTCTTTGGTAGGTGCTTCTCTTGAAAGTGTTTAACATGTTACGTAATTACTGGTTCTTCTAAGGCAGGGGAGTCATCAAAATGGGCTCTACAGGTGTTCTGGGACTTCAATTTTCAGGAGCCCAAATCAGTACACCTGCTGATCAGTGCATCCTCAGTGCAGGCCAGCAATCTATATTTGAACTAGCAGGTATGAATCAACCTTCACTTCTAGAAAGAAGGGCCGCCTCTCAAAAGGTCCCATTCAGAGCATTTTGCTTCACTTTAAACAGTTCTTATTGTGTTTAACCAGAGACTTTTGTTCGTATAGTTGAATATTTTCAATTGTTCTGTTATAAACTGCTTTTAATTCAATGGTGTTTCAATACTACAATTAGTTTAACTTCATCTTCATAGTATAAATTGTATTTCTCATATTTCTGTGTGAAAGGAGGAAATCATCCAATCGATCAATGAATGAATCAAACCAATAAACCAAACAATGGCTGCTTCTTAAAGAATGATTGAAAGTTAAAACTTGACACATTTGCTTACTCTAAAAGGGGGGGGGGGCAGCTACATGCCTAGTAATGCAACAGTAAGCAGCTCGACAAACTGGAATGCTCCTCTCAACAGGGCTTAGGGTAGGAGGCAGAACCAGAAGAGCAGCCACCTTTTATTTTCACCTGTAGCAGACGTAAAAACAGTATCACCCTTTACCTTTGCCGTTTCCCATCCTGTTTAGCTTTCACAAGGAGATTGATAGGCTTAATGACATCGTTGTTCTGAATACTCAATTTGATACTCTCAACTAAAGTGCTGATTGCCTGTTGCTCTTCTGAATGTACTGAGGGCTTTTTGTCTGTAGAATCTGTAAGAATAAAACAAAACATTAAGTTTTAAGAAAAAACAGTGGGAGAAAATGGGCAGAAGGGCCAGCGGGGGGGGGGGGGAGTACTCCCAAGAGTATGTTGGCACTCTGAATGGGCTGGCTAGATGTGCATATAATTGTGGACAACTTAAAACATTTGCATGATACTTTGACCTCTTTGATTTTGCCACAGCAATAGCTCCTTAGGCTTGGCCGTTTTAAGGCTGGGAGGCCTGAGGGATAAGCTTGCATAAATCAAACAGAACTTCTAGTGTGATTTCCAAAATGTACTTCTCCTTCATGTAAGCCAGGGATGCCCAAACTTTTTGGGCCATGGGCTGGTCACATGGTTCAGCAGGCTGGTCACATGGTTCCTCCCATCAGAAGCAGAAGTAAAATGCACTTGTGCATGCACAGAACGCTGCCGTAAATGCACTCACGGCTGTCATAAACACATTTACAACAGCCATGGATGCATTTATGGCAGCATTCTGTGCACACGTAGGTTCATTTTACTTCTGGTTCCGGGAGCGGCGAGGGCAGCACGGGCCAGATGAATTGGCATTGGGGGCTGGATCCAGCCACGGACCGTAGTTTGGACACCCCTGATGTAAGCCCTATCAAAATTCTTTATCAAAATAATTGTGTATTTGAAGAGGGGTTTTTTTTTCTAGACCAGGTTTCCTCAAACTTGGCTCTCCAGGTAGTCTTGGAGTCCAGTTACCAAAAGCCCAAGTCAGTACACCTGCTGATCAGGGCTTCTGGGAACTGAAGTCCAATAACATCTGGAGAGCCAAGTTTGAGAAACCTTGTTCTAAACAAATAAAATCAGCCAGACTGCAAAAATACCATAAAATTATCTCTATCTCCACAATCCAGCATACTGTTTTTGCTCATGACTGTTGTTGTTTTTTTGGCAGCCCACTGGAAACTGGGGAAGTGGCTCCCATGTGATGCCCTTCAAATGCAGGTGAAGAGATGATTCATTGAACAAATGATTTTCAGAACAGCAAACAGTTTCCAGACGTTGGCCTCCCTTATGAAATGTCTACTTTACTCACTCATATTTCTCCAAGATATGTACAGCGGCTCTCCGGGCTCTTGGTGAAGATTAATGTTGTCCCACAGGAGCTGAATATACACGAGCTTGCTGTCTTGAGATAAGTTTGATAATGGTAGCTAAAAAAAGTAAGAAGTAGAATTGTTTAGCATTTTGCCACAAATAATAGTTTTGCAATGTCAAGTACATCATGGCAATTTTACTTTGTGCTGGTTCTAATAAACTGGGAACAGCTAATGTCAAAAGAAAAAAAAATTGCATCACAGCCACAACACATGCAGAAGTTCATTTATAAAGTGGGGTTAAGAATAACATTGGCTTAGCAATATTTATAAGGAGGAAAGTGTCCCACAGCAAAAGGACTCATCACATTTTATATAATTGTCATTTAAAGTTTATTTGCTAAATGTGCCATTCCACATTTTCTGAGCACATTTCTGGCAAATCACATTATTTCTTGAATACTGAGCTGTTACCATATTCTAACATTGTCTATGCACCATGATGTATCAATTTAGCGCTAGAACCCACTGTTTAAAACTGTTCATTCTCACTATATTTTTTACGAAGTAAGCAACAACTGGATATCCAGAGTGGTGTTGTAGATAAGAGTGATGGATTCAGGAGGGCCTGGGCTTAAATCCCTCTCATAGCCATGGAAACAGAGCTGGTAAGGCATTCTGTGGGCCTGAAGCATCTGGTCGAGGACTTACCTGCACACCCTCATTACAGTGTTCCGATGTTAAAATGAGCCCTGGCAAATTACTAGGCAGGTCCAGGCGTCGGAAATACCACACAAGATTCCAGAAAATAATGGGATGCTGATTGATGAACGTTGAGGTATGGATCACTTCTTCACCCTCGTTTTCCAGCAAAGACTCTAGTTCTTTCCGGAGTACCAGCGGGCTCAAATAGGGCACAGATACAGGTAAAGGATTTGCCCTTTTGGATAAAGGATCCTGAAGAATATATCAATGGTGTCAGTCTGCAAATAACAGTGGATATATTTTCACAGCCTCTCTCTCAGTTTTTCTATACCTTTCTTTATCTAGAATGGAAAGGGCCATGCCCCAAAGTAAGGTTTTGAAAAAGTAAATCTGTTGAAACAACTGAGATGATATATACTATATATGCAGAAGGAGATGCTAAACATATATGTTTGCCAATTTCTTTTCCAAATTACAAGGGGGGGGGGGAGCTTTCTAAACAAACTCTCTTCCAAAACCAATACAAATGCAGGAATGTTACCACTCAGCGTGCTCTGTAACTAGCAAAATATATCAAGGCCCCTGCTTGGCATAGAAAGTTCACAAGCAGAGAACTTACCACACCCTCTTGCAAACTGTTCGGAAGGCTAACTGTTGAAATGCCATGCGAAGGCCTCTGCAGGAGATCAATATTTTGCAGGGGGCCACCAACGCTGTGGCTCCGAGTCAGAAATGTCCCTCGTTTTGATGTGTTAGTTGCAACGGATGGCCTTTTCTCTTTCAGGTCTTGGGCTTCTTCTTCTATCATGCCAGGGCTAAACATACAATGCAAGTCATCACTACTATTAAATTTTACAAAGGGGTCTTCAACAAAATGCTATAGTACATTCTCCTTCAGCTGTCTTGAAAATTCAATGACGACATTCCTAACTGCTCCCAACAAAACACTCGAGGCACAAACGTAAAATGCTACTAAACAGTCTATGAAAAGGGTATAAAGGAGGGTGAGAGAGAGGTGCCTGTGTTGCTTTACTTGCCTTATAATTATAAGGTTAGAAGTTTTCAATTCTCTGTGTTAAACTTTTCCTTTGAATACTTGTTGAAATATAATAAAGACAGTTAAGTAACATTTTAAGTTTGTGCCTAGATTCTTTTGATGGGAGCAGTTAGGAATATCATCACTGAATTTTTATGACACAGTCATGTTCTCTTCAAGGCCATGTCATTCCATCTCCACCCCTCTTTGCTGTCCAATTCCTTCCCCACAAAGAAAATATTCCTTAATAGCCAATGAGTAATGTGATTGTGAGCTACGGGGTGTCCCAAAAACTGCCATACAGAGGGGAAATGGCAGATTGTAGCTAAATGTAACTTTATGTACAAAATATTCATTACAAAATATTTACAAAATGTTATCCTCATGTTGACCACCTCCTTCAACATTCCAAGCTATCTGTTACATAATTTTGCCTAAGCACGGCGACTTTTGGAACACCCTATTTTGCAAGGGCAGTTGGATAAAAGCCCAGGATTCTCCCAAACATGTTTATACAGTCAAACCACGCATAAAGAGTGTTTCACTTAAAGAGTAACTCGCTTAAATTTTCTCTGAATGGCCGCTTCGCTTAACAAATAAAATCAACCAAAAACTCGCGTAACAAACAGGGGAGGCCCGAAGCAACGCCGACGCCGCCGCGCAACAGACGCCGCCGCTGCGCCCTCCCGGCCTCCATCACCGGCCGGGAGGAACATAAAAGGGGCCTCCCTTGGCCATTCGGCCTCGAGGGGAGAGAACTTGGGGCGGCTGTGGAGGACTCGATGGGGGGGGGGGTTGGTGGGATATTGTTTTGTTTTTGTATGATGCCGCCTAGAGTCAGGCTTGCCTGAGCGAGGCGGGGTATAAATTTGAAGAATAAATAAATAAATAAATCGGGGTTTGCAGTCCCCCCCACAATTGGTCACTTACAATGGTGTTTCGCTTAAAGAGCAATCCTGTGGAACGCACTATGCTCTTTAAGCGAGGTACCACTGTACCTCTTTTTCTTACTACAGTACTCCTCTTTTGGTTACAGTCTTGCCAGGACTTATCTGCTGAGAACAGGGGACTGAGTTCTAGAACTAATTAAGGCACAAAGTGCTTTGAAATCTACCTTGCTTACTGATACATTAGTTAACCCTTCTAACTACCTCATTCTACAAGAATGGAAAGCAAATAAAACCCTGAACTTTTTCATATTAGTAATCTGTCTTGTTCTCTCTTGGATTTAAAAACTGTTTATTACTTTTTGTGCACCACAGGTGTGCGTGCTACTCCTGGCACCTAACCACATTTAGCAACAAGTGTTTTTTTTAATGACTCAGATCCTGTGTTATGCTGGTAAGATAAAGTTCACCCTTGCTCAAAAGCCAGTCGTATCCAACTCTAGGGTTCAGTGCTCATCTTGGTTTACAGCCAAAGAGCATGTACTGTCTGCATTTGCAGATGTTTCCGTGGACATGTGGCAGGCATGACTGTTTACCTTCCCACTGAAGTGGTACCTATTTATCTACTTACAATTTCTTGCTTTTGAACTGCTGGGTTGGCAGGTGCTGCGACAAAGACAGAAGCTTACTCCATTATGCAGTACTCAGGTCTCGAACTGCTGACCTGCCAACCTTCCAGTCGTCAAGTTTGGCATCTTAACCACTAAGCCACCATAGTCCCCCGATGCTGGTACTACAGTATCATACGGTAGAACTTCATTCTTTTTTTTCTCCCTCCTACACAAAGCCTCCTGAAAACTGGTTCTGTACAGTTTCCTGGCCCTTCAGAACAAATTACTGGAGAGTTGTGGGAGGAATTATAGTAGGAAGGGCAGTTCACTCAATTGGTGTTGGACTCTACCATTCTGTCAACAGAGTCATTCTACCCTATGACAAGTTTTCAAACAGTTTAATTAATTTTATCCTGCAATTAAAGATTGCCCTGCCTCTGTGCATGCTGTACCTTTGTGTTGCTGTAGTACTGTTCTCTTCAGCGATGGTCTTATTGGTACTTGTGGTTTCTGAAAAACTGATCAAATCAGCGGCAGGAGTAGAAACACCCTTCTGTTCCAGCACATCAGTGGTTAATGGAATGGTACTGCTGTGTAAACTATCGCCAGAGGTACTTGGTTTCAAAAGTATACTATTAGGAAACAGGCAGAAAAACAGGATCAAAAAAACAAGGTTGGAATGTATAATCCCATCCTTCATAACATTTAAGTCTACCTCCAAATTCAACAATACTGCCGCTATATTGGACTCTAACATTGAAAGAGACATTCCACCCTCATTATAGATAAGATTTATACACCATTTAATCAAAAAATATCTAACCATTACTGAACAATCACAAACATTAAACAAAGAAATCCTCCAAATTCTTACTTTACTGGGCAAGTAAGGGGGCTTAACATTATTATGGGATTTTTTTAATTTAGCATTTTTAAACCCATGGATAATTGAACCTGAGGATACTGGACCCACAGATATGGGGAGTGACCTCTCTTACTCATTTTATAGGGATATCCAAATGTTCTACATTTACCACAAGACTACCAACCTTGCAAGACCACGCAAGTCTTTAAACTCCACATTAAGAAGAGGTAAGAAAGTGATTTTACAAAATGGACACGTAGTATTCAAATTAGAGTCATCCGCAGTCCACCCTGCCATGATTTCTTCATCATAAACCAATGCTCCACATGCTCGACACTGAGAACAACTTGACATTAAGACCTGTTTTTTTTTAAAAAAGATAAAGATTTATTTACAATATTCACAAGTTTTGGGATGAAAATGTAGATGCTAAAATGAGTCCTGCTTGATAAGATCAATGCCTCTTCTCGTCTTCATTTCCCATATTTGCCTTCCTATGGGAAGCTTGCACCAGTTATGAATGTGACACCATATTCCTGCTACAAAGTTATGCTACAGAGTCTGTCCTTCTAATCCTTTCCCAGAGTATACCAGTAACCATTCTTTCTGCAATGCCTTTTGTTATTTACAAGTGGAATACAGTGATCTTGATTCCATGTGCTTTGACCAATTGGTCCCATCCATGTTGGGCTGCCAGGCAAAATCTATTGCTGTATTGGTCAGAGGATGGGAAGGCTTTCTTCAAAGCTAAAAACAAACAAAAATCCCATTCTTTTCCTCAATCAGTAATGACACATAAATCCAATTTAGAGAGCATTTTAACTTAAGAGTATGTTTAGAATTTTAAGGAGAAGGATATTTGAAGAGCTAAACATTTCATCTGTAGATGAAAAGAACCATGCTGTGCTCTGCATGCATTAGAGCCGTAAGATTGGGGCTTACCACTGAGTAGGTATGCACAGAACTGAACTGTGCTCTTGTAAATCTGATTTTTTTAAAAAAAGCCCAGATACCCAACAGCTATATTTGTGCTTGCAAATATGACTATGTGTGCCCCATTCTCCAACCCCAACCCCCAATATTCCTAATGGAATCTTTGGTGCTAAAGAGGTACACAGCCCACTTTACATGAATAGCAAAAACAACTAAGGAACCGTTAAATTCAAAAAGAACATCCTGGTGAGAAATTTTAACATGAGAATTGTTTTTATTTATAAAAATATTTATCTTAATATTTTTTTATTTTTAAATATCATCAATGTTTGTTTTTGAGTTCAATCTGTATAAAATCTAAAAGCAGATTAGGATCTTCCAACTATTCAAACATAACATCCTATCAGGCACAAAATGTTCTCAAACAACACAGCCCCCCTGAAATAAATCCTCCTATCTGCAGATGGCTGATCTGTTTTACCTCCATTGCACAGTTCTGAAAGATGCTGGACAAACTGGTATTGTGCGAAGAGCCATGCTCGGACTTATCAGAATCAGGAGCCTTCACATTTCTTGGGAACTGAATTTCTCCTGAATTAAAAAAAAACCTGGTATCATTATTGAATTAAAATATCCAATGCTACACACTTATAACTACAGAATCTTCCGTCTGTATTTTGTAAGATTGTTTTTAAAAACACTTAAATTTAACAGCATTCTTGAAAAGATGTTATGAGTTCATCTCAATTCTGCAAACTTGCAATTACACGTTCTCACATTTAGTTACTTTTTTTATTTCAAAAAGTCATGCCATTCCAAACATGGCTGATTTTGCATTGCCTTCTTCAATCTCAGCTATTGCCCTTGTTTGGATAATTAACAAGCTAACTGATCATAGATTTTTGATGCAACCTCTACTGGAAGGCACATTTTGGCATCTCAGAGTCTGCTGATATTATTATAGCAAAAACAGTGATTGTCTTCCTAATATTCCTTATTAAAACAGGCTTCAGTACGTAAAAAAGCAGCTCAATGGAGCATATAACTTGACACTTTATAATCAGCAGCAACGTTCAACGAAACCTTATTTATCGGAACAGACATTTGTCATGCAACAATTTCCACACAATTGGAAAGACAACAATTTGAGGCCTTAAGGCAGGGGTGCCCAAACTACAGCCCAGGGGCCAGATTTGGCCCCTGATGCCAATTCATCCGGCCCATGAAGCCCTCGAGGCTCCTGGAAGTGGAAGTAAAATGTGCCCATACTTCCGCTTCCGAGAATGACAAGGGCTTCGTGGGCCGGATGAACTGGAGTCAGGGACAGGATCTGGCCCCAGGGGCATAGTGACTGGCCCCCTGAACCACATGACCTGCCTGCAGTCCAAAATGTTTGGGCACCCCTGCCATAAGAATTGCAGGCCTTAAGGAGAATTGTATAGAATCTTCTTCGACTTAGGGAGGAATAAGGAATAGGTTTCAAGCTCCTCTACTTCTGTCTTCTACTGCTAGACTTTCTAAACGTGGAATGTGACAAAGAACTGAACCAAGAGATCCCTTCTGACTAACCAAACATCTGGAAATTTGCAACTGCTTGATTTCACGTGCTAGTCAAACTATGCTCATTAAGGTGGCAAAAACGTACCTGTTTGACAGGATGGCTTGCCTGTGTCTCCACTGCTGGTGCTGCTTCCAAGACTGGTGGTACTCTGTGCAAGGTCACTGGCTGCAAGCCCTACTTTTTGTGGCTGACAAACGCCTAAGATATGGTCCTCAAAACCAGCAGGGAACGTGAAATCCGGATGAGAGTTTTCTTCCTTCAGTTGAGAGAAAAAAGACAGTCCATTCCAATGGAACTTCAAGTCATGTCATTTCCTTGACATTTGCCTACTGCTCCAGAATTTCCATCCCGCTCGCTACACGGTTGCGGCCTTGCTTTAAAACGCTTATCTCCTGTAAATTAGCTTTACAGCCATCTCATAAATAATGCAAAAAACAAACAAACAAACACCCCCTTTTCATCAACATCCAAAATGTTCTGTCCATAAAGAAAACACAGGTCACTGGCAAAACAGATCCATCCCAGCCCTCCCCCCAATGTCTCTGTTCTACGACAGCAGATATCACTCATCACATATATTTGTACTTTCCATGCTTTCCCCCCTTTTAAGAATCATTTACTTATGTAAGCAAGAGCTCACTCATTTCAGCTACAGTAAAACACCGGATAGCGATTGGATCGGATAACGCTAAAATCGCATAACGTTAAGTAATCTGGGGAGGAGAATTGGATCGAATAACGTTAAGGTCCTGTGCGGTTACAATGTATCTCTATGGAGCTTTAACGTTATCCAATCCATCCCATAGGATTTTAACATGGATTGGATAACACTAAAAATCGGATAACACCAAGACTTGTGGAACCAAGTTTTAGCGTTATCCGATGTTTTACTGTATATTGAAAACCCATTACAGTGGTGGCAAAACTATGACATGCGTGCCAGACGTAGCACTCCTAGCCCTTTCTGTTGGCATGCACGCCATCACCCCAGCAGCTCAAAGAAATGCTTCCTTCCTTCCCCACAGCTCAGAGTTTACCCTGCCCCTCTGCTCAGCAACCCAATGCAAATGCTTCCTCTTTCCGCCAATATAGAATTCACCTTGCCCCTCCGCCCATCAACCAAATGGAATTGCTTCCTCACCCCTCCAGCACAGAGTTCATCCAGGGCCATAGCCGGGGTGCGTGCGCGCGCTGCACTTTGCCCACTCTGAGTTAGCAGTTTGCCCACCCTCAAACAGTTGGCCACTAGAGCGCACAAAGCAGTTTCCTACAGGAATGCACTGAAAAGAGGCTTTTGCCCACCCACATCTAGAATCCTGGCTAAGGCCCTGAATTCACCCCACCCCTCTGCCCAATGGGAGCCCTCCCTCCCTCCACCAGCACAGAATTCACCGTAGCCCAATAGCAACTCTTCCTTCATCTCCCCAGCACAGAGTTTGCCCCACCCTGCCCCTCTGTTAGGGCACTCAGTCTCTAAAAGGTTTGTCATCACTGCTATAGCATCTCTCCATCTGTCCTCTCATCATGGCCAATGGAAGTGATTGAACTCTGCTCCTTGTAAAATAGATTTTTAAACACACACACAGGCACTTGCCTCGTCATCAGAATAGTTGTATGCTGAGGACACGGCTCCCCAAACCTTGCTGGCCACATTAGCTGCTTGTTTCATGCCAGATTTCAGGACATCAATCTTGGGACCAGACAATATATGGTCGAGCTTCAGACCTGACAGAGTTGTAACTACTGCACCCAATGAAGCTTGTGGTGAAGAGCGACCCAGGCCTGTTAAGGATGTGGACCGCTCTTTCTGGGAACGTGAGAGCGCAAGTTGCTTCGGTCTTCCAGTAAACGTTTTGGATCTGGAAACAGCTGGGCTTTTCCGACTGGTATGCTGAACCTGGGATGGTGGAGCAGAATCTGAAGGCAGACTTGATCTTCTCTCTAAAGAAGGTGCTACTGAGGTAGGAGAGATTGCCTCTTGGCTGTTCCCTTTCCTGTGCAATTCCATGCTGGAAGATTTGCTGCCCAGGGGACTTTTCAGGTTCATGTAGCTTTCAATTTCATCAGCCAGGTTGCGTGCTACAACTGGTGACATCACTTTCTCCTCTGGTTCAGGGAGTTTGGGCTCTACAGCCTCAGTTGCCAGCAAAGATAAAGGGTCCAAGCCCACTTGAACATCTTCCCTTTCAACAGGCTTGGTCCCTCCATAGAAGCTGTTTCTCTTATTCACTGCCTCTTTGGATTCTATTTGGTTGGGTGCGGACTCATTGACATCAAGAGGTTCTGAGTTAACGTACTCCATTTTGGCTGCACTGTCTTCATGTCCGTTTTTAAGCAGTTCTTGACCTTCCTCAGGCTCCTCTAGAACAGGGGATGACCTAGAATGGGCTTCCCCAACATTATCAGCACCACAAGTCCTAGCAGCATCCAGAGCACAGAAAAACAACCCACCCTCGGCACTGTCAAAGCTTTGAGAATTGTGCATATAGGTTGGTGATGTTTGGGGCACAGAGAGAGCTGCGGAGAGGATCTTTGCATCTGCCCCCATCATGATTGCTAGTTCACTGGAATTGCAGTCCAAGCTATTCTTCTTCAGCAACATGCCTGCCCTGCTTTCTGTGCTAAAGCTGCAGCTCCTTTCTGGGAAAAGCTTTGGCCTTTTCTTCCCCTTTTCACTTGTTCGCTTGGGAGAAGTATTGTAATCAAACACTGGGTCTTCAGCTGGATCCTGAGCTATGAATAGTGGGCTGCATGATGTTCCTTTCACAAAAAGGAAACAGAGATGGAACAATGAAAGGAAAGCAATTTACATAAAGCATTGTGCAGAAAATACAGTAACACGTATGCTGCATCGAGTTGATTCCGACTTATGGTGATCCTTTCCAGGGTTTTCTAGGTAGAGAATGCACAGACGTGGCTTGCCGTTCCCTTCTTCTGGAGGCACCCTAGGACTGTGCAGCTCACCCAGGACTATACAGGTTGGCTCTTCTCCCTGAAGGCACAATGGGGAATCAAACTCCCCACCTCTGACTCCGCAGACAAGATAACTGAACCACTGAGCTAGCCATCCAGTTCACAGTTAACACATAGGTAAAAGTAAAGGTCGCCCTTGCTCGAAAGCCAGTTGTATCCAGCTCTAGGGTTCAGTGCTCATCTCTGTTTATAGCAAAAGAGCCAGTACTGTCTGTGTCTGCAGACATTTCTGTGGACATGTGGCAGGCATGTCTCAACACCAGCGTGCACGAAACGCTGTTTATTTTCTCACCTAAGTGTTCCCTATTTATCTACTTGCAACTTCTTGCTTTCAAACTGCTAGGGTTGCAGGAGCTGGGACAGAGACAGGAGCTCACTCCATCATGCAGTACCTGGGAATCGAACTCTGACCTTCCAGTCAGCGAATTCAGCATCTTAACCACCTGAGCCACTGCACGTAGGAGGACACATTTCCAAAAGAGATGTCCCAGTAACATGAATATTTTAAAGAGAGTAACATAAAGCCCAGAGAGCATATAATTTAGAATATGAAGATGACCAGAATCAACACAGAATTAAACATAGGTTTCTAATTGATACTTAATGTAATATACAGTTCAACTCTTACAGAGACATACAATACTTTTGTGGATTTCTTTGTGAGGCAGCTGGAGTTTATCTAACACAGACATGTAAGTGGGTGGAATTCATAACACATCTTTGCTGCCTTGATTTTTTTTCCTGTGGTGTTCTGGAGGCACACACACATGCACACACATGCTCAATGGTTAACAAGCTCATCTTGTTAGATGGAAGGCTGGCAAGTCAGTGGTTCAAGACCTGGGTACTGCATGATGGACTGAGTGCCGGTCTCTGTCCCAGCTCTTGGGTACATGAAAGGAGCCTCATTTAGGTGTTTCCCGAGAAGAGTTTATTCCGCAAAAATCCTTTCAACCCAGAATAATTTCTGACACGAAATTATTATTATCTATTCTTCTGAAATCACACCACACTACAAACCAATATTCAGGGTCTGCATAACTAAAAGTTGCAAGATGAAGCAGAGGAAAACCTTATAATGGCTTCATGTAGTAGTGTATCCTTTTCTGCTTAAGAGCAGAGCTCTTGTTCAGAATACAGTGGTACTCTGTATATTGAACGCTTTGTATACGAAAAATTTGTACAGTTGTACCTCGTTTAACGAGCATAATGTGTTCCACAGGATTGCTCTTTAAATGAGTTTGCTCTTTAAGTGAAACACCATTGTAAGTGACCAATTGTGACTTCTGGTGGGGGGACTTCTGAACCCCGATTTATTTGTTGAGCGAGTTTTTGGTTGGTTTTATTTGTTAAGCAAAGCGAAGATTCAAAGAAAATTCTGCTCTTTAAGCTAGTTACTCTCTAAGTGAGGCACTCTTTATGTGAGGTTTGACTATACAACAAAACGTTTTTGTGCTACTGGTGATGCACTGTATAACAAAAAAATTGTTCGTTATAAGGATCGCTATTGCGATACCCTGTACAATTAAAAAAATTGTTCGCTGTATGGTGCATCGCCAATAGCGATCCGTATAACGAACATTTATTTCGTTATATAGTGCATCGTCCGTAGGGATCCGTAGAATGAAAAAAACTGTATAGCTAAGTGCCCCGTTGTACGGGGTTCTACTGTACCAGAAAGCCATTCTGTTTGTCCTTTCCTCTGGGAGGCTGTAAGATAGAATGGGCTCAATAAGGTCAATGCCTTAATACAATCTCATTTTGTTTTTATTCACCCATTCTGTTCCTCCTAGCGAACACTGAATTTATACAATTCTTTATGGGCTGATTATGGATACAGGAGTAAGAGTTAGATTGGCTCCATATACTTATTTGCTGTTTTCCTTTTCAAATTATTGGTATGTATTGATAACTGGAAAACAAGGGGTCTCTGAGGAAACTGACACCTCCCTACAATTTTCCTGTGGCCTTGTTTTAGTTTCATTTTAGCAGTTCACTGCTTAAGCAATGTGGCTTGGGGATTAGCCAGGTTCAGAGCACAAGGGAAAATTAAACATGGTATTTTCCTTAAACAGAGACTGCAGTGGCTCAAGTGGCTAAGACTCTGACTGGAAGGCAGGAGGTCAGCAGTTCAATTCCCACAGAATGAGCTTTGGTCAACTCTTGCCAACCTAGCAGTTCAAAAGCAAGAAATTGTAAGTAGATAAATAGGGACCACTTCGGTAGGAAGGTAAACAGTGTTCTGTGCACTCCAGTGTCTAGTCATGCCTTCCACATGACCACAAAAACGTCTGCAGAAACAGACAACGCTGGCTCTTCATCCTTGAAGCAGAAATGAGCACTGAACCCTAGAGTCTGATACGATTGGCTTTCGAGCAAGGGAAACATTTACCTTTACCCTTCCTTAAACACAAGTTCTCTACATTAGGGACACATGTGTGAAATTATAAAGTGGTTCCCTTGTTTGACCGAACATGCACCTCTCTTGATTATTGCTGTACACATTTCAGAGCCCTGGCACAAGAAGAAATGATTTTGAGCAAGTCAAGGCTTTTATGGTGAACTTGCACTGTTACAGAGAATGTAAACCAAGTCTATTCAATACTTACCACTGCTGCCCTTCCTGCCAGTGCTATCAAAAATACCAGAAGGAACCTTCACGATACTGCTTGAAGGGTGCAGAGGCATTTCTACTGGAGCGAGTGGCTCTGCATTAGGCTGTTTCTCAAAAGATTCAGTGTCCCCACAAAATTCTTCACAAGACAAAAGGCAAAAGTTAGGGGAGTCAATTGATTTACAAAGAAAACAGGAATTCAAACTTGCTGACAAGTAGGAATAGTATCAACATCTGTTTTCTATTCTAGAAAACGCAATTTAGACTAAACTAGGGGTGCCCAAACTAAGGCTCGGGGGTTGGATGCGGCCCCCAATGCCAATTCATCCGGCCCACGAAGCCCTCGTTGCTCCTGGAAGCAATGAGGGCTTCGTGGCCGGATGAATTGGCATCAGGGGCTGCATCCAGCCCCCAGGCCAAAGTGACTGGCTCCCTGAACCACATGACCGGCCCGTGACCGGCACCCCTGAACCACATGACCGGCACCCCTGGACCAAACTGTTCCTTTCTTAATGCACTCATTAATGTACTGTATTTAGATATCCATATCTGATCGGGACATGAAAGAAGAAGAGTAGGCTTCCAAGCACAGTCCTTAAAAAAAAACCCCAGTGCATTTCTTGTTTAGATATACTAACAATATGATTCCGTTATGATCATAACAGTGCTGCAATGCTCAGTCTAGCTGTAATTTATGAAATGCTGGCTGTACTATTTTCTGATACCCCCTGAAAAGTTAATAAGTCAGCTTTTCAACATACGAAATGTATTACTCTCACGATTCCTCCAGCAAGATAATGGATAAGTATCACAAGACCCACAACTTAAATATTTTAAACATTATAAAAAATACTGTAAAGATAAAGCCATCAATACAACTAACCTCCAATTAGATCTTCATCTTTTGTAACAAGCTCTTTTTCTACAAGGAGATTTGCTGGAGGACTGCTATCTCCATCTTCCTTTATAAGTTCATCTTTAGAACCATAGCCTTGATCTGACTGGCCACCTGGGAAAAAGAATGCAACATGGAGTTTACCCATTTTCTCCTGAACTATATTTTCGTAATTTAATGATCAAGTGAAAATACACTTGCATTGCAAATTAAAATTTTTCTTAAAAGTGAAAAAGAACTTTTCAGAAAGATGCAGTGCTTAGCACACTAAAACATATAGGATATTTGAAGTACAGTACAGTGGGAAAAAGAGCAGCAGCAGAGAGGCAGGGAAGAGATTAGCAGAGATCTTATATGCAGAGTATTTTTAATGGGACGTTACAGAAACTGACAAGAGTCTCTCCATGGAGGAAAGAAAATAATTTCCATTTTGCATTTCACATAGGAATGTCAGAAAATAAAAACACTGCAGCACTTTAAAGACTAACTGCTGTATTTTTAATGTAAATCTTCTTCCTCAGCAGAAGTTAAATTATTTGACTGGTTTTAGTTACATGTCCATATTTCTATACAGTACATGACATACCCAATCTGAGAATATATATACACAATGGGTGCCAAAATGTATACACATTTTAAGAGATGTTATCTATGTCTTACTTTTTGAAGTTGAACTGAATTATAGTAGTAATGTGCAGTATGACGTTTGCTCAAAAGAATTAATACTAGTATCATGTAACAGACAGGAGAGTCAAAGAAAATGGCAGAAGCACAGCTGTCATTCAAGGAGCACAAGACCATTTTGAAGAGGCACAGTTGAGTTCCTCCCATGGTCTCCTGACTTAAAACCCTTTGATTTCTAACTATGGGAGACCTTAAAGGATGTGTTGTATCATAGAAAACCAGATACACTGAAGGCACTTTGGGAAGGAATCAAAACAGCACACACAGTGATACAAGTGGACACTTTGATCAATGTTACTCAACCAGTAGTTTGTCATAATCAATAGTATCTGGACGCTGATGGTATCCACTTTGAGCACTTCTTGTAATTGCAGAAGTCCATCGTGACTTATAATGATCTTTTGTTAGCATCATACAGTGAGTACAGTAAAAGCCAGGGTTACAAGTACCCTGGGTTACATTTGTTGCGGTTTACGATGACAAATTAAATTAAAATAATTCTTTGGTTTGCAGCCTTTTTTCTGTTTACAACCAAAAATTGTGCTATTTTAAACTCTAGAGAGTTTTAAACTCTAGAGAGTTTTAAACTCTAGAGTTTAAAATGGCCACCAACGTCATTTTAGAGTTTAAAATGACCACCACCCACTCCACCCAAAGTCCCAATGCCTGGGGAAGATGCACATTTTCAGCTGTAGAGCTGCCCAGGGAAGAGGGAACCAGGTAGCAGATAAGGTCCCCAGACTCTCCCGGTGCCAGTAGGGGTGGAAAAAGGGCTCAATGCATGAGTCACAACAGAAGTCACAACAGAGTGGATAAGGTCCCCAAACGGCATGAAAAAGGTAGGGAGGTCATTTTGTCACTTTTGTTGGGGTGGAGGATAGTTGCATCTGGCATTTTTTTGTATTTTTTTGGCAAAAATTTTTTTGGGGGGTACCAGGTTGAGACTGTTTCCCGGGGGGGGGGGGACAACGACAATCGTGTCTGGCATTTTCTGGATGTTCTTGTGGGGTTTTGTATTATTATTTTTTGGGATTATTTCTGGTCTGGTTGGGACTTTTTAAAATTTCCAATGCATTCCTATGGGGAAACGTGCTTCAGTTTATGATTTGTTCATGTTACGACGGAGGCTGTTGGAATGGACCTCCATTGTAACCCGAGGTTTTACTGTATTACAAATTTAATACCTCCCCCCCCTTTCTTAAAATGTGTACACATTTTTGCCACCACCTCGACTTTGCCTTGCCCTTACTTGGCTATTGCTTGCACAGTCACCTTCAGCTTCTCATTAGGGCTGCTGCTCTTCCTCTAAAATCAGGAGAAGCAGAGGTCTCGGCATCCAAAAAAATGGCAGACACAATCCTAACAATTGCTAAATGGCTGTACAACCTGAGAAGATACTGCTGCTATACAGTAATACCTCGGATAACGCTAAAATCGCATAACGTTAAGTAATCTGGGGAGAATTGGATCGAATAACGTTAAGGTCCTATGGGATGGATCGGATAACAACCGCTAAAGCCTGTGCGGTTACAATGTATCTCTATGGAGCTTTAATGTTATCCGATCCATCTTATAGGATTTTAACATGCATCGGATAACACTAAAAATCGGATAAAACCAAGACTTGTGGAACCAAGTCTTAGCGTTATCCGAGGTATTACTGTAGTTCCCTTTTTCAACCCATTAAAGGCATTCAACTTGATTAATATTCCAAGTAATGAACCATAACTCTTTATGAGAGAGGTGGCTACATGACAAACCAGAGTTGCCATTTCCCCTTATTTGTAGGGAGCAGAGTAAGACACAGATATTGGGCAACAAATTAAACAATGCCCTCTACAAATGTACATTAGGTAAAGTATTATGCTACAATGAAATGTCTCCCATTACTTGTGCACTGACTGACAAAAAAAAACCCATTAATAAATGGGGAGATTACCTGGAATGGTTAAAATTCAAGGGCAGAATTAACGCATATGTGCCTCCAAGGCTTCGCACCACACAAGTCTGCACCCCACACCATGACAGCCAAGGAAAAATGCAGCATCAAGAGAGAAACAGTACAGAGCAGAAGCATAGCAACAAAGATCAGAGAGAAGGAATATTTAGTCATCTACTACACAAATATAGCAAGCCATCTAGACAGGAGAGACTAAAACTCTTTAACAACAAAAGGTACTGTATCAGAAAGCTTAGTACAGAAAGTGAAAGAGGAAAAACATTTACATCTACAGGCTGGGGGATAAATTGGCGCACACAACGTTTCCACTGCATTTAATAAAAAACTGATTTGATGTTATTTGGAATGCATAACCCAAGTTGTTTGGAAGGCAGAGTAAGAGGCAAGATAATGTTGGTATCCCAAAAATATGCTAACACTAATGAAGGCCCAACCCCACTCACCAGACACTTGCTCAAATATATAATGCCCCCCATTTAATGGGAAAGTTTCCCTAGCCTTTCCTGAAAGTTTTTCCTATCTTTCACAGTCAGTATCTAGCTGCTTTTTGGTCATTATTCCTTTTCCCTCAACTAACTTTCCAGTTGTTCCATCGGCCAGAGAAGCGCGTCTCTCTGGCACAAGACAGAGGGCCTTCTTGGTGTCCGGCCCGGCCCTATGGAACCTCCTGGCAATGGAGTTACGTGTCCAGAGTTGCTGCCCTTTAGGAAAAATTTAAAAACATGGCTGGGGAGCGGGAGGGACTATGACCCCAGCCCGCTGGTTGATTTAAGCCCTGCTTGCCCTCAATTAGTTTTTAGATTTTGATTTTAAAGTTTTAAATTGAGGGGTTTTTAGGAATGTTTTTAACAGTGTTTTATTGTTTGTTTTTTAATGAATTGTGAGCCGCCCTGGGTCACCTCGGTGAGGAGGGCAATTGATAAGTATGACTAATAAATAAATAAATAAATAACACATTCATCAAGTTTAAATAAACATTCATAATCTAGGGTTACAGCACAATGAATCTTCTGCCAACAAGTTGTTTGCAAACTTGTAATTTGATCAGTACACTCTATTCTTATCAGACTACCTGTCTATACAAGAACTTTCATTATGTTCCCTTACTGGCACGGACAGACCAAACTGTTGTGAGATGAGTGACCACAAAGACCAAACTAGCACGAGCCTACATTTATTATGAAACAATAACACAGAAATTTCATCCCTTCCCTCTGCCCCCTTCGGCTGATATTCTTACTGGTATTCTTACAGCCCACAAGATATGGGATCATGGCAATGGGAAATTTATGGTGGGTTACCTGTAAAAACATGTATCCAATCTGTAAATTGATATACACAGTTTGCTTCCTTGTGATCCCATGAACTATAAGCTGAACTTGCCTATTCACAGGATTGTCATGGTGCAAAGTGCATGAATTTCCTATCACAGTTTTCAACATATTGTGTATGTACAGTCTTTGCAACAGAGAGAAGAGCCCAACCAAATCAACAATGTATTAGACAAAAGGTACAAAGTTAGTGAAACCCAATGGATCTAGTACCTGTGCTAGAGTGATTACCAAGGGAATCAAGCCTGACTAAGTCTCTGACGAAGAGTGTGTGTTCCCCACTGTTAGCATCATTAGAACTATCCACACTACCATGGCTCACCGTGTCCCCATCACTTCCACCAGTGACCATCCGAGGAGCTGAGAATGTGAACAATAGTGCCGTGGTTACAAAAAATGTGAAATTAAGACAGTCACTCTTAATTTACAAAACATCACTCAGTGAAAAGAGAATTCAACATACTATTTTCATGAAATACAGGAAACACTGACACTTGCAGGGTCATATTTTCAACCCCTCTCTGTAAATATTTGAGACTCCACCCCTCCAAAATCTCTCTTCACAATGAAGGGACTTTATAAATCTCATTCTGTTATCAGGTAGGTTTTATTCAAGTTAGTAACTTTGAAGCTACCTGGTATCGAAGTAATCTGAGGACTGTGTGTAGTCTTTTTGAGAGTTTGCTTAAATTGGGTCATGCTGTATACCACATTCCGCAACTTTGTCCAGAGAAACACACCACTGCGACTACTGCTAGGCCATGGGCTCTCCAAAACTGCCTGGAAGAATAAGACCAGTAAGTGCATTCCTTCTAGAAAGACAAGAGATGATCATTTTACAAATGCACACCTTCTGAATCCATTTCCTTCAGTCTCAAGACCAATGCCAATCACTGCTTTACCCATCAAAATAATCCTAACAATAATGTGTGCCCTCAAGTCAATTGTGACTTAAGGTGACCCTTTTGGGGGTTTTCCTGGTAGAGAATACATAGAAGTGGTTTACCACAGGGGACCCAAACCACCAGACCAGTGCCAGACCATGGGCTGTACCAAACCGGGCTGTGGGGTGGGTGGTGCTGGGAGCCCCGATAACAGCCTTCTGTCCTCAACATGCTCCACCGGGTCCGCCCGGCAAACAGAGAACACAGGCTTCAGACACAGCAGGTAGACAGGCAGCCAGGCCCCTCCTCCATGCTGCTTAACTACAGCAGGGCTCTGCCCCCGCCACCCCACTGCGTGTAGTGTGACACTCCACCACCCCCATTTGCCAGTCCGTGGAAAATTTGTTTCACATGAAATCAGTCCATGGTGCAAAAAAGATTGGATCTGTTTTACCAGATCCTTCTTCTGGGAGTTCCCTGGGATTGTGCAGCTTGGCCAAGGCTTACGCAGGCTTTAGCTGCCAACTGCCTCACCTGCCAATTTTTCCAACCTCAGCTCTTAGCTACCAATGTCCCCTTTTCACAGGTTCCATCAAGGAGTTTCAACATGCTTGGTGAGGCCTCACATCCTGTCTTCAGAACTCAGGCACCGACCAAAAATTAGAAACACAAGGAGGGAAGGTACCTGAAGGTTCATATTCAAAAGAGAAAGCCTCTACACTAGGGGTGCCCAAACTTTTTGGGCTGTGGGCCGATCATGTGGTTCAGGAAACCTGTCACTAAGGCCTGGGGGCAGCCCCCAACATCAATTCATCCAGCCTGCAAAGCCCTTGTCACTCCTGAAAGCAGAAGTAAAACGCGCCCATACGGGCGCGTTTTACTTCCGCTTCCAGGAGTGACGAGGGCTTCGCGAGCCGGATGAATTGGTGTCAGGAGCCGCACCCAGCCCCTAGTTTGGGCACCACTGCCCTACACTGTGTGAAAGCATCTACTTTGTTCATTTTGCCTAGCCTGCTTACCTTGTTGTAGTAACCGTAAGTAATGGCATTTGGTTGTATGCCAGCATTTTTCATTTCAAAGAGAACCCTCACAGCCAGCACGGGATGGCCCCAAAGTCCACAGAGCAGCATTACAACTCTGTAGCAAACCTAATAAAGATGAAAAACTCATATTATGATCTAAAGCAACCAGAGCATGATGCAGTTTGTGTGCTTGTGAAAATTAGACAAGAATATAATCTCTGAGCCTCCACGAGCCACTGAGAGAGATAAATTGGACTAGCAAAACATTCTAAACTAGAGTTTAGTATTTTTTTGAGGAGACACTACTTGCTCTACAATGCAAAGCTGAACGTAACGATTTAAAAACCTGCTACCAAGAGCAATTCCTAGTTCAAATCTGTGAGCTGCTTGCTGAACTGAGAGCAAGTATCTGAGAGTACTGATAGCAGTTGTGATATCATTGGTGCCTTCAGATCTGAGCAACGATTGAGCAAGAGTGCCCCCACACCATCTCCTCTTCCACTCTTGAGCTGTGAACTTTCACCAACTCCAGGGAAACAAAGGACAAAGGCCTGCAGATTTCATTCCCACTGCCTGGTAAAAAGGGAAAGGGAACCAACAGATGCTTTTCTCTCTGTCGAAAGGCACTCTATTCTATCCCTTTAGAACTACACACACAGGTTGTTGGGCATTCTGGCACCAATCCACTGATAACCTGGGGTTAGAGAAACAGATCTGTTCAAAGCAATCTCATTTACCAATACAGTAGGGATAGAAGTGGTGGAGGCTTCTCTTCTTTCGTGTCCCTATCAAACCCTGGATTGCCAAAATGAAACCACTTTCTTGGCTTTGTCATTGGCCAAACTTAAGTCCTCAATGGTACATGTTTCTGGCAGTAATCAGCAGACCAGTAAAAGAGCTGGATACTGTATCTCTCCACATTCACACAGCATGTTGTTGTCTGCCATCAGCCCCCACTTGAGCATGTTGGTCTTGCATTTAGAGTCTCCAACCCTCAGCCTATTCAGTGTCCTCCAAGTGACATAGGGGAGGTTGAGTTCCTCTACCCTATCCTCCTTTAATGTTATTTTTGGTCTAGGGAGCTCCTTCCTCCTCCTTCTAATTTGATTTTGCTCTTGCGTACCCTCTAGAATCTAGATCTATGATGGCGAACCTTGGCACTCCAGATGTTCTTGAACTTTAATTTCCAGAAGCCCAAACCCCCGTGAATCCACACAAATAGGTTTGCTGTGATTCATCCGGCCTGCGCTGCCCTCATCACTCCCGGAAGCAGAAGTAAAACGTGCATTTTACACCGCTGCCACCAGACTCCCTCCCCAGCCCATCTGGCTGGTGGGAAGTGGGAGCAGCTGCTGCTGCAGACCCTGCCACCAACGGACTCCTTCTCCGGTCTGGCCAGATGGAGTCCGGTGGCGGCGTTGGCAACGGCAATTTTGAGGCTGCCAATGCTGCTGCAGTAGCTGCTCCCACTTCCCACTGGCTGGCGGAGCCTCAAAATCGCCGTCTCCAATGGACTCCCTTCCCGTCCCGTCTGGTCGGTGGGAAGTGAGAGCAGCTGCGGTGGCATTGGCGGCCTTAAAATTGCTGCTGCCAACGCCAGACTCCTTCCCTGGCCCGTCCAAATGGACGGGCTGGGGAGTCCGTCATCAGCAGTGTTGACGTCGGTAATTCTGAGGCCGCCAATGCTGCTGCAACAGCTGAAAATCCACCAAGACGCAAAGCAATCTGAGGAAAAACATGATGTATTGCATAATGTTGACTTAATGTTGTATGGTGCAAATTTTTCTTCAGATTTATTAACGTTGTGCAGTTTTAACGTTGTGTGGTGCACACATTATGCGGGGTATTACTGTTCCCTGAAATACACCCATAAACCTCTCTCTTTCTTTCTATGTCTCTCAGACAAATGAAGCTTAGTAACTGGTTCTCCACAGCCATCCTTTGATGTTTCTAGCTAAAATAGGTTGAAACCAAATTTTAAAAATTAAACTCAGCATGAAGGGAGTTTGTCCAATTCTTGATGAGGCATTACAGCCAAGATTACTGAATTCCCCATTACAGTCCAAGTGGAAGAGAAGACTAATAGTTTTAGAATAAGTGTTTAAAAGTTTACAGTTGATTTAAGATGACCTGTCTGAAGCAATTTCCTTTTTCTGCATCAAGGAGCTGCTAATGTCACCATTAATAATGCTCCTTTCCTGTGGGGCATGAAGGTCTCATCTAATCATTAATCTGTATAAGACATTTTACAGAGGGAAACAGGATAAGTGAACTTTTCTTTTTTGTTTGTTGTTCAGTCGCACAGTCGATTCCGACCCTCTGCGACCCCATGGACCACTGTCCGCCAGGCACTCCTGTCCTCCACCATCCCCCTCAACTCGCTCAGCTCTGTGCCCATTGTCTCTACAATACCATCTAGCCATCTCATCTTGGGCTGTCCCCTTCTTCTTTTGCCCTCCACCCTTCCAAGCATCAAGGCTTTCTCAAGTGACTCCTTTCTTCTCATTTGATGTCCAAAGTACTTTAGCTTCATCTTTATTATTTGACCTTCTAAGGAGCAGTCAGGGTTGATTTCTTCTAAGATTGACCTATTTGTTCTCCTCGCTGTCCAGAGGACTCTCAAAACTCTCCTCCAACACCACATCTCAAAGGCGTCTATTCTTCTGCGCTCAGCTTTCCTAATGGTCCAGCTCTCACAACCATACATTGCCACAGGGAATACCATTGCTTTGACTATGCGAATTTTTGTTTGCAATGTGATGTCTCTACTTTTCACTATGCTCCCCAGGTTTCTCATTGCTTGCCTCCCAAGAATCAGTTGCCTTTTTATTTCATGGCTGCAATCACCATCTGCAGTGAGCTTTGATCCTAGGAAAGTAAAATCTGTCACTGCTTCTACTTCTTCCCCATCTATTTTCCAGGGACTGAAAGGGCCTGATCTTGGTTTTCTTGATATTGAGTCTCAAGCCAGCTTTTTCACTTTCTTCTTTCAACCTAATCAGGAGCTTCTTTAGGTCCTCCTCACTTTCTTCCATTAGGGTGGTATCATCTGCATATCTCAAATTCCAAAAACATGCCTAACAGTGGAATTTGGAAGACTTTATCCTCTGAGGGGGGAAGTCTACTTGAAATTTAGAAAATATCCCAAATGTGAGAAGGAAGAAATATCTCTGACCAGATTCACTGTTCGCCATCAATGTTTTCACATGTAACTCAGATATCACATCTATAAAGGACAAACATTAATCTCACAGCTGTGATTAAAACAAACGTTTGCCACTAGAAGTTCAAAGAGTGAGCAGAATCCCAAAAGTCTTTCTCTCTGTAACTCTCCCTCTCAGTTACAGCAATTTTTGGCGTGCCTATTTATCAAGCCACATCTGACATTAATAAAAATGTAACCTGAAGTGCACTAAATCCATGCAAGATGACTTCTTCACAGCAGGCAAAGAACAGAACAAAGAAAAGAGCATCCACAAATTAAACATGTGTTCATATTTCTTTACAGGGTCCAACAATGTTCTCAACTTACTTCATCTAAAGGTTCTACATCCATTTTCTTCATTTTGATGAGTACTTCATATGCTTGCTGTAGAGCTCTGACCTTGGGATGGGATGCTCTAACATAAGCCGGTAGACAAATGAACCATAAGCTGTAACAATGACTGAAGAGGCACTTGGCCCACTGTGGAGGATTGGTGTAGTACCTCTTGGCTTGCTTATGAGCTGCTTTTATCTCCTGCAGAACAAAAAGGTAAACCAAAATATTAACAGTGATCAGGCAGCATGTTCCGTTTTGTCCAGTGCTTTTCATGCATGAGATTTCTTGAGCATAGCTGAGCTGTCATTCTCAGCCCTTTATCTCTTCTGTAATCTACCATGGTGGGGTACACAGAAAGAGCCTCCTCAAAGATTGTGGTGTTTTTTAACCACAATTGAATGTACCCTGGTAACAGCAACCTTGTGTTGCTGGCTAATCTTTCTCACACTAGGTCAGGTGAAAGGTGCAGAATGAACTCACCAAAAGGTGCCTTCATTTTGGCAGCTTCAGTCAAGCCTAGACATGGAAGAAAAAGATCTACCATGGTTGTTTAATTTATTTTGTTCATCTAACACAGCCCACGGTTCCAATATGGCCCACAGCACCAATTCATCAGGCCCATGGTGCCCTTGCTGCTCCCGGAAGTGGATGGGCCTGTGCCCGCCAATGCACACGTGTGCTTGTGCTGTTCCCAGAAGTGGTTGCAGATGCGCCAGCACATGCACAAACATGGCCGCATCACACCCAGAAGTGTCTGCAGACACGCATGCACAAATGTGCCCACTTCTGGGGGCATCAGATTCTGCTTTCCTCAGCTGTTCTGGGGGTGTGGTCAGGCCTGTGACACAAAAAGTTTGGGCACCTCTGATCTAACACATTTTTATACTGATCTTTTGCCACAGCTGTACAGATAAATAACAAAGAAGGTAATCCATCCTTAGGTTTACACTAGGGATGTTGTGTGACTTCAACTTCACTCATGCTGTATTTTTTGACTATGATTACACTGGGGAACAAAAAAAAATTTTTCTTGGTGCCTAAAACTTTTCAACTGATTTCAGACATTTTGGGGCAGCTGATTCTGAAAATGCCATCCATTTTGTTCTAGCAGCTCTAGTTCATGAGATATCGATGATGTCATTATAAATTGCTCTTATGACTACACTTGTATTTGCCTCACCATTCATAAATTGATTGTTTTAATAATACTTATTGATGTTGTTCAAGCTCTATTCCTGTTGTTGTTGCAAGTGTAATTTAACTAATCTGACCTTTTTTGTCATTCTCTGTTCTCTCCTTTACTGTTGAGACTGGATGCTGTGCATCCCGAAACTAGTCCAACTCCGCAGCTGCTCCATGGACTCATCCAGTGAGGCTTGCATTCTAGTTTTTTTCTCCTTATCTTAAGTATGATTTTGACATTTATTTCTTTTTTTACAGGCACTAATAGGGCTTTATCAAGAAGAACATGTATAAATAATCCTGATGGTTTTTGTTTCATCTGTGGTGAATACACATTCATTCCGCAAAGAAAACCCATAAATGATTTTATAAAAAGAGCTTATTTGGCCTATTTTAAAGTAAAACTGGGAGACCAAGATAAGGTTTGGGCACCTCATATTGTATGTAAAACGTGCACAGAGCATCTGTGCCCCGGGTGGCTTACATCCTTGCTACGCCTCTGGTTATATATGCAACCAGTATTGTTAGATTGGCCTAATATGAATAAGCCATATCTAAAAAACTAGAGCTGATGGGGCATAACTGAAAGCATTTTTGGAATCAGTGACCCAAATATAGCCAGAAATAGGTGAAAATTGTGGGGCACCAAAATCACTGTTCCCAAGTGAAGTGATGGGAGTTCAACAACATTCAGAAGGTAACACTTTTGCTGATTCCTATGTGTCTGTCCGTCATAGTCATAAAACATTTGCAAATCAAAATTGACCTGTTTTGTCCTCTTTGCCATGAGTGCTGGACTACTTGAAATATTGCCTCCAGCTGGATGCCTCCTGAATGAAAGCCGAAGCTGTTGTGGTCTGTCAAACAGCTTTAAGTCAAGCCTAGGGAAAGTTGTATAGCTGGAAGAAAAGAAAGAAGTGTCAAAACTATGTGAACCACTCTTCTGCTTGATTCAATAGAAAGCATTTAGCATGACTTACATACCTTAGCTTTACACAAAAACCAATCGTGTACCAATGTCATAGCCTTATTTCTAAAAGGACTGGATAACAGCCAAGCAGTATGAAAGGTAATGTGATGAACGAAGGGTATTAAAACATACACCATGGATGTATTCAAGTGGAGCAATGATGGCGAACCTTGGCACTCCAGCTGTTTCTTGGACTGTGATTACCAGAAGTCCAAAGTAGGCACTCCTACTGATCAGGACTTCTAGGAAGTAAAGTCTGAGGACAGCTAGAGTGCCAAGGTTCGCCATCATGGAAGTAGGGAGACTGAATCAGACAAAGTGCATACCTGGTCTGTAAGGATTTGAATTCCCTTTAGGTGGCATTTACATGTTACTTGGATGAAGACATAAATGGAGAGGGAATCCAGAATCTCATGGAATGGAACTCTGGGAAATCCTGAAGATGGAGGCAAAAGGGAGGCTGATTCTCTTCCCCTGTACAGTAGAGTCAGTATGGGTGAGGCAATCTTGTATAAGACTCTTGCTGCAAATGTGACTGAGATTTGGAAAAGCTGCAAACCCTTCATAAGTTAGAATGTCAGATTTCCCAGCACTCAACTATAGCAAGATCCAACTCACTTCTACAAACAAAAAGGAGTTTCTGTTAGCAAAACAAAATATCTGGGTCCAACCTGCAGATTTACAGCCCAATGAACTATTTTAAGAACAGTGTCAGGATCAGGGGCATGGGTGGCTGGCAGGCAATACAAATGTCTGGATCTAGGACAACCAGGTAACAGGCTGCAACAGTAATGAAATCTCAGTTCAGAGTCCCACACCAAGTGAAACTAGAGATGCAGGTTTAGTCCAGACAACAAAAACATAGTCCAAATGAGCTAGAGGTCAGGTGACCAGGAGAACAGACATGGCAGAGAATCCTCAGGAGCTAGAGCAGGGGTGCCTTAACTACGCCCCGGGGGTCAGATCCAACCCCGATGCCAATTCATCTGGCCCACAAAGCCTTCGTTGCTCCCAGAAGTGGAAGTAAAACGTTCTTTACTTCCACTTCCGGGAGCAACAAGGGCTTTGTGGGCCAGATGATTTGGCATAGGGGACCAGATCTGGCCCCTGGGCCGTAGTGACCAGCCCCCTAAACCACGTGACTGGCCCACAGCCCAAAAAGTTTGGGCACCCCTGTGCTAGAGTAAGGTGAAGATGGAATTCCAGAAGCAAGGATCCAGGCAAGGCAAGGCAAGGCAAAACAACAGTCCACAGGAACAGGGCAGAGAGTCTTCAGGAGCAGGAATCAGGAGCAAGGAGCAGGAATCAGGAGCAAGGCAGGAGATCTTCAAAAACAGAAATAAGGCTTGCAATCCAGGAACCAAGCAACTGCAAATCTGCTGGCCTGCATTGCTGAGGCCCAACAACGGTCCACAGAAATCAGGAACTGGGCAGAAGTCTTCAGAAGGAGAAATCAGGAACAAGGCAGGAAATCTTCATAACCAGGAAGAAGGCAAGAGATCCAGGAACCAAGCAACTGCAAATCTGCTGACCTCTGTTGCTAAGGCAGAGTATCTTCAAGGGCTGGAAGAAGGCGAAGACAGAGCAAAAGGAGCAAGGATCCAAGCAAGGCACAATGACAGTCCACAGAAACTGGGCAGAAATCTTCAGAAAGAGGAATCAGGAGCAAGGCAGGAGATCCAGGAGCCAAGGAACTGCAAGTCTGGTGACCTCTGTTACTGAGATAATGTCTTAGAGGGAGGGCCAGTTCTTATATAGCTAAGGCACTCAGGAGGAGCTTATGAAAGTTTGGAACTTCCCCCAGGACTCTCAAGTTGCATCAGAGTGTGGGTCCAGTCTTGCAGGACTTAAGAAGAGCAGCTGCAAATCCTGACAAATAGTCCATTTTTTAACTTGCATGTTTTCTAAAAAAACCTGTGTTTGAATTCTCTACCTCCCAGTTTTAAAAGATTTTTGCAAAGTAGAATGAAGTAAGGAAATTCTACATGAAACATTCAAATCCTAGTTTCACTTCAATGCTCAAAACTAGCTACACAGTTATTTGGATCCAAGAGTAATGTTTTGCAAATTAGATTATATCTAGAATGCTAAACTATGCATTATTACAATACCGCACTGTCCTTCTTTTAGCTTAAGACTTTTAGTGTAGAGTGGCCAATTGCTTATTTGAACAATTCAAAAGAGTTCTGAAAATCAGGAATTACCTGATAGATCTCCAAATTGCTCACAACTGTGCCATATTGGTTTGTAATCCAAGTACGTTGTAGATGAAAATAGCAGCAAACATTGGCCATGACAACTTCAATGTTGATAGAATACATGAATTCTGAGCAGACTAACCTGAAGGCTGCACTAACCTTTCAATAGTCAGAAGGCCAATACAGACAGTAATAATAACTTGCTAGTAAGCAAATCAGAATGTTTTAAAAGGATGACAAAGAGCAGCTAGTTTTCTTTCGATGATACCTGTACTTTGGTAATCTCTCCTGCCCATCGTCAGGAGGCGGTTCTGGTGGCATTATAAACACAGTGTGTTCACTCTTCTGTGATTCATCAAGTTCAATCAACCGGGTATCTTCTGCAGAGTCTACTTCACCCTGAAAATACAACGTTTTCCAATTTTAAGTCAAGGCAAGAGTTCAGTGCCCTAGCCTGCAGCTCTAAGTACAGGAAGCAATAACAAGAAAACAAGCGTGAATAGCTGTAGGCATACCTTCCATCCATAATTCTGCCACTAGAATAACTGGAAAATCAACACAGGCCCAACGTACAAGTCCCTCATCATGTTGGTATCGGACGTGTTGAACTAGCATGCATGCATGCATGCATGCATATATCTATATCTATCTATCTATCTATCTATATCTATATCTATATCTATCTATCTATCTATCTATCTATCTATCTATCTATAATAGCCACCATTTTCTAGTCCTGTTTTATTGTCATATATGCTTAATTACTAGATATGTCCTAAAATAAAGACACATACCTTTTCTCCTTTCTCTGATCCTTTCTCAGGAAAAAGCTAGAAAAGCCAGTAGAAATAAAATTAGAAATCTTTTTTAGATTATCATAATGTATTGTTCTATGTTCAAAACATTTTCATTCTCTTTAACTGGCAGGAACCTTACCAGAATATTCAATCATAAAACAACAACAACCAAACAAACCTCCACTTTATGAATGTGGGATATTGCATTTCTGTATCCACAATTTAAAACACCAGCAAATGGCTCAATTTTGCTGCACAATGTCATGTCTGTGTGTCCAGCAAGAAAAAGGATACCAAATTTTACATGGCAACAGCCAGCCTGAATGTTGACAATGCCAAAAGTAGCAGTCAAGATGGTCTACAGTAGGGGTGCCCAAACTTTTTGGGCCGCAAGCTGATCATGTGGTTCAGGGAGCCGGTCACTAAGGCCCGGGGGCCAGGTGCAGCCCCCAACGCCAATTCATCCGGCCTGCGAAGCCCTCGTCGCTCCCATACGGGCACGTTTTACTTCCGCTTTCAGGAGCGACAAGGACTTCGTGGGCCGCATGAATTGGCGTCGGGGGCCGCACCCAGCCCCTAGTTTTGGCACCACTGGTCTACAGGATACTCTAGAGTGCACTACCATTTACACTTGTCAAAAAAAAGTCATGACAACACCTTTGTATTTGGGTGAGGAATGGTTAATTGATAGAAAAAGGAGTCAGCTTCTGGTATTTTCTCTTGCTTCGTGTTTCTATGTGAATGGTACTAAGTGAATATAGACCATTGTGACTGCTACCATGGGTGCTATCAGCATTCAGGCTGGCCTTTGCTATGTAAAGCCTGGCATCCTTTTTCCTGTTGGCAACAAAGGCATGATATTATACAGCACCTATATTCTAGTTGCTGGAAGAGGACAGAAGCAAGGACAACTGGGATGTGGCTGTATGCCAAAGTATTGTGACCCAGGGCCACACAGATTAAAAAGTCATCTTTCGATTTCTAATTCTTTTTGTTGGATTAGGCAACCTGAGGAAGAAAAACTATATTGGACCAAAGGTCCTATGAACATGTTTTGTACTGTACTTGTTTTCCCAAAGATATCTCCTTGTATTTTGAAAAGGAGAACTGGCAAAGATTGTTCCTTGATACCAAGATCAAAACCATCCATATTATGCAAAAGAAAGATGATGGGGAGGGTATCAATTCATTTCAAATGTGATGTTGGAAGAGAGAGCCTTACAGATACCATAACCAGCCAGAAATAAATAAATATGGGAGCTCAGTCAAGTCAAACCTGAGCTCTCACTATAGCAGAAATGAGTGGGGCTGTTTTACCATGCAGATATAATATTAAATAACTAAGACTTGACTAGCCAGGTCAAAAGTTCAGACTGCCCTAGAACTTAATGGACTTGCAAAATTATATCTATTATTTGGAACAGTCAGTGCTGGTAAGCCTCCTCAACTGTTATTATAAAGATTGTCTAGTTAGTACAATCTCACCCACAGGCTTCTTCATTAATGTGGCTAGGTATTATGTTTGTATTTAGTAACATACATGTAAAAATGGAAGAGCATTTTCTGCCTAAGGCACAACAACCAATCAAGAGAAGAGATCAACTCAAATAGTTTCCTTGGGGGAACTTTGAAAACAGTGTGGATCGGGGGCCCTGACCACCACCCCGAAGCCGGCAGGGGGGTCAGAGAGTCCGAAATGGGTGGAAAAATGGACCTTTTTTTTCACCCATTTCGGGCACTCTGCCCCCCCCCCCCGCTGGCTGGGGGTGGTCGGGGGACCTGATCCACAGCTGGGGTGGCTGGGGAAGCCTATGGGGATTCTCTGACCCCCCCTGCCAAGCTATTTCCGAAGTTTCCCCACCTCCCTGGAGGCTGCAGCAAGCCAAAACGTTGGGATTGAAATCCCGACGTTTTGGCTTGCTGAACTGGCCGGGGAGGTGGGGAAACACCAGAAACAGCTTGGATCAGGTTCTTTGAACTCCCCGGAGCCGGCAGGGGGATCAGAGAGCCTGAAATGGGCGAGAGAAAAAAGGGCTCCGGGGGGGGGGGGGAGTTGGGAGGAGCCAATCTGCACTGTTTCCAAAGTTCTCCAAACTCCCTGGAGGCTGCAGCAAGCCAAAACATCAGGATTCGAATCCCGACATTTTGGCTTGCTGCAGCCTCCAGGGGAACAGGGTTTTTTTTAACATTGTGCAATCAATGCATTGCACGACGTTAAAAACCAGATAATGAGACTTGTGGAACCAAGTTTCATTGTTATCCAAGGTACTAGTGTATTATCAAATGTATATAAACAAAGAAAAAGCCTTTTACCTTTTCTATACAGTCATCAAAAAATGCCAGGCCAGTATCTTTGTCGCTCACAAAACTGCATTCTTCAATGAAGCGGCTAAATATTTGTGTCTTTGTTAAAACGGTGTAGAATTTTGTGTAGGCGCGGTCTCTACTTTTTAAAAATCCTAGTTTTAAAAAACACAAGAAAACAGCAAAAATATTTGCTATATCTAAGAGGTTAATAATTTTCTCATATTTTCTGTTTAACCTTCTACTGATTATTTCTCCATTGCATTTTAAACATTTTTCATTCGATAACTTATTCTGCTACCAGTAAAATACTTTCGAATGTGAAAATCATAAACTTCACTACTCAGAGGAAGACATAAAGGTAAGAAAGGAAAATAAATAAAGATCTAGAACAATGATGTGGTTTTGTCCATTACCACTCAATTTCTTAGTGCTTGAGCAACATAAACAGGCTAAATGTATGTTCAGTTCAAAGTTAAGAGATTTGCACTATATAAGATCATACATACCTCTTTTTTTAAATTAGTTTTTAATTGCTTATTTAGCTTCCAAAGGCTGGTACTGCACAGCAGATAGTAACTTCCTATGGCAAATGGTATTGCCCAGTATGACAGTGCCTGCAGGTTCAAACAACTATTTGTACTGTTGTAAAAATTCCAGTTCTATTCCACTGGCGATGTGTTCTAGTGACAATAATCCTGCTCATTTTAAGAACTGTTGACATAGACAGGGAGTACTCAACCTTTTTAAGCTGTGGGCTGGGTCACGCTCCCTCAGACAGCTTCAGAGACCGGATGGCCGTATTGCCCTTCCTCCACCACATGGCACTACGTGGTGGTGGAGGGAGCATGAAATGATGCTGCAGGCTGCATTCAGACTACAGGCTGCAGGTTGAGAATCCCTGACATACACACTTGGGTTGAAAAGCCAATGGAATGAAACTATCATCTGCAGTTTTATAACTAAACACTCTTAATTCAAATTCTCCAGCAAATCTGACAAAGGCTAGAATCCTGTTATATTGTGTAACTGCAAACAGAGAAACCAGTTATGCAATTGACCTCATGTGATCTCCTGCTCCCCCCAAAAAATGGATTCTGGCCAATATTCTTCAATGCTGTGATTTTCTACATACAGTACTTAGAATCCTTTCCACCAAGGTACAGCAGACGATCAAGGAGACAGATGAGATCAGATGTGTTCTTGTGGTATGATCTCTTCAAGGAGACAGGGCGAATGGATAACTCAGACCCTTCTATGTAAACCATGACAGTGGGGTGGGGGATAAGTATCTCCAAGACCAAATTTACTGAGCTTTAAAAAGCCTATTTGGACATATCTGCCATCTTTAAAATCTTCCCTCATTAAAAATCAAATGGAATACAGTAGTTTATTAAACACTGGCTGAAATCTTCTTGCTTTAATTTATGCTGCATAAGGATAATATCATCAGTTGTTTTTTTTTTTTTTTGCAATTAAAATTTTCAAATCTCCTCCTACCTGAAAGTCACAAGTCTCCCTTGAGATCCCTTTTATCAAGGGGAAACCAATGGGGCCTCTGGGGACATCATCAGCGTTAAGCAGCATGTTATACTAACAACAGCAATTACACTTATATACCACCCCATAGAGCTTAGTGCACTCTCTGGGTGGTTCATAAGTTAATTATAATTTTGCCCCAAATATGCTGGGACTGGAGGATGGAATGAGCTCCCATCTTTGTCCCAGCTCCTGCCAACCTAGCAGTTCGAAAGCAAGAAATTGCAAGTAAAGAAATAGGGACCACTTCGGTGGTAAGGTAACAGTGTTCCGTGCACTCTGGTGTCTAGTCATGCCTGCCACATGACCACGAAAACATCTGCAGACGCAGACAGCGCTGGCTCTTCAGCTTTGAAGCAGAGATGAGCACTGACCCCTAGCGTTGGATACAACTGGCTTTCGACCAAGGGAAACCTTTACCTTTACGCTGGGTACTCATTTTACCAACCTTGGAAGGATGGAAGGCTGAGTCAACCTTGAGTCCATCAGGATCAAACTCATGTTTTGGCTGCATAACTGTAGTCTAACCACTGCACCACAAGGACTCTTACATTACTGGATACACATCTACATTTTACTTTTAAAATATACTCATTCTTCAGATAAGTAGATAAAGACGAAGCAGTATGTTGTATGAATCTATATAATATCTGGTACAGCAATTATTTTGAACTCTGTTCTCATCTCTCCCTGAAGTCCTCTTATCAAATAAGCAACTTCTACATATCAAATACATTCATGAGAGATAAGAATTTAAAAACTACCACCAGTTGTGGGTTTTTTTTTGTGGTGGTGGTGGTGGGGGACTGCAGAGGCTTAGTGGTTAAGATGCTGAACTTGATGACTAGAAGGTAGGCTGGTCAGCAGTTCGAGACCAAAGTGCTGCATGATGGAGTGGGCTCCCATCACTGTCCCAGCTTCTGCCAACCTAGCAGTTAGAAAGCAAGAAATTGTAAGTAAATAGGGTTGGAGTGTTCTTTATACTCTGGCGTCTAGTAATGCCTGCCACATGACCACGGAAACGTCCGTAAACGCAGACAGCGCTGGCTCTTTGGCTGTAAACGGATGAGCACCAAACCCTAGAATTGAAAACAACTGGCTTTTGAGCAAGGACAACCTTTACCTTTAACCCTACCAGTGTTTCATTTCAACCAGCATCATCGATCCCATCAAACTTACCCTGAAGATCAAACAAAGAATCTGCAGCAGTGGCTTTGTTTGAAGGTGCCTGTGTGATTGGTTTGAGAAACGTTCTGTAACCCTTTAAAATAGATGCCATGAAGCGCAGGAAGGCTTCCTGAATCTCCATTTCAAATTGTGTCATCTTCTTCTGCCAGGAGAAGTCCGCCTCTATAGGTGTCATCTCAATCGCAGAGCCTTCTTGGGCCTTTCTGTGAACTGATGTGGAAGGGAAGACTGCAAGTTGCATTACATTTTTAAAAATTCTCCTCATCACCATCAATAATTTTTTTAAATATCTAACCCTCAAGAAAATCTTAAAAATAAAAAATTAGGACAGTTCAGAATCTGACAAATTGCTGGTATGTCACTTCTGTTTATAAATGCCAAAGTGTTTCTGTCTTTACTAACCACATACAAATAGGGAAACCACTTTAGAACCAACACCTGTATACTCCCTACTATAGTGACAAACATGTAGAGAAACTTAAGTCCAAATACACTGTGACAGTCTTCATATTTTAATGGAAAACAAGACAGTTAATAACCAAAAGAACAATAAGTTTACCCTGGAGAGCAGGATGCCCAAACCTTTTGGTCCGTGGACTGGTTACATGGTTTAGCAGGCAAGTCATGTGGTTTTGCAACAGAATGAGACAGATTTTAGGCTGCCATCTTCTCTGCTTAGTGCAAGGGTGCCCAAACTACGGCCCATAGGCCGGATCTGGCCCCTGATGCCAATTCATCCAGCCGTATGGACACATTTCACTTCCACTTCTGGGAGCGACAAGGGCGGCATGGGCTGGATGAATTGGCGTCAGGGCCAGATCCGGCCTGTGAGCCATAGTTTGGGCACCCCTGCTGAAGAGCTTTGCAATGAGAAAAGATGGCAGTGGCAATTTAACCTTTTCTGTGTTCCTACCTCACCTATTCTACAAGGTTACTGCTAGGATAACAGTTATGTGTATCTGTGCAAACAACTTATGCACACACAGACAGAAAAAACCACAATCCACTCTGAGCTCCAATGAGAAAAGGCAATAAAATTATAATAACGTATCATAATATGTTTCTACACAAAGGTTCTTTTCCCTTTTTACATCAGTCTTTGCAGCCAATTCCAAGAAGAACCCATTTGGTACATATATTTTTTTATGAAACCCAACCTTGTGCAAGAGTGACTTCTGTTTGCATAAACAAATCTCTCTCTTTCTCTTCTGCCTACAGCCTCTACAATCTGATCGAAAGGATTCCCCAAACCCAGGAACAGCATCAAGCAAGGCCAGTGGGAAGGGGAATAACTCTGTGTGTGTGTGTGTGCTCTGACAGAAGCTGCTCAGACAGTGGGAAAGATTAATTGGATCCTTCCCCTTACGCTGAAGAACAAGTTGGCAGCAAAGGGAAATATTTCAAGGGGGGATGAAAGTCCTGCAGTTTAGCTGCATGAAGAACACACCTGCTGCTTCCTAATGAGCAAGCCACAGTCCGTGGGGCCTTCTGTATTAAACCATAGGGAAGTAGCACAAGTCTAAATCTTTCTAATATTATGACATTCTCCTTTTGCTTAAACCAGCTTTTTACTCTTTCCAACATCTTACCCAATGCCAACTGTGGGTGCAGTTTCTTTAAGGTGCTGAGAAGGTTTTTGCATGGCTTCTTAGGAAGCTGCTTCCAGTTCATGCTCTTCTTGTCATCTGATCTATACCAGTGAGATAAACACACATTGAATCAAAACTGGGAAGTGCACGGATGCACTGTTTCATTCTAGGGCAGTGGTGGTGAACCTATGGCATGCATGCCAAAGGGGGCACTCAGAGCTCTCTTATTTATTTATTTATTTATTTATTTCATTTGTACCCTGTCCTCCTCCAAAGACTCAGGGCAACTTCACAACTAAAAACTATTAAAACACATACATTAAAAAAATTCACGTTAAAACACTGAGGAGAGAGGTGGGATATTTAAACAAGCCAGGCGAGCGAGTTGGCCATCTGGCCCACTCCCCACACATGCCCCACCAGCCAGGTCTTCACTCCTTTCCTAAAGGACAGCAGCTCTGCCTAGAGGCGCAGCTCAGTCGGCAGGAGGTTCCAAAGGGCCAGAGTGGACACAGAAAAGGCTCTCCTTCTAGTGCTACATTGATGAGCCTCTCTAGCTGAAGGTACGACCAGAGAGTATCTCTGGTCCGCTCTAGTGGGACAGACAGATGTTCTCAGGGTGATGCAGTCTCTTAAGTATCCTGGCCCACTACCATGTAGGGCTTTAAAGGTAATAACCAGCACCTTGAATTGCACCCGGAGGCACACTGGGAGCCAGTGCAGCTCCCGGAGAAGTGGAGAGGCATGAGTATAACGTCCGCACCCCATCACAACTCAAGCAGCCACATTCTGGACCAGCTGAAGCCTCTGAATGGTCGCCAAGGGCAGCCCCATGTAGAGGGCAGCCTCTCTGTAGGCAAGTGCGCCATCACCCCAGCACAGAGTTTGCCCTACCCCTCAGCCCAGCAGCTCAATGGGAGCACTTTCTCCTTCCCCCCGGCACAGAGTTCACCCCACTGTGTTAGCACTTTACAATAAGTGGGTTTTGGGTTGCAATTTGGGAACTTGGTCTCTAAAAGGTTCACCATCACTGTTCTAAGGCTTCCAGGCAACCCACATCAACCTAAACCCCTTTTCTTCTTCTAAAATGGAACATCTGATAACAGTTATTTCATTTCTACAGGAAGCAACAAAGTCTTCTCAACAGAATTTGGATCTAATCTCCTTTTTTCATGATCTTGGTATTGTTCCAATAATGAGTTGTCTAACCTCATTTCAATCGCCGCATTTTTAAACATCACTTTCTACATTTTTAACTGTGGTTTTTTCTCCAGTGGAATACATATTTATTTAGCTGCAGTTAAATCTGGCAAATATACAGTATAACTTTATATCTTTATGGAATTTTTAAGCATTAATGAGTCCTAAATATAAAAGCATTTTATAAAATGTGGAAACTGATTCAAATATATAAAGTCACTCCCATGCTTTTAAACTTTAGCAAATCTACTGGAAGAACTGGAAATACAGATACAACAAATTGAATGAATCTGTGTATCATTCCTCCAGCACAACAATTACTGTTAAGATCAGAAAGTATATATGTTCATACAGTGTGCTCAGTTTTGATTAAAGATTCACAGATTGGGAACACAGACCCATAAAAAAGGTATATTTTCACCTATGTTGGAAAAAAGTAACATGGAGGATAAACAGGCTTCAACAGAACACAAGTAAAGTCGAGATGCATATTACCCCTTGAATCAAAACCTATATCCTCCATGGAGACATATTTGGGAACCACTTAACAGTCTGCATGATCAAGGTCAGAATCTAAACACAGGATTATGTCTTGGGACACATGCACATGCACACCTGCAACAGAAAGCTTTCCAGTTTCTCTCTAGGTATCCCTACTGTTTGAAAGAAAGCTGTACCATTTTAAATGAGGCTAATGTCTTTGGTTGGAGACTAGAAAGTTAGTTTTCTCTTGGAAGAATTGCTCTAGTCAAAACAAAGCAGCACAGTTTGGGCTCTGAGTGTAGTTTGTTTAAATGGGCTTATGACCCATATTGGAACTGATGACCACTGAATATTTCACTAGTAAAACATTGAGTATGTTGCCTTTTTTCTTGGTGCTGAAACAAAATAGTTGCAGTGGTACAAAGAAATGAAGCTGTATTTTAATACAACGGCTAAAACCCTGCTGATGTAGCTTACACCTTGTAAGACTGATGAGATGAGCATCAACGTCCATTTTTCAACTGCTATACATCTCCGACTTGTGTCCCAAAAGCTCTCATGTAATCCTTTCCATCATTAGGAAAAGGATGATGGATTAATTAAATACCAAAAATCACAGCTGGGATGACTTTATTGGCAGCAGTGGTGATTTTCAGTAAGTAAAGACTTCCCTTTCCTGTCTTGCAGCTCCAGTGACTTCCTGATAACAAGAGGGATTACAGAGAACTCTTTGGACAGAACTCGGAATTATTTAATCTTTTTAAAAGAGCATTGCTGTCACCTGCCTTATGCAACATAAATTATGCCAAAAGGATTTTCACCACAGAAGCAAAACAAAAAACCGGGGGGGGGGGGGAGTAAGCCAGGAAAAAAGTGATTTGTGGACCAAGGCTTCTATAGTCGGTAGTGGTATAATTCAAATTCAAGGCTGAATTAGTGGAAATTGTAAGAAGGAAAGGTAAATCTTAGGTATATTTGAGCAGCTTCCTATTTCACAAAGCAACATAGACATTATGTACAGGACTGCTGCCTGTTCAGTGTGATATAAGCAGCTTAGTTGTAACCATAAATGCAATTTAAATCATTTCCGTTGTCAGGTCTTTAGTGGAAGTCTCTTGTGGCTAGTCTTACAATTAAATGATCTCAGCGTATTCATTGTTTAAACTGTGAGGAAGGGGCATTAATCCAGGAGTAAAATCTGCAGGAGTTTTATGTGCTGCATGCAAGCCATTTTATGTATTTAGCCAATGCTGGTAATTCTCCATGTTTTATTTCATGATATGTTCATTTATTTTATTGACAGATGAAACTATCCTGTCACAAAAAAAGATGGGTAACTAACTAAAGATACATTTCAGCAACACTACTTACTATTGTTTGTTACGTGCTAAAGTTTACAGTTACTGTGAATTATCAGCATCACTTAGGACTACACTTTCAAAGCAACAGCATGCAGACATCAAACAAGCAAGATTTGGACGGTGTGGTGAATAAGACAGCAAGAATGGATAAAAAAAGTCACAGCCAGTATAAAAATTGTTGGTTTTCTCTAATACCCACATGTCTATTTAAGAAAACCCTATAATCACTCTACAAGTAACATTCCTCCTAGCAAACAACAGCTAGCGTGTTAAAAGTTGATTTCCATCCCGGTCAAATCCACACACTAACAGATTCTTATTGTCAACTGTGCTAATAGATCTGAACACAACTGAAAACACATAATGAGGAGGATGTCTAGTGAATAAAAGCTATTCAACATTTTTCTGGCAGCCAGAAATGCTTCCATCACTATTTTACAATGCCGTATATCTATTAGCACTTGGCACACTATGTTTATATTTGGCAAGTGTCATATCTGTGACAGTGCTTTGCCTTCCTGAAAAACTGCTGCTGTTCTTCCTCTTCCTCAATCTAAGATCATATTTGCATTTATACAGAAGGTGCCATGTAACTGATGGACCTGCACTACAGTAAAACCTTTAATATTAAGACAAAGTATACAACTATACATTGTTACCATACATACCATGTACCATACAGCCATATACTATTCATATTTGTAACCCTAACACCTTAAGTTCACACAAACACCTTAAGTTCACTGCTATCTGAAAGCAAGACAAAAGATCATTACACAATCCCAGCTTAGCATACAACACTCAAAGTGGCCCTCAACTGGAATTTCTGACAGTCACTGCCCATAGATCAAGCCTTGAGATTTAGTCTGACACAGAAGTTGAGAGACTGATCTGTGCACCAGGCTACCCCTCATCAATTAAGATTCTATTTTTGCAATTAACTTAATCACGTGGGTAAGTCTTGAACCATCACACCATCCTGGATGTATCATTCTTGTGTGATTTCAGAAGATAAGTAAGGCTAAATCTGACTAACTACTGGGCAGGTGACCACAAAGGATCTCCAGATAAGCACAGGAAAAAATTCTGCCTGAATACCTGGAATAGTGCTGACTATCAGAGTTGATAACACTGAGTCAGATGAATCAACAGTCTGACTCAATAAAGAAAGCCTCCTATGTTTTCAACTGCCCTTATCTCCATGAATATCATCTTAACCTTTTCTTAAAGAATACTGGTTGTAAGAACTGCACAAAATTATCTAATTAAATCATTTCAATTCTACTTACTCATAAGAGTTGTTATCCAACTGAAAAAGGTTCAAACTAGCACTCATGTTTTAAAATAAATTCTTTATTTTACTCAAGATTTCCCTATAGGAAACTATTCTTCCATGTCGCTGTTGTTAAGTTGTTAAGACTTAGCATACAAAAACTTCAGTACAAAATTACTGTAGTTTAACTGACAGACCTAAATATAAGGCAATTATTAATCCAGAAGCTAACCTATTTAATACTATCTCTAGGCCAGGGGTTCCCAACATGGGACCCACGTCCCACCAGTGGACTTCAATTCCCAGAAGCCTCAGGCTGATCAGTGTTTTGGGGAATTGACTTAGGCTTTTGAGAACTGCATTCAAAAAACCAAAGACTGGGAAACACTCCACTAGACATATGCAGTAGACTATACTTTCCTAAAGCAACAGAAAAGTAAAGTGTATGTAAAGAAGAAGAAAAGAGAAAACTTAGAACCATGATGACGAACCGTGGCACACCAGATGTTCTTGGACTTCAATTCGCAGAAGCTCAAGCCCCCATGAATCCACACAAATGGGTTTACCGCGATTCATCCGACCCACACCGCCCTTGTTGGTCCTGGAAGCAGAAGTAGAATGCACCCGTACGGAGCGACGAGAGCAGCGTGGGCCGGATGAATCGCAGTAAATCAATTCGTGCGGATTCATGGGGGCTTAGGCTTCTGGGAATTTAAGTCCGAGAACATCTGGAGTGCCAAGGTTTGCCATCACGGACTTAGAACATACAGTTCGTATGTCTGCTGCTGTGTGTAGCTCTACAATGTTATTTCCCCCTTCTTTTCTTTTCAATGTATAAAAATCTGACACAAAGAAAGGAAATTAGCTCAAACACCGAGGAAGGAAAAGTGTTAATGTTGTGGGAGTAATATTAAACAATAAAAAAAACCCCACGTACGTCAACATTGGTAGCTTTCAAAAAACATTGTCTTGAAAACTGGCCAGGCTTTGTTATTTGTCCTGACATGCAAGTTCCTGCTAGTTCTAATCATTCTGGTCTTCTAATATGGGAGAAGGATCAGTTTTCAGTCTCAAGAGCTCTTATTTTTAGACCATCTGCAAATATTTTTGAAGACAGTGCTTTAACATTATTTTAATTTTTTTGATGATTTCAGACTGAACATCTTAATCTTGTAGCAGATAAAAGAGGATTAACAGTGAAAAATGTAAGGGGAATTAAGAATCCCATAGAACTATTTTTACAATATTACCATCCCTAAATTTATGTTTTTTTAATTGCCAAAACAATCCACCAAGCAAATAGTTTTATGACTCATGCACCAAATGCAGAAAGACGATACTGGTATAACCACTTGAACATCAAATCTCTCCAGTCTCTGCAAGCAACTATTTATCTACAACTGAATTCAAACAAATGCAAGATCTCAAAGGGCTTACACCACTTTGTTAGTTTAAGAGAGCAAATCTGTGGCTCATTTACAACCACAACCACAACCTTCTTCAATTTTCAAAAGTAATGAAAAGTGAAGATAATCAATTAGCAGTAATTTTAAAGGTTTCCCTTACATTAAATACTGAGTCTGGCCAGACATCCTGCTATGGTAATGGAGTAGACCGTGCAGCCAGCAACTCAATGCCGAGTGTTGGGCGGCGGTAAATAACTGGGCTCACTAAAGAGGCCAATGGTTATGGACAGATGAGCCTCTTTAGGCGGAGTGATGGTCCCCCTCAGTGGAGGAAATGCCACTGGAAACCATTATATTGGGCCCAATGGCAAAATGAGCAGAAGAGGAACCACTTTACTATTATTATTCCCAATGGTCATGGAGGTAGAAGAGGTCGTGCCAGGTGGAATGGTTGTGAAGGCGCACTTTGTCAGTATCCTCAAGGCTGCATGGCACATTTCATACATGCCGCAGAAGATGGCTCTGTGATCATAGTGTGTGGGTCACTTCATGACAAGCCAGGATCCACCTTGAACAAATTCATGCCAAAGGCATTTTTCCACTTTGTCATTTTTCTGAAATAATTTTCAGGGGGAAATGTATACTCAAAAGCCGCTGATGAAGAAATACTGAGTCTACATTTCTCGTAGACTCAGTTCCCAACCATTTCAAGCCAGGGGCGAGGTCACACTCTCTCAGTCAGCTTTGAGGACCAGACAGCCATTTTGCCCTGCCTGCATGATGGACACAGCCATTTTGTCCTAACAGGTTCAAAGAGGTGGCCATTTTGTTTCTCGAATGCCCTTGGAGGAGTAGGGGGCCACATGAAATGGTGCCGCAGGCTGGATCCGGCCCATGGGCCTTAGGTTGGGAACCTCTGATTTAAAGACATGTTGGTAATTTTTAAGTGTATTTTTAAAGTTTTAAAATGCTTATAAGTTTGTTTTTATCTTTGTAATTTATTGTGTTTTTAGCTGACTTGTTTTAATCATTGTGATCTCCTCACTGAGAGAAAGGTAAAATAGAAATAAATAAAAAAGTAAATCCATAAACAAACAAACATCCTCATATCTTCTATTGAATCTGGCTTTTCTTATTTTCAAATACAAGGTCTACAGGGGGTTTCAGACATGCCAGGCTTCTGAAGTTTTCCCAGCACCCAAGCGTAAAAACAGTCCCCTTTCAAGTTCCTCTCCAAATCCCAGTTATGATACAAGGAATTACGGCAATGGGGGGGAAAGCAAACAAGAAGACAAACGAAAAGAACAGGGGAACTCAGTGTACCAGTACTGGCTTATTCAGCCTAATAGTATTTTTTGATATATTTGAGATTTAGGGGACTTGGTAAAATGAATAAAATAAATAAATACATTCAAAATTTACATACATATCTTAAAATTCACATACATAAAAGACAAAAGGATTAAAACAAAAACTAAATAAAAAAACAACACTTACATGTACACCATGTTTGTGTCTAAGTCAATGCAAACAACATCCAGTGGAGGGTCATACAGATCAAAGTATCGTGAATCAACTCCAACTATAAATGGGAGAGGAGCACTGAGCACCGTTGCCAGAGACAAAGGACAGAGGGGGATGTAGGGGCACTGCCACTGAAATGGAAAGATCATCTGAAGGAGAAATGAAATGAAATCCTCATATTAAAAAAGTGATGGATACTATGGAATATCAAGCAACACACGAGTGACTGTGAAACATCAGAGCAGGAACAGAACTGCTCTGCCACTTGTATACAATAACTAATTCAACCGTTTGTGAACAAGACCTAGAGCTGTTTTTTAATCACTGTTATCATCTCTGGAGTGTGGTGGCTCAAGTGGTTAAGACGCTGACTGGAAGGCCGGCAGGTCAAGAGTTTGAGGCCTAACTGCTGCATGATGGGAGTGAGCTTCTGTCTCTGGCCTAGCTCCTGCCAACTTAGCAGTTTGAAAGCAAGAAAATGCAAGTCAATAAATAGGGACCACTTTGGTGGGAAGGTAAACAGCCTGTGCACTTCAGTATCTAGTCATGCCTGCCACATGTCCATGGAAACAACTGCAGACACAGACAGCGCTGGGCTCTTTGGCTATAAATGGAGATGAGCACTGAACCCTAGAATCGGATATGACTGGTTTTTGAGCAAGGGTGACCTGTTATGTCTGTATGTCCACTGCTTGGAAACACTAATTGGCCTTAGACAAGTGGATGGCAGGGATGCCGGAAAGTTAAATATCAGATCTAATAAACGTATTAGAAGCAAGTAATCAATGTTAGTTTATCGTGTAAGTAACACATTTTTATTATGAAATCTCATTACCTGGAATACTATTTTGTAAATTATTTTAGGCTACCTTTCCCTTTGATGTTAAACAAATGTAAGCATAATTTGAAGTAAAAATAAGACAGCTTAATTAAGATCAAGAATTTATAAAACTAAGGAAATGAGAGAATTACTGTGGGCTGCATGTAGTATGATTAGAGCTCATAAAAACTTAATGTGATTTACAATTTTTACTGCGATGTATGTTCCAGTTCTTATTTACTGTTATTCTTAAGATATAATTGTTTTATTCTATCTTTATTGCAGGTTTTGTTAGAATTCTGTACACTTTATCCTGTCAAATGGGCAGAAGAGTTAGTGACACATAAGTCCAATGTTGAACATATCAATGCAAACACATAAATGGATAAACATTGGGAAAGAGATTAAAAAATATCTCATTTCTATCCTCCTCTCTTTTTTAATGGTCAATTCATAGCATAGCTGAATACAATTTTTGAAAAACCATGAAACACTCAAGGCCACATGTGACTCATATTCCTACATTAATGACTAAAGTACAGTCAAACCTCGCATAACGAAAATATTTTGTTCTGTAAGGCTGCTCGCTATATGAGTTTTTTGATATGTGAGTTTTTTTCGGATAACAAAAATTCCTATGGAAAAACTTGCATAACGAAAGTTTCTATGGAAAAACTCGCATAGCGAAAATTTTTCGTTATGTGAGTTTTTCCCATAGAAATGTTTGTTGTGAGTTTTTCCATAGGAAAAGTCCATTTCGCGTAGCAAAAATTTTTGTTATGCGAGTTGGAACATTTTTTTAAATGCCCACTCGTTATGCGAGTTTTTCACTAAGCAGGTCATTTGTTAAGCAAGGTATAACTGTATACCATTAAACATAAAAAAGAGATTTGTCTCTTAATTTTTTTACAAAAAGATGTAGCTTGCACCTGCTTTAACACAACCACTTATATTTTGTCTTTACAATTGTACTAACACATGGAAAAAAGCATGTTAGAATCCAACTGTATGAGGGTCAGACTTCCTGCAGATTGAACGAACCTTCTTCTGTAAGGGTAAAACTGTTCAGGTCAGAAAATCCCCAAATTAATGAATGGTTACGTACATATAAAATCTGTACTCCCCTTAGCACAGGAAGTTCCCAATAGTAGAACCAAGGTTTGTAAAACTAGCATTTTTGTTTATCGGTTTAATTACTACACAGTCTAAATTAGGGTAGGCTGAACATGGTCCTGGGATGTGTATCTCCTCAAAGGCCCCAAGCAAAATGGAGCAAACTACTACTTAAAGTGTAGCACAGAAATAATGAAAAATAATACTGACTCTCTAATAATTTTCCTTCCTATGTATACCAATTAGCCTCGTTTTATTAGAAGGTCAGGGTTACAATGTGTTAGTTAATAAAAATTACACAGGCAAGAGAATAGCTGAACACAGAGCAAAACAACTCGCTAGGCAGCTGATACTTTGGCCTTCATCTCCCACCATCTCTGCCCAATGGCTATGCTGGCCGAGACTGATGGGAATTGCAGTCCAGAATACCCAGAAAGTACCCATTTGTTTACCTCTGTCATAAAATAACAAAGAAAACATCAAATTATTAGGAAATACAGTATATATCTAACTTTTTACCATTCAAATCTTGTATCCAAAACAAGACAATCATTTTATGTTAGAAACAAAATAGGCTATCTACTGAAGTACATTTCAGAATCTGTCCAAATGTAACGGATGCATCTTCAAAAAGAACATACTGTACTTACAGCTGCCACAGCTTCGGCTACTCCGGTCAGCACAGCTGGTCTGAGAGAGTGCAGCAGAATCTTGCCTTCCAGCAGCACAAAAAGGAGCAAAGCAGCACAATTTTCTGGTCCAAGGTTCATTAGCAAAGTACTGAAGTTTGCTCCGCTGGAAATAAGACTAGAATGTTCAGAACCACACAGGTATATTCGTTACTCATAATTACTACAGTTCAGGGATGGCGGTGGCTTAGTGGTTAAGACACTAACTTGATGACTGGAAGGTTGGCAGGTCAGCAGTTTGAGACCTGAGTACTGTGCGACAGAGTGAGCTCCCATCTCTGTCCCAGCTCCTGCCAACCTAGCAGTTCAAAAGCAAGAAATTGCAAGTAGATAACTTCGGTGGGAAGGTGACTGCGTTCAGTGCACTCCAGTGTCTAGTCACTCCTGCTACACGTCCATGGAAACGTCGGCAAACGCAGACAGTGCTGGCTCTTTGGCTGTAAACAGAGATGAACACGGAACCCTAGAGTTGGATACAACTGACTTTTGAGCAAGGCCAACCTTTGCCTTATTACAGTACACAATAAAGAACAACATGCTCAGTACTCAGAATGGAAAGCACATCCTATATCACCTTCTACTTCTGCATATGTCTTATACAATATAAGTTTCAGGTTATGAAATCAGAGTTACATTCTACAAAAAGGCAAGCAAACACACCTATTGAGCTCTATTTCAGCTCCCCAAAGCCTTGCCAAATTTTGCAGTGCACACTATATTTACATATGCAATGAGATCTTGTAGTATGGACTGCATAAAGTGGGCCTAAAAAACTGTTCCAGGTGTAGAGTGAATGTGACCAAGGAAAGAGGAATCACCTTTCAATCGACCCTTTCATCAAAGAATTCAGTCTTAATGCTTGAGGTACTACTATAGAGTACAGTACAGAATCACAGCACAGAATCAGCCTTTACATTAAGAGACATGAAATTCAGGACATTAATTATCCCATATATTGACTGCCTAATGTCCCATCTGATCAGCCAAAAATTCATTTTTATTTTCCTCCCCTGTTCAGCTCAAGTCAAGTGGATATCTCTGTTAGCAATATGTGCGCTCAGAAAAGTATCCTGATAATAATGAAAACTGGTTTTCATTCATTGGAACAGATCACTATATCCATAGCAGGCTTTCAGACAAAGAATAAGACTGCCATCCCGGTACCAGCTATGACTGAGTTGCTAGTAACTAATAAGACTTTAATCTAATGAGCAGTTTGTTGTCCATTCATATTCAGTGTAATTTGAAGATAGAAACTATGTACAATACATTTAAATATAACTTTTGCTCAACTGTCATCCTTAAAATACTGAACATGTTAATCATTATTACCTGAGTGGCAAAGGAGTAGCAACTGGTTGAGACAGTATTAATGCATCGTGTGCAGAGAGCTGGAAAACAGCAAGACACAAGCATATATTATATGGCAACTTGGAGAAACAAGCTAAAGCCATTTAAATATTTTGATTAACCATGTGTAATCATTGTCAGCTGCCAAATTATATAACATGCACCTTACAATCAGGAAACAAAAAGCAACTGGATACAAGGGCCCCAAAACAGCAATCTTAAGCAACATTGCCAGAGTACAACCAACACTCAAATCATTTTAGATACATTATTTTAATTCTCCTTACAATTGTCTTGTAAAGCAGTCAGTATTACTTCCATGATACATGCTGGGGGAAGGAGCTGATGGTGGCAGTAGCTTACCTAGGACCAACTAGATTGTTTATGGGTAAGATAAGATGATAAAGAAAGATTTATTTTCATAGTTCAGTCTTATACTGATTTCTGGAATTTGAAGTTTGGTGAAGGAGTTAGAATTAAGTGGTGGGAATTAAAAGTTCACATCAGTGGTGGGCTTTAAAAAATTACTACCACACTGTGGGTGTGGCCAAATCTGTGGGTGTGGTTAACTCTGTGGGCATGGCCAGGTGACCGGGTAGGCGTGGTTAAACTGCTGTATTTTAATGTGAGCTTTTGTGGATCGAATCTACTTCATCAGACTATTAGTTAGCAATTACACTTTGATGCTCTAATTTTTCTTTAAAGAGGAACTGCAGCAGAGTAACTGCTGGCTCAGCCTCACCCCACTCCAAGTGGCCGGACCCAGCAGCAAGGATGTTGGAGTAGCGTCCGGAATGGGGTGAGAGAAGGAGAAGGTGGGCAGGGCAGTGGGTGGGGCCGGTCAGTTTTACTACTGGTTCTCTGGAACCTGTCCAAACCTGCTGGAGCCCACCACTGGATCCCATCAAAGTAAAACTCCCCGGATTCACAACATGGAGCAATGATAGTTAGACATAAAACTGCCAAAATGAAGCCACTGTTTGATGAGTCCACTTTGCAGTTCCTTTCGCCTGACCATGTGAGAAACACTGGCTGGCAGAAGGTGGTCATTGCATCGGATACACCTGATTGTAGTTAAAAAATACCACAATCTTTGAGGAGGCTCTTTCTATGTATCCTTGCCAAAGTGATGTTCACAGTGTAGTGTACATGTATTCTCAATGTCTATAAAGAAGGCAAATTAAACAGTAGAAATCTCTTCACATAATACTATAGAAACAAAGATGTAAAGACAAAAAGAGCTAAAAGGGACACAAAATATACATGTTTAGTACAAAACTTGGAAGTAACAAATTATAAATAACTTATTAAAATGAACTTGTAATTAGTTCATTTTGTCCTACAGTGAAGGTACAACCATCACATTTTTTAGTGAAAAGTTTATTTCCCAACAGTAACTTCTAATTTGCTTGTACAATAATAAGTCTGTGGCCTCACACAGTGGAGGATGAAAAATATATACGGTTCAACATCTGTTTTATGCCATGCATTATTCTCTATTACACACATTAAGATGGCGACAATGGGGGCAAGCGGAGAAGCCAGAAGCTTGTAACATCCAATTTCCAAATTCTTGGCTCACTGATTTACAAGAATTAACAAGAGTACATATTTTAGCTATTTGTGAGAAATAGGAAAGCAAAGAATTGCTTTTTCAAAATTGTAACTATAATGGTAACAAATCATGTTTGACAGCATTGGAACTATAGGTGATTTCTTTTTAAAAGCGATTTTCCACACACTGGATTAAAAAGTGACATGAAAGCTACAAGAAACCATTACTTGAAGAGAAGGGCTGCATTGAACATTTCACTTACCTGTACAAGGATTCTCGGTCTTTGAGGAGAAGGGAAAGGTATGTTATGCATAAAGTGGGATATGTGCCTGTAAAGATATTTTTTAAAGTATTTGTTATTGAAAAAATACAAAACAACTGCAGCTCATATTATGCTGCACCAAGATATCTACTTTGATATCCCACCATCACAGAGAGTCTTAAGAAGCTTTAGCAACTGTTCTGGCAGTTAAACAGCCAACTAAAAACCCATGGTATACCTGTGATATGCCATCAATCTCTGGCTATCTTGGCTTGAGGTCTATGAAGCTGCAGTTGCCAACCTAACAATGGCTTGTGAAGAGAGATATGAGATGCTTCCTATTATTTTATTTATTATTTACTCATATTTACTATCCCGCCCCAATCGGGTAGACCCGACTCTGGGCGGCTTACATCATAGATTAAAATCACAGGTTAAAACCTTAAAAATTCATAAGAAAAATTACAACAATGCAAAATACCAAAAAGATCAGTCACTCATGAAACCCAGTGTAAGATTGCTTAAATGTGGAGACCTTATGGAATCTGGACTATAATCCTTGGATACCTTGGAGTTGTTATTCAGCGAGGAGTCGGCACATTGGTAGACATCTCTGTGATGACCTTCCACACAAGCAAATGAACTTGAGAAATCAAGTCCATTTGCATGTGGGGGTTTTAGCCATTTGGATATCACATCACACACTGGCCAGGCAGACTATGACACATGCCCTCTGCTTTCACCTTGCCCAAGGGATCTGATGAAGGATGCTTTGGTGAGTTTTAGTGGGTTTTGAGAGTCCCCTGGACAGCGAGGAGAACAAATAGGTCAATCCTAGAAGAAATCAACCCTGACTGCTCCTTAGAAGGTCAAATAATAAAGATGAAGCTGAAGTACTTTGGACATCAAATGAGAAGAGAGGATTCACTTGAGAAAGCCTTGATGCTTGGAAGGGTCGAGGGCAAAAGAAGAAGGGGACGGCCCAAGATGAGATGGCTAGATGGTATTGTAGAGACAATGGGCACAGAGCTGAGCGAGTTGAGGGGGATGGTGGAGGACAGGAGTGCCTGGCGGACAGTGGTCCATGGGGTCACAGAGGGTCGGAATCGACTGTGCGACTGAACAACAAAAAACATCACTGAAAAGAGATGGGTGATGCTACCTAGTTAAGACCGCTTAAGCCCATGCGTCCCAACAAGGTTCTCTCAGGGGATAGGGTGGGGGAGAGAATATAATCACTAAAAGTAAAAAAAAAATTGAGAAGAAAAAGACTTGCAAACATATTATGTTAATTTATTTATTAGTCATGTTTTAACATAACTACGTTTTATTAGAATCTTAACGACAAACACTTCTTTCAGCAGGAAGTCATGGGAATTCATTAGCCATAGTTTGCTTTTTTCAAGTGAACAGGTTATTTTAAGAATTTTCATACAGTGGTACAGTAATTCCTCCCTGAACGAGCAAAATGCGTGCCACACGTTTGCTCGTTCAGCGAGTTGCTCATTCAGCAAAGCACATTTCCCCATAGGAATGAATTGAAGGTGCATATTTCCTATGAGGAAATGTGTTTCGCCGGTACAACCCCTGACCCAAGTGCCAGTCGCACATTGCGATCAGCACTTGGGTCAGGAGTAAGAACGGGCATCCACACTTTGCGATGGGGGCTTGGGACGCGGGTTGAACGGGAGCACGCCTGTTTAACCCGCCACCCAAGCCCCACCACACACTGCGATGGGGCCCTGGGTGGCGGGTTAAATAGGCGCGCTCCCCATCGCGGCGTGTACATCAGCGGGGTGTTTGAGAAGGGTCCGGGCATCTTCTCCGTACCCTTCCCAACCCTCTGCTGACACATGCGTGCCTGCGCAGCCTTTGGGCAGGGTACGGGGAAGATCCCCCGCACCCTTCCCAAACGCCCAGCTGACGCACACGGCGCAGCAGCAGGGCGTTTGCAAAGGGTATTGGGATCTTTCCCGTACCCTTCCCAAACGCCTCGCAGCCACACGCACGTCAGTGGGGGTTGGGGGGTTGGGAAGGGTACGGGGAAGATCCCCACACCCTTCCCAAATGCCCAGCTGATGTGCGCCGTGCATCTGCAGGGTGTTTTGGAATGCAGGGGGGAGCCCCCCGTCCGCGTTCCAAAACACCCTGTAGCCGACCCACCTGTCAGGTGGGCGTTTTGGAACACAGACAGGGGACTCCCCGCTGTGTTCCAAAACACCGAGCTGGCACAGTCTAGTCTGCGGGGTATTTTGGACCGCGGCGGGGGAGTCCCCCATCGCATTCCGAAACACCCTGCAAATGCGAAGCTTCTTGTTAAGTGAGTTTTTGCTCGTTCAACGAAGCATCCCTTTTGGGGAAAGGTCTGCTTGTTAAGCGAGTTACTTGCTATACGAGATGCTCGCTATGCGAGGCATTACTGTACCTTGTTTACAAATGCTCTGGTTAACATAATTGTCACTTTACGAATGAAAATCCATTGACAATCATGCCTCGCTTTACGATTCCTCCCCCCCCCCCCCAAGAACAGATTAACTGGTTTTCATTGCCCTATGGGAAACCGGATTTTGCTTTACGATTTTTTTTTTTGCAATGATTTTCAATGCACTCCTATGGTAAACTGTGTTTCACTTTACAAATTTTTCATAATAGGAAACATCCTGTGGAACGCATTAAATTCGTAAAGCGAGGTACCACTGTGTTTAGAAATATGAAAGAATCCTAGCATTTAGACTCTTACTATATTAATTGTACAGGTTTTATTTTTACTATTTAATAAACTTACACATGCAGAGCTCAAAAATCTGAATCAACCCTCACTTTGTATCATCCCTTGTCTGTGAAGCCTTCTGTTCATGCTCAAGAGAAGAGTCACAATAAAATCCTGATGCTTTTTCAATGCATCAAGACTTGCAATATGAAACTACAGTATAGCAATGTACCAACTTTACCAACAAGGTAAACTTTACCAACAAGGCGGTTTGAGACATGAAAGGAGCCCCATTCAGGCATCCCCTGAGCGGAGTTACTTCAGCAAAAATCCTTTCAACCCCAAATAATTTCTGACACAAAATTATTATTATTATACCAACAAGGTAACTAGAGTGGATATATTCAAACTCTGTCGTTCACTTTCAAAATTAGAATTTTGTAAGACATTTCACTTACTTTTCAATTGGGAGAGGGTGCGGTCCAGACACAGACAACTTGTAGATGAACATGAGGAATTTTCTGAACGCTTCAAAGAAAGGCCAGTGTGACAGAAGGCAAATGCACTTGTTGCAATTTATAGATTTGGAGGTAACTACTTTTCTTTCTACTGCTGTCAGGAGGCCCAGCTGCATGTGTTGCTTTTCGGTGAGTAGCTCTCTTGAATAAGGCTCATAAAACTGAATAGCAGCACCATACACCTAGGGAAACATAAATAATAGGTAGGATTGTACTATAATGAAAAGAAGCACAGTTAAGCAGAGAAAGAAGGAAAGGGACCTTAAAATGGAAGAAAACGAACATTTTTTTTACTATCCTGCCCCAAGCTTGCTCTGAATAGATGAGATAGCTACATCGCAAATGGCAATACACAAATACTATTAAAGTTTCTACAGTGAACTCAGACTGCTTAGACCTAATACATTTGATATCCCATTGATGCCAAATCTGAGCTGGTAAAGAGATGAAAGAATGGCAATCCCATTAAGTCCTCTATAATTTTACAAATTCAGCAATCCAGAGTAGCATCCTATTGCTAGTCTTGGTTAACGAAGTTGTATAACTATACTCTACTGTTAGTCTGTATGGTTGTGAGAGCTGGACCATTAGGAAAGCTGAGCGCAGAAGAATAGATGCCTTTGAGATGTGGTGCTGGAGGAGAGTTTTGAGAGTCTCCTGGACAGCGAGAACAAATAGGTCAATCTTAGAAGAAATCAACCCTGACTGCTCCTTAGAAGGTCAAATAGTAAAGATGGAGCTAAAGTACTTTGGACATCAAATCAGGATTCACTTGAGAAAGCCTTGATGCTGGGAAAGGTGGAGGGCAAAAGAAAAAGGGAGCGGCCAAAAATGAGATGGCTAGATGGTATTGTAGAGACAATGGGCACAAAGCTGAATGAGTTGAGGAGGATGGTGGAGGACAGAAGTTGTAACAAAATTATACTGAGATTTTAAAAAAGATACATATTACCCCATCATTTTAATCATCTTCGTAATTATCTTAAGATGTATTTTGTGGTTTTCAGCCCATAACTTTCAATGTTTTTAAGGATTGCATTTCCAAAATTTACTCAAGAGAACAAGATAAAATGGTGGTTCGGCAACCACATATATAAGACATAGTAATAGCAATGATGTATCATACAGAATTTATCAGATGAATTTCTTGCTTTATTACTTTAGTCTTGTTTTCCTAAATGATTCCGTGTACAACAAGACAGAAAGTAATATGGCATATGGTTTGAAGTACTGCACAGTATATTAAAATTCAGATTCACCTCCCCATGTTTCTAGCTAACAAGAATATAAAAAGCATTTGATGGGGAAATGATGAAGAGTCTATACCAGCATGTTCCATCATGGGCGAAGCCTATGTCATGGGTGATCTAGACATGCCTGCCATATGGCCATGTATACATCTGCAAACACAGGCAGCACTGGCTATTTGGCTGTAAACAGAGATGAGCACTGCACCCTAGAGTTGGCTATGACTGGCTTTTGAGCAAGGGAGACCTTGAACCACTTGCAGGGACAAAACCTGACATCAAATTTGAATATCAATCAGGGATCTTCTGTTATTAGGTAAAGGTTGCCCTTGCTCGAAAGCCAGTCATTACCAACTCTAGGGTTCAGTGCTCATCTCTGTTTATAGCCAAAGAGTCAGTGGACTTGAGCCACAAAAGCTCACTTTAAAATTCAGCAGTTACTCTTTAAATTAGTAGTTGTTAAATTAGCTAGTTAAATTAGCATGCATCGGACAATGCTAAAAATCAGATAACGTCATGACTTGTGGAACCAAGTCATAATGTTATCCAGGGTATTACTCTATGTCTAAATCTGGATCCAGTCATATTATGGCAAACAAGCATGCAATATAATGATTCCACAAAGCAAAGAGCAGCATGACTTCCCCCAAATCAATAAAAGTGAAAGTTAAATGAGCATAATGCGTGAAAATAGAGTACATTAATCAAACCTACTTTTTCTGCAGATGAAGCAGTCAAAACAAATGTTGAGAATACAGGCAATGGATATTTGGTTTGAGGATCCCAGCATTCAATGGTAGCTCCCATTGGAAGGCAGAATAGAGGTACAGATTCTGACAAAGGGAATGACTCGTAATCTTCTTCTGGATATCGGAATATTAGGCCTTTGAGAAGAAAAAATAATAAAAGGCACAAGGTATCATCCTATTCTATATGGAGATCACAGAATATTCCTTAGCTAACATAAAGCTCAATTTTAAAAACCTAAATGAAGATTACAGTCTTAAGAGCTAAAGTCCATTACCTCTTCCCATAGAACAAGAGTAAAACCTACAATGTAAACCAAAATCTCAAATCCATTCAGTTGTAACCCCAGAAAAACGCATGCGTAGAAAAGATGGGAGAAGCAAACTTCCCTGTTCCAGCTCCCGGTCTTTGATACATGGCATGGGCCAAGGTAAGAGGGAAAAAGGAATTTCTTTTACTTGATGGAGGCAACCTTTGCAAGCACGGCTATTATTAATACCAATAGCAATTACACTTCTATAGTGCCCTATAGCATTTAGTGCACTTTCTAGACCATGGGTTCCCAACCTAAGGCCCACAGGCCGGATCCGGCCTCTGGCACCATTTAATGTGGTCTCCCACCCCTCCAAGGGCATTCAAGAACAAAATGGCCACTCCTTTGAAGCTGTTGGGATAAAATGGCCACCCCATTGTGCAGACAGGGCAAAATGGCTTTTCGGCCCTCAAAGCTGACTGAGAGAGTGACCTGGAGCCCGACTTGAAAAGGATGGGAACCCCTGTTCTAGGTACTAATTTTGCTAGGTACTCAGTTGAACAGTCTCAGAAACATGGAAGGCTTTGAGTCAACCTTGTTCCTGGTCAGGATCAAATTCACATTCTAGCTGCAGTAGAACTATTTAACCACTGTGCCGCCAGGGCATTTTAGGATGTTTAAACGTTTTTAAAAATTATATTTCTGAAGTATTTTGCTGTACTTAGAGCTCCTTCAAAAATGGTCGCACTTATTTAATACCCTCACCCATTTGACAAAGGATGGAACTTTCCATTCCAAGTTGTAGTACATTCTGTTTACCCATCAGGTGCACCAAATTACTTTTTCTTTATGTTATCACTGCTAATCCTTTAGGCATGCTGTGAGAAGACCAGACAGCATTCTTCAGTGTGACACTATGACTCCACAACTGCAAAACCACCTAGGCATTTTACTCTGTGATCAAGGGTAATTTACACCTTCATAGCACTGGTGCTTTTAGGTGACTAAACATTGCTCTCCCAGTTAGTCTGGAGTTTGATTGCCCTACCATGGCACTGTGAGAATTATCTCCACATAAATTGGTCCTTTCTGGCATAAAGTTGAAGGCCCATCTGATATAAAGTATGGTGGTACCTCGAGTTTGAATTTAATGCATTCCCCAGGACGTTTCATGCTACGAAAAATTTGTAACTCGGATTTCCCTCAGGAATGCGTTGAATTCAAGTTCCCATAAGTATGTATTAAAAACCAAAATTCATAACTCAAAACACAGTTTCCCATAGGAATGCATTGAAAACCAATTAATCCATTCTGAAAAAAAATTCATAACTAAAGTGATTATTTTCTATGGATTTTCATTCATAACTTAAAATTTCATAACTCGAACTGTTCATAACTCGAGGTTCCCCTGTATAATAATAATAATTTCATGTCAGAAATTATTTCGGGTTGAAAGGATTTTTGCTGGAGAAACTCCATTCAGGAGACGCCTGAATGAGGCTCCTTTCATGTCCCCAAGAGCTGGGACATAGACAGGTGCTCAATCCGCCATGCAGCATCCAGGTCTCGAACTGCTGACTTGCTGACCTTCCAGCTAACAAGGCAAGCTTCTTAACCACTGAGTCACCACAGTCCCAATCTGATATAAAGTGCTATAGATATAAGAACTCATGGTAGAGTTCCCCCTTGCTCTAAAGCCAGTCGTATACGACTCTAGGGTTCAGCACTCATCTCCAGGTACAATTTAAGGTGCTGGTTATTACCTTTAAAGCCCTACATGGTAGTGGGCCAGGATACTTAAGAGACCGCTTCACCCCAAGAACACCTGTCCGTCCCACCAGAGCAGACCAGAGAGGCTCTCTAATTGATCCATCTGCTAAAGAGGTTCATCTCTCTAGCACAAGAAAGAGAGCCTTCTCAGTGTCTGCTCTGGCCCTATGGAACCTCCTGCCAATTGAGCTGAGTCTCCAGACAGAGTTGCTGCCCTTCAGGAAAGATCTATAAACCTGCTGGCAAAGTGGGTGTGGGGCACCAATGACGTGGTGACCCCCGCCTGCTGGCTGATCTAGGAAGAACGCTCTCTCTCCTTTAAGAATTGGTAATGGCTGGGGTAATTTTTGATAGCCATTTTTAAGGGAGTTTTTATAGGCTTTGGATTTTTAACTGTGATGCTGGTTTTTATTCTTTGTGTGCCACCCAGACTCTTTTGAATTGGACAGCACTATAAATCACAAAATATAAATAAATAAAATATAGACCAAGAGCCAGCACTGCCTGAGTTTGCAGACATTTCTGCAAACATGTGACAGGCATGACTAGACACCAAAGTGCACAGAACTCTGACGCTGTTTACCTTTCCACCAAAGTGGTCCCTATTTATCTACTTTCAATTTCTTGTTTTTCAAACTGCTAGGCTGGCAAGAACTGGGACAGAGACAGCAGCTCACTCCATTATGCAGTACTCAGGTCTCGAACTGCTGACCTGCTGCCTTCCAGTTAGCGTCTTAACCACTTGAGCCACTGCAGTCCCATAAGACCAAAAAACCCTGCTTAAAACATGGAGGGTAAGGTGGGAGGAGATAATTATGCACTCTGAACTTCTTGAGAAAATAATGATACAATCATATATATACTCCAGTAAGTTTTTTTATAAAAAAAATCTGAAATTGAAAGCTCAAAGATATACTTATGTACAAAAGTTAAAACATCTATGGTAAAATACGTTTAATCTTCTGTTAATGTATTTGCAATGCACGGAAATAAATACCTTACCAGCTTTATAAGCCAGTGAGTTAGAAGCTGGAACAGATTTCTTATAGCACAGGTATACGCTGGAACCCCACTGTAAAGGAAAATATTAGATTAATATAAAAGACTGAGCACTTACTACAACACAACAACTCCTTGCAGTTTTAGGCTAAAGGTGTATCAGCTAAGATTTGGTTTGCACGTACACAAAAATCAATTGCTGACAAAATATGCAAGCTGACTACACTGCGATTGTGTTTTGATTTTTTGGGGGAAGTTTCAGAATTGGTCTTGAAGCAAATACAGCTTTCAACAATTCCGGATTTGGTTTTTATTTTTAACATTTGTATATTTTAACACTGGAGATGGTTTTTGATATAAATATGTAAATAAATAGTACACACACCACATATGTACAGCAAGAGACCTCTATTAAATTGTTATGGATCATGAACACATTTAAGCTATCATGTGATGCTACAGACCATACAAAATCCAGAAACATCACAAAACAGCAATCCATACAACTTTGGTAATCCGTACCCTGGTAATGGCAACCTTGTGCTGCCAGCTAATCTTTCTCACACTAGGTCAGGCGAAAGGAACTGCAGAATGAACTCACCAAAAGGGGCCTTTATTTTGTCAGTTTCAAGTCTGGCCTAGACACGGAAGAAGAAGACTTTCACTTAAACAACCCAGCTTTTATTTACAGAGTTAAAATTGCAGGTGTTGCAGGATATGTCCAGCAGCCTTCCAAAGTTCCTCACTTGTTCTTTGGAGAAAAATACGTAATTGGCTATGTCATAGATATTATTCTGGTGGCAGCAGCAGAAGGAAGAAATATAGAGCCATGGAAAATTAACTTGACACAAATAGTACTGAGAGTTAAGCATATCTGGACAAGGGCAAACAGATACTTAAACAAAGAACATTTTTAACAGCCAGCAACAAACTTCAAAGTTTCTGCCCTATAGGCCACCACAGCATAACATTTTCTATAGGTTTCAAAGGGGTGAGGGTTATTCTCACCATGCCACAATTTAAATTCTTATCAACTTTGCAGAAGGTATGAGGAGGGGTTTCGCCTTTGCTCGTCACGATAACACAGATGTCAGTAACGGCCAAGGAGTTTTGGGGTCGTACTGGAAGAGCCCTCCGATAAGTGATAAAGATGCGCTGGGATGTGGCCGAACTATTATTGACGTTAGCACATCGACCATAAGGAGTAGCTTGGATCACCTCGCACCCTGGCATTAACCGTTCCTTCCCTTCGTATAAAATCCTGCATGGTAAAGAAATAAGTGACGCATGAGCATTTCATACATATAACAGAGTTATTTGTCAATGTATTAAACAATTACGTCCCTCTCACTAATATCCTCTTCCGGTGCAAAACAATGACGATCAAAATAATAAATGTCAAGATGTATTTATTTGTTTATTTATTACATTTAAATACCGCCCCCTCTGGAAAAAAATTCCACTCTGGATGGTGTACAACCAAGAAAAATGTATCAATTGTTGCAGTGTAACAAAACCAACAATGTACTGTATAACCAAAAACATTCAACATTGACTGAGTCTGAGGTGTAACAATATTCTCAGTTAACTCATTACTAAGAAATAAATTCTACACTGAGCTTACTTCCAAGAAAAATGACATAAGACTACAGGCTTAATATCATACACTAGAGAAACTGATCTTGGGTCCTCCAAAAATGAGCCTGAGTTTCTGGTCTGTAAAATCAACATTAGCACTGTTCTCAAATACCTCCAATATGAGATGAAATACATTAGCACAGGGGTTCTCAAGTTTTTCAAATCAGGGGCCGGATCATGCTTCCTCAAACAGTTGAGTGGGCCGGACTATTTGTCCCCCTGCTGTTTATGGTAGCTTTAAATGTGTCCGCGACTGTTGTAAATGTGTTTACGAAGAGCACGGACTCATTTACAGCTGTCAGAAACATGTTTATGATGGGTGTAAATGAGTCTGAAGGCAATTCCAGAGGCAGCAGCTGGAGCAAGGGTGGGGACTGGATTATCTGGTGCCACAGGCCAGATCCAGCCCAGAAGCTGTAAGTTGAGAACCCCTGCATTAGCAGATTTCCTGAATCATTAAGAAAAAATGCAACTTGACACAAAAAAACCCCTTTTCAGTTCACAATTCTGCTACTCAGTATCCATAAAAAAGATAGCTCACCCAATGTCAGTAAGTGGTGGCTTGTCCCTGCTCCTCTTGTAGCAAACAAAAAGCTCTGGACTTTTAAGACTCCCATAGTTCAAGTTGGCCTGGAGCGATGTAGGGGTTGCTTCGACACAGGTGTATCCCTCAGGAACAGTTTCCCCAGCTGACTTGATGATGACAGCAAGATCTGTGATCGGTGCCTTTGGACCACCAGACTTTGTTTCAGAGCGATTTACTTCTTGATCCAGAAGAGTTGAAGTATCAGTGAGTCCTGCTACTACAAAGTAGTCAACAACTCTGGGGCCCTTATCCTCTATCATAGTTGTACTTCAGATTCCTAGGAATAGAAGAAATCGAAATAATAATAATAATAATAATAATAATAATAATAATAATAATAATAATAATAATAATAATAATAATAATAATAATAATAATAATAATAATAATAATAATAATAATAATAATAATAATAATAATAATAATAATAATAATAATAATAATAATAATAATAAATGGTACATGCAGCCTTTAAGAATTATGCTTATCCCTTCTACCACTCTTTCCTCTTTAAGAATGGACTAAAACATTACAATATGCTCTACGAAAATCCTAGCATTTTGTCCACTTTACTGCCGAGCCATCTATTCCAGACATAAATTACATGTAAATAGTTTCATTTATAAATAGACACATTTTTTAAAAAAAGCCTGTCTCTAGATGCCATAGAAACCAGAATACCTTCCAGGAGGAAAAACAGCAGTAATATTTCTAAATTCTTAGTAGCTATAGCTTGTAAAACTATCCCTTTCATACATCATTACTAGAAATAAGAAGTGGTAGTGTAAAATTTCTACAGAAAATGAACTGAGCCACTCAGTTAATTCTCTACTACACTTTACGCAACTGTATGACTGCTGATATTGCTAGGTCTTAATCTTTAAGACTGAGGTCTCTGTCTTGCACCTTTAATTAAGTTACAGACTTGGCACCTTCAACACTTAGCTAGGGTGTTTAGAGGGGAGCTCTTCTTTCTTCATCCTTAAGTTCAACAATGCTCAGCATGAAGCAGCATCCTGCAGGACATAAAAGCTTGTAAAAGCTAATTCTGCTATAGGTTTTTTTAATTAGCCCAATTAAGGTGGGGTAGCATAGAAATAGTCTCCCAGAAGATTGTGTTATTTTTGAGCCTCAAGCGGGCATTTCCCAGGCAACGGCAACCTTGTTGTGCTGGCTAGGTTTTATCACACTAGGTCAGGTGAAAGGAACTATGGAATGAATTCACCAAAAGGTGGCTTCATTTTGGCAGTTTCATGTCTCGCCTAGACACAGAAGAAGAAGCCCAATGAAAGTATTACCCATCTTTATTATTATAGTCTCTGACCAGTAGGGAGTTACCATTGTAATCACATTTTAAAAAACAAAAACAGTTCTTCACTTTTCTTTTTCTCAAACAATGCTTATAAGTTAAAAGACAAACATTGTGGCACCTGAAAAACTAGTGGCTATAATTTAATGTTAGCTTTTGTGGATCAAGTGCACTTCTTCAGACATAAGAATTAGGCTTCATGGCAAATAATTTATATATGACCAGTTAGGTCATGTATAACTGTCCCAATACTGTATTTGGTTTGCCTTAGTGCATTTTGCCATCTTCGAACAACATTTACTGAAGATGGCAAAATGGATGAAGAGATTAACATATGGCAAACCAAATATTGGGACAGTTAGCTCTGTTCTTACAATATAACACAATACCGATTAACACAAAGAAGCAACTCATACAAAGCATATTAATTCCCACCTTATGTTACCAGTGTCAACACATAAACTTGCAAAAAAACATAAATACAAGTTGGTAACCATGGAAATGAGATGACTGAGGAAGGCTGCTGCAGTGACTAGAAGGGATAAAACCAGGAATGAGATTATAAGGAAAAGAATTGGAATAGAACCAATCTCAAACTACATACAGAGCCAACAAATAAAATGGTTTACTCATGTGAAGAGAATGTCCTGGAATTCCATACCTTACAAGGCATACATGGAAAAAGAAGAAGGACAAAGACCATGAGGCAGACCCAAAGGAAGGTGGAAAGATAACCAAAAAATTTACAAGAACACTAAATAACAACGGTGGAGGCCTCTAGAAGTGCCAAAGCAAGAACCTTGTATCTCCCTTGATACATGAAGAGGTAAAAGACGAAGTAAAGAAGAGGATGACCACCAGTTAGGGGTAAAATAGTTGGTTAGTATATTAGATACAACTGCAAATCAGTATGGCTTTTTACACTCAGTAATGATTTTGAAGCTTGGTCTAAAGAGGCAAGTTCTCCCATTTGCTTGTTTGTTTATATTGCCAACTATTTTTCATCAGTCTCTCAGTCTAGATTCCACTATTCCCTTCTATCTTCCTGTCCTGATCTTGCTCTCTTTATATAGACCTCCATTCACTGTAGTGTTCTCCACCCAAACAGATGGTATATCAATATTAAGATAACATGAGCGAACAGCATAACGAATACAACATAAGTCAGTATTTGAATTAGGTGAGACTCCACCATTTAGCCAGACCACATATCAAATAATTATACAAATAACATTTCGATATTATACATTCAAACATTCTAAACATTTTTAAACATCACAGTTTTACTGCAATAACAATGATGTCAAAGGATTGCAAAATCTTGACCAAAACCTTGTTGCTTAGCATAAACCAAAGTACTGTATAACATTACCTGGTAAAGAAAATTATCTTATGATAATCAAGGCACAAGAACACTATAGCAAGTCCCATGCATGTGTGACAGGCCCCCTTCCAGGACCACAACAGGGATGGGTCATGGGGGGGAGCCCAGAAAGCTATGGTTTGGTTTCATACCAAGGAAAAAGATCTCAGCCACAATGTAATTACACTGTCAGTACTGGAAAATGGAATTAGTTACTTTCTTCTTCCATGTCTAGGCCAGACATGAAACTGCCAAAATGAAGCCATCTTCTGGTGAGTTCATTCTGCAGTTCCTTTGGCCTGACGTAGTGTGAGAAAGATTAGCTGGCAACACAAGGTTACCGTTATCAAAGTATGCTCGACTGTCATGACACAATCTTCAAGAAAGCTCTTTACCACTGATCCAGTTCTGCAAGTCACTTTCTGGTCCTGAGCCCTTTTGGCACACAAAGTCCTCCTCAGCCCCAGGCCAGTACTGATGAAGCTGTTGCCTTCCATCAAGATGGATTCAAATGGGATTTAATCCACTTGGGGACCATCATTCTTCCCTGTGGACTTCGGCACCCAAGGCCATTAGTTCTCAGGGTTGTCAGGTTAGTTAACTGCCATCCAACAATCAGCGTTGAGTCACTAGCAGTATGGTATATGTACTCTATTACCATAGCAGGATAACCTGGTCAGACAATCAACAACTTGTTATCTGCTATGAGCTACTTCCACACTCTGGCCTTGCCCACCAAACTGAAATGGAAAGAAGAAGGATGAGAGGCTGCCAAAATCTACCTTCATAACAAACAAGGCCCAGCTGCTATATTTAGTCTCAGCAGTGGCAAAAGCAACCACCATCACCATGTCACACTTTCACTCTTATAGTACTGCCACAAATGGTGTGTGAAAGAGGTACAACATGTCAATTCACAACATGTCAAGTGCAAATTTATCTTGTCCTCATGATAGCAGTGACAGGTCAGAAGGGATCCATTGCCACTGAGGCAAACTATGAATTAAAATGAAAGCCAGGTGTAGCCATACACTGATAGAACAGTGTTCTCCAACAGAACAGAGTGCAGCTCTCCTCCTAGCAAACAGGACTGTCTAAAGTAGGGGGAGGGCACTTAGATACTTGAATTGGGGAGATAAGTTATCTGCAGGAAAACTTGGGTTTAAACAATACACTTAGGATGGGAAGAGAAGCCCCTTTCCAAGGGACATGGGGTGAGAGAATAGGAATTTTCTATAGCTCAAGCACAAATCCATTTAACAATATTTAGCCAACTATTAAGTAGAACATATTTGATTGATATACACGTAAGATATCGTGGTGTACCATTGTAAACTTCCTGTGTGCAGAATGGGAAAGATAGAAACCCATACCATCACGAGAACTACCTTTAACTCAGTATTACAGTATCTTCTCTAGCAGTGATAGAATTCACTAGGGCAAGAATTACTTCTGACATATTTCACAGATTTCCATATTATTATTATTATTATTATTATTATTATTATTATTATTATTATTATTATTATTATTATTATTATTATTATTATTATTATTAATTAGACTTATATGCTGCTCTACTCGCCTCGCCAAGACAACTCAGAGCGGGTCACATAACATATGCAACATATGCAGTATCACAATCTCAAATATAAATACAGCATAATATAAAAAATATAACAGATGCAGCACAGATAATGCAAGCAATACATTTTACATAAACAGAAAAAACCAATAAAACAATACAATAATGGATTTCAAATCCTATAAATTATACATATGCAGGATAATAATTGTACAGTTGTACCTCGCTTAAAGAGCATAATGCATTCCACAGGACTGCTCTTTAAGCGAGTTTGCTCTTTAAGTGAAACACCAATGAAAGTGACCAATTGTGGGGGGGGGGATTGCGAACCCCGATTTATTTGTTAAGCGAGTTTTTGGTTGGTTTTATTTGTTAAGCGAAGCGAACATTCAGAGAAAATTCTGCTCTTTAAGTGAGTTACTCTTTAAGCGAGACGCTCTTTATAACGAATGCCTCGCATAGCGAAAAACTTGCATAGCGAGAGGGCATTCCACAAACCTTTCCAACTCACATAACGAAAATTATCTTTATCCAAAACCGGCAATTCCTATAGAAAAACTCACATAATGAAAATTTTCGCTATGCGAGTTTCCATAAAAATTTTCGCAATGCGAAAAAACTTGCATAATGAAAAACTTGCATAACGAGCAGCCTTGCAGAACGAAATATTTTCGTTATGCAAGGTTTGACTGTACAGGCATCTGGAATTCAGGTACTGTATTAAGTTCTAAGCTGTAAAGCAAGTTGGGGAGAACAGTATTCAAAATTATTTGTATCCAAGGTGAGAACACACCAATGTCAAAATGTGTATTTTTCACAGTTAATTTGGAGTTGGCTCTACATTCCACCTCTCATACGCACTTTTTCCCACCCATAAATGGTAGTTGTGGAATGAAATTTCATTTTAACTTGTTAACACTGTCATGTTTAATAAATACTTATAATGTGAGTCAGATGGGTTTCCAATGAATCATGCTATAGAAATTCTCACATCTCAGCAAAATTGCACAGTCCAGAAGTTATCACCACAAACCATGACAAAAGTCTGTATCATACAGACTGGTGTTTGCCATGCTACTCTCTATTTCACTTTTCCAAGATGACCCAACATTCCCAAGAAGTCATTTCCATTTGAAGTAGCCAAAAAGAGCCAAATTACTTAACTGCTTTTGTTCATTTTTACATTCTTGCACATAGGTTTTGCCTATGTTCAGCTATAGCGGGGGGGGGGGGGGATTTCAGGCTGCAGTCTGGTCACATGGTCCCTCCCACCAGAAACGGAAGTACATGATGCACCTGTGCATGTGCGTAACACTGTCATAAATGAACCATGGCTGTTGTAAATGTCTTTACTACAGCCATGGGTCATTATGGCAATGTTATGTGCACGTGCAGGCACATCATATGCATGTGCATGCATATTTTACTTCTGCTTCTGGGAGTGGTGAGGGTAGGCAGATGATTTGGCCCACAGGCCATTGTTTGGGCACCCCTGAGCTACAAATTAATAGCCATTTTCATCTTAAGCATGAGAATTCCTAATAAGAACACAGGTACTCAAGTGTGTAGTTAACTTGATAGTTAGGTTACCAACTATAATCTAGGACAGTGATGGTGAACCTTTTAGAGACCAAGTGCCCGAGGAGGAGCAGGTAGGCAGGCAGGCAGGCAGCATCTGTAACCACTACATATGTGATGTTGCCAGTGCGCCTCTGGCTAAGTCACATTGATGTGGTTGCCCCCCCCATGGGTGCTCCCCCCATAGATGCGTCTGACTCCAAGGAGTAGTCAGTCAGTGGGTGGGTGGTGTCTGGTCGCATCACCTCGCCCACTCTCCTGGGTGGCATTTCAGCCTCCCCTCTCGCCTCCCCTTAGGCAGAGGGAGAGGGCTGGGTGGGGAAGTGGCGCTGGCCAGGCTGGGTGGGGCGAGGCTTCCCCTTGATGGTGTACATGCCAGCAGAAGGGCCTCTGCATGCCATTTCTGGCATGTGTGCCATAGGTTCACCACCACGGATCTAGGAATAGCATGAGTAATAAGGTGCACTGATTACAGAGGAAGACATAAACTATGATCAACCCTCGGTTAAATTTATCTAGCTTACATTCTCTATTTAATTAACATTTTGTTAACTAAGACTTGGCAATTTGCTTTTTATTCAATGTTTTGACTCTCACAGCTATTCTCTATGCTGAATGGAAGATAACTTAACAGGTGCTGAGAAGCTTCCTGTATATTAGAAACAGAATATAACCAACGATAATCCTAATTATTTATACTGCAAACCATCAATATAATTGCAGAGTAGCTTTAATATTTTACTGACTTGTCCACACAGGTATCTTGAGTTGAAAGTTTATGTTTAGGAGTAGGGGTATTTTCCATACTTATCCTCAAATATGTTTATACTTATGCAATAAAATTGTTCTTTACACATCAGATGCAAAGCACTGCTACAAGGTGCTTGACATATTGCACGTATTAACAACCAGGAGGGTTTGCAATCCACAGTGTTGTAATCTTATTTTTTAAAAAGTAACATTTCACCATGGTAGCAAGACACAACTGCTTATCGTATTTCCCCCACGAATGTCAAAGGCACCTTATCAGCTCCAGATGGTAAAGAAAAGTCATTCTCATCCAACGCTTTTCAATATTTCCATGATAAACGCCTTTCTTATCAGCAAAGAAATTACCCATTTGTCTAATAACTCCATTACTGCAGAATCCAAAAGAAAACGTGAATAATTGAAAAGGAAGCAAAATGCATATTCTCTAAATACTCATCTTCTCTAAATATGCATATTCTTTAAAACATAACTTTTTTCCTTTAATTAAAAAAACTTTAAATAAAAACAGGATGGTAACTTTATAATCTCACTGTTAATTAAAAAAACCCTCTTACAGATTTAGAAGTTATAAAGAAACTTCCATATCAATGTAAGAAACTTTGTATAAAATTCCAAAGACATCTTATACATGCAAAATATCAAACAGCAGCCAAAACTGACATTTTTAAAAGTGATATAACATTTCCACATTTCTGAAAATATTCTAGTGGTCAAGCAACTTCAAACCTCTAACGTGTATGCTTAAAAATAATACCCTATTGGGGTAAGGCAAATATATACTATTACTTATATTAATAGTATAATTACTTATATTACTTATATTAATAGTAAGTATATATATACTATACTTACTATTGGGGTAAGGCCAGACTCTCCCTCGGCCAGCAGCCTCGAAGGGCGCAACACCTGCGGGTCCCGGGCGGCGATAAAAGACCTCGCCGCTGCCGCCACCACGCCAGACTATCCCTCGGCAAGCGCCCTCGAAGGGAGCAACACCTGCGGGTCCCGGCGGCGATAAAAGACCTTCGGGCGGCGTTAAAGACCTTCGCCGCCGCCGCCTTCGCTGGTCTCTCCCTCGGCCAGCCGGCCGCAAGGGAGCAACAGCTGCAAGATTCGGGCGGTAGGCAGCCATGGACGTCTCCACCCTCTCCCGTGAACTTGTAAGACCTTCCCTGGACTCTCCCCTGGCCGGTCGGGGTGGGGGAAATGAGGAATAGCTGGAGAAAGCAGCGGGTGGCTACAAAAGACCCTGCCACCGCCGCCACCGCCGTGGCCGTAAGACCTTCCATGGACTCTCCCCTGGCCGGTTATTTATTTATTATTTATTAGGGATAGGACTTTCTAGACTGTGTTGTATCATATATTTTTGACCATAATGTATTTTCTTTTGATTGAATTGCATTTTTATGATTGTATTGTGCTTTTGCTTTTATGACTATATTGACTGTATTATATTTGTCATATTGATATGTTGTTGCTTTTATATTTGATACTGTAACATTGTAAGCCGCTCTGAGTTGCTTCGGCAAGGAGAGCGGCATATAAATACAAATATAATAATAATAATAATAATAATAATAATAATAATAATAATAATAATATAGTAAATGAAAGTTCCAAAATTTAACTTTTTTGTTTATCTTACATTGCCATGATTAATTTGTGATGCAACCACAGTAAACAATGATGGTGTGCTTTATTCCAAACCATTTTCTGAGGTTCTTCAGCTGATTCTTCTTCCTTTATTTTTTTCCCTCTTTATTTTATCCTGATTAGCTATATCTATCTGCCTTTTTTGTTTCTCATTAGGTAATCTAAGTACAGTATTTGAGTTTTCTGCGTTTAATGAGTTTTATTATTTCTTGGTCTTTATTTATTCATCTCAGTATATCTTCTTTGTTTACTTCCTCAATCCAGTGAATTCTGTCATAAGGCCACATTTCAAATGACTTTTCCAAACAGCAGCCTGTGCCAAAGTCCATACTATTATGTCATGCATTTAACTAAGAATACATAGCATTGTATATAATGTGTCTTCTTAAAACCAATTTTCTCTACATACTGCATTAGTGTGAAAGGTGCTTCAGGGGATTTCTATCCCAACTTTTATTTTACAATTATTCTCCTACTGTTCTCAGCTAAATTCAAAAGCACTTATATTTATCAGCAGGCACCACACATTTGTTTTGGATGGGCCTTTATCCATATTTCTTGAATTGCTTTATCTTTACCAATTACCATAAACTTGGCATTCTTGACATTTTTAAACTGTGCTTTTTAACTTTATTCAGCAATAGTTGCAGATCATCTAAATGGCCAATCAATAATATTGTCTCTTCTGCACAACAAATGCTGCTCATAACTTTTTAGCAACAATGGATGTGGAAGTTCTGTACACCTGCATCCCACACAAATATGGATTACAAGTCATCAGAAAAACCATTCAAAACAAAGATGAAGCCCACAAAGTCACCACCCTGTGCAACTTTGTACTTGAGCATACTGAAATCTGCATTGCTTTGACCTGGCCGGAGAGCTCCTGCCTGTGACCTCAATAGAGCCATTTGGGAGGAGCTGTACGTGGAAGCATAGTTTCCTGTGTCTGTTGGATGGGGGAGGGATATAAAATGGACTGATACTTCGTATTTGTTTTCAAGAACAGAGCCTGGCAAACACCATGCCATGAAAATTTGGACTTTCATTGATGATTTCCCTACCATTGCCTGAAGAAGTGATCTTGAATCACGAAAGCTTGCAATGATTTTTTTTAGTGATCCAAAATAGGTACCGCCTTCTTCTTCTACTCACAACTACTTCACCTTTGACAATAAAACCTACTGTATATACTCAAGTATAAGCCTAGTTTTTCAGTCCTAAAAATGTCAAAAAAGTGGACTCAGCTTATACTCAGGTCACTGAGTGCAATGGAAAAAAGTGGCAGCAGCTAATAGCCTTCACCACCCACTTCTCCCGTCCTGTCGTCGGTGCATCTCAATCGGCATGGAGAAAACTCCTTTCTGCTGCATCTTATGCATCTTATTTTCATGTACCGTATTTTGATTATTGAAACTCACTAGCTGCTGCTGCATTTGCCACCCTCGGCTAATATTTGGGTCAATCTATTTCCCTGGCTTCTCAGTTCAAAATTAGGAACCTCAGCTTATATTCGGGTCAGCTTATACACAAGTATATACACTACCTCCAGATCAATGGAACTACCATGGGTACTCACATGGCTCCACATATGCTAATATATCCATGGCCAATCTAAAACAACATTTTCTTAACTACTATATCCATAAACCACTTATCTATTTGAGGCAGATCGATGACATATTTTTTATCTGGACGCATGGAAAAGAAACCCTAGAGAAATTCCACCATAATTTCAATCATTCTCATCCAAATATTAAACTCAGCGTCGACCAGTTTACACAACAAGCAAATTTCCTAGACATCATTGTGAAACTATGAAATGGACATCTTAGCACCACACTATATTGCAAACCAATGGATTGATACACCTACCTGCATGCCTCCAGCTTCCATCCAGACCACACAACAAAATCCATTGTCTTCAGTCAAGCCCTCAGGTATAACTGCATCTGCTCAGACCCACAAGACAGGGACGCCAAGCTCAAGGACCTACAAAATGCATTTCTCAAACTACAATACCCCTCCAATATGGTTTAAGAACAAATCAACTGAGCTAGACAAATACCCAGAAGTAACCAACTGCAAGGCAGGCCCAGAAGATAAAACAATCGAACACTGCTGGTTGCCACTTTCAGCCCTCAACTTAAATCCCTCACACACATAATGAAAGATCTCCAACCATCTTGGACAAAAATACTTCATTCTCCAAAGCCCTTGATGACAGACCTTTACTTGCTTATAGACAACCCTCAAATCTCAAACAATCATTGACACACAACAGACTACACAAAAGTGAAACAGAGATGGAAACTAAACCCTGCTGTAAACCTAGATGTCAGCTTTGCCCCCACATTCACTCTTGCAACAGTATTACTGGACCCAACAATGGCATACACAACATTAAGGGCAGTTGCCAATGTGATTTATGCAATCTTAGCCAAAATGCCCTTCTGCACTCTATATAGGACATACCGGACAATCTTGGCACAAAAAAAGTTAATGGACATAAATCAGACATCAGGAATGGCAACACAGAGAAACCCTTTTCAAACCATTTCAATCTACCTGGACACTCTATCCAAGACTTGAAAGTTGCTGTTCTGGAACAGAGAAATTACAAGACAAGGATTCAGAGAGAAAAAACAGAAATAAAATACATCCATCTATTGGACACCCATCACAAAGGTCTGAATATCAGCCAAGGTTCCTGGGACTTTATCAAATTTGATACTCAGGTTGTTATATGCTGCTATATATGTTGTATATTATATCTTGTTATATTATATCACCTTCACAAAAACTTTCCTGTAAAATTCTCATTCACAACATAGGCTGTCTGACAGAACAAAGGATGAACTCACACCACTGTCAATAGATGCTAAAGGTTAAACTCATTAGCAAATGCAAATGCTCATTAGCAAATGCTCAATGCCAGGTGTTTGTTTTGTATCCTCCTACTATTTGCAATTGAAAAAACGGGGCAATTACAGTAATCCAAATAACAACCAGAGATCATTTGCCATTACCAGTTGTATACCAGTTGTATAAAGCTACAGTTGTACCTCGCTTAAAGAGCATAATGCGTTCCACAGGATTGCTCTTTAAGTGAGTTTGCTCTTTAAGCGAAACACCATTGTAAGTGACCAAATGTGGGGGGGATTGCAAACCCCGATTTATTTGTTAAGCAAGTTTTTGATTGGTTTTATTTGTTAAGCGAAGCGACCATTCAGAGAAAATTCTGCTCTTTAAGGGAGTTACTCTTTAAGCGAAACGCTCTTTATGCGAGGTTTGACTGTATATTGATTTGTTATACACTAGTACCCCAAATAACGTTATGACTTGGTTCCACAAGTCCCGTCGTTATTCGGTTTTTAACGTTGTGCGATACATTGAACACACAATGTTAAAAAAAGCCCTGTTTCCCTGGAGGCTGCAGGAAGCGAGAACATCGGGATTTGAATCCTGACATTTTGGCTTGCTGCTGCCTCCAGGGAGGTGGGAGAACTTTGGAAACAGCTTGGAGCGGGTTTCCCCACCTCCCTGGACCCGGCGGGGGGGGGGTCAGAGCCCCCAAAATTGGTAAAAAAACCGTCCGTTTTTTTTACCAATTTTGGGGTTTCTGACCCCCCCCCCCGCCGGGTCCAGGGAGGTGGGCAGACCTGATCCAAGGTGTTTCTGGGCTTCCCCGACGTCCTGAGCCAGTGCAGGAAGCCAGAACTTCGGGATTCGAAATCTGACATTCTGGCTTGCTGCACTGGCTCAGGACGTCGGGGAAGCCCAGAAACACCTCCAGAGAGATCAGAGGACCCGATCTACAGCTGCAGGGTGGCTGGGGAAGCTGACGGGGACTCCCTGTCGGCTTCCCTAGCCACCCGCCCATGCCTCCGCAGCTGTGGGGTGGCTGGGTAAGCCGATGGGGGAGCCCCCCGTCAGCTTTCCAGCCTCCCCACCCCTGCCTCCGTAGCTGCAGGGTGGCTGGGAAGCTGAACGGAGAACCCCGTTCAGCTTTCCACCCACCCTGCTGCTAAGAACGACTGTATCGTGTAACGTTAAAATCGCGTTACTCGAAACAAGATTTTTCCGAAAATCTTGTAACGTTATGCGGTTTTAACGATATACGGTACTCGCGTTATACGGGGTATTACTTGTACTAACCAATCACTCTGTACTGAGGTGTATAAATTAATGCCATGCTGTCTTATGTCTGATGAAGTGGACTTGATCTCCAAAAGCTAACATTAAAATTAAACAGTTAGTCTTCAAAGCGCTACAATGTATTTTATTTTGTTTTGTTTATTCCCTGATATGCTTGAAACACAGGCTAACATGGCTACTAAAACAAAAAATTAAACTAAGTAGTATCAGGACAACTTTGAAAAATGTGGTCTGCAAAACACAAGAGAACAACTACGCTGCCTCCTAACCTGATTTGAAGCCTGTTTTGTTTGGCTTTAAACTGCACCCATTTCTTTCCAGTCTGTAGTTCCATTTTTTCATTACTGCTATGGAATAACCTGTTTTGCTCCCTGCTTTCCTTTTTCCTCTACAGCTGCCTATTAACATAAAGCTTTTCTTATTGCAAGACAAAATGGGATTTACTGGGTCTACCACACAGAGATATAGACACACATAGAGGCACAGATGAAACATGATTTGTCAGAAATTGTGATCCACATGCTATGTAAGAGGTTATGTCTTCTGTAGTAAGGAGCAAAGCCAAAAACCATGAACCCAGCAGTCAGAAAGCAGTAAAATAAGAGGTTGCATTTTTCTAACAGGTAAGTAAAAAGGCATCAAGAAAGGCCATGTTCAGTTTCTGCACTTCCCCCATCTTGCTAGCTAAAGAGAAAATAAAACAAGGCTAAACAGAAAAGGTGGGATTTGCAATGGCTTAGTGGTTAAGATAGTCAACTTGATTCTGGAAGCGCCTTCAAATTTCCGTTCACTAGCATATTGCTCCCAGGACTTTCCCTCAGATCCATAACCTCCTGAGCCTATGAGCAAACTGGATAATGAATTGGATTAATTATATCCTAGATCAGTGATGGAGAACCTTTTAGAGACCGAGCGCCCAAACAGAGGGGTGAGCGAACTCTGTGCTGGGGGAGAAGGAGGAAGCGCTCCCACTAGGCTGCTGGGCAGAGTGAACTCTGTGCTAAGGGAGGGAGGAAGTGCTCCCATTGGGCTGCTAGGCAGAGGGGAGGGGTGAACTTTGTGATGGAGGAGGGAGGAAGCAACAGCGTGCATACCAACAGAAAGGGCTGGGAGAGTCACGTCTGGCAGCATGCCATAGGTTCGCCACCACTGTTCTAGATGGTAGAGCCTGAGCAGTAGGCAGGCATGGTTGATAGAACCAAATAATGTTTTCTTCACTATAAACATACGATATTAATAAAAATTTCAAAGAGTAAACAAAACAGAAAGACCAAAAACGTGGCGTCGATCAAATCCACTAATAAACATTTGTAGTGTTAACGAAGATTACTAGAATTGAGTTGCTTGGGTTAACTGCAGTTGATGGGCTCTTGGTCAGTTTCTCGTACTTCCTTTTCCCCATGGTAAAGCATCAAGTTGTATGTACAGTATAACCCCTACTTACAAAAAAAAGTCCGTTCCGTAGGCTTTTACTTAAATCGTTTTTTTATTTACAGTAACTCAAAGCAAACCCATAGGGAAAGGAATTTTTACATAACTCGAAGCAAACCCATAGGGGAAAAGATCTTTATGTAACTCGAAGCAAACCCATAAGAAATCGTGTAAATTGGGACATGGCTTTAGCACAAAATCATTATGTAAGTCGAATTTTATGTAACTCGAGGCATATGTAAGTCGGGGTTTTACTGTACAGTACTTCTATTTGAAGACATCTTGTATCTAAGTGCTCCTAGGTGAGGAACTATGGTGGCTCAGTGGTAAGACACTGAATTTGATGACTGGAAGGTCAACAGATCAGCAGTTTGAGACTTGAGTGCTACATGATGGAGTGAACTCTTGTCTCTGCTCTAGCTCCTGTCAACCTACTAGTTTGAAAGCAAGAAATTGCAAGTAGATAAATAGGTACCACTTTGGTGGGAAGGTAAACAGTGTTCTTGCACTCCAGTGTCTAGTCATATCTGGCACATGTCTATGGAAATGTCTGCAAATGCAGACAGTGCTGGCTCGCTGGCTATAAATGGAAATGAGCACTGAACCCTAGAGTTGTATACTTTCGAGCAAGGGCAACCTTTACCTTTACTAAACAGAAAACACAGCAGCTGGTGGATAGCTCTTGGGGTGGGCATTCCTACTCAATAGTTTGATTCTTCACTGCCCCTGACAAAAGAAAAGCCAGCTTGTGAGGTCTTGGATAGGCTACACAGATCACAGAGCACCCTCAGAAGATGGAACTGAAAACTCACTTCCGAGTACAGTACTTTATATGTTTTTTTTAAAACCAACTAGGAGAGTGTGACCTAAGTCAGAATCAGTTTGACAGCTCACAATTGTAATTACAGTATAGTGGTACCTCACTTAAAGAGCATAATGTGTTCCACAGGATTGCTCTTTAAGCGAAACACCATTGTAAGTGACCAATTGTGATTTCTGGCAGGGGGGATTGCGAACCCCAATTTAGTTGTTAAGTGAGTTTCCGGTTGGTTTTAGTTGTTAAGCAAGACAATCATTCAGAGAAAATTCTGCTCTTTAATTGAGTTAGTCTCTAAGCTAGGTACTCTTTATGCGAGGTTTTACTGTATTTAGAAACATGATAAAATTGCATCAGTGTCACTACGGTAGCAGCCAACCCACTAAACCAGCATTATTGTGGAGTGTTAGGACATACATAGAGCTATTTTGTATATATCTTATAATTGCTAGGTTTTTTTTCCAACATGATTTTTCTGTACAGACTAGGTATCCTGACAATAGTCAACAGGATACTGTATTCACAAAACAGTTTCACTATTGTCTGACTTCTCCTAGCAACAGAACACATTGCCATACATAAACCAAGCCTGCAATCCAGCCTTCAGGCTGTGGAAACATAAGTAGTCAGCCTCAAAAGAAAAAGCCATAACCTTTTCAGCAAGTAGAATGATAAGCCCTACTCCAAGACACTCTTATTATGTAGTTTATATTCCAAAACTACAAAGGTGGGCCCTTGAAAACAGATTCTTTCCACTGACTTCCACTGCAATGATAGCCCAGAGAATACATCCTTCAAACAACCACTATGTCCTGTTTGACATCCAGCTTCAACTTCTCACTATATTTGAGACCAGAGGTTCTCAACGTTTTTGCACCACGGGCCAGACCACGCCCCCTCAGACAGCTGAGCAGGCTGGACATGTTGGTTCCCCCTACCGTAAACGCTGATGTAAATTGCATGGGGTGCATTTGCACATTCGTGTTTGCGACTTTCATAAACGCTTCCACTTCTGTGGTTGCCATCATGGGTCAGATTATTTGCCACCACGGGCCAGGGGCGGCCTGTAGGTTGCAAACCGCTGTTTTAGACTCAAGAGAAGATGAGAATGACCAAACCAAATACTGTAGTGACAAAAGAAAGAATTTATTGAAACATCCTTTGTTAAAAATCCCTCTAGACATACAAACACTCTTAAAATATCCACACTCTTTTGACTTGTATACAAATACAGTACTGTATCTGGGATGCATATTCAGATGTAGCAAACACTTTAAGGCATGGTTATGGTTGGTAGTAGTAGACCTGGCACATCTCTGGTTCACTTCTTTTCTTCCCCTCACCCCCTTCTCCTAACATGTTGTCTGATAAGGCTGTTTATGTGGGAGTTCCGCTCTTACAATGGTAGAACTGGACAATGGTAGATTTCCAAAGTGTTTTAATGTTTGTAACAACATGCTACTGAAATTATAAATTTTAAGTCTCCATTCCTCTTCAGAAGATTTGCAATCAGTGTAACTCTATACGTATAGAAATTGCTTCTAAGAATACAGTCAAACCTCTCATAAAGAGCGCCTCGCTTAAAGAGCAGAATTTTCTCTGAATGTTCGCTTCGCTTAACAAATAAAATCAACCAAAAACTCGCTTAACAAATAAATCGGGGTTCGCAATCCCCCCCACAATTGATCACTTTCAATGGTGTTTCGCTTAAAGAGCAAACTCGCTTAAAGAGCAATCCTGTGGAACGCATTATGCTCTTTAAGCGAGGTACAACTGTATTTGGATTCCAGTCTTCATTAGCTATCACAAAAGGGTGCTTAATCCAACACATTTTACCTCTTCAATCACTGTGTAGCTGCTAACCATAACAAGGATATTCTCTCTCTACCTTTGCCAACTGCAACCACGCATATAAGGACAAAGAAAAATGACCAGATAAAATCCAGTTAAAATGTCAAGATATATATTAGAACAATATAGTAACCAACTGTGGATGTTTCATGAAGCAATTCCAGCACTGCTGACTAAACTGTCCACCTGTGTTCAAAAACAAAGAAACTCTTCTAGTGGAGAAGTCCAATAATATTTGGCAATGCAGTCTTATTTATTACCTTTCCCCTGACATGTGCATACCCTTGTACATACCTGCTTGTCGGATCACTAACAGCAAGTAAAAATTGTCTCAAGGAAACCAAAAATTTTCTTTGCTGAAGCTAGAAATAGCTAACTTTAAGGTATACATTGACATATGCGCTAATAAAAACTTCTATACACTACTGTACATTACTTTGACTCCTTTTGCTCTTATAACATCTTTGAGATTTAGTATGGCTAACAGAGAGTGCTCAGGAATTAGAAAGTCTTATTTGAGCAAAGATTAAAACCTAAGAATGATTTCAGGTGCAGCAACCTGCACAGTAAGGAAGACGAATGACCTAGATGATGTGCAAGATCTCATGTAAAATTTTACTAAACAAGCAGGTGTTTCCTTATTTACAGTGAGCCATCATTTTTTAAGATGCTAAGACCCAAAACCGCAACTTTGTTGTTAACATTGGTTAGCTGACACTACTGAAAGCAGTATGGCAGAAAGCCTTGGAAACTCCTTCTATAGAAATACCCAGGCTGCAGCATTTCCATCTCTCAGAATAAAAGCAATCACACTTCAATACACACACGTTTCCTACCATCACCTCATGATACCTACTCACCATAGAAAAATCCACTTATTTCATTCCAAATAATGCTTGTGTGTTGAGTGTCATCAAGTAAGAATTAACATACAGTAATACCTCAGATAACGTTTACCTCGGATAACGCTAAAATCGCGTAACATTAAGTAATCTGGGAAGGAGAATTGGATCGAATAACGTTAAGGTCCTATGGGATGGATCAGATAACAACCACTAAAGCCTGTGCGGTTACAATGTATCTCTATGGAGCTTTAACGTTATCTGATCCATCCCATAGGATTTTAACATGCATCGGATAACACTGAAAATTGGATAACACCAAGACTTGTGGAACCAAGTCTTAGCGTTATCCGAGGTATTACTGTACAGTGATCCTAAAAGGGCTTTCAAAGTAAATGAAATATTAAACAATATTTCACTAGTTTCACTTTCCTAGTGAAGTTTCTCGACTGAGTGGGGAGTCAGAACCGGGATTCCTGAGTCTTAACTCATCGCTCTCCACTACATCACAACAGGTCACTTTCCAAGACATGTTCTTCAGAGCACAATGCTGACAGTCATTTGACCAGTCCTTGTTCCAGTCTTTGATAAACATTAGGATTTTAGTACGATAATAATGATCAATTACATATATTTCAAAAGATGAGATTAATCCACAGCACATGTAACATTTTACAGGGTTCATACCTAAAGAATTCTCATAAGCTACTTAAAATCACATTTTCTGGACGGTAAGCCACATTTACCCTTTGCAATGCAACACCTTTAGCACACCTTCAACATTGGCAGCAACCATATGATGGATTTCAACTCTATTCATCCCTGAATAAAATCAGCCCTGGGAACACCAGGTTAGAGAAAGCTGCTGTGCAGAGACTGGAATTAACAGAAACTATTTTTCTAATAAATTCACTGAAACTTCAGCAAAGTAAACAATTTCTAAGTCTTCAACATAGAGTATTAAACAGAAAAGAAGAAAAAGAGAAGTCAAGTCAGATCTCTGCAGTCTAATCTGTCCTGAACATATGCACACACATCAGACTCACAAGAAATTACTCCTTAATTTTTGTAGGGTAGCCTTGATCTTCTTTTTATAAATAAAAACAAACCCCACACACAGAGAGAACAAAAGCACAATGAGCTTAATCTGGGCACCCCAAAGAATGACTTTCTGTCACTGACTGTTTTTAGAAGTAAGATTCCACTATTATCTAGAAGTGACACTTCCACAAGTGCCAAAGGAAGTTTTATTGCAACACAGGCTTGCCTCCAGAGATACTCATACAACTACAATCAACGCAAAACAAGCAAGTTTTTTGCTAAGCGGTCCGACTCGCATAGCGAATTTTTCGCTATGCGAGTCGGACTTTTCCCTATGGATAAACTCGCATAACGAGCATTTCACTAGACCTTGGAGGCTAGGAATGCCTCTAGAAAGATGATTACAAGAGATAACAGCTGAAAGCAGGGGACCCCAAATTCTGCTGAACTCATCAGTAGAACACTGGATTTGAGAACAGACTCACAAGAAAATTTTTACTATTACATAGCTTTAAGAAGAGTGCTACCTGGGGAGTTAGGCAGACATATCACATTCATTCGCCCCATGCAGATAAAATAATGTACTTGTATAAGCCATGAGAACATCCAACCATACAGAGGCCCCTTAGAAAGAGGGGTCTTGTCAAAAAATTGAGCACCCCAGCAACTTTCTCAAGTGACTGGCAATGCGCACTTACTATTGATAAACATCACTATTAAAGTAAATTAAAGCAAAAGAAATTGTTCATAGAATACAATTAAAAAGATATCTATTTGGTACACGATAGCAGTACATATAGAACTATACATCTACACAAATTCTTTCAAGTCCTGATTCAGTGTTGTACCATTATAAGTTAATGTTTCCATTCTATTTTTCAGTTACAAATCTGGTGTGAGAGCAGTTGAACCCCCTAAGTCAGGAATTCTCAATCTATGGCCCATGGATCGGATCCAACCCATGGCACCATTCCATCCAGCCCACGTCCTCACTCCTGCTGCTGTTGCCACCACCCCTTTCCCCTCCACCTGGCTTCTTGTATCCATAACTGAGCTCCATAGCAGGGCAGATGTTGTAAGACTTACAACATCTGCCCTGCTACAGAGTGGCATTAAGGACACGCCAAGCCAGGCGGAGGGAAAAAGGTCTGCAGTGCCAGCAGCGGAAACAAATGCCCATGGCTGCCCATGTCTTTCCCAGGTGCCACTCTGGTCAAGCACCCACCACAGACCGATAAGCAGGGAAGCGGCGATGTATGTGTGTTTGTGGGCCAGACTGGTGGCATGGTTGGGAGTGTTGTCAGTAGTGGTGTGGAGGGCTGGACTAGTGTCCCCCTGCGCCACTGTTGAAGGTAGACACCAGCCCACCCCGCCCCCCAACAGTCCAATCCGGACCCTGGCTTTAGAAGGTTGAGAACCCCTGCCCAAAGTGATTAGGTTCTAGAACAAAGTAGCCATCATCCAACAGTAAGAATTCCAGATGTCACACATGCATCCATAGTGAAAGATCAGATCAGGATAAGAATTTGCAAAACAATTCATCGTTAAGGCTCAAAGACCCTTTTATGCATTAGCAATGCTTTGTTTGCCTAGAATGAACATGAGACCGTAAGCCAATATTTTAATATTTAACACAGGCTTTTTGCTTAATCTAATTACAAATAGTGAGAAATGGTTTTAACATCTTGACTAAAATTTGGAAGGACTAGTAGGGAATGAAGATACAAGAGCAAGATTCAGCCACCATAGTTAGAATCCCACAGCAAAGTACCACTATAAAGTTCAAATTGAGAAAACATTGTTCTCTTTCTCTCTTCCTCCCACCTCACAGAAAACACCGCAGGTTTGGAATGAGTTTATTTCTGCAAAATTATGACACTACACTGCACTATTCATAAATGAGAAATGTTAATGGTATTTCCCTAAAAACACACATTTGTTTACTAGATAAATGGACATGGAGCTGGCAGACTATTCTCATTCACTGACTCACTTTCAACCTATGGGTGCAGCAAAACATTATACAGTATTAGGGATTCTCAACCTGCGGGCCAGATGTGGCCCATGGCACCATTTCATATGGCCCCCACTGCCTGCACCACACCATGAAGTGCCATGTGTTAGAGGAAGGGCAAAATGACCATCCAGCCCCTGAAGCTGTCTGAGGGAGTGTGACCCGGCTCCCAGTTTTAAAAGGTTGAGAACTCTTGCATTATATCAAGAATTAAACCAAGCCAAGGTTACATATAAAATAAAAGCCCTACCTACTTTCAACCAGATCTAACGCAAAAACATCAAACATTTTCACAAGTAAAATGGGTTGTTACACAATATTACTAATGCTGCTAGCAGGTACCAGCAAGCATGCTTGCCTTGTTTAATTTTGGGTCTCCAGACACTATGTAGAATTCAAAGCACCCATTCAAGAACTAGACTCACCAAGTCTTAACTTGTTCCAATGTTACAGTGATCCGGTCACATTGCAATAGCTGACGGGACTCACAACCTACTGTTTTCCTGTTTCCTGGGAAAACCTATTTGAGATGTCTTGCAAAATATTCTGCAAGAATTAGGTCAAATAATACAAAAGCCAAAGGAGGGGAGGAATTAGAAAACAGAAAATGTAGAAAATGGCCAAAGTCTTACCTCAACACCTGCCTACTGTATCCTTTGTGCTGTCATTCAAGGGAGTTCTTTCAAGTGACTAATCCTCCATTTGTTGGACACAGAGTAAGTCAAGAACTATGAAATAAAAAGGAAAGAGGGTTAGAACTTCAGGAAGCCTACTGAATATGTACTAATACAGTACAGTATTTGTAAAGCAAAAGCAAAGCAATCACCCTTATATACTACCGTACGCCACAGCATGCCATTGAGACAATTCTGACTTACAACAACCCTTTCCAGGGTTTTTCTAGAGGAGGAGTTCTCAACCTTTTAAAGCAGGGGGGCGGGTCACACTCCCTCAGACAGCTTCAGGGGCCAGACGGCCATTTTGCCCTTCATCCACCACATGGCACTTCCAGGTGTGGTGGGCCACATCTGGGCCATAAGCCACAGGCTGAGAATCCCTGAAATACAGGGATGCTTAAAGAGCATAACGCGCTCCACAGGATTGCTCTTTAAGCGAGTTGCTCTTTAAGCAAAACACTTGGAAAAAGTGCGGTGGCTGCCGTTGTAAGTGGCCGATAGTGATTTCGGGGGGGGGGGGGGAGACTGCGAACCCCGAATTAGTTGTTAAGCAAGTTTTTGGTTGTTTTTAGTTGTTAAGCAAGGGTCACCATTCAGAGAAAATTCTGCTCTTTAAGCGAGTTAGTCTCTAAGCAAGGCACTCTTTATGCGAAGTTTTACTGTAGTTTTCCCTTCCAATCTTCTATGGGCACTCTGAGACTGGGCAGCTTGCCCATGACTAAACAGGCTGGCTTTTCTCCTGGGAAGAACAGTGGGAAATCAAACTCCCAACCTTTGACTCCACAGCCAGAGACCTAAACCACTGAGCTATCCAGCCAGCTGAGTAAATACAAGAAATACTAATGCTGAGTAGATACTGTACTAGAAAATAATTCCATTAGCAATGCAGAGTTTCTTATTTTCATGATGCAAAAGGGAAAGTTTCATAAAAGATTATTCAAAAGTAATGATATATAATCTAGACAAGATATAAGTACATAATCAAGACCAATGCCATGTTGCACCTAAACTACCCCAAGAGTGAGCAAAACAAAAAGGCAAAAACACTGTAGCACTTTAAAAACTAACAGCTGTATTTAAATGTTAGCGATCGTGGACCAAGTCCACTGTGTCAGACTTGATCCACAAATTCTAACATTAAAGTACAGCACTTAGTCTTTAAGGTGCCACAAAGTTTTTGTCTTTTTGTTTCGTTTACTTTATGAGACTAACACTGCAGCCACTCCAAAAATGTAAACTACTCCAGGACAGTTAACTGCATATTCTCCCTGGGTCCAAATGAAAATAAGCCCAAGGAGTTGAGTGTTGGGTACTCTTCGCTACGTGCATACAGAATTGCACTTAAGCCAAATATAGAGTACACAGACATATGTAAAGTATGGAGGCAATATTACCCTGTGCACAACGTAAGGCCTTGCACAGCAGCAGATTCCATGCATCTCGACCTTTCACACACAGCAAACCTTAGCATATGAGAACATGTGCAGAGATGAGGAGGAATAAGAAGGCAGCTTGGAGGAGGAAACAGAATATTAAGACGACCGAAAGCCTCTTCCTCCTTTCTTCCCTGTTCATCCACAGAAGAACTAACTACAAGATGAATCCCCAGCTGCACTGCACCCAAAGGTTGTGAGTTCAATCCTGACCAGAGCACAAGGCTGACAGCCTTCCATCCTTCCGAGGTAGGTAAGATGAGTCCCCCAGCATGTTGGGGTTGGGAGGGCAAAATCCTAATTAACTTATGAACCGCCCAGAGTGCTCTAAGCACTATGGGGCAGTATAAAAGTGTAATTGTTTTTGCTCTGTACCTACAGATAGCAAAATATTGTGGCCTCTGAGCCCTGGTGGCGCAGGGGCTTAACTGCTGTACTACAGCCAAAGTGTTGTGAATTTGCTCCTGACAGGGTAAAGGTGACACAGCCTCCCATCCTCCCAAGGTCAGTAAAATGAGGACCAGCATGTTGGGAGCCAAATGCTAAATACTGTGCCCGTATACCGCCAAGCACTATGGGGCGGTATAGAAGTGCAATTGCTAATAGAAATTGAAAGCCAACATTAAAATACAACAGTTAATCTTTAAAGTGCCACAACGCTTTTTGTCTGTTTTGTTTACTTTCTGATATGCTCTTGCTAAAACATTTCCGCCCTGCAGCAGAAGCACCACGTGAGGCATTTGGTTGATGACTTTCCCCCCCATCACCAAGATGTGTTCTCTGTTGTTGGTCTTTTTAAATTAGACTGCATCATTTTTGTAGCTATGTATAATTTATTTGTTTACTATTCATGTCTAATTTTCTATTGTAATGATATTTTACTATCCTGTAAGCTGCCCAAGAGCAGGAAAACATCCCAGATGGGTGGGATATAAATTAAGATAGACAGACAGACAGACAGATCTATGGCGGGATAGAAATGTGATAGACAGACAGATCTATTTGCACACAGCTAGCTAGCTAATCTATGGTGGGATATAAATGCAATGGACAGATCTATTTGCACATAGATAGATAGATAGATAGATAGATAGATAGATAGATAGATAGATAGATAGATAGATAGATAGATAGATAGATAGATAGATAGATAGGCAGATAGGCAGATAGGCAGATAGATAGATACAGTAAAACCTCAGATAACACTAAAACCTGGTTCCACAAGTCTTGGTGTTATCCGATTTTTAGTGTTATCCGATGCATGTTAAAGTCCTATGGGATCCATAGAGATACATTGTAACCACACAGGCTTTAGCGGTTGTTATCCGATGCATCCCATAGGATCTTAATGTTATCCGATCCAATTCGTCCCCCCAGATTGCTTAATGTTATGCGATTTTAGTGTTATTCGATACTAATGTTATCTGAGGTATTACTGTAGATAGATAGATAGATAGATAGATAGATAGATAGATAGATAGATAGGCAGACAGATAGATAGATAGATAGATAGATAGATAGATAGACAGACAGACAGATAGATAGGCAGATAGGCAGATAGATAGATAGATAGGCAGACAGATAGATAGATAGATAGATAGATAGATAGATAGATAGATAGATAGATAGATAGATAGATAGATAGATAGATAGATAGATAGATAGATAGATAGATAGAGTAAAACCTCAGATAACACTAAAACCTGGTTCCACAAGTCTTGGTGTTATCCGATTTTTAGTGTTATCCGATGCATGTTAAAATTCTATGGGATCCATAGAGATACATTGTAACCACACAGGCTTTAGTGGTTGTTATCCGATGCATCCCATAGGATCTTAATGTTATCCGATGCAATTCTTCCCCTCAGATTGCTTAATGTTATGCGATTTTAGTGTTATTCGATACTAATGTTATCTGAGGTATTACTGTAGATAGATAGATAGATAGATAGATAGACAGACAGACAGATAGGCAGATAGATAGATAGACAGACAGACAGATAGATAGATAGGCAGATAGATAGATAGGCAGACAGATAGGCAAATAAGACAGACCTGGCATGAAACATACGACCACACACATTACACTGAATAGATGGGGGAGGGCGTAGTTGAGTTTGACGAAGCTTTCGTGCTTGTCGGTTTATTGAGTCACCAGAGAGACACATCCATCAACTGAGACAATGACTTCCAGGGGAAATGTATGCTCGGATACGAGTAGCAGCCAACGACGACGAGATAGATCAATTTGCACACAGATGGACAGATTCCCCCCCCCCCTCGTCCTCCACTCCCTTCTCTTTCCTTACTTGCTCCGTAGCTGAAACCAGGCCAAAAGCGAAAGGGGGAGGGAGGACGGGCTAGTTGGGGGCGACGACACCGTCTCTCCTTTGAGCCTGGCTTCCCCTGGCTTCCCTAGCCACCCACCAGCGCCGGGGCTGATGCGCAGGCAGCACGGCCTCCCCTCCTCCTGGCGTCTCCTCGCCTGTCAGGCTGCCTTAGCCAGCCGCCCCCCCCCCAGGACTCACCTGCGGCCTTTCCCCTTCCTCCTTGCAGCCTGGCTGGCGACGCTGCCCGCCCTCCCGCTCGACCCTCCCTTTCCACTCCTTCAAGAGCCACCCGAGTGGCAGCGGCGGCGGCGGGTGGGAAGAGAGGAAGCGGCCACCATCTTTCCTTCCACCCGGGAGGCTGACCCGGGACCCGCCCAGGAGGCGGGAGGGCGAAGCGGCGCCTAGGCCGCAGCCAGGCCCGGCGTGGGCGGGAGCTCCGCCCCGAGGGCCGCGAAGCTGCAACCCCGGAGGTCGGGTGGACCTCCCGGGGACAGAGGGTGGCTGCTTGGGTTGCTTGACACGGAGCACGGTCCTCTCGCCGGCCCTTGGCCTTGTTTCCCCCCCACCGCATGGACGTGGGGGAAGCAGCAAAGCAGACACGCATCTTTTTACCCTTGCCCCATAGCGCTTATTAGTAGTGCCCTCTCTGGGTGTTTCACAAGTTAATTAACATTTTTTGCACACGCACACCATGCTGGGGATTCCCAGTCAATCAATCTTTATTAAAATGAGGATAAGTAAAGTACTGTATATGATGGTGGGATGTCAAATTTTTTACTACCCTACACCGTGATGTCATCAGTGTAGGTGGAGATGACATCATGACATTGTGGCCAGAGCCAAAGAAAATAAATAAATAATAAAATAAATTAAGCACACACACACACACACCTCAACCCACCTATCCACCCACAACACAAGGACAGTAAGTAAGGAGGCCGTGCATACGCACCAAGCACTGTAGACATGCATGCACACCAAGTGCTTGGTGCACATGCGCAGTGAAAAGGTAAGCCCTGAAGGTGGTTCCCCCCAAAAGCTGCTACCTGTTCTCTGGGACACTGGGAAAAGTTACTACCGGTTCTGGCGAACTGGTCAGAACCTGTTACATCCCATCGCTGTGTATATCAAACTCTTTCTCAAGAGAAATAAGTTAAAATGAAGGTACTTAAAAGTATATTTACAAATATATTCTAAAAAAGAAGTGTTTCAGCTCGGGTACACAGATAGCCTCGAAGATTGTGGTGTTTTTGAACCAAAATCGGGCGTACCTTGGCAACGTTTGTGTTGTCAGCTAATCTTTCTCACGCTAGGTCAGGCGAAGGGAACTGCAGAATGAATTTACCCAAAGGCGATTTTTGTTGTTTTGTTTTGCTTTGTTTACTCACTGATATGCTTGTACAAGCTAACACGCCAACTACTTCAAAAATTTAATTTTGGCAGTTTCATGCCTGGCCTAGACACAGAAGCAGCAGCTTTATACAGTCAAACCTCGCATAAAGAACGCCTCGCTTAAAGTAACTCGCTTAAAGAGCAGAATTTCTCTTAATGGTCGCTTCACTTAGCAAATAAAACCAACCAAAAAACTCACTTAACAAATAAATTGGGATTCGCAATCTCCCCACAATTGGTCACTTACACTGGTGTTTCGCTTAAAGAGCAAACTTGCTTAAAGAGCAATCCTGTGGAACACATGCTCTTTAAGCGAGGTACAACTGTAGTTTGAAAGCTGCGTGTGCATAGCACACCTGTGAATCCGTTCATACATCCCTCCTGTTGCACGTCTTTTAAAGCCATAGGAGACATGGGTATCTATTTTAAAAACGACAATCCAGAAGAATCAGCAGGGTGGGTTGAGACACACTATTTTGGAAATGAGTGTTTCATGACTTCATTTTTGTTTTGTTTTGTAATAACAGCAGCCTGGAAGGCCAAACAGTCATTTCACTGGTTGTCACAGGATTCCCTCTGTTCTAGATAACAGAAATGACTGTGTCAAAGGCAACGTGGAACATCTCAATTTTAAACTCCACACTTAGCCAATTTATACACATGAGAGAGTAAACATAACAAAGTTGTGGCATCTTAAATTCTTAACTCCTGTATTTAAATATGAGCTTTCATGGATAAAATCCACTTCATCGATAACATGGCTGCCACTCAGTGGTGGGCAGTAACAGGTTCACGCACCCTGGCTGGAGGGGGTGTAGCAAAATTGGGTGGCCTTCGGGTAGGGTGGTGGTGAAATTGTGTGGCCACGCCCACCTCCCTGCCCTGCTCAGACTAACACAGCTACCATTTAAAAAGTTTTATTCTGTGCAAGCATATCAGAAAGCAAACAAGACAAAAACGTGGCACCTTAAAGACTAACTGCTGTATTTTAGTATGAGCTTTTGTGGATCAAGTCCACTGGCTGTTTGACTATAAACAGAGATGAGTGCTGAACCCTAGAGTTGATAACAACTGGCTTTTGAGCAAGGGCAACCTTTGCCTAATAACAGAAGATCCCTGATTGGTATTCAAATTTGACATCATGCTTTGTCCCTGCAAGTGGTTCAAGGTCTCCCTTGCTCAAAAGCCAGTCATATCTGACTCTAGGGTGCAGTGCTCATCTCCATTTACAGCCAAAGAGCCAGTGCTGTGTTTGCAGATGTATACATGGCCATATGGCAGGCATGACTAGATTGCCCATGACGTAGGCTCCGCCCATGATGTAGGCTCCGCCCATGACGTGGTTGCAAATTTTTTTGCTGCCCACCACTGCTGCCACTTCAAAAATTTCAATTTATACAGAATATGTTACCAGTGCCAAACATGGACACTTACCAATCTTGCACTACACACAGAGACAACAAATAAAGTGGTTTGCCCATTTGGAGAGAATATTTTGGAATTCCATGCCTTACAAGGCATATGTGGAAAGAGGAGAAGGATAAAGATTATGAACATTCCTGGTGTTTAATATACGGATTGCGTTGTTTGCTGTGACCAGTTGCAGCTAATTGATGAGGCATCAGCATGCATCCCAGTTGTATGTTTAGTAACACATTTAATTGTACAATTGAGATGTGTCCCAGGACCTAATCTATGAAACAAATTAGCCATGGAAAGCTATGCAGATGTTATAGAACATCAGCAGGATTCCAGCCATTTGATAACAATTATAAAAGAGAAGGACTGTTAAATCTTCAAAAATTCAGTGGTCCAGCTCAGGTAATAAATGGTTTAGTATTTTAGTCAGGTAATATTTAATGCTTTTAACTTAAGTACCTCACACCATTTAAATTCCTGTTGTAGTGGAGCAGTAGTAGCATTCTGAAAAATTATTTCTTATTTCTCGATAATTACTTGAAATAATTGTATTAAAAACCAATACAGTACTGTATATGGAATGCTAAACAGGCAGGAAAATAATAAACTTCTTGCTTTACTCAAGCCATAGTATGTTCATACAGTCCAATTTGCAAATCTAGGTTCAAGATTCTTTGGCTGATTATCTGGAATTCTTGATAATTCTTGAAAGCAATGACATATGGAAACGAAACATGGGCTTTAACAGCTGAGGAAGAAAAATGGCTACAAGTAACACAATGAGCAATGAAAAGATCAATGCTTGGAATCTCATTTCACAATAAAGTAAAAAATGAGGATATCGGGCGAAGATCACTGCTAAAATATATAGTAACAAAATACAAATTCAGGTGAGCTGGCCAATTTGCACACACAAGTGACAATAGATGGAGTGCCAGAATAATAAATTGGTATCCAAGAGATTACAAAAGACCCAGGGGAAGACAGCATGAAACCATTTGCACAATTACCTTTCTGCACTCTGTAGTCCCAAAATGATTCTGGCACTGGGACCAAAGTTTTTTGTATCCTTTAAGAATAGTAAGAAGTTGTAAATAAATGTCATCATAAAATGGGGTGTCTTAGAAATAGAGGGAAAAAAGATTTACCTGCCATGCAAACCTAGCGTCTGATCCTAATACCTATTCCTGTTGTTTTAACAAACCCATTTATTTATTTATTTGCATTTATATATGTGTTGAATTAGAAATTTTTAAGGTATACATATTGAATTGGCAAGTGTTTAAGGTTAAAAGCTCAAAAATAATCACAATTAAAATCTAAAAGTTTGAAAATTATTCATCTGAGGTAGATTTCAAATAAAAAATAAACTGAAATAACAATTAAAATAAACAAACAGCCACTAAAGCACACAATAAATGTGGCTATAGCCTCAATTGCCTTTGTGCTCTTTTAGTTATTCCCAAATATTTTGTTCATTGGCAGGAACTATCTTTGAAATTGCAACATTCTTCCTTTCATCTTTCCAATTTGGATTAATGTCACTGGAATCAGACAAACAGAGGTCTCAAAATGAATTACTTGGGGAAAATAATTCATGGTGGATGACTGATAGGAAAGACAAAAACATTTGGATTGAGGCCCCATCTTCTCTGTCAAACTTCAGTCCTAAGCACATTTAACCAAGGGGTAAAATATTAATTCCTCTGAAAGGGGTTGGTTTGGTTATAGCAGTTAGTTGAGTAAAACATGAGATAGTTTGCATTAAAAAGCCACAATAGAAAGGGTTTATCCCCCCTAACCCAAACCAAATAAGAACTTAACAATCTGTCCTTTACCTCACTGAAAAGCAAAATATTTTCAGAGCCTATTTAAGATAACACAGCCTTTCATCTCTTCTGCTAAAGTAAATAAATGGAGTTTGTTTATGGACTGATATCCAAGGGCAACCTTAAAAAAACCGAAGTATTGTTTGTTCTCTGTAAAAGTATAAGCCTTACTGCCCATTAAGTTACAAGCCTGTAGTGATGCTGTCATTTTGATGAGCCCCACACAAAACAGAGTGTTGAGTACCATATATAACTTATCTAGACAAACTGCAGTATCCAAGCTACCAAGCTATTGAGGGCATGCCTCTGGGATGGATTTTCTTTGGAACAGATTGTGATGGGCAGCATACGTCCCTCAAGGGCCCAAATAAACTACTCCAGCACCCTCAAAAATATATTTTTCTCACAAGTCTCCTTAGAACAGGGGTGACCAAACTTTTCAAGCCGTGGGCCGATCATGTGGTTCAGGGAGCCAGTCATGAAGGCCTGGGGGCCGGATGCAACCCCAGATGGCAACTCATCTGAGCACATTTTACTTCCGCTTCTAGGAGCAACAAGGGCTTTGCGGGCCAGATGAATTGGTATCAGGGGCTGCATCTGGCCCCTGGGCCTTAGTTTGGGCACCCCTGCCTTAGATAAAGAGCAATTTTCATCGTAAACAAGAAAAATATTCTGTTTGCAAACTGATTATAAAGAGGTAACAACACACACCCCTAGAGTTGTATAGAAATCTAAGGTGCAGGTTTCATTTATATAGTACAGTAAAGGTAAAGGTTTCCCTTGCTCGAAAGCTAGTTATATCTGACTCTAGGGTTCAGTGCTCCTCTCTGTTTCAAAGCCGAAGAGCCAGTGCTGTCTGCTTCTGCAGACATTTCCATGGTCATGTGGCAAGCATGACTAGACACCGGAGCGCATGGAACGCTGTTACTTTCCCACCAAAGTGATCCCTATTTATCTACTTGCAATTTCTTGCTTTCGAACTGCTAGGTTGGAAGGAGCTGGGACAGAGACGGGAGCTCATTCCATCCTGCAGTACTGAGGAATTGAACTGCTGACCTTCCGCCTTCCAGGCAGCGTCTTAGTGACTTGAGCCACTGCAGTATTTAGTGCCATTATTATAAAGTTATCCCAAGAAGACTTCAAGAGATCTATAGATCATACATGCCTCCTTCCAGCTCTTGTAGGATCACTCTAACAATATTGGAATATTGATCCTTTGAGCTAAAATTACCCTTATGGTTTAGGACAGTTATGGCCAACCTTGGCACTCCAGGTGTTCTTGGACTTCAATTACCAGAAGTCCAAGTCAGCAGTCCTGCTGATCAGGGCTTCTGGGAATTTAAGTTCCAGAACACCTGGAGTTCCAAGATTTGCAACCACCCTTAGATTGAGGGCTTTTCTCAAAACCTCTGGTGAGGACCAAAAATGTAGTAAAACTGCTCACATGCTTTCTACACAGCATACAAGAGGGGGCTTGGTGTTAGGGAGGCATGCTGGGGGTACATGTAGTCCATGGGCCATGCATTGTCTACCTCTGTTATAGACAGTGTAGATTCCCAGTCCCTGTCCTAGCATATCCTTTGGTAGTACTGTAATGGAATATCATCCAATCCTATCTATGGACTATACAGCACAATCATCTGTGGCAAATTGTTGGATCAGGGGAAGAAATCTTTTACTTTACAGTTAGATTAAAATGTTCAAGCACATTTCTCCAGCTGGTATGCTGTGCACCATTTTTCTCAATGACAGAACTAAGGTGTTTTCATTGCCACTATTCTAACAAACTGAAATAACATTTTAAGAATCTCTGATAGTGCTTAAATACTGCTGGGAGTACCTGAAATAGTCATTGCCATCAATGGGGAAAGACAGTAAGAGTCTAATTGTAGTTTTGTTTTAAATTTTCGCTTTAATCATAAATGGAAAGCACACTTTAAGGTACAAAATAAAGGGAATTATTGCTGGATTATTAGGGGGGAGCAGTCAATATTTTGGGTGGCAGTGAAGATGTACAGTAATACCTCATATAACATTAGTATCGAATAACACGAAAATCGCATAACATCAAGGAATCTGGGGGGAAGAATTGCATCAGATAACATTAAGATCCTATGGGATGCTTCAGATAACAACCGCGAAAGCCTATGTGGTTATAATGTATCTCTATGGATCCCATAGAGGATCAGATAACACTAAAAATCATATAACACGAAGACTTGTGGAACCAGGTTTTAGTGTTATATGAGGTTTTACTGTATTATTAAGACAATGTTTTCTAAGTTAATTTAACTTTTGCCTTTATTTTTAGGAGAGTACTGCATAGCCCAGTGAATATCTGGTTGTGGAGCCAAAAGTTGAGTGTTCAACCCTGCACTGTCCCTTCTGGCAGAAGAAACAGAATGTGTCATCGTGGGCAAGCTGCACAATCCCAGGATGCCATTAGAAGAAGGGAATGATAAACCACTTCTGAATACTCCGCTTAGAAAACCCTGGAAAGGCTTGGAAGGTCGGCAGGTGAGCAGTTCGAGACCCGAGTATTGCATGATGGAGCGAACTCTTGTCTCTGTCCCAACTCCTGCCAGCCTAGCCAGAGCTTAGGAGTTTGATCACCCACAGCCAGTCTGTGTAGTTATTGGCAAGCTGCACAGTCTCAGGACACAAAATAAGGGAATTATAAACAACTTCTAAATATAGTGGTGCCTCGCTTAAAGAGCATAATGCGTTCCATGGGATTGCTCTTTAAGCGAGTTTGCTCTTTAAACGAAACACCATAGTAAGTGACCAATTGTGTGGGGGGGGATTGCGAACCTCGATTTATTTGTTAAGCGAGTTTTTGGTTGGTTTTATTTGTTAAGCGAAGCAAACATTCAGAGAAAATTCTGCTCTTTAAGTGAGTTACTCTTTAAGCGAGGCGCTCTTTATGCGAGGTTTGACTGTACTGTATTCTGTACATAGAATACCATGGAAATGGTTGCTGTGAGTCAGCATTGAATTTCCAGCATAGAATGATTATTATTAGTTATAGTCAGTAACTTAGATTCAATATACAGATGTACCTCGCTTAAGGAGCATAATGTGTTCCACAGAATTGGTCTTTAAGCAAGTTTGCTCTTTAAGTGAAACACCATTGTAAGTGACCAATTGTGACTTCTGGTGGGGGGGGAATAGGGACCCCCAATTTATTTGTTAACCAAGTTTTTGGTTGGTTTTATTTGTTAAGCGAAGCGAACATTCAGAGAAAAATCTGCTCTTTAAGCAAGTTACTCTTTAAGCGCGACACTCTTTATGTGAGGTTTGACTGTAGTGACCCTAATAGGATACTGTATGTGAAATATTTAAGGAATGGTTTTACCAGTTCCACTTCCCTAATGAGTTTGCTATTATTATTATTATTATTATTATTATTATTATTATTATTATTATTATTATTATTATTATTATTATTATTATTATTATTATTATTATTATTATTATTATTATTATTATTATTATTATTATTATTATTGGCATTAAAAATGGAGACAAAGAGAAGAATTAACAAAATGTTCGCATAGCTGATCGTAACCTAATTCGGCTGGAAATTCAACCCGGAGTCTGCAAGTAGATTTTCAAATCCTGGTCTCTAAAGTCCTAGTCCATCACTCAGTCCACAACACTACACTATACTACACTACACTACACTGGGTACCAACTTAAAGCAAGTGACTCTTGGTGATTCTTCTATCTTCATGTATTAAAGATACAGGAACCCTGGTCACCCTACTTTGGCTACAATCTCACAAACCCAGCAGTATGCTTCTGAATAGATTATATAGCGGTGGTGAACCTTGGCACTCCAGATGTTCTTGAACTTCAATTTCCACAAGCTGTGATCAGCAGGAATGCTGACTTGGACTTCTGGTAATTGAAGTCCAAGGACACCTGGAGTGTCAAGGTTCACCCCCACTGGATAGAAGAATTATGTGGCATTTAGACAAGTCTTTGCTGCCCGACTGTCGACTTGCTGGTAACACTTTTCCTATTGCAGTGACCTCTGCAGACCTATTGATAACTTTGTTGCAAAGACAGGCAGCTATTTTGCTATGTTGAGAATCCAGACCTCTTTGGCCAGGTGTTCAACAGTATAGCTTTTGCAACAAGAAAAAAAAATAGCTTTACTTGTACCAATAGACTTTTTTCTTTAACATTTTGTTTACCTAACAGTCTTTTTCATGCACATTTTAAGTTTTGTTTTCTTCCAGCAGACAGATTTAAAGTCACCAGTCGCATCATCAACAAGTTGGATTTCAGGAATAGGCTGGACTTTCCATACTGTAGGCAGATCCTTTAGGGTGTAACTATGCAATTTTCCCCAAGCTTCTCTTTACTGGCTTCAGAGTCTTGGGAATGCTGTAATAAAATTATTTTTCAAGCATTATTCAAAGGTTCCATAACAAAGTGAAGCCAACATTTTTTTCAAGTGGTAGACAGTATTTTGTAACTGCTTTGTATGCAAGAGAAATTTGTCACCACATCTGATGAAATAGTAAAGTGCCTAGAAAGAAAATGACTCGATACACTGTATGCTAAAGTTATTGATTAGTGATGTATATTAGGATATGATGTGTTTTTTTATTGTGTAAGAAGCACCCAAAGGTGCTTTATTGGTTGAAAGGATTTTTTTCCGGAGGAACTGGGATAAAGACGGGTGCTAATTCCACTGCAGTCCCACAGGACAGAAGACAGAAGAATATGAGGCTGTAGAGTAGAGAGAGACAGGTGACTATTTTGTATAGATAGTTGCTCATGAGAAGTTAAGGTATAGAAATTTATGGTAAGAAATTCATGTATAAAGAAATGGACTTGATCCATTAAAATCCCCACTGAGGAGCAAGAGGGATCTATGAGCATACTCAAGAGAACCCCAAGGTTTTCAAAAGATATTTAAATTGTTTACAGCAGGGGTGCCCAAACTTTTCAGGCTGCAGGCTGGTCGCATGGTTCAGCCATAGTAAGTGCCATAGTAAGACTGTGTTTGTTTAAGTAGTTAAGACCCTACTTGAACCAACAAGGTGGTGGGTCAGCCATTTGAGACCTGGTACTGAACAACGGAGAAGCTCTTATAACTGGTTTCGAGTAATGCAGACCTTTACATTTAACTTAGTGCCATGTTAAGAGACGAAAGCCAGATAAATATGCACAACTGTAACAGCTTCTTTGAGTTTGATGTTTGACTATGCTGCACCCAAGTCCATAGTCCAATGACTTAAAAGCTATTATGTTTTGGTTTACACACACAAGACTGAAAGAAAGGAAAAGATTATCTCCCTTATAATCTCAAGAGCTCATTGACGTATAATTTGAAAGCAGCTCCCCATCTTAGTATAACTCCAGTTTTCCTGCTGGAAAAGTGGCTGGTGTTGGAGTGTGTGCATTAGACTATTTATAGCTTACTGCCCAGCTGCTGCAGTTTGTAAGGGCCACATAAGTGCAATAGAGTGATGCCTATGTGCTAAGATTGGGTCCCAAAGGAACAGAAGTATCTTAAATTGTACATCATGCCAGGAAGGAGAAATGTCTAAAAACATTTTGGAGGAGGAAGTGTTCTGCCCAAGAAAGGTGGCAAGTTTGAGAAATGGCTCTAGAATTTTTATTATTATTATTGTTTAATATTTTTATTTGTAAAAACACCAGATTTATGATGTAGGACCAATAAGATACAGTACTGTATACTTTTTCGGGATATACTAGGGCAGTGTTTCCCAAATGCTGGTGTTTGGACTTCAGTTCCCAGAAGCCTAAGCCAGTATATTGACTGATCAGTGCTTTGGGGAATTGACTTAAGCTTCTGGGAATTGAAGTCCAAACACCAGCATTTGGGAAACACTGTACTAGGGGTATGATTGTCAGATGGAGAGTGTGTACGCTGAAGACACATAAAACAGTTACAGTGGAACCCTGTACAGTGAAAAAACTCTGTTCCACAGGGTTCTTTGTTGTGGGTTTTTTTCCCTCGTTGTATGGGGTTCCACTCACTGCTCATGTGCGTGATTGCCAAGGGGCTTAGCGATCCAGCTGGGTGGCTTTTGGAGGGGTTGGGAAAAGCCTTTGCCAGAATGGGTGACCAGGCTTCATAGCCTTGAGTCCTGGCTTGCTTGGGAAGGAGGGGAGCCACCTGCTAGTCTCCCTCCTTCCCAAGCAAGCTGAGACTCAAGGCTACGAACCCCGGCTTGCTTGGGAAGGAGGGAAGTGACCTGCTCACCTCCATCCTTCCCAAGCAAGCGGGGCTCAAGGCTACATTATATTCTTCCCAGGACAATCTTCATGTCTTATCATCATGAAGATAGCTAATATTTGGAATTGGATACTGCACCTGAAGAAGAATAAAACACAAATTTTCACCAGGATCTTCTGAGGTTCACCTCCTTGTCTTTTGGTTTCCATATCTGTGCCAACATCCCAACCATCACTTTTGTTTTTTCATGGAAGGTCAACAGTAAAGCATTGAGTTGTGTGTTCTTCTATTTGAACACACTTCATATTTAAATGTCCATAGGTGAGGGACTGTTGTGGCTTAGTGGTTAAGATGCTGAACTTGTTGACTGGAAGGTCAGCAGGTTAGCAGTTTGAGACCCGAGTGCTGCATGATGGAGTGAGTTCCGATCTCTGTCCCAACTCCTGTCAACCTAGCAGTTCGAAAGCAAGAAATTGCAAGTAGATAAATAGGTACCCCTTCAGGGGGAAGATAACAGTATTCCGTGCACTCCGGTGTCTAGGCATGCCTGCCACATGACCACGGAAATTTATTTATTTATTTATTTATTTCTCACACTTGCTAACCCGCCCCAATTGGGCAAGCCCGACTCTGGGCGGCTTACAGCTGGGCGGCTTACAGCTGCAGACACAGACAGGGCTGGCTCTTTAGCTGTAAATGGAGGTGAGCACCAAACCCTAGAGTCAGATAAAAGCGCAACATTACTCTTCGGTGATTCCTGGAGATCTCTTCCAATTCTGTTACGTGTGAAACTGTGATCTTTTTATTTTATTTTTTGCTGAAAGTCCATAGGTTCTGCCAATTTCTTTTTACTTCCCTGGAACCCATGTGACTTCTTACTGTATTAACACTAGTTACTAGTACTGTATAGTAAAACCCTGGGTTACAACTGCCTTGGTTTAGGTTTGCTACAGTTTACAACGGCAAATCCTATGGAAATGCCATCCCAGTTTACAAATTTTTAATGTATTTTTTTTTTCAGGTTACAATAATCAATTCAGGACCAGTTTTTTATTTTTCAATGTATCTCTGTGGATGTTTTGGTTTAATTTTTTTCCGGGTTACAATGGAGGCTGTTGGAACTGACCTCCATCGTAACCCAGGGTTTTACTGTACTGTATACAAAATTAGTACAGTACAGTACAGTATCTGCAAATGCCAGATTGCATCATAAGTATTGTTTGGCTTTAGACCACAAGAGGGAGCTCCAAACCCTTTAACACAGACCTAGCAAAGCTTGCTTTACTACAAAGATAGGGTTATCCATAGCCTGAGGCCAGTTCACAGAAAAAAGGAAGTACAGTACTGTACAGTATGTACAGTCTAGTAGGCCAATTCAAACTACAGTACAGTATTGTCAATTTTTACACAATACAACCTGTAAATTCTAAATTCAGAGTCTGAAGGGTAAACTTAGCAATTGTGTACTGCTACAATTACTATTTTGCATGTGTATATTAAATATTTACCACTTCCCAGAGCAAAGCATCACAAAAATAAATTTGAATATCAATCAGTGATCTTTGGTCATTACCAAGTATAACAAGCCACATTGATTTGAAATGATATCTAATAAACTAACCTATCATTGTTTACTTCCTTATTCCCACCTGATCATGGAACCGGTATAAAGTTTTGCCATGAAGTCTCACTCTTATGTCTGAAGATGTGGACTTAATCCACAAAAACTAATACTTAAAAATATAGCAGTCATTCTTTAAGATGCCACACAGTGGTGGGATGTCAAAAATTTTACTACCCCACCGTGACAGTGTGGGCGGAACTGTCATGATGTCATGGGCGGGGCCAAAGAAAATAATAATAAAATAAAAATAAGCACACACACACACCCCTCAACCCACCCATGACACAAACCCGTAAATAAATTAAATAAATAAATAAACAAAATAAAACTTACATTAAAATATACCCACTCACCCCAAACACAAACCCGTCACTTACCTGTTAGTATAAGTACCTGGGCAGCACCATGTTGCAAGATGGATATGGTCATCGTACCAGTTCTCTAGGATAATATGCCTTAATGTAAATGTAAAACAGCTTCACCTCCTTTAGGGTTCTCCAATTGGAACAGCAATTGGAACAGCACAGGTGTAGCTTATTGATGAGGTAACTCCAAGACTTTGCTTAAAAACCCCAAGCCAGGCCGCCAGACCTTTTTAGGAACTGTGGTAGTAAGTCAATATAGGTAAAGGTATTAAATACACATTAAAATACACACAGACACACCACATCCAAAGGTGAGTCATTTACCCTGGGGAGCAGGCTATAGGGAGCTTCAGGCTAGCAGCTTCTCTTCCTCCTCCCCGCTTGGGAGGGCAGCAAGGAGGCCGTGAATACACACCAAGCACTATAGGCATGCATGCACACCAAGTGCTTGTCACGCATGCACAGTGAAAAGGTAAGCCCCAAAAGTGGTTCCCCCCAAAAGCTGCTACCCGTTCTCCGGGACACTGGGGAAAGTTACTACTGGTTCTGGCGAACTGGTGCAAACCTATTGCATCCCATCACTGATGCCACAATAGTTTTGTCTTTCTTTTCTTTATTATATTTTATTTACAGTGGACTATATTTTTTTTACATACAAAACTGTAGCAGGATTTGTAGTTAACAGTGACTGGTGATTGTACAGAAATGCTGTAAGACACACCCACATCCTGCTACTTATATCCTGTTAATGTGCCATCAAGACGGAACTGACTTATAGTGACCCTTTCAAGCTAAGTGATATACAGTACTATATTTAAGAAATGGTTTTACAAAGTGATGGGATGTAACAGGTGTGCACCAGTTCCCCAGAACTGGTAGTAACTTTCCCCAGTGTCCTGGAGAACCAGTAGCAGCTTTTGGGGGGAACCACCTTCGGGGCTTAACTTTTCACTGGTTCCCCCACTGCACATGCGCGCCATGCACTTGGGGTGCATGCATGCCTACAGTGCCTCCTTGCTATCCTCCCAAGCGGGGAGGAGGAAGAGAAGCTGCTAGCCTGAAGCTCCCTATAGCCTGCTCCCCAGGGTAAGTGACTCACCTTTGGATGTGGTGTGTCTGTGTGTATTTTAATGTGTATTTAATACCTTTACCTATATTGACGTATGGCTTGGGGTTTTTAAGCAAAGTCTTGGAGTTACCTCATCAATAAGCTACACCTGTGCTGTTCCAATTGCTGTTCCAATTGGAGAATCCTTAAGGAGGTACAGCTGTTAAGGCATATTATCCTAGAGAACTGGTTAGGCAAAGACTTAGTACCTAACTTCTTTAACTGTTGAAAAGTGCCAAAATGAAGCCATCTTGTGGTGAGTTCATTCTGTAGTTCCTTCCATCTGACCTAGTGTGAGAAAGATTAGCCAGAATAAGCTTTAAGCTCTGGTCTAAAAGCTCTGGTTGATTTGTGTTTGGGGTGGATGTTTGGGTGGGTGGGTGTATTTTAATGTATTTTTTATTTTATTTATTTTATTTATTTACCCGTTTGTGTTGTGGGTGGGTGGGTGGGTTGAGGGTGTGTGTGTGTGTGTGCTTATTTTTATTTTATTTTTTAAAAAAATCTTTGATCCCGCCCACATCATATCATGTTGACTCCACACAGTGGGGTAGTAAAATTTTTGACATCCCACCACTGGTTTTACCAGTGCCAGCTCTCTTCCCGGGTCAGTTTAATGGCCAGGGCTGTGGTGGCTCAGTGATTAAGAAGTTTGCCTTGGTAGCTGGAAGACCAGCAAGTCAACAGTTTGAGACCTGGGTACTGCATGACAGTTTGACCCCCTGTCTCTGTCCTAGCTCCTGCAAACCTAGCAGTTTGAAGGCAAGAAATTGCAAGTAGATAAATAGGGTCCACTCCAGTGGGAAAAGATCTTGGGGTCATGAAAGGAGGCTCATTTGGATGTCCCCTGAGTGGAGTTTCTCCAGCAAAAATCCTTTCAACCCAGAATAATTTCTGACACAAAAATATTAGTTTAATGTCAAAGCAGAGATTTGTACCTAGGCTTGTAGTTCATTATTCTGTCCACTATACCAAATTGCGTTCACTTACATTCTAATCAAAACAATCCTCTCATGGTTGAAGTCAAAGGTAAACTTCATGTGGAAGAAAATACAGGTTAAAGACTTTCAATACAAACCTTATGCCAAACATCAACTAACCCTTGAAAATTGATCTTTATAGTAGGGACAGAGGACTGGCAGTACTTCAGGTGTTGGACTGTAAGCTTTCATTGGCCCCAGAATAACTGCAGGTCAGTACTCAGGGATTATGAGTGCTATAGTACTGTACCACCTGAAGAACCATGTGTTTCCTTACCCTGGAGGTAGAATAATAAATAAACTGCAATATTTAGATGTAAAAGGTGTTCAAGCATAGGCATGCACATAGCACAATACTTTCCTGTCTACTTCCCACAGGAAGTGGGAGGTACTAGAGCAACTATGACACATGTGCCAGAGGGGGCACTCAAAGACCTCTCTGGGGGCATGCATGGTGTTGCCGCAGCACAGAGTTTGCCCCTCCCCTGTGCCCAGCAGCCCAATGGGAGCACTTCCTCCCTCCTCCCAGCACAGAGTTCGCCCTGCCCCTCTGCCCAGTAGCCCAATGAGAATGCTTCCTTCCTCTCCTGTCTGGGGTAAGGTGGGGTGGGTGGTTCACATGAAGAATGAGAGTCCGGCACAGACAGCAACCTGTTGATTCTGTTATGAAAGTGAGTTTGGGCACTCAGTCTCTAAACTTATGAGTTTCTTGGAATGCCTGAAAACCTAAGCAGTTTGAAAGCAAGAAATTACAAGTAGATAAATAAGCACCACTTTGGTGGGAAGGTAACAGCATTCTGTGCATTCTGGTGTCTAGTCATGCCTGCCACATGTCCATGAAAATGTCTGTAGACACAGACAGAACTGGCTCTATGGCTATAAACAGAGATGAGAACTGAACCCTGTCAGATGCAACTGGCTTTCAAGCAAGAGTGACCTAAATATGACTCAGCTGGAAGAAAGGCCTAAACTAAAAGGCTTCCTCTTTGGAAATAATGTTTTCAGCTAGCACAAGGGCAGGAACAGAAAACTTGGATGTTACGAGGCCTCCAATCTTTCCAGTTTTTATTTCAGGTGAGCCACATTTAGAAGTTTATAATGGGCCTGTCTCACAGGTAGAATTCTCAGAATTGAGAATTATGGAAGCTGTACTCAAAACATCCCAAAATCATGCCCCCTACTTATTTAATTGCATTTCTCCCTGATCTTGGCTCCTCTTCATCCCCACCAACACACAAGTAGACTGGGGGCATGGTAGTGTAGGTATGAGGGGGTTCCAAAATGAGAAGGCAATGGCTCAGCTACTTGTTACCATTAATTTCACTCTGACATTACTTATTATTTTGGTGGCACGAGTACAGGATCCTTAAACACAGAGCCATCAAGCCTTTGCCCCACTGGAAATGGGTAGGGATGGATAGCCAGGTTTTAAAGCCATTTCATGCCCTTAAAATAAACCTCCCCCATCAGTGTAGGTCACCTTAGGGTTTGTTTCAATGCCAGGAGATGCAGTGAAAAGCAGCACACTTTAGTGCAGGGGTGCCCAAACTATGGCCTGAGGGCTGGATCTGGCCCCTGACACCAGTTCATCTGGCCCACAAAGCCCTCATCGCTCCTGGGAGCAAAAGTAAAATGTGCTTGCACGGACACGTTTTACTTCTGTTTCCAGGAGCGGCAAGGGCTTCATGGGCTGGATAAATTGGTGTCAGGAGCCAAATCTGGCCCCTGGGCCATAGTGACCAGCTCCCTGAACCATGTGACCAGCCTGTAGCCCAAAAGGTTTGGGCATCCATGCTTTAGTAGGCATTCTACAACTTGGCAACCCTAATTCCAAAGAAGTTTTTTACTGACCTCCTTCATCTTCTCTCTTTTTCTGAGTTCCTACGAAGCTATTTAAAATTCTAGTACATAATGATTTATACATATCTGATGCATACAAAAGGTTTTGGATCTAGTATTAATATAGACTCTTTTTTTGGGGGGGGGAAGGACACACATTCTTTACAATAAGGCTCACGAGAAAGGGCAAGGTTTGGGAAAGTTATTTTCCTTGATTCCCTGACCCTTCTCCAACCAGCACAATTTGGGGTGGCTTAAAATTTGCTTTGACATTCATAGCTATTTCTGTTCAAATTTCTTAATTCATGTGGTTATTCTCTCCCATTTCTCCAAGTTGTAAAGGATTCCATATGTTGTGCACCTCTAACCATGCACATGTTCCCCTTTGAAGGAGTTCACTGGAGGTATGTGGTATAGGTGAGCTTCCTTGCAAATACAAAGGGTTATACAAAGGCTTTAAAAAAAACATCAAAATAAACCCTTTGGAAATCAATTCAAATAATTTTATTTCAACAAATTTGTTACTCCTTTTGTATGTGGATGTCTGTATCATGAGTATTGCAGGAGTTTGTTCTTTGAATCAGGACTAATTCTTCTCCCCCCCCCCCCCCGGGAGGGTTAGGGGTAGGTACCCATTATTATTATTTTAAGAAATAAGCCAAGAGAGCAATGTGATGGAAACAACTATTTTAAAATATTTCAATGTGGTTTACAAACATACTCCTTCCAATTTTTAAAAAATATCAATTGTTGCTGGCTCAAGGTGTTTTGCATGCCACTATTGCTTGTAGGGTTTATATCCTGCTGAACATATACCTTGGCCTCAGATCAATATAAATCAGAGTACAGTACCTTATTCAGACTTTATGTACATCTGAAGATTGAATGAAGAACTGGGAGCCAAATTCAGCCCTGCACAGGCACTCTAGTACATATGCCGGGGATTCTCAACTTGCGGCCTGTGGGCCAGATGTGGCCCATGGCACCATTTCATGTGCCCCCCCTACCGCCTCCATCACACCAGAAAGTGCCATGTAGTGGAGGAAGGGCAAAATGACGTCTGGCTCCCAAAGCTGTCTGAGGGAGCATGACCCAGCCCCCGGCTTAAAAAGGTTGAGAACTCCTGACATATGCATTGCACCAGGAAGTTGTTGCATGCATTCAGAAGGAATGGTTTGCAGATAAACCTAGGGTGATATGTGTAATTTTTGTGTTTTGCTGTAGATTACAAGTTTTCACGTCAGTTACAAGGACAACATTGTTATGAGATTTCACAAGGTCCTGGCTATCAGGCTGTCTCATAGTAATAAAATACAAGAAGGGTCAAGGATTTATCTGAATTACTTCATTCTTACTATTTGTTTAAGCTAGCCATTGATAAAAATAGCCAAGAGAAAGAAAGAGATATTAGCATCCAACATATTCTTTTTTCATCCACACTGATGTGCAATCATTGGCTATGAAGTATAAGGAGACCTTAGGAATTTTGTAAGAGGTAAAGAAAGAAGTCAGGTGTACAAAGGGTGAAGTCTACTGACTAGTTCACCACAGTTAGGGCAAATAACAGGCTGGCAATATTTTCCTGAAGCACTTTGGCATCTAGTCTAGTAGTGGTGGTGGGGTGGTAGTACAGTAGTACTTTTTCATGCGGTGTGGTGCCTACCTCCAACACTGCGGCATAGCAGGCAATAAGGCTAATTTCTTCAGCAGTGATAAAGTGAAATTCAGGCAGATTCAGGTATGTGTGTGTGTGCTTATTTTTATTTTATTTTTAAATTATTATTTATTATGATTTATTATGATTTATTATGATTTATTATTATTTATTATTTTTTCTTTGGCCCGGCCATGTCATGACATCATGACATTGGCTCCACCCATGGCATCATGATGTCATGACATTAGCTCCGCCCACACTGTGATGACATCACGGTGGGGTAGTAAAATTTTTGACATCCCACCACTGGTCTACTCACATTTACTACACCCTCCCCACAATGTTATGAGGTAAGGATAGGCATGTATTGGGGAGGATCAAACAACTGGCCTGTAGGTACACATTTTATTTGTAGGAAATTGAGGAACCATTTGGAAATATGTCAAGTTGCTCAGGAGGCACTGTAGCTCTGAAAAACTTTAGGTGAGATTCAGTGTTATTATGCAGGCTGGGCTCTCAAGGTTGCAGCATCAAGATTTCTTAATTAGCATCAAGATCTCTTAATTAGTAGGAACAATTAGTATTCATTACATCATCACCAGGCTTCCTTGTTCCATCTAAGCCAGGAATTCTCAATCTGCGGTCCATGGGCCAGATGCGGCCCATGGCCCCATTTTATGTGCCCACCACCACCTCCACACCAGGAAGTCCCATCTGGTGGAGGGAGGGCAAAATGGCCATCTGGCCCCCAAAGCTGTCTGAGGGAACACAACCTGGCCCCCGGCTTAAAAACATTGAGAACTCCTGGTCTAAGCTTAGGTACAGCCCTCATGTGGGCAGCAGATAAATATCCCCAGAAACAATATTTTGCTATGAACTGTTGTAATGCCCTGCATTTTTAGTATAATATGCTATTTGTGGTTGTTTTCTCCACACATCGTCTTTCTCCCTATACATAGTGCTGGCCCTACCATAAGGCCTGGTGAGGAAAACACTTCAGGTAGCAGACAGCTGGAGATATAACAAATGCAACATTCCCCTCCACCATTTGCCACCACCAAATAGCTCATTCCGATTGAGAGAGCTCTTGATACAGACAGCTATCTAGGTCCAGCAAGCCTGTGGATAAAGGCACAGTGGGTAGGGTAGGCCAGAATCTGTTGCGCTGTGATACAGGCAAGGTTCTGATTCTTCTCTCTATGCTTTGGCTACAAGAATTCCTTGGAATAACATTTTTCAGATTTTCCTCTATTCCCTAATCTCCAGCTAGCACAATTATTACTGACCAGGAGATTTTGGACGTTGTGATCCAAAAAAGGAAATTTTCCAAGCTATGATTTGGGGTTGCTTAAAATTAACTTTTGACATTAAAAACTATTTCTTGTTTTGCCAAGGTGTGTGGGGCAACAGAGGAGAGGTGAAGCCAAAAAGGCTAATTTCTCTTTATAGATTTGATTAAAAAAAAAAAACAACCTCTAATACAATGGTTATGCATGGTAATGTTTGTTACACTGGATTTTTTAATTGAAAAATTGATTTTCTAAAAGGTTTAAACTAAAGAAATCTCTTGCATCCTTTAGTAAAGGTAAAGGTTGCCCTTGTTTGAAAGCCAGTTGTATCCAACTCTAGGGTTCAGTGCTCATTTCCATTTATAGCCAACGAGCCAGTGCTGTCTGCATTTGCACATGTTTATGGGGTCATGTGGCAAGCATGACTAAACACCAGAGTGCAAGGAACGCTGTTTACCTTCCAAAAGAAGTGGGACCCTATTTTTCTACTTGCAATTTCTTGCTTTCAAACCGCTAAGTTGGCAGGAGCTAGGACAGAGACAGTTCACTGCGCTGTGCAGCGCTCGGGTCTTCAGTCATCAAGTCCAGCATCTTAACCAGTAAGCCACCACAGTCCCATTTGTATCCTTTAGTGGTCCTCAAATTCTTTTTGAAAAATGGGGCATAGAGGAATTTCTGTCAAAAGATTTAAAGAATTGAGGGCAAGGGAACCTTAGAGGTTTTACAAAGCTGCAAAAATTCCTCTGAGGCCATACGTTGCCCATCTTGATCTAGACAAGTGGTGCCCAAACTAAGGCCCTGGGGCCGGGTGCGGCACCCGATGCCAATCCATCCGGCCCGCAAAGCCCTCGTCGCTCCTGGAAGCGGAAGTAAAACGGGCCCAAAAGGTCACTGATTCCTGGGAGACAAGCAATGAGAAACCTGGGGAGAATAGTGAAAAGTAGAGAAATCACATTGCAAACAAAAATTCGCATAGTCAAAGCAATGGTATTCCCTGTGCCAATGTATGGTTGTAAAAGCTGGACCATTAGGAAAGCTGAGTGCAGAAGAATAGACGCCTTTGAGATGTGGTGTTGGAGGAGAGTTTTGAGAGTCCCCTGGATAGCGAGGAAAACAAATAGGTCAATCTTAGAAGAAATCAACCCTGACTGCTCCTTAGAAGGGCAAATAGTAAAGATGAAGCTAAAGTACTTTGGACATCAAATGAGAAGAGAAGACTCACTTGAGAAAACCTTGATGCTTGGAAAGGTCGAGGGCAAAAGAGGAAGGGGGTGGCCTAGAATGAGATGGCTAGATGGTATTGTGGACGCAATGGACACGGAGCTGAGCGAGTTGAGGGGGATGGTGGAGGACAGGAGTGCCTGGCGGACGTGGTCCATGGGGTCACGAAGGGTTGGAATCGACTGTGTGACTGAACAACAAAAAACAAACATAACTGCTCTTCCAGTAACATCACCCCTAACATGCTCCTCCTCCTCCCTCTTCCATGTCTAGGCCAGACGTGAAACTGCCAAAATGAAGCCACCTGTCTCTGTCCTAGCTCCTGCCAACTTAGCGGTTTGAAAGCAAGAAATTGCAAGTAGAAAAATAGGGTCCCACTTCTTTTGGAAGGTAAACAGCGTTCCTTGCACTCTGGTGTTTAGTCATGCTTGCCACATGACCCCATAAACATGTGCACTGGCTCGTTCATTCTGCAGCTCTTTTCACCTGACCTACAGTGAGAAAAGCTGGCAACACAAGGTTGCCGTTACTAGGGTACACCCAATTGTGGCTCAAAACTACCACAATCTTCGAAAACCAATTCATGTATTACATCCTTTTTTGCTGGAACATTTCAGGTTGGCCACAAGAAATAAATCCAAATTCTCAGGATATGCCTGGATTTTGCCTTCTGTAGTAATTCACATCTTCACAGTCTTGGGTTTTCCAGAAGAGAACAGGCACTTTCCACTATACAAACTTCTTTGACCACTAGATTATTGGGTGCAGGAAAAAGTATTTGTGATATGTTCAGCTAATATACTACTGAAAGTACAGACATTGATAGAATCAGCTGTACTGGTTCACGGATTCAGCATTGCAAAATTCTTCCATTGGCCTAAGTCCTTAATGTTATCAAGGGCCTTTAGGATGCTGTTCTCTCTCAAGGTTTCTCATACTCCATACTCTTTCACATACGTGCAGTATAACTCTGGTGGACTATGCTCATCAGCACGTGATGCCTTTTGCCAGACAGTCTGGGCAAATAGCATTTGTTTAATTTAGCAGCCCTCCAAACTTTGCCCTACATTACCTAATGAGACATCTGATAAAAAGACTGTTGCAGTTAAGAGCCCAGTGCACTTTAACCAGGTTCATTCACTTTCTGACACATAATTTAGTCATATAATTGTTGGTCGACTTCAAAAGACAAGGTCCAGCATTTGTTCTGACCTTCCTTATATTCCTGAGGGATGTACATCGTGTTTCCTTTGGTAGGAGAAATTTTAAAAAATGTAAATTCAAAGTATTGTGAAGGACATCCAGAGAATGTCATAGAATAGGCTACTGAATCCAACCCACTGCTCAGTTCAGGAATATAGAATATCATCCTTGAAACTGGACATTTCTCAAACTGTAACACAGACATTATGGTATGAAACCACCACCACCCAGTTCAGTAGTAAAAGGCCATGAAGGAAATTTGGGATTACATGTTGGTAAAACTGATGGCAAATTTAGCGGCCATTTTAACTCTCAAGAATCAACCCAGGAAATGTTAGTACTGTATATCTGAGTTCTGTTTTGTTGCAAAATTCAAACTGATCTAGACCTGCAATGTTAGTTAGTGTAAGTTAATCAACAAGAGTGCTTGCTTGCTTTAAAAAAAAACCAACAAAACCCCCAAAACAAACAGGAAGCAGTTGTAGCTAGTATAAAATAAATCCCAGGCTGTGATTCAGCAAATGTGATGCAAAGAAGTAATGGGCTACTGTATTATCAGTAAGTGGCCCCATTTTAAAAAATGCCTTACAACTCTCTCGATACAAGATTCCACATCCTGTCCCACCCAGAGTGCATGAGATATGAATACCCAAATTAGACACAGTAATTTTTTGAATGTTCATGCAAATAAATAATAAAAACACACACATATTATTAAAGGAACAGAATGGTAGGATACTACCATGGCAGCCCTAGACCTGACTATGCCTATGGAAGTCTGAATCAAGATTAGTTGTTGGTACCGTTTCCTGTCCTCCCTAACCTGTCTTTTCTTCATAGACCCTTCACTTGGCGAGGTCTTGTGTTAACATGCACAAACTAATTAAACTGGGTGTTTACATACCAAGAGTTTTTTGACCAAAATATTTTGGCCAAATCAGTTCACCATGTCAGTTCACCTGTTACAGCATGTGACAGACAGGCGTTAAGAGCGAAAGGATTTTATAGCCCCAAGATCATAGTCCAAAGATTCTTGAAATCTCAAGACTAAAAATGCACATCTGTTATGATAGTGGGCAGAAAACATGACCATAGACCAGATCAACAATATAACATAGCCAACAGATTGTTACTGGTGGTACAAGAAAGCCAGGATTCATAAGAATGACACTCTGGGACATTCCAGTTAGCAGTGACTGTGACATCATCTGCCTCCACTTGGGTTATCTACAATCTTTACAATAGTTGGGACATAATTATTATTTTTTTGCAAGCAAATCTTGTTGTAATGCCAAGTATTCAAGAGTGGTTTGGTCTGGGTCAATAAAGGGCCAGTAGTTTTACCAAAGACCTACTTCTGGTGCAAACAAACACGGCTAGGACTCATTTGTTAATAGGGACTAATCCAACCTCCTCCATTCTTGGAGATTTTGCCAGAGGCAGGGAGATGGCTGGCCATGACTGTGATGAAAAGGATCTGGACTTCCAAATTACCATGTGTTATAAAGGAAATTAAATTGCAGTATATGACCTATAGTAACATAGGAATAAAGAATGTTTAGGATGAACCAGAACAGATAGGTGGCTTGGCATTAGTTTAAGACACTCATTATAAAGAGCTGGAAAAACTTCCAAACGTTAGTAAGAACTCTAGCTGTCCTTTTGAATGATATATCAACTACAGTATTTGGACTTGTTTATGAAAATCTCTGATAGGTACACTCCAAGAAGAAACACTAAAGATAAGAGTAGCCTAGATTTGAACCTACACTTGGGTTGCCATATTAGGATAAAGAAGTGATGTCTGTAGTTGGGGATAAGAATCATGTGAAAAGGACTAGGCCAATAGGCCTCTCCAAGAAGAATTTAACCTCCTTTAAGGAGGAGGGTTTTTGATTTTACATTTCTATGTGTAAGAGGATAAAAAGCCAACTTATCTACTGCTAAATTGTGCCTTGTTGATAAGACACCATGAACTCATTAAAGAAATAAAATGCTGCTTCATTTACCCTTAGAGTAAAAGACTATCTCCAATTATTTTAGACAAGTCTGTTGATAACACCATGACACCAGTTTTTTAAAATTAATACAATACTAATAATTACACATTATAATAAACAAACACAATTACTATACAAAAGTACTGTGTGCTCCCTTCATCCAGCAGGACAATATGTATGTTTCTTTTACCTTGTTTATTCTACAATCTCTTTAATTTGTAATTTATCCTTCTTTCCAAAATAATATTTGCTCTTGGCTTGGTTTTTTCCCTTTCCCTTTTATCAATTTATAGTCCAGGAACTCTCACCATATTTCCTTAAAATTTGATTTCTTTAGAATTCCTTTTTTGACTCTTAATTCTAATGTTAATTTATTTTCTAATTTTAATTTATTGTTTATTGCCATGTTCCACATTTCTCTGTACCGTTCGTCTAATTCTATTTTGCTATCAGATTATTATTTCTTAGCTATGACTAATATCATTGCAGTTAAGACAAGTCTGCATTTTGTCACCCTGCTTATTCAACTTATACACAGAACACATAATGCGCAATGCAGGGATGGAGGAATCAGAATTTGGGATCAAAATTGCTGGAAGAAACATCAACAATTTGAGATATGCAGATGATACCACCCTAATGGCAGAAAGTGAGGAGGACCTAAAGAAGCTCCTGATTAGGTTGAAAGAAGAAAGTGAAAAAGCTGGCTTGAGACTCAATATCAAGAAAACCAAGATAATGGCAACAGGCCCTATCAGTCCCTGGAAAATAGATGGGGAAGAAGTAGAAGCAGTGACAGATTTTACTTTCTTAGGGTCTAAGCTCACTGCAGATGGTGATTGCAGCCATGAAATAAAAAGGTGACTGATTCTTGGGAGGCAAGCAATGAGAAACCTGGGGAACATCGTGAAAAGTAGAGACATCACATTGAAAACAAAAATTCACATAGTCAAAGCAATGGTATTCCCTGTGGCAATGTATGGATGAGAGAGCTGGACCATTAGGAAAGCTGAGCGCAGAAGAATAGACGCCTTTGAGATGTGGTGTTGGAGGAGAGTTTTGAGAGTCCCCTGGACAGCGAGGAGAACAAATAGGTCAATCTTAGAAGATATCACCCCTGACTGCTCCTTAGAAGGTCAAATAATAAAGATGAAGCTAAAGTACTTTGGACATCAAATGAGAAGAGAGGAGTCACTTGAGAAAGCCTTGATGCTTGGAAGGGTCGAGGGCAAAAGAAGAAGGGGACGGCCCAAGATGAGATGGCTAGATGGTATTGTAGAGACAATGGGCACAGAGCTGAGAGAGTTGAGGGGGATGGTGGAGGACAGGAGTGCCTGGCGGGCAGTGGCCCATGGGGTCGCAGAATCGACTGTGCGACTGAACAACAAAACCATGATACAGATCATGTCTTTCTTTTCTCTCTCAATTTTTTTACTTCCAAAATCCATCCATAGGGCTACTCTTCATCTAGGACATACGTATTTGCAAACGTATTGAGGGGAATTTGTTCAATTTCTATGCATACTTCCCCCCAAATATATTTTACAATAGTACAATACCACCATAGGTTGACACCAGTTTATTAAGTCCTTACTTAACTACAAATCCAAAGTTTTGTCTGTAACCTAGATAGATCATAACTGGAATGTAGGGGGCAGTCCATGCAAAAATATAAGGGTGAGACCTCTCTTGTTTGGACCATGAGCTGTAACAGATCTTTATTTAGAGAAATGTCTCCCTATAAAAACTTAATTCTGAAATGTATTAGAAAAACTGTGACACATTTGTACTTGCAATCTTCCAGTCCATCACAACAAACAGGTTGAGACTATAATCCTATACCCATTCTTCTAAAAGTGACACCCTTTGACTCAACAGGACTTACTTTTGTGTAGATTTGCACAGTCAGTCTTTCTTTTTAAAAAGTAGTAAGCACTTGGATGGGCAGTGCCAGCCAGAATTTCTGCTACCGGTTCTGGTGAACTGGTGCGAACCTGCTGATGCCCACCACTGGGTATCATGTTTTATTAGTCTGATGTAATCTACTTGACAAGAAGCAAAGAGAATCACAGCAGGCAGTATCCGATATGATGGATCGTGAGCACAAAAAGTAACTGGGAGAAAGACGCAAGGGATTACCCTCAAAGCCAACAAATACAGTAAAGGAGAAGCACTACTTAAGCGGATATAGGGAATTAGCTTCGCGTTCCAAGACAATGAAGTGTGACATAAGATGTAAAGCCTACACAAGAATTATGTGGGACTGAAAATAGTCCCTTGGACATCTCATTTCTGTGATGTCCAACTTTTGCTTATGTTTTGTTGTAAGTGTCCATGTTTGGCACTGGTAATATAATGTGGGAATGAATACTGTATGTCTGTATGAGGTGTTTCTTTGTGTTGATTGGTATTGCCTTGTGTTGTAGGAGCAGAGCTAACTATCCCAATATTTGGTTTGCCTTACTGCACTGTATAAATGGACCAATAAGGGTACAGATCAGAGTAAACTGGAATATTACTTTCCATATGTAGTATGATCACTGGGAAGCAGCCTACATTAAACCACTCCACAAGCAGTCAAAACTGATCTATTTCCCCAACCCTAAGACAGGGATCCTCAACCTTTTAAAGCCAGGGGCCAGTTCACACCATCTCAGACTGTTTTGGCAGCGGTGGTAGGAGCACCCCAAGCCCCAAACACTCCCCTACGACCGCTGGAGGCAGGGCCACCCCGAGCCCCCAAACACTCCCATACAAACTGCTTCCCTGGAGGAAGCTGTATGGCGTGGGTGAAGGAGGAGTCTGGGCTGTCCTTCTTGCCCGTGCTCGGCCAGAGCAGCCCCCGGGAAAGCTGCAGGCAGCCACGTGTGTCTGCCAGGAAAGCTGTACTTGGCCAGAGCAGCCTCCAGGAAAGATGCAGGCAGACATGGGCGTCTGCTAGGAAAATTGCTCTTGGACAGAACAGCCCCTGGGAAAGACGCAGCTGGCTGCGTGTGTCCACCGCTTCTGCCACCTGCACCTCAGTCCTTGTCCTCTCTGCTTAGCACGTCCCTAATGGGACTCTGTAACTGGGCAGATGTTGTAAACCTTCTTACAACATCTGCACTGTTACGAAGTGTTGTTAGAGAAACACCAAGCCAAGCAGATGAGATAAAGATTGAGTTGACGGTGGCAGCTGGAACGAGGGCATGGGTTGGATGGAATGGTGCCACAGGCTGGATCTGGCCCATGGGCCATAGGTTGAGGACCCTGGCCCTAAGGTGTCAACAGAAATTAATGCATCCCCGTGAGCCTGTGTATTTGTATCTACTAGCCTGGATGTGTCATCAAATTCAATTTCAGAGCACAAAATCATGTTCAAATTAGAAAGTTTACACAGTAATAAATGATGAATCTTTAAGGTGCCACAAGACTCCTTGTTTGTAGCCACAAACTAACATGGCTACTATTCTGGATTAGAAATATCCATGGTGAGATTTTCTGTATTTATTTCATTTTCAGTTGCCTCTTCCACTTCCAATCCTTTCTTTTTACATGAAAGAGAAAGGCTCTTTCAGATACTGTAATTCGTTCTGTGTTTCCCCCATTCGTGTTTTCCTGAACTCCAAAAGCCCCAAAGAACTCTTTAAAACTGCTCTAAAAATGCAGAGTTAAGGCAGCTGTGACTCAGAGCTTGTCTACACTTGCCCTCCTAGGCCAGGGTAGAGTGGTTTCTTAAAAGACACTTGAAGCTGTGGAGCAAAATGCTGTTTGGTTTGAGCTCCAGAAACATACATTTTGAATCTCTGGAGATTTGAAAAATAAGGGTGGGAAATTTACTTCAGCCATTAATGGGAGTCTCAAAATGGGGCAGATTGGCTTCATTGAAGTGTGAACCCCACTGGACCAAACCCATCCCCAAGATAGGGCCATATGCCCTGGTAGACAGTCTCTCAATCTATTCCAAAATCAATGTAACCATACATAGAAAAGAACTTATTTCTCTATTGCTTTTCTCTCGGTTAAGAGACTTAACTCAATTGAGAGTTAAGGCAGCACAATAGAAAAATTAAAAAAAAAATACATCCATGCAACAGGTCAACCTACTCTTCTTTTAACCCAGCAGTCAGCAGCAAAAATAGTCCAAGAAAGGAAATGACAACGCACTCCCCCCCCCCCAAAAAAAACCCACAGTTTAAAAAACCCCAAAGGGATTAAATGGAAGATCTAACAGATTTTATTTGCAAAACCTGATCAGTGATAAGTGACTTTTGAAAGTCACTAATTTGACTGATCACTGTAAATTAGAAGCAGTTTGATGGTATAAAATAAGACAACATAAACTGTGTTGAACATAATAAATACCTGTGTTATAAGTCTATTTCTCATTTACATTAAATATGTAGCTGTTCCATCTGCTATTTTTATTCTATCTCATGCAGTTACATGAAATTATATAATGATCTTTACTAGAGCCAATCAAAACACCACAAAAAATGGCATAAGCTCTTTAATTCTCCAAAAGGTGATATAAAATCATAGATGGAGCAACAACAAAAAAGTAGGGGTGGGAAAAAATTAAGACAGAAGTTGGACAGTTCTTTTTTAAAAAAATATTTTTAATGTTTTTCTCCATTCTCTCCTACCAATCTGACCACCCTGAGGACTAATGACCTTGGTGAAGACCACAGGGAAGGGTGATGGTCCCCAAGTGGATTAAATCTCATTTGAATCCATTTTGATGGAGGGCAGCAGCAGCTTCATCAATATTGGCCTGGGGCTGAGAACTTTGCATGCCAAAAGGGCTCAGGACCAGAAAATGATTTGCGGAACTCGCTCAGTGTTATGAGGGTCATGCTGCAATATGGAAGGCAGATGAAGGGCCACTGTATTATATTCTTAGGACAGTCTTCATGGTACAGGTACACAGAAAGAGCCTCCTCAAAGATTGTGTTATTTTTGAACCACAATTGGGCATACCCTGGTAATGATAACCTTGTGTTGCCAGCTAATCTTTCTCACACTAGGTCAGGCAAAAGGAACTGCAGAATGGACTCACCAAAAGATGCCTTCACTTTGGCAGTTCCACGTCTGGCCTAGACACGGAAGAAGACTCTCCTGGCATTGTACCACTTATGTTGATTGGAGAAGTCTGAAGAATTTGAATGCTTCCACATGTCTGAGGCAGTTGACTGATGCTAAGAGAAGTATTGTCTGGCCCAGTTGTGGTTTTTGGTTTTCTTCTCATGGAGCAGAGCAGGTACCTTTTACAATACATTGCAGTTTGTTCCCATTGACTTCAGTGTGTGAACAGAAAGTCAAAGTTGTCTCCAGATTTTAGATAAAAGTCTTTGTTTTTGAAAGAAATGATGATGGTGCCCTAACATGTAACTCTTATGCACAACTTAGTGTTGTTGTTTTGAGGAAGGACATCTTGAAACATGAAGGGGCCCTAGGAAGCCTAAGGTTGGGTCTCATCCTCTGCCTTCAAGACCTATAAACTCCTAGATTAATCTGGGCTCCCTTTATTTATTTATATTTATTTAGATTTACTATCCCGCACCAATCAGGTGAACCTGACTCTAGGTAGCTATCCCTGGAAGATGCCAACAGGGTTACTAGAAATGGGAACACCCCCTCTAAGGTTGGTGAGATGAATGCCCCAAAAGCAGAGAAAGGCATTAGCCTGAGAAGCCCTGGGACGACAGAACTTCTCAAAGCCTTGAGACAGAAGGCTCAGGATGAACCTGGATTTGAGGAAGCATGAAAATTTACAGGGATTGGAGAAGAGGAAGGGATAAAGATTAGAAGTATGGAGAGCACATGGGTAGGGGCACCAAAGCCCACCAGTGGGCATGAGAAGGAGGAAAACTTGTGTTAGAGAATGGAGGAAGAAGAAACATGGGAGGACAGAGAAGAAAAGCACTGGGAACTGGCTCAACCAGAACCTCCCAAACAAACCATTCAGTTTTCCTGCTTTAGCTGGAATTGTGATGCCACTGCACAAGAGATGCAATGAACCTCTCTCTAATCCTGCTCCTGCAACTCCCACACAGTTGCATTGCTACAGAAAATAACAATAGCCATAGGTGAGAAATAATAATTACACTTATATACTTCCCCATAATGCTCAGAACACTCTCTGGGTGATTCATAGGCCATAAACAATAATGAATTTAATCTGATCTATTAATAATCTGCATGTTTTGGCCATAGGAAAAGAGAGGTGCCAATCATACAGAGACTGGCATACCCATTTCATGACTGTGGGCAGAAGCGTGGCCAGAACAAAGACTGGTGTATATGTGTGTCCACAAGCAATCACTTCCCATTTTTAGACTCACAATCCAGCTGAGAGAAGACTTATGTCAAATTGCTCACTTGTTAAATAAAGTTCATAACCTTGTTAAATAAGGTTCATAACCTTGCATCCTACTTTTATGTCCAACTGATGCTGACCTTTTGATGTCACCCTACCTATGGAGGAATTGGGGGCATGCACGGATGGGAAATTATTCTAGCCAACTGTAAGGCTACAGGTCACATATTCCAATTTAAAATGATTTTTAAAATCTATTCTAAGCATATGTCAATACAGTTTTGTAATTTCTGATTCAAATGGGCCTTCTGCAATTGCAACCTATTATACTGTAAATTAATGGGATTTATGGAGGACTTAACACGCCAAATCCCTGCCTACTAGGGTGTGACTTACTATGTGAAGCAAAAGCAATTCAGCCATTGTCAAATTAAAATATTAGACACTAGTAAAGAAATACTTTCTGAACTGTGGCGACCTTTTATTGAATTTTAGAGGAAGTACGGCATAATTTTTATCAAGAGGCATCATTTATGCTTGAAAAGTTATCTACAATTACAGTAGAGCCATGGCCGAAGACGCTGCCCCACAGTGGCATAGGGCGGGGTTAGGCGCAGGGGCCCCCAGGCCAAACTTGCCGGGGGGGCAGGTAGGAAAGTCCTACCTTCGGGGGGTTTGCTGGGCTTGGAGGCGGGGCGGCCACGTGCCTGGGACCCCGACGGTGCAGACAAGGCCCAGGGTCTGGGGCAGGGCAGGCCCAGCGAGGAGCCCGCTGTTGGGGTCCCAGGTGTGCAGCCGCCCCGCCTCCGAGCCTGGCGGTGGCAGCTCGTCCGGCTTCGGCGGCAGCAGCACCCAGGAAGAGAGGCCAGCGGTCGCCTTGGCCCAGTGCGTGCGGCAGGAGGATCTCCCCCCGCAAGGCCTGGCCAGCGCTGCTCTGACCGCAGGGCCTCAAAGACCACCAGCCTCACCCCTCTGGGCGCTGGCGCCACCGAATACGGACAAACTGCCACTGCCAGGCTAGGAAACAGGGTGGCCAAGTGCCTAGGATGCTGATGGTGGGCTCACCGCTGGTACCGCGCCGTGCCGCACCACCCCAACCCCTCACCCACGCCGTTGGGGTCCCAGGCGGCACGGCTGCCCTGCCTCCTAGCCCGCCTGCGTCAGCAGCGCCCAAGAAGGCGGGAAATGAGTCCTGGACTCATTAGGTAACCATAAGCTTCTTTTAACCCTCCACAGACAGATCTATCATAGGATTGTTCCAGAAAAATGTAGAGGTTTGTGCTCTTTGCACAATATAAATGCAGATACAGGTGATCCTTTAATCACATCTCCAATGTAGCCACCTTTAATACACCTTAAAGCATGCCTGGCACAAACATCTGCCATGACTTGTGGACTCTCATTCAAATTATTGTGTTTTGCACTATCCGCCAGTCTGACAAGGTTATCCTGCTATGCTAATAGACTGTACTGCCAGCAACTCAACAGTGTCAGGCAGCAGTTAACTAACCTGACAACCCTGAGGACTAACGTCCTTGGGTGCCAAAGTCCAAAGCAAAAGGAGATGGTCCCCAAGTGGATTAAATCTCACTTGATTCCATCTTGATGGAGGGTGGCAGCTTCATTAATACTGGCCTGGGTCTGATGAGGACTTTGTGTGCCAAAAGGGCTCAGGACCCGAAAGTGTCTTGCAGAACTGGATCAGTGGTACTGGTGTCATGGTGTGATACAGAAAGCAGATGAAAGGCCACTGCATTACATTCTCAGGACATTCTTCATGGCTGATTGCCATGAGGATCACCAATATTTAGATATGGCAGAAGATCCATGACTACGGTATGGGCTGAAGAAGTGATTTTGAATCATGAAAGCTTGCTGCTGTCTTGGTTTCTTAGTGGTCTGATAAAGATATCACTTGAATCTGCACTCACAGCATTGTTGTAAATCAATATCGTATATATTATGATTCAAACACCACAGGGTGCTTTAATGAAATATATATTGTTGGTCAGAATATATTATTACCCAAATGCTTTAATCACATCCACAATAGTTACTTTAAATTTATATACAATTAGATACATGTTCTACATTATTGTCCCAATTCCTTCACACAAGAAACTTCTTTGTTGGTGGTAACAATTACTTGTAAAGCCAATATACATAAGAAGTATGCAGAAAACTATCCAGGCTATGTTCAACTCACAATTCATGACTATCCTGGGACCTTTAAATTTTTGGCCATACAACTAATGACTGGTTATCTGCCAAGTGTAAAAACAGGAGACCCACTCTGGGGTACCTGATGGAGGGGATGGCTAATTTTATGAAAGCTTTTGCTAGGAGTTTGCAATCCTGTGTCCATTTACCTACAAGTCCCACTGAACACTGTAAGGCTTACAAATCTCACCAGACATACTTAAAACAGGGCAGCATTAGTAACAAGGTCTTCAAAGAGAACAACAAAAAAAGAAAACCTTGAGAAGGAAACCTAGGATGAAATTGGATCTGGGTAAAAGGTAGATCCATTAAAAAAACAAATCCTCATGAGTTTGCATTATTGTTATGTTGGACCCTCCGTAAACCATTGTCAGTTCATTGATTCCATCTGTGGCCACAACAATCATAGTACAGTACTTTAGCGTGTGGCTTTGCAATGGCACAAAAGCCTGGATCTCACAGGTGGCTCTTTAAGGAGCTATGATTTTCAAAATATTCTGTCACCACATATTCCTCCAGTATAATAAACATTAATAAATGAAAGCCATCGATTCTAACTTAGACTGAGCCTTTCCAAGGTATAATAGGCATACAGTATTCAGAGCAGTTGCCATTCTGTTCTTCTAGAGTGCCTGGATTCATGCAGCTTTCCCAGGGCTAAACAGGCTGGCAGAATGGAAAATAAGCCCTTGTTCTCGGTCTCTGCAGCCAGATACCTAGCTCACCATGCTATCCAGACAGCCATAATAAATATACCGTAACCCACTGATTTCAAAACAGGAATTCAGGGCATGGATTTCCTTTAATTGTTATAATTTCTTCTAAGGCAATATGCGTGGTCTAGTCAGTGTGGACATATAGGACCTTTTATTTGAGGGTAGTTTGTGGAGGATCTCACATTAAAACCTTGTAGCTCCATGAGGATCTGTGTCTTGGATCTGATTTTAGGCATGGCAAAGCAGGTCACTGAAAGATGTGATTTCTCCGTTTTAACCTCTGGACTATAACCTGACAACCCTGAGGAATTCTGGCCTTGGATGGTGAGGTCCACAGGGAAGGGTGATGATCTCCAAGTGGATTAAATCTCAGGACAATCTTCATGGGCGGTTGCCATAATAGCTAAATATTCAAAATAGGAAATGGCACTTGAAGAGATGGACTCCGCAAACTGGTGGTGCTCTGGAGATTACATGGAAAAATCATAGGAAAGCATGAGAATCCATCCCCTTAGATCTGTGTTTTTGTACCTTCTTCTCCTTCCGTGTATAAGGCAGATGTGAAACTGCCAAAATGAAGCCACCTTTTGGTGAATTTATTCTGTAGTTCCTTTTGCCTAGTGTGAGAAAGATCAGCCAGCACAAGGTGGCCATTATCCAGGGTACACCCAATTGTGTTTCAAAAATAAAACAAGTTTCAAGGAGGCTCTTTCTGTGTACCCCCTTTTCTGTGTCATTGTAAAGCCATGCTGTAGGGCTACAGTGACTTAATGGTTAAGACGCTGAACATGACAACTGGAAGGTTGGCAGGTCAGCAGTTTGAGACCCGAGTACCATACAAAGGTGTGAGCTTCTGTCCGTCCCAAATTCCTGCCAACCTAGCAGTTCAAAAGCAAGAAATTGCAAGTAGATAAATAGGTACTTCAGTAGGAAGGTAAACAGCATCTGTGCACTCAGGTGTCTAGTCATGCCTGCCCCATGTCCACGGAAAGGTCTGCAGATGCAGACAGCACTGGTTCTTTGGCTGTAAACAGAGATGAGCACTGAACCCTATAGTTGGATAGGGCTGGTTTTCGAGCAAGAGCGGCCTTTACCTAAAAGCCATGCTCTAAAGGACCCATGATTTCTGCGGCGCAGTGCAGCAAGTAGCAATGAGGACCTATGACTTCGAGGTGTTTCTTGGCAAGGATCGCATGGGAGGAAAAGAAATCATATGCAAACCACGAGGATCCATTTCTGATTTCATGGGCATGACTTTTCATTTCCTCCAGAGGAAGTTCGGGATCTTCTTGGTCAGTTCCTGGCGAGCGGGAGAGGATATGGGTTGGAGGCATCAAAGTCACGAGAAAAACCCCAAACATTGATGCGATTCTGTGCATGTGGTTGAGCCCTCCGTCTCGCTCCCCCCACCTCCAAGCCTGCCTAACCTCGAGCGCCCCACCGAGGAAAGCCTCCTCCTCCTGGGGAGCAAGCAAGGGAGACGGCGAGCCCTCCCCAAGTCACCGACCCGCCCAGCCCAAGCCAGCCTAGCGCCCGGTGCCGCGGCTGCGGCGCATCATGTGAGAAGGGCGAGGCTTGGGGGACGCGCAACCCTGTCAACACCCTGCACCGCCATCTCGCGAGAGGTGTCGGCCGGGAAAGGTACAAAGGGGCTGGGCTGGGGGAGGGCTCGCTGTCTGCATAAATTGCCCGGGGGGGAACGAAGGGGGGAAGCCAAAGAACCGGATCCTTCGCGCTGCGCTCGGGTGGCTGCTGCCTGTGGCGAGGGGGGTGAGTCCAAAGGCGCCTTTTTTACGCACGGCGATTTTACGTCCCGTGCGCCTTTTTTACGCACGGCGAGCCTAGTTGCATTGCAGTCCGTGGAAAGGTCCGGAGTCCGGAGACATAGATTTTTGTAAGTGTGGAGACGAGGCTCTCTCTTCCCCCGTGGCGGCCACGTTCCCTTGGAGCAGCCCCGCCAGTGCAAGCCGCCCCAAGGTCAGGGTTGCCGCCTGGAGCCATAAAGGCAGCGCTCGGGGAGGAGGTGGCGACGCCATGTGGGTGTGCCTGTTTTTCAGCAATAGCAATATCAATTAGAGACTTCTAACCCACCTCCCCCATCGCGCTTATTAGTGCACTCTCTGGACGGTTCACAGGTTAAAGAGCTTTTTTTTTTTGTCCCCAACGTTTCTGGGGACTCATTTTTTTCCCATCTCGGGAGTATGGAAGGCTGAGTCAACCTTGTGTCCCATCAGGATCAATTGGTCCCTGCGCCACCTGGGCTCTGTAAATGACAGGTTGCTTCCCTGTAACTGTTGTTCTTCGTGGGGATTCACAGAGACCACGAAGAGACCTTGATAGAGTGAGACCTTGATAGAGTGTAGGGGCAGAAATAGACATTGTAGAGAGCCCACAACAATGAGAACATTGTTATATTTAACAAAGTTATAGCGATGACACTTCTATACCCCTGCCCCATAGCACTTGTTAGAGCACTCTCTAGGCGATTCTCAAGTTAATTAGCATTTTGATCCCAACGCATATGTTGGGGACTAATTTTCCCGACCTCGGAAGGATGGAAAGCTGTGTCAACCTTGAGCCTGATCAGGATCAAACTCACCATATTCTGGCTGCAGGGGAGTAGTTTCACTGCTGCGCCAGCAGGGCGCTTTCCCCTCGGTCACTGCCGTCTGCTTCCTTTTGTTGTTGTTCAGTCAAACAGTCGATTCCGGCCCTTCGCGACCCCATGGACCACCCCACACCAGGCACCCCTTGGTTGTCCTTTATGCATGGCTGTAGAGAGACCGTGCTCAGTGAGGTGTGGGGAGGGAGTCTCCGTTACTGTTGGGGTAATTCTAGGGTGGAGGCTTTTTTCCAGAAATTCTCCCCTGGTGGACCCCACTCATAGAATCACAGAGCTGGGAAGAGCCTTTTAGGCCATTGGGTCAGACCCCCACCCCTGCTCAATGCAGGAATCCAAATCAAAGTAGTATCCTGTATATCTGACAGATGGTTGTCCAATTCCCCCTTGGATGGTTCCAGTGTTGCAGCTTTCATCACTTCTCCAGGCAGTTGGTTCCACTGTCATACTGCTCTAACCGTGAAGTTTCCCCTGATATTCAGCCTATGTCTGGTTTCCTTTAGTTTTTGGCAGGTAAAGGTCATTCTTGCTCAAAAGCCAGTCGTATCCAACTTTAGGGTTCCGTGCTAATCTCTGTTTACAGCCAAAGAGCCAGCACTGTCTGTATCTGCAGATGTTTCCGTGGACATGGAACAGGCATGACTAGACACCGGAGTGCACGGAACGCTGTTTACCTTCCCACCAAAGTGGTTCTTATTTATCTACTTGCAATTTCTTGCTTTTGGGTGCCCCTGTTTTATCCTGTCTACACATCCTGCACTCTGGGATGATTGAGAACAGATCCTTACCTTCCTCTTTGTGACCCTCTTGAAGAGTGGTATCATATCCTTTCTCAGTCTCATTTTCTCAAGGCTAAACATGCCCAGTTCCTTCAGCCTTTCCTCATAGTTTCCAGTCCTCTAATCATCCTTGTTCAGTGGTGGGATGTCAAAATTTTTACTACCCCACCGTGATGTTATCACAGTGTGGGTGGAGCTACATCATGACATGATGTCGTGGACAGAGCCAAAAGCCAAAGATTGGGGACCACTGCATGGGAGTGTTCCACTCATACGCAGGCAAGATCCAATTAGCATGTAGCAGAGGTGTTAGAAAAAGAAAGTTTATTCTTCTAGCCCCATGTTTTTGATAGCTGAGATCTAATTTGGGAAACCTTTTATTTCTATTGTGTAGATTAGAACCTAGGAAGGTGGAATAGGAAAAGGCTGACTTGGGTTTAAGGCTACTGTTCTAACTTACATATGTGATCTGCATATAATAAAGGCCATTGAAATTGTCCCCATGTCACAGCCGTGGCTATATGATGAATATAGCTTAGAAAATATTCACATTTACAAACTTGTAGTAGACTGTTAGAATATGACATCCAGCTTCAGGTTTTTCTCTTTTAATGTAAATGTGCTTTGGCTATGTAAACTAGGCAGGCTTTCAGCACAAAACAAGATTATTGTGTGTAAAATTGTTTAGGAATTCACATCTCTTGGCTGGCTGTGAGGCTCAGTGAGTTTATGGAGCCATAGGTTGGGAGTCTGGTTCTCCACTCTACTTTGTAGGAGTCAGCCTCAGGAAAGCTGTACTTTCCCAGAGGAAGGGAATAGCAAATCATTTCTGATTGCTCTATTTTTAGAAAATTCTAGAAAGTCAGAATCTACATGATAATATGTTGCTACCTTTTTTCTTTTTTTGCAGAGTCTGACCATATCTAATTCAGCTCTGGCCTGTATACTTGCCAAACTGATTTGTCAGTGTAGGACAGACTTAATAATCCCCAAGCGATATCTGGGCAACCCTGGGTTTAATATTCCTTTTTATAAAAAAAGCAATTTAAACCAGTGATCAACTTGTTTCCATTTTCACAGTGGCGCCTTATCAGATGTTAAATGTTTTTTCCCCAGGTCTTGCATTTCATGGTAATTTGTGCTCTTTCTCTTAGAAATTAGGCTTCTCAAGGCCCCACCCAACATGGCAGCTGTGTCTACTGATGCGCAGCAGGTATGTCTGCTATTTATCTAAGCAAATCATGTCAAATGTTTAAACCAAGAGAAGCTGGGAATTAATTTTAACTTCTTCTACATGCACAGAATGTGGTTTCCAGGGTTGCCAACCTCCCCCTGGTGAGCTCTACCTATGATATGGTCTCCTCTGCTTATGTTAGCACAAAAGATAACCATCCCTACCTGAAATCTGTATGCGAGATAGCAGAAAAAGGAGTGAAGACCATTACTGCGGTGGCCATCACCAGTGCTCTCCCTATCATCCAGAAGTTGGAGCCACAAAGTAAGACACTAAGTATTTTCTTTCTTTCTTTCTTTCTTTCTTTCTTTCTTTCTTTCTTTCTTTCTTTCTTTCTTTCTTTCTTTCTTTCTTTCTTTCTTTCTTTCTTTCTTTCTTTCTTTCTTTCTTTCTTTCTTTCTTTCTTTCTTTCTTTCTTTCTTTCTTTCTTTCTTTCTTTCATTAGCAAATTTGACTCATCGCCTGATTATTTTTTTGGTGTCAGATTCATAAACTGTTTCCAACATTAACTAATTTCTATTGTTTGGGTAGGTTTGTATCTTTGGGAGTCTGGAAATTTCTTGACATTTGCTTTCTCTTAAAAAAACACACACACACATGATTTTACAAATAGTTTACCAAAACAAACACTGGAAGACATAGTAAAACAAATTCAGTATCTAAAGATGCATTGAGTACATCTTTACACTGATAATTTAATGACTTTACAAGACTTTTCCAAGCCAATAGTTATGTGAGTTTTTCTTGGCAACAAAATTTGCCTGTAGGACATCTGGCAGGCAATTACCTACATATTTTCGGTGAGCTTTCAGGCTGGCCTTGTACCGCAAGCTATTAATAATGGGTGATTTACATATCAGCAGCAGTAAATCATATGAATTGTTTTTTCTTAAGTAATTATTATTATTATTTTATTATATTTAGATTTTTATGCCGCCCCACTCGCAAATGCGACTCTGTAATACTTGTACACTTGATTTCCTATATCTTTAGTGTGAGTCACATGATAGCAAAGTAATTTAAAAAAACGTTTTTAACTGGCTTCAAGTAATATAAGAGTTGTTAAACATGACTATCTACTTAACAGTACTGTATGCATATTTTTAATTGTACTCAAGGTGGCTAGCAATTCATATCACATGAAATCACAAATATTATAACCATTTTAAAATATGTAAAATTAGGGCCAGGAATTTGAAATTCCAGTTTTGTTTCTTCCTGAAAGTCTCAGTCTAGTGCCAGGGGTGACTAACCTTGGTTCTGCTTCAGGTGTTCTTGGACTTCAATTCATAGAAGCCCTCATCAGCAGGAGTTCTTACTTGGGCTTCTGGGAATTGAAATTTAAGAACCCCAAGATTGGTCACTCCTGGTATTATGAGGAATGATCAAAGAGGAAGGAACAGCAGCATAAAGGTTTCTAGGGAAGTGTTCAAAACCCTGGATGACACTATCAAAATAAAAAGGCCTGGCCTCTAGTCACCACACCAAAAAGTTCTGATGGCTAGAGCATCTGGGACAATTACTATTGTCATGTTGATTGGGGAAAGCCAGCCTTAGGCTGGGCAGATTTCCCTTAGTTTAATTGAGGGAAAGCATTTGTAATCTGGGTCTGATGCTTGAATACTCTCTGACCATGGAACAACAGGTGTCAGTGATGACCAGGTCAGATTTTCCCATCTGCAGCGCATTGTCAAGGTCCACTCATTCCTGGACAGGAAGTCCCTGTTGACGTTGGTCTCTAGGGCAGTGGTGCCCAAACTAAGGCCTGGGGGCCGGGTGCGGCTCCCGACGCCAACTCATCTGGCCTGTGAAGCCCTCGTCACTCCTGGAAGTTGAAGTATGGACGCATTTTACTTCTGCTTCCAGGAGTGATGAGGGAAGCAATTAATCATGGGCAGGATGAATTGGGATCGGGGGCCACATCCGGCCCCTGGGCCTTAGTGACTGGCTTCCTTAACCACATGATCAGTCCACGGCCCAAAAAGTTTGGGCACCTCAGGTCTAGGGCAAGAGTTCTCAACCTTTTAAAGCTGGAGGCCGGGTCACGCTCCCTTAGACAGCTTCAGGGGCTGGATGGCCATTTTGCCCTTCCTCCACCACATGGCATTTCCTGGTGTGATGGAGGTGGTGGGCGGGCCCACATGAAATTGTGCCGCAGACCTCATCCAGCCCATGGACCGCAGGTTGAGAATCCCTGGTGTAGGGCACTGGTAATCTCCAGAATTGACTATTGCAATACTCTCTACGAAGGGATACCCTTGTGGCCAGTACAGAAACTCCAGCGGGTGCAAAATGTGGCAGCCAGCCTGATTGTTTGTATTGCTTGGTTTGATCATATCACTATGCCTCTGGCCAGGCTGCATTGGTTCCTCTTTGTGTTCCATGCCAGGTTCAAGGTGCTGGTTATCCCCTCTGACCCCTTAACAGTTTGGAACCATGCTATTTGAGGGAGCACCTCTTCCTTAGGAATTATACCTATTCTACCCAAATGTTTAAACTTTGGGTGGTCACTGCTAAAGATGTAAGAAAGGAGTTGAACAGATCTAGAGCATTTTCTGCCGTAGCGCCCAGGCTGCAGAACAAACTGTCAGCAGTAATTGGATCTGCTCCAACATAAACCTTTGAAAACCCTTGAAAACATTTTGTTCCACAAAGATTTCTCATCTTAATATGCTATTTTTAAGTTGGATAATGGATTGACCTTTGATTGTTTGATAGGTTGTCATGTGCTGTAATATGGGGAGATTAATTGGGTACCAATTCTGTCTGTTTTAATGATGCAGCTGATAGGAGGGGGTATGTTTTATTGATTTATTGCATATGATGATTTATAATGATTTGTGTTACCAGATGGGTGGGATATAAATGTTATAAACAAACTCAGGATGGTGCAAGTTACATTTATGTCCTAACAACCCCCCACTGAATTCAAGCCAATTAACATGGTTTTCTACCTCCCCCAGTTCATCCTTCTAACAATCTTTTGAGGTAGGCCTAGCCTAAGAGAGTGTGGCTAGCTCAGAACCACCCACATTGAGTGGCTCAGAAGGAACTAGAATATGACTCTCCCAAACCCAAGGCCAAAACTCATAACTGCATTTCACATTCCCTTAGATAAACTTGGTGCCGTATTGTCTGTAGAAATTGATTTGAGAACTATGCCATCCACATGTCATCTGTTGCACCAAAGTCTTCCTTGCTGCAGAGTGAAATTCTTTTAAGGGCATCGGATATAGGCCCGGGAAGGTCAACTGAAATAGTGGCACTGCTGCCTCAAAATACCTGTTGTGTTGTTCAATGAGTGCTGTGTATGACCTCCACTTTTCCTTTGGACTGTAATTTGTGAAATGCCCTTTTTACAGTGGACTCATCCTTTCTGCAGAACTGGAAGGACAGCAGAGTTGAGAAATGTGTCTGGGCCTGTGGACAGGATTGTTTTCCTTAGAGATATGGCCTCATGAAAACACAGCTGCCATGAAGGACTTCAAAAGCCTCTTCATAGTTGAAATGTTTGAAATGGTCACTGTACTAGTCTGTGTTTTAAGCATATCAGAGCGTAAACAAAAAAACAACAACACACACACAAAAAACATCATGGCACCTTAAAGACTAACTCCTGTATTTTAATGTTAGCTTTCGTGTTTCAAGTTTACTTTGTTAGACATAAGAGTGGACTTGCTCCACAAAAGCTAACATTAAAATACAGCAGTTAGTTTTTAAAGTGCCACAACATTTTTGTCCTTTTGCTTTGTTTTATCTCTGATATACAATATCCCCCTTAAGCAATAATGCATACAAATATTACTCAACCATCCTGGAAGTCTTTGAAAAGCCATGACTAAAGATAAGTTCCCAGACCAATTGGGCATGAATAAATATTGCTTCAGAGATTAAACTTTTAATTACTGGTGCTTAATGAACTTTATTTGTAAGATGCTTATCAGGTAAAAAGCTTCTTGCTCAAGTTCATTTAAATGCTAACTTTTCACCCACTTGCCTTGTCTTGTGTTTTGCTTTTCCCCTACTTTCCAAATGTCTCACAGAATCTTGGCAGGTCAGAGTTTGCTCTCTTGTTTGGGTGTTGGCTTTGGAAAAACTTGTTCTTGTGAACTGGCAGGGGGACAAGAAAGACATGATTGTTTTCTACAGGGCTTTTACAATGAGCAAGTTGGACAGTCAGTATAAAGACTGTTGAAAATATAGTAGGGAGTGATGCAGTAGATAGGGTAGGGATTCTCAACCTGCGGCCTGCTCCCCACCATCTCCACCAGTCCAGGAAGTGCCATGTGGTGGAGGAAGGGCAAATTGGCTATCCAGCCCCCAAAGCTGTCTGAGAGAGCGTGACCCGGTCCCCGGCTTTAAAAGGTTGAGAACTCCTGGGATAGGGTAATAGACTAACACTCAGTAGACCTGGGTTTGAGTATCTGTTTGGCCATGGAAACTTACTGAGTGTGGATATGAGTGGCAGTGTCCTTGATATATCTCAGGAACCTTGAAGACCCTGTTAGGGTTGCAATAAATTAGACATTTCTTGACAACACATACTAAGCAGGACATACTAAAGCAGAAATGCTTCATGGTTTTTTTTAAGTGGAAAAGAGGCTGAATTTGCTTGCAATTGTTCTTTATGTTTTCAGTTGCTCTTGCCAACAATTATGCTTGCATAGGACTTGACAAAGTTGAAGAGAGATTGCCTATACTCTATCAACCAAGTGATAAGGTAAATTATTTAGAAATATTGTAAGCTGCCTTTTTTCATGCTGAGTAAAAATGATGTGCATTTAAACTGAAAAAGTACACTAACTAACTAGGTTGGAAAAACCATTCCTAAAATGTTTGTCTGTGAAAAGAATGCAGTAGGTTTGAAGGGGTGGAATATCATAGAATTATAGAATAACTGAGTTGGGAGAGACCTCTTAGGCCTTTGGGTCCAACTACCTGCTCAATGCAGGATACAGAATCAAAGCAGATGGTGGTGAAGTTCTCTCTTGAATGCTTCCAGTGTTGGAGCCCTTACCGTCTCTCAAGGCAGTTGGTACCACTCTTGTGCTGATATGATGCGAAAAACTGTAAGCTGTGTATGTTTTAAATGTAGAATTGACGTTCATTCCTTCATGCATATTGAGTTCAAAACTCTTACATGGAGGGATTCAGATTCTTCCAAGAAAGGGAGGACTTTGCATATCTGTACTGATTACTTGCCATAAAAGTGAAGGTAAAGGTTGCCCTTGCTCGATAGCCAGTCGTATCTGACTCTAGGGTTCAATGCTCATCTCTGTTTATAGCCAAAGAGTCAGCACTGTCTGCGTCTGTAGTTGTTTCTTTGGACATGTGGCAGGCATGCCTCAACACTGGAGTGCATGGAACACTGCTTACCTTCCCACTGAATCTCACAAAACAAAACCAAATAAATAAAATAAAATAAAAAACACAGTAGCACTTTAAAGACTAACTTTTTCTACTTGCAATTTCTTGCTTTCGAACTGCTAGATTAGCAAGAGCTGGGACAGAGATGGGCACTCACTCTGCCCAGGAATCAAACCTTCCAGTCAGCGAGTTCAGCGTCTTAACCACTTGAGCCACTGCAGTCCCTGACCTACTTGCCATTCCTGTAGTGTATTCCATGTTATGTTTTAAGCACAAAAGAAATCTCCAAAGTTTGCTTCTCAATTGGAGCATTTGGAATTGGGGGACATTATTTTCCATTTTATATTGCAAAGGCTATGAGTCTCCAAAAATGGTTTGCAAACTCTATATGTACTAGCCAGAATTCTGTTGGGGATTTAATTCAAAATAAGTGGAATTGCATAAATTGCAATGGCAGTTTGCTGCTAATTCATATATAGTGCATGACCAGAAATGTGACCAGTGATTTGTTACAGCAATGTACACAGTTAAACATATGCAGGCATACCTCTCTGGTAGGATTCTAACCTTTGCTTTTTCCAGTTTAGTCACCAAATTTAAAAGGGCACGGTATTTCATTTTGGAAGGTTTGCCTACATCAAGATAATCTATGTTTCTTTGAAGGGGATTTGTCCAAATGAACTTTTCTTGCAGCCTTGGCTAATATAACCAGTTTATAACAAACAACTCAATCAGCTTGCCATTACAGTAATGATTTATGATTAGAGTAGCAGGGGTGGCCAATCTTTGGTGCTCGGACTTCAATTCCCAAAAACCCAAGTCACTACATTGGCTGATCAGGATTTTGAGGATTGCTTTTGAGAATTGACTTAGGCTTCTAGGAATTGAAGTCCAAGCACCAAAGGTTGACCACCCATGCTACTCAAATTATGAATCGTTACTGTAATGGCAAGCTGATTGAGTTGTTTGTTGTAAACTGGTTATATTAGCCAAGGCAAACATATATAGCCATGGTTTTGACTTCTGAACAAGTTTTGTGCACATCCCCAGAATGTCCATTGATTCTGAGATGATGTAAATCATACCAATGTTCAGTGAAGTATCTGCAGCTACTTCATCATGTTCTTCTTCTAGGTAGTGGCTAATGCAAGGGATGCAGTTGCTGGTGCAAGGGATGCCGTAACAACCACTGTAACTGGTGCCAAGGATACTGTTGCACATACCATCAATGAGGTGGTCGACAAGACAAAAGAAGCTGTGCAGGACAGTGTAGACCTGACTAAGTCGGTTGCCATTGGCAGCATCAACACTGTTCTAGGAAGCCGGGTGGTGCGTTTTGTGATCAGCGGAGTGGATACTGCACTTTCCAGATCAGAAACTCTTGTTGACCAGTACCTCCCACTTACAGAAGAAGAACTAAGTAAGTGTTCTTTGAAGTATCTTGGGCTGTTATTAAGGAAGAGAATAAGGATCCGGTTATGCAGACTAGTTGTGAAGAAATTTAACTGTAACTGCTGTTATCAAGTATTGTGTTGTAATGAGTGGAACATTATTTCTAGAGGGGATAGTGAAATGTAATGATCAATTGGAGGATGTTGGCTTTTAGGGCTGCAAGTTTCCTAATGTTGGGGCTAATGGTCGGTCAGGCCAGTATTGTAAATGTAACCCATCTTCAATCTGGTGCTCCATAAATCTTTTGGATTTTGTAACTTGGAATAATGGATTACAGCTCTATTTGTTCCAAACCATGAGCTGTAATAACTGTGGCTGAAGGGGTACACAGAAAGAGCCTCCTAAAAGATTGTGGCATTTTTGAACCACAATTGGGTGTACTCTGGGCAATGGCCACCTTGTTGTGCAGGCTAATCATTCTCACACTAGGATCTACAGAATGAACTCACCAAAAAGTGGCTTTATTTTAGCTGAGGATGTCATAGTTCAAAACATCTCAAAGGCACAACACAAGAGAAGGTTGTGGTTCCCAAACTGCAATAGCAGTTTGGTTTCAAGGAAGGGTTTTCGACCAACACTATCTGTAAGGGGAATTAGCAACCCATGTGACTGGAGATGTTTGTGCAGCAGTGATCCCTTTCACAGTTACTTGGGATGAACAGAGAATCTGGGCTAGAAGTCATAGCTTGGTAGTAAGAGGAAAGATGGAAAGCAGTTCCTGGTGTAAGAATTCATTAAAATAACTTGTTTTTCTCTGCAGAAAAAGAAGCTACAAAAATGGAAGGATTTGAAGTTGAAGTTCAGAAATCAAGTTACTATGTTAGACTAGGATCCTTATCTACAAAGGTCCGATCACGTGCCTACCAGCAGGCCTTAAATAAGGTTAGAGATGCTAAGGTCAGAAGCCAAGAAACAATTTTTCAACTCAATTCCACGGTTAACCTGGTAAGTGTGTTTTTGCTCCCCCCTGGTTTTTTTTTAAATAAAGGAGCCTTACTAATGTTGACATCTCTAGGTGGATGTTTAATCCAACTCGCCACCTTTCTTGGGTGTTTCTGTCATGATCTTTATGTACAAGTTAGCTTCAAGTTTTTTGGGCACTTGCAAAGTTAAATTTGAACTTTGCACTGCCTGAGGTGTTTTACTGACAAGCCTGCCCCCACAAATGTATCAGAATTTTAAAATTTTTTTTCTTTTTTCCACTCTCGCGTCTCTGCTCGAGGCTTTTTTTTCTTTTTCTTTCACTCCCGCGCGTTCTCCAGATCGCGGGATCCTTATTTTACATTAATCACTCTTTCTCTCTCGCCTAAATCACATTATATTTACACATTCTTCGGCAGAGGGAAAGAAATCCGCTACTCTCCCTACGCCATCTTAACTCCGCAATCACGGTTGGATTGGTTCAAGATCCTCCAGATAAACAATTGGAACAAAAAGTTTTTAAGGGAAAATGGTTTGAACAGAGAATGCACAGAACTTGAGACACTTTTGGGTAAAGTTAGAAATGAAGAACTGGGGGTTAAAGGATTAGTTAGTAAAATTTACAAGATTTTGAATAAAAGTCAAAGAATACAAGAAGTGCTAAGACAAAGCTGGGAACAGGATTTAGATATAAATATAACAGCAGCAAAATGGAAAAAGATGTGGGAAAGAAGGATAATGAAGACAATGTCGGTTAGAATTAAAGAGCATAATTATAAAATGATATGGAAATGGTATAGGACCCCAGTCGGCCTGCACCGAATGTATAATAATCTGAGTGATAAATGTTGGAGGTGTAAAAAAATAAAGGGAACATACGAACATATGTGGTATAGCTGTGATGCATTAAAAATTTTTTGGGGAGGAATTGAAAAAGAAATAGGAAAAATACTAAATATGCAGGTTAGATTGGGGTCAGATACAATCCTGCTAACCGACATAGAAGACTATGATATGAACAAGGATAACAAAGAACTTTTGGCTGCAATGTTGACTGTTGCGAGACAATGTATAGGCAAAAACTGGAAAAGTAATGAACAGGCTACTATTCAAGATTGGTATAAGCAAATGTGGGATTTGGCCTTAAACGAAAAACTTACATGGGATTTAAATTGGAGGAAAGGAAAAGTGCAAAGCAATAATTTCTGGAGGATCTGGGAACCTTTTATAGACCACACTTTGGAGAAAAAAAAGGGCATACCCCCTGCACAAGATCAGTATGACTTTTGGAAATGTTGAAGGTATAGATCCCCCCGAACATTATATATAGCACAAGGGTGATGTCAATGGTGTCGTAGAATATAAAGTGGAGAAGATCATGTTTAAAGTAGTGTGGCAAAAGCAATATTATTGAGTAGAACAACAAGTCACAAGGTCTTTACAATTCAATATATTTTCTTTTGTAATTGTTTTGTTTTGTATTTTCATAGTCTTGTATTTTTGTATCTTTTTGTATTTTTCTGTATCTCTTTTTTTATAATACCTAATAAAATCTTAAAATTAAAAAAAAAAAGAATTTTAAAAATTAACATTTAGATACAATTAACATCAATTTGTTAAACTAATTGCTTCATCAACTCATTAAAACAGCAAATAAAACTATCTAGGAACAAAGAATCTAGAACAGGTGTTCTCAACCTACGACCTGCAGGCCAGATCCAGCACTTCGCACCAACTCATCCAGCCCTTGCTCTAGCTCTACCTCAATCCTCTGCTTGGCTTGGCATGTCCCTAACGGCGCTCCATAGCAGGGCGGATGTTGTAAGGCTTACAACATCTGCCCTGCTACAGATCGCTGTTCGGGCCAAACTAAGTGGAGGAGTCAAGGATTGAGGCGGTAGAGGTGGCGGTTGCAGTTAGACTGCAGGCTAGATGAGTTGTTTCCATGTAGCTCCTCCAGGCCAGTAAGCAGGGAAGTGGTTGGTGATGTGGGTGGCATGGGAGGTGGCTTGAGGTGGTGCCGGTGGCACCTATCTGGCCCACCAACAGTCTGAGGGGGCATGATCCTGCCCCCCGGCTTAAAAAAGGTGAGGACCCTTGTTCTAGAAGAATAATTGGACACTTTTTAATACTGGGGTGACATCAAGTTGCATACTTCAGGTGACCAACAGACATATGCATTTGTGGGCCTCACTAGATAGCTAATATTGTTGGAAGCAGAAGATGATCAATTCATTTGGCCAGGGGGAGGACCAGGAGAGAATAATATTTTTTTTAAAAAAAATGAGGGAAAATGAACAGTGGCTGAGAACATCGCCCCCTCCTCTCAGCCCAAAACAACTGCCAGAGGAGAAGACTCCATGGCCTAGCAGTGACTGAGAACATCGCCCCCTCCTCTGGGACCAAAACAACGGTCTGAGGGAGAAGACTCCATGGCCTAGCAGTGGCTGAGAACGTCGCCCCCTCCTCTGGGCCCACAACAACGGCCTGAGGAGAAGACTCCATGGCCTAGGAGTAGATGAGAACATCGCCCCCTCCTCTGGGCCCACAACAATGGCCTGAGGAGAAGACTCCATGGCCTAGCAGTGGCTGAGAACATCGCCCTCTCCTCTGGACCCAAAACAACGGTCTGAGGGAGAAGACTCCATGGCCTAGCAGTGGCTGAGAACGTCGCCCCCTCCTCTGGGCCCACAACAACGGCCTGAGGAGAAGACTCCATGGCCTAGGAGTAGATGAGAACATCGCCCCCTCCTCTGGGCCCACAACAGTGGCCTGAGGAGAAGACTCCATGGCCTAACAGTGACTCCTTCAAGAATAATTTTTGTTTAGGAAGAATCTGCAATTAAAAAAAAATTAAGATAAACCCCTCTCCGAGCAGTTGGAAGAAACAAATCATTAGTAGAGGGATTGCAATAGAGGCATGTCAAGCCAAATGCCACTATTGCAATCTTCTAGTCTATTGCAATCCTCTACATGCCTCTTTTGCAAGCTACAGTCAATTAAAATCCTAATAAGATTTTTTTCTGCAAAATGGAAAAACAAACAATGCATTATAGACTGGAAACCTCCGTATACATTCCAGTTCCAAAGAAAGCAGATGCCAAAGAAGTAGTAACTATAGGCCAGTCACATTAATTTCACAAAGAATCAAAGTGATAGTCGGGGTTTTTTTGTTCATTTTTTTTACAAGACAAAAATTCTCCTCACATACATTACAAGAAATATTAGGTGTTCAAATCAGATCCAAACATTCAGGCTGGATTCAGAAAAAAGAAAAGGTAGTAGAAAACATGTTACAAATATATGTTGGCTACTGGAAGAAATTAAAGAATTGTATGTAAAATAAATAAATGTGTCTCTTTTCTTTATTCTAGATCGAATATGCCAGAAGGAATATGAATAGTGCCAATCAGAAACTCCAAGATGCCCAGCAGAAACTGTACAATTCCTGGGTAGAATGGAAGAAAAATGTAGGCGACAGTGAAGATGGTGACTTGAACAATGTGGAGGTAATTGTCTGAGTTGTGTATGAAACGGGGTTGAAGTCTTTATTTCACAAAACATCTTAGGGGTGTAGTATTATATTCTCCTTCCAGTGATGTCATGCATAAAAATATATGGGGGAAAGTCTTTGCACCTAAGAGACTGCGGTAGCTTAGTGGTTAAGACACTGTACTTGATGACTGAAAGGTTGGCAGGTCGGCATTTTGAGACCCAAGTGCTGCACGACGGAGTGAACTCCCATCTCTGTCACAACTCCTGCCAACCTAGCAGTTGGAAAGCAAGAAATATAAGTACTGCTTCAGTGAGAAATGTAGGTACAGGGAGTTCTGGATGAAGCGGATTATCTGGACCCCTTCCAGATTCAGACCCAGATATGGTACTGAGACTGTGTTGGTCACACTGTTGGATGATCTCTGGCAGGAGTGGGATGGAGGTCATCCCTCTGTCCTTGCTCTTCTTGACTTCTCAGCGGCCTTTGATACCGTCGACCACGGTTTCCTTCTGGAACAGCTCCGAGGAGTGGGGATCCAGGGCACTGTGTGGTCCTGGTTTGCCTCATTTCTGAAGGGCCGGACCCAGTCGGTGTGGTTGGAGGATGGGATATCTAGCCCTAGGAGTCTCCAGTATGGGCTGCCTCAGGGTTCGGTGCTCTCACCTCTCCTATTTAACATCTACATGAAACCACTGGGGGAGATCATCAGTTCCCATGGGGTGAGGTATCATCAGTATGCTTATCATACTTGGCTATACATCTCAGCCCATGGTGATCCAAATGATACAGTAGGAGTCCTATCAAGGTGTCTGGAGGTTGTTGGGGTCTGGATGCGGAACAACAAGCTACAACTGAATCCCGGCAAGACCGAGTGGCTATGGGTTGAGAGGGGGGCAGTGTTATCTCGGGAGCTACCCTCTTTGGTTCTGGATGGGATTATTTTGCCCCAAACAGACCCGGTGCATAATCTGGGGGTCCTCCTGGATTCGCGACTCCTACTCAATGAGCAAGTGGCAGTCGTGGCCAGGAGGGCTTTTGCACAACTTTGTGTTATACGCTAGTTATGCCTGCTCCTAGATTGGGACTCCTTGCTCATAGTCACGCACGCTCTGGTCACCTCCAGACTTGACTATTGCAATGTACTCTACATGGCTGTGCCCTTGATAACAATTTGGAGGCTGAAACTGGTCCATAATGCAGCTGCCCAGGTGGTGATGGGGTATGGGCGGTATGCCCGTGCCTTTCCACTGCTTCGGGAGCTGCACTGGTTGCCAGTGTGCCTCTGGGTGCAATTCAAGGTGCTGGTAATGACCTTTAAAACCCTACATGGTAGTGAGCCAGGATACTTAAGAGACCGCATCACCCTGAGAACTTCTGCCTGTCCCACCAAAGCAGACCGAAGAGGCTCTCTCATTGTACCATCTGCTAGGGAGACTCATCTCTCTAGCACCAGAAAGAGGGCCTTCTCTGTGTCTGCTCCATCCCTTTGGAACCTCCTGCCAGTTGAGCTGCATCTCCAGACAGAGTTGCTGTTCTTTAGGAAAGGGCTAAAAACTTGGTTGGCAAAGCAGGTGTGAGGCGTCAGCAATGTGGTGACCCCCTGCCTGCTGGCTGATTTAGTAAGAACACCCTCTCCCTCTTTTAATTTCTTTTAATCTGTAGGGGTCGGAGTAATTTTTGGTGGGAGTTTTAATGAGGTTTTTATTGGTTTTAAAAATGTGATTGGTTTTGTTTTCTGTGAGCCACCCAGAGTGTTTGGTTTTGGGCAGCAATATAAACCAGAAGAATAAAATAAATAAATAAATAATAAAAATGCAGAGTTCTGTGTCTAGTCATGCCTACTACATGTCCACAGAAACCTCTGCAGAGGCAAACAGTGCTGGCTCTCTGGCTGTAAACAGGAATAATCACTGAACCCTATAGTTAGATATGACTGGCTTTTGAGCAAGGGCGACCTTTACCTTTGCACCTACTTTTCATTCTCTAGTATGCAAACAGTATGTAATGACCACATTCTGCTGTTTGTATTTTGGAGAATAAAGGGGAAATGGGGCAAAGGGTTTTTGAAACACTGTTGTCTTCTTGGATGAATAGTATTGAGAAGTAAGTAGTGGGATATTTTGGTGTACATAGCAAGTTGCATTCAACAATTTGCTCAAAACTACAAGTGTGCACATTGAAATCTTTGCATGCGCTCATTATGTACACTGGCAATACAGATAAAATGTGGCATAGGAAGACCAAAGTACAGAGCAAGAGGAAGTAAAATTATTACTTGCAACAGCAGCTTCTTCTAGAGATCTAATTTAGACAAATAAATTGCTGCTAATGCCACTGGTGCTAGGGTTCGATTTGTTCCTGATTAAACATTAGTATCCCAAATCTGTTCTTCTCATTGGTCCAGGCAGCAGTTTACTGTGGAGTATCTTAGAAGTTCTCTCTCAAGGTTAAGAGTATTAACCTCTTGACCCACGTAATTACAGCAACGGTAAGACTGCTGCCCAGGATTGAACCATAGGCTTAAACTTAGCTCTTGCCACTACGGGGCATTATCTGCTTCGCTTGTTCAATCCTAGAGGAACTGCAGCAAGCTTGCATAAAAGAGGCAATATATGGGAACTAAAATGGGCATGCCCCCACCCTTTTCTCATGGTAATCATATCTTTATCAGATAGAGATAGAGGATACTGCTAGTCAGCAGCTCAGAGATGACAGAAGAACCATTTGACATAGCTGGGCAGATGCCAGGCCTGGAGAAGGAAAGGGCTTCATTAGACTAGGAGTGCCAGCAAAAACCGAAATCTTTGGAATCAAAGCCTTTTTACTTTTGAAGGAATGGTGATCAGTGAGTTGGGCATAGAATTTTGCAGAGCAGAGTACTGGCACTGGAAGAAGCAGGTAGCACAGCGATTTTATCTCTTTCTTCCACTGCACTGGTATCACATCCCCCCCCCCCCAGCTTTTCTGGAAAGCTGATGGACGTTCAGGCAACATAGGACAGTGATGGGCAACCTTTGTACTCCAGGTGTTCTTGGACTTCAGTCCCCAGAAGCCCAAGTCAGTACACCTGGTGATCAGGGCTTCTGGGAATTGGAGTTTGAGAAAACATCTGGAGTGCCTAAGTTGTCCATCACTGACATAGGATAAAGTAGAGCAGTGTTTTCCAAATGCTGGTGTTTGGACTTCAGTTCCCAGAAGCCTAAGTCAGTGCTTTGGGGAATTGACTTAAGCTTCTGGGAATTGAAGTCCAAACACCAGCATTTGGGAAACACTGAACTTAGTAGAGTATAGTAAGGATAGACACAGTGATGGTGAACCTGGGCACTCCAGGTGTTATTGGACTTCAGTTACCAGAAGCCCAAGTCAGCATTCTTGCTGATCAGGGTTTCTGGGAATTGAAGTTTAAGGACACCTGGAGTGCCAAGGTTCACCTTTCATGACTGGGATAGAGGAACATTCAACAAATATTAGTACTCTGACCTTCTGTCAACTTGAGACCTCTAATGAATCTTGTTTCCCTTTCATGAGTGGGAGGAGGTTTGGATTCAAGTCTTTTGGTTGTTGAAGAGTATACTGAATAGGGGTCAACATATTTTACAGCAGTGCCCTAACTCGATTCCATACATTGCACATTGTTGTTGTCATCAGCTGCAACTCATATCCAAATACAGTCATACCTCGGATAACGCTAAGACTTGGTTCCACAAATCTTGGTGTTATCCGATTTTTAGTGTTATCCGATGCATGTTAAAATCCTATGGGATGTATTGGATAACGTTAAAGCTCCATAGAGATACATTGTAACCGCACAGGCTTTAGCGGTTGTTATCTGATACATCCCATAGGACCTTAACGTTATTCGATCCAATTCTCCTCCCCAGATTACTTAACGTTATGCGATTTTAACGTTATCCGAGGTAAACGTTATCTGAGGTATTACTGTATACACTTTTCCTGACAAGCAGGGAAAATGCCACTGGTGTGACTTTAAGGTGGATTCCAGCTTGCCATGAAGAGACCCACACACTGTGATCATGGAGCCATCTCTTGTGGTACATATGAAATGCAAAATGCAGAATTTAACACCAGGACTGCAGTGGACTGCCACAGCCTTGAGGATATTGATAAGGTGCGCCTTCACAGCCAGTCCATCTGGCATGGCCTCTTCTGCCTCCATGACCACTGGGAATCAGAATAGTGAAGTGGTTCCTCCTCCATTCATTTTGCTGTTGGGCCCAATATGATGGTTTCCAGTGGCATTTCCTCCACTGAGAGGTCCATCACCCCACCTGAATGGCCTCATCCGCCCATAGCTATTGGCCCTTTAGGGAATTAGGTTACTTAGCCATTGGCCCTTTAGGGAGTTAAGTTAGGTTACGCAACACTTGGCATAACACTTCATGGTGTATACAGTGGTACCTCACTTTATGAATGCTTTGGTTAACGTAATTTTCACTTTATAAATGAAAATCCATTGAAAATTATGCCTTGCTTTATGAACCATGTTTCACTTTATGATTTTTTCAGAACGATTTTCAATGCATTCCTATGGGAAATCACGTTTCGCTTTACGAATTTTTCATAATACAAAACGTCCCATGGAACGCATTAAATTCAAAAAAGTGAGGTACCACTGTACTTCATTTGAAAGTTGAATCAGTATCATGTGGCCATAGTCTTGGTTAATGAAAGAGAAATATTACAGAGGTTTTAATGGTTTTTTTCTTGTGGAAATTTGAAAGTTATAATGGATGATAAATAAGAAGCTTATTTCCAACTTATTTTCAAGACATGTCCTTCCTTTTTCTAGTATATTGAATCACGCACACTGACGATGGCACGGAATCTGACTCAACAGCTTCAAACCACCTGCCTGACCTTGGTGTCCAGCATACAAGGTTTGCCCCATAACATCCAGGGCCAGGTTCATCACGTTGGGGAAATGGCAGCAGAGGTCTACAGAAACTTCCGATCCCCTTCCTCTTTCCGGGAAGTCTCTGACAGCCTCATCACCACCAGTAAAGGGCAGCTGAAGAAAATGAAAGACTCGTTGGATGACGTGATGGATTATCTTGTTAACAACACGCCACTCAACTGGCTGGTAGGTCCCTTTTACCCTCAATTGGCCGGCTCTCAGAATGCTGTGCACAAAGGGGAAGGGGAGCAAAACGCCAGCCAGGAGGGCAAAAATTGCAGCATGGCAAATGTAGGCACTACAGCCTGACTAACAAGGTGGCTCAGTTTTCTAACTGCAATGCAATGTAACCTGTTGAGGGAATTGATATGGCCGGGAAATCAGCGTTTTGCCTGATTTCCTCTAGGTCAGTGTTTCCCAAATGCTGGTGTTTGGACTTCAGTTCCCAGAAGCCTAAGCCAGTATATTGACTGATCAGTGCTTTGGGGAATTGACTTAAGCTTCTGGGAATTGAAGTCCAAACACCAGCATTTGGGAAACACTGCTCTAGGTCAGTGTTTCTCAACCTTTGGGTTTTGGACTTCCGTTCCCAGAAGCCTAAGTCAATTCCCCAAAGCACTGACCAGCCAATGTACAGACTTAGGCTTCTGGCAATTAAAGTCCCCCTGTGACTATCCCGATTGGGGCGGGATATCAAACGTGAATAAATAATAATAATTGGGAACCACTGTCCTTCGTTGACAGGGGAAACTGTTTTATAAGAAAAATGATTGGCGTACAGAATGTCTGAATGCTTTTAGTGCTTTGGCTAGAAGTTATGAAAGATATGAAATGTCCTTTTAGGCCTTGTAAACCTCAGCAGATTACGTTGGAGAAAACACCTCCTTTAGCTGCCTAGTGGAAAAGCTCCATCTCACCTGAGAAGTGGCTTTGTAAAAGAATGTGCTGCTACCCTGATGTATGGTTTAAAACAAAAGCAAAAAGGGGAAAAAAGCCCACTGGATATAAAAATCTCATTTTGGCCAGCGTAATTAAACATTCTTATCCACTTCGTTTTCAAAACTGTTATATGTGCCATAGCAAATATGTTATTTCTTGACATGTGCCTTACACCAAATTGTTCCAAGTATCAAAAAATGCATTGAAGAATGTTGCCATTCCTTTTGAATGGGGCTGACGACTAACATCTCATATACTGTGATCTAGTTTACATTTGTCTTCTTCAGTTTTTAAGACTTTGTATTACTCCATTTACACTTGCACTTCAGTGCTTGTGCACTAAACACAAAATTCATGCTGTTTGTACATGGGCGTTTAGTCTTTTTCTTTCTGTAGTGCCTTGCCTTGTAAATTTACATGTATGCTTTAGTAATAAATGCTTCAGCAGCCAAAGTCTGTCTCTTTAATTGTGTAAAGCAAATGATGGTCCACACCAAACGGGCACTGTGACTCAATTACTATTGGTCTGGGTCTTTTAAAACTGGATGAACACAAACTGCTGGTCTTCCTAATCAGCAACGAATGTTACATGCAAATAGATGGGCTAGATGTTGCTGCTGCATTTGTTTCCTGCTTGTGGCTTCTCACCCAGCTTGACACTTAACTTGCTACTTCTGCCTCTTGAATTTTGCCACTCCAGCTTTTACAACCTCTGGCTTTTGCTTATACACCTTTGCCTCTTTGATTTCCGCTATGCTTGTGTGGTATGGCTTGGCAGTGGGTTATCTAGAACTGCTTTTCCCAAACTATGTTCTGTGGAACACTGGTGGACTTCAATTCCCAGAAGCCTAAGTCAGTTCCCTGAGCACTGATCAGCCAATGTACTTGCATGTGGTTAGCCCACAATAATTCATAGGGTCACCATAAGTTAGAGGTGATTTGATGGCACACAACAGCAATAAAAATAAATATTCAGAGAAATGTAGTATAATAATAGTGTGCTATCAATTCTAACTTATGACAACTTTTGAAGGGTTTGCTATGTGGCTAAGACGCTGACTGGAAGGCGGGAGGTCAGCAGTTTGATACCCGAATACTGCAGGATGGAATGAGCTCCTGTCGCTGTCCCAGCTCCTGCCAACCTAGCAGTTCGAAAGCAAGAAATTGCAAGTAGATAAATAGGGACCACTTCAGTGGGAAGGTAAAGAGCATTCCATGCGCTCTGGTGTCTAGTCATGCCTGCCACACGACCACGGAAACGTCTGCAGGAGCAGTCAGCGCTGGCTCTTCAGCTATGAAACAGAGATGAGCACTGAACCCTAGAGTCAGATATGACTGGCTTTCGAGCAAGGGCGACCTTTACCTTTACTATGTATTGAATACAGAGAAGTGGTTTAACATTCCCTTCTTCGGGGAGATGCCCTGGGACTGTGCAGCTTGCCCAACACCACACATACTGGCTTTTCTTCCTGGAGGCACAGTAGGGAATCGAACTTCTAACCTCTGGCTCCACCACTGAGCTATCCAGCCAGCTACTCAGACACATATCCTACTAAATGAAATGGGTCATACATGTCAATAAAAGTACATAAGAAATGTATATCACTTACTAGAAAGCTGAAAGCAGCAGCTAGTTTTCTGGACTGCAACAAACACCCACCCCCAGAAGCTCCCAGTGCCTCTTATGCCTGAAGGATAGTGGGTGATGTAGTCCAACAAGTAAAAAAAACACAACAACCTGCTATTTCATTCCTTACGATGAGATAGTCCACAGTGGTGAAAACAAAACTAGCTAATGGGTCCTGGGGTTTAGGAATGAAGGTACCAGTTTGGATTGGCAATTGCTTTGATGTGTTTGTGTATGTAAAGCCAAACATGACCAAAAAAAAAAGATAAGCATGTTTTCTAGCCATGATAAAAAAAAATACAGGCTTTGTTTCAAAAGGAAACACCACCTAGAATCTTGCAATTTGCCCTCATTTTCCCTTCCACTCCTCCCTGAAAAGATGACACTGTACTATTCATGAGGGATACCTGTGATATTCTCATTGCTCTGTAATGAGATGCCATCAGAAGAATTTGATGGTAAGAAAAATAGCCATTTTAGGAAAATAAGGAAATCCACATATAATGTCACTATTCCTCTGCCTGTATGTAAGCAGAATGGCAATGGTGGTTTCACAAGGATTCTCCATTTTATTCCATAAACAATCCTGTAATGTAGGTTTGACTGAGAAATAATAATTATCCCAAGGATAATTATTAAGTGATTAAGCAAGGATTTCACCTTGGATCTTCCTTTTTTAAGCCTATTGTTCTAACCATTACACTATGCTAGTTTTCTCAGATCAGTGACTACTATAAACATGACAAGGCCAAAACATTTTGATAGAAGAACATCACAAAAATTAATGCATTTAATTTGCATAATCCACATTAATTTGCACAGATTAAAGTCCCCAAATTTGGAGAACTGAGATATGGTAACATTAGTTTAAAACAAGCCAGGCTTATGAAATTTAGTTGTTAGTCTTCTTCAAGTGCTGTATCCAATTCCAAACATTGGCTATCATCATGGCAATCAGCCATGAAGATTGTCCTGTGAATGATATAATGCAGTGGCCTTCCATTTGCCTTCCACATCACAGTGTGACACCTGTACCACTGATCCAGTTCTGTGAGTCACTTTCTGATCATGAGCCTTTTTGGCACACAAGGTCCTCATCAGCCCCAGGCCAGTATTGATGAAGCTGCTGCCTTCCATCAAGATGGATTCAAGTTAGATTTAATCCATCTTGGGGACCATCACCCTTCCCTGTGGACTTCACCAACCAAGGCTGTTAGTCCTCAGGGTTGTCAGGTTAGTCAACTGCCACCTAGCAATAGGCTTTGAGTCTCTGGCAGTAAGGTCTACTCTATTACCATAGCAGAATAACCTGGCCAGACTATATTAGTTGTTAGTGATGTAGTTACACGTAGCCTAAAATAATGATCTTAGCATATCTGATAATATTTAAATTTAAATTAATATACTGTACTCCTTTTTGGCTAAATAGGTTAGAGTGCATGTTTCCTCCCTGAAAATGGGATATTTTTTTCTAATACAGTATTTTCCTGGTCTTTCATTTCACATAATGCAAAAATATTCTTAATAAGTGGAAAAGATATAACATTAGCCCAGTTGATATTTCTTTTCACCATGCATCCTCAGTTTTTTAAGAATAACATGAATATAATTAACTACTACAGTCACAACATCCAAGTAGTCCTTAATTTGGCAATTGTTTAGATCCATGTGTGTTTCATTAGCATTCAAGACGAGTTGGCTATAGACTATGTTTCTACAAGTCATGGTAGAAGAGGCTGCTTCATCTGTAACCAAGCTTGTTGAAGAAATGAGTGAAGAACCAGATTAAAAACCACAGAACCAACATCTTCAGAAATGCTTCTTCCCATAAAAGCCATACCTGATAAATTACAGGAATGTGGGATATTTTGCTAATCCATATACCAACTGAGAATAGTACTTCTATGTCAACAGTCTTAGACCAGTGAGTAGTCTGCTCCTCTGTGTTTATTATGAAGTCCCAATAAATTTAGTTAAAATGTACAAGTATTGCATCCTTACTTAGTTCCACCTTGTATGTAACCACTTGCCTGGAATCCATACATAATAGCAAAGTAAATGCAAATAAATGAGTGGGTTTGCAGAAATGGAGTGGGTCATCCCTTCCCTCAGTCAAGCACAGAAAAGCACGCCATAAGTAATCCCTCAGTACCAAGTACGTACTGTATAAAAATGAGCATCTATGGAAGACTCTGGCCCTCTTGTATTAGCCCCTAGCACGGCGTGGTCAACCTTGGTGCTCCATGTGTTCTTGGACTTCAATTACCAGAATTGAAGTCCAAGATCAGCTATAACACCACGGTTGACCACCCCTGCCCTAGCAGGTTAGTGATATTTATGGTCTTTACTTCAAAGCAAGCAATTGGTTTGCATACTTTTAAGTAAGTTATTTCTAAATTATATTGTGTACTCTGCCCTGCATATTGTGAGTAATCTGTTTGAATGAGGTCATCTAACTAAGACATTGTATACAGATATTTACCATTACAAATGCTGCAGAGTTGCAATGCAAAAGAGCCTATGAACACAAGTCCACAGTGTGGCACTTGATCAATGTCATTCTTTCAGGCAGTGTGCAGTACTTGCAACCATAGAGCCATGCTTCCAGCAAATTTATATTGGAACTCTTAAGAACACTGTAAAAGGCCATATGCACAGCTTAATATTCAGCCCCAAAGAAAAAGTCTTCCCTCCAATTTTCTTCACTCCCTGTTCAAGTGTTACCTACTATTTCTTAGCAATGTGATTAATAATTTGGACTTATCTGGAATATTGATTCACAGCCTAACGGTCTCTAATGCTCACATATTGGAAAAAGTACAACGCATGTGCTTGCTGTTGCTCAAAGGTGGACAGATTGTCTCCAATCTTTTGTAAGTCCTGGCCAAACTATAATCATAATATTATGCTGTCAGGTCAATTCTGACTTGTGGTGACCTTCTTTATCAGAGTACAGGAAGTACCTTGGCAGAAATCCTTAAACTTGACACACACAAACACAAACACACACAGTACTCAGAAGTGGCGTATCACTTCTTTCTACTGGGGGTACCCTGGGATGGTACAGCTTGCTCAAGGCTCCACAGGCTGGCTGTTCTGGGACATGCAGTGGTTAGATCAAACTCCCAACCTCTTGCTCCACATCATCATTGCAGCTGAACTCTTGTTAATGCCCATGTACATGACTCAAGCAATGAGAAACCTGATGACCAAACAAAAGTTCCTTCAGGACAACCACAAAATAAGTGAAGCTAATTTGCAAATTACTTGTGGATGTTTTCATTTGCTAAGGAATTCTCTGTGGTTTTCTATGTGTCTTTGGCTCAGTTTCCATCAACCCTAGTTAAGATTGTCAGTGGAGAACAAGGCATTCCAGTCCTAAAAATATCCAGATAGCCACATATTCCCATCTTTGCAATAGAATGTGCTGCTTACTTTGAGCAAGAGCGATATCTTTATGTCCAGCTTCCATGCGGTTGTAGGCAACAAGGAAGAGATAAAATAGACCATAAGGTAGGGCCATTGCTCAGTGGTAGAGCACAGCAAGTTTATTCCCTGGTATCTCTGACATGTGTCTGAGAATTTGAAAAACCAGCTGCAAGTCAGTATAAACAACACTGGACTTGACATACATATGGTCTTATCTGATACAAAGTGCCTTCCTGTACTAAAATGGCACAATTTGGACAATATTATTTCAAATGTACCTGTTTTTTGTAATTACAAAACCTGTGAGGGGGAGGGGAGAGGAATTCCACCATTATTCTTTCAGATCTTTTTGATTGAAATAAGATTTTTCTTGTTTCCTTGAAAAATGATGATTAAAATCCTGTTGCACAGCTCTGTATGTTCCGTGTGTGTGTGTGACATTATGATCAGTGGCAATTTTGGGGTGCACATGACTTGTACACAATGTGATAAATTTGCATGGATCCTGAAATCTCTTTTAAAAAGCCTTTAATCAGAGGTGGTTTGCTGTTGTTAATGCATCATTTCTATCGCACACTCGGAGATGCACAACAGGATTTCAGCCAATGTGTAATACCCACTTCAATAAATGCTAAAAATGGAAAATACTGGTTACTCCCCATTGTTCTCAATGTATGTTTTAGGTGCTTAATATATGTCTGCTTCAAATGTATTTGTGTTTCTTCTCTACAGGTTCCAGATTTTAACATCACAGATTTGTCCTCGGAATCAGATGAGATGCCCAACATCTTGGCTTTGGATGATGAGGGGCAGCCTGATTATTCACGCACAAATGGTCCTGTCACAACAGAGCAACAATTTGAATAGACATCAAGCACAAGGAAAAAAGAACTCTTCTTTTGATTATATATATATTCATGCACACTTTTGCTAACTAATTCACCTGCTTTTTTGGAGTGCAATTACTTAGCCCATAAAGAATACCGGCATATGTAACTTTTGTTTTCATTTAGATCAATTGACATTCTGATACATATTTTTTTTCATTGTCGCTATGAATCACATGTTATTTTAGCATGGATACCAGGCCTTTTTTGTCCTCCAGGCCAGGCAAAAGTGTTCAACTGGTCTGAAATATCTGTTGAAGACTACAGACTAGATCCAGTGTTAATCCCAACCTGGAGTCCTATTGAAACAAAAGGAACTGGTTTGTCATAAGTATCAGAAATTTCCTTTATTTTGGTGGGTTTCTTCAGGTTGAAATTTATGCTGGATTTAGCCCTATGTCACAACTTGGCTTAGAACTGCTTTAGAAACACGTCCCTCCCATTTTCACATGAAAGCCTGTCTAAGAAGACAATTTGTTGCCTCAAACCCCCCTCACTAAGTTTTTTATGTAAAACATTTCTGTGTTGCTGGTTCTCTACATTTTCTCTTGCTGGGGGGAAAACAAGAAATGAAATTCTGCATTGCTTTGATTTTCATGGTAACGTGACTGCCTGGTTTTGTATGCTACCGTAATATTTTAACACACAGATCTTTTAAGTTCTAATACAGTGGAAGGAGTTTGTGTTCCCTTTCTTTGTGATGTTTTCTTATGATGCACCCTCCAAATGTACCCACAGCCCCCCCCCCCAAGTAATAAACTTTGGTCTGGGCCATAGCACATCAGATTATGGGGATAGGGTACATACGGTAACCTGGAGTCCTAAATTGCTCCCCTGTGGGCTCCCAAAAGCTGGTGAGATCCACTCACTTTTTTTGCAGCTGAGCTGTAGTGAAAATGTTTGTTCGCTGGCTTCAAAGATTGCCCTATTCCTGCTGTTAGAAGGAGAAAAACTGATCATAACAAGCAGTGATATTACTGAACACACAGGAAGAGTGTGTGTGTGTGCATGCATGCACGCACAGCCCTCCTCTGATATAAGATGCATCTGGGAGAAAGAAATTAGAACTCTTTCCTCTTGACTATCTATTTGCAGGGATTTTTTTTTTCTTTAGCAGAAGAGCATTCAATCATGACAACCTCCACTAGCAGATGGAAATGGCAGAAGGCAGATTGTCTCACAAACTAGAGCAGTGATAGCAAACCTTTTAGAGACCGAGTGCCCAAACTGCAACCCAAAACCCATTTATCGCAAAGTGCCAACATAGCAACAGGGGAGGAAGGAAACGCTCTCATTGGGCTGCTGAGCAGAGGGACGGGGTGAACTCTGTGCTGGGGGAGAGGGAGAGAGCCAGTAGTGGGATTCAAATTTTTTTTTTACTACTTATCTGTGGGCATGGTATGGTGGGCATGGCCAGGGGAAAAGCCCAGCATTACAGTATTTCAAAACCTGGATGGTTGGGGCCAGGCAGAATTTCTGCTACCGCTTCTGGAGAACTGGGGCAACCTGCTGAATTCCACCACTGGAGAGAGCGCTCCCATTGGGCTGCTGGACAGAGGGAAGGGGCAAACTCTGTGCTGGGATGACTGCACGTATGCCCACAGAGAGGGCTCCAAGTGCCACCTCTGGCACACATGCCATAGGTTCGCCATCACTGAACTAGGGAGTAGTGTTGAAAGAGGGCAAATACATATTAATGCTCCAAGCCAGACTGAAAACTGGTGACAGAAAGGAAATGGCAGCAAATGAAAATGGGGAAAGAATGTCAATGAGAAGGCAGCAACTACTTTCCACAGCAAGGCTTTCTTTCAGCAGGGCTTATAGTGTTGCTACAGTTTGCCAGAGAACAAACCATTTATTGCTTAGATGCAAATTGGAAGCTTAGGGGAGAACATTCAACAGACATTAGCAGGTTTGCTTTTATTTGTTGTGAGGACATGATGAGGCTAACCTCTGGTGCTAATTTAATAAGCTAGGTCCACAGATCCGGCTTAAAGGAATAATTCAGCTTTCTCTGTAGCAGGAAGTGGACACCTTCAATAACATGAGACACAATGCTAACATGTTTAATGAACTAGTCACTGAAATGCCTTCCAAAATAAAGTTTGAGCTACATAATCCAATAGCTGGTGTTTGGCTTTTCCTGTACTGTATATTCCTACTTTATTATTATTTTTTGTCCAACAGAGACAGAAACTTGAGGGGGAAACTGCAGAAAGCACCACAGTTAGATTGAATAAATATTAAGAATATAATCTCCATGAGAAAAGGGAGTACTGTACTACTTAAAGGTCATATGCTGTCTCTAATGGTTCCAAAATCAGAGAACTTCCTAGAAAAATTAGATTATAATTTTTTTACACTCATCCTGAAAAGAATCCATGATCTGGTAAAATCTATTTTTTCTAGGAAGTTCTCTGATTTTGGAACCTTCCAAGATCACCAAGACATGGGGGGGGGGGGAACTCTTTCAATATGTCCTGACTCCATTTTAAAAGCTAAGAGTGATAGAAGCAAGCCCCAAATGTATTACAACATTTACCATCATGCAGAGTTGCCATATGGAGCCATGTGCACAGAAATCAGTTTTAAAAGCTAACAGCAAGGGTGCCTAAACATTTCAGGCCACGGGCCAGTCACGTGGTTCATGGGTGCCCAAACTACAGCCTGTGCACCAGATCTAGCCCTGACACCAATTCATCTGACCCGTTCCACCCTTGGCACTCCCAGAAGCTGGGTGATTTTTACTTCTGCTTCTGGTGTCATTGGCTGGATCCGACCCATAGGACCCAAAATGAATGCCAACATTTACCAACATGCAAGGTGGCCATCTGGAGCCATGTTCACAGAAATCCATTCAGAGCCATGTTCACAGGAATACATTGGTGTCGTGGGGCAGATACGGCCCACAAGCCCTGTTAACAGCTGGGGTGCCCAAATGTTTCAGGCCACTGGCCAGTCACGTGGTTCATGGGTGCCCAAACTACACTCTATGGGCCACATCCGGCTCTGACGCCAATTCATCCAGCCCGCTCCACCCTCGTTGCTCCCAAAAGTGGGAGTAAAACTAATGCGTCTTCCACTTCTGGGAGCGACGAGCATGGTGTGGGCTGGATGAATTGGCATTGGAGGCAGGATCTGGCCCACAGGGACTGGCCCATGGTCTGAAAAGTTTAGGTACCCCTGCTGTTAGTAAGGCTTGTGGGCCAGATCTGGCCCATGACACCATTTCATCTGGCCCACACCACCCTCATCACTCCCAGAAACTGAAGTAAAACTCACCTGACTTCTGCTTCCGGGAACGACAATGGTGGAGTGGGCTGGATAAATTGGTGTTGTGGGCTGGCTCCGGCCCACAGCCCATAGTTCTGGCACCCATGAACCATGTGAACTGGCCCATGGCCTGAAATGTTTGGGCACCCCTGCTGTTAGCATTTCAAATGGATTCCTGTGAACATGGCTCCAGATGGCCACCTTGGGCCTATGAGCCAGATCCAGCCAGTGACACCAGAAACTGAAGTAAAACTCACCCAGCTTCCGCTTCTGGGAGTGATGAGGGTGGAAGGGGCCAGCGCAAAAGCAGTAGTTTGGGTAATCTGGTCCCTTCCACCCTCATCACTCCCAGAAGCTGGGTGAGTTTTACTTCTGCTTGGAAATGGCTTATACTCAGGTCAATGACCACAAAGGTCCCAAGACTGCGCCGGATTGAGACGCGTCAAAATTTTAATTAAGTTTACCATACTTTCATGTAGTTTGATTATTGAAACTCACTAGCAGCTGCTGCATTTCCCATCCTCAGCTTATATTTGGGTCAATCTATTTTCCTGGGTTTTCAGGTCAAAATTAGGTACCTCAGGTTATATTTGAGTCGGCTTATACGCAAGTAAAAGTTACACATTCACAGAAGAAGCACTTCTGAGATGTAACTACCATGAATGGCTTGGCTACAAGTGGGAGTTTCATTTCTAGAATGCCCTGGGAAATCCTCAACTGCTGGTTATGTGTGAGTGTGATTATCATATGATGAAATCTTCATACCTCCTGTAATTTGCAAATTACCGTAGCCTGCTTTGCTTTATGTTTGGTCTCCTTTGTTTTAGGATTGGTAACATAAATTATTGTTGGGCTTTCAGTCTCTGTGTATCGAATCTTAGCCTCATTCATTCAGGCATTACAAAGCGTGTCAAATTCTCATGCATTCTCACACAAAACATGTTGACATTGCTGTTAATGAAGGCATGCTTATAGTGACAGGATACCTCAAACCTACATCAGTTGGAAAAATATATCCTCTTGTTGATATCCCTCCACCTAAGCTAAGGAGATAAGTGGCAGTGGACGCTGAGAGAACAAAGGAAGAAAATGAACCTTGATATCCCCTAAACTGATATTTGCACAAATTTGTCGACTCAGATCCAGGAAGAGCTTTATGGCAAGAACAAACATTCTTGAGGGCACATAAGAACAAAATGAAATTAGAAGATGTAGGAAGGAGCTGAATGAACAAGGAATAATATTAAAGGAGGATCTGGTTGAGGAACTCAACCTTCCCTGTTACTTGGAGGACCTTGAATAGGCTGAAAGTTGGAGTCCCTAAAAGTAAGTGGGGGCTGCTGGTGGACAACAACGTGCTGTGTGAATGTGGTGAGTTACAGAATCTTACTCATTTGCTGTTTTGGTCTCCTGATTACTGCCAAAGGTATATACTGATTAGTATTTAATTTTGGCCAATGACCACGGCAAGAAAGTAGCCTCATTCTAGTAGTTTAAAGTTTGATCTGGACATTAAATAAAAAGAAGAATCAATGTCCTCCAGGTGAAAGGCAACTTATTGGGGGAGCTCCTCTATCCATGTTGACTCTCCACGAGTTGACATGATGATTTTCCAAGATTCCAACTCACACGGAGAGCTCCCACAGATAATTGAGACTGTTGAACTAAGACTAGTCACCTTTCTAGTTTAGGAAGTAGACAAAAGTAACAGTGAAGGGAAGGGGTGCCAGCATGCATCCTTCCACATACAAGTATTCCACACATTTTTATTATCTGACTAATACCTCACATTAACACTGAATTACATTTAGTCCATTTTTTTTTCTTAATGGGTCTCATCTTTAGCAATTAGCATCCAGGTACACGTTCATGTTAGGCCACAGCATATGGGTGACAATTTCATTTCAGTTCATTATAGAACTTACCAAAAATCTCAAAAACAACGCGAAAGAATGTGAAGTTTAAAAACCCTGGTGGTGCAGTGGTTAAAAAGCTGTACTGCAGCCAAAAGGTTGTGAGTTCAATCCTGGCCGGTACCCCAAAGGTTGACTCAGCCTTCTATTCTTCTGAGGTCAGTAAAATGAGTACCTGGCATGTTAGGGACAAAATGCTAATTAACTTGGGACCTACCCAGAGAGCACACTAAGTGCTATGGGGGCAACATATATGTGTGATTGTTTTATTTTGCTTTGAATACTGGAGAAAGCAAAAATGAATGCTTTTATTTCCACACTAGTTTTCAGCATCAGTTAGAAGAAAGAGGCTTCGGGGAATTCCAGTTTGCTTGTACTACAGCAAACATAAGCAGAGGATTAAAGGCTCATGAACTAAAAAAAAGAACTAGAAAGATTTGACTGTCAGAGGGACTTCATTTTTCTTGAATAGATACCATGAGCACCATTTGCTAAATTTGATCACCACTTTTGCCTGCTCTGAGCTTTCTAGTTGGACGATGACAAATTTGATGTGAAAGAAGGAGCAGCTGATGTTTTTTTCCCCAAAGTTCTCAAGAAGGGAAGGCTGGAGGTTGATTCATGCATTTGACCTTTTCTTTCAAAGAGGCCATGGGTAGGAGTGCCATGCAGTTTTTTTTAATTTGGCAATTCATACAATCATAGTCACAAGGTCTGCACACATAAATTGTAGGACACATAACTGTACACAATGTTATTTATTAATTCAAATATTTATACCCATTCTTTCATCTCAAGAGGACAGTCTAAACTGGCTTATAATAATAATAAAAAATAGATATAAAAACTGAGAAGCAGCACCCCTTTCAGGCAACCAAACAAAATGCACCTACGAGGCTGGCAAAGCAGAGAGAACGGCCTCCTCTGGTGATTTCAAAACCCAGACAGACAGGGAGTCTTTGAGGTAGTTTGGACCCAAGTTGTTTATAGCTTAATAAGCCAAAACTGGCACTTTGAATTGTGCCTAGGAATGGATTGACAGTCAGTTATGCCTACATGTCTTTAATATGGCTGCATTTTTAAAAATATTATATATATTTTTTTTGGGGGGGGGGGAAATAGTAGCTATGTTAGTCTGCATTTCAAGCATATCAGAGAATAAACAAAACAAAAACATTGTAGCACTTTGAAGACTAACTGTTATATTTTAATGTTAACTTCCATGGATCAAGTCCGGCAAAGTGGACTTGATCCACAAAAACTAATATGAAAATATGAAGATGTTTGTAACATAAATGGCCTGTCACTTGCTCTCCAGATTGATCTTTCATTACATACATATACTATACTGAACTGTATATTGAAATGTTAGCAGTTACATTGGCTTCATGCAGAAAGAGACAAGGAACAGGAGCTCATGTTTTGGTTTGAAAGCATATCAGAGAGTAAACAAAACAAAGACAAAAACTTTGTGGCACTTTAAAGATTAACCTGTATTTTAATATTTGAAGGGTGGCTGTTAGACTATGTAACTAAAACAGAACAACAAAAAGATTAACTCCTGTATTTTATTGTTAGCTTTTAACGTTCAGGTCCACTTGGTGTTCTATTTCTTTCTTTCTTTCCCAATGTAAACATTGATGATGATGATGATGATGATGATGTTCAATTTATATGTTGCCCCCTATTTATTTAGATTTATATTGCCGCCCACTTGCCATGGCAACTCAGGGTGGCTTACAATCAGCAAAACAACACAGCACAAAAAAAATAATACATTTTTCTAAATCAATAATAGATTTCTCTCTCCCCTCTGGCTGTTGGTGGGTGGGTATCTTGAAAAGTTGTGAGAGTCATAAAATTACTCTTAAACCATGGTTCAAATGTAGCTCCCCCGGGCCTCAGTGATGTCAAATAGCAGTTGGGATCTTGGTCTAGCGAAGTGCGACTCTGGACGGCTCACAAACATATCCTCAACACAATGTACATCAACAGAATGAAATACCGTAAGATACAATTTACATATTAAAACACAATTTAACACTAAAATAGCACATAGCAATTAAATAACAAAAATCATTTGCTGCACAGCGCCCTCAATAAGGCCTGGGCTCAACGTCCTCTGCAACATTGGCGGCTTTTAAAGCTCTCCAACTCCGGCCAGTGATGAGGGCTCAGAGGAGGGCATCCGGCATCTGGTCTTCGGCCGGCCAGGCCATGCAGCTGTGTCTCCTTCCCTCAGCCTGTCTGGCTGAGGGAGAGTCCGGTGATGGTCACGGCAGCGATGCTTGAGTTTTTATGGCTGGATTTAAGACACACATCTTCCTGACTTTTTTTTCATGACATCAATCTCAAACCATGTGCAAATACAGAATGTGCGTATGTCAGATCTCCTATCTCATTGTTCCACCATGACACACAAAAAATAAACATGGATGCAGAACGGAGATCCTCTTGTTTTTGTCCAATGGTAGCAAGGGATCTATGATTTTCATCCTTCTGCCTGTGGTGCTGCGGTGGCTCAGTGGTTAAGAGACTGAACTTGACATCTGGGAGTTCAGAAGGTCGAGATCCAAGTGCTGCACGGCAGAGTGAGCTCCCGTCTCTGTTCCTCCCAAGTGGTACCTATTTTATCTACTTTTGCATCTCCTTTCTTTCAAACTGCTAGATTGGCAGGAGCTGGGACAGAAACGGGAGCAACCTGAGACAGAGGTGGGAGCTCACTCCGTCGTGCAGCACTCAGGTCTCGAACTGCTGACCTACCGACCTTCCAGTCCAGAAGAGTAGCGTGCCTTGGCGGGGCCCCGTATAAAAATTTGTTTGGGGGCCCTTAGGAAGGGTAAAGATTTGTTTTGCTTACGCACGTTGGGGGCCCCCGTATAATTGATACAGCAGATACGGCGGTAGCTACACCTCTGTTCCAGTCGTCATGTTCAGCGCTTAACCACTAAGCCACTGCAGTCTCTAATTTACGCTGATCATAGGTTCGCCCCCAAGTCGTAGTAGGCGAATTTGACCGCGTGCTAACAACCACCACAGGGGTGACGAGGAAGTAGCTTTATTTAGGTCATCTTTAAGTGGTTCCCAACATGGGGCCCACGCCCCACAGGGGGACTTCAATTCCCAGAAGCCTAAGTCGATACATTGGCTAATCAGTGCTTGGGGAATTGACAGGGTTCTGGGAATTGAAGTCCAGCCAAAGGTTGGGAAACATTTGAGTAGCTCTACAACAAAAATTCGTATTGTCGCTTCTGGGAGCGGAAGTAAAACGGGCCCAAAAGGTCACTGATTCTTGGGAGACAAGCAATGAGAAACTTGGGGAGCATAGTGAAAAGTAGAGACATCAAATTGCAAACAAAAATTCGCATAGTCAAAGCAATGGTATTCCCTGTGGCAATGTATGGTTGTAAAAGCTGGACCATTAGAAAAGCTGAGTGCAGAAGAATAGATGCCTTTGAGATGTGGTGTTGGAGGAGAGTTTTGAGAGTCCTCTGGACAGCGAGGAAAACAAATAGATCAATCTTAGAAGAAATCAACCCTGACTGCTCCTTAGAAGGGCAAATAGTAAGGATGAAGCTAAGGTACTTTGGACATCAAATGAGAAGACTCACTTGAGAAAGCCTTGATGCTGGGAAAGGTGGAGGGCAAAAGAAAAAGGGAGTGGCCAAAAATGAGATGGTTAGATGGTATTGTAGACACAAAGGGCACAGAGCTGAGCAAGTTGAGGGGGATGGTGGTGGAGGGCAGGAGTGCTTGTGGACAGTGGTCCATGGGGGTCGCAAAGGGTGGGAATCGACTGTGCGATTGAACAACAAAAACATTTGCTCCCATAGAGTTTCGGCCTAGAGCGCCCCAGGCCCTTCTGGACCGGAAGCTGTGGTTTCGTCCGGCATACATAGCGACGGCGTCGAGAATGGAACTTACGCGCCTTCTGATTGGCTGAGCTGCCTTTTGCCGGCTTGGGCGGGTTTATGTTTTTTGGCGGTTTAAGCAAAATGGCGACGGGGGCGCTGGCCCAAATCGCCTCAGGAGTACTGTGAGAGGGAGAGGCGGCCTCGAAAAAAGCGGGGCTGAAGAGCGGGAGAAGCGGGGTTTTTGAGGGCCCCCCCGTGTCATACTGGACGTGTGGCAGTCGTGGAGCTGAGTTGAGGCGCACCGAGTGGTTTGGACAAAAAATGAGCACAAAGCAACCGCCTCCTGCCTGGGAGAAAGAGCATCTTTGGCATTATCTTTTGGCGCTGGGCTTCGACCCCGCCGGAGCCACCGCAGGGAAGGTTTCCACCCATCTCCGTCTAGGCGTGTGAGTGCAGGGAAGGGGGGGCGGGCCAAGGGGGCTTGTCTGCCTTTGTCTCCTGCTGATGCATTAAATATATATATAGTGACACTAGACATGCTAATTTTTGATCTATTTTTCCTCCTGATGGTGGGTGTGGAAGTAGCAGCGACAATGCCACCCATTTTTATGGGGGGGAAATAATGAATAATTTACTGTATTGCAAAACCAAAAAAAAAAATGCTGTTAAAAGTTCAATTATTCTGAAGATCGTCAGCTGAAACCGCACACTTTTGGATTCTGAATCTCACTTTTTTCTTGGAATCTAGGTAAAGGTCGCCCTTGCTAGAAAGACAGTCACATCCGACTCTAGGGTTCAGTGCTCATCTCTGTTTATATAGCCAAAGAAGCCAGTGCTGTCTGCATCTGCAGACGTTTCCCTGGTCATGTGGCAGGCATGACTAAACACTCGAGTGCATGGAATGCTGTTTACCTTCCCACCAAAGTGGTGCCTATTTATCTACAGTACAGTCAAACCTCATATAACACTAAAACCTGGTTCCACAAGTCTTGGTGTTATATGATTTTTAGTGTTATCTGATGCATGTTAAAATCCTATGGGATCCATAGAGATACATTGTAACCACACAGGCTTTAGCGGTTGTTATCTGAAGCATCCCATAGGATCTTAATGTTATCTGATGCAACTCTTCCCCCCAGATTCCTTAATGTTATGCGATTTTAGTGTTATTCGATACTAATGTTATATGAGGTATTACTTGTACTTGCAATTTCTTGCTTTTAAACTGCTAGGATGGCAGGAGCTGGGACAGAGACGGAAGCTCATTTCATTGTGCAGCATTCAGGTCTCAAACTGCTGACCTTCCAGTCGTGAAGTTCAGTGTCTTAACCACTAAGCTACCACAGTCCCCTCTTGGAATCTAAATTGAAATTAAATTGAAATAATAAATGTCAATCAAATTGGACGTTTTTTTCTGAATTGAGTCCTGAGTTGAATGTTATGGTTGGAATAAGTCACTTTCTGAAAATAGATGTACAGGCACTGGGAAAACCAATTACTGTACTGTACTCTGTCAGCTCACTTCCTACTCTGGGGATAGTTTCTTGGTCACTGGCTCTCAAGGGTAGCAAATTAGTTAGCTAGCTGGATAGACATCTTGCTTCTGCGTCCTACTTGTACCTATCTTGCTTTGGAGCCTTCTCAGCATTCTCATACAGCATTGTGTCCTTGGCACTATTAACTATTTAATATGTCATTTCATTCTGATACAAATAAACCCCTTTCGATATCTTTGTAATCAAACCAAAATAGCCAGAATGCAGTATCTAAAAGACAGTAATCTTTGTCATCTCTTTTATTATGGGAAAGCTTCTTTCGTGTCTAGGTCAGACTTTAAACTGCCAAAAGGAACCCACCTTTTGGTGAATTCAGTCCGTAGTTCTTTTCATCTGACTTAATGTGAGAAAAATTAGCTGTTACTAGGATGCCCTATTGTGGTTCAAAACCCCCAAGATCTTCATGGAGGCTCTTTCTGTGTACCCCATATTAATGTTAGTATATAATGTAGGGTTCTATCTTCCCTTCAAAAATGCAACAAAGAAGTGGGTACTTCAGGGATCTGTTCTGTTACTGTATTTTGGTTGCTGTCTTCTTTAAAAAGTTGCTGTGCTTTTTGTAAGGGGCAGATGGGAGGATGGGTGAAGAGCTTCCCATCACTGTGTATCTCTTAGAAATAATGTCCTGCAATATATTTACCAAGATGAATGTTTATTTTTCTTTATTTTTAAAGGAATGTGTTTGACAAACCAAACAAAGATGCATTCCACATTGTTTCCTGGTTCTTGTTTTCAAAACTGGACCAATCACGTTGCAATGAAATATTCAGGTGAGCATAACATTAACTTCAATAAATAATGTTGTATTATTGAAGGTCTTTTTTCTTAGGCTTCATCATTCTTTTCTTTAAAATTAATTAAAGCATAACACAAACATATCACATAACTTAAAACAAATCTCATTATTACAGAAAAATAATAATACAAATTTAAACAAAAGTACATCTACAATGTGAACCCTCCACCATGGAACCTTGTTCTCTTATTTGTGCTTCTCTAAGCCAACCTATCTATTCATGTTTAGGTATTTTATATCCTATTTTCAAAATGTTAAATATTCTTGACCAGGCTTAACTCCTTTGGAGTTCTGAAATGAACTGGAGGCCAGTGTAGATGTTGTAAAACAAATGTCATGTATTCTCCAGGTAGGCAGCTCAACTGAATCCTTACTGCTGTATTTTGGGCTAGGTGATGTTCTTGGAAGTTCTTCAGAGATAGTGTCAGTGCCTTGTAGATATGCTACAGTGTGTATAATATTAGTGTTTTCTGTTTCCAAAGCTCTACTGATAACATTGAGAACTACCAATGCAAGCCTAGAAATGGCGTTACAGCTATATGTATGTTACTCTGCTATGGATAAAGGCCCTTCTTGGGTTATTATTCAGCCAACAAAATAAGATGGTAGGGCAAGTGCATTCTGACAATGTCAAGGAGTTTTTGTATTACTGGATGGGTTAAGAAATAAGTCTGGTTTCTTGAGCATATATTGAAATTTGCCTCTTTCCTTTCCCTGGGAATGGAAAGGTTTTGTTTTCCTCCCACAGATAAAAAAACAGATTCTGAGTTTAGGAAACAATGCTATGAATGGCTAAGAAAAATTTCAGTAAGTATTGGTAAAAATGAGAAACTGTCCTTGTGTTTGTCTCCTGCATATCAAAATGTATGTTGTGATCTATGAAAATAAGTTACATAATTTGTGCTGTTACTTTGTGATGATGGGAAATTCCTGCACATTATTTTAGCTATATCTTTTCACCTTTTCTGGCTGTTGATCAGCTAAGAAAAACATATACAGTAGTTTGAAATGATAGTAGAAGAACATTTATAGCAGAGGAATGGTGTAAGAAGAGAGCCAGAAAAGCGTGCAAAGGACAGTAGAATCCCACATCCTTCCTTTGTTGGTTTCCCCCTTGCTTTGGATTGCTTGATGAGAAGAAGTCTTGCCTTGCTACCTTGAAAAGTAACAGATTGGTGAAACTTACCATGATCCCAGATCTGAAAATCAGTGATTTTCTTATTCTTAGTATATTTGTTATTATTCCTACTTTCATTTTTAGGTCTCACTCAAATCCTTCTAAAACAGTGTTTCCCAACCTTTGGTTTCTGGACTTCAATTCCCAGAAGCTTAAGTCAATTTCCCAAAGCATTGACCAGCCAATGTACTTGTGTTAGGCTTCTGGGAATTGAAGTTCCCCTGTGGGGCCTGTGCCCTACGTTGAGAACCACGGTTCTAAAGAATGTTGGGCATAATCTCGTGAAAAGGAAGGGGTGATAGATTTGTGACAATTCAGCTGTTGTATTTCTGTTCTCATCAGCCCTAACCGGTTAGCCAATGATAAGGCATAGTGTGAGTTTCTGTTCAGAAACATGAATTGGAATACCACATTTGTCCATCCTCCATGTAACAAATAAACAGTTGTACTTAAAACACTCAATACCAACTTGAAAGATGGGTGATACAGTCATAATGTCTGAGATCCAACTTAATAGAAGGTATTGTTCTTGTGCTTGACCTTGTTGTGGCATAAACATTATATGATGGGACACTTGTGGTACTGAAAGGAAAGGCCATCTGATTCCTGAGTATCAGGGTGACTGCTTTATTCTATGTAAATTTCAGGTGTATTGGAAAAGTGAATTATTTGACAGTGAAATAACTTTTTTGATACTGTTCTGTTTAATGATAGATAAATTTGCAACAAAATATAGGTAAACAGTAGCTAAAACTGTAAGATTGATATGTGACCTCAAGTTTGCTGTCTGAAATGTATTCCTAATCCATTTAATTCTCTAGGATGAAAGTGGGGAAAACTTTCCTCCAGTGGTTGCATCATTATTCCTTTCCCCTGGTGGCCCTAGGTTCATTCATCTCATGTTCCACTTCGCAAGATATGTCATAATACATCATATCAAAGTAGATTCTTCAGGTGAGCAACATTAGGAACAAAATGTAGTTCTTAGAATGCTCTCTGTTCAGGTATGGTGTATATTTTAAAGTTTATGCTTTTAAGAATCTTTCATAAACAAATTAAGCTGTTGTAGAACTCCCATGCATTAGCAAGTACTAAACATCTGCTGGGGAACTGTTCTGGAAAACAGATGTGCTGATTCCACTGTTCCTCTGTGGCTTCATACTGTTTGGAAATACCAGAAATGATGAGGAACCTGGCTTTTTTGTCATTTGTCCATTTCTGTACTAACGTGGACTATTTTATTGCAAAGTCACTCTTAAGATTCCAGAGAAAAGTTTGGAAAGGTTCATTCAGATCTTATTCCTGCAATATGTAATAAAATGTGACCTAGAAGCTTTGTTAAAGGATGTATAATTTTTTAAAAAAAGGAGTACTCATCCTACTTATTCTTGCATGTGGCTGTGGATTTTACATATGCAACTGCATGCAAGAATCCCTGAATATTCACCTGGATATAGACAGTTGGTGCTGCACAGAAGAGAAGCAGGCTAAGATCACAGGAATGGTCAAAAGTAAGCAGACTGAAGAAACACTAATAATTTACTCTTTTTATTCAGCTGTGGGGATAATTTATCCAGAAGCTGTGAACTCAAGATCTCCAGACTTGAAAATGGCAGTTGCAAAATATCATGTGGCCCAAAACCGATTTTTACAGAGTCTACAAAAGGAAGACTTGATTATTCAAGAACTTCAGAGGAAAGCACAGTAAGCAGAGTTTCTGCAAATGACTGAAATATGTTTGTTAAGTTAATTAGTTTACCATTCTTGGATGTTATGTTTTTACACGTAAGTCAGGGAAATTTGGATTCTCAATTTTCCAAATAGTTGAGATGAGTCTGTACTTGTTCTGTTTATAACAAAAAAAAAGGTACTTAGCTTTCAGAGACCAATCATATTAAGCCCCTGAGTTACATAGGATAATAAGCCCTTTCTCTCAACAGATCAGCTCCCTTTATTAGATCAGGGGCAGGGTAATCCCCCTTTTACCTCACTGCTTCAAAATCTGCTCAAAAACTGTTGAGGCAGTCCAACTCTCAAGGTTTGAAAGAGCCTTCAGAGGCAATGAGAAAAGGGGACCATGCCCCTCTAAGAGTGTTGGGCTTTTTCTGTAGAGGACAAGAATATCTGAGGGGATGCTATATCCCCTCCTAAAATTAACTGATCACAACAAATACTCAATTTCCTGTCATGCAAGAGAAAAATCTTAAATTTTTAAAATACTTAGGAGGGATGTTTTGTTTTGCTATTTCCCAACACTGATTAGTAAATATTTGGATATCTTGCATTTATTTCTTAATTCTGGATAATGAGCTTAATTTTTTTTATTTGCAGAATTTTCAGTAGACGAATCAGAGACTTAAGATACGAAAATGCAGATCTAGACAAACAGCTTCAAATGTAAGTGTATTCTGGTTAGCTTGCCCTCATTTGTAACTTAAAGATGTTTCCTACATCTTTAAAATACGCTTTTGTTCTGCATCATCATATTTGTTAGATATGACAGTGCAATTCATGTGAGAAAGAAAGCTTAAGTATTTACTGCTTTGTTCTTTTGATGTATTGTTCCTAATATATTTAAACAGCTAAGCTGATAAGCCATTGAAGAAAGGTGTGAAAAAACTTTTACATAGAGTCTGCTATTGTTGCCAGCAATAAAATATTGTGTTGTTTCTCATTTCTTGAGTAGAATGGGGAAAAATATTCCTCCAAGTCAGAGCACTACTGCAGAGAAAATGGAAAAGGTGAGATTCTTTGTCCACATATTTTCAGTTGTAATTCAGCAATCCTATCCTGATTTTTATATACATCTCCATTTTGTTTTCTCAAGGTGTCTTTTCCCTCTTTCTATATTTCTCGTTTCCTCCATTATTTCAAGGTTCGTTGTCTATGGACATCAATAACAGAAACAGTCAGACTTCTACAAAGTGAAAAAGAAGTTGTAGATTCTGTTGTTAAAGGACATGTTGACCAATATGTATTGAATGGCACAGATGCTACTGTCACCATTCCAAGGCCTTTAGTTGAAAAGGTTGAAAGAGAAACACGTGAAGTAAGTTGTTTTATTTCTGTTCAGTCATCCCACTATAATAATAATTTATTATTTATTTAATCAAATTTCTATTGCCACCCAACTCGGCAACGACTCTGGGTGGCTAACAACAATTAAAAACAATATCAAAACTAACTAAAAACCCCATTAAAAAGTGCCCCCATTAGAAATAATTTTGTGTCAGAAATTATTCTGGGTTGAAAAGATTTTTCCTGAAGAAACTGCTCAGGGGACGCCTGAATGAGAATGAGGCTCCTTTCATGTCCCCAAGAACTGAGACAGAGACGGGCGCTCAAACTGTCATGCAGTACCCGGGTCTTGAACTGCCAACTTGCTGGCCTTCCAGCTAACAAGGCAAACTTCTTAACCACTGAGCCACCACAACTAAATCTCACTTGATTTAGCTGGCTGACATTAATTGTCCAAGGACTACTGTGTTTTGGTAATTAGGTCAAAATGTATAGAAAACAGCTGTCATTATCATATGTAAACCTTACCTAAGGAGCTCCTTTTTTAGCAATTGTATTCACTGCAAATTCACACCACTCCTTCCCAAAGCTGGGCTCCTTCAAAAAACTCAGTCAAGTGGCTTCTGGTTCGTGTGAATCTGATTCTCACCCCTCAGGTATGGTGGAGGGCAACTACATAAACTGTGACTGCATCCATTTGTGGTAAAATGCCTAGATCACATAAGATGTTACTTAAATGGCAGCTTCGTCCTCTGCAAGCATATGATTTAGGGCAGTGGAGGTGAACCTTGGTACTTCAGGTGTTCTTGGACCTCAATTACCAGAAGCCCAAGTCAGCACTCCTGCTGATCAGGGCTTCTGGGAATTGAAGTTCAGGAACACCTGGAGTGCCAAGGTTCACCACCACTGAATTAGGGCATTGGGTTCATGTGATGAAAGCAGAGTAGACACACTCTGCTTTTTCTTTCTTTGGACAGAGAGAATTATGGAAAAGGTAGACTTGAGTAGGCTTACCTGCAAAACTCTTAAACGTGTGCTGTGAGACATTTGCTTGGTTTTCTGTGTGTTGATATCATAGTCATCACCACCATAAATGGGCCTTCCTATTTATAATGCTTTAAAATTAAAATATATTTGAAGATATTTCCTGTTTATAATATATTCAAAATATCAACTTCCTATTACTGTAGAATATTTTAAATTCAAAGTTTTGAAATTATCTTTTCAAATGTAGCTCAAACAGCAACATTTTGGAATTTCCCATTTCCAGCCTTTGGAAAAAAATAAGCTTCTGAGTGAATGACAAACCCACCAGATCTCCCTCTTTTGTGTAAATCTAAAACTTTGAAAAATTAACCACAATTTGAAACAGGATATTTACCTTTCTAATAAGTTATGAATCAATATTGTAGAAACCCTTAGAAACAACAAGAGATGTAAAAGCAAACAGGGAAAATTTTATATTAGGTAGGATATCTAGTGTGGTGCAGTGGATAGAGTGACGGACTCAGGAAAACTTGGCTCAAATCATGGAAACTCACTGGGCTTGGTTTTGGTAAAACCACTCCTTTATATCTTACATACATTTGGGTTACTGTAAGTTGGTTGCAGTTTGATAGCTCGTAACATACACTTGATAGAAACACCTTCTTTTTGTTTGGATTAGACCAGTGGTTCCCAACTTTTTGTTTGGTCATGCCCTACCCAAGCAGCTCTAAAATTCTGACCCCCCCCCGACATATAATTCTTATTATTCAAAAAGTGAAATTCTAATCACATGGAAGAAGACTAAAAGGCCATTCATTGTTAATAACTCATTCTCAAATTGCCCCCCTAAAAGAACAAATCCCCCGTGGGGCCTGTGCCCCTGTTGAGAACCACAGTATTAGAAATTCAGCAGCTATCCTGCTTGTTAATGATCCTTGAGTAGAATTAAGTCTTCCTAACTGATGAATTATAAGACAAAAAGGTTACAGGATTCTGCATGAATTGAAGAATTTCCATTATGTTTTTAAATGGTCTATAATTATTAGGATGTCTTCCAAGTATGTAAAAGCATCTCTCATTCCTATTTTCTTACTAAGTTATAGAGGATCATATTCCCATACAGGAACAGACTAAAAAGATCTTTACCAGATTTATCAATGACTGCCTTCATGGTGTGAGAATGGGTATAGGCCAGGGGTTGCCAACCTTTTAAAGTCGGGGGCCGGGTCACGCTTCTTCACACAGTTGAGTGGGCTGGACTGGTAGTTCCTGCTGCTGTAAAACGTACTTACAACAGCTGTGGTTGCATTTACGGCTGTAGGTTGCCCACTCCTGGTATAGGCAGTCCTATGCATTCTCCTGGCTAGACTATCTCCCCCAGTGTACAGCTGAATGTGGTGCCTTCTAAGGGTTACAAGTATGACTTGGTTATATTTTGATATTTCTTTTGGCTCCCCCATAATTCCTTGTTGTTTCATTGCAAAAATAGTCCATTAGAAGGGCACAAGAAGGCTTTTTCAGCTTTAAAATATTCTTAATTGAATCCATTTTCCACTTACCAAACCTGCTTTAACAGCTTTTGTAAAATAACACTGCTATTTAGCATCTTCAGGCAAGCTTTTCCCATTTGGGAATGCAATTGTTGGATTACTGACAAATCTGAAAAATGGCCATGCAGAGATTATCCTTCCTGCTATACATTCACATTAGCATTCCTACAACTGTAATAAATTATCTGACTATAGAAGAAAGAATAATCTCTGGCCTGCTTTTATTACCTTTTAATTGAAAACATATAAATATGTGATTCCATTTGTTTTGCACAGTTTGCTATTTCTTTATGCTGTACTTAACTTTTGAAAGTCAATTGGGTCTTTAAATGTCACATTTATTTACTAATCTGTTTTCTGTTGTCTTCAACACTTGAAGTTGTCTGTAGGGAATATATATGAAGAAGGCAAAGTAAACATTTTGTCAGTCATCCAATTACTAAACAAAGCCTTGGAAATGTTGATGGATGAGCATCAGTACACTAATAAGAATTCACTAAAATTGGATCTTCAGTATTTTGAAGGAAAGACCAAATTCCAGAATGAGATTTTATTGGGGCTAAAGTCACTGAGGTGAGCTCAGAATCAGGGACATTAATGTTTTATTCTGTGGATACAACTTTCATCTAAATAAAAAGTGTATGTTCAGGGTTTTCTTACTGCTTCATTTCAGGGTGTGTGTGTGTGTACCCTGATTGGAATCGTGTGGTCCTAGGTTGATTTTTAGGTGAGAACAGATGATACTTTTCGTAAAGTTAACGGTCACCCTTGCTTGAAAGCTAGTCGTATCCGACTAGGGTTCAGTGCTCACCTCTGTTTATAGCCAAAGGGCCAGTGCTGTCTGTGTCTGCAGACGTTTGCATGGTCATGTAGCAGGCATGACTATACACTGGAGTTCATGGAACACTGTTTACCTTCCCACTGAAGTGCTACCTATTTATCTACTAGCAATTTCTTGGTTTAGAACTGTTAGGTTGTCAGGAGCTGGGACAGAGACGGTATCTCACTCCGTTGTGCAGCACTCAGGTCTCAAACTGCTGACCTGCCAACCTTCCAGTCATCAAGTTCAGTGTCTTAACCACTAAGTCACCACAGTCCCTGATGATACCATTATTAAACCACTAAAAATAGAACAGCTTGCTGTGATGGAATAAGTCCTGGAAAAATCAGACAGTAGCCTGGAGTTTCAGATGTCAAGCTCCTCAGTTGATTGGGGGAAAGATTATTCAGAAATGGTTGTGGGGATAGCAGATATGTTAGAGGAGACAAGATCCAGTGACCAGTGATCGAGATGGAAGAAGAGGAAAAGAAAGAATTAATGTGGAGAAAGGAATACAGCAGCTGGGATTGGGTGAAGGAAAGAGGGGAACATTTTGATTTGGATCAGTCTTGGCTTGTACAGATTAATTGAACTGGTTTTCTGTTTCTGAAATTATTAGGAAACTTCAGACTAATGACAAGCAATACTAGGGAAGAAGAATAAGAAATTAGTGATGCATTCCTGGTCTCCTTGTTACATCTGAATGAGATCACCGAATGTTGTGTGGTTTGATGGTTGAAATCCAGTTAAAATATATTTATGTTCTCAGCACTTCTAGTAGGGTATAACTAAGATTCTTTGTTCGTTGCTTCATTAATCTGTAGTTTGAATTCTATTGGTAATCAAAATATCCATGTCTTTCAGATGCATGTTTGCTAAAAATCTCATAATTGTGTTTGAAAAATTCAACTGAACATGATCTTGTGTACTTTTACAACTTCAGAATTTTGTAGAACATATAATCTTGTGTGTGTGTATGTGTTTATTTGAAATTGTAATTATGGTGTATAGAGAAACACTCCCAAAAGCTACTGCATATTCATTGCTAAATGTATATATTTGAAATAACCAGAGAGAAGTCTTTTGTAAAAGCTCAATTTACTTAAATAAAACTGTTGAACATACTCCAGTAATAATTTGATAATTTTTAAATATTTTTTCTGCAGACAAAAATTAAAACATGAGGACTATATATCAATAAGACAATCAATTGCTGAAAAACAGCAGGAATGGGATTTGAAGTGGAAAACCTTCCTTGGCCAGTCACCTTTTCATTTAATTAAAGACTCAAACCCTGTAAGTAGAGAGTGGGAGGAAATTGAGAAGTTTTTACTAAACAAGAAGAAATCTATATACCTCAGAGCAAAGGTTGATGGAGGCCTAGCTGGAAGGTTTCATGACCTAACTTCACAGCATAGCTTCCTGCTATAAAATGAGATTCCAAATAAGCACTATGACAGCTTTTTTAAAAAACTGGAAGTTACACCATGAAGATAGGCCATGATGCTTTCCAGATACGCTTTTCTTTAAGTGAATCATGTTTAGGTACCTGTACATGTGGGTCTGTCAGGTGAAACTCCCAGTATGGAAGATTTTGGAAGTCCAAAAAATACAAACAGCACATGACTAGGAAAACCCTTCAGTAGTTTTTGTAATGTTTAATGCTGTGTATTGAAATTATTTTAAGCAGTCAAAGCTATTCGATTCCCTGCCTCAATTAACCAAACTATCAGGAGGTGAGTTCTTGCTGGTCACAACTCACTTTCCATTCCTTTCTCTGCCACGCTTTTCTTCTCCAAATTCAACCAAACCTTTTCACGATTGGGTCTTTCCTTCTTTTGGAGGGCCTGCTAAGGGGTCTTTTTACTCCTCTGGGATACCACTCGACCAAAGTTATAGCCACTGTAAAATCAAAATTTCTTAGTCTTTTTCTTGCGTAGTACTTAGTTTAGTGAAGAAAATAGGTAAGATTCTTACACTTAAAAAAAGAAGAGTTTTAAGATTGCATACTTTGCATAAATCTTGCTGTTTGCATTTCAAAACATTCTTAAACATCACATGTTTCTTTCCCTCTTCTAGGCACTAAATTTACTTCCAGCAATGTCTCCTCTTTCTTTTACCCCTGCTACAGAAGAAGCTTATAAAAGCAGTGTCTTCTGCCAGTATCCTGCTTCAGTTTCTGGTAACTAAAACTTTTGTCCTCCCATGCGGCTTTCCCCCTTGACAATCAGAGGCTAACAGCTGCATGTGGCAGTGCTGATAAGCCCCTGAAAAGAAAGTGCCTTACTCCAATAGTTGCTTTTCAGAAGTGGGCTTCTGTAAAATTGTTTTTCAGAAGTGGGCTTCTGTTAAATGTCTGCTGATAAAAGGCTTTTATTTTCTGCAAAGTGACATATCTAAACAACACAAATGAATTCTTTGAAACTTAACTAAACTTTGGAACTTAACAGGTTTAATTAGCATCCTAGCAAAAGTTGAGCAATGAAATCTATTTTAAGTGGTGGAAACTGTGCAACTTATCAGACATGTGCAATTTCAGAAGGGGTTCTGAAGCTTGGTTTCCTTCCAATGGATTTCCAATGCTAAGAAGGGCAAATGGAATATTGTATCTACAGTGGGTGCATTTTTCTATTTAAGGACAACTTAGTCCATCACATCAAAGGGCCAAACGTGGTATTCAAGGCCGTATGCATTTCTTATCCAAAGATTGAAAGCTGCTTGCTAAATTTGTATTTGCATAAAGCAATAATGCTGCCATTTTGTATAGCAGTTTCTTTTTAGTTTTGCTCTTAGTAAATTTGGGAAGGTCTTTGATAGCATTAAGGCATCTGGATATCATAGCAATGTTTAGTTATCCTCAGTCATAAACTATTGATGGTGTATGAATCAACTAGACTTGCTTTTTTATTATTTGAATCTGATTTTTGAATATTTGAGCTGTTATACTCCTTGGAACTAACAGACCAAAGTTGTCACTTACTTCTCTTTTATTTTCTCATTCCAAATTCTAAATGGAAAGCTTGTTCTTCCTGGAGATTTCAGGCATTGTCACAGTTTCTGTAGATGGATGGTTAAGGTTTTATTCTTACAGTTTGACTGAGTGTTCTTTAGTATCCATAGTAATTGATACTTTCGTTTAAAACTATTGTAATAAATAACTTCCATCTACATGGAGAGGATATTTAAGCCATATTTTGTTGCAAAATTCCTACTGAAAAGACATAAAGTATACAGTTTACGCAGAATCATAGTAATCATGTAAACAATCAGACAATTGTTTCCAATTCTTCAGGTGATAGCACCCTCGGTTTTTAACCACTTGTGTAGGTTTTTTAAAACAAAGGTTGCAACAGAAACAACACTAGAAAATCTGTTGCTATTTGCAGTTGGAGGTTTTTTAAAATCCCAGGCAGTAAATGTATTGGGACATAAATGGCAAATATGCTCTCATGTTGTTTTTCAGTGAACCATAATTTTGAAGACAAAAGTGACATATTCAGGTTGTCAGCAGGTTGTTCCAGTTCAGGAGCCATTGGTTTTCTCAGTGGCTTAAGGAAATATAAAATATTTAAGTGTAATTTACACTGCTTACTATCAGTAAATTGGATTATAAAAATATATAAAATACCCCAGAAATGACTCAATGCAAGCACTTTTATCCATATGGATGAGAATTAAGTAGGAGACTAAATTGTGATTTGCTCTCCCTCTCTCTCCTTGCTTCTCTCCTAATGTGTTTTAGACTTGATCAAAAAGAATCGTCAAACAAATGTACTTGAAAAAACTGATAGAAGTCTAAAAAGTCAAGAGGATTCAACTGTGGTAGCTTCAGAGAGGTATGAGTTTAATAAGTTCTGATACAGCAAAGTGAAGTGTGAGTGAGTACACGAGACAATGCTTTGAAAGATGGAAGAGCATATATTGGGCCTTAACGAGATATTGCTATGCATTTCAGATAGTCCTATGAAGACAACTGTCTACTGGATCATTTAAAGAAAATTTAAATTGAAGCATTAAGTCTTTAATTTCTTAAGTAAATCTAGATTTGAGCTCTTTAGTATAGCCTGATTGTTTATTAGGCAGTGTCTTCCACATCTGTCATTTTCATACTTTTTGTCAATCGAGTGGTATTCATATCCAGTGAAGAGATCAGTAGCAGACACATGTCTTGTTTGGCATTTTCCGTGGTGGAACATTGACCCTAGGAAGGAATTCCCCTTAGTTGTGCTGCTTCTTTAAGAATAAGAAGCACCTGTGGAGAACGTAATTCTGTGACCAAATTGAGCTTTGTATGGAGTTCTGTCACTCTGAACGTCTTCCTCTTGAAGAGTTTGAATCACATGTTCTGTTTAATGTATCCGGTCACTGCTGAGACAGCAATGCATGTCTTACTCCCTCAGTTCATAATGCTGAACAACGTTCATAATGCATAAACGTTCATAATGCTGAACAACGTTTAGTAGTTTATTCCTTTCTCAAGAAATTGGTTTCTTTTTAGTCTTTGTTAGTTCATATCTGTTTTGTTCTGTTTTAGCAAGTATAAATATTGTATTTTAAAATTATTTTGAGAAGGTTCTTGCCTATTGTCAGGTATATACGCTGCTTCTCATCCATACACCTGGGAGTCTGATACCCAATTAGAGAAATTTTTGCTCTAGTTGGCACAAGCTCTCCCTATAATAAAATTGCCTTCTGATGACCGGGATGAGTTGAGGGAAATCATAACGGACAGATACGGGGCATACAACTTTTATTATCAGCATAAAAAATACATACCTGCATCAAGACATACATATTTTATAGTAATATTTCCTGGATTTTTCCCTAGAATTGTCAAGTCTTCTAATCTTGCTAGAGAAACAGAGAACAGGCAGCATTTTGAAAAGGTAACCAGTCTAAGAGTTTATGTTTATAAATATTTATACTATTGATGGAGAAATGTTGGTGTGTATTAAAGGAGGGAGTAATGTATTATAATTTGCTCTAGTTTATTTTACTTTGCTTATGTGTGGATTTGAGTTGATATTGTTAGAGAGGCAATCTAGGCATAAGAAGTAATGCTTTTTTCATGTGGGAGCATGATGATGTCATAACCAGGTGATGGAATTTTAGTTAATTAAAATTATAGGACACTAAGTTTAAATTAAATTAAATTAAATGTTACCACTGTGGGCTGATATCATCCTACTTGCACAGCATAAAGTTACTCCAGTAGGATTTCAGCCATAGATTTTCTTCCATGTTATTTCTGAACACTGGTCAGATCATTATTTTTCTTCCCTTCCCTACAACATCCTGTTTTGGATGTTCTTGGATGGTATTAGATGTTTTATTCCCATTTTTTCTATATTCCATTAGATCTAAGTTAAATGTTCAGTCATCTCCTCCCCCCTTTATATTTCTATTTTTATTGGTCACTTCTGTTATTATCTCTGTCAATAGCTATCTTGAGTGATGCCTTAATTAGAGTACAGTAGTTATGGGTTTAATCTCTAGGTTTTTCCTGCCTTTCCCTTTTTAGTATTAATTTGAACTGAACTCCAGTGATGGTAGGATCTGAATTTACCTCTGATCTAGGATAAATTTTTACTAATGGCTGTTAATCTATTTCCAATTAAAAACTATATAAATTATTTGGTTCTTTATAATACTTTTGTTAGTGTTGCTTTACAGCAAGGATTCCCAACCTTTTTATGACGCGGGCCTGATCAGACAACTGATCAGACAGCTGATTTTTATGCCGCGGGCCCCCAGACAGCTAAGCAGGCTGGTCATGTGCCCCCCCCCCACTGTAAATGCTGCCGTAAAATGTGTTCGTGTAAACAGAAAGCCTGCCCACAGAGCGCTCTGAGTGCCCCCTCTGTCATGTGTGCCATAGATTTTCCACCACTGCTGCAGAGTAACTAAGCTTGAGGTTACACAAGTTGTGGTGCTTATTGTGCCAAGGCAGAAGTAGTATTCCCGAAGAAGTTCTGCAACAAGTGCATTGTACAGTCAAAGCAGGAATTGTACAACGGATTGTGCTGTCCTTGCAGCACATTTTGTCCAGCCCAGCACATTTACACAGGCATAATATTGCACTGCATCTAGATAAGCAGGATTCCTATTGCTAAGTAGTGCAATAATCTGCATTATAAATACATCCTTGAACATACATATATCTGTTTCAGGGATCAAATACTTGCACTCTTAAGAGGATGGAACATACTGATCTTCATATCTTAAAATATAAAGGAAGAAATTCTACAGCACTAGAAACTGGGAAAGAAAAACAAACTCATATGTTAAGAACACCACCTTCAATTCATAGAGACAATCCACTTCAGAAAGCACAGGACCAATTGGCAGAAGAGGTAAGAAATATTCTTTATTCATTAAGCTCTGCACTATACATTTGTCACAGAGTCAGTTTATTGACTGAATAAAGTCACAGTATATAAATCTTCAGTATTATCTACAGCCATGGTTCCCAGCAGGGGGCAATTCAAAGCTTGCTTAGACCAAATTAATGGCCTTTTAGACTTCTTCCATGTTAATAGGAGTTCACTTTTTGAATAATAAGAATTATATGTCAGGGGGCAGGGGGACCAGAGATACTTAGGTGGGGCTTGGCCAAAAAGAAAGAAAAAAGGTTGGAAACAACTGACCTACAGCATTCAATTCCAAAATATAGTTGCAGTACAAATAGTTTTAATCTTTAGCTCTTTATATATAGGAGTTATATTAGCCAGAATTCCCAAAAGAGTTAGATGGGACACCTAGCCCTTCCTCTTTGTCATGGATTTACTCATGCTTTTAAGTGCTGGATATGTAGATTGCTGTGGGAAAAGTGAACAGGGAATATTCAGTCTTTTTCCTCTGCAAGATTCACAGGGTCATTTTATGCACAGATGCCAGTCTCATGGAATGTGATGCCCACTGATTAGCCCACAGCATTCAATGAATTTTGCCAGGGCAGAAGACTGAGTACATTACAGTAATACCTCGGAAAACGCTAAGACTTGGTTCCACAAGTCTTGGTGTTATCCGATTTTTAGTGTTATCCGATGCATGTTAAAATCCTATGGGTGTATCGGATAACGTTAAAGCTCCATAGAGATACATTGTAACTGCACAGGCTTTAGCGGTTGTTATCCGATACAACCCATAGGACAGTAACGTTATTCGATCCAATTCTCCTCCCCAGATTACTTAACGTTATGCGATTTTAGCGTTATCTGAGGTAAACGTTATCCGAGGTATTACTGTATAAGCTAGTTGAAGTTGAACTCTTAGTCAATAGCTGTCCCTGTTAGGAAAACATGTTCATTCACAACCAGCAGCACTTTGAGGTTTTTTTAAACAAAGGTTTCCCCTTTGTAATGAGGAACAATACCAATCACTTCAGATGCTGGCTTTATAGGCTGGAAAGCCTTCTGTCTTAGGGCAGGATCCCCATCACAGGCCATAGACAGCATTCACTGGCTTGAACTTCCACCAGCTGGTGTTGCTGATAGGCTAGCATTCTTACTAAAAAAAGGACAGTGCAACAGCCAAATCCTGCTTTTGAATGCAGGGTCGATCCAGGTCCCTATCTGTTCATAAGGAGGACAGGACTCAACCTGGTCTCTCTTGACAGCCCAACACTTCTAACACTGCTCAACATTGAAGCCTGATTAGACAGGTTCCCAGGGGAATGGATTCTCCACCTAAACATTTTTGCAGATGGGAATCCATCTTCAGTACACCCATGAATTGACATGTTTGTTTCTACAATGGACTATAAATCTACACTATTCTCAGAAGAGGACATTGATTCTCTGGAAATATCCATGGTCTCCAGCTGCTCCTTAAACTCTTTCCATCTCTTCTTCTCGCAAAAGTCCTCTGTAAAATAAGGCTGCCACAAGCACAAGTAGTTCTACTCGTTCAGTTCTTATCAAGGGAACTGGCGTTCAGAAATTCAAAGATGCAACATTTTCTCTATCTTGGTTCCTTTCCATCCCAGATAGGCCTATTAATGCAGGGACACCAGGATCTAGTTTGGCTCCTTCTAACTGCTTGGAGGTTGAGTAGAATACCACAACGTCCCTGGGGAATTCTGGAAAGTCTTCCTAGTTTTCAGGTACATATTATGCATCAGGGTAGATGAGGCACCGAAGTAGCAATTTATTAAACAATGTAAGGCAAGAGGTGTCAATGTTCTTTCAGCCTTTGCCAATATTGCTTTCATTCCTATCCGACAGTTTGGGCAGGAGATTACAATCCGGCACCCAGAGACAAGAAACAGTCGTTCTCTTTTTTGTTTTCTCTAGGCAGCCAAACTCTGCTAGCCCTCCCTCCACTCCCTTGTGTGGGCTTGTACCTTACTTTGTATCTCTCTGGGATATTCTTCACCAGCTAGACATGAACATGGTGATACATGCACTATGCATACTATTCTCAGAGCCTTAACCGAGCCTCTTAGTCTCTCAGATATCTCTGAAATGTCTTACCTGAAAAAGTCTGTTTTGGTTGCCATCACTTCTGCAAGAAGAAAATCCAGAACCACAGGTTTTATTTGTCAGACATCAGTTATGTGTCATTTATTGGGATACAATAACCCTACATCTATTCCTAAAATCATTTTATCCTTCTATAAGAGCCAGATCCGAGTTCCTTTGTTTTGTCTTCACATCTCCAGACCCTAGAAATTTTTTTGGCACTGATGTACAGAGGCTCATAAAATCTATGTTAAGAGGTCTGATTGATTTGGAAAATCCGATTTAATGTTTGTTACTTTCCACTCTTCCAGGATGGCTAGAAAATTTACAAAATCCATAATAAAGGCATGCATTCCTGAATGTTAACAAATACATGGTTCAAGACTGCCTAAAGACATAGTTGCTAATAGGAGCACAATCATTTCTGTGTCATTCAGTACTAGTGTAACTTTTGAAAAGACCGGCAGAATTGCCACATGGAGACCTAAATCTACTTTTGTCATACAATATTATTTGAATCCTTTTGCCTTGGCGGAAACTACCTCTCAAGCAAAGTGTTTGTTGACCTTTCTTAATTGACAGTAGTGTACCGTATTTGCCGGCGTATAAGATGATTGGGTGTATAAGACGACCCCCCAACATTTCCACTCAAAATATAGTTTGTTATATACTCACCGTATAAGACTACCCCCTCTTCCGCACACCTTCCACACCAAATAAAATGTAAAAGAACATCACATTTGATTTCAACATGTTAATTTATATTCAAATGCTTATGACATGCAGAAAAACTGTCACAAGGCTGTATGTTATCAAACATGTACGGCAAACAAAAAGCAGTGCAAGTGCAAAGTGGTACTTATTTATCTACCATATATACATGAATATAAGCCGACCCGAATATAACCCAAGGTACCTAATTTTGACCTTGAAACCCAGATAAATAGATTGACCTGAGTATAAGCCAAGAGTGGGGAATGTAGCAACTGCTAGTGAGTTTCAGTAATTAAAGTACAGTAATATTAATTATTTTATTGATTTTTTAGAACTGTACTTGCACCACCCACCAGTGGTGGCACTGCAGGTAAAGTGGGTGGGCAGGTCAATTGCACTGAGGCAGGAAGTGTTGCTCTAGCCTAGCCTCTTGCTTCCCCTGCAAGGAAGAAGCATGGCTTTTTCCTCCATCTTGGCAGAAGGTACCAGTAAGTGAAACCCATTCTTTTTCCCCACCAGTTTGAAAGGGAGACACAATTGTAATGTAGAGCTTCTTTCTTTATCTGGATGGTATGTAGAATGAGGTGGGCGAGCATTGGGAGGCCACTATGGGCAGCTATGTCTATCCCAACTGAAGTGCACCCGGCGTATAAGACAACCCCCCCACTTGGAGGCATGTTTTTCGGGGGGGGGGGGAGTCGTCCTATATGCCAGTAAATACGGTACTTTGAGAGGATAGGCTCTGAGAGGATAGGCTCTTTTCACTTAATCCTTCCGTTGGAATTTGGCTTTGGTAAATTCCATCTGTTTACCATGTCCTCCACTACAGGTAAAAGAAACACTGGGCTTGTGGTGATAGATTTGTTTCCTGTAGTGAGAGAAATACATTCTCGCCCACTTTTTTCACTTGTTCTTTACTTGTGGTCCATTTTTACCTAAGGAAACGTTTTCTTTTCCTGGGTTCTGAGTTTTCTGTTCTGTCTCTCAATTTTTGAAGCAGCTGGACAAGAAACGCTTCAGAGCTGCCTCCTTTTCTTGAGAATAACTGGTTATTCAATGCCTGTCTATCAGACGCAAGTAGAAGTGGAACTTGTCTGTTCAGGATGTCCTCCTTACACTACAGAAGAAGGTGTGGTGTAGGTGTGTTATGTCAGAGTGTAATTGAGGTGGTAGAGGAGACATAGAAAGAGGCATATAATGTATTTTAAACTAAGACTAGAGTTTTTGTTCATTATATTATATGTTTTGCACTGTTTGTTTCTTATAAAGCAAAATTAATAAAAATTTAAAAAAGAAGAAGGCACGACATGTCCAATGTTTCTTTTTTCTAGGATCTTACATGTACACTCTGCATATGAATACAAATCTTTTCGTCTTCAGATTCAGCAATGAAACTAAAAGCAAAGTGACGACAGGCATGCAGGGCTAGGTGCTGTTTTCTGTCCTCAGACCAATTAATATAATGCCTCAGTAGGACTTCTAATTTCTTAATCAGTGCTATTTTTTAGATTGTAAAATTTCAGGTACATCTTTGTAGGCTCAGTAGAAATAATAGTTCTATGCTCTAGCAAAAGGCAACATAAAGTAATTCACAGTCTAGTTTAGTACAGAAAAGTCTGAATTGGGCAGGATCCTAGAGATGACAGGAAGGGAAAATGTTTGTTCTCAAATTTTTAATTTTTAAAATGGTTTAACTGTGCAGACTTAAAAAAAGTATGTTTTTCTGTTCCCATTTTTAACAATGATTCTCTTAAATATTTCCATATGAAAAGTTATGTTACATATTTAGAACAAGGTTGAAATTATATAGTGATAATATATTATGATTTGCCCGTTTCTTCATATGTGTACTTTTGTAGGTAGCAGCTTTGGTAGCATCTGCTTCACCCCAGAATGTTGGAGGAAAAGGCAAAGATTTGGAGGACCTGATTGGCACCTTAATTTCAGATCCTTTCTTGACAAGAAAACAGATTCCACGGACTCCAGAAAATTTGAGTTAGTATCTTTTTTTTGCTAACATTTAGTCATATTGCTAGAGATTCTTCCCTACCAGAGTTGGAAGATCTTTGAGAGAATCCTCTTATTCAATGAAGGCATGTTGCAAGAAGTGTGGATTAGATGGAGTAGACAATGTGCAACGAGTAGGCAGTGTTTTCTTGACTCTCAGGTTCTAACAAGTGGAAGAGTTTTATTACTAGCACCCATTGTTTTCTGTTTATACCTTTTGGCATTCTGGCAAAAGTATCTCTTGGGTATCCCTATCCTTCCTACTTTTGGCCCATTTCTCCAACATATTAGGGATTGGCATGCAGTACCATTACGGCTGCCCACTTGCACTAATTAACTTGTTAAACAGACAGTTTTCTAATTGTGGCTGGAGTTGTTCCATTTGACCACATAAAGCAGGGGTTCTCAAAGTACGGCCCTTGTTACCAGCAGAAGTGGAAGCTGATGCATTTTGCAGCAGCATTTATGGAAGGGGGAACCACCAGTCCGGCCCACTCGGCTGTCTGAGGGGGCATGGTCCAGCCTGTGGCTGTAAAAGATTGAGAAGCCCTGACATAAAGGTTGGGTAGTAGCAATTTAACTTTGAATCTTCTGGGCAGGGTTGTGATGTTGGTCTGCAGGAGTGATCAGCATGATGAAATCAGTACATGGGAAGAAGCACTGACTTGAGAGCCAAGCAATGGAAGTATATATTCTTCCAAGGTGTTATTGTTTGCCAATGACGGCTATTAGCTGTGACCTACATCCTGAGTGACAGAAATCAGAGGTGTATGCTAGACCTATGGTTTAGTATCCACTTCTTAAAAACCTGACTTTCAGCTGTATGTTCTGTGCAATGTACATTCCATCTATAATTCTTTTCTGCTATATTGCAAGCGCAAACACTATTAGGCCAATTTGTGTATCCAATGCTCATTGAAATCTAATTTATTTTATTTCTGAACTCATTTCCTGCTAATATGAGTACCCAGGGTAGCTCAGAAATACATTAAAAACCACAGTACTGTACAAAAATAAACAGGCTAACTGCAAAGCATAAGAACAATAACGTAGAGCATTTCATTTGTCTTCTGACCAGTTTAATTCATTAAAAATATGCCTTAAAAAGGAAGATATTTACTATTGTTGTAATGGGTGCATTTGGTAACCTGGGAGCAGCCACTGTGAAAAGGCTGTCTCTTGCATTCTCATTAAATGTGTCTGGCAAAGCAGTGGTACTCTTGAGAGAAATGCCTCCTGTAAAGATGGTAAAACTGGGCTAGCTCATGTAGAGAGAAATAGTCCTTTATGTAGCCTGGACTCAAGGTATATAGGCCTTTATAAGTCAAAACCAGTACACTGATACCCCAGATAATGCTAAGACTTGGTTCCACAAGTCTTAGTGTTACCTGGTTTTTAATGTTATGTGATGAATTGATCGCACAACGTTAAAAAACAAACCCCTGTTCCCCTTCCAAAGAGGAAAGGGAACGGGGTTGATCCACCTGACTCTTTGGAAAGGGCAGTGGGGATTCATGCGTGGAATCTCCGCTGCCCTTTCCAAAGAGGCAGGCGGATTGAGCCAAATGCCAGTTTGTTTAGGGTGAGGGTGCGTGGCCCCGTCTCTCCACCAAACAAACCGGCACTGTGAGCATCAGAGCGCCGGTTTGGTTAGGGGGAGAACGTGCGCCCTCCCCTCCAACCAGACCAACAATTGCATGCTCAGACTGCCATTTTGTTTGGAGAGAGAACACGCCTTCTCTCCCCAAGCAAACTGGCGATCGTACCCTGGGCCCGCTGGTTTGTTTGGGGAGGAGGGCGCATGCTCTTCCCAAGCAAACTGTCGATCGCACGCTGGGACTGCTGGTTTGTTTGGGCAGAGAATATGCCTTCTCTCCCCAAGCAAACTGGTGATCGCACACTGGGACCGCCAGTTTGATTGGAGAGGCCCATGCGCGCGCACATTCCCCAAGTTCTCCCTCCAATCAAACCAGCGATCGGATGCTCAGACTGCCCATGATGTTTGGCCCTGCGTGCTTTGGGACAGAGATCAACATTGGGAAATTTGAGGCAAACTTTTGCATCGCACAACGTTATCTTAATATTGTACAGTTCAAAAGTTTGCTTCTAGTTCCCCAATGTTATCCAGTTTGAGCGTTGTGCAGTGCAAACACTAACCTGGGTATTACTGTACTTGGAATTAAGACTGGAAGTGAACTGGGAACTAGTGAAGTTGCAAGAGGATAATTATAGACTTCTCGAAACCTGCCTTGATCAGCAGTCTGTCTAGTATTTTGAACTAGCTTAAATTTCTGATCACTCTTCAAAGTCAGCCCAGAGTAGAGTCTATTGGAGTAATCAAAATGAGTTGTAACTAATACATACGTCATCATGGGCAGCTCAGACGATTCAAGATATTTGTCTCAGAAAGAAGGCTGTTTAATAGTCAGAGTTTAGAACTTTGAGTAAAGGAATAATTGAAGTTGAGGAGTTTGGCATAATGTCTTTTAAAGTACTGTACAATATACTACAGGCTGGCAAAGGAACATCTTTGCTTCCCTAACCTTTGACCCTGTAGGCAGCTTTCCTCTAAGGATTTCATAGTCAAGAAGCTGTCAACATTGTACACAGGATCCATGGGCTGTGTAGTGAAAGGCAAGGGACCTAGTGTTCATGGTGTCACTTTAAAAGGTAGCATTTAGTGATCACAGTGTCTGTTAATTTAAAAGATGGAACAAATGTATTTGCGGTGGGGGAGATTCGGGGCTGGGATACAGTGTTTAACTTCATTTTTTTTTCTGATCCATTTTTAGTTACTGAAATTAGAAGCTCATGGAAAAAGGCTATTCAAGGGGAAGAATCCACAGATGCAGAATCACGTCATACTGACCCAGCAAAAGACCTACCACAGGACACAGTCTCTTTATCTAAAAATCAAATCGATTCGAGCATGGCTTGCTTTCTGTCTTCGTACATGTCTGATCCAGAGGAATCCCTCTCCCTGGAGAAGCAGTCTTCATGTAGTTTCAGGCAGGCAGTTATTGGTTGCAGTGAATTGCCAGCCCAGCAAGCATCTATTAATCCAGTGGATGATATGCACTGCAAACGAGGCTTAACTTGTATTGTTCCAGATAAATGTATAAGAGATAATTCAGAACTAGCCCTCCGGATTGTGAATAAAAGTGTGAGTGAGCTTGGCTGCTGCCCAAGGGACAGCATTGGAACAGAAACTTTATCTCCACCTGTAAATCAGAATTTTTCAATGCGTACAACTTTGTCGTGGGATGGATCTCCTTTGGTAAGTGGCATTAGTTCTGATAGTCGTGAAATTATTCACCTGGGAATACTTCAGGAAACTCTCCCAGAAGAAGATGGATCTGTAAGTCTTAATAGTTTTCACAATTTAGAAGCAAAGGAACTAACAGAAGAAAGTGCTAGAGATACCAAAGCTTTTCCTGAATATGTCACTGGAAATGAACGCAAATTGGATTTTCACTCTATTCGGAGCCGATATGAAGCGTTGAAAAAGACTTTTCTTGAAAATCCATCTTCTCCAAAGCAAAGTGCAGGGTGCAGATCAGAATTTAGTCATCCTCTGGTGGACATGGAAACAAATGATCTGCATAGCCCTTTTGGAAAATGGTGTGCTCTGGATACAGACCTTGTCAAGACACCATCCCATGTGACTCTTCATGAGCAAAAAGCCCCTTTATCTCCTCTAGTTGCATTTTCTCCAGTACAACCAAGAGACAGGTTGAGTGCTCTGGATCAAGGAGATCTGTTTAATAAACTGAAGGGTTAGTATGAATTTGATTTTTTCCCCCTGACAGCAGTGTTCTTCTTTATCTTTATGGGGGCACTTAATGTCTTCTACAAATTGGATTGTGCATGTTGTTTGCTACATTATATAAAGGAGCAAGTGAGTATGTGAAATGGTTTAGGTACATGGGACAGGAGCCCAAGAACCTCACAGTTTGAGGGGGTTCTGCCTCTCCTCTGTTGCAAATAGATTTTAAATTGTGAGGATCTTCCAAAACAGATTTGGATATCATTTTAGTATTTCGACCCCAATTCAGGGTCCTTCTCAGAGATGCTTGTGCAGGAGAAATGAATGTTCAATGTTGAAGTCTGTGCCTTCAAATATGTGAAACATTTTCTACATTATGGCTGTATTCTTTGTGTATTCTAAATTGTAGCTACAGTGTCCATAAATATCCCGACTTGTTTGAAGTTTTAAACTCCCCACACACATACACACAATTGAGATTGCTTTAAAACAGATTTCTAGCATGCATACCTCAAATCTAGGAGTCCTCAAACTTTTAAAGCCGGGGCTCAGTTCACAGTCCCTTAGACTGTTGAGGGGCCGGACTGGTGGTCCCACTGCCGCCACTGCCAGTGGTGGCGGCAACCACCACGAGCCCCCTTCCCCACCGCTTCCCTGCTTACTGACCTGGAGGAGATGCATGGTGTGGCTGAAGGAGGGGTCCAGCCTGTCCTTCTCGGCCATGAACTCAGGCAGGTATTTGTTCTTGGGCGGCTTGGCAACCAGAAACACCGCCAGCAGTGAGGGTGAGTAGCAGTGAGGCTGGGCAGGTGGAGGAACCACTTGGGTCAGGTGAGGTCACGGGAACCGCAGGTCCTCGCCTTTGCTGTGGCTGTGGGTGGCACCGCAGGTGCTGCCTCAATCCTTGTTTCCTTCCTCCTTCACTTGGCGTGTCCCTGTCGGTACTCTGTAGCAGGGCAGATGTGAGGAGGCGCTGCCAGGAGCGCTGGCAGGGACACGCCAAGTGAAGGAGAGGAGGGAGGAGACAAGGATTGAGGCAGTACCCGTGGTGGCACCCACAGCTGCAGCGAGGATGGCGGTTGAATGATATGATGCCACAGGTCAGATTCGGCCCATGGGCTGTAGTTTGATGTCCCCTGCTAAAATCCTTTGTCCTTTGGAAAATACTATCTTTAGTCAAATTCAAAAGTGAAATAGAAAAGGTCTTGACTATCATGTTTCTTTTTCAGAAAAGTAGTGTGAAGCTGACTGCAAAAGAATTCTCATCTACAAAGAACTGTGATGGCAAAACGATTCCTTCGTTATATAGCTATGATGCACTGAATTTGGATGTAACACTTGTTCATTCAATTTTTGATAAAGGATTTTTGCAAATACTTCACACTTAAAACTGAGATGCTGATAATGAGGGGAACCTCTGGCTACAGGTTTGTTACAAGGTCTGATGTAGGATTCGCTTTGTTCTGAATGATCAATGGACGCTGATGAATTTAGTCAAATTTGCTATTTGCAAATATAGAATTTTCAGTTTTCTGAGAAAGTAACAGTAGAACAATTAATCTGTCTTAAAGCATCCTTTGTAAACAGTTTACTAGCATACTTCTTTCAGATTGTGAAAGGTAAATCTTGCTCTAAAAATTTAAAGTGCCTTTCTAAAGAAATATTCTTGCAAATAAGTAGCTAACCAATTATCTATTTGTATTCCATTTTCTCCCAGGGTAGGTAACAAGGGAGATTTGGAAATAGTATTAATTACTGATGCAAATATCAGTTTCTTGTTTTTGTTCTTTTGTATTCTTTTTTGATTATGTATCCTTTCAGGCACTTCGCTATAAAATAGGCTCTTGTGGGAAATGAATGGTTTTTATTATTGATACAGATATAATATCTTTGTCATCATCTTGATGAAAATCACTTTTATTTCTTACATTTCAGCATAGACATTTCACTGTCCTTTGGTGCAGAGATCCCACTCTCAGGATTTATTTTTTTCCTACTTTGATCTAGTTTATCTACCTTAAATCAGATAAATGATGAAGGGTATAAAAATGTGGGAGTACTGACTGATTCAGAAATTTGAATTGCACAATTTGTTTGCTCAGTCATAATACATCCCTGTAGAAAAAGAGCTGAATTCTAATAACTGATCTCATCAGACTAATGTTTGTCTTAAAATATTTATTAAAATATGTCCATTAAAAAAATATTCTGACCCTGAAATCTTTCGATGTTATTTTTTTTCTCAGTTCTATTTAAAGAATTAAATAAAACTAAAGCCATGGAAGTGACCATATTGCTTGTGCACCTGTTCACAGGTATCTTCCAGGAATAGAGGGAGACTTTGGCTTATGCAATACTCTACCTAGTTACCTGGGATTTTCCTGCACCAGCAACATGCCATCATCTCTGAACTGTAGATTATGTGGAGCTCATCAGACAATATGGATTGCACAGATGCTCTGGTTTAGAACATATGTGCTTATAATACCACAAAATCACAATTGTAAATGAGGATCTGGAAACTCCAGAAAACAAATTGGGCCGAGTCAGTGAGCAATGGGATTTTCTAGGTCAAGGATTCCCACCTCTAGAATGCTTGAACCCTCTCCCAGGCATACCTGGGAGAGGGAGAACGCAAACAACAAGCGAAATAGATGTTTCTCCAATGCTGTTCTACTCTTTTCCATGTGTTTCAGGCTTGGAGGAAGAGGGACCCTTCCTGCTTATGGGCAGTAGAGCAAGGCTGCATGGATGGCTAAAGTGAGAGGCTCCTTACTTGGATCCTAATGTGTAACTAGGCTACCCTTTTCTCATGCAGTCTTGCCGTGGTTCCTAGGCATGCTTGGCTACACTGCCAGTGAGCAGCAGTGCTCCCTCTGTTGTCTTTGGAACTGAATGGAATGGCAGTGGAGGAAATCTCTCTGGCTTGTGACTTGTACTCTTCCCCTCACAGAATTCTGTCTGGGGAATTCCAGGTGAATTCCTGAGGTGAGGCCCCTTGTAATACAAAAATCTCTTTGCGAATTGACAAGGCCCATTATTCTTTTTTTTTTTTGGTGGAATTTGCAATTCTTCATTCAAAAATTGAAATTTTGTGACATTACAAAAGCATGAAATTGGAGGAATGCAAGATACAAGCCAAAGTGTGGTGTTTCTGGCTTTTTAAAGTGGTTGAGTTAGCACTCAATTAAACCTGTATTCATCGTCCCCAAACAGCAAAGACGACAAAACGTAGAAGTATTGTGGCATGTTTCCCCAGGGCTGCCTTTGTTTTAAGAAACGTTTGATGATAACCATAATAACATTATTATTTTGAATACCAAGGACAAAGCAGGCCTTCTTTCAACTCCATTATCCTTGGTCTTGTTTGAATCCTGAACAAGTTTTCTATTTTAAGTTTTAGCCCTCATGGATGCCCAAATGTTATATCAGCTTGGGGGGGGGATGAAAATAAAAGGAATTAATTTAATTAGTGCCTATTTCTGTTCTTCCTACATTCATATATTGACTACTTCAAAGTACTAGTGCAGAACTCCAAGGATGGGCCTAACAATTCCCAAACACAAAGATGGCCAAGTAACATTCATTCACCTGTTTTAATGATAAAGCTGAGTTTGTCTTTATAGGTAATCTTTGTTAATATAGTCTTTTGTTTTATAAAATGTTCACATGCTGGGTAATTTACTCTTAAACCTCAATTTCTTCTTTTGTGTCCTGTCAAACCCTGGACTGCCAAAATGAAGCCACTTTATTGGCTTTGTCCTTGGCCAAACTCAAGTCCTCCTCATTGCATGTTTCTGGCAGTCATCGGCAGAACAGTAAAAGAGCTGGATTCTGTATCTCTCCACATTCACATGGCGTGTCGTCCGCCAGCAGCCCCCACTTGAACATGTTGGTTTTGCATTTAGGGACTCCAACCCTCAGCCTATTCAGGGTCCTCCAAGTGACATAGAGGAGGTTGAGTTCCTCAGCTATATCCTCCTTTAATGAGGTTCCTTGCCTAGTCAGCTCTTTCCTCCATCTTTTAGTTTGGTTTTGCTCTTGTGTTCCCTCAAGAATGTTTGTTCTGAACCTAAATTGAGTCAATTACATGTTATCCATCGATTTTAGGACAGGTAGTTTTCTGTGTTAAAGCATACTTTTGGCATTACTGCTGCCTGCAAAGCCCAGGTTTATCCTAGTGACTTCATAAAGGTTCTCGAGGTTACTACCCCATGAGGTTATGAGTCCTCCAGCCTTTGAACAGTAGTCTGTGTTTATTGCATACTTCAGCAGAGGCAGCAAGCACAGTAGGGAAGGCAGTCTCTGTTGTTCCACCAAAGCTGACTAGCTGGGATGTGCAGGATACTTCCTTCCACTGCCACCCATAGTGGTGAAATTGGCAAGAGCTAGCCTACCATTTCTGTCTTTGGAGAAACAGGATTGCAACCATCTTATCCCACCATAATGGCTTCCTCGTCATCTCCATATCTTTCCCAGACATCTGAAAAATGTATATGTGCTATCTGCGACTGTGGGTATGTAGGTGCTGCATGCTGATTTTACAGTTCTAATATATAGGAACTCCACAACAATTGTTTGGTGTTAAATGGCTTTCATAGTCCTGTTGTCATTACCAGAGGCCAACCTTTCTTCATGGTCTCTGTTATCTTGAGATATGGCTTCAGCACTTGGTCATCTTATCTATGAATTGACTGACAGTAAAGATGCTCCTGTATGCCATAGATTGGTTGTGCAATGGATACAGTGCACCTGTATCCAGGTATCAATGGTAAAGGGTCATGTAAAAGACAGAAAAGGAAATCAGGAGAAAGAGAGCATATGGGTATACCTACATATTCTGAAAGGCAAGTTCCAGAGGCAGAACTCCCAAGTGATTGGGTACTAGATAACCATTTATTTATTTTTAAAAAAATTATTTAAACACACTGTAATACTAAAAAAATACAGTAAAAACACAATTCATAAATTACAATAAAATAAAATTACCAGTGTGCATCCATTGCCCAAGGACATTTCCAGATTGCTCAAAAAATATATGTCCACATAGTTTTCTCTTTTTTAACAACTCGCCTCCTATTTCCAAAATCTATGATTCTTGACCCGGTTTTGTACATTTTCCCTTAATAAATACATATTTGTTATGTATTTGTTTAGATGGTTATTTGCTTTGAGGAGCAATATTAATTTAGTGAGGTTTCTAGGAACATGAGACTAAGAGATAATGTAACACTTGGAACGGATGTTCCTGGAGGTTGTCCTCAGAGGTAGCAATAGATGGCTGTAGAAAAGATGGTTTTTGGTAGTTTTGTTTTTGTTGTTCAGTTGCACAGTCGAATCTGACCCTCTGCGACCCCATGGACCACTGTCCACCAGGCATTTCTGTCCACCATCCTCTTCAACTCGCTCAGCTCTGTGCCCATTGTGTCTACAATACCATCTAGCCATCTCATTTTTGGCCACCCCCTTTATCTTTTGCCCTCCACCTTTCCCAGCATCAAGGCTTTCTCAAGTGAATCTTCTCTTCTCATTTGATGTCCAAAGTACTTTAGCTTCATCTTTATTATTTGACCTTCTAAGGAGCAGTCAGGGTTGATTTCTTCTAAGATTGACCTATTTGTTCTCGCTGTCCCGGGGACTCTCAAAACTCTCCTCCAACACCACATCTCAAAGGCATCTATTTTATTATTATTATTATTGTTGTTGTTGTTGTTGTTGTTGTTAAACTTGTATGCCGCCCCACTCGCCAAGCGACTATTCTTCTGCGCTCAGCTTTCCTAATGGTCCAGCTCTCACAACCATACATTGCCATAGGGAATACCATTGCTTTGACTATATGAATTTTTGTTTTCAATGTGATGTCTCTATTTTTCACTATGCTCCCCAGGTTTCTCATCGCTTGCCTCCCAAGAATCAGTCGCCTTTTTATTTCATGGCTGCAATCCCCATCTGCAGTGAGCTTTGATACTAAGAAAGTAAAATCTGTCACTGCTTCTACTTCTTCCCCATCTGTTTTCCAGGGACTGATAGGGCCTGTTGCCATTATCTTTGTTTTCTTTATATTGAGTCCCAAGCCAACTTTTTCACTTTCTTCTTTCAACCTAATCAGGAGCTTCTTTAGGTCCTCCTCACTTTCTGCTATTAGGGTGGTATCATCTGCATATCTCAAATTGTTGATGTTTCTCCCAGCAATTTTGATCCCAAATTGTGATTCCTCCATCCCTGCATTGCGCATTATGTGCTCTGTGTATAAGTTGAATAAGCAGGGTGACAAAATGCAGCCTAGTCTTACTCCTTTTCCTATTCCAAACCACTCCGTCATTCCATGTTCTGTCCTAACTGTTGCTTCTTGATTCATGTACAGATTTCTCATGAGGCATATAAGGTGTTCTGGTATTCCCATCTCTTTAATTACATTTTGTTGTGGTAACCAAGGACAATAGTGGTTATTTGCATTTGGTGTCTACTGCGAAAGTGATAGAGGCACCAGCCCATGTTCTAGCAATCTCCCCACCCCACCCCTAGTGATTAGAAATGAACTGGCTGACAGAGACTATATGATCAGTGTTACTGGTTGGGGTATGAATCATTTTATTTTGCTAAAAGGCAATTAATGCTTTGTTGCTATGTATGAACTTACAGTACATGACGTTGAAACTACATTGACAAAATATGTGAATTAATGATGCATTTACATAAGCAAAACAGCATCTAAATCAGGGGTTCCCAACCTGTGGGCTAGCCCTGGCCCACAACACCATTCCAATCGGACCACCATCATCTCCACAGCCAGAAGTAGAAGCGGGTGCATTTGCATCAGCCGTAAAACTCGCCAACGCAAGAGCATACACATAGATGGCTGCTGTAAACGTGGAAGTGAAAGCATTTATGTCAGCTGTAAATGTGTGTGCCCTAGCCCACTCAGCTGTTCCAGGGGTGTGGTCAGGCCTGCGGTGCAAAAGGGTTGGCTACCCCTGATCTAAATGATAAATGTGATTTTTCTCTGAATATAAGTAGCAGTAGTCATTGTGCTCATATACTGCCCCATAGCACTTAGAGCAGGGGTTCTCAACATTTTTCAGCCACAGGCCAGACCATGCCCCTTCAGACAGCTGAGTGAGCTGGACTGGTGCTGTAAAATGCATCCGCGGCTATAGTAAACGCATTTACGATGGCTGCAGACTTATTTACAGCTGTAGTAAACGCATTTACGACGGCTGGAGGCTCATTTACGGCTGTCGTAAATGTGTTTGCGTGGCTGTAAAGGAGTATGTGGCCAATTCCTGTGGGGTCGGCTGGAGTGAGGTTAGGGGCCAGATTATTTGGCACTACAGGCAGGATCTGGCCAGCGGGCCATAGGTTGCAAACCCCTGACTTGGAGGAGTCTGAGTGGTTCACATTAAATAACATTTTGCCCACTGCATGTTGTGTGTTCATGTTACTGACCTTGGAAGGATGAAAGGTTGAATCAAAATTGAGCCCATCTGGATTGAACTTTGAGCCACAGGGACTTTATAGAGATATTTATAATAATGATGGTGCGTTGATTTCTCATCTCTCTAGTGCCACTGTTGAACTTACAGTATTAGTTTTTGAACTGTACTGTGTGTCTTGATGCTGAGAACCCATTGTAACTAATTGTGTATGCTTTGTAGTTATGTATTAGGGCATGCAAGAGGAATCTAGCCTTCCAAGTGTTGTTTGACTGTAACTCCCTTCAGCCATAAACAACCCAGCTAATGGCAGAGGGTTAGCAGACTAGAAGGGCAACACATTCTTGATTCTTACATTAAGGACCATGGGCTTGTGGGATGTGTTCTTAGCCCACAAGAAATGTACGTGTGTGGTCTTGTACAACTTCAGTTTGAGAATCTGCTTTCATTGAAAGGAATTCACTTGCAGAAATAGATTTAAATACGTGACACCATTGGCAACCGTTTCTAGTGTGGTCTTTGTATCACTGGCAAAAATGTTAATAGCTCTTAATAACACCATGGCCACCCAGAGGTGAGCTTCATTCTTGCATTCCTCTTGTCTTTTTAGAATAGCACTTCTGATGCAGTGCAGGCATTATACAAAGTCAGCAACTGACAGCAGAAGATGACCATTTTCTTGTGTCTTAGGGCCCTGGCATGGATGGCATGGTCTGGTGATAGTTTATTGAGTATAGGTGTCTATACATCTGGAGCAACGTGTGTGGCTCACAACTCGAGAATCTGATGTGTTTGATGTATTTGGCAAAGAGCAGGAAACACACACATCACCCACTGTTAGTACATCTGTGTCTTTTTATTTGGGGTACATTAACACTTCTAGCTTTTCACATCTGTTGCTGCTTTTCCATGGCACTGATAGTGGTTTCAAGAGATATTTACAATACGAGTCAACTGATGCTGAATTTGGTTTGCATTAGCCTTAATTTCTGTTTTATGGATTCTCAAGCTGTTCAGCTGTTTCTTTCCAAGATGTGTACATTTCATTGGTTAGCACTACAGACGTCATGTGGAGATATCAATGAGAAACTCATTTTTAAGCACAGCAAGCGGTGAGACAATATTATTCCACAATTGTTTGGGTTTGCTATACATTTTGCAGCACAATGCTTCCTTTCCTGCTTGTAATAGTATTGGATGTTGACAACTTCCTTAACTTTGTGGTAGTGGTGGTGGTTTATGATGATGATGTTGATGATGAAAACTTCAAGACTGTGGAGAAGACTCAAAAGAGGGGGAAGCACTAAAAACAACTTTAGACATTGGAATATAATCAAACTGCTGGAGTGACATGACTTAGGTTCATAGCTATCTTTTCTGATCCTCAGCTTCAATCTGCAAAGAACACAAGAGTATCTGATCCAAAACTGTGCCAATATCCAACATTACATCATATTCTGGTGTAACTGAGAAACATAACCAGATTGGTGTTACTTTCCTGTTGCTGTATAAAACAAAAGAAACATTGTCTTCTTCTTGTGTCAATTCTGATTCCAAATATTGGCAATCATCATGGTGATTAGCCATGAATATTGTCCTGAGAATATAATACAGTGGACTTTCATTTGCCCTCTGTGTTGCAGTGTGATTCCCATGCCACTGATCCATTTCCACAAGTCATTTCTGGTCCTGAGCCCATTTGGTACACAAAGTCCTCATCAGTCCCGGGGCAATATTGATGAATCTGCAACCCTCTATCAAGAAGGATTCAAGTGTGATTTAATCCACTTGGGGACTGTTAGTCCTTAGGGTGGTCAGGTTAGTTAACCACTGCCTGAATGGTTGGTGCCAGTATGGTTTACTCCAAGAGTTCTCAACCATTTTAAGCTGGGGGCCAGATCATGCCCCTCAGACTGTTTGCGGGCTGGACTGGTGTCCTCCCCCCTGCGGGCACCACCTCAAACCCAAAACATTCCTCCCCCCACTGCTGTTGGTGGCGGCAACAGTGGGGGACCACCAGTCCGGCCCACCAACACGCCTCCCACACTGCTGTTGCCACCGCCCACCAACATGCCCCATGCTGCCTACACCAACACCCCCCATGCCACCAGTCTGGCCAGCCAATACTCCCCACACACACTGCTATTGCCACCTGCCAACACCCCGCGCCGCTACTGCTGCCAACACCCCCCATGCCACCAGACCGACCTCCACCACTCCCACTCCCCATGCTGCCACTGTCATTGCTTCCCTGCTTACCAGCTTGCTGTGGGTGAATGAGGGGTCCTGACTGTCCTTTCCCATGATCAGCCAGAGCGGGGGGGGGCCTGGGAAAGACACGGGCAGCCATGTGTGCATTCTACTCCTGCTGTCTCCATCCTTGTTTCCTCCGTTTGGCTTGACGTGTCCCTAATGCTGCTCTGTAGCAGGGCAGATGTTGTAAGCCTTCTTACTACATCCACCCTGCTACAGAGAGGTGTTAGGGACATGCTAAGCCAAGCGGAGGAGACAAGGATGGTGGCCTTCTTACAACATCTGCCTTGCTATGGAGTGGCATTAGGGACACACCAAGCCAAATGGAGGAGACAAGGACAGCGAGGCAATTGGTAGGAGCGCAGGCACAAGCCAGATGGAATGGTGCCACGGCATTGGCCATAGGCTGAGAATCCCTGGTCTACTTGATTACCATAGCAGGACAACCTAGCTAGACTGGCGGAATCTATTGCTGTGCCACTGGCTTTGACATGCATGCAGGCTGCATGTCTCTGATCAGTGTATGCAGAGGAATACACCAGGCCACCAGGAGTATGTGAAATATAAAACTTCTTATGTAGAAAAATGAAAGTGAAAGTACAGACCTAGAATATCACACATGAGGATCTTTTGAAGCACTCTGGGTAGAACCAGTTGGATTTCTAGTGACGGCTACAAATCAAGAACCCCGTTCTTTCCCCAACCCAGCTGGCCATCGCAGCATGCGATCGCTGACTTGGTGGGGGAAAGAACCAGGGTGGGTGCCCCGTTCTTTCCCCAACCCAGCTGCAATTGACGCTTTGGTTGGGGGGAAGAACTGGGGCACATGCCCAACCCAAGCCCATCACAGCAGCGACGCGTTTGGGAAGCTGAACAGGGACTCCCCAGTCGGCTTCCCAAACGCATTGCCGCTGCCAAGGGCGTGCCGGTAGCGTGGCTGGGATGCCAACTGGGGAGCTCCTGGTCTGCTAGCCATGCCACCACTGCAAGCTTTGTAGCACCAGTTTTTTTTTTTGGGGGGGGGGAATCAGGTACGCCCGCCCGATCTCCCCCCAACCAAACCAGTGATGTTTGCCTTGGTAGATCTCTTCCCCAAAGCCCACAGGGCTGTTCTCTAGCCCTGTGGGCTTTGGGGCAGAGATCAACATCGGGGAATTTGAGACAAACATTTGCATCACACAATGTTGTGCGATGCAAATGTTTGCCTCAAATTCCCCAACGTTATCCAATTTTAGTATTATCCGAGGCAATTGTTATCTGAGGTATTACTGTATTTTAAATTGCTATTTTTTGGTAGGTACCTCAAGCCTATGGAGGAATAATAGGATAAGAATAACGACAAAACAATATTCCTCTCTATTCAAGCTCAGCTTTCACCAATGCTAGGCCTTCCAGATACGTTGAATTGCAGCCCCCTCTCCTCCAGATAGCTTGGTGGGCCATGCAGCCTGGGGATGATGGGAGTTGTAATGAATGTATTGGTTCTATGTGAAACCTGTTCAAATGGCTTAAAATGTATGTAGGTCATCAGGATAAATGTGTATTCTTAGCTACCATTTCCTAGTAATAATGTTAAGGTCTGACAAAGGATTGCAATTTCAGGGTGTTGCTGCAATTACTTCAGTCTCCATAATAAAAATGTAAGAAGTGCTTAATTTCCTCTCAACCAAACACACAGTTTGATGCTGGTCTTTATTTACCATCTCTTCTGCTAGAACCATGGCAGTTTCTATCTCCTGTTGTAGGATTCCACATCCCTGAGGTCAGTTTTGCAAGATTCTGCTGCCACAGCAAAAAAAGGAGCTGTTTTACAATCAACTGGCTGGCTGGATGATCAAAACCTATGTTTCATTTTGTTTTTGACAGACACCTAGGTTATATTGGTGAATGGATGTTATCTGAAACTTGAATGTATTCCACCAATTTAATCAAATGACTGAAGTAGTTTCTTAGAGATTGACACAGCAGTGGTTGCATTACCCCATTTAGTTTTGTATTTGCCTGGTTAAAAAGGTTGCATTCGTAGGCCAATATCTAGCTTTTTCACTTGCCTGGCTCTTTTTTTCAACACAACCATTTCAACCTCTGTTGATTTAGGGGAGAAAGGGTAGCAGAACAGCTCGTGTTTTTGTTTTAAAAAATTTGATTTCAACTGCAACAGAAGACCAAAAGGTTTCATCATAACTTGTGTTTGAATGTAGATTTCTATGTGGTATTGGAGAAGAACAGTACAGTATATCTATTACTCATAAATGCAGGCTTTACCTTGTAGATAGACAGCATATGGATGTTGCAGTCAAGAGCACTGCTCAATAAAATAACATCTACGGATTATAATTCCCAGAATGATGACCAATGAGATTCCTTTCACCTTTTTGTCAGCCGCTCTTGACACTCAGAGAACTCACTTTTCTCCTCCCTAAGGAGTGAGGTGTGGGAAAGGTTAGGACGTCAATATTACATTTTATAAAAAGCTAGTATAAATATAATGCTCAAATAAACTGCAGGTTTCAAAATGTTTTCAGAATTTTTGCAAAATACAGTTAAATCTCCCATTAAGAGCGCTTCGCTTAAAGAGTAACTTGCTGAAAGAGCAGAATTTTCTCTGAATGGTCACTTCACTTAACAAATAAAACCAACCAAAAACTCGCTTAACAAATAAATCGAGGTTCCCAATCCCCCCTCCCCCAATTGGTCATTTACAATGGTGTTTCACTTAAAGAACAAACTTGCTTAAAGAGCAATTCTGTGGAATGCATTATGCTCTTTAAGCAAGGTACAACTGTAACTAGTTTCACAAGTCAGAACTTGGAATATTTTCTTCTACTGCCACGAATTAATCTTGGTTGCTCTAAAACCCAGTGTTTCTCACCCTTTTGGTTTTTCGGACTTCAATTCCCAGAAGCCTAACTCAATTCCCCAAAGTACTGATCAGCCAATGTAGCGACTTCTGGGAAATGAGGTCCCCCTGTGGGGCATGGGCCCCACGTTGGGAACCACTGCTTTAACCTCCAAAATGATCAACAGTTGATACACAGGTGTACCAAGCCAGGATTATACTATCTCTTGTTTGAGATTTGTTATTTGAAATTATGCAAAACCATTTCATTCTTCAACATTCTGTTTGTTGCTTAGTTTATTTAACTAAAACATTTATGTACAAGAAGCTTAAAGCAACTACCAAACAAAGGGAATACAGTATGTTGTGTAGAAGGTACAACACAATGCAGTCAATATAGACTAAAAAGAATATTATATATCAGCAGGCAATAAAGTGTTCTAAAGAAGGGCAGGAGCTCTGTCTGTAGACGTAACTCAGTTGGCAGGAGGTTCCAAAGGGCCGGGGCGGCCACGGAGAAGGCCCTCCTTCTGGTGCTAAGAGAGATGCACCTCTCTAGCCGATGGAATGATAAGAGAGCCTCTCCAATCCGCCCTGGTGGGACGGAATTTCAGTCCCTTTTATCCTTTTAGATGCTTCTGTGCCAAGCCTCCCAGAAAAACCTGTTTCTGTTTCCTAGCACATTCCTTCTTTCTATCCACAGTGCAATTATTTATGACCTTGTTCATTGCAAGTGTTTCATGTATGAGAAACTTTGCATCTAGCAGCAAAATACTATTTAGTCTGTGCTGGCGAGTTATGGTAGGGACATTTATCATAACAGTCTATAAGCCTGGAGAAATATCCAGTAGCTTGTGTGTCAACAGTGTGACTGATTTTTTAAAAAAATGTTCCAAACATACCAGAGAAAAGGAATATATGTCTCTTGCTGGCCAACTTTGTACTTTTGACCAAGAGATTTAAACACACGGAAAGCCGCTGCTCGTTTCAAAGTTTTATAAATGCCCTTAAATAAAATTTGTATCAGAAATTACTCTGGGTTGAAATGATTTTTGCTGGAGAAACTTTGCTCAGGAGATGCCCGAATGAGGCTCCTTTCATGTCCCCAAGATCTGTTGTGTAGCACTCGTGTATCGAGCCTCGACCTTCCAGTCTCCAAGCTCAGCATCTTAACGACTAAGCCACTGCAGTGCTGTATAAATACACTTAATGTTCCTTCAGTCTGAAGTACACAGAAAGAGCCTCCTCGAAGATTGTGGTATTTTTGAACCACAATCAGGCGTACCCTGGTAACAGCAATCTTGTGTTGCTGGCTAATCTTTCTCACATTAGGTCAGGCGAAAGGAACTGCAGGATGAACTCATTTTGGCAGTTTCACATTTGGCCTAGACATGGAAGAAAAAGAACTCTCTGAAGTTAATAGAAAATATGTAGAGGTGGATTTAAAAAAAATCCTCCTTTGTGACAGCCAAGATGCTTATACTGTATTTTAAGAGTTGATTGCACACTTACTGCTTGCACCTGAAGACACAAGCGCAGGAAGCTCCAGATGGAGAAGGGCAGATTCTTCTTCCAAGTCTAGGCCAGAGATGAAACTGCCAAAATGAAGGCACCTTTTGGTGAGTTCATTGTGCAGTTCCTTTCACTTGACCTAGTATGAGAAAGATCAGCTGGCAACACAAGGTTGCTCTTATCAGAGTACGTCCTACTGTGGTTAAAAAATACCACACTCTTCGAGGAGGCTCTTTGTATGCCCGGGCAGATCTGTCCTCTCCATGCTCAACTATAATCCAAGGATGCCTGAACCTCTATACCAGGAATTCTCAACCTGCTGCATGTGGGCCAGATGGAGCCCATGGCATCATTCCATGTGGCCTCCCACCACCTCTACCACATCAGGAAGTGCCATGTGGTGGAGGCAAAATGGGTCTCTGGCCCCTGAAACTGACTGAGGAAGCATGACCTAGCCGCTGGCTTAAAAAGGTTGAGAACTGCTCTATACCTTTGCATAATTGTGTGAATCTTTTTAATAACTGGCATAGTCTGGGCTGGGTCCGGCAGTTCCTCTTTTATGATGAAGATAGCTCATTTTGATAGCAGGTCACTTACCAGACAAAAGTTCCTTCTGTTGATTGAAAGAGACCTTTGGGGCTCCATTCCACCACTTTCTGTGTTGCATGCCTCTTGGAGGCAGAGGGATCAGTCAGGTTGCTGGATGGCCATCCTTTGGGGGAAATCAGAATTTTTTAAAAAGAAATTGGAGTGGAAATTCAGATTGCTTCTTTTTATTTTAAAGGATCAGTTTCTTCTCAAAAGATGGCCCTACTGTTTTAAACTTGGATTGGAACCCTCCTCCTTAACTTCCTCCTTTTTCTTACCCATTGGTCTGTTTGTTGATGAAAGAGCAAATAGTGTCTTCATGCTGTTTGTCAGTGCCTTGAAGCAACCGGTTAATTGCTTTACTGCTCAGAGAGGAGTTGTCTGACCCCCGGGTGCAACAGTATGGGACGTCTCAGGGGCTGGCAATCTCCCTGATGCTGTTAAACATCTATATAAGGCTGCTGGGAGAAATCATAAGGAGATTTGGAGCCTGCTTTCATTAGTATGCTGATGATACGCAGCTTGCTCTCCTCCTTTGCCACCTCAGCAGTGAATCTCTTCCAGAGCCTGGAGGAATGCCTGGAGGCAGTCAATGTGGATGGGGGAATCACAGTCTGTGACTGAGATCTAGACAAAATGGAGGTGATGCTGGTAGGGATAACGGATTGCAGGTAGAGAGGATTCCTATTTTATTTTGAGGAGAGGGGATGTTGTTTTTCCTTTGAAGGAGTGCGTACATAATCTGGGCATGGAACTTGAACCATCTTTGATTGGAAAATCAGGTGGCATCATTGGTCAGGTCTGAATGTTCCATTTGCAGCGAAAGCCCAGCACTGCTCTTTCCTGGATAGGAAATCCCTGATAACATTAAGATATGAGCTAGTAGTCTCCAGGATCGACTATTGCTATGCCTTTTATGTAGACTATCCTTGAGGCTGGTACAGAACTTCAATGGGTGCAAAATATGACAGCCAGACTGGTTATGGGTATTGGTCGGCTTGACCATGTCATGCCAGTCCTGCCTTGGTCTGCATTGATTGCCCATGGTGCTCTGTGCCAGATTCAAGGTGGTGGTGTTGACTTAGAAAACCTTGAGTGGTTTGGGACCAAGCTACCTGAAGGGATGCTTCTTCCTCAGGAGTTATACACAAACACCCAGGTATGTAAGCTCCAAGTGGCTACACCTAGAGCAGGGGTGCCCAAACTTTTTGGTCATGGGCTGGTCACATGGTTCAGCAGGCCGGTCATGTGGTTCAGCAGGCCAGTCATGTGGCTCCACCAGAAGCAGAAATAAAACATACCTTGCAATCTGTTTTGCAACATATATGTTTTGCAACAGGATGAGATAGATTTTTGGCTGCCATTTTCTCTGCTTAAACCAGGGGTGTCCAAACTACATTCTGTGGGCCGGATCTGGCCCCAATGCCAGCTCATCTAGCCCATGTTGCCCTTGTCGCTCCCAGAAGCAGAAGTAAAATGTGCTCACGTGGGCGTGTTTTCCACTTCTGGGAGTTACAAGAGTGACATGGGCCAGATGAATTGGCATTGGGGGCTGGATCTGGCCCGTGGGCAGTAATTTGGGCACCCCTGATCTAGAGAGAGGGGTGGTGGTGCAAAGCAATAATCACATCAAGAGCTTTCTCCACCATAGCCCCCACCCTCTGGAACAAATGGGCAGTGGAGAGTAGAACAAAATTATTAATATTTTGTAAGTCGGTAAAGAGTTAACTGCATCAGCAAGTATTTCAAGACTCATAAGATCATGAGAACCTGGATCCCCGCCTTTACTGTTATTACTTTCTTTTACACTCCGGTGTCTTGTCATGCCTGCCAAGTGTCAATGGAGATGCAGACTGTCTTGGCTTTTGGCTATAAACAGAGATGAGCACTGAACCCTAGAGTCAGATATGACTGGTTTTTGAGCAAGGTGGCCTTTATTATGTCAGCACACTTGCATGTCCTCATGTTTCAATCTGACCCGTTCTTTTATAAATGCTGGAGGTTGGGCTTTCTGTTCTCTGTGTGGTTTTTTGTTCATGTCCAGATCAAACTTTAAACTGCCAAAATGAAGCCACCTTATAGGCTTTGTTGTTGGCCAAACTTAAATCCTCACCAGTAGATGTTTCTGGTAGTAGCAGGCAGACCAGCAAATGAGCCAGATTCTGTCTCTCTTCGCATTCTCACAGTGTGTTGTTGTCTGCCAGCAACACCCACTTGAGCATGTTGGTCTTGCATTTAGGGACTCCAACCCTCAGCCTCTTCAGAGTCCTCCAAGTGACAGAGGAAAGGTTGAGTTCCTCAGCCATACCCTCCTTTAATGTTATTTTTTGCCTAGTGAGCTCCTTCCTCCATCTTCTAATTTGTTTTTGTTCTTGTGTATTCTCAAGAGTGTTTGTTCTTGCCATAAAGCGCTTCCTAGATGTGAGTTGACAAATTTGGGATAAATATCCATTCAGAAGATGTCGAGGATCATTCTCTTGCTTAGTTTTCTCAAAGTTCGCTGCTTCTTCCCTCCTTATCTTCGATGGAGCAATACCAACAAGAGGGTATATTTTCTTAACTTGTGTAGGTTTGAGACATCCAGTTACTATGTACATTGTTTCATTAATTCTTCTCATTTTTACTAAGTTTGTTTGTTGTAGGGGGATTTTATGCTGTTAGCTGCCTTGTGTAGGGATTCATTTTTCCCTAGAGGGACGGTGTATAAGTGTAACTAACTAACTAACTAACTAACTAACTAACTAACTAACTAACTAACTAACTAACTAACTAACTAACTAACTAACTAACTAACTAACTAACTAACTAACTAATAAATAAACTGTGTAGTGTATTGGATAGATTGACTAAGACTCTTGAGACCTGAGTAATTTGAACCCCTGCTCATCCGTGGATACAGTGTGTGTATGAAACTAGTAAAACTCCTTAAATATCTCATTTAGGCTTGAAGTTGATAAAATCCCAGTCCAAATTGATGGCACATGGCAAAGCAAGCAGAAGACCTGAATTCTTGTTTCCTTTAGTAACCTTCCTTGCCTCTCTCTAAACATGAAGTCAAGTTTTTGATAGGTCTTTGTGATTTGTCGGCACACTTCTGATGGCATGAACAGAGAGGTTCTTTCTGTTTCTCATCAGTATGTATTTCTTCTCAGGACCACATGGTGGCAACATATACTTACAAGAATGACGGGATAGCTGTGAACTTTGTGGGCACTTGTCTATAAAGGAAAGCTGCCTAATGATATAGGGCAGTGATGGCAAACCTTTTAGAGACTGAGTGCCCAAGCAGAGGGGCGGGTGAACTCTGTACTGGCGGGGGAGAGGAAACGCTCCCATTGGGCTACTGGGCAAAGGGGAGGGCTAACTCTGTGCTGGGTGGAGGGAGGAAGCACTCCCATTGGTCTGTTGAGCAGAGGGGCAGGATGAACTCTGTGCTGGGGTGACGGCATGCATGCCAATAGAGAGGGTTGGGATGGGTGGGTAATAAGATAGTATTTTTGTGCAGACAATGTCTCTGCTTCTGAGCACTAAATTGATAAATAAACTTGGAATTCTTCTGGAGTAATGCCCCTTTCCTTGAATGTCCATGGATGTTACAAAATTGCCCATTTTCTGGCACTTTGTATTTGAGCAGTAAACAAATAAGGCTCGCTCTTTCCTCATGAATGTAATGTCAACTGGGATTTGGTATTCCGCTTTATGAATGACAGCCACTATATCAAAAAGGCAAAGAGCAATAATCATTGGGTTCTCATCCCAAATCCTCACCTGTACACTAAGGTACTGCAGTGGCTCAGTAGTTAAGAAGTTTGCCTTGTTAGCTGGAAGGTTGGCAAGTCGACAGTTCAAGACCTGAGTACTGCATGATTGGATGAGCGCCGATCTCTGTCCCAGCTCCTGCCAACCTAGCAGTTTGAAAGCAAGAAATTGCAATTAGATAAATAGGGACCACTTCAGTAGGAAAAAGATCATGGGGACATGGAAGGAGCCACAGGGGTCCCCTGAGCGGAGTTGCTCCAGCAAAAATCCTTTGAACCCAGAAAGCACCTTTGTGTGCTTCTGACACGATTAAAAATAACACCGGTACACAGCAAGGGTCATGGGTTGAAATGGCTTTCCCCACTTAGTGGCACAGCTGGAAGCAGTAGAGCTCAGAACATGAGGCAATGTGACATCCCCCGCCATGCAAGCACCCTCTCCCTATGACACATCTTAGCTAGAACTGCCATGTTAACGTCTACAAAGACTTTTAGGGGAGGAGCCATGAAAATTATTTCAATTTACGGTACATACTCTGCTACTTCCTGGTTTTGCTCCAAATGCAAACTGTAAAAACATGTCTTAAACTAAAATATTTACAGGAAACCAAAGGCCAGTCATTTTAAGTTGTGTGCATCTCCTGTGTACATTCTGAGGGGTAGGAATCAGCCGGTTGTATCTCACTCTTGGGTCTGTAGACAGCACTGGATTGTTGGCTGAAATTGGAGATGAGCACCACTTCCTCTAGTCAGACATGACTGGCTTTGAGCTAGGGAGAGTTTACCTAATGACTCAAGGGGGGGGGAGGGATACATTTCTCTGCTGATCTGCAACCTTATGTTCTTTACATGATGCATGGAAGGTGCCACCAATCTCATCCAAGCCATAAGTGATATCTTGTCACTCCTTCAATCTCTGCTGGACTAGCATCTGCTCTTCTAAATCTTGTTCAAAGTCCATGACTACAATTATGCAGCAATAGATATTTATATTGAAGTTGTTACAATAAAGGGACTGCAGTGGCTCAAGTCACTAAGACGCTGACTGGGAGGCGGAAGGTCAGCAGTTCGATTCCCGAGTACTGCAGGACGGAATGAGCTCCCGTCTTTGTCCCAGCTCCTGCCAACCTAGCACTTCGAAAATAAGAAATTGCAAGTAGATAAATAGGGACCACTTCGGTGGGAAGGTAACAGCGTTCCATGCGCTCCGGTGTCTAGTCATGCCTGCCACATGACCATGGAAACGTCTGCAGAAGCAGACAGCCCTAACTCTTCGGCTTAGGAACAGAGATGAGCACTGACCCCTAGAGTCGGATACGACTGGCTTTCGAGCAAGGGAAATCTTTACCTTTACTGTTACAATAAGCTTACCTATATTGCTTTTCCATCCCCAGAGGTGGATGCACAGCTGATAGCAAGGACTCTAATATCTCAGTGTTCCATAGCAGGTTTGTTATGTCATAAAGCTCTGTGGGGGGAAATGTCTCTCCCCATTCCTCAAAGAAGTGTAGCGATTAATCACCAGGGCAAGAGCCAAAATCCATGGCACGACATACCTATAATGCTCATGAATTCTTTGGCAAGTGAAAATAATGATACAGTACTGAATATTTTCAAGGAGAATGGGAGCAAAGACACAACTAAACAATGTAACCTACCCCTCTCTCACTGAGAACAAAACATGAACAATTCTGCCTCACAATGAAAGAGTTTGCTCCTTTGTTTTTCATTCTGTATACGTGTCTTGTTTCTCTTGCTTGGTGGGAATAGCAGAGCTGATGTTTACTGATGGATGAATGGACCATGTCTTGGTAGAATTTCCTCTTTATTTTATTGTGCCACCCTGTTGTTTGCATCCTGTGTGAGTGCTAGCTTCACACAGTCCTTTATACACAACAAGTACCAGAGGGAAACACAAAGTATGTTTCTTTCTTTTTATATATAAAAAAAAGATACAGTCATTCTGAATGCAAAATGCAGGTAATCATTTCAATAGGTTCCACTCAGTCTTGATCTGTATATAATCTTAGGTATTTGTGGTTTATATCTCTTCATTAGGTTCAATAAAACTTTCAGATGTCCTACTTGAAAGGATGGTGATCTTGTCTAAGAATTGCCTTCTGCCACTAAGCAATGTTGGATCGCTTCTCAGGCTTCAGATATTTTTCCTGATCTCCGACATCCTTCCTTGGGAGGAACCATCAATCTTAGATCAAGTTTCCCCAAAGGAGGAAATATTATGTTCTACCAACTTAATTGGTATTTGAGATCTTAATTACTGCACCTGTTTGCATTCAGCTACTTTTTACAAAGAACTTGCTTTGGCATCCGGCTTATAAGGAAGGAACATTCTCATATGTCTTATCACCAGAGGCAAGAGGGGTAGCTTTGTTGATAAAATCCCTTCTTAATTTCTTGTCACCACCTGTAGAATAGATAAGGCACAGCTAATCCACAGTAAGGAGCTAATGCTGTCAGCTCCCATCATCGTTGATGAATGGCCATGTTGGCTGGGTCAGATGGAAACTGAAGTCCATGAATATCTGAGGGACTGTGGTGGCTTAGTGGTTAAGACACTGGTTACTGGAAGGGTGGCAGGCCAGCAGTTCAAGACCTAAGTACTGCACAACGGAGTAAGCTCCCATCTCTGTCCCAGCTCCTGCCAACCTGGAAGTTCAAAAGCAAGAAATTACAAGTAGATAAATAGGTACCACTTTGGTGGGAAGGTAACGGTGTTCCGTGCACTTTGGTGTCTAGTCATGCCTGTCGCATGGTCATGGAAATGTCTACAAGCACAGATAGCGCTGGCTCTTTGGCTATAAATAGAGATGAGCACTGAACCCTAGAGTCAGATATGACTGGCTTTCAAGCAAGGGCAACATTTTCCCTTTACCTATCATACCATTGAATATCTGAACTTATGTTGCCATCACTGTGCTACTGCGTTTTCCTATCTTTTAAAATGTACAAAATATATTGACATTTAGAGTGTAATTCTGACCTATGTCAGCCCTTTCCAGGGTTTTCTAAGTACAGTAATACCTCATATAACATTAGTATCGAATAACACGAAAATCGCATAACATCAAGGAATCTGGGGGGAAGAATTGCATCAGATAACATTAAGATCCTATGGGATGCTTCAGATAACAACCGCGAAAGCCTGTGTGGTTACAATGTATCTCTATGGATCCCATAGAGGATCAGATAACACTAAAAATCATATAACACGAAGACTTGTGGAACCAGGTTTTAGTGTTATATGAGGTTTTACTGTACAGTGTACTCAGATTTAGTTTATCCTTCCTTTCTTCTGAGGCTGTTCTTGGACAGTGTAACTTGTCCATGGCTAAATAGCCTGGCTGTTCCTGCAGAAATCCCAATGGGGACCTGAACTCCCAATTTCAGGCACTGGAACTTGGTAGCCAGCCCCAATACATGTGCACAGGTACAGAAGCCAGTCCGCCAAGAACAAATAGAAAGTCCTTGTGAGTTGAGACACATAGGACAAGCCTGTCTCTTTGGTTTACCTTTTACACTTAAAAATTAGGTGTTACTTGTTGTTTCACTGGCTTTCAACATCTAATAAGAGCCAAACCAGACAAGTATTTGGAGATCTGCAATCCAATTTTACATTTCCAAAAGACAGAAAAGTGGATTATAGATCTCTGGTGACAATTTTAAATTTCCTTTTAAAAGTATCCATTAGAAGACATTGATAAATTGCATCAGGAGCATTATGCTGCTGGGAAGTTAACCCTCTCACCACATCCCCAGGTGATTTTCTCAGTGTAAATTACTCCTAAGCTATTATTCGCTCAAAATGGAAAAAACCATCATTGACCAAACAGACTTTTGGAAAGGAAGGTTACATTGGGGGGGGGGGGGGAGTGTGTATGGAGAGGTAAGAAAGGACTTCATCCTCTCCTCAAATATCCAGATTAATTCCCCCAAATGCTCTCAAAGACTGGTGGTCTATGGTTAGATGTCATGTGCCCCCTTAAATGTTGGTCTATGTTGCTCTAAATCTGGGGTGGCCAACCTTTTTATGTCAGGGGCCTGACCACACCTCTGGACAGCTGAGTGGGTCAGACCATGCCCCCCAGAAGCGGGTGCATTTACAGCTGTCGTAAATGTGCCCACTTCTGCATTTACAACAGCTGTGGCTACGTTTGCGCATGTGGGGGCAAATTTTACAGCTGATGTAAACATGCCCACTTCCACTTCCGGGTGCAGCAAAGGCAGCGATGGGCCACATAGGATGGCATTGAGAAGGGGGGAGCTGGGACTGGCCCACAGGCCGTAGGTTGGGAACCCCTGCTCTAGATGGTTTGCAGAAAGAAAGGAGTTACTCTTCTAGACCCCCAGAAGACCTGAATTGTTTTTTGAGTTCTAGTCCAAAAAAGTAACTTCTCCATGGTTTGCTTCCTAATATCTGTTTTCAATCACAATGAGAATATTTTAAGGGGAGGAAAAACAGGAATCTGTTTTGCAGGCTTCCCGAAGTGTGTGGAGGATTATAGCCTTCACAAGACAAAGGGAAGCTTTTGGGGAAGGCTGCCTGCCCAGAGAAATTTAATGATCTCATTGTGGACCCGTTGTTGACCCTGTGAGTTGACAGTAAAGAAGCTGACCTTGTCATGACTTTGCCTCCTCTTTATAAGCTGCAGCAAAGCACTCACAAGGGCCTTTAACAACATGCTCCAGTGTCTTCCTTGTCTACTCTGATGACTGACCTCACTTTGAATGAATAATAAGCTCCCAATGGCTGATAAATCAAACTAACTCTCAGTCACATTGTTTAGGGTCAGTTCGGAGTGGAACTTTCTGTGTTTTGACTTTTTTTTTAAAAGTAAAAAAATTAAGCACTACTATGCTTATAAAGAAATCTCAAAGCTTTTTATTGTGCCAAACCATGTGGTGTATTAAGAAGCCCCCAACTAGTCTTATTTTATAACAAATTATGCCTGTGTTCAATCCTTACTTTTTTCCTCTCGAAAAGGCAAGGGATACTCTCAACCAAGTGGGTGTAGTGTAATTTTTGGTTGGGGATTCCAGCTAACTAGCTGTGCTCTCGTTCAGGACAATCTATTTTATCCTCCCCTCCCCGTTCCCCATATAGAGTACACTCAAGAGATCCTCCGTAAGCGCTGACCATTAAGCATATAAAGTCCTCATTGGATTGCATTTTGGGGAGAGGCATCGTTCTTTTAGGATTTGCTCCTTAAATATCGGAATTTTCAGTGCTTTAAAAGTTACCTTTTTTTTTAACATCTAGGGAGATTCTGGGGGTTGTGATTTAAAAAAAATAACATTTCCTTATGTCTCTCAGTAGCCTCTGTTTGGCTATGGAGCAGTCATAGCTACATACAACGTTCATACAATAGGCCAGTTCTCAGCCTTTTAAAGTCGGAGGCCAGGTCACATTCCCTCAAACAGCTTTGGAGGCTGGATGGCCATTTTGCCTTTCCTCCACCACTAGGCACTTCCTGGTATGGTGGAGGTGGTGGTGGGGTCACGTGAAATGGTGCCATGGGCTGCATTCGGGCCACAGGCTGCAGGTTGAGAATCCCTGCAATAGACTGTTGGTGAGACTTTTGTACATGGATTTCATATGCACTACAATTCTTGCATGTGATTCTTGTACACAGGTAAATGTATGTACAACAGAGTCACATTGCAAATTCAGTTATTTAGGTGCAAAAAATCTGTTCAGAATGCTAGCACGTTGTTTCTCATTTGCACACACCCCTCCCAATAGTTGCCTTTCTAAATAACAAATGCTACTATTATTGTAAAAATAAAGGAAGAGAAAAGGCTACATGATCCTTGTACACAAACGAAAGGAGAGCATGGGTGATACCTTTATTAGACCACAAAATATTCACAAACATAAGCCAGTTTTTGGGCTGTTACCTGCAAATCCTGAAAATCTTCGATTTTTCTTAATTTATAAACAAACTAGCCAGTTGAATTCTTGACGGAAAAATAGAAATATTAACAAAAGAAATGTATTAAAGATACATGCAAGTGTAAGTGGGATTGCACATATGGTGCCTAAGTCAAAATGCTTAGGGACCCTTGTTACTACATACACGACATGTTCATGTCTCCCTATGTTCAATTGTGCATGTGCCCTTAGTGTTTCAAACTTCCATGTAGGTGGGGCCAAACTGTCTTATATGCTTAAACATTATCGTTGTATGTGCATCTTGCTTCTCAAACAGAAATGCTGACTCATGCAGGCTAAACCCTTTTTGGGTGAACCCATGTTAGGAATTGTTGGCAAAAGGGGTTTCACCACTGGTTGGCTGATGCAACATCAAGAAGAAATTCCTCTGTCCTTAAATTCTATTTTTACACAGAATAGCTTTTTCCAGGTCACAGTATTAATGCAGATACAGTAATACCTCGGATAACGTTTACCTCGGGTAACGCTAAAATCGCATAACCTCAAGTAATCTGCGGAGGAGAATTGCATTGAATAACGTTAAGGTCCGATGGGATGGATCGGATAACAACCGCTAAAGCCTGTGCGGTTACAATGTATCTTTATGGAGCTTTAACGTTATCTGATCCATCCCATAGGATTTTAACATGCATCGGATAACACTAAAAATCGGATAACACCAAGACTTGTGGAACCAAGTCTTAGTGTTATCTGAGGTATTACTGTACCTGTACTGTACAGTAAAACCTCGCATGAAGAGCACCTCGCTTAGAGACTAACTCGCTTAATGAGCAGAATTTTCTGAGAAGGGTCGCCCTCACTTAACAACTAAAAACAACCAAAAAATCGCTCAGCAACTAAATCAGGGTTCACAATATGCTCCGCCAGAAGTCACAATCGGTCATTTACAATGGCACGGATGGCGCTTTTTCCAAGTGTTTCACTTAAAGAGCAATCCTGTGGAATGCATTATGTTCTTTAAGCGAGGTACCACTGTACAGTATGTAACAATAGTCCTGTTTTCATCCATGAAAAGTAGGCACGTGTGTGTTCTGTGTGATTGGACTGGAAAGAATATTGATTTTCATGGTGAACTTATATCCATCTGTGCATGTAACTGTTGGCCTATATTCCAGCACTTGGAAGTAGGTATGTCATAAAAGAAAAGAAAAAAGAAGTGAAAATGGGTTTTCAGCCAGAGTGCAGTGTTACAGTCATGACATTTCAAAAAGGTTTCTGAGCTTTGTGGGAATTAGGACTAACCCTATAAAGGTTTTGAATTCAAATCTCTTCTATGGTCATAAGCGTAGATTGCAAGTTTCTGCCTTCCTGAGGGAGCCCTTTTTAAAAACTGTACTCTTAAGTTTTATTTCAAAACCATTCACTGTGTAAAAGTAAAGTGCAGTCATTACCATATGCCTTTATCTGCAATGTGTTTTCACTTTCTTAATATGGTTACCACATCCAATATTGCTACATCTTGATGCACTGCATGTGTACGCTTTTCCCTCCTTATGTTGCTCCAAGCTATTGCCTGTCTCTTTCTGTGTTTATATAAACATTTGTAGGAGAAGGAGGAAAAAAAAGTGATATTATATAAAAATAAACATCAAAAATCAGCAAGGATGGGACAACTTTTCTACAACATTCTTTTTGGTAGTAAATTCATAACTTAGTAACATTATACTTCTTACACAACAAAAGATAACATAATTACTTTTGCAAAGCAACTATAATTGGCTTATTTTTATTGTTATGTGCTGTGAAGCTGGAACCCTAATAAGGCTTCCAAAGTAACTGGGATATTTAAGAAATAATTAAAATGGATGCCTTTTTAGTCATGTTAAAAAGAACCAGAATGATACCTATTGCTGGACTGTGGCACAAAGTACTTTTAAGCAACAAGAACACACACAACTGTAAATATAAAAATAACCTGGATACCCAGAGTAGTGTAGTGGATAAAATTATGACTAGGACTTAAAAAGTCTGGGTTTGAATCCCTACTTAAGAAAAGAAACTCATGGGTGTGGAACTGGTAAATCCACTTTTCAGTAATGAGAAAATAAATAGCTATTTTTAAAAACAGTAATTATGAAGGCAATGAATACTTCTGGGGCTCAGATATGTAACTATTCTTCGTGGTCCCCGTGAATCCACAGTAATGGGTTCTGCACTTGCATGGAAGCACAATTTTGGAGAGCCTAAAATGGTTGATCATGTCCGTTGCATACAAAAAATCTCAGGCTCCATCCTCATCTCTAGGGTCATCTTTGGCTGCAACTCGTGTCAGAGAATGCATTTTTTCCTGAAGTAGGAAAAATGCTATTGGCGTGAATTTCTTTAAGGTGGATTCCAGCTTTCTAAGAAGTGACCCACACACTATGATCATGAAGCCATCTCCTGCGGCACAAATGAAATGAGATATGCAGGATTTAACACTGGGGTTGCAATACCGCAGCCCTGAAGATGTTGACAAGGTGCATCTTTAAAGCCAGTCCATCTGGCATGGCCTCTTTCACCTTCATGACCATTGAGAATCAGAGTTCCTCTTCCACTCATTTTGCCGTTGGGCCCAATATGTTGGTTTCCAGGGTCATTTCTTCCACTGCGGGTACCATTACCCCACCTAAAGAGGCTCTTTTGCCCATAGCCATTGGCTCCTTTAGGGAGTCAGGTTATTTACTGCCACCCAACGCTTTACGTTGAGTTGCTGGCTGTACCATCTACTCCATTACCATAGCGGGATGTCCGGCCAGACAGGCAATCTCCAAGGTAGTATATTTTTAGAACTTCCGTGATCTTGGAAACCTGCTTCGAACTGGCAGAGCAGCTCAATGATATGCTTCAGGGGCCAACCTTGGTGCTCCAGCTGTTCTTGGACTTCAATTCCCAGAAGCCCTGATCACTAAGTGTACTGACTTGGGATTCTGGGAGTTGAAGTCCAAGAACAGCTGGAGCACTAAGGTTGGCCACCCCGATCTACTTCATAGAATCCACCTTCTATTAATGCAGCCTAAAATAGTATCCACCTATGTTATCTGTAAGCATTTTCCTACAACTATATCTTCCCAGTTAGACTGATCTTACTTTTCATCATCTCCTAGTGATTGCTAGATCAACATCTCAGTTCAAGCAGTTGAGCCTCTGATAAACTCCTTTGGAAGACTTGGGCCACAAGGGTGTAATTTGCATAGCTCTTACAGGAGGCTACAGGTGTCTGTCCCAAGACCTTGTCCCTATCCACACAGTAGGAAAGCTTGAACTGGGTTTGAGTGTTCAGTGACACAAATGAACTCATGGTACCTAATCATACTGCTTTGTTGATGCATCTAAAAACCAGTCAGTGGTACAAAAACTAGTCATCCTAGTGGATAACTTTGGGCAAAATCTATAGGAATTAATGTTTAATTACTGGGGGTGATTTCACAATGTTAAGTTGTACTTCGTATAAAAAATGGGGTAACACTCATCATTGTCAGTTGATGAAATGAAAGGACTTTCATCTGCATCAGCCATGCATGCATAGATCATAAAGAACTTTCTATAGCTTGAGGTGTTACTGGAAATTTTGTTTCAACGAGGTAAGGCCTGCCCTTTTAGCCAGCAAAGCACAATAGTGTTGACTCTAGAGCAGGGATTCATAACCTGCGGCCCGTGGGCTGGATGTGGCCGACAGCACTATTTCATGTGCCCCCCCAGCCTCCACCACACCAAAAAGTGCCATGTGGTGTAGGAAGGGCAAAATGGCCATCTGGCCCCCAAAGCTGTCTGAGGGAGCATGACCTGGCTCCTGGCTTTAAAAGGTTGAGAACTCCTGCTATAGGGGATGAGTTTGTGCTGCACAGAAATATTGTTTTGAGACAGACAATGCAATGCAGCAACACCTTGAAAGTCCTTTGTGATCCAGAGATAAAGATATGGATGCAAGATTTTCAGTGGTGTGAGTTGATATCAATGACATTCTTCTCTCTGACCTATGAGTGTTTGCTGAAATACACATTTCATTACATGCTGCAAAGATTGCTAAGCAGCTAGTAACATGTTGCATTAAAAGATATTCAATTGTCTTCCATTACCCTTTATGTTTTTAAGCAAGCTGAAATAAGACATAGGACTTGAGAGCGGATGAGAGACATGAAGGAGTACTTCATCCTTTTGAGTCCCCTGTTGCCTACTACCTTCCACTGTAATGGCCTCTACTTTTCCCTCCAGGGCATTAAGGCAGGTATTAAAGCAGGGGTTCCCAACTAAGGCCTGTTGGTCGGATCTAGCCTCTGGTGCCATTTCATGTGGTCCCTCCAAGGGCATTCAAGAAACAAAATGGCTTTCCCTTAGAAGTTGTTGGGACAAAATGGCCATACCCATCGTGCAGGCAGGGCAAAATGGCTGCCCAGCCCTCGAAGCTGACTGAGTGTGACCCGGCCCCTGGCTTGAAAGGTTGGAAACCTCTGTATTAAAGGATTTCCAAAGAGTAAACCTTCCTGGGGGTCTGGCATTTCCACCCCGCATCCTGTAAACTGAAAGCCTTTGCTTCGTGGAGCAGAGTATTACAATTAAATGTGGATGAATACATACATTTTTTAAAAAAAATCAATGGAGGGTGTTAGTGGATGCTTGTGGTGCTTGGATAGCTTTTGACTGCTCTCTTCCACAGAATAGACACAATATCCTCTATGAATCATGAGTACCTGTGTCTGTGATCTACTTCATTATGTTAAATTTTTTTGTGGGAGTAGAAGAAAGGGACCTGGAATAACACTGGACGCCAAACTCTTCCAAACAGTTTGGAAAAGTTACTGTTTTGGACTGTTAACGTCAGTAATCTCCCAGGTGAGGAGATTATGAAAACTGTAGAGCTAGCCCAAAACAATCTGTCTTCTAAGCAACAAATACTTACATCAACACCTTAATTTACATTTTTCTTCCATGTCTAGGCCAGATGTGAAACTGCTAAAATGAAGCCATCTTTTGGTGAGTTCATTCTGCAGTTCCTTTCACCTGAACTAGAGTGAGAAAGATTAGCTGGCACAAGGTACCCCACCTTGATTTACATTAAACTGCTTTATGCCCAACTGCATTCAGGTTATTTTCCCTCACAAAACAATCCTTCCCACAAACAGCCTTCGCCATCATTAGTAGGGAAAAATGTAAGAACTAGCCAAGTAAGGGCCTGTCCAGACTTCCACTAAATGTGGCTTTGATTGGCTAGAACAGGGGTTCCCAACCTATGGCCTGCAGGCTGAACCCAGCCTGTGATGCCATTCCAACTGGCCCACCGGTCTCTCCCCTGCACCCAGAAGTAAAACATGCACATGCACACGCAAACGCACTCATGGCTGATGTGAACACAGAAGTGGGCACATTTATATCAGCATAAATAGGCTTGCTTTCGGGGGAGTGGCCCGGCCCACTCAGCTGTTCCGGGGGTGTGATCAGGCCTGCAGCGCAAAAAAGGTTGACCACCCCTCATCTAGAAAAACATCAGTTCCTGTTCCATGGGGAGGGGAGCAGTGTGTCTTTTGGCACAATCCTCTTGTCCAAACAGGAATTTTAAAATGTCTTCTAGATCATTGCTAATGAAAGGTATTACTTTATTTAAATAATTATTTTTTTCTTTGCATGTTTTATGTGTATTGCTGATCAAAACTGCACTTACAGCTGTGGTTTTGTTTGACAATGCACACAGACATGCAATTTTTTAAAAAAATTAAATGAAGTGATGCATCATACCAATGATCTAGAACAGTGATTCCCAACATGGGGACTTCTATTCCCAGAAGCCTAAGTCAGTACATTGGCTGATCAGTGCTTTGGGGAATTGACTTAGGCTTCTGGGAACTGAAGTTCAAAAACCAGAAGTTGAGAAACAGTGATCTAGAAGATGTAGAACAAAATATTTTGTTTAGCCTGACATTCACTGATATCAAATGAGGTTTTCAACTTCCAGTGGATGTTTACACTGGAAGCAGCCTTTGACAGCTACAAGGCGTCTATACATGCCATCCCCAACATCCACAGATGTTGTAAATCGCATGGCAGCATGCCAAAAAGTTGACACTTCCCCCTCCAGATTGGGGCTCAACAGATGTGCATTGGAGGCGGAGGACTAGAATTCCACCAACATCCAACACACGTGAATGCCATAGAGATTACTCTAGAGAGCAGACCTAATGTCTGCCTGGATGTTCCTTAACAGACAACCTATTAAACATGATGCTTCCTGCTACAAGGCCAGTTCTATCCTGCATAAAACAAGGATTTCATGGACCTAGGGATCATACATGAGGAACACACAAAGAATCTGAATAAGCAGGAACTGGAGAAATGTGAGTTGGCTGTTAGGGACATACTAGCAAGAATAACACACAATATTTTGTTTATTTAATGCTAAGCAGCTACAATTATATCCCATCACTCCTCTAATGACATCAAGGCAGCATCCCATGGTCTCTAGTCACCTTATCCTCACAAACCCCCATGAGCTGGTCAGATGGGACTAGAAACTGGATCTTCCAGATCCCAGCCCAATTTTCTCACCATCCCACTGCCCTGGTTTAGCCAGAAATGTGCTCTGGATAGAGCGCTTGGTCCTGGACTGAGAAGCATTAGATTAAGATATCTACTTCACTGTCAAGTGCTCCAAGCTGACCTGAGGTCACCTGTTCTCTTTCAGCCTAACCTTGCCAACTCCACAGAACCATTAAAAATGTACACAATCCAGAACTCGTTGGTGCATTTCAAAGAACACCCTTTCTTGTACAAGATCAATGTATACAGGAAAAGATCTAGCAAAAACATCTTCATTAACCCCAAACATGCACACCAGTCCCACAATGGACTGTTGTGCCTGTATTTTCTTCTTCGTGTCCCATAAAAGCTTTCAAGATGTTAAAATGAAGTATTTGAACTGTCTTTACAATTCTAAAACAAATTTGTAGTGGGGGAAAGACCATGCTAATTTGTTTGTATGAAGATACAGTCATTGATACCCTTACAGATACATAGATAGCACAATGCCAATAACATACTTTAAGAACAAATGCAGCTGGTCTAAGTGTTTGTATTTGCCTAATTAGGGAAAGGAAGTTTATTTACATCAGTGAGTAGAATGTTTAAGCTAGCGCAGAACCAACCCTGGGGATTCATGTTGAGTTCTTTATGATTTGCATTGTGAGTTAATGACCTTTTAATGATCTGGATGAATTTGGAAGTATACTTGCATGTAGATGATCTCATACCTTAGGCTGCTTCAGTAGTATAAACCATAACAAGTACAGAATGCTGGGCTTCTTGAGCTAAATTCTGCATGCAGCTGGTGAAAATCCCAGACCATAACAAACACCTATTTTCCAACATGAAATGTCTATCTACATTCCTTTGCTTTTTGGGTGATCTAACCAATATGTGTTTGTTCCAGTTCTGTGCATACTGGGATCAGATTTGCCACTTTTTATACCAGTACAATCCTAAAATAGCTCAGCTTCCAGCTATGATCTCAGTGCAAGTTCTTTTACCACTTATTTGAATATCTGGAAAAGCTCCACTTGGTGTTTCTTTGAGGCTAAAAGCACAGGACCAGCAGAAAAAACTGAGATTATTAATAAACATCTCAAAGTTCTAATTAATGTAGATTAAGTCCATCATCTTTCCACCTGTCTCAAGTCAACAAGTCAAGAGCATGATGGACTCATACTTAAGTACTTTTAAGAACTTGTCAAATTGATTGTTTTACATTTCTAGCACATTTTGCAAAGAAAAGTTTAAAAATCTTATCAATATACAGGTCCAAGAATTACTTCTGAATCATGGATGAACAACATTGCAGGTTTTAATCCATAGACACTCCAGATGTTTTAGTCTTCATAGCCCCAGTCTGAATGAATAATGATCAGGGATTCTGAGGGGTGCAGTTCAAAGCATCTGGAGAGCAAATTTTTTTAAGATGCACCCCACTATTTTTGCCATAAAAGTTCCAAATCCAACATTTGTTAGGGTGGAGCTGGGTTGAGATACAAGTGGCCAGCCAGATCTTCATGGACTGCAACTCCATTACTTCCTGTCACTGGTTGTGTGAGGTATGTATGGCTGATGGGAATTGCAGTTTAACAGCATCTGGAAGGCCACACATGCTCCATCTCTGGGATGGAACTTTCCATAATCAGGACACAAGGCTTATCTGTTGGACTTGGCCATATGTGTTAGATTGTGAATCCAAATGAACCCAGGGGGCCTGAACCAAATTCTTCTCCTGTCAAGGAATGCTGGAGATTATTTCCACTGATGTCATCTGGAATCATTCCAGAAATATAAAGTGAAAGAGGAGCTGGATTTCTGTAGAGGGAGGAAGGGCAACAGCATGGGCCACTGAATTTTAATACAGGAAAGCCAGATTCATTCCCGAATTTAGCTGTTTATATTCCTTGAGTTTTGAGGGAATTTATTTAATTTGCAGTTTTGCCTGAGGCTTCCATATTTAAAACAGCAACTAAGTTTCTTCACATTACAGTTCAGTATAAAGTCACTCCACATCTATATAGAACACTTTATGGTTGTTCAAACCAATATGTATGTTGTTCAGTGAAAACTGATACTAACAGTCAGAAAATATGCCATTAAATATAAGGTGAGGTCCATAATGTTCTCCTGCCAACCTAGTAGTTAGAAAGCAAGAAATTGCAAGTAGATAAGTAGATACCACTTTGGTGGGAAGGTAAACAGCGTTCCATGCACTTAAGTGTCTAGACATGCCTGCCACATGTCCATGGAAATGTCTGCAGACACAAACAGTCCTGGCTATTTGGCTGTAAAAAGAGATGAGTACTGAACCCTAGAGTTGGATATGACTGGATTTTGAGCAAGGGTGACCTTTACCTTTACCATAATGTTAATGAGTAGAGTGAAGAAAGCTATTAGAGGGAAGAAGGCTAGCTTCTGAAAATGGAAGTCTTGCATGAACCAGACAATGAAAATAGAGTATAAGCCAGGGGTTCTCAATGTTTTCCTGCCATGGGCCAGTTCCCACCACTGATGCTTAGCTGTGCAGGCTGAAGGCATGGCTGCACCCACTGGTTATGTTTTCGTTGGTGGTGCCACCAACTGCCAATCATGCTATTTTTGCAGCTTCTTGCACAGTCTCCACTGCTTTTCAGAACATTTTGGCTCTGTTTTGGGATTTTTTTTCTCTGTTTCTCTGCTGCATTTTGGCAGCCAAACCATGGCACTTGGGAACTTCCTGCTTTCGTGGTGTGAACCCAGGTGCTGACATAAGCTCCGCCCGGTATTGGAAGTTCCCAATCGTTGTGGTTTAAGTGCCAAATCACAGCAGAGAAGTGGTGTAAAAAAAAAACCCCAAATGGATTGAAAATGCTCCAAAAAGCCTCCCGCCACCCTGGGAAGTGGCAGAGGTTGTGCAAGAGGCCGCAAAAATTGTGTGATTGCATGCAGCTTCAGTAAGTGATTTACTGTGATTTCCAGTGGTGGTGGTAGCTTCTGGAGATGCCAGGGTTCCCACTGCAGGCCAGGTTACCTAAGAGACCGCGTCACCCTAAGAACATCTGTCCGTCCCACCAGGGCGGATCGGAGAGGCTCCCTTGTTGTTCCATCGGCAAGAGAGGCGCACCTCACCTGCACTAGGAAGAGAGCCTTCTCCGTGTCCACCCCAACCCTTTGGAACCTCCTGCCCACTGAGTTACGCCTTCAGACAGAGCTCCTGCCCTTCCGGAAGGGTTTAAAAACCTGGCTGGCAGGACAAGTATGGGGACCCAGGAATGTGGGCTCTCATGCTAGGTGGCTCATTTAATAGACTGCCACCCTTTTGAGTCTGAATTTTTATATAATTCTGTGTGCAGCTTGTACACTGTTCTAACTTTTTAATGGTTTTTTAAGAGTTGATATTAAGTTTTAATTTTAAATGGCATTGATGTAGATTGTTCTATGTTTTAACCTTGATGTAAGCCGCTCAGAGTCGGGTTCACCCGATTGGGGCGGGGTAGCAAATGTAATAAATAAATAAATAAATAAATAAATAAATGAGCTCCATGGGCTGGATTAGGCTCACAGCCCATAGGTTGGGAACCCCTAGTATAGGCATTCAAAAAGTGGGGCCATGTTAGCCACAAGATAAAACACTGTGGTAATATCTTTATTGGGCCAATCAAAAGGGCAAACTTTCAAAACTATAGCTTTCTTTGTCAGGCATGATATGATGAAATGTAAAAGAAAACTTATTGTTAAAGCCATGTAGTCTGTATATTGTACTAAGATGTCTATGGGGTTCTGGAGAACATTAAATTCTACTTATCGGCTGCCAGTTTTCACCCTGAATGACTGAGCATGGGAAAAATAACAAAGGGTGACAAGCACTGAATCTCCATTTTGAACGTACAAAAAGAAAACCTTGCTCTAACAGGTCAAATTGTCTCTTCTCAGTTCATAACAGATCCTTTGAAAGTAAAAACCAAAATCTCACAAAGATTTATGATATTGGTAAGACTAGAGGTAATTTTGTGTGCCAAAGAAGATGAAACAACAAAGGTTTTTTTTAAACCCTATGACATTAAAATAATAAGAAAAAAATCCCAGATATGTTAGCTTAAATGCAATTATTCTCAAATAGAATAAACTTGTTGGGGCAAATCCCTGTTGTTTAACACAGTATATTGCACTAGAGTAAGTTCACTGGAGAGTCAACTCGTTAAGTTCATTTGATTTCAACAGCTCTACTCTAACTATGACTTACTATCCATAAGTAAGTCACAGTTGGAGTAGACCTATTTAGATCAATAGACCTATGGAGAAACTGACTTTTCAAATTCTCATTTATTTGATGGGCCTACTCCAGTGCTGTCTACTAAAGTCAACAATAGGATTTTGGCCATTGAACCAAATTGTTAAATGTTGTTTTACAGATTTCTGTTAATTCAATGGGTCTAAGTTAGTTGGACCTAAGTATTAGATTTAGAACATCAAGCCCAACAATATTGTGATGAGATATAACCCAGAGGGCAAACTGGCACCAATTTCAGATGGTTTTAGCTTGTTTGTTGGTGCTTTGGATCTGTTTTTACTGCTACAAACGTGACAGTGTAAAGCAGTGTCAGATACTAATGCCTGCAACGACATTTTCAGAAATGGAGTTTGAAGACCTGAGCCAAACACTAGTGATAGGAGAGCAGGTGCCAGGCCAGAGATTTCTAAATATGGATGTTCAGATTTTATTAGATTACAGGTACTAGCAGCTTTAATCAACATGACCAATGGTCAGGGCAGTGTTGTCTGGCTTCTGGCGAACAAGATTGGGGTATTGCTCTGTATGCATTTCATTGGAACACATTACAAATTAATTGATCACTAAAATAACTGTTTCTTTCAGAAATTGCAAAGCTCTTCAAAAACTCAACAATGAAATTGCTGATTTTATAATTAAGAAAAAGCTAGTCCATAACATTAGCCTGTGTAGCTTGAGGACTGGTAAGTGTTCCAAGTAACACCAGTGTTTACAAAGGGATGGAGGAGTGAGTGCAGGAATTACAGGACAGCTAGCTGTCTTAGTCTATGCAAAATGGTGGAAAAGTATTACTGAAGCTAAATTGGACATATGAAAAGATACATTTTACTGAAAAATAATCAGCATGGATTCGGCAGAGGTATGTTCCATTTTGGCAACCTTTAACAGTAATTTGTGAGTGTCAATGAGCATTTTCCAGACCAAGAGACATTGGGCCAGAATTCAGTTAATTACATCCACTAGCATCACTGATATAAATTTCAGTGATGAATTGTCACAAATTAGGAGCCTGGTGTAAGCATTTGCTATCACACACCAGCTGTGTAACTCAGTGTGTGATGGCAAGTGTCTACAGTGACTTCTAAACTTGAAGCAATTTGCCTCTGAAATTTATGATGACAGAGCTGTACTGGCATAGACAAGTCATAGGATTCCAGCTATTGTATATTGGACACGGTGTAGATGGGCATTTGACAAAGCCCTTCATCAAAGATATTTGAAGAAACCTAGCAATTCTGGGACAACAGGACATGTCCAGTAACTGGTTAAAAAGCAGAAAGTAGAGAATAAAGAAGAGTAAGAATGAATAAACAATTCTTATGAAGGAAGGATATAAAAAGAGGAGTATTTAAGAGTTTGAGTTACATCTAGAGCTTTCAAACTTCCATAAATGATGCCATGTTAGGGATGAGCAATGAGGTAGCTAAATGTGTAAAAATATTTATTTAAAAAAAGGATTAGCAGAGTTTTCTAACATGGTATCTTCAAACTGAGCATTAACATGCCAAATTGATGTAGTGCAAGTAACTATAAAATGATGTACATAAGTACTGATAAGAGACTGATTTGATAGTGTCTGGTCAGGAAAGATATATTGAGGTCATGGTGGATAGCTGGTGAGTCAGTATGTGAAAAAGCCAAATTCCATGCTGAGAATCATCAGGAAAGGACAGGAAAATGAAACTCAGTATCAGAATACCTTTGCACAAATCCTTGTTGTGATTAAGCTTTGAATACTACATACAGTTTTGGTTGCCATTTCAGTCTAAAAGATGACCTCAGATCAGGAAACAGGGCAAAAATGGCAACCAAAATGATCAAAGGGCTGAAGTGGGCTTTCTGAAAGAAAAGTGACAACGTTTGGGTTTGGGGCTATGCAATTTTGGGAAGAAAAGCAATGTAAACAGAGTGAGGGGCATAAGTGTGTAAAATGATGTATGGTGTGGAGAAAGGGGACAGAGAATGTTTTCACCTTCCCTCAGTAAACAAATGACCAAGCCAAGGTGGCTCAGTCAAGTTGGTTACTGATAGGAGGTTCAGTAGAGTTTACAGGAATTAGTTCTTCACACCATACATCGGTGATCTACAGAATTTGCCTTTGTAGGATGTGGTAATGGCTATGAGTTAAAATATTTTTCTGTAGAAAAAAAAATCATAGGAGATAACGCTTATTAACGCATGCTAGTCATGTTAACTATGTACTGATTCCAACAGCAGAGTAAATGTGCCTGTAAAAACCAGTTACTAGGGAGCACGTGTGGGAAGATGCTTATCGCTCTCATGTCTTATATGTGGACTTACCAAGAATATCTGATTGGCTTTCCCAGGAACAAAATTTTGGGCAAGATAAGCCTTTGATCTGCTCCAGTAGGATGCATAGGATTGTAAGGTCTCAGAACACTGGCTGAGGACTCAGGATATTGTTATACAGTATTTCTCTGTGTCTCTAGGCAGGGAGGCAAGGATCAGGGCAAGCAGCAATGAAGGAACAGGATTTTTGTTTTTCACCTGGTAGGTCACTCATTAGGGCTCACTGGCTCAATGTAATGGTGTTTGCATGTATATGTTTCTTGTAATTCCACAATGGGCCCAGGTGTATGTACCCATCCATTTTCTTCTCAGGATCTGCTCAGGACCATCTACTGGGTTTTGGGTCTACCACCCTTTGGGGCATCAGCACTGCAGCTCACAAGACTTCTGAGGCAAAACTAGTGGTGCAAGTGTATGCTCCAAGCAACTATTGTTTTCACTATGTCACATGTCTGAGGCAGAGCTAATAGGCTCATTCTGTGCATCAGCTAATTCCCTTCTGCCTTTCTTTCTATAGGCGCCACCGTTGTCCTCATCTCCCAACAAAGCCCTTTGCCATGGACGAGAAGCCATGCCTCCTTTCTGAATATACAGACAAATATCCCCTTTACCCCAATGCTCAGCCCCCGGAATCCTGCAAACCAAAAGCAGACTACCAGAAGCAGCCAGTTCCCATGGAAGGCATTTCAACAGCCAGGTAAAGAAATGGAAAGGTATGAGAAGGAAATCAATGTGTCAAGAAGCATAAACACCAGTGCACAGAGCTGGAAAGATATATGTTCTACACTGACTTGTCTTTTGTGGAACATACTGGAGAGATATGTTGGATTCAGTGTCGAGGTAACTGTGGATAGCAGGGAAAGTGAAGGGTAGCTATTGGTCACAACAACAAATAATGCTACCACCTTGCAAAATAGGAGGAGGAAAGTAGTCTAGAAACATAGACTTAGGCTACAGGTTGGTCCCCGATTGGAAAAAATACAACTGATTTAAAGGAAGCTAGTTCTCTCAAGAACTAGATCTAGGAATGTATGTTCAGGTTAAGGATAGGTCTCAGGATGGAAAGGCTGAACAATTGTGATCTAGATTGACTGGTCCTTTGAAGCTTTTAAAGTGCCAGAGATGTATGTCATAGATTGTCTAACAAAAAAAATGAAATAAAATGAGAGATATTTGGGGGTGGGTGGGGTGGATCCAATAGTGGTTTTGACAATCTGATTGGAGTCTACACAGGCCTGTCCACACTGGGCCTTATAGTGCAGGCTGGGTCTGGATGCCTGGGGTTGCTTGAGGATGGGAAGAGGATCTAAACCAGGTGTCCTGCTGATCAGGGCATCTGGGGATTGAAGCTCTAGAACACCTGGAGTGCCAAGGTTCGCCATCACTGCTCTAAACAATATTTTGCCTGCTCCACCCATTCAAACATCACAAGCAACCAATATTGTGAAGTGACTGGTGAGCTGCTTAACGACGTGAGTAAACTTAACGCTTCATCTGCTCTTCTGCAGAGAAAACAAGGGAAATGCTTAAGAGATAGCAAAAATAAACATTTTTCTTTCTTTTTCTGTGTAGTACCAATTAAAATTGCATTTGTAATTGCAATTTCTCAACTAGCTTGACACAAAAAAAAGGAAAAAACATTTGCTACCGAAGTGATCAAATAGCAGATTTTCCCCCACTTCCTGTGCCCCTCCACGGAAGAGTAGAGGAAGCTTTTAAATTCCGATATGCTGAGTCAACTCATAAGCCACTTCAGGATACAAGTAATTGTCACCAGAAGCAGCTTTGACTGCTGCAAGGCTCCCATATCTCATGTTCCCAGCACTGGGAATGACATCTATATCTATAAAAATCCTGTCGGGAGCTCAAAAGGCATTCATGGGAGAGGGGCACTCCAATATCCAACATGTGTGGATGGCATTTGAAAAAAAAGGGAACCAGTGCTTCCCCAGATCACCCCAGAGAGTGGATTTGATGTTTGTCTGGATGATCTCTAAATCTGGATCCTTCTAACTCATTACAGACTCTGTACTTTGTATTAACACTTGTGAGATACCCTGCTGTTTTTGTTCACAGGAGAGATTATGTTGCTCACCAAGTGTCACCAATAAAGCAGAGACCTCCTGATAAATATGTCAAGAGAGATGAAAATATGGACCTGTTGTCCACTTATAAACAAGATTATAACCCTCACCCTATCACTCGAGTGTATCCTTGCTTGCCCCAAGAACAGCACTACCCTTCTGATAAGATGACCACAATACCAACATATAAAAGTAAGTGTCAGAGAAGTTGTTTTACAAGAGGACCTATTTCTTTGTTACCCTTCTCTATAAATGAACATTTTTGAACTGGAATAATAGGTTGTGCCTATACTCATGAATGGTATTTTTTTTTACTTCCGTGGGAGACATTTAGGCCCTTGTTTTGGGAAGGATAATACTCAGGCTCATAAGGGACTCAAAGTTTGTCACTCAGGCTGAAGAGCCTAATGGTGGGACTCCATAAACTGGGCTCTTCATCTTAATCCCTACCTACAGAGTCACTGACTTCTACATGAAGATCTGAAACCCAACCTTTGGGCAACTATGGCTTTGGTAGTTCTCCATCCAGCTCATAGCTTCTTTAGCTTTTGGCTGCAATACCTTGCATAGAATTGAACTGAACCTTTTTTCAATGTTCAGTGTGGAAATGTCCACACTGGTAAAGAATTACCAAGCTACTCCTACTTCATGTTGACACCACTTATTCTGTTCTTGGTCATATACATTTCTAGATTATGCTCCTCAATACTAGAACCTGGCTCCACCACAATAAACAGGCTGTGATACTGCAGCTATCAGGGTCAGCAGGATTTAGATGAAACAAAGTGCTGGTCAGGTTGTTCTTCACTTTCTAGTTCCACCTCAGCTCTGTCTTGCCAGAGCAAGTTGTCTCTGTGAAATGCTAGATCATGTTAATCATTTTATCATGCTTTTGCTGGTGTTACCTATCTGATCGTTAGCTTCTTATCACATCCCAGTATTAAGAAGCTGTCCTAGGCAGAGCTAGAGACATCTACCCGGCCCACCAGAGCGGACAGGAGAGGCTCTCTGGTTGTTCCATCAGCCAGAGGGGCACATCTCTCTGGCACTAGAAGGAGGGCCTTCTTGGTGTCCGCTCCAGCCCTGTGGAACCTCCTCCCGATAGAGCTACGCCTGCAGACGGAGTTCCTGTCCTTTAGAAAAGGAGTGAAAACCTGGCTGGCAGGTCTGGTCTGGGGAGTGGATGGTTCAATTTCCACAATCAGTTGGATGGTTTGACCCCCAGTACGTCCAAGTTATAATGCCTAGCTTTTAATTGATTTTTTAAGCTTTTTAAAGTTTTTAATTTTTTAAGTGTTTTTAAAATTGTTAGAAATCGCCCTGGGTCCCTTCGGGGAGGAGGGCGATAAACAAAAATAAATAAATAAATAAATAAATAAATTTGGTAAGACAAATGCACAGAGACAGAGACAAAACAAAAATAATGTCTCACGGACTGGAAACATTGAGTATACTGTACATTTCATCCCCCAACAAAGGACAAGCAAAGGAATGCAGTGATTATAGGACCATTGTATTAATTTCCCATGCAAGCAAAGTAATGCTTATGTTGACCAAAGACGTTTACCCTTTATGGAGTGAGAAAAGCATGATGTTCAAGCTTAATTCTGCAAAAGAAGAAGAACTAGAGATTGTATCACAAATACATGATGGCTATCGAAGTACACCAAAGAATTTCAAAAGATCAATTCAAGCTTTATAGATCATAGCAAAGCATTGATTGTGTGGATCACATGAGGCTATGGATTATACTGGAAGAAATGAATGTTCTTCAACACTTGATTGTCCTTATGATTGACCAATACTATGGACTCTGAGGCATCTGTGAGGACAGAATATAGAGAAGCAGAACAATTTCCAATTGACAAAAATGACAAACATTGATGTATTTTATCTTCTTATCTCTTCAATCTATATGTAGAATATATACAGAAAGCAGAATTAGATTCAGATGGAAGAAATCAAGAGACTGAGACTTGGGTGGGCAACGAGGAAAGAATTAGGAAAGAGCATTAAGTGTAAGCATGTATCACTAGAGACGAAGACCAGGACCATCAACATGGTTGCATTCAGTGGCGTAGCGTGGGTTTCAGCCACCCAGAGCATAAGCCAAATTCACCGTCATGGACGAACTTCCCCAAAGGGACTTACCCGCACCATATCCTAATTTGCAGGTGTTATTAGACAATATTGAACTCTATTCTTTATATGAAAGAATTAATTCTTGCTGAATATTTGTCGTGAACAATCTGAGCACAAAATAAAACACAGGTAATTACCACAAGGCAACTGGTTAGTACAGACGATGTTGCCAGTCGCTAGAGTGAGCAAGATGACTACACTCATTTAAAGAAAGGGGATTCCCCGGTTCCATTACAGATTAAATACTAAAAAGTTCCGTGCTCATTTTTATGGGTCTGAATTGTAGGTACAACAAAAATATGAAATGAAATGGTTCAAATTTTTAGTTCAGATTACAAGATACTATTATTATTTATTGTAAAATTTTGCCGCCACCCCCAAAGTGCCACCCGGGGTGGACCGCCCCCATCGCCCCCACTATGCTACGCCACTGGTTGCATTTCCAATTACTATGAATGGAAGTATCAGTCTGGCTAGGTTATCCTGCCCTGGAATAGAGTAGACTATAATGTTAGCGACTCAGCACTGATAGTCAGGTGGCAGTTAACTAACCTGTCAAACCTGAGGACTAACAGCCTTGGGCGGTGAGGTCCACAGGAAAGGGTGATGGTCCCCAAGTGGATTGATTCCCACTTGAATCCATCTTGATGGAGGGCAGCAGCTTACTCAATACTGGCCTGGGGATGAGGAGGACTTTGTGTCCCCAAAAGGCTCCAGACCAGAAAGTGACTCATGGAACTGGATCAGTGGTATGAGAGTCATGCAGTGATGAGAAAGGCAGATGAAAGGCTGCTGCATTATATTCTCAGGACACTCTTCATGGCTAATCGCCAATATTCAGAATTGAATATGACAGATGATGAAGAAGATGTATGGATGTGAAAGCTTATGCTGAAGAAAGCTGAGGGGGTGGGGTGGGGAATCAGATCATTTGGAAGGTGATGTTGGAGGAGAGTTTTATGGATGGCCTGAACCACTAGAACAGAAGTTCTCAACTTTTTAAAGCTGGGTGCCAGGTCACACTCCCTCAAACAGCTTCGGGGTCTGGATGGTCATTTTGCCCTTCTTCCACCACATGGCACTTCCTGGTGTGGTGTAGGTGTTGGTGGGCCACATGAAATGGCACAGTGGGCCACGCCCAGCCCATGGGCTGCAGTTGAGAATCTCTGCACTAGAAAGACAAACAAATGGGTCCTAGATCAAATCAAGACTGAATTTCCTTTAGAAGCAAAAATGGTGCTGCTGTATTTGGGCACATTACCAAAAGACAAAACTTGATGGAAAAGACAATGATGCTAGGAAAAGTTCAAGGCAGGAGGGAAATGAGGAAGATAAAAGAAGAGACTTTGGCTAAGTAGAGCTGCTGAGGACAAAATTCTTTGGAACTCCTACATTTGTAGAGTCACCATAAATTTTGAAGCAGCATGGTTGCATGTAGCAACAATGAAGTCACTTTGCTGCCTGTGTGATTTGTGAACGTTTGCCTAGTATCTAGAATGCATAGACTGACACCAGTGGGGGAATCTATCTCCCTGCCAAGTGCTTAAGTTATCTGCAAGTGATTCATACACAAAGAACAGATAAAGATCTGCAGTATTGTCAATTTGCCTTTGGTGGGGTTTCAAGAATTATAATAAAATCCAGCTCAGCTGCATTTGGTTGTAATTTGCAAGATCTTTCACAACATTTTGCAAATGGAAATCTTTGTTTCCTAATTGGCCCCATGATTGTCATCTATATTGTCATCCCATGAAGGCTGCAGTTTACCAGTTTTAAGGGCTATAACAGTTTGCACTCTTGAGGTGGTGATATGTCGTTAACCACACAGCTCTCCACTTAGATCCACTCACACGGCTCATTCATGAGAAGCTTTCTCCATAGCTTGTGTTAAACACATCTATTCTTCTAGTTATGCTGTATCCGTATCCGAATATTGGCAATCCTCATGGTGATTAGCCATGAAGACCATCCTGAGAATATAATGCAGTGGCCTTTCATTTGCCTTCCGCATTGCAGCATGACACCCGTGCCACTGATCCAGTTCCATGAGTCACTTTCTGGTCCAGAGCCCTTTTGACACACAAAGTCCTCATTGGCCCCAGGCCAGTATGATGAAGCTGCTGCCCTCCATCAAGATGGATTCAAGTGGGATTTAATCCACTTGTGGACCATCGCCGTTTCCTGTAGACTTTGGCACCCAAGCCGTTAGTCCTCAGGGTTGTTAGGTTCGATAAACCGTTGCTTGACACTTGGCGATGAGTCACTGGCAGTATGGTCTACTCTATTACCATAGCAGGATAACCTGGTCAAACATCAAAAAATATCTATATATATCTATGTTTAATGCAAGCAGAAGAATATCCTCCATTGAAGTGAATGGGCAGACTTGATCAACATAAGAATAGAAGTTGAAAAAAGTTACTTTGTTAGGATGAAAATGCTGAGAATCCCCCAACCAGCACATGCAGTGTCCATTCTACCTCTGGTATTTTTTATTTTTATCTTTTTGGGTGGTGGTGGTTTCTAACAAACTTTTTTTTTTTAAAAAAAAGAGCAACTGCACGGCTTCTTGAGGACTTGTCCCTTCATTTATTGTATGGAATAGTTTTTTTTATCTGCCTAAGGGTAAGAACTGACTGTTATTTGCATAAGGTGGTGGTGGACTGGCTGATAGCCAGATGACCAGTGTGTTTTTTCATGTCAGAGACTACTCTGGGTCGAAAGGATTTTTTCAGGGGACTCCTGAATGAGGCTCCTTTCATGTCCCTCATCATGCAGCTCTCGGGTATCGTGAAATCTTGCTAAGGTGAAGTTGGACACAGTTGACTCATTCTTTTTCCAAAGACCAGGGATCGTCTCTGAGTTTGACATCACAGTTGGATTTAACAAAGTTATATAGCATGATTACAAAAGCCCATGTTAAAATGTAGAACTCTCTTGAGAATCCTATTTTAATGTGTGAGTTTTGTGTTGCTAGCCTCTCAGAGTAGGAAAAATCTCCTAGATGGGCAGGGTATAAATGTAATAAATAAATAAATCCTAATAGATAGTACAGGAAAAGCAAAGATCAGGTATACTAAGAAAATCAGAGAGTGTAAAAAATATTTGGTTTTTTTACAACTCTCAGAATCTCGTGGTGACTCTGTGTGTGTGTGTGTGTGTGTGTGTGTGTGTGTGTGTGTGTGTGTGTGTGTGTGTGTGAAAAATCATATAATTTAAAAATAAATTTTCTGAAAAGAAAAGAAGGTAGAGTCCAGATTCCTCTCTGTTAAATGAATACTGGTATCTGTCAGTGGAGCAGAGAAGATTGTATTGTATTGTTCAACATATGCTGCCCCACTCGCATAGTGACTCTGGGTGGCTCACAAAGAAACAATTACAAATATCACATAGCAAAATATCACATCACAAAAACATTTCAAGAAATCCCCAATCACAATTACAAATTACAAAATATCAAGACAGCATAAAAAACACATCAGAAATACTTCAAAACAGTGCACAAAAATCTCGCAACTCAACCCCATTCACTAAGTCAATTTCCCTCAGGCCAAACTGGCCAAGGGAGCGTCCGTATTGGTGGCAGTGTTGGCGTTGTCATGGCTGACCAGGCCGCTGCTGCTCCCATCCTCCTCAGCTGGAGGGAAGAAAACCCACACAGCTGGTCTTCCTCTCTTGGGCCAGACCGGGCGTGAAGATGAGTGGAGTCTGGTGGGGGCGGCTGCAGAGTCTTTTTTAAAGCCGCCAGGCCCGACAGAACTGGTTCTCCTCTCCCCGGGCTGGGCTGGGTGAGAGGGAGAGTGGAGTCCAGTGGGGGCAGTGGCAGGGTCTTTTTTAAGGACCAACACAGCTGGTCCTCCTCTCTTTGGGCCGGACTGGACAAAAGCGTGAGTGGAGTCCGGTGCCGGTGGCAGCAAAGTCTTTTTTAAAGCCGATTTCTTTTCCATCCTGTATATCCAACTCTCTTCTGGAATTTCTGGGGGAGACTCTTTATATATTTTAGGGGTGTGTGTGTTTGGCAGGCTGTAGAGAGGAAGAGAGGGCAGGCAATTCAGTTGTGCAGGGAAATTTGCTCATAGAACAGTGTCTCTTTCCCTGAATCTGGAAAGGCTCTGAAAGTACTGAGGACAGAACAAGGTGATGGGGCTACAAGATATCACTATCAGATATTACCATGAATGTCTCACAGATTTGCAGCATCCTTCATTGTATTTTTTCAATCTTCCCAGTATCTTCCATCTATCTATCTTCTTATCTGTCTGTTGGTTGGTAATCTAATTTTAGAGCCATTTTGTTGGCTATGCTGAGCTTTGCCTCAGATATTTAACATGTGGTTTATATCTATGATTCCTTTCCATATTCCCTAATTTTTTCAAGATGGTGATACATGGGAAGGGATTAGTATTTACCAGAGAATAATGAGGTTTTCAATAAAATTGTAATGTATTTCAATGGGGGATAGTAGCACTGTTGGCTGCCCAAAAAGTAAAATACTGTACATTCATAATACCCAGAAGAGCTCCAAATGTATAAGGAGTTTGTTTTTAAAAAGGAAAGGAAAGAAAATTGACACGGAAGACATGTGGAAACATTTGTCAGATTTCTGTTATTGTAGAAACCAAGCTGTATCAGTGAACTCCCTGGACTGGATTATCACAAGTAGCAGCAAATTCTGAAAAGAGTTCAACATGGTTTTGATAGCCTGCTAAAGAACATCTGAAAGGCAAGAACCTATATCGCTGCCTGATGTTCCAGATTGTATGGGACATAACCATAAATAACACAACAAGTACTAGCTTGCTTATTCATAGTTCCATTTCCCCATGATGCCTTTCAAAACACATCCCTAGTTTCCTCCCAAAGTAATCTGGATCCTTTATGCAGTAGCTATTAAACTTTGATTCTCAGTTGAAATCTTTTATGAGGATTTCAGTAATCAAGATAAAACTGGAGCAGGTTTCAGTCCCTGTGGTGATTGATGCAGAACATGCATCTAGATCAGTGGTTCCCAAGGGGTACACAGAAAGAGCCAACTAGAGGATTGTGGTATTTTTGAACCACTATCGGGTGTACCCTGGTAATGGCAACCTTGTGTTGCCAGCTAATCTTTTACACACTAGGTCAAGCGAATGGAACTGCAGAATGAAATCACTAAAAGGTGCCTTCATTTTGGCAGTTTCACATCTGGCCTAGACACGGAAGCAGCAGCAGGTCAGGAACTTCCAATTTCCTGAGATTTTAGGTTCCCAATGTGGGGGTCAGGCCCCACAGGGGGACTTCAATTCCCATAAGCCTGTCAGTACAATTGCTGATCAGTATTGACTTAGGCTTCTGGGAATTGAAGTCCAAAACCCAAAGGTTGAGAAACATTGATCTAGATCAGTGATGGCGAACCTATGGCATATGTGCCAGACGTGGCACTCGGAGCCCACTCTACAGGGACCCATGCAGTCACCCCAGCACAGAGTTTGTCCTGCCCCTCTGCCAGCAGCCCATTGGGAGAGCTTCCTCCCGCCCCCAGCACAGAGTTCACCCTGCCCCTCTGCCCAGCAGCCCAATGGAAGCGTTTCCTTCTTCTCCTGCTGCTGTATTGGCACTTTGCGATAAATAAGTGGATTTTGGGTTGCAGTTTGGGCTCTCGGTCTCTAAAAGGTTCACCATCACTGATCTAGATGTTATCTTTCACATTGATTCCTGGTTGTGTGCCAAGCTACCTGATTGTTGCACAGTGAAGAATCAAGTGGAGATTCATTAATTAGCAGTAATTTGCCACTGTGAGTTAACGCTCCTAACCTTCTGCTGATATAACTACACAACAGGACTTAAGCAGTTATTCATTCCATCTTGTATGTTATTGCATACCATTGGTAAGGCATACAGAGCACCTTTTTCATTTGGTTAATGGAGTTCATTCATACAATTAATCTTAGGCATCCATATTTGCATATATTTAATCATTTTATTCATCCATAATGTATCAGAAATTAGTCTGAAAAGTGCCAATAAGTGTAAATAGCTTCTTGTTAATCAGAAAAATAATATATTTTTCAGTTTTTATATCACAAACTTCTTATATTTCAGGTGATTATGTGGCATGGAATCAACCCAAAAGGGATATGATCATCCCAGATAATGCTTACCACCCATCAGATAAAAAGTTTGACCACAGGACCACTAACCAGGATGAGTACATCTACAAGGGGCCTGTCTTAACTAAAAGCTGCAAGCCTTTTAGACAACCTCAGATGACAAATGTTCCCGTAGAAAGTATGACCAATTATAAATTGAATTATGTGCCCCATCCCATCCCGAAACGCCATGTCCATGAATATGAGCCCTTTAAGCCCAGTGATGTGCCGTTTGAAGGTCTCACTACTAACAATCTATCATACAAAGGGTTATCCGGTCCGCCAGCAAAGTCAATGAAACCGCCTTATGTAAGGCCACCTATGGACAAATTTGTCGGGAATACCGAATTTCAGGAAAAGTACCTTGCTTGGCCTGCATCTACTCCCTTTGTCAGAAATCGTGATAGCTACAAACCACCTAAGGAGAAGATGGACCTGAAGACTACAACACAGCTGCATTATGTTGACCCGCAAGGGCGTCCAGCAACATCATGTAAGCCATTGGCCAATGTTCCCCATTGCACAGAGCCTTTTGACTACCGCTCTACTATGAAGGAGGATTACACACCTTGGCAGTACTCAAAGCCGGAGCCCGTTGTTCCCCGCTCAGAGATCACATTGCCAGCTGTGCCCATGGAAACGCTGACCACCTTCCAGTCCCATTATATACCTCACCCACTTCCTTATACCAAAAGCTTCAGGCCCCAAGGACAGCCAACTAGACCTCATGTACCATTCAAACCAGAAACCACCTATGGTACAAGTTACACACCAAAAGAAGTTCATATATGCCCTGCTTCTTATAAGGAGCCACCTGGTTACGTCTTTGATAAGATTGATGAACGTGGACACAGACAGTTCCGGCCTGCTACAGCAGCCCAGGTTCGACGTACATCAAGTTCAAATATTTCCAATCGTAGAGGCAGCCCTTCTGGCGGAAGAGTCAGCCAAACGACTATCAAAGGCATACCCATGAGAGCCTGACATTTTTCAACCAACTTTTAAAGAGACTGCTAATTTTATTTCCATTGAATACTAGGAATATAATGTCCATTTCCAGGAGACAGAGGCCTTCCCATAGAGCTCAATAAAAGAACTAACATTCTAGTAAAAACAAACCCAGCTCTTCTCTCCTGGTTTATGATTAAGTAATTTTTGTGAGGGCTGCAACTTGATATGTGACATTTTAATAGATTAATTATTTGGCTTTAGCTAACATGAGGTAATTAATTAATTGAAATGCATACATGTGTATGTAAGAGACTGATAGTTGTAAAAGGTGGTGTTTTTTTGCTTTTTGATATTGAATCCAAATAGTATTTCAGATGAAAAATTCCCATTATGCTTAACATTCAAAAAGAAATATTGCTTTTAAGATGGTGCATATCTTCTGGCATTTGGAAAAGTTTTTATTTATTTATTTATTTATTAATCAAATTTATATTCCGCCCTACTCGCACAGGTGACTCAGGGCGGAGCACAACTGTTATATAATACACCACTAAAAGCAATAAAAGAACAAAATAAAAATAAAACTTACTTTTCTGGACAACTACAACTGCAAGAACCTCCAGCTTATATGGTCAATAGGAGTTTTAGTTTTTCAAAATAGTATCTTAAGTTTTATGTATCCAAATATAATATTTTCTAGCTTTTTGCCCAATTTAGTCACAGCATCTTTTCAGTTAGTAAAATGTTTTAAACTGACTAACCAACTCACCTTTGCAACTCAGCTTATTAATGTTAAATGTATAGTTTTGGAATGTGTCATCCCTTTCTTAGCAGAATGTAAAGCAGAAAAACACAACAAAAGGAATGAGAGAGCAGAGGGCAAATTCCCTTAAAATAATCCATTCACTAACCAGCACTTAAAGCAGTAGAAATCTGTCTAAAAGCAGCTTAAGTAGGAAAAATAAATTTTACTTACAGTTGCATTGTTCAGCTACAATTACAAAGCTTTTAAAAAAGAAAATTGCAGGTTCTATGTACAGCAGATATGCTTCCATGTATTTATTTATTTATTTATATTCTGCCCATTTGGGATATTTCCCAATAACAAACAAACAAGCAGCACTGAAGGATCAGGAAAAGTAGGAACAGAGGTGTGTGGGCTTGCTATAAGAGCCAGATTATAAATTGAATTATGTGCCAGAGACAGGAATAAAGAGCTCTGCTAATTGGTTAGTAGCAAAAAGGCAGACATTTGAGCCACTTATACCTTACATTAATAATCATTCAAGTTTTTCATTATCCCAGCAATTACTATTGTTGCAGCTATGTAATTATGTCTTAATTGCCATTAAGAAGAGATAATGAGATTCAGGTTTGCCTGTAGGCCAAGGTCTTTTCCCTACTCCTGAAACTATTGGTTTTAGGTTTTTTAAAAAAAATCAGTGAAGGGCAATCCACCAAACATGTGGTAAAAGGCTTTCATACCCATTGACTTCTAGGTCAATGGGAGACTCATGAGGGAGATTCCCCCCATCCCCCCCAAAAAAAATCCAAAGAAAGTCGCAAAACATTACTCTTTCCAGTGGATTTTTACAATGTCAAGATACAGTTAGATCATGGGCCGTCTCTGTCCAACGGCACCACTTCATGTGGCCCACAGTACCACGGCCGCTGCCACTGGAAACAGAAGTGGATGTGTTTCTAACAGCCGTAAATGTGCGGCTGCCGTAAATACAGAAACACTGCCATAAAATGCATCCATGGCTGTCGTAAATGCTTTTATGATGGCCGTGGGCACATTTTACAACAGTGTTTACAGTGGGGGGGGGGAACCACCAGTCTGGCCTGATCAGCTGTCTGAGGGGACGTGGTCTGGCCCTTGGCATGAAAAGGTTGAGAATCCCTGAGTTAGATGGTCCTGAAACAGGAAGTCAAGAGAATGTTGGATTTATTTATTTTTTGGGGGGGGAAATCTCCCTCATGAGGTCTCCCATTGACCTAGATGTCAATGGGTATGAAAGCCTTTTAAAAGAGGTTTGCTATGGACATGCTAGGAGAATCTGTTCAGTAGGACACAAAGGCCTCCCCTTTCCATAAAATTGTGGGGAGGGGAGGGAAGAAGGATGAAAGGCTACCCATCCTAGCAGGGGTGTGCTGGGCACTATGGGAGGGTGCTGGACAGGGATGAGGGGCAGCAACCAAGGGGCAGGGGAGAAGGTTGCCCTGGGAACCGCTTGGTCACCACCCCTCACTTGCTCCACCCAGTGTGTAGCACTTTAGAATAATAAGCCATTGCTCCAAGCTGAAGGCGGGAGCTTGGAGCAATGGCTTAATCTAAAGTGCAGCATGCCGGGTGGATAAAATAATAATAATAAATATTATTTGCACCCCAGGGCATCAAAGGCAAGGGCACACTGGGATGAATCCAGTGATGGGATGTAACAGGTTCTCACTAGCTCGCCAGAACCGGTAGTAACATTTCCCAGGGTCCTGGAGAACCGGTAGCAGCTTTTGGGGGGAACCACCTTCAGGGCTTACCTTTTCACTGGTTCCCCCACTGCACATGCGCCAAGCACTTGGTGTGGATGCATGCCTACAGTGCTTGGCGCATATGCACGGCCTCCTTGCTGTCCTCCTTGCTGTCTTTCTGTTGTGGGTGGGTGGTTGAGTTGAGGTGTGTGTGTGTGTGCTTATTTTTATTTTATTTTATTATTTTTTCCTTTGGCTCTGCCCACAATGTCATGACATCATGATGTTAGCTCCACCCACACTGTGATGACATCATGGTGGGGTAGTAAAAATTTTGACATCCCACCACTGGATGAATCCCACTGTCTCTGTGGCCCAGCCCATGCCTGCATCCCAGAGCCGATGCTGTTCATTTCTCCTTCTGTGGCTCCCAATAGGAAGGAAATAAATGTTTAGTAAACAAACAGCTTTAAAAAGCCAAATAAGAACTGGTTTGCTGGCACAAAAACAGCAGAACACAAGAGAAAGCACTTCCTCTACCTCAAGTTCTCTACCTCCCTTTGCTTCTCCATAGCATTGCTTTGCAAAATCTGTGAGAAGTTAAAACATAGAGCTTAGAATGTTTTTAAAGAGGAATATTGCTAGCATTAGTTGTTGGTTTCAGTGGAACAAAATGATAGTGTCTTATCAAATAAATAAATAAATAAATGAATATGCTTTTAAAAAAGCAAAAATGATCCCAAATATTTTTGAAGTAATTGATAAATGTTCCTTAGGTAAAGGTAGCCCTTGCTTGAAAGCCAGTTGTATCCGACTCTAGGGTTCGGTGCTCATCTCTGTTTATAGCCAAAGAGCCAACACTGTCTGTGTCTGCAGACATTTATGTGGGCATGTGGCAGACATGACTAGAAAGCAATTTCTTGCTTTCAGACTGCTAGGCTGGCAGGAGCTAGGACAGAGACTGAAGCTCACTCCATCTTTCAGCACTTGATCTTTAACTGCAGACCTTCCAGTTGTCAAGTTCAGCGTCTTAACCACTGAGCCACTGCAGTCCCTAAATGTTCCTTATGTAGTAATTAATAAATGTATATGTGATAAAAAAGTAACAGTCATTATTATACATTTTTAAAAAAGTAATTAATTAGTAATGTTATACAAAAAGCAAAGCCTGATAAGCCGCACTGTTGCTTATAAAACTTTATTTCCAAGCTGGGAATTAATACTTTTATGAAAGTAGAGGAAGAGATGCATTATCCAAATTTTGTCAAATTTACAATGCTCCTTCTTCCTGGTTTCTTGGAAGTGATTACTGTTGGCCATTGATAAATCAGGAAGCAAGCAATTTACAAACCTTCCTTAAATATCCAAAAGAGAACATACAGTATTAAATGTTGTCGTTAAAAAAAACCCTGCTTCCCTTAGTTCAATCAAGAAAAGGTGAACTTTGAAAATGTGACAGTGCTCAATTTGTTAACAGTACATAAAGGTAAATGTAAAGATCACTCTTGCTTATATCTGACTCTAGGGTTCAGCGCTCATCTATGTTTATAGCTGAAGAGCCTGAGTTGTCTGTGGTTGCAGACATTTCTGTGGACATGTGGCAGGCATGCCTAGACATTGAAGTGCATGGAACGCTGTTTATCTTCCCACCGAAGTGGTCCCTATTCATCTACTTGCAATTTCTTGCTTTCAAACAGCTAGGTTGGCAGGAGCTGGGACAGAGATGGGTCCTCATTCTGTCATGCAGTACTTGGGTTTTGAACTGCTGACCTTCCACCTCCCAGTCAGCATCTTAACCACTTGAGCCACGGCAGTCCCTTAATAACACATAGATGTGTGGAATTCATCTACAAACTAGCTGCTCAGATATGAAAACTCTGAAGCAGTATATTTGGAGAAATAATATTGTATTACCCTCTAAATGCAAAGCTGGTCTTCCATTTACTGCCGTGTAAGTCCACTACTGCAGTGGCTTAGTGGTTAAGATGCTGAACTTGACAACTGGAAGGTCTGCAGGTGAGCAGTTGGAGACCCAAGTACTGCATGACAGAGTGAGCTCCTGTCTCTGTCTCAGCTCCTACCAACCTAGCAGTTCGAAAGAAACTGTAAGTAGATGAATGGGGACCACTTCGGTGGGAAGATAAATAGCATTCTGTGCACTCCAGTGTCTAGGAATGCCTGTGACATGTCCACAGAAATGTCTGCAAAGACAGACAGCTCAGGCTCTTTAAATGGAGATGAGCACTGAACCCTAGAGTTGGATGTGACTGGCTTTCAAGGAAGGGCTACCTTTACCTAAGTCCACCTTGTTGAAGACAGTGTGAGCTAGATCCCCAAATAGAATCGAAAACATCTACTTCTATGTACTGTTAAAAAAACTGAGCATTGTCACATTTTCAAAGTTCACCTTTACTTGTGTGAAAACGGTATTTGATCTGCAATGCTCTGCTCTTACCAGCTGGGAATCCACCCCTACTTTTTATTTCTTGCCAGTAAAAAAAATTACTAGGTTGTAGAATGTTAGCGGAAAACCAATTCCATAAATGTTTCACTGAGTAAAATGTTTTTAATAAGTTATCTGCCAACCTCACAGGATATTTACTTAAACCAGTAACCTAGTTTTAACAAATAGTTTGTGGAAAGGGAAAAAAAATAACAACCGATGTGCTGCCCAGACCAAATCACCCCTCAAGCCAACCATTGAAGCATTTCCTCAATAACAAGAAGAAAGTCTGGATTCCTTCATTAGCAATTAAATTATTCACAGTTTCCTTGAGCTGTTTGGTTCACATGGCATTCCTGTGTCTTTGGACTGGCCTTGGGGACTGGAGAATGAGATCACTTCAATGTTCATGAGGGATGTAGAGGCAGCAGACTGTTTTATAGGATCAGGAGAGAGCTTGTGCGCACGAGAAAAATTAGTTTCTCAATTCCCATATGATTTTATTGCTAACATATCTGCAATGCAAACCATGCAGCAATCCCCATTCAAATAAGGGCTCTTTAAAAGCAAATGTTATAAACATCAAATCGCAGTGCCCCTTTCCACACCTCATTGCTTTTCAGTCAAGCACCATTATTCCATCATTATTGCGAGCTTGTTTCTAATTATCAGCTATATTGCCCAGTCAGGCAGCCTTCCTTAACCTCCTGCCCTCCATCTGTGTTAGACTGAAACCCCCAACATCTTCAACCACTGCAAGCTTTTCCCCAAACTCAATATCCTTTAGATGTGTTGGTTAGACCAGCATTTCTCAAACTAGTTTCCATGGAACACTGGTGGACTTCAATTCCCAGAAGGCTAAGTCAATATGTTGGTTGACCAGTGCTTTGGGGAACTGACTTAGGTTTCTGGGAATTGAAGTCCTAAAGCCAAAGGTTGGGAAACACTGGGGTAGACTACAATACCTGTTCTAGCCTGCAGGTATAGCCGTTGGCTGTCCAGATAGTTTGGATCTTTTCTCAAGAACACTAGGCCCTATAGGGAGCGAGTACAAATTTCTAGGTCCAAAGATAAATTTGCTCTGCTCTAAACCATTGAGAACTTTCCTACTACTATAAAAAGGACATTCCTAAAATGTACTTACGCCCCACTAGTCATAGTCGAATAAATCCATCTGCTAGCACCAGCTACAGCACACTCTTTGAATCACTGGGATTTACAAGCACTAGTCTGTCATTCAGGATTTGACTTGGACAAGCAACTGGGTTGAGGCTACTAGGTTTTATATCTGGGTAAATATGCTGTGTGTCTGAAAAGCCGCATCTTATTTATCTGGAAACACATTTGTTTTTTAAAAATGAGGGATTGTAAGAAGGAATGGAAGTCCAACTAAAAGTCGTAATATTTCTCTTGGTTCATGGAGCATCATTTTGCCAATATACTTCCTAATAATGTATGGAAATTGGCCTACATTCCATCTTCACTTGTTGGCTCATATATCAGATCAGTACTTTCCACCTTCCTGTAATTGATATGTTAAACTTACTTTGTGTCCATTTCTGCATTTGCTATTTTAATTGCTTTGTCTGCTGCCTTGCTATTTGTGTTTTGATTCACCTGTGCAACATTTACTTGGTTTTGTTATGATTTCTTGGGTAGTTCAAGGAGGCTAATTACAGAAACAGTTAAATGCTAATCTTTCTCACACTAGGTCAGATGGAAGGAACTACAGAATTAACTCACCACAAGATGGCTTCATTTTGGCACTTTTCAAGTTAAAGAAGTTAGGTACTAAGTCTTTGCCTAACCAGTTTTCTAGAATAATATGCCTTAATGTAAATGTAAAACAGCTGTACGTCCTTAAGGCTTCTCCAATTGGAACAGCACAGGTGTAGCTTATTGATGAGGTAACTCCAAGACTTTGTTGAAAAACCTCAAGCCAGGCCTGCCGGCCGCTAGGCCTTTTTAGGAACTGTGGTAGTACGTCAATTTAGGTAAAGGTATTAAATACACATTAAAATACACACAGACGCACCACATCCAAAGGTGAGTCACTTACCCTGGGGAGCAGGCTATAGGGAGCTTCAGGCTAGCAGCTTCTCTTCCTCCTCCCCGCTTGGGAGGACAGCAAGGAGGTTGTGCATACGAGCCAAGTACTGTAGGCGTGCATGCACACCAAGTGTTTGGCGTGCATGCACAGTGGGGGAACCAGTGAAAAGGTAAGCCCCGAAGGTGGTTCCCCCCAAAAGCTGCTACCAGTTCTCTGGGACACTGGGAAAAGTTACTACTGGTTCTGGCGAACTGGTGAGAACCTGTTACATCCCATCACTGGCAGATAGTTGACTTTGATCCAGATTGATAAACTGGTATCACCCACGAACGTACTGGAAGTTTTCAGAAACATCATTGTGCTTTTTCTCCCATATACATTTTTTTTACAAAAAGGAGAAACATTAGGAACATTGCCTGAGTCTAAGTCTGACTACTGTTCCTTTTAGCTCAGTAGAGCTTGCAAGGACTAGCAGTAGCTCTTCAGGGTTGGTGGCATGTTTGTCCAGACCTATCAGATTGAAAATTTCAGCAACTGAACCAGCAATCTGCTGCCTGCAAAGCATTGTCTTGATCATTCATCTCCCTTATTGAATGTGTCTGCCTTGCGGGGCTATACGTATGTGTGAATAAGCCATGTAGTTGCATGTTAAATGTTGTGTGCTTTTAAATCTTCTGGGACGAGGCAAGACTGCCGAATGTTGAATGGAAAACATTACCTTTGCTGTCTGTATCTCATGCCACCAGCAATATAGTGTTAGTTGTACACAGGCCAGTTTATCCTATGAATGTAACACATGCAGTAAATATCATGCAATTTGCATGGGACTACTGGCTCATTTTTGAGGTTGATTTTTAGCTATGTTGAGCAAATGTTCTACTTCAATAAGCTGTTTTCGTTCCTATGCCACTACTTTCTTTTTTCCTTTCTCCTTTAAAAGTAACAGCTTAACCAGGTGTGAACCTCACAGGACAGGATTGTCACATCTGTTTCCACAGCAACGCTTCTTCACAGGGCCTCTCATAAAATAAGTGTGAAGCTAACTTCATATGGTGCTAAACTCTCTCTCTCCTCTTGTAAATTCCAGCACAAGCAGAACGTAATACTAGACTGGACAGGAGGAAGTGGATGAGGAAACCTTGGTTGTGAATACAGCTCACAGATATTACCGGGGCTGTGCGTGATGAGCCAACTTCTGCTTTAATGTGGGCCAAAATGCTTTGGAGGCTTTCTAATCATGAGCAGATGATTGGCAAGAGTCACAGGAAGAATAAGGGTTTCACTTACTGTATGTCACTCACCATGGCTTCAATTAGGGTGGGTGATCTAATGTGTTCACTTCCTTAATTAGCCGTGCTTATATTTAGGATTTCAAATCCAGGTAGCCTAGGCTGGGGAGCATGCTTGGAATTATAAGAAAATAGTGCAGCTGTTCTCTTAAACTGGATACTATAAGGAGTGCCCATTATAGTGGGAATGGGCAAGACATAAAATACAGTCCCTGTTTAATAAAAGGCAAGCTAAAAACAGCAACTAGTTCCGAAGGATGAATTAAAAGGATACAAAAACCAAACAAACCAAAACTCATAAACCCCCGCCACAAAGAACCCTCTCCTTTTGAACAGACCCCTTCCTTTTACATGATCAAAAGCTATACATGTAGCTCAATTACATTCACTCTTCCTCTGAATCATCCTTGAATACTTCCATTCACTTTCTGTCTTAGAGACAACCATTCCCTTCAGATATAGAGTGGACTCTGTGTTTCTGTATCAAGAGCTGTGCTTTACGATTCCCTGTTAAGCAACAGAATCCATCAGAGACAGTTTCCATCAAAGAGACACTTGCTGTCGCATTCGACATTGTGACTGGGCTGTGGCTTGGCTATGGTTTTTTAAAAAAACTTTTGCACATGTGCATTCCTATGCATATGTAGACTGTAGCAAACTGGGAAAGTATCAAGACACCAGGCAGGGAAGTCCCTCCATCACACTGTTATGTTTGGTTTGAAACCTACTTTCTCCAGAACTCATTAAAATGGGTCAATATGAGCTGAAAAATTATCTACTTGGTGTCCTTCAAAACTGGCATGGTCACTCTTGTGTCCTTGCACTGGAGGTCTATTTTGGACATTTAGAACTCACTGTGCTGTCTGACTCCCAAGTAAGGTAGTATTTCTATCTTGTGAGTCAGCTGGATGCTGGTTTTCAGTCTTATGCTTCGGTAGAATTGACCTGAGAACATTTTGTGTGGATTATCCTCCAGACATTGGCATTTGTGATTTTAGTCACCTTTACCCCAACATGCTCTGCAGCTCTCTCCACTGGCACCCCACCCAACTCTCTACTCCACCCAATTCCAGGTGGTCTTGTAGCTTTCCCCCAAACTTGCTGGTATGTGACATGTTACAGCAGTACTTTCTCTGAAATTACATTGGGTTGGACTAGGTCAGGAGCCCTCAAATGTGGCTCTCCAGATGTTCTTGGACTTCAATTCCCAGAAACCCTGATCAACAGGTGTACTGACTTAAGCTTCTGGTAACTGAAGTCTAAGAATACCTGGGGCCCCCAAAGTTGAAGACCCCAGGACTAGATGGCCAGTGAAGACCTTTACTACCTTAATTTTCTACAATGATTGTATTGATTGGGCACTATGCCACAAGTACAGTAAAACCCCAGTTTACAACGTGGTCCGTTCCAACAGCCTCTGTCGTAAACCAAAAAAATTGTAAACCAAAGAACATTTTCCCCATAGGAATGCATTGAAAAATTAAAAAAAATGGTCCCAACCAGGCAAATAATAATAATAATAATAATAATAATAATAATAATAATAATAATAATAATAATAATAATAATAATAATAATAATAATAATAATAATAATAATAATAATAATAATAGAATACAAAAATCCACCAAAAAATCCAAAAAATGCCAGACATGATCATCCCCCTCCCCCCAAAGGGGAAACAGTCCTGACCGGACCAAAAATATTTTTTTTAAAAAAATAATAATCAAAAACCACCTGAAAAATCCAAAAAATGCCAGACATGATTGTCCCCCACTCCCACAAAAGCAACAAAGCAATCTCCCTATCTTTTCCATGCTGTGTGTGGATCTTATCTGCTCAGTCCCGACCTTTGTCGGAGCTCCCTGGGCAGGGCTACAGCCAAAAACGCGCACCTCCCCCAAGCGTGAGCCTGGGGGAGGCACGTGTTCCCTGCTATAGCACTGCTCAGAGAGCTCAGACAAAGGTCAGAACCAAGCATATAAGGTCCCCAGTCTCTCCTAGTGCCAGTAGTAGCGGACAGTGCAGAAATAGCAGCAAAAATGCCGCTGGCGCTGAATAGAAAAATCTACCGCAGTAAGCGATGAATTGCAACTTCGGGTGGAGGGAGCCATTTTAAACTCTAAAATGGCTCCGGTCGTCATTTTTTAGTTTAAAATAGCATGTTTCCTGGTTGTAAATTGAAAAAAAAAACCATGAAACGGGGAATTAATTTAATATATTTTGCTGTCGTAAACCATGGCAAATGTAAACCAGGGTGTTCATAAACCAGGGTTTTTCTGCATTTATTAATTTATTTAGACTATTTAAGTCTAAATAAATGAGTTGGTTTTCACCAAGTAGGGCGGCATATAAATCGAAATAATAAATAAATAAATAAATAAATAAATGAATGAATGAATGAATGAATGAATGAATAAATAAATAAATAAATAAGTCCTATGTTATGTTGTGAGCTCTCTGGGAAGAATGCAAAGAGAGCAGGGCAGATTATGTGTCCACAGGTATAACCTGAGTCTCCCTGTCCCTTATTTTATAGCATCTGTAAGGATTTTTTTTTAAAAAATAGGCTTAATATTCACATTCAGTTATAAAAAAGACATGAAACCTTAACTTTGTATAATTCCAAGAGCACAGAGAGTATACAAAGAACCAGTCAGACAAGATAAAGTAAATAAATAAGATACATTATTTGTACAAAAAATTTATATAAACAAGTGTTTTTTAAGGGGAGGGAAGCTGCCTCCTGTAATATTTGTCAACTTTAAGGAACTTACACTGATGCTATCAAGTCACAATTCATCAGACAAACATTTGAAATTACATTCATAGGCTGCAAGCCTTTGCACATGTACAAAAAAATGCCAGTTTCAGAGAGACTTAATGCAGATGCCTTTTGCAGAGAATCATGGCCATGGTATGCAAACAAAGAGGTGAGAGTGGGTGAGTGTCCTAGCCAGCCTTTGGGTATAATCCAGCACTGTGCAAAACAGTGCAAGAGACATTGGTTTCTGTGTGAACTGGATGATGTTGCCTTGCTCCAGTCCAGGAGATAATGTGGGTCCTTTAATGTCCACCTAGAATAGTGATGGTGAACCTTGGCACTCCAGGTGTCCTTGAACTTCAATTCCCAGAAGCCCTGACCAGCAGGAATGCAGACTTGGGCTTCTGGGAATTGAAGTCCAAGAACAACTGGAGTGCCAAGGTTTGCCATCATGGATCTAGAACTTCCTGAAACACAAGTGGTTTCCTACTCACATGATTTTCAATAGGCAACTATGGATTGAAGGAACAGCACTTTCGAATAAACCCAGTTTTCATGAAAATTCCTGGGACAATATCCTAGGGCACCAAAGGATGTTGGATCATGGGTCTTACCTCTAATATGATCATGCAATGGCTATGTAATCATTCTGTTTGTCAAAGAACAGACTGGCCAAATGAATTTATCTATTGAAAGAAGATACCTTGCCAAACATCAATTATTTTTTCTAGAAAAAGAACCAGCATTTCATTATTATAGAATGCACCTTTTTGTTTTATTTGCAACCACCCATTTGGCAATGCAACCTTCCATCCCTACCCCCCCAATCTTACAATGTATTCAACATGCCCTGGTGTGTAATTAAGGATAAAACATAAGTGCTGTTAAAATAAGGAAGATGTGTGGGGATAGGTGGGATTACATTATCACCGATATTACAAACAAAAAGACACTGTGAAGGGATAGAAGAAAGGTTCCTCCCCAAACAGTTTCATCTGGACAGCATAATGTACAATTATTCATATTGCACTTTTATACAAGAAATTCTAATAAATATACACAAAAGGTAATTTACATACATAGAACAACATTCTTTTTATTTTATTTTAAATAATTGTTGCATTAATTCATAGCAACACAAGAGCTTAGAGATCCACTTGAAGAGAGAGCAGAATCCCTGCCAGACACATTTTGGAATGACCCAAAATAGGAGGCAATTTAATCTGATGGGCCTGATGCTGACCTCACCAGAGAACTTCCAGACTTGCTTTAACATACACAGGTAATAAAAGCTACAACCTGTCAAATGCTACGTTCAGTGCTTGAACTGTGTTTTATTACTGAAGCACAAACTATGGGCTCCATTCCAGAGGCACCTGAGACACAGAGAGGCTCTTTTATGCAGCTGGTGCTGAGTCAAAATCCCAGAACTACAAACTCCACCTATTTGGAGAATGTACAGGTTCAAAATTTGCAGTTCAAGCCTCCTCTCCCTCCCTGCTTATAGGCTTCTTCTTAAGGAATCTTAATTTACAATCAGTTGAGGAAGCTCAGCACTCTATGATGCTGAAACCTGGAGAAATCCACTTGGGACAAAATAATTACACATAAGAGTAATCTATTGCATGGCTCTGCAATTTAAGGCTCTAAGCAAAGTCTCTTTTGTTCTGCCTTTGGACCTGACTCGACACACACAAACGGACAAGCTTGCTGGCATATTAACTGCCTCATACAGACTGTGTTCTCATACCCAATTCCAGCCCACTCCACCCTGAACATGCCAGATTAGTGTTCAAGACCTTTGAGTGCCACTAAGAGCCACAGACCACATCTGACAACCATCAGAAAGCAAATCTGCTGAGCACCTCTTGGGTAGTCCATAAGACAATGACCACATCTGTAACGGTAGTAAATCACATTTCCATTTGGATGGGTTTGAGATGTGCATTGTCTCACCTTAAGCAGTCCAGCTTTCCTAGTCTACCCAAAGCCTTTTCAATATGTGCTGGGTTTCAAGTCCAAAGGCACAGCTAGTTCCATCTAGTCCAAGTTGAAGCTTAAGAAAAACCAACTTGATCTATCAGTTGTCACCCTGCTTAAACTGGGTAATTTAATACAATGCTTGGACAAGCAGCAGTAGGCTACCACAAACTTACAGCCCCAATACACTGTGGGTTGGCAGACTAATGCTGCTTGCCTAGGTGCATAGGTGCCATTGATTTATTTTAAGCATGATGGCAGACTCAGAAATTGATAATACATGAGCTCCACTTAACTCCTCTGTACAGAACAATGACAATGGTGCTTTGTGAGGGGAGGACAGGGAAGAATGAACTCTTCAGCATGTCAATGCTTTTACACAAGCAATTTGCACAGCCTCACTTCATTCTTTTTTCTGGACTTGCTCCACATCTGTTCACCCACAACTTTCTCTTCAATGAATATACAACATTGAACCTACACGCTCATCCATACTAGATAGGATTTAATTTTTTTTTTAAAACAATTCATTGTCAATTATTTTCCAATTTACTTTCTATTAGCAGCAGCTAAAGGTGAGTAGTTCAGGATTCTGGGATCTTTTAATCATAATCTGATATTTTCTTCAATTATTATCAGACTCAAAATGCATCAGTGGTATTCTTCCAAATAAGAAAGTGTACTTTGATGTTTATGTCTGAGGGCCCTCAGTCCATACTCAGACCCTCAAAGGTGTAGGGAGAAGGCTGACATAAGGAAACTTTGTGAAGGGAAGATTAAAATAGACTGTAATGAGACAGAGTTCGGGATATTGGTGCACCCATTGGTTTAAGACAGTGTTTTTGATCAGGGTTCAAACAGTTTGCAATTATTCTTATCTCTATTTAAGCCTTATCATTTAAAACATAGCACTTTGAGCATGACAAAAACAACAACAACAAGAAGCCCAAACTGTAACATAACACAGATTCAAAGACACACTAATGCTTTATAGATGAATATAGGTAACCAACTATAAAATGTGCATATAACTACTTGGTAACCTGTTTGTTTATTAGCATCCTGCCACACGGTGAGCAGCATTTAAGAATTCCGCTGCTATCCTATATTTCTTGCCTGGATAAAGATATATGATAAAATTCTATTAATCTAGTAGGGGGACACACACATCACCAACTTTCCAAGTGGTGGCAAGGTGCATATTACAATAAGCTAGTACTGTATTTGCTAAATGGTCACCTGTATTCACTTTATATTAGCGACAACTGCAGGACAGATTACAAGGTAATTCCAATGTGTTTGCTTCATAATTCCCTTTTCTTATACCCTGGTTTTTAAGGAACTGGGTATGTTAAGTCGCATACTGGTAGTCTGATATGGTTTTCGGAGTCCATGTACTTCAGGTGTGCATCAACAAGTTCATTCAGGGACAAAGCATTTCTGACACTTGCTTCCTCTGTTTTTGCCACTCTCCTTCATCCAAACTCTCATAACGAACCGTGACTTGCTGTTATTTCTGCTTCCCATCTTCCTTAAAAGGGAAACCATGTCAAGGTCATTTTTTAAAAAAGAGCAAGATGAAAGGGATTTCTTAGAAAGATGCGGGACGGCAATGAAAAATAAATAAATAAAATGGAAGGTTAGGGAAGTGTATTCGAATCCCCCCCCCAAGAAGCCCTTCTCAATAACAAAGAGGAGGGAGGCCAGCAGATGCTGAATCAATCCTGTCTTTTGCTGCTCCCTTCACACTTTTCCACACGTCCCACAACAGCGTGATTTAAACTGTGAAAGTTGACAGAGCTTCAGCTGCTTCACCTTCTCACAATATCGAGTGGTATCTCTGCATTCACCTAGAAAGAAATGAAAATAAGACTATGATCCTTTCCTTAAAAGAATAAAAAAGGACTTGAATTTCACTTGGTGACTCTGTTTAGAAATTGAATTTTTACATGCACAACAGCTGCAACTACATTTTGAGAGCCAAATGTAGCCAGCCCTGAGAATTTGCTTATTTGGGGTAACCACGTTACCTACTGATTTTATTGCTAAACTGGAAAGTCTTACTGTTTTCACAAGGGGTGATGTTGCAGCGTTGCCAGTTAGCTGGCCTTGGTCTCCAGGCGCAGTAGTGTTCTTGCACTGGTTTATTGGCACGAACACGCACACACTCCACGCGTCTTGACTGGAAGCCATAATTCCCACAGGTTGCAGTACACAGAGTCCACAAACTGACCCTCCAGTGTACACCACAGGCATCTGTCCAGCAGTTCTGTGTGCTCAAGGGCCTTTAGAGGAAAGCAACAAGGGAAATATTAGTATGAACATGGAGAGATAGTCTTTAATATACAATGTGCACATTAGTCACAAAAAATCTCCACAAATTGACCAAAAAGGAATCAAACAAGGTCAATTCTATGTTATAAAAAAACAGTAATCAGGGGTGTATGTTGCCAGGATGATCACTGCTCCACCCAAAAGGATGGCACACATAATCAAAACAGAAGGTATGGAGGGCAAAGACCATCAAAGTGGAGGGCATTTTTCACAAAATGAACAACACATACATTAAATTTGGATATGTTGATTTAAAGGAATATATGCATATATCATAATTAAACGTTATTAGAGTAATTTAAGTGGAAATAGTACTGCACAATAGTCTGACTAGGTAATCACCTTGGAAAACAGTTCTGAGGAAAATTAGCATAGAACGAACGAATGAATGAACGAACGCACGCATAGTGTTTATTAATTCTAAGAAATGCCCACACCTTGCATTTTCATGGTGTGAATGGTAATGAACAAAAATAGGTGTCCTGTAGTAGACCATCTTAACTGCTGACATTGGTGCCATCAACATTCAGGCTGCATATATTACGTTGGCTATGCAGGCACAATATTCTGTGGCAATATCAGGTACTCAGAATCATGGATACTGAAGCAGAATATCCCACATTCAAAAGCCTGAGGCTTTTATAAATAGCTATATCAATCATCAACCCATCCTTTTGCCCCGCTCAACCCCAAACAAAAGCTGGATACTGTGTTTTAACAATGCCTAGTAGCAGAAGAGTAGCGTGCCTTGGCAGGGCCCCGTATAAAAATTTGTTTGGGGGGCCCTAGGAAGGGTAAAGATTTGTTTTGCTTACGCACGTTGGGAGCCCCCGTGGCCCGGGGGCCCCGTATAATTGATACGGCAGATACGGCGGTAGCTACGCCTCTGCCTAGTAGACATATTTTCCCCCCTCTCAGTCTCATTCCTATATTCTTCCTGCTTTTCCTAAAGCTTTAGATCCCTGGCTTGCTGAGCCCCAACCCTGGCAGGAAAATAAAAAACCACAGTTAAATCCTTAAGTGGAGGAACTAACTGCAAGGTCTGGGCCTAGTTTTGATTTAGATATAAAATATGCTACTGAAATAGACTTCCTCAAACTTGAGTCTTATGCATGGATTTGTATGGCTTTTACTTGGTTCTCTGGCTTATATGTTTAATATTTTAAGGAGTGCCCATTACTTATGATCTGGTAAAAAGGAAAGATCTCCCTTGTTTGAAAATCAGCCATGTCCAGCTCTAGGGTTTGGTGCCTATCTCTGTTTATATTTATTTATTTGTTTATAGCCAAAAAGCCAGTGCTGTCTGCATCTGCAGATGTTTCAGTTGTCCTGTGGCAGGCATGATTAGATGCTGGAGTGCATGGAAAGATGTTACCTTTCCTACCAAAGTGATATCTATTTATCTACTTGCAATTTCTTGCTTTTGAACTGCTAGGTTGGTAGGAGGTGGGACAGATGACAGGTGTTCACTTCATTGCACAGCACTCGGGTCACAAATTGCTGACCTTCCAACCTTCCAGTTGTCAAGCTCAGTGTCTTAACTACTAGGCCACTGCGATCCTTATAGCCTGGGTAATTTCTTATTAAAACCCATATACAACATCTTTATATGAGTTGTGATTGGAAGAAAACTAATTCCCAAATGATGACTGTGTACATTTTAATTATTTGTTAAATATAACAATCATCATAGTGATTCTCAACATGGGGCCCATGGGCCGGATGGGGCCCATGGTACTATTTCATGTGGCCCCCACACCCGGAATTGCCATGTGGTGGAGGAAGGGCAAAATGGACATCCAGCCTTCAAAGCTGTCTGAGAGAGCATGATCTAGGCCCCGGCTTTAAAAAGTTGAGAACTCCTGTTGAAAATGAGTCACCACCAAGGTGAAAAGATCCCTATTTGCACATGGGTCTCAGATTGCATGTAGATTTTACACCTGGAGTTTGAGATGACATATGTTAACATCTAATCCACACCTCTTCTTCTTCCATGTCTACGCCAGACATGACACTGAAGCTGGTAAAGTTACTTTGCTCCATTTATATGACCTCATGTATCTATCACCCGACTAATTTTGAAGTGATGTTTTTTCTCCAGGTCATCAGGTTCCTACTAGTTCTCACTCTGAACCCTTCCCCACGACATAAATGTTTCACCTTGTGTGGTGTAGTATTTTTCATATGGTTGAATTAATTTGTATTCCTTTTTTTGCTGGAGAAATAAATTATTTATATACAAAGAGATATTCCATGATCCATAAGAAAGATTCCATGGATTAAGAATTCAAAATGTGGATGTTACGACAAGGACTGACTCAGAGAGTTTCCATTTTAAAAAACTATCAGCGGGACTTACCTTGGAAGGGCACTGCACTGGTCTGAAGGCACCGCTATTCCATCTCTGGTCTGGCAGAAAACTTGTCTGTGCTGTACTGCCATATGAGAGCCAACGCACGGCCCATTACACTGTTAACAAGAAACAATTGGGACACTTAATTAAACTGCACTAGGATGCTGAATCTCATCAGGAACATCTTTATTTGTTTCCCATCTTGCAGTATACAGACATATGGGGGGCCCTTTGGACTGCAACTCCTGCAATCCTTTATCATTTGGCCATGTTGACTGGGAGTGGAAGTCCAAAATGTATGGGGAGACGAAGATGGCCTACAAAGCTGAATTCAGTGAATCATCTACCTCAATGTTTCCAACCTTTGGTTTTTGGACTTCAATTCCCAGAAGCCTAATTCAATTCCCCAAAGCACTGATCCACCAATGTATTGGCTTAGGCTTCTGGGAATTAGAAGTCCACCAGCGTTTTGCAGAACAAAGTTTGGGAGATGCTGATCTACCTTATAGTATGACATAGTCAATGAACTGTAGCCTGAAGACAACTTAACAGGCTTTAGTAGAACAATGACAGTATATTAATTTCTTCCAGTAATGCTCAAAGAAGCAATGGATATTGTGAATGAATTATATTTCATTTCATTTCATTTATTTGATTTGTATGCCGCCCTACTTGATAAAAACCAACTCAAGGCGGCTCACAGAACCCACAAATGTAACATTCCATGAACATCAACAATATAAATCAACAATATGATACAATAAAATATATCGATAGAATTCAGCAATGCAATGGGATGAGCAATACAATGTAGCAATACAATCGAGCAATACACTATAGCAATACAATGTAGCAATACAATTAATCAGTTTGTTAACTCTAACATCAAAGGTCTGTAATCTTTTTTTCTCATTTAGCAACTCCAGCAACTTTAAGTCCTCTACCAGACCTGTTTTCCAAAGGACCCTGGAAGCAGCATGTGAAATATGCTTACCTTGCTGTTACTAATAGCACTCACACTTATATACCACCTCAGAACGCTCTCCGGACACAAGCTAATTTATAATGGAGCTACGTCTCCAGACAGAGCTGCTGCCCTTTAGGAAGAATCTAAAAACATGGCTGGTGGGACAGATATGGGGTGCGGAAGGTATAATGACCCCAGCACAGTGGATGATCTGAGCCCCTCCCTTTCTCTACTTTTAAATTAGTAGTTGTAGCATCTGGTGTGTTTTTTTAAAGATCTGGAAATTGTACTTTGAGCATTAAAATAAAGTAAAACAGAAAACTTCAGTGGAAATACATTACCTGTGCTCTTTTCACAATAACTCATATCTAAATTATCTTCTCTTTGCTAGAACTCCACTTTCCACCCTGATACCAGTCCTGAGCACAATCTTCCTTTAAAGCAGAGGTTCCCAACCTTTCCCCTGCCATGACCCACCTAAACGTCTCTAAAATCCTAATCCTGCCCCCGACATACAATTCTTATTATTCCAAAAGTGAACTCCTATTCACATGGAGGAAGCCTACAAGGCCATTCAGTGTTAATAGCTCATTCTCAAATTGCCCCCCCCCAGTTATCCGCCAGTTACGACCACTCCTAGACCGGGACTCTTTGCTCATGGTCACGCACACTCTAGTCACCTCTAGATTAGACTATTGTAATGCGCTCTACATGGGGCTGCCCTTAATTGACCTTTCAGAGGCTGCAACTGGTCCAGAATGCAGCTGCCCGAGTGGTGATGGGATGCGGGCGCTATGCCTGTGCCTCACCATTGCTTCAGGAGCTGCGCTGGTTACCATTGTGCTTCCGGGTGCAATTCAAGGTGCTTGTGATGACCTTTAAAGCCCTACATGGTAGTGGGCCAGGATACCTAAGAGACTGTGTCACCCCAAGAACATCTGTTCATCCCACTAGAGTGGATCGAAGAGGCTCTCTGAAGATACCATCAGCTAGCACCAGAAGAAAGGCCTTTTCAGTGTCTGCTCCAGCCCTATGGAACCTCTTACCAACTGAGTTGCGCCTCCAGACAGAACTGTTGCTCTTCAGGAAAGAGCTAAAAATCTGGCTGGCAAGGCAGGTGTGGAGCACTGTTGAGGTGGTGACTCCTCCCTGCTGGCTGATACAGCGTAGGCCTGTCCGTTCTTTTAACTGTTCTTTTAAGTGTAATTTTAAATAACTGATGGTTTTTTTTTGTAATTTTAGTGTCTACTAAGGTTTTTTTTAAGGGTTTTCAAAAATATTTTAATGCTGTAATGTTTTATATTGCTGTTGTAATGCCGCCCAGAATAACTTGTTCGAATTGGGCGGCAGTATATAAATTAGACTAATGAATGAATGAAAAGCCTAGATGGATAATGGAAAGAATACTTGAAATTGTTAAGGAGAGGAGAGAAGCAAAAGTAAAGGGTGACAGAACTTTTTAGTGACTCTCAAAAAGAGGTAAAGAAAACAATTATAATAAACAGTACAAAGACTTAGAAGAGGACAATAGAAAAAGAAAACTATAATCTCTTTTGTAAAACCCTAGAAATCAAAGAGAAATTTAAACCTAGATTAAGGGTGCTGAAAGATCAGCAGAGGACCATACTATTTTAGCAGGATAAAATAAAAAGGGAAAATAATTTACTGATAATCTGTACAGAAGAGATAAAATAATAACAGATTCCTTTGAAGAAGAATCTTAGTGTGAAAACCTGGCTATTTTAGAAAGTTAAGTGAAAGCTGCTTTGAAAAGGTCTGGGAGAAATAAATGCCAAAGGGGAACTGGAATACAGTAATACCTCGGATAACATTTGCATCAGATAACACTAAAACCGCATGACGTTAAGCAATCTGGGGGAAATGCATCGAATAACGTTAAGACGCTATTGGGATGCATCGGATAATGTTCACTAAAGTCTGTGCCAGTTACAATGTATCTCTATAGAGTTTTAATGTTATCCGATGCATCCCATAGGATTTTAACATGCATCAGATAACATTAAAAATCAGATAGCACTAAGACTTGTGAAATCAAGTTTTAGCGTTATCCGAGGTTTTGCTGTACAGCTAAAAAGACTAAATCTGTCAAAATGCTAACAATAATATGGTAACAAATGTATGAAACAAAACAATGTTCCATAGACTAGAAATGTTCACTATACATTTCAAAGCTCTGGAGTGCAGTAACTATGGGACCATTGCTTTAATTTTTCATGTTAGCAAAGTGATAATGTCTACAAAATTTTTAATTTATGACAATTTTCATCTAAAGTTGTGCCTTTTGTGTAACTGTGAAACATGATTTCAGCCACAGTATGTATGCCTGGATTACTATCCAAAGGATTTTCATAGGCAGGCATAAAGGCTTGAGCACACTCAAGGATTTTTGGCTTCCCTACAAGTGGCCGTCCACAATATAAGTGGCCTGCTTCATAAACTGCTTTTGAACCTCCCTTAGGTTTCAAATCCCACATCAAATATCTCAATGATAAGCAACAGTGAGAAAAGATGAATGTTCAGAAAATGCTTTTCTGAGAAATGACTGCAAGAAATCCCTATCTTTTGGACTGTCATTAAGATTTATGTGAAAACTAAATAATAGGAGACAGGAGTGAGAAAAAAGGTCTGTTTTTAGAAGGGACAACCCAATCCTGTTTATTTTCACTGTATTTTGGGAAAGGTAATATTTGAACTTGCCCAATAGGAACCTGCTGTTCCTTGGAGTAAACTTGATGATACAATAATGAAATGCCACTCATCCATGGCCTATAGTCTGCTCTTAATTGTAATGAGAATAATCAATTTGTAGACCTGCTTGGGAATGGAGTTCTGTAAGTTTACACAGCACCAGAGAAAATCCTTTTCTTCCCTCATCCGTCATTTCTGGTTGGAGAAATATTACAATAGAGAGCCAGAAGGTCACCAGGAATAGATGAACTCATGCAGTGTTTGATAATTGAGACTGGATATGACATCATGGGGCCATATAAAATAACAGCCTTCCCTTTGAGGGAGCTAGATGATAGCATGCATTACATAACCCCTACCTGGAATTCCAAAGAAAGTACAAATTGGACAATTTGCTTGTGTCTTTTCAAGAAAAGATCATATCCTTACTAATAAATGCAGCAGGATAGCTCAATCAAGGCCTGAATGAACATTTTCCAAAACACACAGTCAGGGATTTCAAATGCAGTTATTTTCAACTAACAGAAAGCAACAAATCTAATTTTCCTGGAAGCCCCAGGATATTTTAGCCATCTTTGGGTAAACCAACTGACCAACCAATGAGTATTTATTCCCTTTGTTCTCAGCCTCACATAAGAACAGATATTTTCACTCTAGGAGACTCTAGAATACATATACCATTGTGCTTGAATGCTACTTATTTTCATTAATTTGCACCAAATCTTTCAATAAGTAAAGGTCACCCTTGCTCAAAAGCCATTTGTATCCGACTCTAGGGTTCATTGCTCATCTCTGTTTATAGCCAAAGAGCCAGCACTGTCTGTGTCTGCAGACATTTCCATGGACATGTGGCAGGCATGACTAAACACCAGAGTGCACAAAACACTGTTTACTGGTCCACCAAAGTGGTACCTATTCATTTACTTGCAATTTCTTGCTTTCAAGCTGCTAGGTTGGCAGGACCTGGGACAGAGAAGGAAGCTCACTAAGCCACCACAGTCCTTCAATAAGTGAAAGCATTGCATAAATCTTTTTTTGATGTATCCTCTAGCAATGCTAAGACCATGATCTTTAGAAAGTATGGAAATGTTACTTTAACTACAAATTGTAACGAACAGTCACAAATAGGACCTTGGCCTACAAGGGAGTGGGACCGCACCTGAATTGACGCCCCCCAGCTAATCAATCCAGGATTTTAGCTTGACCTAAGTCCCCTTTGTAAGTAAGGTAGCGTGTAAAGAACACACAGGCCCATTTCCATGACACAAATCCCATAATTCCTGAGCCAGAGCTTTTTAACCATACTGGCAAGTTTCCTGTGTTGTGTGTTTAGCAGATAAAACTTGAATAAGGACATCAAGTAAACAACCCCCCTTTCTTTATTCATAATTGTGAGGAGGGAAAAATGAAAGAAGCTTGAATTTGTTGTAGCTGTGTGTTCTTACCTGCCCCCAGGCGGAGGTTGTCCACTCTACACATAACTGCCTGTTACAGCTCTGAGTATCTACTGGGCGTTTGGCAACCTGAGCACATACATCACTGGACATCGGGATGGACTGCCCCGTGGCTGTCAGTTTCTGACATGTCACCCGCCGGGTCTGGATGCCTCCTCCACAGCTTTGCGTACAATGGGACCATGATGTCACCATCCACCTAATGAAAGGATAAGGTGTGATAGAATTAGTTGTAGAGAACTATGATGGCCTTATTCCACTGAACCACAGTAACACTGTATTCCTAAATTCACAGACTGCATTCCCCCCCTGAAATAACAGCTTCTTAGTCCACTTGGCTCTACTTCTAGTAAGGACTTCCTCACCTTCAACTTCTACGGAATGCCAGCAGGTCTGGGCAAGCTCAGCATCGCTTTCCCTAAAAGCAGATTGGAGGTAGTGAGAGTGCTGACAGAGGCTGAGCCAAGAATGGTCTAATGAGAAACAAGAGAGGGAGGATCAACATGATCAAAAGTACCAAAAATTATTTAAAAGAAATCTGAAGAGCAACCTCTTCCCTCCAAAACAGCCCTGTGAGGATGGAGAGTGCATAGTAGCCAGAGAATATTGATTAGTAAAAAAGACAACTGGAAAATTGACATGGGTGGAAGAAGATTTAGCAGTGAATACTCTGTTTGTACCATTATAACAGGGGTTCCCAACCTAATGCCCATGGGCCAGCTCTAGCCCATGGCACCATTTCATGTGGCCCCCCTCCAAGAGCATTCAAGAAATAAAGTGGCCAGCCCTTTGAAGCTGTTGGGACAAAATGGCCACCCCATTGTATAGGCAGGGCCCTCAAAGCTGACTGAGAGCATGACCCAGCCCCTGGTTTGAAAAGGTTGGAAACTCCTGCCTTATAACGTATACAGTGTCATGAAGGAGGACAGCAAGAATGGCTGGCTGAAAGCCAGGATCTTGTTAAAGTGTGCCAACACATTCCAAGACACTACCATAGATCTCGTTTGGCTCACTTAATTCCAAAGATCCTGCAATGTGTCCATATTCTTTGCAGTGGTGGGTTGACCTCCTCCCATGCTGACACTTGGGAATGGAATTTCCAAGACTAAGACAATCAGTGGGTTGAGCTCAGCTGTAACAGATTCCAAGCTGGCTCATTTCCCATCCATCCACGAACACAGTAGTGTGGCTGGGAATTTGCCACTGCAGCTTGTAAAGGATCAAAGAGAAGAGATAGAGAATTTTCCCTCTTCATTCCTCTGCTACTAAAGCAGTGGCAGCAGTGAAAAGAAGGAATTTGCAAGGAAAAAGGTGTGTGGATGAGGCAGTTTAAGCAGAGTACAGATATAAGAATGCTATCGTTGTCTAGTATTGATTATTGAGCTTGGATGGAATGGTGGGCTCCTTTAAGACTTTTGCCATGACAACTTACCTTTGCTTGCAGAGTTCAAACTAAACATAGTAAAAGAACAAAATTTATTCCCCTAGACTCTAGCACTGGTCTTATTAAGCTGAGAGATACAGAACACTGAAATGAATGGGACTTGCAACTTGCAACTAATGCAGACCCATTTCATTGGGTCTGTTGTAGGTTTAACACTGAATTTAGCTCAGTATTATATGAACACATCAGGCTGATAAAAAGTGACTAGCCGAAGGCCATCCAGTGAGTTTCAAGGCTCAATGGGGAACAGAATCTATCAGATGTCAACTATCAATTTATTATTATTATTATTATTATTATTATTATTATTATTATTATTATTATTATTATTATTATTATTATTATTATTATTATTATTATTATTATTATTATTATTAATGTTCGACTTATATGCCACTGCACTCGCGCCTCTGGACGGCTCACAAACATATCCTCAACACAATATTCATCAACAGAATGAAATACCATATGATACAATTTACATGATAAAACACAATTTAACACTAAAATAGCACATAGCAATTAAATAACAAAAAGTCCTTTGCCGCTCAATGTCCTCAATAAGCCCGGGGCTCAATGTCCTTTGCAACATTGGTGGATTTTTAAAGCCCTCCATACCCAAAAAGCCACCCCAGTCCTCCCACCACTCCCATGTTTACTGGCCTGGAGGAACTGTGTGGCATGGGTGAAGGAACACCCCACTGCAGCCACTGGGAATGCATCCCCGGCCACCAAGAATGCCACTGCAGCCACTGGAAACACGTCTGCAGCCATCAGGGACACCTCCGCAGCTGCTGGAAATGCTTCTGCAGCCACTGGAAACACATCAGTGGCCACAGGAAACACGGTCATGGCCGCCAGGAATGTGCCCATGGCCGCTGGACCCCCCCCCCCCCACGCAGCAGCCTGGACCCCAGCTGCGGCTGCTTCTGGCAGCAGCGGCAGCTGGAACGAGGGTGTGGGCTGGAGGATCTGGGGCTGCGGGCTGTAGGTTAAGAACCCCTGAGATAGCCTTCGGCATGCAGATAGATACTCCTGCTTCTTGTCAAATTGGGTTCTTCAAGCAGCTAACATTTTTTTAGAGTAAATTACAACCGTATGTGTGCTTCTAATCTTTAGATATCGGCTTGTTAAGAAAGGAAAAGCTGACATCAGAAAGATATGGAAGGGAAGGGATTATGGTTGCTTGGGAGAGCTATAGTCAACTCAGAGGTCTGTGCATAATTCAGCTTTTTGTTTTCTCCACCTAGTTTTATATCCTGAGCATGTTGGAGAAACCCCAAAACTGTCTCATCCCAGAAATGAAACAAGCTGTAAAGCAGGATTACTCTTGGGGAATGGACAAATGGTGCTCTCAGGTTATTTTCCCAAACCAACATGTACATTATACTACAATTTCCATCATTTCAACAACAGACTCCTTGGTTTTACTGCGGTGGTTGATGGAAGCTGTATCCAACACACTGTGATGGCACCAGGCAGAGGGTGGCTACTTTAGAAGACTAAGCAGAAAGGGCAAGTTTTTGTTTGAGGGTTGGTTTTTCTAATGCTTGTATAGCCAACAGGGATCCCCTCCCCAGACAAAGTAAAAGGAAAGACCAAGCTAAGGAAAGCAGTGTTCTGCCCCTCATTCCCTTTGGTCAAGTCAATAGCTTTTCAAGGTCAAATATACAGGTTTTCTGCCCCTCATAAATTTCAGCTCAGCATTTTTCACCACTTTCTGCTTCCAAATATGTACGTATTTTGTCAGGTTTTTGGGAGTCAGGAAAGGAGCATGGGCAGTGCTGCAGCTTAAGAAGGGCTCATGGACATAAATCATGCCTGTAGTAGTATTCCCATCAGCAAGTCAGACTTCTGTTGATATTAATGAGCATGTTTCATATTTCACTTACACTCCAGGTCCCAAGTGTTTCTCATGATTCAGCTGGCCATCCAGAGACCCTTTGCCTTAAAGCAGTGGTGTATGAAACATTATGGAAAAGTAATAAAATGGGAGAGGTTTCCACAGTGGCCACTCCATGCCGATCAGGGTAGTTATTAATTTAATTAGCAGTCTTGCTGCTATTGCTGCTCTTGTCACAAAACAGCAGCCATTCCGAGACCAAACATGTGAGCCCAAGGAGCTACTTCACGCTAACCCAGATACTCGATCCACCTACACTTGTCTTCTCCAATGTTCTACTTTATCATAATTTGGTCAACAATTATTATATGTTGAGACTGCTGACTGGTGATGATGGGAGTTGTATGGAGGGATCTTTCCTACAAAGGACTTGGGATAGCTCTAGAGAGCTGCAGATAGGAGTTTTCTCCCAGCTGTAACTGGAAATTTTGGGGGCTGAATTGCATGCAAAGCATGGCTCCATCAGTCACCTACAGCCATGCCCATGGCCATCTTCTGAGGACACATGGAAGCATGCAGTTGCCTCATATACCCCACCACAGTCATTGATTTTCATCTGAAAGGTAGTGGCCTGAAGTGACAGAATGGACTGTACAACATGATAAAGACTTTAGTTGAGGCTACTCCCATTTTGTTAGTTTTGCCCTTGCACTAGCTGAAATCCTCCTGCTTAGTGCATTAACTCACACTACAGTAGTTCCACTCAATGAGGATTTGGTGAGACAGCCTCCCTCTAAGTCCCACTAATTCAGATGGGCCTACTCTAACAGTGGTTTTTGCATAGTCATTTACAGTTAGAGTTGGTCATCTTTGTTGATTCAGTGGGTCTATTATACTCCAATTAACTATGTTAAGCAACTGGATTTTGACCACTAGGTAAGAAATAAATATACAGCAATACCTCAGATAATGCTAAAACTTGGTTCTACAAGTCTTAGCGTTATCCGATTTTTAACATTATGCGATACTGTATTATATAACGTTAAAATCCTATGGGATGACTTGCATAACATTAAAGTTCCATAGAGATACATTGTAACCAGCACAGGCTTCAGTGAACGTTATGCGATGAATCCCATAGGATTTTAACGTTATGCGATGCAATTCCCCCCCTGGTTGCTTAATGTTATACGGTTTTAGCGTTGTGTGCTGCAAACGTTATCCGAGGTATTACTGTAATGTGTTTCCTTTCTTCTTCATGATGCTTATGACTTGTCTTGTTTTATTTAATTACATATTAAACTATGCAGAAAATCATACAAAAGCCTATTTGAGGGGGTAATAATATGTTAATAGTAAAAGAAAAAAAGGAACAATTAGTTGACTTTATGAGTCATCCAAAATTAGGTTTGTTCCAGGCACCAGCTATTTTGGTTTAAAGGTAGGCCCTATGAAATGATTTAGTTTACCACAGGCAGTAAAATAGTTAAAAACCTACAGTTCTTAAAACCTTGCACTTTAATGCCATTACATTCTGGATAAGATCAGCCTACTGGTGCTAAGAAATTCTGAACATTTATTATTTTACTGTGAAGTTTTATGACATACAGTGGAACTTCAGTTAACAAATGGCTTGGTTAAGATAAAATTGCATAACAAAAGGAAATCCATAGAAAATAGTGGCTCAGTTTATGGATTTCTCCCCGGAATGGATTAATTGGTTTTCAATGCATTCCTATGGGAAATTGCATTTCAGTTAAAGTATTTTGGTTTTCAACGCATTCTTATGGTAAATTCAGTAAAGTAATTTTTGCTGTAAGAAACGTTCCAGAGAATGCATTAATTATGTTAACTGAGGTTCTACTGTTCTGTATATTGTATATTTCAATGGAAGTCCAAACCTTGAAGGGCAGTCTCTTCTGTTACAAGCAACCGGCTGCAGGGCTGGTTTGACTTTCTCCATACAGTAAGATGTGTTAACCTGGGCTCCATCCAGTAAACACCTCAGTTGATGATACTGTACACCCTTGTTACCACAGGATGCTGAACAGGGTGATAGCTGATCCACCGACCACCAATAATCTGAAACAAGCAATAGATCGCCTCCTTTGATTCATCAGACACAATTGGCATATATTTTTTAATATTGGTGACGAGAGATATCCCAATCTTATTTTTTTTAGCCAATACAGTAATACCTCGGATAACGCTAAGACTTGGTTCCACAAGTCTTGGTGTTATCCGATTTTAAGTGTTATCCGATGCATGTTAAAATCCTATGGGATGTATCAGATAACGTTAAAGCTCCATAGAGATACACAAGGTAAACGTTATCCGAGGTATTACTGTATATTAGGAGGGAGAAGCAATGAAAAGTCAAGCCTACTCTGCATATATCCCTAGATAGACAAGAACTGATTTGTAAGAGCAGACCAAAAACCTGTCCAGGCTAGGATCGAGTATATACGGTACATTATACCTATATTTTATAAATAAAACTATCTTTTTGCGTTTTATCCTAGCATTGACTGCATCTGTCAGTGTGTTGCTCTTACAGCAAATGTGTTGGTACAATGTTTGGGAGGAAGGATATGAGACAGGGATAATAAGCAACCAATGCAGTCATTGCTATTGCTGTTAGCTTTGTCCAATGGAACCAATCAACCATAGTAAATGTGCCATGTGGTGTCTGGAGAATTGAACCATTGTTCACTGATCCAGACTTCAAAACAATGGAAAATAGCTTTCTTATGATTTTGTGGTGAAATGTTCACACAACACTATGCTGATAATCTGTGAGGAAGTCAGTGGCTGTTTTTAAACCTGAGTTAACTGCTAGTCAACAGGTGGGTGTGATCTTTCACACTGTGATCTTTCTCAGTATGCCTGTGTTGCAATTTTTGGCTTTTAATACTAAGTTTTTTTTAAAGTTTTTAGAGTTTTTAATTTTTTAAAATGATTTTATAATTGTTGTAAATCACCCTGGGTCCCTTTTGGGAGGAGGGCGATAAATTTTTTTAAATAAATAAATAAATAATTGTCAATTTCTAAGAGCAGGTTTGTCCTCATCATTAAATAGAAGAATCCACTGTTTCAGGCAGACAATAGAAGGTGCTATGAATCAACAATAAACTGTAAGTGTAGTTTGCTGCTACTGGTATTATATTTCTACTGCTGTGGGATATACGGTACTTTTGAAATTTTGTCTCCCAGATGCCAAAACAACATGGTTGACCACCTTGACTGTGGAGGAAGAAGAAGCATAATCTGTTGTTCTGCCTAATGAAACAAACAGACTTGGACTTACTCTTCTAAGAGCATCCATGTAAGAATACACAAAATCATGGTGACCCTTCCTTAGAACACTGGTTTTCAACATCCAACCCTCCAGATGTTTTAGATGTCAAATATCAGAAGGCTCAGCCAGCACAGCCTATGGTCTGGGATTCTGGGAGCTGAAGTCCAAAACATGTGGCAGGCCAAAGGTTAAGAATCAGTGCCTTAGAGAACAGTTTGAGGTACCATATATTTTGAAGTGGACAATTCCCTTCAGTAAAATTTACATTCCAGACTCAGGACTTATTGCACCTCTTTGTCAAAACCAGAGTTGATCAAGCACTTTGAAATTTCCATTTGCAACTTAAATGGGAAATTCTTTGCTGAAAAAACACAATGTGGTTTTAAATTTAAAAGCAAGTTCAGTAGAACCCTGTATAACAAAATTAATTCATTCTACGAGGCATTTCGTTATATGATTTTTCTGTTGTACAATGTATGCATTGTACAATGAAAATCTCTATGGGAAAAATTGTACAATGAAAAACATTTATAATTGTATGATTTTCCCCATAGAGATTTTCATTGTACAATTTACCCCGTAGAGATGCATTGCAGCATATAATGAAAATTTTCGTTATACGGGGCACAATGTTTTTCTAATTTTCTTCGTTGTATGATTTTTTTCATTGTACGATGTATTCGTTATACGGGGTTCCACTGTACTGTGGTATCTGTGTGGTGAACTACGTACCTGGTCATTGCCCTCAGAAAAACAGTTGTTGATATGAGAAACCAAAACTGATACAAAGACTGGTAATATCCTAAAAATCCACATCTCAATGTTCAGAACTTGTCTTTCATTCAGTACCAGGTTTAAAAACATGTCTCCTATATCATCAAGGACCCTATAACTTTTTGTTTATTCATTATTCATTTACCTTGAATGATAAGAGAGGTTTTTTGTACAAGCAATCCTCCCTCATTCTGCGCCATGCAGCTGATTTCTCCCTGATAATCATTGCTGATATTTAGTATTTGAAGAATCTGACCAGATGCTAACAAATTATGAGGTAGATTGATGGGTTGACTAGCATAAAACCAGGTGATATTAGGAGTTGGGTGGCCATCAACTGGGCAGCCTAAGAAACAAGGCAGATAAATATGTCAAATTACAACAAAATAGGTAACTACAGTTTTAAAAACTGTAAGAACATAAAAAGCAGTAATTGGAGATTTTTAAAATGACTTTGTCACTAACATCTTTTGTTTACCACGATTTAAATAAAATTCACATTGAAGAAGTAAAGACAGTAGAAATCTGATATTATAAAAAAATCACGAGCAAATATTACTTCAATAACAGAGAGAAGAGGGATCTTAAAACTGAAAGGTACGAGTAGTAACAATACAAATATGAGGAGATTTAAGATTAAGAGATAAATTTAGGGAGTTCTGCTGAAACAACAACTGCACAAGAGTTAATGACTGATCAATATGGCTGAAGAACTGATTTTGGCACAATGGGATTCATTGCTGAGAAAACTCTGCAGCAGGAAACCAGAAGACTAGTTAAAAGATAGGTAAATTCACCACAAAGAAATAAAAGTAACTACCTGTCTATTTGATATTTCCTTATGATTACTGGATTTAGATTACCTTACATTTGCTCTGGAGACTCCTATCACACTCTTTAACATAGATGATCATTGACAGACCAAGCAAGCAAGCAAGCAAATTCTCCTCTCCCTCTGATATTATATGCTTAAGAGAACAGAAGTCATGGTTTCATTCCCTTGCTGTGTTTTAGTGTCTTGTAGGTCATTTACATGGTCATAAATGACAGGATAATTTCACCAAGGGATGACCCTCCTCCTCTTTCCATACAATGAAGTTCCCCTATCACCTCCCCTTTGGCAGAGGGAGAGGGTGGATGGGGAAGCTGAGTGGGGCTTCCCCTCGATGGGCCACATGCCGGAAGAAAGGCCTCTGTGTGTCACTTCTGGCATGTACACCATAGGTTCTCCACCAGGGTTCTAGATCTTGACTGCTGACATTGGCGTTTTCAACATTTAAGATGTCCTTTGTTATATAAAGCTTGTCATCTCTTATCTTGCTAGCAACTTGGGCACAATATTGTACAGAAATATCGGGCCATTTACTGGCATTATAAAAGATGGATACAGAAACAGAATATCCCACATTCATAAATTGGAGAATTTTTGGTAATTGAATTTCTGGGCTTTTAAAAAGGAAATTTAAGTATACATACACTACATACACATTTGACCAGAAACTTCTCCAATGTAGAATGACTCGGTGCTAGAGGACTTCAGAAGAGGAGCACATGATCTGAACTATGGTTGCTAGCATCAGATCTCATGGAGATGCCTGTTTGGAGGGGATGGGAGGGTGTCACTTCTGTTGTTAAAGTTTCTTGGCCATCATCTTTGATGAAGACACTCATTAATTTTCCTTATCCAAGTAGGTGAACAGTGATGAGAAGAGGAGGAAGCCCTGTACTCTTCTTCTAGATAGTGGTGAGTATTGGGTCTGGAAACAGCAGGAAATGAACAAAGAACAGGTAGGAGATGGGTGTACTGGACACATCCCAAGCCCCCTCAACCTGGAGCCAATTATGAAGATGCTTCACAGGCACAAGGTCAGGAAAGCTAGAAGACTCTAGGGTTTGGTGCTCATCTCTGTTTATAGCCAAAGAACCAGCACTGTCTGCGTCTGCAAACATTTCCGTGGACATGTGGCAGGTAAGCCTAGACACTGGAGTGCGTGGAATGCTGTTTACCTTCCCACCAAAGTGGTACCTATTGAAAGGTAAAGGTAAAGGTTTCCCTTGCTCAAAAGCCAGTCGTATCCGACTCTAGGGTTCAGTGCTCATCTCTGTTTCAAAGCCGTACAGCCAGAGCTGTCTGCTTCTGCAGACGTTTCTGTGGTCATGTGGCAGGCACAGAACTACTTGCAATTTCTTGTTTTCAAACTGCTAGGTTGGCAGGAGCTGGGAGCTTACTCTGTTGGGAACCACTCGGGTCTCGAACAGCTGACCTACCGACCTTCCAACTGTCAAGTTCACTGTCTTAACAACTAAGCCACCGCAGTCCCTGGTCCCAGATGGTTCCAAACTGCTGCAGACTTCAGCTTCTCTATGTGTACTTCTTTCAGATCACCAGGGAAGATTCTTAAAAATGGAGGTATGAAGGCACAATAGCCCAGTAGGGTAGATGTTTTTGCTGCCAAGTGGGGGAAGTGTCCCAGCATAAGCCTTGCATCAAGGATTAACATAACACACTTTCACCGCCTGCTTCAGCCTGTATCCATTGCCAAAGTGGATGTAGAAGAACGGAAAATAACATGTTTTCTTGGAGAAAACAATATCCCATCTAATGATCATTTTCCCGTTGGGATGAAGGAAGCAAGGAATAGAGGGTGAGGAAGAATAAGAATGTCACCCCATGTTTCCAAGAAAAGCAATTCTTCAGATCATATATTAGAACGAAAGATTGATGACTGTCACTGGGAAAGATGTATGAAAACAGAAAGACCCATGTTTGCTCTCCAAGATCCTCAGGTTAAGTGCACAAGTGCTACATTTAGGGAGGTTTTGGTTGGAGTTATGAACTGAGCAAATATCATATGGAAGTCACCAGAGGAGAAGACAATAAATATGGAACAGCGGGATTTCCTCTTTGCAGTTGACTATACTGTACTTCTCTGGTCATAAAATGCACACTTTACAGGCTAAGTCTAGTGTTATTGTTTCATTATCTCCTATTGATAGGAGCTTTATTTATATAAATTTAAAATATGCACTGAACGTCTGGGTCATAATCTGGACAGCAGTCAAAAGGTAAAGGCAGATTTCCCAATACACCACAAGAACACTATAGAACGCAATGTCTGTTATTGTTGTGCTCAGGAGCTGGTGTCTAATTTGTTTTGGAGAGGGATCTACCATCTTTAGAGGTTCAGATTCACGGCCGTGTCTTTGGAAGTACAAAACAGTTCAGTGGTATAAAAAGCCTCATACTAGTTTAGGTTGTTGCATTAGCCGTGTAGAACAATAGGCTGGTCACAATTATCTATGCCTAATACATCTTGTTTGGGCAACATGCAAGGTGCAGTATTGTTGAGCTACTTCTGAAGAATGTTTGGAAGCTACACCAGGTTCAAAATAAAAACAACTGGATTGCAAGTAGATAAATAGGTACATGGGAAGGTAAACAGCATTACATGCACTCCGGTGTCTAGGCATGCCTGCCACATGTCCACGGAAATGTATGCAGACACAAACAGTGCTGGCTCTTTGGCTATAAATGGAGATGAGCACAAACCACAGCTTCATGAAAATCTTTTTATCAGTTTATGATGCAGAGTCTGGGTAGGTTATCCTGCTATGGCAACAGAGTAGACCCCACTGTCAGTGACTCAATGCCAAGTGTCAGGTGGCGGTTAATGAACCTAACAACCCTGAGGACTAATGGCCTTGGGTGCCAAAGTCCACAGGGAAGGATGATGGTCTCCAAGTGGATTAAATCCCACTTGAATCCATCTTGATGGAGGACAGCAGCTTCATCAATACTGACCTGGGGCTGAGGAGGACTTTGTATTCCAAAAGAGCTGAGGACCAGAAAGTGACTCGCGGAACTGGGTCAGTGGTATGGAGGTCATGCTGCGATGCAAAAGGGAGATGAAAGGCCACTGCATTATATTCTCAGGGCAGTCTTCATGGCTGATCGCCACGAGGATTTCCAATATTTGGATATAGCAGAAGAAATGTGTGTGAGGCAGGAAGTAAGGCTCAGCCCTTCCTAGACACCACTGTCCTAACCTGATGTCACAGTTTCATGCAGTTGATGCACATTCAAAATGAGATGTAGTTTAACTCTAAATATGATTACACAAGGTGGGAACAAATAGGACAATAATCTTTGAGAATTATCTGTAGGCTAAACTAGATACAGTAAGGTGGTGGCAGTTCTGTTCTGATCATGCAGGAATAAGGTAGGATAGACTAATTTTACAAAGAGTTTTAGAAAGTTACAGGTACTTTTTTCTGCCTCAATATTCCCAGAAACTCCCAGGTCACATTGCTACATGCCCCCTGCCCTCCATGAGTTGCAGTCTAAAAAGATAATGTTTTAAATCCTGATTTTAACAGCCACAACACTGTGAAAGGAATTAAAAGCTTTCGTTACAAAGCAGCCACACTTTCTGTCTTCAAATCCTCATCTCTTCCTATAGCCAAGATTTGATATGGGAATTGATCATAACTGAGTGAGAATCCCTTTAAAAGAGGAGTTGTGGGAATACTGTACATCCATTTCCCCAGTAAGCTCCAACTCTTCAATTAGCCTCTTCAGTTTGACTCAAAGAGTGATCTGGATTTGCATGTCTTTGCTGCCATCCTGTCTAGCACTTTGCTTTACTAACACCACTTGGACACATGCAGAAACCAAGCCAATTGCTTATGTAAATGTAAAATGAAATAGCATTGTCTCACTTCAAATACAATTACAATGATAAAAGGAGAATCAACCATTTCCCCACTCATGAAAATATTCCTTTCTGTTTCTTGGAAAGGATATTTAACTATAAATATATAACTTTTTTAAAAAGTTGGCATATATCAACAATTTAAAACCACCTCAAATGGTCACCTGACGAACTTTTATGAAAATTGAAGCTTTCCAAAAAAAATAAAAAAAATAAAAATTAGGTAACTGTTTACGTAGTGACATATCAGAAAATACAAACTAGTGCAAGCTCAAACGTAGATGGCATTGCTATAGATTTTTTAAAAAGAACAAGTAACCCCCACATTGAAAATGTGTAAGTTGGAAACTAAACAAAAGTCAGCAAATCTATCAGTGGAGGTAGTATTTTAGAAGGTTAGAGATATCCAAAAGTTATACTCTAGGTCAGTGATGGTGAACCTTGGCACTCCAGGTGCCCCTGAACTTCTGGGAATTGAAGTCCAAGAAGACCTGGAGTGCCAAGGTTGGCCATTACTGCTCTAAGTCCTGTTAAAATGGATGAAACTGAGATTCATGCCATATACTGCAACACCTCTCTTCCTCTGGCTGCATTACAAATGCTATTCCTGGAATCTATCTACATATGAGAAACAACGTGAGGAGCCTTGCTTCCTGGAAAACCAGAGGTTCAAATTATGTTAAGCAACTATTCTCTCTCTCTTTTTAAACCAACATCTACATGTAGATGAATAGGTACTTCAGTGGGAAGACTTCGGTGTCTAGACATGTCTGTCACATGTCCATGGAAACATCTGCAAACATGGACAGCACTGGCTCTTCAGCTATAAACAGAGATGAGCACTGAACCCTAGGTGACTTTTCCCTTTACCTTTACATGCAGGGGCAGTGGAAATGCTGGTGCAGAGAGAAGAGGCCATCATGTTCTCTTCCTGATGAGTCTAGAGCAGTGGTTTCCAAGGTAGGGCTCACAAACCAAAGGTTGGGAAACACTGGTCTAGAAACAGGTCCTGCTTAGGTCTTCTTCATGAGGGAAAACTCTACATGTGAAGGAGGAAACTGAATCAGCATGGCGGCTCTACCTTTTTTGCCATGAGCCTTGGATCTGTCTCTGTATTGAAAGCCACTGCCTATCATGAGGAGCCTCTATTCTTGGAGGTATTCTGGCAATGTGAAATCTCAATTTTCCTAGGATTCCAAAATATGTGGAGACTAACCATGAATACAGAAGTTTCCCTGCTGGAAAGCTGATGCTTTCATATTTGGAAAGTGATAAGAATGACCATAAAGAGAAGCAACAGCAGCAGCATGCTTCTTCCTGGCCCCATCATCTTCTGAAGAGCCATTAGATATATTTGAATATGGGGAGCAAAAGGAGCTGAAGAGTGAATGAGAGTGCTGAATAACTTCTCTAAAAGTCAGGTCAGATAATTTTGGGTGTACACTTAATTACAAGAAATCACTAGCCATTAGGAAGATTAGATTTCAGCTGGTTTGACAAAATATGTGGGGAAGGAAACACTATAGCTTATTTATTCAATATTTTCTGTGTCTGCACAGCAAAAATAGATAGCACTGAAGGAGGTATGGACAAAAGGGATCAAGTGTCAAAATATTTGTAGCACAGCATGTAGTAAGAACTCTACCATTCTTTGTGGTTCTTTGACTCATAATTAATCTACAGATGTGGTTTGCAATAACTCTTGAGACATTTGCAAGTATGCCCCCTTTAATCTATAGAAGAAGGAGACAATGCCAGGAATAATCCAGTATTTCAGGAGATTCTTGATCCACTGTCCCACTTCATTTTAAAAAACATTAACAAACAGCTCGGTTAACATAAAAATTGCATAACAAAAGGAAATCCATAGAAAATAGGTAGCTCGGTTTATGGCATTTTTAATGGAACAGATTAATTGGTTTTCAATACATTCCTATGGGAAACTGTATTTCAGTTAACGTATTTTGGTTTTCAATGCATTGCTATGGGAAATTTCATTCAATGCATTCCTATGGGGAATTCGGTTAAAGTAATTTTCGCTGTAAGAACCATCCTGGAGAATGCATTAATTACGTTTACCAAGATTCCATTGTAGATCAAAGAAACAACGTTAGGAAAAAATGGTTTCTCACAAGGAAATAATTTTCCTAGAGAAAGTGTCTATTAATCCTGATGGGACACAATGCAGGCAGACTTTAAACACACAAACTTACCTATAAGCACAGAACTTCTGGGACTCAGCACTTTTCTTGTTCCTGAAGGAGATGTTAGCACAGAAGGAACTCCTGGCCAGGTGATAGATAAAGTTGCTGCCATATCTTCCCATTGGTGGGGAAGTTGTGGAGGATCTGGTTATACAACAACAAAACTAAGGTAACATAAAGAAATCTTTTAGCTGATCAGATTACTTCGTGATCTTATTACGCAGTACCATTCTTTGCATTATTTGCTAAAATGCAATGTGAATTGCTCACAAAAAATGATATATTCGGCCCGGATGAATAGGAAGAAGAGAAATGGTAAAACAAAAGGAACAAACCAAAGCAAACTAATCCTCTGTCCACAAATGAAACGATTTTCAATCTGGGCAGATAGATACAATGTTGAGACTAATGGATAGGCTAAGCTAACCTATGGTCAACAAGTTGGTATGATGGCTCTAATTAACCTAAAGAAGTCAATGCCCAGAAGTCACAAAAGGATTAATCAGTCTCACAGTAGACAGGTTTGTTGATAGATTCTGGTTGAAGTTACAGTCTCTCCTTTTAGTGGCAGTCAATCTCTGATGCTTTGATTATTAGTTCCTATGGAATAATGACCATCCCCTTTTATTTGCCTATGTTTTTTTCCAGGGGTCTCTCTGAACAGGAAGGTGGCTCAGCTTCACAGTTAAAAATCACCCATGGAATTTTCTGAAGGACAACTAAGGTTGCTCAACTTCTAATTCAGAAATATTTGCACTCAAAGATAATATGAAATCCAGTCCCCTTAAATATGACATCAAGTCAACTAAAGACTTATTCAGACATTCACACTTATCCCTTGACGACTTCTACAAAATTGTAATTTTTTAAATTACAGTTCCCAGAATCCACCAGCTAGCAGGGGCACTAGCAACTATCTGTTCTTCAGTAAATGGAGGTTTTGTTGACCATCATATGATCCTGAATACACCCAGTCTTGCCTCATTACAGAAGCTTAGTAGAATCAGGCCTGGTTAATGTCTGGAAGCAAGATCACCAGGAATCTTGGCAAGGGGGATCTAGGAAATAATTTTACTTGACATCCTATGGAGGCTGCTAATAAATAAAATTGGCAATACTAGGCTAGCTGAACCAATCACCTGACTCAATGTAATGCAGCTTCTTTTACTCTGAAAAAACACAATATTGTGCTTTCATGGCACAATGAGTCCTCAGAAACGTGTGTGTGTGTGTGTGTGTGTGTGTGTGTGTGTGTGTGTGTGTGTGTGTGTGTGTGTGTGTGTGTGTGTGTGTGTGTGTGTGTGTGTGTGTGTGTGTGTGTGTGTGTGTGTGTGTGTAAAAAGTGTCCCTCTTATGGTGTTGGCTTAGCGGTTAAGATGCTGAACTTGACAACTCATCCATTCAAGACCCGAATGCTGCACGAAGGAATGTCCCAGTTCCTGCCAACCTAGCAGTTTGAAAGCAAGAAATTGCAAGTAGATAAACAGGGACCACTTCGGTGGTAAGGTAAACAGCATTTGGTGCACTCCAGTATCTAGTCATCCCTGTCACATGTCCACAGAAACGTCTGCAGATGCAGACAGTGCTGGCTCTTTGGCTATAAACAGAGATGCGCAATGACCCCTAGAGTCGGATATGATTGGCTTTTGAGCAAGGACGACCTTTACCTAAGAGTGGGGTGTTTGTCTTCCTTCTTTGTCCTCAAAATCTGAGTCAACAGAGATTAAAAACAAGTGAGGCACCAAGTTCGGAAAGACGAAGTCTGCAATGGGTACTATTATATGATTTGGGAAGCAATAATATACCCAGAATGTGCACACTTCATTAGCAAATCTACGGTAGCTTTTGCTCAATCAAGTCGCATCTTTCATCTCTCCAGCAGCAGGGAGTGAAAATGGCACAAAAGTGATTAGGAAGGAAAATCCATCAGCAAGCTCAATAAATCAGCTTTAGGAACACATTTCCACTCTTGCTTAGTACCTGACTATGGCTTTCCAAATCACCCAGTTAAACTCAAAGCTGCCTGCTATCATGAAACCCAAGACAAAGTAAACTTCACCCTTTGATGAACTGAGTCCCCTGTTTTCTTTTTTGGATTTGTTTTAAAAAAAATAAAGGCAAGTTAGGTTTATGCATCCGTCAGTGAGGTGTGAAATTGGTGCGTGTCACTTTTATGATTTAACACACGACCTGCTTTTCCAGCAGGAGTGTCACAAAGAATGGGAGATATTGCCTTCATCTGGGAAAATGTGTTCTGGAGAAGAAAAATATTTTGTATCCAGTAAGCATGAAAAGCTGATATAAAATTGTCATAAAATATGATTGACTCTAGGAAAGCTTGGATCCAGGAGATGGGAATGCAGGATAGATGTCATTTAAGTAAGACACCGGAAGAGGTATTGGTGTTGGGAGGCGGGGGGAGCAAGATTCCCAACAGGGTTAACAACCCAGCCTTCAACATTTAGTGAGAAACCACCAACATCCCACATAAAAAGATAAAGGTTGCCCTTGCTCGAAAGCCAGTCATATCTGACTCTAGGGTTCAGTGCTCATCTTCGTTTATAGACAGAGAGCCAGCGCTGTCTGCATTTGCAGATGTTTCCATGGTCATGGGGCAGACATGACTAGACACCAGAGTGCACGGAACACTGTTCCCTTCCCACCAAGTGGTACCTATTTATCTCCTTGCAATTTCTTGCTTTAGAACTGCTAGGTTGGCAGGAGCTGGGTAGGAACATAGATGTCACTATGAATGAACTCCCATCATCTATGACATCTGAAATGGTGTTGAGAACTGAGGTGGAGTCCAGCTAAGCACTTACCTCCTTCTGAAATGTTATGCAATGTGATATGCACTTTTGACAGTCAAATAAAGATGGCCTTTTGGGGGCCAAAGTCACACGCTGTGGAATGTTTAGAAATGTTTATATTGCTTGACAGTAGCTCCTATAATTGCAGAAGGAATATGGCTATTGGAAACTGTTTCTGCTGGGCTACCTGTTAGAGGTGAGACTGAGGGTTGTTTAGTTGCATCACTCAACTGTAGCACTCTTGATAAGTTAGAAAGAAGGGTGAAATGTTTGGCTGCTTGTCTGTCTCAGCACCATTAAGGGCCGAAGCTAAATACACAGGTTTAAAAAAAATACAAATTGCATCAACTCAAAGGGAATTAATGGCATTGGAGAAGGGAAATTTAAGGGAAGTTAGACTGTGGTGGCTTAGTGGTTAAGACACTTGATGACTGGAAGGTCAGTAGGTCAGCAGTTCGAAACTTGAGTGCTGCATGATGGAGTGAGCTTCCATCTCTGTCCCAGCTCCTGCCAACCTAGCAGTTCGAAAGCAAGAAATTTCAAGTAGATAGGTACCAATTTGGTGGGAAGATAACAGTGTTCTGTGCACTCTGGTGTCTAGTCATGCCTGCCACATTACATGGAAACATCTACAGATGGAGACAGCACTGGCTCCTTGGCTATAAATGGAGATGAGCACTGAACCCTAGAGTTGGATACAACTAGCTTTCGAGCAAGGACAACCTTTACCTATACTTCACTGGTCTCTACCTTTGGGGAAAATTCCATTTGGCACTAATGGGAATTTTTTTTTTTGTAAATGCATATGCCAGCTGCAAGATTTTAGGAGAAAAAGAAAGTACAATAGAACCCCGGATAACGTTATGACTTGGTTCCACAAGTCCCGTCGTTATCCGGTTTTTAACGTTGTGCGATACATTGATCACACAATGTTAAAAAAGCCATGTTTCCCTGGAGGCTGCAGGAAGCCAGAACGTCGGGATTTGAATCCTGACATTTTGGCTTGCTGCAGCCTCCAGGGAGGTGGGGAAACTTTGGAAACAGCTTGGATCGGGTCTCCCCACCTCCCTGGACCCGGCGGGGGGTCAGAGACCCCAAAATTGGTAAAAAAAACATCCGTTTTTTACCAATTTTGGGGTCTCTGACCCCCCCGCCGGGTCCAGGGAGGTGGGCAGACCCGATCCAAGCTGTTTCTGGGCTTCCTCGACGTCCTGAGCCAGTGCAGCAATCCAGAATGTCAGAGTTCGAATCCCTGACATTCTGGCTTGCTGCACTGGCTCAGGACGTCGGGGAAGCCCAGAAACAGCTTGGAGCGGGTCTGCCCACCTCCCTGGACCCGGCGGGGGGGGGACCCCCAAAATTTGTAAAAAAACCCCAGACTTTTTTAAAACCAATTTTAGGCTCTCTGACCCCCCCGCCGGGTCCAGGGAGGTGGGCAGACCCGCTCCAAGCTGTTTCCAAAGTTCCCCCACCTCCCTGGAGGCTACAGCAAGGCAAAATGTCAGGATTCGAATCCCGACATTCTGGCTTGCTGCAGCCTTAAAGAGGGTGGGGGAACTTCAAAATTAGCGCGCATCGGCTCTAGGGAGGACGTTTTTTTTTTTTTACCAATTTTGGGGTTTCTGACCCCCCGCTGGGTTCAGGGAGGTGGGCAGACCCAATCCAAGCTGTTTCTGGGCTTCCCCGATGTCCTCAACCAGTGCAGCAAGCCAGAATGTTGGGATTCGAACCCTGACATTCTGGCTTGCTGCACTGGCTCAGGACGTCGGGGAAGCCCAGAAACAGCTTGGATCGTGTCCCCTGCCTGCTCCAGAGAGATCAGAGGACCCGATCTACAGCTGCAGGGTGGCTGGGGAAGCTGACGGGGACTCCCTGTCGGCTTCCCTAGCCACCCGCCCTTGCCTCCGCAGCTGTGGGGTGGCTGGGTAAGCCGACGGGGGAGCCCCCCGTCAGCTTTCCAGCCTCCCCACCCCTGCCTCCGTAGCTGCAGGGTGGCTGGGAAGCTGAACGGAGAACCCCGTTCAGCTTTCCACCAGTGGTGGGATGTCAAAAATTTTACTACCCCACCGTGATGTCATCACAGTGTGGGCGGAACTAACATCATGATGTCATGCCATGGACGGGGTCAAAGAAAAAAAATACAAAATAATAAAAATAGGGAGCTCCAGGCTATAGGGAGCTTCAGGCTAGCAGCTTCTCTTCCTCCTCCCCATTTGGGAGGACAGCAAGAAGGCTGTGCATATGTGCCAAGCACTAGGCGTGCATGCACACCAAGTGCTTGGCATGCATGCGCAGTGGGGGAACCAGTGAAAAGGTAAGCCCTGAAGGTGGTTCCCCCCAAAAGCTGCAAAAGGTTCTCTGGGACACTGGGAAAAGTTACTACCGGTTCTGGAGAACTGGTGAGAACCTGTTACATCCCATCACTGCTTTCCACCCACCCTGCTACTAAGAACGACTGTATCGGATAACGTTAAAATCACGTTATTCGATACAATATTTTTCCGAAAATCTTGTAACGTTATGCGGTTTTAGCGCTATATGATACTCGCGTTATACGGGGTATTACTGTATTAGAATTCCCTCTCCTTGACTATATGAATGTCACTGATCAAAGTTTCATTGAAAAATAACTTCTGGGAATGAAATAGAAAGATTTACTAAATATCTAGTTTGGTCCTGAGTCTCTTTTTCTCTTTTATATCCTCTGGAAATATGCCTATACCATTTTTGGCTGACATGTGCCATCAAGGTATGTGAACTGTTGAAGAAATGCTTTAATACTGCCACTCACCAGCTAGTTATGTGTGATCAAGCAGGGATTTGAACCCAATGCTCCTGAATTATAGCCCAACAGATCACAGGTTTAATTATAAGTCTTATGGATTTTTAAACCTGAGGAGGATTATCAGCCCTTTCAAGGGATGCATAAATTTTAACTTACCCAGGACTAGCAATTGTGTACTTTCGGTCATCTCCCCACGGATGTTGGCTGCTTTACAAGAGTACAACCCTTGGTTTGAGAGAGAGACATTCAAGATCACCAGCGACCCATCATGCAGATGATGCAGAGGCAACCTGATTTTATTCTTGAACCAAGTAAGTTCTGCTTCAGGTACACCTGAAAATAAAACACAGAAAATGAAGTCTGTCTGAGTAGGTGTGAGAGAACTCATACTTTTTATACTGACTGAAAATAGTTCACTGACACCAAATATTGCAATGTTTGTATGTTTAATTTCTTGCTTTATGATTTAGATTCATACTTCTCACATTTCATGTTCTATGTGCTGGGTTACACAGAAAGAGTCTCCTTGAAGATTGTGGTATTTCTGAACCACAATTGGCTGTACCCTGGTAACAACAACCTTTTGTTGCCAGTTAATCCTTCTCACCTTAGGTCAGGTAAAAGGAACTCACCAAAAGGTGCCTTCATTTTGGCAGTTTCGCATCTCGTCTAGACATGGAAGAAGAACAATTGTATGTCTTGTGCAGCACAGGATTTTCCTTTTACTTCTGTGCATGCAAGCCACTAGTCATCCTTTCAGATTTAATCTAGTTGTGGCATTAGCAACAGAGCTATCTATACTTATCGTTTGCTCCGAATGAATATATTGTGACCTGGGAATCTATTTTCCCAGCACTATATCTTGCTTCCTTTTGGACTGTCTAATCATATGGTTTTCATGGTACAGAAAGTTCAGCATCTTAGTCTGGTGTATTGGTTGTAACCCTTGTGCTTTGGATACCCTGCTATGAGTCTATGCTTGTAATTGAATCTGGTGTCTCAATATCATTGCTTTCAGCTTCACTGACAAAGACAAATCCAGTCACCACATTAAGGTGTCCCATCACCTTAAAGGGAATATAATCAAAACTAGATCTTCCACAAATAATGGAGTGGATTGCACGGGGAAATAAAGGAGGAAGAGAGAGTACATCGCAAAAAGCTATCACTAGGTTTTCATATATCCTCATGTGAAGTGATTTCTTCAAAGAAATGGTTAACGAAAGCATGATTACAGCAAGCTGGAAATAATGTCAAAACCTGCTATTTAAAGACACAGATGCATTTCTGAATGAAATTGCTATTTCACAGTATCAACAGTAGGAGGAGCAAAAACATTCATTAAATCTTATTTCATAAATTTTATTTATCATGCTATTTGTCACCAGTAAGTTTGATCGAAATAGGAAAGGAAGAAAATATTAGCGAGCGAGAGAGAAATAATGGTAGGTGAATGGAGGGACATCACAGTTATGTTCTCATAACACTGCAGAAACAGACCTGGTAAAAAGGAAGTTTAAATGCCATATGTTCAGTTGAAAAAGGACACAGTTTCAGTGAAATATGCTGCACTTCTTGCTTAAGCTTTCATTCAATAGAAGGCATATTATTTTAGATTTAAGAAATACTCTTTAGTGGGCCAATATTATCCATCAAGCAACAAAATATTTCTTCTTAGTCCCTGATCTACTCCATCATTATTTTTGTTACTTAGAACTCACTTTCTCCAAATTTAAAGCTCAGGTTAGCTTACAGGTGGTTTGCTATAAAGCCCACATTTGAGGTGGCCAGTCCTACTTAGTTGCAGAAAGAGAACTGAACCACATGCCTTCACATAATTCCTTCATTAACTTAACCCTAGTCCCTGACTATCATGTTGAATGTTCAGTCTTAAAAGAGGGGCATATTTTGAATTCTGAAAAGGTAAGCATGAATGACTCATGCCTTCTGGCCATACAGAAACTTCAATTTGTGCAAAAATATGGTAGCAAGAACCTTGGCTGGAACTGGCCATTATGAATGTAGTATATTGTCTTCAAGGGCCCTGTTCTGTTTTCAGGCCCAGTTCAAGTGCCGATGTTAACATCCAATGCTTGCCAGAGCCTGGGACACAACATCTGAACAACCCAGTTTCCCCAAACATTCTTCCATGAGGTTATCATCAGTTTAGCTTCAAGATGAATGGTCCTTTTTAGTACCGATAGCAGCACTCCCCACTATGGATTCTGCCCCCACCCCCATCCCCATGCCTAAATGACCAGCAACTACTTTGCTGTCCATTAAGGGATGGGCAAATCCCACTTCTTCTTATGGGTTTTTAAAAAACACTATAATTTTGGTGGCATGTTTTGTTAAAGAAGCTGTTACTCCTGTGAGCTCTCTTAGCTGGTTATGTGATTGATGCTCAAGTGCTTTAATTGTTTCTTTGTTTTGTTGAGGTGTTTCTGACTTGCTGTACCTGGCTTTTTGATGTTTATTTGATTGATAACCTATGCTGCTCTTGAGTCTGAATTGTATTTTTGTTTTTGAGGGCTATTTGCTGTCGAGAGACTTAATATAAGAAAAGTAATAATTAAGTTAACACACTAGATTTAGGGACAGTCTCCCCCCCCGTACCATTACTCAGTTGAACACATACATAAGAAGGATATACAGAATAATTTTTAACATTTTTAAATTGTATAAATGATGTTCCTTTGGTTTTTTGTGGTATACAGTATATAAATTTTGTTCCTTGCTATATTAATATTTTATTATTCTTGACTGAGCAGCACACTGAGGGCTTCTGGTATCGGAATAAAATTTCCTGAGTATTTGTTATACTTGGCCAATAATTTTCTATTCTATTCTATTCTGCACACGAAGACAGGAAAATAACACTTTCTCCAGATTATACACATTAGTTGTTTTCTCACAAAAAGAAGCTACTAAGAGGTTTGCATGATTCTTTACACATGGGGAAATGCCTGGTAGCCCCCCCAATGAATACGAGAAAGAACCAATATAATAGTTTGTGCTATAGCTCACATATATTTTGGCAAAAGGTGGGATGAGAGATTGCTTGCATGCCTGTGTGACCCTTTTATACATTCATTGAATATATGAGAGGTTCATATGAATCTCCCCTATTACTAAAAAGGCATTTAAACCCATCCGTGAGCTCTGGGGTCTAGTCATGTCTGCCAAATGACCATGGAAACGTCTGCAGAAGCAGACAGCGCTGGCTCTTCGGCTTTGAAACAGAGATGAGCACTGAACCCTAGAGTCGGATACGACTGGCTTTCTTTTTTTTAAATTAATTTTTGCTGACATACAAAGGACAAAAAACATATATGACAAATAAACATATATAACATTATATTACAGTACAATGTGTAAATGAAACAAAAGAAAATACATTAAAATATGGTAAAGATGAGCACATAAGATGGGTATTACTTTCTTTGTCTTATATATTTCTCGCGTTCTGATACATTTTTATATCAACTTATATTTATATTTTGTTTGATTGTTTACCGGTAATTCCTTCAATACCCATATACATATGTACATTTACACACCTACCTACCTACCTACCTACCTACCTACCTACCTATATATATATATATATATATATATATATATATATATATATATATATATATATATATATATATATATATATATATATGTGTGTGTGTGTGTGTGTGTGTGTGTGTGTGTGTGTGTGTGTGTGTGTGTGTGTGTGTGTATACGTAACTACATATTTTAATTTTCAATACAGAAAAAGTAAGACCGACAAGAGAAAGCAAATACAAATACATGTTAAGAAAAGAGAATTTGTTCTCTTTTCAACACCCTGTGCTATTTACAGTATCCAGAGAGGTTACAATTAATCTATATTCAAATATTCCTCCAAAAACTCATTTGGTCCGGTGCTGGCTGTGTTGCTTTGTCATTATACAATGAATGTTCTATAAATGGATGCCATATCCTCCAAAATCTATTCTCCTGAACTACACCTTTCCTAACTTTCACTTCCCATGTCAATTTGTCGTTCAACACCAGTTCCCACATTTCTCTGTACCAGTCTTCCATATTTAATTGAATATCGTTCTTCCAGTTTCTCGCAATACAGTGCCTTGCTGATGACAGCATTACGGCTATTAACTCTTTTTTGTCTTTATCCACATTGATTTTTTCCACATTCGTCAGTAGCACAGTATCTGGCTCTAGCTCTAATTGTACTCCCATGATATTTGCTATTTCTTTTTCTACTTTTGTCCAGAAAGCATTAACCACTTTACAGTCTAACCACATATGCACGTATGTGCCCAGTGCACATTTGCATCTCCAACATTTATTACTCGTTTTCTCATCTATCTGGTGCAATCTTATTGGTGTCAGATACCATCTCCATAACAGTTTGTAGTTGTGCTCTTTTACTCTTACTGATAAATTTCTCATGATTCTTTTGGTCCACTTTTTTTCCAATCGCTATCTAGGATTTTCACTTTTAGATCTTCTTCCCATATGTTTTTCAATATATCCTGGGCTTTACTCCCTTTATTCAGTATTTTATATATTTTACTAACCAACCCTTTAATTTCAATTTTCCCCTTCCTTAATTTAAATATTATTTCTTCAATTTCCGTTTTCGGTCTTTCTAGCGATTTTTCTTGCAGATATTTATTGTTCCACTTTTCTACTGCAATTTGTTGAAACCAATTCAATCCCATCCGATCGAACAGTTCGTCTTTTTTTGTCCTATCTTTACATAGCTTTATCCAATCCTTTACCAACATTGCCCCCCCTTTCTCTAAAATATCAAGTTTTATGTCAATCTTTATGGGAAAATTTTTAATGTCTTGAATTTCGATAATTGGGGATACATTCGGTGCCAAATCTTGTTTTAGTTTTTTCCACTCTTCCAACACTGTTTTTAGCATTTTGTTATTAATTCCTGTGACATTAACTCCTTTATCTAAGTAAGTTGAGTTCCCAAATTGTCTCAATTCCTTCAACTCAATTTCTTGCCAGATTGTCTCTTCCCTCATCAAAATTTTCATCACATTTTTTATCTGAAACACTCTATAATAATTTTTAAGATTTTGTAACCCTAATCCCCCCTCCTGCTTGCATGCCTGTGTGACCCTTTCATACATTCATTGAATATATGAGAGGTTCATATGAATCTCCCCTATTACCAAAAAGGCATTTAAACCCATCCGTGAGCTCTGGTGTCTATTCATGTCTGCCAAATGACCATGGAAACGTCTGCAGAAGCAGACAGCGCTGGCTCTTCGGCTTTGAAACAGAGATGAGCACTGAACCCTAGAGTCGGATACAACTGGCTTTTGAGCAAGGGAAGAAACCTTTACTTTTACCTCACTACTGGCAACAGGCTAATATTGTTTTCCCCAAGTCCAGCTAAGCAAATCATATAGTTCTTTTTTCAAAACACTTCCCAACATCTACTCCCTCACTTTGTTTTAAGGAGACGGTTTAACCTCTACAGCCATAATGAAAACAATAGCATATCTAATTCATGCTTAAAGCAAACCACCTTACTCAAATACCCACTTCATTGTGTGGGCATTTCATTTGATCTTTTTGAATTGGAATACAACATTGCAGGTGGCTTGTGAGTACCTTCTGGGTCCCCCTTGATTCCTGGAAATTAATACGACTGCACAACACAGGGGCTCTCAGAGGCGAAAGGATTATAACATTTTATCTTTACATGTGCTGATGATGAGAAGAACAATACTGCCATTTTCCTCTGTAAATCCCAGAGAGAGGAGTGATTACTGGCAACCCCATCTTCATGTGTTGCAATGCGGCCAAAAGGACCACGTTCATTCCAGCGAAAAGGCGCCACATGGGCATTATAAATTTACAAGACAGTAATGTGTAACAGCTCTATAGTACCGTATGCTAATCATATGGCAGCCAAGCGAGGAAGCAGGGGAAATGAAAAAGGCAAATTCTTTCTTAACCATGCAAAGCAAAAATGATTAAGAGCTGTATACTTTTAACCGCAACGATGTAAAGGAAAAAGGCTTGTAAAGAAGAAAGCGAGCACTCAGGTTCACACCTTGGCTGTACAAGCCCAGGTTCCCGTAGTGGCTGGGACTACATTAATACAGACTGAAACTAGTGCACCAGCTGTACCTGTTCTTTGGGATGTTTGATCTCAAGGTGCTTTTGTTACACCTTACTTAGACCTATGTGAGGCTGCCTTTGGAAAGCATTTGGCAACTTCACAAAGTTCAAGAGTGGGTGCCCTGTCATCTGTAATCTTAGCCAGACCTGGTTCTGAACCATTTCATAAGTCCCTCTGGACCCTTGTGTTAAAAGAATAAGGGGATATAATGATAATACAATAAATAATAATAAAAATGCATCCCTAAACTTATACGAGTTCTGTGATTTTGGTGTCTGGCTGCAGAGCCAGAGATTGGGAGTTGGATTTCCCCTTGTGCCTATCAGAAGAGCCAATCTGTGGTATTGTGGGCAAGCTGAACATTCCCAGGGCACCCCCACAAGAAGGGAACTGTAAACCACTTTTGTGTATTTTTTAATTGGAAAGCACTGGGAAGATTAAGTCAAAACTGACTTGGCAAAATGCGATTATTATTATAAGCTTGTATTAATTAAAAATAGGGGATGCGGTGGTTAAGTGGTTAAGAAGCTCGCCTTGTTAGCTGGAAGGCTGGTAAGTTGACAGTTCGAGACTTGGGTAATGCATGACATATTGAGCGCCTGTCTCTGTCCCAGCTCCTGCCCACCTAGCCGATGGAAAGGAAGAAATTGCAAGTAGATAAATAGGAAAAGTGGGTAAAGATCCTGGGTATATGAAAGGAGCCTCATCCGGGCATCCCAGGCAGAATTCCTCCAGCAAAAATCCTTTCAACTCAGAATAATTTCTGACATGAAATTATTAATTAAAAATAGGTCAAAAATGAAATCTATCCTCAGCCTTCCTGCTTTGCCTTACATTGTCTTTTCTAGCACCTGTATGTATTTTATGGAAGAGGATGATTGCAGTTCAGGTTTTATTACCAAATACCCTTGACATCTACCTGATCTGGGATCTTGCAATGTTTAACTCTGCATGAACACACAAACTAACTGTGTGTACTACGAAATGTGAACGAGATGCAGCAAACTTCAACAAGAACGTCTGATGTAGGAAAATACCTTTCTTGGGTCACTAAAAAGTTACAAACAACGAAGGTTTTTGAATTCTCAAGAACTTTTTGTCACACAAAGATGGTATCAACGTTGAGGTTAAAACAATACTCCAAAAATTGGGCAAGTACTCCAAAAGTTGTTTGCTAGTTGTTAGAAGCGCCATGATGAGCCAGCTCACAAGAATTCTACTGTCATGAAAACAGACTTTTCAAGAGACTGGATCTCAGTGACGATTCCACTGCCTTCAACCCAATTTAACTGGAATTGACTTTTAAGGCTATTGTGATATTAAGACATATTATTGTTGTCCCACTTTAAAATCTGTTTAGAAATAGATTTGCATTATTAAACTCAATTGACCACAAGTCAGAAGAAGTGTGGATTAAAACCAGAAATATTTTCAGAGAAAAATACAAAAAAGATTATCCCTACAGAATAAAGAATAATAAAGCCTCCATGGATAATTGATTAAACTCTTTAAAAAATTTAAATGACAGTGAGAAGCAAGAATTGTAGACTCACAAGCAAGCATCAGTGACAGAAATAAGATGATTTATGAAGGAATTAGAAAAGAAACTCAAGTGAATCACTGGAAACCAAGATCAAAACCATCCACACTGTGGGGCTCCCAATTATTATGTACAGCTGTGAAAACTGGAATTTATATTGCCGCCCATTCACCGAGGTGACTCAGGGTGGCTTACAGTCAAAACAGCAACAGTACAGTAAAAATCATTTCTGGAAAAAAATTCCTCTAGTAACATCTTCTGATCTCCATTTTGCTTTGTGTACAGAAGCTAAAGAGATCAGTTATACAAAATAATCCCAAGTAGGTGTGGATTCCCTCAATTATTAAAACCATCTTGCTCTCAAAAGCATTCACAAAGAAAACTGTAAAGTTAAAATAAAATTTGTTTCATGACACAATTGGATAATAGCAACTCATATTTCAGTTGTCACTTCTACTAACAAAGGCACAGAATAAGAACATGAATATGAAGCACTTAAAGAGCAGTTTTTAGTTCATAAAATGGAAGTAAAACTAAAATGTGGATTTCTGAAATATGGTGTCTGAGATATTCTTTTTTTGTCACTTCTACAACATTGTTCTTACCATCAGAGAACAGCAAATGAAATGTTACAAATACAGTAATACCCCGGATAACGATTGCATCGGATAGCGCTAGAATCGGATAACGATTCTGGATAATGATTCTTAGTGTTATCTGAGGCAATGGTCTGTGGATGTGGGGTGGTTTGGCACACGCCTTTCCCCCAATCCTACTGCAGTCACAGATACTGCTTGTGTCTCTTTCCCTCACTGTATTTAAACTACAGGGAAGGGGGAAAGAGAGAGACGTGATTGGGTCTCTCTCTCTTCCCTCCCTCCCTGTATTTAAACTACATGCAGGGAGGGAAGAGAGAGAGAACCAATCACGTCTCTCTCTTTCCCCCCTACCTGTAGTTTAAATACATGGAGGGAAAGAGTGAGACGCAATCGCGTCTCACTCTTTCCCTCCCTGTATTTAAACTACAGGGAGCGGGGGAGAGAGAGACATGATTGGTTCTCTCTCTCTTCCCTCCCTGCATTTGAACTACAGGGAAGGAGGGAAGAGAGAGAGACCCAATCACGTCTCTCTCTCCCCCCCCCACCTGTAGTTTAAATACAGGGAGGGAAAGAGACACAAGCAGTCTCTGCAACTGCAGTAGGGTCGGGGGAAAGGCGCGTGCCTTTCCCCGACCCTACTGCAGTCGTAGAGACCACTGCGGGTGGGGGGTGGCTTTAAAGGTAGGGAGGAAAAGAAAGTGACCCGATCGCATCTCTTTCCCTGCCTGTCTTTAAAGCTGTTTGTCCTTGAAGTCAGGGTTTTTTTTAGCATTGTTCGATGCATGCATTGGACAACGCTAAAAATCGGATAACGTCATGACTTGTGGAACCAAGTCATAACATTATTCGGGGTATTACTGTACAGCAATAATACCATTAATAATGATAATTACTATTAAAAAATAACAGTAATAATAATTACTATTTAACTAGCTTGCCTTCATCTTTAAATAGAGGAAGCCTTGAAATACATAAATGATTTCACACAATCAACCTGCACAACAGCAGATTACAGGCTTTACAGGAATACAATTTTTCCATTGCAAAAGTGCTGATTGGAGCTTCTGGGAATTGAAGTTCAAGAACACCTGGAGCACCAAGGTTGGCCACCCCTGGTTCACTAGAAGAACATTTTGAGTTGTATCATTATTCAGTGGATTGACCTCTTCTTCTCCTCAATGGCAGCATATTGGGTGCATCTTGTCTTCCTGCATATCTGAAGTCTACCTTGATCCTATGCCAACGAGTCTATTTTACTGTACTTATTAAGGGAACAAATGTGCCCAGCTCTGCTCTTAATCACCCTTTCCCTCCTTAACCCCAAAGAAACCCAACGTCCAATATCCCTACTTCTGTTCTCACAGTCCTAGATTATTCTGACTATCCAAGAGGAAAAGAATTTGCAACTGGCCTGAAGGTCAAACTCCAAGCCCCGCTTAGGAAGGAAAATGAACAACAGCATCCATTTTAAACTCACAAAATAAAGGGTCCATTTCAGCTCATTACAGTGAGAGGCACTGAAAAGAACATGAGACCTTGCCTGGTAGTAAACCCTCAACTTAAGTGTTGTTACTGTAATTACAAAAGACAATGGAAATGAAAGCAGAATTACTTGAGGTTGGTATGGCTAGTGTTGGCACTGGAGCTGCCTATTCCAGGTCACTGCTTCAGGCTTGTGTTTGGTTTTGTTAGTAGCCAAGATATAATTTAGCTTGAACTATCCATTGTCACTTTGCCCCCAAAGCAAGGAAAATAATGGACTATGATGAACAGGTACCAAGTATGATGAATGACAGTTCTTACCAGCAACTTGGCAGGTAATGGTCACATTCACTCCTGGAATTGTTTTAACTGTACTTCCAATATCAACTGTGATGGCAGGCAGTTTCTTGTTGAGTACAGTGGCTCTTGATGTCTTTATCAGTGGTTTCCCTACAAGTACAAAGAAGCACAGCTGATAAAGTAGAGAAATAATGAAACACAACAATAACTTTACATTTTTATCTGAAAGTCCTCAATCCCCCCCACCTCATCAAAGTGATTAGGTAGGTGAAAGGATACCTATATTTTAATGTAACTCAATTTTTTGGTGAAAAAATCCTAGCTCTCAAGTGGAAGAAGAAGAAGTTTACAAAATGGAGGGTTTCAAAAAGAGGTAAGGAATGAAATGCAATTCAACTAGTAGTCATGGTATTTTCAAAATGAATCCTCATTACTTACTGGTAGCAGCACAACATCTCATCATGCAGCCAGAAGGACTGATCCTTTGTCACCAAATAAGCTTGGTTACCAAATGTTGTGCATATTTCTACTCTTAAGAAGCATACATATGTGTTTTAAGAAGGCATACCAACCCTGAGGATTTTGCATCTATTCAGTGGACTTTTATGCTATATTTTAAACAATCCCTGTCCAATTACTGCAATTACTGTCTTTGGAAAATGGAAATTCATCTGGTGCCATATGTAACTTAAAATGACTTTATGTACAAGAGTACATTTATCATATTCTAGGTTGCATACCTGTAGTTTCTTGATGTATGTTTCATCCACCTATGGTTACTAATTCAAAATATACCCCAAGAAACTGCAGGTATGTAAACTGGAACATGATAAATGTACACTTGTATATAAAGTCCTATCAAGGTGCCTTTCTCTAAAGACCATTTGCAAACCCTCTCCCCCAAAACCTTAAGCAAGTGAGTGGATTGCATGAGAGTCACAACTAGAAACCCATTGCATCTATACCTAAGAATGTAACCGAAGCTGATGATTGACTGATTACAGCCACAAGCTCAATGTCTCATGAGCTTTTTCTATAATGCTCAGTTCAACTCTCCCTGTTAAATTCTACTTGTGTTTGCCTTACACTCTTCGAAACCTAGCCACAGTCATTATTTAGGAACTAGAAACTTGGGAGTGGACTCCTGCCCTGGCAAGATAACTTAAAGTAGGAAAGCCACACATTTCATTGAACCATACACATGTGTAGTGTAATGCTACTGTGGGGAGCAATATAAGCAAACTAGAAACACATAAGCCCTCCAGCTTATGTTCTTGTATTGGAGCCAGTCCATATTCGACAGTATTAATGTGAAGATTGGTTCTGAATTCAGGCTGGCTGCGCACACCTCTCTCTCAGAAGAAGGGTTGTTCTTGGGTTAGTAGAAGACAAAATGACTGTTGTTGTGCAATTCTAGGGCTGAGACCCAAGACAGGAGCCTATAATATCTATGAATTAATCCTGCCATAAATCTACTGTGGCAGAAAAAGGAAAAGAAATGACTTGGAAAGGATAGGTGGAAGTTAAATGGAGAGGCACAAGAATTACGGGTGCTTTAGTTGGCAGGACCAACTAAGTGTGTGGAAATCTGGTTTTGTTTCTGTCTTCTTCCACTCCTCAAATTCAATGGCCACTAATTTAAACCCATAAACTGTCATGACAGCTCAAATGTACTCAAGGTGGATTTGGCAGTGTATTAATCCATATATTCCAGGAGGACCCACCTAGTACTGTTACTGAGCAGTTTACTTTAGTAGTGCTTTCGTGGGCTCTACCCTTGAGCATTACTTAAATGTCACAATAACAAAATACAGTAATCCAACCAAAAGCATGCTCTATTCAATCAGGAAAAGTTCATAAAGTCTGGGTATTTTCTGGGCCACTCCTTTCATGGAGGGAGAAAGAGAAACCTCAAATGGCAATTGGCCTTTTTAAAAATGATCTCTTGGTTAGATTAAATATCTGTCACCTGCTCAGCCTACAAAGAATAGCAAATGACACAAAAAACAGGAAGCCAATTTTCTCTCGGTCCTTGTGGGCTAAATTAATCCAAGAGGCTAAATGTTTCATTTACACTGAAAAAAGCTTATCTGCTTCCTTTTTAAAAACCCAGGCCTGCAATCTCTCCCCACCCCACCCAAAAGAGAGTGTTTTTTAAAGTTACATATCATCACATATCATGTTCTGATTCTAAGTCATCAGTTTCCCAGGCACCTATAGATCTTGTTTGACAGATAGGGCTATTTAGAACATCTCTTAAACTAAATCTTCCTCTTAGAAGGCTTGCATTTGCTAATTTGTTAGCCTGAGAAAATGACATGAAGAGATAAGCCTTTTTATCAGAAAAAAAATTGACTACTGGTTACAGAAAAGGCAAATATCTATCTGGGTTATAGAAGATACAGATATCAGACTGTGACTGATTAATCTGCGGTTGGTTGAAAAATATGACTTTCATGAAACTGTTTTCTTCCAAAATTGTATACTGCAATTGAAACTTGCCCATCATGAAAGTAACAGTGCTTTTTACAGACTAGATTGCTCTGCTATTCAACAAAATGCTAAACTTTAAACCACCATGTTAAATTCATTTTTGATGTGATTCCACATTTATTTATTTATTATTTATTTATTAGTTCAAATTTATATTGCCGATAGGATGATAGGAGAGCTCTATAATAGATGAATTACTAAAATATTCTTGACTCTAGCAGTTTTTTTTAAAGTAACCTTCATACTCCCTATGGCATCTGTTTCTTTTTTTAAAAAAGTAAGCCAACAAACTCTTATTGTTGGTTACCTGCATATTCTTAAGAGAGAACCTAGTGCTGTGATGGTGAACCTTGGCACTCCAGGCGTTCTTGGACTTCAATTACCAGAAGCCCAAGCTGATCAGGGCTTCTGGGAATTGAATTTCAAGAACACCTGAAGTGCCAAGGTTTGCCACCACTGGCCTAGTGGCATCTCTCAGAAGAACAAAACATGACAGGTCAGGGGGCAGAGCCTAGTTTGCCTAATGGTTATGGAGTGGGAGGGACATGTAGCCAATCTGAAAATTGCCTGGTTTTTTTTGGATTTTGCACTTGATAGCAAGACTTATTTCTCTGAAGGCCCCCCCCCCCGACTTAAACTCTGAAATTATGATTAGAACAATGGGTTGGGCAATCTATCATATACCCTGTTCAATAATGTAGAATTTAAAGGTCTCAGGAAAGTCATCTTAACCACAAAGTCTCCATTCCATCTTTCAAACATTTATAATGCTTTAAATTCCAAACTGTAATCTGATCCCTAGTTGTGTTTCACTTTTCAAGAAAAGAATAAGAAATCAAGATTTTTTTTCCTGGTATGCTTGCTAGAAACATGTTACCTGCTAATGTGACGGCAATGGAAACTGAGTCAGATCCCAATGGGTTTGTTGCGTTGCAAGTATAGAAGCCTACATCAGCTTCCACTGGTTCCAAAATTTGCAAGGAGTCGTCTGGCTGAAGAAGTATCCTGCAGCGACAGACAAATATGTAAGCCTAAGATCTCTTGCCAAGGATACTGTTACTCAGCATTTCTGACGAAAGCCACAGGGTTTCCGGGAGGAATAGATTTAACAACAAAGCGTCAACTTGTTCCCAGAAATATACACAGTGACAATAATTTTGCAGTGCTTCACACGTTCTGGGTTGGCAGGTTCTGCTTAATTACACAACAAGAAATATTCAGCAATAACAAACCACACAAAGATATCTGTTTGTTGTTCAGTCGCACAGTCGAGTCTGACCCTTTGCAACCCCATGGACCACTGTACACCAGGCTCCTCTGTCGTCTGCCATCCTCTGCAGCCCACCCAGATCTACACCCACCGCATCAACAATGCCATCCAACTACCTCATCCTCTGCTGCCCCTTCTCCTTTTGCCTTTGATCTTTCCCAGCATCAAGGCCTTCTCAAGTGAGTCCTCTCTTCTCATTTGGCATCCAAAGTACTTGAGCTTCAGCTTCACTATTTCTCCTTCCAATGAGCAGTCAGGGTTGATTTTCTTCAGGACTGACTAATTTGATCTTGCAGTCCAGGGGACTCTCAAGAGTCTCCTCCAGCACCGCAGTTTAAAGGCATCTAATCTTCTGTGCTCAGCCTTCTTTATGGTCCAGCTCTCACAGTAACAGTAACAATACCCTTCTGCTATTTAAGCTACATGTACGTTAATATTTCATATCCAAGCTTAAAACTGCTGGAAGCATCAGCTTCCACTAAAAGGTGCAATAGGTGAAATGGCATGAGCTTTACTGTCTGCCTCATTTTCTTGCACCATCCGCCAGAGTAACCTGAACAATTTAAAGATCAAAGTACAATCCTATATGATATCTCTGTAACTGATATGTCTATAATCCTGCAGCACCTGCAATATCTGATATAGCTAAATAAAACCATATATAATTATCTGACCATGACCAAAGCAAATATTGATCCAATACTTGCTACTGCCTCTGCCTCTACAGAATCTGTCCTTTCTATTTCACCATCAGATTAGTCAGAAACAGGTCAATCTCAGGATTAAACTGAATAATGCAGTTAGCATGTCATCAGAACCAGGATATCCTTGTGTCAAAAGATGCCTTGAAATAGATGTTCTTTTCCTTCCTTCCCTCCTTTGCTTCCCATATGTTGCAGATTAGCTTCTTTTATTTTCTACTTAATACTGGGAAATATATTTTGTCAGTTGAAAAAAGATACAATGAGTTGAAAAAGATGAAAAAAAGATACTATTCTGTTAGGCTGGCCAATTATTGTGTCTGTGTATCTGATGTGTGTATAAATTGATGCCATGAGGCCTCATTCTTACATCTGATGAAGTGGACTTGGTCCACGAAAGTTCACATTTGAATACAGGAGTTAGTCTTTAAGGTACCACATTTTTGTCTTTTTTGCTGTTCTGTTTTATTTACTCTGAGATATGGGAAATAAAAATGGTCTTAATCTTCAAACCTGATTACTGAGGCATGCAGTTTTGAGGGAAATGCTTCACTCAAGTGCCAATATGCCATATGGGGTTGTCCTGTTGCTAGACATTGCTCGTTGTTTATCAGCTTCTAAGGACGCTCCTTCCATATCATTCAGACTTAAAGTCACCCACCACTGTTTAGCATAATATGCATCTATTCGGTGCTAGATGTTCAGATACCTAGATTTCCTCCAAGTTTTTTCAGAAGTTTTTATTCTTGCACTGGTCTAATAGTGCTACTGGATTGGATGCAAGGTTCAACACCTCTCCCCCTTCCTTCTGCATTGAGAGAGGCAGAACCAGCATAATAACATACTTGTGAGTGTGCATGAATGTGTGCACATGAAAAGAGACACAAAAGGCAAGGCTGTGCGATGATGTATTAACCTGTACATGTCTAATGGTATATACAGAGGGTGCCAAAATGTATACACATTTTAAGAAAATAAAAAACTGTATTAAAATTGTAATATTCAATATCAGGTTTGACTTCAGCAATTATGAGAGGTGCTCACAAAGTGGTTATAATCAGCACTGTCTGAGCAACATTGACCAAAGTGTCTACTTGTATTACTATGCATGCCGTTTCAATACCTTCCCAGAGTACTGCCAGTGTAGCCAATTTTCTATGGTATACTACATCTTTTAAAGTCCTCCACAGGTAGAAGTCAAGGGATATTAAGTCAGGAGAATGTGGGGAAAACTCAATTGCACCTCTTTGTCCTATCCACTATCCTGGCAAATTGCTTCTGCCATTTAATTTGACTGTCCTGCCTGTCACATGGTGATGCTAGCATTCATTCTTTTGAGAGAACTTCATACTACACATTGCTATTACAATTCAATTCAACTTCCAAAAGCAAGACATAGATAACATCTCTTAAAATGTGTATACATTTTTGGTATCCTCTGTATATATACATATTCATCCCCTGACCTACTACCATATTTCACTCTCAAAGACTAAAAGTTTCTCACTCTGACCTATTTTATGCACATTTTCGATATATTTCTTTCCTTACTAAGGCACCATGTTTTCTGATTCCATAGGACAGTACATCAGGAGTGAAGAAGTACAGAATTAATGCCACCCCAAACTTTTCTCCTTGGATGGAAAGGAGATGGGAGTTTTGTGAGCGTGTGAATAATGAAAAGGCAGAAAGCAAACAGGTTGAGTAAACTACTTCTCCTCCTCCTCCTCTCACCCCTATCTTTCTTCTCAAACTTTCTTCTCAAAGCCTGAGGATGCTTTTCCTTTAAAATCAAACAAAACAAAATTGAAGAGGAAAAGAAGGCAGCTGTATGTCATGTCTACTTTGGCCCTAGATTCTTGGTTATCTGATTTCCTAATTATCTGAATCCTCCTTCTGTCACTCCTATAATCTTGTGTAAGTAGCGTATTTCAACTCAGAGATCATCTGGATAAGCTACACTGTTGAAGTGTCAAACAAACAAACAAACATGACCCAGAAAAACTACTAGATTTATTCAAGACCACACAAAGAACATGGTAGCACTGAATCCCTGCCCCAGGGCCAATTTCAATATTAATTGAAGAGTTTTGGAATAGTACAAAAGGAAGGCGCTAGAAAAATGATATGGCAATGATAACAATACACATTTGCAAAGTGGGCAACTGGCCCTGGAACAACACTCAACTCGTACACAGCCTCTCACTGGGCTGTTCCATTGTCATAAAGACTGAATTTTTCCTGGTTTTTCTATAGACACTATTGCAAAACTAAGCAGGAAAAAATAACATCAGAAGAAGCCCAAGGCTGCATCTCAGGAAGATGGAACCACCTAGCCACAACCAGTTTGGAGAAAAGTGTTAATAAGCTTGTTGAATATTAAGAAGAGGTCATCTTCTGAAAATGTTTCCAGTCTCAACAACATTTCTTGTTTTGACAGTAGAGAATATCTGGCATTTTCAACACAGAGAATGCTTCCACAATGGTTATACAACATAGCAAACCCACCCCTAATCTGAAGCCTGCAAACAAGGCATGGGTGCAGCCTAAGCATGTGTGTGTTTAGGGGTGAAGGTACATAAGGAACTGGAGTAGAGCCTGATTTCAACAGTAGTACATGCTCAGGCCTGTGGTATAAAAGATGAATATATAACATAGTTGTGTATAAATGCATTGCAAGCTGTGGGTAACTTTTAACATGGAGGGTTTCCAGGACAATGTGCCACTGGCCTTACATTATGAGGGGGATGCTATGGCAAAGTCCAATCTGCCACTCAGACCACTCTCAGCTGACTGAATGCTAATTGCCTGTAAACTGCCCAGAGAGTATACTAAGTGCTATGGAGCAGTATATAAGTGTAATTGCTATTGCTTGCTATTGCTAATTATGAAGCTTAAACAGGATTGGGTGCAGTTAGTATTTGTATGGGAGACCACCAAGGAAAACCAGGGATTTCCAGATAGGACAAGGAGAAGATCTTGCCTGAAACCCTGAAGAATTGCTGCTAAACAGGACTGGCAGTGCTAGGCTAAGGGGAATAATAATCTGATCCAGGGTAAGGCAGCTTGCTATGCTCTGATGGTATAATGTGCCTCAGCCAAAGGGTTTTTGGCTCAGGTTTTGTTCAGATCTCTGGAAGCCTCTGGGCTGTCATGACTCATTCATACACGTAGGCTTATTATTTTGGCTTCTGCTCCAAAGCTGTAACATTTATATTTGATTTCTCTTATTAACGGATTAAATTCTGTAGGCAATTATTTTTTAAAAAAATCATCAATCAACCAACAGAAAAACAAACAAACAATCCCAAAGAGAAGCAGCTGTTTCATGTACTGTAAATTTTTTTGTCAGGACAGAGATAGAATTAAAAATAGGAGGTGGGATGGGGAGAAACAGACAAAAGAAGATGGGAAAACTGGAATGAGAAAGTCCATCCAAGTACAATCAAAGCCCAGTCTCTTGCCACAAACTGATGAGACTTTCCCGCCCCCTTGAATGAAAACTGCTGCTTCCAGAACCACAAAGTTGAAGATATTTGATCTCCCTACAGCTCCATGGGTGGCAACATTCTAAAACAAACCAGAGTAAGGCCACCCATTTCATACTTCTTTGTGGGGAGAGAATAGAGGAGAAAGCAATGGAAGGAAAGTTCTGTTCCTGCATCAGCTTCATACTCCTACCAAAATATTCAAGACAAATATGATCTCAATTCAGACATTCATCAAGATATCAGAGTGCCAAAAAAACAACACCAGTAGGAAGCCCATTTTGTCACAGTTAAGAGTAGCCTTCAATATGGCCTCTGATCTCTGTACAGTAATACCTCGATAACGTTTACCTCGGTTAACGCTAAAATCGCATAACGTTAAGTAATCTGGGGAGGAGAATTGGATCGAATAACGTTAAGGTCCTATGGGATGGATCAGATAACAACCACTAAAGCCTGTGCAGTTACAATGTATCTCTATGGAGCTTTAACGTTATCTGATCCATTCCATAGGATTTTAACATGGATTGGATAACACTAAAAATTGGATAGCACCAAGACTTGTGGAACCAAGTCTTAGCGTTATCCGAGGTATTACTGTATATGTATTCAGTGTGCAACTTATGTTGACCTCAAGTGAACAAAATAAATGTTCTAGATGAAGGGAATCTGTTGGTCAAATTACAGAGAATGATAATGTTGGAGAACGTGAAATTTAGGCTACGGTTAGTGTTTTATTCAGTTATTAAAAACACCTCTAGCTTATGAATGTGGGATATTGTGCTTTTGTATCCATGATTCAAACACCAAGAAATGGCCTGATACTGCTGCATAATACTGTGCCTGTGTTTCCAGCAAGGAAAAGGGTATCAAGGTTTACAATGCAGAGGCCAGCTTGAATTTTGACAACACCAAAGGTAGCAGCCAAGATGGACTACAAGTAGGCCTTCATAAATATTTCCTGCTAGGGGCTGGATCCACCCCCAACACTCTCTGACAGGGGCTGGAGGCATGGAAGCTCTCTGGACTTGTTTTCATTGTCATCGGTGGTGTGTGCTGTGGTGGCGCAGTGGCAATCATGCAGTTTGTGTAGGTTTTTGGACAGCCTCCACTGGTTTCCAGGGTGGTGGCAGTCTTGTAGGGCCACAGTCGCTCCATTTAAAAAATTACCCACTGCTTTCCCACTTTGTCCCAGCAGCTAATAGGTGGCATTTGTATACTTCCTGGTTCAGTATCAGGAAACCAGGTGCTGATGTCAGCGCTGTGCACCAACGGATGTCTCCAAGCACCGCAGATTAGCTGCTGGGACAAAGCGGGGAAGCAGTGGGAAATTTTAAAAATGGAGCGATTTTGGTCCTACAAACCTTCTGCTGCCCTGGAATGCAGCTGAGGCTATCCAAAAACCTGTGAAAACTGTACGATTGCTGACACGGTTGTGGCAAGTGATGTATCGCAACTTCCAGTGGTGGCGGCGGGTGGGGGGGGGGCTGTCTAGAGGTGCCTGGGTTCTTACTGTGGGCTGGATTAATGATATGCATGGGTCATATTAGGCCCGGGGGGGGGGGGGGGCGGCGGTGGCGGTGGCGGCGGGGTTGATAATTCCTCAATCATCTTGTGTTCACTATCATTCACACCTGCTATGTTTTGTGTTTGGGTGAGAAGTGGGGCCAGCAAAACAAACCAGTGACATGATTCAGCATAAAGGCATTTTTAGAAGTTCCTCATGCGAGTAATCAGAACATACTATGCAGCCATTTCATTTCCGCCCCTCCTTAACATATTTTCTTTGGCAAACAAAAAGATAGAAACAGTAGATGAACAATGCAGGGTTATGAATGGAGAAGGGTATTCTTTCAGGTCATCCAAACATTCAGTGAACAAGACAAGACAGTGCTGTTATGGCAATCTCATCTGGAATTGCTTTTATCTACCTCCACAAGGTTATGTTCACCATATAACAAAATGCAGCCTTGCAGTCTATTTTCACTATGGTTCACTTAACTGATTGATGCACCATTTATGCCAACTATGCAATGAGGTTGAAAAGGAACCACTTGCCCAATGCCACATAATTAGCCCTTAGCAAAGATGGGATTGAATTTAAGCATCATGTTCCAGGCCTGCTGAGCTACATTGACTCATGCTTCCAGAAGAGTAAATTAGAAAAAATGTATTTACCGTATTTGCCGGCGTATAAGACGACTGGGCGTATAAGACGACCCCCAACATTTTCACTCAAAATATAGTTTTTGTTATATACTCGCTGTATAAGACGACCCCCTTTTCCACACACCTTCCACACACCAAATAAAACGTAAAAGAACATCAGATTTGATTTCAACATGTTAATTTATATTCAAATGCTTATGACATGCATCTACGATTGGTGGAACCTTTGCAATGTGTCGATGGGGAGGGAGGTAGAATGGGCTTCTTAGACTGTGCTCCCCCTCCTTCTCCTCCTCATGCTCCCCGCAGTCTGTACTCTGCACATGCCTAGGAGCCAGGTTGGAACTCTGCACATGTTCTTAGCCACCCACCAAGTAGCAGAGGCTTTGGGCAGCAAATGGACCCAGTGGAGGTTTTCTTTGCAAATATGGAGGTGGGGTGGTGTTTTATATCCAGTATTTCTGCACATGCCTAGGAGCCAGGAAAGGAAGTAAGGAAAGATGACAGAAATCAAAGCCCCCCCCCCCCAATTGTGACCAAAAAGGACTGGTGGTTTAGCAGTTAAGATACTGAACTTGATAACTGGAAGGTCAGCAGTTCAAGACCTGAATACTGATGGAGTGAGCTCCTGGCATATCTCCAAGCTCCTAGCAGTTCAAAAGAAAGAAATTTGCAAGTAGATCAATAGGTATCCCTTTGGTGGTAAAGGTAAACAGCGTTCTGTACACTCTAGTGTCTAGTCGTGCCTGCCACAGAAACATTTGCAGACACAGACAGTGCTGGCTCTTTGGATGTAAACAGATATGAGCACCAAACCCTAGAGACAGATATGACAGGCTTTTGAGCAAGGGTGACCTTTACCTTTACTTTCCACTGTCTAGTTGTGCCTGCCACATGACCACGGAAACATATATAGACAGTGCTGGTTCTTTGGCTATAAACAGAGATGAGTACCAAACCCTAAAATCAGATACGACTGGCTTTTGAACAAGGGCAACTTTTACCTTTACTTTATGGCATCTAGTCATGCCTGCCACATGACCATGGAAACATATGCAGACAGTGCTGGCTCTTTGGCTATAAGCAGAGATGAGCACCAAAACCTACAGTCAGATACAACTGGCAAAGGAGACATCTTGACTGACCCTCCCTCAGCGACTCTCTTCTTGGCCCTTGGGAAGCTCTGGCTCAGTCCTAGCCTAAGCCCACTCCTCAGGGCTTTCTACATTACACTGGCCACCCATCTCACCCCCTGCCTCCCCCCTCCCCCAGTTTATGGCTTCAGGTGTTAATAGCCAGGATCAAACTAAAGAGCGAGAGGAGGAATATGAGGCAGCCATTAATTGCAAACCCACACACCCCAACCTAGGATAGGAAGGGGGGGAGTGGCCTTAAGAAAGATATACCGGTAATTAGCTGTTTATTGAGAGTTTGGTTGGAGAGGCTAATTGGGGGGGGGGGAGAAAATAGGAGTTGTAGGTGGATGGATGGAGAGGGAAATCAGTAACGTTTTCTTTTTGCAAAACTTACTCTGCCTTGAGGACAGTTGAGGGAGAATCTTGGTAATAGCAAGAGACGATCTGAACAGCCAGGCCGGGGGGGGGGGGGAGGAATCCCTTGGTTTCATCTCCCTCGGCAGAAATTTCCCTTTCGCCTCTTGGAGGAAGGAACCAGCAGCAGCACAGCCCCTCCCCTTTGTTCCTCCTCCTCCTCTGCTGCCGAGGGGAGGGGAGGGGAGGGGGAGGAAGAGATCGCCCTTGTTCAAAGGGAATCACAAAAGGCCTCTCTCTCTCATACACACACACGCACGCGCGCACGACTGTTGCTCAGCCACGTCGGGCAGCGCCCCCTCCTCACAGCCGTGCGAGCTCTGCCTCTCTTCCCTCCCCCCTTCGCTGCTCCTGGGCGGGAGAATCAAATGCTGTCAGCAACCTTCCATTCCCCCAGCATGGAGGAGCGAAGGGGGGGGAAGAGACACAGAGCCCGCACGGCTGTGAGGAGGGGACGCTGCCCGGCGCGGCTTTGCAACAGTCGCCGCCGCTGCCCACAAGCAAGCCCTCGGCCCCGGCGACGCTGCTCTTGGCAATGCAGGCTGGCAGAGGAGGAGGAGGAAGCGGCGGCGGCCACAGAATTAGCAGCACCAGCACCCTCCACAGCGGGGATAGGGAAAGCTCCAGCGGGAAGCCACGCAGGGCGGTGGCTGGGCAGCGGGTGCTGCTGCAGAACAGAGGGGGAAACGGGGTGGCTCCCCGCATGGCCTCTTCTCCCCCCCCCCCTTCGCTCCTCCACACATGGCCGGAGCTGCTGCCGACAGCCTTCAATTCCCTCAGCATGGAGGAGCGAAGGGGGGGAAAGATGCCATGCGGGCGGTTGCTCCGCCCCTGCTTGAAAGGCCGATCCGAAGGCATCTCAGCCGGGGACAACAAGGGCGCGATGCAGGGACGAGACCCTCCCGGACCACAAGAATAGCGACGGGAAGGTGAGTCCAACTGAAGTGTACCCGGGGTATACGACGACCCCCCCACTTGGAGGCATTTTTTCCAGGGGAAAAAAGTCGCCTTATACGCCGGCAAATACGGTACATCCATTCCATCATAATATTCATTGCTACTGCTGGTAATCATATATCCATCTTACAAACATTCTCCATCACAAAACCTGGTGCCAGGGCAGACTACCTTTATGGTTTATGAGTGTGCATAAATTTTGGCTATAAGCCAAAGTGTTCAATGTGTCTACTTAAGAGGCCCACTCCCTATCTGTTCCAACTTAACTCTTTTGGCCTGTGTTATGAGTTACTCCAGGGCCCCCACTGGATGCACGATGGCACTTCAAACCTCAACAACAGTATTGTATCTGTTACTACATCCAACCCTTTCCCATGCCCAGCTACAGTTCCAGCCACTGCTACTGACTAGCCTTCATGCACACATTTCATTGCCATTCATATGAATCCCATCTAAAACTCTATTCTTTACACTCAAGCATGCAACTAATGACTGCTTTATACCAATCTTTCAGAGGACCCCAAGGAATTTATCACTGATAGGTATTTGACAGTTCAGTCTACAGCAGGGGTTCCCAAACTAAGGCCTGGTGGCCAAATCTGGCCCCAGCTGCCATTTCATGTGGCCCCCACCCCTCCAAGGGCATCTGATAAACAAAATGGCTGCCCACTTGAAGCTGTTGGTACCAAATGGCTACCCCCCATTGTGCAGGCAGGGCAAATGACTGCCTGGCCCTTGAAGTTGACTGAGAGAGCATGACCTGGCCCCTGGCTTGAAAAAGTTGGCAATCTCTGGTCTACAGATGTAAGGCCTGTGAAGAGTTCAGAAAAGAAGGAACAGTATTCTTGCTGTAACAGCTTACTCCCCATCAACTTAGAAGCAGAGAGGTGTCTTTACTGAAATGCTGCATACATTCAAAATAATCGTTTCAAAGCATTGTTCACCACAACCCCTTAAATGGGCTACTTGGGAAAGCTCCTTGAAAAATTAAATGATTTCCACTAATTTTTTAAGACAGACAATAGCACAGCATGGATTCAAGTTGTATCTCAAACTGTATTTTACATGGATGCATCTCTCTGTAATTGTTCAACAACTCAAGGCATTCTACCTGGAAAAAGAGTCTATTTTCTCAACTGTGGATATTCACTATCACCAGGTATGGTGGTGGTATGTAGATATTACACTCCCTCCCCCATGGGTTTTAGTAAGGTCACACTGACTGGCACATAACCAATGCATATTCCTGCTGCACAGATTGCAATTCAAAGAAAACTTCATGAAACAAGTCTAGTTGTTATTCTCAGCTACAGTATATGCATAAAGTAAGTTAAAACTTAATGGCTGAAATCCTAATGGTTAACATAGTAAGTAGCATTAGCATAGGCCCACTTAATCAGTCAGAGTTTGATGAGTCAACATCTCTGTAAATTGGGTGGATGAAGCTCAATGATGTTTTTAATAAAAAAAGAATCAGATTTTTAAAATGTTAACTGGATTTATTTATAAAATGCTATTTCAGAAAGAAAATATCTACAGATAAAATAAATAAATAAATAAATAAATAAATAAATAAATAAATAAATAAATAAATAAATAAATGGAAAGAATGAAGATCGCTATGACTCCTGTCCTGATCTTGATACCACCTTGTTCATCACTTAAAGCCACATAATTGAGTTATTCTGTGCCCTCTGCATTCCTAGGAACACAAGAGGAAAACAGATCCTCTCCCGCACACCTTGGCCACCTTTTTTTAAAACTTCAGCAGAGCTGTACTTCAGACACTATAAATCAGGGGTGCCCAAACTATGGGCCAGGGACTGGATGCAGCCCCTGAGGCCAATTCATCTGGCCCACGAACCCCTTGTCACTCCTGGAAGTGGAAGTAAAATGCACCTGTATGGGTACATTTTACTTCTGCTTCCAGGAGCAATGAGGGCTTCACAGGCTGGATGAATTGGCCTCAGGGGCCACATGTGGCCCCCAGGCCTTACTGACTGGCTCCCTGAACCATGTGATCGGCCCATGGCCCAAAAAATTTGGGCACCCCTGTTATAAATCTACAACCTCTTAAATACAGCAGCCAAAGCACTTTGTACAATATGACCACATCTGAAGATATTTGGTGTCTTCCCTGTTAAGTTATCAAATACAGTTAAACCTCGCATAAAGAGCATTTTGCTTAAAGAGTAACTCGCTTAAAGAGCAGAATTTTCTCTGAATGTTCACTTCACTTAACAAGTAAAACTAATCAAAAACTCGCTTAACAAATAAATCAGGGTTTGCAATCCCCCCCACAATTGGTCACTTACAATGGTGTTTCGCTTAAAGAGCAAATTTGCTTAAAGAGAAATCCTGTGGAACGCATTATGCTCTTTAAGCGGGGTACAACTGTATGATAGAACATGTTTGCCAGAATTATGAGCAGTACCATTAGTAGCACCTACAATGGTTCAGTTCCTCCATCTTTGCTAATACTTCACATCACTCTAAGACTTAAGTGAGGTCTGTTATTTGCTGCCATGTTCCAATGTACAACCCTGTCATTGTCCCATAGGAGAAGAATAAAAAGACTGTGCCCACTTTATGGAATAATCAACACATCCTATGCATCTGATTGATATTTGATGATCTTGAGATGGCAGAATAGGCTGTACTCTGTCAGACTGCAGGTGGATTATTTGTGTCATATATTTAAATATAACCTGGTCATTTAAAAAACCAGAACAAGTTTCTTTCTGCCAGATAACAAGCACATCACTGAGAAGGCTTGGTTAGAAAAATTCTCTTGGATGCATGGTTTCTGTGTTGGATTTTACTTACAGAGCATTATATGTAGCATTTCCACCTGTAATCTGAAACATTTCATTCCTTTTGTCATTAAGAAAGAAAAGGCAGACTATCTGTAAAGACTTTCCCCTTTGATTGGGAGTGCTAACAGTTTCTGCCTGGAAGCCCCTGACTCAAACTCTTTAGCACAGGGCTTGCCAACCTAAGGCCTGTGGGCTGGATCTGGCCTACAGCACCATTTCATGTGCTCCCTCCAAGGTCATTCAAGAAACTACCCGTTTGAAGCTGTTGGGACAAAATGGCCACCCAGATCGTGGAGGCAGTGCAAAATGGCCAGCTGACTCTCGAAGCTGACTGAGAGAGCATGACCCGGCCCCCTGCTTGAAAAGGTTGGGAACCCCTTCTTTAGCATGACAGCCAAAACAAAAGCTTTTTTAAAAAGTCAGCAACAGCTGCACTAGGGCATTGTTACACATTATAAGAACATGAAGGAGACAGACAATTACAGGCAGCTTAATGGTTAAAGTAGCAAAAACCAGACATTGTTACCTTTCACTGTACTGCACTATTTCTCCATTCTTTGCCCACATAATGGTGGGCTTTGGACTTCCAACAGCCTCACAATGAAGGAGTACGCTCAGAGTTCCACTGGCTAAAACTACTGTGTGTCCTATGTGGGTGACCACTTCAGAGGCTGATAGATGTTGTGCTGCAGAAATCTTCTTGAGAATTGCAGGTTTTCGCTGAGGTTCACGTGAGCCATTTATGAGTTCCAGTGATGTAGACAAATGTGGTTCGGATGAAGATGTCCGTAAGGCACTGGTGAACTCTGAAAAATGTTTGCTGGATGGAAACTCCATTGATGCCGAACTGATTCGACTCCCTTGGGGTTTGAAAAGAGGCTCCTGATGTTCCAAATGGCTCTTAAAAATTTCATGGGCCAACTGTGCCACAAGCTGCTTCCTATAGAGATCCTTAAATTCCTCTGGTTGCTGGGACACATTTCTTAGGATGTCATCCAAACGATTCTGGTTGGCGACCAGAGTGAAAGGAAGGGTGTATTCCAAGCTCTGGTCTTCCTCAGAAGAGATGTTTCTCTCAGTGGAGTCCTGAGCCTCCCATGGTTCTGGGCTATCTTGAGGCCAGCCTCTGTACTCCAAAAGTCTTGCGACAATGTCATCATATTGATTTGTGGGATCAGTGAGAAGTCCCCGCTTCTCAGTTTTGCTTCCATTGAAGAGAATTCCATTCTGATGCTTCTCCTGGGTGTGCAAAGCCTCATTCAAACTGGCCTTCCTTACAGCTTCTTCTTCCTTCATCCCAGAGGACAAGGTGGCGATACGTTTTTTGTTGCCTCCTATCAGTTTAATCACAAAATGTTCTTGAGCGGGCCCGGCTATACAAGTGTACGTTCCTGTATCTGAGGGCTTCAACTTATGGATTTTCATATATCCATAAGGAGCAATGGTAACATGAACTGAGCTGATAAGTCGTTTCCCATCTTTCTCCCATGTGATCATTGGCTTCCGGAACCTTCTCACAGGACATCTAAGGATGACAGAGGTTTTGGGGAGCAGGTAAGCATACCCACCAACAATAAAGTGCAGCTTTTTCTGCTTTCTTGTTTGGATAAAAACTTTCTTTTGAGCCATTATCAGAGGAGGTTGCTTGTGAGCTGGCCGCTGATGTCCTGAAATGTAAAGAATAAGATTTGGAAATAGGATGACACAATTTATGCTTCATCATCCTCTCTAGCTGATGTGGAAGATAAACTCAAATTATTTTTATTCTTCCATTAATGTTATTCATTCTACACTCCAAGATTAGAAATTACAAATAACCACTTTTAGTTAATTTTTTTTAACAACAAAGTTACAACTATATTACATTTAAAATCTAACACAATGGTCAGACTCCTATTAGGAGTAAACCACAGAGGCATAACTGAGTAAATCACAGAGGCAATCTGATGCTAATTAGAAGGCTGCTGCACACATTTCTTACAACATCTGTCTTCCCCTCAGGACAACAGCCCACATCACTTGCTCCTCCATGACAATGCAGCTCCAGGTGTTGACCCCGAGATTAGCCAAGAAGGCTGTGACTAGGAGGAGGGCCTATTCAGTGGTGGCACCAATGTTGTGGAAGTCATTCCCTGTCGAGCTGCGCCTGGTACCATCTCTCTATATGTTCAAAAAGCAATTGAAAACATCTATTTTAAAGAGGCCTTTGGGACTATCTTACTAACGACTGATCATTAGGCATTTATTTTGTCTCTCTGCATCACAAATAAGCTTTCATTTTAGGGTGTCTTGGGTTCTGATGTGTTTATATGAAAATTTTAATATTTGTATCTGTTTGTATATGTTGAGTTTTATGCTGTTAGCTGCCCTGAGTAGGAAAGTTTTTCCTAGAGAGACAGGATAGAAATTTGATTAAAAAATAAATAATCCTAATCATGCAGACAGGAATGGAAACAGCAACTTGTTTATTAGCAGCAATTTACTATTGTGGTTTATGCATTTGCACTTATGCCATCATAAATCTTCAGCAGAATTCTAGCCAGTGGGGACAATGTCACTTCATTTTGTAGTGTAACTGAACTTTCTTATCTCTTTTATAGTTTGAGGGATGTGGCCTCGATAAATTGTGGAAGAGAAATATCACACAGTTCATGGAGCAGCCTGCCTCATGATCTGTTGTGGGTTTTGAGACAATGACAAAGTGGACAGGAGGAGCTGTGTTTTGTACATAAGGCTAGTCAGGAGTAGCAATTAGAAATGAAACCCAAAATAATTTTTAACTATAAAAGCAATTAATTACATTGTGACTACAAATTTTAAATATAATTAATTATTTTTAAAAAGCTTATTTCCAAGCTCCATAATCAGATTGTGTGTTTCCTACTTCAAAATCATATTCTTGGTTGCTGGTTGTGAACAGCACAACATGGCAAAGGTAGATCTGGCACCAGACTCCAATGAATCCTTGGCATGGTTCCATTAATTAGCCAATGTCTGATGCCAGTTCTCCCCTGCTGGCAATTGCAGTGCCTTGACCCCACCTCCCTGCTCTTATCTTAAAAGCCCCAGTCCCTGGACACTCCACCTTGGGAAATCCAACATGGCAACTGCACACCCTTACTGGCCCAGAGGCAACTTCTCACCCATCACAAGTTCAATGATCAGGGTAAACAGAAGGAGGAATGAGAGCTGGTGACCAAATGGTAAGCTTGTGATGCTGCAAGAGCACTTGTCTTGGGACGGAGGGTGTTTGAGGTTGAAGGAAGAATGATGAGACTGACTGAAAGGGTTTGTAGGGCCAGTGATGGGTTTTTCTGAGCCCTCAGCCACTTGGCAGGTGTCCAGTCATCAGACATTATCTTTGCTCAGGGAGTCCCTGACCCTGCACACTAATGGGAAAACGGGAAATACTGATACAGGGATGTCATTTTCAGCAGCATTCCCATGTTGGCTATGAAATGTATGTTCAAACTTGCTAAACAAAATAAACAGCATATTTCTGGCACTAGTTGCATGTTTGCCTATTACAATTTACAGCAAGTAGATGGACAACAGCTGTCTGAGATCCAGGCTACCCCCTTCCTTATCCTCATCCAAAGTAATAGGGAGTGATTTAATTAAACAAATCTTATCCTGCGTGGGTTAAAACGCAGAAGTCAGGACTTGGACTGATGGGAAAAATGCAGTTCCTGTTGTTAAAAGTTTTTAAGTGAAGGAGTCAGTATAATGAACCCAACCAACGTACACAGGAGAAAGGGAACTCCCCTTGTTAAATGTTCATCGTTGCAGCCTTGTGAGGCCCATAACTACAAGCAGGAACAAATCAGGCACAACCTCAGAGGTGTAATATGAAGCAGAACAAATCTGCTTAGAGCAGGTTGAAAACCCCCCTGGCGGATAATATTAGACTTCAATCGTTACGTGGGTCCCTCAAGTTCAGATCTCTGAGCCAGCCAACTGGAAGGAATACGAGGACTGTGTCATGGATTTCAAAAATAAAGTTACATGTTGTGCTTAGAATCAAATCCTGATTTACACGTACACCATCAGTTATGAATGGTACATTTACATGCAAAGCGGAGCTTTTCTGGATACACACCGTCAGGGGCTTAAGCCTTTCTGATTCACTAGGTTGTAGGCATTACTGCAGGCAAAAGTTGACACATAAACACTGCTCTTAAATGACATGCTGTTATAGTACATTTCCTAATAGCTATGCTGGCTGGGTGATGTGGGAAGGCATAGCTGCCAAAATTAACTTTTCCAAACTCTGTGCTAGATACACAACATTTCTTTAAATCGTTAACTATTTATTTAAACAAACAAAAAAGAAATAGGAGTTTATTGATTTTTTAAAAAAATCCTCTACGGGTAGAAGTGTGGAAATACTATGGGAATAATGTAGATTAATATTTCCTTAACCTGGGTAAGCCTATAAATAGCAAAAATGGAATATGGATAATTTATATCATATTTCTCTTTATTGTTTGCAGCCGGCCATCTCCTAAATTTGAACTATTTGCAGAGAAGGAGAATCTCCATATTGTCTTCACTCCTGTTGCAGAAAGATCATATGATACCGACATGGCTCTCTAACCATTAAGCCACATTTTATATCTTAGGATTTCAGTTTTCCTAAAGATCTCTACAGCTTAGAACAGTTGGGCAAAATTTCTGAATACCTACGACTTTCCTCCCTAACCCAATTCCTACCATTTGACCTAATGAAGAGTCCTAGACACCCTAAAGCTCATATATTTGGCTCACCTAATGCTGATCTTAACAAAGATACTGCCCACCTGGGAAGTGTGTCAGATTTTGTTTTCTTACTGACTAAACCTCAACCCAAACTTTTCTTTGGCTATGGAGATGACCCAAAGGTCCACTGATCCCATCCACCACCATGGTTTTCCTATACTCACTTGTACAGCTCATGAGTGCACATGGTCTGACCAAAGATGAGAATGGCAAAGATGGGCACAATGATGAGTTGATGATAGCAGAGAGTCCCGTGTTTAGCACTTTCCTGCAAATAGCATTTCGTGTCTGGGTTCCCTCACCACAACTCACAGAACACTGGGAACAAAAGAGCATTGATTAGGAAACTGACTTACATACAATGCAACATCAGAGGGACTCAGTCTGCCTTTTGAACAGAGTGTGATCTGGTTCTAATCTTGCTTGACTCCTTCTGACAGTGGGAATGGCTGAACTAACCAGGAATTGAAAGCTTACCAAGCTGTTAGAATGAGGCTTCTGGCTTGTTGCACACCTTACAAACAAGAACTGTAAATCAGGTCTTAAGGTTGTGACTCTTGACTTTTTGGGGAGCAAAAACCCAGGAGCCCTGGTCATGTGTTATGGAAAAAGGGCTAAACCAATGGTGGGATTCAATTTTTTTACTACCCACTCTGTAGATGTGGTATGGTGGGCGTGGCCAAGGGGAAAGCTCTGTGTTGCACCCGAATTAGGACTACTTTATATCAAAACTTGGATGTGCGGGGCCAGCCAGAACTTCTGCTACCAGTTCTGGAGAACTAGGGCAAATCTGCTGAATCCCACCACTGGGCTAAACTAGGAATTACTGATGCCCGGTCCCCAGGAGAAGAAATTTCTTCAATTATGGTTATTTATGATTGTCAAATCAATATTTCTTGCTTCTAGCAAATGGTCAAATTACTTACTTACTTACTTACTTAATTTATTTATTTATTCACATTTATACCCCACCCTTTTAATATGACCACTCAGGGTGGTTTGTCTTGTTTAATGTTTGGTCTTCAGACTAGAACTATGTCCTGATTTTTAAAGCTGTTTTCTCTGACATGAAAGTCTACTTCAATCACATCTTTTGAATGCTAATATGATTTCATCTCTTAACGTGGGCGATCTCTAATGTACAATGTGGTCTTGGTTTGTTTAGTTTCTTCTTCGGGTAAAAAGTCCAAGTGAGAATCAGGTTTTCTGACACATACCTGGTTAGGAGACATTTCTTTTCTAAAATTCTAGTTACCAGAATTCTACCAATGTGATCACGACTTATATTTAGAGCCATTTTCCTAAGACAGGGCAATCTCACCATTTGGGCTGGAAAAAACAACACATTCCCACCTATTCGTTAATCATTTCTTTCACTTCTAAAAGTCTTCTCTGCATGAAAATTGAGTTATCCACTATGCAGACAGATAGGACTAATTTTTGGCAACCTGGAAGCCACCATGCAAAGATTGAGACATCACCTGAAAGTCTATTTTTAGTGTTCTTGCATACCACCAATAATCAGCATAATAATCAATGAGTGAGAAGGGGAAGAGATGGACATGAAACAGACACAGGCACCAGATTAAGGCTCACGGCATCTGGCAAGCAAGCTATGAGTAACACTTAAATGCAGTGGCCTCAAATAACCAAGAGTGATCTATCTTATGACAGATGGGAAAAGGCTTATTTTCATCTGTATTGTGCTACATAGAGTAATTGAAGTTAGGAAATATCTGTACCATTATCTGTTTATCTGGAGATGTCTGCAATTGCAAACAAGCTCCACTGAGCCCTATGCACATGGTTGTTGATAAAAAATCAGGGACCGCATGTGCAGGCCTGGTGGGAGAAACAGACATCTAGCTAAAGGATCCACGGAGGCAGTGATCTGTTTGCCCTTGCTCTGCATGCAGGGCACCTGCAGATCATCCTTATTGAATCAGAGCTATTTGTGTATGTTTAGAACATGTTCATACAGTGATAATTACAGATGTTTAGAGGTACAGGAAAAAGAAATAAAATCACTGAATGGGGTGGAAGTCCCCAGCTAGGTGAGAACATTGCCGTGGTGTGGGGGCTTGTGCAGTCTAACTAGGTGGTGATACCCATCTCTTGTCAATGATGTTAGGTCAGGACTAGTAAAGGTAAACCTTGCTTGAAAGCCAGTCGTATCCGACTCTAGGGTTCAGTGCTCATCTCTGTTTCAAAGCCGAAGAGCCAGCGCTGTCTGCTTCTGCAGATGTTTCCGTGGTCATGTGGCAGGCATGACTAGACAGCCGAGTGCACGGAACGCTGTTTACCTTCCCTATTTATCTACTTGCAATGTCTTGGTTTCAAACTCACTAAAACGTCCTCTGTTGGATCCCTTGGGCAAAGTGAAAGTGAAGGGCACAGGTCATGGTCCACCTAGCCAGTGGGTGACGTGATATCCAAATGGCAATAAATAAATAAATAAATGCAAGTAGACTTGATTTCTCATGTCCATTTGTATGTGTGGAACGTCATCACAGAGATGTCTAACAATGCAAGGACTCCTTGCTGAAGAACAACTCCAAGTTATCCAAGGTATGGGATGAAAGTACACAGTGTAGATTTATATACTGTATAAAATAAAATGGTATCCTGAAAAGTTTGAACTGCATAGGTTTTAATGTTTTAAGCACGTGCAGTTAAACACATGCATTTAAAAGTTAAATTGTCCGAGGAGGGGAGTAACTGTTTACTTGAATCTCATAATAGGTACAGGTTTTAGCAGTGAATTTTATTACACAACCTTGTTTTTTAGCTGGATTGTCAAGAGGGATTATCACCCATTAGTTAAATTTCCTGCCTAACACAAGCTATACATGCAGCCTGGCATGACCAAATCAGCCAAGTTAATCAGTTCCTCCTTGGGTGAAGGAAGAGCAGAGAGAGATTGGCAATAACTGTCCCAATCATTGCAATCTTTCAGACTACAATCTAGAAGGCACACCTCTTCACCATGGTTTACAATTGAGCTACTTTATTGAGTGCTCCTATACACATTATATTTGCTGATTGTATTTGCTAGATTTTAATGTTTTACTTGTATAACATTTTTATTATGTTTTATGATTTTAATTTAACACACCGTTGTAGAGTTTCCCCTAGCAGTGCATAAATTTGGAAGGCAGGCAAGAGAAAATAAATAAATAAAGAAAAGCCAAGCCCCAACAATGAAGTATAGCGAGCTAATGAAATCTATTTTGCCAAAGATGGTTTGTAGTCCATACATTCGGACTTTACAACTATGTGATAGAAGTGTTCCTTTTGAGAATCTTTTAAGTTACAAAATTCTGATTCTGGCACACACAAAAAGGAAGGGAATTCATTCAAATGGAAAGGTCTCTTTTCTAGTTCTGACAAGTTTATACCAATCAATTCAGATAGGTGGAATGCTGTATATGACTAGCTCATCACAATACGAGTCTGGTAATAGTAATGCTAAGAGGGAATATATCAAATCAGCATTGCAGAAACTAAAGCCAATGAGGAAAAGGGGCTTAGTTTCAATTGACACAGATTCAACTAAAATTAATTTAAATTTGTAGCTATATATTTTAAGGTATTGGAGAGTAAACAAACAAACAAATGCTGTGGCACCTTAAAGACTAACTGCTGTAGTTTAATGTTAGCTTTTGTGGATCAAGTCCACTTTGCCAGACATAAGGGTGAGATTTCATGGCATCAATTTATACACATCAGCGACAAAGGTACAGAATAGTTTGACAGTGTGAAACTTCACAACTAATCTGAATAACAAGAGATCTTCTGCTACTACCAGTTGTAAAAAACCACATTGACTAGTATACAGTACTTATCTGTTATGCTAACCATTCTGTACCTCTGTACGTGAGGTGTATAAATTGATGCCATGAAGCCTCTCTCCCAGTGGTGGGTTGTTGCCGGTTCGCCCTGGTTCGCCCGAACCGGTAGCAACAATCCTGGGTGGTTCTCCGGGAGGGGAGTTAGTAACCACCCAGGATTGTTTTTTTTTTTTTAGGCGTCCATTTGACACATGCACACTTCTATTTTTTAGTGCACATGCATCAAATGGAGGTTTGACACATCCGCAGTTCCCAGCAGCCATTTTGGCTGCTAGGAAAGGAAGGGCACAGGCAGCTCCTGAAGAAGTGGCAGCGGCCTTTCCTTGCTGTGCTGCCATGCCACTGTGGTGGTTTGCCGCAGTGGCGGTTTGCCACAGCGGCGGTTTGCCGCCATGCCACTGCCTCTGCTGCTCCCCGACAAGTTGACCCAGGGTAAGTGACGGGTTTGTGTTTGGGGTGGGTGGGTTGATTTGTGGTTGGGGTGGGTGGGTGTATTTTTATGTAATTTTTATTTTAATTAATTAATTAAATTTATTTATGGGTTTGTGTTGTGGGTGGGTGGGTTGAGGTGTGTGCGTGCGTGTGTTTACTTTATTTATTTATTTATTTTTCCTTGGCTCTGCCCACATCATGACGGCATGATGTTGGCCCCGCCCACGACACCCATGATGTCACGGTGGGGTAGTAAAAAATTTGACAACCAACCACTGCTTTCTCCCATGTCTGATGAAGTGGACTTGATCCACGAAAGCTAATATTAAAATACAGCAGTTAGTCTTTAAAGTGCCACAACATTTTTTGTCTTTTTGTTTTGTTTACTCTCTGATATGCTTGAGATACAGACTAACTAGCTACTACTTCAAACATTTCAACTATTTAGGGCACTATATTTTAAGATGTTAGCAAGGAGGAGGAGCTCTTGATGTCTAGATAGACACTGATAAACAAATTTGCTCGAAAGCCAGTTGTATCCAACTCTTAGAGTTTGGTGCTCGTCTCCATTTATAGCGAAAGATCCAGCGCAGAATAGGAAAACCAAGGAGCAAAAATTAAACAATTCTTGCTGGAACTTGGACGACAACCTGTGGCTCTTCAGTTGCCCCTCCTCACTGGCCATATTTGGGAAATCTGACTCAGCAACACCCTGAGGGCCACAACTGGGAACCTCTTGTCTGAGAGACATTCTATACCTGAGCTGTGCGACCATCCCATACCTGTGTCCAGTCTGAGAGAAGCCATTCAGGAGGGCAATCCTCATTTTTGCAAGCTTGCTGGGACGTTGGCCTTAGAGTGGAGCAGAAAGTGTCCGGAAGCTCTAGGAAACTTCCATCGGCCATGCGCTGCTTGCAGAGCACTTCCCGTTGCTTGGTACCACCTCCGCACGTCTGTGAACACTGGGGAACAATAGACAGAACAGAAAGATAAGTCCTTGCTGATATAACTCAGCAGTTTGTTGCATAACAGGTTGCTCAACTCTCATTGAAACAAGTGGGAGTGTGCATGATGGCCGCCATTCCACACAAACCACTTGGAAGAAGAGTGTAAGTTCAATAAACACTGCCACAGGATCATTTTGTCCTGCTCTCTCTTGGCCCACTAAACCTTCAGTTCAACAATAGGGCCAAAAAAAAAAAACATCACAGACCACTCCTTTCTTTTTCAAATAACCTTTATACACACACTATATACACTACACTAAGACACTCACATATATTTCATTAGAAAACTGCCCTCTGGGTCTCCAATCCATAGATAGGCTAAATAATTGGTTTGTAAGGTTAATATAATAAACCATCAAGGCCCACGTAGCTCTTTATATTTATGACTCCTGGTGACTGCTGTATGTCTGCTTCCAAAAATAAAGGAGAAAGGGTTATTTGAGTGAATGTAAATATAGGAGATTAATTTCTAAAGGATCATATCCTCCACTTTCCTTAATTTAAATTTCCTCCTACAGGCACACATAGGCAAAGAACCAGATGATAAATTGGTGAGGAATTCACTAGATCCAAAATGACTACTCAGAACTGCTTCCAGCATTTATTTATTTATTCTTCAGATCCATGCAAATGTAACCCCATTTTCTGTCCCATTTTACTTCTCCCCTGTCCTTTATGATTTTAAGTGTTTCTTTCACTATCCATCTAATTTTTTCTTTTCTTTTTACTACAGGATTTTTTCCTACATTCTCCCCTGATATCATCTCTAATTTTAATGTACAGTTTTTTAGGTTCATCTCAACTGAGTTTAACAACAACAATAACTTTTTTATTCAAGGAAGCCTTTCAGGGTGTGGTCCCTTTAACAATAAATTAGCCAGCTAGTTGATTCTTTCCAAAAAATTAAAGCCAATGTGTTCTTTATAAGGACTTTAATTTATTATTTATTTATTTTATTTACTCGCACTTACTATCCCGGCCCAATCGGGTAAACCCGACTCTGGGCGGCTTACAAAAGTAGATTAAAATCATAGGTTAGGCCTATGATAATGCCGATATTTAAAACTTTAAAAGTTCATAACAATTATTAAAACACCGCAGAAGATAAGAAACGACCAAAAGGGTGACCATCCCTTAGATTAGCCACCTTACATGAGATCCCATGTTACTTGGTCCCCACGCTTGCCCTGCCAGCCAGGTTTTTAAGCCCCTCCGAAAGGGCAGGAGCTCTGTCTGTAGGCGCAGTTCCGTTGGGAGGAGGTTCCAAAGGGCCGGGGCGAACACAGAGAAGGCCCTCTTCCTAGTGCTAGTGAGGCGAGCCTCTCTAGCCAATGGAATGACAAGAGAGCCGCTCCGATCCGCCCTGGTGGGACGGACAGATGTTCTTAGGGTGACGCGGTCTCTTAGGTATCCTGGCCCACTACCATATAGGGCTTTAAAGGTAATGACCAGCACCTTGAATTGCACCCGGAGACATACTGGCAACCAGTGCAGCTCCCAAAGCAGTGGTGACGCACGAGTATAATGCCCGCACCCCATCACAACCCGGGCCGTGACATTTTGGACCAGCTGCAGTCTCCGAATGGTCACCAAGGGCAGCCCCATGTAGAGCGCGTTACAGTAATCAAGTCTGGAGGTGACCAAAGCATGTGTGACCATGAGCAAGGCGTCCCGGTCTAGGACTGGGCGTAACTGACGTATTACACGAAGTTGTGCAAAAGCCCTCCTACCCATGGCTGCCACCTGCTCTTCGAACAGTAGCCATGAGTCCAGTAGGACCCCCAGATCACGCACCGGGTCCAATTGGGGCAGGACTGCCCCATCCAGAGCCAAAGTTGGCAGCTCCCGTGTTAACACAGGGCCCCTTACCCATAGCCACTCAGTCTTGCTGGGATTCAGCTGTAGCCCGTTTCCCCCCGTCCAGACCTTAACAGCCTCCAGACACCTGGAAAGGACTTCTACTGCACCGCTTGGGTCCCCACGGGCCGAGATGTTAAGTTCTTAAGGACTGTTGTTTAAGTTATACTTTTGCACTATAATTCTTTAGGTTTTTTTTTCCAACTTCACTTTAATAGTGAGTACTGACAGTTCATCATTGGTACCACAAACTACTCCTGGTCTTATTTTGGCAGAGAGAATACAGCTTTTCCTTCTCTTGCTTCCAATTACATAGGATAGTATGGTAATTGAAGTGGTGTGGACCATTAATCATGACCCCACCCTCACCCCAAAGAGCCACAGTTTGGCTTCTAAAAATCACCTTTCTTTCAGCAATAGACCACAGATTGAAACAGATTTATTAAAACAGCTCTTTTCAGCTATTTTCTGCAAAGCAGATTTTTGGGGGCTTGTAAAAACAAATTCTGATACTCACTTTTGTTTAGGATAGGAGTTAGGAAAAGGAGGAAAGGGGATGCCTGAAAACAAGGTAAACATCCTCATAATGTTATCCCAAGGATGGAACATTTCAAAAATAAGCAGACTTGAGTTTATAAGGATGTGTTTTTAGTCATTGAAAATGTTAAACATGCTGATGGTTATCAGCCATTCTTGTGCCAAGAACATTAAAAATTTAAAATACTTCTAATTCAGACCATCTTTCTTTACGAGAATTTAAAAGCTTTGGAGAAGAGTACTGTTAAAGTTTGTAGCCAAAATATTAAGTTTATTTGTGTAAAAATATATATATCAGTATTAGCAGAGCTATAATAAATCCCCCGGGGTGAGATTTACCTCATGTCAGTAGGGCAACCAAGGAAGAGGAGGTATACATGGGCAATGGGCTAGAAAATAAAGTGTGAATACAGGATGTGTGTCCCCCCCCCCCCCCGTGAAGAGAAATGAACATATTATTTACCTGTTTCCATTCCGAAAGGTACCATGATGAGGGACAGTCAAACCGATTGCAGGCTTGCAACATGATGGGTTTTGGCTTGTGGCATAGCTCCTCAGCCAAAACCATGGTCTCGTTAGTTTCTCTCGAGAGGAGGTGAGAACAAATGACATTGCGGGTCTGTAATCCTACACCGCAGGTCAGGCTGCAGGAACTCCATTTCCCCACCTCCCACCTGAAGGGAAAGACAAAAAGAGAAAAGTTCTAACTGTAAACAATATCCCTCCCCTCCCCAAACATTATGCTAGTTTGCTGGTTGGTCCATATCTGGGTGGGGGGGGGGGAAATGGGTCTGATCCAAACTAAGGCTTCCATTTACTTTTATTTATGTACTTGTTCTTTGTTACATAGTGACACTTACATCCTCCCTTTTCTTCCAATGAGCTAAAGCAGGGGTGCCCAAACTACAGCCCATGGGCCAAATCCTGTCCCTGATGCCAATTTGTCTGGCCCATGAAGCCCTCGTCGCTTCCAGGAGCGACAAGGGCTTTGTGGGCCGGATGAATTGGCATCAGGGGTTGGATCCGGCCTATGGGTCATAGTGAAAGGCTCCCTGAACCACTTGATTGGCTCATGGCCCGAAAAGTTTGGGCACCCCTGAGCTAAAGATCTTTTACGTAGCTTTCCCCCTTGTCATCCTCACAACAATCTTCCTCTGTGTTAGGTGCGATTGAGAGGATAGGACTGGCCAAGGCTCTTGAATTCTGGTGCAATATCCGAACAACTTTAACTGAATTCAACTCTAGCAAATTATCACAGCATTAGGTTTTGTAGAGGACAAGCTATCAATGACAAACTGATCTCAAGGGAGCTGGATTTCTTGGGACACATTAAGTGCTATTGGGAGTCAAAGGTTGTTAGAGAATGAATGGTCTGTTTCCCTCAAAAGCAGAAAGTAGCTTGCATGTTTATATTCCCTGGAATCCCAGATAGCCAATTACACTGGCAACAACAGAAAACATTTACCATATTTAAAGTATATTTGGGAAAGAAAATTGGATTTTATATACATATAGCTTCCTGATGGAGTACTAGGTGTCCTATCAATTATATAACATATTTCTTTTGAAATGTACAATATAAATGAGTACAGTAAAACCTTGCATAAAGAGCGCCTCACTTAGAGAGTAACTTGCTTAAAGAGAAAATTTTTATCTGAATGGTCACCTCACTTAACAAATAAAACCAACCAAAAACTCACTTAACAAATAAATCAGAGGTCGCAATTCCCCCCGCCAGAAGTCACAATTGGTCACTTAAAATGGTGTTTTGTTTAAAGAGCAAACTCGCTTAAAGGGCAATCCTGTGGAACGGATTATGCTCTTTAAGTGAGGTACCACAGCACATAAAATGCACTAAAAGGAATGCAATTTTTATCAGAGCTTGGAAGTTTAGCAAGTTAGCTGAAAATTTGGTCCATATAATTAGTTATTTTTGTAGGTAGTAACGAGAATACAGTCATGTTACCTTTACAAATGGAAATAACATGATTTTACTAATATGAGTACTGCTTTTTTAGATACAGTACTTCTTAAAATATTATCTTTTAATGGATTGTTTAGAAACCTCAGAAAAGGTTTTTAAGCTCTGTGTCTTTCTCTTGTCAATGTCTCCCTCTCTCACTTGTAAAGTAATGGAAAAGTAGCAAGAAGCACAATAGATAATGTAGTAAGTTACATTTAAAGCACTGTAAGGAGTCATGGCAACAAATTTCCTTCAAGACTATAATGTATAATTTCCCAAACTATGTTATGTGGAACATTGTTGGACTTCAATTCCCAGAAGTCTAAGTGAGTCCATTGGCTAATCAGTGCTTTGGAGAATTGACGTAGGCTTCTGAGAATTGAAGTCCAAAACCAAAGATTGGGAAACACTGTTATAATGAATCATAAAATTAGTTACTTCCAAAAAGTAACCTTCCATGTTTTGATTTTAATATAGGACATGATTTCCACTGGGCCTTGGAAGAACAACTAGAAGAATGATTCTAAACAGAGAAACAAAATACATGTCAGAACATCCTGGAGAACATCCTTATGTGCTTCCTCTGACTCTTTCAGATCATAATGAGTTTAATAGCTTCTATGATTGTGGAGTCAAAACTAATAAATGAATACTGTTCATTTCAATGAGATAACACTGGTTTGTGCAAGTTGTTTAAACTGATTCTAAGTGGGTTCCTCTCCTGGATGAACTTTGAATGACATTTCCTATGAAACCACCAGTCAGAATTAATAGTGACATAGCAGTTGCCCTTTGAGCTTTGGCACACCTTAGACAGAGATATTTGAAGGCATGCTTGGTGGTTTTTAAAAAGCCATGTCTTTTGTTCTTTGGAGGTCTATTTTGGTGCAAAACTTATTATCATTTGCCAAGGTTTACTCTTCCAGAGTGGGAGGTTTTCCAGCTCCCTCCAGGACTTATTTGTTTATGGAATATAGACTGTCTCACATTCATGTTGGCATTACACAGTTTAGCATGACAAAGGAAGCAAATGTTCTTTCATTTTCTCTCTTTAAACAGTGTTACAGACTTTGAAATGCTATTTTTAAACTGTAGACTAAAAAAATGACCTTCCATTTTCAAAATTTGAATTTTTCTTTTGTTATAAAGAGGGATATATAGAGAAGGGTTTGAAGCATGCCCCATAGGGGGGGCTTCAATTCCCAGAAGCATAAGTCAGTACATTGGCTGATCAGTGCTTTGGGGAATTGATTTAGGCTTCTGGGAATTAAAGTCCAAAAACCAATGGTTGGAAACACTGGTTCTACCCTTAGCATGCGCAATTTCCAGAAGCTTTTGGACTGTGTGTCCCATCAGCCTTAAGCAGCATAGCCAATAGCATGGGTTAAAGGGAGCTGGATTAAGGAATATTTGTTGGGCTACCTTTTGCCCATTTCTGCCTGAAGGAAGTGAATGGTTTTGTTGTATGCAGTGTCTTCTCATATAACTACTGTCTTTCTATTCTTCAATAAACAAAAATATTATATCATGGACAGTTACTGTTATGAATGATGAAATATTAAAAGAAAAGTTGAAGAACACTGGAATTGAGGACCACAATTATCACATTCCTAGCTGGTCTTTGTAGACTCCAATGCTTCTGTATGAAATATATCTATGAATAGAGCTAAGGAAACTTTCCCCCCCAAAATGCATCTCCCAGAAGCCTTTTGCTATCATAGCTAATGGCCAAGCAAGCTGGGAAGGTCTGGAAATTACTGCCCATTAATGGGCAGCTCAATTTTTTTTTGAAGTAGTGCCAATACAGTCTGAGAAGGAGGAGATATGAGTGACACTAGCAGACAGATGGCTCCTGGAAGCAAATGTCAATTGATTTATGGTAGTTCAATTACATTGTGCCAAAAAGCCTTTTCTAAATATGTCTGCCTATGGGACACAGACTGAGAACTGGGGATCCATGTGTGCAAACAATAAAGAAAAGCGTTTTGTGCAAAGCACTTCAAAATGAAGCCAATATATCCTGTGAAGGTTTAGTAATTATCCATGAATAAAAAGTAAGTAGTGATATATGACATGATGGATGTTATGAAGTATGAGAGAAATTACAGTTTCCACAAGAATCACACTAAGAAAAATGGCTCATTGTGGAAACCCAGGTGTCACATTCTGCTAAAAGCTGGGCAAATAATCCATAATAAATCATCTAGTTGACAAATTACATTTTCCCCAGCAGTTATCTGTAGAGAAGCGGTGGTGCATTTTACACGGGTTCATTTACTTACTGGAAGACCAATTAAGCAAAGTACTGAAAGGAAGACTTCATACTTTAGCATGATGGCTGTCTCAGTAATAAATTCAACCACTGTATGTTCCTTAGTATGGTAGTTTTCTTTTTCATTAATCCTCTAAGTAAAGGTATAGGTTGCCCTTGCTCAAAAGCCAGTCATATAAATTTGAACTAATAAATAAATAAATAAATAAAATCTGACTCCATGGTTTGGTGCTCATCTCTGTTTATAGCCAAAGAGTCAGTGTTGTCTGTGTCTGCAGATGTTTCCATGGACATGTGGCAGGCATGCTTAGACACCGGATTGCACAGAATGGTGTTTACCTTCCACTGATGTGGTACCTATTTATCTACTTGCATTTTTTTGCTTTTGAACTGCTAGATTGGCAGGAGCTGGGACAAAGACAGAAACTCACTCCGTCGTGTACCACTCGAGTCTCGAACTGCTGACCTGCTGACCTTCCAGTCATCAAGTTCAGCATCTTAACCACTAAGCCACTGCAGTCCCTCTATCTCCTTCTTAATCACACCACCACTATCTCCACCACTATGTTAATTTGCATGCTTCTCTGCTGCAAAAGCATGTTTAAAGTTGCTCACAGCTTCTTCTTCAGCTGCTTTATCCATTCTGGATGCTGGGTGTCATCATGGTGATAAGTCTTCCTGTTCTTAACTCCTTGAAACAGTTCTTCTGAGGATGTGCCACACCAGTCTCTCAGGTTCTTCAGCCATGAAGTCCATCTACATCTAGGGCCTCTCTTCCCAGGGATCTTTCTTTGCAGAGTAAGTTGGAGTATTCTATATTTTATGTTGCTCCTCGTGATATGGCCAAGGTATTGGAGCTTTCTTTGCTTGATGGTCATAAAGAGTTCTTTTTCTTTATCCTCCTGGCACAATACTTCTACATTAGTCACATGATCAAACCATGATATCCTTCGCAGCCGTCTGTAGATCCACATTTCACAGCAGCATCAGAAAAATAACAGATAACCAAACCTTTCCAGATAATAACTATTACTAGTCAAAATTTAAAATAATATAATATGCTGTATTAAACATTTCAGAAAAAAATAACCATAAGACTAAATAATCTTCTCCTCCTTCTATCCAAAGAATTGCATTATTCATTGGTAAAGGTTTCCTTGCTTGAAAGCCAGTCGTATTAGTCATTGGACTAAGAGCATTTTCAAACCTGAATGCACATCCTTAGCTCAAACACTGTGTCCCTGAAGTAAAAGGAATTAAGCCATTTTTTTTAAAAAAGGAAGATAGGTATTATTATTATTATTATTATTATTATTATTATTATTATTATTATTATTATTATTATTATTATTATTATTATTATTATTATTATTATTATTATTATTATTATTATTATTACTACTACTACTACTACTACTTATATTTACTATCCCGCTCCAATCGGGTAAACCCGACTCTGAGCGGCTTACAAATTAAAATCATAGGTTAAGCCTATGGTAATACTAATTCATCTTAAAATTTAATGCTTAAAACTTTAAAAATTCATAAAAAGGTAAAGGTAAAGGTCACCCTTGCTCGAAAGCCAGTTGTATCCAACTCTAGGGTTCAGTGCTCATCTCTGTTTCAAAGCCGAAGAGCCAGTGCAGTCTGCTTCTGCAGATGTGGCAGGCATGACTAGACACTGGTGCACACGGAATGCTATTTACCTTCCCACCAAAGTGATCCCTATTTATCTACTTGTAATGTCTTGCTTTTGAATTGCTAGGTTGGCAGGAGCTGGGCCAGAAGCAGAAGCTCACGCTATCCAGCAGTATTCGGGTATCGAACTGCTGACTTGCTGCCTTCCAGGCAGCATCTTAGCCACTTGAGCCACTGCTTTTTTATTTGGCAATTTCAATCCCTTCTTTGGGTCTCTTATGTCACCAAATTTCTTGTATATTTACAATAAAGCAAAAAAGAAATCACTGACTTTTGCTTCCCAATACAAGCCAATGAGAGGATAGGTGATCTGGATTTTTTTGACTTCCGTTTGGACCTAGGGTCAAGATAAAATTGAATTGGGTGTGAATTGATCTGGTTGGAGCTGGGTCCTGATTTGAACTGTGGAAACAGGTGCCAAAGCAAACTAGGGCCTTGCACAATCCTATATTAATAATTGTGATAACGCTATCTCACTCAATTCAACAGGTTTACTTTAAGTAAGCATACACAGATCACACCCTTACTCCCAGTTAAATAAATCAGATTTGATTCTTTTAATTATATAATCACTTGAAATGTCCCTTGGATGAGTAGTTATCAAATAAGCAAATTACAAATCAAGTTGATGATCACTGAATTCAAACACTGGTTTGTTGTTCATATTTCATGGTACTGTCAATGGAGTCTCCCTGTATTGCATATGGTAAATACGTACTGTACAAGGATAAAATATCTCACAGAAACCCAGGTTTTAAACATATGGATAATAGTTGCTGGCATGGAGCTCCAACATGCTTTTTATTGGCTCTTTTATAAATCAAAAGAGCTATTTTTGCAAATTTGGTAAATGTTTCCCAATTCACGCCATAATTTTTCCTCCCCACACACTTAGAAATTGATGTACAGTATAGTTAGTCGTGTAGAAGAGAAAATCTTACAAAACATTCTATGAATGGATCTATTTAAGTAACCTGAAACTGAGTTTTAAAATAGGGAAAAACAACAGAGGGAGAAATTATGGTCTTAACAGTAAAGCGCCAACTTTCTTGAATATTATAAAAGAGTAGCTTCTTTCACAAAGGTCTCCCAGTCTGATAATAAAAGCGTGGAAATGGCGTTATTCCAATTATAATGTAGTAAATCTATATTAAATTGACAGTTTAAATTTAGAGTATAATATGGATAACTTCCTAATAATTTATTATTATTACATGGTTGGTTGAGCATCCTGTTTAACTTCAGATATTCATGAGCACACAGATATGCTTCTCAGTATCTAGGCTGCATAGCTGCTGTTCTTATGAAACACATTGGTCTGAATCAATCAGAATCTTGTAATATCTACATTAGTAAAATTCCCCCCCCCCCCAACATTTGTGTCATTTTGGCCAGCTTTCAAATTGATTCAAAGACCAAGAATACTTTATGCACAGCTGAAGGATGCATTGTTTTGCCAAAATGCAGGATATTTTGAGTCACCTGGCAGTGGTTGTTTATTTTGCACTGATTCCTGAACCATTTTATACTTCTTTGATTAAAGATGTGTGAACACATGTATCAGTGTATATTTTATCTCTTGAATTTTCTCCCATAAAGATAACAGAATTCAGTATTTATTTTTTAAAAATTTCAATTATAGCATGATAACACTTCAGTGCTGAATACTGCGAGCAGATATATTTATTTTATTTATTTATTCAGATTTATATTGCCGCTCACTCGCCGAGGCGACTCAGGGTGGCTTACAATCAAAACAGCAACAGTACAATAAAAATTCCTATTGGTTTAGTATTACATTATTATACAGTTATAGCGCTATAACACTTAGAATATTTTTAAAGGTCTAAAAATTCATCCTTTAAAGATGGAACAATGACTTTCATGTAACCTACTGAAATGCTGCACACAAAAGACAATGGCCACCTCCGTTTTAAGAGAAACTATTGAGAAGCCAGTGTAGTGCCATGTATCAGTATACAGAAAAATGATAATGATCAGACAAGATTTCACATCAATTCAAAAACCATGTGACTTTATATCAATTCCACTAAAAGTCAATTTGAAGACCAATTTACTTGACAGTCAAGGCACATCTTCTATAAGCCACCACACACTCGATAAGCCAGGGGTGCCCAAACCTTTTGGGCCGTGGGCCGATCATGTGGTTCAGGAAGCCAGTCACTAAGGCCTGGCCCCTTAGTTTGGGCACCACTGCCATAAGCCATAGAGAAGACAAGGAAAAGAAAGAACTCTAAGTAACCTTCAACATTGTTTCATAGATTCACATCCTACAAATCAGATGGGACACATGGTCTGCTGCTCAATTTTGATTTGAAAATGCTGCCCTTACAAACAAGCGCATATGGGTTGCTTTTGCAGTTCGACTGGTTTGAGGTTTAATGTAAGGTTTTTTGGTGTCTGAGGAAGATTTCTATATGTACCTCCCCCGTCCCCCATGGTGCTAAAAATTACAGTTTGAAAAAGCGACCTTTTTGAACCTATGCTGGCTGGTGAATTCTAGGAGTTGTAATTTTTTAAAAAAGCTTTTCCGAGCTCTGAAATGTATTAACAAATTTAATAATTTATCATTTTCCTGCCTTTTTTATACCACTGTATTTTGCAGCTGTTCATTCTGTCTCACATAGAGCCAATACAGGTATTGCAGATACATCTTAATTCCTTGCAAACTCATGGGATTGTTCTACTGAAAAAATGACCAGTATCAGTAGAATCATGGACGTTTCATATGCACCTTCTGAAATCCTTTACAGGAGCAGGGAAAGCTCTCAACGTAGTCTCTAAGACTAGTAACTTATTTTAGCATCAGCGTTCATGAATTATGATGCAATCAATTTCTTCTGATGCAACTTGTCATCTATGAAAGGTTAAGCAAAAAAAGAAAAAGAAAAGAAAAGGGAATCTTTTCAATTCAAAGGCGACACAATACTTTTTGTTGTGCTGAAGCAAATTGACTAGAACTTTTCTTTTAATAGTCAAGACACAGCCTAAGATGACTAACTCTTAGAAAAGCCTCCACCACAAATGGAGACTGCAGGGAAGGGAAAGTTCTGCTGTGTTAGTGCTTATAATAAAAATTGTTGCATTTGGCCATTATCCCCATTTGTCCCCCCCTCCCCCATGTTAATTCTATGTCTGATTTGCTTTCCTTTGTGATCCCGAGTGGTAATACATAAGAAGTTGTGAGGGTTAATGATAATATACTTATCCAGCTCCTTTGATTTTGGGATGCAGAAAGCTACACAACTGCTTATTTTTTTGCTGGCAGTCATTCGTGCTATTTTAACTACTCGTGCTTGCTTATAATTCTGGGCTAATCATACAAGCTCACAGACTATGTTGTATTATAAGCATTCTTCAGCATTACTATCTTGGCAACAGATCAGACCCACTTTACATAGCAGTGGGTTCTCTGAGTAGTGAGGTATGATGATTTCCTTCCTTTTCTTTACTTTTCAGCTGCCTTCCAGCTCTAAGCCTTTGAAAAGAGATAATTGAACAACTATTCTGCATCATTAAACCTTCACACAAACTGATCAAAGGCTTTGTAAGAAATGTCCCCTTGCTCTGCACTTGGACTGCTATCAGTCATAATTTTGAAGTTCACCATGAATCAAAAAGGCTCAAAACCAGCTTATAGATACCAAAGGAGAATGAGAAGGGCTTTTATAGCGAAAGGAATCTGGGTCATGCAACTCAAGGTTTGGAGGGCCACTGCATGATATTCTCAGGACAGTCCTCATGCTACGGATACACAGAAAAAGCCTCCTTGAAGACTGTGTTATTTTTGAAACACAATTGGGCATACCCTGGTAACGGTAACCTTGTGTTGCTGACTAATCTTTCTCACACTGGGTCAGGCCAAAGGAACTGCAGAATTGACTCACCAAAAGGTGCCTTCATTTTGGCAGTTTCACATCTGGCCTAGACATGGAAGAAGAAGAAACAATTATAACTCTCATCAATACAGTTCCTGATCAGCAGATGTAAGAATGATTTCTTAGATACCGTTCGAAAAGGGCATGAGGATGTAGGGCAATATTTCTGGCAATGAACAGTGTTGATGTCAGATCAGCAGCCACAGGCTGGCTATGTTCAAGACAAAAAGCAGAAATTAACTCTTGCTGGACATAATGGAGAATCATTAAGCAGTAAAGGCTTTTCCAGAGTAGGGTAAGTTTTCAAAAGTTATTTTGTGAGACTATTATTCCCAGAATTCCCCATCCATCACTGTTACAAACTTAATTTCTCCAAGTTGTGATAAAGACATTGTCCATTGGACCGTGCAGAAGTTGCTATTTCAGTAAGCAATTACATATAATTTGTTTCCTGGGACTGCATTTTTCTAAACTGAAATTTCATTCTTGTGAACTATTATTTATTATTTAACATCATTATAATGACCAAATTCTACTACATCTTTTTACACATTATTCCAGGTACATTAAAGCAATGAAAGAACAAGAATAGCAGCATAATAAGCACAAGATTATTGAAAGAGAACCCCCCCCCCCGAAACTTGGAAACTAGTTCCATTAAAAGCTGTGTATTTCTTTCATGCTCAGAACATTGTACTGTTTGTATCTTTTTCTCTTTTGCAAATTAATTTGACAAGATTCATTTGACATTGGTTAAGCCAATGAAGAGTAGCATTTAATATTTAATTATGAGTGTGTAAAAGGTGGCTTAGTGGTTAAGATGCTGAACTTGATGACTGGAAGGTTGGCAGGTCAGCACTTTGAGACCTGGATGATGGAGTATGCTCCTGTCTCTGTCCCAGCTCCTGCCAACCTAGCAGTTTGAAAACAAGAAATTGCAAGTAGATAAATAGGTACCATTTATGTGGGAAGATAAACACCGTTCTGTGCACTCTGGTGTCTAGTCATGCCTGCCACATATCCACGGAAATGTTTGCAAAACTCAGAAAGTGCTGGTTCTTTGGCTATAGACAGAGATGAGCACTGAACCCTAGAGTCAGATATGCCAAATGCTGCGTCTCTCCCCCCCCCCTTTTTGGCCAGACCAATGCCAGAGGAGGATAAAAGGGCTGCTGGGATCTCCAGGGTGGCTGAAGATGCCAAGTGCTGCGTCTTCCCCCCTTCGGCCACACCAACGCCAGAGGGGGATAACAGGGCCGCTGGGGTTTTCATGCCAGCTGAAGATGCTGAGTGCTGCATCTCTCCCGCCCCGCCGCCTTTGGTCACACCAACACTGGAGGGGGATAAAGGGCTGCCAAGGCCTTGAGGTGGCCGAAGACGTCACTCAGGACATTGAGCCCTGGCTCCATCATGGACGTTGAGCCCCAGCTCTGTTGTGGATGTTGAGCCCTGGCTCCATCGTGGGCAGCGAGCCCTGTTGTGGACACAGAGCCCTGGGCTTCGTCGAGGATGGCCACACCAACATCCACTTGTAGTACTGATAGAGGATAATGTGTTTACTGGATTGTTCATTGTTTTATTGTTTGAATTCATTTATTGGGATTTATTGTACTTTTGATATTTTGTGATGTTCTGTGATACTATGCTAACCACCCTGAGTCGCTCTGCGAGTTGGGCTGCATACAAGTGGGAACAAACAAACAAACAAACAAACAAACAAACACACACACACAACTGGCTTTCGAGCAAGGGCGATTTAAAAGTTGTGTAAATTGTGCACATGCTAATCCAGTGCTTCTGTCAAAATGGCAGGCAGAAAGTGAATTGTGCATGGCATAACAGCAAGCAAGCAAGCAAGCAAGCAAGCAAGCAAGCAAGCAAGCAAGCAAGCAAGCAAGCAAGCAAGCAACTGCCTTCAGGTGGGACTTGTAAGGTACAACCACAATCTTTGATGTGTTAACTTAATTATTTATGGCTTGCCCTGTCCCTGGGGTTTTGGGGCAGATTATGACAATAATTCACAAACCTCTCCCCAAAGGTCTCACAATTTAAATACCTATCTTTCTGCAAAACAGGCAATATACTTTTATACTTGAAGGCAGTAAACCCGTCTGTCACTCTCAGATTTCAAACAGAAGCTTCCTTAGGAAGTTTGGGGTTTTGAGCTGGGACTCAAAAGGGGAAGCACCTGTATATACTTTGTATAGGCTGCTGCCCCACACATGGCCACACTCTCATGGTAGATCACTTAAGCCTAGACATACTGGAATATAGGTTAACTACCGGAGCCTGATCTGGTCTCTTGGCTCTAAAAAGCAATTCCAATTTTAGATGCAGTATTAGATACAGAGTAGTAGTCTCTATGCACAGTGAAAATACCAGGACTGCCTGCCCTATTTAATCTCTGTCTTGCACTCATAAGTTAGGGAAATGGTATTCAGTAGCTCAGTGGTACTCAATCTTCAGTCTTCCAGATGTTTTGGACTTCAGCTCTCAGAAGGCCCAACTAGCTTAACCAATGGTCAGGATTCCGGGAACTGAATTTCAAGACATCTGGAAGGGTAAATGTTGAGACCCAAGACAGTATTTCAAGGAGAGGGAATAAAGAAGCAAATACTTTATTACATGAGGAAAAAGTATCTGTTTCTCTTTCCCATCTAATTTCACCATTTGTGCTCTTATGCCTTGCTTTGTATATACCAAGGTTTGCTGTGCAATCATTTGAAAGTTACTTTTCAAACCTGATTGGGATTAAAGCCAATAAGGGTTTAGTTTATTCATTTGGATCAATGATCTGACTTGATCTTTTCTGAGGGATCAAAAATGACTTCTATTAAGACAAAAGTATTCAGACGAGACGAAAAAAGATGGAAACAACTTACTGAAAGTTAGGGAGAGTTAACTAATGGGTTGTGGTTATGTATTTTAAGAGAGGAAATACAGAACATGGTTGTCAAATACTAAACATTGGTGATCTATCATTTAGGCCAGCCACTCCTGAAATCAGAGATTTGGGTATCCTTTCGGAGATAAAGAAAACACTCCTTCTTTAAACAAAGCTGTCTGGTGGTAAAAATTCCTGTCAGAACCACTGGACTGCCACTTTCAATTATAAGAAAATAAACATAAAATGTTTGATGGGGGAACAAGGAAGGGACTGCTGATTCCTAAGTTATTGGATCAAATCCTTTTGCCTACTTATACTGGCAAAATATAAACAGTGTACCTTTTGGAGACAAATTTCCTTAAATTAAGAAATTACCATAGACATAATATTTTGCATTTTGAGATGAAGTGGAGATTTGTGACTACCTGCACAATTTATAATGTTTACAATGATTTCTTAATGTGTGATAATGTTCCTCCAAAAGTCATAACATTTGCATAGTTAGACACGAAGATTTAAGCCACTGGAATAGAATCAATGTACGGTCACCAATCTCTTCCTGCAAACTGAAGATGATGAAGCATTGCTATTTTGACTGTAGTAGAAGCATTAGGTGGATCTCAAACAAAGGGCCTTATTTCTGTCATACTTATAAAAAACCTCAACATAGAAAGAGTAATCATTTCAATATAAGGCAATCACTGTTCATGGTACAATTACACAAGTTATGAGATTCTTTTAGTCAGCTTGTAGAACAGGGATATCCAAACTTTCCAGGCTGTGGGCCAGTCACGTGGTTCAGGGGGCTGGTCACTATGGCCCATGGGCCAGATTTGGCCCTTGATGCCAATTCATCTGGCCCATGAAGCCCTTGTTGCTCTTGGAAGAGGAAGTAAAATGTGCCTGTATGGGAGTATTACTTCCACTTCCAGGAGCAATTAGGGCTTCAGGGGCCAGGTGAATTGGTGTTGAGGGCTGGATCCGGCCCACGGGCCATAGTTTGAACACCCCTGTTGTAGAATAATGTACTGGTAACTGCAGTCAAATGAATAAAGACTATAAATGATTCAGGATACATCCAAACTTTGAAACTCATTTTATTATTGGCTTGGTTTGCAAAAGTGTCTCCCTCACTTCTCCAGCAGTGGCAGAAAAAATATTTCCTTTTGTATTGAAAAGAATGAATTCCTTCTGCCAAGAGGGTAAATGTAGACTCAAGGAAACTTAGAGAGTATTTAAAAAAGGAACAAAAAAATAAGAGGTAGAGGAAGGGAGACAGGTTTCCAAATATTTGAAAATATTAGGTGGCAGCAAGTATTAGGTTCTCATTAGAAGAGGCTTCAGGAAGTAGAGACCAATTGAAGCAAGGTGTTGGGACAAGAAAACCATCCGCCTCAAGACAAGTAAATTGAAGGAAAAATGGTCGATGTACAGTTCTTAGTTTGGTTTTTAAACTGGTGATCATTATGTGCTACCATTTATTGAAAGTGGGATGCAGAAGAATTACAGTGATAGGAAAGTTGACTTTAAGTCTTGACAGCACAAGTTCACTACCATATTGGGGGGGGGGGAGTGGGTATCTGTGCATAAGGATAACCGACTGAGCTAATAACAATTTTTTCAGTGTTGTTGTGAACTAGACAACCAGCAATACAACCGTCCCAGCCACTGAGCTACTGAAAGCCTATCTGTTTGAACAGATGAGATCTTCAGGATGTTAACATTTCTCTAGAAGACCTCCAAGGTGAACTTTCCAGAGGTGTTTAACTAAACAGAGAAGACTGCCCTCTCTCCACCATCAGTTGTACAGCTGACTGAATGAAGTGATCTGATAGCTTTTTTGATGTTGGGAGGTAATTTAATGTGCTTAGAAACAATTTCTGGAAATTAGTTACAGATGGGCTCTCTACTTTTTGTGAGCGTGCCAGATGAGGAATGTTACATGCACTGAAAAATAAAAACATCTATAGGGGTTGTCAACCTTTTAAAGTCTCGGGCCAGGTTACATTCCTTCAGACAGTTGAGCGGGCCGTACTGGTGTTTACCCTCACTATAAATGCTGCTGTAAAATGCATCCGCGGCTGTCGGAAATGCATCCGTGTCTGCTTCTGCCAGCAGCAATGCCATGGGCTGGATGATTTGGCACCATGGGCCAGGTCTGGCCCACAGGCCATAGGTTGCCTACCCCTGGTCTATAGGTACAAATCAGGGTAATTTGGGAGTTGAGTTTTTATAAAATAAAATTTAAGAAATTAATTTCCACCCACTGAAACCCATTTAAATGTTTTAATACAGCCCTCGCTATTCCTGATCTTATTTCAGAATTCTTCACACAAAGAGAAGCATATCACTTTTAGAAACCTATTATGGCTATTATGATCTTAAACATTACCAACTTTTCAACTGTTTATCCACAGTTTACAAGCTGTTTACACCATTTCCCCAAAATATTAATAGTTTTTTCAAACTGCAACTTCATCCTAACAAGCAAGTTGAATTAAGAAATCGTACACTTGCAAAGAATTGCTCATTAGTGATTTCTTCCTATAGAAGCAGGTTCAAAGGAATACCAGAAACGTGTCAGTTGTTTATATTGATTCCCAAAAAAAGGTTGGGAAACACTGGTCTAGAGTCTAGACCCGTGGTTCCCAAAATGGGGCACACGCCCCACAGGAGTACTTCAATTTTCAGAAGCCTAAGTCAGTACATTGGCTGATCAGTGTTTTGGGGAAATGAGATAGGCTTTTGGGAATTGATGTCCCAAAACCAAAGTTTGGGAAACACTGGGCTAGCCACATGAATGAAAGTGCTAAAAGTTACAGGCCAAATTAGCAGAGAACTGACCTTGGTACAGTAATACCTCGGATAACGTTTACCTCGGATAACGCTAAAATCACATAATGTTAAGTAATCTGGGGAGGAGAATTGGATCGAATAACGTTAAGGTCCTATGGGATGTATCGGATAACAACCGCTAAAGCCTGTGCGGTTACAATGTATCTCTATGGAGCTTTAATGTTATCCGATACATCCCATAGGATTTTAACATGCATCGGATAACACTAAAAATCGGATAACACCAAGACTTGTGGAACCAAGTCTTAGCGTTATCCGAGGTATTACTGTATTTTACATTAAATAGAGTTAAACCTCGCATAAAGAGTGCCTCGCTTAAACAGTAACTCGCTTAAAGAGCAGAATTTTCTCTGAATGTTCGCTTCGCTTAACAAATAAAACCAACCAAAAGCTCGCTTAATAAATAAATCGGGGTTTGCAATTCCCCCCTCCCCCCCCGAAGTCACAATCAGTCACTTACAATGGTGTTTTGCTTAAAGCGCAAACTCGCTTAAAGAGCAATCCTGTGGAACACATTATGCTCTTTAAGCGAGGTACCACTGTACACTACATTTAATGTATACACATGGTTCTAGCTCAGTGGTTCCCAACGTGGGGTAATTCAACTACCAGAAGTCTAAATCAGTACATTGGCTGATCAGTGCTTTGGGGAAAATGAGGTAGGCTTCTGGGATTTGAAATCCAAAAATCAATGTTTTGGAAACACTGTTCTAGCATAACCTTTGGGTCTACCTCTGCACTGAGAATGCTGGGAAAGAAGTATATCGATAAACAACAATAACTGCTGAGAAAAGACAGAAAAGCTCCCCAGCTGTGTCTAGCCAGCACAGCAATTAAACACAAACAACTTACTTAAGACTAGAAATCAATATGTCCTAGCATAAATCAGTTATATAATGGCTAGGACCAGGTGTTTACTACAGTGATATTGACCTTGTTGGAATTCTGAGATTTATCAGCCTTCTCCAAGAACCGGAGTAGACTCTTTTTCCTGTTCTCATAAGAATCATAAAGTTTGAGGAGGATTGTGTACAGAAGAAGCCTCCCTCCTCTCGGTTATTCCTGGAACTTTGTCAGTTTCCCCCCAGCGTGCATCTGTTCTCTGCCATTCAGCTATTTGCACAGAAATAAATGTTTAGCTTTGAACGTATATTAAGAACAAAGCTTCAGAAATTGACTGGAATTTCCTTCATTTTCATCCATCTGGCTTTCATTGCTTGCTCCTCTTTCTTCCTCCTCCTCCTCTATCCACCCCCCCAAATGTTTTTAACGTATGCTGACCAAGCAGTAGGAGAGATAGAAAAAAGATAATTCATAACATCCATCTTGGCAACTTTCCATCATCCTAGTAGCACTCTCTGGCTTACCAAAGTCCACTCACCATTCTCAAGACTGAAAATTGTGCTAGATACGAAACAACTGACCCTTTAAGTTAGAATGCTGTTAAAATGCTGTGAAATGAAGTGAAAGTTCTCTACCATAGAACATTAAAGATTCACCAAATTACATGGAAGCCCTTTATTGAAAAAGTTATCTGCAGTTAAATTCTGGGGAAAAAATATCACATCTCTGAAGCATCACTTGCATTTGGCAACTAACAGGAAGAATAAAAAGTGGGGGAAAGAAGCACTTTTCTAAAAGTGTAGGGCATTCTCCTACCAAAGATTGAGTTGTGCCAAAATTATGATAATACTTCTTTAAGAAGCTGGGACATTTTATCCATACAAAAATAAATCTACAAAGGTAGGCATTCTGTGCTATTGTCATTTATAACAGTGTTTCCCAAACTATATTCCAAGGAACACTGGTGGACATCAATTCCCAGAACCCCAAGTCAGTCCACTGGCTGATCAGTGCTATGGGGAATTGACTTAGGCTTCAGGGAGTTGAAAACCAAAAACCAAATGTTGGTAAACACTGATCTAGACAGTTGTTTAGTCACTTGTCATACACAGATTTTTTAAAAGAATCAATTTATAGAGCAGTGATGGTGAACCTTGGCACTCTAGGTGTTCTTGGACTTCAATTTCCAGAAGCCCAAGTCAGCACTCCTGCTGATCAGGGCTTCTGGGAATTGAAGTTCAAGAACCCCTGGAGTAACAAGGTTCACCATCGCTGTTATGGAGGGTGCAACTGCACAGAGCAGAACACCCAGTTTGCTTCAAAGTTATAAAATCTGAGACCCAGGTAGTTGAAATCATGGTAGTCATCCACACTGATATGATTAATTATTCCATTGTAAAAGTTAACACTGCACTTTCCAATAGGTTCCATTTTTACCAGAAACATAGCTGCACTCTGTTAATATTACCTTTCCCCTCATGTCCTCTTTTTTCATTTATTTATGTTTCAGAAGTAACATAGTGCTTTTCTGGTACAGGGCTAACTTTGAGGTAATTAAGTTTTTGATCCTTATGGAACCATAGCAATTACATTTATATATTGCTCCATAATCACATAGAGCACTCTCTGGGCAGTTCCTGAGTTGATGAACTCTAGTACAACAAAGGTAATTCAGTTTGTGATCCCCATGGAACCATAGAATTAGAAATTGCATTTATATACTGCCCCATAATAGCATAGTGCACTTGCTGAGCGGTTCACAAGGTAATTAGCATTTTGCCTCCAACAAGATGGGTACTCATTTTACTGACCATGGATGGATGGAAGACTGAATTAACTTTGAGCCTGTTGGGACTGAACTCAGGTTGTCAGCAGAGTTTTGGCTGTAGTACTGCAGATTAATCACTGTTTCATGGGGCACTTAAAAATCTAAAGCACAGATTTCCAACCTGTGAGTCGTGATCCCTCCAGGTGGTTGCAAAGTGTTTTTTTTTTTGGAGGGGGGTTTGCCATGTTTATGTGACACTGCACTGACAATGAGAGGTTTAGAAGTGGGGGAGCTTAGAGATCCACTTTTAGTCTTGACCAGGGATTCCCAACCTTTTCAGGCCAAGTGCTGGGTCACACTCTCTCAAACAGCTTGGAGGGTCGGATGACCATTTTGCCCTGCCTACATGATGGGGTAGCCATTTTGTCTCAACAGCTTCAAAGGGTGGCCATTTTGTTTCTCAAATCCCCTTGGTGGGGTGGGGACATGAAATGGCATTATGGACCAGATCCAGCCCATAGACCTTAGGTTTGGAACCCCTGGTCTTGACCTACTGATAGGGAACCAGTGCTCTAGAGAGGCTATTGTACCAAATAGACGTTTAAGCTTGTCATGTGTAGATTGATGGTTCATATATTGTCTGAAATTCTATTGCAAAGGAACGTGTGCCTAACTTGAAGATGCAGCAGCAGAAGAAAAAAAATTGAGACATATCACAAGTAATATCCACAAAGCACTTCTGCAGGCATGTTGCACAACTCCCTGTGTGAACTGTGCTATCAATCATGGAAAAGGTGATGTGAAGAATGCAATCACAAGGAGAACCATATCAATTGCACCATGCTGGCTGCCTGGGCGTTAGGCCCACAATCTGCCTCTGGTTTAACTTTATGATATATCAATTTGAACAAGATTTCAGCCATCGTGTGGAACAAGTCCCCATTTCTCTTCTTTCTAAAGCAACTGTAAAAGGTAGAGAAAGGGAGACATACGTCTGAATGAGTGTTAAGGAATCTTAGAAGATTGTGGCTAATAGGCCTGTGGTCTCAACCCAGGGCAGAATTCAGACCATGAATAAGCCCACTGAAATAAATAAGCATATCCTCCTCTTCACTGTGCTGAATTTTAGTGTCTGCTTCCAAATATACAGTCAAACCTCGCATAAAGAGTGTCTCGCTTAAAGAGTAACTCGCTTAAAGAGCAGAATTGTTTCTGAATGGTCGCTTCGCTTAACAAATAAAACCAACCAAAAAACTCACTTAACAAATAAATCGGAATTCACAATCCCCCCCACCCCCATCGGTCACTTACAATGGTGTTTCGCTTAAAGAGCAAACTCGCTTAAAGAGCAGTCTTGTGGAACACATTATGCTCTTTAAGCGAGGTACAACTGTACATCGCCTCTCCCTCTACATGGATATTACAAGCACACCATATAATAAATATGATATCTAAAAGTAGCCTGTAAACTTATTTAATTGAGATACAAAGGGGATTTGAAATATCCATATGTAAGTCTGGAGACAAACTTAGTTGATTAGGGTGGTTACAGAAGACCTAAAACTACTGGTGAAGGTCTCAATATGCTGAGAACTTCACAATGCAATTTTATAGTTTAATATGTATACTACATTAGTTTGCTCATGTGTTTCCACAAATATATGCCTGTGTTTTATTGAATGTAGACACAAAACAATTTACAAAAAATTAATTGATCATTCAACTCAGTCTAATGCCATAAAGGCTGATGCAAAATATTGTATGTACTGTAACGTTGACGTAGATATATGTTACTGGCACAGGAGGAAAAAGCATTTCTCAACTGGGAAAAAGTACTTAATTTTCTGAATATAATCTTCCCACTATATAATTGCCCCCAGTAGTCCCCCCATAGAATGGAGAACTGACTTACTTTCTCAAAGTATATTTGATCACAGAGATATTTCTGTAAATTGTGTGTAGAATGTTACTGATCATTTCAATTCTTCTCCATCTGGAACATCCCCAGATGGAACAAACATGTGTGAACAATTCTAAGAATTTGAAATATCTTTTGATAATAGATGCAGGGGAGACAGGTTATATTACCGTATAGCAGAGCAAAATGACATTCCACAAGGCAATTCTAAAAATGGGGGTACCCGAAACAAAACAAATTGTAACTTTGAAAATGGACTTTGGCTCAGCAGAAGTAACATACAATCTGCTCTTGCTATGACACAAATATGGAGATGTTTGGGCATAGGATTTTTGACTTAGGATTTTTTAAATATGCAAAACTGCCTTACCTCCCATTCAAAAACCAGACCTTTTAAGTTCCCAGGTTTAAAACAGATCAAATAAGCTGAACATGTCAATCTTGCTCTCACTTGTATTTTATTTAGAAGGAATCCCAGTTGCAGGGGTTATAAATCCTCTGAAAACATTTCTCAAAATGTAAATTAAGATAGCCCAAATTTACTCATTTGTACTTTAGTGAGAGTTCAGGTTTGGCATGACCGAGCACTTCTGTTTTGGCCTTTCTAGTATTTATGGTATCTACAAGGTTCTCTTCCAACATCACATTTCAAATGAATAGATCTCCCCACTGCCCCAACCCCGGCAGCAGTGGTGGCCATAGGCCAGTTCACCCCGATTCTATAGAACCGGTAGTATGGATCCCAGATGGTCTCCCAAGGGGGGTTACTAACCTCCCCAGGAGACCACCCAGAGTGGTTGCCATTTTTTTGAGGTAACTGATTCGCTTACCTCGCTGGCTGCCCCACTCTCCAGCCCAAAATGGCGGCTGGTGAGTGCACATGCGTGAAAATAGCAATTGATGCATGTGCACCTCCAGTACTCAGTGTGCATGCATCAATTGCTATTTTCATGCATGCGCACTCACCAGCCACCATTTTGGGCTGGAGAGTGGGGCAGCCAGGGAGGCCCTCAGCAGCTTCCTTGGTGGTGTGGTGGCAGTAGCCCTTGCTCAAGTCGTCCCGTGCTACTGGCCGGCACCGCCACCACTCACTGCTGCCAACGGTTGCTGCCGATGCCAGGCCAGGCTGTGGTTCACCGCTGGGCCTGGCCGGGCCAGGCCACACCACCCCTGGGCCAGGCTGTGCTGCCGGGCTGGGCCAGGCCATGCCGCGGCTGACCCAGGCCGCACTGCCGGGACGGGCCTGCCTAGGCAGTGCAGCTGTGCCAGGCCATGTCACACCGTTGCTGTTCCTGCCTGCTCCCCAGCCAGGTAAGTGACTCATGTTTGGGTTTGGGGTGGGTGGGTGGAATGTGTGTTTTTATGTGTATTTTTGATCTGTATTTTAATGTGTTTTAATGTGTATTTTTTGTGTATTTAATTTGTATTTTTATGTGTACTGTATTTTAATTTGTTTACTTTTGCCTCGCCCACATCATTGGCTCTGCCAATGACATCATGACATTGGCTCTGCCCATGATGTCATGACATTGGCTCTGCCAATGACGTTGGTTCCACCCACAGTGTGGTAGTAGAAATTTTGGCTGCCCATCACTGCCCGGCAGCCCCAATTTTTGTTATTAACTAGTTTGGATGATTTTGACTTTGGTTTCCAATAACAATCTTTGCTAATTCCAAGCTCTCACCCAACTTTTTTAATTTCAAAAAGCAAAGGTAAATCTTCTGGAAAACATTCAGGAAACATGTCTGTAATGCTTTTTATCCAATATGGCTTTAATTCCTCATGTTGCCTAACCCAAGGAAAGAATTTGGAAACTGGAAAATCCCTTTCTAGTCTGCATTTTGTAGAGTGACTCTGGCATCATTAATTTACCTGAAAAGTTAAGAGAGTCTCTATTTCTTGGCTGTATGTGATGCACTTACTCACACCTTTGCTTCATCATTTAATTAAGTCCGAAACAGCCCTTCAAAATATTTTGGCACAAAAGGACTATAGGCATACCCTGGCTGTCCTTGTTCTGTCCTCTCCCAGCAACCATAATACAGACCATGTGCTCTTCTGGGATTCTCTAGCACTGGGTAATTCCAGAAGTTTCTTTCGGAATGTGTGTATAGTGTATGTATATTTAAGCTTCCATTTTTAAAAGCCAGGAAATCCAATAATCAAAACACCTCTGGTTTATATATGTGGGATTATGTATTTTTGTATCCATGATTCAGAATCCCTGGAAATGACCTATTATTGTTGCACAATATCCTTTCTGCATTGCCAGCAGGAAAAAAATGATGGCAAGCTTTATAGAGCAAAGACCAGCCTGAATGCTGACAATAGCAATGGCAGCAGTCAAGATGGTCTACAGAATACCCTCTTGCTTGTGCTCACTACCATTCACACTTGTCAAAAAATTGGAACAACAATTATTTTGTGTTTGAGCAAGGAGTGTTTTACTGATGGGGGTTTCTGGAATTTTCCCTTGATTGATGTCTCTATGTGAATGGTACTATGTAGATGATAGTACTCTCTACGTGAATGTAGACTATCTTTACAGCTGCCATTGGTGTTTTCAACATTCAGGCTGGCTTTTGCTATGAAAAGGTTGGCATCTTTTTTTCTGCTGGCAACATGGACACAAAATTTTGCAGTAATATTGAGCTATTTCCTGGCACTATAAATGGTACATATTGAAGCAGAATATCACATATTCATAAACCAGAGGTTTATCTTGATGATGGGATATTTTCAGTATGGTATTACACTTGAAGTGTGTGTGTTTGTGTGTATTTTTTATGATTTGTAAATATAAAAAAAATAGAGTAAAGTTCAAGAAGAAAGAAAAATGGAGTAAAGTTCAAGAAGATGAAAGTTCAAGGTGAAAATTTCAGAGTGCTTTTGCTATGTTTTGTAACTCCTTGTTTCTAACAGCCATTAACAGAAGAGTGAGAGGGTATCTTCTTGTGAGTGATTAAAACTAATACTAGTGATTTCCCTCCATGCAGAGTAAGTTTGTCACCCTATCATCTGCTGAGGAATCGGATACACATCTCGTACAGATAATGAGGTTAAAAAGTATAGAAGAATGTTAAGTGAAATGGCTACCTGAAAGAGCTCCTTAGTGCACCTCTTTCATCTTCTCCCAAAATTGGTGAACTCATTGTCCCACAGTAAATGTTCTCTCCCTTCCAGGACATTCCCCCACCCTACTTTCAGTTCACCATGTGTCTGCAATTAACATGATGCTGTGACATGATTACTGATTGGATAAACCCATCCTAGCTTCTATGCATGAGAACCTATGCACTGGGATTTAAGGATATTAGACACTATATTACATCCCCTCCCACCTTACATTATCCTCTAAAATTTGCCTTCTCCCTGCACGGGGACTATAAAAGAAAAAAGAGAGACAGAAACTTTCCAATTAACTACTAACAGATTAAAAAAAATCTTTTTTGTAATCTCTGCGGAAGTGTGCAAATTTGAGAGAAAAAACCCACAGGGAGGAAAATTCAGCCTGCTTTTGTCTATGTAATTCAAAGTGCCCCACCTGCATTTCTTTAGACTAAAAACACACTGTCTGAAATCCAGTAGTAAGTCACAACTAAAATGGACCCATTGAATCATTGGAACTTATGGAGTAGTTGACTCACTAGTTGCAACCTAAAATCCTGGATTTCAGCCTGCGAATGTAGCCAAAGTTGTGCATGACTTTGAGGGATAATGTAGCCACTCATGCAATGTGAGCCACTAGGCAACATTGCTGGGAGAATGGATGAGGCCCACAGTGAATGAAGAGGAGAAAACAAACTCTATGTTCATTCTGAGCATGGTAGAATCTATTTACAACGTGCATATGCTAACCTTGACTATATTGAATAATATGAAAACATTCCATTTAAATTATAGTACATCAGATAAATGCCTGGCTTTGTTAAGAGTTTCTGACTCTTGGGATCATGTGAGATAGCACTGATTTCATTTTGTATCTCTAACCAACCATTCTACTTCCCCTCTGTGCATGAGACGGCATAACCTACCTCAGCAAAAAGTAAGCAACAGCCTACCTGGGGGGGCAAGGTTCCAAGTTACAGGCTTTCAGCAATGCAGGGGGACGCCGGTTGCTCACACACAGGTTTTCATCTGCAAACCCTCTCGTCTGTTTATTCAGGCAAGTCACTATTGCTTCTTGGACACCTGCACACACAACCACACACACAACCACACACATGCTCAGTTAAATTATATTTTGTTAAACAAGCCTACAGTAACAATACTGATCATAGAGCAAGGGAGAGGAAAATTGTAGACACAGCACTGACAATGGCCTCTATGACCTGCCTCAAAGAGAACAACCCAACATTCTTGGCTTTCAACAGGACAGAATCGTACAGCACTGCCACCCAAGGAACAAGAAAGGGACTTGGATAGTAAATGGAGTTCTAGTTGGGGTGAGCTGCTAATTGCTACAAGGTACCTATCAACTTGTTGTTGTTTTGGTCTTCTCCCAATTCACTACTTTCAACTGGTTTTCTGATTAGGAAGGCATCCCATGCCCCTTGCGACGTGAGGAGGGAGAGCTTGCAATGTCACACAGGCAGCATTTTACAATCTTATAGGTCCGGGTTCCTTGTGTAACAATTGCAGAATAAAGTATGAACACCAAGCCGATATAGACTTTAGAAAACCTTTACTTACTGGCCACTCCAGCTGCTCAAGGAACTTCCCCCAGAAATGCACTACACAGAAGACTTTTAGAAGTAGAGTTCTACTTGTAAGCAAGGAACATAAGAAGCACACACTGTCTATTAATGAAAAAACTGCCTTTTTTGCTACCCTAAACAATCTGGGAATGTTTCTGCAATGAGTTCAGTGGAAGGTACCATTGTGACCCCAACGTCTATAAGTTTTATAGCTTAGTCTAATTGCTGTGGGAATGGGGCAGGTGGTGGTGGTGACCACAGATCAAATGAAAATGCCCACAGGCTCCAACTTTCAGTCTAGAGCAGGGACTCTCAACTTGCAGCCCACAGCACCATTTCATATGCCCCCTACCTCCACCATATCAGGCAGTGCCACATGAAGGAGGAAGGGCAAAATGGCCATCCGGTCCCCAAAGCTGTCTGAGGGAGCATGACCTGGCCCCTGGTTTAAAAAAGTTGAGAACTCCTGGTCTGGAGCATGTGTAAAGCCACTTACTTAAGAAAAACGTATTTGCTTCTACATAGAACAGTCTTTAGATTACCCTCAAGTTCCAATTGTGGAAGACAATAAACATTAGAAATCAAGAGGTAGGTAAAAAGAAGTCTATACATACAAAATCTGTGATTTTCCTCTACGCTTTGAGGTTTTCCACCCTTCTGGATAATCAATGCGAGAACATGACCGTGACAAGCATTAATATAATTTTAAGCGATGACCTGGCATCCACCAAGAACACGCACATACCAGATCAATTATCTTAATTAACTGAAGTTGAAATATGTAAATAAACTACAGCCCTCCAATGTGTTCCTAGTGTCAAAATACATTCAAATACCAGTGTGGAAACAAAGAGTCTGCCCAGGAAAATCGTATGCAAAACATTTCTTTCTTTGGGACACAACGGAAAAGAGATGACTTTACTGTGTTGTTGTTGTTATGTGATTCTGGGCTCATCTGATCGTGATTTTAATACTTAATTGAATGGTGACATTTAGCTTAGACTAAATCTCTGGCATCACTGTCACCACAGCAGTAAAAACAGCAGAAGCTAGCTAAGTTGTGGTTCACTCACCCAAGCATGGAAATCTTTTGAAAATGACAGCATGTTTACAGAAGCTGAGGCACGCTTGAGAACACACACTGAAGCAGAAACAATAACACAGTGATGTGCATTGAACCTATCGTATACTGACTTTTCTCTTTATGCCAATGCTTTTTTAAAAATAATACAGCATGTCTTTTTGCTGAAATGGATCAAAGCCTTGTTATTGAAAATGCTGTGGCTCTTTTGTTTGTAATCACAGTCACAGAACTGTTAGTCCTGCCTTCTCTTTATTCGTTTTTTTAATTCCCAGGACCAGTCGGCCCAAAAGTTGTGTACCCTTATTATCTTAGGAATGTGCAAAGATTTCATTTGCTCCACCGTGTTTGGAGAATTAGCCTATTTTTGCTCCCTTGGCTAATACATGGATTGGAATACCAATCTTATTGTTTTTGCTTCAGGCACGTCTCCAAATTTGTGGCACAATTGTCGGTTAAAAAAAACTTAACAAAATGGACAAAATTTATAGATTAAAATGCATGCAAAATGTGTTGTCTGAAAAAGCACGTTTAAATACAATGATTTTATTTGTTCATTTTTAAAAGTCACATACAGTCAAACGTCGCATAAAGAGTGCCTCGCTTAAAGAGTAACTCGCTTAAAGAGCAGAATTTTCTCCGAATGTTTGTTTCGCTTAACAAATAAAACCAACCAAAAACTTGCTTAACAAATAAACTAGGGTTCGCAATCCCCCCATCAGAAGTTACAACTGGTCACTTACAATGGTGTTTTGCTTAAAGAGCAAACTCACTTAAAGAGCAATCCTGTGAAACACATTATGCTCTTTAAGCGAGGTACAACTGTATTTAAATGGAAATTGAATAGAACAGATTTATGAGTGAGTACATGTCCCAGCTCCTGCCAACCTAGCAGCTTGGAAGCAAGAAATTGCAAGGAGATAAATAGGTATCACTTTGGTGGGAAGGTAAACAGCATTCCATGCTCTCTGGTGACTAGTCATGCGTGCCACATGACCATGGAAACATCCGCAGACACAGATAGTGATGGCTTTTTGGGTATAAATGGATATGCGCACTGGACCCTAAAGTCAGACATGACTGGCTTTGCGCAAGCGCAACCTTTACTTACATGTGAAACTTGCAAGGACCAGAAACATGCTAATCTATCTGTTCTTATGATCACCCCACAGTGTCCTGGTTTGTCCCATGACCTAGCTTTTCCTTCTGAGCTAAGCCAGAAAGTGCAAAATATTATTCTCATGAAAAGAGAGCAAATTTATTCTTAGTAGAGTGCAAGTCTACATTGTGGGGGAAATAATACTGACACACTTTCCAATGGATTGTCATAAAAACTGATATACGTATACAAGAAACTTTGAAGATGCTATTTTTGAGAAGCAATGGGTCACAAACTGTCCTTTATTTCCTATGAGGAAGGATTATACAGTAAAACCTCATATAACACTAAAACCTGGTTCCACAAGTCTTCGTGTTATATGATTTTTCGTGTTATCTGATCCTCTATGGGATCCATAGAGATACATTGTAACCACACAGGCTTTCGCGGTTGTTATCTGAAGCATCCCATAGGATCTTAATGTTATCTGATGCAATTCTTCCCCCCAGATTCCTTGATGTTATGCGATTTTCGTGTTATTCGATACTAATGTTATATGAGGTATTACTGTACGCTGTTGTCCAGCTGGATGGGTTGCTTCCTACCTAGAGAGTGTCCTATACAGTATGGGTCATCAGAAGTGGCCACTACCACTCCCTCCTCCCCATCCCCATCATCCTACATCTGTCTTGTAGAAAGAAGATAGGTAGGCTATATGGAAAGCAGCGCTGGGCACAGAAATTAGCTGACATTGCTCTCTGCAGAGATCATGTAACAATAATGGGGGCCACAGCTGAAGGGGGTAAAACACTGACATAAGGTGTAGTGAAAAGGAAAAGTCTCATTCCAAAGAATACCAAGCCCCTGGGCCTCTTACACGCTTAAAGGGTTATGACTTAAAAGCTATTTAAAAGGCTGTATAAAATTCTAATTGCTATTATTCACAAGACATTAAGATTCATAAAAGCTGCCCCACTGCTGTTGCACATATGTGCTCTACTGCAGTCACAAGGATACAACGGGAGCCACATAGAAGTCCTACACCAACAATTATCATTGTAAAACATTAACCTTATTTACTAAGATGGCTATTTGCAAACCTTTAAACCAGATTAATGTGCTAGATTTACACACTATAAAACAAGGAATTTGCAAAGACTCTCCCAATGCAAGCGAGAAAAAAAAGTAATTCCAGTGATTTATTTCTTTGGGAGATATTAATCCAAGAAAATGTATACATCATGTTTCCTGCATTTTAGTGTTTGGCAAATTTGCACCAATTCCTTTCTGCCTTGCTGCCACATGCAGCAAAAAACAAACAAAACAGAAACAAAACAAATTAACACAGTAATAAAAACAAAAATAATAACCACTACCTTAAACAGACATTGGGAAAGAGCTATAATGGAACTACAGAATGAAACTATGGTGCACTTTTCACCCAGTGCACACGTTCCAAATGTGAGGAAGACTCAGCTCTGGAACTGTGGAGAAACTGTAGAAATGGACATTCCACCCATTTAGATGATGTCAAAAGTAGCCCCAAAAATGAATTTGTGCAACTGTATATAAGAATTGTGAAGCAGAAATCATGTTTTAGCCTTCTGGAAGTAATTGTAGATGGTTTTTGGAATATGTTCAGTAAAGAAGGCTAAGGTCTATGAAAATGAAAATCATGTCACATTGAAGTACTGTATAGTTAAACTGAAAACTCTTTCAGTACCATTTCCTGTGTTCATGTGCTGAAGCTTTGTGAAGCTGACTGATGGAAAAATGAATTGTGTTTATTTTCCAATAGGCTTTCTTGGGAAAGTAGAATACTGTATGTTATTCTTTCTCTTTCAAGTACTGGGCTTGCAAACTGAGTCATTATGTTCTTTCGTGTCCTGATCAAACCCTAGACTGCCAAAATGAAGCCACTTTCTTAGCTTTGTTATTGGCCAAACTCAAGTCCTCATCGATGCAAGTTTCTGGCAATAATCGCCATACTAGTATATCTGCTGGATTCTGTATCTCTCCGTATTCACCCTGCATGTTGTTGTCCGCCAGCAGCCCCCACATGAGCATGTTGGTCTTGTATTTAGGGACTCCCACCCTCAGCCTATTCATGGTCCTCCAAGTGACATAGGAGAAGCTGAGTTCCTCAGCTATATCCTCCTTTAAAGATGTTCCTTGTTCCATGAGCTCCTTCCTCCATCTTTTCATTTGGTTTTGCTCTTATGCATCCTCAAGACTGTTTGTTCTTGCCATAAAGTTCTTCCTGGATCTGATTAATTTCCAGAGAAACTGCTGCTGCAGTGTCTTCAGACATCAGGATGTTCTGTGATGTACCATATTTTGCTGTATGAGATAATTGGATGCACAGTCTGTGAAATGATCAGAATGTGCAGAATGATCAGTTTGGGAAACGATCTACCTGGCACTCAAACAAGGCTAGAAAAAAAGGAAGCAGCGTAGATTGGTCCTGTTGATGTCCTTGGATCTCTTAAGATTCTTTAGATACCATCAGATAGAATATTTTATTGGACAGAGTCTATAAGGGGAGAGTCAAGGGACATGGTTATATGGTGGTTCTGCTCCAAAACAGGTTCAGAGACAAGCACTGGGGATTATCTCTTTGGCTTTAAGACTATTCTGCTGCAGCATCCTGCAGGTCTCTATTCTATCTTCAATGCTGGTTAACATATAAGGCAGGAGTGAACATCTGCAGTGGGTATAGGGGCTAATGTTTTGCCCTGAAGATAATCTGAAGGGAATTACGGGGAGAATAGTAAACCACAGAAAGGCTGCACATGACCCTAGGGTTGCAACTGTCCATCCCTGACATGAAAAGTAGGCCACCTGCAGCCGAGATTTTTTCTATGATCTCTGAATATCATGCTGTCAAACATTAGCAACAAACTACTGGAAGTCAGTTATTGAATGGTTTCTCCCTGGAGGCTTAACTAATACGGATACAAGGCTTATCTCTTCACTTTTAATTTGGTTATTTGCCTAAATTTTGGGATCTTACCAATCAAAGTTTGGTTCCAAATTACCATGGCTAATGTTACATAATGAATTGTGGATTATGATTTTATGCAATTTTAAAACCATTTTTACTGATGTTCTGATTTTTTTCTATTTCTTAGAAAAATTATAATACAGTAATACCTCAGATAACGCTAAGACTTGGTTCCACAAGTCTTGGTGTTATCCGATTTTTAGTGTTATCCGATCCATGTTAAAATCCTATGGGATGGATCGGATAACGTTAAAGCTCCATAGAGATACATTGTAACCCTGCAGGCTTTAGCGGTTGTTATCCGATCCATCCCATAGGACCTTAACGTTATTCGATCCAATTCGCCTCCCCAGATTACTTAACGTTATGCGATTTTAGCGTTACCCGAGGTAAACGTTATCCGAGGTATTACTGTAACATAATGCCTGGAATTCTGCTGTTTAGTGTAGTAACCTGCATTAAAGTGCGCTTACTGAACTAGTGGGGATTGGGTGAGTCATCTGCTCCATTGGTTTTAGATATTCAAATAGGCCTATACTCTAGTAGTGACTTGCTTTAGCATACTTAGTTGCAACTTGATTAGGCCCATTTAAATCAATTAAACTTAAGAGGGTGTTGACTCACCAGATATCCACTGCTTCAACAGGTCTATTCTAGTGCAACCCACTGCAGGATTTCAGCCATTATTAAATAAATAAGGAGGGACTTAATATGAATGGATAGTTTTATATTTCCATTGAATGGTAAATGCTTAAGAGCTAGTAATAAAGTAGAGATGCAATGCAAAAGCAAGTAACATGATAGTGTTTTCTACTTTTGGAATTCTGGAGTAAAATTTTGCCATTTCCAACACTCGAAAGCAAAGAAGTTGAATGTTCTTAGGCATGAGATTACATTGGTAGGAGAGTTATTTCACCAACTCTGTTCATAGTCCTGCTCCATTTCCTTCTCTCTCAAAACCATTTCCATCTGATCATTACAAGAATCACTACTTAAGTTGTCCAGCTTCTTTTGAAACTGCTGCCTCTATATCCTTTTTTCATTTTGTGTTTTATTTTGCAGTGTCAAAACAAATATCACACATCACACAATCAGAAGAAAACATGTTTTGGCAACAGGAACTCCTTCAATCTCACTGGTGCAATCAACATGCATATGCAGCCTTTCCTTCTATCTTGAGAACTAATCACAAAATATGCAAGTTAATTGGCAAACAAAGGAAATCATAACAGCTTGTCTGATGGCCATAACTGTTAACAAGTTGCAGGTTTGAACAACACGTTTTCTGTAGTGTCTAAATCTTAGATTGTAAGCTTGTAGGTAATGTCTTATTTCAGTCTAAGCCAAGGGGTACACAGAAAGAGCCTCCTTGAAGATTGTGATAGTTTTGAACCACAAACCTAATGGCAACTTTGTGTTGCTGGCTAATCTTTCTCACAGTAAGTCAGGCAAAAGGAACTGCAGAATTAATCCACCAAATGGTAACTTAATTTTGCTAGTTTTACCTCTGGCCTAGACATGGAAGAAGTTTAAGCTATTTTGGGAGCTTTTTCAGCAAAAGACTATAACAGGGGTTCTCAACCTTTTCAAGCTGAGGGCTGGGCCACCCTCCCTCAGACAGCTTCGGGGGCTGGACAGCTATTTTGCCCTGCCTGCCACACATGGCACTTTCAGGTGTGGCGGAGGCAGTGGGGGACCACATGAAATGGTGTCATGGGTCACATCCGGTCCTTGGGCTGTAGATTGAGAACCCCTGGACTACGATAAAAATTGTTCAAATAAATAATATAAAATGTTGCTCAAAGGTGAGTTCAGAAACAGGGTTGTATTTTTCCCCTTTTCAGAGTATTTAAGGCTAGATTTTGAAAATTATTGCTTATAATTGCAACATTATGAAGCTGGGCTTGTTTCCCCTTTGAAAATTCTTAGTTTATGAATAGGAAATTAAAATGCACATACTGCAATAGTAAAACATGACATGAATCTAAGTAGCTTTTAGTTTACTTTCAATATACCATCAAATGGGATTTGCAATGTTTATATCTACTAGAACAGCATAATTGTTACATGATACATGATTACAGCAGTAAAAGATACAGCCACTGAACGAAGACCAAATTACAAACTAGTTCCTTCTGGATGCTATTCCTTTGGGGGCGGGGGAGGCTACTTCAGTACTTATCAAATTTCATCACTGGACTGTATAAAAACAATAAAATTAACTTGCTCTGTCAAGCAACTATGGCCGAAAAAGATTATTTGGAATCTACTTATTTCGTCTTAATTTACTTAACATGAATTTTAAATGCAAATACACTAAACTTATAAAACTATAGATGTCATTAACATTTGCTACCAGCCATCTGTATACTTTGATTTAATGTGGACGATTTTCTTCTTTAGTGAGTGACAGGTAACTTGGGCTAACATTTTTTGGTTCAGCACAAGCTGGCTAGAAGAGGTTCAAGTGGACTGAGGAAAAGGTCTGGCATTTGACTTTTACTCTATTAATACCATATAGTACTACAGAGGGTTGATGCAATAGCAATTTCACTTGTATACCACCCCATAGCACTTAGAGCACTCTTTGGTCAGTTCATAATGTAATGAGCATTTTTGCACCCCAAATGCTAGGTGCGGTACTCATTTTACTGACTTTCTTGATAGCTAATGATGGGGCTTTTAAAAAAACACACCACGATTCCACTTTTTAGGGATTCCCTTATCTCCCATTCTCTCTCTACTTTGATTTTAAATTACATGGTGATTCGTGATTCTGTGTTGGCGTAATCCTACTTGGCTTTGTTTGGTTGTCATTAATTTTAGGAAGTCTAGCTGAGTTCTCTCTTAATTAAGGGTGGATTTTAGCAGATGACTATGAAGGGATGCTGCAAAAATTCAAGCAGAGGAGCTTGGAAAAGGGATTACTCCAGCTCAAAAGTTTAGGACAGATCCACCAAGACCTTTCTATCAGGAAAATGAACAAGAATGGACTTGATCTGAACAGGGGTGTGCAGGGTACCATGGGAAGGCGCTGGACAGGGAGTGATAGGGCACCTATTTGGGGGTTGGGGAAAAATCCCATACATTGCTATTGGTGCCCCAGAATGCCAGAGGCAAGGACAGGGTGGGAACAAAACTGATTGCCTGATATACCAGCACGTGCCTAGCTCTGAACCCCTGAGAAAGTCAGTCAACTAATACCTGGCAGAAATGAAACATGATCCGGAAGGTTTGGTTTCACAGTTTAGCCTCTCAATTACTGGATGAATGAGAGGAAAATTATTGAAAATAATCCAACACAGACCTTTCTTCAATAACATGGAAAATCAAACATGTATCCTTCTCTCAACTAGTCTTCCAACAACCATTTCAGCAGCTGCTCTCTTCCTTTGTCTTCCCAAGAGTCTGATTATTTCCTTTGGGAAAGGAAATGTGGTAGAAGGCTGTGGTCACTACTGACATCCTGGGATGTAGTCTCAGCTATCAATTCTCGTAATCATCAAGTTTTTAAAATCCTGCCAGAAGCACACAAAAGTGCTTTCTGGGTTGAAAGGATGTCTAAATGAGACTTCTTTCATCTCCCCAATATCTTTTCGCACCGAAGTAGTCCCTATTGATCTACTTGCAAATTTTTCCCTTCAAACTGCTAGGTTGGCAGGAGCTGGGACAGAGACAGGCGCTCATTCCATCATGCATTACTCCGGTCTTGAACTGCTGACTTGCCAACCTTCCAGTTAACAAGGTGAGCTTCCTAACCACTGAATCACCACAGTAAGAAACTATCCTCAGTGAGAAACTAACATTCAACCAACCTCAGCTAACCTCTGGCCTATCCCTAGTCCTGGCTTTTTTTGGCAGGACTAATGAGCAATAAACTGGACCCAATGCAGTATGATTTTTCACTAGTATTTGGTAGGAACTTCTCCCAGATGCAAGACTGAATCACAGAAATTGCTGGACTACTTTGGGAGCTCTTTAAGTTATCACTTTTATACTATTAAAAAGGTGCATCCCTTTATATTTAAAAAAAATCCCTACATTCAAAGCAATGTAGTGAAGGAAAAGCATTATCTTTCTAGGAATTGAAGCTAGGTAAGGTGAGAGAAAGTGTTAAGAATGATTTTTCTGTTGACTGAATTGTGCTCTAGAGGTTACTTAGAATACATAAAATGTTTTAGTTCATTATAAACACATAACTCCCCTATTTTTGCATAACATGTCTTTGTTTTCAATGATGTTAGAAATCAGAAGAATGGAACAAATCTAACGGGGGAAATTTCCACCAACAAATCAAAAGTAAATGAGTAGTCCCCAATGGATTGGACACTATGTATTAAGTGATTTGTGTACTATGCATAAATAGTGGTCCTTCTTCACTTCTAACCTTAGTGTCGATCTTATTAGCTTCAGGCAATCTTCTGCTTAGTTATTTCTGCCATATGTTCCCCTTTGCTGCTCACCCCTGCTGTACTAAGATCCAGGCTAATGTCATTTGGTCGGATAAGCTATCAAAACCAGCTGAGTCTCCAGCAAATTCAGTAAGGAAATATGTAGGCAACAGCCCAGTGCTTCAGATTCATATGTGTCTGCTTACAAAAGCCTAAGTGAGGCAATGTAAAGTCAATGACACCTGATGCTTCCTGCCACAGCCTTGCTTTTTAAAAAACACAGTTCTCTGGCCCAAATGTTAAGTGGTCAGCAGGAAATGTAAATAACCAGACTACTACATTAGTCATATGAAAGACCTCAGCTGTGAATTTTGATACCTTCTAGATCCAAAATGGTATTACATCTGGACTTTATTTTCAGAATAACTTTTACAGAGATACTCTTCCTTTTAGAAGAGGGAATACAGAAGACTAAGGGTCTATTCTCACATTACTGCTCTTGTGGTGAAAATGGTGGAAACATTTCTATGCAATGACCAGTTCATACAGTGGGCATAATGTGCGAAGGATGTTGGATTGTGCACTTTGTGCATGGAATTTCTACTTCTCATTATCAGCCTCTGCAAAAACGTGTAGTGCAAGCGAATGGAATTACCACCATACAGAAATGCATCCAGTAGCTTTCACTTGGCAACCTTAGAAGAAATTTCGATCTGTAGTACAGATAGAATTGTCTTATTTTGATTACCATGCTATTTTGGTTATGCTCTGATGTCAGGATATATGCTAAAGTGCAGAAGTACAACATTTATCCTCTTAGCAGAAAAAAAAACAGATTATAGCAGCTGCAAAATTGGAAGCACTGTGAGAAAAATAGATTTTTTTAAAATCTCAGAGCAAATAATTGAAATTATATTTTTATATTTTTTATTTCATAAGCATTTAGCTATTTTTAATTTTTTATCCTTAATTTTATGGTATTATAGCTTTTAATATATGACAGATTTCAATTATTTTAAAGGCAACAATGTTTTTAACCCTGCCTTGCTTTTGTCAGGGATTGCTATATTTTATTACTGCCCTGTTTTTATGTTACTGTTCTAATTTGCCTGATACAAACCTGTTAACAACTCCTTCAACATCATGAATAACAGATTGTGTAACAATTAAGAAAACTACTCAAGAAACAAATACATCTATAGTTGATGACAGAAGCAACCAATGCTAGAAGCCCAACTAACCTCAACAGGAAGGCAATTCCACATTTTGTATAACCTAATAAAGAAGTCTGTTCTCTTCCCTGTGAAACAATTCTTCTTGACATGGAAGAAGTCTAGAGATCCAGTACTGAACATGACCTCAGAAGAATTTAAAGATTTTTAATATATCACTTACAGAGTATACATGGTTCAACCTTACATATCTGATCGCCATGAGTCACATCAAAAGCTTTGTACTGAGTGCAGTTGTCTAGAGACTAAATTATGAGCCAACTGGTAGAATCTATTGTTTCAAATTCAACCATGAATATGTGGAATGATCTTAAGGAAGCTAGTCCTTGACCCACCTCATTCTTCAGGAAGACTGGTACTGGACTATCTTGCAAAGTACTTATGAGTTAGATTATTATTATTATTATTATTATTATTATTATTATTATTATTATTATTATTATTATTATTATTATTATTATTATTATTATTATTATTATTATTATTATTATTATTATTATTATTATTAGTTCGCATTTAATACCCCGCCCCACTCTGGAAGACCCGACTCTGGGCGGCTTACAAAGTACATTACCGCAATGGGTAGTCTATGAACACACAATATTATAAAACATTAAAAATTCATGAGTTCATAAAAAATTTAAAACATTAAAACATTAAAAAATTAAATTAGATCAGGGGTGGCCAACCTACGGCCCATGGGCTGGACCTGGCCTGTGGCACCATTTCATGTGGCCCACTGCTGCCCTCACCACTACCAGAAGTAGAAGTGGATGCACTTATGACAGCCATAAAATGAGCCCATGCATGCATAAACTTGCCCACGCCTGCCATAAACGTTGCCATAAATGCACCCATGGATGTCGTAAATGCATTTACGACAGCCGAAGATGTCTTTTACAGCAGCATTTACAGTGGGAGGAACCATGTCACCGGCCCACTCAGATGTCTGGGGTCATGGTCTGGCCTGTGGCACAAAAGGGCTGGGAACCCCTGAGTTAGATAATACAAGTAATTTTTTTCAGTACCTAAGGAAAGGAATACATACAGCTTAAATATTGTTTATCTACTAAGTCTTTAAACATACACACATAGGCAGAATTCTATATTTTGTGCTTATATACATCACACAGAGTAGACCAGAACATGCAGAATAAATTTAGAAAATCTGTATAATTATTACTGTGATGAGAATGTATGAACAACCTATCACGCTAGGGACTGTACAAGTTAAAATGAAAATGTTAAATTTCATAGTGTAGATCAGAGATGGCCAACCTTGGTGCTCCAGGTGTTCTTGGACTTCAAATACTAGAAGCCCAAGTCACCACACCTGTTGGGAGTTGGAGTTCAAGAACATCTGGAACACAAAGGTTGGCCATCTCTGGTCAGCAGCATTAGGTCACAAATCATTGTCTGAAACCAGAATTCCAACTAGAATTTACCCATTGAATTTACTTGACTCCTGATTTTTAAAGCCCTCCTCATCCATCTCATTGAAGGTTCCTTAAACCTGGCTCTCCAGGTGTTCTTGGGCTTCAATTACCAGAAGCCCAAGTCAGCACACTTGTTGATCAGGAGTTCTGGGTACTGAAGCCCAAGAACACTGGGAGACCCAAGTATGAGGAACCCTGATCTGGTTCATATGATTCTTCTTGGGACTTTAGACTCATGTGTAGCTAACTTAGTAGTCATGACTCTAATCACATAAATGGCAATGAAACAAAAGAAAAAAAGCAGATTAAAGTTGAAAAATAAAGGGAACTCACCTCCTCCACAGGACTCAGAACACTCTGTGAAGCCCTCATATTCCCAGTCATAGAGTTCATCAAAATCTTGTGAACCACCATAGAACAGATGAGTCTCTTCTGGACTATATTCACCCATCTCCTCGTTGCAAGGACCCCCATAACAAGCTCGTTCTGATGCTGGCTTGGGCCCTTCACATTCATCAGTGGGCAAGTCTGCTACAGACTGAGAGAAGGACAACAGCACTTGGCACTTCACCAGACGTACTTGAGAACCCACTCCACAGGTCACACTGCAGGCAGACCAGGCCTCCGGAATAAACCTATGATAATAAAGAAAGAGAAGGAGAGAGAGAGAACACAGAAATAAGACACTATGGGCTTTACTGACTGAGATATCAGAGTGATCTGAACTGCATTCATGACAGACATATGTCTGAAATTTGAAATCTATATACTGTAGTTCAAATAAGTTATAGCTAGTTGAAAAAAGTCAGAGCACAAGACATTTTTACTTCTTGTCCTTGAAACAGGACAGAGATTTCATGTTGTTTAAAAAAGTGCCATGTACATCCATGTCTATGACTAGAGATCTTGTCGCCAGGTTGTACAAAACAAACATCCCACAACTTTTTGTGCAAAACACATCCAATGAAAAGTTTTGTATCTGAATTGATGCACCCCAAATTGGACAACATTCTTTCAGAGCTGCTTTGATTTGGATTCCTGCATTGAGCAGGGGGTTGGACTCAACAGCCTCAAAGGCCTCTTTTAACTTAATTATTCTATGATTCTGAAAAAAAAAAAACTCTTTTCCTTACATCTCTGTTGTGACGTGCAGGGCATTAGTTACTCATTTATTAGTACTGTACCTCTGACAAAATTACCAGCAGTACTGGGAGAAATCCCCCTGGTCCCCAATAGCCCTCACCCAAAAATCTCAAAATTGGTGCCAGAAGACAAGACAATCTTTTGAAGCAGGTTTGGAAATGTATGGTGAGGCGGAAAAGGGGGACAGTCTTGTCATATCTGCTACCATAGTATCAGTTTTGGCTTATATGCTTGCCAATATGTAGTATGCCATGCTATATTTCACTTTAAAGAAAGTTGATGGTCCTTCTCAATTCAGAAAAATGTGTCAGATGACCACAAGCCTCACAATCCTATTCTTCTATGATTTCCTCCTGTGGGTGTTGGTCCAAATTCAGTTTCAACAAGTTAATTCTCAGTATAGTGACTGTAATGTTAGGAAACAGGATAAGATCATAGATCACATTCTGGTGAACAATGCTAGAATTTACAGAAGAGTTGATTCACCAAATCCACATTACATAGGTAAGGTAAAGGTCACCCTTGCTCGGAAGCCAGTCATATCTGACTCTAGGGTTCAGTGCTCATCTGTTTCATAGTGGAAGAGCTAGCGCTGTCTGTTTCTGCAAACGTTTCTGTGGTCATGTGGCAGGCATGACTAGACACCGGAGTGCACAGAATGCTGTTTACCTCCCCACTGAAGTGGTCCCTATTTATCTACTTGCAATTTCTTGGTTTCGAACTGCTAGGCTGGCAGGAGCTGGGACAAAGACGGGAGTTCATTCTGTCCTGCAGTATTCAGGTATCGAACTGCTGACCTGCCACCTTCCAGTCAGCATCTTAGCCACTTGAGCCACTGCAGTCCCCTCCACATTACTTAAATGGGCCTATTTAGTGCAATAAGCAACAGGATTTTATTCTCATTATGCCCATATGTACAGTATTATAGACATACTTGTAAGAATAATTAAAAATGCACAGGCCCAAATCCTGTTGGTACTGAAGTACGCCCATTGAATTTAATAGCATTTGATGAGTGAACTTCTCAGCAAGTTCTATTGAATAGTAAATCATAATGTCAGTCAATCTGAATCAATGAAATTTACAGAGATGATCCACTAAATCCTCATTGATTCAATGAAACTATGCAAATGCAATTTTACTACACTAAGCAACAGGATTTGGGCCACAAAGTTGTAGATCTGGAAGATGAAAGGTAATCAAGTCCAACCCACTGAAGAAACAAGAAATCCATAGCTAAAGCATCCCTAACAGATGTCCATTCAACATCTATTTTAAAAACTCCAGCAAAATAGAATCTGGCATATCCCAATTTTTTTCCAATCCACTGTCCAACAGCAATTATTGTCAATAGGTTCTTCCTAATATTTAACTGAAGCTTCCTTTCTAAGTAAGCATATTGAAACAAGTCAAAATTGAATAGCTTCTAAGGAAACTCATTTCCTACATAAACTATACTTTTCTCATTATTAATCATTTCATTGTGCACAGTAATTCATAAGTGAAATGCAGGAAATAAGATGGAGAAGTTAAATTTCTCTACTTCCTAACAGATACTTTGCATTTTGAGTTATGAGCCCAGAAGGCTACGTTTATGCTATGTAATAATTTGCTTCAAAAGCATAAAGGAACCTGTGGAGCTGAGAGTGATAAATCATGCCTGGTTGCCACCAGAAAGTCAACATTTATTAATAACAACCATATTTTAAAGTTTGGTGATAGTGTTTTTTTTCTCAGTTTCAGAAGGAACAGAAATGTATCTTTCTTAAGCAAACACATCATATATTATTTTTAATTTATTTGTATTATTAACTCATATAATGTGAGCAACATTTGGATAATCAGAGATAAAAATGAATGGAAGTGTTAGTTACACTTATAAAACAATTAAACAGAAAAAAACTTTTTGTTCCAGATAATCAAAAGGATTAATTTATGGAGGTTAATACAATTTAGGTGGTACCCAGAAATAGTCTCCTCGAAGATTGTTGCAAGAATACAATTTATGTTTTTACATTTCAGTGAATTAACATAATAAAGTATTTGGTATTTACATATTATGTGGTATTCAATAGAATGGCTATACAGCTGGAGATGAAAAGAGGATGACCATCTCATTAATTCATGTTTCTCCTTATGAGCTTCTGGAGGCCCACGGAACAGAATTTGAACAGGGGAACCTGCTATAATCCAACTAAGAGTTTATCATGTTATGTTTGTAAGGGAATGATATTGAGCAGCATTAATACATACTACAGTAGTTCATCCTTCTGATTATTGGTAATTGGTGATGATTATATGGTGACTCCAGCCACAGTACAGTTATGTTTCATGAAAAGATTCCATTGTTTTTACCCAACAGAAACAAACTGGAGTTTTTATTTTAAGGCTGATTGATGCATCCTTCTTGTACCTTAACTTCCACTCCATGAAAATTCCGGACATAAGTTACACTCAATTCCCTAAACATAAAAATGTCTTAGCTTACACAGGGTTTCCTCCCTCTCATCTAGAAAAATCCATAATGCAAAAACACACCACAGCATTTTTTTACAGTAGACCAGGAGTTCTCAACCTTTTAAAGCCAGGGGCCAGGTCACACTCCCTCAGACAGCTTTGGGGAGCCGGATGGCCATTTTGCCTTCCTCCATCACATGACACTTCCGGGCGTGGTGGAGGCAGTGAGGGACATGAAATGGTGCCACAGGCCGCATCCAGCCCATGGGCCGCAGGTTAAGAATCCCTTCACTAGACCTACAGAATCTGCCACCTACCTTTTATTCCCATCTTTGGAACTTTAATAAACATATAATGGAATAAGCTTTTATGCAGTGCTGAATACATTATCAGATACACTCTAATGTACTATTTTAATTCACTCCACAATTTTGGTAATTTTATGTAGGTTTTTTTTAGTGCTTTCTGCCACAATTACATGCCAAGTCGCATACATAACGCTTCTCTTCTTATTGTAGGAATGAAATTAAACTGCTCCTCCTCCCACAGGTCACTATATAGACACAAACAATAGCATGTATGGGAACATTTTCTGGGATCTTCTCCAACAGCTTCTCTTGTGAACTTCCAAGCTACTTTCTAATCTTGGGATAAGGGCAACAGAAATACCTGCATGATAAACCCACATTTTAGAGCTGCAATTAGCAAGCAGACTTTTTATGGATTATGGCTAATGCAAGGTTTATAATGGGAAAATTTGTCCAACCTTTTTTTTAAAGAAATGTTGCCTCTAGTATAAAAGTTTAAACTGCCAAGTAAAATGCTGCATCATCTTTCTTTTTAATGTTAAATTTTACCCAGGTGTTTTAAATTACATCCATTTATCTTCAAAATTCTCTGGAGCAATGTGGAACAATACATATTCCACATTTTGAAAAAGAAGATAGGGTAAGAGAAATTGACAAGACAAAAGGAGAAAAAAACACATAATGTATCCAAAGTGATTCCACATATTTGGAAAGGCAATGAACCACCAACCGCTAGATAATAATACTCTGATTGACTCTGCTTTCCTAGGCTGCTTCTGCCAGAAATGCTGAACTAAAAGTCCCATCACTCTGTCCAACATGGGAATGTTGGTGGTAGGGCTTGTAAACACAGTCATACCTCAACCAAACATTTAGTATTCACATTTGCAGGCGAATCACCAGCACAGAGCTATTAGGTCCTAAAAATGATGGGAGAATCATGATTGCATTATGAATCATTTTACAAAGTAGAAAAGGCTAGATCCTCCCCCCAAAAAATCAGAGGAGAAATGTGTTCTACTCCAACACTGGAAGAAAACCAGACATCCCTTTAAATAATAGTGGGACTTCTCAGCTGGAGTCGGTGTACCTTTACCCATTTCTTTTCTTCTCAGAAAGGTTTCGGATGGGCTTGCATATGGTAAATCATATAAATAAAAGTCTTTTACAAACATATATTTAAAAGGGAAAGTTTAGAGTCATAGTCTCTGCAGGATTCCATAGGGTGTATTTGATACTGTCATTCTGCTAACGCAAAATGCCCACCATTTACAAAACCTTATTTTCACTCTTGCACAACTGTCAAATGCAGTATTTCATTTTTCACATTTAGGTTAATATATTGAGCCCAATGGCAAAATGAGCAGAGGAGGAACTCTGATTCCCAACAGTCATGGAGGCAGAAGAGACCATGCCAGTTGGAATGGCTGTGAAGGCACACCTTGTCAATATCCTCAAGGCTGCGGCAGTCCATTGGAGTTTCAGTGTTAAATCCTGCATGCCTCGTTTCATTTCATCCCCGCAGGGGATGGCTCTGAGATCACAGTGTGTGGGTCACTTCATGGCAAGCTAGGATCCACCTTAACCCAATTCATGCCAATGACATTTTCCCTGCTTCAGGAAAAGAACACATTCTCGGATATGAGTTGCAGTCAACGACGATTAGGTTAGGTATGCTAATGATTCTGTTAGTAGATGCAGTAAGGGTGTGGGAAATGCTTGGTCTCCCAAATGTTTTTGAAGATAATTTCCTAAAAATGTATCATTGACCATGCTAACTGGAGCTTTGGAGAGTTGAAGGCCCAAACATCTGAAAGGTCATGGTATATCGGTTCTTGTAATTGTTCCTCTAGTGCAGTGATGACGAACCTTGGCACTCCAAATGTTCTTGGACTTCAATTACCAGAAACACAAGTCAGCATTCCTGCTGATCAGGGCTTTTGGGAATTGAAGTTCAAGAACACCTGGTGTCACGATCCAGCCGGCCCCCACACTTCTGGAAAAACCCCTGGAAACCAAAACAAACCTACACAGGGCGAGCTGGACGGCTAATTAGAATAGAGATACAACTCTCAACTGCTTATCAGCTCTTAAGGGGTTTTTATTTGGGTAGCGTGTTCAAAGATTTGTGTGTGTGAAAGGCAGCTCTTACCCTTTTTAGTCCAATGAAGACACGTTGTTCAGAAAAATGATGAAGATTTATTGATCAGGTTCATAAAGCATAAAAGTCAGTAGCATAAGTCAGTCCAATAAAGTCCACAGGCAAATCTAGGTAACCATTTTTAAGGAGCAAAAATGCATAGCTCCTAGGCTAAAGATTGCTAGCCCATAGAGAACCAGAAACAAAAGCTCTCTAATCAAAAACAGGTCTTAATCCATGAAGAAACAGAGACGAACTCCTTCTTCTCTCCAAAATGGAGAATTTGCAGTCAGGTGGGACAGCTTAGCCAATCAAGTAACAGTGAAAAATTTCTCAAAACAACAGTACATTGTTTATACACGTGCACACAGGATGCACTGGGGCTAGTCATAACATTGCTCTGCTAGCTTACAAAAGATAAGAAATACTGAAAAACACGGTTGAAAAACATGCTGTTACACAGCCTTGAGGCTCAGAGAGAGAAAAATGGATTTTTCTGAGGCCTATTTGGAAATTGGCAATTTTAAGCCTTAGGAAATAGGTTCATTTCCTGCCAAGATTCACCATCAGTGCTCTGATGTAACACTCAATGAGTGGCATTCAGAGTAACACTAAGTTTATCTCACATTAGGATGCCTTTTGTAGAAAGTCAAGGTTTTGGATACCGCTAGACCCTCCAACAGTAAACTAGATCAGGGATGCTTGAGGAATCTAATCTTTATCAGTTCACTGCAGCATCACTTAGTCCAATGATCCAGGCAGGTCAGATTTGGTCCTGGACTTATCTGGGGATTAGAACATTTGTTATTCGTTGGTTTCTGCACTTCTGATTCTCTAAGTTTGGACTAATGTTTCAAAATGTCCTCCACCCCCAAAACATGAAAATATATTTAGAGTAGTTCAACAGACATTTGGGAGGACTTTCTAGACTTGCAAGTAAACACATGTGAAACTAAGATGTATGGGAAATAGTTCATTCACCCTTCTCTAAATTAGACATGATGACTATTATAGCTCTTTTGAGATAAGACTGCTCCCTTATACAGTGGTGCCTCGCTTAAAGAGCATAATGCGTTTCACAGGATTGCTCTTTAAGCGAGTTTGCTCTTTAAGCGAAACACCATTGAAAGCGACCAATTATGGGGAGGATTGCAAACCCCAATTTATTTGTTAAGCGAGTTTTTGGTTGGTTTTATTTGTTAAGCGAAGTGAACATTCAGAGAAAATTCTGCTCTTTAAGCGAGTTACTCTTTAAGTGAAACGCTCTTTATGCGAAGTTTGACTGTACTTGAAATCACAGTTTGGTAATGTTAGTTTTTTTGGACTGCAGCTTCTAGAATCCCTTAGTCAACGTGGCTATAGCATAGATTAGTAACATTTCCAAAATTTGTCTGAAAGTATATCCCCTACACCAGGAGTTCCGAATGTTTTCCTGCCAGGGGCTGGACTTGCCACCGGCACTCAATTGTGCAAGCCAGAGGCATGGTTGCTATCAGGGCTTCTGTTTTCTGTGGCAGTGGTGGCGGGTGCAGTCATGCCATTTTTTGATTGCTTGGGTAGCTTCTGTCCTTCCTCTGGTGACAGGAGGGTATATGGAGCATTTTTGCTCAGTTTTTGGAATTTTTGTTGTATTTTCACACTTCCAGGTTGCTTGGTTGGAACCCAGGCACTGCCAGAAGCCCCTCCCCCCAACTACTGGAACTGCCAAAATGCCACATTTTCGCTGCCAAAATGTGGTGAAAATGCAGCGAAAAATTACAAAAAATTGAGTAAAAATGCTCTGCATACCCTCCAGCCACCATGGGAAGCAGTGGAGGCTGCAAAAGCAGCCAAAAAACACTGCTGCCACAGCGGAAACCGGAAGCACCAAAATGCCAGTTTGCACGGTGGCAGTGGTGTTACAGCATTTTTGGCTGCTTTTGCAGCCTCTGCCACTTCCCATGGCGGTGGGAGGGTATGCGGAGCATTTCCGCTCTATTTTTGTAATATTTCACCACGTTTTGGCAGTAAAAATGCAGTGTTTTGTGCTTCCGGTGGCACGGGAAGCTTACAGCAGTGCCATGGGCTGGATTAATTAGTGCCCTGGGCTGAATTAGGCCCACAGGTCATAGGTTGTGAACCCCTGCCCTATACTATTCCCATTATTGGGGAGAAAGTCATGGAAACACATCTAAAAGCTAGGCTGGCTTGAATAAAGTTTATTGGGTGGTTCAATTGCCTTTCTGTCTGGTTCTCTACACAGTCAAACTAACACAGCTCTGTGCCAGGAATATCCTTTTGTTTTTGACTATATCAGCTCTATCACTTAACTGATGTCATCTGGTATCCAGATATTATTTTTACAGTTCACATCAGGCTACTTACAGCTAAATATTAAAAGACTGATCTCATGGTATAAAAAAGTGTTTTTTAAAAGTTACAAAATGAAATCTTTTCTGCCCCTCCTCTCTGCAAACTTACCACCAAAGCAAATAAGATGACACTCAAGAGGATTCAGTTTTTTCCAGTTATGATGGCTTTCTCTCTAATTCTAGCTTGTGAAACAGGTTATTAAATCAAGCCCCAGTGAAGAAATAAAGGATAAATACACCCAAGATATCTTTTTGTATTGTATGTTTCAACATCAATGTGATAACGTGTCAAGGAATAAACCACATTACTTTTGAGCATATTACACATACTGATAAATCTATTTTACAGCTATTCTTATAATTCACACTTATAGTTGGATTTGAGGGTAATAGCCTAGGGAACATAAACCCTAAGAAAAAGGCTATATGGCCTTTGTATCTTTTATGTTACTTCTGATCTTCAAGGAATAACGAAAATAAGTGTCAGGCTCCAGATGAAATAAAATTTAGATTCATTAGTAGCTGTAAAGTAAACGTTTACAGGATATTATCTCAAGCATATTTTCCAGACACTGGAAGGTCTTTAGAGCAATTATTTTCACCTCTGCTCAAACGTTACATGACAGAGAATCTGTAATGCTTGGACTCAACCTTAGCATTTAAGTTATTGTGGGGTCATGCTAAAATCCTTAGCATATTTTTAGAAGACATGCTTCCATAACTGATGATAGACTCCTATTGGTAGACCTCATGATTTTTCTTAACTGTTTAACTTACATTTTGAATGTTTCCTGTTGTCAGTGAAGAAGAAAACATGGTCTTAATCTGCAATTTAATTTGTACTATTGGGGTGCCAGGACCCCTTCATCAAACTGAGCTCTACAGCAGAAACGTCTGTGTAGTTACGAGGTGCATTGAGATGAACCAATTAATTCCAACCTCTTTCATGAAAGCAAGTGAGCCAGCCAGCCAGCAAGCAAGCAATTTAGGTAGCTACTGAAAATAAAATTTCTTCCAAAGGATAAACGTAAATTGTAGACTAGAAGCTCTTATTTTGCACGTGCTTCAAAGAGATGCGCTGTCTAGACATAATGATTCTTCAAAGAGATGCGCTGTCTAGACCTCCACTGCCTCTTTAACATCTGCCGGGGGGGGCGGGGCGAGAGAACGCCGTACCTGCCGGGAACTCCAAAAGCCCCGCGTCGGCTGAGCTGCCTCACCTCCACTGCCTCTTTAACATCTGCCGGGGGGGGGGGGCCGAGAGAACGCCGTACCTGCTGGGAACTTCAAAAGCCCCGCGTCGGCTGAGCTGCCTCACCTCCACTGCCTCTTTAACATCTGCGGGGGGGGGGGGTGACAGAACGCCGCATTTGCCACCCGCGCCATGGCTCGCCTGGCGAGACTCTCAACCCCCACCGCCTCCGAGAACACCTGTGGTGGGGAAGAGGAGGAGGACACAGCCGCGCACAGCCCCAGGACTATCGCCATCTGTGTCGGGGGCTGGGCGCGAGGAAAGCCTGAGCGCCGCGGCCACGCCTCGGCTCACCCAGCGAGATTCTCGACACCAACCGCCCCTGCCGCTGAGAACGTCAGGGAGGGTGCACCATCAGGATGGGGGTTGGGGGTATGGGCTTAGGGAACAAGAGAGAAGAGCCTGCCAGCCAGGAAGAGGGGACTGGGCTCTGTCTGTTAGGGCGGGGGGACTCCATGGGGCCCAAATTAGTGTGGTGACGGGCATGGGGTGTTATGGAGGGAGCCGAGGGGCGGGCCGCACTCGGAGAACACGGGACAGATGTCTGGTGCCTGTCCCGTGTTCTGGCCCCCCGGCTACACCTCTGGGTCCTGAGCAGCCGGTCAAGAGTGACCCCTCCCTTAGGCTGCTGCTGCTGAATGCCAGATCGGTCTGCAATAAGGCTCCTCTGCTCTCAGACGCTATTGCAGAGGAGCGGGCTGATCTGGCATGCATCACCGAGACCTGGCTGGGGCCGGAGGATGGGGTTCCTCTGTCTGAGTTATGCCCGGCCGGGTTCGGTATTTGGCACCAGCCTAGGGAGAGGGGAAGGGGTGGTGGAGTCGCCGTGATAGCTAGGGAGTCACTGGGGGTCACCAGGGCCACGGCTCCACAAATTCCGGGCTGTGAGGCCTTGTTCTTGCGTGTGGGCCCTAAGGGTCAGTTGGGAATACTGCTCATGTACCTGCCTCCCTGCAGAGTAGCAGATTCCCTGCCTGAGCTCCTCGAGGCGGTCTCCATGTTGGCGTTGGAGACCCCCAGGCTGATGGTCCTGGGGGACTTCAATTTGCCGTCGTTGGGGGCCGGCTCAGAGGTGGCTCGGGAGTTCATGGCTTCCATGGCAGCCGTGGGCCTGACTCAGGTAATTCAGGGTCCTACCAGGAGCAGTGGCTACACACCGGACTTAATCTTTTTGTCGGAGCTGTGGCAGAGTGATCTGAAATTACAAAAATTAGATATCGCCCCAGTGCCATGGTCGGATCACTATCTGGTGACTCTGGACTTCCTAGGGGCTGGACTCCATCGCAGGGAGGCAGGGCCGATTAAATGGGCCCGCCCCCGGCGACTAATGGATCCAGAAGGATTCCAGAGGGAACTGGGGGATTGTCCTCTTGACCTGCAAAGCGTTTCATCCGAGGCCTTTGTCGACGCTTGGGACAAGAAAGCGACGGCAGCCTTGGATGCAATCGTGCCACTACGGCCTCTCCGAGTCCGTGGGGATCGATCTGCCCCTTGGTTTTCAGAGGAACTAAGGGAGCTTAAACGGGCCAAGAGACGCCGAGAGCGCCCCTGGGTGAAGACTCGGAGCGAGTTTGACCAAACACTGGTTAGAGCTGCTATTAAGGACTACCTAGTGGCGATAAGGGTGGCGAAGCGTCAATACTTCACCACCCTTATTGCCTCCGCAGATAATCACCCAGCGGCCTTGTTCCGGGTGACCAGGTCCCTCCTCGGTAGAGGGGGTCCGGGCCCTGGGTGGCAGGGATCGGCTGAGGATTTTGCTGATTATCTGGCGGAGAAAATCGCTCAGATCCGCTCGAAGCTGAAACCCGGCGTGGAACGTTCGGAGCTGGGGTTGACCATAGCGCAGTCTAGCCATGTTACCTGGGATCGGTTTGATCCTGTTGGCCCTGAGGAAGTGGACAGGCTTCTTGTATCTGTTCGCGCCACGACCTGTGCACTGGACCCATGCCCTGCCTGGTTAATAAAAGCTTCCAGATCTGTGACAGGTGGCTGGGTCGAGGCGATCATTAACACTTCATTGAAAGAGGGGCATTTTCCTGCACATTTTAAACACGCTTTAGTGCTTCCCCTCTTAAAAAAACCGTCCCTCGACCCCACGGTAATTTCCAACTACCGTCCAGTGTCCAACCTACCTTTTTTAGGTAAGGTTCTGGAAAAGGCTGTGGCGCAGCAGTTACAGGAAGTCCTGGATGAAGCGGATTATCTGGACCCGTTTCAGTCAGGATTCAGGCCCGGATATGGTACTGAAACTGCACTAGTCGCATTGGTGGATGATCTCTGGAGACAGCGGGATGGAGGGGAGCCGTCTGTCCTCGCTCTTCTCGACCTCTCAGCGGCTTTTGATACGGTCGATCATGGCATCCTTCTGGGTAGGCTCCAGGGTCTGGGGATCCAGGGCACAGTGTTGTCCTGGTTTTCCTCATTCCTGAGGGGCAGGACCCAGTCGGTGTGCCTGGAGAAGGACAGGTTTCACTTACCAGTAACTGTCGTTCTCCGAGTATGTTGTTTGGGGATTCACACTGATGGGTTCTGCGCCTGCGCTGAATCCGGAGCGGAGCTGGAAAGCTGATTGGATAAAGAGTTTTGAATGTGGGACCGCCCACCATGCCCAACCCCTTTAGGCGCCATTTCGCGCTCTCCCCTCAGTTTGATATTAAAGCTGCCCGCTAAGCCTAAGGCCATCTCAGGCCGGCAGCCCTGAGGGGAGGCAGGGTTGGGTTGTGTGAATCCCCAAACAACATACTCGGAGAACGACAGTTACTGGTAAGTGAAACCTGTCCTTCTCCTTCGTGTTGTTTGGGGATGCACACTGATGGGTGACTAACAAGCTCACTTACTTGGATGGTGGGCAGCCGGCGTCCTGAGATGTAGGAGAGCGCGATGGCATCATGGATGGGCGGTCATCAGCGAAGAGGATCGGAGACCAGCCGTCAGGATGGACCTGCCCCGTCTGACATCAGGGGCGGACCTTGTATCAACCCGGTAGTGGGTGATGAAGGTGGAGGACCTGGACCAAGTGGCAGCCTTGCAGATATCCTCCATCGGGATGCCCTCTAGGAATGCAGTGGAGGAAGCCAGTGTCCTGGTGGAGTGAGCCCGGACATGAGGCGGAGGTGGCAGGGATGACATCTGATAGGCCAGGTAAATGGTACCTGAGATCCATTTAGATAGTCTCTGGGCAGACAGAGGCTGTCCCTTAGTCTTGCCACCATAAGCCACAAACAGTTGTTTTGCTCTCCTGAAGGACGCAGTCCTCTGGGTGTAAAACAGCAAAGCCCTCCTGACATCCAACGAGTGCCACACTCTCTCTTGTGGAGACGAGGGATTCAGGAAGAATGCTGGAAGCGTGATGGCTTGGGCCAGGTGAAATTCAGTCAGGACCTTGGGCAGGAATGTCAGATCTGGGTGCAATACTGCCCTGTCAGGGTAGAACTTGAGAAAAGGAGGGTCAGACCGAAGGGCTGCCAGCTCCCCTGCCCGTCGGGCAGAAGTGATAGCTACAAGGAAAGCAGTCTTGTAGGAGACAAATTTAATGTCCACCGAAGCCATGGGTTCAAAGGGTGCCTTTGTGAGTGCGGTGAGCACTGTAGTGAGGGACCACTGAGGGGGTGGTATCTTCACTGGAGGATAGGCGTTGCGTAGCCCTTGAAGGAACCTTTTAACAGTTTTGTCTCTGAAGGCGGAGGACAATACTGAAGAAGGTGGGGCCTTGGCGACCACAGCAGCTAGGTGGACCTTTAATGATGAATGTGCGGATCCCAACTCGGCGAGGTGCAGGAGGTAGGACATGACATCCTGCAGGGATGCGGAGTCCACGGTGCGGTCGCTGGATGCTAGGAAGTCAGTGAAGCGACGGTACTTGGCATCGTAGGACTTCCGTGTGGAAGGTTTCCTTGACAGATCAAGGATCCGTGCTATGTTGGGCGGATAAGCCAGGCCGTCAGGTGTAGGCTCGGCAGATCGGAGTGAAGGATCCGACCGTCTTCCATGCGGAGGAGATTCGGATCGGTGGGTAGGCGGAGACGATCGCAAGCCAGGGTTTGGAGTAGTGGGAACCACGGCTGGCGCGGCCAGGACGGGGCAACCAGGATCGTCCAGGCGTTCTCCGCACGGATCCGTATCAGGACCCGTTGGATGAGAGGGATCGGTGGAAACATGTACAGCAGTTCCTGGTGCCACGGCACCATGAAGGCATCGCCCTCCGATCCGTGGCCGATCCCCGCTCGGGAGCAGTAACGGCGGCACTTGGAGTTGGTCTGTGACGCGAAAACGTCTAGGGTCGGTGTGCCCCACCGTCGGCACAGGCGGTCGAACACCGATTCGTCCAGTTCCCACTCGTGCATCGCCGTCCCTTTGCGGCTCAGGGAGTCTGCATCGGAGTTCAGGGTGCCCTGGATGTGGACACCTATGGGGAACACATGTACCTTCAGGCACCACTCCCACATCTGGACGGTCAGGTAGAGGAGGGAGAGAGACTTGGTCCCTCCTTGCCGGTTGAGATAGGCTAGTGTCGTGGTGTTGTCCGAGGCGATCTGCACCACACTGCCCGCGATCGACGGTCTGAAGGACCTCATCGCCTTCCACACCGCTAGCAGCTCGAGGAAGTTGATATGGTGGTCGGCTTCCTCGGGTGTCCATATGCCGTGAATCCGTAGTCCGCGGCAGCACGCACCCCATCCGTGGGTGCTCGCGTCGGTGGTGACTTGGATGGACGGTGCGGGAAGGGTGAAGAGTCTCCCCGCGGTCACATTCTGGTCCATTGTCCACCAGTTTAACTGGTCTCGGAGTTCGGGAGTCGGTGTGAGCCACTTCCCGAGGTTGTCGTGGGTGCCGTTGAAGGAGGAGAGGAACCACGACTGGAGGGAGCGCATCTTGAGTTTGGCGTGCGAGACCACCGCCGTGGTCGACGCCATGAGTCCTAGCAAACGGAGGGCGTCCCTCGCACGGACCCGACGTCTGCCCTGGATCCGTGCCACCACTGTGCGGATGTCGAGCAGACGTTTGGTTGGGGCGTAGGCTCTTAGAGCCAGAGAGTCTAGAACGGCTCCGATGTATTCTATTCGTTGAGTGGGGGTCAACTGGGATTTCTTGAAGTTGACCCGCAGACCGAGGCTCTGCATAAGGGCGAGGCAATGTGCAACGTCGTCCTTGGCTTTTTGTTGGGTCGGGGAGCAGATCAACCAATCGTCTATGTACGGGAACACCTGGACGCCTTGCAGTCGCAGATGAGCAGCCACCGGTGCCATGCACTTCGTGAATACCCTCGGAGCGGTGGAGAGGCCGAAGGGTAGGCATGTGTACTGGTAGATGTTGCCGCCCACCTGGAATCGGAGGAAACGACGATGTTCCCTCCTGATGGACACGTGAAAGTAGGCGTCCTTCAGGTCGATGACGGTGAACCAGTCCCCGTGGTTGATCAGCGGGAGGATGGAGTGAAGGGTTACCATCCGGAACTTCCTCGCGTCGATATGGTTGTTGAGAAGACGGAGGTCCAGGATGGGACGTGCCCCCCCGTCTTTTTTGTCCACAAGGAAGTATCGGGAGAAGAACCCTTCGTGAGACTCCGACGCTGCGACCGGCTCTATGGCGCCCTTCTCTAGGAGAGCTGTTAGTTCCTCCTGGAGCGGTGGGGATGGATCGGTGATGCGGATCCGTCCGACAGTAGGGCATCTCTCGAACTCGATCGCGTAGCCAGAGTCTAAGATGGTTAAAACCCATCGGTCTGTGGTGATGGCAGACCACGCCGATAGGTAGTCGGAAAGGGGGCGGTAGGGTAGAGTCTCGGTCACGGAAGAGTCAAACACGTTGTTTGCCCTTCCGTTCCGTACGCTTGCCAGTCTGAGGCCGTTGCTGGTAGCGTGGACGGTTGGGTTGTTGGCGCTGCCGGTAGGGCTGGTACCGGGAGTAGTCCCCTTGTCTCTGTGGCGGGCGAGGTTGATAGGATGGGCCCGCCTGAGACGTCGACGGCTGGTCCTGATGGTAACGGCCGGACCCACGGTGTGGAGGGCGGAGCTGTTTTATTGTGGCGTAGTCCCCTTTCAGCTCTCCCAAGGAGGTGTCGGTCTCCTTGGCGAAGAGGCCCTCGCCATCGAAGGGGAGCTCCTCCACGAGCCGCTTGACATCGTCCTGCAGGTTAGCCGAACGGAGCCAGGCGTGGCGACGGAGCTGGATGGCGGAGGCCAAGTTTTTTGCCTCCGACTCGGTGACGTGGCGGCCGGTGCGGATTTGCTGGAGGGCGAGGTGGTTGCCCTCCATGCAGAGTTTTTCAAAGTCCGCTTGTCGATCAGGTGGCAGTAGGGACTTGAACGACTCCGCTTGCTCCCAGAGTCGACACTGGTAGCCTCCCATGGCCGTCGCGTAGTTGGACGCACGGAAGGACAAGGAGGCATTGGCGTAGACCCTCCTGCCCAGTGCGTCCAGCTTCTTCCCCTCTTGGGTCGACGGGATGGGAGTGCTGCTGATCGGCGTCCGGTGTTGGGAGCCCTTGACCACTCGGGAGTTCGGTGCCGGGTGAATGTGCAGAAAGTTGGAATCGTCCAGCAGTCTGTACATAGAGTCCACTCTGTTGGATACGGAGTGCGAAGAGACCGGCTTCTTCCACACCTCCTTGGCCGCTTTCGCAATCTTAGGGAGCAGTCCGAGGCGGACGGGGACCAACTCCTTGCGGTCGGCCAAGCCGCAGACGACATCCTCACAGTCGTCCGGGGGAGCCTCCGCCCGAATCCCAAGTGTGGATCCGAGGCGAGTGATCAGTCCGGTGTAGGTCTTCAAATCCTCCGGCTGGGATCCGTGGACGGCGCCGATGTTGTCGTCCGGGGACTTGTCGACCGCAACCGGCGGTGGCTGATGCTGCTCCTCCTCCTGATCCGACGAGTCGGAGTCTCCTGACCGCGCCGAGACGCTGGGCGGTGGCAGGTAGACCTCGGGGTCCGAGTCCGACCAGTACGGCCTGGCGGATCTCGGATCGCTCCCCGGCAAAGGCAGCTGGTACGGAGGGAGAGAGGCCTCCGACCGCGCCTGTTCCACCCTCTGCCGCTTCGGTGCGGGGCCCTCCTCACGGAGCGGTGGTGCTTCCGTGGCTGGTGGTGAGGGCAGAGGGCGCTCCCACGGTGTCGTCTGCGGGCCGTAGAGCTCGGTGTGCAGTTTCCGCACCATCGCCTCGATGTACGGGGCGATGAGGCTCAACTGGGGCGGCGGTTCGGTAGCCGGACCAGGAACCACGGAAGGACTGCGGAGGGAGGAAGACCTGTGCGGTGGTACAGGTGGAGGAGTCTCCGGCGGCGGTGGAGGGCTGTGGGCCCTCTCCGGCTGGCGGCGAAAGTTGAGCCGGTGCCGGGGTCGGAGGAAGAGAAGACGAAGAGCTACGGCGCTTCTTTTTCTCTTTTTTGTCCTTCTTCTTCTTCTCCTGCTCCTTCTTCCGCCTGAACAGTTCAGAGGCCGAGGGCCTGGAAGAAGAAGCGGAGGTTGAAGGAGCAGACGTGGAAGCGGCCTGCTCTGGAGCTGGGGGAGCCGGTGGTGCCAGTGCGGCCTCCATGAGGTAGGCTTGAAGGCGGTACTGGCGGTTCTTGATGGCGGCCTTCGAGAAGCCGCGACAGACTTCGCAGGTCTGGACCTGGTGACTCTCCCCGAGGCAGCGAAGACAACGCACGTGCCCGTCCGAGCTAGGGAACTTTCTCTTGCAGGACGGACACTGCTTGAACGCTGCCGCTGAGGCCATCCACCGAAGTAGATGGCCGAAGAGAAAAAATTATCCCGGCCGGGAGGCCCCGACACGAGATGTTGGTCTTTTTTTTTTTTTTTTTTTTTTAAACGGCGGCTGAGGGCGAGCCCCAGCCACACGAGGACCAAGGGAACAAGTCCCCTAGTCCGAGAAAAATTGTAAAGTAGGAAAAATTGGAAGATTCTGAGACAATCTCAGCAAAGTACTCACAGCTTTTTTTCCAGGCTCCTGCTTGCGCAGCGGAAAAAAGCAAACTGAGGGGAGAGCGCGAAATGGCGCCTAAAGGGGTTGGGCATGGTGGGCGGTCCCACATTCAAAACTCTTTATCCAATCAGCTTTCCAGCTCCGCTCCGGATTCAGCGCAGGCGCAGAACCCATCAGTGTGCATCCCCAAACAACACGAAGGAGAAGGAGAAGTCCAGCCCTAGGCCCCTGCACTATGGGGTGCCTCAGGGCTCGGTACTTTCTCCTCTCCTATTTAACATCTATATGAAGCCGCTGGGTGAGATAATCCGTTCCCACGGGGTAAGGTATCATCAATATGCAGATGATACCCAGTTGTACATCTCCGCCCGTGGGGACCCAAGCGGCGCAGTGGAAGTCCTTTCCAGGTGTCTGAAGGCTGTTAAGGTCTGGATGGGGGACAACGGGCTACAGCTGAATCCCGGCAAGACTGAGTGGCTGTGGGTAAGGGGCCCTGTGTTATCTCGGGAGTTACCAGCTTTGGTTCTGGATGGGGCAGTTTTGCCCCAAACAGACCCGGTGCGTAACCTGGGGGTCCTCCTGGACTCACGACTACTGTTCGAAGAACAGGTGGCAGTCATGGCCAGGAGAGCTTTTGCACAACTTCGTGTAATACGCCAGTTACGCCCGCTCCTAGACCGGGACGCCTTGCTCATGGTCACACACGCTTTGGTCACCTCCAGACTTGATTACTGTAATGCGCTCTACATGGGGCTGCCCTTGGTGACCATTCGGAGACTGCAGCTGGTCCAAAATGCGGCGGCCCGGATAGTGATGGGATGCGGGCGTTATGCTCATGCCTCACCACTGCTCCGGGAGCTGCACTGGTTACCAGTATGTCTCCAGGTGCAATTCAAGGTGCTGGTTATTACCTTTAAAGCCCTATATGGTAGTGGGCCAGGATACCTCAGAGACCGCGTCACCCTAAGAACGTCTGTCCGTCCCACCAGGGCGGATCGGAGGGGCTCTCTTGTTATTCCATCGGCTAGGGAGGCTCATCTCTCTAGCACTCGGAAGAGGGCCTTCTCTGTGTTCGCCCCGGCCCTGTGGAACCTCCTCCCAACTGAACTGCGCCTACAAACAGAGCTCCTGCCCTTCCGGAAGGGCTTAAAAACCTGGCTGGCGGGACAAGTGTGGGGACCAAGGTATGTGGGATCCCACACAGGGTGGTTGATTTAAGGGATAGCTTCCCTTGCTGTGGGTTTTATTCCGCGGGGTTGTTTGTTCCCGGTTTTTACTTCTTGTTTTTATGATCCTTTTTACAGTTTTAAAATTTTAATTATTAGTATTTATTGGATGGGGTTGGGTTTGTGATTGTGTTTTGTCTTGTAAGCCGCCCAGAGTCGGGTATACCCGATTGGGGCGGGATAATAAATGTGAACAATAAATAAATAAATAAATAAATAATACTCTTATCTTCCAATAGTGATGCAGCTCCCCCCAAAAGTAACTGTTTCCTTCAACCACTGTGAAAATCCTTGTTATGGCTCCTGAGAACTGATGAAATATTCTTGCCTATTTATCGTCTACAAACTGAGTGGCAAATGGGGAAAGCAATGGATAACAGCTCTGGGGTTACAAGGTGGTAACAAAAATCTTCTACTTTCAGCAGTGTTGTATATTACTGCCATTGTGTGTGTAACGTCTTAGAATAACGTCATGTTATTCATCCAAGGCCTATTATTTCACGAATCATATAGTATTTGCATTCTGTCTAAAACATTTTAATACATATTTCCACGTCTACATTATTCTGTTCTTGCAAAAACCTGGCTTCATCACCATTTACAAATCTTTTGCACAGGCAAACTACAATAACAAAAGTATCTTTGGAAGATTTCTTCCTTATATAGCAGGGGCTAGGAAACTGAATGTCATAATTTCTAATTGCAGACCAAGCTTGGCTGAGACTGGTGGCAGCTAGAGTCCAACAACATCCAGAGAGCTACAAGTTAGGTTAAAATTAATTATTAGGTATCAGAACCAGCCTTTTTGGGCATCAAGCTAATCTCCTGGAGTTGAGTCTCTTCTTAGCTTATTTTGTTCAGTTTTCTTCAGCAGAAATACACCCTATAATTTAAACCACCTTTTCCCAATATAAGCAGTGATCTTTATTTGACACACATGTTGACAGTGCTTAGTTCTTATTATATATTGAAGGGTAATTGTGCTTTGTTAAATACATATTTAAAAAAGCAATATAACCGTGGAGAAAAAGCTGTAAGGATCTATAAAGTGGATTTTGAAATTAAAATCAACTTTAAAAGGGGCAAATGTACATCTGGCACTTGCCTATAAATGAAAGAAAGCACATACACAATATATAATAGCTCTGAAGCATAACATGGTAATAACATGTACATATTATATACAAAAACATAAAATATTATGTTCATGAATACATGATCACTGTATTCTTTTACTGTACTGTACTGGTTTTAATTCTGACTCATTTGATTTCATGCCAGTCATTCCAGCCCTTCTGTACTAAAAAAAAATCCACTCTGAGATGAAAATATGGCTCTACTTTATCACTCATTGGTTTTTCTTCCAGGAGCACAACAGATGTTAAGCAATATGTGTCTTGCTGCTAAGTGTTCACCAAAGAATGTAGAGGGGAGGGCAGTTCTAACCACATCAGTTAAGAACACTTTCCCTCCCTACTGTTAGTGCTTGATTCTGACTAGCATCCCTCAAACATTTGGGAGCTGGACAGCTAAAGAGATGGTACAAGGAGTGACACAAACTGGCTCAATGCATCTACTGGTGTAGCCAGCACTCTTTAAATGTCATTTAATCTATCTGCAACTCTGTGATCTTATGACAGCCTTCCCCAAGTTGGTAGCCTCCAGATGTTTAAGATTAAAGTTTTTATCAACTGCAGCCAATATGGCCAATCAACAGTGCTATGCGAGTTGTCATTCAATATATCTGGCAAGCATCAGGTTGTGGAGGGGCAACAGCCCAATTTGCTATCCATGCGTTCCTGCCAAGTAGGACATACCACGTGGATGTTGAGACTGAGTTTTAACCTTTTTAAAACAAATTGTCATATTTTAAGGGGAAAACGTTTTGAAAGGTTATGTGAGAATCTGGGCATCTCATGGACCATGTAAGCAGGGATAATTCCCATACCACTACCATTTTGGGGTGAGCCCACTGTTCAGTTTTTGAGTTGCTAGGTATGAAAATGTATTTGCTGTAATGTTTAATGGGACACAAGTGGAATCAGAACAGTGGGGAGTGATGCTCTGCAGGATTCTAACCACCCAATTCCATTCTCCTTCCCCACCATTAGAAACTCACTCTTCAGTACCCACAATAGTCATTCAGTATTCTATGACCACTGAACATGATTCTTCTTGTGTTGTTCTTGCCTCTCCACTCTCAAAGTCCCTCCCAAAAAAGAATTGTTAACACTTCTTGCCATACAGAGCCTGCTAAAATAATGGATCTTGTGAAGGGAAACCTAAATTGCAATGGTCCATCTTTCAAGGAGATTTGTTCTAAAGAAGATGACAGAGAATTGGCACCTCCATTTTGGATGCAATAGCCAGATCCACTCAAAACAGCCTAGAGAGAAAGGGATGAGTTTCTGATGCTTTCTAAACTGATATGCTTAATGTGTGCATACTTTCAAATTTTATAGAGGTATGGAAGCATATAGTCATCTAATGGAGCATACAGTAATGGAGGTCTCACTCTTCTGTCTGATGATGAGGACTTGATCCACGAAAGCTCACATTTAAATACAGGAGTTAGTCTTTAAGGTGCCACAACAGTTTTTGTGTTTTTTTGTCATTTTGTTTATTATCTGGTATAGTAATGTAGAAGATTTGTTATTTTTATATCCTACCGATTATCGGAAGCAGAATTTATTCATTTATTTGCATTAAGCAAAATAAACAAACACCATCAGCAAAACAACTTTCACCAGGATCTGTGGGGGGGATACAGCTTGATTAAACAATCTCTATTACTACAGGTGATGGGGGCATACAAATCAGATCTTGGTGAATCCACATACTGTATTCAATCTTACAGCTATACATTGTATTCATAATGGTTACATCAGAGGTGCCCAAATTATGGCCTGGGGGTTGGATCTGGCCCCAGGCCATAGTGAATGGCTCCTGAACCACGTGACTAGTCCATGGCCCCAAAAGTTTAGGCACTCCTGGTTTACATCTTTGCAGAAACCATGTGTAATTTAAGAATACAGTACAGTAATACCTCGGATAACGTTTACCTCGGATAACGATAAAATCGCATAACGTTAAGTAATCTGGGGAGGAGAATTGGATCGAATAACGTTAAGGTCCTATGGGATGTATCGGATAACAACCGCTAAAGCCTGTGCGGTTACAATGTATCTCTATGGAGCTTTAACATTATCCGATACATCCCATAGGATTTTAACATGCATCGGATAACACTAAAAATCAGATAACACCAAGACTTGTGGAACCAAGTCTTAGCGTTATCCGAGGTATTACTGTACCTTCAAGTAAGCAGGGTTAGGAGACACATATCATTCTATTCTATTTCAATGCATTGCTGACGCCAAGTAAATTATGTTTGGAGACTTACGTTGGTTCTTCAGATACCATTGTTCCTTCTTCTAATTCCTGGGCTTGCTTATACCATGGCAGTTTAGCTTCCACGGGCAGTTTTTCTGTGAGAATAATTATATAAATGGATGAAATTTACAACAGAAATCCATCCCACACACTTTTTGGATTTGAATAATTCTCTGATGGTGAGGCATTTATTTCATCCTAGCAACACACCTGTCATTATGTTAGGAAATGTGAGTGGAGATTTAGGGCAGAGCGTTTGTATACTTCAGAGACTCCTGGGTTATGATGCAGTGAGGCACTAGGAAAGTTCAAATGAATTGAACTTGGTTTCTTAAAATAAAATATATGACTGAACCTTTGAGTACTTACAGCTTCTCTGCCTTCTCTTACCAGTAAAAAGTAGCAATTCTTTTATTACTGTATTTGCCGGTGTATAAGATGCATTGGAGTATAAGACACACCCCTGGGTTTTATACACATTTTTAAGAAAAAATAATTTTCTACATTTGTTCATGAATTCCCAAAATGATTTATTGTACTAATTTTATAGTTATTTATATCTACAATACAGTAATACCTCGAATAATGTTTACCTCAGATAACGCTAAAATCGCATAACGTTAAGTAATCTGGGGAGGAGAATTGGATCGAATAACGTTAAGGTCCTATGGGATGGATCGGATAACAACCGCTAAAGCCTGTGCGGTTACAATGGGAAACACTGCAGTTAGGCAAATACCTGCCCTCCCAGGCTCAGGACCCTTTGCAACAGCCTACAAGAGGTGACATCCCCCTTTTCCTACACCTTCCCCTGCATGCAAACATCTGCATGCTCTTGCAGATGTGTGGCTGTCCCCCTCCAGGTGGGAGGTGAACTGACTGAGGAGAGAGAGAGAGATTGAGAGAACAAAAATGGAGGGGAGGGGGATCAGTGGCGGTTGGAGCTGGGGAACGGCATGAGGCAGGGAAAGGGGTATTTTTAGAGCTGCTCTCTCCTGACTCATGGCGATCAGTGGTGGCTGGAGCCAGGGAGGGGGTCTTTTAAACCTGAGAGAAGTAGGCTGACTGAATTTTCAAAATGATAATTTTGAATACTGGCACACAAGGCACACTCCATTTTCCTGGTGTATTTTAAAGGGAGGGGGGAAGAGTGCATCTTATACACCTGCAAATATGGTAATTGCACTTTATCTATTGATCTTTTTACCATAGTTTATTTACTGCAGGATATAATAAAATCTCATAGTGCAATAAGATAAATAACTACAATATAAAAAGATAAAGACAAAACAATTGATACCAGTACAGAATTTTAAAACATGAAAAACATATCAATAGCCAATATACAAATAGAGTTAAGAACTCATCACATCTCAGCCAATGAAGGCCCGCAGGAATAAGTGGAATTTTAACAGATGCTTAAGACTTAACTTGGGACTCTGCCTTTTTGGTTTAGAAGGGAACATTCCAGAAAGGAGGGGCAACTATGGCATTCCATCGACTGCAGGGGAACTGATGCCTCCAGTGAAAATCTCAGCCATATATTGGGGTTGTATATGTAAAAGAAATCTCCTTATTCTCCAGCAATTCAGCCTTTCAGGGCTTTAAATATAAACATTTAAACCATACAACATTAAGAAATCTGAAGAAAAATTTGCACTGCCCAATGTTAAGTTAATGTTGTGCGATACATCGTGTTTCCCCCCAGATTTCTTTGCGTCTGGGCAGTTTAAATAGTGCAGCCAGTGCATGCCTTACTCTGGGTTTGCATGAGGCAAGGCATGTGTAGGTGGAGCTGCCTGCTGGTAAAATGTTTTTTTTTAAAAAGAGATTCCATTATCCAGTTGGTTTATTCTGTGGAACTGCTTGGGGGTGGGGTTTGGAGCAATACTGTATTTTAGGGCCTGCTGGTAAAATGGTTGTTTTAATGGTAAATTTTGTCGTCCATTTTGGGCCTGCTTCTACAATTGTTAGCTTTTAAAATGGAGTCCTTTGCACATGGCGCCATATGAAAACATTGCATGCATCTCTAATGTGTGTGCTTTGAGCATTGCTACCCAGGTTAGCAAATGGCATGGATTCATTCTCTGGCTGTGAATGTTTAGATCACCACCTAGCACTCTGTTTTGCTTTCTATGTCAAGACACGTGGAAAGTTTTTTTTTGGGTTTCATCAGTTTTTGTGCTTTGCCTTGTTGATCTTCGAAGGTCAGTGCAGTACAACACAGTACACGGACTAAAATTTGTTTTCTTCTGCTCACCTAGTGTTTCTGGTGTGCCATGGCATCATCAAAAAATCCATCTGTGAGCAGAAAGAGGGAGAACATCTTGGTGGAGGATAAGCAAGCCATCATAAAGAAACATGAGGAAGGCATGCACATTTCAGACATTGGCAGGCTGTATGGAAGACCCGCCTCAACGATTGGCGCCATAATAAAAAATAAGGAGAAGATTATGCAAAGAGAGGAAGTCAAGGGTGTGACAAAGATCATAAAGCAACAGCCACCAGTGTTGGAGGTGGAGAAATTGCTGCTGTTGTGGATCCGGGACAAGCAGCATGCTGGTGACACCATGACGGAGGCCATAATCTGTGAGAAGGCCAGACAACTCCACGCCAACCTCACTGCCAATCAACCAGGGACATCAGCCAAGGAGGAAATCTTTGGAGTGACCAGGGGAGGGTTCAATTGTTTTAAGCAAAGATCCGGAATACATAGCGTGGTCAGGCATGGGGTGGTTGCCAGCTGTGACATTCCTACTGTGGAGGAGTTTTCAATGGAATTCTTTGAGCTCATCTGAACTGAAGAGGAGTGGGGAAAGAGGGTTTCAAAGCTGACCATCAGTCAGCTGAAAGAAGTGTGCCAAGCACATGAAATCTACCAAAAGTACCAACCATACCACTCGCGTAAGACTATGGTCAACGGGTTTCTGACCATGACTGCTACCATAATCATCCCACCTATGAAAAATGAACTGAAGAAGTGTCAGTCAATTGAAAGGTTCTTTAAAAGACCAAAAACTGATGAAACTGATGAAGAACCATGAAGAACAAAAAGTGGAAGCATATCTACTTTTTCCTTTTTTTTTTTTTTTTGCAATGTGCTAAATAGCCCCAGGTTCACATTAGTAGATCTTCACAATTCCTACATGAGTTGTTGAAAAAGTTTCAAAATGGTCTGAAGTATATCTTACCATCTTATTACTACAATAAAAAATTACCCTAACTTCAACTCTGATGGCTTATTATGACATAGAAAGCTATCCAGATGTGATGAATGATATTTCAAGAAACAGACAAATACTAAGATACTTTAGTGATGCCCTTCCAGTCGGAGCTTATCAGTTCATCAAGTATGTGGATTCAAAGAATGAGTTGAATATTTTCCTTGTCACTTTTGATGTAAAACAGCACTGATTTGTATTCTGCCCCAAAACCCAAGATCAGTACTAAATATATACATTCTAGCTATTTTATTCAATAGTCACACTAGAAGCCAAGCAATACTCTTACAGGGACATAATTGCACATTAAGCTAAATTTGAGGGAGTAAGGGCAAAGTAGACCTATGCCGGTCATATAAGGTCAAACTGTCTTGAAGACCAGCTCATGAGAACTTGATGAGCCCTGAGTACAAAAAGGGGCCTGGGAAGCCAATGAAAGCTACACAGCTCATGGAAAGTTGCAGTGGTTCCTAGGTTTCCTACTTCTTCTTCAGGTGCCGTATCCATTCTAGATATTGGTTATCATCATGGTGATAGTCTTCCTCTTCTTAACCCCTTGTAACAGTTCTTCTGCGGACTTGCCACACCAATCTCTCAGGTTCTTCAGTTATAAAGCCTATCTAGGTCCAGGGGCTCTTTTCCCAGGGATCTTTCCTTGCAGAGTGAGTTAGAATATTCTGAATTTTATGTCGTTCCCCATGATATGGCCAGTGTATTGGAGCGTTCTTTGCTTAATGGTCTTAAAGAGTTCTTGTTCTTTATCCATCCGGCGCAGTACTTCTATGTTAGTCACATGGTCAACCCATGATATCCTTAGCAGCCTTCTGTATATCCACATTCCAAAAGCTTAGATTTTCTTTTCAGATGCTGTAGTCCATGTTCAAGCTTCAACTCCATATAGCAACACTGGGAATACATAACATCTCAGTATTTGGATCTTTGTAGAAAGAGTTAGATCTCTACTCCATAACAAATGTCACATTTTTATGAAGGTGGATCTTGCTTTTTCTAGTCATATTTTAATCTCTACCTTGGGATCCCAATTTTCACTTAACATACTTCCCAAATAAATGATTTTATCCAGTGTAAGAACTGCAAATGCTCACAAAGCCTTCATATTTTAAAATCACTTGATCAATAGTTTTTCTATGACGTGTAATCTGAAAACTTTCAAGCCTAAAGACATTTGGATATAAGGAGAGCAGACACATTCAGATGAAATTAAATAAATCTTTACAAATTGAATCCAGGGTTCATATATTCTTTCTAGACCTCTGTTTCTACCAGAATCCTGTCATGCTGCCCAACAATCCATCTCTGAAGCTGGGTGGTTTTCCAAAGTAGAGTTTGACACATAGAAGAATGTAGAGTAAAATGCAAATCACTAAACAGTGATTCAAAACAAAATAGAACCTTCCATTTGTGCAAGGGCTGGGTTGGAGGTGGGTTTGTGCCTGTAAAAAAAATTGATATTTTGTTGCATCCTATAGAAGGTAGGGATGTGTGAGACATCTAATTTTAGTTTGAGGTTTGATGGGCTTCTATGAGGTTATGCTCAAGATAATACAGGATAGACTTCAGCAGCACGTGGAGAGAGAATCAGAAGTGTACCAGAAGTGCAGGCGGGGTTCCGAAGAGGCAGGAGAACTAGAGACCATATTGCCAACATAAATTGGATCATGGAGAAAACAAAGGAATATCATAAACAAATCTACTTCTGTTTCATTGACTACACCATGGCCTTTGACTGTGTAGACCACAACAAAATGTGGCAAGTAATTAAAAGAAGGGTATACCAGAACACCTTATATGCCTCATTAGAAATATGAACATGAGTCAAGAAGCAACAGTTAGGACAGAATACGAAATGATGGAGTGGTTTAGGATTGGAAAAGGAGTAAGACAAGGCTACATTTTATTACCCTGCTTATTTAACTTATACACAGAGTACATAATGCACAATATAGGGCTGGATGAATCACAAGTTGGGATCAAAATTGCTGGGAGGAACATCAACAATTTGAGATACGCAGATGATACTACCCGAATGGCAGAAAGTGAGGAAGACCTAAAGAATCTCTTGCTTAGGTTGAAAGAAGAGAGACTGCAAAAGCTGGCTTGAGACTCAACATCAAGGAAACCAAGATAATGGCAACCGGCCCTATCAGTCCCTGGAAAATAGATGGGGAAGAAGTAGAAGCAGTGACAGATTTTACTTTCTTAGGATCAAAGATCACTGCAGATGGTGATTGCAGCCATGAAATAAAAAGGTGACTGATACTTGGGCAACAAGCTATGAGAAACCTGGGGAACATAGCTAAAAGTAGAGATATCACCTTGCAAACCAAAATTCATATTGTCAAAGCGATGGTATTCCCGGTGGTAATGTATGGTTGTGAGAGCTCGACCATTAGGAAAACTGAGTGCAGAAGAATAGATGCTTTTGAAATGCAGTGTTGCGGAAGAGTTTTGAGAGTCGGTTGTACCAAGTAGGGCGGTATACAAATCGAATAAATGAAATGAAATGAAATGAGAGTTCCCTGGACAGTGAGGAGAACAAATAGGTCAATCTCAGAAGAAATCAACCTTGACTGCTCCTTAGAAGGCCAAATAGTAAAGATGAAGCTAAAGTACTTTGGACATCAAATGAGAAGAGAGGATTCACTTGAGAAAGCCTTGATGCTGGGAAAGGTGGAGGGCAAAAGAAGAAGGGGGCAGCCCAAAATGAGATGGCTAGATGGTATTGTAGATGTAATGGGTGGGTGGTTGTTAAGATGTAAGAGCTGGATGGGCTGAGGAGGATGGTGGAGGACAGAGGTGCCTGGTGGGCAATGGCCCATAGGGTTGCAAAGGGTCAGAATCAACTGTGCAACTGAACAAAAAAAAATGATGCCACATGTTTAGACTTATTTGTGACATCAATGTCATTTCTGCTCTGAAACTCACACACTGATGAATAGCTGCAGAACAGACAGGAAGTATTCAAACCATGTAAAAATTTTAAAACATGGATACACAGATGTATATATTAGGAAATAATAAAGAATAGGGCAGACCTTGTCCCATTAAAAAAAGGAGATTATTCTGATGAAATCAAACACGCAGTGAAAGTGGGAAATATCTACGAATGTGAGGTTTATAGATGTGCACATCTTTTTAGAGATTTAAGATACTCCAGGAAAGTGTATACCTATTTCATAGGCCTTAGAATTTCTTTTAGATGTAGAAATTGAACTACCATAAAGTGGGGCAGGAAGATAATACAAAACAATAATCAGCCTCTGTACTTATATCTTTTTTATAGTTTTCTACATTTCTTGATGGATCAGTTGCAATTCTGGCAATTTAAAGTAAATATAACCAGTAATCCTATTCTACCAGTAATCCTATTCTACTCCTCACTTGATTATCTCCACCCCAACCTCCCAGTAAACATATCGGTGAAGGATAAATTTAGTAGCACTACTTGATGATATATATGTAACAATATGGCTCTTAGTAGTGTTTATATTTTATTATATTCACTAAATAAAGTATGTAACAAAATTTCTCTTTATACATTCTATTTTTTATGGTAATGGAAAGTCATCCCTGGAAGCTTTGCTTTGGTCCTTTCCAAAAATAAACGCAAGATTATTAAAATGAAAACTGATGGTGTTCTCCTGCAGAGATGGTTGTGCAATGCCTGGTAAAGTGCAGAGTTCATCTCAACTCTGCAAACAAAGCTGAAGAGATTATTATCTCCAGTCTACAAATTACTGGTGGAGCAGTCCTCCTGTGTGAATGAAAAATGCTTTTGCTTAAGAAAGAGATGCTTTTAATGGTTCAGCTGCTCTGTGACTTACCTTTGGGTTTGTAGCAAGGGGTAGGGACCACACACTCTTCTTTGATGTGTGGCTTTGTTTTAGAACTGCAACCACCAGTATGCATCCCTCTATGATCAATACAGAGGACTACTCGGTACCTCAGCCCTTGGCCACATGTCACTGTGCACTGAAAAGGAGGGGGAAAGTCAGATGTTAAGTCCACTAAAATTAAAAGATCTCCTCTCTTTTACGGCCTTGGTTTGTTGTTGTTCAGTTGCACAGTCTCCGACCCTCTGCAACCCCATGGACCACTGTCCGCCAGGCACTCCTGTCCTCCACCATCCCCCTCAACTCGCTCAGCTCTGTGCCCATTGTCTCTACAATACCATCATAGCTTACACTTAATGTCAGAAACTGGAAACTTAGGCTGTGTGTTTTGGAGGGGTAGGAAAGATAACCTTTTTGCATCACAGCTCCAAGGATCTTGCAGCCAATGCAGGAATGAGACATATAGTTTGTCTTTAATTATTTGGTATGGTGTTTTTGTTTCTGTTCTCATTTCCCGCTGCAATACCCAAGCACTGGCTATTTAGTGGTGGGAAACTACTTAAGATCTATTCCTTCAAACACTTTCTAAACCATGGGTGGTCAACTTTTTTACCCTGTGGGTCTGACCATGCCCCCAGTCAGCTGAATGAGCCGGGCCACACGCCTGGAAGTGGGCACATTTACGGCTGTCGTAAATGCACCCATTTCCACATTTACAACAGTTGTGAGTGCATTTGCGGATGTGCGGGCACGTGCCTGTACATGCACATACACGTCCCCTTCCACTTCTGGGTGTGAGGGAAAAGGTGATGGGCCTGATGAATGACATTGTGGGCGGGACCCGGCCCACGGGCCATAGGTTGGGAATCCCTGTTCTAAACTATGTTTAAAATCCAAATATTCTGCATTGCCTACACTAGTCTCTTGAACAGCAAACTTCAAAGGTACTTAGATGGCATACAAATATCATAAGTAAGTGATCTGAGATTATAAAATAGTGAAAATGCCAATAATGTTTAGAAACAGTTCCAATAGTTGTTCTAGATGTGATGAAATGAGCAGTGACTTTTTGTTTGGTAACATTTTAATACATTTAATTCTAGCAGGAAAAAAACCACAGGACCAAAAGTATGAAAGATTTTACTAGTAAAGAAAATCTTGACTCCTCCTGTGAGTTGTTTGGGTTACTTAAACAATGCCTTAAGGCAGTGATGGCAAACCTTTAAGAGACAGAATGCCCAAACCGCAACCTAAAAATCATTTATTTATCGCAAAGTGCCAACACAGCAACAGGGGAGAAAGTAAACGCTCCTATTGTGCTGCTGGACAGAGGGGCGGGACAAATTCTGTGCTGGGGGAGGAAGGAAACACTCCCATTAGGCTGCTGGGCAGAGGGGCGGGGCGAACTCTGCTGGGGTGACTGCACAGGTGCCCACAGATTGTGCTCCAAGTACCACCTCTGGCATGCATGCCATAGGTACATCACCACTGCCCTAAAGGAGATGATATCTTTTCTTGTTAGACAAGGACAGAGTTAAAGCCAAATGAAAATTTTGGACAAGACACTGGCTATGTTCTGAGCTGTAAATACATAATCCCAAAGCATATGTCTATTAGTCAGTAACATTACATTTCTTATTATTTCATCTGACTGTCAATAAAATACAAAATTTAAACAAGCAAAGGTCATTATAAGCATTTGCCTTCTTGTACTTAATTATAATGATTGAGCTCTTGGCTGAATTCCAGGTAACTGGGCAATAGTCCAGTATCTCCCCCCCCCCCACTCAAAAGGCACATTACAGATGCTTACATAGTGTTTGCAGCTAGCATACAGATCTCAGAGTGTGCTTATGAATTATAATTCCCTTATAATCTTTTCTTTATGACTATTCTGAAAGGCAAATCAACCAGGATTTTGTCTACATCTTAAATATATTTTCAAATGCAACTCACTATGAACTACCGGTATATTGGAAACTTTGACCAGATTTAAAGTGCTCTCTCCCTGGTTTATTTTACTTTCCTCCCCCAGTATCCACACCACTTAGAAAAAAATGGAGACACTGAAGAACATATTGTAAAATCCCTGCTACTCCTGGGTTGTCATATGCCATATGTTTTCTTCTGACAGCACTAAGATTTGGTACACCCATTAGTTTAGTGATATTACTAAGGGTGGTCAAGAAAAGAGCCACCTGATGAGGGCCATCAGTGTTAAGTGGAAAAAATTATATGTCATGTTGGCAATATAAAGGGCTAAGCACTGAGGAAATACAACTACTCTTCTGAGGCCTGAACTAGGCACAATGAGGTACCCATAACTGAAGAGAGCCACAATCCATGTGCGTACATTATATCTACTGTGCCATTCATATGCAATACTCGTTGTGGTTTTCATGTTCTCCTGGTTACCACAATATAGACACTCTTAACAACTGAAAAATGGACATTCTTATGAAATAAATAGGGAAATGTTTAAGTTTTAAATGAGCTCAGCACATAAAAAGAACATTCCAGATAGGTAAAGGTCACCATTACTCGAATGCCAGTTTAGGGTTCAGTGCTTATCTCTATTTATAGCCAAAGAACCAGTGCTGTCGGCATCTGCAGATGTTTCCATGGACATGTGGCAGGAATGACTAGACACCGAAGGGCACAGAATGCTATTACCTTTCCCACTGAAGTGGTACCAATTTATCTACTTCCAATTTCTTGCTTTCAAACTGCCAGGTTGGCAGAAGCTGGTACAGAGATGGAAGCTCACCCGTTGCACATCACTCAGGTCTAAAACTGCTGACCTGCTGACCTTCCAGTCATCAAGTTCATCGTCTTAACCACTAAGCCACCACAGTGTCCCCCCCACCCCCCAATTCCAGACAGCTATATATTAATGATGGTCAGAATGAACAGGGTCCTTTTGTAGATGATATTCTATGGTATAGTCATCTTCATTCCTTGTAAGGCTCACAAATATTTCTAGAGCACAGAGCACTCACAATATGGTCTTTCTTCCCCACTCTCATACATGCATACAGAAAGAGGGGGGAAGAGTGTTACAGAAAGAACTCTCTTATGTATCTCATAGGCATGCAAGGGACACATATAATTACAGAATTTAAAGAATGTGGTTACCGGTGACCACTCCTGAGCCAGCCACTTAGGACAATCAAAGATATTGCATGGCTGGACAATGGGCATCTTGGGGGTGTACATGCACTTCCACTCCTCCACCGAGCTGACAAGCCCCTGGATGTCCTCCTCCACACAAGAGACCGTTCGGCTCTGAATGCCTCCTCCACAAGAGGAAGAGCAGGCAGTCCACGGGGTGCTTTCCCATCTGTAAAACAAGATGTCCATCAGGAAAGAGTCATAATTCTTGAGCTATAGCTCTGTACAAATCTTAATAAAGATTTGCATTTCCCCCACTAGTAGCAGCAAATGCTGATATATTTTTTTTGCCCTCTTAGTGGTCTACTCACTAGCACTTTGTTTTGTAATGTCCAAAAGAGATAATGTTATGTAGCATTGTTGACTGAACAGTTTGCACTACAATGTAAGAATGGAAACCTATTGTAACACAAAGTCAGTAATGAGACAATATTTTCCTAGTACTAGTGGTGGGAAAAGGAAATAGCGTATATGCCGGCGTATAAGACGACTGGGCGTATAAGACGACCCCCCAACATTTCCACTCAAAATATAGAGTTTGTTATATACTCGCCGTATAAGACTACCCCCTCTTCCGCACACCTTCCACACACCAAATAAAACATAAAAGAACATCAGATTTGATTTCAACATCTCCCTGTGGCCAGCACTAGTGCGCAAGTGCGCATGTCTGAGCTCTGCGTATACAAAGGGGCGGGGTGGAGCACTGCTGCTTCCCACAGAGCAGAACGGGCCGGTCACGCCGAAAAGGCTGGCACCCCTGTCTTGCTGTTGATGTTCGCCGCAGCCAGGCTGGATATTGCACGATACTGGATGGTATGTAGAATGAGGTGGGGGGCATTGGAAGGCCACTATGGGCACCAGGCGGGCATTGGGAGGCCACTGTGGGCACCAGGCGAGCATCGGGAGGCCACTATGGGCAGCTATGTCTATCCCAACTGAAGTGCACCCGGCGTATAAGATGACAACCCCCCCCCTTGGAGGCATGTTTTTCAGGGGGGGAAAGTAGTCTTATACGCCAGCATGTACAGTATCTCAATAAAGAAGAACATTGGGCAGCTGCATAGTGTTCCTACTGGTAAAAAGTAGAAGAGACACGGAATAACAACATCAACAAAGGGTAAGTTCTTCTTTCCTCATTTCTTATGAGGAAAATAACACTGCACTGGAAATAACACATGTGATTTACATGATATCAAGTGTGCTGATTCCAAATCTGAGCTCAGAATTTGCCTATCACATACAGATTTTAAGTGATAGGCGTGCTATAGCTGTTCAAATGGTGGTGAGTAATGTATTTTTACATAGGAACATTATAACAGTTGCAGCTACCACTATGCCTGCTGTCACCTCAGTTGAATCACGACCCCTGGTCGCATGCATGTTCCCGCCATGGCCTGACATGCTTAGGGAAGTCAGTGAGCTGATGTCAAAAATAGGTATATAAGGACTTGTCTCCAGTGCAAAACCATCTGATTGGATAGTACAACTAGGTCATAGTGAGTCTGTTTTGAGCTAAAGATGTGTAGGCACAGCTGTGTTAATAAACTGAACAATTTTTTGCTACATTTGTGGAAAATATACCCTATCTGATCAATGCAAGAATCTAACCAAGAGGGTAAGATTTGCTTACTTAAGATCCTGACGTCCTAGGCAAAATCGGATGTCAGATTTGGATTCAGTGTACAGTAATACCTTGGATAACGCTAAGACTTGGTTCTACAAGTCTTGGTGTTATCCGATTTCTACTGTTATCCGATGCATGTTAAAATCCTATGGGATGTATCGGATAATGTTAAAGCTCCATAGAGATACATTGTAACCGCACAGGCTTTCGCAGTTGTTATCCGATACATCCCATAGGACCTTAACGTTATTTGATCCAATTCTCCTCCCCAGATTACTTAACGTTATGCGATTTTAGCATTATTCAAGGTAAACGTTATCTGAGGTATTACTGTACTTGATTTAGAATAGGACACATGGATTAGACCAAGTAGTGGACAGGATTTATTTTTTTGTGATGCAGTGTAATCCTGCTGATTGAAACATGTATGTACTATCCACAACTGATATTGCCAAGACAGCAGTTTGCTAAGGATCCTTACTACAGAGGGGTAAATTTAGCACAGAGGCTCTCAATTATTGATTCCTTTTGTAGATAGTTTTAGGAATTACACATGCCACCTCCAATTCACAAGAACATTCTAAGTACAGAAGGAGAAGGGCAAGTGTGACAATTTACGCCCCCCCCAACAGTCATTGCCAACACCCCGCACACGATATTTAGTGTCACATCTAACAAGGGAAGCCTATGTACATATTCCTGTGTGGGTGCAGAACCTCCAGACAACCAAAACTGTTGACCACGCAGAGTTCCCTATTAGAGTGAGAACTTATACCTACATCTGTGCAACACATGAAGACCCTCCTTTCAAGTGAACCATGAGAATGAAGATAACAGACAAATTCCTGCCTTCCCATCCACATAAGGAATGAATGTATTTAGACACTCAATGAAAATGTCCACCATCAATGTGGGACTAATAAAGGACATCTCTAGACTTGAGATTAGTAATTTTCCATTCTCATGTATACCCCATCTTTGCACAGCTGACTAAGCACTTCATTTCTAAACATACGAGTGTGTTGAGAATTGCACTGTAAGGCAAGAATCAGTTATGAGTTAAAGATAATATATTCAATATGGTTATAATGGTTCAGAGTCCTATCTGGTACTTGGGTGGAAACTGCAGGGAAACAGAAGGCATTGCTTTACGGAAGTCAGAAGTACTTTTCATGTCTAAGTCAGTTAACTTAAATTCAGTGATAGCCAGCAAATGAGAAGAATAAATGAGAAATGCTTTTCTGACTTATTTCACTTTGAGCCTGAATTTTTCATCTAACAAATGTTTCAGCTAACAAATTAATCTTTGGCTTAATAAAGGAGTTCTCAACCTTTTAAAGATGGGGACCAGGTCACACTCCCTCAGATAGTTTCAGGGGCCAGATGGCCATTTTGCCCTTACACCAGTACATGGCACTTCTGGGTGTTGTGGAGGCAGTGGGGGTGGGCACATGAAATGGTGCCATGGGCCACATTCAGCCCATGGGCCACAGGTTAAGAATACCTGGCTTAATACAAGCCAAGATCATCCTACCAAAACTGGTACATGATGAGAGGAGAAGGGAAATGATAGGTACCAGCCCTTGTACTTACTCCCATTGCTATGTCATGGTTTATGGAGCCCTGAATGGTCACTGAAATAAGTCTCATGTCTCAGATCTGTTTCATAACAACAGTATAGCCTCAAAACAGCTCTTTTTGAAGGTAAACTACAGCAAATGGATTAAAGAAACTTCTCACTGAGTAGTACTGTAAGAATTGCCAACAATTCCAAAAAACATTCAGAGCCAGAAGATTAATTTTTGGACTTCAATTCCTAGAGCTGCCCAACCAGATTACCATTTTGACTAGGTCATTCTTAGAGGTATAGGTTGAGATTCTGAAAGTTTTGCATAACTTTGATGCTGAAAGTTAAGTAAAAGGTATAACTTTCAGTAGCAAATTACTGTAAATTGAGAAATCTCTATAGCAGTGGTTACCAATGTTTGTTTGTTTTGGCCATGCCCCACCTAAGCATCTCTAAAATCCTAACAGACACACACCCGGTGACATATAATAATTATTATTTTTCACTCCTAAGTGGAGGAAGCTTAAAAGGTCATTCACTGTTAGTAACTCTTTCTCAAATTGCCCCTCTTAAAAATCAAATTGCCCTCCTGTGGGGCATGCGCCCCATGTTAGGAACCATGGCTCTATAGCTATTATTTGTTGCACACTAAATGACATGACCAGTGTACACAATAGATTATGCCAATTGCAATTTCTTAACCTTAAGCAATTTACATGAAAATGTATTCCTTTTGCGTAACTATGCAACAGGATTTGGGCCATGGTCTAATAGATAATTTCTTCTAAATTGTGGTACGATTGAAGTAGAAGAACTACATTTCAAGCTGTTGTTTGAAACAAATAGTAAGGTCCAGACTATATACTGACATGCTTCTATTCCAGTTGGATCATTTTCTGAATCAAGTATATGAATATTATTTTTCATATTTACAATGAATTTTATTTAGACTTGGAAATGGAATTATGCACTGAAGGATTAGTGTAATATTTTATGATTAGCAGGCACTATAACTAAAATACAATGCCAATATATGCATTAAAGACACAAAGACAAGGAAATGCTACTACTATTCAATCAAGCTATAGCTGAATGCTTCAGTGATTAAGTTAAAATTGTTTCTGAATGAATGCACATAAGCAAACATATGCATAAATACTGTCAACAAATCAAACATAATTAAACAGAACTGCTTTGTTATGATAGCATCTGTAAGGTAAAGCCAATTCTTAAATAACAAGGTTTCACCCCATTAAGAACAGATTATATTGTTTAAATGAACTTTGGTAACATTAGTTATAACAGGACACAACCATACAAAAATGTCAAAACCTTTTAAGAAACACTGACAGAGACAATTCTTTTTAGTGACCCAATAAGTAATTAGAATAATCTAAATTTCTGTCTTAAAACTGAAGTGCCATGTTCTATTCTCAGTATGTTTTTATGTTATTAACCAAAACAATCTATCAAGTGAAAACAAATACTTTTAGAGAACATCAAAGCATTGTGTAATTATAAAAATGTAGATTTAAGTACAGTTCTTTAATTAGTAGAGTGGGAAAATCATTGTGGGGTAAATGCTAAACTGTTATCTACAAGCATGCAACAGATCCTATTTAAGTTCAAATAAATTCCAGTTCACAAAATTCTTGATCTTCTGTGATGGACAATTATTTTGTAATAAAGCTCAGGGCCATTCAACCTCTATTGACTGAGCTGTATGAAAAAGCAGAAAGCATTGCAGAAACAAAGAAACAGGCAGCAGATTAAAACATACGGCTATTAGAGTATTGATAAGCCACAAGCACATACACATGTGTTTCTTAAACTGAGTATTTGGTTTACATACCGAGGAAGAGGATGGTAGAGGTCATAGGGCATGATCTGCTTGTATCCATCACTGTTAGGAACAATAATGCCAACCCTCTGAGTAGAAGGTACACACAATAAAATAAACACTAAATGATTACATCATACAAAACATAGTATTAAATAGATTTTAAGTCATTCTATTCATGCTGCTAGAAGGCTGGAGACAAAACATATAAGGGCAAGCTACTGGATATTGAAATATTTCATAAATGTATACAGTAAAACCTCGCATAAAGAGTGCCTCACTTAGAGACTAACTCGTTTAATGAGCAGAATTTTCTCTGAATGATTGCTTCACTTAAAAACTAAAACCAACCAAAAACTCACTTAACAAATAAATCAGGGTTCGCAATCCCCCCCCCCCACCAGAAGTCACAATCGGTCACTTACAACAATGTTTCGCTTAAAGAGCAAACTCACTTAAAGAGCAATCCTGTGGGACGCATTATGCTCTTTAAGCGAGGTACCACTGTATATGATGTAAATTTGATACAATGATTGTGACACAATAAAAAGATTGATCTTAGAAATTGAGTAAAATAATGCTCCTAAAATTAAAATTGCAGGGACAGAGAATGTGTGTGGTTTCTAAGTTGATATGCAACAGAGGAAGGGGGAGTTTTCAGATCTTAACCATCACAAGCAGAAGAAAATATGTTGAAAATGAATCTCTCCCGTGAATGTTAAATGTCAGTCTGGGAACTTCAAAATACATGAAATGTAGTAGAAAAGACATCTGCTCATCACCAGTTACTGGAAAATACAATTATTGTGCAAATGATCCATAGGGTCTAACATGAAAGTTCCTTGTAATTTAGGTCTGCAACCAGTGCTAATAATGGTATGTTGCTAAGTCAATTATGACTTATGGTGACCATTTCCAAGGCAGAGAATATATAGACATGGTTTACCATTCCCTTCTTCTGGGGGCACCCTGTGACTGTACAGCATGCCTACGACTAAACAGGAGGAAAAACAGGAGGAAAAAATGGGGAATCATACTGCCCACAATTCCCGCAGCTAGGTACCTAAACCAGTGAGTTATCCAGCCAGCTACTAGAGATATCCAAACACATTTTAGTAAGTAAGTTGAAAAAAGATAGTGTTCCCTTTACATTCCACATTCAGGAGCTAATTGATCTGTCAGTTTAATTTTACTTTACAATGAAGCTGTGATCACATTCTCCTGTTATAATTGGGGGCGCAGGAGAAACCATGGCTGAATCATAGCATTTTCCACCTGAGATGTTTACTTGCTTGGCCCAATGGTAGAGCTGGCTCTGTTTGCAGTGTAACCACTGACAAGCAGTCTCAAGCTTTTAAGTCATACAGTATTGGGAAGTTCATTTGTCTTCTGAGAGGCAGCAATAGTGCAGTTTATACAGCACATCCTTCTTTACAGCTGTCTTGCTATTGTTGCATATGGTAGCATACATAGGGAGGCCCTTAAAGTAGAATATGTGCCAAATCTGTTGAGTGCTCTGATCATGAATGCAGTAGAAACAGGAATACATATCTATCATGGTATTTGCCCCATAGCTTCTACCTATTTAAATACTTTTGAGTGATGTGATGACAGAATGAGAGGAAAGCAGTTGAGAAATTTCCAGCACGATAGGCCAATTATAAATGAACTTTTTCTTTTTCCATGTCTAGGCCACAAGTGAGAATCCCAAAATGAAGGAACCTTTAGTGAGTTCATTCTGCAGTTCTTTTTGTCTGACCTACTGTGAAAAAGATTAGCCAGGAACACAAGTTTGCAGTTACTAGGGTACGCCTGATTGTGGTTCAAAAATACCACAGTCTTTGTGGAGGCTCTTTCTGTGCAAATGAACTGAACAGAAGTCTTTAATTAGTTAAGAAAATATCCTGTCCAGATGAGTCTTTTCCAACTTTGTGTTTGTCTCGGTAGTACTAATAGTTAGTCTCTTCCTCCTCATAACTGATGGAAGAAATCCAGACTCCACTGAGGTTGAGTGGGACAGCTATTGCATATAGATTGGTTTTGACTAGACAACTACTGAGAAGATGGTTAACCTAATTTTCCTCTTACTGCTCCTCTGGTACAAAAAACCTGAAGTCTCCAAGGCTGGATGTAGCTTTTTCTCAGGGAGAAGAGCAAAAGATGTCCCTATCCAATTACAAAAATTGCATACTGCTGAAAGCCAGCACAATCTGTTAGTACAAGAGGGAGTTAAAAATACCCAACATTAACAAATAACTAACAGATAACTACTATTTTAAAATCACCCCAAATCTTTTGTCTGAGGATGCTGTTTCAAGGTAAGGTCTACCCTTATCAGCATTAGAGAGGTGGGGAATATGGAAGAGAAGGCTACATAGTTCTTCTTTGTCATTCTCTACAGCAGTATTTCCCAACTGTTGGGTTTTGGACTTCACTTCCTAGAAGCCCAAGTCAATTCCTCAAAGCAGTGATCAGTCAATGTGCTGACTTGGGCATCTGGGAATTGAAGTCCACCAATGTTCCATAGAACATAGTTTGTATTGTTTGGGAAACACTAGTCTACAGGTTGGAAGAATGAAGTCTGAAACACAAACATTTTCCTATATACATAGCTTCCTCGTGCAATTTACATCCCAGGAAAATCTGGGTGCTACACTGACCAGCTACATAATTAGAATGTAGGGGTGGGGACAGTAACAGGAGCAAGAAGATGAATGTAGCATGCTAAGCCTTGCACATGTCCTCCCGCCCCCAGAAGCCAAAATCTTAAACAGAAGATTCTATTGATGACTTGAAGAGTAATAACCTCCATAAAATTATAAACTCTTCTAAAAGCCATAGTTGCATTAACCACATTTGCTATGGCAATAAGTTAGTTGATTGTCTCAAATCTAGCAAGTTCATTGTTTTCCCCAAACAACATATTGTGTCTTTCACTTTAATGAATGTGAATACTAGTGTTCTGAAAAAAGACAGTTACATTTAGGTATAGTTTTACAAGCCTCTGTCATACACCCCCTTATTATTTTCCCTAAAGACACACTGTTTACCTTCTCACCAAAGTGTTACCTATTTATCTACTTGCAATTTCTTGCTTTCGAACTGCTAGTTTGGCAGGAGCTGGGACAGACGGGAGCTTACTCCATTATGTAGCACTCTGGTCTCGAACTGCTGACCTGCTGACCTTCAAGTTGTCAAGTTCACCACTGAGCCACCGTAGTGAGCTTTCTGTGTCTAATCATGCCTGCCACATGTCTATGGAAATGTCTGCAGATGCAGACAGTGATGGCTCCTTGGTTGTAAACAGAGATAAGCACCAAACCCTACAGTCAAATATGACTGGCTTTTGAGTAAAGGCGACCTTTACCTGAAGATAAAACTCTAGAACTTTTACTTGTAGGCATGATGCTCCTGCCCTTTTGGCCATTTTAAATCTGATCCTCTCGGAGTACTTCAAAATCCTTGAAATGTGGTCATAAGTATCATGATCCTGGGAGCTGCAGCAGCACCCAGTCCAAATTCAATGGACTGGCCACTGGAGATTTAGAGAAGCAGACGGATTTGGCATAACAGTACTGATATACAGTCTTCCTCTTTCCAAACTTAAACCCATTTAGCAAAAGGGAAAAAAAGGGTAGGAGAAACAAACAAAACATTTAAAGAACAAAATATGTTACCTAAACATCTAAGCAATAAATAAATATATAAATAGTGGGCCTTTTGAGTTACTCTTAAAAGGAAAGGCATTGTCAGCCATGTTGGGGTACACAGAAAGAGCCACCTTGAAGATTATGGTATTTTAAAACCACAATTGGGTGTACCCTGCTAAAGGCGACCTTGCGTTGCTGGTTAATCTTTCTCACACTAGGTGAGTTGAAAGAAACTGTAGAATAAATTCACCAAAGGGTGCCATCATTTTGTCAGTTTCATGTCTGGCCTAGGCATGGAAGAAGAATCACCCTTGTTAAAGAACAATGGCAATTATGAACTACAAGTTCTACTGACTAGTCAGCTCAGCCAAATTCATATTGGCAGGCCTCACTTACTAGACAGCGGAATCATAGATCTCAGTAATTTCCCTTCAGGAATGTTATGTCAGCAGTCTCACCTGAATCTGTCTTGCAGAAAAGCAAAAATTACTTATTGACATCTGCTCAGAAGTTATGTTTCTCTCCCTTTTGATTTGCATGGACCATGCAACCTCCTGTCTTAACATTTACTCATAACGCCATGTCTAATTTGATTGACAACTGAGCTGTAAAATGGCAGTGAAACAATGTTCCAGAAACAAAAATAAATATGTAGTCTTGTTTATTCTTTGTTCTGCAGGCAACACTGACATTCCAAGCCATCTTTTGGCTTTTGGCACACTGTAACTTGTAAGATTGTGGGTGCACTCTTCTATTTGTTTTGAATTAGTCAAGCTGTTACAACACTGAGATCAAAGGGATATGTTGTCTGGTTGACAACTCTCTTTCTGTTGCTCTGAAGAGACCAGAACACAGAGTTGTTATGTTGCATATACCTAACATAAGTAGACCATCATACATCATGTACCGTTATACATAAGAGTACAGCTAACCTACACTCTGTTGTACTATGTAAGTACTGAGTAAGGTAGGATCCATCATGTTTTGTTGGTGAAGAACAATATGGCAGTCTTTGGCTTATTGGACTTAGAATGGTCAACCAGTGTGTCAGCTGAATCTCACTACAACATTAGTAATGGATAGCATCTTGCACCACAAATAAGAAAAATAGCTAACACATGGAAACCAATATATCTCTGACTTCTAATGCTAGCGGCCACATCGCCCCAGCATCTGTTGGCTCATTCTACCTAACGATGGGACATGCCTATAGAATGGAAAATTTGTGCCAATTCTCTTTAGCAAAACAGAAAGTAACCAGGCACAGGGTTTTTGTTTGTTTTCTGACATGTAGGTCTATGGTTGATCAGAGACCAGAATGGGTGTCCTCAGCAACCTTGAGATTGATAGGGAGTCATTTAGAGCTAATCTGAATAATCTATTGTTGCTAATGGTTGTGTGAAGCTGTATTGTTGTGCTTGCTTGTCTGTCATCTTGCTTGACCACACCCTTCTCCCTTTGACCCCCTGAATTTGGTGTATAAAAACCATGCCTGTAAGTTTCACTCTTTGTCTGAAGAAGTGGACTTGATCCATGAAAGCTAACAATAAAAATATAGCAGTTAGTCTTTAAAGTGCTACAGTGTTTTTTATTTTATTTATTTTATCTTGTTTTCTGATATGACTTTAACGTGTTTAACGTTCATGTTAATTTTAGATTGGCATTTAAGTTGTGTTTGTGTTTCAAGCATAGCAGAGAGTAAACAAAACAAAGCGGAAACCATTGTAGCACCTTGAAGACTGTTAAATTTTAATGTAAATTTAACAGTTAGTCTTCAAGGTGCTGCAATGTCTTTTTGTTCTGTTTAGTCTCTGATACTGTATATTTAAATGTACATTATGCTACTATACAGTACTAAACTCTTTACTATTGAGCTTTGGACAGAAGAAAAGAGCTGTGTGAATTTTTGGAATTCACCTCAACAAAAACCATTATTTTGCTTTCCCTTTCTCAATCCCTCTTAATATTATTCACTTGCTCTCTTCATTTTCTTTAAATTCAGATTCTTCATTATGGTCGACAATGCAAAATAAGCAATAGAAAGCTTTTTTAAAAAAAGCAAACTTCTTGGCAGGATCTATAGCTCAATTAATGTTTCCTTAACGTTTGCAAAAGGGCAATAACAGGTTTCATCTAAGATAATGTTACTTGTGACAACAATACAGAAACTTATGTCAATTCCCATATCAGAAAAATTAGAGCATTGCTAAATAATAAGATGATTGACTTATTTCTGTTTGCATCTCAAAAACATGAAGGGAACTTACCTTGCTGGACAAGGATCCAGGTTGCACTCCTGAAGTTTTGGTTTTGGTTTGATATTTTCAGGATAGTAGTGGCAATACTGATCAGCCACCACCCGACTGCTTCTCAGATCATAGCATTCTGCTGAAGTTAGTTGGTAACCTTAAAGAAACCCAGAATGAAAGAAAACTGATGGCTACACAACCCTTCATAACTTCTCCCACCCTGACACACACACAAATCTGCGTAGAAATTAAGCTTCATGGACAGAACAATTTTACTGTTATACACTATAACTTTTGCAAGAGTTACCTTTTCATGGTGCCAGAATAATTCCCTAGAAACCCCCTATGTTGCACCCAAATTAGGACTACTTTATTTCAAAACTTGTATGGGCAGAGCCAGACAGAATTTCTGCTACTGGTTCTGGCAAACTAGTACGATGCCGACCACTGGTCTGATTACAGATCAGTGCAAATTTTTCAGATGTCTATGAAAATATGTAGCTTTCATCTCCAACAATACACATATACATCTAAAAGAAGAATAGGTGGTTTGCTGCTCTGTCTCCCACCCAAATGTATGTATTACTAACACTACATTGCCCTACATCTTCAGTCTGAACGAGGCCACAAAGCAATACCAACATCTGTTATAAACAGCTTCAAAAGAACACATGAGCTTCTGGATATTGTTTTAAACCTGGACATCATTTCCCTCAAGCTGCAATCATATAGGTTGCTGTACAACAAGTGCTTACTTTTGAGTAGACATGCAATCTTACAGACACAAAGAAAACAAAGAAACAGTTAAGTTTCTTGGTACTTGACTTTACTTCCCTTGAGAAGAAGTTGCTTCTTACTTTGTTGTACTTCATTCCATTGAGATGCAGACTGTGATATTTTATTTTTCTGTTTTATAATGGTTCACTGCCTTAGATCCCATTTTTGTGTACAAATCTTGAACTTTTAAGAGCCACAGTACAGAAATCTAAAAGAAACCACCACCTTTCCCCAACTACTCATAACCTTTGGGGTGATTTATCTTTTTTCTTTAAGTACTGCTTTGCACTGGGCAACAGAAGCCTCCTTCTGTGCATCTCCTCCCATTTCCCCTCCAAATTTCCTATTTGGGAGTATCGGTTGTTGTGACCTAATTTCAATTACCAGATGACTGCTGGTTTTTCAGAGAACCTGCTGCTATCTTTGACCACAAAGACTGCATAATTTTCTGGAAGGATTTCATTAGAAGCCATGGCGACAATTACCTTAATGAAATGAACTCATAAAGGTTACTGAACAGAGAAAGAAAAGGTCAAACCAGAAGCGTTCCAGTTCACTGGGATCCAGCATGGGTCTATTATGCACAGTGCTTTATATCACCCAGAAGTTATTGCCCTCTCACCTTCATTGACCTCAAGGCAAAGGTAGGGAAACCTTGGCCCGCCAGATGTTTAGGCATATAACTCTGATAAGCTCTAGCCAGAATAGTAAATAGCAAGACATTGTGAGAATCATAGTCCAGAATATCTGGAAGATCCAATATTCATCACTTCTACCTTATCGCAATTTGGATCTCTTATGCCAAATAAGATCTGGAGCCTATGAGAGTTGGCTATAGAATCAATTCCATCATAGTGATTTACCCCCAAATTTAGGATTAAGGTGAAATTGAGCAATGTGTGACTGGGTGAAATGAAATACACTATGTGAGGTAGATGAAGCTGGTGCCAGATCACTGAGTCAGCTGTAGACATTAACCTGAACTGTGTAGGAATTGTCCAAAATGCTGACTCTATTTGTGTAGTTCAGCTGCCCTCACAAAGTCAGAATTGCTAGTGTCCATAGCTATGAGGCACTTTTTTATTTCTATTCATACTGGCTGCAAAGCAAAGAAATCACGCTTACATACCACCCCATAGAGCAGGGATGCCCAAACTATGGCTCGGTGGCTAGATCCGGCCCCCGATACCAATTCATCCAGTCTACAAACCCCTCATCATCCCGGAAGCGTATGGGCGCATTTTACTTTCGCTTCTGGGAGCGACGAGGGCTTTGCAGGCCAGATGAATTGGCATCGGGGCCTGAATCTGGCCCCCAGGCAGTAGAGATAAGCCCCCTAAGGGGTGCCCAAAAAGTTTGGGCACCCCTGCCATAGAGGTTAGTGCACTCTCTGGGAGGTTCACAAGTTAATTAGCATTTTGCCCCCAACATGCTTGGTACTCATTTTTCCGACCTCAATAGTACGGAAGGCGGAGTCAACCTTGAACCCTGGTCAAACTCACAACCGTTTGGTTGCAGTACAACAGTTTAACCACTGAACCACCAGATTCTTACTTGTTTAATAAATTGTATTTATTTTTGTCATATATTTTGTTAAAGTTATTTTTTTAAAAAAAGTAGATGCTTTTTCCTATGAGCGTAGCATTTAGACAATGAAGATGCTTCAAGAGCTAAAATAACACCAATGTCATAGACACTCCCACAGATTGTCAGGATTCTATTGTGCTATCTGGATTTGGAAAATAGAAGGTAAAATGGTCAGAATAAAGCTGATGTGATGCTACCAACTGCAAACCTAAACAGCCCTATGTCAGTGTGCCATGGACACAATCGCATGAATGGAGTATAAAATTGTGATCCTTGATCATTTGTCAAACAGTCTGGGGGTTACGTGAGTTCTACATTAATTGGCAGTGGCTCTCCAGAATTTCAGATATAACATTTTCTTTTCCAAGACCCAGTTCAAAATGCCCAAGGGCTGAGTGAAGGACTTTCTGTGTAAACAACAACGGTTAATTTAAAGAATATATTAAAAGGGGTTGTTGTTTTTTGCCTCCCTTTGCAACATAAACTGTAAGTCATCTTAGCGTTTCAAAGGAGAAAATTGGGGAGTCATCCTTAGGAAATATTTCTTTAGAAAATGGTCAAGGTGCTGGTATCAGACCTTTGTAAAGCTAAACTAAGGAAATAATTAGCTTGCCAAGCTGTTCCAATCATATTAATATTGAACATCTGAGAAACTGCAAAGATGCAAGCTTTCAACATATACTATTTCTTTGGATACTGTAAATACAGAACTTTCAAAACATAGAATATATAACAGTTGTTTTAAGACAGCATATTATTAACATAACATTCAGGCGCTGGTTACCAATGAGGGGATAATCCGAGAAAAAGATTTGGATTTACAATATACCAGCGCAAATCTAAATCATTAATTAGCATTTGTTATGTATCTTTGTCAACCATGGGGGATTAGAAATCAAGAACAAGACACCTTTCACATTTCTTCAGCACAGCCACAAGTTGTACGTAGGCAGATTTTAAATGAAGGTTATATTACAAAATCAAGATTGAAACTAATTTAGAGCAAAATCTATTCATACAAAAAAGTTATGTTTTTGTGGAACAGTGCTAAATCCAGAGCACAAAACACTATAATAGTACTAATACATTACCTCCACCACAGGATGCAGAACAAGGAAAGAAATCGGTTTCTCTCCATCGGTGAATAATAGGTTGATAGAAAATAAACTGAACTGAACTATCAGCAGCACCAGCATAATGGATCTGAAAAGAAGAAAACCTATAGGTAAAGTTGTAGGGTATGCAATAACATTTTAAGAAACACCTTCCTGTAAACTTGTATATTCTAAGAAATGGATGGAAAAACATAATTATCAAAGTAAAGAAACAAATTATACCATCTGTTAGATCTCTAACCCATCAAAACTAACACATAGGACTAGTAAGTAGAAATTGCTAAAACAGGCATGGATGTTTATCAAACTCAGGTATGGAGGTTTATTTATTTATTTATTGCTCACATTTGGTATCCCGCCCCAATCGGGTAGACCCGACTCTGGGCGGCTTACAGCGTAAATTACCGTCATAGGTAATCTATAGTCATAATAATATCTAAAACCTTAAAAATTCATAAAAATTTAAAAACATTAAAACAGCAAAGCAGATAAAAACAGGTTGTACAGGTGAGACTTTTAAATCTCTTCCAATCTTTCATCCCCAGGAATTTCTCTTGCCTATTAGTTGCCCACACATTTCCTCAGAAAATGTAGATGGCACTGGTAATTTTTAGAAATGTTGACCCAGGTCCTTCTTATAGTAAAATGGTCTGAATTTGATCATGGTCTTCACATCAATATATGGGGAAACTCAATCCAAAGTCTACTTAGCAGAAAAGAATGCCATGGTTCCAGTACAAATTGTACAGTAATATTTGAAGAAAACTGGAGTGCAAGGAAACTCAAAGCAATACCGCTGTTTCTCTTTCTCCTTTCCTCCTACTGGTGGTTGTCTTGCCATTATTCTTTGCATTACTTTTCTTTTAAGTTATTTATATTCAAATTTTCAATCCTTATCCACCTTTAACCTTCCTTGACAAGAGTTGTTTACATTTTCATAACATTCTTATAGATATTCCCTTTTACCCTTATCCTTGTCCCTTAATTTTCCTGTTTCTTTTATGTTCTATACTATAAAACTATATTTTTCCTTCAGCATTTAAGTCAACGAAAGAAATAAAAATTGACGATGGGCACTTCATAGCAATTTAAACATTAAATTAAGTTAATGCATGCCACAAAGTAATTAAATTATCGGATTTTCCTATCAATAGTGTTACCCCAAAATTCTTTTATATTACTGAACCTGCCTTTTAAAAAGCCCCTTTCTTCTCTTTCCCAATCTATAAACTGCTAATATATCCTCCTGTATAAAAATTCCTCCATTTTTGTCAACACGTTCTTTTGTTTTGTCACCGCCAACATATGCAATCTCTGTTTTTTTCTTAATTATCCGTTCTTATATCTTTTCATTTTCCTTAAATATCTTTGATCTCGCCTTCCACAAATTTTACTTTTACCTCAGATTTATCATTTTCTTAAAATGAGTAAAGGCCAAAATACAGGTAAAAATGAGTAAAAGTTGGACAAAAAGGATATCATCAGATTTATACAGTGTTACAATATACCAGCAGGATTTTTAGCCAGTGAGAGGGAGAAGCAGGGAAAGAGGCATGGAAGAGATTGAAGAAATGCAAAGGATTTAGAAAGTAGGGGAAGAAATCTCTCTCAGATAATCCATACACAAAACAAATGTAGAAGGAGAAGGTGATACCTTTTTAAAAAATCTACTTGGTTGATCTGTGTTTCTCACATCAGTTTGACATGTCAGATGGAAGCATCGTCTCCCACTGTTTTGAGATTTTAGCAGTTTCTTGCCACCAGGAGGTCCTACTGCTACAGTAGCAAGGTCAAATAGTGCATAGGGGACTGAGGCCCATGTTTTGATGTTCCTTTAGCCATTTTAAATATGACAGCTGGCTGGGCTCATATCAAAGTTGGCCATGTTAGAGCAATGCACTGGCATGGTGCATTACACAAGTACCCAACCCCACTTAGCTGACCTGTGGTTCCAGAAAGGAGGACCATTCTGTACCATTAGCCAACACCTTTGTGGCATGGTTGAACCTGCCAGGGAAATACACCCCCACCACCATAGGTGTCGGTTGGCCAGAGTCACCGTTGCACCACACTGAGGTGTGAGGTGGGGTTTGCAGTGGTTTTTGGATCACTAAACAAAAAAAAAACCTGTGAGCTTTCATAATTCAGATTAGAGCCATTCGGAGAGGCCTCGTTTCCTGTTTTTGTCAAATAGGGGAGGCATAACAAATGGACTGTTGCTTCATATTCATTTTTAAGAACAGAGCCTGGAAAACAGACCATCATGCCATGAATATTTAGACTTTCATTGATAATTTCCTTGCCTTTGTATGCCTGACAAAGTGATCTTGAATCACGAAAGCTCGCAATTATGATTTTGTTTACTGATTTTAAAAAAGGTATCACCTCTTCTACAGTTGTTTTGTTTATGGATCACACGGCTGACTTTGCTTATGGAACTACCAAGTATACAGAAAAAACCCACCTGAACTGCATGGACTTTTTAACATCAGGACAGTAGCATTACACATTAAACCACTAAGTAATATTTTTAATTGACTTTGAATTCACTACAATTGGAATACCTCATGTGTAAACGAAACCCTCTCCTACCCCATTCCCTGACTGAGTTCACTGGAATATGCATTGCTTTAACCTGACCAGGGAAGGGGGCTATAGCCTCAATAGAGCCATTTGCAGCAATAAGCAGAGGTCTGGTTCCCTATGTTTGTCAAATGAGAGAGGGATATCAAATTGACTGCTGTTTCACATTCATTTTTAAGAACAGAGCCTGGCAAACAGACCATCATGCCATGAATATTTGGACTTCCACTGATAATTTCCCTCCCATTGCATGCCTGAAGAAGTGATCTTGAATCACAAAAGCTCACAATTTTTTTGTTTAGTTGGGTTTTTTAAAAAAAAGTATCGCCTTCTTCTCTCTCAGATGAGAATCCCTCTTAACAGAGGGATGAATCTCCTCATCCAGCCCTGCAAAAAACTTTCAGCAACTGTGCAGTATGTTTCATTTGTGTAAGGAGGTACTGAATAGTAGCCTTACACAAGCTGTAGAAAAGCAAAACCACATCAACAAGCTGGTAGTTGCACAAATATAAAGACTCAAATGGGATCTATGGCCACTGACACCAGTAAACGTATCAAGTGACAAGACACAGTTTTCTTTGCCTTTGCCTCTTTGAAGAGTACCCCTCTTTGGTGGGCATCAGCAGGTTCACACCAGTTCACCAGAACTGGTTGCAGAAATTCTGGCTGGCCTCACCCATCCAAGTTTTGAAAAAAAGTAGTCCTAATTTGGGTGCAATGCAGGGCTTTCCCTCTGGCCACACCCACCATACCACACCCACAGTGTGGTAGTAATTTTTTTGGAGCCCACCACTGATACCACTGGCTTGTAGAGTCCAGCCTTTCCATTGGAGGAGATTATAACTCAGTAGCAGAGTGCATGGCTTACATACAATATTTTTCATTCCAATGCCTCACATTTTGACACAGATCTAGAAAAGCAATCTTGTCTGAAACCTTTGAAGAGTTGTTGCCAATAAGAGTGGTAAACTGTGTGCTAAACCATTCAGTGGTTTGTTTCTGCATGGGACAGCTTCCCCTGTCTCTTCCCTTTGTTGAGATACAGTAATTTTATACCTGTTTACCTCTTCAAGAAATTGAAGAAAGAGGCTTATAAGGTATAGTAAACTGAGAAAAGAAGGGAGGGCCATGGAGAGAGTGCATCAGAAGGGAATAACAAACAAGCTGCATAACTCCTGTTATTGAAGTGCTAATGACAAAAACACCAGTGGTTGGTAAAGACAGGAGCTGGGCAGAAATGCTCCTGGGAATGCTGTATATAGAAATTTTAGTCTGATGATATGGTGGTATTTTCCAGGTAAGATGATCACTGATGCAAATTCCCAGAATCACAGAAGTAACAGCTGAAGCAATACAGGTTCACTTGCGATGAAGGAGGCTTCTTGTACAGATTAATATAATTTTGTTTCACATGTCATAAACAGGATGTCCAATTCCTTGAGTGGGGTGATACATTAATCACACAGAGATCTGAGATCAGAAAAAGGACGGGAGACCCTGCAGGACACATGTGGTATCATGCTGGAAGCTATACACAATCTCTGATTTGCACATACAGAAGAATTTGCTAAACTCAAAAGAAAACAGAAAGAAACAAGCTAACTCTATTGCTGAACCTAAAAGTCTCATATGTGGGGTCCTAGGCAAAGTATGATAAATGAGGAGAGAGATGAAGCAGGGCCTAGGATAGGGGTTGGGAAGGTTTCACATCAAAAGCCAGTAAGACATAACAACTCAACTCCCCAAGGATGCTTGTTGTGTTGTCTGCTTGATTATCTGTCTTTTCTGACATAGAGAAAAGGCAGATACAAATCTTTCTCCCAAAAGTCAGTGGGAAGTTATTTGTACAGCCAGGACCACCATCACCCATAGGTGGGAATATACTGCAATTAGCCATAGATGAAAAAACTAACATTACCAGGTAAATGAAAGAAAAGATCTTGGACAAACTTGTGTTTATTGTTTCAGAAGAACTACATGTGTTTGAGGTGAAGAGACTGATTACAATGCTGTCAGGATTTTGTCTGGTGAGGGGTCATACCTGGGTCCTGTAGCCTAAAGGCAGGATCAGCAGTGGAAGGACAAATACTTTTTCCCTGTCTATTTTAAAATTTGGGAGGGAGGCCAGGAAGATGAGCGTTCAGGGCCAAAATACAAATCCCCTCTTCTGATTCCGTAGGATCACAGCCCAGAGACACATTTACCTTCCTCTGTACATTTGTGAAATAGATAATGGAGCTGCCTCAAGGCTAGTTTTATGTTGTTTTAAATTTGTTGTTGTAGTTCAGTCGCACAGTTGATTCCGACCCACTGCGACCCCATGGACCACTGTCGGCCACGCACTCCTGTCCTCCACCATCCACCTCAACTCACTCAGTTCTCTACAATATTGTCTCTACAATACCATCTAGCCATCTCATTTTTGGTTGCCCCCTTCTTCTTTTGCCCTCCACCTTTCCCAGGATCAAGGCTTTCTCAAGTGAATCTTCTCTTCTCATTTGATGTCCAAAGTACTTTAGCTTCATCTTTACAATTTGACCTTCTAGGGAGCAGTCAGGGTTGATTTCTTCTAAGATTGACCTATTTGTTCTCCTCGCTGTCCAGGGGACTCTCAAAACTCTCCTCCAACACCACATCTCAAAGGCATCTCTTCTTCTGCGCTCAGCTTTCCTAATGGTCCACCTCTCACAACCATACATTGCCACAGGGAATACAATTGCTTTGACTATATGAATTTTTGTATGTGAGTCAGACTTTCCCTATGGAAAAACTCATGTAACGAGCGTTTCTATGGGGCAAACTTGCATAACGGAATTTGTTTTGCTATGCAAGTTTTCCCCATGGAAACGCTCGTTGTGCAAGTTTTTCCATAGGAATTTTTGCTATGTGAGTTTGTTTCTCATAGCAAAAAACTCGCATAGCGAACAGCCTCGCAGAACAAATTAAATTCATTTTGCGAGGTATGACTGTACACTCAGCATGATTTAAATGTACAAGTTTGCACACAAGACTTTCCTTGGTTTGTAGATAATGATGAACATACATTACTAAGAGAGGACAGCCTGAGAAGTCTTGGAGTATTGATGGAAATGATTTATACATTCCTTCCCCACTGACCCACCCACCCACTCACCCTCCCTTTTGTGTGTGTGCTTCATTCCCATTGTGTTGAAAACTGTAAGATGGGAGGGGTATCTTCCTGTTTCCAGCCATCAGGTTTGCCAAGACTCTGGCAGTAGCTGGGTATATAAGTATATGACTTAGGAGTGAGCTCTGGTATAAAATGCTGAAAATGTTCACCACAACTGATGTGTGAAAGCATTCCCATGAATGATAATTACAGTAACAGGAAGCATCCATTCAAGCACTCCTTTTCCACTACCACACATAATAACCAGTGTTCCTGAAATCTTGCCCATTTTTTTGTGGCTAGCTGCACTATTGACCTTGACAAAGTGCTTTCAGAAATGACTGTATGTTAACAAAGTTATTGGGAAATATAACCATAATTATAAGATATCCGCTAATAAATTGTACCATGGGAATAGTAAAATATCATACTCTATCCACTTTCCTGAAACTATCCATGGCATTATATATTTAATGCAACCTTTTTTTAAAAAAGAAATTTCTTTGAATTTAAAGCTAGTGGTTGGAGTTTATAGCAGTGTAGGATCTCCAAGGCTAACAGGCTGGTAAGGTAAAGGTCACCCTTGCTCAAAAGCCAGTCATATCTGACTCTAGGGTTCGGTGCTCATCTCCATTTATAGACAAAGAGCCAGTGCTGTCTGCGTCTGAAGACATTTCTCTGGACATGTGGCAGGCATGACTAGATACCAGGGTGCATGGAATGCTGTTTACCTTCCCACAGAAGTGATAACTAGTTATGTATTTGCAATTTCTTGCTTTTGAACTGCTAGGTTGGCAGGAGCTGGGACAGAGACAGTGGCTCACTCAGTCATGCAGCACATGGGTCTCAAACTGCTGACCTGCTGATCTTTCAGTCATCAGGTCCAGCATCTTAACCACTAAGCCACCTCAGTCATAGGCTGGTACAAAATGGTAAACTAAGGTCTCCATCCAGTGCATGGTAATCGATTGCTCTCACCTGGCTTTATGTGCAAGTAGGAACAGTAGGGATGTAAATATTTACTTATTGTGCTCTCACGGGCAAAAATGTAAGTTCAGATCCCCCCCCCCCCGTCTTTTGGGGTTTACATACATGAGTTTATGTACACTGTATTAACTGATTGCATTTTGTGAAAAATCTGCAAAAACATTTTTTCCTACAAAAATATTGTATTTTGTGGGTGGGAGGAATGTTGTTTGTGACATGATCATTTACTTTAGTATAAAATACAATCTTTTATGCAAAATACAAATTTCTACATGTAAACTAATGCAGTATGTCGTGAAGAAGAATAGCATTTCTAGCTGCTTAAAGAAGTAAGCCTGCCTGCATTGGAAGCTTCTATTGAAAATATATTTGATTTGTTTGCAGAAATAGGTTTGCCGGACATTCACTCTGAAGAGCTGCTTGATATTCTTTAGCTCATACACCACCATGTGCTTGTACCTGATGCTTTCTAAATCAAACATGCTAACGGTTGCACCACACTTTTACTGAAAAATAAGAGAGGTTAAATTGAGGGAATTATACCTTCTTCACTTGATTATACTCCTTATGCTGATTTGATGAGCAAGAGAAACTGGATACAGTAGAACCCCGTATAATGAATGCCTCTTACAGCAATTAAAGGAGTGCTTGAATGGATGCTTCCTGTTACTGTAATCGTACAATGACGAGGATTTGAAAAAAACTTTGTGCCCTATAAAACAACTAAAATCATTATATGATGCAATGCATCTCTATGGGAAAAATCATACAACGATTTTTTTGTCGTTTTACAATTTTTCCCATAGAGATAATCATTGTACGATGCATCCCATAGGAATAATTGCTATACGATGCACACATCATATAGTGATTAAATCGTACAACAACTAGCCCTGTGGTATGAATTAAATTAAATTTTCACCAGTTGAGAATTTGTTGGCCAGAGCTTCATCAACCAAAGAGAATTTAAAAGTTTGAGCACAAGTTCCTTTTTCTTTGAACTGCAGGGCACAGAGGCATGCAAATGCTGTAGCTAGTGATTTGAAAATGAGTCAGAGAAAATGGGTTCTACTTAGTAGTAGCATGTGTAATCTAGCTATCATTGGGTAAGTTTAAAGTAATAGTGCATTATGACATGACATTATTCTAACTCCTACTGAAGATGAGCTTATATTATAAAAATACATTGGCTTTATATCATGTTTATTGCCATGATTTCCACTGAAGAACTCTTAGAACTACAGTGTACAGTATTATCATTTGGAAAATTGTATGTTAACAATGAAAAATACATATTGTCTTGGACATGATGTAGCTTTTACAACTTACAGCTGAAATCCTTCAGGTCCTTCTGACCTAACTCCCTCCCCCATTCTTGCCCTACTGCCCAGTGGATTTTATTTTACTGTAACTCCCAGATGCTGAAGTTTGTCTGTGCAATTTCCCTCCTTTATATAATGTGCAAGCTGTTTTCAGCAATGTGTTTTTTATTACTTGCAAGAATAGGAAAGCATTAATGGAAGGAAATGACTTGATTCTTTCTGCCAGTACTACACAATGCAAAACTTCTAGTGACTTCTTGACCAAAGCCAGCCTACACGCTTTCAAGAGTCTCTAGGCTTAGTTTTCTATTCTTGTTACATCTTAAGTTAAAGCTACAGTGGCACACACATATAAGAATCATCAGGCCTCCATTTCCTTCCTGAATCCCAGTTTAATTGGCCTACTTCACCTTCATTTAATATATAACCTTATTTACAATGAATCCATAACTGTGGTTGTTTATGACCCCCCCATAAATAAATAAATAAATAAATAAATAAATGAGTGCTTCCCTAACAGCAATGATCATATATTTTAAAAAAATCTTGGTTATTAAGAAATTATAAAATAAATGTTGGAAATTGAAATCTTGTACAAAACCCTAGAAGATTCTTGTATTCTTAGAGGCCCAACATCACCTTTGGCTGGTGGAACTTCATTTTATGGTGAAAGATAACTTAAACAAACTAAAGAAAAGGCAGAGGATTCAAGGTTCACATTTGCCATAATGAAGATCAGCAAGTGACTTTTTGAATATTTGTGAACTTCATTTTTCTTATTCTTTCATGTCCTGATCAAACCCTGGACTGTCGAAATAAAGCCACTTTCTTGGCTTTGTTGTTGGCCAAACCCAAGTCCTCATCAGTGCATGTTTCTGGCAGCAATTGGCAGATCAATAACTGAGTTGGATTCTGTATCTATCCACATGCACAAAGTGTGTTGTTGTCCACCAGCAAAAAATACAAATATTTGTTACATTATTAAAATCAGCTACAGTAACCAGGAACAATCCAGGGCTTATTAACTGTACTGATCCAGTGCCCTTCCTATATAGCTTGTGCAGACATCTTGAATTGGTCCACTTTATTGGCAAAACACCTCCATCCTAGATGCTTAAAATACTATGAGAAATGCCACTTTATAGCTTACCTAGCAGAATGGAAATCTCTGTATCACACACTATATTGATCATAGCTTCATTTTGTTTTGGTTGAAAGAAGAATGCCAACCGTTGGTCCTGGTTTCTTACCTTTACAGTGAAGTCTGCAGTAAGAGGGCCAGGCATCCTCAAGATCTCTTTGTCTGGAAGCTTCTGGAAGTCGACACTAGAATTTTCCACAAGAAAAGAACCTGTGTAGCTGAGATTGTTTTCACTTTTCATACCCTGCAGAGTTTTCGTTTCTAAATCTGACAGAAAGAAACACATTTAAGAGTGGAATAAAGTTGCCTCAACAACTCATACACAGCAAACAAGCAAAATGATAAACACTAGGAATGTTAAAACACCACTGATGGATCAGAGCAGAGTTTATTTTCACTCTGGAGGGATATACTTTCCACCAACTAAACAAGGAGAAGACAACTAATTAACTTATTCAGACAAAAAACAAACCAAAATGTTTTGGCACTTTAAAGAATGTTATATTTGGTGACTGAAATTCTGTTGCTTAGCATAGTAAGTTGCACCTGAGTTATATCCATTGAATCAACAGAAATCTTGTGAGTCAACTTCTCCATAAATTCTATTGATTCAAATAGGCCTACTTTAATTGTGATTTACTTTCATGTCTCATTTAAATCAATAGAATGTATGGGATTGTCAATTTGCCAAATCCTTACTGATTCAGTGGGTTTACTCTAGTGCAGCTTACTATGCTGGAAATTAAAATCTTGTGCAGAACCCTATAAGATCTCCATGTTCTTATAGGTCCTGTTAATTGGGCCTACTATAGTGCAATTTGCATATTTTCAGCCACTGTGATCTTTCATGGACATTTCTCCTGTTTGAATAACAGATGTATCCATTAAGAGCGCACACCAAAGTATATGCTAATTATTTTATTTTGGTCTGAATATGCTTGCATAGACTAACACAGCTCTTTCTTTGAAAATTAGAGCAATTCAACTTGCCTATCTTCTTTTTGTACCTTTGCTGGAACCTTCATTTATGGGAGACATAAAACCAAATTTTTATACCCATGGCCATCTTCTTGTCTTCTTTAGTCTGTTCATCTATGTTAGAATAATTTCTAGTGAAGCTAGTGGGATGAAAAGTTAGGCATGTACCATATTTGCCAGTGTACAAGACACATTAGAGTATAAGACACACTCCATTATTACCAAAATAGCCCACTATAGACCATTATATACAGTACAAGATGCACTCAATTTTTCCAGGGTATTTTAAGGGGGAGGGGAGTGAGGCTTATACGCCAGCAAATATGGTATATGAAAGCAAGAGGGATGAACTAGACCTCCAAGGAGAAATTCTACTGCTTCCTCACCAATTTCAGAGAAACAAAAATCTTATTATTTTGTCTTCAATCAATCTTTATTATGGTCCAAGACTAGTATAGTACAGCAAAAAGAACAGAACTTAAAAAGGGGATAAATTATATCAAGAGACAGAAGTTGAAAAGAAGGTACAGGTACTTAAATATATATTTTAAAGAGGAGCATTTCTGCTCAGAGTTAAGGAGTAGTAAAATTGGTATTTAAGATTAATAGGTTTACAACTATTACTAAGCCTGTGATGTGGTGCTAGTGATTTATTTAGTTGAAGTACCTGCCAGGATTGTTCTCCTGATCTTACACGCTGAGGCGCAGAACCTGGCAGTGTTGTGGGTGAAGGTGGGCCTTTCACTAGATAGCTGCCATCGGGGCTCCCAGCACCCCCCACCCCATGGTCTGGTTCGGTACAGCCTGCAGCCTGGTACTGGTCCATAGCCCGGTGGTTGAGGACCCCTGAGGTAATGAGCTACTTAATGACTCCTGCCATATTCTTGTTTCAAGGCCTTTCTTTGAACTACTTGCCCAGGTCATTTTAAGAAAATGGAACTGCAAAGGACAAGGAGAGGAAAGTAGAAACCAAGGAAGGAAAGAATACGAGTCATGGATAGGAGAACAGGCCATTTGAACATTCTTGGGAGACTATTCCTTATGAATCTAAACCAGGGGTGCCCAAACTTTTTGGGCCATGGGCCATCATGTGGTTCAGGGGGCCAGTCACTATGGCCCAGGGGCTAGATAAAGCCCCTGATGCCAATTCATCCAGCCCACAAAAACCTTGTTGCTCCTGAAAGTGGAAGTAAAACGTGCCTGGATGTTACGAGGGCTTCATGGGCAGGATGGACTGGTGTTGGGGGCCAGATCTGGCCCCTGGGCCATAGTTTGGGGTACCCCAATCTAAATAGATTGAATTTTCCCTCAGCGGACTGCTCTTTATACGAGAAGTTCTCAACCTTTTAAATCCAGGGGCCGGGTCACACTCCCTCAGACAGCTTTGGGGGCTAGATGGCCATTTTGCTCTTCCTCCACCACATGGCACTTTCTGGTGTGGTGGAGGCAGTGCAGGGTCATGTGAAATGGTGCCATGGGCCGCATTTGGCCCGTGGACCACAGGTTGAAAATCCCTGGTTTATACAATCTATAATGCTGTGAACATGACAAGCCATGGTGCAACACAGATACCTGACCCATTAAAAGAAAACTGCCTTTGGTATCAAACAGTTAAAACCTTTCAGGCAGTTTCTTGCAGTTTCATCACTTCACCAAAAAATGACCTGGGATGAGCAAAGCAGAGGATTGGTTTCTTGCCAGAAGAATATGTTTATTACAAACACATGACAAGATCATGATCTTGAGCAACATTTATTCCCTGATGAAATTCACCATCTGCCAATTATTTAGAAATCATCAGCCTGCCCTCTTTGCCATATGCTGTACATATTGTTTGAAAAAAAATGTTATGCAAAAACTTTGCAATAGCTCACACAAACTGTTGCCTTGTATAGTGTTGATTTTTTAGTACACAATGCTATATTTCCACTATGCTTAGACATATTATATGTATCTTATATACTACGTATATATAATATAATACATGTATAATACAGTATATAACATCATATCTATTATAATATATTGGCTGAAATCCTCTGTGTGCAGCTATACCATGTGGAGTTTTGGAAATTTATCAGAATGACAAAATTTCTGATTCCATGGGGCCATAAAATTGAGTCAGGAGTTTTTAAATTCTGAAAATTAATAATTTTTGGTAAAGTCATTCCAATGGCAATGATTTTTTGAAATGAAATACTCCCCCTCTCCTGCAGTCCTCAACAGCTTCCCCATGACAAAAGGGATCCTATGAACTGTGGGACTCCAGGAGGTAGAATAAAAATATTTTAAAAAAACCTGCCACCACTGATGACATTATCAGCTTTATGTGTCATAGCTGAATGAAAAGGATTTCAGCCAATATAGTATACTTTTGTGTCTTTTGGTATATTTGCACTTTCATCCTCTAAATAGCTACAGAGGTTTAGACAGAATGGAAGGGGGATAATTTACTTTTATCTACTGAAACTTTGATAAACCAATTGGTTGACAAAACCGTTTAAGTTCTTTTGAGTTTTCACTTCACAATGCCTAAGTCATTTTCCATTGAACCAGTAAATTATGAAAATAATTCGTTCTACGAGGCACTTCGTTATATGACTTTTTTTGTTAAATGATACATGCATCGTACAACAAAAATCCCTATGTGAAAAATTGTACAATGAAAATCACTATGGGAAAAATCATACAATGAAAAAAATTTCATTGTACGATTCCCCCCATAGAGATGCATTGCACCGTATAACAAAAATGTTTGTTATATGGGGCACATTGGGTTTTTTCAAATCCTCTTTGTTGTATGATTTTTTCGCTGTACAATGTATTTGTTATACGGGGTTCTACTGTATCTTCTTTCAAGGGCTTCCCAGAGTTGTAAAAACTGTGCTGTATCACTCCCTGCTAGTCAGGAGAAAACTGCACTAAGTTTTCAAGGTCACAATGAAATCACTTACCATTTCTGTGCTTCATAGTAAAGTGGACCTTCCACATTCAAGCATCCTGACTCAGAGGTATATTCAATTTGTTTAGCTTACAGGTAGCCTGCAGCAGATCATGGGACCCACATTTGGTTCTGATTAACCCACAGTGCCTCTTGTGATCAATCAAGCTGATCTTGATGTTATTTCATGTTGAGTTCTCTACCTTGTGTAATTTCATTGTGAAAGAAAAATTACCCTGATGTCAGGGACTTCATGCAATGAGTTTCCTTGGTCTCTTTGGCAATTACCATTAATATGACTTGTGGAAGAAGACTGAACGACCCACGCAATGATTTTTTCTTCATGATGCAATTGGAAAAGGAGAAGCTTTCCCTGGGGCCATCTTGGTGGTAAAACTAATATACAGACTACCCAGCATAAAACCAAACCTAAAAGACGGTATCTGCTCACTCTTTTTCACAGACAATAGATTCTCTGTGAAACCTCCCTCTCCTGACCACTTTCCGTTTTGATTTTATTAAAAGCAAACCAGCAAAGTGATAATGTTTGCTAGTCTGAGGACCAGCATGTGTCTGAGTGGAAGGAAAGATGGTGAGCCATTTATAGGAAGAAAATATGAGTCCCAGAGGAAAACAGGCCAGGAATACCCAAAAAACCACTTACAGTATGTCGTATGATTATAACTCATAAAAAATGCTCTATATCCTCCCCCCCTGCTATCTTATAATCTACCATTTGCTCACCATTAGTCACAGCACTAAATCTTAGCCACAAGAAAATTAGTATGTACCTACTGTAATCGTTTAATATAAACACTATGGCTTAGTGGTTAAGAAGCTTGCCGTGTTAGCAGGAAGGCTGACAAGTCGGCAGTTTGAGACCTGGGTACTGCATGATGGTTTGAGCGCCCGTCTCTGCCCCAGCTCTTGGGGACATGAAAGGAGCCTCATTTGGGCATTCCCTAAGTGGAGTTTTTTCTGCAAAAAGCCTTTCACCCAAGAATAATTTCAGACGTGAAATTATTATTATTAATATAAACACAGCCCATTGCAAGGCTGGAAAGGCACCCTCCGTTCCATGACCATGTACAGGTTTGCAGAGGTACTCTGTACTTTTGTAGTTTTGCTGCTGCTTGTTTTACAATTGACAACCTGCTGCAAGTCTTTACTGTCTTTGAAGGGTTGACCAATACTAGGCAACTCTACACAAAGGCATATAACCATTCTCCAAATAGTTATACTGTAATATATTCAGCATCTTTTGCTTCCACCTAATTCCTTCTTTGGAGAAAGGAGATGATGAGTGAATCATTCAGTGCTGCAGTCATTCCAAAACCTTTGGGTTGATTGGAAACAGCAATTTGGATTCACAGTTGAAGGGTAAATGAAAAATCCCTTATGCCTTGTCTCTACCGTGCCCCAGTGCCTGCCTTTTTATTTACATCCTAGGGAAGGCCATTTCAGATTTCAGTAGTATAACTCCTACAGTTTATTTTTATTTATTTATTATTCGCATTTAATATCCCGCCCCAATCGGGAAGACCCGACTCTGGGCGGCTTACAACATACATTACCGTCATAGGTAATGGTCATAACAATATATAAAAACCTTAAAAGTTCATAATAATTCATAAAAATTTAAAACACTAAAACAGATAAAACAGCTAAAAACCGATGCAAATACAGATACAGATGCCAAGTGGGGGGAAGGATGGCTGCCCTTAAATCAGCCATTCTAGGTGGGAACCTGCGTTACTGTGTCCCCACACTTGACCCGCCAGCCAGGTCTTTACACCCTTTCGGAAGGGCAGGATCTCCGTCTGCAGGCGCAGCTCTGTCGGAAGGAGGTTCCAAAGGGCCGGGGCAAACACAGAGAAGGCTCTCTTCCTAGTGCTCGTGAGGAGAGCATCCCTAGCTGATGGAGTAACAAGAGAGCCCCTCCGATCCGCCCTGGTGGGACGGGCAGACGTTCTTAGGGTGACGCGGTCTCTTAGGTATCCTGGCCCACTACCATATAGGGCTTTAAAGGTAATAACCAGCACCTTGAATTGCACCCGGAGGCATACTGGCAGCCAGTGCAGCTCCCAGAGCAGTGGTGAGGCCCGAGTATAGCGCCCGCAACCCATCACCACCCGAGCCGCTGCATTCTGGACCAGCTGCAGCCTCCGAATGGTCACCAAGGGCAGCCCCATGTAGAGCGCATTACAATAATCAAGTCTGGAGGTGACCAAAGCGTGTGTGACCATGAGCAAGGTGTCCCGATCTAGGAGGGGGCGTAACTGGCGTATTACACAAAGTTGTGCAAAAGCCCTCCTGGCCTACAGTCCTTTATCATTGATAATACAGGCAGAAGATTCTGGGAGTTTAGTCCAAACCCTCTGGAGTGCCAAGTGTTTACCATCCCATCCTTCATTCTACAGCAGCTTTTCTCAACCTTGTGCACTCAAAATTTATTGGAATACAATCGACACTATGCCAGTACATATGGCTGCTGAGAGTTCTGGGGGCACTAGGTTGAAGAAGGTTATTTGTAAGCACTGGTACAGTATGTTTTCCTTGGATGATGGTTGTTCACAGCACAATCCAATATTAAAAGTACATGCCTCCTTCACATTTTGTTCCAAGGCTAAGAGATACAAAGGTAAACATATGAGCAGGAACATGTGTTAAACTCATGAGCTGTATGGCAGTTCAGCTGAGCAGCAGGGAAGTCTTTACTGTATTCTCATCAGTAAGGGAAACTTTTTGTAGAACGGAAGTTCTTAACATCAAACTTCACAGTCAAGTAACATACACATGAGCACACACATTTTAATAGCTTTTTTTTTAATTGTGGGAGAACTACATGTTCATATAAATGTGTACCTTCCAATTGACGTCTCATGGCTAACGGTAGGACTTTGACCCCCAATGATAAAAGAACCCACTGACCCTTGTTCTCAACAGAACTCCAGAGGTTATTATGAGTTGTCTAATAATACTAAAGTAAAGTCCATTTTTACTCACATAAGTGATCAGGGCCTTTCAGGACGAGGCGTATATGCCGGCTTCCATAGGGAATAGCCACCACGGTGTCATCCACTGGATGGGGGAAAAGGAGGGTGGAATGGCAAAAACCACATATGATCAACAACCAAAGGAAGCCCCCCAGTTTTCAAACAAGCAGAGAAAACAGTTCTTCATGGGAAAATTGCAACTCAGGTTTTTGGCCACCTAAAAAGAAAAACACTCAAACCTAGTGAACCCTGAAGAAAAACTAAATGGTGAACAACTGTGAGGTCTCTTTCCAGAGTCATCATGGGACTGCACTACTAAACAAATGTCCTTGCTTTCTATCGTTTCCTTATACTGAAGCACATATAAAAGATTTGCCCAGAGCCTACCAAGAAGAAGAAAGAGTTATTGGCCAAAGTCGTACAGACTCTTTACTGTACTTAAAAATCCACCTTTCTAGAAGCCTTTTTCTATAATAACCAAATATCTATAATGCAAAGGAGTGCTGTTGGTGAACATTTTAATTGCAGAAGAAGAAAAGCCTTAATGTCGTATTGAAAATAAACAAAAATATTTGTTCATTTGTTACTTAAAACTAGATACATTCTTTCAAGTACTGTAACAAATGAACACATTAATGACACATGCCAAAGATCTCAACACTGTAAAATTGTTAACTTCATACTCTGGCAGAACAATTCTAAAACACTTCTGATTGTTTGCAAGTATCTTTTGCTGTTTTTTCAAATATTAAACTCAGTGAAATCACTGCTCTTGTAAAACAGGTCAATAAAAGTTAATGGATTGAGACTGTTGAAAATAGAAAGTCTATGTTTACCCACAGGTCATCAAAAGTGCAAGCAACAGCAAACGTTTTATGTTAACTTAAAAAAAATGCCATTAAGCTCCACACTACCATAACGGGCTTCTGTTCTTCCTTTTCCTTGTGAAAACAGATTTGGTGCTCATGCAGTGAAAATTCAGCTGTAGCTTTCTTTGAGACTTGAAATGACCAAACTCATCCAAGCCAACAGCAAAGTTATGATGCTTCTTTCAAGGCCAAGTTGCTGAAGTCGCAAAGCACTGAGCAGCTAACCAAGTCATATCATTGTCTAGACTTCCTTAAGAGTCAACTAACAGCAGTAATGTCTATCTGGCCATTTTGTAATTTGATTCTCATACATTTTGGCTCAGCAAACTCAATAGGTAAATAAATAAATTTGCAACAGAAAACTCCTTTCCACTTTTGACCCTGTAAGATTTGGCATATGCGTTAGCACGCACAAGGATAATAGCTTTCACTTGCAGTTGGTAGGAATATCACAGAAACAAATGTGACTTCACTTGAACTAGGTTGGAACTAGGGAATAATGCATTTAGGTTTGACATAAAGCCCAGGTTAGAGAGATGTTAAGCAAAGCTGTCTTTTTATTAGCAAACATCAGCATGTTTTATGCAAGAGAGGTCCAGAGAAGAGAAGAGCAGAGGATGTGGGTGCATGTAAGTGCTCAGGAGTGAGGACAAGCAATTTCTTTCATTCAAGAGTGGTAGCTGTTGAACTAGAACAGGGGTTCCCAACTTTTTCAAGCCAAGGGCTGGGTCACGCTCTCTCAGTCAGCTTCAATGGCTGGATGGTCATTTTGCCCTGCCTGCATGATGGGGGATGGTCATTTTATTCCAATAGCTTCAAAGAGATAGCCATTTTGTTACCTGAATGCCCTTGGAGGGGGGCACATGAAATGGCACCATGGGCCTTAGGTTTGGAACCCCTGAGCTAGAACAATCTCAGGCTATCCATGTCTTTACCCTGAAGTAAGCCTACTGCTTTGCTTTTGATTGACCCACAAAATTTTCAAGGTGTAAAATATTCAGAAAACCTGTGATGGACTGATTCAATAAAGGAAGCCATTGCTTTTAATTTGCAAGACCTGAACAGTGCTGTTAATTACAGGATTTTGAAGAGTTCATTCAGCCATAACACTGTCATGCACATAAAGAGACATAACAGCATGTAAGAGCACCAAGCCTTGTATTTAATACAGCTTACTTTCCTGGGTAGCATATGCATTTTTAAAAAATAAACATCTAATGCCTAGATCTCATCTGTTCTCCATGGCATGAAACCTATCCCACCTGTGTAAACCAGCCCAACTCTGGTTATTCAAGAATTTCATCTAAAATTAACTGTCTGCTTGACCTTCAGGTAAAAAAAAAATCAAAATGTCTGAGCCAAAAGGAAAGATATAACAGTGCCAAAATGAAAAAGATGATATTAATCTTATAAGATTTGTAAAAACATTCTGAAATCAGGGCAGCACCTTATGGTACACATGCAATGTTAATAAAAGATCTTCCTTGACAATCCTAATTCATGGTTCAAATACAGTCAAACCTCGCATAAAGAGTGCCTCGCTTAAGGAGCAGAATTTTCTCTGAATGTTTGCTTCACTTAACAAATAAAACCATCCAAAAACTTGCTTAACAAATAAATCAGTGTTTGCAATCCCCCTCCAGCAGTCACAACTGGTCACTTACAATGGTGTTTCGCTTAAAGAGTAAATTTGCTTAAAGAGTAATCCCATGGAACACATTATGCTCTTTAAGTGAAGTACAACTGTATGACAATATGTGGCCCTCCAGTTGGACTGCATCTTCCATTAGCCTTAGGCTCATGATGGCTAAAGATGAGAACTCATCAGAGTTATAGTCCAACAACATCTAAGGGCTGCAAACTTGTTCACCCCTGATATAGAGTACAGTGCTTGTATGTACTGACCAAACACTGTTCTCTACAGCATGTTGAATTGACTGTGTTGTGTCCAACTTTACGTTCTCCACATGGCTATATTTTTGGGATGCATCACATAAATCTTGTTGTTGAGCCGTGCCCAGCTCACGGAAATCATGGAAATAACTAACTGGTGTATGATCCCCTTATGGGTTTGTTTAATTTTGAGATTTTGTGAAGTACCAAAAGCAAGGGCTTTGAGGCAATGTGAAGCCAAAATAGGAGAAGACCAACCATGATTGGGCTCTGCTGAGAAAACCAGATTCTTTCTAGATGCAGGAATGATAAAAACATGTTATATGCTTTTCCTGGATACAAACAGTTGAGCCGAGAATGGTAAAGTGCCAAATCTTTCAAATAATGTCTCATTTTTATTTGCAAGAAGGGGACACCAACCCAGGTGTTTCCCCTTTAGAAGAGTGTAGGAGAGAAGTCAGGGACACATCTCTCCTCCTCTCAACTAATGTTTTTCAGTTCCCAACACCTCTGGGACTGATATACCAACCTTGTAAAAGCTGAGGTAGTTGTTACTGTCACAAGTGCAAACCGCTGCAATGCTCCACAAGTCCCCCACCCCATTCTGATTCTGTTTCCCCCTCCATTCTATTCCCATTCTCCCTTGTGAAGTACACAGAGTGGGAGGAAAGAACTGAATGCAGATACAAAGAGAAAATTAATTCAATATGATGAACCCAGCAGTGTGTTTGGAATGTCTTGGAGAAAAACATTTCCAGCAAATTTTTGGCACAGGTGCTGCTAATTCGAAGTGCTAAAATAGGAATCCCTCAAGTGCAGCCAGATGCCTCTGATATCTTCTTGCTACCTGCTTCACATGTGTTCCTTTCCAGGCACTATCCCTCATGTGACAAAATAAGAGGGAAGAAACATCAGAAATCAGGAGATTACCCAGTAGTCAAATGTGTATGTCATGCCTTGTTGCATGGGGTGGGGGTGGGAAGCTAAGGAATTGGATAGGAAGCCAGGGGTTAACAAGTCCAATTGTCCGTTGTTATAATCATTTCTTAAAGAACAACTAAAGTCCATCATAATGCAGAAGTATGAATCATTTCACCAGGCTTACTTCGACAATGAGATAAACACAGGACTATCCTTGTCCCCTAGAAATTTTGCTCCGTCCTTCTAAAATATTCCAATAGAGCAGATGGGGGTAGTTCTTTAACTTCATTGCAACATACCTCTCAGACTCCAATACCTATTTAGATGATATTCACTAAAAGCAATTAAGAACATTATCAGGACAATCTTCTCAAGGGAAGAGTCTTTCATGTTCAAATGAAAGGCCAAAAAACATAACAGAAGCTATCCTTGCTGTAATTCATTTTTTTCTTGCAAATGCCTCTCAAAAACTAGTGACTCCTGCTTACAAAATAATAATTGTTTGCCTACAAATCAATTCTGCCTTATGGTGACTCTTTGTATGGCTTTCTAGGTAGAGAATACACAGAAAAATTTCATGTCTCCTTCATGTTTTGTCTTTCAGGAAACTTTTTAATCCATTTATGTATCAAATTGTTCAGGAAGGCAGTCAGCAAACAATTAGATTATCATCATCTTCTTCTTGTGCCATATCAATTCCAAATATTGGCTGTCATCATGGCTCTGGTCTTCCTATTCTTAATTCCTCAGAACAGTTCTTCCGAGGACATTCCACACCAGTCTCAGGTTCTTTAGCCATGAAGTCCGTCTATGTCCAGTGCCTTCCCCCCCAAGGATCTTCCCTTACATACTGAGTTGGAGTATTCTATACTTCATGTTGTTCCTCATGATATGCTCAAGGTATTGGAGCTTTCTTTGTTTAGTGGTCTTAAAAAGTTTTTGTTCTTTATTCTTCTGACACAATACTTCTACATTAGTCACATGATCAACCCATCCTTAGCAACCGTCTGTAGATCCACATTTCAAAAGCTTCAATTTTCTTTTCAGATGCTTTAGTTAATGTCCAAGCTTTGACTCCATATAGCAACACTGAGAATACATAACATCTCACTATTCAGATCTTTGCAGTGAGAGTTAGATCTATACTGCATAACAAATGTTGCATTTTAATGAAGGTAGTTCTTGCTTTTTCTATCTGTATTTTAATCTATGCCTTGGGATCTCACTTTTCATTTAACATATTCCCCAAGTAGACAACTGTATCCACTCTTCGATTTCTTGTGCTCCTGCTGTTAGCTTGTTGTGAGTTGCTCCATGATTTACAACAAAATATTTAGTCTTCTTGGTGCTGAGATACAAATCATATTCTGTGCTTGAAGCTCTTGATCCAGTATCAACTGAAGATCTGAAAGGTTTGTGGCCAGCAACAAGAATTCTGAATATATAAAAGGCTTGGAACCCTGAATAAAAATCCAAGTACCCTCCATCATGGAATGCTACCTGCCCGCCTCCTGTACATTGCCTCTATCTTGAATCTCCCCCCTCCTTTCCCCTTGATTTGGGGGAGGGATTTCCCCCCATTTTCTGTGACAAGGTTTGCTACTGTTAGGCAGCCTGCCCATGTCAATAAGCCTTTTTTTGAGGTTAGAAGGGTAATGGCTCCATTTTATTTCATTGTATTAAAGGCAAATGAAAACACTAAATAGATAAAATGTAGGACAAATTTAAACAAGATATGTGTGGAATGATAATTAAAGGGAAAACCGAAAGAACAGAGAGGGAGGAAGAAATGGACCAAAAAGATACAAACATCTGCCAGCTAGCCTGTTATCAAGAGGGAGTAGTTCTCTTTGCATAAACTGTATGTCCTTTATTGATTGTTTTCCATTTATTGCGTATGACACTGCTCAGTGGTCAGTCATGGCACCCAAGAAAGGCAAGGGCACTAGCAAGGGCAAGTAGCCAGCCAAAAGTAAAGCACCTAGGCATTCAACCACTGCCAACTTCTTCTTCATCTGATGTAGAGGTTTTATCAGAATTATTGGCAGACTGAGCAGCAAGAACTCAAGCTTTAAAGGCTGAGAGGGGGTTCCAACAAGGGACGACCCCCCACCCCGGCCAGTAGGCCTAGATAGGAAACCAAGACTAGTAAAGGCCACTCACTTGTGCTTGATTGTCAGGGACTGAACTGCCTGTTGAGTTGCTTTGGAGTCTGGCAGGACTCAATGTCAATTACACTAGTACCCCGGATAATGTTGAGACTTGGTTCCACAAGTCTCGTCGTTATCCGGTTTTTAACGTTGTGCGATGCATTGATCACACAACATTTTAAAAAGCCCTGTTTCCCTGGAGGCTGCAGCAAGCCAGAATGTCGGGATTGGAACCCGGGACGTTTTGGCTTGCTGCATTGGCTGAGGACATCGGGGAAGCCCAGAAACAGCTTGGATCGGGTCTCCCCACCTCCCTGGACCCGGCCGGGGGGGGGGGGGTCAGAGACCCCAAAATTGGTAAAAAAAGTCCATTTTTTAAAACCAATTTTGGGGTCTCTGACCTCCCCGCTGGGTCCAGGGAGGTGGGGAGACCCGATCCAAGCTGTTTCTGGGCTTCCCCGACGTCCTCAGCCAGTGCAGCAAGCCAGAATGTCGGGATTCGAACCCTGACGTTTTGGCTTGCTGCACTGGCTGAGGACGTCGGGGAAGCCCAGAAACAGCTTGGATCATGTCCCCTGCCTGCTCCAGAGAGATCAGAGGACCCGATCTACAGCTGCAGGGTGGCTAGGGAAGCTGACAGGGACTCCCTGTCGGCTTCCCTAGCCACCCGCCCTTGCCTCCACAGCTGTGGGGTGGCTGGGGAAGCTGACGGGGGAGCCCCCCATCAGCTTTCCAGCCTCCCCACTCCTGCCTCCATAGCTGCAGGATGGCTGGGAAGCTGAACGGAGAACCCCGTTCAGCTTTCCACCCACCCTGCTGCTAAGAACGACTGTATCAGATAATGCTAAAAATCGCGTTATTCGATACAAGATTTTTCCGAAAATCTTGTAACGTTATGCGGTTTTACCGCTATCCGGTACTAGCGTTATCCAGGGTATTACTGTACCTTGTGAACCCCCCAGAGAGTGCTCTAAGTGCTATGAGGTGGTAAGGCAAAGGTCGCCCTTGCGTGAAAGCCAGTCCTATCTGACTCTAGATTTCAATGCTCAACTCTGTTTATAGCCAAAGAGCCAGTGCTGTCTGCGTCTGGAGACATTTCCGTGGACAGGTGGCAGGCATGTCTAGATACCAGAGTGCACGGATCGCTGTGGTACTTAGTTATCTACTTCCATTTTCCTGCTTTCGAACTGCTAGGTTGACAGGTGCTGGGACAGAGATGGGAGCTCACTCTGTCATGCAGGACTCGGGTATCGAACCCCGGCCTTCCAGTCTTCAAGCTCAGCATCTTAACCACTAAGCCACCACACTCCCTGGGGTGGTATATAATTGTATATGGTATATAATTGTATATGGGGTGGTATATAATTGTAATTGCTATTGCTAATTTCCCAGATGGAACCAACAACAAGATCTAGCAGAAACTCTCATGTAAATCCTTCAGATTTTAAAAAAGTATTCTTAAAGAGATAGTGATTTCTTCAAGAAGACAGAAGGGGAATTGCTGCAGTGGATGTCCATGTCGAGAGCCTCCTGGTTAGAGGCTTTGAATTCACTGTGTACTGCATTCAAAAACAGCAGCAGTAGCAACAGAAATTACCAGCGAAGCTCATTTTCAGAAAACTCCTCGAGATATTAGAGACTTTTCTTAAAGAGATATTGGTTTCTAAAAGAGTAATGGATTTTTTTGGACACTGTTCCTCATAAAACCTATGCTCGTTTCACAACAAGCAGCAAAAATACAGATGAAAGAAATACTCCATGTAGAGGAGCCCTCTGACTCACTAGTACCATTCCATGAATAAACTTGTTGTATGATGTCATTACTTTGTAAGTTCATTATTTGTTTTGATGTTTTATTAATATGATCTAACACAGTTTTCACAACCAAACCAGTAAAGTTTAAATGCAACAGAAGCAAAGAAAGTAGCCTGCTTCCACAAATAATATGGCTTATTTTTTTGTTTTTGTTCAGTCGCACAGTCGATTCCGACCCTTTGCGACCCTATCGATCATTGTCCTCCAGGCAACTCTGTCCTCCACCATCCTCCTCAGCCCGCCCAGCTCTGTGCCCATTGCATCCACAATACCATCTACCCATATTATTTAAAATCTTTGTGGAGTGCACAATCACAACATCACTGCAATCACACCTTTATAGCTTCTCTCCAACATGCAAGAAAAAGCTGGCATGCCATTTGTGACATCTGGTAAACCTATCATCCAGCCTCCTGAAATAGAACAATTCAAAAGCCAATTCTTTTTGTTGAAACAAGATGGATTACGCAGAAATTAATTCTGTCTAATTTTCCAGGATGGGAGGACTACAGATGAAGGGGAAAAAAACCACTTCTAAAATCAATGGACGATATATTTTTGTTTAGAGCTTGGGAAGTTAATTAAAAAAAAAAATGAATTAGCTACATAATTTGTTAGAAAGATCTCTGAAACAACTCTCTACTCTTTGTATTCCAAAACATTTAGAAGCTCATGGCACTAGTGTATTTGTTGTGTTGCTTGTTACCTTTTGGGGAGGAAAAATCCATCTGAGTATGGATGCATTCACAACCCCCCCCCCCCAATAGCGCACTTTGGGGCACAATCAATATGTGAAAAATAGTAAAATGTACATGTTACCTGTTACACCGGAAAAGCAGAAGTTTTACCGAAAGTCAATGTTACATGAAAAAGGAACACTGTTGTCTCCTCCCCCATATCATGTTACAAGTAACACCTTACTTTCAAATTCTGCCATTACATGGAGAATGTTCATATTCCCATTGAGGTAAAAGTCAAGCCAATATCTTACGTTTATTTGCCAAGAGCTGAGATTTATATTGGCCTCGAACAAGCCGACAGGTGGAACCATCTCCATTGCAGACTCCACAGTTATCTTCCTTCACAGTGCTTCCCAGCTGGTGATCACAGCCAACCATCTGACAAAAGAAAAAGATGTATAGTTCAAACGGAGCAACTCCTGACTGTTGGATCTATCTCTGGGATTAGTTCCTGCCTATCTCCTCCCTCCCACTCTGTCTCCAGAGGGCTATAAAGCATGTGTGCAAGAAAAGGGGAGCAGATGGATCTGGCCAGGAGAGTTCCATTCCATCAGACTGCAAGAACAAGTTCTCATCAAGGGTAATGGCAAAGAAGTAAGGATTTCTTCAAAGGGAAGGAGGCATAAAGATTGCTGCTTAGTTAAGGGCATGTTATTCTCAACAAATTCATCAAAATGTAAGCAAGTGCATGAGTAATTGTGCAGTCAATAAGTTCAACTAAGTTTTCCCATTTCATGCAGAACTTGATTTTAGATTGATCTCTTGCCATTAAGCAGACACAGACAATTGCACAATTTGTTGAAATGAATGCCACCTGTTAGTCACAAGTCACTTAAAGTAAAGGTAAGGGTCTCCCTTGTATCTGACTCTAGAGGTCAGTGCTTATCTCTGTTTACAGCCAAAGATGTATGTCAAACTATCTATGTCTGCAGACATTTCTGTGGACATGTGGTAGGCACCCTATATGCCGAAGTGCATGGAATACTATTACCTTTCCCAACAAAGTGGTACCTATTTATCTACCTGAAATTTCCTGCTTTCGAAGTGCTAGGTTGGCAGGAGTGGGACAGACAATAGGAGCTCACTCCGTTGTAAACACTTGGGTCTCAAGCTGCTGCCCTTCAAACTTAGCATCTTAACCGCTAAGCCACCACATTTTAGTGTGTCTACTCTAAGGAGGACAAACACTGAACTGACCTCTGCATCTTATTTGAGCATAAGAACAAAGCCTAAGAGGACACTGCAAATACAGGTCAATCATGTCATACAGTAAGTCACACTTGAAACCAGTGGGAATTATCCCAGTCTGAAATGGTGCACAAAGCACTGTTAACTGAATGAGCAGGCTCCAAACAAACTGGAGCATAGTGCTTTAAGTCTACATTCTGCTGCAGTCCCAGTAAAATGCCTACCTGTTATGCATTTCAAAACAACATGTGGTGTTAGTTATACAGAACCATTATCCCATTCTGCACACTGTGTTCAGGGTGTGACTCAGGAGAGACACCTTATTTAAAGCAAAGGCTTGAGAGTCTGAAAATCTGGATTCGATTTACAGCTCTTCAACAGGCAATGTGGGAGCCACTAGACAGAATATTTCCTTCCAAATGTATATAACCTTGAGTGATCAGGTCAAAAACAAAACATAAAGTCTAATCTGCCAAATGGATAAGTCAGATGACCTGCATCCAAAGGGATGTAGTCTTACTAAAGTTAGTTTGAGTAACCAGCAACACATCCAGGTACTGACGCTTCAAGTATTTGTACACCAAGCCATGAGGAATTAAATACAGTACTGTATCTGGGTTTCCTATTTAATGGACTTCTACTCCATAATTTAAGTGTGAACCCACCAACTGAATTTGGGAGATGTAAGGCGTTAGATACCTGGCTGCGGAGGAAGAAGCTAGGTGTTTGATTCCTCACTGTGCCTCCCAGTAAAAAGAGACAGCCTGTGTAAACCTGGGCAAGATACACAGTCCAAGGGCACTCCCAGAAAAAAGGATTGATAAATTACTTCTGAGTATTTTCTACCTAGAGAACCCTTGAAAAGATCTCCATAATTTGGAATTGACTTTATAACATGTTGTTGTTATTGTTACTGTTGTTGTTGCTGCTGCTGCTGTTGTTATTATATAAGTAACAATAAGCTACAAAAGATAGAACAGCTCACCTCCTTCTGGTCAGTACCTTTGTTGCTCCTCAAGTCAGTGGGAAGAAAGGCATGCCACACTACTGTGTGGAAATCGCAAGATTCCATCAAATCTTCCCATGGGATTCTTTAAGACTTAGGACAGTGATGGCCAGCCTTCGCACTCCAGCTGTTCTTGAACTTCAATTCCCAGAAGCCCTGATCAGCAGGTGTGTTGACTTGGGCTTCTGGGAATTGATGTCCAATAACACCTGTAGTGCCAAGGTTGGCAATCACTGACTTAGGGAGTCTCCCAATGCCCCCTGGAGGAGTGGGACATCCCCTCCCTTACTGGAGAATCAAACAAAGGTACAGAGGCTGTTCTACCTGTTCTTACTTGAGGGCTTTTACTTCCACAATTTTGATATGGGGGTTCCCAACAAATTATGGGGGTGGAGGTCAATTACATACAAAGTCCTATTTAGAGTTGTAATTCAGAAGTTTAGATCAGCACTTAAAGTGTCTCTGATTACTTTGTAATGCACTGAGAGGTATGTTTGCCTTAGTCTATGAAGAATATCAAAATGTTGCATCCAAACAGATCCATTATCTTTCATTTTGTGAAGGCTGAATGGCAAAGTACTTGTGACTGGGGACTGATCTCACTGATTATGAAGGGCCCATGTAAATTACAGCTATCCCCTTTCAAATATATGTGATCCGAAGTGGAACAGAATCTGGCTCCCTTTTACATGCTCACGGGGGAAGTGTTGACAGAGCTGCCAAGAAAGATCCCAGAGGTCATCTCTATTTCTCTAACAGAGCCACGCCTGCAAAAGATACAGCCATGGTTCATCTTGTTCTTTCCTTCTCCAGTATCAACCACTTTTCTTCTCCTACAGGTTGAAATAACAAGAAGCGGAAGGAATAACAGCTGCATTCTTTTTTGCAGCTGTAGACCTTTTAAATATAGTCATGGTCTCTAAGCTGTAACTTGACAGTCCTTGGTCTTTCTTATTTTGCAATGGAATTTCACACTTCTTGTGCCATGTCCAATCCGAAATATTGGTGATCCTCATGGAGATCAGACATGAAGATTGTCCTGAGAATATAATGTAGTGGCCTTCCACATTGCAGTGTGATACCCATACCACTGATCCAGTTCTGCAAGTCATTTTCTGGTCCTGAGCCTTTTTGGCACACAAAGTCCTCCTCAGCCCTAGGCCAGTATTGATGAAGCTGCTCCCCTACATTAAGATGGATTCAAGTGGGATTTAATCCACTTGGGGATCATCATTCTTCCCTGTGGACCTTGCTACTTAAGGCTGTTAGTCCTCAGGGTTGTCAGATTAGTTAACTGCCACTTGATGATGAGCGTTGAGTTGCTGGTAGTATGGTCTACTCTAGTACCATAGCAGGATAGCATGGCCTGACTGGTGGAATTTCAAACACTTGCTTATAAATATTGAATCTCAATCTCTTGAAAATTGAAAACCAACTTACACTGGAAGGGTTTATACCACTGGAGGTTGGATATTATTAAACATAATAATGTAATGCTATCCACTCTGGCTACATTAACTTCTGCTCCGGACATTGTGGTAGGTTTCCTGTTTACCGGCAACCAGACAGGATGGATGTAGATTTGAGTTCATGGTAGGGACCTGTATTCTCTAAGAGGTTGTCTACATGGGAACACAACCCACTTTTGAGGGTTGGTTGATTTAATCACCTGCAAATGTTGATCATGCTCCTAGTAAACAAGTGGGTTACTTCAGATGAAGTCCATCACTGCTGTATCACCTGATAAGACCCATGTCTTTGTCTGCTGGATCCCTTCTTTGTCACATTGGCAGACAACATAAGATCTGGCCTTTCTCTCTCCATTCTATGCTTACTTTTAACACTCTGATTGTTGAAGATATAGTACTTCCTAAAGTTTGTACATGCTTTTGGTGCTTTTTTATTGGTCTAATGAAACTACAGTCAAACCTCGCATAAAGAGCGCCTCGCTTAAAGAGTGCCTCGCTTAAAGAGCAGAATTTTCTCTGAATGTTTGCTTCGCTTAACAAATAAAACCAACCAAAAACTCACTTAACAAATAAATCGGGGTTTGCAAACCTCCCCACAATTGGTCATTTACAATGGTGTTTCACTTAAAGAGCAAACTCGCTTAAAGAGCAATCCTGTGGAACGCATTATGCTCTTTAAGCGAAGTACAACTGTATCTCCTCATTATGAGTTTTGTGATTTGTTTCATACACATCAGGTACAGAGGCACAGAGTAATTAGCTTTTTACAACTGGCAATAGCAGATGATCTCTGGCTGTTATTTGGATTAGTTGTAAATATCCCCTTTGCAACTGCAAAAAGTGGGAAGATACAAAACAAATACAGTACCTAGCATTGAACATTTCCTAATGAGTTTAACCTTTGTGTTACTGTGTGAGTACATCCTTTATTTTGTAAGACAGTCTATGTTTTATTTATTTGATAAAGCACACTGTTAGAAAATACTGAAATGGCTGATTGATACAGCTCACTTCACATGGTTAAGAAGCTCCCCTTGTTACCTGGAAGATTGGCAAGTCGGCAGTTCAAGACAAATAAAAATAAAATAGGGATACTTGATCTCCTTTACCTCAAGTTGCTGGAAAATATCAAACATTTAATTGCATTTCCATAATATTTTTAAACTTTTGTAGCTTAAAAATCCAATGTTGATGAAGTCACAAATTTTGGAGCCAACAACCACAGCTTTATGTTATATGAATGAATCAATGCTACTCTTAGGACCACATGCTCCTTTAGAAGCTATTGTTTCCAACTTTACACAAACCAAATGTTCTGATTATGTCCAAACTATGGTTTAAATATTAATGAAAACAAGCCAGAATCAAACCATGGCTTGAATGTAACAAAGGATTGTCTGTGTGTTTTACATTGAAATTGGATTCTTTCTCCCCCCCACCCACTTGCATCTGTGAAAGAGGAGAGGGGACTACACAAACCAGGTGCCCAGTGATGATCATAAACAAAACTGAAAATGATGGTTTCCCATTGCAACTGATATACAGTTGTTTAACAAGGGATAGGTTCACATTCAGTACACACGATGAAACAACGGTTGTACACGTCTATACATCATGAGGAAAAAATACTCTATGTAAAAACTGGAAGAACTAGAGCAGGGGTTCCCAACCTTTTCAAGCCGGGGGATGGGTCACACTCTCTCAGTTACCGTTGAGGGCCAGATGGCCATTTTGCCATGCCTGCACGATGGGGGTGGCCATTTTGTCTCAACAGCTTCAAAAGGGTGACCATTTTGTTTATCAAATACTCTTGGAATGGTGGGGAGCACATGAAATGGTGCCAGGGACCGGATCTGGCCCACGGACCTTGGGTTGGGAACCCCTGAACTAGAGAAAGCTTATTTTCATTTTGAAGTACAAAGCATGCACCTTGGGAAAGTGAAAACAGGGGTTGCCTCAGAGCATTGGCACTATTAAGGTTTCAGTCCAAAATGTGTTATGTTATTAAAGCTGGTACTTCAGATGTGCCAGCACTCATGATTAAATTTTCTGGACTCTGTGGCTGTGTGAAAAATGCATGCCTTCAACACTAAAAGGCAAATAAAATGGAACCATATGTTTTTCTGGCAAATTCATATCTATGTTTGACAGCAGTAAATCTCAACTTTAAATTCTGCTGCTTCTGTGAGTTTAAAATAAAAAGCAGAGCAGTTGGTTCAGTATAGATTGTAATAGATATAGTAAGGTATGTTTATCAGATGTATGTGTTTTGAGAAGCCACATGTGTTGTTATAAATCATAGCACCCACAACAGTGGATTCTGTTATAGCCAGCTTCAAATGAAACTTGAAGTAGTGGAGTGGCCACGGAATTATACCTAAATTGAAATCTGAGTTGGACTGAGTGCATCTTGTGGTAAAAAAAATTATGCAAGAATTTTGTAGGAATTTTGATACACCTCCCATGAGGCTAGCAGAATTCCTTTAGGGGAAGACTATTGACTAATTTCTATTTTTTTCAGATTAAGAAAAATTTCAGAGGTTAATTTAGAAACAGTTTAGAGCAAAATTGAGGGAAAATAAAATAAAATAATGTTGTAAGTTGATTCACATCTTCTACAGGAATGGGAAGGTGGGAATCATAGGCCATAAAGGAATTTTTAAAAAGAATTTAATTATAAATCTGTTTCAAAGCTTTTGTGGCTGTAACATGCAGTCATGTTTCTGCACATCCATGAGCTAAGCTGAAAAGGGGCACTAAACTGAGGCCACTGTCAAGTGTTCTATTGATTCAGATGGGCCTAGGTCAGTGATGGCGAACGTGATGACAGCAGCCTGTTGAGTTTGGGCACTCAGTCTCTAAAAGGTTCGCCATCATTGGCCTAGGTAAAGGTTGCCTTTGCTCAAAAGCCAGTCATATCTGACTCTAGGGTTCAGTGCTCATCTCTGTTTATACCCAAAGAGCCAGTGCTGTCTTCATTTGCAAACGTTTCTGTAGACCTGTGGCAGGTATGACTAAGACACTGGAGTGTATGGAACACTGTTTATGTTCCCACCAAAGTGATACCTATTTATCTACAGTACTTGCAATTTCTTGTTTTCGAACTGCTAGGCTGGCAGGAGCTGGGACAGAGACAGAAGCTCACTTCGTTGTGCAGCACTCAGGTATCGAACTGCTGACCTTCCACTCATCAAGTTCAGTGTCTTAACCACCAAGCTACCGCAGCCACCAGATGAGTCTACTTTAGTGTAATTTACTATGCTTAGCAACAGGAGTTCAGCCACTGGGTGTAGTGAGCTAATAAAATATAGGCGCTGCTACCGAAAACAGAAATGTATTAAAAGTGAAGCGTGTGACAGTTCTTCCATCCAGCAGAAGACACTGCTGGTGTTTAGAATGTGTCTTTTTGATGCACCACAGTGCAGTATCTGAGAAATCAAGGTTTTGAGTAATTTCCTTCTCAACAGATGTTCATTCTTTGGGATGAGTGGCCTCTGTTTGGGAGCCATTTTTGAGAGCTACCCAAACCGCATGACAGAATCTTCACTGAGATTCTACAACCGGATCAAGAGTGGATTGAAGACAAGGAAGCATATGTAGGAGATAGCATACTCTGGTTACTTTTAATAGACATTACACTGCTATGTTTTCCAATCCTGCCCAAAGCCATAACACTTGGTAAAACAATAAAACTGGAGGGTGGCGCCAAGATATGGAGCAAATGAAATAATTTCTCTCATCCTGTCGAAAAGCAACCCCTTGGGCTGTGTTCTTGTGCATGCCACTGCCTTCCGGGCCTGATCCTGCTGTACTGCTGACCAAAACACTTCATGTTTTGTTTAAAGTTTTCATAAAAATAGGAAATGTTATTCTAGGGCATATGCTCTTACTGAATCATGATATGTAGTATGAAATAACAGAATTGTTTCCCAGCCATGATGAACTGAATAATTTATATAGCTATGCTGGGGAAAAACAAATTACCTGAATTATTTTTGCTCCCTTTGGTCAAACATAACTTTAAAAATGTACAATGTTGGAAAGGTTCACACTCTAATTTAAACCAAGTTCTAAAGTTCCGTAACATAGAAACAAGCATTGTCCAGAATGTTAATCTAGTTAATCTGCTGCTGGCATACAAGGCATAGCTTTCTGGCAAGAATCAACATGTTTGTAGTCTGCAATAAAGATCCGTTAAAATAATTCAAGTGGACACTTACGTTCCATATTAAGTTAGATCCATCCATTTGAACTGGCACCAAGTTGAACTGGCAGAATACAAAGCTAGGGTATTTTTTTTGCTAATATTAAGAGATATTAATCAAAATTTTAACAACACACTATATGTGACCAGAAAGCAAACAGAGGTGAAAAACTTTTTGAGGACCATTAAAAGTCACCAAAATGTAGATGAACAAGATGTACTTCTGATATATATCGTTTTTCCCCAGTATATGTGAACTCATGCTCTACTTAAGCCCCCCCCCCCTGCACCAGTCATCTATACTGAACCAGTAACGGTAAGTCCTGTTTGAGTCTTGCTTGCTCATAAATGCCCTAGGGCAAGACCTTTTTCATAATAATTCCTTTCCAACATTGAGAAACTTGGCGAGGAAACAGTATAATAAAAGCAAGCCAGAAAATCTAGCCAAAGCTAGATAAATCTTTTTGCCTTTCAAAGGCCCTGTCTGCACCGCAAATTTTATGACCAAGAGCCTAATATTGGAATGGGTGTCCCTAATCTACTTAAACACTTGCTTTTAATTTGAACCTTGTTCATATTTTATAATCTGGCTGACATGATGATGTATCATGGAACTAGTAATTCCAAACCAATACAGATGACAGTCTACAATGGGACTGGACTTGCATATACATGGGGTGGGAGAAGATGAACTCCTGGCTGATACATTCACTGTTGAAAATTAGTTAAAATGGCAGCCTGATGACATGTTTATTTTGTTGAGAAATTTGTCAAATAGTCTTCATGTTACAGTGTGGAATTATCGTACTACTTGATTAATGTGTGTTCAGCAATAGTTTTAAGAAGTAAACTAACAACTCGTCATGCAAAACAAAACAAATTAAATGAAATGTTTCATGACACAACACAAAAGTATGTTTATCCCTAATGGTAGCAGTATTAATGCTCCAATATTCTTCTATTAGTTCACCATGGCACTAAGCCCATCTAATAGCTGGCAAGACTGATGACTGTTTCAGTTTATAAAGAAATCAGCACACAGTATGGAATGATGTACATCAGGATATATTTCTTTTCTATATCTCTGGCTCTGGTCAGGTTATCCTGCTATGGTACTAGAGTAGGCCATACTGCCAGCGGCTCAATGCAGTTAACAAACCTGACCACCCTGACGACTAACAACCAGGGGTCCCGAACTCCACAGGGGAGGGTTATGGTCCCCAAGTGGATTAAACCCCACTTGAACCCATCTTAATGGAGGGGAGCAGCTTTATCAATACTGGCCTGGGGCTGAGGAGGACTTTGCTTGCCAAAAGGGCTCAGGACCCAGAAAATCACTTGCGAAACTATATCAGTGGTACGGGTGTCCTGCTGTGATGCAGGAGGCAGATGAAAGGCCACTGCATTATATTCTCAGGACAATCTTCATGGCTGATCGCCATGAGGATCACCTGTATTCAGATATGGCAGAATAATAATAATAATCTCTGGCTCTGTCCAAAAAGGAAAAGAAAGGAAGATCAGGAAGAGAAGAGGGTTGGTTAGAAAACCAGTTGCTAAGGTCAAGGGCTGTGTGTGTGCGTGCACACGCATGCTTGCATGTGCACACACACGTGTGTGCGCATGAGTCACTATTACCTTATATTCCCTCTGCAAACAGGAAGCATTCCTCACTAACAGATGAGGTATAAATCCTGGAGAAAAAAGAATGCTACCATCATATACTTTCCCTGTATTTTACTCACATATTTCTTTAATACTTCACTTCATTTATATCATAGACTAAGAGTATAACTTTTTTCAACAGACTACTCTTTAATAGAACAAAATATGAACTCTACAAACTAATGGCTCCTTACAATGATTATAGTTTATAGGGCAATTTTCTTACTGAAAAATCCAATACACTACAGCTATGTAACAAAACATCTCTTTGGTAGTCAAAATCTCATGATATTCTCCCAGGAGTCATCTGCATTGATTCCATAAGCATTTAGCTGATTTGTCTCTCCAAACCATGATGATGTTTCCCAGATTAATGAAAATTGTGAAGAGTGAAGAAGGTATTGCCAGAGCTATGAAGTGGACAGCTGCATCACAAAATAATTAAAGCATGTGTGTCCAAATAACATAATCATCTCTGGAGCTAAATATAGATAAAGTCCTCCTTTCCTGTCCTTGTTTGCTTATCACAGATGTGAAATGACTAAAGGTATTTTAATGAATTACCCCATAACCAGCATTATGGTGTCTGTGATTCTTTGTCAACTGTAACGAGCTCACAACACATTTGAATATCACTACCACTCCATCAGCAAGGCACTTCTTGGCTGTTAAACCCATTGAGCTTCTATTGTTGACAGAAAATGGTCCCCTGGCCAGATGTAAACTGACATCCCATGACCAAGCACCTTTCTCATCAGCCCAAAAGGAAGCCTTCTGTTTTCTGCAATCAGATAATCAGTTACATGCTTGTGAAAACATATGTGGTGGGTTCACCCTGACTTCAGCTATAAGAAAAATACTGGATTTTGCGATAGTGAACCTAGAGTTCCCAGGTTGAGAAACATACTGACCCGGAAAAGCTGAACGAGAAGCACAGACTAAGGGAAGGACCAAAGAAATAGTCATCAGTTACTAGAAAAGGAAACAGCCAGTACTTATTTGAATAGATTTATTTACTTATCAAGTGGATCTGGTTATTGCTTTTTCATTTAACAAACAACACAATAATCAGGGTATTTCAAAATTAGGCCATACTTTTTTTAGAACCTATGAATTAGCTCAAGTGTCTAAGACACTGACTGGAAGGCGGGAGGTCAGCAGTTTGATTCCTGATTACTGCAGGATGGAATGAGCTCCCGTCTTTGTCCCAGGTCCTGCCAACCTAGCAGTTTGAAAGCAAGAAATTGAAAGTAGATAAATAGGGACCACTTTGGTGGGAAGGTACACAGCGTTCCGTGTGCCTAGTCATGCCTGCCACATGACCACAGAAATGTCTGCAGACACAGACAGCGCTGGCTCTTCGCCTTTGAAACAGAGATGAGCACTTTGATACTAGGGAGAAAAGTGTGCTACAACAACTCCTGATGGCGAGCATTACTTCTAAAAAATGCTGGGAATAGTTCTCTTTCCCCTGGACTATTTGTGCCTCCAAATATGGAGCCAAGTAGTATTAGGCCAGTGTTTCCCAAATTTTGGTTTTTGGACTTCAATTCCCAGAAGCCTAGGTCAATTCCCCAAAGCACTGATCAGCCAATGTACTGGCTTAGGCTTCTGGGAATTGAAGCACCCCTATGAGATGGGCCTCCACTTTGGGTACCACTGGATTAGGCCAACAAGGAATCACAGTGTAATTTAAAATCAAAGAAAAGAGAGAGAATGGGAGATAGGGAGGAATTCCCTGGAAATTGGAATTCTGCTTTTTTAAAAAGCCCCTTTATTAGCTATCAACAAAATTAGTAAAATGAGTACCCAGCATAGTCTTTGGGTCGCTAACGTTCTTTTGGTGTCAACCTTGGCTCAGTGATTTACTTTTTTATGTCATTGCCTTGTGGTAGGAAAGAAAATATATCAACACCCGGAGCAGCAGTGAAGTAATGAAGACCAGAAGGCTGTACAAACTATTAAATTGTGCATTTAAAGGGAGAGAGGGGCTTCCTATCTATGAATAAGCTTAGCTGACATTTCAAGAAGCCTTCAATAAATGGGACGTGTAAAGCAAGTGCAGCATTTAGGAAAAATAATCAAGGCATCTAATATATTTCAGATTAAATTGAAATTTACCGGAAAAGGGATTCAAGAAAGGAACTACACATCAATTTTTAGGACTGTAGCAACACAGTGACTGTTCTGGCAACAAGAAATGGCAACAAAAAGAACTGTGAAATAGGAGAAGGAGGAAACAACATTAATCTCTTTCAGTTGAAAAAACATGGGGGGAAATCCCCTTTAGTCCCTTTAGAACCATCTGCTGAATCACAAGAACTTACTCAGTCCAATATCCAATTTTCAAATTTTATTTTCAAGCAGGTGTTTTAGAAGATAGGTGGAATAAGGCAAACCAAAGAAGGTTTACTTACAAAATGCTAATGGAAATGCCTGTTGCCACAGTCACCCTTGTATAGGGCTAGCGCTGATTAGCCTATCAACCACACAAATGACTGCCCATCATTAGATCTACTGGATATCCACATATGAATATCTCATACGGGCACAATTTCCTTCCGCTTCCACGAACGACAAGTGGCATCAGGGCCCAGATTTGGCCCATGGGTCGTAGTCTGGGCAGCCCCGTCTTAGGCGGCTACAATATTTTTGTTCAAAAGGCTGTGGATCCTTGAGGAATTTAATGTTTTCAAATTGATTTTTTCCTATTCAAACTACCTGGCAGCCCAGCATTTCAACTATCTACTTGCTTTTGTAAGTTCTAGTGCAGTTATAAATGGATCAAAAATAGTCCTTTGTTGTAATCTTTATCTCAACTACACTTACTGGTATATTTTGTATGCTTCTCCTACTATGCTGTGGACCACTATCTGCCCACAGAGTATACCAAATTATCCCAAAAGTCATATTTCTGAAAACTCAGCTCAGTCTCCATAATGATTTAAGTTTCTGCACGGCTGAGAATCTGTATATAGAGTCAGCAGCTTTCAGATGGATGGAACAGTACAGCCGGTCTTTTGATGTAACAATTTACATCCTTGAATCCCTGTGGATGTTTAAACTACAGGGAACTTAGTAGTTATCTTTGTTTTTAATGCCTTGACCCCTTAGCCCTAAAACATTGTAAGTTGAAGGATGAGATTTCAGTGTGTCTTTTCTGAAAGCCATCAGTGCCTGTTACTCAAAGACCACAGCTGCAACTCAACACACCAAGCAAATGCTCAGGTCATCTTGTTTTGGAGTTCATTATTGGCTCAGCATAGAAACAGTACTTTTTCTAACAAGATTCTCTTAGTTTGCACAGTGGGGAGAAAACACAGAAAAACACAAGAAAAAATGTGTAGGAAGCCTCAAATAATGTGAGGGGGGATGCAGGGCTACTAATTTTGGCTAGGAACAGCCAGCAGCCCTGGGCCTGATTCCTGCCACACACCCTTTGTGTGGTTTAGACCTAAGACCCAGAATATTTTGTATTGTTTTATATTGTTTTATGTTGTTCATTTATGTTTCTCTAGGCTCATTGTTTCTCTTGTTTTTGTCTCCATCCTATATTCTTAATCTCTTTATTCTCTGAAGCCTTCCCATTTCTCATTTTTGTTTCATAAGTTTCCATGCTGTCCTATGCCAGCTAGATCCTGATTTTAAATAAATGCAACTTGTACTGAAATGTTCTCTTCTGATGTATTTTGTACAATGTGCCCCCTCACTCTGGGCACTGCAAAGCTTTGGGTATTAAGGTAATAAAGGTGATGGGTTGTTCAGGAACCCCAAAATTCAGCTAACAGTTGGAAAGAAAAAACGGTGTAATGCAACACTATGGTAAAGTTAAAGGGCTCCTTTTCTTGAAAGCCAGTCATGTCCAATTCTAGGGGGCAATGCTCATCTGTTTACAGCCAAAGAGCTAGTACTGTCTGCATGTGCAAACATTCCTGTGGTCATGTGACAGGCATGACTAGATGCCGGAGCACACAGAACAATGTTACCTTTCCCACTGAAGCAATACCTATTTATCTACTTGCAATTTCTTGCATTTGAACTGTTAAATTGGCAGGAGCTGGAGGAGACGATAGGAGCTTCCTCTGTTGCCCAGCACTTGGGTCTTGAACTGCTGATCTGCCAACCTTCCAGTCATCAAGCTCCCATTGGGCTGCTGGGCAGAGGGATGGGGTGATTTCTGTGCTGGAGAAGTGAGGAGGCTCTCTTATTGGGCTGTTGGGCAGAAGGGCAGGGTAAACTCTGTGCTGGGGTGACAGTGTGCATACCCAAAAGAGGGCTCTGGATGCTCCCTCTGGCATGCATGCCATAGGTTCACCACCACTGGTTTAGAAGGGGAGCCAAACGGAGGTGACCTTCACCTGAGCTAATCAAAAGGACTCTGCAGTTCCATCACTCTTTTTGTTACAGTTTGGGGCTGACATATTTTTGGTCCAGTAGCAGGAATATATAAATTAACTAGCAAATCTCCAGAACAGAACTCAAGACAGAAATGAGGTTTGGCAGAGATTGATTCTATTTGTAGTCTATTGAAATAAATATGATTAGTTGCCTTGAATTAGATGAACTCTCCCCGTCTATTTGGAGAAGCAATATCATATTTATTTACAATACTTCCTTGACAGAAGCGTAATTGGAAAGAATCAGCTATAAAATTACCATCAACAAGCCAATGGGTATGGCTTCTCATCTTGTAAATACTGAGCTGTCTTATAAATATGACACATTTTAAAGCAACATCTATTTGCCCTCCTATAGAACTCCCATTTTCAAGGACATCTGCTTTGCTCTCCAAACACTATACAAGAAGCTGGCTTTTCTTCTCCTGAGAATAGCCAGAAGTCTGTGTTGATTTTAAACTAAGCTGGTGGGTGGTCATAAATAAGGCAAGAGATTTTGCCATAAGAACTTATAATTGCACAAAACCTCATAAATATGTCACTCAGCCACTTGCATCTCCATACCACTAAGCAACAATAAACAAATATGGATTAAAAGAAGTATATACATTTCAGTATGCTGTCATCCAGAAAGGGAGCAGAAAGAGAGTTCTCACAAATGCATGAGCACTAATGATTTGCTGAAGAAGTAAGTCATCTCTTAAGACTTCATATGACTATCTCAGGAAGGTTCAGATATGTAGCATAACTCAAATTACATATGATCCTACCTAGAACCTAGTATGCAAAAGAATGAGCTTAGTAGGTATTCTTATTCAAGTGCTGTATCCATTCTGGATACTGGCTATCATCATGGCAATAGTCTTCCTATTCTTAACTCCCCGGAACAGATCTTCCAAGGACATGCCACACCAGTCTCTCAGGTTCTTCAGCCATGAAGTCCATCCAAGTCCAGGGTCTCTCTTCCCAGGGATATTTCCTTGCAGTGCGAGTTGGAGTATTCTATACTTTATGTTGTTCCTCATTAGATGGCTAGGATATTGGAGCTTTCTTTGCTTGATGGTCTTAAAACAGTTCTTGTTCTTTATCTACATTAGTCACATGATCAACCCATGATATCAGCATCCATCTGTAGATTCACATTTCAAAAGCTTCAATTCTCTTTTCTGATGCTTTAGTGAAGGGATTCTCAATCTGTTGTCGGCTCCACCACACCAGGAATTGCCATGTGGTGGAGGAAGGGCAAAATGGCCATCCGACCCTTGAAGCTGTCTGAAGGAGCATGACCCAGCCCCCGGCTTTAAAAAGTTGAGAACTCCTGCTTTAGTCAATGCCCAGGCTTTGACTCCATATAGCAACACTGGGACAATTACTTATACCTAGTAGGTATAAGGCAAGCAAAATATTATTCCCAAAACCTTAGAATAATTAGTACTATAGATGATTAAGGTAAACTTTAAAACTAAGAATGTGATCAGAGGATGAAAAGAGATCCTGAAGGATACCAAAGGGAACTGGAGTGTTTTCCTCTGGATTGGCTACATGATTCACCAGAAGCACTCGTTGACCTCTGGCATGGGATGGCAACAGCGGCCTTGGATGTAATCGCACCACTGCAGCCTCTCCGCACATGAGGGCTCTGCTTATCCCCATGGTTCACAGAGAAATTGAGGGAGCTTAAATGGGCAAAGAGACACTGAGAGTGCCCCTGGGTGAAGACCTGGACTAACTCTGATCGCACACTTGCTAGGGCCACGATTAGAGCCTACCTGGTGGTGATAGGTGGTGAAACAGCAATATTTCACCATCCTTATTGCCTCTGTGGATAATCATCCAGCCACACTGTTCTGGGTGACCAGGTCTCTCCTTGGTAGAGGCGGCCCTGTACCTAGTTGGCAGGGATCGGCTGAGGATTTTGCTGATTATTTGATGGAGACAATCTCTCAGATTCACTCGGGGTTTAATCTGGCATGGATTGTGGGAGTCTGGGGTTGACCAGATTGCGGTCTAGCCATGTTATCTGGGATCAGTTTGATCCAGTTGTCCCTGAGGATGTAGACAGGCTCCTTGCAACTGTTCACACCACTGCATGCCCTCTAGATCCTTGTCCTGCCTGGCTGGTGAAAGCCTCCAAGGTGGTGATAGGTGGCTGGGTCGGGGCAATAATTAATTCTTCACTTTGGGAGGGGGTGTTCCCTGCACCATTAAAACATGCTTTGGTGTGCCCCCTCCTGAAGAAATCATCACTTGACCCAGCAGCACTAACTAACTATAGAACTGTATCCAACCTTCCCTTCTTAGGGAACGTACTGGAGAAGGCAGCAGTGTGGCAGTTATAGGGGTTCCTAGATGAAGTGGATTATCTGGACCCTTTCCAGTCAGGATTCAGGCCTGGATATGGTACAGAGATGGCAATGGTCACACTGATGGATGACCTCTGGCGGGAGTGGAACAGAGGTTATCCATCCATCCTTGCTCTTCTTGACCTCTCAGCGGCCTTTGATACCGTCGACTGTGGTATCCTTCTGGAATGGCTCCAAAGATTGGGGATCCAGGGCACTGTGTGGTCCTGGTTTTCCTCATCTCTGAAGGGTCGGACTCAGATGGTGTGGTTGGTGAGTGAGAGGTTCAGCCCTAGGCCCCTTCAATATGGGGTGCCTCAGGGCTCGGTGCTTTTGCCTCTCCTATTTAACATCTACAAGAAGCTGTTGGGTGAGATCTACCATTCCCATGGGGTGAGGTATCATCAGTACACTGATGATACTCAGTTGTACATCTTGGCCCATGGTGATCCAAGCGATGCTGTCAAAGTCCTATCCAGGTGTCTGGAGGCTGTTGGGGTCTGGATGAGGGAACAACAGGCTATGGATCAGGGGCACTGTGTTATCTTGGGAGCTACCATCTTTGGTTCTGGATGGGGTTATTTTGCCCCAGACAGACCCAGTGCATAACTTGGGGGTCCTCCTGGACTCGTGACTACTGCTCAAAGAGCAGGTGGTAGTTGTAGCCAGGAGGGCTTTTGCACAACTTTGTGTTATCCACCTGTTACACCTTCTCCTGGACCAGGACTCCTTGCTCATGGTCACGCACGCTCTGGTCACCTCTAGACTGGATTACTGTAATGTGCTCTACATGGGGCTGCCCTTTATGACCATTTGGAGGCTGCAACTGGTCGAGAATGCAGCTGCCCGGGTGGTGATAGGGTGTGGGTGCTATGCCCGTGCCTCGCCACTGCTCTGGGAGCTGCACTGGTTATCAGTATGCCGCCGGGTGCAATTCAAGCTGCTGGTAATGACCTTTAAAGCCCTACATGGTAGTGGGCCAGGATATCTAAGAGACTGTGTCACCCCAAGAACATCTGTCCATCCAACCAAAGCAGACTGGAGGGGCTCTCTAGCTGTACCATCTGCTAGAGGGGCTCATCTCTCTAGCACAGGAAGGAACACCTTCTCTTTGTCTGCACCGGCCCTATGAAACCTCCTGCCAACAGAATTAACACTGCAGATGGAATTGCTGCCCTTTAGGAAAGAACTGAAAACCTGGCTGGTAGGGCAGGTGAGGGGTAGTGGTGACTCCCGCCTGCTGGCTTATACAATTAAGATTTCTCTCTCTCTTTTAATGGATGGGGTGAATGGGTAAATTATTTTAAATTTTTAATGCGTTTTAAGGTCTTTTAATTAGTGTTGATGTTGCTTTTAAATGTTGTTAGCCGCCCAGAGTCGTTGTCGAGTTGGGCAGCAATAGAAATTTGAAGAATAAATAAATAAATAAATAAAACTCTTGTCTGATCCCATCAGAAAGAGTCACTTTGCTAGGAGCTTTCTCCTTTAAATGTTATTCTGCAACTAAGATGTTTAAGGGTGGCATTCTTTTATACTGATGGGGAAGGAGAATCCATGTCTCAGTGTTTTCCAAATGCTGGTTTTTTGACTTCAGTTCCCAGAAGCCTAAGTCATTTCCCCAAAGCACTGATCAGCCAATGTACTGACTTAGGCTTCTGGGAATTGAAGTCCACTAGTGAGCTGTGTACCCCTTGCTGTGAACCACTAGGATATATTTTTTCCATACACAGACCTGGGGTAAATGATGCAATCCTGCAGTCAGCTTGGACAAAGAACTGGATAGCAGTTCTAGCTCCAGTCTTGTGGGATGCTTTTTTAAAAAAGAAGTGTCAAACATGCTGATTCTACACATGTAACACCTGCCAGCTTTACAAGAACTGTGTCAATCACATAGTGAGTCAGGGACTAGCAGATTAGCACTAGTGGTAAAATCATAGGAAGAAACAGTTGTGGAAAAATTTAGTAGTACAGTATGTGGTATTTTCCTCACAAAACGGGGCTCTATCTTGGATAAAACAATTAGCTGGAAACTTTGTGCCAAAAAAGCATTGCCCCAATGACCTTAGTCTTAATATTTTTTTCCTAGTGTGTGTAACTACAGCTGCTGTAAGGGAAGAGAACTGTGTAGCATAATTTTAACTAAACAATGGGACCTAACCATTAGCTTTTGTTTAAACTTTTACAATTGCTTTCAACAAGACATAGTAAAATTTGCAGGGTTGTCACTAAAGAGAACAGATCTTCACAACTTCTTTCTCCCTGGCAATATGTACGTACGCATACAGCAAAATCAGGCGGTTGAGTGTTTAACAGTCAGGAAGCAAAATACCCTCCTGTTGGTTCCAAGTAAAGTAATGGTTTCTATATTCTCATGAACTAACCAAAGTTCGTTGGACTGTAAATTAAAAATGTAGATTTAAAAGCCTAAAATAGATTTACTAAGATTTGTAAGCTTCCAGAACCTATGGAATAAGTAAACTGAGAAAATATGTATGCAGTTATAGCAGTTTGATCCCACTTTAACTATCTTAGTTCCATCCAGTGGTGAGATTCACATTTTTTACTACCTACTCTGTGGGTGTGGTATGGTGTAAGTGGCCAGGGGGAGAGCCCTGTGTTGCACCCGAATTAGGACTACTTTATTTCAAAACCAGGGTGGGTGGGGCTAGCCAGAATTTCTGCTACCGGTTCTGGTGAACTGGGGCAAACCTGCTGAATCCCACCACTGGTTCCATCCTATGGAACCCTGGGTTTTATAGTTGGGTCAGGCATTTTGTACTTGTTCCCAGAGAGCTCTAGTGCAATCCTCTGAACTACAACAAAGAATTCTAAGGACACCACCAACCTACAAAACCGAGGATTACACAGGATGGAACTAGGATAGTTAAAGAATGATTTAACTGCTGTAACTCTACATTGTAGATACACTGTGAGAGGAAAACAAAATAACAGGCTGGGGTGTTGGGGGGAAAGGGAACTGGTCTGCTCAGATTGGTAGCAAAGTACATTAAGTATCCTGACAACCTAATCCATAATTTCTATGAGGCACAAAAATATTATCCTGTGAGAATGCCCAAATCTCCACCTTGCACTGTGCAACTCAGGAAGAAGGGATCTTGATGTTTCCATGTTCCAAGAATTCTGTAGCTATGCTCTGATAACACTTCCTCCTGTATAAGTTTCGCAGACTGGTTCTGGGCTTTAAAGTAGTCTAGACTTGGAAACCATGTTGGTGTATATCCATGAGTGAAATGTTCACCCTGTTTCTTTTCTTTTGGTCAGTTCTGTATATTCTACATATAATGGAATCCACCATGGATTTTAAATCTCTTGTGATTCTGCTAACAGTGGTATTTAAAACCAAGCTTAGAGTTGGCACTGCTCTGTGTCACAACCTATACAGCAAGGATGCTGGCAAAGAAGAAATGGTAGAAAACCAAATAGCCCTTGATGTGTTAATTTTCTGTTACCTTTACTCCCTCTCCATCCAAAAGCCATTTTCTTTCTTCAAAAAAAGGAGTTTTCTTATATGGCATCAATTTTGTGAATGAGAAATGGTACTAGTATTATAAGACTGGATATTGGAGTAAACTTGGGGTGCCCACAGTTCCTAGGCAAGTTGTTTTGAGAAACACATTTTTTGCAGAAAGGACATACAGGAACAAAAACAGGGCCCTATTCCTGTAGACCTGGAGTCAAAGCAGGACACCAGCCTTGTAGCTCACAAGCAGAAAACGAGTCTTGTATCTTACAATCAATCATGGAATCACAGAGTTGGAAGTGGTCTACAAGGCTACTGAATCTAACTTACTGCTCAAGGCTGCCATAGTCTCCCTCATCCACCTCTGCATTGGTGGACAGATGCAGGGTATTCTAAAACATTCTGAGGATACTGTCAGGATTGGATACACTGAAATGGGGTCTCTCTTTGGTTAAATGTAGAGCTGTGCAGGCTGTTGGAATGGTATTACACCCATTCTAGTTCTGTCCCCAGTCTTACTTCTAGTTGTTTCTGAGGGAAGACTTTCTCAGAAAGGTGTGTCTTACAGATAGTCCGGCCCTGGCTCATTATGATCTTGCAAACAGATTGCTATCTGACAAGAGTACGTTCCAGATTCACATTTTGTTTTAACTAAAATACTTCAGCCAACTCTAAGTGGGAAAATTAAACACACAGCACTCCAGAGTCCCTCATTACTAAACTGCAAAGCTGCCATCAGGATTCCCTGGCTATAGAAACTTGCTTTGCAGAAAGGTCATTATGTCCTTTGATGAAATCAAGAAACAGTATTTGTTTCAGTTCATTACAATGCTGAAATGAGATAAGTGAAGTTGTGTGCTGCATATTGCATTCCATTTGGCTTAAACATCTCCTTCAACAACAAAGACATCTGTCAGGTTAGAATGCAACACTATAGAGAAAAAACACTACACAGGAAAAAACAACGACCTAAAGATGCAGAAAGGAAAGCCAATTCAAATGCTAAAAAAAGAAGTCAGGAATTATAAAGGATTATGGAAGAGCAGAACTATGAATTTGGAGCCATAAAACAGAAATGTTTGGATGCAAAGTTTTCTTTCTTCTTCTTCTTTTTAGTTTAGTTAAGCCGCTGGGATTCATATTTGGCCTGAAAACCATAAAAGCTAGAAGTATTTTAGGTGTATTGCTATAAACATATGTGTTAAATGCATGAATTAGTTATATGCATAAGAACGTAACAACTGAGTTGCTTACTCAGACCATGACTTATCTAGGTAAGCATTCTTTTTCCAACAGTATATATCATAATGTCAATAAAGTTTTCATAACTGATGTTTTCCAATAATGAATTGTACCACCAAGGAAAAAACCCAAACTAACTCTATTGGTATCAGCTAAATTGAACTCAGAACAATTCCTCATATGAATAGCCTCAGTCTTATGCTGTAAATTGTCAGGGGATCTATTAATGTGATTGGGCGGGAAAAGTAAAAGGCCTTCCCAGCACAAGGCTCTACCAATAAAATGGTGGGAGATATGCCTTTAAAACAAAACATTTCTATTTCTTTAAGGTAATTGCTCTGCCAGTGAAATTAAGTGAAGCCAAATGTTTATTTGCCACTAGGCTGCTATTTCCACCCTTGAAATAATACCACTCTGGTCAGAATCTATTGGTGTATTAGCTATAGCTTTTGTTGTCGTTCAGTCGCTCAGTCGATTCCAACCCTTTGCGACCCTATGGACCACTGTCTGCCTGGCACTTCTGTCCTCCACCATCCTCCTCAACTCGCTCAGTTCTGTGTCCATTGTCTCTACAATACCATCTAGCCATCTCATTTTTTGGCCACCCCCTTTTTCTTTTGCCCTCCACCTTTCCCAGCATCAAGGCTTTCTCAAGTGAATCCTTTCTTCTCATTTGATGTCCAAAGTACTTTAGCTTCATCTTTACTATTTGACCTTCAAGGGAACAGTCAGGATTGATTTCTTCTAAGATTGACCTATTTGTTCTCCTTGCTGTCCAGGGGACTCTCAAAACTCTCCTCCAGTACCACGTCTCAAAGGCAGCTATTCTTCTGCACTCAGCTTTCCTAATGGTCCAGCTCTCACAACCATGCATTGCCACAGGGAATACCATTGCTTTGACTAGACGAATTTTTGTTTGCAATGTGATGTCTCTACTTTTCACTATGTTCCCCAGGTTTCTCATTGCTTGCCTCCCAAGAATCAGTCGCCTTTTTATTTCATGGCTGCAATCACCATCTGCAGTGAGCTTTGATCCTAGGAAAGTAAAATCTTCACTGCTTCTACTTCTTCCCCATCTATTTTCCAGGGACTGATAGGGCCTATTGCCATTATCTTGGTTTTCTTGATATTAAGTCTCAAGCCAGCTTTTTCACTTTCTTCTTTCAACCTAATCAGGAGCTTCTTTAGGTCCTCCTCACTTTCTGCCATTAGGGTGGTATCATCTGCATATCTCAAGTTGTTGATGTTTCTCCCAGCAATTTTGATTCCAAATTGTGATTCCTCCATCCCTGCATTGCGCATTATGTGCTCTGTGTATAAGTTGAATAAGCAGGGTGACAAAATGCAGCCTTGTCTTACTCCTTTTCCTATTCCAAACCACTCTGTCCTTCCGTATTCTGTCCTAACTGTTGCTTCTTGATTCATGTACAGATTTCTCATGAGGCATATAAGGTGCTCTGGTATTCCCATCTCTTTAATTACTTGCTACATTTTGTTGTGGTCCACACAGTCAAAGGCCTTAGTGTAATCAATGAAACAGAAGTAGACTTGTTTCTGATATTCCTTTGTTTTTTCCATGATCCAACGTATGTTGGCAATGTGGTCTCTTGTCCCCCTGTCTCTTCTGAACCCCGCCTGCCCTTCTGGTAATTCTCTCTCCACGTGCTGCTGCAGTCTATCCTGTATTATCTTGAGCATCACCTTGCTAGCATGTGGGACGAGCGCAATTGTTCGATAATTTGAACATTCTTTGGCATTACCCTTTTTGGGGATTGGAATGTATACTGATCTTTTCCATTGGCCATTGTTGTGTTTTCCAAATCTGCTGGCATATAGAATGCAATAATTTGATTCCATCATCTTTTAGGGCTTTGAAAAATTCAACTGGAATACCATCATCTCCACTAGTTTTGTTGTTTGCAGTGCTTTTTGGGGCCTTTCTGACTTCACTCTCTAGGATGTCTGGCTCAAGTTCAATTTCTTCATCATTGCTATTATCAGGAGTGTTGAGGTCTTTTTTGTAGAGTTCCTCTGTGTACTCTTTCCATCTTTTCTTAATCTCTTTTGCATCAGCTAACTCCTATAGCTACTTAAGGCTAACTGGTGATGTGATGTATCATGGTGGCATGGCTGGTGCAAGTCAGATGTCCCTAACAACTTGTCAATTAGTGACTATTAGCTGTAGCAAGTTATATGAACCTTACACGAGCCATTACTGGGAGAGAAGATGGCACCTCCACATCCACTAGCCCCCTACCCCAACGCAACAATGTCTTTGGAACAAGGCTATATCGTGACATAATATCAAGAAGCCTCTCTATGAGGCAATGGCAGCCTGCCAGCTGCCCATATTTTAAGGTTTACTGCCAGCAACAGAAGTGAAGCACCTGAATTTTAAAAAGACAAAGAATTGTCTTTTAACAGAGAACATTAATATTACCTCTTCTAGTAAGCACCCAACATTGGGGGAGAAAAATCTTTTCAAATACAATTTTCTCCACATGAAACATTTCTGAAAAATAATTTGAACCAGAGCTTTTCTCTTGTCAAGTGGCAAACATTTTCTAGAACTGACATATGGCCCGATACAGCATGCAATCTTACGCCATACACAGTGGAACTATGCTTTGGGATTGCCAAACTGAACATTCATAAACAAAGGTCACTGGATAGATGCAGTGGAGCTTTATTGGGTTATTATATAACTAGCAGTTTCTATGCAAAGAGCTTGGCAAACACATCACTTTGAAACAAAGGAGAAATTGCATGATTACTCCACAGTAAACATATGTATAATACAAAGTTTGCATGCTGAAGGATAGGGAGCAATGAAAAGGGTATTTCTGTTTTGCCTAGAAGCAGGAGATTGATCCCACTAGTTATGATCTTCATTAATGGAAGTCGATGTCAGATTTTAGTTCACCCAGAGACCCCAGCAATGGGAACATTCTGGGCAGATGCAGCCTCCCATGTTGCCACTTCCAATACTGCTGGTAGAAAAGAAGAAAGCTCTAAATATTTACACAGCTCCATGATCTAACTGGATGAACTGGAATCTTTGCATATTCTTTCAAAATCTGATTTGGATCCTTATGTCCAGTTTATAGGAAATCACACTGGAATTATAATAGGCATAAATTTAAATGAAGCTGGACTTAAAGAAATATCACGGAAGGAACATATTTAAACAGCAGTACCTCTAATCCAACACTGAATGATAATTTTGTGATGTCAAGTTAATTCTAACTTACAGCAACCCTTTCTAGAGTTTTCAACATATAGAGTACTCTGAAGTAGTTTACCAGTTCCTCCTTCCAGTAGCACCCTCGGGCTGTGCAAATTGTTCAAGGCTACACAGGTTGGCTCTTTTTCTGAGAGGCACAATTGTGAATTAAATTCCCAACCATCAGTTCTGCTTCCTAACTCACTGCCAGCCAATGTTAAGAAACAGGAACACATCAAAACACAACATCTCTATCTTGGCAGATCCGCCTTTTCAGGATTCTTCATCAGAATTAATGAGAATAAAGTTAAAAGAAAAGCTACCAAACAAATACAGGGTGGGGGATCTTCCAGTCATCAATTTCATTGAAGGAACAAGAATATCAGTAACTCTGGAAATTGCTGCATAGCTGACAGAAACCTTGAGAAACAAATATGGTGGAAGAAGGATGGTGAGAGAATGGATAGAAGATGGAAGATATATATAAAAGTGAACATAAAACAAATCAATATAATCATGTGCAACTATTCACTTCAACTATCCACTTCAATTTACCATTCATTATGCTTTTATCTTTAGTTACTTTCTTTCCAAAATGCCATTGTTTCTTGTATAGGTTTACATCCCTTATCTTTTATTACATATTAAATGAAAGTCCTCCACATCCCCCTAAACTGATTTACTTTTATCAGACCTTTCTTATAATTCAATTCCCCTGTTAGTTTGTCATTCAATGCAATGTCCCAAACCCCTTTATACCACTCTTCTATTTTAAAGGTATAGTTGCTTTTCTAGTTTTTTGCAATTACAGTATCAGTCTTGTAGGCTGTCAAGAAAATTATTAATAATTCCAATTTATTCTTTTCTAATTCTACTTCTTCTGACTCCATAATTAGCACTTCTTTGGGAATTATTTTTATACTTTCCCCCAATATTTTATTTATCTCTGCTACAACTTTAAGCCAAAAAACCTGTACATATTTACATTCCCAGCACACAATGACTGGTCCATTTGATTTAACTGCATGGTTGTTAGATACAGTGGTGGGCTCCAAACGTTTTTACTACCACACTGTGGGCATGGCCAGGGGAAAAGCCCTGTGTCGCACCTGAATTAGGACTACAGTGAAACTTTGAATAAAGAGAGTCTTGCTTAGAGAATAACTCGCTTAAAGAGCAGAATTTTCTCTGTATGGTTGACTCAACAAATAAAACTAACAAAAAATTCGCTTAACAACTAAATCAGGGTCACAATCCCCCCCCCCCCCCAAGTCACAATTGGTCACTTACAATGGTGTTTCACTTAAGGAGCAAAGTCGCTTAAAGAGTAATCCTGTGGAAAACATTATGCTCTTTAAGCGAGGTACCACTGTATTTTATTTCAAAACTTGGATGGGTGTGGCGAACTGGTGTGAACCTGCTGATGTACACCACTGGTTAGGTACCATTTCCATAATAAATTTGTAATTATATTCTTTAATCCTTACTGATAAATGTTTCATTATTCTTAATTTCCACTTTTTATTCCACAAAACATTTGTTATTTTCATTCCCAATCCCAGTTCCCAAGTTTCCTTTCGGATTTTCTGAGGGTCATAATCTTTATTTAGTAATTTATATAACTTTCTTACTATTCCTTTCTAGTTAGAGCTACTGATACCTGAGTAAATAATTCTTCAAAACTCTTTAACCCTCTGCCTATTTCATATACTTTTCCATATCTTTTATTCCAGTTTTCCATTCTTATTTTTTCAGACCAGTTCAATTTTAGTTTACTATAGAACTCTTCTCTCTTTTGCTTATCCTTGGTTTTTACCTGTCAATTCTCTAAGCCCATGTTGGTGAACCTTGGCACTCTAGGTGTTCTTGGACTTCAATTCCCAGAAGCCCAGGTCAGTATGTGCAGTAAATCCATTTGTGTGGATTCACAGATACTTGGGCTTTTGGGAATTGAAGTTCAAGAACAGCTGGAGTGCCAAAGTTTGCCATCACTGCTCTAAGGTTTTGATCTCTCTTATTCCTACCTCTCTTTTTGCCTTCTCAGTATATCGTAAGGAGAATGAATACATTTCTTTTACCAGTTGTGCCTCGCTTAAAGAGCATAATGCGTTCCACAGGATTGCTCTTTAAGCGAGTTTGCTCTTTAAGCGAAACACCATTGTAAGTGACCAATTGTGACTTCTGGTGGTGGTGGGGATTGTGAACCCTGATTTATTTGTTAAGTGAGTTTTTGGTTGGTTTTATTTGTTAAGCGAAGCGAATTTTCAGAGAAAATTCTGCTCTTTCAGCGAGTTACTCTTTAAGTGAGGCGCTCTTTATGCAAGGTTTGAGTGTAGTTCCAAAAATGGGGATATTCCAGGAGCTAGTCTCTCTTTCAGTTCACTCCATACTGTCATCATATTTCTACAGAGACCATTCCTGATCCTAAAGTTCCTAATATAATTATCTAAAAATGCTCCCTTACTCTCTTGTTCAATCTGTTTCAATGCAATTCCTTTCCATATTAGCCTAAGAGAACATTTTCCCAGCCTCTGAGATGGAGACACAGATAGACAACATATACAGGAAGAAAGGAAACAAAGTGGAAAGAGGATAAAACCAACAAAACAATGATGTTCTTACCTGGCATAAACCACTAATGCACATGTCCAGTGATTCAGTGTAACATCGGGTCCCATCCAGAACTTTAGGTGCTAATTCCACAACAAGGCTTGTTCCTTTGGCCTGGCACTTCAGCGAACATGGGTTGTCAGGATCGTTAGAGACCGGAAGCCATTCATAAAACTGCCCCTGGTACTTGACGTCATTGTGTGCTGAACACTGTTGGGTACGAAAATCACCAGCTTCTGGGGGACAATCCTAAACAGAGAGAGAAAAGGGAGCAGGTAGGACTTCAATGGGCTAATAATTATATTCTCATTCAGGTAACTGTATTTAGTCTATATAACATGCTAAGACATAAGCATGGAAGCTGACAGTTGTTTTTAAGAGAGTTGAAAGAGGTCTGAGAGATTCACTAGTTCCCATGTTATGCTTATACTGTACACACATATACATTACTTTTTGATCTCTCTAATGACAATTGGTTAAACATGTTTGCAGGTTAGGAAGTAATGCAAAATCCTGCAAAACTTACCTTACCAGAGGCAAATGTGGGGTTAGTATGCATACTATGAGTAATAAACCCCATCTTTCTAACTGATTTCAAAATCCTGAAGGAAGTGGGGGGCGGGGGAACAAACTTTCATCTTTCTTTATGATCCAGGGCAAATGATTGGGATGAAGCATCCCATGCCGATTTTCCCTACAGATTCATCAGCTAAACGTTACTGAAGGGAGTAACTGGAAAGGGTCTAAAATACGTCAACACCATGTGTGTTTGCTGCTCTCACAAAACCACTTGCTGTTCAGCATTTCTTCTGATTTGACGACTTAAGGAACACATAAGCCAGCTTTTCTTTTTCCTTTGAACAAAAAAAAAAAAAAAAAAAGGGGGGGGGGAATCAAGAAAATTGCTTGATTCTTGTGTTTGTTTATTTAAGCATTCTTTGCTAGCATTTCTTTCCAAAATGACCTAAATCAGTCAGTGAGGCAACGTGAGCCAGAAAAATGCTCTGTATATTTGTATTACTTCAACCTGACTAATGTAAGAGGAGATTTAACAATCTACAGAATCAGCAAACCTTTAGATTTTTTAAAAAAATACTTCACCTTTGTTATTAATAAAAAAAAAGTTCTTATTAATCTCTCCAGAGAGCTTCTGAAGCAGATTTGGGTGACAATGTAAATTCTCTAATTTGGGTTAAATTACATATAAAATAAATGGCTTAGTAGTTAATGTTGATAAGGTTTGTTGGTTTGTTTTTTTTAAAAGAGAATCACAGTTAACAAAATTGTCCTAATTTCAGTAGCCTTAAGTTCACCCACAGAACTGCTGGAAAAACCATTTAATTAAATCAAAGTGTAAACACTTCCATTATTGCAATGGTTATATCCAGAAATGCTATCAGGTAATGCAATACAGTTATACCTTGCTTAAATAGCATAATGTGTTCCACAGGATTGTTCTTTAAGCGAAACATTGCAAGTGACCAATTGTGACTGCTGGTGGGGGGGGGGGGGAATGCGAGTCCCGATGTATTTGTTAAGCGAGTTTCTGGTTGGTTTTATTTGTTAAGCAAAGCGAACATTCAGAGAAAATCCTGCTCTTTAAGTGAGTTACTCTTTAAGTGAGGTGCTCTTTATGCGAGGTTTGACTACTTAGGGACTGCATTGGCTCAAATGGTTAAGATACTGAACTCAACAACTGGAAGGTCAGAATTTGATTCCCGAGTACTGCACGACGAAGTGAGCTCCCATCTCTGTCCCAGCTTCTGCCAACCAAACAGTTTGAAAGCAAGAAATTGCAAGTAGCTAAATAGGTACCACTTCAGTGGAAAGGTAGACAGTGTTCCGTGCACTCTGGTGTTGAGGCATGCCTGCCACGTGTCCATGGAAACGTCTGTAGCTGCAGACTGGCTCTTTGGCTATAAACAGAGATGAGCACTGAACCCTAGAGTTGGGTATGACTGGTTTTTGAGCAAGGGTGACCTTTACCTTCAATGCAGTACTTCACTACCAAATTTCTCAGAAAAAAATTATTTTGCAGAACTCTCACAACTCAAATTTCTGTATATCTACACAGAGATAAATCCAATTGAGTTCAATGGGATGCACTCCTAAATAAAAAATAAAATCAGATTACAATCTGAATTACAAAAACATATAGGATTACCCTCTCACTTTCCAATCTTGTCCTTGAAAGAAGAGTTATTAACTCCACAGGCGATTAGTTCAACCTTTCAACGTTTTCATGGTTTACAATTGCTTCCTGCAATTTCCCCATAAATCACTTTAAATGGCTTGCTCTTTGATTCTTTTCTGGTAAATGAAAACAATTTCTGTCTCTTTGTTGCCTGATAGTTAATAATCACTACATTTCTGTTATAAAACATGTGACTTCTTTATTTATGGGTTATATTTTAAAAAACAAAGCAGTTTGCTATTATCAGGTCATAAAGTACTTTCTTCTGAACAAGCACCTTGCCTGACTGAAGCTGCCTGTGACACATGCAAACAGGCTTGCTGGTAAAAGTATTTTTGGGCTACCCACCAATTTCCCCCTTAGATGCCATTCAGCTGAAGATCTCTGCTCAACATTTTTGCTTCTTCCCTTCAGCTCTAGGATGAAAAAAATAGAGCTTAAGCTCTATGAATTCAACAGACAAACAGAGTTCTGGCAGCCGGACCCTACCGTTAGGCAGAATTAGGCAGCTGCCTTAATGGATTTGGTGGAGGGAGCAGGAGTAGAAGCCATCAGTGGTTCCTCTCTGATGATAAATAAAAAATGGACAGCAACCGACCCATACATGTAAGGCACATCAAGGCACTAGGGAACAATATTTATTGCCTTTTAATACTCATAAGTGTTTTGGCCTGAAAGTGTACAAGAGCCTTCTATAAGGGGCCACAGAAATATACAAGAAAAATATTGCTTAAATACATTTATATGAACATCAGAAACATAAATAAATATTCAGTGACTTGTAATATACACTAAAACATCTGTACATACTCTGGAAGAAAGGTCTGCAGAGGTTCCTACTGGGAATCTCTAAGCAAGTTTAATTGTGATGAAACCCTCCCTGTTTGCATGAGGGTTTTATGTTAGGAAGTTGATAAGCAATGATAGTTAGGATCGTTGTAACTTGTATGCCTGTAGTTTGTTACAGAAGTAGTAGTTCCTTCAAATGCAGTGAGGGAAAAACTGAATTCTTCCCTTCCTTTTGTTTCACCAACACAGTGGAAGAGCCATATGTTGTTTTCTCATCTTCACTTGGTGTTATAGAAGAGCCTGCAACAAACTAACTTTGTCATTGCCTATCCTAGGCCTGGATGACAGGAATTCAAGTGAATGACCATTCCTGGAACAGAGTGAGAAGAGGCAATGTTGATACAGTATAGCAGAAAGTAATGTTAGAAAGAGGAGTCTTATTACTCCTTAGTGATGTATACAGTAATACCTCGGATAACGACTGCATTGGATAATGCTAAAATCGGATAACGATGCAAAATTTCTAAAGAAATTTTGCATCGGATAACGATCTGTTAGCGTTATCCGATACAGTCATTCTTAGCAGCAGGGTGGCTGGAAAGCTGAACGGGATTCTCCGTTCAGCTTCCCAGCCACCATGCAGCTATGGAGGCAAGGGTGGGGTGGCTGGAAAGCTGACGGGGGGCTCCCCCGTCAGCTTCCCCAGCCACCCTACAGCTGTAGATCGGGTCCTCTGTTCTCTCTGAAGCAGGCAGGGGGATCCGAGAGCCTGAAATGGGTTTTAAAAAGTCCGTTTTTTAAAAACAGTTTTGGGCTCTCTGACTTCCCTGCCTGCTCCAGGGAGATCAGAAGACCTGATCTACAGCTGTTACTGGGCTTCCCCGATGTCCCCAGCCAGTGGAGCAAGCCAAAACGTCAGGGTTCGAACCCTGACGTTTTGGCTTGCTCCACTGGCTGGGGACGTCGGGGAAGCCCAGAAAGAGCTTGGATCGGGTCTTCCCATCTCCCTGGACCCGGCAGGGAAGTCAGAGAGCCCAAAATGGGTAAAAAAAAAATCAGTGCCTGAAAAAGCTCGTTATATGAGTTTTTCCATTGGAATATTCGCTATGCAAGTCTGATTCACATAGCGAAAAACTTGCATAGAGAGCAGCCTCGCAGAATGAATTAAATTTGTTATGCGAGGTATTACTGTATATCGTTTATTCAATAAAATTGAAAGAAATATTGCAAAGACATGGAGGTATGTTCTTTCTTTCACACTTTTTCTTTCACCCTTTATACACAATTTTTCTTTCACCCGCTGTGTGTCAAATCTCTGGATAATTTTTTTCATCCAACAGTATTGCAAGGGATATTGCCAAAAACAAAAGATGCTTGATAAAAGCAAAATGAAAAGACTATACAGGCGCGTGCATACACATCAAAACCCCAAAAGAAAATAAACATATAATTGCCTAGTTATTAGTGCTTTTAGTTGCTTTTACCACTTCAGAAGTTACCATTCTGGGCCTTTCTAACTTGATTAAGGTGGCTGCTGTGTAGTACTATTTGAAGAGACTAAGTTGTAAAATATTTATTTATTCATATTTGTATACAAACAAATATTGTTTTCAAATGTATGCAACACAATGCTTGGCCTCATTTTGTGTTATATATTCCAGCCTGTTCCACTCAATTCTGTCTGTTACTTAAGGTCCTCTAGATTTTTCTTGGCTAAATAAGAATAAACTAGGACTACCTTGACTGCTACCAGACCACTTCACCTGTCTTTTGAGAAAACTGTACACTGTTCAAGAAATGAGTTAGGACTGGATACAGAATAACTGATTGGTTTAGAATAGAAAAAGGAGTATGAAAATGCCATCTATTGTCACCATGCTTATTTAACTTATACACAGAGCACATCATGCATAATGCAGGACTGGAGGCAGCACAAGCTGAAATTAAGATTGCTGGGAGAAATATCAACAACCTGAGATAGACGGATGACATTACCCTAAGAGCAGAAAGTGAAGAAGACCTAAAGACCTTGTTGATGAGGGTGAAAGAGGAAAGTGCAAAAGCTGGCTTGAAAATCAACATCCAAAAAACCATGATCATGGCATCTGGCCCCATGACTCCTTGGCAAATAGAAGGGGAAGAAATGGAAGCAGTGACAGACTTTACCTTCGTGGGATCTAAGATCATTGCAGATGGTGACTGCAGCCATGAAATAAAACGATGCTTACTCCTAGTGAGGAAAGCTATGGCAAACCTAAAGGTAAAGGTTTCCCTTGCTCTAAAGCCAGTTGTATCCGACTCTAGGTTTCAGTGCTCATATCTGTTTCAAAGCCGAAGAGCCAGCACTGTTTTCTTCTGCAGTCATGTGGAAGGCATGACTAGACACTGGAGTGCATGGAAGGCTGTTACCTTCCCACCGAAGTGGTCCCTATTTATCTACTTGCAATTTCTTGCTTTCAAACTGTTAGGTTGGCAGGAGCTAGGCAGACATAATGAAAAGTAAAGACATCACCCTGCCAATGAAAGTTGACGTAGTTAAAGTGATGGTCTTCACAGTAGTAATTTATGACTGTGAAAGCTGGACCATAAGGAAGGATGAGTGCATAAGAATAGATGTCTTCGATCTGTGGTGCTGGAGTAGACTTTTGAGAGTCCCTTGGACTGCAAAGAGATCAAATCAGTGAATCCTAAAGGAAATCAACCCTGACTACTCCTTGGAAGAACAAATATTGAACCTGAAGCTCAAGTACTTTGTCCACCAAATGAGAAGACTCACTGGAGAAGACCCTGATGCTAGGAAAGACTGAAGGCAAATGGAGGCGGAGAAGCGGCAGAGGATGACATAGTTAGACAGCACCGTTGATACAGTGGGTGTAGATTTGGGTGGACTACTGAGGATGGTGGATGACAGAGGAGCCTGGCATGCTGTGGTCTATGGGGTTGCAAAGGGTCAGACTCAACTGTGTTACTGAACAGCAATACCTTGAACTTTGGGATCTTGGAGCTGTTGCTGTTTAAAAACACCAGTTCTGGGAATCTCCCAGCTAGCATGGCCACAGGCTATGGGATTCTGTGAGTTTTAGTTAAAACAAACAAACAAACAAACTCCACAAGCTCATTGCGTGTGGCCCTTAACAACAACGTGCCAGCAAACTGCAAAAGCCATGTGTGAATTGAAACTTAGATCATTATGATTTGATCTGACTGTCTGATGCATGTAAACAGCTTGAGAAAGTCCTAAAGCAAGTGTCTCTCCCTCCCTCCATGATTTATACTTCTTTTTTAAAATTCCATGAAGGTATGGAGCCTGGTTTAATAGTTTGCCTTATTCAAGGTTTTACAGAGCTAAGCCAGATTTCTTGTTTGGTTCTGGCTTGGCTCAACCTACAAAAATGTTCCGGCTTGTACTGATTTATTTTTACAAAGACAAAAGGCCCAATAAAGCATACAGATATATACAAGAGTTCTAAGTTTTATTGAACAGTTTGTTTGTTTTTTAAAACCAAAGAAATAAAAAATGCACGATCAACCTAGTACTTTCTCAGGACGCTGCGGCGATCAGGACCAAAAGTAAAATATTACGTGTCTTTGATTTCCATGATTAAAATAATACTGCAGATTTTAAATAGCCAGCGGTGTGTTTAGAAAAGTTTCCTGCGAAACCTGAAGCTGTTTGAAGGATAAATATAAGCACTCAAATAGTGTACAAGCATACTTATGCCACTGGCCCCAAGGCAGGAATGAGTGAATTTCAATCTCCACTGTGAAGGGCCAGCATAAACATACATTTGTTCACTCTCAGTTAGATTTCAACTCTTCAAAGGCCAAAAGGCCCAACACAAGGTCTTCTTTTACTTATCTGCTTCTAAGACATGCTTCATAACTGGGGAAGAAGACCATGAGATAGCTGTCTGACCATTTAGAGGCTTTGTTTGTGTGTAACATTTTTAACCTGCTGTGCAATTTAAAGACAAATCGAGGTTAACTTGAGGGGGCATCTGCTGGGCTTCACACACTAGCATGGAGCTCACCATTGAGTAAGTCGGGAACAAGATGCATTGTTGCCTTTCACTTGTGCAATTTGAAATGCCCTGCACCACAAACCAGGCGTGTTAATTTTCAGATATGAGGAAAATACTTCCACAAGGACCTCCCTCTATTTTTTAGCAGTAAAAATGTCGTAGAAATTGAATAACAGAAAGCAAACAATTTGCTCCCGCTTCCTAACCGTGTGACTCACTCTTATAGTCTTATATAGTCTTTTATCTTTTATTGCTTTTATGGAGTTCCAATCTTTGATTTTTGGACTTCAATTCCCAGAAGCTTATGTCAATTCCCCAAAGCACTAATCAGCTAATCTACTGATGTAGGCTTCTGGGAATTGAAGTCCACCAGTGTCCCATGGAACATAGTTTGGGAAATGCTGCATAGTAAGGCTGCTTCTGCTACAAAAGGCAAACTGGCACAGCTTCTGCTCCTCATTGCTAATGTATGTGTTTGCTTCTCTGCCCTCCAAACCAGAGAGGAATAAGCCTGATGGGAAAAGAGAATAATCTGCCCATTCATCCGCCCCACAACTTGGAACTGACTTAGCACTGAGAACACCAGAGCTCCTACCCAGTACTTGCTCCATTCCCAAGGCTGGATCCTCCACTTTATTAATAAATTGAGAAAGAGTATTGGCCCATTTTTAAAATCTTCTTCACATTACACGGCCTAGACACTTTATTTGTACTCAGGCCTACATTGAGGTAGTCACATAAGAAAGAAGTTGTTCAGAGCTTGTCCACACAATGGCATAGTGCTTGTTTATTCTATGGTTGCTCTGGTATTTTATTGTTGTTGCAGATTTGAATAGATCTGAATAATTCTCGAATCTACACTTGGGTGGTTTATGTGGTTGGATATCACAGAACCCCCTAGGATGGTCCTTCCAGGACTGCTTGTCCACACACATCTTGAATTCTTTCCTGGGCTCTCATCTGCAACCTAGATTCCCTTCTCCTCTACCCATTCCCAGCCTACAACATTTTCTCTTATATTCTTGTATTGCCTACCTAATTCTCTCAAACCTTCACATTTTCATTTTTATACTTTCTATTTTTTTTCTATTTTTAATTTTCATTTTTGCTCTATGGTAAAAATGATTTTATTTTAAAAATGCAGAAAGAGCTGGTATCTTCTCTACCCTCTCTCCATCTACAGTAAAACCTCAGATAACACTAAAACCTGGTTCCACAAGTCTTGGTGTTATACGATTTTTAGTGTTATCCAATGCATGTTAAAATCCTATGGGATCCATAGAGATACATTGTAACCACACAGGCTTTAGCGGTTGTTATCCGATGCATCCCATAGGATCTTAATGTTATCCGATGCAATTCTTCCCTCCAGATTGCTTAATGTTATGCGATTTTAGTGTTATTCGATACTAATGTTATCTGAGGTATTACTGTACTTAATTCTCTCTTCCCTCCCCTCTCTCTTACCCCGTCTATATTCATGCATACAATTATAATGCATTCTAATTTTAATTTGTTTATAGTTTTGTGCTATGGTGCAAAAGTGATAATACTGGATAAAAGGAGAGCACAGAACCAGGTGATACCTTCAGTGCCCTCTTTCACCTACTTCAATTAATGGACTTCAAAGAGAAGTAAGAAGATTAAAGAGTAATCGAGTAAAATAAGGCTACTTGGATACAGGGCATATTTTCTAGGAATGTGGAGAAATTCATTAAATGCAGCATTTATATGTATGCAATTTATGCCCTACTTCTTATGCAAAAGAAGATCTAGTAAAAGGCAGAGATAACATTCATGAAGTAGCCCACTTCTGGTCAAAAATAATCTAACCATTTTAATTTCTTAATTTGTTCTGGGTTTTACAGATATTTCATATACATCCAGAATTTTAAATTGTGCAACACCTTGATATGAAGAAAGAAAGAAAGAAAAGCACTTCAATACCTTCTGATTTTATTAAATTCTTATTGCTGATTTTCAATTTTTTTACTATTGTGCAAAAGTTGGTAACATTTTCTATTTTTTTTAAAAAAGTTGAATGCAGGAACAGCTGATATCCCAAGGAAACTAAACAGGAGTGTCAGTAAAGCGTGCAGTAGTGGCAAGTGACCATCAGGTCCATAAGGTGATCTAAATCAAATGTTGCTCACTAAAATGCACAGAACAGCAAGTATCAGTGTGGTAATGACATTCACCTGAGTAGATCCTGTACTAGAGCCAACTGGAGGAGAGTAGATAAAAAAATTCACTGCTTATCCTGGTGTGATGCAACACTCTCCCCACCAGAAACTAAGGATTTTTTCTGTCCTGATTTGCCAATTTCAGCCTTGTGTCATGTGGATACTGGGAAGTATTACTGGTATCACGAATCCAAGGAAAATTAACCAAATGCTGCAAATGGACAAGCCCTGAGCAACCAAGATTGGTGTTGAGTACACAAGGTAGCTACCCTTGTCATTTACCTCATGCTTATATTCAGGCACTCTTTGTGGAATCAAGGAGTAGAAAACTTATAAGGATGTGCCCTGTTTGGTAGAGCTGCCACAGTCCTCCACCTATAGGTGTCAGTGGGGTCTCTCTAGTGCTTTTGTGCCTGGAAGACCCAGAACAAGTCTTATCAAACACTGGTTAGAGATCCTATTAAAGCCTACCTTGTGGCGATGGGGGTGGTGAGTTCTGGATGGGCTTCTAAGTCTCCTCCTGGGCCAGTTTTGAGTTCTGCAGAGGGACGGGGGTGGGGGTGGAGAGCCAGAGGGATTTTTTGGGGGAGGGTCCCTGCCCTGCTACTCCCAGGGTCTGGACTGTTTCCCAAAGGAGTGCAGAGTGGAGCGAGGGAGGCTGATCCTGACGTTGACTCTTCTTCTTAAGGTGGCTTTTGAGGAGTTTTGTAACTCCTTTCTAGAACAAAAGCGCCTTTCTTTCAAAGCCATGCTTCTTGCAGTCTGAATGTATTTCATGTTTAACCAATGTAAGTGGGATTGAGGGCTGGTCTGGTGTCTCATCTTCCCACGCACACGTATCAAGAATGGGGAACCTTTTCCAATACAGTACTTGGGAAATGGTGTGTGTGTGAGAGTGAGTGAGAGAGAAGAGAGTGTGGTTTCCCAAGGAAGAAGAAATATCTCTCCCCACCCACCCAATTAAGTCTAGCCTCTCAGCTCTCCTCACCCCCACTGCAACTGCTGTCCTGGAGGGCAAGTAAAGAGGGTTCTCTTTTTGGGTAGGGGTCCTGATGAGGGTGTCCTGGGTATAAGCAACTTCTCCTGTGCAAGTTCTCTTGGGCAAAGGAAGGCTGAGAAATGGGATATTAAATAACTGGCTTCCTGTCCTGAGTCATCATTGGATCACCTCATGGAAACTAAAGGGTCGCTCCTGGGCAATGAACAGCCACACTGCAAGTCAAGCAGAGAACCCAATGGCCTGGTCTCCTCCACACGTGCAGATAGACTGACAGGGAGTTGCAACCGAGAGAAGTAGAATGCTGTAAAAGTTCAGCAAAACACAAAGACTTCTTCCATTCCCTCCAAAACAGGGCCAAAGCCAGAGGACCCCCAGGGCGGGCCTGGCCCACCCTGAGTTAGCCATTTGCCCACCCTGGCAAGGTGGGGTTTCCCATAGGAATGCATTGAAAAGAGGCTTTGTTGCCCACCCTGAAAAAAAAATTCATCCACCCACATCTAGAATCCTGGTTGTGGCCTTGCTCCACAACCTGGGCTGGACTTGTCAGCATCTGGAGATGCTCCGTTGCCTTACTTACTCTGCTAAGCAACAGGCTCATCCATGGCAGCTGTGCATCAGGCTTCAAGGTACCAGACCATAGCATAGGGCAGGCAATCTCAAACTTACGCCGCCAAAGCCTTTTCCTTCAGCCCCCGACATCCTCCTCATTCCTGCCACCACACTTTTAATGCTCAACCCTTAGAGAGGCACACAAATATTTGCCAAAATCTTATCAAAACCTGCCAGAGACTGGCAGGCAGCCTTTCCTCCCTCCAGGCTACACCGCCGCTTCCGCGCCCTCCTGGGCTTCCTTCTCCACCACGAGGCTTGAACAGAACGGCCGACTGTCCTGAGGGTTCCAAGTGAAGGGAAGCCCAGCCAAGGACTCCTTACCTCCCTCGTACTTCCCTCCCACTCTTGCTTTGCCGATGTTTTTTCCCTTCTGCCCTTGGGCGGTTTCTTCCCAGCTGCTGGGAAGTGGCTGACCCTCCACAAGGATATGCTCAGAAACAGCACCGGCCCCACACACCAGGCAGAGCAAAGCAGCCCAGGCCAAGCCACCGCCCCTCGGCACCAGAGGCAAGAGCCATAAAGCTCGACTCAAAACGGCCGCCAAGGCTGCCTCTGAGGAAACAGAGGCCCAACTCATCCTCCTTGCACCCTGTTGCCCTGGAAACCGCACCTCTCCTGATTTATGGGCGAGGGAGTGGGTGGGGAAGCCTGCTCCGCTCGCTCGACTCCTGGGCAAATATATTAAACCAGAACCAAAGCCGGTGCTGCTGCAGACCCGGGACAGAGCACCCTCTTTGCTGCCCCCTGGAGAGTGCCGCCCGGGGTTGGCCACCTACCCTGACCCCATGCTACACCACTGATTTGTACAGTTATGTGTAATAACTTGTTTCTGGGACATTATCAGATATGATACACAGGTTGTTATATGTGGCTATATATGTTGTATATTATATTTTGTTATATTATATCACCTTCAGAAAAACTTTCCTGTAAAATTCTCATTCACAACATAGGCTGTCTCACTGAACAAAGGATGAACTCACTCAATCTTCAACAGATGCTAAAGGTTAAACTCATTAGCAAATGTTCAATGCCAGGTGTTTGTTTTGTATCCTTCTACTATTTGCAATTGAAAAGAGGATACAGTATTTACAACTAATCCGAATAACAGCCTGAAATCATCTGCTATTACCAACTGTAAAAAGCCATGTTGATTTGTATACTTATCTGTTATGCTAACCAATCACTCTGTACCTCTGTAACTGATGTATATAAATTGATGCCATGAAGTCCCACTCCCATGTCTGATGAAGTAGACTTGATCCAGGAAAGCTCATGATAAAATTTAACAGTCTTCAAAGTACTACAATTTTTTTGTTTTGTTTATTCTCTGATATGCATGTAATGCACGGTTAATATTGTATGTTGTGACAAAATAATGTTTTAAATTATTTACTTATTTTATTGAAACAAATTGATGAAGGTGGAGCTGGGAAGTTAGAATTCTAATAATGTATAAATTGTGGGGTTGTGGGAAGATTGATGTACAGTTGTACCTCACTTAAAGAGCATAATGTGTTCCACAGGATTGCTCTTTAAGCAAGTTTACGTGAAACACGATTGTAAATGACCAATGGGGGGGGCATTGCGAACCCCAATTTATTTGTTAAGCGAGTTTTTGGTTGGTTTTATTTGTTAAGCGAAGCGAACATTCAGAGAAAATTCTGCTCTTTAAGCGAGTTACTCTTTAAGCGATGCCCTCTTTATGCGAGGTTTGACTGTAATTGAAATTTCTTGCAAGTGTAAGGTATATCAGTTTTGAAAAGTAATCATAACAACAGTAAGCCCAGCCTCCTAATTTTTTTTATCAAGGGAAGTGACAAGGTAATTATAACATTATTGAGTGTGCAGAAATTGTTACTGAAATATATATTACCAATTCTAATCACTGCTATAGAATGCATTGCACATTCATTCCTTTTTTAAAAAAAGTGATTTCATTCTATATAAATTATTATACTTTTCTGTAAATGGATAGCTTGTGGGTTTGGGGCCCAAAGTCTCAGCGCCTCTCTCTTGTAATTTTAGTTTCCAATGGGCAATTTTTCTCTTAACCACAACCATAGGCTCTACTTTCTTTTCTCTCTAACCCCATTTTTCTTTTTTTAACAAAGCCCACAAACGTCCCAATACACATAAAGGAATAATAGATCTTGTTCGAAAATTGCAAGGTTAGAATAGCAGATTATCCCACATTCTCTCAGCTTGGGAGGCTTCCGGGCAAAAAGATCCTAGCGCAACAATCAGAAAGTAATATGCTGCAATTCTATCTTTCCCTTCTCAACTGATCTTTGTTTTTAATAGTTGGGGGAAGGGGGCGGCAAAGGCTTTTGAAAAATCACAGGAAAATCCACTTGAAGAAAGCAAAGTCTTCTATGCTCCATGATCAAATTTCATTAGTAAGAGAATTTAATTTGGAATCATGGCTTATCTCCCTTCTCTCTCTTTAAAACCAGTCATATTTTAAATACGTAAGACCCCATTGCTGTATCAGAGAGTAGAGTGTAATAACAAAGAATTGCAAAGGCAAAAGTCGTGTTTTATGGCCTTCCATGATTTGTTGGAAGAAGAAAAGCACTGCTTCAAGGATTCACACATTTATGAAACTTATGAAGTGTTTCAGAGACATATAGTGCACATAAAAAAGAAAAGAAAAATATGCAATATGAATGGCTAGAACATATGCAGCTAAAACAACACACTTAGCATGATTTAATCAATGAAGGAAAATGCATAAATTAAAGAATAAACTAAGAAAAGTGTCCAAACAATATGGACAGATTTTAATATGGGAATAACTTCACACTATCTATCTATCTATCTATCTATCTATCTATCTATCTATCTATCTATCTATCTATCTATCTATCTATCTATCTATCTATCTTTTTAATAATTTGTACTGTACAGATTTCCCATCTGTCTGGCCGGACAGCCCGCTATGGTAGTGGAGTAGACCATGCAGCCAGTGACTTGTGGCAGGTGGCAGTTAACTAACATGACTCCCTAAAGAGGCCAATGGCTATGGATGGATACGCCCCTTTAGGTGGGGTGATAGTCTCCCTCAGTGGAGGAAATGCCACTGGAAACCATCATATTGAGCCAAATGGCAAAATGAGTGGAGGAGGAACTCTGATTCCCAATGGTCGGAAGAGGCCACGCCAGATGGACTGGCTGTGAAGGTGCACCGGTCCATTGCAGTCCTGGTGTTATATTGCACTTCATGTGTGCCATGGGAGATGGCTCCAAGATCATAGTGTATGGGTCACCACATCACAAGCTGGGATCCACCATAAACAAATTTACGCCAGTGACATTTTCCCTTCTTCAGGGAAACAAATGCATTCTCCGATATGAGTTGCAGTTAATGACGATGACGGATCTCCCATGAGTGTTTGCTTATTGTCAGCATCTATCAACTTTTCATCTCAATCTCATATTTAATTTTTTTTAATATTAAAGATGGTAAACAATTCCCAAAGTGTACACACAGAATTTTAGTCCTTTTGCTTAAAACACCAAATCGTGACCACATGTCTCCTATTTACAAATATACAATAACCCTTTTCACTGTAAACTTCAATGTGTCCCCACTGTTCTTCATAATGGCAACACAGATCTACCATATTTTAATCCCAATCCAAACCGATTCTATTAATTAATGGGCTAGGAATAAAGACAAGATGAATCCCAGATGTCATTTGATGGCAGTAGTGGGATCAAGTTATGTAGGACAAGAAAGGCTCCAACTTTTAAATGTTTACTTTATAGGTTAAATACTAAGAGATTTTACCATGGTTTTTATAATAGAAAAACAGCTAAGAGGCCTTTAAAACTATTTATAATGTATACATCCTTATACAGTTCAGGTTTCTAGAAAGAGCAATTATATATCACTCAAGAAAGAATGAGGAGAGGGGCTAGAGTCTTTTTTTTAAACTTAAGTTTAGCCCTACATGCGTAATAAATAGAAAATAAAAAATGGCCTGTTGAGACTGATGGTGATGATGATGATAGAGGAAATATGTATTCTATTCCAGCTCTTCTCCCACATTAGAGCAAGAAAATAATCCTGATACTATATTTGAGCTTTAAAATGTTACTTTTTTTGAATGATAACTCCCAGAATTACCCATGTTGGCTGGGGGATTATGGGAACTGTAAAACAAGGGCTAATTTTTCCAAGTCCTGGCTGCCATGGAAACATACAATGGAGGCCTGGTTAGGAGGATGAAGTCAGTGCCCCACCATGCAGCTAGGCTCAGCCTAGCACTAACTACATTGGCAACTCTTCAGAATGATATTTAGAATGTGGGGGCAACAGGGCAGAAAAAGATACTTTAATTCTGGAATAAAGTAGAGTTCACTGGTTTAGCCTTAGACTATCTTGTTTGTCTTGAGCAAAAATAATTCTTGAAGCCTGTCCTCTGGATGATCCAGAGCTTGTGAAGACAGGTATACCAGATGGCCTCTCACTCTCTGAACATCCAAAAAGGTACATCCTTAGTATCTGGAAGTGTGTAAATCCAGGACATGTGATGGTTGGATGGATCTGATTGCAAATTAAGGAAGTTTTTAAAACACAGATTATTTTCAAGAGGGTTGAATGAATGGTCATGTCACTAAAAATAGAACACATTTGGCAGCTGAAGGTGAATCTCCAGGCAAGGGCTGAAAAAACAGCTTTAAAAATCCATCTTTTATGGGTCTACAATATGGCAGAGAAATCAACTGTAGAAGTCCCACTTCAGCCAAGAAACGTGTGAGTCATTTTTTAAGATTTTGTTTACTTTTCATACCAAAGGGTATATAATAACATAGCAAGTTGTTTAAAAATGTGTCTTTCTCTTTTACTGCATTCATGGTCATTTCCCAAGGAACAACAAAGGGTATTTTTCTTCCAAAGTTTCAGAATGGTTTTAGACATATTTGGTTGGGTCCCCTCCCATCAGGTTTCTACCACACTTCAGAATACAAACAGCCCTTTCTTCCAGTCAAAATAAAAAATTTCCAGGCCAGATCCTGTAGCCACAATAGGAATTGGCTGGAAGTAGTGGCATAGTGGTAAATTTCGAAGCACAGCAGCTCACGGTGACAACTTATGTCTATACATCATGCACACACCCATCAGAGTGAAGCAGTGTGACTGCCATTTTGTGCCCAACTACTTGGACTAGAGTTCCACTGATTCCAGTGACACTTTTGTCTAACTGTGTAAGCTCAGTTTGCAGAGCACACTGAACCACTGCCAGAGATCTTCAGCCAAACAAAATGCAACTGTTACACATATATACTTGTGTATAAGCCAACCCAAATATAAGCCAAGGTACCTAATTTTGACCTGAACATCCAGGAAAATAGATTGACCCAAGTATAGCAGCTGCTAGTGAGTTTCAATAATCAAAATTCATGAAAATATGGTAAAATTAATTAAATTGTTGATGCCTCTCAATCCGGCATGGTCTTGGGACTCTCGTGGTCACTGACCCAAGTATAAGCTGTGTCCCCTTTTGGGGGCTCATTTTTGGGGCTAAAAAACTTGGCTTATACTTGAGTATATACAGTAATTAGAAATAAAAACTCATCTGGTTTACAAATGCTCCTTCTTGAATCTAGAGGTGCTTGTAGCCATTCTAGAAGCATAGCTGCCTCTTCCAAAGAACATATAACAATTCTCTTTTTAGAGAAGAAACTGGAAGGAAGTAATGCCTATGAATTGCAGTCTACATATAAAAAAGATGTTACTTAGAAGAACAATGAGGAAAAGTTGTCTCTGTCCACCCATCTAGGCTTCTCTTTGTCATTCTCCTGCCCCCTTTCCCCTCAGATTAACTAAACTGTTATGAACATTGCTGCTCAACTTTTGAATTTTTAAAATCAACCCAGCACTAACAAAAGGGAAGACAGTTTGGAAAGCAGAAACTCAAGGAAGCTGGAATCATAAGCCAGTGTAGAAATCCACTAGACCAGGAGTTCCCAACCTTTTACTGCCAGAAGACTGACCGCACCCCTCAGTCAGCTGAGGGGCTGGTCACATGGTTCTTCCTACCATTGGCAGCGGTACATGCATTTGTGCTGCATTTCTGGGTGTTTTCCCCACCTCCGCCGTTGGAGGAGGGAGTGAGGGAGGGAGGAACATTTTCATGCCAGTGTTTTGTTTTTTTTCACTATATTTTCAGTGTTTGGTGCAATAACTAGGCGATTTTGGTGCTTCCTGTGACGTTGGGGAACTTCCAGAGTTGGTGGCAATTTGCCCTGGGGACCAGATCCATAGGTTGGGAACCCCTGCACTAAACACAGAGGTACACTTAATGCTAGAGGCATTCAGATAAGCTTATTGTTGATTTTATCTGGACTTGTATAGGCAATGTATATGCATGTCTATGTCAGTAGGAGCAGGGACCCCTTCCATCATAAAGACTTGGGTGTTTCCCTTCAGGTGATTTATGTTCCCCCAAACACAGAATGAAAAGTTGCTTGATCATCTCAGCAGCATAATTGTAAAAAAAGCCAACTTCTGAAGATATGTTTTGTAAAGGAGTTAGGTAATGTGTCCTACTCTTCATCTGTTGTTTAGATACTTGTTTTGCCATTGTACAGGTGTCCTGAGCAGGCTGATATTTTATTTAGATTAATTTTTGTGAATCAGTTCTCCTTCCACCTCTTCCTTTCCCTTCCACTCCATATTCCCCATCTCTCCTTTTCTCTCATGCACCCACACATGCATATACAAAAATAAGTGGCTGAAGGGAAAATCTGGACAGTTAAAAAAACTCAAATAGTTTCCAAAATACAGATAAATTAAAATTACAGAACAAACTAGTGAATAATAAGCTGATACTATTAACTGAAATTAAATGAGCAACAACGTTAGAAGGTGAGGTTTCGGTGCACAACAGGAAAGCATCTTCTTCATCCTTCCAAAAAGAAACATAAAGCAAGATATCTCCGTCAAATCTACACAGAAGAGTTAAGTGGCAATCCATTATCACTCATTTGGCCCACTATCGAATGCTGTAGGTATGATCTTCATTCAGAGTTAAAGAGATAATGATCACACTGCTATGCATCTTAATCTTCAGCCAAGGACTAAGCACTATCCTAGCAATAGTAAAATGCAGGGGTTCTCAACCTGTGGCCCGTGGGCTGAATGTGGTGTGTGGCATCATTTCATGTGGGGCCCCCACTGCCTCCACCACACTAGGAAGTGTCATGTGGTGGAGGAAGGGCAAAATGGCTGTCCGACCCACCAAGCTGTCTGAGGGAGCATGACCCGTCCCCTGACTTTAAAAGTTTGAGAACTCCTGCATTATATGTACCTTTCTGGGGTGCTGTTTACCTGGTACAGAAGACACCTATATGTGCCAAGGCAGTCACAGTACTAGCCGATCCAAAGTCCTGTGGTTCTAAAAAGAAGGTGCTTATGACTTCATCATCTAAGGGATAGGCATAGTTGCCTCCTTCTCACTCCAATCGATGGGACGGAAATAGGAGAAGAGTCCATACTCACATTCCATCCTTTTCACAGTGAAAGAGTAAGAGGATGGAAGGACGCCCCATACACCCAGTATTAACCTGTTTCTCTGCTAATGCATGCCGACAGGATGTTCTGTGGTTTGTAATCGAACTTCTATGTTTTAAGGCTGTCATCATGTAAGAGGCCCACTATAACCCTTGATGTGCTTTTGGTCTACAGCTCCCTGTCTGGTTCATGAGAATCATATGCAGAAACCATTTGAAGGGCCACAGTTATCCATCCTTGAGATAGCAAAGCACACTAAAAAATCCCTTTTGAATCTATTTACTGTAATTATTTTGCAAAGAAGGGAAACTAGCATTTGGTTCCCCATTGTTGTCTTCGTCTGTGTCAGAAGCAATCCAGTAGTGGTTCCAGAGAAGAAAGATCAGACAACAGGGAAATGTTGTTGCCAGGAGATGCCCAAATATGCTCACAGTCCTCACATTCTTTGGGAAGGCTCTCTCTGTGTCCTCTGGTGATGACAAAGGAGCCAATGTCTCTGAGAAAGACTTCAAAGCAGGCAATGTTCTATACTTGCTTTGACCATTATTTTTAAGATCCCAGGTGAGCACACATAGTTTCACAGGCTTCAAGTGTTGCTGCGGCTACTTGAAACAAAGGTTTTGACTGCTGTCTTGAATGTCCAGCATCGGCCTCCAAGTACATGTCAACCATGATAGCCTCTTACTGTGTGCTGCACATTCTTTAAGAGGAGAAACTGGTGCATAGAATTACCTCTTGGCAGACCTAGCTCCTGCATAATAAACAAGTATCACAGGCTGTTACTACAGTGCTTTTGCCAGGATTTTAAGAGGCATGGCATGAAGGCTGTTGACACAGTGATAAATAATTATGCCATGTCCCCCGCAGAATTAAACAAGGAATGGAGAGCGGTTGTCTGTTTAAGTGTCTGTCTCCCGTTATGTTATAATTTGCTCCAAACCAAACTCTCTTATGAAAAGCAAACACCACAGACATGCCTTGATTATTTGATATCAGCACAGATAACTTGAAGTTGGCAAATGTTGTTGTAAATGGCAACCACAACATATTATTTTTCCATTTGTCCTCTCTCTATTGCTTGAAATAACTGTACACTCTTGAGGAACAGGTAAAAACAATTTTTTCAATGAGATGCCGAGGGACAGAATTGACGATGCCAAGTGTCCTCAAGAGCAATGGAGAATAAATTCCATGTGTGTTGAAGTCATAAGCGATTGACACTATAATGAGCTTTTGAACAACTTTTGAAGGTGTGCATTCCGTCTTTTACACCTCAAATGACAAAATGTCTTGTATCCCCTCTTTCATGGTGCTTGTAGCAACTCTACCAACCAGCTGCTGCCCCATCAAACTGGAGGCTCCAAAAACTGCTGAGCCTGCATCATGAGGGACACAGGCCAGGAAACTCTGTGAACTGCAGTCTAAGAAGAATTTTCTCTTTCAAAATTCTGGCTGGCTCCTAAGCACAACTTTACCTCACTCCCTTTTTATTTTCTCTTTTGTGCCAGTTTATTATTATTATTATTTTTCTGATTTCAGTTTCCTACCCCATTTGATTTAACTAAAATGTTAAATGTCCTATGCATGATAAAGCATGTGGCAATGTGATCACAGCCAACATTCCATACTATTGACAGTTTTCTCATTTCTTCCCCACCCCCATTAGAAGCACTCTTCTTATTTTTTGTTCCAAAATTCTGGTTACCTCTGGTTTCATTTTGGAGGGGGTGAATTTGGCCCCAGAGAGCCTTGTGATTGGAAAAATGACCCCATGCACCACCAGAGTTTGCCCACCATGACTTGGCAGCTACCACAACCCTTCACCAGTTCAGTATGACTGGCCTATGTCTGAGCACAAGTGCAATCAGACAATCCTAAAATTAATTGTGTGTGGTATGGCAGTGGCGGTAGTTGCCAGAGTCAGGCTGTCCATTCGGCAAAACAGGATGGCTGCCTCAGAATGTGGAATGCTAGAAGTGGTGAACAAGGCCATCCCTTCTAGAAGCAGCAGAAATCCCTCACCTTACCCTATTCCCTTCCCACTGCAAAACCACTACTTGCCTCCCTTTCTCTTTCTAACATCTTCTGCTCGAACTCAGCTCCCTCCCCTGTGCTTTGTCCACTGTGCCTTCAATTCTTGCTTCTTCTCCCCACCTCTCCTTGCATGGCCTCTTTCCCTTGTCCCTGGTGCCACTCCATTATTTCTTTCTTGCTTTCCCTTCCTCACGTTCTTCACACTACACACCTCCTTGCTTATGTTATATGAGCAGCTAGAATTAGACAAAACAGAGTGATGAATGCAATACATCTATTTTCAATATCTCTACTGAGACCAGTTTGGATGTAATTTTGCAATACAGTAAAACCTCTACATACGATTTTTCCCATTCCACTAGGTTATTTGTATGTTGAAAAAAATGTGTACGTCAAAAACACATTGGATTACCAGAAGAGGCCTTTAGATGTCACCATTTTTTTCTATGTTGAATTTTTCCTATTAAAAATTTGTATGTTGATTTATTTTTAGCCAGGATTTCTATTTGTATGTCAAATTTTTTGGAAGTTGAACCATTTGTATGTTAGGGTTCCACTATATATTCAATTCTCGATCCAGTATCTTCCAGTCCTCTTATCTGGCTGTATTACAGGGTGAATACAGCGACAAAGAAAACATCTTTCCCTTTCTTTCTCTCTCATTCTTTCTCCTTCTGCTGCCAGGGATCCTGGACATGTAATTCCCCTTTCATGGTGCTTGTAGCAACTCTACCAAAAACTGTTGTCCCATCAAACTGGAGCAGTGGTGGGATTCAAATAATTTAATAACTAGGTCATTGCCCTAATGACCATTAATGACCATTTTAAATATAAAAAACTGATATATCAAAACTGATATATATAATTATTTCATGCAGTTAATACTTAAATAAAAACAATAATTAATAACATGTATGACAAACCTGTTTGTCATGGGAAAGTTGTGATAAAAACGTCTTAATTACCATGTGCACACTGGTGTAAGGATTCCCACGTGGAAGAACATACTTCCACGGCTTCCGAAATGGGTGATAAGATAACCCTTGAAATCTATATTTCTATTGGTTTATTTTGTCTTAGCTTCCTATTGGTTTTACCAGTTGGGGTTTTCTGTCCTATAGATGGAATGAACATTACTCCGGGAGCTTAGAATACACACAGATGAACCTTAAAAAGAGTAAGAAATGTAAAAATGTGATCCCCACATTGGGCAGCTGCCCAGGTGCCGCCCACCTTAGAGATAATCCTGATTACAAGTGCCATTTAAACAATGGGTTCGTTGAACTCAACAAAAAAATTAGGTATCGGTTCTGACAAACCAGTGCAAACCAGCTGAATCCCACCATTAAACTGGAGTTTCCAAAGGCAGGGGCTGCCAAACAGCTGAGCCTGTATTATCATATCCACAGTACTAGAGCGATATCCACAGTAATGGATAGTAGAGAGATATCCACAGTTGGTGAGAATGGGCAGGGAGAGGAGGAGAAAAGAGAAAGAGGCCTCAGCTCCCCTTCCTTCCTCTGTCGCTACTACTGTCACCAGAATGGGAACTGTAAAGGTAAAAATCACCCATGCTCAAAAGCCAGTCGTATCCAACTCTAGGGTTCAATGCACATAGCCAAGGAGCCAGCACAGTCTGTGTCTGTTTCCGTGGACATGGGAGTGCACGGAATGCTGTTTACCTTCTCATCAAAGTGGCTCCTATTTATCTATTTGCAATTTCTTGCTTTCAAACTGCTAGGTTGGCAGGAACTGAGACATAGACGGGAGCTCACTCTGTCATGAAACACTAAGGTCTCGAACTACTGACCTGTCAACCTTCCAGTTGTCAAGGCCAGCATCTTGACCACTAAGCCACCGCAGTCCCTTAATGGAAACTGTAGGACCCAGGTAAATGGAGAGGCAGGAATACTGTCATCCAGCTCAAATTACAGCCTGAGCTGGTGAAAAACAATGGAAAAGAATGGCAATAACTAGGTTACTGCATTGGGGATTTGGAACATAGGAATGAAGTATAATTTTGCTTCCGTTTGTTTCTTTCAAGAATTTTTCAAAGTTCTCAAATTTCTTCATATTTGGAATGGAAAAATTGAGGCCATGAACAACATTCAAATACGGAAGAAACTAAAACCAGCAAATCTATTTGGGGCTCTGTTTAATTCTTTAAAATGGTGTTTGAATCTTTTTTATTAAAACATATAAGTGCTGAATTATGGTTGCCACCTTATTTCCTCATCATTAATATGTACATGGCAGGATAATATAACATGGGCTTCTCCAAGCTGTGAACAGCCTTCCACACATATTGAATTGGACAAGTGTGGATGGGTGAAAATATCATTTTTGAACGATTTACCAAAATTATCAGATCATAGATTTTGGATGGAAAGCATCTGAATTTTTAAAAAAAATCTGAATGTGGGAAAGTAAAAGAAACAGATTTCTCTATCCATAGTTCTAGTCCTAGAAAAAGTAATGTCTTCATTAACATTCAGTGGATGCTGAAGATCTCACTCATGTCAAAATGCTTCCTGGTCCTTGGGTTTCTTAAAGGCTATTAAAGGGCAGTTACTATCCTGAGGCTTCTCTCCTCCTGTCCTCTTCTCTTTTTTTGGACAGAGGTCCATGAACTTTTATTTGAAGAAAAATGTTTCCATTAATACCTATCGGGCTGAACCTATTCTATTAATAAAGGTAAAGGTTTCCCTTGCTCGAAAACCAGTCATATCTGACTCTAGGGTTCAGTGCTCATCTCTGTTTCAAAGCCGAAGAGCCAGCACTGTCTGCTTCTGCAGACGTTTACATGGTCATGTGGCAGGCATGACTAGACACCGGAGCGCATGGAACACTGTTACCTTCCCACCAAAGTGGTCCCTATTTATCTACTTGCAATGTCTTGCTTTTGAACTGCTAGTTTGGCAGGAGCTGGGACAAAGATGGGAGCTCATTCCGTCCTGCAGTACTTGGGAATCGAACTGCTGACCTTCCGCCTTCCAGTCAGTATCTTAGCCACTTGAGAGTGTTTAAAAAGGGAACAAAAATATTATTTGTGTCGAGAAAGGGCTTCAGCCTGGTTATGGGATATACAGAAAGAGCCTCCTTGAAGACTGTGGTATTTTGGAATCACAATTGGGCATACCCTGGGCAACAGCAACCTTGTTGTGCTGGCTAATCTTTCTCACACAGGGTCAGGGAAAAGGAACGTCTTCTTCTTCTTCAAGTGCTGTATCCAATTCTGAATACTGGCTATCCTCATGGCAATCAGCCATGAAGATTGTCCTGGGAACCATATAATGCAGTGGCCTTTCATCTGCCTTCCACATCGCAGTGTGACACCCGTACCACTGGTCCAGTTCCGCAAGTCATTGTCTGGTCTTGAACCCTTTTGGCACACAAGGTCCTCATCAGCCCCAGACCATTATTGATGAAGCTGCTGCCCTCCATCAGGATGGAGTCAAGTGGGACTTAATCCACTTGGGGATCATCCATCACCCTTCCCTGTGGACTTTGGCACCCAAGCCTTTAGTCCTCAGGGTTGTCAGGTTAGTTAACCACCACCTGACATTCAGCGTTGAGTTGCTGGTTGTAGAGTCTACTCTATTACCATGGCAGGACAACCTGGCCAGACAGGGGAAAAGGAACTACAGAATGAATTCACCAAAAGGTGGCTTCATTTTGGCAGTTTAAAGTCTGACCTAGAGACGATAGAAGAAAAAGAAGCCTGGTTATAATCCCAATTTCCCAGAAGAGTAATCTGCAACAACAAACTAACGTGGAGTGGCATCCTATTACATCCCATTTCCTCTGATGCTGGAAGTAGCAGAGAACAGCAGGTTCAGTACGCTGTGCAGGTTCTTGTGCAAATAAAAACAGAGCTGTAAAAGTAATCTGACTACCATCAGCCTTGACAGTGTCTCTTTCATTTCTCCCACGTCATATTCCACAGAGCAACAGTACCTCTTTTGATTGACACAAATTAACCCCAATGTCCTTGCGGAGTGTAAGTGCCTCACAGCTGGAAGACAACCCGCAAAGCAGCAGGCAGATTTATTTGCCGAATATTATTGCAGTTGTCATCAATGAAGGCAGCACGTGTTTAGACTTAAGAAATATCACAATGACCTGAACTCTCCAGTACCATCCTATAAACAGTGGGGTAGCTTAAATGCAGTGAAATCAGATGGGTTCAAATGCACAGCATTGCAACCATTTAAAAGATGGGTGATGCTTAGAAACTTCAATGCTTTTTGTAAATACTTATACTGTACATAACAAGAATTTATTTGGGCCTTCCACATCTCTCAATACACCCCACCCCACCCTATAGGAAACCAGGCATTTCCTCCTATGCAGTAGTATGGAGAATTCAATTAATTTTCACTTACCACATTGCTGCACGTTCTGTATCTGATGTTTCGTCCCTCACAGCTCCTGTATTTGAAAAAGAAGTTGGAGGAAACATGTTACATAGCAATCCTTAAATTTCATTAGTCACTGAAAGAGAAGAATACTCAACTCTCTTTGCATTTTGTCCATTTTAAAAGTCAGGTATAAGACAACTCTGACTGCTGAAAAGTTATTAGATATGCTTTCTACATTATGTATTTTGCTATGTGATACAAACAATGGAAAGAAATGCATTATGTTGTATGTCTGACCATTTCATCAACTCTCTGAAATTGGATGCACTGGAAATGTCTGTCTCTTCAGTAGTGAACAGCAGTCTTCAAGAAGTGGAACAGGTTTGCTCAAAGACAATGAATTGTTACCACAATCTCAGTTCTCCAACTTTCTCCCAATTATTGAACAGAAATATACAAAAATAAAATCTCCAGATTCTGTATCATCCTAATAGTATCTAAGGACATGTTACCTCTAAACATTCAATGGACAGAACTATGAAAAACCCACAAATATAGATCAATTTTCAGAATTTCAACATGTAATTATTCTGTTCAGTCCATATATGTGACCTTCTTTTATACAGAGATAGCAAGAATTGGCTAATTTATCAGGCTGGCACATTGCCCACCCCAGCCTTAGATGTTTATTGTGAAAGAGAAACTGACGCGTTTGAAAGATTGGCATGGAACCTAAATTTATAACCCTGTTGGATACCTAAAATATATGGCTGAATAATATTTGCTTTATGGCCTAGCATAATAGCCTCTAGTTAGCCTACATACTCCAGCTTCAGCTGTCTCCCACTGATCATAGTCCTCAAAAAGATTACAGTGTTTGCATACTAAGTTAGATTTTCTTATTACATCTATGCAACTCAAATGATCTCATGCTAATGTTCTGTGAAAATGTAAAGAGAAGTTCAACCTTTACAATTTTTTTTGATGTAAACAGACTTCCAAAATGAATGTGCAGATTGGTACATTCAGGATCATCAGATTTTGACATTTTCTGAATGTTACAATAAACTTCTAGACTCAACTATATATCAAGAAACAATTAGAGATATAAATCGTAGAAAATAATTGGAAGGACATTTTTTTCTGAAAAAAATTATTAAAAACTGCAAATTCTTGTTGAAATGGATCTGAAGAGATATTGGAGCCAATAAATGAAATCAAAGGTGAAACCAATAGGAAATATAAAGACAACGTGCTTGTTCATGATTGGTAGTAAAGGTAAAGGTCACCCTTGCTCAAAAACCAGTTGTATCCAATTCTAGGGGGCAGTGCTCATCTTCATTTATAGCCAAAGAGCCACTGCTATCTGCATCTGCAGATGCTTCTGTGGTCATGTGGCAGACATGTATTTAGAGTAGAAGCCTTAGCCCCTCACCCGCTATCATTGCTTTTGCCATTTGAATAAATGCCCCTGCCTATATGTAGTCTGACTTCTTCTTCTTTAAGTGTCATATCCATTCCGGATATTGGCTAACATTATGGCGATGATCTTCCTCTTCTTAACTCCCCAGAACAGTTCTTCTAAGGACATGCCACACCAGTCTCTCAGGTTCTTCAGTCATGAAATCTGTCTATGTCCAGGGCTTCTCTTCCCAGGGAACTTTCCTTGCAGAGTGAGTTGGAGTCTTCTATACTTTATGTTGTTTTTCATTTCTCATAATATTGCTAAGGTATTGGAACTTTCTCTACTTCATGGTTTTAAAAAGTTCCTGTTCTTTCTGGCACAACACTTCTATGTTAGTCACATGGTCAAACCATGATATCCTTAGCAGCCATTTGTAGATAGATCCTCATTTCAAAAGTTTCAATTCTCTTTTCAGATGCTTTAGTCAATGTCCAAGGTTCTACTCCATATAGCAACACTAGGAATACATAACATCTCACTACAGTTGTACCTCACTTAAAGAGCATAATGCATTCTACAGGATTGCTCTTTAAGATAGTTTGCTGTTTAAGTGAAACACCATTGTAAGTGAGCAATTGTGTGTGGGGGGGGGATTGCGAACCCTGATTTACTTGTTAAGCGAGTTTTTGGTTGTTTTTATTTGTTAAGCGAAGCGAACATTCAGAGAAAATTCTGCTCTTTAAGCGAGTTACTCTTTATGTGAGGCACTCTTTGTGCAAGGTTTGACTGTACAGTAATACCTCGGATAACATTTACCTCGGATAACGCTAAAATCGGATAACGTTAAGCAATCTGGGATGGAGAATTGGATCGAATAACGTTAAGGTCCTATGGGATGTATCGGATAACAACCGCTAAAGCCTGTGCGGTTACAATGTAACTCTATGGAGCTTTAATGTTATCCGATACATCCCATAGGATTTTAACATGCATCAGATAACACTAAAAATCGGATAACACCAAGACTTGTGGAACCAAGTCTTAGCGTTATCCGAGGTATTACTGTATTTGAATCTTTGTAGTAAATGAAAAATGTAGTCTGACAGGCAGGATTTTTGATTTTCCAGTTATCTTGATCGTGTGTACAGCATACATGCCTGCAGGTGCATTTCTTCAGTGGATATATTGGTCTCCACACTGAAGAAATGATAGTGAAGAAGGTAAGGGGATAAAAAGTAAAGACCTTCCCCTTCCCCTCTGCTTTCCTCTGTCATGTTCCCCCCTCCTGCCCGCTTTGAGAAGCACCTTTTAAAAACTTTTCTTCAGTCCCGATCCGTCTTCAGCAGCTCATTCAAAATGCAAACTCTGAGGCGAAGCTGCTTCTCCAAGTCTTCCCCCCTCTCGCCTTTCCCTTCCCCTCTGCTTTCCTCTGTCATGGCAAAATATTGTCAGACTAGGATAAGAATTCTGCAAACATTTGTAGGTAGAGTAGAATAAATGACTGAGCTTGATGTGGTAGATCAGGAGTTCTCAACCTTTTAAAGCTGGGGGCCGGGTCACGCTCTCTCAAACAGCTTCAGGGGCTGTATGGCTATTTTGCCCTTCCTCCACCACATGGCACTTCCTGGTGTGGTGGTGGTGGGTCACATGAAATGGTGTCATGGGCCGCATCTGGCCCACAAACTGCAGGTTGAGAATCCCTGTGGTAGTGTAAAGAATGCCAATTGTATGGACATCAGAAAATTTCAGCCTAAACATCCCAATTTCTGACAAACTCCAAGTGCTTTTCCTTATTTTTTTTTAAAGTTCAGAACTTAATACAGCAAACATAATGACTGAGTTCCAGCTCTGTGTCTTTTCAAAGCTATTGCACCCATGAGTAAGTCAACATCTCTTAGTTTAAGATCCTGAGTTTTAAAACCAACCTAGAATAACAAATCCCAACTGTTTGGAATTCAAGGTTTTTTTTAAAACAACAACAACAACCCCACTTTCAAAAACTAGGTAAAGTTGCCCCCATGTTTTCTAGAGGGCACAAAATGACTTTCTGAGACATACCTGTTTCAAAAATAAATAAAGAAAAACCCCTTAAATTTTGGAAGTTTGTTAGAGAACTGGTGGGAGGGAGTGTCAAGGATTCTTGGAGTTTCCAAAATTATCCCAAGGAGTTATTATGTTGACCACCCTGATTAAGTTATTGATATAATCATTTTAACATTTTAAAGTCATATAAAAAACGGCACTGGACAATATAAAAACAAAAGGTTCAGAATCTTTCTGAAGTGCATGACTAAAACAGAGAACCAAGAATTCAATTAGCTCCTCATTAATGAGTGGTGAGTTCCTGGCAAGACAATGTAATTTTCCTTGTACATGCATCATTTAGCAATAAGATTCTGGAGAATATGAAAGGAGAATCATCCCCGTGGTCTGTCAATCTAAATGGTATAGCTATTGTAATTATCTTGTGAGGCCTAAAATCCTAATTGTCACACTATCTCAAAGTCAATTAAACTAATTTAATGCAGCTATTACCACCAAGAGGTACTGCTCCTTAAGCATGATTTGTGTAATGTCTGGCTGGCTAAAGTAAAATCATTTAAAAAAAAAGAAGAAGAAGAACAAAGTCACAGCCAAATTAATCAGCCTGGGGCTGAGGAGGACTTTGCATGCCAAAAGGGCTCAGGACCAGAAAGTGACTCACAGCACTGGATCAGTGGTACAGAGGTCATGCTGCGATGCAGAAGGCAAATGAAAGGCCCCTGCATCATATTTTCAGCACAGTCTTCATGCCTGATTGCCATGATGATCGCCTATATTCAGATTCAGATACAGCAGCAGCAGAAGACAGACAAATTAATTTTAAAATGTTTATGTTGAGATATACAATACCACCAGAGTTTATTAAGTTCTTTAGGATGTTTCTGCATAGCTGAATTTGAGCATATCTAGCCATAAAGTAATACAAAGTAATGGAGATGCATGACTTAGTCTTAGACTATTCCATTCATTTGTCACATAGAAGCAAGATATTTACATAGACTGCCACAAAACAGTGTAACATCGCTGTGTTAGAAGCCTGCAGCCACAAGCATTAGTTATTTAGTTTGAATCAAAATGTGAAATTCAGTTCTTTCAACACTACTTTTAGGTTGCTTTAGGTTGCTAGTCTGTAATGGTGCAAAGACAAGAGAAGGTACTACTAGCCTAGTACCATTGCTGGGATTTAGGCTCCAGACTGAGACTGGAAATCAATGTTATGTGCATAGAACTTCATTTTCATGGAGAGAACTTTTCTTCATTCTTCACCCCTTTCTCAAGAATATATAACTGTTTTGGTTAGAGGACAATGAATAGATTGAATTCTTCAGAACAACAGCTTAGGAGCACACAAGATTTAATAATTTAATATTTCTTCAGGCTATGACTAAAAATGCAACATTTCTGTAGAAAAGCTTATGCTTTGGTTCGTTAAGCACAAGATTCAAAAGTAAACAAAGTTTCTTGGAAGAATGGTGGGGAGTAAATCACATTTGCTTTCGGATATTTCTATACCATTTCAAAACTGTGTTTGTTTTTATCTACAACTTCAAAGAACAAAGACTTGCACAAGTGCACTTGCTCCCTTCCTCTGGCCAGAGTAATGAGAACAATCATAATTATTGTCCATTCTCCACATTCAGTGATAGGCTCTCTGAATCTTCAATGCTGCTCCATCATTACCACACAAAAGTAAATGACAGACTTTGAGATACTGACTTGAGGCTTGTGGTCCAGATCTGCACAACATGAGTTAGGATCAGAGCTCAGGACAGTTATTTTGGGAGACAACAAATCCCAAAATCCTTGAGACTAGGGGATTCTGGGAGTTGAAATTTTTTTTAAAAAAAGTATTATGTCCTAGCTCTGGTTTGGCCGGCCATTTCGATACCTTCTTCCGTGTCTAGGCCAGAAGTAAAACTGGCAAAATGAAGCCACTAAACCTCTTTCTCCTGAAGATTCGAGCACCACCCACAGGGCTGTGGTTGCTCAAAGACAGCGAGGTGGGGACAAAGAGTCAGAAGAAAATGGGGACTCCTGAGATTACAACTACCGTAATTCATTCTCTCTTGGCAAGGAATGATACATAACAGGGTGAATGTGGTGGAGGGACTCAAGCCCTCATTCCACCTCCAGCCTTTGCTTCATCAAATTGCTCACATGGAACTTTCCATGGTGCTGCACCCACTAGCCTTACAACAAGCACACTGCAATGTTAGGCCACTGCGTTGGAGGAGTACACAGAAAGAACCTCTTGAAAACTGTGGTATGTTGAACCACAACTGGGTGTACTATGGTCTGGTAAGGGCAACCTTGTGTTGCTGGCTAATCTTTCTCACACTAGGTCAGGTGAAGGAAACTGCAGAATGAACCCAAATGGTGACTTCATTTTGCTAGTTTTATTTCTGGCCAAGACAGGGAAGAAGAAGTGTCAGGTTAGGGACTATATGACTGAGTGCTCTTAACAATTGAAATAATTAAAAACAATCTTACAACTTATACATTTCCTTGCTTCTCTAGAAAAAGTTGTATTTCCATAACAGCTGCCTTTAAGGAAATGGAAGCCTAGTTTGGGTTTCTTTATATATCCTGTATGTACCCTCTTGTTGCCTTATATTATTGCTGCCAGATCCCAAGAGAATTACAGTCATACCTTGCATAACAAATTTAATTCGTTCCACGAGGCTGCTCGCTATGTGAGTTTTTCGCTATGCGAGTCAGACTCGCAGAATGAAAATTTTCGTTATGCGAGTCAGACTTTCCCTATGGAAAAACTCACATAACGAGCATTTCAAGGGGAAAAACTCGCATAGTGAAAATGTTTTGCTATGCAAGTTTCCCCCATAGAAACGTTCGTTATGCGAGGTTTTCCATAGGGAAAGTCAGACTCGCAAAGCAAAAATTTTCGTTATGCGAGTCAGACCGCTTAGCGAAAAACTTGCTCGTTATGCGAGTTTTTCGCTAAGCGAAACACTCATTATGCGAGGTTTGACTGTACTTGAGCTTGAAGGTGGAAAATTTTCCCTTTTGTACTACAGCTCCCAGAATGCCCTATGATGAGAGTTGCTATCCATAAATTTAATGTTATCAAGTTGTGCTTGTGCTGGAAGAATGCTTACAGAAATACTTAAGGGGATTTTGCCTAAACTTTAGCTTAGACAGATAGTGTCTGGGCAGTTTATCCTGCTATGGTAATAGAGTAGATCAGGGGTGCTTAAACTATGGCCCACAGTCTGGATCTGGCCCGTGGTGCCTAATATTCCAGCCCATGCTGCCCTAGCTGCTCTCAGAAGCAGAAGTTAAATGTGCCTGTGCCTTTACGGTAGCATTTTGTGCATACGCAGGCACATTTTGCTTCTGTTTTCGGTGGGAGGAACCATGTGACCAGCCTGCTCAACCACATGACTGGCCCATGGCCTGAAATGTTTAGGTAGTAGCTGGAGTAGACCCTACTGCCAGTGACTCAATGCTGAGTGTTAGGTGGCGGTTAACTAACTCCACAACCCTCAGGACTAATGGCATTGGGTGGCAAAGTCCATAGGGAAGGGTGATGGTCTCCAAGTGGATTAAATCCCACTTGATGGAGGGCAGCAGCTTCATCCTGGGACTTTGCGTGCCAAAAGGACTCAGGACCAGAAAGTGACTCATGGAACTGGATCAGTGGTATGGGTGTCATGTTGCGATGCAGAAGGCAGATTAAAGGCTACTGCATTATATTCTCAGGTCAGTCGTTATGGCGATTGCTATGATGATCACCAATATTCCGATTCAGATATGGCAGAAGAAGAAGACAACAGATAGGGGAGGTTCCCTGAGCTCAATTAGCCAAAGTTACTCTCAAGCATCAAGAACTTCCTTGAATTGTGGCTGATAAGCCAGCTGAAAAATGGTAAAAGTTGAACAAAATAAATAAATGAATAAACTTTTAAAAAAACTTTTTGGATTTTAATTTTTTTTTCTTTCTGTTGCACACAATGTAAAACAAAACAAGAAAAATTGTGATGGCAGCTTTAAAGGATACTGAAAAGCTGGAGTTTTTCAACACCTGTGAAAATGAAACTGAAGATGGTGCGTTTCTATAGCCATTTATTTAATGTAGACATGGAATAGATAGGCCTGATTCTAAATGTAACCTTAAAGACAACAATGAACAAGAAGAAACTGAAACCAAATGGACTTTATGAATATATTTTTTGTAGCAATGGCAAAATAAACAACCATCTGGCCAAATGCCAATGGTAACCACTGGAGTCAGCAAACTGGCTCAGAAAATCAAAACACAACTCATACCTTTTGGGTTGCCAAAGGCCAACATATGGGATGGAGTATGGGATAATGACCCAAAATCAGAGCAAGATGAGAAGCAGTAAAGGAAGAAACAATTTTTTTTATGAATTAATACTTTTAGCATAAATAACTATCCCTCCCAAAAAAAAAAAATCTCAGGTTTTACAGAGTCAGTGTTTCTGATGCAAATAATTTATCATAGCTGAAAATGAATGAAATGCTTGCCTTTGAGGAGGCAGATGTCGGTTTGAGCTTCAAATAAATGTCCTTGAGATGTAACCCACTGCAAATTACATCAATGTAATTCTAGAGCACTCGTAAAAGTCAATAGAGCTGCACCAAATTTATTTTCAATGTTAAAATCTCCCAGCCTCTTTTCTGATAGCCATTTCACAGAATTAAGAAAGTAGATTAAAGATCTGCAGTCTAGCAGATGGCTGGATAGTTGAAACCAACATGTAAAATATAGACCCTCACTCTTGACTCCACCACAAGCTTTCAGCCTTTTTGTTTGGGAGGAAAGAGTATGGAATAGCTAAATGGGTCATATACCCATATCAAATAAATATATCATTATAAATATGTAAGAGAACTGTGATAGCAAATCTATGATCTTAGCTTCATGTAGTGCTATTGGTTTTTTCTTAAGGTTAAAGTAGTTTTGCAGGTGGAAAATAATATACCAAGTAGCTCTTGAATCCTCCACAACGAATAAGAACACCAAGCAAAAGAAACCTGGTGCTAATCTCCAATCTATTGCTCCAGAATTACATCAGATGGCAGAGTTATTATTCCTGTATGCTAAAGGAAAGTAGCTGGCTGGATAACTCAATGATTTAATGTACCTCATGGGAGAAAGAGCCAGTCCTTGCAGTAATGGGGAAGCTACAGAGACACGGTAAAATGAATACCCAGCATGTTGGGGGCAAAATGCTAATTAACTTCTGAACCACCCATAGAATGCACTAAGCACTGTGGGATGTTATATAAGTATAATTGCTATTGCTAATCTCCATAAACTATAAATTAGAACTAGTTGATGAAAAAAGTTAATACAGTAAAACCTCAGATAACACTAAAACCTGGTTCCACAAGTCTTGGTGTTATACGATTTTTAGTGTTATCCGATGCATGTTAAAATCCTATGGGATCCATAGAGATACATTGTAACCACACAGGCTTTAGTGGTTGTTATCTGATGCATCCTATAGGATCTTAATGTTATCCAATGCAATTCTTCCCCCCAGATTGCTTAATGTTATGCGATTTTAGTGTTATTCGATACTAACGTTATCTGAGGTATTACTGTACATTGCAAAAACACAGACAGGAATTAAGCTTTTGGTTATATCTATAGTATACTGACAGTTATTTTTAGGGACTATGAATTTGGGCAATATCCTCTCTAGCTTTCTGAATCTGATACACAAAAAAGGAATATTCCAAATAAAGCACCAAATAAAGATCTTTGTAGAATAATCATCCCTATTTTTCTAATGACATTTAGAATATACTATCCACAGACTAGTCCATTCTGGAGCATGACAGTGATTGGTTCCATCACTACGAAAAAGATTGGTGTGTCCTAATCCCATGGCGCAGCTTCAAAGGGCAGGAGGTGGAATAGATGAGCAAAGCAAAACTGATCTTACACATATTACAATGTTTTGGACTTTTCATTGCAGATGAAACATCTGTCACTCAAAGTAAAAGGGCTCTTGGTCTGAACTGCCATAAAATACAGAGAAATGAAATCATGGCCAAACCTGTCCTCCCGAGCCAAATTTCGCAAAGAAAATATAAGTTGACAGGAGAGGATGATGACCAAAGGGAGTGTGCAAACAATCACAAAGGATGCCAAATGAAACATAAAACTCTGGCTGTTAACTCTGGCAAAGCCTATGCTTGGTGTTCATAGGTCATCCTAGGGAAGGTCATTGGGGCAATATCTCCAGGAGCCCAACCCTTTTGGCAACATCTGATGATTTACTTTGAGCAGAATGAAATGAGGATTTCACAAGGCTGACATTTTAGAGCTGTTTCATAATTTAAAATAGATGTTCATTTAACTTTTTATATAGGAGAACTAAAGAATGGGTCAAAGTAGGAAATATTCTACTTTGAAGTAAGACCAAATTCACATGTAGGTACAGTACTGCAATCTGTGACACATTCTAAAAACTGCTGTCAGGACTGCTTCCTTCTATTTTTATTTATTTTTTAGTCAAGAATACCATCCAGGAACATAGGTGGCACTTAGGCCTATTGCATTGACTGTGAACCTTGGTACTCCCTGTTTTAGTCGGTGCTTTGGAAAATAACTGTGCCTCACAAATACTGGAGCTACATATAATCCATGCAGCTAATATAATTTGAATGGGATTTGAATGGGATTCCTATCCTGAAAGAATATGTATAAAAACAGAGAATTCTCTTCGGCTGTGTGGCCTTCTTGGGTGTTAAATACAGAATGAGAATTGTGCTTCTTTTCTGGTAGTAATTCTCTTATTGGTCTTGTGGTTCCATCCTATGTGTTACACAGTGAGAATTTGGTTCCTAAGCCTTAGGTTGCCAAGCCTCATTTCAGCGCAATTGTTGCAAAATTCTTCTTCTCTTACAAACAGCCAATGCCAATCCTACAATTAAACACAGTGGGGCAGCTGCATCAGGCAGCAGAATATGGGTGTCTCATAGAACAGGATATTGGTAGGTATGTAACTTGTTGTTTTTGTGCTGTACTGATGGGGTTGCCAGGTAGGTGATTTTGAGGTTTTCTGCCTCAGGTGCTGGGCTAGTTGGCTTGGTTTTTGGGTTGTCTGTCATTTGACATGGTGGTCATCTGTTGCTCCATCTCAGGCAGCAAAACATCATGGGTTATCCCTATAAGTGGCATATTTAAGTAAGTGCATTCTTAGGACTCCACTGTGTATATGGCAGACGGAGAGTCAGAGTACTTTGACTAGCACTATGTTTTACATGCTGTTGTTGAAACTATGTTCTATGAGAATCTATAGGCCAGTGATGGTGAACCTTGGCACTCCAGGTGTTCTTGGACTTCAATTACCAGAAGACCTGATCAGCAGGAGTGCTGACTTAACAAATAAAACCAACCAAAAACTCGCTTAACAAATAAATTGGGGTTCACAATCCCCCCCCCCCCCACACACAATTGGTCATTTACAATGGTGTTTCACTTAAAAAGCAAACTCGCTTAGGGAGCAATCCTGTGGAACACATTATGCTCTTTAAGTGAGATACAACTGTATCTATATTATTCATATCTGAGAGTAAACAAAACAGAGCAGCAAAAAAGACAACAAATGTGGCACTTTAAAGACTAACTAATGTATTTAAATGTGAGTTTTTGTGGACCAAGTCCACTTGATCAGACAACATGAACAATATTTTGGCCAAAGGTTTACATACACAGATTGTGACAGCATAAGCCAATGAAATGTGATACAAAAAATTACAGCACACACACAATTTATTAGTATATATAGGGCAATTTTCTGCTCTAACTACCACATGTGTAAGGACAATTACAGAAGTGACTACCATAATGTGGAGAGGACTAGTCAAATGCAACGTCATATACCTGTTCATGTGAACAGCCATGTAACTAGGAATATGATCTGAACTCTACTTTGTAGCAGCTACTATAATGATGTGGAGTAAATTTAAACAAGACCCCGCCCCTATGTGTATGTCTACCAGGTCTTTAAATGCACACTTAGGTCTGGCAACTGATTTTGGGTGGGTGGGGGAGAGAAATAATAGCAATTATCCAGCTGCTTAGCTGAGAAAGATTTTTAAAGCAAGGCATATGCTTCAAAGGTGACACAAAAAGAGAGCATTCTTCTTTTATTTAATGTTCTGGAAGCCATCACACACAAGATGAAAAAGCATAATACACCATGCAAATTCTTCACTGGAGGAGAAATATTTAGCTTTGGTTTGTGGGTTGGTCTGTTCCATAGTATTCAAGTAGCGTGCCAGTTCTTAATTTATCAAACTAGCAACCCTCAAATCTTTATTTTGTTACTATTTTATCTGTTATAGAATTATGCACGGAACACACAAATTTCTGTAGTTTGATGCATCTTTGTAAAATGACAACTTTTACAAAGGTTGTGAAATCAACCACAAACACAAACTACAGATAGCTCTCCTTTCTTCCTTGCTAGAGAAGTATTTAAATATTTTACTTTTAAGTTTATTTCTAAATCCCCAATGTTTGGGTGGATTTCTTTCCCTTTTCAGTTTGAACTGCCTGCCCAGCACCGCAGGAAAAGGAAAAAAAAATTACCATTTAGCACGCCTTTACATTTGTAATTCTATGCAGACCAGAAAAAGGAAAACCAAGTTACACATTTACTGCAGTGCTAATTCAAGGTCAAATTTTACTATTTAGAATATATTGTTACTGGCTAACAGAAACAGCACATAATAATCCCTCCTCAGACTATGAATGGGCAAAAGTTCATTTTTGGTCCCATAAATCAAAGACAATTGGCTCAATATGGAAACAACAAATCTTAGTTATTCTGTGACTACATTGGCAAATAGGATGTGATTTGCTGCAGAAGTAGAAAATATTATTTGAACTTTTAAAAAACTGATCATGTGATGCAAAGGGTGATCAGAAACAGCTCAACCCCTTTTGGCTTCCGATGTGGAGTTTTCTTCCCTGCTGCTGGGGGCTTTCACTTTTTTAAAAGTCAGAGGAATTCAACAGGGTTTTCCTTCTGTAATCAGTTGCTTCATTCTACAAAAAAAGATGTGACTTTGGGTGTATTCTGGTGATGTACTAAGCTTGATGCATTGTTTTGGTCAGGAGGAACACCCATCTCTATGATCTTTCTCCCTAGGCACCATGAAGTATCCTTTTTTAATTTAAAAAGTGAAATAATGAATTTATCACTACATTATCTTCTCACTGAATTGACCTATCAGTTTAGTGCTAGATCATTTCTGCATAAAAATGATAAAAATCTGTACGAAAGATATCCAATGCTAATTAGTTACACCAGACGGCTATATTTCTATGGTATCTGTGTATATGTCTCTACTTTGGGAAACTGCCCTTTTCCTCTAATGTCATGTGACACTTTTAAAAGCCCACTGGCTTTACAATGAACCATCAAAGGAATGCTGGGAATCAAAAGAGGGTGAGACCCAAGGAAGGGAATGGAGGGCTGTGGTGAGGATTTAACAGCATTGGAAGAGAAAGCCCATGCATGGGCACCAAAGCAATCCTTAACCTTAGCATGCTCACCTGACCCAAACAGAAGTGTCAAACAGGCTGGAAACCAAGCCACAGCATAGTTGCAGCCCTTGTGAGAAAATTCTTTCTACTGAGTAAACTCCTTTACTACTAAAGTTCAGCAAAACAGGGCAATCAAGGTATGAGAAATATTTCCTAGATCCTGTTCCCCACTGAGTTCCCATGATTGACTGGGGAGTTGAACTCAAGCCTACTGAGTTATAGTCTGTCACTCTGCCAACCCCCACCCACTCCATCCCCCACATACACACACCATGTATTTCTCTAGTCTCGGAAATGCCCCGTGGGGTGCAGTAGTACTGAGTAGACCAGTCCTGGAACATTTAACATATTCAAGGACCTTATTAGGGTCACCTTAAGTTAGAAACAACTTGATATAATGTAACAACAGTAAGCAATTTACTTTTTTTAGGTGGGCAGCGGCATAGTTAGAATTTTCTCCTGATTATTTTCAGACTCCCTTTTGTTGAGATCTCGATGAAAAGGGACTGAAAGGACTCAGAGAGTGAGATATTCAAGTCTACAAATCCAAACTAGGTAGAGAATTAAGATAAAGAGAAGAAATTGATCTGAGGCAGGTAAGGTAAAGGTCTCCCTTGCTTGAAAGCCAGTTGTGTCTGACTCTAGTGTGTGGTGCTCATCTCCATTTACAGCCAAACAGCCAACGCTGTCTGCATTTACAAATGTTTCCATGGTCATGTGGCAGGCATGATTAGATGCCGGAGTGCACAGAATGTGGTTACTTTCCCCACTAAGGCAGTATCTATTTATCTGCTTGCAATGTCTTGTTTTCAAACAGCTAGGTTGGCAGGAGCTCTGACAGAGATGGGAGCTCACATTGTCGTGAAGCACTTGGTTTTTGAACCAAAGTGGTACCTATTTATCTACTTGCAATTTCTTGCATTCGATCTGCTGGGTTGGCAGGAGCTGGGACAGAGACAGGTGCTTATTCCACTTGCAGTACCCAGGTCTTGAACTGCCAAGTTGCCGGCCTAACAACGCAAGCTTCTTAACTACTAAGCCACTGCAGTCCCTGTTTGTCCTATGGAGAATGCAGAAAGACTTTTTCTTTTCTTTGTAAGCTCAGCATCTTAATTGCTAAGCCTCCACATCCCCTTATTCTAAGATAGGTAGATAGATGCAATATGCAATGTTTCTTATACTGTATATATTTATAGATTTCAGCCTTCACATGTTGCCTTTTAATGCTAATCCTTCCAAGGAAGGTTGTGCTGCACTACAATACACAGAAGCTTACAACACAAAATTGAGCATAACAGAACATAGAAAATTACAACAGATTAAAACAATGAGAATATTACAATCCAACAGCAATATAGAATATAGTGTATATTTCCTGAAAGCAATTTAAAAATAAAGGGTTAGAAAACCAACAATAGGCAGCCCATGCTCTGAGCATGGGAAGAGGATTTATCACACATCATTTTTTAGTGTCGTATACGCCGTCCCCACCGTCAGACTGTGGATCACCCATGACAGAAAGAGAGCAAGTAGGTACACCTTTGAGGAAGAACCCAGTGAGTGCTAATATCAAGAAGTTGTTCTGTTCCTATAAATAAGATTGCCAACTAATTCCCTTCCATAGCTGAGTGTTGACTTACAAGTGCATTGGTACAACAAACCCTGAACTCCTCTCTAAAGAACTTTCATAATGAACCACCATCACTATGGTTCAGCTTCACAGACAATGTTCAGATATCTATTTATTTGTTATAATAGTTAACACTCCAATTCCACTTGTCCTCCTGTAAACTCAAGGTAGCATTGATGCTCCTTTCCTCTCCATGACAGCTCTGAGAAAGAGTGAGAGGCTCTGGTTTACCCAGTGACATGAGAGGGTAACAATTTGGACCTGTCTGGTCAGAAACAAGTAATCTAACTACTGTATTATTCTATTTTACAATTTTGCTCCATTTGTTCAGTTTTAAGTTAAAGAAAGATGGGGTGTCTGGCCAGGTTATCCTGCTATGGTAATATAGTAGGCCATACTGTCAGCAACTCAACATCTAGTGTCATGTGGCAGTTAACTAACTTGACAACCCTGAGGACTAACTTCTTAGGGAAGAGTGATGGGCCCCAAGTAGATTAAATCCCACATGAGTCCATCTTGGTGGAGGGCAGCAGCTTCATCAACACTGGCCTGGGGCCAATGAGGACTTTGTGTGGCAAAAGGGCTCAAGACCAGAAAGTGACTCATGGAATATGGAACTGGATCAGTGGTATGGGTGTTATGCTGCGATGCGGAAGGCAGATGAAAGGCTACTGCATTATATTCTTAGGACAGTCTTCATGGCTGATTGCCATTAGGATTGCCAATATTTGGATTTGGATACGGCAGAACAACAACAAGAAGAAGAAAGATAGGAAGTGATTCCCTCCAGCCAATGATGAATGGTTCAGCAGTGAAAGGGTCGCTTACAGAAAAAACAGTTTGGCTGATAATCCAAGGAAGCAGCAAGCCATTAGCTTTTTCTACAGGGAGTTTAAAAAACAACAACACAACACTATGTAGTTGTCCCACAAATTTCATGGCTTGGTCATGAATCTGTCTTCTTCCCATAAACACTCCACTTCTTTCTTGACAGAAGAGCAAGAAAGAGATTCAGTTCCCATTGCAGTGCTACCTTGGCTCAATTCTAAACTGTATGGAATGTGATTTTGACTCGATGCTTCTTCACATCATTACATCTTCTAATCTCAGAGGCAGAGAATCATTTTTGGACAGTACTCTTCCCCAACAGGTTTTTATTAAATTCTCATCAGCATAGGATAGAAAACATGTGAAATTGCAGCTGTGTGTTTTCAATAGGTTAAGGCATCAGACAGAATCTCAACTGATATATGATGACTCTGAAGATTCTCCCCATTTAATACCTGTTGACATATGTCCAGTTACACTCTCCTGAATTCATAGAAATCCAAATTCTATGCAAACTCTGTATAAATCAAACTATTCACATTGCAACATTTTTAATCTGCAAACCCTGCTTTTCTTAATCTGGCACATCTGAAAGAAAAAAGTGCAGAGGGATTTATAATAAAGTAAACTCTTCAGGCTTATTAAAGGCCACATCAACCCTGAGGTAAGCTTCAGAAGCCGACACAACCTTTTGCATTTCAAATTCTGATCTGAGCTGATGAATTCCTAGTCTCTGCACCTGCCTGTGATTGGTGCACTCTCTCATTTGCTCCAAAACAATCCCTGATTTCTTCAATATTCTCCTGTCTTTTAAATAATTAGTAACAGGAAAGGCAGTGGAAGCCTATTTAGAGGAGAAGAAGAACATTTGATGTCTTCATTTCCTATCTACATCATGCTTCTTAGCAGTGTCATGGTGGGCTAGAGAAAATTGAGTAGATATATTTCCAAATCCTGCTCTAGGAAAGTATGGGAAAATGATATGACAGTTTTAGTTAACTGATGTTTTAGTGTCTGGTGACTGCACTGTTTCATTTCTGTTCCGCTGCAACAGAATCTAATATAATAAAGAAAATACAACATTTTCAATGAACCAATGGATAAATTAAATTACATTTCATGTTCTGTTTCACAATATGTCTAGATTTGAATGCTTTTTGAGAGGTAATGAGAGGATCAATTTCAGTTAATGCACCTGGTTTCTGGAGTCCTTTCCTGAAGGGAGATCAGTACTGATCTCTAGGAGCTTATATTCAGAAGTTTTGAGATGATCTTCCTGTTTGAAAAATACTTTCTGAATTCGGGGTGGGGGTGGGGTGTGTGTAACAAAATTGTTTTAATTTTATGCTGCTTACTCATGGCTTATGGCCTGTGGGCCAGACCTTGCCCTTGACACCAATTAATACGGTCCACGGTGAGGACCCCACTGCTGCCACCAGAAGCACTGAAAATGCACCGGAAGTACCAAAAACAAGGTGAAAATGCTGCAAAAATGCACTGGAAGTGCCGTAAATGCAGCAGAAATATGCCAGAAGTCCTGAAAACATCCAGAAATGCGGCAAAAATAGCCAAAAATGCAGCAAAAACATGATGCCCTCACTCCCACCACCACAGGAATCCAGCACACACATCTGTCCAAGGGGCATGGTCTGGCCCACGGTGGGAAAATGTTGGTCATTCCAAGTTTAAACCTTAAGCTTTTGAAATTATTTTTAATGCTTTGTATTATATTCACGATATTTATCATAAACAGCTTAGATAGTCCAAGGAGCCCTATTTGAGGTTGATATGGATTTTAAAATAAACAAAAAACAAACTAGAGAAGCACATATAACTTAACCTGTTGCTGATAACACAGAGCCTCTTTGAGAGCTGGTTCTTCTTCTTTTGTCCAGATCAGACTTTAAACTGCCAACATGAAACCACCTTCTTGACTTTATCATTGGCCAAAATTAAATCCTCATAGGTACGTTGGTAGTAATCTGCAGACCAATGAATAAGACGGATGATGTATTTCTCCACATTAGCACAGTGTGTTGTTGTCTGCCAGCAGCCCCCACTTGAGCATGTTGGACTGACATTTAGGCACTCCAATCCTCAGCCTATTCAGGATCCTCCAAGTGATGTAGGGAAGGCTGAGTTCCTCAGCCATATCCTCCTGTAATATTATTCCTTGTACCGTGAGCTCTTTCCTCCTCCTTCTAATTTGGTTTTGCTCTTGCACAAGAATGTTTGTTTTCTTGGATCTGACCAGACTTGAGACTCATATCTGTTCAGAGGATGTCGAGGGTCATTCTCTTGCTTAGTTCTCTCAGTGTCTGCTGCTACTTCTCTCCTGATCTTAGGTGGAGCAATACCAACAATAGGGTATATTTTCTCAACTGGTGTAGGTTTGAAGCAGCCTGTCACTATGTGCATTGTTTCATTAACAGCAATCTCAACTTGTTTTGTATGTGTGGATACACTCCATACTGGAGCAGCATACTCTGTTGCAGAGTTGTTCAGGGCCAAAGCGGATGTATTGAGTGTGGATGGTTGCTGATGAAGACACGACACTAACCTTAAAGCTTGAAATTCCATCATCCTATAGTAACCTGATTTTGATTCTGCAGTTAATATAATTACCCCTGTTAGGGAATCTACATTGGAGTCCAGGCAGGTGAGTAAAAACCTAAGGGGAGGATTTTAGGGGGAGGAGGGTTAATTCCTTCTATGGTAGCTTTGAGTTTTCCTTCTATGTTTAAGGAACATCAAGTGAATGCATTCTGTATTTTGCCTTAGCTTGGCTGTAGCTTTCCTTTGTAACCTAAATGAACATTTATTTATTTATTTATTTATTTCATTTCTATCACACCCTTCTGGGAAATTTCCCACTACTGGCAGTGAACAACATATTTTTTAAAAATTGCAATAAAAAGGTAAACAAATTGAATAAATTATAAATATCAGAAAGGACAAAAATAATACCCACACATTTAAAAAAATGCAAGCAAAAAAAAACCCACCACCTAATGCTTGGCCATTGGTGGTATTCTTAAAATGTTTTACAAAGGCAGATGCTCGATATACCACTGTAAGTCGGTGTTCATAGGCACACAGGCATGTGCACAGAGAAATAAATAGTCATATAAACATAGATGTGGTTTTCTCTTCTGATTTTATCTTTCCTGCAATTTATGGTGCAAAACCTGAGGGCTTACTTTTACTTTGCTGCATGGCAGAGAAAAGAATTACCACTCTGAATGAGAAAGCCTATGAATGGTTTCATTTTTCACTAGCTGAAAGCATACTGTTTAGATTTTGGTAAGAAAGAAGTGGGAATCATGTGCTGCACAGAACCTTTTTACTACTGGCATGTTTTAGAAAAGAGTGTGTTGGACCATCAAACCTGCTGGATGGTTGCCTGAAGAAAACAGGACCTTTCCTCTCCAAAGTTCAAAATGTAAACATATTGCAAGACACCCACTGCTCTTTATGTTGTGATATGGGGATGGGAAGCAACCTTCTTGACCCCGTTGGTTCCAAAGGCATTTAACTACTTACTTGCTGCTCAGACAGCGTCTCAGGGAGTAAGAAGCACCCCCTCCACACGTACGGGAACACTCACTCCACGAACCCCAGGCATCCCAGAGGGTGTCTCGGTCCTCCTCCGATCGAGCTGTTCGAGAACTCTAGAAAAGAAAGAAGAAAGGAAGGGAGAAAGACAGCATTGGTGACAAGCAAAACATTTTAGATGTTACTCTCTCATTGCTGTTTTTCTATCTGTTCAAGCGCATCCCAAATCCAGAATTCTACGAAAGACAAAAGCTTGGAATAAAATGACCTTCAAAGTGTCAATGTGGTTGACACAAACATATTTATTTTGCAGCAAGATATTTGATATTTGCTAAGCATTATTTATCTGTAGAATAGGTATTCTAAGTATATACTCTATTCTGTACAGTAAAAACTTGCGTAAAGAGCACATCACTTAGAGAGTAACTCACTTAAAGAGCAGAATTTTATCTGAATAGTTGCTTCACTTAAAAAGTAAAACCAACCAAAAACTCGTTTAACAAATAAATCGGGGTTGACAATACCCACCACCAGAAGTCACAATTGGTCACTTACAATGGTGCTTCACTTAAAGAGCAAACTTGGTTAAAGAGCAATCCTGTGGAATGCATTATGCTCTTTAAGGAAGGTACAACTGTACTTGCATTAGAGTTTGGAATATTTGTCAAAAAAGATTGTGTGCCAGTATGACAAATGCAGCAGGTGGCACAGAGAGGGAAAATGGGCAGCCTTACTCCCAGTACTTTCTTCAAGTCCCTCTAATGTGAGGGGCACCAGAAGGTCACTGTGTGGTAAGGTACACGTCCTAAAATGCAGAACCAGCCCCTCAAGCAACAGAGATTAGGAGGCTGAATCTGAATGTTCAAGGGCAGAGAAGTACATTAAGCAGCCTGACTTGTATCCAACCTGCTCTTCTCAGATGTAGAGGAGGATTCTATCCTATTGCTAATTTCGAAGTTCAAGTAGCTTTTGTACATGAATGGAATGATGCCATCTTGTTCTTCTGTAACCAGAGCAAAATGTTTTTGACATTTTCTTGAACAAAATAAATAAATAAATAAATAAATAATGGCAATGAAGAACCACATAAATCAAATTACCATGCATGGACTTCTTTACTTTGCACTTATTAAGTCTTTATGTATACTATGTAGTACATTCCACCATGGAAATCTATCCATTTGGGAAGCTTGCAATGTGTTTGGAAGAAGGAAATATACACCAAACCATGCAAACATTTGGAGAAATGCATGCATATGAAAGGAATGAAAAGTTTATGACAAATCAGTTTCACAATTTTTATTATGAGATAAGCCCTTGTAGGCTACAACACACTTCATTAGATGTGTGAGCTATTATTTCATTTGGCAGACAGTGCAGCCCTAGGATAGAGTGCACTCTGGCCATGGAGTGCCTTTGGTGACCCACTACTACTCAGCTTTTCCAGGGCAGCGGGGTGTACAAGGCCGGGGTGAGGTTGGAGACCCCATTGCTGCTCCTACAGGGAGCATGTAAAAAAGTCAGAGACCACATATGCAAAATATTGCATGCATGGACTATATGCGAAAACCCTTACATGTATCCATTCATTGTTCTCCAAATTCCACTATTTTCGTGGCACAGAATTTCTTTCTGCCTCCTAGAGCTCAATATGATAGTCCTTCCACTTGCTGCTCACTTAGGAAGGATTCTTCTCCAAGTCTTAGCCTTACAGCATTCCTATGTCTCTCCCTGTGGCATCTGCACTGGTAAATCAACTATTTGCTCCCTGAGCTCTTTCTGTGGCATGTCTGGGTGTTCTTTCTCTGAGATGAAGATCCTGGAAGAATGACAGCGATGGGATGTAACAGGTTCTCACCAGTTCACCAGAACTGGTAGTAACTTTCCCCAGTGTCCTGGAGAACCAGTAGCAACTTTGGGGGGGAACCACCTTCGGGGCTTACCTTTTCATTTGGTGTGCATGCATGCCTACAGTGCTTGGTGCGTATGAACGGCCTCCTTGCTGTCCTCCTTGCTGTCTTGTGTTGTGGGTGGGTGGGTGGGTTGAGAGGTGTGTGTGTTTATTTTTATTTTATTTTTTTCTTTGGCTCCGCCCATGTCACGACATCATGATGTTAGTTCCGCCCACACTGTGATGACATCACGGTGGGGTAGTAAATTTTTTGACATCCCACCACTGAAGAATGAAGTGTCACTCTACTGGTTTTTGTGGTATTAAATCTGCACCCATTTACTGTTCTGCCCAAGAGACTGGCCAGTGTGTCCTATAATAGAATAGGACATTTGCTAGAAAATGAGCAGACTGGCATGTTCTTGGCACAAGATAAGAACAATTTTGTGTTTATTTAACCCCATGTGCAAAAATGAGCCTAAGATTTATAACCGTACAAAAAACAACACTGTTCCTTATAGTATTCAGGACAACCATCAGCTCATGGTACTGTATAATGGTTACAGGAGCCTCTGTGGGCTACAAACTTTGACAGTTTTCATTGCAGTAGGGTGAAATGATAACATGGAAATAATTTTCTTATCTTGAAAGGGTTGTGTAAAAATCCTTTGTCTTGATAGATCTGAAGCCTGTCAAAAGACGTCAGTTGCACTCAGCTGAATACAGTTATTCACAAGAAGGATGGCGGAGGGGGATGGAGGAAAAAGAAAAAATTACTGTGCTCCGAGACTGTGAACAGTTTGGTATATATCTTTCCAGGGAAGCCTTTGAACTTATCGCAGGCCCAAATCTAAATCCTCAACATCTACCAACAGCTGGGCACTGCGCCTGGGGCCTGATTTCTTTAAAGTTCTTTATCAAGTTGGACCTACCAATGTGGCTGGGGAGAGTCTTTAACATTACAGTTGACAGTTGTTTATACAGTGAATGAAAAGACCAAATGCTTATTTATTAGTAATGCTTACGGAATGTGTTAATACAGGCTGTTGTGTTCTCTCTCAAGCCTACCATTTCCCAATCCAACAATGGGCAGTAGTCATGCTCACTGTTACTTATGCCAGTAGTTCTCATCTTCAGGTACCTTAATTCACTCTACCAATCAAACTTAAACTCCAACCTTGTTAGAGAAAAAAAGTCCATTCCCCTCCTCCAAAGAAGTTTATATAATGGGAATTCTGTTGTTACATTTTGTGTGTACGCGTGCGTGTACTAGCATGTAAAAAAGTGACAGATGAGTAATCCAGGACTGGTAGGGTTAGGAGAAAACAACATACTAGCCTTGTAAGAGGACTTGAGAAGAGTGATTTCTTAGTCCTTATTTTTTTTAAAAAAAGAGTATCCCACCCTATTGGAGAATCTTCTGTTAGGGGAAATGGGGGACAGCACCACTTCAGCTCCAATCCTGTCTGGTTCCTTCCCAGAGTCAGAGGGCCTCTTCATGAGAATGTGTGAATGCATGTTTGCAAAGAATTCCATTTTTGCCCCTACTTTGCCCAGCACTGTTTTTTGTGGTCTATGTCTTCTTTTGTTTCTTCTGCCCTATCAACTACACTGGTTATTAGGCACTTAAAGCCAAACTAGAGGTTACAAGCATACAGCAGCAAATTTCAGTGCTGATGAGATAATTCCTCAGATATGCATGCCTCAACAATTACACGTTTAATTTAAGCTTGTGTTTATCTTTCAATGACCAACACAAAACAGACGTATGCTAACTACAAAGAGACATAGGTTAGGGAAAACTATGACAAAGTCTTTCACTATGTGAGGAAGCAGGATTTCTAAATATATGCTAAGTGTACCATTTAGTTTCACCCTGAGTAGCTTTCCTGATCACTTGGCTACGCTTCAGGCAACCCACCTGCTCAATTAGCTCACAGTAAGCATAGCACATTGTCCAAAATCTGTCTGTGCAACCGACAATTCCCAGAACCCCCACCAAACATAAATTTATTTACTGCTAAAAATAATAGAAAGCTTATGTCTTCTTTAAGTGGCAAGGCATTCCTGTTGTGTTCCTTGTTTTAGTTCAATGGTGCCCAAACTAAGGCCTGGGGGCCGGGTGCAGCCCCCAATGCCAATTCATCTGGCCTGTGAAGCCCTCGTCACTCCTGGAAGCGGAAGTAAAATGTGCCCATAAAATGCTCCCTGAACCACATGATCGGCCCACGGCCCAAAAAGTTTGGGCACCCCTGTTTTAGTTCATGGGGGAAAATTACATTTTTTTTCAGACCTGGCTTCCCTGTCACTTCCACTTCTGTTAGAAGGACCTGTGCCCATTGGTGGCAGATTGGCTCCCAGGCCTTCTTAGTCTGCCCCTCCCTGATCTGTCCATTTTGCCAGAAAGATAGCACTACTAGAACTCAGAATCGGCAAGCCTAGAAAAATCAGAACACTCTCTTTGGAAAGGTTTGCCCACTGCTTGGTGCCCATTTTGACAATGAGGTGAAGGAAGGGTTGTGACACAGAAGATGGATAAGCATCTTTTCCACTGCTCCAGAAGATGCAACCTGAATACAGAAGATTCAAATTACAAGCAAGATTTTGACTAAACATGAGGAAGAATTTGCTGATGGTAAGATATGACCTCCAGTGGAACAAACTGGCTCAAAAGGTAGGGGACATATTATCATTTCTTGGGTACTGCATGATGGCGTGAGTTCCTGTCTCTATCCCAGCTCCTGTCAACCTAGCAGTTCAAAAGAAATTGCAAGTACAGTTGTACCTCGCTTAAAGAGCATAATGCGTTCCACAGGATTGCTCTTTAAGCGAGTTTGCTCTTTAAGCGAAACACCATTGTAAATGACCAAATGTGTGTGTGTGGGGGAAATTGCGAACCCTGATTTATTTGTTAAGTGAGTTTTTGGTTGGATTTATTTGTTAAGCGAAGCGAACATTCAGAGAAAATTCTGCTCTTTAAGCGAGTTACTCTTTAAGCGAAGCGCTCTTTAGCGAGGTTTGACTGTAGATAAATAGGGACAACTTTGGTGGGAAGTTAAACAGCATTCCATGCTCTCAGGTATTGAGGCATGCCTGCCACATGTCCACAGAAACGTCTGCAGATGCAGACAGCACTGGTTCTTTGGCTAAAATCAGTGATGAGCACTGAACCCTAGAGTCAGATATGACTAGCTTTCGAGCAAGGGCAACCTTTACCTACTGATCTCCCAGGTATGATTTAGCGGTGGATATCCTGAATTCAAAGGAGACTGGGCTACATGACCATTAAGATAATTAACAATTATTATGATTTAACAACTGATTTCATTGCCGTGCAGAGACTTTTTTAAAAATATAAAAACAATTTTTCCAAATACTTTTAAAAACATCTAATGTATCTCGTATGGGATACCTGCTTATTTCTGGTTTTCCTTGGTAGTTTTTCTGTGGCTGCATTTTGTTATTTATGATACCTTCAGTTTCTATAGTTGGTGTGGGTGAATCATTTAGGAACATGGTGTACCTGAGTGGGGAGTTTGATTTCCCACTGTGCCTTATAAGACATTCCTTTCTCACTTCTTTTCTCATTTAACAACCAGCCCTAACCCTCAGGAAGAGTAAAGTCTGCAAGGAAGCTACCTCTTCATTGTGAGTCCCACTGTCTCCTACCAGCTAAGGCATTTTTTTAAAATTCAAAGCAGTTTACCAGGCAAATCAATTAATTTACCAGTGTGGTTGTGTGTGTATGTGCATGCATATGCATGTACATGAAAATACATCTTCACCTACTCCACCTCCCTCAAAGATCCGGTTCATTAATGCTTGGAATGACAGTGAATCAAAAAGTGAGGAAATATCTTGATGATTAGACAGGCAATAGTTAGGATTGCTGCCATATGACATCTTGGCAATTCTTACTGGTAGAAAAGGGGAGGCTTTCTGCAGACTAGCTTGCTTGCTTGTGTTCTATGGAGAAATCCATCTATAACGTTCATTTTTTACACAGCATTAGTCTGAGCGATTTCTTTACAAAGAGCTAGTTACCAGAACAAGGGTGGGTTAAAGAGGGAGACTGGTTGTTGCTAATTTTCACTCCTATATGCCACCCTGCTCACTAAAAGAACTTAAGTAAATTCCTAACCTCCTCAAGACATGAAACACCAAGCATTGCACAAGAGCTTCCAATGAGTGATCTCCCATCCAGGGATAGGTAGCTCCTACACCTGCATAGAAAGGTGACTGGATTGAACATGCCCAGACCATTGCCCAGAATGGGTTAACCCAGTGTTTCACAACCTTTGGTTCTTGGACTTAAATTCCCAGAAGCCTAAAACACTGAGCTAACCAATGGCTACAGACCAGTGACAGGCACAACCCAGCTGAAGTTAATCCTTGTTTTGCATCCTTTGTTTTCAACAGAACATCTGAATACATGCTTGGAAATAACATTCTATCTACATTACACAGGGATCAGGCTTGAAGCATTCAATGGGGCTCTTCTCAGAGTAAACACACACAGCATTTGGCTGTTGTTATCACGCTTTAAAGCCAATAATATTTAAAAGTGCTTCACTTTATGCTAAATAGAAATTGTATTTTCACATGTTACTAAGATTCTTCTTCTTTACTTCCTCTTTTACCCCCTTCGGGTGATTAGAAGACATTAAAATAAAACTTGGCATTTCAATTCATTGCACATGTTTTGATTATACATCATTTCCTTTTAATCATTTCTTAACATAAACTAATTGTGGAAGATGAGGCACCTGGGAGAACAGCCTCATGACTTTTAAAAAAACTCACAAAAACACTACACTGTAAGTTGTTTTATTTCCTGCAGCCACACCAAATGCAGTCCTGTTCTTTTAAAGAAGCAGTTGAGTGGTGAGGGTCAGGTGCTTAGCTGGCTTGTTGGACTCACCAAACTGATGTCCATTGACCTGTTGCTCTTTGACATTTTCTAAGTGACATCCTAGCAGCATTCCTGCCATTGCTGCTGCTCATCATCATCCTTAAAAGCATAGCACACATATTTTCAAAGAACAGATACACAGTTAAAACATGTAAAGAAATAGAGCTGCATCCATTTCATCTTAAGGATCAGTAGCTCATACATCTTCACAAGGCAAAGTTTCAAACTGAGTAGCTACAAAAACTGACCTGCATGCAATTACTGTAGTCCACCCCCCAAACTAACTAACAACTGCAATGCATTATGGCTATCTTGTAACTGTACTTATTTCCTGTTGACATGTAACTGTGTGGTTTCACTAAATCAGGAGTTCTGAACCTTTTAAAGCTGGGGGCCAGGTCACTCAGACAGCTTTGGGGGCCGGATATCCATTTTGCCCTTCCTTCACCACATGGCACTTCTGGGTGTGTTGGAGGGAATGGGCCCCCACATTAAATGGTGTCACAGTTTGCATTTGGCCCACGGGGCCACAGGTTGACATTCCCTACACTAAATGGTAGAAGAGGAATACTACATGGTTCATGATCTCTTGTGGTCAGTGAGGAGATATCAATGTAAAAAAGAGACCTTTTTTTGTACAACAGGCAAGCAGTTTGAAGCTTTCAAGTATCTTCACAGTTACTAAAATGTAACTAATTCAGTTATTGTTAATAAATTAAAAAAATAATTTTTAATTTATTACCCCCAGAGGCCTCCTGAGGCCTCCTGTTTCCTAGTCCATCACTCCATCCACTACACCACACTGGGTATCCAAAAATGTAACTACAGTCAAACCTCGCATAAAGAGCGTCTCGCTTAAAGAGCAACTCGCTTAAAGAGCAGAATTTTCTCTGAATGTTTGCTTCGCTTAACAAATAAAACCAACCAAAAACTCGCTTAACAAATAAATCGGGGTTCACAATCCCCCCAACAATTGGTCATTTACAATGGTGTTTCGCTTAAAGAGCAAACTCACTTAAAGAGCAATCCTGTGGAACGCATTATGCTCTTTAAGCGAGGTACAACTGTAGCTACTTGGGGGGGGGGGGAATCTCTTTCCAAACTCTGTGTCTTAGCGAATTCAATATCTGGCTGTAGAGCCAGAGTCTGAGAGTTCAATTGCTCACTGTGCCTCCATGGAGAAGAGCCAGCTTGTGTAGCCTTGGGCAAGCTGCACACTCTCAGTGTCCTATATGAAGGGAACGGTAAAACCACTAGCAAACCCTGGAACATGTTGCCATAAGTCAGAAATGGCTTGATGATACATAATTATTATTAGTGATACACACAGTAAATTTTAGACATGTTGGTAGGCCGAGATTCTGTAGGACATCTGATATAACCCGGATCCTGGTGTCCACTGTTTTCTCTCTCTTGATTTCAATGGTGCTGCCCACACAGCTTGGACCTTAGTCCAGTCGTTTCTTTATCACAGCATCCAAACAGAAATCAGGTCTCTGGTTTGTCTCTTTCCTACTTTTGTGTACAGTCAAACCTCGCATAAAGAGCGCCTCGCTTAAAGAGTAACTTGCTTAAAGAGCAGAATTTTCTCTGACTGTTTGCTTCGCTTAACAAATAAAACCAACCAAAACTTGCTGAACAAATAAATTGGGGTTTGCAATTCCCCCCACCAGACATCACAATTGGTCACTTACAATGGTGCTTCGCTTAAAGAGCATACTCGCTTAAAGAGCATTCCTGTGGAACACATTATGCTCTTTAAACGAGATACAACTGTATTCTCTACCAATGAAACATTAACTTTTTATTTCATTCTATGCTGTCTTTCTCCTGGCAGTTAAATCTGCTTCTCTGGGTTTTGTTTTGAAGGAGAGCCGACTCCTGCAGATTTACATGAGACGATGAATAAACTACAGACTTTACATGGCCTGTACTCTCTTATTTCCTTGGACTACTTTTTCCACAAGCCTTGAAGAAGCTCTCTCATCCATGCACCTCCGCAAGCTTCAGGCTTTTAAAAAAAAAAAAGGAAACAGTACTTATCCATAACAAATAAGAAGATGAAAGCACATGGCAGATCAGATTTACAGGATTAATGTTCTGTGTCCTGCCGTTTAAGTGCCTGACCTCTGGGAATAAACAAGAGGAAACTGTGCATCATTGCTGTATTAGTAAATTATCTGGATAAGGGTTTAAAACCAGTCACAGGGTTCTATTTGCACCTAGATGCACATTAGGAGGGGGGTTAAGGGCTATGGGTTGCCAACATCACAACAAACATGACATCTACACCAAGGAAATCCTTTCTATATTGTTCTTTGATGAAAGAAGAGGCCATGACACATTGAGATAAGTGGGAGAGTCTTCACTCCTATACCTCGATGGCTTAGATATCTGGCGGCAGAGGCGGAGACTGGTTCCCCACTGTGCTTCCCAAGAGAAGAGCCAGTCTGTGTGTAGTTATGGGCAAGCTGCACAATCCCAGGACACCCCCAGAAGAAGGGAATGATAGACCACTTCAATATATTCTCTACCTAGAGAACCCAGGAAAGGGTCATCACAAGTTAGAACTGACTAGGCAGCATATATTTATTACTTTATTATTCTGCAAAAGCAAAAAGACCAGCATGTTTCTCAGCAGCAGCATTAACAAAACAAAAAAATCCTAGCTTTTTGCACAAATCTTTTTATTTTGCACAAAGCACATTCCATTTTGATTTTTAAAATGTTGTATTCTGTAGAAAATCCTTATACAGTATTCTACACAAGAAGCACTTCTGCATATTTTTGGCAACCACCACCACCACCACCAACTTCATTATCATCGTCACCATTTTAGAACTGTAGAGCTGGAAGTGACTTCATGGATAATCAAGTCCAGATCCCCACACCCCAAGGAGGCAAAAGTAGAGAATCAAACTATCAACCTCTGCTTCTGTAGCTAGACACTTGAACCACCAAGTTACCCAGCAGTCCCAAAATGTGAGAAACGCACAAAAACCCTTGGAAAAAATTGAAGAAAATGAAGAAAAAACTCTTTTGTAAGTAGAGAGATATTAAAATAGGTGAAGATTGGCCATATCACTTGCTGAACAACCTTTTGTTGATACTAATCACATACAACCTCTCTAAATCATATTGTTCTGCAGGTCTGGATGTCTATTTTGGGTGCGCATTCTGAGTATCTCTATCTCTCACAATCCACAATCTTACACATCTACCACTAGATACTGCTCACCATTAATGCAGGTGGGAATTGCTCAGTGACTAACAAAGATTGCAGAGTATGAATCCTGCTGTGATCCTATGCTATAATCTCTTTCTCCCTCCTCCCTGCTACAGACCTCTTCCTTTTAGAAAAGCATGGTTTTCCCAATTTCATATTTCCCATTCTAAGCAGATCATAAGGTGTACAGTAAACAAATACTTTGAGCAGATTAAATAAAAATGTTTAAAGTATTGGAGCAGAATGTGGAAGTTCACCAGCTGGGTTTTTCATCTAGATCAGTGATGGCCAACCTTGACACTCCAAATGTTCTTGGACTTCAATTCCCAGAAGCCCAAGTCAGCTCACCTGCTGATCAGGGCTTCTGGGAATTGGAGTTCAAGAACATCTGGAGTGCCAAGGATCACCATCACTGCCCTAAACTGTGAAGTAGAAAGAAGTCGAGAGTCAATCAATGAATGTACCTGCCCCATGCTATCTCCACTCCATCCTTCTTAATCTCAACATGGCCTGCCAAACAGTTTTGTACTGAGGACAAAATCAGCCTACATTTGAAAGCTATTGTAGGCTGTTGTACTTTGATGGAGATTAAAACTGCATCTGAAACTGGTGTTGGGGCTTCTTTGCCCATCCTCCCCCTTGGCAACATGGCTTTCTAAAGATCCATTTCAAATTTAAATGGTTAACAGAATCTCATTTTAACCACCATAACATGAAATATTTCACTGCTTGGCTTTTATCCAGCAGCTGGGGTGGGAGAGGGAAACTAGACTGAATTTATATATTCTAGCACAAGACTATCAGATGAGTCCAGTCTATGTATTAATATGCTCATTAGACACACTAAATCCAATTCTCTCTTATCATTATTAAATACCACACCATTTAATGCTCCATCAACCCCATAATTGCTGCAATGAAGGTCATAATTTTAAAAAAAGCAAGACAAGTGATTAAATTTTGACCACAGCCAATCCTAGCAGCTGCAAAAGATCACCCACATGGTGAGGGTCACAGATGTTTGCCTTCCTACAGATTCAACTGTATCATTATCATTTGCATATTTGACTGAGATGTTTGGGTACCAGCTTTCTGAGGTTACTGCAGCAGTTTACATACTGGATCATTTATTATTATACATTAATGAAAATCTGTATGGGTGTGATTGAGAAAGAGAGATTGAGAAAGAGAATGAATGGGAAAGTTGGTCTGACTTACCGGTACTATGAAAATGTTAGCAAAAATACAGAAGAAACCTAGAGCAGTCATAGTAATATGTTGTAACTGAAGAGCAATTAACCTGGGGTTGTAAGGTGAAGTCCAATCATGGATTGCTTTTATCTCATTACAAATTATTCCAAGCAGTAGAGCAACCAGGCTTGTATGGAGAATCCTGTTCTCCCAACATAAAATGTTCACACCCACCAAAAAGAGAGCCACTGCCTATTATATGCATTCCAAAATTCATTATAAAACCTACATGTTTCCCCCATACATGTGAACTCCAGGTGATGCAGACTTCACATTTTCTTTTAAGAGGAATAGATGTAATTCAATGCAAGTTAGGCCATGTTTAATGTCAAGAGAAAGGAAAGTAATTTCCCCTCCCCTCTTGGGAGCAGACTCACAATCCCATAAAGGGCATTTGAAAGTTTAGAGGGGAGGACGGATGTACCTTATTTGTTTATCCTAAAGCTGAAGACTGCTTTGATACATATAAACAGGCAACCCCTCTAATCCCATTTGGATGTTTTTGTTTATAACTGTATTAACAAGTCAAAATTTAAAATAGTGTAAACATTTTTTTAAAAAATGTTAAAAGACTGCAAGAAACAACACACAAAACTCCCTTTGGACGATTACTTGGGAAGCAGATTTTAACAAAACACATTATTCACCCTGTGAACATTTCTCCAATGACACCTTAAATCAGGGGTGCCCAAACTATGGCCCGGGGCCCAGATTTGGCCCTGATAATTACAGCATTGTCCAGCACCTAAATACCTTGGAGTGACACTTGACAGACGACTCTTTTAAGCATCACTGCCTGAATACTAAAGCCAAAGTTAGTATGGGGCACTACATCATCAGGAAACTCTCAAACAATAAAAGGGGAACTCATCCATCCACATGGTATACATCAGCTTTGGACCTGAGCATATCTGCAGGAGAGCATGCTGCTCCAGTATGGAGCGCACCCACACACACACAAAACAATCTGACATCACTGTTAAAGAAGCCATGTGTATAGTGACAGAATGGCTCAAACCTACACCAGTTGAGAAAATATACCCTCTTGTTGGAATCGCTCCACCTAAGATCAGGAGAGAGGTAGCAGTAGATACTGAGAGAACTAAACAAGAGAATGACCCTCGACACCTTCTGAATGGATATGAGACTCAAGTCTGCTAGCTCAGATCCAGGAAGAGCTTTATGGCAATAACATTCTTGAAGGTACACAAGAGCAAAACCAAATTAGAAGATGGAGGAAGGAGCTTACTGGACAAGGAACAACATTAAAGGATGATATAGCTGGTGGACTCAACCTCTCCTACATCACTTGGAGGACTCTGAATAGGCTAAATCAAGACCAACAGGCTCAAGTGGGGGCTGCTGGCAGACAACACCACACTGTGTGAATGTGGAGAGATACAGAATCCAACTCATTTACTGGTCTGCCAGTTATTACCAGAAACATGTACCAATGAAGATTAAATTTTGGACAACAACAAATCCAAGAATGTGGCTTCATTTTGACAGCCCAAAGTTTGATCTATACATGAAAGAAGTGGCAACAGCGGCATCTTACTTCTGCAGAAGAGGATTCATCGATGTTCTCTGAAGCTTCCAAGTCATCAGTGGTTGCCTGTTTTCATGTGAAAATGATTCCTCCAAAAGAGGCATTTTTTGTCTCCTTATTTCCCTCTTTCTCTATCTCTCATATCCCACATTGTTAAATGACAATGAAGTGGACTCTGGCTCACAGCATCTATCAGTGTTTAAAACACTACCAGAATCTTTTGGGGACCTTTTTTTTTTTGTCACAAATGTCACAGATTATTTCTCTCTTGACTTTATTTTCAGAAGGTGAATTTCTTTTTCAAATCCAAGAGCCTTTGGGTAACCTAGGAAAGAGTAATCAGACTGCTAGGAAAAAACATTCAGGAAATTAAACACAGTATGGTTATTTCCACTCTGGGATAAGATATTGGAACTGATGTATGGGCCTCTAACAGAAAAAAAAGATATCTCCAAAGCTTTTTTCTCTGGTATTTGATGGCCATTGTTTTCCCCACTCCTGTTTTCATTTAAACCAGGAGTTCTCAACCTTTTAAAGCCAGGAGCCAGATCATGCTCCCTCAGACAGCTTGGAGGGCTGGATGGTCATTTTGCCCTTCCTACACCACATAGAACTTCCTGGTTTGGTGGAGACAGTGGGGGACCACATGAAATGGTGCCATGGGCTGGATCTGGCCCACGGGCCACAGGTTGAGAATCCCTGATTTAAACAGACATTAACCTGGATATAAAAATCTAAGTCCACTTCCTTCTCTTCTTCAATCTAGCCCCTCTCCATAAACAGTTTAGGAGAATTTCCTTCTTTTGAGGTGTTTGGGTGATCTTAAAGAGAAAGGGGAACTGCACCCCACATGCTGAATTCTCCTGCTGCATTAGTAAATATTGGATGCTGGACATGTTGTTGCTGAAGGATGGGGAATTCAGGTTAACCCAAATGAAAAGAAGAAGAAAACACACAGAAGAGGCATTTTATGATAGAGTGGCTCTGAAATATGACAGAGTTAGGATTCTGAAAGGAAGGGTAAACAAATCCATCACATTTCTTTCTTATTTCCTCTTCCAGAGTACCTCCACATGACCCTTGCATGGAAAACAGTGTATTGATAGTCTTCCAGTAAATAGTGTTGTGACTGTCACAAGTCAGGCTGTCAGTAGCCAATAAGGATTAAGAGAACATCCTGGAAGGTTGGAAGGGGATGTCTGAATCTTTAAAATGGCGTAGAAAGCTGCTCTTTAACTGCAATGCTTTGTGACTTGTTCACAGTTTCTGTTGAGAGAGCAACTTTGACCTGTATTTTGGATGTAATCTTTGCTGGACTGCTTCTACTGCCCATACTGATCCTCCACTGTGAATTGCATTTATCAAAAATTATCATTATCGAACTGGGGCCAGAAACAGTATTGTTAACGGTTGTGGATAAATTTAAAATGTGTAATGATGATAAAGAATTAATGACTGTGATGATATCAGCAACCAGACAATGTATTGCAAAGAATTGGAAAAATGATGTATTATTAAAAGTAGAAGATTGGTATAAGGAAATGTGGCAATTAGCACTTAATGACAAGTTAACATGGGAATTGAATATTTGAAAAGGTATAGTTTGTGTAAACAGATTCTGGAGAATTTGGCGACAATTTGTGGAATATGTAATGGTTAAAAATAAAGGTACAGTATTAGCCTGTACCAGATCAAATTAACTTTTGGAAGATATGATATGTTATAACCTCCCGGACAATGTATATAGCACAGTGGTGATTTACATTAGAAGACTGATGTTTAGAATATAAAAGAAGCATATAAGTGTACTATGTAACAATATGTTAGAAATTTAAATTTTATAAGCTTCTGTAGTAAATGTTTAATTTTATTTTTGTTTATTATCTTTTATTTTTACCTTATTTCTTTATATATTATGTATTCTTTGTTAATTTTTCTTGTAGATTTTCTGTTGTATTTCTTTTTTTGAAAATTCATAAATAAAATTTAAAAAAATTATCATTATCTTGCAGCTAATCCTCCACGTTTGGTTTTACTTTCTGGATTATTTTCTGTAAGCCGCCTAGAGTCAGGTTCGCGTGATTGGGGCGGGATAATAAATCTAAATAAATAAATAAATAAATAAATTACTTGAACCCCCTGAATTTTTTGGCCCTTTCATTTTATTGATTTTTTTTAGGGATTTCCTCCCCCCAACTCCAATTTCCTTTCATTCTTGCGTGAAGTGGATCTGCCTGCTTGCTTTTCATCTGGTGGGTCTACTGCCAGGACTGTTGGACTGGAACCATGAAGTGGTGGTGGTAGCTGTCTATTTTATTCTATTTTAGGATTTTAGGTTAGGGTAGTGAGTATATTGGCCTTTCAAATGTTTTTTTAAAATCTTGATTAAGATCTTGATGATAAATATTTTTCTTTTTCATATGTACTATTTTCTGTTGTTGGATGGATAAAGATGATAAGGACAGTGATGTGATGATAAATGTGAAATTTAAAGCACTGTTAGTGCTCACATAGGCCCCTGAATAATTAAGTTTTCCTTTTCATGTTGTGTCAACCTACTTTTGAAGCAGATGACTGTCAGTTGCCTTGTTCGTGTTTCTTTTGGTCTAGTTTTGAGACAACTATGTAAGGCTTAATTGATCAAGTATGAGAAAACCAAATGGGAAAACTGTAATGAAAAGAATCTGAAAGATGCAGGTCTTTGACTGCTACCTGAAAAACCCTGAAACAAAGCAAGAAACCCCAAAAGACCCCCAAACAAATTCAATATGGCATGTGGAGAAAGAATTACCAGAAGTGCAGGTGGGGTTCAGAAGAGGCAGGGGGACTAGAGACCACATTGCCAACATACGTTGAATCATGGAGAAAACAAAGGAATATCAGAAACAAGTCTACTTCTGTTTCATTGATTACACTAAGGCCTTTGACTGTGTGGACCACAACAAAATGTGGCAAATAATTAAAGATATGAGAATGCCAGAACACCTTATATGCCTCATGAGAAATCTGTACATGAATCAAGAAGCAACAGTTAGGACAGAATACGGAATGAAAGAGTGGTTTGGAATAGGAAAAGGAGTAAGACAAGGCTGCATTTTGTCACCCTGCTTATTCAACTTATACACAGAGCACATAATGTGCAATGCAGGGATGGAGGAATCACAATTTGGGATCAAAATTGCTGGGAGAAACATCAATAATTTGAGATTTGCAGATGATACCACCCTGATGGGAGAAAGTGAGGAGAACCTAAAGAAGCTCCTGATTAGGTTGAAAGAAGAAAGTGCAAAAGCTGGCTTGAGACTCAATATAAAGAAAACCAAGATAATGGCAACAGGCCCTATCAGTCCCTGGAAAATAGATGGGAAGAAGTAGAAGCAGTGACAGATTTTACTTTCTCAGGAGCAAAGCTCACTGCAGATGGTGATTGCAGCCATGAAATAAAAAGGCGACTGATTCTTGGGAGGCAAGCGATGAGAAACCTGGGGAGCATAGTGAAAAGCAGAGACATCAAATTGCAAACAAAAATTCAGATAGTCAAAGCAATGCTATTCCTTGCGGCAATGTATGGTTGTGAGAGCTGGACCATTAGGAAAGCTGAGCGCAGAAGAATGAGATGTGGTGTTGGAGGAGAGTTTTGAGAGTCCCCTGGACAACAAGGAGAACAAATAGGTCAATCTTAGAAGAAATCAACCCTGATTGCTCCTTAGAAGGGCAAATAGTAAAGATGAAGCTAAGGTACTTTGGACATCAAATGAGAAGACTCGCTTGAGAAAGCCTTGATGCTTGGAAGGGTTGAGGGCAAAAGAAAAAGGGGATGGCTAGATGGTATTGTGGACAAAATGGGCACAGAGCTGAGCAAGTTGAGGGGGATGGTTGAAGACAGGGGTGCCTGGAGGGCAATGGTCCATGGGGTCACAAAGGGTCGGAATCGACTGTGCGACTGAACAGCAAAAACACTTTTAGCTTGATACAGGCCAGAGATTGAAAAATGATATCCAAAATGAAGCAGATGTATATAGTAACAATAAAATATTACTGTATTGTGATAAAGCAGAAGAACATTTTAATAAAGATCTAATTGAAAGCTAAACTTTCCTATGCATTCCTGATGTACGTAAGTAGATGCCACCATTCATGGAAAAAGCTAGCAATACTAAATGAGGACTGAACTAGATATAACTATTCCAGTTCTGCTGTTCACTGTCTTCTTTGCGTGGGTGTCCCAAAGTTCAAATGCACAGACTTGAGCTGGGAATTACAGCTGTTATATTTCACTTGATTTATGGAAATCTGTAGCTTTACTCAAGTGAGTTCCCTGGCCTCCCCCACGGCCCAAACAATACAGACGCAAGTTTCAATGGTTTTTCCAAACTTCTTGGAATCCCTTCTGCCATTACACTGTACTTCAGCTCCTAATACACACTTAACCTTTTCTTGACCCTGTTAACACCATAGAGTATAGCTGTGTAACGTATCAGAGGGCTAGATAACCTCTGTCCATCACAAGACAAAACATAAAACAAACCTTTTCAGAAGAATAAAAAAGGGATACTTAAGCCATGGCAAACCACACAGTATTCTTACTTAGATGCATATAGAATCAATGAAAATATAGAATCAATAAAGGCAGGATGATATTGGAAATTTTATTACTAGTCTCCAAAGCCTTGCTAAAGCATTTGTCTGCCAAATAAACCAGGCTATGAGTTTTCTCCCCCCCCCCTCCATCTTTCTTGACTAAGTTTTGCAATGTTCTAGAAAATACTTTGGATAGTATTCTTCTTACTACTCCTTTCAAGTAAAAGTAAAGGTTGCCCTTGCTCGAAAGCTAGTTGTATCCGACTCTAGAGGGCAGTGCTCATCTCCATTTACAGCCAAAGAGCCAGCACAGTTTGCATTTTGCAGATGCTTCAGGAGTCATGTGGCAGGCATGATTGGACACCAGAGCACATGGAAAGCTGTTACCTTCCCACTGAAGTGGTATCTATTTATCTACTTGCAATTTCTTGCTTTCAAACTGCTAGCTTGGTAGGAGCTGGGACAGAGGCGGGAGCTCACTCTGTCGTGTAATATTCAGGTCTCTAATAGCTGACCTTTCAGATGTCAACCACTAAGCCACTGCAGTCCCTTTCAACAAGACCAGAAACCTTGATGTTCTTAATTTGGGGTTGGCACACAAGCAAAGCAGGACATGTTCCTTGGAACATAATTACAGAGGCACAAAATGGAGATGAGCCCATGTCAACATAAGCTCACTTCCTCTTTCCTTCCTTTGCTTTTCCTTTCTCAGTTTGTAAAACCATTAGTCCATTGATAAGAAAACATACAGTGAATTAACCATAGAATACTGCATATAACGTTTGCCACTCCTCTCAGTTAGAAAATTCAAATAATCTGGTACTTGTACAGGATATGATGAACAACACAAGGATGTTTTTTAAGTTATTTCCTAAACCTTTTCTTAACTATTAATGAGAATGTAGCAGTATGCAAAACACAAAATAGCCCACTAGTATTTCAAAGGAGAACAAACAAACAATGTCTATTTTTATGCAAAAGAAAATGTGTGTAAATTGCATATGCCCAAAGTTGCAGCACTGTATGTATGTATGTATGTATGTATGTATGTATGTATGTATGTATGTATGTATTTATTTATTTATTTATTTATTTATTTATTTATTCCAATTTGTATCACCACCCAATTCCGAAAACTCTGTGTGGCTCACAGAAAAGACCAGTCATAATTAAAAGCGATAAAAACCCATTAAAAGCACTAACAAAATTTAAGAAGTTTAGAAGATTAAAATATTAAAAGAGAGAGAGTATTTCACTAAATTATCCAGCAGGCTGGGACCACTGCATCAATGGTGCCACACACCTGCCTTGCCAGCCATGTCTTTAACCCTTTCCTGAAGGGCAGTAACCCTGTCTGGAGATGCAGCTCAACCGGGAAGGCCCTCTTTCTAGTGCTTGAGAGACATGTCCCTCTAGCCGATGGAACAATGACAGAGCCTCTCCAGTCAGATCTGCTGGGAGAGATGGATGTTCTTGGGGTGACACAGTCTCTTAAATATCCTGGCCCACTACCATGTAGGACTTTAAAGGTAATTACCATCATTTTCAATTGCACCTGGAGGCACACTGGCAACCAGTGCAGCTCCCAGAGCAATGGCAAGGCATGGGCATAATGCCCGCATCCCAACACTACCCGAGCCGCTGCATTCTAGACCAAGTGCAGCCTCCGAATGGTCATTAAGGGCAGCCCCATGAGGAGCATATTATAATAGTCAAGTGTGGAGGTGACCACAACATGCATGACCATGAGCAAGGAGTCCCGATCTAGGAGTGGGCGTAACTGGCTTATCACATGACGCTGTGCAAAAGCCCTCCTTTCCACAACTGCCACCTGCTCTTCAAGCAGGAGTCGTGAGTCCAGGAGGACCCCCAGATTACGCACCGTGTCTGTTTGGGGCAAAATAGCCCCATCCAGAACCAAAGATGGTCGCTCCCGAGATAATACAGGGCTCCTGACCCACAGCTACTCAGTCTTGCCAGGATTCACTTGTATATATTTAAATAATCAAGCCATCCATCTGCAATTGCTCTGAATTTGTGTGTGTGCATGCGTGCAAGCATACATGCTTTGCTATCAAAGGGAAAGAGATTAGAGACATTTTTGCAGAAGTTATAAGGACTTTGCTCTCATCTGGAAGAAATATCAAAGGTCTTTACAATTTCTTGTCTCACTGTGTTGAATCAACCTAAATTGAAGAGAACAATGGAACTTAGCAAGTATTCTTTCCATCTAGATATGGATGGAGTACCAGGAAGCATTCTGACTTAAAAATTTCCCACATTTTGCAACATAGCTTTCTTGCATACCAGGCCAGGTGATCATAGATTAGAGTTTGGTTGCAATTCCCTTGGAAATATCTGCCTCTTGACAGAGGGTAACGGAAGAATCAAGCCATCTGTATTACTATTCCAACATTATTGTGAAATGAAATTTTTTTACTGGACATGTTTTCCAAGTCTCTATTGACCTCTTCTGGAGGATCACATTCAGATCAATAAAGTTTAAACAAATGACCATCTTTCATATTCTACTGATGGGCATCAATGCAAAGTGTTTACTTTGATCAGGCCTATCAACAGTTTGAGAGTGCAGCTTTAGACTAAGGTCTGGTCAGAATGCAGAAAAAAATATACTCAACTTCTACTCTTTTGCCTTTTCTGTTTCTAGTGGGCCACAGTTCTTAAAACAGACATTCTGGTATAAAGCTTCCCTCCTTCATGAGGAGGAATCAGGCCAATGCAATGTCTCACCCAAGCTGAGTTAGATTATGGCACTATCCCAGCAAGCAGGAGAAAAGAAATAATGAAACCACCAGCCCTCAGAGATCATGAAATCTGTTGAATTACTGACTTTTTCTGCCTTTTTAGTTTGAATGACCTGTTTCTTACAAGCTGAACTGCTTTGATCGACTTTCAGCTTGCTTTGCTTAGCTGCTGAACAGCTTGCCTTTCTGAAAGCTAGTAAAGATAAAGGTTGCTCTTGCTTGAAAACCAGTGGTACCTGACTCTAGGGTTGTGTGCTCATCTTCATTTATAGCAAGTGGTTACCAACGTTTTCCCACCAGGTGCTGGAATCACCTCGACACTCAGCTGTGTGGGGTGGAGGTGTGATTGTTCCCAGTGCTTCTGTTTCAGCGGCAGCGGCCTCAATCGCACCGTTCCCTCTCCCGGCTGCTTGGGGGAGTCTCCGCCACTTCCCGCAGCAGTGGGAGGGTGTTTGGAGCATTTTTGCTGTTTCTGGAATTTTTCATTGTATTTTTGCACTTTCGGGTTCCGTGTTTGGAACTCAGGCACTGCTTGAAGCTCCCACCACCACTGGAAATGCCAAAACACTGCGTTTTCACTGCCAAAATGCGGTGAAAATGTGGTGAAAATTACAATGGAGCAAAAATGCTCCCCCCTTTCACCATGGGAAGTGGTGGAGGCTGGAAAAGCAGCTGAAAAAATATTGCACCACCACCGCAGGAACCAGAAGTGCCAAAATGCCACTTTGTGTGGAGGTGGGAATCACTGTGTTTTTTGGCTGTTTTTGCAGCCTCTGCCACTTCCCATGGTAGCAGGCAGGTATGTGGAGCATTATTGCTCCATTTTTTAAATTTTTCGCTGAGCCAGATGTGCTGAAAATGACAAAACATGGTGAAAAATTACAAAAATGGAGCAAAAATGCTCCACATAACCCTCCCACCACCATGGAAAGTGGTGGAGGCTGCAAAAGTAGATGAAAAAACACCATGATTGCCGTCACCTCTGCACAAACTGGTGTTTCGGCACTTCTGGTGGCGGGGAGACCTTCGAGCAGTGCCTGGGTTCCCACCGCAGGCTGGATTAATTAGCACCATAGACCAGATTAGGCCCATGGGCCATAGATTGGGAACCCCTGGTTTATTGCCAAAAAGCCAGCGCTGTCTGCCTCTGCAGACGTTTCCTTGGACATGTGGCAGGCATGCCTAGATACCGGAGTGCACGGAACACTGCTTACCTTCCCACCAAAGTGGTACCTATTTATCTACTTGCAATTTCTTGCTTTTGAACTGCTCGGTTGACAGGAACTGGGACAGAGACGAGAGCTCACTCCATCATGTAGTACCCAGGTATCGAACTGTTGACCTTCCAGTCATCAAGTCCAGCATCTTAACCACTAAGCCACCACATTCCTTTCTGAAAGGTACCAGTATCCAAAAGAAGCTGGTAACTACAAGCCACAACTCCTGGTCTGAAGGACAAGATTGAAAGGGACGAATCCAGCTGGAGAAATTTCACTTCTCACCATGTCACAATGACTGCTGAGCCTTTCTTTGACAAGCAGCTCTTAAGATATCCAAGGCCTCTAACCAAACGCCACCTGTCAACTCCTAACCTATATCCTGTTGTGTATTTCCTGACAGGCATCCGTTTACAGTCTCATAACCCCTTCTTTTCAGCAGCAAAGTGATTGACTCAGGCAGGGGTATTTGGCTGACTCGTCAGTTCCCATTTCCAGTACTCATACCCTTGAGGTAATACAGTACCAATGATTAAATTGGCTGTGACAAAAATGAATGTCATTGGTCTCACAGGGAATGTATATATATATGTATATATATATACATATATATATACATATATATACACATTCCCTATATATATATATATATAGTTGTACCTCACTTAAAGAGCAAAATGCGTTCCACAGGATTGCTCTTTAAGCGAGTTTGTTCTTTAAGCGAAACACCATTGTAAATGACCAATTGTGGAGGGATTGCGAACCCTGATTTATTTGTTAAGCGAGTTTTTGGTTGGTTTTATTTGTTAAGCGAAGCGAACATTCAGAGAAAATTCTGCTCTTTAAGCAAGTTACTCTTTAAGCGAGGCGCTCTTTATGCGAGGTTTGATATATATATATATTCTGAGATAATATCATCATACCATTGTGAATAAGGCTAAGTTGCTGTTCTGCAGAAGACATTAGTGGTCTCATTCCAATTTTAGTTGGCATATGCCCATTTTTGCACAGAAGAAGAAGATACATCACAAAGCAAAAAAATTTCTCATTGCCCCAGAAGTAGAAGCACCAGATTAGGATATGGCAATGCTCAAGATAGACATCTGCACATAGCTAGTAAGAAGCAATGAAATTATAATAGAATTAGGCCTGGGTTTTTTTAAAAAAACTCAATAAGTAGACTTCAAGTTTATTAATGTTACTAAACAAATGCCTATATATATATTTTTTAAAAAATGCAAAATATAATCATGAACATATATATATTGAATGTACCTGTATATATAATGTGAATGTAGCAAGAACTATAATATCTTGTATACATTTCCACAGAAGTGTGTGAAGTACAGGAAATGCAGACATCTACTAGCATAAGAAAGTTTTCCTCCTCTTCCCTGCCCCTTCAATTCTATGTGACCACGAGATAGATTCCATTTAGAGGGTTTATGTGTGCTGTTAACACATTCCCATTTTTCTACATGCAAATACTGTATATCAATGTTCATGCATTTTCAGAAAACTTTTGGATATACACCCACACACACTCAACTGGATCTGCTCTTGACAGATCAAGAAACAAGCAGGTTATGAAGAGGGGATTTAACTTGCCAATGGAAAAATCTGTAGGTTTTGATTTTTAGAAGGTTTTAGAATTAGCCTCATGCTGCATAAATTCACAGTGTTCAGTCAGGACTATTCTTATCAGCGAATGTATCTTCCTCATCTGCCAGTAAAATGCTGAGATTATGCCATGATTTTTTTTTAAAAATCCTTCAAGCATAACAAAAGTTTTCATCCGTAACAAAGTGAATTGCATTTGTTTTCTTGATTATCCACAAAATGAGGAGGGGTGTGTAATTATGACATCTAGGTAACAGTGCTCAGAATCCACAGTAGCTTGCTCATCTGCCAAGCATCTAATTTCTTGACAATCAACATTTCTTTTATGCCTAGAGGACAGAGATCTATGATGGAATTTAAGTTCCATCATTCCATTTCCCAGAAATTGTTTGAACTGGCAAGTAATGATGAGTCACCATGTCCTGTAATCTCTATTTCTTCATAGCTATTCTTCTTCTTCTGTGTTTAGTCCAGACATGAAACTGCCAAAATGAAGGCACCTCTTTGTGAGATCATTCTGCAGTTCCTTTTGCCTGACCTAGTATGAGAAAGATTAGCCAGCAACACAAGGTTGCCATTACCAGGGCACGCCCAATTGTGGTTCAAAGATATCATAACCTTTGAGGAGGTTATTTCTGTGTTCATAGCTATGATACAGCAGCTGAAAAATATATAGTCAAACCTCGCATAAAGAACGCCTCGCATAAAGAGTAACTCACTTGAAGAGCAGAATTTTCTCTGAATGTTCGCTTCGCTTAACAAATAAAACCAACCCAAAACTCGCTTAACAAATAAATTGGGGTTTGCAATCCCCCCCACAATTGGTCACTTACAATGGTGTTTCGCTTAAAGAGCAAACTCGCTTAAAGAGCAATCCTGTGGAACACATTATGCTCTTTAAGCGAGGTACAACTGTACGTAGTTATAACAGTCTCAGCAATCTTTCTTCTTAACACTGAACATGTATTTGTTTGTTTAGATTTATATTGCCGCCCACTCTCTGTAGCAACTCAGGGCAGCTTACAATCAAAACAACAGTGCAGTAACAATCATAAAATATAACCCCACAAAACAACCAAAACAAAACACAGACTATCTCCCTTCCGGCTGTTGGTGGGGCCCCGGAGGTAGTGGCGTAGCACTCAGAACATCATTTTAGAAGAAGCCATATATCTAGATCTAACTCAGGGGTGCCCAAACTGTAGCCTGAAGGACAGATCCAGCCCACAACCCCAATTAATCTGGCTGGTGCCACCTGCAGAAGCAAAACACACATACACATGCACAAAATGCTGCTATAAATAACTCACGGCTGTCATAAATGCATTTATGACAGTTGTGGGTCATTTATGTCAGTGTTATGCGCATGTGCGCGTGTCTTATGCACACACACATTCACGTCTTACTTCCACTTCCGGCGGGAGAAACCACGTGACTAGCAGCTCAACCACATGACTGGCCCATGGCCCAAAAAGTTTGGGCACCCATGATCTAACTGGAGTCTCACATGTGAAGCCTATTCGGGGTTTTGACAGGATTCAGACTTCCCCAGAATAGTTGCTGTGAAATTAAGGATTGTATGCTCTGCTCATATCTGTTAACACTTAGCACACACTTCTTCATAATGCTGTTTTGAACTATGCAAGCATAGGATCTCTTTAAACTTGTTCTTATTCTATGCCTGACCTCACTGAAAGCATCTCTTTTAACTTCACCACATAAAGATCAATTGTCAAAGCTATTCCTATCAGATTCCTCCCTCCCCGCGCCCAGGTCCTCAGTTTTGTAAATGTGTTGGAACAGCTGCTGAAATTGGCCATGTACCTCACACAAGCAGTCCTTTATTTCAATGCCTAACTCTAGCCCAACATACCTAATTTTGACAGAATCACAACAGCATCTTGTTGATTCTGTCCCTGGAGCAACAAAGCGAAAAGTCTGCTCTTTAACTCCCTTTGAAACAACAACAGTTAAACAGGGCCGATGGTATATCATTTCAACAACCTGTATGTTGTGTTCGCCATAGCGTTTTATAACAACACCTTATAAAACCCACCAGTCCTTCTCTCACCACATTTTGTCACATAAAATATACATATCAAGGGGCCTCTAAAAGTCAGAGAAAGCAAACAAAAGTTAGCACATACAGGTAAGTTATAATGTCTTCCTGCCTATTCAGGAGTATTTTGTTCATGCCACACAAGTGAACATATTTTGCATCGTTCATCCCAGTCAAAGAAAGTATTAAGGGGTCTTTGCTCTAGTTATACCTTCCTATTTATTCAAGGTGCTTTTGTTAGAAGACATTACTCGGGTCTAGTTTGGAAGTTACTGTAATTCCCTGTGGATTCAATAACTGTACAAGAGCTGAAAAATTGTGTACAAATATATGAGCCAGTGTGGTGTAGCAGACAGAACATCAAATGAAGATTTAGGAGACATGGGATGAAATCCCCACTTAGCCATGAAATCCCCTTGGGCAGGGTGGGGCACACTGATAAACTAATCTGTAAACATCTTGCATATCTTGAAAACCTAGTACATGACAAAACAATATGAATATGTAGGGAAACTATTAGGAACAAAATACATGCCCATATACCATTCTACTAGCTGCTCAATACATAGCAATAGCAATAATTTACACTTATATACAGCTCCATAGCACTTAGTGCACCCTCTGGGCGGTTAACAAGGTAATAGCATTCTCCCCCCTCCAACATGCTGGGTATTCATTTTATCAATGAGTTGGAAGGCTGAGAGAACCTTGAGCCTCATCAAAACTGAACCCAGTGTCAGCAGTTTTAGTTGCAGAACAGCAGTTTAACCACTTCACCATAAGGGCTCCCATACAATCCTATGCAAGTATACCCAGAAGTAAGTTGTGCTGAGCAACTGATGCAAGGTATTTAGGTATACTTTGGGTTTTATGCTAGCATATTCAGAAATATCCCCAACTTTAAATAATAGTCAACAAAAAGGATAGCTATGATACGACTTTTGATGTGGGATTTGTTTTTGTTTTAACATTTGTCATGCATTCTACTGATTTCCTAACTCAACAAAAAAATTGGCTTGATTACCCCAGAACCCTTTTAGTTTCTTTTTTTTCTTGTCTTGAAAGCTGTCTGAAAGTGTAAGAGCTAGAAATAGAAAAGCTTAAATGGGTGCTATAGATCTCTCAATATTCATAACTGGCTTGTCTGTATCTCAAAATCAGCTCTCACAAAGCCTCAATTGGACCCACTGATAATTAGCTTTTAGTAGCTTTTAGCATTTTGCTGAACTCTTCAGTTATGTTGCTGTAATCTGAATGCATACCAGGGGAGTGAGGGAGACCACTGTGGGAGAGAAAAATCAGTGGGGTGGGAATAGCATTTGGTGGACTTTTCCATTATGCGTGCTATTTAAATTGCAACCATGATATTCTTTCTCTCTAGTACAGGGATGCCCAAACTATGTCCTGCAGGCCGGGGCCAGCCCACGAGCTGGATTGATGCCAGAAGTGCTGAAAGCTCAGCCAAAAAAAAAAAAAAATGGTGCCAAAATGTTCCTCCATTGCACCCTCCTCCAAGGGAAGTGATGGAGGAGGGAGAAACGCCTGGAAATGTGGTGCGAATTAACATGCCGCCACCACCGCTGGGAAAAACCATGTGATTGCCCTGCTCAGCTGTTTGAGGGGGCATAGGCAGACCCCTGGTAGGAAAAGTTGTCCATTAGGTTTCTGATAACATTTATTTTTTTCACACAACAATGCACATTGTAATCAATGGCCCAAATCCTGATGCGTAATATAGTAAACAGAACTAGAACAGACCAAATAACTCAATGGGGATTTAGTGAGTCCATTCCTCTGTAAATTCCATTGATTCAGATGGGCTTACTCTACTACATCTTCCCCTAGCATACACCTAAAATGCTCAAAAAGAGATATAGTGATGGAGTATTTGATTATGTAATGACTCTTGTAGGTTCCTTGTCTGCATATGTTCTTTATGTTCAACAGATTTTCCTAATAATAATAAGTATCATTGACTGGTTTAACTATTTTTTCTCATTCAAAAGCCTAATTATCACATTCTTTCACAGCCCTAGACAACCAATGTGGCTAAAAAATGGAACCCAGGATGGAGTTATATAAATAAATAAATGGTATGGTTATCCAAACATGAATGGGTTATAACTTGAATAAGCTGAACACAAGGGAATGTAGGGAAAAACATTTCTATTAGGGATTAGGTGTTCTCAATTTATGTCCCATGGGCCAAATTTGGCCCATGGTGCCAAATAATCTGGCCTTCAACCTCACTCCAGATGCTGGAGGTGGCACCAGACTCGGCCATGGACTCATTTACAGCCATTGTAAATGCATTTACTACAGCCGTAAATGAGTCTGCAGCTATCGTAAATGTGTTTACGACAGCCATGGACATGTTTTATGACAGCGTTTATGGCAGAGGAACCACCAATCTGGCCCACTCAGCTGTCTGAGGGGGCATGGTCCAGCCCACAGCTTAGACTTTAGCATTGTTTAAAAAACAAATTCTTTTTGTCTGTTTTTGTGTTCTTTTGTTGATTCTGGAAAAAGATCCTCTTAAAATTGAATGATTCAGATTTACAAAACAGGTGAACACAAAAGGTTCATGTTATTTCATGTCTCCTTCTTTTCAACTTTTCTTTAAGCCTTTAACCTTTCTTTCACCAACTGTATGTAAAATTACCTGGGGAAATGTACATCCAATAGCATCATAAAGGTTGTTGTGAAAACAAGGAGATGTAACCAAATACATCAGAACACCTGGAGGCAGGCAGAGTGTGGGAATTTTGATTCTGTAGAAGGGCTTGATTCAGCAAATCTATGGAAGTGTAACAGCTAGCAGGTCAGTTGGTACGTTCATGTCCTGGTGCTGACTTTCCATAGGAAACTGACTGGTTACTGTCAAGGCAGAATCCTAGAATCCTGCATGGCCCTTCTCATGTTCTTATGACATAAGTGTAATGCATAGATTGAATTAGAACAGAGTAGCAATATATGTAGCAAGTGATGAAAACCAGTGGAGGAAAAGAAATGAAGCAAACACACTTCTATACCTCCCATAGCGTTATACCCATAGCGTTAATGCACTTTCTGGGCAGTTCACAAATTAATTAGCATTTTCCCCACAACATACTGTGTACTCATGTTACGGACCTTGGAAGGATGGAAGGCTGAGTCAACCTTGAGTCCTGGTGAAGATTGAACTCATAACCTTTTGGTCGCAGTAAGGTCACCCTTGCTCAACAGCAGTTTAACCACTGCGCCACCAGGGTTAAAATGACCATGTTTTTCCCTACTTGTCTTTCCTAGATCTACATTCCAATTGTTGACTTTCTTATGTCTGAGTAGGCCTTATTGTCCTTTGGAACATTTTATCTTACATAAATAAATGGCTGTCATATATTGTTACAGAATAAGAGCAAGGGCAAGAAAATAAGTAAATTGTCCAACCTTTATTTTCACCATCACACACAGTAACAACCATTATTACTTCATTTGTACCTTTTCACTTATGGTTCAATTGATGCAGCAAAGGTATTAAACAATACTCCAACAGACTTAGCAATAGAGGTAGGGGTTAAAATTATACCCAGAATGAGGGAGGATAAATATAATAGCCTCCTCTAACATTTTTATGTGAAAAAAAAAGAGTTATGCTTATTTTAGGAGACAGTTTGAATTTGTTTCATGTTGCACCTAATCTCCAGTCTTATTTCCGTAGTGCTCCTGGAATTTATCTCAGGATGTCTTATGTTATCACCTACTTCTTCCTTCTACCTTACGATTAAAAGCCCCTAAACCTAAACCACACCAAGAAGGAATTTCAATGCACAATACGAAATGCAACACCCTAATAAATGGTATATGCTTTGGAAGAAATTTCAAGTGGGTAACAAAAAAAAGGAAAGAAAGAAAGTCGGAAAAAATTAATGTAGTGTAGAATACAGCATGTGCTATTTATTGCTCCTACATGGTGTGGGATGGGGAGATTACAGAACTCACAAGCTAAATCCAGATAATTCACAGGTGGTGGAGCTATTAGCAAATAATTTATTTATTTATTTAGATTTATTATCCCGCCGCAATCAGGCGAACCTGACTCTAGGCGGCTTACAGAAAAGGGGGAGAGACGATACACAATGTAAACAATTAAACAATCCCCCTACAAATTCATAAATTAAAACCTTGAGGTTCAAAATTACTTAATGCATATGTTTGACTCACAAATGGAATAAAGCCTTCCCTCTTAGAATTTCTTCTTTACCGTTTTTTGCTCCTTGCCTTTCTGACAATGATGATGATGCCTTCTGATTTCTCCAGAACTATTTTAGTTAAGTTTATGGTGAAGTTACACCATATTCTGCTCTGAGGGCATAAAGGAGGAATGTGAAATAAAGCTTGCATGAAGAAACAGAAGATACTTATCTACTTTCTTTTTCTTAACCAAAAAAGAAAAGAAAAGAAGGGGTTGTGCTTTTTCAAAGGGAACCAGGGTCAAAGTGTTGCCTCACAGAATTATTATTGTGGTAATTTGTTCACAAACAGACTGAAGAGAAAGAGAGTGTTATTATGTCATGCACATTTGGCCAACTATAATCCACTAATTGTAACTGGTTAAGTATGACCATCAGCTCTAACCTATTCCCTAGTCACCAGTCCACAATATCTGCTGGTTTCTATCCAGAGCTGGTAAACACAAGAAAGCAAACAAACCTGTGGCCCATGGGCCGGATATGACCCACAACACCATTTTATGTGACCCACCACTTCCACCACACTAGGAAGTGCCATGTGGTGGAGGAAGGGCTAAATGGCTGTCCCCCCCCCCCCGAATCTTTCAGATGCCATAATGAGACAAACATGGGAATTGAACAGACAAGTCAGAATTAGCCTGGCTTGGCAATGGGAGCTTCACCTTATGTATCTAGCCAGGCCTGATGATGATGGTAAATGTGGGTCTGTCTTGCCACCAACTTGACAACAATAAATGGAGATTAAGCAGAGCCAGTGATCCAGGTAAGATGGCTCATTCTCACCACCTATTACTACTTGTTATAAACAACAACCCACCTTGACTTGGCATGCATCACTGTATGGCACAAACCACTGTCACAACCACCACTGAGCAACTTCATTCTGAACTAGCTAGTGGACAATCTCAGAGTAGCAACCATTAGGCAGATATAGTATGTACAGTACAGTCAAACCTTGCATAAAGTGCATCTCACTTAAAGAGCAACTCGCTTAAAGAGCAGAATTTTCTCTGAATGTTCGCTTCGCTTAACAAATAAAACCAACCAAAAACTCACTTAACAAATAAATCGGGGTTCGCAATCCCCCCCACAATTGGTCAGTTACAATGGTGTTTCACTTAAAGAGCAAACTCGCGTAAAGAGCAATCCTGTGGAACGCATTATGCTCTTGAAGCGAGGTACAACTGTATTATGTTTCTGACCGATGAACAGAATCACAGATGCTGCAGTATCCTGCCTGCCATGCAATCAAAACATGCAATGCTAGCCAACTGGGTGCAATGCCCAGCATATATACTCAAAAACAATTTGCTATATGAATAAATGAGGCTGAGAAAGAATATACGTACTTCATCCCTTGCCTTCCCATCAAACAAGAATTAGCCGCTTACATTTTATAATCTTTGACTTTTTAGTTTATGTTTTTAGCAAGAAGTTCTAGAAGTTGTCAGATAAGAAACTAGCAAATCCACATGTCTCACTTCTTTGACTGTAAGGCAATATTCACTTATATACATGCATCCATGTACAGTACGTTGCTTGGAAATAAGGCAGCATCTAGATTACTGTGTCTGAAGAACATGGCAAAGCCCTATGGAAATACATCAAATTTAATTTCTTGTTGTAACTGTGCATCCTACTTTTGCACAGGTTGTAACTTCTTCAAATGCCATATTTGATTCCAAATATTGGCTACCATCCATGAAGACTAGGAGTTTGCAACCTCTGGCTCATGGGATCCGGTCCATGGCACCAATTAATTTGGCCCCCAACCTTGCTCCAGCCTCCACTGTCATAATTGGCTGCAGAGTCATTTACGGCTGTCATAAACGTGTCCACTAGCCGCGGACTCGTTTGCGGCTGGAGTAAACACATTTACAACAGCCATAAATGACTCTGCAGCCATCATAAATGCATTTATTCCAGCCGTAAACAAGTCTGCAGCTGTCATCAACATGTTTACTTCAGCCGTGGGCATGTTTTATGGGAACTTTTACGGTGGGAGAACCACCAGTCTGGCCCGATCAGCTGTGGCTTGAAAACATTGAGAACCCCTGTCCTGGGCAGTAGTTCTGAAATCATCCAGGCTTCTTTATTGGATTTTTTTAAAAAAAATAATACAGACCCAAGTATTTAAATCTGAGAAAAAGCAAGATTAGCCTTGATCTCACTGCAATTGACTATCTAGGCTTCTTGATGGGATTTTTTTTGTAAAACACTACTGACTCAAGTACTTAAAATCTGAGAAAAAGCAAGAGAGTCCTCCCCAAGATTAGCCTTGGTCTCACTGCAATTATCATATAACAGGATCAGAACATTATAAAACAAAACAGAAACACTGAGCAACAGAGATGTCTTAGGTTTGACTGGGGGTATATAAAGAATATTGATAAATCCTTTATTCTCGTCAATTCAGAGACAGCCTGAAATGGAATTTTCAAACCTTTCAGATGTCTCAGCACTAAAGCAAGAGTGAACAAGTAACCTCTACAACCCATAAGGGTCTCTACAGTTTGCACTGAATGTTTCTACACAAAACAAATGTCCTTTCCTTTTAAGAAAGAAAGCAAACATACACAGCATGGGCAAAATGAAGAGATTCTTTTTAACAACCTCTAAAAGTCTGTAAAGCAACATGGCAGACACTGTAGTTGCACAACTGCGCAAATCCAACAAAAATAATTATTTCCAAAAATAATTCTCATTGCAGCCTTTAGAAAATATCTCGCTCTTTTGCATAAGGAAGTCTGAATGCAGAAGAATAGATGCCTCTGAACTGTGATGCTAGAGAAGACTCTTGAGAGTCCCCTGGACTGCAAGGAGATCAAATCAGTCAATCCTAAAGGAAATCAACTCCTTGGAAGGACAAAAACTGAAGCTCAAGTACTTTGGCCACCAAATGAGAAGAGAGGACTCACTAAAAAAATGTCCCGATACTGGGAAAGATCAAAGGCAAAAGGAGAAGGGGGCCACAGAGGATGAGATGGCTAGACCGCATAGTTGACGCAGTGGGCATAGATCTGGACAGGCTACAGAGTATAGCAGATGACAGAGAAGCCTGGCATGCGGTGGTCCTTGGAGATGCAAAGGGTCAAACTCAACTGTGTGACTGAACAACAACATCCAATTATTTTCACCTCCCAAATTTGCAAATTACCTTGTTTCTTTTTGTGATAAGTCATCTGGAGGTAAGCACAGGTTCATTTGCAACAACAGTAAAAACCCCACTTACATAAAAAGTCTGTTCCGTAGCTATTTTCATAAGTTGGTTTTTACGTAAATGGATGCATGGAAATAAAAAAAATGGACTGTAAATATAGTGATCTCCCTACCTTTTGCATGCTGCTGCTGTTTCCTCCTGCCTGTTGGGGAAGGGGGAACTGTCGACCAGTATTGCCGTCGCTGCCATCTCCTGTGCTGATTCTACTGGGATGGGAAAGTGCCTCCCGCATATCCATTCAGTTGTGCTTTTTGAACAGTGGGATGTAGCAGTTTGGCTGGTAAGCACATTCTGGGCCAAACCGCACCCCGGAGAAGCCTTGGACGAACAGGAGAACCGAGCGGATATTCTCTCCCAGTTCCCATAGAAGCAGCGGGGGCTATGGAAAACATAGCAAAACTGCTGCAATCGTCAGTGCTGCCTCCACGATAAGTGATGTTTTGTGACTTTAGGCAGTGGGGACAGGTGGTGCAGGGTGGAATTTTAGAGTTTAAAATAGTGGTGCTGCCATTTTAAATTCTAAAGAAACAAGCAAACCCCTTACATAAATTGATTTTTTTGGCATAAAACAGGATAAGATTTCCATTATTAAAAAAAAACACATTATGTAAGTCAAATTTTACATAACTCAAGGCCTACTTAAGTCAGGGTTTTACTTAACAATTGAGACTGGCGCTTCTGCTGGAACCATGTCTCTGGATCATCAGTGTGCATACATCTTCAAATGGTGTAGTACCAGTATATATAATTTTAATTCTATATTTTGTAAATTTCCACCCTATGTCTGTATATATGATAATGCTCATTAACAATATCCCACCCCCACCCCATTTTAGCCACATCACATCCCCCAGAGTCTTCTAAAAACATTATCAAAGAAGGCTGTTACCAAAGATGAGGGAACTGGGGGATGGGCTCTGTAACTCAGCTATTTATACAGACACCTCAGAAACCAAATGTAGCCCATTGGTCTCCACATGCATATGTCCAGCTCCCTACCATAATTGATCAGCCACCACTGATTATATTTCAAAAATGTAATGGGTTGAAGGTCTTGCAGTGGGCATGATAGAGATTAAGTAAACCAAGTATGATGGGACATGGTGACAGCAAATGCTTTCACTGCTATATGTTTTATACATGCTGAAGAAATGTCAGTACACTTCTTCACAAACAAATCAATGAAAAATGCAGAGGGCTCAACGCCCCTTGAATGACTCTTTATGTTCATTTAGACTAGAATGCAGAATGGGCACAAGGAACCCATAGTCTTCTGATTCAAAGGGAATGTGGCTGGGACTAAGGCTGCTCTTTGACATGTATGTTCATCCAGACGCAGAGTCAAACTACTTCTTGTCAAAGAGTCATTGAATCAAATTTGCATCTGCTGTCTGCTTCTTTTCAGGGAGCTTCAGCTCTCTTGCCTCCTATTGTGGCAGATTCAGGAGTAAAACTACGAATTATAATAAAGTACATGGTGTTTTCCCCCCTTCCTCAAGAATTCCTTCCCCCTCCTAATTTATACATGGAATCTCATCAAACACAAAAGTCCATTCCATTCATCTTCTCTTATGCTCCTCTCCTTTATTTTCTGGCTTGGATGGACATTGGCACAACCAACTTGTGGGCTAACTCTTATACCTTCCTTGTTTTACAAGCTGGACATAGAAAGGTTTATTCTGCCATGCACCCATTTTTGCAAACTCATCTATAACTCTACAACTGCTCATTTGCTTCTACGTTCACAGATGTGCAAGAAAAAAAGGATTTTCCAGGGCCGATTTCAAAAATGTGTATGCTGATTTTCCACCACTATGTATGTGCAACCGGCATGCAATTGTGCTAGCTGAATTAGTGCACACTGTACTAGCATTTTACACAAGTAGTCAAATGCTTAGGTTGATGCACCCAGCTCCTGTTTTTTTTAAAAAATTGTACCATTTTAGCATCTGACCATATGCGTCAAACAACACTATACATGGGTATTGTAGGAAGCAGTGGTTTGAATGACTCTGCAGACTTTTATACCTATGCCTCTAAAGTTAAGTGAATTATCCTACAAGCAAAAGGTTACGTGTTATTCCTACTTCCCTTAAATGAAAAGACAGAAAGGCTGAGTTAGAATCAGTGCTTGAAATAGGTCCCCCCCCCCCGCCAGACTACAGCTCCCCAAAATTCCACTACAGTACTAGCATTTCTGAACAACAGCTTAATCTCCAAAAGTCACTATTTCAAACTCTTGTTATTAAAAAAATAAAAAATAAAAACCAAAATAATACAGTATACTGATCCCCCCCCCCAAAAAAAAAGCTAAATCTGGCTACTACTTTGATTGCTCTCCAAGAGCCTCCTTTTTTGCTGCATAATTCTGATAAACTATCAATTTAAGTAAAGGTCACCCTTGCTCAAAAGCCATTTGTATCCTACTCTAGAGTTCAGTGCTCATCTGTATACAGCCAAAGAGCCTGTGCCGTCTGCATCTGTAGATGTTTCAGTGGACATGTGGCAGGCAAGACTATACACTGGCGTGCACGGAATGCTGTTTACCTTCCCACTGAAGCAGTGCCTATTCATCTACCTGAAATTTCTTGTTTTCGAACTGCTCAGTTGGCAGGAGCTGGGAGAGAGATGGGAGTTCACTCTGTCATGCAGCACTCTGGTCTCTAACTGCTGGCCTGCCAACCTTCCAGTCGTCAAATTCAGCGTCTTAAACCACTAAATCACTGTAGTATCAATTTAGCACATCCTAAATACTGTACTCATAAATTCACTCAGAGATATATAAATTTGTCAGAATATTCTTCTGGATGTCCAAACAGTGTAGGAAACTACAGTAATACCTCAGATAACGCTAAGATTTGCTTCCACAAGTCTTGGTGTTATCCGATTTTTAGTGTTATCCGATGCATATTAAAATCCTATGGGATGTATCGGATAACATTAAAGCTCCATAGAGATACATTGTTACCGCACAGGCTTTAGCGGTTGTTATCCGATACATCCCATAGGACCTTAACGTTATCGATCCAGTTCTCCACCCCAGATTACTTAATGTTATGCGATTTTAGCGTTATCCGAGGTATTACTGTATTCTTATGCTCAGCCTCCTGGCAGAACTTTATAGACCCAACTTGTACCTACTATAGCAATGATGTCATTCTCAGCATGTACTGTATGTCTTCATGCTGAGGAAAGCCATCAATCTTACCAGGACAATGACTCTGTGAGCCACAAATGATGCTCAATCTCAGCTCAGTTCCTGTTCACAAAGAACAGAATGGGACACAAGAGATATAATATAAATTAACTTCCCCCTTGCTCAAACTGCAGAATTTGGCACATTTTCTCATTCTAGCTGCTGTTGAGTGGGGGAAACATATTCCCATATAACCCATAATAAAGCCGTCACTCCTATGAACTGTGTCAGCATAACCAGGAAAATGAAATTTCTTCAAGTATAAAGGAGGCTGTCCTCCTGGCAGTAAGGAAGTCAGTAGCGAAAATTTAACATCTGGAATGTTTGCTTTTGAACAGATCTTGTACAATTTACATTTTTTCAAGTATAGGTCCCAAAATTCTGGGAGTACTGCAAGATATAGTTCAAACGTGCTGTTGTTTTTCTTTCTTTCTTCACACTGTGTTTCTAACTATGAGTAGAAAGGGAAAACTTGTAGGCTATGTAGAATTCTTCAAGGGTGCTGGATGTTGCCACAGTGCTGTCTGCTGCTGACTCACGCTATGTACATTGTTACATTAGCTCTTAGGAAATTCAAATAAACCTAAATTATTTTGTATCTCAGTCATTACAAGTGAGAGTGCCAAAAAGAAATACTATCTCAACAAGGACCCTTGGTGGGCTACAAAACTAGATACATCTTGGTTTAACGCAGGGGTGCCCAAACTTTTCTGGCCACGTGCCGGTCACGTGGTTGAGTGTGCTGGTCACATGGTTCCTCCCACTCGGAAGCAGAAGTAAAACATGCATTTGTGGGTGCCAAACATACCCATGCATGCACACAAAGCGGCCATTTACAACAGCCATGGGTCATTTATGGCAGCGTTCTGGGCATGTGTGGGGATGTCCAGCGTGCATGCACGTGCATTGTACTTCTGCTTCTGGGAACAGCATGGGCCAGATTAATTGGTGCCGTAGGCCAAATCTGGCCCATGGGCCATAGTTTGGGCACCCCAATTTAACATGTGAAACAGATATCAACATTTTAGGGCAGAAATAGGCACTAGAAAGCTTGAGAACAGAGCTGACAGTACATTGTTGGAAAGAAACTTTTTAGGCAAATTTCTTCCCTGAGCCATCCAGAGGAAACTAATTTCCAAATTAGCTTAAGTAAGCAAAGCTCCTGCTGTGCACATCAGGACTTTCAGCAATTAGGACTCCCCTCATTTTGTGACATATTCTTTATGCTAGCTATTTCTGCCCTATGGGTTCATATAAATTGTTATTACTATAGCTCCCAGAGTTTGCTTGGCCAGGTTATCCTGGCGAGGAGGGTGGTATAGAAATTTAAATAATAAATAAATAAATAAATAAATAAATAAATAAATAAATAAATAAATCTGGCTATGGTAATAGAGTAGACCATACTGCCAGCAATGCAATGCTGAGTGTTAGGTGGCAGTTAACTAATCTGACCACTCTGAGAACTAATGGCCTTGGGTGCTGAAGTCCACAGTGAAGGGTGATGGTCCCCAAGTGGATTAAATCCCACTTGAATCCATCTTGATGGAAGGCAGCAGCTTCATCAATACTGGCCTGGGGCTGATTAGGACTTGGTGTGGCAAAAGGTCTCAGCAATAGAAATTGACTTGTGGAACTGGATCAGTGGTAAGGGGTCATGCTGCAATGTGGAACGCAGGTGAAAGGCCACTGCATTATAATCTCAGGATAGCCTTCATGGCTGATTGCCATGATGCTCACCTATTTTCAGATTCAGATACAGCAGCAGCAGAAGAAGAAAAAGATAGCTCCCTGAGAAAGAGAATACATTCAAAGGAGGCACATTTTCACAGTTTTTCTGTGAAAACCTAGATGATATGATGAAAGATTTTCTTCTGTGGTTATGGAAAATATTCAAAGAACATTTCAGTGTTGAAAAAAACAAATGGTTTTCAAGAGACTAAAATGTTATCCAACACCCCAGCCTACATTTCAAGCCTATTTAAAGTGTGCCTACTTTCCAGTGACAGTAGTTTTGGGATAACCTCCCTTCTAAATCTGTTTTTCTTTACATGTTCCTAGCCCACCACTACTGCATTATGAAGACATGGAGACACAAATTGTGAAACACATAATTCCTACTTTTTCGGAAATTACTATGCATAGTTTTGGACAGGGCTAAGGTTTTTGAAAACAGCAGTTCTTGGGGAATAAGATGTACTACCACGAACAGTGCCAAAGAAGGAGAAACAGGAGCATAACCGATGATTCAGACCGTAGTGTGATCCACCAAGCAGTTATTCTAGAACAGAGTAAGACTGCTTTTGCCCAAAGTGGGCAGAAGTGGCCTTTTCAATGTCATTTTGTGTCATCCGTGTGCTAGTACTGTGCAAATTAAAGATGGAACAAGGGACTAGCCTAGATGTTCTACAAACTGTCTATGTATTGTACTTACCTCACTGTTTTGCATTGTGGTTGGCACAGGGGAGGGGGAGGGAGAAGATCCAGAGCCTGCTAACATATTTTAATAAAAGGGCTAAATAGAGAGAGGAAGAGATGTTTAGTACAATAGCTCTGTACTAAAACAACACTGTGCCTCAAATGCTGTTAAAGTAAATGTAAAGTTACACCTACCAAAGTGGTCTGGACATTACACCCAGTCAGCTACCATTATACAGTTTGATTGCACAGTTGATTGCACAATTGATGTCATAACTGTTTTCTGACATGCATGCAGAAGTACCCATTCCCAGTCTTCTGTGTTTTTCTTCTACTGCTTTGCATTACCCATTCATTGACAACAGAACAGCATTTCAGCCTATATTTCTTTTTAATTTTGCTGCGACATGCCACTGACCTGTTTCACATTCCATGCAACAATTTGTTCCCAATTCCTAGCCCCTTTTGCTAACACCTGAATCCAAACTAGGGAAGAATAGTCTCAGAGCATCGATGGAACATTACAGACAGTGCAGATAATGCAGAAATAACCTGCCATAGTGAGGGTCAAATTATGCAAAAAATTGCCAGCTTTGTAATCAGAAGCAGAATTTCCTTAAGAGATCAAAGATATTTGTTTATTCTGTAATGATTTTTCTTCAGCCCTACAAATTAGCTTGCTTCTGTCATTATGATTCATTATTAGGAGATGGGGCTGTAGTGGCTCAGTGGTTAAGAAGTTCACCTTGTTAGCTGGAAGGTGGGCAAGTCAGCAGTTCAAGACCCGGGTACTGCATGATGGATTGAGTGCCCATCTCTGTCCCAGCTCCTGCCAACCTAGCAGATTGAAAGCAAGAAACTGCAAGTAAATAAATAGGGACCACTTTGGTGGGGAAAAGATCTTGGGATCATGAAAGCAGCCTCCTTCGGGTGTCGCTTGAGCGGATTTCTCCACCAAAAATCCTTTCAAACCGGAATAATTTCTGACACAAAATTATTATTATTAGGAGATAAACAAGTTGACTGTGCAGACTCTACAGCAGTGTTTCTAAACCTTTGGTTTTTGGATTTCAATTCTGAGAAGCCTGTCAACTCACCAAAGCACTGATTAGCCAATGTACTGAATTAGGCTTCTGGCAATTGAAGTCCCCTGTGGAGCGTGGGCCCCACAATGGGAACCACTGATCTCAGCTTTGAAAAATCTGGAGGACACTGTTCTTGCTTCTAATTGTAAAACTGGCAGCTTGTGTAATTTGGTTGTGAGTCAGACCACTTGCAAGAAAAAAAAATTGCATTTGAAATAGAAATTCTTTATTACTTACACTTTTCCTCCTCCTTTTCATTTCCATATCTTTCCCTGCCCCACATTTTGTAATAATGTCCCAAGGAAGAGAGATTGTAAGTGGTTTGAAGTTAAACAGTGCACTTCATGAACTGGACAACTGAACCAGTCAGAGCCTGAGAAAGGTATTTTCTGGACAACAACTTCCACATATCCTCAGTCAGCATAGGTTGGATGGGTGGGTGGTTCTGGAGGTTGTAGAAATGTTTTTCCCCAAGCTTTGACAGGAAGACAGATTATTCCACCCCCAACAGGCACACTAATTTGGGCATTACTTCAGGAGCCTGGATGCCACATGACTCCCCGCTGAACGTATTTTGCTCCTAGTCCATTCAGTTTCTTTGACCTCCAGGCTCTGGAGTCATAAAGGGCGCAGCTTCCCAGGCTCCCAGCTGGAGCATGGAGCTAGGAGGAGCATGGAAAATGTTCAGAGGGAAATCCTGAAACCTCTTTCTCCAGGACACACCCTCGGCTCATACTGGGAAGCCAGCCATGGAGCCCCTGCTCTTCCACAGCTGGTTCCTCTCTCTGCTTTATGTGATCTGCATGTGGACTGATTCACTCACTCAGCATATGTGGGCAATGAAAATCAGGAGCAGTGAAGGTGTTTTTATCTGACCCTAATACAAACAGAGGACTACAGTGGCTTAGTGGTTAAGATGCTGAACTTGATGACTGGAAGGTAGGGAGGGCAGCAGTTCAAGACAGAGTTAGCTCCCATCTCTCTCCCAGCTCCTGACAACCTAGCAGTTTGAAAGCAAGAAATTGCAAGTAGATAAATATACTGCTTCAGTAGGAAGGTAACAGCATTCCGTGCAGTCCAGTGTTCTGTGCGCTGCCTCATGTCCACGAAAACGTCTGCAGACACAGAGAGACTGGCTCCTTGGCTGAAAATGGACATGAGTACCATTCCTTAGATTTAGATATGACTGGCATTTGAGCAAGGGTGACCTTTGTCTTTACTTACTCATCAGCTGCTACTCATGTCTAAGTATATATATTTTTCCCCTGAAAATCATTTTTGCAACAGAAGAATGACAAACAGGAAAAATGTCATTGGCATGAATTTGAAAAATTATTTTAATAATAATAATAATAATAATAATAATAATAATAATAATAATAATAATAATAATAATAATAATAATAATAATAATAATAATAATAATAATAATAATAATAATAATCTAGCATGGCAGAAACAAACATATAGGATGCAACAAGGTTAAAAAAAGATGACAGACGTGTTGATCTCCCTTTTGTGAGAGAGAGGTGAATTACTGCAAAGGAATGTGACTGACAATTCCCAGATTCTCTGTTAATAAATGAGATCCAAAATGGTATAGCAAGTAGAGTGACAGGTGGATCCCAGCTTGCCATGAAGTGACCCACACATGATGGTAATAGAGCCAGCTCCTGTGGCACATATGAAATGAGACATGCAGGATTTGACACCAAGACTCCAATGGACTGCTACAGCCTTGAGGATATTAACAAGGTGTGCCTTCATAGCCATTCCATCTGGCATGGCCTCTTTCGCCTCCATGACTGTTGGGAATCAAATAGTGAAGCGGTTCCTCCGCCACTCATTTTGCCGTTAAGCCAAATATGATGGTCTCCAGTGGCCTTGTCTCCACTGAGGGTTCCATTACCCCACCTAAATGGCCTCATCCACCCATAGTTATTTACTGCCACCCAACACTCGGACATGAGTCGCTGGCTGTATGGTCTACTTCATTACCATAGCTGGATGTCTGGTCAGACAAAATCTTTCTCACACTCAGTCAGGTGAAAGGAAATGCAGAATGAACTCACCAAAAGGTGCCTTCATTTTGGCAGTTTCACGTCTAGCCTAGACATGGAAGAAGTACCACCTTAGTGATTTTTCTGCAAATTTTGCAGGAATTAGTTTAATGATCCTTTTCCAAACTCTAGAGCAGGGGTTCTCAACCTATGGCCTGTGGGCTGGATCTGGCCTGTGGCACCATTCTATCCAGCCTGTGCCCTCACTCTTGCTGTCATTGCCATTGCTGCCATCCTTTTCCCCACCACCTGACTTGGCGTGTCCTTAATGCTGCTCCATAGCAGGGCGGATGTTGTAAGATGCTGCAGCCAGTGGAAGCAGAAGACACACACAGTCACCTGCATTTTCCCAGGTGTCACTCTGGCCAGGCTCGGGTCTTAACACACAGCAGGCCAGTAAGTAGGGAAGCGTCAGCGGGGTCAGTGTGGGGGTGAATTTTTGCAGGCTGGACTCGTGGCATGAGGGTGAGAGTTGGTGGTAGCGGTGGTGTGGGGGTGAGAGTTGGCATCAGCAGCATTACTTCTCTCCTCCACCTCCACTGCCACCAAACATGGCAATGGCAGTGGCGGGACACAAGTCTGGCCTGCCAACAGTCTGAGGGGTTGTGATTCATCCCCTGGCTTAAAAAGGTTGAGAGCCTGTGCTGTAGAGGCACTTTGGGTGAGTGTCTTTCAGAGGGATTTTATCATCACATGACTTGCACTTCTTAAAAGGGCCTAAAGAGGCCATAAATAGAAGAATAGCGAAGAATGTTAATTTAGCTTTACATTAATTTCCCCCCCAAAGCAACATTTAACAAAGTGAAAAGATTAGCAAAGGGAAGAGGTGAAACAAGTAGCTGCACTTCATAGTTTGGTAATGATGTGAGGAAACAAGATGTCGCCTCTACAGTGGTAAAAAAAAAGTTGTGCAGTTCTGTAGAAGCACATGTGCTGAGGGTAAAGGAGGTACCAAAAACTCTCTGAAAGCTCTCTAGAAGGTTCTGAGAATAGTTTGCACAAGTGCAGTATTAATCCATTAATGCATCATAGAAAACATTACAAAGAACGTTATTTTACATACATAAAAAGAGTAATGCTATTTACCTTCTGAACAGAGAGTGCACGAAATGCTTTGGGGTAAGTGTATAAGTGTAATTGTTATGGATAATTCAATCACCTCTCTGTAACACCAACATCATTTCAGGACTAATTACAATCTATTTCTAATATCTGTTTTTAGCCCTGTTTTACCACGCCAGGTATGAGACTGTGTAGAGCTATGAAGCAGGCTTTGCAATCTTCACCCATCCACTTTTTTGGCTCTTAAAGACTCCCCTTTCCTGGATTAAATCAACATGATTTGGCAGAGCAAGGCGGAGTAACAATTATGGAAGCCTAATTCAGGAATGCTCCAAGTGTAATGCACTCTCACTAGCTGCTGGGCTGAATCCAAAAAAAGAGAAATGGAAAGGAAAAAGAAAATAACATGCCTGGAAGCCATGCACTTTAGTGCGCAAGCAATAATGAAGAGGGTTTACTGATAAGTTATCTTGACATAATTTGTACAGGGCTTCACAGAACCAAATAAGCAAAAGTCAGGTCTGTGCTACGAAGCAACTTCTAAAGCAGGGATTCTCAACCTGTGGCCTGTGGGCCCATGGCACCATTTCATGTGGCCCCTCACCACCTCCACCCACACCCGTAAGTGCCATGTGGTGGAGGAAGGGCAAAATGGCCGTCCGGCCTCCAAAGCGATCTGAGGGAGCGTGACCCGGCCCCTAGCTTCAAAATGTTGAGAACTCCTGTTCTAAAGGCTTGCACCTTGCAGAGCCAAATGAGACTGTGAGTGACTGGAGAACACTCTGCTGCTGCTTGATGGTTAAACTTACACTTACACTCCAAGAGGTTCTCAGCAACACCCAAAAATAGTTCATATATTACTGTATAGCTGAATCAATTATTGTACTAGCAGAATATATTAACTTCTTCCGTGTCTAGGCCAAACATAAAACTGACAAACTGAAGACACCACTGTTCCTTTCTCCTGGCCTAGTGTGAGAAATATTAGCTGGCAACACATGTATTAATTACAATAATATATATGAACCATAATAAAGATAAATCCAGGCAGTTTACTTGCAACAGTCAGTTTAAGAGCAGAGGCAGACTTTCCAGATGGCCAAATCACCACTGAAAGCACTTTTTGGGCAAGAGAAAGGTGACTGAGATGTTCTGCTTTGTGAAATAAGAATCAAGGAACTCCAACACTTTAGCCCTGAAGCTCAGCCCTCAAAAAACAAGCCCACGAATTTGCCTCCTGCCATCACTCTCAGAGCTTTTCATCAATCAAGGATTGAGGAAAGCTAATCTGTAATACTGTATCTGGTTTGAATGTAGTTTCTAGCAAGGTGGTACTTCCACTGAATCACACCAAAAGTGATCTTGGACCGGGTGTAGCCAGTGGTGTGCTGGCCCACAGGGATACAGAGACTCATCCCGGTGCACTCCAGAGTCTGGTGGCCCCCAGAGGCAGGCAGAGGTAATGGGAATGTTTGGGATTTGTCCCCCAACTCCCCCCCCATAGCCGCCCCCATCACTTCCTGTCCACCACCTTCCCAAGGTGCCCAGCACACCCCTGGCCATAGCCAGAGGGGCGGCAGGGGGTGCTTGGCCCACCCTGAGTTAGCAGTTTGCCCACCCTGGCAAGGTGTGGATTCCCATAGAAACGCACTGAAAAGAGGCTTGGTTGCCCACCCTGAAAGAAATATTCGCCCACCCACATCTAGAATCCTGGCTGCTATGGCCCTGCCTTGGACGCTTTTGGCCTGCCCGCTCCATCTCCTGCTCTGGAGAAACCCATAAAGCGGAGACTATCGTTTCGGAGTCAACCTGCTTCAGCAAAGGATCGCGACGTCCGAACCACTCATTCCAGATCCTCTGGCGCAAGACTCAACAGGAGGCACCGGAGCGCCCATTCGTCTTGGAACAGAAGAGTTGGAGCAGGGACGGGATCTTGGCGCAAGCGGGCACAAGGGGGACCAAGTCCCTTTCCGAAAGCCTTCTCAAACACGGGGGTGGGTGGCTGGGGGTCGGGCTGTCGCCCATCCCGGTAGGGGGACGTCTCTCACAGCAGGGACCCGAGCCCAAGGCAATCCTTCGACGGAGAGAGTCCAGCGGCACCTTCCAGGCGCGGCGCCGATCCTCGCTCCCAAGGCGCCGGGGTCCCGATCCCAGCCGGCTCCGGGAAGGCGGACCGCGGGATCGGCTTTGGGAAGGAAGGGAGAACCGGGAGGCCGGGGTGGGAGCCGCGGAGGGGCAAGACCACCCCCACCCCACCCACCCCCGCTCCTAGACCCACCAACTGAGAGCCCCAATGGCGCAGGGTTAATCTGCTGTACTGCAACCAAAAGGTCGTGAGTTCGATCCTGACCAGGATTGACTCAGCTTTCCATCCTATTCCGAGGTCGGTAAAATGAGCATCCAGCATCTCGGGAAGCGCTATGATAAGGCGGAACAGAAGTGTGATGGCTTTGCTGCTGCTTGAACTCATCTCCGAGGGAGGTGTGTCGATCCCTCCGGGCAGGGAGGTCGCCGGACAGCCACCCACCCTTCCCAACCCTTCCGCCTGGCATGGGCCCCCTGCTTACCCCCTCCCCAGCCCCAGCCAAGCCAGAGCCCTGCCCCCCCCCTTACCAGGGCTTAGAAACGTTCCATCCCCCCCCCCGGACTACAAGCCCCAAAATCCCCCACCGGCAGCCTGAGCATGGGACTTATAGTGAGAAAGAACTTTCCCCCAACTCTTCCTCCCCGCAGGAGGCGAGAGACCGGAGCAAGAAAGAAAGGAAAGGAAGGGGGGGGGGGTTGGATTTACCAGCAGGAGCAGCCAGGCAGCCAGGAGGAGCGGAGCGCCGGCGGAGTCGCCGCCGCGGCATCCCATGCTTGGCTCAGGGCTCCGAGTCCGTCAGGCACGCAGGCGCTGCTCCGTCTGTTCCAGGGCTCTTCTGCCCGTGGCTGTCAGCGGGAAGAGAGGGAGAGGGAGAGGGAGGCGGCGGCCCCTCCTCCTCCGCCTCTCCCGCAGCCCCACGGCCGTCTCCGGAGCCAGGACCGGGCAGCCAATCAGGCACGCTGAATAACAAAAGGGGAACGCGGGACCCGGCGGAGGAGGACAGACAGACAGAGGGGCCGAGCTCCTCCTGACCGGAGAGGTCTTACTTTCCCCCACCTCAACCCAGGGGCTGTTTGTTCCTCGCAAGGTAGGGCTGCTCCCCTCGTCTTGCCCACGCATCGTTCCCTTCCTTCCAAGTGGGGAACTTAATCCACATATGCTGCCAAAGGGGCACCAATCATATAGATGAGAGAGTAAGAGAGAGGAGGAGGAAATTGGCAATCAGCTCTTGTTTGCAGCTAGTTAAGGCACCTTCTGCTGTAGCCATGCCTTCTGCTGTCTTGTCTCAAAGGGACAAATAAAATTTAGAAAGGCAAAGGCTTTTTCTAAAAGCAAGTGATGGCGAACCTTTTTGAGACTGAGTGCCCAAACTGCAACCCCAACATAGTGCCAACATAGCAACAGGGGAGGAAGGAAACTCCCATTGGGCTGTTGGACAGAGGGGTGGGGTGAAGTTGGCGCTGCAGGGAGGGAAGAAGCCCTCCCATTGGACTGCTGGGCATAGGGGGTGGGGTAAACTCTGTGCTGGGGTGGCTGTATGGGTGTCCACATAGAGGGCTCCGAGGGCCACCTCTGGCACATATGCCATAGGTTTGCCACCCCTGGAATAGGCTTTTTAAAATATTAACCAGACATTCATGAATGGGTCCTCTTTCTTTCAAGCAAGCAAGAAAGGAGAGACCCCTTCCCCAGCTGAACAACGAAACACGTGTTATACCCATTAGCAAAGATCATGCTTTCTTCACTTGAACATTTCCCTCCTGTTTTAGGGCTGTGGCCATTTTAATAAACAGTCTCTTCATTAGCTTATCTCAGGAGATGCAACAGAAAAAGAGGTCACACAAACAGAACCAGCTTAACTGAAAGTAAAAGAGGCAAAGGAATTCTGGTTCAAGGCTCTTCATCTGTTTGCTCTAACTACTGACAGTAATAATAAATCAGTGAGGGTGCTTAACTGAGACTATGCTAACATGCTCCACACTGCAAAATTAATTTGAATTATGGGGAGGGTTTCAGATATTGGAACAAAACCCGGATGCTAAAAAAGTTTACAGGCGCATAGAAAAACCACCGTTTCCACATGGAACTTCTCAGATGCTATACTGGCTTAAGCTGTGCATCTTTAGATGAAGAAATAGTAGTAATGAGTTGTACTCCCCATCACTATATCCAAACAAGAGGGTAATAAATCCCTGCTCTGCCTTTCCCCTTCATTCAAGGCCTACAGTACCTAAGCCAAGATGGAGAATGGGTGGCTTTCCAGGATCTGTTGGACTGAAAATCAAACTACAGTATCTCTCACCATTGGCACACTTGATGTAAAAATCTGTCTCCTCCTCAGTCAAGTCATTGACCCACCTGACCCTATATTGTCAACTCTGTCTGGCAGCAGCTCTCAGGCATTCCTAACTGGATTTCTTCCTATCCCTACTTAAACGTCTCTGGTATTCCCTAGTGGTCTTCCATTCAAGTATCGACCAGGCCAAATCTTGATTAGCTTCTGAAATTAGACAAAGCCATCTGTTCAGAGTGCAAAGGTGGCCAGAGACCTGCAGTTGAAAACCATCTGGAGAAACAGATGTTTCTCTTCTTCCATCTGTAGTCACCAATATACTGATGGTACTCAGCCAAAAGAAGGTGCCTAGCTCTGGTAAAAACAGAGCCCCATTACATGAGTTCTGCAAAAGCCTATAATGTTGATCCCACTTCAAGGCGATGGTGTTTACATTTAAAATGCTAACTGGGTTGAATCCCAAATATTTGAAGGCATGTCTCATCCCATACCAACATGCTCCAGCTTTGGATAGGTTGGGGAATTCTAGCACTCCTGACTACCTCACTGTGAGCTGCAGTTCAGCAACATCTAGAAAGCTAAAGGTTGCTTTCTATTTCACTGTGTGCATCAGACAACACTGCTGTTAAAGGTTTGCCTGCAGAGGTACATTATGAATGTAAACGTGATACAGCCATCTCTGTGGTGTTGCTGCAACCTTGGAAAGCCCCTGGGCTTTGGTTCTGATGTCTGGCTCCTATTTTGTATCTCTATTAGTGCTAGGTTAAAGACTGCGGCCGTTATTCCATTGAAACAACTGCACACCCAAGGGAAGTGGTGGAGGCACTTGCAATGAGGTCTACTTGCCATGCATGGTCATGCGACCAGATATGCAAGCAGATTTCACCATATTGCCGCAGCCTTTTCCATGACTTCCCAAGCAGGTGAGGTAACTTCAGAAGGATATTGGCCTTTATATTTGGCCAGGTGTTTTAGATTTATTGTATTCTCAGCTGGTTGGTCTTATTCATCTAAATTTCATTGCATTTTAGTGCTGTACTGAAATTTCCAGAGATTGTATATATACTGCCCCCTAATCCTTTTTAAAAATAAAGACATGGCTCGTAAAACATTGCCATTAATTATTTTTTTAGCAGCCTACTTGATTATATCCTGACCTAGGAGCTTAATGACCATGTCAGTCATGGTAGGCAACATGTGTACCTCAACCTGCACATTGACCTCTCCATTCCTGCCACTGTACTGGCCATGGTATTGCACTAGAACAGGGGGTCTCAAACTTTTTAATCCATGGGCCCGACCCCACCCCTCAGACAGCTGAGTGGGCGAGACTGGTGGTTCCCCCCACGCTGTAAACAATGCTGTAAAATACATTCACGGCTGTCATAAATGCTTCCACTTCCGGTGGCAGCGCAGGTCACCTGAAATGGTACCTGAATTGTAGGGCTTCTTGTAATGAAAGCAACAAATTGCAAGTAGATAAATAGGGACCACTTCGGTGGAAGGTAAACAGCATCCTGTGCACTCCAGTGTCTAGTCATGCCTGCCACATGACCACGGAAACTTCTGCAGAAGCAGACAGCGCTGGTTCTTCGGCTATGAAACAGAGATGAGAACTGAATCCTAGAGTTGGATACGACTGGCTTTTGAACAATGGTGACCTTTACCTTTTGTAATGCAAAAAGAAAGAAAGAAAGAAAGAGAAAGAAAGAAAAATGTTTGTAATTACAGCCTGGTGCAGTCCTGGGAGAGAGAATCTGGTCCCTGGACCTGAGAAAACTTCCTATGTCAACAATATAAGTTCCTTTTGCACAATGACTTCTAAATGAGCACTTATCCAGCTTGAACAATTTACAAAAGGTTCTCTAGTAAGAAAAGGGACTGCAGCGACTTAGTGGGTAAGATGCTGAACTTAATGACTAGAAGGTCAGCAGTTCATGATCTAAATGCTGCATGATGGACTGAGCTCCTGTCTCTGTCCCAGTTCCTACCTACTTAGCAGATCAAAAGCAAGAAATTGCAAGTAGATAAATAGGTACCACTTTGGTGGGAAGGCAGCAACATTCCATTCACTCCAGTGTCTAGTCACGCCTGCCACATGTCCACAGAAATGTCTGGAGGCATAGACGACACCAAACTCTATAGCTGGATATGACTGGCTTTTGAGCAAAAGACTTTACTTTTACCTTTACCTACTCCTTTGACCTTTACCTACTCTAGTAAGCCATTGTCATTAGTTGAACTATGAGTCAATAAGATCAACATTGGTGGCTGGGGGCTGAAAAAGAGATCTAAGGTTTGGTGTTGTCATTATCTGCCACCATAGGTGCCATTTTAACCTCTCCAGCCTCTACACATCATGAAGGTATATCTCAGTTTTGTGTGTGTGTGTTCCCAAAGGTGAACATCTCACTCCAAATGTCAGAGTGACATGCCTCCAATGGTCAGACCACAGACTACCTATGAGTAACAGACACCATGGAAGGTAGCATCTCTAAGGCTAGTTGCTTGTAGCAGGTGCCTGCATGTTCCCAAGCTCATTTCTCCAGATGCATGAAGCGAATCTGTTATGTACCAAGGGTCCCCAAAATCCTGAAGGCTTCTGCCACAATAAGGAGGCAATGGTATACTAAGCTCACCTGACAGTAAGTTCCACTAGACTAGGGATCAGTAAACTTGGCTCTCCAGGTGTTCTCGGACTTCAATTACCAGGAACCCAAGTCAGAATACCTGATGATCAGGGCTTTTGGGAATTGAAGCCAAGAACATCTGGAGAGCCAAGTTTGCTGACCCCTGCACTAGACTTGATCAGTGGTGGCGAACCTATGGCACACATGCCAGATGTGGCACTCCCAGGCCTTTCTGTTGGTACGTGTGCCGTCAATCCAGCACAGAGTTTGGCCCGCCCTTTTGCCCAGCAACCCAGTGAGAGTGCTTCCTCCCTCCCCCAGCACAGAGTTTGCTCTGTCCAGCAGCTCAATGGGAGCACTTCCTCCCTTCCCCAGCACAGAGTTCGTTCTGCCCCTCTGTTGGGACACTCACTCTCTAAAAGGTTTACCAACACTGGACTAGACTGAATTTACTATTGAGCAGATGAAAATACATTCACTCATTTCTGTCCTACCAAAAATTTGTATCCAAATAGGTTTGTAATAAGACTGCATTGTTAATTGGTTAGCTGTTCAGGTACAACTGATTCTAGAAGGAAAAGGTAAACAAACATAACAGTATAATGATAACTGGGTGAATGAGACTCTTCATATAGAAACTTTACAACTTTAAAAGCAAGATGAAAATTATAGTGCAGAGGTTCCCAACCTTTTCCTGCCAGGGGCCTGACCATGGCCTCTCAGTCAGCTGAGGGGCTGGTCACATGATTCTTCCTGGTGGCTGAGGCAGTGGCATGCCTTTGCACTGCATTTCCAGGCATTTTTTCCATCTCCACCACTTCCCTTGGAGGAGGGAGAGAGGAAGGAATATTTTCATGCCATTTTTGAATTTTTCCCGCCGTGTTTTTGATGTGTTTCAGTGCAAAAATGCAGCAATTTTGGCACCAAAAACTTGGCAATTTCAGCACTTCTAGTGACGTCGGGGCACTTCTGGTGTCGGCAGCAATTCGGCCTGTGGGCTGGATCCGGCCCATGGGCCATAGGTCGGGAACCCCTGCCATAATACATTATGTAAACTTAGAATTCCAACTGAAGACCAAAACCAAAGTCACCCATGTGAAAGACAAAGAAGTCCACCTTTACTGGTAATGGTAACCTGTGCATAATTTTTTTTAATGCTAGTGCTCAAATCTGTCAAGAAACCCTTCCTTTATGTTTTCTGTGGCAGGTCAGAAGTGATGGAAATTTTGTCTGCAACTGCTCAGGGGCAATTCTATCAATTTTTGTTCCATACACTTCAAGGCTGAAACCAAACAGCGAAAACAGCATGATTAGGGTTGGCACATCTGTAATCTTTGCCAGGGAACTCTGAAATGATTTTAAGCAAAAGCATTAAAAACACTGAATCTTCGAGCAGAACAACAATACCAACTCCACGTTCTTTGAAAGTAATTGATTTTAGAAACCATTCTGGACCAAATCAAAAGATTGTTTTACACTGGTGATGTCAAACAGCCATATGGACAAGTTACAAACATATGTGCATTAGTGCTCCTGAATATGCTTAATGGACCAGAACCAGTATGAATTGTTCCAAAGCTTCAAACAGGTACACAGACAATATCCTATGTGTTCCTTTCAATACAATAGGCCTATGTTTGTGAACAGTTTCTAAAGCTGAGGCAAATATTCTCTTTTTCAAAACTACTAGCAGACAGGTAACTCATCATCTGCAGCTAATTAAAATGGAGTCTATGTGTGCACAATTTACAAACCTATCATTGTCCCATGCATTGAAGTCAACGGGAATTTTTCGTGCAGAAAAATGTCAGAAGAAATATATTAACAGCTGCCAAATGGTGTTGCCTGCAGCCCTCAAACACATAATTTGTCAGCAAACTTGTTTTTCTGTAAAATGATTTATATTTAATAAATAGCACAGCTATCAAATGCACCAGTTCTACAGTTGAAGACAACTCTGCGCAACGTTCCCCTGGCTTTAGACTGTGAGCTGGTTCAGACATAACATTTTCCAGACATAGGATGACTACTGCTAGAGTGATTTCCATTACCAGACACATATACAAATATGTTGTGAATCACACATATACCATTTTCCTCAGCTATTTTCTCCACTATCTTGTTCAATGTAAAGAAATGACAGAAACCCTCCAGTTCACCACGGCACTTTGCTTTGGATTTAAACGGGTGAACATCATGGAGTCCACAGATGATGATGATGATGATATTATCATCATGTTAGAAATCATTCTGCGTTGAAAGGATTTTTGCTGGAGGAACTCCACTCGGGATGCTCGAAAGAGGCTCCTTTCATGTCCCCAAGATCTTTTCCCACCGAAGTGGTCCCTATTTATCTACTTGCAATTTCTTGCTTTTGAACTGCTAGGTTGACAGGAGCTGGGACAGAGACAGGCACTCAAACCGTCATGCAGTAATTTGGGTCTAGAATCCCACAGATGACTCCCAGAGGCATTACTGCAACCCCTAAGGCAGCGGTGCCCAGAGTACAGCCCACAGGCCGGACTTGGCCTGGGGGCCATAGTATGGGCACTCCTAATTTAAGCAGAGAAAATGGCATCTTAAAGTCTATCTCATCTTGTTGCAAAACAGATTGCAAGGCATATTTTACTTCCACTTCTGGTGGGAGGAACCATGTGACTGGCCCACTGATCCATGTGACCAGTCCACTGAACCACGTGACTGGCCCATGGCCCAAAAGGTTTGGGCACGCCATCTACATAGAGATCTTACACCCAATTAAAACCAGAAGTCATTCAGGACAAAAGCAAAATGGATACCACATTAATAGAGTGAAGGAGATGGGGAGATTTTCAAGGAAGAAATCTCAGGTCCTAGTGTTCGACATCTCCGATTTACTATTATAGTGCTCCGCAACCAGTGGTGGGCAGCCAAATTTTTACTACCACACTGTGGGCAGATCCAACATCATGGGCGGAGCCAATATCATGACATCATGGGCTGAACCAATGTTATGGGCGGAGTCAAAGTAAAAAAACCCCATAAAAATAAGTATACATAAAAATACAAATTAAATACACATAAAAATACACACAAAAACACATACAATACACATTGAAAAATAAATACACATCAAATAGACATAAAAACACATAAAATATAAATTAAATACACATAAGGTGTGTACTGCAGTGGCTCAAGTGGTTTAGACACTGAACTTGAAGACTGGAAGGTCGGCGTTCAATACCTGAGTACTGCACAACCGAGTAGGCTACCATCTCTGTCCCAGCTCCTGCTAACCTAGCAGATTGAAAGCAAGAAATTGCAAGTAGATAAATAGGGATTATTTCGGTGGGAAGGTAAACAGAGTTCCATGCATTCTGTTGTCTAGGCATGCCTGCTACATGTCCATGGAAATGTCTGCAGACACAGACAGCGCTGACTCGTTGGCTGTAAACAGAGATGAGCACTGAACCCTCGAGTCAGAATCGACTGGCTTTCAAGCAAGGGTGACCTTTACCTTTAACTTAATTTGTTTCTACCTGTTTGTGTGAAGAAGCTGACCAAAAATGGCCAGAGCTGAGTGATGTCCCATAAGCTGAAGCCCTGAGACTCAGGTAAGCCCTACTATTAGGCAGAATGAGGCAGATGCTGCAGGTGGCAGTCCCTGAAAGGTGGGGAGTAGCATAAAGTAATAAAATAATAGAGCAGTGATGGTGAACCTTGGCAGTCCAGATGTTCCTGGACTTCCCAGAAGCTCAAGTCAACACACCTGCTGATCAGGGCTTCTGGGAATTGAAGTTCAAGAGTACCTGGAGTGCAAAGGTTGGTCATCACTGTAATAGAGGGACAACAGCTATATAGGTGCATCCCACAATCTGTCCAACAACTCCTACAGTCACCTGCTGTCTTCAAGACAATTAGATGCCAATTACCAGCATTCAGATAAGATTCAACAGCTAGTTGGGTTGTCTTCTGTAAATGTGGAGGGGAAGAGGCCATTTTGTCCTTCACTGCAAGCACCAAAACAGCTTGGTGCAGCCTTGTTGCTATTCCTCATACAGTAATACCTCGGATAACGCTAAGACTTGGTTCCACAAGTCTTGGTGTTATCTGATTTTTAGTGTTATCCGATGCATGTTAAAATCCTATGGGATAGATCGGATAACGTTAAAGCTCCATAGAGATATATTGTAACTGCACAGGCTTTACCGGTTGTTATCCGATCCATCCCATAGGACCTTAACGTTATTCGATCCAATTCTCCTCCCCAGATTACTTAACACTATGCGATTTTAGCGTTATCCGAGGTAAACGTTATCCGAAGTATTACTGTACTGCAAAATTAAGATGCACTACAGGTTTCAGTCCTCACAGACCAGCAGAAAAAGCCCCTTCAAAGCTTGTGGTATTTTGAAATCACAATCGGGCCTACCCCAGTGATGGGATGTAACAGGTTCTCACCAGTTCTCCAGAACCGATAGTAACTTTTCCCAGTGTCCTGGAGAACCGGTTGCAGCTTTTGGGGGGAACCACCTCCGGGGCTTACCTTTTCACTATGCATGCATGCCAAGCACTTGGTGTGCATGCACGCCTACAGTGCTTGGCATGCATACACGACCTCCTTGCTGTCCTCACAAGTGGGGAGAAAGAAGCTGCTAGCCTGAAGTTCCCTAAAGCCTGCTCCCCTAGATATCCCCTAGATATCCTCCATGACCACCTCAGGAACATCACAGAACTCTCTCTGCCTGCTGGAGAGGGGGAATGAGGGCCAGCTGTGTGGACCAGCTAGCTCAGCCATAAAGACCTTGCTGCTACTGCTATTGCTGCCTCCATGACCACCTCAGGAACATCACAGAACTCTCTCTGCCTGCTGGAGAGGGGGAATGAGGGCCAACTGTGTGGACCAGCTAGCTCAGCCATAAAGACCTTGCTGTCTCTCTTGACTGTATTGTATTTTTACACTGTATTTTATTGTATTGTTTTTTTCTTTTATTTAAAATTTATTGTGTTATCTGTGCTGCATCTGTTGTTATATTTTTATATTATGCTGTATTTATATTTGAGATTGTGATACTGTATATGTTTGTGTTATGTGAGCCCCTCTGAGTCGCCTCAGTGAGGTGAGTAGAGGGGCATATAAATCTAATTTAATAATAATAATAATAATAATAATAATAATAATAATAATAATAATAATAATAATAATAATAATAATAATAATAATAATAATAATAATAATAATAATAATAATAACTGGTTAGGCAAAGACTTAGCACCTAACTTCTTTAACTGTTGAAAAGTTGAAAAGTGCCAAAATGAAGCCATCTTGTGGTGAGTTCATTCTGTAGTTCCTTCCATCTGACCTAGTGTGAGAAAGATTAGCCAGAATAAGCTTAAAGCTCTGGTTGATTTGTGTTGTGGATGGGTGTATTTTAATGTATTTTTATTTTATTTATTTATTTATTTTATTTACGGGTTTGTGTTGTGGGTGGGTTGAGGGGTGTGCGTGCCCGCACACACACTTATTTTTATTTTATTTTATATTATTGTTTAATTTTTCTTTGTCCCTGCCCATAACGTTATGACGTTGGCTCCGCCCATGATGTTATGATGTTAGCTCCTCCCACACTGTGATGACATCATGGTGGGGTAGTAAAAATTTTGACATCCCACCACTGGCCTACCCTGGTAACAGCAATCTTGTGTTGCCAGCTAATCTCTATCACACTAGATCAGGCAACGGGAACTGCAGAATGAACTCACCAAAAGGTGCCTTCATTTTGGCGATTTCATGTCTGGCCTAGACACAGAAGAAGCAGCAGAAAAAGCTAGTAAAGTCAAGAACTGTCTATTGCCCAAGGCTATTTTCTTCTTTCCTAATTGGTTCCTTATTAGTTAAGAATAGATTAAGGCCACAGAAGCCTAGAAAGGCAAAGAGGATATTCTGAAGGTGTGGGTGTCACCACAAAATAATACAGCAGATTTCCCTTTATGGATCTGGACAGACTCTTGCCTCCGTTTCTTTTGTTTTCTGCTGTCAGATGTTGGAATTAAAGCAGCCTATATGTGTTTATAAGCCAGGGCTCTGTGCCCCAGGCCTACAGCAAGTTTATGTGAAATGAAAGCAGAAGCAAGTGAGGGTGTCAGAGCTGTCTGAAGCATCACTCCAAGCTGCACAGTTTTAACAATGCTTGATTTAAAAACCACCCGCCCAGACACCAGAAAGCTGTTAGCATCCATGTGCTTTATAACCGGTGGAAACAGTGAAGTAAACTTTGGAGCCGATCTCTCTGGAGAGAATCATTTACACTTTTCACTTTAGCAGCCACCTGTCTCTTTCTGTATACGAAATATTCTTCTCTTCTCAACATTTTATTTGCTTTGCTTTTTGTGTTAACAGTCATTCCTTAACTGCCACTTGTCAGTTATGCTCAATGCTCACACATATTAATTCTAGGGACAAAGGGAGCCTTGATCAAAATAATGGGCATCATTATCCTTATAATTGGGAAATAAAAAGCTGAGGAAAGAAGAAAACTATTGTTAGTTAAAAGTATCAGTATAAAAAGGTGAGAAAACTGAGATGCGCTTCATTGGAGAAACTCTGCAAAAGGTTCTTTTTAAAAACACACATTTTAATACAAAGGTCTACATGAATTGGGGGTAGTGCAGGGATGTAGTAGTAAGGATTTTGACTTGGGATACGAAAGTTGAGAGGGCATAAAAATTATCTCCTGGAAGGTATCAAACTATCCACTAGTATTCTCTGCCACAAGAGCACTGTCCTAAGGACACATATAATCTCCAGCTATTCCCAGGAGAAGAAAATGCAATATAGACGGGCTCTGTGTGGAATAAATATGGCTGTCAAATACTCAGCCCTAGGCCTTCCTTCTTGTTCTTCAATCTTCTCCCTCATGGGACCCAAGCTTAAGCAACAGGGCAGCAGAGCACCAGGTGCTGAAATTTCTACTTAACAGCTCTGGATTAAACATCATAATGCACACACATAGTACATACCACTACAGAATCCCTGTATTTGTGTGTTTGCATACATGCTTTGAGTCTTAGCAATAGCAATTACACTTAGAAACTGCCCGCATAGTGGTTAGTGCACTCTCAGGTATAGAGGAACCTTGGTTAACAAAGGGCTCGGTTAACATAAAAATCGCATAACAAAAGGAAATCAATAGAAAATAGTGGCATTTTTTTTCTCAAATGGATTAATTGGTTTTAAATACATTCCTATGGAAAACCACATTTTAGTTAAAGTATTTTGGTTTTCTATGCATTCCTATGAGAAATTTGGTTAAAGTAATTTTCGCTGTAAGAAACGTCCCAGAGAACACATTAATTACGTTAACTGAGGTTCCACTGTAATAGCATTTTGCCTCAAACATGAAGGTACTCATTTTACCAATCTCTGAAGGAGGGAAGGCTGAGTCAACTTTGAATCCATCAGGATCAAACTCATGTTTGGACCCTCACCCTGCTGCAGCTGATGGGCTCCACCTGAAGGCCCTGGGAGGTTGGGCTTGTATAAGAACTAGCTCTTCCTTCCAGAAGCAATGGAGGTAAGTAGACTTGTTGTTGCTCGGCGTTTAGATCTCATGCCTACTTCCAAAGACTCCCTACCCTGTTTCTGTGGATTATTGTTGTGCCTTGCCTGGATCCTCTCTCCTTGAACTGCTTTGCTGTTGTGGACCTGATCCATGAAAGCTAACATTAAAACATAACAGTTAGTCTTCAAAGTGCTAAAATGATTTTGTTTTGTTTATTCTTTGATATACTTCAAACACAGACTAACACGGCTACTATTTTTTTAAAAATTCAACTATGGAGTAATCCTGTATCTCTGTCTATCTAGGGCTTGATTTTGGACATGGACTCTGGATTGTGATATGTTTACTGCTTGGCCTGTTGCCTGGTTGAAGTGGGTCCTGATGTTTGTGTTACCTCCCAGGCACCCACACCCTGAACTCTGACATTATAGGAAACAACAGCCAGATCTTCATGGAATACTTTTGGCAGGGAGAAATAGTTGACCTGGATCGGCATTGGGGTTTTTAAAAGAGCTAACTGCCCATTTTATTTTATCATTCCTTACTTTGCCCCATTACTCCTCTTTATATCAGTCAACATAAAATATTTTTTTCATGGCTTTATCTGTACAAATGTTCTGGAGTGCATGTTTCTTATTTGGGGGGAAAAACCACAACCCTGGCATTTGTGTTTATATTAAAAGAAACAACCGAATTCATAATTTGGGAATAGAGAAGTACTCCTGATACCCATACTTATTTCAGTAACCTGATTTACCAAAAAAAAAAAAAAAAACCAAAAAACAACAACAACCCAAACAAACAACAAAACAACACACTGATTAATTTTGGTTCCATACATATTCACTTTGCAGTAAATATGTCTAACGTGAAGTGTTGTGATAAAACTCAGTTTTCTAAAATATGTTTTGTCAAATATTAGATCACTTTGTCAATGTATTTGTTAATTCCTGAACAGAACTCTAAAAAATCCCATATACTGTAGTAGCTGCCAACACTTCTGAATGCCAAGATACTATTAAAAAAACAGAAATTAGGTTTTCAAAGTTTAAGAAGAGAAACGCTTTGAAACTGTTACACTGTAGTAAATGTTTTGCTATCTTTTATTGTATGTTTTTGTACAGATATATATTACTGAGAGTTCCCTACAACTTCAAAATTCACAATTCAAAAGTAGTGTATAGATTTATATTTGCAACACCTCACTTTCCAACTATGAAGATATTGCAGAATTTCAAACTTGGTATGCATTGCAAAACTAGGGGTGGGGGTGGGGGTGGGGGATAATATCATGTCCAAGACAGAAAAACTAACATGTAGAACAACTGAGAGAAGCAATTCCCCTTTTAAATGTTTTCCAAGTAGTATTAGTAAGAAAATAAGTTATTACAGTACTGTATTAGGTTGTGCAAAATTTACCCATTTCTCCTGATGTGAATGTTGATGTTGTTCAGGTCTTTAGCAAATACTGTATAGAGATGACTATGGTAGGCTACACATATGTATTGTCTTGATAAACCATGAAGATTATATTTGTGATTCTCTGGAATAAAAAAAATCCTAATCAAGTGGAAAACCAAGATAATGGCAACAGGCCCTATCAGTCCCTGGAAAATAGAGGGGGAAGAAGTAGAAGCAATGACAGATTTTACTTTCTTAGGATCAAAGATCACTGCAGATGGTGATTGCAGCCATGAAATAAAAAGGCGACTGATTCTTGGGAGACAAGCCATGAGAAACCTGGGGAACATAGTGAAAAACAGAGACATCACATTGCAAACAAAAATTCGTATAGTCAAAGCAATGGTCTTCCCGGTGGCAATGTATGGTTGTGAGAGCTGGACCATTAGGAAAGCTGAGCGCAGAAGAATAGATGCCTTTTAGATGTGGTGTTGGAGGAGAGTTTTGAGAGTCCCCTGGACAGTGAGGAGAACCAATAGGTCAATCTTAGAAGAAATTAACCCTGACTGCTCCTTAGAAGGTCAAATAGTAAAGATGAAGCTAAAGTACTTTGGACATTAATGAGAAGAGAGGATTTGCTTGAGAAAGCCTTGATGCTGGGAAGGGTGGAGGGCAAAAGAAGAAGGGGGCGGCCAAAAATTAGATGGCTAGATGGTATTGTAGACACAATGGGCACAAAGCTGAGCGAGTTGAGGAGGATGGTGGAGGACAGAGGTGCCTGGCGGACAGTGGTCCATGGGGTCGCAAAGGGTCAGAATCAACTGTGCGACTGAACAACAAAATATACATTCTGTGTTAACCAAAATTATTTTTTTTAAAAAATATGAGACTTAGATTCAGGACAAAAAAGGTATATAAATATGCAAATATCAAAAAGGTGGGAAGGATGATTAACACCAAAGGTTTAGTATAATCTTAGGATGCTTTAACTTTCATTAAGGATATTTTAGTATTTCTGAGTCATGTTCTGTTGCAGGATTCACAAAGAATAGACCTTCATGATAAAGCACATTGGCTGAAATCCTTTTGCATAGGCTTTGATTAACATTTTCATCACCAATATGTGCTCTTTGTTGCTGGGTTGCTGATGGTTTTTTAATTGGGGGGGGGGGTTATTGTTTTTCTTTTTGTTGATATTTATAATTTATTCAATTTGTTTAATTTTTATTGTAAAGGGTTTTTAATAAATTGAAAGCCACCCAGAATGGGAAAATATCCAAGATGGGCAGGATATAAATGTAATAAATAAATAGTAATATCACTGCATTATGGCATGAAGCCCATTGTTTTTCTTATCAGTGCTGTAACATTCAGAAATAGTTGTAAAACTGTACTTTGTGGAATAGAATAGTGTCTATCACTAGAACAGGGGAAAAGATATACTGTATCCTTTTTGCATGACACACACAAACACAATACAAAACCCCAACACTACTCTGGAGGCTGGAAAAAAACAACACAGAAGTCAGTTTTCATGTGAGCTACAGCAAGGAATGAAAGAAAAGAAAGTCCTGTAGTACAGTATATAGGACAAAACAAAATGACAAGAAACAAAAAGTGTATTGCAACTTAAAAACTGATAAAGTTTAATGAATGAATGTTTATTAATTGATTAGTCTTATGACTAATTGCACTCCAGGAGACCTGGTTGACTGAAGAGGAAGATGAGGCTAAATTAGCAGGCTTCAGTTTCTGGTCCACCCCGCGGAAAAATAGAAAACTAAAGGGTGGGTGTCAGGAGGGTTAATTATCATTGGCAAAGCTGAGCTGGGTTGGCAAGGACAGCAATTGAACCTTGAAGACCACTCTTCCAACTATATGACTGTCAACTTTTCTTATGTCTCTACAATAGTGATATTATTGAATGTTTATATTCCTCCTTTTACATCTTCGTATTTCCTGCCAAATATTTGGGTAGACTTAGAGGAGGTAGTAGTAAAATTAAACAAAACATATCCCAAAGCTACTCTGATACTTGCAGGAGACTTTAATGCCCGACTAGGGAATTCTCTACAGGACTTTGTACACCAGAGCATTTTACCCCAGGAGTCTTTGACAACTGATCCTCCTTGGCAATCGAGTGACCAAAAAAGAAATACGGCAGGAACCATGTTGGTCTCTCTGATCTACAAATGCAATCTTTATATTCTACATGTTAAGGATCCCGTTCTTAAATACCCCTTTACCTATCATGCAGGTAACTCTAACAGTGTGTTAGACTATATTTGTGTTTCTAGGGACAAGATTGAGTTGTTTTCTGGAATACAAGCACTTATGAGAGAGGACAGTGACTATCAGCCAATTACAGCCTCATTTAATGGCAGTTCAGATACAAGGCCTTCTACATCCCATCATAAGGGGATATTGGCTAACTCTGAGGTAAGGCAGGAAAGAAACCTAAATTGGGCCAAGGTTGATACTAAGTCTTTAAAAACCTTTTTAGATTCTAAACAGGCTCAGATTTGGAAAAAACTCAATTTCTTCCCCTAGACTAGGCTCAGATAAAATCTTGACCTCTTACTCTGACCTATGCTTTACCCTAAAGAACTTTCTAACACATAAACTTCCTGGGAGATAAAGTTTAATGTTAGCTTTCTTGGATCAAGTCCACTTCTTGACCTTGATTCACAAGAGCTCATATTTTATTGATCCATGAAAACTCATAATAAAATATAACACTTAGTCTTTAAAGTAGCATAACAAAGTGGACTTGGTCCACAAAAGCTCACATTTAAATACAGGAGTTAGTCTTTAAGGTGCCACACCATTTTTTGTCTTTTTTTTTTTTTTTGGTGCTGTTTACTCTCAGATATTTTCTAATTTTGTCTGATATTCTTGCACATGACTATATTCTTGCACATAACTATAATGTAACTATTTCTTCAAAAAATATTGCGCATAACTACCGCATAACATAATTATTTCTTCAAAAAACAAAACTATTTCTTCAATAACATAACTTCTTCAAAAAATTACTTCTGTAGTAGAGACATTAGAGTGCCAAAATGAGCTCAAATCTAAGCCTATTTACGTTAAATAGATATTCCCTACACATTTTTCCATTGTGCCTTCTGACTTCTCCTATAATCTGGTTGTTCTTTTCCTAAACTGCTGTATTTCCACAAAAACAGTTTATGTTCCACACAAGTCAGACGGACAAGCCCTAAATAGTAAGCAACAGTGGACAGATCAAAACAGGAGGTGAAGAGAATATTAAATACTTACTGAATATTAAATCTATAATGGTTCAGCAGGGTTGCACTATGTAAAATGAAAATTATGCCTAAAATTAACTTTTTGTTTTAGATCAGGGGTTCCCAACCTTTTCAAGCCAGGGGCCGGCTGGACATTTTGTGGCCATTTTGCCCTGCCTGCATGATGGGGGTGGCCATTTTGTCTCAACAGCTTCAAAGGCATGGCCATTTTGTTTCTCAAATGCCCCTGGAAGGGTGGGAGCACATGAAATGGTGCCATTGGTCAGATCTGGCCTGTGGTTGGGAACCCCTGTTTTAGATATTACCTATAATGCTAACAGACACAGAATTATGGAACTGGCAAAACTTAATAGAATTTGTAATGGGGATAAAATACTAAAAATAAATAAGATTACGGCATTTGTCATGAAAGAATGGGGGTAGGTATCCCCAGTGTTAAATATCTTTACATTGCTAATCAGATGAGAAATACCCCATATAATATAATAAATTCAAAAGAGTTAAAATGTGAATATGAAGCCGAGAAGGATTTGCAATATACAGTAAAACCCCGTTTTACGGACACCTCTTTTTACGGAAAAATCATTTTATGGAAGGAAATTCTGGGGAAATCACGTCTCGATTTATGGAAAAAATTCAACTTCCATTTGGAAAAGTCTAAAATAGTGCCCTTGTGCCATTTTAGACTCAAAAATTGCACCCTGCATCACACACATACAGTCTCCATTGCTTCTACTGGCACTGGAAGACTGCGTGGGGCATATCTCCTCTGTTTTGCTCTTTGTGCAATGTCTCCCTGCAGTATTGCTTTACCTGGGAACGCACGTTAGATGACGACTGCTCTGTTCCGAACTTTGTCCAATGCGCATTCCCGGCTAAAGTGTGCCACGGAGGGACCTCGGACAAAGAGTAGAAATGACCCCCGCACTCTCCCAGTGCTGGTAGAAGCAATGGAGGCTGTGGAAACAGTGGTGACAGTGGTGGCGGCTCTTTCAACAACCAGACACACCACTCAGGAAGCAGTAGCAGCAGCATGTAAAAGGTAGGGAGATTGCTTCCTCACTCCCTTTGTGTTCTGTTTCACCCCCTTTTTAAAAATCTCACACCCCCACATCTCAATCAAGGTATGGAGGTGCAGGATAAAAAAGGGAAATGCTCTAATAACAACCTCTCTTATCCACCCCAGCCACTCACCAGCTCGTGAGATGAGCCGGGTGTGGAAGAGGGTATTGTCTGGCATTTTTGGGACAATTTTTTGATTCTTTTAAAAATAATATTTTTAGTCCAGTCATGACCAGTTTTGTTTTTATTTTTCAATGCACTCTTATGGGAAATCGTGCTTCTTTTTATGGAAAAACTGATTTACAGGGAAAAGTTATGGAATTTTCCATAAAACGGGGTTTTTATTGTACTGTATATATATTTAAAAGAGAATACAAAATAGAAATAACCCCTTGTTTAAAAATATGTTGCAAATTTGGAGTAGATATAAAAATGTTTTAGCCCAATAATTTCCCTGTCGACTGAGATAGTGGACTTAGAAGAGTTTCCAAGGAATACAGGGAGTGTAGTAAATAAATTAGGAAGGGGAAAAGGCTATTAGGTTGAAAAATTAATTGAATAAAGCATCAAATAGGGACCAAAGAAAGGATATACTAGGACAGTGGTGACCGAACTTTTTTCCCCTGTGGCCCAGTCTCACCCCCGGCACACAGCTGCGGAGGCCGGAGGCTGGCTGCCCCCACTGCTGGCAGTTTTGACATTAGCAGTGGTGGCGATGGAGGCAGCGACTGTGCTTCTTCCAGGCTGCTCTGAGCAGCCTCTCACTCGATCCTGTCCCCTCAGCAACCTGTGCTGAAGCTGATCGCTGCCTTGGGGGAATTTTTGGAGCCTCCTGCAAGTCAAAATTTGTGGTGCTAAGAGAGCCCCCTGGCGCGCTCAGGATGAACCTGGAAAACATACTGAAAAGTGGAGACATCATATTGCAAACAAAAATTTGTATAGTCAAAGCAATGGTATTTCTGGTGGCAATGTAAGGTTATGAGAGGTGGACCATTAGGAAAGCTGATCACAGAAGAATAGATGCCGTTGAGATGTGGTGTTGGAGGAGAGTTTTGAGAGTACCTTGGACAGTGAGGAGAAAAAATGGGTCAATCTTAGAAGAAATCAACCCTGACTGTTTCTTAGAAGGTCAAAGAGTAAAGATGAAGCTGAAGTACTTTGGACATCAAATGAGAAGAGAGGATTCACTTGAGAAAGCCTTGATGCTTGGAAAGGTGGAGGGCAAAAGAAAAAGGGGGCAGCCAAAAATGAGATGGCTAGATGGTATTGTAGACACAATAGGCACAAAACTGAGTGAGTTGAGGAGGATGGTGGAGGACAGAAGTGCCTGGCGGACAGTGGTCCATGGGGCTACAAAGGGTCAGAATTGACTGTGTGACTGAACAACAAAACAACTGGACTGCAAGGAGATCAAATCAGTCAATCCTAAAGAAAATCAACCTTGACTGCTTTTTGGAAGGACAAATACTGAAACTAAAGCTTAAGTACTTTGGCCACCAAATGAGAAGAGAGGAGTCACTGGAGAAGGCCCTGATGCTGGGAAAGATTGAAGGCAAAAGGAGAAGGGGTTGGCAGAGGATGAGATGGCTAGATGGCATTGTTGACACAGTGGGTGTAGAGCTGGGCAAACTATGGAGGATGACAGAGGAGTCTGGCATGCTGTGGTCCATGTGGTCACGAACAGTCAGACTCAACTGTTCGATGACGACGACAACAACAACCACCTAACACCAGTAAATATGAATGGTTATATTTCTTTAAAAATGAGCAGTATGTTGGAGGTGTAATCAGGAGGTTGGTACTTATTTCCCTTTAAGGTAGGAATGTGAGGTGATCCAGAAAATATGAGAAATGGTGTTTAATGAAATGAATGAGATTTTAGTTTGAAACTTGCTTGCTATAAAAAAAAAAGCATCCATGAAACCTAACATTAAAATACAGCAGTTAGTCTTTAAAGTGCCATACTGTTTTTTTGTTTTTTGTCTTGTTTACTATCTGATATTTATTTATTTATTTATTTTATTTATTTTTCTGATTTATATTGCTGCCCAACTCTGAAGACTCTGGGGGGCTCACAGAAAATAAAATCAATCACATTAAAAAAACCACAATAAAACCCCCATTAAAACTGCCACCAAAAATTACTCCCGCTTGAAACACTGACTGACACGGCTACCCTTTCAAAAATTTCTAAAATAGCATTGTCATCCAGTTTTAGTGATATCCAATTGATATGACCACAAAATAAGGAACTAATTACAATCTTTGTAACTGCAGTGAGATTAAGAAATTGGAAAGTGAGATGTAAATTTCAATTTACTGAATGGCATAAAGAAATTTGGAATATAGGTATTGATAACAAATTGATGTGTAAGATTAGGATAAAAAGGGGACTGTTGAAAGTGAATAGATTTATAGGTACCTGTATATGGGGACAGTTTATAGAATTTGTCCTTTTGAAGAGAAACAATATATTTTTGGAGAGAATTGGGATGTGGTAACTAAAGGAGAAGACATGAATCAAAATGAATAGATATTTTCAAGGTCCCAAAGGTTTATCTCCAACATTTCACAGGGACAGATTAAGAAACATGTTGATCAAAGTAAAGAAGCAATATTTGATTAAAATTCTGTTAACTTCCTAGCATGTAGTGTAAAAGAAAGTTCTGTGTCTATGAACATGCATAGGAGTTCTCTGTATTAGCTATCAGCTCTTTCAATGCACTTTAACATTTTGACCTAGTATCTCTGTTAGTGAGATTTTTAAAAAAGAAATAATTAAACTTCAGGGAGTTAGAAATTAAGATGCAGCTGCTTCCTGATGTGAGGAAATCTCTCACAGAATCTGAAAAAGACACTGGCAGGTCAGTATAGGCCCCACTTATAGGTATTAAAGAAACAAACTTTTAAAAAACCTTAGGTCAGCAGAAATGTTTCCTTTTTTAAAAAAGGGAATATTTTTACTTTCCAGAATTCTTTAACTCATTCATGGCTAAAATACTTTCAAAAATAGAACAGCTGTCAGAGAAGAAACCTTCGGACTATTTTTATTTACTTCAGCATACATGTATTTGTGGGCTTTTAGAGGCGTATGTGGCTATTCTATGCTTATCACTTGAATTACTTATTTAAAATAGCATAATTCTGCATTATGCAGTTATGACACTCATTGTCTTTAAATACCATATCCATTTTTTTTGAGTTTATTGGGTGTGTCTGTTGAATAAACAGACAGAATTAAAACATGAGTCAGGAAAATATGAGTCAGAAAACAGAATGCAAATTCCTCAGTTGAAAATACCATGATATAAGGCTGAGCTAGACTAACATCCTATTTGCTACAATGGTCAGCCAAGAGCTGTTGATTTCTGGCAGCCATCTCCTATTGTCACTACCTAGCAACTGGTATTTAGCTCCTAGCTTGGAAATACTACTTTTCAGGAGCACAACTAACATACTGAGAGTTGTCATTACAAAAAAAAGTAACTTTTTAATTAACTTGGCTGTTCCACAAAGCTGTATTAACTGATAGCCATTTATAAGCATCAGATCCACAAATCTGTCTAATCTTCTTTCAGGGTCATCTAAGTTAGTGGCCAACAACATATCCTATGGTAGGAAATTCTGAAAATTAATTCCATGTCGTGTGCTTCCTTACCTTTGTTTTAAATTTTATGCAATCCACTTTACTGAATAACTGAGTCTTTGCATTATGAAAGCCAAGAGGAAACTTTCCCCAACCTATTCTCCATTCATCATATATAATTTTATGAAGCCCTATAATGGTTCTGTCAGTCTGGCCAGGTTATCTTGCTATGGTAATAGAGCAGACTATACTGCCAGCAATTCAACACCACCCAAGTGGATTAAATCCCACTTGAATCCATCTTGATGGAGGGCAGCAGCTTCATCAATACTGGCCTGGGGAGGATGAGGACTTTGCGTGCCAAAAGGGCTCAGGACCAGAAAGTGACTTGCAGAGCTGGAACAGTGGTACAGGTGTCACACTGTGATGTGGACAGCAGATAAAAGACCACAGCATTATATTCGCAGGACAGTCTTTATGGCTAATCGTCATGATGGCTTCTTAGCTAATCACCATGATGATTGCCAATATTCAGAATTGGATACTGCACAAGAAGAGGAAGAAGATACTGTAATGGTTCTCCTGAGAACACAATCCAATATGTATGTATTTAGATGTAAACTTTGTTGTGTCCAGTGGAACTCCCTAGCAAGTGTGCTTAGGACTGAAGTCTCAGGACATGATCTTAACTGACCAAGGGCCAGCTGAGCTCCTTCCTACCATCTGTGAATGGTATGTGCCTATTTCATACCTGTTTCACAATTAACGCATATTTACCGGTTTTATTTATATCCCACTTTTAGTCAAGAGGTTCAAGGCATTGTACACAGTTTCCTGGCCAGATTTTTCTTTTCCTTTTTTGGAAGACAGCTCCTAGAATCCTCTGGCCATCATGGACAGCCCTGCTCCAGGAACTGTAGTCTCCAAGAAAGAAATATCTTTTAATTCTACACCACTCCAACCTCCATTTTATCTGAGCAACATAAAGTATATTACGGTGAGGCAATGGCCTATGGAAACCTAAGGAGCTTAATGGGTGAAGTGAGATTTGAATCTGGGCTTTCCATGTCCCAAATCACCACCTCTCACTATTCACTCAAGTTCTCCTTTGATACCTAGACAAATCGAAGCAGTTCATTGAAAAGCTGGAAATGTTCTACATCCTGTGAAATTGATGAAAAATGACTGAAATTTTAGTGCTGGCCAAAATAATCAAAAAAATATTTTAAACTGCTAAACATACAGTCAAACCTTGCGTAAAGAGCACCTCGCTTAAAGAGTAACTCACTTAAAGAGCAGAATTTTCTCTGAATGTTCACTTCGCTTAACAAATAAAACCAACCAAAAACTCGCTTAACAAATAAATTGGGGTTCGCAATCCCCCCACCACAATTGTCACTTACAATGGTGTCTTGCTTAAAGAGCAAACTCGCATAAAGAGCAATCCCATGGAACACATTGTGCTCTTTAAGCGAGGTACAACTGTATTTATAAACATACAAAGATAGAATACAGGGAAATCTACCCTAAACCACTCATGGATAAGAGGGTAAAGTTTTGGAGAACTCTTATATAGAAATTGCTGCAACACATGCACATAAGTGGAAAAGATATTTCGTAAAATATTCGAAACATATGTTTCTTGTTTGTGTTTCTTGCAAAATGTGAATTCTACCTGTATACAACATTGACTATGAATGTACTATTGTGTTGTAACAAAAATGCATTTATAAGCAAAGTAACTGGTTAAAAAATATTTTTTTGAAGGAGTCATATTGTTAATGTTAATAACTTGGAGGCTATCAGGTTCCATATTAAAAAAAATCAGTGGTAGTGCTTGTTATGCAAAGAGCAGCATTTTTTCATACTTGATGGATTAAACAGTTTCAATATGGTGGAAATTCAGGAAATGATTAAATAAAACAGATAGCATTTTGCCCTAGAGCTTGGAACAAGGGGAGCAACCCCCTATCATCAGCTTTATAAAACCCTATCCATTCCTGTATTGAACCATTTCTCTCTCCATTAAAAACTGAATAGGAACATTTATCATCCACATAGACTGCTGTTCTCTGCAATGTCTATGTAGCAAACTAAATGGTACCAAAGAACCCTCAGTTCCAAGCAGTGACCCTGGAACACAGGTCAGATGGTTAATCTCATTTATAAATGAAAAATGCACAAAGCTATGAAAGTTTTGTGAGTTAGTAGCACCAAATTGTATTCCTACAACTATTGCTCTCCAACAAGGAATGTTTGTTTGAAAAGCTTGGAAAATGACTTGTTAAACGGAAAATGTTGCATTACTAATTACTTTTAGGCATGCAGATTTGTGTTATTATCATTGTCTCATTTGGAAAAGCATCGCACTGTGCTTAATAAATTATATTGGCCTTACAAAAACAACAACAGGGAAATAATTCCCAGTTCAGATAACAAAAGAATACCTCACTTGCTACATGGAAATTAAAAGAACAGCATGAAACTTAAAAAATTCTTATCATAAGATCATAAAACACTCTTTAAAAGTAACTTCTGAAATTGAATAAAAAGTAACTTCTGAAAATATCTAGAACACATTACCTGTTACATCAAAAAGTAACTTTGTAATTGCTTGTTACATTGTTTTTGAAATGTAATCCAGCAATCCACATCATATCGAGAAAATTAACTAAGTACAAGTAACTACATGATTTGTAACTAGTTACTTCCAAACTCTGTTATACAGTATTAGGGATATCTTGGGGGTAATTCTAGTACAGTTTGTCTGTGAAGAACTGAAGCTACCTTACAACATATAAATGAGTATAGGTATTCTAGCAAAACGAGAAGAGGAGGTCACTTCTTCATGTTTGAATTTCCTTTCGGACACAATAAACTACCAACCCCAAAATCCTGCTATTTGTGCCTCACTACCACCACCAAAAGCATGGCCCTGAGGTATTGTTAGATGGGGGAAAAAAATCTTACAAAGTAGCACAGTATCCCATCTATTTGGAAATTTTACCAAGTTCAGTTGAATTTGCTTCTGGATTACTATTTAGGATTGCCAGACAAACCTAACAGCACACATCCCAGGCATGTCTACTCAAAAGTAAGCCTTGCTGAGTTTAAAAGGAGTTACTCCCAGGAGTGTATACAATTGCAGTCATAGTTAGGATTTGGCAAATGAATAGTTACGGTTTTGTTTCCTATTTAGGGGTTAACAGACCATATTGTATGACAGAACTGAGCTCAAAGCAGAGAAGAATAATTCTTGCTTTTGAGTCTCAGCAGTAGAGAAATATGTTCAACACTGAGCAACGACACACCTGGTAGAAGAAACGAGCTTGGCTAATAAAGTCAAGCCCTTCTCAACCCACTTGAGCCTCATGTATCATTCCAGACATATCCATCAGCACAACAGACAGGATCTTCTGCCCTGTACCCAGTGGGAGGTAAAGGAAGAATGGAAATAATAAGTCTGTTGATAAGTCATATATTTCTCCAGAGCTGCTCTTAGTATGGTCTTCTCTGCTTTCCTTCTGAAAGCTGTTCAAAACAAGGTCCCGCTTCCTCTAGTTTGGAAGAGAATGTGATGCTGATTTTGCTGATGTCCATCTGGGAAACTGTGTCATAAGGGCTTGTCAGTCTTGCACAGCCGGGAGCCAAAGGCACAACCTTTCTGGTATTTTCAAGTATTTTTTCTTCTTCTAAATTCTAGCTCCTAGAATTCCTTAGGTAGTTTGGAAGGTCTGGGAGTTTTAATCCCCCAAAGTACATAGATTTCCCCTCCAACCAAAGTGCCAGTGCAGAAATCCTTGCACAGTCAATTAAACTTGTTTGATCGACAATGTCACATTGTGAGAAGGAATGTCAGGAGGGCTCTAACTTTGGTGGTGAGCCGTCACCCCCACCTCCTGAGGGTACTCCACCTGCAGTTCTCCAATAGATAAGGGAGAGCAGATGCTAGCTGAAGAGATGGAATGGAGAAACCATCCAGTTGGAGGGGAAACTGTTAAGCAGAGGCAGCAGAGGAAGGAAGGAGAAAATAACAGGAGGAAGAGAATATAAAGGACACAGAGAAGGCTGAAGGGATCCAGGTGGAGAAAGAATGGGCTGACACAGAGTTGTAAGTGGGCCCTGATAATGTTTCCTCAGAAGACTGGGAGGAGACAATACTGGGGGCACCAAATTCCCTAAGAACACGCAAGACAAAATCCTACTGCATGCAAAAAGAACCACCCAAGTTGCTATGGCTAATTGTGTCTAATTAACAAGGTGGTAGGCATGTGACCAAAATGTAATAGGCATCTTGCGAATTAGCCACAGCAATAACTCTTGTTGTGTGCACGTAAATATCCAATAGAATCATGGCCATAGAAACAAAATGTTCTCCCTTTCTACTTTTTGCATTGGCTAAACTAATTGAATACAGTTGTTCACCACACAGTGAGGACCACACTGTAACTGTTCACCACATAGCTGTTGAATATGTGAAAATTCAGACTAAGAATGAGTTAAACAGAGCCTGAGGCCTGGATGAATGAATCCCAAAGTTTCAGATACTTCTACATTCAACTGTTTTAAAAAAGCTCTGAAGAAGGTTTTTTCCCTTCCTCCTGAATAAATTTACACATTTTGATAGGTTTTTGTGAAAAATAAAATAAAAATAAAATTAAAAAAAAGAGAGACGTGAACATAGTTCTTACTCCCCCTTAGATTAGGATATCTAAAGCTGAGACAGACATGAAAGTATTCTATATAATGGGTAGAAATATAGAATGTGAAAAACTTATGTTTTTTGGACTGCTGATCTCAGAATTTCCTGTAGCCATGCTGACTGGGGAGTCTGGCAATAGCAATCCAAAAAGTAATTCTTCTGTCTAGTTTATAACATGCAAGTTTTGTATCTCTTAAAGAGAGAAACCAAGTTATTGATATTTCCAGGATTTTTAATCATATACACAGTGGAAACATTTCCTTCTATGAAGCCTGGCTGTCAAATTACCTTTGCAACCAATTGCCAAAGGAATGTCTGGTGAGCTCCTGCTCATCAGCCAGTACTACCAGAAAGCCACTAGGAAAATGTGGCAACTTGAGAAGCATGGGACAAAGACACAGAGATGGGAAATATTGCTTTGGCGGCGGCGGTGGTGGTCGTGGTGGTGGGAATGACAGCTCCCCAAATCTCACTGTGGCCATTTTAACTGGTGATTCTGGAAATTACTGGTACTCTTTTCTAGCAAGAAGTGAAGTACAGGCTGTGTGCTTTCTTCAACTGTCTTATCCAAGCTGTTGCTGAGCAGATATGCTAGGCCAGGGATCCTCAACCTGTGGCCCATGGGTCGGATGTGGCTCATGGCACCATTTCATGTGGCCCCACACTGCCTCCACCCAGGCTTTAAAAGGTCGAGAACTAGGCTGTTACTTCAAATCACCAAAGACTTGAACGGTTGGGTAAAGGAATTCCTACTTCCTGTGTTCCATGGTCTCCCAGCCTTCATGGCTGACAGTGTGAAAAGTGATCATGCAGCTGGGAAAATAACAAAGATTATGTGTTAAAATTATAAAATGATAAAGCTTGGGAGAAAATTGGAAACTGTTTGATATTTATAAAGACATACAATGGCTCAACTATGTTTACCTTCCTGCAAGTTATCTAATTCTTGATGCTCTGCACTGTGCTTAGGCAGCCTGCTCAGTGGCAGAATACTAATTTTACACTGACTCAGCAATTATGTCATTTTAAATGTGTGGCTTTTTTGTGAGTTCTAATCACTGTGCTTTTTTAATTATATCTGTCATGATTAGCAATTTCATTTATATACCATCCCATAGCACTTAAAATACTCTCTTGATGGTTCACAAGATGATTAGCATTTTGCCTCCAACATGTTGGGTATTCATTTTACCTCCTTTGGAAGGCTGTGTCAACCTTGAGCCTATTGGGTTTGAACTCAGATTGTGAGCAGAGTTTTGGCTACAATACTGCAACTTAGCCACTGTGCCACAGGAGCTCTATTAAATAAGAATCCCTGACACCATAGTTATTGGTGAAGCACTGTCAAAATACTCTTGCTCATGAGCTTACAACTGTAAATTCTGTACCTTGTTTCTACAGATCCATATTATATATATAAAAAAACCATGAGTGGGGGCAACTAATACAAGTCACATGCCCATTTATTTTCATTTGTTCTATTCTCCTTTATATGAACCATTTGCTGTATATTTAGTTTGGAAGCATTTGTGACAAAACAATCTTATGGCAGCTCCTGGCTTTGCTTGCTTTGTTTTGCTTTAGTCTGAAGTTATGATTGGGCAGTACATGTCCTTGATATTAATAATTGCTCTGAATGCTGGTTTGCTATTTAACCTGAAACTATGGCGCTATAAAATAATGGATAATAAAAGTTGGAGGTTTTGCCAAGAAGGGGGGAAATAACCTGAAAAGAAAACAGCTGAAAAAATAACCTACCACTATTAGGGAATTATATTTAGAAGGGAAGAAAACAGTTTAAACCAATATTTGCTCAAAGTGTTGTTGATAAATTTGGTTCCTGATAAGAAAGATGGATTTTGTAGCCAAAACCTTTTACTGATGTGGCTTTTTACTGGCATGTGTGTGTACATTTTTCAAAGTTTTGACCCACCAAACAAACCTGGCCCTGTAAAAGATGTTATTTTACCTAGTGCATTTCTCTCCTAACAAAGGAACAAAGAGCAGAAATTCACTTGTAAGCTGATACACACAGACCTCAACTATTTTCCTTGAGTGATGCTTAGATGCTACTGCAATTAAGCCAATTTCATTTCATTTTATGCTGCTGGATTTATGAATGGACCAATTCCCAATCTCACTGTTCTACTAAACTATGGAAGAGATCAAAGTCTAAGGTAAAAATAATGGAAACAATGTTTGTGTTCCACAGGGGTTCTGTTTCCCCCCTTTTGTTGATAACTCATTAACATTTATGAGTGCAAGACTTCACTGCACATAAGAAAAAGGAGATACAAAGAGTCAATTACACTCTGCTGGATCATAAAAGGCTGTCAGCTCATCAGTGGCTTCCTATGATGTCATGAATGGCTGCAAACTGGAACAGCTAAGCTTTGAGAAGCTGGAGATGAAATTACCAATTTAATATTGACCCAGAAATAGAGCTCAATAAGCCTAACAAAGTAGACTTAAATATATATTTTCCCCAACCCTATAAAAATATATCAAAGGCTTGATTTTCAAAGGCACGGGAATGGCAGACCATTTGGAAAGAATATCTAGCACAATGAGCCTTCGGTGGAAAAACCAGCAGGCAGCGTGAAGCAACAGGTGAAGTTGAGGAACTGGTGAACTCTGCAGGGCTGTGAAAATCACTTAGCTTGAGAAATGGCTATGACACGGCAACCACATTCTCTGGTATACTGAGACCAATTTGCTGCTTAGATATCCTAGAGGGGCTTTAAAGCAAGTATAAATTAGATTTGTAGTCATTTTAAGATGCCACTGCAGTCTTTTTCTTTAGCCACTCACTTTCCCCAAGACTCAGAATGATCAACAATGCCTTTAAAAACACCAAATTATATTATAATGGCTCACTAAAAAATAAAATGCACTAAGGCTAATACGATGCAATATGCTGTTAGCACATGTCATCAATCATTTTATACTCAACAGAAAAGCGCAGTCATGCAACTGACCAGTATACATAAATTTCCCCATAGGGAGGCTGCGCTTTGCACTTAACTGGAGGGAGATTAGTTGCTGAGCTTGGACTAGAATCCTAAATATAACTGGGAAAGTAATAGGAACTGAACAACCCATGATGATTAGTGGTTCCTTGCCCCATACTGAGCATGCCAAACTGATCTGACCTTTGACTGCTGGTGTGATAAAACTTCTGTGTGCAACCTTGAATATAGATTCTTCTCTTAACATGTATTAATTTTGGATGATAGTACTAACACTTCATAATTGGAGCATTCCTCCCACCAGGGTTCAGGAGTGTCCAATCTGGAGCCTATCTTGGGAAGCCTGAGTAGATGAGTGACTCAGTGATAAGAAAGAGGTTTGAAGGTCCT